>OX940729.1:5157500-14308575 GCA_954870855.1 Scutellaria minor
TGCTCTGGTTCGCATCTAAAGCTCTATAATCAGTTCCTAAGTGTTGCTTCTTGGATCATATTTTCTGAGAGTAATAGATTTATGCAGGCTATACAATCAGATCCTGAATTTGCTAAAAATATTAGCCAAATTGTCCTTCTTGGTGGTGCATTTTCAGTAAATGGAAACGTGAATCCAGCAGCTGAGGCAAATGTCAGTGGCTAAATTATACTTGCTGTGATCTTTACCCTTATTTTTTGTTGCTTTTCTTTTGATATTATTATGTTTTCTTTTGCTTAAATTGCTCGATAAGATTTTTGGAGATCCTGATGCGGCAGATATTGTATTCACAAGTGGAGCTGATATTCTGGCTATAGGGATTAATGTCACTCATCAAGTTGTTTTAACTGGTAATCCTGCATGCAACTTTTTTATAATCGAGTTAATAAACCTTCTGAACCTTGTAATCATCCTAGGTTTATTTTTTTACTGTAGTGGCTACGGCTACTGCTGACATTTTGTAATCGAGTTAATCACAAAACATTTAATCATGCAGATGCAGATCGAGATAAGCTGGCAGAATCTAATGGAAAGTTTGCCCAGTACATATGCAAGATTTTAGAAGTGTACTTTTCTTATCATCATGATGCTTACAGCACAAAAGGTTTGATCGATGAACTAGTAGTTAGAAGTATAGTGTGCTTTTGTTGATGTCGATTCTACTCAATCTATGTAGGCGTCTACCTTCACGACCCAACCACCCTTCTTGCTGCTGTTGATCCTTCACTAATAACCTATGTAGAAGGTGTTGTTCGTGTCCAGACAGTTGGCATCACGAGGGGTCTAACATTATTCTATAATAAGCAGAAAAGGTACTACTTTTCCATCATAAGTAGCTTTTCTTGAAAGGAGAATTCACAAAATTGAACTCAAAATGCAGAAAAGAAATATTTCTTGTACTAATGTTTTAACGTTGTCTCTGTCTCTACTAGGTTCGAGGAAGTTACAGAATGGTCTGATAAACCCTCAGTGAAGGTTGCGGTTACTGTTGATGCTCCAGCTGTGGTTCAATTGGTGATGGATAGACTCATGAACTCGTAGATTACCACGTAAAATTCTCGATGGGATGTTGCCGTGGGAGTACTAACCATTCATTTGGGAGTTTTTAAGTACAATAATCAGAATTCTAATCCATTGTGTCTATTTACAAGCTTGTCTGGTTTCATTTTAAAAAAGAATCTTCTGTACTTTGATGAAATTCACTAAGCACACTATGTTTCATTTTGAAGACATGCTACCAAATTAGTAGCATGTGATATTTCCTTGTATACTTGATAAACTTAGACTCCAAGCTACGAATGTTTGATTGCTAAGTTATATACTAATGTTAGAATGCAGAGAGAGAGAGAGAGAGGTAATGCTCGTCTCTTTTCTTTACCTCTCAATTTTTATGCATACAATAAAATCCGAATCCCATGCGGGTGTTTCGCTGTCTGTCTCTTAACTAGAACAGGAAAACATCGACACTAAATGGGTCTTTGGCTCATCGAATAACACTACATAACAAAGCATAGTCTGATTCATATATGTCTCCAGATTACCTGTGTATAGAGCTAAAACACTTGAGACAGTTCATAACAGGAATTGGTGGATGCACAGCCGAGGTTCGTTGCCTTGAGACCTTCATGCTTGCATATGAGAAATTCACAACCCTCAAATATGAACAATTCAAGCAATTTTAATAGCTAAGGGCTTTCCTCGACCCATAGAGAATCCCTTGGTGCCATCTGGCATTCGAGGTACAGCAGATGGTTTTGCCATGTTAGGCTTCTCCGTACTCTCGTATACTTGTAGAGGAGACACCAATGTGTTTCCTCCATTAGTTGAATGCTGAGGATATCCACGCGCCTGTCCCTTTCCCTTGCCCTTGTTATTGCGCACTTTCTTTTGTGCATTGCCTTTTGCATTATCCTCCAACTGTTGACAGATTCAGTGAATATATTGGAATACGTTGTAAATCTAAGTCTTGGAAGATTGGAAAGATGCATAATCAAATCAAGCATTAATTGCATAATTTGATGATCATTTGAATCTCAACAGCCCTTACCTGAAGCTCGTGACTTTGTGCATCAGAATATCGCCATGAATCTTCCAAGTGATCCTCCTTAGAACCATGCATCTCTAGCAGAGTTGCCTCGTCTTTCTTACTAGAGGATTCTCCCTCGTGATCAACTTTCTTTGTCCATGTGGATGTAGATTTTACCTGTAAATCATGTATGCATAAAATCAAAATGTAGATTTATGACTTTTCATTCATACAATCAATAGTAGTGGATGACCATCAAAACAATTGACAAGCCCAATTAATTTCGAAAATTTGACAGTCGTTTTTGCTTTCGCATTAAATATAAAGCAGAAGTATCATAGCTAGAATAACAAAAGAGAGGATAGGACAAGCATGGAAGAAAGTTTTCCGTAGCTGAAATTCTACATAAATGCAGTGTTGTCCTTCACTCATAATTGCACATGTATCCCCTGAAAACCAATAATAGCTATGTTTTGGCATGTGAGAACAAAGCACAGAGCACTAGCATGCTGACTGGAATTAATATTTGATTCTTTGAAGAAATGATATATTCTTTTCAGGAAAAATCTCGCAGGAAAAGAAAATGGTTGTGGTACATACTGCACTATTAAGCATCAAGCGAACTTTTAGACCATTTCTCCAGTTGCTCTCATCAGGCAGTTCAGCGACCTGCACAAGGAGCAAGCAGAATTACAAAAGCCAGAAAGAACATAAACCAGGCCAGATTTTATAGATTTGGCAGATTCTTTAAAGTGTAGACAAGTTAAAATTGTCCTACCGCTTTCTCTGCTACTTCAACAGATTCATACTCCACAAAAGAATGAAACTGCATGATAATAACAAATGCAGAGGTTAGGGAAATAAGAAATTACAAAGACAGAGAAAAAAGTTGTAGCCATTACAAAAGCATGCAAATCACATTCTCAAGAATTGTAAATTTATATTGCAGTTGAAATAAATTTGCTTCGATAAAATGAATGGTATGAGTAGATCTTAAATAAAGAGAAAAAAGACACCTACAGAGTAAAAGAAAACTATTACATAGTTTGAGCAAACACTATCTTAATTTGCTTAGCCAAATATGCTAAAACTATGAAACACATGTATGCTCGCAGAAACCAACCACCAAAATAAAATAGTTGCTTTATTGAGAAGCATTCTTCAAAGATCTATGTACGCCACTGAGGCAGGTAAACATATCTTATTCAAATGCATACCTTGCCACCAAAATGCAATTTGTCCCCTTTTCCAGTTCTAGATGCAGATGATACACCATTTGAACTCTGAGGTGGGCAGGTACGAATTGACTTCACACTGATAATATCATTAAAAAGGTGAATTAAAAAGAGAAAAATGACTCATTCTAAACAAATGTCTTCAACATATTCAGTTATTCAAAGATGAGCATCGTGTACCTCCCTACAGAAGAGAAAATCTTCATGAGCTTCTGGTGAGAATGATCCTCAGGTAAATTTTCAGCAACGACTATACGGGACTGTAGACAAAGAGATTAAACAAATCAAGGAAAGAAATCTCACACTTATAAAGAAAAAAAATGTCAATCAATAATAAACAATAAGTTCAGAAACAAAAAACATATTAGAATTTTGCAGTTGCTTAATCTAGGACTGACATTGCACAAAAGGTAGGATGGGAACTAATCTCACAAAACAAAAGAACGAAGAAAATAAACAACACCTACTTGAAGCTCTTCCATATTTGATTCGGTCAACGGATGCTTGCGTTTAACCATTTTTCCATCTTCACTAACTAACTGGAGAACAAATAAATAAAGACCACAAAGGAAAAAAAAATATAACCCAGTATTGAAGTCAATAAACTATTGCAGAAACAGAGATACGGGATAAGATGGTGGAAATCATCTAGTCACTGCAAACGTACCAGTTTATTTGAGCTTCGTAGGATACTAGCAAGCTGCATGCTGTCAGTAATGCCGGTTTTGATCTTCTTGAATGATGCAACAACAGAAAGTGGTACTGCATGACAGGACATTGAAGAAAACTGAAAGTCGGTGAATTGGTACTAGCAAGAGTTTAACCATACACCAGTGATTAAAAAAGCAAAAAGCGCCCCGAGGCACCAAACCTGTTGTACTGCGCCCGCCTCATAGAAGCGAGGCGCCCAAACTAAAAAAATATAAATATATACTATATAACATTTCATAATACGAAAACATAACAATATTAATGCCCCAAACTCCAAACATAATAATAGCATGAAAATATAAAAATATCCAAAAGATCTAATATCCAAACTTCAAACATAATAATAAACTGCTGCTGCCGGTCGCCGGTGATCGTCGCCGGTCGCCGGTGGTGGTCGCCGGTGGTGGAACTTAGAAGGAGGGAGAGAAGAGAGATAGTGGAGGGAGGGAGAGGAGAAGGGAGGCTGCAGTATTGTAACTAGGGTTTAGAAATTTTTTGAGCTTTTTATGTATTTTAATTAAAAAAAAAAAAGGGAAAGAGAAGCAATTTCAAAAAAGCGCATGAGGCGCCCGAGGCGCGCGAGGCATGAGGCGCCCGAGGCGCGCGCCTAGGCGCCGCTTTTCTCACACCCGCTTCGCCTCGGTGTACCGAGGCGCTAAACTACCTAATCACCTCGCCTCGCGCCTAGGCGCTTTAATCACTGCCATACACCCTCTCAGTGTCTCAGGGAACACAATATTGTCAAAAGGTCCAAAAATAGATTTACAAAATGCTGTCATATTCTTGGACGACAACTACGTCCAACTAATGAAGTAGAAATATGACTCTTTCAAGGAACATCACTTTCAAAATGAAAACTAAAGGGACTTAATATCCAAAAGATGAAAGATGATAAGAAAAATCTCACCAAATCCTTCAGGATCTTTGCTCATGAACCTAAATAGCTGATCAGTCGTAGCAAGATTGATATCACTGAAATAAAACTCAACCTGCAGAACATAAATGTACACATAATTTACCAACTGAATATATAAAAGCTATAGAGGGTAAAAAAACCAAGGAGGAAGTTTCGCGAGATAGAACATGACTTGAAAGTATAGATATTCAATAAGGTCAGGAAACAGATAGTAGATCCAAAAAAGTATTTGATGTGGTAATGAAGCTTTTCTGGCCAAATAAGTAGTTAAACTCACATTAAAGATTCCAAGACATCAGCATTGATGAGAAAGGGAATATCCTGAAGAAAAACTATGGCAAAGTCTGGTTTGTTTCTCGCAATCGCGATCCTTTCTCCCAAAAATGAAGTCATGTTGGTTAAACATTCTTCCCCAAGAAAATTACCTATTATTCTCCCAATCATCCTGTATATTCTGTATTTCTTATATTTTAAAGCTATTATCACCGGCGTTGCAAAAGTTTCTAGGCATTAATCAGGCAGTCAATCACCACCTAGGCAGAGTTTCGATCTTTCCTCTTTCCTATAATGAATCTCAAATATGTTAGGCCCATTTGTATGAGAACCCAGCCTTTTAGTGAATGTGATTTATTAAAGGCACTAAGCCCAACTAATATGTTCAAGAATTTTGGATCCATATTTAACTATAAAAAATAAAAAGAGCAAAAGCCTAATTAGTAAACATTATCTCCAATTCCAGCCAGTGCCATCTTGCACCCCCCCCCCCCAATCACAGACAATCACACGTGCATACACACTCATTCTCTAAAGAGGACTATATATTGAGGGCAAGCCTAGGCACCATCACAATAGCGAAATGATGCCAGAGGTGCTGTAGACTGAGAGAGATCAAGATCAAAAGAAAAAAAAAATGGAATCCTAGCTTCTAATATTTGTTCCAATTGTTAGCCAGATTTAGTTGAATAGCTATGAATTTGGTCAGCACATAGCCGTCCCATCGCCACCTAGGTAGCACCTCATCCCACCTAAGCTAAGCAGCACCTAGCAAGACCAATTTGGGTTAAAGCACAGCACCCGTTGTTCGACTAGGCCGATTTTTGCAACACTGATTATCACCCTATTTACCCTTTGACATTTATAGAAATTTTTGCCTTCCACTAAAACAAAACAAAATATAACTTAATACATTTTCATTTCCAATACATCTATATATATTCAATACAAAATAAAATTAAGGATAATTTATTATTTCAACCCACCAAGTAAAATTAAGTTGGAACTTTATTATTTCAATATGATTTAATGTCTGTGGTAAAAGAAAAAACGTCTCCGACAAACATAAAAAAAAATAACTTATTCCCCTGGATTATTTCTCCCAACGCAACTACCCCCAATAACTGTCAAACGCAAACCAAACTACCCTGTGTTTGGACAATAGAACAAATATTCCTAAACTGAAATATTTGTTCTTAAACAAGGAAAAAGAAGGCAAGAGATGCGCACGGCCACGGTCCTCACTATATTTTGGTAGATATACCATAAATTTTTTGAAATCTATTCTGCATTATGTGATAAAGAAAAGGAAACTATCTTCTACAATTTCATTCTTTTCTACGCGTATGCAAATTATTCTATCAACATGTTTCTTTTCCCCATAGGTAAACCAACTATGATGTATGGGACTATATATATATATTTACACTCCAGTGATGTTTTCCCTTTATAAATTTCGGCCTTGCAACCTGGCCAAAGAACTATCACCATATACGTTATTTGAGTATTCTCTCTGCAAAGAAATCCTCTACGCCAACCTGAATAAGGAAACAAAATCTGGATGGACCTAATTATTCCAGCCATAGAAACTCTTTCTCCAAGAGCTGGAAAACATTCACGTAATGCACACTGAATTAGACCTGCCACCATTACGTCTGATCATGCACATTACACCTCCCATTCTTTCTCAAGGCAGAAAAACTCATTTTCTCAAATTCCTCTACAGTTATATGTTACAGCTAATAGAGAAGCACTTAAATCACCAACATCAGACAACTAAGCAACCACAGACCACAAATTTTAAAATAATTTCATCATCTCACAAAACAAGCAGCAACAATTGTTCAAAAATAGATAAACACTATCAGGCACAGAGTAAAGTTCACTCACTTGATTGACAATTTTCTGATGAGCATCCGACATCCCATTCTTCGCTGACGCGGCAGTGCCACCACTGTTTCCATCAGCAGCGTACTCTCGGTGACCTACTGAATTCACATTGTACCCATAAAACGGCGTCGCATCGTGCTGGTAACAGTTCTCGTATACATAGTAAGGTGGCGGCAAAGGCGGCACAAAAGGTGGCGGCCTGACGTACATGGATTGCAACAGCGGCGGAGGAGAGGGCGGCGGCGCGGCGGAGCGGGGGACGAATTCAGGAGCCTCGGCGTTAAGCCTTTTGGCGGTGAATGTGGTTGATGGGTTTAGGGCTTCAGAAGCCTGCTCTTGATCCATCATCGAGGCGTTTGCCGCTCGTTTTGATTTCACAATACAGTTGAACGATTTGAAGATGAACTAAATTGAATTGGGAAATTTCTATTTTGGTGTAGAACAAGGGAAATCTCTCTGAAGAACAGAAGAAGAGGCGCAGAGCGAGAAAAGCAGTGTACACTGTAGAGAGGCAATGGAGTGTGCACCATATATGCACAAATAAATTGATATATATATATACACACACAAACTCCAAGATTTATATATACACCCCCATCAATTACTAAACACACTCCATCTAAAATAAAAAATACATACATATTATATATATATATATATTAAAAAACATAAATATCTTTATTGTTTATTATCTATTTAATTTTAAAGTATGTGTGTTTAGTAATTAAGATGTGTTTAGTAATAAGTGTGGTGTGTATAGCTCATATATATAGAGAGAGATTTGATCAGGCAGGCACGCACACACTTTTTTAAGATTTTTTTTTTAATTTTTAATATCTCATATTATTTCTTTTCTCACACTATCACTCCACATACATAATTATCATCACACACATAGACATAACCCATCATCAATATATACAATTTGCATCTCACATATCAACATAGATCTTCTTCCCAATTCTCATAATCAATGTACTTTTTAATATTTTATATTATTATACACATAATTTTCTAAATCATAATCAATGTAATTTTTAATATTTTATATTATTATACATATAATTTTTTCTCACCCTACCACTTCTCAACTCTCATCCCAAAGAAAACAATAAAAATATTCAATTAATCAATTAAAGGAAATAATGAATAATATTCAAGTAATTAATCCTCAAGAAATTCTAAATCATAATCAATAAAAATTTTAATATTTTATATTATTATACACATAATTTTCTAAATCATAATCTATGTAATTTTTAATATTTTATATTATTATACACATAATTTTTTTCTCACCCTACCACTTCACATACCGAATTCTCATCTCACACATAGACATAACCCCTCATCAATATCTTTACATACTTTGTTGTATAAATCATTAAAGGAAAAAATAATTTCAAAAAGCAAAAGTTTGCCGACATTAGTGGACACATACTTTCTTGTATAAATCATCAAAGGTAAAAACAATTTCAAAAGCAAGAGTTTGTCGTGGTTGTGGCATTAATGGACATGACAGGAGAAATTGTACTAGCATTAATGGACATGACATGAGAAATTGTACCACATCCTTGGAATGGTATAATATTTTCTTATATTTTCTGAAAGTTTTTACATTTAAAAAATTATGATACTGATTTGTTTAAAAAAAAATTCACATGTGTAAATCCATTAAATCTGAAGACACAAAATACAAAGTAATTAAAGAGACTTGGCGGATTTTGAGAATTGATTGAAGACTTCTTGAAAATTGATGATTGAGTTGGAGGATATGATTTGTTGATTTTGTGGATTTGTTGAGTTTGATTGAGTTTAAGGATATGATTTGTCGATTTTAATGATTTGTTGAGAATTTATTTTCTTTGTTACTTAATTCATATTTCAATTTTTATTATTCATTTTGAGAATTTCATTCAATTTTTATTATTCATTTTGAGGATTTCTTACACGTTGATTATGATTTTTCTTGAAAATTGACTAATTAAATATTTTTCGTTCTTTTATTTAATTGTGAATTTCAATAGGATTGATCTTGAGGATTTATTGAGATTGATTGAAGATTTTATCATATTTGTTAACTAATTTATATTTTGTAATTTTTAACAAATGACTTTTGATTATAACCAAATTTTCATGGTGTAGCATCTGTGAGATGTGAATTGGGAAGATCTATGTTGATATTTGAGATGTAAATTGTATATGTTGATGATGAGTTAGGTCATGTGAGATCAAAACTTCGTATGTGAGGTGGGTAGCGTGAGAAAAAAAATAATATGAAATACTAAAAAAAAAAAATGTTAAAGAAGTGCGCAAGGTGCTCATTCTTCAGGCGCGTGCCTGATCAAATCTCTATATATATTTATTTATTTATTTATATACATACATATATATATTTATTTATTTATATATATTGTGGGAACATTTTGATGTGTTTTAAGTATTACCATTTTTATGATCTTTGACATGAAATTAATCAGTATATTCGATAGTAATATCAATAACTGAAATATATTTTTTATTTGATTGCGTCAGAAGGCCCGATGAATTGAGATTTCCTTATTGATCCAGGTTAGTTTACGGCAATCCACAATTTTAGACGAAGAATAAATTGAATTCTTTACTTTTCAATTTCTTAGTATTTTCAGTCATATGCAATTTCCTAAGTCATCTCGGACTTGACTTTTTTAGTACTGATCTACAAAATAGAGTAGTATATGTAATCAATTTCACCATAACGGCCAATCTTGTCCTCATATTAACCTCGCTTGACTTGCTACTTCAGAAAACTATTTAGCATAACAAGATAGGGTTTTTTGGTTGATTACATGGACAAAAAAACATTGGAGTAAGCCTAGCTCCAAGAAATGGCATGTGTGGTTCTTGGTTGATTATGTGGAAAGTTCGTTTCCACCCTACTCATGGCTCCATTGTTCTGCTAGTGATAGAGTTGTCAATAAACGCTGGTGGGTTGGACGGGGCGAGACAGATCTCAGATGTGGTAGGTTGTCAAAATCGCATTTCATCCCAACCCAACCTAACTTACTATTGTGGGTCTTAGCCCGATCCACTGGAAATTTTAATTTAATTATTTTATTTTATGTAAGGTAAAAAAAAAATATTTGACATATACATACATTTTACTAAGACATAAATATCATTAAAGATCTTTTATTTTAATTAAGGCAAAAACTTGTGTGCCCCTAACCCGACCCGGCACGTGGGCCGCTCCCACGCGAGCCCACGAGCGGCCACAACATTGTTTGTGTGCACCGTGCGCACACCTTATTGTATTCTGCGAAGGTATTAGGTTTATACTCTTGAGGTATCACACATTTACTTTTGAGATATCACTCATTTATTCTTAAAGTATTAATGCAGAAACAACGTTGTTTTCTTCTTTTCCTCTTTTTTTTTCTCTCTCTCCTTCTTCTTTTTAATCTCTTTTCTTATCGATTTGTTATTCTTTTTATTTGTTTTGTACATTATTATTCTTCTTCTTCTTCTTCTTCTTCTTCTTCTTCTTCTTCTTTATTTTCTTGTTCTTATTATTCTTATTCTTCTTATTTATATATTTACCTTTAATATATCATATATTTTTAATAACATTTAGTTGACATAAGTATTAATAATTATGCTACAAGATATTATATACTTACTATAAAGGTATTACAATTGAAATGATCAGTTAGATAATTAAATATGCAAAAGTGTTTTTGTTACATGTAATTCATGAAGATATTAATTGAATGTACCTTTACGTATACGGTATCACATAAATACATTTAAGGTGTTATATACATACTTTTAAGGTATTAATGTTTATACTGTAATGTATTACATATGTACACATTTAATATATTACATATTTACCTTTAAGGTATTAATGTTTATAGTCTGTAATCCTTTAAGGTATTAATATTTATAGTATAAGGTATTACACACGCACATATATAAGGTATTACATATTTACCTTTAAGGTAATAATATTTATAGTATTAAGGTATTACATATTTACCTTTAAGGTATTAATACTTATAATATAAGGTAACATATAACATATTTACTCTTAAGGTATTAGTTGATTGTTCAATGAAAAATATTAATTACATACTTTTAAGGTATCACTTGTATACTCTTTAGGTATCACTTGTGTACTTTTAAGATATCAGTGTACTGTAGACTGTAAATTTAAATTCTTAAAATTCAAAATACGAATTTTCAGCATCTTCTTCTTCGAATGTTCTGCAACTAGTTTCATGAAATTGAATCAACAATCTCATCAAGAAAACAAAGCTATTAACATCAATGCAGTGAAAGAACAACACATCATAACTTCAACAAGAAGTGAGTGTCATTTATTAGCAAAACAAAGAACGTAAGAACTTCATATACCATACATTGATTTTCTTCCTCTTATCCATCAAAGTTAAAAAAAACCCTCAATTCCACAACCTAAATTATCCACACAATTCGTCGAATTCAACACATCTTCAAAGGAATCGATTGATCTGATTTCATCCAAAACTCCAACAAGAAACATATCATTACTCTTCAATCCACTAACACAAATCATGATTTGAATAAAGTAAAAAAAATAGAGAAGAAGATGATGTAAGAAGAAGAAGAAAAGAGATGGAAGGAAGAAGAAGAGGGGGGGTTGCAGAAGAGAGAAGGAGGGGGAGAGGGAGGGGGTGCTAGGTTTGAAAAAAAAAAAATATGTATATATATATATATACACACACATCTTTCCAACGGGCCGGGTCGGGCAATGGGGCACAAATTTTAGATATGTGCCCCTGGGTACAAGAGAGCTCCTCTTTAATTAATTTTCGAATTTTAATTATTCGATTTGATTTTCCCATGCTGTCATGCTTTCTTTTTAGAATTTGCTTTTTTTTTTCTTTTTATATTTTAAGTTAAGTTTCTCTTTTAATGGTTACACATGGGGAGAAAGTAATAGGTCCAATAGCTGCCTTTCTTATTTAAATGCTTCAAAGATATTAATGCAATTTCCAATTTTTTTTTTTCTTAAATTCTGATATCCCATAACGAGGGACTCGATCCCAAGATCTTGATTGGGTTGAGAGGCGTACCTCTACCATTAGACAATGCATGTGGGTACCTCATTCTTAATAATTAGTAACTTTAAATTTGTAGGTGTAAAATTTCTATAAAAAAACAATAAAACAAAAAAGGAAAGAAAATAAACACAAATCAATACTATAATTTATTATAAAGTAACATTCCTTGTGTACAAACAAGCCATTCTGCATCACACATTACATATGTAACATGAAAAACATATAGGATCACATTGAGTTTATGTCCCAATAACAACCATAAAAAGAAAAAAAAAGAATTCAAAGCCATGGAGAATTGTATATAGGTGTTGCAATAGCTTTGACTTGAAGATATTTGTTAAGTGCTTCCATTCCCATATCCTTGCCAAATCCACTGCTTTTATATCCTCCAACTGGTAAATCATTGTCAAAAGCAAAATAACAATTTATCCAAATTGCACCAGCTTTGATGGATCTTGAAACTGTGTTTGCAATGTTGAGATCATTTGTCATAATCCCTGCTGCTAATCCATACTTTGTATTGTTCGCTCTCTTGATAACCTCTTCGGTACTCCTGCATTTTAATTTACAGTTCAAATCATTCAATCCAATCGGAAATGACCTAGGGTTCGAGTTTATTGCACCAAATCCTCTTGTGTTAATTACGGGAAAATTGCAAATTTGGGACACTATCTTGTGGTCATTCACTGGCCAATAAAGAATACCAACTTTTGGGTCCCGATATTGGAACACGAACTTTTCAATATGGGTGATTTTAGGACCAAAAACCCGAAATCACGAATTTTGGGTTCAATTGCATGAGATTTGGGCTTTTTGTTGAGGTGATTAGGACCAAAATTCTTGTGATTTGGCCCGAATTTCGTGTGATTTGACCCGAAATTCTTGATTTCGATCAGAATTTTTATTATAAAATCGCTCAAATTGAAAAGTTAGTATCCCACTGACGGGGTCCCAAAAGTTTGTGTTCTTCATTGTTGAATAACCAAAAAATATTGTCTTAAATTTATAATTTTCCCTCTTAATTATTATGTAGTCATAATATACTTACTTGAATTTCATAATCGACATGACAGGTCCGAAAATTTCGTCCTTTGCGATAGTCATATCATCCTACCAAAAACAGAAAAGAAAAGATATATAGTTGAATATCTTTGGTCATGAGAAATAATATGACACAAAATTAACATACTAATTATTTCTTATAAGATGTTTGAAA
Source organism: Scutellaria minor (assembly GCA_954870855.1). Taxonomy (NCBI): domain Eukaryota; kingdom Viridiplantae; phylum Streptophyta; class Magnoliopsida; order Lamiales; family Lamiaceae; genus Scutellaria; species Scutellaria minor. The sequence goes on from OX940729.1 coordinate 5,170,891, forward strand.
AGTTACCGTGACATCAATGAATATTGTGGGCTCAATATAGTATCCCTTACGATCAAGAGGCTTACCACCGGTGACCAAGGTAGCTCCTTCCTTCTTGCCATGCTCAATATACGAAAGAACTTTTTCGTATTGTTTCTTGTCAACCTGCAATTCACAACATTAATCAATTAATAAACCCTAATTCCATTAATGAGCATATATTTCTTCATTATTAGGTGAGTTGAAAACCATACTTGTGGGCCTTGATTGACATTAGAATCAAAAGGGTCTCCAACCACCCATGTTTTCAGCTCTTCCAACAATCTAGCAACAAATTTATCGTATATCCCTTCTTGAACAAAAGTACGAGTACCAGCCACGCATATTTGGCCCTATAAGATATTTGAAGGAACTAAATTAATCAAAAAAATTCATAGGACCAACTGATTATATGTTACAAACAAACCAATAATAAAATGTGAATTTATTTAAATTCTTGCCTGGTTGAAAAGAGTTGCAGATAGAGCAAGAGGGGCAATTTTGTCAACATCTGCATCATCAAAGACAATGAATGGAGATTTGCCTCCTAGTTCTAGTGACACTACTTTCAAGTTGCTTGTTGCAGATGCTTGCATTATACGGTGTCCCGTCTCTGTGGACCCCGTGAAACTCACCTGGCGCAGTATAAGATGAAACACTATTTATCATCACGTACGCTTACGTATGTTTTAATAGTAACATATTGTTACATGCAGTTAATTAAGGTCCAAAATATTAAAGAAAGAAACTATACAAATATTAGGTACTATCTCATATCTTAATTTCCTCTCATATATAATTAGTCTTATTGAAATCTAATAGAATCAAACTCACCATGTCAATGTCCATATGAGAGGTGATTGCAGCACCAGCTATGGATCCATAGCCTGTCACAACATTGATAACTCCATCTGGCACACCAGCCTGAGAGAGAGACGATGACAGTTAATATTATTTTGTATACATATATTTCATCAGATGTAACATCAAATAAATAGTTAACGCAGATGGTCAAAATAGTTAACGCAGATGGTCAAAATGGGCCAACAAAGCCATATCTACTATCCTCCAAATAGACTCTAAAGTTTGTGAAAATTACGATCAAACCTTATAATAAAGAAAAATTTGAAAACTCACTCAACTTTTCGATCAATCCTATTTGTATCTTGATATAAGCTCACTCATTCTTGTTGATTTCATACTCTATTAACATAAATTCCGTAATTGAAAATATGATTGTTACAGGGATCTAATTGTAATTTGACCAAACCTCAAGGACAACAGATGTAATACTAACTTAAAAAGACACATAAGAACGGTTACCTGTTTGGCTAAATGAGCATAGAAAAGAGCAGAAAGAGGAGTTTGTTCAGCAGGTTTAACAACCATGGTACAACCAGCAGCAAGAGCTGGGCCAACTTTCATTACAAACATCTGCGCCGGAAAATTCCATGGAATGATGTGTCCCACCACTCCGACCGGCTCAACCAACGTGTACCCTTGTAGCTCTCTCGACATTTTTAAGGTTGCACCATGGATCTTGTCCGCTGCACCTGCGTAGTACCGTATAAGTTCCGCTGCATTGCGAATCAACATCACCTTTCCCAGGCTGTACAAATTTGCGGCATCAAGTGTGTCTAAGCCTGCTAGCTCTTCCAGGTTTTCTTCTATCAAGTCTGCGAATTTCAGCATTATTCTTCGTCTTTCCTGAGAATAAATCGCAAAAATTTATTTGAGATCGTTTCACATGAGACCTTACATAAGATGAAACCTTAAATGGTCCTACGTGAGACTAACAATGATCATATGATGTCTTACATAAGACATAAGGATCTTGCATGATACTGTCTCACATGAGATCTACTCATGATTTTTAATTTTTTTTAATATTAATCAACTAGATTGTAAAATTAGAAAGGAAAATTTCGTATTTCGTCTAGTAACTTAGGTTTTCGATCATTTATTACCATCAACTTTATGTATTTTAATTTTGATTTTCTAACTTTTTTTTTTTTCAATTTTCATCCGATTTTGTTTGAAATTTCGATTTTTGCCTACACAGAAGTTGGTATTTTGACAAAATCATACCAAAAGTAAAAGATACAAATTGTGGTAAAAAAGTGACAAATGTCTACGCTACATGACGAAAATTAAGATTTTTGCACTTTAGAATTATCATGTTTGCGTATAAATATGGTAAGAATTCAACTAAAAATTTTCAGAATTAGGAAAATAAATTTCATCAAATTAATTAAGTTTTATGGATGATGTAATATTTTGAATATTTTGGATGTTTCTGAAGAATTAATATTTTGAAATAAAGCGTCTTAAAAAGAATCGTCAACGTACGTCGTTATAGACAAGAAACGTTGTTATCTATGGACATTAGTTTATTCATTGAAGTCGTTGTTGATGGCTATATTTTGAATATAAAATGTCTTGGACTCTTTATTTTTTAAATCATTTCAAATAATAATTTACTTACTTTTATTTATTAGTTGCAAACTAATAGGTACTTACAAATTTGTCAAACACAACCATCTAATTTATATTAATTAATCTTCATTGATTAAAATTTACAACTTTATATAATGAGCCGACCACTAGCTAGTTGTTAAATATTGGGAATGTTTACTCTAGCTATCATTTGTTTTCTTCACAATTATGGCTTAATCATGAATGTATATATACATACACTATTCATGATACACAACAATTTAAAAACTATTTTGTTCAAATATATTTATGAATATTGATCAAGCAAAATAAACATATTATTTTGTTCCTTCAACACAAGAAAACAATTATTCTACGTAATTTCGCATGAAATTATTTATTTAAACTTTTACCAATTCGTAAATGGAAAGAATTAAATGTGATATACCAATTAAGGATATATAATACTTACAGATCCAGGCAATCGAGGCCAGGGGCCATGGTCGAATGCCTCACGAGCCACCTTCACAGCTAAATCGACATCCTCCTTATCCGCTTCGGAAACTTTTGCGATCACTTCCTCATTTCTTGGATCTATAGTCTCAAAAGTTTTTCCTATTTTTTTCCAAAAATTAAAAATTAAAAAATTTGCATGAATGTTAAGTAACTATTATACTAAATGTGAAACACTAAATTATGGATGTCATTTTCTTCTTACAAGAAGTCTAGAACGATATTGAAATTTTGTTTATATGTGCAAATAGTCTAAAGTTGAATGGACTAGTTTTGTATGTTGCTATTGAATATCATGTCCATCATAAACTTGATCTCGATAAGTTACTGAATAATATAATGAAAAATCAGAAACCATACATATTGCATTAACGGAAAAAGAGAAGAAAGCTGAAAACCTGAAATGGAGTCAATGAATTCTCCATTGATGAAGAGCTTTGTGAACTTCACTTTAGGAATATTGAACATGGATTTCTCCACAAAACCATTCGTTTCCCCTGTCATCTCTCTCTCCTCACTCTTTTCTCTCTCTACAATTCTTGTTGATGGCTTAGTTCTTTTATAGTGAAGACAATGTAATTAATATTTGCCTTTTTCTCTAGTAATAAATTAAGCAATGTTTTGTCGTGACATTATTTGGCTCTAGTAGATCAAGAAGACAACGATGTGTTATGTTTCCATGGAATAGTGGGTCCCACTAGAATATAAAACCTGGAATATTTCCAGGATTCGTTTACTTTTCTTCTTATTTAATTCATTTAGTTTATTGACTATTTTTTTTTTAGATATCAATTGTAGCAGTTGTCACCTATTACTTGCCAACCATATACTTAATCTACGTAACAAGAGTTGACTAATTGATATTTTTTTATTTGCAAACATTTTATCTACACGCACTCAATTAATATTAAATTAAGAGAAAATCAAGAATTTTACTACAGAGTATTGAAAGTTTAATCTTCTGTATCAAGGAGGAAATTAACATTTCAATCTCGATAGTATTTATTATTTTTTTAATGAAAAAAAGGTCGAAAGTTGCCAACTCGCGTAACACGATTGATCTATATCTATCACATAAATTGGTGGCGACTGATTTGATGCGTACAAGCTTTCGAGGTCTAATATTATATATACTATAATGAAAATGCTTATTAACAACAATAAATTGTTGTGTTGTCACAAAAAGTAGAATGTTCTAACGTAAATATTCCTTTTTTTAGTGTATATACAAAAAGAATAAAATGAAACTATACTCAACTATCCTTATTGCTCTTTCTTTTTTTTTTTTCTTTTTTTTTAGAGTCGATAGGGACAAGAATTATATATTTGATATTTACATAGCTACATAGCCTGCATTGTCTATATGTCGAGGAAAACCATTGACTTTTTGATAATCCATTTACCTACTAATTAGTTATTAATTCCCTCATTAATTAGTATTCCATGTAATTTTTTGTTAATTAAATTCTAGTAATATATATTGAGTATCATTGTAAATTCTTAATTGACGTTTTGAGTAAATAGGTTTATTAGTATATTTATTATTTCAAAACTAATTTTAGATCATTGTTATATTAATGCATAAAGTGAGAAACTTGAAGCATGAAAATTGATATTGTTTTAATTTTTTTTAAGTGAAATGGATTAGTTCTACATAAAAAACAATAATAATAAATAAATAAAACATTATAATCTATTTTTCACTTTATAAATAGGTGATTCAATTCATTCGTACATGCGCACTATCGTTAGAAATTGTGGAGCCTTAATATTTTTTGTTTTTTATAAATTAGTGACACTATCTAAATTAGTTTGGAGTTATTGTATCTTGGGATGATTTTATTGCAAAAGAATAATGGTGCCACTATATAACTAAAATTTGAAGTCCTTGTATTTTGGGATGATTGTTTAGGAATCGTAAGCATTAATACTAGACAATTTAATTGCTGACCAACTGTGAGCATAAGTACGAGATTTCATATTGCTTCAACTTTATTTTTGACGTTACGTTCATTTTGTCATTTTTGAAACACATACCTTTTTATTGACTTTTTTTTCTTTTCCAATAATTACAAACATTTAATTTCTTAACTGAAACAAATATATAAATTAATAAACATTCACTACAAGAAAATTCACCGACTACGACGGATTTTAGTGACGGAAATTTTCCGTCACAAATTTGTTACTGAATAGTGACAGAAAAGATTTTGTGACGGATTTTGTGACAGAAAAATCCGTCACTACATGAATTCTGTCAAAGCAACGTTTAGTGACGGATTTTTCCGTCACAAAATTGTGACGGATTTCAATCCGTCACTAAATTCAAAATTAAAATAAAGGAAATGTCAAAAATACATGTTAGTGACGGATTTTTCCGTCACAAAATTGTGATGGATTTCAATCCGTCACTAAATTCAAAATTAAATAAAAGAAATGTCAAAAATATATGTTAGTGACGGATTTTTCCGTCACAAAATTGTAACGGATTTCAATCCGTCACTATTTTGTACATGACTTCAAAATTGAAATAAAAGAAAAGAATGCAATATATTATTACATAAGCACCATTGGCCTAGTGGTTAGAGTACCACATCGGCACCCGGGTTCGATTCCCATACAATGCACCATATTTGCACTGCTGACGTGGTGACATGGCGATGATGTGGTGGTGACGTGTGCTGACGTGGCGATGATGTGGCTTGGCGACACGGCGGTGATGTGTCACCTCCATGATGATGTCAAAATAATGACTAAATGTTAGTGACGGAATATAATCCGTGACAAAGCTTTTTTTGACAGAATTTTTCCATCACTAATGCAAGTTAGTGATAGAATTTTTTGTTTTAGTGACGGATTTTTCCGTCACAGTTGGTGAATTTTCTTGTAGTGATTTAGTTATTATTTGGAACCATCGTACTATACTTCTCTAATTGTTGATAATTTTGTTATTTGAAATAGTGATTGACCTGCCAAATATTCTTTGTGTTCACCGTTGGCCAAGTGAGACAACTGTCTAAGTTAGGGGAAACAACTGTTCTATTTTTGTTTCATTTATAAGGAAAGTAATGAAGAAAGGAATATTATTGGGTTGTTAGAGTGAGATATTTTATCCATCATAGATAAATTGAATTTAGTAAGTGTTGATTTTGCTCCGATCCAACCTTCTTCTTCTTCAACCAAAAACTCGAAATCTCAGATCCAAAAACCTACAAAACCAACACCGGGAGGGGTTCCCAGCGATGGGACTCCGACGCTCAAGTCAGTAAAGTCGCTAAGCAATCTTTTAAGCAATGTGCGTGTATGTGTATTTGATATAATTGTGCCTCCAAAATAAAAGAATGAATATAGCAAGTATATATACTCCCTGGAATACGTGGTAGTTAAGATTTGGCCCAAGAAATATGGGATATGGATAACTGATCCGCGGAAATAGCGGTTAGTTGGACTAAAACTTGCTCGTCACTTTTCACTGTTAATCAGTTCGTCATCACGAATCAGTTCGTCCTCACCATAAATCAGTTCGTCATCACGAATCAGTTTGGCTTCTGACTTCAGTGTGAAATTAAGGAAAAAAGCCCGATTCCTTTTAGTTCGACCATATCAAGTACTCCCCCCTTCGAAGTGCGTGTTTACACGCATTGGTGCAGTTCGCTAGACACTTTTGTCGAACACCCAACGCTCTTTTTCGAGGTGAAGTATCTTCTCAACGGCCTCTGTCCCATGTAAACGACATGTGGCAAAATGTGTTTCCCGCTGAGCGTCTCTTCATCTCTCACCATCTGACGGTTCTTAGCGAAATTTTGTTGTGTCTTTTTGGAAAACACTATATATTCTTCTTATCTGTAATCATTCTTCTAGAATTCTGAATGTTATTAGAATCTTCCATCTGACAATTGTCACAAGTAATGCATAATCGATATGTTCTTAACATAAAAGTTCGTACTCATAATCCACAAAAAGAAATGTAAGTTTCAATCATTACAAGTAATTAATCCGCATAAGTATGTCTAGAAAGAAAGTTCAACTGTAGTTCACTTAATCAGGACATCTCGAGGGAATGATTCGGTTCGTCATTCCGAGGGAGTGTTTCAGTTCGTCATTCCGAGGAAATGTTTCAGTTCGTCATTCCGAGGGAATGTTTCAGTTCGCTTAATCAGGACATTCCGAGGGAATGTTTCAGTTCGTCATTCCGAGAGAATGTTTCGCTTCGCTTAATCAGGACACTTCGAGGGAGTGTTTCAGTTCGTCTAATCAGGACATTATGAGGGAATGTTTCAGTTCGCTTAATCAGGACATTCCGAGGGAATGTTTCACTTCGCTTAATCAGGACACTCCGAGGGAGTGTTTACATTCCGAGGGAATGTTTCGTTTCGCTTAATCAGCAATCATAACAACAATCATATGAAATCAGACAAAAAAAGAAAAGACACCGCAATTTAACGTGGTTCGGCTAAATTAGCCTACATCCACGGAGAAAGAATATTTCTCATTTTATTCAGGTAAAGGAAATTGAAAAACAGTAGCAAGCAGCATACAGAAGTGTGGCACTTCAAGTATTGAATTCAAACCTGTTCGCCCCGCTTCATCATTAATCAGTTCTCCCGCTTCATCATTCAACATTAATCAGTTCTCCCGCTTCATCATTCAACATTAATCAGTTCTCCCGTTTAATCATTCAGCATTAATTAGTTCTCCCATTTCATCATTAATCAGTTCTCCCGCTTCATCATAAATCAGTTCTCCCACTTCATCGTTCAGCATTAATGAGTTCTCCCGTTTCATCATTAATTAGTTCTCTTCAGTTCTCTCACTTCATCATAAATCAATTCTCCCGCTTCATCATAAATCAGTTCTCTCGCTTCATCATAAATCAGTTCTCCTCAGTTCTCTCGCTTCATCATAAATCAATTATCCCGCTTCATCATAAATCAGTTCTCTCGCTTCATCATAAATCAGTTCTCCTCAGTTCTCCCGCTTCATCATAAATCAATTCTCCCGCTTCATCATAAATCAGTTCTCCTCAGTTCTCTCGCTTCATCATAAATCAATTCTCCCGCTTCATTATAAATCAGTTCTCCCCAGTTCTCTCGCTTCATCATAAATTAGTTCTCCCGCTTCATCATTCATCATTAATCAGTTCTCCCGCTTCATCATAAATCAGTTCTCGTTCTCTCGCTTCATCATAAATCAATTCTCCCGCTTCATCATAAATCAGTTCTCTCGCTTCATCATAAATCAGTTCTCCTCAGTTCTCTCGCTTCATCATAAATCAGTTCTCCCGCTTCATCATAAATTAGTTCTCATCAATTCTCTCGCTTAATCATAAATCAGTTCTCCTCAGTTCTCTCGCTTCATCATAAATCAGTTCTCTCGCTTCATCATAAATCAGTTCTCCTCAGTTCTCCCGCTTCATCATAAATCAGTTCTCTAGTTTCATCATAAATCATTAATTAGTTCTCCTGCTTCATCATAAATCAGTTCTCCCGCTTCATCATAAATCAGTTCTCCTCAAATCATCGACCTTCTCAGATAGCTCCGCATGTTCCCGTTTCTGGCCATGAGGATGACCAAACCGACTCTCCCTTTCATCGGTCTGATATTTATCATTCTTCTGTCCTGCTTCCGCACGAACTTCCACATTATCATGTTGTGATTCCACTCGTTGCTTATCCAGAGCCTTTTGAACAACAGTCGCTATCAAATCCGACAACTCATCTGGTGTTAACGTAATGGTATGAGACGGATCTATTGGAGTAGAACTCTAGCTATTTTCTTCATCTTCCTGTCTTTTTGATGTTTCTTCTACTTCCAATGCTCTTTTAGATCCTCTGGTATTCACCATCTTAAATACTTCAACGTCTTAAAACTCAGACGTTTCCCACAGACGGCGCCAATTGATTTTGCTCTGATCCAACCTTCTTCTTCTTCAACCAAAAACTCAAAATCTCAGATCCAAAAACCTACAAAACCAACCCCGGGAGGGGTTCCCGACGATGGGACTCCGACGCTCAAGTCAGTAAAGTCGCTAAGCAATCTTTTAAGCAATGTGCGTGTATGTGTATTTGATATAATTGTGCCTCCAAAATAAAAGAATGAATATAACAAGTATATATACTCCCTGGAATACGTGGTAGTTAAGATTTGGCCCAAGAAATATGGGATCTCGATAACTGACCCGCGGAAATAGCGGTTAGTTGGACTAAAACTTGTTCGTCACTTTTCACTGTTAATCAGTTCGTCATCACGAATCAGTTCGTCGTCACCATGAATCAGTTCGTCATTATGAATCAGATCGTCATCACGAATCAGTTCGTCGTCACCATGAATCAGTTCATCATTATGAATCAGTTCGCCATCACGAATCATTTCGGCTTCTGACTTCAGTGTGAAATTAAGGAAAAAAGCCCGGTTCATTTTAGTTCGACTATATCAGGTGTCATGTGAGACGGTTCCATATGAGACTTTACATAAAAACGGAGCTCATATACTGGATCATTAAAACAGGTTAATTATTCAAAACAGTCAATATCCATACAATAAACCGTCTTACGTAAGATTTTATGTGAGACAGTCCCACATACATAGTTACAAATAAATTTCTCCATCTTATAAAGATGTCCCTATTGATTACTCTTTTGTTGAATTTAAGAAGAGTTAAACTTTTTAGTACTTATGGGAAGTTTGCAATTATAAAGAAAAAAAAAAGAACAAGGTGCTATTTTTTGCAAGTGAGTCTCTTGAAAAATGTATTATGAATTTAATTTTATGAAATAAATCAACAAAAAAATTCATAACTCAAAAATTATAGTTTGATTTATAAAAATAAATTTGGGTTGTAGATAGTGAAGTTTAATTTCAGAAAATTTTATTTGTAGAGATGGTCTTATAAAATTTATTTTTTCTTTTCACTTTTATAGATAGGAAGTGGTTTATCATCAATTGAATTTCTCCCCATTACCTGATAATGTGGGACTTGTAAGCCTTATCATAAATCTTTTTGACTTCTTTTTTAATTTTTGAGAGCTTTGAACAAGATCAGCTCTTGATACGTGCAAGTCCAATAAGATGAAATTTACTATTAATAGTTAATACTATTGAAAATTACATTCATATTCCATATTTAGGAAAAATTGTGTCAAATTTAAGAATCCTAATCTATATCTATATCTATATATCTATATAATAATAGGACTACAAATAAAGATAATAAACTCATTTTTCCGTCTAAAGATTTTTTACTAAATTTAAAAATATAATAGAAAATCCAATTCATTAGTATGAAATAATTAAATCAAAAGATAAGGTAGTTTCTATTTATGTGATTATTTATTAACATGATTTTTTAACCATCGAGTAGATGAGATGTTTTATATATATAAATGGATGAGTAGTAAATATTTGATATTAATTAAAACACCCCAATCATTACCTCTGTTTTTTTTTTTTTTTAAATACAAATGGATGTTAAATTAAAGATCTGAATTTTTGTTGATTTCAGCATGAAGTTATGCTGATGTCAGCATGCATGTTAGAAATAACATTATACGTTAAAATCCGTAGACAATTTTATTTCTTTATTTGGGGAAATTTGAAAATGTCTCATTTGAAACTTTTGCCCATTTTTTTTTTTAATTGCAAAAATGTCCATTTTGAATTCTTTGAAAACCTTATAATAATATCCTTAATCATAAAAAAAAAAAAAAGGATGGTTGAAATGAAGTATAGGGAAAAGATCCATAAATTCAGTTCAAAAATCTCGACTGTTGTTTGAAGCCATTAATAAAGGTAATTTTTATGTAAATGTCATTATTAATACCTTACAGATTACTATTATTCAAACACCTTTCTAAAAGTAAGATAAAATATTTTATGAACTCTAAATTTTTTGAGCAAGTCTTTTATAAGACCGTCTCACGGAATTTTAATAGATTGTGTGAGACAGGTCAACCCACAATTCAATTACTCACCACCCAAATCCTACAATTTACATGTTGTTTGTGGGTGATGGGACTCCGTCTCACAGAAACTATCCGTGAGACCGTCTCACATGAGTTTTTGTGAAATTTTTTTATGAGTTCTTATGTGAAACCGTCTCACAAATCTTATTCTGTGAGACGGGTCAACCCATAATTCACACTTCTCAATTCATATAAGAATTTGTGAAAATGGATTCAATTCATTGGTAATAAAGATTCGTCTCACGAAAACTATCCGTAAAACCGTCTCACATGAGTTTTTGTTTTATTATATGTAATAACTTATAAGATCATTTAAATAAATTTAGCAAAGACTATCTAAGCTCCATCAAGATTTATTCAACCATGTGTTCAAAACTACTTATTTGTACTATAAATTCCACCTCAAAGAAAAAATAAAAAAGTCTAATTGCAAAAATATAAAAAAAAAAGAATATTAATCTTTGTTTTAGTAGAATGTAACTTACATTGATCTTTGTTTTAGTTGTTTTGGTCAAAAATGCACTAGTTTAATTAAATATATATATATATATATATATATATATATATATATATTACAACTCAAATATTCAGTCGACGTTCATGCAAATACAACTAATGATCGGATAATGTTGGCACTAATTACAACTTATCCAAATACTTTTAATGCTAGTATATATAACTAATGAATTGTATGCTAAACACTTCAACATGCAATTTATGTTGATAGGTAATTAGATTTACAATGTATAACTAAAGTCGTGTTTTTTTGTTTTTTTTTTGTTAAATCCCAAAAGTTTAGTTAAATTAATTTTTTTTTAACAAGAACAAAAAACTCATAACTTTTATTGATGATCAATAAACAAAAAAAAAAAAAAAAAAACTCTACATTCCAAGTGAATCAAAGAAAGAAAGAAATATATATATATATATATGTATATATATATGACTAGCTTGGATATTACCTTTCTCGAAGGTATTGAATGGTCTTTTTATGCAATCAAGTCAAACAAAAATAAATGCAAAATTTTCATCTATATTTGCATTTTCCCAAGAGTAGATGAGGGTCTTCTATCACACAGATATTTCCACAACCACTCTGCACACAATCAAAGTTGTAAATACAAACACCACATAAATGTAGCAATTTTCTTGGCACCAATTCCTTTTCTTCAATCCCCATTATTCCTCCCATCTTCCCTTGCTCTACACACAAAAACCCATCTCTCATAAGTCATAATATGTGTGTGTGTGTGTGAGAGAGAGAGAGAGAGAGGCCTAACCAGATGTAGCAAAACTAGAAAGTAGAATAAGCAGAGCTATCTGTAATGAAGTTCTTCTTTCCATCTTTACTTTTCACACACAACTAATGATACTCTCAAATCTTGCAATTAGTTGCTGGTTAAAGTGAGCTAAATGAAGTTGTAGAACATCAATTCCAATGACAATGAGATAGAATTTGCACATTCATATAATTAATTAATGTATACATATATAAATGCACAATTATGTGTGTTATTATAAGTCAGAAGAAATTAAAGATTGTCATAGGCCCTAATCTCTATGAATATTTTGCAATTAAACTTGGTGAGGCTCCATGTGCTAATGCATCGATCTCTCTAAATCCCTATAATTGAGTCAACTTGTGAGATTCTCTCTCTGATTTCTTGATTTGTTAATACTAATCAATAAAGTCTTTTTTCTTTTTTAACAAAGGAAATCTCACTTTTGTACAAATATCAATAAACCACACTGTAGGATGGATTTTCGTTTGGTTGTCCCGTTTATGATTTTTCATTTTTTTAACATTTATTATTTTCTTTATTTTAGATACATATATGAGATATGATTAATAATAATAAAGAATTATCTAATGTAAGTAATAATTTATAAAATTTTGAATTGAGTCATTTATATAATGTAATGTAAGTATCCATTCCAATTTTCATACCTTTCTCACCCCCTTCCCCCTCTCCCCTCTGTTGCATGTGTACGCTAATCCAAAAGAAAATGGTTTTGTAAATATATATATACACACACACACAGAGTAGATCATTTTTGTTGTTGTCTCTAATTTCGTCTATGCATCTTCCGTACGTCATTAATGTGTCATATTGTAAAATATGTAATTTAAATTTTAATAGGTCTTAGTTAAGGGCCCGGTTATTCGTACATCAATTTTTACTAAACACACCCCAATTATTTTCTTTTTGATTTAAAAAATTCAAGAAATAGTAAAAAGACAATTTTGCCCTTCTTAATTTAAAAAAATTTAAAATTTCTCCTCTCTCTCCTCCCCTCCCTCTCCCTCCAGTCGGCTTCTCTTATCTTCTCTTTTTTTTTTCCTTCTTTCATTCCTCCAACCTTGAATTTATTAACAAAAATCATTTTATGAGTTAACAAAGTATATAATAATCGTGTGAAATTGTGTAAAAAGAACGGAAAAATAATAACAAATCTGAGGACACACCTCTTTGTGTTCGACAAACCAGGGTCGAACGGGTCCTCAGATTTGTTGTTATTTTTTCGTTCTTTTTACACGATTATTATATACTTTGTTAACTCATAAAATGATTTTTCTAGGGGAATTTAAGGTTTGAGGAATGAAAAAAGAAAAAAAAAAAAAGGAAGAAGGAGAAGCAGAAAACGGGAGAAGAAGAGAGAGGAGTTTTTTTTAATTAAGAAGGACAAAATTGTCATTTTGCCCTTTTTTGAATTTTTTAAATAATTAAAATTATAAATGGGGTGTGTTTAGTAAAAACTGGGGTGCTGATAGCCGAACCCGTAGTTAATCTTTTTTGAACTATCCATTGACCACACCATATCACGTTTAGAAAGTTAAATTAAAAGTCTTTAGTGATCATTGTTTTTCTTACTTAGCAACATTTACTTCATTGTTAAGACAAATTAATTTAATAATTTGGAATTTCACCGGGTCTTAAAAGATTGTTCATCTATCATTAACATGAAACTTATCATTTGAATACCTCAAAAACTTGAAACTATTGAATCAGTATAGGAAATTTTTTTTATCTCATACTAAAATGTTATCGCAGCAGATCGATATATGATCAGCATGTTACCTGAACCACAAAGGCAACATACTGACCCACTTATTTAAGAGAGTCGAGACTAATATACTGACCAGACAGAATGCTCAACACATGTTATCTCAACAAATGTTCAATGTGTTATCTCAGCATGTTACTGCTGGAGCTATCAAACTGGGGTAGGTCCATTGGGATGGCCCGTCCCGCCCCCACCAAAACGGAGAAATGAGTTGAGTAATTATGGACTGCGAAAAGATGAATTTTGCCCATGGTGGTCGGGTTTTTGGTGGGTTGGCTTGCCTCTATTTTTTTAATTTTTTTAATATTTTTCATTGAAAATATAGATAAGAAATGAATAATAATGGTGGAAATTCTTAGCTGATGGAAGGAATGATTTATGAAAATATTGATATGAGTCATTTATATAAAAATGAAGAAATTGTAGTGAAAAACTATTTTTAAAAATTTATTTTCATATATAATATATAATTGAATGCATATATATTTTAATAAATGTTTATACATTATATATATAGTACTCCTTTTCATTTGAAATATTTAAAAAATTAATAAAAATAATAAATTTGGTAGGTCAGCTCTCCTAAACTGTGACCCACTAGTGGGTTGGGTTGGGGTGAAATTTTGAGGTCTTACACACAAAAAGTCCACCCCATATTGACAACTTTAGTTGATATTGAGATAATATGTGTTGAGCATCTTGTCTATGGGTGACCATCGGTCGGTTTGATGACCGAACACAACTTTTTTCGATTAAACAAACTGTAATTTTTAAAATCGAAACCGAAGTTCTTCAAAATCAAAATAAAATTTCAATTTCTCTTATAACTTCAGGTTTTACAGAATTTTATATATATAAAAGGCAAAAAACCAAATTAATCAGCAATTCTAATCAGATGCTCAATTCTTCATATCAAAGATTCAATTTGCCTACATATCATCTATATTTGCAATGTAAAGGTGAGACCGTGAGAGATAAAATGCGGTGGGTGAAGTATTTTGATTCTTAATATTTTGATAAATGAAATAATATATACATATATATATTTATTTAAAAATTATAAAAGAAAAAACTTCAGTTCTGTTCTCGGTATTTCAAACATGAAAACCAAACCAAAATCCAAAATTTTCAAAAATTAAAATCAAAACCGAAATTTACTATTCAAAATCCAAACCGAAATTAGCATTTCGATTCGCTTTGGTTTTTCAATTTTTACCGATTTTGCTCCCCCTAATCCTGTCTGGTCAGCATATTGGTCTCAACACCCTGAAACGAGGGGTCTCAACACCCTGAAACGAGGGTCAGCTTGTTGCTTTCCATAGACAATTGTTTTTTTGTGACTTACCATAAGTGCAAATTTGCCAAATTTCCTAAATTGTGGTAGAAAAATAATAAAATTATCATTTATGGTAGAAAAGTAATCTCTTATATAAATTGTGGTATTTCAGGAGATTATTGTTTTTCAAGTATGTACTGATAAAATTTCTAACATTTAATTATTTTTGTTGTATTTTTTATTATATTATTTTCGTTTAAACATAGTACTTTAATTTAAAGTTTAAACCAAAATTATTTATGTATCAAAATTCAAAACACATACTCTACACACACAGACACACACAAAACCTTGGTAAATGAGAGTGGTGATGTCCGTACATTGCTAGCATCTTTCGCCTCTCTCTCCGCTCTCCCCTTCGTGCCATGCCACCACCAACCACTCCTCTCTCTCTCTTTCTCTCTCTCTCTCTCTCTCTCTCTCTCTCTCTCTCTCTCTTACACACACACACATTTTCTCGTTTTGACCTTTTCATTCTTCTTCCACACATTCACCAAAATTAGCATGATTCCTGATCACATTCCAATGACAATGGAGAAGAAGAACTTGGCTTCTTCCCACTCTTCCACCTCCTGTAACCATCCACAACAAACTGCCATTACGCCAATGAACGAGAGACTGGAAGAAGACGACAGGTCGGCCCTGGCGGGGATTTCCAATTCGCCGCCGCGCCGGAAACCTCAATCCTACAGCCAGCAGCTCCGAGCGAACACCGCCCCCAACTTCAAGCGCCACCAAAACCTCCGCAAGCACAGCCTCGACGAGAACCGCATTTTGAACCACCACCCTGCCACCAAAAGCAGCGTTTATTATAACAGCACCCCTGATTCCTCCGACGATGAGGACTTTTACCCCTATTCTACTGTGACCACCAACAGCGCGACAGGATCAGTGAGTGATCGCCATGTTGATTACTGTCAGAGCCAGAGGATTGATGGGACGTACGACGGCGGAGACGCCGGTGACGATCTGCAGCAGCCGTTGCCAGAGTTTATGGGGAGTGGTGGCAATGTCGGGATATTTAAGGCTCCGAGTAGGGCCCCGGTGAACCCCAACCGCCCCCCATGTCTTGAACTTCGGCCTCATCCTTTAAGAGAAACTCAGGTAAATTCATGTTTGGCTGTGAAATTTGAACACGAGAAGTTTTGTTTGGCTCTGAAATTATATTGAACGATCGCTTCATCTAAAGCTTAAGTGTGATCAAAATTTCAATTTCAATAACCATCACAAGTGAATTTTGAAGTAGTTTCAAAGTTAATAGGATGATCTCATACTGCATTGTTAGTTGAAAGAGTTTAGGTGTAGAATTGTTGGTTTTTATGTTTTCTATGAGAACAAATTGCAGAGTTGGTTGATAACAAGAGCATTCTTGTGTGTATGTGTGTGTAACAGTTTGGCTTTGGTTTTGAAGGCAATGTATGTCTTCTCTGTGAAATAAATTGGAAAAATGGAGCAAATGGAAAAAATGGAGCAATCATATGATTGCATTTAGGATAGGAACTCTCTAGTTTAGTGATTGCATTTGAGCTAAATTATTAAATCTACTCATTTTAACATAGTGTGCAAATGATTCTTGATCTGTAGAAGTTGTTTCATTCCATATTAGTAATATTAATTATGTTATCCAGTTGATTCGGAGTAGCTTTACCCGTGTTGTTCTTACATAAGCTGTTGTGATATGTTGGTTTCTGCTAGGCTTAACCATGCTTAGTTTAGGAAATGCTTGAGAATTTATTGATTTCTTACAGGTTGGGAAATTTTTAAGGACAATTGCGAGTACAGAAACACAATTATGGGCAGGGCAAGAATCAGGTGTAAGAGTGTGGAACTATTCAGATTCATATAAACCAGGGATAGGGGTAGGGGGGAGGGCACGGAGAGGCGATGAGGATGCTGCTCCATTTTATGAATCAGCAAACACACCACCAACATTATGCTTAATTGTAGATCAAGGGAGTAAGCTGGTTTGGAGCGGGCACAAAGATGGTAAAATTAGATCTTGGAAGATGGATCTGAATTTCTCTGATGAGGATGGTTTCAAGGAACATTTTTCTTGGCAGGCACATCGAGGTCCGGTTCTTTCCATGGAGATATCTTCTTACGGTAAATCCTTCTTGTCCTACTAGTTTGCAATTTGCTTATAAACATGTGTTGTTTGTTATCATGATGTGTTTTTGTTTTACCTTTTTAGTGTGCATGTAAAGTAATGATGATTTAGAAAAAAAGAGATACTTTTTCCTTGTAAGTTTTGTTTTCTTTTCAGATTTACCAATAAAGTTGCATAATCTTTTGGCATTTTGCTCCATAGCTTGTAAAAATAGATTTGAAACTCTGTTTACATCAACATTAAATGGATGATTAAAGAACTCAATAAGACACAAGAAATTATAGTATCATTCCATTTGACTTTACTTTCTGGCTGGTGTCTAGGTGATATATGGTCAGGATCTGAGGGCGGCAATATAAGGGTCTGGCCATGGGAAGCTGTGGAGAAATCTCTATCTCTATCAGCCGAGGAAAAACACATGGCTTCTTTGTTGGTGGAGCGATCGTGTATTGACCTCAAAAGCCAAGCTACAGTTAATGGAACAAGTAGTATTTCTTCTTCAGATGTCAAATGTTTGTTAACTGATAGTGTCCGAGCCAAAATGTGGGCTGTTGGATCTTCATCCTTCTCTCTATGGTACCTTCATCATTCACGTATTCTCTCCACTACAATATATTCAACTTTTTTTCATCGTTTGGTTCTGAAAATCACTCGCATATATCATGAGTAATTTCTTCGAAATATATTGAAAGATTGCTAATGATATGGCTGGTGAAACAGGGATGCCCGTACAAGAGAATTGATAAAAGTATTCTCAATAGAGGGTCAGGCTGAGAATCGTGCTGAAGGACCACCAGCCCAAGACCAAGCAGTTGAAGATGAGGCAAATGTTAAACTTGTCTCCAAGTCCAAAAAGGAGAAATCCGGCTTTTTGCAAAGGTCCCGTAATGCGATCATGGGTGCTGCTGGTGCAGTTCGTAGAGCAGCAAAAGGAGGTGGGGGTTATGAAGATGGTAAAAAAACAGAAACTATAGTGCTAGCTGCCGATGGAATGATTTGGACTGGGTCTTCAAACGGCACTTTAATCCAGTGGGACGGAAATGGCAACCGATTGCAAGAACTCACTCACCATCCTTGTGGTGTTCTGTGTTTTTGTGCCTATGGCTCACGAATATGGGTTGGTTATGTAAGTGGTATGGTCCAGCTACTTGACCTCGAAGGAAATCTAGTAACGGGATGGATTTCTCATAATGGGCCGGTGATAAAATTAGTAGTTGGTAATGGAAATGTTTTCAGCCTAGCAACTCACGGAGGTATACGTGGATGGAACATTTCCTCACCTGCACCTATTGATAGCATACTACGAACAGAATTATCCAATAGGGAAATCATATATACACGGCTAGGGAATTTACGAATTTTAGTTGGCACGTGGAATGTTGGCCAAGGAAGAGCCTCTAATGATGCACTTATGTCTTGGCTCGGTTCTGCTGTATCGGATGTTGGCATTGTAGTCGTGGGGCTACAAGAAGTGGAAATGGGTGCTGGTTTTCTTGCAATGTCAGCTGCAAAAGAAACTGTAAGCCAATTTATATTTCCATAATATGCCTCAAGTATGTTCAATTACAAAGATCTGAGATAGAGTAGTACTATTTGTTTGTTGTATATTTCCTGTTCTTGAGGTGTTGGTTCATTTTAGGTAGGGCTAGAAGGAAGTGCTATCGGACAATGGTGGCAAGATCACATTGGAAAGGCTTTGGATGAAGAAAATACTTTTGAACGTGTGGGATCTCGACAACTAGCTGGCTTAATGATAGCAATCTGGTATGGTTCGACATTTCTTAATCTACTTGGCAAAGCCTAACTCCGAGCTCATTTTTGCACCTTCTCTTAATAATTACACTGATGTTTCAGGGTGAGAAAGTCTCTTAGGAGCCATGCTGGCGACCTCGATGTTTCAGCAGTTGCCTGTGGTTTAGGTCGTGCAATTGGCAATAAGGTAAACATGTTTATTCAATACCTAATTCCTGTTAGCTTCATGCTTAACCAGCTGTAATCTCTTCAATGTGATCATGATTATCCTCTGCAGGGAGGCGTAGGCTTGAGATTGAGGGTATACGATAGAATAATGTGTTTCGTAAACTGCCATTTGGCTGCACATTTGGAAGCAGTTAATAGGCGGAATTCTGATTTTGATCATATATACCGGCATATGAGTTTCACACGAACGTATAACAATGCTGCTGGTATGCTGCGCCTCCTGTATTTGTCTTGCTCTCTTGTCTTCACCACATTTTTATTTTGGCTGCTTTATTCTTGTGGATTCCCTTGGATCTTCTGTGTTGCAGCCGGTGTTTCATCAGCCGCTCAGACGCTTCGTACCTCAAACGTATGTCTATCCAATTTCCAAATTGATCTCGTTTTCCTTTCTCGTTTCTGGCCTTAATAACGAATGGTTGTTTAATCATAAAGGCTTCTAATGCTGATGAGGGAAAGCCTGATCTTGCTGAAGCAGACATGGTTGTCTTCTTCGGAGATTTTAACTATCGCCTATTTGGAATATCATACGACGAAGCAAGAGACTTCGTCTCTCAGAGAAGCTTTGATTGGCTTCGAGAGAAGGATCAGCTTCGTGCAGAAATGAAAGCCTGCAGAGTTTTCCAAGGAATGCGCGAGGCTCTCGTTAGATTCCCTCCCACTTATAAGTTCGAACGAGG
Source organism: Scutellaria minor (assembly GCA_954870855.1). Taxonomy (NCBI): domain Eukaryota; kingdom Viridiplantae; phylum Streptophyta; class Magnoliopsida; order Lamiales; family Lamiaceae; genus Scutellaria; species Scutellaria minor. Next base: position 5,190,985 of record OX940729.1, read on the forward strand.
AAAGCCTGGATTAGGAGGTAATCCACTAATCCATAATGCTTGAGTAGAAAACCATATGAGTTTGTTTATCTTTTGCCCAATTCTCAAGACTTGCTACTATATTAGGTTATGATTCGGGTGAGAAGAAACGAATCCCGGCTTGGTGTGATAGAGTACTATATCGCGATAATAGATCAGATCCAGCAGATGATTGTAGTTTAGAGTGCCCTGTTGTTGCTTCCATATTACAGTAAATAATCTCATGCTTCTTGATCTTCTTTCTTCACTACTCCTTTTACTATTTTGTCGTTATATTGTGCTCGTTTATGAAGGTATGAGGCCCGTATGGACGTGACTGAAAGTGATCATAAGCCCGTACGCTGCAAGTTCAATGTAGACATAGCTCATGTTGATAGATCAGTGAGGAGGGAGGAGTTTGGAAAAATTCTTCAGTCCAACCTTCACATTAGATCGAACTTAGAAGCTCTACGTTTCATCCCAGAAACGAGCATCAACACGAACAGAATCGAGCTACAGAACCAAGATACTGTCAGCGTGAAAATCACAAATCGAAGTGGAGAAGACATGGTCTTTTTCCTAATCACATGTGAAGGTCAATCCAACATCAATGAAGATGGTAAAGCATTTGATTATCGGCCAAGAGGCGGGCTTGGATTCCCACGATGGCTTGAGGTATTTCTCATTCTATAATCAAGGGATACGGATAGCTCTTTATATTCCCTGAACTCAATTATTGGCACATTTTCCGGCAAAAACAGCATCCAGAAAACTTGAAAATGCAATTTACCTCCAAACATTAGCTAAAATGCATTAGTCATACGCCAAAACAATCCCCTTTTGAAGCCATATCATAACTCTAAGTCAATTTCAAGATTCTCATTCAATTCGAGTTTTCTGTTCGATTTGGGCTCATATCAAACGAGAATCATGAAATTGGCTTGGGGTAATAACTTAACTTCAAAATGGGTCCATTCTGGCTTATATTTGGAGTTGAAGTACATGTTGCATTTTGATAGTAACCTTTTTTTTTCTAACGAGGAAACATGATTGCTTTGAATCATGGTGTAGGTAAATCCTTCAGCTGGCATGATTAATCCGGATCAAGTAGTAGATATATTGATACATCATGAAGAGTTCCACACACCGGAGGAATTCATAGATGGGTTGCCACAGAGTTGGTGGTCTGAAGATGCAAGAGACAAGGAAGTGATATTGGTGGTGAACGTACGAGGAAGTTGCTCAACTGAGACAAGAACTCACCGAATACATGTAAGACATCGTCAATCTGGAACTAAAAATCCATCCCCCGTAGTAAATCAACAACCATCTTTGGAACCGAAACGAAATTCTTCCAAAAAACATGGAGGGAGTTCTCACCATAGAGAAAAACACTGATGTATAGCAATAGATATTTATGCACCATTCTTGTGGACCAAAATAGCATCAAAAAGCTTCAAACTTGATTTGTACATACTACATAGTTATGAATAGGCTATTACTTTTCCACTTTGCAATAGAATTTTGTTTCATACTACAGTATATGTAACAAGAAGATCAAGTTACAAGTGTGTGTATATCTTTTGTAAGACTACATTGCAGGAGATTTTGGTTAGGCTTCTACAATTGCTTCTGCTCCAAATCAGGATTTTTTTTTTTTTGTTAAATTGAAGAATAGTTTCTTTCTTGACTTTAAACACTATAATTACAACACCTAATATTGCAAATTTAACCAAAGTTTTTGGACTTGGCAAAAACAAAAGGACATGACTTCAAATAAATGTGGCAATATATTGATACGAGGAAAATATGTGCAGAGGTGTTTAATGTGAGATTTTATGATCATTTATTTAATTGAATACACTATTTTCTTATATGTGTGATTTATGTCTCCAAATACTTTATATATTATTTTTTTTGATTATTTTAGGGATTTATAGAGTATTTTGAAGTTAAAGGAAGTGTTTGAGGATCAAAGGAAGGAGACGAGACGAGTGTGGACTTATGAGGAATGAAGAATGGAGATAATGGGCTTAGCAATTTATTTTAAGAACTAAAGAAAGAGAACTTGGGCCTAAACTTAAAGAAAAGAATGGAAAAGGCCCAACCCACTTTGAAGAGGTTTGGGCTAGTAAATTGAAGGAAGAAACAAACACATGCCCATTCCAATTGAAGAAGGGCATATTCATGTCACCAGCAAGCCTTTTATATATATATATACTAGCGGTACACCCGCGCGATGCGCGGTTTGTTATATAAAATTTAATAATTTTTAATGTTGATGACATATATATTGCTTTTATAAATGTAAAATATATATTGCTTTTAATATCTATATTAATAAAAATGTTAATATTTCAACTTTAAAATTATGTTATTTTAAATAATTGTATTTGATAAAATTAGAAATTTTGAATGCAAACAATTTTGAAACTCAACATTTTAAATTTGATATAATTATATATGTAATGTAAATAATATATTATGAATTTTAAAATAAATATGAATTTGATATAACATACATTAAAAATGAAATTTAAATGAAATTACGAATATAATTAACTTATAAATATAACACAATACAATATAAAATAATAAAATAATAATTGAACATCAATATTCAAAAATTAATAAAATAATAAATATAACATCAATATTCAATAATTAAATTTGAAAATAAAATTTAACACAATATAAAATAATAATAATAGTTTTTTGTTTGTTAGTTTAAATTTCTGAATAATTAAGAAGTGATTTATTATACTTACTAATATGTTTTGTTCTTTATATTTTAGAATTATTAAAATGCAAATTTTAAATATGTCGTATCGTAAATAAATTTTCTGCTTTTTTTTTTAGATGAATTTGTTCAAAAAAAATTAAAGTTATTCCAAAATTTAGTTTATATTTAAAATATTTAGCTTCCCAATTATTTTTACATTTTAAAATAATAATTTTTAGATTTTTGAAACCATGTTTCAGATTATTTTAGAACAAATTCTAGTTTTTTTTAATACAACTTTTAGATTAATTATATCTCTTCATTTGAAATAATTTAGAATAAATTAGCAAATATTTTTATTAAGCTATTTTTTATTCAATTTATTGATATTTATATCTTTCAAAATTAATATTACATATATATTTGAATTAATTTTTAAATTTTATTTGTTAATTTTAAATTGTTAAACCTTGTTATTATTATTAATTTTAAATTTATTATTATTTTGATATTTTTATAATAGTTTTCAAACTTTTAAACATTTTATAACACATCGTAAAATTAATTTTGGATATTAAAACTATTTTCCACATTTTATATATTAAAATTTTAAACTAATTTTCCAAATTTTTAATTTTTGACATAATGTTTAAATTTTATTATTTTCAAATTTTGATCACATCATTAAAATATAATCATATCCTTAAAGTATATGATTACCGAAGTGAATATGTATAAAATTATATTGATGTATGGTGCTAAACTTCTCCAAAATTTATAGATGTGGACAAATCTTATTTAGTACTTTTCTTGCTCTTTTTATTTTCTAATAAAATGTATTGAGTAAATTCAAAATTAGGATGGAAGGAAGTGAATTCTATTGGAATAGGGCCCACAATTGATTTTTTAAATATTACAAATAGTAGGGCCCACAATTGAATTTTTAAATATTATTATCATAACATTTTCTTGTAAATGACAAAAAATATTATTTTTTTAGAGTTTAGAAAAAATATCAAAATAAAAATATTTATACAATCATCAATTTGATGTGACATTTTTAGGAGGGAAAATGACAAATTAGTAAATTTTGCCAACTTCTCTCATTTTATATATAGTATAGATATATATATGCCTTTTTCCCAAGAAAGACCTCTTTTACCTCTAGCTAATACACTGTTCACGTAGAAGGTTTTAGACATTAGATTAGAGAGAGAAATATATTTTATTTTCCTAGATTAATTTGGATGAAAGTTTCAATTAATTTGATGGATTCAATTTCGAAGATGTTCGGCTAATTTTTCAATTCCGGTTAGCAGGGATGTTTGAACTCGTATATCTATTTATTTTCTAATTAATCTCGTATTCCCTTCTCGATGTTTGATTGGAATTATTATGTTATCTGGGTATAATGTTCTCGATTATTATTGATTGATTTAGCCTAATCACTTAGGTTAAGTGTTTGATAATTGATTGCTAGAATTTTAAATCATGAATCTTAATCGTTGTGATTTAATTTTCATAAGTGGTAAACTAGAAGTCGTGCATCTCTAGGGTAGTATAATCTTAGATTATCGAATAGCATAATTCTAGATTATCGAATCGAGCTTGTGTATTCAGAGTCTAGTTCATCCTATCGTCTTGGTGATTAATGCATTTGATAAATTAAATCTAGAGAGCTTATTCTAGGTTATTCAATTAAATAAGATTAATTAGAGGTCTTATTCTAATTTAACTAATCTTAAGAGATGATTCAGTTTAACAGAACTTGTTGTTGGACTATGGGTGATAATTCCATGATAATCTGAGAGAGGGGTAATACATTGATTAGGGTACATTGATATTGGAGGATAAATGAACTGTTAACTGGAATACTTGCATATATTGATTTCTTGTTTAATTTGCTTGCTAGATTTATTTCATTTAATTTAGTGATAGTTAAACAATCTCAAAACACCCCCCATAATTTGTTATTTAATTGAATTGAACAAAGGTGGCATAGTTAATCTCAAAACACCCCCCCATAATTTGTTATTTAATTGAATTGAACAAAGGTGACATAGTTAATCATCACTCCTCGTGGAATCGACTCTTACTTGCCCTAGCTACCAGTTGATTAGGTTAGGGAAGAAATTAATAATTTTATCGCGTCATAACGCGCGGTCATATATACCAAGAATTTGATTCTAAACACATCCAATTTAAGTTACACTGCTACAACTATTCCATTATCAAATATGTATCCAATTATCTCCAGATACAATATATATATCAATAAGATTATGATTTCAAAATCATACTTATTTCACCGTCATTTATAGGCAAGTATCAATTACAAATTTTACCTCTCACTACTTCCTCATAAGCTGATAACTCCTGATATGGACTTGTACATAAACTTTACCATGATGTATACGTCGCCAGCTGGCAACGAAGATATCCGTTCTATCTGAGCCGTTCCGCCAAGGAAGTCGCTCGTTTGTCATCTCCAAATCCATTTCTTGAACACATCTGTGTCTCCTACACGGCATACATCCTCTTGTATCTTTCACCATACATCTCGGGATCAGACACCATCGACATAGAAAAGGAACGAGAAAGAGTACTGGCCTTCCGTATGTTCCTCATCCTTGAGTCCTCCATTCTATGCCGAATCACACAGTAACACATGGAGCCAATCGTGGTCATCATTATCGTCCCACCAATCACGGTCGCACATATGGCAAGCCACTGTTCTTTCGTCCCCACAACAATGTATGTAAGCGAGATAAACGAAACGGAGATGAAAAGGCAAGCGAGCCACATCAGCTTGTTAATAACAAACATGAGCTGTTTCTTCGCCTTCTGCTCGATCACGACCACAGACGTCTGCACGACCACCACAGCGAGCGAGATGAACAAGGCCACGCTATCGAACAAGATGAAGATCATGAAAGCCGCCTTGTTGGCAATGTGTGCCTCGCCCAACGAAAACCCGTCTTGCTTCTCTTCGACATACTGGCCAGGCACGGTGAATATAGCGGCAAAAGCGACGGTGGCAATGAGGACCGCCACAACGGTGGCGGAATTGATGGCGTTGTTGAGGCCCTCGATGTGAAGCTTCTTGACCTTCTTTGCTATCTTTCGGACCCTGAAGCCCGTCTGACGAGTCTGTTGGAGCTGGGACTGAACGTCGTGCTTTATGTCACTAACGGTCTGCTTGAGTTGCTTAGCTGTACTCGGGGGTTTTCCGTGATCTTTAGAATGAACAGCCCCTGCTTCCTTTAACATGGCTACCAGTTCTGGAGTTCCGAACTTCTGGGCTATATCTAGAGGCGTTTCTCCCCCGCTATTAGTCGTGTTCACATCAATACCTTCGATGGATAGTAAGCATAGCACTATCTGCAAAGCAACGAAACGAAGTATGAGATTCTTGATTTATAAAATATCATATTGACTTGAATTCATACCACCATTAGTAAGTCTCTTGCAAGGTTGGAAATACCAGTAGTCTAGTTTTACTAAAATATTGATATCGATTTCAGTATAATTTTGAAAAAATGACGGAAATTATATTAAATTTTGGAATTTTTGTTAAAATTTAAATTAAAATACTGATAAATTGGTACGTTCATGATTAATAAATTGTTGAAACTAGCATATTGGAAGATCAATCAACCAAAGTAAATGATACAAACAATTCGTTAGAATTATAATGCGTAAATTATTAGCGTAGAAAATACCTTTATTTTCTTAAAAAGTGGGTGCAAATCATAATAAAATTTTACTACAGATATAAATAATTTATTTTCTTAAAAGAAATTTTTTTAACCGATACCGATATTTCACCGATTTTCCAACAAATTCTATTGTGAAGTCACCAATATCAATACCGATATCAGTATTTTACCGAAATTCTGACAAAATTTCAATAAAGCCAATTTTGATATCGTAACTTCAGAAATTCCGAAATATTGGCGAAATATTCATTGTTGGTCCCTTGAACATAGTGCAAGAATGTCGAGTGCAGAGATCATACTATGAAGAAAGGAAAGTTCGAAACGAACCTGATTCCGGCCTTTTCTGGTTGCAATGTGGAGGGCAGTATTTCCCTTGTTATCTCCGAAGCTCAGTAGAGACGGGTCGGGCTTTATAAGCTCGGTGACAATGTCTACGTTGTGTCCTTTAACAGCCATATGCAAAGCTGTTTGACCTTTTCTATCGGCCTTAAAGCCAATGCTGGGGTCTTTTTCTAACAGAGCTTTAACCACTTCCAAGTGGCCCATTCTGGCAGCTGTATGAAGCACACTCTTGCCATTGTTTCGAGCAATCTTAGCTAGGTTCGAGTCCGTGTCCAAAAGAAGCTTAACCACGTTCGTATGACCCTGAGCAGCTGCTGTATGTAAGGCTGTAGAGTTTGTCGTATCTGTCGTCATCACTAGACTCGGAAAAAGAAGCAGCATCTCCTTTAGAACTTCTGTAATTTCACAAAGAATTGTTTTCATTAATTCAAAGAGTTGTGCATTATAGAAAAACAAGCACAAAAAATAGGCCCGAAATTTTCTTTCAACGAAGAGATTTAATTTGTTATGTTTTAGTACATCCACTTATTCCAATACCTTAAGAGCATATAATATTCATAGTATTGGAAAAAAATAGTTTGCTTCACTATTCAATCTATTCGATCTTTCATATATGCGCACTGAAACATGTAAGGTTCGATGAAGGTTCAGAGCTAGTAGATATCATTGATTGAAATCAAGAAACTCTTTGAAAATAAACATCAAAATGCATGGACAAATACAAATCCTAGTGAAGAACAGAAAATTAAGAATAAGCAATTTATGCAATTCAGCTCAATGAAAAATCATGCATTCCCACGAACGAACCCAATGGATGCAAGAAAATTTCCCTTCCAAGTCTACTCAATAGAACTTCTTCATTCAATATAAATGACAATTTTTCGTAAATTATAACTCCACATAACAAAATTTTCATTTTATAAACACCAATTAAAATGAAACAACTCTTGCATTCTTCAATTTCAGAAAAATAAAACAACGAAAAGACCATCATCAATAAGAGAAATTACCGAGATGACCCTGCTTGGCAGCCACATGGAACGGATCATAGCCATTATTCGCAAGAATAGAGCAAGTCTCAGCATCCGAATGCTTCAAGAATTCCGCCACAACCAAAACATGCCCATTTTCCGCCGCCACATATAGAGGTGTCTCGCCTTCGTGGTTCTGCTTCGACATCAAATCCTTTACACAACTATTGATATTATCAAATTTCTGAATAATCTCCTTCACCTTCCCCAAATTCCCGGCCCGGGCAGCAAGATGAAGAATGGAATCTCCTCGTTTGCCCGGTGAATCCTTGGCCTTTTTCTTGTCTCCACCAAAACTAAGCTGTCTCTCCATTGCTATCCTAAAGCTTTTCTGCTTCTCCATTAACCCCCTAAAGCTCTTCTGCTTTTCCATTGCCCCATTACGAAAACTCTGCTGTTTTTCCATCACAGGGCTTCTAAAACTCCCTTGTTTCTCCATAATAATCACATAAAAGTCCCACAAATTCTTGATTATCACAATTCCTCCTCAATATTCAAATCTTCCACTTCTTAAAATCTCACTATCTCAACATTTTTCGCCATTATCATCAGACCCATTTACAGATACAAAATCTCAACAGCCATACAGATCAAGAAAACACTAATTTCCCAAGATTCACATAAAATACTTAAACTACCTAAACAGTAATAACAAAAGCTCAAATTTCTGACAGATTGATCATCAGAAAATCCAACAAAAGGGGGAAAAGTACCTTTGCAAGAAAACCTCAGCCTCAATCCTTCTTAGAAACCTCAAAAGATTCAATCTTTCCACAAAATCAGCAGAACCCACAATTTTAAATTGGGTAATCTCACTCCAAAACCCCAAAAGAAACAATCTTGCACCAAGATTTGAGCTCAGATATCACTTTCAGCTGCAAAGCCAAAGGAAATATTCTGTATTCAAGAACAGCCCTGAAAAGCTAAAAGAATTGGAAAATCTAAAGCCCAGAAAAAATAAAATGCAATCAGGGACCAAACCCACCATTCACATGTGGTACAGAATAATCTACATGGTATATATTACAATAATCCTAAATTTCAGAAAAAAAGCTGTTCAGAGATAAAGTAACTTTATGTGCAACTTTAGTGTTTTATTTGCTTCTGATTCTTAATCCTGGTAATAGTAACAAGGGTATTTTGTCTTTAAAATGATTAATGAATAAAGAAAGTATATATGGTTAGAGCAAATAGTGGCCGCCATTGATGTTAACATCAGAAGAGCACAAAAAAAAAAAACAGGCAGAAGTGGTGGCTGTTTTGCAAAAGATATTATGGCAGGTGGGCCCCTCGAGGAGTGAACCAACAGGATCAGATTCCTTTTCCATAGTTTCTATTGCTAGTCCCTAATTCTTATAAAAATTCTCTAGTGTTTCAAATTATCCACAATCATGATTTGATGCTGCTAATACTATTCAATGTTGGAAGAATTTAATAAATGCCCAATGGTTTGATTTAGTGAGAGTTTATTATTTAAGGTTGATCCTAGAATTTAACTTTTACACAGTAGAATGCGTGTACATATATGATGTTAGGTAAAAAAAGAAAATTCATAATCTTTATAGGAATAAAATACAGGATTAATTATCGGAAAAATCATAATTTTTACATAAATTGTCATTTTAATCAAAAAAAAATTCACTATTTGTCAAAAAAAAATTGCATATTCAATTTTAAAAAAATTAAAATAAAAAATAATGTTGAAGTTGAATTATGTGAAACTGTCGTGTTTGACAGCTGACATGTCCAAACAGCTATACATGTCATCACACCAGTGTCTCATACATATTGTTTATTATTTTGTTTAATAAAAAATAATCTATATCTGATTGGTGTAGGAGGAAGAAAATTTGAAGGTCATAAATTTTCACTATTTGAAAATTGACTTGTGAGAAACATGGTAAATGCATTTTAGGATCCATAAATTACAACTTCTTTGATGATTTATAGATGAATCATACTTCTAATTACACAAGGTGAGCTTTTTTTTTTTTTTTTAAAGGTGAGCTTTGTAATGGATAGTGGAGAGAACACACAAAAAATCTTTATATACATAATTCACACATGATTTTGGGGGGTTTAAATAATTGGAGTTTAAATGTAGGTTAGGCTTGGAACAACCCTTCAAGTCCATATGAATTATGCATGTTATCTAATTTTGTACTCGTTTCATAAATTGAACAAAGGTGTATCAAACTAGTAAAGCTATATAAATTATTTTTTTACTATTTAATTATTATTATTATTATTTTGATATAATGGGTTTTATAAATCAAACTTAAAGATCAAGAAAAGTGGCCCTAGTTGTAAATTTGGTAAGAAATCAATCATATGATCCCTTATTATTATTATTATTATTATTATTATTTTATTATCTCACTATTATTATGACCAGCACCTCTTTTCATTATTATCATCAATAATATACTTTTCATTATTATGATCAATAATATAGTGTGATGATTGTATAACCAAGAAATGGCAACAACGTGGGCTTGATAAATTTAGATTTCTCCCACTAACGTAAAATTGAATATGAGATTCGCTACGCATTATAAAACAACTTTTCTTGCAATATTATTTGTGCACAAAATTTAAAAGGAATACCAATTTGTTTCTTTAAAAAGTTTAGGTCCTAAAATAGGTTAAACTTTAGTAATATTACCTAAACATTATATATTTTTGTGATAATTAAATAAAATATATTTCACATCCGCTTAAAATCCATTGACAAATTTGTACATGTCTCATAACCACTTTAATTACATTGAAACCCTCGAACCCACCCAGCAAGTGGTTAGTTTTAATATATAGTTGAATTTAAATAATACAATCTAACTATGTTTCTACCTGAATTATAATCTTAATTTTACTCTTGCTATTTTGTAAAATGTATAATTGAATTTTTATTTTTATTTTTTTAGAGAGAGAGAGAGAGAGAGAGAGAGAGAGAGAAACATAGATTCTTACTGACATTAATGCTCACCAAACATTTTGATGCCAAGATTGATCTAATTTCAGTTGGACTCAACCTATTTACCTAATTCCTAGTCTCCTTTCTTTTGAGGAAAATATCCTATCCTCTTTTACCTACAAAACAATTCGGTTTAGAGGTTAGGGCTATCCTTAAAAAATTCCACAAAACTTATGTTGGAAATTGAATTTTAATAAATAAATGTAGGGAATAGTGATTAGGTAGGTCTTAATAGTAACCAATTGTGAATATCTACCAATTGTGAATCGGAGATTCCAAATTTAGCATGTCTATGGACATGACACACCGTTGATATTTACCAAAATCAATGATAATTTTAATAATTTTGGAATAATATGTGTGTGTATATATATTGTGTGTCATATATATAACAACAATATGAATACTAAAATCCAAGATTTAAGGATAAACCAACCAAGACTACAACACTGCGGTGCTATTCTGATAACATCAAAACGTATATATATCTTTGATAATACAACACACTCATCTTTGTAAAATTTTAAAACTAAAAAAGGGCTTAAAGTTTTGGGCCTAGATTTCAAAGAACTGAAATTTTAAACTAATTACATGAATTATTGAATTTTCTAATTTAAATATTGATCTTGGGGCTAATTTAGAAATAGAAATATGTTTTTGTGAGATTATCTCATGAATTTAGTTATGTAAGATAGATGAATTCACCACTCATAATCCACTAATTAAAATTTAATTTATGAAAATAAATTTAGATTATGAATAATAGTTTATTTTCAACAACAAAATTATTTATGTAACAACATTATCGCGTAACGTTTTTTTCTTTTTTTCTTTTTGGAAGGTAGAACAACGTCATTGATATAGTGGTCATGATTTGATAGGGGCCAATGGGAAAGTTAGGCCACGCGTCCGATATCCAATTCGCAGTCAAATCTTTTTCTTTTCATGTTTTTCTTTTAAAAAAGAATACATTAAAAGAAAAAGTGATATGATCATCGTCATCAATGATTCAATTAAGAAATAAAATAAAAAATAAAAAGAATAGCTAGATCTCAATTACGATATTAATTTAAATGTGGAGTACTAATTAAATAATTGTTCGAGGTTCAGGCAACCGAGTAGTATGTCTTGAACCAACAACATATATGGTCTCTTTAATTAATATTGAAAAAGATATGCCTTTAAAGGTAAAAAAAAAAAATTAAAATGGGGAAAGAGACAAAACAAAACATGTAAGCAATCATTATTTTTTATTATTCTATTAAAATACTATTATTATGGGAAAAGAAGAAACCGAAATTGCCTTATATATAAATTAATTTTAACCATATTTAATGCATTTCTTTATCACTTAATTATTTTATCATTGTTTTTACCAAATATTTTACAATCCATTTCCTTATATTTTAATTATATTCAAAATTATAGAAAATCAGGAGCAAATTAAAACATTAAGTAATTTGGGTGCAAATCAAAATTCAGGTCATTGAAAGATTTCAAAACAAGACCATCAATTCAAATCGCAAATCTTAAGTAGAAAACATTGTTTTATAAAGCAACTATCAGTGCACCCGCTCGATGCGCGGTTTGTCATATAAACAGTAAATATATACATATTATATATATAATATGAGTATAAAAAAAAACAATAAACAAAGGTCATGTATAAAAAACAACAATGAATTAAGTAGTTAGATAACATGAATAATATACATTAAATCTATCAATTAAATTATAGATACATAATAATTATTTGTTAAAATCACATAAAAATATATAAAAAATGAAGTAAAATTCAAATATAAGGAAACGATTAAGTAAGAAAATAGATTAGATACAAAAATATTTTATGATTAATTCTACATTCAACAGCGCCTCCAACCACCGTCTACACTCTATCTAAATTTTATCTTTTTCTTCATTTATATGATAACCAAGTCCACAATTTCATCTTACACAAAAACTCATGTGAGACGGTCTCACGGATAGTTTCCGTAAGACGGAGCCCCATCAACACAAATAACATGTTAATTGTAGGGTTTGGATGGTGGGTAATTGGGTTGTGAGTTGATCCATCTAACGCAATGTATTAAAATTTCGTGAGACGGTCTCACAAGAGACTTACTCTTCATTTTATTGACCTCATGATCTTTGATCTGTAGAAGTAAGCAAATCTTTTGTCTATAGTATGTTTTATAAGTAAACAAATATGTTGTTCATCCTCCCATTAAATACGGAAAATCAGTTGTCATGGCAGCGACACTCAACCTCTCTTCTCATTTACTTCTCCATGTCTTACATGTATTTTTCCTATCTTTCTTTCATCTTTCTTATGTATTTTTCCTATCTTTTTTTTTTGTAATGTTGTTCCTCATCGGAGGATTGTTGTATTTGGATAATGAAGCTAACGACAATCAGATTAATGTTGCCAATATCTCATTAAATCTGGAAAAAAAATTATTTCTTCTTCCATCTCTGATTCTTCTCTTGATATTTCAATTTCTTCTCTCATCTCTATTATTCTTTTGATATTTTTATCTTCCATGAATTGTTTTCTTATTTTCAACTTTTATGATGTGAAATGAGATCTATTGAATGACTTTCATCTCTGATTCTTCTTTTGATATTTGAAAAAACTTATTTTCTTCTCTCATCTCTATTCTTCTTTTGATATTTTTATCATCCATGAATTGTTTTCTTATTTTCAACTTTTATGATGTGAAATGAGATCTATTGAATGACTCTCATCTCTGATTCTTCTTTTGATATTTGAAAAAACTTCTTTTCTTCTCTCATCTCTATTCTTCTTTTCATTTTTTTATCCTCCATGAATTGTTTTCTTATTAACATTTGACGTGAAATGAGATATGTTGAATGATTTTGATTATATAATGTGATGTCTTACAGGGGAAACCAAATTCAGGCTTGGAAAAGAAGCCAGATTCAAGCTTGAAAAAGAAGCTAAAACTAATAACATGACATTTTTTAGCGGGAAAATGACACTCCTGTAATTTTGGCCAATTTTAGATTTGATGTGAAATGAGATATGTTGAATGACTTTGCTTATATAATGTGATGTCTTCCAGGGAAAACCAGATTCAGACTTGGAAAAGAAGCTATATTCAAGCTTAGAAAAGAAGGTATATTCAAGCTTAGAAAAAGAAATCAGAACTAATGACATGACATTTTTTAGCGGGAAAGTGACACTTTTATAATTTTGGCCAACTTTTCTGCTTTAATATAAGTATATAAAGACTATTCACGGCCCAAAATCCTTTTTTACATTTTAACCTATATTTATGGGTTATAGATTAATTATAAATTGATTCATCGCATGAATTAAACCAAACGATCTGACAAGAATTATATTATTATAGATGTTAGATCACTCATACTAAAATAACCAATGTAAATAAACAATATTCTAAAATCGAGATAGGCACCTAGACCGTGTTTAGGTGCTAAACGACATCTAGTTGTACTAATTTCAGCATATTTGACCATTTGAGGTGTCAGGTGACCATATGTGACATGGGTTTAGGTGTAACACAAATTGACAAAAGATGGTTATAGGCGTCAAATAATTTATTTTTATTCTTAATATTTTTGCAAAACAATATTGTTCATATCATACTATAGATTTCTATCAAATAATTTTAATTTTCATAAAAATAGAAAATCAACTAATTGAAAAAAAAACAATTATGTTATAATTATTGAAATTAATGTATACAAATATAATTTAAATGATATTAATTACGTTTTTACATGTGCTCCAACATAATTTCAAAACCAAACAATGTAAGAGTTCAAAAATATTTAGTGAAGATGAAATAATTAAGAAAAAATATTTAAAATAAAAAGAACTTATGTTTAATATTAGAAAGAAGACTACTAGACATTCTAAACGTCAGCCAAACACCCAACTAACATAGCATTGAAATTGATTGGATTTGATCCAAATAAAAATAGATATATCTAATAATATTGGTGTTATGAACTCAGCTCTAACTAAGAGCTGTTTAGCAAACTCAAATCGAAAGCAAAGAAGAAGAATAGAAAACTCAAACACACAAGCAATTTACGCGGTTCAGATCATGAAATGATCCTACATCCACGGGAGCAAACACCAGGAAGCTTTATTGATGATCAGAACAACAATACAGACGATCAGAAATACAAGCACTCTCAAGAACACACTTTCCTCTCAGAAAACCCTAAAAAAATGGAAATAGGTTTTCAAGCTTTTTCCTTCTCTCTATTAGCTGTGTATCAGAGTAAGTATTGCACTGCTAACAAGAAGATACGTATATATATATGTATGAGCTCCCAAAACGAGTTGCCATGCTGTATAAACCGCCAGCTCCTTCCACACGTAACAACCAAGTTTGTTAGAGGAGAAAAACTGATTTTCCAACTGCATGGCATGTTCACTCGATCCAGCTTATACTCATTGATCCTCTATCAGCCATTAGATCATCCAGCTAGGCACAACTATGGACCACAACTCCTAACAATTCTCCACCTTGGTCCTAGTTGTTTGGAAGCTTGCTCCAACACCCTCATCTATCCACCTGGATCAGAGTCATCTCCTGGATCCCAAACTTGTATCATCTTCAGACAGTAGCTAAGTTTTGCTACAGGTAGAACCTTGGTTAGAGCATCTGCAGGATTGTCATTAGTTCCAATCTTGTCCACTCTAACTAACTCTTTCTCTACAATATCCCTGATGAAATGCAGCTTGACATCCACATGTTTTGTTCTTTCATGGAACATAGGGTTCTTCATTAAATGTAGTGCACTTTGGTTATCACAATGCACTGTCACATCTTGCTTCTTCCCTGTTATTTCAGCTAGAATCTTCTTCAACCATACAGCTTCTTTTATGGCTTCTGTTGCTGCAATATATTTAGCTTCAGTTGATGACAAAGCTACTACCTTTTGAAGACTTGCTTTCCAACTGACAACTCCACCAAATGATGTGAAAACATATCCAGATATGGATTTCCTTGTATCAAGACAGCCTGCATAATCTGAATCCACAAACCCTTGCAAACCCTCAGTACCTTCTCTTGCTTGACTGTAATATAGACCAAAATTGGTTGTTCCCCTTAAGTATCTCATTAACCATTTAAGCGCATGCCAATGAGACTTGCCAGGGTTCCCCATAAACCGGCTAAGAATACTGATCGAGTAGGCAAGATCAGGTCTTGTACAAATCATACAATACATGATACTCCCTATCACATTTGCATAAGAGATATCCATCATATGTCTCTTATCTTCATCATTTGCTGGTGCTTGAGCAACACTGAGTTTGAAATGTGCAGCTATTGGAGTAGCTACTGCCTTGGCTTCTCCCATTCCAAACTTCTTGAGTACTTTCTCAATATAACTCTTCTGTGATAAATGTAGAATACCTTTGCTTCTGTTTCTACTGATATCAATCCCAAGGATCTTCTTGGCATGTCCAAGATCCTTCATTTCAAACTCCCCCTTGAGTTTAGATTTTAGCAGCTCAATCATTTCCCTGCTTTTGCCTGCAACTAAAATGTCATCCACATACAACAATAACAAGATTTGCTGATCAATCTGAGTTTCTCCACTGTAGTATACACAGCTGTCATAGTTGCTGCTCATGTAACCAATGGATTTTAAGAATGTGTCAAACCTCTTATTCCATTGTCTTGGGGATTGTTTCAATCCATATATGGGCCGTTTTAGTAGACATACTTTCTCAATGCCTTCTTCTTCAAAACCAGGAGGTTGCTTCATGAAGATTGTTTTTTCAAGCTCTCCATGCAAGAAAGCTGTAGTTACATCCATTTGATCCAATTCCAAATCATGTTTTGCTACTAAGGACAGTAGAAGTCTAATGGAGGTTTGCTTTACCACTGGTGAGAATATTTCATTGAAGTCAACACCTTCCTTTTGGGTAAAACCCTTTGCCACAAGCCTTGCTTTGTATCTAGGTGGTTGAACTCCAATTATTCCTTCTTTTCTCTTGAAAATCCATTTGCATCCAACCAACTTTTGATTTCTTGGTTTGTCTACAAGCTTCCAGGTTCCATTCTTTTCAAGAGATTTCATTTCTTCAATCATAGCCTGCATCCATAGCTCCTTGTCTGGACTTCTTATGGCTGCTTGATAAGAATCAGGTTCTAACTCATTCACTTCCAATGTTATAGTTAGAGCATAAGCAATTATATCTGCATATCCATACCTTTTTGTTGGTTTGCTTACTCTCCTTTCCCTGTCCCTTACCAGTTGATATCCTCCATCACTGATCTCACCTTGCAATTCATCATCAGTGTGATCATCACTCTCACTTGTGAATATAGGTTTTTCTTGATTTTGTTCCACCTCAAAGTCAGTGCTCTTATTTGAATTGTTGTGATCATTGGTTTTAGACTTCAGTAGTGGTATTTTAGCCTCATTAAACGCCACATCCCTACTAATAATGCACTTCTCTAAACCAGCCTCCAAACACCACAATTTATACCATTTGACTCCTTCCGGATACCCTAAGAAGATACACTTGAGTGCTCTTGGTTTCAGTTTATCTTGCTTAATGTGAGTATATGCTGCACAACCAAACACCCTCAGATTCCCTAGATCAGGCTTCTTCCCAGTCCACATCTCCTGAGGACACTTGAATGCCAAAACTGTAGATGGACTTCTGTTAACTAAGTAAGCAGCAGTCTTGATGGCTTCTCCCCAGAATTTCTTGCTTAATCCAGCAGTTAGAAGCATGCATCTAACCCTCTCAAGCAAAGTCCTGTTCATTCTCTCGGCCAATCCGTTTTGTTGAGGTGTACCTTTCACTGTTTTGTGCCTTGCAATTCCTTGTTTAATGCAGTAGGTATTGAACTGGTCATTCACAAACTCCAGGCCATTATCAGTTCTTAGCTTCTTCAACCTTTTTCCTGTTTGATTTTCCACTAAGATTTTCCAGTTCTTGAAGGCATTGAATGCCTCATCCTTTGATTTCAAAAGCATAATACATACATTCCTTGTGTAGTCATCAATGATAGACATGAAGTACCTTGCACCTCCCATTGTAGGAGTCTTAGATGGCCCCCACAAATCTGAGTGTACATAGTCAAGAATCTGTTGTGAAGTGTGTTTCCCAGTTGAGAACTTGATCCTTGTACTTTTGCCAAGAACACAATTCTCACAGAAGTTAAGTTTCTCCACTTTGTCTCCACACAACAATTCTTGTTTGCTCAATTCATTTAATCCTCTCTTACTGATGTGTCCTAGCCTTAAGTGCCATAGGTGTGAGTTATCTTCTTTGACACTTGCTGCACTTGCCACAACAGTAGTGCCTTCAAGAACATAGATGTCATTTACCAGTTTTGCCTTCATTAGCACAAGTGATCCTGATAACACCTTCATTTTTCCCTCATTTGATCTTACTTCATAACCTTCTTTATCTAACATTCCAATGGATAAAAGATTTCTGTAGAGTTCAGGGACATACCTCACATTAGTGATCAGTTTTTCAGATCCAGTAGAGAGCCTCAACATCACAGATCCAGTGCCTTTAATCTTGCACACTTGATTGTTCCCAAGAAAGACAGATCTACCTTCATATTCCTTCAGCTCCTTGAACCAGGTTCTATTTGATGTCATGTGAAACGAGCATCCTGAGTCAAGAACCCATTCCTTCTCATGCTTATCATGTGACACCATCAAGACATCAGCTGAATCATAGCCATCTGAGGCGATTGATGCATCTCCTTTTTCAGTTGCTTTGTTTTCACCTTTCTTTCTTTCCGGGCAATTCTTTCTGATATGACCTTCCTTTTTACACTTCCAACACTTCTTGGTTGTGGAATTTCCAGGTCCTTTAGACTTGGATCTTGACTTCCATCGGCTCTTACTTTGATCTCTCTTTTCTGATCTGTCTCTGATAATGAGTCCTTCTCCATTTGTCTCCTTATGTTCAGGTCTTCTTTGCAGGTCCTTTGAGTTCAAGGCACTCTTTACTTCAGTCATAGTAAGAGTTTGCTTTCCATACAACATGGTATCAACAAAGTGTTCATACACTTTTGGTAAAGAACTTAGAAGAATAATTGCTTGATCTTCATCCTCTATCTTTACCCCCACTGCATTCAGATCTAAGATGATCTTATTATAATCATCTAAGTGTTTCCTTATCTCTTTTCCTTCTTCCATATTCAGAGTGTAGAGCTGTTTCTTCAGGTACAATCAATTTGCCAGGGACTTCTTCATGTAGATAGTCTCCAATGTTTTCCAGATTCCAGAGGCAGTTGTCTCTTCTGAAACTTCTCTTAATACCTCATCACCTAGACTCAAAATCAACGCGCTATGAGCCTTAGATTGAATCTCTAGAGTTACCTTCTTGTCAAGGCTGCTCAAAGTTTCTTCATCAATGGCTATTCCCTGTTGAACTAGAAGTTCCTCCACCTTGATTCTCCACAAGTTGAAATCATTTTCCCCGGTGAATTTCTCCAAGTCGAATTTCACAGAACTCATTCTTCAGGAGTTGACAGACAAACTCCTTCGAGATCTAGATATGATATGATCTTCGTGATTGCTCCACGCTCACCGCACCACTTGTTATGAACTCAGCTCTAACTAAGAGCTGTTTAGCAAACTCAAATCGAAAGCAAAGAAGAAGAATAGAAAACTCAAACACACAAGCAATTTACGTGGTTCAGATCATGAAATGATCCTACATCCACGGGAGCAAACACCAGGAAGCTTTATTGATGATCAGAACAACAATACAGACGATCAGAAATACAAGCACTCTCAAGAACACACTTTCCTCTCAGAAAACCCTAAAAAAATGGAAATAGGTTTTCAAGCTTTTTCCTTCTCTCTATTAGCTGTGTATTAGAGTAAGTATTGCACTGCTAACAAGAAGATACGTATATATATATGTATGAGCTCCCAAAACGAGTTGCCATGCTGTATAAACCGCCAGCTCCTTCCACACGTAACAACCAAGTTTGTTAGAGGAGAAAAACTGATTTTCCAACTGCATGGCATGTTCACTCGATCCAGCTTATACTCCTTGATCCTCTATCAGCCATTAGATCATCCAGCTAGGCACAACTATGGACCACAACTCCTAACAATTGGATTAGCTCATCATAAGTTCCACAAAATCAACTTAACAATTATTCATCAAATTTGTGGCCCACAAATTGACTACATAGTATGGCTACTTTGCATTTGATTAATAACTAAAGAAATTCAAGTAGTTAAAGTTCACACGGTCTCTTTTAATTGTTTCAATGGTCAACATTGGCACTCTCACTCATCCTTCACAATATATATATATATATATATATATATATATATTACACTTCTATTTCCTAATAATCATATAAAACAACGACAAAAGTTTGTTGGCTATCAAGGTCAGAATTGTCAAAAATATTATTAATTAATTAAGTTGTTACAAAAACAGAATGAAAAGAAAGATAATATTAGCAAGCTCGATTAATTAGCAATATATACTTATTAATTAAAGGAATAAAAGAATGAAATTAAATTAGAAAGACAAGATTTTAACTAAGTTGCTGATTTTCTTTTTACCTTAATTAATTAATGATATGGTTGTCCCCCAAATATTGTTCACTCTAAAAAAAAAAATTTAGTTAAAAATATATAGTTAATTAAAATAGTCTCATATGATTTGACAAAATTGTATTTCCCAATTCAAAATAAGTATCGTTTAATTTGAAAGTTAAGTTTATTTCAAATGTAGTGTCGTTTTAACTATATTGTAATTATATTTTTTGTTTTTTTTTTTAACCTTGACCTTTCATTTTAAAAATAATGGAGAAAATCATAAGAGTAAAAAAAAATGCAAGGGCAAAAAATGTAGAAAACAAAGTATATATAGGGACCAAATTAAAACTGAAATGTATATTGCTTCTATTTTTGGGGGGGTATTTTTTATTTTTTTTATTTTTATTTGGGGGGGGGGGGGGGTTAAGACTCTTGCTTTAACTGCCTCCTCCTTGACACGACTTTGGGTAATAATTTTTTTTTTAATCATCGTAATTCGACGTATATCTGGTATAGATTATACTTTATTAATATATATTGAATATAAAAAAAATATTAATACAAATTCGATTTACACACACAATGCAATGCAGAATGAGTTTCATAAACTAATCCTCCAAATTTGAAAATTAGATAAAGAAAAGAATAAGAAACTATTAGATTAATAGACTAGCTACGTACCCCTAATCTCGAATAAATAAATTAAAGGAATTAATAAATTTATATCAACATGATTCTCACGTGACATAAAGCCATCTTCTAAGTCCATAAATTATACATTCTCTGGAATTGACAAATATCCAAGTGATAAGGGCTTCATCTAAAGAGTAGAATTTTAGACAATTAATGTCTACATCATTATAAGGTCAAATAATTATAGTCAAACATGGTGGCAATTTTATGTTTCTAGATGCTTCATTCTGCTTCCTAATCATAACCTTATAAAACGAAAATAAAGTCAGTATATACAAATATATACACACATCATATGTATTTAGGAAAGAAAATCAATAATATCCTTGAAGGAGCATGTAATAATTAGGATGCAGAAAAATATCGAAAATTTTAATATATCATACTTATCATACTGGAAATAATCAAAATATAACTCAATATTTTGGTACGATGTAAATATGTCAATTTAAGTTTAATGAAAATACTGAATATATTAATATTAATTAAATGTTATATTTTCAATCCTCATTTTTTTATTAATACTCTCAGGATTATGGGTGAGAGTATCAATATTTTTACCGTATCTACTGTGTATGAATTAAAATTTTCGATACATTCCAAGTGCATAATAATAACATAAATTAAATGACTAAATCAGTAAGTGTCCAGGTCTTTTTATTTATTTATTGAGACAGTAAATTAATGTCCATGTCTATCTGATATATAACTGATAATTTATAGGATTTTTCTTTCTTCTTATAACACAGTTTCGGGTTTGCGATTTATTTGAAATAACAATTCATCCGTCTGAGCAAAATTTTATTTTGTTCTCTCCAAACTCGAATCCATATTATCACCTCCATTATTATTCAATTATATTCCACACAAATTTATGTTTTGTTGTTTTTAGTAGAAAGATGTCAAATTTCGTGGAAATTGAGGAAGTTTAAAAGGAGAAAATAATAATTAATTCACTAAACTGAAGAAAACTTGAGTTCCTTCAATTTTTACACAATAATGAATGGAAACAAGTCAAAGGTTAAACATATTAGTGACTAAAAAGTCTAAATAAAATTATCTAATGACTAGTGATGCACATATTTGACCCTCAACTAATTTATGACGTAGATATAATAGAACACAATGAATCACTATTTCATAATATATTATTTTATAGTAGTTATTTTATTTGGTTAAAGAAGGACAAATGTCACAATTCACAAGTATTTTATAAATAGTTTCATGATCGATTTTACCTAATAATGTTTATATATGTATTGTACTCAAGTACGTATCTTAATCCCTTAATTAACCTCATTTAAGTTATATCTTATTTATTTTACTTAAAAACATTAAAAACAAAATTAGCTCATTATTTGAAAAATATAATTTAAATATAAAAAAAATTGTCATTTTGACAATTGTACAACACTAATGTTTAGTTTTCTCTTATCAAATAATAAAGGATTATGATAAAAATAGCTATCTTATAAACTTTCAAGGCAAACAAGGAAATGTCCCTATCACTTATGAAATTAACATAAACCTTATCAATCAGTGCATTATAACTAGTTACGTAAATGTTACGTATGAGGAACTCTTAATATACCCACCGTAACATGTAATGATCTCATTTCTTAATTATTTGGAAAATGAAATTAATAAATATTTTAGATGTTTGATACATCAACAGTGAACACATATTAATGTATCTTGGGTGGGTAGGGTAACATGACTGTACGTATATATATTCTATGGATATTTATTATGGAAAAAAAGGTCGAACTTTCACAAATCTCTATTATTTCAATAATTCTTTTCACCTCCTTCCCTTTGAATAATTTTAATTCGATATTTATTTCTTATGTCTATTTGTTCTGGAATTTGTAAAATTTATGATATATATTTTTTAAAATATATTGTAATTAATAACCTAAGTACAGATCTATTTTCAGGGATGATTCCCAATTTCGTAAAGGAAGACAGGAAAAAAAAAAAAAAAAACCTGATTTGAATATCACAATTCAATGTTAAAAAATTGACATATTTACTTCTTACCAAAATATTTCAAGTTTTACATGAAATATGAGTGGGATGATATGAGTAGAATTCCCAATTGTAAACCATCCAAACAAGTATGAATAGTATATATTCTCATTTTTAAACCATGATATGAAGTCCAGTCTATTGTTCAATGAAGGCCAAATTAGCACAACCGAAGTCACTCTCCACAATTTTCACTTCACTCCCTTAAAATGATTAAGAAGAAATGAAAATTTTATTTGGCTCAGATCCCAATTTTTTTTGGATGTACTTCATTAAAATAGGACTTTTCATTTAATTACATTAAATTATTTAATTCACTCTCCACGACTGTGTCATTAAATAATTTTATGTGAAATCGACATTGATCCTATTTCACATAAAACCTATGATTGGTGTGTGTGATTGTATATAAATAAACTTTAAAGAATATAAGGGTTAAAAACATTTTTCATCCGTATTATATGTGATTTGACACTTATATAAATTTTGAAAAGTTTCACTGTATCTTATGAACTTTAAATTTGATGCATTTTACTGTATCAAATAAATCGTAACTGTTGATTTTGGACAACTAAAATGCATCAAATTTAAAACGCATACCATGAAGTTGAATTTTTCAAAGTTTATATACAAAAAATGTCAAATGATGTATAACTCGAGTGAGAAAATGTTTTTAATCTAAAATATAATTGAAATAAGTATTTAATTATTTAATTTACAAAACTGACCTGACATTGTTGGAAAAAATATATATTCTTTTGAAAATGCTTATTTTCAGAAGAAGTTGGGACTTGGGGAAAAGGCAAAATTATTGTTTAATTCCAACGACAGTTGAGACCTCGGACCACAGCGTTCATTTCATTCTATATTGGAAATGTCCTTCAAAGGCCCAACTATGAAGGCCTAATAAGAGCCCAAGATATTTAAATATCTGATCCATCCAAATTGACTTATTGGGCCTCAGGTCCAATACAATAATTTCCAATGTCTACATTCTAATTACAGACCAGCTTAACATAAACAAAACATTTAGATTTCTTGTGTATATATTAAATAAGACGATTTCACATAATTTTTTGCCTTCAAACTGAAAAAAAAAAAAAAAATTGTTTGCCAAACATTAAAATTCACAATTATCATAAGCTCTAGAAATAAAAACACCTCTTCAAAACTGATCAAACTGAAACAACCTTTAAAAGAAAAGCATCATGACTTTGCTATAAGCTTTTGAGCACATAAAAAGTGCTCCTTAAACAACAATTTAATTTTTTTTTTTTTTTATCAGAGTTTTTGATCTATACATGAAAAAAAACATTGAAAATGCTACAAGCAACTTCTTGGAAAGACAGCACCAGTAGAAGCTCCCCTTGCATTTTCACAGAATGAAGTAGTTGGCCTGCCTAAAGTATTTACATAAGTTAGCTTAATATCTTGCAATCTTATTCCATTACATGGATTGCTTGGGCTGCATCGGAATGTCATCGCTGCCTGTGTCGATGACGTTCCCTTTATGTTTCTGAACGTGACTTGGCTCACTCTCACCCCTGAACTCTGTATATGTGACAAAAACATTAATCAGATTGATCAGCGTACGTATGTACGTGAATGTCATATGTAAATTAATGATGTACCTGACGAGGACAATTGCTGTCAGGACAGTACTTTTGATCAATGATCATGGGATTAGCAACATTCCTCATTATGAGATTTCTAAAGACAAGGTTCCTTGCATAGCCATTGCTCGGCCGCGCCCAAGACTTCACTCTTACACCGTTTTGTGTCTTTGTGAAGACAGAGTTCGTCACTGTCACATTCTGGACTCCCTCTTCGTTAAGACTGTCGCCTAGGCTTCCAATGCTGATCATTAACACAAATCAGACAATTACGTTAATATGTGCCCACGGTCAGTAGACCATCATTCTTACATATAATTAATATTATTAGTACCTGATTCCATGTCCGGGTCCACATCCAATTTGCTCCATCCATACGTTCATGGATCCAGCACCGATGGATATACAGTCGTCCCCTGTCCTAATCGTGCTGCTCTTTATTGTAACTCCTCTAGACGACATGATGTGGATGCCATCCGTGTTGGGGCTTCCACTCGGTGCAATGACCTTCAAGTTCTGGATTCTGATGTTGTTGCTATGGTTAATGGCCATGTGGATCGTCTGGCTATTGAACGACGTCAAGCCACTAACGACCACGTTGCTACACCATTGGAATGATAACGACTGCAATTTCAAAATAACCATTTCACTCAGAATTGAAATACTAACAAGTCACGACAGTTTTGACTGATTTTGACCAATTCTTTTAAAAGTGGTCAAAATTGTCAACTAGTCATAATTTTGACCAGTTGAACGCGAAAGAATGGTCAAAATTAGGTGACGAATATAATTAATTAGCTTACTCTTGCTCCGCCCGGACATCTATTGTTGCTCCTCCGACACGACCAAAACTTCGATCCTTTAGCATCGATTGTTCCTCCGGTGACGATCAACCTACTGACTTTATAAAACAAGATCCAAAACTCGGAGTTGGCAATGAGGTTGTAGTTACTAGGAGCAATAATAGTCCCATTAATTTCAAACAAAATCCTATTCTTGCATGGTCCGGTAAACGACACTGGTCTAATTACGAACGTGCCAGACGGAACAGACACTGCAGCCGGTGTAACTGAGCTGCACGCGGCCTTCCAAGCACGAAGGAAGGCCAAAGTTGAGTCGGTTTTCCCGTCACCTTTGGCCCCAAAGGAGGCTACATTGTAGGCTAAAGAATGAGAAAATTGGAAAACAATCAAGACAAGCAAAAATGTCACCAAATTAGGCATGTTTTCGAATGGTGGAGGGAAAGATGTAATGAAAATTCAGATTATGTGAATAAATATGATGAGAAGTGAGATTATATATAGTGTGATTGGAATAATAATTAATTTGATGCATTTGGTCAGCGATTAATGTGGGAAATCCAAGTGAGTTAGATCTCAAATTCACGTGGTGTACTAGGGCATGTACGGTGACATGTTGTGATGAATTCTTGGGACAAGAGAAATTAAATCTGCTAAAATTATGGTATATTTATTGATTAGTGACAGAATAATTTAATTCTATGATCTAAATACCATGTGATCACTCGTTTAATTAGCAAGAATCTTGATGGAATCAAACTTTTTATTGGTTTGTGGATATCAAACCGTAGAAAAAGTTATACTGAATAGATATTGTTTTATAGTAATTGATAGATATATAGGTAGGTGCCCAGAACCCAAAAGAATCAAATTTGATGCAGAAAGTGGCAAGAATGAAGGTCAAATTGTAATAAATAGAAAGTGGAATAAAGAATAATTATAGTTGAAAAAAGAAATGTAAAAGAGGCAGATGATGAGCAGTAAGCATGTGCAAGAGAATTAATGCAGAAATTAATTTAGTTATATTATTTTAATAAAGAAAAGTGTGAAATAGCGATATGTGCTTTGGCTTATAACGTGACGACTACTGCATGGTGATGGCGCCGACAACATAGCCGGAGTTGCGCGTCTCTGTTTCAAAACTATTTTAATTTGTTTTAATATAAAATGCTACATTTTAAATATTCGATTTCCCTTTTGATACCTTGAAAACTGGAGGAGAGAGGAAAAATTGGTATACTAAATGTAAAAACTCGCATGATAGAATTTTCAATTTAAAACTTAAATTATTATTTTTATTTTTATCATCTGATTGTAATTTGAAGTTTAAGAGTTTTTCAAAATGCAATCTAAACTTTTTTTTTCGACAACTTTTTCGGTGTTGGGAAAAACACTTTTCTTATGTTGACCCCAAGAAATGCACATCACGTGAATTATATGTGACTTTCAAAAGGATAAAAACAACTTGATGTATGATTGTCTTTTCAATTTGCAACTTGAAGTATATTCTTTTTTTTTTTCAATTTGAAACCTAAACTTTTTTAAAATGATAAATTTATCTTTATAAAAATCACGTGTTGTGCATTTCGCTAGAAAAATTATCAGAAAAAAAAATTAGATTGTAATTTGATAAACTATTGAACTTTAGGTTGCATTCGAATAGAAAAATAATTAGGTTGCAAAATAAACAACGATCATACTTATGATTGATATTTGCATTTAACCCAAAATTCTATAAGAAAATGATTTGGTAAATAGATCTTAATTCTTAAACTTGCGAGATCGAAATAAGAGTATAGATAGAAGATCTTGATTATAGTTCATTCTCAAGAGATTTATAGAGATCTGAAGATAGAGAAATATTTGGAAGAAAAGGCAATATTTTTGCGAAACTGTCAAACAAATCCTACTTTATGAGATGAGTCAGATTTAACCCGATCAATAGTGAACGTTTTGATCAACGTGGTCAATATCGGGACAATAAAGTCAAAGGTAATAATTTTATATATTTAGGTAATACGTTTGTAATAATACTTATATATATGGGGTAATATTTCGAGAAATTATGATTTGACAAGTAATACTATATAATATATATATTTTTTTGTGTCATGTAATATTTTGGGCATTTGCCAACCGTTGACCGATTGGTCAACATGGTTGAGCAGGTGAGGTTGAGTCGTCTCATACAAGATTCACTATTTAGAAAAATATAATATCTATATATAAAATTCAAAAACTTATATGAAATTATTACAACAACATATTATAGAACCACACACTACTTAAAACTTAAAATCCATTTTTATAAGTTGATCTCTTTCTGTAGTAATTGAGTTGATGAATCTAATGAAATTTAATTCACGATAAAGTTCCAAAATTATTAAAGATAGAATAATTTCTGAAAAAAACACGAGTTATATTCAATATAAAGCAACATTGCTATTTATTTATTGATATAGCAAGAATATACAAAGTCGATAGCCAAATCAAGAAGCTCTCTTTTGCTTATTTATGTAACTCATGAAAAGGGTTATTATATTTTTTCCATATTACTTATTTTCAAAAAAAAAAAAAAAAAAAAAATATCTAATACTAATGCCCTTAGACTATCTCCAGACTACTTTTTTGCACAAGAAAAATATTTCAAAATATATTTTAAGTATTAATTCAAATTCCAATTTTCCAAACATCATACATCCTTTAGATCTGACATGATATAATAATAATAATAATCATTTGAGGACTCTTGTCACGCTAAAGTCAATCCACTATCCCGTTCAAAATAATTCAAAATTATTATTTACTCTATGTTTCATAATTGTTTTGAAGTTTTTTTTTTCATAAATTAAAGAATATAAAAATTAGATAAATCCATTCTTAATTAATCAAGAAATTTATGAATCAGGATTGGTAAGAAAATCAAATTAAATTCAATAAAATGTATCATACTAAATCTCTAAATTTTAGCTAATCAATGATAATAGGAATAATTTAAGAATAAAATCTTTCATATATACTAAAGTAATAACCATCAAAGGACACATGTCACTCTCTCATTAATTTGGTTTTTCTCCCAAATTAAAATCTCAAATTAAAATATTATTAAGTTTATTCTATATCAATTAATACCAAATTAGATAACTTATTAACTATTAAATTATTAATTTTTAATTAATATATAATCAATATTAACTTACTTTCTTCGTGTTAAAATAAAAAAATGAAATAATATTTTTTATTATGTTTATTAATATTATCTCATTTATTATATGTAAAGATAAAATTAAAATTAAAAAAAAAATTAAATTAGGGAAGATCAAAATTTAAGTGCACTCACGATTTTATCTTAAGTGCAAAAATATAATATAAATTTTAATGCATGTAGTAAAATTTTATGTACATAATCATTAAAGATAAAAAAATTATTCATGCATATCATGAATAAAAAAATTATGTACATATACATTGACATTATAAATATGTTTTAGGCCACATGATTATAAAATATTTTTTTAAGAAAAACTAACATTAGTAAATTTAAGAAAAAAAATTGTTGCTTGCTAATATTAATACATAAAAGAAAATACTAATAATAAATATGATGTTAATTTATGTTAATATAGATTTTAAAAAAAACTCTAAATATTTTGTATTTATGTCTAAAAATAAAAAAATATTTATTTTGATAAATCCGTGTATCACACGGGATCTATACTAGTTATATAAAAGTCTAAAACAACTCTTAATTTTAAAATAAAATTTAAACTTCAAAAAATGAACGAGTATTTTTTTTAATTTTAATTGATTCACTTAGAAAATCAAAATATTTTTTATATGACACTTTATTTAGCAATATGAATGTATCACTATCATATTAAAAATAAATTATTTACCAAATTAATCTAAAACTCTAGGTTTGTTTTAAAATGCATGACAATTTTAATAATAATATTAATATTATTAATAAAAATTATTTATTTTCTTTTTATAAAATAAATTAAATAAATTGATTGAATAATTTCTTGAAGTAAGAGATTCATATGATCCCATAATTTTAGCATAAATTTAAACTAACCAAATCAAATAAATAATTTTTTTTGGATATTATGAGATATCTATATTTTTTTAATTATGAGATATTATCACTTCTCGTATCCGTTAGATATTTATATTGAAGTAAAATAATTAGGAAGAAAATCTATATTGTTGTCAAATACGAGCAAGAGGAGTCGTTAATAAATTTCCACCAATTATAGATTTGAATTTCTTATTTTGATATACAAATTTTGGCCAATCACATTTAAACTTTATTTGGGGCATGCATAAAACTGACAACTTATAATATTTGATCATATACAAATATTCTTCTTGTTTGATGATATTAATTAACTTAATTTTGTGAAGAAGAAACCACTTTCAATTTGAAGAAGGATGAGTTGTGGAGAAAAAAAAAGCAAGCATGGAGGAGAGAAACAACTCACCTTCTGGTATACAGATCGTGACCGAGGCCAGCCTCGGTGATTGGCCATGGCAGCTGTGCTACGGAGGACGATCGGCGGCGACGCGGTGGTTGATGGCCGGAGTAGAGTAGTCTCTAGTGGCATTCGCAAGTTGCCAATTTTTTGTTAGTTTTTGTGGATTTTAATTAAATTTTGACATTTGATGTGTGACATATCACTGGTATTTGATTTCTGGCTAACTTTCCCATATTTTCTTTTTTGGATTACTTTCTCATATTTATTTATTGAGTAACTTTAGCAAGCATCAATAAACCTTTTGCAGGAAATGGACTCTGGATATATATATATATATATATATATATATATTTAGAGAGAGAGAGAGTATTGAATGATGTTAAAGTTTTAAATCAAAAAATTATATATTCTTGAGGGGTTTGGTGAGATTTTGTATTAAAATATTGTAACTTTGGGTATTTCTTATACCCACATTTTTGTTTTCTATAAAAATTCATTTATAGATAATATATATATATATATATATATATATTGTAGATATCTCAGCTCCAATTCACAGCAAGAACCAAGAGAAACTCAAGAACATAACACTCAAGAGGATGATCCAAAACACAAAATAAAAACGCAAAGAACAAAAGTAAATCAACACACAAACGATGTATAGTGGTTCGGCTTCATAAAGAGCCTACATCCACTATCAAGAACTAACCTATCAAGAGAATATGAGTACAAGATGAAATCAGAAAACTAGGGTTCAAGAAGATAACCCAGAAAACCCTAATCTCTCAAAACTTATTCACTCTTGTGTTAAAAACTCTCAAACTACAACTATATATAGATGTGTATGTGTAGGATAAAAGCCCTCTAACAATTTAACCGCTCACCTAACAGATACAAATGAATTTCAGTTACAAGATCTGTTACTGGCGCAAGAACCCTAACAACTCCAGCGGTTCATGCATGCCCAGTTTTCATGCAACCTCCGGTTCAACCCGATTTCGGCCGGTTCCAAGCTTGATCTTTCCGGTTATGGAATGTACACTTCAAATCCTATTTTCTGAGTCACACATATGTATATAATACATACTGCATCAATTCTCCACCTTGAATCAGAAACTGGTCTTGCTCTTGAACTTCAATGCCTCTAATCTTGTGTTTCCTGCATACAATTGAGATTAACCAGCTGCATACAATATCTGAACTTGTCACTAGGCAAAGCTTTTGTTAGCATATCTGCAGGATTGTCTTCTATCTTCACTTTCCTAGCTTCAATCACTCATTTCTCTATCTCATCTCTTACAAAATGATACTTGATGTCGATGTGTTTTGATCTCTCATGAAACACCTGGTGCTTTGCTAAGTGCAATGCACTTTGATTGTCACAATGAATCACCACCTTGTTCTACTTTATCCCCAACTCAGCTAGCATACCCTGAAGCCAGATTGCTTCCTTCACAGCTTCAGACATAGCAATGTATTATGCCTCTGTGGTGGAGAGTGTCATCACTGATTGCTGGAATGATTTCCAACTAACTACAGTTCCATACATCTTGAATATATATCCTGTAAGAGACTTCATATTGTCTAGATTTCCTGCAAAATCTGAGTCAACAAAACCTTCAAGAATATCATAGTTAGTTCTCATTTTAGCATATCTCAATCCTATATCACTTGTTCCTCTTAAGTATCTAAAGATCCACTTAAGAGCTTCCCAATGATATTTACCAGGATCTGTCATATATCTACTCACAACACTTATAGCATAAGCTAAATCAGGCTTAGAACATACCATTAAATACATGATACTTCCTACCCCACTAGCATAAGGAACATGCTGCATATAACTAGCTTCTTGTTTAGTTTTGGGCTTTTGTTTTGCAGTAAGTTTAATGTGAGCTCCTAAGGAAGTTAAGACAGATTTAGACTCATGCATCATGAACCTTCTAAAAACCTTACTCACATAATCTGTTTGATGCAAAATGAGCTCACTTGTTAGATTATTTCTTCTTATATCCATGCCTAGAATTCATTTTGCTTTCCCTAGATCTTTTATCTCAAATTGAGACTTCAACCTATCTTTCAGCAGATTGATTCTAAGAATACTTGTACTAGCAATTAACATGTCATCAACATAGAGAAACAAGTATGTAAAAGGTGCATTATTTGGTTGATCAAAATAAACACAACTATCATGCTTGCATCTATGAAAACCTATGCTAATCATGAAGTTATCAAAACGCTTATACCATTGCCTTGGACTTTGCTTAAGTCCATACAAAGACCTTTTTAGAAGACACACTTTATCTTCATTACCTGGTTGAAGAAAACCATCGGGTTGTTGCATATAAAGGGTCTCCTCCAAATCTCCATCAAGAAATGCAATCTTTACATCTAACTGGTGTAATTCCATACCTGTTTGAACCACTAAAACAAGCAAAATTCTGATAGAAACATGTTTAACCACAGGTGAGAAAATTTCATTGAAACCTATACATTCCTTTTGTGTGTAACCCTTGGCAACAAGCCTTGTCTTATACCTTATGTGCTCAGTTCCAATGACTTCAATCTTCTTCTTGAAGATCCACTTACTGCCAATCACTCTCTTGTTCTGTGGTTTATCAACTAGCTCCCGAGTCTGGTTTTTCTCAAGGGATATTAATTCCTCATTCATGGCTTGAATCCATTTGTCCCTTTCTTCAGATTGGACAACTGTCTTGTAGTTAGATGGTTCTAAGTACTCAATGTCTTGAGCTACTATGAGAGCATATGAGACTGAATCAACTTCTCCATATCTGTTTGGTAGATGAATCACTCTTCTTTTCTTACTCTTGCTAGGTTGTATCCACTGAGATCTTGAGTTTCTTTTTGTTAGTGATTAACCTATTCTTCTTCTCCAATCTCAGTGTGATTTTGATCTTAATCTGGAGTTTGATTAGTCATGGCTTCCAGCTCCACCTAAACTTGAAGTTCATCTTCAGTGTCTGTTTCAACTTGAGCTCTTGTTCTTGTTACCTGCTCATTTCCTAGTTTGTAGCCCATTACTGATTCTCTAAAGACCACATCTTTGCTAATGAAACACCTTTGATTGCTAGACTCCAAACACCAGAGCTTGTATCCTTTAATTCCTTGAGGATAACCTATGAAGATACACTTCACAGCCCTTGGATCTAACTTATCTTGTCTCACATGAGTATAAGCGAAATAGCCAAAAACTTTTAGATATTGATAATCAGATTGTTTTCCATACCAAATCTCATCAGGAGTTTTAAAAGAAATAGCAGATGAAGGACATTTATTAATAAGATACACAGCAGTTGAAACTGTTTCACCCCAAAAGCTTTTAGGCAGACCAACATCTAGAAGTAAACATCTAACTCTTTCTAAGATAGTTCTATTCATTCTTTCAGCTATGTCGTTTTGTTGTGGTGTAGCTACAACTGTCCTATGTCTTGTTATGCCTTTAATTCTACAGAATTCTTGAAATTCTTCTGACAGAAACTCTAATCCATTATCAATTCTAAAGTGTTTTAGCCTCTTTCCAGTTTTATTCTCCTGAAGAGTTAACCAATCTTTGAATTTACCAAATGCCTCATTCTTATGCTTCATGATATAAATCCAAGTTTTTCTGGAATAGTCATCTATAATGGAAAGAAAGTATTTACCTCTACCTTGAGACTCAATTCTTGTAAGCCCCTTTACATCTGCATGAGCGTAGTCCAAAATCTCTTGAGTGGTGTGTTTTCCAATAGGGAAACTGTTTCTGCTTGCTAGTCCTAGAACACAGAGATCACATGCCTCAAGTCTTGTG
This sequence comes from Scutellaria minor, assembly GCA_954870855.1. Classification (NCBI taxonomy): domain Eukaryota; kingdom Viridiplantae; phylum Streptophyta; class Magnoliopsida; order Lamiales; family Lamiaceae; genus Scutellaria; species Scutellaria minor. The sequence continues at coordinate 5,224,739 of OX940729.1, forward strand.
ATCTGATTTCCATCTAGGAGTTGTCTTTTTGACAGCTCACATAGACCTTTCTCTCCAACATGGCCTAGCCTCTTATGCCATAGTTCTGCCTCTTGATCACTCATCACTGGATTGCTATCTCCTTCTACTGTTGAGCCAATTAGGGTGAAAAGTCCATTTGTTTTTCTGTCTTTCATTATCACCTCATTGTTCTTTGTGATGAGCATGAGTCCTTGATGTGTTCTCAGCTCATACCCTGTTGCATTTAACAAACCAAGTGAAATTAGGTTTCTCTTAAGTTGAGGGATATACCTGACTCCTGGCAGTATCTTGATCTTTCCATCATGAAGCTTCAGTCTAATATTTCCAATACCAGACACCTTACATGAATGATCATTCCCTAGTAGCACCAATCCAGAATCTTTCAGTTTTAGTTCAGTGAACCATTCTTTCATTGGATACATATGAAATGAACATCCAGAGTCTAACACCCACTCATTGTTCAACTGAGTGTTAATCACGCAGAGCATTTCAGCATGGTTATAAGCTTCTTCAGCTACAACAACTTGTTGACTTGGTTGAGTCTTCTTTCTCTCTGGACAGTTTTTCTTCAAATGGTCTGGTTTGTGACAAGAGAAACACTTTCTTGTCTCAACTCCTTCATTGTTTTGCTTGGAGTCACCTTGATTAGCCTTTTATTGTCCCTTACCTTGAGTCTTTCCCTTCTTATTCCCTTTGAATTTCACAACCAAACTTTCTGCTTGGTTTATTTGTTTTACCTCAGATCCTGCACTTATCAGCTTGGTTTTGATGGATACATGTACCTCTTCCAATGTCAAGGGAGTGTTTCTCCCATAAACGAGGGCATCCCTGAAATGCTCCAATGATTTAGGCAGTGAATTCAAGAGTAGAAGTGTCTTATCCTCATCTTTTTGTTTTTCATCTATGTTTTCCAGGTCATCAACTATTTTGTTGAATTCCTTGATTTTTTCTAGAACTTTCTTCTCATCTTGGATCTTGAAGGAGATAAGCTTTTGTTTCAGATAGAGTCTATTAGCTAGAGTTCTTGTCATGTAAATCGAATCAAGCTTTTGCCACATTGCCCTTGTTGTGGTTTCCTTGTAAACTTCACGCAGTGCAGTTCCACTTAGACATAAGATTATGGTGCTCCTAGCTTTCTTTTCGATCTCTTTTCTTTTCTCTACAGAAGTTGATGAAAATTCATCATTTTCTTCAAGCAGCGCATCCTCCAAGTTGTTCTGCATTAAGAGTGCTTCCATCTTAACTCTCTATAGGTTGTATTCTTCTTCTCCGGTAAACTTCTCAATGTCAAGTTTCATGGTGCTCATCATCAATGGTTGTGGGAGTTCCCACAGACGGCGCCAATTGTAGATATCTCAGCTCCAATTCACAGCAAGAATCAAGAGAAACTCAAGAACACAACACTCAAGAGGACGATCCAAATCACAAAATAAAAACGCGAAGAACAAAAGTAAATCAACACACAAACGATGTATAGTGGTTCGGTTTCATAAAGAGCCTACATTCACTGTTAAGAACTAACCAATCCACTAACCAATCAAGAGAATATGAGTACAAGATGAAATCAGAAAACTAAGGTTCAAGAAGATAACCCAGAAAACCCTAATCTCTCAAAACTTATTTACTCTTGTGTTAAAAGCTCTCAAACTACAACTATATATAGATGTGTATGTGTAGGATAAAAGCCCTCTAACAATTTAACCGCTCACCTAACAGATAGAAACGAATTTCAATTACAAGATCTGTTGCTGGCGCAAGAACCCTAATAACTCCAGCGATTCATGCATGCCCAGTTTTCATGAAACATCCGGTTTAGCCCGATTTCGGCCGGTTCCAAACTTGATCTTTTTGGTTCTGGAATCTACACTTCAAATCCTATTTTCTGAGTCACACATATGTATATAATACATACTGCATCATATATATATATATATTAATGCGGATGTATTGTCATGTGTGCAATGGACGTTAATGAACGAAGATTAAACTTTTGCAGCATTGTCCCTGAAAATATATTAATAAAAATGAAATATATATATATATATATATAATTGAAATTGTATGTGAAATATATAGTTTTTAATGGATATGGATCCCCTCCTGGGGCCAAAAACCCATCACTTCATGTTGGAGTACATACGCCGTCGTTTTTGTAATTTTTTCCTTTTTTTTATAACCCCTTTTAATTTAAAAATTAATATACGTGTTTTGGGATGCGGTACACGCGTGGTACATGGATATATGGTATAAATGATCTGATTTGCCCCAACACCTCATGTTGGGTTTTTGACCCCAGCAGGGGATCCATTTTCATTTTTAATTGACTTTATTGATAAGGGTGTATCAGTAGGGTTGTATCATTTATCGTACAGAGGTTCTGATTTGTCCCAGCACCTCATGTTGGGTTTTTGGTCCCAGCAAGGGATCCATTTTCATTTTTAATTGACTTTATTGATAAGGGTGTATCAGTAGGGCTGTAAATGATACGTTTTGAAATATTATTGAGCTTTAAATTAAATTTATTTTTGAGGTTGTTTGATAATTAATCGAGTTGAGTTTTAACAAGTTTTAGTCTAATCCAATACGAGTCAAGCTCGAGTAGTTTGATATTTTTACATTTGTTATATCTTTTTTATAATAATCAAACTTGAGTTCGAGCTACAAGAATATATTCAAGCTTGTTTAAAATATATCTATCAAATCGAGCTCAAATGAAATTTCTAACAAGCGATCTCGAATCGATTATCGAATAGTTTATTTGATAGTTTGTTTGATTTTCACACTAGATGTTTTATAATAAGTCTATCAATTGATCAAATATTACATAAAATATATTTCTTCCTTATAAAAAATTCAAATTTCGAATCTATATAGGTAAGAGATACATAGAAATATTTTCACATATCATCAAGATTTACATCCCTAATTTTTTGACCTACTTTTATAAATAATGTAGCTCTAACATTTACATTCAATTTCAAAAAACGATGAGAATCATCCACATCACTTGTGGAGAAGAAAAACCGAAACCGGAGATGAAAAAAAACATCACTTGTGGAGAAGAAAAACCGAAACCGGAGATGAAAAAAACGACTCACCTTCTGGTATACAAGTGAAGACCGAGGCCAACTTTTGCCAAATACTTGGGGCCCACTTTTCCGTTTCGATCGATACCGGTAGCTCGATCGCCATGGCAGCCGTGCTAGCCATCGGTGTATGTTCGTGGACCGCGTTAAAGATTTTCGGACGAGGCGGCACTACGGAGGATGATCGGTGTCGCCGTGGTGGTTGACCGGCGGAGGTTTTAACTAGATCTTCTTTTATTGCATTAGGCTTTCATCTAAATGTTGAACAAGTTACGGATTTTTTGTTATTTGAGATGTTGGTTTTTTGGATATTAATTAAATTTTTGACATTTTTAACGGAAAATGGACTTTGCTTAGGACATTAATTAATCTAAATAAACAAATTGATAGTTATACTTATATATAGAGTATTGAAGGATGTGAAAGTTTTAAATCAAACTATAATATTTGTTATATATATATATATATATATATTGATGTGGATGTATTGCCAGTCTTTATGAATAATGAAGATTGAACTTGTGTAGCATCGTCTATCAAAATTTTATTAATAAAATGAAATATAAAATTGAAATCGTTTGCAAAATATATAGTATTTAATTGAAATACTAGTTTAGGAGATCGAAATAAGAGTATAAATAGTTGATCTTGATCGAACTAAGTGTAGAGATAGAAAATGGCAAGAATGTCAAATTGTAATTAATTGAAATTGGAATAAAGAATAGCGATAGTTGAAAAAAGAAATGTAAATGAATTTCATGATGTGTTTTGTTTTAATATAAGATAGTACATCTAAAATATTGGATTTCCCTTTGCTAATGTAGTAAAATTAGGAGAGGAAGAAAAAATTCTGTAAGAATATGATTTGAGAAAGAGATTCTAAACTTGGATCGAAATAAAGGTATAGATAGATAGATGCAGGGTCGGCCCCTCACCTAGGGCGAGAAGATCGACGGTTTAGGATCCTATTTTTTAAGGACCCCTCATTTTCATCTAACACTTAGATTGTATTCGACCCATAATACTAATTAATCTTATATTTTCCAAAAAACTTAAAATTCATAGGAAAAAATAATTTGATGAAGATTGTTGAAAAAAATTTAAGAAGTCTTTTAGATTCAATTATTTTTCTTGTTATAGTTGACATATATCTGATATCTCTAAAGAGTAAATTTGAACAATTGGAAGTTTTTGAAAATATTTTTGCTTTTATGTTTATAGGTGTTATATTTTTTCAACAATTTAGATGGATAAAGAAACATATTGAAACTTGATTTATGTGGCCGACCCTGGATAGATGATCTTGATTATAATTTGTTTTGAAGGGTTGATTTGTTATATTTATATAGTGGTTGATTTGTTGTATCAAAAAATAGAATATAAAACACAAAAAATATGAAATTAAATTTGTGAGACGGTTTTAAAAGTACTAAGAAAACAACTTTTGTTTTTATATATTATGTAACACATGAAAAGGATTATTAAATTGTTCTATAGTACTTATTCATAAAAACATAATTTTATACTAATAGTTTCCTTTGTAATTTTTTCAATATTTTAATGTAAAAATTGTACTATTTGCAGTAAAATAAATATTTTATAACATTCTTTATTATTAATTATTTCTACCTTTTTCTTTATTATATATTTATTAATATTCATTATTATTGTTATATTGTCAAATTTTGAATGGTATATATCCATGATATATCATTTTTTAGAAGGTGATATAGAAATATTTTATAATATTTCTTATTGTTAATTTTTTTGCCTTATAGTTATAATATATTCATTAAGGTTCATTGTTATTATCAAATAATCAAATTTTGAATGAAATATACTTTCTCCTCCTTTTCACAACTCATTATTCTATTCATCACCCACGTCACATTACTTTTCAATATTGATATCAAATAGGATATTAGTGACTCATTATTTCATTTATCTTCCACATCACATAACTTTATTTTTATATCGATATCAAATATAAATATTTATATGCATATGGTAAAGTCTTCGGTGAGACCATTTTACAGATCTCATTCTGTGAGATGGATCGGGTCGGGTCAAATATAAAAATTATATAATATTTTTATGTGTTATGTAATAATTTTCTATATATTAGGTAAGACTTTAATATTATATAATGCATTTTGGATTTGGTCAAACTATAAAACAACATGTAATATGACCTGAATTGGGTCGGGTTGGGTCTAAACAAAAGCGCGTGGATCCTAGGGACGTCCCATCCATGTACTCTTCTTTCTCGTGCGTGAATTGTGTAATATTTAATAGTTTTGTGTGTATTAGGTAATACTTTTCTATATAGATTAGGTAATATTTTGATATTATGTCCATAATATAAAACAAAAGTATTACCTAATATATATAAAAATATTACCTAATATACACAAAAATATTACATAATTTTTTATGTTCGATTCGATCAGACTCATCTCACGAAATGGGATTTATGAGACGATCTTACACAAGACTCACCCTATGTTCCAATAAAAGGAACCCAAAGGTCATATTCTTCTCCAATTTGGGTTTTACTCACATCTCGAATAAATTCAAGAACATATTCGAAGAAATTCTGACCCCTAGTCGGAATGGTTTGTGGGTTCCGAATATTTCCGTTAATCATTGGTGAAATATATTTATTAATATTCAATATTATTGTTAAATATCAAATTTTGAATGAAATAATATCCCGATATAACTTCTTTTTGATATTGATATCAAATATGAATATTTATATGCGTATAAATATTTCTGTTTATCATTGCTGAAATATACTAGTATAAGTCCCGTGCGATGCACGGACACATAAATTTCACTATTTATATATTTTAATATGAAAATGTTGAACACGAAAAATAATAATTTTTTTTTTGGAAAATTTCAATATGATTTGTTACTTTTGTGACTCACGATCATAAAATCTAAATATTTTGAGTTTGATATGAAAATTTTAATTTACAAAAAAAAAAAATTAAGTTCTCATAATATTTCAATATCATTTGGTATACCCGTGTCTGTGTGATGTATGGACAAATAAATTTGAAGTGTTGGTAATTTTTTGATATAAAAATGTTCATGAAAAATAATATAATTCTTCAAAGTGTTTTCAATTTAATCTACTACTCATATAATTTACAAATTTAAATATTTTTTATTTTCATCATACGTTGTCGTCACTATTGGCCTGAAACAAACTTATGCAAATTTATGTTCAATAATTTATTCATAATGGGTATAAAATGGTGATATTCTTGAGCATTATAATCAAGTCTTGATAATATTTCAACCTCATTTGGTATTCGTGTGATGTAGTGAATAAATTTCATGTGTTAGTAATTTTTTGATATAAAAATGATGATCATGAAAAATCATATAGTTTTTCAAAGTTATTTCAATTTAATCTACTACTCATGTAATTCATCTAAATATTTATTAATTTCATCATGTTGTTTAACTATTTTAGTACTTGTTTTTGTTACAATTGGCCTAGAAAATACTTATGCAAATATATGTTCAACAACTTATTCATAATGAGCTTAAAATATTGATATTATTGCATATTACCCCAAAATAAAATTTCTAAATTTAACATAACATCAAAAAATATGTATAATTTTTTTTTTAGATATTTTAAAATCAAAATTTATCTATTAGAAAAATCATATTGGATGGTAAACATTTCAAAATTTGATATATCTAAAACCATGAAACTATATTATAACATAAACTAAATATATTTTATCATTGTTCTATGAACTTCATGCTACCATGATAGTGAAATTTCATATTTTTATTTATTATTTAATCAAGGAGGAAACATTATTTATTCTTACAACAACAAAAAAATGATAAATTCGCTAATTTTTTCGTTGATATATAAAATGATTTAGATTAGAGCGACACTCCTGTGCACAAGGTGCATAAATTCAGATCTATGCACAACAAATGTTATATTATATGAAGTAATACTGTTATATTATACTGTTATATTATATGAGTAATACTGTTAAAACTATATATAATATAACAGTATCACTCATATAACATAACAGTATTACTTCATATAATATAATAGTATTGTTGTGTACAGATTTGGATCCATGCACCTTGGGATAAAAATTTCAAAGTATTTAAAATATATATGTAAAAATTCTTCATCTACGTATTATCACTCTTATAAATAGCACCAGACTATCTATTCTTCATGATTAATAACGAAAATATATTTATATAATTTAGCATTATGAAATAGAACATATTTTTAATTATTTTTTTATAAGTATAAGTATAAATGATATGTTTTTTTTTATCAGTTTTTATACTTAATTTGTTGTTTTTAATAGAAAGTATATGAATTCATAAATTTTATACTTCCTAAATGTTATTGTGTGCAATAATATATCATATGTATTTTTTTTTAATTATATTCAAGATATATTACAAATCTTTATGATTTTTAATAAGAATTAATATAGTATAATAAAATAAAATTATATAAACACTATGTTATATTATTAACATTGTTACATAAAAGATATATGAAAATTGGAGTATTGTATACGACATATTTGTCAAATAAAATTGTGTGATGTTTATAATAATTTTACAATACATATTTCGAACATAGTAAATAAAAATAGTTAATTTATGTTGGTTTATATATGTTGGTTGACTTGATTAATAACTCACTTCTAATAGTTAATTTATGTTGTTTTATATATGTTGGTTGACTTGATTAATAACTCACTTCTTGGTCTTCGACCCCCTCAGTCACTACGAACGCCCCCGATTAATGCAATGATATATTTATTGAGGTGATATATGTTTATGTGGGGTATAACATTAGAGATAAAAAAAATACTTTGATGATCTATAGTTCTTGAAATCCGATCATTATGTTATTTTAATTTATTCAACAAACATATATTTAATCTTTGATTATATCAACAATTAAAAAAGTTATTAAATGAGATCATATTAACATTCATATACCATATATAGATAATAATTTCCAAGATTTTGTCAATATTATAAATGATATTATTACCATATATATAAATCATGTTTAATACAATAAAATTAATCATTTATAAATTATGAAATAATATGTATTTCTATTTTTGGGAGGTGGAAATGGGCGGGAAAATTTTAGCATTTCTATTTTGAGGGGTAATTGTTATTATATATATATATATAGATTTATTAATATTCAATATTATTGTTAAATAATCAAATTTTGGATGAAATAATATCGCGATATTTGTTCTTTTGAGGGTTGTGTGACATACAAAAATGATAAAACGCCCATTGTGGACCATGTCCACCGTTGACGTGTATTGATCTCATCCTCTCATTATATGAAAAGTCCAATTAATAGATATCTAGATATCCTAGATGTTTGACATATCAATGATGGGCACATAATGTACCATAATGGGTGGGTAGTCCAATTAATAGATATCTAGATATCTTAGATGTTTGACATACACGGGTAGGGTAACATGATTGGTATGACATATATGGATAATAATATGCGTGACATACATGGATAATAAGTTTGCAGATAGAAATTTGAAGAAAAAAAATTCATATGAATAATAAGTCTGTAGATAGAAATTTAAAAAACAAAACAAATTCTTAAAGGTATTCAAAAGACATAATACCTCCATTACATAACTTTTATCAATTAGGATATTAGTAACTCCATTCATTTCCCACGTCACATAACTTATTTTTGATATCGATATTAAATATAAATATCAATATAAATATAGATATTTCCAAAAATCATTATTGGAATATGTTTAGTAATATTCATTATTTACATAACTTATTTTCGATATCGATATTAAAATGAATATCAATATAAATGGATAAATTTCATAACAAGATCCAATTATAAATTGGTAATATTAATATTTGTTTAGTATAATTGTAATATTTTTTTATTCTTTTAGTTTGAATATTAACTTTTTTTTATTTATTTAAAGGAGACGTCTTGGATTCCTTCTTGCAAACCATCTTAGTTTGATTTCCCCAATAATGAGGTTAAAAATTTTCAGAGATTGCGACGAGAAGGATCTGTGAGTTATCCTTCTTGCAATGCAAACCATCTTAGTTTGCTTTCCCCAATGAGGTTAAAAAATTTCAGAGATTGAGTTATCCTTCTTGCAAACCATCTTAGTTTGCTTTCCACAATAATGAGGTTAAAAATTTTCAGAGATTGCGACGAGAAGGATTTGTGAGTTACCAAATTCCACAGCAACCCAATAATGAGGTTAAAAAATTTCAGAGATTGCAGAGATTGCGACGAGAAGGATTTGTGAGTTACCAAATTCCACAGCAACGGAGTACAAAATTTCTAACTGCTTTAATCTGTGAGTTAATCAATATATTGATTCTCATCATGAGGGTTACGCTTGAAGTGGAAGCACTCATAAACGGGACCTAATGCACGGGACCTAATGCTTTATCATCAAATTGCTTCTTCCAATCATTTGACAACGCTTGAAGTGGAAGCACTCATAAACGGAACCTAATGCTTTATCATCAAATTGCTTTTTCCAATCATTTGTCAAATTGTCATTGATATCACAACACTCACATACTGATATTTATCTTGCCCATAGATCTTAAATTGAGAACAAAAATTAAATTGAGCCCCTTACCAAAGGGATCATAATTGAAGTGAAAACGCTATATTTATCTTGCCCATGTCCATAGATTTTAAATTGAGAAAAAAAATTAAATTAAGCCCCTTAACAAAGGAGATCATAATTGAAGTGAAAATGCTGAATCAGTGTAAACACTCAATCAGTGTCGATGTCGATACGCTGAATTGAGTGAAAACACTGAATCCAGTGTCGATTGTCACCCATCATTTGGAACGCACTATTATAATTGTTGATGTAATTCGATGACAGAGTGCTAATCTTTTGTTTGTAGTTGTAGATGAAAATTAATGTTAGTGAAGATGTCATAATGCAAGGTGGTTAGAGTATAGATAGGGATTATTAAATTGGAAAGGCCTCCCACCCAGATTGACAGTACTGTCTTGATACGCTTTATCATCAAATTGCTTCTTCCATCTTTTGTCAAATTGTCTTCGATTGATGTCACAACACAAAGATACTAATATTTATCTTGCCCTAGGTTTTAAATTGAGCCCCTTATTGAGAAACTTTAAAATTTGGCTTTAGAATTGAAAACTAAACTTTGGGTCTTGTTATGAAATTTATCCCAATATACATATAAATGTGTTGGAATATATTTAGTAATATTCATTATTCACCTAACTTATTTTTGATATCGATATTAAATATGAATATCAATATAAATATATATATTTCGAAAAATCATTGTTGAAATATATTTAGTAATGATTGTGAATACATATGATTACATAACTTATTTTCGGTGTTAAAATGAATATCAATATCAATATAGATATTTTAAAAAATCATTGTTGGAATATATTTAGTGATATTCATTATTCACATAACTTATTTTCGATATCGATATTCAATATAAATATATATTTCCAAAAATATTTTAAAGAATTGATTTAAAGAAAGACATTGATTTTTTTTGTAGAGGATTTAACTAGGATTGATTGAGGATATGGAATTACGATCTTTTTAAAAAACAAATTTAACTCAAAAGTCATTTATCAAAAATTACAAAATATGAATTGATTGATTGAAAATTATATTTAATGAGGATTTATTGAAGATCAATGTCTATGCCACACCAATCCATATTTTGTAATTTTATCTGCGAAAAAAAACAATGATAATTTTTATCAATTTGTGAATAGAAAATAATTTGTGAAATAATATTTGCTGATATGAAATATATATATATATATATATATATATATATATCATTAAAACTTTTTTGAGAGCTATATGGAATATAGGAAAAAAAAACTTTCTTGATTTCATATATTGAAAAGAAAAAAAAAACTTTTTTGAGAGCTATATGCAGGATCTTCGGGATATATTGTACTATATTGTATGTTTACAATATATGGACATCGATTTCCAAATATTTTCAATATCTAATATGAATATAATTATATGGGTATATATTTCTGTTTCCAAATATTTTTAATATCTAATATGAATATAATTATATATGTATATATTTCTGTAAATCAAGATTGTAATATATCTCATACTTAATAATATCAATATCGATAAAATACGATATTGCTATATAGATCAATATTTTTATCAATATTCAATATATTCATATATGCATCGATAAATTAATCATTGATCTCTACCATATTTATATTTTTGTGTGGACAAGTTTTGCTAAAAGGAAAAAAAAAATAGCATCTTACCTAAATATATAAATGTAGGTAAGAAGGTTAGAGATAAATATTTTTATCAATATTCAATATATTCATATATGCATCGATAAATTATTGATCTCTACCACATTCAATTTTTTTGTGGACAAGTTTGCTAAAAGGAAAAAAAAAAGCATGCTACCTAAATATATAAACATAGGTAAGAAGGTTAGAGATATTTAGCGTAATCATCTAGAACCAAAAACCTCCACCAAAATAGTCTCATGCAAGAAAAACCTCATTCAAACGCACCACAATAGTCTCATGCTATTGCAGGTTTTAATAGTTTTTTTTTTTTTTTTCAATATTTGATATGACCTAAAGTTGAACATATTATAATTTTTTGAAACGCAATATTAATTTTTATGGATATCAATAAAAATTTATCATTTGATATATGTGAGAGATAGGGTAGAGTCATTTTGATCTGCAAACAGTCTTGTTTGATTTCTCGCCAACCTTCCCATATTTTCTTTTTTTGGATTACTTTTCATATTTTTTATTGAGTAATTTAAGCAAACATGAATGAACCGTTTGTAGCTATACATTTGAGTGACACTCCCGCACAAGGTGCACAAATCCAGATTTGTGCACATCAATATGGTTATATTATATGAAGTAATACTGTTATATTATATGAGTCATACTGTTAAAACTATATATAATATAATAGTATCACTCATATAATATAATAGTATTATTGTGCACAGATTTGGATTCGTGCACTTTGTGCACAAAAGTTTTTGCCCATACATTTAACGGAAAATGGACTTTGCTTAGGATCACATAAATCTATATCAACAAATTGATAGTTATATATAGAGTATTGAAGGATGTGAAAGTTTTAAATCAAGATATATATATATATATATATATATATATATATATATAGGTGAGTAATGAAGATTGAACTTGTGTAGCATTGTCCATGAAAATATATTAATATGAAATATAAAATTGAAATCGTATGTGAAATCTATAGTATTCAATCAACTTTACTAACAAAGGTGTATAAGTTTTTCTTTCAACTGCCCTATACAGTAAATTACTATTTATGTAAAATTAACTAATTTAATTTGTTTTAACATAAAGTGGTACATTTAAAATTCTCGATTTCTCTTTGCTACCTAGAAAATTAGGAGAGAGGGAAAGTTCTATAAGAATATGATTTGGTAAATAAATCCTAAACTTGGGAAATCGAAATTAGCTTATAGATAGATGATCTCGATTATCTGTTGTATTTATAGAGATCTACATATATAGGTATAGTAAAATAAGTAAGTGTGTATATAAGTGACAGAAGATTTTCGATTTTATTTTGATATTTCATTCGATATTTTATGACAACTTGTTAGGTAATTGGTCATTGGGCTCACATTTTAAGCGTCTTTGGGGCCTTTTAAGTAAGGAAAAGAATATTTGAGTTTGCCTATCCACATTGTATATTTAAATTACAACATGAATAAAATAAACTATAAAATGTAAAACTAACAATTTCCTCTAATTCATACATCTAGTTGATCCCCCAGCAACTTTCATCAAACTAATAATAAATGGGAAAAAAAATATTAAATTAATATTATAAAAGTATTACATAAGGCCTAAATATTTGTTGCTAGTATATGCAAGGCCAGGTGAACTAAAAACATGAATGGCACCACCACAGGCTCAAGCAAACTAAACCCTAATTGTCTGTCATAAATCTAGCCAGCTAAATTACTAATTCCTTAAATTCGAAATCCGATATTCTAATGTGTATGGATTTGGAATTCAATCATTCTAAACGCTTTAACTTTCTATCCAAATGCAGACTTTATATTTTTTTCTCAATTCAAACAGCTCGAAGGGTCGATCCGACCCGAAGCCGAGCCGGCAGCATTCGAGCACGACGATCGAGCCGGCTGGTTTCGATAACTCAAATAAACGTTTTCGAGCCGGATTCCCCGACAGGGATTCGCTTTACTGCAGTCAAATTTCACAGCCACTTGTGTTGCTGAAGTACCTTCAATATCTTTGTAAGTGATATCACTAATCCTCACTCCTGATACCTGTGTCCGAACACAATAAAACACCACAAATTTGAAACTTTAAATCATATATCAATTCTTGAAATAATATTGTACCATAGATGGTAATGATGTCATTATCATACTAGTATACATTAATAAGAAATAAAAGTAATTAAAATCGGACCTTTCCAGGGCAGTTTTTGTTATTGGGGCAGTAATTTTGGTCAATAAAAACAGGGTTTTTGACATTATTCATAAAAGCAGGTCCAAATAGAACATTTTTCACAAACCCTTTGCTTGGTCTTCCCCATGTCTTAATCCTCACACCATTTTGTGTGTTCCTAAATGTCACACTTTTAACTGTCACATTTTGCACACCAGCTTCTTCATAATCCTTGCCCAGGCTTCCAATGCTGCATCAAAAAACATAAAAATACGATAAAAGAAGGAAAAATCACATTAATTCGAAACCCCAATTGAACAAAAATTGATCACCTGATGCCATGGCCCGGCCCGCAGACAACATTTTCGATCCACAAATTGGTGGTGCCCGGTCCGATCGAGACACAATCATCTCCAGTACTGATTTTGGAGTTCAAAATGGAGATGAAGGATGATAATTGGACATGAATTCCATCAGTATTGGGACTATTTCCTGGGGCTAAAACATTGACTCCTTGCAACCTCACATTTTGGCATCCATTTATCACAATGTGGAACATTTGGCTATTTAGTGATCTCAATCCAGTTATTACCATATTCTTGGACTTGGAAATCCCCAATGTCTGCATATAAAACTCAATCCATCAACAAAATTTGCTATAAATCACAAAAATTTAATTCATGTTTAATTTATTTTCGAAGTTTGCTAAAAGAAAAAATATAATTAGATCTAAACATACATGGGATTAGAATTTTAGTAACCGTGACCCTCCACTTCCTCACTAACCTCAGATTAGTTAATAATAATTGGTATAGCAGTTATTTCCTATTAATATCTCTTGATAACCCATACGAAAAGACCTTGAATTTAATTCAATCAAAAACCATACCCAAATAAATTAATAGCCATGCTTGAATTTGAGCTCTATACACATTATCTTGAATAAAATAGTTCATTATCCAAATTACCTAATAAATTAGGTAAAAACAATAAGTTTTCGAGCTGAATTTTTTTTTTTTTTTTTTAATTCAGAAATTTTGTCAAATTTCATTCCAAATCGCATAATTGGGCAAAATCCCATGTCACCCTTAATTTCGGGCTTTTCAAGAAAAACAATATAAGATAGACTTATAAACATAGTGTGAAGAATTTAATTTTGAGGTTATAAATCGTACCGTGGCACCACTAGGGCAATTTTTTGGAGATCTCTTGCATGCCCACAAGGCAGCACCTTGGCCATCTAGGGTTCCGCTGTGGACGGAAACTCCGTTGGCCCCTTCAAAGAGCAGCCAATCGCGGGTGTTTCCGATGGCGTTGTAGTCCGAGGGAGCGACGAGGGTGCCATCGATCAAGATGGTGATAGCTTTGTTATTGCATGGACCTTTGAAGTGTATGTTTTTAAGGAAGAATCTGCCTTGTGGCACGTGGATAGTGGATGGTTTTGTGGATGCACAAGCTTTAGACCATGCTTTGGACAGTGCAGATGTGGAGTCACTTTTGCCATCTGGCTTTGCTCCTAAATCCAACACATTGTATGTGGTTGTAATGGCCAATGATGGGTCGAAAAAGATGGGCAAAATGAGCAAGAAAATAATTGATGATATGGGGTTTGCCATTTGATGAGTTGCTAGATAATGGGAGACTTGGGAGTTGATGAATTTTGGAGGGTTATTTATAGTTGAATTTGAATGCAACAAAGTGGGGGTGGCCGTTAGAGGTTGAAATGGAAAGAGGAAAATAAAGCAACTTTTTTAATTTAGAAAACTTAGGAAGCATCAATGAACCTTTTGTAGTCATGCATTTAACAGAAAATGGACTTTGCTTAGGACATAAATCCATATAAACAAAATTGATGGTTATACATAGAGTATTAATTAAAGGATGGGAATGTTTAATCAAGTATAATATTTATCAGTCTATTTTCATTCATAAAGTAATGATATTTTGATTTGAATTAATTATTACATTTGATTTGTGACACGTCAATGGTGGACACATTATAATTATGTGTTCACGGTGCTCAGCGTATATTAAATTAAATATTTTAAGTTTTATACTTAATTTAATGGAATGTAAATTTCAAATTTTATGTAAAATCTCAATTTCCTTTACTAATGCATTTTTTATTTATATTAATGGTTTTAATGTATATTTATTTCTATTAAAGATAATTAATATATTTTAAATTAATATATGACTGTCAATCTACTACATGTAAGGATGTCAACAAATTGGACCCAAAAAAAACTTGAAATTAAGGTTCACATGCAATTTGAATCAAATTGGGCAAAGCCCCCTAAATTACTAGACAAAATGGAAAATGATCTCTTTTAAATATTTCTTTTCAACGTAATGATATTTTTCTTTCGATTACAATCTATTATTCTTTTTTTATTACAGCCTATGTTTTGTTTTTTAAAATTTGTAATGTACGTGTGGGACTGAGAAAGTGTGATAGAGGACCCAAACTAACTTGCATTACTTCATAAGCAAATTTTGTCCAACGGAAATTCATACTTTTGTCATTATTTTCACATTAAGAAAAGAAAGAAAAAATGACAATATAAAACGTAAACATAAAACAGCTGAAACAACCAAGTTTCCTTTAGGTTGCTTTAGAAACAATGTAATAATCCTCTCACGGCTTTAATAATCTTCATCATATTTCCTTATTAAATCCAAATTAATTTGAAATGATAAGTGCAGTTCTAACGGATATATAAGTTATGGCTCAATTCTCTTCCAAAAAGGAAAAAAAAAAAAAAAAAAAAGGTTATATTAACATTTTACATTGTTTTTTTGTGACAACATATTGTCAGTTTATATTAACATTTTTTGTGATAATTTGTTATCGCAATAACTAGACTTTTTCACAATTATTTTTGTTATCGTAAACAAGGATGAAAATATCGCGAAATATCGCGGATACGGATATTGCGATATGGATATTGGATGTTAATGTATTTTTTCCTGAGTATTGCGGATATATCGCAAAATATCGCAAATTATCGTTATCGGTATCGATATCGGTTCAGTGTAGTACAAAATTGGATGGAAATCGGGAAATATCGCGGATATATCGCAAATTATCGCATATATATCAAAATTTGCGATTTTGATTCAAAAAATTGAAAAATGTGATTTTTTTTTACTTTGTATTGTGTATTTTGTTTGATAGTAGAAGGAATATATTCATATGTTCCTAACACCTTTGAAAGTTCACAATTTGGTTGGAGTACTCAAGATGTTTTTCATCACCCACCTCCTCAAGAAATGTGGTATGGAGATCAAAATGAGTATCAACAATATGATTGGATTAGTATACACTATCCAATTCATGGTGAAGCAGTTGGGCGAGATAGAGAAACTTATGAATGACATATGTATAACTATATCCATGAGTACTCTAATATGTTTGAACCTCATAGGTCATCTTTTTGGTTCTAGTGTATTGTATCATGTAATTTTAATAATTTTGTATTGTATTATGTAATATATTGTCAGTTTTTTTTATGAAGTACAATATGTATAAAGCTTATTATCTATATGTTAGTTTTAAATATATTATTTTATTGTGATTTTGGGTGGAATATATGTGTAATAATGTGTTAAAATAATCCCTAAAATTTCATATTAAATTTCCAAAATTTTAATAAGATATCCGTCATTTTTTCAATTTTTTTGCGATATCGATATATCCGTAAAATTAAGATTGCGATATCACTTGCGATATCGATATTTTCATCCTTGGTCGTAAAAACTCTTATCGCAAATACTCATTTTTCTTGTTGTGTATCTTTATATATAGTTTTAATAATAAAATTGCAATTTAGTTTAATCCATTAAATACTACAAACACAATCACAAATTTTAACTCAGATTTCATTTACAATATGTTCTTCGAACTTTAATACCACATATCATCATCTTTAATATTCTATCAATTAAGTACAATATTGGACATTTCAGGCTCCAATTTTGAAATCACCTAATTTTCTAATTAGCCAGCGACTCACTTACTTAAAGGATGAAAATTCAAATCTAACAATTAGAAGTGTATACGTATTTAATTATAAGTATAATTTTGGAAGAGGTATCTAAATAATATTATTATATAAGATGGAATCATACGTTTTAGAAGAGAGTAAGTCTCTTGTGAGACCGTCTCACGAAATTTTAATGCATTGTGTGAGACGGGTCAACCCACAACCCAATTACCTACCATCCAAACCCTACAATTCACATATTGTTTGTGGGTAATGGGCTTCGTCTCACGGAAACTATCCGTGAGACCGTCTCACATAAGTTTTTGTGTTTAGAAGATGGGAGCACCAAATTAAAATAAATTGAATGATAGGGGCAATAAAAGGTAAGTATTCTATAGTTGCTTGCAAGTCAACTATGGATGGAATGACACGAAAATAGGGGAATTCACGTGTGATTCATATAAGGTTTATATAGGTGACCTCATCATGGCTTTATTCCAATTAACAAAACTATACTATTATTCACAATGCCCTTGTAAGAATTAATATTAACCTTCAATAATGCTCACATACATATAAAATAAAGTCATTTTTTTAAATATAAATATAAATAATGTTCCTGTTCGGTTGTTCCACAATCTTAGTTATATATATAGGGCAATGTTTTGATTCGTTGTCTATAATAAAACTTCAACTATATTTTGGTTCAACGTTGTGTATTTGGGTATCTTATTGTAAGTCTAAAAAGAAATAATGTAAGGAGACAAAAATTGGAAAGATAGAATATCATGAATAGAAGAATTTTTATATATATATTAATTTATGAGACAGAATCCCGTTATTCAAAACTCAAATTTATTTATTTTAAAAATTATATATATCATGGTCACAAGTTAATCTCTATTTGTAGAAATGGTTTGATTGATGAATCTCATGAAATTAAATTCGTGAAATGTTAATTCTATAAAAATTCTTGAACTATGAAAGTGATAAAGACGTTAGCTCTGAAGAGCTGGTGGTGTAACCAACCAGCTATGTAACCATATTTGTCTAATCACATCAGTGTGGGTAGGACGAAGCAAACGAGCAGCAGCAAGAGGTATCCGCTCGCGACGTGGGCCTAATCCAGCTGACAGAAGGTCCATGAAGGAAGCTCAAGCCCAATAACTCAATTATTATGCAAGAATATTCTCTGACTACTTTGGAAAATGAATGTTTTTGTCTCTCACCATTGATGAAGTATTTTATGATTATGATTACGATTTGAGGTTTGTCTTTTGTATTTTCATCATCTTAAACTATTTATGGTAGAATTTGAAATGATATTTCTCAAGACTCATCAGAAATAAACAATTAACAATTTCTGAAACTTGGAAACAAGAGTTATGTTCAATGTAAATTAAAATGGCTAACTATTTATTGATATAGCAAGAATATACAACGTGGATTGCCAAATCAACAAGCCATATAAGGCACCAGTACTTTATATATATAAAATAAAAAATAAAAACATACTACTGGGCTACTGGGCCCAATATTCTTAATCCCTATAAGCAGCTACTGGGCTTGACAGTTCCTCTAGCATTGGCACAAGTAGCAGAAGCTGGTTTGTCTCTATAGCTTAGGTTAACTTCATCCACTCTAATTCCACCACATGGCTGTATTTTACTACAATCAAAATTAACTGCAACTTGTGTATTTGATGTTCCATGTATATCTTCATATGTCACGTCGCTAATCTTCACACCTGATGATGCCTGTGATAAAAATTAAAATAAATCGCTATACTATATATAGCATCAATAATTATAGTTCAAAGGTGTTCATATGTCATTCCTGATTAGGACATTTTTCATGGCTAGGACAGTAATTTTGGTTGATAATAATTGGGTTTTCAACATTAGTCATAACAATATGCTGGAAAAAAATATTTCGCACAAATCCATTGCTTGGCCTTGCCCATGTCTTCACTCTCACACCATTTTCAGTTCCAGTAAATGTAACTGTTTTAACGGTCACATTTTGTACTCCAGCTTCGTTCAATACCCAACCTAGACTTCCAATGCTGTAAATAATTAAAAATAAATCATGGTCAATATAATTTAAAATTGTATTAATTTTTATTTCATAACATGATTTCAAACCTTTTATTTTTGAGAAATTTAATATGTTTTCATGTATAATTAATAATGTGAATTGTGGGCATAGAGTAGATATCAGCCATGCATGTGACTGAACCATGTGCGAATGGAACTACATTTAATCAAAAGTCAATATCTAAGCACATTAGTTTTTTTTTTTATTATCTCAAATTAACAAATCAAGCACTAAAACTCATGAACACTTATAAATCTTGAAGATTAAATTGGATTTATTTTGAAAAAAATTCAAATATTGATGTATATAAATCATTAATATTATAATCACTCAATCAAATCCAATTTAAATATTGTTTTAGAGACTCAATCTGATTCCCAATTATTTGTGATCTGATCTTAAGACTTTTATCCTTCAAAATTATCCTTCAAATGATAAATTCGTTAAAATTCCATGTTCCTTCAATTTTGACAATACTCTAATACGACATTTGAACTGAACATACCTTATTCCATGGCCAGGGCCACAAGCAAGATTTTCGATCCACAAGTTAGAGGCATCGGGGCCAATAGAGACACAGTCATCACCAGTCCCAATGTAAGAGTTCATAATAGTAACATCCGACGATTGCTCCACATGAATTCCGTCTGTGTTGGGGCTATTTTCCGGAGCCCAGATTTTCATGTTGATGACATGGACATAATGACATCCATCAACAAGAACATGAAACATCTGACTATTCAAGGATGTTAATCCATTGATCACTACATTGTTCGAATTGTAAAACGCCAATGACTACAACAAAATCAAAAATAACAATTATTATTACCATAAAACATTAAACATTAATATTGTTTTTAAAATATTATATTTCAACATAAACCCACAGTAACTCCTTTGGGACAGGCCTTGCCGGAATTCTTGCAAGCCCACAACGCCGCCCCTTGACCGTCTAGGGTTCCGCTGCGGATAGAAACTCCGGTGACCCTCTCGAACTTCAGCCAGTTGTCAGTCCTCCCATTGTAATCAGAGGGAGCTACGAGGGTCCCATCAATGCGTATTGTGATTGCATTATTCTTGCACAGTTTGCCATTGAATTATACGTTTCGCAAGAGGTATCTCCCCGGGGGTACGTATATGGTGGCCGGAGACGTGGCAGCGCAGGCGGCGGCCCATGCAGTTTGGAAAGGCTTAGTGCAATCGGATTTGCCATCGGATTTGGCTCCAAAGGACTGTACATTGTAGGAGGGATTGGCTGCAAGTGATATTGGCAATGAGTGATTGAAGATCAGTGTGATGAGAATGAGGATTTGGGTCGTTGTGGTGGCCATTTTAGTGTAATAAGTGTGTGTGTTGGAAATTAATGAGTAAAAGGAGTGTATTATTTATAGGCTTCATTAATCTTGAATGTGAATCAGATCAAAAGGGGATGCATTCGCGCCTATATGGATTTTGATATTTTATTTCAATCGTGTGTTTTCATCTCATATTCTCAAACAATCACCATATGATATATGTAAAATATATCATTAATTAACACGGTATCATGTATAAAAAATATTAGAATATAAAACAAAAGGAAAATATCAATTTTGTCATATAACTTAGCATTATCCACATTTTTATTACCAATTTTATGTATTTTAATTTTAATCCTCTAATATATATCAGTTTTTTATAACTATGCAGACGCTAAAGTTGAAAATTCCATATCATCAACTCGAACCATCCTCGTAGACAAAATCGAATTAAAATAAGAAAAAAGTGATAATCGAAGGATCAAGACTAAACGACATAAAATTGGTGGTAAAAATATTTGACAAAACTTAAGTAACAAGACGAAAATTAACATTTTCTTTAAAAAAGCAACACAAAAATTGTTAGAAAGGATCCTACTTGCTACGCCAAGGGATTTTTAATCCTTCCTTTTAAATAATTTTCAAATGATTAAAAGATTTCATTTCTAACTCTAATGATTCTAACACAAAATTAATCGACAACAAACACTTTTTACCACTTGATTATCATACCTTCTTGTCTTGCTTTACCATTAGATTTAGCCAGGAAATTACTGAATTATATATATAATATTATATATTTCTAACTAACACTAATAAAATAAACTATGATAAGAAATAAGAATTTAGTGCTATAATTATATCAAGTATATTTATCTGACAATGTGAATATTATTGTATCAGTGACGGGGACACACTTTGGTCAAGATGCTCTCGGGCCTCGGCCCACCAGAAAATTTGCAAAAAAATTCGTGTGTATTTTGGTGATTTTGTATTTTAATTAAAACATAAAAATAAAAAATAAAAAATTTGTGATCTCAGCATTTTCATCCTGTAAAGAAGAGTAATACCTCATATTTCTCTCACAATCAACCAAAAATATACTCCTTTTCTACAATCCCCCCCCCCCCCCAATTTATTCATCTAAATTGCTCTTACTATAAATTTTTATTTTTTAATTAGTTGGGTCCCTAAATACAAATTCCGGGTCCATCTTTAATTGTATACAATAAAATTCATCAAATGTGGATGTGGTATAGAATTGTACGAGGCATGAATTGAGGCTCTTGCTTTTTGGCCTAAGCTTAAAGTGAGATAGAAGCAAGTGTAGAAGAGCTGAAATTTCTCAGCAACTTGTTCCTACTTTCCTGTCTTCATTTGGAAGGAAAGCTGCAATGATAATCGAAATTGATTTTCGTCCTCAACACTACGAATAAAATTATCATAGGTAATCATCTATTCTCATCTATTATTCTAAAATAATCACTATAAATCAATTACATTAAATAAATGAAACATTAAATGTAACAGATGTTCGGATTGTAAAATTATATTATACATAGGTATGTTTACTTATCTTTAACTTGGACTTATTATATTTGTGTCTCTATATATTTTGCTAGTTAGTCTTTACACTTTTTTCATTTTTATCACTCATGGGCTTTTTTATCTCTTATCATTTTGGTCATTTAATTTTATACTTCACTTTTCTTCCGTTATAGTAGTAATATTGTCACCTATAAAAAAATATATACTTATGGTGGACTACAATTTTATAGATTTTTAAAGAGTATTTCTTAATTTTTTATTATGTGAAATTACCAGTACATGAGTACAAATTACAATACACAAATCTACCAAATCTAAGAATCAAAAAACATATATAAGGACTTGAATTTGGGACCTAAAATTCCAACTTATAACATCGTCTTAATTGAGTACATATGTAAACAGTGACGGACCCAAAAATTTTATCGAGGAGGCCCAACTAATAAAAGAATAACAATAGTTTTAAGAATAAATTCATGAAATTTCGATAGTGTCAGTGTAACATTATAAATTAACATCTAAAATCAATATTTTTATTACATTTCAACATGACAAATAAAAAAAAACACGATTACAATATTTATTATGTATTTTTTCCTATTTTGAAATCATTGCAAGATACCTTCATTGCTAACATTTCCAAATACATCATTTTCTATGATGTATAATTAAATAATTATTCAATAGTATATCGCTCATTGGATTCAAAAGTGAACTTTGAATGATGTTCATTTTAAAATACTTTTTAATATTAGTACTGATATTTTTCCATAATATTTTTCATTATTTATGAAAGATAAGATAAAATTATAATTATTAAATATCATTAAATTAACTTTACTGTTATACAAACTATAAATCAACATCTAACTTATCAAAACTCAAGTCTAACAATTCATAAAATAATAATCAATGATAATAATTCTTTACAACCACTTCGTAATTTATGAAGTCAAAATAATGAATATAATATATATTCTATAACAATTGATAATCAAATCAATTAAAATATTATCATTAATCAAATGAAGAAAAAAAATAATGAGTTTAGATATATGAAGAATTACCTTAAAAATCTTAAAATTTGATATCTTTAATAAGAATTTGATAATATGCAAGTAAAATTAGTTAATATACATATTTTTTTGAATAAAAATATAAAAATATCTAAAATAATATATATATATATATATATATTTTTTTATTTATTTTTTTTTAATCTCAGGGGACCCGGTGCCTCTCTTGGCTCTCAAGTAGGTTCGTCACTGTATGTAAATATATTGATTCATAGTTACGCAAATTGATCCATCTCAAGTAGGTCTGTCACTGTATGTAAATATATTGATTCATACAATAATCAATCAGATTTATATACACCAAAATAATCCAAAGAAAGATTAGATAATTCCATGTTTTATAACCGCTTATCACCTCACATGACAAACAAGAATGTATGGGTTTATTTAAATATTGAAATGCAAGATTTTATTTTACTTTCTTATTTAGATAATGTGCAGACATCCCCTATATATTGGCATGTAAATACACAACACGTCCTGTGCATCACCTAATCGGTATATCTTCACAACTATCTATCATTATAAATAATTACTATTTAATTTATATATGAACATATATAAGATCGAATTTTGTGTTCTTGAAGATGATATAATTTTTTATTTGGTGTAAATCTTTATATGATTCTAAATTGAATTCATGTCGGAATGGAATCTAGTTTAACTTGAAATTTTCGTTCTTCATAACTTTGGGAGTAGCTTATTTAATTTCAAATAAATTCAGAGGATGACAGTTTTAGTTCTGTAATTTTTACTGGCCAGAAATTCCAATTTTGCGGATTTTTGGTGAAATGTGGGGCAGAATTGCAATTTTTTAATTTTCGAATATTATTCTGATTTTTGGGGGGGTTTTAATTTATTAGATACTTTGAATATAGTAGATTATATTTTTTAATAAAATAATTTTCTAGATTATTATTATCAGATTTTTATTTATTTTAATGTTGAAAACTATTTCAGCGGAATAAAAATAAAAGTTAATGACCTCAGAGTTATGAGATCAATTTTATAGTTTTCCTTCCTATTCCGTAATAAATTTCAGAATTTAAATTTTGGACCAATTAATTATTCTCAAGTCGAATAATTTTATGAGCTATAGAATAATTAAAAAAACACAAAAACTCATGTGAGACGGTCTCACGAATAGTTTCCGTGAGACGGAGCCCCATCACCCATAAACAATATGTGAATTATAGGGTTTGGATGGTGGGTAATTAGATTGTGGGTTGACCCGTCTCACGCAATATATTAAAATTTCGTGAGACGGTCTCACAAGAGACTTACGCCATCACAGGAATTTTGGGAATTAAAAGTCAAACACCCAAAATTATAGGATTAAAATATACGATCTTCCAATTGAGATTAAATCTCAGATTTCAACAAAAGTAATGTACGTAGATGTGAATGTCAAAAGAAATAACATGCAATGCTCTAATTAAAAAATATGGTAGAAAAAAATTAGAGCGAGAAACAAGGAATCCCTGAAACAGGGCAACGTGCCATTATGACTATATTGTGATCACAATAAATAAAATCCATTCAATCATTTCTAGCCATCATAAACATTGAACCCTGATTTTTCATGATTTTGTGCTACTTTTAGAGACGTGAATGAGGATCGACCCATTTCAGTTTTTCTTTTCTTTTTTGTTTTGTTTTTTTTTTTTTTTTTTTTGGCATTTTTTTAATGAAATTAGGAAAATCGGAATATAAAAGACAACTAAAATTAAAAATTTGGGTGATTCATATTGGAACATTTATCTCCCATTTCATTAGACAAACAAGATACATTTTTGGGTACATTATTACGACATGGAAAGCGGAATTGAGAATTTGAAAAACACATATCCTGATATGTCCATCCTAAATGTGTATATACATTATTCATTTAAAATATGAGATGTCAAAATTGATAATTATGTTACACGACGTTAATGATGGACATATTAATATATGCTCACAAATATTAATATATGCGCACAATGGATAGTCTGACTTGACAGATGTAGCATAATCATAATTAATTATCGTCAAAACAAATAATACATTATTAAAATTTTCAACATCTACTAATGCATGCGGTTTGGATCTTTGTATTTTAAATACATATAGTTATCCAAATATCACCAAGATTTTTATGAAAAATAAATTTACATTTAAAAATAAACCATTTAATTTTTTTAGAAATACTCTATATGTATACTCTTTAAAGAATAATGTAATAAGATTGTCATGTATTTGTTGGAAGCGTAGCAGTGACGAAAGTACACATGATTCTGCAGCAGCAAAATTGCATGTTATCACAATAAAACACTTTTGTTTTTTTAATTCTTGCAAGTCAACTATGGATTAAAGTGAACTTAATTCCATCCATAGGTTGCATTTGGATAACCCTAATTCCAAGCATGATCAGCATCTCAAATCAGTGAGATTTTAAATCTACCTAATTACTCAGAATGTAATAGTAAATTAAAGTGATAGATTCTAGTACTTTCATTGTACAGATATATCCTTCAATTCAATCAATCCAACTGAATTTATAAATTGACATTGAAGATTTCGAATTCATTCTCGAATTCTTCATTGGACAGACTCACTACCTCTGAATTTTTTTTAATTAGGGGTATTTTAGTCATTTCACACTATAAAAAAATATTATATTAATTTAGAGGAATATATGTGTGTGTGTGAGATCCAATTTATAACCTTACACTTACACCATATAGATACAAGACATTAGTCTTGATTTTACAAAATCAAGATTGTTGGGCTCATATGCATGCATACAAAAACAAAACAAAAAAAACAAAAATCTTCTTTAAAATGTCATTTTGTCTTGTATATAAATGCAAAAATTATGTAATTATTGAATAGCCTTTAAAATTTTTTTTTAAACTAATTTTAAATTGATTTAATTAGTAGAACCGGACCTTAAAAAAAATCCGGGTTCGCCGATGTTCCAATTAAATGCCAAAATCTACATGTCATTAATTTGTCACCTTATATAGATAACGTAGATAACAAAACAAAACAAAAAAAAGCAATCTTAAGAATTATAAACTATTAGAATTACTAAATAAACGATTCTGGCAGATAGTTGCTGAAATAAGCAAAACACGATTTTCTTTAAATGTAAAGCAACGTCGCTATATATGTGTATTGATAACAACACTAGCCAACTACAGTGGCTACAATACTTGTATGTATGTATATGGACTGCACCACCCCTAACACCCGGGTTTAATTTAATTCTATCAGCTACCTTTTTCCTTATAAGGAAATTAATTTCATTTTCCTATAGACACTATATATATCTTTAAATAATCCAATATTTGTTTTCATAAAAATTTTGTATAATTTATCTCTCTACAGGCAGCTCGTCGGCTTGACAACTCCGTCCGACGTCCCTCCGGCATTGGCACAAGAAGCGGTGGCCGGTTTGTCTCTGTAGGTTAGGTTAACTTCGTCTAATGTAATTCCACTACAAGGCTTTGTTTTACTACAATCAAAATTTACTGCAACTTGTGTACTTGATGTTCCATGTATATCTTGATATGTCACATCGCTGATTTTCACACCTGATGCCTGTAAAATTAGAGAAAAAAAAAATTATATTACATAGTTTATTTATATACATACATTCAATTGGGTATTTTCTCAAATGTCGTATGTACCTGATGAGGACAGTCTTCGTGGCCGGGGCAGTAATTTTGGTCAATAATAATCGGGTTATCAACGTTAGTCATAACAATATGCTGGAAAAGAACATTTCGAACAAATCCATTGCTAGGCCTTGCCCATGTCTTCACTCTCACACCATTTTCAGTTCCGGAGAATGTAACTGTTTTAACGGTCACATTTTGTACTCCAGCTTCGTTCAATTCCCAACCTAGACTTCCAATGCTGCAAAAATAAAAATAAAAATAAAAAATTGTTGTATTATTTATTAGATGGCTTATGGTTTTATATATGATTAGGGTGGTAATTAGTTAATGTGAATTTGGCAAGGATTGACCTATATCGCCCATGTGACTTGGACCATGCATGTTCATTTTGAATTTACATAAGATCAAAAGTCAATGTCTAACAAATTAGATTTTCATTTTAACTATATATTACTGATCAAAGTAGTAAATGTAAATTGTCTCACATACCTTATTCCGTGACCAGGGCCACAGGCCAGATTTTCGATCCACAAGTTTGAGGCCCCGGGGCCGATTGAGACACAGTCGTCTCCAGTGCCAATGCGAGAGTTCATAATAGTAACTCCCGATGATTGTTGCACATGAATGCCGTCGGTGTTAGGGCTATTCCCTGGAGCGGAGACTTTGACGTTGTTGAGATTTGCATTGTGACATCCATCAATAAGAATGTGAAACATTTGACTGTTTAAGGATGCTAATCCATTGATCCTTATGTTGTTCGAATTGTAGAAGGCCAATGACTGCAAGAAACAAATTGATTTTATAAATAAAGAATAAATGAAATAGTTTTTTCATGCTTCGCCATATAATTACTATGGAAATTTGAAATTTTCAAGTCTGTAATTTTGGTTTTTATTCAATTTTTACCATTAATTTTACGTATTTTAATTTTAATCTTTCAATTATCTTTTTTTTTTTCAATTTTATCCAATTTTGCTTGAAATTTCGATTCTGCAATGTGAATGCCGGAATTACTGACTTAGAATTTTCAATTCCGATGTCTACGTGGGCAGAACGTGACATTTCAAGCAAAATTTAACCAAATTTAAAAAAAAAATTACGTGAAATTGGTGGTAAAAAAATAGATTGAAATTATTAAAACCAACCGTGGCTCCTTTAGGACAACTCTTGCCAGAATTCTTGCAAGCCCACAATCCGGTCCCCTGGCCGTCTAGGGTTCCGCCATTGATCGTAACTCCTGTGACCCTTTCAAACTTCAACCAGCTCCCACTTTCCCCAATAACGTTGTAATCTGATGGAGCTACTAGAGTCCCATCAATACGAATAGTAATGGCAGTATTCTTGCACAAGTTTCCGGCAAAATATGCATTTTGCAAGAGATACCTTCCCGGTGGGATGTACATGGTAGCCGGAGCAGTGGTGGCGCAGGCGGCGGCCCATGCACTTAGAAAAGCCTTAGTGCAATCGGATTTGCCATCGGATTTTGCTCCAAAAGACTGCACATTGTAGGTGGGATTGGCTGCAAGTGATGATGATGAGAAAAGGGTTATGAGAATGAGAATTAGGATCATTCTTGTGGTGGCCATCTTTGTGTTAGTGTGTGTGTTTTGGTGTGTGTTGGAAATGGTTAGACAAATGAGGTATTTATAGGCCATAATATTGAGTGTGTATGAGATAAAGAAGTGGCTAAATAGTCAATATTTTTGCTTTTAAAATGCCCATAACTAACAAAAACTGTTTTGTGTTGGGTATATTATGATTTTGTATTAACAAATCTTTGAAATACTTTTGATATACGGGATTTACGCAGCAAATTTCTGGGTTATGGATTCTAACTTTGTTTTGCTAGCAACTATCTACATACGAGTGTGAAAACAATTCTTTTTTATTAGGTCTCATGTGAGACTCTCACGTGAGATTTTATATAAATAGGAATTCATATGAATTAGTAAAAACGGATCAATCTATTCAACACAGTCAATATCGATCTCACATAAAACATATAAAATTTCATCTTAAATAAATCTTATGTAACAAGACAGTTTTTACTTAATAAATGTGTAATAAGTTGGAATCGCCCCTATATGAACTATAATCATTTTCTATATGGTAATGGATCATTGCGTTTATTGCATAATTATACAACACTATATATATATATATATATATATATAATGATTAATTTTTATATATTTAAAAAGCTTAATTAAGATGTTTTCTAGCTAATTTGTTCGTCCCAAAAAATGAGTTACCTTTCAAAAACTTTTTTTGTCAAAGAAAATGTCATAATTCAAAAGTCAAATTTATAAGTTAGTTTTGTATTCAAATGTCTATAATACCCTTTTATCACATATGTGTAATTAGTCATGATAAACTTTCAAAGATAGATTTAATGAGTAAATGAAAGGGTATAAGTGATACTTGATGGCTTACAAAATGTTGCACCTTCATTCAACTAACAAAAAAATAATAATTCGTATATTAGTTAAACTTTATTATTATTATTATTATTATTATTATTATTTATTTATTTTAACATTTATCCAAGAAATACATCATGCATATGTATCATAATATCCTGTTAATGCTTCAAGTAATTCTCATTGCAATATTGCGATAGATCAGTTTTAAATAATCAATAGCGTATATAAAAGTGTTTTCCATATCAACTTGGTGGATTTGAATTGGGGGCAAACCTTATATAAAATTAAATTGTTAATATTGTCCTAAAATTTCCATAAAAGTAAATACAGGGCCGTCTATTTTCTAATCTATATAAGTTTCTCCTACATTTCATTAGTCTATACATAGCATATTTACAATTAATGTTACTTTATATATATGATGTGTATTAATAAAATAAGAAAAATAATTGTATTTTACTCAACTTCGCCTTTTTGTATATTTTTCCATGTCAACTTTAATTTTATTTGTCGCATTTTATCATCTGAATTTAACTTTAATTACATTTTTCTCTCTAAGGCAACCCAAAATGTATCTCTAGGTAACAAGTCTTCAAATTTGGGATATGTGTCAGGTCTTGGGCTGTAAATTGTAATAAAGTGTAATAAATTGCAAAAATTAATGAGATGGTATAATGGGTAGAGAAATAAAAAAAGTTCAAAAGGTAATATATAAAAAAGTGGGACGTTCGGGTATAAATTAAACAAAAAAAAAATTTGTGCACCCGATGTACTAATCTAGTGACCCTAGGATCGACTCGGTCCATCATGCGCAACCACGAGCCCGCAATCGTCCGCACGCGTCATTAGGTTACGCACAAATTCGCTCAAACATGTTTTCAGGTGTCATACATTTATGTTATATTAGTCATACCTTTTAGCAGTGTTAGTCATACTTTTTAGTTATATTAGTTATACTCTTAGTAATGTTAGCTGTAGTTTAACATTTTTTTTAGACAAACATATTAACATTTCATATCTTTTATTTATGTTAGTCATACCTTTAAGTTATGTTAGATATACATTTTAATTATATTAGTTGTACCTTTATATATTAAATAAAGGTATGACTATGATATAAAGGTATAAGTGATATCACATAAATGTTAACATGTACAAATTGTGGTGAAATTAGGATTTTTTTAATGTTAAAGGTATTAAATAAATGTATGATATCTGGACATAAGGACATAAAGGTATGACTAATGTAATATAAATGTAGTATAACTAATATAATATAAAGGTATGACTAACATAACATAAAGGTTAGGATAAAAAAAAAAGTGCAGGGATCCAGGTCGACCCAAATTCAGACCCAACCTATGTATATATGTACATCAAGTGCACATGAGTGCAACTCTAAATTAAAAGGTTCGAAAGGTAATGTGCAACTGAAAAAAAAAATTAGAATTCAAAAGACTAAGTATAATTATCCTTAAAATAAAATATGAGATTAACTTACCATTAAAAAAAAATTAATTTCAATTTTGGTCAGTTATATGTAAGGTATTTTCCTTTTTCAAACAACCTAATATTCATTTTTCAATTTTGGTATTTAATGTTTAAAATTTTTCGATTTAAGTTCAATTTTAATCGAAATTTTCAGAATCGCTGACGTAGTCGTTGCTATTCTTATGCGGCAGTCAAATTCCAGCGGCCACATCAAGGGTTTTGAAAATTCCAAATAAAATTGGAAAATTGAAAAAAAATTAAAACATAGAGAACAAAAATTGAAAAAACGGATATCATGATTAAAAAATGAAAAATGTCTTATATATAGGATTAAAATTGAAATTAAAAATAAATAAAAAAAATAAAAAAAGGGGGTTAACTAAAGAAGGGAATTGGGATGGGGTTGGAGATTTAAAGACTAGTAATCAAGGCATGAATTTAGGGGCTTGCTTTTTGAGATGTGTTTTTTCTAAAGTTTAAAGTGAGGTAGAAGCAAGTTGGAATGGGCTGAAATTTTTCTGTTGATTCAATCTAATCTTCCATCCTCATTTCAATTCGAAGTAATGTTGAGAACTAAATTAAATATGATTTTAATTATTTGTTTCTATGTTGGCCTAACATATTACTATTGGAACAGTCACATTATGGTGCTGCTTTGTGAGATTACAAAATTAATTCCAACGTAATTAATTAGTATAATGTATATTAATTGAATCTACATCCTCTCTTTTTCTATTGCAATTCGATTTTAATTTTGTATTATTTTATCAGTTCATATATCACGTATGACATAGAGTCGTTATTAGTATTGTATGTATGTATACATAATATATAAAAGAAGTACAAAATTAGAGTATAATATGAAATAGAAAATCATGTATACAATGCATACAAATACAAATATACATGATCTATGATGATAATTTCTAAATGATACAACAAAGTTTATAGCTAGTCATAAGTATTTTGGTAAGAGAAGTTGTAAAAAAAAATTGGGGATCTTGTAAAAAATACAAAAACTCATGTGAGACGATTTCACGGATAGTTTCCGTGAGACGGAGCCCCATCACCATAAATAACATATTAATTGTTGGGTTTGGGTGGTGGGTAATTGGGTTGTGGGTTGATCCGTCTCACGCAATGCATTAAAATTTCGTGAGATGGTCTCACAAGAGACTTACTCTGTAAAAAATGGTACCAATGGAAAAATATTTAGTCCAATTATAGAGTACGATGTTCTATAATTTTACTCCCTTTTTAAAAAAAAAATATCTTTTTGATATCATTTTAATGTGAATATGGATAATCTCGTTGTTAGGTTGCACATGGGTTTGGCATTAATAGGGTGGTATATAGGCAATGAGGTATAATGCTTGAAATGCAAGAATTCATTTGTTCCCTTTTTGGATAATGTGAATGAAGAAATCTTCTCATGCTGAGGTGGTAGAGAAATAAAAATAAATGAAAAAAAAATTCCTATTAATTATCTTAATTTGTAATATAGAGTCCTACATTAGAGTAAATGGATCAGTCAATACGGTTAATGAGTGGGTCAATCCAAACTCAAGCACAATCCAGCATTTTTCTTCTACTTGAAAAATATTAATTTAAATTTAAAAAGTATTATTTCATAGAGTATTATTTACTGTTTTTTAAAAACTAATTCAAAGTATGTTGAATTTTATTTTGAAATGGTATTATATACTTATACTTGAAGAAGTAGTACTTTTGAAAAGTACTACTTCTTATTTCAATATTTTCTAAATCTTTCAAACATATATGTTTGGAATGTATTGTTCTCCTGAATTAGTCGCAACAGAAATCAATATAAATTCAGACGTAAATAAAAACATTTTAATTAGTCAATATTTAAAAACATTTAATAAATTACATTCAATTAACTTTAACAAACCTAATTACACCCAATAAAAGCAGAAAATTTCTTTATTGCCAAACTGTGGGTCCTGTGTATATACGACATTTCAACAAAAGCGTTGTACATGTGAAAGTAATTCTCTAGGGGAAAAAAAAAATGTAAATGTCAAAATAAATCACATGCAATTCTCTTAAAAAAAATTAAAAATTTAAAACTAGTGCGAGAAACAAGGAATCCCTGAAACAAGACAACTTGCAGTATATAAAATATGATCATTAAAAAAAAATTGAATAACTTCAGGTGATCATACACATTGATTTATCGTAATTTGAGGGACTTAACATTTCTTTTGGAAACATAAATTTCAGTTTTTAGGTATCATTGTTTTGTGCCAATCAACTCAACTCATATCAGACTATTTTGTCTTTTTCCACCCTCAAGTTGCTGCACTACAATTATTTAACATTAATTATTAAACTTTGGAAGAATATATATGTATGCAGTATATCTATATTTATATGTATTTGCATGTTCTTTAATTTATTTTTAATTGGATTTGCATACTTTTATTTATCAGCATTGCATGGTTTTGAAACAAACGATTTTTGGCTTTAATCCCATATACATGACCACATGTTTGTTATGGAATCCTATCACTTAAAAAATAAAAATAAAAATGTAAGTTAAGGACAAATTTTGATGATAGTAACTAAACAGCTGAGTAATTGAATGTTTAAAAATAAAAAATTAAATTGGTCTATACCATAATGGCAGAAAGCTAAATCATTAAAAAAATTCAAATTTTTTTTTTCCATCGAAATTTCAAAACATAATTATTTTTCGTTTCAAATCCGTTTTTTTAACCATTTAATGCATGTAATATATTAATCAAGCTAATCAAGTTTTTACAATCTTCAATTTGATAACATATAATACCAATTTTTAAAAGGTTGATTTTATTTTTTTGGATTTAATCCTTTTCCCTTTTTATTGAATTTTTCAACATTCTTATTGAATTTGAGTATGACAGAATTCTCATATGAGATCATGAATCCCATTCCAAACTTAATTAAGTTCAATACTTAGACTCCAACAACCAACAAATTGATCTTATTTAAAATGAAATAAGTTTTTTCAATCACTTTTTAAGAAAAAATCTTATAAACTATTAAACATCTTAATAAATTGTTTCGAAGAAATGTATAAGTTTAATCTAACGTCAACTACTAAATTTTGTATAAAATAATATCTTCACTCAATATATAAAATGAATAATATCATTTCACACAAATATATAATTTCTGAATCTAGAGGAAGTATATAATAATTTTGAACTCAATTAAGTTTGATTATACGTCATCACATATTTTTATATTAGAGATAAAATTTGATAACTAAATTATGAACGGAAATTTTTCGTCTTTAAATTTTGGCGATCAATCTTTTAGTGACTAACACGTAACAACATCATTCCAGATCCATTATAAAATATATTTCAAAGATCAATATTATTTTATATTAGAGATGAAGTCTTCTGTTTCAATTTTAACACTTTCTTGTAGTGATATTAAGTCGAAGCTGTAGCAACCTTGTGTTTCTGTCACACCCTATTTCTAAAACATATTTTTATCAGAGTTGTATAATGGGCATGCAGAGAAAGAGAATAAAAACATACGTTTTATATTAGAAGAAGATAACAGACGTTAGAAATATTTACATATACAATATATCGGCACCAGCCGAGAAGAAACGTTTGAAACCTTGAGCAGTGGAAAAATATTCATACAGGATCCATCAGAATGAAATACAATACAATATAGTTTTACATACGAGAAACATTCAAGTATTGTTTCGACATCAAGTTTTGAAAAGCAAAAAGAGAAAACTTGATACGACACCATCTTCTCTACGCCTTTTGATTCTCATCATTTCCTGTAGCGTGAATACACACAGGGGTGAGTGTGTGGAATACACTCGTGAGGATAATTTCCATGTTTTAATAGTTATTAAGCAGTTAAACAAATCAAACATATATAAGTTCGGCAATTAGATACAGCACATAGAATGCATAGCACATAATTGCAAATAGGTGTGGGTGCAACCCGTCTTACCCTACATAATGGTTTTTATACCGTTGGTGTTTTTTACGGATCACCAGTCCTCCTTAGCGTTTTTTACGGACCATTAGTTCCTCCATAGCATGAATGTGGACCTTAGTCCCTTCATGATATAATAGTTTGAACACAGTATTCACAACATATAATCACAACACATAAGGTTTAACATTTCATACATCAATTACGGAAAACATAAACACTTAGAGATTAGAAGTTACCCCCACCTTATTCGGTGGTAACCCTCGTGTAAATCGAAATATCAAGTTCTAAAGTGTTTGTTCCGTTTGAGAGCCTACACATGTAAAGAGGTTTCTTAGTTTCATTATTACGATAATTACGCATAATTTAATTATATAAACTCTCTCTTGAAGAAGAAACGATAGGGTAAACGAAACAGAACGAAAGCTTTAGAGATCAAAAATGAAGAAACGAGTGTGGAAGGCTAAACATGCGATCAAAGGGTGAAAGGAAAACGATTAGAGTTTGAACGGAGGACAAACGGGTTAAAACGGAGGAAAAACGAGCTTAAACGGAGCGTTTAAAGGTGTAGAGGTGTTTTCGTAAATTCTGGTAAAGAGTTGACTTTGATCAGGGGTATTTTTGTAAAATCAGCAAAGTTTTGGGGTTTTTTTGATATATTCAAAACCTTTGGGGTCAAAACGAAATTTTCGAAAGTTTGAGGGCTAAAACAAGATTTTCAAAAGATGGAGGGCTAGATTGTAAAGATCCTAAAAATCTAGGATTTGTGATATGGTCCCCGGGTTTAACGAAATTGCCGATCGGCCCCCGTCTCCCCAAACTCACCCCCGTCGCCACTCACACACACGCATCGGGTGCGCACCGCGCTCACCCGTCGACTCCCGCCCGGTGCGCACACTGCGCGCCCCTACTCCTGTCCGGCGCGCATATAGCACGATCAACCAACAGCCCCAGCGTGCACATAGCACGCCTACCACCCACACTCCACGCCGGCGCACCCCGCGCCGGTCACACACACACCTAGCACCGCCGACGCACCCCGCGTCGGCCACATGCACAACCAGCAAGCACGCAGCGCCGTCCCTAACACACACACACAAGCACGCACACACGCTCACACACCCACATGGCGCGTGCGCACCTCGCACGCGCCTACACAGCACGACGCCGTCGTTCACGGTAGTGCCCCCGACACACACACACACAAACACAGACCGGCGATAGAGGGGAGAGGGAGAGAGATTTCCGACGAGGGAAAGAGAGAGAAGAAGAAGGGAGGAGAGAGAAAAAGTAGGGTTTGACAGGCCGTTCCCGACGAAGAAGACGTCGAAATATAAAATCGAGCCCGAGTCTGGAACGAGCTTGGCGAAAGCTATAAGAGGTGAGAAGATTGGCCGAAAAGGAGGAAAAAGTGGCGGCGGCCGCCGACCGGAAAATAGAGGAGAGAAAAGAGAGAGAGTGAGAGAAGAAAATATTACCTTTTTCACTTTTGATCGAATTATTACTTTACGATTCGTTTCCTACTATATATGATTATAATATTTCTTCATTTATCTAAATAAAGATTAAATTAAAAAAATTAGGGAGGAACAATCCTTATATAATATTGGTTATGATCCATATTGCTTATTTTCTAGAATTCTACCAAGAAAAGAAAAAAAATTAGAAAAAAGGAATAAAATTAGATTTTAGTGTTTCTTGTAAATGTGCTTGGATTTAGTGGGTGGTGAGACGGTCTTCTATAATTAAGTTTGTATGAAACTCACTACAAGAAAAAAGCTCATAGACAACGGTTAAAAACACTTGTCGTAGCCATATTAATAATGACATTATCACTGAAATCATCATAATAAATATTATGCGTTGTGTGAGATTTGAACCTGGATGGCCCAATGGTACTCTAACCACTAGACCATTGATGCTTCATGTGACAATATCTTGTATATATTTATTTTATAATATATTT
The DNA here is from genome assembly GCA_954870855.1 of Scutellaria minor. Taxonomy (NCBI): domain Eukaryota; kingdom Viridiplantae; phylum Streptophyta; class Magnoliopsida; order Lamiales; family Lamiaceae; genus Scutellaria; species Scutellaria minor. Next base: position 5,261,920 of record OX940729.1, read on the forward strand.
TTGATATTTTTCAATTTTCTATTATTACATATTTTTTGTTAACTTTTATAAAGTACCATTAGGTCCATTACTTATTAATATAAGTAATTGATTTCCAATTTTGATATATTAATATATATATATAATTGAATAATTAATGACTATACTAATAATAATTAATATAATTTTCAAATTATATATATAATGAATATATTTATAAAATTAATATATATTTCAAATTATATGTAAAATTAATATATTTATAACATTAATGTATTTTTCTCATTAATATATTTATAAAATTAATAATCTATTGTACATATTTTCTAAAATTTCTTTATAGTGAAATAAAATTTAATTCTCAAAATTAGTTTATTTCATCAATTTAATTCAACAATATATAACATTTCTTCTTTCATTTAAAAAAATATTGTAATATTTGACTTTTTTTTTTAAATATTAGTCTACGACAACGCATCTACGAGGCTACGACAACATTAGAAAACAACTCATGTGACAATGTCTTACATATATTTCTTTTATAATATATTTTTGATATTTTTCAATTTTCTATTATTACATATTTTTTGTTAACTTTTATAAATTAAGTATCATTACTTATTAATATAAGTAATTGATTTCCAATTTTGATATATTAATATATATATATATAATTGAATGATTAATGACTATATTAATATAATTTTCAAAAAATATATATATATATAATGAATATATTTTTCAAATTAATATATGTATATTAATAATTAATATATTTTTCAAATTATATTTATAATTAATATATTTATAAAATTAATAATCTGTTGTACATATTTTCTAAAGTTTCTTTATAATGAAATAAAATTTAATTCTCAAAATTAGTTTATTTCATTAATTTAATTAATTCAACAATACATGCATTTCTTTGTTAACTTTTATAAAGTATCATTCCTTATTAATATAAGTAATTGATTTCCAATTTTGATAGATTAATATATATATATATATATAATTGGAAGATTAATTAATGACTATATTAATAATAATTAATATAATTTTTAAATTATATATATAATGAATATATTTATAAAATTAATATATTTTTCAAATTAATATATGTACATTAATAATGCATATATTTTTCAAATTATATATATAATTAATATATTTATAAAATCAATATATTTTTCAAATTATATTTATAATTAATGTATTCAAATTAATATATTTATAAAATTAATAATCTGTTGTAAATATTTTCTAAATTTTATTTATAATGAAATAAAATTTAATTCTCAAAATTAGTTTATTTCATTAATTTAATTCAACAATATATAGCATTTCTTATATCATTTTGAAAAAAAAAATATTGTAATAGTTGACTTTTTTTTTTAAATATTAGTCTACGACAACGCTTCTACGAGGCTACGACAACGTTAGAAAACAACTCTTGTCTTAGGGGTTCTAGGACAACACGTCTACGACAACAACAAGTTCAAACCCTTGTCTATGAGAGAATTTTTCGGGCAAAGACAACGCTTTAAAATATCTACGACAACGGTAGGTTAAAACCGTTGTCTATGAGAGAATTTTCGAGCTACGACAACGGTTTCAAACGTCTACGACAACGGTAGGTTAAAACCGTTGTCTATGAGAGAATTTTCGGGCTACGACAACGGTTTCAAACGTCTACGACAACGGTAGGTTAAAACCGTTGTCTATGAGAGAATTTTTCGGGTTACGACAACGGTAGGTTAAAAACCGTTGTCTATGAGAGAATTTTTTGGCCTACAACAACGGTTTTGTCTACGACAACGGCAATTTATGCTACGACAACGGTTTTTTCAAAAAACCGTTGTCTTTTTCAAAAAACCGTTGTCTTAGGGATGTTGTCTATGTGCATTTTTCTTATAGTGACTATTTAAACCTAATCATCTTTGTCTTAAAATACTAAAGGAAAACCCAAGTAAAGGGTGGACTTTTGGCCCACCCACTTCAGCAATTGGGTTATGTATTTCGAAAGAAAAAATATATATCATTGGTGGGTAATTCTTATACTAGCTAGGCCCAAGTTATGTTGAATTTAAAAAAAAAAAAAAAGAATGTTACATTTTCCATGTGCATCAATAAAGTATTGTGTCCATATGAAATTAGGGGTGGCAATTTCACCGTGGGGACCATTCCCATTGGGTACCAATGCTAATGGGGCGAGAATTCCCCGATCAAATCGGGGATGGGGTGGGGACGGTGAATCCCTGTTTAAAAATTACGAGGTTGGTATGGATATTTATGCTCCTCACCCAATCCCCAACCCCAAAATCTGTCCAATTTATATAAAACGGTGATTCCCCGTTCTCTGTTTAATATTATATATATATATATATATATATATATATTTATTAGTAAATATACCAAAACATCCAAATTTTTCTATAAGTACTCTAAGTCCTCACTCCTCGTTTAATATTATATATATATATATATTAGTAAATATACCAAAACATCCAAATTTTTCTATAAGTACTCTAAGTCTTCACGGCTCCTTTCCAATTAATTAATAATTTAATATCTAAAATTTCAAATTGAAATTGAAACTTTGAATCAACTCAAAACAATCAAACTTGTTAGATTGTGTTGTCATTTTGATTATTTATTTCATACTTTTGTTTTAAAGACTAGATTTATGATTTCAAGATATTTGATGCTATGTTGGATTGATATTATTTATGAGTTTTTTTAACTGAAAATTATTTTAGAAAAAAATAAAATTTAACTTGTAGAAAATTAAATTTGGGAACCCGAATCCCCAACGGAGAATCTATTCCCCGAGCGGTGAATCCTCATTCCCATCCCATATTCCCAAAACGGTGATGGTAGTGGGATGATATTTGATATAATAATTTGGTATGGGGATGGTATTGCCAATACCATCCCCGAACCCGCCCATTGTCACCCCTATATAGAACATGATTATCATGAAAGGAGACAGATCCAAACTAAAGCTATAATTGTTTTATAGCAATAGATTTCGTGTATTAAAAAATAATAATAAGAAAAATAATATTTAATTGAAATGTTTATTAAATCAAAATAAAGTGAAAATTGATGGATTTTACTTTGGAAGATACCCTATTACAAGGGCTTAGTACCTTCATTTCAGATCAAAATTTGTCTACTATGAACTTTCATGTAAACTCCTTGAATTTGGTGGAGAAAAATATGTAGGAAACTCTACTATTTCTTGACTTCTTAATTTTGCGTTTCGAATTATGAAAGATGACCTCTAGGTTTCATACTTTCTTAATCAAATGACGCAATATGATTGATTATTCATGAGCACTTCTTAACTTTTAGATTTGATTTTCTTTTGACAAAAAAATTCAAGTTTATGGACCTTGTTCTAGTTTATTTGATTAAAAATGTTTAGATTGAGGGTTTGTTTCAATTAAATATTCTCAAGAGAGACTCTGATTAATAGAGTTTGTTGTTGATTTGTGTTTTTAAAATTGATCTAGGCGGTGTCTAGGTGCTAGACGGCTCTTATGCATTGATTTTTGTCTATTCGGTCACATTAGGTGCTATACGGTCATAGGTGGGGTTAGATGGAACTATTTGGTTCTAGACGTCAAATAACATTTTTTTAATTTTTTTTTTAAAAACGGTAGTGTTCTTATTGTATTATAAGCTTGTATGAAATTATTATTTAATTAGATATAGATAGAAAATAAGCAAATTGAGAATTACAAATAAAAATAATTCTATAATAATTGAATAAGTCATATATAAATATAATTCTAATGAGATATTAAGTTTTCACTTGTCCTCCAACATAAACTCAAAAACAAAAATACAGGAATTCAAAACATATTTATTTTAAAAAAAAAATTAAGAAAAGTAACTAAAATAATAAAAAAAATCTATTTAATCTAGGCACCGTCTAGGCATCATAGGCGCTAGGCGTCAATCAAGTGTCCAATTAGCGTCTACCAAATTTTAAAACATCATTATTGATCAAAGAGAAAAGATTGTACGATTAAACAAAATAAAACTATACATTCATTTTAATTTAAATTTCTTATTTTTAAGCCAGTAGATTTTTTACATATCTTGATTCATCTTACTTGTATCACTCGTAGAATGAGCAACATCAAAATTCAAATTGATTTATCATATTAGTTAGAACCATCCAAACTCGAGTCTTTTTACATTCATCTATACCACACAAAAAAAAAAACTGAACTCTTATAGTTTCTTTTTTACAAAAACTCATGTGAGATGATCCAACGGATAGTTTTCGTGAGACGGAGCCCCATCACCCACAAATAACATGTTAAATTGTAGGGTTTTGGTGGTGGACAATCGAGTTGTGGGTTGACCCATTTTACACAATGCATTAAAATTTCTTGAGACGGTCTCACAAGAGATTTACTCTTTTTTTTTACTTCCACAAGTCACTAAATTCTAGAATATTGTTTCCCCAATTCAAAATGACGTGAACAATAATCAACTACTAAAATTCGGTTTTGCTTCGCAAAGCTATATACGTGAAACACACCGAATGAACTAACTACGAGAAAACGACATCGTAGCAGTGACATAATACATTTACTAAAAATATCCTAAATTTTTATTATTTCGTCTTAAATCAAGAATCATATTTTTAACGATAAAACTTAACATTTATTTCCAACTTCACATTCCTTTAGTAAGATGGTTTTTCAATATTTAACAAAACATCAAGAGAGAGAGAAAAAAAAAAGAATTTAAATACTATTGCCACAAAAACTCTCGATTTCTCTATTGAAAAAGCACCTCATCGTTGAATTTTATTCTTAGTTTAAGTTTTTAACAATACAATATATAAGCATATCAGAATTTAAAAAAAAAAATAAAAAAATAAGTTCTCATATATATAAATATATTATTCTCTACAAAAATAATTAGCGAAATATTCTTAGATTAATCTTAAGTTTACAAAAAAAAATAAAAATTGATAACTAAACAAGGTTTAATCCTTTTTTTTTTAATTAAAAAATATTCGACTTAACAATTTTTGGAAATCAGTGACAGTGCTTAGCTAATCTAGCCTAACTCGATTTGCATTTTCCACCGTTTGGATATTTGGATATCGTATTTGACCCGCATGCTCCACCGTTTATTTATCTTAATTTCTATATCTATCTATCTATATATATATATGAATCTATATTATTGATAATAGTTTTTTTAAAGATAAAATTTATTCTGTTGTTAGAGCTTCTCCAACCCAAACTCAAACTCAAATTTTGAGTTTTTGCCACTCCAACCCAACCTCAAATTGCAACTCAAAAACAGCCACTGTGAACAGAAGGTAGCAAATTTGCTACCTACTGTGCTACCTACTGTTCACAGACTCAATTTTTTTTTTTTTTTTGATTTTCTTTTATAACAATTATCACTCATTTAATATTAATACACATATATTATATAATAATTTACTATGTACATGCGTATTACGCACTTTGAGATATCTTAATCGAATATTTTTTAAAAATAGTGTAATTATTAAATATAAGCACGAATTAGAAATAGAAATATAATTGAAATATCATACAATATTTAATGCAAATTACAATGAAAGTTACTAAAACACATAAACATTTGATACACAAATTTTTTTTTTTTAAAGTTACTAAATACACAAATATTTGATATTAAAGAAAATTAAAAAAAAAATAAAAATATAGAGAATATTCCAATTTGAGTTTGAAGGGTTGGAGATGGTGGCAAATTTGATGGCAAAAACAAGATTTGAGTCCAAATTTGAGTCAAAGGGTTGGAGATGGCCTTATAGAAAAAAGTCAAGTTTTAAGCACTTCAAAAGGAACATACAATCATCTTATAAACATCCTTCAAGCGTACAATTAAATTATTGGTATATATGTAATTACATATGTAAAATAAGTATCAATGCATTGTTTGTGACAAAACAACAACCGATAAAACAAACATAAATTTTTGTTATGATTAAAGGTAATAAAAAATAATTTTAATATAAATATAATCAAAATATTATTAAAAAAATGGGTTAAATGCAAAATTCAACCTAAAGAATAATCATTTTTCAATTTGCAACCTAAATTTTATTTTTTATCCGATTGCAACCTTCAAGTTTTGGAGTTATCTGATTGCAACCTAACTCACTTTTTCGATTATTTTTCTGTAAAGTGGAGAACATGAAATATAATTTTTTCATATCGCTACCTACACTTTGTTATTTATCCAATTGCAACCTAAAATTTTGAAATTTATCAAAATATATCCTAAATTAGATGTGGTAATTAGATAAAAGAAACAAATTTTAGGTTGCAAAAAAGAAAAAATTAAATCATGTGCCAGAAAAATTGTCAAAAAAGTGATTTAGGTTGCAATAGGAAAAAATAATAGTGGATTGTTTTTGTGGCCGAACAACTAAAAGAAAAATATCTTGAATTGATTTGAATCCCCCAGACATGATTCGATTTGGCCGGAAAGAGTGTTCCAGTCTTAGATGGTCATTTGCAAGTAGCGCAAAAATGAAATGGTTAATTGGAATCGAAAAAACGTTTAGATAGTTAAATGTAAAAATGAGTATAGTTTGGATGGTTATTTGTAATTAACCCTTTAAGAAATTGTTAAAAAGAATAAAGGCCACATTAAAGAAATGGAAGTTTTTAATTGAAAACTTTATATAATTAACTTATAATTAGTTATGACAAATATTGAATGATTACTTAAAAAATGTGGCAATGTTTTGAAAACGAAAATCTTATTTCATCTCAAACAAACATGATAAAAGCTTATAAACAGACTTTTTAAAAACTTGAGAATTCATCTTATTTTTTAAAATAAGATTTTATCAAAAAAAAAAAGCCCAGTTAATGAAAAATAGTGGATCAGACTTCATGTTTTACAAAAGATTATATATTCATTTTATCAAATCAAAAAAGAACTGTAATTTCATGAAACACGACACAATTTTTGAGACGTGAAAGTATTAGATAACCTTAAGGATGAAAATATCCATATTGCGTGTTGTATCGCAATCTTGATTTTACGGATATATCGATGGATATATCGCGGATATATCACATATCCCCATATCCATATCCCTTCATATCCATATCGCAACCTTCAAAATATGAATATATCGCGGATATATCGCACGTGTATCGGGATATTTTCATCATCGGATCATAACCTACACAAGAATATTATACACACACAAGGTGATATCTTACTGCAGATAAATATCAACATAAAAGTTAAAACGTGTGCGCTAATATCGACAAGATAATCTATGATGTCCTTACCACCAGAACCTTCTTCTTTTTTCAATTAATTTCAGCACACCTCTATAAAGCATTTGCTCCAAAACACACTGAAAACAGAGCATCAAAACAGGGGAAATGGCAGAGGAAGTGAGCAACAAGCAAATAATATTGAAAGACTATGTGAAGGGTTTTCCAAAAGAATCAGACATGATCCTCAAAACCTCCATTATCAAGCTCAAGCTCCCTCGAGATTTAAGCGGCGCCGTTTTGGTGAAGAATTTGTACTTGTCCTGTGATCCGTACATGCGAAGCCGCATGAGCGATCTCAAGGACAACTATGTCGAGTGCTTTACGCCTGGATCGGTAATTTTGGCCAAAACGATGTTGTGTGTTTTTCAATTGTAGATTTATGTTGATGTTAATGTTAATGTTGTAACATTTGTGTTGTGTATTAACCAGGTTATAGAAGGGTATGGAGTGGGAAAAGTAGTGGATTCTTGTCATCCAAATTTCAAGAAAGGTGACTTAGTTTGGGGTATTATTGGATGGGAAGAGTATAGTGTTGTTAAATCTGCAGATTCTCTTTTCAAAATTGAGCATACAGATGTGCCTCTCTCCTACTATACTGGACTTCTTGGTAACTTCAAATACTTTCATTGTGTTTCATCTTTTTTGTTTTATTTCACCATCACATGTTATACTTGGATTAATTATATTCTACCCATGTGGGTATTACTCGCATATGACATGTGAGACAGTTTGAAAAAATCAATGATTGATGTTTTTTTTAATTTTTAAAAAATGTGGTTTGAATTATAATAGTTAGTAAAAATCATGATAATTTTTGCTTATTATAAAAAGATGCGATAATTTTGCAATTTTCGAATAGATGATGATTTTTCTTGCAATTAGGGCAAGTAAAAACTAGTCTATAAACACATAAATTTGAAAATCAAGTTAATTGAAATGGTCAAAAAAAATTTGGGTTGCTCATCCAATGAATGGCTTTACAATAAAGGGATGGCAGGATTGACTGCTTATATTGGATTTTACGAGATAAGCTCTCCCAAACATGGAGAATCTGTCTTCATTTCTGCTGCATCTGGAGCTGTTGGTCAACTTGTTGGCCAATTTGCTAAGCTCTTTGGATGCTATGTTGTTGGAACTGCAGGAACCAAACACAAGGTTTATTAATTAATTTATTCTTCTTATTTTTTATGATAATTAATATTGCATAATAATCACTTCCTTCATTGGGTAATTAGGTGGATCTGTTGAAGGAGAAATTTGGGTTCGATGATGCATTTAACTATAAAGAAGAAGCTGATTTGAATGCAGCTTTAAAAAGGCAAGTTTTGTAATCTTCCAATTTGTTTTATTTATCACCACGAAATGCTCAAGAGTGTCTTTGTTAAAATTAGGTATTTTCCTGATGGGATTGACATATACTTTGAAAACGTGGGAGGAAAGATGTTGGAAGCAGTGCTACTTAATATGAAGTTGAACGGTCGCATTGCTGCATGTGGAATGATCTCACAGTACAACCTTGAGGAGTCTGAAGGTGTTCGTAACTTGTTTGCTATTGTCAGCAAACAAATCCGTTTTCAGGGATTTTTGGTTTTCAATTACTACCATCTTTATCCGAAGTTTATTGATTTTGTTATGCCACTCATAAAAGAAGGAAAAATCACTTATGTGGAAGACATAGCACAAGGCCTAGAAAGTGCTCCGACTGCGTTGATAGGGCTCTTCTCCGGTCGCAATATTGGGAAGCAAGTTGTGTGTGTTGCTCCAGAGTAGCTCACACAAAGATTTTGGAGTACGTGTTCGAATTAATTTGTTTGTCACTATACTCATGTAGCATGTCCAAATTCTCCAAAATCATAAATTGTTCATGTACATTTGTCGTATAATAACTATTAGAATTATTCAACTTTTCATATCTAGTATTTGCTCTTCATCATACTATAAGGATGATATCAACCTAGGGTTTCTTCATTTAGTACCCAACAAATTTGTTGAACAAAGAAAAGGGTAATTAATTACCACAATCTTGTCATGCTCATTACGTAACATCTCATTTTAAGAAAACCTGCATATGCATATTTATTAAAATTGCTTTTAATGTTCATTTAAGAATGAGTTAAGTATGAGATATTAGATGACATTAAGTTATGATTTATGAGTTTACGTTTCGTTGTGCTTGTTTATTTTAAAGATTTTATGACATGTTTGTCTTTCAAGATTTTTAAGGGTTTTGCAGGATTCCTCACGGAAGAAACTGAGCTCGATTTCCACTCACTCGACACACATGAACGGAAGTAAAAAGATAAGATGATAATTAAATTTAATTGAATAAAATGACTTTAGGTTTTATGCTAAGAATCACATTGTGTGATTTATACATTATGATGTTAATTCTAATCTCTTCAATAAGGTGAGCATATACTTATATATATATATATATGTATTATGAAATATCAAAATATTAAGTAAATAATTAATTTAACATTTTGTTTAATCCATATCTTCCTTGATAAGTTTGCTAACCTAAGACTAAAAGATCTAAACCTAGTCTAGCCTAGTCATCACTCAAATCCAACTTGCACCATGCAACATGCAACACACCCCTTTGCTCGATGATATTCTCCATCTCTCTTCTCTCTCTCGTCCATACCATATAGGGTGAGCCAAAGTCATAGCTAAAGTTAACATAAGGAACCAAGGAAAGAAAGATCAAGTTCCATCAAATTCTTACCTCAAACCCTAAAGGTATTTTGGCTAAACTCACTTAGAATCTTCATTTAATTTCATGATTTATGCTTAATACCTTAGGATAGAAAGCCCAAAGATGTTCTTTGGCAATTTGTTTGGGATTATATGTTGTTTGAATGGAAGAATAAGTTGTTTCTAGAATAGGCTTAAGGATGTGCTTGATTTTGCTACTGTTTTTGATGTGTTCGAAAAATTTATAGATTGAATTAAGATGAATCCTTTTGCCTGATTGAAATATATGAAGTCAAGAGTATGTCTGAAAAATTTCAGAAGATTTGGAGTTAAATTCGATTTTATATGATTTTTCTAAGATAATCTGTTCGGAGACAGTTTTCACCTTGTTTTCGGGTCTGATTCATATATTTTTCTGGAACATTTTATTTCGAATTTATGCATGATCTTTTTCTATGTTTAAGAACCTGTTCTTAGGTACGTGTAGGATTTTAGTATGCATTTTTTGAGTTTTGTACGATTTATGCCGAATTTTACAACAAAACCTGTTTTTCGCGTAAGTGATGTCCAGTTTTCAGCTTTGTTCTAAAATTCATAACTATTTATTGGGATAATATTTATAAGCCATGTTTTACTATGTTGTAGTACACGTTCTTGGGAGTACGTAGAAATTTACTATGTAATTATTAGAGTCTTGTATGATTTATGGTGATTTTTACAATAAAGTCCGTTTTCAGCATACACTAAGTTCAGTTTTCGGCAAACTTAGGAAATTTATAACTGATTATGTGAACCTTGTTTTCACTTAATATTTTTATATGTTATACCAAAAGATGTTATGTAATTATATGAATAATTATGTGAGTTTAGGAATTATATGTGAATTATTAAAATTATGACATTTTATATGTCATTTTAGGTCAAAATTACTAGTCTATATGCTTGACAATTAAGTTATATGTATGATTACGCTTTAGGTTAATGAAACCTAATATAAATGCAAAAAGAATGTGTTATACGATATAAGAAGGCTAATCAGTTAAGTGTGTCGAGCGCAGTCGAGACGATCGGTGAACCCGGAGACAATCCTTGCACTCTTTACATACAAAGTGGGTAACTTCTACTCTCTATTATGTGTTGTTAATTGAATTGATAAGATATGTATGAAAATCTACGACTGAAGTCCGTAGCTATAACTAGTATGTAACTTCCATACTGGGCGACGACCTTAAGGGCGTAAATGTCTTGTCTATGAAAGCGACCATGAGGGCGTAACTGTCTGGTCTATGCAAGGTTTAGTGGGCGAACGACTCCCACATTCCTTTATATTGACCTTAAGGGCGTGAATGTCTGGTCTATGTGAGGTTTAGTGGGCGAGCGATTCCCACATCCCTCTATGAAAGCAAGGTTTAGTGGGCGAGCGATTCTCACATTCTTTTATGATTATGACATGTAATACCTGCTTAATGATTTAATTGTTTCACTATATTAGACAGTAAGGTTATCCCACTGGGATCCCTCTCCGGAAGTGTCTCATGATGTTACTCTTATTATTTTCAGGCTCGGCGTATGATGAGGTGGACGAGTAGCAAGCTGGGCGGACTTCCCACTGTAGCTATGTTTGTACTAGTATACCGTTTCCGTTTAAGAGCTATATGTTGTATATGTACAGTATGATGTTATGGGCCTAAACTCGAATCCTATTATGTAAATATATTTTGTCGTGTAAATGAATGTTGGTCGATGGTTCGATTTCTTTTTCCTAGAGATGTGGGTGAGACACGACTAGAGTCGTTTTATAATCGATATATATGCATGTGTATATGCATGAAGTGTGTTTTTTGGGGAAAGGGAGGTCTGGAGGGTGGCGCACGGTCGTGCTCCAGCCGGAGAAGCCACTGGATGGTGGCGCACAGTCGTGCCCTCCTGGCACGATCGTGCGCGAGCCTTTGGAGTTTGTTGTACAGTGGCGCACGGTCGTGCCAGGAGGGCATGGTCGTGCGCCAGGCATATGTTTATGTGTGTTGTTTTAAAAAAAATAAAAATTCTCGTGTCTTCACTTTTAAGTCTTCCGCTGTATGTTATAAAGTCTTATTATTTCTTTATTTCTTACATATGTAAAGGGTGACGACCTATTTCCAATAAAAGGGAAACGGGGCGTTACACATTAAGTATCATTAGCCAATCAATCAAAAGTTTCATTATGTAGTGAAGCCTTTTTGGTTGGTAATGTAGAACGTGGTTCCTAAATCTTGTAGTTCCAATCCCATACAAATATGTCAAATTAGTTACCAGATAACTTCTTGTCAGATAATAATAATAATAATAATAATAATAATAATAAGTTTGCCCAATAAAGACAATATGGGCATTATTTATTAGGATAAGCTTATATAAAAAAATTCATAGAATTTTCATCATCTTATCTATTATTGTTAAGGACTTAAGAGAGGACTTGAATTTATAACAACAAATTCATGTACGATATTTGGATTAAATTAATTTTTTGAGAAATTCGAACGAATTTTAAATACACTTTAATTTAGGTAATTTGAAATATAGTCATCTTGAAATTTGTGTCTCAAATCATACAATCGAAACACAACCTCGTTTTACTTTCAATATTTTCAAAATAGTATTTTATGCTTTTATATATATACTCTCTCGTTAATAAGACAATGTAATTATGTAAAAAATATAGAATTAATGTAGAGCCATGTACCGACACAAATGTCAACTAAACTAGGTTGTGAAGAAATCCAAATAAATAAACTTTTTTAAAGCAATTTGGACAAAGTGATGTGATGGTATGCCCTTGTTCTTAACGTTGAGACGTGGGATGATTAGCCAAATTTGTGAAGCTATTATGGATCATCTTTCTTTGTCGAATATATGGCCCACTATTCCATTATTTCTTCCATGAATTAAGTACCACTTGTTCATTTAATTCATTATCCTAATTTACATTTATATGTAAAATATATGGGTGATCTGGATGGATTTAATTTGGATGATATGTAAAACCCATTGTTAAATTGAACTTGATATGGGTAAAATAAAATATGTTTAGATCGATTTGAATTTAATACCTATTTATTAAGCTATTATTCTAAAAGTTGTGCATTATAATTTATACACTTAGCTTAGCATCCAAATAAAATTATTATTCAAATTTTTTTTCAAATTAAATGGAAGAAAATACTCACATCCACACGCCACCGTGAGACATGTGTTAATATATGTCCATAACTAATATGTAAAGATTGATTATATAAAATTTGTAATTTAAAATTAATGATTATATTTAATTTGTGATACATCAACAATATACGTTGCCTATGATGGGTAGATTAACATGACTGATTAAATTGATTCATTAGACATTTACAAGAAAGTTAAGATTTACAGAGTTGGATATATAGTTAAAGAATATAAATGTATTAATTTTTTTTTTAAAAATAGTTAGACTTAACTTTGTTTTTACTCTATTAAAATCTGTTCAGACTGAATTATGTTGGTTCAAGTCGACTTATTAGTTTCTCTGCTACCCTACTGACAGTCACGCTGTGGACTTGAAATAGTTGTATTTTTCTCAATAGAATAGTAAAGTTGACTTGACTTTAAGGGGTTTATTTTGTATTTCTAGTGGCTTGTATAATATATTTTTGTTAGTTAGTGTTAATATAATATAGTTTCAATGATTTGGGCTACAGTGTCACAGTGTGTGTCACAATCAGGGCATATGTGTGACCAAGTCAATATAGAGACAATTCAAGTCCAACTACTCACTCTTCATCTTGAAATACTAATTCAAGTAATGGGACCTAAAAAAAAAAAAATCTAATCATGTAATATTGTTCCAATCTCAAATTAACTAAATAAATGTAGCACAATTGTCCCATATATAAATATATATTAATGGGTGACTATTATTTGCACTCCATTATTTTCTAAATACACTATAAGGCTTTTTTTTGGACAAAATTATTAACATGAAACTTATGTTTAAAATACCTTTTTTTTTTTTTATTATGATTTCATTTTTTTTTCTCCTAACAAAGATTTGTTGAGTTGTCACCATCGTCTCCTCCTTAATTAAAGTTAAATGAAACGTAGTGATGGAGTTATATTAGGTGACATTAAGATGAGTTAAGTACATGTATAATCTTTTATAAGAGAAGATTATATAGTTATTATGTAATATTTAATAAAGTATATTGATAGCTCTGTGTAGCTTTTCTTTGAATATTGTCTTATTACCGACATGAAGAACTCAAGATACCATTTATTTTTTGCTTTCTTAATTAAAAAAGGTGAGAAAATCATTGATCTATTTTTCATTCCTAAATAAAAAATTGAGAATAATATACACAAAGGAACAATTATTTTATTGTATATCATTATAATTAATCTCCTTTGTTTACATGTTTCTCTCCTCCTTATACATTTTGTTGTCTTAGGAATAATAAGAATTAAAAAACTCTTCTCAAGAAAAAAAAAATCATGCTCGATGATAATGATTTTATATTGCAAAATAGTTTATTTATTTATTATCTATAGCAAGTATATTAGCACTGATATACAGATGAAATTATAAAAAAAAAAAAATGAAAAAATACAACAAAAGATCAGATCGCATGTAACTTGAAAACTACACACTACCCAATTAATTTTTTTAGCCAAATGAAATACCATACTATTATAAGTGGAGTTTCTTATATGACTAAAATGAGCAAGATTTAAAATAATATTCAATGATCCATATTCTTGTAAATTAATGGATATGCAATACTGAATTTAGAAATGTCTCACTCCCAAGTCCCAACCACATCATGTTATTAGCCAACTCAGCAGTAAATCATATCCAGCTGTGTTCCATGCTTTGCCCATATTGCTTCTATTGTCACTTTTCTTCACTTAATTAAAAAAAAAGAAAAATAATAATAATAAATAAATAAACCACACAATTTAAGTGCAAGGCTAAATCCTCTACTTTTGCTCTTCCATTAATTTCTTGCACTTGCTCTAGACAAGCAGATTCTTCTGTTACAAATATTGTTACAATTTACAAATATTGCTCTATTTAAGTATTCTTGTACGAAGATAATTGTAAATAAAAGATCAACCACAAATTAAAATATAAAATTTCCCTTGTTTGAGAATAAATTTACATTGACTTCGCAACACGAACTGTAAGACTCGCTGAATTTATTGGGAAAACAAGATCTTAATGCATCAAATAGACAAATACTTAAGTGAATTTAAACTTACCACATATATAAATATGGTGATTTAAAATTATATTAATATAATTTTTAAATGTTAGAGTGATGTGATCTCAACCTTGTTAGGATTCAATCTTTATATGTAGAATAACTTAAAATAACAAATTATCTAAGTTGACTAGAATCCACATATGGATTCAGCTAGTTGGACTAGTTCAAAGGATGATCAAATCACCTTAATGGAAACAATCAACAATATTTTTGTATTTTATTATGTAAGGTGACAACATATTGGTTATACATATAATTCATACAATAAAAAAATCTTATTACAAACTTTAAACTTTGAACAAACACATTGTACATGAATTGATCAAAATATCATATTTGAACTTTTCTACATAATTTAAAATAAATAATTAAAAAAAGTTTAGCTTTTTCTAGTAACATATCTGACGAAGTTCGATTCTATCGGTTTTTGACCTGTTAATGAACTTTTCAAAATTTCAATGCAATTCAAACTAATTTAATTTTTGATTTTCAATTGAACTGTCCAATTCAATTTCATTCTAAAAACATTGATTTACATTAAAGTTTATATATCAAAATAAACTTTAGTTTTGCATCAAGGAAATTATTCTTTTAGTTGACCGGTTATCATAACATTGCAAGCGAGCATGAATTAGGATGATTAGTATGACAAAAATTCATATGAGATCGTTTCACATAAAATTTTATATGAGATGGAACTTTATACTGAGTGGGTCGGGTCAGGTAGGGTCTTGCTCGAATCTGCACCCAGGTTTGTTTGTTTTTTTTTTTTTTTAATTTATGGCTAACCTTTATGTTAACCTAATATAATCTTTATGTACAAATATCATAATTTTTAAGTAAAATTACTTAGACTTTTTTTAGTATAAAAAATATAATTAAAAATTATGTAATCTTTATGTTAATCGAGTATAATATTTATGTTATATTAGTATAACCTTTACATACATATATTATAACCTTTAAATGATATTACTTAAACTTTTTTCACTATATGTATGGCTTAACCTTTATATTATAATAATTTAACATTTATATTTTATTAGTATAACATTTATGTACAAATATTATAATATTTATGTACTTAGGGCTCGTTTGGTATGCGGGTTGGGATTGTTTAGGTTGGTTGGACTTTTCGGACTTTTACTGTTCATCGAAGACAAAATAGCACTTTTTGGGTGTTTGGTATATAGGTTTTGTGGTAGGTTTAAGTTAAATTGGTGTTTGGTTTGAATGTTTATGGGGTTGTAAATGTGGGTTTATTTTAAATTTTGTATTTACTTTGTTGGTTAAAACTGATAAAAAATGTAAAAAAACGGTTTTGCCCATGAATAAAAAAATACTTAATTACATTAAAATATAATAAAATTTTAATTAATAATTAATTAATTACATTCAAATATAATAAAGTAATTAATTACATTAAAATATAATAAAATATAATTAATTACACTAAAGTGTAAGTCAATTTACATTGCAAAAGTGAGGGCATTATCGAATTATTACATTAAAATATAATAAAATTTTAATTATTAATTAATTAATTACATTAAAATATAATAAAATTTTAATTAATAATTAATTAATTACATTAAAATATAATAAAATAATTAATTACATTCAAACATAATAAAATATAATTAATTACATTAAAATATAAGTGCAAAAGTGAGGGCATTATCGAAATTAGACAAATATTACTGTTCATCCTAACTTAAACCCACCAATTTTGGTGGGTTTATAAACCCACAGTTTATCAGCCATTAGCCCACATTTTGCACCGGGCCGTATCCAAATTTTCGGGCCACTAACCACTCTCCCAAACGTGCGTTTGGGTTTGTTAATAAACCCAACACACCCTAAACCAGCCTACCAAACAGCCCTTAAAGAATAACATAAAGTAATATTTTTATAATGAAAATGTTAAATTATTATGCATAAAAGTTATATTATTACAATATAAAAGTTTTGACAGGTATTATAAGTCTATTATACACTACAAAAAGTTATGCGAACGTAACTAAAATGTTAGGTTCGGCAAAAAAAAAGTTAGGTTCACCAAACTAAAATGGTAGACCAATAACCAGGAAACTAGGGTTTGGGTGCGTGGGAGCACTGTGGATGTGTGAGGCGTGCGTAAAATGCACCCCGGGCCGGGTCGACTCAGTTGCACGGATTTAGGCTCCATGCAAGTGATGCACAGAAACATTTGTATATATAATTTTATGTGAAATCGATATTGATCATATTAATTAAATTGATCCGTTTTTATTGATTCATATAATTTTCATTTTATATATTATCACGTGGGACCCACTCATTAATACGACTGAAGGGGCATTGCAGGATTTGTGATTACACAGCAGATAATTCCCCGCGTTTTCGTTTCTTGCATTATTAAAAGAAACAAGTTGAAGAAACGTCTTTTCCGGTGAAATCAGTGGAATAAAATACATGCAAAATTTGATCTCTCCATTTCAGCTTTTTCCTCCATTTCCTCTATTTCTGCACTCTCACTCACATCCATTCTTTTCCATTTCCATTTCCTTCGAGGGCTCTTTTCTCCAGCTCTCGGAATTTCATCCACTCACCCTTTTTTTGAACAACAATCTCAACTTTTAATTTTTGTTTTATCCAATCTCTCTTTTTGATCTTCTCTTACTTCAGAAACGTTGAAATTCATCAACGAAACGGTCTTGATTCCACCTCTTTCCCCCCTGATTTTTTATAGTTATATTCCACTCCGATTGATTTTTTTTTTCTTTTTTCTTTTTTTGGGGTTTGAATTCGTCCTGTTACGGAAAATTGGGCAGAATTAAACCTCGGATAAACCCAATTTTGTATCCGAGTCCTGGTTTTCGATTGATCTGTTTCGGGGAAGAAACGGTGAGTAATTAGGGTTATGGTGTTGGTTTGAAGGAAAGGGGGAAAAGCAATTGGTATTGGGGAAGCGATCGGCGATGGATATTGCTACGCAGTTGAAGCGTGGGATATCGCGGCAGTTCTCGACGGGGTCGTTGAGGATGAGCAGGAAATTCAGTTTCCAGCGGCAGAATTCGCACGACCCAAGGCGGAACAATTTCCGGTTCAGCTTCGGGCGGCAGTCGTCGATGGACCCCATACGTCGGACGTCGGCGGCGGAGGACGGCGGCGATGATGGGCTGGCGGTGCCAGATAACCTTGATTCCACAATGCAGCTGCTTTTCATGGCGTGCAAAGGGGATGTGGAAGGGTTGAAGGACTTGCTGGATGAAGGAATTGATGTCAATAGTATTGATTTGGATGGGAGAACCGCCTTGCATATCGCGGCGTGTGAGGGCCACGTCGAGGTTGCCAAGCTTCTGTTGAGTCGGAAGGCCAATATTGATGCTCGTGATCGATGGGGCAGCACGGTAGAATTTTACTTTTTCTGTTTGTTTTCGATTTATTGGTTATGTTCTGCCATTGTTTTAGTTATGAGAAGCTAATTTAGTGATGATATTACTCTGTTATTGGAGTGCTCGTGTTGCTGTTTTAGCATAGAATTTTGTTAGATGAAGATTGGTTTTCTGTCACTTGAGAAAATATGCGAAATAAATGGTTTGGATGAGCTTTCTTAACAATGATATTTGATGTGGCAAAGGATACTTCAAATGTAGTTCACTTGTCCTTATGAGATTAGAAATGGTGTGCTTTGTATTAATTTTGGTATATTTCTTGACTATGATAGGCTGCTGCTGATGCCAAATACTATGGAAATGTTGAGGTTTATAATATTTTGAAGGCTCGTGGGGCTAAAATTCCGGTAAGTGTGAATGTCACTTTGTGGAGAATCTTCTTTTTCTTTGTGGACACTCATGGAAGTTTATGTCATATTCCTAGAAAATCAGAAAAACACCAATGGCAGTTGCAAATCCCCGTGAAGTTCCAGAGTATGAACTCAATCCATTGGACATTCAAATACGAAGAAGTGATGGCATCTCTAAGGTATGGTCTATTTTTCCCAGGATCGATCTCCAAAGAAATATATATGCCTTTTGAAATTAGTGTTTACATGATCAATGCTCTTCTAGATGGCTTAAATGTAAATGATCATTCACATGAAGTTGGTATGCTTTCTCTTGGTTTTAACTGTCAAAGGCATTGCATGTAGAAGAAAATGACTGAATGAGATCCACATATTTACTTTATCGATTTAACTCGGATATTGAGCATTTAGTAAGATGTTCCAGTATTTATGTGTGGTGTTTTTTGACAGGGATCCTATCAAGTTGCTAAATGGAATGGCACAAAAGTTTCTGTAAAGATACTCGACAAGGATGGCCATGCAGACCCTGAATCTATGTATGCTGCCATCATTTCAGCTTTTTTGTTTAGTGAAACTTCCAGTAGTGCTTATTTCTTTCATGTGTTATCAAAAGATTCAATCAGAAAGTATGCTGGATAGAGTGAAGTCAAGGAGAACTATGGTGAAATGTGATATAGTTCTACTAATTGTGCCTGTTTTTCTCTGCTATGTGTATCAAGCTGCTTTTTTCCTTCTCATGTTTACTTCATGAACTGGACTAATGTTATATGTTTTGCACTGCAGAAATGTATTCAGACATGAGTTAACCTTGTTAGAAAAGGTTCGGCATCCTAATGTTGTTCAGTTTATTGGTGCTGTTACCCAAAATATACCTATGATGATTGTTTTGGAGTATCATTCAAAAGTAATTCTCTCTCTCTCTCTCTCTCTCTCTCTCTCTCTCTCTCTCACACACACACACACACACACACACAAACACATGCACGCACGCATGATTACATGTTTTCCTGCATACATATTCCTATGGCTGATCTTCATGTATGTGTACTCTGTAGTATCTATCTTACATATATGCATAGCTAAGTTATGATAGAAATGCTACCATTCATGACCTGTCTTTTGATTATGTAGAATGTATGCCCTCCATTTACTTTGTGTCTGCCTTTTCAACCATATTATGGTGTTTTTTTACTTCACCATTGCCCATTATATTTAATCATTGTTGATGATGAAGTTGGATATTCGGATAAATATCTTTTGACTCGTTTAGTTTTATAATCTCTTTATGTGAGTGAATGGATGTACATTTGAGGGATATGTATAGCTTCATTGGTGTGGTAGCCTTTTCTTACTTTTACTATAAATTGTCAGGGAGACCTTGCCAGTTACCTTCAAAAAAAAGGACGTCTATCCCCATCTAAAGCATTAAAATTTTCTCTTGAAATTGCCAGGTAATCACCATTTCTATCAAACACATCAATAAAGTCACAATTTATTTGTGTTGTTAATCTTGTCTGGTAATGTGTTGTTACACTGTTGATTTAATCTGTATTGTTTGTTCTGTTGCTCTTTACAACTTGCTCTGTTTCTGAAATTTCAGATGATATTTTTATGCAGGGGCATGAATTATCTTCACGAATGCAAGCCCGAACCAATCATACATTGTGATTTAAAGCCAAAGTAAGGCAACGAAATGCTTAAGTTGGTCAGATTGTCTGACTACTCTTTTCTTATATGAACTGTTTCTGTTGAATGCACTCTTTTTAATATTTGCAACTTTCGTAAGGTGCCAGAAATATTTTGCTGGATTTTGGAGGCCAGTTGAAGGTCGCAGGGTTCGGTGTTATTAGGTTGTCAACACTCTCACCTGGTAAAGCAAAACTGGTGCAGCCTGGGGCTATAGATCATTCCAGTGAGTCTTCTCACATAAAAATATAGAATGCTGTTTAATTTCAAGTTACTGGTCTGTATATGCATAAGACCATCTGATTAATTAATTTATTCATCGCTTAGGTGGATATTGCTTGATCTGCAAAGTAGCATAAGATCTTACTATTTTTCTTTTTTTGTGTTGTATATAGATGTATATATGGCACCCGAAATTTTTAGGGATGAAATATTTGACAGAAGTGTGGATGTGTACTCCTATGGCTTGATGCTATATGAGGTATATTTTATTTCAATCTCTTTTGTCTTCCTTTTATTAAACATCTGATCTTGTTCTTTCCATGATATGAGTCTTTTCTTTTTTTCTATCTTTCATTATTAATACATGCATTTTTGAGGTGTTCGATATGATTAGTTTCCAACGATTTGTTGTCATGTTCAGATGATGGAGGGGTCACCACCACTCTCGTCCAAGTCTCCCGAGGAGGCTGTTAAGATAATGTGCATCGAAGAAAAGAGACCCCCTTTCAAGTCAAAGTCCAAATCATTTCCTCCAGAGCTCAAAGAGTGAGTCATTCTCTTAACAACGACATGTTCCAAAGATCGGATTTTGAATGTGTAGTTCTAAACATAGACTTGTGTTCGATATCCCAGGTTGATTGAGGAATGCTGGCATCCAGATTCAGTAATGAGGCCAACATTTTCTGAGATCATCATTCGATTGGATAAAATAATAGTGAACTGTTCGAAACAAGGATGGTGGAAAGACACTTTCAAACTCCCTTGGTATGCTGCTAATCCTCTTCTTTCTTTTCTTTCTTATGACAAACGATTCTTTTTTTGTCGTGTTGATGATCTAGCGTGCTTGTGCAGGATATGAGAGGCGCGTGATGCAATCTGTCAAACAGGGAAAATTCAAAAAATTGTGAATAATTAAGCTTAAATTGGATCTCTCCTTGTACACGTTGAAACGATTATTAGAGATGATACAGATTGAGGTCAGAGGAGAAGGGCTGCTGGAGAATGGACAAAATAAGCTGGAAAGAAATGTGTGAATGTAATGTACACAAAAATTTTCAACAACATTGTTTTAAAAACGTTTATTATAAAAGCGTTTTTGTCTTGCTTCTATCTATTTCTATTTCGATTTTGCTTCTATCTCAATATTGCTCTCTATGTCGTCCACCTCATATCATATATTAATCCTCATTTGTCCAAACGGTCAATTGGTTTAATAAACGATTATCTCAATATCGGATTGTAAACAATTATAAATTATTACTTCTCTAAAAAAAAAACAAGTTTATTATTATTTTATTTTATAGGGGGGTGGGGGTAGTTGGGTGTCACTTCATATTTATTTTATTTCAATTATAAAAATGAACAATAATGAGAAACAAAAATGCACAGTTATAGTGTGATTAAAGTTAATTTAAATTATTGAGCTCATTATCTGATTGAAATGTATAAATTTCAATTGTTAGAAATTTGGACAAATTTACATGATATTATTAAGTGGGTTGATCCTTATAAATGATTTTTCATATATCGATAATTAGAGATAGCTCTGGTAACATTTAGGTCAACGAGTTTTACTTTACCACCTTCTTTGTGATTAACTCAATTATTCTGCAATTTACTTAATCTTCTTGTTTCTCATTTAATTTATATTCCATTTTGCTCTCTAAAATAATTCATATTTCATCTTAGAGGACTGTAACCTAATTTTCCATTCCCGCAAAATTAAATTAACTCATCATATTTTAATTATCATACATGTATATACTTTTCTTTTAAAAACTATTAGTAGTACTTCCGCGCGATGCGTGTTTTATTATTTATTATGACAATATATACGATTTGCAATAATATAAT
The DNA here is from genome assembly GCA_954870855.1 of Scutellaria minor. Classification (NCBI taxonomy): domain Eukaryota; kingdom Viridiplantae; phylum Streptophyta; class Magnoliopsida; order Lamiales; family Lamiaceae; genus Scutellaria; species Scutellaria minor. Next base: position 5,284,743 of record OX940729.1, read on the forward strand.
GAAGTTGTTATATTAAAAAGTTATTCATGACATCTTATTATTTCTAAATTTATAGAATACCTTTTTTAAAAAAAATCAATATTCAACAATTAAATGTGAAAATAAAATTGGAAATAGTATATAATAATAATAATAATAATAATAATTATTATTATTATTATTATTATTATTTTGTATTTGTGAGTTTTAATTTCTGAATAATTAAGAAGTGGTTAATTATACTTACTAATATGTTTCGTTCACATTTTTAGTCCTTTATATCCTTAAATTATTTTTAGAATTTGTAAATAATTTTCTGCATTGTTTTTAGATGGATTTGTTCAAAAAACATTATATTTATTCCAAAATTTAGTTTATATTTTAAAAAAATTAGTTTCAAATTAATTTTACATTTTAAAACAATATTTTCTTAGATTTTTGAAACCATTTTTTAGATTTTTTTAGAACATATTATAGTTTTTTAAAACAAATTTTAGATTAATTATATCTATTTATTTGAAATAATTTTAAATAAATTACCAAATATTTTTATTATTTTTATTAAAAAAATTATTCAATTTATTGATTTTTATATCTTACACAATTAATATTACATATATATTTGAATTAATTTTTAAATTTTATTTGTTGTTTTTAGATTGTTAGACTCACAACCTCCTCCTCCTCCTTATTATTATTATTATTATTATTATTATTATTATTATTATTATTACATTTTATTATTATTTTAATATTTTATAATAGTTTTCAAAATTTTAAACATTTTTCAACCCTTCATAAAATAAAATTTTGATTGTAAAACTATTTTCCACATTTATATATTAAATTTATAAACTAATTTTCAAATTTTTTAATTTTTTACGATGTTTAAATTTCATTATTTTCAAAATTTCATCATATCATTAAAATATATGTTATTTAAGATAGCTTCTTTTATTTCATCTCTATTCCTATATATAAATTATAAGATGAGTTGGGCTGCTATGAACAAGGTGCACGGATCTTAAGATCCATGCACCGCTATTTGACCCGGCCCAGACCGGCCCACATATATATACCTTCTTCTTTTTTTTAATTAATCCGCGCATTTTTTTTTCCGCACATTTTCTGTTTTTTTTTTTTTTTTGGCCCCAACCTTTATGTTAAGTTAGTCATACATTTGTGTTATATTAGTCATACCTTTATGTTATATTAGTGATACCATTATTTCCAGATTTCATACTTTAACCCTAAACCCTAAATCCTAATTTCGGCACAATAAACCCTAATTTGGCACAAGTTGTAGATATTTACATTTATGTGATATTACTCATATATTTATATGAGATTATTTATACATTTATACCAAAATAAACATACATTTATGTAATATATATAAAGATACAACTAACTTAATTAAAAGGTATGACTAACATAACTAACGGTATGCCTAATATAACTAAAAGGTATGAAAGATATTAATATGTCTGTTTAAAAAAAATGCTAAGGTACAACTAACCTTACAAAAGGTATGTCTAACACTACTAAAAGGTATATCTAACACTACTAAAAGGTATGCTTAACATAACACTAAAGGTATGACTAACATAATTTAAAGGTCTGTCTAACACAACTAAAAAGTATAGTTAACATAACATAAAAAGGTATGTCTAACATAACTACAAGGTATGCCTAACACTACTAAAAAGGTATGCTTAACATAACATAAAGGTCAAACACCTGGGAGCATATTTGAGCGGATTTTATCTGCGACCTAGAAGCGCGTGGAGGCGCGTGCGGGCGCGTCTGAGCGCGTGACGGGCCGGATCAGAAGTGGTGCATGGATCACAGATCCATGCACAATGTGTATATGAGTTTTTGTGTTATAAGATAGCTTATTATATAAAATATATGTGAAACTTATTCTATAAGATACTTAAAAATTATTTAGTTTTTTTTTCTTTTTTTCTATTGATTGATAGTTTGGAAGGGAAAATGATAAATTTGTAAAATTTGTCAACTTCTTTTATTTTATATATAGTATAGATTTTCGATTATTATTATTATTTTGTTTAGTGTGTTTGTATGCTACTAGTGTAGGCTATTGCACAGCGTATCCGAGCTCCACCCCTCCATCGCCGCGCTCCTTCGTCATCACTCCAAAACCTCCCCAAACCCCCCAACCAACCCCCTCCCCCAAGAAAACTCTCTCTCTCTGTACGTTTGTGTATGAGTTCTCTCAGTTTCAGATATATACGCTCTACGCAGATACAAATTTAAAGGACGCATTTTTTCCTTATCACTCTCTCTGATCATCTTCTCGCTTCTTTCATTTGCAACTGTGAGTCATTTCTATTATTCTATCTCCTCTCCATCTCTGCTCACACGCAGCATGAGCTTGAATACTAGTTTTTCTGTATTCACCACATTTTCTTTTCGATTTTAGTGTTTCTTTTTCTGTAATTTTGAAATTTCGAAGTAGTATTAAGCTATTAGAATAGAGAATAATATAATATTTAGTAGCTTCAATACGCTCTCTCATGTGTAGTGTTCGCGAATTACTGTGGAACTTTTTAAAAATTAAATAGGACTTTTTATTTGGTTCGCTCTGATACCAATTTTTTTGATTTGGTGGTCATTTAACCACAAAATAATTTATAATTGTGTAATGTTTCACGATCTTCTTTGTAAAGAAAAAACTGTGTACTTCTTATGAATGTGATACTTGATTGTATTCTGATCATGTTCACTAAGTGATTGCCAAATCAATCTGAATCTGGTATGATTAGTTAATTTTTTGGTTTTGCTGTATCAGCAACTTACTTTATAGTAGCCTCTGCATAAGGAAGCTGAACTTAAAAACCGTGATGATTCCTTCACATAAAAATCACAACAATTAACTGCTACGTTACTTGGAATGGGGGATAATACATGGTCCCTTTCTGGGAGATACGGATATGACATTTACTGATTAGTGTACAAGCGTTTAATGTGATTCATTAAATAAATGTAGTTGAATGTGATTATCCTATATCCAATCAATGTTGATCTTTCAGATGGTTCCGAGTATCAAGTCTGACAGATGTTTTAACCATGAGACTGACTTTTTTGTACAGAGAATATCCTCCTTGTCCTTTTGTGTTTATTTCATATGTGTAATGTGGATCATATGGATTCATTATATCTGAATTCAAATTCTCTGGTGATTTTTCTATGTTGTCCCAAAGCTTAATCTGTGCCTTTGGAAGTCTGACTTTGGTTTTATTTGTAAAGAGAGCAAGTGATGGCTTCCAGGGCAATCTTGAGGAGGAGGAAAACTGTTTCTGATTACTTGAATGTCTCTATTCCTTCTACGCAAAGTTTCCAAACTTTGGGCCAGGGGCATTCTTTTGAGTGCATTTGTTCTCGTGGTTACACCTCCTTAACAGACCACACTTGTCAAAATTTAGATCAATTAAGAGAGAATGATGAAACTTCAGCTTTGAGCAAAAAATCACTGGATTGCTCAACCTTAGGAATCTCTGGGCATGAAGCTTATCGAATTGCAGCGTTAAGATATTCAAATAGAAGGTCAGATTTCAATTGCCTGGTGGGTGTTAGGTTGATGTCACAGTATAAATGTTATGCTTCCACAGCAACTGCAAAACAGCCTGAATTGGGAAGTGATGATGAGGAAGATGAGAAAATGGCTGCAAAAAGGAAAAAGGAGGCTTCCCCTGAAGAATGTGATCAAGCTGTTGTGGGCCTGAGCACTGCAAAGGCCAAAGCAAAATCTAAAAAGCTGCAAGAACCTCAGATCACTGTGATCTTAAAAAAACTACTGGCCATATTTCTAGGTATAGGTCCAGCTCTGAAAGCTGTGTTTTCCATGAGCAGGTCATATTTCTTCATCAATATAACAATATTTTCACCACTTATTTGTTGAACCGGCTGTAAAAGATGTACTTCCTGATTTTTTCGTTTTTCACACTTGCAGGGAAGATTGGAAAAAGAAACTCATCCACTTGAGAAAAGAGTTTGTGTCAACATTGCATCATTATTGGTTAGGTTGTAAGCTTCTGTGGGCTGATGTGAGGATCAGTTCGAGATTATTGCTGAAACTTGCTGGTGGAAAGAGTCTCTCCAGAAGAGAGAGACAACAGCTTACAAGAACAACTGCTGATGTTTTTAGACTAGTCCCCTTTGCTGTTTTCATCATCATCCCGTTCATGGAATTTTTGTTGCCTGTTTTCTTGAAGCTCTTCCCAAACATGCTTCCATCAACCTTCCAGGACAAGATGAAAGAAGAGGTATGCACTCATAAGTTGATTGGTGTGTGAGCAATGTGTACTAATTTACTTTGTTGTCGATGTGGTGTGCTCCATATGGTGTTGCCAACTTGCCTATCCAACTGAATTTTCTGTTTATTTTGCCTCTTGAAGTTACTTCTTATAGCCTTAAATTATAATACTAGTCAGCTACCGAAATCTATCTGGAGCACTAATTGAAATGTTTGTATTGTTCTTTGATGTTCAGGACAACAATATATTTGCCTCATCTTTGTTATTGTTACAGAGACTTATGTATATTGCACACATGTTTATACATGTAACCATATGTATATCACAGTCACAAGTATCCTGTCATCCAAACTTGCTCTTAAATTTCCATTCATATCTTGTGCATTCGCTGTAGACGTTTTGGAAATCTAGGAATTGTCATCCTTGCAAATTGTGGGCCTTTTTCATTCGCTCTTGTGCGCGCGCATTTGTGTGTGTGTGTGAAATAGATTCATAGCAAAGGATATCAGTATACTGTATACCTATGACTTCATATTGTTGCTTTGCAACAGTCATTGAAATTTTAAGCTAATTGAGGCAAAGTGTATACCGTGTATGCCAGATATCGTACCTTTTTAAGCCCTTGCCTAGGAGATCAACCTTGTATGAGCAGTTAATGTTTCTACTTTCTCTTACTATATTATCTGATTCATTACCCATTTCTGCTTAATCATTTTTATTCAGTCAAATTTTGATGTTACTTGAAATTATTCTTTGCCAGTATGTCGGTCATTTCTCTTAATCTCCTGCCCTCCTTCTGCACCCATCTCATTGATCATTACATGCTCAGTCACACATATTTCACAAACTTAGTAAGATGTATTTTAGTAATCATTTAGTAGTCTTAATGATCTTAAGCCTGTGAATCATAATTAGGTTTGAGGTTGGGCGTTGTTGGCAGTTGGTATCTTTCAAAATTTTGACTGACACTTCATGAAAGGAATTCAGAGAAATCAAGTTTGTGTCCAACTGTCTATCTCTTTGACGGTCTCCTATGTTTTGTCTTCACTGGTTGATGGAACATACCACTTTGATGTTATTTTCCTTCTTATTCTTATTTCGTTGTATATTATGCATGTACGTATTAATCATGTATATATAAATATGTACATGTTTATATCTATACTTTGACTTATTCATCTTATTCATTGAAACTTTTGCCTTCAATACCTTTCAAAATCCTCTAACTTTAGTTTAAAAGGATTTAATGGCTAATGACACATTGAAAAGCTCCAAAAAGATGGTGTGTCACAATAGGAGAGAATCAACCCAACTTTTATATAGATAGATTTATCTGCAAAAAAGTTCTTATTACGTCTGATTCAAAGTGTTTCATTTCATCAAAACTTCTGAATGTATATACTTTCAGTGCAATGTCATGCTGAGATTTAAATAGGGTTTCCCTAAATAAGTACATGCAATTCCTCAGTTAAAAAAAAAAGTGGCCCCACTATGATTTTTACCTCATAGAAGATTATTCTTTTTCATTTCAAAAGGTTTTGATTTATGGTGGCATTGATCTGTTGTTTCAGTTTTCAAGATTTTTACCTGTATAGATGTTTTGTATGGTATAAGCACTCATTAGATTCTGTAATCTTCTTTGTTATGATTTTTTTCCCTCTGCATGTGTCTGAGTTGGCTCATAGGTGGGGACCCCATTCACATTAAAATGAATGAACACAGCACCAGGATACACTTACAGTAGCATGCTGAAAATATGTACTTTTGCCCTTTATTTGGTTATTCTTTTTAAGCATTCTTCATCTGGAAAATTAAATTTGTAGGAAGCATTAAAAAGGAGGTTGACTGCCAAAATAGAATATGCAAAGTTTCTTCAAGATACAGTCAAAGAAATGGCAAAAGAAGTCCAAAATTCAAGGAGCGGAGAAATTAAGAAAACAGCTGAGGATCTTGATGAATTTCTGAACAGGGTCAGTGCAAAAACTATCGATTTGTCAAAAAAAATAACCATGCCTCCAGTATCCAAGTTTTAATGAATTTTTATGTATTCATACAGGTTAGAACTGGTGCTCGTGTCTCAAATGATGAGATTTTAGGCTTTGCTAAGTTATTCAATGATGAACTCACACTAGATAATATCAGCAGGTTTGCATTCTTGTAATTGTACTAGTATCTCATTAATTTTGTAGTGAAATACATAATCATTATAACTGTAATGGCATTCACAATTTAATTTTTCCAAAGGCCTCGTCTAGTGAATATGTGCAAGTACATGGGAATAAGCTCAATGGGGACAGATGCCTATTTGCGGTATAATCTACGAAAGAGATTGCAAAGGTATGCATAACTATGTACTCTGTAACTGTTTTATCTCTAGATGGATATCATGACACTTAAATATGCATCAAAAAATCTCCAACTTTTGGTCACCCCAAGCACATCCTAATGATCCCATTTTTTTTTTCCATTTTTTATTCTGTCGGCGGATGAGATGAATTTATATGCTTTAGCTTGGTCTAACAGCAAGAAATATGGGTACTACCCCTGCAGCTACTTTAATGTATGTTCTGTTAATAGTGCATGATGCTGTAGGGGGGAAAGGGTAGGTTTAAAGAGTCCTGTCTATTTTTGCTCTGCACATATGAGGACTCTTCACTTTTCATCTTTTTCTTCTTCAAAGCATGATTCATATAAAGTATGTTCTTCCATTTGGGGAAGCTCTACATGTTTAGTAGCTTGGACTTAAGGTGTGAGCAGAAGCTACAAAGTCTGATATGGTTAAAAAAAGATTCTCTCCCCCAAGTTAACTATGCTAGAAAGTTGGATATGCTGCTCTAGAGGCACAAACAGGTTGTAACAGGTGTTGATTAAGTTATATTAGATTTATTCTCCATCTTATTTTTCCTGAATGAGTAGATGAAAAAGTTTAGTTCACAAATTTAGTTGCCTTGAGTAAAGAAAACATCATCACATCACTGAAAAACCTCAGCATTTTAGTTGGATCATTAGTATTGAGTAATTAGATAATGTTTTCTTTACTTTTAAACCTCTATTCGCTCAAAACATGATGCTTTGAGTAACAAAGTTATAATTCTCACTTTCCACCTCAGAGCATTTTTAATTATTCCTTTTTTTACTATTTTAAGTGTTGCAGCCTGCTTTTGTTTCATCCTTAAGTTCTGTTGGACTTTGCATTTTTCACGTGAAGAGATATGTCAGGTGCACAAGTCATGGTTGATATCTTTCTTATGATTAATCAATGTTCTCAAATTTTATAAACATAAGTTTCTTGCATTTTGTTGTACTAAATTTTAGTATAATATTTTTCCAAGTGGTTGCTCTTTTGGTGCAAAAGCCCAGATGAAACAAAAAGCATAAGTACTAGTGATGGTCCTTCCACATGTTGTATTTAGTAAATTGCAGAAGCAGGATATACTTTTAAGTGCATTCTTATTAACCGTTACTTGGGAAAGAGAAATGTGATGTATTGTTCCTATGAAAGACAGCAGTGAAGTTGAAGCACATATGTAATGCTTTTTTTCTATTTCGTAGTCATGACATTAGGAAGCATAGCAAGTTTGCCATACCTTACAGCTCCTATTTCACCACTATAATTATCTCTGTTTTTTGGTACATTACATAACTCTATAAGAAAAGGTTTCGGTCAATTCTGTAAAGCTTGACTACATGCTTACTTGGGGATTATTTTCAGTTTAAAGAATGACGACAGATTGATTCAAGCAGAGGGAATAGAGTCTCTATCAGAGGCTGAGCTTCGTGAAGATTGTAGAGAAAGGGGCATGATTGGAGTACTTTCAGTGGAGGAAATGCGCCAACAGGTTTGTACGACAACAAAAGCTATAACACCCCATTAATTAATTAAGGTGTAATGTTTTAATTTTTGGTTATTAAATTAATATTGCACAAGTAATTAACAAAACTTGCAAGCCATGTGTATCCATCACCCAAGTTGCATGTTTTTCTTTTGACACCTCAAGTTGCGCTCTCTCTCTCTCCTCACAATAATTGGACAACACACCTAGCCTAACCTATGTCTCACCTTTGCAAAGTGGGAAGGAAGAAAGCAAGGGTCAACACACTCCACCTCCATCTCTCTCTCTCAGCAAGAACCGCCGGCCTCCACCTCGCTGGAGTGCTCTGCCGCCGCTGCTCTATTCCGGCAAGTGACCAATACAAATCGTAGCTTTCGATGAGCCTGTCACGGGTACGGGCTCAATTCAGCCGTCCGGCGCTGCCGCGAATGGGCGGCGTGAAGGGGGCTGCCATTTTTTCCCCGTTCCTTTCGTCTCCAGTAGCTCTCTCTTCCGCTGTCCGCCGTGGTTCCACTGTGTAGGTGTGAGAGTGCCCCCGTTATGGGGTCGTCATGGCCTCCCAACCACCCCTGAGGGTCCATGTGATGTGTCCAGCGATGAGGAGGACCCCGAAGAAGAGGAAGAGGAGGACACGAGGAGTATCCTGATGAGGGTGCTCCAATGGACCAGACGCCGAGGTTGCAGGGACCCCATCGCCTCCGGCAGCGGCCCTTAGATGATAGGGATAGGGATCTGGGCTCTTGTATATAAGAATGATGGATGATCAAACCTTAGATACTACCTATGACCTAACTTTTGATAGGTAGTCAAGGACTACACATACATAACTACCTATCAAAAGTTACTTCATATATATATATATATATACATATCTAAGATTTATCATCCATCATTCTTATATACAACAGCCCAAATTACTATCATCTAAGCGGCCCCTGCCGGAGGCGATGGGGTCCCTGCAACCCCAACGCCTGATCCATCGGAGCACCCTCATCAGGGTACTCCTCGGGTCCTCCTCTTCCTCGGGTTCCTCTTCCTCTTCTTCGGGGTCCTGCTCATCGCTGGACACGTCATATGGACCCTGCTTAGGGGTGGTCGGAGGACATGACGGCCTCATAGCTAGCTCCAACATGTGTCTGGCCACCCTCCCAAAGTCCACGATAGGGGTACCATTCACTATATCATATACTATAAAAACTAGACTCGCCCTCACCAAGGTCGAAACTATGGTTTTCGATTTCAATATACATTTCATTCCAGGTTCATAATATCTTTTTCTCAAATTTTGGGGTGTAAACTGCAATTCCAGGTGGTTAAGTTTAATTGTATACAATTCCAGGGTCTTGTATGAAATTTCAGAAAGCTAGGGGTTGCAATTCTAATTTCTTTAAACATAAGGGTTTGCAAATAGGCCCTTGCTTTTAGTCCAATTCTCAAAAGGAGCCACCCTTCCCCCCATCCACCTCTCGGCCGCCACCACCCCCGCGCCACCTGTTCCGCCATCTGTTCCGCCGCTACCGGCGACACCCGTCGTCGGGGACTCACACACAACAGCCACCAAACACACACACAAACCACACTCACACACACATCAAAACACGCACACACACACTGCAAAACATGCACACACACACAAGGTTGCAACCACCCCCGCGCCACCTGTTCCGCCGCTGCCGGCGACACCCGTCGTCGGCGACTCACACACAACAGCCACCAAACACACACACAAACCACACTCACACACACATCAAAACACGCACACACACACTGCAAAACATGCACACACACACAAGGTTGCAACCGTTCGGAAGGGGAGTGAAAGAGGTGTCGTATTACTTTGTTTGTATAGAAGATGTTATTTTGAAATCTTTTGGAAAGCTTAGTTTGCAAGGTTGTACAGTTTTAGTTATGTAACAACAAAGTAAAATATTTTTCTTCCGCTGTTTATGATTTACGTTTTATAAAAGAGAGATGTTTGAGATGACTTTTCTTTATTTGCAAATTTAAGTTTACCTTTGGAAACCTATGTTTTAACGAGTTGCTGGACGCTATTAAACTTTTTTATTTTGCAATAATGTAAAAAGGGGCGTGACAAAAGCACATCAGTTACAGAAGTTAGATTTAGGTTGTAGACTTTATGGGTGGACCTAGTGGTCATCTTTCCCCTCTCATCTTATTTGAGCTACTGGTTTTTCTCTTGGCATTCTCCTAGTTTCATTTGTTTACATGATTGTTCTGAGTAGTACCGAAGTTCCTTGATTAGAACATGGCATGTTTGATTATGTTGCATAATTTTGATACTCTTGTCCTGGATGAAATGTGAAGAAGACCCTGAAAACTTTAAAGATGCAAAACTTCAATAAATTGGTGAATTTTATGCCATTAGATATTTATATGCTGATGAGCGCTGAAAAGGTTTATACTGTAGGGAGTTTATAAGAGTTATCAAAAAATTTCACTTAACACCGCTTTCTCTTTGCCTGTATGGAAGTCTTAGAACTGGCATGCTTTAGAAAGTTGTCTGAACTACATAAACTAACCCCCCCCCCCCCCCACCCTTTTTTTCGCAGCTGCGAGATTGGCTAGATTTATCTCTGAATCACTCTGTTCCATCTTCACTTTTGATTCTTTCCAGGTTTTGAGTCCCAGCTTACCTTGCCCCTGTCCCTTCTGAAATCTTTTTTATTATTATCCTGTTCTTACATGGCATCCGATACTTTTCTGTTGCTGTTTTGCAGAGCCTTCACTCTATCAGGAAAGTTGAGGCTGGAGGAAGCAGTACGAGCCACGTTATCTTCACTCCCAGATGAGGTTGTGGATACCGTAGGTATTACATCATTGCCATCTGAAGATTCTGTTTCAGAAAGGAGGAGGAAGCTGGACTTCCTTGAAATGCAGGACGAACTTATCAAGGTTGATGAAGTGTTTCCTACAGATAATCATATATTTCGCTCTAAAACTGTCTTTCTGATCTTTAATTCGCGTTTCTTTATATATGTAACTAACAATAGGAGGAGGAAGAGAAAGAGGAAGACGAACTAGCCAGAAAAAAAGGATATGCAGGTGTTGAAGTTGATGTGGCTTTGAAGGAGATGACTGTTCCAACTGCAAGAGAAGCACAAGAACAAGCTAGAGCAAGAGCTCTTGATAAACAAGAACAGCTTTGTGAACTTAGCCGTGCATTAGCTGTTTTAGCTTCTGCATCGGTAATAATAAAAATTCTAGCTTTGATTTTCTTAAAAGAGTTCTACTTTTCACTGTTATATGCATTATCATTTTTGTTCCCTTTATTATCGCAGTCGGTGAGCAGGGAACGTGAAGAATTCCTAAGACTTGTCAATAAAGAGGTATCTATTGATTCAAGATTTCTATAAATTAATCTTGTTTGTTGACTTGCTATAATTGTATGTATACTTCACTGAGTTGTATAATTTGTATTCATTAATGAACTCTAAAACCATTAATATGCTCTCATTAATGTTTCACACCTTGAAAGCGGATAATGAGTTTTTACTCTCCAATAATTGCTCGGATAATACATTTGTTTTTTGAGTTGATATTTTCTTGACCAAGTTCCATTTCGATTAATGTATGTGTAGACATCTGATAAAACTTAACATCTTTTAGGATTCATAAAAGCTGAAATGCTGATATGCCTGTCATTCTTAATCCATTATAATCCATATTCAAAATCATGTTTTGTCATTGAGATCTTATTCCATTTCATAAATATATAAATCCATGTAGTTCTTGGATATTTGATGTTTCACCTTTATGTATGCACATCCAACTGAATTTATTCACAAAACAGGCAATGGATTTTATTGCTCATGGTAGTGATTTCTCTTGATCTGGTCAGATTGAGCTTTACAATAGCATGGTGGATAGAGATGGAACAGATGGTGAAGTGGAGGCAATGAAGGCATATAAAGCTGCTCATGATGAAAGCAAGGATGGAGATGAAGTTCCTGAGAGCAACATGGTTTCAGCAGCTCTCATAGATAAGGTAGATTTTCTCCCTACCACTCTCCTCAGAAGTTATCAACCCACACCTACCCTGACCCAACGAAAGAAAAAATAGTAGCCCCTACACCACGCACACACCCATGTAAAAGGAAAATATGCAAAGTTGGATAGTACACAATTTTTGGTTATTCCACGCAGCTCTTGAGAGATCAGGCAATGTAACATGCCTATTTTATCCAGGTTGATGCTATGCTTCAAGACCTTGAGAAAGAAATTGATGATGTTGATGCAAAAATTGGTGACCACTGGCGAATACTTGACAGGTAAATCCATGAGCTTTTCATTGTCATGCTTTCTTTTCCTTTAATGTTTGGATATTAATCGTTCCATAACTTAAAACAAAAAAACCACCATTTATGATTCCTGCAGAGATTATGATGGTAAAGTGACTCCTGAAGAGGTTGCAGCTGCTGCTATGTATCTGAAGAACACTTTAGGCAAAGAGGGGGTGGAGGAATTGATCAGCAATCTTTCTAAAGATGCAGGTTAGTTACTTTTCGCTCATCGTTTGAATGTGCCTAAATGAAATTCAAGCACAACCAATCTACTAATCGTGCTATTCATCCTTGAAGATCTTTTTCAGATTTCCTGGTTGATTTGTCTTTAGGTCTCTCTTTCTTGAGATGAGTTATTAATCTATCTCTCTATCTACAGATGGGAAAATACTTGTTGAAGACATTGTGAAATTGGGCAGTCGTGTGGAAGGTGGCAACGCAGCTGACTCTGAGGAAATCTAGATGATAGAAGTTCTAAAACTATTGCTCTCTCTCGTTTTCGTGTACAACCATCAGTTTGTTTTAGAAGGCGCTGAAACATCTATCTCCATCAAAGATCCTTTTCTGTGTTTGAGCAGGAAAAGAGATGTATAAACTTCAGTAGCAATTCATCGCAATGTGCTTACCGCTCGTGTTAGGCTAAGTTTCAAGAGAGGAAAGCATGTATAAAGGCATCTGTATTTTTTAAGCAATTACATATAGAAATAATCCCATCTGCTGATGTTTTTACTTATCAAGTAGTAGTCTTGAACTTTTTACTTGGCTTTTTTACATATCTTTTTATACGAGTTTTGAAACAAAATCATCGATGTTTTTGGCAGAAGTTCCCCCCTTTTCTGCTGCCTCATTAGCCAAATCCTTCCACTTAGAAGCATTTGCTTTCAACGCAATCCCTTTTTCTCCATAAACAACATCTTTGATGCACATTGCAATTTCTTCTCTACCAACGATCCCATTTTTGCCTGGTTGAACTCCAACTCCAACTCCCCACACATCCTCGATGAACTTAGAGTTTGTGTTCTGGTCCACCCATTGAGCCATAGCTATGAGAGGCACCCCATGGCTCAAAGCTTCAAGCGTCGAATTCCATCCACAGTGACTCATGAAACACGCAATGGCATGATGAGCCAAGACTTGTGGTTGATGGCACCAGTCGACAATTAGACCCTTTTCCGAGGCCAAAGAAGTGAAATCCTGAGGAAGCTTGTCGACTTCAGATGATCTTACTACCCACAAGAAGTAGCAGTTGCTTGCTATTACTCCCGATGCCAGTTCCTCCATTTCTTCTTTCCCAAGACATGCTATGGTTCCGAATGATACATATACAACAGAGCCTGTTTCCTTCGAGTCTAGCCACTCTCTGTAGTCGACATCCTGTTTTGGCTCCAAAATCGTATGCTTCTTCTCGCCCCAAAACTTGTCGTCTTTCTCTTGTACCAAGAACGTTGGTCCAACAGTCTTAATCGCCCATCGTTTTGCCATCCAATCCATTATCTGATAAGAAACATGAAATAGCCATCATCAATCCTCATTTCAACTCTATAAAAAGCTTTCATGTGATCATAGAAGAAACTCTGTCCATCTTAATTATTCTCATATTTGTCAACTCAATATTACCAGTCTTGATATATGAATGATTTTTTTTTTTTTTTTTTTTTGTGCATATAATAAATAACCCCGAGTCCCCAAGTCCAACAAGGCAGTCAAAAGCCAACTATTTGTGACAGAGGGAATAATCATCTTGTGGTTCAAATTTCCAAGAATAGTCAGCACAAAAGTAAGCATCTTTATGACTTGATCAAACAGTACACTATTTGATCAAACACAAGTAAAAAATCAAGATTATACCTCACTTTCCAGCTTGTTAAAGGAGTTGAAAAAGATCCAATCCACCTTGTCAAGATTCAAGAACTGATCAGCAAGAAACTCCACAACCATCCCAGCTTGCTTCAAGTCCGAAATATGAGGAAAAGAAGGCACGTCTTTGATCTCAAGTGCAGGCAATGATGGCAATGATATCACAGCCTGCTCTTCATCATATGGAAATCTCAGAGACCCTTTTTTCAAATGGTAGAATATAGACGAAACAGCCAACGATTGAGTGAAAAACGAGGCTCCGAGCAATCCTCGTGTGTGAGCTATGTCCAACACCCATGGCATTATAGAGTCATAAACAACAAGCTTAGTAGAAGAGCCACCAATTATACTCAACCTATGATCAATGAATTCTGCCAAGTTCTTCGAAAGCACGTCCTCGAATCGCTTGAAGTAAGCTGGGATAGTCTCAGGCTCCTTGACATGTTCAGAGCCATCAGAGATGTGGTGTATGGTGAGAGAGGTGCATGAATGGGATAATCTTGCAGTGTCATTTACACTATTGGGGATGATAAAGGTGACAAGAAGGCCCTTTGAAGCTAAACACTTAGCAAATGCTAAGGCAGGGTTTATGTGGCCATGTGCTGGGAATGGGATCACAAATACATGGGCCTTTGTAGCTTCTGATTCTTTCACCATTGTTGCTGTTTTCTTGCTTGGCTATTTGTTGCAAAGGTTTATGTAATAAGAGAGAGAGGAGTGTGTTACATAAACAACGACAAAATTTGGGTGGTGGGGATTACAAAGTAGGATGTTCTAGTTTTATTCCAAACTCTTATATAGAGTTCTACGCCACCCGTCTTATTAGGGATTGGGTGAATCGTATACTTGAAAATAGTCAAATTTTCATATTAATTAATGTTGGCAAAAACTTCTATGTCCCCGGGACACGGATCTTTAGATCTGTGTCCCCAACTCGCCCCGCGCGCACTCGCGCGCCCACGCACCTTGGACGCGCGCGTGGGCACTTGCCACGCTCACCTAATAGGTATCCATGGATAAGGTATCCATGGAATATCTTCAAGGTATCCACATGTATGCCTTCAGGTATCCACATGTGGATACCTGAAGATATTCCATGTGGATACCTGAAGGCATACATGTGGATACCTTGAAGATATTTCATGGATATCTACGCGCATCTCACCACGCGGCGTGGGCGCACCTCACAAACGCGTGCGTCTACGCCATGGATATCTTGAAGGTATACATGTGGATACCTGCACGCACCTTGGTCACCAAGTCGCGCGCGCACACCGTATACCCATTCGCCCATGCCGCGCGCCTCATAATGTGGATACCTTGAAGATATTCCATGGATATCTTCAAGATATACATATGGATACCTTCAAGGTATGAGATACCTATCAGGTATCCCATGGATACCTTCAATATATACATGAAAATAAAACCTAAGCGATTTTTTTTTTAATTTTATGTGGGGTCCGCGGGTTGGGGACACGGATTAGATCCATGTCCCTGGGACACAGGAGACCTACTCATTAATGTTAGGTTTCATACATTGGTGGATGTTAATAACTCATTAATGTGGCTTCTACATGTTATTTTCCATTCAAATCGGTATTTCATGACATCATTTATAACACCCTAGATTAATCCCTAGTTAGTACCTAATTATGAGATAATTTTTTTTATTATATATTATTTATATATAGATCATAGAAAATAAGTGTCTACAAATTTATTTCTATATATAGGTGAACAATTGGATTTATTTCTCTTTTATTATAATCAAATTAGTTGAAGATGGTGAGAAGGAGAGCATGTGCATGAAATGGCTTAGTCATCACCCTTACCTATGCTATGTGACACCTCACCTATGCTATGCTACTCTTCTTTTCAAATTAAGTAAGAAGCCACATTAGTGTAAGGATAAACAATTTGGAAGAAAGGAAAAGAAGGTGAGCAACATTTCTCTCTATCTCCTTTACCCAAAACCACCGTCCAACCACCGACCACCCACCGCCGGCACCAGCCGACATTGTTCCGACAAGGTAACCGGTTCATCTCGTAGGGCTTGTCGAGCCCGTCATAGGTATGGGCCGGGTTCTCCAGACCACCGCTGTTATCGCCGCATATAGGCGGCGAGAGGCGCGACCCTCTTTTCATTCTCCTCTTTCTTTCTTTCGGTTGCCGTCTCCTATCTCCGCTGCTATCTAGCCGTCATGTCTCGAAGTCGGGGGCTTCACCTTGGTTAGGTCGGTGTTGTAATCGCGCCGGCGGATCTGTGTTTGGGTGCCACTGTGTGTGGCGACGCCGTATTCTGTGTGTGTGCAGTGGGCGTGTGGGTGTGTGTGTATTGTGTGTTGTGTGTGCATGGGTGGTGGAGTCGCCGGCGGCATGTTGTCATCGGCCGCGGCGAGTCGCCGGTGGAGCAGGGTGAGGATGACGGCTAGAGAGAGGAGTTGGGATGGAAGGAGGTTATTTTAGAATTTGATAAAGACAACGACTCAATTGCAAACCCTAAACAACTAATGAATTAGCACTTCCACCCTTGGTTGACTAAATTTTGCATATAAGCCCCTGTACTTTTAAAGAATTGTATGTGCACCCCCATGACTTTCTAAATGGGTAATTTTCACCCTAAAACTTTCAAGAATTGCAGTTTGACCCTAAAAGTTGCTGAATTTTGCATTTTAAACCTTAGAATTTAATAAAATGACAAATATTGACCCAAATGAGAATATTGCGTTATGAAGACACCCTGCAAGTGCTACAACTAGAAGGGAATATATTCTTGCCTCTTTTGTCACCAAAAATGGGTACAAAACCCTGATTACAAGACTCATAACCATATAAACCTCAAGTTCGACTCGAACTCTTATAAGTTGATTTTAGACCTTTCGTATCACATCAATATGTCACTTTCCATACTTCGCCCACCTTAAACGTTTCACTTTCCAAACCATTTATTATTCATTTCTATCGTCCAAAAATCGATCGTCAACCATTCTTAGACGCTTCTTTACCCAAATGAGAGTTTCATTTAAGAATTTATCATAATTTATGAATAACTCATCAGGTTTCTAAGACGAGCTCTTATACCTTATAAGGAACTCAAAGGAGCCATCACTTTCAGGTCGCGTAGAACGTAGAAGTTTTTGTACGCCAATGCTAAAGATGGGGTAACTTGCTTAATTCTGCATTTATGTTTCCCTGATGGTTTTGTTGTGAAATTCTATGTCTATTTGAATAATATATGCTTTACTATATGAGCATTGTACTGTATGCTAAATGATGCAATATGAGTGGTTCAATCAAATGTGTATAATATGCAAGGTGAATGAGAATGTATATGACAATGAAATGATTACATGGCGGTTAAGACCCGCAGTTCATGGCGGTTAAGACCCGCAATATATTCATAGCGGTTAAGACCCATATTGTATTCATGACGGCTAAAAATCGCAACTCTGTGCTTGATGGATTGAAATGTTTATGTTTCTCTTATGTTCTATCTGGTTACAGGTTTAACCCCACTGAGTGTCTCTATGCACTCACCCTCTTAAGTGATTTTATTTTACAGGTTGCAGCTGTAGTGAAGGAGAATGAAAAGAGATGCCATATTTTTTGATTGTACAAAAGAAGCTATTTTTGAACCTTTTGAAAACCTAGTTCATAAAATTATGTAAAGTTTAAGCCCCTGTGGCAACGAACGAGAATTTTCTTCCGTTATCGATAAACGTTTTATATTATTTGGTTGGTTGTGATTCCCTTTCTTTTCTAGTGAGTTTAAATTAATCTTTTAGAACTATGTTTGATGGGTTGTTGGACGTCCTATTGAAATTTATAAAACTCTTTTTATTTTATAACATTGTAAAAAGGGGTGTGACATCTTTGTACTATTTACACATGCGTATCAATATTTATTTAACCATGTAAAAAATATATTATGTAGAATTTTAATTATGAAATTGTAATAAAATAAGGTTTGACTAGATTATATAAAAAATTAATAATTAAATCTGTAATTTAAAATATTAAATATTTATTAACTTAACTATAAAAATTACATTACCTGAAATTACTTAATCTAGAATTAATCCAGCCAAAAAAAAAAAACAGTTAAAATCCCAGAAAAAAGTGACTGAAAAATAGCAAATAAAAAGGAAAAACAAATATAAATTAAATAAATTAATTGAGGTAGTTGTGCAGTGGGCCATCGCAGTTGATTGTCTGCAATATGTGAAGACCGAAGAGCATATGATTGTACCAACAAACGTCATTTCTTGCTACTTTTTCGATTGAACATGTTTAACTGTATTAACAAAAATGGGATTTTAATTGTTTAGAATTCATGTTGATTTTTTTCCATAAATATGTATCACTTAACATATTATTCGATTTACATTCCACCTAATTAAAAAGTTTATGATCTAATGGGGGAGTTATTCAACCTCTCTAATAAAACAAGGGGTTTTAGAATGGAATGTTAATAGTGTATTACAATTATTTGAATATTAATGAAGCGTTATTAACAGTTCATTTAACAACCTTTGCAGATACTGAGTGTTGTTTTCCTATAGATGTTATGTATTTGGATACTTGAATATTTGGAGATGATTGAAGTGTTGACAGCATCCTATTCTGACTATTGAAGTCATGACAATCACTATAAACAAAAGCAGACTATTTTGACCAAAATATTGATAATAATAATATTAATAATAAATAAAATTCTGTTGAAAATACTACACTACAATTGGCAAGTCGAACAGAAATAGAAACGAGCAAGAAGAAACAGTAAGCCGAGTCGAGGAAGATCTTCTTTCCTTAAGACGAGATACGTCCAGGGTAGTGATCACTGGAACGTGCGTATCGTCTCTCAAAAATAAAACGACTTCGTCTCTAGAGTAGTAGCACCACAAATTCGAGAGCTCCGACGAACTTTAGTGCTTTGAGAATTGAGCTGATGCAAGGATGAAAATAATGCAAGGATTTTGAATTTCGATGTGTTAAAAAGATGCATGATAATCCTTATATATAAGTCTCGAACATGAGAGGTTACACCTGAAATTGATGAGAATTTACTGCCCCAAAATGGGTCTTTTAATGCAAATTAACGCTCTGTTCAAAAATAAGAAAAGGTCAAAAAATGTTCACGGCGCTGCAACACGGCGTTTGCATTATTCTAGAACGTTACTGCATTCTGCAACACGTAACTGCACCCAGCGTAGTATTCTGGACACGTTACTGCACCCGGCGCTGCATTCTGGACACGTTATTGCACCCGGTGCTGCATTCTGGACGCGAACAACATGACACGTTACTGCATCCAGCACTGCATTGTGGACACGTTACTGTACCCGACATTGTATTCTGGACGCGAACAGCAAGCGCAAACAGCACCCGCTGTTCAGCAACAACATTTTGCTCCCGTTGCATCCTGCGTGGGCACGTAGTAACCTGGCGTCATTTACGGCGCCATGTTACTACACCCGGTGCAGTATTCTGGACACGTTACTACACTTAGCGATGCATTCTGGACACGAACAGCAAGCACAAATAGCACGCGCTGTTCAGCAACAACATTTTGCTCCCGCTGCACGTTACTGCACCCGATGCAGTATTCTGAACACGTTACTAAACTTAGCGATGCATTCTGGACGCGAACAACAAGCGCAAATAGCACTCGCTATTCAGCAACAACATTTTGCTCCCGTTGCATTCTGGCGCATTTTGGACGCGAACAACAAGCACAAATAGCACCCGCTGTTCAGCAACAGCATTCTGCTCTCGTTGCATCTTGGCGCGGACGTGCAATAACCTAGCGTCATTAACGGCACCACAATTTTTGCCCAAAAAGATAAATCTGGATCGGGTAAAATCCGAGCCCGATCCACCCAAGTCCAACCCAACATCCAATTGCCAAAGACCAAGGCCCACAACCGAGGTCAGGCCGGGCCGTACCGAGCCGAGCCCCGGGCGCGTGTGTTGCACAAGCATACTACTACAATAGTATACTAATTATTAAACCTCTTCTCATGACTTAACTTATACTTGCATTTTCAAGGTCCATTTTTGTATGTAGGATAGTTAAACACTTCTCCCACATTCAAGACATTTCATTCCCATTTCAAGTGACCAACTTTGATGCTTAATTTCTCACTCACCAAAAATTAATTTTGAACGATTCAAAATGCCTCGATTATCCACTCCAAACGTAGATTACTCTTTTAGCATCCAATCCTTAAAAAGATTAACTCTTAGTCACTTATTGGTCAAAGTGGTGCCACCCACTACTTTCAACAACCAATTTTCTAACAAATTCCTCCAGAAATGTATGGACCTTGAAACAAACTCTATATATCCTCCAAAACAGTGAGTCAATGATTGCACATGGTAAGGGAATTCTCCAACTTGCATTGTTTATATAATCGCAGAAACATATATGACACCATATTATATATGATTTTATGTGAGATTGAGTTTTATAAATTTTATGATCGATCGATATTGATCATGTCGAATTGATTGACCTCCTTTACTGATTCATATAAACCACGATTTATACAAAAAGTTTCATATGAGACTGTCTTACATAAGACCTACTCATATATAATAGAGCGAGTTTGAATAATTTTAAATGTACATGATAGATACAAGTAAACATTGTTGAGTGTCCGGTATCTATACCTGACCATATTATATATATATATATATATCAAATATATTTGCACATAAATGTTTATATGTGTATAAATTATATTTGAAAAACACTAAAAAAAAATTTAACGGCTTTGGACGACTTCAAGTTTGTTGGTATTACAAATTGGATTTGGTACAAGTATGGGCACTTAAGTTATTTTTTTAACATAAAAACTCTTGTGAAACTGATGCATGAATTCCAAATTCATGCAATTCGAATCGATCTAATCTGATATACGTTC
The DNA here is from genome assembly GCA_954870855.1 of Scutellaria minor. NCBI lineage: Eukaryota > Viridiplantae > Streptophyta > Magnoliopsida > Lamiales > Lamiaceae > Scutellaria > Scutellaria minor. Next base: position 5,305,922 of record OX940729.1, read on the forward strand.
CAACACAATCAAGTGTGTTAGTTCATATATTTGGACGTGTTCATGTTTCTGAAAATATATACACATTTATATTGTAACATTCACATTTTTACATTATATTACACATATATCATATATGTATACCTTGTTTAAACCTTTATGTTATATTAGGTTTACATTTATGTTATAATAATATAACATTTATGTTGATATGAAATTATAATAAATTTATATAAAAGTATGATTATATTGATATAAAGATATGAGTAATATCACATAAAGGTATGTTGATACAAATTACGCCGAATTGGTTCTTTTTTTGGAGTTACAGAATTATATAAAGGTCATACTAATATAATAAAAATGTCGGCATACTATTATAATATAAAGATCAATGCATGGAAAAAAAAAAGAGCACGGATCAGGGTCAGATCACAGGAGACCAACTCTTTTAATTAGATTTGATACTGATACGGATATTTATATATTAATTTGGTATGGGTTCCGGAACCTCTTAGGTCCCGTTCACTTCATAGGTTTAGGTTGGTTTGGGTTTATAAACCAACCTAAACCTATGTTCATTTCATGAGTTTGGAGCCGGATAATTGTTTTGGGTCCGGGTATATTTTTATCCAGCCCCGAACATATTTGTAGGATTATGCATGATAATTGGTGGGTTTAATATTTTATTTTTCGATTTCCCTAAAATGCCCTCATTTTTTCTTCTTTTAATTTAATTCATGGATTTTTAATTATTAAATTATATATATTATATTATTTTTTAATCTTTAATATATTAAATTATTAAATTTTGGGATATTAAAATTATATATATATTAAATTATTTTTTAATCTTTTAAATTATTAAATTTTGGAATATTAAGTTATATATATTAAATTATTTTTTAATCTTTTAAATTATTAAATTATTAAATTTTGGGATATTAAATTATACGTATATTAAATTATTTTTTAATCTTTTAAATTATTAAATTTTGGGATATTAAATTATACATATATTAAATTATTTTTTAATCTTTTAATATATATATATAAAATTAATTTAATTCATGGATTTTGAATTATTAAAAGTAAGGGCACAATCGTCTTTTCATGTTTTTTATTAGTCCTAACCCACAAAACAAATACAAAATTTAAATTAAACCCACATTTGCAAACCCATAATCATTCAAACCAAACATCCAATTTAACTCAAATCTACCACAAAACTAGAGTTGTCAATACGGGCCGGCGGGGCGGGTCGACCCACAACACACCATAACCCACTATTTGGCGGGGCGGGGCGGGATGGGCTTTTTTAATGGCGGGCCTCAAAATCTCAACCCAACCCAACCCACTAGTGGACCGTGGGTTAGGCGGGCCGACCCACCAAATTTTTATTTTTTTTTATTTTTTCAAAGGAAAAGGAATATATGTATATATATTACATATATATACATTAACTAAGATATATGTGCATTTAGTTACATATAATATATGAAAACAAATTTTTAAAAATAGTTTTTCACTAAATGTTTTTCATTTTTATATAAAAATGACTCATATCAATATTTTTATAAATCATTACTTGCATTAGATAAGATTTTCTATCATTATTATTCATTTATTGTCTATATTTTTAATAAATATATATATAAAAAAATTAAAAAATATAAAAAAAATAAAGGCGGGACAACCCACTAGCCCATGGGCCAACCCACCAAAAGCCCAACCCACTGCGGGCCAAACCCACTTCGGCCCACTTTTTCGCGGGCCTATAATAACTCAATCCAACCCTCCGTTTTGGCGGTGCGGGGCGGGCCGGCCCAACGGGCCTAGCCCATTTTGACAGCTCTACACAAAACCTACATATCAAACACTCAAATAACACCATTTTTGTCTTTGATGAACAGTAAAAGTCCACCATTTTTACCAATCTTAACAAACCCAACATACGAAATGAAGGGGCCCTAAAAATTTAGATTGCAGATTAAAAATAATCATACAACTTTAGATTGACTTTTACATTCAACCCATTAAAAATTAATTAGATTTTCCAATCATATCACAAACCCCTAAACAGCATATTGTCCGAATCTAAACAAAACCTTTTTTTTTCTTTTTTTTTTTAAATATCACTTACTATTTCTTTTAATTTAATTACTTACTATTTATTTCAAAATAATTATAAAGGTATTACTTTTTAATAGTAGTATTAGTAACATACAAAAGTGTTGGTTAATTGTTTAGTGATTTTTTAAAAGGTATTAATTTTTTATACAAAAGCAATAATTTTTCTTCGTAGAATGAATATTTTTCCAGTAAAGAAATTCAATTTTAAGTTGACCCCTGTTGACTGTTGGATAATATACGGTTATGTGTATTGAAAAGATGCACATGTACGAGGCTAAGTCGAGGTAAGAGTTAGATTCTTTCTCCATAAGAAGATATTGTCTCGTATTTAAGTACTCACGGTTAACGACAATCATCTCTAAGATACAATGACTTCAAGCTTAAGGATTACAACACAACAACCCAAAAGCTATCGGCGAACTTACTCGATACTCGAAACTTTCTTAATAATGACTATTGTGGAAAAAAAAAACTCTAATACTTTTTGATTTCTGCAAGGAGATGTGTCATTTTCCACAATGGATACCACCCTTCACAAGGGTCAAATCATTTGGACTCAAGGGTCACACCCCTTCACACCTAACTCGATCCGAACCCGGCCCGGCCCAACGACCCGTCCCGGTTTGAACCCGACCCGAGTGCGACGATGCCACGTGCGGTTCGGATGGTGAGTGTGTGCTTAGCCAATTAGGTCCAAAAAATGATTTATCTCTTATACACATGATTTATCTCTTATACATGTGCTTCTATTAATAAAGTGAAACTTTTTCCACCATTTTTCCAATGTGAGACAACATTCATCTTTCTCCCATTTTTCTTCACAAGAAGGATCCAAGTTGCCAACTTTGTGTATTAATTTCTCATTCACCCGAAATTGAAAATTCGAAAGTAAATACACTACATTCATCTACATGGAACGTAAATTCCGATTTAGCAACTTATTTCCATTTATTTAAAATGAAATCAACATTAAAAATTGATCAAAGATTGGTCAAAACCAACATTCTCTTCCAATTTCCAACATTGACTCTATCTATGTAGACTTGTGTCGAATCTTAGTTAACTAACCAATTAACTGTAATATAAGACTTCGAATTATTTTTATGTTATGAAATATTATGCAATGTACTTTAAGTTATGAAATACTATTTTGAATAATACATTATGTAAAAAATTAATTTTCAAATTTTATAAAATTTTCGTTTACTAGACTAAATATAAGATTAATGACTATATATATAAGATTTAATGACTATATGTATAATTATTGTGATACAATTGTGGGTCTGCCACATTCCACATGTCCCCAGTAGTTTCACTTTTATTTATATACAGATATATGTTAATAAAGTTCAAGAAATGTATAATTATTAACTGCCCATCTACACTAATATAATAGTAAAAAAGTTGACAAATATTACAAATATGCTATTATCTCACTTTATATTGTCATGTCACAAAAAAAAAAAAAAACTTTTCTTGCAAGCTATTTGTATGCCATTAAAATTCTTCTATTGTTACTTGTTTAGTATATTGGGTCTTTTAATTGGACTTTTTGAGTAAAAAATTATAATTATTTGAATGTTTTATTTAATCTATAAGTCATTTTATAAAATTACATTTTACGACCTCAAATAGTAAGTGTAAATAACATTGACCATTGTAATTAGCATTATAATAATAATTTTTTTAATTTTAATATTTTATTTATTGACGGGTGGATATTTAAAATTAATTTTATAATTTTTAAATAAATATTTTTGATTTATTATATTTTTATATTTATTTAAATAATGTTTTCAAATTTTATTTTTTATTTCAAACATATACAATTTTCATTATAATAATTTATTATTATTAATTCTTCTATTATAAAATATTTTAAAAAAAATTGAATGTTGTTGTTTGTATTTTAATTCGTAATCTAATTGAATGCAATAATTTAAACTAATATATAATGAATTTTAAAATATATTTTTATATTAATATAAACACTAAAAATATTATATATTTAAATTAAAATACTCTATTACATTATATTATCAAAATTATATAATTATTAGAACATGTGTGTTGCTAATATTATTAGATGAGATAAGTATTTAGTATCTTTGGTGGCCCACTTAATAACGACCGCCCAATCTTGGATTCTAGTACGCACCTTTTGATCCTTTGCCGCCCAAAATCCTACGTGTCCGTCTCTTATTGGTGGAAAATCTGTGCTATGCAGTCCGGTCTAGGACAAATGTGGGACCCATTCGCCCAGTGTTGGAAACCCCACCACCGTTTCGTTCATCACTATCTCATTCTCACTTTCTTCTATTTTTATTATATGCCTTGTTATATTCCAAGCCAATAATCATATTTCTATTTTTTATTGTATTTAAGTCGATTATACAATATTAATATTATTATTATTAAAGAGACAATACTTTATATGATGAAAAGAAATATAAAGTCTATATATGTAGGAAATAGAAAACCATAATAGTTCGTTGTTTTTCTTGATTTTCAATTTTATATTTATATATAGAACTTAATTTATCTCTTGCAAATTTTTTTTTTCCCAGTCTTTATTAAAAAAAAAGAAGTTCCATCGAATCCAAAAAATACTATAGATTTATTAATAATGAATGTACTTGAACATTAAAAGTGTAATAAATGCACCATTGTTTGATATTTATTTGATCCCATATATTGGCCGGTCAAATCAAATTGGAAAATCTCCACATCGTGTGTGTGGAATAAATCATATATATATTGATCATATAAAAGATGATGAAATCATATATATATATATATATATATATATATATATATATATATATTGATCGATGATGAATTTCTTTTTGAAATTTTAATGGAGAGAAAAAGCAACTTTTAAACGATGATATAAAAGATGATTCAACTGTTTATTATTGGGTATACATATAAGCTTAGCTACTTCAACTTGAGGACAAAATCGACAAAGTTAAAGTAGAAATATAAATTATGAGTTTTAATCGGTGGTGGATCTAAGATTTTGAAAATGGGGTACAAACAAATAAGTAATGTATGATAGAAAAAATTTCGTATGTAAACATTGTTTAATATTTCAAGACATACAACCAAAAAATGCCAATACATAATATTTAAGTAAAAATTTACAATCATAAACTAATATTTGGTCAGTCGAGTCTTCATTTTTTACAAACAATTTTTTTTTTTTTCTAAACATATACTGCTGAATATCAGGTTTTTTTCTCCTTGTCTTTGTTTTTTTTTATTTAGAAGTATCATTTCTCATTTTATAATTATATTATTAGTTAATAATAAGAAAACTATCATAGAAAAATAAATACAGTCATGAATTCTATAATAAACTTACATTTACAGTAACAACCCACGGACATTTCAAATGAAATTCATAACAAATTTTACACATGAAGAAAAACACAAGCTCTTATTTATCAACAAACATCAAATTAATTAATTAATAACTAAATCAAACAATAAATATTAATAATATTTAAAGTTTTCATGGGCATGATTTGAGAAAAAAAATAAAGGACGAAATTATGGTGCCAGATTAAAAGAAGGATGAAAAGTAATAAAGAACGAAACCATGTTGCTAGATTAAGAAAAATGATAGAATTTTATAACAATGATAAATATATTACTTCTTTTTTTTCTTTCTCAATTTGGGGTACACTTGTACTCCTTTTACCATGATGTATCCATCGTTGGTTTTAAATTGATTTAGATTGTGTTTGGATTGAGAGATTTAAGAAGAGAATTGAAATTATATAATAGTAAATTATTCATTGATGATATTTGGATTGATATGAATATGAAATCCATCAATTTTATTTTAAACTAATTTTTAAACAATATAAATAGATCTTGAATCCATTTTAATTTGATATATCTAAAATTCATTGATTTCAAATTTTGTATTTGAAATCATTCGGTTCAAACACATAATTATAATTTTATTGCGTAGGAGAATCCAAACCAAGTTCAATATATATCTTTGTGAAACTAAGCAAATGAATGTCAATATAAAGAGAAAAGATACATAAATTTGGATGAGATGGTCTAAGGAATTACATTTTGTAAAATAAAGTCTCTTTCAATTAATTTTAACTTGTTATTAAGTCAAAGCATATTACACTAAATCTTCTAAATAAAAATTTGTCTCGTTGATCGTTGGATAGTATTATTAAAAAAAACAAAAAAAAAAATGATTGCTATCAAATTCTTTGAATTTCATAGCAGGAATTGTAGTGTTCAATTACAAATTTGATTTGTCTTACGATTAAATAAATAAATACTTTTTTTGTCATGACGTGGATCAGGGGCAATAGAATAAGACTGGGGCCAACTTTACCTTGGATCGCACGAATTTACTCACTTCCAAATCCTTAAAAGGGTCTTTCTTCTAGGAACAACAAAATTAGTGTGAAGTAATGAATGTTTGAGATTATTTAATTTCAGTAATCTACTAAATTTACCAATTTGTTACTGTACAATAGAAATAATAATTCAGGCTAAATATAGCTCGTTGTTGATGAGACGATACATAAGATTTTATTGAATTATCTAATTTATTATATATAATAAAAATTATAGATAATTTGAGCCTAATTTTTCCATTATGTGAAAATATTATTATAAGTTTATAACCCTATTTATTTATTTATTTTATAAACAATAATTCACATTATATTGATAATACATGTTTATTACCTACTTACCATGAACATATATTAATGTGTCAATTATTGATGAGTCACAAATTTAAAATAATTTTTAATTTCAAATTACATTATTCAAAACAATTAATCCCGACAATCAAAAATACTAAATTAAAAGTAATTGATAATATCATTAATTTATACATGACACGAATTAAAAATAATGAAGTTCAAGATGAAACATGAAACTAAAATTGATAATTCAACTCAATAATTGATTACTACTGTTCATTATAAATGGAAGTTATGGAACACTGTCATAAAGTTGTGTAAAACCCAAATTGATTATATACATTCATTATAACACTAACTATCATAAGAACCTTTTTTTTTTAATAGAAAACTGTCATAAAGTTTTGTAACCCACTCATACTTATGTCAGATTTTGTTTTTTTCAATTGTATAAAGATAACTCATTTCTTATCTTCATTCAATTAAAAACTATATTTAATATATTTGGAAATTTATATTATACCCTTATTTAATATTGTAACCTTAAATATGTTAATAACAAATAGTATTAATTAAAGTTTTACTAATAGGTGAAAAAACTTTTATAAAAAAGAAAAGTTGACCATCATTTTTGGACAAAAGAAAAATGAAAGGTTAGTACCTTTATTCCAATACTAAAATCTTATATAAATTTCAATTTTCAATTATTTTAAAATAGTAATATTATGTTTATTTAGGTATAAACATAATATATATAATATATATAGATTTCTTTCAGAAAACAGAAACATGAATAATTACTGATTAAACACATTAAATTAAAAACAAATCTCATCAAAAATATTAAAGATCATGTCTATAATGAAGACATTAAATTTATACAGACAAGATTATGTCACCAAATATGAAAACCAAAAAGAACCACTATAAATGCCACACAGAATCCACATCATATTTTTTCTGGAAAGCAAATTAAGACGAGAGTTTACCAACTTATTACCAGAGTCATAAACCACCCCACAACCCACCCCTCACCGCCCAGACAAATCTTTCTCTATCTGCAACTCCGCCTTTTGCATTTCAGTTCACAGAAATTTGCATTTATCTCTTAATTTCTCAACAGCCCTTTTGCCTTTTACAATCTCTGCTTATTGTTGTGTTTTCATCTTCAGATGAGGAGATAGAGAATTCTTGACTCTGTTTTGGGTAAGCTTCAAGATTAGTTTTTTTTTTTTTTGTTGGCTATTGATATTTCTTCTTATTTGTTAGCCCATTTCAGCTTTTCTTGGGATTTCATTGTTTTTGGATGGATTGGATGTCCCATGCACCCTTAATTTTTCATATGAATGTGTGAAAAAGATTTGATCTTTTTTTTTTTCTTTTTTGTTGCAGGTTTAGATGCTAGGCTCATATGTGTTTATTGTACAGATCAATTGAATAAGTATAGAAAATCTTGATTTATTATTATTATTATTTAATTTTTGGAGATTGTAGAATTTGTTAGAATGTATGATTGTATCTCTAGTTGTGGTTAATTCAGCAATCAAGATTGTTTATTTGCAATTCCTATTACTATTATGAGTTATTACTGAATTGCATGTTTTATATTTGGGCCGCTGATGTTGAATTTGGGTAAATAAGGGGTGTGATCGTTTTAATTATAAAGTTGGATTTTCTTAAAATCAGATGTTATACTAAAGAAAAACTCAAGAAGTTATTAGAATCTTGGGTTGCATAATTTTCATATTTGAACTAGTATAATGAAACACATGCTGCATATGCTTTTACTTTACATATATTTAATCAGATTTTAATACCTTTTAGAATTAAAAAGTTTAAGATTTTCAGTTCTACTTACCCTTAATGCCGAAAATCACTTATGAAATGCCTGCTTAAATTTTTCCCTTGTTTCAGTTTATAATACTCTCGTGTTTAGCTTTTGAATCAGCATACACATTATTGTTGCATAACTGTATGTTGTAAAAGACTACATGTTTATATTTTGCACGAATCTAAGCGTATTAACATATATGTTGATGTTTTCTGAATAAAAATGTGCTAATGTCAATTCTTTTCTTCTCATGGAAGTAAGTAGGGACCAAACTTATGCTTTCTTAATCCTTTTAGCCAATGGTAGTCTTCTTAATCATGTATTTGTCCCTAAAATAGGTGTGCTTTTGCAACTAATGTTTCACAAAAACTTAGAAAAGAAAAAATTCTTAGGCTTCTCATCAAATCACATGATTTCTTGTTAAGATAAATCCCAATACAATTGGTTACTCTTGTTCTGGATTTGGTTCTTCTTTGCTTTTCTTTGCATTCTTCAGCTGCCTATAAAGTTCTACAATGCAGGATCTTGTGTACTTTTCGGCAAAATTAATAAACGATAGCGTTTGATGGGCACCCCAGCTGTTGAAATATACTGGACATCCTCGATCATTGAGTCATTCGATCAATCTTTCGATATACTGATAGAGGATGGGAATTCGTCGGTCACTTTGAATTTTCTTGACGACACAAAGTCGTCTTCACGTGATATTCCGGAACCTCCACCGTTGCCCAAGAAAAAATCGAACAGAGGAATTTCAAAGTATTGTTGTGTTCCGAAAGAAACGAAAGAGTTATGGGAGAAGCTCTTCAACGAGGGGTATGGAGCCGATGTTCACATTGTGACGGCCGATGGATCAATAATTGCTGCTCATCAAAGTGTTTTGGTAAATGTTTTGAGTTTGTTGTCCTTATTTTACATGGAATTGCTCGAAATAAAATATTTCTTGCATGAGAACATAATCTTGTTCGATTTTTCTTGTTTTGCAGAGTGTTGCATCGCCAGTGCTCGAGAGTTATCTGCAGCAGTCGAAAGTTAAGGATGGTGTGAGATCAATAACGATTCCTGGAGTGCCTTATGGCGCTGTCTCGGCTTTCATACGTTTCCTTTATTCGTCTTGGTACGGTATAACTTTCATCTTTTTGTGTTCTCATTTTTTAATTTCTGGACTTATATAGAGTACCGTTTATGCATGATTTCCATCACCATTTTCAAAAATTGTAATTTAATCTTGACTTTTTTAATTTTGAAAAAAGAAATCATGACCTTTATTTATTGTTGTAATTACTTCGAATCACAATTCTATTTTCCGGAGATCGGAGTCCGGAAAAGAGCCATGTTAGATAGACACACATGAGATGCCATGTAATTTCGAAGAAAAAAAATCACCACATTTTCAAAATTGCAATTGAATCTTGATTTTTTTTTTAAAATTTTAGAAAATAAAATAAAATTATTCGTTACTGAAATTGGAGAATGCGCCCAAATAGGGACTCGTTGCTACAAAATAGATGACTTTATGCTACAAAATAAATTGCAATTTGTTTAAAATAGATGGTGATTTTTTATTTATTTTTTCTATTTTTTGCATTTAGGCCTTAAAATTATTACTTTTTCAGTTCTCTAAATTTTACTTTTTTAATGTACTATTATGCAGTTATGAAGAAGAGGAAATGCAGAAGTTTGTCCTCCATTTACTGGTTTTATCACATTGCTACATAGTACCATCTCTTAAACGACTCTGCGAATACATCCTAGAACATGGTTGGTTGACTAGAGAAAATGTCATAGATGTATTGCAATTAGCTAGAAGTTGTGACGCGCCACGACTTGCGTTGGTGTGTCTTCGTATGGTAGTGTGCGATTTCAAATTTATCTCGACTACTGAAGCATGGAAAGTGATGAAACGTGCCAATCCTTCTCTAGAACAAGAGCTATTGGAGTCGGTTGTCGAAGCAGATTCAGTGAGTTACCAATCTCTATATACCTCTTTATATTCTCCTTTTATCACTAAAATCCCGGCTTAAAACACATTAAACAAGATTATTACCTCTCAAGTCTTCCCATGTTCGTTTCTTGATCCTCGTAAATAAATTGCCAATGATTTTTAATTTTCTACTTTTATTTATGACCAATGACAATGATTTTCTTCACCTCCAAACCGGAATAAGGAAGGTTGCGTTAGGTTGACAGCCAATGAGAAATACCATCACTATTCATGTTGTTCTTTTTTCATTTACTGATAAAATATTTTAGGGTTCGTTGCCGATAAAATTACAATATTTCCTAAAGGGTGCGGCTATCCGCACCCCACTATCTACTAAACACACCCCAGTTGTAGTGTTACTGTTCACATCACATGTGAACAGTAACACTACAACTGGGGTGTGTTTAGTATTTCAGTGGGGTGCGGATAGCCGCACCCTTTCCTAAATTGCAATTTTAACCAAAACTCTTTCAATATTTGCAAAACAACATAGCCTTATATATATGCAATTTGACATTGGTCAGTTTTCCAATATTTTTTCCTTTGTAATTAAACTGTCATACAATCTTCAGGGGCATCCCTCAACATAGAAAAATTGTACTTGGAGACTGCATGGCAGTTTAAGAACAAAGGGAAAAAAAATTGGAAAATTGATCGTTGTCAAATGTGCACCAATATTAACAAGATGTGTTATTTTTGCAAATAATGAAAGATTTGGTTAAAACGAAAAGGTTGTGATTTTATCAGCAATAAACCCAATATGTTACTATCCAAAGCTGTTCTTTTCCTTCTAATATAGTCACAAAAGTATCTTAACTTTACTTTATCTTAGAGAAAACAAGAGAGATTGAAGAAGATTGAAGAGAGAAAAGTATATATCCAACTGCATGAGGCAATGGAGGCTCTACTTCATATTTGCCGGGATGGATGCAGGACAATCGGGCCTCGCGACAAAGTGCTAAAAGGAAGCCAGGTTAAGTGCAGTTTCCCTGCATGCAAGGGTCTCGAGACTCTAATTCGTCATTTCTCTGGTTGCAAGACTAAAGTCCCCGGTGGATGCGTGCATTGCAAGCGCATGTGGCAGCTTCTTGAACTCCATTCTCGCATGTGCAACGAGCCTGAATACTGCAAGGTCCCGCTTTGTAGGTAAGCATGGTAGATTTCTGTTTTGCAGATATAAACTTTTTTCAGAAATTCGAAAAAAATAGCGACTTGTAAGTTATTGTTTGGCCCTTTTGGATTCTAGGCATTTCAAGGTGAAAATGCAGCATCAGAGCAAGAAAGACGAGGCAAAGTGGAAAATGTTGGTGAGAAAAGTGGTTGCAGCAAAGAATATGCAGAAACTGTTTGCGAATCGAGGGTCGGGTTTTTAGTGACCAATATGCAGATGTTAATACTTGTAAAAGCAGTGTTGAGGCCAATATTTTAGCAGGCCATATCCAGCTTGGAAAATCGGTGTAAAGATTAGTCGAAAGAAACGAAATGTATAGGAGAGTTGCAACTTGGGTTGACTCTACTCAACTACATTATACTACTTTGTTCAAATAATGGTTGCAATGTGATCATCTTCAGTTATCTAACAAAGTTTGTGATGGTGATTTGTGATCGTTACTTATTATCTGATAAGATTTAGGATTCTTTTATGCAATTTAGTTGATAAATATGTTTGTTCTATCACACAAAAAAATCCAAGTTTACATCCAACCTGTAAATTGATCTCTAATCAAAGTGGGAAAAAAAAAACTGGCAAAATGTAATTTCCTATTAAATGAAGCAGCAATCATCTGGTTAAAGCAATTGAGCAAAGAAAAGCACAAAAGCATGACCATATGCAGAAATACAGCAAAGCTAGCCTGTTTGTAGATGACATTATTCGATTACATGTTACAACATCCGAACCATAATTTAGAAGGTTAGCAACAATAAGTGTTCGAGGGTGGTTCAGTGGAGTTAAGAGACGTGCCTATCCAAGAAAGCCTGAGCTAGATTGCGGAAACCCGGATTGACTGCACCAGCTTCAGCAAATCTTTTGATGGCATCGACTACTTCTGGTTTCAGAATTTCACTCTCAGTCGTTGGATTACATAGATAGTACAGTGATCCCAGAGCATAATTCACCTGCATATACAAATTTCAGTCTTTTTTAAACCATTGGGATTGCACAAACTCGAGTAAAATGCAGTTCAATTTTGCTAACATTGAATGATGTAAAATGATAATACTGTGTGCAGCATCAGATTGATAATCATGAATCTCCAACAAGACAGTATGATTGTACCTTCGATAAATAGACTAATGCCCTTTAAGAAAAGAAAAAAAAAATCAATTTACCAAGCAGTTTTGTCTGAATTCTAAAATGTCATTTATTGCTTCAGAGCATATGCCAAACCCATGAAAGGACTTGCCATGTTAGACTTTTTACCGTGTTTCTAACGGGGCTTGATAGGCATTGGATGACAAGAGGAATGCCACCACACTGAATCACAACAGCAGCATTTGTTGGATCTGCAGATTGGATATTTACAAGCATAATAAAATTGAGAAATTTTAAAAACAAAAAATAGGGGGGAATAAGCGAGATGCCTTGATATTCTGTTCAACTAAATAGATAGCATCTAAACACGTACCAGCACAAGCATTGCAGATTCCTCCAACAGCAAACTCCACAAGCCTCTCATTGGGCTCTGTTATGCAGTCCAGAAAAAGTTCCAAAATGTTTAGCTGTTGAAGAGATATAAGATTATTCATGACATCCAAAACAACGAGTTGTTTAATCAGTCATTAAATCATTATGAGGACACCACAAACCTGACGGAAAAAGGTGTAATTGTAAGGATCGTACGCGAAGTTCCCCAAATTAGCAACAATTTTCTCCTTTGTTTCTGCAACATCATGAAGTCCTCGTATGTTCAATGACCAAAGGTAATGCAGTACAAAAGATAAAAAAATGCATTATGCCACATACTATAAAGATAGATCTAAAAGATTTGACTCAAGCCATATATGGACAGCAAGTTTGAGAACGAGTATCATCTCTAGAACTTGATTATGAAAGAAATGCCTTTGCAAGAAAACAAAATATGATATGCTTGTGAGCAATTCATGGACACACTAAATATGAATGGCACACAAAGCTGCCCCATCTTTTCATCAACATTCAGTTATGGACCTTGAAAAATAAAAAAAATAGAAATTCTAAACATAACGATGAAGCAAGCTATTTATAGGTCTATCCATTAAATCCAAGATTTATCAAGAGTAAAGAACCTTCTCAGTATGAACTATCTAGTCCATCTTCTTGTTTAAGGAGGTCATTGATATTCAGCTCAGATGAACAATGTATCGAGTGAAACTTCAAGCACAATGCCTTGTCACTTAAATAAGTCAAGGGGGATACGAGTCCCATCCAAGAACAAGGGTAAATATTATAATGAAGATGTATATGTTGAATGCACCATCTACTGTTGATTATTACTGAGTATACCAGATTACAAGGCGCAACCGTGAAGAATTATTTTCAGAAATATGGAAATCTTGGTTCACCATTAACTTAGTATTCAAATCATTCCACTTGAAGAACAAAAAAGGAGACAACATTGTTTTGAAAAACATGCTATAATTCATCTAACAACCACACAATCATTTCATATCCTAATTCAAGTATAAACTGAAGTATTCAAATCTCAAGGTTAAAACATGAACCGATTTTGGCAAACCGTACCTTCATCGGATGCATTTTGAAACTGTGCAACCAGTTCCTATGACACGAAATCAAAATACAGCAATGATTAAATTTCTAAGGAAAAAGGGAAAAGAGCAGTCAGCGAGTCAACTGATATACATGACAATGAGGGCAAATTTCATTCGATCAATCGAATAACTATAATGTGCATAGCAGCACCTGGAGATACTGCAGCCTCGGGCTTCCATAATTGCCAGTGCGCTCCTTTTGTCTCTCATCATTCGTGAACATGTCGCCAGAAATCTTCACTCCCTCCTTTTTTTACCGCGCCAAATCGATTTCTATTTTGAACAGAAGCGAGATATGAGAACGATGGGCTCAGAAGTGAAATACAGAGAGAAGCAAGAGGAAGGAGAATTTGGACTTCGATTACTATTTAGGATTTGATTGGGGGGAAATGACGGTTGATCACGGTGGCGGACGACGGTGGCGTGAGGTGGTGAATGTATTTAGATAAAAATAAATAAATAAATAAATATATATATATATATAAATGCTAACAAAAAATGTGACTTATTTTTGGTATTTGCCCGATGGTCCCTTGAGTTTATGCTAATTATAAATCTGCCCCCAAACGTCCTCCTTTAACTCTGAGTCCTCTCACACACGGATAAAACCTTCACATTTTTTTTCAGCGTTCAAACAATTACTCATTTTCTTTCTCAAATAATTTTCTTGCTACCTCTCAATTCCATTCCCAAGCTTTTGAAAATCAATTGTAACAAAATACTTGCAAGAATTTAATACAAAAAGAAAATGGGGAAAAATCAAGCCTACAAAGCGATGCAGAGATCCCGGCTCGGCTCGAGCTCAGCCGCGACGGAGGAGGCTGAGGACGGCATGGTTCGTACCCTTCTATACACTTGTTTCTTTTCTTTATTCTTTTATCTATTATTTTTTTATATTAAATAAATGTATAAGTTTATGTGGAAGTTTCATCGGTACTTAGTGGGAATCTTGAAATTATTTTTCTTGACTCTTCTGAACTGGGTTTTAGAAAAGAAGATGAAATTGATTGTTGCACGATTAAGATGCTGAGAAACAGATGAACAGTGTTACACTTTTTCGTTTTCCCCCTTTGAGTTACTAGTAATGGTTGACTGTGAATTCTTTTTCAGCATCACATTACATACAAATAAATTAGGTGGGTATAGGTGTTACATGATTTTATTATTTTGTATGTTTGGATCAAAATTTTAATCCATAATATATACGTTCAATAATTGAATTACCCAGTTTCACTAAACAAGAAGAAAACTTCAATTGCTATTGACTATTGTCCTCATCCATTGAAGGTCTAATTTTAGTCCTCGGAATACCCCTGGCCATTACGTAGAATTCCAAACATGTCCTTTAATTCCGACGGTGACGTCTCTCAGGCGGCGGCGGCCACCACTAGAGATTGGATTTTTCCTTCTTACTCCGCCCACTCACCACAGAATTTCCGCAGAACCCCCAGAAGGAAAAGACTATCGTCGTACCATCAGCAATCCAGCTCTGCCGCGGCAGCGTTT
The DNA here is from genome assembly GCA_954870855.1 of Scutellaria minor. Classification (NCBI taxonomy): domain Eukaryota; kingdom Viridiplantae; phylum Streptophyta; class Magnoliopsida; order Lamiales; family Lamiaceae; genus Scutellaria; species Scutellaria minor. The sequence continues at coordinate 5,321,793 of OX940729.1, forward strand.
ACAGCTAGAGGTGATTCGAATCGCCTTTCCAGGTTGAGGCCGCGGCGTTTTGAGTTTGGGAACTATGAGAAGTCAACAAGGCGGCTAGATGATGATTCAGATGGAGGTAGAGGTGCGGGGATCAAGTCATGCGATGCCGTTTCTTCGGAGAAATGCGAGGTCAAGGAGGTTAAAGCCATGGAGAAGACCTTTTCTGGATTTTTGAGAGGACGGTTGAACGTTCGTTGGCAGCTTGCTTTTATCATTTCAGTCAGCTCTCTCTCTCTCTCTCTCTCTCCTCATATTTTCATAGATGGGCTCTTTGGGTGCGTAATTATGTGTGAATTGGAGAAATAGCAAATAATGAGTTCTAACAATCTTATTGTGTAAAAGTAATGCACAACTGACAAAGCACAGGTTGAGTGTTCTAGTCTGACTTTGTGATTATGTAATACTATAATGTAATATTTCTGATTGTGATTGTGGTTTATTTTGCATCACAGATATTGATGACGGTGTTGTCCTCATTGTTACACAAGAACTTTAGTTTACACAAAGAGGTTACTGAGTTACAGGTAATTATGCAAGCAATCTAAACACTTACATTATGTTTGCATTGTAACTTTTTATAGATGGATGAAGATAACGGCATGTTTCATGTTTGACTTCCCTAGGAATACATCTTGTGTTGTTAGAAATATTGAATTTTTTTTTTTTTTGAAAAGTTAATGCATGAATCATGGTTCTGACAGAAGTCAGAAGATCTTGTAAAACTATTAAGAGTACCAATGCTATGGAAAAGGCAAAAAGTGATTATACATTTTTAAACAAATCTATGTCTTCCATTTTGTCATACTTTTCAAATTTCAATGAACCTTTTTCTTGCAATATTCGTAATTCAATATTTGTCCAATTGGCCATTAACATCAACCATGCAGCTGCAGCTCCGTAAGTAAAGTTGTAGCTAGCATATACTTTTACATGGTGCATGTTGATCTTGTACATCTGTCTCTGTTTGACTGGTAATGCAATAATTTTGTTTTGTTTCTAATGTAGAAATATGCATTTGACTAGAAAATATTTGAATTAGGAAGCAGCTTATGAATTTGTTAATAGGCAAGTCAATATACTACTTTGATTTGAATTACTAGCTGATTTAGTTTCTATATGAAGTGATTGCATCACAAGTCTTAGTTTCTTGTCAACAACAATTTGTTGAGTACAAATGTTGAAGGAAGTTCCCTTATGCCAACTTCATGCGTATTATTTAGTGTAGCTGTTTGATTATGTTTTACTACTTTTTGCAGGATCAAATTTCCAAACTCAATGGAAGACTCAAGCTATGCAATCTTTTGGACTCAGTAGATGTGTACAATTCGTCACCACATGATATTTTCATTGATAATCTTCCTAGCAAGAGTCTGAAAATTATAGCGTTAGCTGTATCAATAATGTTTTTATCCCTCCCATTCTTTTTCTTCAAGTATGTTGACTATGTCTCAAACTCAAGAAGGCTATTAGACAATAACACGGAGGAGGTCTCTTTGAACAAGCAGGTGGCATACAGGGTTGACGTCTTTTTATCAGTCACCCCTTATGCTAAGCCTTTAGCATTATTAGTTGCTACCCTATTGTTGATATGTTTCGGTGGGTTAGCACTTTTTGGTGTGACAGATGACAGATTAGCGGATTCCCTTTGGTTATCCTGGACATATGTAGCAGACTCAGGGAATCATGCTAATTCTGAAGGCATTAGTCATAGACTAGTGTCGGTATCCATTAGTTTTGGTGGGATGCTTATATTTGCTATGATGCTTGGACTTGTTTCTGATGCGATTTCCGAGAAGTTTGACTCTTTGAGGAAGGGAAGAAGTGAAGTTGTTGAGCGCAATCACACTCTTATACTTGGGTGGAGTGATAAGTTGGTAGGCCATTATGTTGTTTGCCTTGAGACGGGACGTAACATTGCTCTTAACTGTTGGGAGTGTTCCCATTCATTTAAAAGCATCATAATCTCTTCCATTTGACTGACTTCTATATTTTTTTTTTCCAGGGATCGCTGTTGAATCAACTTTCCATAGCCAATCAGAGTTTGGGTGGAGGAATAGTGGTTGTCATGGCTGAGCGAGACAAAGAAGAGATGGAGCTTGACATTGGTAAAATGGAGTTTGACTTTAGAGGAACATCTGTCATATGCAGAAGTGGGAGCCCTTTAATACTAGCTGACCTAAAAAAAGTATGTTGTCATGAATTTTCTTCCTTCTTTTTCATGTGTGATGATCATCTAAAGATTCCTCTGCTTCAGACTTACTCTATAGATGCAATTTATGGCTATATTTGTAAAATATATATGTCATATATACAATTATACATGTATGACCAGACCGAACTGATTAGTTCAATTGGGAATTGATCACTAGTCTGGTCAGGGAAAAGGTACAAACGGGAAATATGGTTGAACCAGAAAAAATTGGAAATTTAAGTATTTTGAAAAGAAAAGAAAATATGAAATAGTTTTTAAACATGTTTTCGGATCGAAAAAGGAAGTTTCTTTGCAGTTATAATTTTATTTTTTATTATTTTGTGCAAAGTATTATACATATTACATAATAATGTTAAGCAGAACTGTAACAAGTAAAAATACAGGTCAATTTTCATGTAACCGGTTGAACTGTGAACTGTTAGCCAAACTGGTGCGACCACTGGTCCAGTTCCACAAAAACTGTGTAGATGCATATATTGTGGCTAGTCTTACAACTAAAAAAATTTGTAATTCATTGAACAAGCTAACTGGAAGAACTCCTAGGTGTCCGTTTCTAAGGCGCGAGCAATAGTTGTCCTTGCTGAAGATGGAAATGCTGATCAGGTTAGTACATGGGAGACTGACATATCTTGACATTAGAACTATGTAAAATAGCTAACTATTTGAACTTTCTGTTGGATGTAGAGTGATGCGCGTGCATTACGGACAGTTTTAAGCCTAACAGGAGTTAAAGAAGGATTGCAAGGACATATAGTAGTTGAATTAAGTGATCTAGATAATGAAGTTCTTGTTAAGCTTGTTGGTGGGAATCTTGTTGAAACTGTGGTGGCGCATGATGTAATTGGTCGGCTGATGATTCAGTGTGCTCGACAGCCAGGCCTTGCTCAGGTCAGCTAATAGTTTGTATTACTACCTATTTATGTTCTCAATGGGAAACAATTGCTGCTTTCAACATCATATATGGATTGTTTATATGTGGCTTGTTTACCGTGCAAGCTATTCTGGTCAAGTTGTATATACTAATTCAAATATTTGCATCAATGTTTCCCCTCTATGGATTTGCTTCACAGATATGGGAAGATATTCTTGGGTTTGAAAATTGTGAGTTCTACATCAAGAGGTGGCCGCGGTTGGACGGGGTGCAATTTGAGGATGTTTTGATCAGTTTCCCAGAGGCCATTCCTTGTGGGGTGAAGGTAGCATCACGTGGTGGAAAAATTATTCTAAATCCTGATGACTCTTATGTTCTACAAGAAGGGGATGAGGTTCTAGTCATTGCAGAGGATGATGATACATATGCTCCATCAGATCTGCCAATGGTGCTTCTCTTCTCTTCTCTTTGCTATTATTTTAATATTATTCTGCATCAGTTCCTGTTAACTATTCTGCCCTAAAAAAAGAAAAAAAAAAAAAAGATTCCACTAAAAATCCGAACTTCATCTATCCATCTTACGTTGGTCATTTTTCTAGCATTGAAATGGAAAACCATCACTAGGTTAAGATAACAATGCATTCCAATAATGAAATAGCTCCAGGAAAAATTATACCAGAAAAATTGCATAATCAAGGATGTTATGACATAGTTATTTTGGAATTCTTAAAGCAGCAGCATTCACTGTTGGACAGATGATGTATGTAGTTAGAATAAACTTCAACATCAATCGCTATTCACTTCATCTTATGATGTTCCAAATAACTTCTAACCCTGAGGATATTATTTATGTTTCTTACATCAGTAAAAACGTTCCAATGATTAATGCAGCATTACTTTTCTTTTCCTTGGTTTTGGCGCTATGTAGTAGCATTCTCTTTTTATTTTTCACATCTGTGTATTGTAAATTGTTGATGGGGGAATGAATGAATGTCGATGAAGAACCTAAACTTGCACAATGATGGGACTTGTACAGACATCAAGGCTAGCAGACATAAACCTTGGCCATATGCTCCTAGCTCTCCTACAGAGGCTTTTCTTAATCAAACTAGTGTATCACTTGTGCAATGCACAATTATAATATTAATATAATTTACACTAAATCAAAAATAACTATAGACTTCATTATACATTTTATAGTAATATTATTTTACATTTGACGTTGTGTCTTTATTATTATCGCATCAATGGAATATTAGAATCCACTATAATATTATGGCATGGATGTTGTATATGAAATGAGATGTGTAACCATTTCTGAATCTAATGAACTGTTAGGACTTTTTCTGTGTGGCTAATTTCAGTAGTTTCAAATGTGTTCTTCAGGTAGACTGAGCTATTGTTTTGCATGACAGCTATAACAATAACATGCCATTAAATCTAATTTGAGGCCGCAACTTGGGATGTGAATCCTTTATAGTCTGTCTTGGTGTTGTACTTCCAGGAATTCTTCTAGTATGAAATCCATTAATATTTGGTTGTGAGCAAGGCAGTTTTCTTGTATTCTTCATTAATTCATGTGTTATATCACAAAAGAAAGCTAACCTAAAATAGTCAAAAAGCAGTAAGGTGAGCTGGCCACTATTGAAAGAAATGGTTAGAGGGGTGGTTCCTGCCATGGAATTCAAGTTAGTGGGGCATACCATGAACCAAACTTACAGACACAAAATTAATTTCATTATTCAGGTCAAAGATGTCGAATTCATGCTCATTACCCGACCAACAAAAAAGCCTCAGAAGATTCTACTTTGTGGATGGAGGAGAGACATTGATGATATGATTGTGGTAAGACCTATCAATTGAAGCTCCTAATTCCTTTTCTTCTTCAATTGAATGCTGCAGATTCTGGGAGGAAATTTACCCAAGGATGAAGTAATACAAAAGTCTTTTGAGCGGATACTTCTTTGCGGTTGGCGGAGAGATATGGAAGATATGATTACGGTAATGGTGTACAAATGGCACAACATGCTTCCAGAACTTTTCCATCGGAGATGAAATTTTCTAAGAAAATTACCCTCCCACCACCATGTGCCCACGACCTTTCCATGAAAATATTCAATTTTGATACTCATATGATATGGTTTCTGTTTCCTTTCAGATTTGCGATACATTACTGTTTTAACATCAATATAAACTCTGTTGTGTGTTCTTTTAGGTACTTGATGCTTCTCTAGCACATGGGTCAGAGTTGTGGATGTTCAATGAAGTTGCTGAGAAGGAAAGAGATAAAAAGCTTACAGAGGGTGGCCTTGAGATCGACCGTTTGTCGAATATAATACTTGTCAATCGCGAGGGAAATGCTGTCATACGGCGTAATCTTGAAAGCCTTCCATTGGAATCCTTTGATTCAGTAAGCATCGATTATCTTTAAGTCAGTACTATAAATGCTGATAGCCTGAACTGTTGAACCTGGGAATACTGGTACACCCCATCAGTCTAAGAGCATATTATCTTTAACAACCATGCAGCTTGTTTATAACAATTAATCATGCAAACTATATTTTTTCCTAAAGTTTCTGGAGGATGATGTTTCTGCTATGCAGATATTGATTTTGGCTGATGAATCAGTGGAAGATTCAGCAATTCAGGCTGATTCTAGATCTCTTGCCACACTGCTGCTGATACGTGACATTCAGGTAGAATAATCTGATGGGTGATCTGTTCAGTCGTATCTCTATCTGGAATTGCTCAATGTATTATATACTTGCCATTTAGAATTCAGCTTTATCTTCATTTTTTTTTCCACAGGTTTTGAATTTGAATATGGGTAATAAGTGTTGTTATGTTCTTGAGACCCTTGACTTCTTTTCCTCATGTGGGACTTGTGTTTGCTCGAAATCATAGTTACTATCTTTGTGCTGTCATCGAGGATTTGTCAAAAACTTTCATGTGCTAACTATTTAGTGAAAATAAGACCCCTGCAGTCATTGTTGCTTTTGTGAAGTTCCCAGTCCAAATTCCTTCTGTTGAGAAGTGCTTATTGGCTAATAACAATAACAATAATAATGTTTGCTCGTATAATGTAGCGAAAATGTTTTTTCTTTATTATATTGCACACAAGCTTATGTATGTGTTCTGTGCCCTGATACTTGTTTAAACTATTGTTCATTTCACACATACCTATATGTATGCACCTGGTTTTGGGTTTCTTTTGCCTTGATTTAACACTTGTTGGCTCATGGACTTCAAATAATTGAATCAAGCTGCCACTCTTCAGCAGTTGTTTTTGATATTTGAGCTCAATCAGAATCCGGTACTATGTTTGATTTGTTTTGTGTGCTTTGAGGAAGTTTTCGGTTGAATGTGTTTTGAATAGATGCGGTGGAAATGCGATGTATTAGTAGGATAATGATGGGATTGGAATGTATGTGGTTGAAAAATGAAACCAAACAAATCCCCCTAAATATATCTAGACTAAAGATGTAATTTGGATTTGCAGGCAAAGCGCTTGCCATACAGAGAAGCCATGGCTTCCCAGGCTCACAGAGGTAGCTTCTCACAAGGCTCATGGATTGGGGAAATGCAGCAAGCTTCAGATAAATCAGTCATAATCAGTGAAATTCTTGATCCAAGGACTAAAAATCTACTATCCATGTCAAAAATCAGTGATTACGTCTTGTCAAATGAGCTTGTCAGCATGGCACTTGCCATGGTGGCCGAAGATCGCCAGATAAATGATGTACTTGAAGAACTTTTTGCTGAAGAGGTAGGTTTTATATTATATCCATGGACGAAAAAATCGCGATATTTCGGCGATATATCGCCGAAATATCGAGATTTTTGAGACACTGAAATAAAAACGGGGTGATAAAAAATTTCGTCAAAATATCGGAGATATATCGGCGATATATCAGTATAATATCGTTTTCGGTAAATAGTGCATCATTTTTGTGGGATATCGCCGATATATCGGTCGATGGTTTTTTTGAATTTTTTTGATTTTTTTTGAATGGTAAATTAATTAGGCCAGTGTGTTAAACAATGAAATACATATTTAAATTTAACTATATTTTTAATTAAATAATTAGTAAACTTATATTTAGTAAATTATTTGAATTTAGGTTCCTCTCATAAATTAATTAGGCTAGTGTGTTAAACAATGAAATACGTATTTGAATTCAACTAATAGTTTTAATTAAATAATTAGTAAACTTATATTTAGTAAAGTATTTGAATTTAGGTTCCTATCATAAATTATCATGGCTAGTGTGTTAAACAATGAAATATGTATTTGAATTCAAAATTTGTCATGTTATCATAATCAGTGACGAAAATGTTATTATAAGAGACAACGTTTATATAATAGTTTATCTCTAAATTTGTTGTAAACATAATTTTTTATTTGAAATTTAAGTTCAATATATGATGTATTAATGTTATTTATAATATTATATAAAATACTAGATATATTTTTCAAATTTTTTTCAAATTTTTTCAATTTTTTGCGCAAAAACCGATATATCCACCGATATCAATATATCCGTCGATATATCCGTAAAATCAAGGTATCGATATATCCACAAGTATCGATATTTTTGTCCTTGATTATATCTCATCTGTTGTTTAAGGGTTCTCCCGATAATCTTGAAGAAGCTTTTATTCTTACAGGGGAATGAGTTGCACATAAGACGAGCAGACCTTTACTTTAAGGAAGGCGAAGAACTGAGTTTCTACGAGATACTATTAAGAGCTAGACAAAGAAGAGAGATTGTGATAGGGTACCGTTTGGCTGACACAGAGAAAGCTGTGATCAATCCTCCGGCCAAAAATGAGAAACGGAAATGGTCACTAAAGGACGTCTTTGTAGTGATAGCTGAGAAGGAATGAGTTACTACTGAGAGGTACGACTGTAAATATAGTTTTGATTTTTGTATACGCGATCAATGAGACGAATCCTGTGCATTTTGGTGCTTAATCATGAATATAGAGGAGGCAAGAGTTTCCCAGAAGTTTGATGGCTATGGAACTAAATTTTCCACTGCATATTAGATGTAATTCTACAGGATTTAAATATGTTGTTGTTTTTTTGTACTTTTATCTTTTGTATTGTTGCACTTTGTCCCATTGTTGTACCTTTATTATTGATTACTAGATACATTTGTGATAAAGATTTGTTTGAGATTGTAAAGAAAAATAACCCCTAAAATTTAGGGGTAAAGTGCAGAAAAAAAATCATGCAGTTTGGCTGACAACAGAATTTTCTGTTTTATTTATTTCTTTATTTATTTAATTGTAGATTGATATTTCATCTTGTATCTAGGAAGAGTGTAATGATTATGTTATGACAAGGCATGAATGAATGTTTAATTCCCTTAATTCGTATTAGCATGACTCATTTTCTTTTTGATGAGTTTCTTCCATTTGAAATTGTTATATAAAATATTAGACAAGCCTTTTTCAAAGTATGAATTATTTTTTTTGCACTCAGGGGTTTCCATTAAAATTTGGTATAGACTTTTATGAAAAATTATGTTGATTTACTTCCGCTGCATATTTATAATAAATGAAGAAAAAAAAAGTCCTTGAGCGAGTTTTACTTGTTGTGGACAAAACACAGTGAAAGACAAAACACAGTGTACAACCTAAGTCACATTCTTCAGTGTCTTGCCTGCAACAACTTTGGTTTTCTTTTTTAATCATAAAATATGGAACTTGCGAAATAAATAAGTAATTCCTCCTCTTTTTTTCAATCTCGTTGAGATAAATATATTGAAGCTTTATTGTTTACATATCTTGGTGAAGTTGACACGACATAAATCGATGTCAATAGCTACTAACTGACTCCTATTAAAACATTTTACTTTAACTTCATACTTTGAAAATAAATTGACTTTATAAAATGAAAATTATTTTAGCAAATCATCGATACACTCTGATACTACAATTTTACAATATAACATCCAAATTTTTTGAATTTCAATAAGACTTTTTTTCTTTTCTTTTTTAAATATAAAGTTGAAATAAATCAAGACAAATTTTCATAAACGTGTAAACCAAATTTTAATAAATGAAATTCATCACTGTGCAGTGGAAAAAGATTCGTGCTTTGAAAAATATCTCATCTAATACTCTAAATAACAATTTCAAATATAAGAAACCCAACAAAAAGAAAAAGTCAAGCTAGTACGAATTGGAATGAAAAATCATTCATGAATTAAAAATGGCTAAACGAAAATAAACTATTGACACTAGCCATCATGTATCAACTACACTCTGTCATTCAAACATTTTATTTTGAAAAGTTAGATTATATATACAACGATTTCAGTGAAGACATATATGTCAAGATTAAATACAATATGTAATCTCAATACAAACATGCATAAACATTTCTTGTATGTGGGATCGGTTCTTAACACGATGGGCAAATTCGATGACCTATTTATAACCCATGAATCTTTGTTGGTCATTGCCTACTTTTGAGTATGACAAGGCCGACTTATGACCCTATAGCTAAATTCCGAGTCTCATCATAAATCATAATACATATTCATAAAATCATTTTCTTTATAACACATGGTATCAACTTATCAATCACATTCACACAAAACATTTAATAAAGACAAACACGAGTTAGAAGTCCTCACCTTAAGTTGGAAAAACCTTGAGTGAAAATAATGCGAATGCAAATGTACACCTCGTGCATCACACCTTTTTCGTGACATAATCATAGGAAAAAATGACACAAAATTAAATTCAATATCTAATTGCTACTCCAAAACCTCTGAAAATTAATTTTATACGATATTAAAGCTATAAAAGAAACTAAAATCAGAATGTGGACTGTTTTGAAAATTAACATAAAAATTTCTCAGATTAAATTGAAATTTCATGAATTTGGAATGAAGGAAAATTACATGGAAGTTGTAACTGTCTCTCGAGTAACTCCTCATCTCTCTGCTCCCTCTCTCTCTTTTCTTACCTTTCTCTCGACACTCTCGTGTTCCCCCACTCTCTCTTCTCTTCCCTTTTTTTTTTTTTAAATAAACGATGTAATCTATATATATATATATATATATATATATATAATAACAGAAGTCACCTGATTCTCTTTTCTTACCTTTCTCTCGACACTCTCGTGTTCCTCCACTCTCTCTTCTCTTCCCTTTTTTTTTTCTTTTTTTTTTTTAAATAAGCGATGTAATCTATATATATATAATAACAGAAGTCACCTGATAACCGTTGCTTAAAAAAATTCTAAAAATAAAATATTTTTTTAAATGTATATTATAGAATATGATAACATAAGTCACCTGATAACCGTTGCTTAAAAAAATTCTAAAAATAAAATATTTTTTTAAATGTATATTATAGAAAAAACTGTACCAGCTTAAATTCAGTTTTGTTATATGAAACTCTATCTCTAATTCTATAACATAAGTCACTTGATAACTGTTGTTTAAAAAAATTCTAAAAAGAATATTTTTTTTAAATGTATTTTATAGAAAAAATTGTCTCCGCTTAAATTCAATTTTCATTGTACGAAATTTTATCTCTAAATCTCTATCTCTCTCTTGATCACACTCATTATTTATTATTTTTTAATCTTGAAGAATTTTCCTTTCGTCTGTACTATCAGATTTTCAGTTGTTCAACGGCAATCTCGCTCTCGAATTTCTTTCTCGATCATACTGATTCATATCTATTTTCTTCTTCGATGGCAATTTCTCTCTCGATCACAGTGATTCTTTTTTTTTTCTTTTGAATTTCTTTCTCGATCATACTGATTCATATCTATTTTCTTCTCTATTTTTTTTTGTTGGAGTTTGTCGGTGAGTACGATCAGATTTCTAGTTGAGTTGCAATCAACTGTTTTGATGGCAAATTCTCTCCAGATCACGCTGATTCTTTTTTTTGGTTTGGAGCGTGATTCTGGATGAGTACTATTAGATTTCCAATTTTCTCTCCCGATCACGCTGATTCTTTTTTTTTTTTTTTTGTTTGGATGAGTACTATTAGATTTCCAATTTTCTCTCCCGATCACGCTGATTCTTTTTTTTTTTTTTTTTGTTTGGAGCGTGATTCTGGATGAGTACTATTAGATTTCCAATTACAATAACATATTTCAACGGATCTCTCGATCACATTGATTTTTTTTCTCTATTTTCTTTTTTTGTTGAATCATGATACGAAACTCTATATCTAAATTTCTCTAATTTTCAGTTATCAATTCTAATTCATTTTCTTCCACAAATTTCTAACTTCTTTTAAAGATTCAGAAAAAGTCACATGTGTTTCAACGACAATCTCTCTCTCGAATTTTTTTCTCGATCATATTGATTCATATCTATTTTCTTCTCTATTTTTTTGTTGGAGTTTGTCGGTCGAACTTCTTTCTCGATCATATTGATTCATATCTATTTTCTTCTCTCTTTTTTTCTTGGAGTTTGTCGGTGAGTACGATTAGATTTCAAGTTGCAGTTGCAATCAACTGTTTCGATGACAATTTCTCTCTCGATCACACTGATTCCTTATTATTATTATTTTTTTTTGGAGCGTGATTCTGGATGAGTACTATTAGATTTTCAATTGCGATAACATATTTCAACGGATCTCTCGATCACATTGATTTTTTTTCTTTTTTTTTTGTTGATTTTTTTTTCTATTTTCTTTTTTTGTTGGAGCTGTGGAACTGTTAGGTATGTACTATCAGATATTAGATTTCTAATTACAGTAACATCTGAGATTTCTAATTGCAGTAACATTTGTTTCGACGGAACTCTTGATCACATTGATTTTTTTTCTCTATTTACATTTTTTGTTGGAGCATAATTGTGGGAACTACTCATGTTATCAAATTGATACAATTAGTCTATTAAGATAATCAAAGATATACAATTAGTCTATTAAGTTTATCAAAGATATATTGGAGTTGTTGGGTGTGTACTATCAGATTTCTAATTACAGTAACATCCATCTCGATAGATCTCTCAATCACATTGATTTTTTTCTCTATTTTCTTTTTTTTTGTTGGAGCATAATTGTGGGAACTACTCATGTTATCAGTTTGATACGTCTATTCAGTTTATCGAAGATATGCTGCAGTTATGTTGTATTAAAGCATCATATAATATAGGAGTTATCAGAGTTGAGTTGTATGAAAGCATCATTTTGATATAATTAGTCTATTCAGTTTATCGGGGATATATTGCAGATCGAAGATATATAATATAGGAGTTATCAGAGTTGAGTTGTATTAAATCATCATATTGATATAATTAGGAAAACATCATATTGATATAATTAGTCTATTCAGTTTATGGGATATATATTGCAGATCGAAGATATATAATATAAGAGTTATGAGTTGTATTAAATCATCATATTGATATAATTAGTCTATTCAGTTTATTGAAGATATATTGCAGATCGAAGATATATAATATAATATATTGAAGATATATTGCAGATCGAAGATATATAATATAATATAAAAGTTATCTAAGTTGAGTTGTATTAATAATTATATTGATATAATTAGTCTATTCAGTTTATTGAAGATATATAAGAGTTATCTGAGTTGAATTGTATTAAATTATCATATTGATATAATTACTCTATTCAGTTTAACGAAGATATTGGAATTATCTGAGTTGAGTTTTTAGAATATTTAAACTCAATTTATTTGTAAATTGTCATAAAATAACTGCGCAATATTCAAGCAATTTGAATTGAGTTGGTGAGTTGAATTGCGTTAGTGATTTGAATTGAGTTTATGTTTGAGTTGAGTCGTCAGACTGATACAATTAGTTTCTTATATGATTTATATTAGATTCTTGAAGTTATCAGATTTATATAATTAGTTTTTTTTTGTTTATTGACATTTGGTTTGTATTATATTCTTGAGTCATTTATAATTTTGATTACATATATTGAAGTCATTTGAATTGAGTTTAAAAAACCGTTCTTTTTTATATATTATATATAATATATTTAATGTGTTCTTTAATTTATTTTTTCATTACATATTGAGTGATGTGAAATATTATTAGAACCCGCTATATAATATATTTAATGTGTTCTCTAATTTGTTTTTTCATTACATATTGAGTGATGTGAATGTGTTCTCTAATTTATTTTTTCATTACATATTGAGTGATGTGAAATATTATTAGAACCGTGCATCGCACGGCGGGTGTTCTAGTAGTATTAAGAATACCAAGACAGTTCCGACACACTTTTTATAAACACAACTCTCAAATTCATTTTGAACAAATCCATATGATTGGATTACTTAATCAAAACATTGATTCCAAGCTCGCGATGCTTGCTTAAGGCCATAGATTGTCTTCTTAAGCTTGCATACAAGGTTTTCTTGGTCTTTTTCAACGAAGCCTTCTGGTTGACACATTTAGATGTTTTCTTCAAGATTTCCATTTAGGAAAGCTGTCTTGACATCCATTTGCCATATCTCGAAGTCTAGGTGCGCAACTATCGACAAGAGAATACGGATAGACTTAAACATGGCTACAGACGAAAAGGTTTCCTCATAATCGATCCTCTCTTTCTAAGTGTATCCTTTTACCACAAGCATAGCCTTGAAGGTCTCAACATTCCCGTCAAATCCTCTCTTTCTCTTGTAAACCCACTTGCATCTAACAAGTTTTACGTCGTTGAGTGGTTCAACAAACTCCCACACTTTGTTGTAATCCATAGATCCTATTTCTGCTTCCATTGCAATTTGCTAAGAATCTGCATCCTTGTCTTGGATTGCCTCGTTGTAAGTCCAGGGATCAGATTCATCCTCTCCGGGGACCAAGTCCGAAGACTCTCCCACAAACATGAATCGTTCAGGTTGTCGAACAACCCTCCCACTACGATGAGGTTCTGGTTGTGTTTGTGTATCACTTGGTATATCTATTTGTACAGTTGGTATATGAGTTGGTCCTCTCATTTTATCTAAGATAATCTCACTCTTGGGCTTCCTATTACTCATATAGTCATCTTCTAAGAATCTAGAATGCGTGCTTACCACGATCCACTGATCTTTAGGACTATAGAATAATCCCCCTTTTGTTCATCTAGGATATCCTACAAACAACCTTAATTCCGAACAAGGTTCCAACTTATCAGCTTCCTTGTCCAACATGTATGCAGGACACCCCCAGATTCTCATGTGTCTTAAACTGGGTTTTCGTCCAGTCCAAATTCTGAAGGGTTTTTGGAACTGATTTGGAAGGTACCAAGTTAAGAATATAAGTCATTGTTTCCAAAGCATATCCCCAGAACGATTTGGGTAAATCTGAATAACTCATCATAGATCTGACCATTTCCAAAAGAATTCTGTTTCTTTGCTCTGCGACCCCGTTTTGTTGAGGGGTTTCAGGTGCAGTTAACTAGGATACAATCTTTTGCCCTTATAAGTAATCCAAAAACTCATTGCTAAGGTATTCGCCTCCACGATCAGATCATAGAAACTTGATACTCTTTTCCCTATGTTTTTCTGCTTCAGCCTTAAATTCTTTGAACTTATCAAAGACTTCAGACTTATGTCGCATTAGAAAAATGTATCCATATCTTAAGTAATCATCGATAAACGTAACGAAATACTCAAAACCACCTCTTGCCTGAATCGGCATTGGACCACATACATCAGAATGAACAAGTTCTAACACTTCACTGGCTCTGTTCCCCTTAGCTCCAAAAGCTCTCTTAGTTATTTTACCTTCTAAACATGATTCACATGTTGGAAACGGCTCAACATATAGTGATTCCAACGAGCCGTCACTCACCAACCTTTGAATCCTTTTTAGATTAATATGACCAAGTTTAAGATGTCACAGAAGTGTTTGATTCATTCTTGAAGAATGCTTTCTTTTCTTAGAAATAGACGATGAGTTATATGATTCATTTTGCATGTGTGTGGGTTGTGCATAGTTAATATTATAGAGATTGTTCATTAATGTTCCTGAACAGATAACTTCATTATTACGAGAAATAATGACATTCTTATTAAAAGAAACTGAATATCCATCCATGAACAATTTAGAAACTGAAATTAAATTCTTTCTAAAACTTGGAACAAAGATAACATCTCTTAAAACTAAAACTTTATCACTAAAAGATAGATGCACATCTCCTACTGCAACAGCTGCCACTTTCGTAGCACCGCCCATGGTGATGATGATCTCACTCTCACTAAGTTGTCGGGTTAGCTGGAACCCATGTATATTGAAACAAACATGATCAATGGCTCCCATATCCACCACCCACGAATGGGAAGAATACGCCGCTAAACACGTTTCAATTACTAGTGTGTGAGAATTACCTTATTTTCCAGTCTTCTTAGGCTGAGGACAGACCGTCCTCCAATGTCCTTTCAGACCGCGGTTAAAGCACTTTTCTTTGGTTGTCTTCTTCTTGACACCACCCTCAGTGGGTGTTTTTTCCTTTCCAATTTTGTCAACCTGTTTCTGACCATTTGCCTTTTTCTTCTTCTTCCCACCTTTAGATCCGGAAGAGAAAGATGGACCATTTGTCAACAGGGTTTGACTTTCTCTTGGTCCCTTTAGCATCTCAGCCGATACCAAAGCTTGCATGAGTTGAACCAACGTATACGCTTGATTGTTCATGGTATAGTTCAATTGGAACTGCTCAAAACTTTTCAGTAGAGAATGGAGTATAAAATCGACTTGGGTTTTCCCATCGAATTCAGCACCAAGAATCTCAAGTTTGTTAAGGAAATCCATTATTTTAAGAACGTGATCCCTCACGGGTGTCCCTTCAACCATTTTCAGCGACAACATATCTCGCATGACCATCTGCTTTGTCGTACGATTCTGGTGAGCGAAGAGTTCCTTAAGGTTTAACATAATATCTGCAGCGGTTTCCATGTATTGGTGTTGATGTTGCAAAACATCTGACATTGAAGCCAAGATGGTACACCTAACCATTTCATCGGATTTCAACCATTGCTTATGATATTCCTTATCTTCCTCACTAGTTTCATCCGTAGGTTCAGCGGGTTTAGGTTCGTCAAGGACAAACTTATGCGATTGTGCAGTCAAGACTATGAGTAAGTGTCTTTTCCAATCTACATAGTTTTCTCCCTCTAATTTGTTATCTTTAAGTATATGAAACAGTGGATTAAAAGGTGACGACATATTGAACTGAGAATAAAACATACAGTTTGTATTAATATCCAATCAACACAAAATTATCACATAATTAGATCACATGTACTATAAAGCAAAATATAAACATGTCATCAGCCAACATCTCAAAACAATTCAAGTAAGTCACGTTGAGTGTGAACGTTTACTCAAACACATTTGAGCAGGTTACAAACAAAGACAGTTACAAACCTTTAATTCAAAATTAATAGTTGGCTCCCACTTGACCATATAAAACTGACAGGGACTCCGTTGGGGAGTTAATATATCAATTTTACACCTAAGTAATAACCATAATTTAATACAGGATTATTATTTTATTTTGAATAAGTCATTCATTGGGAAGGTCATATCGCCACTAATAATAATCCACAATTATCCAAAGAAATTTATTCAAGTGAACTTGTCTTTGGCCTATCTGTTAGAGAGAGAGGCGCTTGCCAATGCGTAGCCAAAAACTTTACAAATAAATCAATTATGGAGGCCAATTAATTAATTTATTATCCAGAATAAATTCATTAAATTACATATTTAGTAATTTTAAAACGATAAGATTTTTCATGGATATACATGCATAATTAATCAAATTAATAACAACAATAAACCCAAATTAAACACATAAATAATTCCAATTATCATGGTTTAATTTCCCTTTTCGAAAATGAGAACCCAGATTTTCGAAAAATCCGTGCAGCAGCCGCGACGACTTGGGCAGCCTAGACAGCAGCTCAGTCCGTCTACATACGATATCCGGTGATCGTACACCCATCGTAGTCTCCGATCTTTTTAATCTGTCTTTTCGATCTTCATTTTTGATTCGTTACAATTTATTTATAAAAAAATAAATTTAAAATCTAGATCCTAATCTACCCGCGGATTTTCTCACGGGAAAAACGAATCTGAACGAATCAGATTAAAAAAAACATCATTCAAATAAAATGAATTTAAAACATACATTAAAAACTATGATAATTGGATACCTGCAAAAAAAATCTAACAATTCTACTATCCAATTTCAATTCAATGTAAATAGATTTAAATTCTAATTTAAATAACAAAGCCCGAAACCATGGCTTTGATACCATATGTTGGGGATCTACATGGATCTATTCGGGTGTGATTTAAATAAGAATTATCATAAATCTAATCTTATGAATTAAGCAATTAAATCAAATTAATTCATGTTTTGAATAAACGATGAATCATACATAGCCCTAAACATGCAGAACTAAGGGATATGTATTTACCTCTTGATCGGAGAGACACCGTTGAGAAGATTAGTAGCTTCAACCCAAACACCTTCTTAAGTATTCCCCAAGTCCAAGTTCGTAAATTCGGTAGAGAATCAAACGAACTTTTTTAACTCTTGTAGGAAGAATTAATTTCTCACTTTTGTTGCTCTAAAAAATCAGCACTCTTGTATATGCACACTCTATGGGGCTGAAAATTCAGCTCCTATTTATAGCCATTGGCCGAAGATTTGAGCCTTGGAGGAGAGGAAATATCAAGATTTGATCTCCTCATATCTAGCAACAATATATCGAAAGATATGATCTCCCCATATTTAGCAACAATATATCAAAAGATATGATCTCCTCATATCTAGCAACAATATATCAAAGAGTTGGTCTTGTGTGCACTTGATGTACATGCAATCCGGGTCGACCCAGTTTTTGACCCGGATCCGTGTGATTTTTAATTTTGCTTTTTTTTTTTTTTGCTTCAGGTTGTGATCTTTATGTTGTAAATGTGTGGCCTTTATGTTATAAATGTGTGACCTTTATGTACAACTATCATGACCTTTATGTACTATAACTTAGAAAAAAATGAAGATTTTCAACATAATTTAAACTGTATACCTTTATGTGATATCAATATGGCATTTATATTATATCATGTCACCTTTATGTACAAATATTCTGACCTTTATGCACTTTTATATATTACATAAATGTCAGAATATTTGTACACATAATATAACATATAGGTCACATTGATATCACATAAAGGTATACAATACAAATTGTGTTGAAAATCTTCATTTTTTTTCTAAGTTACAGACATAAAGGTACGGATGTTTGTACATAAAGATATGAAAGTCATAACATAAAGATATGAAAGTTATAACTAAAAGGTATACATATTTTCCAGAAAAATGCAGAAAATAAACTAAGTGTGTTGCACTTCCTTCCCGGTGTGTGGGGGCGCATGCCGGTGCGTGAATGACTGTTCCGATGAGTGGATGATCGTGCCGGGTCGGATTAACCCGGATTGCATGGATCTAAGATCCGTGCACCTGGTGCACAGGAGTTTTTGTATATATCAAAATATATGATTTCCTCATATCTAACAACAATATATCGAAAGATATGATCTCAATATATCAAAAGATATGATCTCCTCATATCTAGCAATAATAATTAATTCTTATCTTTAACCACCTCAGTTAAATGGACTTTTATTGGGCTACTCAAGGGGCCTTTAGGAGAATTATGATTGGACCTTCCAATGGGCCTAGAAACCAATATTGAGCCACAATATTATTCTAGCCCATTAATATTAATTCATTCCACTATAGAATTAATATTGCACTATCCATCCTAACCCATATTATGAAATATGGCTCCCGGTTATTATTTCCCGTGTTTAAGATCCAATGTTCATTAATTAATTTAAGCTACTGAATGCTTTAATTAATTAATATCTTTTATTCCTTGGGAAAAAAAAACAGCTCAACTTTATTATCATACCGAAAATTAATCCACTGGCCAGCTTTGATATGATAAACGTTCTGAGCCCACCAAGAGGACATTCTCAACTTGACGTATCAAGATATGATTTTCTGTATTAATTTAGCAATCTATCATATGATTAATAATATTACCCAAAATACAAAGTATTGAATCCTATTAATCCTTTACCCATAATAAATCAAAGCAATATCAATTAATTATATACAATCACAATTAAGTGACATAAATTAAGAAATCAATAACCACTAAGATCTAATTCTTCTTTCCAAGTCAGTCTAGAAGAATTATCTCACTGTAGGTCATATTCAGCACATCAAATGTACTAGTGTAATCTCTTGGTCAAGACAAACCAATCCGAGCCTTACACTTCAACTTCTACCAATGGATTGTTCAATTCCATCTAAATTGCGAATTTTACTGTACTTATTACAAGAATCTGACAATGTGATCTTCTGTGATCTTCTACACACCACGTTGTCTACAATGTAAAGTGTATTGAACATTTATGCATTTAAGTAAATAACATTCATAATATTTAATGCAAACAGTGATAAAAAGATTTATTCTCATAAAAGCAAGAATCAGTTTATATACAAAGTAGCACTAAAAGCATATTTTTTAGTATATCCCTAACATTAACATGATTCAATCTTTTAGATAGATCATGAGTGACTTTAACACTACAAGAAAAAAGGGCTACGACAAGTGTTTTTAACCCTTGTCGTAGCCATATTCAAACCATTGTCGTAGCTGGTGTTGTCGTAGCCTCTGAAAAAATCCGCTCATAGACAACGGTTTTTAACCGTTGTCGTAGCCATTTAAAAACCGTTGTCGTAGATCGTAGTGTTGAAAAAAACCATTGTCGTAGCCATATAATAACCGTTGTCGTAGCCATATTAATAAAAAAACTATATTTTGCCACGTAAGTTTGCCACATCATCACACACGTCATGCCACGTCAAGGATGACATGTCATCATAAGGATGACATCATCACTGAAATCATCATAATCAATATTATGCGTTGTGTGAGATTCGAACCCGGGTAGCCCGGTGGTGCTCTAACCACTAGACCATTGATGCCTTATATGACAATGTCTTGCATATATTTCTTTTATAATATATTTTTGATATTTTTCAATTTCCTATTATTAATGCATTTCTTTGTTAACTTTTATAAAACCATTACTTATTAATATAAGTAATTGATTTCCAATTTTGATATATTAATATATATATATATAATTGAATGATTAATGACTATATTAATAATAATTAATATAATTTTCAAATTATATATATATAATGAATATATTTATAAAATTAATATATTGTTCAAATTATATATATAATGAATATATTTATAAAATTAATATATATTTCAAATTATATGTATAATTAATATATTTATAACATTAATGTATTTTTCTCATTAATATAATTATAAAATTAATAATCTATTGTACATATTTTCTAAAATTTCTTTATAATGAAATAAAATTTAATTCTCAAAATTAGTTTATTTCATCAATTTTATTCAACAATATATAGCATTTCTTCTTTCATTTTAAAAAAAAAATTGTAATATTTGACTTTTTTTTAAATATTAGTGTACGACAACACTTCTACGAGGCTACGACAATGTTAGAAAACAACTCATGTGACATTGTCTTGCATATATTTCTTTTATAATATATTTTTGATATTTTTCAATTTTCTATTATTACATATTTTTTGTTAACTTTTATAAATTAAGTACCATTAGTTATTAATATAAGTAATATATTTCCAATTTTGATATATTAATATATATATATAAATAATTCAATGATTAATGACTATATTAATAATAATTAATATAATTTTCAAATTATATATATAATGAATATATTTATAAAATTAATATATTTTTCAAATTAATATATGTATATTAATAATTAATATATTTTTCAAATTATATTTATAATTAATATATTTATAAAATTAATAATCTGTTGTACATATTTTCTAAAGTTTCTTTATAATGAAATAAAATTTAATTCTCAAAATTAGTTTATTTCATTAATTTAATTAATTCAACAATTAATATATGCATTTCTTTGTTAACTTTTATAAAGTACCATTACTTATTAATATAAGTAATTGATTTCCAATTTTGATAGATTAATATATATATATATATATATATAATTGGAAGATTAATTAATGACTATATTAATAATAATTAATATAATTTTCAAATTATATATATAATGATTATATTTATAAAATTAATATATTTTTCAAATTAATATATGTATATTAATAATGCATATATTTTTCAAATTATATATATAATTAATATATTTATAAAATCAATATATTTTTCAAAATTATATTTACAATTAATAAATTTATATAATTAATGTATTTTTCAAATTAATATATTTATAAAATTAATAATCTGTTGTAAATATTTTCTAAATTTTATTTATAATGAAATAAAATTTAATTCTCAAAATTAGTTTATTTCATTAATTTAATTCAACAATATATAGCATTTCTTATATCATTTTGAAAAAAAAAATTTGTAATAGTTGACTTTTATTTTTAAATATTAGTCTACGACAACGCTTCTACGAGGCTACGACAACGTTAGAAAACAACTCTTGCCTTTGCTTTTCTCATATTTCTAATTATTAGAAAGTCTTTTTATTATTCCTATTTTATTTATAATTAATTTTAAGTAATCCAGGTTTTATTTGTGTTAAGTAATCAGCATTTTTTGTTTAATTTAAGCTTATAATTTGTTGTAAATATTTACAAAATTTTATTTATAATGAAATAAAATTTAATTGTCAAAATTAATTTATTTCATTCATTTAATTCAACAATATATATCATTTTTTATATCATTTAATTAAGAAAAAAATTAAAATAATTGTCTTTTTTTTTTAAATTTCAGTCTACGACAAGGGTTTTAAAATGGCTACGACAACGTTTTCTAACTCTTGTCTTAGGGGTCCTAGGACAACACGTCTACGACAACGGTAGGTTAATACCATTGTCTATGAGAGAAGTTTTCGGGCTATAACAACGGTTTAAAAATGTCTACGACAATGGTAGCTAAAACCGTTGTCTATGAGAGAATTTTTGGGGCTACGACAACGATTTTGACAATGGTTGCTAAAAAACCCTTGTCTATGAGAGAAGTTTTTGAGCTACGACAACGGTTTTGACAACGGTAGCTAAAAACCCTTGTCTATGAGAGAAGTTTTTGATCTACGACAACGGTTTTATCTACGACAACAGAATTTTAGGCTACGACAAGGGTTTTTAGCAAAAACACATGTCGTAGGGGTGTTGTCTATGAGAGAATTTCTTGTAGTGTAAGCAGATTAATTCAGCTCATGAAAAACTCAAAGAGAAAAACCTTCAGCTCAAGAGTGAGCAAATTGTATTGAAGGAACAAGTTACTGACCTAGAGTACTACAGTATAGAATGCAACAATCTCAGAGCTGAGGTCTCTAAGTTCAAGCTAGTCACTAAGCTAGAAGCTGAGAAAGCTGGCTTGCAAAACACAATTGATGTATATAGAAAATCAGCAAGGAAGACACATGAATGTATCCTGGAGACCCAAAATGCCTATACAGAAATGTCTAGGATACTGTGCCAGCACTTCTCAGAAACCTACCAGTACATCCAATGTTAGAAAGTTTGTTCAGGCCCGAGTTTCCTATATTCAGGAACTCCTTCCAATCAATAGAAGCTTGAACAAAGCTAGTACACTTGATAAGGGAAATAAACCCTTACTATAGGAAGAAGACAGTAGGACTGCTCAGAAACTCAGGAAACAACATAATCAGTATGTTGTAAATAGAAGAAGAAAACAACAATCTTTCAGGTTATTGCAGAACCAATACCCCTACTATACCAAGACATACATGTCTAAGTTCCAAAGAGTCTATGCTCAAGAAAGGTATAAGAGCGTACCTTCCTCAAACAGAAAGCACAAAACCTGGAAACCTCCAATACACACATCACAAACAGTATCATGTCAAGAATACTTACAGGAAGAGGACCACCAAGGCTTATGGTAAACCAATTATCATCAAGCAGGTGTGGGTCCCAAAAAAGACTAACCCCCCAAGACCTGTACTTGTATGGGTACCTAAATCTACCTGATTTACTTGCAGGAACAGTTGCCAGGATGCTCCAGACATATGACTGACAACAAAGCTGGATTGAGAGACTTCCAACCATATAAAGGACATAAGGTTATCTTCGAAGATGGCTCCAAAGGAAACACCAAAGGCACATGAAGCTTGATTAGAGACAATGCAAGTATCAGTGATGTATCATATGTCAAAGGGCTAAAGTATAACCTCCTAAGTATCAGTCAATTTTGTGACAAAGGATGATCAGTGGAGATCAACCTCAACAAGTATCTGATTAGAGACAACAAGATAAATGAGGTTAAGCTTACTAGCACTAGGAGAGAAAACATATATCTTGCTGATTGGAATTCAACAATGCAGCCAACATGCTTCATTGTTAAAAGCACTCCTGAGCTAAATTGGCTATGGTACAAGAGGATGGGTCATCTGAACTTCAAAACAATGAACAAGCTAGCAAGGAAGAACCTGGTGAGAGGTCTACCTGATGTTGCTTACAAGAAAGAGAATATTTGTGGAGCCTGTCAGAAAGGTAAACAAGTAAGAAGCTCTTTCAAGGATAAAGTTCAGAGATCCTTTAACAGGATACTGGATCTTCTGCACATGGATCTATTTGGACCAGTGGAGCCTGTTAGTGTAAGTGGGAAGAAGTATTCCCTGGTGATTGTTGATGATTACTCTAGATTTACTTGGACCATCTTCCTGGCCAAGAAATCTGAAACTCAAAATAGGCTGCCAGAATTCATGAAGAGAGTGCAGAATGAGAAGAACTTAAGCATTGTGAAGATAAGATCTAACAAAGGAACTAAATTCACAAACAAGTTTATTGAGAAGTATTGTTCAGAGAATGAAATCTGTCGTGAGTATTCTGCAGTAAGGACTCCCCAACAGAATGGAGTTGCAGAAAGAAGGAACATGACTCTGAAGGAAGCTGCAAGGAATGATTGTTGATGCTGGAATACCTAAGAGATTTTGGGCAAAAGCAACCAGCACAACATGTTACACACAGAACAAATGTCTGATCAACAAGGACCATGACAAGACTCCCTATGAAGTATGGTATGGAGTAAAACTTAATATTTCATATTTGAATATCTTTGGGTACAGGTGTTACATTTTGAACAATGAAAATGAGCACCTGAAGACCTTTAATGAAAAATCTGATGAAGGAGTATTCTTGGGGTACTCCTTAGTAAGCAAGACCTTCAGGATCTTTAACAAGAGAAGCTTAGTTGTTGAAGAATCAATACATGTGGTGTTTGATGAGCCATATTATGATATTATTGTGCTGGACAAGCTAAAAGAAGATGTATCCAAGATGAAGATCAAGGATCAAATAGTAAAGTACATTGATGGAGTTCTAGTACCTGTTGAAGAGGTTATGCAAACAGCTCACAGGTTACTGCACCTGGGAATGTAGTAACACAGGATGTTGTACAACAAGCTGATAGGATTCTGCAGACTAACAGTAACCGCAGTCAGGATACTGCAGATCAATAGGTTACTGTCCAGTAACCTGTTTTCTCTTTTGAGCCTAATAGGACATGGCTCAAAAATCACCCAAGAGAACTTGTGATTGTACAACAAGCTGATAGGATTCTGCAGACTAACAGTAACCGCAGTCAGGATACTGCATATCAATAGGTTACTGTCCAGTAACCTATTTTCTCTTTTGAGCCTAATAGGACATGGCTCAAAAATCACCCAAGAGAACTTGTGATTGGAGATATCAATGAGGTGTTAGAACAAGAAGATCAAGACCTCAAGAATCACTATTCACATGTTTCATATCACAAGTTGAACCCAAGAGTGTGGATGAAGCTCTTGAGGACAGTAACTAGATTCAGGCCATATAAGAAGAACTAAACGGATTTGAAAGGAACTATGTATGGAGATTGGTTCCTAGGCCTGATCACCAAGGTGCTATTGGAACAAAGTGGATGTTCAAGAACAAGTTAGATGAAACTTGTGCTGTGGTAAAAAATAAGACAATGCTAGTGACAAAAGGTTACTGCCAGAAAGAAGATATAGATTTTGATGAGACTTTTGCTCCTGTAGCTAGACTTGAAGCTATAAGGATATTTCTGGCCTATGCTGCTCACAATGACTTCAAAATTTATCAGATGGATGTGAAAAGTGCATTCCTGAATGGATTACTATCTGAGGAAGTGTATGTGGAACAGCCACCAGGTTTTGAAGAACAAACAGAAGATAAGATATTCAGATTAGAGAAAGTTTTGTATGGATTAAAGCAAGCTCCTAGAGCTTGGTATGATACATTGTCCTTGTATCTCTTGGAGAATGGATTTGAGAAAGGGATAGTAGACAAAACTCTTTTCAGGATACTAGATGAAGACAGTATACTACTTGTTCAGATTTATATGCATGACATCATCTTTGGATCCATAAACAAGGACTTATGTGATAAGTTCTTATCCCTCATTCAAATCAAGTTTGAGATGAGCATGATAGGAGAATTAAGTTTCTTCCTTGGTCTACAAGTGAAACAACTAGAGAATGAGATTTTTATAAATCAAGCCAAGTATACCAAGGAGTTGATCAAAAAGTTTGGAATGAAAAGTGGATCATCAGTAAACATACAAATGATCACATCTATCAACTTGGATAAGGATGAGATGGAAAGGATGTGGAGATAACAAAATATAGAAAACTTATTAGATCCTTACTATATCTAATAGCAAGTAGGCCAGATATAGTATTTGCAGTTGGAGTATGTGCAAGATTCCAAATAGCACCCAAGAAGTCACATCTTGCAGCAGTGAAAATGATTATCAAGTACCTGAAGGGTACACAAGATGTTGGTTTATGGTATCCAAAGGAATAAAGATTCAACCTCAAAAGATACTCAGATTTTGATTTTGCAGGATGTAAGATTGACAGGAAAAGTATAATTGGTATTTATCAGTTTTTAGGACATAGACTGGTTTCTTGGTTTTGCAGAAAACAGACATCTATTGCAACATCAACCGCGAAAGCTGAATATGTAGCTGCAGGAAGCCGTTGTGCTCAGATTTTGTGGATACAACAACAATTGAAAGACTATGACACAATAGAGAAAGAGACTCCCATTCTGTGTGACAACACAAGTGTCATCACCATTACACACAATCCTATTTTCCACTCAAGGACAAAACATATTGATGTGAGACATCATTTCATCAGAGATCATGTGGAAAAGAAGGATATTGTACTTGAGAAAGTGCATACTGACATACAGCTAGCTGACATATTCACAAAACCTCTCTGTGAATCAAGGTTCTCAATGTTGAGAAGTAAGTTTGGGATAATCAAGCTTTGATGAGTAAGGGTATATAAGTTCTTTAAGTAAGGGGGAACTTATTCAATATTTTAAATTTTTCAGCATTGAAATTTACTAAGTTTTCAATATACTGGGACAGGATACTGCGCTTTATTGATACAAAATTCTCTAACAATATTAAGTCTCAAGAGACAACAAGTAGATACAAGTTACTGCAACAGTTTTCTGGTACAGATTATTGGAACAGGTTACTGCAGGAAGCTTACAGCATTCATTGAGCCCTGCAACCTCGTACCAGGAACAGTAACCTGATTACTAATGATTATAAGAGAGTTTGGCAACTGCATTTAATGCATAAGTCGCCTTTTTAGAGGAGAGAGAAAAAGACACGGTTTTTTCTCTGACACGATCTTTGTGCATTTACAGATTTGCCCCTCCACCATCTCATCTCAACCGTTGAATTTAGAGTGACTCTTGAGTTTCTCAATCAAAACTGTTGATTGTTTTGATACTTAAATTCATATTTAAACCGTCAAATCTCTCGTCTTTCTCTCTACGTTTACACTTTTCTCACTCTCAAAATTTCTAACTTTCTGCAAACAAGTGTTTCTCTCTCTATACTCTCAAGCTTTTTCACAGATTATCAGAAATGACAATTGCAAGGGAAACCAGAGTAGTCGAAGGAAGATTGGTGAACGAATCAGTGATGCTTGGGAAGGATTCGCCCTTTGATGACTTGGATCTCATCAAAGAGGTATGGGAGAAGGTGAACCAAAGCCAACTTGCTGGACTCTTTACCAGCAACTCTAGGTTCTCCGAATGATCAGTTGAAAGGTTCTATGTCTTTGCCACGTTGTCTGAGGATGAAGAGACGATTTTCTTCAAGATGGATGAGGATGATGAAGACTAGCACTCGTTGACAGTCGATGACATTACCAAGACGTTTGACATCTCAGACAAATAGATGGAGTTTTTCTTAAATCTAGAAAGAGAAAATAATTCTTAAATTTAGAGAGAAAAAATACCAGAGAGTGAGTAATATTTTTTTTGACAATGTTATTTTGAAATTCGAATATTATTTCTCGGATATGAGATGTAAGCAAATATAATTAAATATTCAATATTTGGTATATGCAGTTTGCATTTAAAATATAAAAAATATTTTGAAAAAGAATCAATTTGGTGTATGCGTTAGCATTTAGAATTAAAAAATATATATTCCAGTTTCCTCGCATAATTTGCTAGATAATATTTGGTATATGTAGTTTGCATTTAGAATTTTAAAAAAAATTGCGTTATTTTAAAAAAATTCATAAAAAGAATTATTTAACTTTCCATTTTTAGTAAGTACAACTTAGTTTGAAAAAACTATTTATTTACTATATTTGGAATGACTTCTGTTATTTTATATATATATATAGATTACTTCCCATTGAAAAAATTCGAGTAGCTACTAACAAATTCGTGTTGCAAATAAAATTGGAGAAGAGGCTGTTCACATCTCAAGATTACAATTTAATATTTTAATAAGATTATTGATGTCCAAGATTTTAGATGGATGTAGTGGTGCTCACCCGGTTCGGTTTGAACAGGAACCGGCCGGTTCGAACCGGCGGTCAACGATTTCGGGAACTGTTAACCTGGTTCCAGTTCAAACCGAAACTGGAAACCGGGCCCAACCGGTTCGGTTTCGATTCCAAAATATCCAAACCGCCGGTTTACCCTTTCTTTTTTTATTTGAGCAATGCCACGTGGACGGCCCAGATCAAAGAGTCGTTTGTGATCAACAACTCAGATTAAAGAGCCGTTGAAGCCAAAGTAGCCATTGAAAACCGGTCGGTTTGAACCGGCCTGTTCGAACTGGGGCCGAAGGCCGAACCACCGGTTTGGCCAAAAATTTGGATTGGACGGCCAAGATCAAGTGGTCGTTGAAGATTAATGGCCAAGATCATCGAATCACCGGTTTGAACCGGCGTTCGAACCGTGCGATAATTTTTTTTTTTTCATTTCATATCTATAAATACCCTCATTCCACCATTTGATTTCTACATCAATCTCTCTCTCAATTCTATAATTTCTATTCACTAAAGCTCATAATTTCAAGTTTCTAGTCTCTCGATTTTAGTTTTTGTAGTTCTTCAATTTGCAATTCGATTTCAATTTGATTTCATTTCAATTCCTACAAAAAAATGTCTTGAAGAGCTTCTTCATCCATCGGTTCGTCTCGTGGGAAGGGAAAAAGTCCAATGTCGATGCCACCACCACAATCTCTCCACGATGATGATGATATTGATTATATTGATTAGTATCAATGTAATCAAGACGATATGGAGGCGATGTTGGGCCCTAACACCACCGCCGCCTTTGCCGAATAAGAAGAGGTGCCGAGGAAAGCAATGCAAGAGAGTGACAACACTACTCCTCGACAACAATCTTCCCTTCGGAGCTACATTTTCTCCTTTTATTTTCAGGAGAAATTGCCGAATAGCAACACCAACTACAATGTGACATGCAACCATTGTTCGAAGGTATACAAGTTCAAGCATAGAGGAGGCTACGGGACTTTCACGAATCATGTGATCAAGAAGCATCCCGACAAGGTGGGACTCGATCGAGGGCAAACGCAACTCCGGGGGGACTTCACCGGATCTTCTCAAGGTGGAGGTATGGATGAAATTACTTTTAAATTTAATCAATTAAATACTAGGAAAGACGTAGTTGAATTCATAGCCGAAAAACATCTTCCATTTAATTTTCCAACCGATAGGTCTTATGAAAAATTCACTAGTGTATATTTTAATCCGGCAAGTAGAAAAATCTCTAGAAACACCGTTACTAGGAATATAGAAAAAACTGTATTAGAATATAAATATAAATTAATTGAAGACTTAAAAAATTTAAAACAAAACGTTGCTATATGTAGTGATGTATGGAAGGATCCTTACCATATACATGATTATATGGGTATTATTTATCATTGGATAGATGTTGCATGGAATCTTCAAAAACGTTTAATTGCATTTATAGAATTTGATGAAAAACATTCGGCACAACACATTGCGGTAAAAATGAGACATGTTTTAAGTGATTAAGGTATTTTAAGAAAAATATTTTCAATAGAATTTGATAATGCTAGTAATAATACGGCGGCTTTACCTTACTTGCTTGAATATTGTCAACCTCCGATTGAGGGCAATTTTTTTCATATTCGTTGTATGTGGCATACCCTAAATTTATGTGTTCAAGATGGATTGACTTCATTACACACAACTATTAAACCTATTAAACAAGCAATTGCATAAATATTTGCATAAAAAAATGTGCAAGATTTTGTAAGAGAAATGGTATGGAAGTTAAAAAATTTATAGTTGATGTTAAACATCGTTGGAATTTTACTTTTTATATGCTCCAAGATTCGTATGAATATAGATCAATGCTATGTGAATTTTATTTAGAAAATCCAAATGATGAAGTGATTTTATTTGAAGCGGTGTGGCATGCATGTAGTAATTTAATTGAACTTTTAAAAATATTTGAAGAGGCCACTAGAGAATTAAGTGGATGTTATTATCCTACTTCTCTTATAACTTTAGATAATTGTGTTAAAATTGCTCTAATTTTAAATTCATATTCAACATGTCCAATTTTAGGTCCAACCGTCTTAGTAATGAAAATAAAATGGTTAAAATATTTTCATGAAATACCCGATGTGTTTTTATGTGCTAAGTTATTAGATCCTAGGATTAGAGAAGATGGATTAGAAGGATTGCTACAATTATATTATAATGCATTGTTTCCAAATATGGTATTAAATGATTATGATTTTTGTCATTATATTCCTATCCCTAGTGAAGTTGTAGCTAGAACTAAGAGAAATTTATATAATTTGTTTAAAGAATATAAACAATTGTTAGGTGATGATTGTAGTTATGACACAAGTAAACAAAAATGTAGGAGGTAGTCATCAATCATCTAGTTTTCAACCGGCTCCTCAAGCATTTAGTAGCTTTTACAATTTTTATGATGTTAGAACCCAAAAAAAACCTAGAGGTAATAACCCTTGTCAAGAATTAGATACTTATTTAGGTGCCACATTCGAACAAATCGTTTTTGAACATTATACGGATTTATTGAAATGGTGGGCAAGAAAGACCACCACTTATCCTATACTAACCATTATTGTTAAAGAAATTTTTGGATGTCCCTCCTCAATCGTTGCGGTCGAACATGCTTTCTCCAAAAGAGGACATATGTTGAATTCAAGAAGAGCGAAGTTGACGAAAGAGAATGTTCAAAACATTACTCTACTTGACGATTGGGTGAGAGCAAACAATCGTCAACAAGATCTCGATCTCTCCAACTTAGACTCCGATGGAGATAACCTCTACGGATAGGATTCAAACACGTCCTCCTCCACCGAAATCGTTGAATAAATGTAAGTTTCGGTAAGTTAGAGAACTACGTGAGCTTTGATTCCTTCGTTTTGACAAGGATACATAGGCAATTTCATTCTAAGTTTGGAAGTTATACTTTCAAACTTAGAATGAAACTCAAGCTCTTTCAATTTTTTTTTCCTCTTCTTCAATCTTATAATTGTAATTTGTAATATGTTTTATTGTAATTTTTAAAAAATTTGAAGTTGTAAATTGTGTACATTTGTAATGTTTTACTTGTGTGTAAATAATTGTAATGAATGTATTTTATGAATGTAAAGATGAGTTTATTATGTTTATAAAGTTGTAATATATCTAATAACTTCTTTTATGCATTGGTTATAAATTATAATTAAGTGATTATAACCATATTTTTACCACATTATATAAATGCTCTAATTAATAATCAAATTCTAAATAAAGAAAATTATTATAAATAAGTATTATATCATGAATTCATGATTTATGCAAAACGTAATACGAGTACCGCGATATCCAAACCGATATCGCGGTACTGAGAACCTCTTGGAAGTCGATACCGCGGTATCAGATTTGGATACCGTGGTACTGAGATGCATAACCCAGCTTTATGTAATAAAAAAAAATCAAAAACCGAACCGCCAGTTCCAGTTTAACCGGCGGTTCGAAATCGGAATCGGAACCTTGAACCCCACGGTTCGGGGTGGGCGGTTCGGCGCACCGCCGAACCGGCGGTTTCGGAACTGTGAGCACCACTAGATGGATGTACTGTTGGAAAAAAAAAGGTATAAATAGATGTTACGTACCCTATAATATAGCTATACTTGTAAGAGTAGGTCTCCTGTGTCCCGATAGATCCGTGTCCCCAACCTGCGGGTCCCACATAAATTTAAAAAAAAAATTCGCTCAGTTTTTTTTTTCATGTATATATTGAAGGTATCTCATGGATACCTTTATCCATGGAATATCTTCAAGGTATCCACATGTATACATTCAAGGTTTCCATGGCGTGGGGACGCGCGGCGTGGGTGTATGGGCACGTGCATTGTGAGCGCATGGGCGCGCGACGTGGGAGCATGGGCGTGCGCGGTTTGGTGACCAAGGTGCGCGCAGGTATCACATGGATATCTTCAAGGCATCCACATATATACCTTCAAGGTATCCATGGTGTGGGCGCACGCGTTTATTAGGTGTGCGCGGCGTGAACGCATGGGCGCGCGGCGTGGTGAGATGCGCATATACATGTGGATACATAAAGGTATACATGTGGATACCTTGAAGATATTCCATGGATACCTTGAAGATATGCGTGGGATACATGTGGGCACGCGGCGTGGGTGCATAGGCGCGCGGTGTGGGTGTATGAGCGCGCGGTTGGTGAGGTTTTATGGTTGGTGAGGTTTTATAGATTTGTCTTATAGGTATTACAAATATGAACTAAAGGTATCTGATATCTGAAAAATATATGTGGGATACCTTTAGAATAAATATGGAAGATAGGTGCGCGCACATGGGCGTGGGTGCGCGCAGGTCCTCGGGGCGGGTTGGGGAAGATCCGTGTCCCTTGGACACATAAGTTTTTACCTATTTATAATATTTATTCTTCGAGATATCACGGATATATCGCACGAATATGGAATATTTTCATTCTGCTTCTAACAATAAGAATCTGTTTCCTTTCCTTCTAGAGACATCCACGGACGCGCACAGTGAAGAAGCAAGAGAGAGAAGCGTTGGAGAAAATTTTCATCATACGCAGCTGCCTTTCAATGTGAGTTCGAAATCAATTATTTTTTTGGAGAAGAAGATTTCATGTTTTGCCCCGTGCCTTTTTTCTTCTGGTATCGATGATTTTTTTTCTTGTGATAAATGAGATATTTAATTATTTCTGATTTTTCAATTTCTATAGATTAATTTTCTGGTGGTGTTTTTTTCTTCTCCGATGTATCTTATACTTTTTCGTTGGAATTTTCTTTTCATTTTTTTGTCTATTATATCCTCTCCTTGTAAATTTTGAATTCAGTTGAATCTCGATCTGCTGAGATTAGTTGAAGTATCATTGTTCAATTATGTTCTTTTACCGATTGGAAGCATTAAATTTGATTTTACGGGTTTGTTTTTGAAGCTATTTGTGGAATTAGGTTTTTGGTAAAGAATAAGTTATTGCGAGGGTATAGCTTTTATTTTTAAGCATTTTTAGAAGGAATAGCACTAGAAATTATTACATTTCTCCAGTAGTAAGATTCAGTAAATTGATTTTAGGCTTGGAAAACTTACATTTATGAGCAGAATAATTATCTCATGCAATAGTGCCTTGATTGTTGTGGTTCTTCATTAAATTCATGTTCCATTGTGTGCTTATTATTCCCTGGGGATATTTTGTTCGGTTGTACTGATTTTATTGATTTGATTGTTGTTAATGCAGATATCGTACTCCAAAAGATCGAGGTATGTTCTAATTTTCCAGTCAAAACATAATATTGCTATTGTAATTGGCCATTTGATATCTAACTCTGTTTTGGAACACTTATAATTTACAGGTTCTCTACTTCCTCTTCACCCTACAGGACCTACAGTAGGTCTGTCTCAAGGTCTCTGTCAAGGAGTAGGTCAAGGTAATTTGTGGATCTGGATTGTATCCTATTTCAGTGCATTAGATGTGTAAATTTATCCAAGTGTAAATTTATCCAAGTATGACTGCGTGACTGATATTTTCTTGATGTGCAGGAGTTGTGATTCCACTGATGCTGAGAAACCTGGAAAGAATTTGTACGCGACAGGACTTTCAGCGCGGGTCACCAAGAGAGAACTTGAGAAGCATTTTTCTGCTGAAGGAAAGGTATAGTGCTTGATGCTATACAACTTTTCAAGAATTTCTACACATTGAAGGTTTCATTTGTATGTAAGCTCTGTCAAAATCCTCGAGTTGGAGGGTTCTGTGCTGGCCTTAATGACAATATTCTGGATGATTGTATTGTCCTCAGGTTGAAGATGTTCACCTTGTTGTGGATCCATGGACAAGGGAATCTAGGGGGTTTGGTTTTGTGACTATGTCAACCTTGGAAGAGGCCAATCGGTGCATCAAGTACTTGGACTGTTCTGTCCTTGAAGGCAGGGTTATAACTGTGGAGAAGGTAAAAATATTTTGCCCATACCTATTTGTACATCTTCTATCTGTATCTTCTCCCGTATATCAGGACTTTTGGGAATTCATTCAGTTATATTTTCTATTGAGCTTGAAATTATACCGTCTTCAAGTTTCTTTGGCAGCAGGTTAGCTGTGTGTAGCAGCTCTTCATCGAATTAACAAATCAAATCAAATCATCAAGCAAATCGCAGACTGTTATTTCAGAGGGTTGTATGCCCTGCATTTCACTTTTTCTCCTCCACTTTTACACTATTGCCATTTATTTGCTAACCCATCATCTTTTACCACTTTTCATAGTCCTAATTAAGACTATTGGTGAGTTTCTTGGAATCTAATCTCATGGGTAAATATTCAAATTTTCAGGCTAGAAGACGGAGGGGGTGAACACCCACACCGGGAAGGTACCTTGGGCTGAGAACAGCTCATGGTGAGTTGCATGATAGTTGTCTTTTTCGTGGCAATTACTCCTCATCTCTCTCCTCCCTCCCTCTCTTCTTACCTTTCTCTCGGCACTCCCGCGTTCCTTCACTCACTCTTCTCTTCCCTTTTTTTTTCTCTTTTTTTTTTCTTTTTTTAAATAAGCGATGTAATAATATTATAAAAGAAAAAAAAAATGGCAAAACAACATCAGTACAAGAATGAATATTCATAATGTTACTTATTGTATTCATTTTATCTTAATTTTTATTATATTATAACTAATTAACATATTCCATATGTAACCTTATTTAATATATTTTTGAAATATTTATTTTCAGTTAATATTTTGTAACTTATCAAATCTTTAAAAAAATATAAAAAAAAAATTCACTTAATATATTTAAAATTAATCAAATCTTAAAAATAATGTAAAAATTGAATGAAGTCATTTCTAAGTTAAAATAACAATACTTTATATATTTTTTATGAAATGGAAATCTCATAGTACTATTTATGCATCCGAACGGAGTTAAGATTTGAGAAAAAATACATAGCATGTGTTTTGAATGAATGTGGTGGCGAGATACGATTCATATATCCGATCCACTGTGGGATTAGGGCTTATTTTGTTGTAGAGTTGTGCATCCCAACGGTCTGTCAGTCCTTTGATGCCTCGACAGACTCATTGCATTGCCTCTCTTTCTTCTACCCCTCTTTTGCTTTTGAGGTTTTCCTCTTTCTGTCTATGCTTTTTCATGTCTCCATTATTCTTTTTGAGTGAAGAGTTACGGCTTATTTTGTTGTACAGCTGTGCATCCAAACGGTCTGTCAGTCCTTTGATGCCTCGACAGACTCATTGCATTGTCTCTCTTTCTTCTACCCCTATTTTGCTTTTGAGGCTTTCCTCTTTCTGTCTATGCTTTTTCATGTCTCCATTATTCTTTTTGAGTGAAGAGTTACGGCTTATTTTGTTGTACAACTATGCATCCCAACGGTCTGTCAGTCCTTTGATGCCTCGACAGACTCATTGCATTGTCTCTCTTTCTTCTACCCCTCTTTTGCTTTTGAGGTTTTCCTCTTTCTGTCTATGCTTTTTCATGTCTCCATTATTCTTTTTGAGTGAAGAGTTACGGCTTATTTTGTTGTACAGCTGTGCATCCAAACGGTCTGTCAGTCCTTTGATGCCTCGACAGACTCATTGCATTGTCTCTCTTTCTTCTACCCCTATTTTGCTTTTGAGGCTTTCCTCTTTCTGTCTATGCTTTTTCATGTCTCCATTATTCTTTTTGAGTGAAGAGTTACGGCTTATTTTGTTGTACAACTATGCATCCAAACGGTCTGTCAGTCCTTTGATGTCCCAACAGACTCATTGCACTGCCTCTCTTTCTTCTACCCCTCTTTTGCTTTTGAGGTTTTCCTCTTTCTGGCTATGCTTTTTCATGTCTCCATTATTCTTTTTGAGTGAAAAGTTCTAGAAGTCTTCTTCTTCTTTCGCTTCCTTTCAAATCTTTTACAACATATATATACTGCATTTCTCATAGAAACCTAAATTCTCTTTACCAAAATATGGAAAAATCTAAAAATCAGAGATGGTGTATGGGTGCACGCTCAACACCAATTGCGTACATTGTGAATGAGTTTTCTTTAACAATATTGAAACCTAAATTTTTTTTACCAAAATATGGAAATATCTGAAAATCAGAGATGGTGTATGGGTGCACAATCAACACCAATTGCATACATTATGAACGAGTTTTCTTTAACAATATTACCCTTTTGCTACACTTTGAGAGTCACCTCAATCAGGAAAACCCAATCCTGAGGCAACATGGTGGAGGAGATCAACCCAATCTTGAGGCAACATGGTGGGCATCTTTGTAAAGTCGCACCTGCTTTCCTTTAACCCACCTTCATATTCTTATTTTTCGGCGCAGAGAATATTGGGGCTCGAAATGTAGCGTTCCTTTAACCCACCTTCATATTCTTATTTTTCAGTGCAGAGAATAATTGGGGCTCAAAATGTAGCGTTTCCAAGGACAAATAACCGTTTTAGGCCTTGTCAACAAGAACACCAAATCTTACAACAAGAGATGCTAATCTTGCTCATTTTCATGCTATCAATTCATCATTCCATGCCACCTATTAGGGCTCATTACTGAATGATGAATTGGTGGCATGGAATTTAGCACTGGATAATGAGCAAGATTAACATCTCTTAGGGCTCATCATTGAATGATGAATTGGTGGCATGGAATTTAGCACTGGATAATGAGCAAGATTAACATCTCTTATTGTAAGATTTGGTTTTCTTTGTTGAAGAAGCAGGCGGAGGACAAGGCTTAAAGCGGTAATTCATCATTGGAAACACTACATTTCGAGTCTAGTTATTCTTTACACCGAAGAATAAGGATATGGAGGTGAGGTTAAAGGGAAGTGGGTGCGACTTTGCAAAGATGCCAGATCTCCACCATGTTGCCTTGGGATTGGGTTTTCCTGATTGAGGTGACTCTCGGGATTGGATTCTCAAAGATATGGAGGTGAGGTTAAAGGGAAGTGGGTGCGACTTTGCAAAGATGCCAGATCTCCACCATGTTGCCTCGGGATTGGATTTTCCTGATTTAGGTGACTCTCGGGATTGGATTCTCAAAGTGTAGCAAAAGGGTAATATTATTAAAGAAAACTCAAGATGCTAGATCTCTACCATGTTGCCTCGGGATTGGATTTTCCTGATTGAGGTGACTCTCGAGATTGGATTCTCAAAGTGTAGCAAAAGGGTAATATTATTAAAGAAAACTCGTTCACAATGCTCGCAACTGGTGTTGAGCATGCACTCTTACACCATCTCTGATTTTCAGATTTTTCCATATTTTGGTAAAGAGAATTTAGGTTTCTATGAGACATGCTGTATATATTCCATATTTTGGTAAAGAGAATTTAGGTTTCTATGAAACATGTTGTATATATATATATATGTTGTAAAAGATTTGAAAGGAACTTAAAAGCTAAAGAAGGAGAAGATTTCTAAAACTCGTCACTCAAAAAAAATGGAGACATGAAAAAGCGTAGACAAAAAGAAGAAAGCCTCGAAAGTAAAAGAGGATTTGGGGTAGAAAAAAGAGAGGCAGTGCAATGAGTCTGTCGGGGGCATCAAATTTATAGAAGGGACTGGCAGGCCATCTGGATGCTCAGCTGTACAACAACAAAATAAGCCTTAATCCCACGGTGGTCGGATATATGAATCATATCTTGTCACCACGCTCATTCAAAACACATGCTCTCATTTATATTTATGTATAATATATTTTAATGGTTTTTCCCAAATCTTAACTCTGTTCGAATGCATAAATTTAAAAGTACTATGAGATTTCCATTTCATAAAAATATATAAAGTTACATTAATAAGAATTGTTATTTTAATTTAGAAATAATTTCATTCAATTTTTACATTACTTTTAAGATTTGATTAATTTCAAATATATTAAGTGAAAAGAAATTTTATATTTTTTTAAAGATTTGAAAAGTTACAAAATATTAACTGAAAATAAATATTTCAAAAGTATATTAAATAAGGTTACAGATGAAATATGTTAATTAGTT
This sequence comes from Scutellaria minor, assembly GCA_954870855.1. Taxonomy (NCBI): domain Eukaryota; kingdom Viridiplantae; phylum Streptophyta; class Magnoliopsida; order Lamiales; family Lamiaceae; genus Scutellaria; species Scutellaria minor. The sequence continues at coordinate 5,359,841 of OX940729.1, forward strand.
ATAATAAAAATTAAGATAAAACGAATACAATAAGTAACATTACGAATATTCATTCTTGTATTGTCTTTACCCTCTCTAACCAACTCGAGCGTGCATTCCATGCACGAGGTGTTTTAATGTGAATTTACTGTTTTAGTAAGTAGCTTTGGACAGGAAAATGACCGTATTAGTATTTTTGACATATTTTTGTTTGAAATAATATATGTAGAAATAGATTTAATGGCCATTTTGTATAAAACAACAAATTATGTGTGAGATAGCATTTTATGGTATCATTTTGATACTATTAGTCATGTATTAGTTAATATTGAACAATTATTGTAGGAGTGCTGAATATTTGCATTGTTATCATCTATTTATTTATTATGAATTAGTAGATATTTTTAAGTTGTAATATTCCCTAAAATGTCATGCTAAAGATCTGATTTTTTTCAATACAGTTTCCGTCATTTTTTCATTATTTACGAATATTGATATCTCTCGAAATACCAATATTTCTAGTTTTCTACCAATACTTATATTTTGAACATAGCAAAAAACCATCAATGTTCTATATTCTAAAAATTTTAGAACTAAATGTATAAAAATCAAAAGGTTAGGTACCGATCAATTGAAAAATGCAAGCCCATATCATGACTATATATATGTAATTTCATTTTATACCATTGTCAGTTGCTTCTAAACAAAATTCATGGTTCTGCCATTGAGAATAGTTGTACACTGAAACACAAAAAAACATCTATACAGCCAATCACATCTTCAACATGGACAAGCACATAAGATCAAGATGAAAATAAAAACTGTGATAGTTCAGCGAGGAGCATTTACCTTATTATATTCATAGATTACGAAAACTTCACTCCGAACTCGAAAAACTGGCTTCGGACTTCCAGAATCTATGTTGTGTTCTTTATTATATTGTGCACTAAATCTACCACACAAGGCCTAATAAGAAAAGTGAAAGAAATTTAATGCAATTACAACGAAAGAGATAAGCGAAATCTACAAAAAGTCCAAATTCATTGAAGCACAAATCAAAAGTTGCAATAAGTGCATCTTTCTCATTTATGTTTATTGACTGTGTGAGCCATTAAATCCAACATGTAATTAACTATCAATGTTTCCATGTACCAAAAAGTAATCATAGTGACATGTAAAGAATATTTCTGAAGTTCTTCACTTAAAGTTGTTCTCACTATGCATAAATTACAAGACAAACAGAATTTGATTATTCTTACAATCCATTTAATTTCCAACAGCTAAAATCTTCAACATCTCAGCCATTGGTTTCCAAATTCAGATGACAATGATAAAGAACCGAATTTTCATGATTATAAATCAAAACGTCCCGAAATTTGCCCGATTATCACAAAAAATCCTCAGATTCTCAACACCAGCAAAAACCCCAATACCAAATAACTCTAATCAAATACCAACAAAAATCAAGCCATAAAAACACACATTCACAAATCGATAAGAACAGGAAGAAAAAATTGAATACCTAATTGGGACAGATGTTGAAATCTCCGGCCAGATGTAATCGTTCAGCATTTCCAGCCGCCCGCCGGCGGAGATCACCATCGTTGCCACCGCAGCCATAGTACACAATTAGGGTTTCGAACGGAGGTCGAAATTTTTTGTTTTTAAGAATTTTTTGTTGCGGTGATGATTTCTTTTTCAAATAACATTAAAAGAAAAAAAAAAGTTGCTTATGGTTGCTTAAATGGAAACTGGATCTAATTTAATGTAGGTGTGGACTAAGTGTCTCACAGAAGAGATAATATCAGTAGGAGAATCTACTTCAAGATCAAAACCAAAAGAACTACCATTAAGAAACTAATAGATATTAAATTGCAAATGGTTCCACAAAAGAAAACAAATGACAGTATACCATTAGAGCACCAAAAACACGATTTCCTGTAGTAGTTGTTCTAAGTAGGCCAACATCAAGCAGAGCACGGAAAGGCCTCTGTATTGCCTTGGTACTCATCATCCATCTCAAGCTTTTTCAGGACACAGCGAGCCAGAAGCTTTTTGGATTTGTAGTTCATTTAATTTCACCGCATGATTTTGTCGACACCTTTATATCATTAGGCTACTGGAGAGGATTACTCTGTTGAACCAGCAGAGACCCGAAGGCCTTTCCGTGCTCTGCTTGATGTTGGCCTACTTAGAACAACTACAGGAAATCGTGTTTTTGGTGCTCTAATGGTATACTGTCATTTGTTTTCTTTTGTGGTTGATCGCAACCATTTGCAATTTAATCTCTATTAGTTTCTTAATGGTACTTCTTTTGGTTCTGTTCAAAAGATGCATACTTGATCTTAAAGTAGATTCTCCTACTGATATTATCTCTTCTGTGAGACACTTAATATACGCTGGCATTTGCATATGATGGTGGTGGTGTATTACAGGGTGCTCTAGATGGTGGATTAGATATTCCTCACAGTGACAAGAGATTTGCTGGATTTTCAAAGGATTCGAAGCAGAAGTTCACAGGAAGTATATTTATGGAGGCCATACTGCATCATACATGACGGTATTTTGAAGTGTTGCTTTATTAAAATGGCATTTAATGTCAACAGAAAATTGGACACTATGACTTGGATCTTACATCTCGTTTTCTCCCTTGGATGCATTTAGACTTTGATGGAAGACGAACCAGAAAAGTATCAAACGCACTTCAGTTAGTATGCTAAGAAAGGGCTCGAGGCAGATGGCCTTGAGGAACTTTACAAGAAAGTCCATGCTGCCATCCGTGCTGATCCAACTCCTAAGAAATCCGTGAAACCGCCACCCAAGGAACGCAAGAGGTGGAGTGATAGATTTGATCATTGTTTTTTTTCTTAATAATTTTGTATTTCATATATTATGGATGGATTTATATATCTGTTAAGGATCTTTTTCTTTATAGCTGGTCCTATTATATATTCTTTGGTTTTTTCCTCAGGTTCAACCTGAAAAAGCTTACTTATGAAGAAAGGAAGGCTAAATTGATTGAACATTTGAATGCTCTGAATGCTGCCGCTGGGGTTGATGAAGATGACGATGAGGATAATGCGTGAAGAGGTTTTGAGGATAAAATTCTGAGCATTTTCTATTCTCAATATGGTGAGATATGCTGCTTATTCTATGTGGAATTATTGACAATTTTGGGAGAGATTATTTTCTTCATTTTTGTACTCAAATTGTTGTTGTTGTTGGACAAATGACTTGATATACTCTTTCAAACATATAATTTTTGTTTTCTTTATTGTAACAATCAAGGAAAGTTGCATTTAATTTTTAATTTTTTTTTTTTTGTTTTTCTGTTGATATCTCATCAATTAGGTTTCATCTGGAATTTACGTTACTAGACCAGAATTTCCTGGTTTTCTTAATTTTTGTCTTGTGTTACAGGCTTACAGCCTCTCTTACTGCATTCAGATTATTAATTTCTCTATAATTTGGTACAGCTTTTTATAATTTTAATGACATAATGACCAAGAAACATCCAAAGCATTGCTGTACTTTATTTGTTTCGTTTATATTGAAACAGTCAAAACCCATTATACCTTTAAAATTGGTTTCAGTACACATTTTCACCACTAAGAGAAATAGACTAAACTTTCCTTCTTTAATTAAAATCAGAATCTGCTGGTGTTGAACACATCTCATAAAAATAGCAATTTGGCATATCTCTTCCAAGATAAGCACAACCATATAAGAGTAATATTCTCATAAGTTCGTTTCTACGTAAGATGGACTAACCCACAATACCAACAATAGAAATTAAACTTGTTAGAATGGATTCCAATTGTATGTTATATGAATCTTTATCTTACAGAATTATCCATAAGATGATCTTATATAAATTTCCGTGACTATAAAAATATAACAGAAAACACATATTTTGAGGGGTCAAATTTCACACAATTGGATTTGGGACCCACAAGATATAGACCTTATCAAAGGAGGACCAATGAGGTCACACCACATAGTTCTCATCAAAGGATGTAAATGCACACACTATCCACATACTAATGCTCTTTCTGCACTTAAAGAAGTGCCAAATTCATCTAAAACCCCTCCAAAAAAATAAAATGATGGCCCATTTAGCCCCTGTAACACCTCCCACACCAAAACCATTAATATCTACATTTGCAAGAAATACAGTTAGTTTGGGCACTCCAACCTCCCTAAAAGTCTCTGCTTCCAAAAATGCTGGCCCTGATCAGGAAACACCTGTTCAAAGAAGGTTTGTCTATGCATATATATAGGTTTATGGTTCTGTAATTATTTATAATTGTTTTGTTTTATGAGCAATGAAGTTCTTGTTTCAATGAATTTTCTTTTGACATGGTGATGCTAATCAAACATTATTTGTGATATCAACACTGTTGTTTTCCAATGTCTTAGTGTATTTTATTTTATATAAAGAATTTAATCATCCATGTTTTTAGACAACTGCACATCATGCTTTAGGGTTGTTTATGTATTTATTTACCCAAAAAAAAGAAAACTTGTGCAATGCAGGAATGTAGCATTTGGTTTGGTAGGTGTAGTGTTGGGATTGAGCATTGGTGGCGGCAGTGCGTGGGCGGCAGCTAGGCGGCCGCCTCCACCTCCACCAGTGGAGAAAAAGGACCCAAATGTGACTGGTTTGGCAGCAAAAATATTGGCCAGCAAGAAGAGGAAAGAAGCCATGAAAGAATCCATTACCAAGCTTAGAGAAAAAGGAAAAGTGGTTATAGAGCCTTCTCAATAACATGTTTTATCAGAATTCTATTTTGGTCACTTGTGAATTCAGAGCAAAATGTAGCAATACAATAATCTTTGTCATGTTGCATATGCTAAATCTTGAACTGTTACATTAAGTGTGAAAAATTTCTGCAATTCCCACTCTTTGTTATTTCATTTCGGTTTAAACAATAACTACGTACGATCGTACGCCACCAGAACACACAGACAAACATACCCGCGTACGCAAAAGAGCAGAAAAAACACCTCAAACTACAAGATGAATGTAGTATGTCATAGTGAAATATATTACAGAAATTGGGATGTCCGCAAAAAATCAACAATGTTATATCATCCAGTTCATATAGCCAAAAAATGGAACAGAAGAAAGTTGAGTAGGGCTTGAAAATAAATGATTTGAAATCATGTGTTGTTGCAGAGAAGAGGAACCAGTAGTACATGTCAGATTAACATATCAACTTTTCAGGCTCCCAAAGAATCTTGAAAGTGGCAACGGTCCATCAGCCTCTTCACTTGCGTTACTTGGTTGCTTGGATCTCGAACGATGCTTTTTTTCTTTCTTCCTTCTCTTCAATCTTGACTTTGATCTATCTGCCTCTCTCTCATCTTCCTCACTGCTCGATGTTTCTGATGATGAACTTGAATGCTACAAGTGAAGTACCGAATATACAGTGAGTTAACATTGATATAGTAGTAAATGAAGAAAATGTAAAACTTGCTTTTTCACCTTATACTAACAGACATTTATATATCTGCTTTGAAAATAGATCCCTTTTGCAACTTCAAATTATAAAGTTAAAAACTATATGAGATGTCATAAAGAAGGAGATGGTTAGTGCACCTTTCGCTTCTTGCTCCTATGTTTTCTTAAATCTTTCTCCTTTTTGTCTGCAAGAACATTTATCACTGATATCATAAATAGAGGTTGTTAGAATTAGGAGAAGCCATCATTTACTGGATTCATTACCCTTTTTGCGGTTGGATTTGCTGATTGAATGATTATTCCCATGCGCGAGTTTTTGTGCCCTTTCAGCATCTAGCTGAGCTCGATATTTTCTCATCATCTTGTCTTTATCTGCTTCCAATTCACCCTTTCTCATTTCTTCTTCCTAGCAATTGCAGTGTCAGTGTACAGGCAAATCAAAACCACAAAATAAACAAAACTCGGTAGGATCAAAAACTGCAATAATAATTATAATAAGAGTATCAGCAAAAAGTCAAGGAAAATGCAACTCAAACAAAACATATGGAGTGTTTGGCTAAGCTTATAAATTGTTCAAACCATATTATAAGACATTTACGAGTCATATGCTCTTTAAATGTGTTGGGTGAAATTTAATAAAACATCAGGAGAACAGGACTACAAGAGAAGTTAAAGGTTCCAGCATCTTAAAAATATTCATTTTCACCAATGATACATTTTACAATCAACCATACATTGCCTTACTTGAGCTTCACTCACACAAAGTTTTAAGGTCAAGTATTACCACAGAAAGTTTGGAACACTTAGTGATTCAGTTTGCTACATTGATAGATAAAGGTGCTCCAAATCCTAGAAATTCAATAAACAAAAGGTATGATCAAGAAGTAATAGGAAGCATGCAATGATAGACCACAGAAATGACCAGCTAGCTCAACAAAGCTTGGACTGATTCATTGGTACTGAGTTAAGATTTGCCACCTTCAAGTCTTTAGTACACAGGTAATTGGAAACCACAAGCTCAAATATTAATTAGCCTAAGCATACTTATTGACATTTTATAGTATTCACTTTGTACTTAATCCAACAACATACATATAGAACAGTTATTTATTAGTCCCTTACAACTTGACCACCCCATCCAAGAAAGCCACACTTAATCCAAATAGAAAATGATTGCTACAGTTTCAGTAGCAGTTATTATAATTCCTGACAATCAGCCTTATGATAATAGAATAACGCTTCAATATGTTACTATTAGTGTGTGTCCAAAGCATCGTATACAATCCCGGGAGAAAAGAGTGAATAACAAAATCTAACTACACACATACACACACAAAAGAAGAAAAGAAAAAAGAAATAAGAGAAAACATGAAAAGAAAGCAGAAAAGTGCAAAGGTAGATAAATGACAAATCACCTTTTGTTTCTTTTTGTACTCCTCCCAAGTAACCGTATGCGAAGTCTTGAGACTTGCCAAACGAGCAGCATGCCACTCTGGTGAATGAAATGAACCATCCACCTGAGATTGTTATCATCAGAAATATCCAGACCAGACACACACTGGTGGAAAAAGAACACTTCTAGAATTCATTCAACAATCAAGTACCACGATGTAGTAAGCAACAAATCTCTCCATCAACAGGCTTATAAACACTACCTCTATCAAATTTCTTTTGTTTCAATTAACTCTACAAAACACAACACTTATGCCTTCAACTGAATAACTGAGACACAAACAGTTTACAATTTAGCAAAACCCTAAATCAGCCTTTCGGCTCTTGCAAGTTCGTAAAATGGCTTAAGAATAAAACAAGCACTTCATTTAAAATTAATAAACTGGGATTTAATAGTTTATTCTACAGAATAAAAACACATAATCAATAGCAGAAAAATCAAGAGACTACATCTCGAAGAACAAAACCTCCAAACTCTTACTGCAAACATGATTATGAACTTCCAATTGTAATCGACACACTTTTAATGTTGCTCTTGCTTTCACATGATAACCAAAAATTCCACAAGTGGCAATAAAGACCATTGCAAAATGAAGAAAAAGAGCTTAAGCAGGGTCCTATTCACATCCTTTAAGAATGATTACAAGACTCAAATTCACAATCACTAGTAACTCAAAGGGGAAAGCGAAGAAAAGTCTAACACTGTTCATCTGTTTCTCAGCATCTTAATCGTGCAACAATCAAATTCATCTTCTTTTTTAAAACCCAGTTCAGAAGAATCAAGAAAAATCATTTCAAGATTCCCACTAAGTACCGATGAAACTTCCACATAAACTCATACATTTATTTAATATACAAAAATAATAGATAAAAGAATAAAAGAAAAGAAACAAGTGTATGGAAGGGTACGAACCATGCCGTCCTCAGCCTCCTCCGTCGCGGCTGAGCTCGAGCCGAGCCGGGATCTCTGCATCGCTTTGTAGGCTTGATTTTTCCCCATTTTTTTTTTGTATTAAATTCTTGCAAGTGTTTTGTTACAATTGATTTTCAAAAGCTTAGGAAGGGAATTGAGAGGGTAGCAAGAAAATTATTTGAGAAGGAAATGAGGAAAAGAAAATGAGTAATTGTTTGAATGCTGAAAAGGAATGTGAAGGTTTATCCGAGTGTGAGAGGACTCAGAGGAGGCAATTTGAGGGCAGATTTATCATTACCATAAACTCAAGGGACCATCGAGCAAATACCAAAAATAAGTCACATTTTTTGTTAGCAACTTAGCTTATATATATTATTATTATTAGGGAGAGATTAGAGGCACAACTCCCTTATCTAAGTGCACAACACCAATTTTTAATATAATTTAATAAAATGTTAAAAGACTAAAATACTCTCCATGCATATATTATATCAAAATAACCTCCCAAACCCTTCTTCTACACTTCTCAAGCTCTTCACCAATTACTACAACATTTACTTAAAAAAAATTCACCATTTGCCCCCTCATTTAGTGAAGAAAAGTACAATGACTGATGAAGATTCATTTGGGACAAACAATGTAAGATTTCGCCTAAATGTAAATAGGTTTTATGTTTCGTTTTTGCAATTTCGCGAAATCGCTCAGAACTGATACGTTCGGCCAGCACAGACCGAACATAACCACGCGCGTTCGGCCAAGGCCAGCCAAACATAAACGCGCGCGTTCGGTCAAGCCAGCCGACCATAATCGCGCTCGTTCGGCCAAGTCAGCTAAGCCTTGTGTGCGTTGTTCGGTTGTCCTGACTGCATGCATTCATAGTCGTTCGGTCGACTTGACCGAACAGTTTCAGTGTTGTTCGGTCAAGTTGGCCGAACTTTTTACTACATGTTCGGTCATCTTGGCTGAACAGTGTGTTCCTCGATGTTCACTAAATACGAACTTGTTTTTTATGTTCTTATGATATTATTTACTCATTTATAACAAGAATACATCTCATATTTCACTGAACTAAGCTTCATAAACTGAATGGATGTTGAAGAACCGATGGATGAAGAAGAACCAATGGATTCGGATGATCTAGATCCTCAGTATATGTAGATTGATTTTACTGTTGACTTTACCACCGATGAAACGCTCTTAACTTAGTGGTCAGAAAGGTCGTCGACCTCGAGTTTATTTGGGTTGCGAACGAGATGGTGTATATCATGTACGTAATAAGGCAAAATCACTACTAAATTCAATTGACGGTGAAAAGATTGTTGGAAAGAAAAGCTCCAGAAATACAGCCACAAAGAAATGTGATTGTCCATTTCTTTTAAAGGTTATTCAATTGAATGAGTCGGGACAATGGTCAGTATCGGTCGTATCTGGTGTTCCAATGGGTCGGAACTTGGTGGGTCATATGTCGGTCGACTAACACCGGTTGAAGATCGATTTATAGCAGACTTGTCCAAAAATAAGTGTAAACCCAAGAAAATCCTAAGTATTTTGAAGGAGACATTTGTTCAGAATGTGTCCACTTTAAAGACTATTTATAATGCTTGTCATAAGCATAGAATAGTGGAGCATGGAGGTCGATCTCAGATGTAATATTTATTGGAGAAACTGAAGTTGCACAGTTATTATTACCTGGTCAAAAGATGCGAGAAAACTGATAGGGTAAAGGATCTCTTTTATGCCCACCCGACTAGTGTGGAGTTGTTGCGTGTCTTTCCAAACGTGTTGCTAATGGATTATACATACAAGACAAATCGATACAAGATGCCACTATTGGAGGTGGTGTGGTTGGCATCACATCCACGGATATCACTTTTTTTGTAGCATGCATTTATTTGGAGGCCGAGCGTGAGAAGAACTATAGATGGGCGCTTATGACTTTGAAAGGATTGATGGACCAATCATTCTTGTCACATGTCATTATCATTGATCGTGAGATTGCTCTGATGAATGCAATCGAAGTTACATTCCCCCAATGCTAAGCATTTGTTATGTCAATGGCATATTAGTAAAAATATTTTTACTAAGTGTAAGAAAGAGTTTCATTCCAAGCCGAAGTGGGAGTCATTTAATTACTCATGGAATACATTGATTCTTGCCGAAAATGAAGTGAAGTTCAATGAGTATGTTGGGAGATTAAAGGGTGATTTCGTCGACTATCCAATCGCCGTGAATTACGTCATTTCGAATTGGTTTGATCCTTATAAAGAGAGATTTGTGTCGGTCTGGATGAATAATATCATATATTATGACAACACGACAAGTAGTCGGTATGTATATTTAACTTGGCTAACGAATATTTTCATCGATTTATTTATAGTGCTATATTTTGATAATAAGATTTGGATATGTTCACACAGGGCCAAGAGTGCACATTCAAGGTTGAAGAAACAACTTGGTACTAGCCAATCTAACTTTGAATTGTCTTGGGAAAAGATACATGGCTTGTTGATCACATCTCACACCACAATCAAAGCTTCATTTGAACAAAACCAACATAGAGTGCATCATCGATACAGGTCTCTTATTTTCAAGATAATTCGTGGGTTGGTGTCACATGCACCTATACATAAGATTTTTTAAGAGATTGAGGGGGTCAACACAACTGGTATGGATTCGTTGCTATGTGGTTGTGTCTTGAGAAAGACATGTGGTCTGCCTTGTGCTCATAAACTTGCAGAATTGATACGTGTTGGTGAACAAATCTCTCTAGAGAGTATTGACAGATTCTAGAGGAACTTGGATTGTGAACCATGTAAAACTAACGTTAGTATTGCTACAGATCTTGGTAGTCGATGGACGGAGACAGTGGGTGATGTGAATAGATTGTTTGCATCAGCAAATGAGTCCCAGAGGTTATTGCTACTGAAAAGTCTGCAGAAAATAACAAACGTAGCAACCTCCTCATTGCTTAAATTCGAGGTTCATACACGTGTTCATGGGCATCCTAGCAAGGCTAAAAACTGTCAAGATAAGTCTATAAAACAAGAGAAAAGTGTTTTTGAATATGTTGAGTCCTTCAAGGGTAGTAATTCCCCACAAAATCAGAACATATTTGGAAGTGTTACCCAATCTGTAGACCGGATGAATTCAGGGATTAAAAGACAAAAACAACCGGTACAACATCGTTCTGCATGTACTTCCTCGGATCTTCCATTCCTAGAAGTGTTGCCCAATCGTTTGCGTCCTTTTGTATCCAGTACGAAGAATGTGAAGGGCGACGATCATTGCGGTTTTCGGTGCCTTGCTGATGCACTTGGTTTGGGCGAGGAATCGTGGCCTTAAGTCCGGAATGATCTAATCCAAGAGTTGGAGAACAATCGGGATTTGTACGCTCGTGTTTGGTATAGTTGTATGCACACGGTTGATGAAATATTGAGATGCTGGAACTGTTTCACATCGGAGGTTTGGGATAAAGAATTCTAGTTCATATTCCTTGAGTGCTACTATCTTGCCGCTTCTGCATATAATATAACAATAGATCATCACATTTCACCTTAAATGACTGTGTTATTTCTACCATTGAGGACACAAATGTTGATCAACCCACGTTGCATGTGTATGACACTTGTTAGTGACAATCACTTTATACGGGTAACTAAAATTATGGATATTCTATAGATCAAAATGATTAAAATTATGGATATTCTATTGTTCTTACATAGATTTTTTCGTTTATCATTTTGAAGGTTAACTTGATAGATGGTGCACCGCTTCCGCCTATTATAAATATGTGGTTTGCGTGTCAGTTTTCATACGCTGTTGGCTGGGGTATCATTTTCCAACAACAAATTGCAAAGTACAGTGATATCGTTGCAAGTGAATCCGGCTCATTGGGTTTGGAAACCATTAGTTTAGATGAGGATTAGTGTACGAATTTTTGAACATTGGTGTAATATACGATACTTGTGTAATATTACTTGAATTGTGTAACATATTTGAATTGTGTAATTATTAAATACATCTTATCAAGCACATATTTGTCGTATTTTTAGGATTAGTGGTTGATTGAGATTAAGTCAAGTCAAGTCATAAAATCCACTATTCGGTCGAGGCGACTGAATGCGCACACAAAGGGTCGGCCGACGCGACCGAACGCACGTACTGAGGGTCGGCCGACGCGACCGAACGCCTAGAGTGTCGTTCGACCGCGTCGACTGCACTTCTTCAATCATGTTCGGTTATGACGATCGATCACAGTATAACTCGTTTGGTCATCATGACCGAACAGTTCCTCTATTTGTTGAATTATTTTCTAATACGATTTTCTAACACAGTGTAACTCGTTCCGCTCGGTTTCAATCATCGAATTACAATACAATTCACAGTAATTTGTTAAACATATTGAAATCATCCAAACTATATATAGTATAAGAAATGTCATATATTCAAATAAACGAGTCAAGACATATCAAAATGAACAATGTGTAATACAATACAGGAAATGTAAAATGTCTACAAATGTTTGAGAATTCACTCATCACCACTAAATCCTACAAGATCTACGAGACCTATTCGATGATGGACGTCCGACAGGTTCTGTCGGATGACTGTCATGTATAGATAAGGTCTCGTATGCCCGACTGATGTAAGATATCACATACTCAAGGGACGGTGCTAGATCATGTGCCATCCACTGTTCGACGATTGGCTGAATATGTCCTCATGCATTCTCAATCATTTTCCAAGGCTGAGCTTGAGAATGAGAAGCACTTGCACCAGTAGACGTCCTTTGAGGATTCTGGATGAAGGGATGTGAAACTGTACGGAACCAATCCATGTAATCGGCAATGCATTCCCATGGTGGACTAGCTAGCCTACCCCGAACCTCATACGCCATTACATGACTGTTCCACATCCGAAAGTACAAACTCATAAAATCAAACACAAGCTTGTATTGTGTACCATTGTTTCCTCGTTGAACATCAAGTGGAACCAACGGGCCTTCAGGAATCGTCTGAACATGTCCAAACTGCCTTAGTACGCAGTCAGGAAGGTATGGTTCAACGACATCAAACGATCGAATGCATCCATGATAGAATGTCACTTCTTGATGTGGAAATGTATCCCGAACACCCACATATGGAGTCCAAACAACCTAAAACACAGTGCATAGTATAACATTTAAATTAACGCCCAATCTATATATATTAACATATTTAATAACAAGACAATAGTAAAACATTAACTTATAGAATTCGGTGCACATGTATCTAACATCTCTCTCCAAGCAACTAAACGATCGAGGGAACCCCCAGGAGAGGCTTGTTTGGCCCATCGCGATGCCAGAGGTTCCCCAAGTGTATAATTGACATTGTGCGTTGGCCTTGTAATGGGAAAATACTCGTATATCCATGCTTGGAGATAAAAAATGAAGGTCAATGATATAAACATATTGAAAATATGAGAAATTGCATTTAAAGTGGTAAAAATTACGTCCAACAATGTCAAGTACCCACTAATCTGTTTCACCCCATATTGAGATGCAAGCCCTAGTTATCGATACAAGTACGCAAGTATAGCGGCTCCCCAAGCGTACTTGTGAACTCGGGTGACGTTCTCCAGTAGATGAAGGATGTTAGTGGAGACTCTAGTGTCGCTCTTATCGGTGAAAATTGTGCAACCTAGCACAAATCATAAGTACGTCCTAGCAGCATAGAGTCTCGTCTCTTCATCGGGAGAAGCTATCATGCCACTAAACTTTGATCGCAACCACTCCAGCTTAACAGAACTCCCTCCCTTCCCCGACACAGCCTCCTTCGCCTCAGCCCGCGTTAACCCAAACAACCGTTGAAGCATCACAGTTGGTGCTTCCTCCCCCTCTCCCCACTGGACAACACACTTTTCCTGTAATGGGAAGTCCAGTAATACAGAAAACATTGTCTAGTGTTATCGTCATCTCACCGAACGGCATATGGAAGCTGTTAGTCTCCAGATACCACCACTCAACAAAAGCACATATCAGGTTCTTGTTGGGGGTTCTTATAGAATATGGATCGTAGATCGGCGATTTTTAAATGACGAAGCAACCTAAACCACTGACTTAAGTCGCCCTCGGACTTCCAAGATTCCATCTTCGTTGTGTGACATAAGCATCTCAGTATATCTCGCTCCTCACCAAACCAAATCTTTGATGCCACATGCGTCTTAAAACTAGGTATAAGATGGTGGTCGATCGGGCCTCCGGGAAAAGGTCCTGTAAGTACTTCACTGTCAATTACGGGCTCCTCATCAACTTGTTGCTCTTCAACATTACGGGCGATCTCTTCGACATAGTCGGGATGATGGGCCTCAGGAATATCTTCCATTTCAAGGATTTCGGGCATTTCTTGAATATCTTCCCTTTCTGGAATTTCTGGATACTCTGTAATGTCTGGAATGTCTTGAATTTGTTCTTGCTTTAGACCAAACGACACATGTAGGGTAGGTTCTTGCATGCCCGAACCTTCGCCACGTTCCAATTCCCTACGCTTTCTTTCTAAAGTCGTTGGTCTATTCTTCCTAAGATATGTCTTACCTGGATTACAAACAAAAATAATTAAAACAATGGACCATAAAAATTAACGAATTGGATAATGTTTAAAAAAAAAAGAAATGTTCGGTCATCATGACCGAACGCGCGCTACTGTTCGGTCGACTCGGCCGCCGCGCGTGCTAGGCGTTCGATCGACCAGTGTCGCCGCGTACCCAGATTTACACAAAAACAATTTCGATTTTTCCACAAATTCACCCAAAAACATGCGTTTTTGCATACAAATTCATCAAATTAAACTATTAATTCACTAACCCATAACAAATCCTAAAGATAAGTAAAGAAATTTCTACAAAAATCGGCTTAATCAATTGCAAAATCGAAAAAAACCTTTAAAATTAATTTACCCGAAAAATTTATTTTTCCAAAAATCTCTTTAAAGTGTGGTGCCATTGTAGCCGACCTTTGGACGAATCAACCGAACAAGTGACATGAAGAATTCATGAAGAACCGAACCGAACAAGAATGCAGTGAATTCGTGAAGCTTGAATGTTTATTTCCTTTTTTTTTGCTTGAACCTAACAAGGAATTTTTTTGGTGTTTATTTCCTTTTTTTTAATTAAGGGTAATATAGAATATGAGTGCGGTGTCCTTGGAAATAATTTTAAGTGTAGTTTTATCGTGTGTTGTGCTCTTATAAAATGTTGTGCTCTTGGAAAAAAGAATTGTTTCTTTGGTCCCTCCCTTATTATTATTTTTTTTTTTTTTTTTTTTAAATACATTCACCACCACCACCTCACGCCACCGTCGTCCGCCGCCGTGATCAACCCAATCAAATCCTACATAGAAATCGAAGTCCCAATTCTCCTTCCTCTTGCTTCTCTCTGTATCTCACTTCTGAGCCCATAGTTCTCATATCTCGCTTCTGTTCAAAATAGAAATCGATTTGGCGCGGAAAGAAAAGGAGGGAGTGAAGATTTCTGGTGACAGCTCACATGTTCACGAATGATGAGAGACAAAAGGAGCGCACTGGCAATTATGGAAGCCCAAGGCTGCAGTATCTCCAGGTGCTGCTATGCACATTATAGTTATTCGATTGATTGAATGAAATTTGCCCTCATTGTTATGTATGTCAGCTGACTGCTTGTTTCCCTTAGAAATTTAATCATTGCTGTATTTTGATTTCGTGTCATAGGAACTGGTTGCACAGTTTCAAAATGCATCCGATGAAGGTACGGTTTGCCAAAATCGGTTCATGTTTTAACCTTGAGATTTGAATACTTCAGTTTATACTTGAATTAGGATATGAAATGATTATGTGGTTGTTAGATGAATTATAGCATGTTTTTCAAAACAATGTTGTCTCCTTTTTGTTCTTCAAGTGGAAAGATTTGAATACTAAGTTAATGGTGAACCAAGATTTCCATATTTCTGAAAATAATTCTTCACGGTTTCGCCTTGTAATCTGGTATACTCAGTAATAATCAACAGTAGATGGTACATTCAACATATACATCTTCATTATAATATTTACCCTTGTTCTTGGATGGGACTCGTATCCCCCTTGACTTATTTAAGTGACAAGGCATTGTGCTTGAAGTTTCACTCGATACATTGTTCATCTGAGCTGAATATCAATGACCTCCTTAAACAAGAAGATAAACTAGATAGTTCATACTGAGAAGGTTCTTTACTCTTGATAAATCATGGATTTAATGGATAGACCTAAAAATAGCTTGCTTCATCGTTATGTTTAGAATTTCTATTTTTTTTTATTTTTCAAGGTCCATAACTGAATGTTGATGAAAAGATGGGGCTGCTTTGCGTGCCATTTATATTTAGTGTGTCCATGAATTGCTCACAAGCATATCATATTTTGTTTTCTTGCAAAGGCATTTCTTTCATAATCAAGTTCTAGAGATGATACTCGGTTGTCAAACTTGCTGTCCATATATGGCTTGAGTCAAATCTTTTAGATCTATCTTTATAGTATGTGGCATAATGCATTTTTTTATCTTTTGTACTGCATTACCTTTGGTCATTGAACATACGAGGACTTCATGATGTTGCAGAAACAAAGGAGAAAATTGTTGCTAATTTGGGGAACTTCGCGTACAACAGGTTTGGCGCCTCGGGGCGCTTTTCGCTTTTTTAATCACTAGACTCTTAACATAATATTAATATCAAGGCATCTCTCTTATTCCCCCTATTTTTGTTTTTAAAATTTCTCAATTTTATCCAATCTGCAGATCCAACAAATGCTGCTGTTGTGATTCAGTGTGGTGGCATTCCTCTTGTCATCCAGTGCCTATCAAGCCCAGTTAGAAACACGGTAAAAACTCTAACATGGCAAGTCCTTTCATGGTTTTGGCATATGCTATGAAGCAATAAAAGGAAAATTACATTTTAGACTTTAGACTCAACTGCTTAGTATATATTGATTTTTTTCTTTCTTAAAGGGCATAAATCTATTCATCGAATGTATAATCATACTGTCTTGTTGGAGATTCATGATTATCAATCTGATGCAGCACTCTGTATTATCATTTTACATCATTCAATGTTAGCCAAATTGAACTGCGCATTTTACTCAAGTTTGTGCAATCCCAATGGTCTAAAAAGACCGAATCTTTGTATATGTAGGTGAATTATGATCTGGGATCACTGTACTATCTATGTAATCCAACGACTGAGAGTGAAATTCTGAAACCAGAAGTAGTTGATGCCATCAAAAGATTTGCTGCAGCTGGTGCAGTCAATTTGGGTTTCCGCAATCTGGCTCAGGCTTTCTTGGATAGGCACGTCTCTTAACTCCACTGAACCATCGTTGAACACTTGTCGTAGCTAACCTGCTGAATTATGCTATGGAGGTTGTAACATAACGAATTATGCCTCATCACAAACAGGCTAGCTTTGTTGTATTTCTGCATATGAGCATCCTTTTGTGCTATTCTTTGCTCAATTGCTTTTACCAGAACTATGATTGCTGCTTCATTTAATAGGAAATTACATTTTGCCAGTTTTTTTTTTTTTTTCTTTTTTTTGATTAGAGATCAATTTACAGGTTGAAGGTAAACTTGCATTTTTTTGTGTCATAGAACAAACATATTTATAAACTAAATTGCATAAAAGAATGCTACACCTTATCAGATAATAAGTAATGATCACAAATCACCATCACAAACTTTGTTAGATAAGTGAAGATGATCGCATTGCAACCATTATTTGGACAAAGTAGTATAATGTAGTTGAGTAGAGTCAACCCAAGTTTCAACTCTCCTATACATTTTGTTTCTTTTGACTAATCTTTACACCGATTTTCCAAGCTGGATATGGCCTGCTAAAATATTGACCTCAACACTGCTTTTACAAGTATTAACATCTACATATTGGTCACTAAAAACCCGACCCTCGATTCGCAAACAGTTTCTGCATATTCTTTGCTGCAAACACTTTTCTCACCAACATTTTCCACTTGGCCTCGTCTTTCTTGCTCTGATGCTGCATTTTCACCTTGAAATGCCTAAAATCCAAAAGGGCCAAACAAAAACTTACACGTCAGCTATATTTTTCGAATTTCTGAAAAAAGTATGCATCTGCAAAACGGACCTACAAAGAGGGACCTTGCAGAATTCAAGCTCGTTGCACATACGAGAATGGAGTTCAAGAAGCTGCCACATGCGCTTGCAATGAAAATGACCTGTATTTTTACTTGTTATACTTCTACTTAACATTATTATGTAATATGTATAATATTTTGCACATAATAATAAAAAATAAAATTATAACTGCAAGGAACCTTCCTTTTTCGATCCAAAAACATGTTTAAAAACTATTTTATATTTTCTTTTCTTTTCAAAATACTTAATTTCCAGTTTTTTCTGGTTCAACCATATTCCCTGTTTTTACCTTTTTCCTGATCAGACTAGTGATCAATTCTCAATTGAACTAATCATACATGTATAATTGTATATATTTTACAAATATAGCCATAAATTGCATCTGTAAAGCAGAGGACATTGATTTGAGAGACATCAAGCCGATTTGAACTAGCCCCACGAATCAATGACATAAAAAATAACTATAATTTTAAGGGCAAAGGTGCAAATATGCACCTAACGTTTGGTTTAAGGTGCAAATTTACATCTATTCTTTTTTTTGGTACAAAAATACACAAAAGTAAGTATTTTTGGAGCGTTTTACCATTAGATGGACGGCATTACTAACGTCTGTTTTCTTCCCTAACCCCTCCATAAAAATTCACCACTTTCAAAGGAAATTTGACCACTTAATTACCCAATTATTTATCTCAACAGTTTATGGCTAATAGATATTAATTACTCAAGATAAAAGAGAGAAGAAGACAAACAGAGGGGTGACGATAAACACAAGGTGAAGGTAAGGAGAAAATATATGAAGGTTAGTAGCAATCACATCGTGTTTTCAAAACCATTTGCATCTTTTCGTTTTCTCAAAGTTTAGATATTCGAACTGATGAAATCATATCAAAATTGAAATATTCGTACAAAAATTTAAAATCGAGCCAAAAAAAATAGATTTTATATTGAGCGTGATTTTATATGATTTAAGATATTGGGTTTGATGTTGGTGTATGAACTCAATACATCAAGGTGATTTTTAATCAGTTTATGTTTGAAATCGAAACTTAAAGACGAAGCAAAAGAAGAAAAATATGAACTTTTATTTTGTAGAAATTGTTGAAATTACTTTAGGTTGACGTGTAGTGTGTTTTAACATTTCTTACTTGCAATTATGAAGTGATTTCATAAAGTGTGTTTTAAGAGTTGAAGATGATAAAATTCTTTCAATTTTTGCAATGCATGCAATTTTTTTTTTAAACTATTCATTAAATTATTATTATTATATTCAATGATATGCGTTAGCAAAAATTCTCTATCTTCCATGATGTAATTTGCATTTATTTCTCTAGTATGGACACTAGTGCACCTGGTGGGTTTGATGAAGATTGGCCCGGTGGTCTTTTAAATTGGGTTGTGGATGATGATTTGGTAGAAGCTA
Organism: Scutellaria minor; assembly: GCA_954870855.1. Classification (NCBI taxonomy): domain Eukaryota; kingdom Viridiplantae; phylum Streptophyta; class Magnoliopsida; order Lamiales; family Lamiaceae; genus Scutellaria; species Scutellaria minor. The sequence continues at coordinate 5,379,218 of OX940729.1, forward strand.
ATAAAACTGGTGTTTTGAATAATGAAGTTGGGTTAACAAGTAAAGTAATCAAGGCTAGAGTTGATGCTCTAGAGACAGAATTTCAGAGCAGATATGTTAGTCCTATAGGTTATATTAGTGATGTTGAAAGAGATAATGATAATAATGATGAAGTTGAAGTTGACACAGATGAAGAGAGCATAGATGAATCAGAGGATTCAAACAATTTAACTCTACATCCAGATAGAGTTTTATATGATGAGGAAGATGGTCAAGGTTGTTTCATGGTTGGAATGACATTTTCTAATGCAATTGAGCCAAGAAATGCGATTAAGAGTTATGGAGTTAAGTTTGGATATAAGTTAAAGGTACATCCTAATGAGCCCAACAGATTGAGTGTGTGTTGTTTGAATGAAGAAGATTGTCCATTTCAAATGTATATATCTAAGGATGGAAAAAATCCCGGCTTAGCAATAAAATCTCTAACGTTGGAGCATAGATGTTTTAGGCACTTCTTCATTCTCAATGCCACTCAAAGTTATCTAGCTAGATATTTTAAGGATACCATATATAAAAATCCTAAATTCAAAGTGAAGGACATGGTGAGTGAGACTAAAAGAGTACTGAAGATCAATGTGAGTAGCCACAAGTGCAAAAGGGCTAAAAGAATCATTACTCAAGAAATGGATGGCAGTTTTAGGGTTGAATTTGGTTACTTAGAGGCATATGCTGAAGCGTTGAAAAGAAGCAATCCTAGGACAAAAGCTGAGATTGAGTTATGCAAAGAAGGTCTGAGACAACGGAAATGAATCTTTAGAAGAATGTTTATCATATTTTATGCATGTAAAAAGAATTGGATGGATGGATGCAGACCTATAATTGGTCTTGATGGATGTTTTTTAAAAGGTGCTTGTCAAGGTCAATTATTAATTGTCGTCGAAAAAGATAGAGATGGTCAGATGGTGCCTATTGCATGGGCTGTGATTGATAAGGAGACCAAGGCAAATTGGAGATGGTTTTTGTATTGACTTGTACAAGAGTTGGAGCTTGGTGATGGATCAAAAATAACTATCATCTCCGATATGCAAAAGGTAAGGTTTTATTTTTATGTTTTTCAATTTAAAAAAAAAATCCCCCTTACCTATTTGAGTAATGAACTCATTATTATATTATCTCAAATGATGTATTTATTAGTATACTAAGACATGCAAAGAAATTAAGTTTGGTGTACATTTGTAGGGCTTAATTGATGCTGTGAGTGAAGTATTGCCTGAAGCAGAACATAGATGGTGTTATGCCAACTGGTCAAAGAAATGGAGGGGGGAGGAGCTTAAGAAAAAATTTTGGATTTGTGCATGGAGCACTTATGAGGAACAATTTAAGATCAATCTAAGCATACTTGGTGATTTGAATAAAAAGGCAGCTGAGGATTTAATGAAGTATCCCGTACAAATTTGGTGTAGAGCTTACCAAAGTAATAGATGCAAGAGTTACATGGTTGACAACAATATTGTCAAGTGTTTCAATTGGGTAATTCTTGATGCACGATACAAGCCAATCGTTAGCATGCTTGAAGATATAAGATTGTATGCAATGAACGGGATTAAAGACAATAAAATTTCATGTTATAAATGGTTTAATGAATGGTCTCCTTCTACTATGAAGTTGTATCAAGATAATAAAAAACATGCAGCTGGATGTAGAGTGATATTTAATGGTGATGTGGCATATGAAATTGGGGAAGGTGAAGATAAGCATACAGTTTTCTTAGATAACCACTTATGCACTTGTAGAGGATGGGATCTAACTGGAATACCATGTGAGCATGCGATATGTGCTTTGTACCATTCCAAAATTGATCCTCTATCTGTTATGTCGAAATGGTATCACAAGTCCACTTATCAAAAAGCTTATGAGTCGCCATTGCTACCAGTGCCTGGAAAAAGATTCATGATGATTGATAAGTATCAACCAATAGAACCTCCACCATTGACGAGAATGCGAGGAAGAACCAGAAAGAAAAGGATAAGATCCTTAAATGAACGATCTAATAATCCAAGTAAATTGTCAAGGAAATGGCAGAAGCAATGTTGCAGTCTTTGCAATGAAGGACATAACAAGAGTAGATGTACTAACAAGGGTAACCAGGTAATATATATTTTTTATATTTATTGACATTATATATAACTCTAATATTATAATTGTAGTGGAGTTTTATCAGATTTTATATAATCTATTTGTAGCTAGTTGATGGTTTGAAAACCAGAACTAAGACTAAGAATACTAACAATCAGTCAACTAGAAATACAACATTTTCCACTGGAAAAAATAATTCAAACCAAACAACCTTTACACTAGTAAAAACAAGTGTCTTGGCACCACTACCAACAAATTTAGGGGGCACTTCTTCTACATTGAGGAGAAAACAAGTTGGTATTGGATGTTATGTTGATCTCGACAATGGCATGACAATTTATAATGTGAGTTTTGTTTCTTAAAAGATTTTTCAAGTTCACTTTTTTATTTTATGTTGATGCTCGTATATGGTTGTTTTTTATTTGGATACCCATTACAGCCTAGGCAAGCTAGTCAAAGGACCATTGTAGAAGGAGATCAACCAGTGTCTGCTCTTAGTGATCCTGGTTTGAGATTTCCAATTCCAAATGAGAGAGAAATAAGGAAAAATAAATCAAACTCAATATTTGATGATGATACTCTTAGGAATATCAACTTCACAGGTGGAGGTTCGGAAGTTAGACGTCCATGTAATTTCCCATTTCAATCACTAGGACTTCAATGGAGAGAAAGACCTACCATCACTACAAGACAATTACTGGAGCAAAAAGATACTAGGAAGAGGTAGAAAAAACAACAATTGTCTTCAATTACTTTTGCCACAATTTCATAGCATCAACAATAGCTAATTTGTAATAGAAACTATGGTTTTATTTTTCTTGAGTTAATGCAAGTATCGTTTCACAGAGAGATGAACTTGGTTGATGCAGTGGAATTTTTATTTTTATGTTTGTTATATATTTAGAATTTTATGCATGATTTGAATATCATATATTTTTTCCTTACCGTCACCTTTTGTTTGTCTTCTTCCCTCTTTTACCTTGAGTAATTAATATCTATTAGCCATAAATTGGTGAGATAAATATTTGGATAATTTAGCGGTAAAATTGCCGTTGAAATTAGTGAATTTTAGAAGGGGTGGGAAAGAAAACAGAAGTTAGTAATGTCATCCAGCTAATGATAAAATGCTCCAAAAATGCTTACTTTTATGTATTTTTGAACCCAAAAAAAAGATAAGTGTAAATTTGCACCTCAATCCAAACGTTAGTTGCATATTTGCCCTAATTTTAACATTGGGTTGGATTAAATTGTAAAATTATTGGCCCAAAACAAACCAACCATTATCCTAAATGGGCCGGGCCGGAATTACGTACCTCCATCTTGATCATGGGCCTTCGTTTTTTCTTTTTTTAACTGAAGCTTTTTCTTGATGCTCCTTCTATACAATTAACATCCAGAAAAATTAGGGCAAAAGAATCGATAGTGAACTGTGACTGAGCGAAGGAACTGGAAGAAGGTATGTCTTCCCTCATTTCTAGTGAACTAGCTGTGTTTCTGCACTTTCCTCCATTGTTCTTCTCTGTTGTTGTTTAGAATGAATCCCTCTCATCTTCAGAGATGCTTGCTTGCTGCATTTCTTCGAGTGTTTGGAGGAGGCAATTGATAGGAGATTGAGAGTGAGATTAAACAAAGGTCCTTTCAATTATTTTGTTTTGGTTGATTTTCGGAGAAACCCCAAATCTTTTGATCATTTGCAAGACAGCTAATAGAAAACAGCGTCCTTTATAGTAGCTAGAATTGCCGGGGGGGGGGGGGGGTGGATTGTTGGGGATCTGTTCCCCTTTTTTTCCATTTAACGCTTTGTTTTGCACTGATGATGTTTGTTTAGGTTTAGCTGATCTGTTGTGTAATTTAGGATGGTCAAAAGATCATTGCCAACAAAATTATGCTTGGATTGGTAAATATTGGTGTAGTTTTTGTGTCAAGGGGATCTTGATTTTCATTGATGTTGATTCTGTGAGTAGGGGATTCAAATGGAAAGATAAGTTAATTGCTTATAAATATAATGAAGCACTTTCTTGCTTATGCTCGTTAATTGCAATTTCGAATTTGTATTTCTTGTGATGTAGTAAATGTGTATTTTATCTTATTAGCGCTCACCGTTTGTTTGTACAGTATAATGTCTTTAGTGTACACATGGTATTCACTCATGAATAGATTAGGTGTTTCATGATTTTATTATTTTGTATGCTTGGATCAAAATTTTAATCTTTAAAATATATGTTCAATGAAGCGTATTGAACAATATTTTCTGATTGGTGTGCCTCACTTGGGTTGAGCACACCCTTTTTTTGCACTTTACGCTTCTAACTACCTTTGTTGAAATTTCGAGTCTGGCAAGAAACATTGCAGAAAAGTTTACTTATTGATGTTTGGTTGTGAAGAGACATCATACATTGGAAATAAATGTGTCTGTTTGAAAGAGAATCTTTCTCTTTTGTGTATACATTCATGTGTTTGATTGTAGGAGGCTATACTAGCTACTTTACTGTTGTTATTATTGTAAAGGGAAACGCCGGGAAGTAACTCTATGCATTATAACCAGCAAGCACAGCAAATATATGCATACATGTGTGTGTGTGTGTGTAACACTATTAAATCGTAGTTTGCTTTTCTGTATGCATCTTTCCTCTTTTTTGCGTTTGCAGCACTGCTAACATCATTAATTTGTTAACTGTGTTATCAACAAGCATATTTAACTTGACAGAAAGATATGATAAGAAGATAATTGTATGTGCCTGGTTCATAATTTGGGACTAATAAGGGTTGAACAGATGGAGTGAATTAATTTATTGACTGGTTATTGTTTTGCTAAATTCCAGTTTGAACTTAATAGCAATATATCATTACTAATTCTATGCGTATGCAGACCTGAAGTTGGTGGTGGCACTGTTGGCGAAACACTGTATCTGATTAAGAGTGAAACAGAAGTGAATATGCAAGTCGAAAGTGCTCTATCTGTGGTTGGTCCAAAACCAACAGAGTTATCAACTATCACACATGGCTTTGGGCCACCTGCACCTGGAACAAATGGCAAACAGCGGACATCAAGCTTGGAGGCACCGATCATGTTGCTGTCAGGGCATCAAAGTGCAATCTACTCAATGAAATTCAATCCTGCTGGTACTGTAATTGCATCAGGTTCACATGACAGGGACATATTTCTGTGGAATGTGCATGGTGATTGCAAAAATTTTATGGTGTTGAGAGGGCACAAGAATGCTGTGTTGGATGTTCAATGGAATACTGATGGTTCACAGATAATATCAACTAGCCCGGATAAAACTTTGAGGGCATGGGATGTTGAGACTGGAAAACAGATTAAGAAGATGGTTGGGCACTTGTTTGTTGTGAATTCTTGTTGCCCTGCTCGAAGGGGCCCACCTCTTATTGTCAGTGGCTCTGATGATGGGACTGCAAAACTTTGGGATATGCGACAACGGGGTTCCATTCAGAGTTTTCCAGACAAATACCAGATTACAGCAGTCAGTTTCTCCGATGCATCAGACAAGATTTACACTGGTGGCATCGACAATGATGTTAAGGTGTGGGATTTGCGGAGAACTGATCCTGTTATGAAGCTTCAAGGCCATCAAGATATGATTACGGGCATGCAATTGAGCCCAGATGGGTCTTACCTTCTAACAAACAGCATGGATTGCACCCTTCGAATATGGGACATGCGACCATACGCCCCACAGAATCGGTGTGTGAAGATTCTGGAAGGACATCAACACAACTTCGAGAAGAACTTGTTGAGGTGTAGCTGGTCACCTGATGGTAGCAAAGTCACTGCTGGTAGTAGTGACTGTATGGTCCATATATGGGATACTACCACACGACGCATATTGTATAAGCTTCCAGGCCATTCAGGGTCGGTTAATGAATGTGTCTTTCATCCACACGAGCCTATCGTTGGGTCCTGCAGCAGTGACAAGCAGATATATCTTGGTGAAATTTGAATAGGTTGGTGATTTACTAGTCTCCTCCTATATGGTTGTGAACTGACATTGATGGTTAGCTGTTGAGACCTATTTGAGGACTAATGAACACATTGTAGGATTCTGGGTTGTTTTGGTTACTCCTGGATGATGATTGGTGGTCATGGAAGATTCAATTTACACTACACCATATCCATCTGCTTTAACATGTTTCAGTGGCTGAAGATCATCTCTGTGTTGGTTTTGAACTATCATGCCCAACTATTTTCTTTTTTTCTGCATTAGTTATTGAATTTTGTCTATTCTGGTTTTTGGAGCTAGACACCTCAATTACACTGCATGTTTTGGGATTGTAAAGGTTGTAAGATACTGATTTATGTGCTGATGTCTGTGTTCCTATTTACTGCAATGTAGAAAAATCTGAGAAAAATGTGGGCGCTTTATATTTCTTTTTATCAAATTGGAACTTCAGGTTTCAGTTAACAGGTGGAATTAATCTTTGTTTCTCATTCATTTTTATAAATTTTGCATCTTTGAAGAAGGTGCACTCTACCTCATCTTTACCTTATTTTAGCCATGATCATAGTTTATACACATTTTGGGGTGGGTATTTGGACCTACAGATTTGCATACTAGATTTACTTGTTGGCTTCCTTTGTCCTCTTCTAACCGTGTATCAACACAATGTTATAACTACTTTATAAAAAATACTAAATGCCTTTTTTTATTTTTTCCTACAAAAGCAAAAACTAAAGGAAAGAAGCCCATTTGAAACTACATAGGTTTAAAGCCTTAATCGTAAAAGCATACCTATTAACGTGGCCCAAACATCACACACTATATTATGAATGATATTTTAAAATAGTGTGTGAAAATGAAGACGAATACTTGGAAAGTGGGACAATTTGTTTTTTAAGAAATGTGCTCTGTGGGCTAGGCATCATTTGAGTGTTATAACAGAATGAAACAGTTATACATGTGGATTGTTTGTTTTAAGATAATTTGTCTGAGTATAGTCAAATGCGTTGTCTGAATAAAAATATATTCAGTAATGTTGACATATCTATTTGTGTTTTGACGAAAAAAGCAACAAATTTGAGAAAACAAAAAGGGGTAAAGTTTCGTATATCTAGTTTGAAGAACTGTAGATATATGTATTTATTGGCATGTTTTCAAACATCAGCTTCATTTGTCGCTTAGCATAAACAACTTTAACCATCAACAAATTTCATAGTCAGTTTACAAGTCATCCATTAATTGATCGTTGAATTCAATCTTAATTTATTTTTACTTTTTTTCTTAGTGATGACATATATTAATTTTAGAGTAAGTGAGCAAAAGGAAAAATAAAACAAAACAAACCAAACGAACAAGGAACATGAAAACAAATTAAAGAGGCTTAAGAACCATGAAAACAATTAACTATTCCATTGCATACACTCCCAACTATTTTACGAAGCCAAGTTTTCATCGTCATACTCATTCATACTCTACTTAAAGAATGGTAATTCTTTGCAAAAAGAGCAGCTCCAGGAATAGAGATAAAGAGATAGAGAAAAAGAGAGCTACTGTAATTCATTCCCAGGTTCGCTAACTGGGCTTTGGCCTTGATAACAGACCCTTCGCTGACGGGATTAAAGGGGCTTCTTCATCAATGATTACATCTATATGAGATCCACTCCTTCCATTCTTCCCCATGCCACTGTTTGGAGACGTCTCATCCCCACCGTACATATTGGATGGCCTCAGATCCTATAAGAAGGGGACACGAGATATCTTCTTCAGCAAGATTTCATTTTGTTTGGAGTGGAAAGAGAGAGATGGAAAGAGAAATCGTAAGCAAGAACTTTTACCTTCGCTGTTCGTTCGCTGATGCTATCTCCAGAATTTTGGGATGACCGAACATCACTGGCTTTCAAGTAATTGTACATAACTACACCACATAAGGCTGTAGAAACAATGATAATTTTAAAATGGTATTCGAACTACTTGCAAAGAAATACTGATTTGACATGGAAAGAAAATGTACCAATGGCATAACCAATGATGTTTAGCTTGGTGATTGCTGACTCGGGAAAAATGACAGTTGAAAGGGCAATAAGTATCCAGTCTTTTAGAACACCAGCAACTCGAATGGTCACTGCCCCAGTTCTACCAATTACTAGGAAGATTGAGAAATTCAAAGCCAATGCACAAAGTGCGTTTGAGAAGAATATCCAAAAATTGAATTGGATCTGTGATACTTCCATTCCAGGCATTTCCAGAAGGTACCAAGGAACAAAGAGAAACACAAAACTGCACATCAAAAGGAAAGACCATAACAAGCATTAGCAGTGTGGAATTTAATATGCATATTAAAGCTCAATTTCATTTCCACCAGCTAAAGGACAGTAACTAAGAAAAAAAATAGGAAAGTGTAATCTCTAACAACACTCAAATATTTGAACATAGAAAATATAGGGGAAATAAAAGGTAAATAGAACATCAAGCCAGGTTCAGCATATAATATATATCAATTGCTAACGAAAAACAGAAATAAGATATTTTACCGGGAACTTCCTAGATACATTTTAGTGGATAAGTAACAAAATAGAGAAGCTTTTACAGAAAATGGATAGAAGTATAGCACATAGCCATATTCCATATACTCAATGTACCATATCTGTAAGCCTTTCTGAATCCTGGCTTCCTATTTTCTAGTATTTTCATCTGAATTTACCTTGCCCAATGTTATTTTTCATGCTAATGATTTTACTGGTGGATGCAACATTGAAATGTAACTATGACCACTAAGAGCATAATGCAAATTGAGATGAAGCCATGATAAAAAACATTAAGCTGATCCAATATCATAAGAGGTGATTGCTTACAGAAGACAAAGTCAGATCTTGAAATGTTATGGTTTGCCAGATATGCTGCTGGCTCACATACGATGTATCGAATTAACATGTTGAATTTGAAAACTACCTTATTTAGACATTTTTTATGAGGATTACGATTCTTCACCCAAATTTGTCCAATTTTGGTCTCACAATGGATTAGCACTAGCTTTAATTCTACATCAAATATAAAGGAAGTGCCACTTGCAGCTTTGGAACTCAAAAACATAACAAAATGGAAAACAGATGTTGATAGACGTTTATGCTTTTCTGAGTTTACTAGTTTAGTGCCAACGAGTTATATTTACAATCTTGACTTCCCATTAACATTGCTCTCAACTAATAACTGAACAACTGCACCACGTGCGTGAATGTCATAAAATGGAAGAAGAGTACCTGCATGGAGCAATGTAATATAAGCTTGTGATAGGATTAAGTGTTAAGCCCTTCTTTTGGAGTAGAACTTGAGTTAGAACCAATCTAAGAGCTTCGGCAAATATTCCTGTAACTTGGTAAACTGTGCCCACTACATTGAAATGAATTTCCCCATATGAAGATATTACGACACCAAAACTGACCAAGAGCATGTTCAGAAATAAATCACATTTTAATTTGTCCGTTCCACACAGAACAGCCATGAGGAAAGTAGCGACTGGCACTGCCATTAGGTATAAAGATAAACAAAAAAACAATCAGTGAACTTCATGTGGATAGCAATTTAAGATAAGGCCACATAATAGTATATCAGCATACTTAGGGCTTTGAGCATCTGGATGAAGGCCACCGAGATGAATAAGTAAGCCGTATTTCCAAACCTGTACAAGAAAAAACCCTGATTAACAATCAAAATAGGACATGCCCCGTAAAATGTAGTTTGACATGGAAGTCACTGGACCACTATTCCAGATAGCAGGATCGCTGGTGATAGCAATTCTCATAAAACGAAATGAAAAATAAGAAAACACATTTTGCATTCCGCACATGATAACACTTAGCTAAAATAATATCCATGCCACTCATGTATATATTCAATATATTTTATGGGAAGATTCAGTATAATAATGTAGAGAAGTGGAGAGAGAGAGAGAGAGATTGCATTGGAAATGGGAATACAGGGGAAGAAACTGTATTACAATGTCTGAACATTTAAATTTGCTTGAATCATGAAGTAGAGTAAATTCACCAGTACTGAATTGAGATGAACAATGAATTACAGGGTTTAGATGCAAATAAGACATTCGCATTAACATCACAAGGTCTGTCATAAGTGATGGTAAGTTTTGAAGGGCCTACAGTCCAGTCCATAGAAGGTGAAAGATGAAGACATAAATTATGATGATTCAAAGTGGTCAGTTTAACACATTCTCGTATTCAATGGTTCACCAACACTAGGTGACATGTCTCATATGTAACCAAAATACACACACACACACACACACACACACACACACACACATCAAAAGCAAGAAAGAGTTATACAATTTTCAAAACATCATACTTACCAAAGACTTGCCGCAAAGAAGGCGCTGATGGGAATTACACATGTTGCATATCTGCAAATACAAACAGACATGATTAAATATAGACACCAAACGAAGAGAAAAGGAATGATGGATGCATCTCTTACATTTCAAAGGTCATCTTCACGGGTGATACAACCTGCAAAAAGGATAGAATTCAAGAATGTTAGAAAAAAGGGAATTTGATAAGAGTCCAGAAGATGATCAAGAAACCACTGAAAATAGCCAAGAAATAAAAAAGACTCAACATCTATTTCTAAAAGAAGAGTAGGCATACAAAGTTGTGCTGTCATATTTCTACTTGACTCTAACCACAGCTTCCAACTATTGTATGTATCTACAGCATGGAATTAGCTAGAATGGAAGAACTAACCAAGAATTACTGAACATGATACCCTCATAAGAATATAAGTTGAAGCAATGACAGAGGCAGGAATTCAAATTTGGGGGACGAATGCATATATATACATGTGTATATGTATTTCTTTTTCTGTCAAAATGTGTCTTTAAACATTTGATTACATGACGAGATTCTTTTATAAATATTATACATTTGTTATCAAGAGAAAAGGATACAGTAAGGCATATTTTAATAAGCATGAGACCCAAGTACCATGACTCGCTGGCAATTTCATAATGACTTGCAGGCATGTAACCGGTTGAGATATAACTCATGTAATATCCAGTCAAAGATCCATATCAGGCCCCAACCTCTCAGTATTTCACAGTAGATCTGGACTAGGTCTAATGATCAGAAGCAATCGAATATATAACCATGACTTATTTTTCAAAATTCAGGCCATAGACCTTCTAGTTCCAGCAAGATATCTCATTTATGAAACAAATACACATTGCCTAACCACCCCTTCCCCTCCTGGGCTCAGACCCGCATCCAGGTCCCAGTCCAGTAACTTTGGAGCCTTGTCAAGTGTTGGGTTAAGTTCTCATAGAGAATAATAGGTTCTTAATCTGGGTAAGGCTGATACTCTACCATTTTACAGCCCTAATCAGTAATCCCTTGCGATAGTAGGAAAATTCTAGCAATCAATCTGTTGAGAAATGACATGTAGGGTGCATTACTAGAATATGAATAGTGGAAATCCATATTCAAGATATCTTGGAACCCCTTGTTTCTATGTGGAAGGCACCAAGACAAATGAATAACCATGGCTAAGTTAGTAAAACTTACAACTTTCATTCTCAATCATTTCACTCAACAAACTTTGAAGATGTGGAATACATTGTAACAAGTATGCTTTCATATAAGTCATGTTGAACTTTAGCATAACTCAACAAATTTCATTTCTTCCTCATTCCTTCCAGAATGAGGAATATTTTTTATTTTTCTAGTAAGGAAGTAGTAAATTGGAAATTTTGCTATAACAACATTTTTCCTTTTTTTTCTTTTTCTATTTATCCAATGTGGGTTTAAATTATGCCAAGGGTTAGGCATGAAAGGCGACTATATTAGTATATTATAAAATTTTCACAATATATATAATATATATAGAACATACAAATCATACTAGTTCTTTTCTAGGTCCATTTGACTAAATAATCCGTATGTCTGTTTTTCTCAAAGAAAATCAAATGCTGCAACATAAGGAAAGAAATATCTCTAAATGGAATTAGATAATCAACTCTCAGAGTAGATCTGATTATTTACATTAGATATCAGCTTGTCATCAATGTATGTCGACCCAATAAACAATAAATAAGAACAGCAAAGAATGGAATAATTAAAAAGTTCCAATAGGACTTGTACCTTGAAAACACGGATCAGAACGAAGGCCACCATCCCCGAAAAGCCCATATGAATCATGGTGAGTGATATTGGTAATGGGAAATTGAAATACTTTGGCGAGAGAACCCACTGCAAACAAGAAAGAGTAAGGAATAAACGCGAGCTCATGTATATTGTAAAGCTGACATATAATTTATATTATGGAAACTAAATCAACTAATCAATCATAAACTTTAAGGGTGGCACAACCAAACCAAATGACAGTAATAGCACAATATGCTAATTACATGTTAAACTTTCCTCATGCAATGACAATAAAGAACCTATAATATTTTACAGAAGGCACATATATTTTTTTAAATTTTGCAAGGATGATATTGTAATCTGTCGTGCTATGGTTTTAAATGGGAATAAGGAAAGCATCAAACAGAAACTCTCAGCTATTGAGCTGTTTAATTTGACAAGTCCACCAATAAGCTACAGGCTACAACCACATATTCAGCAGTAGCAGAAACCTCCATATTATGATACTGGCATACAAGTTTGACAAGTAAATAAAGAAAAAATATCAAAGATGCAAAACTTTTAGAGTGTAAGAGACCAATTGCGAAATAGGTGTGCAGATACATAGCTACTCTGAGATTATAGCCCACACATATCTTACGAGACAATGAATGTTTGTAATCATTCATATACTTGTCGCTTTGACACTTGTGAAGTATATTTGACTCGGCCAATAATATCTGTATGCAGACAGGGATCCCACGCTAGCATATAGGACAAAAAACAATAGCTTTTACTTCTTTACAATTTTTCTTTTTCTTCAATTTTTATCCACTCCACTTCTGCGGAATATGGAAATCTTCTTACCTCCCTTAGTCAAAAGATCAAGTTGTTTTTTTATTCAACTAGTAAATGAACTTTCCACATCCCTTAGTCAAAAGATCAAGTCGCTTTTTATTTAAATAGAAAATGAACTTTCCACATTAAATATATCAAAGGCAGGCAGAAAGTCGGAATAACATAAATTCGAGAATATTGTGTGATATCTTAAGGATATAAGCAGTCCATAATTTTATTGAGTGTTATGATTGTTTATCCATATCCTAACAGAAAGAGTTCATCTGGCTGCATAGCACTAACATGGTAATTGCGAACGATACAAACTTCAATGCAACTTGCCCAAGTACACAGAAACATAAATGTGATGTTCAAGCAGCTATGCCCATGACAAAGAAAACCAATATCAATGAATAAGGAAAGGCAAAAAAAAAAAAAAAAGTCAGTGCTTCCATGTATAGTTGTCCAGAAGTACATACCTTGTTATATAGGATAACTCCCGAGGATAGCAATATATATAATAAGAGATACAGGTAGGTCAGTAGAAGTTGTTTGCTGATCATTGTGTCTATTCTGATCCTCTAAACAATCATGCCCCAATGTCAGCTCCTCAAATTTGTCACCGCTAACAAGATCCAATTAGTTATTTACAACAATTTAACTGAATCAGATGCTATTGTCTGCTACAGTTGATATTGTTCATCCCCTTGATATAAAACAAGAATGCCAATTTCTGAGCGGAAAAGCTGTAACTGCAAATCCGACCATCATCAAAACCTGGAAAAGTATGAAACTGAAGCAGAAAGCTAGTGTCATTCACCCACTTAACAAGATTTATAATCAATCTCAACGAAAATATCAAAAACTATACTCAAGTGTGATAACATTACCAACAATTATCATCTAAAAACCTACATGAACCAAAACCTACTCTGTAAACAAGCAGCCATATACTTGCATTACATGGAAGCGTCACAAGACAATACGACAAACAGGTACAGTGAAATGCAAACAATGTCAGAAGAAGATCGAGTCCGAACTTGAAAACAGCAAAATAGAGCTATAACTTGAACTAGGAATTCGTAAATCGATGAATGTCGGAGCAATTTGAATTGGGTCTAGGCGATTAATGAGTAAATGGCGGCACAAATTCGATTGGGGTTTAGGGGAAACAGTGAACGGCGGTGCAAAATCTTGGCAGTCGAGCAAGCTAACAGTGTCGGCAATGGCGGAATTGAGGATCTGCAAATTGGTGGGATATCTTTGAGGAGAAGTAAAATGTGAAGGTGAATGAATCTCAGTGGTAATGAATCAGAGGAAAAGAACCAATTGTAGATCTCAAAGCTACTCTCTAATAATACTCTGTTAAATTATATTTTCCATTTTCCTACTACTAACTACTAAACACCTAATTTATTTCTTTTATATATATATATATATATATATATATATGAAATTAATTTATTATTAGGCATAACCAGAATTGCAAGATTGCAACCTAATTTTATTTGTTATAAGTTGTATGGTTAAAAAGAAGGGTCAGATGCAACATTAACCTAAAGTATTATAGTTATTCAATTTTGCAATCTAAATGTTATTTTTTATCCGAATGTAACTCCAAGTTTAGAAGTTTTTTAAAGTGCAAGTTAAATTTTTTTTCTGACATTTTTTTCCTGCGAAATGCACAATACATGATTTCATAAGGAAAAATGAGTCATTTCAAAAAAGTTTAGGCTTCAAATTGAAAAATAAAATAAAATAAAATCTTTTTTCTGGTTGCAAATTGAAAAACAGTCATATTACAGGTTGTTTTTATCCTTATAAAGTCACATGCAAAATCACTTGATGTGCATTTTATCGAAAAAGTTTCTGAAAAAATAAATTAGGTTGCACTTCAAGAACTTCATGTTGCAGCAGGATAAAAGAAAAATGTTTAGATTGCAAATTGAAAAACGATCATAATTTAGGTTTATTTTTGCATTTAGCCCTAAAAAGAATCTAGTTATGAAATAAATATAGATATGAATTTATTTTGTAAATAAAAACATTGAGGGAAGTTATTTTTAAATGTTATTGAAAAAGTATTACATGACTAAAAATACTACATTTGTAAATCATCTTCATTAAATTATTTAAATTTACACATATCTAATCTAATTATAAGTAACACGGGAAGTTATTTTTGTTTACACAAAAAATATCGACAGTTGTTTTGAAATATATTTTATCAGTAATTATAAATTCACATGAATAACACTTACAATATCTTAGGCAAAATCTCAGGTTTGGGATCTCCCTTCTCCCAATATAGACATGCTAGTTAATGAAATGCAAAAATTTAAGGATTATCAATGGTTTGTCGATTTGTGTTTTATATAATTGAAATTTATAGACAATGAATTATTGATCCTGATATTTAAATATGATCTATAATTCTATATATTTATATATACTTTAGTACAACGTAATCATTTACTATATAAACAAAATTATGAGTCGTTACAAATATACTCTTTAATTACCTCAATGAATTTGCATCCCAAAAGTTGTCAAAAACTATTTTTGTTTGAGAAGACAAATCAGGAAGTACCTTTCACGATATAAAGACTGCAATTATGAAAAATTATAATAAGTATTTGCAAAATGTTTTATATTAATTGTAATATTAATCAGTGTAGACCCTTTTATAAAGTGTCTCACTTCATTTAATTTAACATTGATGACAAGTATATGTTGAATACAACAAGTTTGAAAGTGAAAAAAACATCTCACCACACGCAAAAGATAAATCAATCACAAACATAAATTTAGAATTATAGTTTAATTTAATTATTATAACCGATTTGAGTTTTTTATTTTATTTCAGACTTACAATTTTAATTTTTTTTAATCACCAAACGAAAGTATATAAAATTTCTTAAATTTTTAAATAATAATATTATTGCAATAAAACCCTTAAGAACAAAGCAAATTAATGCGTCATTTTCTTATATCTTTAATCATTAAACATGATTTTTTTTTTAATTCATCAAATTTTCTGTATTTCACTTCATCAAGCTTTCAATATATATTCAATATACATTTCAAGCTAATTTTTCTAATTTATCTCAGACGCTTTGTGTTAGAAATAATAAATTACAATTGATTATATGTCGTCAATTGATCAAAATACAGTAATAATAAATTACAATTGATATATGTCGCCAAATGATCGAAATATTGTTCCACAGACATGGAGTACATTACAGCATATTTTGTCTAATACTAATACATGCATCAACATTATTATTGAAACAAAATTATATAAAATAACAAAATATTCAAGTTGAAAAATTACTTTTCTTCATATTTTACAAATGAGTTCATTCCGTCAGTGATATAAGTGGAACTTTTTGATTTCCTTAAAAAAGAGAGAGAGATAAATGAATTCGTTTTGTAATCTGGTCGCAAAGATCAATTGTAACACACGTCTCTATTATTATATCTTGTTATTTATTCAAGATGGATAAAACCAACCTTTGTTATTTATATATATATATATATATATATATATATATATATATATATATATATATATGCACATACTTCTTTTCTTTTGGTAATGATGAATCAACACATTTTTTACTTATCAATAAACTCTTGAAATTATTTTATAAATTTATTCGTAATTTGAATGCAAAGTGAAAAAATAATAAATAACCACTTGACTCTTATTGCATGTAACTGAATTAAATATCAATTTAAAAAAATTATAAGACTAGAATAAAAAATTGGATGGATAGAAGATAAATTCTAAGGCAGAGTTGGAGGGACATATAAAATATTATGATGAATTAAGAATAAGAAATAATATATGTATAAATACATAAAAATGAAGTAAAATTCACACCAGCGATATGTGTCTTCAAAATATATTGTTTTACATAAAAGGAAAAAAAAAACACTTCATATTCTTTTCTTCACAAAGGTATTTCTCATTCCAAAGGAAAAATATTCTTCTATAATAGGAAATGAAAATTTTGAGGTGTAATATATTTTTCTCTCTGTAAAAAAATTTAGTTGATGTCATTGGTTGAAATTTTTTTTTTTTTTTTTATGGAAAAACGTATTGTCAATTTAGACATGTGTTGTTTTGTACCACTATTCTCGAGGATTTGTCTTCATCGTACCTTTGTTTTCCCAGGAATAATTTATTTTTCTTTAAATTGGGAAAACTCGTTTGGGAAGGATATCAAGACTTTATGTGGAAGTGAATGCTAATGTTTGGGGGAGGATTCTAACACCATTAAATTTGGGAATAATATAATTTCTTAGAGCATCCATAACAATTAATTTTGTGGTATTATTAATGAATGAAAATGTTGTGTTAACTATTATATGAGTGTTTTTAAATATGTGTTATGTGTTTAATAGTGTGTGTTAGACTTTACTAATACCATTATTGTCCGTCCACTCATTTTGTCCCCTCCTCATTTTCTGCTCAGTCTCGGCCGTTGTGCGTGGGCTTCACAGCCCAATGAACAGGGCATGTGTGGCACACACGCTATAGAGATGAGTGGCGTGGTTGCACGCTGGGCCCGCGTTGCTTTCTCCTCTTTTTTTTTTTTTTTCTATTTTCTATTTATTTTATTTCTCCTTTCCACATTATTTAATGCATGTACTGGATATGGCCTTGCGTGGTGAATTTTTAATTTGGTACCTTCTAAATTTATTTAATTGTTTTTTCAATTTCAATTATGATGCATTTTTTACATTAAAATTTTGTTTTTAATGTATGAATTGTCAAATTTATTTTGGTCATTTTATTAGAAAATTTCAACTAGTAAATTCTTATTTGAAATGTTGAAACATTTTAATTTTTTTAAGATTTTATATAATATATGTGTATCACTTAAATCATGTTATGATCATATTATATAATATAATTTGTAAACTCAATATTTGTCTATTAAAATTTCAAGAGTATAATAAATTGTATTAACACATAGTTATACGGGATCAATTAATGCTGCCACCGACAGACTTGGTTTACAACGAAAACTTGCAAGTGGAGATATAGGGTAAATTTAATTTTATATCATGATATAGGATAATTATTCGAAAATAGTTTTGTTAATTTTAAAGTGATCAATTTTAGTATTGTATTTAATAAAATTGGAGACAATTATCCTAAATCAAGACTAAAAATGAATAGATGAAATATGAGAATATTATGAAATTAAAGATGATGGTAATAGAAGATAGAAATTAATAATAAATTGGAAAAATTTATAAAGACAATTAAAGAAAAGATAACTATAGAAATAAGTAATAAATTGGGAACAATTAAAAATAAATATTTCATTTATATTAACTGTACGTGAAATATATCTTAATCTCAATTGTTATTTTTCATTAATTGGTTGTTAATCTAAATTCTAGTTAATCTAAATTGAATTTACAATTATTCACTAATAAAAAAAATTCAAATAAAATAATAGATTTTAATTGATATAAATAATAGAAAAAAAATGCAAAAACTCTCATGCACCAGATGTATGGGTCATAGATCCATGCAATCCGGTTTGATCTCACCCGGATTTGTATGTTTTTTTTTTGATTTTTGTGTTATCTTTATGTTATATTTGTATGAATTTTATGTTATATTAGTATGATCTTTATGTACAAATATCATCACCTTTATGTACTGGAATTTAGAAAAAAAAAGGAAGAATTTCAGCATTTTTTTTATCAACATACTTTTATGTGAAATTACTTATACTTTTTAGTCATGTTAGTTGCACATTTATATATTATATAAAAGTAATAATATTTGTACATAAATATGACATAAATATAACATAAAAGTAACATAAATATTACAAAAAGATATATATATATATATAAAATATGCTGAAATTCTTTTTTTTTTCCTAAGTTACAGTACATCAAGATAATGACATTTGTTCATAAAGATAACATAAATATAACATAAAGGTAACACATTAAAAAAATTCAGATGCATACGGATCCGGGTCGGGTCAACCAGTTGCATGGATTTAGATCCAACTCTAGAGGGTAGTGGGACTCGTATATAATGATTGTAAATGTGGGTGTGTTTTTAGACAATGAGTGTTTTTAAATTTGTGTGGTGGCACATGGGGCCCAAAATAATGAATATTATTAATACCCATTGTTGTGGATGCTCTTAGATCCCAAATTGATAATAGATATATCTTTCAGGACATGACCAATAAAATCCCCAACTTTGCGTTTGGATTGAGGCATTTGTGGAGATATTTAAAATTAATGGTAGCAAATCCATCGTTAATGTTTGAATATATGTAAATTTGAAATCAAACATTTTCATTATGAATTACTTTTTAAGTAATGTAAATGGATTATGAAACCCACTCTAACTTAAGGCAATGTTTCTAACAAGATTCGCATGATGTTATTTTAGACTTCAAAATCCAAATATATGTTTGTTTTCATATTTAAATTTGAATCACAGGATATAGACACAATCATTACTAACCTATATTACAATTATCTAATTATTACCAAATACATTTTTTTGTTAAAAAATATCACATCAACTCACCTTATCCAACATTAATTTGACATCTATAATAAATTCAACCCTACTGAATACTCAACAAACATACATTTTCACTATTCATTTTAACTACGAAATCCATGATTTTAATAGCAGAATTATCCAATTCCACATAATCCACTTCCAAACATACCTTAAAAATAAATTTAAAATCAATTAATTTCAATTTTTTTAAAGGATTAATTTCAAATTAATACATCAAATATCATTTGGTCTCTTCCCATAGTGCAAAGGCCAACCATCTCTAAATTACAACTTTACGCAGAAAAACCCAAATGGTGGGACCGAATCCAAAACAAAGATGCTAATATCATTGGTCCGCTTTCACAAATTTGGTATTTTCTTTAGATTTTGATCACGTTTGGATATACACAAAAATTCATGTGAGACGATCTCACGGATAGTTTTCGTGAGATGGAGCCTCATCACCACAAATAATATGTTAATTATTGGGTTTGGGTGATGGGTAATTGAGTTGTGGGTTAGATCCATCTCACATAATACATTAAAATTTCGTGAGACGGTCTCACGAGAGACTTACTCTTGGATATATTTAACGACGTCGTATCCACTCAGGGTTATTAGGTCGATCAAGGATAAGTATATGGAACAACAGAAGCACTTATCTGTATCTACACACACGCTCACACAACATACACGCAGTAAACACACAGTGGGCGTGAGAAGAGGGGGTGGAAATGGCGTCGCTGATCAACAAGCCGTTGACTTCTCTATGCACGGCCAACAAGTCCGACATCCGCTCACCGGAATTTTTCGTCGGCCAACGGTGTCGTATTGGAACCGTGAATCCTGCCAACAGTGTTAGAATTGCCGGCTGTGGAGTTGTTAGTAGGAAAAATGGAGGTAATGCTAGTGGAATTGTGTGTAAAGCGGTTTCTGTTGAGCCAGAGACGGAGATTGAAGGACTCAACATCGCTGAAGATGTTACTCAGGTTAGAGATTGTAGTTCACTTTCCACTTTTATTCTGATAAACTATTGTTAATGGTGGTAATTATTCTATGTGTATTCTATGTGTGTGGAATTGGCTTCTAATAAAGTATTTTGAGATTGTTATTAGAGTGGTAATAGTTAGTTAGAATCTTTTACCAGAGCATTTGATTTTAATGGATGGGTTTGTAATGTTGAAAGTGAAAGTATTCCTGGTTCAGATATTCTCAGGTTTAATCTCATGATAGAAAAAAACCAGCTCAGCTCAAAGTTTTTTTAATTTAAATTTCTTAAATTGTTATTATTATGATTTTTAAGTGGAAATAATCATTTCTGATAGTGGCACAATAAAACTAGAAAAGGGGAACATAAGTTCATAAGTGTAATAGCCAAATGAGGTAACAGTGAAATAAGTTGGATGGAAGCCTATCTTCACTTCCAATAATTCTTCAGACATTGAATTTTCAGGCTGTGTTTGGATTAAGGGATTTCATTTGAGGGAAAGATTTCAAAAGACTATATAGGAAATGATTTTAAATCTATCAGAACTACTCCAAGTTTGAAATGAGGGTGATTGAATTCAAATTCATTAAAGAATGAACTCAGCCAATCGACTTCTATGGATTTGTTATTATGAATTTCAAATCTGTCCTACAAAGTCTTCAATTCAAACTCGAATAATCAAAGTGTGTTTAGCTTTTTTATGTTAAGAGACAAGATCTTTCACCATTTTCCTTCATTCTTTTTAGTATCTCTGATAAGATTGTTGTGATTTTCTTGGAAATATAAAGTAGTTCAGTACTTACCTGATGCATTCTTTCTTGTACTGCCTGTACATTGTTGTCTTCTGAATATTCATTTGAGGGCCAATTTGAATGGTGAGGATTTTTAGATTAATCGGAGACTTGGGTAATTGCCACAAGACTTGTAGAAAAGGTTATGTCTTATGTAAGATTTTTGAGGAAAAGTTGTCTTGGATTTACTGTGGCCATTTGATTTACGTGCAGCCATCTGACTTTGAGGAAAATTTTCCAGATTTATAGATTAAATAGCAGATTTGAAACAATCTGATGCTTGTAGGAAAGAGGAGTGGAATTATTCTGTTGCCTCTTAAATGTATGCAGCCGAAATGATTTGAACCTCATGGTGAATGGTTGTTGATACAAGCTTCACGTTATTGGGTGCATGGATGTGACATGTCATCTTGAGATGCTTAAATGATTTGAGATATCAAGTATCTTATGCTCCATGATTCATTGCAGTCTGGGTGCATAATTCTTTTATTGCTGCAATTTGCAAGCATTCATTTATCTGTTTTTTCAGTTTTCTCAGTCTCTCTTTCTCTGTAACAGCTCATTGGGAAGACTCCTATGGTTTACTTGAATAGCATTGTAAAAGGTTGTGTTGCAAATATAGCAGCGAAGCTTGAAATTATGGAGCCATGTTGCAGTGTCAAAGATAGGTGAGAGCTGTTCTTGTTATCATTTGCAAATTTTTATATCTGTGGCATTACAAAATCTGTTTATGATTTAGCTGAAGTATATTATTTTGCTCTTCTGATTTTTTAGGTCCCAATATTGTAGCCAACATACTTTCTGAAATCTATATCTCTAGGGATTGCTATGTTTGGCTCATTTACTAGAATATCTTGCTTTCAGGATAGGATACAGTATGATTACTGATGCCGAGCAGAAAGGGCTTATTACTCCAGGGAAGGTAAGCTGATGACTTGTAATTTCACATTCTGGTCAAAAGATTAAAAACATATTATGTCCTTGAGCCTTTTCATCTTTTCTAATCTGATTTGGCCATTATGGAATTAATGCAGAATTAAGTTCATATAGTCATTGTTATGACCGGTTTGCTGCTTCTCTTTGATAAAATTTGATGTTTAATGCATATGACAAATAGTATCTTCAGATTTTCTTAAATTGTTTTTTATTTTTTATTCATCCTTCTCTTGATATCTTCATCCTTATCGTGGAAATCTGGCTATTTGTTAGAGCGTATTGGTTGAACCTACAAGTGGAAATACGGGAATTGGTCTTGCATTTATTGCTGCTTCAAAAGGCTACAAGCTCATTTTAACAATGCCTGCATCCATGAGTCTTGAGAGAAGGGTTCTCTTGAAAGCATTTGGAGCTGAGCTAGTTTTAACCGATGCCGCCAAAGGCATGAAAGGAGCTGTTCAAAAAGCTGAAGAAATATTAAACAGCACCCCAAATGCATACTTGCTTCAACAATTTGATAACCCTGCAAATCCCAAGGTTCTTCTTGTCCCGAACTTGATGTGATTTTGATAGATAGTAAATTTTTGTAGTTCTCTTTTCTTGGATCAATTTGTGCTACATTTTAAAGTCATCACCTCTATAATTTTGTTGGGTTCAAGATCTACCAAAATATTGTTAGGAAGCTTACAAATCCTTATTCATGCTTCTACTATGTGATCTTTGGCTTGAACTTTCAAACTTTTAGTGTGCTGCATTGTTACTAGAGATAAAATTAATGGAGTCATAGATGAGAATTTCTAATTACAATGACACTTTCTGCAGATTCACTACGAAACCACTGGCCCTGAGATTTGGGAAGACACGAAAGGCAAGGTGGATATACTTGTTGCTGGAATTGGCACTGGTGGAACAATTTCTGGAGTTGGTCGTTATCTCAAACAATGTAATCCTAACGTCAAGGTAATATATATTTTCTGATGAATTATATCAATGCATAACTTGGAAGCCACACATTATCAATTAATTTGTCTTTTTTATATCATGTGTTGTAAAAATCCCTCTGTTTTCTTCTCTTGGATTAGGTTATTGGCGTGGAACCCACTGAAAGCAACATACTATCAGGTGGAAAACCTGGTAAGATGGCAGCCTATCAGGTCTTTCCTATGTTACTTTCCAGATTTTGTGTAGTTCTAGTATTTGCAATTTGAAACTGCAGGCCCTCACAAAATTCAAGGGATTGGAGCAGGTTTCATACCGAAGAATTTAGATCAAGATGTGATGGATGAAGTTATAGAGGTTTGGTCTTTATTCTCTGAGCATACTTGTTTAGTTATTATTATATTTTCCTTGATCAATTGAGTACTTGCTATTCAAGTTTATCTATATATCAAAAACTGAATAGTGTCATTTTGCTTATAAATTTGTACAAAAACAAGAAGTAACTTTGACTCACATCCTCATAACTCATAAGTCTTCAGTTGAACCTAATAGTAGAATCACCTCTTGACATGGATTTCATATGCTTTCTACAGTATGGCTAAGCTGGAATTTGAATATTTTGGATGTTTACTAAACCTGTTTTGTTTCCATCTCATTATTACACACACACACACACACACATCTGGGTCATTTAGTTATTCAATATAGTAGTTTCCATCCTTTTAATTCTAGCACAATATGGCTAAGCTGGAATGTAAATATCTTTGATGTTTACTTCATTGGAACAAAACTAGATCACTCTTCCTGTATTCATAGTCAGTAGACTTTTTTGCTTGCAGATTTATAGATCTTATATCCTTTGCAAATAGATTGATAATACAGAGTAGTCATTTTTCTGTTTTTTGGGTTCAAATAAACCAAAATTCAGGTTTTGTTCCCGACTCGTTGATTTTGCAATTTTTTCTTACTTGTTGGCAATTAAGTTTCCATGCTTTTAGTTCTAGCACAATATGGCTGAGTTGGCCAACTTGTTTTACTTCATGCTTTTGTTGTATAACTTTGATGTTTACTTTATCGAAACAGAACTAGAACACTTTTCCAGCATATAGTTTGTAGATATTTTTCCTGCTAACCAGTAGATCATATACCCTTGTACTGGGAAACCCTTATACCCTTGTGCAGGGATTCTATATTTACAATGTATTAGTTTTTTTTGTCACTTCTGGGCCATATTGTTGTTCAATGTAATTGAGGCCATTTCCGTGCTTTTGATATAAGCACATATGTCGACTTGTAAATTCAACCATTTTCTGCTGACTGAGTCTCATTTTTCTTTTCAGATATCAAGTGATGAAGCAGTGGAAATGGCAAAACAATTAGCTCTTCAAGAGGGTCTGCTGGTTAGTGCATCTTTAATCTTCATCACTTAGACTATAAATACATATGCCATCAAAATTATTTGATGTTTTCTTAATCTTAATTCCTTCTAATATAACTCATTTGTCTTTATATTTATTATATCATTCATTTGTTTTATTAATTTATTTTCAATTGAGCGTTCTTGAACATGTGTTCTTAATTTTCACAAGAACATGTTTAACTTTTTCTTTGTGAACAAATAACGAACATGTTCTTGAGCTGTTCGTCAACATACGTGAACATGTTGGATTAATAAATGAATGAACACAAACAACCCTTTTAAAACAAATGAACGAACATGAACAACCCTTGTTCTTTGAGCTCAGTTTGTTTACAGATTGAAAGGTTTTCATATTCAAGCAAGCTCATTCATATATCTTAGGAAAAGCTGGTTTCTTATGTTTGTCCACCCTGGAAAGTTTTCCCTTTTAATGTTTTGCTAGTTGTTATATACTTATATTGAAGATATTCAATTGTGGTGTGGGGGGCCAGGTTGTGTTCATTAAACTAAAATTTACAGAAATAATCATGTCCTTTTTTCTTCTCATTTGTATACGTGCAAATTATCTTTTATGAATTGTTAAGTATGTGTATCTGCTGGATATTTTTTGCCAGGTCGGTATTTCTTCCGGAGCTGCAGCAGCAGCTGCTATTAAGGTTGGAAAGAGACCTGAAAATGCAGGGAAGCTTATAGCGGTATGTTTATTATTTTGTCACCCTGTGTTATAAATGTCTGTTGACTTTTTCTGATCTGAAGTTAGATTCCAAAGCTATTTCTGTACAAAAATATCGTTTTTGCTACCTTTTTTCTAGTGAGATGTGTGAGGTTTATTTATGCAGCATGTCAGTTTTGTTAATAATACCTAGATTTGGGAATTGCAATTGAATGAATAAAAAATGGCATGTACTGGTCATCCTTGGGCATTACTAGTTAGTCCTTACCAGAAAATGACATATGGAATGCATTCCTTGAGATATAAAAAATAAAATTATGTCATCTAGAAATTTTATGCTTACAGTTGCAAATTAAGTTTGTGGAGAAAGATCTACGGCTTTACTCTGTCAATTAGTTTATCTTGCTAAACAATTCCGGGGCCATGTCTGGAGTAAAACAGTGTCACCATTTTCAATCATACGGAACATTTTCCCACACAGCCTTGGATTGTGCAGTTTTTTGTGTTAGTTATTGCTTTTGTCGGCTTGGGGGTTTGCATCTCGATTATATTCTCATTTGAATCATATGTTGTTGCAGGTCGTGTTTCCTAGCTTTGGCGAAAGATACTTATCGACAATTCTTTTCCAATCAATACGGGAAGAAGCTGAAAAGATGCAACCTGAATAGTGAAGATAACTTGTTCCCAATATCTACATGGCTCCAATAAATAATGATTGGTAATGGCACTTAGCTTTTGCAATTTTGCTGGTCGTTTTCTTCCAGTCGGGGCGCACCACGAGTGGTCTTCTATGACATCTGAGCAGGACTATGAAGTCAGTTTTTTCTCATATAATGTTGTAGCTTAAGTGCTGAACACATGCAACATTTTTTTTATAGTTTTGAGTTATTGACATCTTGAAAAGGGGTAATAAATACATTGATCCTTCTTATGTGTTGGAGATAGATATTATTATTGTTATTCTTAATATTATTTTCTGCTCAAACTCAGTCAGTGTCTGTATTCTTATTTTAAGCAACTCAATATGTGCTCAATTGAACTGAAGCTCGTTCACATTGAAATTTAATTGAGTTTAAATATAATAAAATTTGATCAAATTCTGATGAGTTTATACAAAAAAATGTATTTGGCTCGACGTGAAGTTTGTTGCAGGAAGTCAAGTCATCTATATTTATATCTTGGCTTAAATTCATTACATACAAGATAAAGTTTGAGGAAATGATTATAACTTATAGATGACTCCATATTAAATGAATTTTGTACATCTAAAATCACCACAAAGACAAAAGTTGAAATGTTAATATTAAAGCTAAAAATACATATGAATGAACGAACATTTATTATAATTAAATTAGTAAATTAATAAATTTAAATAAAAGCAAGTTATATTAAAAGATATTAATAAATTATTAATAAAATTGACATTGTCTATTTTTATACTAGTATAATGCCCGTGTAATACACGGGATTAAAGAAAAAAAATTAAATTAAATTTCATAAAATTAAAAAAAATTAAATAGTATTTATATAATAAAAAAAAGGATTTGTGCAATGCACATCGTATAATTTAAAATTAAATATAACACAATATGATTAATATATTATTTAATTGTTGAAACATATATTGTATTTATAAATGAACATACATAATATTTGTTTGTTATTTTGAAAAATTAGATTGTTAATTATGTCTATTATATTATTCAACCCTCCCACCTTTTTTTATTTATATTTTATTGTTAAAGTTTAGACAAACCCTCAAATTTTCTTTTAAATTAAATGATAACAAAAAATAAAAATCAAATATCTCAAATAAATTTTATAATTTATTTTAAAATAAATATTTGCAAAAAAAAATAAATCAATTTCATTAATTAATACATTTGAAAAGTTTGAATAATCCTTTTTAATCACCCCATATTTATTGTAGTTTTTCCTTTTTTATTATATATATTTTTTCTAAATTTTTTTAATTCAATAAATTTCAAAATTTCAAATGATTTCTATATTTAAAGTCATGTGTTATTTTAAAAAAATTAGTTAAAATGTCAGTATTATTTACTAATATTTATTATCAACATTAAATTTGATACCATTAAATAGTCATATTTTGATATTATTAAATAATCATATTAATTTGTTTTAAATATCTCCTAGTATTTGACCCGGATAATATCCCTAGTATTTGATAGATGATTAAAAAAATAATTTTCCTAGTAAATGATTTTCATTAGAAAGTAATTCAATAGATCATTATCTCCTATTATTTGATAGATAACAAACATATTTTTTTAATCATCTATCTCCTAGTTTTTCATTAACTCGAGTAATTAGTTTTCAATTCCATCTAATAATTAGCAAGTGATTAGAAAGATACTTTAATAATATATTGAAGTGAGATTGGTAAAATTTTGAAATGACAATAAATTATTGGAGTGGAATTTGTCACGCCCCGTTTTCATACGTTTAAAAAAATATATATCAAAGTTGCCTTTGGGCATGCAGGAAAGAAGAAGGGAAAAGAAGAATGCCTTTTAAAACTTATAAATAAAATAGACAAGTAACAATTTAAAATGATATCCAAATTAGAAACAACGAAGTTCAGTTAAAGCATACAAATCTTTTACATATATTCAAAAATCATTGGCACATCGCCGGAAAATAGTATTTTAACCCAACAGCGAAAATAAACAGGATCCATCAAAGATACAACAGTTTTACAGAGAAACGTATCATAAAATGTTTTAGAAACATTGTTCGATGTTCAAAATAATTAAAGACAACAGAAACTCCGGATACGACACCCCTCTTGCTGCATATCTTAGTTTTCATCGTTTCCTGTAGGGTGAGTACAGATAGGGATGAGTGCGTTTGAATACACTCGTGGGAGTAATTTCCATTTTCAAGATTATATTAACAGATAAAAAATATATAAGCGTTAAATAGCACATCACGTAATTCACAGCATGTAGGAAATGCATTGCACGTTCATAAGCTCTTCGGTGCGGGTAATCCCCGTCTTATCCGGTGATGGTTTCAATACCGTTAGTGCATTTTACGGCTCACTAAACCCTCTGTGAAGTTTTTTACGGACCATGAGTCCCTTCGTGATGAACGTGGACTTCTGTCCGCGTGTAACATAATTCATAAAATGCATGATCACATAATATCACAACACGTAATCCCAAGGCACATATGTTCAAGCAGTTCATAACATGCAATTATAGATAGACTAACATTGAATAACGTATCAACATTTTATAGCATATAAGACATAATTAAAAACAGAAACATAAAAGCCGTTAAGTTCAGAAGTTACCCCCACCTGATTGGTGGTGTTTGACTTCGTGTGATGCAAGCTCTAAGTATAAACACGTACACTCCTAATCGCAATAGCCTACAACAAGCAAACGTAATCTATTAGTTTCGTTTTAAGAGTGTTACGTTTATTAATTAAAGTACTCTCTCAAAAAGAAATGATGATGGAAAGGAAAATGATTCAAAAGGCTTAGAACTTGATCACATATCAAAGAGGATTCGATTACGGTTCCATAGGTGAAAGAATGAGCTTAAATGGACGAGAAATGAGTGAAAACGGTGCGTTTTACGTTTAGGGGCAAAAATGTAATTTTTGGTTAGGGTTGACTTTGACCCGGGAGTGAAACTGTAATTACAGTGAAGTTTTGGATCAAAGTGGGATTTCTGGAAATTCTGGGGTCGAAAAGTAATATATAGAAGTCTTTGGGGTGAAAATCGAAGACTTGGAAAGTTCTAGGGGTGAAAGTCAAAGGCTTGAAAAGTTTTGGGGGTGGAAATGAAATTTCCAAAAGTTAAGGACTAAAGTGAATGAAAGGAAGATTTTAGGGGGGAAAAGTGGAAGACCCCAAACTTTCTAGGCTTTGCAATTGGGTCCCTAGGGTTTCGGAAATTGCAAACAAGCCCCTCCCCCCAAAACCCAACATCCCTCACTGCACACCCCCTACCGCCGCTGCACACACCGTCGGCGACACCACGTCGCCGGCCAACACTCACACCACGACCACCACTCGCCGGCGCTCCTCGCGTCGGCCACCAAGCATACGGCGGCGCTAGCGCCGCCCAACACAGCCCCAACTTGACACACACACACCCACACCGAAAAAACACACACACACTGCCACTTCGCCGGCGAGCGTCGCCGGCGACACCAAGCACGGCGCCGCCCTCCTCGGTAGTGCCCCCAACCACCACACACTCACACAACACAAACCCACGGTGATGACGGCGAAAAACAGTGAGGAAGAGAGAGAGAGAGTTCGCGAGAGAGAAGAGAGAGAGAGAGAAACGGGCAGCAATTTCAGGGGGCGATTGCCGGAGATTGAGCCGGCCGATCGAAGATCCGAGCCCGGAATCATGACGAGCTCGGCGAGAGCTTCAAGTGCATGTGTAGATCGGCTCGATCGGGGAAGGAATGAAGAAGATACGAAGAGAGAGGAAGAGGGAGGAGGGAGAGGGGTTTCGTCGGCTGTTTCCAGCTGATTCACGGCAGCTTCGGCGGCGGAGGGGGAATCCGAGCCCGAAAACAGAACGGGCTCGACGAGAGCTTCGAAATGACATAAGGTTCGAACAGAACGGGGAGGAGACGCGGCGGCTTCTACGGCGGCCGACAAGGAAAGGGAGAGAGAGTTAAATTCAATTTTTACCTTGTGTAATTGTCCAAAGTGTGGTGAAAATCTCAAGTGTAGGTGTATTATATCCATCCTTATTCATTTTCATCAATTGGGCCTATCTTAGGCCTCGGGCCTCCGATCGGGCCGTTTTTCATTTCATTTTCTTCGTCTTTCGATCGCGATCGTTCTCATAACATAAATTCTATGTTTTCGTTTCAATTATGCTTTCGATTAAAAAACACATAAGCTCTCCTAATTAGTTACGTTTTCGATAAATTAAAACGTACTTTCAATAAATTAAATCATGAAATTATTCGATTAATCTGAAACGCACATAGTTTAAATCACATAATTAAAGTTGAATTATTTAATCATCAAATTATGCGTCGTTTTTCCTAGGCGCTACAGAATTAGAAAGATTTTGTTGTAATAGAAGTAACTAATATAATTAACATTACTATAATTATTAATAATAATTTTTGAGCTTTTGAGAGGATGACACGTAGCATTAGTGACATAGACGGATCTGTATTCCCCAGGGTGGGGGCACGTGCCCCCACATTTTTTTGAATTTTTTTTAATACTATATATGTATGTATGGATTTCATGTAATTATCTCAATAAAAATAAAAATAATAAGGTCATCCCACCATAATTTAATAGAGAATGACCTGTGGGTGTGGTCCAATACAATATATAAATATACAATTTATTATTAAAGCAAATCACTTCCCAATATAAATGATAGTTTGATTGTATATATTGAAAAAAAAGTTTTTGATGATGTTAATAATGAGTCAATAATGCAAATATTTCAGTCAATAAAAACTCGTAGGTTTCAATTGTAATAGACTTGGATTGTTATGTATTAAAAAATTTCTTCACGTATTTTATATTTTAGTTATTTTGTGTCCCCGCCATTAAAAAAGTCTGGATCCGTCCCTGATTAGTGATTGTTCTTTTATATATATACAGATTGAAAATTTGAAGGAAATATCAAATGTTAATATTTGAAAAAATAATTATGAATATTGAAAATTTTGAGAAAATATTAAAAGTTGATATTGGAAAAAGTTACAAAAAATGATAATATTTATAATTTTTTATGAAAACTTATTCATATTTAAAACATTTCAATATATCCTCGATATTTATCAATGCTTATGATATTTATAATCACAACTATTGAAATTAAAAAAAAAATATTGATAAATTTTAAACCACCAAAAAATATATTCACAAAATCAAATTTTATTCACCTAATAAACTAAACTTCAAGAAATCAAATTTATAACATCATCTCATTATCATAAATTATGATTTTATACTAATATTATCTGTATTGATATAAATCAAATTTATAATATTATCTCATTATCACTCATATCGCTAAACCACCAAAATCTTGGAAATTATGATTTTATACTGATATTATATCTACTGATATAAATCAAATTTATAACATTATCTCATTATCATTTATATCGATAATATATCGACAAATTTTAAACCAAATGAATACTACACAAGCTACCACATTTGGATATCAGTCATGACACTAGCATCAGGATGACACTGGCCAACCATAACAACCTCCATTATACAATGTTAAATAAGTCGAAACTCAACCAAAAATGTTAATTTAAGAACTGCCGCAATCATGACAAGTACTGATATGATGCCACATCAGATTCTCAGTCCTAACACTAGGTCGAAATTGAACCAAATGTTAAATAAAGAAGTGAGTGGTGTTAGACTCACTCATATAATAGCATTAACCAACGCTTTTCTATATCATGCATAACTTTCTTTTTTTCTCCAATTTTCACTTCAATCAATTCTGAAAAAGATTCAAAAAAACATTCAAACAAAATCAATCCTCAAGAAATTATCAAAAACCTTCAAAAAAAAAAAAATCAAATTGTTAAAAATTAAAATATAGGAATATCAAAAAAGAAATTGATAGAAATAGTTTTATTTGTAAATCTTGATTCAACAAAACATTAAAACCTAAAATATAAAATATGAAAGAAGAAATTGATAGAAGTAGTTTTATTTGTAACGAGCACATGATAATAAAAAAGGTTAAAAACTAAAATATAGAATATTGAAAGTTAAAAATTATAAGTATTATGTTATGTGAAATTAATAAAAGTAAAAAATAAAAGTAATATATTATAAGAAATTAATAGAAGTAATATGAAATGAGTAACAAAATCGAACTATCGTAAGAGGATAAATCGTCAATTAATCCTCAACAAAATTCGTTCATTCAATAAACGTTCAATTAATTCTCAAGAAATCTTTAAATATTAAAATTATTTATTCAATAAATATTCAATCAATCTTCATTAAATCTTTAAATGCTACAAAATTTGTGTATTCAATAAAACGTTCAATCTAACCTAAAAAATCTTTAAATGTTTGAAGAATCCTTCATTCAACAATAGATGTTCAATTAATTCTCAAGAAATCTTTAAATGCTTAAAGAAAATGTAACATCCTCGACCAAAACATGCACGTAATTTGGGCATTCATTTCATGCATTATATGCATTTCGTATTATTTATATGTTCTCACATAATTGGTGTTGAGAAAACCCTATCATAATTGGTTAAAATTATAATAATGCTAGAATTTAAATTTATACATATGTGTACACACGTGTGTTATATATGAAATGGGAAATGATATTTAATTAATATTATATATATATATATAAAAGAATAAAAAAAAAATATTAAATTAATAAATAAAGAAATATAAAAGAAAGTAAAAGAATAAATGAAAGTCTTACAGAATTGAAATGACGGTCAGGCGGTAGAGAAAGTAAACAAAGAAAAAGAAAGAGCAGCGAGGACAGAAACAGAGAAAGAAAGAAAGAAAAACAGAGAGGAAAGAAGAAAAGAAAGAAGAGAGAAGGGTTTGTGATTTTGGATTCGTTTCTTCACCGTTTTTCTTGAGATTTTGAGGGGGAGCTCGTGGTGACATGCTCTTCGATTTGATTGGAGTGAATTCTCAAAGATAATCCCAAAAAGGTACAAAGAAATTAGTGAATTATATATATCCAGTTCTCGTAATTCATCGGATATTTTGGTAGCTTTATAGGCCAAATTAGGAAAAACTTAAAACATAAAACTTATAGCCCTATCTTTTAGCTAAACGCAGAAGAAGACCGTAGATGTCTCGATTAAATATTGAGTGAGATAATGTCAAAAGAATAAATGTTGCTAGAATCTAGTATTATATATGTATGATGTGATTGTGGCTTAATTTTAAGCAGGTTGGAGACTGAATTTTGAAAAATGCTAAACATGAAAGTTGTAGAGCTATATGTTAAGTTCCTACAGAATTTTACCTCGCTCGACTCGGAATTTTATAGCTCAAGTTATAGGAAAAATACTGAACATAGTTAATGAAACATATATGCATTGCATTTCATTGCATAATAGAAATATATATTAAGGGGATGATTAGATTACATTGCATTGAATCATATAGGAGCACAAGCTGTAGAACGGGAAGAGGAACCAGAGCGACGAACATATTGCTTATCATAGCCAGGTGAGTATAAATCATATATGTGATTTATATGCAATGTGATGTGATCTATATGCAACATTTGTTATATGTGTTATATAAGAAATGTGTATTTATATGAATTTGTCATTGGATCAAATGATATATTGGTAAATGTATACGTGATCATATATTGGAGACCTACGGGTCTATATACACAATGGAGACCTACGGGTCTAAATCATATTGGAGACCTACGGGTCTATACACAATGGCATATTGGAAATCCCGAGACAGATCCAAGCTTGAGCAGTTCACAGAATAATAAACCGGACATAGTGACATTGCATATGTTTATGATTAATGTCAATGATTGTTATTGGCTTATTGTGTAATTAAATTAATGATTTATATTCACTGAGTTGCGACTCATAAAAATCGCATATATACATTGTTTTAGGTTCAATAGCTCTTTTGAGATGGTTTGTATATATAGGCGCCACGCTATACCAGGTCGGCTGGCTGATGCCTCGTGCAACCTTCTCCTCCTCCTCATTTTGCATTCTGAAACACGTGTATCATGAGTTGTATTTAATATGACTTATACTGAGATATTGGTTGTGTGTTTTAATTTTATATGATACAAGTTATTAAATAATATTCTTATACTTATATGGATAAATGAAATGTCAGTATGACCTGTCTACATGGTAAATATTTTATTGTTAAATATACGTCAGAGGGGCATAGGGTGTCACAGAAAATATGAAAGTTTAGTTACAAAATAAAAGTTGTTTTAAGATTTGGCATGATGATTAAGGAAACTAATAAATGAGTGATCTACTTTTATTTAAGTAAAATTATTATAGATAAAATTTCAATAACCATTTTGTGTGTCCATTTAATTTGAGAAAAGTACATGAAATAAATTTTGGTATAGTATGAATAAATGTTTTTTGAAATTCTGTAATGATATTTATTTTAAAACAATTTTTTTTTATTAAAACGACATTTAAGTAGTTACTATATTGATCATATATTTACTTTTTTTCATTTCCATATATGCCTTAGTGTATCTTAGTATTATTACACAACAACTATATAGACAAAACTATAATGAGATATATATATATATATATATATATATAATGATATATATATAATCATACAATCCATCCGCCCTACAAAAAATTATCTACAATTATTTTCACACATTAACAAATGATGGTTGTTATTGATGTTGTTCCTATCCAACACTCTTCTTCTCCAGACAAAAACTCGAAACCTATGATCCGAATACCTGCAAAAATAAACATAGGGAGGATTCCCGATGATGGGACTCCGACGCTCAAGTCAGTAAAATTGCTAAGCGATTTCTTAGTGAACGTGTATATGTGTGTTTTATCAATATGATTGTGCATAAAAAATAAAAAAATGAGTATTATAAGTTTATATACTCCCTGTGATACGTGGCAGTTGGGATCATCCGATAAATATGGGAAGTGGGCGACTGGTCCGCGAAAATGGCGGTTATTTGAATTCAAACTTGTTCGCCCCGCTTCATCATTAATCAGTTCGTCATCATGTCTCAAAACTTAATTAGTTCGCAAATAACGTCGTAGAACAGTTCGCTCTTTCTGAAGTAACCCTTGTTCGCTTCTTTAAGTTGTTCACGCATATTGACTTTGACTTTGGTTCGGTTTAAAGGAAAGAATCCGGTTCACATCAGTTCGACCATATCAAGTACTCCTCCCTCGAAGTGCGTGTTTACACACACTAATGCAGTTCGCTAGTTACGTTAGCCGAACAGTTAACACTCCTTTTTAGGCGAAACGTCTTCTCAACCGACTCTGTCCTATGTAAACGACACGTGGCAAAGTGCGTTTCCCGCTGAGCGTCTCTTCATCTCTCACCGTCTGATTTCATCGCATCCGATGGTTGAAAAAATGCGATTTTTCAACTTTTTCCCCCAAAATCAAGCGTCGTCTTCCTCATATATATATCACCCCTATCCCCCATAAAACCCTTCTGCAAAAGATCACTGAAAACCCCTAACAGCAAGACATTTTCTTCTCCAAACTCTAGGATTCTCCAAACTCAGGTACCATCTTCTTCCCTCTTCTCATTACCTTTCAATGGCATCTTTCGATTCTCTGGTTCATCTTAGAAATGAAAGCGAGTCAGAAGAGGGTTTTGATCAATTTCCCCTCCACCGCGGTTCTAGACCTGAAAATCCCAAACCTTCTTCTTCAAGCCGTCTGGAACCTTCTAAATTTTCCAAAAAATCTAGATGAAAAACTGTAGATGATGTATTCTCCTCCACCAAAGCCACCCAAACCCATACTATACTTTTGAGCTCAATCATGGTGGGGGACTACTCTGTGGTAATTCCAATTCCCGAAGATCGACCACACCGGGCCCCATCCGGTCACCAAACATGGTTTCTAAAACACGTAACCCTGGGATTAGTTCCACCAATTCATCTATTTTTCTTGGAGATTGGTTCGGCTTTCGGGATATGCCCGAACCAACTCCACCCAAACTCCATTAGTTATATAGTTTCTTTTTACATGGTATATAAATGGATGGGAGTCGAGCCCACATCTGAGTGATTTTGATCTTGTTTTGTTCTAAAAAATACAAACCCCTTTCGCTTTTATCTACTTGAATGCGCCTCTTATAGAGTTCATGACGAACTCTGGCCTCATCCCTCAATTCGTCTAAAAACATCATGTCAGTTTTAACCAATTCCTCATTCTCTTGAGGTTCGAAACTGGTAATCCTTAAAGCTTCTCCTTGGAATTCTGCTGGGACTACTGCTTCCAATCCAAACGCCAGACTGAAAGGGCTCTCCCCCGTTGTCGACCTAGATGTTCGATAAGCCCACAACATTGATAGCAGTTCATCTACCCAATTCGATCTCTTAGACTCGAGCCACTTTTTAAGTCCATCTAATATGATCTGATTCACCACTTCGACCTGCCCATTTGCTTGGGGATGAGCAACAACTGTGAATACTTGTAAAATTTTCATCTCCTTGCACCATTCGGTAACCTTCTTTCCCCAAAACTGAGCTCTATTATCCGATACTAAGATCATCGGCAAGCCAAATCTGCAACAAATATTCTTCCAAATAAAATTGATCATATCAGCCTCAGTAATTTTGACTAAAGGTTCGGCTTCAACCCATTTAGTAAAATAGTCCACTGCTACTACCAAGAATTGTTTACTCCCTCTAGTTTTAACAAATGGACCAACAATATCAATCCCCCATCTGGCAAAAGGACAAAGCGAACAGACAGTTAGCATATCAGTAGCTGGTGTGTGAATCCGTCACCCATGTTTCTGGCAAGACTCACACTTTCTAACTATTTCCTCAGCATCCTTCTTCATTGTGGGCCAATAGAAACCAGCTCGCACTACATTTCGAGCTAAAGCTCTTGCTCTTGCGTGTTCGGCGCATCCTCCCTCATGAGCTTCTCTTAGAACCTTAATCCTTTCTTCTTGAGATAGACACCTTGCATCTGTTGGCAGAAAAGTTTTTCTATACAAAAATCCATCGAGAATATAATAGAACCGAACTTGCCTTTCCAATTCTTTTAATTCCTGTGTTGTCTCTTCTCTTTTACCTTCCAAAAAATGCAAAAAATGAGTTCTCCAGTCGGACTCTGCCTTATCTATGTTCACCACCTCATTTTCTCTTCTCACTCCCATAACAGTTATACTCCGTTGAGAACAGTCTTTCAACGAACTATTTATTTTTGATAGAAAATCTGTCTTCTGATTTGCACTTTTGGGAATCTGTTCGATCTGAAGCTTCTCAAACCTGTCTTCCATATCTTTGATTTTTTCCACATAAGAAATCATGCGGTCCTCCTTGACCTCACACCGATTTTGAAGCTGCTGGGTTACCAATTGCGAATCCGACTTAACTGTTAAATGACGAGCTCCTACATGTTTGGCTATTTTTAAACCCTGCAAAACAACTTCATACTCTACTTCATTATTAGATACTTTAAACAAGAATTTAATAGCGAACTGTAACTCATCTTTCTCTGGGCTGATTAACAATATCCTAGCTCCGGATCATTGACAAGACGAAGATCCATCTACAAATAGTTCTCATTCTTTCTCTTCTTGCACTCTGGTCGTCTTTTGAATAAAGTCTGTCAAGGCTTGACTTTTTACAGCTGTTCGAGGCTCATATCTGATGTCAAATTGACCCAGTTCGGCAGCCCTTTTAACTAGTCTTCCTGATACATCGGATTTTCCCAGAACAACACTCAGGGGATGGTAGTTCGTACTTTAATTGCATACCCCAAAAAATATGGCCGCAACCTCCTAGCCGCAGTGACTAATGCATAAGCCATCTTCTCAATCTCGGTATAACGTGCATCAGCTCCTTGAAGAACTTTGCTGACAAAATAAACAGGGAACTGATCCCTACCTTCTTCCCGCACAAGAACTGAACTGACTAATTCTTTACCAGTTGCTAAGTATACTATTAGTGTGCCTCCTTGAATCGGTTGCTTCAATAAAGGAAGTGAAGAGAGGACAATTTTCAAATCCTTAAATGTCTTCTGACATTGTTCATTCCAGCCGAACTGGCCACTTTTTCTTAGAATTTTGAAGAACGGCAAACCTCTATCTGCTAGCCTTGATATAAACCTGCTCAGAGCAACAATACGACCAGTTAGAATTTGTACCTCTTTTATAGTTCGAGGAGGGGACATCCCTTGTATA
This sequence comes from Scutellaria minor, assembly GCA_954870855.1. Classification (NCBI taxonomy): domain Eukaryota; kingdom Viridiplantae; phylum Streptophyta; class Magnoliopsida; order Lamiales; family Lamiaceae; genus Scutellaria; species Scutellaria minor. The sequence continues at coordinate 5,417,477 of OX940729.1, forward strand.
GCTCGAACTTTGATGGGGTTTACTTCTATTCCTCTCTCTATAACCATATACCCCAGGAACTTTCCTGTTTTCACTCCGAACGAACACTTAGCTAGATTTAAACGCATTTCGTGCCTTTGAATTGTTGCCATGGTTTCCCTTAAATCAGCCGCATGAGTGTTCGTCTGAATACTCTTTACCAACATATCATCCACATAGGCTTCCATATTCCTACCTAATTGATGCTTGAACATCTTATCCACCATTCTCTGATAAGTAGCTTCTGCATTTTTTAGCCCAAACGGCATCATCGTGTAACAGTATGTTCCAGATGAGGTGATAAAAGCAATATTAGGTTTATCTTCCGGATGCAACAAAATCTGATGATATCCTTGTGCAGCATCCATCATACTAAGCAGTTCACACCCAGCAGTCGAATCCACCAGCTTATCAATTCGGGGAAATGGGTAATGATCCTTGGGACAGACTTTGTTCAGATCTCGGAAATCAACGCACATACGCCACTTGTTTCCCGGTTTAGGCACCAGAACCACATTAGCTAACCATCGAGGGTATTGAATCTTTTCGATATGTCCTATCTGTTAGGATGTATACTATAAGCCTAGTTTTTTTGTATGAACATCGTTTATGGAATGAGAATCACATTGGTCATATGTTTGCATTTTATATTTGTTATATATGTTTATGCAATGTCCAATTAATTTATATTATAGATAACTTGGTGTGTGGTGCCACACAGAAGATCATGTTATCAGTTTCTTATAAATTATAAATAGTAGCTCACAACCAAGATGGATTTGGACAAATCATCGGAATGGTTGTAGTGTAGTTTGGTATTAGTCTGTCTTGACTATAAAACTACACTAGTACACTTTGTGTGTATTGAGCAGGATCATTTGAGGTTGTTCGTTTTATACTGACTATATAATAGAACAAGACCTCTGTTATTATGGATGTACATCTTCTTAATCCCTATATAATAACGGGCACGTATGCTCAATGTTTATTTCTTTAATTTGCCAATGGGTGAGATTTATTCATAAATCAATAAACTCGGTGAGTTGGGAGATAGCATTGTTTATATGGTGTTCTGTTGATTATAGAAGGAATCCGTGTCCTAATTATTTAGGATGATAATGTCCCCTTGAGGAGCTCATAAGGATTATCATGTAAACCCTGCAGGTGGATTTGATCCGACATGATAATAAGGATGAGTGGTACTACTCTTGGAATTAGATGTAAATTATTTAAGTTGTCAGTAACTTATTTAATTTACGGACATTCGATATCTTAAACACGGGGAAATAAATGTACACATAATAAGGAGCCCATATTAAATATGGGATTGGGATGGTAGTTCAATAATAATTCTCTAGTGGACTGAATTATTATTGATGGGCTTCAGTTATGTGTTCGGGCCGAACGCAGGATACTAAAGCCCATCAGGAGGCCCAACCCAATTCCTCCTCTAGGTCCCTGGTGTAGCCTATATATAGCTCTTTTCATCAGCGCCTCTCATAACACAGAACATAGATCACAGAAAACACGTGATAAGTGAGAGAGAGCGGAACTGATTTTTCTCGAAGGATCGTTGGCCACGCAACGTTCGAGAAGGGCTCAGAGGAATACATCAGAAGATCAAGAGGTCTACAAGGGTATGATTTCTTTCCGCTGCGATTTATCTTTGGATCCCGATTCCGATAGCATAGGGCCGGCGATCCGTCGGTTCCAACACTATCTCCAACAACATCTCCACTTCTCTCTCAATGATTTCATTCTGTTGATCTCCGAAGTGTCTAAGCTTCTGTTTGACCTGTCAGACCTCAGGCTCGATATTCAATCTGTGAATTGCTATATCTGGATTTATATCCCTCATATCTTCTGGTTTCCACACGAACAGATCTATATTCTCCTTCAACACTTGTACTATTTCATTTCGGATTTGCTCAGAACAATGATTGTTGAGCCGAACTAGATGTCCAGGCTGTTCTGGAATCAACTCAATACTCATCAATTCCCCTTCTTCAAACTTAGCTGTGTTCGCCTCTCTCCCATTTTTCCGACTCTGGTCCCTTTCTCGATCAACGTCATCTCTTTGTTCAGTGTGGCGCTTTCGGGACTCTGAATGGCGAACTGCAGCAACATAGCAATGTCGAGTTGTCTGTTGGTTGTCATGAACTACTCTCATTCCTACTGTCCGTCCTTCCTCATTTTCCACAGATAACTTCATCATCAAATGTACAGGCAAGATAACCGCCGCATAAGTACTCAAAGATGGACGACCTAAAATCACATTGTATTGTGAAGGTGCATCTACCAACAAGAAAGTCATTGTTTTATTCTGCCTTCATTCTCCTTCTCCTAAAACTATAGACAATTGTACTTTGCCAAACACAGTCACAATTTCTCTTGCAAAACCATAAAGAGAAGTTTCCACAGATTTTACCTCAACTGATGATCTCATTTTTCTGAAACAATCTATGAACATGATATCCACCGAACTGCCTGTATCAACAAATACTCGCTTAACATTGAAGCCTCATATCTCGGTAGCAATCACCATAGCATCGAATTGTGGACTCTGGATTGCCACTCTGTCACGAGCTCCAAACTCCACCACCACTTCGTTAAAAATCATTTGAACTTCACTTCTTTTTTATCGAACTGAGTTCAGTCTTGCTTTGCGAGCTCTGTTTGAATCTCCGTCTGTTGGCCCTCCTATGATCATATGTATGGTGGGTATTTCCTCCCTTTCAAGCTTGTTTCGCGGTGGGAGTGGTGGAGATGGGGGTAATTCAGGCCGTTCTTGTCTCATTTCTCTTCCTGGCTCCTCCCGAACATTTCGCTGTTCTCTATTATCCTGTCGATTTCGACGAACATACCGAGCTAGTCTGTTTTCCCTAATCAGTCTCTCCAGTTCGTCCCTCAGATGCAAGCATTCATCAGTATCATGCCCATATTCATTATAAAAACGACAGAGTTTGCCATTCCCAAAGGTAGATGGTTTCTTGGGATTTGAGCTCCAGGTTGCTGGCCATCTTAGTTGGGGCAAGTTTTAGATCTCCATCAACACTTGTCCGGGAGGAATAGTCAATGACGTGTACTAGTCATATCTCCGACCTACCCTGTTATCTCGCATTGTCCGGGAGGAATAGTCAATGACGTGTACTAGTCATATCTCCGACCTACCCTGTTATCTCGCAATGGTGGGGGTGCGAACTTCGCTCGAGACTCTTTTATCTCTTTCTTCCTTGCTAAGTCTTGCTCATGTGACCTGTTCGCTCGGCTTGAGCTCTCACCTTTCTTAATCTGAACTGCTTCTTCTAGGTTTATGTATTTGGTAGCTCTCTGTAATAAATCGTCAAAATTCCTAGGCGTCTTCTTAACCAAGGAGGTATGAAGGTCGTCCTCCCTCAAGCCTTGTATAAAGGCATTGACTACCAGATCATCTGAAGCTTCAGGAGCTTCCAAAGTTACAGCGGTAAACTTTTTGACATACTCTCTCAACGTCTTCTCCACCTTCTGTTTAACCCCGAACAAGGTCTGGGTAGATCGCCGTTGTCTTCTAGCACTGGCGAACTGATGTAAGAACAAATCTGATAATTGTTCAAAGTCGTGAATTGCTCCATCACTTAACTAGCTGAACCATGTCTGAGCAGCCTTAGTGAGGGTAGTAGCGAACACCCTACACTTGATATCATCTGAATACCGGTGCAAAAGGACGGTATTTTCAAATTAGCACAAATGGTCCCACGGATCAGTAGTGCCATCATAATCGAAATTCACCGACCAAAAGGAAGCCGGTAGTTCGTCCTCCATTACCCCATCAGAAAAGGAATTTCCTCTCAAACTCCTTGGAACCCGTCAAATGTTCTGTTGAACCTCTCGCAATTCTCTCTTCAGACCATCAACCTTTTCTGATAGTTCGTCATGCTCTCGCTTCTGACCCCGAGGGTGATCAAACTGACTCTCCCTCTCATCTGTCTGTGACTTATCATCATTCTGTCCTTTTTCCACATTAACTTCAACATTATCCTGCTGTGACTCAACTCTCTGTTTTCCCAAAGCTTTTTGCACAGCCGCTGATATCAAATCTGAGAGTTCTTCCGGTGTTAAAGTGATAGTACGAGGGGGATCCACCGGGTAAGAACTCCGGTTATCTTCTATATCTTCTTGTCCTCTTGATGGCCTGCCTACTTTTGTATGAAAACAAGAAACTTGATTTGAGCTTTTGTTTGGTTTAATATGAGGGGTGTTTTGGTGTATGTTTCATGTAATTTTGGTTAAAACAATTGGAACATCAAATTTGATTTTTATTGAAAAAGTGATTAAAACATGGCATTAGGTTACAATTTGAAAAAAAATCGTGAACTTTACATCGTGTAATTGAAAAATGAAAAAAAGTTTATGTTGTAAGTTGATAAGCTTTTTTTTTTTTTGAAAAGTTGGGGAAGCCCATCTTATTTTTAAACTTAAATTAAATATTTTATAAGTTATAAAAATATCTTATAAGATGTAAAAAATTATAAGCTCTGAAAATAAGTTTTGCCAAACGCCCGCTAAATGCATGAAATGAATTATCTTTGTAGAACAAACTAAAATAATATACAAGCCCATCTTTATATGATAGACTGAACGAGGGATTATATATAATGGAATTACTTCTATTTGAATTTGTTTAACAAATGTACTGGGATAAATCAAGATTTGATACGAATAACAATATTGAGGTAAAATTGAAAGAAAATCATTAGAATTAATCTCGTGTATTTTTTAAAACTACAGTTAAATTGAAATTAAAAGAGTAAAGTTTTAACAATATTAATGTTCATTTATTAATTTGTGTAAGTATTAATATATTTTTATGGGATAGAGAGGGAGTAGTTTTCAGAAAATAATAATTGATAAATTATGATTCATTAAATGCAATAATTTTTTAGTAGGCATACCAACAAATTTGACAGAAGTAAACGCTCACGTACCCTAAGTTCATGATTTCTCTTGAGTTTTTATTTTATTTGAAGGAATAACAATTGTGCTATTGTGCCAATAAAAATATTATTGTGACCGGTGTAATTAGGATATTCTCTTAAATAAAGTAAGAGTAGTTCGTTTTACGAATTTAGTTACATGAAATAAGGTTAAATTACAATCATACATATATTTCGAATGAACTAAAAAAATAATTTAAAATTAAAGAAAGTGGAATTTAGAACAATCTTCAAATTCATCACCTAAAAAAAACCCTATAATTAAATCAATAAACTCATTTAGACAACCTTAGGTTGAATTTGAATTGAATGATTTGATTTAAAATATGTTGAAGTCAATCGATTACTCTTCTCTTTATTATTTTACCTGAAAATAACCACAACCAAAAGAACATGATAAATCAACTAAATAGTTTCTACATTTAACATTTAAATATGCGCGTATTCTCCCATATACCAGGTGTACGGGCCAAAGATCCATACAATCCGAGATTGACCCGATTCGGATTTGCGAGTTTTTTTTTTTTTTGCTTTTTTTTTTAAAGATTTTATGTGTTGATCTGTATATTATAAATATGTGACATTATGTTATATTAGTATGACCTTTATGTACAAATATTATAACCTTTATGTTCTGCAACTTAGAAAAAAAAGGAAGAATTTCAGTGTTTTTTTGGATCAACATATCTTTATGTGATATTATTCATACATTTTTAGTTAAGTTAGTTGTACTTTTATATATTATACTCCCTCCGTCCCGGATCTTTCTTCACAATTTCCTCTTTTGGTTGTCCCAACTCTTTCTTCACAACCCAAAAATAGAAAGAAAAAGTTCAGCATATTTTCTAAAATGCCATTCTATTAGGCCCACTAATTAACTAATTCAACCCATTAGTATTAAAACTAAACCTAAACCCAACCCATTAATTATCTAACCTACCTCAACCCATTACTCATCTAAATCGGCAACCTCTCTCTCTAAAGTCTCTAGAATTCTCCAAGAAACCCTAATTTCTTCTCTTTGTCTCTCCATCTCTTTCGACGCATCTCTTGTTTCTCTCACAAAATAGGAGTATATTCATCATTCTCTCTCTCGTATGCTCACAAATGTTTTCTGATCCTAAGCCATTTGGTTTCGTGGCTGATTCGTTTGATGATATAATTGTACCAGAAAGCCAAATGCTTGGGTTTTCCAATCGAATCCCCGGTGGTTTTACCGTCGATTCCGACGACGATACCGTCGTACCAGAAAGTTTCTTACCTGATAATGAAATGGTACCCTACAACCTAGGGTTTGGGTCTGGATTTAGTTTCGTTGGTGAATCCGAAGATGGCGATGAAATGGAACCCTTTAACCTGGGGTTGGGGTCGGCATCTGCTTCCGCCATGGATGAAGTGATACCCTTCGATCTCGGGTTGGGGCCGGCATCGGTCTTGTGTGATGGTGAAGACGTCATATTGAGGATGATGTGCATATACTGTCCTCAGTATAGGTATGCTTAAATCCTTTAAATTTGATTTGTATATGTTTATTTGTGTGGCTTTGAGGGTTAAAGCTCCATGTGATGTGATTTATATGTGTGGCTTTGAGGGTTTAAACTCCCTGTGATGTGGTTTATATGTGTGGCTTTGAGGATAAATGGTTACATGTTGCTTCGTTGTGGTATTTTTGGTTAATCTGATGAAATTATGGGTTATTGCTTGTCTGCTTGTGGATATCTGGATAATAATAGCCCCTGTGATGGTTGTTCATTTTGTTTAGTTGTAGAAAATTGTGAGTTGGTTGATTGTTTGTGGATATCTTGATAAAAATTATCCCTGTGATGTGGTATTTTTTTTTTCCTGAGGGAATGGTAGGTTGTTAGTTGATTGTTTGTGGATATCCTGATAAAAATTATGCCTAGGATGGTTGTTCATTTTGTTTCCTGAGGAAATTGTGAGTTGGTTAATTGTTTGTGGATATCCTGATACTTAATTTGGTTCCTGTGATGTGGTTTTTTTTTTATATCTTATGGAATGGTGGGTTGTTGGTTGATTGTTTGTCACCACTAGGTTGTTCCTAGTTTGGAGACTTGTACATGTACAATAGTCACCATTAGGTTTTTTCCATCAATTGGATACATGTCCAATAGTCACCACTAGGTTGTTCTCAGTTTGGAGACTTGTACCCTTGATGAAAATAACTTCTGAGGGAATTTATGCATATATAACAACTAATGAGTCATAGAAAAGGATGGAAATAAATATGATTTCATTTCACTTAAATACATTAATGTTTACAGCCTAAACAACTCCTTACATGTCAAAAAGAAACATATGTGGTCCTAAGTTTATGCTGTAAACATTCCAAAAGTGCTTACCTTAGCTAGCTGCCTTCAATATCCCAACCACAACATTAGGTTGCTTATATCATACATTAGCCCATCCACTTGCCCAGATTCAATGTTGAACTGAATATTTTCTCTCACAAGTTCTTCATCAACTTGTAGGGTAAGTGGCAGTCTATCTTCCCTCATAAGCATTTCTTTATGCATATGCTGCAACTTATACTTGTTGTGACCCTTATGCTTCATGATTGCAATTAAACAACATTGTAGACTTAGGAAGACTTTGTTCAGTGTGACTGATGTTAATGTTTCAAAAGACAGCATCACATTGGATATTAATTTATCCACATTATAAGAAGATGTGTCAACTTGAAGTGACTGTATTGCCCTAAACCAACCCAAATCTAAAATATTTGTATCTGGTGAATTTGAGGACTGGCATATAAGCACAATGTTGAACCCATCTGAGCTTGCAGTTGCTCTGAAATCTGGATCATTGTTGTTTATATGTGGCCTTGCATTATCTTGTTGTATGAAGATAGTTTTGCTTGCATTAGGAGGCCACTTTGCCTTAATAGCTGGTATAACCTGTTAAAAGTGAATGGATTAGCATGATTAAAGTCACCAATAGGATGCTTAGCTTCTATTTTGGAGACTTAAACATTGTTGTCTACTGGATGATGATACCAATTCTGACGGTAAATACATTACCTTATTCACCAAACAATCTTTAATCATTGCTTTTGTAATTGAATCAATGGGCTTGGTCTCCAAAATACCTCTGACCCTGTTCTTTGAGTTCCTTTGGGCTGGTACTTTATGTGTAAATGGCCAAACTCCAATTTTTCCATCAAACACTATCTGCCCATTTTTATACTGTGGTCTAGAAACAACACCCATAAATATTACCTTAGGAATGAACCTCTTTCTTTGACATGATCTATATGGATCTTCCTCGTCAGACAGCTTATACATCCTCGCACATTCTTTTGTCATAAAAAACCATTTTTCATTAATGTGCACTACATTATGCATAGTTGAAAACTTAATTTCATTGTTATTTTCATTTATGACCAATGCATTTAAACTGAATTTCAGCCTTTGTAACTTGTTGTGATCTCAAAGTTTAGGCTTAATAACATTTGTATGTGGTATGATCAACTCATCTTTCACCCATCTTCCAACTTGACTTTTGCTCACATCTAGCTCCATAACTAGCCTTTTTATGGTTGTTCTTTTTTGACATGCAACTCTTCTCATTCTCTCTGTATCCAATAATACATGCTTTTTGTGCGGTACCTTCATATTGTTAGTGAAGAAGGTTGTCATACCTTGAGTAAGCTGACTTTTTGCTGTGGTCCAAATGGAATGAATTGTTCTTCTTGACACCCCGAATGCATTTGCTGCCTTCTTTACTTTTTCATTTTGTACAACACCATTGCTTTTGCTGTTGGCAAGTAAGAATTGGGCCACCATGTTCCTCTCATTAATGGTAAGATTTGATTTTTTGGTTTTCATTTATGGCTGCTTGAGTTTACACTAAATGATGGTTTTTTTTTATTGAATGTAGGTGAATGCATTCAATGAATGGGTGAGGTTATTTAATGCTTTGAAGTTGGAGGGTCACTACAAGAAAAAAGGTGTTTTGGGGGGAAAATGGGTCATTAACACTTATTAGACAATGTACTTTTAGGGGGAAACATAAATTTGTAATGGTTCTAATTTTATTTAGTTGCAGAATTTGTAATTTTAAATTCTAGACTTTGTAATTTGGATAAACTTTAAAATTTCAGATTTAATATTGTGGGTATATTGAGTGTCGTTTTTTTTTAATCACTACTCACTGCTTGAGTGTCGTTTTTTTTAATTGGCAGCCTTGAATTCCCTCCATAATTTCATAAAAGGTGGGAACAATTAACTTTAATCACAAAAGTTAATCTCACCTTTTCTTTCAAGTCTGAAAAGTAAAATGTCCCATCAAACAATGTTTTTTAATAAATGTGCACACATACATATGAAGAAAGATCCCGGACGGAGGGAATATAAATGTAAGAATTTTTGTACATAAATGTGACATGAATATCACATAAAAGTATATATGTACAAATTATACTGAAATTCTCTTTTTTCCCCCTAAATTATGGTACATAAATATCATACTAATATAATATAAACGTAACACATAATTCACAAAAAAAAAAAAACTTACAGATCTGGATCGTATGTGCACTTGGTGCACACCGGACCAATTCATAAATATAATAAAAATCATTCACCTTTCAATTTACTTCTCTAAAATTTAGCTTAAAATTATCTTATCCTAAAATATACAAAATAAAATCAAACATTGTTGGGCCGGCCCAGTGTTAGCCCATCCAGATCAACTATTTAAGCACAAATTAAAAATCTTTCGGCATTTCCACGAAGTCGGAAGCTATTCCAGAAGAAACTGTGAGAAAAAGCACAAGCTAGGGTTTCAAATCAGGTTCACCTCTCTCTCTCTCTCTAGATTATTGTATTTTGGGAATACTTACCCATTTTTCTTTGAAATGGGAATCATTGCACGCTGTCTTCGCTTCAATTCATTTATATTAGATTTGATTTAATGATTTCATGCTCTGTTTTTCTTCGATCATTTTGTTTTAATAAATTGAGAAATATTTCTGAAAAGAGTAGCCAATTTGCAGAGCAAGTGCGTCGATTTAATATCAATGACGAATTACTTGCATGAAGGTTGGCGATATCTATAAGCGATTCTCCGTGCCTTTCAAATTTGTTTGCTTTTGATCACGGCCTCGAACAAGTCGCTACATTTTTCTCCTTTTTAATCTATTCCTCTTTTCATCTCTCTTCGTGTGTGTGTTTGTGTGTATACACACACTTGCAAAAGCCTGTGTTTACAAGTATTGAAGAAGGATTTTTTATTTTTTCAATCTCAAATCAAAAAGGAGTTTTCAGATGTGAAGAGAATGCATATGCCTGGTTTCATATTTCACATTCCTTGCTCTTTGAATATGTTTTCAGGAATAAATTTTATATGTGATTCTTTGCTATAAGTTAGAGTCATGATGACATTAATTTTGCACCAAAGATAATATGTTTTAGGGTAAATATTTTCACACTAATTTTTACAGAACAACTGTGAATTAATTTTGGACTATGTTAGTTTAAGTTAAAAAGAAAAAAACTTTTATGTGGTAATTCTCTCAATCTCTCTCTATATTCTAAATTTAGTAGATGAATGATATTTTAATAATTTTTGCAATTATTTATTTTCACCCTTTTGATTTCCATTCTCGAAAGATACTAATTGCACTAATTACTTTCCTATGGTTCACTCCTGCCCCCTAATGTGGAATTCTTCCATGCTCTGCCTTGAAAAGTATGGTGGTGCTTGTAAAAAATTATGCTTGAAAAAAGTTATTTAATCTAGTGATTGTAGTACAATTACTTAATAGTAAAAGTGGGAAGGGTTTGAAAAAAAAAAGATTATTTGCATGAATTGTGATATTGGAGTGTTTTTTTGGAAATTTAGATAGAAGGCAAAATTCGGATTACACTATATTTTGTGTGGTCGAAAAACTTGTAAATATTTTCAGTATTGTCATTAGTAGCTAGAAACAACCCCCTACGAGCTTTTGAATGTTAGATTTTAGTAGGTTCAGTTCAAGTAGAATCATCCTTCGAGAACACCCCCAAAATGATTATTTGATGCCAAACGTTGAAGCAAAAGCTGTGAAAAGCTTTTGCAAACACTCATTGAACATGTTGCTCTACATGTTTTGTGGTTTTCACTTTTCAATCTTGTCATCTATTTTACACCCTTGATTGTTAAACATAATAATTAAACCCGTGATTGTTCTCAACCTGCAGATTTACTTGGAACAAGGTTATAAGCGTTTACGCTGAGATGTCTGGGATTTCAGGGTACCGTGCTCTTGCACCAAAGACCAAAAATCTGGTTGTTGCTGGAGGCTTGTCTGCATTTGTCTTTGGGGTGTATTTCTACACGATGAGGGCCGTTGGTGGTTCAGATGAACTTCAGGTAGCTATCGACAAATTTGAAGAGCAGAAAAATAGTATTGAACCTGAAGCAACCTTGGCACCTAAGTCTTAGTTATATTCCACATGAATACAACTATGTAATTAGCTGAGAGTTGGTATAAAGAAGACATTTACTTGTATTGTCCTTTGATATTCAAATAAAGTCGCAAATTGTGGTTCTTTTTCTACTTTCAGGGCTTCTTTGCTTTGCCTGGTAGCAATATCCATATTGGTATACATAAGATTTTGAATGGATTATTGAAATAACTTTTTGGGTTAAACCATTTACATGTCATATGTTCTTGGTATTATTTGGGATGCTGTTGAGCATTGATCATTGATCAACTATAATATTAAAAATACAGATATTTAAGATATGTTAATCTCATTATAACTTCATGATCACCAAGGGCAAAAGTATGTCTCCATCTATTGAAGATACAAAGAAGGTAAAAGCGTACAAAAAATGGCGAAAATTCCATAAATGCATGGCAATATATGTTCTAATCTCTGAGTGAGAGATGTGCCTTCAATTTTCCAGCAAGATAAGGGATGGTGTTGATGCCATCTTGAACAGAATGATCGACACACGACTCCAAGTCCTTCAATGCGTTGTTGCTGTTCGACTGGAGCTTGGCTGTCTCGTATCTGTCTTGGCAAACCGCCAGAGCCCGGCTCAATTTTTCCTGAATGTATCAATAAGACCAATTAAGAGCTCACTTTGTCGCAGACACTTGGGAATGAACAACTACCACCACAGAATAATCCATCACATGAACATTCACTAGGCAACTACTAGATCAAGAAAACAACAACAATATCGAACAAGATGAACCATATCGTTAACAGTATAGTCCATCGTTATGATGTCTAAGGCTCCATGTTGCTAATATCATACAATTTTTTTCTACATCTGTTTCAGCTCAAATCAAAGAAAGTGCATGCAAAATATAGTAATAATCAACCGATTTACAAAGCAAATCTTTATCGACTCCTACTTTGTTGCAAGGGAAGTTTATTGATTCATTTAAGTTCTTATTTCCATGATAAATTCGATTAACTGTTTATTAGCATAATTTTATAAAGGATGAAAAGAGCACTACAAAGTGTATAATCAATCTTGCTAGGTTGAAGTAGTCGAAGATTCTATCACTAATTATACCAGAACTTTGAACAAATCATTAGATCTTCAAACTGGTTCAAAATTCCGCACTTCCAATTCTGAAACACAGAACCACACTTAAATCTTCATTTCGAGAAAATCAAATTCATAAAAAGAAGAAACATTTACCTGAAACTTAGCCATCTCGTTTTCAACAAGATTCTGAGCCTGGAGCACAGGCACGCTGCAATGCTCCACACAGTTGCCTATCTCGTCCTGCTTTCTACGCCGATCGAAACACTCATATGCACACTTGAAATACGCTTGCTACAAAATAAAAAAAATAAAACAAATCAACATCATAAATAATTAAAAAAGCACACACTTTCAGAAGGATTGAAAACCTGGAGGGTAAAATTGATGTGGTCTTGAACGGCGGCGAGATGCGACTGGGCGGCGGTGTTGACCTCATTCAGCTTCTGTCTCAACCTCTCATTCACCATTCTCTCCTCCGCTGCTGCGATGTGATCCATGCTTCAATTTCTCTGCTCCAATTTGGGGATTCGTATTGGGGTTTAAGCTCTGAAAGACTCAACCTTCCTTTCTCTCTCTGCTTGCTTGGGGAAGGGTTTGGAGGGTAAAATAGGTGATTCACTTCTCTACACGTATGTTTCATTTTTGGGCTCAAATTACCTTATTGGGCCATAATTGTGTGTTAATTTTGTTCTTTATGGGCCAGACTAATGGGAGCAATCTGGTCAATTCGAATTCTAGGGTTTGAAGGTTGCCCTAATTCATTTCCTATAAATAGCCTCCATTAATCAGCTTTTCAACTCAGTGCACGCTCTCTTCTCTATCTGTTCTTCTCTTCAATTCAATTCATCTTTGTTGGTATTGAATTAATGATTTCATCATTTTTTTTCATCATTTTGTTAAATTGAGAGACATTTATGAAATGATTAGCCAATTTGCAGAGCAAGATCGTCTGTTTTGTTATCAATGACGAAATACTTGCATTGAAGGTTGGCGATAACCATAAGCGATTCTCCGTGCCTATCAAATTTGTTTCGTTTTGATTACGGCCTCGAACAAGTCGCTACATTTTTTCTTCTTTTTAATCCATTCTTATTTTCATCTCTGTTTTTGTGTGTGTATGCACACACTTGTAAAACCTGCGTCTACAAGTATTGTAGATAGATTTTATTTTTAAATCTCAAAAGTCAAAAAAGAGTTTTCGGATAGGAAGGTGAATAAAAGCAAATAAAAATAATACAAAATATATCAGAGAATTGCTTCCGCCGTTTTGTTTTCACTAGAAAGGTAATACTTCATTCATCTCTTAAAACTCTGCACACTTTCCTTTTTAATTTATCTTCAAAATATTTTATACACCTAAAAATGATAAATTTTATCACAATTATTATCCTTTCAATATACATTTATTTACACACAATGCTATTATTTTTTTTCTCTCAACACTTTATTACTTTTGTTTTTCTCACATATTTGACCATATAGCCTTTATTATAAAACAAATATTTTTTTTTTCTAAAAAATTGTGCATTTTTTCTAAAAAACTGTACCCAAATTAATGTGAAGAATTTTTTGGGACGGAGGGAGTACATTATTATAATTTTGGATGAACCTTTATGAGCTATTATTCAGTGGACGATTAAAAAGACGAAGAACTTATTAAATTGGATTGAAGAGAAAAGAAAATGGTTGTGGTTAGAGAAAATTGTATTAAAATATTTGTCTTGGACGAATTAATGTTTGTTTCATAAATAATTGACTTAATAATCTATGCTAGAAAAGAGTAAAAAAAAAAATTGCTTTTGTTTATAAAGAAATCCAAATTAATGTTTAAAAATAAAATTGTAATTTCAATTTAAGCATGTGATTATAAATTTGAATTCTCATTGGACCTGGTTATACACACCACACTAAAATTTTAATAATTAAAAAAATAAAAAAATGAAATTATATAGATAAATACAATTATATCTTTATTAATAATTAAAAAAATAAAAAACAATATTAAATATAAATTTCAAACATATCCATCTAAATTAATAATTAATAACACTTCATTTGACACACCTTCTCCTTCATTATCTTCTTCTTCAAATTTCATTAAAATTTATAAAGTAAATCTAAAACTCTAAACTTATCCCTTTAGTTAGTCAAAAAAATATTATGGAACAAGCAAACCTATAACTCTAAACTTAAGTTCTTAAATTTTGTTCTATTGATTTTTTTTTTTTTATAATATAAAAAAAAAATCTGCGAATTAAGTTCTTAAATTTTGTTCTATTGATTTATATTTTTGTATAATGTAAAAGAAAAAATCTGCGAAAATTGTGATCAACGGCCTGCATGGCCGAACACCTTTCAATCTATTCGGCTATTTGTCGAATTGGCCGAACACTTTTCAATTCGTTCGGCCACCGATCGAATACACCGTAATCCTTTCGGTTCTCAAATCCTACAATTCATATGCTATTTGTGGGTGATGGAACGGTCCTCAAATCCTACAATTCATATGTTATTTGTGGGTGATGGAGCTCCATCGTTTCACATGAGTTATTGTGAAAAAATTAATAGCTGAGGAAAATATTGTATGTTGTACTTGTTTGATTTACAGTAGTAGTAAACTAGTATAGGTCCCGTGCGATGCACGAACATATATAAAATTTACCATTTTAATGTGAAAATATTGAATACAAAAATAATAATTTTTTTTAGAGTAATTTCAATCTCATTTGTTAACTATGTGATGCGCGATTATAAAATTTAAATATTTCCAAACTGATGTAAAATGTTAGTTTAAGAAAAAATTTAATGTCAATCGGTACCCATATAATGCATGGGCATATAAATTTATAAGTGTTGTAATTTTCTGAACAAAAAAATGTTCATGATAAAACGATATAGTTATTCAAGAGTTATTTCAATTTAATTTATTGCATATGTCATTTTCGAATTTTAAATATTTCTTATATTCATCATACGTTATCAAACTACTTTATCAAAGATAATGCTTACATGCCCACCATGAACATATCATAATATGTCCACCACTATTGTGTAAATATTTCATTCCTTTAAAATTTGAGATACGAAATTAATAGTTGTGTTAGATTTTTGACATCAATGGTGATCACATGTGCCCAAGATGGGTAGGTTAGCTAAGCTGATTTTTTAAAATTGTATTTGTCACAAATGGTCTGGAAAAAAATTGTGTAAATATATGTTCAATAAGATATTCATAATGAAGATATAAAATGGAGATATTATTGTATATTATTCAAAAATAAAAAATTTAAATTTAATATACTTTTAAAAAAAATTATATTGATTTGTTTAGATGTAACATTCTCGACCCAAAACCTACACGTCATTTGGCATATATTTCATGCATTTATTTCATGATGCATTAAAAACATATCATATTGGCATTCGTAAAGAATTTAGAATAATACTTGGTTTGAAAATAAATAGTAGAAATCAATTAGAAATATAAAAAAGAATAAAAGAAATATAAAATTTAATTAATATTATAATATATATATATAATAAAATAAATAGTAGAAATCAATTAGAAATATAAAAAAGAATAAAAGAAATATAAAATTTAATTAATATTATAATATATATATATATATAATAAAAGAAAAAAAAAGTAAAAGAATAAAAACTTCAAAGGAAAACTTGCAGGCGGTGGAAAAGGGCGGTGAAGTAAGTAAATAAATAAATAAAAAGAAAAGTAGAAAGAGAAAGTACAGCAGAAAGGAAAACGAAAACAGAGAAAAGAAAAGCAAAGCAGAGGAAAAAGGAAGAAAGGAAAGAAAAGAAAAAAGAAGGGTTTGTGATTTTGGGTTCGTTTTTTCACCGTTTTTCTTCAGATTTTGAGAGGGAGCTCGTAGTGACATGCTCTTCGATTTGATCGAAGTGAATTCTCAAAGATTATTCCAAAAAGGTACAAAGAAATTAGTGAATTTGATATATCTCAAGTTATCGTAATTCATCGGATGTTTTGGTAGCTTTATAGGCCGAATTAGGAAAAACTTAAAACATGAAACTTATAACCCTATATCTTAGCTAAACGCAGAAGAAGACCGTAGATGTCTCGGTTAAATATTGAGTGAGATAATATCAAAAGAATAAAGGTTGCTAGAATTTAGTATTATATATGTATGATGTGATTGTGGCTTAATTTTAAGCAAGTTGGAGACTGAATTTTGAAAAATGCTAAACATGAAAGTTGTAGAACTATATGTTAAGTTCTTACAGAATTTTACCTTGCTCGACTCGGAATTTTATAGCTCAAGTTATAGGGAAAATACTGAACATGGTTAATAAAGTATATATGCATTGCATTTCATTGCATAATAGAAATATATCTTAAGGGGACAATTAAGCTAAATTTCATTGAATCATATAGGAGCACGGACTGTAGAACGGAAATAGGAACCAGAGAGACGAATGGATTACTTATCATAACCAGGTGAGTATAAACTGTATATGTGATTTATATGAAATGAGATGTGATTTATATGCAACGTTTGGTATATAAGGAATATGTATTTATATGAATTGGTCATTGGATCAAATGATATATTGGTAAATGTATACGTGATCATATGTTCAGTTGATTGTTGTGTTGCATTACAATTGCACGAAATTAAAAGGTCTGTGACTGTCTTGCTATGGATCTGTATACAAAGTGGAGACCTTCGAGTCAAATTCATATTGGAGACCTACGAGTCTATATACACAGTGGAGACCTACGGGTCTAAATCATATTGGAGACCTACGGGTCAAATTCATATTGGAGACCTACGGGTCTATATACACAATGACATATTGGAAATCCCGGGACAGATCCAAGCTTGAGCAGTTCACAGAATAATAAACCGAACATAGTGGCATTTGCATATGTTTGATTATATTTTTTTAATGGTAATGATTGTTGTCTGCTTATTAACAGTTTATATTCATTGAGTTGCGACTCATAAAAATCGCATATATACATTATTTTAGGTTCAATAGCTCTTTTGAGATGGTTTGTATATATATACGCCACGCTATACTAGGTCGGCCGGCTGATGCCTCGTGCAACCTTCTTCTCCTCCTCATTTTGCATTTTGGAACACATGTATCATGATTTGTATTTAATATGACCTATGTTGAGATATTGGTTGTGTGTTTTAATTTTATACGATATTAGTCTTTAAATAATATTCTTATACTTATATGGATAAATGAAATGTCAAAATGGTCTATCTACAGGATGAATATTTTATTGTTATATATACGTCATATGGGGGTAGGGTGTTACATTAGATGCCATAAAAATCAAAATTTCTCAATTACAAAAGTTTTTTGAACAAAAATATAGATCAATTTTCTTGAATTTTGTACATTATTTAAAACGAAAAGGTGTAAAAGATAAGTTTAAAAAAGTCAATACAAAAAAGTATTTAAGATAAATTTTAAATTAGTACTTTTTATTTAGAAAGAACATCATATATTATAGGGTTAATTATTGGAAAAATTATGATATTTACTTTAATTACAACTTTAACTAATTTTTTTTTGGTAATTTTGAAACAAAAATAGCATTTGATACATTGTGTAATTATCATCATTGGGTAAACTTTGACTTTATCCTTGTTGATGTGTCCGGATAACTTGATAAATAACTTGATAAAGTAAAGTTAAAAAACATATAAAAATATTTCGATCAAATTTTTGCAAATTTTATATTCGAGATTGATCAAATATTTAGATCATTTTTTTTTTATCATTTTTAATTTATAATTCTTATTAAAAATAATAAATTATTGCATTTCTACTTTTAGACAGTTGACATGAGCAAGAAAATAGTTTCATTTCCACTTTTAAGAAGATAATTGTTATCATATGACATATGGTAGGTATTACCATAATTACTACATAATTAATTATACCAAAATCGTATATCATTTGATAACTAAATATATTTGTTTACCTTTATCGATTATCAACAAAGTGTTAATACATTTTAAAGATATAAAATATATAATTATGTATGATTCTATAAGATACTTTAAATTTCTTAATGAATTAAAATTGGAAATCATTTTTCCATATTTTGAAGATTTTGATTTCGAAAATTCTTTATAGACTTATAGTACATAATGTGTTATAGAAAAATATCCAATTTTAATACTCATATATTAATTTTTACAAATATTGAAAAATATAGATTAACTATGCAAAGATATATCATTTTAAAGGATTATATCACTCGATGCATTATATTCATAAAGATTTATAAGATTTTAAATTTATTGTATTTTATGTTAATTATAAAAATAATATACTTAAATCAAGATTAGTCATATATATTTAAAATATATACAGCTTTGGAATAGATATCTAAACAACGTAATGTTAAAATATAAATCAAATTATATACAGATATCTATCTAATCATGATGACTACTAGATTGTAAAAAGAAATGTACAAAAATATTCATATCTGATAAATTAATAGAGAAATAATAAATTACATAATTTAAATTTGATTATTTGTGTTATGGTGATAATAGATTCAATATTTTTTTGGCATTACATAAAATACACTACATACTTTTATGAAATTTTAAGTACTGAGACTTGTAAAATTCAATCTGGTCTTGTAGTTGAGAAAGCTTGTATACATATAATTCGGTAGATACATGGAATCTATATGTCAGCATGGATTTGTTTAGTTGATTTAATATATTATAATTTAGATTAAATCCATTAAGATTAAATAATTATTATTTTATTTTTAATTCATTTTTCATTAGCTACGCACAATATTTTAATTATTATTATTCTTCAAATTAGTAATGTGGAATGTATTATTTCATTGGTCTAATTAAATTATTCTTTGAATTTCAAGTATATTACACTATTGAAGTTGTCATTTAATTATCTATGTATATTAAAAAATTGAATTTTTAATTTTACTTCATAGATTATGATTTACATACCATATATATTTTTTACTTCATATATTACGATTTACACATATCATGTATATATTTTACTTCATCTATTATAATAAGGTTTATATACCATATATATTCATATGCAAAATCAATATTTTTGGAAATTTACAATAAATTCAACTAATATCATATAAAATAAACTAATTAATAATTAATGATATTTCTAATATTAGAAAGTGAAAATGGACGGGAATTTTTTTGGCATTTCTATTTTTAGGGGGTAATTGTTATTATATATATATATATAGATATAGATATAGATATAGATAGTAGATGATTTCTTGTGTTTCATATTATAAAGAAACAATGAAAAAAGAGTTGGAGTCATTTTTTAGATTTGGGTATTGCAAATAAGAAATAGAGAATTTATATGATTTTTTCATGTAATTAAATTCAAAGCTTTGTGATTTTGAAGAGTAAATGGGAATTGAAAATAAGAAGAAAGAGGTAAACAAAACATTTAATTTGATTTTTGCAAAGAGCAAAATAAGGAATGTATTTAGAATTACCCTTAAACTATGAATAATTTGATATATTTATATCTAATGGCCCAACACATCATACGCCACGATATATGGCCGAATGATCAAACATATTCATTACCTGATGATATCCATATGAGATGTTAATAATATGAATATAAAACATTGATGAAATTTGATATTAAAAAAAAAAAAAACATCAAAATGATGTAACAGTTGACAAAAATTCATCTACGCATAGTTTAATATTTTTATTTTTTTTGGTTTTAATTTAGTGTTTCGTTTCATATTACATGTTATGAAATTATGTTTTAGTGTGTATGATATTTATATTAAATTATTTGTGCATGAATTAAAATTTAAAATTGAGGACTACTTTCTAATGATACATCGGAAATTAATTAACTCAATTACAAAAGGATTGTTTAATTCTGGGTCCTTAATTTGATAATCAATGAATTTCTTTTTAGAAGAAGGAATTCATTCATTATTAGAACTAGGATAATATTGAATATTACATCAAACAAGAACTGAGGTCTCCAGAATAGTAGTAGATTATGAAAAATCGTTCAATTGTGTCAAATCATGGAGAGTTATGGAAACACTCTTTTATGAGAGATTACATAGAGCTTTAGATATTTTCATTTGAATTAATTTATTTTTATAATATTTTATAACTTTATAATGGGTTCTGTTTTGGGAGATTGCTACTCTATTGCGTAGCAATCTAATAAAAATCGTAAAATATGAGTAACAATTTTAAAATATTTTTTAATATTAACCCATTATAAATTATAAAATATAATTAAATATGGAGTTTTACTTTTAATTCAGTGTCATTTTTGTCTTTTTCCCTGGCGGCAATGAGAATAGAAAATGGAATTTTAATTAAGGAATGTATACTAGGAAAATGGCTATTTGGGGATTATCCAAAAATTTAAACTGGGGTAAGGGAAATATTTTATTGTCACATTACTTTTAAATTAATGCACATGTTTTAAAAATATTTAAATTTCAGATCATAACCATTATTCCCTCCATATCTTGTATTTTTATTAAGTAGTATTTATTTAATGGAATGTTTTATTAATGACTATAAAATATCGGGTAAATACTCATTTTATATACATGATCTTGTATATTAAATGTTTCTTAATCTTTATGAAACTGCTTTAAAAGAGAGTTAATTGGAAATAAAGTATAAAACACATATAATACATGAGTTATTTTTTAAAAAGAAATTTAAAAAATATTGTATTTAATTAACAATCTTACGCCCTCCAACTATTTCAATTCTATAATTATATATATAACACGACCGCAACATCACCTTTTTTAGTAGCAAAAGATGTGAGTTCCAACAAAAGTTATGAATATAAAAAATAACGACCTATTATAAAAAGAAAAAGAACAAGAGAATGATAAAATTGGAAAAAACAAATTTAATTCTTCTTTGTAATCAAAAAACGACATATAAATTGAAACAAAATTTATTTTATTAACAATTGATATTTCAAAACGAAGTGCGTATTTACTATATTTTATAATTTTTGTTATATGTAGTATGCGAGTTTAAATCATTCTATATATCTTCTTTAGTTCTAATCACGGTGATCATATCATTTAATTGGTGGTCAATTAATTAGAAACATTACATTATGTGTGGTACTAAAATATATATATATATATATATATATGTGTGTGTGTATATTTGAAATTCTAAAATTTTGATGTTACTCCATGCCTACATTAATTATTTTCTATTTATGCTGATCACGAGCTTCAACAAGAAATTCTAATAAAAGCTCGACTTATTTACAATAGTGAAATTAAGGATTCATCTTATTGTTCTTCTTCCTTTTGTAAAGAACTTGATTTTTTTATTCTCTCTAACAAGAACACATCAATCATCATGACCTTAAGTAATTATTAATTGTTAATACTAAAATTATGAAATTCAAAATTGATCTGTGAACCATTATCAGAATATAGACAAGTATATTAACTCGACTTTGCCATATTATATAAATTGGAAAATCATTCATTATTACAATTAATACTGTTAACTGTAACAATAATTACAGCCACAATCTAGTATAAATTACTAAATAATATAGACTAATTAAAATAAATATGATGCAAATTTGCTATATTTATTTGTATTTCAACATATCTCAAATGGTAATTTCCTTCTGTCTATGGTGAATATGATTTAATGTATCAATCGTTTTAGAGTGAATCTCTTATGAGATCGGATTTTTATTATATTGTGTGAAACCGATCAACCCACAACTCAAATCATACAATTCACATGTTGTTTGTAGGTGATGGGGCTCCGTCTAACCGTAATTATCCATGAGATCATCTCACATGAGTTTTTGTAATCATTTTATAGTATGAGGTTACACTATGTAGATAAGCGCCAAAACTTATATGCCTCAGGGATCGTCGATCCGTGCCCCCAACCCGACCTGGTGCGTGGGCCGCTCCCATGCGCGCCCACGTGCCCACGCTGCGCGCGCACCTGATTATATATAATGTATTATGTTCAGGTATCACACATTGTCTCTTCAGGTATCACACATTTACTCTTCAGGTATCACATAATGTATTATGTTCAGGTATCACACATTTATTCTTTAGGTATCACACATTTTCTCTTTAGGTATCACACATTTACTCCTCAGGTATCACATATGTATTTTCTTCTTTTTCCTCTTTTTTTCTTCTTATTCTTCCTCATTCTTCTTCTTAATCTCTTTTCTTATCGATTTGTTATTCTTCTTATTTGTTTTGTACATTCTTCTTCTCTATCTTCTTGTTATTATTCTTTTTCAAATCTATTTTTCATAACTTACATATCATTAAACACGTAATTATGTAATACTTGTACTTCATGTATGTAATACCTATAGAACAAATCTGTAATACATCAAAACTATTTTTCATAACTTACATATCATTTATTTAATATCTGTAGTTCATGTTTGTAATACCTATATAACAATCTATAATGCCTCATATCTTAAAATTTTCACTTGCAGCTGAGGGAAGAAAAAAAAAATATATATATGTGGTTAACGCCGGTCAAAGCAGGTTGGGGGCACGAATCCTTAGATCCGTGCCCCCGGGGCACAAGAGAACGTAGATAAGATATTAAAGTCAACTTTTTTTTTCCACACCGAAATTAACCCTAGTTTATTTGGGTAAAGAGTGTGAAAATTAACCCGTTTAGTGATATGATATCATCGTAATAGTGGTGGGACAACGTAACACGATCTAAACTCCACAATCGATATGAAATATCACAAAAACTCATGTGAGACGGTCTCACGGATAGTTTTCGTAAGACGAAGCTCCATCACCCATAAACATGTGAATTGTAGGATTTGATGGTGGGTTGTAAGTTGACCCATCTCACACAATGTATTAGAATTTCGTGAGACGGTCTCACAAGAGACTTTCTCATTAAATATAATCTTAAAGAGTCAAGTTAAATTAAGTTGGTTATCAAAGAGACAAGTTCTAAATATAACTAATTTAAATTTTAATAATTTTTAAAAATCATTTTTGAATCCATTCAAATATTAATTAAATCGAATTTGAACAATTTTTAATTCAACCAAACAAAGAGTTGAGATCCAATTGTTAGAACTTTGTATATTTCATCTTATAAAACCAATAAGGGTCCGTTTGGTTTGCGGGTTGGGATTGTTTAGGTTGGTTGGGTTTTTCGGGTTTTTACTGTTCATCGAAGATAAAATAACACTTTTTGGGTGTTTGGTATGTAGGCTTTGGGGTAGGTTTGATTTAAATTTTATGTTTGGTTTGAATGATTATGAGTTTGAATGATTATGAGTTTGTAAATGTGGGTTTATTTTAAATTTTGTGGATAAAAAACATAAAAAGACCATATTGCCCTTACTTCAAATAATATTAAATTATTCATGAATTTGTAGTTGGAAACTAAATCAAAATTAATCAAATAAAAGAAAGAAAGCAACATATGAATTCATCCCCAAAATCAGTTGACAACATCGACTTCCTACCCCGTCCCCTTGAGCAAATAATTGAAGATGACCATGTCACCCATTTCGGGCATTTACGGAGTCGGTAATGACGGATCTAGGCGTTGCTGGTTGTAGTGTTGGCTCGAAATTTTCTTCTTCACAATCGATATTGGGATAATCGTCAACGTGGATAGAGTGTTGGGCGAAATACGGGTAAAATCGGGAGTCTCGTTTGGTCAATTTATTGAAAAAGAAGTTTGAAATTCAAGATAACACAATGATGTCAAGCAGGTATGGCACTGTTGAGCATGTAGTCATGAAAGTTTTGGATTATAAGAACAAATAAATAATCGATTATTGCTAACTTGAATGCCATACATCCGACTGTTGTAAAATTTTACAATGTCATTTGTTGGGTGACTGAGTTAGGTTTGCTTATCAAATATGGGTTTAGTGCTCTCTTTGCAAAACCGTTACCTACTACGATATATCGTATTTTGGGTTTTGTTAATGTGTGTATTTTGTTGTTATGTGGTTTTCCGGTCCTTGTATGCGGTTATTCTCATATATACAAGTGCATACGGGCAAGATCATGATTTTTATCATAATAAATGGGATTCGTTGTGTGAAAAAAACTAATGAAAGACGGGTTACGTCCAAATTAGATTAGTCCAAATATGTGTACAGGGAAACCTCCCATAATATGAGTTGAAGATAGGGTACGAACACGTTGGTATATCAAGGGCGTTATTAAGTAAGAAAAACTAGTTTTGGTGAAAAGATTTGTTTTGTGGCATATTTCACCATTATATGTTTGTCGGAATGTAGGAACACTTCATATAACGGAGGGTCTTTTGGGTGGAATTCTCAAGACAACGATATGTGTGACCGATGTCGACATGTCATTCCAATGCATACCCAAACTTCGTGTACCAAAAAAAATCCTATGCGACGTTTTAAGGCTTGTCCTTTTCGAGAGGTATGATGATCTTACTTTACTCGTGCGTGTTTTTTGCCACTCATTTGTACATTTTAGGTGTATGATTTATGTAATATACCATATTGAAGCATGTGTGGTAGTGTTTTATGTTGTTGTTGTAGAATGATTCTTGTGGGGTATTCGTTTGGTTAGAGCCGCCACTTGAAGGTCGTGCTAGAGATGTTGCTCTTGATTTTGTTGAAAAAATTGCAAGCTTGAAGACGGAAGTGGCGATCACAAGAGCTCGTGAACAAAGGTATAAGAAGCAAGCAAGAACCTTATGTTTTGTCTTTGTCTTATTTACCGTCCTCTCCTTTTAGTTGATGCAACATTCGAGCTTCCAATAAAAAATGAATGAAATTTTTATTTTGTAATATTATATTTATCGGAACAACCGATATAATATGTATCAGACGTGTCCTATGATTATTCAATTTTGTGGATATGCGAGTAACTATTGCAAGTTGATTGTGATTTAGAATAGAGTTTACCTTGTGAGACATGTTTAAAATCTACCAGTTAATTTTGATTAGGGAAATGATTAAGGTTGAAATTAGTTTGCTTCTTACCTATGTGTTTGATGCCAAAATATTTGAATATTGCATGCAGATTATGTAAATGATTGTACTTCTTGGTATAGGAGATAATGCTTGTGCAAATATATATATATATATATATATATATATATATATATATAGCAGGTATTGAGACTTGCATGCAACCGTGGACATTGGGTAAACAATCATATAGCCTATGACTAATGTTGAAGAAAAGATTATGCAAGATTTGGTCATTCGAAACTGTTTGAATACCACACATGTGTTGTTGGTAGATTAATTGTTCGTTGTAATTAAGTTAATATTCTTGAAAGATTAATACAGGCAACAATTGGGAGATTACAGATGTTGAAATAAAGCATTGAAGATGTTTGGGTTAGATAATTTAAATTTATAACATGAAGGTTGTCCTATGTCAATTGATTTAGGTTAAGTTACAATAGCATATCAAGTTTTTTCTCCTAAATGTTTAGATTGTGCATGAAACTAAATTAGCAACAAGGACAACTAGAATCATAACAGAGCATCTAGCAATGTCCAAAATATGATAGTTTATGATATTGTCCCATACAACATGCATAGCTACTTGATGCAGAACGACTGCATTTTAAAATGCATTTATACAACATTGATAATTGAATTGTATTGTATTGAACTGTTTAAGAAATTCGATGCACAATTCCCATGAATTATTTGGTCAATCAGAGTAGTAATATATCAAATTAATCCAGTACAACGTTGGGCGTGAAGCACCTTCCAAAATAAACTTACATTTTCCGACTAAACTTATCAATTGTAACAGCATCAACAAAAGCAAAACACAGATTTTATCTCCAAAAATCACAACAATGCTTCATTCGAAATATTGATAATTAGCAGCGCTAGCAATCTGTTCATTTCCATACATACGTAACAGTCTCATGAATCTGAAATAATAATTAAATGAATCTATAAGCCATATCTAAGAATATATAAGCCATATCTATAAGCCATACATGTAACATAGCTAAGTGAATTATACATATTATATTGATACATCACTTATAACATTGTCGTATATATAACAACAACCTAGCTACCAAATTCCAGGCTTCATAGTTAGATACCAAATTGTTCTTTAAACAATGTCAAAATTATACATTGTACACCCCATCCAGAATCATGTCCAAAATATATTATACTAGTTCTCAAATTCCAATTTGATGTACTGCATTAGAATGGGTGTTTCACATTCTATATCATGCTCTATTGAAAATATCCTTCCAATAAACATGTCTTCGGTAAAGGAGATTGATTATAGCTAAGACTCATTCACATTGATTGATTAAACTGTTAATTGAACATTTTCTACTTATAGAGACCTGCATAGCAGTAATACATGAATATTTGCATTACAACAAGTGCAGAGATAGCATAATATGCTGCAATATAAAAATTGTATTCATTGACCACATGTCAATGTTTGAGAAGTGTAGTGGAGATATTGGGATATTTCGACAGAATTACGTAATTTTCAACTGGATTCATGTCCAGTTTGTAATCTATAAATGTATCAACCCCACACATCACTTGCTTAGTTGGTTCAATTCAATGAAACAAGTGGGTGTACCAAACTGTACATGCGCACACTTTGAGGATTGTTATGCGACTAAAAACCCGACACTTGATCCTTTTTTTGCTCTCCGACTTTGTTTGATTGACAAATCCCAACAATTTAACAAAATATAAACACAGTAATTAGTATACAAAGATAGTGTCAAATGAAAGTATCTTGCTAATAAACTGTCTCGACATGGTATGATTCGTACTTGAACACAAAGTAGAGTACCTGATTTGTGCTTCTTCCTCCCTATATTTAATTATACCCAGTTCCTAGCTCGTGAAAACAAGCTTCATGGGTACGTGGGTATTTCTTGCAGTTTGTATCGGCAAAGACTATTAAAGAAACACAAAACAGTGATCAATAACATATGGCACACACTATTATCAACAACACTACAAAACGAAATCCATCTCAAATTTACCCACAACCTGAAGTCCAGTAGATATATCTATCAACTACTCTGACCATCATTGCACTCGCAAAAACATTATACTATGAAAGAGTTTGAATACAATATTTAACCGAAAAAATGCTTCAGAAAATGAACAAATCCATACACTAAAAACTAAAGGAAAAACTCACACTATCACTTCCACAATAAAGAATTATGTTAGAGCATTCAACAAAAAACATCTTATTTTGTCACATTTAACAATGGTTGAAGCAGTAGTTCAATTGCGAAAATGACAAATGCAATAAGATTCATCTAATTATATGTTGAGGAAAATCAAGAATGGATTGAAAGAGCTAAACTGAAAAGAACATACACGGAACTAAACAAACAAATAGTTTCGGAATTCTCAAGTGCATTAACACAAAAATCTCGCTGATGAATGCATAAAAATCTAAATATAGAAATACTGATAGCATTGATTCATTTCTTCCTTAAAACCCAGAAACCATTGCTCAATTAACAGAGATATTATCTACCCCAAAAATATATTGTAACTACCAAAATGTGGCTTTCCAGATCCACTGTCTTATTCGAATGCATAAAAATCTAAACATACAAATTACTCGATCTTGCATAACACATCTCTTTACATAGCTATGTTGTTGTTTTCCAGATTCACTGAAGCATTCAATTGTTACCTTGGTTGTCCTCCGTCTCGCTCTTTTTCGTCACAGTTGTCCCATCTGAGATGGATAGAGTGGCCGAAGTTTACGGTACGTCTTAATCGGTATTGGTGTTGGAGCTTGAACCTGGGTTATTTCTCGAAATTCAGGCAAGGATAAAATGAAGAACTCTTGTCTCCACCCCGACAACATTCGATGGCTAGGGTTTCAGGTGTTCGTCACAAAGTGGGCATTTGTAATATATATGATGACATTTTTGAGGTTTGTTGCTTGTTCAAGGGCGAAAACGTCATTTCATCTGAAAAAGCAGGGATAAATTCGACCGAAAATTTGGGCACTGTTGGGCTTAATATAAACCCACCAATTTTGGTGGGTTTATAAACCCACAACTTATTAATCATATACCCACAAGTTGGACCAGGCCCAAGAATAAAAATCGGGCCTCAAACCCAGATACCAAACGTGTGTTTAGGTTAGTTAGTAAACCCATGTCACCCTAAACCCGCCTACCAAACACGCCCTAAATCCCACATTAATTGGTGAGTTTTAATTTTTTTCTAGAAAACAAAAGGAGATTAGTACATATTAATAATTGGATAATAATTATAAAAAGACTAGTGCATGGTCCTCAAGAAACTATGGAGTGTACTTATCAACCTAGCTATAGAAGTGGATAAGGTTATAATAATACCAGAGAGGAAAGCCACGTCATTTGTAACAGACGAGATTTTTCGGAAGTAAAAAATTAATTAAAATGAGATTATTGGATCAATCTTCAAATAATTAAAGTTTAGGCACCACTAAAATTATTTAATGCCCCCCTACAACTTTATTTATTTCCTTCGAAGGCACATAACTGTGTGAAGATTACAAAAAGGTTAATTTTCACTTTCTCACCCCAAAAATTCGTAAAATCTCATTATAAGACGTTCCTTTTTATCATAACATGCAATCTTAATTCACGAGAAATTTTATTCCTTTAATTTACATATTATTGTTACGATTGCAAAAATATATACTTTCTATAAATGATCGATAAATTAATTGCAAGATCTAATTTATGTGGAGTATATCTAATTTAATGAGCAATTATTTCACTTTACCAAAAAAAAATATATTTATGTGAAATGGTTACATCAGTGAATAAAGATTGACAATGGACTTCAAAATATATGATAATTATGTCTTTAAAAAATTCAACGTGTTAAATAATACACAAAAGACTTTTTACACGGTAAATGGTTTGAATTTGTGTTTACCGAACCTTGATCAATATTGAAATCGGATTGATAGTTAGACAAATAGCATAAATAAGTACGGGCGAAGAAATATATTTTATACACGTGTTAACATTTTAACTAAAGGATAAAACAAAATATCACAATTGACAAAAAGAAAAACCATCTTTTCAGAGAATTAAACTCTTTTATATGTTACATTCTTATCATTCGACAAATTATGATTTATGTATGATAAAGTACACGTATTCGATATTTTTAATTCTTTACTTAAATTTTCAAAACTTAAAAATGGTATATTTTAGAATAAATTTCATATAAAGGTTCAAAACGCACATATATAAAAAGTAGGAGGAGTAGAAAATAAAATCAGTTAAACTTTATTTATGACAAAATCTACAGTCGTAACGGATCCCAAAATAAAGTACAACTCACTACATCCATTAAACGACGCAGTAAGTCATATAAAAGCATCAAAACGACGACGTATGATAAGTAGGCCCATGTATTTCTCTTCCCTCTCTTCTGTCGCGTCCGATTTTCTGCATCGCCATTTTTAGATTTTTATTTTTATTTTTTTTTGAGGAGCAAAAAAGGGAAGAAAAGAGAGAGAAAAATCCTAAAACCTATACACACACATTATATATATATATAGAGAGAGAGAGAGAGAGGGGGGGAAGAGGAGTGAGAGCGGGTTTGTTTTGCTTTTTGTCATCTCTCTGCAAATAACTGAAAAAGAGAGGAGAAGTTCGGAGGAAGATGAATGAATGAATACACACATTATTACAGTTTTCGTCTTCATCTCCGGGTTTCTCGTTCTCGCTTTTTCCCCAACAATAGCTGTGAAAGCAAACCTTAATTCTCATTAATGTTCACGCAAACCCCAATTTCTAAAGCCCCCCTCCTCCAGAATTCTCTGTTTTTTCATGTAACGACAAAACAATGGGAGCCCTTTTTTTTTTTTCTCTCACTTGCATTGCTGAACCAGTAATAAGACGATGATGATAAAAATCATAAATAATTCTTCTCTCTGATTGATTGATTTTTTTTTTTTTTTGAGTTGTGTGAAAATAAATTCAAATCAGAGATGGGAGAGCTTAAGGTGGCAAATTCAAACGGCGCCGTTTCGAGTGAGGCGGCTTCTGGTTTTGGGAGGTGGAAGTCTCCTCCGCCTGATCCGGCGTTGATTACTGTGGAGAGCTTATCTGCGGCGGAGGAAGCGGCGGAGCAAGTGTTGAATTGCGTACACCCAAGACTCGACTCTGAGGAGAAGAGAAGAGACGTCATTGATTACGTTCAGCAACTAGTCAAAAGTCGTCTTAATTGTGAGGTTATCATTTTTCCTTCCTTTTTATTTCTTGGAAGATTTTAATTTTTTTTTCCTTGATTTTTTAATGTCCATGCCATTGGAAGGTGGTGTGGTTCTGCTGTTTATGTTGATCTAATCAGGCTTTTCGTTTTTTGCAGCCTTATTTCTTTGATTGTTTAATGCGTGTATCAAACGTGGTGGTATATTCATTGCGAATATATTACTTTTGATGTTTCTTGTGATGCGTGGTACTTCATTTGTTTATTAATCTGAAAAATCTCAGCTTTGTTATCTGGTTATTAATACATGATTTAATTGGAGGTATTATTTGGTGGTTTGATTAATTGTTTATTAATCTGAAAAATCCTAGCTTTGTTATCTGGTCATTTGTTTATTAATAGTTTGGCAACCTGGTCACTTTATGATTTTTAAGATATTTATTTGGTGGGAAAAGTAGAAGTTTTACAGATTGTGTTTGGCTCCGTGATATCCGGGTGGTCCTCGTTATAATCTAGATTCACTATTACAAGTATTCAGATCTTCAGTTTGCCATTTGTAAAAACCAGCATGTCATGACACAATTTGAAACGGGTTGTTGCAAAACTAGTATGGTATGTTTAAGGTTGTGCTTGCAGATCATGAATTCCTTTTGACTGGCCATATCTGGGAGAAACACCACAAACAGAGGATTAAATTTAAGACTTTTTTTACTTGTGTTCAATTGTTTAATGTTGACATGTTGATGTGCAGGCTGTCTCGTATGGATCAGTTCCGCTGAAGACATATTTACCTGATGGTGATATCGATTTGACAATCCTTAAAGGTCCTAATGCTGAGGAATCTTTGGCCAATAATGTTCTCTCTCTCTTAGAGTGTGAAGAGCAGAATCAAAATGCGGAGTACCAAGTTACGGATACGCAATTTATTGATGCTGAGGTAGTCCACATTTCTGTTCTTCTTAGCAGCCTCCTGAATGCTATATAAATAAATTATTTTTCTATTTACTAACAGTACCAATCTACTAATTTAGTTTTCACTATTCATTTTTATTAACAACTATCTTTGACCTTGCATTATGTTCGCAGCAGCTTGGATATAGCATTGATTCCTGTGTGGCTACTGGCTACTTTCATCATATTTGTTCATTTTTCACTGTCTGCTATGGGCCACCTTCAATTTTAATCTTTGAACTGACAAAAAATAATATGTGATTTTGGACTTGAGGTTCTAGGTAGGCTCTGTCTAGTGAGTCCTATATGATGATTTTCATTCGTTGACAAATGTTGTAGATTCTCTTTCTGCTTATTTATTTCATTGGTCGTCCTTCTTTTTGTTTGTTTGTTTTTTTTTTTTTAAATTTTAAATATGGTGGTAAGTGTGACTTTCATTCCATCTTGAGGAGTTTCACACATGTGTAGTTTGGTCATTGTGACAAAGCTGCGCCTGTGTAGTTTGTCTACTTAATTACATGATGAATGACTTTGCATTCATGCCCTTGATATACATGACTGTTTTGTGAGGCTTTGAACTGATTATGTTTTGCTTCTGATGTAGGTCAAACTTGTGAAATGCCTTGTGCAAAACATTGTGGTTGACATAACTTTCAATCAACTAGGTGGACTTTCTACGCTTTGTTTCCTTGAGCAGGTAGCTATGAAGACTTTGGCTGTGTTATCATGTGTGTGTGTGGGTGCACATACATATATATGTTATGATCCTGTCATGGTGCCTTCTCAGACTAATAGCGACTGAAGAATGATTAATTTTATTTCCTTTTGAAGTGTGTTCACACAGTTAATTGGATGGAGATGTTGGCAAAGTGGAGGCTTATTTTACATACTTTTATTGTATTTCTCACATCATTCAGTTAGCATTGGATGCTCAATAAGATTGATAGCTCAATGCTCATTATGATAATTACCTAGAGTGCTGCACTCCTAGGATTTTCCATCTCTCATTTTTGAAATATTAACTTGTGAAAGTATATGTCATACTTCTTGTTACTTAACATCTTTTATCTTGGACTTGTTTACTTATTCAGGTAGATCGTGTTGTTGGGAGAAATCATCTCTTTAAACGTAGCATTATCCTGGTCAAAACTTGGTGCTATTATGAGAGTCGTATTCTTGGTGCCCACCATGGTTTAATTTCCACATATGCTTTGGAAACACTTGTGCTATACATATTCCATTTCTTCCATACATCACTTAATGGCCCTTTAGCGGTAAGTACCTTCGATTAATGATATTGACTCTTGGTATTAGATTCAAATGGATGGATTTGACAGTTTATTGTTGTTTCCATACAGGTACTCTATAAATTTTTGGATTACTACAGTCAATTTGATTGGGAAAATTATTGCATCAGTTTGAAAGGTCCAGTTCATAAATTATCACTACCTGATATAATCGGTGAGCAATCTTCTTCGATAACGCTATGATTTCTAACAATGTAAACACTCCAATACTCTGTTAGTCACTGGCAATATCATTCTTGTTGCTAACGTTATCTCTTTCTTGATGTTCTTGCAGTGAAGTTACCTGAAAATGGGTGCAATAGTCTCTTACTTAGTGAAGAATTTTTGGAGAACTGCATGGAATTGTTTTCAGTTCTTTCTAAGGGGGGTGATACAAACCCAAAAGCATTTCAGCCAAAACATCTTAATATAATTGACCCACTGAAGGAAAACAATAATCTTGGTCGCAGCGTACACAGAGGTCAGTAGAACTATTACTTTTTCTTTCTGTTCAAATGACGTTTTTTTGCTCTAACCAGATGAATTGTTAAGTTGATCTACTATTATCTTTTCACTCCTAAAAGCTAAATTGGACTATTAGAATTCACACAACACTAGTGTAGTGTCAGTGTGTTTTAGAATATGCCTTCTAACATAGTGGAAAAAATTGAAGATATTCTTTTCAAATTTCTACCTTTGCTCTACCTTGGCTTTCACTGTTAATCTCCACAAGTTTATTGTATTTCATTTTGAGGAATTGTCCATTGTATGTAAAATTGTTTTTACCAAGTACTCCTTTGCTTTCTACTAGGCAATTTCTACCGTATTAGGAGTGCGTTCAAGTATGGTGCTCACAAGCTTGGTCAAGTTCTTTTATGCCCAAAAGATGAAGTTGCTGATAAGATCCGCAGTTTTTTCTCAAATACTCATGCAAGACATGAACATCAACATACAAGTTTCAATCGACATTTGGCCCTAGAATTTAGTGATGAAGAGTCTTTGACTGCATCTTTATCATCCCCTGTTGGATCGTTTTCTGATGATGACATGTTTCTAAAGTCATCCGCCAGCGACTTTGATAACGACAGTGATGGTAGGGTTGATTATTCTTTAAGCCACTCAAAATCATCTACTGAAAATGGAAGTTCAGAGGATCAGCAATATTATTTAGCAGATTCAGAGAAGTTTCAGTTCAATCTGTGGTTGGAGAACAGAGATGAGCAAATGGAACTGAATTATAAATTACGATCATGTATGGACAACCCTGTGGCTGTCTGCAATTGTAAAACTGATTGTAATTGTACTCCAAAGGCCAACATTCTGGAAAAGCTGTCCCTTGATTTCAGAGAAACAGACTCAATAAGCGTGGGAGGGGAATCAGACGCCTTCAATCCTTTGGCTGATCTCACTGGAGATAACGACTGTAATATAAGGAGCTTGCTTCGTGCTCAATTATGCCATGGCTTTGCTTCATCTGCTGCTCCCGTCGTGCTCAATCGTACATTATCATCACCGTCAAGAATTCAAAAAAACAAGCCAGTGGATGTTTTTTGTCGATCAATGTCACTCAAGGAGAACGACTTCTTTCAAATGGATACAAACATAATGTCCACAGACTATATGATGTGCCCTGGTCTGGATTCTGCCTTGCTGGCTAATGCTTTCCATTTTGAAGGGACACAGAAAACTCGAGGAACTGGAACATATATTCCGCAAATGGTATTACATTGCTCAATCTTGCTCTTAATACTATTAATTTTTCAATAGAAATTTAACCAAAATTCATATTATCTTGCAGAGTGCTTGTTATATGGAGAGGGCTTCAGAGTGGAGGGGCAAGAACAATCCACTAGGCAATCATAACCATCTTCATACATACCATAGCACCGGCTTCTATCCTACTTGTGAATCAAAGCCTTCTGAAAACGGCACCCATGATGCTCTGCCTACACAAAGACGGTATCAAGGACGAAGGAGAAGATTAGACGTGCATTCCCAATCTCCACATGCTGTTGGAAGTGGGAATCAAATCAATGGATATGTCGGTGGATCATGTAGAATTGAATTTGGCTCAATCGGGAATCTAGCAGAAGAGGTGATTTCAGGCTCGGCTGTTAAATGCTCGACTCTAGGAGCCTCACAGGGTTCAACAGTGATGACTGTGGGAGATAGGTATGAAATTTCTTTTCACTCTTTCATTTTCTTGAATCAATCCCTTATGTATGCATGTCTAAAGCTCAAAACATTGTTTGCACTTATAGGGTTGCAGGACAGTCGATCCACCTTAAGAATGAAGACGAGTTTCCCCCTCTCTGCCTGTGAAATGCTGTACAAAAGAGTGAAGTTTAGACGCGCTGACGAATTGGATGACTTTTAGGTAGCTTATAGAGACTTTTACTGGGCTTGAATCTCAGTTCAGTACGAGATGGTGGTAGAAGTAGCTTTGAATTGGACAGCTAGAATTGACACCCCCTGCCATTGAATTATATAAGATTTAGATCATCTTTAGTGGTGAACCCTCAAACCTCATCTTCTTCTCTTTTTCCTGTTTTCGGTTGGTCGTACAGGAATTTTGGTGTTTCTATGTAAAATTACAACCCTAAAACTTATTTTTAAAGAAAAAATCTCGAATTGAATTCTTTTTTTTTTTGCACCAATGCAGCATTTGAGTTTTGGGTCTCTACTACATGATATGTTTCGTCTTCAATTTCAGTATTGTTGTGCAGAATATAGACTCAATGGGGTCTTGGTCTTGAAGAAGAGAGAATATCTATCTACTTATAAGATATTTTTCTTTGAGAAAAAAAAATGCTTTGAAGTTGAAATTCCAAAAAATCACTTCAAAAATAGACAAAACGTAGGGGGCACATTTTGAGTGGATAGTGATGGATTGCCACTTTATATTCCATTGAATTTTGTTTAGGAGAGGACTTTGACATGATGAATTATTAAAGGGCACAATATAATCGATTTATTTTTGAAAAAAATAAAGGCCAACTACATTATATATTTATGGGTGTGTGTGTGTGTTCACATTTATGATTTTTGTGGCAAACATTTCGTTTTCCCTATCAAATATATTTGTGTACGTAATTAATTAAGTCCCCACCAAACTCAAAACGTGGTTGTTTTATTTAGATAAAAAGAAGAAATATAAGGAAGAATTGAGATTTTAATCCATAATTATGTGGATGAGGCCAATGTATATGTGAATGGATCATTTCTCCACTTGGTATATGCCCTATGTATATCCTCTACTTGTGTCAAATTCTTGAATGCCCTCAAGTGTAACGCGTTCAATTCATTAAAAAATCATTGGATTGATGTAACATTTGCAAAATAATCATTCTTTAAGAGAAATTCATTTATTTGCAATATATCCTATCAAAATGTTTAGGTTATACCACAATGTAAATTTGATGCTATAACACTTTTTGTTTTCTCTCTTTCTTTAATTGTTTTTTAGGAATTTCAAATTCAATCTTAAGGGATATTAGTGTACAATAACCTATATAAATATATAACCATGACGTTATTTAAGTAGTAGAACATAATAATGTTCATAACAAGAGTGTTTCTTCATAACAAGATATTTCTCATTCCGTGAAATTTGTCGACATTCTTTAAAACTTAGACTGTCATCCCATTGCAAAAAAGGACAAAAAAAAAAATCTTCATCAAACATCAATATATTGAACTTTTAATTTGTTATCCATCATGGACTTCAGATATTTATAAAAAAATTTGATGAAAATTCATATTTAATAAGTATACCTAACTTCAACTTATAGGCTCAATGGAGATTTCATATGTGCAAGCCAAATAATCGATACTGTCAAGGGCAAGCTCAACTAGTTCTTGGTAATAATTAAATAGAGAGAAGACAGAAGAAAAAGAGAGAAATTTGATATTATGATTCATATATCATTCCATGATTTACAATATATATACATAAAAACTTACGTGAGACGGTTTCACGGATAGTTTCCGTGAGATGGATCTTTTTTACCCACAACTCTAACCCATTTTCATTAATTTATATGTGAATTATGTAATGTAGGTTGGTCCGTCTCACGTAACATGATCCGTGAGACGGTCTCACATAAGACTTACTCATATATATATATATATATATATATATATAGTGAATATCTATCTTCTAGATATTATATAATAATACTTATTATTATTATTATTATTATTTTATTTTTTGAATTTTACAATGCAAAATAAGACTTTATAAATGATGACATTAATTAAAATTTTTGTAAGTATTAGTGAAAATAAATGAGAGATAACATATTAAATAAGTTACCCTCCTCTCCCGTAATCCAGTAGTCATTATCTA
Source organism: Scutellaria minor (assembly GCA_954870855.1). Lineage (NCBI taxonomy): Eukaryota > Viridiplantae > Streptophyta > Magnoliopsida > Lamiales > Lamiaceae > Scutellaria > Scutellaria minor. The sequence goes on from OX940729.1 coordinate 5,454,823, forward strand.
ATGAAGGAGATTTTTCTCGAAGTAAATTGTATACTCCATAAAAATAGTAGATCTTTTATCCTTTTTGTCATATTTTAACTTATTAATCTATTAATAGAATTAAAAAAAAAATAGAAAACCTCGTACACTACTGGTACAAGTGATGAAGACAATTCACATATATCAATTAATTTGAAGAAGAAAATTCAAAATTGGCATGTTCATTCCACTTGAGAGTTGTGAGTTAGCAAGTTCCGTTTGTCGACATAACGGCGTTGAACTTTCAAAGTTCAAACAGTACGTCATAGAGCTACAAGCTGCCAACTCCGTTACGTACCTATATACATATCTCATACAATTAATACACTCAAGAACCAAGTGAGCTCATAGATACCACGCCCACTTTAACCTATATTAATTATTAAATCTTTTTTGTAGAGATTTCATATCAGTGTATCTAAGTGTTTAATTCACAGACGAGAAGAAAACGAAAATAGGCGTATCTGGTATAGTTCACATATGTAGGCAAGCCAACCCACCCCACCTCTCTGTCTATATATCTATATATATATAAATATTATTTGTACATATATCTTTTCTGGTAGCAGCCATAAATTGTAGAAAAGCTGTAAGAATATTTGCATTTTGTTTGTGATGGAATGTGTTGTGTGATGATTGCTGATTGAAAAAGTCAAACTCTCTTAGCTCTGGTAAGTGTTTTATTCTATTGCAATTTCTGTTGTCATGATCTTCAAAACAAGACTTTTCGTAACTATTATTGTTACTTATTTCTACCAATATTGCTTCAACAACATATATACCTATCTCCTTCATCATGCATGCAAGGTTTTAATTGATGAATCCTATTCAACTTTTTAATTTTCCGCACATAAAAGAAGAAGAAATTATTAGCTCCCTTTTTACCACTTTTTACTGTGTAGCAAGATTGTAGTTTTATTCTGTCAAATGTGGCTGTCGCTTTTCATCGAGCACTTGGGCTGCATATAGTCTTGCAATCTTTCACAGCCGTGTAGTGTGTGGTGGGCTTGTATTTGATTGCTCTCTTTTTTGTCCTTGTAATTTATCCATTAAAATCGCAGGGAAATTAAAACCCCTGTTTCTTAGATGCTTCTCTTTTTATTTATTTATTATTATTATTTAATATCTTCTTTTTAAGGTGAAAAATATGTACTCTTCACACAGATAATTGCTTAACTACTGTACAGGTTTTAAGCAAACATGTACAAGGTGAGGTTTGGTGAGCAGGTTGGTGAATCGATGGAGGAAGATTCATACGTCGAAACTGATCCAACTGGTCGTTATGGCCGAGTAAGTTGTTTTTGATGTTCTTCTCTTTTCATCATTTTCATGTTCTGATCAGTTCTTGAAATATAAGCCATGGATATGCATGTACAAACCAGGATTCTTGATTAGTTGTGCTTACGAACGATATATTTACACGTTCACCCTGTCATTATTTAATGCTTTGTTATTTGATTCGTGTTTGAAATGCAAGAAAAGAAGAATAAAAAAGAAAGATTTATGGGCCCTTTGTAATCTGCTTTTGAACAATATATAATCTTTGTTTTTGCTTTCTTTATCTCTCTTGTCGTTGACATAGGCTAAGTAATATCGTGTGTCTGTAGTCTTCGATCAATCTGAACTTGAGTTGTTTTAGTAAATACCTGCTCGGATTAGTTAGGATCATATGTTAGTTGACTTAGATAATCTGATTAAAAATATTTATCTCAAGTGGTTTTTTTTTATATGAATGATTGACAGTATGAGGAAGTTCTGGGAAAAGGGGCAATGAAAACAGTGTACAAAGCAATAGATGAAGCAGTGGGGATGGAAGTAGCATGGAACCAAATACGGGTCGTGGACTTGGTTCAATCTCCAGACGACTTGCAACGTCTCTACTCTGAGGTTCATCTTCTCAGCACCCTCAATCACCACTCAATCATCCGATTCTACACTTCTTGGATTGATCTGGAAAACCGAACTTTCAATTTTATTACTGAAATGTTCACTTCCGGCACCCTCAGAGAGTAAGTTCCCTTTTTCTTAAGTTCTATATTGTTCATGTGTCAAGAAATATCTGAATTAGCATATTGGAAGATGTTAAATCAGAAAAAGCTTCTGTGAGTGCTTCGTGACTTGTGATTCAATGTTGGACCAGCTTACAAAAAGTATCGATTTCATGTGGCTGCTTAAAAACTGAACCAACTTGGCAAAAATTATACTTTCATTGGCCTGACCTGTCATTTTTGTGTATTGGGTTTCGCTAAATGCAGGTATAGAGCCAAGTATAGGCGAGTGAATATAAGAGCTATAAAGATATGGGCGCGACAAATACTTGAAGGTCTTGTGTATTTGCACAGCCATGATCCTCCAGTGATACATAGAGACCTTAAGTGTGATAACATATTTGTTAATGGCCATCTCGGACAAGTCAAGATTGGTGATCTTGGCCTGGCTGCAATTCTACAAGAGTCTTGTCGAGCACACAGTGTTATAGGTACTTGCTTTTAGGTTGCTCATTACAACCCAAAGAGTACAAATCAACAGAAGTAAATATTCTGGTTTTAAATTGTTTTTAGGCACACCAGAGTTCATGGCGCCTGAGTTATACGAAGAGAACTACAATGAACTCGTTGATGTATACTCATACGGGATGTGTGTTCTAGAGATGATTACTTCTGAATATCCCTACAGTGAATGCACCAATCCTGCTCAGATATACAAGAAAGTAACTTCGGTAAGAGCATTATATGTTACGTTTTGGCAGAAACAATTTAAACTGAGCAAAAACTGAACTTTAATGTTTCATATTAAGGGTAAAAAGCCAAGGGCATTTTACAAAGTTCAAGACTTGGAAGCTCAAAGATTCATTGGGAAATGTTTAGAGCCTGCATCGAAGAGATTATCGGCAAAAGAACTAATGCTCGATCCTTTTGTTGCCGTTGATTATTTTGATGACCATCCTGCATTAGACACTAAAAGTTACAAGCCTTTTCAGAATGACAAGATTGACCTTGAGAATCTGCAGTTAAACGACAATGTTCCCAGGACTAATATGACCATTACAGGGAAGTTAAACCCCGAGGATGGCACCATCTTTCTGAAAGTTCAGATTTCTGATAAAGAAGGTAGCTACTATCGCCCTTGTTTTTTTAAGAATGTCAATCAATCATTCTCATATTCATCTCTGTTTTTAGGTGATGTACGAAACGTTTTCTTCCCCTTTGACATTGTTAACGACACCCCACTTGATGTCGCAAATGAGATGGTGAAGGAGTTGGACATTTCAGATTGGAAACCATCAGAAATAGCGAATATGATAGATGGAGAGATATCAGGCCTAATTCCCGATTGGAAACCTGACCATTCTCAATCAGCTCATTATCATTTACTAAATTACGAAGAAGATGATTATGATCACCATAATCTTTTCTCACCATCTTCGTCATCCCAAGTGTCAGCCTTGGGTTCAATCGCGTCCCACAGGATGGACGCAAGACCTCAAGGTATTATTCATCTTGCAACTTGTTCAGTTCACTAACACACAACCTTTGTCCAGATCATAATTAAGAATGTTGTTCTTGTTTTTGTTTTCTCATAGGAGAGTTATATAATGACGACACAAGCTCACAAAGCTCAACACATTCGGAGAAATATTCCAACTGGGCTTACTACTCTGCAGATGAACATGATCCAATGAGCCCAAAAAGACATGGACAAACTGCTTATGAAGATATGCTAAGCACTTCAAGATTCCACCCCAGAGAAAATTCAGCCACGAGGCAGAATCTTCTTGACGCGAAAGAAGCTTCTACTTCTAGAAACAGTTTCAAAATGGAAATGCCTAGGTTGACTAGGAACCGGTCTTTAGTAGATACGCGAAGCCAGTTGCTGCATAGGTCACTAGTGGAAGAAGTTAATCGAAGGAGATTGTTCAAGACTGTCGGGGCTGTAGAAAATATTGGGTTTCAGTCTCCTTACGATGTTTCAGTGAAGTCTGCACGCGGGATCAACGGTTCTTGTTCTGTTAGATTCTCAGGTGGTGCAAAAAGGCAAGAACAGAGAGCAAGAAGAGTTTAACCTTGTAATGGTTTATAGATCTCATTAATCTATGGAAATGCATTGTAAAATTTAGTTAGAGATGTAAATTGACATAATGAGTTTTGCTGCAGAATGCATCATGCAAAACTTCTTTGTTCTATAATGTGAGTTTGATTGTTAACAAATGTATATATATGGTGGATTACTAGTAATTTTATGTAGCATATGAATCTGATTGTAGAGTATTCTGTGTGCTAATACAACACAATATATACTCTCTCATTTGGCCTTAATAGCAAAAAGGGAAGAAAAAAAGGGCTACAATTTGATAGTTTTGGCCAATTCTTATAAAAATATCAATTTGATTAATTGAAGCAATTTTGGTCAAAATTAACTTATGTGTGTACTTGTATGGAAGCTAGATCACTCTGATTATAGGATCTCAATGACATATTAAACTAATTCAATTCAAACCTAAAATCGTAAATGTCACACCTGATTAAAACATAAAGTGTAATATCTATTGTTTGTTTATACACATATATACGCGCATGTATTTGTATGTTTATGATAATAAATGCGTGCCTCATCTGAAGTAACATTATAAAAACTCTTAATACTTATACCATTGAAATCAATGTTAAATACTTTTTTTCGCCTAATTATGATTACATTGTCAATTTTTTATTTTTTTTTAAGTAGCATTTTCCCCTAATGTTTAAAGCGATTGAATCTAAAATTCCCAAATTCATCAATCACAAATATTATATGTATTGATTAAATAAAATATGAAATGAGACTATGATCATCAATATAATTGAAAATTGAAACAAGAATTCTAGAGTTCCAGCTCCAACATATTCAAAAATATGGACGTGGCATGTATGTATTTACAAATGAAGAGAAAGATAAGTATCTGAATGTTAAGTATCAAGAGAATCCAATTTCTAGAGCATTTCTCATTGCATCTTCATAGTTGAAATCTTAATAGAATTAAAGCAAATAAATGTTTATGGGAACTGGAACTTGTACCAAAATTGTTGTCTTTTCAGTGAATAGGACATCCTTGTTTTCCACCATTATTCATAAAAAAGATGATGGGAAATTGAGGGTTGATGTAATTAATAATTGAGATTCCTTCACTTTTTTTCCATTTGTTTTTGGAGAAAACCATGAACTTGGTTTTCACCTACCTCAGATTATTTTTAACTTGTCTGCAACTTTTTACACTAATAGTTAATTTAGATCTTGAATTTCAGTGAAAAATCAGAGATATTTGCAAAATCGGCAAATTGCCATTTTTCATCCATCAATACATCAAGTTGCAATTTAGTATCAACAACTCTCAATTTTGTGTAATTTTAAGATAAATTTTGCAATAATTCCAAACTTCTGTTGGAAATTTCCATGCGACCTGTAATGAGACTTTTGAGATTTTTTGACATGATTTTGTGTTTTGAAAAAATTGTCATCAACTTATGTAAATTGATAGTTTTTGGTAATTATTGACATTCTGTAAAACTATGCTAGACCAAAAATGTCACCATCTTAGTTGTAGTATAAAGATGCAAAATGGCTAATAAGAGTAATTGAAAATTTTGTTTCCAAATCTGGTTTGAAAATTACATTTGAAATATTCTTCAAAAGTGGTTATGACGAAAATTAGTTAGATTTTAATTTTTCAATTTTATTTAATTAAAAGGCAGGCACTCTTAGCCAAGACTTCTGAGTAGCAATTCTTTTCAATCATGTAAAAACCCCAAAAGACAAAAAAATTAAGGTCATAATTATGTAATATTATATATGTAAAATGCAAATAGCCATTATGTTGTATTAGCATGCTGTGTCAATTTGTAATTGAGTCACTAGACATTTTTTTTTTTCTAGAAGAAAGCTACTAGACTTATTAACAACAAATTATTTCTAACCTCAATTATGATGTTTACTCTTTTATCAACGCCTCCTCATTCAGCCTTTCATTTTATCAACCTATAAACATTAACACAATTTACCGTATTTTAAATTAAAAATAATATAAATATCTTACGGACATAAATTCGTGACACAGTCTTATAAAAAAATCTCCATTGCAAAATATATAATAACTATATTAGATAGGATGTATATTTTTTCTTTTTCTTGATATTGTTCTTGCATAATTTATTATTTTCATTAAATAATAAATTATTTGTATCGATTTATTTCCAAAAATGGTCATGAATTTTAAAATTAACTTTTTACTATGTAAACACCATTTTGATGAATTATTTCGAAACTTTTCTGAAATTTAGGAATCGTAATATGTCAGAAAAAAATTGAGGGCTACCTGAGATTTTTTTTAATTTAATTTTTTTATTATGTTTTATATGTAGTAATATTTTTCAGATCTTTCTTCCAAATATCTATTTTCTGAGACAATATTTGTTCGGTCTAATTTGCATCTTTTTATAGACTCTCTAATAAATAACCTCATGAAAAGGTAGACTGTCTAATAAATTATACTCCATAACGTTATATACCGTTTGATATTTTCACTTTCATAACAACATTTATTTTGCTGAATCGAGAATTCAAACCAAACAAACTGAACTCCGATCTTTTTTTTTTCTATCTGAAGAAATTACTGTGAAATTTTCCACAAAAAAAAAAAAAAAAAAACACATATAAGAAAATCATTACACTATTTTAAAATATTTTAAAAACATGATTTTATTTTTGTATTATTATATTCAGTATAAACAATTGTCAAAAATAAAAAATATATTCCAAACAAACTCAAGCAATTTGTAAGTTTGTAACGGGCATGAAACCTTTTTATTTTCTCTGACAGCAAGGCAAACAACCTCAAACAATGGGTTAATCAAGTGCAGAATTATGGAGAGTTGGGCATTATCAATTGCAATAAAATTTTGTAAAGTGACCTCAATTTTCTACATTCTTGGAATATTTTTTTCTTCAGAATCAAAAGAAGCTTGAGCTTTACTCACTCCCTCACAAAATAAGAGATTATTGTTTCTGCAAATGATCAAATTATAGTTGTAGAAACAATATTTGATCTTTTTTTGGAGATGAAATTATTAATTTGTTGACTCGACTCGATCTATTTTCTCTTTATACACAAGATCATTTTTCACTATATATTGTACGTATCTCAACATCATTTCATCAAATATATTAATTTATATTATAATGTAAATAGTGATATTATATAATACGAATCATGTGCGTGGATAAAATATTAATATGAAACTGAAACACATTAAATAAGATCAAGTTGATGGAGCCTTCATAATAATTGAGTCTGCTTGAAGAAAGAAATGGAATTGAGTTGTGAGAATTGTTAAAATTGTCAAAGAAATCCCTAAAAACCTCTCATATTTTCATCATCAATTTCATGTAAGGAACCACAATATCAGGGTTCATGCTCAACCCAATTGACTAAATTTCACGAATTTAAGAGACTGGTCATTATAATAAAACCAACCCATTTATTATTTAGTTATTTGAGTCGAATTCAATTCTAATCCAAACCCCTCAAACCTTAACTCAAACTCATTTATATCGTATTTCGGAAATTACAACCCTTAATATGAATGAGCCAATGTGAAGTCTCTAGCTAGCTATGGATCACAAATGATAGTGATATATGGCATGCGAAATATGATGATGAATATGTCATTGAAATTTCATGAATTATTAATGAAATGAAAATAGGTACTATACATTCTTTTGGTGCATGAACAGCCAAATCCCCCTACAACTGAATGATTATATATACTTTACTTTAGACAACACCTCAAAAGTGGGCTTTACTTTAGCCCTACTTCTTCCCTTATCTACAACAATTAGTCTGTGCACTATGTCAAATATTGTGGACAACACACATTTGAGCCCTATTTCTTTTTTAAAATAATAAACATAAAAAAAAAAAAAAAGGAAAGAACAGAAGAATATATGTAATAAACAACTGTTGATATCTTTGAGCTTCAGAGTTCAGACCTGTCAGAAAGAATATATGTAATAGATTAACGAAGTCAATATATCTGAAAATTGAGATCAAAATATTCCCTTCTTCATTCCCATTTTTCTTTTTTAATAATATACAGTCAAACAAAAGTAAAAATAGGTATTTAGTAAGTACTTAAAAACACAATGTGGGTCAAACAGTTAAATTTCATGAGTTACATAAACAGAAATATTAATACATTGTAATAATTAACTTAAAAATTAAAGCTAAAACTGGAGTCTTGGCATGTTGAACCAGATTTGCTCAAATGCCTTGATAATGAGATGATGATACTGATTGGAATTGAGTGAGAGATAGCAAGCAAGAAGGTCTTCCAAATCCTTGGATTCCCTGATATTGTTCTCCACTATCATTTCCATCATCGATTCTCTAAAATCCTTTTCAGGATCAAAAGATGCCTTCACTATCGCAAAGCTCTCTGAATAAAACATCCCAGCTTTCTTCTCGCCGCATTTCACACTTTTCCGGCGACCCGTTTCCACTTTCTTGCTCCGCCGCCCGATTTTCACTCCACCGGAAACTGATCTCCGGCCACCAGGGCTCGTCCTGTTTCTCTTCACTTTCTCTGTCGAAAATTCAACAGATGGGTTTTGCTTCTTCAGCTTGGGAGGTTCTTTATTCTCTGGTTTTGTTACAATCGGGGGGAGTTCTGTGAATTCTGTGAATCTCTCGATGTTGATGGATGTGAACGTGGAAGCGGAATATGATTCGTCCACGTCGATTATGATGTCAGTGGCTGAAGAACTTAGCTTACTGCAAGTGCAAGAACTCATGGACTGATCATGGCCATCGTCCAGGGAATCATCATCGAATTCCGACAGGGATTCCAGGAAATATTCCTGATCATCGTCGGAAGAAGGGACGTCGAAGCCTGGCCCGTTTTGAAGCCCGACAGGGCTGTCATCGGGCTCCTGGAAAATGGTTTTTCTTGGAGATGGCATGTAAATCGTCTTTCGCTTCGATTTCAGCTTCTTCGATTTTCTGGGAGGATCGTAAGGAAAAGGGGTGTCGAAAAACTTGGGATTCTTGCAGAGATTGTTGTCCATTCGAATGGAGTTATGATCGGTGGTGTAATAGAATGATTTTCTTGGATTTTGGATCGAGGATGGGAGGTTTTTGTTGATGGGATGAGAAGGGTTGTGGTTCTTGAGTTTGCTCATGTCTCTGAGCTTGTAGAACCAGGCATTTGGCATCATGTCTGACAATCTGAACCTGTGATTTCCCATTGTAAGAAAATGAGAGTTTGTGAGAATGGAGGTGTGATGTTAAATACTATAAGGATGTGTGTGTGTGTTAATATTAGTAATGTAGTGTTATAAGAATTAAGAATAATAATAATAATAATTGGGAGGCGGGGGCCACAAGGGGAACACCAGCATGCATGAAAGCAAGTGGAGGCAACAAGGCCTGGTTTTGCTGCTATGCCTTGCCTTTAGTAACCACACATACTACATTTTATTCCACTTTTTTATACTAATGTGGCCTAGGGTGGGGTCGGGTCCACTTTCGATTATCTTTCTCACTTTTACGTGTCTCATCTATATATCATTGTCATCTAATTATCTGACTTTTTCGTATTTTATTCATGTATCATTGTCATTTATTGTGTATATTGTCAAATGTACGACGTTTTTATATTGATTTGAATTCACTATCAAAATAATGTAATTTTGACAGTAGTATTCGGATGAGATATGAAATCTCATTTGTTGTGGATCTTCAAATCTTCTGTTCTACTTTTCTCATTCACCACATATATCACTACAAGAAAAATAAGTATTTGTGATAAGATTTTTAACGACAATAAAAGTAGTCGCGAAAAGTCTAGTTATTGCCACAACAAATTGTCGCAAAAAAATGTTAATATAAATTGACAATACGTTCTCGTAAAAAGCAATGCAAAAAGGTTTTTTTGTGACATCATTGTTGTCGCTAACACATTAACGACAACAATGTTGTCTTAAAAAAACTATATACGAGAAAACTTTTGCGATAATAATTTAACGACAATAATCAAGATTTTTGCGACAATATTTTGTCGCAAATACTCATTTTTTTTGTAATGTATTTGTATTTACATTGATAATGTATATATTAGGATATTAAATAATTTTAGATATATATACATTACATGTAAGGGAATTGGAAAAGTGACAATATTTGAAGTCGGTCCCATCCCATTTAGACATCAAATATGATCCTCTATTCCATAAATTAAAAGTAATGGAATATAAGATGAAACACCAATTTAAAATAGAAGATCCAATTGGTTCAGACGTATCCTTTATTTTAAAATAATACAAAAACTCATGTGAGACGGTCTCACGGATAGTTTCCGTGAGACGAAGCTCGATCACTCATAAATAATATGTGAATTGTAGGGTTTGGATGGTAGGTAATTGGATTGTGGGTTGACCCGTCTCACACAATGCATTAAAATTCCGTGAGACGGTCTCACAAGAGACTTACTCTTAAAATAATATTTCATTTTCTATTCTAGTTGTTAAATTGCTATCACAGTTAGGTTCTTTAAAGATCCCTTGTTGCTACTAAAATAGGAAATGAAATACAGAAATAGGAGATCTACCATATCCCATATCATGCAAGAAAGTAAAATGAAAATGTAGCTTGCGTGGCATTAGAACATATCATGTTCATAAAGATAATGTTGTACCGTAATGAATAAAATGAACGAGATAGAACTGTGGTTGATTGGTTAAAAGATTGGTGACTTGTCATGCATCAAGGAAAAGATGAAATTTTAATTTGGAGTCAATTAATTTTAAAGAAAAAAAAAACAAGGAGAATCATATTTTCCAAGAAAGGAAGGGCATACAAAAGATACTAAAGGATTTTCAATATATATTTAAAGATCATAAAGTATTGTAATTTAAATTATGGTAACATCATAATTGCTAACACCTTAAAATTTGAATATCTTTTTGATTAAATCTTGAATAGGACACTAGTTGAATATTCTTTTTATTTCCAAAACTCGACAAGCTTGATCTTTATGGCCAATAATCAGCTAGAAATATTGAAAATGTTTATAAGTTGATTACAAAGGATCTTGTTTGATGATGAAGAATGATGTTGATTAAAAGCATAGTTGTGTGTTATGATTGACAACTAATAATGGACTATGATGTAACAGCCAAAATAATTTAAAAAAATAAGTGAGATATATATGTGTAAGAAAGAGCTGTATTTTTCCAAAATTCCGTGCGCCAGAAATGATGGATGCCTACACGGTTTGAACTGTATAAAGTGGAATTCCAACCTCTTATTTCTATCTTTTATTGCAACCTTATATTTAATATCGTATTTTATCATCTAATATAAACATTATAAATCACTGGACTTATTTATCGTGTATTAATACAGGGAAATGTGTAATATTTTTAAGGGAGTTCTGGAATTCAATAGAATCAATTTGAAGGAAGAAAATACCATAATGTATCAAGATGTGATTGAAAACTACAATTTGGTTTCACTTTTATTTTGTGTATTACACTTGGCATTCAGTTCGGATTTAATTTCACTTTTGGTTTTGATCTCCTAAATATTATAAGAATTGAAATTTTATAGTTTTTCTTAGACATTTTCATTACGTATTCTTTTGAATTATTTTTATTTTCAAAACCCTGAAAAAATAAAATATAAGAAATGCAAAAAGAATGAGTATGTGGTTTGACAAAAAAAAAATAATAATAATAATAAAGGTTGACAATAATCATCCTGAACTAAATTTGATATGATATAGTTTTGGCTTTTTTGCAGTTGGGTTTTTAATTTTTGACACATTTGACTCAACACCACGAACCAACAAAAATTGGGCTTACTCATGGACTAGTAACTATAGTATTGGGCCTGGCCGCATGCTAATTTTTGCCCTATATTCGGTCCAAAACTCAATATCCCTCTAGTATGTTGATAAAACGGGTGTTAGTTGGAGCTTAAGGTGGCACAAAGGACTGTATTTAAATTAAATATATTTTTTATTTTTTTTAAAAAAAATTAAAAATTTTATCTTTAAAAAATATTTTTGGAACTCTTATATTATTTTGTTGTTAAGTTTTTGTTGGAGGATAAGTAAAAATTTAATATCTCATTTGAATTATCTTTATACATGACTTATTCAATGATTGTAAAATTATTTTTTATTTGTATTTCTCAATTCATTAATGTTTTGTCTAATAATAATTTGATAGAAGTTTACAATACATTAAAAATCTACCATTTTGCTAAAAAGTAAAAAAAAAAAAAATTATTATTTTCTGTCTGGTCCCGCCTACAGCAGTCTAGAGCCTAAGGTGACTAAATAGACAAATCGGTGAGTTTAGGACGCCTACACTGATTTTTAGAACAATGCTGTAAGGTGGCAGATTGTGGTTGGATAGCAAAAAATTTAAAAGTGGTTTCATCATTTCATGACATTCATCCCCTATTTCTTTATATTGGGCACGTTGCGATATTACGATATGATCATAATTTGGCCTAGGAAATACAATAATAAAATAAGAGAGGATTGGTAAACAACTAGGAAATAAACATTGGTTGAAAAGTTCCATTTTGTGGTATAGCACTATGCCAATAACACGACGTGAAATCCACTCAAAAATCAAACTACTTTTGGCCTATTAAATATAGGAATTTGCAAACAACCTATTCATCACCTAATGTGTGCATTTATTTTTGTGTGTTTACTAAAGAAGCAATAAGCCAAGAGGCCATCATAATCCTAAACACCATTCCTTCATCAGCAATAAGCCAAGATTCAAATCAAATGAATCTATCTTCCTTCAAACGTAAACTTCTCAAACCATGCAAGAAAGTAGTACACCTCTTCAAATTCAGGCTCCACAAGAAAGTCTTCCTAAAAGCCCTCCAATTGCGCCACCACCGGAAACCCAAAGTCAAGAAGACCACCACGAACGAGAGGCGTTTTTCCAAAATCCAGTCGGTTTTCCACTCACTAAGACGCACTAGAGAGGTGGACAGGGTCACGGAGCTCAAGAGCTTCTCCGATGCAGGGCATCAAAGAGCACCCTACTCTTCACCCATCACCCCATCATACATAAGATCGAGCGGAGTGACTAGAAAGGAAGTCCCATATCAGGATGATGTTGAAGATGCATGCAAAAGCTTCGAAAACTATTTGGTAGAGATGATCATTGAAGACGGGAAGATGAGAGATTTGGTGGACGTTGAAGAGCTTCTATACTGCTGGAAGAATCTCACATGTCCAGTATTCTCTGATTTGGTATGCAGATTCTACGGAGAGCTCTGTAAAGATCTGTTTTCGAACAACACTGAGAATGAAACAAAACTTCCAACGCACGTCTAAAGTGGATATATTCAGTTTTTAAGACAGTTTGGTTTTTTCAATGTAAAATGTAACATACTTGCACCAAAAGTACAAGCATTATATATGAGAGCAAAACATGTTATCATTTTCACCAAGTAGCAGATCAAACATCAGAAACAAACAGGGTAAGGTTTCATGGCACAACAAAGCTGATCATATAAATACATGTCAAAGATACAGAACACAATTTACTTACAGATTATATATATACATTTTGATAATGTTTCAACCAAAGGCTTTTAGGACCCATGACGTTATAGCATTATGCCAAGCTGCAGGTTGATCTGCTGCTTCTGACTATAACTGAAAGCAAAAAACGTACAAAAGTTTTCACAAATACAACATTCTAATGAGTGCCGTTAGAGACCCCCAGTTTGGACACATATACTTGAGACTTGATTAAAGTCTCCCCAAGCTTAAAACCAGGCATAACCATGAACTCAACTTTGCATCTTTCATTATCCTTATGCAGAGTCATGGACTCCTTGAGCTCCTCTAGAACGTCCATATAAACATCTGAGAACTCACTTCCTTGCTTAACACTGAAGATTTCAGCTTTAGGCTCAATAAAAGAAATCAATGCCTGCAAATACCAAACACATCTCGCCATTCTGACAAATGCGCGGTAAAACGGGGTAAAAGGATGAATCCCATTAGTCACAAAACTCCTGTGGTCCAAATTACCAAAAAATGATTCTTCCATCTTCGGATGAACAACAAGCAGATATTTTCTTCTGCAAAACTTGGCGAAATTAGATTGTGGGTCTTCCATCAAAGCAACAATAGGGTCACCCAATTTCATTATGTTCCCCAACAAACAAGGTTGTAGAGAAAACCCATGAAACATCCTTCTAGCAACATAAGCTTCAAATGCATATTTTTTATGAGACCTCTTCGCATATACAACAGATGCTTGTATTGCATTAGCAGCCTCGTCTAGATCCCACTCTGAGTATTTCATTAAGGCGATCAACGGCTTTGCAAAATCATGAATAGCTTTTCCAACTGCCTTGACTACATTCTCCAAGGAATGGTGATTTATTCCAGCAAATCTTTCCCTCTCTTGCTCCTCAATCACTTCGGCCAACTTTTTATTCCTCATTTCCAACTCTTGAAGCTTTCTACACAAATTAGCTAATTCCCTGTCCCTGATTTTGGCTTGAGATTTCAACTTCTCCAGAGCGCTCTCCTTCACTTGAATTTCATCAAGCAAAAGAGCCGAACATGCAGAAACAGAGTCAACTTCCTTCAATAGCTTCTCCTTGTAAGCCTTCTTGATTGTGCAGAGCGAATTAAGCTGAGACATCACTTCTTTATCAGCAGCTCTAAATTTCTCAGGATTATAAGGAATATGAGCTTCTTGAAGCTTCACATATGCTAATTTCAAAGCCAAAAGTGTGTCAAACAACTTCAACATCTCCACATGATCACCTGCATTCCCATTCTTTTGGACCTCACCGGGCTTGGGATAAATTTTTTTGGCAAGAAACACAACATCTTCGATAGCATTCCTGCTTTCTTCATCTAATGATGAAGCAGTATCGCCAGACATTAACGGGTACACGTGACATTGGTCTGGGTTTTCAGATGTACTAAACACACCAATGGACCTAAATTTACAAACTTTGGCAAACTTCGAAACGATATCTGAAATATTTGAAGGGGGTTTAAGGGATTTAGGGGTAGCTGCAAATTCCATCCCCTTCTTATCCGACTCCAAACCCATTCTCGCCAAAAATCCAACTCAATCCAAGATCTGTTAACAAATCAAGAGCTTAAAATGATTCGTAAAAAACAAGTAAGCTTTCTATACACACACACACACACACACATATATATATATGTATGTATGTATGTATGTAACTTGCTACCAGAAAAAAAAGGTTCAATGTGCGGAACCATAAGCGTCAATCCCGCTGAAACACGAGCTTGAAAAAACAAATAGGGTTTGCAATGATTTGTGAGTTAACTCCGGATATAAAGGAGTAAAGGACCCAATAAACAAAAATGAGGATCGAAAATCTATCATGCGCATAAAATCCAATCAAATAGCCCGGAAAAAAAAAAAAAAAAAGAAGCAAGATTCTTCAGATTCACAAACAATTCAGGGGAAGAGAAAAGGCAGAAATGTACCGCAGAAGGCTTAAATCCGAGCAGACAGTAGTGAAAATGACGCCGCCGTTTCCGACATTGAAGAATCAATTAAAGGTGGAACACAGAAATGAGTAGGGTTATAAAGGAGGATGCATTAATACGACGTCGTCAGTTAGCTGTGGATGCAGTAGATAGATTAATGGGAATCTGATTGTGTAGCACTCTCTCCCCCTCATGGCACTGACAACAAACAGTACACGTTCAAGTGTGTGAGGCAGAACGACGCCGTCCCGAGCATAGAGAGGAAAAGCAGGAAGGAACCTGTACTATTGGAACTGCGACACGCGGAATTAGAGAAGGGGGAATCTTTTTGAATTCCATTTAGGGACCTTTTAGTAATTTTGTCGACAATGCCGTTTAAATTTAAAAATATTAAAATTATGGCCGTAATTCAGCTGAGTAAAAAAAAAAATTGGTTCGTTTCCTAATTACTATCGTGTCATCCAATTTTATTCATAAGAATCATAACGCAGAATCTTATTCAAGTCTAATGATGTTTGGAGAAGTTCAGTAAAGTGGCTGAAAATAGTGAAATATGATAATAAAAGAATTAAATTAGTCAATTTATAAGAAAAAGGTTTTTTTAGTAAAAAAAATATATATATATATATTTATTTATTTATTTAACAGAAACACTTTTATTAAATCCACTAAAATGACTAAAAAATTAGTTCAAAATGAAAGTAATATTTTTAATCCACATTTATCCATCTTTGATGAATTTATTAGCTGTTCTTAAATACATCTATCTCTTCTTAAATACATATATCCAAATGCACAATAACGATATTTTAGTCAATTTGGTTAAAAACTATTTTATCATCTAGTTTAATTCTTTTTAATTCTATTTGGCTAGTTTTGTGATTGCCTCTTGAATAAATACAACGAATATATTAAGTTAGTTATTGATTCAATATGAAAATTATATATTTACTGATGTTTATATATTTATATTAAAAATAAGTATAATTAGATATTGTATATCTATCGCAACTTTGCAATTAAGGTATAAATAGATTGAATGTCAAGCTCTGAATGTGATGTTTTACAAGCTGCCTTTATGTAATTTGGCTACGAACAAACTTATTCTCATAAGCTAAAATGTGTTATTTTATAAATCGTCTCACAAATCCTAATAAATACGTGAAACATAATTTTATATTACATTCAACAAGACAGTCAATACTAAGCTTGTTGGAGGTAAACGTGGAATTCCAGTTGTCGTTGAAGAATGATCACATTCAAATTGGAAAATTAGTGGTATTTTACAATTTTTAACAGATTACATATGATCTTTTAACAAATAAAAATCACAAGAATTTTTTGTTAAATAATAAGTGATGCTTTAACAAAAAAATAAATTATATTTATATTATTGATAGATTATGGATAATTAATCATGTGTCATATTAAGTATGTAAATATTCTTAGGATAATAATATTCTTTGTATCTCTCTTGTATTAAGGATGTAAATATTGTTAGGAGAAGTTTTGGGTCAATGACCATGATTGTAGACTAGATGATAGGAATGTACAGTTACTGTTATACATATTGAGGTGTGTTAATGAGAATCCTGGAAATCATTTCCTTCAATTATGATATAACTAAAAAACATATTATTATTTTTATAAGAAAATCAACTCACAAAACACTTAAACACGCATCTATAATAAATGGCACTTTAACAGATAATAAATTATACTTAAACAAATTTGTAATAGGTAACAAATAATATTTTAACATAAACATATGAGTGTTGCTCTAACATCGAACAAGTGCTATTTTATTAACCGATAAGAAGTGATATTTTAACATATAATAAGTAATATTTTTAAAAGATTACACATGACATTTTTACAATAACCATCGATATTAATTTTCACAAATAATAAAATGGTACTTTGGCCAACATTGACTAACCAATTTAATTTACTAAATATAGAGCCCCACCTAATGACGTATGATTCCTAAAACGATCTCATTGATTAGTTTATCAACAACCAAATGGTGTTAAGCTTTAGTTTGTTTTGTTTGTTTTAGTGGACTTTAAATGAGTACGTTTAATTTGAATTATATTCCATAGTCCTTTTATCATGCATGCTTAAGATTGAGACAAAATTACAACTCTAAAAAAATAAATTCAGCTACATGCAATTGATGAGGCGAAATGTAAACACGAATCGAACCGAATCGAATACTGGCAAATTTTATTCGAATTCGAAAATTTTCAACAGTATTCGTATTCGTATTCGATTTGATTTCGAATACTAATTTTGGATTCTTATTCGATTCGTTTAAAAAATTCGAATATATTCGAATTCGTATTCAATAACCTTTTTTTCATTTGTTTCCATAAATTCAATTAATATTCAATTCGATTCGAAAATATAATTCAAATATTCGATTCGAGATTCGAAATTTTTACACAATTTTTTAAATATTCGATCCGATTCGTGAAAATAATAATGATATTCGATTCGAATTCGAATATTCGATTCGAAAACCTGCTAAATGATGAAAGCCACAATCAAATAAAATGGTCCATCAAATATATTAAAAATACGAGATATAGTTCAAATATATATCCAAAATGCTCCAATTACATCTCTAGTTTGACGTTGAACATCTATGTAACATAGATGTTCAACGTCAAACTCATCAACAAAATACGACAACATAAATTTTATCTTGCATCTCCCCCTCACGATTTCAATAGCACATCGACCACCATTTTTTGTTCCTATTAACCAAACAAAAACATGAAATTAAATAATTAGATATCAATCAATTATTAGAATATTAAAGATTTGCAAATCAAAATTTTAAAGAAATAAAACTTACATGTGACATGATCGGCTTATTGATACCATGTAGTTGACGAACCCAATCTGCTCCACAAATTAAAACTTGCACCATGTCATGAGATAAATTAGCACGATGAGGATCTAAAACTCGAGTACTTACACTAAACGTAGCCTCTGATGCTACTATGCTAATAGGAATAGCCAAAACATCTCGTGCCAACTTAGACAAAATTTTGAACTTTAATTCATGAGTTTTCCACCAAGACAAAGCATCAAATCAGAGGCTTTTTCCATCTTGACATCTAAAAACTCCATCCTCCAAGTAAATGCTCAACTCTGACTTTGTAGGGGTATCAACCTCAACAGTGTCCAAATATTGATCAAACAAATACAAACCAGAAGGTATTACTTTTTCATTGGACATGGAGGTCGAAGAAGGCAAAATACCATCACGGTTTGTCGTGGAAGAGCCACGAGTCTTTGCAAGATCAACTTCAATATACTCAAAAAATAACTCATTCAATGCATTTCGAACCTTGGTCACATTGGTACGTGCTTGAGCTTCACTATAGATTTTGTTAAAGGAAAATTCAACCAACCTCATTTTGAATCTAGGATCAAGTATTGCCCCAATAGCCATTAAAAGATTACAATCACCCCAGTATTTGTCAAACTTCTCCTTCATCTTTGAAACCATCTTTCTAATGAAATCACTAGGATTATTTTCTTTCTCATTTAGCACATGTTTCACTCTCCAAATAACTGCTAGAAAAACATTAGAGGTCGGATAATTAGTTCCAGATATCACATGAGTAGTTTCATAGAATACCTCTAAAATTTCAACAACAGCGGCTACTCTACTCCAATCATCAAGGTTAGGGCAACATCTATATGAAGACTCTCTTTGTGCAAATATCGGAAATGCATCTTTGACTTTCATGGCTTCAACTAACATCTCATAAGTAGAATTCCATCGAGTTGGATGATAAGTGTCGTTTTTCACATATTTTTACGTACGTTTATGTATTCATATGAATATGTTTAGATACGTTTTTATGGTGATTTCTGATATTATATTATATAAGTTGCATTTGACGTGTTTGTGCTTAGCTTCATGATTTTTATGAGAAAAGTGCAAGTTTCAAGTGTAATTGATGATCAAGGAAGGAATCAGAGAAAAATGAGGAAGAATAGAAGTTGAAATACGAGATCGCATGGAAGAGTTGGTAGGGCACGACCGTGCCGTATAGCACGATCGTGCGCCAGTATGCAGAAAGTGCTCGATGACGGGGCACGACCGTGCCCGAGTGAGCAGGAAGAGTTTTGACTTTCTTGGAGTATTTTCACCTCTT
Organism: Scutellaria minor; assembly: GCA_954870855.1. NCBI lineage: Eukaryota > Viridiplantae > Streptophyta > Magnoliopsida > Lamiales > Lamiaceae > Scutellaria > Scutellaria minor. Next base: position 5,474,570 of record OX940729.1, read on the forward strand.
ACTTCACTTGGAAGATTCCCACAATAATATAAATACTCAATAGGAAAGGAGAGAAATGGAGAGAGAGAAAAAAAAAGATTTATAGAGAAGAACACGATAATCTGAGAAGCAGCGAGAAGATTTGAAGAAGAATTCAAGAGATCGAGGAATCGCGAGATCGTCGTCTAATAGAGTTTTAGTCTTTTCTTCTTTTGTTAGATCTTAGTAGATATGATATTTTCAATCTTGTCTATGAGTTTGTTTATCATCATGTCTAGCTAATTTTCTAGGGTTTCTAGGGCTTGCTAGTAATTTGATTCGAATCTAAATGGATCTTTAATTTCAATTCAAAGTTCATGATCGTTTATCCTATTTGTGTGTTTATGAGTTGATTGCTTGTTTGGTTATTCGGCCGGTAATTGAGCATGTTTTAGTAATTAGATCAAAATTTGGGAGATGAGATTTAATTATGGAAGAATAAACACATGATACATAAAAAGACTTAGATTGGGAGATTAAGGAATTTATGTGATGAGAAATCAATCTTAGGTACTTTTGGGAGTTGTTATGTTTCAATCAGATTGAGTAGGGATACCTTTGGTGGCATAATAATAAACCGGTTAACTGACTCGGGAGAGCTGTTAATTCGACATATGTGATTGCTCATATAGGATGATTGATTAATGAACTTGAATTGGTTAAAGTGATGTTTTGATGAGAATTAGATGAAAGCATGTCCTAGAACCTGTCTTAGATATCTGTTATTCTTGAGTGAATTTATCTGCGTAGTTACTTTTCTATTGAATTAATCTGCAATCGGTGTGATTTGATTTTCCTAGATAAAGCTGAAAATTGAATTTGAGTAATTAGTTAGTGTCTAGATAGCTAGTCTCTGTGGGATCGATTTTGCTCACCACTTCTACACCCTACACCGTACACTTGCGGGAGTAGCTAAAAGAAATTAGTGAATATTGGACAATCAATGATTAGTTTTTTTACCTTAATTCCCAAATGATGCACAATGTCAGAAAATTTCATCAACCTAGACTCTGATTGGTTAATGAACCTTACACTCTCTTTCACATCATCAATTATGCTCTTAATAGTAGAAAGTCCATCTTGAACAACAAGATTAAGGATATGAGCAGAGCACCTGACATGGAACAACTTACCCTCCAACGGTAGTCTACGACTCCTCGAGAAAGTTTCTTTGGCTAATCTAATTGTCGAGTCATTGTTTGTGGCATTGTCTAATGATATAGTGAAGACTTTACTTTCAATCCCCTAATCCTTTATGCACTTCATAAGCCCATCAATGATATCAATACCTAGCAAATGTCAATGGTATATTATTATTAGAAAGGATTATAGATATTTTAATAATTGAATAAATATAACGAGATATTTATAATAAGTTACCTGTATGTGGTGGAAGAAGAAGAATAAAAATAAGAACTCTCTTTTGAAGATGCCAATTAGAATCCACAAAGTGCCCAGTCACACACATATAAGGAATCTTTTGCACTTTAGATTTCCAAAGATCAGTGGTCAAAGAAATCTTGTCGATGTCTTTCAATATCAACTGTAATTTGGTCTTCTCTCTCTCATAAATACTGATGATATCACTCTGTATAGTGGCACGAGAAATCTTCTCAAACTGGGGAAGATTGACTTGGAACATAAAGCTGAACCCATAATTCTCTACAACACTCAATGGTTGCTCATGCATAAGAATCCAATGAGCTATAGCTTCTCTCTGCTTCATGTGATCATATCTACCATCTGATAGAGGATTCATCTCAAACTTGGACTTTATAGGTTGTAAACTCAATTTCTTTTGTTTACCATCATGCAACTGTTTTAATAAATACCTATTCAAATGATTCCAAAGATGGGAAGGTGTTGAAGTGGCTGACTTTTTAAGTAGCTTCTTACAATGTATACACTTTAGCTTTTGAACTCCATCATCAGTCACTTCTACGAATTCAGAATGACATTTCGCTCTCTTTTTTGACGGGTTTTGAGATCGATCTTCATTATCATTTCTTTCACCGTTAACATCTTCATCTCTAACATTCACATCTTCCATTACTTCACAATTTAGGTCCTCAGGGGACTCATCACCTCCATCATTTTCTTCCATCCTAGGACTCCTCACCTTTTCATTAAAAAATCAAAATTGGATTACAACATGAGTAAGTTTCAAGTAATATATAATATTGAGTTAGACAATGAGCTATTAATTGTGTATACAAGTTTTACCTCATGAATTTCTTCTACTCCACCATCATTTTCTTGGTTTTGAGGTGCTTGCTCATTCATATTTGAAGCAGCTTCCCAACACAGAAAAAACCCAAAGTCCAGCAATTATCAGAACACTATAGCCCAAGTACACTAGTGTGGTCCATCAACAATCTCTGCTTTTTTTTTGTTGATATAATATTAGGCTAGAGACTTAAAAACGTCCATATTGTAAATCAGCCCCTAATTCGAATACTACCAACATTTTATAAAGAAAATAAAATAGAGGATTGTAATTCGAAAATAAAATCAGCCCCAAAATCCACTGAAACTTTGGTTGAACACTTGTTATGCACTTATAATGACATTAAAGAAACAGAGGAAAATCGAAAATGCAATCCCTAATAGAAATTGTTTATTTTTCAAACTTAATAAAATGGAGGTTCACTACTTACCTGTGTACAAACTACAAAGGACGAGGGAGAGCAGGGGGCGGGGCGCGGACGGCGGACGGCGGACGGCGGAAGTCCAGAGAGGTGAGAGGCGTGAAGGGGCGCGGCTCAGCGGGAATTTGAACTTTGAAGTTTTGAGTCAGGTTTAGAATTTTAGGGTTTTGGATTAATTGGATATATGAAATAAATTAAAATGAAAAAATAAGTATATATATATAAATATGTATACATATATGTATATTTAAATATTTCGAATCGAATATATTCGAAATTATTCGAATCGAATACACCGGTATTCTTATTCGTATTCGAAAATAATTCGAATATTAAAATAAATTCATATTCGAATTCGAATTTTTCGAATACGAATCGAATCTCGAATCGAATCAGAAAATTCTTATTCTTTTTCATCCCTACACTGATCGAGTACATCTTTGATATGGTAATTAGCATGTGTAAATGTTTTGTAGTTAAAAAGTGTGAAGACAATGAATTTGGTTAAATGTGCTTTCATGCCCTTAATTGTCATTGTGTTGGAGTTGAAGGCTGCCATTTTTCTTGGGCCCATCTTGTCTTCTTCTTCTTTGTCTCTGATTCTGAAATTGACCTTATTTCCCTCTAGAAATTAGATGTTGATCCATGTTACAACTTATTAATTAGAACTGAGATGCATAAATGTTCCATTTTTTTTTTTTAAAGAATAAGACTGAGATAGAAAAACTTCCCTCATCAATCGGATATAATGTAAATCCAGAGTTTTACCTAACATCGTTGGAGGATTTTTCTACACATCATAATAGACCTTATCAACTCGGTTGTGTTACAACACTGAATTTCTCCTATTTTGAAACTACTGTAGTTGGCGGAGGAAGATGCATACTTTCCTTTTAACCATTAATATCTAATTTTAAGATAATTTTGGTATGTACATATATAAACATTGTATTTTTCATTAATCAAATGTGGTCACACTATAATCTCTATGTGTTGATTATATAACTATCAGTCTTTAATTTGTATGAAAATAAATATAATCTATTTTCGTGGGATGAAACAATCTTCTACTATTGTCCACATTTAGTATTTTTGAATCAAATGCTTTAATATTTGAAATAATCTTCTACTATTGTCCACATTTAGTTTTCTTGAATCAAATGCTTTAATATTTGAAATGATCACTGCAAATGAAAAAAAAAACATATAATAGTTAAATTTTTCGAAAGGATGTGTCTCTTATTTTGTGTATGTCTTTTTAAAATTGCGGTTATTTTAAAATTAATGATATATCAAAGATGGTAATTGGTAAGTATGAGTGTGATTGTGACTAGCTGAATATACTATGATGAATGCTACATTATGTGATGCTTAAGAACGAAGCTAGTTAGCTTAATATACTATGCTTAATATACTATGCTTAATATACATTATATTATGCTTAATATACTGGAGGTACAAGCTAGTTAGCTACTTTTGAGGTATAACACGAAGTCATTTTCTTGGTAATAGAGGCGCAAGTTAGGTAGTCTTGCTTAATCTTGAACATGTGATATATCATATGTTTGAAAAAATATTAAAAAAATTTATTCAAAAAAAAAATATTAGAATTTTCGGTTCCATTTTATCATCACTTTAAAAGATTAATTATGTTTAATTTATCTATTTTTAACCAAAAAGAGTTAATGTTTTAGTTTTCAATTTTGTCCTTTTTTTTTTTTTATATTCGTTATGACTATTAAATATTAAGTAATATAATCATTTTTTAACATTATACGTACTTATTAATGATTTATTAATCTTTATGAAATAACTTTTAACACGATTATTTTAAAATAGAGGAAATTTGTCATTGTATTTTTTATTTTATTTTATATGGTGCTTGTGATATATCTTATGATTTGAAATACAAACGTTATTGGTTTTATTTCCTATCTGAACCGGGGCCATGTCGTGCACCAACCACGTGAACCATGGTCCATGGTTCCCCAGCCCACGTTAGCATTTCAGGTTGACACTAGAAAATATTTGAATGAAATAAAAAATCAAAATACTTTGTTCAGAAATCTACCAACTTAATACTCATAATATATCTAAATGAGAAAGATAAGATGTTAGTTAGATTAAATTGTGCCCTATTTCAACATTTTAAATACCCTAATTATTATATATTGATAATATGATAACTCGGATATTTATTGCTATTATTTTTTGAGTTTTTATCTTATATTGAACTTTTTAACATAAATAATTAATTGATTGATACATAATTTTATGGAGAAAAAAAAAAATAACAATGATGGCTAACAGAGTAAAATCAGTCGTTGTTCAAAAATTTTGAGAAATTTTCTTTTCATCTAGATTGTTCAAAATTTTATGTGAAAAACATTAATGAATTTTGAATATATATCTATCTAAGCAACATAAAATGATTTACTACTATAAATTTCATGAATACAAACTGAAACCTTCCAGAATTTTTATTGCAATAATAGTATAAGCTGTCTTATTTATTTGTTTATTTATGTTCTGTACAAAATGATTCATTGGAATTATAGGCTGTCACTAAAGCTATTTTTAATGTGGGATTCTACCAACAGTGTCCTCATATTATGTGTTGTTATTGGTTCATACAAGCTAGCATTGCTATTATCACAATGCACTTATGGCCCACATCTGGAAATTGCCCTGTTTGGTGAATCTTTTTAATTATATTATGTTTCTTTTACATGGTTATTTAATTAAAAACCTAAAGTATTTAACATTGAAAAATTGATTAACCTAAATGGGATGGGCACTATCGGAATACGTGTTGGAACTTGGATCCATGTAGTTACTAGTATAATTTTAAATTGTAATTAGGACTTTGGAAATATTATTTAATTAAGGAAGAAGTTTATAAACATTACCTTAATTTGTCAAGGATTTAATAATTAAATTAATACACTGAATAAATAAGGTTTATAATCGGTCTTAATAAAAAAATCATGATCTAAGCGATCATGACACAACAAATCACCGAACATTTAATTTATTAATACCTTATAGTTCAGTCATTTGGCCTAAAATTTTATTTCTCTTGACTACTCCCATTAAATTCTTCAACTGATTTGAGCATCGCAATTTTTTTTTTCTTGAAACAAAAGTTACAACTTCATTTCATCAAGAAAAAATCAATACATATCCCACTCTAAAAAAAAAAAAGAAAAAAAAAAGTGGGCTTATAAGATTGAAAACTCATTTCAGTTACGCATCAAAGTTCCAATTTTCTTTCTGAGTTGAATTGTTTTAACCGAAAAAAGGCAGAGATGGATCCCCTAAATGTGAATTGTATTTTAACTACCTAATTTAAAGACAAATAAATTTTCTTTCAGTTTTAGAACTTGAATGTAGAATTTTGAGCCTTCTGCCCTGGTTTAAAATTTCAACGAAATAGAAATAAAAAACTATAAATTATTAAAAATAAAAATATTTGCACCGACCAAGGAGCTTCTCAGCCGGTCGCCGCCACCCAGCCCCACCCTCAATATTAAATTGCTATTGACAAAAAAATAAATAAATAAATAAAAAGAAAAAAGAAACAAGTCTTGAGACACGTGTATGGATTCGAACTTCATGGATTCGCTGAGTCACGACCGAATTCTGGATCGAGTTACACCGAGTTAATTGGATCAACCACGTGTTATCCGTGTCCAAAAGGCAAAAATCTATACATAAAAATAAAATAAAAAATATCTGGTGTCACAATATTAGGCGATATATGTTATCGTTTTCTCAATTTCTACTCCAAGAACAAAATTATGTTAGTTCAAAAAAGAATAAAATTATGTTATGCAATATATTCTCGTACATTTCTTAGGTTTTGTTTGAGTTGAGACTAACCGGTATTTGGGGATGAGCCAAATACTAATCTATATTTATTATTAGATTTCCAAAATTCGATATTTCTACCCTATTTTTTAAAATTTTCAAAAACAGCATCTATATTTTCAAAGTGAATTATACAACATCCATATTTTTAAAGAATATTTTTTTACAATTCTTAATGTGATTGTAGTAACATTTTAACTATAATTCTACCTTAAATCTCAAAATAAACTCAAAACTATCAAAATTCACCCATCTCAAAATCCACCTACTTATCAAATCAAAACTTGCTAAATCCATCTAAAGTCAGTCCAAAATTCCTAGTGTTAAGATGAAACCAATTTGTATACATTTATATTTCTTCTTTCTGATGAAAATTTAATTTAACTTTTGTACAGCAATAAAAATCATTGATATAATTATCAATTATGTATATCTATATATATATATATAATAACAATTAACCCCTAAAATAGTAATGTCAAAAGTTTTCCCACCCATTTTCACTTCCTAATTATAGAAATTTTATTAATATTAAATATTTGATTTTTTGTGATATTAATTGAATTTATGGTAATTTTAAAAAATATTGATTTTGTATAATGAATATATATGGTATACAATCAAATCATTATATATATGGACGAAATATATATATATATATAATACGACTAAAATTAATTACCCATGTCAAAAAAATCTCATCTAATCGAAAATATAATATGTATCAAGAATATATATATATATATATATATATATATATATAATCTCTCAATTTGGTATCTAAATCATTAAATCAATTTTATTTATTTGATGAAATATATTTAAAATCATAGCATGTCAATGAGAAAATAAACTCAGGTTTGTAAATAGAAGAAAAAATGTTATCACAAATGGGTGATAAAATGTAATTAGAAAACAATGAAAAAAGAAAATGATTTTTGAAGTTGATCACATCATTATTTCCCAAATGTTCATTCAATTATCAAGCTTGCAATGATTTTTTTCCCCTATATAGATCTCTTCTAATACATTAATAATATGTGATTTAATTTTTATTTTCTTTTATTGTTGAATTTGTATCATTAAATAAATATTATCAATCTATAAAACTATTATGTGAATTTTATCTTTACATGTCAATTAATTATTAATATTTGCACGTCAATTAAATGAATAATTATATATGTATTTGAGTTTGAAAAACAGTTGTATCGAATGAGTTTTGGTAAATTACATGAAATTATTGCAATACGTACACTTTCATATGAAAATTTTAGTAATTGTCTAAATACATTTCATATAAATAAATGATATTTTGGTATATATTATTCTTAAATAAAATTTTGAATTATGATGCGCATATAGATTTACACATATTTTATAGGATAATATATTTCTATAATATACCATATTTAATATCCTATTTCATATACCCATCTATTGTTCATATACTTGGAGTATAATTTATTTTGAGAATATTACCATCTTACAATCTTAGAAAATTATACTTTGGAGTCTGGAGAAAACTTTGATCGTAAAGAATTCCAAATTTAAAAATATTTTAAGACATAAAAGTTGGTAGTAATTTATCAAACGCATGAATTTATACTCGTATGATTTGTGTAGATAAACATAGAAGTGATCATTTTATTAATCCACGAACATTTTAGCTAAGAGTATCATATTTTAAAATATAATTATTTACTATTTAATATTAGTCAAATTATAGGTTATAAAGGTTTTTTTTTTTATTATTATATATGTATATGGTTTACGATTACAACAAGTTTATTTTATATAATATTTTATCAAAAATTCAATAATTTTTTTTATATTTTAAAATCATTTATTATTTTATTCAAGAAAAGCACAAAATATCGAGACTTATTTTAAAAATTGCATTATTATTGGTAGTTTTCCCAATCTAATATTCATATCTTATATAATATAAATTGAGGAGACTTTTTAAAATTGGGATTCCTTTTTTAAAATTTCATAATTATAGGGAGTTTTCCAAATGTAATCTTTTTGCTTAGCATATTTATAAATTTAGTAAATCATTTTTGTTGTGTGTAATATTTTATCAAATTTTTATTCTTTTATTTTTATATAAATCATAAAAATGAATAGTGGTGAAATCAAAACATCATGGACTCATACATTTTTATATTATTATTTTCTATATTTCTACATAAATAACAAATTTCTATATTTTTGTTTAAACAATAGATGAGTATATGAAATAGGATATTAAATATGGTATATTATAGAAAGATATTATCACAATGTCATAATTTTTTCCCATCATGAATATTTTATTGAGCATATGTTAATTTGCAAAAAAAATTCTCATTAATTATGACAAATACAATAAGTAAAGTAGTCTTACAACGTATGATAAACATATGAAATATTTAAAATTAATAAATTATATGAGTATCAGATTAAATTGAAATAATTTTGAAAAACTATATTGTTTTACATGATCAACATATTTATATCAAAAAAATAAAAATACTTGAACTTCATATACCCATACATTACACGGATGTCAAATGAGATTGAAATATTATTTAAAACTTGATTTTTTGTAAAAATAACATTTTCACATCAAATTTGAAATGTTTAAATATTATGATTATGGATCATTGGATAACATATTAGACTGAAACTGGTCTCAAAAAAATTATTATTTTATATTCAATATTTTCATATCAATATTAAAATAGTAATATTTATACATCCATACATCAGCAAGGCCTAAGCAAATGACTTTATTGATGTATTCAAATTAAAGCATATGCCCATATTCTGATAGTGACATGATAAGAAATTGGGTCAATCACGAGTTAAACCCGCCCGTTACCATCTAGGAAGCAGTTAAAGCCTGATTCAAACTTATTATAAGCAGAAATAATTTTCATTTATCAATTTATTTTAATCTACAAGATGGACGAGTCCTTGTCAGACCCAATATGAACGCGTAAAATATTTCATCAATATTATTCAGTCAAGAAAAAGTCGTAAGCTGCTAAAATAGCTGTATAAAAATTGTGCACAAACAGCTTGTGACAGCATAATTTTTTTGAATATCAAACACTCTCTAGAAACATCCAATAAAAAAGGAAAACCGGTGGTTCACCAAACTAAATTTAGCTGATTATTTTTACAACCATCCTCAATTTTAGGTGAATTTCCATATTTGTATCGATAATTTTCATTTGATTTGCTCGTTTTTCGGTCTCTGGATTACTCCAATGTCGGAAATCCCAGGGACCTCGAATTCCGGTCGTCCGCCGCCGTTGGCGGCTGGTTCCTCCACTATGGCTTTGTCGCCGGAGAACGCTTTGTTTAACAAGTACGAGGTCGGCAAACTTCTAGGCTGCGGTGCGTTTGCTAAGGTTTATCATGCTAGAAATGTGGCTACAGGGCAAAGTGTTGCGATTAAAGTGATTAACAAGAGCAGATTGAACCATAACGCGAATCTCGTCAACAATATCAAGCGTGAGATTGCGATTATGAGCCGGCTGCGCCACCCGCATATTGTCAAGCTTTTCGAAGTCATGGCGACCAAGAGTAAGATCTATTTTGTTTTGGAGTTTGTTAAGGGTGGGGAGTTGTTTGCTCGAGTGGCAAAAGGCAGGTTTAGCGAAGATCTAGGACGGAAGTACTTCCAGCAGCTCATCTCCGCCGTCGGTTACTGCCATTCCCGCGGCGTTTTCCATCGCGATCTGAAGCCGGAAAATCTGTTGTTGGATGAGAATGGCGATCTCAAGGTCTCCGATTTCGGCCTCAGCGCGTTGGCCGATCATGTTCGAGGCGACGGCCTTCTGCACACGCTTTGCGGCACGCCGGCCTACGTGGCGCCGGAGATTCTCGCGAAGAAAGGATACGACGGATCGAAGGTTGATGTGTGGTCGTGCGGCGTCGTTTTGTTCGTCCTCGTCGCTGGGTATCTGCCATTCAACGATCCCAATTTGATGAATATGTACAAGAAGATTTACAAAGGGGAATTCCGGTGCCCTAAATGGATGTCGCCAGATCTGAAACGGTTCCTGTGTCGACTTTTGGATACAAATCCTGAAACCAGAATCTCCATTGACGAAATCAAGGGTGATTCATGGTTCAGTAAGGGTTATCAGGAGGTGAAAATCGAAAGCCGCGGAGTTGTTTTGCAGGAGGAAGAGAAAAAATTGCAGGATCTGAATGCTTTCGACATCATATCTTTCTCTCGGGGTCTAGATCTCTCCGGATTGTTCGATTCAAAGTTCAGAGCGGCGGAGGATGTGGATAGGCTGACGGCGGAGGAGTCGCCGGAGAAAGTGATGGAGAAGGTGGAGGAAGTGGTGAAGGCGGAGATGGGCGGAGTGGAATGGAGGAGAACGAAGGAATGCGGGGTGGAGCTGGAGGGGCAGAACGGTAATTTCGTAGTCGCACTGGACGTTTACCGGTTGACTGACAGGCTGGTAGTTGTGGAGGTGAAACGGAAAGCCGGGGATGCGACGTCGTTCTCTGAGCTGTGGAAGGACAAAATTAGGCCTGTCATTCTGCAACAAACGGCGTAAATCTGTTTCCACCACCGCTGCTGCTGAGGGGTTTTTCCGTCTTTTGATTCTTTGCTATATGTAATATAATCTTTTGTCATGTATCCATACTATATAATATATTTATATATATAAACACGTGTGCTTGCATACTTTGTCAAGTGTTCATAAGAGAAAACCATAGTTTGTAAATTAAGTACAGAGTGTTAGGACGTAGAATGCAGGCCCGGGATATGTTGGGAATTTTGGCCCGGATTGTAAATGCGTTCCAAATATATGTCGTTTCAGACAAGGATCTTCTTCTCTTCATTCCAATCTTGTGTGCTTTTTAACCTCATTTGTTAAATTACATTATTGTTTCAACTTGTTTATTTTCGTTGTACCCATTTCAAGAATACAAGGAAATAGGCGGAAAACAAAAGAAGGGAAAAAATAAATGAGAGAAAAATAATGCCCTTAATCCATCAACAACACATTTTACTGTTAATGTCACCAAAACAAGTCATATTGAAAGGAAGGACAAAGATATATAGTATTCATAAATACTGAAAACTGACAAGGAAGATTTTAAAAATTGTTAAAAGAGTTATTTGTTCTCGGAACGGATAGGCAAAAGACAATCTGCATATTGAAGATTGATGAGGACAATTTTAAAACTAATTACAAAATATTTACCAATAGATAAAAGTTAAAAAAGACATATAAATAGAAATGTATATTCATCATAAAAGAAAGGAACATCCGAGCATAACAAACGGTGAACAAAAGCTTACACATTCAAGGATAATAATCAATTTACATAACAAATATGTCTAAATTTTCTTTACCAGTCTTTCCCTTATTTGCATCTTCTTAGATTAACTTTGATATCATTATCTCACGTTCATTTGTTATTGTCACGTATTTTATGCCCAAAACACGCATCAAAAATCATATTTATTGAATAGACTTGAGCAAAATTTTAGCAAATATTGGTGAGATGAGTAATACTCACTTGCTTGCTTTATTTGTCATTCCTACTTGTGCTCCAAATTTTTGATGTCTTATAATTAATTCGTCAAAATTTCTACCTAGTTTTAAATGAAAAATTAATAGTGATTGAAATTAAAAAAAAAAAAAAATACTTATTCAAAATCAAGGTTTGGGACGCAGTACGTGGATGAGCAGAATCATTAAAATTAAATTTTTGCCAGCTGTCCTTATTGTCCGCGTGGTTGTTTGGTAAGGTAAGAGAAGTAGTAGATATTTAATATTTTATTTAATCGATACTCAACCATTGACAAAACAATACATCATTTTGCTGAATATTATTTGTCACCGACGCCAATAATATATTGATGTTCAATAATTATAACTTCGACTTTTATAAATAAATAAATATCAAAGTCGAAGAATTATCAATGCTTACCTTAAAAAACGAAAACGATAATTATCAAAGTCAAAGAAAAACCTGTGCTCTCTCTGTTGCACCCATAAGCTTAATCAACAATTTATTTATTTATTTTCAATTTGAGTAAGATTTTATAATTTCGGCTTCTTTCTTTCAATTGTAACTCAAAATATTATTTTCCTCAAAAAGAAACTCATGTTTGTTATAAGGACAATAGCATAAAATTTAATTAAAACCCAGCTTAAGCTAGTGTTTGAATCATTTTCTTTTTTGAAAAAATATATAAACATGACTGCTTTTGGAAAGATGGCACGGCCTTTTTTTTTTTTTTTTTGTCAAAGAAAGACAACTAACTTTACAATATTCTAGAGAAAAAATATCTAAATTTAGTCCCTACAGAATTTTAGTTTTTGTTATGAACCATAAGTTTAAAAAAAGTAATTTTGTGGATTTGCCTTGGCCTTATAACCTACCTATCACAATTTACATGAATAGAATATTCCATCATTATCCGTTTTGGACACACCAATTTGGGCCCTCAAGCCTTTGATTTAATACCAAACTAATTAAGCCTACAAACCTATTACACAAAAGTATCTCTAATGGGCTCAACCCACTAAACTTTCAGAATTTAAACACAAGTTCTTTTTAAACTAAACCAAATATATACTAGATTAAAATCAACTGGTTTGTATTCAGATATTGTTTCTTAATCAATAAAAAAACTGCAAGCAAATTTAAAGTATCACAAAAACTCATGTGAGACGATCTCACGGATAGTTTCCATGAGTCGGAGCCCCATAACCCACAAACAATATGTGAATTGTAGGGTTTGGGTGGTGGGTAATTGGGTTGTGGATTGACCCATCTCATACAATGTACTAAAATTTCGTGAGACGGTCTCACAAGAGACTTACTCTTAAAGTATTTGTCGTACTTATATGAAATGGTTATTTCATACAGATTGTAATTTGTCAATTATTAATTATATTGTAGTTTTAGATATATCACATACATTGTTGTACGTGGAAGTCAATTAATTTCTTAACTGTTTAGTTGTGGATGATATATATGTATGATTCTGATATGAGAATATATAGCACATTATTATTTAATTTCATAATCGGTTGATTAATTATATAGAGAATTTCATTTAATTAGAACTCTAATTAATAAATTAAATCATTTAAGAATGGTTAAAATAGTTAGATATTATGAAAAATGGACAACACTTATTATTCGTATTTTTATAGCACTAGATGTGTGCTTCGACAAGAGAGCAAAGAACGAGTGTCATTAATAAGTTTGCCTGCAACTTTAAACATGTGAACGGCCAAAAGAAACCCCGAACATAATAATTCATACAAACGTTAAAATTGTGCCCGTATATAGTATGCTATAGGTATAATTGCCATATTTTAAACGAGATATATTAGGAGTCCATGGAAATTATAATGAGTAACTCTTTTTTAGACGGTCTCACGAAATTTTAATGCATTGCGTGAAACAAGTCAATCCACAATTCAATCACCCACAATTTAAATCATACAATACACATGTTGTTTGTGGATAATGAAGATCCATATCACGGTAACTATTCCTGAGACCATCTCACATGAGTTTTTGTAAATTATAATTAATTGATGCCACATTAATTCAACTACAATAGCTTGGTTGTTAGAATGAAGTCTGAATCTTCTATTACATTTGGTGTTACATCTTGTGTTACATAACATTTAATACATGCCACGTATTAATTAGTGATGTCATTGAATACACGTGGTGTGGTGATTGATTTTGTAACGCCCCAAAATCTTTTGGTCAAAATATCAGAGTTTTTCATTTTTGGGCGTTAAGAGAGAAAGGGGAAAGAGGCGTACATGATATAAAATAGAAAGAAAAAGGAAGAGGACAATAAGAGATACTCTTTAAACATCGGTTTCAACCGATAAAAGGAAGTTTGAAACCTTACGCAGCGGAAAAACATCAGGATCTTTTACAAAGAGGAAGAAATACAGTTTTCCTTTACAAACGTACAACATAACTTTAAAAGTCAAATCCGGACAAAGGACACAGCTGATAGGGCACCCCTCTCTCTACGCGTCAAGATTCTCTTCTTTTCCTGTAGTGTGAGTACAGAATAAGGGGTGAGTGCGTTGAATACACTCGTGGGGAATAACATCCGCATCTTATAACAGTCAACAGTTATACAATACCAGGAATATAACACTCAACCACGTTGCCACAGTATAACATGATCACATATCATAACATATGACCATATCGTTTAGTATTTCTCAATCATACTTCAATAGGGAAAACTGTAAACAGTTATAGAGTTAGAAATTACCCCCACCTCGTTCGGTGGTTACCACGTGAACAACGAGTATCGGCGGATCAGATTTCCCAAGCGAGTACCAAAGGATCCGATATCACAACGCTCAACTCAATAAGTAGCCTACACAAGTTATGACGTTCCTTAGATCCCAAATAAAGTATAATTAAAGCTATAAACGTTTCCAGCGAAAGTACGATCGTTAACTATGCGGCGGATCGAGAGATCTAAAGATTGGAGTCCAAGAAATGAGAGGGTCAGATCTGCCCAAGTGGCTGAGAAGATAGGAATTGAAATAAGGATCGCAACGCAAAAAGAATGAGCTCAATCGGAGTTCAAACGAGCTCGAACGGAGCATTTTAAGTTTAGGGGTAAAATGGTAATTTTGGTCAAAGGGTTGACTTTGACCGGGCCCACGACCCTCGGTCAATGACGTCTCGTCAGCGACGACTCGATACGGATGGACAACGGAAAGAAAACGAGGTTCGGATCGAAAACACGGCGTCGGGTGCGCGTCGGCACCCGACGGGTGCGCACGGTGCGCGCACGGCTCCCGGCGCCCGACGGCTGCCGAGTTTTCTCGGCAGCGGGTAAGCTCGCTCGGCTGGCTGCCGAGTTTTCTCGGCAGCCCCTTCCCAGATCTTCCCGACGGTGGCCTGCTCGAGCAGGCCACTTCCCGGCGTCGTCCGGTGCGGCGGCGCCGCCTCCAGCCACCACCACCTACCTCTCCGGATACCTCGCACCGCCGGCTACCACCCCCGGCCGTCCATCGCCGGATTCCGTCATGAATAGTGCCTGGAAACTTCGCCGCAAAACCCTTCGAAATCGCATTTTTTCCAAAATTCCAACTTCAACCAAAACTCCGGCCGGCGACTTCCCGTCGCCGGCGACCACTCCCAACACCTCCGCCGGCGACCCCTCGTCGCCGGCAACCCTTCCCCGCCAACCCTTGCCACACACACGGCCATATACATACATGCATATACACACACACTCATGCGTGCACTCACACACACTGTCTCCCTTCCTTGGCCGGCGGCCACCTGCCGCCGGCGACCATCACCTTCCGCCGTGACCTTGGCCGGAGACCCCCAGTCGCCGGCCACCAACAGCCGCCGCGCAACAACCACCCCTCCGCCACTACAAAACACACACACGTACATATATAAACACCCTCCACTGTCCACTCTTGGCCGGCGACTTCCAGTCGCCGGCCACCCTCCCCACGGCCTCGCCGGCGACCCCCCGTCGCCGGCCACCTGTTCCCATACGGCGGCGCCACCCGGCGCCGCCCACAACAGCCACCCTAGCAACACACACACTACCACACCTTAGCAACACACACACATGCACGATCATGCATATACACACACCGTCCTTCTCCGGCGCCACCACCCACGGCGGCGCCGGCCCTCCAGCAAGTCACCCTACCTCCAGCGGTCCTCCGGTCGTCAGCTCCGGCGAGAAGAGAGAGAAAAACAGAGGAGAGAGAGAAGGTGGTGCAAGGAATAGGGTTAGGGTTTAGGGGCTGTTTTTCGCCGTTTTCCGGCGAACGAGAAATCGGATTTGTAATCCGAGACATATCCTAAATTCGTCTCGTTGAGACGAACGTCGTGTGCGAAAATCGTCTGATTCCGACAACTTTGAATTTTCCGGCCACCGGCCGGCGGCGCCGGCGGTGGCCTGCCTGAAACAGAAACCCGGAAAGAAAGAGAGGAGAGAGAAGGACTTACTCATTTTCGTCGCTTTCGGCTCGTTCGGAGAAACGGTGAAAAATGAATCGGAGGAGCCTCTATTTATAGAATTCGCAAAATTACTATTCACCGAAAATATCTTCTTTACTATTCATCCAAAATATCTCAAACACTATTCATCCGTTGACTTTTCAACATTACTATTCACGTAAATATCTTCGCTTCATTTCATCGTAAATATCTTCCGATTTTCCGAAACTCCGGGTTTTGTCCTTTCCGTCGTCGTTCGAGCTACGGGTCTCCGATTGACCCCTAGTTCGTTTCTATCTTCTCGTCTTTCCAAGACGCATCTTATGGTATGAAAATATTCTATATACCATGTCCACGAAAATTATCCGTCTAAGTCACGCGTTAAACACGTATCTGAAACGCACGTAATAAATTAAACAGTCAAAGTAAACGTGCATACTTATTAAGTCATACGTTAAATATTTAATTTAATCAATTATGCTCGTTTTGATCTGGGGCGCTACAGATTTAGAATAGAAGATGTAACACCAAGTGTATTAGAAGATCTCACTCTGTTTGAATGAGTAATATACTTTTCTTCTTAAATTCACATTCATTAATTGTCTTGTTTAATTACAATGTAGCGGATACAAACAAAACTGAGGGATTCAACTTAACAAGTCTAACTAAAATCAAAATATAGGAGTGCATAATAGTAATTCAAGAGAAATTTAATTAGCTAAATACCCTACCCCTCTAGCTAATTCATTTACAGTAAAATCTCTATAAATTACATAAATGAATATTGTTAGGATTGAAGAATTTTATTAATTTAGAGAGATATTATATAATCGATAAATTAATAATTTTTTAATTTAGAGAGGTTTTAACGTATATACATAACTGACCTTCAAAATTTCGGGGTTGTATAATCCACTTACAATGTACATTAGTTATTGATGACAAATAAATTAAAACACAAGTTTTAATTACCATTCAAAGAATGTATACTCACATAATCATGTTAATTGGAAGTTTGAATGGTCTCATTCATTATTTTTTGCAATACGAGAAGACAACGCCGCAACTCTTGGGTGCAATTGGGAGATTTAAAGATGAGATCAATGCAGATTTGAAGTTCAACAAAAAACAAGTAACAATAGATTCATATTTTACTAAATTTTCTTAGAATGTTCAAGTGGATAACATATATATTGCATCTAGGAATTTTTTAATAATTATTAATTTATAGTTTCGTTGGGACCTTAAATATACACTAGGATTTCAAAAAAAAAAAATTTATCTTATTATTTAATTGATTGGTGTCCAAATTTGAACTGATCCCAAGTTAGGATAGGACAAATTATTAGTTTTATCGAGATTATTAATTTATCGAGTATTATTTTAGGGAGATTTTACTATACTTTTTAAAAAAAAAAATCATATGAATGAGAATTGTTATTTGCTGTGTATTTTAATTTGTAGAACTTCGCCTTACAACTACAATATTAGGAGTATATGAATTTAAATACTTATATGCATATTGATAAAATGAAAATACAAGATTAAAAAAAAAACTGAACTGGATTTTTCACAAAGGTAGATGTCCCTGTCCATATGGTTTTTAAACACATCTACATTTGCAAGCTTGAAATTTTGGAAATAATTTCTTTAAAAAAAAAAAAAAAAGTTGAACGTGTGAAGCAAAGTCAGGAAGTTGCTATCCCAAAGTCAAATCTTAGAGATCTCACACATGGGCAACCTTTGAAAGAGCTGGCATTCCCCTCTCTCTCTCTCTCTCTCTCTCTCTCATGTTAGTTTTTACTCACCTATTTCCACACACTATCATTTTGCTTTTTCCAGTTTCTTGAAATAACATAACTTTGACTTTACTTTTTCCTTATGTGAGAGAGAGAGAGAGAAAACAAGATCTCCACTTTTAAGCAACCATAATATTCCAATATTTTGTAGTTTTGTTGAGTCTCATCAACACAGTGGTCTCTTAGTTGTATATATCTCAAAATCCATTGAAAGGCCCATATTCATTGAATATATGTCCAGAGAAAGGTAAGATACCCTAGAAACCCTATTCTCTCTATATGTAATTTTCTTCATTTGAGATTTTAATGGAAGTTAATTAATAAAAATAAAGGGAAGGGTTTGATGAGATTGGAAAGAAGTTGAAGAGAGATGAGATAGAGATGGGAAGAAGACATATGTTGGGTCCTCCTGGAAGTTTAAACACAGTAACACCTTGTGCTGCGTGTAAGCTTTTGAGAAGAAGATGTGCTGAAGAATGCCCTTTCTCTCCTTATTTCTCACCTCATGAACCCCACAAATTTGCTGCTGTTCATAAAGTCTTTGGAGCTAGCAATGTTTCCAAGATGCTCATGGTAATTCGACTCTTTTTTTATTTCTTTCTACAAAATTTAGAGTCAATCTCATCAATTCTTTGCAAATTGTGTATGCTGATTATTCAAAATATAACATCTTGTTTGTTGTCTTCTACCTAAATTATCCAAGGGTTTCACATTCACAACTTGTTAATATTTACTACTAAATAGATTTTAAGAAAGTAGGAATTGGACGTCAAGATCATATGTATAAATCACAAATAATATTATAAAATTACTCAAGCAAACACAATGAATTTGACCACCTCAAATTTTAGTTAAACCCTTGAATCAAATTTCAACCTTGTTACTACATATATAAATCAAACAATTAATATTTCTTTTTGATCATGTAACAAAATAAATTTTGTAGGAAGTGGCAGAGCCTCAAAGGGCTGATGCTGCAAACAGTTTGGTTTATGAAGCAAATGTGAGGCTTAGAGATCCAGTTTATGGGTGCATGGGAGCAATTTCAGCTCTGCAACAGCAGATTCAATCTCTACAAAATGAAGTCAATGCAGTAAGAGCTGAGATTCTGAGATACAAGTATAGAGAAGCTGCTAATTCTATCATTGCTTCCACTAATGCCGCCTTGGCCGTTTCCGTGGCTGAGCTGCCCCAAGCTCCGCCCACTCCCACGCCTTCTCCCGCCTTGGCAACACCTCGTCCGCCGCCACCTCCGCCCACTTCTTCAACTCCATCTCTCTACACATCCCCTTCTAGCACCACTAGCTACACCAGCATTTCCAATAATCATATACCTTTCTTTGATTAGTTGGATCATCATCTGTTTGTTTTTTTTTAATTTTATTTTCGTAATTAACGTTTAAACTCGATAACTAGGTAGGGAAAAAAAAACCCTTGTCTTAAAAGTACTCTTGGAATTTCATTTTAATTTTTCCATGCATCTTTCTTGATATGTAGCTGTCTTGTCTCTTGCATGATGTTATTGAATTCCATGGAAATACTTTACAAATGTTTTACATTATGTTTGGATATTGAGATTGTGGCGTATAATTTGCAACACTAGAATTAATGTTGGTTTATTTGAGATTTAAATCATGAAAAGCGATTAGCCAACTAATTAATTTATCGCTATTATAATTAGGTGTAGTGATTGTGGTGGCTAACCATGAATAGTGATTGAAATCATCTAACGTGACAATATGAATATGTAGGAAATAGATGGAATGTTGTTGTTCCTTAATGCATGGAAAGAACACCTAGCTAGGGTTTTGATTTCACTTTCTTGAAAATGATTCTTCATTTTTCCCCATAATGGTTACTAAAGGTACATCCAAACAGGCCTTATGGTTGCACGTGTGGGGGAGAATCAAAAGCTTTGACCAAGCAATAAATTAAGTGTCTTTACTGATCATATTAGTCTGTGCCATTAAAGGAGCTGAGAAGTTCAAATTAAGGAAATTAAAGAAGAGACAAAAGGTATAGTGATTGTGCTGCCCAATACTCTCTACTACTCTATATATAAATTACAACTGAAACATATATATATATATATATATATATATATATATATATATATATATGATGCATGTGCTGACTTGAGAATGTTATATATCCACACTAATATAATGAGAGAAAAATACAAGTGATCTTGTTTTTTTCCAACTGTAAATAATATGTTAGATGTACTCCCTCCCATTTATTCAACTCTTCTTGTTTAAGAATTTATGTCATAAATATTAAGAATATTGTCAAATAAAATAGGCAAAAAAATTCGTATAAAATTGTCTACTTTTTGCCCCCATTGCTCTAGCTTTTCTCTCTTCCTTTTGTGTTCCTTTTTCTGGTGACACAAGCACAACACCAAATAAATCAGTTGCCCTTTTGAATTAAATATAATTAATCCTGTTATTGTTTATGTAAAAGAATATTAATATTAGAGTTTTGGGCCTTTAGGAGTTGCATGGAATATTGTAGTGAATCATAAGAAAATGATTAGGTGCTTATAGGTGAGTATGCCTTAACGTGTGAGACATTATAGGTTAGTCAAATTATGTGTGAACCCTAATTCTATAACAAGATTATGGTGTCGGATTTTTAATTATTGACTACTTAAATCTTGGATCAACTTTCGTCCATACAAAAGATCTGGAGATGAGTGAAAAAGTGGTGATACCATACCTATTTTTATAATACATTAAAATGTAACTAAAAATAGCAAGAAAAATGATTTCGTGTTGCATGGAATAAATAGTAAAATTAGGTTATGCGTTTAAAAAGGGCTCACAATATTATTGTTGCGGGGGAGTTACACTTATCTTGGCGTGTGGATCTTATCCTATGCACGTAGGACCAACTCTAAATTTGTACACCACATTTAATGTTATTTATATATTTCTTACTTTTTCTTTCTTTTTAGTTTGTAGAATCAAAATTTCTGTAAAATATAGTAAGTTTTGTAGAATACAACAATGTGTAGAATAATGATATTCCGGTTACTTGTAATTACTTGCCTTCTTTATTTCAAAATAATTTTTGTTTTAGAAAATAGAAATTGTGTCAATTTATTCGTCTTTTTTTAATTAACAGTAAGAGTTATATATGACTTTTTCCAATTGTCTCATTTTTTTTTGGTACATGACTTTTATTTAGTATATATATTACACGTTAATTGTGTCTATTAAATGTTGAGTAGTTTGACATATAATTGTACCTACATTTAAATAGTCTTCTTCATTTAAGTGAAATAACATTAAAATTTATATAATTAAACCTCAGAAAGCAATTCAGTCGCGCGTATTTACTCCATTAATAGGATTTTTTGAATGCTAAAATATTGTTTTGACAATATCAGAAGTTAGAACCAAATTACTCTAAATTGATGAATTTTTATTGCATTGGTTTTTGAGAAGGTGCAAAATATTTTCTTCAATCTCAAGGTCTTTGTGTCAAATTAAACATAAAACATGGTTCCAATGCATAAACATGAGTTGACTTTTTTGTATTAAAATAATTTTATAATTGTTTCTACATTAATTTACTATCGAAGTCGGCAATGTATTAATGGGTCCTTAGTTTTGTAGGCCACAATAATTTTTAAGCTTCGTACTTAATTAAATAGATTGTTTATGGGAGGATAATATTAATTATATTTTTTGGCGTGTTTAAAATTGGTAACCTATAATTCAAATACATGACAGCTCAATCACACATGTGGTCAAATATTATCGTGGAATTAATGAGACAATATTCTATTTATTATACATATAGTAATATTATAAAATAAAACACGAAATTGGATTTTGCTGCCTATAGCTAATAGATGAAGATCATTATCTTTTTCTATCAAATGAAAAAGAAAAAAAAAAGTTAACCATATAATTTAAAAGTAATAAAATCGAATGTCATTTTCAACTAACAAATTATGGGGGTTTTTTCCCGCTAAATATCTCGATACATGGATTATATAAATCTTTAAAGTTTCAATAAATAAATAAATAAAATAAAATAAAAATAATAATAAAACAGCTGAAATCGATGAGTTTAATCGACAACATTATTTTGTATTTGGGCCATTTTGTAGTAGGTAATTAAATATTGGGCTATTATAACTTTAGCCCAGTCCTTTTAAAGTCCGATTATATTAGGCACACACACAAATAAAGGGCACTATTGTAAATATACATTACTCAAATTCTTGTATGAAAAATACATAAATAACAGGGAACTGTAGAATTATTTCAAAAGTTTACCTTTTTAAAATTCTAATAGAATCAAATCTCATCTCCAATATCGTTATCTATCACTAATATAAAAATATCAACCTTCTTACAAAATATAAATTGTCTAATATATTCTTACTAAAGATTATTATTTAAGATCATAATAGTAATTTAATAATTTTTTTCATTTAATAATTTTTATTAGAATTATAATCCAAAATCATATAAAATTTTAATCCAAGTATTTTCGTATATTTTTTTAATTTTAGATTGAAGCCTAATTCAAAATTCTATAAAAATCATAATCTTATATAGAATAGTATTAAAAAATCTATAGTAATTACTTTATTATTTTTGCATATTGATAACTTTTACAATCCAACAGATTCTATCTTGGCAGACAACACAAACAAAAATGGAGCATTTTTTTATTGATTGTTTTTTCTTTTATTCCTTTTTTGCAGATGTTGTGCTCAAATTGTGTTTGCATGTGTTGATCAATCAAAATTTGGTTCTATCATTTAGAATTGTCGAAAACTTCTTCATCAAGGAATCGATTACTTGAATCATTTTATTTATTAACAAGCTAATGCAGTAGCTAATGGTTTTGTGAGAGAAGCTCATTTCTATGCTAGTCATAACATTTATCAAGAAGTGCCATCTTTTATTCTACATTTGTTAAGTTTCTTGTAATTTGGTTGATTGAATTTTTCATTAAAAAAAACATATGATTATTATTTATGCTTGAAGTGAATAAATAGTATATCTATTTCTTTTTATTAAAGAGTAGGTTCTTATTATTATATGTTTTTTTTTCATTATAATATCATATTTGATTCATATATTATTTTAAGTTTAAAGTTTGATATTATTTAGATAACAATTCATTATCAATTAACACTTAAAAAAATATTTTCTAGTTATATTTTATTGTTTCGATGAATGAATATTAATTCAAATTTTACATTATGATTTTTTTTTTTTTTATGGAAGTTATACAACAAAGTAGAAATCAAAATTCTCGACAAAAACAACAATGGCCGTAAGACGTTTGCAAATTTTGGATAAACATACAATTAAGTGCTATTAAAGGTTTTTACATGTTGCCACAAAGTTTGTTGCAAAATAAACAATCTCGTGTAGATAAAAAAATGATAATTATATTGTAATCATATCAAAACACAAAGTTTGTAATAAACTTATTTATTATAAAAATGATTAATAATTATCACATACAAACAATTAAGAATTATGCAATTGAATAAACTTCCATGGTAATTTGGAGCACTAAACAATATATTGCATTGTTCATGGGGCCACCGCATCCGGCCACACAAAAATGATGGATTGAGTTGAGTATTTAGAGGACCATCCCATCATAGTTGGGCCCGTCGATAGACTTAAAGTTTGGTGGATTGACTCGTCTCAATTTCTTTTAATTTTTTATTTGAAAATATATATAGATGAGATATAGTAATAATGACAATAATCCTTACCTAATCTAATATTTTAAGTAATTATCTATAAAATATTAATGTGAGTCGTTTGATTTATAGAAATAAAGAATTTTTAATGAAGAATTATTTTAAAAACTATTTTCATATTTATATGTAATTAAATACATATGTGTTTGGGTCACACAAATTTTCTAATCTTTACCGTTCTCCTCCCTTCCACTCCTCCCAAATTCATTAAAAATAGAAAAAAAAAATCAAAAAAATTGCATACATGTTTGAGTAAAATATATATGATATTGCATATATTATTCATTTCCTTTTGAAAATATACATAAAAGTAAATTAAAATAAATGGTGCATTATAATGAATTGTGGGTTGGCCTACCCAGCAAAGTTGCATTGACACTTCTAATTGTTAGCTCATTACTAAGTAGAGAAAGAAAAATTAGATCGGCCCTATTAAGCTCTCTTATTATGGATACCAAACCACTGACATAATGTAATAATGCAATGTTGGATCTGTCCTCAAATATCAGTTCATTATGGATTGCAATGTTGATGTTTAAGCTTTAATACTATAATTTCTACTTTCCTAATTTTTCTTTCTCTAATTGGTAGAGAGAGTTAATTATCAATTGTTTGTCAATTGTCCTACTTAAATTAAAGTTGGTAACACAAATAATGCCATAATGCAATGTTGATCTGCCCTTCATTGTGGATGTTTGGGTTTAATCATTAACTAATTTCTACCGTTTCAATTATTCTTTCCCTAATTGGTAAAGAAGGTTAGGTACTATTTATATACCAATTGTCCTGCTTAAATAATGTTGGTAACACAAATAATATTATAATGCAATGTTGATGTTTGAGCTTAACTACGAACTAATTTCTACTTCTCAAAACTTTTTGTCTCTAATTGAGAAAGAGAGTTAAGATTCATTTGTATGTAGATTGGTTGGTGGGCCGAATCAACCCACAGTCCACCATAACCCATCATTTATTTTAAATTTTTTTATGTTTATTTTTATAAGAAAATAAATGATATATGCAATATTTTAGGCTCAATTTGGATAGAGTGGTTTGAAATTCAAAATTTAAAATGAATGAATTTTAAATCCACTCAAACTGGACATCTGAAATATTACTTAAAAACTAATTTAAAATGAAAATGATGGATTTCAAATCCACGTTTATCCAAACATCATCGATGAAGTTATGATTAAGAATTTCAAATCCCTCATTAAAATGCAGCCTTATATATTTTACTAAAACACACATGCATTTAGTTACATATAAATATGATTTTAAAAAAAATATATAGTTCTTCATTAATTTTTTTTATTCCTATAATAAAACTATTCACATTAATATTTTATACATAATCACTTAGATTAGAATATTTAAGAACTCTTGTCATTATTACTTATATATGTACATATCTATATTTTCAAGGAAACAATAAAAAAAAATAGAAGCAAGTCCACCAAAAGTTTGTCTCATCAACAAACCAACTTATGATGGGATGGACCTCTAAATACTCAACCCAAACCACTATTTTGGTGCCGCGTGGCGACCCCATCAATATATTGCTTAGTACTCCAAATTACTATTGAAGTTTATTCAATCTTATAATTCTTAATTATTAATTTGTACTCCCTCCATTCCTTAACACTTTGCACACCAAAAATGACAAATTTTATTACAATTCTTACCCTCACAATACACACTTATTTACACACAATGCCATTACTTTTTCTCACATAATTAACCTACTACATCTAAAGCAAATAGTAGAATGGACCCTTATACCTTCCCGTATAAAGTAAATAGTCAATTTTTCTTAAAAACTGCGCACAAATAAGGGTGCAAAGTGTTAAGGGACGGAGGAAGTATGTGCTAATTATCAATCATTTTTTAATTAATAAGTTATTTAGAAACAATGTGTTTTGATATGATTACAATAAAAATATCAATTCGTTTTATCTTCACCAAATTGTTTATTTCACAACATAGTTTGTGACCACCATGTAAAACCTTTAATAGCATTGAATTGTTTTTTGTCCAATTTATAAAAATCTTATGGTTAGAGTTGTTTTTGTCGACATCTTTAACTGTTTTCTCTCTATTGTATAACTTCCATAAGAAAATCACATAATAGTAAAATTTGAATTAATAGCCATTCATCGAAAGAATAAATTATAACAAGAAAGTATTTTAAAAATGTTGGTAATGAATTGTTATCTAACTAATATCTAACCTTAGAATTAAATTAATATATGAATCAAATATGATATCCTAAGTATATATACTGCGCCTTATGTACTCCCTCCGTCCCACAATAAGTTTCCCAATTCTTTTTGGGTGTTGTTTTTAAGGAAAATGTGTATTTTAATGTGAGTGGGAGGAGAGAGAGTATTTAGTAGAAAAAGGTGGAAGGGAAAGTGGTTATAATTAGTAGGGCCCACTTACTTATCAAAACAAGGGATGATATATTTGTAATTTTTGTGAAGTTTTCTTTGCCATTTTTAGTAAGTTTTGAAATGGGAAACTTATTGTGGGACGGACCAAAAAGGAAAGTGGGAAACTTATTGTGGGACGGAGGGAGTATTTGTTTGACAAAAGCATCATTCTTTGTTTATCCGCTTTGCACCCAAATGATTTTTCGAAACCATGAATTAATTTTGGTCACATCCGCATGGGCCCATTGGACGGGCATTTGGGCCCAACATTTGGTTTCTCACTTTGTTTGGGTTCATTACAGAAAATGAATAAGAATGATAATAATCTTTTTTGAAAACAGTGATAATAATAATTTTATATATTGGTGTAGGAATAATAATTTAATAATTAACCTACACGCTTTTCATCTAAAAGACTAATATATTCTTAAAAACTGGTTGAATGATATTAGTGTTCAAAAGGTAGCAAACATATTTACTATATGTAAATTGGTAAAAATATTCCACCAAACTCTTGTTAACCACATGATTCATATTTGAAATTTAATTTAAAAAATTTAATAATTTTATAATAATAATAATAATAATAATAATAATAATAATAATAATAATATGTCTATCTATTTTTATATATTTATTTGAAATAATATGTCTTATTTTCTTTTACTATTGGTGCATTTAATATTTATTTTTGACTTATTAATGAATTTTTCTAATTAGCTTAGAAATTAATTCACTTATGATGAGTATCTTAGATATCAAGTAAACAACATGTCACTTTGACATGTTATTGTATGTATTTAATTTAACTAAAAATGGAAATTCTTAAGATCATATATAAATTATAAAAAGTTAAAGGATTATTTTGTTTTCATTTACATATACATATTAAGATTAAAATTATTATTTCACAGTAAACCTATGTTTCTCCACAACCCAATATTCAACCACGTTCTTATGATACCGATATAAAAGTTTTTTTTTTTTTTTTTTTAATGACAAAACATTCAAGTAGGAAAACAATTTATATTTCTCATATTTAATTAACAAACGACATCACCTATTTTAAAAAGTGTTTCATCTTTTATTCATATGCTTCATATGTTATTACATATACATATCATGAACACCATCAATATACACATTACATATATTGAAAGTGTACATTAAAATAATAGACTACACATACTATCAAGACAATTGGAATAGTCTATTTCCAGACTATTCCATCTCGCACCAACATAACACGTATTAATGAAATGAAACACGAGATTGAATTCCAAATCGAAACAGACTGAGATGGACATCAACGGACTTAATTGATCGCCCCACAAGTCTTCCGAATCTCACCGTTGGATCCGACAAGAGGTGTGATATCGCCCATCCTGATCATGGCACAGCCAAAGTCATAGAAGAAGATTTTAGGGTTTTTGCTGTAGAGTTCGACAAGGTTGTCAGTGGAGTTGCCATTGTAGAGAACCTGGTCGGAGTGCAAGAGGCCCTTGTTCTTGAGGAGGTTTACGAAGTAACTGTTGTCGAAGAATGTGGGAGTTTTAAGGTCGAGTGGTGCCAGGTTGTTATTTCCGGTGGGAGCAGTAGGCGGGCAGTTGGCCTGTCTGGTCTGAGCCAAGGATGGATCGATGTTGGTCTCGTTGTATATTCGTGCTCTGAAGGTTACACACCTTGCTGCTCCTATGGTGTGTGCTCCTGTATATATATCGTGTAAATCATTATTATCACGATTTTCAATTTTATTCCACAATTTCTCTGAATTTGGGCTTTCCAATACGTGTCGTCACCTACTTCTAGGTCACCGGAAAACCATTTTCCTATGAAATTTGAATTTTCAGGCCAAAAATTAGATTGAAATTGGACAGATTCTTAAATTGTGGAACTAAATTAAAAATCGCGATACTTATGAGACCAAAATCAAAAGATATCATAGTTATGAGACGAAAAATGATTTTAACTCTAGAGAGATGTGTAGAGTTAGGTACCTGATAAGGCAACCATGTCCCTGGCGGAGAGACCTTGAACTCGAAATCTATTGATGAGATTGGGAAGATCTGAAGAACCAAGAGGAATTGCACCACCATTTGCTGTTGAAAAACTGGCTGTTCTTGAATCCCTCCTCCCTACTTTAACATCCCAGCTTGGACCTCCAAGCTATTTTAAATATATGTGCACATTTTACAAATTTGTTTAAATTCATTTATCTACAACAAATGTTTAAAATAAAATAATAATAATAATAATAAAATTGTGTTCATTCCATGCGTTTAAGATCAACAGTATGTCTTCTGCTTAACACAGTTGACATAATGAGTTAAGCTCGAGTCAATATATATGAGGGACTCAAACTTAGTTTTTTACAAAAAGAGTATTTTAGTTTTTTTTATGTCAATATGGTTAACATATTACATGTAAAATATGTACTTTATCTATCCGACAAGGATAATATATCATCTACCCTTTTTCACTCTGTTGAGTAATGAATTTATTTTGAAAAAAAAAAATTATATTACTTGTAATTGAAATCACAATCCCTACATCACTTGCACCTTAATGTGAAAGAGCATTAAATGGAGTTAGAAAAAAAATGAATAGAGCTTTAACAATAATGGAAATGAAGTATAATTAAAAATAGAGGAAAAAGAGGAAAAAGGGAGAATGAATTATAGAGGTAGAAAAAGATCTTACAGTAACAACAGAATCACGAGCAGCAATGGCTAAAATATCAGCACAAGAAACGATAGCAGGACAGTCAGCTTCGAGCCTGGTCTTAGCAGCTTCCACCACATCAAATCCTCTTAGTCCACCATTAGGTAACGCTGCCTGCTCCCCTTGGAACGAAGGTGTATCCTTTAGAAGTAAGGACGCATCACACCCCTGTATTACATCTCTTGTTTCATTAATACACGTGATGTCATTTAATATCAAAGATTGGGTGATAACGACTTTTAGGCTGTGTTTACTTCCGCGGATAATGTAGGATTGAATATTTTAATCATACTTATTTGGAGTGAGTTTAAATGATAGATATCCTTTAAGCATGTGACAAATTTGAATGCCCTCACTCAATTATTTGAATTGACATTTTTTGTTCTCTCTTTTGAAAGAATCCCATATCTTTCATCTTCTTCTTCAAACCACTGCACCACCATATTCACCATTTTCAAACTGCTTAAAACCACCATCCGACATTTCTTCTTCTCCTCAATCAAACCTAACCATCACCATATCCGATCCTTGCCAGTGCTTCTTTTCTTCTTCACTTCTCACCCAGACATCAAACAATTCTAACAACAATATTGTTTGTCCACATTTCTAATTATATATTGGTTTGTTGCTTGGGAATTTGTTTAAGTTTCAAACCTTTATTTGGTGATTTCTGGTACAACTTTGTTTCTCTTGTTATTTATAAGCTATGAAAAAAAGAAAAAAAGGAAGATGAAATTTAAAGAGGGGGGCACAACATATGTCGATAGTGATAATAGATTGAGGAAGAAAAAACGAAAAATTAACATACAAACAAAGAAAATACTGAGAACAATGAAGAAATTTGAAAGAAGAATTGAGATGGAGAATGAGTTGCAGAACGAACTGCAAGAGAAGGAAGAGAGAGTAAGAGAGATGAAGGGTCTTTTGGACATTGTGTGCAAATATATATATATATATATTTTCACTTATTAAAAGTAATGTAATATAAAAAAGAAATTTCACATCCTATGATTAATCATAAAAAGTAAATGATGGATTACTTTTTAAAATTTATCCTTATCCTCTTAATTATCCAATGTTTTATCAATACAACGTAATCCAAGCCAACAAAGTAAACGCGACCTTAAGAGATAATTTTAATTTTGGTTTTATATATAAAATATTTTTCATTTTTTGGCAACCAAATATCTGTTTTTCAATTTTGGTCCTCTATATTTTATTCTTTTTCAATTTTGGTCTTTTGTTGTCGAAATTTTCAAAATTGATGACATGACAATCAAATTCCGACAGCCACGTCAACGACTTTGAAAATTCTGACAAAAATGAATTGAAATTTGGAAAAGAGATGCTTAATTGTCAAAAAATGAAAAATGTCTTACATACATAATCAAAATTGAAATTAACCCCGACATTTAATTTGGAATGTCAGAATTAATGAGTTAGAATAGATTTAGTTAAAGAAGGGTAATAGCAAATCTCACATTAAATAAAATGAGTGAAATTGTAAGAGAGTAATTACTTGAACGAAGCAATCGTGGAAATGGAGGCGGAGGAGGGAAGCACCCATCCGTTTGTCGTTCGCTAGCGCGGACTTAATGACGGAGGAGACAGTGCTAAATACACTTGGACACGACTTGTCATAAAAACTAGTGGATAAATAATGAGCTGAACACCTGCCCATCAACACTGCTAATATAACCACTACTCTTGCAATTATCATAATGGATGAAGAAGAAGAAGAAAACTCTTTCATTTTCTTTCTTGCTACTAATTACTCAACTTATTAAGGAAATGATATTGGATGAATTGTGAGGTTATTTACGAAAAATGCTATGCATATTGGAGGGATATATATGGGCAGCTAACTCAATGAAGTGATTGGTAGACATGTATCTTTGTGATTTGACTAATAAACTATATTAATTGAACATTTTGGACCAGGGTTGGAAGAGTCAATTTTAAGTCTTTTAGTTCAGGATTATCAGCTCTAACTAGAGCTAATGTGAAATTAACTAGCAAGAATTTCAATGAAGTTCTTACATGCACTAATTAATTCAAATGACAAAGTGTAATGATTATCATGTAATTGATGTATAAATTGTATATTTCCTCCGATCCAAACTAAATACCGTTTTATCGAAAGAAATTTGTCCTAAAACATGTTTTGTTTTAGAATTTCAAGACATATATACAAATAATCTATAAAAATACATTTATTTACTCCTATCAAATTAAAGAGGGTTGTTAAGAAGACACAATAACTATTGTTGAATAGAAGTAGATCAATTTTTACATTTTTTTTTTTTTGAATCTTTGTAAAAATACCTAAAATAACATTTATTTTGGGATGAAAAAATATATACATTACATGGATTATAATATTTTACTAGTCAAACTGTCTATTTATGTTTGTATGAATGGATGATAGTCTGAGTCATCCAGACCCGTTCTATTTGGATCCAATTTGGGTCAAAAGAAAACTGTTCAAATAAAAGTTGGAAACATGTTGAGTGATTGATTAGTGGCGCTGTCAAGATTTCCATGCATCAATGGACGTCAAAATTGACATGCAATGAGAGACGTGGAAAAATTGAAAGAAACCCTATAACCACTATTATTTGTGAACATATTCATTTCTTAGCAATTTGAAATTTTTTGAAAAAAAATAAAAAAATTCTGCTTTGTTTGGACCGGAACTCGGACTTTCAATTTCCGAATTCTTATTACTACAAAAATTATTATCCCTAAACTCCAAATAATCCTCAATTTGTTTTCTTCGACATGTGGTATTAAAACACGGGTAGGCAACAAACAAAATTAAACAACCTTAAATCTATCCAAAGACTATATAAATATAAATATATATATATATATATCAGTACAAAATCGTGTAAATTGTAATTAACTTTATATTTTTGTCATTCAAGTACCAACTAATTAAGAGATATTGATATTAAATTAGAGATAAATATTGTACATGATAGCACGATAGGCTATTAATAAACTTTATTTTAAAATAAAATATCATTTTGAAATATGGAAATATTATATAGCATAGTTTGTTGATTATTCAAAGTGGGGAAAATTGGAAATTTAGAACACTAACTTATGGTCATTCATCATTTAGGGACATTATCTTTTCGAATTTTAAAATTGAGACACCATTTTTAAAAAATTGGTGAATTTAGGACAAATTAGTTTGAATTGATGAATTTCGGGTCAATTAGTACGCTTAAGTCATGCGTCTATACTCGTTCGGGCTTCTTGTTGATATGGTTCACTTTGAATAAATTAATTCGATTTTTAAATGTCATCTCAATAAATAAAAAGCCCCATAATGTTGCAATCACTTACTTCATTACTCAAAAAGAAAAGATTTAAAAAAAAAAAAAACTTCATTTCTAAAAGGGCCGGATGCAACTGCAGAACCCTAAAATTTTCAAATTAATTCCCCAAATCCAAAATTGAATTAGTTTGACAAACAATTCATCATTCTCATTCAACATCTGATGATACATATTCAACAAAGCAATGTTATATGCATTAGCACCTAATGACCCACCAAGCACCACCACCACCGTCTACCCCTCCACTTCCACCACTGGAAATAAATTCAACATAGCGGCAGCCTTCGCCTTAGCCATAAGCTTGAACTCCCCTCTACTCACCGCTTCCACCATCTTCCTCACCCCATTGTAATAAATCAAGTCGTCGCCATAATCAGAATTAGAGCTTTTGAAATTCGGATCGGGTTTGAAGAGCGGAGACTAGGATCCGGGATCGAGGACGGAATCAGGCTTGGGTTCGGACTCAAGGAAGTCGTCGTCAGCGGCGGAAGGGTGTGATTGGTTGCGGAAGCGGGGTCGTTGAGGTCTTCCTGAGAGAGGACTAGAACGAAGGGTCGAGCGAGACTTGCGGCAAGTAGGACGGCGAGAAGCAGAAGAGTGTAGCTCAGATGTTGGGTTTTCCGGTGGAGCATTTCCGGCAACCGAATTGTACTTTAGGATTTAGAATATGTTCGTTCCTATTTGGTCATGTATAGGTTCGTAAATATATTATTATTGAGTTATTCCACATCAAGGTTGTCTATGTTGAATTTTGGAGAGAGAAAGTGAATTGATGGAGATTTAATTGTTGAATTTGAAGAAGAAGAATGATTTAGGTTCGTTGATCAATTTAGGGATTTTTAAGGAATTTTTTAATTTTTTTTTTAATTTCAAAATTGATGTGGTATTTTATTTTAATTTAATTGTATTATTTGATTTAATTATGTGGCTTTTTATTTACTGATGTGTCATTTAAAAATCAAATTAATTTATTCCTAACGGCCACATCAGCGAGAGACCCGAATTACGTGAGACATGTGACTTAAGCGTGCCAATTGGCTCGAAATTCGTCAATTCGGGCTGATTTGTTCTAAATTCACCCATTTTTTTAAAGATAGTGTCTCAATTTCAAAGTGCGAAAAGATAATGTCTCTAAATGGTGAATGATCATAATTTACTGTTCTAAATTTACAATTTTCCATTCAAAGTGGTTACTACATATTGATCAGCAACCTATTACATCATAATATTATATTGTTGAGATGCCACGTACCCTATTAATGCATTATATATTCAAATAATATATTTTATTCCATATTGATGTTTCATCTGATATTTCAAAATAACCACAACATCCTAAATGTAAAGATGACATCATCAATTTACATGCGATCTGAATTAAAAATAATGAATATGAGATAAAACACCAAATTGTGATAGAAGATCCAATTAATTATATATGAGAACTTAAGTCAACTTAATTTCATCTATACAGGGTTTTTCAAAATTCTCAACCTTAATTTGGAAGCCCAAGACATATAGACCAGTAAGTTTTCTGTTACAAACTTACAATATAGTTCGTATGTTCAAATAATTGATTGCTGATTGATAATTCATTAATGATCGTGATATTATTTGAAAAGGAAAGTGGGGTAATTATTGACTAAATACAGTGTAATTAGGTACGATATAAATGTATTATATGGAACAGATGTAGATCAACATCTCAGTCATACAATCGTCCTTTTTTTTAAAAAGATTTTGTCTGCATTTAAAACTGAGAATTCTCTCTCTCTGAAAAAAGTTGATTGAAATTTTTAAATAGTCCAACACACACACTTTACCACACACATATATCCATACGTATCAATCATAAATAGGGGAAATAGTTATCTGTACCCAAAATAATATATTGAATAGCAATTATACCACCTCAAAGATAAAACTTACAAAAATACCATAAATGTGGTCAATTTTTGATCTGATGGGATTGAAATAATGTTTGTGTAACTAACAATCAAATCATTAGAATTAAATAAGATTAAAAAAAATACACTTGGAAATGTTTATTACCATTAAACGAAACATTTGGTGAAGCAGCATACCATTAAACGAAAATTCATATAATTATATGCATTAAACGAAAATGTGCATATGCATTAAACGAAAATTTGTTTAACCTTTTATAAGATTATTATATGCATTAATTTCAAACATTAATTCATTTAATTTGCAAATTTGAATTCGTTTATTTCTCACAACCACTATTAAACGAAAATTTCCCAATTTTTAAACATGAATTCGTTTAATAATTTGCGAAAATTTGTAAATATTCAACGAAAATTTATGGAATTTCAAACATTAATTCGTTTAATGTGCAAATTTGAATTCGTTTATTTCTCACAACCACTATTGAACGAAAATTTCCCAATTTTTAAACATGAATTCGTTTAATAATTTGCGAAAATTTTGTAATATTCAAGGAAAATTTATGGAATTTCAAACATTAATTCGTTTAATGTGCAAATTTGAATTCGTTTATTTCTCACAACCACTATTAAACGAAAATTTCCCAATTTTTAAACATGAATTCGTTTAATAATTTGCGAAAATTTGTAAATATTCAACGAAAATTTATGGAATTTCAAACATTAATTCGTTTAATGTGCAAATTTGAATTCGTTTATTTCTCACAACCACTATTAAAAGAAAATTTCCCAATTTTTACGCATGAATTCATTTAATAATTTGCGAAAATTTTGTAAACTATCGTTTAATAGTGTTAAAATTTCCAAATTTTCATTTATTTTAATAGTGTCCGAATGATCAACACAGTATTTGTTTAACCTTTTATAAGATTATTATATGCATTAAACGAGAATTTGCAACAATTAAATAGTTCCACTTTTAAACGAATTAATTACACGAAATTCC
Source organism: Scutellaria minor (assembly GCA_954870855.1). Classification (NCBI taxonomy): domain Eukaryota; kingdom Viridiplantae; phylum Streptophyta; class Magnoliopsida; order Lamiales; family Lamiaceae; genus Scutellaria; species Scutellaria minor. Next base: position 5,510,054 of record OX940729.1, read on the forward strand.
TGAAATTTTCGTTTAATTGTGTTAAAATTTGTAAATTTCTAGTTACACTATTAAATTGTATGAAGCCTTGCAGACTTGTAATAGTTTGGGTTCGTGTACTGAAGCCCTGCATTGTTTAGGGTCTAGTGTTGAAGCCTTGCAGTGTTTAGGGTCTAGGGTTGAAGCCTTGCAGTGTTTCATAAATTGCAGTGTAGTGAAGATGGGATGGAACTCCATAACTTTACTTTAATTTGATAGAGAATGGTAGTTGGGTAATTTGGCTATTTCCTCAACTATTTAAAGACAAACATACACGAATATATTTACATTTCCCTCTCATTTTATTTTCACTTATAAGAAATACTGGGAAGCAGAGGCAGGGAGCTTGATACTATTAAAATTTCCACGAATAAGGTATGCATATCATTTTGAAGTGTACTGAAACAATATCAATTTGTCGTGTAAATGTGTATATTATATGCTATGCAATTGTCATTGTATGCTAATATTTGTTTAACTTATTGTTGAATTACTTAATTCTTGAATGTCTGTAACATTTTCATTATTTTAATATGTGTATTCCTTAATTTTCGTTTAACTATATATATACATCGAAGAGAATAAAAAGAAGGGCTTAAACGAATATGTGTCGCTTAAATGAGAAATAATGTGCAGGATTTATATTTGTTTATGAAGGGTTGCGTTGATATTAAATGTGCACTTCTAGAAAATAAATTTGCCATGTTAGAAAATAATGTGCAGTGTTAGAAAATAAATGAAATTTGCATGGTTAAATGAATAAGTTTGATTATAGCTTGGCTAAACGAAATCAACATGAATTTGCATGGTTAAACGAGATTTGCATGAAACTTTCATGGTTAAACGAAATTTGGTTAAATGAAATTTAATTAAACAAAATTTGCGAAATTAAACGAAGTTTGCACGGTGAAATGAAAATAAACGAAATTTGCTTGATATATAGGTTAAACGAATTCTAGGTTAAGTTAAGGTTAAACGAATTTTCAATGATTAAACGATTTTTGCATGATATATAGTTAAAACGAATTTCTAGATGGATTTTTAGGTTAAACGAATTTTGCATGATCTATAGGTTATTCGAATTTGTAGTGCTATTTAGGTTAAATGCTAGTGCTATTTAGGTTAAACGAATTTGTTTGTTGTATAGGTTGCACAAATTTTTTTTGCTATTTAGGTTAAATGAATATTTGGTGTTAAACGAATTTTTATGCTATATAATATGAATTAATTTCAATGCCATTAATATAGTTTAAACAATTTTTTAGGGTATACTTTAAACAATTTTATGGTATATAGGTTATACGAAGTTTAGTGCTATATTTATAGCATGAACGAATTTTTAACACTATATAGACCTAATATCATTCTCGGTTTCACACCTAATTTCAATATAGATTAAATTAAATGGCATTCTCTGTTGTACACGAAATCAAGATTGAATAGCCTGTTGTTCAATATTTTACACCTTATCATTCATCTATATTTCATTTTATATATAATACTAAGTGATCGAGTGTTGATAATATTCCAAATGGTTTAAATATGCTGTTTTTTTATAGTGACACCAAAAGATGAGTTTTGTATCCGTAGTAGTTTGGTTTGGAGGATATTGGGAAGGGTTAGAGTACAAAAATGATAATCGGGAGTGGATTCACCTTCCCAGAATCGGATATGTCGATTTACTCGACTCAATTCATCGCGTTGTACGTGCTGATATGAATGGTTGGAGATATGTGATCCATGCGTTAATTGAGACCGGTGGTTTTGTGAAAAAGATGAAAATAAAGAGTGATTCTGATTTGGACCTCTTATTCCAAATGGGATGTGAGGAGGTCATCGTTTTTGTTTCGCTTAAAAGGATTGATGGTGGAGTCAACTATTACTCGGATGGAAGACATGCGCCGGATCACATTCCAAATGTTCACACTTCTACTGGTGCTGTAGATATGCCAAATTGGAATGATTATTTTGAGGGGAATTTGGAAAATCCAAATGTTCCCTATGGACTACAAAACGATGAATCATTTTATGCAAGATTTGGTTTATCGAATGACGATCATATGGGACAGGTTGGGACATCGTCAGTTGGTTGTGCAGACTACGTCACAGTGACTTCGGGACTTGACATGTTCGACTTGAATAGGTCTCCGACTGCGTCTGGACAACATTAAGAAATACATCACAATGAATTACAACTTCTAGTTGGTGAAGAGGTTCGACTACAACAGAGACATGATGAACAAAATGGTAAAAAAATTTATTACATTTTTTACCAACCCAATAAAATATATTTGACATTCTATTTTATTTAACTGAAGTCTACATTGTGTACAGATTCGGACAATGAGGGAGGTGGATCTGGATCAGCCTTCGTCAATGTAGAAGCTGACCTTGAGTTGGATGAAGAAGATGAGAATGCTTTGGATGTAGACCAACGAATCGCTCTTGAGGAATTTATGACATATATTGATAGACGAAATTGGTTTATTCCGGAAATTCCAACTTTCGAGGAGCCCCGTAAAGCATATTTCGATGATGCAATGTCGTCTACACATGGTCTGCACAAAGGAGCCACGTTTTCTAGTAAAACGGAGTTGAAGAACGCAGTCGGTTTCTACCATTTGGAGAATCAAGTTGAATACTGTGTTGATCATTTGGACAAGACCAGATGGTTCGTGAAATGAAGATAAAAGAGAGATGAGCGGACTTACTAACGTGAAACCCATAAACGCTGAAACTAGACCAAAGGAGCCTGGCGAAGCCCATAAAGCTCCTTCTTGAGGCGATATACATGATTTGGATAGCGAAGGTCAATAAAACCGGGCGGTTGAGACATGTAGACTGACTTGTCAAGAACTCCATTGAGAAAGACATTCTTGACGTCAAGCTGATGAAGAGGCCACCAATGTTGAATTGAGATAGCCAAAATAACCCGAACCGTAGTAGCCTTCACTGCCGGACTAAAAGTGTGAGAGAAATCCAATCCCGAAACTTGAATAAATCCCTGAGCAACTAACTGAGCTTTATAACGCTTAATAGAACCATCAGAATGATACTTTGTCTAGAAGACCCACTTAGAACCAACAATATTCGTACCTGACGGATGAGGCACTAAATCCCATGTGTAATTGGAATGTAGTGCATCAATCTCTTCTTACATAGCAGAAAACCACTCAGGTGATTTCGAAGCAAATTTAAAACAACGAGGCTCAGACGAGGCAACCAAGACGGACAATAAGGCCGTAGGATACTTGGGCTTAAATATTGCAGACTTCAAACGAGTAACCATGGAGTGAGTGGGTGCAGGCTGGTGCAACGCAGGTTGGGGCAGTGTTGGCAGAGCTGGCTTAACAGGTGCCCAGACGAGACAGGTTGGGGGCAGACGGCCCATGGTAAGATGGAACTAGTGGCAAAGTGGGGCCTAATTCTGATGGCCCATAACATAGGCCACAAGGCCCATTTATGAAGGCTTAGTGAGCTGTGAAGAGTGGACCTTAGGAGATGAAGACTTGGACGAGGCCAGTGCTCCTCAAATGCAAAAATATCCAAATCACTAGGAGAAGAAGCTGTCGATTTTCCAGAAAATGGGAAATTAAGTTCATCAAATTGTGCATGACGCGTAAGAAACAAACGTGATGCCACAGGATTAAAACATATAATTGATTCACCATAAATTGGTGATCTGGAAACTGTATTTTATATAGTGAAATATACATGAACAGTTACACAAAATATGAGATATAAATTACAAAAGATATCTACAAGATACATGAGAATATTCTAGAAAATAATATTTGACTTAATGTCTTAATCCCTAATACTAGCAAAAATACTTTTTTTATTTTTATTTTTTTACATAAATATGACAAATCAACTTCAAGAATATAATATTTTATAATATACACAATGATAGTGTAAACCTTAGGTAACACTTTGGCAAATCAAGATCAAACATTTTCATGTGAGGATTAGGTTTATGGTCTTAATTAATTAAATGCCAGCCGACCAATCAAACTTTAAAAGCAGAGGAAAAATGTGTCAAAACTCTTTAAATTCTAGCTACCGTTATGTTTTGTTATTATTACTTAGTTATTGCAAATGCAAAAATTTCAACATAATTCCCAAACCAATTTGACATCGACAACAATTGAATGGATCTACACCAACGACCACGTCTTCTTATCTAGTGGAGTCGTCCCAAAAAAAAAAAATATATATATGATAAAATAAAAAATCAAGACATGTCCTTTTTAACTAGTTCTTCATTAATTTTACAAAAAGTGTAGGGACCAAACATGCATTTTACTTCTTTATTAATTTTGTTATGTTACAATTTAAATGTAGGATAATGGCAATGACCATGACATATAATATTAATTTTTGAGTTAATTAGTCGTTCTCACGGTTTATGAATTTATCATATAATATGTTTTAAATTTCAATTTTAATAACACAACATAATTTTCAGATGCAAACAAATTTTGTACAAAGTATTTAAGTGTTATAAAATTTATCATATAATATGTTTTAAATTTCAATATTGATAACACAACATAATTTTTAGATGCGAACAAATTTTGTATAAAGTATTTAAGTGTTATAAAATTATTAATTTACATCATTATATTACTTTACATATATACTTTTTACCTTATACACTTATAGTTTGTAAATACTTTTGATTATCTACTTATACATAAAAACCTTATTGTATGAATTATGAAATAAATACATACTTCTAATGTGAAACATTTATGTATAAAATAATAATATTTGTAAGCACATATACATATTTATAGGAATGTTTACATTTTAAACAATAAAATATTATTTAAATGATTTGTGAAAATTACTAACATATATAATCATTTCATCATTGCAGATAAATATTATACAGATGCTTTTTATACTTAACAATAATCAAAAGAACAAATCAAAACAATATGGTAAATAAATCCAACTAATATTTGTTGTTATAAAATCACAAAAAAGGATACAATAAATGCAATTTAAAAAAAAAAGCTAAGGGCTATGAGTGAGCCAACATGAAAAAAAAAATTATAAATTATATGATGTATATAAATATAATGCGTATTCCTATTCATAAAGTGTAAAATTATTGGTCATCGTCCTACCAAATTTTCCTTGTAAAATTGTGAATAATACTTGAAATGTGAACTTTTTTTTTTTCAATCAAACAACTTGTATGCTTTTATAATTCTGATATTTGTGGTTTCGAATATTCTAATATGCGATGGCATTAAAAAAAAAAAAAAAAAAAAAAAGGATGGCAAGAAGTATTCAAATTGTATTGGATATCATTGCTCAAATAGCCCAAACCCACCATTAGGCCCAATTGTTAAATTAACCTAATTGAACCCCCATTTTATTATTCCATATATGTAAGAAAATTGGACACCTCAAAACCCTGATGACTCACAGCTCAGCCTCACGCTTCACCACCACCCAAGACTAAAATGTTTCATTTTTAGTCGAACCGGTCGACCATTTCATTACTGACGTTTTTGGATACGCGCGGGACTCAAACTCGAACCGCCCGGTCTACCATCTCCGACCGACCGAAGCACATAGGGCCCAATTCAACGATCAAAATCTAGGTTGCTTTTCTTCGCCCCAAATTTGATTTGCATTTTCTTTTATGCACGGGTAGTTGATAATTATGCATGAAATCTCAAATTAAGAATTAGAATTTTTGGAATCCAGTTTTAATTCTTGAAAAAAAGTTGAACAATCTCGCATAAGTTCCCCTTTTCCGGTTATTTGTCAACGATTGTTTGTTGCTGCATGTGAAGCTTCGTGAATGGAGCGATCACATCATGTGGAGGTCGGGAGTCTAGAAGCTTCGCTGCTTCAAATGATCAATGACCACAATCACGCTGCTATTGAGTTGCGGGAACATACTGGTCGGTTGTCGTTTAACAGAATTTATGCTTAATTTGATGATTTAGTTTGCATTGAATTATGGTGAAATTCGAGGTTTATCAGCGATTCTTCTCTTGCCTTCTCTATTTTTTTTTTTTCCAATTACTTGTGAATTATGATTAAATTCCCTATCTAATTGGTGCTTTGGTTCTTCACTTCCGTCTCCTTTTTGGGAACTATGACAACTTTTGAATATTTAGTTATTTATGATAAACTCAGACAAAGCCAAGAAAGAAGCTATCCGTACTGCAATACGTGTGTCGGATCTGTTAGTGAATGCTGTTAATGGGGGCGTCCAAGAGGTCTTCATAAACGAGAAACGAATTGAAATGGAAATTCAAGCATTGACTGCAACTATCTTGCGATTCTCGAAGCATACTGATCAGTGGCTTGCCGCTTCTCATACCATCAACAATGCCGTCAAGGTTAGTAATTGAATTCTTTCAATGTTTGCTTGTTGAGTTGCTGTTAGGTGTATAATGTACAAATGCACTGTGATTCAGCAATGTGTGTATTGGTCTGAACCATGTAATTACAGTACACGAAATAGTTAGTGGATGGCTATAGCTGTTGAAATCAACTTCAGGCTGTTATCCACCTCCTCTATTTTATATGCTGTAGTATGTAATAGCTGTTATCTGAATTGCTTCTTTCTGTTTGTTTTCTGGACTATGGAAACTGAAATTTCTATGATGAAATATTGATGCATAGGTATGCATTTGCATGTGTGATATTGTTATACATTAGACTTGATGAGAAACATCACACTTACATGGTGTTTCATATTAACTGCCAGGTGGGATATGTACTTGCATGTTTTCATAACTAGCATGTAAGAAGCAATCAACTTGCAGCTTTCTTTCATCACCTTAGTTTAGAGTGTAAACCAAGGCTACCATGTGTTTCACAAAGGTTTGAGAGATTATTCATAATGGCTCTCAACTTACCACTAAACATTTACATTTAGTGAAAGATTATGATATCTTTGGAAGATGAGAATGAAATTGATCAGCATTGGAGGTTCTGTTATTTTACCTGTTTATATATCATCTCTTGCTCTCTTTTAGCGTCATATTTGCCTGTTGTCAGGAGAAATATAGGTGAGCTTAAAATAAACAAAAAAATTTCACAAGCTTCTGTTATTTGTTGGCTTGACAGTTCATAAATTACAATCCATCAAAATCAGTGGTTAAAATCTCTCCTAATTGTTCAGTTTGTTGTGATTTCATTGTTTCCTTCTCTGTAGAACTCACTATATAAATGGGCATCCTTACTCATGCAACCACCAGTTCATAGTAGATAAGCATATATTGTTATGATAGTAGCCTGAGTACTCCAGTGTCTTCTTTGCTGAAAGCACACACAGAGAATTCACTCTACACACTAGATGGGGATGGTATACTGGAATTTCGCGAAAATCAAATAAGACTTGAGTACATTTTCTTGAATGATTTGCATTTGAACAGAAAACCGATAATCCGTTTTTGCTGAGTCTTTTTCACTTATATTTGGAAACAGGAAATTGGAGATTTTGAGAATTGGATGAAGACAATGGAGCTTGATTGTAAAAGCATAACTACTGCAATCTGTAACATCCACCAAACATGATCAAATAAGGCAAGATCTGAATTTCATAATTTCCATGTCGCTACACTTATTGTGAAATATGTTTACTTGTATAAATTGTCTTGATAGCATTGGCTGAAGACAAATACCACCTAAGAACTTTTCCGAGTAGAAAGTCATGTGGATATATTCATGGAATTGAAGTTCTATTTAGACAGGGATATTCTAACATATTTCAGCACAAAAAGATTTTCCTAAGGAAGTGGAACCTCCCCTTATGTAGCAAAGATAGTTGAGGAGAAGGAATTTCAAAAGAAATAGAGTAATTGCTTAGCTATCTCCTATCAATTGAAGTGTTGAAGAACGTCTTTTTTATTAGAAAAACCTGTAGCAATTGATTGGGGAGAAAAGACCCAAAGTGAGAAAATTTTGTTCTTATCCATCAGTGAGACTTTTGAAAGAATAATAATGATAGTAATTAATAAATAAGTTTTTGTGTATCCTTCCATGGTAGTAATTGCCATCACCATCCTGCCTTGGTGTAATGCTTTTCTTTTTCCTCAGGTGTTATATCCGCATGGTGGAACTTGAACACTAAATCTAGCAAGTGGCGCTTGTACATGGAGCAGCTTTTACAAATTTGTCTGTCCCTTCATTTCTTGGCAAGCCAATTTGAACAAGTTCAGAGAATACAATTATCTCTGCTTGCTTTATGGGTATAGTTGGAGAGAGCATTGTCTCTCAAGTTGAATACTTACAACTCCATTTCCTTCTTATATCACAAAACTAGTCATCATACACAGATGATTGTAATTGTAATTGTCCTCAAACTCTCAGAATTACACTCAGCTTTGCAAATGATTTCTTTATGATACTCAACATAAGTTAAAGTGTAAAGTTTATATATTTTATCAGGTAAAGTGAAAAGATTCAAAAAAGAATTTGTTCAAGGGGAAAATGCAATTTCTAGCTGGGTCGGTATGGTATGCCATATCGAAAATCTCATAATCATATATCATACCGAAAATTTCGATATGAAAAAATTCATACCGTTACCGTACCAAAAGTTTCGGTATTATAAGTAGTCATATTGTTTCATACTGAAATTTTTTGGTATACCGAAAATACAGATATGCCAAAATGAAAAATATAATATTTTTTAATTAATATTAATATTTTCGATATTTCTGTCTATACCGAAATTATGAAAATACATATTAATATCGTACCGAAATTTTTGGTATATCAAAATTTTCGATATTTTTAATATTTTTTCCATATGATAAACCCGGTATTTCGGTAATTTTCACCATCCCTGACTGGTGTATAGCACAAAAATGGGAATGGTGAGAATTAATAATTTCCATTTTTATTACTGATTTCGCTAACCAATTTTCACCCTTGCGTCCACTTTGAATTGGACAAAGGCCCAATTAACAGGCCCACTAACAGAAGCCCAAGCCAAGGCAAAAGCGCTAGTTTTTTTAACGATTTCCGACAAGGAGCCGTAGATAGTAGATCAATGAAAGTACAACCGTTTCTGTAAGCTCACTCATCTTCAAAGTTTGAGCAGCCATGGCGGTTTCTTCCTTACTACGTATCCCGGTTTCCCCATGGTCGTTAACAACAAGTCGTAGCTTCATAAACCCTAACAATTTTACGCATTTGAAAGTAATTATTCAGCGCTTCTCCGCTGAATCTTGTTCCGCCACCACCCAGGTAGGCCCATCGGAGGTAGGGCTGAAATGGGAGCCTTTGCGCAAGAAGAAAGTCGTAATGCGTGTCGGTTACGTTGGTTCTGATTACAGAGGTCTGTTTATGTGTTTTCTGTTTCATTCTTTCTTCTTGCACAACTGCGTTTACTTTGATGTTCTGTTATTTCGTTTTTGGTTTGATTCTATTTTCTGCTCTTGTTGCAGGTTTGCAGATTCAGAGAGATCAACCTGAGTTTTCCAGTGAGATTTCTTCTTTCTTCCTCGCTTTTTTGATTTATTTGCTTTTGTTGTCATTTCCTTCTTTTCTAATAGGTAATTTTTGGAAGATTTTATTTTTTGTTACGGGGGATGTGTTTTATGAAAATGAGACTTAAGAATGGAAGAAATTTAATGATATAATTTTTTATTTTTTTGACTCTGTAATATGGAATGGTGATTTAAGCCAGGAATATACAGATTAATTGATTAATTTTTACTTTGTGAACATTGATTATATGGGGTCGTTTGTTTCTTGATGAAATACGGATCAGTTATCTGTCTCTCCATCTTTAATGCTGCTCCTTTTCTGTTCCCAGCAAGCCGTTTTCTTAGTAAATGTGGTGTTAAACGAGGTTTTATAAAGCACCATAATCTTGTTCTGTAGCCATTGAAGGTGAGCTGGAAAATGCTATTTTTAAAGCTGGTGGAATAAGAGAGAGCAATTTTGGGGATTTGAATAAAATTGGTTGGGCAAGAAGTAGCCGGACTGATAAAGGGGTAAGCTATGTAGTCACTATTGCAGGTTTTTGTTTAAATTTGGTTTCTGCCACTTGTATTTTTATGCAACTTTGTTCATTAGACTCCATAACCACCATGCGTTCAGGTTCATTCACTAGCGACTATGATATCTTTAAAAATGGAGATCCCAGAGTTTGCTTGGAACAATGATCCGAATGGCTTTGCTCTTGCAAGTTATGTTAATTCTTATCTTCCTGAAAGCATTAGAGTTTTCAGCATCTTACCTTCACAAAGGTAGAGAGTTCTTTGCAAGCACGGTCTCTCTCTCTCTCTCTCTTCATCACTTTCTTTGAAGATTATGCTATCATATTCGGTGTTTTATGGAGCATAATTACTTTTTCACATGCTGGTTTTTAATTATTTTAATATGTTAGGCCCATAATGTTTTATGTTTGATCATATCCACCAATATGTTATTTTAGATCACGTGTTTCTTCTTGTTTCAATCTCCCTTCTTTCATTATTTTATGTTTGCTTACTTTATTCTCAGGAGTTTTGATGCCCGAAGAGAATGTAGCATCCGCAAGTATTCATATCTTCTTCCTGCAGAGGTTATTGGAGTAAAAGAGAATTTCACTGCTGTTGAAGTTGATCATCATGTATCAGATTTTAATGATATACTGAACACTTTTGAGGTATGAATAATGCAATATTAGATATTTTCGTTCCTTTAGTTGTTTGGTTTCCGCTCTTTGTGTTATTTGATATTGTTAGAACAAACTTTGAGGCTGTTGAGAGAGTGGTCGCTGTAGTAATTTGGTATTTCTGGAGTTCTTTAGAAGTCATAATATGCACTTTCGTTTTTAAAGATGTAATTCTGCAAGTACAAAAGATGGACCTTCTTCATGACTATATTCTGGAATTGATGCAAAAACTTGCAAACATGGATTATGAGCTAGGAACTTATATTTGCATTCATTTGTAGAAGTTGAATCACATTACTTCTTGAATACTCTATTCTCAGAATACAGAAAAAAATGCTCAGTTCACTGACTAGTTTGTGCCACTGTGTGGTGTTCCAGGGAGAACATCCATTTCACAATTACACAATTCGATCTAAATACAGAAAACCCCTTCCTTATAGAGCCTCATCTAGAAAGGGTTTTGTATCAAAGACTGTTAAGGTGCGAAGTGGCTCTGAGTCAGAGGGAAGTGATGAAGAAGACATTTGTGAAACTAATGAATCTTTTTGGGAAAGGGAAAATAGTTCTCCCTTGTGCAGTTCTGAAACAAATTCACATGGAGTATTTGATGAAGATAAAGACAGCTTGAAGGAACAAAATAATGTTGTTTCAGCTGTACGTGCTCGGTGGTTAGACGAACCTGATGAGAAGGACAGACTTAGTGCATCACATTTCAGAAAGATTTTTCAGTGTTGTGGAAAATTGGAGCAGTTGTCTGATGTAAATTATGTAGAAATATCCATTTGTGGAGAGTCATTCATGTTGCATCAGGTAAGAATCTTATATTTTCATAACAAAATAGTTTTGTGCATTTGATGGTTACTTCCTCATCCTCGTGCTTAACATGTTTTTACTATATACAACCAGATACGCAAAATGGTAGGAACTGCCATTGCCATAAAGCGCAGTTTACTTCCAAGAGATATTTTGAAGCTATCCCTATCCAAATTCTCCCGTTTTATCCTACCTCTTGCTCCATCTGAAGTTCTGATTCTAAGGAGCAACAATTTTGTCATCAAAAAACGACCTGGCCATGTAACAAGGCCAGAAATGGTGACATTGGTTGAATCTGAGGAAATCCTCAAGTTGGTCGACGGCTTCTATTCTTCAGTGATGTTGCCTCAGTTGTCTAAGTTTTTAGACCCTTCAGAGTCACCCTGGAAAGAATGGGTGCCAATATTAGATGCAAACACTGGTATCCCTGAATCCCAATTAGACCAAGTGAGAATTGCTTGGAAATCATGGAAAGAAAGGTTTGGGAGCCGGGAAAAGATGGCAGTGTAACTATGACTGGTATGCTGAATTTATTGAGTTTGCATATTAAGATTGATTTCTTATCAAATGACTCAAGTGGCGAATTGTATCATTCTGAGTTCATCTATTTTGGTGCAGGCTATGCTCGAATGAAAAAGCTGATCGTCCCTCTTGCAACACAGGAACAGCAGATCTTACATGAGGCTTCTTTGGGACTCTTTTCTGGTGCAAATTGTGTTTGTTTTACGTGTCAATTGATCCAAGAAGTGATTTTTCTGGTAGTTAGAGCGTGTCTTGATTGCTGAAGAAGCATTGGAATGGCTGATAAGTTCTTAAGGGAGAAGCAATATACAGTGATGGTGGCAGAGTGAGAAGTCTGAGGCTGGGAAGGTATTTAAATCTATTGATCTCTGATAGAATTCAATTACATAACTTTTAAGACAGCATTAATAATAATAAAATTTGTTATGTAAGCTCCTATTTTCAACAAGAATAGGGATCTCAACATCACTATACTCTATTAAGTGCATACAATTTTTTAGTTCTTACATCATGTATCAAAGCTAGCAAAGTTCCCAAAATACACAAACCACCCCATATCACAAAGCTTGTTTGGTAGCATCTCTCCCCCATGCAATTATCTTCTCCATTTACTCTATTCTTTTTGTAGAGCCCCAAACAAGAAAGACCCAAAATATTGTGATTTATCCCAAAATTCTTGGTCCCAAACAGCTGACTAGTTGTCGATACAGATATCCAAGTAATTGCAAGCCGTGCTAATATACAACGACAAGTCATGTTTGCAGATTACTAATAGGAAAAAAGCTCCACACATAGGAGTAATTGCAAGTCATGTTTGTATATCACATTGTATTCAAGCAATAAAAAGACAAAATATTTTATCCTACCAAATTTAGTCTCAACTCTCAACTCCATTGCTTTAAATTTTAGCTTGTTTTATTCAAATCTTTTTTATTATTTGATTCGGTTGTCCATTCATTTGAATCTACATCTCTAATGGTAATAAGTATAATTATTGAGGTTTTAAAAATATATATAACAGTTCGATAATTGAAATATACACAAAACACATTTTTAAAATAAAAAAATCTTATTAAAAACGTTGAGAACTCCCTGTTGGCAAACTTTATATCCCTTCTCCATTCCATAAAATTTTGATAATACTGTATCAAAATTATCGTGTCAAAGTTACTAATATAAGTTTTATGGCTTCATCCTTGGTCGTTAAATAAAATTTAAAGTAGAAATAAAGAGAATTGATCAAAAAGCATAGTTTTAATAAATACAAGTAGGGATATAAAATGAGCTGAATCGACACATTGCGAAACTTGAAATTGAACAACTTAAAACTCCAACAAATGTTAAACTTGAAAAACTCTATTAGCCCATTTCAAATATTACTTATTTAAATAACTTAGAAAATTGTTTTTACAGTTTTACTCTCTCCATCACAAATATATAGGTTGCTTTTTTCTTTTTATTTTTGTTATTAAAAATTCATAACCTGGCAGTCGCATTACAGCACATGCAATCTGCATATAAAGTCTTCACTTCACTTGATTAAGGGGATGTTTGGACTGGATTTAAGGTGGCTTGAGCAAATCTGGATTTTGGCTTGAGAAAGATTTTGTGAGTTTGAATTTTATGTAGAATTATAATTAAGATGTCATTTTCACATAGGGAATTGTAGAAAAAGTAGATGTTTTTTGTTAGGAGTTATAGAAAAAGTAGATGTTTTTATTGAGAATTGTAAAAAATGGATTTTTTTATTGGAAATTGTAGAAAAAGTAGGATTTTGCAAATTCTTGTCTAAACATGGACTGGACTGAGTCCATCCAAAATCTGGATGTACCAAGCCCAGTCCAAACATCCCCTTAGAGATTTAATAAAATTTCAAAATTTCCGTATAATTCTCCCGCTGATTGCAATTTCTTGCAGATTGAACTCAAGGAAACCCTAAAGCTTCGATTGAATTCGCCGATAATGGCGGAAAGTTCCACAACTCCGGCCGACGCCGACAAACCGGTTGTTGTTAGGGTTAAGCGAAAAGTTAATCAGTCTGCCCTCGATGCTTTTTGTAAGTGCTTCTTGTAGTTTACAACCTTGTTTTCGGATTTTGGGCGTAGTTTTTCTTCTCATTTCTTTCGATCAGGGCTGGAAATCCATGAGAGGCCATTAAAGCGACCGTTGCTCGATTTTGGAAAGCTGGCGATATCTGATGCTTCTTCAAGTAGAGGTATGTTGGATTTCGGGTTTTCGGTCGAGCATTTTCTTTTTCTGCCATATTTGGCTTCTCTTGTTTTTTGATTTTTTGGTAAAAATTCGTGGTGCTTTCTTGAATTAGTCTTTCTTTAACTTGACTCTTACATGTTTATCAAGTTCTACAGATTGGATATTTGCTAGTTGTGCACTAAAGAGAATTGTGAGCTCTTCATGTGTAATCTTTATCATTGCCAATGATCAACTGTTAATCTATAACATTTTTAAGTACGGAATGGAAGAATTTAGGGCTATTTCAAAGTTAGTTGTTGGTGGTATTTAAAATAAAAGAAAAATAAAAGGACATAGCCGCATACACAAGAGAGTCACAGGTCGACAAACTCCAAATGCAGGCCTCATTAAAACCTTAATATAGGAAAATCCATTAGGTAAAATCCATATTAAGGAAAAAGAGTACCATGCCAAAACGAGCAAACTAATGAAATCTATAATATTCATGACCAGAAAAATCAAGAAACATAAGATAACTAATCTCCTTCAGAGGTGCATCCCACCACTGGAGGTCCACCTTCATCTTCGATAGTGCACCAGCAGCTTGATTCCCCTCCCTGTATAGGTGAAAAACTCTAAATTGAATCTAGTATATTGGTGGTCAGTAGTTACCTGGAGAAGGATAATCAGTCTCTTCTCTGTTGGATAGCCTAAGCATAGCCCAACCTTAATACTGGTTGACAAGACTAAAGAAGTGGATGAGATATTTTTTATGGTAGGGTACCTACGTCCAAAAGATGGAAAAGTCTCTATGATGTTGTTGTCTCCATTAGCTTGTTTGTAAATTTTTTTATATCAAAGAATTGAAGCGATTTGCTATTACAACAATTTTTTAGTTTCTTTTGACATTTAAATTTCTGAAAATACTTGGCCCCCACATAGTTTGATCCTCCAAATTCATTATGTTAGATTGGTGTTCTAAGTTCATTTGATAAAATAGGAATGACACAGAGAAGTTGGTATAATCTCTCAGAAATGATGGCAGTAACAGACATGGTGGACATTAGTACTTATCTTATTAACTTTACTTTTTAATGCCACCAAAGGCTTCTTCATATTGTTTTGAATTTTTGTTTTAAAAAATGAACTTCCAACTAAGTGTGAAACAAGCCTATAAAGTTTCCATGCTTTTTAAACCTTTCAAGGTCTTTCATTCTTACATAGTTAATAGTTTGTTCAGTTGGTTTCAGTGGTTAAGTTACACATCTATAAACCTAATTCTAGGTTGTCATGTTGTTTCTACTATAAATATTAGACTGCTATGTATAATTCAACCTAGCTATGTATAATTTAACCTAACATTTTATAGGATTGCTAATGTTACCTCTGTTTGACATGTTATAGTGGAGGAATTGAACATAACGAAGATCCTGGTGCGACATGTGGAGACAGTTACTAGCTCTAAGGAGACATTTGAAGTGCTCAGATCCTTTATGGTCAGTTAATCTGTTTGTTATGAGTACATGGTGATAGAAACTAGTCGTTCTATCTAGTGATCTTACGGTTGCATAATTATAGAATAATCTTTCTTGACTTGTGTACCTATTAATGGTTCAATAAATTAATTATGTTTGAACAGCCTAATTCATCTGGTGAGTTGCAATCCGAGAATAATGAAGAAAGAAGGCAAAGTTTGAAGACTGTTAATGTAAGTTCTCACTTCTCCCTCACCTGTCTCTCGCCTTCCATGTACTCACAAGCTTCTTCCCTTGTGTACCTACTGCCTGCTTTTAGTAGTGCCAGAGTCTATCTCTGATCTTGCAATTACTGTTTCCCCATGATGAGCTGCTTGAATATCACGCCGCCGTTGTACTTTTGCGATGTCAATAAAACTTTACTCTTTTGAATATGTTTATGGCTGCTTAAAGTGAAAACTTGCTATTCCATATTTGTATGTGGGTAAGTTAAAGAGTTACTAACCTTCAGTCCAAATTTTAATGTCTGCAGAAACATGATCAGTTGGTCAAGGCTAAACAGAGGCAAGAGGTACAGTACAGTTTAGATTTGTAGTGCTGATGTTTAGTTACTGTTATTCTTTTATTAGTTATGCGCCCCAGTACTTATAATTAAATGAGCGAAAAGTCCCTGAACTCTGTGAATGTGCGTATATGGAATTCATTTACTATGCTGATGGCCTAACTCTCAGCCTTTTGCTATAAAATTTGTAAACATGGAGGCCATTTTTGCATTTTGGTCCACTTAAGAGTTTGTGTGTGTGATGCTGGCTGCAGGGTGTAATTTTTATTTGTGTGTTTTTCTTCCATTCGTCTTGCAATAAAGTTCTTTACTTTCCGTCTGGTTGTGATGTTTTGCTTCCATTTTTCTTCTGAATGGATAGTCTCTTATCACTCATTATGGAGGGGTTACATCATGTTTTGTTTAATATTTAACAATGGTTTTCATTCTTTAAGGTTCTATCAAGACATGCTCGTTTTGAGCAAATATGGAAAAGCAGGAAGGGGAAGAAAGATGCTTCAGAGGATGAAGCCATATATGATATGTGCAGACTCTATGATGTTGTTAGGGTTGATGTTGAGGAGCACGTGGAAGAGGTGCAAAATGAGAAGTAGTACTCTTTCACAAGTGATGGTTTTGCATCATTACTTGAGCTATGATACGTATTTTAATAAACCTTAATCTTGGATCAGGGATACAGAGTTGGATGATATCAGGATGATGGCTGAATATTTGCCTCTCCTGAGAGAAGTTTTGCCAACTGCTGCTGAGGAAATTGAATCTGATATTCAGAATGTTATGTCCCAAAAACAAGGTCTGGCTCAATCATCTTTCTTTTTTCCAGTGTAGTAGGTGCTTGTACATTGATGGTTCTGTTCCATGGAGCTTTTCTTTTTTCCCTCCCATGGTGGGTGTTTTGGTGTGGGGGGGGGGGGTTTATTTTGGAAAAAAAAAAGTTACATAATAAAAATTAGGGTTAAAAACAGTTTTTCATCCGAACTTTACATGATTTTACACTTTCTATTATAAACTTTGAAATGTTGCACTTTGCCGTATGAACTTTACATTTAATACGTTTTACGGTATTGAACAAATCATAGTCATACATGTGTCCTAAATCAATGACTAGAATTTTGACAAATACCGTAAAATGCATAAAATTTACGGCAAAATGCAACATTTTAAAATTTATACAAAAAAGTGTAAAATCATGTATACTTCGGATGGGAAAATGTTTTTAACCCTAAAAATTACAAGCAATACATATCTCACTCTGCTGTCATGGAGCTCTTCTTCATCTAGCATCCTCTCTTTCATAGTTATTCGCTTTGCAGCTGAATATGGCTGGAACATCTGACGTCTTTTTTGTTGTTCTTCTGTTATGAGGTTTTGGTTGTTAATAATCTGATTGTTATGCAGCATCTTCAGATGGTTATGTATATGATTTCTATGCCATTAAGGAGGATGTCGGAGAGATGGAGGCTGATTCAACTGGTCTATTTCCTTTGTAAGCATTCTTGTGTCTAATTGCCTTCTTCATTGTGGTATCACTACTACAGATTTGACTTTATTTAATTTATGACAATATGCTACTGGATCAGAGTTCAAGTAGATGACATTGCTGACGATTTCTATGATGGCCCAGATGATTCAGAATGTGGAAGTGATGATTCCAACGGTGTGCTCTCTCTCTCTCTCTCTCTCTCTCTCATACAAATCAAGAAATAAATAATTACATGTATCCTGAAATCTCAGCGGAGGACAATCCCCGGAATGATTATCCGGATGATGAGATGTCAGAGGATGAGGATGAAGTGACAAGCAAATCATCTGATGAGGATGAAACAAGCAAAACATCTGATGAGGAATCAGAGGGTGAGAGTAAAACTTCTGGAGGCCAATCTGAAGAGCTGGAAAGTGGAATTCAAGTATCATACGAGCACGAGAACGAGACGTTAGAGCTGGATGACTGGTCAGACAATGGAAATCAACTCTTTGAAGATGATTTGAATTCTGAGGGAGATGATTGGTGAGGAAGAATGAAGGATACTTGTTTTGGATTCATCAACTGCTTTGTTCATTCACGTGTTAATATTAGATTGTAAGACTTGGTGCATCCTTGTGCATTCAGTTTATAGTACTATTGTTTTGCCATGGAACACTTTTGCTAGGAACCTTGAAATTGAACATCAAGTTTTTTAAGCAGAAATTTTCTTATACATTTATTCTTTATATCCCATCACTTATCTTAGATATGTTAGTATAATATTAATAATGTGCCTTTATGTATATAGAATGATATTATCATTATCATTAACAGTAATACTAACATTAAAAAGCATGAGTGAAAGACTGATGAAATTGTGAGAGAGGAATGATTGTTGTGAGCATTTTCATCTCTTGCAGCAGTTGTGTGGTGAAATCTGTCCCACAAAAATGAAGTGGTGGACAATTTGTATATTTAGATGATCTTTTATTATAAGTTTCAATCTTTCTACATTCATAAGAACTCATTTACATACATAAAAACTCATATGAAATTGGCTCGTGGTTATAATTATATGACTAATAGTAGACACCTTAAACTCAACTTCACGAATCAATCTCTCTTTTTTTTTTTTTTAGATTTTCTCATCTCACAGAATTAGATTCTTGAAATGATCTCACAAAAAGCGTACTCTTAAATAAATGCATGTGATTATCCTAAATTTCAAAAAATATTCAAGTTATTAAGTTAGGTGGTAGCATAAGTAATGTTCTATCGGCCTGTAATATTCTTCCAGATCCTTATAAAACAAGCTTCCATGGGATAAGATTGATCATTGTTGTTGGTACTAGGATTTGAGTGGGTCACATTCCATTTATTAATATCTCCTCTATCATCACTTCTATTTTTCTAGAGGTAAAAAATAAAACCATACAGTAATATTATAAGTTGTAATTGAGAAAAAATCACTATTAACCAATCACATATTAACACTCATTTTATTCAATAATAAATTCATTTCATATATGAATAATTCAAAAAGGTAACATAAATTCAAATATATATCGATAATATTATTGAATATGAACCTGTAATTTAAAATTTGAACCATAATTACATTTATGCGTTTCATGATGGTGAAGCCATGTGGCAATGATAGTGCTTTCTACTCGTTTTGCCATTCATGTGAAGAGCAAAGAAAAGTTGAGTGTGGAGCCGTGTTTAGTGCTTCAAGTCCAGTGTTGTCAAATTAAGTAACAAAACAATTGGGTGAGTCCCCAAAATTAAGTTTTATTTCATTTTCATGTGACAAACATGTCAAAGTAGGTAAACTTACAATTTCTAAACACACTCCATCTTTTTAATATTTAAATTAAAAAAAATGAAAATTTAATTAAATTCCAGATTTACCCTATGAATTAAAAAAATAAATGAAAAATGAAAAATGAAAAATCTTTCCTTTTCCCTTTCTCCTCCCTTCTGCTTCTCCCTTTCTTTTTTATATTTTTCTTCTTCTTTCATTTCTCTAACTTTTCAACTTGAATTTTTAAGAAATAACATAAGAGTATGATGCAAAATCATTTTACAAGTTATCAAAATATGTTATAATCACGTGAAATCATATAAAAAATGAATAAAATGAATCAATTTTGAGGATTCCATTCGATCTTGGTTGGTCGAACACATTGAGGTGTGTTCGACCGTCAGCATGTTCAACGTCTGACGGCTGAACACACACCTCTGTGTGTTCGACCAATCAGAATCAAACGGAACCTCAGATTTGATCCACTATTTTCATTTATTTTTACACAATTTCTACATGATTTTTCACACGATTTTTACATATTTATTTGACATGTGAAGTGATAAAATTAGAAAAATGAAAGAAAAAAAACGAAAAAAACAATTTTGAGATCCTGTTCGACCCTGGTTGGTCGAACACACAGAGGTGTGTTCGGCCACCATGCATCGAACACACGCCTAGTGGCCGAACACACCTCTGTGTGTTCGACCAACCAGGGTCGAACAGGGTCTCAGATTTGATCCATTTTTTTCATTTTTTTACACAATTTCTACATGATGTTTACATGATTTTTACATATTTAGTTGACCGTGAAATGATTTTCATTATATTATGGTGTTATTTCTCAAAACTTAATAAAAATAGAAAAGTGAAAGAAAATAAAAAAGAGAGGAGGACGGGCGGGAGAGGAAGGATGAGAAGGATTTTGATTTTTTTTTTTTAAATGTCAGGATATAATTGAAATTTAATTAAATTTTGTGTTTTTAATTAAAATATAAAAAAGATAGGGTGTGTTAGTGTGGATAGTCCCACTATTTTTCTCTTACAATCAATTAATATACTCATCCATAAACCTTATCCATTGCAAGCTCCAATGTAGGTTCCATTACTATCATTCTAAATATATAATTAGTGCAACACCCACGAACCCAAAAACAAAATAACTATCAAATGATTTTAGATACAATATACATATTTCTTGCATCTTATAAAGGAAAATTATCAATAATATCTTCAAAACCAAGTTTTTCTAACATCTACTTTTAATAAAGCCCATGAAAGCCTTACACGAAGCCTTTGGTTTGCCCTGCACCCATTTTCCCTGTATTGCACCTCATATCTAATATGAAGCCTTGGTGTACAATACCAAACGATTACGATTATGATTAGATTTTGGATCATCAGAACATGGCTCACATATGTTCATGATCATTTTCGTATTTAATTAATGTGGAACCTTGACTGTAATTCAAATAGTGTGTGCACCCATCTTAAGTTTATATACACTCATACATACAAATATACACAAATTACGATTTTAATTTACCCACACTCTTACATACACGTGTGGAATAGAAATTTCTCAACTGTCACCAAATAAATTCCTATAAATTGATGGTTGGTTGAGCTCATATTTCACCACCATTCTACAAAACTAGTGGATTTCCAACATCTCGATGGCACCCAATGGCAAAAAACCACCATTCTCTCTCACCTCAAAAACCATGGAGCTTGTCAAACCCACAGAGCCCACACCATTACAAACCCTTTCCTTCTCCACCATAGACAACGGTCGCAACCTCGAAATGATTTGTCAAACAATTTATGTTTATCGAAATACGAATCACGATTCACTACAATATCAATCTCCTTCCGACCCTGCTGCTAAACTCAAACAAGGCCTTTCCAGGGCCCTGGTTTACTACCACCCCCTGGCAGGGAAACTCAAGAGACAGGCCGATGGAAAGCTTCGAATCACCTGTAATGCTGATGGTGTGCCTTTCGTCAATGCAACCACAGATTTCACCCTGGATTCTCTCAATTATCTTGACAGGATCGAGGGTGAAACTGCTCAGGCTTTGGTATTTGATCTTTCGAGTGAAAGTGAGCATGGCTATCACCCTCTTCTTCTCCAGGTTACCAAGTTTTCTTGTGGAGGTTTCACTGTTGGTATGGGCCTGTCTCACTCGGTCTGTGATGGGTTCGGTGCAGCTCAGTTCTTCCGAGCCATGGCTGAGCTAGCAGGTGGGAAAATCGAGCCCACAATCAAACCTGTCTGGGAAAGAGAAAAACTAGTTGGCGTTCCTAGAGACCAAAATCTCCAGCTTTTCGATGTCTCTTCCTTAACCAAATCTCCATTCCTCCCCGCCAAAGAACTCTCCCACGAGTGCTTTCATATCGATTCAGAGACCATAAAAAGGCTCAGATTTCACTGGTCTGCTGAGTCAGGCGACGAGGCTTTCACTACTATAGAAATCCTGGGTGCCTATGTCTGGAGATCAAGATTCAGGGCTCTGAAACAGAACCCTGAAGGGAACACAAGTCTCCATCTGGCAGTGGGGATTCGAAGCCTGGTGAACCCTCCATTGCCAGATGGATACTATGGCAACGCTTTCGTATCAGCTCGTGCTGTAATGACAGGAGATGAGCTGGACAATGAGCCCTTGTCCAAGATTGCCAGGCTGATCAAGCAAAGCAAGAAAGCAGCTGCCAAGGCTGATAACATTCAAGAATGGCTGAACTTCTTAGAAGGGTTCATGCGAGACAACAGGAAGATCGACGACAGTGGAGCATCCATGGTGCTGACAGATTGGAGGCAGCTGAAGCTGATGGTAGAAGTGGATTTCGGGTGGAAGGGATCAGTGAATATGATCCCAGTTCCGTTGAAGATGACTGAGTTCGTGAGCTTGTGCGTATTTCTACCAGCAAACAGGGTGAATCCATCCAGGGAAGGTGGGATCAGGCTGCTGGTTTATTTGCCTCCACCTGCAATGCCTCTCTTTAAGCAACAAATGGATGCTCTCAACATCAATAAAAGTTGATATGCTCTTTTTAGTTTTTGTTGATGAAATTGTGGATGACAATGGTTTGTTCTGCTTCACCTGGAAATTCTGAGCTTGTGAATAGTCAAAATTGTGCTTCTTAATGGAGTGGAAATTATAAATTAATGTAAGAGTGGTATTTAATGTGTATGTGTAATTGGTTTGTGTTTGATTAGTCAAACTATATTGCGTTCATGATTAATTTATTTTTAGGATTAATTTTCGTTATTGAGAAAATAAAATAGATTTATGACTTTTCTTACCTTAAAGTATAAAAATAGCAATTATGCATAGAAAAATAAATTACCCAACTCATAAAAAAATATGATTTATATTGCTAATAAAAGAATATATTTTCTACTTATGTTCCATTATAACCTAGAGTGATTTCGTAATTCATGTTATGATATCAAGATAAATCTTCGTTTAAAATGTTAACATTTTAAATTGATTTCGAACTTTAAGATGAGTTTCATCTCAAAATTGGAAATTAGTCATTAAAACTCAATATCTTAAACTAATCTCAAATATCGAAATCTGAAAATAGATCAAAATGACAAAAAATAGTAGGTAACAAATGTACATTTTTATGAATGTACATGGATTTTTTTGATCGATAGTCGCAAGCGTGTAACGTACGTGTACCGTGTGGGAATGGATGAACAGGACTTTGATCACCTACATCTTTTTCCACCATTTTTCTTATGGATAAATTTCTGCCAAAACCAAGAATAAAGAAAACGAAGAACAACTCCGCAACCCCATTTGCTAACATTTCCCATCCCATCAAATTCTCTTGTTTTCCAGCCATAATTTCATAACCAATGATTTAATGGAGGATAACTCCACAATCCCATTTGAACAATTTCAATTAGTTGCCAATCTCCAAATCCCAATTGATCTTTTTGTGTCCAAGAAACACAAGGGCCTTAGGAATCGAGGATTTCTCAGATTCACTGATTCAGCTGGTTATTTGGTGTACACTCTGCAGAAATTGACCCACAAATCAGCTGCTCCTAATCCCCACTCTGTAAAGCTGCTGTTGGATTCATTTGGCCATACCCTCTTCTCCATAAGCCGAGTTAGCGTGAGTGTCTCTCTCTGATATTTCTCCTTGTTTTACTGCCTTTGAATTTTTGGGGTTTTTTTTGACTTTAGGGTTCTTGAATTATCATGCGAATTTGAAGGGTGGGGCTCGTAGTTCATATAGTGGATTCTGTGTTGATGTTCTGGGTACAGTGTTATTACTTAATGAATATATGGGTTTCTTTGTTTTGGAGTGTTTGATGTTAGATTTGCTAAGCATAGCGCAGTTGAAAGTAGAAAGAACAAAATTTTATTATCTTCTGAGGTTTTTTTTTTTTTTTTTTTTGGTAATATTTTTCATTTTACTAAAGCAAAATGTTTAGCTTAAATTTTCATTTCATGAGAGCAGGCATATAGAGCTATGCATTTTGTTGTGGATAGAAAATGTCTTAAGATCATGCACTAAAGAAGTATTTGTGCATTTATGAGTGAGTGATTTGCATCCCAAACCCAGTACTGAGCTAAGAATGTCCCGGCTCGAGAACCGCCACCATCACATCTGTTTGGAGAACTTAAATTACTTGAGGAATGCAAGAAAATACCTCTCCTTCCCTAAAGGTCGAAATGAGCAAGAAGCACACTAGAAATTGAATAGTGAACTTGCCAAGATGGTTAAAAGTAGTCTATATATGTGAGGATAAGGAATTTTTGGTGTTGTTTTTTCACATTTCAGAAGATTAGTTTCCAAATACCAGTGCATTGTGAGAGAGGTCATTTTGCATTGTTCTTGCTTATTTAGACTCTCCCATGTTTACCCTCATCCGAGGAAATTTGATCCACCCTTGTTCCTTCAATTCCTATGCATTTCTCCTTCAAAATTTTAATTTTTATAAAGGACATGCTGTTCAGCAATTGCACACACAGTCAATACAATGCTACTTGGCAATTCTACCATGTGTGTTGGTACCTTCTGTTGTGCTGTATTCTGAAAAGAAAATATAGAAGTAAATTTGATAACATAATATGTGTGAACATGTTGGGAAAATATTTATAATGGATTTTCTTGATGTTTCACTCAGATGTTTTTTTTTTTTAATTCTAAATTTCTTGAATATTAGTGTTTCATCCCACATAATGTTCTTCCTGCAGAAAGGATCATGGCAGGGTTTTAGAGGAAATGGTGAAGAAAAGGAGTTGATATTCACAGTAGATAAAACACTAGATAATCTCAGTAGAACTGAGTTTAAAGTATTACTGGTTGGTGAAAATAACGAAGACTCAAAGACAGAGTTACAGATGATAGGCAGCCCTTTCAAGAGAGCCTGCACCATTTATAAGGGCGATTCAATTGTAGCTCAGGTATTGTATAATTACATAACACCATAACTTCGGATTGTAGTTATTCTTGAAGTGAAACAAGAATGTGTTCCAAGAATGTTTAATTGAAAGTTCCTATGAGCAGCGTTCATTGTTCTTGAACAAAAATTAAGAACAAGAATAGAATAACCATTTTACTTCATTTTTTGATGCAGACCAGCCTCATGTACAAGCTTGGGATGGGGACAGTTTTCGTTCCTAGGAACAGGTTTCGAGCTACAATTTTTCCTGGATTCGCCGATCACGGTTTAGTTGCCTCTCTCATTGCTATATACTTTGATGGAAGAAAGCTTTGGGCATGAACAAAGTTGTTGTACATTTGTTGTCTCCATATTGAACCTCTTATTTTACAAAATGTGGCAAAGTATATAATTGAATTGCTTTTGAGGGCAAGCCTGGCTGAGGATCTTGCCACTTCAACGAGCCCTAAATGGTTATGTAGGTTTGTAAACGAACCAAACATTTTGTGAATTATACAGAGCTCGACCCGATAAATGCTCATTGTTTTGAGGCTTGTTAAAACAAACGAATCAAATTCAAGCTTGACTATGTTTGATTTGTTAGCTTGACAACTGTTTGGAGGATTTGCTGGTGAGCTAGCTCATAAAATATAAAATTATATAGTTTAACTTAACAATACATTATTTCACACTTTTACATCCGATAAATCTGAAAAAAAATAAAATTAGACTTTTTTGCTTGTATGAAATTATTAATTTTAATAAACATAATGTTGTAAGAATAGAATTATGTCCAGATTCAATGTATTTTCTCAAAATCCAAAATATAGAAATAAACGAAGTTTTGTTTATAGCTCAAAATCGTGAGTCATGGTAGAGCTCAACCCTGCTTTCCTCCAAGCCGTGGAACACAGGCCCAAATCCCATTCCATCGAAGCCCAAAACATCCCACTAATCGATCTCTCCCTGATCAATCTTCCGACGGACTCCGCCGCCGTGTCGGAATTAGTTGCGGAGATTGGCGGCGCCTGCCGGAACTTGGGATTCTTCCAGGTGATAAATCATGGCGTGCCTTCTAAATGCCGTGAAAGGATCTTATCAACGTCCAGGAAATTCTTTGCGCTGCCGAAAGAGGAGAAGAACAAAGTGAGCAGAGATGCGGAGAACCCCTTTGGATATTATGACAGTGAGCATACGAAGAATGTTAGGGATTGGAAGGAGGTTTTCGACATCGCTGTTCGAAATCCGATCGTTTTTCCGGCTTCTCACGAGCCTGATGATATGGAGCTCGTAGAGTTGTTCAATAAGTGGCCTCACACTCTTCCTGAATTGAGGTCTCTCTCTCATCTTTCTCTCTCTAGCAATTTAGGGATTATGCGCTTGTATCCAAACATAGAAGGTGAAATGCTATAAGCATGAAACCAACTAAGCACAAGTTATCCAAATGCTCAATATTGTCATGCAAATTCATTCAAAATTAATCGAGTTAAACACCAAATAAATCAAACTAATAAATCGAAATATAACGAGTAAAAAGACAGAGAAATTGGGCTCGGAAGCCTGGCAGGTCAATTGTGGCTGGGTGATTCTGATCTAATCGGTTTTATTGCTGAATATTAGAGAGAAAATAATGTTCGAATTTCGAATCCATTTTTCGTAAATAAAGCCTAAATAGACTAGGCTAAAGATTACAAAATCTTGGAAAGTATAGCCGATTTTAGTGATTTTACGTGATCAAATCGGATTTGATTATGTTTGGATCTTTTTCGTATATCTTGAACTTGTAGAATTCTTCTTGGAGCCCTTGAATCGTGTTGAGGAGGGGAGCATCGGTCAGAACCCTAACCGGTTCAGTTGATCCTGACCGGCCCCTGCTTGGGCT
The DNA here is from genome assembly GCA_954870855.1 of Scutellaria minor. Taxonomy (NCBI): domain Eukaryota; kingdom Viridiplantae; phylum Streptophyta; class Magnoliopsida; order Lamiales; family Lamiaceae; genus Scutellaria; species Scutellaria minor. The sequence continues at coordinate 5,536,834 of OX940729.1, forward strand.
CGACCCTCCTCAGATTGGCCCTGGGCCAGCCTCGGCTCGGGTAGGGTGGTACAACACTCAATAATTACCACTTAGTTGTTCAATTGATTGCAATTTTTTTACTGGTGTTGAAGATCAAAAAATTAGCATGTTTCAGGGAGGCTTGTGAAGAGCACATTGCAGAAATGGAGAAACTGGTTTTCAAGTTACTGGAACTCATAGCCTTGAGCTTGGGATTGCCAAAAGATCGTTTTGTCACCTTCTTCAAAGACCAAACGAGCCGAGTGAGGCTCAACCATTATCCACCATGTCCTGCTCCTCATCTAGCTCTCGGTCTTGGCAGACACAAAGATACAGGTGTCCTAACCATCCTTGCTCAAGACGACACAGCTGGGCTCGAGGTGAAGAGAAAAATGGACGGAGAATGGGTTCTCGTCAAACCTACACCCGATTCTTACATCATCAACGTTGGGGATATACTCCAGGTGTAATATCGGCTTCTAAGTTCCAAGTTTCTTCAAATTACACTCGATTGTTACGTTTGTTGATGGTTACATAGGTTTGGAGCAATGATGAGTATGAAAGCGTAGAACACAGAGTGGTGGTGAATGGTGAGAAGGAGAGGTTTTCGATTCCATATTTCTTGTATCCTGCACATTACACATGGGTGGAGCCTCTTCAAGAGCTCATCAATGACCACAGCCCTGCCAAGTTCAATAGATATAATTGGGGGAAGTTTCGTGCTACACGAAATCATGGTAATCTTAAGAAGCTTGAAGTTGACAACATTCAGATATCGTATTTCAGGATATGATGTGATTCGTCGTTGTGTTTGGCGAAACAGTGTTTCATCTCTTATTTACGAGTTATGAAGACAAGATGGAACATTATTTGCAATAGGGAAATAAGTTCTACTGTTTTTAGAGTTTTAAATTAGTGTTGATGTATATATGTACAATAAGTTAATTCTCAACGAATAAAGCATTGTTTGGGTTGATAAAAGTTTGCCTGTATAGAATATTAGTGTCTTGTTTGGTCTCAATATCTATTCTAATACTTTCATATTATGTAGACCATTTTGGACACTCTCTCCCCCGAAGTCTAACCATTTTTTTTCATTTTTATATCAAATAATAAAGCATGGAAGTTGTATAATGATAGCAACAGGTTATATTGTATCTTACTCTCATAGTTTTATTTATTTATTTTATTAACAACATACAATTCATGATTTGAGTCTTGACACCCATTACATCTCATTTATTCTGATTGAGGTGAAACATTGTTTTATTTTAAGGTTAATTATAGAAATTATCTATAAGGTTTAGCCTATTTAAAAATAAATCAAATAAAATATATAAATTACAAAATTCTCTCACAACATTTGCGTCTATTTTACGAATTGCACCAATTGACTAGTGTGAACGTCAAGACGATGTTTATAATATTTCTATGTAATTTCCTAATATAGATCATTTTTTTCTTAAGCACACTAAATTTATTTGTCCAATTTGAAAGCCCATTAGTTCATCGGCCCACCAAATAATATTCATTCCCACCGCCAAAATCTATTTCAAGTGCAATTCCTGCGTTTATATTCCAGTAGCTCGCCCACACGCAGTAACACACAGCGGCGGTGATATCAATCGGTGGTGGTGGACGCTGGCGAAGATGCTTACAAGTGATATACCTCCTAACCAGACCATTTACATCAAGAATATTAACGAGAAAATCAAGAAAGAAGGTCTATTTCCCCTCTTCTCATTTCAGCTGAAATTAGGGTTTATACACAATTTTTTTGTTTTGAAAATCTCCTGATTTAATTATCCGCGCAAGAATTCATAGTTTTGTTTTCTGCGTCTCGTTGGGTTTGGGTAGTATGTTTTGGGTTATGTTTCTTGCAATAGCTTTAGCGCATTGTCAGTGGGCAATGTTCGACTGCACGCAAAGCATGCAGATCTTATCGTTGCAGCTGTAGAAGTATAATTTTATAGTTTGCGCAGTGGTGTAGAAGAATGTGCCATGGTTGTGATTTGAGTAAACTCGTTCAGAATATTTTGAATTGTGTACGATTTCATGTACAGATGCTGTTCGGCTTTGGTTAACAAATTTCCACTTGGTACATTATGTCTTCGTTCAAGTTTTAATTGATCTGTTCCTGGGTCTCTGTCCCAAGTCTTAGTTTCATGAGTTTATCAGCAGTAGTTCAGGGTTGTGAATGCTTTCGGCTGACAGAAGAATACAGTTGGGTTGACTAAGTGTTTATAAAAATTAATAATATTAATCAAGTTTATTGCATATGGACTTTGTCTTAGTATGTTTTGCTTATTTAACCGTGAGGCCCATAGTTTAAGACCTGCAAAAAAAAAAAAGCTTAGTGTCCGATGTCCATGGGGAAGGAATTGCAACTTTTGTTTGCTCATTGGATCAGCTTGTTATCTAGGTTATCTCTTTCTGTTACTTGTATGGATTTGATATCATGTTGGTGATGTTTCAATTAGTTTTTCAAGTGATCTTGTTTTGAGTTTGTGCATCAAAAGACTTGTACTTTTGGATATCTTTTTTTGTTAAGAGTATATTCAGATGCTTATGATTACATAGAATGTAATAAGCGAGTCATGTAAGTTTCTACACAAGCATTTCTTGTGAAATGTGATTATCGTCTCTAAGGCCTCTTGATTAGTGAAGTATATCATGTCATCCTCTTCTTGTTATCTCCCTTGGAAACCACAGTGATCATATCCTTAGAGCAATGATTGTTTTTTACACATTGTCTTGTGTATGGGATTTGTTATTGATATTTTTGATTCAATGAAGGGTCAGTGATGATTTGATTAGTATCTCAAAGTTTTGTAGATTTCGATGCTGATATTGTTGCCTTCCTTGTCTTTAATACTCTGTACAGAGTTGAAGAGATCTCTTTATGCCTTGTTCTCGCAGTATGGGAGGATTGTGGACGTTGTTGCATTGAAAACTGCCAAGCTTCGAGGACAGGCTTGGATTGTGTTCAGTGAAGTGACAGCTGCAAGCAATGCAGTAAGGCAGATGCAGAACTTTCCTTTTTATGACAAACCTCTGGTGAGTCAGTGTACAACTTGTTAAGAAAAATACTTGATGTTTGTGTGTGAAAGTGCTGTATTTTACTCTGGTTCAACTTGTTAAGAAAAATACATTGGTAGGCTGTGAATTTTCATTTCTTCTTTTTTGTTTCCTTCATTCTTGCCGTCTTAATATCACTTTGAAACTATGATTTAGTTTTTGGGTTATTAGTTGTGCACATGTGTTATTATGGAGGTGTTGCCACCATTTGTCAGCTTTATGTTGCTATGGACTTGTGGTTCTATAACTATTCACCTAAGTTTTTTAGGCTTTGTACAATTCTCTTTCATTATGTTTCTGGGCATTGGCTTGCCCTTTGCTGATTTATGTTTGCTCTATCAACTTGTTTTTTTCCAACCATTTAATTTATTTGATTGGACTTTCTTCTAACTGTACACTTGCTATCCAGAGGATACAATATGCTAAATCAAAATCCGATTGTATTGCTAAAGCAGAAGGTACCTATGACAAGAAAAAGAAACTAGAGGAAAAAGGTAACTCTTCTGTCTTGCTCAGTCAATTCTATTCTATTTCTACAGTCTGTTTGTAACATTTGATTTGAACTTCTTTTAATTTTCCAAGTGTTTCTATAATCTTCAAGGATTTTTTTATCAGAGAGAGTATGTTGTTAATCTCAATTGTTAAATCACATGATTGAGATTGTGAAGTTGTGTTGTAAATGATACAGCAAATCACAATAAGACAACTTGTTCCCTTAAATACAAAACACTACTCATCATTGAAAATGTTAGATTAAACTGCATGTGGATTACTGATTTGAAATTATGCTTTTATTCAATATTATCCCGCAAAGCATTTTATTTTTTCATAGTCTGGAGTCATTTGCATAATATTTTCTTAATTCTTTGAACAATCTTTTTGGTCTTTATCTAGCTGAGAAAAAGAAACGTGTTGATGAAGGTCAGCAAAATGCCGGTGCTAATGGTCCAAGAGCTGATACTAATGGAGGCCCTGCTGTAAGCTTGCTCACTTGAATGAACATTTTTTATCTTCCAAATTTCTGTTAAAAGTATTCTGTTGTGTTACATGGCAATAACTTGGTTATGAATCGTTCATGCATGGCTTTAGGCATTAGATTTGGTAGGTGGATCTAGAATGTATGTCATTCCATTTTTCCTGTGATTCTGCTGTCCCTTTCCCATAAGTCATAATATCCAGCAAATGTTTTTAAAAATGGGCGTTGTTATGAATTAGCTAATTGGAAGCAAGACCCGGACTCGGTGGTCTAAGGGACTTTTTTGTAGAGCTTGGTCTTGCTTGGTGTCCAGCATCATGTGTTGAGGGTTGGGGGGGGGGGGGCTCAGAGTGGAGATCGGGTCTTAACGGAGATTTGTTGTGCTCATAGTATGTTGGTCTACATGGTTAGAAATACGAGGAGTCTTTATGATACTGAGGAGTCAGGGGTGCAGTTTTGGGATAAGATTAAGTTCATTGTAGCGTTGTGAGCTCAAAAGTGTAAAGACATCAGACACTTGCATGTTACGGATTTTCTTAGGGTTTGGAGCTTAGTTCTTTGATAATTCTCTATTTTGAGTGATTGTTGCTTTGAATCTCTTTGTACGCAAGGTGATAAATTATTTTCTGGATTTCTGCCTCTTCCTTCAAATATGTGTTCTTCTCTATAAATTTTTGTGATAACAGTCTTACACTTTGTATTTCTAATTATATTGGTCAAGAAAATAGTCTGCATCATCGATGCCAAAACATGTTCCCTTCTTTTGGAAAATATAATCATATTCTTCAGTTCCACCTGCGTATTCCTATTATTTAGTTAACTTTCCTTTGTTGGTGTATGCCACTTTTTCTGTAAACAAATTGAGTATGGCATATTATATTGCAGACTGCCCCTGGGCAAGGAAAGCCAGGGACCCAAGAAACAGCTGAGCCCAACAACATACTCTTCATACAAAATCTACCATATGAAACTAATAGCATGATGCTGGAATTGCTTTTCAAGCAATACCCTGGGTTTAGAGAAGTTCGGATGGTCGAAGCAAAGCCAGGTATCGCCTTTGTAGAGTTTGAAGATGATTCACAGTCTTCAGTTGCCATGCAGGACCTTCAAGGCTTCAAAATCACTGCCCAGAATCCCATGGCCATCACATATGCCAAAAAATAAGAATCTTGTGTGTTTTTGCCGAATGTTGTTTCTCTGTTACGCCTTTTATATAGTTCCAGAATTCAGTACACTGTATCTAACTACATTGTTGGCTGGTCTTGCTGATTACTTGTTCTAATGTTTGATTTGTTTCGAAATCGGTAAGTCCCTGTTTGCTGTTGCTCTATTGGTGTAGCATTGACTAAAGTGAGATGACTTTGGGGATTAAATAGAAGAATGAAATTTGGCTGTATGATTAAATCTTGTATGAGGATTGAGACTATTTAGTTGTACATCTGGTGAAAATAGGTGTTGGTTGGCTTGTTTTCATTTAGTTTTTACCCTTTTTTACTGGTTTTACAACCACTATATATACGTTTCTTAATTATATACTGGAAGTATTCAGACTATGGTAATTTACTTTAAATTTTAAATATTAAAACCCAAGTTTAATCGATTTATATAGACTTCTCTAAATTCGAGTTTAGTTACACTTTAAGTAGTAACGACACAATGAAAAGTTAAATACGTCATTTTTTCTTTTTTCTAACACATTATAGAATGGCCACTTCTTTGTTGCGACATTGTAATTAGGCATGGTAAAATAAAATCAACGATGGTAGGTGTGGTAAAATAAAATAAATATTACAACTGAAATTTTTGTAAAAAATGAGTTAAATCATAACAAATAAATGTTGGCATCGTAATTGAAATTTAACAAACTACATTAATTAACCCAAAGGTTTTATTTTATTGTTTCAAAATCAATAAGTAACTGGCATGGGCATGGCCACAACATGCAAGCTCTCTCCCCTCCGCCAATTTCATCATTCTCTTTATTCTTCCTTCTCTCAAGTAATACCGTTTCCCATGGCCATAATCGTCGAACGATATGGTTTTGTAAATCATAAATTTTAAAAAAGTATTGTCGAAATGAACAAGAGCAGTTATGGGGGTTTCGATCCCCATCTCGTGTGCTACCAGCTTAATCAGATCAACTCTCGAGGTATACCGTACGGAGATAATCCTCTTGGCTATTCAGTTCCATCATTTCTGCTCCAATTTTCCCTTATTTCTATGGTTTCTCGATTTGTTTACTTCCTTCTCAAGCCGGTCGGACAACCCCTCATTGTCGCTCAGATTCTTGTAAGAACCCTAAATTTTCTCAATTTACATTGTAGCTATGCTGCATGATGCTTATTTTTTTGTTTTGATAAACGCCATTTTGGATTCTGTTTGAATGCTTGGATTACAATCCTTGAACTTGCGCTTGTTAACTAGTTAGTATTATTAAAATTCCTTGTTCCAGTATGTTAAATTTGATAATTTTGAATAATTTGCATTGATCAGGGTGGTGTGTTATTAGGGCCATCAGGGCTGGGGCAGAACATGTCATTCTTGGCCAGAGTATTTCCAAGAAAAACTAGATTAGTGCTAGATACAGTATCCGTTTTCGGCTTCATGCTCTTTGTTTTCCTAATTGGTGTGAAAGTGGACATATCCATGGTTGTGAAATCTGGTAAAAAGGCTATGGCTGTGGGCATCTTATGTTTCCTCATACCACTTGGACTTGCTGGTTTGGTCGCCTTTTTACTCGACAAGTTTATGTGTTTGGATGATGACATTTCAAGAGCACTTCCTATTGTGGTACTTATGCTATCAATGACAGCTTTTCCTGTTGTTACTTGCTTCCTTGATGAGCTTAAGATTCTTAATTCGGATATTGGACGGTTAGCCTCTTCTTCTTCGATTATCTGTGATGTTTGCCTTTGGTCTTTCACGTCTATAAATTATGCTTTGGAGTTTGCTAGGACTAAATCACTGATTGTGATCATAGGGTCCACAGTATCATTTGGTCTCTTTTTTGTTGTTGTTATATTGGTGATCCGTCCTGCTGCTTTGTGGGTGATCCAACGTACACCAGAAGCGAAACCTGTGAAGGAGACTTATATTGTTCTAGCCCTTGTCACATTGATGGCCGGTGGATTTGCTGGTCAAGTTATTGGTATTCAGGCAACTACAGCTTCATTAGTTCTAGGCTTGATTATACCAGATGGACCACCACTTGGAGCAGCATTGGTGCAAACACTTGATTGCTTCGTCTCTTTGCTGCTTTTGCCACTCTTTTTTGCTGTTGCTGGATTGAAGGTGGATGTGTTTTGCATACAAAGCTTTAAAAATTTTGGAGTTCTTCAGCTGGTTGTTTTGGTTGCCTTCATAGGGAAAATTATCGGGTCAATGTTGCCTCTTATTATTTGTAGAATGCCATTTCGAGATGCTCTTTCTCTAGGCCTGATCATGAATACAAAAGGAATCGTTGAACTTGCCATCTTGAATGATTTGAAGAACCAAGAAGTATGTCTCACATTATACCATTCTTTGCTTCAAAATCGTTGTACAATAATACATATCATCTTTTCTTAATTCTTTTCTTTTCTCCATCTTTTTGCAGGGCTTGACCCACGAAGTCTATACGATTATGATAATTTCTGTTGTTACAATAACAGGTGTAATCTCAGCGATAGTACAGCTCCTTTATGATCCTTCAAAAAGCTATACGGCTTATAAGAGGAGGACTATTCTTCATTTCAGAAGTGGCGATGAACTTCGCATACTTGCATGCATTCATCAACAAGAAAGTGTTCACTCTATTATCAGCCTCCTTCAAGTGTCCAGTATCGCAGAAAATTCACCTATTAATTTGGTAGTACTCCATCTTATCGAGCTCATGGGTCGTGCTTCTTCTCTGCTTGTTTCTCATAGACAATGGAACAAGGCTTCTCATAATCCTACTAAATCCGAACGGATTTTCAATGCCTTCAAAAAGCTTGAACAGCAAAATCCCGGATACTTGTCAGTACATTGCTATAAGGGCATCTCTCCTTATAGGACAATGGACAATGACATATGCTCCCTAGCTCTAGAAAACAGAACCATTCTCATCATTCTTCCATTTCAGAACCAAGGGATGTCGATAGAGGTGATGGGATCTCCATATGCATGTAGGCATCTCATCAAAAGTGTATTTGAAAAGGCTCCTTGTTCTGTTGGAATCCTTATTGATCATCAAAGTCTCAAATATCCTCACGTGATAACAGAAAATTCAGTATTCCGAGTTGTGGCGCTCTTCTTCGGTGGAGCAGATGATCGAGAAGCTTTAGCATATGCACGAAGAATGTCAGATCATACCAGTGTTAGGCTAGCTGTGATACGGTTCATAACTTCAGGCCCTTATCAAATTGTTGCAGGCACAGAAAGGAGCAAAATGCTTGATGCTGATATTTTGAGCAGCTTCAAGGACAGAAAGCAACACAAAGAGGAAGTAACATACAAGGAGAAGATGGTGACTTGTGGAATGGATGTAATTACAGTGGCTAGATCAGTTGTAAATGCTTATAATCTTGTTATGGTTGGGAGAAGACACGGGGACTCGCCGATTATACATCAGCTTAGGAAGTGGAATAAACGAGGCGAGTTGGGTGCAATGGGAGAGATTTTTGCTACCTCCGAAGTGAAAGGGGAAGCTTTGGTTATGGTGATCCAACAACAGACTAGGTTATGGGGACTCAAAGACCCCGAAGAATCGACACATTTAAGAAGAATCAAGTTGTAGATTGTAGTACTAGGATCAGACACAGCAGATTCAGGAGAGAAGTGCATGTTAAGTGATGTTATGATTGTTCCAACATTCAAGAATGGAAGTTTGTACATGAATTGTTTCCTTCTACATTATGTATAGCTACATGGATTCAAGATTATTACAAAGAGAAGAAAATGCCAAGGTTTGTGGTTAATTGATTCACATTATTCTTGAACTGATCTACTTGCATTAACTGAGGTTTCTTGAATTGAATTGGTCACATGGAACATTTATAGATAGTTGCAATAGGATGAGTGTTTATGTCTTAACTATTTATGAGTACGAAATCAACGGTTCTCCTTTTCATCAAATATCTTAAGTATTTTTGTCACGACTTAAATTCGGATTTCTTTAAAGATATTTTGCATGGTCGCACTTATACACCTAATAATAAATAGATGAGAGAAATTTCAATACTCGTTTATTTTACAACTAATTAGTCGTGGCAAAAAAAACAAGTATTGCAATTTGAATATTTATTAATATTTGGATAATTCATTTGATCATTGCACTATATAAAAAAAAAAAGCATGAAAATAGAATAATATGACAGCTAATAGTAAAATCCAAAAGAGGAAGCGTGTGATCTTTTTTTTTTTTTTTTCAAATGTAGGTTAGATGAAGTTGAGGGGATCCATGTGGCTCAAGAATATTGTCAAATATATAATTGTGATTTTCCAGCCTTTTTTCCGTTTTTATTTTTATTTTTTTCCTTTTGGCTAAGATTATAAAATCGATCTATACATGCGTAAATGAAACAAGTCAAGTAAAATCCATAAAATGAAAAAAAGTAGAAGTCAAGCCAAATACATAAAACTTTTGAATTTTAATCGAGTTATAAGAGTATAGATTATATATAAATCTATTTGATTGTCAATTAAAATCGTGGTTTAATCGAGTTTAATACAAAATGTGCCCAAATGACTTTTTTTGTTCGTACAACATATATAGTTCAGGTTTATGAATCCAATTTGAGGCTAATAATAATACCGTTAGTAAACCATCATTCAAACTCAGAGAAAGCACTTGTAATCCCTATTTACGCCAACTCTTTATAACTAATCAATTTCGCATTTACTCTCTTTTACTTATCAAGCTTTTAATTTTGTTTAATAACCAAATTTGTTCAAACATATATAATACGCGCTAATCATTAAATTAAAGTTTTTTTTTTTCAAAAATCAATCTGAAATGGAGGATGAGCATGCAAGTTGATTTTGAGTTTTCAATTTATGAATAATTATTGTTTGAAGATGTCAGCCTGCTAAAAACCATTACCTGTCTCCTGCAAAATAAAGGAATATTAACTATTTTAATAAAGTGCATTCATCGATATTGCTATTAGATTCAAAGTCAAATTAAATCTGAAGACTTCCAAAAACCAGCCAAATAATCAAATTTCATAACCATTTTTAGTTATAAATGAAAAATGAGATTACACCGCCTTGAGATCTTATTTAAATTTTGATATATAATTATCGTCAAGTTAAATTTGTGGACGAAATTTTTTAAAATTTTCTAGTAGATAAATTCGATCCCATTTTAAAAACTGAATTCTTGTTTTTTTTTTTTCTGAGAAAAGGTATAGCATATTATTATGTGTATATATCTACATATTTTTTACAACCTTATGAGAAATTTACATTTAGTGTATTCTTTATGATATATGTGTTTTCATTTATGTTCATTAATTCATTTTTATGTAATTATATTTTAACTCAATAATATTATATATGTGGTATTCACACTAGTAAACTAAAAGTAAGATTAAAACACAACATCAAACTCAAAAATACTTGTAAATTCACACACGTAATTAACAATAATGTTATTTCACAAAAAAAAAAAAAAACCTATCCCTTTCTAGAAAAAATTATAGAATTACAAAAGTATAAAAGTCATCTGCAATTATAAACATGCAGCTGGAAATCAAGAAAAAGAAGAAAAAGAAAAAAAAACCATTCACAAAGCAAAAAAATTCTCCCCATGCAAAAATAGGGAAATAGAGTTGTCTTTAAACTTGGAAAATAAAAAAAGAAAAAAAAAATCGGCAGAGCCATCGGAAAATGGTCATAATTCCTCATATATGCTGTGTAGCCGTGGCCGCCACACTCTGGCCGCCACTTTCCGGCGGCGTGACGACACAACCGCCGCCGCCGTGTGCTTTGAAGACTTGTACTGCTTGTTGATCGACTTCTTAGTTTTCCGATGAGCAGCTGGCAAAGAAGACGAAGGCACCAAGAAGTAAATGGAGCCCCGTTTGAGATCCGATTCCGGCGAGATTATGAGAATCCGGTGAGACACGCCTTGTGAGGAGGTGGTGGGTTTGGTGAGCACATGATCCGGGTAATTCTTTAGAACCTCGCTGGCGTTGACCCGACCCGCTAATTCTTCAACGCACCCGTTTAGGTGTATTATTCGGATCAAATCCAGAGCTCCACATGGAAGAACACATGCCAAACAACACCTTAGGCTGTTCCCCATGGATTTTATTAATTTCTCGAGAAATTGAAGGGTTTGATTTGATCGATGATGGATTAATTATTGTAGCTAACAAGTTTTGTGTATAAGTTGCAATTGGAGTTTATATAGGAATCAGAACTCATGTACTTAGTAAATATTAATAATTGATGATTGTGCGCAATGATTAATATGTTTGTTTTAAACCTACTTAGGATGTAAAATAATTGCATTTGTTGAATAAATTTTGTCTAATTAATCAACGCTAAACAATTGGCAGTTTATGTAGATCTAATTTGTTTGAAATTCAAACTAATTTATTTAATATTCAACATGACATTGACCATTGGATTAAATTAGTTCACTATTAATATAACAAAGTAAGTTTTTATATGTATATGTATTCATGATCTATATATGCAAGCTTCAACTTGATAAGTAAAATCCAAAGAGATATTAGGTACTCTATATATGTTCCACTCTATCAGTCTGTAATGGAAGTAATGCAAAGATTAAAAATATTTTTTAATAGATGTAAATTACTATTTTCTCCATTTCAATTATACAAACATAATTCTTATTTGCGGAAAGACTAACAAGTAGTTTTCTTAATTAATAAAAGAAAATGAAAAGTAAAAGTAATGAATTAACTACTTCATAATGTAGAAAACCCCTACTTTAAAACCAATACATTGTAAAGTAAGAATTAAATTACTTTTAGTAATTTAAAAACGACATTTAAAATAAAATAAATTGTAAGGAGTAGAACACATCCATGATTTGGTTGTTAAATGCCAGAATTTTATTAGATTTTGCATTTTATTTTATCCACATAGTTCCAAAGCTTCCAGCTGTCCTTGATCTAAGCTGATCTTTCTTACATTATATAATAATTTTATTAAAGAAATCTATTTTGCTAAGCACAAATAATACTATTATATATTTGTGTACTTATATACGTACAAATACACAGTATCGTCCTTTCTTAAATCTATAAATTAATCATAAAATAGTAAGGCATATTCATAGTACTTCTCGTCGTCCAACAAACTCAAACCCATATTTGGACTAATTCATTTTTGGTTCTGGACTACATAAAATATGTTGTGTGTTTTTTACATCTCCAATATTCGTACAGAACCTGTCAGATTTTAGCATATTTATTAATTATTTCATTTGTTATCCAATGAAATTAAATCTTATGAAAGGTGAATTTGATTCGGACACAAGTAGAGATAAAAAAAAAAAAATTTGAAGGACAATTAATAGAGATAATTAAAATTTACTTTTTCCTTTCATATTATGAATCCATCACCATATAAGTATCTTACTTTTTTAGGAAGTAGTGTTGTCTTTCCCAGATATATACGAATTGGCTTTTAATTTTTTTTTTTTTATGATATATTTATTTTCTACACTAGCTAGTAGAAAAATGACACATAAGTACATTAATTTGGAGATACTTTAGAGTAAATGTATTGAAATTAAGGCATTTTATTGATCAATACTTATCACTACAATTATAATAATACTATTAAGGCACTACAAATTAAATGTCTTATATAATTGCTTTTAATAACACTTTCGGTAATATTATTCTTTCAGCAATTAATCCAATAATGCTACTATTAAGACACTAAAAAAATAAATGTTTCAATAAAATACGTATTCAATTAAATTACTATTAATTAAAGTGTCTTAATAAAATGTTCCGTGTGAAAATAACGCATTGCTGGTGCTCCAGAAGAATATTGATCAAAACTAGAGAATATGAGACCAAATAGTTAAATAAGATAAAGAAAACTTTTTTTTAGTCAATATATTACAAAAATATATATTTTACCAAAAAAGTGATATTTGATCCAAATACCTTCTCCACTTTAATTATTTTAGATATCACCACTTTCACATGTACTTCTTTCGTTCCTGAAAGATTATCAGTATTCATTTTTTAACTATTCCAAATTATAGTCATTTTTTATTTGTAGAGTATATTTTTTCTAAAGTATCCTTATTTAATGTTTGAAACTTGTGTTAAGGGTATAAATAATGGTCGTTTTTTGTTAGTCATTAATGTATACACATAAGGATATAAAAACGAAGTTGTGAGTTAAATTTTTCTATCCGAATGAGTCTTATATGAGACCGTCCCACGAATCATCTTACATGAGACGGATCAATCAACAACCCACACTTCACAATTCACATATAAATTTATAAAAATGGGGTTGATTTGGGGTAAAAAGGTATGAAAACTATCCGTGAAATCGTTTTTCACAAGTTTTTGTGATATCCTTTATTCTTCTTCCTTGAGCTCTAGGGTGGCTCGTGCATGAGTAGTGTGACTCATATGGGGGTTGTGTGGATCGTGGGACATGAATCATGTGATTTACACCGTACATAGTGTGACACAAATTATTCAAGACCAATATTAATAGAAAAATAAATGAAAGATGGAGTTTATTAAAGGTATTATTGCTATTTTAGCTATATAAGATTTTTTTTTTAATGCTATTAAAAAATTATGTATCTGAAATATATGGCTACTTTAAAATTTAGTCTTAAAATTATACAGCATAAGCAACAGCATAAATGACATTGTTATCCCTCTTCTACGTTTTTATTCATTTTTGGTTATCCAATCAAAGAGTTAACTAATTTACATATTCCTTATTAATTTGTTTTCTTCAATTTCATGATGAGGAAGCTTCGTTGCGGTTGCGCACCGACCACCCAAGGCATCATTACTTTAATTAATTAGTAATTAACAATTGTTAAATATTTTAAATGATGAGAACAATTTCTAGAGGTTTGCACGAGTTGGTATTTAGTTTAGGAAGGGTTGACCTAATTAATCTTTACTAATTATTTATTAATAAAAATTAATGTTGGGAAGTGCTTTATTCCGTTTGTCTAGCTTTTCCCTAATATCTTCTTTAACGTATTTGTTTTGTTTTCCATACATAAATCAATATTTTTGTTTCACAAATCACACGTGTGTGCAAAATTGTGTAGAACGTGTGACGAATATTACTCTGTGAAAGAAATAAATACAAAGATTAATATGGTGGAACTCTACTAACAAACAATTAATTGGTACCCTCCAATGCTCAAATTAGGAATAGAGTTCAATAGCTAAGACAATATTTTTTTTATATAATAGTGGCAGGATAAATTTCATTTACATTATATTTGATAAAATATATTCGATGTATAAATATATTAATATGTGTTCACTGTGTAGAGAGGAACGGACTTGAAAAATATGTGATGCATATTTTAAATAAATTTAATTAATAAAATGACATTTAATTAAATATGAAATAGAATAAGAGATATTAAGGCATTTCCAAGAATAGTTAGATGTAATAATTTGAGATCTGATGTTTGTTGTCCTGTACCTTACCCACAAGTTTTGTCCTTATTGCTTTCAACGTGGGATGATAATCATGTGCACTTAACGACAAAATTTAAGATACTGCAAATCCTCACTAATTTAATTAGTATCTGACAATGTATTTTTATTTTTAATGTAATAAGCCTATGGTTTCGAAGATTTTGAGGTGAAGTAATTAATAGGTTCGACCATAATTCACACATTTGCTAGAAATGGGTGCAACGTTAATTCAACGCTAAATTCACCAAAAGGTAAAATCTACGCTATACAGATTAATTGGTATTCATAATCATATATTAAAGTTAATAATGTAACATACACTACTACATATTATTAAATATATATGACTTGAAAATAAATTCTAACTGACTTTTGAGGGCCATATTGTTTGTGTGTTGTATGTGTGTTTACAGGACGATGAATTCGTAATATTTTATCAATGTTCAATTAGAACAATATCTTATCACTTTTGGACTTTTACGTATACTGACAAAATCTAGAGTTGGTAACATGATGAGATTTCCCATGTTATATATTTATTAATTTAGGCTTATTAAAATGAGTAATAATGAAAATTTGAATATCACTTGACATATATATATAGTTTAATTCGACATTGGTATAAAAAATGTATATACTTTATTAAATTTAAACCTGTCATTAAATTTACATATCTCATATATAATAGTATATATAAAAAAAGTTAACAAGTACGTTGTTTTTAATTATTTTTCCAAGTAAAAACAACAATTATATTACATACACAGTGTTAACTGTACATCATATGGATGAATATTCTAGTTCTAATTAATAACAATGAAAATGTAAAATGTTCACTTAACTTACCCTAAAAAAATGCATTATTTTTTTAGTATGAAGATTATATTTTGGGAAGTAAATCTATTTAATTTATTTAATTTTTGGGAGTGAGAGTTTCAATATTAAATATCTTTTCCACAAAATTCGACATTGTTTAAGAATTCTTGGTTCTTGTTTGAAGATATGAAGCATGATTCTCCGAAGCTCATCGGAATCATTAGACTATGTTTATCGGTCTGGGCGTCAACCAAGGCATAGCTACATGCCAAAAAAATTAAAAAAAAAAAAAAGGAAAATGTAATTAATATCCATGACCAAGTTTGTTTCATGACCATGGTCATGAGATTTTTTTACTCAATTGTGATGACACGTGTCATCATATGATTCGTCGAGTGTATTTTATTCAATTTACATCTTTTGCTTTGTTGTAATTTATGCATGTATTTGTAGCTCGATTTATTTATTTTCTTTTGTATTTCAATTCTTGTAATTTTAATTTTGTTATTGGATGTTGTAATTTATTTTAACTGTATTCCCAATTTTTTTTATTATAATTATGATTTTTTTAATATTAAATAATTGTATATATTTCTTAAATATTTAAAATATAACAAAAATTAATTATAGATATAATTGTTAAATTATAAAAGAAATAATTTATTAAAGGTTGGTTGTGGTTGTGGGTGGTTATTAATAAAGTATGAAAAAAATGAGATTTGGTTGTAGTGTAGAATGTGTATGTGGAGGAAATAGAAATGAATTGTTTATTAGTTGGTTGTGGGTATGGTTGGGCATGGATAAACATAGTCTTACGTCTTGTTTGGTTACAATTTTAAATTTAATAAATCTGAACTAGGATCCATTTTTTTAATGATATCTTAGATATTGCAATGGTGATCGATGATTTGGTTTGTCGTTATCAACCTTTTGAATCATTAAATACTATCACAAAAACTCATGTGAAATAGTCCCACAAATAACTCCCGTGAGACAGAGTCCACTCACCCACAAACAACATGTAAATTGTAGGGTTTGGATTGTGGTTGTTTGGGTTTGTGGGTTGATCCGTCTCACGCAATGCAATGAAAATTCGTGAGACGGTCTCACAAGAGTGAGACCCACTAAAATACTAATTATGAAGTAATAATTACATTACTCGTATATTGACTGTAACATTTATTATTTATTTATGTAAGTAGAAATCCATGGCATGACCTTTTGAATGTTGTTTGTTGGTCCTATAATAAGTTATCTAATGAATATCTATTGCGAGTATGTATAAATTGTAAATAAATATCTATTAATTATTCTGATACGCGTCGTATTTTATGTGTCCTAATTTACCTAATGCTCAAGCCACAAAGAAGGTCGATTGATCCATGTATTAGTCAGATAAAGTTTGAACCTAACTTGAGGAATATTTTTTTTCAAAATAAGTAGAAATTGGTATTAATTTCGATGGATATTAGAAAATTGGGGCCAGTATATCACTAGTGTGGCATGACTACCTAACGTATACACACAAGTATCTATCTGTACAGAAATTAAATACAATAGCGGAGCATATTGTTTTATTTTATTAAGACAGAAAAAGTCAAACCCATTTAACAAAACACTAGAGATGAGAAAAAAAAAAAGTCAACCAATGGAAGCTCCTCTCTATATTGAAAATTTTCAAACACATCAACCTCACTATTTGAGTCACATATGAGATTTGTTTCATTGCAAACAATATTCCTCCTGTGTCATTATCTTAACTCAGCCTGCAACCATGTAATTAACTATCCATGTTACATGTATTGCCTTCAAAATGGGCCTTGTAAATGAAAATGGGCCTGGGCCTTATAAGTGAAAAGGGCCAACCCAAGTACCCAACTATGTTTGACATGACATGTGACCTATATTGATAGGAAAAATGACATAATAATTCATAAGACACGTCTGAAACGCAAACATGACATAAAGAAAAGGACTGACTAAGACTGATACTACAGAATTCAATTTCAAAGGTGCATACCAGCAATTGATGAATACCGTTCACCCAAAACTATAAAGAATTTTAGCAGCAGCAATTGATGCATAACTCATGAATGAGAAACTGGTTGTATTGCAAATAATACACATAACACAACAGCATTCAGTTTGCACAAAATTAAACTTAATGGAATTAAACATTTAGGATACAGTATTCGCAGCGCAGAATCGCTTCTTCTCAAAAGCGATTTCAGAAGAAAACGGAGCATGTTGAAGTACTACATTATACATCTCAACATTCCATGATTTCGATTCTAACATACAAACTCGTGTAAAGACTATTCGACTCACAGCAGATCCAAGGCAACAATAGACAGACAACAAAAGTTTCAAAAGCTACAATCTTTGTATGTATATCATACAACAAACTACATCACTTTTACTTACTACCTTTGGTCTCACCTTCTTCCACTGCTCGTCCCTTGAAACAGCTGTCCAATCCGAGCCTCAACTTCCTCCACACTATACCTGATATACCTATCTGCATTCTTCCCAATATCCGAAGCACTATGCAATCTTGCAATGAAATTGCGATATGCTGGGATCAAAGTCCCTGAAATTGAAGCTCTCACATCATCACTCAATTGATCATCAACTATAACCCATGAAGATTGAATCTTGCATATCTCCTCAAAGTATGAATTAAATAACTTGAGTTTCTCCATTAGATTCTTCGATGCTCCACTAGGCGACATAGAGCTATTATCTAACTTGAGAACACCCAAAACCTTACTCCATGAACTTCTATGATAATTCACATGATACTGCTTCACTTTAGCCGTGTGTTTCCTAATCCAATCCTCACCTAAAAGTGTCTCCAACTCATTATCTTTCACCTTCTGCACTATATACCTCCCATTGTTCATCATAAATACAGAGCACAAAGCAGAGTCCCTATAAATCTTCGATTTAGCCTCCAAATTACTCTCCAATAACTCCATAATCCACGCCATTTGGACTGCCAATGAAGATGATGAGGACAAAGTCTGATCATCCCCTTTTCTGTAATCAATATTGCTCCCTGATGAAGCTACACTCTCTTCAAAAACCTGTTCTAGGGTTTGCTTGGCCCTGCAAGCAGCACGAAGGTAATTCATCACGTATCTAGTGATTGGATGCAATCTACCACCAGGAACAGCTTCCTTTGCAGGGTCTCTACGGATCAAATTCTCTAACTCCATTAATATCCCCCTAATAGCTTCCCCTAACCTTTTCCAAATAGTTATAGCTTCATTTCTCAATGACACACAGAACTGATCGGAAAAGATCAATTCGAATTCAGGAATCAAGTCCTTTACCGTTTCGAAAACATCCAGCACCTTGAACAACCTCTCAGGAGCACGGCTACCAATCGCCACAGCATCAGCAAAGTTCAGTAGCTGAATTGTGGAACCCCTGCAAACCTCCATGAATGAAAGGTCGGCGGCGGAGGCGAGCCCTAGGAATACGCGGTCACATAAGCGTCGTTCACTGGGGTAAAGGATTCGAAGGGCAACATTAATGGCTTTGATCCATTTCTCGATTTCGTCCTCCAGCTGAGTCCACTGCATTCTGTGTACATCATCAATGCTGAGCTTCTGCAGCCCCAAGCGAGAGAAGCTCTCCTCGAGGAACTCCCTCCGGCACGTGCTGTACGCGTGCGCGCACTCTTTCAGATACCCCGCCGCCACCATTCGCTTCGCGATCTCGTGCAAGTCTCCGATGGTCCCAGACGGAAGAAGCTCGATCACGATATCATAATCGGTAATCGGCTGTGCTACGGGGATGAAATCCTCATCCTCATCCGCTAAGTCGTTATCGTCGTCGTCGTCGGAGTAATCAGGATGAGGGTGAGTTGACTCGGACCGAGTCAAGTCAAATGACTCAGCGCCGCTTTCGACGAGGGTTCGGAACTCGTCTTCCAATCGGAACATCGACTGTTGGAGTAAATCCTCGGCGCGGTCGAGGCAAGCTGAGATTTTCTTGTCGTCAGCTAACGGCGTCCAATCTCGGACGGCGGCGATCAAATGGTCAACTGAATCGAGAAATGCGACGGAGTCGGCGGAATTCGACCAAATCGGGTGGTCGGCGGATACATAACGAGAGATCTGACGGTCGAGAGTGTTCAGGGTTTGTTCAACACCATCGTCGGAGAGTTTCTCGGTGAGTTTTTCGCGTAACCTTCCGTCGAAGTTGGAGAAAATCTTGAGAATATCATCGGTCATGGTGTCGGTGTTGCCGAGAGTCTTGGCTATGTGGCGAGCTACAGCAATGAGCTTCTCCTCGCCGTTGTCCGCCATTGTTGCAGTGAGCCGAGCTTTCTTCTCGGATTATTGATTAGGGTACCGATTAAGTGCCCTTCTACAGCCAAATTCAGCTCGAAAATCGAAAAGAAGTAGAAATGGGCATGAAATTTAATCGCAGATATTGAGAAAGAGGAGATGGGAACACAACGGAAAGTGATGGGGAAACGCGGTTTCTGATCGTGAAAATAGATCGGTGAAAAATCAAAAAAGAAAAAGAAAAAAGAAAAAGCAATTACTGATAGAAAAGTTAAAGTAGCTAAAGAAAAGACAAATGGAACCACCACCACTCTAGTAATTAATTGTGTATGTGAGATTGGTTAATCTATTTAAGCGTTTCTTTTGATTTAAGTTGATTCAAAATATAAAAGAAATTAACATAATTGCACTTTTTGTGTACGTTGGGGTTTTAAATTTAAGATCCAGGTATAGAGTAATAGAGTGAATCCATAAAAAGAGGTAGAAAAATAGGTTGGGGCCACTAAATAAATAATAATAAAGGTTTGCGACCCACCAAAAATGAAATATCACAATCATAGCATAGTGCTCATCACATCTTTGGGACAAAATTCAAGATCAACTGCTGCCTACTGTCTAAATGAGTAAATGACAGCATAATCACTTCCAAAAGTCAATTGTTATCAATACAAAGAATGAAGAAAATTCTTTCTTTTTTCAAATGTGCGTGTGTGTTCATTTTCCTCCTAACCAACTCTGTTGAAGAAGATAAGACAGAGATAAATGATATAATTGCTAAATAAACTAACAAAACAAGAACAAGTTGTGGTCAAGGCAAGGGCTATCTAGTTTAACGAATAAAATATCATGTTTGAATACTAAATTTCTTATCAATTTGGAGAAACAAAGGATATACCATCGAATTCCACTTTTTTCCCTTTTCACACTCATTTATTTTCTCTCAATCTCTCCCCAAAAACACAAAGGAAATATAAAGAATTCATTTCATATGTTTTAACATTTTCTAGTGGAATATAAAGTTTTGAACCTCACATATGATTGAAGTTCTTTCTTGATTTCAATATTTTGAACGAAAGAAAGACGTATATAGTAATAATAGAATACACAAAAAAATGAAGGGTAAACCACTTAAAATACCACAATATTTATAGATTGGAACAAATATACCATTTCATATAACAAAGTGACAAAAATACCACTTTTTCAAACAAAATGAATTTTGAACCTTTTGAACCATTTGACCACATTTAATTTCATTTTATTTCTACTACTTCCAAACCATTTATACTAATTCCAATTGATGTTTAAACTCTAAATTAATTTATATATTCCACTCCAAATATTGATCGGATCTCGGAAATATTTCAAAATCGATTTTCCACCGGAATAAGTATATAGGATGGAATACTTTCCTCGTGCCCATACTGTCTAAAAAACAGTGGTCTGGAATGTGTAACAATGCCACGTACAAATTCCTTTGAGGAAAAAGATTTTAACGTAAACACAAACGGATCCTGAAAATGGTATCAGAGCCAGGTTTATTAAGAACTTTTATAATATTTATTATTGTTATGTAATTAACTTTGGTGAGGAGAATTTCTCGCGAAATTATGGATCTGGACAATTGTCCAAGATGTATTCCATACAGGAGATATCGTCAAATTTTGACGATGTATAAAGAGGAACACCTACACAAGATGACATATTGGGAAGACCAATATGTTGAACGAGCCAATGTTAGAGCTTGCCAAGAAGCTTTGAGGCAATGCAATGTACAAGCAGCATATCATTTGGATTACCTTCAGGTTAACCAAATGTTATACGCAGAACTGGTGACCTTACAGGAGGCAGCCCATCGACAGGAGCATGGGTCTTGAAGGAGAACCAGACTGGAACGAGATAATTCCGGATACATCTAAGATCGGCCTAGATCTTAGAGAAATCCAGAAGACGGTGCAGAATTATGGCAACCGCCATAATCATCTACCGATACAAGTCCATCAGATCCAAAACCAGATGGAGATGATGATTAAATATCAGAAGGAAACTCTTGAAATCCTTCATGATATTGAAAAAAGAGTCAAGAATCTGGAGGACAGACCAAGTGTTCCAGGAGGAAGGAGACGTATAGATTTCGGAACGGTTCCCTATTTACATCAAAAAGGGAAACCAACTGAAGTCGTACGACCAATGACCCGAGATGAAAAGCTCATTGCTATCATCAAAGGAAAATCCATCATAAATTAAGATGGATATGGAAAGGATGAATCTTGAAGATCTACAAGAACTTGCCGAGTCCTTTGCAGGATTAGGTATAGTGGATCTAAAGATGAATACAGGAGATGGTTCGGCCTTGGTTACACGTGAACAACATCCAAGACCACCTCCACAACCACCAGTAGATCCCAATGTTGCAGAAAGTTCAGGTTCACATCATGGGGATGAACCAATGCCACACGCTGGAGATTTTACCACAAGAGGAGACCCGATTGTTTCGGGAACTAGACAACGATCCAAAAGGCCAGATCTTCAGAATACGCCTTATGGAAAGTCGCAGCTTAATCCGATACATCCGTATGGATTAATGCTAAATCTAGATATTCTAGATTTCAAAAATCGAGAAGTCCTTATTGATGACTGGGCAGCGTCAATGAGAATTGCAGCAGGAACGCTCGATCTTACAAAGGAAGGATTCATTTTACTTCTTGAAATGAGTCTTGAAGAATCTGTAAAGAGAGCGTGGGATATGACACCACCAGATATGAGGAACAATGTAACTGCTGGTGAGTCATTGAAAGGAATTGTCGATAATATGGCCAAATTATTCAAAATTCATTTTATCGGCATAGGCTATTTCGAGGGAATAGAAGAGGAAAAGAGGAAAAGATATAAACAAGCCCTCTACTGCCTCGAGTTACATGATATTTGTCATATTGACGAATATATCAAGTTATTCACTGAGTACCGATGGAAGTCCAAGGTGGATGACAAAGAAGCTTCGCAGCTTTTCTTTGCGAAGATTCCGAGTCCCTGGAGAGAAATGCTCATCAGGAAATATAAGAGTGCAGATGATTTGGATACTGTGGCCAGAAGGATGTCCTTCCTAAAAGCCAAGTTATCGGAATGGTGCCATCAGGCAGCACTCTATAAAAATTACAAGAGATTAAGAGGAATCAACAAAATGGTTCATTTATGTTGCGAAGAAAATGACATCCCAACAATTGTGGGAGGTCAACCACGAAGGCATAAAAGGATGAAACAAAGAAATCACCCTTATAGCCGTGGAAGCAACAATAACAGGCGGAATCACATATCTTCAAGGAGATCTTGGAGACCCAGAAAAATGTGGTCTAAACAAAAAGCCCGAAGTTATAAGTCAGGGCAAAGACCAGTACCAAGCAGGAGTAGAACCTCATCAACAGGTCCAAACCAAGGAGGTTCCAGCAGAACTATGGGAATAAGAACTTTCAGGCGAGCTCACACTAGAGCCAATGAAAGTTTCAAAGACTGTAATTGCTGGACTTGCGGAGCAAGAGGGCATATATCAACGGATTGCCCGGACAACCAAATGAGAGGTCTTAGACAGTTCGAAGCAACACCAGAGTTCGAAGAAGCTGTCTATTACCAAGATCTTATACAGGTGTATCAATTTGAGGATCTGCCCTCAGATGAAAGCATCTATGAAGAAGAGATCTATTCGGATGATGGAAGTGAATCCACATCAGAATCAGAGTGAAGAAGAAATTCTTCAAACAATGAGAGAGGATATGTCAGGATTTCTCTCTCACACAACAGTTTCTCATAAGACTCTCATGAGGATTATGAAAGAGGATCCAAAGCTTCTCTCTCACACAACAGTTTCTCATAAGACTCTCATGAGGATTATGAAAGAGGATCCAAAGCTTCAAATCTATGATGGTTTTACCATTGGAGCTATGGAAAAAGCCTTGGATAAGTTTGGAATTCGTAAAAGAAAACACCAAATTATCCATAGGGTTACTACGGGAGAATTCGCCATTCCTATGGAATTCACAAGTAACCTGATCGAGATGCAGTTGATTCCTTACCGAGAGGTTCAAGATATAAGGAATCAAGTTAAAAGAGAAGTTGCAAATACACTCTCATGGATTCATATCGGAGCCATAAGAGTAATCATAAAAGCAACTTTCAAAGAAGGAATTGATTCGCCTCTCAATCTTGCTATATTTGACAAGCGAATCTCAAATCTCAAGGATTCATGCCTTGGGGCAGTCACAGGAAACTTGTGTGCAGGGAAATTGGCATTTAATGTCTATCCTAGAATTGCATACAATTTGGGAGATCGAGATTTTAACAGAGTCCTAACCCTTCATCAGGATTTTAAAAGAGAAGACTTGATGAAAGAAGGGAATAGACCCTACTCGATCACATACAAGATTTCCTATGCTCTCTCGAATTCACATCATTCTGATGTATTCTTGAGAAAGGAATTTATCGAAGTTCCAAAAATCTTTGATGATTTTGCTAAGGTAATCTTGCCAGAACTCATTGAATCTCCAACCATAAAAGAGATAGATATGAAAATACAAGATCGACCGGTCTTCAATCGGAGTCAAAGCCTCAGAATGGAGACAAAGAGGATGTCTTTCCAACATGATAGACTGATGAGTAGCAGTCGTTGGGAAGAAAGAAGGCCTAGTACAGTTCAGCGAATCCCAGGTGTATTCAAAACACCAGGAGAGCTAAAATGTCCAGAAGGCTGGAGAGCAGTTGAAGTAATATTTGACATCAACCAAAAGGATAATATTTTTCCTTGTGATGTCCTCTATTACCTGCAACAACCGATAGTTGGTAGATTTCAAGGATGCCTAAAGATGGGTGAAATCGAATTGACTATCTCCGGAGTCGCAGGAAGAATCCCAGAACAGTTAACACTGGGTCTTAACTTTCTTGAGGATCATATGCCCTGGGAAAGATTACAAGATGGAATGGAGTTTACAGTGGCTGATAAAAGATACCGAATCAAATGACCACTAGTCCATTCTCTATATACATTTCAATTGGAATGTTATATATTGAATACAAGGCTGAATATTTCGCAGCCTATGTGGATTCAGGAGCAGGAATATGTACTGCAAAACAGGAGGTTTTTCCCAAAGAAATGGGAGAAGATCTACCAGCCATTGCAGGACGAGATTTCTCCAAAAGGATTCTTATCCTTAACAGAGGAATCAAACAAGCGGAAATTATGATCGGAGGAGCCGGTGATACCCCATGGTATAAGGTGAAGACGCCACCAATTTATTTCCATGATACAGGTGCAGATGTTTTGCTAGGAAACAATTTCCTACAAACATTCAAGCGATTTACACAGGAAAATGAAACAAGAAGACTTATTTTCACAACGTTATGTGATCATAAGATTATTGTCCAAAGACTGCGGGAAGCATTTTACAGAAAAATGCCTTTTCCTTTTCGCAGCAAGCGTGGTGATGAAGCCAAACTTCGACATCCAAAAATGGCGGATAAAAGAAGATTTGGTGATGTCTTATTATCCTATCGACAATTTGGTCCGAAACAGAAAGTTACCAAAAGATGGGATACTACCTTGTATTCGTTCAGAAGACAAGGAGAAGAACGAGTCCCTCCAGAGGCTATTGCAGAATTGCGAAAGGCCATAATGGAGAATCCACAGAGTGATGTTACCATTGAAGAACAAATATCACTCGAGGATTTCAAGAAAATGATCCAAAGGAATTACAATGAAGATCCTTTAGCATAGTGGGACAGAAACGAGCTCAAAGCATCCTTAAAAGTTAAAACTGGAAAGGAACATGAGTTCGTGAGACTCAAACCTATCCTGATGAATCAAAATGATCGTGAGGATATGCAGGAGATACTTAAGGAACATCTGGATCTTAAGTTAATTTCACCAGGAGTTTCTCCATATAGCAGCCCGGGATTCCTTGTGAGGAATCATAGAGAAATCAAAAGAGGTAAACCTAGACTTGTTATTAATTACAAAGGGATTAATAACATTCTGGAGTTTGATGGATACTATATCCCGAGTAGAGAACACTTGGTTAACTGTATCAAAGGTGCCAAGATATTCTCTAAGTTCGATTGCAAGTCTGGTTTCTACCAGATTAAGATGGAGGAAGAAAGTAAGAAGTTCACAGCTTTCTCCACACCACAAGGACACTATGTCTGGAACGTGATGCCTATGGGCTTAGCAAATGCACCCCAGATATATCAGAGAAAGATGGATAATCTCTTCAAGGATTATTTCAACTTTATGTTCGTCTACATTGATGATATTCTCATTGCATCGAAGAACATGAGGGAGCATCTCAAACATTTGACAATCTTTTCAGATGTTTGCCATAAGGAAGGATTAGTGCTTTCTGAAAAGAAGGCAGTAATTGCAACAAGACAGATTGAATTCCTCGGAATTGAAATCGATGAGTCTGGAATCATTCTACAAAATCATATTGTGGAAAAGATACAAGGATTTCCAGATGATCTCATAGACAAGAAACAACTTCAAAGCTTTCTCGGGGTTGTTAATTTTGCTGGAATGTTCATCAACAATCTAGCATTTCACAGGAAGGTGTTCAGCCCATTACTTAAGAAAGATGTGGTTTTTAAATGGGAAGATGAACATCGAGAAGAGATTAAGCAGCTTAAGGAAGTCTGTAGCAAGCTTCCGAAACTTGCTATACCACAAGACGAAGATGAACTGGTTCTTTACACAGATGCCAGTGATCATTGGTGGGCAGCAGTTCTTATGAAAGCCACACCAGACGGAGAAGTGCCATGCAGATATTGCAGCGGTCTGTTTTCAGATGGAGAAGCAATCAGATGGCATATCAACGAAAAGGAGTTCTTTGCAGTCAGAAAGGCTTTTAAAAAATGGCCTCTCTTTCTACTGGCTAAGAAGTTTATCCTAAAAATTGATAATTCAAGTGTCAAAGCTTTTCTGAAAAATAAAATTGAATCTAAACCAGAAAAGGCTAGGATACTTAGATGGCAAGCTGAATGCCAATATTATGATTATGATATTGTCATTGTGAAATCTCACGAAAATGTTCTTGCAGATTTCTTAACACGAGATGGAAGGACACGTTGCTGACGAGGTCCTCAAACGAGTAAGACATCTCAGGGAAAACCTGGAGAGCCTTGAACGAGAATTTGGGACGTTATGTCTCAATGCCGAAGTTGCTGGACGACTTCAACGAGAAGATCAGAAATCTGTTTCTGATCTAATACGAGCATGTCAATACGCTCAGGGACATATGTTCCAAGCGTTGCATAAGCCTCTTCTCCAGGCTGCATCTTCTTCGGTGCTAAAAGGAGAACTTCGAGATCGGGACTCTAACCCGAAGGCTATGGATTCAAATACCATGCCTACGAGTGTTACAGGTGATGCATTCCTTGAGGATGTACCATCAGTAACGAATGTTGAAACTCCGGTGTCACAACCCGAGTCTTCAAGTCAACCCAGTACCTCTGGGGTTAAAGAGGTCGAGTTGAACCTAAGGCCGCAGACAGGCAAAACTAAGGTTCAAACTCACACTAACGAGGTTTCTCCGTTGCAGGTTTATCAACGTCAATGGGAGAAATTAGTGACGAGAAAAGGTATTAACCCGGAAAAAACGACAGTTGATATCTCGGGAAAATATCCCAGGGTTTGGATGAAACCAGGCAGTCATCCAAACGAAGTCCAAGAATGGTATAACTTCGGAGCTCTTGCTTCAATTTATACCACATCACCAGGATTCCCAGAAATCTCGAAATTACCGAGATTGATAGGAGAAGCAGTTCATGAGACATGGACAAACAATCCACACTTGTCCAGAGGAGACATCCTGGAGCTATATTTCATTAGTGCAGCTCCAGAACCAGCTAAAAAAGGCTTCCATGAGGCCTTTCATTTTATCAAGCTTCGGAGACCGGACGGAAATGCCTTAAAATACATAAAGGCAACATCCCCGGAAAAGGTTCCGATACTGGTAGGAGCATTTACTGAAGATGAAGCTTCTACACGACGAGCTTGGGGACTTTGGACTTGTCTAACAGAAATGGACAAGGTCAAGTACTCATTTAAAGTCTTCCAGAATTCAGCCAATGGATCATTCATGCTGAATACAATGACTGGATCGACAACAGGTTTCGCAGAGGAACTTTTTGAAACAAAAAGAAAGATCCTTTGGGAGAACAAGATTCCGGCGAGCAAAGACACTTACCGGAAATTCTGTAATATGGCACACATTGGAAGATGGATCGATCGGATCTGTCAAGCGTGCCCTGAACAGAAAGAACCCGAGTTTGGGAAAGGATTCCGACCCAAACCCGACCGACAAGTAGCTGGAACCAATAAAGACAAGGGCCCAGCACAAAAGAAGAGGTATCCCAGGGGACCACAACGACCAAATTATTAAAGCGTCCCCGATAAAGTTAAATGGGATAGGACGAGAAATCACATGGGTTGGACCATGTGAAGAAAGAAAGAATTCCTCGACAACTCCAACCACTATCACATGGAATGGGTCAAGGGGAAGAAAAAGAGAACGAGCACTAATAGCTGAAAGTGACTCCCCAACAAACTATCACATGGAGCACTAAGGAAAGCAGCCAGCTCATTCAAGAAGGATTGAAATCCGCATTTTACATCCGGATTTCACTCTATAAATAGAGAGAACGAAGGAAGCTAAGGACATCGACCATTCCCCTCAGTTTTCTTCAAAACATCTATCTTCTTTAGTTTCTTCTGTAATAGTGAGAGTGTTTTCAGTTTATGTATTTACGAGTTCAAGCCTTCTCTATGAGAGGCTAAACCAGTAATTCTCCTCCCAAAAGGAGATTACAAATGTTGTAATAAATATTGTTAAGTTCTTAATAAAAAGAGGCTTTTGCTTCAACATGAGTTCATAGTATTGTTATTCTATCCCTGGAAGGAATACTTTGTACACCTGGTGTAGGAAACGAACCAAGGTTGTGTTGTGCGGTTGCTGAAGGAGCTGGATAACTTGCAGATCATCTTCCCCGAGGGTTGAAGTTGAACAGTGAGGAGCTGTTTGTAGAACGATCTGGGGGCAGTAATTTTCCAGCTGGTGGTTTTGCAAACCATCTCACCCGGAGCCGTAACGGTCAAAGAGAGGTATGATTTCTATGGGATAGATTAATTTTACGGAAGCATGTTGGGCCTGATTTTGATCTGTTTACGCCTTTTCCGGATATAATTACTATTTAGAGTGGAAGAAGTGAATTAGTTTAGAAATTAATGCATGAGGACAAATCTTGGAATTTGGTATAAAATAATAAATGTGTAATGATTGATTTGTGGAATAAAAGAATGTTTTATTAAGAAAAGTGGTAGTTTTGTCACATTTTTATATGAAGGGGTATTTTTGTTCTATTTAAATAGTTTTGTGGTAGGACAAGCTATTAACCCAAAAAATGAATGTCCTGACATTTTTCTTACTAAATCTTATTTGACAAATTCCACTAAATTTAATCATTGGAATTTTATTTTATTTTAAACAAAATCATCCAAGATGGGAGGATTAAAGAGATCATCAACCTCTAATCATTGGAATTACAAAATTGTTCCTCTAACAAAAATACAAAACTGTTATTTATGACATCCTACAAGCTTCATACTCATAATTCTTTTGAGCACCTAAAAAAATGGTTCTTAAAAGAAAAAGCAGCAACATCTCATCAATTCTAAATACAGCTTATATGGGCTTCAAAACATTACACACACACGCATGTACAGCTCATAAGATGTAAAACCTTGCAAACTTTAAAAGACTTCCAAAGTAAGTTCAGCCAAACAAGTTAACAAGCCAAAAAAAAACTAGAGAACCTTTAACGCATCACACTCTCAAGTTTCAATGCATGAAATTCAAAAAAGTGTCTGAATTCATTCTGTATAAATGAGAGTAAATAGTTACAGAATTACAATCAGAGCTGCGAGGCCGTGCAAACAACCTCTTATAAACCAGAAGAGTGAGAGGTAGAGTGAGCAAGCACCCAACTAAAAGGGAAACCCACAAAGAACTAGAATCAAGACTTTCATTTCGTATGATGTTTATTATGAACCATTACTCCTATCGACTAGCTCACCGAGTCAAAGCGTATATGAAGTACTATAGAACAGAAGTAAAAGATTAAGAATTGGATTTAATGTACAGAAGCATCTACATACTCTCTTTCGCATATTTGCTTGTCTCCTCTGCCACTTTAGCCCACTCATTTCCAATTTTCTCACTATATGCAACCTGTAATGGCCATGGCAAAAACCAATGCCTCAGTGTTAGAGAGATTCATTCTCAAGAGTTCTGCAATTTGCAGAGTTATATGCATGCTTGAAAACCAACTTTACAAGAATTCATTCAGAACTACCCAGATCTAAAAAGACTATAACCAAGTGTGCACATTTAATTTTGATAGTGACTATGAAATGATCTATGTAAGTGATTGGATCATCAATCTTGCCCTCACTTCTTGCAGCAGTATGTGTTGCTGAAATGAGGGCTCAAATTTGAAAATCAGAAATATCAAGCCATATTAGCAGTTATTATTCAAGATTCTAAAGAAGTACCTGATTAGTAACAAATCCTTTCAACATTTTAACAAAGTCGGCCTTTCTTTCTTCATCTAGCCTTTGGATTTCACTCCTATTATTTTCCTGCAATCACACCATCAACTTTTTCAGATCAGTAAATCTTAGACAAAAGACAAGCACAAGTCAGCAGTATCTTTTCCACATTATAAAAATGACAAAAATCCAATCGTACCAATGGAGGACAGGGTATAATAAATATTTTAAGAAAATAATAATACATAGAAAAACAAGACAAAAAAAACAAAAGAATAGCTTTAATATATTTTCAGTTGGGCAGTTTGGTTCCGGGATATACTCCTTTCAGTCCCTAATCTTGGCTAAGAGGAAAGATATTCTCTGAGAAAGAATACCCTCAAGCAACTGAAAAAATTTCCCATATGCCATTCATCAATTATCAAGTTCGCCTCTGCATTAAAAAATTAAACCTGGATGGACTAGCTAAAAAATCACAACAATCTGGCTCTTGATATATGAGCTGAAAGGACTTCACAACAAGGGTTTTTATATTAAGGATGCATCCCAAATTCCCAATCCATCACTTGGAAGTATTTTCATGATGCACCAAAATCAGATCAATAATACAGAATATTTAACCGTTAACAAGCCAAAGTTTATAAATCTAAGGCAACAATCAAATATAAAACAGAAAACTCAAGTTCGGACAACAATCTCTTACCAACATGCCATTGTGCTTTAATTTTTTCTAAACTACAAGCATGCACCAGAACTTGAATTGCAACAGAATTATGTCTTGGTAATTGAATATATGATGACATGTAATATCATGTTAGCTGATAACTTTGAGCACCCCCAGTATTTGATTTCCTAAAAGCAATAATTTTAAGGTTCATTGATTCATTCATGATGACTAAATTAGATCAAACCACAAGATTAGTTTTCAATATTATGTCATGAATGCACCATGGCAGTCTAGGATTAGTAGGATAGTGCTCTTTGTAGTTCTTAAATCTTGAAAACTACTGAAAAACCACTCAGTAGTCAATCTGCATGAAGATGTATTGATCCTTGTAGTTCCTAAATCTCAGGAACCTGGATGAAGGAAAACTCTGACAAAGCATTTGACAAATCACAATCTCTGGATATTAGCATAGACCAGGAATATGCATCCATGAGGACATATGGCTCAAGGACAGGCACTCTCATGAAGCACCCCAACCACCACTTACCATGATATAATTTGAAAGTGGATTTTGCACTAAGCATATACCATCACTTACAAATATCATCCCCACCCTCACCATCACTATCTCACCTTTTCACTTCAAAGATAATCTGATTAAGAGGAGTGGAAAAGGAGAACAGTTGTGATGACTTTGGTTTAAACTAATACTGTATCATTAAGCCAACAACAAAAGCATAAAAAACTCAATTTTATTACCCCAACCCAAGTCTAAACCATAAGTGTAAACATTTTCTGAACCATAGAAGTTCTCCAGAATATATATCAGTTCTGAGATAGTTATTTATTCTAAGTTGTACCAAGAAAAAAGTTCAGCACGTAGTAACAGTGAAACCAACTCATATTAATTTTGCCCACAAAACAATAATTAAGAGAAAATGGTAGTAGACATGACTAAACTAGATATGCTGCAATGGTCCCACATATAGAGCATGTTAGTTGACAAATATATAGATAGAGGCTGAACAACAAAATTACCAAACTCTCACACACACTAGTCATGCACTAAAGATAAATGATTCTGGAGATGCACTATCATATTCACAACACCAAGAAAATAACATGGGATCATTTAATAGATAGGAAGATACAAAATACTTAAGACATTGTTAAGCATAAAGCCAAATAGGGTTGTTCACTCCAAAAGGCTATTGCCTTAAACCAAAACCTGAAATAAGCATCCTTATCAAAAAAAAATTG
Source organism: Scutellaria minor (assembly GCA_954870855.1). Taxonomy (NCBI): domain Eukaryota; kingdom Viridiplantae; phylum Streptophyta; class Magnoliopsida; order Lamiales; family Lamiaceae; genus Scutellaria; species Scutellaria minor. Next base: position 5,569,154 of record OX940729.1, read on the forward strand.
AAGATGTAAAACTTAAAAAGAATCTGATCCGAATTTTACTCAGGAATAAAAACTGCTAATTTGTACCTTAATCCTTTCATATTCTCTGACTGCACAACTTTTAGCATCCTCCGTGACCCTAATGGCATCTTTTAGGTCCTCTAACTTGCGGAACCTTGATTTGTCACCACCAAAAATTTTAGATGATGCAGCTTCAAGTTTTTCAGCTCGTGAATGCAAGGAAGACAATTCGGATATAAGTGTTTGCACTGTCAACAAAGCACTAGAGCGATCGGAGAATGCATGGTGTACAGCTAACATCATCCCCATATGTTCATGCAATGAATCCTGGATTTCAAAATAGAAATTAGAAATTAAACCGCAAAACCCAACAAAAAAAAGCATTTATCCCTCTATGTGAGGTTGGCTATAAGGATCATATTTTGCTATTGTGTTAATCTGATACAAATACTCTCATAAACATTTAAAGTTACATGTCTTTTCTTTTTGTTTCTGACCAAGTCTTTTTAGGTCTTCCCATTCCCTTTTCATTTCAGTTAATGATTCTCTACTTTCCAAATCCACCAGCCAAACTGTCAAACAGATGCATCTAAAACTATAAAAACGCATGTGTCTAACCCATCTTACGTGTGTTTCTCTAATTTTATCATCTATTGGGGCTACCACCACCTTCTTCAAGTCTTCATTAAACCTCAATAAACCAACGAGAGAATATTGAAAGAATTCGAATCTTGAATTAATGATGTCAATAGCTGGCTCCTATCACACAATTTGATTTTCCATTTCTCTTTTTGTTGGATTGAACAAAAGATAAATAGACTAACAAAATGGAAGATTGCTATTAGAGATTGCAAGAATAAAATTAGCAAACAAAAAGCACCAAATACCCTTACAAAACATATAAAGTGAAAGCAGAAAATGGCACAATCTTGTGAACTAATCACCCATAACAAGAATGCAAGACTTACAAAATGCTTCACTGTATGTGCATTCAATTCTCGATATAATCTGCTTGCCTTCACAGCTGCAGTAGCCACATTTTTCATGTCAGCAGCCCTCACTCTTTGAGTGTTCAGAGTTGCCTGCTCATTCTCAAATTTAGTTAACTTGATAAAAGCTAACCCTAACTCTCCCATTATCTCCCCCATGTCTTGCTGTGCTTTCACCAGTGACTCTGCCTACCAGTTCAGAATAAAAAATATAATTAGAATATGGCACTCAAAGCTGAAACTCTATTAAAATTTTAAGAATTAAGTACAACTCTGTCCAACTCAAAATGTAAGTTATGCTGAAACATTTTCTGTTCATAGTACTGAAAAGAGGGTTCGGATGTCGCAAAACCTGTTTCGATGCATTTGTGAGTTGCTGCTCAAGATTCCACAACTTCTCCTTCTTCTCCAAGAATTCCTTATCCTCCTCCTCCACAGGAGGCCTTGCACTACCCCAATCATTGACAACGGATTGCTTCAGTTCCTTAAAAAACCGTAGCATATCTCTCCCACCTTTAGCTGGGTGCACCACATCTTGCGGCTCAATCACACTACTCGACTCCCCCAAAAGCTGCTTTGGCAGCCTCACTGCTCCATCAAGCATCCTAGAAGCTACATCAATGCTCGTGGGCAGCGGCATTCTCCCATGCACTGTTAAAAATACCCTCAACTCGTCGCTTTTCTTAATCGTAGGATGCTTAGCAAGCCTCTTCAAGTACTTCTCTAGTTCAACACTCCTTTGCTCCACAAATTCCTGCTTCTGCATCACCTGACTCTCCACTAAACTTTTATCAGGCCGTGGGGGAATGAAAAACCCCCTGTAATGTTCACTCAGTCGATCCGACAAAGTAACTACATCTTTAAACCGCCGACGCACACTAAAATCCGACCCTCCATAATCAAAAATATTTGTGCTCGTGGTGATCAGATAACTAATGTACGTATTGCCACCCGGAACAATCGAATTGTTAGACTCCACCTCCTTCTGCGGATTCGAAACACTAATTCTCAAATAATCCGAGCTGGAAGACTCAGATCCAGGTGAAGAAACCGTCACCTCACCGGAGATCTCTCCGTTTCCGTTATTTTCCGGTAGCCTATCGTGGAATGGACTATACATGACGTCAGCATAGGACGGGGAATCCAGAGACGGGTTGTGAGGTGGAAACAGAAGGGGATCGGAGACGGCGGGAGCGGCGGCGATCGACGGCGGCGGAACAAGGGGGTGTTCGGAGGAGGAAGAGGAGAGCGTGCTCAAGACGCTGCGGTAATGGGAATAGGATTTGGAGGTCGAAACTTCGCCATTGAAGGAATTGACGTCGTCATCGAGGGTTAGGGTTTGCATTTGATCTGTGGTGGAGAGAGGATGCAGAAATTCTTCTTCTTCTCCATTCGCTTTACCTTGGAGATTGTTCTTCTCAGAATCCATCATTTTTGTGAATTTGCAAATTAGGGTTTAGATGAAAGAGAAGCAGTGCAGTAGATTGGAATCAATTGATGGAGAGGTAGTCGAAGTGATGAACTTTTGTTTCACTTCATCTTCCTCTCATCATCCACCACCACCATCAAAAAAACTTCGAATTTTATTTATTTAATTTATTGATAAAATAAAAAAACAACTAAATACAAATAAAACTTGCTTGTTTCGAAACACTTTTATCAGATAAAAGTCTCTATTCAATAAAAAAATAGACTTTCAATTAACTATTCTATGACATTATTAAAATACATTTGATGAATTTAATTTTTAGTACTTTGCAAATGAATTTTTTTATCACTGAGTCTGACAAGGGAGATATGTCTTTATCATTTACCAAGAAAATATAAAAAAATTAGAAAATATATGTTATTATTTTTTCTCATTACTGTAATTGAATTTTTTCAAATTCTGTATATTATTAGGACGACGATAAAAGTAATAATATGTATTGCTTGGATTTTTCCCTTTTAATACGTCACTTTTTAAGGTAGGCATTTGACATCTATCTAATAAAAATAAAAGTCAATGTTAAGTCTATTTGTGATAATCGCACATCGTCAATAATTGATGAAGTTTCCCAATTAAATTGATAAAGTTATAATTTTATGAATTTTTTCAGTGACTTTTTCAACATAGATTTCAATATATAATTTTCAAAAAAAATTCCAATTACAATTCACTATAAACTAATTTCCTTTACTACACTCCTTTAACATTAAGATAAAGAACAAATACGTGAGGTTCTAACTTAATGTACCATCACCTTTAAAATTAAATAAATATAAGTGTTCTAAAAACACATTAAGTTTTAAACCAAATAAAATAGACTAGAATATCTACAGCAAATCATTAAAAAGTTAAACTTTTTATTTATTTAAAGGTTAAAAAATGAGTAAACTTTCAAGTCCACTAGTTTCTTGTTGCTTTTTATATCTATTTATACTCCTATATTATATTTCTCCTTCAACAAACAACGTGTATGTGTTCAGAAACTTGAATGGTACAATTTGCAAAAATTAAGAAGAGAGCTAATTTAATTTCAATTTGAAATTGGCTCTGATTGTTTTTAATTCGTAAATGAGAGTGCAAGCAACTATTGTTGTAGCACAATCCGGTTTAGATGGAACTGAGATGTTTTCGAATTATTATATAGTTGTTCTGATCGGTTTGGTGCCAAACCCTATGGGTGTGTCTCATTCGATGAATGAGTTAGTTAAAATTGATACGATATGGTGTATTAGCACTGTTCATAAAATTGTGATTTGATATTTTTGGTATGTTTGGTTTGAGTGTTAAATATTAGGTTAAATATAATATATGTGTTTGGATTGAATGTTTGTTTTTATTTGGGTTAATATTATGTCTTTTCAAATGTGGGTTAAATAAACTTACCAAATATGGTGGGTTAATTTAACACATTAGTTATCCCTAATAACTCAAACTCAAAACCGGGCCACAATTACATTTAGGCCAATAACCCTAAAAGCAAACATAGGTTTGAGTTGATCTAACACCCAAACCCATGCAAACCCACATACCAAACAAATTGACCTTGTGAGTCAATCAGGGCTGATCTGGCAGGGAGTCGAATGTTGTAGGGATGTCAGATTTGTCGCACGGTCATGACTCGTGTTGGTGCACTTAGTCTCCTCTCCTTAGCATGTCTATGCGGACCAAGAAGCCTCAAAAGTAACTAGTCTAAAATATCTAAATACAAAACATATCGAGATATCAAATTCGATTAGGAACAACTCAAATCCCTAAAATTGTCATATACGAGATTCTTGGGTCTCATTTTATTGAAAACTAATTTGAAAATCATTGTATTCAAGTATATTATACAATAATAAAATATCTAAATCCGACTGACTAGAAATAAACGGTCACATCACTTGAGCCCAAATAGAGGCATCCAAGCTCAAATCTATTCGATTTCGCTTAATTCATCGGTTGTTTGAATCGATCTGTTTGTACGAATTTGCATGCCAGCAACCATATCATAAAAAAATGTGAATGCACAATTTTCCAACTAATGTTATATATAGCAGTCATTATTATCGACAAATCCTGTGTGTACTGATCTAGTAATATAAGATACCAAATCACAGTTTATTCATTATGAAGACCAAGTTTTGATTGAAGTGTAAAGCTGATAAGAATTTGACAAGTAAGAAATTAAAATTATAATACATAAAATTATAGCCACGATGACATTTATTATGATAAAAGCTTATTTATTATATTTATATTTATTAAAGTTAATATATTTTAAAATTCGACAAAGGTCTAAACCAAAGTAGACTCGATTGAATTTGTATGGACAGTTACAAATTGCTCATCAGATGATCATGCTTAAGTTTTTAATTTACAGAAGTTCATAAACTATTAAAAAATATTAGTTCAGTTTCCTTAGTAATATGTTTTATTTTTTTGTCAAAAAAGAAAGTAATATATTTTGTTAACTTCCATTATCTGAGAACATAATTACATACATTTAAACATAACTCTATTTTATACTTTACAAATATTTTAAAACAAAATGTTACATTTTTTTGAATTTTTTGGAAATAAATCCACCTAATTATATAAGTTATTGTGTACAGTCTACCAACCTATCTCCCATTTATGTAATTTTATTAGTAAATACCGGAAATACCCCCAACATAAAACCCCCACAACGTAAAGCCCGGCGACGCAACAGAGCAGTCCGCCTATGCTAGGTTAAACCTTTTCCCTTACTCCCGTTTCAGTTGCTGCGCTCCGTTCATTTCAGAGAAATTCTTTGTTGTTTTGTTTTGAGAATATAAAAAGTAGAATTCTTGATTCGCAGAGTGTTTCAAGATGACATCCAAATTCGGGTTAGCGGGCGGCATTCCGGAGCGCCGGGTCCGACCCATCTGGGACGCCGTCGACTCTCGCCAGTTCAAGAACGCCCTCAAGCTCTCTACTGCACTTCTCTCCAAATACCCTAACTCTCCTTACGCTCTCGTAAGTCAACCTGCTCCCATTGTTGTTGTTGTTGTTGTTGTTGTTGTTGTTCTGTGTGTGTGTGTGGAATTATGGATGAAGCAAAATATTCGATTCTTATTTATCTTTAATGAATTGTTTTTGCCTTTGTGTAGGCGCTGAAGGCTCTGATATTGGAAAGGATGGGAAAGAATGATGAGGCGTTATCTGTTTGTTTAAATGCCAAAGAGATTTTGTGCAGCGATAAGTCCAACGTTTTCGTGGATGATCTCACTCTCAGCACTTTACAGATTGTTTTCCAGCGGCTCGATCACTGTTAGTGTTCTGTTTTCTTCTGATTTCTTTAGTTAATAATTATGGGTTTTGTTTTTAATCGAATTTACATTGAGTTTACTGGTTGAAATTGTCAGTGGATGTCGCAACAAGTTGTTATGAGCATGCTTGTACAAAATATCCCAACAATTTGGAATTAATGATGGGCCTGTTCAACTGTTATGTCCGAGAATATTCATTTGTCAAGCAGCAGCAGGTTGGCGTTTTGTAGTCTCTTTTGCTTTATCAATCTCTAAATTGCATTCAGAATTTGATTTATAAAGTGTGATTCTTGTGCCTTTACCATAGATAGCTATTAAAATGTACAAGACTGTTGGTGAAGAAAGGTTCTTACTTTGGGCAGTTTGCAGTATTCAATTGCAGGTTTGGCTTCTCTCCATGTCTATATAGTCTGTCCCTTTATTATGATGATTTGATATATGAGTCCATAGTACATGAGTAAAGGATCTATCTGTTAACACCTATGGCAGCAAGAGGTTAATGGGTTGCATCGATATGTTTTGTGTTTCTTCCCTTCTGTTACGTGCTATTTTTTATTACTTGTTCTTACCCTTCTCCCTCAAACCTCATCTCAAGTTTCCTGTTTTATTATGGACTTCTAAACTAGTCTAGAAATAATAGATGAACAATGTGGAATTGGTTATAAATGCAGAAAGGAGTTAAATTCTGCATTGGCACATCAGTGAATCACTATCTGATGAAAATTTTCACAGCTTTATATTGTGTGAATTTATACCCTTATTGAAGTGGTTTGATCCAAATACTTTCTTTTTACTACTTAAAGCTGATTTATGTAGCACAATATTATTCAGAGCATTTTCATCAATTCTGGAGATGTATAATTTAAGACCATATTGTTTGGCATATTACGGACCATATAAGTATTTCAATTGGATTATGATCTACAATATGTTTTCTAACTGGCTAATGGTATTGTTAACCACAAATTTAAACCGTGAAAGTATCTAATTTTGTTTGAAGAGTGTGACTAATATTGTTCAGACTTTGAAGTAAAGAATAGTGATTGTACAATATTTTTGGTCTCGTAAATTGTACAACCACGATCCATGCTCATGAGGCATGCACGGACTTGGTCTGATTAGTCCATCCACACCCAACTGTGTAAGTTACAATGGTGGATACTGACCCATAAGTTGCTCAATAGAATATCTGGCATGTATACTACATTTTTTAATATGATGTTCGTGTGAATTTAGTTGATCATATGTTCCTTGTTGTAAATGATATAATTTTGACTAATTGACCATTATAGTTTCTACAATTTGCTGATCATTACAATTTCTTATTTTTGGTGTTTGAACACTGACAAAGGTTTGTTGCGGCAATGGTGGGGATAAGCTTTTCCAATTAGCTGAAGGTTTGCTCAAGAAACATATAGCTTCTCATGGTTTGCATGAGCCCGAAGGTTGTTCTTCTTTTTCTTCTGGCTGTTTTCTGTAGGTATCTGAAGCAGATAAGATTTATATATTTCTGAATTGTTTTAGCCATTGAAGCAACTGTTGCCTGATGCAGCTCTTAGTGTTTATGTGTCTCTGTTGGAGCAACAATGCAAGTATGCAGATGCATTGAATTTTCTTTCTGGAAATTTAGGATCTCTTATGATGATTGAAGTAGACAAACTACGGCTACAGGTACTTTGTAGAATACGCTCCTCTTGCATTGTATGTAAATAGAAGCATCATTTTGTTATCTAAATATATGGCTGGGTGAAAAAAGTTCAAATTCAGCTTAAGATACTTTTTAAGTTACTGCAGTAGATTTGGCAGGACTTTAGCAGTAAGAAATTGAAGTTATGGTGAGGTTGGTATTACGTAGTCCTTTGGACTAGAATTTGATTGTACTAGAAATTATAATTTTTTGTTTTTATTTAAATTACTGCAGAAGTTCTTTCTAGTGATTTAAAGCTTCAGATTATGAAAACTTTGATATGATGCTGCATGTTGGTATTAGTTGCTTTGTCTGGAATATTAACTCTATTTTTGCCTTCATCTGTAGTTTTGTTCAAAATGGAATTTTGTTTTCCCTTTTCTTCTTGCTTTTGTCATTTTTCATGATCTTTCTTGCTTATTCTTTAATTTTTTTAACGATTGTACAATGTATTATGTGCATAACGTATTGCTATTAAACATTGCATTTATTGGTCATGGTTTTTATATTATCTGTAAATTTTGGTGCAATTATTCAAAACTGCTTGGCACTGGGGTTTCTTGGGTTGAGATCTTTTACTCTAGTCTTAAGATAGCCATAGTAGAGTAGTGAACTCAAGGTTCTGTTTCTTCATCAAGTCACTATGTTAGATTATTTTTTTTGTTTGGACAATGCTTGAGTTTTGTTTATTCATTTATTGTAAGGATTGTGTTCATAATTAACTTGTCTTAGCTTTGTTGACTTTCCTATGTTTCAGCTCCATCTATATAGACCTTATGTATCTTCACTAATTGTGAGGCATGTTTTCATAATTAACTTATCTTAGCTTTGTTGACTTCTCTATGTTTTAGCTCCATCTATTACAGACCTTGTGTGGCTCTTTCTGTGTGGCAAATTACTCCATAATATGCAAGGGATTGTTTCCTAGACCTACTTATATTATCCTACAAAAATGAATTCTAGAATTTGCCATATTTTCTATTTCTATATATTGTTGATTCTATCCCTCAGATTCTGCTGCCCTCCAGCTTATATTTGTCTTTATTTAAGCTTGTTCCTGTAACTTTAAGTTGACAGGGAAGGCTTCTTGCTAGGGCAGGAGACTATGCTGCCGCAGCTGATGTGTTTCAGAAGGTCTTAGAACTATGGTATGCTTCAGTTTTGTTGTCTATTTATATTTAATCATTTTTTCCTCAGGAACCTTGTTATGAGTTATTTATGTTTGAGTCTCCATTTCGAGCTTTTATTTATGAAAGGAATAACTATAGTATTTTTATGTTATATTGTTCGGGCCAAGGGGCTCGACAATTGAGTCCAACTTTTACTTTTCTATTAAAAATATAAATGTATAGAAAATTTTACTTTTCTATTTTGTTTAGGTTAAGGAATAAATATAGTACACTTATGTTATTTTGTTCAGGCCAAGGGACTTGACAAATGAGCTATTTTTTCTTACTCTCTGTTCATAACTTTTTTGCGTATTTTCTTGTGTTTTCTTACCTTCACTTTTATTTCTATTACTTTTGCTCCTATATTAATAAAACAAGGGCAAGAGTACAGGGGGTGAAGGCACAATAAAAAAATGAAAGACAGAAAGAAAGAAAGAAAGAAAAAAAGAAAGAAAGAAAGAAATTGTAGGGGTCAAAGTTGTAGAATACAAACTACATTGGGAAAAAGTTTACAAAAATAGAAGTGTGGGGCGAAAACACAAAAAAATAGATTGCGTGGGCCAAAAATGCAATTTTCTTAAATAAATAAATGCAATTTTCTTAAATAAATAAATAAAGGGACCACACTTGAGTTTGTATGACAATATATTAAACTTGGAACATGAATCTGGTGATCTGTTATTCAAGAAAAATCAAAATTTGTTTTGTTGTGACTTGTTATCCTTCATAAACATTTATCTTGTTTCTTGGAGTTTTCTATTCTTTTAGAATTTAATGAGTACCATGATTTTATAACTATTGAAGACATGTGAATCCTCGTAACAAACTTGTTAGACCATATTTTTTTGTGCTAAAAAGGTGTTACAGGCTGTAAGAAGATTGTAGTAGTCTTCACTTAGGCATTAATTGAATCCTCTTTACAGAAGAAGCGATGTATAATATTGTGCCTTAGCTGTAGGTTTTTCTGCTATGTTATTGTTTAAATTCACATTTTATATAATCTTAATGTTGCGCTTCAAACAAATCTTGTTTGATTTCTCACAATTTACTTTGCTTTCTTTGATTGCAGTCCCGATGACTGGGAATGTTTCCTGCAATACCTTGGTTGTCTTCTGGAGGATGATAGTATCATGGTCAAAGATACTGATCCCATTCACACATCAACATCCTTTGACTACAAGAATTTGCGTATAACAGAGGAACTTGTAAATTCTTGATTTTCCCTTCTAACTTTCCCATTCACCCATCAACATTCCTTGATTTGTTTAAAATCTTTATGCAGTTTGATTCACGTATGTCAAAAGCCGTGGATTTTGTACATAAATTAATGGAGGCCAACAAAAATTCTGAAAGATGTCCATACTTGGCACATCTTGAAATTGAGCGAAGGAAGGTTTTGTTTGGGAAAGGTGATGCTAGTAAATTAGTTGAGGATCTGATGCAATATTTTATCAGGTATGTCACAACATAATGTATCATTTTATCAGAACATTTTAAATTCTTTTGTTGCTAAGCTTGTTTGTCTTGCTCGTAGTCTTTCTTTCCAATCTTGCCTCACATCTTTCTTTCTGATGTATATCTCAATATTGGTGTAAAGGTCAGGACTGGTGTTGATCTATATTCATACCCACTGATTTATGTCAAGTTCTAATATCTACAAAAACCCTGAGATCAGTAAATTAGTTTATTCATGAGTCATTAAATGGGGCATAAACACACACTTAGATGAGTTAAACTTACAGTATTTATCATAATAACAAAGTAGATAACATGAGAATGGCTGAGGGCTTTGGTTGTCTTTTGATGGCCAATATTTTGAACGTTGATGTGTTTATAAGATAATTTATTGACACTCTACCTTTTGTCTTTTTCTGTAATCATACTATTGTCTGCTTGATTCTCCGGGGACAGGTTTGGTCACTTGGCTTGTTTCACTTCAGACGTTGAAATGTTTCTTCAAGTTCTTGACAACAATACGAAGAGTGACTTTTTGAAGAAAGTGGTGAAGGAATATGAAGTGAGCATGAATGTGCCAACTAAAGCTCTTGGGCAGTCCATAACTGTATTCAAAGTCCAGAACTTAATTGGTGATGTGTTTGCTCTACCAGTGAATGGTATGCCTTATGCCATATCATTTAATTAATATGTCTGGTTAGCAGTTCTTTTCTATTAAGCTTGTCCTCTTAATATTTTATTGTAATGGCATTTCTGTTGTGTAGCAAGAAATTATCTTCATTTACTCCTTTACTTTGATGAAGCTCATTGATTATGAAATAGTATGTGGATCAAGTTTTCTCTAACTTCCTTTCCACCCTCATTATATTTATTTTTTATTTATTTGGCAGAGCTCGAGGATATAGCTGTACGAATGATAGAAATGTTCTGTAAGAACCTTCCCCTGTCAAAAGATTTGGATGCACAAGAAAGCATGTACGGTGAGGAGCTTTTGTCAATGGCATGCAATATTTTGGTTCAGGTACTAGCTTATATTCATTAATTTGCATTCATCCTTACATTTATGTGCTCCAGTTGTAATCTGTTAGGAAATTGTGTTGCATAAGACTAAGTGGCAGAGAAGACTAGCTGGAAAATTCTATTTTTCGTATTGAAAACTTGACATAGAGCTTGATATAGAGTGGTTGTCTCTTGATGCAAACCATGATTTTGTCTTGATTTGTCGGTTTAGAGGGAACTTCACTGTATTTGCAAATCTATTGGAGAAGTAAACTTATTTTGTTCCAATTATAATATCTTTGACCTTGTGGCTTAGCTTTTCTGGCGAACAAGGGATCTTGGCTATTTGGTGGAGTCGGTTATGATTCTGGAGTTTGGTTTGACTATCCGAAGGTCAGAAAGTTAATTTTGCTGATTCATGTTCCTGATATTTCCTGGTATTCTTAGTCCGCTGGCAAACATGAAAATGTAATGTATCTCAGTCTTGGTGATTTCAAAATTAGGAAAAATTATTAGTCTTGTTATGGTGGTGAAAATGATAAAGAAACTAATATAAAGAGGACAGTTCAAGTGGCAATTAGAATTCTTGAGGATCTGGTTAGAAGCAATTGGATGATAAAGTAAAGCCTACTTGTAATAAACTCTAGTAAATTAAAAGATTATGGACATGTCACAAAAGTTTATACAGACATTGAAGACTGTACACAATATTTTACAAGGTACCATATTTGAAACTAACATTGAATTACTTTGGTTATTTTGGCAGACATGTATCCCAGTATAAGATTTTATTGGTGCATCTTTATTCTTATTGGAGTTCTCTTCCATTAGCTTATGAACGGTATGTCAATAGTTCTGCATAAACAAATTTTGTCCCTTCCCCTCTCATATAATATCAATATTTTATTCTAGTATATAGTTTCAGTTGCTGGCTTGAATTCATTTTAAAATCTTTGTTGAGTTTTCTATTTTGGTTTTGAGTTTGTTTATTCTATGCAGTTATAAATCCTTGGATGTGAAGAATATTTTGCTGGAGACAGTATCTCACCACATTTTACCACAGATGTTAGAGTCTCCTCTGTGGGCAGATTTAAATGATCTCTTGAGGGATTATTTAAAATTCATGGATGATCACTTTCGAGAATCAGCAGATCTTACCTTCCTTGCATATCGCCACAGGAACTACTCTAAAGTAAGTAGGACTCTCTTAAAAAATTATTTCATCATATTTAAACATTGACTAATATTCTTGAGTGGCTTGTCACCTCTGTCTTGAATATGATAGTGCTTAAGGCAGATCTAGCTGATCTTAGACTTTGTTTTCAACTTTCAAAAAAGAAAAGAGCAGCACGCCACAGACTTAAGTAAAGTGCTCAACTTCTAATAATCCTCTTCCTTTTGGCTGTCTTAGGTAATTGAGTTTGTTCAGTTTAAGGAAAGATTGCAACGTTCCAGCCAATATTTAATGGCGAAGATTGAATTACCCATTTTACAGCTAAAGCAGAACTCAAATAATATTGATGAAGAGGAGGTAAGTGTATTGTGCTCTAGTGCTTTTCCATTTCTTTTTAACAATTTTATATTATTTATAACTATTCTATAGATGAAATGTATTCTAAACAAATAATTTACTTCTCAGTCCATCCTGGAGAGCTTGAGATGTGGAACTCACTTTATTGAGCTCTCAAATGAGATCAAAAGCAAGTCCTTGACCTTTAATGAAGACGTGAATTTACGACCCTGGTGGACACCAACTTACGATAAAAATTATCTCTTGGGTTAGTGTGTTCCCATCTAATTTCATCATTATATGAAGTTTGTTGCCAAAAGTTATTTTTTATAATTGCTTTATTTTAGGATCCTTGCAAAATTTCAATCTTAACTGATAAGTTTCCTTGCCCCATCTGTATTTATTGCTCATCCCCGAACCATCTTATTGAACAGCTATCTTGGTTCTTGTTTATCATAGTCGATATTGATATATTTTATCATCTAATGACCACCTTTCTATGTTTCCAGGACCCTTTGAAGGACCATCTTATTGTCCTAGAGAAAACATGGTATGATATTCAGCTAACTTTGTACCAAACCTGATGTATACATTTTAGTGGCAATAGATTTTAAATACATTCATTTTCATTGGCTCAAGGAAACATAAACATGAAGAGGTATATTGTTAATTTTGTTGGAATAAGGGATAAATACCTTGAGGTTTGACTGATTTCATTTAATTATATATTAAAAAAAAGTTTGTAAATTATGAAAATCCTTCCTTACATTTGCTTCTATTTACATATTGCACCTATAGCAAGGGTTTTTTTTTTTTAAAGAATAAATGAAAATATAAACCTTAAGAGGGTTTGTTGGGCCATAAGCAAGGTGGGTCTGTCATCTGAATTATAGTATTTGCTTTGCATTTCTTCCTTTTCTTTTCTCTTTATCTTCTTTTGTTGGGCAAACACTTCCTTTGTATGCTGGTACCATTTGCTGATCCTTTCCACTGGCAGATACTCCTAATTTTATCTTTCCTTGAGTGAATAGAAAAATATGGTTCTGTTCCCAAGACTACAAGTATATTAATACACACATACATATGACTCTCTTGCAGCATAATCTGATAAAGCAATCAGAAGCGAATGTTCTGAAAACCGTAGAAAAGAGATCCCTTCTTCCACGGATGATCTATTTATCAATATATTCTGCTTCAGTGTCAGTGAAGGAAAATATTGAAGCAAATGGGTCGATAGGCGATACAAAACTCTCATTGGAGCTGAAAATTTTACTTGAGCGTTATGCTAAGATCTTGGAGTTTCCCTTCCAAGATGCTGTAGAACTTGTCTTTGGCGTATCGAGCGGCCAGAAGCCCTTAGAGGTGTGTTCTTTTCCATTAAATTGTTGTTATTCTACTATTTTTATGCTTCTCAATCACAAGACTTTTAGCCATATGTTGGTCAGAAACGAATAGCGAGTACTGTTGCATTTCTTTGGAGCAGGAAATATTAGTAGTAAAACTGAAATTTGAGTTTTGGTTGCTATATATTAAGCTTTGCACTAGTGGAATTGAAAACTAGAGATCGATGTTGAACATGTTTTAGAATAAATCCTGGGTTCTTGACCTGGATCCTTCCCTGTGTGCAGGCACCAAGTCCGGATATCATCGACTGGATGAACTTTACGGTATTCTTGAATGCTTGGAATCTAAGTTCTCATGAGATCGGATTTCCCGATAAAAGCGATTCCGGACACAGTTCTTGGAATCTTGTAAACACACTACTGAAAAAATATGTCCTCGAGACCCTCAAATCTGCAGGGCCTGTCATTTCTTCTCCTGGAAACAATCTTCCTCTTCTGGTGCAGCTGGTAACAGAACCCTTAGCTTGGCACGCCCTAGTCATCCGTTCTTGCGTTCGTTCATTGCTCCCTTCTGGAAAGAAGAAGAAGAAAGCTGGATCCGTGGAACAATCAAATTCTCAGCTATCACATGACATTCAAAATTCAATCCAGTCTCTATGTGATACAATCGAGGTTGTTACAAAATGGCTAAAAGAACAACTTCAGAAACCCAATGATGAAAAATTCGAAGCTATATATTCCTCAGTTCAGAGAAAAGATGAACATAATGGACCTGGAAAAGTGTTCAAAGTACTAGAATCATCTGTCTCAGTGATGAAGGATGCCGAGGTTGGTGACAGGATTCTCGAGGCATTACGTTCTTGGAGTCCTGCTGATGCTGTGTGGAAGATCGTTGCTGGGCAAGGTAGTTTACTATCAGAATTCCTCAAAATTTGTGAATCGAAGATCAAATCGTTGCAAGCACTTAAACATCAGTTGTAGCTCAAAACTGGGCAGCAACTTTGTGGAGTAAGTTGAAGAATTGCTTTGAGGTAATGAATTGTTTTTTTCCCTTGTCCTGGATTTCCTGCAACAGTCATTTTCTACATATGTTGCAGTTTTTGTAGTTTGTTTCCCCCTTTAGTTTACATCTATTTTTATCTAAACATGCATGGAAATGGATTCATTCAGGCTGTTCTGTATCATTGAACTTCCAGTGTTCCAATGATTTTCTTTTTATATGTTGTATTTTTTTTTTAAATATTGTTTTGAATTTGCGAAGTCTATATTATGCATTTTGTCCATCCTGATGGTGTAGTAGTATATTTAGAAAAAAGTACATATTTATGATGGCAATCTGAATTCTCTATGTATTATTTTGTCTATCCTGTATTTAATTTTATCTTCTATATTAGGATTACAAAATAATAGTTGAATGAAAATTGTAAAATGTATTTATTTATTAGTTAGCTGGTTGCCTAACTCTTTGACAAAAAATAAATAATTAAATTCAAGAACATTTATGAACCTTTATCAGTTTGTTGATGGGTGATAAGCAGTAGGGATAATAGAAACCTCCTAATTTCTCTATTTTTAATACTTGCAAATTAGTGCCTTGATTGAAGCACATCTACTAAAATAACTACCCTCACCTTGAGTTGACAAACTTATTCTTTTTCACTTTTGTTTTTAAATGATAAAAATTCATTATGGTAGAATTTTAACTGAGGTACTTGATATCTTAGAAAGGGTTTGGAGGAACTATATTAATAAAAAGATTCAATATAAAGTGGATTTCAATTCAAGATTATTGATTTCCTTCATTTTTGGCCAAAATGATCCTAATCACTTTCCAATAAGAAAAACCTGAAATGCATTTTTTTTTTTTTTTTGGTTCTTTGAATGTTAAATTGTTTTATTTGATTTTTTTATTAAAGTTTGTCTAGTAATATTTAATTTAATTAAAAAATAAGTAATAGCACGTATGCTTATTCATAATGGAACATAGTTGGAGAATATAACTCATGCATAATATATGTATACATGAATGGTTATAAAACTTATCAATTATGAACACCTCACTTTAACATTTGTTTTTATTTTATAAATTACACCTATTGAGAAAGGTACTTGTAAGAAAAATACAAACTAGAGTCTCTGCAATAGTTGAAAGGGATATTTGGAATTTCGAAACATAATAATTTTATTTTTCAATAAATATGTCAAACATGAAAGATAAAATAATAAAAAGCTCCGAGTTATTGTCAAGTTAAAGTAAACTTAACCTACTAAGGTTGAATAAGATCCTCTCCACACCCACCAAAAAAAAAAAAAAAAAAGCGACTATCCCTTTATAGAAAGCAAGGTAATGTTAAAAATCTGCTCGAATTCAATCCCTAAAATCTCATTTAACTTCAAATTGATATACATGCATAAACATTAATTTTGAATATGATTCATTTCTATTCGATTAATACCATCTCAATAAGTTAAAAAAATAAATATCTAAACTATATGTAAAATGAGTTAGTTTAAACTTTTATTTCACTTGATTGTACCTCAATTTATGATGATATATGATTAAACATTATAACAAATTTAAATAATATATTCTCTTCACTCGTGATTTTCTTTACTTTGTGTTGGAACTTGGAAGTTTGCAATCCAACTCAGGGTAACTAAGTCAGTTGAATTCTTTAATTGCATTTTGATAGAGTTTGATTTTATATTTTAATATTTTTAACATACTTATTATTATTATTATTATTATTATTATTGTTGTTGTTGTTGTTGTTGTTGTTGTTGTTGTTGTTGTTATTATTGTTATTGGGTATATTGTTTGATTTTGATAAGTGGTAATAATTTGAGACACTATTTGAAATAAAAGATATCATATGAATTAAGTCAACTAAAAGTGAGATAACAATATAATTACATCGATCCTCACCTAAACACACCCTATAATTCAACCTTAATTTTTCTTAGTTGCCATAATTTCCTCTCTTTCACACTACTAATTTAATTCAATGTCAATAGAGTAGAAATGAGTCAATTTTATTACTTTCTGGGTATATAAACTATGTGATCATACGTTTCAGCTTACAGTTGCTGTCTTCAGATTGGTTTTATTTAATGTAGACTATATAGTTTTATGTTTCAATGTTTGGCTAACTAACTCTTTTTCACTGTAAAATAATTAAATAAATGACCCATTACGTGGTACTCTCTCTAATGTCCTGATGAATAATTGTTTAAAATCCATGCAAAAACTGTCAGTAACTAAATTATTGGGAAATCCAGGACAGGAAAAAGGAAAAAATACATTCATTAATACTTAATTATAAGTTATAACAAATGAAACTAGTGGATGCACCAACTCCCCTTTGTAGTTGGACTATTTTAATTTTTTTATGTTGTTACATTGGACTACTTCAACCTGCAAGAGTACCAGATCTTTCACTGTCCCTCTTCAAATTATTTAAAACATTATGTTCTTTTTTATTTAATCCATTTAAATTTAGTATAAATACACTCCCCTTGAAGCTTAATCTCAATCATTCCAACTAAACCAAATGCTAAAATTGAGTAGCAAAATGGAGGCTAAATTTTGCTTCACAATGCCATTGGTTCTCTTCCTATTAAGCTTACTATCTTCCGTGACATCTACCCCAGATGCACAAACTCACTACCATGACTTCATAGTATGTATTCCAGACAACAAAAAAATTCACATGTTTTTCTTTTTCTTATTTTGGTTTTTAACATGATGAATTGTCTCAGGTGCAACAAGCCAGGGTGAATAGGTTGTGCAAAACTCGCAACATAATCACCGTGAATGGACAGTTTCCAGGGCCGACTATTTCAGCAAAAAACGGAGATTCACTAGTCATACGAGTTACCAACAGGGCTCGTTACAATGTCACTCTTCACTGGTAACTAAAACTACATAATGTATAAAACAAGTATTGGATTTAAGTTGTACTCGTTTTGCTCACATGTTTGATCATCCTATCAGGCATGGAATACGTCAGATGAGAACGCCATGGGCCGATGGACCTGAATACGTAACACAATGCCCCATTAGGCCAGGTGGAAGTTACACGTATCGTTTCAAGATAGAAAACCAAGAGGGCACATTGTGGTGGCATGCTCATAGCCGATGGCTCAGAGCCACCGTCTATGGAGCACTCGTAATCTTCCCAAAATCGGGTGCTTTATATCCATTCTCACCTCCCAAAATTGATCTTCCTATCATTCTTGGTAAACAATACTAGCTTTTGTACAACTTATGCTTTGATTAAATATAATGATGATGTCATATTATACTCGTTTCACAGGAGAATGGTGGGACAGAAATATCATCGATGTTTTAAGACAATCCCTCTTCACCGGAGCGGCACCTAATATCTCAGATGCCTACACGATTAATGGTCAACCCGGCGATCTCTACAAATGCTCTAGTCAAGGTGAAACAGAACAAGCAATGAAAAATTGCAAATTTCATCTTGTAATCTAGGTCATGTCAATTTTTTTTGCCAGTTGAGATTTCGATTTTTGCCTAGATGGATGCTGTAATTGTTGTCGAGACTTTTTTGATTCCGGCTTCCATATAGGCAAAAATTGACATTCAGAGCAAAATGAGACCAATATTGGAAAAAAAAAATAGTTAGACAATCAAGAGTGCAATATGTAAAATTAATGGTAAAAAAAAACCCATATGGCCTAATTTACAGCATGAAAATTTGACATTTTCCTGGAAAAGAAATAACCAAACTAACAAACTTTAGACAAAATTAAAACACAAGTACATTCGACATGTTAATACAGGTACGATGAAAATATCAGTGAACTCAGGAGACAAAGTGCTTCTAAGAGTGATCAACGCTGCACTCAATCAACAGCTCTTCTTCACAGTGGCCAACCACAAACTAACCGTGGTCGAAGCAGACGCTGCCAACATCAAGCCCTTCTCGACCCGAGTCATCATGGTGGGGCCGGGCCAGACGACAAACGTCCTCCTAACAGCCGACCAGCCACCATCGCGATACTACATGGCTGCACGCGCTTACGCCTCTCCAAGAAACGCCCCATTCGACAACACCACCACCACCGCCATTCTTGAGTACACGACAGCTCCAAAAACATCCTCTCGGCCCGTTCTGCCTCAGCTTCCGGGCTTCAACGACACCGCCACCGTCACAGCATTCACCACCCAACTCAGGGGCATACCCTCCAATATTGCCAAAGTACCAACCACCATCGACGAAGACCTGTTCTTCACCGTTGGATTAGGCCTCGTGAACTGCACTCCCGGGCCTCGTTGTCAGGGCCCCAACAACACGCGCTTCGCTGCTAGTATGAACAACGTGTCGTTTGTTCTGCCAAGAAAGACTTCGTTGATGCAAGCTTATTATAACAATGTGGCTGGGATTTACACCCTGGATTTCCCTGGCTCTCCACCTCTGAAGTTTGACTATACTGGGAATGTCAGCAGGGGATTATGGCAGCCCAGTTCTGGGACTAAACTGTATAGGTTTAAGTTCGGTTCGAAGGTGCAGATAGTGTTGCAGGATACGGCTATATTCACGACTGAGGACCATCCTATACATCTCCATGGATACCATTTCTTTGTTGTGGGACAAGGGTTTGGAAACTTTGACGAGAAAAGTGATAGGGCTAAGTTCAATCTGGTGGACCCACCTGTTAGAAACACCATTGATGTGCCTGTTGGTGGATGGGCTGTCATTCGTTTCGTAGCAGACAATCCAGGAGTGTGGTTGTTTCATTGTCACATAGATTCACATCTGACGTGGGGATTGGGAATGGCGTTCTTGGTTGAGAATGGCAAAGGAGAATCACAAACAGTGGAGCCGCCTCCTGTTGATCTGCCACAATGCTGACAGATTTTACTTGCTCTGTTTCTTCCCACTCTTAGATTATTATTTTTAGTTCAAAGCTGTTGAATCTATTCACTTCTATGGATTGGAATTATGTAATCTTACTTTTCACAACCCCACCTGAATCTATTCTATTGCATTGCACTGCAAAATCTCTCTCTCTCTCTCGTTATTATAATGAAAATTTTCACACTTAAATTGTTATTATTATATTTTTAAATTAGCATTGTTATTTATAGAAATATTAATTCGACAAAAAATATTTTATTTTTTATATTTGTTAATCTATATATTCTTTGAGACAGGATTGTTTCTATTTAATAAATTTAATGGAAATTTAGAACTCATTCAAAAACATTCAACATCAATAATTATACATTCATGATGTCAGATGATTATCCAAATCAACACTCTTATTGATATAATATAACTAGTTTTAGATCACATACGTTGCAGTGGAGATCGATTCAAATTAAGGAAAAAAATAATACAAATACCTTATATATTAGAGTTCTAATTATAATAGAATTCTATAGGATTTTGAATTAGGATTCTAATATAAAATTATTTAAATATGAAAATCCTAAAATACTGTTATAACCTTAAACAATAATCTTTGATAAGGATATATTCGGTAATTCATATTTTGTAAATCGACATTTTTATATAGGTCATAGAAATAGATATATAATATATAATATATATATATATGATAGTAATATGTATAGTTAGATAATTGTCAAAAAAATAAATAATAATATACATAATATTATAATAATAATAATGTTTTCTTTTGTATAATAAAGTTTTGTTGCTATAAAACAAATCTGTTATGATTAGATTCAAAGCCAATCGACCATGGCAGTTCTAACTAATCAATCAATTTGTTCTATTCATCTAAACAAACATAAATCTCAAAAATTCAATTCTAACACAAATATTTTTCTTCTTTCTAAAATCTCAATATTCTAACACAAATTTCTTGTTGCCATCGTCTTATAAGTTTTTGGTACTCATTGTTAATGATTCAGTACTATAAGTTTATTGAACTGCCCAATATAGGTCCCTAGACCTCAAAACGGGGATCTCATAGGCCCTTATTTGGACTGTATTGCTAATAATCTATATATATATATATATATGTATAATAACAATTACATCCTAAAAATAGTGACAAAATTTTCCCATCCATTTCCACCTCCCAAAAATAGAAATACAATTATTTATTATTTCATAGTTTATAAATTAAAATTTATTAATATTATATATATATATATTAAACATGATTTATATATGATATCAATATCATCTATGATATTGCCAAAATCTTGAAAATTATAATTTATATATGGTATATGAATGTTAATATGATTGCATCTAATAAAATAATACTTAATTATTGCTATGATAAGTATTAAATTTATGATTATTGAATAAATTAAAACAATACAATGATCGAATTTCAAGATCGTCAACATAAAAAAAATATTAAAAAAATGATTTTTTAGAAATTTTATGTTGGAGTAATATACAATAACAACAATACTGTTTTTATACTCATTATGAATAAGTTATTGAACATATATTAGTCTAAGTTTTTTTCAGGTCAATTGTGACAAAACCAATTAGAAAAGCAGTCAAAATATGCATGATGGAAACAATAAATATTTAAAATTGGTAAATTATATGGGTAATATATTAAATTGAAATAACTTTGAAAAATTATGTTATTTTTCATGATCACCATTTCTATATCAAAAAATACTAATACTTGAAATTTATTTGCTGCATCACATGGGTGGTAAATGAGGTTAAAATATTATCGAGACTTGATTATAACATACAATAATATCACCATTTTGCACTCATTATGAATAAGTTATTGAACATATATTTGCATAATTTTTTTCCAGGCCAGTTGTGACAAATACTATTAGTAAAGTAGTCGAACAATGTATGATGAAAATAATAAATATTTAAAATTCGTAAATTATATGGATAGTAGATTAAATTAAAATAACTTTTTGAAGGACTATATTGTTTTTCATGATAAATTAACATTTTTATTTCAAAAAATTACTAATACTTAAAATCTATTTATCCGTGCATCACACGAGAACCATATGAGAAATATTATTGAGAACATGACTTTTTTTATGATTAAGATTTTTCATATCAAATTTGAAATATTTAAATTTTATGATGGTGTGTCACACGGATAATAAATTAGTTGAAATCTCCAATAAAAATTATTGTTTTTTATATCCAACATTTTAATATCAAAATATATAAATAATAAAATTTATATACACGTGCATCGCAAGGGACTTATACTAGTAGATTACTAACATGCAACTACCTAATAATAGATATTTTTTTTTTTACCTTTTAGTACATGATATGGGATTTTTAAATACATTAGTTGTTATTAGTTGAAAGAACTACCTAATAATAGATATTTTTTTTCCCTTTTAGTACATGATATGGGATTTTTAAATATATTAGTTGTTATTAGTTGAAAGAACAGTGTAGTTGTTTGTTTGGACTATGGAATTTCTCAAATTCCAGGTACCATGATTCTTAATATTTATCAATCATTAATAGTCAAAGCATAACAAAAGAAATCGGGTAATGTCTTGGATGGTTCTTGGAGAAGACAGTGGATGATTTTTTTTTTTTTAAATAATTGTATTGAAAAAAATGTGTGTTAGGAAAAAAAATGTAAATACATTTACCCTGTTTTAGCCTTTTAGGAGAAATTAAATCGCGAAAATAAAATTCTGCAAGAAAGTTTGAAGATGATAGTTGGTTGAATTATATATTCGGTTATTTATAGTGATGAAATGTAACAACAAATATTTAGCTGATCATTACCATTTGATATGGGAAAACAATCTTTTTTTTTTTTTTAAGGAGTTTACAATCATTATTTTAAGGTGTTTATTGGTTAAACCTCCTTAGTGATGTAATAATTGGTAGAAAAAAAATGTAGTGGTTAAACCTTGCATATGATATGGAAAAACAGTGATTTCCTTGCTAAATAAATAATTGGTATAAGGTAGAAAAAGTAGAGGGAATCAGTGGTTGCACCAAATCCTTTAGTATGGTTGGACTTGGTTTGGTGCCTTTGTTGAGCCTAACCATGTCAAGATTTTGGTTCACTTCTGATGAGCAGTGCAGTATAAAAAGGCAAGTCCTAGTCTCATCCAACAATTCAAAACAAACAAATATTTGTATCTCATACACACAAAAATGTCTTGTTCCAATCTTATTACCACCATGCAACCATGCAAAGTTGCCATTTTACTTGCAATAATTCTCTCTTTCACTTTAGCAAATGCAGAAACTCATTACCATCAGTTCATTGTATGTCTCCATACTAGTCCTCATTACATAGTTTGTCAATTCTTTTGGATTAAGTAATGATATTTTCTGGACATGTTTTCAGGTTGAAGCAACACCAGTGAAGAGGCTGTGCAGAACCCACAACATAATCACAGTGAATGGGCAGTTCCCAGGCCCAACTTTGGAAGCTCGAGACGGGGACACTCTCGTTATCAATGTCTTTAACAGCGCTCGTTACAATGTCACTCTCCACTGGTAGCTTTCATTTTATCAGCGCACCTCATTTTTATTACATTTGACTCCTTTTTTAGTACCCTTTCTCTTCTCTCTCAGGCACGGAATCCGTCAGATGAGAACCCCATGGGCTGACGGGCCTGAGTACGTTACTCAGTGCCCGATCCAGCCCGGGGCAAGCTACACATACAGGTTCACCATTGAGAAGCAGGAAGGAACTCTGTGGTGGCATGCTCATAGCAGATGGCTCAGAGCCACAATCTATGGAGCATTTATAATTTACCCCAAAATCGGTGTTCCTTACCCCTTTCCAATGCCCCAAAAGGAGATCCCTATTCTTCTTGGTAAGAAAAATTAACACAGAATAAATCTATTAATGCCCCAATTTCAACTAATGAACATTTTTCCACAGGGGAATGGTGGGATAGAGACATCATTAATGTCTTAAGACAGGCAACATTTACAGGCGCTGCTCCAAATGTGTCCAATGCTTACACTATCAATGGCCAACCAGGAGACCTTTACAGATGCTCAAACAAAGGTTACAAGCTGTTTAATTTTTTTATTTTCTGGTGATTCTGTTTTATCAGATTGATCAAATTAGTGCTATTTTTGTTACTCAGAAACCACAAAATTCAGTGTGAAATCTGGGGAGACAGTTCTGTTGAGGATCATCAATGCAGCCCTGAATCAAGAACTGTTCTTCACAGTTGCCAATCACATGCTAACTGTAGTCGGAAACGACGCGGCTTATAACAAGCCCTTCAACACCAGAGTCATCATGCTTGGCCCTGGCCAGACAACCAATGTTCTTCTCACAGCTAACCAACCCCCAGGCCGTTACTACATGGCCACAACCGCCTACGCCACAGCACAAAACGCACCGTTTGACAACACAACTGCCACTGCAATCTTGGACTACGATTCTCTTCCTTGCACCAACAAAACCGGCCTAAAATCCCCACCCCCATTGTTGCCTGCACTTCCAAGCTTCAACGACACAAACACAGTAACCGCATACACAAGCCAGCTGAGAAGCCTACAATCCAACAGTGCAAAGGTCCCAACCACCATTGATGAGAATCTGTTCTTCACTGTTGGATTAGGCCTCGTGAACTGCGCACCCGGGCCAAGATGCCAAGGCCCCAACAACACACGGTTCGCAGCCAGCATGAACAATATATCCTTCGTTCTTCCAAGAAGAACCTCGTTATTACAAGCATACTACCAGAACATTCCAGGTGTGTACACCACACACTTCCCACCTGTTCCCCCGATTGCGTTTGATTACACAGGCAACGTGAGCCGGGCGCTATGGCAGCCTCGATATGGAACCAAGCTGTACAAGTTGAAGTATGGTTCGAGCGTGCAAATAGTGCTTCAAGACACTGCCATTGTCTCGACTGAGGACCATCCCATCCATCTCCATGGATACCATTTCTATGTTGTGGGGCAAGGCTTTGGCAACTTCAACCCCAACTCTGATCCGGCAAGATTCAACCTTGTGGACCCCCCTGTTCGAAACACCATTAACGTGCCCGTTGGAGGCTGGTCCGTTATACGGTTCGTTGCAGATAATCCAGGTAAATATTGCAAGAGTACAGATGGAAAACTTCTTTAAGGTTTCCTGTTTTATCGTTTGATATTGAGATTGCTGTTTTTTTTGGCAGGGGTTTGGTTGATGCATTGCCACATAGACTCGCATCTGAGATGGGGATTAGGCATGGCCTTCTTGGTCGAGAACGGGAAGGGGAAGTTGCAGTCGATTGAGGCTCCTCCACCTGATCTGCCTCCTTGTTAGGAATTAGGATCTGTGTTGAATATTGTTTGATCTTCAATTTGTGTAGTTGTCATTTGTTGTCTCTTATTGTTATTATGTACATTTATTTCACTGAAACTAGTCAGAAGTTTGTTAAGATTGTCTGTAAACTCCAAGTAATTAATGGCATGCCTGATTTCATTGTTTTAATTCCCCAAGCTCGTTTAAATACAGTTGTGTCGAATTGAAAGATCAACAAGAAAAGAATACACAAACTTAATCAAGAAAACAGCAATTGAGAGGGGATGAGATGAGGTTTTGTTCAATCAAGAAATATAGCAATTATAAGAGATCAATCATAAAGATCAACACAATGTCTCAAATACACTCTTGAATCAAGTGCACTACTTTCTCATCACTCTACAAGATGTTTCAAGAACTGAAAACTATCACACACTCAAGAAGGGATACAGACGAGCAGATCGAGTATATATAAGCCACCTAAGCTTGAAAATCCAATCCACACAATGAGCTTGAAAACTGCTACCCTATAAGATCAGTTTTGTGGACTAATCTGTTTATTTCAGTTTCCAACTGAAATAACCGATTTTTGAACTCCAACCCAGAAACACGCTTCTAATATGGTAAAGTAACAACAAAACCGAGTACCAAAACACTTCATAATCTATCTTACAGATTGTAAACCAGAGTACTGTCTTTCAAGTGAGTTATGTAAGAACAAAATCATCATGTCCACATCCATAACGGAATCAAGTTTACAAGAGATCTTTGAAAAGATATACAGTTTCTGGTCTGAACTTAATACATATTTACTTACTCAAAAGATGGCTAACTAACAATTTCCTAACACTGCAATTTACGTATAGTAACATGCATTAACTCGTATCACGTTTTATGAAACAAAAATCTTCCAACTAGGCTACCTGAATCCTTCTTCTGCCCTCTCAAAACCTGCTGTTGCACCACCAGAACCGAAGCCCTGCCCCCGAAATCAACGGACGAGATGTACTCTCCAATAACACCAAGCTCAGTGTCCTCACTCCAACTAGACAATCCTTGTAAGAGAACAGGATTTATCCCATTATTTCTTCCCACAATCCACAGATCATAACAATCATTGTTCATAGCCTGAATAGCAGCGAGTGTCTCTTCTCCATTCCTCACAACCGCCTCACGATACACAACCTGGTTATTTCCTTCATTCTTCACCCAAAACCATGTCACCAACTGATCATCAAGCTTCTTCTCCAACAAAATATCTCCCTCGTTTTCGTAAGCAAGAAACCTAATCACTGTGAGCGATATATCCGGACTCCCAGCTGCCCTATCCGCATAAGAAAGGGCCTCTCTGGAATCGGCCCCACCCAAGAAAAGTATGACAAAGTGATGCATCGAGCTTCTAGAAAGACCGGCAGAGACAAGGCTCTCGTACGGAGTCTTGTGTATGAGAATCCCAACCGAGCAAGGCGCGTGGGCCAAGATATGAGAGTTCATGGACTGAGAGCCCTGCTTCGTGGCTTTCGTCTCGATGACATTATCTGGGATCTTGTGAAAAGGTAGGATGATGAAGCAAGCTTGCTTTAAAAGAGCCAGCTTGCAAATGTCCTGATACATGCTTCTCTTGGATGCAATGGCGGTATATGAATGCATCTTTATGTGCTCACCTCTGGATTCTTGGAAAAGCTTGAGAGCATTATGAACCGAGCTGTATTTGCAGAGATCAGCACCTCCTTCGTTCTCGTTTTCATGGTCGATGAAGACGGGGTTGGCTCGGCCAACAAGCTCAACGAGGCATAAAGCATGGACAGAGAAAGGAGTGCTAATGGTTGGATTGGAGACTTTGAGTAACCTCATAAGGCCATAGAGATTTTCTTCATCATGGATACAAGCTACAATGTGGAGCTCAGTGTTAGCAGGTGTGTGTTGAATACTACGTCGTTTGTTCACCATGTAAGGCCTTGTAGGATCATGGAGTATGCTGATTAGCGGCGTGCATAAAGCCGTTATAAATATTGTTGACAGCACTAGAATTGTAAAGTGGGGCTGGTCTAGCATCTGCATACATACAACAAGTATAAAACAGAGAAACAAAATATTGGAAGATTCTTGTTTTTATCCATTTTATATAGATAAGAGAAAATCAAGAAAGTACCTTAAAATCCATCCAGTGAATAAAGAGAAGAAACTCCACTTCTCCCCTTAAGCTCATTATAAGGCTAAGAGTGATGCTATCCCTAATAGTCATGTCCAAGAGACGAGCAGCAACCAACGTGGCCACCATTTTCGTAGCGTATCCAACTAAAACAATGAA
Source organism: Scutellaria minor (assembly GCA_954870855.1). Lineage (NCBI taxonomy): Eukaryota > Viridiplantae > Streptophyta > Magnoliopsida > Lamiales > Lamiaceae > Scutellaria > Scutellaria minor. The sequence continues at coordinate 5,596,613 of OX940729.1, forward strand.
AAGAAGGGGCTGTAAATGAGACCATTGGCCACTCATGGAGGATATATCTGTGACCATGCCCACATACATGAATGAAAAAGGCATGAGAATGTTCATCAAAATGGTCTCACTTTTCTCCACAAGAATGGCTCCTAATGGCGGCCCATCAGGCACAGCCAAGCCCAGCATCAAGGGCCCGTTGGCAATGGCCAGCCCAAAGAAATCGGCAATGAAGCCAACCACCATAACCCCCAACAAAATGGCAATCACATAGATTTGGTCCACTGGCTTTCCTACAGGGGTTGTCTTAATGATCCACATCATGCCCTGTCTCACACCTCCAATGATCGAAGCAACGACGACCACCAATGAAATCATGTACCATAGAGCAGCAATGGGCCTGCCTTCTCCCTGCTTCGAGGCCTCGAAAACAGTCACACCATTGATCCCTATGACGTCACCAATCAAGGCAATGGACAATGCTATCCTTCCTATCTCAGAGCTGAGTAGGTTGAGCTCCTTCATGATGGGATACAGAACAGGAAAAGCCGTGATTGCAAATGACGCGGTTACTCCCCAAATGGAGGAAGCTTTCATGAGTTCTTTGTCCAAATGTTTTCTCTGCATCAGTGCAGTGCCTAGGCCAAACGATAAGGGCACGGCCATCCCGGCTAGTGCAATGCACCAATGCTTCTTGTCTGCTTTTCTCACTGAAGCTATGTCCATTTTAACTCCAGTCACGAAGAGGAAGTACATGAATCCTATGACTCCTATGTTCTTGATCACATGTTGGGCGTTATCTGGAAACATGTACGAATGGAACTTCTTGCTACGGCATAACACAGACGGCCCAAGAATAATCCCACCCTGCATGCCACATGTAATCAGAAATCAAGAATCGATGAAAAAAGAAAAAAGAAATGGAAGAAATTAACTCACGATGATCTGTGAGATGACTTGAGGTTGTCGAAGAGGCTTGAGGAGAAAACGAACAATTCGAGAGATAACGATGAGAGTTGATACCTCCAAGAGAACGAGGGGGAAAGAGAACCTTAGGGGATTTTCGCCATAGAAAATGCCAAAGGAATGATCGTTGTGTACCGACCTACATATAACGTGATCGGGTTTTATCATCATGGTTTAATTTCAGAAACTCTCAAGGTTTAAGTAATTGTTGCTTTACTAATATTCTTCCATTGATGACAGTGCAGAAAGCTTTGATGTTCATGCATGGATGTTGCAAGAAACTAATTAGGGTGAGATGTGAAGGATCGGACAAGCGTTTGTATTGATGACCGTTGCTTTTTTTTAGAGTTTGTTATTAATGTGGTTTCTTCCTCTTTTGATTTTTTCTTTTACTTTTAACATTGGAAAATAATCAAGGGACAAGAGGGGCTATTTCATTTCTATTTCTTGCGCATGTGGTAGTTTTTTCACATTTCTAAATTATTTTTTAATGAAACTAAAAAAATATTGAGACCTTAATCCTCTATTTCAATTTGTTCTTTCATTTTGCATTTTATTGTTTTTAAATCAAGGTATGTGTTAATTAGTGATATCATCCTTATATATAATTGGGGTGTAGTGATTATTTTGGAACATCATGCGAAACATTAAAGTGGAATAAATGATTATTGTCTCTTCTCCTATTTCGATTAATCATCATAGAACTTAGAATTTGTTGTTTTCATGGTGAAACATCTAATTTAATGCTTTATTTCTAACAATCCGTTCCATTCATATCAGCCCCTAACATCCAACTTAGGTTATATCAATAAATCACGTACTAGCAAGGTCATATCATTCTATTTTCATGTATTCAAATCCAAAATTATATCGTAACATCTTATCTTATTGTGTATTAATGATATAACTAATCAAAATGTCTTTAAAAAAACAAAAGTTTGAGAAGGCAACAAAATAGAAATTCACTATGAAACTTGTTTAAGAACGAAGATAATGTTTGATGTGACTGCGTGTTGGTGTTTGTCGCACACGTTTTTTTTCCTATTAGTTTTTCTTTTCCTAATTAAGGTAAACTTTATTGATTGTTTCACTTTGTGCTCGAATCATCATTACTTATCAAGAATTCAAGAAAAATAACATAAAAAACCTTGTATATTTCTTCTAATCACTAAACTCCACCAGAAGAAAAAAAAAATCAATGATGGGTGTGTCTGTGGAAGCACATTGTGCAGCAAAAAATGATCTGATGACAGAATCTCATTATATAATTAACAGAATTTGAGCTAATTAATGTCGTGTGCAACAGTTTACATTGGTTTCATTCATGTTCCCACACGGTTAGGCACATTATGTGCCCTAAAGTGATATCACTTCTCTAAAAACTATGCTCCTGCCCAATCCTCACATAACACGTGGCTCTCATATCCAACCCCTATTGGCCCCCCCATTATGCATGCATGTTTGTTAGTAACTTAGTACACAAAGGATAAGGTTATTGTGAAATCTTGAATATCACCTTTTTCTTCAAGTTCCATATATATCTTTTGCATATTGTCCTTTCAACTTCCTTTATTTATCATTTCATCCAATCTAATTGTTGTGACTTGAGAAGTTATAAGATTAAATAAATAAATAGGGGTAGAAGAGGGAGTTGGTGGTAAAAAGCAAGAAGATTAAGAAAGAAAAAATAATATTGGAAAAGGAGTCAACATCCACAGCTATAGAGAAATTGATTCATGGGCCATAATGAAAAAGCCTGCAAAAAATTGAAGTGAAAAAAGAAAACAAAAGGGTATAGCCCATAACTCTTAAAGTCCTTCTGTATAGAAAGAGACTGCATTTATAACACACTCTCCCCCACCCCCACATGACACACTTCAATTGCCTCACCTGCTATCTCTTTTTCTTCACTCATCATATATTCCTCACATTTCTGATTTATCTATGCAAATCATTTTATGCACTATCAATAAATAAATATTATTCCCTCTTGATGAATAAATGTGGGAAAAATGCATCTTTGAGTCTTTAAATTTTAAAGTTTCCACTTTGTTTTCAGATCAGGTTCCTAAAGTATCGAATTGTTTTGCAAATAATATTTTTCTGTCACTTAAGAACCTTTGGAAACAACTAATGTTTGTTTCAAAAAGTCCATAAAACATCAATTTAATTTGTGTCTAAATGTTATGTTTAAGTCATTTGGTAACATATCTTGTTAACTTCGATCAATGGACGTGATCAACATGACAATTTTTTGACCCTTTGAAACAAAAATCAATACTTCAAAAAAAAAAAAAAAAAAAGGATTTTGCCTTAAATGTACATATATACCCTCAATCAAAATCATGTACATGTGCATATCTCAGTGAGTAGTGCAGTGTAGAAGGAGGGAATTAGAAGAAGAAGAGTTGTTGCTATCCACTTATGTAAAGAAATAAACGAGCAGTTATGAGAGTATACATAGTTGTTATTTTTACTTATTTCATGTACATGTGTGTGTGTGTGTGTGTGTATGATGCCATATCCAAGAATGGATCATCTGTGAATTTGAATCTTCGGTGAAAATGGGCTTGAGCTTTTGATTATATATAGTGGTTAATATCATGAGTATATATAAATGATCGTGTAGATGCTAACTATATATATAAGATCTTCCTTTGAGGTTGAGGAAAAAAATGGAGTTTGTTCGAAAGCCACAAGCTTATAGGGATCATACGTAGGTACACTTGGAAATCAACAAACTATATAAGCAGATAAAAACAATAATTAATTAGCGATATGAAGAAAATCCCTAAACACATACATACATATTTTATATTTTAGACTTTCAACAGATGATCACATGTAATTAACTTCAATCATTCAACCAAATCCGATGAAAAAACAAACACAGAGAATATAGCATGTTAGTATATGCATGGACAGATCTAAAATATGTATAAAGAAGAAAGGAATTCAGTTTAAAATGTTGATTATATTTGTCATATATATCTTCTTTCATTTTTGGCAAGTCTGAATATTGATAAACACAACTCTTCTCTCTACTTGATTTTTATACAATATATACTTAATAAAAAAACACTTGACTCTTCTCTTAAAAAAAAAAAAAAGAAAGATACTTGACTCAAAGCAAAAAAAAGGTACAGAAAACGTGCAAATGCCCTGATTTTGTCCGGACTGAAGTTGTCAATAATGATCACCAAAAAGAAAAAAAAAAAACTGTAGAACCAGAAAAGTAGTGAATAACAGAAGTGAAACAAGGGAGATGGAAATGAAAGGTTGAAAAGTCTTGTAATTAAAAACTATGTCATTTGAGGAAGAAGGAGCCATGAAACTCAGGATGGATAGCGCCATCACCAAAAACTCGTTTACGCAATTTTTAGAAACAGATGAGTTTTCATCGTTCACGGCGCTATCCCTCCTGAGCTTTACAGATCCTCCTCTCTATGAGAAGAAGAAGAAGAGAATATGTTTTTATTTTTTTTGGATTGTTTTCAAGAATTGTTAGTGATATGGATGGTGAAGAAATGAGAGGGTTAGTGAGTGTATTTATAGGAAGAAAATTGGACGGCAAAAAGAAACATATGGACCAAGCTAAGACATTTGTTGCAACAAGTATGTTTTTACTTTTTCAATTTTTGGACATTATTTAATATTCATTTCCCCATTCTATTCATTTTTTTTTTTTTTTCAAATTGAGAGAATTTTAAACAAAAAAAAAAAAAGGAATTTCCCTTTACTGCTTGCCGACTACACACTATAGCTACTTTCTTGATTATATATTTATTAAAATCTCGACTCATCGAACTAATGCATGCACTGGAGTAAAACATTTTATTTTTAATTTTTTTTGAATTTTTATAGCATATTATATTATTTTGATCTTATTTTTGATTTTCTCAACACACATCATGCATTGTATGACACAAAAAACACATCTACTAACATCTATGAAATAAAAATACAATATAAAATACAGGAGGTCCCCCCATGAAGTTTAATTTTTCTCCTTTTTAATTTATTCTCATGAATCTAATTCTAATTTAAATAGATCGAAATAGTGTGACTTTTGCCAGAAGATGAAGTACGGTTGATTCTTGTCAGATCTTCAGCAGTTTTTTGATGATAATCCGACTTGTTTGATGGTGCAAACAGTCACTCAACAATTGAGAAATTGGGCCCATTGTTTCACATTTGATATTATTTTGATCTATATCTCTTTAGTTCTTCTTTTTTTTTTTTTGTGTTAATTTAAAATACCAACCTGAATTATAATATATATTTTTTTCAATTTGCAACCTTAACTTTTTTTTTTCTCTCCAAATTATAATATAAAATTTACGATTTTTTCAATTTGAACCTAATCTCATTTTTATGCAATTTTTCCAGCTAATATCAAATTGAAATAAAATGGGGGCTTTTTACTCAAAAGATGGGCTAAGTATCATTTTGACTAGAAAAATGATTAAAAGAAAATCATAGATTGTAATTTTGAAAAAATTATGAAATTTGAGGTGCTTCAAGAATAAATTGAAAAAATGTTATACTTCAAGTTGGTTTTTAATATTAACCTAGCTTTTTTATTTTACTTCGAGTTCTTTCATTGTTTGATAAATGGAAGAATTTTTTTTTTTTTTTCTAATAGTTGATTTGTATTTGCTTTCAATACAATTTCGTAAAAATTAAAAAAAAAATTAAAAAAGTCCAGTTAATTTTCTACACTACTGCAGAAACTAGAATTATTCTAATTTCATGATGATGGCAAGACATTATTTTGGGGTTAACCCAATTGGAAGTTTGGGGTATGAGTAGCTTCTTATTTAAGTCCCGTCTATCTTGTAACATGTTTCTTCCAATCATTATCATTCTGTTGTCTTGTCTTTGATATATATGTTAATTAATGAAAACAATTCTATCACTTGTTTTTAATTTATGGTTGTAGGAAACTCAATTTAAGAGTTAGTAATCATGACAAATGGATCTAATTCACCATATTAAGAGAAGATAACGAAAAGGATACACACAATTCAAGATTTGAAAATCATAATGATTGTTCATGCATCATGATATTTGTCCCTAATGCAATACTAAGGTGTTATATATAATGTGTTTACCCATTGAAGACATATGTTCATATATATATGTCTATTACTAATAAGTCAAAATCAAATCCTTTTTATGCAAAATCTAAATATATGATTATAACTCATCACGATCAGCATATTAATTTGTCCCGCATTTAATAAGTGATTTTTCTTGTTATTTGACAAACAATATTAATCCAACCCAATACACACTTTATTGAAATGAGGTGTGTAAATATCTTACATCGCGTTTTCAATAAGGGGTCGAGAAGGATTTGGAGATCCAATCATTTCTCACCCCTATTTTGGACTTAGTAAAAAGGGCTGATTTTCTTAACAGAAAAGGTAAATAATTGAGTGTAACATGAAAATTACCCAGAAGGGTCATTTTCATGGGTGAAAAGATGGTGGAAGAGAAAATTGACTAGTGTTCACTAGCAAAGTGTTTTTCCATATTTGTTAAAAGTAAGTAAGAAAAAGTTAGGAACAAACACACTTTGACCACCTTTTATATATCAAGTATAAATAATTAATTAAGTTATGGAGAATTAATTAGTATTATAATTAAATAACGGCTAAATTAATTTTCCTTCACCATACCAACATTCCTTTACTTTTGGAACTCTTGTATTCCCCAGAGTAATCGTACTTACCTTATTGCATGCATTAAGACCCTAATTATGCACCCAATATTACCTTAATTAGATATACTCGATATACTTCAAAATAACTGTTGTTTAAATTTTTTTACATGATTAAATAACTATTTCATATACATAAAATAACTATATTTTCAATTTTAATAGACATAATTAATTTATAGCATTAAATAAAAATCTTACAAAAAAATAGGGACAAAGTTGGAAAAAAGTCATTGTTCTTGTTAATTAAACAAAAATAGTTAAATTGAAACAAAAAAACTGAATGAGCAAGTTACTAGTTAATTTACCTAACATCTACTCAAGTATCTCAAGTTTGATTAATCTCGAGTTTAGTAGCTCTTGGCAGCAGTTGGGCTCGTGAAGACTGTTGCGAATAAACTAGAGGCCAAAACTCCATAGTATATACATGATATATAATATAGTTGATTTTAGGGTCAACTAGCAGTGTACCCGCGCGTTGCGCGTCTTGCAATATAATTCAATTACTTTAATATAGTACAACTTTAATCATAATTACATAATATATGAGCATCATATATATATTTATATATATACACACTGTTGAATAACACTATTTATAATAGTACAATATAAAGCCGTATATGTCTGATTTTATATTTCAATCATTATTGTTTGGAATTTTACGTATATGTCTATTGATCATGGAATAGTTGTTTCACCGATTGTTTTACAAAACCATATCTATCTTTTGAGGAGAACTTTTTTTATATAATTCTCTAACTTCCAATTCAATTAATTCAATATTTAGAATGTCAAATTACTGATTATGAGACCAAATTCCTTCGCACTATACTTAATTAGCTCATTTCTTTTTTCAATTGTTGGCTTGTTGTGAATTTTCAAAAGTTAATTGTGCTCCTACAGAAGAATCATCCAAAAAGCTCTTAGGAAACCCAATAAATACTTGACTTTTATTCTCAATTCTTTGAAATGGTAGTTTTTTTTTTTTTTTTTTTCAGGGTAATCAAAATGAAAATACATGAATATACAGATAATTGAGGTATGTACCTTGATTGATATAACTCAAATTTTCATATGGATGAATCAATCCCAACCATAAACTCTTAACAATTGATATTGGGAAGGTACAAAAACTTCATCATAGATCAGAGAAGAAAAAAGTAAGAGGAAAAAAAGGAGAACTAAAATTTATAACGACGAAAATTTAGAAGACCATCTCACATATGTGAAAGTGTTTTTGTTGAAACAACCACACACATCTTTACTTATATACTTCAATGGCTTGTAGGGAAAACCTGATTCAAGAGTTTGGGAGAGAAAGACAATCCAATGGCTTGTAGGAGAAGCCTAATTTAAGATCATTGGAGAAAAAGACAATCTAATGGCTTGTAGGGTAAGCTTGATTCAAGAGGCTTGGAAAGAAAGATAGATTAAAAATTATTGAGTCATGAAACATTAAAAAAATATATATATTTACACAGTCAGCATTGAGATGTGACATTTTTGAATGGGAAAATGGCATTCCGGTAAATTTTTCCAATTTACCTGCTATTAGTATAGTATAGATATTGTATGAAATTTACATTAATTATCCTGGACTAGCCATGATCATTTGTGTTCATATATATCAGATTGTGTTAGCTGTCAACATCATTCATTGTATGCTCCCGTGCTAGTTTTTATTGCAAATATACAAACTATAATATCAGTAGATATGAAATAGATATATAATAGAATATTAGGATCTCTATTATGATGAAGCTTCACCATGAATTCTGTGAAGGCATCATTTCTTTGTAGCAATATCATCAGCTCTCAGATTTTCTTCAAAACAATAAATCTCCAACAACCTATCTTTCAAATATTCTTGAAATATTTGAAATCAATAAATTAAAATCTCCTACGTTTGAGCATTGCTTTATAAACTTCTGAATAAGTTTGAACGTAGTTTCGATCTACATGATTAAAGTACTTGAACTGGTTTTTTTTCTTTTTAACGGTTACACAAACTTGAACAACAATATGCTAAATATTTCATAAATAATATTGCCAAAGGCTTAGGATTCTTAATGTGAGTTTGATCTCATTCAAATAAATAGAGCTAAAATGTTTTGTTACTACATCATTCAATTTCAACGATATTTTTTCTTTTTCTTTTTTTTTATCAAAAAATAAGTTCAAAGTCATTTTTACATCTATAATGTTATAAACATAATGATCCATCCGTCCCATAATGATACACTTTTTTTTTTCCAGGCATATTAAATCTTTTTTTGTTGTCTCAAATTATAGTCACTTTCCTTGTTAGTAGGATATAATTTGTCTAAAATACTCTTAATTAATTTTTGTTGTAGTTATTCACTTTCTATCGTTTTTAATGAAATCAGTTTAGTCATCATATATCAATATGGATAAATAAGGGTATAATAGGAAGTTTGTTGGTTAAAATTGTTTTTCCAAGTAAATTACATGTGTTTTTCTAATTTGTGTGAAATCTAAAGCGTGTCTATCTTTATGGAACATATGAAGTAATTTTATTTACTTATTTATTTATTTGCATATTAAACCATTTATTTAAATTAAATTAAATAAAGTTGAGTCTGACTTGCAAGTTTGGATGGCTAACCCATTCATTACTAAACACACCTCATTAAAAATAAATTGAAAATATAAAAGATATAAACACATTAACTATTTATTATTTATTTTATTTTATATTATATAATTAGTATATAGGTCCCGTGCGCACAGACATATAAAATTGCTATTTTGGTAGTTTGATATGAAAATATTGAGTACAAAATAATATATTATTTGAGATTAATTTCAATATAATTTGTTATCCATGTGATACATAACCATAAAATTTAAATATTTCGAGTTTAATGTGAAAATGCAATTTACAGAAAATCAAGTTCTTAATAATATTTCAATTTCATTTGGTAAAGACATAGTGTAACTTTATAATATTTCTCACTTGAAAACTTTTGAGTATAATGTTCATAGTCATAATACTGTCATAAATCTTGATGATTTACTAGAGGAACAAACTTATAACAAATTGATGGAAAATATTAAATAAGTGTTTCACTATATATTAGAATATATTTGTTGATTTTGTTATTAAAATTCTAATTAAAGTTATACAATTGCATAAATCAAAATATAAAGGGGTATCTTAAATTTTAATATTGACTTTTTTCAAGTTTGTACATTTTTTTATTAAATTCCATCAAGTATTATTATTTCTTCAAAAGTTCATAGTTAGTGTACTCAATTATTATACATTTTTCAAATATTAAGATATTTTTTAAAGAACATATTAATTGTTCAAATTTATTTTTTTAGTTTATTTATGTTTGTATATACATCACAATTAAAATTAATGTATTAAAATAAACAAATAGCTAAGTTGTTTGTTCTGTTATAGTTCCATTTATTTGTTACATTTGAAAATATTAAATGGATTAAAAAAAATTACTTAAAATATTTTTAGATAAAAACTAAATAAAAAGGAAGTTGCTTTTATTCCAAAAATTGGCTGCGAATGACATATCCAAATTTATTTTAAACATTTAAAAAAAAAACATGTATCATTTAATTTGTTTTTTAGTGTATCAATCAAACATGTTTCAACTAATTTTATATTAATCTTAAAGTTTTTTATCTCTCATGCTGAAATGTGGTTATGCAGTCAAAGTTTACCAATCTATGTATGTATAAATTTATATCATAATCATCAGTTAATTTATTGGTATTTTAATATTGTTAAACATGTTTTTTTAATTACCTGTTTACGTATAAAAGTCAACTTTTTTTATCAAATTGAATTGTAAGTATTATTCTTATATATATATATATATATATATATATATCTCCATATATATGTATGTGTAATTGTAAAAAAATTAGAAAATCGAGAATCACAAAAATCTCAATATATATAATATATCTATGTTTTTTACTCAATTGGTGAGTAGTAATTAATTAATTTAAATTATATATATATATATATATATATATATATATCAATCTATATACATATAAATTTAGGTGATAACTTAGTGGAGAAAAATAATGCTTAAATTTAGATATACTACCACTAAATAAGGAAACATGTGATTGGTTAATATGAGATAATTAATGATAGGTGCAAATTCTATATGTAGAAGATTACACAAAATATATTTTTTATATTTAATAATTACCAATTATTGATTATTAATATATTATATATTTAGTAAGTGAAAATGAGTGGGAAAATATTTACATTTTTATTTGTAGGGGTAATTGTTATTATATATATATAGATAGATAGATAGATAGATATAGATTGTATATTTATTTATATTGTATATTGTGAGGTATGTTTATTAATCAATAATATTATTCTTAAAAATGAAATAAATCGATAATATTAAATGTTTTAAAATGAATGTATTTAGTAATTGTGGTGTGGTTAGCAATGATGGGTATGATTTAGTTCGGGTGTTGGTAGTCGCTATAGATTTCACGATAGGATAGCCGTTGGCCAAATTCCGCCCGACGATATTTCTGAAGCTGCTGCTTCGTAAAATCCGCCAAACACTCCTTTAATTGATGCATGCACTTTTTCTCCACCACAACCATTTTTTCCCTCTCCATCTCTTTCGATTCAATCATTCTTCCAAATTCTCCTCCGTCTCTGCTGCTATGGCTTCCACAGTCCTGCTTCCTTCCATTTCTCTCACCAAATCCCAATCCTTCAGAAGCTCCAGCTGTTTGGCTTTTACCAATGACATTCGGAGAGTTTCGCGGTGGAATTTGGACAAATCTAGGGTTTCCATGAGCGTCGCCGTCAGATCGGAGCCGGTTGTTGTTGATGATTCGCTGTTCAAGGACTACAAGCCTTCTACTGCTTTCCTCTTTCCTGGTCAGGTCGGATTTTTATTTGGTATTCGCATGGTTGATTTTTTTGTTATGCATTCCTCTTTCTGCTGTTCCGTCTTGGTGATCGAATCGCAGAGTATTGCTTCACTTTAGCTCTATTGGTGTTTAATTTACACTGTACTGCTCAACATTGCGCAATGAATTGCAGAGAGTGTGTTTTTAAACTCAAATAATGTTTATATTTATAGTAGATGTGGCTAAATCGTGGCGATCATAGAGGAAAAGATAGGAAAAGCAATTTTAAAATTTTGTTTAATTGCTGGGATTGATAATTGTAGTCTCGTAAAGTTATAATACTGTTGACAATGTATTCTGTGAATTGACTATCTTGGGCTGTTCAATTAGTCCTAACTTTTAACTGGTGATAAAGAATGAATGTTATGTGTATAAGTATAATGATCTCCCATTGACTATGAAAAGAAAGCTAAAAGTCACCAAAGATTAAGATTTAATTTACTTATAGATAAGTAGAGATTGAATTGCTTATATGTTTATTGTTTTGGAATTTCTTGATGCTCGATTTAAGGGGTGGCAGCTAGCAAGATATATTAATTAATAGTGCTGGCTGTTGGAGTTGCAATCACAATTTTATTGTATCTGTACTTTCTTTCTGAAGGGCGCACAAGCTGTTGGAATGGGAGTGGAGGCTCAAAAGGTTCCTGCTGCAGCTGAATTGTACAAGAAAGCTAATGATATTTTGGGGTAAATTCAAATCTATGCTGTAAGATTCCGCTTATCAACAGTTCAATTGCTCATAACCGTACTTGAGCTTCCTTCTTTCTGTTTTTCTTTTTCTTTTGTTTTTTTTAAATAATTTTCTGAATGGCTATTAAGAATCTGCTGCGTAAATGTTGACATTTTCTTATATTAAAATTCTTATCAGAAGTTACAGAACTTGTATCTTAAATGGACATCATATAGTTAAGCATTTCAATACAGAGCTTATATCTTAATTTAACATCATATAGTTAAGTAATTCCAGAATTTGAAACTGAAAAATGTGCTCCTTAGTAAATGTATAGCCTTTGCTAGCTTAAATATCTTTTAGAGTCAAAGGACATACGTATCTAAAGTTTGACTTAAGTTGTTCTCAATTCCTTATCTTTATCCAGCAGTCCTTCACTACAATATTGAAATATAAGAGTCAGGTGGACTGGTATTCAGTTGATAAGTACTAATAGTTTATGTTAAATACGAACAATAATATTTTCAGCAAAGTTTTCCTCCAAATTTTCTATTTCAATTGGATTCACAGGTATTTAGATATATTTTTCCAGTCTTTTGCTCTTTCATCATTAGAAGTCTACCATCTAACTTGATCTTTTTTTGACATCAAGGTTCGACCTTTTGGATATTTGCATTAATGGGCCAAAAGAAAAGCTTGATTCCACAGTTCTAAGCCAGGTATACCATCATTTCATGAGTTTTTGTATATTTCTGACTATACTATGTAGAAGTCATTATTATGCAACAAACAAGAGACATACCTCTTTAATGTAATCCTTGACAATGAGAGACAGAAAACATAAATTTCAAAATATGATTCAGATACTATCAGTGCACTTCTGAATTAAGTCTTGCCATCGATCCTGATAGAAGGTTATGTTAATTGGGAAGCAAGTGTGTCCTGAAATTCTGGCTTCTTAAACTACGACAGAAATGTTGGAGTATGATCTATTGATCACATAAAAGCATCATGCAGAACTTTTTCTTTCTGAAAGATCATATGTGGTAAAAACTTATTCTATGTAACCATTCCTCTATCTATAGAGTTCATTATATGCATCGATAGACTATGTATCACTTGTATTTCACGCATTCTTCAATACATTTGCTGTTCCAAGAACTGGAGTTCTGCTCAAAAAAGGGAATTCATAAACTAAAATAATTTTGTCTGAACTCATTGTCCCAGCCAGCTATCTATGTTACAAGTTTAGCTGCAGTTGAGGTGCTTCGTGCTCGTGATGGAGGTCAGGCAATAATTGATTCTGTGGATGTAACATGTGGTCTAAGTTTAGGAGAATACACTGCTCTTGCTTTTGCTGGGGCTTTCAGGTAAACTATCAACTGAGTCTGGTTTATATGCATATGCTATTTGCAAATTGTTGATTTTTGCAACATCTGTGCTGAATATTGCACTCAAGATTCTCTTGTCTCTTATGGTTTTGTGTTCATTGTGCAGCTTTGAGGATGGCCTGAAGCTAGTAAAGTTAAGGGGTGAAGCAATGCAGGTAACCCTCCTCAATATACTAACTTGTAGATTTGTGAGTTATTATCTTATGATTTCTTGACATAAAATTTTGCTATTGCTGCCAACAGGATGCTGCTGATGCTGCTAAAAGTGCCATGGTTAGTATTATCGGACTGGACTCTTCTAAAGTGCAAGCACTCTGTGATGCTGCCAATCAGGACGTAGATGAAGCAAATAAAGTTCAAATTGCAAATTACTTGTGTACTGTAAGTTCATTTTATTTGGATCCACTTCAGAACATAGATACTTATCTACACAATTCAGCTCAGTACTCCCTTAACTTGATGAAACCAACATCATCATCTTCACTCATAGGGAAACTATGCTGTGTCTGGAGGCCTTAAAGGAATTGAAGCAGTTGAAGCAAAGGCAAAATCATTCAAGGCTCGAATGACGGTAATCTTTTCTCTCTCCTGGCATTTTGCTCCTTGAAGTTGTGCTTCGGATGTTTGACCTCATAATTTATACTCAGGTTCGGTTAGCCGTAGCTGGTGCCTTCCACACAGGTTTTATGGAGCCTGCTGTGTCAAGGCTAGAAGCCGCCTTGGCATCAACAGTAATCAGAAGCCCTAGAATACCAGTTATATCCAATGTTGATGCCGAACCACATGCAGATCCAGGCACAATCAAGAAAATACTAGCTCGCCAGGTCTACAATGCTTTATTAATCCTCTAGCATATGCCGCCGGACCGTATCTAATTATTTCTGTTGATTGATAATTTCAGGTGACATCTCCAGTTCAATGGGAGACAACGGTGAAGACTTTGCTAAGCAGAGGATTGAAAAAGAGCTACGAATTAGGACCTGGAAAGGTAGAAGTCAAACTCTCTACTCTAGTAGGGGCACTAAGTGAGTCAAGCCTGGTCCCCCAAGCTAGGGATAGGCTTGACAAAAACTCAAACTTGACTCGAAGTTAATAAAGTCAACCTCAAGCTAAACAACACCCGGCTCAGTAGGCTCACAAGCCTTACCAAACCTTGTCGAGTTTTACAGAGCCTTATCTAATTAATTAAGTCAAGCTTGAGTTTATTGAGTTTGCCACGAGCTCAAGCTCGAGCCTGTTGTTGTATCGACTTGAGTTGTCTTGATTGTACCCCTACTCCATCAAATTTGTAGGTGTTGCATTTGGTTTCTACTCACTGAACCAATCTTGTTTGTTTTTTTAGGTCATTGCTGGCATAGTCAAAAGGATGGACAAAGGTGCTGACATTGACAACATCAGTGCTTAAGCATATCGAAAGTTGCTTCCTAAACCTTTTCGATGCTTTTCCAAAATCTCTCGTCTTTAGTGAAAGGCGAGTTATAGAGCCAGTACAAACTAGAGTTTATCATTGCTATTTTAGGGTTTATCATCGACGGGAGGCCATTTAGATGTTTGTGTAGTTTCATTTTTGAGCATCAGCATCAGTTACTTATATAGAAGGAAACAATAAGTGCAATTGTTTTCGAATTCGATTTGACATCGCAGTGGAAGTTGAGATATGAGCCTCAACATTTTAACCACAGTAATATTCAAACATATGTGTAATTTTTTAGGGCAAATCGAATGTATAACTCTTGTTTGCTTTTCACTTTTCATTTTCAAATATTTTGGTTCCCAATGTATAAACATTATCAACCGTTGATGTTATTGTCAGTGTTGTTTTGTTGTAGTCAGTGAGGTCTGATAATTTGGGAGAATGAAAATGGAGGAATATTTTTGAAAAACATATACTTAAAATAGAAAATGCTTTCTGGTCCACACCATACATTTGAAGGATTTATTATTTATCAATTACAATACAGTTACAATCTCAAATTTGTTACAAATTTAAACTCCAAAGTTGGCAATATGGTTTAGCCAAACACTCTCTTCCATTCAAACACGTAGTTTAGCCATACATATCGTGTATCAGATAGCATCAACAATATATAGTTGCAGCTTATTAACAATATTGAATTATAAAATCGAACACCAATTAAAATAGAGGATTCTATGTATTTCCTTTTCAAAGACACGCCACTCTAGTATCTGCTTATTCAAAAGCATATTGAAGGAGAAATTTGCACTGTAATCTTGATCGTGGATACCAAGATCCTCTTTGCAGAAACATCGATGATCTTAGCAACATTCATCAACTAATAAACAACAGTAAATTATGTATTCATTGCGGCATTTCATCAAACAACTGATGCTATTCGATAGGCTTTAGCAACACAACATACACCATCTTGAAATTCTGCAACAAAAACTAATAAATTCAAAATCAATTACCAATTGATGCAGAATCTGCAGATGCAGCTGAGGATGGGGTCCTCAATCTCCGGACCTGATGGATCCACTGATCCTCGGGGACCTGACCCGCCCAGTCCGGAGCGGAGCCACCGAAGGAGATCTGGCGCATGGCTTCCATCACTCTGACGGCGTTCTCCGCCGGCAAGGGGGCGTTGCGCCGCCTCTCGTCCTCGATGAATGCTCTCTCGATCGCCTGCTCCGATTCGGTCGCCTCCTCTTCCTTTTCCTCATCTTCATTGTCATCGTCGCGTATATCGAGTGATGAGACTCCGTTTTCCAACCCATTCAGCAGCCTGTGGAAATTAGGATATCGATCTTGATCGGAGGAACCTCCTCCGTCTTCGTCTCCGCCTTCGACGGCAGATATTGGCTGGTAATAGTCCGGTGCATCATCAGAATTCGTGTCGGAATCGCTTCCACAAACACCGTTATCCTCCGCAGGAGTACCCAATGGATTCATTGTCTCAGCGTCACTCCCCACAAAACCCAATTCACGAATAAATAGGAGATTGACTTATTTTTAAAAACTAAAAAACAAAAAAAAAAATTATTTATTTTAAAAACCAAAAAATAAAAAGAATGCACCAGCCGGGAATCGAACCCGGGTCTGTACCGTGGCAGGGTACTATTCTACCACTAGACCACTGGTGCTTATTGTTGAGCCTCGATTTATAAGCTTCATATATTAAACTATTTGACTCAACTTGATCCTAGTATAACATTGTTTAACTTCAAAATACTATTTAAAGTTGGGAAGCATGTTTGGTCGTGGTGTACATTTTTCATTTTGCATCAGTTCTACGGAGAATTTGAGCTATCTATATTAATCCTTTTTCAGTTTGAAAATTAAAGTTAATCCGTTGATACGTGTAAATTGGGATCCTCATGCATTTCAAATTGGGATTTTATTTGGTTCTATGTTTTAAGTGAAATAGATTTGTTAATTTATATAAATACAATTTTCAAAATTTAGATTATAGTGAAGGGCCCCAATAATGTAATCTGAATTCGTGACAAACTTTGTTACTACGTTGAATTTGAAATCATACGTTAGAGGTGTTTTTTTATAAGGAAAAAAACGCATAGAGAGAATTGGTATTTACAGCAAAAATAAATCAACCAAATATAATCTGCCATTTCCAAATGGTACAAAACTGAGAAACATTATTTGAAAAAGGTTGTGCATCACATAGTATTAGATCCTATACTAAACTGTTTATTTCTGGTTTATATGTACATCACTTGCCAGAATCATAGAGGGTATTATCATTGCCATATAAATTTTGGAAGAAGGCTTTTCCAGCTTCATATGTAGACCAACAAATCGCGGCAGCAGGCACATGGAACACCATTCTGGGCATCCATCCTCTCATCAGACCTCTGTAACCATTTTTCTTTACAATTCTTCTAACCACATCTTTAATTGAGCCCACAACAAATCTGTCACAGCCACATACACCCTGCAAATTTCAATTTATGGAGATGGAATGTTTAGTCAAAAGATTTTCACATGCAAAAACTGTGTACTCCTCTATGGAGAACCTTCATAAAAGATCGCATCATAGATCAAGTGACAAACAATCAAAACTTCAAGTCAATATAGAGCTACATTTTGTAACAATCTTTTGTGTAATGCTTTAATGTGTCAATATTTTGGAAGATTTTAGGAGTTGCAATAGTGCTCAAACTAGTCTCAGAATTCACAAGCCACAAATGCATTTTTCTCTGATTGCCCAGGCTGTTGTTCCTGGGGACTTCATAAGAGAATGCTGAAGCAGAAGCAGATAAGTGAAATAATTTATCTATGAAGAAAACTTTGTGTATGGAAATGTAATCAGATGGAATGGGGCATAAGAAATTGAATGGCCTAGACAAATAAGTAAAGAAACTTGATTTCCTTCTTTTCACTGAATCAACAATCGCCGTCAATTCTCACCGTCCTTGGTATCCTGGGCTTCTAAATCTGTTACTATAGCCACAACTCTATCTTCAATTCCTTGTAGTTTATTGAGGCTTCATTGATGAAATCAGAAACAAGTGAACTAAAAGACAAACTACTTGCTTACATCCGAATTTGGCCAGAGGGGTAAGAACAAACATTGAAACAGATAAGACCTAAAAGTTCTTAAAAACAAGCATCTCAAAAGTGCATTTACATTCCTTATCAGCAACTCACTACATAAACATCAGTGACCAATCTCACCACTCAAAACATCAAAAATTCTCTCCACCCCTCTGCCACATTTATAGTTTCCATATAACTCCTACAAAATAGAATTCTAACATCAAGCCACATGACACATCAACCAAAACAAAATCCAATTTGATGCATAGAGTGCAACTAAATGTTGAAGTTTGTGTGACCTTTCTCTTTCTAAAATTCCTGATAATATTCCTCACCACATCATGGATTGAAACAGGGGACTAAATTTCATTTCTTATTAGAGTTCTGTTTAATTGAAGGTAAAGAATTTTTCTAGGTGAAATCTTTTCAGGTTTTGAGTTTTAAGATCCTAAATCAGTATGAATCTTTGTTTTAATAATTTTCAAGAAAAAGAGCCCTACTGCCAATCTCGGAAGGGAATGAATAGGTAAAGAGACAAAATTTTCCCCCACTCCAAGTTGCATCGGACTGATTAGTTGTGGTGCAAGCAGTCACCAATCAGGCAATCCTAATGATTTCCTCAGCTACAATGGCACATGGATTCTGGATATCACATCACATTTATCAAGCACTTATAGTTGTCATCTTTTACACTTCATTTGGTGTTACTCACTACATTTTCAAATGTGATTCTTCTCTTATCCGTCCCCCTTGGCAGAATTACCATGCTTAGGCATAAAAAAATCAAAAGGCTATAGTATTCCAAATGAATTAACAGCATCATGCCTGAAACTCTCATTATTCCCTCTGTTCTTCAACTATAGGGTTCCTACATGGATTAGCATCACACCCACTAAATCATTCTTGATTTTCTATCCAAAATGAAAATTGCTACAGACTTAAACAGACCAGCTATATTCCACTCAAAAACCAACAAATTATATATATATATATATCAAATACCTGGCACTGTAATTGAGTCTTCACCACATCAAGAGGTGTCGTCAAGGCAGCAGCCAATGCCCCAGCAGCTGCTCCAGCCGTAGCATGAACCACAAACCTCTCATCACTCACACTCTCCGGCGACACCTCCATCAACCCTCTCTTGGCCACCTCATAAGTCGCGAAGTGGACAGCTGTAAACGGAGCATTCATCACCACAGTAGCTCTATAAGACGCAAAAAATGCCCTAATTCCCTCCTCTCTCAGCACACGCCTCACACAATCCCACGCACCATTATATGGACTACTACTCAATTGCAGCCTCTGCTTCACCATATCCATCGGCGTCAACACCGCATCACTAGCTACCGAAGCACAGACCCCCGCCGCAGCGTGAGCCACCGAGTTGTTCGGATTCCCACCGGAGAAACTCTTCTTACAGACTTCATAAACGGAGAAATAAACGGCGTGCGCGGGGCCGGCGCCAATCCCCATGGCGCCGATGCCACGGTAGAGACCTCTGGCACCGTCGGATTTCATAATAGATAGAAGCGTCTGATTAACGCTAACAGATTTAATAGGGCAGGAACCAAGGGATTGCATTTGCGTTTTGATTGTATCGACGGGGAACATCGCCATGTGCTCTACCATGCCGGCGATGGAGCCGGCGATCATAAACTGCCAGAACTTCAGTCCGTCGTGCGCCGCCGCGTCGGAGAAATCGGATTGATATTCCGAATGCTGAGCCATCGGAATTACCTCCGGTTTCTGGAAACTCGGAGTGGCGTCGGTGGCCATCGGTGATGGAAAGAAAGGAAACTGAGGGAAAGTTGGGCTCGGAAACGGGTTTGTGCGTAACGGGTTATCGCCATACAAATACTTTTTTAGGGATTTGGATGAGTAGTGAGAAACATGTAGAGCAATGGATAATTCGCGAAAGGTCGATGAATATTAAATACTCAGCAATGGCGGTCTTCACTATTGGAATTGGAATGGGGTTGGATTAAGGGAGGGACTAAAGTCGCCCCTCAACTTCTAAGCACACCTTTAGAAACAATTCAATTAAATAATTAAAATATTAAATAAATACTATTTTTATTTTTATTTTTTTTTATTTTTAAACCCTGTCATCTATTTTGCTTTTTTTTTTCATTTTTTTTTTTCATCTTTTTTACTTTTTTATGTTGCTTCTCTAAATTTTTGAGGAATTGAATGTTAAATTGATGACGAGCATCTTACGAATTAGTCAAATATATGAAAATCATATGAAAATTGAACGAAAAAACATAGAAAAATCGATCAAACCCAACCATCTCCTCTCGGCCATGGTTGGCCGAACACGCAGGAGAGCGTTCGGCAACCATGGCCGAACACACTATAACATGTCCAGCCATGGTGGCCGAACACTCTCCTGCGTGTTCGGCCAACCAAGGCCGAACGAAGATAGTTGGATTTGATCGATTTTTTTTACGTTTTTTCAATCAATTTTTCATATGATTTTCATACATTTGACTAATTCGTAAGATATCCGTTATCAATTTAGTATTCAATTTCTCAAAAAAAATTAGAGAAACAACATCAAAGAATTAAAAAAGATGAAAAAAAAAAGAAAAAAGAAATAGCATAAAAGAGGGTACCGTTTCAAATTTCTTTTTTTATTTTTTAAAAGGTAATAGGTATTTTTTAATTTTTTTAATTAAAAAATATTCAAATTGGGGTGGATTTAGAAGTTGATTGTGTACCTTTAATCCCTCTATATTAATTGATTAAAGACGGTCGTGCTTTACTAAGCACAATCCATATTAAATTTATTTTAATTATTAATTTGTTCTCAAATTTTTTAAAATTATTAATTTTAACCTTTAGGTGAAAAAATGAATTTTGAAATCCTAAACTCTCTTTTCTTTCGTCACTTTTTCTCCCTTTTAATGATTTTTTTTTTAATTTCTTAGAGAAATAAAATGTGAATATAATGACGATCATATTATAAATTAGTTAAATCGTAATAAAATTATATGAAAAAACGTAAAAAAATCGATCAAACTTTAATAGTTTTATTCGGCTCATCGAAACATGCAGAAGTGTCTTTGATCATGAAAACCGTTCATGACCAATCAGAACCAGTGGGGTTGCAATTTTTTTTTTTTTAAAGGGTAAAATTAATTTTTGTTTTTTAATTCAAAATTAATAGGTGTACTTAGTTATGATTGGGTATCTTTAATCCACTTAATGTTCAAAATTAGGTTTATAATTTAGGATTTTTTTTTCTTTGCAAAGAGAGATTTAATCATTCAAGCAAATTTATTTTACTCAAGACTCAAAATATGGGCTACTAGATTATTCTTATTTGGTAAGTAAGCCCAATATTTTCTATGAATGAAACTTGGGTTGGGCTTATTTGTAAAATATGTTACGCCCAATAGTATGTGAGTCGGTCAACGATTCAATGTATTAGGAAATGTATAAGTAGTCATGCTTTACAAGTTAATTAATTAATTATACATATAATTAAAATTTTGCATGATGAGAATTTTATTTCTTGAAGTTATGAAGAGACATATCTGGCTCTCTAGTTTCTATGAATAATTCGGAATATAATATTTGAAACAATCAAAGTTTTATTGTTTTAACCTTATTTAATAGAAAATCACATGTGCTTCTAAGTTCCAAGTATACAAAAGTCTGCTTTTGTTGATTTCGGTGGTTTTTTTTCAAGTATACACTGTAGTCCGTGGTTTTTTTTCTTTTTTTTGATCAACATTTCATATTTACTACTCATTTGGTTTTTAGTTTATAAAATATCGTGTCATGTTATGTTTTAAAAATATTTATATATACTTGTAAGTAAATTAAATAAATGATATTCAAGAGAAGTAAATAATATTTACACACTCTCTCTCTCTCTCTCTCATCTCTTGTTCAATATCCCATTCAATTTATTGAAGTTGGCTATTTAATTAATGTCCAAAAATGACTCAACAGAAGCATATAAAATTAAATTACTCAGAAATGTGCATTCTAAGCAAGACAAAGAATTAATGCTGATTTTGCAAAATTCTAAATTCACAAGCCCATGTGAGAGTTGCATGTTTTAAGGACAAACATAGCTTTATTTTAAGTTTCTTCCACCAAAACACACAAAGGGAATTAAGCTGGGAAACTCAAGAAAAGGAACAATCAAGCCAAGTCAACAATAGTAGTTGAGAAGAAAACTAGGAAATCAACTTTGATTATAATTAAGCATTCAAGCAAGTTAGATTACCAAAATTAACACACCACGATCCTCTATTCCTCACCTTGTTCCAATCTCCCACCTCATTTCACCACTACATACATATTATACACGCGACATATGACCCTGATAAAATAAAATACGAGACTAGAACTGGAAACAGAGAATCAAACAAACCACTAACTAACCCTAACTCCTAAGCAAGAGTTGTCAAGTCCAAAGGGACTCTCTCTTGAGAGGATCTTGCATCACATTAGAAGAAGTGGAAGCAAAGCCAAGATAATGTTGAAGGTTATTGAAGTTATTATTAGTAGCTAAAAGAAGTGACTTCTCATGATCTTCAGAAGCCATTAATGGAGGAGGCTGCATCTGTATACACAGTATCTCAGCTTGAGCCACTGCTAATTGCATCTGAAGCTGAGACACTTGATTTTGTAAGTAAGATATCGCGCCCACGCACCCATACACGGGATCCCTCATTCTTGCATTAGCTTCATACACTAAACTGCTCACTGCATCTCCTCTTTGATGCACTGGCAGCTCCTGCAAAACCCCAGAAAACAATAATCACGCCATTGATCCACTATTAGGGTTTCTATATATTTTGACAAATTCGTAGAAAATCAATGTATATATTACCTGCAGCATCTTACTGACATTGCTGGCTCCAAATACCTTATGAACAATGGCAAACTTATGAGGGTCGTCTGGGGGGAAATATGGGGCGAAAATGCAGTCTTTTGCACAACGGCGTCTCAGCAGTTTGCAAGAAGCACAGGGTGAAGTTCCTCCTCCCATTTTTGTACTTGAAATGTGGTGATCTTGTTTTTACTTAGCTGTTTTTTTGCAAAGAAAGAGGGTTGTGTAGTATAGTATATGTGGAAGATTATGAGATGGGGATAAGATATTTATAATGGTGTTTTAGTCCACCATACTAATGTGTTCATAATAATTAAAATATATGTGCCTCTCTACTTTTCAAATCTGCATAAATTTTTAATGTAGATAAATAGTTGGGAGTACAATTTGACATGTTAGCTAGGAAAATTGAATGCCCACAGCTCTTAACATAGTGGCATCTACCCTATATATAATATT
This sequence comes from Scutellaria minor, assembly GCA_954870855.1. Lineage (NCBI taxonomy): Eukaryota > Viridiplantae > Streptophyta > Magnoliopsida > Lamiales > Lamiaceae > Scutellaria > Scutellaria minor. The sequence continues at coordinate 5,620,118 of OX940729.1, forward strand.
ATTACAAATTTATTTTGTGATTTTAGTTCACACTCTTGTCTTAAATTGATTACAGAACATATGTTCTCGTTATAATTAATCTCGTGCATTTACTATATTGTAGACTTGTATTTACTATTGAAAACTTATCATACTATATGTATGTGTGTTTTGGAAACTAACTATAAGATCCAGATACAAGAAAATTAAATTAACTATTTGATTAAAATTATGGGCCGATTTCAATTACAACCAAGGATATTTTAGTCATTTCATAGAGACAAAATCATCTCGGACATGAGAGGTTGACCACCGCCTGTGTGAGAAAACTTAGTCATCCATGCATCACTATTTTTCTAATAGTTTTTCCACTTTGCCCTAATTTGACTTTTTCTATTTTTTTCTCTACTTATATACAGTAAGTATATGAAGATGACAATAGCTAGCTTGAGGAGAAGAACAAAGAAAAAGAAGTGGATGGGAATTGGAAATAATAATTGTTTAAAGATTAGGGAGAGACAAAAGCAATAAATTGGTGACAACAACTAGGGTTAGGGTTTTAGTAAATTGCATATAATGTAGCATGAAACGATGCGTAGTGGAAATAGATGGGTTCAACGTGAATGTTTGTTGGGAGGACATTCACATGGAAACATCAAACATAAATACTCAAGATTACTTTGTTTTCCTATTTTATTTTGATCACAAGCATTTTTCCTCAATTTCTTTTGTTAAATACTTAAATATTACTACCTCTCTTTCTACATAATATTGCTTTATAAAATTAAATTGATTTAATTTTATTTGTGTTTTTTAATTATTAAGAGAAGTTAATGTTTATTTTCCAATTTTGTCCTAACTTGCATGTTTTTTTTACTAAACTACCCGTTAATCTCCTGACATGATTTGCAATCATCTTCTTTATCATTCAACTATATCATTCAACTATGCTAGGAAGCATGTTATAAATTATTGGGTTAATTTCAATTTAGTCATGTATGTAAAACTCTTTCCATTTTTGGACAACCAAATATATATTTTCCAATTTTGGTCCTATATATTTCATTTTTTTCCAATTTCGGTCAAGTTTTTCAATATGGTCATGTATGTTTCAATTTTTTCTCATTTCAATCTAATTTTGTTCAGATGGCCACCAGGAAATCTCACGTTACATTGACAATTTTGGGAATTCCATCCAAAATTGGACTGAAATTGGGAAAAAATTGAAACATACAGGATCAAAATTGGAAAACGTATATTTTGTTGTCAAAAAATGGAAAGAATCTTACATACATGACCAAAATTGAAATTAACCCTGAATTATTTGTCTATTTAATGTTTATATTGTCATTTTATACAAGTAATTAATACATACTAAATGTTTTCTTAATCTTTATGAAACAAATATCAAATAATAATTATTTGAAACAAGGAATTAGTCAAAATTACTAATTTGGGTGAATTATAATGGATGTAGTACTATACCAGGATTAATAGTATTATATTTTTTAATACTTCCAGTTGATGGTTTGATCTAGACTCTTCTCTTATTTTGTCGATTCTAATTTATTATTAAACTTATTTTATTTTATTTTGAGAAAAATATGGTAATTTCCAATCTCTTGATAGATTTCTTCACTCATTTGATATTGTGTTTCCTCGTATATACACAATATTTAAGTTCAAATTTACTAGAAGTATGAGAGATTTAATGAAATTGGTTTCATTTTAATAAAGGAAGACGAACACAAGAAATATATATGTGCATATATTAGCAACCAAAAGACAATTAATGAGAAGTTAATAGATCCGACATGAGACTGAAACCTAAGAAAAGTACAAACTTCAAAAGACCAAAAAAACAGAAATAACTTAAATAAATGCACAAAGCATTGCATTAATATATAAAGAACAACCTAAAAAGATTTTGAAAACTACAGTTGGAACTGAGAAATTAACCGTAACTGAACTGTGGCCTATGAGGTACAAAAATAATTCATCCCTAAGGTTTGGTGAGCTATCGATTCATGAATTATAATCAACTGTTCATCCTGAACAATAAACATCATGCTATAATTATACCTCTTCTATTTTTTAATCACCCCAAGTTGTGAGCCCTTTTGAAAAATAAGTAGAACTCAATAAGTAGAACTCGCGCATGATCGGTTCACAGATCTAATTCTATAAGACAGTTAATTTACAAAATAAAGATTAATTTATAAAAATGGATTTCAATTGTAAGTAATGAGACTCCATCATATAAAATTTATTCGTGAGATTTGTATTATACAAGTTTTTATGCTAAAAATACCTAAAGACAAATTCATGCTTATATGGGTACATCAAATATTAATATAATAAATAATAAACCAGCATCATTAATTGTAATTGTCATTATCTTGTGGTAGTGTATGATCACGAGGGTATTCAAGTTCAAAATCAGAATGGATTCCCTCATCCTCGCATTTAATGCTTATCACATGATTCCAAGCTTCTAATCTGCTATTCCGAGAAAAATAGCTCTCCTTCCCCACCACTCTTTTACCAATTCAATATTCTACCTCATCTACATTTTCAATATACTACTATTAACCCTTCCTATGCACTCAAACTTTTTTATTAATTATTATTTAACTGAACACACCTCCATATATATATTTCTAGAATTCTAGGTATGAGAAAATGTTAGGATTAGTATCTTGGATAAGTAAGGTTTAATTGAACCCAAATTCCATTTAATTAAAGTTGAATCGGTTCTACTTGATTAATTATTTTCTTTCGTTCTTTTTTTTTTTTATTGGTCTTTCGGTTTGAGAAACCAAATTTTATTTAAAATTGAAAATTTGAAAGTTAAAGAGGTGGAGGGGTAAATTAAGAAATTTCCAAATTATAATTGTATTGTCTTTCTGTTTATTAGTTTTATGAGTGCTCTTCAAAAAAAAAAAAAAAATTGGTTTTATGAGTGCATGCAAACAAAGTCATAATCAATTCTGAGACAAATTCAGTCAGTTGAAGCCAAAACAAAACAAATGGAAAACTTAAAAACGACCTCAAAAAATCAGTATTTTACGATGGTCTGTTGGAAGGTTACAGAGAAAGGCCGCACCGTGGCTGAAAACTAAAATGGGATTTTTATTATTGTTATTGTTTTTATTATTATTATTATTATTATTATTAATTTATGAGACTGATTCATGAATCGAATTTTTCAATACCTATCAATCCATTATTCATATATGAGTTTGTGAAGATAAATTTGAATTTTGAGTAACATACATCATCAGAAGATTGTGTCACATGAGTTTTGAAATTGTTTTTATTGTTATTATTGAAGTAAAAAATGTAAAATGAGATGGGACAAAACAGAGTGTTGGATATAGAGAAATAGGGAGAATGGGGACCCTAATGTTGAATAATAAAGAGAGTATTAGGTCAAGAAATGCGGAATTTCAGTGTCAAAAAAATTTCAAGTTTCAAGTTTCAAGCAGGCAACTAGGGAGACGAGACAAGGAGTAGACAGGATGAGAAGCTTGTAGCCATAGTTTAATGCGTGTGTGGAACTGTGTTTTCTTGTTTTCATTTGATTTACTTAATCAATTATTTATACCAAAAACACAGACATCTTCACCGTCTTAGAGATAATCAAAACGTGCGACCTTCGATGCTTTTCATTTAATGAACTTTGTGATTTGGAAGATTCCATTTTTGGGGTGTGGATGTTTTTCCATTACTTTACTACTATTTCCCTTCAGCCCTACTTTCGTCATTTTACATTGTTTTTAGATGCCATCAATCACCCTATCATCTAATTCCAACAAATCCCATCCAACGGCTCTTACTATCTACATTATTCCATAAATATGTACTGCTCCCTCCATCAAACTGCTCTTACTAGGTGCAGTATTTACAGGACCTAAATTGGGGCACGGAATTCCCAGTAAAAGGGCTCTCATAGTGCTTAATGGGTTTCAGTTGAGCTAAGTGGAAAGTAAAATCATTCAAGATTTCATTACTATATTTGTTGATAAATATTACCATTGTTAACCTACAGTCCAAAGTTGAAAGGAAAAGAAGAGGTTGAACAGGATAGCATAGCCACGTGACTAAGTGGACTTCATCACAAGCCAATGCCTAGCTGCAGACATTACTAACTCGGAATTAATTGCAGATTCCCTGTCAAATTTTTAGAAACAGAATATAAAAAAGTTGGTGCCTAAAGACAGACTGGTCTCTGCTAGGTTCGTATTGTAGGATAAAATATCCAACCTCATTATTCAATCCAAGTGGCTCTGATCAGAATCAATGGTAACTGCAGCCATCTATTTCTAAACAACTACTTGCCAACCCTTTTAAGTTTATCAATTAGGACTATACTTAACTTATATTTCGTACCGTACCCACCACAATGTGAGGCCTAATGAATTGGTGTTGTATATCCCTGTCATAACATGTAAACAGTAAGAAATAGCAATCTTAATTTGACTAGAGCTCATAGAGGAGAGATTTGGTTTAAAGATCGAACCGAATATGTAGTATATACAAGGATCAAAGTATTCGATTATTGGGAAAAATCAATATGTTGAATCAGGATATGCAGGACAGAACTAAAGCATTACTTGCCGGGAAGGGTAGAAGAATGACACCAACTCATTCTCTTGTGATTGCTTGGCTGGTAATTAATACTTAAATGCCAAGTGGCGATGACTGGAGACCATTGGAATGACAATTTTTGTCCTGGTCCTTGACAACACTCAAGTTAGAGGGTAGATATACAGTTTGTTGCATACATTTAATTTAATTAGCTTAAGATTCAGAAAAGGAAATACTGCTACATGAAGCAACTTATATCCAAAGGAAAGGGCATTCTCTATAAGTCTGAAGGAGGGTTTTCATATTAATTGGAAGAGCCACATGACGAACATAGTTGGGACACTTAGTTGGTTTAACAATAATCAATTAGTCATATGTATGTCTCGTTGTAAACTGATAAGCAGTTGATCAAAAAGGGGACACTATTTTATTGATGGAAGAATTTTCCTAGAAAGGTTAATATCTCATATCTATACGCTAAACTGTATATCATAAACCCACATAAACAAAATGAAGATATAAGTGACAAAAATAGAAAAGACTGAAAGGGACCTCAATTAAATCTTGCCTTCATCAGGATAACGTTGTAAGACATCGATAGTCATGCAGTTTCCGCATATTATGCTTTCTGATCCCAATTCGAAACCGAGCACTTCCTTTTTGTGCTTCAGTAGAGGTGGCCGAGTGTTGCGTCCTCTGCTCAGTTTTTCTCTGCTTCAAGTATGCTTCAGTCTGTGCCTGGACTACTCGTCACAGACAAAATGCAGGGATTGAGTTACATGCTACATATCTCCTTGGCTAATTAGTCAATTAAATCTTAGTAAATTGTATGTCTAGGGAAACACTGAATACAACAAAAGATAAGTACACTAATCTTATTGAGGTAGATAAGTGTAAAACAGTGCAAAACTATAAACGCAACACTGCTTTTCTGCTTGCTAATGCCCAAAATGTCACCATGATTCTGATGTGCATTTCAATCCAGTTTTGCCCAATCTAAAATGTAACATTAAGTTTTCACTTCCATACTATCAGTTTGATACCCATATTCTGCTTAAGGAATTATTAAGGCACAGTGATGCCACTCTAAATGACAAATCCAAATTTTTCTGTCAACTTCAAAGAGGCTCCAAGGAATATGTACATATTATCCTCTTTCTCTTTTCGTTTTAGTAATATTTCTTTTTAGACTAGGACTGTACTCCCATGCCTCATACTGACGTGCCATTTTGCAAAATTGGAATAATGTACGATATCAAATGGTTCAAAACTCGGATATAGAAAGGCCATGAACAAATCTTATAATTGACTTAAATGCATTGAACAGAAGCAATTATCCATGTTATCTGATGTTATTTTAGCAAAATTGCACATAAAATCTCCAGCTCCTAAACTCAGAATCAACAAAGGAATGAGATTGTCAAGAGCTAGGTCCCTAGGAGCCTAGAACCTCCAAAAACACATACCAGATTTTGAAGAAATTGTGAACAAAGCAGTGTCCTTCAGTCTCTTGATTTTCTTGATAATATGCACGTCATGGAAGAAGTCATCCATTTTGGGGTGAGCCATACTATTCACCCTAGAGCAGATAAGTGCCTTTTCACATGCCTTGAATAAAAAAGAAATAGCAAAGATAATTAATTACTTATACACTCCAGGTTATACCAACATCCACTCGAATAACTATTGCAATATCATATGGAAAAAGGATGTAGGATGACTGAAGACATTCAAAACATTGTCCAGCCAGAAATTTTAAGTAGCAAGTGCAATCCTCTCCAATTGCAAAATTTATTTTCAATATGTGAATGCATGTAAAGAGAATGGAGTAGATTGAAATATCCTCTTTTCCTATACAATAGATCCACAAATAAAAATCTTGGAAAAATAATTAGAAGCCTTAATAACTAGAGTTTTATTCCAAAGAGAGCAACACTAGAACAAATTTTTGATACTTATGCTGATTCTTAATAATAAATTTTTGGTAACAGTAACATGATGATCTATTGATCTAAACACGAGTCCACCTGTGGAAAATGACAGTTTCATTCAACTCTATGTGCAATGGGCTCTCATAAGTGCATTATTAGTTTCAAACTAAGAACAGAAGCACATCCAAAGATTTGAATAGTCCATTATACTTTATACATAATGGATCAGCTTCAAAGTAGCCTAAGAAATATACTAAAATGCGAAGGATGGCTAAATATTGCTGCATCCACATGAGCCTAGGAAATTTAAGGTTTGTATGCCCAAGGTACAAAGGCCTTATTGACCACAAATGTTGATACCATTTAAGTTCAGAATTTACCTGGTTTGCAATGGAATGGAATCCACTTTCAAGTGAATGCTCAGCAAAGGTGAGCCATTCTTTACAAGTAACTTGAAGCCTAGGGTCAGCAATTGCTCTTTCATCTCGCAAAACCAGTCCTTCGTATCGCAAGGCCAAGCAACTCTGTCAAAATCCAAATGCAGAATCTGAAGTGTAATAATTGCAAAGCTAACCATATTAATATCCATATGAAAATGGATTCGTCCTAATAATCTATCACTCATAACAAAGTGTGTGAGCTAAACAGACCATGAGAATGACATTTTAAGCATTATTCTCTCCTTGGTTAAATTAGAAATCATAAAACTTTATTGCAAACAGAGATTGCAAATTTTCATTTGTAATAGTCCATGTACATTTAAAAAAAAAAAAAAACAGGATGCCATATAGGAAACAAAGATTACATAATTCAGATTTCTTCGGCAAAATGCTTGACGAATGACTGTAAACATCCACAATTCAATAAGTTCTCATTTAATAAAATTCATCGGATCATCAAGCTAATTTTGAAGGCAATATATCTTCAACTAATATGAAACACAACTAAAAACGCTTTCAAACACGATCCAACCATAAGAAACAACAATATAGAAATCAACAGTACCTCAACATCGCCAATTATAGCAAACACACGAATCAGAAATTCTGTACATATAAGCTTGGTCTCTACAGATTCTGCCGCAATTTCACCAAAAATAAGAAGAGATTCGTCTCTCATGAACTCTTTCATAACCGATCTCACGCCAATCAACGATTGCACGTCTTTGGAAACCAAAATCGATTCGAGAATTCGAACAGTTACATCATCAAACCTGAGAAACGCCAGATTTCAAGCGCGCTCTTCGATTAGATTAACTGTAATAAGTTATAGAGTAACTGAACTGGACGAGAAATATACAAGTCTTACCATCGGTTTTGAATTCGGTAGCGAAAGAGGGAAATTTCCTGAACGACTGAAGCTGGTTGTGGCATTTCTGAAGTCATTTTTGGCGGTAGAAATTGAAGATTTGAAGCGCCACCATTTATATAGCCTCCAAACTGAATAGTCTGTGCCGGCCCGCTAATTCCCGTAGTTGCGGATATGTGTAAATTGTAAATTTGTAATCAGGGTTTTTTTTTTCTTCTTTTATTTTGATTATCGAATAGTTTGATATACATATGATTGATGGGCCTGGCCCAAATCTCAAATTAACTAATATGATTGATGGGCCTGGCCCAAATCAACTCACTGGACTCAATAAGCGAATTATAATACGAACTAATTTGGGAATTCCTTTCAATTATTAAATTAAATATAGATATTTTATTTTTCGTGTAGGACGAATGTAAATACTGTATACATATATATTTATTATATTGATTTTCTTTATAATAGCTTTTTTTTTTTTAAGACTTCTCCATTCCTGGCCAATTTTCACAAGTACCGTAGTTTTTGTGCAAATTAAAATGAGAAGACTGTGGATAGTCAAAATTTTAGTTAATCACAATTTGTCATGTGTCAAAGTCTCGCAGATATTATTAAAATAAATAAATAAAGTTAATTTGATAATTATCTCAAATAAGTTGATGGATATCAAATTGTGAGGAATTCTAGAACTATTAAAACTCTACTTCTACGGGTTATTAGAATCATATAGCTATCAGAACTCTACTTCCGGATAGACATCAAATTATGATGGACTAATCAAATTATTCCATTAGTATCTTAAACCCATCAAGATTCAACTTCTAATCCTATCAGGACTCTCCATCAACATCTATAAATAGGGGTCTAATTTTCATCATTCCACACATCAGAAGACAACAACAGTTGAAGAATTCAAGAGCTCTCCACCGGAGATCTCCAAGCATGCGTTCTTCGACGCGGCGGCGATCTTCAAGCGTTCTTCGACAGCAACGATGATCTCTTCAAGTGTTCTTCAACGGCGGCGGTGATCTTCAAAGCATATATTGAAAGCTTTTTTGAAACTGTCTTTGATTCGAATAAGGTGCTAAACCTTTGAATTCAAACAGTTTCTTTAGAAGCTGTACTTGATTCAAATAAGGTGCTAAACATTTGAATCAAGCAGTTTTCTTTTTCAACTCAAGCCAAGTTCAAGACTCCGACGATCTTCGAGCGTTCTTCGACGACGACGGTGATCTTCAAAGCATTTTTGGAAAGCGTTTTTTAAACTATATTTGATTCGAATAAGGTGCTAAACCTTTAAATTCAAACAGTTATTCGAAACTGTACCTGATTCAAATAAGGTGCTAAACCTTCGAATTCAAACAGTTTTCTTTTCCACCAAGCTCAAGTTTTAAGAAGTCAACTCCAACTCTCTCTTCGATAGAATTAGAAATTGAATTCTGATAGATTTAGGATTCTAATTGAGTGATTTGATTGGTGCATCATAATTTGATGTCTATTAGGTAGAGTTCTAATAGCTCTAGGATTCTGACAGCTCATAAAAATAGATTTTTAATAGCTCTAGAATTCTTCACAATTTGATATCCATCAACTTGTTTGAGATAATTATCAAATTAAATTTATTTATTTATTTTGATAATATTTACGGGACTTTGACACGTGACAAACAAATTGTGATTAGCTAAAATTTTAACTATCTACAAAGACAATTTTAGCTTTTTCTAACAACACATGTGACAAATGCATATTCTATTATGTTGCTTTAAACTGTGAAAATGATGCTATTTTCAAATTGAACTAATATGTTCGAAAAAATCAAAGGGTACATTTGTTTTCAACTTGGTTTATTCAAACCATGTATGGATTGAGATTTATAAAAATTCTATAATCTTTATATGTTTTTTTTAGCAATTTTCAACAACAACGTTTATTTTTTCCACAATTATCAACAACACATCATTTATTTTTTCTACAATTTTTTCAGCTTAAAAAATAAAATTTAACTACAATCATACTCTATAACATCCTAAAAGAAATACAAAATTTCCAAAATCCTTCCAAATTTCTAATCCAAATTTATAAGTTTCAAACAATTATACGGTCAAACATTTGAATTTTGATATGAAATTTTAGAAAATATTGGACCAAATTTTAATATTTAATTTAACTTAAAATTTTATATAAAATGATAGGTTTAATGATTATCAAATATGAAATATATGGGTAGTAAACTAAAAAAAACAATTATTATTATTTTTTTTTTTTGGAGATAACTAAATAAGCATCATACTTTTTACTTCAGACCACAGAGTGTGAGTGAGAGTGGAAATGGACGCTCTGATTGGTTAGAAGAAACCAATTTACCATGTGCGCGACTGCAGTGGAACACTCCCTCAATCAAAATCCGAAAGAGGAAAAAAAAAATCTAGACCCCTTAAAGGGAGTCATCTGTAGCAGTGTTATTCTCTTAACCCTAGCTGATCTTCTTCTTCGCCTTTGTCTCTGCGCTCATTTTCGAAAAGAATAACCTATCTCTTAGTTTTCTGGAGAGGGTTTTCAATTTGATTTTTCTGAGTTAACCAAGGGATGTCTGGTATGTACAGTCAAGAAGGTGACGGATCTGGCGCACCGCCCATGGGTGGAGGTAGAGGTTACGGCGGCGGTGGTGGAGGATACGGCAATCGCGGTAGCGGTGGTGGAGGTCACGGTGGAAGAGGAGGCGGCGGCGGCGGATATGGCAGTAATAGAGGTACTTAGAGTGATATCTGATTTTTTCTGCGATGGTTTGTTTTGAAAAATTAGATTTGTAGTTGTTTGGCGCTATCATTTGTTGGTTAATCTTTTTCTTTGATATGAGATCTGTTACTTTGATTTTAGGAGGAGGTGATGGTGGATACCAAGGAGATCGTGGTGGACGCGGCGGCGGCGGTAGAGGAGGTGGCCGTGGCGGTGGAAGCGGTCGGGATGGTGACTGGCGTTGCCCTAATCAAAGGTAACATTTCTTGTTTGTATATCTCAAGGTTCTCACTCCAGTTTTGTGAAAATAGTACATTAGTTTTGGTGACAGATGTTGATATATTAGAGGTTAATAACAACAATCTTCTTTTCGGTTATTCTGAAGTTAATTATGAACAACCCTTACTAGTAATTCGTAAATATATCTCACAGCTTTCGGAAGTGCTTGAAGTTCAAAGTATGAACATCTCAATACGTAAGAGAATAGATTTTATTTTAGAGATGAAACTAATGCGGAGATATAGTTATGTATAGTGCTTTTATAGGAGAGTATTAGCCACTCTTTCATGATTCTGTTGGTAAGATCCAATGTTATGGGGCTGGGGGTTTCTCTTCTTCTACATGTTGTCTATATTTGTTGATGCTTTTAATGACATTATTACGATATAATTAACTAGGAACTTAGTTACAGTTTTGAAACTTTTACAGTTCTGAGTTCATGCAACGGTTTGATCATAGAAACAAGTCTCCTAACCTGTAATACTGAATCACAATGCCCAAATTGTTAAAACATATAAATGCTGGTTCTGTGATGTGGATGTTCAAATAGATGTTAATTTCCACAACATTGTCCATGTGATTTCTGTTTACTTTTTTCTATTGGGGGGGGGGGGAATATGTTTACATGTGTTACCAAAATATTGTGAGATCCATCAACTTACGCATTTGTAGTTTTGCGTGTGCAGTTAGATTTTCTACTTAAAGAAGTGCATATGAGTTCTGTGTTCTTTTATATGTATGTAACAATTGGTTATGGCTTCTGTGGATGTAGTTGCGGTAATTTGAACTTTGCCCGAAGGACTGAGTGTAACAAATGTGGGACACCATCTCCAGGTGGCAGCGATGATCGTGGGGGTAGAGGTGGTAGTGGTGGTGGTGGTTATAACCGCAGTGGGAGAGGTGGTAGTTATGAAAGCAATCGTGGTGGAAGAGGTAATAACTATTCTGATAGTGGCAGTGGCCGTAGTGGTAATGGCTATGATGGTGGAAATGGTAGGGGTGGTCCATATGGTGGTAATCAAGGAAGGGATGATGGTGGTTATGGACAGGGTCCTCCAGTTGCTCCTCCATCTTATGGGGGTGCTGGTGGAAGTTATGCCCAACCTCCTAATGCATTTGGTGGGAGTCCTGGCTATGGTACTGATATGGTTCCACCTCCTACAAGTTACACTGGTGGCCCTACTTCTTATCCGCCATCTTATGGTGCCCCTGCTGGTTATGGTGGTGATACTCATAGTGACAGTCGTAGCAGTGGACGAGGTGGTCCACCTGGTGGTTATGGTGGAGGTTCTCGAAACCCAGGAGGTTATGGTGGTGCTCCAGCCGAGGCTCCTGAAAAGGTCAAGCAGTGCGATGAAAATTGCGGAGATACCTGTGACAACTCAAGAATTTATATATCAAATCTGCCTCCTGATGTCACCATTGACGAGCTCAGGGAACTTTTTGGAAGTATCGGCCAAGTAATGCAAATTCCATGACTTACTCTCATTAAACAATTGTAGAATTAGTTGCATATATCCGCTAAAGGTTTTAAATTCATCTAAAAGTATGGTATAGTATGTACATTTGTTTGTGAGGCCACCTTTATCATCTGTTTGATTTGGCCCTTTTTCTGCATTAAGATTATATTTTTGATTTAGGTGGGAAACATGCTGATGATATTCATGTTTTGGACTATATGGAGCAAACATGTTTTGTCTATTTTAGTGTTCATATCTCTGATGAAAGGATTTTATGCTTTAGATAGTCAGTTGTTGGACTAATACTTGCTTATCTCTTGATGCAAGGTTGCGAGAATCAAGCAAAAGCGAGGCTACAAGGATCAATGGCCCTGGAGCATCAAACTGTACACTGATGATCAAGGAAACAACAAAGGAGATGCAGTTTTATCCTATGAAGATCCATCTGCAGCCCATTCGGCTGGTGGTTTCTTCAATAGTATGTTCTTGACTCTGTATTTGTGTTGGTTCAATTTGAGCCATTACTTCCTTCTTCTGTTCACTATGTTTTTATTTTTATTTTTGTAAATCTATTACCATGGTTTTGTTTTACAGTGCATGACATGAGAGGTCATAAAATTAGTGTTTCAATGGCTGAGAAATCTGCTCCAAAGGCTTCTGCATATGGTTCAGGGTAAGCCAATATTTTTGTTAATTGCTCTTTGCCTGTCATTTCATTTTAAGTATTAAAATTATTTGGTGGAGGTGTTCCTTTTATAATTTTGCTGGTAACAATTTCAATACTTTATGATTTGGGATTTGTTGAATGATTTTTGGGTTTTGCTAATGCTTTGACTCTTTGTTAGTGGTGTTCAGTGTTCTGCCTGTTGTGTGTTTTTGTCAATACGTTTATATTTCTCTCTTTTCTGAGGTTTAATGGTGCATTTGCATTGAACCGTAAATGCTGATTTATACATTTTTGCGCATTGAGGGGGTTTGACTTATATTTGATTAATTGCCTATTTAACAGTGGTGGTGGTGGTGGTCGAGGCAACTATGGAGGACGTAGAGACAACTATAGAGATGGTGGTTCTTCCGGTCCAGATAGACATCATCATGGCGGAAATCGTTCACGTCCATACTAAACATTCCAGAATGGCATTTTATGTAGTATTGTTAATGGTGGGAGGGGTTTTTATTTTTATTCCAATATGCGGATTTGTTCTCTAACTGGAGATCAGAGGTAGGTTGTTCATTACTCTGAGCAATATACCTTTTCTCCACTCTACACATTTTGTTAGTACTTCGTGGGGAGTTATTCATATGGCCTGGGATTGATTTGAGCTGTGTGAATGTTTTTATAGAGGGAAGTGGATATTCTCCAAATTGCTGCTAAAGGTAGGTTGAAATTATCAGGTGAGTGTTGCTTTAAAAATTTGAGCCCATATATATTTTTCTGATGCATTAATTTGCTCTCTAGTTTTGCCTGCATCATTGCTCAAAAATTATATTTTCCATAAAATCTGCATGTAGTTGTGCTTTGGGACTTCCTATTTTCTTAATTCCTTCCGCTTTTTGGTGTTAGCTTGTGTATCGCATCACTACATAAATGTATTGGTGCTCGTCTTTGTTTGTGTTTAATGGACTTTATGGAATCATTTAGTGACACAGGAAATTGAAAGCTAAGGTAAAATTTTGCTTGCGTTGATGAGTGTTTTGTTGAACTGTGTAATTCACTTTTCTTACAGTCTCTCTGGTCATGCATGAACAAAAAGCATTTTAGTGGTAGCTTCTTAAATCTGTAGAGTATGCATCTATATTCTCATTGATTCGCAACCTGCGTCGTTCCAGTAAGCCCCTAAGCGAAGAAAAGAATTTGTGTGCTATTTATCAGCAAATACCTCTCTATACGAGCATCCTTCTGCTTAAATTATATGGAGCACCAGAGTCTCGTCACCCTCCATCCAGTTTGTGCACTCACTTCTCTAAAGGATAGACACTGCTGTTGAGTCTTCAATCGTCGATGTGTACTAGTGTTGCTCTAAATTTTGTTTATGTGTTCTCACATTATATGAATTTGCCTTACTGTGGGCGTTTTTCGTTCTCCCTAGTATTTGTTTGAATATGTTGTGAGAAAACCCTATAAACATCATCTCAGATTTTTGTGCAATGATTAAAATGCATCAAATGCCCAAATATGAATTATTCGTGTGTTCTAGTAGCGATAAAAAAAAAGTACCAATTACATGTGGAAATTACACTGCGTGCTACGAACTGTAAATCAAAATGTGTTGTGGATGAGTATTTCAATTACTTGATCGGTTAAGTACTAAAATTAAACCATTAATTCAATTCTTGTTCGTCTCTAAATAATAGTGTTTGTTGGGCAAAGGTACACAACAAAGGTTTTGATAACTCTTGGGCCGAATTTTTGATTGGGCTATAAGCAGCTACAGTTAAGCTCTTGGTATGGATTCCATTGTTGTCCAGACATGAACTTCTAAGTTAAACAAATTAATTAGAAATGGAGGACGAATGATCTCTTGTTTAATAGCGAGTAGATCCACGCGACGTTATATATTCCGTTCTCATTTGATCGTGCACGACATGTGAAAGTACTTTTAACATACTACACAAGTATATGTTTGGTGTCTCAACATACTATCTACCAAGTGTAACATAAGATGGTACGGAATAATTGTGAATAATTGCACTTAAAGTCACAAAACATGCGATGCATGACATATTTAGAAAACAAATAAAAAAAATATAGATATGATTTTTTTTTCTAGTTTTATTTGCTTTATTTTATTTTTTTTAAGATTTTATAATACAAGAATTATTATTTAATCACTTTAAAAAAAATTAATGAATTGATCGACATTTTAAAGATATGGGAAAAAAAATAGATATGATTTTTTTAAGTTTTGTTTGCTTCTTTTTGAAGATTTTATAATACAAGAATTATTATTAATCACTTTAAGAGAATTTTTTTTTTTTTTAAATCAGTTGATCTTTATTTTAAAGATATGAAAAAAAAATTCATCACAATAAATTATAAGACTAATTAAATAACTAGATAAAGAATAATGGTTTACAAATTGCAACTCATGATATGTACAAAAGATAAAAAATATTGGCTGCAAAAAATTATATCAACACAGCTAAAAAAAATAAATATCACATTTGTGACCATGGAGACAAATTATATCAACACAACTAAAAAAAAAAAAAATCACTTGTGACCATGGAGACTCAGACGCAAGTTTGGGAAAGAAATGACGTCAAATCAGTTGGGCTCCATTAGAATAATATTTATTTTTTACATAGTTTATTATATCTACTATTTTCTGAGAATTTTGGGGTACAGTTGTACCCGTACACCATGTAGATTGGCAAATTCCACCCTACATGTGATGGTATTACCATCACATCTTAGGATGTTGCCATGTGTGCATTTTGTATTTAAAATGATAGAAAAATGTACACTTATGACATCAAAAATGCACACATGACAACATCCTAAGGTGTGATGGTAATATCATCACATGTAGAGTGGATGTTGCCATGTGTGCATTTTGTATTTAAAATGATAGAAAAATGTACACTTATGACATCAAAAATGCACAAATGACAACATCCTAAGATGTGATGGTAATATCATCACATGTAGAGTGGAATTTGCCATGTAGATCCACCTCTGACTTTGAAACTTTGGGTGTTCGAAGCTCTTTTTAAAACAACTTATATGATATTTGACAGTTCATCAAACTGTTTTGTTAAACACACTTACACATATATTCTTTAAACAAAATGTTAAAATATATTTTTGGAAGAGGTTTAAGCAGAGTTGGAGAAATCTTCGACTTTGTAGTAAATGTGAACAGTGAAAATATATGTTTGTTTTGGAATTTTTTTAGCGTAGATTATAATATGTGTGTCAAATTTGGAAATGTGATATTATATTGTAAAATATGGTGTTGGTAATAATTGTGAAATGATAGGTTGAAATAGGTGGAAGAACATATATTTACTGGAATAACTAGTAATGGAATATGCATTTATAAAGACATACGGTAATAATACCAAGATTGTGTCTGATTTCTATTTTTGAAGTCTGAAACAGCGTGCTTTTTGATTTTGATAATCAAAATACTAACTAACAAACTCTATTCCTAAAATACTCTTT
The DNA here is from genome assembly GCA_954870855.1 of Scutellaria minor. Taxonomy (NCBI): domain Eukaryota; kingdom Viridiplantae; phylum Streptophyta; class Magnoliopsida; order Lamiales; family Lamiaceae; genus Scutellaria; species Scutellaria minor. Next base: position 5,636,569 of record OX940729.1, read on the forward strand.
AGGATTTTAACTATAGTATTAGATAAGTAAAGACATCCTTTCTTATGTTTCAAGTAAATAAGATTCGTTGGTTCAAAAAAAAAAGTAAATAAGATACGTTTTGGTACTAGATGAACTTAAATTTGGTTATTTAATTACATAATTACTACTACTAAGGATACAAAAAATTGGGTATAGATCCTTTTCAGTATTTGATTATCATCTTCACCAAACAACACGTGGCATGTTGTTAAAAATTTGGTTTAAGTAAATATTCACAGCTTTCACAAATTTGATTATTTTAATTATAAGATGTAAAAGCTGACAGATCTTTTAAATAAGTTTAACTAAACATTTCCAGAAACCAAAATGTTCAATCCCATCAATATACTCCATATTAAACCAGTAAGACATCTTTGTACAAACTGAAGCTTTAACCATAACAAAGAATGATGCATAACTTAATATTTTCACATTCATGCTTGAAAGCTGTGAAAAAATGATGCATCAATATCAAAGGTTGACTTTAGAAGAGCAAAAAATTGCTAAGATTACAACTTCAGAAATCAAACCTCAGAATAACATTAATCAATCTATTACTGTCAAAAACATCTACAACCATGATTCATGAATTAAACAGTAGAGAATAATTACCATTGGTGAAATCATTCGAAGCAAAAGACCGGATTTTCGTAGGGAGATCGAAGGTGAGGTCCTCAGTCCCACAGAAAACCTGCAAGTATTCACCGATGGATCAACGGTAGTGATCAATCCCAAGCCTGCAAAATTACAACTCTCTGCATTTTGATTGTGCTGCTGATAATAACTGTTAAACGTGTAAGAAATGTTTCCGGGCCAGCTAAGCCCGAAACAGGACCCACCGGGCGACACTGCAGTGCAATCAGCAGAAGCACAAACATCCAAAGCAATAGCAGTTGCATTCGATAAGTCTTTGTTGTTGTTAACTACACACCATCTTGGAGAAAGGTATTGGACGCCTTGTGCATTCACCAGCTTTCTTGAACCCTGTCCAAAATCAACTTGATACTTAGCTTGCCCATCGAATGTAAACACACCCCAGTGCCTCTCGAAATTCCCAGTTGCTATGCTTCTTTGGTCTTCGTCTAGAAGGCTGAGAATGTATGTTTCAGTAGGTAAGTCTTGGCGTTTTGACGATTTTGCCGATCTGCTCAGAAGGTGGTCGATCAAGTTGTTGGTGAACTCTTGAGCAAGAGATGATGTGGCATTTGGAGCCCCGTCTGTAGGCCAACCGATTCGAGCAATGACTACTTCTGTTTGGGGAAATCCAGCGGTGGATAGGGCTAAAACGATGGTGTCGTAGCTCAAATCAAAGATGTTTTTGTAGGTTTTGTGACTATTGTTTCGAGCTCGTGCTGTTGCTCTGAAGAGAGCAAAGTCGAGTGAGATGTTCTTGTTTTCACGGTAACTCTGGAAGGGGGATATCGACACAAAGAATGGGGACCGATGTCTGTTCAAGAACGTGAGGAGTTCAATCATGGTTTTGTTGACATCAGGCCTGAATCGGGCTTTTAATGGTAGCCCGGATTCAGATAGGAAAGCATCAAAACTGCAGGGTGCCACGACTTTCACTTTCTGGGCTAAGTTAGCTTTGAGTAAAGCTGCTTGGATGTTGGCAGCTGCCCCAACAATAAACGGGTGGAACTGCTCACCATAACTTTGGAGGAAAGGCTCATCTCCAACAGCAACATAGCTACAAACAAGTTAATCGAACGTTAGCCAAATACACAACACACAAAGAGTAGAAGATGAATAATCACTGAGGTGAAATATAACTTGTAAAGTCATGGTACTACAAGAACAGAAACTAAGAATTGGTCATCTACAACCACAAGCATGTAACAGCATTGGCATAGCTCTTCCACTAAGGCTCCGTTTACTTTGGCAAACAAAGATAAGTTAATTATCTAGGCTAGTGAGATAACTTCATAGGATAAGATAAAAATTGTTATCCATTTCCAATGTTTACTTTATCATATAATATTTGGATAAAAATATTAACTATCCTTATCCAACATTTACTATGTAATATATGAAGATTAGGATAAAAGTGATATTACATAAATGTTCCTTTTATATAAATGTTTAATGTTTACTAGGGATAGAAATGTAATTTCCTAATATTATCTCAAGTCTTGGGTAAACTATCATAGGGGCTAGATAATTATCCAATGAATTATCAGGATTTTGACATTTTATTCCGGGTCGGAAGGATAACCCTGGTTATTTCCATCAAAGTACTAGATAAAGTTAAATAAAATATCACTATCCTAAGTCATCCCCTAAAAGTAAACGGAGCCTAATAGTAAAGTAACAATTTCTTAACAACTGTGATTTCAATCATGCTCTTCTTCTTCTTTGCATTTGTTTGATCATCAAGTCTGATCGAAACGAGCTTTAATCGAGCCCACAATGAGTCAATCGCAATTCTTTCACCATTTTTCTACATTTATTTTGCCGTCTTTGCCTATCAAAATCCTCTCATCTTATACAATGTCTTGTTCAAATTCCAGAGCCAAGCTCAAACAAGCCTTATATGATTTAATTTTCAGCCCTAGAATTCAAGTAAGGATTCTAAATACTACAAAAACACATGCTCCTGCAAAATCAAGAACCCTAACATACACATATCAACACTCACAATAAAGGAAAAATAACTAAAAGAAGCAAGTATAATCTGAACAAGAGGGGCAAAGTAATCGAAAAGACGCACTCAATGAGAACTCTGGAGGCGCCATCGGAGACGAAGCGAGTGAGATTATCGTGGACCCAGCTCTGGGCGGCTTTGAGAGAAGAGTTGAGGCTACGAAGCATGGAATTGGGAATGCCAACAGTGACGCGAATGTTGGAGCCGGAAAGAGACTGGAGGACGAGAGGGTCGGCATCGAACAGCTTAACTTTGGCGATGCTGTTGGCTTTCAGCAGCTCCACCACTTTCTGCGGCGGCAGAGGGTGGGACGCCGCCGTGCCCCAGTTGACGCCGACGCCTTCGATCGAGAGCGACAGAGATAGTAATAGGAAGATTGAGAGGAAAATGGAAGAGGGTTTGAGGGATTGTGAAGGCATTTCGGCGGTGGTGGTGCTAGCTGTTGCGCGCTACATGTTTGATGTTTGGTGTCTCATAATTAAAGATTGCTTTTCGGGGACAAAGATTTGCAAAGTAAATATAACTTTTTAAGATAATATTTACAACAATTAACCTTTATTTAACCTTTATTTTGTTTTCTATACAAGATTTTTACGTAATGTATACATTATTTAAATATATTAAATATTTAGTAATATAGTCATAGAAGTATAGTTGTTTACTAAATGTTTTTTTATTTTTTGAGTCCAACATTCTTAAACAATTATTTCCAGACTATAGAAGATATCTATAGTTTTTGCGATGAATTTATGAGAAATTTGGACAAATTATACTTTGCGCACGTTCCATTTGTAGAATAACAATTTAATTTTTTTTTTCTTTATAAAAATGTATTTCATGGCCGAGCAAATAGTCACACACAAGAATACGATTAGTCACGTACGACTCACGAATCTAATAACATTTTTTATATGAAATTAATGTTGAAATATTTTTTACTCAATATTTTGTGTACTATTAAAAATTAACTGTTTTTTTTTCTTTTCTTTCCATGTGTCTAGAATAATGTCTGACTTGCATGAGGCGTTAACCATGGTCTATCACTTATGTTACAAAGTTGTTGAAAAATATCTTTAAAAAAACAAGATAAAATTTTGATAAAAATAAAATGAGAAGAAATTCGAATTTTATTACTTAAACGAAACTTGAGATGAAAGATGGTAAGTGAATGGTATAAATGAAGGAGTAAGTCTTTTGTAAAACCGTCTCACAAAATTCTAATGTATTGCATGAGACGAGTCAACCCGCAACCCAATTATCCACAACCCAATTACTCACCACCCAAACCCTACAATTCATATGCTTTTTATGGGTGATGGGGTTCCGTCTCACGGAAACTATCCGTGAGACCGTCTCACATGAGTTTTTGTGTAAATGAAGTTCCTACTTATATTAATTATAACATAAATGTTTTTGTGCACAAGGTGTATGAATCCTAAATCCGTGTAATCGGGTTGATCCGATCCAAGGTGTATTTCACGCGTTCCATGCACGCCTCACGCGCCCACATATATACTCACGTACCCGAATCTTAGCTCAAACCCTAATTTGGTCTAACCTTTTAGTTTGCCGAACCTAAACTTTTAATTATGTTCGCATAACCTTTTACAGTATATGACAGATTTATAATATCTTTCAAAATATTTCAAAACCTTTATGCATAATAATTTAATATTTTCGTTATAATAATATAACATTATGTTATTCTTTAAGCGCATAAAGTTTATGATATTTGTACATAAATGTTATACTAATATAACATAAATGTTAAATTATTATAACATAAAGGTTAAACCATACTATATGATTTTTTACAGTAAAAAAAGTCTAAGTAATATCACTTAAAGGTTATGATACATGTATGTAAAGGTTATACTCTGTTAATATAAATATTACATAACTTCTAATTATGTTTTTTATACTGAAAAAAATCTAAGTAATTTTACTTAAAGATTATGATATTTGTACATAAAGATTATACTCGGTAAATATAAAGGTTATATTCGGTAAATATAAAAATTATGTTATAAATTAAAAAAAAAAAATTGGGCGTGGATGTGGGCCAGACCCGACCAAATCCCTGCACGCCCACTTTATGCACGGATCATAATCCATGCATTTAGTGCACATAAATACTAAAACACATCGGAAGGACCTATAAATGTTGTCCATATATTTACAAGACGAATCTTGTAATACACAAATATGAATATTTTAATGTCTACGATTTGTAGAAATTAGATCATGGGTTATTGACCGGTACTATTTAATTATTTCTGTAAGTTTTTGGTAACAAATAAATAATTCATCAGTAAATGAGTTGAAAAGTCAAGATCAACTTGTCAAACAAGCTATCAAAGAATTAGTAGATAAAATAATAAGTTCAAATAATAATGTAACAAAATCAAAGTGCAACTTCTCATGAAGACAAAAGATTATAGATATAAAATTCCAGTCCACCAAAGAAAAAAAAAAGGTGAATTACCGCTTTAAAGTACTAATCAATAAATGAAATTAATGCATTTGATATGAACTGTTGTTTGAAACTTGAAAGTAAGTAATAATTTACATAATCTGTAACACAAAAGTTGCAAAAGAAAAAAAACACAAAAATTCATAAAGACAAACTTTATTGGAATCAATCTGAACAAGAGAAAAGGTTAAAACGTTATCAAATTTGTGTTAAATATAGATTTTGAGATGTATAATAAACATTCTAAATCTTTCTTTTTTTCCTAAAAGAAAAAAAATTCAATATCTTCCATTCATGATGATTTCTTCTTTCTACGATGTTAATTCGATGATTTAGCACTTCAGTATTAGATCAAATATTAGGTAGAAATGAGTAAATCCAAACAAATGAATCTATCACTCATAAAATATAGATAGATTTGTGTAATTTATTTGAGTAAATTAAAGTATAAATTAATAAATATTAATGTATCTTAATGAATAGAGGCAAAAAGTAAATAAGATAGATACAAAGTTGAAGAAAACTGTTAATTTTTATTGATAGTAAAAAAAAAAAAAAAGGGATCAATAAAATTAATTAAAACAAATTGTATTTTATAAGGTGGGTGAAAGTAAAAAGATGGAAGTAAATAAATTTACATGTGAGAAAATGACAACACCGCCTTGGAGCTGTAACAAAAGGTCGAAATTGCCCTCTTACCCTCGCAGCATAAATATTTTCTCCCAAGACACCTCTCATAAAACCCACTGGTGTATCTTCGGAATCATTTCTCCTCTTTTCTCCCCTCTCTCTCTTTCTTTCTTCTTTCTCTCTCTATCCCTCCCTCTCTCTCCTCTCTCTAACCTCTCGAACATTCCGTTTCTGCTCATTCCTTCCTCTCGGCAGCTGTAATCGGTAAATTCACTTTCTACTTTAAATTCATTCTTTACTTAATCTCTTGTGTTTGGAATCGATTTACTGTTTTTAATCGTCAATCGCTTGCGAATGGGTTCGCTATTTTCGACTGAGTCTCTAGGAAGAGGGCTTTTTATCCTTGTAATTTCTATTGTAATCGCGTTAGTGATACAAGGCCCGATCTCTTCCAGATTGTTTTTATATTCAAAGAATATTTTGGATCCTGAGTTTTTCAAAAAAAATTTATATTTTCTGCTGATTTTGGTAATTTGGATGGGAATTCGGCGTGTGTTTAGCAGCTTATTGCACTATATGCTTCCTAGAAAGAGACAAGGGGAAGGCGAGGCTGTTATCGAAGGCGATTCAGAGAGCGTCATCAAGAAGCTTCGTGTCTGTACCTCCACTGACGGAAAGGATACTCAGAAGAAGAACAGTAGCGGAACCAGTAGCCTTGTAGTAGGAAACAGTAACAGTAACAGCAGCGGAAATTGCGGGGAACCAACAATCACTGACATGGCTTTTGATGATGGAAATCCCCGTGATATCGATGAGGATCTGCACAGCAGGCAGCTTGCAGTGTATGGGCGAGAGACTATGCGCCGGCTTTTTGCTTCCAATGTTCTCATCTCTGGAATGCAGGGCCTTGGAGTTGAGATTGGTATTGACTTTTCTTATTTCATATGCACATACGCATTTTTATGAAATACTTATGTACTTTGTTTTTGTCTGATTGGTTTGATGATATATATGTATATGGGCTTGAGCATGTTATTGTTACAAACTTTTCCATATTGTGTAAGCTCAGAGCAGTTAATCTGGAATGAACCTGAGTTGTTTGGAGCAAGTGTGTATCTGATGCTGTTCGTATACCTTTCCGTTTGGACTTTTTGCTTGAAGAAATGTGTTATCCAATAAGTTTTCTGAAATTCCACATGATTTACTGATCACATTTATGGTCGATAGATTATTTTAACTGGTAATCATGAAGTATATTTTCCTCCTTTTCATTATGGTGTTTGATTAAAATTCCACCATGAAGGTAGATTTTGTTGAATGAATTGGTATAGGCACTTCTGGATAAAAGCTTATTGTCCCTCAACTTTGTGAACAATTGCAGCTAAGAACCTTATCCTTGCTGGTGTGAAGTCTGTGACATTGCATGATGAAGGAACTGTGGAGTTGTGGGATATGTCAAGTAACTTTGTTTTCTCAGAAAAAGATTTGGGTAAGAACAGGGCACTTGCTTCAGTTCAGAAGCTACAAGAACTAAATAATGCTGTGACTGTCTCGACTTTGACTACAAAATTAACTAAGGAACAACTTTCTGATTTCCAGGTAATGTTATCAGTTCATTTTCCACATTTAAATGCCTTTTTTTGTCATTGCGACATCCCTAGTTCTGTCTCTGTGGCACTTCTCTCTCTATCTCTCTAACACACATGCCTTGCAAGTCTCTATGTGCAGATATCTTCTGTTGATTGGTTCTAATTTTTTTGTGTTTCTGTGATGTGAGGAGTTGGTTAATTTTCCTGCATATTATCCTAGCTGTGCATGCTCTTCTTGTACATATCAAGATATTTATGGTTCTCGAGTTTCAAAAAAAATTGAATACCTAAACTAAATATTTTAGGGAAAAATGACTGATATAAACTAAAACCACTGTTTTCAATAGCTCTGATGTTGAAACATGCTTCTGTTGATGCCTACAACACCTTGTATGCCACATGTTTTTGCAGTAAATAGTTATGATGTATAACCTAATTGGGCCTATGGGCTAGCTCCGGCTATGACATAAGGTCAAGGGGTATATCCAAGTGCATATTTCGCTCTTGCTTTGTTCTAACATTTTATAAATTTTGAAGTAATGGTGATGCTTTCTTTGTTTTATTCGCAACTATTCTGAACTCTATCATTCGATGTGTTTCAAGGAAAACATGGATTCTATAGATGTTTCGGTTATTTCTGATGAGGATAACTGTTAATTATGCAGGCTGTGGTTTTCACTGACATCAATTTGGAGAGGGCAATTGAGTTTAATGAATACTGTCACAATCATCAGCCACCTATTGCTTTCATTAAGACAGAAGTGAGAGGCCTTTTTGGTGGTGCCTTTTGTGATTTTGGACCCAAGTTCACTGTCGTTGATGTTGATGGTGAGGAGCCTCATACAGGAATCATTGCGTCCATCAGCAATGACAATTCTGCTCTTGTGGCCTGTGTAGATGATGAAAGGCTGGAGTTTCAGGATGGGGATCTCGTTGTGTTCTCAGAAATTCGAGGAATGACTGAACTCAATGATGGAAAGCCAAGAAAGATAAAAAATGCACGCCCTTACTCTTTCTCCCTTGAAGAAGATACAACTAATTTTGGTGCATATGAGAGAGGTGGTATTGTAACTCAGGTCAAACAGCCCAAGGTTTTGGACTTCAAGCCACTGAAGGAAGCTCTAAACGATCCGGGTGATTTCCTTCTTTCTGATTTTTCCAAGTTTGACAGGCCCCCCCTTTTGCATTTGGCGTTCCAATCACTAGATAAATTTGTGTCTGAATTGGGGCGCCTCCCAGTTGCTGGTTCTGAAGAGGATGCTCAGAAGGTGATATCCATAACTAGTAACCTTAATGAGAGCCTTGGTGATGGAAAATTGGCTGACATTAATCCAAAGCTTCTACGGCACTTTGCTTTTGGTGCCAGGGCTGTACTGAATCCTATGGCTGCCATGTTTGGTGGAATTGTTGGGCAGGAGGTTATGAAGGCATGCTCTGGGAAATTTCATCCTCTTTTTCAGGTGATTACTATTCCGCAATTCTAAAAATCTGACTTGTTTATCTTTCTTATCTAATTTTTTTAAATTTTGGGTAGGAAAATGGGGATTATTGTTGGTAACTTATATATCTGTCGGCGAAGTTTCCATTTGAGGTGCATAGAAACAATGAATTGTGTATATAACTTGTAGGATCGTTGCTGATTTAATAAATTGGTTCTTACAATTGAGAGAAGGCAGAGCTTTTTGTGACATCCTTTTAGTCAATGCTTCTTTCAAAATTAGTGTGTTTTGGCCATCTGTATGGACTGAAGCAGCGGATTTCACCTACAATAGTGTGTGGTGTGGTTGGAGATTCTCTTTGGTTGTGGTTTCTGTCTTCTGTCTTTATGCACTTTAGGACTCATCATCATCCACCATGTATTCCATTCTTCTTGATGAACTGCTATAAAAAAAAACATGTGTTTGAATATAAACAATTACCCGACATTGTGTTATGCACTAATTTTATGTTCAGAATCAGAAGAAGAAACTGTTGTCTGACATTGGTGTGAAAATCGTATAATGCGGCTAAACTTTTCTGTTGTGTTTGCAGTTCTTTTACTTTGACTCTGTAGAATCACTTCCTACCGAACCAGTTGATCCCAGCGATTTCAAACCTTTAAATAGCCGTTATGATGCCCAGATTTCAGTCTTCGGGTCTAAGCTTCAAAAGAAACTAGAAGATGCTAAAGTTTTTGTTGTTGGATCTGGTGCGCTTGGCTGTGAGTTTCTGAAGAATTTAGCGCTTATGGGAGTTTCATGTGGAAAACATGGAAAATTAACTGTTACTGATGACGATGTGATAGAGAAGAGTAACCTGAGCAGGCAATTCCTCTTTAGAGATTGGAACATTGGGCAGCCAAAATCCACTGTTGCTGCTTCTGCTGCTTCATCAATTAATCCTCATTTCCACATAGAAGCCTTGCAGAATCGTGTTGGCTCGGAGACAGAGAATGTTTTTGATGATACTTTCTGGGAGAATCTCAATGTTGTGGTTAATGCCCTTGACAATGTAAATGCCAGGCTTTATGTTGACCAGAGATGCTTATATTTCCAAAAGCCCCTTCTTGAGTCTGGAACCTTAGGTGCCAAATGCAACACTCAAATGGTAATTCCCCATTTGACAGAAAATTATGGTGCTTCCCGAGATCCCCCAGAGAAACAAGCTCCTATGTGTACTGTGCACTCCTTTCCCCACAATATTGATCATTGCTTGACATGGGCACGCTCAGAATTTGAGGGCTTGCTTGAAAAGACACCTGCTGAAGTGAATGCCTACCTTTCTAGCCCTGGTGAATATACATCTGCAATGATAAATGCTGGGGATGCACAAGCCAGGGACAATTTGGAACGTGTAATTGAGTGTCTTGACAGGGAGCGATGTGAATCATTCCAAGATTGCATCACATGGGCTCGTCTCAAGTAAATCTCTTTATTCCTATTTTGTTGGTTGTGTAGTTACAACTTTTCTGTTTCTATGCTTTCTAATACCATTATCATTCATTGGCAGGTTTGAAGATTACTTTGCGAACAGAGTGAAGCAATTGACTTACACCTTTCCTGAAAATGCTGCAACCAGTACTGGTGCACCTTTTTGGTCAGCCCCAAAACGGTTCCCTCGTCCCCTGCCATTCACTACCGCTGACCACAGCCATCTTCATTTTGTTATGTCTGCAGCCATACTACGAGCTGAGACATTTGGTATCCCTACACCCGACTGGGTGAAGAACCCTAAGAGTTTGGCCGAGGCTGTTGATAGTGTCATTGTTCCTGATTTCAGACCCAAAAAAGACGTGAAAATTGTTACTGATGAGAAAGCTACTAGTCTTGCTACTGCTTCTGTGGACGATGCTGCTATTATCAATGAATTAATATTGAAGCTGGAGCAATTGCGGAAGAGTTTACCACCAAACTTCATGATGAAACCCATTCAGTTTGAAAAGGTTCGTCTCTTTTTCTCGCACACAAGGTGGTGTATTCCACCGGGTAGTATCCTCCATTTCACGCACTGTCGCACACAATATAAAATGTGTTAGATTATGTATGAATATGTGGTCTACATCCAGTGGTTAGTTTTTTATAACAAAATTTATTTATTTTAGTTAGACATCAAACTTATGTTAACTACTGACATTATAATTTCCTACATCTAATTTGTCTACAAAATTACTGCAATAAATATGCAGGATGATGATACCAATTACCACATGGACATGATAGCCGCGCTCGCAAACATGAGGGCAAGAAATTACAGCATTCCAGAAGTGGATAAGCTAAAAGCCAAATTTATAGCTGGAAGGATTATCCCAGCCATTGCAACTTCCACGGCCATGGCCACCGGCTTGGTGTGCCTCGAGTTTTACAAAGTCATTGATGGATCGCACAAGTTGGAAGATTATCGCAACACATTTGCTAACCTAGCTCTCCCATTATTCTCCATGGCCGAACCAGTGCCTCCCAAGGTTATCAAGCACCAGAACATGAGCTGGACAGTGTGGGACCGATGGATCGTGAAGGATAACCCCACTTTGAGGGAGCTTCTCCAATGGCTTTCAGACAAGGGATTGAATGCTTACAGCATCTCGTTCGGGAGTTGTCTGCTATACAACAGCATGTTCGCTCGACACAAGGATCGAATGGACAAGAAAATGGTGGACTTAGTGAGGGACATAGCTAAGGTGGAGCTGCCACCATATCGGAACCACTTTGATGTAGTGGTGGCATGTGAGGATGAAGATGACAATGATGTCGATATTCCTCAGATATCTATCTACTTCCGCTGAATATTTGCCTCTTGAGACTAGTCGATCTTTATATTGCACCGTTACGTTGTCTTTATGAGAGATTTATGATACTCTTTGAGTACTTCATTTTTATATTTGAATGAACTTGAGCACTTCAATATTTGGTCTTGTCTCTCTGTTTATGGTTTCATTACATCGTTTGATTGTAGGTTTTTTCTCTTGCAAAGCTGCAGACTGTGTTTTGCAACACATTCAGGGCTCATTTGCTTGGTAACAATATTTATCGTTAATTTGCCTTGGGACAATTTTGTGTTTTCTCCATCAAGCTGCTCTACAACACTTAATGCAGTGTGTTATGTTTTACTTGGTTTTTATTTTATTAGGTTTTTTTCGATTTCCATTTTCGTTTATCTAAACAAATATTGAGTTTAGTCAACTAATTTTTGTTTATCTATTTTTCAATTCTGACTTATTTACACCCTTTTTTCTAGAATTTTCGCTCATTTTGTTACGAAGAAAACAAACCTTATTTTCGGTAGGAATTTTGTAGTGCTATCAGTCAAATTGTTATCGTCAAAACTTTTTTTCTTTTATAGTGTCAAATTGTTATGGTCAGATTAATTATAAGTGAGTTTTGGAACTAGATTATGAACAAAAATAAATAATTAAATAAAAATAAAAGGGGGAAAGAGTGAAAGGAAAGCACTTAAAAAAGTGAGAAAAGAGGTGGGGAAAAAAGCTGTGTATACAACACATACACCACCCGCCAAACCCAAACCCTCACCGCTTTTACAGCTTCTTCCTCCATTCCCCATCTCCAACCAATCTACAAACATTGCTCTATTATTTTCATAATTATCTACATTAAATTATTTACAACCGATCGAATATCTGTGAATTGCGATTTCCTGCATTTCCGCTGTTTGATTGAATTTCAGAATCCATGTGGCTTAGGCGATCCAAAACAAGAGCTCGTGTTCACAACGCGCCGTCCCTCAAATTCACCTGTTCATCGTTCAAGGATGTCCACCGCCTCCTGTACGACGGCGAAAGCGGCCTGGGAGATAATACCTCCATTGATTCCCCCAGAACGCCGTCCATCTACCACCGCAGCCGTAGCGTCAAGGCGCTCCTCCGCACCCTATCCTACCGCGAACCCCATGAAGACGACGTTTCCGATGAATCCGGCCAGGAAATTCGGATCCGTGGCGCCGAGAAATTGGTGGTCGTATATTTCACAAGCTTACGCGTCATTCGCCGCACGTTCGACGATTGTAGTGCCGTTCGATCCATCCTGCGCGCCTTCCGCGTGCCGATCGACGAACGGGATCTCGCGATGGACTCGATGTTCATGGACGAGCTGCAGAGAATCCTCGGCGTGTCGGAAAAGTCACAATTGACCCTACCTAGGGTGTTCATCGGCGGCAGGTACATTGGCGGGGCGGAGGAGGTGAAGCGTCTTCACGAGTGCGGAGAGCTGAAGAAGTACCTCGAGGGGCTCCCGCCGGCGGCGCCTGGCACGTGCGAGGTATGTGGCGGTTACAGATTTGTTCTGTGCCAAGAGTGCAGTGGGAGCCACAAATGCTACAGGGAGAAATCTGGCTTCAGGAGTTGTACCTCATGCAATGAGAATGGCCTCATCAGGTGCTCTTCTTGTTCCCCTATGAGCCGTTTTGTGCCCAATAATATCTTAGCTTATCGTCATAATTAATATTAGGTTTTATATTTTCAAATTAGGAGGACAGATATTTTTGACATGGAAAAAAAAACCTTGCATTCTTATTTCTGTTGGGTTCTTTCCATGTACGTCCCACGTGACATATGGGCTTGCCTTTCATTTTAACGTAGTTTTTCTCTTTTTATTTTAATGTAGTTTTCATCTGTAATTTGGAGGCCAAAAAAAAAAAAACTAATGAAAAAAAAAAAGTTTCTGGTGTGGTTAATTGGCACATTTATAACGATTCTTCTTTCATATTCACATAATCTCTTGTTATGTTTTTTCTTACCAACAATGATGATTTGATCAACCGTATAATTTGTCATTGATTAGGCATATAATGGTTTTTTTATCTTTGGCTTTGGTTCTGCAATCATCTTTTTTATGCTTTTGCCTTTGTCTTTCTATAGCCTTTTCATGTATTGATGGAGGAACATATGGTAATGGTGTAGGTAGAATTGTTATGGCATCTCTTTATGGAAATAATGGATATAGTTATTAAAAGATAGATGAAAAGAGGCAAGCTTTTCTTATAAGTTGAATGCAGTAATAGGTCCTGCTTGTAATTTGTTTGGAGAAATGTTAGTATAGGTCCTATCCTATGAATATTTGAATTCAGAACTAAAGTAGCATATAATTGGGATTTAGACGTTCCAATGTGCAATTGATGAAGTAAAGTGGTTTTAATTTGTACCATAGATGTTGAGTTCATATGCTTAGTGAATCGAGTTGGGAGTCCTTAACCTGACATAGTTTTCTTAATTTGTGTTAAAACTTAACCTTGGAAACAGGATGTGAAGCATATGATGAGTTTAAGGATGTTGGGATTTTTACACATATTATTCCCTCCATCCTAAAATAAACGTAGTCGTTTTACGTACGTTTTTTTATACAGTTTAAGAAAGTTGATATAAAGATTGAACTAGTTTTTTTCTCTTAACAACTTTCTTTAATTTGGTAGGAGTAAATGAGAATTTTTTTTGTAGATTATAGGTAAGTATGTTTTGAACTCCCAGAATGACAATTATTTTGGAATTTTTTTTTGTTTGCTAAAAGGACATTTATTTTGGGATGGAACACTTCTTTACTTTAGTTGGTAATGAAGAAGCTACTTCACATTATTATTTCTGTAACCTAACATTAGTGTACTTACTCATCTAATGTAAAAATGTGTTCATTTTTTTGTTTCTTGTTTTGCTCAAACCATGCTTTAACAATTTTTTTCTTTTAATGAAAAATCTCGAATAATGTATGGAACATGTGATTTCAGCTCTAGATTTCTTGATCAATTCCAAATTTAAATATTCAATATGAATGCAATTTTGTGACTTTCGGAAAAGATTATATAAAAGAGTAACGACGTGATTGGTATGATGGAATGGGTTGGGAATCATCATTCTTACCTTAATTCATATTCCTTTGATTGATATGTTTTATAAGTGAGAATGCCCCACATGAATTGGTATTATCATTCCTTCCTACCCCTATGTATTACGTATTTCTGTCCTGAAGAAAATGACAATTATCATTATTTATTAATTTTTATTTAATTTTGACAATTATCATTTGTTTTTTATTAATTTTGACAATTATCATTATTTATTTATGTTTTCACAAATTAACTTCCTAAAGTTGAATTATTATATAAAATTGCGTAAATAATATTAAATTATTTATAAAAAATATAAAATAATAACTAATAATTTAAAATAAATATACAATAAAAATATAAAAATAGCAAAAAGAAAAAAATTAAATACATAAATAGTATAAAAATAATTAATAAATTTAAAATCTTAAAAACATAATAAAATAATATGAATATAATTTTAATAATACAAATAATTTTAGTTCTGATATAAGATTTATCTATATATATATATATATATTTGTAAATACATATAAATAAGATAAATGAATATTATTATAGATAATAGGTTATTTAAAAAAATATAAATAAATTTTAACTAAAATATTTTTTTAGAAATATAAAATAAGATATTAAGATTTTAATAATATAAAATCATATAGAATAATTAAAAAAAATGAAAAATATATTATTATTATTTAACTACTTTAAGAATATGTAAATAATACAAAAATAGTAAACTAATAAAATTGAAAAATAAAATATATAAATATAATATATCTTAATATTAGTACAATGATTAATTTTCTGTAAAAAGAATTTTTTTTAAAATTTAAATATGTCAAATATATTAAATTTGAGTGATATATTGAATATGAATATTAAATAATATTATAGTGGAAGGTAATTTGGTCAAATAAAGATTGATTTAATATTATATATTTTATTTATAGTTATCAATTATAAAATATAATTATAATGATCATTTCATTCATTTGTGATACCAATCACAGGAATCAGTATTTTTATACCATTCATTTCCCATCATCATTCCATTTCCACCTAATTCAATTTTATCATACCAATCATGACGTAAGTAATTAGAGTTTATTTTAAAAATAAATCTCTGTTCTTTATATCGACTTAGGCTTATTAATTATTAAAATTCCAGTCTCCAGCCCATGTTATTTTATGGGTCAAGCTTCTTGTCCTAAAGTGGTCTTGGGCTGTATTATCGAATCAATCCCAATATATTATATATAATTAAAAAATTGGGCTTTAATTAATATGACTGATTAACGAGTATCTAATTAAAATAAATATTAACTTTTAGGGTATATTTTCGCCCGTTGAATTTTGTACAATTTAAAGATACAAATTGAAATAATTGCAATCTGCAATCGATTGTAACGTTTAGTACGACAAATAATTCATTTTTGTATTATCAGTGAAAATACAGCATTTGATCTTATGCTATGTACCATGAATTTTATTAAATGTAGTATTTATCACTTATTTACTCTGTAACTATAAACGGTGGGGGTGCAACAATAAATGTTATAGTTATTATAATTTTTTTGATATAATATCTACAATATATTATATCCTAAGATGTAGATATGGCTATAGTATTATTGGTAGGATTTAGGACCACAAGTATGAAAAGGATGAGATAATAATCTTATAATCAATGATGTTTAAGCTCTGTACTATTTTGCTTTATCTAACCACATGCTAGGTCATGGGCCATATAATAATGGTGCTTCATGATTATATATAAATATCAGTTCAGGGAAAGTGGATATTAAAATATTATTTTTTTGTTTTGTTTAATTAGTGCACATAGCAAGTATAGTAATAAGATCATAAGAAATATAAAGTATGTATTGATTAAATTAAAGTTTAAACAAGGTCGCAAGGATTTTATATTTTATGCTTCATTATTTATAGTTACGCAAATTTTAGGTAATAAGTGTTTCAAAAAAAATCATTCATTTGTTAATGAATTAAAATTACTAACATTCACAATTTCAATGAAAAGTAATATTCTCACTAATTCAAAAATAATTTGTGGAAATAATTTATGATTATTTTTGTCCAATTTTTATATTTGTTAATTTATGACAAAAGCATAAAACTACATTTACTTTGAATTCGAGGAAGTATTTACATTTAAATGTTTTCAAGAAATTAGATGGAAAGTAAGTTTTCGATATTCCAAAAAAACAAATTATATCTTCTATTCTAATTTGATGTTTCATCTTATGCTTCATTGTTATTAATGCACATCATATATTAATTAATGACGTTCTTACATATGTGGTGATTATTTTAAAACATGATATAAAACATAAAACATAGAAATGGGGTAGAAGATGTTGATTTGCAAAATCTAGTTTTAAATGTCAGAAAATGAGGAAAAATGAATGTTAGGTGCAGAGTTGTGTAAGTAATAATGAGAATACCCACATGATGGCATGTGCACCATTTAACATGATTAGTGCTTAATTCTCAAGTACTTTTGGATCTCTCTCTCTAAGAAACACAATATTGGAAAGTCAGTTTGTACTGCTTGTCTGATTTTTTCCTCGTCTAAATATGCTTTACAAAGGAAAGGAATCTTATGCAAATAAATCATTCCTAACATCTTCGTTCACACTTAACCCCCTGTTCAACCAACTTTGATAATATATCTACATTACTTGGAGGCATAACAAGCTTGTTCTCTTCACCACATTCAAAATAATCAGCCTCAACAAACTTAATCCACTCCAACATATCAATCCAAATATCACAAACACGATCAACTTCTACTTTCCATCATATCAATAACAAAATAAAATAGTTATACCATAATTGGGATACTGAATTACTTTTCTGTCTAAGTAGGTAATACATATTTGTTTTACCACAAATATAATAAAATGACAATTTTACCCTTATTGATAAAACATAAATAACACCTCACATTACTTCAATCAATAACCTTGTCTTATACACATATGAGTACACGGGTTATTTTAAACTTTTCACCCAAATTATGGTAGAAAAGTAATAAAATTATATGTTACGTTACAAAAATTAATTTAATTTAATTTTGCAGTATAAGGAGCTATTATACCAAATAAAGTACCCTCTATCTCTCTCTCTCACAATAACTTACATCGTATACGAGAAATAAAAATAATACTACAAGAATAATTATATCCATTGAACCTGGTATCTCATATGAGCAATGGTAAAAAAAACATTCAAAGATTAAAGTTAATCCAATTGAGGCATAAAGCCTAAAGGGGGGGTTAGGTTCATTTATATTGGCAGACATAGGTAACTTAAATGAAGCAGAAAATCAAAAGGGGCACCTCCTTTTGGCCCCTTTAACTGCCCATAGTCAAGACATGGAGAAAAAACTAAGCTTATAATTATTCCTCCAAACATCCAAACATTCTGGTCCATAAAGTAGATCATAATCTGTCCTTTTGGTCTTTTTTTCATGCTCCTATGTTTACTCAATCATATTACGTCATAGAAAACACATTCAACGTGTAACACACGTCCGCCAAGAAAGATATGCCGATCATACGTATTGAGTCGTTTGTTGTTAAAAACTTTTTGTATAGATGTGTGCTTGAAAGAAGATAACATGATAATGATAGATACTTCCTTACAATGGTTTCTTTTTGTGATTTCTAAACTAGAGAAGGCAAAATATGGAGACACTTACTACTTCAATGTATTTGTGGCGTTGAAGCGCGATAGAGTTGATATAATCTCGGAGAATTGTGGCCGTTTTGAGGGGCAATTGTTCCAGCATTTAATCATCAGTGATTGTAGAATCTGTGGGCAAGAATCGGGGATATTGGGTCTAAGCCCACATGCAGCTATTCCAACAGCAGCTTGCACTGGTGAATACGCAGAATAAGCAATCTCACCACTCACCATCTCCCATATTATCATCCCAAAACTATATGCATTACTCATCCATGACTCTGTCACATTTTCTGGATCACCAGAAATGATCTGTTTTACAAGAAAAGTTAAGTAAGAAAGTATTGTTCAAATTGTATTCACATTAAAAGAAACAGAATTATGTTTTAGGAAAGATTGTAGGCCTTAAGAAAGTCAAGAGGTATAAGAAATTCACAGTATGCATCATTAGTCATCATGATGATCAATTGCTAAATTGCTAAAAAGATCATTGAAACCACTCAAACATCTTCACCCCAACTCCATTCTATCAGAAAGGTGTTCAATTCTTTAATATATGATGATTAATTCAGATATAGAATAAATAATATGAAGTTGTTAATGCATAGACTTACACTAGAAGCATCTGGCTACATACATAGACTTTGAAAAGCTTATTCTATGCATACTGATTACGCATATGATTTCCCTACACATCCTTCACCATATTATAATGATTGGTGCAAAATGAAAGAAATAATGTCATTACAAGAAATGACAAAAAGTAGCTAACAACTTTACAGTGCCTACTCATCTGGCAAGATCATAGGTTCAATGACTAAACCACATTCACTTAACATATTATCAGAGAAAGTCTACCTAATGTCCTTCAATATTCATGAATCATGTTATTACCAGCATATACCAACAAATAGTTATCTTAATAACAAGTCGAACATTATAAACAGAATTAGAAGGAGGGAACAAACCTCAGGAGCAAGCCATCTGTAACCATCAGTTTCATACTCCATAGCTTCACCAACACTTTTGCATGCAGAAACTATCCCCATATCACCCAAGCAAGCATTCCCCCGTTTATCTAACAAGATCCTCTGTGTATTCAAGTCTCTATAAGCAACTCCATGATCATTCATGAACTTAATCCCCTCTGCAACATCTGTGACAGTCCTTATAATCTCTTTTATCTGAATCTTCTTATTCTTAAGTATCAACTCATGAACAGTTCCTCCTTCCATCAACTTAGTCACGATACACAATCCATGATTCTCATCAACACAAACTCCATGAAACTGTAAGATATTCTTGTGGCCACATGTCATCAACTCCAACAAATCCTTCCTCAACTCAAAATCGTATGCATTTCCTTTATCACACCCCTTCAGCTTCTCAATCCCAACCTTTTTACCCTTATACACTCCCTTAAATGTCCCCGGACCAATCTGATCTGTAATCTCAACAGAGTCATGATTTAGAAACCACCTCCCAATTCCATCTCTACCAGAGATCACAGTTTGCCACTCATCCACAGAAACCACAACCGAACCATCTGGCAATGGCAGTTCTAGCTGAATTTTCGAGTCCATATTCTCACCTCCATTCCTATAACTCTGATCACCATTACCATCCTCTTCAATTTCTCCAAGATCCCTCCCTCTAGTGCTCTCTTCTTGGCAACCACAGAGCCCAAAGGGGAGCTTTATAGGATTGTTTTTTGGCTTCTTCGAGGCTAATTTTAGTGCAATTTCGATCCGAGTTTTGAACAGCTTTTCTTGCCCTGATTGAACCAA
This sequence comes from Scutellaria minor, assembly GCA_954870855.1. Lineage (NCBI taxonomy): Eukaryota > Viridiplantae > Streptophyta > Magnoliopsida > Lamiales > Lamiaceae > Scutellaria > Scutellaria minor. The sequence goes on from OX940729.1 coordinate 5,656,729, forward strand.
CAACATAACAATCCCTAAAGTGAATCCCTTCTTCTCAAAGATCTGTAACTTTTTACAGCAAATCGAAGAGCTATCGAGTGCTCCAGACATCGCTGGCCATGAAATTGCAGAGTTACAAGCAAATGTGAGCTTAAAAACAGAGCCATTTGGATTGGATTCATCATCAGAAATTTCTTGGATCATTATCGCAGGGTGGTCCACTGCCGATGCTTGCTCAATCAATTTTATGTGTAGAAACACATCTTTCATTTCAAACCCTGCTTGCGCATAGCTATCAGAAAAGAGAGAAAAACAAACATTTATTCCAAGCTAATCTCGAATACTTCGATTACGAGAAATGATGAAATCAAATCAATTTACCTGAGCGGTAGAGAATCGTAATGCCTGCGAAGATTAGAGACCAATTTCTCGGGAAGCTGGCTGCCAGGGTACAACTGCGTCAAGCTACGTACAACACTTCCCCAGACGTGTCTCCGGCAGCTCGAAGGGGAGGAGACCGGCAGCTCACGAGCCGAGTCGAGGTTCAGAGTGTTTTTGAGGGACGCAATGGCTTCGGAGACGTTGCGGCTGAGCCTCTGGAACCGCTTCTGAAAGGCGGAGGAGTCTCGAATGGCGGCAGAGGAAGCGGAGGCGGCGGAGGAAGACGATGATGAGGAGGAAGAGGGGTTATTTTCCGGCAGGCATTCGGATCTATCGTTGGTTCGCATCAGAACTTGCTCCACCATGTCCTCGTCGGTACTTGTTCGGCTCGACCAGCATTCCAGCGCCGCGGCCATGGCAACTAGAGAGAGAGAGGAGGTTAAGCTCAAATCACGGCTTGAGTGATGCAGTTGAATCCAATGGTAGTATAGTAGTAGAACATTTTGTTGATGAGAGAGTATTGAATTGCCATTTTCTTTCCTTTTCTTTCTGACATGGAACACAGGCAATTGCTATTTATCAAATCAAAAACATAAAACTAATACTATTATTAAATTATATATTATTTTGAAAATTTTGGAGAAAGACTGAAATTCAGCAATGAATTGACTATACAACAATAAAAAAGTTTGACAAAAACTTATATACAACTGGTGCACGGACCCTACAACCTTACACACGGATCGATTCGACCCGTCACGCGCTCGTACGCATCTGCACGTGTCTACACGCGCCTCTAGGTCGCGGACAAAATCCGTCCAAACATGCTCCCAGGTGTCTGACATTTATGTTATGTTAAACATACATTTTAATAGTATTAGACATACCTTTTAGTTATGTTAGACATACCTTTTATGTTATGTTAACTATACTTTTTAGTTGTGTTAGACATACCTTTTAGTTATGTTAGTCATATCTTTAGTGTTATGTTAAGTATACCTTTTAGTAGTGTTAGACATACCTTTTGTAAGGCTAGTTGTACCTTAACATTTTTTTAAACTGATATATTAATACCTTTCATACATTTTAGTTATATTAGACATACCTTTAGTTATGTTAATCATACCTTTTAATTATGTTAGTTGTACATTTATATATATTATATAAATGTATGTTTATGATGATATAAATGTATAAATGATCTCATATAAATGTATGAGTAATATCATATAAATGTAAATATCTACAACTTGTGCCAAATTAGGGTTTATTGTGCCGAAATTAGGGTTTAGGGTTAAAGTATGAAATTTGGAAATAAGGATATCACTAATATAACATAAATGTATTACTAATATAATATAAAAGTATACCTAACACACCATAAAGGTCAGGGAAAAAAAACGCAAAAAAGAAAAAAGAAAATGTGCGGATTTGGGTCGGATTCAGCCCGATCCGATCCATGCACTCGTTGCACACCAGTCCAACTCTAAAAGTTTTGCATATTTAATATATGAACTTTGCATATTCTACTATATCAACGTACTTTTTTTTAGTAAAAAATTGTGACTTTAACTAAATTTAGACAATTGATTGTAATTCAGATCGATTTGTTTGGTTGGTCAAATTTAGCTTTATGTGTACAATGAATGAGGAAACACAAATTTTTTATTAAAGATTTAAGGAGTTGTGTTAATATCACATCAATTAAAATACAGATTCGTTAAATTGACAGTTAAAAAAATTGCATGACTGTACTTCAATGGGCTTGAAATTTATGAGTTTGGGTCTAAGCTATATTAATTTTAGATGATGTGGAATTAAATTTCTTATGGTTGGATGTATGTATTTTTTAGTTGTGAAGACATAAACTAAATTTAACATGATGCACAAATCAACCAGACTTGCAATCAATTGATAAAATCAATATGATAAATATTATTAACATGAATGGACATTACTTAATAGATTATTGGATGCGAAATGACTTTATTTCTTAATATCGTTGAGTTTTCCATATAATCTATAATTGATATGATCAGAATGTAAATATAGAGATGTTCATATTTTATGTGCCTCTCTTTTATATTTTATTTACATCGATCTTATAATTAATATAATAATATACATAATGAGTAGAAATACTTTTACAACATTCATGACTAGATTTAGAATTTTAAGAGAATTGATCAAAATAGAAAAATACTGAAATAATCATATAAACCTTTACATCATAATCTAATTTTAAGTTACTGATTGGACTAATAAGTCAATCGAGAGAGCATGTAGTCATGATGTTACATGTTGAACTTATTTTGTTCTTTTAATTAGACATTCTCCAATTTGGACTTGATGTGCAAACTTTGACGCATTGACCTATACGGGCCTACAGAATTGTATTTATATAAGACTATTGGGCCTCTTTTGGAACATTGAAACATTTTCTTTTATAAAAATCTGTTGAAAAGTAAACCTGGGTAGTAAATTTCTCAGAAGTGTTAGTATGCCCAATTATTTTAGTGGGCCGATGTAGGTATCTTGTTGGACTTTATCAAGGCCCAATTACTGAACTGGGCAGGCCTCGTCTATTGTTTGGTCCAAGTTCAATTCCTTTGTGTAGGCTTTTATTGTGTCAGAGTGCTAGCCCAAATTATAGTCTTATAAATTTATTACAAAACTTAGCATTTCTTAGTATTTTACATATAAATTCTAGGTGTTGTGGGAAGTTGATATTCTTGATTATAGTTTTTTTATTATTGAATTTTTATGGTTTCATGTTTCATCTAAAAAATAACTATTTCCTTGAATTATAGTTAACGCGTAGGGTATCCGTTTAAATGCATTTTTAGATACCCATAAAATATAAATAGCCTTAATTACCTGGGATTTTGTCACGACCCTTTGATGAGAGAGAGAGGGCAGGATGGTTATATCAAAACTTGGCCACTAGGTGGTAGCTGCATTGCCACCCTTACCTAAAACTCCCATATTAATAAATCATAATAAACCAATCATTCACTCAAAATTATGAATTTTTAATCAATTCTCTCCATCTCTTTACGTTTTTTTTTTTTAAATAAAGATAGAAATTATCAGAAACGAGTTTTCTTTTGAATATTTACAATTATGCCATCAGTTGCTAAAAAAGTTGAAGCAAAAATTGCTATAGTTTTTTTTATTTTTATTAATCAATTCTATTTTTGGTTATAAATTTGACAAAATGAATTGTATTTTGATATTACTAATATAAATTCATTCAAGAAAATGCCAATAGCTATGTACTTATTTGCATGTTATTGAATGGACTTTTAAATAGTACTATCCTCTATATATATCCGAGTGTTGATCAGGCACGCACCTGAAAAATGCGCACGTACGCACTTCTTTAAATTTTTTTTTTTTTAATTTTTAATATCTCATATTATTTCTTTTCTCACGCTACCACTCCACATACGAAATTTTCATCTCACACATGGACCTAACCCATAATCAACATATACAATTTGCATTCACATATCAACATAGATCTTCTTCCCAATCTTCTTCCCAATTCCCATCTCACAGTTATCATCAAAAGTCATTTGTTAAAAATTACAAAATATGAACAGATATGATAAATCCTCATTCAATTCTCAAAAATTCATTTGTTAAAAATTACAAAATATGAATTGGTTAACAAATATGATAAATCCTCAATTAATCCTCAAGATCAATCATATTGTAACCCAACATTAAAGAAAAGAACGAAAAATATTTAATTAGTCAATTCTCAAGAAAAATCCTAATCAACGTTCAAAAAATCCTCAAAATGAATAATAAAAATTGAATGAAATCCTCAAAATGAATAATAAAAATTGAAATATGAATCAAATAACAAAGAGAATAAATTATCAACAAATTCTCAAAATCAACAAACCATATCCTCAAATTCAATCAAACTCAACAAATCCTCAAAATCAACAAATCATATCCTCCAACTCAATCATCAATTTTCAAGAAATCTTCAATCAATCCTCAAAATTTTTAATATTTTATATTATTATACACATAATTTTTTCTCACCCTATCACTTCTCAATTCTCATCACAAATAAAACAATAAAAATATCCAATTAATCAATTAAAGGAAACAATGAATAATATTCAAGTAATCAATCCTCAAAAAATTCTAAATCATAATCAATGAAATTTTTAATATTTTATATTATAATACACATAATTTTTTAAATCATAATCAATGTAATTTTTAATGTTTTATATTATTATACACATAATGTTTAACAAATGACTTTTGATGATAACCAAATTTTCATGGTGTAGCATCTGTAAGATGAAAATTGGAAATAAAATCTATGTTGATATGTGGAATGCAAATTGTATATATTGATGATGGGTTAGGTCATGTGTGAGATGAGAATTTCGTATGTGGAGTGGCAGCGTGAGAAAAGAAATAATATGAGATATTAAAAATTAAAAAAAAAAGAAATTTTAAAGAAGTGCGGACGGTGCACATTCTTCAAGTGCGTGTCTGATCAACACTCAATATATATATATATATATAAACTCTTGTGCACCAGGTGCATGTATTTAAGATCCATGCAATCCGGGTTGATCTGACCCGAATCCGCGAATTTCTATTTTTTAAAAAAAAAAAATTTCCAGATTTTTGTCTTGACCTTTATGTATAAATGTGTGACTTTATGTACAAACATCCGTACCTTTATGTCTGTAACTTAGAAAAAAAAATGAAGATTTTCAACACAATTTGTATTGTATACCTTTATGTGATATCAATGTGACCTTTATGTTATATTATGTCACCTTTATGTACAAATATTTTGACTTTTATGTAATATATAAAAGTGCATAAAAGTTAGAATATTTGTACATAAAGGTGACATGATATAATATAAAGGTCACATTGATACCACATAAAGGTCACATTGATACCACATAAAGGTATACAGTTCAAATTATGTTGAAAATCTTCATTTTGTTATAAGTTATAGTACATAAAGGTCACACATTTATAATATAAAGGTCACACTAATATAATGTAAAGGTCACAAACTGAAGCAAAAAAAAAAAAAATTAAAAAACACGCGAATCCGGGTCAAAACTGGGTCGACCCGGATTGCATGTACACCAAGTGCACACAAGACCAACTCATATATATATATATATATATATATATATATATATATATATATATTACAACTCTTTACTAAACTAAATCACGATGATTTGAAGCATAATATTTTTTAACCAGTCCCTTGCTAATTTACTTAAACCCCCATGAATATCACGTTCTTCTATAAAATAAAAGCACGTTATTTAAAATTAAAAAAGAATCATAGGTTTAATTAGAGTATAGTTGAAATAGGAATTTCTGGGGTTTAAGCAGTTATTATATTAGCAGTAGTTTGGCACGCTTCAGATATCATTTATATCTTTCAAAGTCGCTTTCTTTTCACTCCTTCACACAGAATTTTTGTTTACAATTATCATTCCTTTCTTTGGCCGATTCCCTTAATTCTTTATTCAACTTTTCTTTGGTTTCCATACTTTTCTCTATGTTCTGGCCAAATGGTTGCTGTCTGCCCTGAATTTCTGGTGATAGGAGCTGAATATCTGAGTTCTTGTGAGAATTTCGGAATTTTCAGGGTTTCCAAACACATCCTTACTCCTCTGAGTCAATCTTGGTAGCAATCATGGCGTCTGTCGGTGGAATTGCCGCAATCAACAACTTGGGGTTGACTCACCGTTCCTCTTCAAAACGGTGCGTTTTGGTCGCAACCCATAAGCTCAATTTTCAATCTTGTGCGAGAATTTCAGTAGGTGGGAGCTATGGTTCTTTACTATTCAAGAGAAGAAGCGATTTCGATGATGTTAGAATGCTCAAATCAGTTCAATTGGATGTGTTCATCACAAGTGATGATGAGGATGAAATGGGGGAAGGGTTTTTCGAGGCGATTGAGGAACTCGAGCGGATGGCTCGAGAACCGTCCGATGTTCTTGAGGAGATGAACGAGAGATTGTCGGCCCGTGAATTGCAGCTAGTGTTGGTGTATTTTGCACAAGAAGGGAGGGATTCTTGGTGTGCTTTAGAGGTGTTTGAGTGGCTGAAAAAGGAGAATCGAGTGGATAAGGAGACGATGGAATTGATGGTGTCGATAATGTGTACTTGGGTGAAGAAATTGATTGAGGAGAAGAGTAAAGTGGAGGATGTAGTTGGTCTTTTGGTGGACATGGATTGTGTTGGTTTGAAGACTAATTTTAGTATGATTGAGAAGGTGGTTTCTTTGTATTGGGAGGCGGGGGAGAAGGAGGAAGCTGTGTTGTTTGTGAAAGAGGTGTTGAGGAGAAGGATATCGAGTCTCGATGCAGATAAGGAGGGGAATAAAGGCGGCCCCGCTGGATATCTTGCTTGGAAGATGATGGTAAGCATTATGGGTTTAGATATGCATTTTCATTAGCACTTGTTGGTATTATAGTTGAATGATGAATGTTTTTAATAATTGTTATGTTAGTGTTATTGAATGTGAATGGCTATGTTATAGAGATATGTTTTAGTTCCCATCTTGTTATATTGAATGGCTTAAGTTGTTTGTTAGTATTGTTTTAGAAGAACACCACATTCAATGCCTTTGTTTGGTGATTTTAACCTTTTCTGTGACATGTTCATATGTGAGAGTAGGATTTATTGTTGGGTTGCCATTGATTCAATTATGAATCTGTGTACATTATACTCCATTGAACTTGATAGAAGAAAATGATAATGGAATTGAGTGTTGATTTCTTCTTATTGCTAGAGTCTGTTTTTCGTTCAACATGCGAACTCTTCTTTTGGCCAGGAATTAAGGAAGAAGTACTATTGCCTCCACAAACCATTATTATAACTACTCTGTAGATTCTGTTGTATCATGTGCAATTTTAGAAATTGTTTCGTTATTCTAATGTGAGCATTCAATTAGATGACGTTCATTTCTTAGTTACAGCTGAGACACCACGACCAGTTTATTTATTTCTTTCCACTTTTTCATTGTTTTCTTGTTCGTACTTCTTATTTGGACGACAAATTATGTAAATTTACCAGTTGACGCTATATTATTTGTTAAATTGGAACTTTGCAGCTCAACACATTGATATAGGCCTCTGACTAGGCTATGTTTTCCTCAAGTTATACAAGTATTCTTGATACCTAATTTTATGTAAAAAGTTTCCAAATTTTACTTCTTGAGGCATTGGGAGTTACAGTGCATCTCTTTCGTTAATATTTTGGCATCAAAAGGAGTTGGTAGAGTTATCCTACACAGTAAATGGTTTTCTGAATGACTGTATCTTGTCACGAAAATACTCTCTTGCCCTTGCCACGGGATCATCCTATATTTCTCAAATTTACATGTAACTATTTGGATGTGAATATGTAGAAAATTATTTCTAGGACTGAAATTTGGGAATAATCCCCGGGTGAAAATGTCTGAGTATGGGATATATGAGCGAAGGTTCTGGGCTTGAAATGTGGGGATAGACGGGATTTTGAACTGATACATTTAGGTAAGAATTTGGTGGAATGCCTATGATAACCTATCTTCATTCTGGTGTTCTTGTAGTGTTTGTTTGCTTGTATTTCCTTTTCCTATTTGTTTGGGGAGAGAGAGAGAGAGGTGGCAGATGTTGGTTTGTTAGAGCACATTTGTCATCTCATAGTTATTGCTTTGTCGTTTCAGGAAGAGGGTAACTACAAGGATGCAGCCAAGTTAGTGATTCACCTAAGAGAGTGTGGATTGAAGCCGGAGGTATACAGCTACTTAATCGCCATGACCGCAGTGGTCAAAGAGCTCAACGAATTCGCTAAAACATTACGCAAGTTAAAAGCCTTCACCAAGTCCGGTCTGGTAGCTGAACTCGACGCCGAAAACCTTCGACTCATAGAAAACTACCAAGAAGACCTTCTCGCCACCGGGCTCCACCTCTCCAACTGTCTGATCGAAGAGGGCGGCCCACCACTTCACGGCGTGGTCCACGAGCGACTTCTAGCCATGTACGTCTGTGCCGGGCGCGGAGGTGAGGCTGAACGCCAGCTCTGGGAAATGAAGCTTGCTGGCAAAGAGGCCGATGGAGATCTATACGACATTGTCTTAGCCATATGCGCCTCACAGATGGCATTTGACTCGGTCAAACGTTTACTCACCCGAATGGAAGTCACGAGCTCGTTCCAGAGAAAGAAAATGCTGTCGTGGTTGTTGAGAGGATACATAAAAGGCGGCCATTTCAAGAACGCTGCAGAGACGGTTATTAAGATGCTCGATCTGGGATTGTATCCAGAATTTCTCGACAGAGTTGCTGTTTTGCAGGGACTTAGCCGGAAAATTCAACAATCTGGAAATGTGGATACCTATCTCACGTTATGTAAACGTCTCTCGGATGCGAATCTGATCGGCCCATCTCTTGTTTATCTTCATGTAAGAAAACACAAGCTTTGGATCATCAAAATGCTTTGAGTTAGATGCTTTGCTAAGCTCAGAGATTGTGATAAAGTGTTGAAGATATAAACGTGTATAGGTATGTATATAAGTCGACTGTTATCACACGAACAGATATATATTGTATATGATATAATAAAGAATCATGCAACTGTGTTTCCAGAAACTCAGTCTCTGCCATGGATTGGCACCTTCCTTGCATATATGTATGCTGTTATATACTGGTTTCATTTCATCTTAATAAATACGAGGCTGCTTATAAGTTATATCCTTCTTTCTTAGGGTTTTCTCTTCATGTTTTAGTATAGAAGTGGGCAAGTTTGCAGGACTATCTTTAGAGAAATAGTATAGGTTGAAGTTTAAGTGTGGTGTAAATGATATGATACAACTCGTGAGTTATTTAGCATTGACTCGAAAAAAATTGAATTTGACTTAAATATAACACAAAAACTCATGTGAGACGGTCTCACAGATAGTTTCCGTGAGACGGAGCCTCATCATCCAAAAAAACATATGAATTGTAGGGTTTGGGTGGTGGGTAATTGGGTTGTGGGTTGACCCGTCTCACGCAATGCATTAAAATTTCGTGAGACAGTCTCACAAGAGACTTATTCTAAATATAATGAGTGGAGTTTGATCTCGAGCTATTCAAGTAATTCTCAATCTCCAGCTTGAGTATGTTAAGGACAAAATACTTTTTTCGTCCTTGGAAATTCAAGTAATTCTCAATCTTCCAAGTAATTCTCAATCTCCAGCTTGAGTATGTCAAGGACAAAATACTTTTTTCGTCCTTTCCTAGAGACTTTATCCAATTTTAGTCCTCATGTTTTCCAATCATCAATTTTAGTCTTCTTAAATCTCCGACTGTCCAATTTTAGTTCGATTGCTCAATTTTGGTCCTTCTAATGAAAAGCGCCTTATATATAAAATCAAAATAGAAATTACCGCTTAAAACATCATCCTATGTGGTTAATATGCACTTGCCGATATTTGAACAAACTCATGAAAATACGCGGATGTGGCGCATTTTTTCATACATGACATTCTTTTTTGAATTTTTTTCCATTCAAAATTCCACATCAACTGCCATGTCATTATTTAAACTTAAAAAAAAAACATATATCTAAATAAATTATATCTCAAATCAAAATCAAGAAATTATATCCCAATTCAACCAAGAATCCCAATTATATCCCAATTCAACCAAGAACCCTAATTATATCTAATTATATCTCAATTCCCCAAACTATGGTACACCAACACAAGCTTCATCACAACCCAAATTATGTTTAACAATGCCCACCGGAAACCAGCCACCTCTTTCACCGCAGGCTGCCGTTTCTCAGCCACAAGTCCGCCACCTCCACCCTCGTCCAATTCACCGGCACATTAATTAGGTTGGGTGCAGTAGATAGATTGAAAAACATCAAATCAAATCTGGAAGGGGAAGCCCTGCTTTACTGCCTGCTCTGCTGCTGCTATGTACAATCAACAATCTCATATTATCAAAGAAATATTTTACAGGTTACTCAGCCAGCCAGCCATCATCATCACCAATTATAAATTAGAATTGGAAGTGCCAACTTCTCTTGCTTACTGGAAGACATAAGCATGTTGTTGTTGTTGTTGGTTGCATCTTCCTCGTTCCCTTCTCCACCTCCATTGACCATCTTCATAGCATGATGTTGCTGCTGCTGCATCATTATCGGAACTTTTGAAAGGTCTCGCAACACTCCCTGCAACCCATCAGATATAATTTGGGGTTCTTGGTTGAATTGGATATAATTTCTTGATTTTGATTTGAGATATAATTTATTTACGTTTCTGTTTTTTTTTTAAAGTTTAAATAATGATATGGCGGCTGATGTGGAATTTTGGATGGAAAAAAATTCAAAAAAGAATGCCACGTATGAAAAAATGCGTCACATCAGTGTATTTTCATCGGTTTGTTCAAATTGGGGGTGAGTGTTGTGCACTCGCCCGAAATTAATCGGAAAATCAAGTTAGGAGGATCAAAATTGGGCAATCGGATTAAAATTGGACAGCCGGAGATTTAAGAAGACTAAAATTGATGATCGGAAAACAAGAGGACTAAAATTGGACAAAGTCTTTAGGGAAGGACGAAAAAAATATTTTGTCCAGTGTGTTAATACTAGACTCAAGCATAATCAAGTAGAATCGAACATATGTAATTTCATTTTTAAGTATATTTTTAGGGATTATGTTATATTTATAAATATTATGCAGGTATCGAGTTGAGTCGAACTTGAGCATTTAAAAAATGAGTTGGTCTCTTGTACAACCGTCTCATGTGCGACGGGACTGCGTACGATCGGGTACGCGGTCTCGGGACATGGTCGACTATGTGCGACACAAGTACGTAATTTTCAACTTTACGTATGTCTTTTCGACCTATAAGTGTTTTTTTTTTGTGGCGCACGGTCGATCGTACTCCGGGGCACGAACGTGCACCACATGCCGCTGTATTGTTGGGTACGGTTGGATCGTGCCCCACGGTACGACCGTGTGCAAAAAAAAAATCACATACTTAAAGTTGAAAAAGATATAATTATACATTGTTGAAAAATCACATACTTAAAGTTAAAAAAGATATATAATTATACATTATTGTAGTGCATGGTCAAACGTATCCCGAGGCACGATCGTACACGGTTCTATTACACATGAGACAATTGTGTTAAAAAATTAGTTCAATCAAATTCAAGCGTCAAACTGTTTTCAAGTTGGTGCTGATATTACTTAACTCGACTCGTTTATAGGTTGAATTATCAATATGGTAGCCAAATTAAATAGACGGACCACATGGCCCAGTCGAATGGGTTAGTGACTCATTATAAAATAGGGAAAGTATCATCACTAATTGATTATTAGGACTATATTTTTATAACGAGGCTTATGGATTAGTTTTGTTATCAATTAGCGTTGCAATTTATTCAACCCGATAAAAGTTCATTATTATTTGTGTTTTATTGTGTATATTTATATTTATTAATAGGGTATTCTATAACCAGGTTCCAACTTAAATAGATGCATAAATGCGTGATATAATCAAAATTTCATATTTCAAACTTTTGAATAAAACATAAAAGATAGTTACATAAAATTAATTTATAATCTCCATCAAATCGTTTCGGCAGATTTCTGATTAAGTTTAATGAGTTCGGTAGCATGAGTTAAAATTCATGTGGACTAAGATTTCAAATTTATTATAACTATCAATTTTTTTTTAATTGTTTGAAAACATTTTTCCCCGTTCACATAAAAATTAAAAGACAAAAACTCATGTGAAATTGGTGTACGGATCCTAAATCCGTGCAATCCGAATCGATTCGATCCGGTACGGTCCTCCACACACCGGTACTGCCATCCACACGTAGGCACGCGTCCTACATGTTGGGGAGAGGGCGCCAAACACTTCGACTATTTTCTGCATTTTCTGGGAAAATATGTATACCTTTATGTTATGACTTTGATACCTTTATATTATAAATGCGTGACATTTATGTACAAATATCCCTATATTTATATACTGTAACTTAGAAAAAAGATGAAATTTTTTTAGCACAATTTGTACTGTATACCTTTACGTGATATCAATGTGACATTTATGTTATATTATGTCACATTTATGTACAAATATCTTTATATATTACATAAATGTGACATAATATAACATAAATGTCACATTGATATCACGTAAAGGTATACAGTACAAATAGGGTTGAAAATTTTCATTTTTTTTCTAAGTTACAATATATAAAGATCATGATATTTGTATATAAAAGTCATATGTTTATGCATTAAACTCACACTAATACAACATAAAAGCAACAACCTAAAGCAAAAAAAAAAAAATTAAAATTGAAAACATGTAGATCCGAGTTAAAACTGAATCGACCCAAATTGCATGATGTGCACCAAATGCACACAAGACCAACTCAAGTTAAAATAGCAATGTAAACAAAAGGTTTTTTTTTTCCTCAGAAAGGCACGTTTCCAACATTTATTTTTGGGATCGGTAATTTTGGAATGAGCTAGTTTTAGGAAATCATTAATGGCGAAAACAGCAAACTGGCTTGTTGGAACTTGGACGAATTAATAAGTTGGGTTAACTGCAAAAGTTTAAAAACTGTAATTTAATTCTCATGTTTTGAATATAGTAAAAAAGGATACCATCTTTTAAAATATTACAATATAATACTCTTAACTTTTAAATTTAAAAAAATTACGGCATGATTGGTATGATAGAATGAAATTAGATGAGAATTGAATGAACTCTAGAATGGAATGAAGATGGAAAATGAATGGTATAAAAATATTGATTCATGTGATTGATATCACAAAAGAATAAGAAATGAATGAAATAATCATTATAATTATATTTTATGATTGATAACTATAAATAAAATGTATAATATTAAACCAATCTTTATTTGACCAAATTACCTTCCACTATAATTTTATTTAATATTCATATTCAATATATCACTTAAATTTAAATATTTGACATATTTAAATTTAAAAATAATTCTTTTTACAGAAAATTAATCATTGTACTAATATTAAGATATATTATATTTATATATTTTCTTTTTTAATTTTATTATTAGTTTACTATTTTTGTATTATTTACATATTCTTAAAGTAGTTAAATAATAATAATAATAATATATTTTTCATATTTTTTATTAATTATTCAAAAAAATATAAATAAATATTTTAGTTACAATTTATTTATATTTTTTTAAATAACCTATTATCTATACTAATATTCATTTATCTTATTTATATGTATTTACAAATATATATATATATATATATATAGATAAATCTTATATCAGAACTAAAATTATTTGTATTATTAAAATTATATTTATATTATTTTATTATGTTTTTAAGATTTTATATATATTAATTATTTTTATACTATTTATGTATTTAATTTTTTTTTGCTATTTTTTATATTTTTATTTTATATTTATTTTAAATTATTAGTTATTATTTTATATTTTTTTATAAATTATTTAATATTATTTACGTAATTTTATATAATAATCCAACCTTAGAAAATTAATTTGTGAAAATATAAAATAAATAATGATAATTTTCAAAATTAATAAAAAAATGTTCATTTTCTTCAAGACAGGAATACGTAATACCATAGGGGCAAGAAGAAATGATCATTCCCTCATCCATGGTAATATCAATCCATGCGGGAATCACCATTCCCACTTATAAAATATACCAATCAAATGAATGAGAATGAAGGTAAGAATGATGATTTCATTCCCACCTCATTCCATTATACCAATCACGCCTTAGTATTTAACCCACTATTACAATCCAAATCACAATCTGAAATTACTGTCAAAATCCACGTCATTGTAGGTGAATTTAAATTAAACTATATTTTTTTTAAATTCATATAAAACGATAAGATTGATTCAATTCAAAATTTTATTTTTTATTTTTTAATTACGTGGCTTATAACCTGTCCTCTGGTTCTTTAATCAGAAACATGGATTCAAATTGTCTGTAATATAATTGTGATTCAAATTGTTATAATATGTTAAAGTTATTAAGTCTTTTTTAATTAAATTCAAATATTGATGAATAAATTACAGTCTTTTTTTTTTAATGAGGTGATTTTTTTAGCTAATTTTTTTTTAAAAATAAACTGCGCTTTTTATATAAGAGGGTTATTATTTACTTTATTATGCGATAATGCTGATTAAAATAATAATATATAACTTAATTTATTAAATTTCGCCCCATATATAATGCAATAGAAAAATGTGTACGAATCAAAGGCCTTGTTTGTGTTATATTTGATGTTTATCTAATTTTATTATATATTATATATACTATATATTGACCGGTGACTTAGTCATATTTGATTATTTTATATATTATATATTAATAGATGACATCATTTGATTCACATAATTAATAATTAATGTGTAATGATAATTTTGAAATAAGATTTAAAACATAGAATAAAAAAGAAGACTTGATGTAGTTTTTAATGGATCCATTAAACCCACTATAAATTACTTTTATAAACTCGTTAGCAATAAACTCTTACATTCATTTTTGCTTTGTCAATAGAGTATATTAATCACTCGATTCACTTGTAATTGGACGTACAAGATATGCTCATCATATTCATCACATATTTTAGGATGTTTCGCTTGATATAATTAAATCTTTACTGCATATTACTCCCTCCGTCCCGGAAAACTCTTCACACTAATTTGGACACAGTTTTTAAGAAAAAAAGAATATTTGCTTTATGATTGAGGGTATAAGGGTCAATTATGTGAGAAAAAGACAAAAAGTAATAAAGTGTTGAGAGAGAAAAAGTAATGACATTGTGTGTAAATAAGTGTGTATTGAGAGGGTAATAATTGTGATAAAATTTGCCATTTTTGGATGTGCAAAGTATTTGAGGACAGATTAAAAAGGAAAGTGTGTAGAGTTTTAAGGGACGGAGGGAGTATAATTGTTAGATTTAAATTAATTGTTGATTTACACGCATCCAAATAAATTTACACACTTCTTTGAAGTTCTTTCAATAAATATTACTCTTTGAGATTAAGGAAAGATAATGTCACAATGCACACTTTAAATATTAAGTATATCATATAAATATAAATATATATATATATATATATACCTATTATAAACGTGACATGAATTGACTAAAAATAAAATAAAAAAATAAATAAAAAGTCACATGGATAGGTGCTTATCAAGACTCAAGAGCATCTACTTATTAACAATTACATTATTTATAATGGACTCGGCAAATGGAGCACGTATAAATTTTGGGAAAGAATATTAGCAAGTGGTGAATTGACTAAAATAAATAAATAAAAGTCACATGATATTTTAAGGCACCAAGGTATGTGAATATGAGGTTGATGTGTGTATATATATTATAGATTTTTAAGGTTAAGGTTATATGTAACAACTTAAAGACAACTTATAATTTGTTTTCTCTATAATTGTTTTGAAAACTACTAAAATTAATTATTAGATTACTTTATATATTTGGAACCTAAGATATTGAATTGTTTGATAAATTAATCAATAAGTTGTTAAGATGATATCAATTAACAATCGATAGGCTGGAATTAATTAAAGGAGTCCATTAAGGTCTTAAAACTAGTTGAAATTCTCATAATTTTATAAAAATACCTTATACTATCTTACTTTTAAATTTTTTAAGGTTTTTTTTCTAAGTAATAATCCGACATAAAAAAAAAATAAAAAATAAAAGATATGTTTATTTTTAAGTCAGATTAAAATTTATTACATAAAATTGTTCATCCTGTGATTGATTTACTAGTGTAGAAAATATGTAGGTAAATGATAAGTAATCAAATTCTACATTTCACATAAAAAGATTGAAGTTTTTAATTTGTCTAATTTACGACTGCTTGTTAAAAAAAAAAAAGAAATCATCGAAATAAAGCCATCACAAACTGACACTTATTGAAGTGTTAAGAATTCTTAAATA
Source organism: Scutellaria minor (assembly GCA_954870855.1). Lineage (NCBI taxonomy): Eukaryota > Viridiplantae > Streptophyta > Magnoliopsida > Lamiales > Lamiaceae > Scutellaria > Scutellaria minor. The sequence goes on from OX940729.1 coordinate 5,673,114, forward strand.
TTTTTTAAAGATTTCTAATAGAGAGTTATAAGCTTAATCAAATCGTATTGGTTCTACAAAACAAGAAAACAATTATAATCCAACACGTTTAATATTTACACGCAAATTACGTAATACACATGCAATGCAGGATGTACAATGAAGAATGTTTACTTTTTAAATAAATAAAAATTTGGTCAATAATTCAACACCAACCTCAACTTCGTTGTCCAGTCATGCATTCATGAAGATAAACATCTATCCACATCCAAAATTTTCAATCTTATTTATTTTTTAAGACAAAACAAATCTATGATTCTTGTAAAAATACTTAAAAAATTTAATTTTCTAAGTCAGAGTCATTACATATAAATTTATAAAAGTTCATTTGAATTATAAGTAATAATGTTCCATGTCATCGCTTATCAAATTTTTTTTTTTAAAGAACGAATTATATATAACTATAAGAGTAAGTCTTATGTAAGACAGACTCACATTATACCTTATATGAGACAAAGTTTATATCAATCTTACATAATATCATATAAAATTTCATCTCGCATAAGATTTTATATGAAACAATTTTATATAAATTAAAAAATATTAAAATGTTCCCTACCAACAACTATTAATATGCTCACCAATGATGTATGAAAATTTCATACCCTAAAATTATGAAAAGTCAAATGAATAAATATATTAGATATTTGTAGATAAATAGATCTTAATATATGGATAACATGACTTAAATACGATTTTGGTTATATAGATTATGACAAACAATAGGTGAAGATATTTCCTCCGAAAGTCGTGGGTATTATCCACTACTTGTTACTGCTGACTCAGCATCTACGGATTGGGAATTGGATAAAACCCCGTGAATTTTGGACCTTTACCGTTATTTCTTTCTTCTTTCTACTTTTTTTTTTTTTTAACTCAATATTAAATTTTAAAATATATGATTACAGGTTCAAATATATATATATATATATATATATATATATATATGCTATTAATGGTTGATTTTGAACTAGATATTTGCTAAAAGTACGCATTGGTTTTCTCCATAAAATTTTAAGGTATATTTATTGACTCCTTGATAGATTTTAAAATTTTGATATGATCCAAGATATAGAATTTATTCGATTCTCTTTTCAAATTTAAATCTTAAATTCATTGATTAGTTAAGATTGTACATATTTATCCAATTTTTATGTTCTAATGTATGATAAAAACTTTATAACAAGACTTACCAAAAAAAACACAATTTTTTTTTCCCTGTGAAGAGACATGTAACAATTATTGTATATTCATGATCCTTCACATGTGACAAATTTTAATTTTTTTTAATTTTGTCAATCCTTAAAAAAAAACAAACTTTATAAGTTTAATCAAAATAATATATGTTATGTATTATGTTATGTATTTTGTAATCTATTTTAGTAAGAACAATTTTTGATATATTTTCTATTATTATTTATTTATAATCGATATCATATTATTGATTCAAAAAATAAAAGGAATGCATATTTCTATTTGAACCGTCATGTAATTTATGTATTTATTTAAAAAAAAATCCTTACCACATAAAATGCCTAAAATACTTTATCCAAATCATAAAACTATTGGAGACATTCATAACGAACTTATATCAAAAATCATCAAATATAAACATTATAAAGATCAAAATGCTTAATGAAATAGGTGGTTTTATTTTTCACTTTTTGACCATTTCTTCAATCTTGATCCAAACGATCACTTTAGAACATCTACTGTCACTAAAATGCCTTAAACTATGAAGATTGATTTTTATGATCGATAAACAACATTTATTTATATAAATTAATAAATAAATTATAAAATGTTGGTTGTGAATTGACCCATCCCACGTAATTAGATTCGTAAAACAGTCTCACATAAAATCTATATTTGATTTAATATTGTTAACAGGACAAGACCTAGCAACCATTTGAATTGCACCAATTAAAATCAATAAGTTTGGTTCAATTTGAACCAGCAGACTTTGTTGTTCTTTCCTTTGTAATTTTTGTTCGGTTCCAAAGCAGGAATATTATTACATTTAACCTATTTTGACTTAAAAAAGAGGGTACAAATCTAGAATTGACACGACATGTATGTAACTGGTTGGGTATTAATCATCAATTTTCGCGTCGTTTCTCCCAATCAAGATATCATCTACTCATTCTTTTTATTTTTTATTTTATTTTTTAAACCACTCTATTTTAATGAAATAGATTTAATCATCAAAACTTGAAATTTAGTTTGAAATGGATATATTTCAAATCCACTTTTCTAAAATTAATTTGAAATAAAGAAAATGACTATCTAGACATAAAACACCCCAATTGATTTGTTATCATGAATTTCATTTTTCTACTTAAATCCCTCAATTCAAGCACAATCTTAGATTCATTACAAAAATTTTGCATTTTATAATATTGAGCTTTTGCACCATGTGTGTTGTGCTCTGCACCTTGTATTGAAGGCTTTATTGTTGGAACAAAATAAACATAAATAAAACTTAAAAAGTTTAATAAAACTACACAAATACTATGTAAACTAGAACAAAAGTTTAAGAGATTCAATAATACACACTCAAACTTCAAAGTCTCAAGAAGATAAAATATAAAAGTTGTTTTTTGATATTAGAAAGTTAAGAGTGTTTTTTTTTAATAAATAAATAAATTATAACAGACCTTGGTCGAATCTTAAATAAAAATAAAAGAAAAACTTATTGATAAAAAAAATTAAAATAATAATAATTCGTATATTTGGATAACTCTGAACTACTGCCAATGCATTATCCATATGTATACATCAATGCTTACTAAATTAAGAAAGTAGAAACATGTTTTACTTTTTTTGTTACCAAATATCAATGCGTTATCCATATCCACAAAATTATGGTTACTATTTAAAGAAAAAAAACAGTTAACTATAATTTCAAACCGAATCTTTATTCCTTTCTTTAGATACCTCAAAATATTATTACATATATAAATAACATAATAATATAATTTATATTAAAATAATGAAATATGAAATAAAACATTAAAATATAATTAACGACCGAATGGTTGTAATCGATAATTTTACAAGGGTTATATTTATTTCTATGTGCATCATAATTCACATATACATAATACATATACACTCATGTATGTAGGTGTGAATAATTAATGGAATTAGTGGTCCAAATTTTGACTATGATTTGAGATAATAACATGAGTCACCATCAAATTGAGTGGCAAAACGTCGCCGCATTAAAAAACTAATTAAAAGCAGAATTTAACACGAAACAAAATCAACAAAAATTAATGATAATTACTGGTGAATTTGTCTGCTAACCCACACCAGCCCCACGCGAAACCTCTATAAATTGGAAGCGGTGTGCATATAAACTCATTCAAACAAAGTGTTGACGTGTAGATTTCTCCCCCAACATTGCCCCACCTTTCTCTCTCTCTCGCTCTTCTGATTTTGGCCACTCGCCCTTTCGCAGCTTTGTGTTGCAGTGGAGGAATTCATTGTTGTTGTTGTTCTTATTTTGTTGATTTTGTATTGAACCATGTGTGGAATTCTTGCGGTTTTGGGGTGTTCAGATGATTCTCAGGCGAAGAGGGTTCGTGTTCTCGAGCTTTCTCGCAGGCAATCTTCTTCCCCATTACCTTTCGTTCCTTCATTTCGCAGGCCATGTTTTTCTTTCTTACTTTTTTTTTTTTTTTTCTTGAATCCATGAACCCTCGAGTTTTTGTATATTTCTATAAACTTCTATGAAAAATCCATACGTTGCAGCCCGTAATATTTCCCATTTTATGTAGAAATAATTGTAGAGATATTATGGAGACTTAATGCTGCATTAACATCGTGAGTTGATAGTTAAGATAAAGAGCTATGTTGCCAATTTTAAGAGCTAACGAGTGTTTTTGAGCTCTCTGTCTTTCATCTTTTCCTTTTCTTGAGCATGGTTTATTCTTAGGAGAACATTACGTTACATTGAAGAATGTGGTGAGATATACGTGGGACATATTACACATTGTCTGCACACTAATGTGATATCGATGAAACGAATTGATGCTTTGAACGCTTTAAACTTTTCCAACATGTATGGGTATGGAATTTTTCTAGTTGATGCATAAGATTGACTTTTAGCTGTTAATGCGTGGTGAAATAGATTGAAGCATCGAGGTCCTGATTGGAGTGGAATATACCAGCAAGGAGATTTTTATTTGGCCCACCAGAGGCTTGCCATCATCGACCCAGCCTCTGGTGATCAGCCCCTTTACAATGAAGACGAGTCCATTGTAGTTACGGTAGGCCCTTTTTGCTTCTTGTGTGTATCTCTTCATTGGAAAACCAAGAATGGTTGAAATAAGCTAGAGAGTCATTAGCTTCTTGCATGGTGTTTTTCAAGAATCCAGATGTTTTCTCATGTGATCTTTGTAATGGATTTAATAGGTGAATGGTGAAATCTACAACCATGAAGATCTTCGTAGCCTTTTGCCTAACCACAAATTCCGTACTGGAAGTGATTGCGATGTCATTGCTCATCTCGTGAGTATTTTGACACGACAATAATGGAAGAATCGTTTTCTTGGTACTAATCATCGTTTTCTGCTTGTTTTTAATGTTTGTGTTTGTAGTATGAAGAATATGGTGAAGATTTTGTGGATAAGCTTGATGGGATGTTCTCATTTGTGCTGTTGGATTCTCGTGATCATAGCTTTCTTGTAGCTCGTGATGCCATTGGAATCACTTCCCTGTATATTGGTTGGGGCCTTGATGGTACTACTTCTTGATCATCTATGTTCTTTATAACAATGCAAGAAAATCAAATCTAAGTAAATTGAAGTTTGATATGAATCTGTTTGCTTTGATTATCCATAGGTTCTATCTGGATATCATCTGAGCTAAAAGGGTTGCATGATGAGTGTGAGCATTTTGAAGCCTTCCCACCAGGGCATCTATACTCGAGCAAAAATGGTGGTCTTAGAAGATGGTACAACCCTCCCTGGTTCTCAGAGGCTGTTCCTTCGACTCCTTACGATCCCTTAGCTCTTAGACGAGCTTTTGAGAACGTGAGAAAGGAGAATTATGCTTAGTTCTGAGTTGATATGTAATATGCTAATTAATGTGTTTTGCGTATTCTAAGTTGTTGGACTATTATTTCATTGCAGGCTGTGATTAAAAGGCTAATGACTGATGTTCCGTTCGGAGTTCTTCTATCAGGGGGGCTCGATTCATCTTTGGTTGCATCCATAACTTCACGTCACATGGCGGGGACAAAGGCAGCTAAGCATTGGGGAGCTCAGCTTCATTCTTTCTGTGTTGGCCTTGAGGTCTGTTGTTAGTTTGCTCACAATGTTAGTCTCGTTTTATTGCTTGATTCTAATGGAGTTCTGGAACAGGGGTCCCCTGATCTTAAGGCTGCAAAAGAAGTTGCTGATTATTTAGGAACTGTTCATCATGAATTCCATTTCACTGTTCAGGTATATGGTCTGAATATTTCTATACATTGTTGTCTCCCTTTTGCTTTTTTTTCTTTCCATCTAATTGTAATGCTATGTATTGTAGGATGGAATTGATGCAATTGAGGATGTAATTTATCATATTGAAACTTATGATGTGACTACAATTAGAGCAAGCACTCCTATGTTCCTCATGTCTCGTAAGATCAAATCGTTAGGAGTGAAGATGGTGATTTCCGGTGAGGGCTCCGATGAGATCTTTGGCGGCTATCTATACTTCCATAAGGCACCAAGCAAGGAAGAGTTCCATCGTGAGACTTGCCACAAGGTATAATTCAACTAAAGGATTTCATATGTTTTTGAAGCTAAGTTGGATGATTACAAGCTAATGGTGGTGTTCATGTATTTGCAGATAAAAGCCCTTCATCAATACGATTGTCTACGAGCTAATAAGGCAACTTCCGCGTGGGGTTTAGAAGCTCGAATTCCATTTCTTGATAAGGAATTTCTTGATGTTGCTATGAACATCGACCCTGAATGGAAGATGGTAAGGCTGAAATTCAATGGTTCTTAATCCTTAGCCAAAGTAGTATATCTATAGTTTCTTATGTTTTGCCTAACATTGTAGATAAAGCCTGATGAAGGGCGATTCGAGAAGTGGATTCTAAGGAGGGCCTTTGATGATGAGGAACACCCGTATCTTCCAAAGGTATACGGTTATGGATTCGTTGAGCATTTTTTGTCGAAATTCTTTGTTTTAAATCACACTTGTCTAACTCTCCAAAATACTTGCAGCATATTCTGTACAGGCAAAAGGAACAATTCAGTGATGGTGTGGGTTACAGCTGGATTGATGGGCTTAAAGCTCATGCTGCCCAGCATGTATGTCCTTTCTTTGCAAATGTTTGTTCTTTTGATTACAATGCAATATTCTCGTTTCTTTCGGCCTAAACACAACTCTTTGATCAACCTATAGGTGACCGATAGGATGATGCTTAATGCCCAACATATCTTCCCACACAATACGCCAACCACGAAGGAGGCCTATTATTATAGAATGATATTTGAGAGATTCTTTCCACAGGTACACTCTTCCTCTATACTGTGATCGATCAAGTCGAAAAGCAATGATACATTGTTCATTATACAACTATTCTCGTTTTCACACGATGTTCTGTTTTGCAATGCAGAGTTCTGCAAGCCTCACGGTACCAGGCGGAGCAAGTGTGGCTTGCAGCACTGCTACGGCAGCTGAGTGGGACGCATCTTGGTCGAAAAACCTAGATCCGTCCGGACGGGCCGCCATTGGGGTCCACAATTCAGCCTATGAGAAGCATTTCGGGAATTTGGCGCCAAAAATGATCGACCCTGTTTCGATGATGGACGGAGTCGGGGCTCCGGAGCTCACCATTAGGGGCTAGAATCTTCATTCAAGTAGAGAAGCTCTCAAGTAGAAGTGTATATATATATATATATATATATATATATATATATATATCAATAAGTACTACTCTGCTATGTGAAGAAGAAATTCTTGGTTATGTATGGTAGTTCTACTTGAAATAAAAGGTATGTTTGGTAAGTTGTAGATGGATTGTTTGGATTAGGTGCAATGTTTTCCTTGTGTTTTATGGTCTTTATTGGGAAATAAATGTTTCTTGTCTTGTGTATTTATTTTCAATGTGGACAAAAGTTTGGAATCATGCGTATGTAAGAATCAAGCTCTTATCTCGACTCAAGTTCTATCTCGATTCGATTTAAATGTTTTGGAGTTCGAACTCGATCTAGTTTAATTTTTATACTTGAGTTGGATTAGATAAAAAAAAAATAGCTTTGCTCTGCTAAGATCCGACTCGGTTGAGTTATAGAACTTATAAACTTGTAACACAATAAAGAGAGCTTAATAAGATTGACTTGAAATTATATATATTAGGAAAAATGGATCATGAGCCTATCAAATTGGATATTATTGAGTTGCTATTTTTTTTTCCTCAAATCCTAATACCAAATGACATAAAAACACGTTTATGCGACGAGTTCTGGATATATATATATATATATATATATATATATATATATATATATATATATTATGAGTGCAAATGGTGTTTCATGGCAAATTTGTGCTGTTTATTCGATTCGCGTTGCACCATAGAGAGTATAATTCATAAATATATTTCTATTATTAAACCTGATTTATGTATACTATTTTTATTAACTATCATTTTAGTTTAACACAATTTTATGTGTTGTACAAAATAGAGATCACAGTATACATTAGCCACAAGTAATTTAATTTATGTTGATAAAAGAATGAATTTATGCCACATCCAAACTTGGGGACTCTGGATAAGAAAATGATTCGGAGAAAACTTTGGAGAAAGATCTAGAGAAAAATTAAATATAATCATACGTGAATATTTCGAGAAAAAGATTTGAAGAAGTACTAAACATAAATTATACCTGATTATACTAGACATAATTATACGTGAATAATTGGAGAAAAGGTTGAAGAAAAACTTTGTAAACTTTATTTGTGTTGGATATCTTATGTCCAATTATTTAAATTTATATATAAACTTACGTATATTTGAATAGAATTACAACTATTTAAGTTTGATAGTCCAACTTAATTCGACCACCTAACATCATCGAATATACCATAACAATTTACACCGAATCTGTTGCATTCTCTCCCAACTCTGGATTTGTTGCATTCTTAGTGTGTCACTCCAATTTAAGTACCTCCCCAATCAATTCATAAGTAACTGACTTATCAATCTGATTGTTACAAATAATCAAATTACTAAAAGTTAGCGGTAATTAGTAGTAGTTTTAAATGTATTATATATAGAATAATATAAGAAATCTTATATACATAATAAGAAGGTTTTGAACTCTCCAGCTATTAACACGTGGACAAAGAGATGCAAATGATCGTTTCGTCGTTCTATCTCCTCTCTTCATCTATTGCTTTCTCTCTCTTCATGACACGTGGAGAAAGAGATGCAAATGATCGTATCATCGTTCTATCTCCTCTCTTCATGTATTGCTTTCTCTCTTTACTTGATGAATGAACCCTAGCCCTTTTAATTGATGAATCAACTGTGAAGGTTTCACTTTTTGCATACCAGGTGTTTGATGAACTGCCTCAATGACATCACTTTCTATTAGCCGTTTAGACTTCTCTCTTCATTTCGACTCTTAATCTTATGAGCAACCGTTTTATCTCATCTCTTCATTTTCGACAATTAATTCTTATCAGCATACAATTGAAGCAACAAATAGCTTTGGCAACAAAACTGATCGGTTGGTGAGTCTTCATTTCTCAATGAAGTACATGTCGTTACTTTTTTAATCAACTGTGAAGGTTTCACTTTTTGCATACCAGGTGTTTGATGAACTGGCTCAATGACATCACTTTCTATTAGCCGTTTAGACTTCTCTTCATTTCGACTCTTAATCTTATGAGCAACCGTTTTATCTCATCTCTTCATTTTCGACAATTAATTCTTATCAGCATACAATTGAAGCAACAAATAGCTTTGGCAACAAAACTGATCGGCTGGTGAGTCTTCCTTTCTCAATGAAGTACATGTTACTTTTTTAATGATATATGTGTCCATGAACTCAAAGGCCTTTCATTTGTGTATTTAAACATGCCTACAATTTTCAGATTGTCCAAGTATTCATCAAAGCTTTTTTAGCAAAAAGAATAGAATTTAGTTGGAGTTCTTATGGATTCATATTCCTCTTTTTTGCCGTTAGAAGAAGTTCATTTCAAAAGTGGTTTGGAGAGCATTATGGTTAGACTTTTACGTATATGGGAAACACGTAATTTTAAGCGCAACCACGAATTGATGAGTGTTGATTTTCTATTATTGAATGAGAAGGTGATGCCCTTAATACACATGTAAAGTTTATAAAGCTTTACAAAAAGTAATGGTGGGCATAGACTTTTTGATAGTTTTTTGTTGTTGTATTATACGCTGAATAATGAAATACAATGAAGGATTTTTATTTGTAAAAAATGACTGAACTAAGTGTTTTAAATATTTTCCATATTATTTATAATTGAAGTGTTTTTTTTATGCAATATAGGATTGCCTGATACAAGGAGCATCCATCAAAAGCTTATTCCACAATTTACGGAGCATCTCAAGGAAGGCCGAGTTTTCATCATCAAGAAGTTCGATGGTAGCAAAAGTGGTAACTTATACAAGATGACTGAACATCAGTTCATGATACGATTCACGGATAAAACTTCTATCGAAGAAGTGGATGATGAAAATCATTCCATCAACAAAGAGAAATTTCGTATTAAATCACATGATGATTTGATGAAATTAGCTGATAAAAATGAAGATCTATCAGGTTGAAGTTTGAATATTTGTTTTCCTTTAATTTTTAATTGAAAATAGATATTGATAGCATTGTTTTCTCTCATTTTGCAAAATTTAGATGTGATTGGCTTTCTATGTAAGATCCACAAGCACATGATTGTGACCGCAAGTGGATCAAAAAGGCTAATGCTTCGCATCATAATGAAAGAGTAAGTTCAACTCCTAGCCAAGTTCCATTATACATATATTTTCCAAAGTAAGATTCAATTTTGATAGCCTAACTTTATTTACAGGGAGTTGATAGCCTATATAACTATTTGGGATGCTTTGGCAGAATGTGTCAACGAGAAATTGCAACAAATAAAGGAGAAGACAATATCATAGTGGCAACGAGTGTCAACCTGAAGATATTTTCAAGTAAATTACTCTATCATGTTCATTGTTTAATTACTCTTTGCATTTGACCATTACTTACCTAATAAGTTCGGATGACATTTATTATTTTTATGTCAAGAACAACTTTATTTGAACACGACATCAACATCAAAAATCTTCATTAATTGCAAGTTTGATATCGAGAAATGTTTCTGTGACAGGTATGTATATGCAATTTTGAATTTAGCAAACTGTTTTACATGGATGTTTACTAAATTTTGTACCTCAAATGGGACACAGAATGACGATTGAACATTATTTTGAAGACAACGTCTCTCAATCGGAAATCAACAAAATCGAAGAAAAGTGTCATAGCATCTCAAAAATGTTCGAATTCATCTCAAATGAGAAAGAACAGGTAGGTGGTAACATATGCTTCTATGTTCCTTAATGTATTTCAAATTTTAAAAACTTATGCGCTATGAAGAATTTGATAACTTATGCAGGAAAAAGAATTCACATGCATTGCAAAAGTTTTAAACATTTTAACCACAAATGGCTAGAACTATATATCTTGCTCCAAATGCTCACGTAAAATGAGCAAAAATGAGACGAGACTTAAATGTTTCAACTGCAATACCCCCAAGCTATTGGAGTATTGAGGTTTAATTTCTAAATAGTCAAGCATATCATTTGATGTATAATCTACTACATGTTAACATTGTCTTATGTACGAAGGTTCAGTATAGAGGCTGCGGTGGATGATGGAAATGATAAAACAACTTTTGTTCTTTTCGACAAAGCTGCAAAACAACTAATAAATCAAGCTGCTTCTGATTTAATATCACTTGAAGTAAGAATTCAAATCCAATTTCATTGAAAATTAACGCCGCATATAAAAGGCTATAAACTCCAAACAAAAATAACCTTCAAATAAACCTCTCTTTGGCGGGATATTAATTCTGGAAATGCTAGGGTTAATCAATCTACAACTTGCATACTTGATATTGTGGGGAGGAAATTCAAGTTTCAAGTTCAAGTTATCCCATACAATTTCAAGGCCAAGAACTAGACATTTACTGTGACACGGGTTATAGATGAGGTTTCAATGCCTGAAACAGAAGAAGTGAATCAAAAGGTAGCATCCAATTATTATTCATATGAGATATTACATGCATACATATACTTACTTAAAGAGTTGTGCTTGTATAACTTTGTGAAAAATATTAACCTCATGAGCTTTTAGGAAAGAACCGCAGCTGAGTGTCCTGTACATAAAGGAAGACCATTGCAAGATATCAAAACTGAGAAGTTAGACACGGATTCAGAATCAGACGAAAAAAAAATAGTGACTAAGAAGCGCAAACTGCAAAGGTTAGTTTCCATTATTAAATGAACACAAAAAAATTGAATATTCTATATTTGTAAAATTGCACTTAATAAGAATTGTTTACATTCGAACAGGAAAACCTCAAAAAGGCATAGTCCAGAGGCAGTGATCGACTGATGAAAGAGCAGACTGACATCTATTTATTTTTTCATAGTTCATTTGAAAGGATTTTCTTATGATATTTGCAGTTTTTATTTACGTTGATAGCACTTTCTTAATAACAACAAATATGAAATCAATGTGTTTTTATTATGATAAGTATTAATTATGATGAATCATGATGAATCATGTCATTTCGCATCTGACCTAATTTACAATTTCTGAACGATTAGATGAATGAATGAACTTAAACATTTGCAGCTACAACACCTTTTAGTTTTTAGTCCGATGATATTGCATTTCATTTTTAGGATGATAATATTGTATTTTATTTGCATTACAATGAGCATCACAACTATTGAAGTTAAAGGAGCTGGAAACTAACACCATCTACTTGACATGTTAATAGAAATTACAATGTCATCAAGCAATGTAGACTTTTTATATTTTTCGACTTGTAATCATAGCATTTGACAAATGTTTTACGGTTGTTGTCCTAATAATTGAATTTATGTAACAGACTATGATTTTTTGGATTTAAAGATTTAATTGTTTCTGTAATTTATTTACAAATGCAATTTTTTTGGACAAGACATCAACATTCAATATCTTAATATCATTATCATATATAAAATTTTCAAGAAAAATATAAGATATGACTTGATTCAAACAAAGTTAAAAGTACTGAGAATTTAGTTCGTATTTTTGAAGCAATTAGATAATGCATGATACATTACCATTGTATTTTGAATAACCATTTTATATTTTAACTTTTATTGGTAAAATGATTGTCTATTTTAGGTTTCATCATTATCATATATAAAATTTCCAATCAAAATATACGATATGATCTGATTCAAACAAAGTTAAAAGTACTAAGAATTTAGTTCGTATTTTTGAAGCAATTGGATAATGCATGATGCATTAGCATTGAATTTTGAATAACCATTTAATGTTATAAGTTTTATTGGTAAAATACTTGCCTATTTTAGGTTTCAATTCTAATAGGGACACTTTTTGTAGACAAATCAATTAACTGGTGATGAAGAAATGCCCTTCTCAGGCATTCATGTTTTCAGATATCAGGTTCTATTCTTATGCCTTGGCAGGAGTTTCCATAGTTGACAAGTACTGCTCTCCTACAGTCATACAAATCTAATTTTTATTTTATCGTACTCAAATATATTAATTGCAAACAACAGAGCAAGAAGGATTTTCAGTCCGACCTTTCACAACTTCAAAAGTGCATTGGATAATATGACAAATACAACCATTACAAAATATAAATCTTAGCATAGAAAAATCACCATTTTTCAAAAATACAATCATATATAATAAGAACAATGAAGTGATAAATTTGCAAAAATAATAGCAAGATGGTAAATTGGAATCTATGCATCTTACAATCATAATTTCTCGGTACTTTTTTATCAAACATCTCCAATATATGCTACTTTATAAAGTCTTTTTTTCCACTTTCTTACTCAAAATCTTTGAATGCAATACATCTCATGACGACAACAATATGAAAACTCTTTCACTATTCACCTTCTCACAAAACACCTACAAATTCACAAATAAACAAAATATAGTACTTTTCCAGCCAATATCAAATAACTGATCATTTCAAATAGCTCCCTTTCCAATAACAGCTCAAATATGATACACAAAAAAATAATATAATGACACCAAACATTATCAAAATAATACTAAATGTACCCCCAATCCACCAGACGCATTAAAAAATCAACAGAAGATGGAAGGAACATAATTTAATTAACAAATATTAAACAGGGAATACATGAGGCTTTTGGTTTTCAAAAGACAAATAGGAGAGTCACCATTATCTCCAATAAAACAACTCAATCTACAAATACCAAATTGTAAGAAAACACTTCAACAAAACATTGCAATGTTGTAATTATGGAAGAAGACGGTCTCAAGTGGAAACAGAAACACAAGTTAACAAATACACAACAGACACGATTTTGTCCTTCAACGGAAATGCAAGAGTCAAGCTATACAACATCAACAAATGAAAGTTGCAGTGGAAAGGAAATACTTGAAGGGAAGAGAGCCACAACAGAGCTTAATGCCATATTGAATTCTGATGCACCACAAAAATCAACAAATGGTAGGCCAACAACAGACACTTCATATCTAATATCAAAATAACGTGACAATATTATAGTTTAACAATTTAATAAATGAAAAAAATAGAGCCTCTGAATAATCTCCTGTTATTAGAAAAATTCGACATGTTACATCGAATAAATAGTGCATCACTCAACACAAGATTATTACTTCTATCGATAACTGACAACTGAAAATATAGACAGATACAGGGCATGCAAGAACACAAGGGCCATGAGACGAGATATTATGAAAGCAAAAAGAGCTTCAACAAATATAATTCTGGTATGTCGGATACAACTTAACATAAAAGAAACCCTCTAATTAGTATCTGATGATTGTAACAAGAAAAAAAATTCTAATGCAGGATAATACAAAAGAGCAAGGGAATTGAGACAAGAAATTTTCAAAGAAAAAAAACCTTCAACAAGCAAAGTAATTGTTGAAGGGGAAACAATTGCAGCAGAACTCAATAGCATGACTGATTCAAATTTAGGATGAAGGTTAACAAATGAAGGTTGCAAAATGAAATCCTCATATGAAAGATCAAAAATGGGTGAGAAGATTACTCAAAATTTCTTATTCATAAAAAAAATTCCCTTATAATTCACACACACATTTATCTGACAACAAAATACCGAAGCAGAGAGGAATAGTCAAAAAGCTCAGAGAGAAAATAGCATGCTAAATTGCCCATTATGCAATGCATTGATGTGGGAATTTGAATCCACAAAAAAGAAAGATGGGAATGGAGTGTCTCTTTTCTCACTATGCTGGCAACAGAGTAGGGTTTCATTGCCAAAAAAACACGCACCACTAGAATATGAGGAACAACTGTTGACATAATCAGTTTCATTTCGTCGAAACATAAGGTCATATAATTCAATTCTAGCTTTCACATCAATGGGCGCGAAAATAGACAAATCAATCAAAAAAGAAAGTGGACCATACTGTTTCAGAATTCACGATCAAAATCATCATTCGCTTGGATCTTTATTACCCTCAAAAGGTCGACAACCAAGATTCACCCAGCTATACATATACGATATGGTAAATGAGGTACAAAATCGTATCAAGTCTCTACCACGTAGCCCAACTTCCGAACAATTGGATGAAGACATTGTGAGTGGATTAATTCAGATGACAAATGAGAACAATGAGCTTGTAAAAACTTTTAGAATGATAAGAGACATATGAATCACGAGATACAAATGAATATTCAATTAGGTTGATCGCACAGAACCAAAGAGGAAAACAGTATGACTTACCAACAACTGATGAAATAGCGATGCTCATTGTGGGAGATATATCAGCCTCGACTTGGAAAAGTGATATTATTGTGCAAAGTCAAACTACAGAGCTTCAAAGAATAAGCGAGCTGCACCCACTATTTATGGCAATGCAATACCCATTGCTATTCCCGTATGGAGAAAAAAGATTCCATGATCAGATTTCCTACAATGGAAATTCAACAATAAAAAGATCATTTGATACCATGAATGAATTCTATGCTTATCAACTACATACACATCTGACGGAAGGAACAACAATTATAAGGTCGGGATGTTTGCTTCATCAATATGCAGTGGATGCATACAATGCTATTGAACAACGACTGTGATGGATATGGAACAATAAAAAAAAAGGGCTGAACTTTACAATACCGTATGCGATGTAGTCGCAAGGGATGATAATGATACGAGGTTGCTAGGCAAACAAGTAATTTTACCATCTTCGCACACAGGCAGTCCTAGATACATGGTGGAGAATTTCCATGATGCAATGACAATATGCAGATGGCTAGGCGACCCTCAACAGTTCATCATGATAACGACAAATCCAAAATGGGATGAGATAAAAGAGCATCTGCAATGATATGACAACGACTCCCCAAATGATCGACCTGACATAGAATATCGAGTCTTCAAACAAAAGTTAGAAGAACTAATGGACGACATTCGTCAAGGAACTTTTTTTGGGAAAACACAAGTAGGTACATGGCGTAAAAGTCTACTTATAATAACATATAATATAACGATAATAATCAATTGCAAAGTGCATGAAAAACATTGTTAAAATATCAGTTTGTAAAAAGCCTTCCAACCAATTAAATTTTAAAAGTACATCTTAATTATATATAAAATAATATGGCATTGAAATAAATAGATTCCAATCTAATTCTTCAATTCATATTTGGTTGTAGTTGTCTACACGATTGAGTTCCAAAAATGAGGACTCCCACATGCACACATACTTTTTTGGCTCGAGGAAAAGTACAAGAATCCCCACTCCAGTACAAATTGATGCATTCATTTCAGCGGAAATACCAGACAAACAAACTGATTGCGAGACATATGCATTGGTTGAGCAATATATGATACATTGACCATATGGATTGCAAGGGTCTCAATCTCCTGCATGGCAAGGGGAAAATGCATAAAAAAGTTTCCAAAAACGTTCAATGAAAAGACAATAGTGGATGAATCAGGAAATGTAAAGTATCGAAGAAGAAATGAAGAAACAAAATTTGTCCTAAAAAAGAATGTCAGGGTGGACAACAGTTTTGTGGCGCCGTACAATCTAGCCTTATTGAGGAAGTACAAATCACACATAAATGTTGAATGGTGCAACAGATCAAAGGCCATCAAGTACCTATTCAAATACATTACAAATGGGGTAGACAAGGCTACAATGATCATCCAGAAGGTTCAGGATAATGCCCAATTGAATGAAAAGAGGAAAATAAATGAGAAAGATGTGAATGAAATCAGAGACTATTCGGAATGTCGTTATCTTTCGGCATGTGAAGCGATATGGAGAATATTTGCATTTGATATACACTACAGAAGGCCTGCAATATAGAGACTAACAATTCACCTCCCGGACCAACAAAACATCATTTACTATGAATCGGAAGATCTTCAAAATATGTTGGACAGGGATGGGGTGCAAAGAACCATGTTCACGGAATGGATGCAAATAAATAAATGAAATGGTGAGACAAGAAAGCTGACTTACATCCAATTTCCAACAAAATTTGTATAGGATGCCAAAAACAAGTATTGGTGTAACACCCCAAATTAAACTTTAACTATGTAAAGTATAACAATTTTTTTTTTTATATAGTTAAAATAAGACCTAAGTGATAGTAATGTAAATTATTGATTAATAGTGGTAGAAATTATGTATAAATAATGGATGGATAATGAGTTTTAAATTTAATATATATACACAATAAAGTTTATTAGTATTATATAATAATAATAAAGTTCATTAATATAAAGGTATAGATATATAAGCATACGTGTATATGGATAACAATTAGCATCACTTTAACAAATAATACCATAATAATGAGTAATAAAAATAAAAATAATAATAAAACTAAAACAAAAGAAAGTGGAAGAATTTAATGAGATGATGACTCAAAATAATATGAAAGGGGAAGAGGACGTGTGTCCCCTCCTTGATAATAAATCATGTTTATATCTTTAACATTAAGAGAACAAAAGAGAAACAAGAAAAAAAAAATTACGAAAAGAAAATAGAGAAATAATTAGAGGAGAAAACAAAGGTATTGCACTTTACTATTCCAAGTCGTGGATTCATGTTTTGCTTTATTCCTTTCTTCCTTAACTTAGATACATATTAAAGATATGCATGTTAATCAATTTGATGCAATCAGACTTCCCAATTTTACATTTTATTTTATTATCAAACGTGTTTAGGTGTAATAGTCTATTAATGGATTTATGTAGTTTTTTAATTTAGTCTTGTTAAAGTAAATCAAAGATGAATGACTCAGTTAGATTAATAAATCTCATACGATAGTTAGATTTTTAAGTAAGAGAGTAATTATTAATTAATTATCTAATTTGTTTAATCACAGAACATGGAAATCTAGTTTAATAATTATAAAAAAAATTGAATTATTTTATGTCCAGTATTTATATAATCACGTACAGGTTTTTATTCTATGTAATGATTAGATTAATTATTATATAGAAGCTCCACTAAAGAAAGATACTCTTTAATTTTGAAGAATTTAAAGGTGTTTATCAATTAATTAAAGGTAAATAAATTATCAACTTAATTAAACAAAGTTTTAAACCGTCTGTCTCTATTCTTTCATGATTTGAATTTTCGTTCTTAGAATTTGAAATAGAATAAAATATGATTTGTAGGGTTATTTTATAGATTTCTAATAAATAGAAATTTTATTAATTGAACTTTTAAGGCACATAAAATATAGAAGAAAATCCGATTGTCAAGAGATAAGTTTTAATATACATATATATGCTATTGTTGTAACAAAGTCAAAAAGTTTTAGCTCATTGGCCTTATATAGTGTAACTATCTTAATTTACATGCATAATAAGTTTTATAAGATATAAAAGGTAAATGATTAAAATGTCAAATAATTAAGAAATATGTAATGAAAGTATGAGATAGGGAAATTGCTTATTCTTATCATGCACTGTATAGTATCATTGAGTATGAATATTTGCAATAAGCTTCAAAGGTACTATTTTATTTGTTATACAAGATTAAGGGTAATGATATAATATACATCACAGATCATTAGCCATTAAGACCTCAAGGGACAACGTAAATGATTTAAAAGGTGACAACGAGTAAAGGTAAGTAGAAATTCATTTGCAACTACAATGCATAGACATATTATCTTATGTGTTTATTTGTGTTATGTGATAATAGTATATGTGAATTTGTGTTTCTTGATATTGGTGATTATTCTTTATATGTGGTTAAAGAGAATGTTTTAGTATTGAATTTGTCCATAGCATTCATGAGCATATATAGTTGTATGTATAGAACATGGTGAGACTGTGTGCACATCATATCATACAAAGAGCAAAGTTAAAGCAAAGTTGACCACTACTAGTACATCGAGGCCGGTAACGACTTTCATAGTAAAAGTGTGCCTATGGCATGCGAGTCGTGGTTATGGTTCGAATATATTGGGCCATAAACATGACTTTAAAGCAAAGTAAAGTAAAATACAGAGATTATTGAGCTAGCTCCTTTCCGATGTACTGTAGATGGGTCAAGGGCCCAACATAGTAAAAGATATCAAAGCCATGTATTCACGATATTCTTAAAGTCTTTACAGCCATTTGTATGACAGTGCATGCATGATTTCTGCTTACTGAGCTTATTAGCTCATATAGTTTATGCATTGTAGGTGAATTTACTGATGTATAAGCTCATGGACTTACTGATTGTGCTGTTGAGTTCCTACGAGTTCGGAGATGGTGTACATGGATGACGACCTGTTGGGCTACGTTATGAGCTTATTTTGCTTTAAACAATGTTTTTATGAAAAAACATGGATTTTTGTTTTATCTTCACTTTTGTTGGAAATAAGTATATAAAATATAGAAGTGGGTGTGGCTTGACTTTATGATGAATGCTACAAAGCATGCTATATATTTTCTTATCTAGTTTCGGGTGCAAGAAAAGTTATTTGTTACAACGTTTAAAAAAAAATCACACTCACTTACAAATCTTTTAATATGAAAATCTATTACATGTCTAGCTATATTAGAAATGTGGTTGTGACAATTGGAAAGAGCGGAAATAAGTCTAGTAAGGATTGTTAACATCCATCCGACAACGGGCGAACTATACTACTTAAGAATACTGGTCACAGTCATAAAAGGACCAAGAAGCTTCGATGATTTTCTCAATATTCGGGGTGTTGCTTAGCCAACATTTAAGCCTGCGTGCTATGCTAGAGGGCTACTGGATGGGGACTCAGAATGGCACGAGGCAATTGATGAAGCAACACGATGGGCGACCCCGAACCAATTACAAAATTTGTTTGTAACACTTTTGTTTTACTGTGAAGTGGGAAGCCCGGTAAGCTTATGGAACTACTGTTGGAGAGCTCTTGCGGAGGACATACCCTACAAACAAAGAACAAACTTCGATTTCATGGACTTGCAGTTTTTCGATGAGGAGCTTCAAAACTATACGTTGGGGGAAATTGAAAGTCTGTTGAAACAAAATGATAAGTCCCTGGTGGACTTTCCTGACATGCCACTACCCGACAAAAGTATCATGACAGAGCTAAAAAATTCACTCTTGAGAGAAGAAACATCTTACAACATCGATGAACAAGAGGAAGAACACAACAAGATGATAAAAACATTAAATGACGAACAACGATTTGTGTTTGAAGACGTGATGGACTCAATGAGATATGGAAAAGGAAAACTATTCTTCATATATGGACATGGGGGAACTGGAAAGACATACCTGTACAAAACGATCATTACAAAGGTGCGATCTCAAAAGAAAATTGTCATTCCAGTGGTCTCATTTGGCATTGCAGCGTTGCTACTTCCTAGAGGCAAGACAACACATTCAAGATTCAAGATACCCTTTAATGTTACAAAAGATTCCGTTTGTGATATAAAACAAGGGTCCATGTTAGCTGAATTTTTGATCCAGACGAACTTGATTATATGGGATGAAGCGCCTATGGCACATTGTCACACTTTTGAGGCATTTGACAGAACAATGAGGGATTTGATGATGGCTTCAGACGCAACTGCAGGATTGAAACCATTCGGGAATAAAACAGTATTGCCTGGAGGAGAATTCAGACAAATTCTTCCGGTTATACCCAAGGGGAACATACAAGCCACTGTGTTGGCCACAATAAACCGATCAACCCTATGAGATTCATGCATTGTCCACATCCTCACGCAAAATATGAGAGTGCAACAACCAGATGACGAATTTGTAAAATGGGTTCTACAAGTAGGCGATGGAAATGCTAAGAAAAGCCTTGCAGAGGACAATGATGGAGATGAAACAGAGAAGATCGAGAATGATAGAAGGTTCATGTTGGAGACAACGGCTAACCCGGTAGAACAAATAGTTCAACACACATATACCAATTTGCAGACATTTGGCAATGACAAAGGATACCTAACAGAAAGAGCAATTCTCACCCTAACAAATGAAACTGTTGATGACATAAATTCGTATATATTGTCTCTTTTGTAGGAAGAGAAAAAAAAGTACTGCAGTTCTGATAGTATTGAAGATGATGGAGAATCCAACAACTGGATTCAAAACTTATATCTAGTAGAATTCCTCAACAGCCTCAAGTTTTTTGGCTTGCCAAACAACAGATTAGAACTAAAGAAAAATATACCGATTATGTTGCTAAGAAACATCAACCAAAGAGAAGGGCTTTGCAATGGAATTAGGCTAAGGATATCACATTTAGGAGACAGGGTGATTGAGACAGAACTATTAACCGGAACACACATGGAAAACAAAGTACTGATACCGAGAATAATCCTTTCTCCAACTAACTCAAAATGGCCATTCAGACTACGAAGACGTCAGTTCCCTATTAAAGTTTGTTATGCAATGACAATCAATAAAAACCAAGGACAGAGTTTGCGAAAAGTGGGGTTGTATCTACCGAAATCTATTTTCAGTCATGGTCAGTTGTATGTTGCACTTTCTCGAGTCACGATGACAGCAGGATTGAAGATACTAAAGATTGAAGATCAAACTGATGAATCATATGACGTACAAAACATAGTTTACCGAGAGGTGTTCAACAATCTTCCACAAACAACAACAATGTGATAGGTAATTCAATTCTATTTACATAAAATCATAAATCAACCAATTAAGATGACATTGGGGATAGTCAATCTCAGTATATACAATTTTCAAAAAATGCACTAAATATATAACAAGTGTTGTGATTGCCCTGAAACTATCAACAATAACACACATTAATGACACTAAATTTTGTTATGTCCATTCTATGTGGATATGTTTGACTAACCTTAATCTGCATTATTTCAGACGAGCTTCATTACTTCTACTGGAGCTTGCAGGCTGCTCGGTGTGGGCTTCATCATTTCAATTTTGACTGGTCAGTCTTCCAATGAATTTACCAATATTCACGCGTACAATGAATGCATTCTACAACTTCTATATATATGTTGAGTAGTGTCATCTATATATATTATAATATCCATTCATTACAAAAGAGGGGAATATAATCCATATATGTTGGGCTCTACATACAAAATATATTAAGCAAACATAATCCTCTATTTCTCCAACCTGACATGCATCATAAAACCACATAGTATGGATAAAAAATTCATTTCCACTAAGATAATTTATTTATCGATTTTTTTTAGGATTTGAACACTATATGTTGTACAATGAAGAGTTACTAAATCAATTCTTATGCTCCTCCATGTTGTACAACATATCACCATTTATCTCCTCTTATCAAATTTTTTATACCATATATAAAAAATATGATTTCCTTTTACTCCTATTTTTTAATTTATATTGAAATGCCAAATTTATTTCTAATGTAAAACGTGAAATTTAGGTGGTTTGGGTGAAGGCTGACTAACTTAAAAATGTCGGATCTATTTCTAAATTTATGTCAATACCATGAAATAAAAAATCATAATCAATAAAACAAACTCCGCCTACTTCTTCCATGACTTAGAAATAACCCACATTAAAGAAATTCCACATGCCATGAACAGTATTGCAATTCAAAGAATCCATATTCATGAATATTGATCGTGTGAGTTCAATTGGAGATGCTATAACACAAATTTCATCTCGAATGAAGTAATATGACAAAAATGTGAAGGGTTAGGGGGAGATTCACATTATTTTGCTTTATTGTTTCATTGAGGCAAAACATCAAACACTTAATTTGCAGACTTCACCCACACAAAACTAAACAAATAATAACAAACAAATATAAGAAATAAATAAACAATGATGACAAACCTGTAGCAATTGCAATGCAGAACTTATCAGAACAGAATTTTAGCACAAATTCAGAACCAATGGTATGACGTACTCGCGAGGAGAAAATAATGAAGTGAGATGCTTTGCCGACGATTAATTGAAGAAACTGAAATTTTAGCTGCCACAACTAATGATTTCTTAATTTATCTATGGCGGGAATTGAGACTTTGTCCGTTAGGATATGTTTCAGGAATTTCACTCTTTATATGTGTATAGTGTTCAAATATAGCCAAATACGTCGATTCCATCTATGAATAATAAGAACAATATAGCCATGATAAACCGACTTGTCACCGTTATGATTGAATTTTTATTTTAATGTTGTAATGATTAATTTTCTTATGGAAGATGTGGTTATAAAGATATTTAGTTTGTTGTGGTTGAAACTTTAAATCTTCAAAATTCACAGGTCGCCTTCCGAAATCCTTACAAATTTTATTAATTTTTGTGAAATAAAGATTATGTCATGTAATTTTACTCAAAAAAATATTCTTTCGAAACTCAAGAATTGTAGATAGTGACAAAATAATATAATTTGTATTTCTAGATTTAATAAGGTCAAATGAGCAATTCAACTAAATCTTACTAAATAAAAAATGTTACGACCTGACATATTTACCGTAATCAAAGGTTCATGTTCTATTTAACTTCAAAAATAACATCTTTAACAAATATATTATGTTTATAATATCAGGGAAAATGTTATGTACAAAAATATATTGGGTCAAAAAAAGGAACAAAATTTAAACTGTGTAAATCTTTCAAATTTATAATTTTATTGCAATATTATATTACAAATATATCTTCACTTACATATACTTAGAGGTACACGCTAGTGATATTTTTCTGCCTAAAAATAGTTTAATGGGATATATGAACCTGTGATAATATATCAATGACTTATTTCAACATCTTCACATTTCAATTTTAAACAATCAGCTCATACAATATGGTATCGTATACATAATTATATTTTCAACATTAATAATAAATCTTAAACATAACAAATTACCCACAAATCAAAATACAAATATTTCAGTACAGTACTTTATCTACAATCAACAAACTTGTGAAAATTTGAGGATGCGAAAATAAAACCAATGAAAATAAATATAGCAAATAAACAAAATAACTAAAATCTTTATACATAAAATAACAAATTAATAAACTAAAAATACACAACAAATATAGGTAATCTGGAGTTTTAAGCCCTTGCAACGCACGGGTTATGACCTAGTGTATTTAAAATATTAAAGAATCTGATTTCATGCCATTTATAAAAATACTACTACCTTTTTGGGATAGGACTGCACTAATAGAAGTTAAAGGCCTAAACCTACAAGAGAATTGTACTCAACATTGATATCCTATGTAATAATAACGGTATATTTAAATATGAACTAGAAGACAAATTCTAAATAATCAAAGACTTTAACCTAATATCAAACAAAATTAATGTTGCTAATATCATTAAACTCCGCCATGCACTCATTAATCATATTTTTAATGTTGCTAGTATTTTAAGTTAAATTCACAAATAAACCTCTAAATAAAATAAAAGAGATTGAACCTAAAAGAAAACAAGTTAAGTGATAAATGAAAATGGACCTAACTAAAAATTATTGAAATTTAGCACGTTCAAGATGTTCAATAACTAGGAATGTCAATTATCATAAAATGTTAAAATAATATTCCACGTGTCAACTTTAACCGAATGCATTTTATGACCATGCAACTGACATGCTTGGTTGGCCAAAATCAGTCCTAAAAATATGTGCAGATGTTGTTTCTATATTACTCCACCTTTTGTTATGACTTTTGTCACATCTGTATACAATGTAACGTACTAACTCATCTAAAATATTCTGATTTCTTCAATTACACTACGGGCTTGTTTACTACGTTAATTTTGTCAAATGTGATGAAATAAATAGGATTTCAACTCGATCTACTTTGCCAGATCAGATGTCATAAATAGGCTTGTTCTTAATTATTTTAGTTTGCATCAAAAAAATCTAAAATGTGAGATTTAATTCCTGAGATGAATCATAATAAGATCTGGTTTATATATTAATTCTCAACTTTAGATTTTAGATTTAAATTTTAAAATATCTTATTAAAAAGCTTAATTTAACATTATTTTACTATTTAAATCTTCAAAATTAGATTGATTTCTTAAATCCAAGACAAAATTCAATTTTTTTTATCCATATTTCAATATATCTTTATATTATTGATAATTAAAACAAGTTAGTGCAATCTTTGAATGATTTTCATTCGACTTGTCTTAATTCATTCAAATATAAATATATATTGAAACATAAATAAATCTATAAATATAAATAAAATGAAAAGTGAAAAAGAAAATGTAATTTTGTCTTCAATTGAGAATTCAATCTAATTTGAAGTCTTATATTGATAAATAAAGTTAAATTAAGTCACTTATTGAGAAATTTCAAATATACATCTCTAAAGATAGAATACACCATATAAAAATTTATATGACAACGTTTCCGTTATATAACTTTGTGAAATAGAGCCTATTAATTACAACTTAAATCCATTTTCAGAAGTAAGTCTTTATTTTGTGGTTTTTAGTTGTTGACCCGTCTAACAAAATTAAATCAGTAAAATATTCTAATAAATGAACACATATATAAATTCTCAATTTTTTTGCTTAAAATTTACAAGGCATCTTCAACACTGTACGTAAATTTTGCGCTATTCTAATGTAAAAAACAATCTACACTATTCTTTGTATTAAAAGAAATATTTTATTATATTCCTTATTATTATAAAACAAACAGAATGAAAATAAAAGAAAATGAAAAGAAAATAAGTTTTAAAAATGAAAAAGAATATAAAAAGAGACCACCTGCAAATTTTAAGTCTGTGCAAACTTTTACTAGAGAAGCAATGGTTACATTGTAATTACATACTTGAATGTGGTAGTGGTGCTTTAATATTTTAATAATCACGTTTTCATGGTTTTGCTCTTAGAATTGAATAGTTGTACTTTATATAATATTCTAACAAATTAAACAACAAATTAATGAAGTCTTCCTCTCCAAGGAAAAAAATAAGAGCCCTCCACCCCCTACTCCACACTCCCCCTCCCCCTCCCCCCCTCCCCCACCCCTCCCAATATCTTATTATTATTATTATTATTATTATTATTATTATTATTATTATTTAAGCGTATTAGACTCCGCATTGAAATCTAAATATTTACAATATATATATGCGAAAATATATTGCAGGTTGTTAACAAAACCAATCATACAAAAGGAAACAAAAAAACCCCAATGCCACTGAAACAATAACTCAAAACCCCACGCACGATCTCTTTAATGGCGGCCAAAAAGAGAAAGCTTCTCCCTTATGAAAAAGTTGAGGTAATGTTTCGCCGTTCTTGGTAATTCTTTTATGTGACGGTGAATGTTTAAAGTTATACCGTTTCCACTATTTCTGAATTCTATTTTATCACCATAAAAGTATTGATCTTCTGTTTTTTCCCCTTTTGTTGGGTTTTTTCGTCTTGTTTATTGATTATTCAGTATGCGGTATCGCTAATGTGTGAAGTTCTGCATTGTATTCTCTCTCCGGCCAAACCAATAAAAAAAATTAATTTTTATTGTTGATTATGACGCGTGGGTATCGGAGTTTCTTTGCATGTGGGTTTTCTTTGATTATTAATGGAAAGGGGAATTATGGTGCGGTAGATTGATTGAATAAATGTGGGCGTGAGATTAAATCGACGAGATTTTTTTCTTAATTTGGTTTGTGTAGACATGCAGAGGTTATGTTGGACATGAATCTCTGTATGAATTCATCAGTTTTTCTGCTTTTGTTGAGTTTTATTTATAAGCATATTACCATCTGGGATTCTATGTGGTATATGAGGTACACAAGTCGAGTTACCGCAATTTGTTTGGTCACCCCTTGCTATATTTGTCTATCCACTTATTTATTTCTATTAGTTAAAAAATTTGGTTACCTTGTGGAATATTTATCAGGTGAGGAGTTTGGAAGATGGGTTTCTGGGTTCATGGCACACTGGAACAGTAATTAGTTGTGAAAGGTTGACTCGTGTAGTTCGGTATGATCACCTTCTCAGTGATGAAGGCTCTGCTAATCTGACTGAGACGGTGAATGTGACCCCTGCAATTGATGAGGTTTCCGGTGGAGAAAGTGGGATTCCTGAAAATCATAGAGGCTTGATAAGGCCTTCACAGCCTTCCCGTAATGTTGGGCCATGGCATGTACATTATGGACAATGCGTTGATTTGTTTTATGAGGATGCCTGGTGGGAAGGTGTCATATTTGATCATGAAGATGGATGTGAGCAACGAAGAATTTTCTTCCCTGACTTGGGTGATGAATTGGAAGGCAGAGTTGATATGTTGAGGGAAAGTAAAGATTGGGATGAAGTAACTGGGGATTGGAAACCGCGTGGAAACTGGTTGTTTCTGGAACTCATAGAGGAAGTTGAGCAAGATTGGCCTCTCCCTGTCTCTGTGAAGCAAATATGGTATGAAGTGAGGATAATGAATGATTTTGAAAAGCTTAGGGAGTGGACTTCTCCTGGACGGAATATTTGGAGAGAATTAGTGCAGCGCGTTCTTTTTGATTATTTAAGGATAACTGTTAAGCAGTTCTTCATAGAGTTGAATTCTTCTTGGGACATAGCAGAACTAGGACAGCCATTACTGGAATTTTCAGAAGAAGCTTTTGATGTAGTTCTAAAATCTGAAGGGCTTTTTCATAGTTCTCTTGCAGTTGTACCGCTTGAGGCTACCTTCCAGTCTTATGACGGAATGCCACAAATTGATGTAAATGATAAAAGCAATCATTGTGTTCAAGAAGAGAATCATCGGGTCCCCATCTCAGCTATGCTCACCAATGAACAAGCTTTATTCGTTTCCAATTTGCCAAATTTGTCTCATAATTCAGATGAATATTCTGGAATTGGTTCCAACAATTATGATGAAGCTCCTACTACGAGTTTAAAGTTACCAGATGTGGAACATAGGACTTCAACAGTGAAGAGAGGATATCAATGGCAGCCAGCTGTACCTGTATTGATTTCTGGAGCTGAGTATTGTCCTGATGCCATTGATGAGTGTAACGAGATGATTAAAAAAGATAAAAGGCCTCCAAGTGAACTCATGTTGAAGGCTAGTAAACATCTACTCCATTTGGGTTGGAAAATTGAGTTTGTGAGGGATAATAAGAATCTTAGAAGACGATATTTCTCCCCTGATGGGAAATTGTTTTATTCGTTTCATCAAGTTTGTGTGATGCTTAGCCATGAAATTCAGTTGAAATCTGGATCTCAAATGCTCATGGGGCCAAACTGTGGTACAAAAATCCATGTGGGGTTATACAAGGAAAAACTTTTACCTCCACTTGCTGGAAAGTCCCAAGCCTCCAGTGAATTGTCCAAGTCATGCATTCTTTCTGATGAGCTTCTCTTTAAACCTGAATATTGCCCTGAAGCAGTGAGAGACTATTATTCACTAAGTTTGCAGGATAAAAAAATATTCCGAGGTGGCTCAAGTTCTGAGGCGAAAGATATAGCCATGAAAGCAAAGCAACATTTATCTGCTATTGGGTGGCAGTTTTATTATTACCAGAAAGGAAAGACCAGGGAACTACGTTATCTCTCACCACCTGGAACATCATTTAACTCTCTTGTTTCAGCCTGTAAATGGTGTGTAGAAACTGGGTATGTCACTTCCAATGATTTTTCTCCTGTCACAGAAAGAATGGGAAATGTTAATTTCTTCCGAGATTTTGATGACCATCTGACGAAAAATAATTCACATCTTCCAATAATTGGAATGGAGTGCTCTGGAGATTTCCCCTTAGAGAATGACAAATATGAGAATCTGCAGTCATCTGACATGTTAATGTCTAAGGGAGGTGAAGTTCATAAAACCAAAATGTCGAGAAAGAGGAAAAAGCATGATAAATCACATTGTATTGAGCATTCACCATCACCCAAGAGAAGCAAGAAATCCTGTGCATCAATGAGAGTAAGAAGAGATATGAATGCTGATCCTTCAGTCACTGTGAGGCGGTCCAGTAAAAGAGTTCGGGACAGGATTGCTTCTTTATCTCAGCAAACTCCTCGAACTGTCTTGTCTTGGTTGATCGACAACAATGTGGTTTTGCCAAGAGAAAAAGTTCAATATTGTGGTAGGAAAAATGGTGTTTCTATGGCAGAAGGGCGTGTTGCACGTGAGGGGATCAAATGCAGTTGTTGTGGAGGAATCTTTACTCTTAGTAACTTTGAAGTCCATGCTGGCAGCACTAGTCGTAGACCTTCAGCACATATTTTTCTGGAGGATGGCAGGTCTTTGTTGGAGTGCCAGTTGCTGCTGAAGCAACGTGAGAGCAAGAAATATTCAAGGTCAGTACGTGAAATGAAGGGAAGCCGACGCACCAGAAAAAATGACTACTTGTGTTCTGTTTGTCACTATGGAGGTGAATTGATTATGTGCGACCAGTGTCCATCCTCATTTCATACTGATTGCCTTGGTTTAAAGGTCTTCCCTTTTATTAATTGCATTTATGATTTACATTATCTTAGCCCTTGATTATTCTTTTCTTTTGAGAATAGGTATTGACCATTAAGTTGGACTATTTTTGGTTGTATAAGCACCATTTAGAACTATCTTCTGTTTATGACCGTGTCACTGCTCTGCAGGAGGTTCCAGAGGGATCATGGTTCTGCCCGACGTGCTGTTGCAAAATCTGCGGCAAGTCCAGACTTGATGGAGGAAATGGTCAAGTCACTGACTCTTCTGTTCTCATTTGTGGTCAGTGTGAGCGACGATGTAAGTTACCTATATGGGTGTGTTTGTACTTGTACCAATAAGCTAATTTAGAGGCTATACTATATTATGCTCTAATTGTCAATAACTTCACGCAGATCATACTGACTGCCTCAGAAATAAAGGAATTAGAAATCGTTATTGTGAAAGATTTTGGTTCTGTCAAGATACATGTGAACAGGTACCTTTAACTGTTTACCATTTAGAGCAATCAGGATTATTGGGGTCTTTCAAGTAGCACATGGCTTTAATGTCTAATAATGCTTTATATTACATAGTGCTGAAGTGGAATTGTATATATTTAGCCGCACTAGAAAAAAATAAATGCTTCTATTTTTAGTGAATTAGAAGCATAAAGTTATCATTATGAAAAATTGTAACACCTATGTTCTTCCGGCTTCATGATTTTAATATGATTATTGCTTGCAGATATTTTGTGGTCTTCGCAAGATTTTGGGGGAAAAGGTTCCTGTGGGAACTGATAATTTGAGTTGGACTTTAGTGAAATACATCGAATCTGATCCTTCTAATCACGAAGCATTTGATGACGAGGATTTGGTAGAGATTCACAGCAAGCTTAATGTTGCTCTCTGTGTGATGCATGAGTGTTTTGAACCTGTCAAAGAGCCTAGCACCAGGAGGGATCTGGTGGAAGATGTTATTTTTAGTAGATGGTAAGGTCTCTTTTGGATGCCCATCTCGTATTCCAATTGCTTACTTGTGCATCTTTTAAGAACTTCTGTATAGTCTGTTGCTATGTTAAATGTGGAATATATTTTCTCCTTTGTGAATCCTGGTGTCTTTTGTTTGTGTTGTTTAATCCTACATTTAATAGGGAATGTTTCTTCACACCTTTTGGCTAACAAACATGACATTATGTGAGTAATTTATGGAGGTTATTAGAGTTTTAACATTATCAGTCTTGGATTGCTATAGGATACTTGTATGTGTGGATAAACAAACTCTTTAACAGCATAATTTCCTCTTTCCTTTTCTGTTCAACTGTGTATCTTCTATATTTTCATATTTCTCTCTCATTCATACACAAGAAAGTTGGGTTTATTTTAACTTTCTCTTTCTCTAACTTTCTCGAAGTTTCTACTTTAAGTTGATGGAGAATAGTGGCTTGCACTAGATTGAAATTCTCATATTTATATTGAATGGTTTTAATAACCCTGTTTTACTATACCCATGTTCCTTAACTTTGATTCTTGGTTTGATTACTTTCGTATATTATATTAAGGAGTTACAACCATAATAGTCATATTAACATCTGAATTTGCAGGTCACAGCTAAACCGTTTGAACTTTGAAGGGTTTTATACAATACTATTGGAGAAGAATGATGAATTAATTTCAGCGGCTACAGTGAGGTATCTTCAGCTTTGACATTTTTTATTTGCACCTGTTTTATTTTATTTTATTGAAATAATTTGAAGTCCTATGCCCTCTAACTACAGGATATATGGCAAAACAGTGGCAGAAGTTCCTCTAGTTGCTACTCGGTTTCAATATCGTCGACTTGGGATGTGTAGAATTTTGATGAATGAACTTGAGAAGGTATGATACACCCACTATTTAGTAGCTTACAGTTTTTGCTTCTTTCCCTTCTATTCAACTTCTTATTCTGAGACATGCAGGAGACATGCAATGGAACTGCATTACAAGTTTGTCTTGCTAATCATAACCTTTAACCCTACTATAGTAAAAACTCTTCAAATTAATAGTATTGGGACTACCTAAAGTCTATTAGTTAAAGGATATTTTTTGTTAATTGATAAATCAATTATTTATTAAAATGGAGAGTGAATGTTGAAATATGCATCAACTAAATCCTGAAATCTAGTATTGCAAATATGGTTATTCATTAATCAAGGAAATTATTAATAGAAAAAAACTAGTGGGAGATCTCCTAATCAAGAAAATCTGACAAAATATATTATAAGAATCTTTTTATTATTTATGCTTATAAATTTCGTAGTATGTATTTGCATCTATATTTTATAGTTATATATCGGTTTTGATTAAAATTTATTTTATCGAAATTATTAATTTTAACCTGTTGACCACAAGTCAGGACCGGAGAAAATTATTGTATTGTAGAGGTTATTAGCTTATCGAGTATTAGTTTAATTAGGTTTTACTTTTTGTAGTAGAAATTGAATAGTCTTGTAAAGTTTTGACCTGATGAGTACTTACAAATTACAAAGTAGATACAGGTGCTCATCCATTTAATCTCTGAAACTTTTGCTACCTATTTATTGAGTCTCTTATTCAAGGCCATTTGGATGTCAATGCAGACTGAATACCATCTGATACTTAATGAAGACAAAATCAACACTTTATTGTTTGCGACTCAAAAAATATTACCTGCTTATGCAAAATTCTAAGATGCCAAGGAGTCAATGAGTTGGGTTTGCTGATGTTACTTTTATCCCCTCTGAGTCTCATCCTAGTCAATAAACTGGCTAGAGATATCATGTCTTGACCATGGAGCCCTTATTATGCTTTCTCATTTAACGAAAAGCTGCAGAGCTTATTCTTAATAGCAAAAGACCATTATTTTTTAAGATGATATTATGGAAGAATTTCCAAGTCAATGGGGTTGCCTGTTCTACTCATTTAGGATGGTCGGTATATTTTTTTGTTACTATCAGATTGGATTTGTGCACATGTTTATTGGTGTTTGTTATTTGCTTATACACTACACTAATTTGGTTTGCAGAAACTCACGGAATTGGGAGTCGAGAGGCTTGTTTTGCCTGCTGTTCCTAGTGTACTGAACACCTGGACAACTTCATTTGGATTCTCCAAAGTGAATGAATTGGAGCGATTAAGCTTTCTCGACTACACCTTCCTAGACTTCCAGGGCACAGTATTTTGCCAGAAAGTAATAACTAGCAGTCTTCCCTTACTACCAAGTCTATTTGCCGGTAAGTATTATGCCCTTTTTTTTAAGAGCTCAACATTCATTTCTAAAGAAGTACGATTTAACCTCTCTTCCGAAATTGAAAACATTGTTCTGCAGATACGCAGACAAAAAGTAGTGACCATGTGAACAACAATGTCATCATTGAGTCAGATGGAAACAATGCAGTTTCTGAAGTTTCTGAAGAGCAGCAAGTAGAGGAGACTGACATTGTACAGGAAGAATTGGCATGGTAATGTCATATGCTCTTCCTGTATGATGATACAATAGTAGACAAGAAAACAGCATGATAAATTATTTATAAAATGGGTAACCTAACACATTCGGTATATTACTGATGTTACTGAAGAAATAAACCGTATTCAACATGGCAACTGAAATGCAAGATGTGCTTGTTTTCTTATGAACGTGTTACTAAAACTTTTCATTTTTTCTTGTCTGATAAGGTGAATACCTAATTACATCATTTCTGCAGAAATAGTTAATGTGAAGTTAATTATGGAATACCTGAGCAATGAAGAGAACATGTTGCATTCAGGAAATAATGAGTACTACTTTTAACTGTATGCAAACTAGCATCTGACTTGGATGCACGCTGAGAGTCACAGAGACAGAATGAATAACAAACGGATGACTACTCATTGTTGTAGATCAGGACTTGGTCGTTATTTCATTAAAAGTACATTTTGACTACATATTTGTTTCTGTTGTAGTTACAGAGTGAAACAAAAAATTTCTACTATGGTAAAAAATCTTCATCCCTTTTATAGATTAACCATCAAACAAGTGAAACATGTATCCGATTGTGTCTGCTATTCCTGTAAGTTTTGATTCAAGATATAAGCTTTAGTTTTAATTATTTTGCTATTCTCCTCAGCATCAAAATGGTTACTGGCAATGAAAATGTTGGTTGCTCTGCCCCGATGGCCATTGTGGTACTTTATAAATCCCAACCATTTTATTACATAACATCCTCTACTTACTCTTTTGCATCTACTGAAGACATTTTGATGGTGAACTATCTTTACAGGTATATGAATCAACTCTCCCTAACTGCTCAACCTTTGAGACCAAGACTTCACTTGAGTTGCCTGTAGGAGTCGAATCCAATGACAAGCAATCTGAAAACAACAGCGATGGTATTCTAAAATGCTACAAACGAAGGAGAATCTCAGTCTGTTAAGGGTAGTGGTCTCTCAAAATTACTCAATAAATTGTTACATTATCCATGCAAGACGGATATATATAGCCTGCATCACTAACATTACTCAACTTGTTCGTCTAGTGCTCCAAGCTATTCCCTGAAAGCTTGTGTTATTTTTCTGTGTAGATGACTAGCCATACTTACTCTAACACCCTGCTGATTTTCAATGTCTAGCAGAGTTTTTCTGTGGAACGATCTATAAAAATGACGTGTTCTATGTGCTTCATAGCTCTCGATATCAGTCAGCAGTTTCCTTACAGGCAGAGGCACAGATCTAATCTTGGTTTTGTCTCTGCTTTTATTTCCAGGTCTCCTCTTATTATCATTCTGCAATGGCTCATCAGTTTATTTATTTCTCGGAAATGATGATGAATCCAAAGTAGTCTGATTTTTGCAGGTTAGTTTTAGTATGGAAAATTAAGTATTTGCAATATGAACTATGCGCGTGAATATTTTTTGAATAATCTGTCATTTTTCATGTAGTGGAAATAAAGATAACACCTAATTTCATTCGATAATTTATCATATTTTTAGGGGTTAATTATAAAAAATTTATAAACTTTAGATCTATTTGATAAAATTATCATTTCGAATTTATAAATTGCAAATATGTAATTGATTGAACGTACTAAGAAGAATATTTATAAAATATTAGTAAAATATACACACTCCAAAAATTAGTAAGGGGAATTTTTCTAATTTATAAAGAAATAAGAGATATTTTTAATGCTTAAAGTGGGTAATAGTAATTTACTGAAGTAAGGAAAGAATTTTTCTAATCTATATGTTAAGTTTCATAGTTTGCTATTTTAGGCCATTCCTTCAAACATGTCAAAAAAAGTACTAATGCAAATTAAATGATAGTAATTCTAGTAAAGTAAGGCACATGCATTCAATATGGAGCACTTGTGTCTGAAATGATTTATGGTTCTAGGATTTTGACAGAGTTTTAGATGTGTATTAAGATATAAAAGAGAAAACATATATCGGTTTTAAGAGAAACATTAAAGATATATTTGGTAGTAGATAATGTAGTAGATAAGAGTTGTCCAACCAAGGAAAGGCATCACAAGCCAATGCGGTTAAATGCACTCTAAGGTCTATGGTATAGAGCAAAAACGTAGAAACACAATTATTAGATATACGATACTTGGGACAATCAAGTATTCAAGAGATCATAAGGTATTGATTTTATTTTTGTTTGATGCCATATACTAAAGGATCCATTTTGGGTAGTGTTTGATTGTTGAGTGATAGAACTATTTTTTGGTCAAGTGTTTATAGCTTATTCCACTATAATGGTCGTGTGATCCATAGCTCAATAAGGCATCTACTTCGGAGGTATAGTGATAATTTTAATTGTCACTAGACCTCGAACACAAGTTGGTATTCATATACCATCAAGGTTATCACGACAAAAGGATGGACACATTATATGTGGCCAACAAAAGTTTGTCGATGCATGGCACATGCATAATGTTTCTTTTTTGAAGCATATAAGAACAAACTCCTTTAATGCGGTGCCACACTATGGTTTAATCACCCGAAGGATTCATGAGAGATGTGCTCATGGGGTGTTGTGTTGTCTGATGATATGCATGTTAAGTGCGGGTTTGTATATATTGGACACACTTCTTTGGTTAGGACTGGGGCATGGATGGATTTTGCAAGTTTGAATTTGGGATTTGAGAGGATTTTGTAAAAGGCTGGATTTTGAAAATCTTGTGTTTGTTTTGGGATTTTATAGGGGTAAGATTATAGTTAAGATGTCATCATCACATTGGGAAATGGGCGGGTAAAGATCAAATTGCATGCAAAATTTCCCGCAGAACTTTCCATTGGAAATGTGCATAGTTGTCTTTGGGTGGGAGTTGGGATAACCCAATTAACGTGATCTACTGAAGTTTGTATTTTTGTATTGGAAGCTTACAAATTGTCATGGCATTAAATGTGTATAGTCCATAAAGAGATTTTCAATTTGTTGATGGATCAGATTGAAAATTAAGGAACTCTGCACGATATTTATGTTGTGATCTCTAAACAACATTTTGTTGCATGTTCTATGCACTTCTACATAGTGTGCATTAAGGAAAACACTAAAGACGAGCCGATTGTTTTGTAAGATCATAAAATCCCTTGAAGATCAAAACTTGTGAATTGAAATCAATACTATGGTGCAAGGTACATTCTCCCATTTACAATTTGTTTTCCATATTCTTGTTATCAACATAGAGGTTGGGTTTAGCCTTTAGGGTTTGAATCATGTTACAAAGACTTATTATTCTATATGATCTATCATTACTTGAATCGTACAAGTGGTATTAATTGATCTATTGAGTATAATTTTGGGCAATTTGTCAACTTGTCATAATTAGTTGGCATGTGTAATGATGTAGAACACACATTGTTGGGCTTGGCACCTGGGAGAGGGTTTGAGCGCAGCATCCTGTCTGGTCAGCATGTTAGTCTCGACACCCTAAGAGATTGGGCCAACATCCTGAAAAGAGTGGGTTAAGGTAGACAACATGCAGAAACCAAACTTGTTGAGATTGAAACATGGCACTAACTCCTTTAAAAATAGTGTCCTTCCCACAAGCAATTGTTTTTGGCGTAGCGGTAAGCTTGAGGTCCAATACACATTGATTAGATTTTGGGTGTGCAAAATATTTTATCAATGGTACACTATATTGAATACATCTAATGTAAATTTCACCACTTATAAATACACAAACACAACCATATCCATGTAAATAGTCCAGATCTTCTGTTACATTCGTGTTACATCTCCGTTTTCATGATATTTAATACATGCTATATGTTAATAATTAGTGATGTCATTTGATACACGTGTCGTGTGGTGGTTAATTTGGAATATGAGATGGAACCTGTAGTGTAATAGAAGATCTCATGTGTTTTAAAAGTTAGATCGTGTATCAAATAAGTTATTGTAATTAATTTCCATAAGGTTGTATTTGGATAGAATGATTTAAAATCAAGGATTTAAAATAAATGAATTTCAAATCCACTCTAGTTAGTGTGAATTTTGAAATTTACTCAAATGACACAAAAATTAGTTTAAAATGAAAGTGATGAATTTGAAATTCAAATTTATTCAAACATCATCGATGGATTAGCTATCATGAATATCAAATCTCTCCTCAAATTCACATATCCAAATGGACTCTGATATAGATTTCTCAAATGGACTGGTTTGGTACTAATTTGATAAATTTTTAAAAGAATTAACCAAAATAACATAATATCTCTATTTGCAAACTTTTACATTTTAAAGTGTTATCCCTGATTCAAGAATGAAATAGGAGCTTTCCTTCTTTAACCTAAAACTTCTATTTCTTTGATGTTGGAAATTGCTAAAAAAACATATACTTTAAAAATGGATGAAAAATATTTTTTCTTCCAAACTATACATGATTTGAGATATTTATTGCATCTAAAAATATTATATGAGAAGACTTTATGTATCCCTTTTTTGTCTCACAAAGGTCAATCAAAGTTCAGTTGAAACGTGTCAACTCGACCAGTCAACAGATTAGTAAAGTCAATGAACTAGTCAATATATTATTTTTATTTTTTTTAAGTATTACCTTTTGCTGTGAAAGTATTTTTTAAGAAGTATAACTTACTATTTATTTTAGTTTTTACTTTAAGTATTACTTATTTTTAAGTGTAGTACATAATTTTAAGGTTTAAGTTGACATAAAACAAAATAATAGATAGTGATCAGAAGTACAATTCCTAAAATATATATATTTTCCCTAAAAATATTAGTTTTTTCCTTAGAAGTATTAGTTATATGCAAACAAAGTACAATATTTAAAAAATATTAATTTTTTCCTCTATAAGTTTGAGCATAATAGTTTTATGCAAAAAAAAAAAAAAACAATTACTAGTATGTGTTCTGTTTCCTGAAATTATTACTTTTTTCCTTAAAAATATTAATTTTGTATCTGAAAGCATTAGTTTATGGAAAAAAAAAAGTACAATTCTATAGAAGTATTATTTTCTCTCAAAAACCATTAGTTTTGTCTATAAAATATTTGTTTTATGCTTAAAAAGAATAATACTTTTTGAAACAAAACTCGTACTTTTAGGGGGAAAAAAATTATATTTCTAGTAATTGATTGTGATAAATGTTATTAACTGAGTTTTGGCCGAGCTACAATCTACGATGGAGTCTCATGTAAGGAGATTTGTGAGACGGTCCACATAAGCCCTATTGAATTTTGTATAAATTTTGATTTGTTCCCTTTTGACGTATGAACTCTTAAGCTAATGCATTTCAGCATGTCATACAAATCCCCATTGTACATTTTCTTTGGTTTGTTCCCCTTTGACGTATTAACTCTTGATCTAATGTATTTCACCATGTCATACAACTGTACACCATTTGATGCATTTCACCATATCAGAAAATTTTTAGTTATACACATGTTCAAAATCAATTGCTAGAGTTTATCCAATACGATAAAATACATTAAATTTAAAGTTTATATGTAAAGGTGAAACAATTCAAAGTTTCTACAAAAAAAAAGTGTTAAATCACGTCTAGTTTGGTTTGAAAAATATTTTTGACTCTAAAAAGAATTTCAAAATTATTTCTTTTCCAACGAGAGCTATTTCAAGATGTTTTTAATTGAAAATTTTATGATACCTTATAACTTGTGATTAGTTATAACAGATTATAAATAATAGATTCAATGAACAAATAGGGTATAAGTTAGACCATATACCTTACAAAAGAAAAGGAAAATGCATTCATCCCGTCGATCAAAAAAAAAATTGTATTTTGATAAAACAATACTTCTCAAATAAATTATATATATATATATATTGCATGAATTACAAGAAACAAGTTATAAAGTAGTAGGAGAATATCTTCGAGTTTATCAAAAAATAAATAAATAAAGGATAAATATCTTCAACATTGAGTGGAAGTGGTTTGCTTTATCACAAAAAGAAAATACCTGAAGTCTTTATAAAATAAAAAGGTTGTTTCTTTTTTGTTTGCAAAAAGTTTAAAAAGAAAAGGTTATTTTCAAGGCTTTGAAATATACACGCAGCCAGAAAAGGAACACCATTCAAACCAATTATATAAATTATAAAGACCATTCCAATGTTTTATCCACAATAAATTTGGGCCTCAAAAACTCAATTAATATAAGTTTTAACTGATTTAAACTAATTGATTTATTTCTTCTGGTGTCCAAACTCTGAATGTAACGTATGCTAATTTCTGGATTCTAGCATCTTACTTTCACAGGATACGAATCTTTATTATTTATTGTACTCAATTTTATACTTTATTTTATGAGTTTGTATAATCAATAATGTAGATACATTTTTTCTGGACTATATTAATAAAATACAATATAAGATTGGAAAATTGTGGAGAATTAAATTTTTTTTTTTTTTTTTTGGACTTGTGTGTATCATTCGGGTCTTCATAAAATTGTTATGGTTTTTATGGAGTGTAGTGTCTATATGTTGTATTTATGTGTGGTGATTATATATAAGGTTTCATAGTTGATATCATTATGAACATGCCACGTCATCTTATAATTTGCCACATCATCATTAGTTGGAAAAGAATGAAGGAAAAAACATTGAATTGAGAAAAAGGTCGCATAGAAAAAGAAATAGAAAAGGAAAAGGCAACTTTGGTTTCATGTGGAGATAGGGTTGCAGTGATGTTGCAGGCACATGTGCTGCATTGGTCTCACGTATACTACCCAATTGTAATTTTTGTTTTTTAAATTTATATTAATGGTGTTAATATATGGGTGAGTAGTATTTTTATTTTATTCTCACATATAGAAGAATATTGGTTGGTTTTTTTAAATTGAAATATGATGTAAAATCGAATAACAATTAATATGTTTGATTGGAAACATCATATATGTCAAATCGAAATTAATAACATCACACCGTTAATAAAAAAATTGAAAATTAGGTGAATAAAATAATTGATGTGAAGAAGCAAATCTGATTAAGAGCATTAATAATAGAAGATAGGGAGAGGAGAGATAAAGTTGAAATCCAATTTGGAAAAGGAAAAACAAGAGTGGGGATGAAGAAGAAAGAACCAAATCAGTGTTTGTGCATTGAACCCCTAATTCAACCCGTTTTATGCATCCAACCCCTAATCCCCTACAAAGGGACCACACCAATGATCATAAATAACCTTACACCATCAATACTAATGCCAAATTCCTTACATTTTAGGCAAGAAATCTTCTATTTAATTGCCTATTATTTCTCTAAATAATATTTGATTTCATATTTTATTATATTATTATTGCATCGTACACATCATACACTGATAACCAAAATTCAAGCATTTCCCAAGACTCGGTATACATTTCCAAGAGAACCAACTCCACTCAATAGCAGAGAAATATTGATAAATAAATTATGTAAAAATAAAGATCTAATTCGATAAAATTTTCCAATAAAACATAATAGAAAGTTGTAACAGATTTTATCAAAGACAAACTGTATCAGGACCCGACCCGAATAAACTAGGAACAACAAAAGTACCCAATCCAATCAAAGCGGATCCGAATAAACTTCTTCATCATCATCTTCTTCACTCTGATCTATTAGCATACCTTTCAACCTTATCATCGTTCAGATTGATTCCAACCATTGCTTCTCCGAGCCCACAGCTCACCTCCGCTAGCACTTCCGGGTCACTGTAATGGGTCACCGCCTGAACTATGGCCCGCGCTCTTCGGGCCGGGTCACCGCTCTTGAACACTCCGGATCCGACGAAAACGCCGTCGCATCCCAGCTGCATCATCAGCGCCGCGTCGGCCGGCGTCGCCACTCCTCCGGCGGCGAAGTGGACCACCGGGAGGCGCCCAAGCTGCTTCGTCTGCATCACCAGATCGTACGGCGCCTGGATCTTCTTCGCGAAGGTGAAGACCTCGTCGTCGTCCATGTTGCGCAGGACGCGGATGTCGCCCATCACCGACCGAACATGGCGCACCGCCTCGATGATGTTGCCGGTGCCGGCCTCCCCCTTCGTGCGGATCATGGCGGCGCCCTCGCGGATGCGGCGGAGCGCCTCGCCCAGATTGCGGCACCCGCAGACGAACGGGATGCGGAAATTGTGCTTGTTGATGTGGTTCTCGTCGTCGGCGAGGGTTAGGACCTCCGACTCGTCCACGTAGTCGACTCCGATGGCCTCGAGGATTTGTGCCTCCACGAAGTGACCGATTCGGGCCTTGGCCATGACGGGGATGGTCACGGCCTGCTTGATTTCCTTAATTAACTGCGGGTCGGACATTCGGGCCACGCCGCCCTGGGCCCGGATGTCGGCGGGGACGCGCTCCAGGGCCATGACGGCGCAGGCGCCTGCTTCCTCGGCGATTCGGGCTTGCTCCGCATTGACGACGTCCATGATAACGCCGCCGCGGAGCATCTGAGCGAGACCGACCTTGACGGAGAAGGGGGATTGCTTGGTGGTTTCGGTGATAGCTCCGTTGCCATAGACGGTGACGACTCCACTTCCGGCCATAATGAAAATTGAAGAGAGAGAAAGAGAGAGATGGGAATTGGAGAGAGAGGGAGGGATAGGAATTGGGGAAGAAGGGATTGAGGGTTAAGTAAGAGAGAGAGAGAGAGAGAGAGAGAGAGAGAGAATGGAAAGGAGTGATGAGAGAGATTGGGAGTCAAGTGGCTGGGGAATTCTGGATCTTGTTCTATTGTTGCTCTATACTTATTTTTATATGTAACTAAATATTATTTATTATCATTTTATTTTAGATTAATTTATGGCAAAGGCGCCGCCACGGACCTAATTAAATAGGTTTTTTTGGTGACCACGTTTGCTAGGGTTAGTTTCCGCTAATTCTATCTCATCCCATATTGTCCTAACATTAAGAAAAAAATTATTCACAAATTCGAGATTTTTTTCAATAATATTATGTATTTTATAGAATATATACATAATATGCACTGTTCAATATTAAAAATTTGACAAAATTGGTAAGGGGTTGGATTTTTAATATAATGAATATGGTCAAAAGTTTGCAAATATAAAATATGGTAAAGAGGTATTTTTTTTAGTCAAACTTTATAATAATATATTTTTTTGCCAAAAAATATGCATTAGGACTAAAATCGTAATTAAAATATATGTGGATCTCATCCAGGGCCGATCTAACATTTTGGGAGGCCTTGTACGACAATAAAATTGGGCCCTAACTATTTTCAAGAAATATCCAAATTAATTATGTGAACCATATTATATTAATTGTACACATTATATAGAAACAAAATAATAAGAAAAACATCATATTTTGATATTAATGTTTCAAATTACATCAAATGATCAAATAAAACTTCCAAAAAACTAGTTCAACTACATTGACATCGAAAAAAAAATCCTAAAGGAATCAACTCTAAAAAATTAATAGTGATTTTAATTTAAAAAAAAAAAAGGAAAATTTTAAAAGAGAACACAGTACCTACTTTTAGGAGGAGCCTTATTCAATGCCTAAAAACCAATTGGACACTTGATAAGTTTATACAATGAACACATTATGATAAATATATATAAAACTATATATATATAAAGAGTGGGGGCCCTTGCTGATGAGGGTCCTGTGATGACGCTTGTCACACCCCTCAGATATGGCCTTGATCTCATCAAACATAAAATGGATTATATGAACTCAATATTTTTATAATTAGATCGATTGAATGGCGAAAACTACAAAATATAAGTTTTCATATTAAGGTCCTTGATAAAAATGTAAGAAAATGTCTAACATAGAAGAGATCAAAATTTTGAGAATTTTAAAAAAAAAATATATAGCATTACTAAAAGAGTGTCTCCTTAATAAATATGTATCTATATTACATACACAACCAGATTTGGGTTAACAAAGCCAAAATTTTAAAATCACTACTAATAGATAATATAAGTGAATTTAAGATCTTAGTCCTTACAAAAACCGATAAAACTCGGAAGAGTGTTCATAAACTATTGAAAATGTCAGAAAATCGAAAAATTTAGTATAAAAAATAATATAATCCAATGATTTTCCTAGTTCGACCTCATTTCTAGTTTTATAGGAGTATTATGATAGGCCAGAACCGATTCCCAAGTTAAATGATGAAATGTATCCATCTAATTTAGGAAACATTGCATAAACTATAGCTAATACAAACAAGTCCTTGGATCATTTGACACTAACCACTCATACAAATCATTGCTCGTATCACACTATATAGTTCATGTTAATGTTATGCGATAAGATTCTACATGATCCTTGATTCATATAAGTGTCACATAAATTGGCTCGTATGAAACCATCACTCATATCATGATTTTGTGTGATTCATACTTTATTTCACTTGGGAGCCCACTCATCAAGAACATTTTCTTGAACATCTAGGTCAGAAAAGAATATATATATATATAGTTTTTTTACTATTATTAAAGATAATCTCTTATTAAAGATAATCTCTTATCTGGAAAGACTATTTTTAAATCTCGACACCATACGCGCGTGTGTGTGTATATATATATATGATATGTATTTCTTATATGGATAAATCTCTCTGGATCAAATTCATCCGGATTAATTGGGGCAAATTTGTAATTTTAATAAAATTCAAAATGTGTTATATCCAATATACCTTTTTCTTTTAAACTTAGGATTAATAATCTATCTCTCTTCATTTAATGATACTCTTTAAAGCTATTAATTATATCTCTCTTCATTTAATGATACTCTTTGAAACTATTAATTATAATTTTTTTGCAAAGATCAACTTGGCATAAATTTTATCGAATAAAAAGAAATTTGATACACAATCTTATCTATGATTATACTTTTTATATAAAACAAAAATTGAGTAATTAACAGTGATTCAGTTCAATAATAATCGAATAAAAAGAACAATAAATCTACAAGGATCAAATTGATCCAGATCAGTTAGAATACGTAATATTGTAATATTAATAAAAGTGAACATATGTTTTGTTAAATGTACCCTTTCTTTAAAATTTAGGATTAATCGATGGTTCATTATTTTTCATAAAAAAAATCATTAATACCCTTTACATACCAAGTGATGCTCTCAAATATCATTTATTATAATTATTTTATTTACAATTCTACATATTTAATTAAACAAATCAATTTTTCTATTTTAGTTTTTAATTTATTAATTACAAGAACTACACTAAAAGTTTTTCTATTTTAATTTTTAGTTTATTAATTACAAGAACAATACTAAAAGTTTCGAACTTTGTAAAAAATTACTCCATTTGTCTCATTAAAATAGATTTATTGTTTATTTCATATGTCACAAATTATACTTCTATACAAATTCATTCTAATTCATTTCAAAATTTTGAGTGGTCAAACTATTATAGACCATAAACTTGATCTTATTGATTGTTTTGTTAATATTACAAACATGCCTAAAATTATCAGATTATTTGTAAAGAACATGCAATAGCAAAACTTGTGTAAATTATTAGAGATTAGTATCCTAATAGTACGACTGTGCACGAGTCTCGAAAATTACCATTATCAAATCGAAACTTGAACTTAAAATATCCATATATATATATATATATTTTACTTTCCTAAAATCAAATTTCTAT
Organism: Scutellaria minor; assembly: GCA_954870855.1. Classification (NCBI taxonomy): domain Eukaryota; kingdom Viridiplantae; phylum Streptophyta; class Magnoliopsida; order Lamiales; family Lamiaceae; genus Scutellaria; species Scutellaria minor. Next base: position 5,717,376 of record OX940729.1, read on the forward strand.
TTGGTTTGGTTGTGGAGATTTTTCAAGTATGTGAACCTAGAACTAAATCGAATTGGCACCGAGAAATTAATCGAATTTGACCAAATCGAAGAATTGATTTTAAAGAGTTATTTGTATATATGTATGTCATTTATTTTTATTACCTTCATTTAACACAATATACATTTGATAAAGTTAATAATTTATAATGATGCAAATAATTTAATTTTTCAACTTTTTATTAATTATTAATATAAATTATATTTTAATATTGAAAACATGCATGTGATATATTTTTTTTAAATTATAAAACTTTGGAACTTTGCAACATTTGATTAAGTGTGGTATTTGGTTTTTATATAGTTGTTAGTGAAATTTTGTTGGTGTCTGCTAAATTAGTTTTTAGTTAATTTTTTTTTTCTAATTTGTTGCATTTCATTTAAAATGAATTCAATAGAAGAAATGAAAGATTTTCATATATTTGTGGTGTAGAAAAAAAATTAAATTTTCAGTTTTTTTTTTTAAGTATCAATTTTTATTTTTCTTAAGATTGGCTTAACCATGTTTGTTTGCATTAATAGTAAATGAGAGAAGACAAAATAATTCATTATTAAGAAAAAAGAGATCAAATGTCCAAAATAATTTCATTATTGTATGAAGAAAGCTATCCATTTAACTTGGGTAATGTAATAAAATTAAACTATTTTGATAACAAGAGTTTGCATTACTTAAATATATATTTAATGTATCTTGACAAAACTTGCATTTCCTAAACCTCATAGTTAATGTATTCCATCTATTTAATTGAGTTAGGAGGAAAAAAAAAAGGATATAAAAGTTTTTTTACAATAGTGTGAACAGGGACGGATCCAGACTTTTTTAATGGTGGGGGCACAAAATAACTAAAATATAAAATACGTGAATTTTTTTTTAATACATAACAATCCAAATCTATGTTATAATAATCCATAAAATTTCATGTTAATTTTTCAAAATTTAAAAAAAATTCCATTATTTTTTCAATTTTTTTGCGATATCAATAAATCCATTAATATATCGGTAAATTTAAGATTGTGATATTACTTGCAGTACCCATATTTTCATCCTTGTATTACAGTAACATTGTCGTGTTCTTGTAACCAACTTTAATTAAAATATTTACAAACACGTCAGTCCAAGTCTTGATTGACGTAATTTTGGTATGATATATACATATAGAATATTAATAGAGTGTAGAATTAAAGCTGCAATACATTCACACCCTCCTCTCTCTCATACATGGCAGATGTAGTATTCTTGAATTGAGTTGTAACATTTTGCCTCAAAATTCCAAAAAAATGTGGGGGCATGTGCCCCCACCCCGGGTATATGGATCCGTCTCTGAGTGTGAATACTATTAAATATAATTGATTCGGATCAAATTTTTAATCCATTTAGCACTGTCCTTCTTATATAATATAAAATTAGACAATGTCAGAAGAAAAAATCAGACATGTCCTCAAATTTTAGTTAATTATCAGAGATAAATGAACTATAAAGATCTCAATAAAAGTTTGACTAAATTAATGAATGAAATCCTCGTTTATGGGGATTTCAGTTGGAGTTTGGTTCAATAGTTGATGATTGGTTGTAATTTCTACGAATTTGGAGTCATTTATTGATATTTTCAAAATCTGAAGGACATAAGTATAATTTCTACATATCTTACAATTCATTCCATAACTTGATCAAATATTGAGTGAAGTAGATACCAAATCTCGATAAAAGTAATTCACACCTTTTAAAACCCAAAACTTGCTAGAATTAGCAATAAGTCGATACATATATCAAACTAAAATCTAAGAAATTGGACTTGTTAAAAGGTCATTTAAGCCGAGCCTGTATATATTTATTTCCAAGTCCATTATCTAGATATAAAAGACCAAAAACTCTGATGCAAATGAATCAATTTGGGCCAATATTGTACGAAGCTTAGTAGATGTTGTGGACTTTTTACGAATTATATTTGATTCTTTTTAAATTTCAATCAAATCAAGCTTTAACAAAATTTATTATTTATCTACAATTAGGTCGAGTTTAGTAACTTGATTTTCTATACTTGTTTGCTTATCAAGCTTGAACTCGAATCCAACTTTGAAATTATATTAAATGTAAATATATATTAAAACTTCAGTTGACATATCTTTTGAATGGGCTATCATCTTGTGGGCTGAAAATGGGCTCCTTATCCCTGTTAGTGGGCCTTAGTCTTTTACGTTAATTTCGAGCTACAAGTTTAACTTTGATTTAGGTGTTGCTTATAATTCTGAATGATAATTCTATTCACAACCATCAATATTCTCTTCACAGCTACAATATATTTAATTTTTTTATTTTTTCCTTAATATATATTTTGGATAATAGTGCCTAAAATAATTCCATACATATATTTAAGAAAAGTGGTGGTTGGAGGTTGAAAAAAAAGAAGCTTAAAAAGGTCAAAATAAAGAATTCACATATATAATGGTGGTAGTGAAAAATAATATGGCTGTGAATATAATTACCCAATTCTGATATATATATTGGGGGGTTTCGTTAAAATTTAACATTAATTTTAATTATAAAAAATTAGTCCTTGTACTCTAAAAAATTAAATATTTTTTCCTAAAATTATCACATATGAACTATATTCTACTCAATTGCTATGATGATCAATAAATGAATTTATTTTATTTTATTTTCTATACCTGTTTACTTATCTAGCATTTGAAGTTCTGTCTTTAACCAATCTAAACATCATAAATATAAATAAATAAATAAATAAATATATATATATATATATATATATATGAAAGGGATAACAACCCAATTTACCACAAAAAATATAAAGTATGACAAAAAATACCACCAAAAATAAAATTAGCATTTTTATACCATAAAAAATAAAAGTGGGATACTTTATACCATAAAATATAAAACCATGTCCAAAAATACCACATTTTTTGATTGACTTTGATGAGAACATTTATTACACCATAACCACCTCCAATCACATCTTGATCAAAGGAATCTTGGTTAAAAAAACATTTCTCTCACCTCCACCCCCACCCCCACCCCCACCCCCAAACCAAAACCCTCAATTCGAATTCATGCAGCCATTTTTTTCACCAAATATCCCCAAGTAAAAAACTGAAAAATTCACCTCATAATCCATGGTTAAATCTTCGTTTTTTTCCTGAAAATCCACGTTTAACACAAAGATGTCAAACCAAGAAGGAGAGGTTAGTGATTTAATTCCTTGTTTTTTCAGAAATTTGTTGAAATGAAGGCTTCGAATTTGTTGAATTTCTTGAGAATTTGTTGAAATTTGGTTGAATTTGTTGAAAACTGTCTTAATACTTCGAATTTGTTGAGTATTAGTTGAACAAACGGAGGGTTAAACGTCGATTTCAAATCCCGTTGAACCCTAAATTATTTAGGGATTAGGTTTAATTTGTTTTAATATATGCTTGAATTCATGTTTGGAATGGTTAAACGGGTTTAATTTTACATTTGATAGGGTTAATTTGTTTGAATATGTGCTTGAATTCATGTTTGAAAGGCTTAAACGGACATCATCGACGTTTAATACTATAAAATTTCGAATTTTATAGTGTTAAACGTGATTATAGGGAATAATCACGTTTAACACTATAAAAATCGAATTTTGTAGTGTTAAGCGTGAATATCATAATTCTTGAATATCATAATTCACGTTTAGGCCGTCACCCGTCGGGCGTGCACGACCCCCGTCATCATCAGTCTTGCGCGTGCGTTGCACCCCCGTCACCCGTCTGGGGCGTGCGCAACAAGGTAATAATCCCCCTTTAATAATTAAGACAATATAACTTAATAATCCCCATTTACACTACAAGAAATTTGGCTTTTAACAACGGGTAACACCCGTTGTCGTTTCCATTTTTTGAGCGTTGTCGTATTCAGCGTTGCAAAAAAAAATTCACCATTTGACAACAGTAGAAAAGCGTTGTCATAAGACAACACTTTTAAAGTATTGCACGAAAGTGTTAGACTTTACGATTACTATGTTATCTCCAAAATAGTTGGAGATACACACAAAAGGTTTACTTGTTACTAATTTAGTCTAGCCTATAATTTTTCTTTAGATCTCTTAATGAATGCATCCATTTTTAAATATTTTTTTAATTAAATATTAAATAGGACGCTGACGTCATCATGCCACGTCACCATATTGTAGCCACATCATCATGACAAATAATGCGCGTTGTCTGGGATTCGAACCCGAGAACCATGGTCGTACTCCAACCACTAGACCACTAGTGCTTTATGTTTTAATATTCTACATGCATTTCTTTTATTTCAATTTTTGATATTTTTTAATTTTCTATTATCACATTTTTTGTTAATTTTTAATATTTGTATTTTTAATATATTTTAAAAGGTTAAATATATATATATATATATATATATATATAATTGGAAGATTAATGACTAATTAATATGTTTAGTAATGTTTAATCTAATTTCATTTTAAGACAATTATAAAATATACTAGTGCATATTTTTAATATATTTTATGAAAATACTATTTTTTAAAATGATGAGTTTGTTCATATAAGATAATATTAATACAAATAATATAAGATAAAATCATAAAATTAATAATTAAACTTTTCAAATTTAATTTAATTAAAAAACAATTAATATTATCACATGTTTTTTGTTAATTTTTATTATTTGTATTTTTAATATATTTTAAAAGGTTAACAATATATATATATATATATATATATATATAATTGAAAGATTAATGACTAATTAACATAAGATAATATAAGATATATAACATCATAAAATAATTAAACTTTTCAAATTTAATTTAATTAAAAAATAATTAATATTATTACTTATTTTTTGTTAATTTTTATTATTTGTATTTTTAATATATTTTAAGAGGTTCACAATATATATATATATATATATATATAATTGGTATGATTTATATATATCTTTTTTTTTGCTTTATAAAATAATTGTTTAAAATAATTTATGTTTTTTGTATTAATTTTAAAACCAAACTCAGTTTATCTTTATTTTTATTTTAGAAAAACATTCATAATTTATGAATTATGAATTATAAAAAATAATTTTCGAATTATGTTTTAAAATAATATATAAATTTTGTATTATTATATAAAAGGGTTAGAGTAATATTTTAGGTGTAGTTTCTTAATTAATTTAAAATAGTATTTAATAAAAATACTATTTTTTTAAAATTATGAGTTTGTTCATATAAGATAATATTAATGCAAATAATATAAGATAACATTATAAATTAATTAGATTAAATTAAATTAAAAAATAATTAATTTATAATTAACACAACACATAAAAAAAGCGTTGCACAATGGGTTGTCTATTGGCAAAAAAAATACTATGAAAAGACAACGCATAAAACGTTGCACAAAAGCGTTGTCTTTTTAAAAAAAAAGATGCCATAAGACAACCCTTTGAAAAAGCGTTGCACAAAAGCGTTGTTTTTTTTTAAAAAATAGACGCCAAAAGACAACCCTTTAAAAGCGTTGCACAAAAGCATTGTCTTTTTAAAAAAAAAAGACGTTATAAGACAACCTTTTGAAAAAGCGTTGCACAAAACCGTTGTCTATTTTTAAAAAAAGACGCCATTTAACAACCCTATGAAAAAATCGTTGTCTTTTCCACAAAAAGTGTTGTCTTTTAACGAATTTTTTGAACAAAGACAACGCTTTTCGGAAAAAGGATTGTAAATTTCGAAAAGACAACACAAATTCATAAAAAGCATTGTCTTTGGGGGGTTGTTGTATCCAATATTTCTTGTAGTGTTAGGAATTTGAATAATCCCATTTAAAAATTTTAATAATCATAGTTTAATAATTAAATATCATATTTGAATAATCCCCCTTTAATAAATTTATTTAATCTCCGTTTCATAATCAACACGTAATGCCAAATAATTTCTTAATCCATCTTAAATAATAGGTAGATAATTTTAATAACCACTTTAATAATCCCCATTTCATAATTAAAGTAACATAATATCCTAATCTCCGTTAAATATTTTTAGTAATTTTTATAATCTCCGTTTAATAATCAACAATTAATGCCAAATAATTTCCTAATCCATCTTAAATATTAGGTAGATTATAGAAAATAATCCTCTTTAATAATCCCCATTTCATAATTAAAGCAACATAATATCCTAATCCCCGTTAAAAAAAATTATTCCATTTTTATAATCTCCATTTGATAATCAACACTTAATGCCAAATAATTTCTTAATCCATCTTAAATAATAGGTATATAATTTTAATAATCCCCATTTCATAAGTAAAGTAACATATAATATCCTAATCACCGTTAAATATTTTTTGTAATTTTTATAATCTCCGTTTAATAATCAACACTTAATGTCAAATAATTTCCTAATCAATCTTAAATATTAGGTAGATTCATCTGTTGTAAATAATCCACTGTAATAAGTAAAACAACATAATTTCCATGATTGGAAGACTTAAAACTTTTAATAATTTTAATAGTCCCCATTTACTAATATTTTTTTTTTGTAATTTAATAATCCACGTTTTATCCAACTCAACTAATTTGAATAACTAAAATACCCAACTTTATAAGTTTCATATATTTATTTTTCAGAGAGATAGTAAGACATTAATTCACATGTGTACTTTCAATCTGTATATTAATGTAGTAATTAATATGAACATTTTTTTCTGGTTTTTAGGTCGATTGGGTACGTGTGGAGTCTCAAACAAAGCAGACATACATTAACTCGTATACTCGTGTTAGAGTACTAGGCTATATAAAGACAATCTTACTGAAAACCGATACTGAATGTGTGGCTGGTTTTGAGAGGAGCTGTTTCGGCCATTTCTTGTGCTGGGATACCGAGCGTGACAGTTGCAAGAGCTTTCTGCATGTCCTTATGTCATGTGAGGTACGTGGGCCCCATACCCCTACTGATGAGGTGTGGTTTCATATTGGTGGAGACCGTCGTCTATGTCAGTTCTTAAGAATCGAGTTCGCCCTGGTGACGGGTTTAAGGTTTGGCGACTCTGATTTTAGGCCGACTGTTCTTACAGAACCGCAGCAGTTGGATGGTGTGTTTTATCGAATATGTCGTGGTGAGGATAGGATTACCGTGACGGCTTTTCTTAAGAGATTTAGAGTGGAGGAGTTCATAGCTTGTTGGGATGACACGATAAAGATTGCTAAGATTATCCTCCTCTACAACATTTTACTTGAAGTCGACCCACTCACCACTTCAGTTGACCATTGGGTTTGGGACTTGGTAGAGGACGAGGAGCGATGGGAGACCTTTCCATAGGGTAAGATTTCTTATCTTCACCTTCTGAATAAAATCAACCAGCTACCATCTGAGTTGTCGGACCCAACTGCGAACAGGACCCCGGCGTACCACTTCTACGGATTCTCGTTAGCTGTAATGGTTAGTATTAATTAGCATTTTTATTGTTTCATATTTTGATGGAATAATTCAATTTACTTATAACATGAAATGTTATTGTAACTTTATAGATATGGGCTTTTGAGGCGATTTCATACACCAGTGTATATGCTGGAAAGCGTCTTTCGAAGTCTTACAAGATGTTACTAAGACTTTTGAGGTGGTCAATTAAGATTCCACTAGACGACGTCTCGAGGGAGCTAGATCAGGAGGAGGTATGTTGATTTCAGGGTGACTTACACACATATACACTCTTATTCTTTACATGTACTTACAATAAGAAATTTTATAACACCCTAAGTAAAATTAGTTGGGTTAATTAATTAGTCATTGTAATTCAAAGTTTAAGAGCAAACGTTGAGACACAAGAGGTGAGTCATGTTACTTTTATCATGCTTGTGACACATAATCCTGCGGATGTCTTCTCTCCTTGACACCTAGACCCTCAAGTACACCATGTGTCAACTTATCCAGTAGACTAGTTTGCAACAGGAAAATGAAAAATGAGTAATTAAGAAATAGGAATTTGAAAAAAAAGTCAACACTCTCAATCACTCTATCTCTCTCCCACGTTTTTTGCCCTTTTCCATTACAGTGCTGTTTTCTCTCCTTTCTTCCTCAAGAGTTGTCACTATCACCACCACCGGAGTTTATACCGGCAGGTACATCGGTTCTCCCGATCTCCGTCGCCGTCAGTGCGACGACCTTTTCTCTCTCTTCTTTCATTTCTTTCCCTTCCCTGCCCCTCCCGTCGCCCCTGCTGCTGCTGTTTTTTTGGAGTTGCCGGCGCAAGGTTGCGCCGGTGAGTGGAGTAAAGGTGTGCCGCCGCTGTGAGCGGTGGCGGTTGTGCAGAAACGACGTCGAGGTGGGCGCCGGCAGTATGTGTGTGTTTATGGGTTTGTGTATGTAAGATGTGTATTGTTGGGTGCTTGTGTCTGTATTGATGGGAGAGAGGTATTTCGCCGGCGGTGGCGGAAGAGTGGCGAAGGGGGGAGGGGCAACAGCGACGGGTTTTTGGTGGAATTGGAGTTGTGGTGTATTTTGTAAATTAATTAAAGTTTAGGACTCAAGTGTAAAGCCCATTAGTTTGTCAAAATTCAAGTTTTGTCCCAACAATTTGAAAAATGAAATTCATACCCTAAACTCTTGCAAAATTACTGTTTTGCCCCAAGATTTTTAAGAACTGCAAAATAGTCCTTAAAGTTCCAAGTAAACTCCTAAAAAAAAGGGCCTTTTTCGGTCCATTCGATATCCAGTTGAGTATGAAACTCTAGTTTACAGTGGTTCGAGGCTATATAAGCTTAAAAGCAAACGTCGGGTTTCCTATACACCAAATTTAAAGCTTCGTTTCTCCCATCATAGACCAATCCTTTTTCGCCAACGCTCGTCTTTCCAAAATGATACGAATCCTTTTTCCTTCAACTCTGGTAAGAGTATTCTCAATCAAGTTATTAGTACGAGTCATGAAAAGATTCTTTTAGTCGCTAAGACAGACATTTTTGTGTCTTGTAGGAAACAGGAGCGTAGGACTGAGTTAGTATTCCGAACGTGTAGTAGCCCTTCCAAGACGATAGCTTTTTGAGGTGGGGTAAATTCTTGAAAATCACGTGTTTGTGAAATATGTGTTCCTTTATGTGTGTTTACCATGTGATTTCTGGTTTATTCATGAAAGTTTATGTCTGTGGCTTTCAAATGTATAAAAATGGCGGCTAAGTTCCGCAAGACGTATTTGGCGGCAAGTCCGCAAGACATAAAAAAATGGCGGTTCAAACCCGTAGTTATGTGCTAATGAATTATGTGCCTATATTTTCCTCAAAGTGTTGATTGCTCACGAGTCCCACCTCCACTGAGTGTTAAAAGCACTCACCCCCTTAAGTGATTTCTCTTTATAGGTTGCAGCTGGTTGGAAAGGAGTGAGGAGGTGTGATTTTATTTTTGGTCCATGTAACCAAGAAACGTTAGTTGGAGTATTTTTGGAAGCCTCGTTTGAAAGTTTATGTATATTTAGAGGCGCAAGTGAATATTTTTCCTCCGCTGTTTTAAAAGGTTACGTTTTGCAAACAGGGAAATCTTGTGATAATTTGGTTTATGTTGTTTGAAGTTTGAGTTTGTTATCTTGAAGTCTATGTCCAAACAAAATCGCTGGACGCTCAAACAAAGATTATTAACCTCTGATATTTCGAAGCAACGTAAGTTGGGGCGTGACATATTTCTAATTCGTTTCATTGTAACTATATCTACTACAGGATCTTGTGTGTTATGAGAATCTTAGGATCGAGCATCAAGAGACTCGACAGCCGTACTTGCAGTACATCGATCAGGATCTCACAAATAGGGTTCAGCTACCTAGGACCCGTCGAGGTCGTTCGAGGATGTCGACCGCCGTCTTATCAGAATCAGTGAACGCTGCCTCCAATGTTGGTGTTCCATCGGTTGGCGTCACTGGCCGTCCATCCCGAGCAGCGAGGACTACGCGGTCGAGGAGGTCGACCCGGACGGCAGGAGAGAGTTCTCGGCTAACTGGCCAGCGAGACTTACCGACCATAGATTAGAGTACCGATAATGCCACCTTGCAATAGATCGAAGAGGACGATCAGGGTAGAGCATACCAGTATGTTGAGGTCCCTATATCGAAGATGCATGACATTCCGAGATAGAGTGAATATGGGCTGCCGACTTACCATATTGAGGGTTGTCCAGCATATCAGACACAACATCACGATTTTGGTGATCCTCAGTTGCCAGTGTATCCCCCACACACATCCCCTGTCGCCAACCAGCCGGGTCCCTCAACACGAGACATGGAGATCCGCAGGATGTTGGACAGATATTCGATGAGCTGAAAAATATGTTCAACACTGGCTTCGAAACGATGAACGCAAGCCTGATGGGCATGAGAGATTATGTTGGACCAGTTCTCTAAGATGCGAAAATACGACAATGACAAGCTCAGTCACGTGGAGGATAGGGGACGCGAGGACATAGAACGTTTGGAGTTGAAGATTCCAAACATGAGCCAGTCTGGGATTGCAGACTACTACAACCAGGTACCCTCGTATCATGAGCAGTTCTACCCATCGGGTGAGCAAGATTATCCGACCCATAGACCCGGATTTTATGAGCCCTTCTATCCTCCATCGGAGCAGGGTTTTGAGCAGGATTTAACTACATATCAGGGTGTAGTCCTTGAGTTTACTCCCATTGCCCTCCTGCCATTGGTGACCCTCCGGGACACTTATCAACTATACATTTTGATCTGGGGACTTCTACAGCTGGTGGTGCCCTTGTACCCTACACACCGGCCGACATAACAGGGGGTCAGGATATTCCTGCTCCTCATCCCATATCCCTCAGACGAATGTCGGCATCCGAAATGTGTGATTGAGAGCACCGAGCAAATATGTTCTGAGCCCATTCATAAGGGATGAAAGACGAGCAAGAGTGCAGGTAAAAGACGACGAGTTTGAGAGATACATGGCCTTCGAACCTAATGCCGAACAGTTAGTCCCCTTTCTTAAGAAATCATAATAACAAATTTCTCTCTAATGAATGATATACTAATTTACTCGATCATTTCAGGCTTAATGTGGGGACCGACTACTCAGTTGGTCTTGAATTTTTCAGTACATTCGTGGCTCCGGATGTGGACGTCAACTATCATGTATGTATTCTTATTACAGAATCTTAGTCCGTAATTGTACATATTCTTATTATTGCTACTTCAAACGGTGTGTGTGTATTGATTATTGGTCTTGTGCTGTAGCCGATTGATGCATACTTCGGTATTCTTCAGACAAATACAAAGTTCGTCGATGTTAGATGCGATTGCGCTTTCGCTGGCAAGCTTCTGATAGTGGACACATATTTTTTTGTAATGATCCTTCATCTAATTTTTGTAATTCAGTATTATCCGCTAAAATAGTATTAACAATTAATTGTAATGTTTTCTACAGGAAAAGTGCGAGGTAATTTTCGAGGAGGCGCACGCTGGTGGGACAGAACACATTAAAAATGACATCAGTGTAAAAAGGAAGAACTTTCCAGCTGCATCTTTGGAGGTGTTGATGCCCTACATCAGAGGTACACATCCTAGATGGGGACTCATTAGACCATGGTTGAGGGACGTCGAGAGTGTAAGTATAATTTAACTCAAGCACATTAAATTAGAATGATTTTGATCATACATACGTTGAAATTATTTGAGAGAGATAAGTTTATATATCATGTTTGGTGCTGATACTGACGGTGATAAACATCAACGAACATTGGGTGACCTATGAGATTCAACTGAGCCAAGGATGTGTTGTACTTTTTGATAGCATGTTGCACACTTACAACAAAAGTAAGGAAAGAACCCGCTTGGTACAGACACTGTCGATAAGACGTGTTCTCCCATCCCTATTTGAGTACGCGTCCTTCAATGATTAAAGATGAGAGGAGGGCTATGACGTTTTTTCTATCCCCCTAAGTATAAATTGGTCGTCGGAGATCAGACCAAGTGTTATGTACAGAAGGACAACAGTTCGTAGGCTATGTTTTCTTTGATATCCATCGAGTGTTGTCTGACTCGTACTTGGCCTAAACCCTATTTAATCGAGGGTATAGATTGGATTAGGCGACGGATGGGTCTCGATATTTATAGATGGAGTACTGATGGAGACACAATGTCCCTCGATTTTTTTGATAGTTAGTGTTGCACCGATGACAGTTTGCTTTTGTGGTTGAGGAACATGTCAATTGAACAATTGTTTGTATGCTTAATTTCATTTATTTCATATATATATATGTAATACTAAATTATAGCAACCTTTATTCTTTCGACATTTTCTTCCTTTCTCTAACTCCAATGTCTTTGAAACTTTATCACATTATATGAGACATATTCAACCATGTTCAATATTTTGACATTAACTTGAGCTATACAATTCCAAATTGAGCAAGGTAAAATTCTGTAGAAACATAACATATAGCTCTACAACTATCATATTAACATTTTTCATAATTTAGTCTCCAACCTGCTTAAAATTAAGCTACATTTACAACATACATAACAGTTATCGAACAGGGTCATATTAAACCAAGTTTTGTAATTTGACATAATCTCACTCAATACTTATCCAAATCATCCACGGTTTTCTTCTGGATTTAGCTAAGAAATAGAGCTATAAATTTCATGTTTTAAGTTTTCCCCAATTCAGCCTCCAAAATTACCAGAAACCTCCGACAATCAGATGGACAGATTGTTTCCAACAAAACAGTTTCAGATTCACATTATATTCGAAAAATCATAACAAATAAAGTTTAACTCCAAATATTCCAAACTTTTACAAACAGTTACAAAACCTAATTATCTATAAGTTTTGTGTTTAATATTTTTACAGAATCAATCTCAAATTATATGAAAATCGTGAAGAAAATCAAAACAGAATTTTCTGACTTTTTTTCTTCTCCTCCCCGTCACACCTTCGCTGCCCATTCTTTTCCTTTGTTCTTGTCTGTTCATCTGCTCTTCTATCTTTGTATTTTGTTTTGTTTTTCTTCTCTAGTAAATGATAAGTGTTTTTCTTTCTTTTTCTTTTCTATCCAATACATATGTGGGTATACAACTAAAAAACTATCCATCAGGTTCAGGATTGCTTTGATAGAGAAGACACTTCCTTCTTGTATGTTCTTCTGAACGACACAAACTGTATTTTTATATCTCCTCGTCCTTACTTGCGGTTGTCTTGTTGTTGGATTTTCGTCACCGAGTCCCTCTTGGCCCTGATGTTTGGATATGGGCACGACGTTTTCGGGTCATCTGGATATGTTGAGACCAGAACCGCCGCAACGACCACATGACCCTGTCCCCCCATTTTCATCCTAAAAAGTCACCTGTTGATGGAATTTGTTAACCTTTGGGTCGACCAGCTTATTTTGGTTTATCAGGGGCCCAACTTAGTTCTTTACGAACATCATCCGACACGTTCCAATCTTGTGCTTCGGGCATAGGGGTAACATCGCCAGCCGACATTCCCCTCAAAGACATCGTCGTGTAGTACGCAACAACGTATTCAGTGACTGATTGGTTCGTGAAACTGTAGGCAAAGGTTATTGGGAGTGTTTAGTGGTGCAAAATAATGTCAAATTGAAACAATTAAGAAAAAAGGAAAAATATTTTATGGTGAATTACAAACCTTATGGCGGCACATGCATGCAAACATGGTATCAAGTCCATCTGAAAAATGGAACATGTGCATTCATTCGAATTGAGGTCAATGATGAAAATCCTCGAACGGTTCGTGACCTTGAATTTGTGACGTCCAAGCTTATCCACATTCATATGTCGGCCAAGCTTTATGTATTCGATAACTCGATCGTGTACCACTTTTGTCAGAATTTCTTCTCTATCTTCAGCAGTCGTTCTTCTTTCGTAAAACCAATTCTCAATTATCTTTCGAGCCCCCTCCAGAAATGAACAAACAGGAAGCCTCTACACCCAAATAAGGCGAGCATTCCACGTCTCGACAGCATTCCACGTCATGAAGTTAAATCTTCGAACCGGGCAATGCACGCGCGACCATCTGTTCTTTCTTGCTTTGTTTAATGAATTGAGTGCACCTTGAACTTGTAATGCATTCAGATTGTTCATGCGCCTGAAAAAAACAACATATTGAAAGATTTGGTCAAAATAACATCGACTACTAGTGTATGTGTATAAGGGAGTCGAGTAAATTATTGAAACTAAAAATGATTTATAACTTACCTCTGAAATTCGTCACGATCATAACAATAGGCAGTCCTCTTGAAAATTCCAACCAAATGTGCTCCATACCTCGCTAAATTTTGTTGAAGGTGGAAGCAACACAACCCTTGGGTTGCCTCTGGGTATGTCGCCTTGATGACATTTTCAATGCTAAGGTGTTGATCACACATAATAAGCAGCTGATCTGAGCATCCAAAAGCTGCACAGACATTTTTCAAAAACCATGTCCAAGATTCATCATTCTCGACGTTTCCTATGCCAATTGTGAGAGGAAATATTTGATCGTTTCCATCCTGAGTAACAACAACAAATCCAATTCTCTTATATAAACCTTTCAAGTGACACCCGTCCACCACAATTACCGGTCATGAATATCTTACAAATCCCATAATTGAGGCGGCCAATGCAAAAAATATGTATTTGAATTTTTCATTCGAATCGGTTTCCAAGACTGTATAAGTACCAGGATTCGTGTCCTTCAACACCTGCAAGTAAGATGGAAGATTCCAAAATGATTTCTTCGGATCACCGTAAGCGAGGAACATTGCATGACGTTTTGTCTTTAATGCAGACTTATAACTGAGGGTCAAACCATGTCGCCGATTCATTTCGTCAATAATCCTCTTGAGCCCGATAGTCGATTTCTCCTTCTGAAGTGTGTCCGCGTAGTACTCACCGATTAAAATAGAAGGAAGTCGACGTGGAACACTACGATTCAGATATGAAGAACAACTATGTTGCAAAACACTCTTTGAGATTTTCCAAATCCTATATTTCTCGGTTGCATAAAGTGTGAAAGGACAGTCTTGTTGCCCATATCTTACAAACCATCTGTGTTTGTCGGAATGGTCCACGCGATATTCTTCTTGATTTTCCAGATGGTGTGACCCAACAACATTCTTCAATTCCACCTTACTGAGAAAAGTGGATCCTTTTTGTAGAATGTGTGTAATTGGCTCAGCCTTCTCTAATCGTGGGGAATTGGGCAACTCGATTTCCCACATATCGGGGATAGACCATTCCGATCTCAATATGTATGTACAGAATTGCTCAAACTCCTCTCATTGTTCAACATCCAAAGCATTCTCTTGATCAGTATTTAATTCGAAGTCATTACCTGCATTGTCCGAACCTACATATAGATAGATATAATCACAAATAATGCAACCTCGAATTCACTATTATCAAAATGAAATGAAATAATCAAGAGTACAGGATTACCACCACTTCGACCATCATCTTCATGATCTGGTGTTCTTTCACATGTCGTTTCAGCAAATTCTCCACATGGTTGCACCTCTTCTCATCCGACCCCTGTAGGAGCGCTGTTTAAGTCGAGTCTGCCACCGAAGTCATTTCGATCATGATCCGATGGTGAAGGATCTCAGTGCATTCCCGAAGAACTCCCAAAACGAGTACTGTCATTTTCATTGGGTATTCCCCATCTTACCTGAAATCCCTCGTCGGATTGGAGTCCAAGGGGAACATAACCAAAATAGTGATTGACCGCGCATCGTTACGCGATAAAATTAATTAAATTCTTTCCTATCCTAACCAACTAGTAGCTAGGGCAAGTCAGAGTCGATCCCACGAGGAGTGATGATTAACTATGTCACCTATGTTCAATTCAAACAAATAACAGATTATGGGGGGGGGGGGGGTTTGAGACTGATTATCTATCACTAAATACTAATAATCTAGAAACTAAATTAAAATAAAGATTCAAGATATGCAAATATTCCAGTTAACAGTTCAATTATCCCCCGATATCAATTATTCCCTAATCAACGTATTACCCATCTCTCTGATTATCATGGAATTATCATCCTTAGCTTAACACTACGCGTCATTAAACCGAATCGTCTCTTAAGATTAGTTAATTAGGATACGCTCGCTAATCAACCCTATTTAATTGAATAACCTAGGATACGCTCGCTAGATTTAATTCATTCAAATGCATTAATTACCAAGACGATAGGATGAACTAGACCCCAAATCAACACGCGTGATTTGATAATACCAGAATTATGTTACCCTAGAGATGCACGACCTCTAGTTTTCCACTTTATGAAACTTAAATGGCGCAACGACGCTTTAAGATTCTAGCAGTCAATTATCAAACACTTAACCTAGGTGGCCAATCCAAATCAAGTATTAATAATCGAAAACATTATGCACAGATAACATAATCAATTCCAATCAAACATCGAGAGGGAAATACAGATTAATTAGAAAATAATAGATAAACGGGTTCAAACATCCCTGCTAACCGGAATTAAAAGATTAGCCGAACATCCTTGAAATCAAATCAACAATAGTTGTTGACAAATCCATCAAAACTAATCTAGAAAAGTAAATAATATTTTCTCTCTCTAAAACTATCTTTCTCTCTTCCTAATTTCTGCCTAAAATCCTCACGTGAATAGTGGTGTTTTTTTATATCCAAAAGATGGAAAGTTCTTGTTTTTCTTGGGAGAGAAGTCAAACAAATACGACTGATGCTTGGATGATAGCTTGAAAACACTCTTGAGCCACTAGTTTTCCTCAAGTCATGGGCCTCGACCCATTTTCTTCTCTTTACTTCATTTTGGTAAGTCCAAATGGCTGATTTGTTTGTTTTGGGCCTTTTTCCTCTTTCAACCAAAATTTGTCTTCCTTAATTCTTTAAAGCCCAATTGACTTCTCTTCGTCCATGATCATCTCCCTCGACTCCAAAATACTTCAAAATTCCTAAAATAATCAAGAAAATAATATATGAAGTATTTGAAGGTCGAAAACACATATAGGTATAAAAAAAGTGCATTCAATTATCTAAAAGATTATAAAATCACAAATATATCCACAATAAAATGCACTTATTTTCTACCTATCAGTGATTTTGGTCGGTGTACACATATGAGTTCGGATTCGTATAGCTTGAAGAAAACGGTACACTAATTTCACCACACCGTTGACTTTGCTCATCCGTAGTGATATGGTATTTCGGATGTTCGGGATAAGACGATCCAACTCCAAGGGGTGTATTTTCAGGCTCCGGAGACACGACAACATCGAATATTATAGTGTTAAACGACAACTTGAATATTATAGACACGACAACTTGAATAATCATGTTTAACACTATAAAATTCGAATTTTATAGTGTTAAACGTGGTTATTCCCTATAATCACATTTAACACTATAAAAATCAAAATTTATAGTATTAAACGTCGATGATGCCCATTTAACCCTTTGAAACATGAATTCAAGTACATATTCAAACAAATTAACTCTATCAAATGCAAAATTAAACCCGTTTAACCATTCCAAACATGAATTCAAGCATATATTAAAACAAATTAAACCCTAATTAATCAAAAAATAGGGTTAAACGCGGATTATGTTAATAATCCTTGTTTAGCTATTAAACATATCTTTCTTATTTCAACGATAATTCTTCCAATCTTCCAAGAGCCAAAGTGTCGAATTTTTTTTACAGATAATTTGTTCTTCAAAATGTTGTATGATAATTTCTTACTGAAATTATCAACCTATATAGATGGAGAATACATAGAAAAATTACATGTGAATTCACAGTATAAAGTGAATTTACAGTAAATAATGAGAAAAAAAAAATAAAAAAATTGGTGTAATAGTAACTCATAGTTGCAAAATCAAATTAATACACGTGCATATACACATGCAATGAACACAACAATAAATAATGAGAATAAAAAAAAATAAAAAATTTGATGTACACGTGCCCTCTTCAAAATCCATTGTTCACAAAAAAAAAAAAAATTTAATGAGGAAATGTCCTTCTACTTGACAAAAAAAATAAAATATATTAATTGTCATTTCATCCTAGTTGACTTTGACAAAAATTGTGGTAGAAAATGACATACTATTATATTTTATGGTATAAAGTTCAACACTATTATATATCATGGTAATTTGGATAAAGGATTATATTTTTCATGGACTTTCCTCATATATGAAAACATCTTAACCATGTTATCTAATTAAGCTATAATTTGAATACCGAAAAACGCTTTAGACTAAATATTCAAAATCATACATTTTAGTTTGTTTACCACAAGCCCTATAGTTCAAGTAGTATCCCACCTTTATAAGATACTGTTGGTCCCAAGTGGTCAGAGGTTCAGAGGGGGTGAATGAACCTCTATCGATCTTGTGTTTTTTTAAAACTTTTAGTGAAACATGTTCCTGATTTTATAGGAAAACAGTAACCTGACTCGATCAGTAACCTGACAGTAAGCTGATTCAGGTTTCTTACTCGGTGATCACAGTATGCAGCGGAATAAACTTAAGAGATAGAGTTTCCTTGGAAAACAATTTTCTTTTCTTAAAAAAAAATATTTTTAACAGAAACCTTTAGCAGAATGCTAATGATGTATGCAACAAGATATATCAATGCAATGCAGCAGGTAGATAAAATCAATAAACACTTATGGCTTGTAGTGGTTCGAAGGTGGTGTAATCATTCTACGTCCACTCTACTCCTTCTCTGAGGAGGAACTTTGTAAAGTCAGTTCGATTTATAAGCCTCAACTTTACAAACCTCTTCCTAACACAAGTTTACCTATTAACCCACACAGGGTACAAAACTCACACAGAGTTACAAAGTCTACACAAGACTAACACTTAGCAAGGATCAAATCCTATCAACTAAGGACACCAAAAGTAAAACAACCTAGCACACAACAAATGGTTTAAAAAGTATATAAAGTCTTCAACTGGTGTACGCTTGAAACAGTCTTGAACTTGAAAGCTCTAAGAAATGATTGACTGCTTCAGAAGGTTGAGTGACTGAGCTTGAGATGCTTGAGAGATTGTGGGCTCGAGAAGAATTGCAAGAAGATTAGATAAAACTTCAATAGTCTCAAAGGTCACTCCCTCCTTCTATTTATATCAATAGAAAAATGCCCGTTGAAGAAAGACATTGTCCTTGTTGAAATTTGAATTGATCTTCAAATCTTTGTAATTAAAACGCCTGGCAAAACCGGGTACAGAACCTTGTCCTTCACTGTTCCGCATTAATGGCGCCACTCCTCGGCTACAGTACTTTGGCAGAGCCGCGGGTCCAAGTGTCACAATCTGATTGGCTTGGCACTGACTTCTATCTACTGGTAACTTCGAGTAGGAACTAATCTTTGTACATCACCAGAATAAACCTCGTATATCAACAGAAAAGATAGAAGAACTTACAGCTTTCTGCTCGGATTGCAGTGGTTGTTAACAGTTCTGTGTTTACTTCCTGTTCTTGAAACCTGCAGTCAGCTTCCTGTTCTTGAAACCTGCAGTCAGCTTCCTGTCTGCGATAGCTTCCTGATTCTAAACAGCTTCCTGTTCCGGAATCCTGCAGTCAGCTTCTTGTTATGTTGCTTACTGGTCCAGCTCCTTTGATCCTGTTTTCTTATACAGCTAAAAAGACTTCAAGCTCAGGATCCTGCTAAACTCATCAGCTTCCTGTCTGCGATAGCTTTCTGATTTTGAACAGCTTTATGTTGCTTATTGGTCCAGCTCCTTGATCCTATTTCCTTATACAACTAAAAAGATTTCAAGCTCAGGATCCTGCTAAACTCAGTATATGCTACTTTCTGGTATATACAACTTACAAAACAAGACTTGGCAAGTCTATCTTAAACAACCAGAATTCCACTCATAAAACGTGGAAATTTGGTACTCTAACTTTCTAACCAAAGTTACATTGTCTCATCAAAACATATCAAAAATATCCCAACAGATATAGATTATCCTAATCAGGATTTGAACACAGATCGCCTAAGTTTTCTAGTTTTTATTATCTTCCACCCTTCCACTCCTTCTAACTTATTAAAAAAAGAAACATATATTTAGTTTGTTTTTTTTAGTGGTGCAAGATATTGGAACCATAGATGAAAATATTGTACTGATTATGGTAAAATTTTAAAAAATGATGGAAGTTAGATTATAATTTTGGAATTTTACTATGAGATTTTAGGGAAATTTATAACAAAATTTTATGTTAAAATTTACGTTAAAATACCGAAAAATTGATACGCTAATTATAAACATGTAGTGATAAATAACAATATAAACAAATTATTTCTATTTTTTTTTTTACCGGATACCAACATTTACAAATATTTCTTGAATATTTCATTGATTTCTAACAATTTGTGTTATGAAATCAACAACATTAATATTTCTCAATAATTACCGATGTTATACTGAAATTCTGACGAAATTTTATAACAATTCATTTCAATATTGAAACTTTAAAAGTTCCGAAATTTCATTCAAATTATGTGTGATCCGGACTAATTAGAACGATGGAGTTGATAATCGTAATAGCATATGAGAATCACAAGTAAGAATTAGGGCTTTCTTATAAGTTGAAGTAAAACCTAAATTGTTATCCGTTAAAGAAAATGGGACAAGAGTTTGGCCCATATCATAAATGAATACCTGAAGTAATTTTTCACTTTTAATATTCACAATTTTTTTTTTACGAATGCAAGAAGGTATTACAAAACCAAAAGTCATACTCTTAAGCATTTGATTTATCGACAAGTTCTATCTTAATAAACTAGTATAGATCATGTGTAATACATGAGTATTATCAAATAAGTATTTTAAAAATTTTAACATAAAAATATAATAAATTTTGATTAAGAAATATAATAATTTGAAGAATAATTTTGATTCATATAAATGATATGTCTTTGTGGTAATAAAAAAATATTTTTTAGGAAATAATATTTAACATTTTGTTAAAAAATTAATTATTTTTTTGCGGAGTTTGCAAGGTGTAAACTTTAACTATATGTTATATTTAAATTAAATTCAAATTCAAATAATAATAATAATAAGATATATAGTACAACATATTTAGAGTTTTTTATAATTCTGTATGATCATAAACTAACATCACATTTTTTATTCGTATTTTCTTTTATGTATCAATATTGACAAGCTGCAACAAGTCCTTCTTTTGAATTTACTAACATTAGTTTTTCTTAAGAAATATTTTATAATCACATTGCCTAAAAAAATATTTGTAATGTCAATTTATATACATAATTTCTTATTTATGATATGTATAATTTTTTTTTTCTATCTTTTAGTGATTATATACATAAAATTTTACTATATGCATTTAAAACTGATATTATATTTTTGCACTGAGATAAATTCATGAGTGCGCTTAAAATGTGATATTCTCTAATTTTATTTATTACAAAATTCTAATTCTATCTTATATATAATAAGATAATCTTATATAATAAATGAGATAATATTAATGAAGAAAATAGTAAATAGTATTTCTTTTATATCTCAACATAAAGAAAATCAAATCAAATCATATGTACCAAATATTCATGTACCACGCGTGTACCATATTCAAAAACACGTTATATTGATTTTCAAATTAAAAGCGGTTACAAATTATTAGTTTTTTTCAATATCAAAACTACGTAGTTTTAATGTGGCACACAAATGAGACATAGATTTTGGTACAGAGGATTCAGTCTGAAAGAAAATAAGTTAATATTGATTATAAATTGATTGAAAATCAACAATTTAATAGTTAATGATTTATTTAATTTAGCATTAATTGATAAAAAATAAACTTAAACATAATTTTTTTGAGGTTCTAATTTGGAAGGGAAATTAAAATAATGAAAGATTGACATATGTTCTTAGGTGGTTTTTCCTTCAAAATTAAAGATTTTTCCTAAAGCTTATATTTTGCTCTAGTTTTTATATAGAAAGTTTAATCTAAATTTGATTTTATGGTTACATTAACGGTTATTTGCCATAGGAAAGAAATTAATTCTCATATTTGAGCTGATTGAATATCCTTTTATTTATTTAAAAATTAATTAATTTTGATACATAAATTATATATTTCAATACAAATTTCGATGCCAACACTATACAAACGAAAATGCAAATAATAATCTCATTTAAGAAATTAGCTTCAGTGTATCACTCCACCATTCTTAAATTAAAAGCGGAGCAAGGATGCTCCTGCAATGATCATCGAATAATTCCAAAACAGTTCCAATGTTAGCATACTTTTATGGAAAAATTGAATCAATATTCAATCTTCGACCATCAATTAATGTCAAATTAAATTGTTCGATTTATTGTCTACGGTGGTTGTTGGTTAGTCATCATGTCTCTTTGAAGGGTGTTGCATGACCCGGAAATTTTCATGTAAGAATTCAAAAAGATTCTTCCTGCATTTAATTTTCATTGTTTTCAATATTTGAATCAAGTACTGGAATTAAATCTTATCAATATCAATATCAAATATTGATAAAAGAAGTTTAATTTTCATTCTTTTTAATATTTGAATCAAGTAGTACAATTAAATCTTATCATTATTAATATCAAATATTGATAAAATGAGTTTAAATTAATAAAGGATTTGATAAAAGATTTTAAATATTTATATTGATAAAAGAGTGACACTTATGTGTCCCGGGGTACGGATCCCAACCCGCTCCGCCCGTCCACTCCACTCTTTTTTTTCTCCTGCACGTTACAACTTCCTTCTTTTTTTCTTTTTCTTTTTTTCTCTCTTCCTTCTTCTTGCGTGTTGTTCCTTCCTTTATTTTTTTTATCTCTTCCTTCTCAATTTCTTCATATGATTGCTACAAATTTAGAGTTTTTATTTTCTTAATATTCCAACAAGTTCTTCTCTTCTTAATGTGTATAAAAATTTAGGACTTAATATTTTCATATAACTTGAAATTCTTTCGATCTTACTCCGTTCATAGCAATATACAACAAAATTGATGCAATAAACACCGTAATTGGTTATTGATTGAGTAATATGAATTTGCATAAATTTTGGGGAAGAAGATGATAAAAATCTTGTATTTGAAATTTTAAGATTTTAAACTCACTCTACAGTACACTGATACCTTAAGAATATGCAACTAATATTTTTTACTGAATGAACAACCAATACTCATAAGAGTACACAACTTATATCTTAAGGACATACAACAGACACCTTCAATGAACCTTAAGAGTATACAACTGATTCCTAAAGAACATACAACCAAGGACAAAAATATCGGTATCGGTAGAAATATCGGTTCCTTGATTTTACGGAAATATCGATGGATATATCGATTTCGGTGGAAATTTCGGTTTTTTACGAAAAAAATATAAAAAATTTGTAAAAAAAATTGAAAAATATATCTAGTATTTTACATAATATTATAAGTAACATTAATACATATATTGAACTTAAATTTCAAATAATAATAAAATAAAATATTTGATTAGGTGTCAAATTTATGAAATTCTATAATACTTTCTCATGTTATGTATCAACACCACTTAATATATGACATGTGTTCATAATTTCATATATTCGAAAGGTAATATTATGCGTGTGTGTATATATATATAATACTAATTTCCAAAAATAAGATATTTATTTTGAAAGAATTAATTAAATAGAGGTGATTTGTAGTAATAATTGTTGGAAAAATCTGTTCAAAAAACATAAATTTTGCCCATGTTTGGGGCAATTGTTGACGTGGGTCTCGGATCCCGTTTTGAAAATGGAAAGTTGGATAGTGTTCTCCTCCGAGAGAGGTTCAACACGACTCATATATCGCCCAAAATGGTTGAGGGGTGAATGAGAAATTATATCTCAAAGTTGCATGTTTGGATCCTTTGTAAAAGATGTTATCCCACATCGGAAAATTCAAGCTAATTTCTCTACTATATATTGTTTTTCCCTTTAATGGATGTTAAGAAAGCTTGGCAAGTAGGCTCTCTCGCGGGGGTGCAAATCACGAAGCCTTTTGATGTCTATTTCTATTTTTCATCTTATAAAAAATCATAATATTTTTTATTCAAGTTATTGTTTAATTATTTCAAGAGTGAATGCAAATAATATGTTTCCACTTTTAGGCCCATACTGTGACCATTTAGGCCCAATATCTTAGAAAGAACTTAAAAATAGTCCAACACAAAAGCCCGTATAATACTCTCCGGTTAAGCCCACCCAATTAAGAAATTGTTGATAGTATTTCCCTTCTCTCTCTCTTCTCTCTCTAGCGCGTGCAGACATGGCGAGAACACAGTGGAACAGCCGCCCCAAGATACAGCGTCGTCAGACAGCGTCGACGCTTTGCTCGAGGTACGCCAACCCTAGAGCTCTTACATGATTCACCATTTTTTCGTCCTTTTTTTTTGCCACTAAAAATTTAAAAAAAGGAAAAAAATTCTGAAAAATGCCAAACGACACTGCCATTTATCGGCGATTTTTGGCCGATAAATCGCCTATTAATCGGCGATAATTCGTCCATTTTTTGAAAAAAACACCACTGTTTTCCGACAACGAGAAATCGGCGATTTCTTGTCGATTTTTCGGTGATTCTGGGACCAAAAAAAAAGACCCGCGATATCTATGTCGACCTCCTCCATTTTCCGAGAAATCGCCGACATATCGCCGATTTCTCGCGATTTTTTTATCACTGCATACAACTAATACCTTAAGAGTATGCAATTAATTAATACCTTTAGAGTATATAACTAATACATTAAGAACATACAATTGATACCTTCACTGAATGAACAACTAATACCTTAAAGGTAACAATGTGATAACTTAAACGTGTATACAATACCTCATAATATATGTATGTAATACCAAAAAGATAAATATGTGATATTTTGAAGGTATTTTTGTAATACCTTGAAAGTAAAAATATAATACTTTAAACATATGCATGAGAGAGATTCAGTCACTCTTCGTACTAAATGGAATTATATGAAGAACATGCAGTGCCATTAATTAACTAGTTGGTTCCATATGCCTACAGGACCTGAGAATTTTTTTTGCAGTAATACCTTAAAAGTAAGTATGTGATATCTTAAGAGTATAAACCTAATATATTAAGAGTATAAACCTAATATCTTCACAAAATACATTATGTATAATCAGGCCACGTGCGGCGTACACCAACTATGATGTGACCGTGCGTGGGGTGCACATAAGTTTTTGTTTTGATAAAAATATTGACACTTTTAATTTATGAAAATACTCTAGAGAAGAAACGATAAAGAAAAGAAAACGGGAGCTTTCGAAATCATTAAAAGCATTGAAATGATCATGGAAGCTTGAATCTCGATCATTGGGTTTAAGGGAATCATTTTGGGCTTAAACGGAGGTAAAACGAGCTTAAAATAGAGTTTTTAGAAGCATAAGGGCATTTTTGTAAATTCTGAAATGTTGACTTTGACCAAAGAGATGAATTTACAAAATTAAAAAAAAATTAAGGTCCTTTTGATATATTTGAAAACTTTTGGGATCAAAACATAATTCCAACATATAGTCTTGTCCATTCTCTTTTCGGAACCTTTTAAAATTCCGCGTCCCACCATTGTAATTGCAGGAACATGACTCCTATGATATAGATTTTTCATACCTGTTGTAAGAAAACAATTGATATATTTGAAGTACAATTAATCTAAATATGTTAATAAATACAATAATCAAAATATTTTAGTTAATTGTATAAGTCATAACTTTTAAAGTACAATTAATCTACATATGTTCATAAATACAATAATCAAATATTTTAGTTAATTATATAAGTCATAATTTGGATCTAGGGGTGTGTATGGTCCGGTTCAATTCGGAGATTTGAAAATCTTCGGAATCGAACCAAACTTCGGAGAATTGTAAAAATAATTCTCCAGAATCGAATCAAAATAAAAAATCTCCAGAACCAAACCAAATCAAATTTCAGTTCGGTTCAATTCGGAGATTCAGTTTTAATGGTCCGGGTCAATTCAGGACGGAGATTCGGATATTCGGAGAATTTAAAAAAAATTAAAATCAAAGAGAAAAAAAATAAAAAAGAATTTTATTAGATGAAATGCACCCAATTAGAAAATAAATAACTAAAAATAAATTTTTCACACCTTCAAAGTTCAATTAACAACTAAAAATCAAACAATTTACTTCAAAAGTTACAAAATTTCATAATTTAAAATAAGTTTAAGATCAAACAAAATGACTTTTTAATATCAGAAATTCAACATATTCTTTTAGTGCATAGCAATCAACAATCTAAAACGACTCTTGGAAACACCGATGCTGGAATTTCAGGATCCTCCTTAATATCTAATAAAGAAAAAAAATTAGAAAATCAACATAAAAAATTAAATAAAAGAAAAATGAAATAAATAAATTTATATTACTAGTAATTATATGAACTAAGTAGATTATAGAGATTGACACAATCTCTCTGAATTACACAAATAATTTATTTAATGTTTGATGAAAAATTATCATTTATTTATATTAGTAATTTGTTACTTATAACTCTAATATAAAAATATATATGATTTCTTGATAAATGTCATTAAAATATAATTTATTATTATTATTAATTATTAAAATTTTGAAAATTGAAGTTATATGTAACATTATTAGTTATCAACGTAATTTAATATGTATTATATAACTATATGAAGATATAAAAAACTAAATGATAATACACATATATATATATATAATTTTTGAAATTGGGTTCTTTGGTTCGGTCCAATTCGGTTTGATTCGATTCCAGTTCGATTCGGCTCTTGGTTCGGATAATTGAAAAATCTCCAAAACCATACCAAAAAAAAAAAAATTCGGTTCAATTCAGTTCGGAGAAAGTGAAAAAGTCTATGGGTATTTTCGGTTCGGGTTTCGGTTCGGGTTCTGTAATCTCCAGGACCCATGCACAACCCTATTTGGATCAACAAAAATGTCTAATAATTTAGTTAATAATATAAGTTAGAATTATGATCAAAACAAACTTCCGAAAATATTGAGAATATATCGACATTTCCAAGATCTCAAATATTTGTATTAGTAAAAATATTAGTACTTTAAATTTATGAATACACCAATTGATATATTAATATTGAATACAAATGTGGTCATATTTTCAAAAGCAATACAAATCAATTCTATTAAAAATTTAACATCAAAATATTATAACAAACTCCAATTCATAAATTCAACCTAAAACTTTAATAAAACATTATAATTATGGAAAATCTATTGATAATAAACTATAGAAACGTTATACATATTACAATACGAGTCTGAATTACCGACAAAAGAATATTTCTCATATTAATGACTATTTTCCGAATTAAAAAACTATAATTTGATTATATTTTAATTATTAGTCAAACTAATATTTATAGTAAGCACGTACATAGAGGTATATAATGTAACATTCTCGACCAAAACTTACATGTCATTGAGTATTCATTTCATGCATCATATGCATATTTTATTATTATTTATATTCTCTTACATAATTAATGTTGAGAAAACCTTGTCATAATTAATTAGAATTTTAATGGTGTTTGAGTGCATATTTTAAATTATTGAAATAATAATCATATAAATTAAGTATAGATTATCAAAGGAGAATAAATTTAAACGTGTATACCATATGATAGTTGTAGGCGTATATAATTATATATATAGAAAAGAAGTTTCATAATATTATATATATATATATATATATATATATATAAATGGTTAGCTGTGTGCATCATATATATTTATACATAAGAAGTTTGTTTAATATAATAATATATATATGCATTAAATAACGTTTGGTTACATATACACATACCTGAATCTCATTAATATTATAATAATATAAAATTAAGGAAGCAAGGTGAGGCGGTGGAGTAGATAATAAAAAGGAAAAAAAATAGAAAAAGGAAAGGGCAGCAGAGAAAGGAAAAAGAAAACAGAGAGAAAATGAAAGAAGAACGGAGGAAAAAGAAGAAGGGAAAGAAAAGAAAGAAGAGAGAAAGGTTTATGAATTTTGGGTTTATTTCTTTATCGTTTTGCTTTAAATTTTGAGGGAAAGCTCGTAGTGACATGCTCTTCGATTTGATCGGAGTAAATTCTCAAAGATTATCCCAAAAAGGTACAAAGAAATTAGTGAATTAGATATATCTCAAGTGTCCTAATTTGTTGGATGTTTTGGTAACTTTAGAGGCTGAATTGGGAAAAATTTAAAACATGAAACTTATAGCCCTATCTCTTAGCTAAACTCAGAAGAAAACTGTGGATGACTCGGTTAAGTATTGAGTGAGATAATATCAAAAGAATAAAGGTTGCTAGAATTTAGTGTTATATATGAAATAAATGAAATTAAACATACATGCATTTCATTTCATTGCATAATATGTTGGGTCCCAAATGGTCAGAGGTTCAGAGGGGAGTGAATGAACCTCTATCGATTTTTCAAACTTTTCAAAAAACATATAACTGAACAACAGGTTTCTGTCTCACTTGAGAACAGTATCCTGTCTCGAGTCAGCAATTTGGCCCTTGGCTGAATCAGGTTACTGTCTCGGTATCAGAATGTAACGCAGCGAAATAAACTTGATAGAGTTTCTGATGAAAACCAGTTTTCTTTTCAAAGTATGTTTTTTAAAACACGTGTTTTAACAGTATGCTTATAAAAGATGCAACATAATAGGTAAACAAGTAAAACAATACAGTAATTAAGATAAGTAGTAAACACGTATGGCTTATAATGGTTCGAAGGTGGTGTAATCCTTCTACGTCCACTCTACTCCTTCTCTGAGAAGGAACTTCGTTATGGTCAGTTTGTTTTACAAGACTCGTCTTTACAAACCTCTTCCAAAACAAGTTATACCTACAAGAATCCCAGATTCCTAGGTCTAAACCCACACAGGGTATACACACTCCCACACAGGGAAAGATAGTCTACACAAGACTAATCAAACTTAGCAAGGATATAATCCTATCAACTAAGTACACCAAATAAAACAACCTAGCACACACAACACAAAGGTTAAAAGTATATGATTCTTCAACTGGTGAAGCTTGAAGACGGTCGTGAGCTTGAAAGTCCTGATGCTTGGCTTGACCGCTTCTGAAGGTTGAGTGACTGAACTTTGAAAGTTTGCAATAATGAAGAATAGTAGAATAGCTTGAAGAGCACAATTTATTCAGTAGTCTTCACAATCCTCTCAATCTTCTATTTATAGATGTCTGCAAAATGTTCGTTGAAGAGAGACATGATCCAAGTTGCAATTCAAAAAGATCTTCAAATCTTCATAATTAATGCGGTGTGAAAGATTAGGGCTTCATAGCACATCCTACTCTGAATCCGCATTAATGGTGTCATACTTTAGATACAGTACTTTGCAGAGCCGCTTTCCACGTGGCAGTTTGTCAGTGGCTCTTCACAAACTTCTATCGACTGGTAACTAATCAGGATCCAATCCTTTTATTGTTTCCAGCATTTTTCTCGTACTGTATTAAGTAGATTAGGACTTACTGCTTGTTATTCTATTTGCAGTAGTCACCTTGTTGTGCATCAGGATTTTGTTCCTGAT
This sequence comes from Scutellaria minor, assembly GCA_954870855.1. Lineage (NCBI taxonomy): Eukaryota > Viridiplantae > Streptophyta > Magnoliopsida > Lamiales > Lamiaceae > Scutellaria > Scutellaria minor. Next base: position 5,747,025 of record OX940729.1, read on the forward strand.
CAACTTTCTGTTCTTGAATACTTTAATCAGCTTCCTAACTTGCGTATCCTTTCTGATATGTTTCTTGTTCTTCTGATCAGTTTCCTGTTTCTGAATCCTGTTGACTGCTTCTTGTTCTTCTGGCTTTGACTAACTTTACTGACTTCCTTCAATGCTTTCTGAAAAGCTCAAAGTCCAGAATCCTGCTAATAGAGTTCTACCTATCTTTCTGGTACTATAAACTTCTTAAAAATACATCTTTGAAAGATTTGATAGGCAAACGAAAATCCACTTATAAAACGTGGAATATAAGTACTCTAAAAGTTTATCTAATATTACATTGTCTCATCAAAACCTATACAGAAATATCCCAACATAATAGAAATATATATATTAAGGGGACAATTAGGCTAAATTGCATTGAATCATATAGGAGCACGGGCTGTAGAACGGGAGGAGGAACCAGAGCGATGAACGGATTACTTATCTTAACCAGGTGAGTATAAACCGTATATGTGATTTATACGCAATGTGATGCGATTTATATGCAATGTCTGTTATATGTGTTATATAAGAAATATGTATTGGTATGAAATTGTCATTGGGTCAAATGATATATTGGTAAATGTATACGTGATCATATGTTCAAATGAATGATATGTTGCAGTACAATTTGCATGAAATTAAAAAGGTCTGTGACTGTCTTGCTATGGATCTGTATACAAAGTGGAGACCTTCGGGTCAAATTCATATTGGAGACCTACGGGTCTATATACACAGTGGAGACCTTCGGGTCAAATTCATATTGGAGACCTACGGGTCTATTTATATTGGAGACCTACGGGTCCATATACACAGTGGCATATTGGAAATCTCAGGACAGATCCAAGCTTGAGCAGTTCACAGAATAGTAAACCGGACATAGTGGCATTTGCATATGTTTGATTATATTTTTTATTAATGTTAATGATTGTTATTTGTTTATTATTTAATTAAGTTAACAGTCTATATTCACTGAGTTGCGACTCATAAAAATCGCATATTTGTTTTTATTTAGGTTCAATAACTCTTTTTGACGTGGGTTGTATATATAGACGCCACGCTATACAGGTCGGCCGGCTGATGCCTCGTGCAACCTTCTCATCCTCCTCATTTTGCATTTTGGAACACGTGTATCATGAATTGTATTTAATATGATTTATGCTGAGATAATGGTTGTATTTTAATCTTATACGATATTAGTCATTAAATAATATTTTTATACTTATATGAATCAATGATATGTCAGTATGATCTATCTACATGATAAATATTTTATTGTTAAATATATGTCATATGGAGATAGGATGTTAAATATAATTTCCAGACAAAATTATGAGATATTATAGGTGGTGGCTTGTTTTTATAATGGAAATTGGGAATGTAGAATATGATAGGTCTCCTTAGTAGTTGAAAACCATGATAAGAAAGTGAATTAAGAAAGTATCAATAAGGGACGACACTTGTGTGCCCTTGGGGCACGGATCCTAGGATCCATGCCCCCGACCCGACCCGATCCACCGACCCACATATATATATATATATATTTCACGCATATATCTGTGCTCTCAGGTTTTTTCTTTTGAGGTATTACAGATTTGTCCTATAGGTATTACAAACATGAACTAAAGGTAAGTGATACCTGAAGAGTATATATGTAATACCTTTAGACATGTCAGGTGCGCACGGCGTGGGCGCGCGGTTTTTGAGGTATTACAGATTTGTCCTATAGATATTGCAAACATGAACTAAAGGTATGTGATACCTGAAGAGTATATGTGTGATACCTTTAGACCTGTCAGGTGCGCGCGCGGCGTGGGCGCGCAACGTGGGCGTGCGGTTTTTGAGGTATTACAGATTTGTCCTATAGATATTACAAACATGAACTAAAGGTATGTGATACCTGAAGAGTATATGTGTGATACCTTTAGACCTGCTAGGTGCGCGTGCGGCTTGGGCGCGCAACGTGGGCGCGCGGTTTTTGAGGTATTACAGATTTGTCCTATAAGTATTACACATGAACTAAAGGTATGTAATATCTGAAGAATAAATATGTAATATCTACTAGGTGCGCGCGGCGTGGGTGCACGACAAGGGCGCGCGGCGTGGGCGCGTGGGACCCATGCACCGAGTCGGATTGGGGGCATTCAATTTTTTGCCATCAATAAGATAGGTGGCTGGATAAAGTTGCGTGCAATACAGACTTTTTTTTTCCCCAAGATTCTCGATTATGTAATTTTTTTTTCATTCATTATCAAAGTTTGTAAGTAAAACACTAAAACTCATATTTTTAATAGTAAAAAAACATTTTTATTGTTATATTTATGTTTCTTGTGAAAGAATTGTGAGGGGCGAATAAGATCAAAAATTTGGCTTTAAAATTAGAAGAGATGATAGAGAAATTGAGTGATGAATTTTTTTTTCCCTCTTATTAGAATGATTATAATATTTAATGTGGTTTAACCTTTTAATAAACTTATGTGTATGTTTAAATTATTCACAGTAAATTTGTAATTTTTTTCATATTTATATCATTATTTAACTTTATAATATTAATATAACTTGAAAATTTTTAGGATTTTATCATTTTACTATCATTATCCTTCCCTTTCATCTCTCTCTGTTTCTTGCTTATTTTCATTCTCTTCACTTTTCTTTTTAATTTCATTTTATTTCTTTGATGAATGATTTTTTTATTTTTTTTATTTTCTTATTTCTTTATGTTTTATTCATATATTATGTATATTGTACCTTTTATAACTAGAGATAAAATGAGAGGTTGCCAAAATGATAAGTCTAATAATCAATTCTTGATATTAATTGAAATGAAAATGTGGAATATACCGTTAAAATTAATTACTAAAGTGACACATGGACTGCACCTAAACGACACTTGGCGATTTGAGAGAGTTCAAAAAAGTTTATGTGCCACCACTTCAGAGAAATAACCCCACACATATACAGAGGAAATAGTCCACTGTATCCAAAAACATATACTGACGAACTTTTTTGCCAATTTAAATATTTTTTGGACAATTATACCACAAAATATAACATTTTGACAAAAATACCACATTTTCTGATGGCTCTTCAGCTGATGGGATTGAAATATTGTTGAAGTTAACTAACAATCAAATCTATATAATTAAATAAGATTAAAACTGGTCAACATGTATTCCTATTAAACGAAAGCCCAGCATTAAACGAAAATTGGAGAACATTAAACGAAAAGTGGCCTGAAAAGCATTAAACGAAAAGTGGCATTGACAACTATGCATTAAACGAAAATGTAATTAAAGCATTAAACGAAAAATTAAGTAAAACATGTAAAATTTGTAAAGCATTTGTAAAGCATTAAACGAATTCAGGTAAATGTAAAACATTAAACGAATTAAAGCATTTGTAAAGCATGAAGAGTATTTCAAATAATGTCTAACACAAATTTTCGTTTAATAGTGTTAGATATTTATAATTTTCGTTTAATAGTGTTAAAATTTGTAATTTTCGTTTAAACTATTACACGAATTCTTCCTTCGACATTTCATATTAAACGAAAATAGATCAATATTAAACGAATTCCACAATTAAACACATTAGTTTGCCACTATAGTTCCACTATTAAACGAATTAATTACACGAATTCCACAAATTTCCCGGATAATAGTGTTAGACATTTGTAATTTTCGTTGAATAGTGTTAAAATTTGTAATTTTCGTTTAAACTATTACACGAATTCTTCATTCGACATTTCATATTAAACGAAAATAGATCAATATTAAACGAATTCCACTATTAATCGAATTAATTTGCCACCATTAAATAGTTCCACTATTAAACGATTTAATTTGCCACTATTAAATAGTTGAACTATTAAACTATATTACTCTATTACACGAATTCCACAATTTGGATTGCAACTATTAAAATATATTACTCTATTAAACGACAATTCCATAATACTCTTATTTAGTTCAAGTTCAATTTTAATGTTAGCAATTCCACAAATTTTCGTTTAATAGTGTTAAAATTTGGGGAATTTTCATTTAATAGTGTTAAAATTTGTAATTTTTCGTTTAACATTGGTATCCATTTGTTAGTGTTAAAATTTGCAAATTTTCGTTTAATAAATTGATCCTCAACATTATTACACTATTACAATTTCGTGTAATATTGTTACATTATTCTTTTAATGTAAATTTTCGCTTAATAATATGCAAGTGTTTCAACACTATTCCATTTTTTGATTAGTAGTGCCAATTTCGTTTAAAAAAAAAATTCTGTAACAATTTTTAATGTTTTTACTTTTCAATTGTAACATGAATTTTGTAAACAAAATTTAACTATACAAACCCAAGTACGGTAAATTTCGTTTAACAATACGTGCTAATGAAACAATTAAACGAAATTTCATAAATCCCAAATTAACCCATTTACCATAAAACACAATTTCACATTATCGTGATCGCTCCGTCCTGGCTCATGCTGAGGCACTTCGGTCGACGACTCAGACACAAATCGTGCACGGCTTTGCGGATTCCTAGGAACCGCTACTGGAGGTGTACGGTCCTGAACAGTAGAGTAATCTGGGATTACATCAGGCTCACTGGTTGGTATGCTACGACGACTAGTTCCACATGTTGACTGACTTGTATTCGAACGGCGGGTCCGAGAAGTAGTAACACCAGTCGACGGACCTGGATCCGCTCTTGTCCTCCCACCACGACTTTTACCACGAGGCTGAACTCCTAATGAGAGGTTGTCATCTATATTCTGCCAATAAATCTATTGTTCCTCTTCGGGACTCGGCTCAAGAGTCTCATATACTTCAACCTACACAAAACAGTCAAATATATTAATGTTCGAAACAGTACATAAAATGAATCATCCGAATTCCGGCTAAGAAACAAAGAAATACCAAATTTCATACCTGCTGGCTAAGTATATTACTGATATCATCCTCGGTCCTCATAGTAGACCACTTCAAACATCTAGGTAATTGATGCGGGACATTCAGTGGATGACCAACTTTTGTTCTAGTCACGGGATTGGCCTCGTAAGCCCATATCTACAACATGAAGATATAATGTTAGTATTGAATGGAACAAATAATATAATACACGTTGGATTTATATTAGTTAAAAGATACTCACCAGTAGAACAATTGTGAATCCGTAGAAGTGGTAAGTTGGTTGTCGCTCATCTGAGGGTGAAACAGTGGTGGCGAGTTTGTCCATATGTCGCAACAGGTTGAGGTAGGAGAACTTCTCCCATGGGAAGCTCTCCCAGAGGTCCTCCTGATCCACTAAAACCCAGACCCAATTCTTTACTTTGGTCTTTCCGAGGTCGACCCTTAGTACAATACCGTAGAGCATAAGAATCTTAGCAATCTTAATTGTATCCTCGAAATTATCACGCCACTCCCCAGCAACAAATCGATTTCGTATATGCAAAATAGTGAGAGATGGATCTCCGACAGCCACTCTATCGTGTAATCCACCTTCCGGTGGTATATGTTCGCCATGGGGATCGAAGACTGAGTCACCAAAATATAGCCCGGTGATGAGAGCGAACTCCCTCTTCGAAAATATTGACAAAGATGATCTGTCCCGATGCAAAACCATCTCTCGTACTCCTCACCACGACTCAGACGCAAGACCTCACAAGACATAAGAATATGTAGAAAGGCTTTGCATGACTCCTTACTAGTGAACCACAAAATGAAATGGCCGAAACATGTCGCTCTAAATTGCATCAAGCAGTCAATACCAACTTCATTTAACTCTATTCTTATGTCATTCAATATATTCAGACGCGTGTATCCGTTAATATAAGCCGTCCGACCCTGAAAATCCCATCGGAGCCATACACGATCCAACTAGAATATGTACAAGAATTGAAAATTAATATATATAACAAGTTATGATTTACTTTGATAGGGACAATAATATATTTATTGCCAACATAACCTTATCTAATTCTCAAACATATAAAAAAATCCGATTCGAAGTGAAAATGAATAATATAGTTTTGCCAAAAAAAGAAAAGAAAAACAAATAAATTAGAAAACTATATTTTCGTATGCCTCACCAAAACCGCACAATTTATATCAAGGTTCGTTTAATAGTTCACCAAAGAAAATGAAAGTCACACCAATTATACCACCAATTATCCCAACTGCTCAATTGTCGTTTTAAAAACATAAAAGTCATGACAATTATTCGTGTAGATACTTGAACCAAAAAAACACCAAGGGGTCTTCGTTTAACACCAATTGCTCAACTGCTCCATTGCTTCGTTTAACATCAAGGGGTCTTCGTTTAACATCTTGCTCAATTACCGTTTCAAACCATTAAACGAAAAAAGAAAAAAAAATTCCAAGCAGTAGTCAAATATATTACGTTTAACATTTTGTAATCTAAAACCTCGAAATTTCATGTTCTTGGAAAAATATTCCGTTTCACTATTAAACATGCAAATTTTTGTGGAAAAAATAATAAAAACCCCAGATTTATTAGTATTAAACGAACAAGAAGTAGATTGCAATATTAAACACAAATTGTCTATACAAAATTCACAAATGGAAGCCGAATTTCATGCTCAAGTGCATACATAACCCAAATATGCTACAACATTAAACATACTTCATCTAGGTAATTCATGGTTTTAGCAATCTTACCTGGTTCTCCATGGATTATTCTTTTTCCACGAAAATGTGACAGATTCGTTTAACCAATTTCGCCCAAATCGCCAAAATTTTCCACGAATTTCACCCCTTTAAAATTGTGTTTACACTAAAATCTTGCTCAATATATGGTTGAATGAAATGAAGGGAAGCGGCGGCTGTGCTCAATGTGTAGGGTTCAAAAAATGGTATCCAGGGTTAAGGAAAGAAGAAGACAAAAATCATATATAGTATTAAACGAAATCAAGATAGAAAAAGGTTGAGCTTCAACGAAAATTTCAAATGCATCTACGAAACGAAAATTAGGATTGCAACCATTAAACGAAAATTGAGTACAAGAACTATTAAACGAAAATCTTGATTGCAACAATTAAACGAAAATTAGGAATTGCAACTATTAAACGAAAATTGAATCGTGAGAACTATTAAATGAAAATGTTGATTGCAACAATGAAACGAAAATTGAGCTTGTAACTATTAAACGAAATTGAGGGCAAGAACTATTAAACGACAATTTGTCTTGCAACTATTAATAGAAATTTTGAATTGCAACTATTAAACGAATTGAATTGTTAAACGAAAACCCCATCTATTAAACAATTAATTTGGCGAATTCGTTTAAAGGAATTTAATTTAACAATTTTTAGAATAAATTCGTTTAATAGTGGTTGTGAAAATAAAACGGATTAATATTCCACTCTTCAACGAATTAATGTTTCAAATTCCATAAATTTTCGTTGAATAGTGCTAAAATCCATCTAGGTAATTTTTCTTTTAATAATGTTAAAATTTGTAAATATCTCGACTAGTGTAAAATATTTTAGTAGTGTTAAAATTTACAAAGTTTCATTTAATAAATAGATACTAACAACGCAATATTATTACACAAAGACAATTATTTCGTTTAATATTGTTTTTCTATTTAATGAACACATTATACGTTGCCCACATTCGCCATCAAATAAATTGGACATTTCCTTTTGGTATGCTCGATCGACCCACAAACGGAGCAATGTTTCTTCTTCCTTCGTCTAGCTTCACCCTCATTTTCTCTTATATTTTCATCATCGAGCTCCTAGTCGAGTACTTGATATTCCAAAGGCAATAGTTTAGTACATCTCAACTTATTATGCCCCGATTTGCCACAACGACTACAAGCAGCGGGTTTGCGTGAAGGTCCGACATGCTCACCGGTCGAGGGAATACGTGTAGATTTCGGACGACCTACTTGTTTTGGTTTGTCAGGCGGAATACATCGTCGAGTACTCGCATTGTCAACCGTATTCCATTCTTGCGGATCGGGCACAGGATAAACATCACCGGACCACATCCCCCTCAACCATTCTGTTGTGTAATATGCACCAACGTAAGATGTGATTGGTTTATTCACAAAACTGCTTCCAGTAAGATCGGAAAATAAAATGTTAGTTTTCATATTATTATTGCATATTCTGAAATATGTATGGGTTTATTTTGAAGGGCGAGATTACCTTATTGTTGCACATGCATGTAAACATGGTATCAACACTGCTTGATAAATACAACAAGAGCACTCGTAAGCGGATAGATCAACGAGAAAAATCTTACTCTCATATATAACTTTGTATTTGAATCGTGAGAGTGGCTCAACTTGTATACGTCGTCCAAGCTTGGTGTATTCTAACAATATCTCATGGGTGGACTTTGTCAATAAGTTTGTCTCTATAGTGCAGCCGTTCTCCTCTCGTAAAACCACCTTTCTATAATCCGCCGAGCACATTCTAAAAAAGAACAAATTGGTAGCTTTCTCGCCCAAAGAAGACGAGCATTCCATGTCTCGGCAGCATTTGATGTCATGAAATTGAATCGTCGAACGGGACATTTTACACGGGACCACCTACTTGTACCTGTTTTTCTTAAGGTATCAAGTGCACCTTCTATGCTCGACTGCTCGATGCCAGTGACGTACCTATAAAAATTAAAGTTAAATCCATAAAATTAGCATAAAACCAAATATGCTCTTTTAAATCGTTTGAACAACATATATCTTGACATCAGAAAAAATTACCGTTCGAATTCACGGGGCTCATAAGAATAGGCTGCTTGGTGGAAAAGACCAACAAAACGTGACCCATATTTGGCTAAATTTTGTTGCAGATGAAAACAACATAGACCATAAGTGGCTTCTGGGTACACCGCTTTGATAGCATTACCGATGCTAGTGTATTGATCGGACACGAGAAGCAGTTGATCGAGGCATCCGAATGCTTCACGAACTTGTTTCAAAAACCAAGTCCACGATTTATCATTTTCCACATCACCGATCCCAATTGCTAGATGGAAGATTTGCTCATTTCCATCTTTCGTCACAGTGACAAATCCGATTCCTTTATATTGTCCTTTCAAGTGACAATCATCTAACACTATCACCGGACGTGAATATCGCTGAAATCCGTGAATAGATGCACCCAAAGCATAAAACACATATTTAAATTTCCTGGATTCATGTGTTTCCAAATTTGTATACGTACCGGGATTTGCACCTTTCAATGCTTCCAGGTACAGTGGCAGCATTGCAAATGATTGTTTGGGATCTCCGTATGTCTCCCCATCGCATGACACTTCGCACTCGATGCAACCCTATAACTGAGCTTTAATCCATGACGTTGGCTCATGTCTTCAATGATGGCCCCAGGAATGAGTCTCGAATTCTCTTTTTAAACTGTGTCAACATAATATTGACCTATCAAAGCAGATGGAAGTCAGCGTTGGGCAGTCGGGTCCAAATGAATTGAGCATTCATGTGGCAACACACTTTTGGTTATTTTCCAAATGTCATATTTCTCCAAGGCGTGGAGCCTGAAAGGGCAGTTACTTAATCAGCATTTCACGAACCATCTGGTTTTGTCCGAATGGTCAACACAGTTTCAACTTGATTCTCCAAATGGTAGAAACCAACTACATTCTTCAACTCCGTTTTACTAGAAAATGTGGCTCCTCTGTGCAGACCATGTGTAGACGACACTACATCATCGAAATATGCTATACGGGGCTCCTCGAAGGTTGGAATATCCAGAATAAATCAATTTCATCTATCAATATATGTCATAAATTCCTCAAGAGCGATTCTTTGGTCTACATCCAAAGCAGTCTCATCTTCTTCATCCAACTCAAGGTCAGCTTCTGTATTGACAAAGGTTGATCCAGATCCACCTCCCTCATTGTCCGAATCTGTACACAAGGTAGACTTAAGTTAAATAAAATAGAATTTCAAATATATTTCATTGGGTTGGTTAAAAATGAAATAAACGTTATTACCATTTCGATCATCATGTCTATGGTGTAGTCCAACGTCTTCACCAATTGGAATTACATATTCATTATGGTGTATTTCTTCAGGTTGTCTAGACGCAGTCGGAGACCTATTCAAGTCGAACATGTCAAGTCCTGAAGTAACTGTGACGCAGTCTATACGACCAACTAATGATGTCCTAACCTGTCCCATATGATCATCTTTCGATAAACCAAATCTTGCATAAAATGATTCATCGTTCTGTAGTCCACAGGGAACATTTGGATTTTCAACATTATTAGCAAAATAATCTTTCCAATTTGTCATATCTACAGCACACGTAGCTGGATCAACATTTGGAATATCATCCGGCGCATTTCTTCCATCTGAGTAAAAGTTAACTCCAAAATCCATACTTTTAAGGGAAACAAAAACGATGACCTCCTCATTTCCCATTTGGAATAATCAGTCCACGTCAGAATCATTCTTTATTTTCATCTTTTTTAAAAAGCCATCTTCCAAGATTAATGCATGGATCGCATATCCCCAGAAATTCATATCAGCACGTACAAGTCCATGAATTGAGTCGAGTAAATCGGGATATCCGATTCGTTGAAGGTAAATCCGCTCTCGAGAACCATTCTTGTACTCTAACCCTTCCCAATACCCTTCAAACCAAACCACTACGGATCTAAAACTCATCTTTCCGTGTAACTATCAAAAAACAGAATATTTAGACCAAAACAAAGAATATTATCAATTTACAAACACTTAAGTATTATATATAAAATGAAAAATAGATGAATGATACATGTATAATGTTCGTGTAAAATGAGTCCACATCAGAGTATTCAATTTTTATAAGGTGTGAAACAGTGAACAATAATCTATCAAGCCTAAATTCGTGTAACCTATATTAATGGCACTGAACTTCGTTTAACCTATATAGCATAACAAATTGTTTAAACTATGTGTCATAAAAAATTGTTTAAACTATATTAATGGCATTGAAATTCATTTAACCATTATAGCATAAAAATTCGTTTAACCTATATAGCGTCAAAATTTCGTTTAACCTATATAGCATGCAAATTTCGTTTAACCTATATAGCATGCAAAATTTCATTTAACCTATTTAGAATGCAAATTTCTGCAAATTTCATCTAACCTATATAGCATGCAAATTTCGTTTAACCTATATGGCATGCAAATATCGTTTAACCTATATGAATAGTGTTACAAATTCGTTTAACCTATATTAAACTATAGCATAAAAATTGTTTAAACTATATTAATGGCATTGAAATTCATTTAACCATTATAGCATAAAAATTCGTTGAACCTATATAACTCCAAAATTTCGTTTAACCTATATAGCATGCAAAATTTCGTTTAACCTATGTACGATGTAAATTTCGTTTAACCTATATAGGATGCAAATTTCGTTTAACCTATATGAATGGCATTAAAATTCGTTTAACATATATAGCATAAATAATTCGTTTAATAATGGCCATAAAAATTCGTTTACAAATTCATTTAATAATGGCCATAAAATTTCGCTTACAATTTTATTCGTTTGACCAATATAAAATATTCGTTTAACTCCCTTATTCAAAATTCGTTTAACAATGCCTATATATTTAAATTCCATCTTTTCGTTTAAAAATTTCTGTTAAAAAATCGTTTAACAATCCATACATTTTATATTCGTTTAACAGTGTACAATTTATTTTCAATGCACATTTTGTATTCGTTTAAGCCCTTCATAAACAAATATAAACCCTTACTAACACTGCATATTATTTTCCGTTTAAGCGACAAATATTCGTTTAAGCCCTTATTTGTCATTGTCTTCGATGTATATATATAGTTAAACGAAAATTAAGCATAAAATGAGAATTGCATAGCATATAATATACACATTTACACGACAAATTTACATTGTTTCAGTACACTTGAAAATGATATACATACCTTATTCGTGGAAAAATTAATGGCCTCAAGCTCCCTGCCTCTGCTTCTTAGTATTTCTTATGATATAAAAAAAATGAAAGGGGAATGTAAATATATTTGTGGATGTTTGTGTCTTTAAATAGAGGTAGAGGAGGAAATAACCAAATTACCCAACTACTATTCTCTATGACATTAAAGTAAAGTTATTCAGTTTCATCTCATCTTCACTCCTGAAACACTACAATTTATGAAACACTGCAAGGCTTCAACCCTAAACCCTAAATACTGCAAGGCTTCATACAATTTATGACATGTGCAAGCTAGATTTACAAATTTGCACTACTAAACAAAAATGTAAATAGTGTTCATATCGTGTAATAGTGTTTTGTGACATATGAATTATTAAACGAAAATATTAATATTAATGTTACAATGTTTAAACGAAAAATCACAATGTTTAAACGAAATCAAGAAAATATTAATTATTAAACGAAAATTATAATGTAAAAAAAAATAATGTTTTGAGATATTGTTTAAACGAAAATTGTAATTCTTAAATTTTAATGTTTAAACGAAGATGTTGAATGAAAATATTCTTAAAACGTTTAATATTCTTAATGTTTAAATGAAAATGTTTAAACGAAAAGTTTTAATGTCTAAACTAAACTTAAAAGAAGTGCAATTTATATGAAAATATTAAACGAAATTAAACATTTTAAAATATTAAACGAAATGAACTGCTACTTCGTTTAAACGACCTTTAAACGAAAATTTCGTTTAAAATTTTACACGAAAATTTAGTTATATTTTCAAACTAAAATTTTAAACTTAATTATAAGTTCTATTACAAACTTATTTAAGAAAGTTTTAAAACGAAAATTCTAAAATAAAGTTTCGTTTAATGTTAAACTTCATTCAAGTTGCACTATTAAACGAATTAGTGTTTCAAATTTACAAAATTTCATTTAATAGTGCAAATTGTGGTACACATTTAATTTAAACGAATTCTGAATTTAATACATGCAAGTTAAATGAAAATGTTAGTATTAAAACGAATTGCAAGTATTAAACGACAATTTCTCAAATTTATGACATACAAGTTAAACGAAAATTTATGACATGCATGTTTTTGTATTAAATACTTGCATGTTTTAAATAATTGTTAAACGAATTGTAATAAGTGCATGAATTAAACGAAATTTTCGTTTGGTAAGTACATAAATTTTCGTTTAATAGTGGTAGGCATTTTGCACTATTAAACAAAAATTTGTCTAAAGCATGTAATTTGCAAAATTTCGTTTAATATTGCAAATTGTGCAAATATTCGTTTAATGTGCAAATGGGCAGATTTTCGTTTAATACTCACAACGTGATTTGATTGTTAGTTGTCTCAATAAATTTTAAGTCCAATCATCTCACTATTCACGTAAGGACCAGTCAAAATATGTGGTATTTTTTTAAACTTAGTTATATTTTGTGGCATTTGGTCAAATCACTATATTTTTGTGGTATATTTGTTGACAATTATATATTATGGGGTACAGTTAGCTGCGGACTCCACATATATATATATATATATATATAGATTTATCATACTCAAATTACTGTCCCAATCAATTTTTCTCAATTTAAACTATATAATTTTCATATAAAAATGGTAAATTGAAGTAAAATTTGAATATTTATTTTGTTTGGAAGTAGAACTGTATACACGTTTTAATATTTGAGACAAATGTCGCTCCACAAAGTTATCCAACTTTATATTAATTTATACAAAAATTTATACAGGATGATCTTACAAATAGTTTCTTATCCGTGAGACCGATTATTTTTCACAAATTCATATGTGAATCATGATGTGTGAATTGTGGATTGATCGTCTCATATAAATAGAGACAATATCACATGTGACTTACTCTTTAATTTATATAATTTTAAGAGGCATTTTGACAAATTAAAATTTAGTAAATTGGTTCATGATTAATCCTTTTATAGCGTTCTTGAACCCCCAGTATCAGAAATGAAAATAGATGATGTAATTTGTATCTACATTGGCATAAAATGTAATCAAAATGTCATCTATACTATATTTCTTGACTCTTGTTATCTTATTTTGTGGAGACTCAAAACAAAGATTAGAGCTACATTTTTGTTATAAAATGTAAGAAAAACTTAATCTACGCTATTTTTTTTTTTTGAAGTTAATTTACAGAAAAAGAAAAAAGCAGCTCATCCAAGAGCAGTTCAAGAATGCTTGATTCAACATCTCTGCTAATCTCCATCAAACACTCGCCATTTTTCGACATTTCATGATCCAACCACCTCGATTTCATTGTCTCCATCGCAGCCATCTCCCCGATTTCATCCCATTTTTCTGCATAATTCTGTTGGATATTCCTCACTCTAATGTCCATTTCACCATCGCCATTGTTGATCACCTCTTTCTCAAGCTCATCGGACAATGGCCTCCTCATTTTTGAATTTGCCAATCTTGAAACTTCCCCTGTTTTTACGTGGTTTTTCATTTAGCCAAAAATTGTGCTTAAAAATGTCAAGAATTTAAGTTAAAAATGGTGAATTATCAAATCAAACCTGGAGAAGCAGATTCTTGATCAGTTGTGAACCCCACAAATTCAAGAACAGAATTCGGGCTTGAGTTTTCTGTCTCGCCTTCCTCATTTTCTCCATTCGTCTTCTTCGTTCTTCTCTTTTCAGATTGCTCATATGAATTATTGACTGAAAGTAGCAAATTAATCCCTGGATTGTCAAACTGAAAATGTCCCCTATTTATTTCTTCATTCTCTTGGTTATTCTCCTTCCCCTGTAAGCACTCTGTTTTTCTCCTTTGTTTCTTACCTGATTTCTTTCGTTCGAAGCTGAGAATGAAGAAGTTCTCATCTTCAAGTTCTTGATAAGGTGGAAGGAACTTCTGGCGGCTAACTTGTTCATCTGATCTTGATTTCTTGAACGAGCTCACAGACGGGCTCTCTTCAATGGGCTCGATTCGTGGGACTGATTCCAGTCCCATGAGTCTAGCCACTAATCCCGGAGTAGGGCCCGAGGCACCAACTACGTCTTGGTCGTGTTCGTTGAAATGATCGAAAGGGCACAATGGGAGATTGGTGAAGCAGAGAATTCGACGCAAGATTCCTGATATACACCCAGCTGTACTTCTTCCATTACTACTACAAGAAGGGTGTTGTGGAGACAAGGGCTTCATGTAATGGATCAAAAGAATGAGGAGTTGGAATTGTTTTTCGAAATGTCAATGATTGGAGAAAGAATGAGTAAGTAAAGGGAAAGAAAAAGGTGGTGGATTTTGAAATTAAGGGGCAAAAAGAAGAGTTGGTGATGAGTGGAAAAGCAAAGATGGGAAAAAAGAAAAAGAGGGACTTTGATTTTTGAATAAAGGTAGGGTGGGGTAGGGATGGGGTGGGGTGGGGTAGGGCAAAGAATGGTGGCGGGGTTTGGAGTTTGAATGTCAGTGGGAGATAACAAAGTGTTGATGGAGAAAGGAAAAGAATGGTGTTTCCCACGCCTACTCTCCATTGCTCTATTCTCTGCACTTTGTTTAGTCCTCCTCATAGACATATCACTACTTTTTACTACCAAAAGCAATCGACAATGCTAGACAATGTTTAATGTTTCTTGATTATTGTCTCTGTCTCCTTCTCCCACCACCGAAAACGAGTCGAGTTCAATACTGTCAGACTCGAATTTGAATTTGATTATGAAATTTGAGGTTTGAGCTCAACTCGAATTCAATTGAACTCATTTTTTTACGACAGATAACTTGATGAATTTTGAGCTACACTCGGCATCACTTGATACCTGAATAGTATTTTATAACATTATCAAAATTTGTAAAAACGAGCTTGAAAATGAAAATTTAAAAATTGTAATTTGTAAATAAAGATATTTTTAGGGGTAGAATGGTAAAATTAATATATCATTATTCAGTCTTGTAGCCCATCAAACCAAATATTAATGAGTTCGAGATCGATTAAATTTAAATATTTTTCGAGTGAATCCAAATTAACTCACAAGAATATAAGACAACAACCGTACCACATTCTTTGTTTCAAAATTATGTATCACATCTTATTTTCAAGGGGCGGACATAATTCCACGTACATAGGATGACATCATCTGGGACATGTATTTTATAGAATTTGAAATAGAAGATAGAGATTTGGCTTGCAATAGAATATAGAATGGGAGCAAAATTTTAGGACCATCATTGTCAAGTCTAGGGATCATCGATTGCTCAACTCTGGACATACTTTAGACTAGGATGCTGTTTTATTTTTTCTTTTTCAGTAAAGTAGTCTTCTGAATTTTAATTCTTCACATATGATTTTGAATAAAGTGGACCCAGCGAGATTAAAGAAAACGACTTATAATCATGGAAATTTTGAGTTGATTTAGATCTAATTGCATACTTTTTAGTGAATTGAGTGTACATAATAGCAAAATTTGTTCCAAGTTTAGAGAGTATATTAATTTTCTTTTTTTTTAAATTTGGATAAAAATGGTCCTTAAAATATGTCACGTGCATATCACGTGTCAAAATTTAATAATAAATAATCGGAAAATTAATTTCATAGTTTAAATGTTAAAAATTTGTATAGTTAATATATATCAATGTGACACACAAATATATATATATATATATATATATTATACAAATATTACTAATAATTTGATGGGTTGCTGCAATTAACCCTCTATATTGTACAACTCGGCCCTAGAAATATAAACTATAAGGGTATGTTTGTTTCGAGATTATGTAGGATTGAGGAAATCCGACCTTGAAATTCTGGGATTTATAAATAAATGTGAATAGTTAAAATCTGTGTTTGTTATGAGACTTTATAGGGTAGGATTATTACTGTAGATGTCAAATTAATGTTGGAAAAGTTAGTAAGTGTAATATTATATTATTAGTTGATATAATAAGTTAAAGTATAGAGTTAATTATAGTGTTTTTTTTAAATAGAGTAGACTTTTAGTAGATTTCATAATCCTTAACCTAAGTCCGTAAACAAACAAGGATTTGGGATTTTAAAATCCCAAATCCGGATCTGTGAATCCCGAAATAAACATACCTTAAAGTGAAGATTCCCGTTGATAACAATTTGGAGTTGAATATATATATATATATATATATATATATATTTTTTTTTTTTTTTTTAAATTGTGTTGGTCAACGAAAAATCAATCAAGCACTAATTCCTAATCCCCATGCAAAATCAAGATACGAAAGTCAAAAGGTGTATGAACTCACTATTTGAGTGTGTAGATTTATGACATGCTTTCTCAGTATTTATTCTTTCAAAATCTTTATTATATTTGCAACTTTATATGTTGTCATGTTTGGTTCCGATTATAATTTTCCTTGTAGACTACTACTATTTTTAGTAACTATTATAGCTCATTTAAATGATGAAACTGAGTTACTATGACTACCCCAATTTAATATTCAGTTCATGTATGATATGTTTATTAACTTATTGCTACTTTATCCTTTAAAATAAATTGAAAACCTTATGGCTCACTTGCTGGGCTTCAGTAATAATTGAATTAAAGGAAATGAAAAAGGGCCTAAGTCATAAGAGCCCAACTTGATAAATATTATATTAGTTTATCCCTACAATTTATGGTATCACCTGGACTATAAGCAATGAATATGTAAAAATTAAAAAAAAAAAAAAAATTATTTTAAATCGATTTGGACCAGTTTTAATCATGTACAATTAAAGTTTATTGAGTAGTTTGATTTTCTTCTACAATACATAAGTATTCCCTCTGACTCATTTGTACAAATTATAATCTTTTTTTTTTTAAGTGTGATTGTTTTTCAATGGGCTGAAATATCCTCATTTAATTCACTTTATTATAACAAAAATCATCTTTCAATAGAGCACTTTCAATGGTAATTTATTTTATTTTGTCATTTAGTGTAAAGATAAAATATGTAGCACATAATAAAAACTTATAGTTCCAATCATATTTAATATATTTTATTAGTTTGTGTGAAAAGTATAATCATTTATAAATCTTATGGGTATATAGGAAGATAGATATAACTCTTAAACAATCTTTCACAATTATTTAATAACAAACCTTGACCAAGGGATGATAGTTAAGTGTAGATGTTATGTCTCTTTATAATTCTTAAATTATTGTGATAACATTATGACAATTAGGAGGTGCATCAAGTAATTAAGTTAAATTTTGTACAGAATTATTATTCCTTAGAATACACTTCAGTTGCTACCAGAATAATTACATGCTATTAATCCTTATAGTTCTCAAATTATTACAGTTTGTTAATATATTTTATTTTAATCATTGAATTGTAATCACAATAATTCTGAGGCAGGGCAAGTAGGCACAGGATGCAAGCACAAGATTAGTAGTACCCACTAATTAAGTCATTTAAAGTTGGCTAAAAAGTATGTTATCTAGAACTGATTTAATATTTGGGTGTGTAAATTTTGAATCATTCTATTTTATTGTATGAATTAAAATTTGATATAATTTATCATGTTAGATTTATTAAAATACATCGAATTTAAAGTTCATGAGATAATATTATGAAAAAATTCAATGTTTTTAAAAAAAATAAAAAATCATATCACATATAATCCAGATTGCGAATTGTACTTAACCCCTTTAAAATTAAAATTAGACAATATGTCCAATTTTGGATGGTTCAGGTGCCAAGTATAGCATGTTTTTCCCCCTCTATATATATACACTATCACTCTT
Source organism: Scutellaria minor (assembly GCA_954870855.1). Classification (NCBI taxonomy): domain Eukaryota; kingdom Viridiplantae; phylum Streptophyta; class Magnoliopsida; order Lamiales; family Lamiaceae; genus Scutellaria; species Scutellaria minor. The sequence continues at coordinate 5,765,726 of OX940729.1, forward strand.
TGAAATATATTTGAGTAACAAGAAATAATTAAATTATTAAATTTAGAGTAGGGTTCAATTGTGGGTGATAAGGATTCGTTTCTTGGAAACTATACGTAAAACCGTCTCACATGAGTTTTTGTGTTAAATTTAAGGACACACACTTTCTATTCTGCAATCTGAATGAAGGGGGTCCCACTTAATCAACTTAATTTGATCGACATCTTTTTAAATATGATTGACATGTTAGGGCACCCACATTAATGGATTATTAGCACACCATTTTAGTGTGAGACCCACATGCCAACACACTAATTAAAAACATCTACTTTTTTAAAACACACATCTACATCAATTTAACATAAATTTACATTAATTTAACATAAATACAATCATTACATGTGGGTCTCATTATCCACTAATTTTTATTTTATTATTTTTATCCACTAATATACACTCAATCCAATCATTAGCTAATAATTAAAAAAGGGACAAGAATGTTATTCTTACATCTTAACACACTCATACTTACACAAAAACACACACTTAAAAACATCCACATATTAATTAACATCACACATGTTTTAATTAATAACACCTCAAAATGAATTGGTGTGGGTGCCCTTATAATCTTCAAAAGATTGTGCAAGTGAGAGTTCGATTGCTCCAATGATTTGTAATGATGTGACATTTTCTAGTATAATATTATTATGAGATTATTTTATTAATCTTATCTCGTAAGATGGATCAATCTATAATTTAGAATCCAAAAATTAAAAATTGATTTATGAAAATGAATTTGAAGCATGGACGCCAATATTTATATCTCACCTAATATATATAAACATGAATGTATAGGATTAATATAATGTATTTTATCTGGTGATATATAATATTTTTTCTCATCTTTTCTTATATATCTATAACGATGATAGTTATGAGGTATATACATCAATCAAACAAACAAATATGCTACCACTTTTTTTAATTCTCAAACCGTGATAATATATATCGAGTAAACAAACATATAAAACCCTCTTCTTTTCTTCTTTATATATAATTCAACATATTCCCTTAAAAAACACATACAAATCAAGGTCCACAATATGACCACAATAACCTAAACAATTTATTTAAGGGAACAATTCCTACAAAGTAAATCATGGAAAAAAATTCATCCTCATAATCATTGGTGTTTTATTCCACACTAATATATGATTCTTTAAAAAATAGTGAGGCACCAATAAACAACTACAAAACTAGACTTGGTAGAGGCCCATCACTGTATCTTTTTTGAAGAGAAGAGATTATCATCAGTTTGGTAATAAACTATGTCCCCTGTATCAGTAACATAATGATCTCTACTTAAGCTTTTCAACAATGTTGGAACCAAGTGAAATGGTATTGGTCCAGATTTTCTGGGCTCTCTGTAATAATTTCCCAACACCCTTTTTGCCTCTCTAGTCTGCAAAATCAAAAACAAATGTTTGATTATGGTATAATATTTCAATCTCATATTTTATTAGTATTAGAAATAGGACAAAGTCACGTGATTAGGGTTAAACGAGATCTCACCGCCTCGACTAGGTGGTAATGTGGGATCTGAGGGAAAAGATGGTGTATAACATGGGTGCCAATATCATGGTGAATTTTGTTAAATAATCCATAGTCTTGATCTACTGTTGTCAGGCCTCCTCTTAAATAACTCCATTCCTGCTTAAAGACAAAAGCAAGATGACTACTTTACTACAAATATCTTACACTTTTTGTCTTAAAAATTGGTTGGTTGTACATAGATACTTGTGTTAAATAATCTGCAATCTCAAAAGAATATATGCTAGAGATTTGGATTCAAGACCTGGCCACGGTACCAAGGGAGCTTCTTGTCGTAACCGTGATGATGTAAGTATGTCACCATGTCCAACCACATCACGAATATCTGCTCGATACCATTTAAAAAGATGTAAATTGTCAGTACTTGGATGGGATTTGAGTGGTTGTTAGAATACCTCCTTTTATGTTGTGTTACTCATTTCTTCATATGTTTCGATTTTATAATAAACAAATAAATTACGAGATTAAACAATAGTTTATAACATAAAAAAAAGTGAGAAATTACCAAATAGGGAACTCCATAGAGCTTGAGAATCAAGAGAGGAGTGAAAATAGTGGAGGCATAGAAGAGAAAAGCAAGCATTGTAGCCCAACAAATAGTTGAAGTCATCACCAATGTTCTCTCATTGGGCTGAAACAAGTCACTGTATGGATTGAAGTGGGACCCAGTTTTTCCAGGACTTCTATACCACTGAAATAAATCATAAATCAAAATAAATATCAATTTACCTTAAATTAGTCAAACGTAAACTTGAAATTGGGTTATAAAGAAAAATTTAATTGATTATTCCATGCTTTTATAGTTAGTCAAGGAAAAATAACGTAAAAATGTTGTATATTTAGGACGAAAACCATTAAAGTGTTGAGGTCAGCCATCGTATTGTGTCGAATACCAACATAGCATGTTCGACTCAAAATGAAAAAAAAAAATCACTATTCATGTAATTGTACATTTTGTATCAACCACATTCATTATATGGTTGGCAGTTGGAACCATAATAGGGTACATAAGTCTTTTTCTTTTCTTTCAAAAGAATGACAAAATAATAGTTTTGACGCAAAGTGGCTAAAATAGTAGTAATTTCCTTTCCCAAATAGGCTAATAACCCCCTTTATAATCTACTTAATAAGCACCTAGTATAGCATATACTAATAACAAATAAATGATTTTGTATAAACAAAAATAAAAGAGAGTGTGGAAATATTACCAAGTATAATGGGTATGCAAACATGGGGAAAGGGATTTTGTATCTCAAGAATTTGGTTGAGTAATCCAGCTTCTTGTATAACTTCTCACTCAACTGCAGTAACAGTCAAAAAAATAAATAAATAAATAATAATTATAACAATTGTATAGTCATGAAATTTAAATTAAATAATATTGGAACATATATAAATTTTATTAGAAAAATAATAAAAGATTTGAACCATACCGGTACCCATGACTCATCTCTATCAACATGTCCATGGTTCTGATGGTGTGTTCTGTGACTGATTCGCCTGTTTGTTCGCATTTTTAATTAATAAAAAAATTGTTAAAAGATAAGTATTGATATATAAAGTTACACGAATATATATTATTATTAATATTGAAGATATTTTCGAAAAAGTAATTTCCAAGTACTGACCAGCCATGATATGGTACTAAAATTGATGAATGGAGTACATGTCCCACCACATTATTAAATGTAGTATTGTCAGAAAAACTTCCATGCCCACTGCAACAAAATAAAGAAATTCAATTATATATTAAAGTAAATCAATTACTCATTTCACCAAAAGAAAAAAAGAAAAAAAGAACACCATAACTTACTTGAATAAGGTCTAGATTAGTTGTTCTCCTAAATAACAATACCAGTCAAATGCATTATGTTTTCAATTAAATAATCCAGTGTGACATATAAGTACGTTCCATTTTATTAGTTTATACATCCATTCTCCCTAAAAAAGGTATGTATCTTATTTTATTAGTATAAATTTTGATATCTAGTGGTGATGGCATGACTATTAAAGTAGGGAAAAATCAAAAAAAGAGACAAAAACTAGTAGAAAATAAAGGATCTCACCTAACCATAAACACGACTATGACTATGTGTCAATTAACGATAGATCCTACATCGAAGCAGAATTAATTGAAAAAGACGAAAATGGAGAATGTGATAAAATTAATTACCAATCATGTCCTAGAACGAACAATGCCCAAAACATGGTCCCCTGAGCAATCCAGTACACCGGCCAGAAGACGGCGCTGTCGATGTAGACGGCGGCGGCGAGCAAGGCGGCGACGGCGGTGACATCCCAAACGACGTACCAGAACGACCGCCACGGATTCTTCACCCAGCAATGCGCCGGAATGGCCGCGCGGATATCGGCAATCCGGAACGGCGGCGGCGCCGCCGGGTCGAATCTCTCCGGAGCCGCCGCTGCTTTTCCGGTTCCGTTGCAAATCTCTCCACTCTTCGAGAGGCGGACACCGGAAGAAACCGCCATTGTTTTAGAAGGTAGTAGAAGAAATGTGTAAAGTGAGAGAGGAGAGAGAGATAGAGAGAGAGAATAGTGAAATGGGAGTGTATATATAGAGAGAGAAAGAGGGGAATGTGTGTATATTCTTGTTAGGATTTGTGGAGGAGAAGAGAGTATGACGTTGGGCGAGTATAGGAGATGAGCTTATTATAGAAATGGGAGTGCTTTCATATAGGGTTGCGACAGATCCAACTTTCAGTTCTATTTCTTATGATTTATTTATTTTTTATTTTATTTTCGGTGCTTAATTAGTAAAAAAGGTAATAAGTTTGTCTGCAAAAAGTATTCCCTATTTTTTGTTTTATTTTGGCACCGAATCCTCTGTACCAAAATCACTGTCTCATTTGTATGCCACATTAAAACTACGTAGTTTTGATATTGAAAAAAAATTATATTTTGGGATGTGGTACACGCGTGGTACATATTTGGTACAGAGGATTTGATTTGTTTTATTTCTGGATGTTTCGTTTTCTTTATAAAGAGACCACATTAAGTGTGTAATCTAGGTTAGTTTCATTGAATTTTATTGCGTGTCGTGTATACATTCAATTACTAGGATAAATTTTAAATTTAAGGTGTTCAAATCTTAAATTGTTACTGGTAGTCGTTAAACTTTGTAAATGGTATTAATATATGTCGTAAGAGAGGAATAACCTCAGTAGATATTTATTCTTAAGAATATTTCGATCTTTTAAAAGAGAACCCACAATTTGGGGTGGAAAAACAAATTCCAAAAATTTTGGAGGCGAGGTACTATGATTTTACAAAGTCCATGAAATTATAAATAAGTCATCACAATATTTTTATTTTCAAAACCATACTCCAACAGATCGAATTCAAAAATAAACAAGAAAAATCAAACCATCAAAAGATAACAACAATTATACAAATTTATAGAATAACGCAAGGGATTAAAACAATGCTCAAAAAATTTATAATTACATTACTAAAATCCTCTTAGTTAATATAAACAGTAATAATTGTTTTCCTTTTGTGTGTGTATATATATATACCATCAAATTCTTATTAGTATATATTTTTTACTATTATTGTTATTAAATAATCTATATTTCTGAATCTTAATTATTATTAATTCTTTTGTCAATAATTGTTGACTTTTCAAACAATTTATTTATCTTCTTTTCAAAAAATCTCATGCAACAATTCTTTCCACACTGAATTCTATTTATTCCTTTCGATGTCTGTTGGTCTCAAGTAATCAGAGGTTTAGGGGGTGAATGAACCTCTATCGATTTTTTAATTTTAAAACAATCAGAGATGCAGGTTCCTGATTCTTAAAAGAAACAGCAACCTGACTTGATCAGAAACCTGACAGTATGCTGATTCAAGTTTCTGTACACAGCGGATAAAACACGATAGGGTTTCTCTTTGGAAAAACAGCTTTCTTTTATAAGTATGCTTTTTTTATAAACTTCTTTTGTGCATGATGTTTATGATATGATCGGTAAGATATAGCAAGATAAGTACAATGCAGTAAGTAAATGAAAGCAATAAACACTTATGGTTTATAGTGGTTCGAAGGTGGTGTAAGTCTTCTACGTCCACTCTACTCCTTCATAAGGAGGAACTTCGTTAGGTCAGTTCGAATTACAAGTCTCGTTTTACAAACCCCTTCCTAACAAGCTACGCCTACTAGAATCTCAAACTCTAGTCGAAGGTCACAACCCACAAAGGGTACAATCTCACAAAGGGCAAGTAACCTATTTCTAGACTACTAAACTTAGCAAGGATACTATTCTCTCAACTAAATACACCTAAAACAACCTAGCGCACACAACACAAATGGTTAAAAGATAAAAAAGTTTTCTTCAATTGTGGTGATAAAACCAGTCTTGAATTTGATAGCTTGAGAGCTTGAATGGTCGACTGCTTCTCGAAGGTTGAGTGACTGAGCTTGGTAAAGACTTGTGTATGAAAGACTTGAGGGTATGTTTGTTTCGGGTTTCATAAGTCCGGATTTGGGATTTTAAAATCTCAAATCCGTGTTTGTTTAAGGACTTTTGTCAAGAATTATCAAATCTACCAAAAACCTACTCTATCTAAAAAAAACATTATAATTAACCCTATAATATAATATTAACACTATAACTAACAATATAATATTACACATACATATTTTTTCCAGCATTGATTTGACATCTACAGTAATAATCCCAACAATAAAATCTCATAACAAACACAGATTTTAACTATTCACCTTTATTTACAAATCCCAGGATTTCCAAAATCGGATTTTTCCAATCCTACATAAACCCGAAACAAACATAGAGGGATTTTGCAATGTGTGTTTCAAAGCTTCAGTAGTCTCCATGGTCACTCCATCCTTCTATTTATAGATCTTTGGAAAATGCCCGTTGAAGGAGGCATTGTCCTTGTTTCAATTCAAATTTGATCTTCAATATCTTTGCAATTAATGCGACTGAACAGCTGAGAGAAGAAGTCTTGTCCTAGTCTAATCTGCATTAATGGCGCCACTCCTTGGCCATAGTTCTTCTCTCTCTTGTCCAGGTGACATTTTCTAATTGGGCTGACACTAACTTCAGTCAAACGGATCTTTGTCAGCAACCTTCCTCGTACTGCATTCAATGTATATTCCTTGTACTTTAATAACTGAGTGAAGGTTGTCAGCTTGTTGTTTTGATCTTTAGTGCACATGCTTCTTGGACGCCAGCTTTCTGATGCAGAACTGCTTACTGTTCCTGAGCAGCTTTCTTGTCAGACTCTTGTTCAGTCTTCTTGTAGCTTTCTGATCTTCCATCTTCTTTAAACACTTGGTGTTTCTTGAAAGTTCGTTTCAAGCATTTATCTTTATTTTTCTCATAGACCTGTTATAATATTTTCGAAGATACACTTACAGGTCTATGATCCACTTATAAATTGTGGAAAATGAGTATTCTAACTTTCTATCTAATTAGTTACATTGTCTCATCAAAACCTAGACAGAAATCTCCCAACAATGTCATTTAGAATGACTTAAACTAAATTTATACTCATCTAATTTTGGTTTATGTATATATAGGTCACATTTTAAAAATTGATGGTAACCATTCAAAGAACACAAAAACTCATGTGAGACGGTTTCACGGATAGTTTTCGTGAGACGGAGTCCCATCACTCACAAACAACAAGTGAATTGTAGGGTTTGGATGGTAGGTAATTGAGTTATGGGTTGACCCATCTCACACAATGCATTAAAATTCCGTGAGACGGTCTCACAAGAGACTTACTCTTCAAAGAATATCGAATCAAATGATAAGTAGTATAAAAATATATAGTCCTAATTTGAAATGTCTTACTACAATTTAGAATATAATTTCATTGATTGGTTTAAGTATAATTATATATTATGTAAAAAAATATAATATAATATAATACTACATAACAAAAATATTAAAAAATTATTATTATGTGTCGGCACAGTTTAACACATATTATGTCTTTTTTTTTTTTGGTTTCGCCATTCATGTCCCTCAACAAAATCCAGCTATTTATGTTAATATAATCATTTCAGTTCCTTTATTAAATTTATTCTAATCATTCACTTTGAAAAATCTCATGCATCATATATACGAGATTAAAATTATTAAATTATTGAAGCAAAATGTATAATTTCAAGTGCACTGTACACGTAATGACAACTAGCTAGCATAAAAATTATATTTGATTAATAATATGCAATATATACTTCAATATCAAATATTACATTAATCAAATTTATTTTTTATTTTATTACTTAATAAGATGACATGACATAGAAAAATTATAAATTACAAATTATTTGGCAACTACTGTTACTTATTATTATTATTATTATTATTATTATTATAATTTATAAAATTCTATTTTTGTTCTTTTTGAGAAAAAAAAATTAAAAACATGTAATATATGGGGGGCTGAACTTGTACAATAATATTGTACAATAACTCCAAAATGGGTTGGAACAAAATCAGATACAATATGAGCAACTCAAGTTTGATTTTTATTCACCTTGATTAAAACTTGACTCAATTTATAAATACTTGACTAATGTATACTTGTTTATGATATTTTCGAGCTAACTCGATTTTATTGAATTATTCTTCATAAGAATCATAATAATTTATAGTTATTCGAAGACTAATTCGGAAAGGTATATGGATAAAAACTGTGGAATTACTAAGTGCCAAGTAGGGCGACTAATAAATTGAACCAAATCGAATATATTATTATTCGATATTACAAAATTATTATTAAAATTCAAAAATAATGTTTGAGCATGTTTGATTCCATACCAAATCAAGTTTCAAGAACTGAACATGAAACGAATTCAAGTAATCATAATATCATAAATATATATTTTATTTTATTTTTCCTTTCCTTATCAAAACCAATTGAGTTCAAATCTATTCAAAGGTTGAAATATCTTCAAGTTTTTTTTTTTATATATGCTATTCAAATTGATTTTAAATGAACTTATAATGAAATATATTGGATAGAGCATCAATTAAATTTGATTTTTTGAACTTTTTTTAGTCTCTCATCCCTCTATTTAGATGGTGATCATTTTTAGCCCAAACACAAGCATGTGGATAACTACGAAATTATCCAAAAATTAGATTTTTTACAATTACAAAAGATAGATAATAGTTATAAAAGAATAGTTTATGTCCTGCTTTTATTGATCAATTAAAATCACATGATTACTTCCACGAATATTGAAAATTATTCTAATAAAAAAACTAATAGTTAGTGTGTTTTATTTACTCTCAAACTTTTATTTAAAAACGTGACAATAAACACATTGTCATAATTTAATTAGTAACAAATTAAGCCAAATTGTGTAGCCATTCATACTTCGCTTTCACGGCCGCCAATGGGACACTGCACTTTTTCAAATTTTTGTTATTGTTCCCAAAAAGCAGTACAGAAAGGGCAGGCCCCATACTTTAAGGTAAATTAAATAATTTATTGAGAGTGATAATTAAATATTTGAGGACTAGGTCACCTATAAATATAAGGGATCTATATTTGTTGCGTGTTATGATATCATATCACTAATTGATGCATCAAACTGTAATTGCAAATGGTCCCATCCTTATACAAATTATGCATTTCTGTGTCTCCATCTTAGATCCTATGTTCTCTATTTTTTTTTCTTTTTATCAGTAGAATTTTTCTGAAATTAACATGCATTAAATTTTAAAAATGTGTTGGAGAATTGGTTAGTTATTTAAATATCATGACTAAAATTAATTGATACATATGAATTATCTTTTTTTTTCTAGGAAATCTAAATTATTTATCATATCATATTTAAATTAATTCGCAACTGATACATTCACTATTTTTATTTTATTTTTTTTAATTCAGTTATTATTTATTTATTACTTGTCTTGAAGATATAATTAAGTTCCTTTTATTTTAAAATAAATTGTTTGGTATTCTTGGAGAGAAAAAGATTGTGTGGTGAAGGAGAAAAGACACTCAATCTTTTAAATTTTTTTTTCATCAAGACATGAGTTTTTACAAAATTAACATTGGTAAAAAAGTTTAACAGATAAAAAGGTATGAAAAATATAAACAATGAAGATCTAACGGTTGAAAGTTCAAATGTATCAATACAATGAGTGTATAGTGCATTTAAATATAAAAAATGCATTAAGTGTTTTACTAATAATAAAATAAAATTTGTAAAGTTAATTAAGAGGGTGTTTTGCTAAACTTATTTAAAAACATTTTCAAAACTAAATAGATGTTTTATCTTATCTTTTCAGGATTATGATAAATAAAATGATAGAGCATATTATAAGAAATTAGTAAGGACCATTGTGTGTTGGGTTCCAAGTGGTGTCCGAGGTTTAGAGGTGGTGAATGAACCTTGGTCGATTTTGAAAATCTATTAAAATTTAATGTTCTGCAAGTTACTTGAACTTGCAACGCCAGTCAGTTACTGCTTACAGCACTAGGATGCAGTGCTGCACGCTGTAACTTGAGTTTTATACGCAGCGGAAAAATAAAGCTTTTAAGACACAAGACTGACTGGTTTTCTCAAATATGATCCTTTTCAAAATGTTTTATGCATATGACATATATATGAAGGATAAAACGCAGATAAGAAAGCAATAAAACACTTATGGCTTATAGTGGTTCGAAGGTGGTGTAAGTCTTCTACGTCCACTCTACTGTTACCTCAAGCAGGAACTTTGTTAAGCAAGATTGAATTACAGGACACTCCCTAATAATCTATCAACTTACAAAGTTAACCACCTACTAGAGTCCAGCGTCCACACAGCAACTGCAAACTCTAAAGGCTAACCCACACAGGGTTCCACACTCCCACACAGGGAAGTTGTCTAACTCTTAGACAACTATACATACAGCAAGGATATCGCCTATCAACTGTACGACACCTAAAACAACCTACGCATACAGCTTCAAGGTTAAAAAGAAAATAAAGATCTTCAACTGGTGAGGAGCAGTCTTGGTCTTTGAAAGCTCATTTGTTGTTATAGACCTGCTCCTAGAAGGTTGAGTGGTTGAACATGTGAAAGCTAAAAAGCATTGGATGATATGTGAGTTTCCTCTCGACTCTGTTCAGCAATTTCTTCAATCAGCCACACCTTCTATTTATAGATCTTGAGAGTTTTATCGGTTGGGAAGTATCTGTTGAAGAGAGATACTTCTCCTTCTTTGAATTCAAGCTCTGATCTCCAAGATCTTCTTTGTGGTCGCATTAAATGCATCTGAGCTTCTTGACCAAAGGGATGACTTGCATTTAATGCGACTTGACTTTTCTCTCCGAAGCATTTAATGCGATGATAGCGGCTCACAGCTTTCTGCAGCGCGTCAATCCACGTGGCGTCTTTGCATTGGTTCCATATCTGCAACTTCAGTCTTCTCTCAAACGGCTCTATTTAATCTTGCTTGGATCTTCAATCCTCGTACTGCATTTATCCTTCCTCGGATAGCAGGATACTTCTTTAGTTATCTGTCTGTTATTGGCGTTGTATCCTAGGTCTGCTTGCAGCTGTTAGTTCTTTACAGTGCTGCTGTATATTGGTGAGTAATAAATGTGTAGAAGAATGGTGAGTAGTCGGGTGTATATATAGGCGTTTGAGAGGTTTCTTGATCAACGGTTGGAAGATGAAACGCACGATCTGACGGTCAATCCTAAAAGGGTGGAGAAGTTCCCTTTTATTCCTTAAGACAGTTACCGCCACTTACCGGTTCCTTTGGGTAGATCTTCATTTCCGTCTTTTTGTCTTCTAAAAAGGTAGATCTTGTTTTTTTGTTGATGTGATAGGTCAGCCGCCTATCTAGATCTTCTGCCCATGCTAAGATCTTCCATCACTTCGTCAGATGAGATGTCCTTTCATATCCTTGTTATGTTGTAAGAATAGAAGATGCAGCGCTATTTGCACCCAGTGCTGTATGCAGATGCAGCTTACAGCATTATCCTTGTAGCTTCTCACAAGCATGCAGATATTCCCCCTAGGCTTCTGCATTCTCTTTTCCACTCCTACTTTCTTAGTTGTTGGCACTTGTTGATTTCTTGCAGCTTCTATTGTATGCAGCTTTGAAAGCTCGATTGCTACAAGAATCTCAGCATCCATTCTTCCTGTATCTTCTGCAGCTGGCACCACTTGTTAGAGATACCACGTGTTACTATACCACTTGTTGGTTGTTGATGGTCCTTTGTTGAGCAATGTCATTTGTTGATTATGAACCTGTAAGGCATTTTGTTAGAGAATTCTCCCCTGATTAGGTTCAGAATACTGTTTCAATAACCTTAAATATCCTTAAATAAAAATATAAAGGATAGGATGAGTTCCCCCTTACTCAGGGACCTCATAACTCCCTTTATGTTCTCTTGGTATAGGTTTCTGGGCTGTCTAGTTTCTGGATCATTCCTCCTTGATTCAGTATGTGTCTTCTTTGGATTTCTTCGATTCTTGCCTCAGATTTGTATCTAGTTTCATCAGGTAGATACCACTTGCAGTCTCTCATCAGGTAGATACAGCATGTTGTTAACTTTATATGTTGATGAAGGCGCTTGTTGGCTATACTACTTGTTGGTGGTACTTCCTTCTTTTTCTTTCAGCAACCTTCGTAGTTGCGTTCTTAGTAACTTTAGCTATTGTAAAAGATGTAGCTTAGATTACTCCAGCAACTTCTCTAGTTGCTTCATTAGTGATCTCAACTACTATAAAAAGTGTAGCCTTGATTACTTTAGCAACTTCCCCAGTATCTTGTCGTGAGACTTCGTGTATGGTGAATCTGTGCTTTTAGAATCCTCAGCCCTTCGATCATGGATACTGTTGCCTCCTCTTTGTCTTCTTGTTGATCGGATTTTGTCATGGATAGTCGTTGATCTTCTCAGATGTTTGTTTCTCGCATAAACAAAATATATATATTGATTAAGAATTAGAACTTGGATTTTAGGTTATGCATGTTTAGAAGACATGATATGGATCAACTGAAAATGATAGAGTGGTTTGACTTGCAGAAAACGGTTGGATCTGGGTAGGTAGCCTGATACGTTGGCAGTTAACCCAACCTGTTCTGATACCACTTGTTGGGTCCCAAGTGGTGTCCAAGATTCAGAGGGGGGTGAATAAACCTTGGTCGATTTTGAAAATCTATTAAAATTTACTGTTCTGCAAGTTACTTGAACTTGCAACGCCAGTCAGTTACTGCTTACAGCACTAGGATGCAGTGTTGCACGCTGTAACTTGAGTTTTATACACAGCGGAAAAATAAAGCTTTTAAGACACAAGACTGACTGGTTTTTTCAAATATGATCCTTTTCAAAATGTTTTATGCATATGACAGATATATATGAAGGATAAAGCGCAGATAAGAAAACAATAAAACACTTATAGCTTATAGTGGTTCGGAGGTGGTGTAAGCCTTCTACGTCCACTCTACTGCTACCTCGAGCAGTAACTTTGTTAAGCAAGATTGAATTACAGGACACTCTCTAACAATTTATCAACTTACAAAGCTAACCACCTACTAGAGTCCAGCGTCCACATAGCAACTGCAAACTCTAAAGGCTAACCCACACAGGGTTTCACACTCCCACACAGGGAAGTTGCCTAACTCTTAGACAACTATACATACAGCAAGGATATCGCCTATCAACTGTACGACACCTAAAACAACCTACGCACACAGCTTCAAGGTTAAAAAGAAAATAAAGATCTTCAACTGGTGAGGAGCAATCTTGGTCTCTGAAAGCTCATTTGTTGTTATAGACCTGCTCCTAGAAGGTTAAGTGGCTGAACATGTGAAAGCTAAAAAACTTTGGATGATATGTGAGTTTCCTCTCGACTCTGTTCAGCAATTTCTTCAATCAGCCACACCTTCTATTTATAGATCTTGAGAGTTTTGTCGGTTGGGAAGTATCCGTTGAAAAGAGATACTTCTCATTCTTTAAATTCAAGCTCTGATCTCCAAGATCTTCTTTGTGGTCGCATTAAATGCATTAAGCTTCTTGACCAAAGGGATGGCTTACATTTAATACGACTTGATTTTTCTCTCCGGAGCATTTAATACGGTGATAGCGGCTCACAGCTTTCTGTAGAGCGTCAGTCCACGTGGCGTCTCGGTATTGGCTCCGTGTCTGCAACTTCAATCTTTTCTCGAACGGCTCTATTTAATCTTACTTGGATCTTCAATCCTCGTACTGCATTTATCCTTCCTCGGATAGCAGGATACTTCTTCAGTTGTCTGTCTGTTATTGGCGCTGTATCCTAGGTGTGCTTGCAGCTGTTAGTTCTTTACAGTGCTGCTGTAATTTAGACCTTCTTGCAGTCAATGATGAAAATATCGTGAAATATCGCGGATATATCGCGGATACAGATATTGCGATATGGATATTGGGTGCTAATGTATTTCTTCCTGGGTATCGCAAATATATCGCGGATATATCGCAAGTTATCGCTATCAGTATCGATATCGGTTCAGTGTAGTACAAAATTGGATGAAAATTGGGAAATATCGCGGATATATCGCAAATTATCGCATATATAGCAAATATCGCGATTTTGATTCAAAAAAATTAAAACATGTGATTTTTTTACTTTGTCATCTATATTTTGTTTGATAGAAGAGAGAATATATTCTCTGATGATAAAAATTTATATATATATATATATGTCTTGTCTTGGTATCTTTGAATTTAGGAAATATAAGAAAGTTGACAACACATGTCATTGGGTAATTGAAAATCTGAAAAAAAAAAAATTATTTGATAATTGAAAACATGACTTTTATATATCAGGGCATAAAATATAGAATTAAAATATAATTCAAAACATGCATCTTAGCTTATATAAATTTAACCAACATCTTATAAAATTGAAAATATATTTGGTACTACACAAATATAACATTAGCTAGAGACTACAATTTGGGGCTTACTAATTTTAATTAAATTTTATAAATTGTGGCTTAATTACTTTCAATTAAGTCTTACATTGAAGCTACAATTGAAAACATGACTTTTATATAATAAGACTTAAAACATTGAATTAAAATATAATAGGAAATATTTTTGAAATATACAGTATTTGGGTAATTTGCAACCACTCATAGACACTGCACAAATATAACACTAGTTAGGGACTATAATTTGGGCTTACTTTGAATTAAATTTTATAAATTGTGATGAGTTGGTATCAGTACTGTCTGGACAAAGATGACATTCCATCTACTATATTTGAACCTCATAGGTCATCTTTTTGGTTCTAGTGTATTGTATCATGTAATTTTAGTAATTTTGTATTATATTATGTAATATATTGTCAGTTTTTTACTATTCAATACAATATTTATAAAGTTTATTATCTATATGTTAGTTTTAAATATATTATTTTATTGTGATTTTGGGTGGAATATATGTGTAATGATGTGTTAAAATAATCCCTAAAATTTCATATTAAATTTCCAAAAATTTAATAAGATATTCGTCGCTTTTTCAAATTTTTTGCGATATCGATATGCGATATCGATATATCCGTAAAATTAAGGTTGCGATATCACTTGCGATATCGATATTTTCATCCTTGCTTGCAGTATCTTCATACAGTACTATTGTATCCTTTCTTGCAGTCCCCCTGTATGTCGTTCTTACTTACTCTGCTGCAATGCTGTAACTGCCTTCTTGCAGTGTTGTTGTATATGCTTTCTTGCAGCAGCTTCTTGCAGACTCAGCTTCCTCAATAACCTCTGCTGTTATAACCTGGATAGGTTCTTGTGAGCTTGCAGCAGCAGCAACATCAACCTCCTCATGAGGTGTTTCTAGCTGTTTAGCGGTTACCTCAGCTTCTCCTTGAACATCCTCTAAGGGTACTGTCTCAACAGTCGCCCCTTCAGAGGTCTTCTTATCCTGAGAGAGTGTTGTCAGAACAACAGTCTCGCCTGAGGTGTTCAACAAGGACCCCGTCTACAACTGGTCCTATAACCTTGACAACCTCTGCTGCAAGTATGGGTTCTTGCAGCTCTTGTCGGTTTCTTGCAGCAGCTTACTTGCTTTCTGAATTCTCCTTTCAGAACAGCTTTCTCACAGCCTGCTGACAGCTTCCTCCAGTATCCTAACTCCTTTCTACTAAGGATACTTCTTCTAGCTTGATGTTCCCTACAACATGTTATCCCTTAGAAGTGTTCTTACTTCTTCTAAGGTTGGTTTTCCTTGTCTCTTGGAAAACCATTACATTATATTTCCTTGATCATGTTATGTGGAAACTAGGCATCAATACCTTAAGCAAATTGTTCTTGTCTTATTGTGCTAGTGTTTTGTCTTATCAAGATAACAACTGAAATATCCCAACATTGTGCAATTTAAACGTTGATTTTAAGAAAGTATTAAAAATAAGATCTTATTCTTAAAAAAAACAGATAATAAGCTTCTGACATATTTTTTAAAGATGAAATATTCTTATTTTAAAACTTTGTCAAACTGTCTTGAGGAGTTAATAAACTCTTAAACATTTTATATTAACTCCTAAACATTTTATAAGATTTTTTTCCTTTCATCTCTTATATCTTTGTGTTCCTTTTTTGACATCTTAAATATATAGTTCTTTTTTTTTTTTACATAATATTTATATAGTTCGTTTACTCTTATATCTCAATTCAATTTAATTGTTTTAGTTTTGAAAATATAAAAAGACATTAATATTGATCAATTTCATTAATTTTCAATAAGGTATAGCCAGAGTTTTTACTCGAATGCAAAAAGATACATTTGCATTTCAGATGAAATACATCATTTGGGTACAATTTGAATTTCTATTTGATGAAATGTACAATTTGATAAGTCCAAATATATTTTAAACTTTAGCTGTATTTTCCAAAAGATCTGAGTGGTCAGATCTGTGGTTGTACAGGAGACGAGCCGGTTCTGACTTGATCCACCAAAGTATGGGCCATTGGACCAACCCACTCACACATCTGTGGCCGCTAAGATAGAGTGATAGCGACCCTTATCCCATCGCACGGTCCACTCGGATTGGGTCAACACTTGTTTACCCGAGTCAACATGTGGGTCAACTTGTCATGGGTATTATTTTTTTATATGTGAGGTAAAAGAAATTATGTTTATCATGTAATAATTTCATATACATCAAATGTTGCATTTTAGGTTTATGATTAATTTGAGAAGTGGTTATATGACTGATATTATTTTTATGAATATTATGTAATAATTTTATGTATTACTTTTATAACTTTGACAAGTACTATTATGTAATATTAATTATGTGTGTGTCGGATAATATTTTTATGTTTGTGATGTAATACTTTTGAGAAATTATAATCTGACAAGTAATAACATATAGTATATATGCATGATACAAATTAAAGTATTACTTAATATACACCAAAATATTACATGATATAAGTTGACCTGCTATGACCCGACCCTGCCCGTCGTCGCAGGATGCGACAGTTGTATCCAAGACTTGCTCTTCTTTGGAACTGGCATTTTAACCATATGAATGGATTTTGAATCCACTCTAATTTAAATAGATTCGGGATTCATTCATTTCCAATCTTGCATTTTGAATCCCTCCATCCAAACACAACTAAAGTAATCTTGAAATTCTTGGTTATTATTTGTCATCACTTCATTTAGCAATCTCGTTATTTGATTCGATATTGATTTTGTCAAACATTCGAATTTGAGTCTAAAGAGTTGAAGGTTGAGATGGATTAAAGTTGATGTGGATTTGAGAGGTGGATTAATGAGGCAGGGCCCAATAAATAATTGTTCGGTTATACAGGTAATCAATCATTCCATGTTTAAGTCGAATTAATTGATTTTAAGAATATTGCAGGTTGACATAAATAAATGCCAAACTGAGCAATAAAAGTAGTTAAAAGAAGGTTATCAACTCGTTGCATGATTAGTACTTTTAGAAGTTACGTATAAAATTATATGAACACTTAGATAATTCGATTCCACTTATATAAGGATGTTAATTAAAGAAAATCGAGGTTTTATGGATGTCTATTGTCTAATTTCAACATGTATGAAAATGGACTCTCTCTCCCTCTCTCTCTCTCTCTATATAAATTCACTTTAGTCTATCAATTGACTACGTAATTACATCTGTCAAATAAAAACAATACTTTCGTAAGAGGATGCATGTAATATTACTGTTTCTAAAAATAATTATGCATTTGATAAAATTTCTCTAACATTTTTTTAAGGTATTGTGTTCTCAGATTCGTTTTTTATTTAATAGATTGAGTAAGTCTATTATGAGACCGTCTCACGGAATTTTAATGCATTGCGTAAGACGGATCAACCCATAATCAAATTACCCACCACCCAAATCCAACAATTAACATGTTATTTGTGGTGATGGGGCTCCGTCTCACGGAAACTATCCGTGAGACCGTCTCACATGAGTTTTTGTGTAATAAGGTTTATAGTACTAAAATTGTTTTCTAATTTCTCATTATGAATATATCATGTTACCATATCCATTGTAAACACATTAATATGTGTTCACTGGAATCACAGCTGATGTGTCACATATCTAAGATATCTATTGATTTCACTTTTCATAATTTTATATAGATGATAAGATCATTACACGTCACGGTGGACATTTTAATATTTTCGATGAATATATATAGTTTTATAAAAAAAAATTAATGAGCTTTGGGGTAGTGGAAGAGAGGGGATAGTAAAGACTAGAAATTTTGAACTGACCCAGATCATCACAATCTGAATCTTTATAAAGGTGGGATACCATTGGAACTAATCGCATCGTTTTAGTTTTATAAGATAATATATATTCTATTGATAATTGACAATCTTCACACACAAATGTATATTTATGAATAGTTATATTTTTGTATTAATATACTATATGAGTTAATCACAAGTTTAAAATCAATTCGGTTATCCAAAATATATATATATATATATATATATATAATTTAAAGGAAAACAATCAATCTAAGGACATGTGTCACTCTTTTATTGATTTGGTATCTTTCAAACTTCAACTTAATTCAATTAAATTATATTTAAATTTATTTTATATCAATTAATGATAAATTAAATAAATTATTAATTTTCAATCAATATTTAACTTGTTTTCTTTATGTTGAAATAGAAAAGAATGTGATTTAATATTTTGTTCGTTAATATTATCTCCTTTATTATATATAAAGATAGAATTATTTTGAAACACATTAAATAAGGACAAATCAAATTGTAAGTGAACTTACGATTTTATCTTAATTACAAAAATATAATATAATTAAAAAAATATATTCATGCATATCATGAATAAGAAAATTATATATATATATATATATAATAAGATTTTTTAGGCCATGTGATTATAAAAAAAAAAATTGTTAAGAAAATCCAGCATTAGTAAATTTAAGGAAAAAAATTTGTGGCTTGCTAATATTAATACATAAAAGAAAATGTGGTGTTCATCTATGTTATTATAGATTTATAAAAAAAAAGTCTAAATATATTGTATTTATATCTTATTATTATATAAACCTGCGTTTAAATTTAGTTTTAATATAACATATAATTAGTTATATGTATTGCAAACTCCGTTAAAAAAATCTTAAATTTTTTTATTAAAATGTTAAAATATTATTGGTTAGAAATATTTTTGATAATCATAAAGATATTTCCTTTATATAAATCAAAATTATTTTCTAATTATTATAGTTCTTATTCAAAATGTATTACATTTTCATATTAATTTCTTTAAAATATTTTTTAAATACCGTGTATAACAAAAGATATATATGCTAGTGCAATTAATAATTACAACACCAACTCTTCTTTGTCAAAATATTAATATTGACAATATTCATGTTTTTCTAGCCAACAGAAAGTATTTCCAAACATCTCTATCATTAATGTACATACACATTAAAGGAAAAATATC
This sequence comes from Scutellaria minor, assembly GCA_954870855.1. NCBI lineage: Eukaryota > Viridiplantae > Streptophyta > Magnoliopsida > Lamiales > Lamiaceae > Scutellaria > Scutellaria minor. Next base: position 5,785,276 of record OX940729.1, read on the forward strand.
ATTAGTCCACCCCATACCATGAAAAATCATATTATTTCGTTTTGACCTAAACCAACACAATTAAATAGTTTCATCTATATCAACCATACTATAAAAAGAATTGGTTGCTCCACCTAGCCTGTAACACCAAAACATTCAAATGTAATTAACAAGTTGCTAATTTTTGGGGTTAATTCATTGAATATAATTGATTGATCCAATTTAGCTTCTCTTTTTCTCTTCAAATAGAGTACCTCACACAAGAACTAACCCCACAATTAAAACGTATGCACCAGTCACATGCAATTAATTATCTTGAAAAAATGTTGAAGTGTGTCCTCAAATTACAAAAATTAAGATTTGTTGATACTAAATTTTCTAAATATATATGATAAATTTTATAATAAAACCCAATTTATATATTAGTTATCAATTCTAGACCCAAATTTTAAAATTTCACATCAAGAGACTAAATTTAATTAACCTTATTTCTCGCTTCAAATTAGATTGAGTTCTCAATTCAAGATAAAATTACACTTTTTTTTTCATTTTTTTATTTTTTATTTTATTTATTTATATATATAAATTTGTTTATATTTCAATATTTATATTATGGATAAATTAAGACAAGTTAATGCAATTTTGGTACGATCTTCATGCGCACAAATTGTTATAATTTATCCAAAATATAAATACATATTGAAATATAAATAAATGTATAAGTATAAATAAAAATAAAAATAAAACTAAAAATGAAAAAGAAATGAAATTTTGTCTTGAATTGAGAACTCAATCTAATTTGAAGCCTTAAATTAAAAGATAAGGTTAAATTGAGTCCCTTATTGAGAAATTTCAAAATTTAGGTCTAAAATTGAGAACTAATATATAAATTGAATCTTATTATGAAATCACAAAAACTCATGTGCAACCATCACATCGTGCAACGGTTACATTTATAGTAGAAAATGACATATTTATAATTAGAAAAATCATACTTGAAATATACTGTAAAAATCATATTTATAAAACACATACTTATACCTGTAAAATGCATATTTGAATCTCGTCGCATGCAAGACGGTCTCATAAGAGACCAACTCTGAAATTTATCTTTTATATCTATTGGAGGAATAATGTCGTTCGTTAAAATTATAGAACCAAGTTTGTGATTTTCCCTATTGATTTCCCACCTTTTAAAGAATTTAACTATGCATTTTATGACATCACAAAATGGCAACTATAACACCGTATTTCATCCAAGAATTTATTTAAGAGTTACCACTGGAAGAAAGGTTAGGTGAGATGATCTTATGGAAAGTTCCATCGACTAAAGAAAACAAATTAAAGAAAATATATTATTTTCCAATAAATTATTCCCTTTTATGTAAATTCTTTTTTTGGAAAGTCTTTTTGGCATATTTGGTTGATTTACTTATATCACACGAAATTAATAGGACTTTGCTAATATATCTATATATTTATAATGATGTAATGTCACATACTAACTTATACAATTCAAATAAAAACCTTTCTATAGACCAATAGAGATAGAGATTACGTGTGATTACAAATTATAATGAAATATATACGTGTGTTAAAAACTAAAGTTTTTTCTTCAAAAATATTAGAGTAGCACTCTTGTGCACCTTATGCACATATGTACTCGGGTCGGGTTTGGGTGTGGGTTGATCCGGATCCGCACACTTTTACTTCTTTTTTTTTTCTCTGATCTTTATGTTATATTAGTCATACTTTTATGTCTAGATTTCATACCTTTATTTAATATGTCACGCCCCATTTCTAAAACATATTTTTATCAGAGTTGCGTAATAGGCGTGCAAAGAAAGAGAACAAGAGCATACGTTTTATATAGAAAGAAGAAGATAGAAGACGATAGAAAGATTTTCATATACAATATATTGACACCAGCCGACAAGAAACATTTTAAACCTTGAGCAGCGGAAAATTTCATACAGGATCCATCAAAAGAAAAACAGTATAACTTTACAAATGTGAAATATTAAAAACATCGTTTCAACATCAAGTTTTGAAAAGCAAAAGGAGACAACTTGATATGGCACCATCCTCTCTACGCATCTTAACTCTCGTCATTTCCTGTAGTGTGAATACAAATAGGGGTGAGTAAGTTGAATACACTAGTGGGGATAATTTCGTATAATTTAAGTTCATTAATTCGTTAACAGACAAATTAATCTATCATAAATCAGAACAACAGTTAAACACGACACATATATTGCACAGTACGTAAATCGGTTCCTTTACGGACGACCAAGTCCATCCCTAACATACTATCGTACCATTACGGACGACCCAGACCATCCTTAACTATCGATACCTTTACAGACGACCCAGTCCCTTCACAACATAATAATATGAACACAGTTTTCACAACATATAGTCACGGCACATAGGGTTCAACAATTCATATAGGAAAACATAAACATGTAGAGATTAGAAGTTATCTCCACCTAGTTCGGTGGTAAACCTCGTGTAAGTCAAAGTATCAAGTTCTAAAATGTTTATTCTGTTTAAGAGCCTACACATCACGACGCCGCTGCTCACGGCAACACCCCCAACACAGCGACACACTAACCAGCGACAGAGGGGATTCGGCGAGGGGGAGAGAGAGTCCGACGGGTGAGGGAGAAATGAGAGAAGAGAAAGAGAAAGAGAGAGAGATGAGAGAGAAAGAGGGTTTGACCGGTCGTTTTCCGGCGAAAGAGCCGTCGAAATGCAAAATCGAGCCCGAATTTGGAACGGGTTCGGCGAAAACTATAAGAGGTGAGAAGATCGGCCAAAACGGGAGAGGTAGCGGCGGCGTGGTGGCCGTCGATCGGAAAACAGAGGAGAGAGAAGAGAGAGAGAAGAGAAAATATCTCTTTTACGATTCGTTTCGTACTATATATAAATATTTTTCAAAATATCTTTACTTTTTACTTTTTCGTAAAATATCTTACTTTTTCAAAATATCTTATTTTTTATAAAATATCTCACTTTTTACTTTTTGATCGAAAATATCTCTTTTACAATTTTTCGTATTCTTCGTGTTTTTTACCACGAACCCTTAAGGAGTCGTCCTTTAACGTTTTAACTTGCGGTTTTTCGACTACGGTACCTTTATTAAATATAATCTATGCTTTTCAATTAAAATATACACTAGATAAATTAATCATGCATTATTTCATTTTTCTAAAACGCACATAATTAAATCAAACAATTAGGGATTTAATTATTTAATTAGCCAATTATGCATCGTTTTGTCCTAGGCGTTACATAATACTTTTAACTCTAAAAAACCCTAATTTCGTCATAATTTGTACATGTTTACTTTTATGTGATATTACTTATACCTTTATATCAACATAGTCATACATTTATATAATATATAAAAATACAATTAACATAATTAAAAGGTATAACTGTTATAACTAAAAGGAATGAAAGGTTAATATATTTGTCTAAAAAAAATGCTAAGATACAGTTAGTCTTACAAAAGGTATGACTAACATAACTAAAAGGTATGACTAACACTATTAAAATGTATAGTTAACATAACATAAAGGTCTGAGACCTAGAAACATGTTTAGGCGGATTTTGTCCACGACCTGATGGTGAGTGCGGGCATATGGCGGACCGAATTGACCCGAATGCACGGATCTAAGGTCCGTGACCAGGTGCATAAAAGTTTTTTTCAAAATATTATTCATAAACGATCGATTGTGTTTTATGGATTTCAAATTGCACGAAGAAATAATAATGTTTTTAATTTACTTTCCATGTGAAATTATTGAACAACTCTATTGAGTTTAAGTCATTTTCGATTAAAGTAAAAACAAGCATTCAAATAAAAGAAAGAGAGAAAGAAACTATACATTGGGAAAAAAAAAATATATATATATATATATATATATATGTTTGCGCGCACACGCGCACACACATGTACTAGTATAGAGTTTGTGTAATCCATTGAATTAAAAAAAAAAGAAAAAAATTAAACTTAGTAAAATAAAAAACATTAACTATTATTTATATAAGAAAATATATCTATTGTTTCAAGCAAGACAAATCATCCAACTTAACATAAAATATAAGACAATCTGATTAATATATTATTTAATTATTGAAATATATGATGCATTAGTAAAAGAACATAAGTAGGTTTTTTTTATTCATTATTTAGAAAATTTATATAATATCATATTTATTATATTATTCAACCTTCAAATTTACTTTTCAATCAAATGATAAAAAATGAAAGTGAAAACTCAAATAAATTTCATAGCTTATTTTAAAACACATATTTGCAAAAATTGTTCAATATTATTAATCAACAAATTAGAAAAGAACAATTAATCCTACTTAATCAATCCACATTTATTTTAGTTTTTTTGTTTATTTATATTTTTCTCTACAAATTTTAAATTAACCAAATTTCAAATTTAAAAATCATTTCTATGTTAGAAGTCTAGTCTGTGTTATTTTAACAAATTTTGTTAAAATTTCTATATTATTTACTAACATAGATTATCGAAATTAAATTTTAATATCATTAAATAGCCATACGTTTATATGTGTAAAGATTAAGTAGATTTGTCACATTCAAAAAGAAATTAAAATTGGACGTAGACAGAAATTTCCGGTTTGTATTTAAAATTCCCCATAAAGTATCTTAATGTGTTCAATTAATTTTATCACGTAACTGTTGCAATCTAAAAACCTAGTATAGCTCACATCAAAATTCATATGGTGACAATGATGTCATGTATTAACCTTAAAGTCTAGAAAAGAAAATATGGTTTGAAAATGAAAGGATAAAAGAAAAGACAATGTGAAGAGTGATTCTATTTTATAGTTATATATATATATATATGTGTGTGTGTGTGTGTGTGTGTGTTTGTGTGTGTGTGTGTGGTCCATTATTCAATAATAAATAAGGTTGCAATGATATATACACTTGATGAGTAGACGCGTGCAAGAGTGCTAAAAAATATGATTTTAATGGTTGTAAAATAAGAGCTCTCTTACACTTTTATAAATGTTCACGTGTGCCCTTGTCCCACCTTCAACGTCTATTTCTCTAATTATGATGATTTTTTTTTTATAGTTTTATTTTTATTTTTTCAAAAACTTTGATGAGATCATCACACAGATCTATAGATCCTAAACATTTGAAGGACCTATGAAATAAATAAATAGTCTCTTAACTATAATAGATTAACAAAATCATTCAATTGAAGTTTATCCTTGTTTTCTTAGATAAAATATCATTAATTAATTTTTCATTTCAAGTTCCCACCAAAACAATTCTAAATGATTGAATTATTGGTCTATTTAATCTTTCATTATCAAAGATACGAAAAATCTTAAGATGTCTGTCATTGCAAGGGTGGGAGAAAAAGAACATGGATGGTTGTGTTCCACGTAGAATGCAGACAAGTGGCATCTTCAGGGATCATCGCATGGCAATGCCGAGATTCTTTTTTCGTTTTATTGTGGTATTGATTATGCTCTAGATTCAGAGATGGTGGTTGTTTGGGTGGACGAAAGTAAACACGGATGACTTTGCAGAAGGGTCTCCAAGTAGAATGCAGGTGAGTGACATCTTCAAGAATTATTGTAGGCAATGCCGAGGTTTTTATTTTTTATTTTTTGTGGTATTGGTTATGCTCTGAAATCGGAGATAGTGGCTGCTATGTTTGCCATCGAAACGGCTCACAAAAAGGGATGGAGATGTCTCTGGTTACAATCGAATTCTTCTTTTGTTGGTACTTTGTATCTTGGAGGTATATATCTTTATGGGTTATTGAAATGAAATAAGACAAACATATTGATGTTTGATTAAATTTATTTACATGTACGACATCAAATCTTAGTTATAATTGACGTGGAACTTTTAAATATAGTTCTTCTTACCTTTTAATATTATGATGTAACTAATTAGTAATTAAAAGTCTACATACACATAATAATTGGATGTGACATCTAAGGATGTTTAATAATGTGATGGTCTTTTCCAATAGATAATGAACCATAAATATTTGAGAAAAAGTATCCAAAATATAATTGGTAGGTCATTTTCATTGTACTACACGATTTCTTTTTTCATTTCTCTATGATATCTAATTATTTGTGGAGAGAGAGACGACAGAAAAACACACTGTTTGATATCAGAAAAACCAAGATGCATTATCGCCATATCGAGTTTTGTTTTGAAAAGTTCATATGTTTATAAATTTGTTTTAAAAATATCTCTAAACTATCAAATTTGGTTTAAAACCTATCTAAACTAAAAATGTTCTAAGAAATAAAAAACCTATATATTAACCTATAGAGTGTCACGTCACGCCCCATTTTCATACTTAAAATATCAGAGTTTTCTTTATGGCGTGCAGGAAGAAAGGAAAAAAAGACGTACATTTTAAAACTTACAGATAAAATAAATGTGTAAAGATTTGGAACAACGTTTGAAGCAGAAATATTGGAAACAGTTTTAAGATACAATTTCACATGTTTAAAATCTTCGGCACAAAGCCGGGAGAAAACATAGCAGCGGAAATACATTAGGATCCAAAACATAGAAGAAGTACAGTTTAACTTTTACAAACGTTTAATATTGTTTATAGGCAAAAACAAAAAGACAAAAGGGAAAAAGGACACAGTTGATATAACACCCATCTCGCTACGCTTCTCCACTTTCATTGTTTCCTGTAGCGTGAATACACGTGGGGGTGAGTGCATTGAATACACTCGTGGGAATAATTTCCATGTTTTAAACAATTATTAAACAGTTAAACAAAAAATACATATATAAGTTTGACAATTAGACACAACACATAGAATGCATAGCACATAAATCGATTCTCTCATAGTGCTCATATCTGCAGCGAGGGCAGGTACTCCCTGTTGAACCCAGGTGCGGGTACTCCCTGACTTATTTTACGGACCATTGTTACTCCGTAATATGAAAGTAGATCTTCGTCCCTTCAGTATAAATGTGGACTTTCGTCCCTTCAGCATGAACGTGGACCATTGTTTCTTCATATGAATGTGGACTTTCATCCATTCACATCATACTCATAAAGTATTCATGAACACATTAATCACAACATATAAACACAGCACGTAGATTTCAATGATTCATTTAATATTTAATTCACATGCATGCGTTCGTTCATCATCATTGTACGTTAAATACAGAAGCATAAAGTTATTAGGGATTAGAAGTTACCCCCACCTTGTTCGGTGGTAATTCCTCGTGATACGTTGAATTCCAAGCTTTAAGATCTTTTCTTGACTCGAAAGCCTACATACATAAATGAGGTTTTCTTAAATTCTTATTACGATAAATACATATACTTTAACAGAACTCTCTCGAAGAAGAAGCGTTGAAGGAAAGGAATCGAAACAAAGGTTCGAAACGTGATCATAAGAATGAAGAAACGAGCATGGAAGGTTAAACATGCGATCATAGGGTGTAAAGGAAAAGATTAGAGTTTGAACGGAGGAAAAACGAGCTTAAACGGAGTGTTTAAAGGTGCATGGACGTTTTCATAAATTCTGGAAAAAAGTTGACTTTGACCATGGGTATTTTTATAAAATCAGAAGAGTTTTGGGGCCTTTTTAAAACCCTTGGGGTCAAATACGATTTTTGAAAGTTTTGGGGGCCAAAGTCTAAAGCTTGAAAACCTTTGGGGGTTAAAACATAATTTTCGAAAGTTTGAGGGCTAAGACAAGATTTTTTAGAAGATAGAGGGCTAGAATGTAAAGATCCTAAAAATTTAGGATTTGCGATCTGGTCCCCGGATTTAACGAAATTGCAAAACGACCTCCATCTCTCCAAACCCTCTCCCGACACAGTACACACACGGCGGCGGCGCCTGACTCACGACCAGCGACCTCCCGTCGCCGGCAACACAACCACAACACCACATGTCGGCGCGGCTCTGGGCGCAGGCAACACACACAAACGAAACAAACCCGACGCACACACACACACACGCACTCCCGGCGCAGCAAAACGCGCTCACAGACAGCACCCGACGCGCGCAGCGCGCGGCAGAGGCGCGCCCTCACCTCGGCATCTGCACGTGCGCACACTCTTTTCCGGTGCGCCAGCCCTAACCAAAACAGCAGCACAACAATAACACGCTAGTGACTTCTCACGCCAACCACCACCACCAACCCAGCACTACCGGCGCGACTCCTCGCGCCGGCCACCACCAACAGTCAGCGAACACGGCGGCGCTGCATAATGCCGCCCCCAACACCCTCACACACACATTGTCGCGCCATGGGTGCTCCTGCACAGCACGGCACCGCCCCCTTTCCCCAAACACAACCACAACAAACACAGAAACATTACTCACAACATAGAGGGGAGAGAGAGAGAAAGAAACGAGAAGGAAAGAAAGAAAGAAGAGAGAGAGGAGAGAGCCGAGCTTTCGCCGGCCATTTTTCGGCGAAGGCGGCTGCGGCTCGGGACAGTGAGGGAGGGAGAGAGCAGAGGTGGAGAGAGCGAGAGAGAGACAGAGAGTGAGAGAGAAGAGATATAGTAGAGAGATAAAGGAGAGAAGAGGAGGAGAGAGAAAGGGTTTGTCGGAGTTTGATCGGCCATAGTCGGCGGAGGTGATGGTGGTTCGACGATCCGAGCCCGGATCTGGAACAGGCTCAGCGAGGCCTATGATTGGTGTGAAAATCGGCCGAAACGGAGGAGGTGGTGGCTGCGGCGGCGCCGTACCGGAAAGTAGAGGAGAGAGAAGAGAGAAAAGAAGAAAATATCTACTTTTTTTGCTTTTCGATTTTATTGCTTTTACGATTCGATTCGTTTTGTACTATATATACTTATTTTCGATTTTTCGTATTCTTCATATTTTTGGCCACGAACCTTTAACGAGTCATCCTTTAATGTTTTAACTTGCGATTTTCGACTACGATACCCTTGGTTTCGTTTTACGATATCGTAATTAAATTATAACCTATATTTCTCGATTTAATTATACAACCGAGTAATTAATTATGCATTATATTATTTTTCTGAAACACACGTAATTAAATCAAATAATTAGGGATTTAATTATTTAATTAGCCAATTATGCATCATTTTGTCCTAGGAATTACATAGGGATTTAATTATTTAATTAGCCAATTATGCATCATTTTGTCCTAGGAATTACATAGAGATTTAATTATTTAATTAGCCAATTATGCATCATTTTGTCCTAGGAATTACATAGAGTTTTTTCGCCAAATAAAAAAAAAAAATTACACCCACTATATTTGCATTTTTCTTTTTGTCCACTGCAATCCATAATTGTATTTCAACATAATAATTACCTGATTTAATCCAAAATAATTGATATTGATACATCACATCGAGTAACATGGACTCAATCAGGATTAGTCTGTAAAATTATCATGTACTTTACAGCGTAGTTGGGAACAAATAATAGAGTTTTTACAGATATAAGTGATTTAGAAATATTTTTCCAAGACTTGAGGATAAAGTTATTTTGTCGAAAACATAGCTGACGTAAAAATGTCTTCTTCTTCTTTTTTTTTTAAATACCCAAGGACCAAAAACTTAATAGATCAACATATAAAACCACAATAATAATTTCTGTTTTAAAGAGTCCCTAAAAGACTAGACCATCCAAAGCTGATAACTTTTTTGGTCCCAGGTCCTTCCACTAAACATATTAGTTTTAGATAGAAATTTATAATTTATGAACATTTTGAAACAAACCTTTATGGACTCTTCAGAGCAAATTTACAGTTCAAAGTCCATTACAAAACAATGATAGTTTAAGAACCTAGTGATGCATTTGCCTTAAGAAAATTGCTCAAATATTGTTTATACCAACTAATGTTTCCTTGCCATTTTGGCTGGCTGCAGAGATGAGTGGGGAAGAAGACCTCCCAAAAAAGACCACTAATTCTATACACAGTATATGAACAAAAAAGGACAAAGCAAATTTCACGAAAAGAGCACGAGATTTATTGTTGTTTCTCAATTTCGAGTGCCCTTCGAATCAAGGGTGTGTATTTCGTACATTGAGATGTTAGCGCTCGTAAATTTCTTTTCGACAAGTTCAGCATGAAAGTAGTTCACTTGAACTGCATTTGTCTTGCTCGTATTATAACGGGCATTGCATGTTGTGAGTGACATTAAGAATTGGAAGCTTACTATGTAACGATGTGAAGCTATCGATCACATGAGCTTGTAACGCTTCTCCTGGACACCTGTAACTCCCATTTGTATTTCTATTATTGTGTGAAGTGGCATCTGCATATTACACAATAAAAACATGTTAAACATTTTGAGAAACAATGCAGTTCCAGATTCGTGATAGAACTTGCTGCTTTTTTTCCACAGATTGCACTATAAAAGTCAATATTTCTTCTTGCAGCTTCTATCCATCTCAAATGACTAAATGCCATCCACAAAGAAGAGTAAATTCCGAAAATATTTCGACAGATTTTCAAGATAGAATCATATAGATGTCATGAACATAAAAATATTATTCAATTATGTCTCTGAATATATTACCTCTATGTGGGGAATCTCTTTCAATGGCCTATCAGCAAAGTAAGCATACAAAGCCCTCAACACAGCCTACAAAATTCCACAGATCATTTGGAATCTGAAGAATGATGCATTTTGGAGATAATTAAATAATGTGATAAATGTATAACCTGGTGAGATATCACCACAACAGGAGCTCTTTGTCGTTCGAGCTCAATAATCACAGGCTCCAGCCTGAGAAGAGAAGAAACGGAAACAAGAAATTTTAAGCATTGTGAAGCTAAAGCTTTATCCAAAGTAAAAAGCTTACATAAACTTTGAAACATATACCTTTGTATCACATCAAGGTAAGACTCTCCACGAGGATATCTGTACCTCAATTTGTCCTTTTTACGCGATCTGTGGTTTATACAATAAAATTAGACACGACAAAAGTGAACTAGAAAAACATTGAAGAGAACGGAACAGGAAATTATGTTTATATTGAAAATGAATGACAGGAACACTTTCTATTATGTTTATATTTAGTTTCTTGAGACACAGAGTAACCTGGATCAGGAAAAGTCTGCTCATTTTTACCAGGTACTGCTCAAAGTCTCATACCATAATGGGATAAAATTCGATGAATATTAGGATAAAAATGACTCAAACCTTTTTGAAATGTAAGAGATAAACTTTAACTTCACTATTGTAACTTCAAATAGTTGAAAATCTCAGTATGATTATTCCATCAATAACCTGCGTAGTTGATTGAGTCAAGTTGATGTCCTACACGGTAATTATAACCATGGGGTTTGGCTACAAAAGAACTTAATGATTTAAAGGTGGAACAATATGATTATATTCATTTTCCCAATTATAATTTAATAGGTGATAAATGCACTAAACCTCTAACAAGCTAACAGCTTCTCACAACGCCATCCAGTCCCAAGCCACCAGACAGAGCCCTGCTTGGTTCCAGAAATCATGTTTTGGATTTTGCCACTTGGGCCCCATCTGATAACTTTATGTCCCCTTCTTTTGAGAAAAACCCCAATTCAACAATCATAGGTGTAGCAAAAGCTATGTGCATTATGGCTCCATTTCTTTCTGAACTAGGGAAAAGGTCGTGGCCAAAGATGAGGAAAGGCAATGTTTAATTATATGAAAAGTATATTTTCTATATTTAAATATGACAATTAGTGTGATAAATCCCAAAGAGGTTAGTTTCATGCATATCTTCAAAGAGAGAGGTTAACCATCAATTATACTATTTTGTACATTACTACATACAAAATAGATACAAAAGATATAAAGAAAGTAAGAAACTATTAGGAACTGAAGCATACTCATACTCATCAGGCATATTTTTCTTTATTTCTTCATATGACATCCCATCGCATACACCAGCATTAATTTCGTCCAGCGCACGCCATTGTATCTTCAAAATATTACAATAGAATATGAATTCAGCTATCAGTCAATGAAAGTTGGCAATCGATTAGACTTTGTATGGTGAAGTAAAGATTTTGGCTATAACAACCTTGGGGAATCCAACAATTGAACTTGCTGTTAAAATTGTTCTCTGCAACGTGCTAGTCCATATCTAATCACCAGAGAAATAAAGAGCATAATCATTGAACTCCATCAGAACATTTGCAGATACTAGGAAATAGTCTATAGTAAGGCATTTCATGTAATTTAGGTGAAATGTTGGATACTAGCAGTATCCATGTCAAGTAATTGACCTGTCACGTAATTAAACAGCGAGACAACGTAAATTGAAAATAAACTAGCAGCACTTATGGAAAATGATTAATTTAGAGCCATGTCAAGTTTTAGCAGCGACTCCTTATTACCTTACCAGAAGAGCTACATAAACTCTGCAGTGAAACAAGAAAAAATGACTTTTTTCTAATAGAGTTGACCTTTTTTCTTCTGTTAGGATAAGCACAAATATTTGAAACAGATTATCCTACTCAAGTTCAGTAATCTCTGTTTATATGGCATATATGTCAATATTAAATCCAGATTCATATCAAGATCACAAAAAACACTACAGAAGCACCAATTAAAAATGAATGGAACATAATTTTCACAACCAAATTTAATTGGAAAAACTTACAGAAGCAGCTCTTTCATTTTTCAGTCGTTTTTCAACAAAATTTGCAAGTTTCTTCGCGTAAAGCTCACCAGAATCACTGCCAAAAGAAAATTAAAACATGAATCACAAAATAAGGGGTGATTGCATCAATTATTTTAAAGAAACCAGATGATCCACTCTGTTCTTATAACTGAAGATAAACTCAAAACATGGTCGCTTCCATGAAAAGATTTTCAGCTCCATGCACGTGCAAGTCCACATTCTAAATCTGGGATGTGATACCAAGTTCTTGAAGAAAGGTGAACTATCTATACTTTTTAAATGGACCAAGATATCACTCACTCCCTATTCTCAATAAACCATGAACTATGTCTTCAACATAACTAGATGCAAAGAACCCAGTCATTTTAACAAGGCTTTGGATGCCAACATTAATTATATGATAAAATTGCTCTCGGATTTATTTGAGCACTTCTCTTTAAAAGAGTAGCTACTGTCGAAAGAATAAGTCAAGTCTGGTTATCAAGTCTTTAGAATGCAAGGAAACTAACTTGTCATCATAATCCAGATAACAAATAAGATTCAGTTGAATACAATTTGGAAGCCAAGCAAATGGAGTAAACAATGTATGCACAATCCATATTTCAGAAAACCTTATCACACTGTCGCCACCAATCCGACCTCTGACATTGTCTAGGCTCTCTCCATGCCTGGTAAGAAAAATTGGACGGGGAGTCAGATGTGTATTCACCTGAAATATAATACACAGCGCCATTAGCAGTCACATCTTTGTAAGTGGTAATCTGTAAAAGCTAAGTAGTTAAGTTAGGTGATAACAATAACATACTCGTGTGGCATGTACCCCAATCCATACAACATGTCATATAAGAAAGATCAGCACATTTCAGAGAAACAAGTACATATATCTAATGTGGTCAGATAGTAACACAAGCCATATCCCTACAAAAGATTGATTACATCATACCAAGAAGAATACAATGCGTCCAGGAAGATAGCCACTAATGTTGTTCACCTGTTTCATAAAACACCAGGGCGGTTATGAGACTATCATATACTATCTCAATCTGAAATAGAAGAATTAAGAAAAGCAAAGAGCCTACGCCTTTAATAAAATGCCAAGCCATAAAATGATCTAAAAGAGCCACATAAACAGGAGAGGAATGACCATACAGATGCCTTTTTTTTATCTAATTATGGATAGCACATCTTGCCACGAAACCCCAAAGTGACTTAGAAGTGAACATGGAAGCAAAAGGAGGATATTAATATCTTGCTGAGCTGTTCTCCCACAAGACTTTCAAAAACCCACAACAGTATTCCTTGCCTTGAACAATAATCTCTGACCCATTATTCATCCTTATAGCTAGGCAATCTATGAAGCATTTTATGATAATTAGATTTATTTAGATATTTCCAAAATAAAATTCCCGATAAAAATCCAATTTGATGCGCATACTGCAATACAGTCGCAACTACATAACTTGAGAGGAGCCAGAGCAGATAAAGATTTCCTTAACTGGCTTGATATATCGAGGTATTGTCAAAAAGTGCAGCATTCGATGTGTTTAGTCATGGAGGTGTCATTTTGAGCAAAATAAAAGGGCACACTGGTAAAAGGGGAAAAATTAAGAAAGTAATCAACATTCCAAGTTGGTGCTAATCCCAATTTATGCGAGTGAAAATTCATCAAGAGAATGCTTTATTGAAATTTAAAAGACTTATTGCTCCCCAACCACTGCACTCCATTCAAGATTTCCATTCAGAAATTACCCTTCTAAAAAAGAAAGGTTTTTACACTCCCAGCACCAAATTCATGAACCACGATTATATGTCAATAAGTTAGAACAACCATTCAACTTCTGCAGTCTTCACTAACAGTCTCACACTTATCACTAACTGGCACCTATAAACTACTTCTAAAATCAGCACTCAAATTCCACAGCTGCCCTGGGACCCAGCCACCCCCAACACATGCCTTTTGTCACCCCCAAGCCCTACTCAGCCCCACTCACTGTGCTTAATGTACTCCACCTATCCCCAGCCATAAAGCACCCTCAATAATTAATGAGTCAAATTGAGACATAAGGAGATGACCTGGGAACAATGACACAACAAAAGTCTGCTATCAGCAACTCAGTAGCTTTTGTTTCACCGACCTTATGACAGCTCCTCCATTGGAATTTAGAAATTTCACAAATATTAGTCCATCATGGGAATTCTAATGAAAGACCATATATAAAGATTTATAATATTAGTAGATATTATAGTGTTTCTAGTCATTTTATGACTGATGCAAATAACGGAACCACAATCACAAAGTGAGTTAAAATTTATGGGTCATCTTCAAGATCTGGACAGATCTTACCCTTAATAAAGATCATCAAATATACAGAAATAAAATCTAATAGTTACACTATAATATGGTTATTTTCTCTAGTCAGGGCAAGTAGATCTTGCAGAAGCAACCTTGCATAAGAGCATAATAGTTTATCATCTTCTAGATAAAATATATAATTTAGTCAACTTCTACAGAAAATTAGGTACCATTGGTCAAATACAGATGGGCAATGAAATGAATAGATAAACACGCAATAACAGAAAGGGCTTTACTTGTATTTGTCCACCTTTGCCAGTGACCATATCAATCATTTTGATATAAGAGCCTTCTTCCACTGGCTCATAAACCTGAACAAAAAGGAACACTACCCATAAACTATGATTTCTCCGCAGCATTTGTAATAGAGAATTAGTCGAGTATTTAAAAGTCAAAAGTATGACCAAAGATCTACCTTTTCATAATTATCCAGTCGGCCCTTAAAGTCATTATACCCTGCTTCAAAATCTGGCCTGAAATAGATCGTGAATCACAATGTAATAGTGATGTTCAAAAATACAAAAGGTAATCTTCTTGCAGCATACTCTTCTGCGTAGTCCGGACTTTGTTGAACTTTGAGACGTATATTCCTCTCAATTATTTTCCGATCATTGCAAATTGTCTCTAGAAAGATAATCTGTGAGTAAAAACAATCATCATAAATCAGATATATAGTGGAAAAAATAATAAAAAATCAACTCAAATCATAGAACATATATTGACTCTAATACGCAACACAGAGACATCGGACATAAACGTCACAAGATTGAAGGCAAGGGTAACAAGGTGCATTGAAAACCTTACCAGACCTGTAAATCATAAAATGATTTGCAATTTTGCATAAAATTTACCATGCACATAGCTGGCCCTAAAAAATCAAGTGATTCAGCCTACAACTTCTTCATGAACAGGTTACTCTGAGTGAATAAGTTTGAAACACCATGATTCCATTATGATATAGAGCATAGATAAATACTAAACATCTAGGCTGAAGTGCTATAATCTTTTTTAGTATTTTTCAATTTAAACTACATTGCTTTTAGTTGAAAGTTCAAAACTTTCCTTGGGAATATTACTTAATACTTATGAATTAAATGTCAGGTCATTTTGTCTTTTTTAAATTTTATATAGCTATTAACTATAATGTGATTTCTTAGATATTTACTTAGATATAGAAGATACATTATAGAATAAATGTGTTTAGAATAAATGTGTAATAGTATACTCAAATACATCATGTGTACTTCCGTTAAGTGCATTCAGAAAGATTAAGCAGTCACCCATTTTATACAGAGGTCATACTAGCATGCTAGGGCCAAACCATGTCATCATAAGTAGAAAGCAGTAGAATTAATTTGAATTGATCCATTTGGCTCTAAGCCTAAAGCAACCTTAGTTATCATTCCCTGAGACTGAGATCTTCACTCCAATCCAACTTGATCTGCACCATAATAATCACAAAATATGTGGTGTGGATATATCGAATTTCTGTCTTTGCCCCTTCTCCATGCTCCCAACCTCACTCCACCACCCCAGACTACCGAGAAACAAAAGACACGAAAAGAAGACACCAGTCCATGCTAGGTCATGCAGCCCAAGATCACACTGTTGCTCAACAATGATAACAGGCATTTTGAAAGGCTAGGGTCCACTCTTTTTCTAAGTTTTTCAGATTCTCTATGATTTTGAGCAGCAGTAAATGAATGCTTCAATACAACCCTCTTTCATGAAAAACATATTGAACACATCATACTATATGCAACACAAGTGATTGCAATTGACTTGACAGATAGTGATAACCAACAAAAATATCAATACATGATGATCCAATGTGAACAAAGCAACCAAAATTCAACATTCTACCTTGCATTTGCCTTCAGCCAATCTCATAAGCATGTTCCTTCTTTTTCTGGTACTGTTTGTAGCATCAAATATCCCAACCTAAACATAACTAAAAATACATTACAGAAAGATCAGATATACCAGCCCAATAATACAAAATGAAATATACTCACCTGGCCACCCTCTTGCATCCATGATATCATATCCTCCATTGCAAGTGCTGCTACCTAGTAGCACGTCATGAATTAAAACTATGCGCAAGGAAAAGGGTCAATACAGATTACAAGTTACAATATTAAAAAAAATGAAGAAATAGAAGTTCACGTATTCCACTGTCATTGTACTCAAATATGAATAATATAACATATATTATCTGATATGACTAGATCCAGAAGGTGATGTTAAAAACGAAGCACAAGCACATTTTTCAAAATACGATACGAAATTTTACGATATTTTTAAGGCAATATTTTAGTGACCTTATTTACTAACTACATTCCTTGGAGCCTAAGGGAAATCTTTTGTACTCTCCACAACTATTTCTTAAGTAGGATTTTACGAAACATAATAAGATGTTTGAGCTCGTTGCTTCTCTGGTAGGAAGTCCTTAAGACTTTTGACCACTACAATCATCAAGCCCAAACAGAGTAAGAATGCTCAGGCACGAGTTATATAATTACTGGTTGCAGGTTGTGAGATGATGCCCTTTTAGTGCTGTTATCATGTGACACAGAGCCTGATGGGTGGAGTATCATGTGGCATATTCTTGTTTTCAACATTATTTATAGAATATAGGCCGTATGGAATAATGCAACAAAATGAAGCTGAATCTTCGAAAATTAAAACCTAAATTATGGACATTTCATGCTGGGAAGTTAAGCAACAATTGCAAAAAGAGTCAAAGAGTGACAATGTCTAACAAGTATCTTTCAGCAACCACATTATCAAGCAAGAAAGAAAATTCCAGGAGAAATCATATAACTCAATCAAGAATATGGTGATGATATTCCTCTTGAAAAAATATAAGCAAATCGTCGACTTAAAATCACTGATCCATTAATTCAAATGTAAAGTCCTAAAAATTGTCTAATAGATAAGTTTACCTCATTACGTGCTTCTATGCCTTCTGGATTGTCACCTCGGAAAAAATCAGCTGTCTGCATCAAGAAGTATGTATATACAGGGATCCACATCATTACCAAGTTCAGTTCATTTTCATAAAGTAAAGAGACATGCTATTACAGATCAACAAGTTCTAGTTCTATACGGCAAAATGACTGGCCCAACACTATTTAAGTCGTATGCCCAAAGTCTAATCCATCACATTTCGTGACATCACGTGATACATAAATTTAGTTATAGTAAGTTGATGCAAGAAATTTAGATTAGTGCGGTGTCCAAAGGAACATGGGAGATGGAATTAATTATTAAAAGACTCCCTCCGTCTCACTTCATTTTTTTCAGGAAATATGCAAGCAAACCATATCATTAAGTAATTGTGTATGATTTTGCTTTATTGACAAAATCTATAGCGTGAAAAAGGTATGCCTAGTTGACAAGAAATACTGAAAAAGAGCCTAATTGAAAACACAACCAAAAGGGGGGAGGGGAATGGGTGTATTCTTTATTTAACCAAAAAGTTTGACGAGAGGAAACCTGAACTGCTGATATGGTGTTTAGAATGATATGAATTTAATTGCTTTCGTACAATATTAAACAGATAATCCTGAAACCAAATCTGCTTCATGCAGCATTCCAACAAAAAAGAGGAAGAATAGTTGTCACCAACTGATATTACCTGGTTAACTCCATGTTTTAGCCTTCGATACTGCAAACAAAATACACAATAATGCCGCTTTCTTTCTACATAATACCAGAAGAAGAATAAACAGCAATTACAATACAACATCAATTACCTTCCCAACATTGAAGTGTTTGGTGTCATGACCTAACCAACGAAGATACCGTGTAAGTTTAGCTGCGGTGAAAGTTTTGCCACGTGCAGGCAACCCAACCTTGCAACAGGCACAAAATTGAACATGAAAATGAGAAATTGAATCATGCAGTTCATACATGGCACAGAATGAGATCTTCCTGGATTTTTTACATTGTTGAGGTATCCTAGATATTATATAATATCATATCAAGATCTAACAAAAGATAAAGTGGAACTTATGTCGGGTATGGAAGTACCAAGACAATAGCTAGATGTCTATCCTCCTTGGGTCCAAGCATCTGGTCGGCTACAGCTGCAGCTGCAACAGCTCCCGCAGCTGCTGGCATAGAGTTCTAGAAAAGCAAATCAAGTAATCTGATAAGAGGATCTATTGCAATGGGAGTATACATGTTCAGCTTCAGCATTCTCCAGATCGAATAATATAGATCCCCCTCAAACCTTGGATTCTGAATCAAGTTTGAGATCAACGGCGAAAGTTGATGTACTTGCTGATTTTACTAGTCTGGGGGATCCAACTCCCCTATCCACAAAGAGTCCTCTGTGTCCTTCTTGTTTCTGCATAGCTGAAAAAGTTCCAACTGACTTTGACTCAACCATGCCAGATCCTGACGACAACTTTGTTGTGTCTGGGACAATCACTTCCATCCCCTGATAAAAAAGTTATCACCAGGGAGTTTATATAGAAAGGAAGACATATATAGCAGTTGAGGAAAAAGAAAAGACGGGATAGAACCAAGTTCCAATGGAAGTAATACATGGTTACATCAAGGCTAGAATATAGTTCTAGTGGAACCAATACAAAGGAATATCCCAATACCACAATTCTATGTTTCACAATGCCATAAAAATGGTCCATAAACTGATCATTGATCAGAAATGTTGTTTAATGTTATTTCTGTTGTTATGGGGAAACAAATGTGTTTCAGTAGTGGGATTGGGAAACAAGTAGGAAACAATAATGTGTTAAACTATGTTGTTGGGAAAAAATGATGTCATGTATTTTTGCGAGATAATTTCATCAGAAAAAATCCTGACAATATAATTTTGTTGTGGTTAACTGCAGACATATTAGATATGTTCTTTAATTCGGTATAGAATTGGGGGTTTATAATAGGAATTAGGATATAAATTATTAAAATATTATAACAAAATCATTCCAGGAAAATTTAAGTAAAAATTATGTTTTAGTTTCTGGAGAAAGAAAAGAGAGACATCAAGACTAAAAATTGCCTAAAATTTTAAGTTCACTTTCTATTTAAAAAGCAGGTAGCTTCCGTTCTTCATTATTAAGAAAGGTTTCTATGTTGATTTGACAGAATTTTTAGACAGATTCAGAAACCAAAATCACAGCAGAAGATTTTGGTTATCAAATGATTACTCTACCATAATTCAAATTAACACAACCAATTACCTCAACACCAAGTAGGAAGTTCAAAATCTGTAGGAATTTATTCTGTATTAAGACCAAAGTTATTCATCTAGTTCTGCGAATTTAGTTGTTATGTGTTGGGTGATGTGTAAACACTACATAAAAATCTTATGATGTTGCATTGGGATGAATGGATAAGATATGAATCAGAAACAAAAGGAAAAGAACTATACCATTGAATCAGGTCGATCACCTCCACCATCTTTCTGGGAATGTAATGCAACACTAGAGCCATCACTCCTGGAAAATACCCCTGTGCGACTCAGTGATCTAGGAGTTTCTGTCAAATTAGCTGCATAAACCAAACCTGAATTTGAAGTTGTAGGGGCCGGTACAACATAATGCTCGAGATCAAGCTCCAAACTTGCTGAAGATCCATTCTGTATCAGGAAGTACCAAAAAAAGATGAAGTTATGTTTCATTCATGACTTTCCAGGAGAAGATAAATTCAGCACAAAAACTTATAAAAGCCATGAAAGGAAAAAAGGAAAATAATTTCATACAAAATACTGAAATGCAAGGTAATAAAGTTAATTTGGGCAAAGAAAGCAAGTAAAATACTCATAAAAAAATTGAGGACTAGATAGCGATTTTTCGAGTACAAGAGCTGTTATTTGGAGTTCCAAAACCTCAAAGCAATTCCAATTTTCAAGACCCTAACAAACAAGCTACGGATGGACTAGAGAGCTTTGAGACACTAGTCTCATTGTAAATGACAAACGCATCTCATCATTGGCATAAGAATTTCAAACCATGCATCTCCTTACAGCATACGTAATTAAAGACGTGAGGGAGATGTTGCTTTCACAAATTTACACGTGTTTGAGGATCTCTTTTCCACAATCATAACAGAAAGGTAAAGTTCCACACAGTTCTACTCTATTAGGTGTCAAAGCATCAGAAGTTACACTTAGATTTTAATTCTTTATAATACTAACTAATTAAGCACTATGATTCTAAAATTTCAAAAGCCACGTCTGCGATTACACAAGCAGCTATATCTCATCAGTAAAAACCATAACTATATTAGAAATTCAAGAACGCATTAATTATTTACACGTTAGGATCCTTCACATTATTACCGCTCATTCTATACCTACCTCGTTATTAGCTTCAGTGGCTGAGTTTATACTGACGTCCGGTATCCCACGAACCGTAGATGGCTGAAAGTTATCCTGATACGCTCTCCAACTCGCTGCAAGATCGAAAGGTGAAACCCTGTCTGCTTTAATGAACACTTTGTACTCAAGAGCCTCATCGCCGCTCAACTTAAACATAGCTGACCTTCTGTCCCCTTGTAATGTACCTCCGGTCAATTGCCTATTCGGCCCCTCCTCCACAACACAGGGGGCATTACTATACTTGGATTTCAGCAAAAACTTAAAATCCAGTGTTTCTATTCGAAAGACGAAAACAATTAGATTCTGATCTTCAGAAACACACAAACACACACACAAAGGAGAAATAACACAATGGTCAACAAAATGGAAGCAAATTACCATGGTTAGGGGGAACAACAAAACTTAATTCCCACATAGATGTCGATTCACGTTCCATTGAGAGCTGTTGAATTCACAGCAACAAGTTAATCAATAAGTGCAGTAGGGATACCAATGCGAACACAGAGACGAATTCAATAACATATAACAGAAAACAAGGAGAATCGAGAGAGATGGGGATGATAGACTGACGGCTTTAGAGGCGTCCCATGAGCCGACGAGGGGTGCGGAGCCGAAGACATGGGGTATGAGTTCGCCTTTGGGTTTATAGTTCTCCATCCTGAGAGAGACATAGAGTTGTCCGCCGGCTTGGTCTTCTCTCTCTTCACTGCCATAGGAGCTGCTGTCGGGGTTCTTCGATGCACCGGTGCCCATGTTCTAGAGAGAGAAAGAGAGGGTCATTAGGGGTGAGAGAGAATGAAAATGGCGATAAGATGGAATAGGGAATAGGGAGGCAAAGAGGGTGGATATACTCACTAGGTAGGACCGCACAACGAATCTATTCATCCATCCATTAATTTACATTATCTGATTATTCTACTAAAAATATAATTTTTATTATTGTTCAATTAAATATATAGGGAAATAGATATATATATACACACACTAATATAAGGTAGATTATAATATAGTTGTTGATCTAAAAATCCATAGCATCACTGACCCCAATCAACAATTATGAAAGCTTAGGAGGATTCAACCGGAACATGCATAATATTTATATAAATTTATATATCTATATTATATATTAAAGTAAGAAAATTGACAAAAATTACAAGAATACTATTTTCTCATCCAAAAGTGTCATGTCAATAAAGATAAAAAGTAAAAATATAGTAAATCTTACATGATAAACTATTTTTTAATAAGAATTAAAAAAAAGAACAATCTTACTCTAGAAGCTACTCTATAATCTATATAAAACTAAGATATGAAGAGAGATACATTGATTTCTCAAATCTATGGAAAACTAAAAAATGGATACAAAATATAGTGATTTCTCAACAAAAGAGAGATGCATATAGAATGGAAAAAAAAGAAATATATATATATATATATATATATACAAAGAATGAAGAAAAAAAACAAGAAAAAACCGTAAATATAATTATTTCTCAAATCTATATAAAACTAAAAAAAAAAAAATACAAGATTTGCTAAACATTAAAGGGTAGAAAAATTCTTCAAGATCTTATTGTCTAAAGAAAAAAGAACAATAAAAAATTGTAAATATAATTATTTCTTAAATCTATATAAAACTAAAAAAATGAAAGAATACAAGATTTACTAAATATTCAAAGGTAAAAAAGTTTTTCAGATCTTATTGTCACATATTTTTATCTAAGGAGATCCCACCAAATTGTCTTTTTACACTAAACACAATTTGAATAAATAATTTTGTGAGAGATAAATGAAGAAATGACGTAGGAAAACATATATGATGATTCAAATATGATAGTAAAATATACAAATTATAAAAAATATAAAAGTAAAGATTAATTATTATGATTGAAGGAAATATTATTATATATAATAATTTTAATTTGATGAAAATATAAATCAATAAATAAAATAAAAATATTTAAAAATAAAATTAACAATTAAAATTATTAAAGTTATATGACAATTCGTGCATTGCACAGGAGTAATATGAAAAATCATTTGTATATGATACATGTTTTAAATTAAAATAAGAAAATATGTTATGAATAACTTGTTAATTTATGCAACTTCATTATATTATTACAAATTACATAATATTAACATAATAAATAATAAACCGCGCATCGTGCGGGTGGACTGCTAGTAATATATATGACTATGTGTGTGTATATATATATAGACTTTCCTATAATAATCGCAGTAATTTAAGTAGAAAATATGAGTAATAAAAAATGTTGGATAAAAATTTATGTTTTCATTAATTTTGGATTTGTATGTTACTATTATTAGTATTATTATTCAAAAACATGAATATATATGTATTTGTATATATTCTACTTAATATCGTTTTGAAATTCTTCCACAACTCAAATTTGTTTGAAAAAAATATGTTTATCATTTAAAACCTATTTAATTTTAGCTTAACTCATTGAATAATAATGGCTAACATAAAATAAGCTTACCCTTGTTAAATGTGATATCAAATCCAACTTTAATAATGTCTATTTATCGAAACTTCTAAACAAATTGTTCAAAATCATATTTGTAAACTCCACAAATGAATTTAGCCGAAGCTAGCAAAAGAGGTCGGAAGCTTATAAACAAAAACACTACCAAACTTATGATCAAATAGACAAATATCATTTAGTTTGCACCCATTTGATAATTTTTTTCATTTCGTTTAATACATTAGTCTTACACTAATATATGAAACATATCACAGATACAATGCATATATAGATTATGGGTAATTCTACTATACACCTTTGTATTAATACACCGATTTTTTTTACTACTGTAACTTCTGTGTAAGGTAACTTTTTTAAGTTGGGCTGGGCTGCAATGGTTTGGACCTTTCAACACTCATTTGACATCCATAGACCCTATTTTGCTTGCATTTGATTTTGCTTGCATTTAATCATTGTAAATCAATCATGTTGTATGTATGTATAAATCGAAATCAATGTAAATGAAGTATCACAATAATATTTGTTAATCCTGAATTTATTAATACATAATATTACATGTATTTGCATCCAAATCTAAGTCATATATTGTTGCATCCAAATCTAAGCAATATATTGTTGGGATATAACTAAATCCATTGAAATCAATATTCAAAATCTTAATTATGATTTAACAGATTGAATAGATTGAATTAATTCACATTGCATACTATATTTAATGTAAGTCATACTATATTTGCATCTTATTTCATCGGATATCGGTTGCATGCCAATTCATTGAAATTAGGAATTCATCTAATTCAATGCATCATTCCTTGCATTTGATTTTTCTTGCATTTAAATAGGAATTCATTTAATTCAATGCATCATTCCTTGCATTTACCTATTTTGCTTGCATTTGATTTTGCTTGCATTTAATCATTGTAAATCAATCATGTTGTATGTATGTATAAATCAAAATCAATGTAAATGAAGTATCACAATAATATTTGTTAATCCTGAATTTATTAATACATAATATTACATGCATTTGCATCCAAATCTAAGACAAATATTGTTGCATCCAAATCTAAGTCATATATTGTTGAGATA
Source organism: Scutellaria minor (assembly GCA_954870855.1). Classification (NCBI taxonomy): domain Eukaryota; kingdom Viridiplantae; phylum Streptophyta; class Magnoliopsida; order Lamiales; family Lamiaceae; genus Scutellaria; species Scutellaria minor. Next base: position 5,810,224 of record OX940729.1, read on the forward strand.
CAACTAAATCCATTGAAATCAATATTCAAAATCTTAATTATGATTTAACAGATTGAATAGATTGAATTAATTCACGTTGCATACTATATTGAATGTAAGTCATACTATATTTGCATCAATTGCATCCTATTTCATCGGATATCGGTTGCATGTCAATTCATTGAAAATAGGAATTCATCTAATTCAATGCATCATCCCTTGCATTTGATTTTGTTTGCATTTACCTATTTTGCTTGCATTTGATTTTGCTTGCATTTAATCATTATAAATCAATCATGTTGTATGTATGTATAAATCGAAATCAATGTAAATGAAGTATCACAATAATATTTGTTAATCCTGAATTTATTAATGCATAATATTACATGCATTTGCATCCAAATATAAGACATATATTGTTGCATCCAAATCTAAACCATATATTGTTGGGATATAACTAAATCCATTGAAATCAATATTCAAAATCTTAATTATGATTTAACAGATTGAATAGATTGAATTAATTCACGTTGCATACTATACTTAATGTAAGCCATACTATATTTGCATCAATTGCGTCCTATTTCATGGGATATTGGTTGCATGCCAATTCATTGAAAATAGGAATTCATCTAATTCAATGCATCATCCCTTGCATTTGATTTTGCTTGCATTTACCTATTTTGCTTGCATTTGATTTTGCTTGCATTTAATCATTGTAAATCAATCATGTTGTATGTATGTATAAATCGAAATCAATGTAACTGAAGTATCACAATAATATTTGTTAATCCTGAATTTATTAATGCATAATATTACATGCATTTCTATTGTTGCATCCAAATCTAAGACATACATTGTTGGGATACAACTATCCATTGAAATCAATATTCAAACTATTAATTTTTAATTATTAGATTGAATAGATTTAACTAATTCGCTGTTGCATACTAGCAGTGATATTTTTTAAACTAGGATTATAGGAAACCACAGTACACAATTAATTCGGTGAATGATTCGTACACAAAACAAACAATCAAATGGGTTGATTACTTTGTGGTATTTCAAATAATTATAGACAGTAGAGATACTATCATGGTATGAAGTGGATGCAGCAGTACAGAAGCAGACTATGTGAAATTGTAATGACGAGATTTCATAACAAATATCCAAACATATTGAATATGGATGTCAAATGATTCGTAATAACGAGATGCATGATACAAACATATTTGATTGTGTTTTTATGGTTGCAGATTAATGATATATACAATTAATGAAGAAGGTAGATTTAGACTTAATTGTCAGGCTCTTTTGATTGTTGGGGGGAATTCTTAGTTTTTACTGCGGTAATTTCTCAAGGCAGGTAAAAAAGGTAAAAAGTAAATGAAGGGTTAGGATGAGATCATTCAAGATCTGATGGCTGAAAACACCGGTGTATTAATACAACGGTGTACTATAGAAGGACCCATAGATTATATGCATGGTTGAAACTCTTGTGAGGCTAACAAACAGGTAATGAGATAAAAAAATATATTATTTTAGTCAAAAAATTTTGATTTTGGAAACCCACTAGCATTTTCCTCTATTAACATAATCTCTTCATTTCTTCCTTTTTTTTTTTTTTTTTTTCTATCTCTTCTGAAATTTTGTACAATATTTCAAGTTTTTCTCACAAAGTTTTCACTCATTCCTAAAGATTATAGCTAATGATGTGAAAATTTCACTTGTGGAGAATAATGTTAATGCATTAATGAGTACGTTTGTTAGGAGACTCATGAGTCAAGATTTGAGATTTCAAAATTTCAAATCTTTGTTTGTAAGATATTCAATATAGGATTGTAAAATCCACTCAAATACTATTTTATTTTGAAAAAATCATAATAATTAACTCTACACTCTAACCTATTAATACACAAATTCCAATACACACCTAAATTTTTACTATTACAATCATACAATCATTACTATTACATCAACAAATAATATAATATTACACTTACTAACTTTTTCCAGCATCGATTTGACATTTACAGTAATAATCATACCCTATAAAATTTTATAACAAACACAAATTTTAACTATTCACCTTTATTTACAAATTACAGGATTTTAAAGTCGGATTTCCCTAATCCTATATAATCTCAAAACAAACATACTTAAGATTTCTTCTGAAATTCCTCAAGAATCGTTCATATGATTTTTTTAAAAGTAACTCCTCATGTGTCGTGCATGTGGATTGTATGAGTCGTGTGAATTTTTTTTATTTTTGTACTTGGTGGCGCCCTGAACCTTATTTTCAATAAGAGTAGAAGAGTCAATTTTGGCTTAAAAAAAAACATATTTCTTATGATTTTGTTAGTTTTAATTTTGTGTTATGTTATTTTGCTAGTTTTCAATTTGTCCATTTTTTCTACGTTGTTCCAACAATTTGCAAGACCAAGGGTTTAACCTCAATTTTTTTTTTTTCATAGATTCGTCTCTAATTTTACAACTAAACCTGAATACACCAACTCAAAAATTAGTAATCGCTCATTACAATTTAGGATTGACCAATACCGAGAATCATCAATATTAACCAATATACCAACATTTACAAAATCCTATCAAACGTACTCCAAAAATAGATGAAAAGTGAATGGAACATTCGATATGTATAACAACATTCAATCATAATCCTCTATATCAAATTAATCTCACATGTCAATATTTTAAGAGTAAGTCTCTTGTGAGACCGTCTTACGAAATTTTAATGCATTGCGTGAGACGGATCAACTCACAACCCAATTACCCACCACCAAAACCCAACAATTAATATGTTATTTATGGTGATGAGGCTTCGTCTCACGGAAACTATCCGTGAGACCGTCTCACATGAATTTTTGTGATATTTTAAATATAAAACCCCACCTTGAGTTTGTGGAATTAGATAAGATTCACCGGGTCAATCGAAAACCAATCACTCACTGATCCAAATAAGAAAAAAAAAACCTTGAATTCAAGAATTAGGAACGGGAAAAATCGTAAAAAGTTCAAAAATCTCAATTTGAAAAAAAAACATATTTATGTAATCTAAAAAGAAAATTTATATTGCATCGATTATATTTTAAATGTTTTTATTTTTACAAAATATAATACATATAACATAATAATGTCAAGTAAAAATGGAAAAAAGAAAGAATATTATTATGTAATCGATTGAACTGATCAAACATTAACATTTAACTGCATGTATTGATTTTCTAAAGCAATTATATTTCATTTTACATATCAACGTATTCAATATTAACCACATATAAATTAATAATCCTATTTTATATCCATCGACTCACGTGTAGAGGTATCACATAAGTTATAATAAAAAACAGTGATTAAAGTTTGGAGCAACCAATAAGATATCTCGTTGACCGTTAAAAGTCGAGGGTTTGTCAATATTACGAGCTTCACTATCATCACTACTAAAAGCATTAATGCTTTTTAACTACTTTGTTTACCAATCTATTTCATTCGCACTTAAATCTATCGATGCAGATTTCTTATTTGTAAATTCAATTAATTAATAACAGACATCCATTATCATTACCAATCATTTATATTTTTCTGCCATTTTTTTAATGTAATTAGCTCATGAGGGAAAAGCTATGGAGACAAATGGGAAACCACCAGCACCACCTTCCCCCACAATATAGCATTAAATTCCCACATGTTTCACTTGTACCATAGAGAACTGGGATTCATATCAACTGCCCCATCTTTCTTTTTCAGATATATATGTGATAGAGAGAGAGAAGAGAGAGAGTTTGAACAGTGATGGGGAGTTACAGGATATGCATGTGTTTCACGCGGACGTTCAGGGTGATGGAGGGGGAGCCGCCGGAGGACGTGAAGGAGGCGTTCCGGAAGTATGCCGAGGGTGGGACCCACATGACGGCGGAGCAGCTGCGGAGGTTCCTAGTTGAGGTTCAGGGCGAGGCCGCGGACGACGCCTCCACCGCCGCCGATGCCGACGCCGTCTTGCAGCAGATCATCCAGAAACGACACCACATTGCCAAGTTCACGCGCCACGCGCTCACTCTCGAAGATTTCCACCATTATCTTTTCTCTGCTGACCTTAATCCCCCAATCCACAACAAGGTTCTTCCTATAATCAACCGATCTGGTTGTTTTCATTTGATTTTTTAGGTTTTTTTAATCATTTTTGTTCTAATTTTATTTAGGGATTGCTGAAGTTTGTAAAATGGGAAATTTGTACTCTCTCTCTAGCAATAGCTGATTTTTGATGCACTTTTTCACTTTTAAATGCATGATGAACACAGCTTAAATCTAGAAATTAAACTAGTTTTGTGCAGATACTGAGATAAGAATTTGAGTTTTAACATATATGATGATGTGATGTGGGGAATTGAAATCTTTTGATGATATTGTATGTTCGCTCATTGTCATATTTGGAGTCATGTTCAATATTTGTTTGCATAAGTGATAAGGGCCAAGTTTGATGTGGATACAACAAATACTATAATTTCGTCTTGTTGTATTACTGGTAACTAGATATTGTGTAGCTCAGCTCTCTGCCATTACATGTAGAATCGAACATCTATTACACAACTGAATATGTTTATGCTTACAGGTCCACCAAGAGATGACAGCTCCTTTGTCGCACTATTTCGTATTCACGGGGCACAACTCTTACTTAACTGGAAACCAGCTTACGAGTGACTGCAGTGATGTTCCAATTATAAAGGCGTTGAAGAAGGGAGTGAGGGTAATAGAGCTCGATATTTGGTCAAACTCTTCAAAGGACGATGTTCATGTTCTTCATGGAAGGTAAATGAGTTTCTCGAGATCCCTGTCATTGTCTTGTTAACTTATTTGTATAGCAATGAAAATATATACACCTTGATTCTTATTCTTTACAGATGCATTTTGTGATTTGCAACCTTCCGACTGAATAAGAAAAGTATGATAATCAAAGAACTGAAATCTCCCATTTTGTAGTTTTGCTGATTATTCTTTAAATACCTTGAAGAAATTTTTAGCATCCAAGATCAAAACTGAATTGAGTATGTAAAAGGATTCATTTTCATTTTCCATTAATTTTGTTCAATTTATCCGTCACTCAATGTAGAACTGTGACAGCACCTGTGGATCTGAAAAAGTGTTTAAAGTCGATAAGTGAGCATGCATTTTCTGCTTCTCCATACCCTGTCGTAATAACATTGGAAGATCACCTTAACTGTGAACTGCAGGCTAAAGTAGCCCAGGTGAATGTTCAATACATCACAGTAATCACGTTTCATATACAATACATACTTTAAAGAGATATATATCTTGACTAGAATGTATCTATCTGAATTACTCATAGATGCTCTCTGAAGTATTTGGGAAGACACTTTTCTGCCCCGAATCAGAGTGCTTAAAAGAATTCCCTTCCCCAGAAGAGTTAAAACATCGCATCATTATTTCCACAAAACCTCCAAAAGAGTACCTCGAAGCTCAGTCAATTAAGGAAAACGAGAGTGGTGTCCTAACACGAAAAGATTCTGATGATGATGTTTGGGGAAACGAGCCTTCTTGCCTTACAGCTGATCAAGAAGATGAAGATAAGGTTGACAATGAAATGACGGACATGAATCCTAACTATGATGATGACGATGAGTGTGATTCTAGAGGCCGTGGAGCACCTGAATACAAAGGCCTTATAGCTATTCATGCTGGCAAACCCAAAGGAGGGATGAAAGAAGCACTAAAAGTAGATCAGGATAAAGTGAGACGCTTAAGTCTTAGCGAGCAAGCTCTTGAAAAGGCTGCTGAGTCTCATGGAACGGACATTGTTAGGTATTTCTCTAATTAGCTGACCAAAATATGATGCTCTCTGTTTGCAGTTTTAATGGTTCGTTTGTTAGGTTCACACAGAAGAATATTCTGAGGGTTTATCCTAAGGGAACTAGATTCAACTCATCGAATTACAAGCCACAAATCGGCTGGTTGCATGGAGCTCAAATGGTTGCTTTCAATATGCAGGTTTGACCTCGATTTTCAATGTTATGGTGAATTTTTACACCTAGTCCTTCCTATTCTCTGAGTAATTGCAATTGCTGGTTCTAACTATGGTAGGGTTATGGAAGATATCTTTGGTTGATGCAAGGAATGTTTAAAGCCAATGGGGGCTGTGGTTATGTCAAAAAGCCCGATATTTTGATGAAAACTGGTCCAAATAACGAGGTTTTTGATCCTAAAGCGAAGACCCCTGTCAAGCAAACCTTAAAGGTACATCTCAGTGCACGAACCTTATGCTCGTCTACATATTTCTCATCTAACAATGCTTCTTCACAGGTTAAAGTATACATGGGGGATGGATGGCACATGGATTTCAAACAAACTCACTTTGATTTATACTCACCACCCGATTTCTACACTAGGGTAAGTTGCCTAAAACAGACATAACTATATATTACAAGTAAGAAGTTCATCATCTGTTTGAAGAAACTTGTACGATCATTGGGAACAATACAGGTAGGCATTGCTGGCGCTGCGGCTGATGAGATCATGAAAAAGACGAAGAAGAAGGAGGACAATTGGACTCCTGTTTGGGAAGAAGAGTTCACATTCCCACTTACTGTTCCAGAGTTAGCTATACTAAGAATTGAAGTGCATGAGTACGACATGTCTGAGAAGGACGACTTTGCGGGCCAAACGTGCCTTCCCGTTTCGGAGTTGAGGCCCGGAATACGTGCAGTTCCTCTCTGCGACAGAAAAGGTGAGAAGCTGAATTCCGTGAGGCTTCTAATGCGGTTCGATATTTCATGAGTGTTCGCTTGTTGAAGCAGGCCTTATTGCTTCACTAAAGCTGTTATTTGGTTGTCTTTGTTGTGTGTTGCAATAGATACCTGATTTTCATGTTTGGTGCTTCTTTATGTGTATTGAGTGAATGAAGTGAGGCCTTGCCTCGTGTCTTTTCTTTCAAAGTATTATAAAATAAAATACGAGATTAAAAGAAGAAGAATGTCATGTACAAATTATTTGAGGTAATTTTGTGAAATGCTTTTACGACCAGATTTCTTCTTACCAGCTCTTGGCTACAAATGCCACATTGCACAACGGACAGTTAAAAAAACAAATGTAGTTGTATTGGCCAAATAGCTAAAAAAATCCAAAACTTTTCGGTTTTTTGTTATTTTGACCAATTCTTTTATTTTTGTCAATTTATCCATAATTTTAAAAATTAATTGTTATTTTGGCCAAATTAAGATTTGATTCAAAATTAAATGAGATGACAAATATGTGGCAAACATGTAGCCAACTCCCACTCCACATCACCATTATTAACTTGCCTTGTTCCACCTATACAATACTTCCTAAAGAAGAAGACTATCCTTTCTTCTTCCAACACTTCCTGCTTTGATTGATTCAATTTGAATACATAAAACACTAACCAAAATCTAAACCTAAAATCCCAAAATTCAATCCTATTCAATTCCTACACTCTTCCTTTTAGTATTTTCAGCTAATTGCATTCAATACAACTGATTTTGCGTACGACTAATATGAGCAGAAATCTCATCAGCTCATCGGAATGAGTTTCATCGTCGTGCCGGAATCCTAAGCATGTTTTCCCGTTTTGCCCTTCCTTCTACTTTCAGCTTACCCTTTTCTTATTCTTCCTCTGCCCGCTCCTTCGTCGGTGCTAACCATACCTCTTCTCGCGGTAGTTGTTCGATTTTCGATATTTAGTTTGTTTGATTCATTTTTTGTTGTTTGTTTCGGGGGTAATTCACATTTTTGTTATACATACATCAAAGTAAAAAAGAAAAAAAAATTATGTGTTTTTTTTTGATGATTTTTTTTATTGTTATTGATGGAGACGAGTGGGGGGAAGCCGAGTTTCTTGAGAAGTATTCTGGTGCGTGCTTGTAAGCGTTCTCTGGTTTGCTTATATGGTCAGAATCGAAGGTGAATCTTGTGATATTGGCAATTTCTGTCGGAAGAAGAAAGGTCTTCCCTCAGTCCTAGTATTCTTTTTCTTTAGGGAGTATTGCATAGGTTGAACAAGGCAAGTTGATAATGGTGATGTGGAGTAGGAGTTAGCCTACATGTTTGCCACATATTTGTCATCTCATTTAATTTTGAATCAAATCTTAATTTGACAAAATAACAATTAATTTTTAAAATTATGGATAAATTGACAAAAATAAAAAAATTGACCAAAATAACAAAAACCTGAAAAACTTTGGATTTTTTACCTATTTGACCAGTTGTATTTATTATTTATTGTGAAAACTTGTTTGAATCATTAGTTGATGATTGGTAATAATGTGTTGGCATTTGTGAGAAAATGAGATGAAATGTGCCCAAATTCAAATGGGCCAAATTTTGGCCCAAAAAACATCTACAATTGTATTTTTTTAACTTAAAATAAATATCATTTTATAAAAAGAATTAGTATCATTTTATTTGTGACTTTTTGATTACTAAAAAGAATTAATGGCTTGTTTTCAAACTTTACCTATTATCTGTTTTTTTGTAAACAAAATTTTTACTTAATATTATGTCTTAACAATTTTTGTTAAATGTTGAGTAATATAATTATTTTATACATAAAATTATTAAATATTTTTTTAATCTCTATAAAATCGATTATTTTATAATAGAGACAATATTACACTAGATATAACACACATTCGCATGTGGTAAATAAATAGTGGATATATTTTATATATTCAACGGAATATACCATAGAGTATGCAATCCACTAAGAAGCGTTATTAACAAGAGTCTAATTTGGGTTCAAAAAAACAAGAGTCTAATTTAACTTTATTTGGTAATTCCTTTTTATTTTATGATAAACTATTGAAAAATTAGTGACAAACCTAAATAATCAAAACACCTCAATGAGTACACGTGTCAGCAGACTATTGGTCGGCGTACTGAGGCAACAAAATAATAATATGTGAAAAACGCAGAGCGACTCAGAAACATCAATCCAAGGAGAAATGGCGAAACTGAATCTTCTCTTCTCGCTCCTCTTACTCACCTTGGTTCTCTCACAGGTTCTTCTCCAATTTAATGTTTTTCTTAATCCAGATGTTATTTATTTTTTCCAATTTTCGGCGTGATTCCATATGAAAATTGACTTGTTGTTGTGTTTGTTGTGATTTTCCTTTTTGGCATCCGGAATGTATTTGATTCTATTTTTATCCGTTTGTGTGTGTGTGGATGGCGTGGATCTGTAGCGTTATGACTTATGAGCAAGAACTTGGAAGTGTCGATAAAAAAAATTATGATTTTGAAGTAGTGTGTTATAGTTCTGATCTGATTAAGATCTTTGTTAAGAGGTCATAGATGGGTCCTCAATTTTGTTGTGTTTTAAGGAATGTTGTTATTCTATCTCCTGCAGGCGAAGAAATCCAAGGAAGATTTAAAAGAAGTGACTCATAAATGCTTCTTTGACGTTGAGATTGATGGAAAACCAGCTGGTATGCTTTAATTCTTTCAAAAAAAAAAAACATTGGTCTACTTACTGAATTAGCATTGGCCGCTGCCTACCTGATTTAATGTGCTAGTAAGTATTGCATGTGGAATTTCGGATCTTCTGTTGAAAAATGGTGCGTTAGTTTTATGTGTGTATTGATGATGCCATTATTATACATATGGTATGCTATACTTAGGTTGACATGAAATATGTGGTGTTTTAGAGAATGCAACTGATGATCAAACTATGCACATCATGAAACTGGTATAATGTGTGCTTGTAGATTGTTTGTAAATGTATATCAAGCTTTAATTTGAGACTATGTTGCAAAGGAATTTAAGTGAGGAACATTGTTGGACAAAAAAAAAAAGAAATGAAAGAAAAGATTTTTTGTGTCAATCTAAAAGCTGTTAGTTGAGAAGAAATGGTGCTTAAAATCTTGCTAGGTTGGTAATGAAATCTGGCTATGAGAGCAATAGAAAGTGTAGAACATGTGTGTTCAACTGTACTTGGTGTCATTTGCCAACAAAATTAACCTTGTATATTCGGATTTTGTTATCCGTGATTCATTATGTGAAAAACCTGCTTTTGATTTGGAGAGTAACATGGAAGCCCTCACCTGCTGTTGTGGTTGGAGGTGTTGAATACTTGTGTTCAAAATGTTAGCATATGTATAAAAAAACATGTACTCACACACATACATGTATTTGCACAATGATGTATAACTTTTACAATTTCCGTCGTTCCAACTAATATGAGATACATCTGTTTTTAGGACGCATTACCATGGGTCTTTTTGGAAAAACTGTTCCTAAGACAGCAGGTATGATAACATTATATGGATTAAAGGCTGCAGAGCTCTTAAATTACTGACTTGTTTATTAACTTGTTTTCACTTTCTCTTGCAGAAAATTTTAGAGCTCTATGCACAGGTACACCATTTAATCCATGATTTCCCTTGTTCTTTTACCATTCTGTTGACTTAACTGGATAACATTAAGATTCCTAGTTGACTAAATTTTGAGTTAGATAATTAATGAAAACCTTAGTCCTGTTAAAGATCATGCTTGAACTATGCTTAAGATATATTCAAAGGATCTAGGCTGCGGTGACTTGTGAGCCACCATTTTCGAGTGAGATGTCCGAGTACTTTAAATAAGAGAGTCTTATTCACAGTTCTTTGCAAATTTAGGTGAGAAAGGTGTTGGACGTCATGGGAAGCCTCTGCATTACAAGGGAAGCGCATTCCATAGAATTATACCCAGCTTCATGCTTCAAGGAGGCGACTTTACCCTAGGTGATGGCAGAGGTGGAGAATCAATCTATGGGGAGAAATTTGCTGATGAAAATTTCAAGATCAAACATACTGGACCAGGTACTTTACTACTTACACCCCACCCTATAAGAAATAGATAAAAAAAAAAATCAGAAGTCCCTAATTCAATGTTTACAAATTTTAGTTATTGTTTCGATAACCTCTACCATGCCTACAATTCAGGGCTTCTATCAATGGCAAATGCCGGGCGTGACACCAACGGTTCCCAGTTTTTCATCACTACTGTGACAACTAGCTGGTAAATTATACATTGTCTAAATCATTGCATCATCTATAGTTTTCACAGGCTTCTATATTGGGGGTGTGAGAATTTCGCCAATCTTTTCGTGGAATATTACAGGTTGGATGGGCGTCATGTTGTATTCGGAAAGGTGCTGTCTGGTATGGATGTGGTGTATAAGATTGAAGCTGAAGGGAATCAGAGTGGAACACCCAAAAGCAAAGTTGTGATTGTAGACAGTGGTGAACTTCCCCTCTAATCTGCTTCTATATATGCACTTTACCTCTACTGCTTACTCATTAGCTACTTATTTATACGCTTTTTTAGCCTTTTCACTTTCATTAACTCGAAGTCGAAGTCTTTTTGTTAGCTTCAACCACTAAGTCTGCCTACCTCGTACTTTTGAACATTATAATAATTTTGTTTTCTTGATTTTGTTAGGGCTTTATTGAGTTCTTAATTGATGAAATTCTCTCTCTCTCTCTCTCTCTCTCTCTCTCTCATGCACTCTTGGTGATGAAATATACGATCAAGGTGCAAATAGACATTAAAGTTGAGTCTAGATTGAAGTATGTGAGGATAAATTTTAGATCTGTACTAACATATTGATATTAGTCACTCACAAAATTCCATAGGGACGTTTATGAGTCCGGGTCAAGTTTGATCCGGACCCTCAATAGACCCATGAGGGAACTGGACCCGACCCAGCAGGTTTGAACCTGTGGATCCTAAATTCTTTTTTTAATATATAATTTTAAAATATTAGATGGCGAGAAAGCATCATATAGGTCTCTGAATATTCATATCATCGCTTCCAATCTCCATTGATCACTATCCACTGATCTCCAAATTGACATAAGTTGCATTCAAGAATGTGGTAAAATGACAACCAACTAACTTTAACAAGACGAGGAAAGTATGACGAGATAGTTGAGCAACATTAATGGCAGAAAAAAGTATCTGATATGGTATTGAGTAGCCAAGCAACAAGGTGTCGAATTACACAGACAAATTAACGTAAGAATCTCATTAGTCATTACAACCATACAACTAATCCTATCATATGGAAAAACAATACACGTTCAATCTTAACACTAACGATAGATAAAATGTAGACAGTATCAACTACAACATCATTCTTGTTACATCATAAGAATCGGACTTTTTGAGGCAGCGGAATATGCAATTGTCCAAGCTGGTCTCTGTCTACTTAGACCACAGCAGAACCACATCCATACGTTGTAGTTTCCATCTATGTATGTATATGTGTGTATGCTGGATGCAAATATAAGTGTAATTCTGAAAAATCATGTAAATCCTTTAAGATGAAAACTGTGTAGAGATGTATCGTACCAATAAGAAAATAAGATACGAAACATTATGATCAGTCGGTTGAAATCAACCCTAGAACTCCAAAATTGTAGACGTGGAAAGGTGGATCCATATTTGCTTTGCTTTCGTTTCTGTTGACGTCAAATTTTGTCCAAGGCAAAATCCTAGTCAAACATCAAAAAACTTGATTCGACTTAGATTGATTGAACCGAATAAATAATAGTAAAAATTGAATAAACTATTGAACCGAATAAATAATATTAAAATTGAATAAACTGAAGAAAAGACGGTGCCCGGTGCACCGGATAAATTAGTTAGGCTTATTCTGGTCGGTCGGTTTTTGTCGGCCAGAACGTTTTTTATATCAAATTGAAAGTAAAAAGCTCTTTAATTGCTCGAATACAATGATTTTCGGACCCCCTTTTAATGAGGCTTAAAGCCCTATTTATAGGCTAAGTCTAAGATACAAAACTTGAAAAATAAGACTTAAATCCTTTGATCTTAGGGTCTAGATAAGGAAAAATCGGGTTAAATCCTATCTAAATCGGATATGATTTGTTTGTAGATTTGTTTCCTTCTTTGTAGATCTTTTCTCGTGAGACTCCAAATATTTTGTGCTCTTTCAGGGTGATGGCCTTGATTTCTGGTCATCCCCGTAATCTCCAGAAATGTCTTGGGTAATAATTCTATGAACTTTCTGGTAGGCTTGTGACCTGAGTTCGACAACACAACTAAACTATGTCCGATCAAGAGCCTAAGCTCGGCTCGGCCCTAACCTAGGCCTAGCACCTGGATTGGCTCGGCCATGGACTAGGTTTGGTGCGCCCGGCTCGAACCGGCCTTAGCCTCGGCCCCGACCTGGGCTTGGGTCGACCCTAGGCTTGGGCCTGGGCTCGGTCCCTTGGTCGAGTCAGCCCTTGGCTCGAGCCTAGGCTCGGTCCCTTGGTCATGTCATCCCTTGGCTTAACTCGGTCGCCCTTGCTTGGATCGGAATCGCTGCTCGAGTCAACCCCCTGCTCGGGTTGGTCCCCATTCGGGCTCGATCCCTAGGTCATGGTAAGAGATTATTCTTGCCGGAGCTTAACTCAATCGATCTCTTGTAAGCCGACCTCAACTCGAGCGATGATGTGTCATCCTCTTATTAGCTGGTTTAGATGACACGTGGCACCACCTGGCCACGCGATGCACACGTGTCAGCATCTTGATGCTTGGAAGTCGAAAGGATGCTAGGTTTTCCTTATAAATAGAAGGAAAATCCTAATTCATTCTTCACTTCTCTATCGAACTCAAAACTCTTGCAAAATTTCCTCTCTAAGAAGACCAGAATCAACCGTAAAAAATCGCCTCATCAGATTTCATTGACCTCAAATCACTTAGGTAAATTATCTTTTTTTTTAAAATTATGTCCAGATCTGAGATCGGATCATCTGAGAAAAACTCGCCTCGAGATTATAACCGAGGTGCCAATCCGACGATGGAATCCCTGGGCGATTCCAACTCCGACTTATCTCCCTGCTTAGTTGAGTCTCCATCCGGCCGATGCCAACCAGTTTTCAGATCGGGGTCGACTCAACTTTGTGGCATTCTCAGGTCGGCGTGTCACCGGCGTCGAGCAGATCTTGGCTCGACCCACCGTCGAGGGTTCTCAGATGGGAGCTCGGCCCGTAATCAGATCGGGTGAGCATGTCGCCGATGCCACGTTCCCTTATTGTCCAACTGCCAATGCCGAGGATGAATCCAAACCGGGTCCAACATGTTTTGATTCGGGAGATGTTGGCCCCTCGGGTTCGGCTCCCTGCAACATTCCGGAAGAGATCCCGATCTGAGGCCCTCGTCGCTACTGCCGGACTGATGAGCCATCCCCGAACTCGGAGGCGTTTTGGTGTCCCGCAACGGTGGCCCGAAGTGAACTAAATAGGCGGCGGGCTTTCTTCAATGTTCCTGACAATGTAACTTTTGAGATTCCCCGTCCCGAGGAACTGATGGATAAATCTCCTCCAAAGTGTGTAGCTATAAGTGTCAAAACACTTGAGGCCGGAGTTCGTTTACCCTTGACCCGATTTACTATTTCTGACATTGGGGTATAGCCCCGGGTTAACTACACCCGAATAGTTGGCCTTCAATCTTGGGCCTTTGCATTCTCTTTCATACATTCAATCTTGGCGTTCCGACTCCAAACAAACTCGCTTGGGTGTATAGTATCAAGTTTGCCCCCAGCGCAAGGAACCACGTATACTATCTTTCTGCTAGGAAGTACCGTCCTCAATTGATCAAGAAACTGCCCTCATCCGTTAAAGATTAGATGACCAAGTGGTTTTGGGTCGGTGGTGATTAGATGAGGACGGGGTCGAGCTCAGATGATCCCTCTTAGAGGGTTTCTTGCCTGACCTATTTTGGAGACGCTAATGGTACTTATCATTGTTTGTTTGTTTATATTTCTACTATTCTGATCGCTTAATATTTCTTTTTCTTGCAAAGGTCCCTGTTAGAAAGCTCCTGATTGGTGACAACTTCTCTCAAAAGATCCGCTTTTTAAGAGATAACATCGACGAGGATCGAAGGACTTTCAAAACTGTGATCACTGAAGATAGGCTTGCTCGGGCCAGTCTCATCTCCCTGTTCATTCCGGCGCCCAACAACTTCCTAGGTTAATAAGGGTTTTAGCTTTTGTCTGTGCTCATTATACTTTTTCATTTTCTGCCCGGTAATTTGGTTGATCACCGTCGGCTCGGCTCGTGTTCGGCTTGGCCTGTGCTCGGTTCGACTCTGGTTGGGTTGGCCCCCGGCTCGGTCAGCCATGGCTTGTCTCGGCATGTGCCTGGCTCGGCCTGAGCTTAGTTCGGCCTATGCCCGGCTCGGCTGGGGTTGGGCCTGGCTCGACCGGCCAGGTCCGACTCGGGCTTGTGCCCGGCTGTGCTCGGGTTGGTCTCGACTTGGTTGGCCAGGTCCAGCTCGGACTTGTGCTTGACTCGACCGACAGGGTTCGACTTGGGTCGGTTCCCTGTTTGGGGTTGGTCTTCGACTAGGGCTAGCCTGACCAGAACTTGGGTCGGCCTATGCTTGGCTCGGCCCATGTTCGGCCGATCGATGCTCGACCAGCCAGTGCTTAGCTCGGCCTATGTTTGGCCCCTGGTTTGCCGGCCAGGGTTTGACCTTGGTTATTCGTTCTCCTAACTGATCTCATTTTGTTGTCAGTATTTTCAGCACTTTTCCCTACTCAAGGTCTTCTTCTACAGATGGATCCCACTGAGTGCATCCGTCTCTGAGCCCAAAAACAAAAGACTCAGTTGAGCCGGGCCCCTATTCGGGGCAAAGAGCATGGTACTGATCGCCCAGTCTCTGCTATGGTGACTACCGGACATAGCTCTTCTGATTCGGGCTCGGCTCTGGCTAAGAGGGCAAGGGCGACCGAGGAGTCACTGAGCAATGTGGAGAGGTCCCCTACCCAACCCCCGGTCGGCTCCTCTTCCGAAAGGAGCGGAATCTAGAAGTCAGAAACTTCTTTGGCCAGTTCGATGAGCATTTGTGGTTGGGATCCTGTTAAGGTTGAAGGGTTCAAGGAGTATCTGGACCGTAGGCCACCCTTTTAGATCAGCTATACACGGGCCTAAACTCTGAGCTCTAAGCTAATGAAGAATCTCCTAGAATTGGTTGAAGCTATTGCTGAAGCTCCTGTCAAGGCTTGGACTGAAGAGCTGGAGGGTTATGCTAAGCAGATGTCCGGGGTCGATATGGACGTTTGCACTTCTATACTTCTGGCCCAAGCCTCTGTTTTCAACAGGTGGGGGCACATTTCTCATCTTAACCAGTTGAAAAAATACGAGGCCAAGAAAGTCGAGCTTCGTGAGAAGAGAGGTGCTCTGGTCGCCACTACTGAGGAGAATGAGACCCTCTCAATCAAGCTGGCCTTTTCTCAGGATTTGTTGGCCGAGGCGGCCAAGGCTGGTGAGCTCGACCGCCGGCGAGTGACTGAGCTCACTGTGGAGAATGTCCAGCTCAGGGCCAAGCTGAAAGTTGTTAGGACTGCCCCGTTGACGAGATGGTCGTGGCCCAAAAGTACAAAAGATCGGCCGAGTGCAAGTATGAAGGTATTCTGGTCAACCTCTTTGCCTTCATGGACAACATCAAGGTGGCCAGAGCCGCGGGGTTGGACGATAGCCCCTTCATGGCTGCTGTTGCTGCTTACCTTGAGAGATAGCCTCTCCCGGCCTACTACTTGGGGATCATAGATACCTTCCTAAGTATCTCCCGCCGGGTTCTGATCACCTGCTCACTCCGACCCCTCCGTTTGAGTTCATGTCGATGCCCACGCCCGTGGCGGGTGAAGCTTTTGAGATCGGGGCTACAGATGGGGACGGCGCCGAGGAGATGACTGATGTTGAGGTAGTTGATGTCCCTAACTAGTAGACATTTACTTATTTTGCTTTATTTGCTTTTCAATTTTTCTATTCGACCTCTTTGGCCTTTTGTACGAGAAACCGGCATCCAAACCGGCTATTGGTCTCGAATGAACATATTCAGCTCTTCTTTTTAATTATATCTTTTGGTCGATTTATGTTTTGACCTTCATATTTATGCTCACATTATAATTTTTGTTCGGCTATGTGATTTATTACCCCTTGGTGCTGTAATGTCCTGGTTTGATCCTCCTAGGTTCGGGACAGCCGTTAGCTCGGCTCGGCCTGACCCTGTCTCGGGTCGGCACCTGGCTCGGGCTCGGCTTGGCCCCCAACTCGGATCGGCCACGGCTCGAACCACACCCTGCTCGGGCTCGATCCTCGGCTCGGGTCGGGCGTTGGCTCAGATCCGGTCCCTGGCTCGGATCGGACGCGGATTCGACCCGATCTTCAGCTTGGGTCGGTTCCCGGCTCGGGTTGGACGCGTGATCGGCCCGGTCCTCAGCTCCCCCTAAAAACAGTAGGAGTCGTGTCGATATATGTATTGTCATGCTATAATGCAATTGTTATGAATCATGTCCAACTAGAAAACCATATAAATCAACTGAAAGATTAATCCTTGTTGCACCTAGCAACAAATGCATAAAGCATAGAGTTTACCTCAAATCTCTTCTGCTAAATGTAGCTAACAAGAAGTAATCATCAATCCCTCAATAAAATCATAAACAAAAATCAAACACATAACATCACTATATTATTACCATCAGACATCAACTACCACCATAGACTCAACTCACTCAAGCAGCAAGTTTTCTAAAACTCCCATGCAAACAAACAACCAACAACTGAGAGCTCAATTTTATTCAAAGCAGAAATCTAATTTCAAGGCAAAGGAAAATTTTACTGAATGATTACTTCAAGATTCGGGAATCCTCACGGTTTTGTCTGCCACAGTGAACGATGCTGGATAAATTCTCGGAGAGATTGGAGTAGAGCCCAATCACTTTCGCCATGTTGGAATTGATCTCACAGATCAAATCGACATTTTTGGCCAAATTATGGGGAATTTTTGAGCGGTGATTGTCGTTGACCTGTTGAATTAATCGGCGGTTGTGATCCAACACCAATTGAACTTCAGTGAAGCTCTTGGTTAGGGTTTCCCAGGTCTCGACGTCACAGAATTCTTCTTCGTCTTCGTCTTCTTCTTCTTCTGCTGCATCATCGCCATCGCTGAAGCTGTGATCGACGGTGGTGGTGGTGGTGAGTAGTGTACGGGAGGTATCGTCCATGGCGAGAAGGCACCGGATTTTCGTCAGTATTTCGCGCTTCCATTGTCTTGTCGCGAAATTCAGGAATTTTGAAAGAATCCTTCCGAATAGGCGGTGAACAGCTATGGCGGTTATTTATTTTTTATTTTATAAAGAAAATGCAAAAATATATCATACTTTACTAATTTCTATATTTCTTGTCGTTCTAATATTTATTTTCGACTATATATTTGATGCATGGTATCTTTGTTTCCCTACGTATAATATTAATATTTCAAGATAACCATAACACACTATGTATCAAATGCCATCAATAATCAATATAGGCCATGGATTACAAAGATAATGAAACATGAAAATAATAAATTAGAGAAAAATAGAGAGAACCAATTAAAAAAAAAAGTACAAGGGACTTGAATAAACACTTTCCTGAAATAAAATAATACAGAGAAGCTAATAGATAAAATAAGCGTCTTAATGTATATAACGGCACTGGAATAATAGCTGAATCACAAATTGTACAAACAATAAATCATGCAACAATGCTGTCTGGATGCATTTTGTCCAACTGTGTCTTTACCGCAGTCAAGAAACCGAACCTAATCTGGAATTCTTCGAATTGGTGCCGACTCTCTAACATGGTGGAACTACAATCTTTACATAAATGATGATCTTAATAAATTCTTACAGAGTAAAATATAAGGTTAATCTATAGCAAGTTTTCTTTTGCTAAAAATAAAGAACCATGTAGATACATCATACATGGTTATTCACTGTCACTACCAGAATCTAGAAAGCTGAAGTCTGTCTGGCCGTCGAGCTTTATGAGTAGTGTTCCGCGGTTTTCTTCAGACCATGCAATGCCTTCTTTCTGTAGAAGACCAATGACCTGCATGCAGCAAGGAAGATCGTACGAACAGAATTAGCGACAAGAATCCTTGTAGATGCGTTTCCAGTTAATTGCACTCAGATATCGGAAAGATTCAAGTCAATACCCTCAAGCTTGGCCACTTGTAAAATAACAAAGATTATTTTAAACCACAACTTTTAAGTGCCTTTCTTTTTTAGTCACCTGAAATTATACCAATTTGGGGTATTGGTGGTCTAGGCTGGGTGGACGAATGGCCTGATTTTTTTACAGTACAGACTGATTAGGTGAAACAGTTTGTTTTTCTGTTCATAAGGGGGCTAGGTGGCACTGGCACAATCTAGGTAAAGATATTGCTCTGTAGGTGGTACATGCAACAAGGTAAAAGTGTCCAAGAAAATGTTTATCCTGGAAACAAGAAAATTTGCGTTCCTAATTGACCTTGAAAGAAACTACCTCGAAAATCAATCAATGGTAAGCTAGAATATTATGCCAGGATATCTCCAGGTGCTGTGGGGAGATGTGATAACAGAAAAAATGGTCAACTTACCGAGTTTTTCAGCTTTGACTTGCCAACACCATGGCTTCCACATCCAGTAATAACCCTGAATGACCTCACAGCTAGTGATGCAGAGAAAGGAAAAACAAAAAACACTTGTTTGAATTCAAATAAACAGATTTCGAAATGGTAAATTAATCCAATAAAAATGACACAGATTCTTACATCGCACATATGCTCCAAATAGAAGGTGGAGCTTCAAGAGCTTCATTGCTGGTTTAATATGTTGTCCATGCAGATCGATTGTTATCATGTTTTCTATACTCTTATTTCTGCAAATAGATAGGGTGAGGTACAGCTAAACCAGATTGGTCTTGTATAATTCTCAATATGCAACAGCCCACCTAGCGGTAAAAATATCACTGCTAGCCTTTTCGTCTGCCTCTCGAGCCATTTTGTTTTGTAGCCTCCCCTGCAATAATTCAGAAAGAGAGAGAGTAAATAAGACTATGCCATGTGAGGTTTAACCACACAAATAATTCGCATCTTTGGTGCAAACCGAATAAGGGTTCAAACAGATAGGGAACTTTATAACAAGTAATATTAACTAAGGGACATCTCCTGTAGGTGCCTGTGAGGTGGAGAAAGGAATATGTTGTAGGTTTGCTTCCAGCATAGACCATTGATCATCACCAACATGCAAGCTATGGCCTGTATCCTTATTATAATGATAAAAACGAATGCAACCCCACACACAGACCTCCTATCTAAGGAAGGATATGCATAGAAGATAAAGGAAAGGGAAGATACGCTCAACATGTGCTAGAAGATATTAGACCAAATCCAGAACTTATATATCCATGTAAAAAATACCTGCCCAGAAAGATAAGATGCATATTCCTTCTCCCCACTTGTAAATGCTGTCACAGCCTGCAGCAAAATCAGCCTCATTTCGAACTTAAAAGATCTACATTGGAAAACCAAGTGTATGCTAGTCTAAAGAAATACTAATTGCTACCTTGTGATAGTAAGATTTCATTGAATCCCAGTGCTGATGTGAAGCTCCCCTGAGAGCATGATATTCATCTCCTTTAGCTACAAGTTGAGAGAAGTTAAATGAAGAGTGAGCCAGATAATAAACACCATTTAATCCAAGCCCACATAAGAACATAACATGGAGAAAACTTTCTCAAAGATGCCCTTTAATTTAAATCCAAACAGAAAGTCCGAAACAAAAGCAATGAACCAATAGCCAAGCCCAACTTTAAAAACAAAACCAAACAGTATTCCAAAATGAGAAGGATGAAGAAGCTTATAAAACATGAATCTATAGATTGGTATTGCAGACAGGAAAATTGATAATTTTCATCTTGCAAGAGCATCTACTTAAGATGACAACTCCAAATTTTGTTCCTCCAGAAAATACATTCTATTTCGAAGAGAAAACACACTACAGCTACCAACTCATGTCTGGTCATTTCCTTGCATCTTCAAGTTACAAACAGGTGAGACCGATGCAACAAAGAAGACAGAAATTTATATAATCAGCTTTGGAATCCGTGAAACAAAATTTTAAGAGAAACAATGTCTTAGCATAAAAATATAAGACTATTTTAAGTACCATGGATTAGCTGGCCTTGTAAAGATCTGTCACCATTTTCACTTCTTTGACCAAATGACACCATTTTCATAGCTATATTTCTCCAGTTCATGGTGTTAGGTTCCTTTTCTGCTCCCTTGGGAGTGGGCATATTGAACAGGGATTCCAGCACCTTTTGCGGAAGTTCTAACTCTATGTTTCCTGTCTCTGTTGAATGATGAGATCCACTGGATTCTGAAACTTTTGAATCATTCCTGAAATAATTTAAATGATAAATCTATTTAAGCTTTTCAGTCATACTTGAATGCTGTCATATCCTACCATAGGAAATATACTCAAATATCATGAAACTTGTAAACATGCCAGAGTATTTGTGAGTTAAGCAGCTTTTGCTTCACTTTATAGATCAAAATGTTTCATGCTTACATTCTTACTCACATATATAATGCTTTTCACTATATCTTTGACACATCATATTCTTATTTCACCTAAAAAGATGAAGAGAAGGTTTATTCACGTTTCCAAGTAATGGTCTATGCATCAAATAAAAATCCTGCAACAGAAAATTAGTTTCAAAACCAGAAGACAAAAAAAAGAGTAAATGATCATTAACTTATGGGACAATTCGTTCAAGAGAATTAAATTCCAAACAGAATATACTATAAAGTCAAATTTGCCCTATCAAAAATAGAATTTGAGCTGGTAGACTGCTTTTGATTCTTTATTTTTTAAGAGAACTCATAACTACAGACACTTTTCTTTTTTAGCTTCACAAATTCCTTTTTAAATGGAGGTTTCTTGTCCAACATTGAGACTGGATAAAGCCATTCATCTTGGTAAAAAAAGAAAATCTAAGAGATGAACCAATAACGAAAAGAACTGCATACCCGAAAAGTTTTCTTGCAAACCACACATTGTCCTGAAGTTCAGAATCTGATGAAATAGAAGTTGAGCCAGATGTTCTGTCACCTACCTGCAAGGCAACGCTAAAATAAGATCTTTATGAATCAAGTAAATAATCACTGATGATGCATAATGCTAAAGTATGAAACTAATTAATTTTGACACACATCTATGTACACAACCGTCAGAAGGCCAAAATAAGAGACAGGTGCACACCAATGGTACAAATACATTCCATTGCAAACTAATGATTTAGGTTAAGCTATTGATGGTTTACCATAACAATCACACAGATGAATTCTGAAACAGGTACACACCAAGCACAAAGTATCAGAAAAGCAAATAGATCATTATTTCCAATGCCTCAGCACTTTGCATCCTCTAGCACTACATGATGAAGATGCATAACAGTAAATACAGTTTTAGGTTATCCTCAAGTACTACGTGAAGAAGATGTGTAGCATAACAGTTAATACAGTTTTAGATTATCCTCAAGATTGATGTTTTGAATTTAAGTTGTAGAGAAGACAATGGCATTTTAGGGTCAAATAGTACGTACAAGGTATAATCTAACATAAGATGAACTCATAAGTACGTGATGAGGGGGATGTGTCAATTATTCTAAAAATAGCAACCCTAAAGCATAAAAGTAACTCCACTGATAACATTATCGAATTTCCAATTTGAATTTCCAGCCACATCATTCCCACCGTGTAGAGGCCACCTAACCATGTCATGTGCTTATTAGTAATTATGCTATAATCTATATGCTCCTAGTCCTTGCAAGAAATATAAGAGAATGCTTACCAGAGAAGTAACATGCACACAACTTGAAAAACAATAGCAAATACAATTAAAAAGAATGATGGAGTTCCCATCAGAAAACTGGCCAATATATATGTCAATCAAATTTAGCATACACTGTTATCTGATTCACGAAGATAGTGAGCATCTTTGCTGCTAGTGGACTCATAATAGCCACTGGGTTTCTCTGTCGAGGAAGCTGACAATTCAAGTAACACGTCTAATGCCTGGAAAAGAAGTGGCGTAAAAATCAATACATGGAAGAACTGAAACTAAGGTTTTAAGTCATTCCCTTCATCTTTAGAAGGAACATTCAGTAGTTAATGTATGATGCAAACCAGCCCTCAAACTAGTAGCACATAACATGAGTTTATTTTTGTCAAAGTTAAGAAAGAAGTTTCCTTTACCTTATCTAGGTTATTTCCACACTGACCTGCAACAAGAATAGATGATTTTCAGGTCACAAACAATCTAGGACTATCCAGCACACATAGTTCAACAAAACTTTACCAAATTTATCTCCCAAAAAGCACTTTTCTTGATCAAACCAAACTATATCATCCCAATTATTCTTCTTATGATCTCCTATTGAGCAATCCTTATTCCCAAGTTACAAGAGACTTATAGACAATTAGTCAACAACATATAGTTAAACATACATTCCCAGTTTCTGAACAATACATTCCACACCTCATCCTTATATTTCCATCTAAGAATCCAATATATTTGGCCACTTTTACTGTATTTACACTAACAGTAATACTAACAAACTCTTATCAGACAATACATATATGATATAACTAACCCTAGCTCCACCACCCAAAAGAGCCAAAACTATAACTTTTACGAGAAAAATGTGCTAAGAGGAAATAACAAGCAACTCACACAATACATCAGTTACTACGGCCATGCTTAATTCGCAGTCATCTCCCAGCATCGAGCACAAGAACTGTTCAGCCTCCTCCCTGCTCCAACTTTGCTCATGAAACCTATTCATTCTAGAAGTTCCCTTCTTGGGGATAGACCTCACATAGTCTTTCCCCAGCATCGTTGACACAGTGCCTGCAGAGGCAATAACCTTCTTCAACTTGGGCTTATTCTTTTGCATAAACTCATCTTGAAGCACATTGTTTGAAACACCGAATACATCTGATCCATTCGAGCTCGAACTCGATCCCACGTCATAGTTTCCGCTAGAGCTCGTAGATGCAGTGCTCTGATCCTCCAATACTGCTCTCTTGGTCAGGATTTCTGCAGCCTTATCAGCATCCTTGCCGGCTTCTCTGTAAGCTGAAGCCGCTTCCTCCACAGAAACCGAAGAAAACGCTTCCAACAAGTTTTTCAAAGCCCTTTGTTCATTTTCATCAGCCTTTTCAGCATTCCCCTTTCTGGCAGCCCTAGATTTTTTCTTCCTCGATCGCTTCATCTTTCAGATACACAAACCTAAAATTGTTCTAATTTCTATGTATACTAAACTATTCCAAATCCATATACATACAACTATACACACATTTTTTCTACATATAATTACAGATGCTACATATAATTAGGAAAGGGTAAGGTTTCCAGAACCCTATTCATAGCAGGAGAACAAAATCACATAAATATCTAAAAATAATTATCGGAGAAAAGAGGATCGTTTAATCTAATCATTAGAACAAAGTCCTACAATCGGGAAAGAAGGGAATCGAAATGATCAAGCAAGAAGAAGTGAAAACAGTCGGTGCGAAAATCCCTAATTCGAAAAATTAGGGGTGAAAGAGGTATGCCTGAAATGGAGAGGATTTCAATTTAGTTCCCTTGTTTTGAGCGGAAGAGAATCCAAAAGGTTATGGACAAAAGTGTCCAACTAATGTCTGGTTAGACTAAATTTGACTTTATTTTTCTTTCATATTTCCACTTTTAAATATCATAGAAAACCACCTTCCTTTTAATTTTTGGGTCAATTCATGGAAAAGTTACAATCTTTCCCTTAATTTTTGGGTTAATGGGAAAATCACAATCTTTAATTAAATTGATATTTTAATCAAATTTTTATTATTGATTAAATTAACATAATCTTATGTTAATGGATGTTATTGATAACATCGATTTTGGAAAAAAAAAAAAAATTTGATGATGTATTCATCTGTCCAAACACGTCAGCGGTCAAATACGAAAGTAAGAATTTATGTTTTTTTTTTTTGCAAAGCTTTTTTCCAAAAATTACTTATTCAAAAAAATACGCTACATATATTTTATATTATTCTGACCAATTAGTTTGATTAGAATGTTAGTGCAAATCAAATTTATGATTTTTTCAACAATTAATCATTAAATTTATAGATATGAAATTTGTATTTCTCTAAAATACTATTTATTCTGAACAATTGATCGATGATGCAAATATTTACACCCAACTAGTTATTTGTTTTTTTATCTTGTCATATTATATTTAATTTATTCACACATTCATAATGACATGATAAAGAAAATTAATTAAATTTTAACTTTAATTTTTGAAACATAATTATAGCTTGGGTGAGGTTATACACACCACAAAAATACTAAATTCATCCCAAAAAATATATTCTAATACCTTCATTTTTCAATGTGCATTTAATATATTTTACGGTAAGTATAATCTCGTCAGCTATTCATTAAACAAAAAAATAAACATAGTCTTTCAGGACATAAAGAGTTGCCTTATAAAGACTAGCTTGGTTGGCGTATAAAAAAAAAATCATGGAACTATTCAATGAACTCAAACCTAATACAAAGTGATCCAAGTATTTTTAAAGTAAATGAACTCAATTTTTTTCACATTTCCAATTTCATCCTTGGTAGTATTAGTTTTGAACTTATTTGTTATAGACTTATAGTTAATCAAGTTATTCTAGTAATTTGAAAGGAAAAGAAACGAAAAGTTACGGAAGAATTTGTTCTATGCAGAATTTTTATGAACTTATCATGAACCATTTCAATTTCCAATACAAAATTTAAACGAGACTTAATAATTAGAACTTCGTTTGGGTTGCTGAATGAGTGTCGACAATTAGAACTTCGTTGGGTTGCTTAAAATATACAAACTACAGCATCTCAAGGAAAGAAGGATACACAACAAAACAAGAAAGTGTTACTAAGCATGGCTTGTAGTCTCTTCTGCTCAAAAGTTAAAAGTTACCTAAATCACAAAAGACCATTAGAGAAATGCGACAATGCTCGAGTCGGGTTAGGGGTTTATTTGCAAGTACAACAAATGGTCTTGTTATCTTCTTCTTGCCCCTGCATGCTAAACAACAACCTACATTCTTTCCTGCTAAAATCCTCCATTTGCTTTGTCACAGTATGATGAAGATAGTATTGCCCCCGATATGAAGCTCCACCATATACACACATTGTAGGATCGAAAATTTTACCAGCAGAAGAGTCTGAAGTTGACATATCTTGGACTCTGTACAAGGGCCAAATCTCCTCTCTTTATTTTTGGATCTTATTGCTTTCCTCCTCTCTCTCTATAAGTGTTTGTCTGATGGGGTGGTGGGGAGATGCTGATCGGCTTAATCAAGGTAACCCATCGCCTGACCTGATTGGTTCTTCACAAGCATTGGTGGAGAATAGTTTTGGTTGAATGCTACAAGAGAGGTTACGATGTTCCATGACTCTAGGTGAACTTGGCAAATCTGGACATTCTTGGACTGGAATTGTGGGTAGTGTTCTAGCTCTAATGAGTGCTATATGGAACTCTTCATGATCTAAAGGTTTCATAAACACTAATTTGTCGTTTACACTTTCATGGCTGCCTACTAATTTCATCCTCTTTCTCTGCATCTCATCCTTTACTGCCTGTAATGAAATTGTGAAACATATATTAGCCATAGAGATCTTGAACTGGTGATGATAAACACAACAAGATTACACGGGAAAGTACAATTCAAGAAACGACAAATATCAGTTGAACTGCCTTAGTTTGGGTAAATTTCAATTGATCAATATCTTTCATAATACCATATTAGCCTCTTCCCCAAAAGGGAAATGTTGCTATCACAAATCGACAAAGAAAGTTTGAAATCAAGGAACCAAAGACACACAAAACACACACAATGAAGAAAGTAAATAGAATTGCAAATAGGACATACAAATTGAAAACTTTAATTCTGGTTCTATGTTGAAAGATTTTGGGCTGAAAGGCTTTGAGTTTATTTCAATGACTAAGAGGGTGTTAAACTTTATCAAACACGCTTGAGAATGATGTTTTAAGGAGCTTATAAGCTCAAACAAACATCCTCTACGTCCTAAATCACATGTTTTGTCGAGGAAAAACTATCCTTCATCACCTTCACTATAAGACAAAGTCCGTAAGGTTTCTAACATCTGCCAATGTTTCTGATCAATATTCCTCCTCTTCAAGGAGCCAAAGGGTTGCTAAGTGCTCAGCAACTCATTGCACTGCACATGCACCAAGGACTGATCTATATACAGCTGACAAAATATCCAACTTGCATCTACACCATCAAACTACACACAGGAGATAGTACAATGCACAGAGAACAGTAAAAACCCCAACATACTTTAAGTTGTATCAAGAGCAAGGTTTTTAGTTACATAGGCAATTTATCAAACAGTTGATGGGCAAACAATTTCACTTTTCTCAATGTCAAATCTTATTAACCATAGCTCCCAACTCCAATTCTTACTTGAATGAAAGTTCATGCAGCAAATTCAAGAGCAATGTAGGCAAATAAAAAGAGAAAAAGACAGTTTAATTTCATGACCAACCTGCAACACTCTCAAATCGAACTTGGGAAGCCCAACTTGCCCCACCGTAAGCGACCCGAAAAAGTTCCCCAACAAGGCGGCGTCCGGCACGGTCAGCCCCTGAGCAAGCCCGGCGACAAGTCCGCCGAGGAAACTATCTCCGGCTCCGGTTGGATCGACCTGCACAATCGGAAAAGGAGCAACCACCTGCTCCAAATTCCTATAATAAATCGTGCACCCATCCTTTCCGTTCGTCACCACCACGCAGCAGTCCTTCTTCGCCTCCTCCACGTCAATGTACGGCGCCTCATCGGACGAGGCTTTCAGAAAACCGATTCTCGGCACCAAGTGATCGAACCCCGAATCTCTCAAGTGAACAAGGCTCACTGTTCCAGTTACAGGATCGAAGACTCGAATCAAAGCTTGGACGTCAACGAAAACGGTGTCACAGATATCGAGCATTTTCTCGAGCGTTTCCGGCAGGATTTCGCCAGCGACGCCGACCGCCAAGCCGAAATTGAAACGCTGCGAGTGGGGGAGATCGGAGGGGGCGATGGGGTCGCAGGCGTGGACGCGTTTGAGAACGCGATCGTGGCGCTGAACTTGGGACGAGAAATGGGCGTGAAAAACCGTAGTTTTGGAAGAGAGAGAAACAAGAGGCGTGTGGGAGACGCAATAGGAGAAATCGGAACCCACTTTGGATATGAAAGTGGAGGAGATGGAAACGCCCTCCAATACGGTGGAGATGAAGGCGGCGGCGCCGCCGAGGGATTCAGCTAACACGATCTCATCCTTCATCAGAATATCGTGGCAATAGTTGCCGACAACCAGGCACGACGTGGGCTCTCGATTTTCGATCATTTTTGTGGGAAATTCAGGTCATGAATGAAGTGGGATTTGGTGAAACGCCATAGAAATGCAAGTTGGGATACAGACAAAAAAGGTTTGGCGATTGGTGGGCACACGTGGAGGAATATAGGAATTTGTGCTGTTGTTTGTGGGGAGGAGAGGGCTGAGCCCTCAATGCATCGATCTGCGAACCTCCGGAAACTAATTCTTGATTCTATTCTCCATTTTCAATTTTGCTTTTCAACCTACATTTTATTCAACAAAAGTTTTTTTTTTTTTAATTTTTTATTTTTAAGAACAGCAGTTTTGAATTCTGACGAAATTTGGGAGACAGACAGCTATCAGAAATTTTGGCAAGTACCTCTGATCGATTGCTGCACGTGTGTGTTGTAATTTACTCATTTTCATAAATCTCATTTGCAAATCTACAATACATATATACGTTCGCATGAATTTGAATGATTTATGAATAAATAAAATAGATTTGGAATTTGGAATTGATGAAGATTTAAGATTTTTAATCCGCTTCTATGCTCTTAGACCTCCAACTTTCCTGCTTGCATTACCTACTTATTTATACATTTGGTGATGCAGGTACAACGTGATAATGATAATTATAGTTAGTTGATTTTGAGAATAATTATATAGTTAGTTAGTTAATTATAATTTTATCAATTAACCACGATCGGTATTTAGAGCCAGCCATGATCCGCAATTGATGGTAATGGTTTCCATAGTTCAAATTTTTCACCTCTTTCAATTCCTATGGAAATGTTGATTACATTAGATCATCATTTTCTTATGAGAAGAGTGCTAATAACTTTTCCTCAATTGATGATGATTTTTCCTCAATCGAAATTGGTGACTATGAAGTCCACCAATTTTTTATGAAGATAGTGGTGATTCTTTTTTAGGGATGTCAACTCTTCTGATTGCCCTTTGATTTTTAACAATGTGGAAAAAAAGCTTCACTACACCTTTGAGGAGGACAAAAACGAGGTTGAGGCGGCCAAGAACAAAGGAAAGAAAGGTTGTCGAGAAGAACAACTTTGAACATTAACATCTCTGATGAAAAAAAAAAGTCAAATGTGTGGAACTCTGCAAACCAACAATATCCAATATGGACGAGCAAGTCAAATAACATCATAGAAAAATTATATTCAACAGTAAAGCGAGATGGTGACATTCACTTGTTTCCTTATATGATATTCCACGTGTCCCGACAAGTTGGCAATAGAATAATCCCTACACATATGAATGAGTTTCACACTTCTGTTGTGTTCAAAGATCAATCGGGGATGAAGATAATTCCGATTCAAGGGAGAATCATTTCGAAGACAAGAAAAATGATGGAGATTAGATATATTTTATTGAGATTTAGATAAATTTTATAGTTATTAATATTTTAATATTGATTTTATATTTATGTTTTAGGATTTTAAGTTTATATTAGTATTAAATAAGAGCTATCTTTATTATTTTAGGAAAATTGATTTATAAAATAAGAAAAAGAATTTTCTTCAATATTATATTGCTTTTCAATATTCTCAAAATCAACATGTAATTATCTTTTATCACGCTTCGACTTGCATCATCTAACCTTTTTCTTGATTTGTTGGGAGTTCATATTAAGTTCATAATTGGATAACTACATATATTTAATTGTTTTTTTTTTTTTTTGAAAGAGACGTATATTTAATTATTGTAGCACGTAAATGAATAAGAAATGGATCTTTTAAATTATAGAATACTAAAAAATAAAAGGTGAAAAATAAATGAGGAGAATTAAGAAAACTTGGATGGAAGAAAAACCAGAAAAAGTACAAAGAAAAGAAGAAAGTGTAAACCCTTCTCCCGAGTTTCTTTTATTATTTTTTATTTTTGGGTTAAATAAAAAAGGAGCCCAACAACATCTACATGTAGTCTGGTACAAGGATTTATACGAGGGCCCATGAATGGTTTTTCCTTGGGCCTCTCTGCTTATTACATAATGTAATTGGTCCATCATAATTTTCCATTCTAATGTCCCCCTTTATTAATTTAAATGTTAAAAGTTGATCAAGTATCCTATATACATAAACACATATAATATAAATATTATATTGACAATGGGTTGGGGTTGAAACTTGAAATCTTGATGCATTTGTTTTTTTAATTATTTTATTTGTGTATTGATATGTTGACCAAAAATAATGATGTGTAATATTAGTATCATTGTTTGTATTTTTTTTAATAGTCAAGTAATGGAATAATTCCAAATGGTGCCATGTCATTGATGATAGCTGGAAATCGTTGATGAAAAAGAGGGAATCTCGAACTCACGGCTAAGGAAATTGGTGTGTAAAGTGGGGCAAAAATGATGTTCTGTCTATAGACTTCAATCAGGGACGAAAATATCGCAAAAATTGAACTATTGATATGATATTGCGGTGCAATTTTATTTCGTCAAAATATAATTGATTATTGATGATATATCGATAAATATCGTGCATATTTCGATTTTGGTGATAATATACATAAAATCATGGTATATTACCGATATATTGCCGATATATCGCATATTTTCATTTTTTCGGCAAAAAATGTGTATCGGCTGTTTTCTTTTTCTTTATTTTTTTTCCCTTTTGTTGGGATATTTCAGTGGTTATCTTGATAAGACAAAACACTAACTCAAGAAGAAAAGAACAGTTTGCGTTAGGTATTGATGTCTAGTTTCCACACCACATGATCAAGGAAAGATCATGTATTGGTTTCCCAAGATACAGGGAAAACCAACCTTAGAAGAAGTAAGAACACTTCTAAGGGCTAGCATGCTGAAGGAGCAGCAAGCTAGTAGAAGTATCCTGAGCTGAAGAAGAGTCAGGATACTGGAAGAAGCTTGCAGCAGGTTGAGAAGGAACCGGAGTCAGGAAGCTGCAGACAGTAAACTAGGTTGCTACCATGGTGTAAGCTGGCCTAGGTTACAGGAGCAGGTTGCTGAGCAGGAAGCTGTTCTGAAAGGAGAATTCAGAAAGCTAGCTGCTGCTGCAAGAAATCGACAAGAACTACAAGAATGCGTGCTTATAGCAGAGGTTGTCGAGGATACAGGACTGGCCGAGGAGACGGATTCCTTGCTGAAGACCTCAGGAGAAGATGTTGTTCTGACAACACTTTCTGAGGATAAGAAGACCTCTGAAAGGGTGAACTGTTGAGACAGTACCCTTTGAGGATGATCGAGGAGAAGCTGAGGTAACTACTGATCAGCTAGAGTACCTCATAAGAAAGTTGATGTTGCTGCTGCTGCAAGCTCACAAGAACCTATCCAGGTTACAGCAGCAGAAGTTACTGAGGAAGCTAAAGTCTGCAAGAAGCTGCTGCAAGTATTCATATACAACAAGACTGCAAGAAAGCAGCTACATCATCGCAGCAAAGAAAGAATGAACGGCATGCAGCTTCGCTGCAAGAAAAGATACAGGAGTACTGCAAGAAAGGTTACAACAGTACTGTATGAAGACACTGCAAGAAGGTTTATGTTACAGCAGCACTGTAATGCATTAACAGCTGCAAGCAGACCTAGGATACATCGCCCTTGACAAGCAACCAACTGAAGAAGTATCCTGTGATCCGAGGAAGGATGAATGCAGTACGAAGAAAAGAGCCGTTCGAGAGAAGACTGAAGTTGCAGACACGGAGCCAATTTGAAGACGCCACGTGGACTGACGCGCTGCAGAAAGCTGCGAGCCGCAATCACCACGATAAAAGCTCCAGAAGAGTCAAGTCACATTAAATGCAAACCATGTCGTTGGTCAAATAACCCAGATGCATTTAATGTGACCTCAGAGGAGATCTTGGAGATCAAAGCTTGATTTTGAAGAAGCAAGAAGTATCTCTCTTCAACGGATACTTCTCAACGGATAGAAATTCCAAGATCTATAAATAGAAGGTGTGGCTGACTGGAGAAGGGCTGCCGTTGGACAAGTCGAGTGAAAATTCAGAAATCATCCAAAGCTTTTAGCTTCCATTTGTTCAAGCCACTCAACCTTCTAGGAGCAATCAACAACAACAGATGAGCTTTTAGCGAACAAGACTGCTCCGCACCAGTTGAAGATTTTCCTTTTCTTTTTAACCTTAAAGTTGTGTGCGTAGGTTGTTTAGGTGTCAAACAGTTGATAGGAGAGATCCTTGCTGTTTATATAGTTGTCTAGGTGCTAAGCAGCTTCCCTGTGTGGGAGTGTGGAACCCTGTGTGGGTTAGCCTTTAGAATTTGCAGTGCTGTGTGATCTCTGGATTCTAGTTGGCGGGCCTTTAGAGTTTGCAGTGTTGTGTGATCTCTGGACTCTAGTTGGCGTTTTCTTTGTAAAGTTGATAGGTTGTGAGGAAGAGTTCTGTAATTCAATCTTGCTTAACAAAGTTCCTGCTCGAGGAAGCAGTAGAGTGGATGTAGAGGGCTTACACCACCTTCGAACCACTATAAAGGATAAGATGTTTTATTGCTTTCCTATCTGTGCTTTATCTTGCATATCTCTATCTATCATTCACATAAAACATCTTGGAAACGATTATGTTAAACCAACCAGCCTTGTGCTTTAAAAGAAGTTTATTTTTCCGCTGCGCTTAAAACTCTAAGTTACAGCAAGCAGCACTGCTTTCTAGTGCTGTAAGCAGTAACTGACTGGCGCTGCAAGTTCTTGTAGCTTGCAGAACAGTTTGTTTTGAAAAGGTTTTTCAAAATAGACCGAGGTTCATTCACCCCCTCTGAACCTCGGACACCGCTTGGGACCCAACACCTTTTTTTTTAAATATTATGAATGAATATATATATCAGTGAATGGAACATCGACATTTTTTTTTCTTTTTTTTCATTTTTTTTCCTTTTTTATTATGAATGAATATATATTAGTGAGTGGAAAGTGGAGATAATCATGTCAAAAATCATTGAGTGATGACAATATTCATATCACACATATTTTCATAAAGTAAATAATTATTTCTTTTATATATAGTCACACATTTATTTCATATCACACATTATATACATTTATATACAAAATTTCTTATGTTATCATAGCGAACGACGTTTATACAGTAGTTTATCTCTATATTTATTGTAAATATATCATTTTATTTGAAATTTAATGTTCAATATATATGTATTAGTTATAATATTATGTAAACTACTAGATATATTTTCTAATTTTTTACAAAATTTTCAATTTTTTTTAAAAATGACCGATATTTCCACCGAAATCGATATATCCATCGATATTTTTGTAAAATTAAGGTACCGATATATCCATCGAAACCGATATTTTCGTCATTGACTTCAATCCACTATTGAGGAGATAATGGAAAAGACAAAACTACCCCATGAACTATTTTTATCAACAACTCAATCCAGTCCAATTTTTTAATAAAATATTCATTTCTCTCTAATTCATATACACAACTTACGACTCAACCCAACTCCAATTTTTTTTATGTTTTATCAACAACCCAACCTAGCCCAACATTTTAATAAAATAATCACTTCTCTCTCATCCACATACTCAACTTATTTCCCAACCCAATATTTTTTTCATTATTTAATAATTGCATAATCTTTTTTTAATATATTTAAAAGATGTAAGAAATTAAAAAAAAAATATTTGATTTTTAATTCCAAAATTATAATAAGAAAAAAAAATTAGATCGAGAGAAAATAGAGAACTTCAAAATTGTACTTCAAAATATGTCAATATTAGATTTTATTTATGAGAAAAAAATACGAATTTTGATAATTAAAAAAAATTATCTCATTTATCAACGATCTAACTTATATCCATAAAATAATAAATATAACCAATACAAATGAGACGCATGACATAAGGTGAGATGATGATTGGGTTGTGGGTTGGGTTGGTTGACCAACCGAACATACAGTGAGTTGTGTATTTTGGCTTCTTTTTTATTTATTTTTTATTCAACTTTTTGTTTTTTTCCACAACCCAATGATTGAGGTTGTTGATAAAAAGATGGTCTAAAAGAGTGGATAAATCAACTCTCCATTATTAAGAAACACCACAAGCTTGAAACTCTATCAAACTAGAATATGAGAGGGATTAGAATGTTTGAACTAAATAGGAAAAATCCAATCTCACATGCAATTCACACAATATATTTTCAATGGATTTTAAAAGTCGAAATCTAGAAATGTTTGGAGTTAAAAGAGAATTTTGGGTTTATGGCAAAGTATGTTCATGATTCATCTACAATTTTATTGCATAAATATGTACATAAATAGGGATGACATCATCACCCAAACTGTTTAATATGCAACAAAGAATTGATCAATGGGTGCATTCAAGACTACTTCATCGAATTGATTCTATGATTCTATGGTTTAATCATTAATCAACTTACATGATGGCCAGCCTGTCCTTATATCCTCATCATGTGCCATATACATGCCCATGGAATTTTTTATTTTTATTTTATTTATAATCCAACTATAAGTTTACGTTTGAATAATCCTACGATTCCACCTCCTTCAAAGTTGCTATTATATAATTTGTGGACGTGTCTAAATAACTCGATTATTACATTCCAAAGTCCTTATATGTTTTTATTTTGCAACATATGACCCTGTTTTGTTTACTTTTTCGGTTGAAATTGAATTTGATGTTTAGATTTTTTAAATAAAATACATGATACATACATCAAAACACTATCCACATCAACCAAACAAAAATGCTAAATCATTTTTCTGATTTCCATTATATTGAAGCTCAATTTGAGCAAAAATTGAAAGAATTTTTCGATTTTGGGAAGAAGAGTAATTAGAAAATGGTGATGTGTTGCAGTGTGAAAAACCCGTTTAGGTGGCAAAAGCTAAAAAAATATATCGTCAAACTTCGAATATTATTTTTTAATTAGTCCTAAAAAAATTGATGGAAAGAGATTGTTACAAGTGAAATGACAACAAGATGACGGCTGGTGCCTAAAGTAGTTGCTTCCCAGTCGCCAACTTGATTTAAACCATCTTAGTCAATTTTCATTAATCAATTCTCCTATCTCTATAGCTACTACCTATCTTTTCAATTTTTAAGGAAAAAGCCATAAATCTTTCCTACAAATAAGGACTTTGATTGTTGAATACATTTTTCCAATGCAATTGGGCTTTTTAGACTCTGGAGAATTAGTATATAATCATCATCACCTACAAGATTAGATGCATTGAGCCTAAAGAAAAATGGCTGTCAAAGATATTACAAAATTTAGCACAAATGTAGCAGCCATCTTTGGAGTGACTGGGCTAGTGGGGAAAGAAATTGCAAGAATGTTGCTTTCAACTCGAGATTGGAAGGTCTATGGGGTGGCTCGTCGGCCAGAGAACCCGAGGGCGATCGAAGTGGAGCAAACCGGGTACCAATTCGTTTCGTGTGACCTTCTCAATTCTCGAGAAGCTCAAGAAAAGTTGTCTTCGTTGGAGGATGTGACTCATATATTTTGGGTCACTTGGGCTAGCCAATTTCCTTTGGATAGCCTTGAGTGTTACGACCAGAATAGGACGATGATGGCTAACGCCCTCATCGCCATCCTGCCAAAGGCTAGGTCCTTGAGACACGTTTCACTCCAGACGGGGATGAAACATTATCTCTCGTTACAAGGCTCAATGTCCAAAGAAATTGGCTACTATGATGAGCAATCACCAAGGGTAGATATAGGGCATAATTTTTATTATGCCCTTGAAGATTTGTTGCAAGAAAAATTGCCAGGATATAAGGTGGCTTGGTCTATTCATAGGCCTGGTTTGATCATGGGTTGTTCTCAAAGAACTTTGTATAATTTTATTGGTAGTATATGTGTTTATGGGACAATTTGTAAGTATTTGAATCTCCCATTTGTATTTGGAGGTACTAAAGAATGTTGGGAGGAAATGTACATCGATGCCTCTGATGCTTGTCTCGTGGCCGAGCAACATATTTTGGTTGCTACCAACCACGATCAAGTCGTGCAGGGCCGAGCTTTTAATGCAATAAACGGTGAATGCTACACTTGGAAGAAAATTTGGTCAGCTATTGGTGCTAAATTAGAGGTGAATGCACCCGAAAACGACACATTTTCCAATGAATTCGTTTTTTCCTCGAGCATGGCTGATAAAGGAAGTGTATGGAAGGAAATAGTAGCGAAAGAGGGGCTTGTAGAGACTGAGATAAAGGATTTGGCCAATTGGGATTTTCTCGATGCTTTGTTTCGATTTCCTATGAAGATGTTGGGTACTCGTAGCAAGATCGATTTGATGGGATTTAAAACCAAGTATCATGTATTGGATTCAATATGTTATTGGATCGATGTTATGAGGAAGGATAAATTGATCCCATGATCAAATTAGTGATTAATGAAACAATCAAACCAATTGATCACTTTCGATGATGAAAACATTCATATCACTAGATTGAATTGGACTCTAAATATTTTTAGTATATGTGTGTAAGCAAATATTGATGGATTTAAAGACTTTAATTTGATCATGATTCTTTCAATGCATTTTTTGTTTCGTTAATATACTTCGAGACTAGAGAAGGCCGCGCACCTATCATAGATGATATAATATATTTTTTATCCTATGTTATATTTTATTAGTAGTTACTATAGTGTGTGTAAAAATGTATACATAAATTCATCAATCAATTTATATCTAAATATACAAGAAAAAATAAATTTAAATTTACGATATAAAATGCTCAGCAAGATTAAAAAGTTAAACCAAAATCTCGTGCTTTGAGAAGGTCCTCTCCCTCTTTTTACTCATCTTTGTCTGGCTACTCAACTATATAATTATTGTTGTTATTGAAGAAGAAGAAGAAGAGAATCAAGAATTAAATTTAAATATTGAGTTAACAGCAACAATAGTCTCGGTAATTGTAATATATGTGAAAACTATACAAAATAATTATTATAGAGTGACCTGCATTAGCATTAATTAAAATACTGTATAAATAATGATAGTGAACATTGGAATTCTTGTTTGAAAAAAGAAATGATCAACAATATTGAAATTTGATTATCTCATCTCATCTATTCTATCTTTAGGGGCTGAATAATTTCTTACATATATGATAACTTTAACAACAGTTAAATAATTTAATAAATATAAATAACATACAACATATATAAAACATATATAAGGTTATATTATTTTGACCAATAATGAAACATTTGGTAAAAATTATGATTTTTTTGGCAATTAATCCTTTATAAATCAATTAAACATTATGATTTTGATCAAGTATTTAAATATTTCTTATATCCAACTTATCCTTATTGAACTATTAATTGATTCATCCTCGAGCTCATATATATGTTATTGAACTTGTTGGTGGATGAATGATTTTGGATTTAATATTTTTAATGTAAGATATAATCTTTGACCAATTTCTTGCAATTCAGTTTATTCATGATTATAATGGAGTAAACGTTTCTTTTTAGCAACATAAAATTTTGTAATTAAATGTTGATAATGTATAAAATAATTTTATATATTCATTTATGTGCAGAAAGTTGAAAAGAAGATTTAATGGAGTTATTTCTTATTTGAGAATGAGTGAATTTCTAAATCACTAAAATGTACTGTTACGTGTTAAAAACTCTGAAAAGAGAATAACACATGCAATTTCCACTGCATCATTAACTATCTCATACTCTAAAGTAAGTTCATAATAAGTATAAATACACAAAATTGTCAAAAAAAAAAAAAATGAATGAATAAATAAAACACTAAAAACATCTCTAACTCAACTCAATATTCAAATTCAAATTCAAAATGTAACAAATTAATCTAATGGTAGTTTTTATTCATATGGTCATCAGAACAAAAACATTCCTTTAAAACTATATATATATATATATATATATATATATATATATAGTTATTAAGTATGACAAATAAAAAATAAATTAGTGGCAACAAAAAATATAAAAAAACTCGATCTATATATATGTGTATATATTTTGAGAAGAATAAAATGATTAGAAATTGATTAGGGAAAGAATTATAAGAAAAAACTGAGAAGAATATCCTTAATTAAAGGATTAATGTGAGTATATATATATATAGATATAGATATTTATTTCATGACAAAACCCAATTTATAAATTAGTTATCAATTTATATAATGGAGGAATTTGCTTTAGGCTTCATTTTGGATATAGTGATTCGAAATCTAAGATTTGAAATAAATGTATTTCAAATCCACTCATATTGCTTAAAAAATTGTTCAAAATGAAAGTGATGGCTTTAATTCGTATTTATACATCCAAACACCATCAATAAATTTAGAACTAGAAATTTCAAATTTCTCATCAAATCTTTACATCCAAATGGAACCTTAAAAAATTTGTTTTCACGAATCTTTTATATATATGAGTTTTAGATCACGTGCGTTGCACGGGGAGATCAATTCAAATTAAGAAAAATAATAATAATATAAATACCTTATATATAACACTTTTATATTAGAGTTCTAATTATAATAGGATTCTATAATATTTTGAATTAGCCAGAAATTTAATATAAAATTATTTAAATATGAAAACTTAAATTACTATTCTAACCTTAAATAATAATCTTTGATAGGGATATATTCGCCCATCCATATTTTGTAAGAAACATCCACACTTTTATATAGGTAATATAATAATATATATATATATATAATTTGATTTAATGAAGTTACAATAACGTTTAATATTTGAATCACATTAAATATAGAGACATATAAACAAATATCAATGATGACAAGACTTAGTGATGTTCAAATGGTTCGTCGGTTCCGGTTCGAACCGCCAGTTCGGCGGTTCCGGATTGGTGGAATCGAAACCGAACCGTGTGATGGACGGTTTCGGTTTTGGTTTCAAGTCATCGGTTCAACCGGAACCGGATGGTTCGGCCGGTTCGAACGGTACGGTTCGGCGGTTTTTATTTTTTTATTTTTTGAAAATTTTAAAATCACAACCCCAAATTTGATTTTTAATATTTGTTTTGAAGTATACCATACCATGAGAAATTGAAATTTGGAATATAAAATATTGAAGTGAACAAACTTTTTCATTATAACTTGGAAAATTATTACAAGGTAGAACACTATCTAATCTATGATCTAATCTATTACAAAAGTTCCTATATATTACAATTACAAAAGTCCATGTCTATCTAAAAGAAATAAAAGTCTATCTTGAATTACAATTACAATTATCTATCTATCTTGAATTATATAATACAAGTCTAAGATCTAAGTATCTAACTAAGTAACTATTGAAACAACATTAGCCAAATGGAGGGAAAAAAATTTGAAAGAACTTGAGTTTCATTCTAAGTTTGGAATTGAAATTCCAAACTTAAAATGAAATTGCCTACGTATCCTTAATTGAAATCGAATTAAGGAATCAAAGCTCATGTAGTTCTCTTACCTCAACTTACCTTCTTCAATCGTCGAGGTTGTTGATGCCACTACCGCCGAAGGATGTTGTGTTTGAGTCGTAGCCATACAAATCCGGTTCACCTTCCTCAACGTGTGTGCAATCGAGATTTTGTTAACGTTTGACTGCTTTGACCCAATCCTCAAGGAGCATAAGGTTTTGGACATTCTCGATGGCCAAGTTTGCTCGTCTCGCACTCAAAGTGTGGTCTGATACGTTAAAGGCATGTTCAACCAAGACCGTAGAGGCGGGACATGCAAACATCTCCTTGGCAATAATTGTTAGTATAGGATATATTGTGGTCCTCCGTGACCACCATTTTAATAGATCCAAATGGTTCTCGAAAACAATAAATTCAAAAATAACATTTAAATAAGAATCTAATTCTTGTGATGCGTTAGTACCTCTAGCTCTTTTTTGCGTTCTAATGTCATAAAAGTTGTAATATTGACTAAGGGTATCACCAAAACTAGATGAAGAAGAGGAATAACTATTATATCCTACATTTTGATCTCCTACATCATCACTACTACTTGAATCACCATGAATTATTTTATATTGTCTAAATAAATCATACAAATAACCTTTAGCCCTAGCAACTACTTCTCTAGGATTAGACACATATTCTACTAGATCATATTCACTGATCACACCACATTGGAACAATGCATTATAGTACATAATTAATAGTTCTTCTAATCCATCTTCTCTAATCCTAGGATCTAATAATTTAGCACATAAATATAGGGAGTATCTCATGATAATATTTTAACCATTTCGCTTTCATCATAATAATTGCATTACATAAAATAGGATCATTTTTATAAGAGTTAATTACCAAAGTAATTTTAACACATTAATCTAAAGCTAAAGGAGATGTAGGATAATAACATCCACTTACTTCTTTAGTGGCTTCTTCAAATTTTTTTAACATACCCATCATGTTTATACAAGAATCCCAAGAATGGGCAAATAACATAACATTACTGTCACCAAATTCCATAAAAAAAAGCACATAAAAGTTCTCTATAATTATACGAATCTTGAAGCATGTAAAAAGTAGAATTCCACCTATGTGACACATCTTTCACAATTTTTTTTACTTCTAATCAATTCACTTTACAAAACGCGGCCCATTTTTTTCGCATTTGTACGGTATGACAAATTAAATTAATTGCATCTCTAATTTTTTCTATTTCTTCTTCTAAAGTTTTTAATCCATCTTGAACACATAAATTAAAAACATAACACATGCATCTAGTATGAAAAAGATCACCATTTAATGAAGGTTTACAAAAATCAATTATTGTAGGCAAACTAGCTTTATTATTAGTTGCATTAGTGGTTCCCGGTTCGGTTAAACCGCCGGTTCCGGTTTCGAACCGACGGTTCGGAAAACCGGGGAGGGTCTAACCGAAACCGAACTGGGGTATGGTCGGTTTCGGTTCCGGTTTGTAATCGGCGGTTTAACCGTCGGTTTCGGTTCGAACCGGCCGGTTTTCCGGTTTTTCGATTTTTTTTTAACAATGTATTTATAATTTATGTTAAAAAATATACAACTTTGTATAAATATCCAAAATTTACAACTTACAAAGTATAAACACTAAGTTTGAATTAAAAAAAATCACAACTTACAAATAACGAATAATTAGTGATTGAATTAAAAAAAAATTACAATTTACAAACAACAAACTTCTAAGTTTGAATTTAAAAAAATTACAACTTACAAACAACAAACTTCTAAATTTGAATTAAAAAAAATTACAACTTACAAACAATAAAAAAAAATTACAACTTACAAATTACAAATTGAAAGAGGGAAAAAAAAGAGAGCTTGAGTTTTATTCTAAGTTTGAAAGTGAATATCAAACTTAGAATAAAATTGCCTACGTATCCCTAAATTGAATTAGGGAATCAAAGCTCACGTAGTTCCTACTTCTCTTAATTGTAATGAGCAAAGAATGTTGTGTGGTAAATGATGTGTCTCAAAGAAAGGAGGACATAATTAGACGTGCATCTAAGACACATCTCATTATCTCCTCCTTTGTTTGAGACACTATCATTTACCATACAACATTCCTTGCTCATTTCAATTAAGTGAGGAAAAAAAAAATGAAAGAGCTTGAGTTTCATTCTAAGTTTGAAAGTGAATTTCATACTTAGAATGAAATTGCCTACATATCCCTAAATTAAATTAGGGAATCAAAGCTCACGTAGTTCTCTTAATATGAAAAAGTTTACCATCTATTGGAGGCCTAAAAAATTCCTTTAATATGGGTATACTAGCGGTGTTAGGAGCGGCATTATCATAACCAATCGAAAATATTTTTGTAACTATATCATAATCATTAACAATTTTTATTATTTTTCTAGCAATTGCTACGGAACTATGTTTTTCATCAAATTCGACATAGGCAATTAATCGTTTTTGCATGTTCCATGCATCATCTATCCAGTGGCACGTTACTCCTAAATAATCATGGTTTCCATAAGGATCTTTCCACACATCACATCAAATAGATACTCGTTGTGTTAAAATTTTTAATTCTTCAATTAAAGCATATTTATATTCACCTACAATTTTATCTATGTCACGTGTAACGGTATTCCTAGATATTCTTCTACTAGCGGGTTGAAAAACTTGAGAAGTAAATTCTTCATAATCATCGTCGGTTGGAAATTGAAAAGGAAGATGTTTTTTAGCAATTAATTCGGCTACTCCTCTCCTATGACTTAATTGACTAAATTTAAAAAGGAAGTTAGGGTCGTTACCTCCGGTTCCCGTAGTGGAACCAATATTTTGTCGAGGAAGATGGGTTTGAGAGCGGTCATTCCCCATCTTATCCGGATGCTTCTTGATGATGTGGTTGTTGAACGTTCCGTAGCCCCCTCCGTGCTTGAATTTGTACAACTTTCCACAGTAGTTGCACGTCACCGCAAAGTCCACGTTCGAATTTGATACTTTCTCCTTTTTAAAATGTATGGAGAAAATATCACTTCAAAGTGTCGTAGTGGATCGGCTACGTGTGTCACTCTCTTGAGTTGGACGGGCCTCCGGCTGCTCCTCCACCACTTCGGCTTTGGCAAAGTCGGCGGCGGTCGAAGGTCCGAGAGCTTCCTCCAAATTGGCGTACTCCTCGCTCCAATGAGAGTGAGGAGTGTATTGATCGATAAGATCATCGACTTCAACATCTCGTGGTGGAGGCATCGGCGCCTTTCCTCGGTGAGAAGAATCGGCGGAAGAAGAACCTCTTCGAGACATTTTCGATTGAATTAGAACTTGAGAATTGAAAAAAGAAACTTGAGAATTGAAAATTGAATTGCAACTTGAAAATTGAGAGAGAATTGAGAGAGAAGTGTTGGAATGGTGTGAGGAAATGAATGGGGGGAGGGGGTATTTATAGAAATTTCAAAAAAAAAAAAAAAAAAATCGCCGGAACCGACGGTTCAAACCGCCGGTTCGACCGCCGGTTCACAACGGTCCGCAAATCTCGACCGTTGATCTCTAACAGTCGAGTGATCCTGGCCGGACACGTGTCCAACGGTCAAATTTTAAAAAAAAAAAAATAGCGGGCCGATTCGGCCTGGTTTCGAACCGCCGGTTAACCGTCGGTTCCGGCGACAACGGCTACTTTTCGCCGGACTCCGGCGACAACGGCTACTTTTCGCCGGAGCTCCGGCGGACATGTGGCACTCCCTCATTCGTCCATAAAAAAAAAAAAGAACATAAACCGGCGGTTTAACCGGTTGTTAAACCGCCGGTTCTCGAACCGCCAATGCACGAACCGAAACCGAACCGGCTGAAACCGGTTTACGGTTCCAGTTTGGAACCGGAATCGGTCAACGGTTCCCCAAACCGTTGACCGCCGGTTTCGAACCGGCCGGTTCCGGTTTCCGGCGAACCGTGGGCACCACTAAGTTGCATTATTTAAAGATATAACAAATACTTTTGTTAATATACCATAATCATTTAACACATGTATTACTTTTTGTGAAATATGTAAACTGGTATGTCTTTTATTAAAATCAATAAAAGCAATTAAACGTTTTGAACATCCCATGCATCATCAA
The DNA here is from genome assembly GCA_954870855.1 of Scutellaria minor. Classification (NCBI taxonomy): domain Eukaryota; kingdom Viridiplantae; phylum Streptophyta; class Magnoliopsida; order Lamiales; family Lamiaceae; genus Scutellaria; species Scutellaria minor. Next base: position 5,853,992 of record OX940729.1, read on the forward strand.
TCCAATGACAAGTAATGCCCATATAATCATTTTTATTATAAGGATCTTTCCAACAATCACGGCATATTGTAACTTTTTGATTAAGGTTAGCTAAATCTTGTACTAATTTATACTTTCTTTCACGTACTCTTTTATCAATATCCCTAGTGGCCGTGTTCCTATTTATCATTCTAGTGGGTGGTTGTAAATATGTGCTCACATAATCTTCATAAAGGTCATCGGAAGCAAATGAAAAAAGTAGATGTTTTGAAGCAATAAAATCGGCGGTGCATTTCCTAAGTTCTAGTTGACTAAATTTAAAGGTTAAAGAATCCATACCTTGTGAAGACTCGGTGAATCCTCTAGTTGTGTTTGAGAGCGCTCCAATCCAATCTTGTCGGGATGCTTCTTCGTGACGTGGTTAGTGAACGTTCCATAGTCCCCTCCATGCTTGAACTTGTATTGTTTCCCACAATGGTTGCACGTCACTATGTAGTCGATGTCACTATTGGGCACGACTTCCTTCTTGAAGTGAATGGAGAAAATATCACTTCGAAGTGAAGAAGGTGCTCTAGTTGAGGTGGTTTGAGTGACATTCAAACTCTCTTGTGTTGGCGGCACCTCTTCTTCATCTTCTTCAGCTAAGGCTTGAGCGATTTGTTCTCCCAAATCGACATTTTCATCAAGGTCGTCACACCATCGATCAATGAGATCATCTTCATAGGATTGTGGAGGTGGCATGAGACTCTTTCCCTTCCCACAATAGGACGAAGTAGAAGAACCTCTTCTAGACATGATGAATGTAAAATAGAAAGAATAATAAGAAGGGTGCAGCTATCCGCACAACACTGAAATACTAAACACACCCCAGTTGTAGTGTTACTGTTCACATGTGATGTGAACAGTAACACTACAACTGTGGTGTGTTTAGTAGATAGTGGGGTGCGGATAGCCGCACCCTAATAAGAAGTACAACTAGAAGTATATGATAATAAGAACTAGAAATTGAAATATAACAAGAATTTGAGAGATTTTGAACTTGAAATATTAAAGTGAGCTAGAATGCAAGAATTGAGAGAGAGAGCAAGAGAATTGGTTAGAGCAAATACACAATTTGAACCCTTATTTATAAATCTCAAAAATTCCAAAAAACAAAAAAAATCACACGCTCCGGTTTGAACCGCCGGTTCCGATTCGGTTGAACTGTCGGTTCGGATCATCTCAGCCGTCAATCTCCAACTGCCACTTGATCTCGGCCGTTGGATCGAAAAGTGAGCCAAATCGCCGGTTTGAACCGGCGGTTCCGGTTCTGGTTCGATTTAGCCGGTTTCCAACGGTCATTTAATCCTGACCGTTCATCCCTAACGGCTATCTTCGATTCAAACTCAGCAGTACACGTGGAATCTTCAATTTAAAAAAAAATAAAATATGAAAACCGATAGTTTAACCGTGGTCGGTTTGTCAGACCAACAACAAAAATAAAACCTACTCCAAATGAGCAAAACACAAGTATAATGGGAAGTAGGGTCGATCCACAGGGAATAAGGCTTAATTCCTTTTGAGCATAAACGAGCCAATGGGGGGGTTTTTGATATCAACTACTAAACGAAACTAAACTAACTAAACTAAGAAAACATCAAATAAAATACGAATAAAGCAAACAACGAAAGATGGAAAGAAAAGGAGAATGAGAAATCTTACGAAACTCCGATTCAAGGGGCGTCGTCACTCAATTGCATCACTGATCACAGGTTATAAATGTTATCTTGTTCGTTCAAGTATTTAACCTCGGACTAAACACAAAGCCGTAGAGAAGTCCATGTTTTCCTAATTTCATTGATTAAACCTAGCATCTAATCAAATCTAGCCATTAACTAAGTTGGTCGCGATCCAAATTAATTAACAACCGCATTGAGTTCCGATGAAAACAGTTAAACCCAACTGAAACCTAGAATCTAATAATCGAGATAGCTGCAATTACTAAGTCTATGGTTCCGTTAGTCCCGTTAATTCATTAGACAATTACACAATCCTAGCAAAAGCATAATCAACCTATTGCTACTAAGTACCAATCATTCATCAATCATATATCCTAGCAACATACAAAAGAGAACTCATGGATAGCATTAGCAAAATATAATTCAAATCGAATTGTCAGATCAACCCAAATTATATATCACTATATGGAATTAGATCATGAATTAACAAGTACTTGAATTAAAACAAGAATTAAATTAAGCACAAAACCTCACGGTGATAGCAATCGAATTAAACAACCCTTGAATCAGAGAAGGAAATTAGCCACTCATGCTTTGATTAATCATCTCCAAAGTGATCTTCAACATTGTTCTTGAAATAGAGAGGAAACTAGAGAGAGAAAAAAACTAAATGTGTGTGTAGAGAAATTTTGGAATGATGGAATGATCTTGGGTCTTGGCCCCCAAGAGAGAGAAAGATAGGATAGATTACATAACAAAGTCTTATCTACCCCTAAACAAAACTTAAGAAACTAAACCCTAAGGACATAATGGTCCTATACAAAATGTGAGAGGCAATTCATCTTTTGCCCTTTCTTTTCCACCAAGCCATTAAGCACTTGATGTGGTCCCAAGCCCATCTTCACATCTTAAGCATAATTGAATCATTTTAAGCCCACTTTTCTTCAAAGCCCATCAAGGTCCATTCCTACAAATAACAAAGATAATTAGATCAATTAAAGCACAAATACACTACAACCAAGGATAATTATGATGATAAAATATATACAATAAAAGACACATCAAATCACCCACACCTAAACCATGCTTGTCCTCAAGCATGCATCTCAAATGTACCAAAACTCATCATGCAATCAAGTGAAAAAGTAGATACTTTTCAAAAAGCAAATGATCATAATTCCCTTGATTTTCAACAAGATCGTATCTCATCAACACTTAATCATTTCAAAAGATCTAACATAGCAAAAATCCACACCTCACCAAGGTAAGCTCTCAAGCACTCTCAAGTGTTTAGAAGGTTAGCAATTCACTCAAAATCACACATACATGTCATTACCATAGGCTTGCTAATATATCAAATCTCCACTACTAAAATTATGAACTCATGCAAAAAATCAAAGGGTCTTTTCTTTGGTTGTAACGGGGCTTGGGTTAAGGTAGGATAAAGGATAATATATGAGGTGTAACAATGCCAAAAAGATATGAGAATCTCATGCACAAAATCAAATGTAAACACCTTCAATTCCACTATTGAACACAACCCTTTCTACCAATTTCTCTTCTTGAGAATTCCTATTTTCGTCAAAATCCATCTTCAAATTCAACTCAACAAGGAATTCAAGTATAGACATTTCCTTCCCATAATTGATAACTCTCAAATCACAAATGGTAACAAATGATCAATATAAGAGAGTATCATACAATTCGATCAACCTTTCACATTTCTTTATATTTTTTTTTCGTGGCAATATTTTCACCTTTTCTTTCTCTTTTCTTTTGAATATTTTTTTTTTCATTCACTTTTTTTTTTCATTGCCACAATGACTTTTTATCTCCATCCCTCTTTCCTCATCTCTTTTCACATCTCACAACTTCAAGAACGATTCAAACTTGTCATGCATTCAATTCTCACATTTCTTGGCAAGAAGGGTTCAACAAAAATTGTGGATAATCAAAGAAAAGGAGTATGAGCTCATTATAGATGTATTAAAACAAATGAAAGGTCACAAGCTCAAAGGGGCTAACTAGGGAAAAATGTGTCAAGGTGGGCTATATTCGAAGAAAGGTCTAACGAAGGGTTAAGCCTAAGTGCCCTTATCATTTTAAATGCATAAATTCATTAATGTAGTCTCAACATGTATAACATAGCAAGTTCTAGAATAACACAATATGTGTGATCACACTCAACGAAAGAAAATGGAGCATATATATGGAATGTGTTGCTCATAGGCTCAAATCTCACAATTAGGTTATATGAGTGGAATTTTGCATGTTTTACTTTATCCATAATTAAGATCGACGAGATACTCACTCGTTTCAAGCAAAAGAATCAATCACATTCAATTCTTGTCAAGTCATCATGCTTAAACACAACATTGCAATAATGAATTTTGGCAAATAAGATCAATAAAACACACAAATGGTTCTTAAATCATCAAAAATTTTGAAAATTTGCTCAAACTCAAAGGAAAGCATAATCATATAGACACCATAGATCACCCACACTTAAATTCTACATTGTCCCCAATGTAGACACAAGAAACTCATAAAAACGGGAATACGAGAATAGAAACAAAGTAAAGAAAATGAGAACTTCCCCGAAAAGTGAGCTATTGTGTAGGTGGTGAGAAGAATAAGCATTCCGAAAGAGCATTCCATGGTATCTTCAACTCTAGAGCTTGCTTCCTTTGATGAATTGGAGAGTCGAGAGGGCTTTCGAACACCACCCGAAATTTGGGGCTCATCCATTACCTAAAATCACAAGATAATTGAAGAAATTAGGAAGCACAATGATAGTTAAGTAATGAAATCAATAATGCATTGTGAGAGTGAAAGTCATAATGGAGTGTAAAATTGAATCTGGAAGTGTGTAAAATTGAGATTGGGATTTGAAGTTTGAACGTCGGTGTGTGGCTTGGTGGAGTGGTGGAGATTCTGCCAGTGAGGAAACTTGAACTGGGTGGAAATTTAGAGTGGGGCAGGAATGGTGAAACATAGCTGAATTTGGTGGAGGGGAAGTTGACTGGTGGGGATGGTGGAGAAGCTGTGAAGCTGTGAAGGGTGTGAAGGTGAGGAAGAAGGTGGCGAAGCAGCGGCGGCGGTGGTTGAGCAGTGGGTGGTGAGGCGGCGGCTGAGCAGCAAGAGAAGAGAAGCAGTTGCTGGTGTGGAAGCAGTGAATCGGCGGCGGAGCTTGAAGGAGAAGCTGAGTTCGCCGGAAGGTGGGCAGCGCCGAGCTGCTCGAAGAAGAAAAAGATGGCAGCGAGCAGCTGCGAAGATGGTGGCAGCGAGGATGGAATTGGCCGAAGATGGGAGTGGTCTGCAGCTCTCCGGCAAAGACGAAGATGAGCGAGGACGAATCTGAGGAACAGCAGCGGCGGCGGAATCTCGAGCTTGGCGGTGTCGGGGTGGCGGAGCTACTGTTGCAGATGCAGTGGGAGCGGCGGTGGTCTCGGCGGTCGAGCAGGTTGGAGAGGAAGAGCTGCGCCGTGAAGATGGTGGTCGACGGAGAAGATGCCAGAGAAAAAGGATAATCACCGGAGGAATTGGCGATGATGGAGAACAGAGCAGCGGCGGCAATCGTGACTGCAAGAGGAGAGAGAGAATAGTGGTGAGGAGTGAGAAAGATGAACAGTAGCTAGGGCAATGCAATTTTGATTTTTCGATTTTTTTTTTTTTTTTTTTTTATAAAAAAACTAAGAAAAGAAAAGGAAAAGGGGTGCAACAAGGAAAAACAACAGAAGACTATGTAGTGTTAGGCGTGCCCACGCCTAACTCCATCTAGTCTCAAAGAACAAACAAGAACAAAAAAACAGAAGACTCTTTAGTGTTAGGCATGCCCACGCCTAACTCCATCTAGTCTCTCAAGAACAAGCAAGATGAACAGAAGACTCTTTCAAGTTAGGCGTGGCCACGCCTAACTCTAACTAGTCTCGTAGGCAAAAAATCCAAGAATTCACAGAAGACTCTCTCAAGTTAGGCGTGACCACGCCTAACTCCACATAGTCTCCTGCAAACCTTCGATTTTTAACCCCTTTTTTTTTTTTTTATAAGCAACATCTAAATAAAATCAAACTCGTTGGGTTGCCTCCCAATAGCGCAATTGTTTAACATCGTTATGCTCGACACTCCATTTCGACTCAATTCGACGGGTAATGAGGAATTTCAAGATCCACATCCACCATGAGCGATATCACCCCGTCTTCATGAAACGGCTTCAACCGATGTCCGTTCACTTTGAATTTTTTATTCGTTTCCAAGCTCTTAATCTCCACTGTACCATAAGGAAACACATGAGTAATAACAAACGGACCAAGCCATCTAGAACAAAGTTTACCTGGCATCAATTTGAGACGAGAATTGAATAACAACACTTTTTGACCAACCGAAAATTGCTTCCTTAATATGACATTATCATGGAACAACTTGGTTTTCTCCTTGTAAATTCTCGAGTTCTCATAAGCCTCTAATCGGATTTCCTCCAACTCTTGTAACTCAAACTTTCTTGATTTCCCGGCCTCTTCCAATTCCATATTGCAATGTTTGACCGCCCAATAGGCTTTATGCTCAATCTCAACGGGTAGATGACAAGATTTGCCAAAAACCAACCTATAAGGAACATCCCTATAGGGGTTTTATAGGCGGTCCTATACGCCCATAATGCATCATCTAATCGAAGACTCCAATCCTTCCTTCCGGGATTAACCGTTTTCTTTAAAATGGACTTGATTTCTCGATTCGAAACCTCTGCTTGACCATTGGATTGTGGATGATAAGCAGTGGCCACACGATGATGCACCCCATATTTCTTCAATAAGGCGGCAACAGTCCTATTGCAAAAATGACTTTCTTGATCACTGATAATTGTTCGTGGAATGCCAAACCTATTGAAAATGTTAGACTTGACAAAACCTACAACAGCTGCAGAATCGTCAGTCCTAGTGGGTTTTGCTTCCACCCACTTCGAAACATAATCAACGGCCGAGAGTATGTATAAATATCCACAAGACGATGGAAATGGTCCCATAAAGTCCATACCCCAAATATCAAAAATTTCACATACAAGTATAGGAACTTGAGGCATTTCATTCCTTTGAGACAAAGAACCCGTCCTTTGACATTTATCACAACTTTTACAAAACAAATATGCATCTTTGAACATAGTCTCCCAATACAACCCACTATCCAAAATTTTCCTAGCAGTTCTTTTAGGACCAAAGTGACCACCACAAGCATAATTATGACAAAAGGCTAAAATACTCTTATGTTCATTTTCGGGTACACACCTCCTAACCATTTGATCAGAACAAAATTTCCATAAATAAGGTTTATCCCATGCATAATATTTTGCCTCATATCTAATCTTTTGCTTGCGTGCTCTACTAAGATCACTAGGCAAAATTCCAGTAACCAAATAATTAACCATATCAGCATACCAAGGAATCATACATTTCATTTCAAACAACTGCTCATCAGGAAAAAAATCAGAAATAGGTAGAGTCTCTTCTTCTTTCACTATCCTACTCAAGTGATTGGCCACCGGATTTTCGGTTCCTTTCCGATCCTTGATCTCAATGTCAAACTCTTGAAGTAGAAGTATCCACCGTATCAACCTTGGTTTGGACTCCTTCTTGGTCAATAGATACTTCAAAGCTGCATGATCAGAATAAACAAGAACTTTAGAACCAAGCAAATATGATCTAAATTTCTCTAAAGCAAAAACAATTGCTAAGAGTTCTTTTTCGGTGGTTGTATAGTTGCATTGAGCAGCATCCAACGTCCTTGACGCATAATATATAACATGACTCTTCTTGTCAATTCGTTGGCCCAACATAGCTCCAACAGCATAATTGCTTGCATCACACATGATCTCGAAAGGTAAATTCCAATCCGGAGGTTGGATGATGGGTGCAATTGTTAACATGTTCTTGAGTTTGTTGAATGCCAACTTGCAATCATCTCCGAACTCAAAAGGCATATCTTTCTGGAGCAACTTAGACATAGGCAAGGCAATCTTCGAAAAGTCTTTGATAAACCTACGATAGAAACCTGCATGTCCAAGAAAGGCTCGAACTCCCTTAACGTTAGTAGGATAAGGTAAGCTCACAATTAAATCAACCTTTGCCTTATCAACCTCGATGCCCCTAGAAGAGACAACATGTCCTAGGACAATGCCTTCTGTTACCATAAAATGACATTTTTCATAATTCAAGACCAAATTGGTTTCAATGCATCTTTTCAAAATTTTGGACAAATGACCTAGACATTGATCAAATGAATCACCATAGACAGTAAAATCATCCATAAACACCTCAATGCATTTCTCAATATACTCAGAAAATATACTAAACATGCATCGTTGAAATGTACCTGGAGCATTGCACAAACCGAAAGGCATCCTTCTATAGGCAAATGTCCCAAAAGGACATGTGAAGGTCGTTTTTTCTTGATCCTCTTGTGCAATCACTATCTGGTAATAACCTGAAAAACCATCTAGAAAACAAAAATAAGCTTTCCCAGCTAGTCTTTCTAACATTTGATCAATAAAGGGTAAAGGGAAATGGTCTTTCCTAGTGGCTAAATTGAGCTTTCTAAAATCAATGACCATACGCCATCCATTTTGTACCCTTGTAGGCACCAACTCATTGTTTTGATTTCTTACCACAGTGATGCCCGTTTTCTTAGGTACAACATGGATTGGACTTACCCACTTACTATCCGAAATAGGATAGATTATCCCTTCATCCAAAAGCTTCAAAATCTCTTTCATTACCACCTCTTTCATCACCGGGTTCAACTTTCTTTGAGAATCTCTAACCGGTTGAGCATCATCCTCTAGCAAGATTCGGTGCATGCAAAATGATGGACTTATACCCTTTATGTCGGCTAAGGTCCAACCAATTGCAGTTTTATGTTCCTTGAGAGCCTTGACCAACCTCTCTTCTTGATCTTTAGTCAATCCCTTTGAAATTATGGCGGGTAAGGTCTCATTATCACCCAAATAAACATATTTTAGGTGGTCAAGTAAAGTTTTCAGCTCTAGTTTGGGGGCCTGCAAAACAGAGGGTAATGTTTTCTTATGAGAAAGTGGAATTTCGATACCAGAATCGATTACCCCAGACTGTATTTCTTTCAACGACTCTGAAATCTCTAAAGCTTCAGCTAGCTCTCCTTCAATATCCAATTGTGCTTGCATATCAAATCTTTCAATCTCATAACCTTCCTCAAAGCTATCCTGCACAATAGAATCAAGAATATCAACAGAGCATATTGAATGATTTTCACTTGGATATCTCATGGCATCAAAAATATTGAATTTCACAATCTCTCCGTCAAACTCGACGGAGAGAGTACCCTCATCCACATCAATCTTTATTCGGGCAGTTTTCATGAATGGACGTCCTAGTAGTATAGGAGCCGAACTCGACACAGAGTCATCTTCCATCTTCAAGATATAAAAGTCCGCTGGAAAAATCAACTCCTTAACCTGCACCAAAACATCCTCAACTACCCCTTCCGGATAAGCATTAGAACGATCCGCCAATTGAATAACAACTCTAGTTTCTTTCAAAGGACCCAAATTCAAGGCACAATAAATTGAGTATGGCATAACATTGATAGATGCACCTAAGTCTAGCATGGCACGCTCAATTTTCATGTTACCTATAACACAAGGTATAGTAAACATTCCGGGATCCTTGCATTTATTTGGTAAGTTCCTTTTTATCATAGCGGATGCATTCTCACTCACACTTACCTTTTCATCACCTTTCAACCTCCTTTTGTTAGTGCACAACTCTTTCAAAAATTTAGCATATCTTGGAATTTGTTTGATTGCATCTAACAAAGGAATGTTGATTTCTACCTTTCGGAAGGTTTCCAACACTTCTTTCTCATGGTCTTCATTCTTCGATTTGGCCAACCTACTAGGAAATGGAGCAACAACCATGTTAGAAGTATTAGGTGACTTAAAAGAAGATTTTACCTTCGATTGCTCCTCAACTTTCTCTTCAACATCTTTTTCCACATCCTCCGCAACTTGTTCAATTTCTTTCTCGGGCACTCCAATCCTAGCATCAATCTCTTTTCCACTCCTCAACAATATTGCACTTGCATTTTCCTTCGGATTTACCACTGTTTGTGATGGTAGTTTCCCCGAGCTTTGTGCCTCCATTTTGTTGATGGATGTGGCCATCTGACTCATTTGATTCTCTAGGTGTTGAATACTTGCCCTTGTCTCTTGTTGGAATTTTTGAGTGTTAGTAGCAAGAGCCTTAACTATATCCTCCAAGGACAAACTTGAACTCGATGATTGTGGAGGTATCGCCTTGTTGTTGAGGTTCTGCTGTGGAAATCCTTGATTGCCTCCTTGATTCCTATAGCTAAAATTAGGATGATCTCTCCATCCTGGATTATAGCTATTCGAGTATGGATCATATCTTCTTTGTGGTTGGCCAGGAAATCCACCCATTGCATTAGCTTGTTGTATGGAGTCTTCTTGCAATGTAGGGCATGCATCGGTTAAATGACCTTGGGCCGAACATATACCACAAACTTGAGGTGCCGATGTTTGTCCTAAAACCAATTTTCCCACAAGAGCAGTCAATGCATCAAGTTTTTGATCAACAGAATTTGTACTTACCTCCTTGGCAGTCCCTTGAATGATGTCATTTCTCGTTCCAAATTGTTGTGCATTTGCCGCCATGTTGGAGATTAGAGCTTTTGCATCTTCAGGGGTCTTGTTTACCAAAGCACCTCCACTTGCGGCATCAATCATACTCCTATCAAAAGTTGAGAGACCTTCATAGAAATATTGCACAAGCAATTGTTCAGGAATTTGATGTTGAGGGCAACTAGCACATAATTGCTTGAATCTTTCCCAATATTCATGTAAGGATTCTCCATTCAATTGTCTAATTCCACAGATATCTTTCCGGATATGAGCAGCTCGTGAAGCTGGAAAGAACTTCTCTAGAAACTGTTTCTTCATGTCAGACCATGTGGTTATGGATCCAGGTGGAAGATAATATAACCAATCTTTTGTCTTGTCAACCAGAGAAAATGGGAAGACACACAGTTTGATTTGCTCTTCTGTAACTGCTTGTGGTCTCATAGCTGTGCACACCACATGGAATTCCTTAAGATGCTTATGTGGATCTTCACCTGCAAGACCACGAAAAGTAGGCAATAAATGAATTAAACCAGATTTCAATTCAAATGTAGCATTAGCAACAGGAAATTGAATGCATAAATGTTGTTGGTTAACATCAGGATTAGCCAACTCCCTTAATGTTCGTTGAGCAGCCATTTTTTCTTGAATTTCTTCAACTTCAGGATCAGAATCAGGTTCAGAATCACTAGTATCCGGATCTTCAAATTCCAAAGCTAAATTCAAATCAGATGATGATGGGGAGAAATCTTGCTTCAACAGTTTTGTCTATTTTCTACGTCTTCTAGCTTCTTTCTCAATTTCTGGATTATACACAAGTTCACATGTACGAGAAGAACGAGGCATAAACCAAAAACAAGGAAATAAACTCAAAAGAAATTAATTCAATGCTAAGTCCCCGGCAACGGCGCCAAAATTTGGTCGGTTTGTCAGACCAACAACAAAAATAAAACCTACTCCAAATGAGCAAAGCACAAGTATAATGGGAAGTAGGGTCGATCCACAGGGAATAAGGCTTAATTCCTTTTGAGCATAAACGAGCCAATGGGGGGGTTTTTGATATCAACTACTAAACGAAACTAAACTAACTAAACTAAGAAAACATCAAATAAAATACGAATAAAGCAAACAACGAAAGATGGAAAGAAAATGAGAATGAGAAATCTTACGAAACTCCGATTCAAGGGGCGTCGTCACTCGATTGCATCACTGATCACAGGTTATAAATGTTATCTTGTTCGTTCAAGTATTTAACCTCGGACTAAACACGAAGCCGTAGAGAAGTCCATGTTTTCCTAATTTCATTGATTAAACCTAGCATCTAATCAAATCTAGCCATTAACTAAGTTGGTCGCGATCCAAATTAATTAACAACCGCATTGGTTCCGATGAAAACAGTTAAACCCAACTGAAACCTAGAACCTAATAATCGAGATAGCTGCAATTACTAAGTCTATGGTTCCGTTAGTCCCGTTAATTCATTAGGCAATTACACAATCCCAGCAAAAGCATAATCAACCTATTGCTACTAAGTACCAATCATTCATCAATCATATATCCTAGCAACATACAAAAGAGAACTCATGGATAGCATTAGCAAAATATAATTCAAATCGAATTGTCAGATCAACCCAAATTATATATCACTATATGGAATTAGATCATGAATTAACAAGTACTTGAATTAAAACAAGAATTAAATTAAGCACAAAACCTCACGGTGATAGCAATCGAATTAAACAACCCTTGAATCAGAGAAGGAAATTAGCCACTCATGCTTTGATTAATCATCTCCAAAGTGATCTTCAACATTGTTCTTGAAATAGAGAGGAAACTAGAGAGAGAAAAAAACTAAATGTGTGTGTAGAGAAATTTTGGAATGATGGAATGATCTTGGGTCTTGGCCCCCAAGAGAGAGAAAGATAGGATAGATTACATAACAAAGTCTTATCTACCCCTAAACAAAACTTAAGAAACTAAACCCTAAGGACATAATGGTCCTATACAAAATGTGAGAGGCAATTCATCTTTTGCCCTTTCTTTTCCACCAAGCCATTAAGCACTTGATGTGGTCCCAAGCCCATCTTCACATCTTAAGCATAATTGGATCATTTTAAGCCCACTTTTCTTCAAAGCCCATCAAGGTCCATTCCTACAAATAACAAAGATAATTAGATCAATTAAAGCACAAATACACTACAACCAAGGATAATTATGATGATAAAATATATACAATAAAAGGCACATCAAACCGGCGGTTGGAACCACCGGTTAGCCGGTTTGGCATATTGCGAACCGAAACCGAACCGGTTCTCCGTAGTTTCCTGTTCCGGTTTGGAACCGAAATTGGGTCAACGATTCTCCAAACCGTTGACCGCCGGTTCGAACCGGCCCGGTTCTGGTTTTCCAAACTGTTTGAACGTGTTTAACAAGACTTGATGAATTCAAAACAGCAAATTGGAAGATCATCTTAGCTTACCCAACATTTGTAAAGTTAAACTTGTTTTTATCAAAGTGCTATCAACACGAAACCGATTGATCTCTTTTTTAAGCCACTAGTTTTGAGCTCTAAATCCATCTCTTGACACTTCTTGATCATCCACAATCAATGTGTCAGCATCATTATTTGGTAATCTGGATTCAATATTTTGGTTAGTGCACAACTAATTCAAAGATTACATAAATTCAAAAGGGTTTATTATTGAAAAAATTACGATTTTACTTTCAATTGTAATTTTAACCAAATTTATGGTTAATTGCAAAATAAACATGAAAATAGATACATTTTTTAATTCGAATCACTGGACATATTTTTACTTTATTGATCTTTGCTCACATGCTGGACAACTCGACAAATAAATCCTCTTATTATATGGGCTTGATTGCCAAAAAAATCATAACATTTACTTTGAATGCAATTTTAACCAAATATTCCAGTATTGACCAAAAAAAAAATACATTTCTTTTAATATTTCATGCAACCCAAATCATCAAGCAACTTTTGAGTTTTATTGTGCTGACAGATCCGTACAATTTGACATCTCAACTACCAGTATGAAAAAAAAATTAAAATTATTGGGTTGTTTTAGTTAGTATATATATAATCATCATCACTTAAAAGATTAGATGCATTGAGCCAAAATTAAGAAAATGTCTGCCAAAGATGCAAAATGTAGCACAAATGTAGCAGCCATCTTTGGAGTGACTGGGCTAGTTGGGAAGGAGATTACAAAAATGCTGCTTTCGACTCGAGATTGGAAGGTCTATGGGGTGGCTCGTCGGTCAGAGAACCCGAGGGCGATCCAAGGGGACCAAACCGGGTACCATTTCATTTTGTGTGACCTACTCAATTTTCGGGAAACTCAAGAAAAGTTGTCTTTGTTGGATGATGTGACTCATATATTTTGGGTCACTTGGGCTAGCCAGTTTCCTCTGGATAGCCTAGAGTGTTACGAGCAGAATAAGATGATGATGTCTAATGCTCTCATCGCCATCTTGCCAAAGGCTATGTCCTTGAGACATGTTTCGCTCCAAACAGGGATGAAACATTATGTCTCGTTGCAAGGCCAATTGTCTCGAGAAATTGGCCTGAAATGGCCTCTATGATGAGCAATCACCAAGGGAAGATTTGTTGCAAGAAAGATTGCCTGGATATAAGGTGGCTTGGTCTATTCATAGGCCTGGCTTGATCATGGGTTGTTCTCAAAAAACTTTGTATAATTTCATTGGTAGTATATGTGTTTATGGGACAATTTGTAAGTATTTGAACCTCCCATTTGTGTTTAGGGGTACCAAAGAATGTTGGGAGGAAATGTACATCGACGCCTTTGATGCGTGTCTCGTGGCTGAGCAGCATATTTGGGTTGCAACCAATGACGATCAAGCCATGCAGGGTCAAGCTTTCAATGCAATAAACGGTGAATGCTACACTTGGAAGAAAATTTGTCCGGCTATTGGTGCTAAATTAGAGGTGAATGCACCCGAAAACGACACATTTTCCAGTGAATTCATTTTTTCCTTCGCCATGGCTGATAAAGGAAGTGTTTGGAAGGAAATAGTAGCAAAAGAGGGGCTTGTAGAAACTAAGATGAAGGATTGGCAAATTGGGGTTTTTTGGATGCTTAATTTGTTCCGGTCTCCTATGAATATGTTGGGTGCTCGTAATAAAATCGATTTGATGGGATTCAAAACCAAGTATCATATATTGGATTCAATATGTTATTGGATCGATGTTATGAGGAAGGATAAATTTATCCCATAATCAAATTAGTGATCAATGAAACAATCACTCAAACAGGTCGGTCACATCCGGCTTTGAAGACATTCATATCACTAAATTGATTTGGGACTATATAGTATATAATTTTAAATAAAATGTGTGTAAACAAATATTGATGGATTTAAGTACGTTAATTATAACTTTTGAATGCTTTTCTTGTTTCGTTGTGAGTAGAGACTGGAGAAGGGCACACCTATCATCATAATAGATATGCTGTATTTTCTATTCTATGTTTTATTTTACTAGTATTTACTACAGTATGTTAACATATATATACATTAACTCATCAATATTTATTATCTAATTGAAATAGAAGATTCAATTCATCTAAATACACAATAAAAAATAGATTTAAATTTACGATAGGAAATGCTCAGCGAGTTTAAAAAGGTCTCGTGCTTTGAGAAGGTGCGCCTCCCTCTTTTTACTCATCTTGTCTGGCTACTTATCTATATATGAATTATTATTATTATTATTATTATTATTGAAGAAAATATACAAGATGATTATTATACAGTGACCTGCATTTGTATTAAAATACTATTCGCATAAATAATGACAATGCAATGAACATTGGAATTCTTGTATGGAGAAAAAAAAAGATGATGAACATGGAATTTGGTTATCTCTAATATATCTGTTCTATCTTCAAAGGATGTGTAGTTTCTTACTTACATGTATGATAATTTTAGAACAGTCAAATAATTTAATAAATATAAATATTTAATTTAAGTGTTGTGTCTATAAATATCTAGACCTGAACTCTTCCCCTCATAGAATGTTGCTCTAACTTCAAACTTGGTTCTCGATATGTATAGGAAAATATATTATCAAGATTCATAGTACATGTTTCAAACTATCCTCTCAACGTCTATATTTTGCTAATTTGACATATTCTTTCAATTGGAATATGTATAGTCTTATAGATGTAGAAATTGTTTTATGGTTATCAAACATAATTGATTAAGAATTTTCTAACAATATATCTAAGCATATATAAAAGACTATATAAGACATTATTTTCATAATTTAAAGTTCAATAATTGAACAATTATGTATTTAGGATATATTTTTATTCGAACAATTAATTTGTTTTATAAGTTTACTAAATTAAGTATCTAAAATAATAGATAGATCCGTAGGTTTTCTAAACTTCGTAAAAAAGTCCATCAAATCACTAGTCAATTATCTAAGCACAAAACTTACTACGCTCGAGGTCTCTGTTTCTATTAAAAAATAACAAACATATAAGGGGAAAGAAAAAGGTGCCAACATCATTCTTAACCAATTTCTGCAAGTTCAGTTCTTGGTTTTGTTATCATTTTTTTTTCTTTTTCTTTTTTTAATCATTTTGATTAATTATACATTCAATACCCGACCAAAGTTTGAATAATACGAGATAGTGTAGATGGTATATTGGTACAAACAAGAAATGTAAAAATGTTAAATTGTCTTGCAATGAATTTTAAGTTGGTGCTGAAAAAAATATATATTTTATGTTCCACGAAATGATTATAAATGAAACCATCCAAGAAAAAGTGCTGATGGTTTGTTTATCTTGGAACACAATCACAATCATTTTCCATGTTTCTATAGAAATTCATAGTTTCAGACTAAATATGTAGCATGTAGAAACTATCCTCTATAATTAATCTAGGTCAAATAGCAAAAAAAGAAAAAAAAAATCAAATCTTTTTAAGGTTTTTGCTATTTTAGCCAATTCTTTTAATTTTGTCAATTTATCCATGATTTTAAAAACTAGTAGTTATTTTGATCAAATCTAATTATAAGTCAAAATTACCTTACATGACTAATATGTGGCAACCACATAAACATGCTTCTGCTGCACCTCATCAAAATATTAACTCTCTAAAAGCACTTCCAATGGTGCTACCCATTGGAGGTATTTGTTGATGTGGCATAGGGAGATGGTTGGGGGAGATGGGTGAAGGGAGAGGGAGAAGAGAGGGGGAGAGAAAGTGAAACTTGGGGAGAAGAAGGGGAGAAAGAGAGTGGTGGCCATGTCTTAAAAAAAGGAACAGATTTGGCACGTGACCTCCACGCGTGAGTGGCGTGGGGTCCGCGCCATTAAATTTTTATTTTTTTTAATTTCACACTACTTTATTGTAGCAGGAATTTTTTATTTTTTTTAATTAATGTTGTGCGAGCACTTATATGACTATATCCAACTATATCATTTTTAAATTGTTAGCACTTATACAACTAGATCAACCTATACTCAGCCTAATTTTTGAAATATAGGTGAATGTTTCATGTCATATAACCGTTTTAAGATATATATGGACATCAACTTCGAGCCGACTTGATTGAGCATGTATGGACAAGATTCGGCAATAATTAGCTAAATATCAATTTATCTTCCGACGAAGGTTTTGTTATTTTGCAATTTTTATAAATGTATTATCTTTTTTTTATTGTATTATTCCATGTATTTGTTTTCAATAAATTTAATAATATATTGTCCAATTTTATTTCATGTTTTACTAAATTAAATAAATAATTAAAATTAAAAAATTAATTACATAAATTGAAATATTATGATTTTTTATTTATTATAAAATAAAATAATAAATAGAGATGGTAAATTAATAAAGATATACAAAATATATGAGTGATTTGATAGTGACCATGAATAGTTACTTTTTGGATAGAATGGTTGGTGAGGTATTTGTTTAGAGGTAGAAATTTTTTCACTTTTGAGGTAACAGTGATGTGACACCAAAATACCCAAAAGTTGGGTAGCACCATTGGAGGTGCTCTAATGCCTTTTGACTATATTCATTAAATAAAAAGTAGTGAGAAAACAATCATCAATCCACAATGGTCAAGAATATTATTGTATAACACAAGTAGTGATCAGAGTCCTGCTAAGCTCCATCGACCTCTTCTTCCCCATCGCTACCCTTTCCATCGACAACCTCGTCGTCATCACCACTGACTACCCCGTCGTCAACTACCACTCCACCGCACATCAGCAATTAGCGCCATCTTGCTCTCTCCTCTCTCCTCAACCAGACGTCCCTGGCGGTGGTTGAAGACGGCAACACACTCAACGACGAGATCTCCCCGTTCACGCTCTCCTGCTGCGATGAGGCGGTTGTCGCCTTCATGATGCTCTCCACTGGTAACCTGATGGCATACATCGACTGCGGGGATCCACCGGAGGAGAAGTGAGGATGGTGGAGAGGCTGAAGGAGGAGAAGTTGGAGGGGATGCTGGAAGAGTTGTACTCACCAGAGGAGGAGGTGGGGTCGAGGACGGGGTGGTGCAGTCGGTGTCGGAGGACGGAGGAGATCGTGTGCCAGCGGTGGAGCTTGTTGGTGGTGGTGATTCAGGTGATTGTTCCTGGGTGAACTATGTGTGGGTGGTTGAGGAGGGTGGTGCTCTTTGACATTGATTCTTGTTTCTTTGATATCAAACAAGGAAGAAACAATTTATGATAAATCAATTTCATAATTTTTTCTTTGGTCAAGAAGGAACAAGGGAGGGGATTTTTTTTTTGTTTTGAGTTGTCAATATTATTTAAGAAATATAGTCAAATTACATTAATTATAGTTAATTATTCAGAGATAATATATTTTTGATGATGTGCAGTAGAAGCATGCTTAGAGCATCCACAACCCTCAACCCCAAAATACAATTCATTTAATCATAAAATTGATTCACTCTCTTCCACATCAACATTTTATCAATTTAAATCCACACTCACAATCCATCAAATCTAAATTCACTATTTTATGGGTCTCATCTCCATTCAATCTTCTCTCTCCTAATTTAAAATAAGATTTAATTTAGATTTTCTAATTTTGATACCACAAATTTTATTTAAATATATTTTAACTAAATAAAACATTATATTAAAATAAAATATTTAAACAAATTTATTTCATTTTCATTAAATACTAAAATGAAGTTAAAAACCCTTCATAAAGTTGGAATTCAATGTGTAATATAATCTTGAAAAGACTGCAACCCCATATTTTTGCTAGCACTTTAAAAGCAATATCTTAAAATGGCTATATGACATGAAATATCCACCTATATTTCAAATAAAGATAATGTTAAATTCATAAAGTCTTCGGATATACTTAAAATTTATCTTATAATTTGAGTTTCAATTTTTTTGAAAGCCTCAAATTATTTTTATATTGTGGTTAAAAATATTTTTTAGCAATTTCATTGAAATATATCAAGTTAATTTATGAATGCACGAATATAATCGAATCATGATTATAGAGAATTAAAAATATAATTTATTTTGATAATATATAAATTATTTAATTCAAATTTTAAAATGATAAAATTTATAGGTTGAATAAAATTCATACAAAGTTGAATAAAATAAAAGAAAAAAAATACAAATTATCGGCAATCTTGATAATTAATGGAAAAAGAATAAAAAAATAATAATAAACTTGAAACTCTTTTATTACCTTAATTAAAAAAAGCATTAGGATTAATTGGCAAATTTATATTAAAAGAAGAATGAAAAAAAAATTAATACAAAACAACTTCCTATAATCTCGATAATTAATATTAGTGGATAAGGATAATTACAAGATATAATAAATGGTTCCAAAAAGAAAGGAAATAGAATTAAAAAAAAAAGAAAAATAATAATAAAAAATGTCAAAATAGATCTGGGACCCAGCTGTCGGGTCCCATAACGCGCCTCTACAGTGCGTGTGAATCACGCGCCAAGTGAATCGGGTCCCATAACGCGCCTCTACAGCGTGTGTGAATGCGTGTGAATCACGCGCCAAGTGAATCAGGTCCCATAACGCGCCTCTACAGCGCGTGTGAATCACGCGCCAAGTGAATCACGCACACGCCAAGCGCCAATCAAAGTGAATCACGCGCCAAGTGAATCACGCACACGCCAAGTGAATCATGCGGTGCGTGATTCACACGCGCTGACTCTGCGATTTTTTATTTTTTTTTTCACTTTTTGGATCCAAAGGTTTGGATCCATTTCTCTCTCTCCCCTCCATGATGGATTCCATCCCCACCCCACAATGCTATGGATCCATTTAATTTGGATCCAAATCCAAAAAAAGATCATGCATTGTGGTTGCTTTTATGTGGCTGCCACATATTAGTCATGTTAGTTAATCTTGATTCAAAATTTGATTTGGCTAAAATAATTATTAATTTTCAAAATTGTAGATGAATCAACAAAAATAAAAGGATTGACTAAAATAACAAAAACCTTAAAAGGTTTGAGGTTTTTTTGCTATTTGGCCTTAATCTCACTATATGTGTGCGTGTAAACAATGCATATTAGGCTGATAAATGTGATGGAGTACAATATCTACTGCACTTGAATTATGATAATAACTTAGTGTAGATAGAATAGAAGGCATCATCAAGGCTTCATTCATCTTCTCTGAAAGTTGAGAATTTTCACAGAGATGGCGAAAACACCGAAAAAGACAAAGCTGAATCCAATAAGAACAGCAACTGTAACTCCAAGCATTCCTGGTTCAAAACCAAAATGGACATCGATGAACTCCTTCACGGTACCATCAAATGCAGGTCCCACGATTCTTGTCTCAACGTCGCCTAGCTGGGATGTGATTATACCTCGTAGAGTCCATGCCATTGGACAGATGTAGTAGAACCATATCCACCACCCAGGAATGCTCTGGATGAACATTATTCAGCAGGCATTGTTAATTTACACGTGACGTGTATTAGAAGTGTTGGAATAGGAGATTGAATTATACAGTTTGCAATAGAAGAATCAGATTGGTATGGTTGAACGAAATATTTTTACTTACTGGTTTTGGCACAAGGAAGCCTGAGAGGAGGTTCCATAGTGAGTAAAATGCAGAGGAAATGACAGCAGCAATGTGTTGATTCGGTGTGAGACCAACAACCATCATTCCGTAAAAGGTGAAGTATGTGAATGTTAGAAACATAAACAGGAGATACAAGAAAAATTTCCCTGCAACACAAGCAAGTTTCAAATCAACACCATCAGATATTATGTGATCACTTCGATAATTAAGCACTTTGCATTACATTTTCTCAAAATGTTGGGAAAAAAAAATTTCAAGTGCAGTTTATGAGTATTTTCACAAATGAAATGTTAGTTCAGATTAGTATAATAACATTGATGAAGTCACGATATAAGTTGAGTGCAACACAAGTTTACCTTACTAGTTACATTAAATAAAAATAAGCCAAGTGAAAACAAACAGGGTGCAAGAAATAGAGGATTAAGGAATGAAAATTAGTACGACGAGGATTTAAAAGACATACCTGCTGTCCTCTCGAAGTTTATCATGAAGTATGTAATGATACCATAGACTATCGTCTGCAACACAATGTATGGAATTTCTACAATGCCCTGCAGTCAAGATTAATCACAGTTTAAATATGATACTGGATCATGAAATAAGCCAAAATGAGTTACTAATTGTAACTAGAATTGCCATATAATGCGATTTTGTATGGTGCCATGTTCTAACCAACGATGGATGATTTGAGACCCGATTTACTTATTTAAACTTATTTAATCGCTGAATTGCAATACAGTAGGCATAAGATTGAAACGATGGAATTACATTATTAAGCAGCTAAGCGAATTGAGAGAGGATCAACCTGAGCAAATGCGAAAGGAACTGGAGAGTACATTCCAGCAGCTTTCTCTCTGTAGAAAACTGTCCTCTCAATAGACACTACTGGTTGTACAGAAGAAGAATTATTGACCCCAAGAAACATTACAGCAGCGTAAAGTGCGCCCATGACAACGAACAAATTTTGAGTTGAATCCCTGGAGATACATTCAGGGAACTATTAGAATCATCCTGTACGATTAGTGAGGTTATAGTACGATCCTATTATTTCTAATGAGATAAAATAACGACGATCATTTCAGTACAATTGTAGTTAAAATTTTTGGGATGATGTGAAAGGTATATACTGCATTGCATCTTATTCCTAAATTCCTGATTACCTTTTTGAACCGACGTCCCAAAATACAGTGCCAATAATAATAGCACTTAATGTTGTAAAGAATATTCTCACGGCATTATATGCTGGACTCCGCCAATAGACAAGATTTTGTTTCCAGAGACATATTTTGAATTGAGAAATTGCATCTTTAGAGTATGTGGAATTAAATTTCAGAGGCTCTGAATTTGGAGGTGGAACACTAAAATTCTGTATTGAAGCTTCGACATCCCTGAATTGAAAATCAAACAAACTTCTGTTAATGCTTCTATTAAGTAGTGAAAAAGAAAAAAAGAACGAGCTAATTGCAAAAAAAAAAAAAATAATAATGACTTTAGTTATGCCTGCTAATCGAATTATCAATCAACTTTTTGTTGATCAGATGACTATGTATGGCACTTAAGCCACTCATTAGTCAAGCTAACATTGACAATATGACGTCTAAATTGCAATTAGTGTATTCACCTGACCACCAAAAAAAGTCGACCCATGTTTCGATTTGCAAGGTATAACTGAAGTTTTACATTTTTTTGCCAAATTTCCATAGTTTGATTAAATTTACAACAGCAAAGATGGAGATGATATATATATATTTTTTTCTGTTAGGCCAAAAAAAATCAATGATAAGGGGAAATGTAACATCACACTGATTTTTTTATAGTGAAGCAAACAGCCATATAGGATTACCTATACTGCTGCGAGTTAAGATATATCACAGCAAAATCTTGACGAATCTTCTCTTCAACAGCAGCTGTGCTTATCTCAAGCATCCAAGTAGCGGGGTTGTAACCATCAGTTATTGAAGGAACTCCGTTTATCCCCTGATGATTTAAAAATTTAAATTATACTCTAGATAAAGGTTACACAATAACAAAAAAATATTTACCTGAAAATAGTTGATCATGGTTTGTGATTTTTCACCTAGCTTCCCACCATATATCATTCTCCCACCTCGTTTCATAAGAAGCAGCTGCAATATTTATTACCATCAGTCAATTTAGTATAGGATTAAGTATGCATAAATTCAGCACTTGAACTTCGAACCTCATCAAATGCTTCAAATATCTCAATGCTTGGTTGATGTATGGTGCACACCACAGTTCTTCCAGTATCAACTGTGTTACGAACTGTCCGCATGACAATGGCTGCTGCTCGTGCATCAAGACCCGATGTAGGTTCATCCATAAAAATGATTGATGGATTTGCAACAAGCTCCACTGCAATAGTTAAACGCTTTCGTTGTTCCGTGGATAAACCTGTACTGCCTGGCATACCTACCAAAGCATTCCTTAGAGAGTCGAGTTCCACTAACTGCATTACCTCTTCAACGAACCCCTGAAAAATGCATTGTTATAATAGACAAAAAATATAATACTATGATATAGAACCATGAAGTTTCATAGCATCTCACTTCTCTTTGTTCTTTATCCACTTCCTTCGGAAGCCGAAGAAACGAGGAAAATCTAAGGGACTCAATAATAGTCAGCTGGGGGGAATGTATGTCACTTTGTTCAACATATCCAGATATTCTGGCAAAAGTTTTCTGTTCCTTTGGGTAACCGGAAATTCTAATATCTCCTTCTATATAACCACTAGTCTTCCTACCAGCAAGAACATCCATCAACGTGGTTTTCCCTGCTCCACTTGACCCCATTAGAGCTGTGAGAACACCAGGTGAGAATACTCCACTGACTTTGGACAAGAGTTGCAACCTCGTTTCTGGTATACCTTGTGAACTCATTTCCTAGAAACTCGGATTTATATGATGTGGTTATGAATTGGAAGGAGAACTATAGTGGTTATCAGATCATGTTGCATAAAGAACTACCTTCGGCATATCAACAAAATAGTTGACGTTATGGAAAGTAATGGTTAATGGTTGAAATGGTAGAATCATTCCTTTATTTTTGATTCCATCACTGTTTGATATTGTTATAGGCAAGCCATTCACTGCTTGTCCTGCCAAAATCAGTTTCAACTATATATTAGATCACATTTTTATGTTTAATGCATAGTATAGTAAAAGTTAATGTACTTCACTGATATACCATTGGTAGCTAACTGATCCTGATCATCTTCTGGTGGAATAATTGTCTGTGATTTTTGAATAGCTGTAATTGTGAATAAGAGAGATGTAAAACTGTAAGTTATTTAATACATTCGAGCTTGGCTTAGTTTAAATCCTCAATGGATAGCAAAAGAGTCAAACAACTTACGATTGAGATAAGCCAGTGCAATTGTTACAGTAATGTTGAAAAACAGAGTATATGCAAGTAAAACACCAACTCCAAGCCAATACCAATAACCATCATTGGGTAAACTATGAAGCTGCAAAATTGTATATCCAAGAGTGGTGTTTCCAGTTGACCTCTGCATAATCAAGTTTTAAAAACACAAAAAATTATGTATCATTGTCTATTTTGATACTTCCATTGATTAAATCATACCAAGATCTCACCTCCATCCATCTTGTAGCAGTAAACTCGTTAACAGAAATTGCACGTTGCCCATAGGACAGTGGAGACACCCAGAAAGCCCACACCCACCAGGGCTTAATCATTTCTGAGGTAGAAGGATTATCACTGAGTATACCAATGAGTAGTAATCTATGATACACTAACAAAGCTTACCTTTTGGTAGGATGAATCCACCCAACAAAAAGATTATCAATAATGCAGCTGAACCAAATGTATTAGCAATGATCATATCTCTTGCAACAGAAGCCATTGTCCGGAAGAGTCCTAAAGCCATTTGGTGCACGGAAAAGAGTAGAAACATATAGCGGAAAAACCTAAAACATTATATGGGCAGCGTGAGCTTAAGTCTTTATCCCACTATATGCGAAATTTTAATTATTTAAAAGTTATTAGGAGAAACCTTCCAGCTCCAGGAGCAAATCCTACAGTATAATATACTACGCAAGACCATACAACAGCTTCAACTACGGAATAAGGCACACGAAGTATAAAACTTGGGAGGGACCACGCCCATGCTGGATGGAAATGATTATCTCGTTGCTTGTAAAACACAGGAAGTCGGAAAATCATAAGGGGTAGCTCAGAAAACCCATTGAACATCATATGCACCAACCCAAAGAACAAACATGCAAGATAAAGCTCGCCATTTGTCACATCAGTGGGATGTAATCTTGTTCGGAGAAACATCGTACATGTCACAAATCCTACAAAAGCAACCTGTACACATTTGAAAGTAAAAAATACATCAGACATGTTTTAAGGCTTGTAATAGTTTCAGATTTAACTGCCAAATGTCAAGAAAGGTTAGAAGTACCTGAAATGTTCTGAAGATGTAGAGAAAACGATGTCTGTTGATCAGAAGTAACTCTCTAGAGAAACATGCTTTAAAGAGCTCCTTTCTTGGCACGGCATACTTTGTTTTGGGCAAAGTTGAAGGATGACTTTTAGATTTATCATATGCATTAGAGAGATATGATGCCAGATTTTGACCATATCTTGAATTTCTGAACTCTTCTGCTATTTTTGAAACAGGAACAAACTGGTATGGTTTGGAATGATCGGCCCAGTACTGGGGCTGATCCTTTCTTGATGTTATCTAGATAAACATAGTTTAGGTAAAAACCTTGTAAAATCAATCAGAACCAGGTAAAGCAGGAAGAGTATACCTCTTGCAGAAAATCAGCAATATTCTTACGAGGTGGCAAGAGAAAACCAAGTGACTCAAAAAACTCAAGAACATCGGTACGAGGCCCTTGGTATACAAGGTATCCTTCAGAAAGTAATATGACATCATCAAAAAGATCAAAAGTCTCTGGAGCAGGTTGAAGAAGAGCCATTAATACTGTTCCTTCCATGAGATGAACAAAATTCCTTATACATTTAACAATTTGGAATGTGGTAGAACTATCAAGCCCTGTAGATATTTCGTCCATAAAAAGTGTTTTTCGTGGCCCAACCACCATCTCTCCTGTGTAAAGCCGACAGAGATTGTATATTGTTGAGAACTACGGAGAATACTCATTTAGTTGGCTTTCCACTATACAGGATATTCACATTATATAAATAGACATGTGATTGAACTATCCAGATCACAATGCATATCCTCAAAATTTAAAGAAAAAACATGTACACTTGCTAAAATTGAGAGAAATATTATATAATATCCAGAGAGAGAGAGAGAGAGAGAGAGAGATTACCTGTAGTCACTCTCTTCTTTTGTCCCCCTGAAACACCCCTGACCATTTCATTACCAACTAGTGTATCAGCACATACATCTAAACCAAGAACTTTCAGGAAGTAGTCAGTTGAGACACTGTGCTTTTTACCACCGATGGATGACGCCTGAAAACTTTTTCATCAGGTATTGAAAAAATGAAATGCAAAGGAGTGGTGGACACTGCTGAGTGTGTTCAAAATGTCACCTTCATATAAGCATCTATCTCTGGCCGGGGACGTATATTTCTTTCGTTCTCAAGACGTGTAAGATCCTTCATATATACTGCCATATGAAGTTTAACACGTATAAATGAAATATTGAATCTATTCAATCCTAGTCAGAATGCATACTGGTTTTTTAATCCTTTGCTTCCATAAAATATTCTCCCTTTCTAGCACTCAAATCTAGAAAACAAAAAACAAAGTACTAGGAGCAGATTATATTAATGCTTTCTTGGTGCTACTCCTAGATCATGTACTTTTAAGATATCTTAACTGCAAGCATGCTCTGGAGCTTTTTTAGGTGTCTCAGTAACAAATTTGTTTACTCACTGAGACAGTTAGACTCAACTGTAACGGGGCCGCAACTTATACAGTTTTGAACTATGATCATCCATAATCACAAAATAAAGAGTGACTTTTTATCTGTAGAAAAAATAATAACAATCTTATCTGCATTTGTCGATTCTTCCATCAGTGGAACAATCCACTTTAGAATTTCTGTATTTTTGCATTTGGTACAACATACAGCGTCATATTTGGTATGGGAATTTTCATATTGAATTGATATGGCTAATGAAATATCAATTGAAGAACATTTCTCCATCAAAGCTAATTCAGATCTAGATTCTTTTAGTTAGAATTTTCAATAATGCATTCCAACATTGTTGTATTGTTGCTTTGAAATGAAAATAAATCACAAGTAAGAAGTTAATGAGAATAATGATAATAATGCATACCAGAAAAACCTTCACTTGAACCTTGGCATCTAGCTGCAAAATCTAGTGTTTCTCTTACAGTCAGCTCTGCAATGTGATTATCTGTCTGGCTTATATAAGCAGAAGCCCTTTGAACAAAGAAATCATCAAACTCATGACCATTGTATGTGATAGTCCCGCTTTTCTGAAACCAAAATATTTACATCAAAACTAACAATTGAGCTGTATTTTGAAGCCGAAATGAAATATAAAGGAATTCACATAAAGAATTACAGGGGAACACTTCAAGGGCTTTCAGATACAATTATCGGAAATTTAGGGAAACTACACTGAGATAAATATGTGGAAACGTATGCAACCTAAGGGCTACTCCTTTGCACAGTTTGGTTGCTTTCATCAAACAAGATAAATAAATGAATAAATAAGCAATCAATTTATGTGATAGTATTAATGCACCAGCTTATACTAACCTTCAAGTCACCTTGAAGTTTCCCAGCAAGAGCCAGAAGCAGGGTAGACTTTCCGGAACCTGGAGGCCCTAAAAGCAGTGTCATCCTAGCAACACGATTAACGTCATGTGATACATGGTATAGTAGATAAACTATGTTATAATCTTTGTTGGATTATTTTAACTGGCTGTAAGAAGTCTTGATTATTGTATGATTAATCTTCAAAATATATACACCACCACCACACGACCACAAATGATGCAAACACTATTCACATTGTCATGTTCCTGTTGCTACCAAGTCAGAGTGATGTCCTACTTACGTATTTGTTTGAAGAAAACAGAAAAATCCTTCTCTTCAGAAAACTTAGTTAGGCGGCCAACCATCCATGAAATGAAAACTCTGATAGATACCAGAAAAAGATGGTGGATCTCTATATAACTATATCACAAACTAATGCAGTTACATTTTTTTTTTTTGAGAATAATGCAGTTACATATTTTAATTTAACTACGTAATGGCATAAATTGAAAATTCTAAGTTGTACACAAGTTGTCAAAATTATATGTTCATATTTCACTCCCAAAACAAATTGTAAGTTCAAATGATTTAACTAAAATAAATATCCAATAGAATAACAAAGAAGATACAGTAAATAATCTCTTTACAGTAAAAATTGAAGTAGATACATTCTTTTTCGATATAGATTGCCAGATTGTATGAGAGATATCAGTACTTCTTACCTTCCTGGTTTCACCACACCACTGATGTTGTTGAGGATGGTTAATGCATGTCTATTTGGGCGAAATATTCTCAATTTAGTCAATACATGCTGCATAAACAGAAATTCAGAGCATTCAAACACAAAGTAAAAAATAAAATCGAGTGGTGTCAAATGCTTTTACCTCAACCATATCACGTGAATAATTCACCAAAGTAGGCAAAGCTCTCGAACCTATTTTGACATCAGCGGTGATTTGTAGGTTCTCAAATCGCACTTCAAATTTTGGAATCTCCAAACCCACTCTACAATGTAGTATAATTCAAACAATTATTTACACACCAAATCAAAATTATTAGAACCAAAATTCATCACTTAGATTTTCCTCTGTATCACAAAAATTCGAAAGTTCAACCAAAAAGGACCAAATCGAATACATTCTGGCTGAGTGCATGCAGATGTTGAAGATGATTCATCACCTATCGAGACGCTCTTTGATTCCAGAAAGGAGCTTGAAATTGTCCTGCTCGGTGGTGTCGAGTGCTCTCCTAACCAGAAGCTCTCGATTCAACCGACTGAGCTTCCGAACGTCGACGGCGTCAGTGGCGTCCTCGCCGGCGTCGGAGCGGCGCACAAAAGCGATATTGGAGCGCTGCTGCGAGGGAAGGCGCTCGATCGCGGCCCATCGGAGCTCCTCCTCATCCTGCGCCACCAAGTCGGCGTTGGAGGGGCGAGAAAAGGAGTTATCGGCCTCAAATTCGACGTCGAGCTCGAAATACTCGCTTCCATTAGAGGCGGCCATTGTGGATCCTCAATGCTGCAATTTCATGGATGCATAAAATGGGGGTGTCGAGAATGTGCAATCTCGTGAAAGTTTGTTAGAGATGAATCCTATAAAAGATTGCTTTCCTACAAAAGGCTAACAAACCGCCAATATTTGAAGTCATGAAATTGCATTGTGTATGCTACACGCAACTCTATTCTATTTTCGCCTCTATATATATGGTATATTCTAAACTGTTTTCAATCCAATTTATTAACGTTAATGTGACCACATTGATTAATATTTTCTTGTTACTATAACTATACTTTTAGTCAGTTCCATGAAAAAACAAAAAAATTGGTCAATATGAATTAATTAACCTTCCATTTGGAAATGTGTGTTTGAAAAAGTATCAAATATGTGGTTTCATTTATAACACACGTGGAATTTTTCTTTTTTAGCCATACCTCACAATTCTTTATGTTATAACCAAAATTTGACATTGTATACATATATTAGTTGCATACATTATAAGTATTCTTATGTATTTCATATAAAAGATATTGATCATATGTCTATGCGTTGATATATAAACATCGTATCTCTTTTAAATTTTGTAATTTGAAATTAATGATTTTATTGGATTTATACATATAAATTAAAGTTGTCAATACGGACCGATGAGGCGGGCCGGTCCACAACCCATCATAACCCACCATTTGGCGAGGCGGGCGGTTTTTTTATGGCGGACCTCAAAATCTCAATTCAACCCAATCCATTAGTTGGCCGTGGGTTGGCGACCCACCAAAATTTTTATTTATATTTTTATTATCTTTTTACTTTTTTCAAAGGAAAAGGAGTATATATGTAATATATATACATTTATTAAGATATATATGCATTCAATTACATATAATATATGAAAACAAAATTTTAAAAATAGTTTTTCACTAAATTTTCTTCATTTTTATATATAAATGACTCATATTAATATTTTTATAAATCATTACTTGCCATATGTAATATTTTCTATCATTATTATTCATTTCTTATATATATTATTAATAAAAAAATATTTTAAAAATTAAAAAAATATATAAAAAATTAAAGGTTGGCCAACCCACCACCGACCTAACCCACTTAGACCCACCTTTTCGCGGGCCTATAATTACTCAACCCAATCCGTCGTTTTGACGGTGTGGGGCAGGCCAGCCCAACGAATCTAGCTCATTGACAGC
Organism: Scutellaria minor; assembly: GCA_954870855.1. Classification (NCBI taxonomy): domain Eukaryota; kingdom Viridiplantae; phylum Streptophyta; class Magnoliopsida; order Lamiales; family Lamiaceae; genus Scutellaria; species Scutellaria minor. Next base: position 5,883,913 of record OX940729.1, read on the forward strand.
CCTACATATCAGCTATGAACATATAAATGCATGTATGATGTATATATCCATCCCTGAAAATATCATCTTACTGGAATTCATATATCCCCATATCCATAAATCTATATATATGCATGTATATCAGTATATGTATTTTTGCTTAATGCATTTATATGTTGTGTACCTTTTATTTTTGTCATGGCATTATCCAAAAATCATTAAATTAATTGATTATTAGTATTTTAGTATTATTCTATTAGCATTTTCAATTAATCTTTCTATACTTTGTCGTATATTTGTTGTGCTCTCGTCATATGTATGTATATAAATGCAAAATTGTATTTATTCTCCAGAGTCATGGCAGATTACGTTTAACAAAACTCGAGAAATTTTATGCTCTATTTTCTTTTTAATTATTCGCCTATCATTATTTTTTTAATGCTACATTTTGACGTTGGGTATTACATCATCTGATATGATACGTGTTTGATGAAAACTATATATTATGAACATTTTTATTGTTTCATTTTTACACTTCACATAATGATAGTAACATGTGTCACATCACATGTCCAATAATATTAATACACAATTCAGAAAGAAAAAAAAATTAAATCATCCCCAATCTCTTATTATTTGCATCATTCTAACCATTCTAGACTGTTTCTTATCATGCACTAGTGTACGTTATATGTAGTATACGAGTTAAATTTCTAAAAATAATATTTAAATAAAATTCCATGAAATTGTATTAATTATCTGATTTATACTAGTATTGTTTCATATATATGATTTAAATGCGTTACGTGTGTGTAAATATATATGTATATATATATATATATATATATATATATATATATATATCTTTTCATAATCAATTCAGATTCAATATGCCTATCAATATTTTAGCTATTTTCTTTTTCTTTTTCTTTTTGTATAATTAGTTTTAAGGATCACTCTGATTGTATTTTGTGTTTCTAGTGATCATATATTTACATGTAAAAAAAAATTACTTAAATAAAATATTAAATTAAATATCATCTTTAATGACTATGGAAAGAGAACTTGTGTAGCTAATATATGATTTTAATTTTTGATGCCAAATATTTAATGATTTAAAACATTAATCCAATGAAAAAAAAACTGTGTCCTTAATTATATTGTGCATGCTATATAAAATAAGTAAGTTGCAAACAAATGATAATTATTAGCATAAAAGTTCAAGTTTTTTTCTGATCTAAAATGTACATTGAAATAAGAAAATCCATATTAAAAGAAATTTTATTTATTACTCTAAAGAATTGATTTAATACATTTAAAAAAATCAAATGGAATAATAGTTAAAATAAAAATAAAAACTAGATTGGTTGGCAACTGACAAGTCCAAATTAATCTACCAAATTTGTAAAGTGAGACGGGTCCAAATTAAAATTTTCTAGTAGGAGGAGAATCGATTTCGCCCATAAAAAATGATCAAACCAGATTTCCAAAAATAAAATAAAAATTAACCGCCAAACTTATTTAATTACATTGAAAATTAGATTAAATATTAATGTCGAGTTTGAAAGATGAGACTTATATTATAAATTTAATGTTCTTATCATTCTCTTTAACGTTAATATTGCCTCTCATATGCTATTAATCTAATGTCAACTCAACCACATCCTCTCTCTAACGTTAACATTTTCTTTCATAATCTATTAAATTAAGATTTCCAAATTATTCTCTCTCATACGATCAAATGAGTGAATGAAAAAATATGAAATAAAATTAAGATAGAAAAAAATTCTTATCGGCAAAGTACTCTTAGTTATCATATAGAATATATGATGTTTGATAAAAATATCTAATTTATTGTTATTCAGTAGTATAATTTGTTCATAAACTTTCATTAAGACTCCATTTTAATAACAATTAGATAGGTTTAAACAATTGTAATTGAATACGAAAATATTTTGAGGATTATCGATATACAAAATATCAATATAATTAATTTGGCAAAATATCAATATTATTCTACGGACTATACATTACACAATATTACTTTACTAAATAAATATTATACAATATCACAAAATATTTATATCAGTTTAATAATATATTGAACATGAGCTTTATTAACGTTATATTTAGAAATCTGAATTTGATAATTTCAATTTTTTCAACTCTGCATTGATATGTGTGACTTTCATACCCAACATTAATAATTCATTTATCACGTGGACAAATAAAATGTCTCCCTCAATTAAATCACGATGTACGTGATTATTTAAGTTGTATTTAATTATTCAAATATATTCTTGTATCTAAAATGTACTCCCTCCATTCCTTTTTAAGTGACGTTTTGAAACTTTAAAATTTTTCCTATTTAATTGATGTTTTGTGCATTATTTCCATATATACCCCTATGATTAATTAATGTCTAAATTAAATATATTATATAGTACCCATGTTTTCAATAGAGGCATGCACCAATAATAATTATGGTCAAAGAAAAGCTTAATTAATGAGGGGTATATTAAGAAAATAAAATTATTTTTAATTTGTGTGTAGAGATGTAGGACGTCACTTAATTAGGAATGGAGGGAGTATCAAATTAATAGTTTAGTTCTAGTCTTGTGACTTTACAAAGTACGTCAAAAACTTTTGTCAATTGATGCATGGACCTAAGGTTTATGTACTCGATTCGATCCGATCCAATTTTATTTGGACACATTTCTACGCACCACTCACGCGCATGCATACACCCAGAGACGGAGCTAGGGGGGACTGGCGGCAGTGGCCGCCCCCCTCAAATTTTCTGACCGAACTACTTATATATACATATATAATATAATTGTAGTTAAAAATACGGATTTCGCCCCCCTCGAATTTCAAAGTTTTGATAAATATCCCAAAAAAAATATTTCACCCCCTCGTTACCAAATCCTGGCTCCGTCCCTGCATGCACCCTACGCATCTGGGTGGATGCGCTCAAACCCACTCAAATTCACTTTCAAGTGCTGTATATTTATGTTAAATTAGTCATATTTTTATGTTATATTAATTCAATCTTTATATTATGTTAGTCATGCATTTTAGGTTTTTAGATGTACCTTAACATATTTGATATTTGTACATAAATATATAGTTAATATAACATAAAAGTATGACTAACATAGTATCAAGGTTAGCAGTTTTTTTTTAAAATTAAAGTATTGCACTAAGATTATGAATTGATATCTGAACATAAAAGTATGACCAATATAACATAAATGTATAATTAATATAACATAATAATATAATTAACATAACATAAAAATCATGACAAAAAAAAAGAAAGAAAAATTGTGCGGATTCGGGTCGACCCGACCCACGAATTGCATGTGCACTAAGTGCACAGAAAAGTCACTCACAAATTTGTAAAATAAGTTGGGTCACTGCTTAAATCAATACAGTGAAGTTAAGCCCTGTTTTATTGTCTATTTATGGAAGCACTTATTTTAATTTGTGTCAAAAGGCAACTACAAACCTATTTTGGGATTGCATTTAATGTATCTTATGTAAGCACACATATTTGTTTTATATATAAGTCCAAAAAAATTGTATTCAAAACCTTTTTCTCCCAAAAAAATAAGACACGTTTTGAAAGTGAGTTTTTAAATTTTCCCCCAAAATAAAACACGTGTTTTAAAAATAAATTTCTTATTCTAAAATTTCCATACCATAATTAACATTTAACATTCGGCTTCTATTAACGAATTTAATCATTTCACGATCCACTAACCAGAGATTGACTTCAGTTTAATCTTTTATACAACTATCATAAAAATATTGTAATCGACTTGAGTTGGAATTTGTCAACTTTAAGCTTCAAACTTTTTAATCAAAGTCGAACCAGACAATATTTTGACTCGAGTCAAGTTATTAATGTCATTCGATTGTTTCAAGAAGTCGAGAACTTAAACAAAGATGGCAAATCAACAAAGACATGAATGTTGAGAAACTAACTCAGCATTGTTCTTCGTTGCTTTCGCCATCTCTGTCAAACTTCTCGACTTCCAGAGAAATTCATTCTTGAAGAATCCTTGCCCAACAGGATAATCAGTACAACCAAACAAAAGAGACATGAAGATCACCCAACAAAGCATTCACTGTAAAACACATCATCATTCTACAGTTAGTTCAAAAAGAGGTACTACTAGGATAAGTAATCTACACATGTTAAAGGTTTGAACTGCTGGTTCTTTCTTATCTGAAACAATGAAGCAGTTACTATTCACAGAAGAAAGTCTCAGCATTCACAAAAAGAGGGCATTAGTCGCTATGTTTTCGTTCCTAAAAATCAGCATTTGCGCTTAGAGCCATGTGCTTTCGACTTCAAATAAGCTTTCTTCGTCTTTGAGCCAAACGAGCCATCATCCAAATCATCGCCACTCTCATCTTCATACTTCCCTTTTCGAGCCTTTTCACCTTTCCCACACAAAACTATCCTACTTTCATCCCTTGGCCGCTTTAACTCTACATTCTCCTCTGGCTTCCAGATGAAGATAGACCTGACAAAAGAATAATACATTAAGAAACGACAATTCATAATCACTAACACGTAAACGAGTATTATGCAGATGAAATCGTACACGAACCTGGAACTACCAGATGCCAAAACATCATCACGTGGATGCAGCTTATTCACAGGAGTGATTGTCGTAATGTTTGGATCCATCACCTCGGCAACTAACTGACCTGTAGTTACGTCTATAAAGTCAATCGGGTGCAAGGCTATTCCATTATAATTTTCGCTTATGTACCGGCCAATAACAACGAGGGACTCCGAAACATCCTGCATGGAATTGCATTTTTCATTGCTAATCGAATGTTGATTCAGGGATTGTTTTGGTTGTTCAAGCTTATATAGAGAGTGCTTGTTACCTTTGGATCCCATTCTGCTCGGAAAGGTGTCAAATGTCGATTGAAATCATGGCTGTGCACGATTTCTCGGCTTGGAGAATCCATATTTCCAAATATGGAATCCCATACACGGATTCGGTTGTCCTGTGATGTGGTGAGTATTTTGCTTCCACTTTGTGGTGAAAAAAAGGCAGAATTAACGACGCGCTTGTGTGAAAGATCATAGATAGAAGATCCAGCTTCTAGTCGTCGCATGTCCCATATACGAGCCTGAGGTAAACACGGATTGTGTAAGAGGGCCATGATCGGGAATTATAAAGAAAGCATAGACAATCACCATAGAAGCTTACAAAGTGATCATTTCCACAGCTCAAGAGAAGATCTGGTTGAAGAGGATGACAGTGTAAGCCAGTAACCTTGCTTCCTTTCTTGTGAATCAATATAGGCTTTCCAGTCACTTCATTAGAGCGCACGTCCACCCTATACATGTACATAAAATAATAAAGCCACTTTAATTTATAACTTGGCTGGAAAATCTCTCATGTATTTGTGCACCGTATCAAGTTCATAAACGAAAATATCAGATGATAGCATCATCAGTGACTTAGCAACTTCACTTTTTGATAACAATAAACAAAAATATACATCCATAGAAGCTTAATGATACAGGAATACACACGTGTATAGAAGTCCAAAATTATCTGCAGCGAGCAAAACTCCTCTCTCAGAGTTCATATCCAAACCATAAAGCATCCTCCAACTGCTAGGCCCCTAAGAAAAACCACAAACAGCCTATTATATAAGAATCCACAAGTAAAGTAAGTATAAAATAGTACATATGTAACTATTCAAGCAAGAAGCTTAGAAACATGAGCCCAAAAAAAAAAGCAAGGATCTCATTATAGTTAATTTCTTTTATTGTTTGCAGCCTTTTGGGATGTAACCATTGTTTATCTTTTACGAAGACTAATGTAGCTGGTGGGCAATGCTTTCTTGTTTAATGTGCACAAGAGACGAAACTTAGCAGACTCATCAAAACCTTTAACCAGGAGTTGGCCAATGGACGAAAAGTGGGAGAAAAGTTGAATTTAAAGAACATGTTAGTACTTCATTTCCCAAATTGCTTAAGAGGACAAATGGACAATGTACTAAACCACTAACCCTGATAGCTAAACGGCCACGCACAAGGAGACAACTAACAAGTACCAGTGGAACCCACAAAATCCAGCAAGAAAAATAATAATTTCAGAGTAGCAGAGACACAGCAACAATAGTCCTGAGTTTTTAAGATTGGGGTGGCTGAGAGAGAATTAGATAGACGACCATAGTACAAGATGAGGATGTTTAAATTAAGCTACAACATTATGACCATATACTAGACTACTTTAGTTGATTAAATTTGGTTTAGTTACAGAGATGGTAATACCTGCCACCCATTAGGATTAAGGTTGACCAATGACAATGAAATTCCAGTCTCCAAGTCAGTGCTGCTGACTGTTCCATCTGAACTAGCACCATAAACTGTTCCATCATTCAACGGATTAAACCTGTAATTATTAAACATCAAGAATCTGAATCACGACATTGCTTACGCATCAATGAATCATGAATGTCACACCCAACATCTCAACTATGAAAATCAAACAAAACCATAAAAACTCACTTCACGTTGTTTAGTATGCAGCCATGTATGTTTCCATAAACTATCCTCTCATGCACTTTTCCGTAATCCCAAACTCCAAGTTGTCCTTTCTTCACCACAGGAAAAGAACTTTAATATTATCAAACTATTCTATAAAATAAACTCAAGATGACAGCTAAGATTACAGAAAACAAACCTTGTCACCAGATATAAGAATATTGTTTCGTGTCGGATGGAACTCCAAACATGTAACACGCCTGCTGTGATATCTAATTACCGCACAGTTCACTTTATTTGGGATCACAAATGCTGGCTTGATCTGTTTCCGAACATAGTTATCAAAAATGCAAGTAATAAGTTATCATGTAATGTCATCACAATCATTATTGAAAAAGCCGGAAAAAAAAGGGTAGCATCAAATTACAGTATTATTTATCAAATGCATAATGAATCATTCTTGAGATTGAATCAGAGAGTATACTCCAAATGATAGAAACATGAAAAGGAGCAAAACTCTAATATTTTTGCTTCCTATAATAACTCTGAGATAAATAGCCACAGACCACAAAATAATAATTGAAAGGGAAAGCATTATGAGACTCAACCATCAGTCCTACAATCAACTCCATATACAAAAAAGATCGGATCTTGAATTCCTAAAAATTGTAGGGACCAATTCACCATAGAACTATAATCCAAACATTTTAAGACTTTCTATAATGAGTATTAATCACATCATATCAATCCTAATGGGGAATCCCTCGTACTTTTTTACATGACAACGACGGATACCATCCTAAGAAGATATAAAATGTCATCATTAGTTTCGTAGAAACACTTAGAAACTCCAACGTAACTGAAACTGAATTTCAAACCTTAGATACCATGATAGAAAACACAAAAACATGAATGATCAGAGAAGAATCCATATAAAAAGTGCAGCCTTACCGCAGATTTACGACACCTAAGTTGGCGTTCAAAAACATACTCCAAAGAAGTATGAGTAGTCTTCAATGGTGCTGGGGAGACCCCGTACTCAGTAGCCACTCTGTGTGGACAGAACATCGTGGTGTGACCTTCAATCCAAACAAGGGGATTATAGCAAACGAACATGATCCTCAAACAGATAACAACACATGTTTTAAGAAAGATTACAGCAATTACCAGGCATTTTGCATAGGAAACAGGGCTTCATGGGGCAGTCAATGTAGGTAGCGCCCCTAAACCCGGCTTCATGCCCCGGTTTCTTACACACCTAACAAATTGAACACAGGGATTTTTTCATATTTATGAATAAACACACAAACAGTTTATGAGGAGATGAATAGAGCATGAAATAATAGAAAGGAAAGTGTTGAAATGTATACTTTGCAGACTTTCTTGAGGCTTATAGTGATGGGTTCTCTCCTACTCTTCGACTTCGACGGCGACGCCTCCTCCTCCGACTCTTCTTCAACGGCGTCGTTTTGAACATCTTCTTGATCATCCTCTTCGCCTGAAGAACTCTCTTCGAAGTCCGAATCCCTCTCGATCACGATATTGGGGAAGGACATGCCTCTAGTCTGCGGCGCCATTTTCAAACTCTGATGATGAGTGTAAGTTAATAGACAACACTAATATTACGAAAACAGATACTAAATTCATCTCTAAAGACTCTTCGATTGACCGACTTTTGAGACTAATTGGTACTTTTGCTACTCTAAAATTACCGAACTACCCTTTTCTTTTTCTACAACTCTTTAAAATTCACAATATAAACTGTTCTTTCTTATTGAAGTATTATTTATTATTTTATTTATAAATAAACATACGTATATAATGAACATTTACAAAAATTTATATAAATGATGAAACTTCAAAATTATTCATGTTTATGATTTTTTATATTAATCGTTCTTTTTCATTTATGTTTATTCTTCATCTGATCAGTAATTATGAATACTGAAAAATATGATTAGCATTTATTTTTATAGTATAAATACAAAATTGTGGGTTGCAAGTGGGGGGCATTATTGGCATTTGGTTCTGTGATTTGGTGGGACATTACGTGGCAGCTTTTAAACCGATCGTGGTCTCTATGCGCCTAAACTTACATTTATTATTTTCTTTTGGGGAATTGGCCGAGATAACCCCTTCAACAAAAATTGTGGGAATAGCTTTTGACCAATTATTAAAAATTAAAATTTAAATGAAAAAAGAAAACTAAAATTAAAAATCCAAATCAAATCCTACTTTTTTGTAAAATTACACATTACCCCAATTAATTTAAACCCAAATTAATTGGTCCTTCTCCCAAATTCACCCAAACTAAAACGCCTAATTTCCCTTTCTTCTTCTCAATTCACCAAAATCAAATTCACCCTAAAATTCTTGATTCCTTCTCCCCGATTCACTGAAATTCATTTTGAGAAGTTCTCATTGATCTCCAACACTAGTCCACATTGTTGTAGATGTCGTCCACGTGAAATTGAGAAGTGAAACCCCTCCACCACCGTTACCACTACCAACTTTGATGCTCCACCACCGCCGGTGCCGTCGCCATTGAAACTGCTCAACCTCAAAAATTAATTCGCCTGTGGTGAGTTCACTTATATTGACATGTCACACTATTCATTGTGATATAAAGAAATTTTTGTAATTTTTTCTGTTCAATTGATTTCTGGTTCTGTTATTGCACATCTATTTTCATGATTGTGAAGGCGTGGGTGAAAGACAAGTGGGTTTCTTTTTTGGGTGTGTGGGTCTTTGTTTTTGTGCTTACTTGAGAATATCTATTGGTATAAAATTCCTAGAATTCCAACCTTATAAAAAACTATGGAAACTTTTGGAGCCGACACTTAATTTATCCAATAGACGTACTTAACCATTTCAAAGTGTGTGGTTTGGTTATGTAAATCACATGTCTTGTTGCACCATTGGTTTGTGTTGTAGCATAAAGGTTGTTTCTTTTTTGTTGCACAAAATGTTTCACCTTTTATGCATCTGTTTGTTCACTTTCATATGTTAAGAGGGAATTGAATTACTGCCATTACTTTGTTTATTGGGATTCTTTTTTTTTTTTTATCTTTGCTTGTCGTTTGCTTTGCTTTGCATTTCATTTTATTTGATTATTTTTTGCTGATGGTTTTTTGTGGCAGAATGCTTCTTTTTAGGTTATAAACTAGCTAACAGTAGCTAAACTGCTAAAATTAACTTGATTGGCTGGTTGAGTTTGGCATAATAGATACATTGTAAATATGCAAGCTTCAGTTAGAGCGGTGCAACTCTTGAAAATATTGATGGGATCAGCAGTTGATATATGTAGGTTTTTCGGTGTAGAATTCCTTAATATTCACAAGATGGAATATTTGGAGTCATTAAGGTTGCATGAAAGAACAACATTAAGAACTGGTACATGTGTGTGTTGGGCGCCGTCGGGCTTGGCGGCGCCGTGTCTGGTTAGTGCGCGTGTAAGGCGCCGCCGTGTGGGGAGTTACTGACCAACTAAAGTCAATTGAAGTTCATAGCTTTTTGGAAACAAGAAAGGTATTTTATCATTTAACCAACTTTGTAAAAAATCATTATTAATTAAAGTAATAAAATCTAAACTCTTTCATATTGTGCAGCATGAGGTAAAGAGTAAACTGGAGCCTACAGAGCATGAAAAATCTGAATTGTTCTGGCAACAATTGACTCTTTTGGAGGATGTTGAAGATTTATGAGTTCATCTCCACAATGATGACGATAATGAGATTCAGTCAACTTCTGAGAATGGTGCCCAGACAACTTCTGAAAATGACTCAACAAAGACTGAATTTAATTCAGAAATTCAAGAGATGATAGAGAAAAAATTGAAGGAATTCAAATCCTCAATCCTTGCTGAGATAGAACCTAAGCTAGAAGCTCTACATAGAAAGGTTGCTGAGATAGAACCTAAGCTAGAAGATCTACATAAAAGGGTTGATATATTGACTGATTTGACAACCAAGTCAGTAAAAGAAAAAAACTCCAGAAAGGAGTACGAGGAAGAGGAAGATGACGAAAATGATAATGATGAGAATGTGGAGCATCATCATAATCAAGATTACACAGGTAATAAAGTATTACAACTTCTTTTTGCAATTTTTGTTATATTAATTTAATTTTTTTTAGGAAATGAGTGTAATAAATTTGGGGGAAACGACGATTGTGAAGAAGTGGTTAAAGATATGGGGCAGAAATCAAAAGATAATTGTGCAGGTCTTATTTGAATGTTATGATTTTAAGTTCAAAGTTAAATTTCTATTCTTTAAGTGAACTTATGGTTTTAATGTGTAGATGAAGCGAATGTATCGGTTATTAGTGAGAAAGAAATGCAAATGCACAAACCAATGGAGAATCAGGATAACAAATGTTCGTGGACCATAGTTGAGTATGTTGGTGAGTACATCACTAAGTATGTGTGAACCGTATTTAATGATAATTATTGCAAACACTTATAATTTATTGTTATATTTAGCTCATGATGTAGAAAAAGAAGATAAAATAAGTGTGCAAAGATCTGAAATTCAAGACAACCCACAACAAGAGAATAAAGTACAAATGTGTTGATGATCATAAAGATGATCCTCAAGGGGTTGGTCTAATTTTAGATGACACTGGTAAGAGATTATTGGCATATTCGTAATAGTATTAGTATATTTAAGTTAATGTTAATAACTTTTATTGTTTTGGGAATTGATTGTCATAATTAGATGAGATTCATGAGCAGTCACCTTTAGGGCGTGGCAAACGAAAACATAAACCTGGGCCCTCATTGAAGTCACCGTTCACACCTTTGACAGATCCTTCAAAACGTCAAACATTGGATACAGAGAAACAATTTGATCCTTATAGAATGTTGGATGAAACAAAAAGTGATGATCTTGATAGATTGATGGAACAAGCTGGTGAAAGGTAATTCAAAAATTTTATGTTTAACTATCTCAAATGATATAAGTATATATTAAGATGAACTTTTATATAAATATATATGATGTAAATTTATGAATGTAGTGATGAAGTGTCTACAACACTTTACAATGTTGGAAGAAAGTTTTTTCATGATCTTGTAGATGATCAATGGCTTAAGGACGATGTAAGTTTACTGTATGAAATACTTATATGCATAATTAGAACATTGATTTTAATATTGATTCATTCTACAACATATTGATCTTGCGTTGTACCATATAAGAGAACGAGTTGTGCATCACCCCAATCTTTTTTGCCAACAATCATGCATCCTAGATACTCAATTTTATGTGCTTGTGATGGAGGTTAATAACCTAATTGCTAAGGTTCCTAAAGGAAAAAAACAACTATGGGAGGATCACATACAATGTTTGTTCACTGATGAGAAAGAGAATTGTGTGAAATATTTGGTTAGATATGTCGATGGGTCTTCACCAGCTTTAGGTAAACCTTGGAAGGGATGTAGATTCTTGTATATTCCTTGTTGCGTATCACATCACTGGATTGCTGTGAGGGTGGATGTAAAAAAGCGAAAAATTGAAGTATATGATAGCATATCCACCTTTGTTAGACGTGCAGTGATCGACCCATTGGCAGTAATTATCTCTTGGTTGATACATACGAGATTAGACAGGTGTTATGAGATCAAAAAATTTGATATAATCAATGTGACATGTCCGAAACAGGAAAATGGGTAAGCATTTTGAAAAACATTTTATTTGTTATTAAATCATATGCTTATAATATTAAACTAACACTTCTTTTATTGTAGAAATGATTGTGGCATGTTCATCTTAAAGTATATTGAATTCATGATAGCTGGAAAAGTTGTTGATCACATTCGCTCTGATCACATGAAAAAGTGGAGAAGAAAACTTGCGGCTGAAATGTTTGCACAACATTTTGATCTTTAGGTAATGCTTTAGGGGGCCTTTTAAATTATTTAATATGTTATGAGAATTTAATTCAATGAATAGGTTTGGAATTAAAAAACTAACAAATGTCAAGATTTTGTGCAGCTTAAATATTCATGGGGTCGTCCAGAAGAAATGTATATCCAAGTTGATCCATTTTTTGATATTTCAAATCCATCTTTTGTATCTATAGATTGAACTGATTAGTTGATAACTATTGTAAATTTGGTACGATTAGCATGACGATGATATGCAAATGAAAAATGACATGATTATGTATATAAAATATGTCAAGTTCTTTTATATGACAAAATTTCAGCCCAAAATTCACTCGAGAACTCGATAACGATACAAGTACGTTATAACGACACACATAGAGTTATATCGATAAAAAACTCAAAATCAACATCCATCTTGTGTAACAATCTCAAAACCATCTTAGATATGTATTCAAGGAATTAATGATAAATTTCAGCCCAAAATTCATTTGAGAACTCGATAACGATACAAGTAGCGTTATAACGACACACATAACGTTATATTACTAAAAAGATCGAAATCAACACCCGTCTTGCGAGATAACCTCAAAAACAACTTGGAGTTTAATATACGTTTATTTCATTACGTCTTATATGAAAAGAAATTCAAACGTTTATTTCATTACGTCTTATATGAAAAGAAATTCAAAAGTAAGTGATCTTGTTTAATATGTTTTCCTTCTCTTATAGTCAATTATTCTACCTACTCTCACATATGATATAAATTGTTGAAATCTATCAAGAATAATAATTTTGCATTTATAATTCATCTATACTTAACATAAATTAAAAAACTCGAAATCAACATCTGTCTTGTGGAACAATCTCAAAACCATCTTAGATATGTATTCAAGGAATTAATGATAAATTGCAGCCAAAAATTCACTCGAGAACTCGATAACGATACAAGTAGCGTTATATCGATAAAAAACTCGAAATCAACATCCGTCTTGTGTAACAATCTCAAAAGCATCTTAGATATGAATTCAAGGAATTAATGGTAAATTTCAACCCAAAATTCACTCGAGAACTCGATAACGATACAAGTAGCGTTATAACGACACACATAGCGTTATATCGCTAAAAAGATCGAAATCAACATCCGTCTTGCGAGATAACCTTAAAAATATCTTGGAGTTTGATATACGTTTATTTCATTATGTCTTATATGAAAAGAAATTCAAAAGTAAGTGATCTTGTTTAATATGTTTTCCTTCTCTTATAGTCAATTATTTTACCTACTCTCACATATGATATAAATTGTTGAGATCTATCAAGAATAATAATTTTACATTTACAATTCATCTATACTTAACATAAATCAATTCAAATTTGCACTCGAGGAATTAATGATAAAATTTCAGCCCAAAATTCACTCGAGAACTCGATAACGATACAAGTAGCGTTATAACGACACACATAGCGTTATATCGAAAACAAACTCGAAATGAACAACCCGCCTTGCGGAATAATCTCAAAACCATCTTAGATATGTTCTCAACGAATTAATGGTAAATTTCAACTCAAAGTTCACTCGAGAACTCAATAACGATAAGAGTAGAGTTATAACGAAAGTGAGACTTCTTTACAAACAGATATTTACCACAACACATTACTGTCACTGTCAATCTTCATTGGTGGGATAGAAAGATTAGACATCTCGGGAACAAGTGCTGCAAACTCCATCTTTTGAAGTCTAATATCTATGTCCAATGTTTCTTCTACTTTCTTATATAATCCTGCATACGAAATGAACTTTGAAACCAATAGCGGTGTCAAATTCTTTTCAATGTTCCCCTTATACTTCCAACTCCATCCAACATCAGCATTCTCCTCAAAAATGACATCATGACATACTGTAATCCACACTGTATCATTAATATCCATGGCTGCATATTACGTTAAAAAAAACACATTAATCTATAAATTATTTAAATATATCAAACTTTACAGAAATAACCACAATAATTATAAAGCGAACTAAACAATTATTATATGTGCATATAATAGCAGAATCATAACAAGAATGACGTATCGTTATTCATAACATATAACATCCTCAGAGTCGTTATGACAAAGTTATACGTCGTTATGAAAAATTTAGAATAGGAAGTCTTAAAACCAAAAAATGACACAAATCCTTGAATAAGATAGAAATATAATATGATTGTTTTTCATAAAATTCAGAAACACGATAACGACACAGTGTCGTTACAAATTAAATATAACGACTGAAGATTCGTTATGACAGTATCCAAACAAAAAAATAATGATTTCATCAAAAAATTGTGTTCTATAATTGCGTTGTAGGATTTTATAATCACAAAAGCATACCCATATTTGTATAGTCATAAAGCATACCTTTTTTTTTCCCAAAAAGAAGTTTTTCAATGAAACCCTTGCAATTTGCTTCCCTTTTTTGAGATTGAGATCATCAATGCCATAAAATTTTAGAAAGTAAAGAAAATGAGAGTGTCAAACTTAGGGATCGACATCAATGGGATTGATCAGTTTTCAAAAGTGAAAGGAAATGCAAGAATGATCAAAAAATTTCTTCTGCTCAGATCACAAACGTGTTCTTGGTTGGTGGTTTGGTGGGGATTTTTTTTTGGGCAAATAAAACTTCTTGATATTTATTGAAAACTCCCTCAATTTCTTCTTATTTAAAAATTTACCTTTTTTTGAGTCAAAGACTATTTACACAAAAATTTATAAACAAGGTCTCTTTAAATAATTATTTATGTTGAATGTGTTATTTAAATAAAGGCCCCTTTTCTTTTTTATTAAGCCTCACCATTTATCATTGATTTCCAATCGATCATGAAAGTAATGATTTCATCCCAGATTATGAAAGCACAAAAACAAGAGACTCAACAATCTATTTAAGTGGGTATAATACTTTAAATATATAGTGTAATAATGAAGTAGCATCTATGCATTACATATTACAGCATAAATCTGCACTCCACACTCGTATAAACTATATACAGAAAACAGAGCAGGGCTAAAGAATGAATCAGAAGGACTCATGGCCACCTTTGTATTGAGCTTCTGCATTTCTACTGGTCAAGGAAGGTCTCATGGTAACAATGGCCGTCTCGTTGGCACCGGCTCTCAAAGCAGCCCTTCCAGCTTCCAAGAATCTTCTGACAGCATCCTCAGCATACCTGTTAGCCGTGCCCACGTCCATTTCTCTTCCAATGTCCGGATACGAGTTGAGGATGTGGTCCCCGTTGAGCTGTGATGCTAGCTGAATCAGTTCCAATTGGAACTCAGTGAGTTTCAGCTCTTCCTTTGGCCCTCGTGGTCTTAATGTCGTCTTCACTAATGAGAGTTCCTCTGAAGAACGATAAATGTTTCAAGATTGATCGAACAATAAGTTAGTCCATATTGAATGAATCAAGGGTAGTTATGTAATTTGATCTAGTTGTATTTTTCATTTTCTGCATATATTATTACTGATCTAAGCTTGATTCCAAGGAGTGCTTTCAGACAAGACCATTTCAAGAAAAGAAACCTTAAAGCATGTGTAACTTGGAAGAATAATGTGGAGGATTATTATCTTGAGAGTAAAGGTTAATCAAACAACATTGTGAGGTAAAAGGCTGACCTGGACAATCATCGCGAGGAGTATCACGCAAGAACAAGTATTTCTCGAAGGTTCCAGCCCAGGCGTCCCGTTTAGTTAAGAAGTTCGACTCAAGATTGAAAAGCTTCTTCACAGTAGCAGGTATTGATGAGTGTTCAAATTGTGAAGTTGGGGTTGGGCCATTTGGCTCATGAATTACTGCAAACAAAATCAAGAATCAGTCTACAATTAAAGGCATAAGATGCTGTTTTATAAAATGAAGGTGAAATAGAAAAATGCTCGATTCATATGTAAATAGAAGTACTCAGCATTAAGGTTTAACCTCAAAACCCAACACATTTGTCCAATGAGAAGAAAACGAAGGCAAGAATGCAACTTTCTCTTTCCATTTGCTATTCAAAAGGCGAAGGAAAGGCGTAATTATGATTTCTAACAAAAGTTAATTCACCGGTTCCAGTGCAACAAATGCGAATTCAGATCACAATCATAGGATGAACAATATCCATGACACTACTTTTCAGCTCCATATCAATGATGCATGACAACACCAAGAAAAACACTTCAAATTACATAGACTTTGAAATATCCACTCATTAATCTTTGATATCCTTTGAAAAATGGGACAGGATAAACACAGCAGTCTTTGAACTCCTCAATCATCCAGAAGATGCATCTCATTACAATTCAACGAAAATTCAAGTTCCAATTCTCACATAGCTGCATCTCCATTTTCAGACAGCATTGAGGTTTTTCTTTTTTTCAACTTGTCATTTTTCTTTTGGCCATTTAAAAACTTAAATGATATTTTTAAACAACCGGAAAGTCTTAAATTTCTTAACCTTGAACAGAATAGTGTAAGTACAACTTTCTAAACATGAATTCATAAGTTCTTGGGAGCTACACAAAACAACTAGCAAATATACTAAACACAATATGCCAATTGCTTTCAAATAAAAAGTTTGCAATAATCATCAAGGCACACAATAGGCATTTTCTAAGGTAAGAGCAGTTCCCACTGCAAAAGAGAAAACTGCACTTAACATGTTTTGAACAGTTATATACAATTAGCAGCATTTCTGTAAACTCTGTTAAGAGAAGACACACAATGCATTTCGATGATCATATATATATATATATATATATATATATATATATATATATATATTCAGCAAATTTAGCAGTTCAAACAGCTATGAACATATCTTATACCTGTGCCTTTGTTAATCCATGGTGAGATCAAGAAGGTGGGAACGCGCACACCAAGCCTATTGAAGTTGAAATAAAAGGGATCAGGGCCGATAATCCCATCGGGATTAGGCACCCCAGAGACAGGCGTGGGAACATGATCGTAAAAACCACCATGCTCGTCATAAGTGATCAAAATCGCCATTTCTTCCCATTGTGGACTTGCTCTGAGAGTCTCATACACCTCCTTCACAAACTTCTGGCCCGCAGCCACATCATGCGATGGATGATCATCGTTTGCAGGGAAAAGACTCACGTCGAAGTATCTCTGCTCGATCACGCAGTAGTTTGGGAGCTTCCCCAATTTGGCATGAAGCTTGAACATCAATGCGTAGTTATGGAACTTCACAATGTGCTTGAGTTTTCGAAGGCTCTGGAAGAACAGAGTGGCAGGGATATTCTGGTAATAAATCCCAAAATCAAGGTCATTTTCGTCCAACGAGTCGAAAATCGTCTTCTGTGGGAAGCCATTGATGAGGTCCTTCCTCACGTTGCTGGAGGCGCCGTGGGAGGTGGCGGAGTGGACGTAGAACCGGTTCGGCTGAGTCGACGCGGGCACCGACGCGAACCACCGGTCGAACACGGCGAACTCGTTCGCTAACTCGGCGTAGACCGGGACCAATTCCGGTTTGAACCCGCTCATGACGGTCTGGGTCATCCCCTCGGCTTCCATGCTCTCCGCCTGCTGCACAAACCCGTTCATCGGAGCCGGGTTCGCCGTCGTGTTCTGAACCGACCCGAATATCTGCTCCGTTATGGCCTGGATGGAGTGACCCGGGTCCGAATCGACGAAGAAAGCGTCGTCGGAGACGTGGACCGGCCGCGACGTCGGGTCGGAGGCGTTAACCCGGTTGAACTCGGAGCCGGTGAGCCCGTCGATATCGGGCCGGGCCCTCTTGAGCCATCCGAGCATGTGATCAAAGGAGCGGTTTTCCATCACTACCACTACGAGGGTTTTGATCGGGCCATCGATTTTGTGCTTGTCCTTTTTGGGAAAGGGGAAGAAGGAGAGAGAAAGGGAGGAGGAGGAGAGAAGATAGATGAAGAAGAAGAGAAGGAGGCGCGTTCGCCGGAAAACGCCCATTTTCCGGTGGGCGGCGGAGGACGGTGGATTTCGCTAAAAAAATGGATGTGTTATGTTATGAAAAATATGCGAATATAAATACTGTATAAAAGAAATGAAGAAGTGAAAGAGGAAGAGTACAAATGAAGGCATATACCGAATAATATTACAACTCTTTTGACTGACAAATGTTTTAATCAGGGTTTGGTCGTTGCGTTTAAGATTGATTTCCTTTTTGTTTTTTGATATTTTTTGAGTTACACAGCTCTTGACCACTAAAATCTTATTCGGATTTTTTAAATCTAACATAAATGATATCTCATTCATACTTTTCTTTCTGACAATAGTTTCAATTAACACAATAATTTATATTTTAAATGTCCTTTTCGGATTAACTTAAAAGGTTGATCTATCTATATTTAATTACATTTATTATGAATAAATTTTCAAAAATCATTTTTATATATTATTTCGTTTGAGAATAATAAATTGGGACAATTTTAATAGGATATGAGTGAAACATCCACGGCTCCACGCCGGTTTTCTATTTTCAATTTAATTTAATTTAATAATAAATATAACCAGTTTTATATTTTCAATTTAATTTAATTTAATAATAAATATTGCTTGGTTATTTATGAGATAGTAACTCTTGTTTATTTTAAGAGATTCATGGGGTATTACTTGTTTACATTAATATATATATATATATATATATATATATATTAATGTATCACCTATCTGCTACTTATAGTGATATATGATGATATTACTATTCTCATTAAAAATCATTTGTTTTTATAAGAAAAGTATTTGTATAATTGAAAGGTATTACTACTTCTAGTTCTATATATATTATGATATATACTTGAAAGAAGGAAGAGCCTACTTCGTTAATTCAGATACCTCACCCCTAGGGGTGAGCATGAATTGTGAAGAAACCCGAATTGAAACAATCTGAACCAATAAAAAACCGTTGATTATTTGACTTTATCCGAAATGAACCGCTCCGATTAATTTTTGTGTCAAACCCGAATTATACCGAACCGAAGAACCAATTCAAAATCGAATAGAACCGATTTCAAAGAAGTAACTATATACAAATTTGTATGTATTATTGAATTCATTTTTTTGTATTGTTATATTGAATTAGCTACAAAATTGATTGAAGTTTATTATTATTATTATTATTATTATTATTATTTAATACTATTATAATTTTATGACTTTATAGAATAAAATAACAATTAAATAATAAAATAAAATAATTTTAGTGAATAATTTTGGGAGCACTTAAAATCTATTAACTACAATAGGTATTAATCAAATAATTGGTTTATAACTTATATAAAGTAATGCATAAGATAGTTTGAAAGATGAACTTTTTGATTACTACTTATGATGTGTAGAACGAGAAGATTTCGAAAAATAAAATTGAAAGAAAATTTTAGATGTAATATTTATTTTCGAGAGGAGACCTACTTCAGTAATTTATCAATTCTAATTTATTAGATTATGACTTGTTTTAAGATATAAATTAAATAACGTTGTATGATATATTTGTTTATTTATTTTTTACATTTTGTTTCAATGAATATTTATTTTAAATTATAAAAATCTAAATCTCCGAAACCCGAATTGATCTGCTCCGTTTTTCTCGACTCTTCGAAGGAACAGAACCGAAATGACAGCCACAAACCGTGCTCACCCCTATCTCGCCCTATGCCCTATGGAGACTTCCTTTTAAGTTAGTTCTTATTTTTTAGTTGATCGGACACATTATTTGTATAAGTAAAATGTTTAAGTAAATATGCTGAGAAGTATTAGTGTATAAGAATTTGTAGGGTAGAAGGAGTATTACTTATTCTATTAAAAGATGTTATTAGTTTTGCAAAAATGTATTACTTGTTTCTCTTAAAAAAAAACGTATCTCAAGAATGCGCACTGTGCGCAATTCTTTAATTTTTTTTTAAATTTTTAATATCTCATATTATTTATTTTCACGCGTTACTATTTCACATACGAAACTCTCACCTCACACATAGACCTAACTCATCGTCAACATATACAATTTACACCCCACATATCAACATAGATCTTCTTCCCAATTCTCATCTCATAGAAAATTATAATAATATAATTATGTGCATAATAATATAAAATATAAAAAATTACGTTGATTATGATTTAGAATTTCTTGAGAATTGATTACTTGAATATTATTCATTGTTTCTCTAATTGATTTATTGGATATTTTTATTGTTTTCTTTGGGATGGGAATTGAGAAGTGGTAGGGTGAAAAAGAATTATGTGTATAATAATATAAAATATTAAAAATTACATTGATTATGATTTAGAAAATTATGTGTATAATAATATAAACTATTAAAAATTACATTGATTATCAAGAAATTCTAAATCATAATCAATGTAATTTTTAATATTTTATATTATTATACATATAATTTTATAAATCATAATGAATGTAATTTTTAATATTTTATATTATTATATACATAATTTTTTCTCACCCTACCACTTCTCAATTCCCATCCCAAAGAAAACAATAAAAATATCCAATTAATCAATTAAAGGAAACAATGAATAATATTCAAGTAATCAATCCTCAAGAAATTCTAAATTATAATCAATGTAATTTTTAATATTTTATATTATTATACACATAATTATATTATTATAATTTTCTGTGAGATAAAAGATCTATGTTGATATGTGGGATGCAAATTGTATATGTTGACGATGGGTTAGTTCTATGTGTGAGATGAGAATTTCGTACGTGAAGTAGTAGCGTAATATAAGAAATAATATGAAATGTTAAAAATTAAAAAAAGAAAAAAAAAGAAATTTTAAAGAAGTGCGCACAGTGTCATTCTTAGATGCATACCTGATCAAATATAATATAGAGAATTGATCAGGCACGCACCTGAAGAATGCGCATCGTGCGCACTTCTTTAAGTTTTTTTTTTTTTTTAATTTTTAATATCTCATATTATTTCTTTTCTCACCTACCACTTCACATACGAAATTCTAATCTCACACATAGACCTAACTCATCTTCAACATATACAATTTGCATCCCACAATCAACATAGATGTTCTTCCCAATTCTCATAATCAATGTACTTTTTAATATTTTATATTATTATACACATAATTTTCTAAATCATAATCAATGTAATTTTTAATATTTTATATTATTATATACATAATTTTTTCTCACCCTACCACTTCACATACGAAATTCCAATATCTTCACATACTTTCTTTTATAAATCATCAAAAGAAAAAATAATTTCAAAAGCAAGAGTTTGTCGTGGTTGTGACATTAATGGTGTAGCATCTGTGAGATGAGAATTGAGAAAAAGATCTATATTGATATGTGGGATGCAAATTATATATGTTGATAATGGGATAGGTCATGTGTGAGATGAAAATTTCGTATGTGGAGTGGTAGCGTCAGAAAAGAAATAATATGAGATATTAAAAATTAAAAAAAAAAAATCTTAAAGAAGAGGTCCATGTGTGAGATGAAAATTCCGTATGTGGAGTGATAGCGTCAGAAAAGAAATAATATGAGATATTAAAAATTAAAAAAAAAAAAAATCTTAAAGAAGTGCGCACGGTGCGCATTCTTCAGGTGCGTGTCTGATCAATTCTCTCTATATATATATATATATATATATATATAAAAGAAAAAGTCATTGCTTATATAATTCAAATATATTTCTTATTTTTTTCTGAAAATTATTCCTTGAGTTTACTGTGAAATTACATAAATATATCTATAAAGGGAATGAATGAATCGTAATTGATGAAATCAGATGCATTAAATCAAACAATTTCAAGATGTTCAATAGCTCTCCGCTCAAGATGCAATGTGGAGAGTTTTTAAATTTAATTTGAATACCTCTCATATTCCAAATCAACATGTAAATTATGGAGCTAATCAAAATTTGAAAAAAGTAATAATGCACTCCCTCCATTCTAAAATAGTTTTTTTTTTCCTCAAAATAAGTGTCAAATTTTACAAAACATTTGTTTATATTCTACCAAAATTGTCTTCATTACTTATCTCAAATTAAAGGAGATACAAAGTAATTACTTGAAATTTACATATAATAATGGTACTTAAATAAGAATATATATGTTTTTTTAATCAATTTTCTTAATTTGTATGTAAAATTTTAAATAGATATTTATTTTGGAATGAAAACATAATATATACTTGAAAAACAATGTTGGTCAAATTACGGCAACAATTGATTGAATTCAGTAGTTTTTCGTATAAGATTACTGACTCTAGAGATATAGCAATATGGAGAACAAAAAATTGTTTCAAGCATCACCAACAGAACACCAAGCATTTTCATGTGTCAAACAAGTGAGGAAAATACATTTACAAGAAATTCCTAAAGCACTATGTATGAACAAACAAAGAGAAATGTAGGAAGGAAATAAATAAATGAAACTTTACCCAAATTTGAGAAAAAATTCAACAATTATATAGGTTCATTTTTCTGAAAATTTTCCGATTTGCCTAATAACATTTTTGTTGTACTCCTTAGAGATGTTACCAAATATTATTTTAAGAGTTATAGTTCGCAATTGAATAGATTACTTTAATAAAAACAGATACGATTTAAATATATGAGCAACAAAAAGCATTGCTGACAAGAATATATAAAATCAACCGCAATGATTGGATACTTTATAATAATAAATAAAAACCTTAAATCCAAGATTCTAATTGATAACAGAAAGAATTCACAAATTATAAAAAGACAACAAGCTCAAAAGAGAACAAAAAAAAAAATACAAAAATTAAAATAATGATAAGTGAACCACACACAGTCCACGTATTGTCTTACAGTCTACTAGTATGTATTAATATTAAATTGGCATCATGATAGAAACACATGCATGTATCTGGTTGAAATGTTGCGTGCATTAAAAAAAAAAAAAAATGTTGCGTGCATAAAATAAGGTGATAATGATTTCATGAGTTGCAATCAGACAGTTGAACCAACTGATGATTAGCGCTGGATTGGTTCTGAATTTTAAAACTAATCTATAACATTGAGGGAGAGAAAAAAGAAAAGAAAAAAGTTCAAAGTTGTTAACTTTGAGTCTACTATACGTTTTAATTTTGAATATTTATATTCACATATGTAATAATATAAGGTATAATACTTTAAAATATCACAATTTCTATAAGAGATTACTTTTCTAACACAAATGATAAATTTATTGATTTTCTACCACAATTCAAGAAATTTGACAAATTTGTTCTTCTGATAAAATTAAAAAAATTCAGATTTTGTGTTAGGATTACACAATATGAATTTTCATAAGGGTGAGAGTGGGACTAAAGGCACCCCACCATTTCTAAGCACACCATAATTTAATAAATGTCAATTAAAAAAATTTAAATAAATTAAATAAATATCAATTTTACCCTTAATTTTTTTTTGAAACCCTACTTTCTCTCTTTCCTTTACTCTCACTCTCTCTGTTTTCTTTTTCTTATTTGAGATTCTTTTTCTAAATTTCTTGAGGATGTAATGCCAAAATAATAATGAATATTTTACGGATTAGCTAAATGTTTAAAAATCGTGTGAAAATCGTATGAAAAAACGTAAAAATATCGATCAAACTTGATGAGCTCCGCTCGGTCCTGATTGACCGAACACGTAGAAGCATATTCGGCCACCTGGACTGTACACATAAAAGTGCGTTCGGCCACGGTGGCTGAACGCATAGAAGTATGTTCGGCCAATATGGCCGAACAGAATTAATGAGGTTTTTTTCCCTAAAGGGTAAAATTGGTTTTTTTTTTTAATTATTTATTTTTTAATTGAAAATTATATAGATTGGGGTGTGCTTAGAATGCATGGGTGCCTTTAGTCCCACCCTTTTCATAGAGTTAGTGTTTTTTCATATGATTGCACCATATAATCAGTTACATGATATGATCATATCATGTAACCCTATGAAAAAACACATCGTAATTTCACCTAGATTGTGGTATTTTATCCACTAGATTTAACTCAAACCCAATATGACCGGGTAACCTGAAGCCCAATAGAGTTCAAATCATGATCGCGAATTTCACCTAAGCTCGTTTAGCTCGAAACTTATTAGGACCAACCAAAAATTAATATAGTGAGCTCATTTATCATCTATAGTTATACCACTATAATACATTCTGAGCAACGTATATCAATTGAGACACTGATAAAATGGTCATTTGAAATATTGTCACAATTTATTATCCACATATCACACAACCACATAACGCACACAACATATATAAAATGATATTATCGATATGCAATGACTTATATTAATGGAACACTACCATTATCACAATATACATGAAACGCGGGTGAGAGAATAGGGTAAGACGAGCCGAGAGACGGTATTGGTCAAGTCCGCAATGCTTTTCTTATGGTAATTACAATTGCCATATGAAGTTGAGCTATGAAGTATTGATCCAATCATAACCTTATTCACAGATTTATGCATCAAATTAGAGCACCAATGATTTCGATATTTCAATCTTCAAATAGATTTGTGAGCCTTTAAGGGTTTTTTTTTCTTGTGATATATACATATAGTACATTTTGGTGATTATACTAGTTCAAATCTTGAGCTTTCTTGCAATTTGAGCAACATACTTACCCTGATAAAAGGCTTGCTGAAGTTCGAGGTCTGTAGGTTGGCGTGATCCATCCGCTGCGTAAGTTCCTGCCCCGTAAGAAGATCCACCCTTCACTTGTTCCATCTCGAACATTCCATTACCAAATGTGTAGCCAAGAGGAACGAATAGCATGCCGTGATGTGCCAGCTGTGTTATGGCTGTCAATCTGCAGGCACTGACTGAGGTTAGAATTAATTTATAACCACAATTTTTGAAGAGTCTAAATGAATCTGTTCAAACATGTTTTCCTATTGGAGCAGGATAAGTATGAAGCATTATGTAAGCATTTGGCAATAAGTACAGATGATTAGCGACTTCACTAGTTTATATACATTAATCAACGACCCGTGACACTAAAAACTAAAACAAACGACGCTAAGAAGAAATGATCGAAGCATCAAGAAACCATAATTCAGCACTCTCACTTTTTCTTCCTTATAGCAACACATTCACAATGTCATCTCATTCATCCTTTCAAGTGATTAAAATCATAAGTTTCAACTAGCACAAATCAAGACGAAACAAACTTACGCAGTGAGTTCCTGTCCACCGCCATGGAACCCCGTGCTCCAGAAAATGCCAGCAGGCTTGCCAGCAAGAGCCTGAGTAGCCCATATCTCATGAGTGGCATCAAAAAACGCTTTGCATTGTGCCGCCATTACCCCAAATCGAGAAGGAAAACCGAAGAGAAACCCATCCGCCTCCACCAGCTGTTCTGGCCCGATCTCAGCCACATCATCGGGTTTTCCAGGAGCCTTCATCTTCTCTAAAATCTTATCGGGCAGCGTTTCGGGTACCTAATTTGTAGATTAAGTTTTCGATGAATCTACTAAGATCATTGATACCTTTTTCTTGTTTTTTTCTGAATGAAGTATTACATCAAGAACATAGATCATTAACAACTTACAACAATCAACTAATCAGCCACTATAGAATTAGATACACACTCACAATTGTTAATGGGATTAGAATCCAAAACCCCCCAATCATAATTCAGGAATTGTACATGGAATCAAGGAATTAAAGCAGATAAATTTTCAACAATTTCAATTCCATAAGCCCAATTCTACAACAAACAATCAGAATCAATTATCGAATCCAATTTCAGCTCTTGTATATAAAAGATGAAAAATAAACCTGCCAAAGTGTTGCTTCAACATCAGGAACTGCATTAGCACCCTTTTGTATTTCTCTTGCCATAGTCTCCACATGTCCATACAGAGAATAATACCTTCAACATCATTAAACATAAACCTTAAAACAGAAACCTCAACTAAATCAACAGTTTAATAATAATCCACCCAATAAATAAATTATTTGCCTCACTTACACTATATACACCTTGGTAATAGCCATTCTCTCTCTCTCTCTCTCTCTCTGAGAAGCAATTAAAAGACTCTAATTTTTAGAACATGAAAACAGGGATTAAGTCATTCAAGAATTGTTGCAGAGAATTGCATTTTTTATAGAAAGAAAAATGTGTTGTTTCCAATATCCATTACCAATTTCTGCAACGTTTTTATCTATCTTTCTTGTTTTCTTTATAATCTATCTTTTGAGGACAAGTTTCGTGATAAGCGTGTCGTGTCAAACTTGGACGCTATTGTAACTTGTAAGCAGGCCATTTTATTTATTAAATTATTTAATGCAAAGATTTAATATACCCACCTCTATTATCCAAACTTATTTCAAATTTTAATTTATACTATATATAGTTGAGGAATCTTGTCACCCATAATTTGCGAATCTGTATAATATATATCCATTTGTATTATAAATTTAATAAATAATTTTTTTGGTACGAAAAATATATCCTTACAATAACTAGAGAAGTACTTTATAATATAAAGCTCCCTGTTATACACCCCTATTAGTAATGGTTAATCGAGAGACTTTTTCGTCAAAAAAAAAAAAAATTAATCGAGACTTAAAACACAATGATTTAGACTTCTCATCAATCCCGTTATTTGATTTTTGTTTTTAAATCCCCCAAACAGTCTTACATGTATATGTTTTTACTTATGCAATAGTACATCTTATTTTGAAAATAAATTGATGAAATAACTGAATAAAATAAAACGATAGAACCTTGAAAATGTTAGCATAACAATATTTTGATTAAATGATAAATTTAAAAAAGTTTGTAGGAATAAGACCTTAGTCAGAAGACTTCTCTTAATCTTCAAAAAATATCATTAATCTGTTGGTATTTTATTTGAGATGAAATAATATCTTATAAACTGATTCAAATGCTCTTAAGAGAGAAATGCAATACGAAATGCAACAATAAATTAACACATGAGATCTTCTATTCCATAAATAAAGCTACACCGAATCTTCTATTCCACAGATAAAGCTACTCCAAAGCAAGAATAGGTAGAGATGTTAGTGAAGAAGGCTAGCAAAACTTCCAATGAGATGTAGGGATTGACAAGAAGGAAGATCCACCATCAAGTGGTGTTACTTATCGACGAATGATGATTCTGCGAGATCAATCGCACGAGCAAGAGCCGCGGTCTTGTTTTCGCACTCTCTCTGCTCATCTGCAGGATCGCTGTCGGCAACTATACCGGCCCCGGCTTGGAGATGGGCGACCCAATCTCGTCGCTTCTCAGTGTCCTTGTACGAGTACATGGTGTCATATCGTATGCTGGTTGGAAATACGATGGTTCTCAAAGCTAAGGCGATATCCATATCTCCCGTAAAAGATATACCACCAAATCCACCACTATATGGCCCTCGTCTCCGCACTTCTAGTTGATCGATCAATTCCATGGCTTTCACCTGCATATTGAAATTGGAATTGACAATGGAGCTTCATGTTTCATGGTTAAGATCGATATGCAGGGAATAGTTGATGTTTTCTAGGGATTAATACTCTCATTCACGAAGCACATGCAAGAGCAACAATCTAAAGAGTTTGTAACTACCACAGACCCAAAATTTCTAACCATGGCCATGCCTCAATAAGGAATCAATGTGAAGATAGGTTAATAGAATGGTGAATAACAGGAAGAACATTTGACATGGAGTTATCGCTTGACAAAGAGAAGCAATAAAGATCTGAAAAAGCTGTTAATATAAAACACTTCAAATTTGGTCTTCTAGATGCTATCTAACATATACAAAAACACACACCAATGTGGGTGCATGTGTAGATGCTATGTCCAATGCAGCATGATACTACAGAACAAAGTGGGCAAATTAAGTCTGGGTGAAAAGAAGAATTTTGAATGACCAACCTTTGGGGCTCCACTAACTGTCCCAACAGGTAATGCAGCACGAAGAGCATCCCAGCTGGTCAAATGAGGTAACAGCTCGCCAGTAACCTTCAAATCAATATAAACCAAGATGAGGAGAAATTAAAATTTAAGTGGTACATTTTCCCAGACAAAGTATTCTGAAAACTCAACTGAGAAATGATACAGCAATCAATTTTCTAATTTCTGAGATGAATATGCAAAAGCATCAAGCTTTGATCTTTTTTATCGTTACAATTGATTGCTAAGTACTCTTTAATTCAATGAACTTTATTTTTCTTGTTCACATAGCATCGAATGTCCATGGCACCTTGTTTTTTCACATACATAAATAACTTATTGAAAGATAAATAATCTCGAACAACAAATACATACAGTGGAACTGATATGCATGACATGGGAATAGCGTTCAACATTCATGAGCTTATCAACCTTGACAGAACCAGGTTTTGACACCTGCATTGGCAAGTTAAATCTTTGTAAGTTACAACAGAAGAATGCAATGAATACAGTTTTGAGAAAATTTTCTGACACCAAAATGTAATGTCTTTCATTTCCATACTGTGATCAACTAAATTATTACATAATTGTACTGGTATGTATTTCCCTTTACAGATCATCCCAAACTTCCCTTGAAATAGTCTTAGTCAAGCTGAATAGAGCCGGTCTGCTTGAATCTCCAAGTTAAAACAATCTATGAGACCAAACAACTAAATATGTATTTTGAAAATATATTCTCACCAAAGCAACAAAACATCTGAGCCATTTGTCTTAAATTGGTATTGTTAACAGGAAAGGTTGAATCCGTTCTAACCTAAGCAAATTCCAACCTTTCATCTATACATTCTTAATGCATTATCCACCTCCCACCCCCCCGGAGAAAAGAAAAGCTAAGCTTCATAGAAATTCAATATTGCAGGGAATTAGAATAGAACTAAACAGATAAAGTCAATTAAAAAATCTTGACATGCCAACAGCTGTTCTCAAGCTCAATACTGCTCTTTTGAAGATGAACTGAGTGAGTTTTCAGGAAAAGTGATAATCTCCGAAGAAAACTTAAACCATAATGCTTTATAAACATAAAAACAGTCTCACAAGGCCAAGCAGTAGAGTTGATAAACTTAAACGTCTAAATTTTCTCTATATTAAATTTTTTTCGGAGAGAAGCCACCCCTAGGATTAAATTTAATAATTACTTTACCCCAGCAGAAATTGTCAGAAGGGAGGATAGCAGAACACATACTCTATTTAAGCTACAGTCCTAAAAGTTTTAAGAAAGTTCTGTAAGGGGTGTTTTTCCAATCTCTAACACCTCATAGTGTAAAAAGTCATAAGCCACAAATGTACAGTGGAAATTGATCAAACCAACCTTTCCAACATCATTTCTTCCCAAGTCAACAAGCATAATATGTTCTGCACACTGCTTTTCATCATGCAAAAGCTGATTTTGCAGCATGTAATCTTCTTTGGGTGTCTTGCCTCTCCGGACAGTTCCAGCCAAAGGTCGATTAGTGACCGTATGCTGTAATAAAGAAAACAGAAGGAAATGAATAATGCTGAAGATAGTAAATGTAAAAAAAAGAAACAATGTTAAAAACCATAAAAATAATCTAATGAAAACAAATAGAGACTTCTCCCATGATCATGGATGATAACCATACAATCTGAATTCGTAGAGCACAAATGATCTTGCAGAAGCAGTAAACTGAGATGTAATAATGTCAAATGGAAGTTATAACCAGACAAACATGGCTGGATGAGTTACAACTGACAATGCAGCATACTTCTCCCTTGAGCTTTTCACTCCTTTCCTTTGGATACTCTCGTGGTACACTAGAAATCAGTTTTTCATTTTAGACAGCAATCCTGCATATTAAGGATTTAATTGAAGATTCCACCTTATGAAATCTATTATAAAGGGACTGCCAAAGCCATAGAGGATTCTTCTTGGCTGTTCTATAATCTAAACTATAGCCTGGGTTTCCAAAATAGATTACTGATGAATCTAGAACACTCATTGATCTTTGATGATTAATTGACATCAATGGAAAGAATCTCCAAAACTTGGTTCCTTGTTCTGAATATATTAGTTCCTGACTTCCTTCCCATGATTCTTTTGTGGCATTTTACCATTTTTTTCACTTATGGTTAAAAATGACAAATACAAGCTTGTTCCACACTATTAAGCAGTGCAAGGACATGATTTAGTGTCATGGTCGGATCAAATAGACTTCCTAATAGAAGAAAAATGATATCATCAGGACAAGTAATGATATCTATATGTGTGCACACACACACACACATACATATGTATTTGAAGCAGTTCAATCAGAAAATCCAGTATTTATTTGTAACAAGAGCATAAACGATCTTCATCAAGCAGTTGGTACGTTTCAAAAGTCAATAGATAATCAGAGTGATAGGAATGGTATCTTCTAAAACGAAAGTAGGAAGTTTTTAACAATTGAAGAAAACCTATACAATCAGAGTGGGAGATATATGAACACAAAATGTAACAGGATAGATGTCATGAGAACACTGTAGTATTTAGAGTCTTAGACAGAGTATTTACCTTCTTAACACGAGTAAGAATTTCAGGACTTGAAGCAACCAGTATACAGCCTCTTGCCTAATCACCAGTGATATTTGCATATTGTGAGGGGAGGCAAAAGAGGAGAAAATAAACTCGGATGAATGAACAGATTTCAAGAAAAAGTACACAGACTTGTAAATACGTCATATATGGACTTGGATTGACAATTCTTAATGCTCTGTACACTTCAAAAGGATCTGCAAATGTTCGACGTTCAAAACGCTGGCTAAGGACAATCTGAAAGATATCCCCAGCTAGGATATGTTCCTTAGCTTGCATTACTGCCTTCTGGTATTCTTCACTTGTCATGGTAGACTTGCTCAAAGATGGACCAAAACGACTAGTGTGTAATTTAATCGAACCTGCTGCGAGCCTAGGACTACAAGTAACAATCAAAATAAGTAAAATGATAAACAATAAAAACTGGACACAAAAATTTAGATATTCAAAGATGAAATGAATCACTTACGTCTGTATATCATGCACTCGTGACACTAAAGTTTCTAATCTATTCATCCCATCAGCATAGGCTTCCTCAACAGAAGAAAACCGATCCAACCTGACCCAGTGTATCACATATGCTTTCTGAGAGAAAAGCACACGATTACATAATCATCCAATACTTAATAAACAGTATATAGAAAGTAAAAGGAACAACTGACTCTAAAAATAAGTTTCTTTAAATAGATTGGTAACTGGCAAAGAACTTGAATATTGTTACTTCATATACAAGTGAGACACTAACAAAAACACATGGTAAAAGTTGCTGAGATAGAATATAGCATATCTAAGGATGTAAATGAACCAAACAGCTCGTGAGCTTCTCAAATCCCGGCTCAAAAAAAGCTCATTCGAGATTGATCGTTGATTTTAAGAAGCTGAACTCAAGATTTATAATATTTGGTTCATAAGCTCGCTAACTTGCTCGTATATATGTTCTCAAGCACGTTCTGGAGCTCAAGCTCAAGCTCAAGCTCAATCCCGTCTCGTTAATGTCTTTTACTATTCATCTAATTCAATTCAATTACATCCGTACTGGATACCCAAAATATATTCTCTCTTTTCACTTGGTGCATTTTCAATTAAAGTAGGCCACAAAGTTTAATGGGGAGATTTTATCAAGCATAGGCAATATAGTGAGAAAACATACCAGTGTAAAAGATGCAGCCTATATAATACTACAACTCATTGTGTGTGTATTGTATGATCTGAAAAAAAAAAAAAGAACAATACTTCAAGAGAGAGTGAATGAACCTTTTCCACATGATCAAACACAATTACATCATCATAAAGGCCCAGATGAACATCAGGAAGGTTTCTGTCATCTGTAGGAGCTTTAGTAAAGGGAAGCTTTTTCTTTTCTGCATAACGAACTGTATCATATGAAAAATAACCAACCCAACCACCTGTTTGGAAGAAAGTATACTGTTAAAGAATTCTCTGCTTATGACTGAAGAGAAAAGCCAAGTAAGGGCATCGATGTCATTCATTGTACTAGAAAATCACTAGTAGCAAAAGAAGAAATAGTATAGATAAATCAATCAATCGCATGTGTGAGACATGTGATCAACTGTATGGCATGGGAAATAGCAAGTTTATAATTCTTATGAATAAAAACGCATAAAGATAAGCATCAAATCAGTTAACATATCATCATAACAAGAATATGAAAGGTGAATAAGTTAAGATGATAAAAAAAAAAAAAAAAAGCATGCCGCTCATCTTAGGTAGTCCAAGAGCTACGCAAACCCCATTAATCATAGTGAGCTTCAATCTAGTCAGGTCAGGAAATATCAGACTTCACCAAATCCAGGTGAAATTAAACAAACACGAATTTCATAGATGAATTGGTAAAACTCCTTGCAGATTAAGTTCCTTTACATAGTCAACAGAAATTCACATTAGCTCCAACTTCTTTCATATCTAAACCCAGGAACAAAAAATGGCTAATAATTGCCCAGTGGAGCCCAAAACGATAGTTCAGATTTCAGACCAAAACAATAGTTCAGATTTTAGACTAAAGCAATATGGAAGGCCATCAGCTATCTACTTTTCCTGGTCCTAAGGTCAGATGTCATCTCATCATAACTTGTTTGTACACACAATCATGTGCATCATTCATTCCATATTTCCATGACAGAAAACTTTGAAGCACCTAACATTACTGCAAATTACCACAAAATGCTTCAGGGAGCTCATCAATTCGTTGGGGTTTCCACTTCTCCATAATCCTGCGAGGAACAACCATGGGATCCTCCACAAACTCCTCCTTCCTCTGTCCCTCATGATGATCAACAGTGGTTACCATGTTTTCTTTAGCCACAATTTCCATTGTTGGTTGAGCTCCAATAACACTATATCGTCCCTAGGGAATTGATTGAACATTAGCTAAAGCAAAAGTAAAAGAGGAGAACATAAATTATAAAGGATCAATAATTCTGGATTCATAACGATGACAAAACACATGATAGGATGATAAAGTGCTCAGTTCTATAAAATCCAAATGAACATCTCACTAAATATTAAAAGTACGACAAGAAATCCCCTGACTAAATCAGTCAAATCCTAACTATTATCAACCAACCAAAATTAATGTCCTTGAATAACTCATAAAATTTTACTACCACAACATCTCAATAACATTGTATTTCCTCATAATACAATCTCATTTTTTAAACAAATATGCGAATGGAACGAAAGAAATCTTACAACGCTGGATGCTTTCAAACCGGGCTCAACAGACTCAAAAAGAAAACTGGGGGCATCCCTCTCATCTTCCTTAACCAAGCATCGATATGCAAGCACTGGAGTCAAGTGGTCAGAAAATATGGGCCTATACAGAGGGATCAAATTCCCATCCTTAGCAGCTTCCTTGAACTTCACAGAGTGGTCTGCTGTATCCATTAATATCAAATATAATCCGGACAAAAAGCAAAACAAATTATCAGCTCACACTCCATTCCACTTCCTTCCCACATCTATTTTCTCTAATTTAATACCAACATAACTTAGTTGCATTAACATGAACGATTTACACTAATTTCGATTATCACCCAAACAGAGAGAGACGAACATGCACACAACAAAAAAAGTTCAAATAAACGAGTAATGATATTAAGGGAAAAAATCGCCAGAACTGAATCGATAAGAGAGTATAGAACTTACCAAAGGATGGAAGTGAAATGCTGCATTTAACGGTGCGGATAGTGTTGAAGGTGGCTGTTAAGGCGGTGGTGGTGGGGCGGCGAGGAGAGAAGCGTGGATGATGATAAGAGTAAACTAGGGTTTCCATTAGCAGAGAGAGATTGGGGATTCCAAATTGCTGCTCCAAAGCAGGAATTGTAGACGAAGAAGGCGAATAGTTTGGTTGAATGTCGAGAGTTTCTGGCTTAGCTATGTGCGCCCATTTATGCACTCTACTCCACTTTCACCAAACCGGTAAAAGCCAAGTAAAGTTGGCTATTAAATCAGGACCGATTCTTATAACGTTATAATCGTGTCCAAAATATAATTTCCTAAAATGAGGTAATTTGATACTTTCTCTAATCTAAAATAAATATTGTTTTAATAAAAAAAAAAATCCTAAATAAATATTATTAGAGTAGGTCTCTTGTGCAACTGGTGCATGGATCACTCAGTTCGGGTTGAGTCGGATTTTTATGTTATATTAATTATGATTTTATATTATATTAAATATACATTTATGTCATATTAGTCATACGTTTATGTCCAGATTCCATACATTTACTGCAATACTTTTAACTTTAAAAAAATTTCGCTAACCTTCATATAACTAAAAGGTATGAAGGGTATTAATAGTTGTCTGAAAATATGTTAAGATACATGTAAAAATCTAAAAGGTATGACTAACATAACGTAAATGTATGTTTAACACTACATAAAAGTATGACATCTGAGATCGAATTTGGGCAAATTTGTATGCGACCTTGAGGCGCGTGGCTGCGCGTGAGAGGCGAGTGCATGATTTCAGAACAGTGCAACGGGTGTATAAAAGTTTTTATCATATTATTTTACCATTTCAAGACATGTTTATCTATAATCTACCCAAAAAAACATTCATTTACTCTTATGGAATTAAATGTGTTAAAGAGGGATTTTAAGAGAAAAAATAAAAAGACTAACAGTAATTATACTTAAATTGGAGTGGATCAATTTTTTTATCAACTTTTGTAATCTGTTTGAAAAAACCCGAAACCATACTTATTTTGAGATAGAAGGAGTATTTATAATTTGTTATTTCATATTACTATATTCAACCATACTTATTTTGAGATAGAAGAAGTATTTATAATTTGTTATTTCATATTACTATATTTGTAATAAACGTCGTTTTATAATTGACAAAAACTTATATACAACTGGTGCATGGACCCTACATTCGTGCACACGGGTCGACCCGACCCGTCACGCGCCTCTAGGTCACGGACAAAATCCGCCCAAACATGCTCCCAGATGTCTGACCTTTATGTTATGTTAAGCATACCTTTTAGTAGTGTTAGACATACCTTTTAGTTATGTTAGTCATACCTTTTATGTCATGTTAACTATACTTTTTAGTTGTGTTAGACATACCTTTTAGTTATGTTAATCATACCTTTAGTGTTATGTTAAATATACATTTTAGTAGTGTTAGACATACTTTTTAGTTATGTTAGACATATATTTTGTAAGGCTAGCTGTACCTTAGTAGTTTTTTTAAACTGACATATTAATATCTTTCATACCTTTTAGTTATATTAGGCATACATTTAGTTATGTTAGTTGTACCTTTATATATATTATATAAATGTATGTTTATGTTGATATAAATATATAAATAATCTCATATAAATGTATGAGTAATATCACATAAATGTAAATATCTACAACTTGTGACAAATTAGGTTTTATTGTGCTGAAATTAGGGTTTAGGGTTTACGATTAAAGTATTAAATTTGGAAATGAGGGTATCACTAATATAACATAAATGTATGACTAATATAATATAAAAGTATGACTAACACAACATAAAAGTTAAGACAAAAAAAAATGCGCGGAAAAACAGAAGAAAATGCGTGGATTCGGGTCGAATTCAGCCCGACCCGACTTGAGTGCATGGATCTAAGATCCATGCACTAGTTGCACACCAATCCAACTCTTTATAATTATATCTATAAAATAAACCTACTTAATTTGTAATATATATTAAAAGATAAATCAAACTCTCATATATTTCAACTTATGAATAAATCTTTTCCCACCTAAATTTAATTTAATCTTAACATACACTTGTCTCTATTTATCAAGTTATGATTTTTTTTAATAATTATATTAATTTAGCTCTTAATTAAAGTGAAAACTTATCTTTCTTAAACAGCCCTCTCATTTATTATATTTTAGTAATATTAATAATTGAAAATTAAAATTTATAGATATAAACATCAATATAAATGTAATATACTATTCATGAGATTTGAACATCACTTCCACAAATAAAAATATAAATATTTTACTTATGATTTTGTATTATTAAAATTAATCATTAGAAATTTACTTTACTTTTGTATTCTTTTGGCAAATTTCATGAAATACATAAATACAAATCTTACTAATATAAATATCAAATTATATTATATTTAAATATTAAATTAGATTACACTATTTTTTTTAACTAACTACTAATGCATCATTATTATTCTTATTTATTAAATTCATTTACAAAATTATTTTAAACTTTTTATAAATCATAACATGGGATCTATACTAGTTTTTTTTTTCATATTAGATCAGTAACTTCCTAATTATTAAGCGACCACTAATAATGTGTACGTTGTCTCAACTTAACTTTTCTATCTAAAATTTATTCTCGACTTTTTTGTTAATAAACGTTTTATTTATTTAACGTATGGGTTATGATAGAGAATATGATGTTAATTTAATACAAATATTTCTATTACAAAATTAAATAGGAGTAATATTTTTACATCAGTGCTGACCCTATAAAAAGCCTAACATTAATTTTATATCAATTCTATAGATTACACTGTGTAGGAATATAAATGCACGACTTTATTGCAATAGGAATAATATGACTGAAAATTAATGTGAGAATCTTTCAATGGACAGTAATTTAATTCTCATTTTTTTCATTATATCAGTTATATCTTCCAATTTATTATATTTGATAGCTACACATCATCATATAATCATTTATTATATAAAGCATAGTATGTGAAGGGCGATGCAAATGAAACAAATCAAGATATTCACATCCACTATGACTACCATTCAGTATGAAAACTTAATGCCGTCATCTTAATTAATATTTTTTTCGCCCCAAAATAAATATCATTTTAAATGTTTTCACATAAATAAAAAATAAAATAAAAAAATTAATTTACTCCGATTTAAGTATATTTATTGTGAAGGTTTTTTTTTTCGTTTTCCTCTTAAAAATCATTTTGTAAAGACGTAATTGGAAAAAAAAAAATCACCTCTTTTTCAAATATTACAAATTTATCCCCACTTTTCAATAATTGCAAAAAACAAAATCACGACCTTTCTTCACTGTTACAATTTAGGTCACATTTATATTTTCCGATGACCAAAGTCCATGTGTCCGGTAAACATGCCTTGTCACATGTCATGTCATTCCCAACAAAAACAAATTTAAAAATCAAATTGCAAAATAAAATCATCTTTCAAAAATTACAATTTAATCCTAACGTTTTATATAATTAGCAAAAAAAGCCACAACCTTCATTCATTGTTGCAATTCGAATTTATTCTCTAGTGTCTAAATTCATGTGTCCAAATAAATTCCAAGTGAGATGTCTCATAAGCCACATAATTTTAAAAAATAATTTATTTACATCGAAACAACGTCGTTTCAAATATATCTTAATTTAAACATCTTTCTTTAATATGCCGACAAATAAATCGTATATCTTAAAAATATTGTATCCTTGTTCTTTATTCAAGTATTCAAATATTTAACCTCACATGGAAATTTATTTGGACACATGAACTTAGGCCTTCTCCAACCCTGCGCTAGGTGTTATTCTAGCGCAGGGTTTTCTTCTCCAACCCTTTGCTATCCGCTAGCTATTCTAGCGCAGGGTTTTCTTCTCCAACCCTTTGCTATCCGCTTTGCTAAGGTAGCGCAGAACCGTCATGTAATCTGTTGTGCGTTACTAGAAGCGCAGAGTTAATCCAACACTACTCTTTTTTTTTTTTAATTCAAATTTTATATGGATTTGGGCTTGGGCTTTTAAGTATGCTTGGGCTTTCCCTTTTTTTCCTTCTTTTTGTTTAAATTTTTATGGATTGGGCTTGGGCTTTTAATTAAATTTATTGTATTAAAAATTTAATTAATTCAATTAATTAATTAAATTCAATTTAAATTGTATTAATGTGTTAATTAATTCAATTAATTAAATTTTAATTAAGTTAAATTTATTCAATGAAAATTTAAATTAATTGAATAATGAAAAATATAATAAACATAGAGTAATATTGAAGAATAATGAAAAATACATAAAGTTACATAAAACATAAAATTACATTAATGAAAAACATAGAAATACGTAAAAGCAATAAAACAAAATATAAATCCTAATAATCTGAAAGACCACCTCCGGACCCTGACCCTCCGATATCTGTAAAATATTCTCCAAACATATTAAAATTAGGTGGTGTTGATTTATCCTCGTCTGCCCTCTTCTGCATAATTCTTTGTTGTTATAATCGTATGAACTCACGTTGTTGAAGATTCTCGATGATGGACAAATTGACTGTTAATGTCTTGTTTTCCTTTACTCGTAGAATATCCTGTTGCAGCTGAAGTTCACGAGCTCTCAACTCGTGACCATCTGATAATATCTGAAGTTCACGAGCTTTCATCTCGTGACTATTCTTTAATATTTGACTCAAGTGTTCATTTTGATCATATATAGCTTGAAACTTACTATGGTCGGCATCGTTTTGTTTCTTTTTCATTTTAGATTTTTTCACACCCATGGGTCTTCTTGATGTAGTACCACTGCTACCATTACTGCTACCAGCATCGCTACTGTTGTTTTCACTGTCTAAAATTGATAGAAAATGAAGACAAAGAAGGTTCAGGAGAAAGAAGTGGTTCATTTGATTTAGCCAACATTTCGGCTTGTAGAGTCTGTTGTATAGCAGACCACACATGATCAAAGTTGAATCCACCCTCATATCCTCGCTCTCCTTTCATCAATTCTTCTGCATGATTCTTCTACATATTTTAAATAATATTGTTAAAATCAATATTTAAAATTTCAAAAAAAAATACTCTTAAAATTTACAATTGTTTCCCAATTTGCACCACTTGGATTTGTCATTTCTATTTGGTGCACACATCCGTTGAATTTTCTACAAAACTTGAGAATGTTTTTCCATCGACAATATAGAGATCTTGAATTACGATCTGGCATCCTAGAGCTTGGTTTCTCTGCGTTGTATTTTGTAACAATACGGTCCCAAAAAGTTGATTGAGATTGATTGATACTCACAATTGGATCTTGTGAAATTTCAAGATAAACACTCACAAGGTGTAAATCTTCAGTAGGGGTGTAATTAGTTGTGCGCTTAGGAGACATTTTCAAAGGAAATATGTAGGCAAAAAAGGATTTATAGAAAATGAAGATTTATCGTAGAAGTGTGTGAAATTAGTGAAGCAAGGAGTCATACATTTATAGCAGATTTGAAGGCTCAGATTGAAAGTTGCTATCAACGGCTCATATTGAAAGCACTCGGATTGTGCTTTCTTCAGCTTTACACGTGTAAGGCTCAGATTGAAAGTTGATATCAACGGCTCATATGAAAGCACTCGGATTGTGCTTTCTTCACTTTACACGTGTAAGGCTCAGATTGAAAGTTGTTATCAACGGCTCATATTAAAAGCACAAGAATTATGCTTTTCTAACACTCTATATAATGAGTACATGTTCCAACCATATCTTCACATCAATCATCTTTTCACATATTACATTTTGATATCCCTTTTTCAACACCCACAAGCTCACATATCAGCTTCTCTTGTTTCTTCTGGTTCTTCAAGTGCATCTGAAGATGAACTTCAAAAATTATTACGCAGCGGTACTCTCGATCCAGAGGACCAAGCTGTTGTGTCTCAATTGTATGCGAATAATTGCTGGATGATTGAATATTTGAGGCGTCAAAATGATGAACCCACCCATGGAGGCTCAGTTTTGGGTCATCGTACAATATTTCATATTTCGTGATCGAGCCACAAGAGCTGCAAATCTTTTCAGAGACTACTTTTCTGAAAATCCAACCTTTAATGAAGATCAATTTCATCGGCGTTATCGAATGTCCCGAAGTTTATTTCTTCGTATTGTTGATGCTATACAAAATCATGATTCATATTTTCGTTAGAGTCGAGATGTAACTGGGAAACTTGGATTGTCTACATTACAAAAAATCACTACTGCATTTCGGATACTGGCGTATGCAATGCCCGTAGATACAACTGATGAGTATATCAGAATTGGAGAATCTACTGCAATTGAGTGTGTCAAAAGATTCAGTCGTGCTGTTGTGGAGATATTTCAGGAAGAATATCTAAGAACACCAAATGCCAACGATGTAGCAAGATTACTTCATATTAGTGAGCAACGTGGCTTTCTAGAGATGTTGGGAAGTTTGGATTACATGCATTGGAAGTGGAAAAATTGGCCTACCGGATGGGCAGGACGATATGTTGGTCGAAGTAGATCTCCAACAATAATTCTTGAAGCTGTGGCTGATTATGATTTGTGGATATGACATACTTATTTTGGGATGCCAGGATCAAACAATGATATTAATGTGTTGGAAACGTCTCCCCTTTTCTCTAACCTTGCTAGAGGTATTGCCCCTCCAGCAAATTATTTCATTTAAGGAACAGAGTTTAACATGGGGTATTATTTGGCTGACGGTATATACCCCAAATGGTCAACTCTTGTGCAATCGATTCATGCACTAAGTGGTCCAAAGAAGAAATATTTTACAATGAAATAAAAAGCGTGTAGAAAGGATGTAGAACGTGCATTTGGAGTCTTACAAAGTCGATTTGCAATTGTGGCAAATCCAGCACGTTTATGGAATAAACATCATTTGAAAGATATTATGACTGCGTGCATAATAATGCATAACATGATAGTTGAGGATGAACGAGAACTGGATGCTTCAATTCAAGATGTAAGAGAAGTGCAGCCTCTAGATGTCGAATTAGCTGAAAATGAAAATGCACATTTTCAAAATTTTATGGCTCGATTTAGGCAAATTCGATCTTCAGAAAACCATTTCACACTACGAAATGCACTAATTGAGCATTTGTGGGCAAAGTATTCTAATTCGGGCAACTAATCATGTTTATTTATTTTTATTGCACTTTTATTAATCATGTAATATGTATTTTTATTGTATTTTTATTTCATGTTTATTTATTTTTATTGCACTTTTATTAATCATGTAATATGTATTTTTATTTCATGTAATATGTATTTTTATTGCTTTTTTATTTCATGTAATATGTATTTTAATTAC
The DNA here is from genome assembly GCA_954870855.1 of Scutellaria minor. NCBI lineage: Eukaryota > Viridiplantae > Streptophyta > Magnoliopsida > Lamiales > Lamiaceae > Scutellaria > Scutellaria minor. Next base: position 5,925,390 of record OX940729.1, read on the forward strand.
ATTTTTAGTATTAATAAATTTAAAAAATGATATTAAAAATAAAGTAGTGCTGAAAGTAGTGCGAGCTGTTGGAGAAAAGATGTTGATTATGCACTAGAGTAGTGCAAAACCTGCACTATTCTAGTGTAAGTTGTTGGAGATGGCCTTAGATACCAATAATAAATTCGAATTGCAACAATGAATGAACATTGTGACTGTTTTTGCTAATTATATAAAAAGTTAGGATTAAATTGTAATTTTGGAAATGTGGTGATTTTATTTTGCAATTTGATTTTTAAATTTATTTTTGTTGGGAATGACGTGACATTTGACATGGCATGTGCGTGGCATGTTTGCTAGACACGTGGACTCCGATCGTCGGAAAATATAAATGTGGTTTAAATTGCAACAGTGAGGAAAGGTTGTGACTTTTTTTGCAATTATTGAAAAGTGAGGATAAATTTGTAATTTTAGAAAAAATGATGATTTTTTTTGCAATTACGTCTTTTTTTATTTAGTAGGAGGAGATGAATACTTTTTTGTGGATATTAATAAATATGTTTTAAAATCCTAAAATGACACTTAATTTGAGACAAACTTTTTTTTACGAAAACAACATTTATTTTGGAATGAGAGAGTATAAATGGTAAATAAGATGGTTGCAACTTGCAAGTCATCCACAATATTAATAATGTGGGTTTGAAATTTATCAAACTATTAGACCCTTGTGAATATTATAATTTATAATATTGGATGTGAACCCTACTTGTTAGGGTCGGGTCCACTACGAGTCAGATCAATTCTATTTGGACCCATACCCATTTATATTCGTCACTAAACAATTGTATGAAAATAATATTGAATTCAACACCGGGTATAAGCTTAAAGTGATTATTAGGAATGGAAATTAAATTTCATTATTTAGTAATTTAATTAAATGATTTGTTATTAAGACCTTATTTGAACTTAGTTTGGCTAATATTTATCTAACATGCAAATTTGAAGTTTTTTTTTTGCATGAAAACTAGTTAAACATGTTGACAACTTTTCGAAAAACCGATGGTGTTTCAAATTGTAAAATTATATTGTCTTTATGCTAAATTGAAATTGTAAAATTATATTTATGTTGTATTTTCAAGCCATTATATAATTAATAATATAGAGAACCAATTTTATAGCAAATAGCTTTATAAGCATTATATATATATGTATATATATATTTTTTTTTTTTTTAATTTTTTTTAAGGACCAAATCTGACAAATATTTGGTATTTTGCTCGAAAGTTAATGCGTATCCAAATTTGGACAAGAAACCAAATATGAAGATATTGTTTTGTATATATTAATAAATAAGTTTTAAAATCCTAAAATGACATTTAAATTGAGACAAACTTTTTTTTTACTAAAACAACATTTATTTTGGAATGAGAGAGTATAAATGGTAAATAAGATGGTTGCAACTTGCAAGTCATCCACAATATTAATAATATGGGTTTGAAATTTATCAAACTATTAGACCCTTGTGAAAATATATATGTATGTATATATATATATATATATATATATATATAAAATAACAATTACCCCTCAAAATAGAAATGCTAAAATTTTCCCGCCCATTTCCACCTTCCAAAAATAGAAATACAACTATTTATTATTTCATAATTTATAAATTAAAAATTATTAATTAATATTGTAATAAACTTGATATATATATGGTTATAATATCATATATGATATTGACAAAATCTTGAAATTTATAATCTATGATGGTATATGAATGTTAATATGATCTCATCTATAAATGTTAAATTATTGCTATAATCAAGATTAAAGATATGTTTATTAAATAAATTAAAATAATACAATGATTCGATTTCAAGAATTCTAAATCATCAAAGATAAAAAAAAAATCTTTAATATTGCCCACATCACACATACATATACATATATATAAACTCAATAAATATATAATATTTCATTGATCGGGGTGATCGTAGTGATTGAGGGGTTGAAAACGAAGACGTAAGTTATTAATGAAGTTAATCGACATAAATAACACAATGTAAATTACCTATTTTTATTTACTATATTCAAAATATGTATTGAAAAACTATAATAAAAATCACATAATTTTATATGACAAGTATATCGTATATAATACTCCAGTTTAATATATTTTCCATGTAACAATATAAATATAATATAACATAGTGTTTTACATTATTTAATTATATTAAGTAGATATTTAGCATATAATCTAATAAATAAAAAATAATAAAAATAATGATGGCTTTGAAATACTTATCTTATCTATGCTATATTAATTCTTATTAAAAATCATAAATGTGTGTGTTATATTTTTGCGTACAATTTACAACCAAAAGTATGAAACTTATGAATTAATAAACTTTCTATTAAAATCCACAAATTAAGTATAAAAAATATCATTTACAAAAAAATGATATAAAAATATATCATTTATACTTATACATTTAAAAAATTAATAAAAAATACTTTCTATTAACGTAATGTCAAATTATATAATAATTCTTCATTATTAATCTCCAAGAATAGAAAGTCGTTGCTATTTTATAAGAGTGATAATATGTCAACAAAGAAAAAAATTCATATATCTTCTAAATATTTTGAATTTTTAATTATGAAATTTCATTGTCATCTATATATAAACCAACTAATCTCATTTCCACTTTCTAAAATAGAAATATAAATATTTATTATTTTATAATTTATAAGTTATAAATATTGAATATTGCATAATCTATGTATATCTATAGTATGAAAATCATTTTGTACATAAATTACATAATTTTTTTTAATGATATGTTGAATTTAGAAATTTTATTTTGGAGTAATATACAATAATATCAATATTTTACACTCATTATGAATAAGTTATTGAACACATATTTGCACAAGTTTTTTTTTCAGGCCAATTGTGAAAAAAACAATTAGTAAAGTAGTCAAACAACATATGATGAAAATAAGAAATATTTCAAATTGATAAATTATATGGGTAGTAGATTAAATTAAAATAATTTTAAAGAACTATATTATTTTTCATGATCATCACTTTTATATCAAAGAGATACTAACATTTAAAATTTATCCGCTACCCGCTACATCACACGGGTACTAAATGAGGTTGAAATATTATCAAAATTTGATTGTAATATACAATAATATCAAAGTTTTATACTCATTATGAATAAATTATTGAACATATATTTGTATAAGTTTTTTTCAAGCCAGTTGTGACAAAAACAATTAGTAAAGTTGTTAGACAACATATGATGAAAATACTAAATATTTCAATTTGTAAATTATATGGGTAGTATATTAAATTGAAATAATTTTGAAGAACTATATTGTTTTTCATGATCAATATTTTTATATTAAAAAATTACTAACACTTGAAATTTATTTGTTCATGCATCATACGGATACCAAATATCAAGAACTTGATAATTTTTTCATAAATTAACATTTTCACATCAAACTTGAAATATTTAAATTTTATGGTCGTGCGTCACACATGTAATAAATCAGAACGAAATTCCACCAAGAAATTTATTATTTTTCGTGTTTAACCTTTTTCATATCAAATATATAAAAAATAAAATTTATATGTCCGTACATCGCACGGAACTTATGGTAGTTATAATTTATAATATTGGATGTGTGTTAGGATCGGGTCCACAACGAGTCAGATCAATTCTATCTGGGCCCATATCCATACCCATTTATATTTGTCACTAAACAATTGTATGAAAATAATATTGAATTCAACACCACACTGGGTATAAGCTTAAAATGATTATTAGGAATGGAAATTAAATTTCATTATTTAGTAATTTAATTAAATGATTTGTTATTAAGACCTTATTTGAACTTAATTAGTTTGGCTAATATTTATCTAACATGCAAATTTGAAGTTTTTTTTGCATGAAAACTAGTTAAACATGTTGACAACTTTTCGAAAAACCGATGGTGTTTCAAATTGTAAAATTATATTTAGTCTTTATGCTAAATTGAAATTGTAAAATTATATTTATGTTGTTTTTTCAAGCCATTATATAATTAATAATATAGAGAACCAATTTTATAGCAAATAGCTTTATAAACATTATATATATGTATATATATATATATATTTTTTTTTTTTAACTTTTTTTAAAGGACCAAATCCGACAAATATTTGGTATTTTGCTCCAAAGTTAATGCATATCCAAATTTGGACAAGAAACCAAATATGAAAATATTTTTTCGTGGGTATTAATAAATATGTTTTAAAATTCTAAAATGACATTTAATTTGAGACAAAAAATTTTTACTAAAATAATATTTATTTTTGAATGAGAGAGTATAAATGGTAAATAAGATGGTTGCAACTTGCAAGTCATCCACAATATTAATAATGTGGTTTTGAAATTTATCAAATTATTAGACCCTTGTGAATATTACAATTTATAATATTGGATGTGAACCCTACTTGTTAGGATCGGGTCCACTACGAGTCAGATCAATTCTATCTGGGCCCATACCCGTACCCATTTATATTTGTCACTAAACAATTGTATGAAAATAATATTAAATTCAACACCACGCTGATATAAGCTTAAAGTGATTATTAGGAATGGAAATTAAATTTCATTATTTAGTAATTTAATTAAATGATTTGTTATTAAAACCTTATTTGAACTTAGTTTGGCTAATATTTATCTAACATGCAAATTTTGAAGTTTTTTTTTGCATGAAAACTAGTTAAACATGTTTGACAACTTTTCGAAAAACCGATGGTGTTTCAAATTGTAAAATTATATTTAGTCTTTATGCTAAATTGAAATTGTAAAATTATATTTATGTTGTTTTTTCAAGCCATTATATAATTAATAATATAGAGAACCAATTTTATAGCAAATAGCTTTATAAACATTATATATATGTATATATATATATTTTTAATTTGTTTTTAAAGGACCAAATCCGACAAATATTTGGTATTTTGCTCGAAAGTTAATGCATATCCAAATTTGGACAAGAAACCAAATATGAAGATATTTTTTTGTGGATATTAATAAATATATTTTAAAATCCTAAAATGACACTTAATTTGAGACAATTTTTTTTTTATTAAAAAAACATTTATTTTGGAATGAGAGAATATAAATGATAAATAAGATGGTTGCAACTTGCAAGTCATCCACAATATTAATAATGTGGGTTTGAAATTTATCAAACTATTAGACCCTTGTAAATATTATAATTTATAATATTGGATGTGAACCCTACTTGTTAGGATTGAGTTCACTACGAGTCAGATCAATTTTATCTGGATCCATACCCATATCCATTTATATCCATCATTAAACAATTGTATGAAAATAATATTGAATTCAACACCACGCTGGGTGTAAGCGTAAAGTGATTATTAGGAATGGAAATTAAATTTCATTATTTAGTAATTTAATTAAATGATTTGGTATTAAAACCTTATTTGAACTTAGTTTGGCAAATTTGAAGTTTTTTTTTGCATGAAAACTAGTTAAACATGTTGACAACTTTTCGAAAAACCGATGGTGTTTCAAATTGTAAAATTATATTTAGTCTCTATGCTAAATTGAAATTGTAAAATTATATTTATGTTGTTTTTCAAGCCATTATATAATTAATAATATAGAGAACCAATTTTATAGCAAATAGCTTTATAAACATTTAATATATATATATATATATATATATATATATATATATATATATATATATATATATATATTAAAGGACCAAATCCGACAAATATTTGGTATTTTGCTCGAAAGTTAATGCATATCCAAATTTGAACAAGAAACCAAATATGCCTTTTTCCCCCTAAAATCAAGTGCATCACTATTGGAGTTTTATTAATGGGCCAATGAATTTTCTAAATGGGCCAGCCAAGGTCCCTCTGTCTCTCTTGTTGGGCCAATAATAACTAGCCAATTTTCAGTTTGTGCAGAACCATCAAACATTGGAATAAAAGAAGTGGTAATGTTTCGGAGTGGTAATGTTTCGGAAAGAGATGTCGTAAAATAATTTGGTCAGAAGCTATTCTCGTGTGAGACTATTTTATGGATTTAATTTTAAATAATGGGTTAATTCACGATCATACTTTACATTTCATAATTCACATATGAATTTATAAAAATTGGTTTTGTTTGTGGGTAATAAAAATTGTAACTTTTCGTGAGACCATCTCAAAATAAAATTTGTATTTCTTTTGAATATAAGTTGAACACAACTTTTATGAGTTCACCTCACAAATCTAATTACATGATATGAGTCAATTTACAATCTACACCCTATAACTCACATGTTAGTTGTGGGTAATTGAGTTTCATCTCACTATACTATTCATGAAATCGTCTTATATAAGTTTTTGTTTAAATAAAAGAACTCATTTTTTTTATTGGACCAATAAATTATATAATCATAGTTAAGTCAAAATGTCATATTGTTGTCTATCTACATTAGTAGAATTCATCGATTCCGTTCAGTAATGTCTTTTGAATTTGAATATATGTCAAATTTCATCTCAATTATTTGAAAATAATTCTATGAAGAACGATTATATGTTAGGTACTTTGCCAAATGAAATCCATTTGGCATGGGATGACCTAACTTTTATCTAAATTATATGGTATTAATTAAATAACTTTTCGTTGAATAAAATATAAGTACCTTTCGAGAATATATATGGTTGGAAATTTACATATTTAATTACCTAATCGATGAGTGAAATAAAAGATACAATACAAAAATTCATATGCAACCATCGCACCGTGCGACTGTTGCACTTATAGCACAAAATGTAGCGCCCCACATAAAAAACGAAGCATAATTGATTAATTAAATATTTAAACCTATCATTTAATAATTATTTGTGTACGTTTTGACTGTTTAATTAATTACGTGTGTTTCAGATATGTGTTTAATGCACGATTTGGATCGATAATTTTCTTAGACTTGGAACATAGAATATTTTTTTTGGTGCGTATCGAGAAAACAAGGAGATAGAAACGAACTAGGGGTCAATTGGAGACCCGTAGCTCAAATGGCGAAGAAAAAAAGCCAAATACGAAGGTTAGGCAAAACAAGGGGGTAAAATCCTGAGGAGCCGTAAAAAGGAAAAATAATATTTTAATAAATGATAATTTAAATTTACTTGGTAAATAGTAACTTTTAAAATCTATAAATAGGGGCTCATTCGATTCATTTTTCATCATTTTTTCGAACGAGCCGAAAGCAACGAAAACTCGTAAGTCTCTCTCTCCTCTCTTTCCGTTTTTCTGTTTCCAGCGGTGGCCGGAAAATTTGAAAGTTGTCGATTTTGGCCGATTTTCACACACGACGTTCGTCTTGACGAGACGAATCTAGGATAGGTCTCGGAATTCAATTTCGATTTCTCATTCGCCGGGAAACGGCGAAAAACAGCCCCAAAAACCCTAAACCCTAGCTTTGGTTTTGCGAATGTGGTAACGAATGATTTTGCAGCGGAATTCTGGGCACTATTCACTGCTGGAATCCGGCGAGGGGTGGCCGGAGGTGGTAGCCGGCGGTGCGAGGTTTCCGGCGAACCTAGTGGTGGCGGCAGAGAGAGGCGCCGCCGTGGTTGGTGGCGCCGGGAAGTGGCCAGGTCGAGTAGGCCACCGTCGGGAAACCTGGGCGTCGGGCTGCCGAGCCGAGAAAACTCGGCAGCCGCCGAGTGCCAGGTGCCGCTGCCGAGTGTACGCACCTAGCTGCCGAGGAAACTCGACAGCTACCGAGAGCTGCCGAGAGCCGGGTGCCACTACCGAGCGATGCGCGCATAGCTGCTGAGACGCCGGGACCTTGCTGCTGAGCCATGGCCGAGACCGCCGAGTTTTTTCACCCGGCGCCGGGTCCGCACGTGCCCCGTCGCAAGGAACGCCGTGTTTTCGATTCGAATCCCATTTTTTCCATCGCTCATCTTTATCAAGTCGTCGCCGATGAGACATCGTTGACCGAGGGTCGTGGGCTCGGTCAAAGTCAACCCTTTGACCAAAATTACCAAAAAACCCCTAAACCTAAAATGCTCAGTTTGAGCTCGTTTTAACTTCGATTGAGCTCATTCTTTTTCCGTTGTGATCCAAATTTCATTCTCTATCATCTCAGCCTATTGGACTGATTATCCATTCTCGTTTCTTCAACTCCAATCTTTAGAACTCTCGATCCGTCGCGTATTTAACGATCGTTTCTCCGTTCGGAGTCTTTTACAGCTTTAATTATATTATTAAGGATCTAAAAAACACTGTAACGTATGTAGGCTATCAGTTGGATTGAACATTTGAGACATGAGATTTGGGACACGAGATTTGAGATATCCGATCGTTGGTACTCGCTTCTCACTTGGTAACCACCGAACAAGGTGGGGGTAACTTCTAAACTCTTATAATAATACGCTACAGTATTTAATATACTATGATGATAAATGAACGCATGCTTATGAATTTAATACTAAATGACATGTTAAACCTTATGTGTTGTGTTTATATGCTATGATTAATGTGTTCATGCATGGTTCTTCTATCGTCTCCTACTTATTTCTTATGTGGGGGTAAGTCGGGTAACACCCACACCTGAGATCTGCAGGGATAAGTCGAGTAATACCCGCACCTGAGATTTACAGGGATAAGACGGGAAATACCCGTACCTGAGATTTGTGAATGGATAGAGGTCCATATTTATATGAAGAGACAAAGGTCTGCTTCATATTACGGGGGAACAACGATACCCGTATTACGGGGGAACAATGATACCCGTATAATAAGTCGGGGAGTACTCGTACCTGGGGTCAACGGGGAGTACCCGCCCTCGCTGCAGATATGAGCGCTAATGGGTCAATGTGTCCATAAAGGATTTGAATTATGTGTTATGCATTCTATATGCTATGTCTATGTGCCAAACTTGAATATGTTTAATTTGTTATGCCTAACTACCAAACTCTCAAAAACATAGAAAGTATCCCCACGAGTGTATTCCACACACTCACCCCCTATTTTGTACTCACACTACAAGAGCTGGTGGGCATGATGAACCCTAGATAGAAAGAGGCGGTGTTGTATCTGGACTTGTGATTTAGGATGTTGTCACACGAACATTTCCAAAACAATGTTTTAAGTATTTCACATTTTGTAATATTTTGATACATGTGATGGATGTGTGATCCTGATGAATTGTTCCACTGCGAATGTTGTATTTTATTGGTACTGAGACCGATTGTTATCGGCTGAGGCCGATTATTGATATGTGAATGTTTCACATCGTTCCTTATCTCTTTCTTTCGGCGTCTCCTACTACTTCTTTCTGTTGTGATTTGCGTCCCTTGCTATTTCTCTCTTCACGCCCAAATGGAAAAAAAAACTCTGATATTTTGTGAAAAGAAAACGGGGCGTGACACAAAAAAACATATTTATGGCTGTAAAATGCATACTTGAATAACTCATACTTATACTATAAAAAACATACTTATAAAACACATATTCATAGTTGAAAAAAAATACTTATACCTGTAAAAGACATACTTGAATCCTGTCGCATGTGAGACAGTCTCACAAGAGATCAACTCAAGATACAAACCTATGTCATTCTTCATTAGTAAAAGTCTTTCAAATATAGAAAATTAAAATAAAATACTTACTTTTAACTTGGACATGTATTAATATTATAAGTTCATAATACATATTTAGATATACCTTTCTCCTAAACAATTATTGCAAAACTAAGACTTTGTACCAGGATTCTATTGAAGTTTTGCATTGCAAAGTACGAGGTTAACATGTAGACTTATTAATCTACAATCATATAGAAACCCTATACTCATAAGCTAATGTTTTGATGGTTTGCCCAAAATAATTATAACAACTTGTATCAAAACAAGTCATATGTTCAATCTTACGTTATAAATGAACAATTTAGAAAGACCAATAATAAATCGGTATTGACAGATGAGGTGATTTAGAATTTCTAGAGTAGGTTATCCAAAGTAAGATATGAATGACGATATTTAAGATATAGTCGATGCTACTTTAGATCAAAGAACGAATATGAGTCTTAATGTGATATAAAGGTTTGAGTTCAACTCAAATTCATCATCATGTCAACATATGGTCATAAACTGATTTTCAATTAAAGATTTGATTATGTTATTTGGTATGTGTTTCAAGATTTATGCTAAAAGTTTAGTTGAGTTTAAATTCATATATTATAGCAATTAAATTTTATCAAACGAAAAATTTGAACACACTCTATTCGTTTGATAAAATTTAAAATTTGTTCTGAGCTCTAACTCAATAAATAAAGTAAAATAAAATACTTGTAAACATGTCAGGTTGTTCAATTCGTGTTGAACTTGATGAAATCACTGGATAAAAGTTTTCTAGAAACTTGAATGTATAATATGGTTAGCTAGGTGCATTTAGGGCATCTGCAGTGGATAAAAGTTTTCTAGAAACTTGAATGTATAATATGGTTAGCTAGGTGCATGCATCTGCAGCAGTGTGATGGATTCTTAAGAATTTAGAATTTACTCTTTTAGGCAATACTTTAAATCTTTATGGTAAATATTTTCAACCGTCAATTTTGTGTTGGATTTAAGATTTACTGTGTCCATTGGTACTTTAAATCTTCACGGTAAATGTTTTCAACCGCCAACTTTGCATTGAATTTAACACGGGTCAACTCCCTGTTAAATATTTTCCTTTTTTTTATTTTTCTTTATTCATTTTCTTTTCTTTTTATCTTATCTTTTTTATTTATTTTCTTTTCTTTTTTATTTTGCCTTCTTTAAATCTTCATTGTTATTATATTACATAATTAACATATCAGGTATTAAATAGTATTAATATTTAAGGTAGTGTAATTATATGCAATTAAAATATTAAATAACATCATGTATAATTTGAATAATAATTCATTATCATTATTAAAATGTATCTAAAAATTTTAAATAATGCACAAATCATAAATATTATTAAAATTACATGCAATATTTAAATATCTTAACTCAACTGATAGATATCGATAAGTTATGGATATCGATAGATATCGACTGATATTCATATCCATGAGTTGTGTATATCAATATCTATATCTATACATTGTATGTTGTACCGTGCATTCGAATATTTTATGGAAAAATGATCTACTTGTATTAATTTTACGTATCCTAAAAAATAAAATATATTGTGGATATAATTCATCCCATAAAAAATAATATATATGACGGATGTATTTCATCTTTATTAATATATGATAAATAAAAAATCAAATAATAATAATAATATGAAATATTACGCAAAAAAAATGCAGACTATTACGTGTCCTAAAAAATAAAGTATATTGTGGATATAATTCATCCCATAAAAAATAATATATATGACAGATGTATTTCATCTTTATTAATATATGATAAATAAAAAATCAAATAATAATAATAATATGAAATATTACGCAAAAATAATGCAGACTATTGGAGATGAGCGACGATTTTTATATTTAAATAGTGTAAAAATTGCAGTATTTTTTTATGCACTGTTATTGTTGTTGTTGTTATTATTATTATTATTATTCAGGAATTATGATTATTCACGAATTGTCAATTTTCGTACGTATAGGGCACGAGTTCGATTAATAAAATACTATCAATTTACTGACGTTTTAATGAATGGTCCAGTAGTCAGTATCAAGCAAAAGGACATCCCACACATCTGAGTTTTCTTATTTAATAATAATAATAATAGCGGTCATATTAATATTAGTCAATTTTTCAATCACTATTTGTGCAGAACAATCAATGCTGGGACTGAAAAAAGTTGTGATAGTTTGAAAGAATTTAAAAACTCTACATTAATTTAATAGTATATTTAACATAAAAACTTATGTGAGACGGTTTTACAGATAATTATCGTGAGATGAAGTTCCCATCCACACAAATAACATGTGAATTGTAGGATTTGAGTTATGAATGATTGGGTTGTGGGTTGACCCATCTCACATAATATAATAAAAATTCGTCAAACGATCTCACAACAAACTTACTCTACATTTATTTGGTGTTTCTAGATAATCTAATTTAGTGTATAATCATTTTAATCGTGCCTTTTATGGACGTTGGATTATTCGATTTCGCTTCTAATGGGTGCTGTATTTTTTGCCACTAATTTACTAGTACATAATTTTGAACATTTATTTTATGAGATTGTTTGATAAATTTAAATCTATCATATAGATCTACTTATATCACTAATTGATAAAATATATATCAATTTATAAAAATGAACTTAAGTGTGTGCAGTAAATATTCATTATACTAAAAAGTATTGAGGGACTCTTATGTGCCCGAGGTACGGATTTTAGATTCGTGCCCCCAACCCGTTCCAAACTCTCATATCGTATATATATATACTTCATTTTTTTCTTTCTTTCTTCATGTGCTGTGTGTTGTTCCTTTCTTTTTTTTTTTTCTTTTTTTCTCTCTTTCTTTTCAATTTGTTCATATGATTGTTACAAATTTAGGATTCTTATTTTTCTAATACTCCAACAAGTTCTTCTCTTCCTAATGTGTATAAAAGTATGTAATACCTTATACTATAAACATTAATACTTAAAGATGTATATGTAATACCTTAAGGGGCCGTTTCCTTTGAAGATTGGGTTTGATTGGTTTGATAATTTTTTAGGAATTACACTGTTCATTGATGACAAAAAAGGTGTAATTTGAGTGTTTGGTATGTAGATTTTGTAGTAGGTTTGATTATATTATGTGTTTGGTTTGAATGATTGTAGAATTTTAAAGTTGGTTTGTTTATAAAATTGTGTTTGGTACATTAGTTAATAATGATACAAATTTTGAAATGACTACATTGACCCTCCACCAACTCAAATATTTATTAGGGGAATTTATATATAAAATTAAAGCCACAAAATGTTGGAATCATCTAGGGCATTTGCACAATCTGCTCTCAGACTTCAAGCCACACCATTTTTCACTGCTATGCCCCTTTTCCAATTTGGGGGTTCTTCTTCCTTCCACCATCTTTTAAATTGTTTGGCCTTCCACGACCCTGTGCAGCCGTGAAATTGCAAGTCGGAGAATCACTGGGTTAACCTGGTAAGTTTAACGTCTAAACCCACAACTCCTGAGTCACATTATCGATTGATAAATTGCATAGAAGTGATTTCCGTTTTCGTTGATATGAAATAAAGGAAGTGAGAGTTCAAAGTCGTTTCCTTTGAAGGTGGCAATTCGATTTGGGCTACTGATATGATTTCAATTATGTATTGAAGCTTATAACAAGTAGACTACACATTTTGGAGTGTCGATGATATAACGAGGAAGAGGATTGTGTTGGTAGAGTTTCAAAATGTCTACAAGGTATTCTTTTCGTGCTTGATGGGTTTTGTACAATTTTGCACCAATTTAACGACCCCCAAATATCTGATTTCGACCCCTTTTCTTCATCTCTCAAAATTAGTTCTTAGTTGATTTTAGGGCAGCATATGAAGAGACTTTCAATCTGAATGTATGTTGGTTGCTACTATGTGATTGATTTGATAGCTTGAATGCTTATACTCTCTTGTTTGAGTATTGTAAAGTTATCAAGTTTAATCTTGTTTGATAAAATATAGCAACTACAGTTTTAATCTTGTTTCAAAAAATACATGTTGTCCAGTGCAGAGTACAACAATAAAATTTAGCAATTATTATTCGGGGACGATGACTAAATTTGGAAACTTTACTTTTTGTTGTTCAAACATGTAATGTAGTTCCAATGCTCAGTCATATGTATGTTTGAGTGTACATGGTCAAACAATTGACGGACAAATACGTTGTCGACATATGATACCTATGCAAATTCAAACTTCTCGAACGAAGAAAAATCCTATGCGTCGTTTCATGACTTGTCCTTTTCGGGGGGTACATATAAGTTTTCACATTCATTGTCAAATTCTCATTTTCGAAACAGATTAAAAGAATTACACACCATTTTAACATATCAGTTTGAACTTTCTCCGATGTTTTGATACAGAATGATAGTTGTGGGATGTTTATTTGGCTGGAGTCTCAGCTTGGTGGACGTGCGAAAGATGTGGTAATTGAGTGTCTTGATATGATCGATCGGTTGAAGATGGATCTTGCCAAAGTGAGAGCGCGGGAAGAAAAATTTAAGAAATGTTTTAAACTCACCCTAGGTGCGTGTATCTCATTCTTCGTGCTCTTCATCTTGGCGATTCAAAACATGCGTTGTGGTGAGGCTCATGGTATATGTAAAGCGTAACTTCAAATTGTGGCATTTCAAATATCATACTTTGTAAGACCAAGTTACGTTGTCTCCTATGTTTGTAATTGAATTGGTGATTTGAAGTTCACTTTGTTAACATCTAGGACATTTGGAAAGATGTCACTTAATTAACATGATTCCCCATAAACAAAATTCATAATCTGCTCATTTGTCATAATGTATGCTCTTTTTAGCAACACTCTTGATGAAATTTCATAATCTTGTTCTTCCAACATAATAAATGCATACACCACTTGGATTTCATTCAACCTGTACCAATGCTCTAACAATCAAGCAGTTGCCATAGATGAAAAAAAAATTCCCCTCGTCATCCATTCAGATAAAAAACATCAATTACGGACAAATACTCATTCCAACACATTGGATTGATATCTAGGGTGCAAAATAATAGAGCACTACAACCATTTTTTTGGGTCTGGTATAATTTCCAAAATGAAGATGTTCATAAAATTGCAAAATGAAGAGCAACGGTGTTGGTGGAGTCCTACGAACAAACGAAGTTCACGTCTACATACTAATCCATGGACAGTTAATAAAAATTGTTAAACCTGGAGATGTCCTTGAAAACCAAAACAGTTCTCCTTCAACACACTACGAGACTGAGTTGTGCGAATATAGAGTCCAAAACTAGAAAAACACCGTGGCTGGGAACAAATCTACATATATAAAGCAAAATCTCATACGAATACGCATGTCTACAGTGTCGTCAACCTGCTAGGGTGGATAGGCTGGATCCTCGCCATCTGCAAACACCGATCCCAGTCATCCACCGCGTCTGCATCGAATGGCTCCTCCTTGATGAAATAAGGTGTTTCGGACGATAACCCTACCTCGTCCATCAACACCTCACCCGGATGGTGGCCTTCCACGATCAACGACCATGCATCATAATTCGGGAATCCACATTCCCTGAACAACCTTTGCATGTCGTTCTTCTGCATGTCAAAAGTGTTAAGTGAGTAAAACATTTATATGATTTGTCTAAAATGGAGATAGCCATAATTTTTTTAAGGGGTATTTTTTTAATGTAGAACAATGATGATGAAATAATTCTAAAACAGATAAGCTTCGAACAGGGTATTTACACTCCAAAGATTTCAAATGGAAATAAATATACCTTGTCATTGACCTGCCAATACGAGACATCGACCACGATCCGGTTCCTATCGGGATTATACTTCACTCCTGTGATTGTGTTCACGTAGTGGATGAACTCCTTATACAACCTGGTATTCTGTGCAACAAAGAGCTTCACTGCACGGGGATAGAAGAACTCATCACCTGTTGAAGCCTTCATTTCGTTGGCTAATTCAGTTAACATGGTCGCAAGAGTCATTGGGTCGGATACATTCCGTTTGACACACCAGTCCTTAATGCACCTTGTGAGCTCATGAGCCTGTTCGTAGCTGAACTCCCCGTAGAAGCAATCGAGGTCTGGGTGTCGCTTAGGCATCTTCATACAAAACAAATTGGATAAATTTGTTGATTATCTAAGATAAAAAAATTGAGTGCATCATGGGATAATTGATGTTATCGTTCAACAAATAACATGCACATTTAGTTACTAAATAGTACCACAAATAACATATTTACAATGGTGATTATAAAATGATACAAGTTGCCCCACACAAATCAACAATGCTAAAAATTGCTTCTTTTTACATCTAATGATTATATTAAAAGTAATCTTAGCAAAAAACAAATATTCAGTTTGCTTGGCATAATTCAACAACTTCATTTTCACATTGAGTTTTTTATGTTTCATGTCTTTGATACATGCATGAGCTTAAAGTTGCAACATATTTCCACTACATCATTTAATTCATCACCGATGATTACACAAATTGTTTTAAAAAGGAAAGACCTCAACAACCTCACTTTTACCTTCACATGGGTGACATCAGCATATATAAAGACAACTCCTACAAGTGGCAAAGACAATTGGTCGATGCACCAATGAAGACAACTATAAAGTTGACATTTAATTTTCCTAATAACATTAGCTACCTTTTGATATTAGGGTCAAAGTCTAAATTAATGACTATTAAATGGGTACTAGGATAGCTTACTTTATTGTCATTTCTAATGAATACAGGTCACTTATTTCATCTACTAAATGCAGTGCATTAGGTCACTTATTTCATCTACTAAATGCAGTGCATTTAATATTATTGGATGAAAACTCAAATCTTGCCCATTAAATTATTAGATTGAGTTTTTTTACATTTTTTAGTATAAAATTGGATGTGTACGAGAGTTATCAAGTAAAAAGTTTCATTATAGCAGAAAAACTGAGCAAATGAGAGAAAAATCATGTTGGGGAAAGAGTTGTGTTTGAAGCAGGAGGACTATCTTTACAGGCTCGAATGGGATGTTAATGTTGTGACTCTTTTCATTGAGGTGTTAGTCGATCAGGCAAGAATGAGGAAGTTCAACCCCAAGGGCAACAACGGTCATGCAATAAGTACTGCACAATACTTCGTGAACAAGTTTTTCAACAAAAACCTTAAGTTGAGGGATTGTGTCAAGCAAGTGCGCTTGCTTCGTCAGAGGCATTCAACGTTTTCATACATCATGCTTCGTGACGACGTTGGTTGGTCCCTTAAAGGAAAACTCCATTGACTGCATGCCCGAGACATGGGATGAGATAGTCAGGGTATGTAATATCACAGTACTATGTTCATAAGTTTTGCCAAAAAGAGTATACTTTTTGTTACATGCTGGTTATTACACTGTTTGGTTACAACAATTTTGTTTCAGAAGATAACATTCATTTTATCTACTATAACCAGGCAAAACCCTTTGCATGTGCTTACGCCAGGTGTGGTGACCCACACTGGGATGACCTCAAAGTCATTTTTGGGGTTCCCAGTGTAAATTAATCACCCATGCCTTTAGCGACCGCTGAGCCAAGTGTGATTGTGATCTCAGACGCCAAGCCCCCGACAAAAAAGAATACGGAATTCCCTCCTTTGGATGAGGTGATTGAGATATCTAGTGACAGGTCTGTATCTCTTTCCGTCAACTTTTGGGAAAATTTGGGACCTATCATAGGGAATTCGTCAGGTCTGTATTTTTTTCTGCCAACTTTTGGGAAGAGTTGGGACCTATCATGGGGAATTCGTCCGATGGCGATGATTCACTTCGTTCACCATCTCTCAGGACGGAGATAAGCTCCTCCAATCCTCCAAAAAGGGCCAAAGAAAAAGAAAAGAACATTGTCGATGGAGTGTGCAAGAACTTGTACGGGACCTCGTACGTCTCTTCTTTGGTGCCTACCACGCCGAATTCCAAGAATTGAGATGTTGGGTTGGAGCTGTTGGGGTGGAGTTGGCCAGTCTCTTGTTGTGAATTATGATGCCTATAATATTATGTGTTGACATGTAATTGTCACATGATGTATTTTGTTGAAATCTCATAGATGTTGGGTTGGGCACATGTTGCTTCATGATTAGTAAATTCATTAATCGTATGGTGATCAAAGGCAACTTGTGAATTTTGTCATTTTGAATTTCCAGCCTAACAATTGTATATGGGAAGACCTTTTGTGAACAAATCAATATATTAGTATATTTACTCTTGTTTCTCACTTTTGTGTCCATTGCTGCAGTTGGGCTCAGAGGGTTGACCTTTAATAAAAAATTGAACTGAGAATAAAGAGGGGATTCTTGAACAGACTGCCATATTACACAAATCTTTAGATCCAAACAATATATCATTTTCCTTAATAAGATGGTTGTCACTATACCAAACAAAAGGGTGGCAATAGCAAAATAGCTAACTTGGTACATACCATAATATATTAACATTGTTTCTTAAGTAACACGCAAAACGGGTCAAGGACGACTACGAATTATATTTTCTCCATGATATCTTTTACCAACACCTGTTTAGCTTCGTCTGGTACGCTGAGGAAATAATCAAACTCAGTTTCATTCATGCATAAGTACAGTCCGATGTGGACCCTTGCCTCCAAACATGGAAAGTGGAAGTCTCCAAGCATCTCATACACTTGAGCTCGTTTTTCGGTAGGGCCCATTTCTTCAAACGTCTTCTTTGCTATCGAATTGATATCGTTTTTGATCTCAGATAAGTTCTTATCATTTCTCTCACAATACTCATTAAAAGTCTCCAACAAAGGGTCATTATCTTCTATCATAATTTTTCTTACCTTCGGCTTCCCGACACGAGCAGAGGTGTTTGAACTTTCAGCATGACCGTTGGAGATGAAGTCAGTAGATGACTCTTCATGATTTGATCGAGGAGGGACGAAGGATGACTTGTTGGGGTCGGTATTCCCAGTGTTTAAATAATCTTGCATAGCTTCTACAAAGCCTTGGGCATGCACACCGGTCGCATGATCGTTCCCAAAGATCTCGACCCAGTCATTGAAAAAGGGCCAGGTTTTGAAACGCATAGTTCAGACGGAGTTGTCAATCTGTAAAGATTTCCTTTCAATTAACTCATGTTTATTAAATGCACGTGTATTCAAGCATCATTGAAATGATTTCATATGATTGATTGAAATTGAATAAATGATGTGTGGAGCTTACCTTCACATATGCATCCCATACATCATCTTGAACATCGAGCATGTGTTTAGGACTAAGATCGAAGCCACTTTTGCCAAGCATGTTAGACAATGAGTGGTAATTCTTCTTCCATGTGTGAATTTTGCTAGCAATATGTGGTTCCGCCTTCAAGTCGGTACCGGGAAAGTGTTGGGCCAATGATTGCTCCAATAGATTTAGATAACCGGTCCTAAATCCATTGTCAGACTTATAGCCTTGAACAACCAACTCTTTCAATGCATGAATGAGCTGTTGCTCTTCAAAATAGCTCAAAGTCCTCCTAGTCTGGGTCGAAGTTGTCTTTTTTTTGGCCGAATTGTTGTTGTTCATGATAAGTTCTGAAAATGTATACAACTTTACTTTTCAAATTAACCAATAAGGGTAACAAAAATAACAGAACGTGTGCCACAATAATTTGTTGGAACCGACGGATCGCCGGGTCTATGCTATCAGAATCGGGATCCAAAAGGTAAAACGCAGCGGAAATAAATCATACCCTTGTAGACCTCTTTGATCTTCTGATGTATTCCTACAGCCTTTCTCGAACGTTGCGTGACCAATGATCCTTCGAGAAAACTCAGTTCTGCTCTCTCTCACTATCACGTGTTTTCTGTGATCTGTATTTTGAGGCGCTGATGAAAAGGGCTATATATAGGTTACACCAGGGACCTAGAGGAGGAATTGGGTTGGGCCTCCTGATGGGCTTAAGTATCCTGTGTTCGGCCCGAACACATAACTTAAGCCCATTAATAATAATTCAGTCCACTAGAGAATTATTATTGAACTACCGTCCCAATCCCATATTTAATATGGGCTCCTTCTTATTATGTGTACATTTATTTCCCCGTGTTTAAGATATCGAATGTCCGTAAATTAAATAAGTTACTGACAACTTAATTAATTTATATCTAATTCCAAGAGTAGTACCACTCATCCTTATTATCATGTCGGATTAAATCCACCTGCAGGGTTTACATGATAATCCTTATGAGCTCCTCAAGGGGACATTATCATCCTAAATAATTAGGACACAGATTCCTTCTATAATCAACAACACATCATATAAACAATGTTATCTCCCAACTCACCGAGCTTATTGATTTATGAATAAATCTCACTCATTGGCAAATTAAAGAAATAAACACTGAGCATACGTGCCCGTTATTATATAGGGATTAAGAAGATATACATCCATAATAACAGAGGTCTTGTTCTATTATATAGTCAGTATAAAACGAACAACCTCAAATGGTCCTACTCAATACACACAAAGTGTACTAGTGTAGTTTTATAGTCAAGACAGACTAATACCAAACTACACTACAACCATTCCGATGATTTGTCCAAATCCATCTTGGTTGTGACCTACTATTTATAATTTATAAGAAACTGATAACATGATCTTCTGTGTGGTACCACACATCAAGTTATCTATAATAAATTAATTGGACATTGCATAAACATATATAACAAATATAAAATGCAAACATATGACCAAAGTGATTCTCATTCCATAAAAGATGTTCATACAAAAGCTAGGCTTATAGTATACATCCTAACATAATTGGTAATCGATGAATGCATAAACTAGAATTGCCAAGTCGAGAGAAAACAGTTTGATGTTGGATAATTATACAAGTTGTCATTACAAGTCGAACATGATATTCAAATAACATAGTAGTAAATGGTCAAATTACAAGTTCCTGTCATCCCACATTTCTAGTGCAATGTTATCTCTTCGTGATGTCTACACTTGAGAACACTCTACTTGGTCAACGTAACCAATGTCCAAAGGTGGCTCAAATTCACGATTGGGAAAAAAGTCGGGAACCTCACACTCCATTGGATCAATGGTCGCATTGGTACGAATGAAATTGTGCAGCAGACAACATGCTAAAATTACGTGATTTTGAGTTTTGATTGGGTAGAAATAGTTGCTCTTAAGAATTCCCCAACGTGCTTTCAAGATTCCGAAAGAACGCTCAATCACGTTACGGGCTCTTGTATGCACAAGGTTAAAACATTCTTGGGGTGATTGAGGTCCTTGGGAAGCATGTTGTCATTCCTGGAGATGATATATAACACCCCTATAAGGTACTAGAAATCCATTCTCATTTGTATAACCCCCGTCACACAAGTAATAAGTGTCTACCATATATCCAACTAAGTTTATTAGGTCATGTCTTTCGAGATGTGTTATTGAAATCCTAAAAAAAAGACAATAAAAGATGATGAGTTTGTTTACCAATTGGGACTTTTAATCCATTTGGTCGGGTGATGGCATCACGTAACACGCGACCATCGGCAGCGGATCCTTCCCATCCGGTCAATACGTAGACATAATTCATGTTCCTATCACATACACCTAACACATTTACCGAAACAAATCCTTTTCAGTTCCTATATCTTGGTTTGTCATGAAGATGGACCATCACAGGGACATAGGTGTCATCTAGGGCACCAAGACAACCCTACACAACATATACGAACCTTAGATTAAATTAGGGATTGTCGGATGATTTATAGTGTAAGAATAAAATTTGTTCATTGCAAATGTGTATTTGGGGTACATATCCCCGATGGTATCTTAAAATATTTCCAACGTTCGGTCGGCTCATCATCTGCAATGAGATTCAGTTGAACAAGAAGGACGGTGTGAAGAGAAAGCAAACACCGTAGCACAAAATTGAAGTGTCAGCTTATTGTGTGACCACTTCTACAAAAATCATCCTTTATGACTCGATTCTTCTTATGATATGATAGGATAGAAATAAATATAGCAACTTGCTCAGGAATTTGTAAGTGCTTAGTTGGCTCTAAACTCCTTAAGTTTTCCAACAAATAACAAAGACGACTGAAGGTGTCACGGCTCATACGGAGGTGATTGATACAAGTGTCATCACTTAGACGCGTTAGAGTACGAATATGGTCCAATTGTCGGGTTATTTTACTAGACACATGATACTTTTTGGGCCTACAAGGCATGCGTTGTGTCAACAGCTTTCGTTTTCGTCTAATGATATAAGCAAATGTCATCAACATACATATAGTTTTGAAAGCAGCACTCATTGCCTCAACAACATGAGAAATAAGCTCGATATCAAAGTCGTCTTCCATTTTTTATGTCTAAGGAAAACAAAGATATTCAGATTAGTTGGAACACGTATTTGATGCTGAAATTTATATCAGATTAGACCCCCTATGTCAGATTTTGTTTTGGTAACGTGATCAAGAGTAGTTAGTAGCCAATTCACTTTTTAACATATGAAAATACAAATGGGTAAGTGCACATGTATAGCTTGGGTTTGCCTAAAATGGATTGTACTGATTGTATACAATTGTTTAAGGTGTAATTACAGCGGAATGAGTATTTATACAAAGACTCACATGTGCATATACGCAAAAAATTCAATCCCAATTGTTGAAAATAAAAAAAAACAATAAAAAGGACTTAGGTATGACTAGTTTGTATTTTATTATAATCCATACTCAGTTCACACAATTCTATTTCAATCTCAGAAATAATTCCTTTCGGACGATTGAAAATATGAGATGAACTTTAAAAATACTGAAATGTAACCTTACTAAACAACAATTAGGTGTAGAGGTTGGGCCTAGTAAATTTAGCCACTAATATGTATATAAATTTTAGGCTGCAGACTTTCAAATCTTCATGTTCTTAAGTAAGTCCATTTAATTACTTAGCAATTTGTTTTCTCTTCGGAAAGAAAACTTAATGGTAGAAGGCTCTTAACAGATGTTCATATTGATAGTTTAATGTTTATCTTGAACGGTGACATATAATTTAGGTTGGAAAGTCACACATTCCAAAAGTTGTATAGGTTGGTACACCCAGTTTGGTGATGCAAACAACAAAGCAATTACAGCAAGCAATTCTATGGTACTTTATAAATTCTGAATTACACACATTGAAATTTAACCATTCGAGGTCTCAGTTTGAGAAGTATAAGTGAAAGATCTCAATTGAATATAGTCCAAACATATATTTCAAAAATTACCATCCAGATCTGGATCTCCTAGTTTCTAGCATATTGTTAAAAAAGGGCAGCCATAAATATCAAAACACAAAGCACAACACATGATTCCTAAAACTACAGCAAACAAGCCCAATCCTAATTCACTATGTATCATAAATGCCCACTGATATAGATAAAATTGAACAGAACAATGTGCAATTTAAAGATGGGTATTTGTCAAACCTGTTCCTTAAGCAAAGACAGCAACTAAGAGTAATTAAGACACCCTTTTTCCGGTATTCTTCAATCTCCTTCTGTATTTGAGAAAACTAGAAAAAAATACAAGGTTCAAAGTCTTCTTACAATCCTATCATATGCCCTGTCCGTGAAATATTGACAACGTATTAAGTGTGGAAGTACACTTGTAGTTCATTGCAAAGGACAAATGTAAATATCTGAACTCTTACCAAAGATGCAGAACATGAGCTTCATCTCATAGTTACACAAAACACAAGAAAGCTCTTGCACGGGCGGGCAAATTTCACATGAACCAAACACAAAAACTTTTATCAGTATGAATGTAAATTTACTAAGATTGGTCAGCTTAGTGAAAAAGAACAGAATACATTAAACACTACTTCTAATTTCTAATAATCTCAATGCATGGGATAAGTCATTAGATTCTAATCAATGTAATCATTGGATTATAATGCATGGTGAAGTGAATTTGAACACCGCTCCGAAATCATGCTAAAGGCTCATCGGAAAGTCAAGACAACTGCATGTATATAATAAATTATCCTATCAAGGTAGATTATATTTACAGTTCATGAAGGAGCTCCATTCTGGAAAAGAGCAAATGATATATAAAGATCGCAAGAAGCCATATGACTTTCAATTTAAACAATGAGTAGTGCTTATGACTGCCTATTGTGGTTAATTTCAGGATTTCCGGTATGAAAAAAGTAAGAGAAAGTAAAAAGAAAAAAAAAGACTGACGTTATTGCCAAGGACAAAAATATCGGTACTTGTGGATATATCGGTACCTTGATTTTACGGATATATCGACGGATATATCGATATCGGTGGAAATATCGGTAATTTCGAAAAAAAAAATTGAAAAATATATCTAGTATTTTATATAATATTATAAGTAACATTAATACATATATTGAACTTAAATTTCAAATAATAATAAAATAAAATATTTGATTAGTCGTCAAATTTATGAAATTCTATAATACTTTCTTATATTATGTATCAACACCACTTAATATATGACATGTGTTCATAATTTCATATATACAACCAATAACATGAAAAAAAATATTATTATGCTAGACAATCCAAAAAATATTATTTTAACTTTAAAATATTATATATTTCCAAACTGAGAATACATTAATCGTAATACGTGATTTAATCTTATAAATTAGCGTCACGATATGATTTTTCAAGTTTTTTTTTTTTTGAAATAAAATCATGTGTCACAATAAATATTTAAAACTCACAAATATTATTGAATTTGTATGTAACTAGGTCATACCTAAGAGTATAATTTAGTAATGGTTACAAGATATTATCCAAAAAAACAGAAAAAAAAACCCAGAAGAAATAGGAAAAAGAGGCACGTGTAAGTATACACAAGGACGTAACCTCCTATTAACCCAACCCCAAACTCATGCCTCTTAATATCAACTCTGCCATTTAGAGAGAGAGATAGATATATATATATATATGTATATATCATCCCCTTTATTTTTCTTTCTTCTTCTTCTTTTGGGATTTGTCGTCGCCGCGTTGTTTCCGTCGCCGCCGACTACCGCCGCCCGCCAACAGGTATCTCTCTCTAAAATCACACAGCAACCAAATAAAGCTTCGATTTATTGCCGATTTTTTGGCGACAAATCGTCGATTTCTCGACGATAAATCGGCCATTTCTTGCAGAAAACTACACTGATATTTTCGATTTCGATAAATCGATGATTTTTGCCGATTTCTCGGCGATTTTTCGGCGACATTCTAACGGAAAAAAAAGACATGCGATATCTCTGTCGGACTCCTCTGTTTGCCGAGATTTCATCGACATATCGCCGACTTTTTTCGATTTTTTCGTCCCTGGTTATTGCAACCATTTTTTGGGTAAAACTAATATATGGCCCGACCTTGTTTTAATCTCACCAACATGACTCATGTGCAGGAGATAACACTGACATTTAGTTTAAACATTTCATAATTAAAGAACATAAACACCTCAATCAACTTGAGACTTGGCACCAAGGAATAAAGAACAGTTAGCTGCCCCACAGAAATCAAACAACCAACAAATTCCTGCAACTCAATTTCACAAAGCGTAACGTCTACACACAACGTAAGTGGATTATTCAATTAATTTTATCAACTAAAAAATCCAAAAGCCTCTTTTCAATTGAAGGTTTGAAAATATCCAAGAGGTATACAGAAGCCATTATCTTTTACAATTAAAGCATGTGCATTTATCCTGAACTCCTTACTCAATTAAAAATGCGGAGTCGTGGCCACAGTTTGAGGTCAAATATAGCACAAAACAAGTTCATCAAATGAGCCATAGCACCAACACAGTCATTCAACCCAAAGAGTATTATTTTTTTCAATCAAGTCAAATGCATCAACCAGTTTGTCCATATAAACTATACTCAAGCATCAATAACAAACCTGAACATCTCGTTTGGGTAATTATTAGATCCTTTAGACAAATACTCATCCCAATTATCGATTTTTTAATAATTCCAACATCGTTGAAAAGACAGACATTTAACACACATAGACTTTAAAAATTCGAAAGGACCCATGGAGAGAAAACATGTGTATATTATGCGATTACTTACACTTTTGAACCACCGTGAATTGTTTCTGCCTCGTATTTGGTTTTCGCCCCACTCGTTTCCTCTTCGTGTCTGAAATTAGGGGACAAAGAGATCATTAGAAGAAAATTACAGAAAGGCCACTACCAATTTTTTTGATTGACATGCAGATCACAAACAGAGCAGCCAGACTTAAAATATTTTGTTAATAATGAAGCATATTTGGGCCTCATATCAGATATCTATTGATGTTGCAGGCTGATAATAACAAAGTATATTTCTCAGACTCATCACAAAACTATGAACAATGTAAAACTCATTTTGTTAGATTTGGTGAAATACTCATATTTCATTGTATATAATACACAGTGCAAATCAGTGATGTCATTTATTTAATTCAAAACATGAGATATGCCGTTGTAAAACTAATCACAACATGGTCCAAATTTCTCATTCACAATCCCAAAATCTATAAAAATATATTAAATCGTCTTCAATAACAAACCTGAACATCTCGTTTGGGTAATTATTAGAAAATTTAAACAAATGTATCAAATTATCGGTTGTTTTTTAGTTCTAACATCGTTGAAAAGGCAGACATTTAACAAACATAGACTTTCACAATTCGTAAGGACCCTTGGGAGAGAGGACTGTGTATATTAAGCGATTACTTACGCTTTTGAATGACCGCAAATTTTTTGTGCCTAGTGTTTGGTTTTCGCCCAACTCTTTTCCTCTCTGTGTCTAAAATTAGCTCGATTCGCTGGTGGATGAGCTATTTCATCTATTCTCTTGCCCAGGGTCACAACCTACGCACCTTGTTTGAATGCTAGTGAGAGAGGGTTTTGGAGGGGTCGGGGCTTTTTGTTGACTGAGGTTTCGGAGTTGGGATATGCGCTCAATCAACCGATTTCCAAGGTCGTGAGACCCCACGATACTCGTGTCGTTTTCACCAGTCGGGGTGTGCTCTCGATTTTGAAGAGCTGCGATGGTGAATCACTGCGTGGGTGACTGGAATCTTGTTTGGAAGATGGATAAGGGTTTTCGCATTTGGGGAGAGAAATGATGTGTAATTCCAAGGGCAGACTTGTGATTTAGGTAACATTCAAGGGTATACTTGTGATAATATTATGTACAGTGGGGGTATAATTGTACTTTCAGTGGAAGTTACTGTTGGGCCTATCTTCAACCCAATACAAAATGTGGGTTTACAAAACACCCAACAAACCAATCTAAGCCCAAAGTGGAAGCCCAGGCCAAAAGCTAAACCTGGGCCCGAAACATGCATACCAAACGGGGGTTTAGGCTGGAATCCAATCCTAATCCAGCCTAAACCCACCTACAAAACGGGGCCTAAATGTAAATATGTAATACCTTAAAGGTGCATAATCATTAATACTTATCTTTTTAACCAGTTTTAATACATTTATATTTGAAAGTATATAATACCACAAAGATATATAATTGAAAGGGACTTATGCAATACCTTTAACGTCAATATGTAATATCTTATCATTAATACCTCAAAACATTAATATGTATAAATTTTATGTATGTATATAATATCTTAAAGGTATATATATGACACCCTAAATGTATTTATGTGATATCGTTAATGTGCACTCAATTAATATCTTCATGTATTACATGTAACAAAAATATTTTTGCATATTTAATTATCTGACTGATCATCTCAATTGTAATACCTTTATAGTAAGTATATAATATCTTGTAGCATAATTATTAATACTTATGCCAACTAAATGTTATTAAGAATATGTGATACCTTAGAAGTAAATATGTAAATAAGAAGAATAAGAACAAGAAAATAGAGAAGAAGAAGAAGAATGTACAAAAATAAATAAGAAAAATAAAAAATCGATAAGAAAAGAGATTAAGAAGAAGAATGAGAGAGGAAAAAAAAGAGGAAAAAGAAGAAAGTAGTGTCTTAAGAGTAAATGTGTGATACCTTAGAAGTAAATATGTGATACCTCAAGAGTATAAATCTGATACCTTCGTAAAATACACTGGTGCACTAATATCTTCGTAGAATACACTAGTGCACTAATATCTTAAGAGTAAATGTGTGATATCTTAGAAGTAAATGTATGATACCTCAAGAGTATAAACTTGATATTTTCACAGAATACACTGGTGCGCACAGCGCACACAAACTATGGTATGACCGCACGTAGGAACGACCTATGCACCAGATCGGGTTGGAGGCACGGACCTTAGATCTGTGTTCCGGGGTACAGAAGTTTTTGTGAAAATTATATGTGAGATGATTGCATATGAATTTTAGATAACATTTATCTATTTGTAATTATCTATTTTACTACACAGTTATTTATGTGCATTAGGTGCACGGATCCTAAATCCGTACAACTGGTCGACGTAATTTGAGGGTACATTTCATGAGTCTCACATGTCCACACGTGCGACCACGCACCCAAACAAGTTTTGCACAACTGGATCGACTCGACCTAAGGTTGCATTTCATGAGTCTCACACATCCACACGCGCAACCACGCACCCAAACCCTAGTTTTGCATAACTGGGTTAACTTGACCCGGGGGTGCATTTCATGAGTCTCACACGTCCACATGCGTGACCACGCGCCCAAACACTAGTTTCGCAGTTATGTTGGCCTAATTTTTTAGTTTGATGAACCTAACATTTTAGTTATATTCGCATAACCTTTTGCAGTGTATGAGAGACTTATAATACATTTCAAAACATTTATGTTGTATTAATATAACTTTTATGCATAATAATTTAACATTTTCGTTATAATAATATAACCTTATGTTATTCTTTTAAGTACATAAATGTTATATTATTATAACATAAAGATTCAGCTATACAACATGAATTTTTATAGTGAAAAAGGTAAGTTATTCACCAAAAGGTTATGAAATATGTACATAAATATTATACTATTATAACATAAAGGTTATGACATAAATTAAAAACCCGACCCGTACACTTAGTTGCATGGATCATGATCCATACACTTGATACACATAAACACTACTCATTTTACTAAGCGGTCATTTGCTCTTAGAAAAAAAAAGAAAAATGAATCAACTTTTTTGTAGCTTTTTCCTTAAAATATTAGTTTTGGAAAATTAATACCATACACGAGCATTGAGAGAAAGAAATAACAAGATACTATAAAAACTGTACAAAAATTTATATACGTTGGTTTAATGAATTAAAAAAACAAACTCATAAATCCATGTAGTGTGAAAGTGCAAAGACAAAGTCTTGGGTGAGACCGTCTCACGGATCTCATTTCGTGAGACTGGTCGGGTCGGGTTGAACATAAAAATTATGTAATACTTTTATATATATGAGATAATATTTTTATGTGTATCATGTAATACTTTTTCAAAATATCACCACGTAATACTTTTATGTGTATCATGTGATACTTTTTGAAAGTATCACATGATATACATAAAAGTATTACATTATGAAATATCACATGATATACATAAAAATATTACATGGTACACATAAAAATATTACGTTATGAAGTATCACATGATATACATAAAAGTATTACATGGTACACTTAAAAGTATTACATTATGAAGTATCACATGATATACATAAAAGCTCTGTTCTAAAAATCGGCCTAGGCGGCGCCTAGGCGCTAGGCGGCCCCTAGCCGTATCGATTTTTGCCTGTTCGGTCACCTTAGGCGCTAGGCGGAACAATTCGGCCCTAGGCGGTTTAGGCGGCCCTATTCGGCCCTAGGCGGTCCAAGCGCCAAATTACTTTTTTTTTTAAAAATTTTTTCTTTACATTTTTTACTTTTTTTTTTTCACTTTTTAGCAAAATGATGATATTATTAATGTATTATAAATTATTATTAATTAATTAGATATAGATAAAAATTTCACAAATTGAAAAATACAAATAAAAATAATTTTATAAATAAGATATGATGTTTTTACTCGTCCTCCTATATAAAACCAAAACAATATAATATAAGAGTTCCAAAAATATTTTGTAAGGATAAAAAATTAAGAAAAATAGGTAAAATAATAAAAAATCTATTTAATTTAGATATGCCGCCTAGGCCCCGCCTAGGCATCCTAGGCGCTAGGCGCCAGTCAAGCGTCCGACTAGCGCCTAGCGAATTTTAGAACACTGCATAAAAGTATTACATAGTACACATAAAAGTACTACATTATGAGAATTACATTATGAGAATAAAACATGATGTGATACTTTTATGTATATAATGTAATACTTTTTGAAAATATCACTATGTAATACTTTTGTATATATCATGTAATACTTTTTGAAAATATCACCATGTAATATTTTTATGTATATCATATAATACTTTTTGAAAATATCACATAATAACTATAAAACTTTTTGAAAATATCACATAATAACTATAAAAGTATTATGTAATACTTTCATTAATATGAGGTAATACTTTTATGTGTATCATGTAATACTTTTAAGTTAACGGTGTTGACCGACCATTGACCGTTGACTTTTTGACTTTGACCTTTGATCGGGTCGGTTGACCCGTCTCACGGAATGAGATCCGTGAGATGGTCTCACACAAGATCTACTCAAGTGAAAAAGGGGTTCTTATGCTGGAAACAGACTATAAATAAAGCAACAATGATGTAGTGTTGTCTGTGATAAGGACAACATTACGAATAACAACATGCGGAAAAATTAAAATACAAATAGAAATTTTTATCTAGTGAGTAAAATATTTGTAGGAGTAAGCAGGGCAGAAATTTATTACTCTAACAAAGTTACAAAAAACTGTCTTTGACGAGTTGCTACATCCCAAAAACAAAAGATTTAAAAGGTCTATAGACATAGATAAACTATTGTTGATTACTTAACAATTCTATGTAGAATAAATAGTCAAGAGTGTGAACAACAAATGAACGTTCCAATCTACAGTCTTGATGCTCGTATTTATAAGCTACAGACTACGAACCGTGATCTTTCAACATGTCTTCATGATCATACACATTCTTGCATAACTCCATGACTTCACGTACATCATTCTCACCCTTCACAATCTCACACCTATAAAACAAAATAATAGAAATAACATGGCAAATATATATCCATAAAATGTAGGGATTTGTTAGTTCAACTAAAAAGGACTTGGCCAATCTTTTATTCCCTACCAGAAATATACGTGAAACCAACAAACTACTAAAATTACTCTAAACAAATCAATTAAAACATTAAATTTGATTTGGGTGAAAAGAAAAAGGAAAAATATCAAAGATTATACTTTGTGTGGAATGCAAAATAAAATAAATTAAATAAGAGTTGAACAATTAAACTATAACATAATGGAATCCCACTACTAAAAATGACAAATCGAACTCATTTTTAAAAGTGATATATCATTAGTTGTAGATTGATATATTTCACGAATCTAATTAAATCAACAAACTTATTCGGACAAGTTGTAAACAATTAAATTATTTCATTCCAATGACTGTCAATGCAATCTGATTTTATCCATCTAAGTTTGTAAAATACATCAATTCAAATTATTAATACTCTTTCTAAATCAAAGTATAGACCTAACTTCATCTAACTATATCAAGGCAATTCTACGAGAAGTTCTTATCAAAAACACAAAAAAAGGAAATGAACTTTTATGATAAGTTAGGTGACGTGCCCAATTAATGAACCCAATATTCACGAGCTGACCTAAATGTTATCAAACACAACTATTATTGAATATAATTATTTGGTCAATTAAAATGCCCTTTGCGACCTTTATAATTTTTTTTTTTTACTTATCATTTTTAACATTTCATGAGAGATTGATATCTAAGGTTGATTTACATCATTTTGGTTGTATCAAACTTGGAAACAAATTTGTTATAAAATTGTAAGTAGATGACTATTAGTATTTCATATTTTAAAGGTTGACATTGTAAATGATAAAAATTAAAGATTGTGTAACAGTCTATAGAAAAATTACAAAAAATTGTAACTAAAATAATGAAATTAAAGGTTAAATACTAATTTGTCACAAACGTAAAGGTAAACATAATTTATACATTGAAATACGATAGAAAACATAAGATCTTATCTGCAACAATAAAAACTAAATTTTTCATTGTATATAAAAAAATGGCACTTAATTATTAACAAGAAAGACTAATTACAGATTTGCCCAGTGCCTGTAAATAGAGTACAAAGAAAAGAAAAAAAAAACGGAGCAAAAATCCCTATATCCCCACCAATCAGGCAGTAATATATAAAATTAAAATTATAAATTAAAAAAGAAAAAAAAAACTATTTGTAGGAGCATAAACAAAGTCAACATATAGGTGATGGAGAAGGATAGTCTCATCTCCTCCTCTCCCTTGATATATTTTTCAGAAAAATGTTGATCAATCAACAAAGATAATGTGTCCTTTTCTTCTTTCCCCTCATCTTCTTCATCTTTCAAACATGATCATGATTCATGATCATTGGTTGTCTCTGGTGAGCTCAGAGGAAAACAAGTGTCTTCGCCGCCTGTGTTCCATAGGAAGTGCGCATAATTAGCTGCATAATATGAATTGCTTGGTTCTGCAGAAATGGCTTCCAAGTATGTCTCCTCGGCTGCCCAGAGATCGTTCCTAACCATCCATAAGAAGTGCGCGTATTTGTTCAATGCTTCTGCATCCTTAGGCTCCACCTTTGTTGCCCTCTTGAAGTAGTCTTCGGCTCTGTTTCAACCAAATTTTACGAGAACAAATCAACACCAATGTTGTAATAGTAAAAAACTAGTCCAAGTTTGTTATTTGACATAGTGAAACCACTCATATAAAGATTGGGAAAGGGATGGAGTGTGAGCAATTCTTATCATGAGACGAGGGCAAAAAACAGTCTTATCAATCTACGTAAGGGAGCTATCAGAGGGGCCGACTTGGGGCCCGGGGTTTTTAGAATCAAGATTTTTCAAGAATCAGGACAACAAAGTACAGCCGTTGAGAAAATTGTGAAGGTTTGATGATATTTTTCATTTAGTGGGCTTAATGATGTGTCCCCCACTTGTTTTGGTTCACTGATATCATCTGTCACTAAAAAGGGACCTATGAACTACACCACACATTGTTCTATCATCACACACCATCTCTGAACCGAATTGGGACAACAATTTCCCCAAAAAAATCAAATTCTTTACACGCGACTAAAACAAGTTCTTGATATTCAACGTGGAAAATAAACACCACCCATCATCAATCTTGCGATTCTAAGTGCAATCTAATTGGTTAGAACTATGAAAACGATTGCAAAACGAACAAGAGAGTAATAATAATAATATCTAAACAGACGAAATAATCCATACCTGTCAAAATCCCGGGCCACAAGGAAGAGGAATTGAGCATAATTTGCTAGCAAAAGAGGATTGTTAGGTTCTTGAGCTAATTCTGTTTGGTATAGTAGCTCTGTTTTGAAGTGTTCTGCTTGATCATCGCTTTCGATCTTAGCATCCACTGGAGATACGAATCTTTGGATCGTTTCTTGATCCAAAGCCTCATCTCTCGTCATCTTGGAAGCCTCATCCACAATTGAGTTCCACAGATTAGCCTCTTCTTCAATGGAAGCTTGCCTAGAAACCGATTCTTCACCACTATTCCTCGATGGATTTACAAGCGATGATCCCCCGTTCGTATGGTAATAGTAATTCGACTTATCAGACCTCCCATCTCCATCTGTACCACTAGAAACCGGCCTATACTTCCCACCACCGCCATTGTTACCTCCGACTGAAGCTGTTTTACCATTCGAAGAAGACAGCTTCAACGTTTTAACGATGGATGAATCAAACTTCTGGTTAGATGGAGCTTTATCTTCCACCATGGAAGATGAAACCTCTTCTATGGTGGAAGTATATACTGGTGGGGAGGCAGCAATGGCAGCATTACTTGACATAGAATAAACACTGTAATTCGCAAGGAGAATCATCACATACACCATTAGAGTTGGTGTTTGAGAAAATACCTTCTGAAACAACCACACAAATGAAGCGTGCATCTCCTTCAGCACATTCGCTAAGATTCCCTGTAAATCTTCGTAAAACAGAATTCCCCTCAACTGCAGAGTGTAGCTTTGGAGCTCACTGATTATAAACACCATGGATGAAAAGGCTTTCTTCATCGAGCAATAAGCAGATTCTCCGACTCCGATGAACCCTTCCTGCCATTGTTTCTTCCTCTTTATAATCCTAAGCGACAACGGAATGTCAACACTATTTGCTCTCCTCTCAATATTCGCCGGAATTATCTCGTCTCTCTCGGGGAAATCTGGAGGCTCTAAAGGATCAAACGGTTTTCGATTTTCGAAGAATTTCACCTCACAATTGGAAGCAACATCATCGTTCTTCAACCGCATTTCGATCGGATCTTCGTCGTCATCAGGCACATCATCCTCGCTTAGCTGAAATTTTAGCGCCAATTCCTGAATCTTCTTCGAGAATTCTTCGTCGGAGAATGAATCCAAGCTAGCAGTTAACGCTCTTCTGATAATCCTAGCGCCAGATCGATTGCTACCACAAGATCGAGATTTATAGAGCTTACAAGATTGCAGCGCCGATTTCTCCACATAGCGGCAAAACAGAGCTCCATCGCCGCTAATGAAACTGCGTCGTTTCGACGACGGCGAGGAGATCGCCGACGCTAATGTCTGAGAAGAAGAAGGAGAGTGGGGAGGAAGAGAAGGTTGAGACCAATGCAACGAAGCTGGAGACACTTTCAATCCCATATCTCAGAAGAAAAAAGGGGAGCGAAAATGGAGATGGAAAAAGGGAATCCCTAAAAGGCAAAATTCCGATCCGAGGAAAATGCAAAGCACTCAAAATTCGTGCTCTCGACTCCACACGAATCCCTGCAAAAAGAAATTAACAAAATCCACCAAATCAAGTTTAGAACACATGCTTACAAAACCCAAATTAAATTGAATAAACAATTAAAAAACTCATCACCACCCCACGTATTCTAATCATCACACTACCCCCATTAAAATCGGATCAAAATAACGTAGTTCGATACCGATACGTCACAACAACTCATGAATCTATAGAATAAAACTCACCGGAATTGAACACTCCGGCGAGATCTCCGGCGAGAAGAGAGGTACGAGAGCACCGTATCTTCACTTATCAAGAGAGAAGAGAATGGGTCTGATGCCTTTAAATATACAGAAAGAAACTAAATTAAATTAAAGAAAGAAAAAAAAAACACGATTGACAGTTTGACACCCATAAGAAAAATCTTGGGAAAGTCCAAGAAAGGTATAAACAAAGTACGACGAAATCGTATATAGTATAATATAACAGCTTTGCTTCATTGTAGGACCGTACTCGGGAATTTTATTTATTTATTTAATTTACAGAAAATTACAGTGGTATCGCAACAGCCCGAGTCACGTGCGGAATAGGGGGTGAAAAGATGAGAGCGAGGCGGCTGAGTTCACGGGCCCGGCCCTTTTGGAAGTGTTCTAAGCAATGGGCATATGCCAAGTGTTAATGCTCACCGTCCGCCATTAATGGACCTAACGTCTTCTTCTGCCCCTCTATTCTTTTACGCGGAGATACTGTAAACTCATTTTAATTATGCAGGTGTTTTTGCTTTGTTCTTCTTCTTATAAAAATAATTATTTTTATTTTTAAACCATCTACATTCTACATGTACGGATGCTGAGGCCTGAGAATATACTGCTTTAAAATTATAAAGGTGTACGATGAAAATTTATATTTATATTATAGATTTGAATTTTAATTGTTGTGGATTAATATATTAATATATATGTTAATTAGAAGTATAATACCTAAAATATACAATTTTATTATTTGAGATAGATAATTTAATATTTAAAATAATAGAAATATACTAATAAAATATCAAAACTCACAATTTGCTATTAAATTGAATTCAGTTGAAAAACATATTAAATTGTTGAGTGGGGCTGACATGAACCAGTTGCACGGATCTTAAGATCCGTGCAACACTTATCCGATCCGGCTCAAACTACCGGCCCAAATAGAAAATATATATCCCCTTCTTCTTTGTTTTTTGTCTTTATTTTTTGAAGCACGATGTTCTCTATTTCTCTCAAACCTCATCTTTTCCATATCGCGATGCGAGACTATTATTTTTAAAGTTAAAAATTCATCTTTATCAGTTCAAAAAATATAAAATTGTATCTGATTTCGTGTTCTTAATGTTTTATGATAGATGATCATTCAAATACACATGAAATAGTTGAGTTATCTACTGATGAAGATGAATTTATTGATGTGAATGTCTTGTATATATAACTGACTCATTTTAGTTATGTTTATAAAAGGTATTGTTAATAATACATAAAGGTCACTTTATTGTTTATAAAAGGTATTCTTAATAATACATAAAGATCACCTTATTGAGACAGAAAACTTATAAAGGTATACTTAACTAAATCTTAAAAAAATGCTAAGGTACAACTAGCCTTACAAAAGGTATGTCTAACATAACTAAAAGGTATGTCTAACACTACTAAAAGGTATGTTTAACATAACACTAAAGGTATGACTAACATAACTAAAAGGTATGTCTAACACTACTAAAAGGTATGTTTAACATAACATAAAGGTCAGACACCTGAGAGCATATTTGGGTGGATTTTATCCGCGATCTAGAGGCGCGTGCAGGCCCGTGCGGGCGCGTCTGAGCGCGTGACGGGTCGGGTTAGAAGTGGTGCATGGATCACAGATCCATGCACAATGTGTATATAAGTTTTGTCTAAATTGTTTAATAGTATTTAACTCAAAGATCGACAACTAAATACTCAATCAATTAGGAGTAAGTCTCTTGTGAGACCGTCTCACGAAATTCTAATACATTGCGTGAGACGGGTCAACCCACAACCTACTTACCCACCATCAAACCCTACAATTCACGTGTTGTTTATGGATGATGGGGCTCCGTCTCATGGAAACTATCTGTGAGACCGTCTCACATTAGTTTTTGTGATCAATTAATTAAACATAAAACATATTTGAATGTATTGGATAGTATCTCGACTCGATCCATCAAGATACTTGAGTTTTATTTAGTTCTTAATTCAGTTTCGATTCATTTAACATGTTACAAAACTAGTTAACATTTCAAATATCTCCAAGATGATAGTCACAACCTTAATCAATCTTAATTTTCGGACAATTATTTAAATTTTATATCGAATCAGATTAGGCTTATTTTATGGTATTTTATATCTCAATTTCAGTCATAATATAATTAGATCTTTGATATAATTGACTAGTCCCAAGGAACATCCTCAGCCGTTGTTTTTCTTCGCCATCAATACTCCTCTGTGGTACTTCACTGGCTACAACTGTATACGGCTTGTCATGATGTCTTCTATATTGTATTTGATTTACCAAAATCATCTCTAATAATAATAATATAATAATAATAATATAAATCATCTCTAATAATAATAATATGTCGTATTAATTTTGTAAATGATGTATTCGGTAAATTTAAGGAGACATTATTGTCAGTAAATATATATTCGGACAGTTTCACGGGATATCAAAATAAATATAATAACTAATTTTTTTTTATAATAATCAGATTTTACATGAGACGGTCTCACGTGAGGTCATATGTAAAATATATTATATGATTAATAAAAACGAATTGACTCATTCAACATGGTCAATATCAATCTCATATAAAATTATATAAATATAAGTTTTTGCAATCATAATATATTATGAGTAAAAAATATTATATTTAACTTTGTAAAAGTATTGTTAAGACGTAATTGCATATAACTCTATCATAATTGTTTTACAATTGAGTAAATTAAAATAATGTTTTGTTCAAATTAATTAGTGATTTCAAATAAATGTATTTCAAATCTATTCAAATTGGAGTATATTTAAATTAAAATCAAATTATTCAAAATCGGTTCAAATGAATTTATATATATACATCCAATCCATAGAGAGAGAGAGAGAGAGGCATTATCAATGAATTTACTAATGTAATTTTCAAATGTTTTTATCAAATTCTTTACTCCAAACACAAGACTACAAATTGTCGTGGATATATCTTATATGCAATTAAAATTTAAAAAAATTGCCCAAAAAAAAGAAAAAGGATCATGGGTAGTCTGTGAGGATATCATATTTCATTCAAGAATCGATCATCGATGATTATTGTATTTAATTTCACATTTTTCATATCTATATATATATATATATATATATATATATCACAAAAACTCATGTGAGACGGTCTCACGGATAATTTTTGTGAGACGGAGCCCCATCACCGCAAATAACATGTTAA
This sequence comes from Scutellaria minor, assembly GCA_954870855.1. Classification (NCBI taxonomy): domain Eukaryota; kingdom Viridiplantae; phylum Streptophyta; class Magnoliopsida; order Lamiales; family Lamiaceae; genus Scutellaria; species Scutellaria minor. The sequence goes on from OX940729.1 coordinate 5,963,482, forward strand.
TTGTTGGGTTTGAGTGGTGGGTAATTGGGTTGTAGGTTGATCCGTCTCACGCAATGCATTAAAATTCCGTGAAACGGTCTCACAAGAGACTTACTATATATATATATATAGAGAATTGATCAGGCACGCACCTGAAGAATGCGCACCGTGCGCACTTCTTTAAGATTTCTTTTTATTTTTATTTTTAATATCTCATATTATATCTTTTCTCACGTTGCCACTCCACATACGAAATTCTCATCTCACACATGATCTATCTCATCATCAACATATACAATTTGCATCCTACATATCAACATAGATCTTCTTCCCAATTATCATAATCAATGTACTTTTTAATATTTTATATTATTATACATATTTATATTATTATACACATAATTTTATAAATCATAATCAATATAATTTTTAATATTTTATATTATTATACACATATTTGTTTCTCACTCTACTACCACTTTTCAATTCTCATCCCAAAGGAAACAATAAAAATATCCAATTAATCAATTAAAGGAAACAATTAATAATATTCAAGTAATCAATTCTCAAAAAATTCTAAATTATAATCAATGAAATTTTTTATATTTTATATTATTATACACATAATTTTCTAAATCATAATCTATGTAATTTTTTATATTTTATATTATTATACATATAATTTTTTTTCTCAGCCTACCACTTCACATACGGAATTCTCATCTCACACATAGACATAACTCCTCATCAATATCTTCGTATACTTTCTTGTATAAATCATCAAAGGAAAAAATAATTTCAAAAAATAAGAGTTTGTCGTGGTTGTGGTTAGTGAACACATAACTTCTTTTATAAATCATCAAAGAAAAAAATAATTTCAAAAAGTAAGAGTTTGTCGTGGTTGTGGCATTAGTGGACACATACTTTCTTGAATAAATCATCAAAGGAAAAAATAATTTCAAAAGTAAGAGTTTGTCGTGGTTGTAGTATTAATGTACATGACAGGAGAAATTGTACTATCCTTGGGATAGTATAATATTTTCTTATCTTTTTTGAAAGTTTTTTCATTTAAAAAATTATGTTACTAATTTGTTTTAAAAAAATTTCACATGTGTACCTCCATTATATTTGAAGACACAAAATACAAGTAAATAAAGAGATTTGGGGATTTTTAGAATTAATTGAAGACTTCTTGAAAATTGAATTGGAGGACATGATTTGTTGATTTTTGAGGATTTCTTGAAAATTGAGTTGGAGGATATGATTTGTTGATTTTCGAGGATTTGTTGAGTTTGATGATATGATTTGTTGGTTTTAACAATTTGTTGAGAATTTATTCTCCTTGTTACTTAATTCATATTTCAATTTATTTATTCATTTTGAAAATTTTATTCAATTTTTATTATTTATAATTAAATATTTTTCATTATTTTCTTTAATATATTTTTCATTCTTTTCTTTAATTATGAGCTACAATAGGATGATCTTGAGGATTTATTGAGGATTGATTGAGAATTTATCATATTTGTTAACCAATTCATATTTTGTACAATCAACATCCTCACATATTGTTTAAATTAATTTGGGTGAGAATTGATAAGAAAATATGTGAAAATGTTGATGAGGGGTTATGTGTTCCGTATGTAAAGTGGTAGGATGAGAAAAAATTATGTGAATAATAATATAAAATATTAAAAATTACATTGATTACGAGAATTGGGAAAAAGATCTATGTTGATATGTGAGATGCGATAAATCCATGTGTGAGATGAGAATTTCGTATGTGGGGTGACAGCGTGAGAAAAGTAATAATATGACATATTAAAAATTAAAAAAAAGAAAAGAAATCTTAAAGAAGTGCACGAATTTCGTATGTGGGGTGGCAGCGTGAGAAAAGAAATAATATGAGATATTAAAAATTAAAAAAAAAAAAAAGAAATCTTAAAGAAGTGCGCACGGTGCGCATTCTTCAGGTGCGTGCTTGATCAATTATATATATATATATATATATATTAATGCATTCAATATTTATGTAACATGTGCATATTCTTATTTAAACAAGCTATTAAACAAATATACAATTATAATGATAAGATATATTTTTAAATGAACGGCAGAGATGGGCTTTTGGCAAAGATAGGCAGGAAGATAATGAGATATGATTATTTACATGACATATGCCCTTTTTTGTCTCTAACAAATTGTCAGTTGCTCTGTGCCCACAATTTTGAACTAAGTTTTCAATTTGCCTTTTTTGATTTCCCATGCACATTGCACCCACTCTCAATTATTATTATTGTGACTATTATTGAAACGTACGAGACATTATATAACTAGCAGTTTATCAGTGCATACGTGATTTATTATTTATTATATTAATATTTATAATTTATAATAATATAATAAAGTTATATAAATTAACAGGTTATTCATAACATCTTTTATTATTTTAATTTAAAATATGTACCATATACAAATGATTTTATATATTACTCATTGCATTGCACGAATTGTCATATAACTTTAATAATTTTAATTGTTAATTTTATTTTTAAATATTTTTATTTTATTTGTTGATTTATATTTTCGTCAAATTAAAAATTATCTACAATAATATTTTCTTCAATCATAAGAATTAATTTTTTCTTTTATGTCTTTTATAATTCATATATCTCACTCTCATACTTGAATCATCATATATAGTTTTCTTACGTCATTCTTCATTTCTTTCTCACAAAATTATTTGTTCAATTTGTGTTTAGTGTACAAAGATAATTTGGTGGGATCTCCTTAGATGAAGATATGAGACAATAAGATATGAAAGAACTTTTTTTACGTTTAGCAAATCTTGTATTCTTTCATTTTTTTATAGTTTTATATAAATTTGAAAAATCATTATATTTATGATTTTTTATTGTTCTTTTTTCTTTAGACAATAAGATATGGAAGAATTTTTCTTCCTTTGAATATTTAGCAAATCTTGTATTCTTTCATTTTTTTTTTCACAAAAACTCATGTGAGACGGTCTCACAGATAGTTTCCGTGAGACGGAGCCCCATCACCCATAAACAACACGTGAATTGTAGGGTTTGATGGTGGGTAAGTGAGTTGTGGGTTGACCCGTCCCACGCAATGTATTAGAATTTCGTGAGACGGTCTTACAAGAGACTTACTTTTTTTTTTTTAGTCTTATATAGATTTGAGAAATAATTATATTTACAGTTTTTTCTTGATTTTTTCTTCATTCTTTGTATATCTTTTTTTTTTCCAATTCTCTATGCATCTCTCTTTTGTTGAGAAATCACTATATTTTTCTTCATTTTTTAGTTTTATATAAATTTGAGAACTCAATGTATCTCTCTTCATCTCTTAGCTTTATATAGATTATAAAATAACTTATAGAGTAAGAGTGATCTTTTTTTTTTTATTCTTATTAAAGAATAGGATGAGTGTGTGGTGGGTGTTTTCCTTCTCCATAGTTTAAGTTTGTGTGGTTTTTTTATTCACAAAAACTCATGTGAGATGGTCTAACAGATAGTAACCGTGAGATGGAGGTCACGGAGCCCCATCACCTTCAGATAACAAGTGAATTGTAGAATTTGAGTTGCATATGATTGGGTTGTAGGCCGACCCGTCTCACTCAATGTAGTAAAAATCCGTGAGACGGTCTCACAAGAGACTTACTCTTTTTTTTTCTTTCTCTCTTCTTGAAAGAGAGTAGTAGTTTTCCCTCTTTTTATTTTTTATATTTTCCTTTCTATGTCTCCTCAAGAAAACATGAGTTTTTCTTCAAAACTGATATGCCTCCTCCAATCTCTTTGAATATATATATATATATATATATATTCAACTATTTTGTTGGATTCTTTTTCTTTTTATTTTTATTTTTAAAAATTACAAATTTCCTTTGAGATCTTTTTCTTCAAGATATTGAAATCTGGGACTTTTTTCTTTAAGTTTGTATTCAATTTTGTGTTCTAGTAAAATTTATAACGCCTAGGATGAAACGATGCATCATCGTAATAATTTAATCGATATATATATATATGTATATAGTTGGAACACAAATGTGAAAGGGAAAATTTGATCAAAAGTAAAAAAAAAGTAAGTTTTTTTTTTCTCTCTCCCTCCCTTCTCTCATCTACCTTTTTGGCAGGCTGCGGCACGCCTCTTCCTCCTCCGTTTTGACCGATCTTTAAACCTTTTATAGCCTTCGTCGAGCCCGTTCCAAATCCGCTCTCGGTTTTACGTTTCGACGTCTTCTCCATTGGGAAACGGCCGGTCAAACCTTCTTTTTCTCTCTTATCTCTTCATCTCTTCATCTCTCTCCCTCACTGGACCTCCCTCTCTCTCGCTTGCTCACCTCTGCTGTCGCCGTGTTGTGTGTGTGTGTTTGGGACGACGCCTCATTGCGCTGTCGTGTGTCGAGGAGTCGGTCGTCACGCATTCAACTGTGGTGCATCGCCGGCGTGCTGTGTGCGCGTCATCCTGCTGTGCGCACTGGTCGGAGCTGCGGGTTGTGTGTGTGCATTGGGGGGACGACGTTGTGGAGTGCCACCGTGGCTGTGTGTGGTGGTCGGGGGCGGTGCGAGGTGGTGCCGTCGTGCCCGATGTTCGCATAAGTGTCTTGTGTGTTTTGTGGTATATGTGTGTGTGAGGGCAGCGTTGTGCAGCGCCACCGTGCTCGGTATTGGGCGACACTCAATGTAGCGCCGCCTGTGCTGCATGTGTCGTGTGGTTGCCGGCGATGTGGTGTCACCGGCGTGTGTGTGTCAACGGCGGGAAGCGGGCATGGACGATGGGGTGGGTTTGGGAGAGACGGGGGCCTCCCTGTAATTTATGGAAGTCCGGGACTTTGGTGCAAACCCTAGTTTTAAGGTTATTTATGATTTAGTCCCTGAGTTTCCTCAAAATATCGTTTTAGCCCTCAAACTTTCAAAAATTATGTTTTAACCCCAAAGGTTTTCAAGCTTTAGACTTTGACCCCCCAAAACTTTCAAATTGTGTTTTGACCCCAAGGTTTTAAAAATATTTCATAAAGGCCCCAAAACTTTTCTGATTTTACAAAAATGCCTCTGCATCTTTAAAAAGCTCAGTTTAAGCCCCTTTTTTTCTCCGTTCAAGCAGTATTCGTTTCCCTTTCACCCTATGATCGCATGTTTAACCTTCCACACTCGTTTCTTCATTCTTATGATTCTTTAAAGTTTTTATTTTGTTTCATTTTCCCTATCGTTTCTTCTTCGAGAGAGAGTTTATATAATTAAATTATGTGTAATTATCGTAATAATGAAATTAAGAAACCTCTTTACATGTGTAGGCTTTCAAATGATATAAACTTTTTAGAACTTAAGACTTTGATTAAATGAGGGTTACCACCGAATAAGGTGGGGGTAACTTCTAATCTTTAAATGTTTATGTTTTCTGTATTTGATGTATGAATTGTTAAACCCTTTATGTCGTGATTATATGTTGTGAATACTATGTTCATACTATTATATTGTGAAGGGACTAAGGTCCATATTCACTTTACCTATAGTGTTGTTATAACACCTGATCGACGGAACTTTATATACATCGTAACAGAATTATGTCTCGAGGCCGATCACGTAAGAACCAGCCGCCGATGGAAAATCCACCAGAATAAGATGTGGATGCCACGATGGGGGATTTAGTTTCTATTCTTAGAGGTTTGGCTCGACACTTTGAGGTCACACAAGCTACACCACTGCTAGTGAGGAATGATGCAAACCTGATCTTTGAACAATTTCGGCATTTCAATTCGTCAACTTTCAATGGAAAGGGTGAACCAGTTGATGCTGATGAGTGTCTAAGGTCACTTGATTGTTTATTTGGGCACCTGACCTGTATGAAGGAAAAAAAGATTTCACGCAGGTGGTCGCACAATATTTCATACCTCAATCGTACAGTGACCGAAAGAAAATGGAGTTCTTATATCTCCGTTAAGGAGTTTTATACCTCAATCGTACAGTGACCGAAAGAAAATAGAGTTCTTACATCTCCGTCAAGGAGTCGTATCGGTAGGAGAGTATGAGCGGAGATTTAATCAACTAAGTAAACATTTCATACCTCAATCGTACAGTGACCAAAAGAAAATGGAGGTCTTACATCTCCGTCAAGGAGTCGTATCGGTGAGAGAGTATGAACAGAGATTTAATCAACTAAGTAGATATGCGATCCACCTGGTAGACATCAACACCAAGAAGGCCCGACATTTCGAAAGGGGTCTTCGTCCGGAGATCAGTTTAATTCTAGCAGGCTAGGGAACCATGAATGTTTTTAAAGCGACGTTTCGAAAAGGGTCTTCGCCCGGAGATCAGTTTAATTCTAGCAGGCTAGGGAACCATGAGTGTTGTCCTATGAACGCTTTTAAAGCGACGTTTCGAAAGGGGTCTTCGCCCGGAGATCAGTTTAATTCTAGCAGGCTAGAGAACCATGAGAGTTGTCTTATCTAAATAAGACAACACTTTTAAACCGCCAAAGTGTTGATGTCATCATGCCACATCATCCATGAGCGTTGTCCCATGAACGCTTTTAAACCGACGTTTCGAAAGGGGTTTTCGCCCGGAGATCAATTTAATTTTAGTAGCCTAGGGAACCATGAGCGTTGTCTTATCTAAATAAGACAACGCTTTTAAACTGCTAAAGTGCTGACGTCATCATGCCACGTTATCCATGAGCGTTGTCCCATGAATGCTTTTAAAGCGACGTTTCGAAAGGGGTTTAAACCGCCATAGTGCTAACGTCATCATGTCACGTCATCCATGAGCGTTATCCCATGAACGCTTTTAAAGCGACGTTTCAAAAGGGGTTTAAACCGCCAAAGTGCTAACGTTATCATGTCACGTCATCCATGAGCGTTGTCCCATAAACACTTTTAAACCGACCGCCAAAGTGCTAACGTCATCATGTCACGTCATCCATGAGCGTTGTCCCATGAACGCTTTTAAACCGACGTTTCGAAAGGGGTCTTCGCCATGACATCATCCAACCGATGTTTCGAAAGGGGTCTTCGCCATGACGTCATCCATGAGCGTTGTCCCATGAACGCATTTCGAAAGGGGTCTTCATCATGACATCATCCAACCGATGTTTCGAAAGGGGTCTTCGCCATGATGTCATCCATGAGCGTTGTCCTATGAACGCATTTCGAAAGGGGTCTTCGTCATGATGTCATCCATGAGCGTTGTCCCATGAACGCGTTTCGAAAGGGGTCTTCACCATTGTCCCATAAACGCGTTTCGATCGAAAGGGGTCTTCACCATTGTCCCATGAACGCGTTTCGAAAGGGGTCTTTACCATTGTCCATGACATCATCCATGAGCGCTTTTAAAGCAGGCTAGGGAACCATGAGCGTGCTTTTAAAGCTCATCAGCAGGCTAGAGAACCATGAGCGTGCCATGGCAAATTTTTCGCCATGACATCATCCATGAGCGCTTTTAAAGCGTAGCAAGCTAGGGAACCATGAGCGTGCTTTTAAAGCTCATCATGCCACGTCGTCATGGCAAATATTGCGCGTTGCCTGGGATTTGAACCCGAGTGCCATGGTGGAACTCCAACCACTAGACCACTAGTGCTTTATGTAATAATATTCTACATGCATTTCTTTTATTTCAATTTTTGATATTTTTCAATTTTCTATTATCATATATTTTTTTGTTAATTTTTATTATTTGTATTTTTAATATATTTTAAAAGGTTATATATATATATAATTGGAAGATTAATGACTAATTAATATGTTTAGTAATGTTTAATCTAATTTCATTTTAAGACAATTATAAAATATACTAGTGCATATTTTTAATATATTTTATGAAAATACTATTTTTTAAAATTATGAGTTTGTTCATTTATTAATGCAAATAATATAAGATAAAATCATAAAATAATTAAACTTTTCAAATTTAATTTAATTAAAAAATAATTAATATTATCATATATTTTTTGTTAATTTTTATTATTTGTATTTTTAATATATTTTAAAAGATTAACAATATATATATATATAATTGGTATGATTTATATATATATCTTTTTTTTTTGCTTTATAAAATAATTGTTTAAAATAATTTATGTTTTTTGTATTAATTTTAAAACCAAACTCATTTTATCTTTATTTTTATTTTAGAAAAACATTCATAATTTATGAATTATGAATTGTAAAACATAATTTTCGAATTATGTTTTAAAATAATATATAAATTTTGTATTATTATATAAAAGGGTGAGAGTAATATTTTAGGTGTAGTTTCTTAATTAATTCAAAATAGTATTTTATAAAAATACTATTTTTTAAAATTATGAGTTTGTTCATATAAGATAATATTAATGCAAATAATATAAGATAACATTATAAATTAATTAATTTTTTTAAATTTAATTAAATTAAAAAAAATTATTTTATAATTAACACAACACATAAAAAAAAGCGTTGCACAATAGGGTTGTCTATTGGCAAAAAAGTACTATGAAAAGACAACGCATAAAAGCGTTGCATACAAGGGTTGTCTATTTTTTAAAAAATAAGTTATTTGACAACACTTTGAAAAAAACGTTGCACAAAAGCGTTGTCTATTTTTAAAAAAATACGCTATTTAACAACCCTATGAAAAAAACGTTGTCTTATCCAAAAAAAAACGTTGTCTTTGGTTGAATTTTTTGAACAAAGACAACGCTTTTCGGAAAAAGGGTTGTAAATTTCGAAAAGACTACACAAATTCATAAAAATGTTGTCTTTTGGGGGTTCTTGTATCCTATTTTTCTTGTAGTGTATGCGAACGTCGTTGAGAGAGCTCAAGAGATTTTTTCTCGACTACGCTTGGACGTATTACTGTCTAAGAAGATTGTTGTGATACCCGGAAAATGGAAGTAGACCGGTCTGAGTCAGAGCTTCAATCAAAACAAATTTCCAAGGACTAACAATGTTCCGCTTCTCCCCACTCCCAAGCAGGGAAACCCATGTACCAGATGTGAAAGGAATCATGTGGGGCCATACCTGTAAGGAACTCGAAACTGCTTCAGGTGTGGAGAATCGAGACACATAACGAATAACTGTCAGAAGTTTGAAAACCCAACAAATGTAACACTGAGGCCAAGACTAGGGACAGGAAAGGCTCGAGCTTTTGCTCTCACTCGCACGAAGGCTGTTGAAGGGTCAGAGATTATGACAGGTATGTTAACAGTATGCGATACCCCTGCTCTCATCTTGTTTGATACCGAAATAACCCATTCTTTTATCTCTGTCAAGTTTTGTGATCTGTTGAAGCATGAGAATGGTAGGGTAGTCGCTGAAACCCTAGAAGTTAGTATTCCATCGGGAAAGATAGTAAAAATAAAACACCTTTACCGTAATCTAAGAATCACTTTTGAAAATAGAATCCTTTTAGTTGATCTACACGTTCTGGAGATGAAGGATTTCAATGTGATCCTAGGGATGGATTAGCTTGAGACAAATCACGTGGTGATCAAATGCCATGCAAGAGAGATCAATTTTTAAATACATAAAGAACAGAAGTTCACATTTTATGGGACATGAGTTAGAGTCAACCCGAGAATTGTATCGGTTATGAAAGCAACCAAGATGCTTAGTAAGAGAAGTTGTAAAGCTTGGTTGGTAAACATGGTGAATCTCGAACAAGAAACGAATCCCATTGAACATATGTCTGTGATAAGGGAATACATGGATGTCTTTCCAGAAAATTCACTCTGCCAGATCGGCAGGTTACTTTTGAAATTAACCTTATACTAGGATCAATACCGATGTCGAAAGCTCCGTATCGGATGGCACCGAAAGAGCTATAGGAACTGAAGGTTCAATAACAAGAACTTCTGGACAAGGGATTCATTCGTCCAAATGTGTCACCCTGGGGAGCTCCAGTGCTCTTTGTGAAGAAGAAAAATGGAAACTTTCGGATGTGCATTGACTATCGAGAGCTGAATAAATGAACCATCATGTCATGTCCCGTTTTCTTTTCATAAAATATCAGAGTTTTCACACGGGCGTGAAGAAGAAATAGTAAGGGACAACAGAAGAAGGAGATTAAAGACGACAGAAGAAAGAGGTAAGGGATGATGTGAAACATTCACAATTCATCAAACGGCCTCAGCCGATATCAATCGGTCTCAATACCGATAACATTCGGTCTCAATACCGACAACACAATATAATACAACAGTGGGAACAAACCATCAGGATCTCACTTCCATCACATGTATCAAATATTATAAAATGTGAATTAAATAAGACTTTGTTTGAAAATGTTGTGGGATCACAACCTAACAAAACAGGTCCAGATATGGCACCTCCTCTCTCCTTCTAGGATTCATCAAGCCCATCAGTTCATGTATTGTGAATATAGATTAAGGGGTGAGTGCGTTGAATACACTCGTGGGGGTGAAATCCGTCTCTTATAATAATTAACAGATATATTATACCTAAAAAGTAACAGTCAGTCACGTTGTCACAACACATAAGAGACATAGCATGTAATTCGTAACCCAACTCAGATGCGGGTATCCCCCGTCTTACCCCTACAGATCTCAGGCGCAGGTATTACCTGATTTACCCTTATAAAAACTCAGGTACGGGTATCACCTGACCCTACCGAATCTCAGGTATGGGTATCACCCGACCCTACTACGGGCATCACCCGATCCTACGGAATCTCAGGTACGTGCATCACCCGACCCTACAATATCTCAGGTACGAGCATCACCCGACCCTACGGAATCTCAGGTACGGGCATCACCCGACCCTACAATATCTCAGGTACGGGCATCACCCGACCCTATAATATCTCAGGTACGGGTATTTCCCGACCCTACGGAATCTCAGGTACGGGTATTACCCGACCCTACAATATCTCAGGTACGGGTATCTCCCGACCCTACGGAATCTCAGGTGTGGGCATCTCCCGACCCTACATAGGAATGAATGTGGACCCACGTCCTTTCATAGTATAACATGATCACGTAATCATAACATATAATCACAGCATTTAGTATTCCGTCAATTATGCATTAAATAGGGAAAACTGTAAACAGATAAAGAGATAGAAATTACCCCCACCTTGTTCGGTGGTTACCACATGAGTAGCGAGTACCAAAGATCTCATGTCTTAATGTGCAATCCGACTGGTAGCTCGTTTTCATCGCTTTCGGCTCGTTCGAATAAATGATGAAAAATGAATTGACTAAGCCCCTATTTATAGATTTTCAAAGTTACTATTTACCAAGTAAATTTTAATTACCATTCATTAAAATATATATTTTTTTCCATTTTACCGTTCATCCGGATTTTACCCCCTCGTTTTACCTAACCTTCGTATTTGGCTCTTTTCTTCGCCATTTGAGCTACGGGTCTCCGATTGACCCCTAGTTTGTTTCTATATTCTCATTTTTCCGTTATGCATCTCGTGGTATCAAAATATTCTATGTTCCAAGTTTAGGAAAATTATCGATCTAAATCGTGTTTGAGCATATATCTGAAACGTACAGTCGACACATACACAAATAATTATTAAATTATAGGTTCAAATATTTAATTAATCAATTATGCTTCATTTTTGATCCGGGGCACTGCACATCAAGAACAAGTATCATCTGCCTCGAATTGAAGATCTATTTGATCAGCTAAGATGTGCAAGTGTGTTTTCAAAAATCGACTTAAGGTCTGGATACCATCAGGTAAAAGTCAAGGATGCTGATATATCTAAGACAGCCTTTAGAACAAGGTATGGCCACTATGAGTTTGTAGTAATGTCACTTGGACTCAGCAATGCACCAACTGTTTTTATGGATCTAATGAATTGCACTTTCCATCCATACCTCGATCTTTTCGTCATTGTGTTCATCGATGATATTCTAGTCTACTCATACGATAAGATACACCATGAACAACATCTCAGGATTTCACTAAAGACTTTGCGAAAGAAAAAACTTTATGCAAAATTTGAGAAGTGTGAGTTCTGGATGGACAAAGTAGTCTTTCTTGGCCATATTGTTTTCTCTCAAGGGATTGAAGTAGACCCTAACAAGGTAGAAGCTGTCAGCAATTAGGAGGCTCCAATGCATGTTAAAGAAGTGCGAAGTTTCCTTGGCTTAGCCGGATATTATCGAAGATTTATAGAAGGATTTTCGAAGATTACCACTCCTATGACTCATTTGACACGGAAGGATGTAAAGTTTCAGTGAACTAAGGGATGCGAGCGTAGCTTCCAAGAACTGAAGAAGAGGTTGACAGAGACACCAGCTCTAACGGTTTCAGACGTAATGAAAGAGTTCGTGATTTATAACGATGTATCCAAACAAGGTTTAGGGTGTGTTCTGATGCAGCAAGAGAAAGTAGTAGCCTATGCATCACGGCAGCTGAAGACTCATGAATAGAATTATCCAACATATGATCTAGAGCTGGCCGCTGTTGTACACACTCTCAAGATTTGAAGACATTATCTCTATGGCAGGAAATGTGAGATCTATACCGACCACAAAAGTCTGAAATATTTCTTTGAACAAAAAGAGCTCAATATGAGACAGAGAAGATGGCTGGAGTTGGTGAAAGATTATGATTGTATGATTCTCTATCATCCCGGAAAAGCGAACGTGGTTGCTAATGCTCTTAGCAGAAAAGAAAAGGGGATTATGACGTCCATGATCACCAACCAGAACCAACTAATTGAAGAGATATTATTAGGATATTTCTGACTAGGTTTTGATGAGACAATGTAATTTTAGATGAGATTTTAAAGTATTTTTTTTCACGTTTTTAAGTGGATTATAGCTTAATAAGCTTATCTTTCTATGTTGTGATTTATAAAAATGTAAAAATCAGAAAGATATAGAATACTGATGTTAGCAGGATACTGGAGATGAAGTTGTTTCAAAGACTGATTTTCAGTAAGAAAAGTCAGTAAACTGAAGAAGTAACCAGATTTAGGAAGCTGGATCAGGAAGCAGCAAACAGATAGCAGTAAGCAAAACTTGAAGCTGACTGTAGGATTTTGGAACATGAAGCTATTCTCACTAGTCTAAATAAATCCATGTGCAGAAGATCCAGTATCATGTTGGAGGATCTCTGAACCTTATCCTTGAAAGAGTTTCTTACTTGTTTGTCTTTCTGACAGGCACCACAAACATTCTATTTTTTGTAACAACATCAGGCAGACCTCTCACCAGGTTCTTCCTTGCTAGCTTATTTATTGTTTTGAAGTTCAGATGACTCATCCTTTTGTACCATAGCCAACTCAGCTTAGGAGTGCTCTTTGCAGTGAAGCATGTTGGCTGCACTGTTGAACTCCAATTAGCAAGGTAGATGTTGCATCTCTTGGTCTAGTAAGCTTAACCTCATTTGTTTTGTTGTCTCTAATTAGACACCTGTTAAGGTTGAACTCCATTGAACATCCTTTATCACAAAACTGACTGATATTTAAGAGGTTATACTTCAGCCCTTTGACATATGAAAACATCACTGATACTTGCATTGCCTCTGATTAAGCTTTATGTTCCTTTGGTGCTTCATTTGGAGTCATTTCTGAAGACAACCTTGGGTCCTTTGCATGGTTGAAAGTCTCTTAATCCGGCCTTGTTGCCAGTCATATGTTTGGAACAGCCACTATCAATCTACTATACATCACTGCTACTTCCTGGCAACTGTACCTGCAAGTAAATTAGGTAGATTTAGGTACCCATACAAGTACGGGTCCTGGGGGTTAGTTCCTTTTGGAACTCACACCTGTTTTATGGTAATTGGTTTACCATAAGCCTTGGTGGTTCTTTTCCTGTTAGTATCCTTGCATTACAAGAAAAATAAGATACAACAACCCCCAAAAGACAACGTTTTTTATGAATTTGTGTAGTCTTTTCAAAATTTACAACCCTTTTTCAGAAAAACGTTGTCTTTGTTAAAAAAATTCGACCAAAGACAACGTTTTTTTTTGGATAAGACAACGTTTTTTTCATAGGGTTGTTAAGTAGCGAATTTTTTTAAAAATAGACAACGTTTTTTTTGGATAAGACAACGCTTTTTCATAAGGTTGTTAAATAGCGAATTTTTTTAAAAATAGACAACGCTTTTTTTGGATAAGACAACGTTTTTTTCATAGGGTTGTTAAATAGCATATTTTTTTTAAAAATAGACAACGCTTTTGTGCAACGATTTTTTCAATGTGTTGTCAAATAGCTTATTTTTAAAAAAATAGACAACCCTTGTATGCAACACTTTTATGCATTGTCTTTTCATAGTACTTTTTCGCCAATAGACAATCCATTGTGCAACGCTTATGTGTTGTGTTAATTATAAATTAATTGCTTTTTTAATTTAATTACATTAAAAAAAATTAATTAATTTATAATGTTATCTTATATTATTTGCATTAATATTATCTTATATGAACAAACCCATAATTTTAAAAAATAGTATTTTTATAAAATACTATTTTGAATTAATTAAGAAACTACACCTAAAATATTACTCACCCTTTTATATAGTAATACAAAATTTATATATTATTTTAAAACATAATTCGAAAATTATGTTTCATAATTCATAATTCATAAATTATGAATGTTTTTCTAAAATAAAAATAAAGATAAAATGAGTTTGGTTTTAAAATTAATACAAAAAACATAAATTATTTTAAAAAATTATTTTATAAAGCAATATATATATATAAATCATACCAATTATATATATATATATATATTGTTAACCTTTTAAAATATATTAAAAATACAAATAATAAAAATTAACAAAAAAATATGTGATAATATTAATTTTTTTTAATTAAATTAAATTTGAAAAGTTTAATTATTTTATGATTTTATCTTATATTATTTGCATTAATATTATCTTATATGAACAAACTCATAATTTTAAAAAATAGTATTTTCATAAAATATATTAAAAATATGCACTAGTATATTTTATAATTGTCTTAAAATGAAATTAGATTAAACATTACTAAATATATTAATTAGTCATTAACCTTTTAAAATATATTAAAAATACAAATAATAAAAATTAACAAAAAAATATATGATAATAGAAAATTGAAAAATATCAAAAATTGAAATAAAAGAAATTCATGTAGAATATTATCACATAAAGCACTAGTGGTCTAGTGGTTGGAGCTCGACCATGGCACTCGGGTTCGACCTGGAAGATTGTTGTAGATTGTAACCTGGAAGATATGATGACGTACTATGATGACGTGCGTTGTCTTATCTAGATAAGACAACGCGAAACCTGGAAGATTGTTGTAGATTGTAACCTGGAAGATTAGATAACACAACGCGAAACCTGGAAGAATTGTTGTTTTACTTTGGTGACCTGTAGATTGTGTCGCCTCTTGTATCGCCATTGTTGTCATTATTGTCTTACTTTGGTGACCTGTAGATTGTGCCGCCTCTTGTATCGCCAAAGATGACGTACTATGATGACGTGCGTTGTCATATCTAGATAAGACAACGCGAAACCTGGAAGATTGTTGTAGATTGTAACCTGGAAGATTCGATAAGACAACGCGAAACCTGGAAGATTGTTGTAGATTGTAACCTGGAAGATTGTTGTCTTACTTTGGTGACCTGTAGATTGTGCCGCCTCTTGTATCGCCATTGTTGTCTTACTTTGGTGACCTGTAGATTGTGCCGCCTCTTGTATCGCCAAAGATCCCTATATTGCCATTATACCAAGCAAATCCATTGAAAAGATTCGAAATCAACAAAACAAAAGAAAAGGTAAAAATAAAAAGTAAGTGGACCTGACCCATTTAATTATAACTATATCCGCTATTCTGATATTAAAATTTGATAGAGATGAAATTTGAATTCGAACAGTTGACTCACCTCTTTTTTTTTATTTCATTTTTTTGGACTTGGAAAGAATTTGTCGATATTTCCGATTCAATCTTCTTGTTCCTAGATTTTCTAGAGGTCGCGAAACCTGGAAGATTGTTGTAGATTGTTGTCTTACTTTGGTGACCTGCAAGGTTTTCTGAAACCTGGAAGATTGTTGTAGATTGTTGTCTTACTTTTGTTGTCTTACTTTGGTGACGTGGCATGATGACGTGCGCTTTTTAAATAGCAAAAAAAAATTCTGCAAGGTTTTCTGAAACCTAGAAGATTGTTGTAGATTGTTGTCTTACTTTGGTGACGTGGCATGATGATGTGCGCTTTTTAAATAGCGAAAAAAAATATTCCAAGGTTTTCTGAAACCTGGAAGATTGTTGTAGATTGTTGTCTTACTTTGGTGACATGGCATGATGACGTGCGCTTTTTAAATAGCAAAAAAAATTCTGCAAGGTTTTCTGAAACCTGGAAGATTGTTGTAGATTGTTGTCTTACTTTGGTGACGTGGCATGATGACGTGCGCTTTTTAAATAGTGAAAAAAAAATTGCAAGGTTTTCTGAAACCTGGAAGATTGTTGTAGATTGTTGTCTTACTTTGGTGACATGGCATAATGACGTGCGCTTTTTAAATAGTGAAAAAAAATTATGCAAGGTTTTCTAAAACCTGGAAGATTGTTGTCTTATTCTTCTACTTGCAGCATACTGATTATACTGCTTGTCTTACTGTCTTCTTCCTGCTGCAAGGGTTTCTTTCCCTTATCCAGTGTACTAGCTTTGTTCAAGCTTCTATTAATTGGAAGGGTTTCTTTCCCTTATCCAGTGTACTAGCTTTGTTCAAGTTTCCATTAATTGGAAGGAGTTCCTGAGTATAGGAGACTCGGGCTTGAACAAACTTTCCAGCCTTAGATGTGCTAGTAGGTTTCTGTGAGCTTTCAGAACAGTATCCTAGACTACTTCCTGAGTAAGAATTTTGGGTCTCCAGGATACATTCCTGTGCTTTTCTTGCTGATTTTCTATACACATCAATTGTGTTTTGCAAGCCAGCTTTCTCAACTTCAAGCTTAGTGACTAGCAGTTTGAACTTAGAGACCTCAACTTTGAGGTTATTGCATTGTGTACTGAAGTACTCCAGGTCAGAAACTTGTTCCTTCAGTACAACCTGCTCACTCTTGAGCTGGAGATTTTTCTTTTTAAATTCTTCATGAGCTGAATTTATCTGCTCAAAGTCACTCATGATCTATCTAAAAGACTGGATCATGTTAATGTTGGAACCGACGGATCGCCGGCCCTATGCAATCGAAATCGGGATCCATAAACAGTATGACAACCTTCAGCGAAAAAGAAGTCATATCTTTCTTAGAGACTGGTGTAGACAAAAAGAGTTAGACCTCTCGATCTTCTGTTGTATTTCTAGCCCTTTCTTTGGACGTCGTGTGGGTGACGATCTTCCAAAGACTCAGCAGTCTCGCCTCCTTTCTCTTTCTCGCGATTCTACGTTTTGACTTACGCGTGAGATTGAGAGTTGATTTTTGGAGGCCGCTGATATTAGGGATATATATAGGCTACAACAGGGACCTAGAGGAGGAATTAGGGTTGGGCCTTCAGATGGGCTTAGGTGTCCTGTGTTCAGCCCGAACACCCAGCTTAAGTCTATCAATTATAACTCAGTCCACTAAGGAGTTATAATTGAACTACCACCCCAATCCCATATTATAATATGGGCTCCTTTTTATTATGTGTACATTTATTTCCCCGTGTTTAAGATATCGAATGTCCGTAAATTAAATAAGTTACTGACAACTTAATTAATTTACATCTAATTTCAAGAAGACGCACATCCATAATAACAGAGGTCTTATTCTTTTATATAGTCATACAAATCGAACAACCTCAAATGGTCCTGCTCAATACACACAAAATGTACTAGTGTAATTTTATAGTCAAGACAGACTAATACCAAATTACACTACAACCATTCCAATGGTTTGTCTAAATCCATCTTGGTTGTGAGCTACTATTTATAATTTATAAGGAACTGATAGCATGATCTTCTGTGTGGCACCACAAACCATGTTATCTACAATATAGATTAATCTGGACAAATATAAAATGCAAACATTTGACCAAAATGATTCTCATATCAAAATAGATGTTCATACAAAAATTAGGCTTATAGTATACATCCTAACAGTTAAGTCTTTCAGAACTTGAAATGTTAAGGGATTGTGAGGTTATCTCATCATCTTTATTATCTTCACAATCCTTGGCTATGAGGTAGAGCTGTTAAAATCACTCTCGGATGAACAATCATCCTTGACTTCTTCTTTGGAGCTACTTGCTGTTTTAAGAGCTTCAGCTTCACTGAGAAGTGCCCTGAATTTCTGCTTGTCATCCCTCCTCATCTCTCTCCTCTGCACCCTCTCATCCTCATTATACTTATATACTTGAGGGTGGGGACAGTTTTTGGTGAAGTGTCCAGGTTTCCTGCAGTTATAACACAAGTAAGAGGAACCTGTGTTTGCTTGCTGTTGTGGTCTTACCTGAGGACTTCTTTCTGATGTCTGAAGCTTCTTCCTGAAATCATTCCCTTTGTGGTTGGTCTTCAGGAACCTTTTGAACTTCTTCAGTAAGAGTGTCATCTCTTCTTCAGCATCCTCAGCAAGTACTTCTTTCTGCTTACTCTTCAACTTACTGCTGCTTGTAGTGGTAATATCATGTGCCCTAGCAATAAGTGTTGTAACCTTGGCACTCGATCCTTCAACCTCTTTTCTCCTACGTTCAATATCAAATTCGAACGTCTTGAGGTCTGAGAACAGGTCAAAGGTGCTTATCGCACAAAGATTCAGTGAAACTCTCATTACGGTTTCTTTGTTGTGTCATTCGGTAAGGTAAGACTCTCAGCACCTTTGTATTCTTCTCTTTCTGGGTGTAGGTCTTTCCCAAAGATTCAAGCTCACTGATGATAACAGTGAATCTCTGATCAAGATCTTCTAGGGTTTCTTCAGGTTTCATTGTAAACTGTTCATACAGTTGTGTAGCTTTGGAAACCCTATTATCTCTGGCAAGCTCATTGCCTTCACAGATTAACCCTAGCTTTTTCTAGATTTCTTTAGCTGTCTTACAGCTCTTCACCATATTGAATGTTCTTTTATCCAGCATGAGAAATAAAGCATTTTTTGGCTTCGTTGTCTAGGTTTGCTCATTTTCACTCTTCAGGAGTATATTCGTGTCTAGCTTTGACAATATACTCCACTGGTGGAGGAGGTCTCCTGTATGCTGGTGCAGCATCTTGTGGACCGAATCCTGGTGGCACTTCTGCTTCATCATCGATGATAGCTGCTCCCTCGACCTCTCCACCTATTGTCTCAGCAGCTTCTTCAGCTCGTCTTCACTCGCGTTGTTGTGCTACATAATTAGGGTTTAATTTGTAGATGACTGGTGGCCCTTCAGTTATAACATACCATATCTTATCATGCATGGCCGATAAGTGGGCTTCTATGCGAATCCTCCAGTCGTCATACTCATCTATGGAAAACATAGGTAGTTTGTGATATGAAAAATCCATGCTAATGCTAAAACGGATGAGTTTTGGTCTCATAAAAGAAAAAGGTTTAACCAGTAGAAATAGGTGAATTTGGGTAGGTTACCAGTCAAGTTGGCTTTTAACCCAACTCACTCAGATACCATTTGTTGGTCCCAAGTGATCAGAGGTTCAGGGGGGAATGAACCTCTATCGATTTTTCATTTTGAAAACTTTTCTGTAAAACAGATCCTGATTTTACTGAGAATACAGTATCTTGACTCGATTCAGAAACCTGGCAGTAAGCTGTTTCAGGTTCCTGAATCGGTATCACAGTATGCAGCAGAATAAACTTAAGATAGAGTTTCCTTTGAAAAACAGTTTTCTTTCACTAGTATGATTTTAATGCAATTATTTTTGCAGTATGCTTATGATAAATGCAGCAAGATAAATATGTATAAAATACAATAAAACAAGTAATCAAAGTAGTAAACACTTATGGTTTATAATGGTTCGAATGTGGTGTAATCCTTCTACGTCCACTCTACTCCTTCATAAGGAGAATCTTTGATAGGTTAGTTTGTTTTACAAGACACTGCTTTACAAACCTCTTTCAAACAAGTTAACCTACTAGAATCCAAGGATTCTTAGGTACTATCCCATACAGGGTATAAAAATCACACAGAGTTATAAGCCTACACAAGACTAACACTTAGCAAGGATCTAATCCTATCAACTAAGGATACCAAACTTAAAACAACCTAGCACACAACAAATGGTTAAAAGTATATGGTTTTTCTTCAACTGGTACAACAAGAAGTCAGTCTTAAACTTGAAAGCTCGAGTGCTTGAATAGACTGCTTCACAAAGTTGAGTGATTGAACTTGGATAGCTTGAGAATAGCTTGAAAATGAAGAGCTTAGAAAATGTTTGCAATAGTCAGTAGTTTAGTTGTTTAGTAATCTTCAAGGTCACTCATTCCTTCTATTTATATCACTAGGAAAATGTCCATTGAAGAGAGACATGGTCCTTGTTGCAATTCAAATTGATCTTCAAATCTTCGCATTAAATACATCTTGGAAGATTTGGGATATAGAGCATTTCCTACTCTGATCCACATTAATGGCGCCATACTCCAACTACAGTACTTTTGCAGAGCCGCTGTCCAAGTGGCACCACCTCATTGGCTCGTTGCTAACTTCTATCTACTGGTAACTTTGACAGTAACCAAACCTTGTACTGTCTCTAGCATATTCCTTGTACTGCATTAAATAGGTTAGAAAGACTTACAGCTTGCTGCTCAGGATGCAGTAGCCACTTTCTGTTATGCGCCAGGTTTCTGCTTCAGAACAACTTCCTATTCTAGAAACCTACAGTCAGCTTCCTGACCTGTGTCTCCTTTCTGATCTGTTTCAGCTTCCTGACTCTGAACAACTTTCTGTTCCAGAGTCCTGTAGTTAGCTTCCTGACCTGCGTAAGCTTCCTGATCTGCATCTCCTTTCTGATCTGCTTCAGCTTCCTGACTCTTAACAGCTTCTTGTTCTAGAGTTCTGCAGTCAGCTTCCTGATTCTCTTCCTGCTATCTATTTCATCTGCTTACTGATCCAGCTTCCTGATCCTGATCTCTTCTTCAACTTACTGATCTTCCTTACTGAAAATCAGTCTTCAAGTCTTCTTATGATCCAGAAACCTATTATGATCAGTTTTCTCTATCTTTCTGATCTTTACAACTTTTACATATATGACTTAGAAAGATAAACTTATCAAGCTATTATCCACCTATAAAAACGTGGTTGATGGGTACTCTAAAGTCTCAACTAATATTACATTGTCTCATCAAAACCTAATTAGAAATATCCCAACAAGTTCATATAATTATTTTGTGAGGAATTTCTTTATCAATATATGAAATATATGTATTAAGATTTATTTTTATTAATATATATATATTTGTGGTAGCATTCAACATGTGTCAAATTAACTTGATTAAGAAATTACTTATACTACTGAATGCATCCCAAAATTAATTATGATACTTGCGTTCTACTCAAACTCATATCTAACTCCTTTATTTTATATGGACTGTAAGTAATTATATAGATATCTAAATGGGTAATCTAACATAACAATTTAAATAATGCATAAGAAAAATGCTTAATAAATAGAAGCTAGTTTGAAAACATTATGGTTATAAATTTAAAAGTTGTGTACGAGACTAATTAGAAAACATAAGATAACGATCATCATATATGCACAATGATAATAATAAATGTGGATGGATAACAATAAAAAAGAGGACCTTTCCAAAGAGAAGATTGTGAAAATTGGGGAAATTTAATTATTTTTCAGTTGTTTTACGTAATTAAATCTCAATGCATGTTTATACGTGATTAAATTTGCAATTATAGTAAGTTTGTTGTGTTTAATTGCTAATTGAATATTCACTTAAATATCCATGTGTATAATGTGTCCACATACATTAGAGATTATTATTTACAAAATTAGGCCCCTTAGTTTAATTTTTTTAATGCAAATTGCTGTAAAGTTTATTATTTCCTAATTAATGTGAAAACAAACAATGTTATCTCAAAAAAAAAAAAAGTTAGATTTTTTTGTGTCAGGTTTGCTGGACTTAACCACAAACTTCATGGGTGTCATTACAGGAAGTCAAATATTGTGGGCATATTTAAATCAAAATTCTTCAAAAGAGTATAAAGAAATGAGTTGTTCCTGTGTACATTTAGTATACATGGAATTCGGGTCGATTCAATTTTGATCCGAATCTGTGTGTTTTTGAATTTAGCTTTTTTTTTTTTGCTTCAGGTTGTTACTTTTATGTTGTATTAGTGTGACCTTTATGTTATAAATGTGTGACCTTTATATACAACTATCATGACTTTTATGTATTATAACTTAGAAAAAAATGAAGATTTTCAATATAATTTGAACTGTATACCTTTATGTGATATCAATGTAACATTTACATTATATCATGTCACCTTTATGTATAAATATTCTGACATTTATGCACTTTTATATATTACATAAAGGTCAGAATATTTGTACATAAATGTGACATAATATAACATAAATGTCACATTGATATCACATAAATGTATACAATACAAATTGTGTTGAAAATCGTCATTTTTTTTTCTAAGTTACAGACATAAAAGTACGATGTTTATACATAAAGGTCACACATTTATTTATAAAGGTCACACATTTATAACATAAATGTCAAGACAAAAATTTGGAAAAATTAAAAAAAAAAAAAAAATAGAAATTCGCGGATCCAGGTCAGATCGACCCGGATTGCATGGATCTTAGATCCATGCACCTGGTGTACAGGAAATTTTGTGTAATGAAATTATTGGGAAAAAAAATTACTACATTGTCTATACACCAATTTTTGATCGTTTCATAAGTAATTTATTAATTGACACTTTAACAAACACCATAATACATTTTTTCGGTCTCTATATAAGTAGTTGTATAATATATTCTTGAAATTACATAAATAAGTATTAATATTTATTGAAGAAAAAAAATACCAATAAATGCAATAAAAATAGAAAGGATGATTGTCATATTCCTAATTAATTTTTTTGGGAAAATTTCAAAATTATATACTTGTATATAAAAGAACTGTAAATGCATTTCATCTGGATTTCTAAAATATGTTAGGTGGATAGAGATATACTTTGTTGACTTGATTAATAAGTTTATCACCAAATTAAAAAGGTAACATTCACAGTTCAATTAAGTACTTTCTCCGTTCATAATAAATATTGCTCTGCAGTTTAAATTTGGTTTCATATTATATGTAATTGTGGACTTCTATACAATTTTATTCCCAAATTATCTCTATAAATATTATTTAGCTAAAACTTAGGGATTTAATATGATATCTTCCAATCTTGAATCATAAATTTCTTAATTAGTTAAGGGTATATTTGTCCAATTTTTATATTTCTTAATTTATGATAAAAGACATGAAATTTAGATTAGAGTGGGCAAAAACTTTTGTGCACAAGGTGCACGGATCCAAATCTGTGCACAACAATACTATTATATTATATGAAGTAATATTGTTATATTATATGAGTGATACTGTTATATTATATATAGTTTTAACAGTATTACTCATATAATATAACAGTATTACTTCATATAATATAACAGTATTGTTGTGCACAGATCTGGATTTGTGCACCTTATGCACAGGAGTGTCAGTATTAAGTTTTTCATTATCATGTTAATAAGTCAGATTGATTTTATGATCAAGTGCTCGGATTTAACCAATAGTTTTTTTAACAATGACATGCTAAAATGAGCTTGGAAAACTCATGTTTCCAATAATACCAAGGATTCTACCATTGCATATATATGGATAGATATCAATTTGAACTTAATACCAAATAAGTACAATGAATTATTAATAATAATATTGTTGTTGTTGTAATTGTAAAGAGATCTTTTAAAGATCTTAATTATACATGTATTATCTACTCTTTCACTATTACATGGTAATAATGTAATATCTTTTAAAGATCTTAATTATTACATGTATTATCTTTTAAAAATCTCATGTAAGACCTAATATAAGATGGGTTAATAAAAACAGATCCATCTCACATGGTCAATATTGGTCTCATATAAGATTTATATAAAATTCTGTCTCACGTAAGGTTTATCTAAGACAATCTCATATAAGTTTTTTGTGATTTCAAAATAAATGTCATTCTAAAGTTTAAATTATGTTTCAAATTAAATGTCGTTTTAAACTATTATACAATTTTATTTCCAAATTATTCCTATTAATATTTCTCAACTAAAATTTAGGTATTTATTATGATACTTTTTATTAAATTAATTTGATCATCTTTCCAATTAAATTTTAAATTCTTTGATTGGTTAAGAGTATATTTTGAAACAGATTTTTAAATATGTACCAGCTATCTTAGAATTGAGTAAATAAATTCCAATAATTATTGGGAAGAATATTAAATATGAAACATGGATGAATGATAATTATTAATTAATTTATAACTGTTATTAATTGATACACTAGATCTTGAATGAGCAGTTACATTTAAAATATCTAGTTGTTGAAGGAACCGACGGTCTAAAATGAAAGAGAGAAGCTGTAACCCAATCTCCAATTGCACATGTTTCTGTCAAAATGATATCACCTCCTAACCTATGCTTATCCACACTGTCCAATACTGGTAGCAATACCCTCTCTTATCACTTTCTCCCTTTTTGTCCTAATTTTTAATTATTAATTGACATTTCTGTCTTCACATTTGTTTTGGAAAGAGAATATTTAGCTCTCTATAAATACATAAACTAGTATAAGTCTTGTGCGATGCACAAATATATAAAATTTATAATTTAGAAATAAAAATATTGAACATGAAAAATGATAAAATTTTTGGGAAAATCTCCGTCTAATTTATTACCCGTGTAATGTACGACCATAAAATTTAAATATTTCGAGTTTGATGAGAAAATGTTAATTTACGAAAAAAAAAATCAAGTTTTCGATCATATTTCAATCTCATTTGGTACTGTGTGATGCATGGACAAATAAATTTCAAGTGCCGATAATTTTTTATGTTGATCATGAAAAACAATTTAGTTTTGCAAAGTAATTTCAATTTAATCTACTACCTACATAATTTATGAATTTTAAATATTTCTTATTTTCATCATACATTATCTGACTACTTTAGTATGTACTAATTGTTTTTTGTCACAATTAGTTTGGAAAAAATTTATGCAAATGTGAGTTTTTAATCATTATAATGAGTGTAAAATGATGGTATTATTGTATATTATAATCAAGTCTCAATAATATTTCAACCTCGTTTAGTACCCATGTGGTGTAGCAAGTAAATTTCTTGATATAAAAATGTTGATCATGAAAAACAATATAATTCTCTTAAGTTATTTCAATTTAATCTATTACTCATATAATTTACCCATTTTGAATATTTCTTATTTTCATCGTACGTTGTTTGACTACTTTATTAATTGTTTTGTCATAATTGACCTGAAAAAACTTATGTGAATATGCTCAATAACTTATTCATAATGAGAGTAAAAACAACGATATTATTGTATATTACTCCAAAAAATAAAAATTTAAATTTAGATATACCAATTTAAAAAAATCTAGATATATTTTTTTTCCAGATGCCTTAAAATCAAAATTTATCTCTTAGAAAAATCATATTAGATGATAAACATTTCAAAATCTGATAAATCTAAAACCCTGAAACTATATAACAACAAAAAGTAAAATATTTTATCATTGTTCATATAATTATGAACTTCATGCTACCATAATAATGAAATTTCATATTTATATATATTTTTTAATCATAGATGAAACACTATTTACTCTTACATAAAAAAAATGATATATGATAATAAAATGATTTAAATTTAGGTACAAATTGTTATTCACAACTTTAATGAACTTTTAGCATGATATTATTATCATATATATACAAATCATGCTAAATTTATAACATATCAAATATGATCATGTTTTTTTTTTTTCCTCAATTTTCATGTATATACAAAATGATTTTCATACCATGGATATATACATAAATTATGCAAAATCCAATATTTATAATTTATAAATTTTAAAATAATAAATATTTGTATTTCAACTTTAGATAGTAGAAATAAGATTAGTATAGTTGCATGGAACATATGTTAGACTGAAGTATTATAAATGACAAACTTGTCAAACAAAAATTATGTGATTTTTATTATAGTTTTTCAATACATGTTTCAATTATAGTAAATAGAAATAGTTAATTTATGTTCTATTATTTATGCTAACTTGATTATAATATATTTTATTGAGGTGATATATTTATTGATTAAAATAATATTACAAAATTACTTCTTGTCTTTAAAGACGTTCTCATAACTATAAACATCTTTTTTATTTATTTTTGTATGCAAGAATGTCTGTAATCTAACAAAACGAATTTTTAGTTCCCACAAAATTTTTGAAGGCATTGATACCATTGGCAACATTAAAAAAATGAGTCATATTTGCCAAAATAATGGATATTGTAACGAAAAAATAAAATAATTTGCATCTTAAAAAAACGAGTGAAAAATCGATAATGTAGAAATTTGTTGTTGACATGTATTTATAGATGAATAACAAATTAAGACCACATAACAAAAAAAATCATATATATATACATATATATATATATATATAACACAAAATCACAAATTTTATAAATCTATTTATAATTATATATATTATAAAAATCATAAAATGATTGAGATCACATTTTTGCATACTTGCATGCATGAAATTATAGCAAGCCAACTTTAATTCAGATTTCTTTATTATTAATTTTTTTTGTTATAAATCTTTCTTTATATATATAGACAAAATTATATATGTGTGTGAGCGTGCGTGTGGGGTACAACATTAGAGATAATTCTTGATAATTTTTTTTTACTTTTATGATTTAGAATACTTGAAATTCGATCATTGTATTATTTTAATTTATTCAACAAATATATCTTTAATCTTGATTATAATAATAATTAAACATGTATTAGATGAGATCATATTAATATTCATATACCATAAATAGATTATAATCTCCAAGATTTTGTCAATATCATATGCGATATATTATTACCATGTATATAAATCATGTTTAACACAATAAAAATTTAATTTATAAACAATGAAATAATAAATATTGTATTTCTACTTTTGGGAGGTGGAAATGGGCAGAAAAATTTTACCATTTCTATTTACAGGGGTAATTGTTATTATATAGATATATAGCTATAGATATAGATGCTATAACCGATAAAAAATTAATATATTATATATTCCATAGTTCCAGTTTAATTATTATATGCACAAACGTGCATATTTATTTGATTATGTGCTAAATAGTTTATCAGTTTTATACTAGGTTTGCTTGGATATTACGATTAGACCGATGTAAAAAAAAAAAAAAAATTCTATTTTCATGGCGATACAGTTACATAGAATATATTTTGTTAAAAAATAAAAGAAATATAGTGAAGTTTATTATAAGAAAAAGTTGACATGATAATATATCTCTGTTGACGTGACCAAACCAAAGTGTAGTTACTCGATCTTGATACATTATTGATGAAATATTAAATTGTGCCCCTCATAAGCATAGAAAAAATACGTTTGAGAGTTAATTGCAATTTATTCATCATGAATATATTATTCTAATTATTTTGTATTAATATTTCCATTGATATGATTAAAATTACAATTTAGTAGCTTCAATTTATTCAAAATTACTCCTAAAAAAAGAATGACTCTTGTAAAACCATTTTACAACTCACAAAATAAAGATTAACTTATAAAAAATTAGTTTAAGTTATATGTTATGAGATCCATATCGTGAAATTATATTAGTATGAAAAACTAGATTTTTTTAGGGATTTCAATGAGAACACAAAGAATATGTTGGGAAAATATATTCAACAATTTAATAAATATATTGGAGACTATTTGAAATGTTGGGAAAATATAATTTTGAGTCTTTGACCTCGCGATGTTCCGTACTCTAACTCGGCCCAGTTTATTTATTATGGAGTAGCGTACTACATTTACTTGGTTTCATAATGTTCATAATCCAAATATCATAAATTCGGCCCATTAATCATTGAGCTCGGCCCATTAACTAATGGCCCACCGACCAATATAAAAATGTTTAATTGTTGTAAAATGATAATTATGGATTACATTAAATGAGACTTAATGTGAGACGTCACTAGTGAATGTCTATTTTTTAATTGTTTAATTTATAGTAATTGTCCCAATATGACTACTTTGCCCTTAGAATGGACAACTTGCTTAATTTTGTACCAACCCAAGATACGTTCTTTTGATGTGTGGCTCACATTTGAAATGGTGATACAAAAATATCTTCTCTACCAAAAATAATATCTATAATAGTGTTAAAAAAATATCATGATATCTAATTTGTTGGAATTAAAAAAACCATCAAACCAGAAATAAAATATGATATAAACAATGAGATATTTGAATTAAAAAAAAAAAAACTAGATAAAGATGATAGACCTGAGTTTGGAGGTTGGGACGAATTTTTATAAAGAAATGATCTGATTTGAACAATACAATAAGTGATACAATCTAGATTTTAAAGGAATGGATTAACATCTATACTTATATTAAAGTAGGAAAGTTGGTCAAAATTACAGGAATGTCACTTTCCTGCTCAAAAATGTCATGTCATTAGTTTTGACTTTTTTTCCAAGCTTGAATCTCACTTCTTTTCCAAGTCTGAATCTGGTTTTCCCTGGAAGACATCACATTATATAAGCAAAGTCATTCAATATATCTCATTTCACATCAAATATTAATAAGAAAACAATTCATGAAGGATGAAAATATCAAAAGAAGAATAGAGACGGGAGAAGAAAAAAAGTTTTTTCAAATATCAAAAGAAGAATTAGAGATGAGAGTCATTCAACAGATCTCATTTCACATCATAAAAGTTGAAAATAAGAAAACAATTTATGGATGATAAAATATCAAAGAAGAATAGAGATGGGAGAAGAAAATAAGTTTTTTCAAATAAAAATATCAAAAGAAGAATAGAGATGAGAGAAAAAAAGAATTTTTTTCAAATATCAAAAGAAGAATCAGAGATGAGAGTCATTCAACAGATCTCATTTCACATCATAAAAGTTGAAAATAAGAAAACAATTCATGGAGGATAAAAATATTAAAAGAAGAATAGAGTTAAGAGAAGAAATTGAAATATCAAGAGAAAAATTAGAGATGGAAGAAGAAATAATTTTTTTTTCAAATTTAATGATATATTGGCAACATTAATCTGATTGTCATAAGCTTCATTATCTAAATACAACAATCATCCGATGACGAATAACATTACAAAAGAAAGATAGGAAAAATACATAAGAAAAATAAGAGAAAGATAAAAAAAATACATGTAAGAAATTGAGAAGTAAAGGAGAAGAGAGGTTGAGTGTCGCTGCCATGGCTGCTGCTTTTCCATATTTAATGGAACGATGAACAACATATTTGCTTACTTCTAAAATACATTATAGACAAAATATTTGCTTACTTCTCTTGATCAAAGATCATGTAATCAATAAGATGAAATTGTGGACTTGGTTATCATATAAATGAAGAAAAAGACAAAATTTAGATAGAGTGTAGACGGTGGTTGGAGGCGACTGTTGAATGTATAATTAATCTTAAAATATTTTTGTATGTAATCTATTTTCTTACTTAATCGTTTCTTTATATTTGAATTTTACTTCATTTTTTATATATTTTTATGTGGTTTTAACAAATAATTATTATGTATCTATAACTTAATTGATAGATTTAATGTATATTATTCATGTTATCTAACTACTTAATTCATTGTTGTTTTTTATGCATGACCTTTGTTTATTTTTTTTGATACTTATATATATAATAGGTATAAATTTACTGTTTATAGGCGTACTGCTAGTAATGAATACATATAAGAAGAATAAAAAAAATCCAAATTTTAATTAAAAAAAGAAAGAATGAATGAATGTTAATTTGTGGGAAAAAAAAAAGTTTTTTAATATTTTATTTTTGCCAGAATTCTGAAAAGGAAATTGCAACAACAATATCCATCATTTAGACCATCACAAATATCACGTTGGAGAGATCAAAGTGAAGAACTGCAAAATTGAGTGAGAAATGGATTTTGCGCGGCCAAATCGGAGCGACGTTCACCTGAGCGAAGAGGAGGAGGCGAAGGCGGCCGCCGCCGCTCGAGACTACTTCGACGAGGTGGCGCCGAAGCGGCACTCTAAGCCTCAGCGCAGCGAGTACTCTACAGCTTACGCCGATGCTCTCTCTTCCGACGATCAAGCTATTCCTGAATTTTCCCAGTTCCAACAACTCGAGAAGGATACTCAGGTTCGTTTTGGATTACGATTTGGGGTTTCTATTGAAGGATCTTCAATTTCATTCCAATTTTAGAGTTTGAGATGGTAGTGGGAAATTGGGGTTTTGCTCTGGCCATAATGCTGCTATATTTGCATTTGGAGATTCTGATATTTTTATATTCATGCAAAAACGTCACGAATCACGATTATGATGCTGTATACCAGTTTAGATTATGTATTGTATATTAGGTTTAAAGATCTAATACGGATTATTAGTCGATTTTTTACATCATTGTGGTTATAGATAATTAGATCTCAAAGTTTGAAGATGATATTTTATACTGCATTGCAGAAACTTGTTTATAGTGGAAGCAAACCTACTGAGGAGTTCACAGAAACAGAGTATTACAGAGATCTTAGTGACATTGACAAGCAGCATCACACGGTACCTAACATTTCCTCTTATTTCTCTACAATTTTAAGGAATTGAAGAAGAAACTGTATAATTAGTGGAAATTACTTGTCTTATTTTCTTTCCACTTTCTAATGGTATGTGCTTGAATATTACTTGATCATTTTATTTGAAAAATAAAACAAACTTTAGGTTTTAACGAATCACAATTAGTGATGAGTGATGGATTGTAGGATCTGTGTATAACGACGTAATACAAGAATAATTGTGATTGTCCCTACACATGAATTAACACATGGAAACTTCAAATCAGTGTTTTATAATGGGACTGATGACTAAACCAGTCTTACTCATGATTATTGTTTAAACCATCCGTATTCCTGTCTTTTTGGCATAATCGGTCTGTTTTCTTGAACATTGCTTCAAATATTCTGCAGTTGATTCTTTAAATTTGATTTGATTGTTGTTGAGTTAGACGGGAACGGGGTTCATAAAAGTGGATAATGCAAATGAGAAGGGGTTCAGCTTGGCACCTGATTCTGCTACAGAATGCCACGCTTCTAGCCATGGGAACCCTGCTACTAACGACTGGATTCCAGCTACTGATAAAACGGTAACACCACACACATTACGATCTCCATTCATCAAATGTTTTCCCGCGAAACATATTCATACTCATGTGTATATGTATGTTGGTATATCCACTTTCTTGATTGACATTTCAGCCCTTGTTTCAGGTGGATTTTATCACTGGGAAGCCCAACAGAAGTGGCTGATCTGGGGTCATCTCTTCGACATTTAAATTCAGTGTCTTGATTGATCCATTTGTTTTGTTTAGGTTTAGATTGAGGTTTGGTTTGTGGATGGAATAAATCTCAGCTTCAACTGGTAAAATTGGTGTATACAGTTCTATCAGTCTATGAGATGCTGTATCAATATGTGTGTGTGTCTGTGTGTCAATATATGATGGATATTATACTCTTTGAAAGCAGATAAGACATGCTTTGTTTATTCTGCTCAATTTATTATCTTCCATTACTTTCTAAATTACTTCTCCATTGAAACAAATTCGAGCAGCTACTAACAACTTCGTGTTGCAAATAAAATTGGAGAAGAGGCTGTTCACTTCTCCAGATTACAATTTAATATTTTAATATTGCTGTCCAAGATTTTAGATGGATGTACTATTGAAAAAAAAAAAAGGTATAAATAGATGTTACGTACCCTATAATATGGCTATACTTGTAATATTTATTCCTCGAGAAAAAAATAATCCATTAAATGGATATAAATATTATTTCATACCAATTATAGAAAAGCCAAATCTAATCAATCAATTAATTATTTTTCTGGGTTTATTGACATGAAAATATTATTAAAATAAACTAGGTATAAACTGAAATGACAATAATTACAATTAATTTATTATATTATATTGCGTAAAAAACACTCATAGCCAAAATTAAGGGAGAATATTCCTTAATAATTAATAAATTAACAAATAAATTGATGAAAAAAGGTATGATTTGACACGTCAGCTTCTCCAGAAACTTCCCTTCTAACAATAAGAATCTGTTTCCTTTCCTTCCAGATACATCCACGGACGCTCACAGAGAAGAAGCAAGAGAGAGAAGCGGTGGAGAAAATTTTCATCGTAAGCAGCTGCCTTTCAATGTGAGTTCGAAATCAATTATTTTTTTGGAGAAGAAGATTTCATGTTTTGCCCCGTGCCTTTTTTCTTCTGGTATCGATGATTTTTTTTTTCGTGATAAATGAGATATTTAATTATTTCTGATTCTTCAATTTCTATAGATTAATTTTCTGGTGGTGTTTTTTTCTTCTCCGATGTATCTTAAACTTTTTCGTTGGAATTTTCTTTTCATTTTTTTGTCTATTATATCCTCTCCTCCCCTCTCTTTTAGAGAGTTTGTAAATTTTGAATTCAGTCGAATCTCGATCTGCTGAGATTAGTTGAAGTATCATTGTTCAATTATGTTCTTTTACCGATTGGAAGCATTAAATTTGATTTTACGGGTTTGTTTTTGAAGCTATTTGTGGAATTAGGTTTTTGGTAAAGAATAAGTTATTGCGAGGGTATAGCTTTTATTTTTAAGCATTTTTAGAAGGAATAGCACTAGAAGCTGTTGAATAAGTTTACTTCACTGCATCCAAATTGTTGCATTTCTCCAGTAGAAAGATTCAGTAAATTGATTTTAGGCTTGGAAAACTTACATTTATGAGCAGAATAATTATCTCATGCCATAGTGCCTTGATTGTTGTGGTTCTTCATTAAATTCGTGTTCCATTGTGTGCTTATTATTCCCTGGGGATATTTTGTTCGGTTGTACTGATTTTATTGATTTGATTGTTGTTAATGCAGATGTCGTACTCCAGAAGATCGAGGTTTGTTCTAATTTTCCAGTCAAAACATAATATTGCTATTGTAATTGGTCATTTGATATCTAACTCTGTTTTGGAACACTTATAATTTACAGGTTCTCTACTTCCCCTTCACCTTACAGGCGCTACAGTAGGTCTGTCTCGAGGTCTCTGTCAAGGAGTAGGTCAAGGTAATTTGTGGATCTGGATTGTATCCTATTTCAGTGCATTATATGTGTAAATTTATCCAAGTATGACTGCATGACTGATATTTCTTGATGTGCAGGAGTCGTGATTCCACTGATGCTGAGAATCCTGGAAATAATTTGTACGTGACAGGACTTTCAGCACGGGTCACCAAGAGAGAACTTGAGAAGCATTTTTCTGCTGAAGGAAAGGTATTGTGCTTAATGCTATACAACTTTTCAAAAATTTCTAATCATTGAAGGTTTTATTTATACGTAAGCTCTGTCAAAATCCTTGAGTTGGAGGGTTCTGTGCTGGCCTTAATGACAATATTCTGGATGATTGTATTGTCCTCAGGTTGAAGATGTTCACCTTGTTGTGGATCCATGGACAAGGGAATCTAGGGGGTTTGGTTTTGTGACTATGTCAACCTTGGAAGAGGCCAATCGGTGCATCAAGTACTTGGACCGTTCTGTCCTTGAAGGCAGGGTTATAACTGTGGAGAAGGTAAAATTATTTTGCCCATGCCCATTTGTACATCTTCTATCTGTGTCTTCTCCCGTATATCAGGACTTTTGGGAATTCATTCAGTTATATTTTCTATTGAGCTTGAAATTATACCGTCTTCAAGTTTCTTTGGCAGCAGGTTAGCTGTGTGTAGCAGCTCTTCATCGAATTAACAAATCAAATCAAATCATCAAGCAAATAGCAGACTGTTATTTCAGAGGGTTGTATGCCCTGCATTTCTCTTTTTCTCCTACACTTTTACACTATTGCCATTTATTTGCTAACTCATCATCTTTTACGACTTTTCATAGTCCTAATTAAGACTATTGGTGGGTTTCTTGGAATCTAATCTCATGGGTAAATATTCAAATTTTCAGGCTAGAAGACGGAGGGGGCGAACACCCACACCGGGAAGGTACCTTGGGCTGAGAACAGCTCATGGTGAGTTGCATGATAGTTGTTTTCGTGGCAATTACTTGGCTAATGAATATAATGGTTTTTCTAAAGCGTTTGTTCAATTGATCATGCAGGTCGTCGCCGTTCTCCTAGCTACTCACCTTATTCTAGAAGTCGTTCTCCTTGTTATTCATCTGAAAGAGACAGGAGTCGTAGCAGATCATACTCTCCTTATTACCATAGGAGCCGCAGATCTTTCTCACCCTACACAAGGCGTAGATCACATTCTCCATACTACAGCCGAGGAAGGTCTTATTCCCGGTCCCGCTCTCCATCGTACAGCAGGTCTCCTGTAAGCAGACGTGATCGTTTGTACTCTCCCTACTACTACCGAGACTACTCGCCAGATGATCGTTGCTACAGAGGCCGTTACAGATCATCGCAAGGTTACTCTCCTGATGAACGGTACTACAGCCAAAAGCCTTACAGGTTGAGCCGACGCTCTAGGAGAAGTTACTCACGTGGCATCTCACCAAGGCGGTCGAGAAGCTACTCAGGCAGTAGGTCCCCAATATATTCGAGGAGGAGCTACTCTAGAAGCGTGTCGAGAAGTGTGTCACCACTTCCAAGGAGAAGCTCAAGGAAGATTATTTCTCGAAGTGTCACCCCCAAACGAGGTAAGAGCTTTAAGAGGAGCTGTTCTCGTGGTTCCCAGGGGTCTCGTAAACGTGTGCCGTCTCATGATAGCTGTTCCTCTAGAAGCCTTTTGAGGGGCCCCAGTTCTTCCTCGTCCTCTCAGTCTGTGTCGAGATCTGTTAGTCCAAGTCGTTCCCAGTAGTTAGGTTGTATGCTTGCTCTCATTTTAGTTATTCTTGAAGAATCCTTTGGGATACTAGTGGCCATCTGTATCTGTTGTTATATGTAGTGCTGACATTGCTACTTAATTCTGAACTCCAGTTTTTATATCAGTTTCTACTTTGTGAAGCTTTAATCATCAGGGTTATTCACATCTTACAGTATGGGTCGATTTTTGTGTTCTCCTTATTTGTAGAGTTGAAGAACGGCACAAGTAGAAAACATGATCCGTTTATTTATTGTTTAATTTTATATAACCAAATTGTGTTTCCTCTTATAAGAATTATAAAATGAGTCTAACCTGTTAAATGTTATTCTAAGATGGGAAGAAACAGATCAATTCCAAGATGTTCGAGAAGGATGTGTATTTTTTCTTCTCCAACGACTTATTGTTGATGGTGAAAAAATTGTAGAAGGGTCTGTAAACTAATACAGGATTTATCTTGAAAAATATTTTCAGTATTTAATAATTAATAGAATTTATTCAAGAAATTGTACAAGTTTACAAACATTATCACATGACTTGAAAGGAATCTGTATTTGATAAAATGTTTTGTCATTATGTCATATGTAAGTGGGTGAGGGAAAGCACCAAATAGAAACGGAGGGCAACACTATTGACTTGTGACTGATTTCTTAGGTGTAATCGTCATCTTGCAAGCAGCTTTATGATGTGTATTCAGAGAACTTCTATGCTGGCACACGGGCCTCGCTTATTTTCCAAATCTCACTTGCGTATTGTGCAATGGTCCGATCACTGCTAAATTTTCCACTTCCAGC
Source organism: Scutellaria minor (assembly GCA_954870855.1). NCBI lineage: Eukaryota > Viridiplantae > Streptophyta > Magnoliopsida > Lamiales > Lamiaceae > Scutellaria > Scutellaria minor. Next base: position 5,999,322 of record OX940729.1, read on the forward strand.
AGTACTGAGTATCGACATCTTTGTCCAATTCTTTTTGTCCCTGAAAGAAAGTAGTATTCCGAGATTAATCACAATTATGATAAACTGAACATATCATGTGAGGAAGTGCAATCAGATGAATTGAAATCATCTCAGGCAATGAAAGGAAAAGGTCATACTATTATCACTCATTTGCAACTCAAATTCACTCCACAGAATATTATATTTTTTTGGAAGATTGTGTCTCTTTAGCAACTTACTTGTAAGCTTCATCCACCCTTTCTTGGGCATCCATGTAGCTTGGGAAGTCATAACCAACAAGGAAATAATCACCACGGCCATAGCCAGAATTGCCCTCAAGTGAGTCAAGCAGTGGATTATAATCATAGCTTCCAAATGCTCCAGATCTAATGAATTGTTTGGCCTCTTCAAATCGAGGGTCTGGCTTAAACTACACAATAAGAAAAATGAGGCGTCATGTCAGTTTTATATGTTTATGTTGTTTCTTCTTTACCATTTGAAATCATTTGAACTACTTTTGTTATCATGCATGGTTCATCCCTTGAAACTTTATTTCGTAGTTTATCAAGGTTTTTCCTTTTATAACAAGTAACCTGTAGGGTTTACACAGGTTAAATGAGGGGTAAGTTTATACAGTGCATATTTAGACTAGAGCTTTTTCTGCAAACATGTTGTGTAGTGTTGCAATGTATAAACTAGATGAAAGATCTGGCACAATGGACAAAGATTTACCAGTCCTTGCTCTCTTTCTTTACGCAAGCGAGGAACTTCATCAGCTGTGGCACCAAAAAGAAAGAAATTTGCTTCCCCGATTTCTTCTCTGATTTCAACATTAGCCCCGTCTAGGGTTCCGATAATGAGGCATCCATTCAGAGCAAATTTCATGTTACTTGTGCCACTAGCCTCCATTCCAGCTGTACTGATATGTTGTGATAACTCACTTCCAGGGATAAGCATCTCTGCCACAGACACATTGTAATTGGGGACAAAAATTACCTGAGAACAATGATAGTAATTAGTAAATATCAAGACAATGAATCGTTAATAGCCATTACATTAGTGGTCATCACAAAAAACATTTGATATTCACAATTTATTCGTCTAGCAGGATTATTAAGAGAAACAAGCTACTGCATATTAATTTATTTGCCCAATCTTTTGAAGGACAAGTTGGAGATAATTTATCAAGAAACTATAGTAGTATGATTGTTGAGTATGTGAACTACTCTACATAATAATCTTACCTCAAGTGGACCTGAGCAGGCAACATACTGAACAATAAAATGAAGAAATATTGTTTAATAATCATTGATTCCCAAGTTAACTTTATATCAAAGAAAAATTAATAATTAGATATGATTTTCAATCTGTGAAATGGACAATATAGAAGTGCATCTTCATTCTTCCAGTCTTTAGAATTTGCAAATGAAACTAGAAATATGGAGCAAGCATACCTTTAAAAAGCTATTGACTTCTGGATCAGTGTTAACAACAGCACCAACATCGTTTACAAGTTTAACAATTCTTTTAGCATTTGTGTATGTTGCAAATGCTTTTCCACCAATCATGATGGTTCGAGGTGTTGTTTTTTTACGATCTTCAGGGCTCATCTCCTGCATAGGTAATCACTAAGTTACTAAATGGACATGTTAGGGATACTACATAAATTACAAAATCAAATTCTTTGTACTCGAAGACAATGGTAAGGCTATGGAAAGGAAAAAAGGGGAACCAATTGAAGCATGTGGTAACAAGAATGATTAAAAACCTGCGGTCAACTGGATAAATACTAGGAGGCTCAAACAAATGCTCAAGAAATATATCTAATGAAGAATGTCTTTTGAATATCAGAAGTTTGCCTCACCTTCAATTTCTTGTACCTATAAACAGCACCCAAAATATTTAACAGCTGCCTCTTATATTCATGGATGCGTTTGACTTGAATATCAAAAAGTGTGTTTGGGTCAATGCTAACACCAGTAACCTGAAGTATATAATTTGCCAAACGCTGTTTGCTTGCCAACTTAGCTGATTCCCACTCGCCTTGGAGTTCTGCATTGTCAGCAAACTTTCGGAAAATACAGTCAATATAACAAGAAAAATGAAGTCACCTATAAATTTTACTAATTGTACGTGAACATCATCATCGTACATACTTGCCGTAGATTTACGAGTAGGTCAAGATTAGTCACCCATTGGTCTGTTTTTAACCATTTGGTGATAATATCACTAAGCTCTGGATTGCAAAACTTGAGCCATCGACGAGGAGTAATGCCATTGGTTTTGTTTTGAAATTTAGAAGGCCATATAGAGACATAATCAGCAAATAACTCAGACGTTAATATGTCACTATGCAGCTGTGCAACACCATTCACCTGCAAGAAAAAGGTGTACAAAATTCAATTGCTACTTATTATTTGTTCAAAATAAAAAGGTAAAGTAGAACGCCACATAACCTTCAGCAATATGGACAGTGTTGCAATATAATGGAATAAATGGAACACATAGCTAAAAACTGAAACACATAGCTAAAAACTGAAACACAATTATGGAGAGTGTTGCAATATAATCAGATATCTTAGTCAAGACAATGCTGTTGATTAAAGTAGGCAGACTAATAACAAGTAAATCAGAACACCGGCCAAAATTAAGTTGCCAGAGCATAATTTTGGGAGTGACAGATGATGCTTTTTTTCTTTTTGGGAAAAATATGGTGAATTTAATCATGCTTTTGTTGATTATGTTGTTGACATTACAGAGATAGAACAAATAAACAAACAGCATAAAGTTAAGCTTAGTTGCTGTACTCAAGATGCTATTTACTACGTGACATTATATTATATGTCATTTGTCTTGCTGACATTAATATGCCAAAAAAAAAAAACTCTTACCGTGTGTGCGGACACCACACACAAGTTGGCCATACGGACAACTGCTTTTTTTGGGTTGTTATCCAAAATACGTAGATCAGCAAGTTTTCCCTCAAGATCAGGCCTTGATGACTGTACCATTTCGATAAACTGCAGACAGCAGAAAAAAATATTACTTAAAGGTTGAGTTGGTGCATAAGTACAATAGAGGAGTCAGATTTATAGAATACAACACCCTCTTATCAATTTCTTCAATGATTTGCATATGGCGTGGAAGAAGCTTCCACATGACAGCTTGTGACCATTTTTCCAGGGCCTCAGGAAGGACCGTATGGTTTGTATAGGCTACTGTCCTGGTAGAATACATATTACGACTATTGTCAGATCTACAAGTCACAGAACCACAGCAAGCAGCAAAAATTATAGTTCTGAAAACGATAACTATGACACAGTTTCAAAAAGCACCTGCTGGTGATATCCCAGGCTTCATCCCATCCAAGGCCTTCATCATCCATTAACAGACGCATAAGCTCTGGTATTGCAAGAGTGGGATGTGTATCATTCATTTGTACTGCGACCTTAGAGGGGAATTCAGACCACTGGATCTCATCCTTTTGACCTTTCCTCTCCTTGAATCTAGCAATGATGTCCTGAAAAAATGGTCCAATATAAGAGAACAGTAGATGTGGTATCCTTCTCGACTGATCTCTCTATCATTATAACTTGAAGGGATAACAATTCTTAGTGAACATAGGCCAATGACTTTTTTCGAGGGAGTGAATCTGTTACTGTTTCTACCTTGTAAGATATTGAACAAATAAGATGATATCTGTCAACCAAATATCTTAAAAGCCTTCAAAAGTTGAATAGGTATCATTTCAACACGGAACAAAGATATCCACAAATTTGCACTAATAAGCCAAACCACTCATTGAAATTGTTGTGAATGAAACGTGAGAATTTTAAGTAATTTTAGCGCATTTCATATTACTGCTAAAGGAATCCAGCCATCATTAAATGTTCTCTGTAATTGCAGCTCTTGAATATTCCCAGGTATGAATTTCAAACAGGCTTTATCAAACTTGGTTGTCAAACATTTTGAACTGAACTCTGATAAACAAATTAACACTGAAATGTAGATGAATCGGACATGTGCAAAAGAGATGGAAGGCAATAAGATATCATTAAACCTGAAGTGATGCACTACACAGGAAAAACTGCTGCTTCAGTCGTAAAAGTTTCCCCTCTTCGGTAGCATCCCCTGGATATAAAACAGCACAAATCTGCATACATATGCATCTAGGATCAGCATTCCACTAGACTTCAAGAATACAAGTTCAGACTATTTACACCTGTAGCATAACATTTAACATATTTAAAAATGTTATGGATTCGAAACATGAAAAGCTCTTTACCTGCTGTGCCCTTGAATGAAGTGAAGCTGCAGATTCATATTGTCCATCATTGAACTGAAATAAGTTGAAGTCAACAGCACTAGCTTTGGCATCCCACAGACGAAGACTGTTAGTGTTCTTTGTTTTGTATCCAGGAATTGGAACATCATATGCAACAGCTTGTATGACCTCTCCACCGACCCATTTTCGGCTAAAAAAAATTTAAAAACAACAAGTGAATTCATTTTTTAAAGAATCTAATGCTTGCATAGTAAGTATTCCAACTCTATAATAGCAAAATGTAAGGACTTTGCAGTTAGACTTACGAGCCGCTGGGCTGGACCTCAACTTGACCAAAAAATCTTACAGGGAAGACAACATCATGTCTGACAACTTCCCAGGGACTGAATTTCTGCATAGGTTAACCAGTAAAGTAGAAGCTTATTAGTTCCAGAAATAAAGAGCTAAACTAATATTAATTATGTTAAGGTGCCATCAAACCTCCAACCAATCCTCTGGAGTTTCTTCTTGGCCTGCTTTGGTGATCCGTTGCTTAAATAGACCATATCTGTACCTCAAACCATATCCCCAAGCAGGTAAGTTCAAGGTAGCCATCGAGTCAAGAAAACAAGAAGCAAGCCTTCCAAGACCACCATTACCAAGTGCAGCATCTTTCTCCTATGGACATTCAACCCATTTCACCCTCAAAATTTATCGGGACTCGAGTATAAAAAAAGAGTATTTAGGTGAAATGCTCACAACAATAACATTCAATAAAGATCAAACTCAGAAGCTTCCATATGAAGTCAAATTGAGTAAAAGATAAAACAGAGTGCATGAAGAGGATTATATATAAGAGCACAACAATTTGGCAACGTTTCACTTCTCATTAATGTTACTGAATGACCTAATTGGCATACCATTTTTAACATGAAAATAAGTAAGTTTACGTAATTACCTGTTCCACTATGTCCTCCAGTTTATGACCCAACTGGTTCAAAGCATCAGCATATGCATCTTGAACATCTAGGTTTCCAACTGCGTTGGTCAAAGCTCGACCTTGGAGATATTCCATGGATAGGTAGTATGTTTGCTTAGGATTAACTTGGTGATAGTGACTATACGTCTCATTCCATTGCTTCAAAACAAAAGAATCAATTTCAGAAAGATGTGCATGTAATTATACCCTGGAGCTACAAAAAAGTCATTTATGGAAACTCAACTGATTTTCAAAGACTAGCCATAAAAATATGGTTACAAGAACCTCCTCATATACGAAATTAAACAGTAAAGCCAACAACAAGCTTAGCTTCATTAGATGGTGAATCTGAATGAGAATTCTCTCCAAACAATCCAACAAAATAGTAAAATATTCCTATAATGCTGGAATATTGACTCTTTTATGAGTGAATTTAAACCGTTTGATCAGGCCAAATATAGGAAAGACTACTTAGATTGGACATACTACCTTGATCAGCTGATCACGAACGCTTTCTGCCGTAGCATAGAATGCTTGCTCCGGTTCGAACTTGAAAGGGGAAAAGTGAGGGCTATACTGAGCATGGTAATTGATATTGGATGCAATTTCAGCTGGCGCTTTGGACAGAGGATGTGCAATTGGTGGGATTTTCTCTGAAATTTTAACCCCAGCAGTTTCAGTACCGTTGGCCTTCGCTGTAGCCGCCATTCCAACAAGCTTCACCAGCCTCTACAGAGCACCGCCTGCTGAACAGGTGCAATAAAAGTTAAAAAATATAAATAGAATTGAACAAAAGATATCATATATCATGATTTAATGGCAATAAATTCATTCTCAGAGAAAACATCAAATTACATAGTAACTGAAAAAAAATCATAAAAACATTTAACACTTCAAATTAGATAAACTTAGAATTGAAGTAAGCACATCACCAAATGCAGGCTCCAAATCTGAAAGGAAATGCAATTTAGTTTGTGCTTAAACTGTAGTTGGTGAACACAAAATTGAGATATATAATGAGTGGAATGAAAGAAGTATACCAGTGGGATATTTTATGAAGAGAAAACTGACAAAAGCGAAGAAAAGCAAAAAGTGTCTACTATGGCTGTTTTCCCTTTGTGGTTATGAGTGATTGATGATGATGGTGATGGCGAGAGTGAGATTATGAAATGGAAAAAATATCAGAGCAACCATGTGAGGAAGTGATGCTACAATTTGATGAAATATCGCAATAGTATATGAGTGTATTACAATTTTAGCTCACTATTTTGATCTATTTATTTATAAGCCCCTGGGTTTAGGCTTAATCGCACTATCGGTATGTGAAGTGATGATTTTCTAATATAGTTGTAATTATTGATGGCGTGACACGTGTGGCGTGGTGGTGGTGGTGGAGGCTTGATTCAAAGTTGTTATCGGATTTGCAAATTTGTCATGAAAAGCGTGTTAGTGTAGAGGAACAAGCGCTATTGTCACGAGAATTGCCCAACATTTCATGTGCCCATTCCCTCTTTAATTCATATCTACTCTACTTATATGGTTTCCATCTGGTGTAATGTGTATATTAAAATTTAGGTATATAAAATAATATAATACGGAATTCAAGAAACCTATAATAATAGAGTGGGGCTGGAATGAACCAGTTGCACGGATCTTAACACTTATCCAACCCGGCCCAGACAGAAAATATATATATATATTTTTTTTCCCTTCACTTTCACGCTGCTAGGTCTCTTGTGTCTCTCCTCTTCTTCTCTTCTCTCCCTCTTCTTCGTTTTTTGCATTTCTTCCTCGATCTCTTCTTCTTCTCATCTCTTCTCCCCTTCTTTTTGTTCTCTATTTCTCTCAAATCTCATCTTCTCCATATCGCGATGCGAGACTATTATTTTTAAAGTTAAAAATCCATCTTTATCAGTTCGAAAAATATAAAATTGTATCTGATTTCATGTTCTTAATGTTTTATGATAGATGATCATTCAAATACATATGAAATAGTTGAGTTATCTACTGATGAAGATGAATTAATTGATGTGAATGTCTTGTATATATAACTGACTCATTTTAGTTCTATTTATAAAATGTATTCTTAATAATACATAAAGGTCACCTTATTGTTTATAAAAAATTATTCTTAATAATACATAAAGGTCACCTTAATGTTTATAAAAGGTATTCTTAATAATACATAAATGTCACCTTATTGTTAATAAAATGTGTTCTTAATAATACATAAAGGTCACCTTATTGAGACAGAAAACTTATAAAGTTATACTTAACTAAATCTAAAAAAAATGCTAAGGTACAACTAGCCTTACAAAAGGTATGTCTAACATAACTAAAAGGTATGTCTAACAATACTAAAAGGTATGCTTAACACAACACTAAAGGTATGACTAACAAAACTAAAAGATATGTCTAACACAACTAAAAAGTATAGTTAACATAACATAAAATGTATGTCTAACATAACTAAAAGATATGTCTAACACTACTAAAAGGTATGCTTAACATAACATAAAGGTCAGACACCTTGGAGCATATTTGGGCGGATTTTATCCGCGACCTAGAAGTGCGTGCAGGCGCATGCGGGCGCGTGATGGGTCGGGTCAGAAGTGGTGCATGGATCAAATGTGTATATAAATTTTTGTCATAATAATAATATTATCGTCACATATCAAAATTCATTTGTATCGTTTGATTATTCTTTTGTTGGGTGGATTGAACCTCTAAACAATTATTCACTATTCATATTACAATCTCATTTATATTATTTTGTAGTCACACTTCAACGTGGGTAATGTTTGGATTAGTGTTTGCTAGTCGGGATTTAAAATTTGAATTCATTCAAATCCCCATTTATTTTGAGGTTAGAAAATGATTATATAATCTACTAAAATCCTACTTTATTTAAATAAAAACACAATCATTAACCCTATACTGTAACCTATTAATACATAAATTTCAATACACACCTAAATTTCTACTATTACAATCATCTAGAGGTGGCTAACCGGTTCCAAAAATCGAAACCGGACCGGTTCGGAACTGCCGGTTTCCATATATATATATATATAAATATCTATTACACTATATAAATATGAATGTTTCGTCCATTTTTCATAATGTCAATTTTAACCCTCCTACATAATTAAATCAAAGCAAATTAAATTAGAGTTCTAATGAAAAAAAAACTCTTTATTAGGGATCGTAACGTAATTTAATATTATTTTATTTTTCTATTTGATTATAAAAAAACAAGAGTCCTTTATATTTCAACTCTTCTTAAAAAAATTACATGTTTTGATTATTTTACTTTTTTAATCTTGAACATTTTGAATCTTAAACTAAAATTAGTCTTATATTAATATATATTTAAAGAGCTTTTCAATGATATATTATAAGCATATTTTTGAATAATATCAATTTATACGAAAATTAATATACATCCAATTCTTTAAAATTCAATGATAAATTTAATTTAATTTGATTTAATATGAAGGTGACATCAATAATTGAAAAGATTTAGTTGATAAATTGAAATATTGAATTGGAAGATATAATGGATCATTAAAAGAAAAAAAAAGATATAGTTTATATATGAAATCGAAGACATAGAGAATTCTTATCGGTTACAGAAAGTGATATTAAAAAATTTGTCTCTTTTATATTTCATATAAACAATTAGGTTGAAATCGATTTTTATTTATTTATTTAAAATAATTGTATCTACGCGTGACAACAACAGTGGTGATTGTTTTCTATGTTGGTTAAAATTGATCACATGATTAATATTAAGACCTTTTTTTATGATATTCATAAAGTGTATATATATATATATATATATATATATATTTGTCTAATTAATGTTGTCATTTATAATCAAACCAAGTAAAATGATGTATCAGAAGACATTTTTTTTCAGCTATTTACATGAGTGTATCAATCAGAGTGCCACCGAAGAGAAAATCGAATAAAAAATATTTTTAAAGAGGGAGTGAGATTGAACAATGATCAAAGGAAAGAAAAATCGATAAAGTAGATGAGTTCTTTTTGTAGGTTGTATGATTATTTTAGAGAGTAATTGTATGGATGGATTTTGTAGGTTGTAAATAAAAATTTTCATTTTTTTAAGGAGGTCGTTTTTTAAAAAATTGGATGGTGGAGATAAATAATGGAGTTGTATTCAAAACTTCCATTAACAAAATTTTGACTTAATTATGAAACCAATTTATTATAACTCTAATTTAAAATCCTAACTAATGCTTAGTAAATTAAAGTCCTAATTTAAAAAAATTCTCCATATCTAATTTAATTAGAATTTCATTAGAACTTTATATCTAATTGCATTAGGAGTTTATTATGATTCTAATTTAATATGAACACATTATATATATATATATATGACATATTTGTATTACTTACATAACAACATAACAAGTACCATTGGCAAGAGCACGATCATATTACGATTATCTCATCAAGATTTTCATCATTGGTGATAGTGGTTTGTCTTCAAATTTATTTAATGTTTTTTGTGATCAGTGTGAAATTCATGAGGATTGTATATTTTCGTTATTTTTCTTGCATGACCTTTTCTTGGATTCTGTTTTTCCCTAATTTTTATAAATTGGGGGTTTTAATTAGTTTTTTTCATATTTTTTTAGTAAAAGAATACTGCTGCATAGTCAATAAATGATGAAATCTGTCATTATTCCTTGATTATTTTTTATTAATATTATATTCTTTGTATATTTGTACTTTCGAGGTCTGAACTTCTTTCCCTGTTATCATTGTTCAAGATAGCATAATATGATTTATGTAGCATAGAACAAGCACGCCTATGCCCACGACATTCCAAGAATTCTTGGAATACGTTCGTTCCAACCCTCAATCCTCTTTTCTAGATTCATCGATATTGAATCAATAGAACACACTTCTAACACCTGTTCTCCCTGGGTTATATCACTGAATCTCGATTTTTCATATATAAATATAATTAAAGTATTCCCTCGTACAGGATTCCCCCATAATGGCCATAAACGGTTGCTCCTGAAGTGGCCAAATAGGGCTTAGCTAATCGTATTACTAAACATACCAATATATTTATGCATAAAAATGAATCGACTGCCAATTTTTTTCTTTGAATTAATTCGTTTAAGAACAAAATCAATAAGAAAATTAACAACCAAGTAGTGAAAGTTGTATAAATCTTTTTTTGTAAAATATAGTATTTCAAATATTTTAATGATTATAATTTTTATGTTGAAAACTCAAACTACTGATGTAGAACTCCAAACCAAGAAAAATATAATGATAAGCTCACTGCAAACACACATAAATAGCACAAAAATTCAAATGAGACTACAACATTTTTTTTTTGGGCAAAAAAAAGTTTTATTCCAAAGAAAAAAAGATCTTGAATACAAGTTGTACCAAAGCCAAAAAGATGAGTACAAAGTGGTACATTCAAAATACGAACTTAACAATCTAAGAATCCTACTCACCAAATTAAAAATTAATGTAAAAACTTTAATTGGACATACCTGTCAATTTGTTTCGATAAAAATATAATTCCTCAAGGAAAGTAAGATTTTCAATTTGTTTTGGTATGTGACCTGTATTATATATGAATAATATATATAATAAAGAAAAAGTTTAGATATTAAAAATACTCGAAATTAAGTATTATCGTCGGGGCGCAGCTTAATCATGATAAATTTCTAACTAAAACACTTGAAAATATCACAGCTTGAAATTATTTTGACCAAACTCCCAATTTCTCTGCGGTATAAAGTTGAAAATTTTCAATTTTGGTTATACTATAACTTAGATATGCATGAACTTTGTCCTGAATCTACAGTTCATAAACATATCATGCTATATATGTATTTTTTCTATGGCAGTAAAAAAATAATATAATATTAATTATCCGATTTTAAGCAGTTAAGTAATTTCAATTATGTTGGTAATACGTTTATTTGTGACAATAATAATTTTTTCGAACTTAATTAATTATACAAATAGATTTATCAAATCTTAAAATCTTCAACTAAATCCAATAATTTTAATTTATAGTACGATGACAAATTTTAAAAAAAGATTTATAAACATAACGAAAACTTATTTCTAAAATTTTTTAGTAACATTTTTTTTTAAAATGTAGTCAAAGAAAAGTGGCGATGTCTAAGACGAGTGAAATTGATACCGATCCTAAAATTGGTGACATTCGTAAGATCTAATCATTCTTTGTTAGAATTAAATTTGTTTATATTATTATTTTACCTTCATTTATTATTATTTAACCTTCTTGGATTAATTTTTTTTTTTTTAATGATTGTATGTTTGAACAGTCAACGCCAAATATATATGGCGTCAAAGGAAACTTATTGGACAAAAGAGAAGATATGCAAATCTTAATGATGCTAAGAAAAAAAACTATGTAGAACATGTTTTGCAGAATCGTGAAAAGAGACAAGCAACATGTAATTTACAGGTTCAAGCGAATCTAAGTAACTCTAAAGGTATATATTTTTTTATATTCTTTAAACTTTGTATTGAAGTACATTTTTCATATAAAATTGAAAATTATATATTAATATATTTATCTAATTATGAATTTTAATGTCAGGGGAACATAAACTAAAAAAAATACCAAGTTGCATTCATTGTGGAGCAACAAGATTTGAGTATGAGTCTCCCACGTTTTATTGTGATAATGGAAAAGTTAAACTTGGAGCTTCAGAAGTTCCAGAGAAATTGTACGAACTATACACTTCTCAATCGGAAGAATCTGTTGATTTTCGAAAAAATATACGTTCATACAATTCAATATTCTCATTCACTTCAGTTGGAGTGAAATTCGATAACGAGCTCACTTCAACACGACGAAGAATTTTTACTTTTCGAGTACAAGAAATTATTTATCACAAACTCCCAAGTTTGAGTCTTAATGAAAACAAACTAGCTAATTTTCAGTTATATTTTTTTGATACTGAAAATGAAACTGCGAGTAGAATGTGCCTTAATTTACATGTATCAAAAGAAATTGTACGGAAGCTCACTAAAATATTAGAGGAAAATTCATATGTTAAAATCTTTAGAAGACTAACAGAGTATTCTTCTCTAGATGATGTGCAACTTTGTATAACAAAAAATGTGAGATTAGATCAGCGAGTTTATAATGTTCCGACAGCAGATCAAGTTGCAGCTGTTTGGATTTGAGGGAAATAATGATAATGTAGGGTTTGAACGAGATATTATTGTTAGTGCTCATTTCGGAGACTAATATAGGATAATGCATTATTTTGGATGTTATGACCATTTACAATACCCTCTTCTATTTCCAATAGGTGAAACAGAATGACACCAAAATATTCATAAGGTTCATATACAAGAACATGTGCATGAAAAAGAGAAGGGTATATATTTATGTTATAATATATTTCAAGAACATATATATTTTAAGAAATAATTAAATTTTTTTAAAATTTAATTTTATTGGATTTTTTAATACATATACAATTGCAGCAAATGTACCAAATGTTTTGAATGCTTCTAGACTTACATCAAGGTCTACTCCAGAGGAAATTATCTCCCAAGAGCAAGAAGGTATGTACTACAACATACATATTCCTAAAAAATCTTATCAAAGAGCTTATGTTCATTCTAATCATTCCAACCATTATTTCTCATAATCAGTTGTCGTAAAAGAAAATATAAAAAGAGTCTCTTGCAGAGAATTCAGTTGTTATAAGTTACAAATTAGAGATCCAAGACACTCTACTCTATTATTTGCAGGAAGATTGTTACAACAATATGCAATTGACAATTATATAAAATTGGAGACAACAAAATTGTAATTTTTTCGTGTGAACCAAGCAATATGATTTATGTAGCATAGAACAAGCACTCTTATAAACAAGTTGTACATACATATATCAGTCTGTAATTAGTATATTTGGCCATGCCTTTATTTATTTGGAATTTATTACATTAAGATATGCATGAACTTTGTCCTGAATCGACAGTTCATAAACATATCATGCTATATATATATATATTTTTCTAATTTTCTTTCTTTGTATGAATGCGATTAGATAATTATTAATTTATTTTTTACGGTTTCAAAAAAAATTAGAATTAAATTGACATTAACCATGTTGCATTGTGTAAGGTTTGATTTTATTTTAAACAATTCATTATCAATACTTATACAATATTAGCTTGTAATATTTTATTATTTTGATGAGCGATTTATGTTGTGTGGTTCTCTTATGGGAGTCATAGTACAGGATAAAACATGACGACAGAAACAAATGTACCCATAAGACTTTTGCAAATTGGAGAAAAAACAAATTCAATACGATTGAAGATTTTAAGAGTTGGCCATCAAGTATGTTGCGGGAAAAATAATTTCGTGAAAATTCAAAAAATGATAATGATGGATGAAGAGGTAAGCGGATTCCAATTACATTTTTGTTTCTATACTTCAGAAAAAATTGTGCACTAACCAATTTGAAAGAAAAATAAATTAAAAATAAAGCCAGGTTGTCAAGTCTATTGATACTGGTCAAGTTTATTTTAGTTTTATTTGTATCTTTGTTTCAATTGTATTTGATTTGAGTTTTTCATTTATTTATTAACCAATGCCTATTCTTGCAGGCAGTCCAAATTGGAATGATCATGTTTAATGATGACATCCAAAAGTTTGGAAATGAATTCAAAAGAAACAACACATATTTGATTGAAAATGTGATTGTCAAAGATGCAAACACCAACTTCGTACCGGTACATCCGGAAAAAAATTAGTTTTAAAATAATTCAGCACCGTGAAGGAAACTGCAAACAATATTGACCAAAGCCACAATAAAAATGTCTACTTGAAGTACAATGACTTACATAGCAAACATGAGGAACGTAGCAGATTTGGTACCTATATTTCATATATCTATTTCTTTTCAATAATTTATAAAAATAATCATTAAATAATTTTTTTTGTTTATGTAAATATATGTGGAGTTCTTTCAAGGGTGAAGGAAAGCATAATTGTCCACACCCCAAAAAAAGTGGTCGTAAGAGAAATTACTCTGATAAATGAAGAGTAAGTATAATCTATCTTTTATAAGAAAGTAGGAAAACAATATGTAAATTTAAATTACAAGCAAAACAAAATAATTAAATAAAAATTTCAATTTAATTTTTTTTACTTCATATGTAGACGTCACTCCATTGATGTTTCTCTTTGGGAAGACATGTCATTGAATGAAGGAATAGAATTACAGCAAATTGTTGATCAAAAACCAACGATTGCCATTACAAAGGTCACAACAAAGGAATTTCAAGGTAAAACAAAAACTCACCTAATTTTTTTAAAAGGAAAATAAAGACAACGATTATATGCAAATGTCTTGAGAATGAAATATAATTTTAAAATTGCAAACTTTGATTAGGTGAGTTCCAGTTGCAAACCACTTCGATTTCAACTATACAAATAGGTCTGATATGTAAAGAACTTACAAAACTGTCGAACACCATTCATGATCAACTGGAAATATGCAAGTTGAGAATGACACAAAGAATACGGGGAGAAAGAGAGGTTTCTCTTGAAGATCTTATCATGGAAAAAGATTCCTATCAAAGATATGTAACTATATTTTTCAAACATCTATAATGTTTTGTTCCAGAATATTAGTTGAGAATTGTACTTATGAAGCATTCTTTTCTATTTTATCTGATTTAATTGTAGTTTCGATGTACAAAATTTGTTGCTGATTTCTGAACATGGTTGCATGTTAGATCCCTATGTAGACCTTTTGAAGCCTTCAAATTAGGATTCATAACTCGTTGTTCTTCAACCTTTCCTTGATGTTTTGTTTTGAATGCTTATTAGCTTCTAGGCATATATTGGTTAATTGCTCGGGTTTTGGAAATTTGAAATACAATAGATTGAGCAATTTAAGAAGCTGTTTGTTTAATGTTACTGTGTTGATGAATATCTAACTAAATTTATGATATGTTATACTGAAAGACACTAAATTAGTGAAATTTGAATCAAGTCAAACTTGAAATCAAGAAGTAAAATTATTTTCCATCGTACTTGTCTTCTTTTTTATTTTGCTTTTATCAACTCTTATCTTTAAAGTTAAAATATAAAAATTGGTTTTAATAGCTTTTAAAATATTTAATACAATTTATACTCTATTTTCCATCCATACAATTTATACTCTATTTTCCATCCATACATGTACATTATAATATATAAATAAATATTTAAATTATTTGGTAGTTTTTATATTTAACTTTGTATCATGTATTCATTCTCAATGTAGAATGCATGTTATTATTTCACTAGAGTTGTGGACAAGCTAGAGAATGAAACAAAAATATGGTACAACACATGCAAAAAATGCACAACATCGACACCTAAAGATGACGGAAATACAATATGTAGAAAGTGCAAAGATGACCCAGTGCAAACAACACCGAGGTAAAAAATTAAAATTATAAATCACAAAATAAAACATACAATGACATGCAACTATACTTATATAAATTCATTAATTGCAGATACATAGTTAAACTAAGTGTGATACAAGGTCATCTTGAAGCAACAATGACAATGTTTGGTGACACGACATCAATTTATGTTGGATGTTCAGTAGAAGACTACTTGAAGTCCATTGAGAAGGTAATATTTCTTTAGTTAAATGATTTCAAAATAAAAAATATAACTAAAAAAAGGTGGATGAATAGAATGACTCTTATTTATATTGTTATTTGGGTTAACTCCTCTTTAATATATTGCTTAGGAAAATAATTGTTAAAAAGACTATTTTTTGCTTTAATATAGGTATCTGACTAAAGTGCACATCAGAGTAAATCGTATAGGATGTGGTTTTAGTCAGGAGAGTAATGATTTTTTTATTTTGTTGTTTATGGGTTGTGATTTTCTTCTCACATACACCTCGCTACTGTCTTTTTCTCTCAACAAATACAAAGGAAAGAGAAGGGAGAGAAATGTCTTTTGTTTGTAGAAGATGGTCTTCTTTTATTTGTTCTTATGTGCATGCCTATAATTGGATTTTCTTGCTTTCAGCAACAAAACCCCATTCAAACTTGAAAAAAATAGTGTGTCGAGAAGAGTTCTCTCTCTCTCTCATCTCTCTTGTACTGTTTGTATGTGCAAATGGATTAGTGTTTGTTTTTTGTTATTAAAGCAGATGGAAATTCATTTTTTCAATTATGATTTTATAATACAATCCAAATTTATATATTTTGGTAAGACAATGGAACTCAATATCAGTATAAAACAATTCCTTGTACAATTATAAATCAATGAATATCTAAGAATTTTTATATACATTGCTAAAATCTATCTTTCTTGTTCTTTTTAACAAAAAATCATATGCAGGACAAAACACATTTGAATACTACAGATGGTTGATCTTACAAGGAGCAAGTGAGATCCATTTTCTAATTATCCTAACCTACAATACGAAAGTTGAAGGAGGAAGATTGAGTGCAGTAGTTGAAGCAATAGAAAAGTTGGAACCCATGGAGATAAGAGATGATAAATTAAACAATACAACCACGACAACGACAGTAACAGTGGCCACTACAACAGATGATGAAAACAAGAAAAAACGAAGAATCAGGAAGACAAAAAACAAGGAATGTATCCACGTATCCAGCGGTGAAGAGGATCATACAATCAAATATTTATTAACCAAATCACGAAGAAAGGAGATTAGGACGGAAAAGAAAATCAAACAAGAAAAGATATAGTTAGTGCTCAAATTAGAATTATAATCTTTCGTTTTAGATTTATTATTCTTTTTTTATTAGGAATAGTGGAACTAAAATTTTTTAATCGAATAATATTTTTTTAATAAATTATTTTTGTTATGGTACCTATATTAAATTGAAAAGACATTAACTTATAATAATCAAATGTTAAGTAATTTCAACACACTTCAAAAAAATATTAAACAACAAGTGAAGGAAAAAAAAACCCACAAAATCAACCAAAAAATGGTTCTCACTAGTTTGTCTCTCCACGTGCAACGCACATGTTCTCAACTAGTATATATATATATATATTAAATAGGATGCATTGACCCGTGTACGGCTGAGATTAACTAGTCGTTGATCAGATTAACTAGCCATTGATCAAGATGTAGTCGTTGGAGTACTAACTGGCGGTTCATGATCAAAATCGAAATCAACGGTCGTGATCACATGACCGTTGATGATCTAGGCCAAGATCACACGAACCGCCGGTTCAACCGAATCGGAACCGGCGGTTCGAACCGGTCAATTGCAATTTTTTTTTTTGAATTTTCAATGAAATCTATAAATACCACCATTCTATTTGTATTTTTCACACCAATCTTGATTCAATCTCTCTCTCAATTTAACTCTCTCAAGCTCACACTTTCCATTTTTGATCAATTTCAATCCATACTTTTTTTTTGTTCTTCAATTTTATTTCACTTCTATTCAGCAAAAAAAAAATATCTCGAAGAGGTTCTTCATTCGTCGGTTCATCTCGTGAAAAGGGAAAGAGTCTGATGTCAATGCCGCTACCACAATCTTTCCACGACTATAATGATCTTGATTATATTGAGTCGTATCAATACAATCAAGATGATTTGGAGGTGACGTTAGACCCTAATATCGTTGCCGTCTTTGCCGAAGAAGAAGAGGAGGTGTCGAGAGAAACACAAGAGAGTGATAACACAACACGCACCACTACACCTCGACAACCTTCTACGCTTCGGAGTGACATTTTCTCCTTTCATTTTAAGAAGGAGAAAGTGTCTAATAGCAACACCGACTATATAGTCACGTGCAACCATTGTGCGAAGATGTACAAATTCAAGTATGGAGGAGGCTACAGGACATTCAACAATCATGTGTTGAAAAAGCATCCCAATAAGGTGGGCATCGATCGAGGGCAAACACAACTTCAGGGATTTACCGGTTCTTCTCAAGGTGGAAGTATGGATTCTCTAACTTTTAAATTTAGTCAATTAAACCATAGGAGATGAGTAGTTGAATTAATTGCCAAAAAACATCTTCCATTTAATTTTCCTTGTGTTGATGCTTTCGGAAAATACACTAGCACTTATTTACAATCGACGAGTAGAAAAATATCAAAAAACACCGTTACTAGGGATATAAAAAAAATGGTAGGAGAATATAAATTTAAATTAATTGAAGACTTTAAAATTTTAAAACAAAAACTTTCTATATATAGTGATATTTGGAAGGATCCTTATAAAATGCATGATTATATGAGTATTACTTGTCATTGGATAGATGATGTATGCAATATTAAAAAATATTTAATTGCATATATTGATTTTGATGAAAGACATTCGACTTTACACATTGCACAAAAAATTAGACATGTCTTAAATGATTATGGTATATTAAGAAAAATATTTTCCATAGGTTATGACAATGCTAGTGGTAATACTACTAGTTTACCTTATTTGATTGAGTTTTGTCGACCTCCGATTGGAGGAATTTTTTTTCATATTTGTTGTATGTATCATTGTTTAAATTTATGTGTTCAAGATGGCTTAGAATCATTAAAAGATAATATTAAACCTATTAAAGATGCAATTTATTCAATTGCTAGCTCTACGGTCTATCATAAAAAATGGGTTAGATTTTGTAAGAAAAATGGTTTGGAAGTTAAAAAATTTATAGTCGATGTGCAACATCGTTGGAATTCTACTTATTACATGCTTCAAGATTCTTATAAGTATAAACAAATGCTTTGTGAATTTTATTTAGAAAATCCACATAATGATGTTGTTTTATTTGAAAATTCATGGGATACATGTCTTAATTTAATTCAACTTTTAAATTTTTTTGAAGAGGCAACTAGAGAATTAAGTGGTTGTTATTATCTTACTTCTCCTAAACCTTTAGATCATTGTGTGAAAATTGCTCTTATTTTAAATGAATATTCAACATGTGATATTTTAGCTACCTTTAGATCATTGTGTAAAAATTACTCTTATTTTAAAAGAATATTCAACATGTGATATTTTAGCTAGCACATGCTTAGTAATGAAAATTAAATGGTTAAAATATTTTCATGAAATACCCGATATATTTTTATGTGTTAAGTTATTAGATCCTAAAATTAGAGAAGATGACTTAGAAGAATTGTTAAAAATGTATTATAATGCATTGTTCCCAAATATGATATAGGAAATTATGATTTATGTGATTATATTTCTAACCCTCGTGAAGTTGTTGGTAGAACCAAATCCTATTTATAGGATTTGTTTAAAAAATATAAACAAATGTTAGGTGATTCTAGTGATGATATAGGTGATCAAAATGTAAGAGGTAGTAGTCAATCGACACAATCATCTAGTTTTCATGTGGCTCCGGCACTTAGTAAATTTTACAATTTTTATGATGTTAGAACACAAAAACGAGCTAGAAGTAGGACCCACAAAAACGAGTTTAGATTCTTATTTAGGTGTCACATTTCAACAAATTATATTTGAAAATCCTATGGATTTATTGAATTGGTGGTCAAGAAGGACCACAATTTATCCTATTCTAACAACTATTGCTAAGGAAATTTTTGCAAGTCTCGTCTCAACCGTTGTGGTCGAACATGCTTTTAGCAAATGAGGACATATGTTGAATCCAAGAAGATCCAAGTTGACGAAAGAGAATGTATAAAATATTACTCTCCTTGAAGATTGGATGAGAACAAATAACCGTCAACAACATCTCGATTCATCGTATTTAGACGATGATGGAGATGACACGTATGGATACGATTCAAACACGTCCTCCTCCGCCGGAACCAAGTCGACAAATGAAGGTAAGTTTAGGTGAGTTAGAGAACTACGTGAGCTTTGATTCCTTCGTTTTGATAAGGATACGTAGACAATTTCATTTTAAGTTTGGAAGTTACACTTTCAATCTTAGAATGAAATTCAAGCTCTTTCAAAAAAAAATTCCTCTTCTTCAATTTATTTTATACAAAGATGAAAAAGTTGTAATATTTTAAATTCAAGTCTTCAATATTGTAGTATGATTCATCATTTATGATTGTAATATATTGAGTTGTAATATATGATTTTGAACATATGTTGTACTTGTATTTCTAAATTTCTAATGTTTTATTGTAATTTTTGAATTGATTGTATTTTATTAATTTTCACTCATTTTACTTTGTTAAAAGTCTTCAAAACTTTATATAAAAATCTAAAGACTAAAATTATGAAATATTAAACAATTCATGCTAAAAAAAACAAGAAAAATAAAAAAAACAAAAAAAAAACAAAAAACCAAAACCGAAACGCCGGTTCCGGTTTAACCTGTGGTTCCGAACCGGAACTGAAACCGAGCCCTCCACGATTCGGTTCCGGTTCGCCCATTCCTGGTTGGCTGAACCGTCGGTTCCGAACCGGTTGAACACGTTTACAATCATCCAATCATTATAATTACATCAACTAACAATATAATATTACATAATAACACTTTTTCCAATATGACCCTACAAACTTTTTTAAACAAACACAGATTTTAATTATTTACCTTTATTTCAAAAACCCAAGATTTCAAAATCGAATTTCCTCAATCCTACATAAACTCAAAACAAACATAAGTTTAAAAAGTGTGTGGATCTCGATCAAAATTCTGAAAAAAAAAAAATTCCATACACCTTGTTTTTAAAGGAGAAGTTCTATACACCATCTCCATTTCAGAATGTGTTTTATTGGATATTTTGAAATAATTATCAAATGTATAAATAATATAATTAATCAGCATGTGCTGTGAATTAAAAATAATTGAATATGAAATTGAACGCTATCACGGGATTAGACGGGAACCGAATCCCAAGTTTCATGTGAGGAATCAAAGATGCAGTTAGTGGTCTATTTTTGGCAGCCAGTATCCTTTCCATTTGATACTGCATGTGTTTTTTTTAATTTTACTAATCCAACAATGTAAATAGCATATGATAAACACATTATATGGAAATTCAAAAACAAAGAAAAGGAAGAATGCATGTAAATACATGCCTCACCAAGACCTTGTCTCCTTCACAATATGGAGCTAACAACATATTTATACATTGTAAAATGGAGCACGAGATCAGACAAACAAGTAGTTAAATATAACTAACTCATTGTTCATGCAGAAACAAACATCAAGCTATCACTGTCTCCAATCCCAAACACATTGTCTCGTCGGTTTGTTCTTCCATACCTTTCAACAACGTTAGCAGAATGGAAAGAAGTCGAAGCAGAGTTGGTCATGACACTGTTTTCTCTGTATTCTTTTCGTATTTCCCATAATATCTCAGCACATTTCCTCATAGAAGGTCTTGACAGCCTTGATGGTGCAAGACATTGGCGAGCAAGTTTGAGCACGTTTTCAACTGCTTTGATCGATGCACCACTCCTTCGTAATCTTGGATCCATTGCCACTATAACTTCTCCACCTTTTAGTCTCCTCAGAGCCTACATTTGAACAACATTTCGGAGATCTTACCAATGTCTTTTGTTGTTCTAAACTAGTTTAGGTTAAGACATCATTTTTACTTACCCATTTTATGGTGACTCTCTCATTGAGGCTTCTCTTTGATTCAATAGGCTGTCGCCCTGTGATCATCTCAACGAGCAATACGCCAAATGAGTAAACATCACTCTTTTCAGTGAGTTGATAAGTCCTTAAATATTCGGGGTCTAAGTAACCAGCAGTTCCTTTGATCTGCGTGGAGATGTGAGTGGCACCGGGGTCTTCTGCACCTAATCGTGCAAATCCAAAATCGGCCACTTTGGCTTTGAGTTTTTCTGTGATGAGTATGTTTGATGATTTGATGTCTCTATGAATAATAGGAGGATCTGTAGCATGAATAAGGATGACAGGTGAATAGTTTTATGATCAAATGCTAAGATATATGTTTGCATACAGTTTTACCTGTATAAGTGTGAAGATAGGTAATAGCATGAGCTACATCAATTGCAATATCCAAGCGTTCTCCAATTTCAATCTCGTTTCCACGAGTCCCTGCATTTGATTTTGATCAGATAACAACTGATAATATATATCATTAGAGATTGTTTGTGTTCATTAGCTTACCATCCAAATGTTCTCGAAGGGTCCCATTTCCTACATATTCAACGACAATAAGGTGTTCGTCTCCATGCTCAAGATAACCATAAAATCTTACCAAACCATGGTGCTCAATCTTTGATAAGGCTAGAATTTCATTCTTGAACTGATCTGCTGATATGCATTGATCATAAGTTTCCTGCCAACAATAGTTTCATGTCATCTTTGCACAACAAATTACTAGCTAGTGATAATTTGATTTCCAACTTACAAATTCATACAAGGAAGTCTATTGAGATTTGAGAGAAACACACAACACAAAAAGCAATACACTCTTACCCTTTTTGCGCGCTTTACAGCAAAAACACTGCCATTCTTAAGCTTCCCCTTGTACACGGTTCCAAAGCCACCTTCACCGAGTTTGTTAGCTGGGGAGAAATTCCCAGTTGCCTTGTAGACTTCTTCGAACGTTAAACTGCTTCTTGCTTGTGCAGTGTCAACCTCTGGAAATGCATCAGAACTAGAAAGTATCGATCTTGATGACTTCCTACTGCCTTGAACAGTCGAACCACTCAAGGAATCTGCATACTCACAAATTTCTATTGGTCAATTTCTAGAGAGATTGGGAAATTAAATTCTTGAAATCCAAAATTTGCTGAGTATGATCAAGGGCTGATCAAAATTCATCAAACTTACAAGGACTTTCTCCAGCTTGATACTGTGTTGTGCTGAAATGAACTTGATCTTTACTGGCCTTAAAACCGCCCTTCTTATGTTGCAAATAAAATGAGGAAACGACACCACGTATCCTTTTTGCAGCACTTACAATGTAACTCAAGGTAAGGTGGTTAGACTTCTGATGGATTTTCCGAGTATGGTTTTCTGTTTTCCGATCATCTGAATCAGACCTCGTTTTTCTTATATGACCACGGCAGAGGATCAAAGGACTCAGTGCTTTCTTCATCTGCTGGGCTAACGGCCTATATGGCCTGCAGTTTTGACTACACCATCTGCAATACCTTAAGTAAACCTGGTTTTCAAAGACTTATTAACATATTTCTTTTTATTTGTGTAGTTTTAGTTGGTGAGACTAATTCAGCTGTAACTGAATGTGAACTAGTCACCAAAACCTGAATTTTTAAAACTGGATAAAATGCTTAGTCAATGAGGGGAATAATTATTTCCCTGAAAAGTTCAGCCCTGAAGTCAACTGAATCGATCGATCCATTCCTAACCCGATTACAATACCAGCATATACTACCTGGTCCAACCAAACCCGTTTAATTCACCTATACCAGTGATTTCAACTAGAATCACCAACATGAATCTTCGGTTTTGCTAGCACCGGGCTAACACAATTCATTGATCGTGTCAACAAGTATAAACCGACAAGGAGCAAAAATAGCCAACTCATTCGAAATACCAAAGCTTCTGTTATTTACAATTCTGTCTTGTGTGTGAGGGTGCTCGACAGTCTATTATACACAAATTATGAACAACAATCTACCTATGTGACATGAATTCATGGTCTCTACAGTTACTCTCCTACACAATTCTCCAAAATTACAAGGTCTATCAAGCAGTATTTGTCAACGCTGACGACCCCTAGCCAGTTTCATCGAAATTGACTCTTTCTCCAGTAGAGTAGAGATTGTAGAATAAAGCTGCGGAGAAATACAGGAATGCTGTGAGGAACAAAAACCCCTTGAACGAGCCCACTAATTCCACGAAGTAACCAGCACCAACTGTTCCCACTATAGCAGCAAGCGTGCCAGCGGTATTGGACATACCTATACAGAATAGCATCGGATATAAGCATTTGATTAGAACTTCATAACAGAGAACCACGACTACTGATTAAATTGTGGCAAATAATCTCATCATTTTTTGTGAATATTTTGCAGGGAATCTTCCACCGAGTGCCTCTATGCATGCAAAGAAGGGTGAAAATTAAATACGACAGTAACTGCCAATATATCATACAAGAACCTTACCTGATAAACCAGTGATTGATTCTCAGCTTTGTACAAAACTTGATTTAAGATAATTATGGTCTGTATTCTGCTCATTGCCCTCAATCTTATCATTTTCCTCAGCTACTTTATATAAATAGAAAAAGAAGTAGCAACCATCCAGATTTCAACAGTAAGAGGTAAGTTTAGAAGACTTCAATGATCTTTTCTAAGCCCTCATCACATTTAGAGACTGTTCCATCGATGACTCCTCGCACAACAGAAAATTCTCTAACAACCCTATCCTTGACAACATAGTTACGTGAACAAGATACAGATCATCATAGTCCAAAATCACCAGTTACTAATCCACACAGTCTTCACGGTAGAGTGTGGAGATCTCATCAGACCTGCTTGACAAGGATGCAATAGCACTGAAAGAAGAATAGTGTTGGTTTTGACACAAAAATCCAGCAGGCCTATAGATTACAGTTTTTAGGATTAATACTGCTATTTACTCAATATTTCTAGCTTGCTTTGGTGTTTTCTGATCATTCTACTGGTCTCATTTGTAGATGTAATCTTATGGTATATAGATTCCCATGTGTGCAACTTCCAGACAGTTTACTCAACCGACACCAGGGTCATACTAAGATGCAGACTAAATCGAGCATATATCATTTACAGAGAGCTCAAGGTGAGACAAAGTACTTACCGTGTAGAACACCAGAGTATTCTGGGGCAATCTCCTGTCCAAACAAAAGAATATGACAAATATATTAGAAAAAGTCAAATATTTGCAAACAAAACTAGTGAATTTGCTCAGAATATGCAAACCTGAAGGTTCACAAGGAATCCACAGTGACTAAATGCTTTGAGCCCAACAGCTACAGTAAGCCAAGCAGATGCTATGAAAGGACTTCTTGCCATTGTTAAACCAACAAGAGCCAAACCAGGACCAATAAACCCAATAGACTGCCAAGAGCATACAAGAAGGAAGTATCAGAACAATAAAATGAAGGTGACTAAGAGAGCTAAATAAACTGAAAAGATAGACAAATAAAAAAAAGAGAAAAACTGTCAGCTTTGGTTGTTACAACCAATAAGCCATCTTTGGAAAATAGATACTGATTCTGGGGCAAGTTACCATGCCTGAGATAATAAAATCCATTGTAGAGCAAACTAAATCAACTTGTGACTTTGAAATTTGTTTCCACTCTTATTTCCCCCTTTTTAAAATTTTCATTTTTTGTTGGGGGAAGGAAATGTGATCATGCATAGAGAAGAGCACCTGCATAATTTTGCGAGTCAAAGTGACACTTTTGCCACTTTGAATCATCATATCTGATAACACACCAGCAAAGTAGCCAGTGAGAGCCATCATACTCCATGGAACAGCACTAAACCAAGCAGCTTGTCTGAGGTCAACAAGATACATCTACAACAAATAAAATCGCTCTGATTTATCTTCCATGAGATAAAATAAAACTTCAAACTAGACCATAATCTTTTTGTCACCGCACCGTCTTGAAGTAGATTGGCATCCATGAAAGTATAACAAAAAATCCCTGCATGAAAGAAGAGAATAAAATGAGTCTTCTGCAGGGATAATCGGCAAAACATGTTTAAGAACAGTTATACTGTGTCCATATATGGTGACCTGGCCCAATGAAGCCAATTAGATTTTGACCCCAAATTCCATAGTAAATGCAATGGAGTATTCAGATAATATAGCTGACAGTGACAATGGCAAGTTTGTCCAAAATTCTAAAGGATGCAAGATATATTACCCAGCTGTGCATAGCATTTGCAACAATTAGAGACCAGGTGGGTAGCTTAGAGAGCAGACGTCTGAAAGGAGGAATGACTTTTCCTGTTTTGGGTTGGCCTTTGGACAGAGAGGGCACTGATGACCTGTTCTTTATGTATCTCAACTCATACATCGAAATTTGAGGACTCAGGTCAGGAGAGCTTGAGGTTGCTGATATCCAAACTAAAACCCAAAGAAAGCCAGACAGCCCGAATATCACAAATGGACCATATATGCCAGCCTGTGACATGAGTATTGGAGAAAGTGTAAGCCCAATAGCACTTCCAAGCTGAAATCCAGCCATAGCAAGTCCGACGGCCCTCGACCTTTCTATTTGAGGAAACCACCTGAAAAGATATTCAAATAGATATTCATCTTTATGTTTTAGATTTGTGAACTTTTGCATCAATATAGAACTAGAGTGTAACAGTTATACATGATGGATTAATTGTTGGGTACCTCGATATCATATTATTCATGCAAGGAAGAGCTACACCTTCTGCAATACCAAGTAGCATCCGCATTGCAAGCAGAGCCAATAGAGATGACTCTGCAGCCCAAGGAGTAAAGAAGGTAGCTAGAGACCACAGGGTCACCCCCCAAGCCATGACCACCTTACCACCATGAAGGTCAACCAGAGTCCCTCCAGCTATAGGTGATATCAGATATCCCCATAGAAAAGATGACTGCCATTAGTGGCTATCAAATCAATCAGCTTTAGAAAATGACAAAATAATATATGGTGCTAAATATATCTGTTAAAATTTTCGAATAAGTCTTTCTTGTCTGTATTGTATGGGATATCTCGTCCATTGTATCCATTATTATTCTTAATTAGTAAAAATTATACGTCTCTTATAAAAAGAGGTTTTTTTGAATAAGTAAATATAACACAGCTGGGATCTGCCCAATTAGAAAAGAATAAGATAGATCTCAGCCTCTGAGGCTTTATACAGGAAAAAATTCAGGAAAATGACTGAAAGGTATAGCTAAAACAATAGCTAACAGAATGTTTTGTGGCCTTTTGTATTTCAATCAACTAGGGTATTTAGCAATACTACCACAACTTAATTAATAGTGCGTTTTGACTTTAGAAGACAGTGGAAGGTTTCATATGAAAGCCTTCTGTGTTGATAGTTTGGAATTATATACTAACTATCAACATCTACTTCCTATTCCAACCAAAGTGGTTATATTTTCCAAAATTTACTCTAAGAGAGAACACTTCAATGCATACTTGATCTGGAGACGAAAAGGAAGAAAGATTACACACCACTCCAAGTACTCTTGGGCAAATGATAGCAGAACCACAAGAGTTGGATATAGTTTTTTTGAATGGTTAGTTAAACCTTTTATCCTAGCTAATGTTGTAACCTTTTTTACAAATGATGATATAACCACTGAAGGAGTTTCACATGCTTTAATAGGATGGCAAACAATGAAGAAGATACTTCGAGAAGACAAACTCTACATTATATTCCCACCGTTTCAAAACAACATTCATTTGAGATTATTTCTCAGAGATTAAGAAAGCATTTATGTAAATAAAATGACTATATTACCAAGCATTAGACATAATTAATGTGTAACATTAAGCAAAAATCTAGTGCTAAAAACGTGATAGGGGCAAAGTTGGAAAAATATCTTTAACTCTTCCGGTAATCAATGGAAACAAATTTTATTCCTAAAGCAACACTTATTTTGAAATGGAGAGCAATTATTCTTACAGTATATGATATTTCAGAACAATAAAAATGTTAGTAACTAATGAATGAAGAAAAGTTACGCACTAGTATACTTGTCTTCCTAATATCAAAACGTGAGCACGATAATTTTCTTAATAAATACTTGATATAGGTCATGTGCAAGCATTCATTCAATTGTTCGCTAGTACTTCCATAACAAGCTTGCAAGATCTCATCAACAGAGCAAAAAAAAACCCTATCTCTCCATAATGATGACTGATGCTTAAAGGATACGGAAAACGTTTCACAAACAATTAATAAGAAAAAATTAACCCAGCACAGAAAGCGACCACTATATTCATTCTAAAAGAAAAATCAGCTCTACAAAAGCAGAATTAGAACGACATGCATTGGATTACCTGAACAACACCGGAAAATGATGGACCCCAGCCACGAGATAACGAAATCGGAACGATCGCCACCGACATGACAACCCGGTCGGCGTTACAAAGAGCCAGAGCCAACGCAAGCATAGCAACCACTTTCACCCTTTCGGAGGTGATAAACTCCACAATATTCGGCTCCGGCAATTTTTCGGAGCCACCATTAACTATGAATCGACCATCATCCGACGCAGCCTTCAATCGATTGAAATTCGAACAGATTCTGAGCGGCAAAAAAGTAGCAACCGCGGAACCATTGAAGGATGAAGCGGCGAGGAGCCGTGTTGGGGCGATTATAGAAGGCAATCCAATAGAGTAGGGTTTACTGTGTTTGTTAGGGTTTTGGCGGCACGGAATTGAGCTCGAGCAGAGGCGTTGGTTGACAGTAGTGAGAGAATGGGAATTCATCGTTTGTGAGTACCGAAGAGAGAGATAGTTATGTGGCATGCGCATGATGTAGAAAATTAATAAATAAAGTTGCACAAAAACTTATATGCACCATTTACACCAGTTGTACAGAAAATTTTTATATTATAAATGTAGTATCTTTATGTATAAATATCCGTACCTTTTAAAATGAATATGTATAAAGGTATTACATTTATAACATAAAGATATGGTGCAACTGGTGCACCAGTTACACAGAAGTGTTACTCTTGACCCTCAAACGTCATTGTAGGACTAGGATCCGGATGAGAAAGCCACAAAGGCATACATATCCCTATCAACTATTACAGGGGATATAACCAAATACAAATCGTTCTAAGATATAAAAAATAAAAACAGAAGAGAGATGAAAAAACAGGTATCACCAGAAATAGAAGCCAACATACAGATCTGTGTTGAAGAGTTCTCGGCTCAGTCCCCCACCAAGTATCCAACCAGAACACACACAGAAGCACCTCGATCCGGTGGCTCTAAGGGTTGCACCCAAGACCCAAAAGTCAGACAAAGCCCAGAAACCCTAGAATCCCTTTGAAAGAACTCTGAATCAGTTTGTCAACACATGTATAACTGATTCAGACAAAACCAAGATCTCTCAAACTCAAGCCCTCTCTCTAACTCACCGGAAAGGATAGGAGAAGGATTTACACTTAGTTTTCCTTGCACAAAGCCACTCGGTTTCCCCTATATATAGGACCGGGGAAATGAGCTCGAAAAGGAAAGAACCGGAATCCATGGCCGATCAATGGGATATGGCCGAGATCCAGGGAAAGAGAAGAAGGAAGGCGCCGCGAGGAGAGAGAGAAAGAAAAAGCTAGGTTATGAAGAGGAGCAGGAAGGGTCAGGGTATATATATCACAAACGAGAGGCTGTGATAAAGAGATCGCAGATCAACGGTCACAAACCAAGAAGGGAGTTCCATGGGCTGGGCCTGACTTAAAAGGGATGGGGCCTTCCACTTGGGCTATAGAATGTCTGGGCCTAAGGCAGCAAGGGGACCAACTCACAATAACATTCTTCATCTTGGGTCGGACCGTGGTGTCTAGTGGACATAACAGGATTGCGGGGGTCATTATCGCCGATCTCCTTTCCTGCAAAATACGAAACACACAAAGTCATAATCATATAGGCAGAAAAGGAAAACAAATATGATCACAAAGATCATGGGTCAGTCACAAAGACAGAAGTAACACGGGATATCAAAAAACTGGAACAACGTTTAAGATCTTAAGACAAGACCTAAACTTCTCCAAGGGTAAACATTTTGTACCCATATCTGCAAGATTAAATTCAGATGGAATTTTCTCAAGGCTTATAATCCATTTTTCAACAATATCTCGAATGAAATGGTATTTAACGTCGATATGTTTCGTTCTGTCATGGAACACAGGATTCTTACAGAGTTGGATTCCAGATTGACTATCAGAAAATACTACAACTTTATTTTTCAAGAAATCAAATTCAGAAAGTAATCCCTTAAGCCAGATAGCTTCTTTTATAGCTTCGGTTGCAACAATGTATTCAGATTCGGTTGTAGATAAAACTACAATATGCTGCAATTGGGATTTCCATGATATATATGCACCACACAAAGTGAACACATATGATGTAGTAGATTTTCTGTTATCTTTATCGTTGGAAAAATTAGAATCCACATAGCTACAGAGTTCAATTCTTTTATCTGATTTTCCAAATTCGATTCCAAGGTTCACAGATCCTTTTAGATATCTTAATAACCATTTTACTGACTCCCAATGAGGCATACCAAGGTTTGACATATAACGACTCATGCAACTGACAACATAAGCAATATCGGGTCTTGTGCTAACCATCAAATACATGACAGATCCAATCGCACTTGCATAAGGCACAGAAGACATTTCAGATATTTCAGGTTCAGTCTTAGGAGACTGTTCCTTACTTAGCAGAAAATGAGCAGTAAGAGGAACAGAGACAGCTTTAGCATTCGTCATAGAGAACTTACCAAGAATCTTGTCCAAATAGATAGATTGGTTCAAGGACAGAGTGCATGCATCTCTATTTCTAACAATGTCTATACCCAAGATGCGTTTTGCATTACCAAGAATTTTCATGTCAAAATTATCACTAAGACATTGAGACACATAATTAACAACTTTCAAACAAGGACTGACCAAGAGCATGTCATCCACATAGATCATAAGAAACACATGAGTTTGAGCAGTGTCTTTGAAGTATAAACACGGATCATATGAATTTCTTTTAAATTTCATAGACATCACAAGCATCAAACTTTTTATTCCATTGTCTAGGTGATTGTTTAAGGCCATACAGAGATTTTTTCAACAAACACACATAGTTAGGATGCGCTTTGTCCACAAAGTGTTCAGGTTGTTTCATAAAAAATTTCTCATCCAATTCTCCATGCAAGAAAGCAGTTTTTACATCTAGTTGTTTCAATTCCCAATTAAAATGAGTTATCAAAGCAAACATTATTCTCACAGTGGTAAATTTCACAACAGGTGCAAAAATTTCAGTGTAATCAATTCCTTCCTTTTGGGTAAAACCTTTAGCTACAAGCCTAGCCTTATATCTAATAGAATCACATTCTTGTTTCACTTTGAACAACCACTTACAGTCAACATCAGAGCATGCATCAGGCTTAGGAACAAGAGACCAAGTTTGGTAATCATGCAGGGATTTGATCCCATCTTTCATAGCATTCAACCAAGCAACAGATTCTTTAGATTTTAGGGTTTCACTTACAGATTTAGGTTCATTACCATCTAGGTTTTCAAACACATTATGCACATAGGAAGCAAGCTGAAAATCATCAAACCTTTTGGGGATCCTAGTTCTGTCCCTAGCTAGCTGATAGTCACTGAGATCATCATGCACAGGTTCAATAATTTCATCAACAACTTGAGCAGGTTCATTATTTGTATTCTCATCATCAGAATGTTCATTTTCAGGTTGTTCATTCAAAACATCAAATTGCAAAGGTAGGATAGGCAAAATGGGTGGAGTCTCCACCTCAGCAGGAACATTCACAGAAGGAGTAGATAAACATGGATATTCATCTTCATTAAAGATTACATTTCTGCTAGTAATGGTTTTAAAACCTAGTTCTCCTTCTAACCAGCATCTATAACCTTTAACACCTTCAGGATAACCTAGGAAGACACACTTCACAAATCTAAGTTCAAGTTTATCCAATTTCTGATGCACAAAGGCAGAGCAACCAAACACTTTTAAATTAGATAGATCAACAGGTTTGCCACACCACAAAGTTTCAGGCAATTCCCTTTTCAAGAGCACAGAAGGGGATCTATTAATCACATAAGCAGTAGTTAAGACAACTTCACCCTAGAAATATTTAGATAAACCAGATGAGTTTAACATAGATCTTATCCTATCAAGCAAAGTTCTATTCATCCTTTCAGCAATGCCATTCTGTTGATGAGTGTATGCAGCAGTTTTATGCCTTCTAATGTCATGTTCAATGCACAGAGAATCAAGATCATCATTACAGAATTCTGTCCCATTATCAGTTCTCAAGGTTTTCAATTTCTTACCTGTTTGGGTTTCAACAAGAATTTTCCAGTTTTTAAACTTTTCAAACACATCAGATTTATTTTTCATGAGAAACACAAACACTTTCCTAGAGAAATCATCCACAATAGACATAAAATATCTATTTCTTCCATGAGTTGACACAGGTGCAGGACCCCATACATCAGCATGCACACATTCAAGAATAGAAGAGCACTTAGAGGGATTTGGGGGAGAGAAGACAGGGAAACTTACTTTATGTT
The DNA here is from genome assembly GCA_954870855.1 of Scutellaria minor. Lineage (NCBI taxonomy): Eukaryota > Viridiplantae > Streptophyta > Magnoliopsida > Lamiales > Lamiaceae > Scutellaria > Scutellaria minor. Next base: position 6,031,793 of record OX940729.1, read on the forward strand.
GTTTTCTAAGAATACAAGAATCACACAAAGGCATTTTAGAGATAATATCATTATTTAAGTAAGATTTTTTATGTACAATCTCAAGCCCTTTTTCACTTATGTGCCCTAATCTTTTATGCCAAATATCAGTCATATCATGTTTTACAGAATTAGCATTCAGAACAGGTTCAGCAGAGCATACATATAAATTTTGCATTCTAACAGCTTTAAAAACACATATATCCCATTTCATGATCATCTGGCAACCCTTTCCCCAAGTACTATGTAACCCATAATCTTCAAGAATGGCAACAGATAGCAAGTTATTTTTCAAGTTATGAACATGTCTTACCTTTTCAAGAGTTAAGCTGAAATCAGTTTCAGTTTTTAAGCATACAGTTCATATACCATTCACACAGCTCTTACTATTATCAGTCATAGAAACATTACCATTATCAAGTTCCATATAGGAGCTAAACAATGGAGCTAAACAAGTGTCTGTGAGGTGTCATGTGGTGTGTACATGCAGAATCCAGAATCCAATCATTGTCATAAAGAGATGAAGTCACAGAGTTCACATAATCATTAGTAAGAAAAACATCACCAAGACTATCAGACACATTATTAGCCTGACCATTGCTTTTATTTTCTTTCTTAGGTTTTGTGTACACATTTGCATAATGACCAGGTTTCCCATAGTTATAACACTTTCTATTTTTAAACTTGGGTTTAGGACCATCATTTTTCTGAGGTTGACCATTATTTTGATTAGGATTAGGCTTACTTTGGTTGTTATTAGGAGGTTTATTCTGAGGGTTAACATTTTGTTTACCTTTCACATGATTCAAATCTCCTAAAGACCTATTTCCCCTATTGGCTTTTATATCCAATTCTTTACTTTTAAGACCATTAATAATAGTGTCCAGAATAACCTTATCTCTTCCATATTTTATGGCAGACTTCACATCATTATAAGAATCATGTATAGCATTCAACAGAACAATAGGTGTATATTCATCAATAGTTTTATCATCAGTAAGTTTTATATCTTGAATCAGTTTTGTGAAAACATCCAAATTCTCATCAATGTCCTTATGCACATCAAGCTTAAATCTAAAAAACTTTTCAAGCAAGAACATTTTTGAAGACAAAGAAGTTTTAGTATAGAATTCTTCCAGTTTGTTCCACAAAGATCCAGCAGAGTCATGTTTCCCTAATTTTCTAATCACAGAATCAGATAGATTTAGAATAATCAGAGAATAAGCAAGTTCATCTATTTCACTTTTAGTTTCATCAGATGTTTTATCAACATAACTCTTAGTTATAGCCTTATAACATTTTTGTTGAACAAGCACACCTTTCATCTTTTGTTGCCAAATAGAGAAATCCCTTTTTTTTCCATCAAAAACAGCAACATGATATGCATTCATCTTGAGAAGCATAAGAGCAAACAGAAAAGAGCACATAGAGAGATATCAAACAGAGCACAGAGCACAGTCTGGTCAACCCCTCAGCCCAAATTCCTAAGTCACTGAGTGGACCGGACAAGGTGAGTTTTAGCAGGGACCAAACAACAATCAGAGATAAGCAGCGGAATAAAAAACCAAGAAATCACAGAGATCTCAAAACACAAGCAGAGATAAGCCCTAGACTTATACCAGCACAGATACCCAACAAACTCACAAAGATCTCACAGGATCTTACCAACAGATTGAGAGAAGGATAGCGAAGTACCTGACCTTCTCGGCAGCACTCCGGATCGTCCCCAACAGTGCTCTGCTACCACTGTAGGGCTAGGATCCGAATGAGAAAGCCACAAAGGCATACATATCCCTATCAACTATTACAGAGGATATAACCAAATACAAACCGTTCTAAGGTATAAAAAATAAAAACAGAAGAGAGATAAAAAAACAGGTATCACTAGAAATAGAAGCCAACACACAGATCTGTGTTGAAGAGTTCTCGACTCAGTCCCCCACCAAGTATCCGACCAGAACATACATAGAAACACCTCGATCCGGTGGCTCCAAAGGTTGCATCTAAGACCCAAAAGTCAGACAAAGCCTAGAAATCCTAGAACCCCTTTGAAAGAACTTTGAATCAGTTTGTCAACACATGTATACCTGATTCGGACAAAACTAAGATCTCTCAAACTCAAGCCCTCTCTCTAACTCACCGGAAATGATAGGAGAAGGATTTACACTTAGTTTTCCTTGCACAAAGCCACTCGGTTTCCCCTATATATAAGACCGGGGAAACGAGCTCGAAAAGAAAAAAATCGGAATCCATGGCCGATCAATGGGATATGGCCGGGATCCGGGGAAAGAAAAGAAGGAAGACGCCGCGAGGAGAGAGAAAGAAAGCTAAGTTATGAAGAGGAGCAGGAAGGGTCAGGGTATATATCACAAACGAGAGACTGTGATAAAGAGATCGCAGATCAACGATCACAAACCAAGAAGGGAGTTCCATGGGCTGGGCTTGACTTAAAAGGGATTGGGCCTTCCACTTGGGCCATAGAATGTCTGGGCCTAAGGCAGCAAGGGGGTCGGCCCACAATAACAACCATCAATCGAGATGATAAAGTTCTTAAGTTTGTGCTCATATTATCAATAGACGTTATGCTTAAGGCTAATCTTAAATATTGTTCGTCATTTTTCAAATCCACCCGAAGTGTATTGACGAAAATAAAAACAACTTACACTAAATAAAAAAATATAAATAATAGACTTCTATTCAAAATTGTCAATAAATCTCGTTTGAAAAGGACATAGAAACCCATATATACGTGTATGGAAAAAAAAATTGTGATATAAATTTAGAGATGATAATTTGAATTGTTTGTCAAGGCCAATCCATCGGGCTAACAGATATTGTCATATTGGTTCGGGTTGGACTACTAATTTCACAACCCAACCAAAACTCATTTTTAAACTATAATTGTTCTTATTGCATGTTAATCGGAGCTGATGTGATCTATCAAACCGAGTCAAGTTGACTTGATGCTCTTGGGGACTTAGGGTCTGTTCACTTTGAAGGATGGGTTTGTTAAGATTGTTAAAAATAGTGGGCTTTTACTGTTCATTAAGAACAAACATAATGTTATTTGAGTGTTTGGTATGTAGGTTTTGTGGTAGATTTGAGTTAAATTTTATATTTTGTTTGAATGATTATGGGTTTGCAAATGTGGATTTAATTTAAATTTTGTGTTTGCTTTTTCAGTTAGGACTGATAAAAAATATGAAATGACGATTGTGCCCTTACTTTTAATAATTCAAAATCCATGAATTAAATTAATTATATATATATATATTAAAAGATTAAAAAATAATTATATATATATAATTTAATATCCCAAAATTTAATAATTTAATATATTAAAAGATTAAAAAATAATTTAATATATATATATATATAATTTAATAATTTAAAAGATTAAAAAATAATTTAATATATATAAAATTTAATATCCCAAAATTTAATAATTTAGTATATTAAAAGATTAAAAAATAATTTAATATATATAAAATTTAATATCCCAAAATTTAATAATTTAGTATATTAAAAGATTAAAAAATAATTTAATATGTATATAATTTAATATTTCAAAATTTAATAATTTAAAAGATTAAAAAATAATTTAATATATATAATTTTAATAATTAAAAATCCATGAATTAAATTAAAAGAAGAAAAAATGCGGGTATTTTAGGCAAATCGAAAAATACAAAAATAAACCCACAAAAAATGATGGGTTTATAAACTCATGCTTTATCATGCATAATCCCATGTATATGCCCGAACCGAAAAAAAATTAACTCGGGCCCAAAACAATTATCTGGGCCACAAACCCATGAAGAGAACATAGATTTAGGTTGGTTTATAAACCCAAACCAACCTAAACTGGCCCTTAAACTCCTATATATTAAGCTACTTGAACCGACCCATTAAGCTGACCTAATTTTTTTTAATCAAATTTGATTACGTAAAAACATCATTACAATTTGAAATTAAAAGATCATGAATATTATTTGATAAAAAGTTCCAAACACAAGGATTATAGTATAAATGGAAATTCCTTACGAACACATGAGCAATCTCATTAACGATTCTATAATTAAATTGAATGGAAAAATACGTCTTGTCTCGTAATAACTTGACCCTTCTAAATAATGAAACCAATAAATTGGCCAAACTTGTCACCGAACAAATAATATATTTCATTAAGTATAATAGTCATAAGATTTAATAGAATTTTAATAGTCATGACTTACAATATACACATAACATGATATAGAGACACAACACCTTCTAACAACATTATGATAATTTTATTATGGGTAGATTATAAAATTCAAGTTAAACTATCATAATTTTACATTAATATACTTAAACTTTAAGTTTTTACAAAAGAATCACTGAACTTTATGAATGATAATAATTTTTCGCTAACAACTGTGGGTAACAAAATGCTCTCAACAATTATTAATCCGGGAGCATCTTAAGTAAAATATTTCCACCACTGAAAAACACTCAACTTGACAACTTGTTTTATTCATATTGTTTAGTGACCATTTAGTAACAACTCAAAATTTAAATATCTTGATATCAAAATAACGATAATTTAACTTGAAAATTGTATTGTATCCATTTTATTATAAGACATAAAATGATATTAAAAAAAAAAAAAAATTGGGGGTAAAATTAAAATAATAAGTAAATGGAGGGTTTATCGAGGGTTCTTGTCTTCGCCTACTTGCCATCCTGCCCTTTTCCTAGGATACCCTTTTCCATATTTTCTTCTCTCTCTTCCTTCTTCTGTTCATATCTGATTCGCCAGATGCAGAGAGAGAGACACACACAAACTGTTATCCTCACTCCCACTCTCTGCCATCCTCACGCAGATGCATTAAACTTTATCTCTAGTTCCTAAATAAATGCAGCAATTTCCCAATCCATTCCAATGACGATCCGACCCGATTCCAGATCGCGGATCCGAACCCGCACCGGCACCCGGACTACCCGCCGCCTCTCCCCCTGTTATCGCCACCCCGACGAGCCCATCACCGGCATCTGCGCCTCATGCCTCCGAGAACGCCTCTCCGGTCTCGACGCTTTCGCCGCTCCCAATGTCGGCTCGCCGAAGCTCCGCCGATGCAGGTCTGTGGTTTCCACTTCCAAATGCGAAGCTTCTTCCAGTGGATTACATGAGCCGCGGCGCAAGTCCTGCGACATCGTCTCGGCTAAGAGCTCTCTGTCTAATCTGTTCGATGTGGACGATTTGAAGGGTGGATCGGGAAGTGAGGCGAAAGTTGAATCGAAGAATGTAGGGCTTTCGAGAGTCACTTACACTGTGATCGAACCAAAAAAGAAAAATCGGGATGAGATTAGGGTTGTGAGTGATAAATCGGAGGGATTGGATGGGGATTGCGTTGATAGCGATGGAGAATTTAAGTCCATGAAAGAGTACATAGATCTCGAATTCGGAAATAAGGCTAAGAAATCTAAGGATTTGAAAGACATTGCTGGGAATATCTGGGGAGTAGCATCAGTTTTCAGTAAGAAATTGCGGAAATGGAGGCAAAAGAATAGTAAGTTAAAGGAGAACAAAAACAGCAGCAGTGATAAGTCTGTTGTTGGAAACGATGGGAATTTTCAGTTGTTTCACGATGCGCAGAAATTGGAGGAAAGTCGCTCTGAGGTTGTGGGGAGAAGATCCTGTGATATAGAACCTAGGTTTTCGATTGATGGTGGTCGGATTTCATTTGAGGAGCCTAGAGCTTCGTGGGATGGGTATATGATAGCAAGAACAATCCCAAGGCTTGCTCCCATGTTTTCTGTAGTTGAGAATGGCATGTTGGGGAACATTAGTAAGTTTGAGAATCATAGGTTGTCAGTTGATGGGCCGATGCATTCAATCATAGAGGATGAGAGTAGCTCTGGAGCTTCGGGTTCTGGCCATTCGAATTCAGATTCTTCATCCTCCATGAGGCGAAGTAGCTTTGATCGGTCAAGCTCTGTTCGAAGTTTTGGAAAGAAACTGATAAGCTCCGAGGATCATGTAGCATCTCCTGCGAATGTGAAGTTGGTTATTACAGAAAAGGAGTTGAAAGATTGGCATTTGACTTCTAGTAGAGATAATGATTTGGGAAAGCTTGGATCCATATCTAGAAACACTTCTACTACTGAAGGTGTTAATAACTTGAATGTGCCAGCAAAGAAAACTGTTAGATGGCATAAAGTTTGCAACGTGTTTGGTTTCAGGAACAAGAATCGTGAGAATGTATGTAAAACCTTAGGAGGAAATGGAAATGGAAATGACCCTTTTTCTGATGATGCTAGTGAGAGGCTAGGAAAGGAGGATGGTAGACATTTAAGAAATGTCGACAATTGGAAGCTTGCACGGAACAGTGGTGTTGTTGGTGCGAGAAATTCATGTGATGGGATAGGATCAAATTATCGTAGGAGGAGTGTTGATAATGCAGGTTTATATGATTTCAAGGGGAGGGAGGATTTCAAGCTGGAAAGAAACAGGAGTGCTAAATATTCTTCAGCTGATCTCGATGATGGTGTTACACCGTTCTACATGACACCATTGCGGAGCTTGAGGAACAGCAAATCTGGAAAATTCAAGCTACAGAATTCACATTCCATGGCTGGGAATCTTTTGCAATTAAACTGACTGAAGGTATAGATATTATTCTCAGTGAAGTTATCAATTTGTGAACTGTATGGATGTTTTCCTTTCTTTTTATGCAGCAGAGAATGTAATACTTGTTCAGTAACTGTTTGTAATGTTCTTTAGTTGATCAACATAATAGCAGAAGTTTCTTTTTTTATATTTCCTTTGTTTACCAGTGGCCTTGGTACTTCAAATCTTAGACTGTGTTGGCTTTGACTAGGAAGATAATGAGGATGAGGGGAATGTTGCAAAAGTCTGCATCATATGTTGTTTTTCTGGTAATTGTTTTAGCTTCTATTCAGATAGAGGGTTGCATCTAAAGTGTTGGGTTGAAGCTAGCATGTGTAAGATTTTTGTTTATTTACAGCTTTGTTCCTTTTGTTTCTTGTGAATTTGCATTAGACACTGCCTGTAAGACATCTTATGGGAAACACAAGGACAATGGTGATCTTGCCAGCTACGACAAGAAAAGGCAAAAATACGAACAATTATTCTCCGTTTGTAGCATGATTGATACAGACTGTATTTGTCTATTTGGTCCAATTATGTGGTTCTTGAGTTTCACTTTCTTCATCAAGATATATCACAAGTTTCAAGGATGCAGTTTTTGGTTTTATTACAGCAATTAGCTGCTCTAATTTTTCTTTTTGTACTTCTTGCATTGAAGGAGAATTCCTTTAGCCTTCATTTGGATGGAGGGATTTGAAATTCCTTGTAGAGAATCCATCGGTGGTGTTTGGAAAAATACGAATTTGAAATTCATCACTTTCATTTGAAACTAATTTTTGACCATTATGAGTGGATTTCAAATCACTTTATCACTTTCATTATTGTCATTGCTATTCTTATTTGATCTGTCTAGTACATTTGAATTATGCTTCCTTGTACATCTCAAAGTCCCATTTTTCTGTCCAATGTTTATGAGTGGTGGTGTTGTTGTGAGGCTCCATTTGAACTTCGAATTTCGACAATAGGGAAAACGAGCGACTTTCTGGGCTCTAAACTGATGCACAGCTAATTGATGCACTCACAAAAACCAGTAATTTTGATCTCTTAAAATTGCATTTTCTGTAGACCATCTTCTGTTCTGGAATTCATAGGCTTGGGATGTGTTTGAACAGGTGATATCAATCTATCCTTGATTGTTCTCTTGAGTCATTCTATGGTGGGCTGGGTTCTGGTATTTGGCATCACTGATTACTGCATGAAAGCACTAATCATAGTGACATGTAATTTAGTGGTTGGAGATGGCAAATATGAGGTTGCAAAGCAGGTTGAAAGCTGGAATATCCAACTTAAATTATTTATTTTCCCTTGATACTTTTAGTTATTTACTTGTGTATATTATGTGTAAGTAAGTAATCATGTCGAGTCTAACTGTTCTCATTTTATTGAATTAAAACAGGTTTTAGAATATTTTATAAACAATCAAATCAAGTTGAATTAAGCTTCAACTTAAAAAAATAAACCTGATCGAATGCCTAACAATATATTAACCCAACTTAATTAGATTATAATTAGATTACACTCCAACTGGAAACTTGAAAGCTACTATTCATGTACAAAATTGGGTAAAACAAAAAGGGATGTTTGTGGGTGCATAGGTCAAGATTGTGACAACAAAATTGACATTGAATATTGGACCAAAGACACAACATGTGTTGAATATGATGTCTTGTCCTGCAACCCTCTGCCGATGCTTCTCTAGTTTTGCATGGCCTGTGCAAATTCATTGCAGTGCTCATTACATTTTATTGATAAAAAAAACTATATTTATATTGTTACATCATGTGTTGTATTGTTAAATTTATTTATTTGATGTATAATACAATTTAAATTTAGTTACTTGATTTGTTACCCTTCTTTGACCATCATGTGTCATAATTTTTATTAAATAAATATTTTATCTAAATTGTATATTTTGTTAATGAAATAATTTTAATTTGTTTTAGCTGATATGTTAATATAAGTGTATATGTTTATATATGTGTGTATATATATATCATAAAATAATATGGTACTTTAAAATAAATATGGTTATATCATGTTTTTATTGTATCATGTATTATATAGTTTTGTTTTAATGAATACTTTACTTTAAAAATAAAAAAAATGCATTGCCGACCTTATTTTTGTAAGCAAATATAATGTGTAAATATAATTCTGATAAAATAACAATGTGCATAATTTTAATTTTGACCTTTTTCAAATATATACTATTCAGGAAAGTTAATTTAATAAGTTAATATATTTACTAAATTAAAAGACAAATACATTTAATTGATGTAAATTATAAATTAGGAGGATAATGAAATCCATGAATAATAAATATTAATGTTAAAAGAGATGTGCTTATGTTAATCAATGAATGTTAATAATATTCATTAACATGAATACTCTAAACACGTCAAATGCAAGCTAACACTATCACCAACTCCTCAACAGAATATTACTTTTAATAAAAGTTTGATTTCAAATTCAAGGCTAAATGTTGACATATTTTTCCTCTTAATCTCCCTCATAAATAATATTTCATCTTATGCATTTCATATGTATACTAAAAGTATCATCATTCCACACAACCTGCATTTCGGTTAAAATATTATAGACATGATGAGGGATTTCTTAACAACAGTATATGTTGGCACACTTAATTGATATTTTGTGTATCACTTGTGAGATGCACAAATTAAAATATTATAGAATATATATTAAACTAGAGATGAACAGTATATTTAGTATTTATTTGTATATTTAGGAAATTACGTTTTTTTTTTTAAATCACGATAGATGTCTGCTCTAACTTATAAGAGTGAGTTTTGTGTGAGATCGTCTTATGAATCCTATTTCATCAGATAGACCAATCCGACACGGTCAACGTCGGTCAACAATTGGTCAATACAGTTGACCCAAAAATATCACATGATACACATAAAAATATTACTAGTATTGTCTATCAAATTACAATTTCTCAAATTAATCATTGATTTGAAGTCATAGAACCAAATATTAGTACTCATTACATATAAAAGTATTACCTTATCAAAACAAAAATATTACATAGTAATATTTATCAAATTATAATTTTTCAGAAGTAATATATGATGAACACGAAAGTATTACATGACATGAATGAAAATATTACTTGTGAAATTACAGTTTCCCAAATTAATCAAAAGCATTACTTGTGAAATTTCAGTTTCCTAAATTAATCATGGATTAGAATCTTGAAAGAAAAAATATTACATGATACACACAAAGTATTACATGATATGCATAAATTTTTTACATAATACACAAAAAAATAAACATTATATTATTTATAATTTCTCAAAAGTATTACCGCATACTCATAAAAGTATTATATAAAGGGGTTACAATAAATAAAACAACATGAAGTATGATAGTTTTTTAATTTGCAACTTAAAGAAAAAAAACTTAAGTGATGTACCTATTGCGAGTTGGTTAGTAGATTCTAGAGCATGTATTGAAGGGTGAAATTCTTGTAAGTTCCATATAATTTGTATGATGTAAGGGTTGGAGTACCCGTTATACCCCATAGATTAATGAAACTTTTCCTTTTACTGATAAAAAAAAAAGTTTTTCAATTTGCAAATTACATTTTTCTAGTAACATATTTTCTCATATAAAAGTTATGTGTTGTGGACTTCACAAAAAATCTTGGTGGAATTTTTTTTTTTTTTTTTAAACTCTGGAACTATAGGTTGCAATTGCACATTGCTTCATCTAAATATATCATAAGAATTAAGAAATATTCATAATTTGTCAAAAGTTTAATTTTTTAATTTAATAATTGTAAAAAAAATCCTCAAATATTATAAACTAACTCACCTTAAATCCGATATTTTAGATGGAACACACGTTGAAAATCCACAACATAATATTTAGAGCTAATATCAAGCATGCAATCTATATTTTTGCATTCCTTTACCAATTCAACTACTCATGCTTTCAAAGATTTACACGAGTCTAGTAGCTCAAGTGATATCCCACATCTTTATAAAGATGCAGATTGTGATGATTTGGATTTCGAACTTGAACTTCAAAGATTTCCACGAATCTTGTAGCTCAAGTGGTATTCCACATCTTTATAAAGATGCAGATTGTGATGATTTAGATTCGAACTTGAACACACAAATTTTCTGCTCAAGTGGTATCCCACATCTTTATAAAGATGCAGATTGTGATGATTTGGATTCGAACTTGAACACACAAATTTTCTAGTTCTTATTGCTCCCCTCCCTTCCATTCCATTCCCCCAAACGCAATAAAAAAAAATAAAAAATTCAAATTGTCACCCAAATTCAATTTTTAACACATTTTCAACAAAAACGACAACTGAAAAACTAAAAAATGCAATTTACCACCAAACATTAACCAAAATACATGAACCATATGTTCGAAACCAAATTATAGCACACACTTACATAAACCGCACACAGCTACACAGTTCGTGCAATGCACGAATCCTACACACCAAACACCCGCATACAACTACACACACATGGACCTAAATTTTTTTATCCGAACCACCATTATATTGGGTAGAATTGAGAATTATAATATCAGAATATTACAACTATATATTTCAATATACCAAAACAAACAAAATCCTACCAAGAAAAGAACACCTTTCTCTGTACATTCCCACCCCAAAAAATTTCATGTTTCTCATTGTGCTATACTGGAACACACAAAAAAGCACCTTCTAAAATATTATACACTCCTAAGAGGCAGAATAATTCATCGGCGAGCTGTCAAATACGTTTTTATGTATTTACAACTTCTAGAAGCACAACTATTCGCCTGAAACCTTTTCCGGGACCCCTTAAGATGTGGTGTATCATCATCATCTTCACCATCATCATCTGTATCAATCATTATACAACTTGACCTAGTCTGAACACTGATGCGCCTCGGGATATACACGTTTAGATAGTAGCTAACGATGCTCCTTTTGCTCCGGCCCAGAAACCATTCTAAGGCCAAGTCTATGAAGCTTTTACCCTCGGGTATTGCATTCATTCTCACTATATATTCGAACTTCTTTTGTTCCTCGTGGTTCCATGACTTGGAAACATCGTCTCCCATTTCATCAAACTTCCATATCCAAAAGGCAGGGCCCAGATCAATCTGCAGTTGGAATCTTTTCTTGGAGACGTGTCGTTTGACACATTCTATCGACCCGGGAAACACACATTCACAAACCCCGGATCTCCCTCGTCCAACCATATTGTCTTTAGTGTTTTGACATCTTTCTTTCACTGGCCATACTGGAGTGCCTAACCACTTTGAATCGTGCGATTCTCTGTCATCAGTGGTTAGGCAACTCCTTGATACCGGGGGAGTCCAGGCTGGAACTTCAGCCTGGAAACGAGGCCCAACTGGGATCACTAATTTAGCACGATCATCAGTGATGAAGGCAAACCGATCTGTTGGCTTTGGTTTGTCATTGCTCAGATTGCTCAGTGGTTTTGGTAGCTTCATTAGTAAGAAAGTTTCTTGTCAAGGTGCTAACAAATGCAGCATCCAAAGCTATACTGATTCCAGCTACAAGTTCTGCACAAATCGTCATAGGAGAAAATTCATTAGCGAGTTACAATGACGTATAAAGACTCTTAGCAACCTAATTTTACAAAGTATTTGAGCTCGATAAGTATATTAGGTTCTAATTGGATGAAATATTATGACTTGATATGAGAATTTGGGTATGAAGGATCTTGAGTGCATTTAAAGTGCACTTTTCAGATCAACCAAATTATTCAAAAAATAGTGCAAAGATTAAAGAATTTGCCCCAAGGATCTTGAGTGCATTTGAAGTGCACTTTTCAGATCCACCGAAATCACTCAAAAAATAGTTCAAACTTTCAAATCTATCACAAAATGAACTCAATCAGACAAAGTCAATGGAATTGTTGTTATAGATTTCAAATCCACTCCAAATCCCCCTTTCCAAATGCTACTTTAGTTAGTTCTGCATTAAACTAATCACAAGGATAAATAAGCAGTAAAACACATAAACTTGAATATGTTCTAAAATCCAATTCCTGAAATTCATGACTTTCAAAAAATCTTCATTCATAGCCATGTTTTAGTTCCACCCAAACACACCATTGAAAGATGAGCAAGAGTCCCTACCCTTCCTCATATCTTTTACCAACATCAAACAACTCGATACTTCCTTGTATCTTTTCCCAACATCAAACATCTCGATATTTCCTCATATCTTTTCCCAACATCAAATTTCTCGATACTCAATTCCAAATCATCTAGTTAAAGCTTGTTTGAGCCCACTTTGGTAAACAAAACAAACAAGGTTCAATAGAAGTTTCATCTGATAAGATCTAAAACCAAAGCACAATCCTGGCACATGCTTAAATCATGCTCAATCCTTGCACATGCTTACATTAATGTTTAAATAAACATGATTTCAATAGTTCTCTTTTCCGAAGCTTCTTTTGATTCGAGTTAAAAATTCTTTACTTCGAACTAATGCACGTCTAAAGGTCTCCTAAGCACAAACACGAACCATCTTAATGTGCATGTTTCTCTAATTTTTCTCATGTATAGGAGCCATCTCCATCTTATTTCTAATGCATTCATAATTTATCCTATCTATCCTAGTGTGCTCTCATATCCATGATAATCCATCCCAACATTCGCATTTTGACTACCTTCATCTCCTATTCGTTTTCATATTTTTAGCTCAACTCGTGTTTCGTTCATTCAAAGTCAACATAATCGACAATCAAACAAACTCGAACACAGTTTTTAAAACTTTATAACAATTCAAACAAAAAAATAGTACATAATATGATTGACTACATGACAACCTCAATTGCAAAGCAATGGAGGTATGAGAAAAGCTGCAGAGCTGCGATCTCCTTCGACGTTTTGAAAATGTTATTTTTATATGTATTTAGAAATATATTTTTCACTAGAATACCTAGGCTCCATTTGGATGGAGGGGTTTGAAAAAAGATTTAAAATTCATTGCTTTCATTTTAAATTAAATTTTGAGTAATATGGTGAAGTTCAAATTCACTTAAACTTGAGTGGATTTGAAATCCCTTCATTTCAAATCCGGGATTTCAAATCAATCCATCAAAATGGAGCCTTAATTGATAAAAATTCGTCCCTTTACATTTTAAAAAGATTATCTCTTAGTTTCATAAAATTTAACCCCCCTTATTTCATGTTATAATTTGAAAATTTGTTGTTCCTTGAATTGTATTATCGCCTTTTTTGTTTGTAGTTATAAATTTTAATGTAGGACATGTTTCCAAGATTGTGTTTGGATTGAGAGAATTGAAATATAAGATTCAAAATGAATGTATTTCAAATCCACTTAAATCAGAATGAATTCAAAATTCATTCGTATTGCTCTGAAAAGTGATGAAGTTCAAATTCATATCAATCTATTTCCAATCAATCTATTTCCAATCAATCCATCCAAATACAACCTAACAAAATTTGAATGTTGCTCATTAAAGCACCAAAAGAGAAGGACATACCAAGAATTGGGGAAGCTTATACGTAAAAAAGAAGCCAGAAAAATCCATCAGAACCCACTAAAAAGTATCCACCAATATTGACCTAATTTTAGGTTGCATTCCAATAGAAGACGATTTCTCGAAATGAATGAATTTCAAATCCACCAACGTTGCTTCAACGATGGTTCAAAATAAAAGTGGCAAAAACTATGAACCCATTCAAACAACCATCAAACATTGCTAAGATAGATATCAAATCTTATCTTCGAATCCTTTAAGAATTTCTAATATTGCAGAAGAACCAGCAAAGAGGCCTTTTCAGGTGTTTCACAATAACAGCAAAATGGTCAAAAAACACATTTATATCTGAATTAAAAAAATTACCTTCTGAAAAGGACTTGGGTATGAAAATCCAAAGCTTTCCGTTGAGAAGAAACCCGTTTTGATGAAGCTTTCACTGTTGAGAGGGTGAAAAAAGGAAATTTGTATGTAAATCTACCTCTGAACTCAAAGACCAAGCCAACAAACATTAAACAACTCTAAATTGAATTCAAGAGTTGAGGTCCTTATCTACGTGTTTTATATAAAAACTTATATGAGACTATCTCGTAAATGTAATTTAATAACATAGAACTCGATTTTATTCGAGTATATTATGGATTAATCTATCTTACCAACCTCCGGCATATTTTTAAAAGAATTATGTATTTACAAATATTTCAATTTCATTTAACTCAATTACATCAATCTAATTTTGTTTTCAATTATTTATTATTTTGATTCTTTTTGAGTTTGAATACAATTGCTATTTAAAAAGATTTCTTAATTATTTACACTCCTTTTATATATATATATATATATATATATATATACATCCTAAAAGAGATTTCTTAATTGTCAATTTATGATATTTAATCATTATATATGGATAATTGTTGGAAAATTACAACATATACTATGATTATCATTTCAAATAAATTTTTCACTATCGATTAAAATAACATAACCTTATATATGTATAATATTTTTTATGACTAAAAATAGATTTGAAAAAGTTATATATATACTTTTAATAAGTTTGGGAGAGTGGAACATGAAAGGGAGACAAAAAAAAATTAGAAAATTTGGTTGAAAGTTTTACATTGATAGATAATGAATTTTTTTTCACTATCTTAGGTACATACCACATATGAAAGGTTATGGTATTTTGACCAATAATAAAAATTTAATTATGAGAATTTGAGTAAAAACTATTATTTTTCTGAGAATTAACCTCTATATATATTAGGGATAATGGTTAGAAATATAATATAACAAAAAAATTATTCTATTGAAATCATAACATAAATGCATTTCTAACAAAAGTTAAAAAAAAAAAAAAAAAAATTCTAACACACTTTTAACATAATATTGTCTGGTTCGTGCACAAATCATGTGTGTGGTGTGCGGTTTGTGGAATAAACAAACTGTAACTTATGCGGTTCGTCTATTGAACTAATCGTACATAGTGTCTGTGTATACGCAATTATTTATGTGCACCAGGTATACGGATCTTAAATTCGTGTCATTGGATCGACTTGATCCGTGAGTGTATTTCACGCGCTCACACACGTGCCCTAAATCCGCACCCACACCCTAGTTTTACAATTATGTTCACCTAACCTTTTAGCAAACCTAACATTTTAGTTATGTTCACATAATCTTTATGTTTCTGCTAATTTGACCTTTAAAGGTGTATTTCAAACTTATAATACATTCTAAACATTTATGTTGTAATAATATAATTGTTATGTTATAATAATTTAACATTTATGTTATAATAATATCACTTTTATGTTGTACTTTAATTTAAGTACATAAATGTTATACTAATATGATATAAATATTTAATTATTATAATATAAAGGTTAAATCATACTATATGACTTTTTATACTGAAAAAAATCTTAGTAATATCACTTAAAAGTTATGATATATGTACGTAAAAGTTATATTAAAATAACATAAATGTTATACTCGTATAACATAAAAATTACATAACTTTTAATTATGTTATTTATACTGAGAAAAGTCTTAAGTAATTTTACTTAAAAGTTATGATAATTGTATATAAAGGTTATACTAATATAATATAAAAATTATACTTATATAACATAAAGGTTACGATATAAATAAATAAATAAACCTGGACGTGGATTTGGGCCAAACTGGACCCGAACCGACCCGCGCGCATCTAATTGCACGAATCATGATCCGCGCACTTAATTCACACAAACATTACACTTATGTATATAATTCCTACCTCACAAACCACCGCATTTCATGCCTTTTAAGATAATCTGCCTAGAAAAAGATTTTGTTATTTTTAGTATCTCAATTTGCTATTTTTTTTAGTTAGTCCATATATTATACATCCTAATTAAGTAGAGGTTTTGGTAAAACAGGTTATATGAGATTGTTCCACAACACTCAGTCTTTGCAGAGACTAGAGAAATAAGTAAAATAAACCAAAGTACTTCCCACATAAAATCTTATTGGTTTGATGTTGAGTGATATTGAATAAACTTAAGAATGTAATACATTTTTATAAAAAAATATCGATTCCTTAATTGGTATTACAAATGAATATGCAAGAAATGAAATGAATGAAATAATAACTAATTAACTAATTATGGTTATATTTGTGAAACTAAGAGCATCACCAACAATACATAATAAAATATTGCAAAATTTGCACTGTTTTACAGTAAAAATGATCTCTCATCTTCAACATAGTGCACTATTTTTTTGCATTAAAATGAATATTTCATATTATTATTATTATTATTATTATTATTATTATTTAGCTTTTATTTATCATAAATGTACTAATATTCATAATATGCAATATATATATATATATATATATATATATAACTGAGTTGACATCTATACTATATATTAAAGTAAGAAAATTGGAAAAAATTGCAGGAATGTCATTTTCCCGCCTAAACGTGTCTTATAAATAAAATAAATAAATTAAAATTAAAATAGTAAATCTTACTTGGTAAGCTATTTTATGAGATCAATTTTACTCTAGAAACTATTATATAATCTATATAAAGCTAACAAATGAAAAGAAGATGCATTTATTTCTCAAATCTATGTAAAACTAAGAAATGAAGAAAAAATACTGATTTTTCAACTAAATAAAGATACATAGAGAATGGAGAAAGAAACATGATATACAAACATTAGATATAATGATTTTTCAAATATATATAAAACTAAGAAATGAAATAATACAAGATTTTGCTATAAACATTTAAAGGTAGAAAAATTCTTCTAAATTACATTGTCTCACATCTTCATCTTTTGAGAGATATAATATTTTGAGAAAAATATTATAAACAAACTTTTAGTACAAATTATTATGGTTAAAATCCAACTACAAATATGACAACCCGTGTAACGCACGGGAGAAATACTAGTATCTATAATGGCTCTACAACACATAGTGATCATATAAATATAAATATTCATATTCATATTAATTGCGAGAAATATATATATATATATGTATATATATATATCCATACGTACATACATCGATACACAACTTATTAATATCAATTAATCTATGTGTTATTATTCAAATAACATATGAGATATTATTTAATATTTTAATTGTATATAATTAAACTAACTTAAATATTAATTTCAAATAGATTAATATTTATAATATTTATTGACAATCAAAATTTAAAGAAAAAGAAAAAAAAAAGAAAACGATTTATTGTGACCTAACACAAAGAGCAAAAAAATGGTATGCACCAGGGGCACGGATCCGTGCCCCCAATCCGACCCGGCGTGTGGGCTGCTTCCAGGCACGCCCATGCGCCTTCACGCGCACTGTTATGGTGTGGCCGCACGTGCACCTGATTAAATACTCTTCAGGTAGCACACATTTACTCTTCAGGTATCAGGTATCACACATTTGTTATTCTTCTTATTTGTTTAGTACATTCTTCTTCTTATTCTTCTTGTATATCTTCTTGTTTCTTATTCTTCTTCAAATTGTCATGAAATCATTTAAGGTATTATATAATTACCTAATAGGTATTTGTATATGTTACTCTCAGGGGTATTACATAAGTACAATTCAGGTATTATACAAGTATATCACACATATTTCCTTCGAGTATTACATAAACACCTTATAGGTATTTGTATATGTTACTTTCAGGTATTACACAAGTATCTTTTAAGTATCACACATATTACTTCCAAGTATTACATAAATACCTTATATGTATTTGTATATGTTACTATAAAGTATTACATAAATACTTTTTAGGTATTACACAAAGTATCTTTTAAGTATTACACGTATTACTTTCAGGTATTATATAAACACATTTTAGGTATTACACAAAGTATCTTTTAAGTATCACACATATTACTTTCAAGTATTATATAAATACCTTATAGTTTTTGTATATGTTATTCTCAGATTTATATATATTCCTTTCAGGTATTATACAAGTAACTTATAATATCATACATATTTCTTTCAGGTATTACATAAATACTCTATAGGTAACTCTCAAGTATTACATAAATACCCATTTGATGGAATCTTCATTTCACCTTTTCACTCTGCAATTCAACCCAAAAAAATTTCCTTCATAAACCACACTCCATCTCCACCCAAAAATCACTCATTCTTTCACTTAAAAAAAGAATTCCTTTCAAGAAAACCAAAACAGCTCCTAATTCAATAAAACAATTAGATTAAATTGAAGCAATATTCCCGAAACACCAACTTAAGAACACTTGCTCTTCATCTCCACATAATTCCACAGTCCAACTCTCACATTTAACAAAAAAACCCTTTACCATCTTAAATTTGAAGAAAATATAAAATCTTACAAGCTTCAACTCTCAAACCATGTTCTTGTTCGTAGAAACCTCGAAAGCAGCCAAAAATGAGGTGATCCATCAAATAATTTACCACTTCATATTTCATAGAGTGTTTTGTTTGCAAGACAAAAGTAACCCTAGGTTTTAAGAAGAAAAGAACCCAAAATATATTATAGATTGTGGAGCTGTGAGGAGAATTGAGAAAAGAATTGTCAAATTTGTCGAAGCGGCGGCGATGACGATGGTGCGGTGGCGAATGATCTTAGGGCTTCATTGATAAATTTATTAACGAAGCCGGAGGCTACGACAGTGGTGCGGTGGTGGAGGAGGGTTGTGATGAGGGGAAAGATTTGCACAGCTGAGGGATCGCGATTTGCACAAGGAAAGAAAGGAAAAAAAAAAAAGGGGTGAAGTAGCGCAGGAAGAAGAAGAAAAGAAAGGAAAAAAAAATAGAGATACATATGGAGCGCGGGTTGGGTTGGATCCGTACCCCCGGGACACAAGAGAGTCGCTCAACACAAAGAGGGCGGTTGAGATTGATTTAGCCAAGTAAAAGAGAGAAAATTAATGCACTCAATCCAAATATAAACTAATATATATTTAGAACTTAAAATATATTACATATTAACTCAATCCAAATATAAGCTAATATATATTTAGAACTTAAAATATATTACATAATATGTTATAGATAAAAAATGACTAAATCAAATAAAATTACCATATTGACCAATCTTTCATAATTTTAGAAATGTAAATGAGTCAAATTGTTCACGAACTATTATATTTTAATTTGATAAATATTCGTTTCTGATAGTTTAGTAGGTATTATGTGAAATTGTTTACAGATCTAGTTAGGTGAGACAATTAACCCACAATTCACATATGAATTTGTGAAAATAAGTTTAATTTGTGAGTAATAAAGATCTGTCTCAAAGTAGCTACCCGTAAAATCGTCTTATATAAGATTTTGTGCAAATAGTTTGTTAACTTTCAGAAGTCGACCTTGAGCTAGAATTTTGAGTTTTCAAGATGAACTCGAGATTAGTGATATTTGACTTGAAAACTTGTGTGAACAGGTTGATTTAGTCTGTTTGTGAGTACTCAAACTTAGTTAAATGTATTTTTAATGTGAGCCTAACTCGAGCTAAACTTGTTTAATTTGTTAACAAATTTTTGCAAGTTGAATTCGAGGTCATATCGAATTCAATATATTTTAGTTGAACCGAGCTCATACTCCACTCTTAAAGTTCGAGCGGAACTCAAACCTATGAAAAACCAAATTAGTTGAACTTGAGCTCGATGATATTCAGTTTGATTCGATTACAGTCTCATGGCAATTTTCACAAATTTGAAGATCTATTTCTTAATTCGACTAAATCTTAAAAGAATAGTCATGAAAGACTAGTTCATGCTATGAAAAACTGATAAATATGAACGAAGTATGACGCATGACTAACAAAAGCTTATCACAAAAACTTATATAAGACGTCCACAATCTTTTTTATCCACAAACAAAATTCATTTTCATAAATTCTTATGTGAATTGTGAAGGATGAGTTAACTCATCTCACATAACTGGATCCGTAAGACGATTTCATATAAGATAACATCGTCACTTAACCCATCTCACATAACTGGATCCGTGAGATGGTCTCACATAAGACCCTATATATTAAAATCGCCACTTAGAGTCGGATTAACACCTTAAAGGTTTTTGTAAATTATTTCCGACATGATTTGTTTTAAAATTTATTTATTAAAAAAACAAATCACCAATTAGATCAACATTTAAATCTACCAATTTAAAGAAAATCAACTACATAAAGGAAAATTTTCAATCTTGATTAAATCTTCCAATTTAAAGAAAATCAACTAATGTAGAATTTCAATCTTGATGTTACCTGATATGAATGTAGGATATTTGAAGCCACCCTTAGATCAACCTCCTCCTAATGGCTAATAAAATTTATGTCCTCATGTAAAACATGAGATCTGATGAACATAGGTGAGAAGTGGTGGTGAATCTAGATGGTATTTATAGAAGATATAAACCCTAAAATCTTGTAATATGTGGATTATAAGGGCTTTTTACATGTATTTGGGCCTCAACAATTTGATTTGGGCCGTTTATACTTAAATTGTATAATTAAATTAGGAAAGTCTTTATGTTTTTCAAAATTTTAATCAAATTAAGTAGTAATAAAAATATCCAAAAGTGATTGGATTAATAAATGAAAATTCAACTACTAATAATATAGAAAACAGTGCACAAATAATCCAATGTTTTTCTAACTGGATTAACTACATAGAAATCAGCCAAAATACACACCACAACACATACATAAAGGCTAACTTATATCTATTACCTATATAAAAGTGTGGATGTTTCTTACAAAATATGGATTGCCGAATATATCCCTATCAAAGATTATTTTTTAAGGTTATAATAGTAATTTAAGTTTTCATATTTAAATAATTTTATATTAGAATCCTAGCTAATTCAAAATCTTATAGAATTCTATTATAATTAAAACTCTAATATAAAAGTGTTATATATAAAGTAATTGTATTATTATTTTTTTCCTTAATTTGAATTGATCTACTATGTAATACTAATTGATTTATAGATACGAAACTATATTTTATTTGTCATATAAAATTAACAAATAAGTTTCAACTAATTTTAATAAGTGTTTAATAATAATATTTTTGGTTTGACGCCTAAATTATCGATTTAATAAAAAAAGAATCAATATATGTCAGCTTAACTGCCTAGAGCCGTTTTCGCATCACTAAAGCACAATATTATTCATAGCAGTCATACCCTTTCTTTTCTTCAAATCCATATCCATTTTTTTACTAAAATTTTGATGCTTCTTGCATTCATCAAAGTAATCAAAACCTAATACATATAATCTGATTATCTAATAAGTCATCACCAAACTAAAATTGTGATGTAATAATTGAAGCCTATATTTTAAGACGTTTCATTCTTGATTTTAATAAGTGTTTAATAATAGTATTTTTCAATTTTTGTTATGTCAATAAAACAGAAGCATATGATCATCCTCAGTACTACAAGACTTTTATTGTTTTTTTGTTAAATTTTTTTTACTACATTCTAATTAATGTTTTCGTTTGACAGTTTAGTTAAATTAAATCAACTTATAAACATTGGTATAGGAGTACTTGCACACAACATTCCTCACATGATAAGGAAAAGTATAATATTCCTCAAAGGATAAGGAATATTAATTCATTTCCTGTCCATAATCAAATTATATTAATTTGTTTATGAGTAAGTGTTTGTGTGCACCAAGTGCATGGATCATGATTCATGCAACTGAGCACACGGGTCGGATCGGGTCGGGTCTGGCCCAGATCCGCGTCCAGGTTTTTTATTTTTATTTTTAAATTTATGACATAACATTTATGTTTATTGAATATAACATTTATGTTTAGCGAGTATAACTTTTATATACAAATATCATAACTTATAAGTAAAATTACTTAAACTTTTTTCAGTATAAAAAACATAACTAAAAGTTATGTAACCTTTATGTTAACCGAGTATAACCTTTATGTTATATTAGTATCAGAGGCGGAGGTAGGATTTTTACTCAGGGGGCCCGACTAACAATAATGTAGAATGTAAATAATAAAAAAATTCTTGATTACAAGTAAACATAATTAATATAAACATTGACAAAGTAAAATATATTAACTTAATTATAATAACACTCAAAATGAGAAACTAATACAAGTCCATCATAACATCTCTCTTCTATTTTTCATATTCTGGTACCGTTGCATGATAGCTGCATTGCTAACTTTAATAAATACATCTTTTTCAATGTATGCTACCAAACAATCATTCAACAGCTGGTCTCTCATTCGGTTGCGTAGTGAACTTTTGATGATTTTCATTGCAGAAGAATGCCAAATTCCCAATTGAATTTGAAGTAGGCTACTTACTTTCTGCACATATATAATTTTTTTTTAAAATTAAAGGGTATAAGTGAAAAATCTATTATACCCCTGTTTTTTTTACAAAATCTCAGGGGGCCCCAGTGCCCCCCTTGGACCCCATGTCCCTCCGCCCCTGATTAGAATAACCTTTACATACATATATCATAACCTTTAAGTAATATTACTTAGACTTTTTTCACTATAAAAATTTATATAGTATGGTTTAACCTTTATGTTATAATAATTTAACATTTATGTTATATTAGTATAACTTTTATGTACAAATATCATAGCTTTTATGTACTTAAAGAATAACATAAGGTTATATTATTATAACAAAAAGGGTTAAATTATTATGCATAAAGGTTATATATTATTACAACATAAAGGTTTTGAAAGATTTTGAAAGGTTTTGAAAGATATTATAAGTTTTTCGTACAATGCAAAATATTATGTGAATATAACTAAAAGTTTAGGTTCGGCAAACTAAAAGGTTAGGTTCGCCAAACCAAAATGTTAGACCAAATAACTGCGAAACTAGGGTTTGAGCTAACAGATTTTAAATTTATTCAAATAAATACATGCATTATGAATTATTTAAAATAACTTTATTTTTTTTGGTTTTAGGACAACAAAATGAGTCAACCAGTTAGAATGCCGAAGAAAATTGATGGGAAGATGGAATAGATGTAATTGAATCATGAAATTTTTTTCTAGATAATCAACAAAAGGTTTAGATTATCATATTGTTTTGTCAAGTTTCAGACTTTGAGAGAAACATATTTTACCAATTTTATTTGTAACAATTTTTGTAGTACTTTCTCCTATCCTATAATAATAGGATGGAAGGATAACAATTTTTTTCCCACCAGTTTCAATTTTTGACTTTACTATTTCTACATTTTTCAATTTATTTCTCAAACATGTAATTTTATCTGACAATTAATATTTGGTTATCAAGTGAAATTCAAATCATCAAAATTATGTGGATGTATAATGACAGAAGTATATTAATAGCTCTAAGAAACATTACATCGAACAGTTGGTGACTCATTTCATTAGAAACATCAAATATCATATAATTAGTAATAATATGATCAGTTTAATTCGTAACATGATCATTAGCTTTTCAAAGGCCGAAGAACCAATAAAGAAAAAAAATTACAGGATATAAACAAAATTATGGGGACATATAATCATAGAAGTTCATTAAAAACTCTTAGAAGCATTTCATCGAACAACTGGTGACCTATTTCGTTAGAAACATGAAATACCATTTAATTCTTTGTAACATGATCTATTTAATTCATAATAACATGACCATTAGCTTCTCAAATGCCCAACAACCAATAAAAAAAAAAGGATGGATAATTGATAATTATCCAAATTAAACCATTGAACTAGAAACTAAATTCAACACATGGTTCTTTATTATATTTTTTTTAGAGACTTTATTTTATGTATTTTATTTTTCAAATACAATTTTTTTTAGTGAGATCTATTGGTCATGTGGCAATATTAAGAAAACGAAATCTAATTCAT
This sequence comes from Scutellaria minor, assembly GCA_954870855.1. Classification (NCBI taxonomy): domain Eukaryota; kingdom Viridiplantae; phylum Streptophyta; class Magnoliopsida; order Lamiales; family Lamiaceae; genus Scutellaria; species Scutellaria minor. The sequence goes on from OX940729.1 coordinate 6,056,384, forward strand.
TGGTGTTGTACCTAAATTCTATTAATTTCAATAATATCTTGTGTTAGTATGAGTTTCATGTATTGTTCAATCATCTTATCACAAGATAAAAGATAGAGTTGGCGAATGAAGCATCTATACCCAAAAATTGATAATGATGGATGAGGAGGTAAGATAATATATATATATATTATAGGTTTTTTTAAATAATTTTTTTTATTCATAGAATGTTTAGCCTGAAACTCGATGGAATTAGAGTTAATTGGTTAATTAAAAATATATAATAGGTCTTTAAAATGAAGTTAATCTTTAAAATTATGAGTTAAAGTTGAGATATTTATTTGCAGGGGGTTCAAATTGGAGTGATCATCTTCAACGAAGACATCCAAAATATCGGAAAGGAGTTCATAAGAAACAAGACCTATTTGTTAAAGAATGCAATGGTCAAAACATCAATACAAACTATGCATCCGCACATCCTGAAAAGGAATTGGTCTTAAAAAATTTCACCAATGTGGAGGAAGTGGTGAACACCATTGACGATAACAACAATATCAATGACTATGTGGATTACAAAGACTTGCATAGTAAACATGAGGACCGCAAATCATTTGGTACGTACAATTATTATTATTATTATTTGTGCACTATGATTTATAAAAAAATTCCATTCATTTAAAATTATATTTTGCAGATATTTGGGTACAATGATTTATAAAAAAAATTCCATTAAATTGAAATTATATTTTGCAGATATATGTGGAATACTGATAAGGGTCAAGGAAAACATAAACATTACCAATTCAAAAGAAGAATCAAAATCTATAAGGGAAATTACGATCACAAATGAAGAGTAAGTCATTTATGTTATATAAAATATAATGGAAAAAAATATAATTACCAAAGTTGTGTACTAATTACCAAAGAATCGAGAAGCTATTACTTGAACCAACAAGTCAATACCTAATTGGCCTTCAAAAAGATTGTGCTCCACATTTGGGTTGGACATGGATATCAAGTACTCGCCTTTATAGTATGGAAAAGACTCTCACTTGGGAAGGGAACACTAGGGCTACTATTCTTGTTTATCTTTTTTGTTTCTTCATTTTTAATAATTATCTTGGCCTTGGAGAGTTCATTAAGAAACCTTTTTTTTTTCATTAGAAAATAATAATAATATACAGTAATTTATAAAATATCAACATGTATGAATATTTTCTTTCATGACATAATAACTTAATAATAAGGATCTCAAAGAAGTTGAAGTTGTATGTCAAAGTATCTGAAATCCAGCAGTCAGGTTTCAAATTTACTTTATTTTATTTTGATGCTTAGAGTTGTGTTTTTTTTTTCTTTAATGTATTTATTTATTTATATTTTATTAATTCGCTTCTGAAATGAAGGAAGATATCATTTCTTTAAGAAAGAGAACCAAAAGTTGGAAAGTGCTGCTCCTATCTGATTTATGTTTTTAATTTGCGGACAACATTCTATAGAAGTTTCTCTTTGGGAAGACATGACACTGAATGAAGGAAGAGAATTGCAGCAAATTGTTGATAAAAACCAATGATTATTATCACAAAGGTCACAACAAAAGAATTCAAAGGTAAAATAAAAACACAACTATAAAGTTTAAAAAGAACATACATGCAATTCACATATATAGTGTTCTGAAATAAATCTTGATTTTATTATTATAAATTTGGCTTAGGTGAGATCCAGCTGCAAACCACATCAATTTCAACTGTATAAATAAGCCCAAGGTCGACGTTTGAAGAACTTGCAAAACTCAATAAATTGTATGAAAAAAAATTAATTTATGAGTTCAACTATAAAATCTTAATAAATGAACAATAACAAAATACAATATTTACATAGGTCACGTACCATTTATGATCCACTGGAAATATGCAAACAAAGAATGACACAAAGAATGAGAATAGGAAGAGAAGTAACTCTTGAAGATCTCATTATGAGAAAAAATAATTTGTTGAAGGTACGCTAAATTTGAAACATATATATACGCATAATATTAATTGATAATTAAATAAGAGTAAGTAAAAATGATAGAAAAATATGGGATTTAGGTGTCTCAATTTAGGGAGGCTTTAGTTAGTGGTCTTTCATTTTCAATCCACTACTGCTCTATGGAACTTGCTTATCAATCTTGTCCCTTTGATTTTCATCGCCTCTGTTTTTTTTTAATATTAATATTTACAAAAAAAAATTCTCACTATAGATTTTGTGATCTCTGTATTGATGGGTTCGTGATTTCTTATCTGTAATTATTAAGTCTCTATTATTTCAATTAATTACCTCATTAGAATAAGTCGGTGGATAAAGCAATCAAATACAACTTGATAAGGCATTTTGGTCTGCACAAATTTCTCTCTTAATTTCCAGCCCATGACTAGCTGTAGCACAACTAGAGCCCCTAGGTCTTCTTCCAATCGAGCCCTGGTCTATGTCACAAAATATATTGTCTTTATTGGTTGATCAATTTAATAAGTTTCCTCAATATCTCTTACAAATGCAAGATGCATATTATTATTTCACCGAAATTGTGTATAAGGTGGAGAACAAAACAAAGATATGGTACAATGCGTGCGAAAAATGCACAACATCAACACCTAAACATGATGGAAATACATGTAAAAAGTTTCAATATGATCCAATGCAAACAATGCCAAGGTAAAACTTCCAAATAATAAATCACAAAAAATGATCAATTACATGCAACAAAACTTATATAAGTTTATTGATTGCAGATATATAATTAAACTAAGGGTTAAACAAGGATATCTTGTAGCAACAATACCGATGTTTGGTGACACGACGTCAGTTTATGTCGGATATTCAGTACAAGACTACATGAACTCTATTGAGAAGATATCAAAATTTCTTTAATGCAAATGATTAAAAAAAATGTTACAAAAAAAAAAAAAACAAATGCAGGGTCAACCCATTAGTTCATTCAGCTTACAAGGAACAAGTGAGATTCGTTTTCTAATTGCGTTGAACTACAGTACAAAAGTAGAAGATGGAATATTGAATGCAATAGTTGAGGCCATAGAACCTGTGAAGATAAAAGAAGAGAAAATAAATAATACCAAAACAACACTAACATAGACTACAACAATCGAAGATCAACCAAAGAAAAAAGGAAGAATTAAGAGTAAGAAAAATGAAGAATACATTCACATATCTAGCGTTGAGGAGGATGAATAGTACACTAAAAACTTTATTAGATAAATTTAGAAAAAAGAAGAGTAAGAGTATGACACAAAGGAAGATCAAAAAAGAAAAGATATAATTACAAGTTAATGTTTTATTATCTTTCATTTCTAATTTTTTTGTTTTTTTAGATTAGTTTTTTTTTTCTAATTTATATAATTTTTTTTTTTTTTTAAATTGCAGCATCAATATCATATTTCTATGTTTTATTGCATTTTTTTAATGTCTCTAGAGAAATAAGATTATAACATATTATGTAACTATATTTTATTCATTTTCTTAAACAATAACAACAACAAAATTCATCTTTCACGTGCAATGCACGTGCTCTTTACTAGTATAAGAAAAAATAAAATTCATGAGCTATGTGTCACGCCCACTTAGAAAATGTTTGGGCCAAATCATGTATGTGTCGGTTACTCGGTTGTAATAGGCAGTTCATCTCTATCCAAACCCGCATGTCTCAACTCAAGTAATTAGCCAACACGAATCTCTTTGTACATATGATTATCTAGAATGTTGTAAATTTGTAGGGTTTTTAGAGAATCTATAGTGTGTTTGAAGTATATGTAAGGACCAAAATATCGATTTCGATTGATATATTGGTTTTGGTGGAAATATCGGATATTTTTTGAAAAAATATGAAAATTTTATAAAATAATTGGAAAATATATCTAACAGATAATATATAACTTACATTAATATATATATTGAACTTAAAATTTCAAATAATAAAATGATATATTTACGATATATATAGAGATAAACTACTATTATATACATCATGACCCTTCTATTAAATTCCAAAAAAGTTAACTAAACTTAATTAAATTATGAGAGGAACCTAAATGATAGTGTGTTAATTTATTTCAAACAATTTAACTAAACTTTTATAAAATAATTATTTGCTCTACTCATAAAAAAATAATATATATAGAGAGAGATAGAAATCAATTTTGATAAATATCCTTTACATACTTATAAAAAAATCATAATGAAAAAGAAAAAAAAAGAATTCTACTCACCGAAAAAGAAAAAAAAATCACTTACCCAAAGAAACACAATGAAAACTAAGGACATCTCCAACAATGTAAAAAAAAATACTGCAAATTTTACATTATTTTAATATAAAAACCACCGTTCATCTCCAACAACCTACATTATTTTTTTGCACTAAACATAACATTTCATATCATTATTATTATTTTGATTTTTTATTTGTCATATATTAATAAAGATGATATACATCCATCATATATATTATTTTTTATGGGATGAATTATATCCACGATATATATATTATTTTTTAGGATACGTAATATTGACACAAGTAGATCATTTTTTCAATAAAATATTTGAATATATGATCCAACATCGAATGTATAGATATTGATATATACAACTCATGTATATGAATATGAGTCGATATCTATCAGTATCCATAACTTATCGATATCTATCGGTTGAGTTGAGATATTTAAATATTACATGTAATTTTAACGATATTTATAATTTGTGTAGTATTTAAAATTTTATGATACATTTAAATGGTTATAATTTAATTATTATTCAAATAATACATGGTGTTATTTAATATTTTAATTGTATATAATAAAGTATTTTAAATATTAATATCTGATATGTTAATTGTGAAATATAATAACAATCAAGATTTAAAAGAGATAAAATAAAATAAAAAAGAAAATGAATGAAAAAGAAAAGATAAAAAGAAAAGAAAATGAATAAAGAAAATTAATATATATATATAACGCAGGAGTTGACCTACGTTAATCCAATACAAAGTTGGCGGTTGAAAACATTTGCCGTGAAAATTTAAAGTATTGCTGGAGAGATTAAATCCTAAATTTTTATAAATTTAACGCACTACTGGAGATGTCCTAAATTCATCAAATTTTGAAAAAGGAAAAAAAACACACATACACACAATTTATCGCAAGTTATTGAAAATTTGATATATCGGATATATTGGAGATATATCATATTTTTATGTATATTATCTCCGAAAGTGATATATTTCACGATATTTAGCAATATATCGGTGATATTTTAACCGAAAAAAACTGTAGCCTGATATTATTTCAATACCTCATTTTTCGCAATATTTTCTTCACCGAGTATATGTGATCTTATAGAACTAGTTTATAAGAACACAAAAACTCATGTGCACCCACACGAATCTACGAGTTTTAAATTTTATTTTTGAATCTTGACCTTTATATTATAGATGTGTGACTTTTATTTTATATTAGTATGATCATTATAAACAAGTATTATTCTTGAGAGTTTATGTTCACCATCATCCTAATTCTAGAGTTTATTTCCTTCATAAATCAAATAGATTTTCACCATACATTAGAAGAACAATATACATTAGAGCTTTTTTTATAATATCTCGTCTCCCAGAATCTTTCGAGGTGAGACAAAATTATATCTGACAAGCCGGTGGAAATGGCTGTAAAGGTTACAGGTAGAAAAAAAGATGGGATAATATTTTTATGTTTATGACATAGGTGAGATATATTTTTATGTATATAATATGGGTGATTCTATACACCTCATAAGTTACTAAACACATCTAATTTCTATAAAAATAAAAGATATAAAAACACAATATTTGAGATGTATTTAGTAAGTTATGAAGTGTGTATAGAATCACCCGTATAATATAAGTGAGACAGAATCCTCAAAGAAGAGACTGAGGAGAGAGATAGAAATGGCCGTTAGAAAAGAAGATGAGATAATATTTTTACGTTAGAAATGGCCGTTAGAAAAGAAGATGAGATGTAGACTGAATTTTCGAGGTGAGAAGGAGAGAAGGGTGGAAAGATGATGATGATGATAAGAATGAGTTAATTTTTCGAGGTTATGACAAAGAATAGAAAAGAAGATGATGATAAGTAGTACTTATTTTTCCAAGGTGAGACATAATCTTGAAAGAAGGGAAGAAGATGAGATAATATTTTTAGTAGCCAAAAACTCCTGTGTCCCCGGGACACGGATCTTAGATCCGTGTCCCCAACCCGCCCCGGGGTCCACGCGCCCACGCGCGCTGGACGCGCGCCCACGCGCACTTTGCTGCACGCTCACATGATAGGTATCTCATGGATGCCTAGCAGGTATCCCTTGTATATCTTGAAGGTATTCATGGACAAGGTATCACATGTATACCTTGAAAGTATTCATGAAATATCTTAAAGGTATTCACATGCATCTCACCACGCCACGCAAGCACATCGCACGTCCATACGCCCACGCCGCGCGCACACCGCGCGCCCATGCCGCACGCGCCACGCCATGTATACCTTGAAGATATTCCATGGACACCTTCAAGGTATACATTGGATACCTTGAACATATGTCATGGATACCTACGCATCTCACCACATCGCGCACCCATGCGCCCAAGCCACATGCGCACACCGCCCATGCGCGCACCATGCGCCTAAGCCGCGCGCGCCAATGCCATGGATACCTTGAAGATATTCCATGGATACCTTCAAGGTATACATGAGATATCTTGAAGATATTCCATGGATACCTTCAAGATATACATGAGATACCTTGAAGGCATCTATGTGGATACCATGCACCCACGTCATGTATATCTGCGCGCGTTCATGCGCCCACATCGGGCGCGCACCTCACAAGCCGCGCGCCCACGCCGCGCACCCTTTTTCTGTAATAGGTGTGATACCTTCAGGGCATTCCATGGATACCTTCAAGATATCCATGTGATACCTTGAAGGTATACATGTGATACCTTTTTTTGTATATATGAAAAAAAAAAACTGAGCGAAAAAAAAAAAATTATGTGGGGCCCGCGGATTGGACTGGGGACACGGATTGGATCCGTGTCCCGGGGACACAAGAGACACTCTTTTTAGTATATTACGTAGGTGAGACAGAATCTTGAAAGAAGAGACTAATAAGAGCACTTCCAATGGTGTTACCCATTGAAGGAAGATGTTGATATGACATGAGAAGAAGGGGAAGATGATTGAGGGAGGTGAGGTAGAGGGAAAGGAAAAAGAGAAGGGGAGAGCTTTCTCTACCCAGGAATAAGAGGAAAGAAAAGGGGAGAAGTGGGCCCACCACTATTAAAATCTTTTTTTTTTTATTTCCTAGTTGAGCTAATTATTATTTTTTTTAATTGCACTCGAAATTATTGTAGCAAAGTAGCCGTTTTTTTTTTCCTTCCATTCTGCAAATCCACAACACTTTTTTCACTCAATTATGGCCGTTTATAGCCATTAAAAAAAGGCTATATATCAAAAAAAAAATTATTTTTTTTAAATTGAGAATCTTTCCATCATAAATATATGATCTAATTCAACAATTTCTACACACTTTTTATAATTTCTATCACTTTTTACAATTTTCAAATATCAATTTCTACACTCTTACAAATCTCATTCATAGAATTTTCAAATATAAATTCCTACACACTCTTACACAAATTCATTGTCCTTCTCACTCATTCACAATTTTATTTCCAAATTATCAAACATGTCTTTATCTTCAAACTCATTCTCCGACGAGAGCGATAGTGAGAGCCTCATTGAGTTCATAATGGATGACACTACCGATAAAGAATATTTGGCGTTACTCCAACAACAACAGACACTTCTTGACATACCACAAAGTTCTTCTGGTATAACCAAAAAACAAAGAACGTATGTGAAACGAGATTGTGAGGGCCACATGCTAGATTTTTCAATGATTACTTCTCAGAAAATCCGACCTGGGGCAGTGACGTATTTCGACGGCGATTTCGAATGGGTAAAGATTTATTCTTGCATATAGTTAATGCATTAGTGTCCCACGATAAATATTTTCAGTGGAGAGTTGATGCAGCTGAAAGAAGAGGTTTCTCACCACTTCAACAATGCACGGTGGTCATACGCCAACTAGCATATGGTGGTCCTGCTATTCATTACGATGAGTACCTACGAGTTGCTGAAACAACCGCTATTGATTGTTTATTTAATTTTTGCCGATGTGTGATTGAAGTATTCGGTGAATATTATTTGAGAAAGCCTAGTGCTGACTGTCAACACTTGTTACAATTACATGAATAGAGACACGACTTTCCCGAAATGTTGGGAAGCCTTGATTGTATACATTGGACTTTGAAGAATTGTCCAGTCGCTTGGAAATGTGAATTTACAAGAGGTGATCACGGCGTCCCAACAATCATGCTTGAAGCGGTCGCGTCTATAGACTTGTGGATATGGCACGCTTACTTTGGAGTTACAGGATCGAATAACGATATCAACGTGCTCAACCAATCTCATTTATTCAACGACGTTTTACAAGGACGTGCTCCACCTGCTAATTTGACAATAAATGGTACGCAATATATTCAAGGATACTTTCTTACAAATGAAATCTATCCTGAGTGGGCAACTTTTATGACGAACTTTCAATGTCCTCAAGATCCAAAGAGAAAGAAGTTCAAGAAAATGCAAGAGGCTGCTAGAAAGGATTTCGAACGGGCCTTTGGAGTGCTTCAAGCTCGCTGGGCAATGATTAAAGGTCCAAGTCGTTTCTGGTACAAGAATAACTTAAACGATATCATGTACGCTTGCATTATTTTACACAACATGATAATTGAGAATGAAGGAGATACAACATCCGATTGGTCAGACAAACCCACTAACTCCGATAGTGCCCCACAAGTAATTCCAGGACCCCGATAGATAGAACTATCTCATAAGGAATTCTCAACTACATGATAGAGAGAAAGATCATCAACTTCGAACCGATTTGATTGGGCATGTATGGACAAGATTCGGCAATAATTAGCTAAATATCAATTTATCTTCCGACGAATATTTTGTTATTTTGTAATTTTTATAAATGTATTGTCTTTTTTTATTATATTATTTCATGTATTTGTTTTCAATAAATTTAATAAAATATTATCCAATTTTATTTCATATTTTATTAAATTAAATGAATAATTAAAATTTGAAAATTGATTACATCAATTGAAATATTATGAGTTTTTATTTATTATAAAATAAAATAATAAATAGAGATGGTAAATTAATAAAGATGTACAAAATTGATGAGTGATTTGATAGTGAGACCATGAATAGTTACTTTTGGATAGAATGATTGGTGAGATATTTGTTTAGAGGTAGAGATTTTTATACTTTCGAGGTGACGATGACGTGACATAAAAAAAACTCAAATGTTGGGTAGCACCGTTGGTGATGCTCTAAGGAAAGAAGAAGTGAGAACAGACATAATCTTGAAAGAAGAGAAGATGTGAGAAGAGACTGATAGTGGAAGAAGATGTGATATATTTTTAGTATATGACGTAGGTGAGCAGAATTTTAAATGAAAAGACTGAAATTTTTGAGGTGAGACAGGAATATAGTACGAAGTGGAGGGGTATAAATGGCTGTAGAGAGGTTATGACAAAGCCAGTAAAAAAAAAGATTAAGAATGACTCATGTCTAGGTAAATGATAAGTTGGCTACTTTTATTGATAACAAGTATAACTCATGGTTACAATGAGTTGTTTAAGAGAACTAGTTGGAGTTGAGAATCCCTCAAATCCTCTCATCAAATTCCAGTTTGATTTAACACACAAAAACACTATACTAGGAATCCGTGTACACCCAAAACATCACAATTACGGTTCATAAAAAAGACACTACAATTACTCAACATCAAACCCTTTCTCTTGAAGCTCAGATAAGACCTCATTTCTCATCCTCATCCACAGTTTCATAGACTCTTGACTAAGCTTCTTGTCCTGCAAATCTTTCTGATAATCTTTATCAGTTTCAATGATCCCTTTTGGCCCAATGGTGGTACCGATCATCCCACCCTTAGCAACGAATTCCTCCATGGCCTCATCGTCGCCTGGGTAAGGGAATTCACGGCGCTCGTAGAGATGGGCCAGCTCTTTCTCTTCCTTAGGCTTCGGCTTCAATGTCCACCACCCAAAGGGAGAAGTTTCATTCAACAGCCATACCGTCCCGAAAAGGGCGTATGTGCACAACAGAGCTTTGCCTATTTGCTTCCAGAAATGGTGATCTTCTTTTCCTACCCCGAATTTCCTCAAGAATTTATCGGATGTCAACAAGGCGAGGCCTGCAAAAGGGAAATTTTGTTCAGTTAAACTCTTGCTAGTGTTGACAAACATTCCAATTGGACTTCTAGAATTTGAAATGGGATAAGTTCACAAGAGAATATGATAAAGAAACAATGCATTTTTGCTGAATTGTGTTGTTCAAGACCATAGAACCACAAATTTTCGAAAGTTTAATACAACAACCTGGTTGAGTCATTCTGTCAAACAGGTAACAGGGCCAAAAGCTCGAGAAACAATTTTGAAAAACCAGGCATTCTCTCAAACAGGTTACAGGCGAAGATACTAAAGAAACAATGTGAAATGGTTTTAACACACACCCAAATTGGGCATTTATCGAACAATTTACACGCACAAAATACTCAAGAAACTCCAAATACAAAAAGCCTAAACTACACAAACAGTCAAAAACCTTCAAATGCACAAAAACAAAATATTTCGAGTGACAACGAAATCGATGTCAGAAAGAGATGCAGATGTACCTGTAACGGGTTTTTGAAATCGTTTGAGAGGCATCGATGAGGAACTGAATTGAAAACTGAGAGATGAGATGATGTTTATGAGGGCCAAAGTTAATTTTCAAGTTCAATTTGGGCGTATATCTATTTTATAACTCCACATGTTTCCATAATTTTTGTATTTTTTATTAAAAGAAAAAAAAAACATTTGGTTTCAATTAGGGTCTAAACTAATTAAATCGAAAGATATTTGGGATTAACTGACATAAAAAAAGATCAAAAATTAATTGAATAATCATAAAACTTAGCTTTATATTTAACTTGACACGATTACATTTTACATCCTTTGTTTTAGTCTATTTTATTGACAATATGCGTTTTCCTTTCCCAAATTTTGTTTTATCAAATCATTAAATTCAAAAATCAACTTTAAGGCTGTGTTTGGATTGGTGTTTGTGAGTTAGGATTTGGGATTTAGATTGATTCAAATCCCTATTTGTTTTGAGTTCACAAGAGGATTATATAATCTACCAAAATTTTATTTATTTAAATAAAAACACAATCATTAACCCTATACTCTAACCTATTAATACACAAATTTCAATACACACCTAAATTTCTAGTATTACAATCATCCAATCATTACCATTACATCAACTAACAATATAATATTACACAATAACATTTTTTTCAGCATTGATTTGATATCTACAGTACTAAACATATCCTACAAAATCTCTAAACAAATACAGATTTTAATTATTCACCTTTATTTCAAAAACCCAGGATTTCAAAGTCGGATTTCCTCAATTCTACATAAACTCAAAACAAACATCCCTAAAGTATTGATTTTATAAATTATGCAACCTAAACTTTTTATTTTATTCGATTGCAACTTTGAAATTTGGGGGTTTATAAATGCAATCTAAATTTTGGTGGTTTATTTTTTTTTAATTCACTTACAACCTTAAATTTAGGATATATTTTGATAAATTTCAGAGGTTGGAAAATTGTTTAGAAAAGTGATAAAAAAAAAAAAAAAAAAAGCACAAAATCCAATTGAGAGCAAAGTTTGAAACAGCTAAAATCATCCAAGAACAAGCTTATTAAAGGCTTTAACACATTTGTTTCCATAATATATTCGACAATCAACCATGTTTTACACGGTGGAATGCTATACCCATACCTTTACACCATAATTACAAGCATCTTGAACCATATATTTGTGTGAAGTATTCACAGAGATTCATCATAAGCTTTTTTTATGCATTATACTTATCACTCGAAACCAAATCATCAACGAAGCGTTCCAACGGGCTTTTTATACGTGTACCATTTCGCCACCAGAAGAAAGGCTGCAAGATTCAGCACACTCAGCCCAGCCAAAAGCCAGTAAAAGTAATGAAGATGGCCATAGTTGAGATTATCCGGAATCCACCCAGGCTTCCCATGACGAGTACTGATCTTGGTGACTATGGTCACGAGCAAAGTACTTAAATAGCTTCCAAGAGCAACTGTGGTGAGCTGAAGAGCAGAGCACAGGCTTCTCATGGCATCTGGTGCTTGTTCATAGAAGAACTCGAGCTGTCCGATAAACATGAACACTTCTGCACATCCTATGATGAAATACTGAGGAACCTGCCAAAAAATTGACATTGGCACTTTCTTGAGTTTGTAGTAGTCGTGCCTTTCCACATATCTGAGCCTCACGAGCTCAAGAATCCCAGCTGAGAGCATGGAGAGAATCGAGATGAAGAGGCCGATCCCCATTCGTTGGAGCTGAGTTATGCCATTCTTGTGGCCTGTGAACTTTCTGGCAAAAGGGACGATGATTCTGTCATAAATGGGAACCCAGAAAATGACACTAAGGGTGTCGAAAATGCTGAGTGAGGCTTCTGGGATCTCGAAGCTCGAGTTGCCCACGTGAGTGTTCATGGTTAGACCTTGCAAGACAAAGAGAGTGCTCATTTGGCCGTATACGGTGGCAAAAATAATGCCCGTTGCCCAGACGGGAAGTAGACGTATGATGGCTTTCAGCTCCTCGACTTGGGTCACTGTGCAGAGCCTCCATGGATCCACTGAGCCTTTTACATGGTCTGATTGTGTCTCCACTGCTGCCTTGTCAAAGAATCTGCATTGCAGGAAATAAAGATAAGTATTAGTAGGCTTTTCAGAAAGATACTCTATTTGATGAAGTAACAAAGATAAGAGTATTTGATGAAGTAACAAAAGATAAGAGTATTTGATGAATCAGATGTAGAGATGGGATATGGAAGTTAAATCTGAAATCTGTCTTAGTTATTAAAAATTGTATAAGGTTGCAATTATATGGAAATCTGATGGATGAATTTGAAATTATAGCAACAAAATTCATTAAGCTAATCAGATGACTACATTCTGTTTTGGATTTCAAATCCATAACTCTTCTTTTTAACCACTTTTTAAAGTGATTTTGATGAATTTGAAATCCAACCTAAAGCTTACTGCTTAACTCAAATAAACAAGGGTTAATTACATGTCATCTCACAATCTTTAACGTTTTTTTCATTTACAACATGATCTTTCGACTTAATCACCACAAATCACAACATTCAATTTTTTAACAATTTTGTACATGATCGTGTTTTCGGGCTATCATTTCTGACTTGGAGCACAAAAAGTTCAGAGCCACATGGACAAATGACGACGATAATTTTCAAATTTTGGATTATATATTAGAGGTCAAAATGTTAAAAAATTAGAGGTGACGATGTGTGGTAATAGAGTTGAAAAATCATATTGTGAATGAAAAATCTTTAAAGCCGGTGTTTTGTCATGTATTAAGCAAATAAACAATGATGATAAACTTATTAATCAGACCATACCTTAGATCTTTAGTATGCTCAAGCTTTCGGCTTCCTTTGATCGCGGACACGTTATCTGAGGTTTCATACAACAGCACATTGTCAGCAGGAACTTCAACACTATATTTCCGAAAAGATGCCACGAGTACTTGGCAAATGCGAGTAACTGGGCTTCCCCCGGGCTTCTGATTACGGTATAAACGAGTGCCTGAGAAGAAAAACACGACAGCTATTGCCATTGCCACTGTAGGGATGCCGAATCCCCAATGCCAACCAACATTCATTTGTATCCACACTAGGACTGAAGAGGCGATCAGGGCTCCGATATTGATTGAGAAGTAGAACCAGTTAAAGAAAGAGCTCTTATGCTTCTTTTCAACCTCATCAGTATCCTCAAATTGATCAGCACCAAAGGATGAGACACATGGCTTAATCCCACCAGTTCCAAGTGCAATCAAGTACAGAGCCACAAAACAAACTGCAGATTGCATGCTTGTTGCATGACAGGAATCGCCATGACAGGTTGGTTTTAGGCCCGGAATTGATGCTGATAATGTCAGTAATGTCATTCCCTGAATGAGATCAATTTACTCAGTTTTGTTTCCATTTATCGGTATCTCTTTCACAAGAAACTTGTTAACAGAAATTTTCGAACAAATGAAGATTTACAATGAACTAAATGTTTTAAGGTTATTGTTGAACATCTATGGAGAACACATAAGGGTTGAATTTCTTTTTTTCCATCCAAACTATGTGCGTTTAATACGCTACTTACAAACTTCATTTTTCAAGACTTTAGCATCTCCAAGAAATATTCTATCTGGCCAAATCTTGCATAGTTTTTACCCAAGACATAATCTTTTCAAGCGTCATTTAATCACTAGACAGACTTTTCTTGAAGACGGTGGAAATGATCACACTTCATGATAGTAATCTCTTTACTTTACAACATAAGTCTTTCTCTAGATTCCTTCAAAAAGCATACTCAAATCCAAGCTCAACTTAGAAACAAATCGGACGAAATTCTTAGCTGACAAACCATATTCACAATCAAACCAAGAAAACTTACAATAACATAAATGATAGAGAATGTTGCAATTGTGCGGTATCTTCCTAGATACGCATCAGCCACAAATGCTCCAATGAGTGGTGTGATGTAGCATGTCCCTGACCAATTCGAGACATTGTTAGAAGCGACGGTGTTGTGTTGGTTGAGCTGCTCCTTAAAATAAACCACCAGATTAGAGCTCATCCCATAGTATGCCAATCGCTCACAGCATTCGTTTCCTATGATAACCACAAATACATTAAACAACCACAGAATCAGTGACCTAGCATTCAAGATCAATGATATGAAGCTTTAGAATTGAATTGAACCAAACATTCTTTGCTTCAAAATTGTCTATCAAATCCATAAACCTCAACACTATAATCTGAAAACATAAAATAAAAGGGCAGATAGAACAGAGTATCAATAAAAACACCTAAAATAAAAGGGCAGGCTTTCCATGTTCCCGTTTCACTTCTCTTTGCAGGATTATCGCGATAATCAACAGTCCCATCTTTAGTATACAAATCATCTTCCACTTCCACTTCCGCCATAGCCATTTTCTCGAGCTCTGCTATCTAATATTGGTTTACGCACTACTCTCACTCAACAACCCTTAATCTGGAATATAAAAACCAAGAACCTCATAGTTAAAATTCCAAGAATTGCAGCAAAAGTCAAATAACAGGACAAGGATGAAGGAACAGAATCCAAAAGAATAAACAATATTGCCGAATACAGAATCTGCATTAAACTAAACAACCACGCAACAATGCATCGACAACTAGCAATTAGAGACAAAAATAAGCATTGGAAAAACTAGATCAAGCCCATACCGTCATAAGAAACAAGAATCTGCAGAACCCATGATTTTCTTGAAAAAAAAAAAAAGAGAAAGAGAGTGTGGTAGATTTGCAAGACACTCGCAACAGCAGCTGACTTGTTTGATGAAATGGGTGAGAGAGGAATAAACAAGTCAACTAAAGCACGTAATTAAGTGTGAACTAGGAATTTATGGGAGGCAGAAATCAAAGGGAACCCGGAATCCAAGATTCCACAACAGCTGGATATTTTGTCTCCATCCCCATTAATGATCATTATCACTCTTTGACAAGTGCTATTACCATCATGGGCCTTGAGAGTTTTTATTTAGGTGCACGCGTGATTTAAGGGAATGTTTGAACGAGGATGAGAGTGGATTTTTCAAGTTTGGATTTGTGATTTAAATGAATTTTATTAAAAGGTGGATTTTGAAAATTATGTATTTGTTTTTAGATTTTATAGGTAAAATTATAGTTAGGATGTCATCTATTATATTGAAAATTATAGAAAAATTAGATTTTTTTTTGGAAATTGTAGAAAAAATAAATATTTTTATTAGGGGTTGTAAAAAAAAAGTAGAATGTAGATAGAATTTGCAAATCTATTCACATCCCACAACAAACAAGGATTGAGATTTTGTTCATCCTAAATTCGGATGGACACATCCCAATCCAAACATACCCTAAAGGAAAAACATATATGCTTTCATGATAATAACAAGGGTAAGTCTCTTGTGAGACAATCTCAAGGAATTTTAATGCATTGCGTGAGACGGATCAACCCACAACCCAATTATCCACCACTCAAACCTAATAATTAATATGTTATTTGTGGTGATGGGGCTCCGTCTCACGGAAACTATCCGTGAGACCGTCTCACATGAGTTTTTGTGTAATAATAATAGTGATAACAATAATAATTCATTCATAGAATTTTTTTATCGATAACAAATATTTTATATCTAAAGGAACATTCAGGACACAAACTCAACCAACTTAGCAATCTAAAATTATTCTAGAATTGAAAACCCAGTCATTGCATGGAAAAAAGAATTATATTTTACCGAACTTACATTGTATCCCTAATCTCGTCCACTATTTTCTCCAAGTTAAATATTGTGTGGTTCTAAAAATCATCAAATTCCTTAATTTCCAAATCATCCAAACCGTACAAATCCACGAAGCAGTAGCAAAGTTCTTTCCATAAAAAATGGCCAAGAGCTGCAGAAAGTATATACCATGGGAATATTATGCGTTGGCAGGATAATTTTCCCATTAATATCGAGGTGGTATAAATATATACAAGCAAACGATATATTATGGCCAATAAAAATAATACTTTATTGTATAATCATCGAATATCATATATAAATATAGGAGTAATCGGACAATTCCAGCCAAAGGATTAACAAACATTTAAAATAGTCATGAGATAAGAAATATGTTTTTTTAGTCAAAAATTTTGGTTTTGTACGGCTACTTTCCCTCTCCTCTATTAAATTCATCTCTTCATTTCTTTCTTTTATATTCTCTCTTCTAAAATTTTGAATAATATCTTAAATTTTTCTGAAATTTTTCTTCTCATTCCTAGAGGTTCTAGTTATTGTTATGAAGATTTCACTTGTGAAGAAGAAATGTAATATATTCTTTGAGATTTCTTCCACCAATTTCTTAACATTTCTTTTAAAATTCCTCAAGAAATCGTTACTATGAATTTTTTTAAATAAAAATATTCGTACAGGTCATGCAAAAGTTGTGCGTATCGTGCACGTGTCGTGGAATTATTTATTTATTTTTATTTTTATTTTTTACGCTTGGTGGCATCCTAGGCCTTATTTTCATTGAGAGTAGAAAATCAATTTTGGTTTAGAAAAGATCTTATTACTTATAGTTTTGTCCTTATTTTCAGTAAGGGTAGAAAATCATTTTTGGCTAAGAGAAAAATCTTATTACTTATAGTTTTGATAGTTAGAATATTTGTTATATTATTTGGGTAGTTTAAAATTTGTCCCTAAATACCCATAACAAGAACATTGAAAATTATAATATATTACATAAAGACTTAAAAAGACAAGAAAAAACAGCTAAAGTAACAGAATTGAGCGACAATTCAGACGTAATAAAATATATTTACTAACATTATTTTTTGTTTCAATAATAACAAAGAGATGTTAAAGATGCGAAAGTCTGTGTAATAATCAGCGCAGAGTTCCAAGAGCTCTCTTGTAAGTATACCTCTTAGCCACAAGAATGAAAGCTCCCAAATTCATGACACTCAAAACAGCCAAAAGAAAGAAGAAGTAATGGAGACGACCATAGTTCAAGTTATCAGGTATCCATCCAGGCTTCCCATTCCTCGTACTAACATCCATCACAATTGTCACCAACAAAGAGCTCAAGTAGTTCCCAAGCGCTGTCGTTGTGAGCGACAGAGCCGCGCACAGACTCCTCATGGAGTCTGGCGCCTGCTCGTAGAAAAACTCGAGCTGTCCAATGTTGGTGAATACCTCAGCACATCCTATGATGAAGTACTGAGGTACTTGCCAGAATATAGAGATGCTCGTCTCTTTCACATTATAGCTATTGTGTCTGTTCACAATCTTCAGCCTGACAATCTCTATGAACCCTGCAGAGATCATGGCAAAGATGGATATAAAAAGACCCGTCCCAATGCGTTGGAGCTGCGTCAGGCCATTTTTGTGGCCTGTCAACTTTCTTGTTATTGGAATTATGAGACGATCGTAGACTGGAACCCAGAAAATGACACTGATTGTGTCGAAAATGCTGAGCGATGCTTCGGGGATTTTGAAGTGGCCTAATCGAGCGTCCATGTACTCGGCTTGGTTCAAGAATAGGTTGCCCATTTGGGCATACACTGCACTAAAGACAATGCCCGTTGCCCAAATAGGCAGCAGTCGTATGATCCCTTTCAGCTCCTCAACTTGTGTAACCGTGCAGAGGCGCCATGGGTCTACTTTGTCCTTGCTCTGATCCGATGCCATCTCCACTGCTGCTTTGTCGAAGAAACTGTCAAAAGATGAGTTAATATCTTTATGCAAACTGTTTTTTTTAGTTTTTTTAAAATTTCGTGTCTAAACAAAAATACTTTACAGAGAACTACCCATATTTTTATCACATTTTTCTATCAACGAGAGTCGCCGAAAAAACTAAACTAATGCGATCCACCTCAAAACTAAAAGAATGCAATCCAACTCAAAACATCAACCAAAATGGATGACTCATGCGCCAAAATAACTCTCTTTCGAAACCAGATTATAACCCTAAGTAAATTTCATTATTCACATTGGACTTGATCTCGAATCAAACAAAAATCGTTCTAGGGTTTAGAACGATTTCTTTTTCCAATGTGGGCTCGAATCATTCACTTATAGATACCTTGACTTTGAAATGAGATCATTATGGTGTTGTACTCATCCTGGCTTATGAGGCTGAAAATGTGTCAAATTTTGAGTTTTAATGATATTAATTTGAAAAACCTTTACGTACCGAAGCTCATTCGTGTGATCAAGCTTTCGACTTCCAACTATAGCAGACTCTCCATCAGAAGTCTCATAAAGAAGAGACTTGTCATTAGGTACCTCCACACGATACTTCCTTAATGAGGCCATCACAACCTGGCAAAGACGCGTAATGGGGCTGCCACCAGGCTTCTGGTAACGATACAATCGAGTACCTGAAAAGAAAAACGCAACAGCAATAGCCATAGCTACGGCCGGAACACCAAAACCCCAACCCCAACCGACATTCACTTGTATCCAAACAAGGACCGAAGAGGCTACTAATGCACCAATATTGATCGAGAAATAGAACCAATTGAAGAAGGAACTTTTGTGGCCCTTCTCAACCTCATCAGCATCATCAAATTGATCTGCACCATAGGACGAAACACACGGCTTGATCCCACCAGTCCCAAGCGCCACAAGGTACAATGCAACGAAGCACACCATAGTTTGAGAGCTCGTTGCAACACATTCGTCCTTTTGGTAGCATGTGGGCCTCAGGCCAGGGACCGAAGCTGATAGCGTTAACAGTGTCATTCCCTGATCAGATAGAAAGTGTTGGATCAAAAGAACGTTTTAAGGCAAAAATGGTGCAAATTTGAAAGAACTTACAATGACATAGATGATAGAAAAGGCAGCAATGGTCCAATATCTTCCAAGATAAGCATCAGCAAGGAAAGCTCCAAGTAAGGGCATGACATAGCAAGTGCCTGACCAATTGGAGAGATTTTTGGAGGCAGTAGCACTGTGTTGATTCAGTTGATTCGTGAAATAAAGGAATAGATTGCTGCTCATTCCATAGTAGGCTAATCTTTCACAACATTCATTGCCTGTACAACCATTTTTCAAGAAATTAACATGGTTTAATATTAAAAAAAAACCTCTTTTTTCCAAATTGAAAACTAAACTTTTGTCTATTTCCTTTTGCATCCTAAAATTAACATTTTTTTCAAATTGCAACATAGGACCATTTTTAGGCAATTTTTCTGGGCCAAATCAAAATTTACATTCGATTATTGCTCAAATTGATTGTGAATCGAATGAAAATAAAAAAATTGATTTGAGCCTTTCGTTTGGAATGAAATGTTGAATTGTCTTTAAATAATATTTGGTGTATTTTGATTAAAAAGAAATCAAGACATCAAATTTAAATTGCTATTTGAAAAAAAAAAAAACCACAATTCAACTTGATTTTTGTATTTATAACCAAATTAACACCTAATCTGTCTGTTTCTCTCACACATAGTTTAACTAGGTGAGAGAAACAGACAAGAGAGAGAGAGAGTACCAAGAATGAAGGGGCAGGCCTTCCATGTTCCAGTCTTGTTCCTATTGGCAGGATTGTTCTTGTAATCAACTGTCCCATCCTTCGTATAGTTATCATCATCCCCCATGAATGCAGTGTCCATATCACAACGATTCTTTCTTAATCACTTTCACTTGGCCCTGGAAAAAATAAACACTTCTTCAATTTTGATTTTTACACATATATGTGCAGTCAAAATATGTAGATAAAGAAAGCACAAAACACATCAACATTTATGCCCTTATGATTTTTACCTATTAATTTCTTGAATCTTGATCTGTGTTTTAATGGGAGAAACTGAAACCATCAAGTTATTGGGATGCCAAAGTTGTAATTCATCACCACAAAAAGAAAAAGGAGAAAAAAGATTGGTAATAAACTCTCATCAAGTTTTGAAGAAATAATCTGCATTAATAGCAAAACTTTGCCTTGTGGGAAAAAGGTTGAAAGGTTAAGTTATAACTAGATGACAAGTTTGGCAGACCTACACAAAGCCTTTTTTCTCTTCAATCACATGAAAATAAAATTAATGTATGATAAACATAATACATCTCATTGTAGGTTACATATGAAATTAAATACATTTTATCATCCAAAAAAAAAACACACTACCAAATACCAACTCAACTTATGATGTAAAAATCATATAGTTCATGAGCCCAAAATACGAAAAAATAATATTTAAAAAAATTCTGATTTCAGGGAATCTTGATAAAATATTCCACAACAATGATATATTGTAAATACTAAATATACATAGTTCAGAATGAAAATGAGTGCACAAACACGCATAGTCCTATCTAGCCGATATATAAATATAATTTTTTTTGATGAAAAACAGTTCTAATGCAAAAGGGAGTTTAGAGAAAAAAAGAAAAAAAAGAAAAGTGAAACTAAGAAGGAAAACAAACCTTTGTTTATTTCTTTGACTCCAATTCGTTAAACTGCTAATCTGCTTCAGCTTTTATCTTTAACCAAAACAAATGCATATATATAAATATATATCTATACCCCACTGCAACATTATTTATATGTGATTTTGATGATTTTGAGGTTGACTGTTTTGTCGAATATTTCGTTTGAACACAACCCCAAAGTCAAGGAGTCCTATGATGTTTCCACAATTAATAAGATTAGGTTTTAAGGTCTATTTTATAATGTGAAACGACGTACGAATTAATTAGATTGTGACAATGTATGATTATGATATTTTCCTAATTTAGTTAATATGATAGTCAATAACTAATTGAATGCCTTTTTGGCGTGGTTGATTTCATAATATAATTATTGATTTACTCAATTTGCCCATATAATGAATTATGATGGTATTTTAGGCCTTATACATTGTCGTTGAAATCCCTGATTTATTGTTAATTATACTATATCTGTTTTATAAAATTAATCAATATTTCCTTTTTTAGTTTGCCCCAAAATGATAGTCCATTTTATTTTATGGTGCCTCTTGCCAAAAATTTGAACCGAAAAATTTATATGAAAACGTCTCACGGATAATTATTGAGATGGATAATTATTATGAGATAGATCCTTTTATTTATATACAAAACTTATTTTCTTAAATTTATTTATAAATTATGAAATATGGGTTGTGTGTCGGCTGACTCATCTCACGTAATTAGATCTGTGATATGGTCTTATATATATATATATGACTGACTCAAATTTGAATGACCAATGTCCAATCCTATCTTCATAGAATATTAATTTGATGGGTTGGATGTCATTAAACTCATCTTTTTCTAATTTGAAAATAATGAAGATATATTTTAAAATAATAATACGCATTTAAACTTCAAACTAGCAAGCTAAATATTTATATGGTGTAGATAAATGAGTAATAAAGTTTAAAAAATTGCTCTTCTGAGTGTGAGTTCATTATTGGGTTTTTCATTTGAGGAAATAGTCGACTGTACCACTTTTCATATAACAAATAACAAAAATACCATAAAATATAGTCAACTTATCCAAATACCACAAAATATAATAAAGTTATCAAAATACCACAAAAATTGATCGGTCTCTATTTGAACAGTGTTTGATGAGATTGAATGCTGATATCATGTCATTGATTCAGTTCATGTGATAAACAAAAATAAATTGTTGTGATAAACGAAAATAAAATATACACTGTTAAACGAAAAAAAATTCTTAATAAAGATTTTTCACGATTAAACAATTCAATTAGCCTTTATTTCGTTTAACAATTCGTTGACAGTACCTATTTCCTATTAGGTACTTTATTTCTTTAAAATACCTATTCAATTGGCCTATATTTCGTTTAACAATTCGTCAACTAATTCAATTATTTTAAAAATAGAAAATATTAACTATTCGTCTAACAATAGCTAATATAACAATTCATTTAACAAATCCGTTTAACAAATTTTTTTAACAAATTTGTTTAACAATTCATTTAACAAATTCGTTTAACAGTTCACTGAAAAATTCGTTTAACAATTCAAAACTCAAACCCAATTAAACCCAAATTTTCGTTTAACAATTCATAACTCAAACTCAATTTTTCGTTTAACTATTCATAACTCAAACCCAATTTTTCATAAATAAATTGTTGTGATAAACGAAAATAAATTGTACATTGTTAAACGAAAATAAAATGTACACTGTTAAATGAAAATTTTTGTTAATAAAGGCTTTTCATGATTAAACAATTCAAAACCCAAATTCGTTTAACAAATTATTTTAACAATTTTTAGAACAAATTCGTTTAACAAATGTTTTTAACAAATTCGTTTAACAAATTATTTTAACAATTTTTTTTAACAAATTCGTTTAACAAATTTAACAATTCATTTAACCAATTCGTTTAACAATTCATTTAACAAATTCGTTTAACAATTCACTGAAAAATTCATTTAACAATTTAAAACTCAAACTCAATTAAACCGAATTTTCGTTTAACAATTCATAACTCAAACCCAATTTTTCGTTTAACTATTCATAACTCAAACTCAATTTTCGTTTAACAATTCATAACTCAATTATTTTATCTTATTTTATTAAAGTATGATTTAATTATTAGTTAGGCCCCAATTATTTCTTTTCAATTAGTTGACCCCAATTATTTTTCAATCCTATCAAACACTTTTCAAATGGAGACCAGTCAATTTTTATGGTATTTTGATAACTCTGTTATTTTTATAGTATTTAGGTAAGTTGTTTATATATTGTGGTATTTTTATTATTTATTATATGAAAAGTGGTACAGCTACTCTCCCTTTTTAATTTCTTGATTGTGAGAAAAAGTAGCTTTCCTTTTTGGGCCTGTAATTTATTGACCTAATTGTTGTTGGGCCTGTTAGTCAGATTTGAAACCAGCGCTTAATTCAAATGTAAGAAAATATTTACAACATTAATTTGTTTCAATAACTGTTAAAGACGTCAAAGTCTTTGTAATAAACAGCGCAGAGTTCCCACGGGTGTCTTGTAAGTAGACTTCTTAGCTGGTAACTACATTGGTCTCCCTCATAATTTGGAAATTTTGTGTCGATTATTCTCTATTAAAAGAATGATAATTTTATACTACTTGTTATATAAATAAGTTTACACGAAATTCTTTATATCGTCAAACTTAACGAGAGTGCACATCACTCACCTCATGTGCGAATTGAGCTGAATTTTGCACACTTTTTGATTTATAAATTGACTATAATACCCTTTACATTGTATATAAGATGTTATCCATTGATTTCTTCAATATATAACATAGAATCCCCATTTAACTCCAAGTTTTCCAGTATTTTTTTTATTTAATTATTTTTATTATTTTATTTATTATTACTATTTATGTGTAATATTTTAATTTCACATTGTAAATTTTGTAAATTTTAACTTTATTTATTTCAGATTGTAAATTTTGTTTTTTTTTTGTGTTTATTTATTTCACATTTTAAAATTATTTATTACACTTTTTTGAATATTTTGCAACCTAAATTTAAAAATGAATTTATGCTCAAAATATTTTTACTTTTATTTTATTTTTAAAAACTTTATATACATATAATCTATTTCTCAATAAATTTCAAATATAATAAAATAAATCTTGAAAATAATAACATACAAATTTAGAATTTAAATTATTTAAAAAATTAAAATTCAAAGATTGTTCAAATTTTTGAAAAAATTAAGTATACTTGACATTTGTGAAAATTATGGAATAAAAAACCATAAAATTACAAAGAAAATACGAGAATTTACAATATATATATTATATACATGAAACTAAAATTATTTTATTTAATCTAGAAATTCAAAATTTTATTGATATAAGACGATTGTTAATGTATTCAAAAGAATCCAACTAATATTTGAAAAAATTATATAAAAATTCTCATGATTAATAAATAAAATACAAATACATGTATTGAAAATAAAAAAAATCTAGAATATTAAAAAATAATTCTGAATAATTCAAAATTAAAATAAAACTATTAAGATTGTTATAATAATAGTAGTAGTAGTAATAGTAGTAGTAGTAGTAGTAGTAATAATAATAATAATAATAATAATAATAATAATAATAATAATAATAATAATAATACAACTATAATCTAGAAATAAAAAAAAATCTTAAGATTAAAAAATAAAACCAAAATTACAAGACATATATTAGAAAAAAACAAATACAAGAATTTACATAATATTTAAATATTAATCTGAAAATCAATCTAAACATTCAAAATAACATAAAAATATGAATATTGTAAATATAATTTAAAAAGTCTAACTAAATCTCAAAGTTTTTAATATCTTATAATTATAAAGTATAAAATAATTTCAATTGATTTGGAAAATTATTTTAAAAGTTAAATTTAATAATTATTTATTAAAATAAATCTGAAAATTCAAAATAAAAATAAAAATATTAATATTGTTAATATTATTAAAAAAACTAACTAAATTTCAAAAAAAATATTAAAATCTTATTTGGAAAATTATTTGAAAAATTAATTTTCATATTTTTGTAAATGTTTACGTTTATTAAAATCAATTCTTAAATCCTTTTTTAAATGTTTGAATTTATTGTAATCAAAATTTTAGAATTTAATTAAAAAATTGTACAATAATGTTTGAAAATTTTTAATTATTAATTTTGTAATTTCAAAAATTAAAGATGATTAAATAATATTTGTCATCCATATTTGTGAAAAGAAAAGGTATAAAGAAAATATTTAAAAAGAAAGGAATAAAGTTAAAAAGATATAAATTATTTAATGTATAAGGGTGAATTTGGTAAGTTAACATAAAAATTAATATTATTAACACTCATTTGACGGAAGAGATAGAGTAAACATTTATTAAATCACACGTGTAAATATTGTCATTTTAATAACAAAGTGGGACTTATGAGAAATTTCCAAAACACAAGGACTTAAATATATTTTACCCCTTCTTAGCCACCACATTGAAAGCTCCCAAATTTATCACACTCAAAACAGCCAAAAGAAATAAGAAGTAATGAAGATGGCCATACTTCAAGTTATCAGGTATCCATCCAGACCTCTTATTGCTCGTACTAACATTCATCACTATTGGCACCAACAAAGAGCTCAAATAGTTCCCAAGCGTTGTTGTTGTGAGCGACAGAGCTGCGCATAGACTCCTCATGAAATCTGGCGCCTGTTCGTAAAAAAACTCGAGTTGTCCAATGTCGGTAAACACCTCAGCATATCCTGTGATGAAGTATTGCAATACTAGCCAGAATATAGAGATGATTGTCTCTTTCACGTCATAGCTATAGTGCCTGTTCACCCTGCAGAGATCATGGCAAAGATGGATATAAAAAGGTCTATTCCAATGCATTGGAGCTACGTCAGGCCATTTCTTTATTGTTTTTGGGATTATGAAACGATCGTAGATTGGAACCCAGAAATTGTGTCGAAAATGTTGAGTGGTGCTTCGGTGATTTCGAAGTTGGAGTGGCCTAATCGGCTTGGAGCACGAATAGGTTGCCCATTTGGGCATACACTACAGTAAAGACTATGTTTGTTGCCCACCGGGCAGCAGACGTATGACCACATCATTAAAAACATCAAAATACTTAAAAACAAGAAATAAAAAATGTCCAGAATGCAATTTCCATTTTCATGAATACTAGTTTGTTAATTGGAAAAATGTCTCAATCTAGTTGAAGCTTTGAACCAATCAATGTTATTGTCTTCAAAGTGTGGTGATCGCAACCACTTGAATGGATGAGAATGTTGGTTAAAGGTTTCCCTGTTGTGAGCAGAGACGGAGCCAGGGGGGACTAAGGGTGGCGGCCGCCCCCCCAAAATTCTGAAAAAATTGCATATATATATATATATATATATATATATATATATATATATATATGTAATATAATATATAAATAGAGTAATGTGTGATTGTGCTCATATGGGCCATACGTGAATATTAAAAAAGTCAACCCAACTTGGCAACTTGGATTTGGAAGCTTATGATGGGCCCGCCTCCCCACCCCAAGTGAATAAAAAAGAAATGATGGGCCATCCACTAACAACTTACTGCAAGTCTGCAACCAATAAATTATTTAGTTATATATTATTTGTTTTTATCTTCTTTTCTAAGAAATCAGTAAAGTGTCGAAGAGCAGTAGCAGAGCAGAGCTTCATTTTCTTCATTTTTTTATCATTCAAAATTCACCTTTCTTGATGAATATAAGGTAATATACTAACATTAATGTTCTTATTTTTATAGTTTACTTTAATCTTATTATGCTTTGCATTTTTAATTTTTGAGTTATTTGTTTTAAACCCTAATAAGATTTCTTATGTAATCATGTATTTCCTTAACTTTATTTCAAATTTTTAGTGGTATTTTTGAATCTTAACCTTAAATGTCTTAGTATATTAGTACCTATTTAAATTATTTTTAATTTCTTAATCATTTGAAAATACAATGATATTTTTTGAAATGGGAAATTACTTGTTAGTTGTACTTATAAGTTATATAATCTTGTATTTTTATATACATATGTAGGTAGATTGACTATGAAGTATAAGACACTTGATTCGTTTTTCTCCAAGAAACGGAATTTTCAAGAGAGTTCAAGTCCTTATATTTTAGAAACTTCAAGGGTTAATGTGGATAATGTTGAAATAGCCGATCTTTCAACAAATGGTGTTGATGAGTCTTCTTCAAGAGTCATACAAAAGCTTGATCATGATTCTACTGGTTTTCGTATTGAACGAGATCCTGGATTGCGTATGTCTATATGGAGTTGCCCAATAAATAAAAGAGATGAGATTAGACGTGCTTATTTAATTGCCGGTCCATATCAGGGAGTTCCCATAAATTCCTCTCAATTTGTGGATAAGCACCGTAGAAAGTTTTTACCAGCTTGGTATAAAAAATTTCCTGATTGGTTGGAATATTCACCTACAAAAAATGCTGCATATTGTCTTCCGTGTTTTCTTTTTATCAAGCCATCCGCGCATCCATGGGCTAATGCATTTAATGTGGATGGATTTCAAGCTTGGAAGAAAGTAACGGCGAAAATTGCTCCTTTTTGATTCATGAAGGCAAATGTCCAAATTCATCACACAAGATAGCTGTGAAACAGTCTCATGATCTAATGAATTCACTGCAACATATTGAGAGGATCATAGACAAACAATCCTCTGAGATGGTAGAGAAAAATCATTTGAGACTTAAAGTTTCTATTGATGTTGCAAAATTATGTGCATTTCAAGGTATAGCTTTTAGAGCTCGTGATGAATGTCCAGATTCAGATAATCGTGGAAATTTCTTAGAAATTATAAGTCATACAGCTTCTTATAATGATGAGGTGAGATCAATTGTCTTGGAAAAAGCTCCTGGAAATGCTTCTTATACTTCTCCTCAGATTCAAAAAGAGATTTTGTCACTTTATGCGAGTAAAATTCAAAGATACATCAGAGAAGAAATTGGTGATGCTAAGTATTGCATCATTGTGGATGAATCTCGAGATGAGTCAAAAAGGGAGCAAATGGCCATTGTGTTAAGATTTGTGGATAAAGATGGTTTTATTCGTGAGAGATTTCTTGACATAGTTCATGTGGAAGATACCAAAGCTACTACTTTAAAAAGAGACATTTCTGCAGTTCTTTCTCACAATAATCTTAAGGTACAGAATATGAGGGGACAAGGTTACGATGGTGCTAGTACTATGCGAGGAGAGTGGAATGGTTTACAAGCTCTCTTTTTGAAAGAGTGTCCATATGCATACTATGTCCATTGTTTTGTCCATCGACTACAGTTGGTCTTAGTAGCAGTTGCTAAAAGTGTTATACCGGTTGAGCATTTCTTTTCACATGTGACTGTTATTGTGAATTTGGTGGATTCTTCTTCCAAACGCCATGATCAACTACAAAGTGCTCAGTCCATCCAAATTGCAGAATTAACTTCCACAAATGAACTTGACACTGGGAAAGGAAAAAATCAAATTGGAAGCGTGCAACGTCCAGGGGATACACGATGGGGCTCTCATCTAAGGTCTCTTCACAGTGTACGCAATATGTTCAAGTCTATTCTTCTTGTTTTACAAGTGATCGTCAATGAGAAAAATAATTTGTCTTTTAGAGCCACAGCCGATGGAGCATATGACACAATGACATCATTTGAATTTGTGTTTATCTTGCATTTCATGATTGAGCTACTTGAAATGACAGATGATCTTTGTGGGATTTTACAATGCAAAAATCAAGATATTGTCAATGCAATGGATGCGGTTCTTATCACAAAAGAACTTCTTCAGAGATACAGAGACAATAAATATGATCAGTTGCTTGATGAAGTGAAGAGTTTCTGTGAGAAGTATGAGATAATTATCCCAGATATGAATGCTCAACGTTGTTCAGGTAGAGGTCGGGTTCTTAAAGGTAGTCCAGTTACTTTAAGGCATCATTATCAATTTGATATATTCATGGAAACACTAGATTCTATACTTTTGGAGATGAATAATCGATTTAATGATGACACAATTGAACTACTTAGGCTCAACTCAGCTTTGGATCCGAGAGATGGATACAAATCTTTCAACATTGATAATATGTGTGAACTAATGGAGAAGTTCTATCCTGATGATTTTAGTAGCCAAGAGAAATTGCATATGAAGTATCAATTGGAACATTTTGAAATTGATATCAGACGCAATGAGCTTTTTCAAAAGGTATCAACACTTTCAGAGTTGTGTCAATTGTTGTCTAAGACTGGTAAAACAATGAATTACTACCTTGTTGATAGACTAGTTAGACTTACTTTGACTCTTCCGGTTTCTACTGCAACAACGGAACGTGCATTCTCATCTATGAAGATTGTCAAGACAAGATTGCGAAACAAAATGGAAGACGACTTTTTGTCTAGCTCATTACTAATGTACATCGAAAAAGAAATTGCTGAAAAATTTGATGTTGATTCGATTGTTGATGAGTTTGATGGTATGAAGAAGCGACGAGTACAACTTAAAAAGCATAATCTTAATAAGGTTAGTGAACATTATCTTTTATATTACTCTAATTTTTTAATTTTTTTTAACATTTTATAGTTATCTCAAGGTAAATTTACAAATATGAGATAGTAATATTTTTCCTTTGATTTTGCAGAGTTGATTCTATTGTAATGACATGTCACTTAGAGTTGTAGATTTTGATATGGATTGTTCTCGATGTAAGGTAACATATATTTAAGTATTTTGAATCGTTTATTGTGTATTTCGAGTATAATAGGTATGTAATATGATAAAAATATGCATTGGTGTTAAATATCTATATTCGATTTTCATAATTCGGGTTTTAAGAAAGTTCGCCCCCCCAAAGCATAAATCCTGGCTCCGTCCCTGGTTGTGAGAAATATTTGATTATTTAATCCGTATCGTGCGTATATCGTGCACAAGAAAATGATAAAATGCTCTGCCCACTGAAGACGTGTATTAATTTCATCCCATCATTATATGAAAAGTGAAATTAACAGACACTCTTGAATTTTTGACACATCAGTTGTTAGCACATTTTAATGTGTCAACGGTGGGTAGGGTAGTAGGGCTGATCATGCACATGTGCGTATATCGTGTGCATATTTGGTTTTCATCATTTGGGTTTATAATTTTATTTTAAGGCTATGTTGATTTGTAATATAAGAAGAATAATGAAATTATGTAAAATTCACAACTCTCACATAACTTTTGTTTTTCTTCATATTGTGTGTGCATATCGTGCACATGTTGTGTGTAGATCGTGCGTATATTTGGTTTTCATCATTTGGGGCTTAAAATTTTATTTTAATGCTATGTTGATTTACAATACAAGGAGAAT
Organism: Scutellaria minor; assembly: GCA_954870855.1. Lineage (NCBI taxonomy): Eukaryota > Viridiplantae > Streptophyta > Magnoliopsida > Lamiales > Lamiaceae > Scutellaria > Scutellaria minor. The sequence continues at coordinate 6,087,045 of OX940729.1, forward strand.
AATGAAATTTTTTTAATGTAAAATTCACAACTCTCGCATAATTAAGATAATAACTTATGAGACAAAAATGTGTTTAATTCAGAGAAAAGAAAGAAAGACTTGTTTAAAACTCATATTTAAGTAGATATGACTATACGATACTTTCTCTTTCTCAGCGAGACCATCACAACCTGACAAAGGCGTGTAATGAGACAATAGTGTAGCTGAAAAAATATAATCATGTACCTGAAAAGAAAACACAACAGCTAGCACTCGGAACACCAAAACCCCACCCCCAACCGAGATATATATGTGCAGTCAAAAAATGTACACAAAGAAAGCACAAAAATTCACCAACATTTATGCCGTTTTGATTTTTACCTATTAATATCTTGAATCTTGATCTATGTTTTATGAGAAACTTGAATCTTGATCTATGTTTAATGGAAGAAACTGAAACCATGGGATGTTATTCATGTCAAGCTTCTAGATCATTCCACCACATAAAGAAAGGGAAGCAAAAACAAGATTAGTAATAAACTTCTATCAACTTTTGAAGAAATAATCTACATTAATAGAAAAGCAAAATGTTACGTGAGACGGGTACCCATAACCCACACTTAACAATCATATAAGAATTTGAGAAAAATAAATTCAATTTATAGATAAGAAGGATCCATCTAATATGAGTGTTTGTGAAAATAAAATTAATGTATAAGCAAACGAAATATAATACATAAGATTATTAATTACATTTCATCGTCCCAACAAAAAAAAAAAACTAAATCCCAACTCAACTTCCCTTTTTGCTGATGTGTTTTGCCTTTGAAACAATCCAAATTCCCACATTAAATCGTATGATGTAATAACCATATAGTTCATGAGGCCAAGTCCGAAAAAAAAAAAACTTATAAAATTCCCTTAGAAATCGATTTGAAGGAATCTTGAAAAAATATTCCATGATGATGACTAATATATTGTAAAAATGCGTGCTTTGATGAAAATGAGTGCACAAACACATACGCATATAGTCCTAATTATAATATAAATATAACCTTTTTCTTTATAATTTTACTTAATGGAAAACTGTTCAATAGTGCAAAACGAGGTTTGGAAAAAAAGAAATGAAAATAAACCTCTGTTCATTTCTTTGACTTCGTTAAACTGCTATTCTGCTTCACTTTTCATCTTTATCTATACTATACCATTATTTATATGTGATTTTAGATGATTTTGAGGTTGACTCTTATGACTAGTCTTTTGTTTGAACACAACCCCAAAATCAAGGAGTCCTATGGTATTTTCCACAGTTAATACGAGATTACATATTAAGGTTTGTAATGTGAAACGTAGATTGTGACAATTAATGATTATGATATTTTCCTAGTTTTATAGATATGGTAATCAACAATTGAATACCTTTTTGAAATCGTAATTATTGATTTACTTTGTCCATATAATGAATTATGATGGTATTTTAGGCTTTATACGTTGTCCCAATACCTTGAATATTTATTAATGATAAATAGTCCACGTTTCCTTTTATTTCCCCAAAAATGGTAATTTGTTTTCTTTACTAAAGATATACTTAGATACTTTTTTTTCTAATTACTACTCTTCCGTTTCAAAATAAATGTCTTTTTGCCATTTTTATCATAAATTAAGGAACATAAAAATTGGGCAAATATATCATTTATTAATCAAAGATTTTAGAATTCAAAATTGAAAAGAGAATCACATTAATTCAATAAAGAAATTCATATTAAAACCCTAAATTTTAGCTAAGGAATACTAATAGAAATAATTTGGGAATAATAATTGCATAAGAATCTAAAACAATACTTAATTTAAAATAAACTTTAGACTTCAAAATGACACTTATTTTAAAATAGAAAGAGTAGTGTTTATTATTCTTTGAAATTACTAATTTATAGTATTTATCATCTTTCAATTACCAATATTAGATAAAGAAAAGAAAAAACATCTAAAGTAACAGAGTATTAGAACATTGTTCTTAATTTCTACACATCTTTGATGCTCGACAATTCAGATGTAACAAAACATTTACAAACATTATTTTGTTTCAATAATTGTTTAAGATGTCAAAATCTTGTAACAATCATCGCAAGGTTCCCACATCTTTCTTGTAAGTATATTTCTTGGCCACTACTACGAAAGCTCCCAAATTTATGACACTCATAACAGCCAAAAGAAAGAAGAAGTAATGAAGATGACCATAGTTCAAGTTATCAGGTATCCAACCAGGCCCCCCATTCCTAGTACTAATATCCATCACTATTGTCACCAACAAAGAGCTCAAATAGTTTCCAAGCGCTGTAGTTGTGAGCGCCAGAGCCGCGCACAGACTCCTCATGGAGTCTGGCGCCTGCTCGTAAAAAAACTCGAGCTGTCCAATGTTGGTAAATACCTCAGCACAACCTATGATGAAGTACTGAGGTACTTGCCAGAATATAGAGATGCTTGTCTCTTTCTCGTTATAGCTATCGTGCATGTTCACAATCTTGAGCCTGACGATCTCCAAGAGCCCTGCGTAGACCATAGCAAAGATGGATAAAAAGAAGCCCGTTCCAATGCGTTGGAGCTGTGTCAGGCCATTTTTGTGGCCTGTCAGCTTTCGTGTCATCGGAATGATGAATCCATCATAGATTGGAACCCAAAAAATGACACTAATTGTGTCAAAAATGCCAAGTGATGCTTGGGGGATTTTGAAGTTGGAGTGGCCTAATCGAGTGTCCATGTACTTGGCTTGTAGCACGAATAGGTTGCCCATTTGAGCATACACCGCATTGAAGACTATGCTCGTTGCCCAGACAGGCAGCAAGCGTATGACCCCTTTCAGCTCCTCCACTTGTGTCACCGTACAGAGGCGCCAAGGGTCTATACCATTCTTACTTCGATCCCATGTTGTCTCCACCGCTGCTTTGTCGAAGAAACTGAAATTATGAAATGCTAGTTAAACTAAAACGGATATATTGTCATTTTGGCATATAAAAAGATGATATCAAAATGCGACATATATATATATATATTTTTTTTTTCTTTTTTGCTTAAACCAAAAGGTTTTCCTGATTGCTACACTACTTCATTGGTTTGTCTAGTTAAAGGCCGAACTCAAATTTTGATATATTTTTCGATTGAAAAAAGTCCTCAGAAAAACTAAAAAAATTCAATTATTTCAAAACATCAAACAAAGTGGATGAGTCATGTGTCAAAATGACCCAATTTCAAAACTAAATTATTACCCCGAGTTAATTTCATGCTTTTCGTATGACTTGAGCACAAATCAAACAAAAATCGATTTTATTTTTCAATTTGGACTCGAATCGAATGAAAATTATGAAATTTAATTAGGGATAATATGGCTTTAAAGATGCGTCATTTTGACGTTGTACTCATCCAATTTGGCGTTGTTTCTGCTTACACACCAGAGCTCATTCGTATGATCAAGCTTACGACTGCCCACCATAGCAGACTCTGCTTCAAAAGTCTCATAAAGAAGAGACTTGTCGTTAGAAACAACTCGATACTTTCTCAGCGAGGCCATCACGACCTGGCAGAGACGTGTAAGGGGGCTTCCACCAGGCTTCTGGTAACGATACAATCGAGTACCTGAAAAGAAAAACGCAACAGCTATAGTCATAGCTACAGTCGGAACACCAAAACCCCACCCCCAACCGACGTTCACTTGTATCCAAACAATGACCGAAGAGGCTATCAATGCACCAATGTTGATTGAGAAATAGAACCAATTGAAGAAGCTACTTTTGTGGCCTTTCTCAACCTCATCAGCATCATCAAATTGATCTGCACCGTAGGATGAAACACACGGCTTGATCCCACCGGTCCCAAGCGCCACAAGGTACAATGCAACGAAGCACATCGCAGTTTGAGAGCTTGTTGAAACACATTCGTCTTTTTGGTAACATGTAGGCCTCAGGCCAGGGACCGAAGCTGATAGCGTTAACAATGTCATTCCCTGAACATAAAGTGTTGGATCAAAATGGCATTTTTAGGTGAAAATCGTGCAAGTTTGAAATAACTCACAATGACATAAATGATAGAAAAACTAGCAATGGTCCAGTATCTTCCTAAATACGCATCAGCAACAAAAGCTCCAACTAATGGCATGACATAGCAAGTTCCTGACCAATTGGAGAGATTTTTGGAGGCTGTGGCACTGTGTTGATTCAGTTGATTTGTGAAATAAAGCAGCAGATTTCTGCTCATTCCATAGTAGGCTAATCTTTCACAACATTCATTGCCTGCACAAGGTATTTCATCAAATTGACATGGGTTAATATCAAAGACCAACAACCAGAATTACAATCTTTTTTCAAATTAAAATCTGTATTTTTTCTGTTTTGGATGCACTCTAATTCAGGATGTTTTCTAATTGCAGCCTATATAGGACCATTTTGAGGTCATTTTTCCGGCTAAATCAAAATTTTCTTTCCATTTTTGGTCAAATCGATCTTGTTTCGAATGAAAGTCAGAAAATTGATATGATTTGTTTTGGCGTAGGTTATATGTATTGTAGTTCAAAAAATCTATGACATCAAATTTCAATTACAACTTAAAAAAGACCATAATTCAGCTTGAATTTTGATATAACCAATTGTAACACCAGAACCCCTCTCTCTCTCTCTCTCTCTCTCTCTCTCTCTCTCTCTCTCTCTCTCTCTCAATGAGTCTTGCAAGATTCACACTTAGTAGGTGAGAGAAACAGAAACAAGAGAGAGAGAGAGTACCAAGAATGAAGGGACAGGCCTTCCATGTTCCAGTTGTCGTCCTATTGGCAGGATTATCCTTGTAATCAACTGTCCCATCTTTGGTATAGTTATCTTCATCCGCCATGAATGGAGTGTGCATATCAGAATTACGAGTGTCCATATCTTTCCTTAATCACTTTCACTTGGCCCTGGAAAAACTAACAGTTATTCAAGTTTGATTTTCACGCAGAGACAACGTATGTGCAGTCAATTTCTGTAGATAAAGAAGGAAAAAAAAATCATCAACATTTATGCCCTCATGATTTTTACCTAAATATTTCTTGAATCTTGTTATATGGGAGGAACTGAAGCCAACAAATTATTGGGATGTCAACGATGAAAGGTTTTGGCGACATATTAAGGCCTTTCCCTTTCAATCACATAAAAATAAAATAAACAGCAAACATAATATAATGGGTGGGACATCTAGAGCTGCCCCGGTTCGAATGTGGGTTTCAACTTTCAATTCTAAACCAGCGGTTCAAAAATCATGAATCTTCTAGTTTAAATAGTATTCTAATACGTTGGGGATTTGATTGAGAACATGGATCACCTAAGGGTATGTTTGGATTGGATGTGTCATCCGAATTTGGGATGGGGCAAATCTCAATCCTGGTTTGTTATAGGATGAGGAAGGATTTACAAATCTTATCTCCACCTATTTTTTTACAATTTTTAATAAAAATATCTATTTTTTCTACAATTCTTCAAAAAAACATTTATTTTTTCTACAATTTCCAATGTGATGAGGGCATCTCAACTACAATCCTACCCTATATAATCCCAAAACAAACACAAGATTTTCAAAATCCACATTTTTGCAAAATACACTCAAATCCCAAATCCAAACTTGCAAAATCCACCTCTGCCCAATCTAAACATGCCAGTATTATTGTTTTCTTTCTCCCACCTTCCCAACTCGTTAAAACTCAAACTTTCAAGCTTCTAATTTAAATATGTTTAATTAATAAATAAATGGGTTGTTCTCATGTGAGACCGTCTTACATACGACGAGATTCAAGTATGTCTTTTACAGGTATAAGTATGTGTTTTTCAGCTATAAATATGTGTTTTATAAATATGTTTTTTATAATATATTTCAAATATCTCTTTTATAGATTGTATGTCTTTTTCTGCTATAAGTGCAACCGTCACACGGTGCGACGGTTATACATAAGTTTTGGTGTAAATAAAATTGCAAAAAAAATAATTCAAGTATATTGAGAAATTCAAATTTGGAAATATGTTTCCATTAATGATTTCATTTTTCTTTGTATTGTGATTATTGATCAAATCAAATTGAAAGATTTTTCGGTAATTTTAGGAGACTATTTATTCTAAGTAAATTAAAATTAAATTAATGAGGCAAATTAAATTACTTATTCAAGATATGTTGTTGAAATGATTAAGATAAACAAATGACTAATTATTATGTTGTTAAATTATCAAAATTCGTAGATATATATATATATATATATATATATAGACACACACAATAAATATAAATATATATTGCTAAAATTTGTATCTAAATTTAAATAAGTTGACTTGATTATATAACTCACAATTTGTGGTTTTTTTTTTAATATTATACAAGAAAAAAAAGATTTTTTTTATACCTAATAATATAAAAAATATGTTTTTAACGACTTTGAATTTAAAAGATTACAACATCACGAAAAAGTAGTAAGAATGACGGTTTTTAATTTTTTTTCAAGTGAAATTGAATGATATTTTAACTAAAAGTAAAAAGTTTTAATTTAAAAAAGCAAGTGTTTCTTATATTTATGGATATAAAATATTTTTATTATATGTAAATCGATAGAAAATTATGTGAATTCAATGAGAGTGATATTCATATCCATTCCCCCAACATTATACCCGTGCCCATTTTGATTTCAATTTAATTTGGGATGAGATTGCATGAGTATAATTTATAATTACAATCTGCTTAAAAAATGTCTTAAAAATCTTTAATAAATTTTTAAAAATTATTCGTTAAAAAAAATTAATTATCATAAAAACATTTCAATTATATAAATCAAAATTATTCTCCTAATTATTACATTTCTTACTCAAAATGCAATACATTTTTATATTAGTTTCTTAAAAATGTTTATTTTGATAATTCGTGTGTATCAATATTATACATGGTTCATACTAGTATATAAAGTAATAATCATCAAAGACACATGTCACTCTCTCATTAGTTTGAATTCCCTCCAAAACTAGAACCTCAATTAAATTAAATTTAAGTTTTTTTTATATCAATTTATGTTAAATTAAATAAATTATTTACTATTAAATTATTACTTTTCAATGAATCTATAGTAGTATTAACTTATTTTTGTATGTTGAAATAGAAGAAGAAATATTAATTTTCTATTTTATTCATTAATATCATCTCATTTATTATATGTAAAGACAAAACTAAAATTTTAAACGAATAAAATTAGGAAATATCAAATTTTAAGTGCACTCACGATTTTATCTTAAGTGTAAAAATACAATATATAAATTTAAATGTATGTAGTGTGGATCATGCATGTCGTGCAAATTGTGTGCGTAGATCGTGGGAGTCGTGCACGTGGTTCAAGTGGATCATGCAATTTTATTTTATTTTATTTTTACGCTTGGTGGCATCCTAAGCCTTTATTTTTATTAAGGGTAGAAGAGTCAATTTTGGCTAAAAAAAATTATTTTTCATGATTTTATTATATTATCTAACTAATTTTCAATTTGTCCGAAACATAAAAGTTTTCATAATAATAATAATAATAATAATAATAATATTCTCCCATAATATATCCAAATAAACGATATATTATGGCCAATAAAAATAATATTATATTGTATAATCATCAAATATCATATATAAATATAGTACCATGACAAGAACATTGAAAATTATAATATATTACATAAAGACTTAAAAAGACAAGAAAAAACAGTTAAAGTAACAGAATTGAGCGACAATTCAGACGTAATAAAATATATTTACTAACATTATTTTTTGTTTCAATAATAACAAAGAGATGTTAAAGATGCGAAAGTCTGTGTAATAATCAGCGCAGAGTTCCAAGAGCTCTCTTGTAAGTATACCTCTTAGCCACAAGAATGAAAGCTCCCAAATTCATGACACTCAAAACAGCCAAAAGAAAGAAGAAGTAATGGAGACGACCATAGTTCAAGTTATCAGGTATCCATCCAGGCTTCCCATTCCTCGTACTAACATCCATCACAATTGTCACCAACAAAGAGCTCAAGTAGTTCCCAAGCGCTGTCGTTGTGAGCGACAGAGCCGCGCACAGACTCCTCATGGAGTCTGGCGCCTGCTCGTAGAAAAACTCGAGCTGTCCAATGTTGGTGAATACCTCAGCACATCCTATGATGAAGTACTGAGGTACTTGCCAGAATACAGAGATGCTATCGAGCATGTTCACGATCTTGAGCCTGACGATCTCCAAGAACCCTGCAGAGATCATGGCAAAGATGGATATAAAAAGGCCCGTTCCCATGCGTTGGAGCTGCGTCAGGCCATTTTTTTGGCTTGTCAGCTTTCGTGACACCGGAATGATGAAACGATCGTAGATTGGAACCCAAAAAATGACACTAATTGTGTCGAAAATGCCGAGTGATGCTTGGGGGATTTTGAAGTTGGAGTGGCCTAATCGAGTGTCCATGTACTTGGCTTGGAGCACGAATAGGTTGCCTATTTGGGCACACACTGCACTGAAAACTATGCCCGTTGCCCAGACGGGCAGTAGGCGTATTACCCCTTTCAACTCCTCCACTTGTGTCACAGTGCAGAGGCGCCACGGGTCTATACCATTCTTGCTTCGATCCGATGTTGTCTCCACCGCTGCTTTGTCGAAGAAACTAAAACATATATATAGTCATTTTGGCATATAAAAAATGCAATATATGTTTTAGTTTTTTTTTTATGCTTAAATCAAAAGGTTTTCCTGATTGCTACACTACTTCACTGGTTTATTAGTTAAAGGCCGAACTCAATTTTTGATATAATTTTCGATTAACAACAGTTGCAAGAAAAATTTAAAAAAATTCAATTCACCTTAAAACATCAAACAAAGTGGATGAGTCATGCGTCAAAATGATCCTCTTTCAAAACTAAATTATAATCCTAAGTTAATTTCATGATTTTCGTATGACTTGAGCAAAACTCAAACAAAAATCGTTATGATTTAGAAACGATTTTTTATTTTTTCAATTTGGACTCAAATCGAACGAAAATTATGAAATTTAATTAGGGATAATTTGGCTTGAAAGACCCGTCATTTTGGCATTGTTTCTGCATACGCACCAGAGCTCATTCGTGTGATCAAGCTTACGGCTGCGCGCTACAGCAGACTCTGCTTCAAAAGTCTCATAAAGAAGAGACTTGTCATTTGATACAACAACACGGTACTTTCTCAACGAGGCCATCACGACTTGGCAGAGGCGTGTAAGGGGGCTGCCACTGGGCTTCTGGTAACGATACAATCGAGTACCTGAAAAGAAAAACGCAACAGCTATAGTCATAGCTACAGTCGGAACACCAAAACCCCACCCCCAACCGACGTTCACTTGTATCCAAACAATGACCGAAGAGGCTATCAATGCACCAATGTTGATTGAGAAATAGAACCAATTGAAGAAGCTACTTTTGTGGCCTTTCTCAACCTCATCAGCATCATCAAATTGATCTGCACCGTAGGATGAAACACACGGCTTGATCCCACCGGTCCCAAGCGCCACAATGTACAATGCAACGAAGCACATCGCAGTTTGAGAGCTGGTTGCAACACATTCGTCTTTTTGGTAACATGTAGGCCTCAGACCAGGGACCGAAGCTGATACTGTTAACAATGTCATCCCCTGATCAGATAGAAAGTGTTGGATCAAAAGGGCGTTTTTAGGCGAAAATTGTGCAATTTTGAATGAATGAACTCACAATGGCATAGATGATAGAAAAGGAAGCAATGGTCCAATATCTTCCTAAATATGCATCAGCAAGAAAAGCTCCAACTAAGGGCATGACATAGCAAGTTCCTGACCAATTGGAGAGATTTTTGGAGGCTGTGGCACTGTGTTGATTCAGTTGATTCGAGAAATAAAGCAGCAGATTGCTGCTCATTCCATAGTAGGCTAATCTTTCACAACATTCGTTTCCTGCACAAGAATTTAACATGGGTTAGTATCAAAGACCAACAACCAGAATTATCATCTTTTTTCATGTATTGCACCCTAAAATTTAGCATGTTATCATATTGCAGCCTAGGATCATTTTTGAGGCCATTTTTCTGGCCAAATCGAAAATTTCGTTCGATTTTTGGTCAAATAGTCGAATGAAAATCATAAATTGATCTGAGGTTATCGTTTCGTTCGAAATATGAGTTGTTTTGGCGTATGTCAGAAAAAGATATTTGAGACATCAAATTACAAATATTGCAACTTTAAAAAAGACCATAATTCAGCTTGATTTTTGATATTAACCAAATTAACGCCAAATCTCTCACTCTCTCTTTAGCATGAGTGCTTGCACGATTCACACATAGTAGGTGAGAGAAACAGACACAAGAGAGAGAGAGAGTACCAAGAATGAAGGGACAGGCCTTCCATGTTCCAGTTGTCTTCCTATTGGCAGGATTGTCCTTGTAATCAACTGTCCCATCTTTTGTATTGTTATCTTCATCCCCCATGAATGGAGTGTGCATATCAGAATTATGAGTGTCCATATCACTTTCCATTGACCCTGGAAACAAACACTTCTTCAAGTTTGATTTTCACGCAGAGACAACTTATGTCAAGTCAATTTCTGCATATAAAGAAAAAGAAAATCATCAACACTTGTGTGAACTTAACCTAAATATTTCTTGAATCTCGATCTGTGTTATATGGGAGGAACTGAAGCCATCAAATTATTGTGATGCCAACGTTGAAAGGTTTTGTCTACGTATTCAAGGCATTTCCCTTTCAATCACATAAAAATAAAATAAAAGGTACACATAAAATAGTGTGGGACTAACCACACTTCAAACTTTTTTAAACTTACCCCAATTTTTTAATTGTTTTAATTAAAAAAAAATTTAAATAAAAAATTTCCCTCACAAATCAATCTGAAGGAATCTTGACAAATTATTCTATAACAATGACCATGTGGTGATATATTGCAAAAATCTATAGTTTAGGATGAATGTGAGTGTATAAACACTCATAGCCCATTATAAATTGTCGTTTACCTGATATATAAATATAATCCTTTTCTTATAATGTTTTTTTAGTGGAAAACGGCCCTATAATGCAAAGGGGTTTAGAAAATAGTGAAACAAAAGAAATGACAACAAACCTTTTTAATAAATTGATTTTAAAGGTATTTGTATAAACTATAAATGGTTTTCATTAAATATGATCAAGAGGAAATTGACTAATAGTTTTTTTAATCGGTAGAAAAAAGAAAATCAAAACTTTATATTTTTTTGTATATACTAAAGTAATAACCATCAAATGATATGTATCACTATGTTATTAATTTGATTTTTCTTGTAAACTAGAACCTCAATTTGTTGTCGCATATAATCTCGTCACAAATTATACTCATTCTCACGCAAGCAATTAAGAAAATGGTTGTTGATAATAAGGGGTCATTTGAGAAAGCTGGATTTGTAAGAGAAGGTGTGTTGAGAAAGCAGACAATTATCAAGGGCAAATGTAGTGATTTAGTGCTTTTTAGCATTCTTTCATCTGATCAACATCTTGTTTGATGAATAGTTGATTCTACTACTTTTTTCTATCTTGATTCAACTTAAATAAAAGTTCAGATTTTGTCTGATTAATTAATCTTTTGAGACGAAATAATCTGGCAGTACTATTAATTTAATATATGGTTTAATGTATGTATTACCATTTTGGAGAAATTTTAAATTTCATCTAATATAACTAGGTTTTGTCCGCACCACTAATTTTATGTACTTTTCAATTTTGATTTTTTTTTTTACTTTTGTTTCGATTTTGATCAATTTTTACGAACGTGGTTGTCGGATTTTAAAAGCTAGCCCACGTCAACCAAAAAGAAAGAGTGAATATATTCCTATTAAACCCATCAGACTCACTCAAATATATATTCCAAATAACTATAATCCATAAAAACTAAATATCAATGTCATCGATACTGTAAATCTCAAATCCTTGGATAACATAAAACACCACAACCAGTAACTAAATTTATGATACGATTTGATCAGTATTCAAGAAACTATAAACATACATATCTCTAACCTCACCTTTATTGAAACCATACTTCCTCAAAAACCCTTCTCTCACAAAACCAACCTTTTCCAACACTCTTTGAGACCCAACATTATCCTCCTCAACCAGGGCCTCCAACCTTACCAAAAAAGGAAAGTTTTTGAAAACACGAGGGATTGCCATCTTCATGGCTGCAGTGGCAATGCCAAACCCCCAGTGATCTCTTCCAACGGCGTATCCCACGTGGGCCCGATGTCGATCACTGCCCGATTCGGGCCAGACAGAAACGTATCCAACGGAACGATCATCGAGGCAGATTGAGCGGCGCCATGGATGTGGTATGGCAACTTGTTGGATGTGGATCAAAGCTTCTTCTTTGGAGGTTATGGAATTCCATCTTAGATATCTTGTGACTTTATCATCACTGGCCCATTTCAGAAAGTCATCAACATCGGAGACTTTGAACGGGCGTAGAGAGATTCTTGAAGACTCCATTTCAGATTCAAATTAGGTTTGGAACAGATAGCTTGATTGGATTCAAGAATCAGTTTGTATGACTTTGACTGTATAAGTTCAATAATGGAGCCGTGTTATATCGTAGCATGTATTATAATATTAAATAATAATTGAAATTAGATTAAGAGAATTATAGAGAAATGTCTATTTCACTTGTAAACAATAGTGCAGTACGAAAAATATCACGAGATTTAAACACTTGAATAAGTGTTGTAACATACAAACTTGCTTTAATCACAAAATCGATATTTTTTTTTTGTTTATTGGATAATTAAAATAACATTTTGTATAGATGAATTAAATTAGGGTTAATTACCAAAAAAATCATAACTTTTACTCAAATTGTTGTTTTAACCAAACTTTTCAATATTGGTCAAAATAACATAACTTTATATATTTAGTATGTTTTTCGACTAAAATCAGTTTTTGAAAAGTTGTATTTTTTTAAAAATAAACTTGAGGGGAGTGGAGGGGAAGGAAGAGAGACAAAAAAGACTAAAAAACTTAATTAGGTGAAAAGTTGTATATCTATAGATAATGATTTATTTTTTTCACTATTTTAGTTAAAAAAACATACTACATATATAAGGTTATGTCATTTTGATCAATAATGAAAAGTTTGGTTAAAATGACAATTTGAGCAAATGTTATGATTTTTCTGGCAATTAATCCATTAAATTATTGTATATTCCTTTTAATAGTAATTCAGTTTAATTAGATTCGTGGGTTAGAATATATCTATTTGACTTCGTATTATCATATTACAAGTGGATCATTTCATAACGTTGTTATTAGTGTATACTAACATGGATAATCATCACTTTTTTTTATTAATTTATAATCAACAAAGATACCATTAATTAAATGACCGATTGCAACTCATGTTGTAGGAGTCCTAAAATATGAGGTAAGAAATAAAATGGGTAATTACCAGAAAAATCATGAATTTTCTTAATATTATAATTTTAATATATTTTTTGATTATTTGTAAATTTAATATAATTTTCAAGATTTGGTGCATTTCTAACTAACGGATAGATTTCGAGCATATTAGAAATCCTCAAATTTTCAAAATTTATGAATAAAACCCATTATTGATGCTAATACATATAATAAATATATATTAATTGACATAGAAACACGAATTTATAAAGTTAGAAGATGTTTGACATATGTTCGTTGGTTAAAAATGCACGTCATGTTAAATTTACTAATCACAAAAACTCATGTGAGACGGTCTCACGGATAGTTTTCATGAGATGGAGTCTCATCAACACAAATAACATGTTAATTGTAGGGTTTGGATGGTGAGTAATTAGATTGTGGGTTAATCCGTCTCACGCAATGTATTAAAATTCCGTGGGACGGTCTCACAAGAGACTTACTCTTTACTAATAACCCAAAAAAGTTGTTAAAAATATAATTTTGAAAAAGTTTACTATTTTCGATTAAAAAAAAAAATCATTATCTATGCGGCAATTATCCCAAAATAAAATGAAACAAAAGTTACTTCCAATATTCTATTAAAAAAAATAATAAAAAATGAAGCCTCGGCCCTCGAGTAGTATTGAGATCCAAATATCAGTTGAGATTCAGAAACCCTTTCCTTCCTGTTCTTGCTGCATCCCAAAATTTTCTATTTTTTTTCTCTCTCTCCATATTTCTCCAGGCTAAAGATCTGGAAGCAAGCTTCAGCGCTTGATGCTGCTATCTTCCGCGTTGGAAATTTTTGGTTGCCTGCACCAACGCGACGTCGTCTGATGCGATTCCGGCGGTAATCCAATTGCTGAATTGGAATTGGAGTTATCGACATTGGAATTGGGGGTCTTTCACGCCGCATTGCGGTTATGGACGATTAACTGATGCAATTATAGTAAGGGTTTCTGTTTTAATTTCCCTTTTTCTTCAAGTATTTTCGTGTTTGAGATTTTGTCGATGGTGATATACTCGAAATATGACTAATCTGCAACTAAAAATCAGTTTCACTCACCTCAAAACAGTGATTTTGTGGTAAAATTTTATTTGTTTACTTGTATTAAAAAAATTCGAAAACTAGTTGATGTGTGAGATATGTGTATATGGCTGTATAAATTTGGTGGTATAAATGTTCAATAAATCGTATGGTATATTGATCACCTCATTTGATTGCCATTAGATAGTGAATGATACTGATGACTGATATATTTGACAAATTTTGAAAGAAACGTCGAAAGGAAAGGCGATTTTAGACACTGATTTTCAAGGTTGTACATATCGTTTAAGTTATTCATAGTGTCAAGATCTGCACATGTAGATTTTAATATAGTCTTTGAAATTTCTTGTACCTATCATCGGCAGCTGAAAAAAACTACCCGTGTATCCCTGTCAAGTTTCATGAGCTTATAGGAGTTTCTCTTTGTTAGTTTGGAGTTGCAAATATGATGTAAAGTTCATCCCTTGCTTGGCTGTTAAGTACTGGCCTAAAGCTTGTGGATGAATTTGGCAACTCCAATTCTTGATAATGATAAATTACACGCGTTATTTAAAATTTTAGACCCATGCCCAAGATACATTGCACATCTGTAGATCACTTTATCTTATTTGGATATTTTTGTATTTTAAATTACCATGTCAATGTTTATGATTTCGCTGTCATTTAATCAAATGATGTGAATTTTCTGAGAATGCTAGACTCTGTTTCAGTTGGGATTTTTTTATAATTACCAGTTTACTGAAAGAGGGTACAAATCTGGCAGCTAATCTTCTAGTCTGAGGCAAAAAGGTCAAGGGAGTCTGGTTCACTGATTTGCCGAATGGCACTGCTTCCATCAAAGGGAGTGGTGATTTCAGTTCCTGCCCTTGTTCTCTCTGCCATTGCTGTTGCAACCCTCCTATTCTTCTTGCTCTCGGCCCCCTCACCACCCTCTGCTCCTTGTTCTTGTCCTTCTCCCACTAAGGCCGACAGCATCATAAGAAGTGGAGACCGTATCTCACCTTCAACTGAGGACATAGATTGGGTGAGGAGGCAAATTGAAGCCAATGGATTGCATATGCAGCAGAACATTCTACGCAAAGGCATAAACCCGCGCACTCGTCAGCAGCAGCTCCAGGATCTCCTTCAGTTCAAAGGCATATCACACTATGAAGGAGAAGATGCAAACAACCACACTGCTCTTCCTTGTCCTGGTGAACTACTTGTAGAAGAACATCACAGCAACTATGGAGAGCCTTGGGCAGGAGGAAGAGATGTGTTTGAATTTCTTGCAGATTCAGCCCACCTAACTCCTAATTCTAAAGTTCTTGAGATCGGTTGTGGTACACTTCGTGTTGGCCTGCATTTCATACGCTACTTAAATCCAGAGCATTTTCACTGCCTAGAGAGGGATGAACTTTCTCTAATGGCTGCACTTCGCTACGAGCTTCCCTCACAAGGTTTATTGTATAAGCGCCCTCTGATTGTAAGAGGTGAAGATATGGATTTCAGTAAGTTCGGATCAGATAACACGTACATTTTGATATATGCTAGTGCTGTTTTCCTTCATATGCCAGACAAACTTGTTTGGACTGGTTTGGAGCGGTTAGTGGGTAGACTGAAACCTTTAGAAGGTCGAATTTTTATCTCACATAATATCAAGTTCTGCTCTCGATTGGGAGGTGAAGAATGCACGAAAAGGCTGAATGATCTGGGGCTTGAATATCGTGGGAAGCACACCCATGATAGTTTGCTCTTCAACCACTATGAGATATGGTTTGA
Organism: Scutellaria minor; assembly: GCA_954870855.1. Lineage (NCBI taxonomy): Eukaryota > Viridiplantae > Streptophyta > Magnoliopsida > Lamiales > Lamiaceae > Scutellaria > Scutellaria minor. The sequence continues at coordinate 6,103,311 of OX940729.1, forward strand.
GTTGAGGCGAATCAAGGCTTAAATTAGTATAAAGTATCAATCGGGGTTGTTCATCTCTAATCTGAGGCAAGAAACCAGTGGTGACGATGAACGCTGTTACAAAGGACAAGATGCAGAGACTTTGAACCGCTTCTCATCTTAAATTGCTTCATACTTAGCATTTCTTCTGATTTTTTTATTACCTTCTCATTTTCCAAGTTTTATGTATCAATTGCTGTATTTATTGTACCTTTTCTATATATCTTACTGGGTAGCTACGTCTTTGTTCTTGTTTCTTTCCCTTTTTCTGTCATCACCTCTTAAGAATTGTCGGTTACATTTGTTTCCAGTAGAGAGAAAATTTTGGAATGCATCCTTTTTTACATGTGCATGATTGAGTATGATTATTAATCACTATTTGAATGGAATACATTGAATGTAGATGTGGAATGACAGGATTCTTGACACTTGATTTTAGTTGCAGGACGAGGCCAAGGTTTTTTTTTTTTTTCTGTGATAATGGTAACATAGGCTTTGTTAGGACTTGATATATATATCTTGTTTGCCTTTTCGGGTCAAAAAAGTGAGAAGATTCAGTGTGTAAAAAACTCAAAAAATAGTGATGTATATTTGGTGTTAATACAGTTTCTACTGTTGAAAATATAGATATCATGCTTTGTTTGGTAAGTGGTATCATATTATTATTTTCTGTTTAATTTATATTATCATATATTTCTGAAGTAATAATAATTGTATGATGTAAATATGCGTTTTTATTGACAAAATATTAGGTTTTAGAAAACTGATTTTTTTTTTAATGTGAATAAGGTTAATGAATAATATAATTATCAATTATAAAATCAACTTTAATATTTTTAAAAATTATAAAATATGTTATTTAGCATAATGAAAGTCTTTGAAACAAAAGTAATTAGATTTGTAAGAATATGTAAATTATTTTTACATATACTTTAAATTACGCAATTTTTTATACACTATGATGTTAATATATTATTTACTTCCAAAAAAATAAATATAAAATATTTTCAATGAATAAGTCTTATGTGAGACCGTCTCACGGATCATGTTACATGAAACGAGTCAATCCACAATTCACATGTAAATTAATGAAAATGGGTTAGGGTTGTAGATAAATAGAAGTTTTTGTGATTTTCAATTAAGAAAAAACATTTATATGCATCGCTTAGAACAAAATAAAGGGTTAGTTAAAGAAAATTGTTATCATTCTTATTTGTAATTTAAACATGACTTTTAAATTTTTGCATTTTCATATCCGAAATTTAAAAAATTTGTTATTTAATCACAACTTTTTAGTTTTTGCAATTTGATTCACGTGACATTTCAGTGATTTTTTTGTTAATTACAAGGTTGTCGAATGCCACAACCACATAAGACAACATTGAACAATAAACTTGAAAATAAAGACGAGTGTTTGAAACACCATTCGTCCAATTTACAAAAAAAAAAAAATATTAAACACAATACTAACTCGTTGTTATTAGCAGAGTTTTGCCAAAACTAAAACATTATGATTAAATTGTAAGATTGTAATAATTCGTGTATTTTTTGTAATTAAATATAATATTATTTTATTAGAATATAATCATATGTTAAACAAATATATTATCTAATTTCATTTTCATTTGTATGCTAAAAGTGCAAGTTAAAGTTTTCCATAAATAGTACATTTTGGACCCATGTTTGAAAAACCATTCTATTAATTTTTAAAATTTGACTAATATGTCTCAATCAGCCAACTTTTTACTTTAGTGTTTTCCTTATTTTTCTATATGTAAAATCTTAATTTTAAAATTAAAATAAGCTTAAATTTTACAAAAAAAAATTTAAGAATAACTATGAATGTGCTACGTGTTCTAGTGGTCAATTATTATATATGTAACTAGGTAAGAGAGAAGATCTATGTAAGATTGTAAGTTTTTAACATATGATAGAATTTTGAGTTATTATTATCTTGTGAAAGGAGGATTGAGCTGTCCCCCACTTTAGCTGAAATTAAAATTAGAGAGGCATAACTCCTCAAATCCATGAAAGACATTGGCCAACTAAAATCCTTATTATTATTATTATTATTTTCACAAAAGAGTAACATTTTAAGTCACAAAATTATTTAAATCCTCTGTCCCACACCCTACTCTTTATACCTTTTTAATGAATCTCTTCACTGCAACTACTTATTCTCTTCTTCATCTTTTTTATTGAATTGTTTTAATTAAATAAATTTGACAGCTCATATATCAATAATTCATTTAAGGCCTTGACCAATTCACTTCTTTTATTTTATCGTTTTTTTTTTGGACTATCTCTCAGCTAATATCTAAACAACACGTAAAAACTTGTTAACTCAACTAAAATGGCATCCATTATCATGTCACTTTTTTCTATGGTATATGATATATATATATATATATATATATATAGAGAGAGAGAGAGAGAGAGAGCATAGTTTTCCAAGCTTATTTTAACCTAAAAAAACACCAAAAAGATCGTGACTGAAAAGAGTCTAGTCTTCCAATGTATGATTTTTCATTGGTAATTACAGAATGTTATATCAAATGAAAATTTTATTGTAAGCGAATATCGATATATATATATATTCAAATAGGAAATTAAAATATTTTTTTGTCATAGAAGGATCTGAATTGGTAATCTTATAATTTAATTTTTTTGATTCGAAACATGATATATATTTGGCACTCTTTTCTCACAAAAAAGTTGTACTAATTTGGCTAATTAATTGTTGAGGCACTAAAAATAATATTATGACAAAAACTTTTGTGTACCTGATATACGGACCCTAGATCCGTGCACTCGAGTTGACCCGACTTACCACGTGCAGCCACACGTCCGCACGCGCCACTAAGTCGTGGACAAAATTCGCTCAAACATGTTAACTATAACTTTATATTATGTTAATTATACATTTTAGTAGTGTTAGTAATACTTTTTAGTTATGTTAGTCGTATCTTTTGTAAGGTTAGCTGTATATTAACATTTTTTTTATACAGACATATTAACTTTGCATACTTTTTAGTTATAACAGTCATACATTTTAGTTATGTTAGATATATCTTTTAATTATGTTAATCGTACATTTATATGTTACATAAAGGTATGACTATGTTTATATAAAGGTATAAGTAATATCACATAAAGGTATGAGTAATATCACATAAAGATAAACATATACAAATTATAGTGAAATTAGAGTTTTTTTAGAGTTAAAAGTATTAAATAAAGGTATGATATTTGGAAATAAATATATGACTAATATAACATAAATGTATGACAAATATAACATAAAGGTCAAGACAAAAAAAAAAGGTGCATGGATCCGGATCAACCCGCTTCCTAACTCGACCCACGTGCATGTATGCATCAGGTGCATAGGAATGCTATTCAAATAAATATTGAATCTATCAATGCTACAAAGATAAATCTTGAATTATTTTCATATAGATTAAATAACCGATGATTCATATAGTTAATTACTAGTATGGGACCCGTGTAATATACAAATTTTAAAAATGAATTAAATTAAATTTAATAAAACTTATAAAAGTTTAAAAATAATTTATATAAGAAAAAATATATTTATTGTTTTGTGCAACACACATAGCTTAATTTAGCATTAAATCAAATAATGCCAAATTAAAATATTATTTAATTGTTTAAATATATGTTGCATTTGTATAGGAATATGATTAATTTTTATTTATTATTTTGAAAAAAGATGTAGTGTTATGTATATTATATTATTCAACATTCACACCATTATTTTAATTTGATTTTAATTGTTAAGATTTCGAATAACCCTAAATTTTCATTTTGAATTAAATGATAAAAAAATCAAAATTTCCCAAAAAAAAAAAAAAAAATCGTAGTCTAGTTTGAAACACACATTCACAAAAAATATTCAATTACATAAATTAATAAGTTTCATAAGATTAAATAGTTTGAATAATCCTTTTTAATCAACCAACTTTAATTTTAGTTTTCTCTTTTTTTATTTATTTATATTTTCTCTAAATTTTTTAAACTAAAAAATTTCAAATATATATATATATATATATGATTTTTGTATTTGAAGTCTAGCATGTGTTATTTTAACAATTTTAGAAAAAATTCTTACATTATTTAGTTATCTTTAGTATGAACATTAAATTTGATATATTAATTAGCCATATTAATTAGCTTTAAAATTCTATTTATTATAAATTTAATTTATAAAAAAAAATTAATGTTAAAAAAATATAGACTTGACATGTGGCATATGTGGTCTTACTTTTATATATATAAAGATTAAAACACTACCTTTCACCTCTAATTATCTTATATACACTTACAATTCATTAAATATCCTAACCTAAAATTTGAAGTAACATCAAGGTACATGAAAAATCAAATATATGACTAATATATAGTGACATATAATATATTTTATGAGACTGACTAAAATTGTATACACTGCATCTACCTTTGTAAATTAAGAGTAGTATTCTTGTGAATTAGGTGCACGGATCATAACCCGTGCAATTGGGTGTTTGTTTCTAGGGTTTGATTCGATCAGGTCTGGATCTACATCCATTATTTTTATTTATTTTTATTTTATATCATAACCTTTATGTTATACGAGTATAACATTTGTGTTATATTAGTATAACCTTTATGTACAGATATTATAACTTTTAAATGAATAACTTAGACTTCTTTTAGTATAAAAATTCATGTAGTATAGCTGAACATTTATGTTATAATAATTTAACTTTTATGTTATATTAGTATAACATTTATATTCAAATATCATAACATTTATGTACTTAAAGAATAACATAAATATTATATTGTTATAGCATAAAAGTTGAATTATTATAAATATAAAGGTTATATTAAAACAACATAAAGGTTAAAAAAGTATTATAGGTCTGTATACATTGTGAAAATATTAAACTAGCAGAAACACAAATGTTATGCAAACATAATATAAATGTTATGCAAACATAACTAAAAAGGTTAGGCGAACATATATACTAAAAGGTTAGGCGCGCGAACTAGGGTTCGAGGGTGGACCTAGTGCGCGTGTGGGCGCATGAAAAGCACCACCGGATCGGGTCGACTCAGTTGCACCTTTTCCGACTAGTGCACATGGTGTATATAAATATTAAGTAAGTCTTATGTGAGACCGTCTCATGAATCAAGTTACGTGAGACGGGTCAACCCACAACCCACATTACACAATTCACATGTAAATTAATGAAAATGGGTTAGGGTTGTGGGTAAAAATGATCCGTCTCACGAAAACTATCCGTGAGATCGTCTCACGCAAGTTTTTGTGATAAACTAATTAGTAGTAGTGGCTTGGTTTCGTTTTCCATACAAAACTAAAATAATTAGATACTGCTCAGATTTGAATACTAATAATATTGATCAATTGATTTAGCTAAGTTTCAAAAATAAGATTTTGTGAATTATCTGTAATGGTACATTGATGTTATGACACAACTATAAACAATTAAAGAAGTATTTGATTTAGGTAATGATGTTTAAGAATTAAAAGCGATTGACTAGCTCAAATGAAGGAATAAAAAGGGCAAAAACAACCTTAAAAAAATTAGATAAAATAGCCACGTCTGCTCCTACATTTTTATGCAAACAAATAAGGCACATGAGCTACGTACGATTCAATTAATGTTTAAACCGTGTGTAGTTATGACTTCTTTTAAGATTTGCATAATGCTTTACTTTGGAAATTAATAATCAATATTTATAGTACAAAATTGATGAATTGTACTATGATTTGCATGACTAATTATTTACAACATGTGTTCATGTACATGCAAGACATTTGTCATTTTTTATACATCATCTAAGCTGACATTTAGTCTGGACCTAAATGAACATTTGAATGCCTCTCAAAAGTAAGCAAATTGTTGTCATCTGCCCTTTCTCAACTCATTTTTGTAGATAAAAATTCCGTTGTTTCCTCTTTTTGGATGGTAAATATTTCTCGGAACATGGAGTATGAATCAAACTCATGTTTAAAGTGAGAGACTGATGCAAGTTCTTTCTTTCTAAATCAGATAAGATTCATAATATTTTAGAGACAGATAGAGAGATAGTGATTTTTCAAATAAATTCAACTTTAAAAATCATTATTTACTGAATAAAACCATTTGATCAAGTCTAAAGTGGATGATATCATGCCATTACGAAGTAAGTTATGATGAAATTAAACAAATTAAAAAATTATGGTTCTCTCGTGCAAGCAAGCTGTGAAAACATTTATGGAAACTAAAAGAGAAAAATGTGAAAAAGGTTTTGTTTGGACCAACTTAATTAAATTTGACTTCATCATCAAATGTCGTTTTTTATTTCAATTTTTGATATTATGTAGCTTGCAAATGTTTTATAACCCCTACAAGAAATCAAGTTAGACCAAAAGCATGAGCTTCTGGAACACTTTAAATTACGAAATAATAAAATCTTATTTCTGAAGCATTCAATCATATAGCACCAGAAACAAATTAAAAATTGGTCCTTTATAATTAATGTCATTATCCTGCTTACTCACATCCAACCTAATTACATGCAAATTGCTACTACTACTAGTACTACTATACATTCATCATCTTCATTATAACATCAATCAAACAAGAAATTAACACTCTCGAATTAAACACACATACAAAACATGGCTGTATGGATTCGAGTCGCAATGCTGCTGCTACTCATGCCTTGTTTGCTTCCCGGGATCGTTGAGTCTAGGGTTCGTCGTTATAAGTTCAATGTAAGTAGAAATCATTTTGCATCTATCAATTAACCAATCATGTTATGATAATTTTAAATATATTTATTTATATTTTCATGTATTTAAGAAAAAAAAATTAATTATGCAAAATGTTGGGATTTTTTAAAAAGATAAATGTTTGTTACAGGTAGTAATGAGGAAGACAACAAAATTATGCTCAAGCAAGCAAGTAGTGACGGTTAACGGACGTTTTCCCGGTCCCAACATATATGCAAGGGAAGACGACACTCTGTTAATCAACGTCGTCAACCACGTGAATTATAATATCACTATCCACTGGTAAGAAACCTTTTTTTTTTTCTTTTTTGATTCTCATATATAATATATCTAGTGCTAAAAAGTGTTGAAAAAACAACATCAAACAATAATAGCATTGATGATAGGCACGGAATAAGGCAAGTCCGAACCGGATGGGCGGATGGACCGGCATACATAACTCAATGCCCGATTAAACCGGGTGAGAGGTATGTGTACAACTTCACAGTAAGTGGGCAAAGAGGGACACTTCTTTGGCATGCACACATCCTTTGGCTCAGAGCTACCATTCATGGCGCCATTATCATCCTTCCCAAACCTGGGATCCCTTATCCTTTCCCTAAACCTTATAAAGAGATTGTCCTAATACTGGGTGAATGGTGGAAGTCAGATGTTGAAGCTGTCATAGATGAAGCTATGAGTTTAGGCATTGCACCTAATGTCTCCGATGCTCACACCATCAACGGTCATCCAACGCCCTTCTCTAATTGTTTAGGACAAGGTATAATCATTTATTACACCATGTTGATATGAATAATTTCAATTGCTATAATTGTTCATTTATTCATGTGTATCAAGGAGGATTCAATCTAGCAGTTGTGGCCGGAGAGACATACCTTTTGAGAATAATAAACGCCGCACTCAACACAGAGCTTTTCTTCAAAGTCGCCGGACATTACCTGAGAACGGTGGAGGTTGACGCCGCCTATGTAAAGCCCTTCGACATCGATACTATTCTCATCTCTCCCGGCCAAACCACCAACGCCATCCTTACAGCCAATCAACCTATTGCAAGGTCTGTTGATCAAAATCGAAATTCTGCTTTCAATTGGATAGCTTACGATCTCCAAATGCAGGTACCAGATCATCGCCACTCCGTTCAAGGATTCCCCGGTCGAGATCGACAACACCACCGCCACCGCCACCATGACCTACGCCGGAACCCTAGCCACCGCCGCGACAACACTCACAGTCAGAGATCAGCCGCCACAGAACGCCACCGCACTCGCCACCAACTTCACACACTCACTCCGTGGACTCAATTCCGCCGAATACCCTTCCAAAGTCCCCCTCAAAGTCGACCATTCTCTCCTCTTCACCGTCGGCCTCGGCGTCAACCACTGCGCCTCCTGCCCCTCCGGCTTCCGCGTGGTGGCGGATTTAAACAACGTCACGTTCGTCATGCCGAAGATCTCCCTCCTCAACGCGCATTTCTTCAACATCGCCGGAGTTTTCACCGACGACTTCCCCGGACACCCGCAGATCGCGTACAATTACACCGGGAAATCGCCGGTGAATCTGAGCACGAAGAAAGGTACAAGGGTGTACAGGCTGGCGTACAACTCAACGGTGCAAGTGGTGTTGCAGGGGACGGGAATGATATTCGCGGAGAATCATCCGATCCATTTACATGGGTCCAATTTCTTCGAGGTTGGAAAAGGGTCGGGGAATTTCAACCCGGAAAAGGATCCGAATAGGTTCAACTTAGTGGATCCAGTGGAGAGGAATACAGTAGCGGTTCCATCTGGTGGATGGGCGGCCATCAGATTTAGAGCTGACAATCCAGGTGACTATCTCCTTCAACTAATTCAACTCATAAAATTCTTTTTTTAAGTTTCAACAATTGAATTATTACTATACACATTTTTTTGAAATAAAATAAATCAAGTATATGAATGAGGCCACTCAAATGACTGCATCACACATGATATTTATCTATTCTTTTTCTAATTTTTCTCATATAATTATAAAAATTCTTGATATTTAGTGTGATTAACTACGATAACAAATTAGAGTGGTTTATTGATATTCACATTTCACACTACATATTATAAAATATTAGATTAAAAAATAAATAAATAAATTCATCAATTAGTAAAAATTGTATTAATTCACTACTAATAAAATAAAAGAAGTCTACCTGTTTTCATAAAATAATTGTTTTTAAATATAAAATTATATAATAATAATAATAATAATAATAATAATTATTATTATTATTATTATTATTATTATTATTACACTCATTCAAAAATTAATAAACACCATGTAGATAAGAAAAAATAAAAATTGTCAGTACAAGCTGGGATATCAAGTAAACAACAACCGGACTAAAAATCAGAAGATTTTTAACTTATAGGTCTAAAATAAAAATAATGGATAGATAAATGATAAAAAAATGTAAGATTAAAAACTAATTTCCCCCCTAAATATATGTTATGTATGTTTGCACTATTAATAACATTACACTATACACTACCAGCAAAATATGAACGATTGTAATTCAAATGGTAACTCTCATATTTCTAATTTTTATTGTGTCTCCCTCCTATTAACCCTAATTCATTAAAAAAAAAAAAAAGGAAATACTAAACATAATAGGTTATTAGAAGTCTTTATTAAGTAGGTTTGAATGGTATTTGTAGGAGTATGGTTTCTGCATTGCCACCTAGAAGTACACACTTCATGGGGACTTAAGATGGCATTTATTGTGGACAATGGCAAAGGCCCCAACCAATCTCTTCTACCACCTCCAAATGATTTGCCCAAATGCTAAATACCACCACACCACTATTAGGGTACTTCATTTTTCTTTTGTACATTTCCACAAGGCTTCACAGTTTTTGTTCTTCAAATATGGACAACAAGTGGATCTTGGGCCCAAGAAATGGACCTATCAACAGTGTTGGGCTGATCATTCTCATTGGACCCAAGCCCACTAAAGATCCATGAAGTTTGTTCTACTTGGTTTGAGGTTTGAACATGTTTGTAGGTATTTTGTTGTCCAAAATCACTTGTAATGTTGCAGAGGATGTTTGGCAGGAAATCACTAGTGTGATGTCAAAAAATGAATAATTTTTGAAGTTGCTTTTCCTTATTCTATTTTGTTTTTAAAGTAACTCTTTTTCTTGGTGTTTAGCTCTACAATATGTCATATGAAATTACAAGTCAAATTTATATAACAAAACTTAGTGTTCTAGAAAGAAAATTTGGGAGATGATGACCCAAAAAAATTATGTCAATTTTTAAGGATGTGTTTGATTAGTGATTTGAAATACAAAAATTGAAATGATGTATTTTAAATTCATTTAAATTAGAGTACATTTAAAACCGGCTCAAAGTGCTCAAAAATCAGTTTAAAACGAAAATGGTGGATTCGAATTCATATGAATCCAAACATCACCAATTGATTGTCTACTATGAATATCATGTCATTCATCGAATTCAATCCAAGTGCAACCTAAAAGAAAATTTAATTTTCTAATTTCATGTTATAAAGTGAAAGAAAAAAAATTATTTTCATCAGGCTAAACTTCTTTCTTCTTCATTTTTTTTTTAATGGTGTGACAAAGACTTGCCCATCGTCAAATTTGAAGACAATAAATGCAACTTTCAATATTCAAACATCTTGTTTTTGGTCTAAACATCAAGAAAAAACAAAAAACAAAAAACCAGTTCTACCTTAGAATTAAAAAATATAGTAATACTTTCTAGGTTCTAAACTAGAAAACAATATTCTCATATATCTTTTATCTCAGACTCACACACTCATATATGGCCATATGGGGGGGTTGCCCTGGTTGGGATTATCAGAATCACAACTCTCAACTCTTTCTAAGAGCCAAATCCCAAACAATAACAATAATAATTAAAACAGAATAGTATAAGTATATATATGAAGGGGAAAAAAAAAAAGGATACTGCATGCAGCATGCATCATCTGATTCATCGGACAAAGATTGCCAGTTTCTATTTTTATTTTAATTAAATAATCTATTAATTTAAAACTCTTGATGTACAGTGTTATTACATTGAACGATGTTGCTAAGAACATAATGTAAAGTATATTAAAAAAATTGAGCATTCAATAATTTGTTACTAAAAAAAGAATACAATTTTAAGATGTCTAAAATCAATTATTAACTATACTATATCCTTCTAAAATAAAATGTAGTTTTGAAATTTTGAATATAAATTAAGAAGTTTGATAAAAAGGATGATCTAGTCATTTTTAAGTACATTCATTATAGGTAAACTTTCATAATTACTTTTACATGCTCCATCTGATCCCAATTAAATGTCGTTTTAAAGGTCATATATTATTCCTAATTACTTGTCTTTTTAGACTTTTATACAATTTTATATCAAGATTTTCTCTAATATGATTCCTTAATAAAAATTAAGGAATTTGATAGAATTCCTTTGTTGGAATTAAATTAATTCATTTTTCCCAATTGCAAATTCTAAATTTTTTGATTAGTTAGAAATGAATTTATCAAGTTTCAATATTCCTTAATCTATAATAATGATTAAAAAAACATTTAATTGAGATCAAAATCAGATTGAGTATCATTTAAATTGAGAATAAGTAATGAAAAGAATTTTTATAAAATATAAACAAATATTTCTTAAAATTCTATAATAACTCTTGTTTTGGATTTTTTTTCTTTGCTAAAATGATATTTAAATTGAGAAATACTCCATATTTATGGAAGGAGTAAAGTATTTATTAATTAATTAATATAGTAAAAGAAGAGTGGAAGTTGTAGTGTCGCCCACATGAATAGAGGATGCACACACACGCTTTACGGAGTGGCAGAAATCCACAAAGCTCACATGCTCTCTTTGACTTTTCCTAATTACACTACAAAACTTTTAGAATCTTTCCTTTAATGGAAACAAATTGCCAACCAATTCCCAACTCTTAAACCCTTTCTTCTCTTTTATTTTATTTTAACCCTCTAAATTATATTTATGTCACCATTTCCAACACATACATTTATTTATATAATACATAATTATTGCCCCTTTATTGCATCAAAGGTCTATTTTCAATTATTTGATTTTAAAATCAAAAGTTCAAAACGGAAGGAATTTTTTTTAACCCGCATAAGACATAAATTGTTACAATATATATCGTGAAATGTATTTAAATGACCTGCCTTTTAGGTTAGATTTATCATATTTGTGTATTTGAATTGTTACCCTTCAATATAATTTGCAACCACATCATTGATCATTCACTTATGCCTGGAAATAGGAAAAAAATAAAATTTTATGAGATCATATTCTATTATTCCATCCATTGGAATATGAAGTCTTATTGTACAAAATTGCTATATAAAATAGTATTTAATTCTTCATTTATATGATACATGAATATAACATTTTATATAGTATCTTGTTAGGAATAGAAAAGGCCAACTAAGGATTTGATCTCCATTCCACACGCATATATTGATTTAGCATCTAAAATTATGGATGTTTTGTTTAGTGTACTTCTTCGAATAAAATATCAATATTAGAGATCAGAATAGTTGCTAGTAAAATTTGTGTCTTTTAGTATTGTTGTTGGTATTCTTGAAATGAGGAGGATCATGTTTGGCTAAGCTCTAACGTCTCATAAACTATTTTTATAATTTTAAATTGTTGAAATATTTAAATAATATAAGCTAATTTAGCTTTGAAGATATTAGTAATTAATAATAATTTGTGATTAAATTGACCAAATCCAAAAGAATTTTCTGAAATAAAGTCTTATTTTTATGAATACGTTAGTTTTCAATTCTTGTAGGAACATATCATGAATATAATAAGCTCTTATTACTATCTATGTTGAGAACTTATTTTACTTTCTTCTTTTTTTTAAGAAAAAAACATCACCACGTAGTTCACTTATAGCTTATAAGTTCAGGAAAATCTTCTATAAAGACTTTTGAAAACATATATGACATCCTTAATTACATTAAATATATCTGCATAGATGTACATTTTTATAATTTATGCATGGTTATTGCATGTATGTATAACATATAAATTTTTTAACAGAATATATATGACTAATCTCTCTCTCCCCTTATTTGTCTCTTTTCTTGTCCTTTTTCATTGTTAGGTTTTCTTTGGGAGGAGGGTATTTGGTGGGAATCGTTAGATAACTTAGTAGAAAATTGCCACTCACAAACACAAAAATCTCTATCCTACTTGTCAATGTAGATTGCTCTTTCACTAGCTCCAAATTTGTAGATAAATTTATATTCACCAAATATTTTCAACTCGATATTTCGTGCCATTTTTATTTTCTTGTTTCAAGCATTTTCAAAATTCAAAAAACAATATATTTTATATATACACATTATATATATAATGAGTAGAACTCTTGGAGACATTCTCCCGAATCTAATTTTGTAAGACAAGTCAACCCACAAAATAAATATTTATTGAATCATAGGTTATTGGGTTCCATTTTAAGAAATTATATTTTTAATATATATTTTATATAGATTATAATCTGAAAAGATCACATGAAATGTTGGTAAAAATGACTTAAATAAGTTCACTAGAAAACGCAAAGTTATAATAGGTTTCTAAAATAAATTATACAAACAAAAAATAGATTATGTTTTCCATGAAAGAAGTTTCACAATTTTAAATGCCAGAAAATAACAAAAATATAAAAAATTAAAATGGCCATTTTACTTTGTCATTTTCCTTTTTCTTTTGTTCTTAAAAGCACTTTACGGAGGAAAAAAAAAAAGTTGCCTCCTAAGGACAAAACTTAAATTTTTTCTTAGCACAAAAGTTAAAAAAAAAAAAAAAAAAAAAAGTATAAAGCACCTAACACATAGATTTCCCAAAAAATTGGAGCTCTTAAACCCCTACATTTTATTCTTCTAATGACCTAATCTCTGTGTGTTTAATCACTTTTTGTCCCCTTAATCTTAAACCACACTACACATTCCACTTAAACCCCCCCCCCCCCCTCCCATGTGATTACTTATTAAATTTTCAGAAAAATTAGGTTGGATTCTTAATTATATAATTATAGCGTTGAACTTAAAGACCTGCTAATAACCCACTAAAGATACTTCACTTTCTTACTATTTTATGGCGCGTGTGTTAGAGAAAAATATTTCGATTATAGAAAGATTGTGCTTTAACTTGAAACTCACAAAATTAATGGGGCGAAAAGTGAAAACATTCAATATTTTGCAATTTATTTATTATTAATATTTTTAATTTTGACATTATATATCATTATGAAAGATTATAAGAATAGTATGTTACAATACATATTAAAATACGAATTAAAACATGGTTAAAGATAAAGGTTCTCAAACTCGCAATCAAAACGAAAAAGTCTGATGAATTGGACATAAAAACTTAAATAGTTTCAATTGCATATTTATGATATAACTTTGTGTGATCATTTGATACTCTACTTAATAGGGTCACTGCTTGCATCCACTAACACACGAATTAGAGTTAGCACCATTAATATATGTAGCTGAGATGTTTTAATACAACAAACAATCTTTTTAAATTACCATGTACATGTGTAACAAAAAGTACTAAGATAGAATATTATGATTAAGATTAAAGATTCAAACTATGTTAAACCTAATTTTAAGTGATTAATTATGTGAAATGTTTTATAACTAAAAAAAATGTTGCTTTTAAATGAGAAAAGGAAAGGCAACGAAAGCAGATGCCCTGCCTTTTTGTTGCACTATGCCACTAAAATGTGATTAAGTAAATGATAAATTGCCAATTGTGGGAATCAATTATATATATTGGTTACTTTCGGTAATTCCCTAATTTTAGTTGATAATACTCTTCTAAATCTATTTAATATTACCGTCATTGCAAATGCGTCGAGTTTAATATTTACTTTTATCATTTACTAACACAATTATTACCTTTTTATTTTATGTGTTGCTTTGGCAACATACTATTTGTTTCTCTTTATTTGTGTTTTAGAGAAAAACAATAAAAATTCGTTTCAATTTTACTCATATCTTGATTTTTAACTAGGTTTTCTTTTGTTGGAGTAAATCAATGAGTTCATCTAATACTTATTTAGTTCTTATAAAATAATTTGAAATGACATATATCAAATTAAATAAGATGAATAATTATATTGGTAAAATATGTTCTCATACCACAATTGGATGATTTTTTGTCCTTTCTATCACAAAATATAATTTTATGTTTATCCTACCTCCTTTTTTTATGATAAAAAAAAATCTGACCTTTATTATTATTTTTATCTTTCATCATAATTGTATTTGGAGATAAATTAATTTATACATTTCTTAAAAAGTGGTAAAAAGTGTATTTGTGTGATTGTGTTATTTAGGGCTACCATTCAGGATAATATATATATATATATATATATATTGATCATAAATAAAAAATGATGATTTTATTATTGTTGGTAAGACATAAATAATATCTCCAATCACATCTGCCAGCAATTTTTGTACTATACACGTGGATGCAAAAGTTATTTTAAACTTTTCACTTAAATTATAATAGAAAATTAACAAAATATAGTATAAAATTTAATTTTACTTGATTTTGTGGTATAAAAGACTATTATACCATTATTTTTACGAGCGTACATAAATGAACAACAATTTTGAATTAAGTGTAATAAAATGTTACGCATTCAAGATTTTTGGGTGAAATAGGCATAAACCATATCATATAATTCCACAATGATTGATGTAGTGATTATTGTTAAAAAGTCCGACACCTTAGCATGGACATCAATAAATGGTCGCATTCTTTAATTTAATAATTATTTATTTCAATTTTGTTGGAATTAATTGGTCTATTAATTGACACCATCTTATTGAATGGCACGTTGTCCCATTGAATAAAGTTTTAGAAAACCGAGGCAGAGGGTTACCTAATAAAGAAGGGTGAATGGTGATGGTCTCTAAAGTCTAAAGAGACGAACATGTTTCATGTGCCATAAAAGAATCTTGAAAACAATAACACTCTTTCAAAAAAAAATTAAAATAAAACATAAAAGAACATACTTATAATCGTAAAAGATATATTTAAATAACTCATACTTATACTGTAAAAAAACATACTTATAAAACACATACTTATACATGTAAAAGATATATTTGAATCATGTCGCATGTGAGACAGTTTCACAAGAGATCAACTCTTTGTTATTAGTATGGTCAATTAAATACAAAGTGGTCATGACTTTAAATTCATATATGACCTACCACATATTATGGACTCCAATCATTGATTTTTTTTTTATTTTTTTTTGGTCAACTAAATTGTGTGGTATTTAATATTATTAGGTTAAATTTGATTGAAGGATTTAAGAAATAATTCAAAAATGCATAACTCCTGTATGTCTGAATTCATCATATGAATTTGAAATTCATTATAATATTTTTATTTTGAGCAATTTGGGTGAATTTTAAATGCACTCTAATTTATATAATAGATGAATTTAAACAAATTCATTGTAAAGTTCTTAAATCAAATTAAATCACGAATCCAAACACAAACTTAATGATTATGATAAACACATGAATGTTGGAAATTAGCCTTTATTTATCATATATAAACTTTTTGCATTTATGAAGGGGTATTTGCTTAAGGCTATTTAATAAATCTTAGTGTTATTTAAGTTAAGATGTTAAATTTTATTTTAAAAATAAATATTGAAGAATTTTGGCAATAATAAGGGTATTGAACTTCAAAGGCACTAGTGATGATAATTTTTTTGATAAAATTTAATTGCATTAGAAAACTTATTAAATGATTTTTCAAATACTTCGATAGTTTTAGGTTGTGTTTGAATCTAATAATTTAAAATTTAAGATTTAAAACACTTTTAAAGCTGATAAAAAAAACTTTATTAGCTTATAAGTAACTAATAATAATATTCCGAGAGTTTATATACTCAACCAAAAACTCTCTGGAAAACCGTTATCAAAATTTTCGTTGTCATCCTCGTCCCCATAATATCAGCTTAGATACTCTATTGTAAATGTTAAAATATATTTCTAATTATAATCTCAATAGTAGGCGAAGCTAAATGCAAGATAATAATCTCATAAATAAGCTATGCTACTATTTTAATTTTGATTTCGACTCATTTAGGTCCAATAAATGGATTAGGTCTTGACTGGTATCTTTATAAAAAAAATTAAAATGAGAATAATTTTATATCTACTTAAACTAAATTTGATTCCTGACAATCTTCAGAAAAGATGAAAGAAAAATAAAATATAAATATGCAAATTAAAAAAGTAAAAAACTTTTTGAGGCAACGCTAATTAAGTTTAGCCAGTCCTAGTAAATGGGCTCGGGTTTTGGGCCAAGAAAGCCCATATTATAAAAAATGAATTAGATCCCATTACGCGCTTACCTACCCACATGAAGCCAACTTAAACTCGGCCATGGACTATGACTGTAATACCCGAAACACCCTTTCCATTGAGATGACAACACGTCAGGATGAGGGGTAATATGGGAAACAATTATTATGCAATTGGTGCTCTAGAGAACGTGTGTGTTTTTGATTGGGGGAGGGGGGTGGGTGGGGTGGGGTGGGGGTGGGCAAGACAAATGCAGTGGAGCAGTTGGTCACATCAGTAGGGGACCGGTTTGGTCTTTATTGATTAGTGGTTTAAGCCTATAACCTTTAGTCTCCTCCATTTCATTCCATCTTCTTCTATTATTTTAATTTTTTTAATTTGATTATAATTTGATAGGTACTTGTTGGAAAAATCAAAATCTATACGTGAACCGTTTTAATAAAAAAAAATCATTATTGGTCAGAATAACATAAATTTTATATATTTAGTATGTTTTATAACCTTGATCAATATTGAAAAAAAATAACGACATGTCTACTTGTCTAAACATGTGAGCTGTCAAATACAACAGTTTCACAGAGTTCAATTTCAAGAATTTCAAGAATTTCAAGATTTTCTATTCTTTTATTTCTTAAAAATCGGGTGTGCAATTTTTATTTTTTTTTCAAAATTGACCGATGTCAAACAACATGCTACATATGAGATTATGTTATTTTGACCAATAGTAAAAAATTTGGTTAAAATGATAATTCGAATAAATGCTGTGATTTTTCCAACAATTAATTCTAAGTTTATTGATTGTATCCTTAAAAATCAATTATAATATTAGTGAATTTCACGAATTGTTTTCATGAAACAAAATCTTGAAGAAAATATCACGAATTGGTTAAAATTGCAAACAATTGATTTTTTTTTAATGAGTTTGGGGGAGTGGAAGGGAGGGGAAATAATAAAGACTAAAATACTTGTGTGATTCAAATTCAAATTCCGGTAATTACAATCTACATATTTATAAAGATGAAATACCACTTGAAGTACAAAACTCTTAATAATTGCAAACAATTGATAAAAACATTGATAATTTTCTAAAAGAATTGAGTAGAAAAGTTTGGAATTTTTTGTGTGTTATATTCTTTTTAGCAACTAGGCCTTTTAGTAACATCCTAACCAACATTTGAGACTTTACAGTATGGAAAGAAATTCGAGTGATGGTTAATCAAAATTAAGGAAATATAGTTATCATATATGTTAGTTGTAGTGGTAGCACATGTTATTGAAGTGACTTCTTGTCTCCTAAATAACCATCAACTTTAGGGTAAATTTCTTGTATGATTGTTTCATAAACTTAATTTTGAGAGACTTGTTAATTTACAATTTATATAAGTGTGTAAAAAATTAGTTGGATGATGAGAATTCACAAAATTATATTCATGAAACTATTTCATATAAAGTTTTATATAATTTTAAGTCAAATAGGCCCAACTCACATTTTGTTTGTACAATGACAATTTGTATAAATATATATTTAACCAACAACTTATATAAATATATAAAAAATATTATTAGCTAAATTAATCTTTCAAGAAATTAGAAACTTAAAAGATATTATCTTCAATAATCACTCCAAATTATTAATCATTGTAAGATTTGGCTTTTGACTTTAATTTTATCAAGTTTGATTTTATAATTAGTTAAATTATGGAAACATACCACCCTCATATTTTATGCAGTTTTATAGATATATATAACATTTCCTAAGAAATGACCTTGGTTTAATTATTTGAGTGTTAATAATCCTTTTATAAGATTGTCTATTCAAGTATATTTTACTAATTTTTAATAGAAATCTCACTCATTGACTATTTCAGTATGGGTGTGTGATTATTTCAGTATGGCCTATTTTTTGGATACAATATTTTTACATGGGAAAATTTTGTAAACACAAGTTATTTGGTCCAATTTGTCCTCTATATTACCCTAAAAGTCTAGCTCAGATGAAGACATGAAGTTGACTATAATTCTCTATTTTACCAAATAATCACAAAGAAAGAAATGTTTGCAAATATAACAATTTGGATCCAAAGATTGCAATTTAAAAGGCAATAATGAAATTTTATTCGAGGAAGTAAATTTCCATTTACGAAAGAAGTATGCTACATTTGAATCCAAACTTATGGCTATACTTCATTCTAAAATAAATCATTGCTACAATTCTTTTCCCAGAACGTCCCTAGTTAGATATACATTTTAAATTGCAATTTTTTCCACAATTATTATTTTATAAATAATATTAAAAACCATTTTGAAGAAAAGTTATATTAGAATTATACAAGTTTAGATTTTTTCTACCTAATTTTTTTGTGAAATAGTCCTATAAACACTATATTTGATGAAATATTGTAAGTACATTATCTAATCTCTGTAAACACGTATTCTTACTTTACTTGAAATCTTAATGATTTAGGAAGTATGTAAACGTGACAAATATTACAAAATATGTTTAGATTTATTTCTCTCTTTGTTCCATTAAGATGACTTGTTTTTATAATTCAATTTTCTTATTGAGAGTATTAATCTTGGTTAACTGGAATGCCCCTAATTATTACACTTTATTATTAGCAATGCTAATTTTTCAACCAAGTAGTTCCAATATAATTAATTTTTTTTTATCACTGATTGTAATGAAAAAATAAGGGAAAAAGAATATAGAAAGTATTTATAATTTCAATCTCATTTTGATATATTTTCCTGAATTTTTAATTACGTATACATTTGCAAATAATAAATAGTAAAAGTTAGAACTTTAATACGACGTAGTATTGATAAAATGAAGTGAAATTAAATATGCAGGCGCTAAAGCTAATAGGGTGGTAGCATTATTCCCTAGTCCCAGTCCCACTAAGCAACAAGGAGAAAAAGGAAAAGAAAAGCAGAAAGGGGAATCAATCCACTGTAGCGCGGATTCAATACACCCATCCTACGTGTCACGCGTTAATTGCTTCAGATACATTCATTGGGTCCACCATTGTTGGAGCAGAGAAATTCCCCAAATTTTGAGGACTATTTATTTTCACCGAGGAGAGAGGATTAAAAGCGTGGAAAATATAAGCGACCAATGAGAGAAGAGAAGCGTTTTAAAAAACAGTAGGTTGGGGTAGGGTGTAGGTGGTCCCAAAATAGGATACCATTAGCATGTAGTCGTGTTATGAGAAATTGACATTTGATCTGCACCCTACTTTGGCGGCTAGTTTTGTGGGTCCATGCTCAGACTCAACTATAACCGCCTTCTATTTCAATGTTTTTCATAGAAATTTTGAGGCTTTAAAAAAAAAAATTGATATTTAATTCCAACATTTTGAATTAAAAGTGTAGAATCATGATTTTATGTTTATTATTATAATTTACAATGCAATTGATTTTTTTTAAATTTAAATATGTTAGATTATACATCATAAATCTCATTATTTTGAAAAATAAAATAAAAATAATATTATTACAGGTGAATTTATATTAAAAACTCGTTCTTTCATTTCAAAACAATTTACATATGATGAAGATTGTTCATCACAACTAGTTGATGATCAATTTTGTCTTCATTTTCAAATTTAGAAGGCTTATGTAATGCGTCATCAGACGTGTGTATTTAGCAAGATGTGCGGATTCAATTATCAGAAAACTGTGATAAATAATATTTGATAAATATATATTCGATAATTCACATTTTGTAAGAAATATCCACACTTTTATAAAGTAATAGATGTAGTATCTATAATATGAGATCAGATCTTAAAAATTAATTTCATACTTTAATTATTTCGTTTGCATATATATAGTTTTCCGTGCTTCATTCAACCGATTATCAAATTGAACAATCTCATCCTAATACACTTGTGAACAAATTATTAGTACATATACATGGGCCTATTTTTGAACCTATAAATACCAAGCTTCCTCTTTAGTGAAAGTTGCAAAACAATCAGGTATTCATTAATTAGACCTCTATTTAAGTCTCTAATTATGATTATTGACATTCTTAAGTGGTCCACATAAATTAAGTTTGCAGACTTAATAATTGGAGTATATAACATTACATGTTCTGATGAACTATAATACGAGATCAAACATTCATGAGGAAATATCTAATATGACTGATCTAAACACAAATATATTAGTGATAGTGGTGTATATGTGATAAATAAAATAGAAAATTAAATATCATTTGTAACAAGAGTTGAAGTTGAAGTCTAGTAAGTCTTGATTGACATACCTTTGTGAAGTTTAAAGATTTAAAATAAAGCTTAACTTTTAAATCATATCATTGTCTATCATAATTCTTAAATTAGCCTTTAATTTAATGGGATAAGTCAAATCTCAGCCTTAATCAGTAGTTTTGACTTGAATTACAACAACAATTCAACAAACAAACTTGATTGGATGCTCAATTCACCTGGTGACAACAAACTATATGGCCATTCACATCTTCAAGTTAAGAGACTTATTAATCAATGTCTCCATCTGCTTATACCACTTTCAATCTTTTCATCAACATATAAATACTTTGAACTTTGAATTAGATTATTCAATACTCAACTCAAAATCAATCTCATTTCAACTCAATTTGTTAAAAAAAAAAAACATGACTATTTTGACCTAATTAACATTGTAGTCCATGCTCTTGGACAAGGTACATCAAACAACCAAGCAAGACTTATTATCAAAGAAAGCAACAAGAAAATACAAATCACATATTATATTATCTATCACATGAAGAGATTGATGATTATATGAATTCCAATTATTCATTTGTTTCATTTTCAACATGTATCATAATTCATACATATCATATGACTACATAGATGAAACAAATACAATTTTCATTCATTGTAAAATTATGTTTCAGTTTATATTTAATGATATAATTCTGCGAACGATTATAACAATATTGGGGTGTAATATATAGTAGAAGAAATAGAAACTTAGTGGTATGCATTATGGTAAGAATGTAGATTTGACTCGAGCCATTGAAGAGGAGCATTGAGCTTCCATGGATCATCATCATGAGGTGCCAGCCCATACTTCCCACAGTTTTTTATTTGGAAAAATATTTAAAATTTATTAAAATAGTAAAACAAAGTAATAAATGTAGTTTGATTATTCTTTTCTATTAAAAAACAGACAGGAGGAGTGTGCATTATAATATGAAAACTTTTTCATAAGTTGCAGTATCCACAAACACCATTTCAGCCAATCAAACCTCACCACCTTCAATCCACCGCCTCCCCCCCACCCCCCACCCACCCCCCTTTTCTCTGTTGTTTGCTCTCTGCAGATCTCTCTCTCTCTCTCTCTGTTTTTTGGTGGCAAGGTAAAAAATTGAGATTCATTTCTTGAAGCCTGCTAAATAAATTGCTTTCCTTCTCCCTTTCTTTCCATTGTCATCTTCTTTTTCTTGCTTTTTCTCTCTTTTTTCTTTGCTGCTCATACATCAAGGAGGGAAAAAGTGTGAAAGCACAGCCCTTTTTCCCTCTCTCTCTCTAAGAATTCAGGGTTTTTCTTATTGACTCAAGAGTTTCCATCATCCAGCTTTTTCAGGCTGTCACTGTTCTCTTCAGCTTCTTCTTCTTCTTTAACTGTCTCTTCTTTTTTCAGGTTTTCTTTGTTGCCAATTTAGTATATCAAGGTAAACACCTACTTATTGCACTTTCCTTTTGCTCAATTCAATGAAATATTATCTGTCATTTTCTTAGATTTCAGCTTTTCTTTTCTGTTTCGGTGTGTAGAGATCTTAATGAAGGTTCAGTACAGTTCCCATGGATTTATATTGAATTTAGAGAGTTGGGATTTAGTTTTGGTTATCTGGTATCTTTAGATTACCACAAGTTGAGAGAGATTTTCGTTGATTTTGGAAAAGTGGCTTCTTTTTGAGATTCCTCAAGTGAGAGGTGGCTGTTGAGCTAAAAGCTATTCTGATTCCTCCACACTCATTTAACCCTCATTATGCCTTTCTGAAACTTCCACCTCTCTGCATTTCTCTTCCCCATTCTCTCTCATCCTCATACTTAACTAGTGATGCTCTAGACCAAAATCTTGAACCTTTTCCCTCAATAATTGGAGTTTGATGAGGTGGGACATGGAGATTTTATCACCAAGTTCATATTTTTCCAATTCAAGCTGGCTGCTTGAAGAGAGCTTGAGCATGAGCACTAGATGGACTCCTGCTGAGAACAAGGCCTTCGAGAATGCCCTCGCATTGTTCGACGAAAATACCCCGGATCGATGGCACAGAGTTGCTGCCATGGTGCCTGGCAAGACTGTGGGTGATGTGATTAGGCAATACAAAGAGTTGGAAGATGATGTTAGTAGTATAGAAGCAGGCTTGATCCCTGTGCCTGGCTATAGCGCCACTTCTCCCTTCACACTTGAATGGGGCAGTGGCCATGCCTATGAGGGTTTCAAGCAGTCCTTCGTCTCCTCCGGTGGACGACGATCATCCTCCGGTCGCCCCTCCGATCAAGAACGAAAGAAGGGGGTTCCTTGGACTGAAGAAGAGCATAAGTGAGTTCTTTCTTTTGCTATGGATCTTGATTCTTGATTCTTGAAGTTGTTAGTATGTGTCTTGTAAATGTTTCATTCGAATTTGAGTCTCAATTCTTGAATTCTTGATCAGGTTGTTTCTGATGGGGCTGAAAAAGTATGGAAAAGGGGATTGGAGAAACATATCAAGAAACTATGTGATCACAAGAACACCAACTCAAGTTGCTAGCCATGCTCAGAAGTATTTCATCAGGCAGCTCTCGGGCGGTAAAGATAAGCGACGAGCAAGCATTCATGATATAACGACAGTGAACCTCAACGACAACCAGACGCCCTCACCGGATAGCAAGAAGCAGCCCTCACCGGATCAGTCCTCCATTCTGGCCCCACAGGCCAACTCCACAGCCATCCAGAAGCTTCCTTTCCAGTGGGATCAAACAGGCAACGAGGCGGTGATGGGGTTCAGCTCACCATGCCATGGAAGTATGTTCACATCATCATCTCCTTATGGTATGAGTTATCTGCAAAGAGGTGCTGTACATGATTCATACATGGGGTCTCAAAACATGGTTTTTCAGATGCAATCAGAGCTTCACTATCCTAATGCATAATGATGATGTGGGATTCATATCATTTGTTCTTGCAAAGAAGCTCCGAAAACAAAAGCCTAGTTAATTTAGCCTAAGCTTAGCTTGTTTATGCTTTTTTCTTGATTTTCTTTTGTGAATATTTTGATATTGGCATTTGAGGTAGACACTGTGTTGCTAGCTAGCTATGAAAATTTCCAAATGGCCAAATTGAAATGGAACATCTTGATGAGATACACTCTTTGTATTTAAAAAGATAAGCAATCTTGGAAGGAATTCTCTTAGTCTTTGGTACATACGATTATTGTTTGATCCATTGCTATTAGCATGCTATGAAGAACTAGCGAAACGTGTGTCTTGTTCGTTGTATCGGTTATATAGGCACCAATATTCATCCTCACAGCTTCCTTTCATCTTAAGAAAAGCAGAGTATATACTTAGGATGTCAAACAAGTTAATGGGATCTCAAGTTTTTTCAAAATAGTGTGACTCAGAAAGCACTCTATGTAGATTTCCACAGTAGAAACAGAGGATAGAAATGGCTATAAACAAGGGTTTCTTAGGCAAAGCTGGATTGACTTGAAGCCATGCTTTTTAGTAGAAGCTAAGTGTGCTTTCCAATATTCCAAGAATCAGTCACAGTACATTTTCAAGAACTTTCTCTCCACCAAAAAAAAAAAAAAACACCCTTTGAGATCTTTATCATGAGGATGATTCTTTGGAGTGATAAGATTCTGGATTGATTAACACATTAAATTATACAGATTTACTGAGCAAAGTAAGATTCAGTTAAGATTTCTCTGATAATTAATTAATAAATATATTAGCAATCTTGTGGGCTGGTTTTGTTCTTTTGAGAGGTCCATAGTCAATTTCGCTGATGAATGGCCTAAATCAAATAACTCAATGTCATAAATTAAGAGACATTCTTCTTCTTCTTTTTTAACAAAATAAGCCATTTTATAACACTGTTGTAAAAATTTCCTAAAAGTGGAAATACTAGATAGGGACAATCTTGTTATAGGGGTAAAATAAGTCCATATTTGAAAGAAGAGAAAAAAAAGAGAGAAAGAAGTGGGATATAGGAGCAAGTTGTATGAGAAAGCAAGCACCTTGGAGTGACAACTTTATTCCCAGTGTTATCTACTTCATAACCAGTTCCAACCACATAAATAGAAGTAGAGAACCTTAAACTTTCGGTCATCCAATTGGTTTTATCTCTATTCTTAGGCAATATTCTGATTCTTCTTGCTAAATGAATCAAGATAGAGACCATTTGATTTATTTTATTGTGTTATTATTTTTTATTTTAAAAAAAATTGGGGTGGGGTGGGGGATTGATCTCACAGCAGCTTTTCCATAATTTAGATGTGTTTATGCGATAATAATAACTTAAATCTGAAGCCAGTGGATACAGTCTCACTTCATGTATATGGTTTCAAGAATTTGCTGTAATTTAATTCTAACAATTATAAATAACAAATGAGAAATGTATTCTATCTATAAAGCTTTTAGCATTAAAAATAAACAAGTCTTTAAAGATTTTCCACCTATTTACATAAATTGAAGATGTTTTTAGTCATTGGACAAATATACCCTTCTATTTGACTTGGATAAAATAAGGAAAAATATTTTTAGCAACTTTCCAGAGTTATTTTAGTCTTTTTAATATAAACATGGGTTAAAAACATATTTTCTTATGTGAGAGTGACATTAACATATATTTCACCACATAAACAAACTGAATTAAAAGCTCATTTAAACACAATTTTAACTATTTGCCTAATTAGACAAATCTTGAAAGCTCCAACAAGCAATATTCTATTTTTAACCAAGCCAAAGGTTGGAGCCCTCTCATGTTACATTACAAGTCCTTACATTACATTCAATGTTTGCGAATGGTGCAACAACCAGACGGTCGTGGACCGTCTGCAGCCACCTTCGTCGCTGGCTCTGCAACGCTACAATATAATCATCAATATCATGTCTAAATATGGCATAGATGATGTGTCAATTAGGCGAGTTTTAGCTTTAAGTAAGATCTGTGCACCTGTTATGAGCCAATAGTGAGTCAGCCCTTGAGGATTTTGTTCATGCTCGTCAAGCCAAAACCAATCGGAAATAGAGGGTCATATGAGTTGCTTTCAGCATGCATTGGGAGTTGTTTGACATTTTTAAACCAGGTGAATGGCAATCGTCCTTGGAACTCATGATCTCCGAATATAACGTCTGTGACTCCATTTCCTTCGCTGCCAGGAAGCCATGCAGCAATGATAGCGTCCGTTTTGTCCAAAAGCCATGGCTCTAAAGTCAAAGGCCTCCCAGATATCAAGATTGCTAATGTGGGGACTTTATCAGCAACTGCACTTATAAGTTCGGTTCCATTGAAATGGATCACAGGCTCTGTGGTGTCACCTCCGAATTCTGCATATGGAGGTTCACCCACAACCACAATGGCAAAAGAGTAATCTTTTCCATCTAAAGTTCCAGATGGAGTTTCTTCATATATCACTTCTGTTTTGTCCCCAACAACTTCTCTAATTGCATCCAAAATGGTAAACCCTGTCATTAAGATGCAGTTAGATTCGCTCGTTTCAATGAGTCAACCAAAATGAAAGAGTTTTTTTTTTTTTTTCACATTCATACTGAGAATTGTAGGTTTTGGTAGTTAATAAGGTCCCATATTCTGCAACCATAGACATGTTACAGCTGGAAAATTCTAAGGAACAATGACACTATGGTGACATAATATGTTTGAAAAGGAAATAATAAAGAATCTAATGCTAGTCAATGAAAGAGCAATAAGCAAAAAGTTGACAGTTGACCGACATAGCGTTCATCCTAAAGTTGAGATTAATAGCACCAATTCTACTTCTCTTAGAAGAGAATATGCTACAAATGCTACACTGATTGGAGCCATGAACATGTGTTTATAGTTGGTGCCGTTTAGACCTTTACCAGGAATAATATTCCTTCTGTTATCCCTTTTTCAGTTTCCTTTCATATTATTATTTTATTTTTTTGAGGGTTAGGTAATTTGCAACAAGACAACTCACCAGTGGTTATTCTGCCTCCTCTTCCATCCCAAGTAGATGTCCAACCCCCACACTGAAACCCGAGATCATCAGCATGCCTTCCAGCCACGAGGATTCTGTTAGCATTCCGGTCCAGTGGAAGAAATGGTTTCTTTGGATCCTTACCATTCTTTAACAGAACTAAGGATTTGCGAACTGCTTCACGAGCTAAATTTTGGTGTTCCTGACACAACAATCCAGATATTAGAAGCCTCTTTCGAGGGTCTAATGTTGATATTTACTTAGTTTATTATTTTTTACACATAAATAATCCCAACTAGTAATTGGAACGGGAAAAGTATGCGACCAAAAGTTTTAGTATAACATTATTTTACCATTACCTCATCATTTTGTAGAATAACACACTCTTAGACTCCCTCAAGATCAACCAAAAAATTTATAAAAAGCTCTCCTAAGTTTTTCCTTACAGACATCTAATATTTTATCATAAAATTATGTAAATTACAATCTACTGTACAAATTTCTGAATAAATTATTTTAGTCGAGAATATAATGATACTTAAATAAGAAAAAAAAAAACTAATTGGACATATTTCTTGTATTCTAAGGGGTGGTTAGAATGTCAGAAAGAAATTAAGTTCGAGTAAAATAAATTTATTACCAATTTATCTTATAATTATGAAACTAGTAACATTATGGTACATCTGCACCCATCACATGAAAAAGAACCACTATTATAATGACCACTCATGGTTTAAGCTAATAACTAGCATGAAATTGGCAACCGAGGATGAAGAAATAATGGTCCAAATCTAGGTATTAATGCAACTAGTTGCGGCAGAGCTGATTATGACTATTTAGTGAATTTGGATTCAGCCTTTTGGTGCATTTAAAATTTGGACTTATAGTATTTTGTAAAGCTAAAGTGCTTGTAATGTTCAAAATTTTATGATTTTTAACTTTTTATTGAAGGTCTAAATGCAAAACCAATATTCTAGGGAAGGTATTGTAATTTGAGCAACCGTAGATCCCTATAATTTCAACAAACTTAAGAAGGGCAAATGCCATTTTATAAGAATTATCAAAAGTATTTTACCGGCCACTATTTTTCGGGGGAGACGAATATGATTTCAGAAATCTTAGGGGGGACATCTGCAACGAGAAAACTCAATGGAACTTGGGGAGGTTTTTGTAATTATCCCAATATATTATGCAACATTCATAGTCATCTATAGTAATTTGTTTAGCCATTTAATAATTGACTGCAAAATCCATGCATAATGACAACACATATTAAATAGCTCACCTCACATCTGACTTTATCCAATAAAGATCCGTCGCTTAGGGGATGTTCAAAGAGGCCAGCAGCAAACTTTACTCTCAGAATTCTTTCCACTGCATCATCAATTCTGGTCATCGGTATTTTTCCTGACTTCACCAAATGCATCAAATCATCCAGAAATAATTGATATCGAAAAGGCACCATCACCTGGTGAGACAGAGAAAAAAGAGTTCATTTTGGGTTTATGTATAAGCTTGTAATTGTTGAACAAAAAGTGGTATGTACCATATCAATTCCAGCAGTGATTGCCGACAGAACACTCTGTCGATAATTAGATCCATGAGGACTATTAAGCCTGTCAAGGCCTTCGGAATCAGAAATGATAAACCCCTGCAAGAAAGTGGAAATGGAGGAAGTTGTCAGTTACCTAGTTAATCGGATTTGTGAATATCATAAAACACATCTTGAGCAAACTAATAGCCTTCATGCATTTGCAAAGAAACAGGGCATGAATTTGCGAAACAACAAAATAGCAGAGACCGGAATGTTCTTACCTTAAATCCAAGCTTATCTTTCAAGATCTCAGTAAGAAGAAAGCGGCTAGTATGTAATTGGGTCCCATTCCAGCTAGAATATGATGCCATTATAGTACATACTCCTTGAGAGATACAGTCAAGATAAGGGGCCATGTGAATTTTCTCAAGTTCATCATATGATGATATATTATCTCCCTCGTTTATGCCATTCCTGGTGCCACCATCTCCTACAAAATGCTTTGCACATGCAACAACATTTTCTCTGAAGTTAAATATTCTCATCAGCCAAGCATTCTGATAAACAAACACATTAAAAACAAGAAAGAACTTCAAGGAAGACATGGATCCGGATATTGAGAATTTGAAGATCTATATACAGATTTTGTAGAGAACTTAAAAAGCATAAATTATATCAGGTTTATAAACTCTCCACAAGGTATACGAATCTACATTTAGACGGCAGAAGACAAGTCAAAAAATTCTACAATCACTGAACCACAGTTAAAGACACACTCTTTAGAAGTCGAATGTAATTCTCTTACTAGCTCGAACTTGTTCTAAAACAAAGATACCATTGCTAATTATGTAATGTTGTAATCAAGTAATTTCTACCTTCCAGCAAGAAATGGATAGCCAGGAGGGTGTCCTTCGGGTGGCTGTCCTTGTAGACCAGTGACAGTTGAGGTCAACATCTTAACAATCTGGGTGTCTTCACTAAAACTCTCATAGCATCTTCCCCATCTGGGATCTCTACACACCTATTAGCATCATCAATTAAACAACAAGGGCCACTAATGATTAAGACATGAAACAAAACTAAGATAAACCAACAGGTGGTACCAAAGAAAACAACCAAAATCAAGGCAAGCGGCGGTTTCACCAGCCACACTGCAAAGATGATGCTCAATGTCTGAGATTTTAGCTACTTTCCAGAAATATTTTAGAATCTTATTTCAAGTCATCATTCCTTTTAATCAAATTTTGTTGATGATGTATGGAGACAAAGTTTCATGTTACCATACTTTGATACCTGAAATTTGAGGTTTTCTTTTTTCCCCATTTTGTGTGGATTGAAAAGCAAATATAAAAGTAAAGCTTGCATAAATCAAAATAGGCCTAATAGCAAAAAAAACCCAAACAATTAAGATCTTTTGCTATGTTGGCCAATTCCTTTAAAATTGTCAATTTAGATGTGATTCTGTCAACAGGTGCAATATTCGCCACTTTAAGAAATGAGTACAAAATTAGATACAGTCTATATACTCTTGAGTCTTGAGCATTAAACTGTCACCATATCATTGTAAAAAACCAGAAATAACATAATCAGCTGAAAAGTAGTTGAAATAAAACTACGCAAGCTTACCGCAACACATGGGGCAAAAGTATAGTTAATCCCGCTCGCCCTAACTTCAAGAGCTGTGGCAGCCCCAATCCTCCGGACCAAGTCAGGGTCTCTACAAGAGTATAATAACATTGCTCATATCTTGTAGCTATAGATTCAAAGAAATTCTATTACACTTAACAATGAACATAGTTCAATCAAAACCAACCTTGTAGCTCCAAGGCCAACGTTGTGAGGAAAAATGACAGCACCATAGATACTATTATTACCATGAACAGCATCAATCCCATACAACAACGGAATCCCAAGCCGTGATTCCAGTGCCGCCTTCTGGAAACCATCAACCATGGCAGCCCAATCCGCAGTCTTCGCATTCTCAAACGGCCCACTTCCACCAACACTCAGTATACTACCTAAACCAATCAAATCAACAAAATACAATCAATCTTTCCCCCAAAAAAAAAAAAACAAATCAAACTTGATTCCTATATTTTAATCAACTCTTAACATAACAGTAGCAGAAAGTAGAAATTACACCTCAGTTCCTATGTATAAAGTTATCATGGGGGCAAAATACTAAATATTAAACAAAGATTATAAATATACAACAATTTGAGCAAAAAAGAAAAGGGGGGTAATATCCAGAATTCGAACAGATAATAAGCAGTTTATTCAAATCCTTTGACTTTTTTTTTCTTTCGATCAGCACAGGATAATTGGTACTAGTATTACTCATCAGACTGAGTGACAGACCTATGGAGAGGTCTTTAATGGCGGAGGGGGTGGCGACGACGCGCTCAATTTGGGTCATCTGGCCGATTTTCTCTTTGAGGGTCATTCGGGAGAGAAGGTCGTTGACTCTTGCTTCGATTGGAGCATTCGGGTCTTTGTAGATGCAATCCATAGCTTCTAATTCTTGCTCAATTTCAATTTAATAGAGTTATCGTTTCAATTTGGAAGCCAATATGGGTAGCAAAGAGATGAAGAAGGAGAAGCCCAAGAGCAAAGATGATCACTGATAGATATCTGTATGAGTGTGTGCTAATAAACAATTAAAAAAAAACTAATTACCTCGTTTGGACACATTGATCCGCAGCCCCACATATTACTAAACACACCCTAATCATAGTAACTCAATCATAGTATTACTGTTTACATGATGTGAACAGTAACATTACGATTGGGGCGTGTTTAGTATTTTTTGGGTGCGGCCACATTGATAACTAATAAATATTTGTCTAAATCATGAATAATTAAATTAAAAAATTGGGGTTTTATTTTAATTTTATCTTTTAGCCTTTTATATTCGATTAAAAACCCCATTTAAAGTATATAATTTATAACACTGGAAATTTCAGGTCTAGTTATATAATATACTTAAAAAAAATACTTACATATAATTTGTTGGGCAAAAGGAAAAATTTCTTGAAACTATTTCAATCCAATACAATAGTGGTTAATTATCTCCATAGAAGCTGTATCTAACATGTTTCTGGATTATGATACAATACAACATAGCAAAACTTACACTATGCTTCTCTAACCTTTCTAATTAATCCTGAAATATATATTACACTTGACCATTTATGATCAACAAAGAAAAGATCATCTTGATCTTCACTCTCCCTAGCTTTGTTAGTCTATCATCATCTACTCGGTTTCATTCTCAACTGTATTAACTAATGTTTCTTGCATTGCTTCACTTGAATTGGCAGACTCCTCGTCTTTTCTATCACCCTCGTTCTTCTTACTTGATTCGGAGTTTTCATTCTCTTCGACTGGTTCTGATAGGGCGACAAGATCTTGAACTTCATTATCTTTTGTCCCATCAAAACTAATTGAAGTTTCTGAGTTTGTTTGCCTCGTATCGTTTCCTGTTTCTTCATGTAAGGCTGAGTTTTCTGATCGATCATCGCTTGTTTTAGTGCCATCAACCATCTCCTGTTTTTTGAACAATGATCAAGAGAATTCAAGACATGAATAAACATTGAAGAAACTAATTAGCTAGATAAAGATTATTACATACCTCTTGAGTAGACAGTGATGGAATTAAGTTGTCTGTGTTTTTATTGGAATCATTTTGATCCACAGCTGCAAAATCTTTACTCTGATCTTCATTAATTCTGAGTATTTCTGAGCTACTATGAGCAACTTCGTTTGCTTGTTCGTCATTTTCTTGAATTTTCATCTCTACATTTGCAGCTTCAGATGATTCCTGCTATGTAGTTTCAGAGTCATTGACATGGTTTTTTTATCAGTTTATCAGCACCAACATACTAATAAACATTTTAGGATAAATTTCAAAAACTTCTACTTTTACTTTTGTGCCTAAACCCAAAATAATCCCGATTAATACCCATACTTTACCAATTTTTCAGATTACTATCAGCATCAGCAAAACTTGAATATGCAATCCATCTTACGAAAATCAGTCAAAACGCATGAATAATACATCAGAATGATCATCTTTCCAAGTCATAATATAACCTTAAGTCAATTTTAAGATTATCATTTGATTTGAGCCTCAGATCGAACAAAAATCTTGAAATTGACTTAGTATTATAATGTCTTCTAAATTGAGTCAGGTGTGTGATTCATGCATTTTAGTTGATATTTGATGATGAATTGTATTTTTTTAGTTTTCCAATTGCCATTGACCCGTATATATACCGAACAATCTGAAAATTTCATAAAGTATAGGTAGCCATCATAATAATAATAGTTGTTATTATTATTTTGATTCAGGCACTAAATGAATAAAAGTGCCAATTAAACTATATGTTGTAATTTGAACATTATAACACAATTTCAGCAAATTAGACTAAAATCAACAAACCTGTGAGTGTTGAGCATTTGGATTCTGCAATGCAGCTATAGTGGGAACTTCCACAGTGTTATGGACCTCTTCATCAACATCAGGATCAAAGCTCGATAAAGAAAGAGTTGGCAAAAGTACTGAATTTGGTGATATAACACAACTTTGAACTACATTTGGCCTCAAAGGTTGTTCTTGTTCTTGTTCTTCATTACCATCCACAGTGGATCTCGGTTCTTCAACATGGTTCGATACCTCAGTATTTGATTCAACAGCTTCATACTCTTTAATCTGATTCTCGTTTTCGCTAATCAACGCCTGTTTCTCCATCGAGTTTCCCTGAAGTTGATCTTCCTCAGGTTTCTTCACTACACTTGAAACTCCAACATCGATCATGTCTTCTTCGTTCACTTGCACCGATGTTGAGTCACTCCCATCTGCTTCGGACACATGAGACGAGCCCCGGGCCCACATGTCTTCTCCATCCCAGGATATGTTCCTCTCCATTTCACCATCATACGTAGAGACATCTTCGTCTTGGTAAGACATGTTTTCGTCGATTGTCAGTGGTGGTGAGCTGATTTCCGACACCTCGACCTGCATGTCGGAGGCTATGGAGTAGGAAGCCGTGTGGCGTTGCAGGGGCTTATTTGCAAAGTATTTCTGCTTCAATCTGCTTGCGTTTTCTAAAGCAGAGTTGGCGTCACTTAGGTCATTCTCTGTTTGCTCGTTGCTCTCGATTTCTTGCAGGGCGTTTCGTCTCATGGATGAGAGGGATTTGAGTATTGCCTCTCTG
Organism: Scutellaria minor; assembly: GCA_954870855.1. Lineage (NCBI taxonomy): Eukaryota > Viridiplantae > Streptophyta > Magnoliopsida > Lamiales > Lamiaceae > Scutellaria > Scutellaria minor. The sequence goes on from OX940729.1 coordinate 6,137,455, forward strand.
TCAATCTTGAACATGGGATTCTCCTCTTCTGATGACGAGGATGCTGGTGAGGTTGAGCTTGTGTTGAAATCGGATTGTGGAATTTGGATTGTTTCGTTTTCTTCTTCACTCGGGTTGTGGGTCGCGTTTTGGTCGTGATCATAGATCTGAATCACTTCTTTGATCTGATCATCATCATCGGTATTGTTGACACCAGTCTTGGGTTCAGACATTTCCAGCTCGGTTATGGGACTAAACTCCCTGGAATGTCTGAACCCAAAGCCATGGAGCGATGACATGTCATCATCCTTAAACAGTTCGTTTGGCAAAGATGGGCCCAAGCTGAAGCTCTCGTGCCTGCAAAATATCACGTCTCGTCCACTGCCTGATGATGTGAACTCTCTGTGAAAACTGTCCTCTGTTAGATTTGGTTTCTCTTCTTGTGGGTCGTATGGGAGATCGAACGGGTTCCTCATTGGGATCAATATAGACGGGGCGGAGCCCGGCCCGGGTGAAAACAGGGCCCCAGGTTTACTTGAACCGTACGAGGTACCAAGTTTTGGGATCATCAAGGATGGCATTTGGCCCCCCGGATGGTCCTTTCTATCCATGTTCATTAGTGATCTTCTAACTTGAAGGCTTAAGAGCTTTCTTGATCTTCGTCTCGCGATCAAGCTCTCTAGCCTCTTCGTTCTCTCTGCATCTGAAATCGCGACATCCATCACATGATCTTCTTTATTCTCATCTTCCTTTTCGGGGTGTTCTTGGACAGGGCTAGTGTTGTTGTTAGCTAGTGAAGAATCCACTTCAACTTCTCTGATTTCTTTGGGACTTGTTTCTTCAATCAATGGGTTTTTGTCAACCAATTCATTGTTGAAGTTGGTCGAAGAAACCGCCTTCTTTTCCTCTTCTTCTCTTATGATCTCTTTGGCCCGTCTCCGTCTCACAGAATGTACACGAGCAAAGGGCTTTTTGCTCATCGGGTCAACTTCAAACTTGCTCGGTTTAGTGCTCTCAATTCTAACTTTCGTCCCTCCATCTTCGTACTTTGCAACATTCCCAACGTTGAAATAGAGGCTCAGAGCGATGCAAGAACATACGACGAGGGGGATGGAGTAAATCAAGATCCAAAACACCAAAGGAAAGCATGTGTATAGGAGGAGTAATAGCAAGAATGAAGATGAAACATAGGGGTGCTTTATTGAGGTTGTTAGACATGTTTTCCAACATATTTTTACCATGTTGCATGCACATATTTGGACATCGTATGCATTAGGTTCCATCTTTCTTGGATCTTGATCATAGTTTTTTTTCAATCTTTAAACAAAGTTTGTTCAACATGAACAACAAAGTGTGTGCAATTTTTTTGAATAATGGAATAGCATAATGTGTGTGAGAGAGAAGGAAGAGAGAAAGATCTGAAAAATGGAAGAAAGAGAAGCGAGAAATGTGGCCAAAATATAGTAAACATTGTTTGGTTGATAACTTTATTTTGTCCTGTTTTTGAGCCCATCTTTTCTACTCTTCTCTCGTTCTCCCGATTTCTATGCATGCAATGCCAACCAATAGATGTTTGTATCTTATCTCCGTATTTTATTTCATCAATTTATGTTATATTTATCACAACAAAGTTTTTGTGCGTTATGAATGTGATGTTTATTAATGAAATCAAATATAAAATAAATGAGATGATTATTATTTATCAGACTAGTTTAATCACAACATATACACTTTTTAAATTTTATTAAATAAATGTATAAGCAACTAATTCCTCTTCTAGAAGTTTGTGTGTTTGAAAGGCTTTAAATTTTTTATTTAGATGTATAACTCGAAGCTTATGTGTATTCCTTCCTTTAGGTGTAACTCAGAAAATTGAGTATTTTAAATAGAAATTATCATGTCTAGTATTTTAAAATTTAAGACACTATCTTATGAGACAATTATTTAGAATGCTTATGACTTCATTAATCATGAAGAATATGCAACTCATAGTCTATAGAAAAAACAAAACTTTGGTTTGGAGGTGAAAGAGTGTCGAGATTGTCTCTCAAACTTCTTCTTTTTCAATTTCTTTTACAGATAGATCGGCAAATGAGCGTGCTCGTCTATTAGCACGTAATTATCTTTCGTTTTCTTACTCATGTGAGTGGACGAGTCCACCTCACTTTCTGATTGATGCACTTTTTTCGAATTATCACAATTCTAGTAATGAATCCATTTTCTTTCAAAAAAAAATCAAAAAACAAAAAACAAATGTTATTACTGTGGGGGATGAAAATGCAAACCTCATCAAACTTTCCAAACTATCTTGATTCTTTAAGACTATCTTTATCAGACGGGTGCTCGACCGGTTGTGAATATTTTATGAATAAAAAAAAAAAATTAAAATGGCAAGGAGTTGCACAACCGGGGCTGTTGACCGCCCGGTTTGTGCACCAATTCCAAGGCTTCATTTCATCCACAATATTGCCACATGGCATGATCCATGCCACATGGCATTTTCTGATTCGTTCGTCTGATTTCGTTTATATCTTTTACACACTCAATTATCTATAAAAAAAAAACCAAAATTCATGAATTTTTTTTCTCTATAAATAGAGACTAATATTGATACATTTTGAATCACAATCTCAAATTATCTCTTTTGTGTACTATCTTTCCTAATCTCTCATAATTTATATCATATTCTACTATTTCTCCTAATTTTCTATTATGGATTCAAGTAACCCAATTTTTTTTTCAAACAATTCAGATTATCCAAACTCCCAAAACTATCCAAATTTCCAGTCTTTTTTTAACACCGAAGACTATCAAAACTTTCAATCTTCTCAAACTTCTCCATTATCTCCGAATCTAAATCAAATTTCTACCTCTGAACAAGCTCAACCATCGCAAAATATCTCTCGCAATTTGTTTCAGAATACAAATGAAAGGGTGGCCAAAAGTACTTGGAATGTGAAAGAAGATGTGGCCCTAATGTCATCTTGGATCTTCGTTAGCGAAGATAAAAAACAGGATAGATTTCAAAGGACTGGCTCGTTTTGGGGGAAAATCCATAAGATGTATGAAGAAGCTCGAAGGGAAGATCCAGGAGAAATAAATGAAAGAAATATAGAATCACTAAAGGTCGTTTCACACGACTTAATAAAAATGCCCAGAAGTGGATTGCTGCTAACATTGAAGCACATCGTCGAGTAAGAAGTGGTATGAGCCAACACGATATGGAGAAAGAAGCCCATCAATTATACGATGGTAAGTTCACCGATTTGCATGTATTTAATGAAGTTATGAGTAAAATTCCCAAGTGGGAAATAAAATTTGATCAAGGTTCAAGAAGTCGTGCTTACGATGAAGATGGTAACGAAGAAAGTGGTGGCAGTACAAAGAGAACCAGGACCAGTGAAGATGGTGAATATTTCAGTCCCACAAATATAGAAACTCCAGACAGTGGTGGTTCAGCTATTTCACGTCCTACAGGTAGAGATCAAGCGAAAAAGAAGAAAGGAAAAGGTAAGGCATCAGAGTCTTCATCTGAGGTTGTTGCAGAACTTCGTGCATTAAGACTCACTAGAGATAGTGAAGTTCAAGTGCTCAACACACTGGGAAGAGAGAAAGTGGAAATAGAGAAAATGAAGATGAAGCACTCTCTTTTGATGGCTTTGTTGGCCAAGGATCACTTATCCCAAGATGAAGAAGAGATGAAACGTCATCTCTTGGCATTGTTTAAGTAGTGTTTTAGGATTATCTTGTAAGTGTGTTTTTATTTGATGACATGTGTTTTAGTATTATCTTGTAAATTTTTTTATTTGATGTCATGTGTTTTAATATTGTCTTGTAATCTTTTTTATTAGTGTTATTTTTGTTAAATCGAATTGTAATTTTTATTCTAATTAGTATTTGATGCAATTTTGACGTAATTTTTCATAGACTCGGATCGCTTTGAAATTCACACCCGACATGCGAAACGGTTTGAGAAATCAAACTCAGCACTCTATTTGAGGAGTACTGATGCAAGGTGGATTTTAGCCTTTCGAGGTCGTTTGAGGGGCGAAAACGTCATTTTACTGTTTTCCGAATTTTTAATGTTTTATTTTGGATGTTTCTATTTTTGCTTTAAGTTATTTAGTATTTATTTACTTTGTCACTTTGTCAAAATTTGTCACATGCACTTGTCACTTTGCAGAATTCACATGCACTTGTCACTTTGCAGAATTCACATGCACTTGTCACTTTGTCACTTTGTCACATGCACTTGTCACTTTGCACCATGTGAATTATCACTTTGCAGTAGAAGACGTGTAGTGGATCATTGATAGTGGATAGTGGATGAGACATGTTTGTCATTATTGATAGTGGATAGTGGATGGAAAAGGCATGTGATAGTGGATTATTGATTGGTGGCACTTGTTTGTTATTTTTGATCACTATCTATATATATCTCCTCATATTCTCTTATCATCTCAATCATTTCAAAAGAAAAATTTAATTCCACTTCCCAAAATGTCTCACAATGAAAATCAATCACTAGATAATTATTCAAGTTTCGATCCTTTCTTTACTGCATTTGATGAATGGCAAGACCATGTTGCTCATCAAAATCGCCACGTAGATCGCATCGCCGAGGATCTGCTCTTAAACAATCTTAATTTGAACGAAGAAGATCCCACTCCTAGAGCCACAAGAAGGTATTGTGAAAGGCAACGCGAGCTTGGTCATGAACGTTTGATGAACGACTATTTTGTTGACAACCCGACGTATCCTCCTGAGATCTTCCGACGTAGATTTTGCATGCGAAAATCAGTATTCCTCCGTATCGTGGAGGCTGTTACTGCCAGTGACGAATATTTTCAACAGAGGCCTAATGCCACTGGTAGACAAGGTCTTTCCCCATTACAGAAATGTACTGGAGCTATGAGAGTGTTGGCGTATGGGACATCAACAGATACTGTTGATGAATACTTGCGAATGAGTGCAGCTGTGACAAGGCAATCTCTCATGAATTTCGTAAAAGGCGTCATTTCTTGCTTCGGTGACGAGTACCTTAGAAAGCCTAATGAACAAGATTTGGCAAGACTACTTCATGTCGGAGAACAACGTGGATTCCCGGGCATGATAGGCAGTATTGACTGCATGCATTGGGAATAGAAAAATTGTCCCACTGCATGGGCGGGACAATATGGAGGGAGAAGTGGAAAACCAACAATCGTTTTGGAAGCTGTTGCATCATACGACTTATGGATATGGCATGCTTTCTTTGGAACACTAGGTTCACTCAATGATGTTAACGTACTCCACCGATCTCCAGTTTTTAATGATGTTTTGGAAGGTCGAGCACCAAAGGTTAGTTATGTCGTGAATGGTAGGGAGTACAATATGACATATTATCTAACTGATGGAATATATCCTTCATGGGCTGCATTTGTTAAGTCAATTACTTCTCCAGTAATCAGAAAATACAAGTTGTTTGCTCAACACCAAGAGGCGGTACGAAAGATGTCGAGCGAGCATTTGGAGTTCTACAAGCTCGTTTTGCATTTCTTCGACGCCCCTGTCTTGTTTGGGACAAAAATCTGATGGCAAAAATTATGATGGCTTGTATCATCATGCACAACATGATAGTTGAAGATGAACGAGAGACGTACCAAACTTATTATGATCCTACAGAATTTCTCATCGATGATCCCATAGACGATGATCAAAATTTTCAATACTCTATTGAACGCATTACAAGTCTATCTGCTTATATGACCAATAGGGAGCAACTTCGCAACAGAGAAGCTCACACCGCTCTAAAAAACGACTTGATTGAACATATATGGCAAAAATTCGGCACCGATAATTAAATATGCAATTTTCATCTTCTGCATTGTTGTTTTTTACTTATCAATTTGTAGCTTCACTTATGTAATAATAATTTTGTATTTCAATTCTATGAATTTTATTTTTGTTATTGAGATTGTAACTTATTTTAAGTTGGTCATATTTTTTTTTAATTACGAATTTGGAATATCATATAATTTAATATATTTCGTACATAATTCAAATAATAAAAAATTGATTATAAAATATATATATGTAATTGTTAAATCATTAAATTAATAATTGTTATAGGTTGGGTTGATGTTATTGATAAAGTGTGAAAATTGTAGAGGTTGGGTTGTGTTGTAGGTCGTGTATGTGGAGGAGAGAGAAATGAATATTTTATTAAGAGGTTGGGTTGTGGGAGTTTGTTGATAAAGATAGTCTAAGAACTAAGGTGGCGTGTGTGAAGCTGCGAACATCACTTTTCGTAATTTCATAAAATACAAGGGCTATTTTACAAATTCCATCAAAGTTACAAAAATATGAATTTGGAATTTTGATATCTCCGAAACAAGACAGAACCAAAAAATAGGATAAAACGATAAGTTAACCAAACTCGTGCGACTTTTTAACGGTCAAGAACCACCGTCGTCGGCCAATCCGACGCTCCATATCGCCGCTCGTCATCCCTTCTCTCCCCCACACATCTCTCTGAACTGGAAAAAATCTGCGCGTCCGTCTAAGTGTATATATATTCTTGAATTGAATTTCTGTGAATTCAATTTCCTTAATTTGATTTCTTCCCAATAATGGCAGCCATGATAGATACAACAATACTCTACAGACGAATTTCGACGTTTAGATACAATAATTCCAACTATTTACAGAATTACAGCTTCGTCTGCAGTCGATATAGAGCTTTCCATGGAAAACCCAGTAGTTTGATCGACGATACGGCGTCGTTTCGATTCCAGTCTAGGGTTTCCAAGCTTCAAGGATGCTCCCTGCATAATCATCTGAATTGGAAATTCACGAAAATCTACGCCAACAGTCCGCGTGAACACGACACTGATTCGACTGAAAACCCCGAAACGACTGGGCCAGAGAGCCCGAAGAAACAGGGCGCTGCTTCGGGTTCGGGCCGGAGGGAGAAGCAGGGGAAGAACAACTGGTGGAATAATAATGGGAATAAGTGGAGATGGCAACCGATAATCCAAGCTCAAGAGATGGGTATTTTGCTCATACAATTAGGGATAGTGATGTTTGTGATGAGGCTGCTAAGGCCTGGCATTCCGTTGCCTGGCTCCGAACGGAGGGCTCCGACTATGTTTGTTAGTGTTCCATACAGTGATTTTGTGAGCAAGATTAATAGTAATCAAGTGCAGAAGGTGGAGGTTGATGGAGTACACATTATGTTTAAATTGAAGAGGGAAGCTGGGGGTGTGGAGAGTGTTAGTGAGGTGAACAGTAAGTTGCAGGACTCTGATTCTTTGTTGAGAACTGTGACTCCCACGAAACGAGTTGTCTACACAACGACAAGACCAGTTGACATTAAGACGCCATATGAGAAGATGCTAGAGAATGATGTTGAGTTTGGTTCTCCGGATAAGAGGTCTGGAGGGTTCTTGAATTCTGCATTGGTGAGTTGTTATTACTAGATTGAGCTTGTTTGCGACTGAATACTGGGTGGTCTATTTTTAATAATTTTGGGAACTTAGGACCTTAAAGTTGCATGATATTATCGAATATTGTCTTGCTAGGTGTTTTTAACTTTGAAACTCGGAGCTTCTGCATTAATGTGGATAGGTTTCAAGATATGATGGATTGCCCTTGTAGATAATAAAATACTCTTGACTATTTATATTACTTTAGAAACCTGGATAGCTGTTTGAGCATAATGTAGACCAAGATTCGAAGATGTCTTGGGGCTCATGTGCAATATGCAAGGAAAATGTGCATATTGAAATCAGCTCAAAGGCTTGCACTGCAATATATTAGCATATATTTAAAATCACAAATACAACTCAAAGAGAAAAGGTTGCAATCCATTTGTTGATCACATTAGGACTCAATAAGGTCCATGTAGTAACCTGCTAGATCCTTTCTATTTGAACACTATAGCAATAAACATTCTTCAACCAAACACAGAGAGATAATTGATTTTTGGACCATTTTAGCAACTTGCTGAATGTGCTATTGGTTCAACAAATGAGTGCAAATACCAGGGAATTCTAGTATATTGCTCATTTGAGTAAATATCATCTTCTTAAAAATTTATATGAATTTTTTAACCATGTATGATTTTTACTATTGTATGTCTTCCTTTCCCTACTTTTACCTTCTCCTTACTGGGTAAAGCTGTATACGTGATATGAGAACATAAAATAAGAGGCAAAGCTTACAATTGATTATAATCTAACATGTTATCCATAAATTTAATTTTATCTTCTCAGCTATTTCGTATGTTAGCCAAAAATTGTGAACTATTTGATATAGATGCATATATGCACACATATGTGTGTCTGCTTGTGTACAAAAGGCTGGGCGAATGGATGGTATCAGCTGCCTCCACGAAATTGTGGTTTTCTGTTTGTCTTATGGGCTTGATTATACAGATCTACATATTCTTCTTATGTGATCTGACTTCATTATTTTATCTGTTCTACAGATAGCTTTATTTTATGTTGCTGTGCTAGCAGGTCTTCTTCATCGGTTCCCTGTAAGCTTTTCTCAGGTATGAACCATTATTCTGCTTATGTCTGTCTCTGAGAAAAAATCTTATATGGGTGCACTCTGAACGTCACATGCAATTATACAGAGTACACCAGGGCAGCTTAGAAATCGAAAGTCTGGGAGTTCTGGAGGAACCAAAGTTTCTGAACAAGGAGAAATTGTTTCATTTGCTGATGTTGCTGGTGTTGATGAGGCGAAGGAGGAACTGGAAGAGATCGTGGTATGTATGAGCTTTCACAAAATTTTGTAATTTATTTACTCTAATCATATTGAATTCAGCATATATTTGATCCTGGAATTTTTTTTCCCTTTTTTGTGACGAGGAGTTAACTGCTTGGTTTAACATTCTGCTTTTATTTCCCAGGAATTTCTTAGGAATCCAGACAGGTATATAAGACTTGGCGCACGCCCTCCTAGAGGTGTTCTCTTGGTGAGTTGTCTTTCTACTGTGTTGATCTCAAAAGCACAATTATGAAACATATATGTTTTAATTGTCTGCTAGGCCATGTGATTTCTAACAGAGATTCCTGATAACCTATAAATCTGTATTACAATAATGTTTTTCTCCACTTCCCTTTAGCTCATTTTACTACAAAATAGAAACTTGTCTAGTTCTCTAGCTATGTTTGGAACAGATATTTGGAAAATAGGTTTTGTTGTATGCAAATTCATTACACCTGACATGAAATAGATGTGTTAAATCCTAGTGCTTGGTCTAACTTCCGTTTATTCATCTGAATGATTAGATAAAATAACTTCTCCGTTAGTTTCGGTTAGTGACAAAGCCAGAAACTTTGTTTAGGGGGGTCCAACTAACAATAATATAAAAATTAGATAACATGTCCAAAATATATCATTTCATTTTACAATGAACATATGTTAAACTTTTGATTTTCATTGTCTTTTGTTCACAAACTTTAAAATATAAATCATTGTTAGTTTTTTCAGCTTTTTGAAACAAGTGAATTATGTTTGTGATAACCTACCTATGCATTTTTAACAAATTTGTATTAAATAGTTGGTGACAAAAATGATAAAACTCAAATGTTGGACACTAATTTATTGAAAGAAAAAAAAAACTCAAAAGATTTGTGACCACAAGTATAATATACACATTTCAGTTTTTCAAGAAAACTTACACCTGACATTATATATTTTTGAATTTGGCATCTAAAATGATAAAAGAAATAAATGTTAAATATCAATTTATTGCAAAATGTAAAGATAGGCGATTCATGTATAATTAAGGATAAAATATACATGACTCAAGAGAAAATAAAATTATTAACAAATAACAATTGTAACTCAGTTACACCTTAACATGAAAAATAAATGACTATTACACTATAATATTTTTTTCTATGTATTTTTTGTTTCAAAAAATAATTTTAAAGTTATTAAAGTATATTATAATTTATATTTATTTAAAATTTCAGGGGGGCCCAATTGCCCCCTTGACCCCCACCTACCTTCGTCCCTGGTTTGGGTGAACTGAATTGCCTAGAATTTTAACAACTATGTATTACAGGTCGGTCTCCCAGGAACTGGTAAAACACTTTTAGCAAAAGCTGTTGCTGGAGAAGCTGATGTTCCTTTCATCAGCTGTTCTGCAAGTGAATTTGTAGAGCTGTATGTTGGTATGGGGGCATCTCGTGTTAGAGATCTTTTTGCACGAGCTAAGAAGGAGGCACCATCCATCATATTCATAGATGAGGTTCCTCCTCACACTCTCTAGTTGTCCTTTCTCGACTTTTCAGGTTTTAGTTTTTACCTTTACATTCCAGTGAACAATCACTTACAATATTCTCATTAACGATTCCTCAATCTGTAGATAGATGCTGTTGCCAAGAGCCGTGATGGTAGACACCGTATTGTGAGTAATGATGAGCGGGAACAAACCTTAAATCAACTCCTCACTGTATGATTCTGAAAAGCCTAGTTTCTTTCGCCTTTAGCATTTCTTTGTTATGCTTACAAAAAAGTACTGCAGGAAATGGACGGATTTGATAGTAATTCAGCAGTGATTGTCCTCGGAGCAACTAACAGAGCAGATGTTTTAGATCCTGCCCTCCGCCGGCCGGGTAGATTTGATCGAGTGGTTACGGTAACTGGATTACTTTGGTTTTTCACTTAAGAATACTTCAAGTTTAAGCTTTACCAGTTTCTGTATAATAAGTTGCATAATTTGGTCCGTAGGTTGAAACACCTGATCGGACTGGAAGAGAAGCCATTCTAGAAGTACATGTTTCCAAGAAAGAACTTCCTCTTGGAAAGGATGTTAATCTGGGTGATATTGCTCGGATGACCATGGGATTTACTGGGTAATTTTTCATCCTCTAAATTCTGGATGTGCATGTTTTGACCTTAAGAGACATTTTTTGAAGTGTTATATTTCTCGTTTTTGGATATTGTGCAGGGCAGATCTGGCAAACTTGGTAAATGAAGCTGCATTATTGGCTGGAAGAAACAATAAATTCGTAGTGGAGAGAGTTGATTTCATTCATGCTGTTGAGAGGTCAATAGCGGTATAAATCTGAGTTCCTCTTTCTATTTCATATGTTTAATATGCACTGTGTTTGAGAATATGTAGACCCCTTGATGGATTTTGGTAGTCAAAGTTGAAACGGTATTCATTATGAAGTGTTAACTGAAAATTCATTATGTCGACCCCTTGTCTTATTTTTATCATTAGTATTAGTGTAGAGCTTGGGCTGAATTTATATTGGCGTATCTGCTATATGCAGAAGCTTGTTTTTTCCTGCCTGAATTTGGTTTATATGTGGAGACGTTAGAGAAGAGGGATCACAACTCTTAGGAGGGATTTCTTGGGGGAGTTGAATGAAATATGATATAGTAGAGTTTTGGAAACATACTTATTATATTTTATTTTGAAAACTAAAGATCTATTCAGCTAGCTAATCTATGTCGATCTGAAGCATGTCTATACTACTGATATATTGAAGAGAAACATAAAATAAAGCAACTCCTTTATCCATTATGCCTAAAAAGATTATATATCATGTTAGTACTCACTGGTTGCTGAACTTCACTAGACCTTGCTGGTGCTCGCTTTGTTGTAATTTGTAAATGAGCTTTATTTTTTAATTTGGCTTGTTTTCAATGAAACAACTACTGCAAGCGATGGCAGCATTTTAGCAAATCATTAGCGTGCCTTTCTTGATATTGGTGTCTTAAGTTTCTTAAAACGTTGTTTGATACAGGGGATTGAAAAAAAGACCACAAAGTTGCAGGGCAGTGAGAAAGCTGTTGTTGCACGGCATGAAGCTGGTCATGCTGTGGTGGGAACTGCCGTTGCAAATCTTCTTTCTGGACAACCTCGAGTTGAGGTAATAGCAGTAAGCTGCGGCATTTTCTTTGGGCTTTCTTCGTGTATTAGTTTTATTATTTTTACTTTTCAAAGTGTTCACTTTTTGTGGAGTTGTCAAAGTGGAATTTTGTTTATAAATCTAATATGAAAGAAGTTTAAGAAATGGTAGACTGGGAACCATGTTTTTTTCTTTCGTTGAGTGTATGGGGGGAAGGCAGATGGGGCAAAATGCATATGACGGTGAGCGTTTTAGTATCACATGGTCTTATTTTGTTTCTCTCTGAATTTGCTTTTGATGAGTACTACATGCGTAGTACCTGGATAATGAACGACAGCATAGCAACATGATTAATTTTTGTGGATGATTTTGGTTTCATCAGAAGCTGAGCATATTGCCAAGATCTGGAGGAGCACTAGGATTTACTTACAGTCCTCCAACCAACGAAGATAGGTATTTGCTCTTTGTCGATGAGCTGCGTGGGAGACTCGTTACTCTTCTTGGTGGACGCGCAGCAGAAGAGTTTATTTACTCTGGACGTGTATCGACAGGTGCACTTGATGATATACGACGAGCAACAGACATGGCATACAAGGCAGTGGCTGAATATGGTCTAAATGAAACCATAGGCCCTGTTTCGTTGGCAACTCTTTCTGGTGGTGGAATGGATGACTCTGGGGGATCTTCACCATGGGGAAGGGATCAAGTATAGCTCTGCGTTTCTCTGTCTTATTATATCTTGGGCCATATTGTTTTATACTTCCAAATGATTCATGAACTTTGTAGTGATTGCAAGTCTTATCTTTGATAGGGACATCTTGTTGATCTCGTTCAAAGAGAGGTTAAAGAGTTGCTGCAATCCGCACTTGATGTGGCGCTCTCAGTAGTTCGTGCCAATCCTACTATCTTGGAGGGTCTAGGTGCCCACCTGGAAGGTACTACAAAACTACAGCCTAGTTTTCTTACATTTTATTGACTTAAATCAGTGAAAATTCTAAAACTAAGAAGAAAAAACATTATGCCAACGGGAGCCAACGAAAATACTTTCTCATTCCTATGTAGTACACCATAACAAGAACCAGCAAACAATATGATTCATGTCATTTTCTGTTTACAATGAACAATAGAAAGAAAAACATGTTCTTGCTTGAACTCCATGTTTGCAACCTTGTGCCTTGGGTTTTGGCTTTCTATAGCTATACTTTTCCATAAACCCTTGCTAACTGAGTAACTTGATATAGATTTCCAGCTCAAGATCTAGTAAAAAAACAGTTGAGTTTTCATCTCAGTATTTATGTGACAATATTTAAATAACTGTCTCATTGCAGCCTTTTGGTTGAGTCACAAACATAATCTTGCTTTGGATTATTTGAAGCTCATCTTCCCATTTATTGCAGTTAGATTGTTATCACTTATAGTTCCTAGGCGATTTAATAAAAGCATCTAGGCAGAGTGAAAATAAAATAAAATGCATATAAAGTTGCTTTCTTCTGAGGGTCTTCTATCTTGATATGGCACTAATTTATCATATGTGAACCAGATAATTGATTTGACATCATGATAATCACATTCGAATAGTTGGCCTCGTTTATTATTGTTTTGAATGTGAGGAACAGAAGAAATGAAAGAATGCATACTTGTTGAAAACTATTATGGAATGATATTGATCTTTCTGACATAAATGTAATTCTAGCAAACGAGAAAGTAGAAGGCGAAGAGCTGCAAGAATGGTTAAAAAAGGTGGTTGCACCTGCAGACCTTACATTCTTCATCAGAGGAAAACAGGGGTCTCTTCTCCCTCTTCAATCAGGATCTTTATAATACACAAATGATAGTGTGCTTGCTTCAACCTCTGTTTTCTATATCGAGATGTTGGCTTGAGTTATCCTCACGCTTCTTGCAAATACCGCCACCCCTAAATGATCGAAAGGATACACACATGAAGGTAACAAACGGGGTGATGTCCATCTTAGTTTCATGACATTGTATATGCTTACAATACAGAATCCATATAGCTCATTTGTACAGGCTACTTGCTGGAAATGCATGTTTAATAACATTATGAAATCTTTCTGAGTCGAAAAGAGATGAAAGGCTCATGTTTTAGGGGAATTGTTATATGGTTACTGATGTTGCTGGGTAGATTTGGTAATTATTTTGTAATTGACTGAGATGTACACTATTATACTGTTAGCCTAAATTACTTCTTCCTCCCATTATAGAGATATCCATGGTTATAAATGTATGTACATCACATAGTGTATGTAAATATTTGATAAGCACAATAATAAATAAATAATTGAAGCCCTTCTTAAAAATTTAACTGAAACCTAATCCTCTTCAACGACCGGTTATCAACTTCGTATAAAAACAACCTTGCAGTCGCGTTGAACTTGATCCTATAAACGAGGACGAGGTGAAACGAATTCCATAGTGCAGATGTCTTCATAATTCGTACGATTGATGTCATGGATCAACACCCTACACCATCTTGATTGCGATCGCGATCACCACCCTTAGGTATGGCCCACAGTTTGATCATACCAGCTGCACATAGTTGTTATGACAGGGCTCGTACCCGTTCATGTCATGCACCGCTACAATATACCTCGGATACATGTACCTTATCCGACGACTCCTGATATAGGCACACCAGTGATAAACACCATTGAAAGAAGGCGAGTAGATGACCACGACCACGACCAACGGAGCAATGTTTGGCGACGTAACTTTGAATAAAGAATGGACTTTGCATCATATTTTTCCATTTATGAGATACACATGAATTTGAAAATAGTTTTGGGGGGGTAAGAAAAGAAGTATTTGGATTAGTAAATCTTGGCAGCTCTCAACTTTTTCTCCTGCATTCATTATTAAATCCATGTTGGTAGTAACGAAACCTCGTGATGCTATCTTCATTATATATAGATTCTAAACTTAATAGGAATAGAAGCCTTAATATAGTAGAAGTTTTAGTATGTAGGAGTCTTGATATAGTAGAAGATTGAGAAAAGATTAATTCTAATCATAGTTGGAATAGAAGTCTTAATATGGTGAGCATATGTTTTGATTGTTGGGTTGATATCTACTACTAAAATCTATTTTTATTTTTCCTCAAGAAACAAATCTGTTGTTATTAAAGTTTGTTAATTCCTTCCAACTTTTGACATGCATGCGTAATATGTGGGCCTCTTAAATATGTTTATTATAAGGGTACAAATATTGCAAATTTGAGATTCTTAATTAATGAATTTAAAAAACTATATTATAAGCTAAATAATTAGATCAATATTCATAATTCGTTAACACTTCCCACGAATCAAGTTCCTGTAACTAGATTGACCATGTAAAGTGCTGAAGCTTATAGCAACATATAAATCCTCTGTTTTTTATTTTTTTGGTTGAATGTTCTGTTCATACACTGTAATTCCTTGGGATTTTTTCTTGCAACATATTTTCAGTTGATACATTGCAAATATTTTGATCAATTGCATTAGTACATAAGTTTGTGAGTCGACCCATCTCATAAGACTCCTACGCATGACAAGAGAAATAAGAAAGAAGCAAGAACAAACTCTATCAATAGATTAACATAAACTTACCAGAATAGTGTGACTACTACACACCTAACATAATACAAAAAATATTTATATAAATGACAAAACGAAACAAGAGAAAAGAGGAGCTACAAAATCAGATTGAATATTGATGGTGTATTGTTACTAGGAAAAACAGACAGAATGAACCTGTAACAATACATTGGGGCCTGTTGGAGAGAGAGAGAGAGCTCTCTCATGAATCAGAATCCCCTTGTACCTCAGTTCCTGATCATAACATAATGGTGCAAATAAGTTGGAGAAGCAACCCATGCACAGTACCATATAATAGATCAGTTTCAAGAAGACATGTATTGTAAGGAAAAGCAATATGCTATCTTTAACATATCATCATTGTAGCAACATACTTTGTTAACACATACCAATCCATGCAAATATAGAATTTCATTTATTTGAGAAGAGATTTTCATATAAGAGTTTTACAAAATGAGGAGCTTAATCTGACATGTCTTGAGCCACTATTTCATTATAGAATATTGAGGGTTGCTCTATGTCTCTTTAGTAACCTTTGAGAAACCTGATTATATGAAAGCAACAATTCTTTTTTTTCTGGTTTTCGACATCAATTCCCGAGCAACATAGAACAAGCAGAGACACTATTTTCAGAATTTGCTAGTTTCAACTCTATCAAACAAACCCAGAATTAGGATGGTATGGGATAACAACAATTGATAACTATCTAACTCAATAACAAGATTAGTGTTCTTCTTCAATTGACACTTATCTCTCAATTTTCCTGCCACTCATCGAATCTTTTTAGTAAATCCATCCAAACAGTGAACCTTATTCAACACTCCCACAATTTTAACATCCTCCCAATAAACACACTTTCTAACCCCTTCTTACTCAGGCAATCCTTATCCTTATGATATAAAAACATCACTTTTCAAGGTCAAGATTCACCTACAGATTCTCATTTGCTTAGAAAACATAATGTATGCAAGAGCAAACTTCAATAGACTTTAGATGCATCATAATCTCAAAAACACACAAAAAGTAAGCACACTTCTCCTTAATAAGGAGAACAAAAACTTCTCATTAGGCAAAATCAAGCATGGTAAACCAGTATCTTTTAGCAGGCAACATTACCATCAATAAGCAATCAAGACAGTTAGAGCTAAGCTAAAAGAATGAGAAACAGCAAAAACTAATTCAAGAAACCAACCATTATATCAACATTAGAAACACAATAAGCTTCAAAAATCGAAAACACTGAAAAGGAGTTAACCTTCATTGGTATCTTCCCATTCTTCAAACCCTTCTCCTTCCCCATCCTCCTCCTTATCAACTCCATATCTCTCATTCAAGAATTCCACAGCCCCTTTGGTGAGGACCAAAGTCTCCGCATCCAAAATGTCAAACAAATTCAAAGTTCTAGGGGTCAACATCTTCAATGTCCCAACATTTCTACTCGACAATTTCACATTATCCGTCACTTCCGTCATCAGAAACGTCGATTTCTTCTTCGGGTCCAAACCCAGCCTCTTCAGCAACGCAATGAACTCCTTCGTCTTCGGCTTATCGAATTTATCATCGAAATCCTCAACCACAATCGTGCTCTCAACCGCGCTAGCAATGGCGGTAGAAATAGCAAGCCGTTTCTCCTTCTTATTGATCTTAATGGACCAATCCTTCGGCTTGGGGCCAAAGATAACCCCACCGCCGGGCCTGAGCGGCGTCCGCTGAGAACCACGGCGAGCACGGCCGGTACTCTTCTGAGCGTAGGGCTTGGCGCCACCACCGCGGACTTCGGCGCGGGTGAGGGTGGAAGCAGTGCCGCGGCGGCGGTTGGTGAGATCAGTGGTGATACCGCGGTGGACCACGGCTCGCGCGGTTTCCGGCGAGGCGGACTTTAGGTTGAGAGTGGTGGAGCCCACTTGGGTTCCATCGAAGGAGAGGATTGGGATTGCGGTTAGCTCTGAAGTGATGGTGGTGGAGGCGCGCAATTTGGGGTGGGGTTTGGGGAAATGTAGGGTTTTAGGAGATGGATTTGGAGTGGAGAGGAAGATAGAGGAGGAGAAGAAGGAGATTGATGAAGATGGTGCAGCTGCCATTGTTGCTGCAGAGAGAGAGAGATTGTTATCCTTGTTATCCTATCGGAGTGGGGGTGGATGTCATTTGGATGCCTAAAATGCGCTTTATGTCTTATTTTCGTTGAACTCGTCATTTGCTCTGTTTCAATTATCATCATTCATGACAAGGGTTTAAAAAAATAATAAAACCAAAAATTCTTCTCAATTTTCAAAATAGTTTGTATGAGTTATTATTCTATTTCAAAAGGAAAATGTGTGATTTGTTATTATATTTTTTTAGTGGACATCATGGAGTTTTATATTGGAAATACTTTGAACATTTCTTAACATATGGTTTATTTCGGAGGAAAATGATTGTCATTTACACGTTTTAATTTGATATGAGATTTATTGGATATTTTTTTTTTTTTGCAATTAATTTTCTAATTTTAAATTTAGTTTGTAATGTATAAGTTATAGTATTCAACAATAACACAGTAGATGTTGAGAATGGGTAAGGATCCAACTTATTATTTTTAGTAAACTATTTTTTATTTTTTATTTTCATTTTTAGCTGTCCATTGAATATTTAGGTTTCACTATAATTTGAGTTCATTCCCAAAAAAAAAAAAAAAAAAAAACTATGAAGATGATGTGGAATTTTGATGGGTATCGAATCCAACAAATAATAAATCTTACTCTAAAGATATAAATTTGAGATAGCGGTGAGTAAGATCGAATCCACAAAAATTGGTAAAACGATTGTTCTTTTGCACACTTGTTAAAAATAAATGATGGTTTTTTTTTTTTGAGATTTTTGTAATTAATAAACTAAGATGAAGATGCAAGGATTCTATCTTTCCTTCAACATTAAATTGGTTATAATCGTTGGTACCACCTAACGACCTGATGAAGATGCAAGGATTCTATCTTTCCTTCAACATTAAATTGGTTATAATCGTTGGTACCACCTAACAACCTAATCTTTCCTTAAGGTTCGGTAATCAGGATACGATCTCTAATTAATACCCTAATTAGTAAACAATCCTAGATACCATCTTAGAATTTAATTTATCAATTGCATTAAGATTTAGAAAGACTCAATTCTAGCCCACAAACACACATGTAGGTTTATTTAAACTAGATCATTAAAATTTAGAAAGACTCAATTCTAGTCAACAAACACACATGTAGGTTTATTTAAATTAGATCATATATCATCAAAGCAGAGAATTGAAAATCTTTTTATAATCAATTATGCCACAAGAATCAGAACAATTAAACAATGAATTGAAAATCTTTTTGTAATCAATTATGCTAATTGCCACAAGATCAGAACAATTAACAATTACGAATTTAACGTTCTAATTGACGATATATTATTCTGATAAATTGACAAAGGATCCTATTTGAACAATTCACCAAAACAATAATAAGCAACATTGACGCAGCACCAGTGTGGCGATACGAAGGGATCAGGATATAAGTCCCAGAATAAGTTTTCTTCAATGATCATCTGCCCATGATGATTTACATTTCAGAATATATACTGCTAATTATGGGGCTTAAAACAATAAATGCCCAATAATGAAAAGTAGAGTTTTAAAATAAATAATGCCCAACAGCAAATAGTAATGAAGGAAATAATTAATTGGCGATCTCTTCTCCATCAAACATGCACAGAAGATATATGAATAACAAGAATGAAAGAACGATAAATTAAATTAGATCTCACAATAGTAAAAGAATTAAGTCTTAATTATCTCTTGGATAGAAATAGAATCTAGCCCTCCATGGAGAATTGAGATCCCAAAAAATAAAAGTTGCAGAGTTTTAGCGTAGAATAAGAGTTAAGATGATGAGAGAGGTTTGAATCCCCTTATATCTCTATCTAATAACTACCCCTAAAATAATTTTAATTGGAAGTTAAAAAAAATAACTTCTATAAATTTTATCCACGTCTTCTTCTTTTTGCAATTTTCAATGTTATGCGTGTCCACGCCTATTGTTGAGACTTTTGCAATTTTTTAGAATTGGTCTTTGAAAATCAGGCTCAAATGTTTAGGCATGCACATGTTTAAAGTTAAAACCGTCGCAGAATTTTGAGGACTCCACCAAATTTCTTCCAAATTAATCCAAAAAACCTTCAATATCAATTAAATCCTTATCTCCCTACAAATCACAAAACTTCATCAAAATCAAGAATAAAGAACTAATTGACATTTAAAAATGAAGGAAAACATCATAAGATTGGGTCAGGCGAAGAGGGCTTAACTGCATTTTCTTATGTTAGATACCCAACTGTAAGGCCCAATGAGAAAGCTGTGTTGATCTCTTTGGGTTTTATCTCAATTTCCAAATTTCAGAAAAATGATTTTATATTCATTATCTATGTAAAAACCTCATTTATTTATCCAAAATTTGTAACCACTGATAAATTTTTACCAACTTATTTTGATTTGGTTCAAATTACTATGCTCAAATATATATTTTCACCTCAAATAGTTTGAGTTAAAATTCTATATTTGCCGGTAAATATTAAGTTGCATAAGGTTGAAGAAAAAAAAATTAAACAAATATTTTTACGAAATTAAGGAATTTAAACACTCAATAGACCAATACAGAAGACAAAAAACGTCTTTCTATATTTGTATGTATGTATTATTTAATGGAGAAAATTGTTTCTACAATAAGAATAGATAATGAAGTATTTTCTTATATAACTACCTCACAAATAATATTCGTGCAACGAAACTTTATATTCCCAACTCATATAAATGTTCATAATCAATAAAAGAGTACATAATCTGCTTCAATAAATCATTATTTACGTGACATTTTAAGAATGAAAACATGAATATTGTTTCCCTACTCACCATGGGCATGCTTTAGAAATAGTTCCTATAAAAAAGAATGAAAAGTAATATAAATACAATTATAACAAAACTTAATAAAAACCTTAAAATAAAATATTTTACTTAACAGTTTAAAGAACATTTACCTACAACTAAAAATATCATTTTATTGTCAGATTGGACTTGAATTGACCCGCAGTCACCGCTCATTAACTTCATCACTGACCAATTACTCTATTATATATGGATTCTATTTTACGAACTAAGATTAGTGAAACTATCTCATACAATCTTTATCAATGTCATATTTATCATTCATACCTACATACTTATATTTACTATTCTTATACAAATGTTACATATTGAATATATTTATTCCAATGTAACATTGACAAAATATTATTAATTAGGTTATCATCCAAAAATACTATTCTAAAGTTAGTAGAGAAAAAGAGTGATGAGAAGCTAGGTTAGGTAGGTAGATTTATCCAGCATCCCTTATTTCAAGGATAATTATGTGTTATGTAGGGTCAAACACATTACCTCTACCCTATATTTGTTGGTCCATATGATAGATATGAAACTCATCAAATTACTGCCATATTTTACTTCTCAGTTTTCAATCATAATCTTGTCTCCACATATATATCCAATCTAGTATTCTACAAATGTGCCCCTGCTCTTATAGTCATCACATGCCTTGTTTGTTTTCGAGGGTCTAATATATTATAAATTTAGATTTTCTGTCATCGTAAAATTTGGTGTGAAATTATTATTTTACGAATATATGAATATAAGTTTATGAAACGAAGTCTCACTATTTCAAATTTAATGCGTTATCATAAACTTACATGTGGATTGTTAATTGTGGATTGATAAATAGTCTTTATCTTATTTTTTATATTAGATCTATATTTATTGTATAACTTTTTTTATTGAAAACTCATCTTTAATATTAGAATAAACAAACAGGATCATTGTGATCATTTTATACACATAATCATAGCTACTAAATGTATGAATCAATGTTGAACGACAAATAAAGTGAGAAATGAATATAATGCTTTTAGTAATAACCGAATTAGATAATATATATATATATATATATATATATATATATAATGAGTATAATATTAGATTTTGTTAGATTGAGTCTGATCTGAAACGTCAAGTCAAATTGGTAAACATGAACATCAATAGAAAAAACAAAGAGTGGACAATTGTTAGAGCCATCAACTTCTTATCCCAATATATACCAAAAATATATCATGAAATTCAATACCCTACTCCTCCATGTTAGACTAATTAGATCGTCCTTTTCTCTCTCAACTAGACAACACTCGCAACATATGGAACCTATATTTTGTACTTTATTTTATATTTAAGCTAATTGGATTATCTTGACATTACGTGTATCTAAAAAAATTACATTTATCTCTCCACTAACAAAAACCAGTAGAAATATGAGAATTTTGAAATACACATGATTGTTGCAATCTAATCATTTAAATATAAAATGAAACACTTTTTCACATTACAAAAATTTATATTTTTCATGTGGACCAACATTACATTTCGATCATATATGTAGTTTTTTTTCGAACCTCTTTTTTTTAGAAGTCATTATAAATTAATTCCACTCGAAATCTTGATTGCACGATCATAAAAATATGAGAATTGAAATAGAAAATAAAACCTTAATTAGGACTCGAAATGAGTAGGTGTGCTCCACACACTTTTGCCATTTTTTCTAATGCCGAAAGGTCGAAATGTTGCAAATAACACTTTTAGGAGGATCACAAACAAATTGTTAAAATATTATAGAGAGATTCCCATTTTTCTCTTTTCATCCTTTCTTTTACATATCTTTTCTTTTCCAACTTTTTGTGGAATAATTTTAATTTTTTTTTTCTTTAATTTAAACTTGTCCAAGTTTAGTTCCTATTATTTGGTAATAAATTGCGATAATTAAGTAGGTCCAAAGCTTTTGGATTTCATTACACTTAAGCCGACCTCAGCACTCCACTTTGTCTACCACTAGCTTTTACTTGGTTTATGCACTACTAATTTCATCTTCCTGTATTTTAATCTCGTATTTTATTTTATATATAAATATTGCATTAGAATTCATATTTCATTTTATCTATAAATATGTACATGTACTCATAAAATAAAATAAAATGTGTAACTAAAACGCATTCGTGAATAAATAACCTATGGAATCTGGAATTTTGGTTCCTTCCCATAAACAATATAAAATTATGAAAAAGTGAATATTTTTGTATCTCATGCGTTGCAGAAGTGCTAAAACTTGATGTTGCCCTCTAATTGGAGTCTGGATAATTTGTTTTAATTGTATTATAATTTTATATTTTATTTTTTTAATGTATATATATCATATCTATAATGCAATGTGATTATAAAACACATGATGTGCTTAATTAAGTAAATGGGCACTGAGCAGAAAGGTTGAAGATGTCTTTATTCAGAGTGCATTTGAGTGTACTATATTATAGATATATCTCCATCTTGCTACTTGATTATGTGGCCCTTGGATATAATTGCAACCTCCAATTGTACTTGTTTGTTTGGCTAAAGTTGGAATATCCCAAAAAATGGTCTAACTAAAAGGGTTAAATGCATGAAACCCTTATGTTTTGGAAAGTCAGGTTCGCTCCCCCTGTTTTCAAAATGACAAGGATTACACTTGGTTAACAAAAAATCAGCGCGTTTTCCCTAAAATCGTTAAACATAACAGAAATGTGCAGTGCACGCGCCTGTAGTGCGAAATTTGTTGCTATTTGATCACTTTTTAAGTGTTAGAAGACTAAAATAACCTTACCTTTTGGCTATAAATCACTTCCTTGTATATCTATTTTTCCATTGTAAAAATTGCAATAAACCTCCTTTCACAACAAAGCAAGGTAATTTTTTTTAAGTTCATTTTACTGTATCTTGTAAAATTTTAATTAATATTTTTTCATTTTTAATTATTGTTTAATGTTATTTATTATTTAATTATTGGTACTTGTTTGTTTGGCTAAAGTTGGAATATCCCAAAAAATGGTCTAACTAAAAGGGTTAAATGCATGAAACCCTTATGTTTTGGAAAGTCAGGTTCGCTCCCCCTGTTTTCAAAATGGCAAGGATTACACTTGGGTTAACATAAAATCAACGCGTTTTCCCTAAAATCGTTAAACATAATAGGAATGTGTAGTGCACGCGCCTGTAGTGCGAAATTTGTTGCTATTTGATCACTTTTTAAGTTAGAAGACTAAAATAACCTTACTTTTTGGCTATAAATCACTTCCTTGTATATCTATTTTTCCATTGTAAAAATTGCAATAAACCTCCTTTCACAACAAAGCAAGGTAACTTTTTTTAAGTTCATTTTACTGTATCTTGTAAAATTTTAATTAATATTTTTTTATTTTTAATTATTGTTTAATGTTATTTATTATTTAATTATTGGTTACTATTTGTTTAATTAACCATTTTTATATTGTAATTTTGTACCAAATATATATTATGCATATACTCCATTTATTACAATTTTTGTAGGAGAAATGTCTTCCACATTTAGGCCATCAATGTCCAAAAAGGAAGAAACTTTAGATTTAAGGTATAGTAACAAGAAGTGATACTGTCGTAAAAATTCTGAAATTAAAGTTGTTGGCCCGTCTAAAGCTACAGTGGGCAAATTGTTTTGCACGTGCCGATCGTATCAATGTGAGTATTTTGCTTAGCTCGAACCCACATCAATTGGATGGAAAAATTGTACGAGCGAAATGCAAATTCCAGAATTTGAAGAAGAAGTGGACTCTTCTGTTGTTGGAGTCGACAATAATTCTACTTTGTTGATTTCCAAATGCAATGATCTCTCACTGAAAATTGAAAAGCTCGACAAAAACCAAGCAACTATCAAATTCATCACTTTCATTATTTTGGCTCTTCTTGTCATTGTAATTCTTAAGTAGTACTATCATTGTTAAGTACTTGAACCTTTTAGTAATTAGTTGCACTGACTTGCAACCACTATGTGACTATTTTCTATGTCATTTGCAGACCTATGAATATAAAAATTAAACTATGCAAACATGTTAATGTCTTGTGATTAAGTATGAGAATTATTGTGACTACGAATGCTTGAAGTATACACATGTGCAACAATGGAATACCAAACAAAACATCACCAAGGTAAAAAATGAAACACCAAGTAACAAAATTCTTATCAATTGTAAATTATATATCAAGTATCAATGGCAAAATAGTATCAATATTGTATGTCAAAACAGTGGTTGGACAAATCAAAAACAAATGTCAACCTATCAAGTATCAACGGCAAACATAAAATATATCCACAACTAGTCTAATTAAGCATCACATGCTTACAAAAATCTACAATTCGTTGTTGTTTGTAGAAAGCAACAGTCAACAAAAGACAAACATTCATTTAACTAGTACCAATTAACAAAAACTTATTCTATTAAATAGAACCCTAAAGTCAGCTACACACATAAATTCATAAAAGGCATACATTCATTAAACTACAAGCAAGTAATAAAACATACATTGAACTACACACAAGTAACATCAGACATATAAACATATAAACAATTAATCCACTACAGAAAAATAATAATATTAAGAAACAAATAATAGTATTAAGCTACATACAAATAATAGTATTAAGAAACATATCTACATTTAATTAACTCACTACAGACAACTAAATTAAGAGTCCAACCAAATATATGAAAATATACATAAATAACAACATAGAAGAAGAATTAACAACTTCTGATATTAAAACAGAAACAACTTCATACATAGAAACACTACACAGATGGTGTGCATGGAGCATTTATGAAAATCAACACAGAAAAAGAATTAATTGAATGGAATATTTCAAATCGAGGAATACACATGGAAATATTAGACTTAAATTAGAAAGGGGAAATTACAAAGCTGCTAACCTAATTTTGTTGATTTTCAAATTAGGGTTCCCAAAAATTAGAAAGGGGGAAAAACCCCAAATTGAATCCAAACTCCATAAAAACGAATTAAAAAGAAAAATCACACTTAAACCTAACCTAATTTTGTTGATTTTCAAATTAGGGTTCCCAAAAATTAGAAAGGGGAAAAAAAACCCCAAATCGAATCCAAACCCCATAAAAATGAATTAAAAAGAAAAATCACACTTAAACCTAACCTAATTTTGTTGATTTTCAGATTAGGTTTCCCAAAAATTAGAAATGGGAAAAAACTCCAAATCGAATCCAAACCCCATAAAAACGCAATAATTTTCAAACCCCATAAAAACCTAGTAATTTTCAAACCTAACCTAACTTAAAGAGATCGAACTTACCAGCAATGCGGCCTTCTTGAATATCACCTTCACTCGATTTCAATCCAAGAAATGAGAATTATTTTTAGTGAAATTGGATGGAATGGGATGAGATTTGGAAATTAACCCTAATTTTTCCTCTCTCTACAGTTTGTTTTCACTTCTACTCGCGCTGTGAAATCCTTGGTTAATATTGGGGGCATAACGGGAAGTTCACTCTAAAATTTAACATCGTTAACTACAGTTCTAAAAATGGGACGTGTGCTGATTTTTTGTTAACCCAAGTGTAATCCTTGTCATTTTGAAAATAGGGAGGGGTGCGACGCTGACTTTCCAAAACACATGAGGGTTTCATGCATTTAACCCCTAACTAAAAGAATGAAACTTTAAAAAAGTATAAATCTAGTGATATTGTTATACAAATCTAATCTTATGAGATGATTCAGTCATAACATATGTATATTATAATTCAAAAAATAGAGACTAATCTTATGAGATGATTCAGTCATAACATATGTATATTATAATTCAAAAAATAGAGACTGACTTGTAAAAATGTATTTTTAATGTGCGTAGTGAGATGTGTCTTACAAAATTATATATGTGTGATCGTTTTAAAAGTTTTATGAACATTGAATATATAAGAGAAAAAAAAAAACAGATTTATATATGTTATTATGCTAAATAAAAATAAGTTTGTTAGATTATAACTAATATGTTATCAAACATGGTACCATGATAGAATATGATTTTATCATTTTTTTTCTACCTTCAAATTTCTATTGTATTCTAATTTTATATTTAATATTACCAAGTATATATATTGTTAATTGTATAATGTTATTACTATATACATAAATGTACTAATTATGAGATAAAATGCAAGATTAAAATTTCATGGTGATGTAGCCGTCATTTAACATTTGATGTAAGAATGTGCAATGTTGAATTAGATATTGGTGACAATATGTTGAGATGTTTTGAGTTTGGTATATATGTTGAATTAGTATTGTGGGAGTCCATGTTTGTTTGATGAGGAACAATGAGGAAGGAGCATATGCACCATGGGTCATTTGGTCTCAATTCATTCATCATTATCTTAACTTGTCGTGTGAGTTAAATGATAACCAGTTATATGATCATCATCATAAAATTATCTTAAACATTATATTATTTTCAAAAAATGAAGATTAATTTGGAAGATTAAAATTAATTAATAAGAAAACAAGTTATTCATTTTTACGAAAATTACATTAGTCTTGATTTTCTGTTACATTTTATATTTCATCTCGCATTTCACTCTTAATTTTTGATAAATTAACGTCATGTATTAATTATTTCATTTTTTTCAATACATATCACATATTAATTAGTGATGATAATTTATGTGATGTGTTTGGATTATTTTGAAATAGAATTAAGATGAGATATGGTATGAAACAATATCATATAGATGATCTCAAGTGGAATCGACTGAAATTAATCACATTGGTTTCTTATGAAATGGGGGAAAATTCTATCATAACCAGTGTTACCATAACTTACATGATATGTGATATGTGAAACACTTGAAATAAAAGCTAATCATTTATTTATTTATTAAATATAAGTTAAGTTGAATAGGTAGAATTTGCCGAAATGGGAAGCTAGCTAGTAGTGTGAACAAGTTAATTATGAAATGTCACAACTGGATCTGATTATTATTATTACAGTTATATGCTTTCCACAACAAACTTTATTAGTACAGTTATATGCTTTCACAACAAACAACATGCATTTCTTTTCTTGTCTCTTTATGACATCACCTAAAGTACTTAAATAAAATTGGAGGCATCTCACTACCTCTTTCTGCATTTTCAGATTTGATTATAAGGTTTTCAAAATTATTTTCTTAATCAATCATAGATTACACAAACACACCTCACAAGTTCTAACAGCTTTATCACAAATTGCATTAGAAACAACAAAAAGGGACAGAAATATCCAATCGTTATATAATTTCACTTTGTTCCCTACTTTTATAGTGTGCACAAGTGACTAATTTGTAAAAGAGTTTGTGCACACTTATTTGTAATATTATATATTGAGTAAAAATTTACAAAATTACGGTTATTATAATTTTCACTTTTTTTACAAATTTTGGATATATTTTTGGAAGACCCTAAATTTTTGTCAGAAATTTTCACATGACACATCACATCATTTTCAAAATTTCCATCAAAATTTATGATTTCAACGCATAATCTCTCATGAAATTATGTAAATTCGTAAGTTGCTAGTACCATATTGGCACCTCATATTATGGTGGACCAAAAATGTCATTTCATCAATGTAATTTTCTCCAAATTTTAATTTTTAATTTTTAATGTTAATTACTATATTTTCCGCAGTAACTTATTCTTCAACACACTTCTATTTAAGCCCGCCATCATTTCAGCTTATCTCTCACTAAAGCCTTCTCTCTCTCTCTCTCTCTGTGCAGTGAGCGTGATACTGGTAGTTTCTAGAATGTCAGGGAAAGGCAGTATTTGCAGGCAGAATTCTAAGAAAGCGGTTAACGATAATGTGAACAGATCATCAAAAGGCTGCACCAAAACCTGCGATTTCGGGCGGTGGGAATTCATTTCGCCGGTGAGATATCTCAAACATGTCGGTGGCAAAGTGGCGGCGGTGGTGGTGCGAATAACAGCTAGGGTGGCGGCGCCGCCCATCTGTAACCGGAATAATCAGCCTCCTCCTCCTCCGAAGACGACGAGCGTGGCGCCGGTTGATTCTCAGAGAGCAGAAGCCATACATGATTGCATAAACTTCATTAATTCTTCTTCTTCTTTGCCCAGATCTAACTCCGTTGCTCGTTAATTACTTCTCGCCATGTATCTATATTCAATCTTTCTTCTTAATTAATCTCCAATCCATATAAGTGAGTAATTATGAAAAAGAATAAGTAGTTAATTCAGGTTCTTTATTATTATTATTTTTTTTATAATCCATTTTGAAGCTTACCTTTAACTAATTTGAAATGACGATGACCCATTTATGTGCTATACCATGTGAATCAGGAAATGTGTCTCATTGATTTTATTTTACTTGTATTTTGAGGTTTTCAATCGATTCCAAGAATCGAAACCAAACAGACGTCAACACTTCGATTAAACATTAAAGTTGTAACTTGAATGTGTAGATGTAAGTTCTAATATTTTATTTATATTCAAAAAAAAAAGTCTAATTTTGTTTCATTTAATTTGGTAACTCAAACAAAATTGTTGATTAGTATAATATATTGTCATTGTCGCTGTTCGAATTGAAATTAAATTAGAATTAAAAAAAAAAGGAGGAAAAAGTGAAGGAACTAGTTGTTTGAATCATCCTATTGGATCAAAAATCAAAACCAAAACCAAAATCGTGTATAGCATAATTCGATTCCGACTCTCTTCTTCAAAGTTTTTTGTAGATGGTTCAAATCATTTAGACACTTGTACTTTTATCTCATTATTTAGATATTTTTAGATGAAACATCAATTTTAGGATATTAATGGGATGTTGTTAGCATGAAATGTGCTTGAGACTTACACAAACTTTTGAATGTTTTCACATAGACATATTACGAATTGAAAATAAATTATTGAACATTTTGATATGGACATGTTAGAATAAAAAATGTGCAACAATAGATGTCATATACGGTACCATAATCATCACTAGTTCAATATGATATGATCATTGATTACTAATTAAATATGGAGGTTATAATAAATAGAGATTTGAAAAAAAAAATGAAATTACTTAAAATGTCGTTTAAACATAACATTACTATAGATATATCATCAATCATATATATATATATATATATATATATATATATATATTTAAATGTTACTTATATATGCTCGCGCAATTATGCCCGTGACCATAAGTGAGATTTTTTTATAAAAATGCCCGTTGAATAAAAAATTTAAGTAAATATTATGTTCAGGTGACATTTTTGTAGATAACTTTTTTTGTATTCATTACCTTCGACTTTTTAATTTTATGTTTTTTTAAAAAATTGTATATAAGATGATTTTCTCAATCTTTTCTTACTGTCAAACCCACAATTCAAAATTCATAAAAAAGAGATTATACAGTGAAGATAAAGTTTGACATATAAATAGTGAAAGCTTCATTAATTCACAAAATTATTCCTGTAATTTTGAAAGAAAAAATTTGTCCAAGTGATTAAAAGACTATCTCCATATTAAGCCTTATGCATGTCGGTATGAATTACGATCAGTAAAAAGTGGCTGTCAAATTTGTTAATTTTGTGTGAATTTACAATATATATATATATATATATATATATATATATATATATATTATAGTCAGTGATTTTTTATTTATTTTTAAGTAATTAGATATTTGGACAACAGAACTAGGAAAAGAGAAGGGGAATGATAGGTATGTACATATAGTGGTCCATGTCATTGATTTTATTGTGTTTGTTTTTTGAGAATGTACAATTTAATTACAACCAAGATAAAAAGTAAATGCATTTGCATAGATGGTTGGCTGTGATCAATGTACCTAGCTATTACCTTTAATTTGTCTTCCACATTTTAATTCATCAACATTCATTTATTGCAAACGACAATTGGCACAATCACATATATATATATATATATATATATATATATATATATATATATATATATATTCTTTTTCTTGTGATACATGTTAATTTATTTATCTGACTGTAAAGTCTGTAATATGAACTCCGTTTCACAGAATAATATCAGTAAAAACGAACTTATATCATAATTTTTTTTAATACTCCCAAGAAGAATATGAGTTTAACATAGATACCTAAAGTAGAACATTATAGATTTTTTTTTTTTAAACAAAATAGAATATGAACTTATTGTTAGTACAATGAGTCATTATTTCAGAATTTTCAATTTTGGATATATCATTATAAAATTTTTTTATCCACCGTGTACATATATTAATATGTTCAATGCTGATATCTCATAAAGATAATAAAATCATTAACTTTAAATTACAATATTTAAAAAGATGAAATCTTTACGCATCAGCGACGGGCATATTATGACATGTCCATGGTATGGCATGTGATCATTATTTATCATTCCTTTTGTTAAGAAAAATTTCACTTGAATCAAAATAGATGTTCTTATAAGTTTTTGTCATAATTTAAGTAATGTTGGATTTAGACAAAAATACCCTTGGACCATATCAATCCCTCCCCACTCATTTTTAAATTAACATAAGATTGGATAATATAAAATAAATAAATAAGGGAAATTTCGGATAAGGAAAGAATATAAAAATGAATAAATTATAAAGAGATTGAATAGGTAAGTTCAAAAATCTTTTAAGAATTTGGATTAGAGATAAACTAGGAGAAAAAGTGATAAAATAGTTAAAACTGACACTTAATTTAAGATAAAAATAAATTTTTAAAAAGACATTTATTTTAAATCGGAGCAGGTATTGTTTAGAACGTGTTTATTCATTAATTATCTCTTTATTATCATAAAAAATGTTAACTCGTCTTCTGTACATCACACTTCACATATATTTTCAATATTTAATTACCGACCTATTGTAGGCTTTTTTTTGAGAGAGTTAATTTATTTAGCAATTAAAGTAACATATAGTGTGAAAAGTCGGCCCGACTATAACGACTTTAATTGTCAAAGAACATAATTGTATCCGAAAGAAGATTGCTTACGAGATTAAAATCAGAGGCCTCAAATTACATTATATGGTCCATAAATTATTTTCTTGAATCTATTTTCTAACCATATAATAGCAACCAGATTCAAACCCATTTGATTGGGTTTCAAAACTTCAAATAATTAATTGATCACCACGCAACATTAGCACTAAAAGAGAAAAAAAAAAAAAAAAAGGAAAACCAGTGAAGATAGTTGTAAGAAGATTCAGAAGGCTTCTTAAAGACGACTCAGCAGAGACTGAGTCAAAATTCTCAACTCGGGCCAACAACTCAGTGAAAAACAATGTAACTTGTGCAACAACAAGAAAGAAATTAAAGATTATACACACTCTTTGCCAAACAGCAGCAGAGCTGGGTGTTGTTAGGTGTATTGGTAGATGAGATTCTTGCTTGCTCAAACTTAGTAATTTGCCTTAAATGTTGTCTCCTCCCATATACTACTTTCACAGTTCAACTTGTTTTACTTGTTTAAATTAACTATATATATATATATATATATATATATATATATATATATATATATATATATTAATTACTAGTGATTTTTGTAGAATCGGACGGGTCGGTTTGAGCAATTTAACCAAAAATCAACCATAGATCAGATCTAGTGAAGGAAAAAAAATTGGAAATTTACATTTAAAAAAAAAAAAAAGGAAACTAAAATATTTTAAGTATTTTTTTTTTAATGTTGGATTTAGAAAAGAAAGTAATCTTTTTATTATTGTATATTATATACAAAATATAATAATATTAATATTAAGTTATTTTTAGAAATAATTGCAAAAAAAAAAAATACCTTTTGAAAAAATTTCATGTTAATCACAACGATTATTTTAAGCACAAACTAGTTTTTTAATAATTTTTTTACTGAAGTGGTTCGGGCACAAAATGCACCATTTTGAACCAAAGTATTTTATCCTCCTATAAAATTTTAAATATTTTTCGATTCAAAATAATTTAATTTAATTAAAAAACCGAAGACCCAAAAAAGAAAGGTTAAAATTATTAATTTAACGTGAATTCATGTGTTTCTATGCTATTTGGTTTTTGTTTAAATTAAAATATTTAATATTTATTTAAATATTTAAATTTTGAAAAAAATGATACGATACTCAATTTATCATTCGAATAGGTTCATTCTGTAGCAAACTAATGTGACATCATATGCGGCAAAGGTTGCCGGTCCAAATGCAGCATATATCAACAAAAAAATTCAAAAAAAGTATTTTTGTATTTTGAAATGCAAAATTGAAAACGTAGTGTTTGAAATTGTAAAGATTAAAAGGGTGTGATTAAATTGATAATTTTTCAATAGGTCAAAAAAAAAATATACACAGTAAAACCTTATTTTTATGGAACAGATCGAACTCGATTGAACTATGAACCATTTGTCAAACTTGCAGTTTGACCATTGGTTTTAAGTTCCACAAACATACGTACATGATTTGACTCAAACTTAGTGATTTTGATTTACCACTTTAAGTAATTAAACACAATTAGGATTAGTCGGTAAAAAGTACCCAGAAACAACAAATATTTGGAAATAAAAAAAAAATATTTACAAACATGCATGACTGACACAAAATTGTATTTCCCAAATTTAAAGAAAAACAATGCTTTTTTCTTAATATATTATATCTATTTAAATTTATCATTTATCAATAATATATATACATTAGTTCAAGGCTTCAAGCACATGTACTACACGGGTTTAAATAAATTGAATTCAGTAAAATTAGAAAACTTTAAATATTATTTATATTGAAAACACAAAATTATGATTTTGTGTTATAACTTTTATCTAAGTTAATGTTAAACATAATGTAATTTTGATCAATATATTAGTTAACTACTAAAATATATGTTGCATATTTATATATAGGAACATACAGAAGTTTGTATATTTTATTTTGAATTAAATATACGTTGTCATGTTTATCATATTATTCACGAATCCCCCACCTTTTTTTTTCTCACATAATACTTTAATTATAAAGTTTAGAATTATCCTCAAAATTTACTTAAAAAACTTTTAAAATATAAATTTATTGATACTTACTTATTTAAATAATTTCTATATTCTAAAATAGTATTTATATTTTTTAAACTAAATTAAAAAGTTTTTTAAAATTAAAAAATTATAATCAAAATTTATCTAAGATATATAAAAATAAAAAATTGTAATCAAGCCTACTATTTTTTTCTTATATTTCTTACGTTGGAAGTCATTTAATAGTCCAATTTCATAATCTTTTCATTTTCAAAACTTTTTATTTTTAAATTTATTTTTAAACATAAAAGTAAAGAAAATAACATCAAATGTAAGACAATTGTTGTTTTGCCACATGTTTTAAATAGTACTGTGATCTTTTAAATAGTGTGATCTTATAGCCATGTACCCAATATTACTAAACACATACACCTCAAAAATTGAATTTTTAGATCTTTGATTTTTGAAAATTTAGAACGTATTTAGTATTTTATGGAGTACATGTGTATAGTCTCACCCTCATTTTAGTTGAGACAATTAATTATCTCTATATATGTTTGAGGCAGATAAACTCTTACAATACATTTGAATTCGGGCAGACAAGCACTAATTAAGCTAGCTAGGAGTTTGCTACTTCTTTCTTCCAATAATCAAGAAGTATTTAGATTTAGATGCAATATTTAAGATGAAATTAGCAAAAAATGCAAATCACTAAAACTCTACACATGACAATCGAGAAATATGATAGTTATTGAACATGTTCTAATTTCTTATTGAACCTGATATCAGTCTTACTTCCGAATTTATCACTTAGAAGTATTGTTTTTATCAAATCTAACACTGATATATATATATATATATATAGAAAAACATTATTTCGTATATATTTGAGGAGACGAACTTTCATTATCTAGGATGAACAATAAAATGCTTTAAAAGAAAGGAGTTAAAAAAAAAAAAGAGACACAGCTGAGTTAGGAAGGTTTTTGGCGATATGAAGTGAAATCTTTCGATAATGCACGTTAAATCCCGTGTGTGGTAGATTTCTATTGAAATATTATAGAGATTTGTCCTAAAGAATGTATCATATTGATTATCTCATACAACTATCTATCATTCGTATACATTTGTTGATTTATATCCAATCTGACTGAGGGGTCTACGATAGGGTGGGAGAGTTGTTTTATCTCTGCATAATCAGAAGAAATTGAGATTTGAGAAATAAAATATATACATACATATATATATATATAAACACACGTGTGTGCATGCCATGCCATGCCATGTTCTTCAAGTCCTGGTATCAAACCAAACAGCGACCTCTTCTTCTTCATTCTCAACAACTCTCTCCTAATTCTCTCTCCCAATTCTCTCTCTATACATGCAGTGTATATATGTCTTTCATTCTCACTCATCATCTCATCATCGTCTTCATGTAATGGATTCTCTACTTCTTCTCCTCGCTATCGCTGCTGCCACGTCAGCCTATCTCCTATGGTTCTACCTCCTTGCCAGAACCCTCACCGGTCCAAACGTCTGGCCGCTCGTCGGCAGCCTCCCCCACCTCTTCCTGAACCGCCGCCGCATCCACGACTGGATCGCCGGCAACCTCCACGCCACCGGCGGCGTCGCCACCTACCAAACATGCACCATTGCCATCCCCTTCTTCGCACGTAAACAGGGCTTCTACACCGTCACGTGCCACCCCAAGAACATCGAGCACATTCTCCGAACCCGGTTCGACAATTACCCGAAGGGCCCCACGTGGCAGACCGCCTTCCACGACCTATTAGGTCAAGGCATATTCAACAGCGACGGTCAAACCTGGCTTTTACAGAGAAAAACCGCTGCTCTCGAGTTCACCACACGAACGCTAAGACAGGCCATGGCCCGGTGGGTGAACCGGACTATCCGAACCCGGCTCTGGATCATTCTAGACAAAGCCGCCAAAGATGAGCGCCACGTGGACCTGCAAGAGCTGTTGCTTCGATTAACATTTGATAACATATGTGGCCTTACATTTGGTAAAGATCCCGAGACTTTATCCCCTGACCTGCCGGAAAATCCGTTCGCCGTCGCGTTCGACTCCGCAACCGAAGCGACTCTGCAGAGGCTGCTCTATCCAGGGTTTCTATGGCGTCTGAAGAAGCTTCTAGACGCCGGAGCTGAAAGAAGGCTACGGAAAAGTCTGCAGATCGTCGAGGATTACATGTCGGAAGCGGTGAATGCGAGAAAGGAGACTCCATCGGACGATCTGATATCGCGATTCATGAAGAAGAGAGATATCGATGGAAACTTCTTCGAGAGATCGGTTCTGAAACGCATCGCTCTGAACTTCGTTCTCGCCGGAAGAGACACCTCCTCCGTCGCGCTCAGCTGGTTTTTCTACCTGGTGATGAACACCGCCGCCGTGGAGGAGAGAATCGTTCAGGAAATATCGTCGGTGCTGCAGGAGACCCGCGGCGGCGACACTCGGAGGTGGATCGAGGAGCCATTGACGTTCGACGAAGCTGATAGATTGGTTTATCTGAAAGCTGCTCTGGCTGAAACGCTGCGTTTGTATCCGTCGGTGCCGGAGGACTTTAAATACGTCGTCTCCGACGACGTTCTGCCGGACGGGACGGTGTTGCCGGCGGGATCGACGGTAACGTACTCGATATACTCGGTTGGAAGGATGAAGAGTATATGGGGAGAGGATTGCATGGAGTTTAAGCCGGAGAGGTGGCTCTCGACCGGCGGCGACCGGTTCGAACCGCCCAAGGATGGGTATAAGTTCGTGGCGTTCAACGCGGGGCCAAGGACCTGTTTGGGGAAGGATTTGGCGTACCTGCAGATGAAGTCGGTGGCCTCCGCCGTGCTCCTCCGTTACCGGCTGTCGTTGGTGGCGGGCCACCGGGTGGAGCAGAAGATGTCGTTGACTTTGTTCATGAAAAATGGGCTTAAAGTGCATTTGAAGCCTCGCGAGCTGGTTGCGCCGCCGAGAGCCGCCGCCGTGTCTGCTTAGGCTGCGGCGGAGCTTTCCCGGGAAATTATGCATGCATGAAATGCGACGGGGGAAGGGAATGGGATCAGAAGGGTATATTTGTCAGTTGAAATGTGTATTGATTTTGAGGAAGTACAGCTTGTTGATTTGTTTGTGATTGCTTGTTTGATTTTATATAAAAAAAAAAAAATCGTTTTAATTTGGCTAATTAATTGCATATAATTGTTTTTTGAATGTATTCACAAGACATGTTTAAGTTTTCCCACCCAATTTTAATAAAACACGCATATGATCGCTTATCTTTCTCCGAATTTGATTACATGAATAATTTTGTTCGTATATCAATTTATGATCACATTTGTGTTAGTAACTAACAATTTAGTCTTAAAAGTTAAATCCATTACTAATATATTTCACATCAATATCAATATTATTTAGTTTGGATGTGGTAT
Organism: Scutellaria minor; assembly: GCA_954870855.1. Classification (NCBI taxonomy): domain Eukaryota; kingdom Viridiplantae; phylum Streptophyta; class Magnoliopsida; order Lamiales; family Lamiaceae; genus Scutellaria; species Scutellaria minor. Next base: position 6,174,285 of record OX940729.1, read on the forward strand.
ATCAATTATGAAATAAAGATTTTTGGTATTGAGATCTTAATTGATATTTTAAAGACGGAGAATTTGTGATGTTTCGGATTGGTAATAATGTTAGAGCAAAATTAGTTGTATTGAGTAGAATGTGTGTGGTTTGTGTATGACACGAACAATGTAGTGTGTAGTTTTTTGTGGGTCGTGCATTGTATGGTCTATGTGGGTTGTGCATGCAATGCACGACCCATATTTGTGGTGTGTGGTTTGTGCATTGCATTGTTTGTGAGACGTAGTTTTTTGTGGATCATACAATGTAAGACCGTGTGTGTGGTGCATTGCACGGACCGTGTAGTATTGTGGGTGTATGTGATTTCAAATTTATGTAGTTTGTGCAATGCATGAAATATGGACGCACACAAATGTGCATCAAATTTGTATGTTACGTGAAAATTGTGATTTCATTTCATTAGAGTATTTCAGTCAGTATTTTCTTATCTAGTTTTGTGTTGTTCCTATATTTTATGCATACTTAATTGGTATCTGGATATTTCTAAAAATATTTAGTTAATTTCGAAAGTTTTAAAATATAGATTTCTTTAGTAGTGAAATAAAATAAAATTGAAAAACAATTAAAAAAATGGAATTTATGGTACCTTGAAACTATTTCACTTTACCTGTGTGATGGAGTTGGCCTTCACATAGCCACATTCTGGTAGTCGAATTCGGGCTTGTCTATATAAGAAAGGTTGACTAATTTTAAATATAATATTCCCAATATTAGTTTGGGATAATCACGAACATGAGCCCAACTCCATAGGCCCAAAGTAATACAGGCCTTTTTTTTTTAATTCTTGATAAGTAATACTGATACATGCCTTATTTATGCATTCCCTGCTAATAACATGGAACATGAATCCCTACTAAAATGCCTATACAAGACCTAACCTTTTTAGTTTTTTAGGAAAACATATCTGATCATTTGGAGGTACATATAAATTGTGAAACATATCTGATCATTTGGAGGTACAGAATTGTACAAAAAAAATGTTTTAAATACTAGCACCCCCCCCCCCCCCCAAGCCTTTGAGCAAAGAGTCGGTCTCTTGTACACCCGTCGCACAGTGCGACGGGACCACGCACGGTTGTGTCTTGGCGCACGGTCGTGTCCTGGGACACGGTCGACTATGCGTCACAATACAAAAAATCACATACTTATAACCCTAAATGACATACTTAGAGCTAAAAATCAAATACTTGTATGGCGCACGGTCGACCGTGCCCCAGGACACGACCGTGCGCCATACCATGCGCTACACATGCGCTGTATTGTCGGGCACGGTCGGACCGTGCCCCATAGCATGAGCAAAAATCACATACTTAGAGCTGGAAATTACATACTTAAAGCGGAAAATGACATGCTTGTACACTGTTGTGGCACACGGTCAACCGTGCCCCGGGACACAACCGTGCACGGTCCCGTCGCACTGTGCAACGGCCGCACGCAAGTTTTTGCGATGAGCAAATTATTTAACTATAAGTCTACAAAATTACTCCTTCAAAACTCAAAAAAAAAAAAAAAAATTATTCTTTGAAGCTTAATGATGTAGTAAAAAGTTGTTACAATTTTTTTCCAAATCACTCTTAAATCAAAGGGTAAGTATGTACTATTATCAAACTGTAAGGAATGTTTTCGATGATAGACAAGTTGTTTTCTAAGAATGCAGCTGAATAGAATCGAGCTGAACGAACATATTCTTGTTCAAATTTGTAAATTGTTATTGAATTAAAAAAATATATTTGTTTGATCTTATGTGATTATTATCGATCAACCATGTTTGAGAAAATTTTACACTTGTCAAACACAAGTGGATCTGAATAGTTTGTTTTTTTACATTTATTGTTTTTTTTATTTAATGTGTTCATGATTCATTATTAGGGGATAAACAAACAAATATCAAGTGCAAAAGTGATTATATATATATATATATATATATATATATATATATATATATGCTCTAGTTTGCTATTTTTAACCAATCCAGTCATGTGGAATATTATAATAATAATAATTATATATATATATATGCTCTAGTTTGCTATTTTTAACCAATCCAGTCATGTGGAATATTATAATAATAATAATAATAATAATAATAATAATATTATTATTATTATTATTATTATTATTATTATTATTATTATTATATGATCAGATGCCGCTGCAATATTAAATATTTGAAGCAGATCACATGTTGCTTTCATAAACCATGTGGTAGCTGGAAAATTGAGTCAATGGAATTCAGGCATCTCCAATGCCCTACTCAAATTGTGACTCAAACCCAAGTTTAAAGGAAATGGGCTTCCAACCCAACCGCAAATCACTACGCAGATTTGCTACTTTGAGCAGTAAGTGGCAAATTTGTCACTTACTGTTCACAACTCAAATATTTTTTTTTTTCTTTTATAATAATTTTCACTTATTTGATATTAATACACACATATACTATATAATATTTTATTATGTAGATGCGTATTACGAACTTTGAGATATCTTGATCAAATACTTTTGAAAAATAGTGTAATTATTAAATATAAGCACGAATTATAACTAATAGAAATATAATTGGAATATCATACAATATTTAATGCAAATTACAATGAAAGTTACTAAAACACATAAGCATTACAACATGTTAAATTTAAACTAATATTACACGTCATGCTAAATTTACTAGAACAAAAACATTAACGAAATGCATTTAAACTCCATATATAATATGGATTTTAGTAGTTTGGTAGACCACTTCCAAACCCTCCAATATCATTAAAATATTCTCTATAAGTATTGGAGGAATTTTCAGGTTGACATTGATTCATAAATTTGAGTTGCTCATTCTGTCACCATGAACGTCTAACCGGATCAGAAACGTCCTCCAAATTAATGCTCATTATTTTATCTACCCTGTTTCGTTTCAACTCTTCTAAAATAAGATCTTGACGTGCATTTGATTCAGCCATTAAATCCAGATACTTTTTATTTGTTTCTTCCATGGATTCCATAACACGAGATGAATCTTCTCCTTTTTTTCCTTTTTAGTTTAGCCTTTTTCACTCCCTCGGGTTGCATTTGTAATGATGGACAACTATCATTTTCATCACTCAAGTTTATATTGAATTGAGTTATTCCTGGAGAAAAGAGAGTAGGAGAATCTGACATTGATGTTTCTGATTGTGATGAAAAATTAACACGTCTCTGACTATGATTATTTCCTGAATCCACAAAATTTTTCATAGTGTTGAACATATGATCAAACTTAAATCTCTTCTTATACTTTGGATCTTGCATCAGCAAGATCTTTGCTCTACACATCGCATAATTTAGAATATGAAAGTTAATACTGAATGTTTTTCTTCTAGACTTTACATAAATGAATAAAATAAGAACATCAACTTACAATATCTCCATTTGAAACTCCACTTGGATTCGAATGTTGGATTTGTGCCACACATCCATTCAACTTTGAGACTGCACTTTTGATAACAGTAACACGATCACGCAAAGACTTTATATTTCGACATTCAGTGACATTGTTTGGGCGTGTAGAATTGTATTTGGTTTCTACACGTGACCAAAAAGTATTTCCAGATTGATTTGCACCTACAATTGGATCTTGGGAGACATCAACAAACACATCACAAAGATGTATATCTTCATCAATAGAATAAGAGGTTTTTCGGAAGGCCATTGTAGAATTGATAAGTTAGAAATGAGATTTGAGAAACAAATGAATTCAAAAGATATAGTTACTTCAAGTGTGAATTTTTGGTTGAAATGAATGGTCGTTTTATAGATGGGATAGAACTTATTCTCATTTGTGTAAAACAACATCAACGGTTGAGATCAAAAGATTAAAACGATTATCAACGGCTACGAATGAAGACACTTGGATTGTGTTTTTCTACACACTCACCACTTTCCAAATGATATGAACGGTTGAGATCAAAAGATTAAAATTATTATCAACGGCTACGAATGAAGACACTTGGATTGTGCTTTTCTACACACTCACCACTTTTCAAATGATATGAATGGTTGAGATCAAAAGATTAAAATTATTATCAATGGCTACGAATGAAGACACTTGGATTGTGCTTTTCTACACACTCACCACTTTTCAAATGATATGAATGGTTGAGATCAAAAGAGTAAAATTATTATCAACGGCTACGAATGAAGGCACTTGGATTGTGTTTTACATGAACAATTATATAATGAACATTGTTTGCAATCATTCATCACTTCATTTCCTCACTAAGTCTTATTTTTTTACTTTGTTATTTCTCACTTCATTTACTTTTCAAAGATGAATCCAAATTTTGCAAGTCCTTCTCATTTATTTTCTTCTTCTGATGATGATGATGAAGATCAGTATGAGTCGATGATACTCGATCTTCATAAGCAAAATCAAATGATTTGTAAAAGAGCAATGGCTAATAACAGGGTCCTTTATAAGTGGCTAACAAATTCAAATGTTGAGCCTTCTCATGGAGACTTGATTGTTGGGCATAGAATAGTATATCGTGATCGAGAAAGTGCAGCTAAAAATCTTTTTGATGATTATTTTGCTGAAAATCCAACGTACAATGAATCGATGTTTCGTCATCGTCAGTTCTGCATGTCTCGAAGTTTATTTCTTCGAATTCATGATGTTGTTATGAATCATGATCATTATTTCATACAAAAAAAAAGATGCATTTGGTAGACTTGGTTTGTCTGTGAATACATAAAAATTGGAGAGTCTACTGCAATTAAATGTGTAAAACGATTTTATCGTGCTATTGTGGAGATATTTTCAGAAAAATATTTAAGATCGTCGACTGCCGATGATATTGCTAGGCTACTTATAGGTGAGCAACGTGGGTTTTCCGAAATGTTAGGTAGTCTTGATTGTATACATTAGACGTGGAAAAATTATCCTACAGCGTGGGCTGGACAATATGCAGGTTGTAGTGGTTCTCCAACCATCATTCTTGAAATTGTTGCTGATTACGATCTTTGGATATGGCATTCATATTTTGGTATGCCAGGATCTAATAATGATATCAATGTATTGGAGAGGTCTCATCTTTTTTCAAATCTTGCTAGAGGTATTGGTCCTCCTGCACATTATGTTATCCAAGGAGAAGAATACAACACGGGGTATTATCTAGCAGATGGTATATACCCCAAATGGTCGACTCTTGTGCAAACTATTCGTGATCCACATGGTCCAAAGTAAAGACATTTTGCAACCATGCAAGAAGCTTGCAGAAAAGATGTGGAACGTGCATTAGGAGTTCTTCAGAGTCGATTTGCAATTGTAGCAAATCCTGCTCGCTTTTGAATGACAAATGACTTGCAAGACATAATCACTGCATGCATTATAATGCATAATATGATAATCGAGGATGAACGGGATCTCAGTGCTCCGATTGTAGAAACAAGAGATGTGACAACTCCAAAGGTAGAAATGATAAGTAAAGAAAATTCTAGATTTCAAAATTTTCTTCGTCGGCATAGAGAAATCAGAGATGCAGATGCTCATTACAAACTTCGAAATGCATTGATCGAACATATTTGGGTAAAATGGTCTAATTCGGAATGTTAGTGATAATTATTATATAATTTATATTTTTCTGTCATTATGTAATTTATTTGCATTGTGTTGTATGACTAGATTTTTTCTTTAGTATATTAATATGTATTTGTGATGAATTTTATAATATAAGTTTGGTATTTTTAATAAGATTTGTAGTTTATAAATATTTATTTATAATTGAAATCAATTAAGTTAAAAAAAATTTATGAACTTAAATACACAAATATTTGATATTAAAGAAAATTCAAAAAAATTAAAAATATCGTAAGAGAATATTCCAATTTGAGTTTGAAGGGTTGGAGATGGTGGCAAATTTGGTGGCAAAAACAAGATTTGAGTTCAAATTTGAGTTTGTGGGTTGGAGATGGTCTTAGTTAATTATATATTTTTCATTTTTTAAACTGTACCAAAAATATATATATATATATATATATATATATATATATCTTATTTTAAAGATTATGCTCACTTTAGACATATAGATTTGGGAGAAATACTAGGAAAAATTATAGTTATTTATGACCTCTTTGATATCATTTCAGTCTTATTTTCACATATTCAACATAAATTATTAAAAGCGTTCATGGAATTGTTTCGAAAAAAAAAAAGGAAAAAAGAAAAAAGCATTCATGGAATTCTTTCTCACTTGAGAACAAAATCAACACCAAAAAATAACCATAAATTATAGGGAATTAATGGGTCACCCATATGGGTTTGACCCTGTCCAAATATATATTGATATTGGATATAATTAATTTTGCACTAACATTGATACATAATATTCTCCTTCATAAAATCAGTACTTAGATTATAGTTGGATGTGGATTTCCAACTTGATTTATATCAAAAAAAAAAAAAAAAAACATAGTGTACAGGGTTCTGATTTTAACCGTGTAAAAAATCAAATAATTCATAGTTTTTCCAACGCAGGGGTATATATGATCCTTATTTCGCAACAAAGCTCAATTATAAGATATAATAATATGCTTATATCTAAACGTGTAGTATAATTGACTTATGTCAACTAAAAATTTAATAAAGTAGAAGAATTATAATAAAAGATCCAAATGGAATTAAACTAAATAATTGATAATATTGATAGATGCCCTTTTGGATGAAGATAGTGATATTCCTTCCAAAAGCCAAAGCCAAGAAAGATTAAGTCAATTGTGTCACTGTATGAATTGTAGCATTGGACATTTTTAGAAATGTAGGAGACATGCTCTTCACATCACTTTTCCATCATTGGCACCTTCACCTCAACCTTTTCTGCATAATGTAAACTTATCATCTTCATAAATGTTCGTGGCTGCCCATCCTCATCTTCTATCATATTTGATATTTCATTTAATATTTCATTATCTTTAATACACATTCATGTTGTTGTTTGGTTATTGATGATTTCATTATATATATATATATATATATATATATATATATATATATATATATATATTAAATAAAGTATAGAAGATCTCATGTGACTAGCAAGGAGAAATGGACAATTCCCTAAAAAATTGTGATTTTGAAAAAATTTCTATCTCAAAAAAGTAGACATACATATATATATAAGTTATTTTCCTATTATTTTTAAGAAAAATAAATTTTAGTAGTTTTTCCCTACTTTTAATAATTCTCTTCGATCTCGGAGCTTGGGGATTCAATTTTCTTACTGCCTTAATTAATTTGTTGGATTATTTTAGAATAAGCAAATTTGGTGACTATCAATTTGTTGACAAGTACTTGCAATTGAATTTGTGATTTTACCAAATATATAAATATAAAAAAACGGTTTTCATTTACCAAATATCCACTAATAGAATAGTATTATTCTTTCAGTTCTTCATTTTCTATTTTTTGTAAATACTTTTGTAAGCTTTTGTTGGAACTCTATAACCAACCGATGTGAATAGCATGATATCTTGTATAATAATGATTAATATTATTGTGGCAAGCTAACCAATAAAATATATATATATAAGGGTTTTTTTTTTTTTGGAGGAATGTTCACAATTTTATAATTTACATTCGACATATTGAAGTGACACTACATGAATCATTTATTTGAGAATGACTAATAATCTTTTATGTTTTTGACATTGATTTTGTAGCAAACTGGTCGAGTTGACTACACTATAATAAGTTTTAGAGCTTTAATAGAAACAGAATTAGTAGAGGTTAGTGATAACACGAATGGCATCAAATTTTAAGTTTAAAATTAACCAATTTAACTGCAACTTATTGGGCCTATATGATCTCCTTAAATCTTAATATTCTAATTGTTTTTTTTTTTTTAATTAGCATAATGGGAGTGCAGTCTTGTATGAAACATATATATATTTGTGAATCCTAATTATTGAAATCGATTCTAACTGATTTTAAATCCAAATTAACGATATTTAGTTCATAAAATTTAATCAGAGATCATGTGATTCATATCGGTCTAACCTTCAAATTTAGACCTCATGAACTCACCAAGTCTTTAATATCACGATGATATTATCCATTTTAAACAAACAATAGTATATATCTGATTTTATTTTTAGACTTCCATTATATATTCCATATTAATAAATATTCTTATCTTATCATTGTGTGTATATATAGAAATACATGCGGATTGAATCAATGTGTAAAGCTTTATTTGCATTCAAACAATGAATTAAAATCCAAAATATAAGAGTACAAAAAAAAAAAGTAGTTGTTTTAGAGAGGGGGGTGTGTCTAGATGATAGAAAAAGAATATGGGATGCTTCTCAATTGGAGTGGCCTAACTAGCTATACTACACACCTCTCTTTTTAATTAACTGCACATTCCATGTTGGTTCTTTTCACTATTAATTAAATATATCACCAATAATTGGTCATCGCTCTTCTAAATATCTCTCTAATTTAATTTGATTTTTTCATTTTCTTTTTCATGCTTTCAAATCTTTTGCTACATCTGTTAAAAGTATATATATCAAAGTAGAAATCTATCTATAATTACAATTATTCACATACGCACTTTATATATATAATAATAATAATTCTATGTTTTAATTCATTTTTTCTTCAAATATAATTTTTTAATTGATGAGATGCTATTGTTCAAAAAAAAAATTAATGATATGCTCAAATTTGAAGAACCGAGAACCAAATCGAACCGAAAAATTTCGATTTGGTTCGGTTCGGTTATAAAAATCTAAAAAAATCGATTTTTCGGTTTTGGTCGGTTCGGTTCGGTTTTTAGCCGAACCGATCGTTGCTCACCCCTACTCATTTAACAGAAAAATTTATAAATAAAATAGGGATAATTTTAATTTTGGTCAAATATGTAAGGTAATTTTCATTTTTTGACAACAAAGTATTTATTTTTCAATTTTGGTCCCCTATATTTTAATTTTTTCCAATTAAAGTCTTTTTTGCTCAAAATTTTCAAAATTGCTAACATGGCAACTAGAAATTTCAACGTAGCCGTCTGAAAATCTGACGTGACATCCAAATGATGGCTGCTACGTCAGCAATTTTAAAAATTTTGACCAAAAAAAGAACTGAAATTTGAAAAAATTAAAACATAAGATACCAAATTTAGAAAACAGATATTTGGTTGTCTAAAAATGAAAAATATTTTATATACAATATCAAAATTGAAAATAACCCCATAAAATATTTAATGGCGATAGTTTTCATTTGATCACCTTAATTATCATGAGAATATGATAAATTAAGCCAATGATGCAATTTGTAGCTCATATGTGTTTATTGACTACCAATAATAATGGAAATTTTAATAAGTACAATTATAAGCAGATCTTATGTGAGACAATTTCATGGATCTCATTTCATAAATCAGGTTAATTTGATCCAATCAACACCAATCAATGTCGTTAACCCAAAAATATTACATAATTCATATAAAGTATTACAATATCATCATGTAATACTTAAAAAAGTATTACATAATATTTTTATGTTTATCAAGTGATACTTATCATGTGATATTTTCAAAAGTATTACATGATATACATAAAAATATTACATTATGCGTATAAAATTATTATTTATCAAATTACAATTTCTCAAGTTAATACATTTAAAGTTACGGAATAAAAAATATTGCTCATTACACATAAAAGTATTATCTTATACAAACAAAAGAATTACATAGTATTATTTGGCAAGTTACAATTTTTCAAAAGTATTACATAATGAGAAGGAAAATATTACCTATGAAATAACATACAATTTTCCAAATTAGTCATGAATTTAGAATTTTGATCGTATATCCCAAACCGATCCGTCTCACATGATGGGATCGTAAAATGATGTTACCAAGAATTTGTCTACAATCATTACATCACTTTTTGCCTATACTCTTTTTGCCTATACTCGGAACAGATTTATATACAATTATTTTGATATTAAATTTGTAAAGTTAAAAAAAAAAAAAAAAAAAACTATTGCAGCGTAAAAAAAAAAAAAAAAAAAAAACTTTCAAAATTTCATAAATAATATAAAATAATTGTAATAAAACCAATTAATAACTAATCGTTCATTTTATGCTGATCGTGTAAATGAATCGAACACGTTATCTATGATTGGTTTGCGTCAATATATATTTTCAAAAACTTAATATTCTTATTTACGTGGGTCGAATTAATCCAACTAATCTAAAATAAGTAATTACTAAGCATATATTCAAATATTACTATAAAACAGTAATACCCAATTTAATATAACGACACATTCTTGCTATATTTGTATTTAGAGTGTCATATATATGGACATATAAATATAATCATTACTTTATTATCGATAATTTGAAAATCTTTTTCTTAAAAAAAAAAAAAACAGTAATGAAATTCATAAATTATCATCAATAGCATCTTTTGAATTTACATGCACGACCAAAATAAAAGAGGCTATGAACTTTAGAAAAAATTACCACTTATTCCATATTTTATTATAAGTTTTTCGTCAGCTAAGAAATAAAGAAGATAGTATAATTTAGATATATTTGGAAAAAAGTATAAGTAGAATGAGATTATATCATCTCTCTAATCTCTATTAAGCTTTACTAATTGTCAGCTTAATACTTGGAAGGGTCTATATATACTAGGGTTTTTGAAGCAATATTTTATACCGCATCAGATCTCTCTCTCTCTCTCTCTCTCTCTCTCTAACTCTCTCTCTCCTTCACAGCCATGTTCCCTGAGTTATTTCGGGCATTTCGAAATGAGAAATCAAGGTTATATTTTATATATTGAATTATTATTATTAAGTATTTTGGGTTGATTATTAATAATGAATGAATATATGGTGTGTTTGGTGCAGGGCGCAGAAAAGGAGCAAAAAGAGGGAAGAGGAATTAGAAAATGTAGATCAAGTGTATTCAGTTCCAATCCGGTGCAGGAAGGATCTGCTTCCCAAACACACCTCTTTCTCTTTAACACCTTCCCACTACAATAATATTCATAGGTCAGATCATACATATCACAACCTTTTTTTCCTTTCTGTTTTAAATCATTATTACCATTTGTCTTTTAATTAATAATTTTCATAAATATTTGAAACTTGGAGAAATTAAATATCTCATATTTCATGATACTTAATTTTTATTTTAAGAGTTAGAAAAGGTGGAAGGGAGGGAATCAATATTAGAAAACTTGTTTGATCCAGGTTCTAACACTAATCATCACAATCTACATCTTTATAAAGTTGGAATACCACTTAAACTATAAAGCTCGTGGTTCATGACATTTAATTTTGACACACTTACATTTATCATCTTTTTTATAGCCATTAATGTATATTTTTAGACTTTTCCACATAAATTAACGAAACTGATAAAAATATTGATTGATCCTTGTTCAAGTTCAATTACTATAGATGAATTTTGAATAATCATTTTGTATCTCATTTAATATAAAAGAAGTAAATGATGTCAATTTTGATAGAACATGCGCAAATGTTTCTTAAAATCCGATAATGAAACTCATTTTGGGTTTCAAAAATCACAAAAACTCACGTGAGACGGTCTCACGGATAGTTTTCGTGAGACGGAGCCCCATCACTAATAAACAACATGTGAATTGTAGGGTTTGGGTGGTGGGTAATTGGGTTGTGGGTTGACCCGTCTCACACAATGCATTAAAATTCCGTGAGACGGTCTCACAAGAGACTTACTCTTCAAAAATTGACTAATACAACATTTATTTTGGGAAAGAGGGAGCTTTAATAAGGAATAATTTTCATTTTAAGGCTGTCAGTTTTACTTAAAATGCAAAAACATCAATACAGTAACTTATAATAATCGCAAACACATACTAATTTAAATTATTATTTTTTAAGAGACTAATTTAAATTATTGAAGAGCGTTTAAATAGTTTTTGAGATTCTAATAGCATGATGGGATTAAAATATCATCAGCGTTTCATTCCTGTTAAATCAACATTAAAATTCTGTTTTTGTTAATCATATACATGGCCCAGATCAGATTTATTTTATGGAGATATATTGTTTTCTCTAATTTACAGGTATATATAGCGATATTCACAAATTATATTTCACAATACACAAGAAATAATAGGCTTCATAAATAATAATCAAATTGAGAGAGAGAGAGATTAGGTGTATAAAATGTCTCTTTCAAGCAAGGTTGGGTGTTGTTAATGGATGAATGAGTAAATGCATTGATTTAGATGTATTGTCCCTCGCTGTCCCAAACACTACCTTAATATGTTTTTTCTTTTATAATTTCAAAGTAGGGTTCATTCAAAAAAATCATCAACTATTGATCGTTTTTTAATTCCAATATGAATTTTGGGAAATAATAACATTGATCACAGACTATGTAATTTATTTTCAAATTACAACATCAATCTTATTATTGGGACACTTGGACGAGGTCATCCCAAATCAATCACATACTTTCAATCTGCTGCTGACACTACCATGAATCAAAAGTGGATAATTTTCATCAATGCTGATGGCATTACAATTAAGTGTTGCAAAGCCTAGTCAATAATGTCATTGAAATTTTTGATAATTCATACTGCAATTGAAAATCGACTCGAAAATCGACTCATCATTCATGAATCTTTTTTATGTTTTTTTTCATGATCAACTCTTAATAAAATATATTCCTTTCGTTTATAAAAAATAGATTTGTTTTCTATTTTTGTAAGTCTCAAATTATAGTCCAGTTATTAATTATTTTTCAGGTGACTGCAAATAGCCTTATTTAACAGACCTGTTATTAACAAAATTCATCTTTCAATTGAGTAGTTTCAATAGTGATTTAATTTTTTTTATACATCATTAAAGACATAGAAAAAGAAAAATATAGTTGAAATTACATATAATATGTTTTCAGAGTCTTTAGCCCCTATTTCACTATAATTTACTAAGCTAGTAAACTTCTGAATTGTTTTACTAATTAATTTCATAAACTTTTGCCAAGTGCTTGTTCTATTATCTTGTTTTACTAAACACACTTAACTTTCAAAAATACTCAATATAAATAATTATGGAGAATTCAAGGGCATTCAATCCCTACAAACTTTTAATAGGATGGGTTTGAGTATTTTTATACGGATTTATAATAAAATAGAAAAATAGTTATAATATCAGGACTCTTATAATGTTTATTTCACCGAAATATTACCAAATACTTTAGTATAGTGATATTTTAGAATTAATAAGTTGTCCTATATCACATGGAATTTTATACATTTAATTATATATTTTATTATCAATTTAGGATAAAAGGAAAAGATATATTATTTTAAATTTAAGGGGGAAAATATGGTAATATTTTCTTATAATGAGAGAGAATAATTTATTATACTGATTAGTGATTACTAATGTAGGAAACACATTGAATTCACCAAACGAAATCTGAAATCTTTGCAGAGGCGGACGAAACACCAAGAGAATGGCGAGCAAGGTCTCCAATTTCTCCGATCTGATCCAACGCGTCACCGCTTCCTGCCTCCTCCACCCCCTCGCCGGAGTCTCCCGCCCCGAAGACATCTCCGTCACCGACGAGGAGGAGTTCTACGAAAACGACGTGCCGGCGGAGGAGGAAGAGGAGAAGTTTACGATCAATGCCGATTGGGACGGCGCTGAAAACGGCGAGGAGGACCAGCCGCCGAGGGTAGTAGAGCTGGAAATGCTGATGAGTCAGGTGTTCGACGCCGTTTCGGTCATGAAGAGGGCGTACGTTAGCCTTCAGGAGGCGTACTGCCCTTGGGATCCGGATAAAATGCGCGTCGCTGACGTGGCAGTGGTGGCGGAGCTGCGGCGGCTGGGTCTCCTCAGGGAGAGGTTCAGGCGGAGCAACGGCGGTGGAAAGGGCGGCAGGTGGGGGATTGGGGCGGCGACTCTGCGGGAGGTGGTGGCGCCGTACGAGGCGGCGGTGGAGGAGCTGAAGAGGGAGGTTAAGACGAATCATGTGGAGATTGAGAATTTGAAGGAGAAGCTTAAAACGGCGACGTCTTTCGATCGGATGAGTGGTACTAAGTCAAAGGGCAAGTCCAAGAGACGAGTCAGCTGCACCACTCAAGGTTAGCCCCTCAAATGACCATTTTACCCTTCGCAAGCTTGTTTGATTATGTTGATATCATCATCCTTAACTCATATCAGAACTTTAAGAATGTTAAGACTTATATGAAGATTAGCTTTCAATCTGATCATGATTTTGAGTGAATTATGTGACAGTGGCAGCAGCTCCAGCAGTGGAGCTATTTGAATCGACAATGAGCTTAGTGAAAGAAGCTTCCAAAGCCTTCACATCCCTGCTCCTCTCCCTCATGCGCTCCGCTCGTTGGGATATAGCAGCAGCTGTTCGTTCCATAGAAGCCGCCTCCTCCACCACCGCCACCATGAACAACCCCACCACCACCACCACCTTCACCGACTCTATAGTCGGGGCCAACCATGCTAAGTACGCTCTGGAGTCCTATGTGAACCGGAAAATCTTCCAAGGGTTTGACCACGAGACGTTTTACATGGATGGCAGCCTATCCTCAATACTCCACCCTGATCAGCACCGTAAAGACTGCTTCACTCAGTACCGGGACATGAAGGCGATGGACCCCGTTGAACTCCTCAGCATTTTGCCCACTTGTAGCTTTGGCAACTTCTGTTTCAAGAAATACCTCTCAATCATCCACCCAAAGATGGAGGAGTCATTGTTCGGAGACTTGGAGCAGAGGCGGCAGGTGCTAGACGGCCACCATCCGAGAAGCCAGTTTTACGGGGAGTTTTTAGGGTTGGCTAAGGCTATTTGGTTGCTGCATTTGCTGGCGTTTTCCTTGGACCCTCCTCCGAGCCATTTTGAGGCCAGTAAGGGGGCGGAGTTTCATTCGCAGTATATGGAGAGTGTGCTGAGGATTTCTGGTAATGATGGACCCAAGGTTGGAATGTCGATGGTTGTGGGGTTCCCCGTTAGTCCCGGGTTTAAGCTTGGGAACGGGTCGATTATCAAGGCTAGGGTTTATCTGGTTCCTAAGAACTGATGAAGATAGTTCAATTTCTGGATGTATTAAGAACTATGTACTCCAATGTAACTTGTATTTTGGAATATTACTAGTTTTGCCTGTTTGAAGAACTTGTTTCTCCTTATGTGCTATATATATGGTGATGCTAGACTGAAGAGATGTGTATACCTGCTGTCTCTATCTACCGTGGTTACCAAGAAGCAATCTGCTGTTAGGTATGATGAGAGAATGAGAACGAGAACAAGAACAAGAACAAGAACCATAATGTATTTCCTGCTTTTGAATAATATTTAGTGAATAATATGAATAACATATTTCAATAGTATAGTTTGACACAACATTCTATGTTACAATGTGATCTTCGTAGATCTATTGATACAAATAATTCAAAGGTCTCAACACGTATAAATCTAGCTACCCAAGTGACAAGTGATATATAGTGAGCCAAGTTTGGTGTGGTCACTGCAGTATGCATGATTAATCATCATCCATTTTTGAACCTCTGGGAAAGCTGATTCCATAACCAAAAAATTTATATATTTTTTGTTTGCATGTACATTGATATTCTGAACTTATAGGACTCTGGGATTAAGAGTTTCCAAAATCATTTGTTACCAGTTCTGAAAGTTGAGATGATGAACACCATGTAGAAGTGAGTTGTCTCGTTGCCAATCAAACACAAAAAATAGTGGCGATATGATACATCATAACTTATCAATTGAATAATTTTTTGACCTGCAAAAGAGATGAAACACATCATTCTAGTTGGAGGTAAATATTTGTAATTTCTACTAAACCAAGAACTGGAATTTTTATAGTTTCCGATTCAACTAATTTTAGTTGTCCAGATTCTCAGAAGATAAAGAATTAAAAATCACAGGACTCTAGAGTAGAATTCCCTTTTTTTTTTTTTTTAACTCAGCTTCGTTTTTCTGGCAGCAAAAAAAGAATTATATCATATTTAACATGAGGCACTTGTGGCCATGTTAAGAATGGAAGAATAAGTCTATATTCTCTGTTTCTCATGGTATGGTAATGTTGGAGATTTTCATATGAAAGATGAATCAGCTTACTTGTTCGAGAATTAAAAACATGATTACATTCCACGACCCAAGTCGACCAAAATTTGGGAAGAACCCCTTGTAAAAGGCAAAAATTCCCTGCAAAAAAAAGACGTTGTCCACCATCATTACCAGCATCAAGGTCAAATTTTAAATCCAGACAATAACAATAACAGAAATGCAAAACGGTTATTCAGGTGATGAAAGATCCCCAAATAACCATATCTCAAGCAGTACTAGTAAGTGTTGAAATGTATCTCCTTGTAACTAACTCTCCCACATAGAGAGATGATACTAACTAACTTGAGAACCATTGCTCAAATGCAGCACCTCCATTCCTACTTCTACATTCAACATGGATAAGAGAACAGGTTGATTCAAATGGGAAGTGAAAAACAAAAGACTATGAGTTTGTTCGGTATCACTTTTGGGATGGACTTTTGAGTATAAAAGTCCATTTACAAATTATTTGAATGTTTGGCAAATATATTTTGGAAGGACTTGTGGAAAAGTCACATTCTCAAAAGTCCATTCAAGAGAAGTGAAATTTGTGACTTCTCAAAATTAATTCCCTTAGCAACTTACCAAAAATGAAAGTGACTTCTCAAAATTAATTCCCTTGGCAACTTACCAAAAATGAAAGTTCACCCAACATATTTCCATAATGTTAAAAAACACTTCTTAAGAAGCACCTAATAGAAAGTCCATTTTTTATGGACTTCCATTTTGGAAGTGTTTCCAAACAAGCACTATGAATTCTATTTGGAGCATGTGAACACATAGAAGTTTATACATAGTGTTAAAGACTCAGGAATGTAAAACTGCAAGTAGTAGAATACAAATGCATGACAAAATTCAGGCATATTATGATCAGTCACATTTATGCCAAATGGGAATTAAAAGGGAACACACCTCAGTTTTTAATGTTCTGAAGAAGCAATCTATAGTGCCTTTATAGACTGAGTCTCCCATCATTCTAGATTTTACCTGGAAAGAGCAAGCAGAAGAAATTAACATGTGGTATCACTAGCAGATGTGAACACATTTTTGTCATTTTACCAAGTCGGTGCATAGCAGAAAAGATCTTTTTTATTACTTAAACAATGTCAAGATTATTGTTTATTGCTTGAATATAGTAAAAAAAAAAAAAGGTGGAATTGATAAAGATATTTCACATTGGATTCAAGTAGGTTGGAACAAATAGAAAAGCATGTCCTCTATATTCTGTTAAATAACACTGATATAACAAGGAAATTGTTATAAAATAGCCATAAAGTGGTAATGCTTTGTGGGTCAGAACGTTGGGCGTCTAAATACGAACATGAACCAAAAAATGAGGGTATAAAACATAAAGAATGTAGAGATGGAATAGCATATACACTAAAGATTAAATAAATAAGTATTGAATGTATCAGAAAGAAAATGAGGGAAGCCAAAAATAGATGAGAAAATTAGTGATACACTTAAGATAGTTTGGACATGCATATGGAAGACTTTTGAGATGCTCCAGCAATGTACGGAAAGTACAGAATCATCAACACAAATTCCAAGTGGTAGGTTTCATTAAAATTTCCAATTCCAGCAGGATCTTTGTCAATCATACAGAATGTTAATGCATATGGCTAGAACTGCCTAAGGTCATGATTTCTCACATTCTTGTGCTTTAATAGGAAAAGTTTCAAATTCTTACTTCTAATCGGTCACTGATTAATAACACTAACATAGAAAGAGTTGGCATATGGAATAAGATGGTTCATATCTACCAAATTACAGATCAATATTTATCCATCAGCAAGCTATGAAATAACTGAAAGGAAAAGAATTACCACATCAAGAGGGGAGCCAATACAGACAGCAAAGAACCCTGCACCTAAACCAGCTAATATATGCGTCAGAACATTGTCTGTGAATCCTGGAATTTTCAAAATTGTCTGCATATAAGATAAGATTAGAGTAGAAGGCAATAACATCACATGACAGCATAAGATAACACAAGAGCACAGTGAGAGAGAGAAAGAGAGAGAGAGATGACCTCTTTGACATGATCGTAACTAGCTAATTCTGCAGCATTAATAACTGCATTTCTAGCAATGTTTGGCCCAAGCCCTGTCCACAAAGCTGCCACTCCTTCCTGTTGACTTCTGGCACTTAATGAGTGGGTAAGCATATTAAACACACCCACCAATTACTATAACAAAAGTCACCTGCTTGACAATGGCATAATATGCATGCAAAGCACCAGTGTAACGCTTCACTACTCCGACAGGCATTTTACCCTCAGCTTGAAGCCGAACTTTCACAAGGTCGGTAGGATTAGCCACGGCTATTGCTATAGCACCTTCGAATTTTGATAAAAGAGGTTTATTAACTGTTCAGATACAACTAGCAATTCTCTTTTTATAGAACAATAGAGTAAAAGAATTGATATTTTATTCACCAGTTAGCAGAGCAGCTAGTATTTTAATGAATAAGGGCACATCTCCAGAATAATTACTTCCAACAAATAATTCTTTGACCTGTTCAGCAAGAGAATGATTTCATTATTAGCTTCAAAATTATACTTTCAACCAACGTCTGAAGAAGGATTAAAAAAAGGTAGCAACAATGATACAGACAGGCTCGTACAACCCAATTCTTAAGCCTCCATACAGGCATTGGCGATGCAAACCCGGTATGATTCCTTTCCAAAGTGCGAACAAACCTTCTTCTTTTGCTATGGTAGCAATTGTACCCAACAAACCCCTGTATTTTGGCGTGGCTTCTGAGTCCCCTAAAGGAACTCTCTTTTGTAGTTGGAGCCTTACTTTAGCAGTATCCAAAGGAATGGTACAGAACTGCACATGACCACAGTGTGAAGGGTCAATTCGAACTCTTCAAATTCAAATTTTGGCATCATAGTTAAGAATAACTGATTGCAAATAAAATAAAATAGAAAGAGTTCAAAAGAAATGGAATTTTGTAATTATGCAATGTATATTCTTATGCTAAAATATATCATATTTTCATTAGCTACCAGCCACTTGATACCTCAGATGCAGTCAATAACTAGTCAATCCAGCACAGAGACCTAGTGACCACTCTACTCTCTATACAGAAGCGTGAATTGCAGTAAATAATTTCATCAATGATTAGAGTAGAAAACATTGAAGATCAAGGCATAGGGAGGATATAATATTAATTAGCATAATTGTAAAAGTATGATCCCCAATTAACTTGAATTCACAACTAAATTCTAACTCCGCCCTAAATTAAATGTCCTGTTGCTGTCCTTGACTAGTTCACAGAATCGCAAAAAATTTATAGATTAAACTGACTCCAACAACTGAAAGTCTGAAAATTCTGAAAAATAGCAGTGCATTATTCTACGATACAGTTAAAACGAAACGATGAGCATCAGCTGAAGTTATACAAGCTGAACCGTAAAATTAAATCTCGAAAAATTAACAGTAATCAACTATGATCTAATGCTGTTATCCAGGCAATGCAAGCGCAAATGAGCAAAGTGGAACCGATAATACTGATAATAATTGACCTAGATAGCGAGAAATTGATACCTCGGCTACACAAGCAGCGAATGCGCTACAGGCGAATATTCCGGCGAAGGAGATCGCCGATGGATCCGCCATTGATGAGATCAACAATTGTTCAGTTGTGTTTCTAGTATCAATAACAAACGGGTCTAATCTGAGTACAACAAAAATAGACACAACTGTAGGCAGTCGGCAGATACTTAAAGAGTCCTTTTTTTTTTCTTTTACTTTTTTTTTTTATGGATTTTGAGGGGGAGGGGGAGAGTTAAACGTTTCGGTGGTTTTATTTATTCAGGATTAATATGAATTTGCCCCAGATACTCTTAACTAATATCGTTTTGCACCCCCAATTGTCTCTCTTTTGCCTCATAATATTAAAATATTGTCTTTTTAATATTAAAATTAATTTTAAAGTATATTTAAATGATAGATGCAAATACTTGAATTATTTTTAAAAATATGAGGGGAAAAGGAGACAATGAGAATATAAGAAATTACTTTTTCGCCCAAAACAAAAAAAAAAATTTGATCGACTTAATAGATTAATAGATGTATTTCTAGGGTCCTTCTATAGTACACCGTTGTATTAATACACCGGTGTTTTCAACCATCAGATCTTGAATGATCTCATCCTAACCCTTCATTTACTTTTTACCTTTTTTTACCTGTTTTGAGAAATTACTGCAGTAAAAACTAAGAATTCCCCCAACAACCAAAAGAGTCTGGACAATTAAGTCTAAATCTACCTTCTTCATTAATTGTATATATCATTAATCTGCAACCATAAAAATACAATCAAATATGTTTGTATTATGCATCTCGTTATTACGAATCATTTGACATCCATATTCAATATGTTTGGATATTTGTTATGAAATCTCGTCATTACAATTTCACAGTCTGCTTCTGTACTGCTGCATTCACTTCATACCATGATAGTATCTCTACTGTCTATAATTATTTGAAATACCACAAAGTAATCAACTCATTTGATTGTTTGTTTTGTGTACGAATCATTCACCGAATTAATTGTGTATTGTGGTTTCCTATAACCCTAGTTTAAAAAATATCACTGCTAGTATGCAACAGCGAATTAGTTAAATCTATTCAATCTGATAATTAAAAATTAATAGTTTGAATATTGATTTCAATGGATAGTTGTATCCCAACAATGTATGTCTTAGATTTGGATGCAACAATAGAAATGCATGTAATATTATGCATTAATAAATTCAGGATTAACAAATATTATTGTGATACTTCAGTTACATTGATTTCGATTTATACATACATACAACATGATTGATTTACAATGATTAAATGCAAGCAAAATCAAATGCAAGCAAAATAGGTAAATGCAAGCAAAATCAAATGCAAGGGATGATGCATTGAATTACATGAATTCCTATTTTCAATGAATTGGCATGCAACCGATATCCGATGAAATAGGATGCAATTGATGCAAATATAGTATGGCTTACATTAAATATAGTATGCAACGTGAATTAATTCAATCTATTCAAATAAATCATAATTAAGATTTTGAATATTGATTTCAATGGATTTAGTTATATCCCAACAATATATGGCTTAGATTTGGATGCAACAATGTATGGCTTAGATTTGGATGCAAATGCATGTAATATTATGTATTAATAAATTCAGGATTAACAAATATTATTGTGATACTTCATTTACATTGATTTCGATTTATACATACAATACAACATGATTTATTTACAATGATTAAATGCAAGCAAAATAGGTAAATGCAAGCAAAATCAAATGCAAGGGATGATGCATTAAATTAGATGAATTCTTATTTTCAATGAATTGGCATGCAACCAATATCCCATGAAATATGACGCAATTGATGCAAATATAGTATGGCTTACATTAAGTATAGTATGCAACGTGAATTAATTCAATCTATTCAATCTGTTAAATCATAATTAAGATTTTGAATATTGATTTCAATGGATTTAGTTATATCCCAACAATATATGGCTTAGATTTGGATGCAACAATATATGTCTTATATTTGGATGCAAATGCATGTAATATTATGCATTAATAAATTCAGGATTAACAAATATTATTGTGATACTTCATTTACATTGATTTCGATTTATACATACATACAACATGATTGATTTACAATGATTAAATGCAAGCAAAATCAAATGCAAGCAAAATAGGTAAATGCAAGCAAAATCAAATGCAAGGAATGATGCATTGAATTAGATGAATTCCTATTTTCAATGAATTGGCATGCAACCGATATCCGATGAAATATGATGCAATTGATGCAAATATAGTATGGCTTACATTAAATATAGTATGCAACGTGAATTAATTCAATCTATTCAATCTGTTAAATCATAATTAAGATTTTGAATATTGATTTCAATGGATTTAGTTGTATCTCAACAATATATGGCTTAGATTTGGATGCAACAATATTTGGCTTTTGATCCTGTTATTTCTGCGCGAGTTTGATGTTATATTGGGTATGGACTAGTTATCGAGACATCATGCTAAAGATTTGGATGCAAATGCATGTAATATTATGTATTAATAAATTCAGGATTAACAAATATTATTGTGATACTTCATTTACATTGATTTTGATTTATACATACATACATACAACATGATTGATTTACAATGATTAAATGCAAGCAAAATCAAATGCAAGCAAAATAGGTAAATGCAAGTAAAATCAAATGCAAGGAATGATGCATTGAATTAAATGAATTCCTATTTAAATGCAAGCAAAATCAAATGCAAGGAATGATGCATTGAATTAGATGAATTCCTAATTTCAATGAATTGGCATGCAACCGATATCCGATGAAATAAGATGCAATTGATGCAAATATAGTATGACTTACATTAAATATAGTATGCAACGTGAATTAATTCAATCTATTCAAATAAATCATAATTAAGATTTTGAATATTGATTTCAATGGATTTAGTTATATCCCAACAATATATTGCTTAGATTTGGATGCAACAATATATGGCTTAGATTTGGATGCAAATACATGTAATATTATGTATTAATAAATTCAGGATTAACAAATATTATTGTGATACTTCATTTACATTGATTTCGATTTATACATACATACAACATGATTGATTTACAATGATTAAATGCAAGCAAAATCAAATGCAAGCAAAATAGGTAAATGCAAGCAAAATAGGGTCTATGGATGTCAAATGAGTGTTGGAAGGTCCAAACTATTGCAGTCCAGCCCAACTTAAAAAAGTTACCTTACACAGAAGTTACAGCAGTAAAAAAAATCGGTGTATTAATACAACGGTGTATAGTAGAATTACCCGTATTTCTAATACATCAATCATGTATTATATCACTCTATTTTTTATCCTACTTCATGCATTTATTCATCATTTTGAACAATTTTTTTAATTAGTGAGGGTGTTGTAGAAATTTCATCTTAAAAATCTTTGATTTTACAAAAATGACATTTTTTGGATAAAATTTTTGGAAGCATGAGTTTTTTCTTTTACGGAATTAGTAAATTTGAAATAAATAAAGATAATTCATGGTATTAGGAAATCCGAAATAGAATGATATTCCTTAGAATGCAATGTCTAAAGTGAAATTAAAGCATCTATTTATTTATTTATTTATTTTATAGCTAACTGCCAGCCCACTAAAGTGAAATTAGCGCACTTTGCTTAGGTCAATCATTGACTAACTCGTACTTATTTAAATTCTTTTAGTTTAATTTAATCCTCTAAAATGTTATATAACTGGAGATTTTTTTTAATATAACCATCAAATAACATGTTTCACCAATTTTATTTTAAAAGTTCACTGAGTTGTATTTGAATAAAGTGATTTGAAATTTATCATTTCAAAACCACAATGATGTATTTTAAATCTGACAAAAACTTTTATACACCCGGTGTACAGTTCCGAAACTGTGCACTCACCTCCCACGCGCAGCCATGCGCCCCAAGATCGCGCACAAATTTGCCCAGATTTGATCACAAATGTTATACATTTATGTAGTATTAGACATATCTTTATGTTATGTTAGTCATATCTTTTAGATTTTTACATGTACCTTAACATATTTTGAGATAACTATTAATACCTTTCATAACTTTTAGTTATATTTGTTGGTATAATGATCAAGAAACAATTCAAAACCAATTCAACACTTCCAACCTCAAGATAAACCCTAATCTTGAATAGAGAAATTGAGAATGAAAGATAGCACAAAACCCACGATCAAAACACAGCAATATATAGTGGTTCGGCTTGAAAATGCAACAAGTGGCGCCGTCTGTGGGAAGGCATCTGATCAAGACATGGGTTCAATCAAGTTCGATGTGGAAAAATTTGATGGCTCTGGTGATTTTGGCTTGTGGAGAATCAAAATGAAGGCAATGTTAGTGCAACATGGAGCAGCAGCTGCGTTGCAAGGTGTTGGTGCTTTTCCAGAGACAATGAGAGCTGATCAGAAGGCCACTCTAATGGAAAAGGCACATAGCATGATGATTCTCAGCCTAGGGAACAAGGTTCTTCGTGAGGTTGCCAAAATCGATACAGCTCAAGGAGTTTGGGAGAAACTTGAAGGTTTGTATATGGTAAAATCTCTTGCTAACAGATTATTCTTGAAAAAGAAATTATATGCCTTCAAGATCTTAGAAGATCAACCACTGTTAAATCAAATAGAGGAGTTCAACAAGATCATAGACGATCTTGAGAACGTGGATGTCAAGTTAGAATAGGAAGACAAGGCCCTCATGCTGCTCAGCTCACTCCCAAAGAAATATGAGAACTTCTGTGATTCTATCTTGTATGGAAGAGAAAAATCCATCACAGTAGAAGAGGTGATAATTGCTTTGAAGACCAAAGAGTTATCAAGGGAATCTGATCCCAAGGCTCAAGGTGGAGAAAGTCTGATGGCCAAGAAATCTGGAGGAAAGAAGAAACCATTTAAGCAAGGTTTCAAGAAAACACCAACTCAAGAATCCAAGGATGATATTGAGAAAAATCGATGCTTCCACTGTCACAAACCTGGTCATCACAAAAAGGACTGCTTCAAGCTACAAGGAAACAAGAAAGACAAGTCAAAACCACCTGGAAAACAAGCAAACCAAACCACAGAAGCTTCAAGTTCAAATTCAGGTTATGAGTCTGCAGAAGTGCTGGCCATTACTTCCAATGATACCAGCTCAGATTGGATCCTAGATTCAGGATGCTCATTCCACATGAGCCCTCACAAGGAATGGTTCAAGGATCTGCAATTAAAGGAGGAGGGAGCAGTGTTGCTAGGCAATGACAAAACATGCAAAATTAAGGGAATTGGTTCTATCCCTTTGAAGATGGATGATGGATCTATCAAAATCCTATCCAATGTCAGGTTTGTACCTGAGCTTAGAAGGAATCTTATATCACTTGAAATGCTTGACTCTCTAGGTTTCAAGCTCTCAGTTGAAGGTGGGATCATGCAAGTGATGAAAGGTTCAAGAAGTGTAATGGAAGGCTTCAAGAAGCATGATCTATACTATCTAAAGGATAGCACTAATGTAGGTGGATCATACTCTGTGAAGGAGATGGATAAGACTCAACTTTGGCATAGAATACTTGCACACATCAGTTTGAAAGGGCTTCAAGAACTGCATAAGCAACAGGCTTTTGGGAAAGACAAAATCAGTGAACTAGAGTTCTGTGATCATTGTGTTCAAGGGAAGGCTAGAAGATCAAAGTTCTCTACAGGCTCACACACTACCAAAGGGATATTAGAGTATGCTCACTCTGATTTATGGGGGCCAACACAGTCATCAACAAAAAATGGTGGAAGGTACTTCTTATCCATAATTGATGACTATTCTAGGAAACTGTGGGTGTTCATTCTTAAAAGCAAGGATGAGGCTTTCAAAAGGTTCAAGGAATGGCTTGTTGAGGTGGAGAATTTGACAGGAAAGAAGCTAAAGTACCTGAGGACTGATAATGGATTGGAATTTGTATCCAATGAGTTCAATTCATTTTGCAAGGAAAGAGGAATTGTTAGACACAAGACTGTCCCTTACACTCCTCAGCAAAACGGTCTTGTTGAGAGGATGAACAAGACTTTGTTAGAGAGAGTTAGATGCATGTTATTGAGTGCAGGAATGGACAAAAGTTTCTGGGGAGAGGCAGTGACAACAGCTACATATCTCATCAATAGAACACCATCAACTGCCATTGATTTTAAAACACCAGAAGAATTATGGAGTGGAAAGCTTGCTGACTACTCTAAACTTAGAGTATTTGGATGCTTGGCCTATGCTCATCTTAAACAAGATAAGCTAGAGTCAAGAGCTTTGAAGTGCTTGTTTCTTGGCTATCCAAGTGGTGTTAAGGGGTATAAACTGTGGTGTTTGGAGAAGAATAATCAGAAATGTATAATCTCAAGAGATGTGACATTTAATGAGACATGTATGCCTCTAAAGAAAGAAGATCCCAAGGAACAAGCAAAACTTGACAAAGAGAAAGATAAGCTTGAGGTGGAGCCACTGCAAGTTAGCTCAAGTGACCAGATTCACCATGATGAAAGTGATGAAGAAGAACAAGAGGAGACAAATCAGATTCATCAGAGCACTAGAGAGAGAGAGAGATCACTGCAAAGTTAAATAGAGTGTTTAGGATATCAGTTTTTCTGATTTCTTGTTGTTATTGCTTTGTAACTCGGATTCTTGATTCTTTTAGTGGAATGATTCTATAGTGGATGTAGGGATTGTTAACCCGAACCACTCTAAATCGTGTGTTGATCCTTTCCTTGTTGATTCTTTCATCAATTTCTCAGTTTTGTTCTTGGTTGTTTATGATTTTATGTGAGAGTGTTTCTTGCATATTTGTGGTTCTTGATCGAAAATCCAACAATATTAGTCATACATTTAGTTATGTTAGTCATATCTTTTAATTATGTTAGTTGTACTTTTATATATTATATAAATGTATGTTTATGTTGATATAAATGTATAAATAATATCACATGAATGTATGAGTAATATCACATAAAGGTAAACATCTACAACTTGTCGCGAAATTATGGTTTATTGTGTCGAAATTAGGGTTTAGGGTTAAAGTATTATATAAAGGTATGATATTTGTATATAAATGTATGTCTAATATAACATAAAGGTACGACTAACATAGTATGAAGGCTTTTTTTAAAGTTAAAGTATTGTACTAAGGGTATAAAATGTGGACATAAATGTATGACTAATATAATATAAAGATATGACTAACATAACATAAAGGTCAGGGCAAAAAAAAGAAAAATGTGCGAATCCGACCCAATCCGACCCGACCCGAGTACATGAATCTAAGATCCATGCACCAATTGTACATGAGACCTACTCTTTAAATCTTATATCTATCCAAACATCACCGTATATTTGCTACCAGAATTTTCATCCCTCATCAAATCCATCTATTCAAATGAACCCTGAAAGTTTTGTTGGATATATGTTTCTCATGATTTTTATTTTATGATTTTAAATTTAAAGCATTAGACCGATCAATCATCTATTTATCTACGAAAATAATCCTATTTATATTTGTCCAAGAAATATATATATATATATATATATATATATATATATATATATATATATGTGTGTGTGTGTAATAATAGTCAAGTACGTAGATAGACGACCAGGGTGAATATCCAACCTGGACCATGTCTTCTTCTAGACGTGTATCTGACCATGACTATATATTTGTTGAGTTGGTCTCCTGTGAGAAGAACTGTTAGGGAATTCTATATTTGTGTCATGATACTTGATAGAGTCGACCAAAATCATTGTCATTCTATCTGGTAGATATTCGACAATAACTATATCTTCTGCTAGGAGGGTGTGAGACGAGGATCATATATTTCTGTAGATATTTACCAGAATCTTTTTCCTCTGTTAAATAAGAATCCAGTTATCTTCTTCATCCTTCTATCATGTATGATCATCCCGGAAATATGATTTGAGTATTTGAGGTGACTTGAATTTCCATATCGACTTAATGGACAACAATAATAATTCTTATTTATATATTTATTATAAGGAGAACATTGTCCAACTTTTAAAACAACATATGCATTTTAAAACAAATGCATATGCAAACATATAAAAAAAGAAGACAGTTAACCAAATTGTTGATCATAGAAATCAAGTTATCTAGTGACTGAAATTATCACTTGGTGTATTGATTGAGAATTAGTTAGTATGGATACATGTAGCTCATATTCAATATAGAATGATACTTCTTTTAGAAAACTTCCACTTACTGAAATATTAAGATAATGGAATAAATTTCATAATTATTTCACTTCACATTAACAAGTGGTTAACAAACAGAAAAATAAAGTTAGATTTGAGGAGGTTTTCGACGATATTATAAGCATAGGGATATTAATACAATGAAAGAACATGAAGAAATGAATTCAAAGATGTATTTTAAAGGGTTCAACTTTGGTTTAATATACAGATGATAATGCATTCTTCTCTCCACACTCTGTGGAAAGTGGTAAAAAGATAATTAGTCTCCTATGACATACAAAGTATTGTCTTTTTTTTTTCCTCCCTTCTTTTAAGTATAGGACTTCATTGTCTTCGATACAAAATGGCAAATAAAAAGTATTAAGCCACCACAAAAGCACTAGAAGAACCTGTAAAATGCTTGATTGTTCCCACAAGAGACTTTGAAGCACCAAAATGCCTGATTCTGTATACACCTGAAGCTGCTGTCTGTGGTATTAACCATTGGATCGTTGCGTGACTTCGAGTGCTAAGTTTAGTAGGTCTCGACCAAATGAAGCGAATGCAGAAATCATCGTCATCATAAGCAGGGTCCCAAGAATCCTCCCCTTTCAGAATCTCCACCAGAGAGAATGTACCTTCGGTCATGAGATCGTTTCTCGGACATGCTGACCAGAAAGCTACAGTCACATTGTCGCCTCTCTTGAAAGTGGCATTCTTGGGCACATCTATGCTCACGTCCCCGAATTTGACACCGATTGGAGTTGCATCCATGACAACTGGTGTAAGCAAGCTTATTTGTTTGTCGAGTAAGTCTGGGGGTTGAGGCCCAGATTCAACTGATTGTCCATTGATAAGGGCTGTTGCAAGCTTCTGGAATTCTTGAATGTAGCCGCTAAGTGTATGTGAGCCGTACAATGTCGAGGCACCCTGAAATGGATGAAGAGAGAGATATGTTAGAAGTGGGGATATGCATACATATCTGCTGTAACTGATACATCACTTTTGTAAAAGTTTGAGTGAAGCAGAAAGGGACTTTCTGCATTTGAGAGCTGCATACGAGTTTTGAAAGTTGTTAATTGGCGAGATATATCCCATCTATAAAATAGATGGGTAGAGTTTCTTAAATTATTAAATAAATAAAATGAAATTCGATTTTCTCTTCTTTTTTTTTGCCTGATAAATGTCTCCATGTTCTAAAAAAAAACTAAAGGAACAATTTGGAACCACATGAATAAAAAAAATGATAACTGAGATGAGATACTCAGGACAGTGGATCGTCTACCAGTTTGCAAAGAATAACGAATGGCACTATATCAGGAAGCATGGAGCATTGAAAATTGTTTCTTCAGAAGCATGTAAGCACCACAATTAGGTAATCTCTAACGGACACTTAAATTAGATCTAACCTTTTTAAAATGTTTTTCCAATATAATCCAGAGAATCTTAAGAATTTTACTTGATTAATCCTCTTATCATCATAACAAAGTAACTAACCTCATATCTCTGTATCTTATATTCCTCAAATGTTGTTATATATTGAGAATAAGTATTTGTCAAGCCAGCTATCACTACGTGTACATTGCTTCCAAACTCTTTGCTTCGTCCACTTAATAGTACTTTTCTCACAGCATCTCGGAGACGTCTTCCAGCCATTGTGGTGAACTCTGGTAAACCAAGGAAAGAAAGTCAAGACTAGTGTAAAATGAGATCCATCTAACATGAAAATGCTCATAGTCTAAATAATTTCTTATCCTACAGATTAACATAGACAATTTTTGGGTTCCATAAAAAATGAGGTTGTGCATGATACTACCAAACATAACTTACAAAAAAGGCAGAAGATGTCTGGTGATTGACAGCTATTCTGTAACTAATTGATAATATTTTGAGCAGTGCCACATAATAAATAACTTGCATAAATTTTAAAAAAGGAAAGAGCCACATATTCATAATAAGTTCAAGAACAATAAAGGAAAAGCCTAAATCAGTATGCATTAACCAACAACAAACATAATTCCCTTGACTCGTAATGGGATTTGAGTGGAGTCTTGTATAGCTGAATATTCAGCCCTAATAGGCTAATACATGACTGTCCCTATCAAGCAAGGCCAGGAAATTATGCTAAGAATAATCAGTTGATTGAAAAGCTGAAGTAAATATATTTATCATACCAGCAAAAGAGCACTAGTATTAGTAACACCAGTCAAGAAATTAAAACAAGCATACTTCCGAGTAGTACCTCCAGGCACACTAAGAATAACCAGCTGCCCTATCCTCAGAATCTGGACTGGAAGTATTGAAGGCTGCAATGGATAAATAGAATTATCATCAATCTCGGATTATAATATGCTCTATAAGTGAAATGTAAAGTAAGAGGTGCAAGTTTGACAGGTAACAATATCAGAAAAATGAATTTGATCATATCTTTTTCATTCATTTCCTCTCATGTTTCCTATCATTCTTTTTTCACCTGAAAGTTTACAGCCCTCAAATCAGAAAGCCTTGACTACTAGGGTCTCCTAGAGACATGGAATATAACTACACAATGAGAAAATCAACATATTACATCATATGAGACAGACCACCAACACTCAAGACTTTACATTGATAGGTGAGAAAGGAATTTCAAACTTCAGATGAGCATAATGTATCCACTGTAATGCAGTTAACTAAACTTCTCGTGACCTCAAGCATTAACAAAGATCTAAGTTACACAGATTCATTGTAGTGTCTGTCACACAAGTGCACTAAATTTGACCTCATAAAACTATTTACAACTCAAGGTTGCAAATATCTCAAGGCCCATATGACAAAAAGTAACTGGTTTTAGCAGGGTTGTAACTGACCGCCCAATCATAAGGTTGTTTCATTTCACCAGTATCCAGCAGGATGGGCTTCGGAGCTTGACAATCCTTTTGTTTCTGGTCTGGAGTTTTAAGTAAGTTGCGGACAAGTCTCCAAAATGCATTACCCTGAAAGAGACAACATTAGTATGCAGAACATGAGAGCAGAGACTGATATAACCAATCTAACTGACATTTACCTGGTCATCCCCTTGCTTAAAATCAAATGCCCCAGGTCCATCTGTTGTACCAGCAGCAAATGCAAATCCCATTGCTGCAGGACATGTTTTTACAACATTGCTACCTCCACCTTCTTTCGGAATTGTGACACTTAGTTCAGAGAAATTGACATAAGTATGACGATAATCAATCTTCCCATTTAATATCTCTGATGCTGCTTTGAAAAGTTCCACTGCTTTCTTGTATTGCCGTTCTCCAATAATACGTGTACTTTCAAATTCATCAGGATACCTGCCAAGCAATTGAGAGATGATAATATAGTCTCCTTCAGTAGTAATCCTATTTTTATCAAGTAACAAGCCTAAGGCCAGAATATGGAAATATACATACCCAGGTCCTCGTCCATAGCACAATTCATTCTTTCCACCACAGGTACTATGGTTGAAGTCACAAGGTAAGCCTGTATCGATACAGAATGCACCAAGCACATTCGGACTAACATCACCACAATTGGTTTGACAAAACGCAGATACAAATCTAGGCCTATCAGCCTGCCTGAGAGCACTCCTTACACGTCTTGCAAGGCTCAAAAATCTGGTGGTAGATTTGCCTGGTGAAGGTACAAAAGAAGCAGCAATTTCTAGTAATTCATGATCTGCATTCAAACCACCAAAAAAGTGGTTATTCTTTTCATTGTTTTCAAGTATTTGAGAATAATAATATTCTCAATTTATCCACCCCTATATATACACATTCTCAAAGTACTTACGATTGTCATTAACAATTGGAATGATATTTGAGACTCTTCTGGGAATTCTCTTAAGCTTAGATACATCAGATGATGATGTGCTTCCACTATTGTTCTGATCAAACCAGTCTTCCATAAATCTTGCTGCAGCTCCTTTATTATCCCCACTTATCAATGAATTTGTGCGGCTCATAGAAGTTCCATGGGTTGCAAACCAATTGAAGCTGCCTACTGGGCCCCATTCATCATCAACAAACTTCAAGAGTGTCATCTCTTTATCAACATCATACTTATATTTACTGCGTTCTGAAGCTGGATTGTTGAGATAAGCGCTTGGGCTTCGATTAACACCAGCATCTAAAATTTCCCCTGTTATTGAGAAAGAAATTGGTGACAATGATTTAGGGATCTACAATGCGCTCTAAATAATTTCCTATATATTAAATTTGTGCACGCTTTTTATAGAAAGTAACATGAGCACATTGAGCACAACATTGAAAACATGCTAAAAGAAGGGAGGCACACCAATCTTTCAGCGAGGAAACAGGTGAAATGAAGAAAAATAAAGCATATTGAACTAGTATTTCAAGGAAAAAATTAACACACACACAACAAATGGAGCATGTTAGTTAAACAACTTTCCCTCAAGCACTACAGCCACACCGACCAAAACCTAAAGTGAAAAGATAGAATTTCAGGAAACACCAGAAAAACAAAAAAGCTTTAGTTTAAGATGGCGGAGCTTAGATTCCTGGAAGTTGTGGCTCCTGTGGAGACAAGTTAGCGAGGTGTGCAACAAATCAATTTGAGCAATGAGGCTTTCAGTCTGCATATTGAAAATTTTTATCAACTTAAGTTGTCTGAATTTTCTTTCCCCAATAAATAAGAGATAAGAATTGAAGGTGGACTTTAGAGGCCACTTTATTGATGAAAACCAACAAAAAAAAGCAGAAACGCAGATATTAAAAGGTAACATTATGCATAATGGGGGGGTGGGGAGATTGAAAGAAAGATCAGTAGGACAATTAGGATAATTTTTGCAATAAAAGTTATCCATCTGCCATACTGATGGTAAAGTCAAACACCAGCAGATGATCTGCTTCAACACGCTTACTTAACTTAATTGACATTGAAAAACAGTACCATTCAACCATAACTATTATTATTGCAATAAAAGTTTCCAATGCCAAAAAAACTATATTACCTTTATTCACATATATTGATCCAGGTCGAAGATTATCATGAGCTCGTATGATGGTTTGCTCAATGCCATCAACAAGGGCATCGAATGATTGGCGCACAAAACCAAGGGATGTTACAATGTAGACGACATATTGAAGATAACCTCCAGGCCCAGCATGAGTATGAATGCCACTAATGGCAACATTATTTTCTGTGTAGAGATCCCCGTACCTGCAATATCACAAGGATGCCGTCTTAAAGAAAAGTCCAAGAGTAAGACATTAAGCAAGCTGCTTGTAGCTATTAACAAAATTATAAATATTACAAGCTTTTGCCTATTAGCACAAGTAACTCAAGACTTCAAAAGGCAATAACTACCTTGCCTTCAATCTCTCGAGGACTTTTATAGTCACCAACTGTGATGCCATGCACGCATCAAGATTTACAAATACCACTCGATTGCCTTGTGGCTCAGCAACAATGAATGCCCGAGCTCTCAACCTAAAGTGCAAACCCGATGCTATCTGCTCCATATTAGCATACCCCATCATGTTGACATCAGCTGCCGGTCCAGTGATGTCGTAGCTTCCAAGCCCAATTAAGTAGTTGGAAGCTGATTTTACCCCTCTAATCTCTACCAAGAGTAATAAAAAGATCGGTAACCAAATCATTCTGATTGATCTTCCCATCATTCATCCACCTCACATCCAGTAGTAGTTTCCTAATGACTTCTGCTCGTTTTCCCAAGGCAAAAACGCTAAATTAGTCAATATTTCAAAATGCAGAAAGTAAACAATATACACATCAAATAAACCTGAAATAAACAGGACACTAAATATAAATCAAGCATTAATTAACAAACTCACCCACACATACCGAAACATAACCACAAAATCACAGCTAAGAACTTCCAACAGAAACATAAAAAGGCAACAAAATAGAAAAATTAGGATTCAATCAGCTTTGCCGACACGTTAAGGCGACTGCATATGATGACAAAAAAAAAAATGCCATTCTCCATAAATTATGCATAATAAACACCAAATTTAGTATTCAAAACGGCATTAGCACGAAGGATACGCCAAATAGCCTCTGTAAATACGTAGAAGCACCGAAATCTCAAAAAAAAAAACCGCATACATACAAAAGATAATTCAATAAAAGATTACCTAGTTCAAATACTTCGAGAAATTAATCAGCAAAATCCGATGGAGCTGCAGCGAGAAGGCAAGAAGCTTAACTATAAAGAGAGAGTGATGTGGAAAGGAAATAGTCAAAAAGGGAAAAGGGCAATGGTGGATTAGCGGAGAAGTGAAGATTGCGAATCGTATTTGGATTCAGTTCTCCATGTCCTACGTACACTGCTATAAAGCTTGCCTCTTTCCTAAATTTATTGAACTCTCTTTTTGCCTTTCTCTCTCTCTCTCTCTTTTTTTTTTATGTTTTTTTGTTTTTTTGTTTTTGTTTTTTTGTTTGTATACTCATATGTTCAGTTAGGGGTAGGGGTGGGGTGAGGGTACACAGTGACGGACCCAGAATTTTTATCGAGGGGACTCAACTAATAAAAGAATAACAATAGTTCTAAGAATAAAATCATAAAATTATGATAGTGTATCACATTATAAAATAACATCTAAAATCAATATCTTTATAACATTTCAACATGACAAATAAAAAAAAAACGATTACAATATTTATGTTGTATGTTTTCCTATTTTGAAATCATTGCAAGATACCTTCGTTGCTAACATTTCCAAATACATCCTTTTCTGATGTATTATTAAATAATTATCCAATAATGAAATTTGAATGTTGTTCATTTTGAAATATTTTTTAATATTAGTATTGATATTTTTCTATAATACTTTTTCATTATTTATGAAAGATAACATAAAATTAAAATTATTAAATATCATTAAATTAACATTACTATTATACAAACTATAAATCAACATCTAACTTATCAACAATGCTAACTCAAAGCTAACAATTCATAAAATAATAATTAATGATAATAATTCTTTACAATCATTTCATATTTTATTAAGCCAAAATAATGAATATATTTATATTCTATAACAATTGATAATCAAATAAATTAAAATAATATCATTACTCAACTAAGAAAAATAAATAATGAGTTTAGATATATGAACAATTTACCTTAAAAATCTTAAAAGTTGGTATTTTTAATAAGAATTTGATAATATGCAAGTAAAATTATTTAATATACATATTTTTTGAATAAAAATATAAAAATACCTAAAATATTATTAATTTTTTTAACAATCTCAGGGGGCCAGTGCCCCCCTCCCTTCAATGTAGGTTCGTCCCTGAGGGTACAGATATCATCTTCTAATTCATTCGTGACGTCATTCAACAATGTAACTTATCGAATTAAACACATTAACGAGGATTAGTAAACAAGAAGTTTTGATAGTATATTATTAGAAAAAATATAATATATAATAACAACATCTTATTCTATAATTGATTATTTTTAAATAGTAATACATATTAGAAAAACTTATTTTTGAAAGTCATCGGTTATTGACTCCAAATTTATAAGATAACGACATTGTCATGAAAAAAAAATTATCTCCTTTTCTTTTAACAGGGTAGTTGTTTTCTTTGTTAGATAGAAATAATTTTGATTGTTATTTTGTTTTTCAGATAAAAATGGCATGATAAAATAATGATGAGAGTTGATGATAATAACTGGGGTTTGGTGAGGACACATGTCGTCTCTCAACTAATGTATCTAATATTTATGTGGTATGAGAAAATTATTTCAAAAATTATGACTTTACAAAATAATTTATATTGTAGATCTGCACACATTAAATAGACAGTAGTTGGTACATTATATTTTGACATGGTGGGTCGAGGAACAATTCTCATGAACAATATTATGCTTTGTTTTTTAAAAATATTTTTTAAGTAAAAATTGTGCTTGCTTTACTTAATAAATACTGTGTCGATAGCATGGGTATCATGTGCAATTAAATAATTCGAGATAAATAATATATAACTTTTAAAACAATCTTATATTAACCATTAGGTATGAACAAATGTGTACACTGATGGGCCAATGAATTAATTATAGGACAAAACGCCCATGATTGAATTTGAATTTTGTCGGAGTACTATTATTATTTTTATACATTGCCTTTTCATTTTCTCAGAAAAAGTGTCATATGGGTTCACATTTAATTTAAGTTATTGTATTTTGGTTAACTAACCGAAAAATAATTAATATTTTGAACAATCATTCATAGTTTAATCACGAATTTTATTTTTTTGGCAATTTTATATATGAAGTCTGTATAATATAAATTTTAATTACTTTATTTTAGTTTTTATAAATTCATGAAGTTTAAGATGTATCCAATTTGATTTATTTGTCATTTTCAGGTTTTTTTTTTTTTTTTGGATTTTGAAACCGTCATTTTGGACGTTTATTTGGTTGATCATCTTGATAAGGAAGAAAAGGTATTTGAAACAACATTTTTATTATTCTAAATTTTATATTTAAAATGCAACTCCAACTCCATTGTTTTGGTATAGTTCTTGGTCATCTTTATTCAATATCTTAAATGTCTTTCTTAAATTTCTCCATTTGGGAAGTTTTATTTGATTGCTCAGATTATTTGTCAAAAAAATTGGATTACTACACAATATTTATTAATTTAGAAGTGGTTGGATGCCATATTTTGTAAGAATGCAATCACATTTGAGGAGTATTGTATTTTGTCTCATTTCTTGTTCATATTTTTACTTGGTGATACTACAATTATGACGTGACAAGTTGGCCTTCCAACATGGCAATTTCAACCGTCAAGTTAACAGAAATCACAAAAGTTATCAAATGAGTCGATGCCAATTTCATATATGAAGATTGTATAATATAAAATTTACTTTTTTTTTTTTTTGAGTTTTTGTAAATTTATACAAGAAGTTTAAAATGTACACAATTTGATTTATTTATAATTTTCAGATATTTTTTTTTTTTGTTAATTTAAAATTGTATGTTTCTTTTGATGATAATTTTGATAAGGAAGACAAGTGTTTGAAATAACATTTTTTTATTTTAAAATTTCATATTTAAAATGCAACTCCAACTCCATTGTTTTGGTAGAGTTCTTGGTCACCTTTGTTATAAATATCTTATATTTATCTTTTAAATTTCTCTATTTGTGAAGTTGTATTCGATTGATCGGGTTATTTGTCAAAAAATTTGGATTACTACAATAGTTAATGTTGGGATATTTCTAACTAGATTTTGATGAAACAATGTAACTTTGGATAGGAAGTTAGAGTACCCATTTTCCACATTTTATAAGTGGATGTTAGTTTAATAAGATTATCTTTCTAAGTTGTGTTTTGTAAAGATGTATAAATCAGAAAGATATAGAATACTGATGTTAGCAGGATTCTGGATATGAAGAAGTCTTGAAAATTGATTTTCTGCAAGGAAAGTAAGTAAGTTGAAGAAGAAATCAGGATCAGCAAGCTGAATCAGTAAGCAGCAAACAAATAGCAGTAAGGGAAACTGGAAGCTGATTGCAGGATTCTGAAATAGGAAACTGTTCAGAATCAAGAAGTTATCGCAGGTCAGAAAGCTGATTGCAGGATTTTTGAAGAGGAAACTGTTCAGAATCAGAAAACAGACGCAGATCAGAAAGCAGACGCAGGTCAGGAAGCTGACTGCAGGTTTTAGGAACAGGAAGCTGACTGCAGGTTTTAGGAACAGGAAGCTGGCGCATAACAGAACGTTGACGCATAACAGGAAGCAGCTACTGCAACCTGAATAGCAAGCTGTAAGTTATTCTAACTTATTCATTACAGTACGAGGTATATACTGAATGCAATACGAGGATCCGATCATGTCTAAGTTACCAGTAGATAGAAGTTAACACCCAGCCAATGAGGTGATGTCACCTGGACCGCTGACCTGCAAAAGCACTGTAGTCGAAGTATGGCGCCATTAATGCAGATCAGAGTAGGACATCCTCTACATCCCAGTTTTTCCACACGCATTTAATGCGAAGATTGTGAAGATCATTTTGAATTTTTTCAAAAGACAATGTCTCTCTTCAACAGACATTTTCCATACACTATATATAGAAGGTGAAGGTGACTGTGAAGACTACTAAACAACTGATTATATTCGAAGCCTTATTCTCTCAAGCTATTCTCAAGTTTTCCAAGTTCAGTCACTCAATCTTCTGAAGCAGTCGAGCCAAGTATTCGAGCTTTCAAGTTCAAGGCTGTCTTCGAGTTGCACCAGTTGAAGAAACTTTATATACTTTTAACCATTTGATGTGTCCTAGGTTGTTTTATGTTTGGTGTCCTTAGTTGGAAGGATTAGATCTTCGTTGAGTGTTGAGTCTTGTGCAGGCTTATAACTTTGTGTGAGTTTTGTACCCTATGTGGGATAGTGCGTAACACCCCATTCTAATAGGGTAATTACTTCTACTAAATTATGTTTAACCTTCAAACTAATAAAAATATGTCATAAGGATTCATAGAATTTTTATTTTAAATAGCGGAAACAATTTTGTTAAGAGACATATCAGAGTTTTAAAACGGTCTAAAGCATCCAAAAAGACTTAAATTATTTATGTAAAACATTGCGTCGAAAGAACTCAAAACTAAAGTTTACTTTGCATGAAACTTAGAAAACTCTTAAAATTTTTAAACCAATTCTAAGGCCGTCACCACCAATCACGCTTCAACACTGCTACCTCATCATATCTTACCTTTGCCTTTAGTATGAGGTAATACTATAAGCAAAAATTTTAGCAAGTACATCACCTATCTCACAAAACATTTCTCTTTGAAACTTTTGAAAACACTAGAAACATCACTCATAAAGAATTATAATATACTCTTATACTTGAAAATAATATACTATGGGCCCAGATATGGTACCAATGCACGCAACTCCGAAGAATCCGAGGTAGCTAGCCACGAATCCAAACGGAACAACTAATAACTAATAGAGCAGTCTAGGAGCTCTTAACTTCTTCTTGTGGGCAATCTAGGAGCCCCAGTATTAGTCTCTTAAAAATATATAATAAAACTATATATATATATATATATACTTTCTCAAATTATATTTTTCTCACTTTACATGAAATAAGATTAACTAGCATCTTGTACTTGATCAAAACACATGAAAGCATATCACTTAGCAAATCATTTCTTCACATTCACATAAATCATAAATAAAAGTCACGAAACATTTAACTTAGCAACTCATTAAAGCATACCCACATAAAACATAAATAAGCACTCACGTAATTTGTATAATCATTAAACAATTAAAGCTACTCATACTGCAGGTAAGAGATGTATTTACCTGAAGTTTCCAAAACTTACGTATCTCACGATCCTCACACACTTCTAAGCTTTCTCAATCAACTCTAAAACGTGGAAGAAAAGATGAAAATATAATTAGGATTTATCCACCTAATGCGAAGGTTAAAACTAATCTACTTTTTATTTACTTATTAACTTTTACTCAAATACAGTTCTGTTATAAGGAAATCTACTTACCATTTAATTCGGTATTGATAAATGATTTAGTCGGATGGGATGTCCTGTTACACCAATCTATTACATCTTCTATTACATCTATTGGATGATTGACACGTAGGAAAGAGAGGGGATTATACATAGCAGTGAGAAGACGGAGATCTCATGTGGAGAGCAAACGGTGTTAGAGAAATGTAATCAATAATGAAAGGAAAATTTCTGATTCAATTTTGGAAAGAATCAACTTCTTTCCATTTTGCACTGACAGAAGAAACGATCACGAAGATTGTCACTCTATTCTTGATTGCTATCAAAAAAACAATTCGAAAAGTTGAAGGTTTCTTCCTCGCAACGAAGACAACATGGTCGAAGATAATTCGGGTGAGTTTTTCTCTATTTTCTGTCAAAAATTTTGATATTGGTTTCCTATCTCACATACTTGGGAGCATGATTCCGCCTCTGCGATTATTCTTCGCTGATTTGACAATAAATTCATGTTCGAATGATTTCCTTTTAACTGAGTACACCAAATATTCGATAGAATTCCTGAATGAGCGAAAAACTTCACTGAGTGGCCGTTGTTGGTTTTCTTGATTACTTAGACCTTCTTCATGATCATTATTGATATATATCTATAATTTAACTTCGATAAGCAGCATATTAATCAAATTAAGCAATAGATAATCCAATTATGATTATATAAAATTCATAGTGGTGAATTCTAAGGACACCATTGTTGTGAATGAAGAATTTGTTGAGGGCTGAATAAACATTAATTGGTAGAGATAAACCATACTTTTAAACTGTCTCATCAAGTGTTTGATAAAATTCCTAAATGACAAAAAAGCCTCTTGTGCAGCAGGTTTTGATTTATTTGATTATTTAAATCTTTTTTATGGCATTTCTTGATATATTTATAATTTAATTTTGATCTAAGTAATAAATTAATTAGCAAAAAAGGGGATGTAGCTCAAGTGGTAGAGCACTCGCGTTGTATGCGAGAGACACGAGGTTCGATTCCTCGCATCTCCACAAAATGGGCAGCAAAGTAACATGCTCAGGCAACCTTTGCTTTAAGAATTACTGATAAGGGTTGTAAACTAGAGATAACATGGTGAAGAATAGGTAAAATTCCATAATCCAAAAAATATGCATCAAGAGTTCGATTTTTTGCATCTCTATAGAACGGGCCAGCAAAGTAACGGCTCAGGTAACCTTTGGTTTAAGAATTACTGATAAGGGTAGGAAACTAGAGATAACATGATGAAGAATAGGTGACATTCCATAATCCAAAAAATTTGCATCAAGAGTTTTGTGATAAATTCAGGATAATTGATAGTAAATATTTATCCATGCAAAACAAAATCAAACATATAATCACCAGAAATTGATCAATTCATGATATTTGATAGTAAATATTTGTCCATGCAAAACAAAATCAAACATATAATCACCAGAAATTGATTATCACGAGTATCAACTATTTAAAATTCAAAAAGGTCATGAAATGATAATTATTACACTAGAAATGAGAGAGTTTTTCTCGTACCAAAGTCAATTTCTCATATATATAGAACACAGATAAGAAGAGTAAATGGATTTTATTAATAAGATTTTAACCATAGCTAATAGTATATTATTCACCCTTGAAACACAAAAAAAACTATGCATTTGTATGTTCTAAATCCAGCAAATTTGCATTACTCATTTTTTTGTCAAATCGTCTTTCTCTTTATTCTCACACCACAAATTTACACATGGTCGATGAATATCGAATTGAAAGATAAAATAAGAATAAAACCGAAAAAATTAACAAGAGATTTATTCTCCATGTCTCATGTGACAATGAATTTCTAAAAAAATGTAATATTAAAAACAAATAAAAAATGAATACGTTCTATATTTTATCCCCAGTGGTAACAACACTTCCATTATTTGTTTCCTTATTTTTGCTTTGAGGTAGCAAATTTTTGAAATGGACCCCATCGTGTGCTTTAGTCTTGATAAGTTGTTGTTGCGTAGGAAATGCAAATTGATAAATACATGTGCATGAGAAAATAAATTAAAGATATATAATGATAAATACATGTGCATGACAAATACATCTCCACTACATGTTGTTACCTGTAGTAGATTTGTTAAGCTCATTTGACATTGATCATCATTTGAATAATGAGCAAAATTAAGTTGTTGATTGATAATTGGATTGAAGACCTTGAACCAAAAAAAAAAAAAAACCAACAAACACATGAACTATTATAATGTAAGAAAAATATTTATGAATGTAATGATTTACAATATAGTGTACCTGAGGAAATTGAAATTGCTCCAAGGGTGACATAGAAGATGTTTCAACTGGATAAGTCATGTTTAAATCAGTCCTAACACCTTGATAGTCCTGATTCATCGCTATGAAAGTATGAGAAAATATATGATTCTACATGTATCGAAAAAATATTATCTAACTACACGTAACATATATAAAAAAAATATTATATTAATTATCAATTGTGCATATATAGTACAAAAACCTGCGAGAGTTGAGACAACGAAGGTAAAGAGTTGTATTCAGAGAAAGCACCAATGCTTGAAACATTGCTCCAATGATTGTCAATACTTTGCTGCATATATTTCTTTAATATTTAGTACATGGATGAAAAATATATTATTATTGATTGAAATAATTTATAGATTCAGAAAAAATTTAAAAAAATGACATCTATGAAAAGCCATACCTGTTCATTAGTTTTAGTTGCTGTAATTTCATCAGATTGCTTCTTCTTTTGTCGAGATTTCTCTAAACCACTTATTTCTCTTTTTCCAGATCTTACAGGTTTTGTCTCTTTTCTTTTCCATCCCTTTATTATACTTTCATTGGGTTGCACATCTTCATTTAATATCTTTTCACATCCTTCAGATGAAAATGTAGAAGTTTGTTTCGCAACTATTCTTGAAAGTGCATTCTTTTGCACAACATATTTGACTCCTGAGGTTGGTCTCACAAGATAAGTATTCTCCAAGCATGCATCAACTTCTTCAATCCCTTTAATCAAACAATTTTTTGCAATTTCAAATGCTTCTGTGGTTAGAGCACCTCGTGTTGTTAACTGGTTATACAAGCTGCACAGGTCCTTGTAGTGGACTCCAATCATCTTTTTTTCCTCATTGTCATTTACATAACCAACAGATTGTACATTAACTTCAATACTTTGAACAATATTCTTCTTGGCTTGTTTGGTCCATCTTTTTTTTATATACAATTGGGGAATCTCCACAATATTTCTCAAAGAGAAGACCTTGAGAACATGAGAACACAAAATTCCTGCAAACTCGAACTTTTTACAACTGCATGAAACTTTATTTTCAAACGAGTTAAATCTAACTGTGTGATAATAATGCTTTCTGAAGGGGAGGATTTTATACTCAAAGATTTCTCCAACTTGACCACATAATTCTGCTTGACAATCATAAGTCTTGCGCAACTCCTCATGAAATAACTCCAAAACTTCATGTGTATAATTACTAGCTGCATGTTTGAAAATTTGAACTGGAAAAGCAGCCACTGGTATAGTCTGACTTGTTCTAAAATCTGCTTTCAACTTTTCATACCGACGATCATCGACCAATCTATCAAAATGGTGGAGAAATTGACACAAATTATGCTTGTAATTTACATACCTTTTAAGAACACTATTCATACTTTCACTACGTTGCGTAGTTATCATATCTGCACAAAATGACTTTCTCCCATAAACAAGAGCCCATTTTTCTCTTATTTTAAACAACCTTTCCAACCAATCGTTATCTTTAAGCTCATATTTTTTCAACATAACATTCCATGCATTAAGAAATTCTTCTTCTTCCTCATAATCATAAACACAAGACCTGAAATCCTTAGAAATTTTTTTAAATCTTGCAAACACATTACTCAAATGTTTTGCTGCATTTTGAAATATGTGCCAAATACATAGGCGATGATAAGTTTCAGGCCATTGAATTGCTAAAGCTTTTGCCATTGCAGCATCTTGATCTGTGAGAATGGTTTTAGGTAGTTTTCCAGACATGGCTCTAGCAAATGTATCAAATAACCATGTATATGTTGATGTAGTTTCATCATACAACAATGATGCACCAAAAAT
This sequence comes from Scutellaria minor, assembly GCA_954870855.1. Classification (NCBI taxonomy): domain Eukaryota; kingdom Viridiplantae; phylum Streptophyta; class Magnoliopsida; order Lamiales; family Lamiaceae; genus Scutellaria; species Scutellaria minor. The sequence continues at coordinate 6,217,891 of OX940729.1, forward strand.
AATTGTTTGTCTGTGGTGATTCACGCCAACAAAAAGGGAAAATGGCTTACCCTCTTTATTTTTTCTATATTTCGTATCAAAACAAACTACATCTCCAAAATAAGAATAATCAACCTTCATTTGTGCATCAACCCAAAGAATGTTCGCTATCAGATAATCTTGGTCAACCTGAATTGCATAGAAAAAATTAGGATCATCTAGTTGTCTTTGTTGCAAGTACTCTAATACCCCTCTAGTATCACCAAACTTCATTTTCATAGTTCTCTTTGAACCCAAGTAATTTTTGAAATCTTCATATGTAAAACCAATATTTTCACGATTTCCCGCTTGCTTTGACAATAAGGCAAATCCTGCTTTTGGTGTTATCCCTGAGCTATCTAAACCATCCACTTGTGAAGCTTGCATATCTGATATTTTCCTATGTGACCTTTTCATATGACTTTTTCTTGGACTCACCAGATCATGACCTATATGTTCAACAATAAAATTGACAACTCTATATTTACCACTATATCTATCATTGACCTTCATGCTTACTTCACAACCTGTTCTTGTTTCTGGACGATGAGACTTCACCATTGCATCTCTTTTATCTTTTCCTCTGCGTCCTTGACATTCACAACAAAATATTCTATCAAGTACCCTTCCATTTCTATCTTTATGAACACTGTGTTTTCGAATGCCAAATCCAGTTGTCTTTGCATATTCATTATAAAACTTATATGCAGCATCTTCATTTTCAAATTCCATACCAATTTTTGGAATTTTCTCTATCGGAATGTTTAATTGTATTTCATTTGTTTGCTCATCCCCATTTGCATTTGTAAGTTCTTTTTCTCGATCTGCCTCATCAAAATTTAATTTGCATCTTGGAGTAGCATCAATTGGCATATCTTTGTCCATAGTTGTAGAATAAACCAAAAATATTAATATTAAATTAAAATTATATGATAACTAATTGCACATGTAAATTATTGCGAGATATCATAATATTAGCATATTGGTAATCACAAATCAAGTCTCGTTTCATATGTCTACCAACTTATAATAAGGTCTTTATTTTCCGACAGTTTAACTCCATAATATGACATAATGTAATTGAGTCAAAAAATGTCTAGAAGATGTCCAAAAAGAAAAGAAATGATAGAAAAAAAGACAACAATGCATTGAGCTTTTAACTTAATAACTTATATATGAAGGGGTGTACACACAAGATAGGGAAATTCTCATTCCTCCAACCATATAAATTAAAATACTACTCAATTAGTTATGTAGTGGTTAGTTTCTTTTCTTCTTAATTCATCCAACCATTCCCAGTCAACTAATTAGGCAGTATATATGAATTACTAGTGATAATCAGCAAACTCCAACCATTCTCAATCAACTAATTAAGCAAAACATATGAATTACAAGTGATAATCAATCAACTACTTGTTTTAGCTAAGATTCCTAGTTTTACAAAAAATTTGAGTCTCATTGACCAATTTCACTTTCATTTCTTTTTCTTAAAACCAAAAAATTCCAAGCAACTAAAGAAAGGGGGAAAAGAAACGACCAATCTTTAAATAGTTTATATTCAAATGAGATTCGAGCCTAAACAAACGGGTTCACCATGAGATTACTGTAAACAAGTAGGAATTCACATTACATACAACTAAAAAAGTGAAAACACAACGGTAAAAAAAAGAAACATAAATCCAATTTCATTCTGCAACAAATCAAACATAAAGTGGAAAATTCTCATTGGCAAAAATCATTAATTCACCGTAACCAAATGAAATTTCATATGCAGACACAACGAAGAGAAAAGACTAGAATCTTTGTCTCCCATCGATAATCCTACAATATTTTAGATTTTTAGAGTATTTTTGATTGACATTCGAATTCCGAAAGTTATATAATTTTTGTATTATAAATAAAAAAATGTTGCTAATTAACAATTTCAATACATAATACTGTTAATTCTACTCAGAAACATGAATTGTTAATCTCACGAAAATAGATGAGACAAAATCTCCGAACTATGACATATGAATATATTCATAAATCGTCAAAGCAAGAATCAAAACTAAAAAGAAAAAAAAATACACAAAATAATTAAATTTATTAATTACTTAGACAATCTCATGCTTAAAAAATCATCTATTCATGCTAATTATCAGTATAGTGTATATAGCCCGACCAGCTCGTAATCACAGAACCACAACAATTTAGTTTTACTCTAAAATTCTTAGAATATAAAAATAAAAGTTACTTTTAAAAATGAGTTCAAATATGCATTTTGCAACACAATTGCATCATACAAGAGAATGAAAGGAGATCAGATTTAAAAGTATGGTTTATCTCTACCAATTAATGTTTATTCAGCCCTCAACAAATTCTTCATTCACAACAATGGTGTCCTTAGAATTCACCACCATGAATTCTATATAATCATAATTGGATTATCTATTGCTTAATTTGATTAATATGCTGCTTATCGAAGTTAAATTACAGATATATATCAAGAATGATCATGAAGAAGGTCTAAGTAATCAAGAAAACCAATAGCGGCCACTCAGTGAAGTTTTTCGCTCATTTAGGAATTCTATCGAACACTTGGTGTACTCAGTTAAAAAGAAATCATTCAAACATGAATTTATTGTCAAATCAGCGAAGAATAATCGCAGAGGCAGAATCATGCTCCCAAGTATGTGAGATAGGAAACCAATATCAAAATTTTTGACAGAAAATAGAGAAAAACTCACCCGAATTATCTTCGACCATGTTGTCTTCGTTGCGAGGAAGAAACCTTCAACTTTTCGAATTGTTTTTCTGATAGCAATCGAGAATAGAGTGGCAATCTTCATGATCGTTTCTTCTGTCAGTGCAAAATGGAAAGAAGTTGATTCTTTCCAAAATTGAATCAGAAATTTTCCTTTCATTATTGATTACATTTCTCTAACACCGTTTGCTCTCCTCATGAGATCTCCGTCTTCTCACTGCTATGTATAATCCCCTTTCTTTCCTACGTGTCAATCATCCAATAGATGTAATAGGAGATGTAATAGATTGGTGTAACAGGACATCCCATCCATGATTTAGTGGCCTAAGTGATATCACTAAATAATATTTCTCACTATATTATAACTCATCAAAGAGTTTAACAACTCTTCATGCAACCCTACTGTATAGTCTGTGTTTCTCTTCTCCTTTGAGCATCTTAGTTATTAAATTCATGTGTTAAACTAAATATGCCATTAAAAATTAAAATAGTGTACTTAAATAAAACTCATCAATTTACAACAATGGGCTAAATATAATCTACTTAACAAGTATTGCTCACTGAATATTATAATAAATTGTAAATAGACAGAGGTCAATTCTTAAACTAAACAAGTAAATTAATTAATTAAGCATACCATGAATCAAAATTCCTAAAATTTAATGCACTGAACTAATTAATTGTCCATCCTAATTAATAATAACAATGATCTCAATCTAATTACAATTCATAAATTCTTAAGTTCTCTATATCACCACTTTTTAATTAGTGTATTTTCAATATAAAAGAGAATATAAATCAACAGTTAGCAACTAAATTCCTCAAGCCAACAACTGACAAAGTATAAAATTCTCATGTTTAAACAATAACTCTATCACTAATTTAAATAATTTATTCTCAATCCAAAACTTATGAAAACCGAACCACAAACATGAAAGATCAGACCATCTCTTTGGACAATTAGGCAATTGAGCATAAATATTTACTATATTCAACATGAAATAAAGAGAAGAATTGCTAAACAAAACAATTTTCTTAACAAGATATTCTCTTCCATATATAATAATAAACTATTTAAATTCTTCACTTAAACTAAAGTTATATAGGAATTCCTGAGCCCAAGAGTTAAGACTAACAAGTTCAAACAATCTATTTGGGAGGGAAATGAGAGATATTTTGTTTCACCACAGAAAATTATTTGATTCTTTTCAGGACCAAATCTCTAATTATCACTTCCTTAAATCATTGTCATATTATAATTCAAGTTTAAATGTCAAACCCACTTAATGTTATTCTCATGCATAGAAAAGAAAAAGGCAACATAGATTAGAGAATTAGCAATTAACTCTCACTAGTTATACCAAGACTTAATTACTTGCCACATTTCACAAATTCACGAAAACACAGATGAATGCCCCAAATTTTAAATCAAGACTATTCTCGCATGTCATACTCCTACTCAATTTGTGCCTTATTTTATTTATTTACTAATTAAATTGATCATAAGCAATTACCTGTGAACTCTCGACTTCCATTAATTTCCCATCCTTCTGTTTTTGTTTTCCATTCTTTTTCTCTCTTCACTCGTACGGCCACATGTGTTTAATAATATATGATGATATATTTATATATCTAGGGTTTCAATCCCCCTTTTTTTGTAGGAGATCCTAAGTGGTGGACTCCTAAATCTTCTCAACAACTTAATTATTATCTCCACAATTAAATTTAAATTTTAAAATTCTATATCTAATTTAATATGATCTTTAATCTACTAATTATTTAAGAGTTCTAAACACCTCACATAACTACTTCGCTATAATTTAGTATGAGGCCATGATAAAAGATTTAATTAGAAATTTGGGGTATTACAAGTGCCTAGGAATTTGTTGATTCTAGTAGGTTAACTTGATTGGGAAAAGGATTGTAAAGTCTATCTTGTAAATCGATCTGACCTAGTTGAGTTCCTCCTGCGTGAAGGAGAAGAGTGGACGTATAAGGATTACACCACCTTCGAACCACTATAAACCCTTGTGTGTTTACTGTTTTTGATTACTTACTGCATTGTATTATTTATATATCTATCTTGCTGCATTTATCATAAGCATACTGCTAAAATGATTCTGATAAAATCATTCTTGTGAAAAGAAAATTATTTTTCAAAGAAAAACTCTATCTTTATATTTTTCGCTGCATACTGTGATAACCGAGACAGTAAGCTGAATCAACATTCTGTCAACTTACTAAATCGAGAGGTTGCTGCATTCTCTGTAGAATTAGTAACCTGCTTACAAAAAAGTTTTACAACGCAAAATTTGATAGAGATTCATTCACTTACTCTGAACCTCTGACCACTTGGGACCAACCGTTACTAATTTAAAAGTGATTGAATGATATATCTTATAAGAATGCAATCACTTTTTTTTTTTGAGAAGTAGCTTATTTTGTCTTATTTTTTATTCTTGTTTTTAATTTGGTGATACTACAATTATAACGTGATAAGTTAGTTCTGCAACGTGGCAGCTTCATCTGTCAAGTTAATAAAAAAACACTGAAAAGTTATCAAATGAGTCGATTCGTAATTTTTAAAATTTTGTGTATAAAATTAAAGATATAAAAATTGCAAATGAAAATACAATCTTGTATAAAAATTTGCAAAAAAAATAAAAAATCATAATTATATTGTAATTTATTAAGATTTCGTGTATTAAATAACAAAATTAAAAAGTTGTGGTTAAATTTTGAAAAATGATAGGCTCTGTACACGCTTTTGTAATTAAACGTTTTGTTTTTTTAGAGGAGGTTCACATTAAAATGTTATGAAATGAAGAAAAAGAACTATTTAGAATTAAATATTTGCGTTGTTGTGACCATTTTATTTTAGAGTGGGCTAAACACTCATGCAATTATTAAACACACCCATTTTAAAATAATTTAATATTATCAATTTTTTTTTACACCCCATAGACCACAACATTACTATTTTACCTTTTTAATTATAGAACATAATTAAATAATAATAAATAATAAGAATATTTATGTCTTCTAATAAGTATTATTTTTTATTTATTTTTTATTTTAGTAATTGGTGGGGTATGTATAGCCACATCCTCTATTACTCAACTAGATTTGGCTACACTTGTTTACCAAACATAAAACCATATTTGTGTTTTATACTTGATTGGAATCATCATAACAATGTGTATATGATGTTAAAAACACGATTTCAAATTTTAAATACTTTTAATTAATCCAGCGAATTCAATTGACGTGTTGGAAATTTTTATTTTTGTAGGAAAATGTTAAAATTTGAAATAATGTGCCTTGTCTTTTTCGAGTTTTCAGTTTTGAAAAACTATTCGTTTCATTTCTTTGGCTTTCTAATTGTTTTGATTTTATGTTTCATTTAATTTAAGGTGTTGAAAATGGGAAATTTCTAGTCATTTATTACAAATTATATATTTTACAACAATAAATAATAAAAATATGAACTTTGTTAATGATAATTTTACACAAATAAGTTTACTTTATTTATTATTTATGGAACATATTAATTTTTTTTATTTTATTTTTCAAATAAGAACCTATTAGTGAATTATTTTAGTGATAAAATTGTTCACAAATAAATTTACTTTATATATTATTTATAAACAAACCTATAAAATATACATCTCGATGTTTATTTATATATACAATACAAATATCAAATAAAGATAATTACAAAATAATTAATTTAATATATTATATATTAAAAGCAAACTTAAAATGAAGTAGACACGACTTTTGATGTTGTATTTTCTATTTTTTTTTTAATTTTCTTTCCCTTTAATCAAATTTCTATTTTTGGCAAGTTACTTTGAACGGAAAAATACTATTTTCTATTTTTAGCCATGATCTTGTTATTATATATACTAGCAGTCCACCCGGGCGATGCGTGGTTTATTATTTATTGTGTTTATATTTAGACGTGCTCACGGTTTGTGAACCGCCGGTTCGGCAAATCGCCAACCCCAAACTGGAACCGAACCGTGGGGGTCACGGTTTCGGTTCCGGTTCCGAACCGACGGTTAAATCGGAACTGCTAGTTCGGTTTCCAGTTTTTTCATTTTTTTTTTCCAAAAATTGTTTAATAGTGCATAAATTCGAAAGAAAATGAAATTCACGAAAAAAATGAGGAAAAGAAATGTAAATTGAGCGAAAATCATAGCAATACTTGAGAAACCAAGAGTATAGAGTTCGAGTAAGTAGTGATTGAATTTGATTGTTAATTAGAGAACGGAACTGCTTATTCCGTTCTTCGTAGAGGTTTATTATTTTCTCTCACCAAAAGCTAGCAACAGAGATGACATAACTGAATTTTCAAATTTTCACATTCCTCTTTTAAAATAACATATTACGTTTTGTATGATATAATACTTATTTATAATAATTTTTTTTATTTAGAATTTGATTGTTAATTAGAGCATTTATATAATGTGGCAAAAATATGGTTATAATCCCTTAATTATAATTTATAACCAAAGCATAAAAGAATTTATTAGATATATTACAACTTTATAAACATAATAAACTCATCTTTACATTCATAAAATACATTCATTACAATTATTTACAAGTACAAGTAAAACATTACAAATGTACACAATTTACAACTTCAAATTTTTAAAAAATTATAATAAAACATATTACAAATTACAATTATAAGATTGAAGAAGAGGAAAAAAATTTTGAAAGAGCTTGAGTTTAATTCTAAGTTTGAAAGTGTAACTTTCAAACTTAGAATGAAATTGTCTACGTATTCTTTTCAAAACGAAGGAATCAAAGCTCACGTAGTTCTCTAAATCACCGAAACTTACCTATTCATTGGTTCCGGCGGAGGAGGACGTGTTTGAATCATATCCGTAGAGGTCATCTCCATCGGAGTCTAAGTTGGATAGATCGAGATCTTATTGATGATTGTTTGCTCTCACCCAATCTTCAAGTAGAGTAATATTTTGCACATTCTCTTTCATCAACTTCGCTCTTCTTGGATTCAACATATGTCCTCCTTTGGAGAAAGCATGTTCGACCACAACGGTTGAGGCGGGACATCCAAACACTTCTTTAACAATAATGGTTAGTATAAGATAAGTGGTGGTCCTTCTTGCCCACCACTTCAATAAATCCATATGATGTTCAAATACGGTTTGTTCAAATGTGGCACCTAAGTAAGTATTTAATTCTTGACAATGGTTACTACCTCTAGGTCTTTTTTGTGTTCTAACATCATAAAAATTGTAAAATTTACTAAGTGCTTGAGCCGGTTGAAAACTAGATGATTGACTACTACCTCCTACATTTTGTTCACTTGTATCATAACTACAATCATCACCTAATAATTGTTTATATTCTTTAAACAAATTATACAATTTTTTCTTAGTTCTACTTACAACTTCATTAGGGATAGGAATATAATCACACATATCATAATCATTTAATATCATATTTGGAAACAATGCATTATAATATATATTTAGTAATTCTTCTAATCCATCTTCTCTGATCCTAGTATCTAATAACTTAGCACATAAAAAAACATCGGGTATTTCATGAAAATATTTTAACCATTTTTTTTTCATTACTAAGACGGTTGGACCTAAAATTGGACATGTTGAATATGAATTTAAAATTAGAGCAATCTTAACACAATTATCTAAAGTTATAGGAGAAGTAGTATAATAACATCCACTTAATTTTCTAGTGGCCTCTTCAAATATTTTTAAAGGTTGAATTAAATTAAAACATGCATCCCATGAAGCTTCAAATAAAATAACATCATCATTTGGATTTTCTAAATAAAATTCACATAGCATTGATCTATATTCATACGAATCTTGAAGCATATAAAAAGTAGAATTTCAACGATGTTTAACATCAGTTATAAATTTTTTAACTTCAAGACCATATCTCTTACAAAATCTTGCCCATTTTTTATGCAATACCGTAGACCTAGCAATTTCATAAATTGCTTGTTTAATAGGTTTAATATATTTTTCTAATGATTTTAATCCATCTTGAACACATAAATTTAGGATATGACACATACAACGAATATGAAAAAAATTGCCCTCAATCGGAGGTTGACAAAATTCAAGCAAGTAAGGTAAAGCCGCCGTATTATTACTAGCATTATCAAATCCTATCGAAAATATTTTTCTTAAAATACCGTAATCATTTAAAACATGTCTCATTTTATGTGCAATGTATTGTGCCGAATATTTAATATCAAATTCTATATATGCAATTAAACATTTTTTAAGATTTCATGCATCATCTATCCAATGACAAGTAATACTCATATAATCATGTGTCTTATAAGAATCCTTCCATATATCACTACATATAGCAATTTTTTGTTTTAAATTTTTTAAGTCTTTAATTAATTTATATTTATATTCTAATACGGTTTTTTCTATATCCCTAGTAACAGTGTTTCTAGAGATTTTTCTACTTGCCGGATTCATATATTTACTAGTGAATTTTTCATAAGAATCATCGGTTGGAAAATTAAATGGAAGATGTTTTTCAGCTATGAATTCAACTACACCTCTCCTAGTATTTAATTGACTAAATTTAAAAGTAACTTCATCCATACCTCCACCTTGAGAAGATCCGGTGAAGGCCCCCCGAAGTTGCGTTTACCCTCGATCGAGCCCCACCTTGTCGGGATGTCTTTTGATCATATGGTTGGAGAAAGTCCCGTAGCCTCCTCCATGCTTGAACTTGTACACCTTCGAACAATGGTTGCACGTCACATTGTAGTCAGTGGCGCTATTCGACACTTTCTCCTTCTTAAAATGGAAGGAGAAAATGTCACTCCGAAGGGAAGAAAATTGTCGAGGAGTAGTGGTTTGTGTAGTGTTGTCACTCTCTAGTGTTGCTCCCCTCGGCACCTCTTCTTCTTCGACAAAGGCGGCGACGGTGTTAGGGCCCAACATCGCCTCCATTTCTTCTTGATTACATTGATACGAATCAATGAAATCAAGATCTTCATCTTCATGGAGAGATTGTGGTGGCGACATCAGACTCTTTCCCTTCCCACGAGACGAACCGGCGGATGAAGAAGCTCTTCGAGACATTTTTTTGTGGGAATTGAAATGAAATAAAATTAAAATCGAATTGTAAATTGAATAACTACAAAAACTAAAATTGAGAGATTAGAAACTTGAAATTGTGAGCTTTAGAGAATAGAAATTATAGAATTGAGAGAGAGAGATTGGTGTAGAAATCAAAGGGTGTAATGGGGGTATTTATAGATGTAGCATGAAAAATTATAAAAAAAAATTAAAAAAAAATATGATCGACTGGTTCGAACCGTCGGTTCGAACGATCTGGGCCGTCGATCATCAACGATCGTTTGATCACGACCATTGATTTCAAAATCATACCCGAACCGTTGGTTCAAACAGCCGATTTTTGATTCGATTTCCAACGGCTATTTTGGCTCCAACGGCTCTTTAGTCTGAGCCGTTGATCACAAACGACTCTTTAATCTAGGTTGTCCATGTGGCATTCATCAATTAAAAAAAATAGGATAGAGCGGCAGTTTGTATATATTTGAACCGAAATCGAACCGGTTGGGGCCGATTTCCGGTTTCAGTTCGAACCGGAACCGGGTCAACGGTTTTCAAAATCGTTGACCGGCCGGTTCTGAACCGCTAGTTCCCAGTTTTTCAAATCGGGTGAACACGTCTATTTATATTTACAATTTGTGATAATATAATGAAGTTGCATATACTAACAAGTTATTCATAACATCTTTTATTATTTTAATTTAAAACATGTACCATGTACAAATGATTTTTTATATTAATCATGTGCATTACATAAATTGTCATATAACTTTAATAATTTTAATTGTTAATTTTATTTTTAAACATTTTTTATTTTATTTATTGGTTTATATTTTAGTCAAATTAAAATTATTATATACAATAATATTTCCTTCAATCATAATAATTAGTCTTTCTTTTTATTTATTTATAATTTGTATATTCCACTCTCATATTTGTATCATCATATATAGTTTTCTTACGTCATTTCTTCATTTTCCTCTCACAAAATTATTTGTTCAATTTGTATTTAGTGTACAAAGATAATTTGGTGGAATCTCCTTAGATGAAGATATGAGACAATAAGATCTGAAAGAACTTGTCACGCCCCATTTTACATTATTACAAAATATCAGAGTTTAATAAATTTCCATTTGGGCATCCAGCAATTCGTTTAGACATGGATTTCTAGAAACAAACTTAAAATTACAAATAAATAAATCATCTCAAACATTCCTGTGTTATAAAATGTAAATTTTAAACAACAGAAGAAAATATTTTACTTTGTCGTTGCATAGCTAAAGTTGTGCAACTTTGCAAACTAAGCTTTTCAAAGGACTTCAAAATAATATCTCCTTTACGGCCAAAATTATTTGACATCTCTTTCACCTCCCTTTCGAGCAGTTGTAACCTGTAAAATAAAACCACTTAAGGGAGTGAGTGCATAAAGACACTTAGTGGGGTGGGACTCGTGAGCAGTCAATACATAGAGAAATACATAAGCACATAATCCATTGTCCCATAATTGTGGGTTTGAACCACCTTTGAAAAATACATCTTGCGGGACTTAGCCGCCATGTACACGTCTTGCGGTCCTTGCCGCCATGTATACGTCTTGTGGAATTTAGCCGCCATATAACCGTCATATATACGTCTTGCGGAACTTAGCCGCCATATAACCGCCATGTATACGTCTTGCGGAACTTAGCCGCCATATAAACATCTTGCGGAACTTAGCCGCCATATGTCTTGCGGAAATTAGCCGCCATAGATACTTTTAAACATCACACACATTCACAATCATCCATCAAACATTAAATATTTACTATAATCTTCATCACATTTCATCACTTTGCAAATAACACACTTTCGTGTGTATTTCGTAGTAAAACATATAATGCAACGACATCGAATTAACACATACGTTCATGTAGGCACATAACTTCTTATCAAAATCATTTGGAAACTTAAACGTGAATAACAAGAAAATTACCCCCACCTCATTCGGTGGTAACCCTCGTGAAGCTCGATTCTCTAAATTCTAAGTTCGTTCCTTCACCTCAATCAAATGGTATCTTGGGAAAACTGCTACGTTCCTTCGTCTGCATTTCCTACAACATGTATAAAACTTGTCTTAGCGACTTAAAGAGATTATTTATATCTCGAATTAGAACTCGAATTGGAAATATTCTTAAACAAGGGTCGATGGAAAAAGCTCCGTAGAAAGAACTTTTAAATGCAAGGGAAGATGACTCGTATCACTTGGAAAAAAAACGAGAGTTCTAAATATAGCATTTGAAGGTTCGACTTTAGTGGCAAAGAAAATCCCTTGCATACTTAAATATACTTGCAAAGAAAGCTTAAACTTACAAGAAAAAATATTAAACTTGCAAAGAAGAACTAAACTTGCGAGGAAGAATTTAGACTTTGCAAAGAAGAAAGTAAGCTTGCAAAATTAAAATTACAAACTTGCAAACTTGCAAATTAAATAATTTATCTTGCATAGAACATTAAACTTGCGATCTTGCAAAGAAAATAATTAAGTTTGCAACGAACGTTAAACTTACAAACTTGTGAAGAAAATAATTTAGCTTGCAAAGAACATTAATCTTGCAAGGGAAACAAATCTTGCAAAGTAGAATTAATCTTGAAAAATCAACCCATCTTGCAAAGTAGTTAATCTTTCACAATAAACTTCTCTTGCAAAGTAATTAATTTTGTAAAATAAATCTCTTGCACAGTAGAAAGAAAACCCTTGTCAATTGGAAAGAAAAACCCTTGCAAACTTAATTAAAATTACAAAGAAAACTCTCATTTCTACTTTATTATTGTCTCACCCACATGGCGCTGCACACAACGCCACCTGGCGCTGCTCTCGACACTACACACAGCGCCCTCCCGACGCTGCACACACACTACTGTCGACGCCCTCCCGGCACCGATTCCGGCACGCATGGCCACGTCGGAGGCCGATCCGAGCCCACACCCATGATGGACTTGGTGTAAACTATGTTTTGCACTGATTACTTACCAGAAATGAGCGACGATGGTGAAGTACTCTAGCGAGGTGGTGACCGACGGTTGCTTTGTGTAAGAGAGAGAGATCGAAAGAGTGATATGGAGAGGAAGAAATGGAGATTGAGCCAAAATGTGCATGTTTGACCCCACTCTTGCTTGGTGATGTGTAAGACATAGGCTATGTGTGTTGTTAATGATTTGTGAGGAGAGAGAATGAGCAATCTTGAGGTGTTAAAATAAGAAACATGTTGTTGACGTCAGATTTTGTAGAGCACAAAACCTTAGCCAAACACAAAAAATCTCGATCCGGCTCGAGTAAATCGAATCGAACGAATGATGTGAAAATCGAATAAAATAAGAGAAAGACGGTGCCCGGTGCCTACCCGGGCAAATTTTTTCGGCTCGTTCTGGTCGGACAGAACTTTTTTTATATAAAGAAGAGAGAAAATAAATTCTCTAATTACAATGATTTCAAATCTAGAATTCGATATTTCTCTAGAATTTTGTTTTTTTCCTATGAATGATAATTGGGGTCCTATTTATAGGCTAAAACTAAGATACATTACTTGAACAATAAGAAATAAATCCCTAGGATTTAGGGTCTAAATAAGATAAAATTAGATTTAATCCTATCTAAATCGGATAGGATTTGGTGTAGGATTTGTTTCCTTTTTTGTGGACTCCTTCGTGAAATAAACTAAATCTGGCGTGCCCCTCGAATATCTCTAGTCGGACCCTCGCCGGGTCTTCTGTCTTCCTAGTCGGGTCAGATTAGTGGGGTATAACATTAGCCCCTTAGGCAGTGGTCAGATCTCGTTCTGGCCGGTGCCTAACTCAAGATAGCCCCGCGAAGCTGACTCACCTTTGCGACATGTCGAGAGCTCATTGGTCGATTCGAATCCTGAATTCGATACGGCTCGTTGCCCTGATTTAGCCCCCGAGCTCGGTACGGGCCGAACCCTGATTGGGCCTCGAGCTTGGTTGGTGTGGCTCTGATTCTGTCAACTTGTACGAAAGATGTATCGACCATGCTCGTACAATTATTGGAGGAAGAATTCAACGCATTAATTAATAAGGAGGATCAAATGAATATTGAAACAAAATACGAAGTATTAGATTTATTGGAGAACTTTGCAAGTTTTAAAATTGCACCTGCTCGTTTCCTCCCAAGTACTCGTTTGGTTCTTTGGGAGTTTGGGTCGTAGCCCTCGTTTTCCTCCCGAGCACTGTGTGGCTCTTTGGAAGTTTGGGTCGTAGCCCTCGTTTTCCTCCCGAGCACTGTGTGGCTCTTTGGAAGTTCGGGCCGTAGCCTTCATTTACCTCCCGAGCACTCGTTCGGCCTTTTTTTTTTTTGTTGGATATGTTTGGCTTAAGACTTGTAAGTTTTGCTAATTACTTATGCAATATTAATTTAATAACCAAATATTAAAACATTACCCCTTAATTACCTTTGAATGCTTAGCAAATCTTATATTCTTTCATTTTTTTAGTTTTATATAAATTTGAGAAATCATTATATTTACAATTTTTTTTGTTCTTTTATTTTTTATTTAGACAATAACATATGGAAGAATTTTTCTATCTTTCAATGTTTAGCAAATCTTGTATAATTCTTTCATTTTTTGTTTTGTTTTATATAGATATGAGAATTAATTATACTTACGATTATTCTTTCTTCATTCTTTGTGTATATATATATATATATATATATATATATATATATATATATATATTTTCATTCTCTATGCATCTCTCTTTTGTTGAGAAACCATTATATTTTTCTCAATTTTTTAGTTTTACATAAATTTGAGAAATCAATGTATCACTCTCTTAATCTCTTAACTTTACATAGATTATAGAATAACTTTTAGAGTAAGATTAATCTTTTTATTATTATTATTATTAAAGAATAATTTATCAAGTAAGATTTACAAATTTTTTATTTTTATTAACATGACACTTTTAGGCGGGAAAGTGACGATCTTGTAATTTTTGTCAACTTTCTTACTTTAATATATAGTATAGATATACATATAGATAAAATAAAAATTAGTTAAATTATAACCTTTTTTTTTCAATCACGTAACACACAAACATGGAAATGTAAAATAAATAATGTAATTGAATAATTTTTACAAACATGTGTATTAAAATAAACTATGAAACTTATTTGAGAAATGTTGATTTTTAGTTTTTATCATATTATTGAAAATAAAGTTTTATGATCATTTTAGCTTTAACAATAACAAATATGGAGGGAGGATCGATTAATACAATGGCACAACAACATTATTTTTTTCAAAATAATAAATAAAAGAATTATTTATACCTATTTATAAATGCAACATATATTTCAAGAATTAAATAATATATTAATATAATTATATATATTAATGTTTAAATAGATAATAGGTATTGCTGCAACCCATTGATTTATTTTTTATATATAAATAATTATTTATTATTTCTAATTTTACTAATTTCAATTTGGTTAAAAAAAAAACTCATGTATTACATGGATTCTGCCAGTGCACAAATAAATCGATAGAAAATACAAGATCTAGTCACTCTCATGTGATTTTTACGATTAAATACTATTTAAATATGTAGACTTTCATTAGTCATAATTATAAAATAATTAATCAAGAAGTAGGTAAATACCTACAAAATAATATTAAGTGCAACATATATATGAAAGTAAATATTAAAATCACTATAAAACATATATAAATAATACCCAAATGACAGAATAAATATATAGTCAGTGCATGTAGAATACAATAACATATCAAGTAACAATTTTTTTTTTTAATTGTTATACTATTATAGTGGTTGTTGGTGCTTATTATAATAACCAAGTAATTTAAAGGTAAGAGAATTGAAAACAGTTTCTATTATGGCTGATTTTTTTTTTTAAACTTAATAACATTAAATCAAATATGCGTTTTTTTTTCCTCATTGTTTTTCTTTGGTCCATGGTCAGCCACAATAAAATCATAATATGATTCTTAATTCGGGTTAGCATTTTGGTAATGGTATATATCAATGAATTTAATTTTTCATGACCAAACATATCCAACAATTACATAATGACAATGGAAAGGGTCCAAATTATTCCTCAAATTCTATCAACGATGTATAAACAATTTATTTATTTAAAATTGAAACTATCGTATATTTGAAATGTGCAATATGTAATATTTTGAAATGACAAATGAAATGTATCGTCTCTTCATTCATTAATAATCAAATAAAAGAATCCAATAATACCAACCACATTCTATATACTATAACTTACCCACTACAATTTGTTTAGACAATATTAATAAATTCAAACAATCGATGATCACGTATAATAAATATTATTAAAAAAATAATAAAAAATATACATCGAATGTTTTATGTTAATGTGGTCTTTATGTATAGTATGTTTAATCACAACAAAATATATGCATGGGGCAAAGATTCGAGATAAAGGCAACATTAGTTTTACTATAAATCTCTATACTCTAGTCACATGCAAACTTTTATATACATCGATTTTAGGGTTTCATGTTTTTGATGTTATATTTATCAATATCCGAGTCATATAATGCATACATTGTTTATCATATTTATTATAAATGTTTTGTGCATTTAAGTTTGCAAATCCTTTTCCTTTTTAATGTCTTAGTTCTATGTAGAAACTTTAATGAATTGTTTCAGTAGATTTATTAATAACGTTTGGGTACTTTAAAAACGTCTTTTTTATGAATATGCAAATGATTCACTTATGTTAAGAAAATAACATATAGGTCCTCGTATTTTCTTAAAATTTTGCATGAGCCCCCTTATACTAATGATTAAGACGGTGGTCATACATGCACGATTAATGAAAAAATCATTAAATTATTTTCATTCACACCAGGTACATAGATTATAAAAAAGTAGCATGTTACTTCTATGTATATTTATAAAAAATAGAACACGACGATCACAATATGACCGTGAAAATCACAGTGATTATTTTAAAATTATCTTAATTTAGAATGCAATGTGATTAGTTTTTGTCAAGAAACACATTCTCCAAAATTGAACCTCACAATGTTTGATAATTAATAATACATTTGGATGAAATTACTTTTGAACATTATACATCAAGAAAATTTCGATATTCTTTGACGTTCTATTAAGTAATAGGTTTCAAGATCACTTAACACTTGGCCTTAATTCCTTAATTCATTTTTTTTTAATATTTCAAATTGTAGTGCTTTTTATTTTTAACATACAGTTAGTTCTCAAAATTTCATAATAGTTGTATATATACATACACAACTTATAGAAATTTTCAAAACTTATAAAAACTAAAAGATCTTTTTTTTTCTTACCCAAAAGCATCTTAGAGACTGTGTAATGTCGTTATTCTTCAATTTTCTGTTGAAGTCTATCATGTAAAAGTACTCTTTAAACGATCTGGTTAAAGGCAGACACACGCCAAGATAACCCTACCTTTGATGGCAGGTCTTACCAAACAAGGTTAAGTTACTTCGGAAAATATATTCAACCGACCATAATCCTTTCATATGGCTATTAACATCTTAAAATATTTCACAATGCCGTTATTTTGATCATATTTGTGCAATATCAAACCAGAGACTTTTTTCGAAGTTATTAAAAACATCTCATCAATAAATAACAAAAGAAGTAAAGATGACGAATGAGAATCATTCCCATTAACATTACTTCATACATGTATCCAAATAATCATGTTATGAATCAATTAACGATTAGAATCTATAAAACATAAATATTAACTTGTAAAATAAGTTTGAACTGTAAATAAAACATTTTATTTATAAAATTATGTTAATGAGACAAACTTATTTTAAGTTTCACAAAAACTCATGTGGGACGGTCTTACGAATAGATTTCGTGAGACGGAACTCCATTACCCACAAACAACACATGAATTGTAGGGTTTGGATGGTGGATAATTGGGTTGTGGGTTGACCCGTCTCACACAATACATTAAAATTTTGTGAGACAGTCTCACAAGAGACTTACTCTTTACTTTTTAAGTTTTTATTCAATCATATCCTCATTATCATTATTATTGCAATTGAAAAATCTGATCCAAATAATAGAAGCGAAATAATTTTTTCATTGGTTAAAATAAAATAAAATAGTGAGAATCCTATTACAAAATAATAGAGGGGAAGTTTTTTCAATTTATTTAAAATAGAGGGGCATTTCACATATTTAGTGAAAAAGAAATAGTCATTTTCTTTTTCGAAAATATAAATATCTGGGGGCAACCCTAGACATCTTACCTTTGGCTTTCAGTTTTTACTTCTCTCTACTATTACCATCTCCACCGCTGCACCGCCCTTTCTCTCTCTAGCTTTTTCTCTCGAGCACTCCGTTCCTGGACCTGATCGTCCAACCATCGGTGTACTGGTTCACCCGTCTGAGTTCCAGCGAGTAGTGGTAAAAAAAAATCAAAGAAAGCTCTATTTTTACTCAAAATTTTGTGCTTTTTACATTTTATATATGGGCTTTCCATCAAAACTTGCCCATTTGCCTTTAGTTCTGAGTGTTATCTTGATTTTCTTGGTGCCTCAGTGTTGCATGCGCGTTTTTCGATGTGAAGTGACCTAGATTGTCTTTTTTATTTTTGTTATTTGCCTCATTTGGTTCTAAAAAAGGGGTTTTCAGTAGATGTGTTTCTGAAACGTTTTTGGAGTTATTGAGTGTTTATTGATTTTTATTTTTTGGGAAATGCTGTGTTGATTATGCTTGTTTTTGATGATCCTTATTTCTTATGTAAGTGCACGTGTTAAATAAGTTAAACTTCTGAAGGAATGAAATGATTTGCGTTAAGTATCCTGAAATTTTCAGATCTGGTTCTTTTGATTAGCAAAATTAGACACTGATTTTTAAGTGGCAAAAATCCTGAAATATCCAACTGAGACAATGGTGATTTGATCTGCCCCAGGGGTTGTGTTATTGGACGTCTGATATCATCTTGGAGTGGCTATGTGTTTAGGTGACTAAATGGAATTACACCTTATTGTGATGCATAATATTTCTGGATGCTGCAGCCCTGATCTTAGAATGAGGTGTTGTCATTAATTTTTATTTGGGAAACTGGTTGTTTGTTTTATAATTGGTTGCTTTAAGAAAAATGTATTTGAGTTTTGAACGTGCATGTCATTCCTGCTATTTTTGGCAACGCCACAACGGTATTAACGAACACTGACATGTGCCCACAGCTAAACAATGAGCACGTGCACTGTCTACACAGGATTTATTGTTCTTCCCCTGTCTATCACTTGCTTACTCTATGTCTGTGTCGTTTTGAATACATGCTCTGTTAACTTATTGTAATCTTACTCTAACGATCTTTTGGATATAATGGTTCTATATGGCTAATATGCAGCTAGCAGCTCGCGCTTGAGACGGGATGGGTTTTGATATCGAGTGCATAATTGACATTCAGTCTTACCCTGGTGAATATTTTTGTCCTGTATGTCGCACACTCGTTTATCATAACGAAGCATTTCAGGCACAGTGCACGCATGTGTACTGCAAACCTTGCTTGGCACACATCGCAAATGGTAGCAAAGCCTGCCCTTATGATGGATACCTGGTGACAGAATCCGATTCTAAGGTTATCGATCATGATAATTATTGATGCATGCAGTTTTTTCCATCATGTTCTGACATTGTTAACATTGTCTGCAGCCACTAGTGGAGTCAGACAAAGCCCTGGCAGAAAAGATAGGAAAGGTTAAGGTACACTGTCTCTACTTTCGAAGTGGATGCACATGGGAGGGTACTCTATCTGAATCTACCTCCCATGGTTCTGGGTGTACCTTTGGAAACTCGCCAGTTATATGCAACCGATGTGGAATCCAGCTTGTGCATCGCCAAGTACACGATCATGCTCAGATCTGTCCTGTAAGAAAATTAATACATACATCTACATTCAGAAGATATTATGAACATGTATTATATCCTTACCTTTCATTCCTTTTTTAATTTTTTTTTTCCCAGGGTGTGCAAGATGGGCAACAAGCTTCAGTGGGTGTCTCTGGTTTACCTAAGTCCGGAACAACTTCATCCACAGTTACTGCGGCGGTGAACCAGACTGTTTCTCAGTCAGGAGCCCCAGTTTCTCAGCCACAGAACCTACAGAATGCTGCCACTCCATTGCCCACCCAAAATCCTAACTTGCAAGTAAATGCCAACTCTCATACCGCAGTTGTTGCTCCTGTTGCTGCGCTTGCCCCGGAGCAGTGGTATCAACAACAATATCAGCAGTATTATCAGCAATATGCGGGATATGATCCTTACCAACAGCCGCAGAATTTCTATGCTCTTCAGCAGCAGCCCTTTCAACAGTACCAGCCGCATCAAGTGCAAGTGCAAGTGCAGGGTCAGCACCAATCTCATGTTTATTCTCAAGCTGTTGTGCAAGGCCAGCCCCAAGCTCAACCCCAACCTCAAGCCCAGATGGCCCAACCTCAGTCTCAGTCCCAGTCTCAGCCACAAGCTCAGCCCCATCAACATTCTCATCTCCAGCCACCACCACCACAGCAGCAGCCCAATTCCGCTCCTCAAGCCCCACCACAAGCCCAAGGCCAGGTTCAAGCTCAATTGCTACCTCAAGGTCAGCCCCAAGTCCAACCTCCACATCAGGGGCAGGCCCAAACACATGCATCTATGCAAGCGTTCGCTCCAAACTATCAAGTCAACCCGCAACAACCACTTCATCCTATAATGAGGCCTCAGACTCAGATTGCCCCACAAGTGCTACCACCACCACCTCCTCACAGCCAGCCTACTCAGCCCCCTCAATATCCTCAGGCAACTGGTGCACGGACTCCTGCACAACATCCACAGGTTCCTCAATACCAGCAACCTCATGTACAAATGTATCATTCTCAAGCTTCCCAAGCTCATGGGCTGCAGCCTCAAATTCCACCACAACCCTTCACCCAGCCGACAAACCAGTCACAAGTTCAACAACAGGCACAACCTTATCAGTCTCAGTCTCAACCTCCTACTTTCCATCCTCAAGCTAACCAGTCCTCAGCTCCTGTTACCCTGCCGCAGGCACCACCACATCCACCAGTTCCTCCTGTTAGTGGGCATCATTCCTATCAACAATCACTGCCAGCCCAGAAAACGCAGACAGGAGCTTCACAACAATATCCAATGCACCCTCATCCAGCAAGTGGGCCGCTCCACCCAGTTCAAGCACATGGTCAAGTCCCTCAGCAATCTGCACTTATGCGGCCACCCCATTCCCAAGGTTCAATTTCCCAGCAGCAGCCTTCAGCGTCACTATCACAAAATCAAGTGCATGGCATTCCTCTTGCACCAAGTCAGCAGTTTCTACCTCATGCACAACAACTGACTTATCCAACACAACATCGTCCCCTCATGCAGCTAGTTCAACAGGGTCATCCTCAGAATTATGGACAACAGCAGCAATTTCGTGCTCCATTTCAAGGTCAGATGCCTCAGCAAGGCCTACTTCCCCCGCAGCAGCCCATGCAATCCCAGGTGCATATGCATCCATCTGGTGCCCCTCAACCACAACAATTTCAAAACTATGCTGGAGCACCCATGATACCAAACCAAGGGATGCATCCACAAAGCCAACAGTTTCCATCTGGTGGTTTTGCCCCTCTTGCTCCCCCTGGACCTGCACATGTAGCTTCCACTCAGACATCTGTAAATCAGAATTATGCAAAGCCTCCTGTACCTGTACTGGAGCAGAATGCAACTGGTCAATTGATCAGATCCCCTTCAAAGGGATCAGCTGAAAAGGGTTTTGAAGGGGGGTCTCTGAAAGATGAACCGAGGACAGGACAAAATGATACAGTTCTCAAGGATGCTGATAATGGTGCAAATGATGGTTTAGTTAAGTCTGTTATCAAGCAAGAAACAGTTGATATGAAGGGTTCTTTGGAGCAACCATCTGGTGGAAAATCCTCTGAAGCTGTAGGTGCTGAAGATAAGTTCCGTAAAGAAGAGGTTCATGCATCAGCAGATTCTGGTCCATTGAATAAAGTGGAGCTTGAGAGTCAGATGAAGTTATCAAAAAATGCAGTTCAAGGTCAATCCATTGCCAACCATGATAGGCGATCTCTATCAGCTGTACCTGCTTCCGGTACAGAAGGGCATGCATTACCCCCACAATCTCATGGTTCCCACCAAGAAAGGTCCGAAACACAAGTTGAAGAGAAGCCTTCATCAGTAGTAGGGCCACAAGGTCCAGGGGTTCCACCTCATCATGTTCAATTGCTTGACCCAACTGAGGGAAAGGCGCCTGGTACTTTAGGTGGCTTTAAAAGTTTTGAATCTCAATCCGGCCCTCAAGGTCCTGAACCTGTTCCACGTGGCAGTGTTGGAAGAGCACCTGCACGTCACTTAGAAGGTCACTATATCTCTCAGCATGTTGATAGGCCGAGTGAAATTGCAATGTCAAGAGATCATTTATCGGGCTCTGGTGATGGGGGTTCTCACATGAAACCTCATGCTGATGAGCCAAATTTTTTGAGAGCAAATGGGGGAATAGCTCTTAACTCCTCTGCGTTTGGCTCCAGAGATGAAAATCTGAAGCCCTTGTCCAGGGAGCAATTAAATTTCTTTCCGACGGAGCCAACTCGCCCTCTTGAGCAAGGTGAAGTCTCTAAAAGATATTCAAATTCTGTTACCTATTTTCTCCTTTGAGATATTTGTGAGATTATGATAATTGAGTCATTAATTTTTTTTCACTCGGGTGAATGCAGCCTCAAGGTCTCTTGATAAACCATTTCATGGGTATAGCTATGATAGTGGGTCAAAGTTGGATCCTGGTGCTTTGGTCTCACATTCGAGATTCTTGCCACACCGGCCTTCTGGTGGGCACAATCATGGGGATCTGTTTGGACCTGGTTCTGAATTTGGGCAACATCCCAGAAAACCACTTGCTTACCAAAGTCTTGGTGGGGATTATCTTGGCTCTCCTCCCCGGGGTATTGGTGGCACTTCAAGCTTCCCTCATGTCACCTCGGCTATGGATGATTTTAATTCTAGGGAAGCAAATAGATTTGGAGAAGGATCCAGGTCTTTCAATCTTTCTTCTGACGCAGTTGGAAATTCTTTTCGTGATGGCAGGTTTCCTCCCTTGCCTGGTCACCTGCGAAGGGGTGACATTGATGGCCCTGGGAATCCTAGATTTGGTGAGCATAGACCTCCTGGTCTGATCCACAACCATATGGGAAGTGATGATGTTTTCGGGCAGGATGGACCAGGGCATTTGAAGAGGGGGAAATTTTCAGGCCCAGGATATTTGCCCGGTCATTTCAATATGGGTGAGACTGAAGGGCCTGGTAGCTTTCCTGGTCATGGTCGTACTGGAGAAGTCGCTGGGAACTTTCCTCGTCCTCCTTTCTCTGATTCTGTGAGAGTTGACACACCTGGTTTCCAACCTTTTGTGGATCCTGCCCAGAGGAACGATTATTCATTCCATGGATTCCCAAATGCTGGAAAATTTTCTGTAAGCATTAAAGTTGCCTTGCTTTTTTATGTCTATAATTTTTCAACTAACCCGAAATTTCCAGTTATATTTATTTATTATTAATGTAATTGATTGTTTGTGTTATATGGTATGCCTATTTGTTAGCTCATATGTATTTTTATATGCTTCTGAATTTTTGATATGCTTTTGCTCTATACACTTGTGCATTTGTGTCTTAGATAGATTGCTTTTGCTCTATACAGAGTTGCAGGGATTCTTTTGATCAGTCTAGGAAGAGGATGCCTGCTAGCACTGGATGGTGCAAGTTATGTGAATTTGACTGTGAGACAGTTGAGAGACTAGAGATGCATTCACAGACTAGAGAGCACCAGACTATGGCCCTGGAAATTGTCAAACGTATCAAGCTGCAGAACAAGAAGAACCAGAGGTAATTAACTTTATGATTTTATGTGGCATAACTACGTGCAGTGTGTTATCATTGTTTTTGACATTGCTGCACAGAGCTTCTGGCCGTATGATGCATGAAGGGGGAAGCAGGAGTAGAAAGGTGGGATCTTCTAGCCGTGGAACCAAGCGTTGACTCTGGTGGAAACACTTATTGGAAGTCATAAACTGGTCAGGTTTAACAATACATTCCTGTTTCTGCGTTGTTATATACTTCAAATTTGAAGAGTTTGGCTTATTCTTGTCTTTACATTTCAGGTTGCTGCCTTGTTTTTGAGTTTTCCTGGAATGAAGGTTCATGGCAATTAGGTTTGTTGATATATGATTTTGATTGTCCTACTTTTCAGCATGGATAGTTTCTGATGGATTTACTATTTATGCTCATTAAAATGTATTGCACTTTCTTTCTGTTAATGTTATGGAAGAGTTTATTCTGAATTAAGCTTTAACAGCTCTTTTATATTGTTTTTGGATCAGTATGGCTTCCAGAGCAATCTTGGTGAAGGTGAAAACTTTCTGCATATCATCTCTGCAAAGTGCACATGGTGTAACATATGTGCTAGGATTTTATATTTCCTTTGCTCTCTTTTATCTTATAAAACTGGAGAACTTGTGTATTAGAAAATGAGAAGCCTGTGTCCAGTTGATGGTGAACTAAGTTGCAAGATTTGACGTATCTTTGTTCCTTTGCTTGATGTTCTGAAAATGACGGTCAATTTTGTGTGTAATTTTATATAATTTGTCTCTTCATAACCAAGTAGTTAGACCATTAAAATACCCATCTATCATCTGAAACTGAAAAATAAACTCAAATGTATGGATTAACTCTTAATCTCTATTCATGCCTCGTATGCTGCAGATTAGAGAAATATGAACTTATGGGAGCTCTATCTTTTTCTTCGTTTTGAAGTAACTGTGATTTCAAGTTAGCTGTTGCAATTGCAACATAAAAGGTGATGGTATCTAGTTACAATAACATGGGGCTCCGATTATTGTTGTGTCTGTTCAAAACATAGTGGTGCCTCTAGGACCTAGCAACAAACTAAGCCTTAATGCCTCTATTTAAGATTGGCTGGTCAGAATCTCTAGTTAAATATTTCTAGTATTTTTAGGATTGTACTACAGTTTTTTCTAGGTTTTTATGTAGAAATATATTCTTTTTAATTTTAATTATGTTTCTACCAGTGTTTATGCTGACAAACGAATATTCATTTGTTTTATGCTATTTCATTGCGTAGAAAGATGTAAAATGCGTGTACGAAACGAATTTTTGTTATTTACAGAAAATGACAAAATATTTATTACGTTTTGACGTAGGTTCTCAAATGAAAATACTCTTTAGGTTGCAAAAAAGGACATAAAACATTACTTTTTTTGAGTTTCAACTTTCAAAATGGTAAAAAACTTACTGAAGTAGAAAGAAATGGCTCTTAGTTGTATGTGTTTAGTCAATTGATGTAAGTGTCCTTTACGTCAATAGATGAAAGTTTTGATTCCCCACGAGTATTGGAATTGTCTGTTCAATTTTCACTTTCTTTTTAATGAGTTTTTACCTTTTAAAATAGACTAGTTCTCCTACCTGATTTTAACATTGAACAAAAAGTTGAATGTCCTATTGGTTTCACATTGGAAAAAAAAAACTTATGTAATGAACTAACTTTGATTTGAAATATTTTAGATTGAGTACATAAGCTCCCATCTCATAACTTAATCTATTAGGTAACTTTATTGAGTGTTCTATACAATGCTTGAGCTGTGAATCTATATTGGCCACCCATACTGTAAAATAAATTCAAAATCTTGTGATGGCTTACACTGCAATAATCCATGTAGAATTAAATTTCAGGCAACAGTAAAATGTCAATGCTGGTCTAAAACATGAGATGTATTTCTTAGCTACCATCAGCTTATTCTATTGACTGAGCATGGTCAGAACGCCTTCCACAACTAGTAATCATTCATTGTCTTGTCTTTTCGTTTTTCTTGGGGGCCTCATTTAATTGGCCATGATGCTTAACATAATTTCAATTAGAATTCTAATGAAGAACCTTACTATGTAGGATAAAATGATGCGGGATAAATAAATTACTGTGATTATAGCTGAAGCCGTTAATTGGAAATTGAACATCTTAAACAAGATTACTAAATTGGTAAAGATTACTAAATTGGTAGTCTAGCATGCTATTGGCAATTTTTGAAATATTGTACCATAAGCTATTCTAAATGTGGCCACTGAGATTCATTTTCTAACAAGTAATACCCCGATCACTTAAAATATTGGCTGATAACGAGAAAATGCTAGAGTTTCTTAACATTTTCAGACATGACGATGAAGAAATAAATTGTACGCATTCATGCGAACTTGTTATATTTCCCCAATGCATGTATGATTAGTTTCATGCTCATCACTTGAATTATTGCCAAGTGTCACCTGTCTATCTGGTATTACATTCCTTTCTGGTACATTGTTTTGTCCTTTATTGAACTGTGGGCCCAGCATGCAAAATAAAGTAGGCTGGTGCCCGAGGGATAGTGTGAGGAATGAGACAATTAATACTGAAATATATTTACATTTATATCTCTTGAACCTTTTGAGCTATAAAGCACCTTCTAAACTATCGCCTACTTACGAAGTTTCTTTTAGAATTGTCTATAATTCTTCCAGTGTAAAATGTATAAAGGATTACAAAGCATACTGTGGTTATACCATCCCTTGAACAATTGTTTGTAGAAGGAAATAACCAAATTTACCTAGAGATATTGGATCTTCTGCTGCATTGAATAAACATATTAGTAATGAAGTTGACAACCAAGACAGGGTTGTAACTTTATATGTTCATGATGTGGAAATGGTAGTTTAATGTAGTTGCTGGCAGGTCACTCAAATCTGATAATAGAGGATTTTTCCAAGGAATTATCTACTTTAAGTGCGGCAAATAAATTTTAGACATTCCAAGATTCTGGAATATACTACATAAAACCGGACACTCTCTTCATAGGCAAATTGATATGCTAAAGTTGCAGTTTAGTTGATTATTTGACCTCTACATGAGATGTAGACTGAAATTTTGTAGTTTAGTTTGGCTAAATGAAGTTTGATATGCTGATAACAACACTTTAGATCATGGTGAGTCACTGCTTCTCAGCTCTGAATTCAAAAAGAAATGACCAACTCCAACTGATTAGTCTAAATGCATTGTATTGAATTTGATAGTCGACCTTGGGTATAATGTAAACCATTAAGACAAGTATTCAACAGACATAAATCAAGTTTGTGAAATTTGCTACCAGTGTTCTAGTTTGAGAACTTCTTCTATGTAATTTAAAATTGTATGGACTTTGACTGATTGGAGGACTACACTTACTTTTCTCGAGTATCTTGGACTTTTTATAGTAAGAGTATATTTGTATATTTTAGAATATGCTGTTTATTAGGGGATCCTTTACTGTAGGTAGAGCTTCAGAAGTGGCGGATGCTCACTATTATTGCACTTAAGGTATTAGAACCGTCCTGTCTGCTGGATGTCAGTCCAAAAAAGTATTTTGGATTACCTGAGTAGAGTTACGGTGTTAACTTTTTGGTTATGTTGTCAATCATCACTTGACTGTCCTGGAATAAAATAGCAATGTCCCACTTGGAATAAAATAGCTATGGTGTCAGTTCTTACTGACTTGAATTGAAAAACAGGTCATCACATTGAATTATAAATGCCTTTCAACAGATAACAAAGTTGCTGTTTTAGGAACATTCTACTAGAGTTCTTCTTTATAAGTATCTTAGATTCTTAGGAAACAAAGATTTCTAATCATAGTAATTTGATGAAAAAAGTGTAGGGGATTCTGATTGACTGGGACTACAATTTAAAAGTTTGTTATTGCCCAAATTTAAGAGGAAATTAATCCCAACATCTTTCTACTATCTTTTATTTTTTGGTAACTTGAGACCTAATTCCTAATCCTGATGATATTGTGCTGTTCTTGAGTTTAAGTATTGAAGTTGATTGTTTTCTGGTTGAAATTTCTCTATAATAGATCATTTCAATTCGACCTGTTTTTCTTCGGGAAGCAGAAGAGAAAAACGGCTGAAACTTAAGCAGGATGGTTGCACGCTTTTCAATTGGGGTAAGGATATGGTTTGTGCATAAGTTTGCATTAACACCACAATTTTGTTGATTAAATTTGCTTTTGTCATACATTAATCAGCTATGAACTCATATGACAATTTTCTTCTGGTCAGTCATACAGAATAGGTCTGAAAATGGAACATATTTTTTAGGATTTCATATACCGATTAAAAGTTGGATATTTGCGCTTGCATGCTAGCTGTCTGTTTTCTATAAATTCAAGATTTAGCTAAAAGGAAGTAAAAGCAATTAGCATTAAAATGTAGGAATCAGATTGTGTCTGTTTGAAGGAGACATAGAAGAATGTGATTTTGCTGAGGATAGAGTAATTCACAAGAATTTGGAAGATTCAGCTACGACATGGTGTTGTGGATATTTCACATGTGAAATTTTTTAAGATTCTAGGCTTCAAAAAAAAAAACTAAAAAATGTTGGAAACTCATATGTGAAGTAGAATCGCTCAGTTAACCTTTGGAATGAGTACTGGAACTTCATTTTAAATAAATCAGCTGACTTTTCTAATCATTGATGAGATTCTTTTGGAAAGTCTACTCTATTTAGTTTAATAGATATTGCAGGACCCAAACTTACCAGAACATCAAATGGAATGTTTATGATTTTTGATTGTTGACAAAGCTGACATCTTGGCGCTAGCTGATCTTTCTAGGAACAGTTTCTTTTAATGTTCTGTCAAGACTTTATCTAATGTCTGATCTCGGTTGTGTAAGAATGCCTAACTTTTAGATGTGGGAATTCTATTGATGTTGTTAGTCGTCTAATTTTTCTTCTGTGTGGGTGGAAGAACTTGAAAAATAGCTGAATATCCAGATGTGCAAGGTCTAAATTTCATTTATATTTTCCTGGTGCATCTGTTCAACAATTCATTATTAGGCTCCTTGAGATTATCTTCTGTGTCAGTTGATTCAAGTGCCCATAATTTCTTCCATTTTTTGTGTAATGCATAAATAAATTAAAAATGAAGGTGTAACTAAAGAAATGTTAACCAACACATTTTGTTTCCTATATATTAATTCTTGAGGAGATTGTTCAAATTGGCATGTTTCTTGGCTTTTTGGATAAAAAATTGCTGTTCTAAAAAATGCTATGTTATGGAACCTTGTTCCTCAGCTTGGTAGCTTCTGTTATTTTTCCACTTAGCATTTTATTAGCTTTGACCTTTTCTTTTCATCAACTTCATTATATGTAATTTGATATCATTGATGGATTGGAAAAATGAATTTTGAGGACTGTGCTTTTGGAAATCTTGCAAATTGTATCTTTGCAAGTTCTGTTGTTAAATGTATGGTTAGAGGTACTTCTTTAGTTAGCCAGGAGAAAAAGAATGCTGATATAATATTAACTTGAAATATTATATTAACTTGAAATATTTAATATGGAAATCTTTGGATTTATGAAATAATAATGTTTTCTGTTCTGTCCATAATTAATGCTTGGGGGGGTTGGAAGCACCAGCCTTTCTCAAAGCACTTTTACAAACATGAGGTTTCTTCATTTCCTCTCAACACTCTTATTTTGTTTGTAATGTGATAAAAGTTGGCCCATTTCTAGAGTTAATTAACTCCCTGAGCTTTTGTTGAGGCATTTAAGATTTGATGGTGATAGACTTGTTCTGCAAAATAGGATGTGGGTCCGTACATTTTACACTCGGTTGGCAGGTGTAGAATCCTCCACACATTTGCACAATTACACACGTGTTGGTATATGTGAGCAGATGTAGATTACAATGACTTTTGCACAAAATGGTCTAAATGTAGTTTGATTCAATGTCTGGGATACTAGTCATAGCATTAGGGAAAGCTATATTAGGATTCCTGATTGAATACATTTAGGGCTGTTGTCATCTTTTCCAATGAATCACAAATATAGTCACGGAAACAAGTATTAAATAATTTTAGGTAGATTATGGAAATTATCATCTATTTATTATTCTAATACTCTGTCAAGAGTGGCTTGTTTTCTGGTCATGGGTTTTGTAGGAAATATATGCAGAGTTGTCGACAGGCAATTTGTTGTGGCTGGAGTTGTTGCTTTGCAGCGGAAGTTCTTTGTATTTGTGTTTTTTATTTAAAACCTTTTTTAAAAATATTTCTTGGATTGTATTGACGATTGATATTAAATGAGTTGTTGCTATTGAAATTTCTGTGTATTGTCTTCTATAATTATCATTATCATTAACAAAATTGTTATTTACAAATGTGCAACATTGCCGATGTATAGACTTGAGAGAAAAAAATCAATAATATATCATCTCTTGATCGATTCTGGGCATAGTGTAATCAACTTCTTGTTATATTTCAAGAACAATTTGTAATCACTTTTATTTGTTATGTATTTTAGTCATCGAATAATAATACTCGTATTATAAACTTAATTCATTTTCATTTGAATTTAGTTGTGATATTATTTCGTTATAATTAAAAACCAACATTTTTGTTATTGTATGTACTATGTAATATAGTTAATTTGATTTAGTTTCATTACATTTCAAATCCGGATTTTTGTGGAGTAATTTTTGAACTTAAAAAAGTAATTTTCAAATCAATACAATCTTGAAAATATCAAATTTACACATAAACCAGGTCCACAAAAAAAAATGTCGACAATATGTAAATTAATCGAAACACACATATAGTCATCAATGGCTGACATTCACCTATTGACAGTTCTCCTAAAATCCTGTACAAGTATAATTTTTAACTATTTTTAGGAACATTAATTTCCTTTTGCTGTTTTGTGTAGGCGGGCAGTACTAAATTTCCTTTTGCAATAATGAGACAGTGACCTGGGATATATTTTGAAATACAAAAACTCCTGTGCATCAGGTGCACGGATCTTAGATTCGTGCTATCCGGGTCAATCCGACCTAGTACAGTCATTCACTCGCCGGAACAGTCATTCACGCGCCCCCACGCACTGAGAAGGAGGCGCAACACACTTAGTTTATTTTCTGCATTTTTCTGAAAAATATGTATACCTTTTAGTTATAACTTTCATACTTTTATGTTATGACTTTCATATCTTAGTTTATTTTCTGCATTTTTCTGGAAAATATGTATACCTTTTAGTTATGACTTTCATACTTTTATATTATGACTTTCATACCTTTATGTACAAACATTCGTACCTTTATGTCTGTAACTTAGAGAAAAAAATGAAGATTTTCAACACAATTTGTATTGTATACCTTTCTGTGATATCAATGTGACCTTTATGTTATATCATGTCACCTTTATATACAAATATTCTGACATTTATGTAATATATAAAAGTGCATAAAAGTCAGAATATTTGTACATAAAGGTGACATGATATAACATAAATGTCGCATTGATATCACATAAAAGTATACAGTTCAAATTATGTTGAAAATCTTTATTTTTTTCTAAGTTACATTACATAAAAATCATGATAGTTGTACATAAATGTCACGCATTTATAACATAAAGGTCACACATTTACAACATTAAGGTCACAACCTGAAGTAAAAAAAAAAAAAATTCAAAAACACGCGGTTCCAGGTCAAAAACTGGGTCGACCCAGATTGCATGTACAAGAAGTGCATACAAAATCAACTCATTTTGAAAAATTAATTCATGTAAATATAATAATAAATAATATAGTATGTTAATGAAATGATTAAAAATAACCCTAGGATTAATGTAGCCGTTGGTTTGCAGCCGTTAAAAGTTGGGAAAGCCAACTCAGACCCCACTTTGCCCGCCATCAATTCCAACGCTTCAAATTTCAAATTTCAAATAACCTCTCTCTCTCTCTCTCTCTCTCTCTCTCTAATATAAACCCCTCCTTTCTGCATCTCCTTTTCATCTCTCCAGAAATTCCCTCTCTGCCTTCTCTCTCTTTTTTTTGTGCTCGGTTTTTTTCCAATCCAAGCAACAAAACCAAAACAAGAGAGCAAACATGCGTGAAATCCTTCACATTCAGGGCGGTCAATGTGGCAACCAGATTGGTGCCAAATTCTGGGAGGTGGTGTGCGCTGAGCACGGCATCGACGCCACCGGCCGCTACAATGGGGATTCAGATCTGCAGCTCGAGAGAGTCAATGTTTATTACAATGAGGCCAGTTGTGGGAGATTTGTCCCCCGTGCGGTGCTCATGGATCTCGAGCCTGGAACCATGGACAGCCTTCGCTCTGGGCCCTTTGGCCAGATCTTCAGGCCCGACAATTTCGTCTTCGGGCAGTCTGGTGCTGGGAATAACTGGGCTAAAGGTCACTATACGGAGGGTGCTGAGTTGATCGATTCGGTTCTTGATGTTGTCCGCAAAGAAGCTGAAAATTGCGATTGTTTGCAAGGTATCAAATATTAATTTTCCTTTTTCCGTGTTTCTGTGAATTTTGACCTTGTGTTTGGATAATTGTCTGTGAAGTAATTTTTTCATATTTATTACTGATGCTATAGTTTTTCCAGCGAGTATCATCCATTGATTTAACAATGTACATAACTTGAAACAATGTACACGCATGTTTATATTCAGTTTACAAATCACTTTTAGTTTTCCTGTAGGAGCCGCACATATAGCTTTCAATGATAATGAATAGAGGTCAATTCATGATATATAGCTTTTGTTTATATGGAGGATATATAGTATTGATCTTGTGCTGATGCTGTTGGGATAAAATCTGCAGGATTTCAGGTCTGCCATTCTTTGGGAGGAGGAACAGGATCTGGTATGGGAACTCTCTTGATTTCAAAAATTAGGGAGGAGTATCCGGACAGGATGATGCTCACATTCTCGGTGTTCCCATCACCCAAGGTTTCGGACACTGTGGTGGAGCCTTACAACGCCACATTGTCAGTTCATCAACTCGTTGAGAATGCTGATGAGTGCATGGTTCTTGATAATGAGGCTCTTTACGACATTTGCTTCAGAACACTTAAGCTCACAACTCCTAGCTGTAAGTCCCTTGATATTATGTTTGTCTTGCTTGTGATGTATGTTGTAATATGCTTAGTCTTGAATTGTAACCACATCATTGTTTTCTCCTACATCACAAAATCAAGTTGTGGAATTGCAGGAATGGGATATAATCTTCATAATGTTTTGTTGCAATGTTTGAGTTTTTTTGTTTGGATTTGTTTGCAGTTGGTGATCTGAACCACCTCATTTCTGCAACCATGTCCGGGGTTACCTGCTGCCTCAGGTTTCCTGGCCAGCTTAACTCTGATCTCCGTAAACTTGCTGTCAATCTCATACCATTCCCGCGTCTGCACTTCTTCATGGTGGGATTTGCTCCGCTTACCTCGCGTGGTTCTCAGCAATATCGGGCATTGACTGTTCCTGAGCTCACTCAACAAATGTGGGATTCAAAGAACATGATGTGTGCTGCTGATCCTCGTCATGGTCGTTACTTAACTGCTTCAGCTATGTTCCGAGGAAAGATGAGCACCAAGGAAGTCGATGAGCAGATGTTGAACGTGCAGAACAAAAACTCGTCCTACTTTGTGGAGTGGATCCCCAACAATGTCAAATCAACCGTATGCGACATTCCCCCAACTGGCCTTAAGATGGCATCGACTTTCATCGGAAACTCAACCTCCATTCAAGAGATGTTCCGCAGGGTGAGTGAGCAGTTCACAGCCATGTTTAGGAGGAAGGCTTTCTTGCATTGGTACACTGGGGAAGGAATGGATGAGATGGAGTTCACCGAGGCCGAGAGCAACATGAACGATTTGGTGTCCGAATATCAGCAATATCAAGATGCAACTGCCGATGAGGAGGCAGAGTATGAGGATGAGGAAGATGAATACCAAGAGTGAGAGGCTGGCTCTCTGCTAGTTTTAGAATTTTGTTGCTTTTGATTGTGGTTATGTAATGTCAACTTCCAGTTGCAAAAATTGAGGGAGAAGGATTATTATCAATGTAGTAATTACACCATCTTTACTTTGGTAAAACTTAAATGCAACTTTGAATTTCTACATCACCATGTGTTCTCCTGAGTTCTTGAAATGTGAATTCCTTATTAATGTTGTTGTAATTTCTAGAAATTACATTAGAAATGCGTTGATTTCCAGAAATTTAAAAATTTTCTTTATTTCTGGAAATTGAGGACTCCCTCGACTTTGCTATACCAGTGTATAAATTTATGATGGACATAATTTAATTTCAAAGTTTGAGATCAAACTTGCAGTTTCCCTATACATTTTACAGGATTAAAATTGCAAATTTTCACAGCGTGGTCGTGATACGGGGAAATTCGTTATGCTTCCAGTTTTGGGGAGTTACCTATAACACCTGTTTCTGGTACTTAGATTGCAAATTTGTCCAATCTGAGAATCCCTATTTCTTTAAAAAAAATAGCAACAGCTGTAGAAAAAAACAAACCAGCATTAAAAATGGCAAAAAAGAATGAAACAAAAGAGCGGCATCTTCTGCCTGCCCGGTACCTTGATTTTAACTAATTAATAAATTTATGGGACAACCACCAACCAAATTTTGATACATACCTTAAACAATGTCTTCTTGCACGATTAAGACATGCTACACTCCCTATATAAAGATCATCTTACCACACTTAATCTCCACAAGCAGAAAAACAACCATCCCTCGTTTGTTAATACAGCCCTTTTCCAAGTTAATCAGCTTTTCTTATCTCAACATGAATCGCCACATCATGTTCTTCACATTTGTTCTCTTCCTCCAGGGGGCTCTTGGTACTTGAGAAGCACACTTTTTTCTATTTGCAAGATATATATTGTGTGTATACATACAGGATCTCTCACCTATCTTCTTCTCTTTCCATTTGTAGGGGAACTGGTGTGTGAGGAGTTGCCGATTGATATGTGCTCATTCGCTATTTCATCCTCTGGAAAACGATGCCTGTTAGAGACTTTTGAGTCAGGTGATGGGAATCTGGAATTTCAGTGCAAGACTTCAGAGGTTATACCCACATCCATGCAGGAATACATTGAGAATGATGAGTGTGTGAGTGCATGTGGGGTTGACAGGAAATCTATTGGTATCTCCTCCGACTCTCTCCTCGAGACTCACTTCACCCTCAAACTATGCTCTCCGAAGTGTTACTATCAGTGCCCAAACATCGTTGATCTTTACCATAATTTGGCTCTTGCGGAAGGTAATTTATCCCCTACATTTTAAATGTGTTAATAGTCGCAAAAAATCATACAAACACTAACATTGATAATAAGATAACGTTATTATTTTGCTTGATACCTGTAGGAGTTATTCTGCCTGAGTTGTGCAAGCTCCAGAGAACAAGCTTTCGTCGTTCTGTGATTCAGGTTCAGAGTTCAAGTTCAGCAGCTTCCGGTCCTGTTTCTGGAGCTGGGGGTTCTCTTTCTAACACAGCTTGTGCCCCTATCTCAAGCACCACACTTTCTTCTGTTGATTTTGCAGGAGCACCTATGTAATTTTAATGTATTCTGATCCCAGAGTTGTATCTGTATTCTGATTCATAAATACGAAAACTATATTTGGTATTTACCTTTTTTCTTGTTTCATTTTCTATGCTGGTTTTTTGATACCCATATCACAATTTAAAACGGGGGAAGTAGAAACTCATCTGGAAATGGAACTATAATAATTTCAATAGTACATGATCCTGAACATAAATATTTTTTATTTCTAACAAAAAAATCCTTGAGCAACTGCCCAAAGTACACAGGATTGTTTATCTGATCACAGGTACTAACTTTGTTCAAGATTCTACTGAGGTTGAGATTATCCTGAGAGGTAAACAAATTTTTAGGCTCCAACTACCTTCTGAGGCTTCTTCTGCTTCTCCTTTTTCTTACTGGCTTTCTTGGTATCATCAGTTGAGTTGTTCAATTCAGTTTCAAGCTCAATTCTAGAGAAAACAGGTTTTGGCTCAGCCACGATGTGACCTTGCTTCAGCCCACCCCACCTGGTTTCACTCTGCAAAGATGATTAGGTTGTTATGAAAGGATTATCAAACATGTAACAAAGCAACCTATTCAGCTCGTGTGTGTGTTCTATTGAGAAAGAGACCAACCCAGGTAACAGAATTGAACTGGTCTTCAGAGTAGCCAAGCTGGGTGTATATTCTCAAAGATAAACTTGGAGTAATTGGGGATAAAGCAATTGCTAGTATCCTTATTGCTTCCAGTACAATTATTAGGTCCTGTTCAGTGAAAACAAATATGTTAGATGATGAATGTAAATATATCGTGTTTAGAATAAATGTTCCACAGAATGTAGACATGTTACTTTTCCATGTACCATAAAAGAAAAAAGTAAGCCGAAAGAATAGAACCTTGGATGCAGTTTCAAAACCAGACTCCCCTTGCTTAAAAATAGACCATGGTGCTTTTTCATCAATGTATACATTTCCAGCATGACCAATCTCTCGCACAGTCTCGCAGGCTGATGACAGTTCAAGATTCTCATAGTGCTGTCTGGCTTTCTCAACCTACAATGATGAAGAAATCATCAAAACCCTTCTCTTAGGTTAGTTTACCATTAACAAGAATCTCTCTTTGTATTTAATGGAAAATTCGGTCATTTTTGCAATTTAAAAATCTGACCAGCACTTCTTTTACTAAACGCAATATCAAGCTTCAACGACATCTAATAATCTCTCAGATTATCAAGGCAACCAGATATTTGTTGTTATATATATTAACATTTTACAAAACTCAAAACCATATAATCCTGAACAATATCGCTATTCTCGAGCATTCTCATAACAGTGACATTGTAAATACCCTAAATACCCAACAATACTTATTCGACAGTTTCACAGTACATCACAACTCAAAGGAGAGAGAAACTAACAGATGGTTCATAGTTTTATGAACTATTTACTACCATCTCACTCATTTCCTCAAAGCATAATCTGAGTTTTGACTTTGTATGTGAACTTTACCAGATTTTCTACAGTATCCTTCAGGGCATTTCCTTCTGCTGCAATTGTTGAATCAACAGCAATAGTGGATTGGCAATTCTTTCTCAAAAGTCCAAGTGTACGATTAAGAAGATTACCTGAGGGAAAGCAAGAATACAGTCTCAGAAACATAAATCTCAGGTGAGGTTTCCAATATGGAAGAACAGTATTATGTGTTATATACATGTATATATCTTGATCTTTGTGAATTTGGTTCAGATGTCACTAATTCACACTTCAGAAATGGAAAGACAAAATATATTGTATCGTAAGATACTAACGATTTATGTAAAAGTTTATTAAACTCCTGTTTTTTATTTTTTTTCCTTTTAAGTAACTGTTTCTCGTAATATGTTCCATGTAAGAATCCAAAGTTTTACCATCTCATCAGTACCAAATTTATTTGAAAAAGGAAAGATCTTACTCTTGTAATATTAAGTAAAGAATTGATGGAGAAAATTTAAATCTCAAAAAAAAAATATTGTTGACACCTATGATACCCGCAATATGTCATACATAAACTATTTAGAAAAGAAAGGTTTAACAGAACAAACTAATCCTTGTACTCTCTAAACAAAGAAAACTGATGAAGAGAATATAATCATAGATATTAACTTATTTAAGGATATAATATACTAGGCAACCTGTTATTCATCCATAGATTTTCTTTTAAACAAGAGAATGTTTAATAGCTGGTTTATTTAAGAAAAATTAACAAAGAAACACACATAAGTTGTGCAAATATCTAATAGACAAACCATGCACGAACAATTTGATCCAACAAGTTAATTTTCATACCCTTCCAAATGCAGCAGTGATTTGGATTCCTAATAAACTTATCACGGTTCAGAAACACAAGACTAGACAGGATACTCAATTGCGTATTTATGTAATGGTGGAAAGATAGAGTACCAATGGTATTTGCAAGATTTGCATTAACAATATTGATGAAACGGTCCTCTGAGTAGTCCCCATCATTACCAAATTCGACCTCCTTAAGGAAGAAATACCTGACTGCATCAGGTCCAAATCTGCACACCAAGTCAGTAGGTTCAAGGGTATTTCCCAGTGACTTTCCCATTTTCAAGCCATCCTATCATATTAAAAGTTTTGTTATATTAAATGAACATGTAAAAAAAAAGATAAAATATGAAAGACACACAAAGAGATATGATTCAAAAGATTAGGAGCATCATATAGCTAAGAGATGCATACTTCATTATTTATTTGAGTTAAGTGGAACAATAACTACTTCCTTGTAAGGCAAATACTTGAAATTTTCTGAAAATTTCCACTAGTAGAACAGAATCCAACTGCAACTATATAAAACAAATACCACTAGAGATTTTCAATGTCAATTAAGCAACTGCAACAATGATATTTCAATAATATCTGAAATTTGATTCTTATTAATCAAGCAAGATGGAATGAAAGAACAAAACTTAATCCAGATTCCACATGCTCTACATAACACATAAAACCACAGGCTATGCTGGGATGCTTGGATACTAAATACTTCTAATTCCAGGGAAGGTATGATCTGAGTTCAATAACAATGACCAAATTAATAGTATAGAATGTCTACTAGTAAAACATAGTGCATATGAGCCCACGTTGTAGAGAGAACCATGAAGGAAAAATTCGACATCATTTAACTAGCTTGAATACCTTCGTCAAGAATCCATGACCAAAAACCTTCTTCGGAAGGCTTACTCCGGCTGACATCAGCATTGCTGGCCAATAAACTGCATGAAACCGCAATATGTCCTGCATATTATTAGTGAAATTGACTTAATACATCCAGTGATTTTTTCTTAAAACAATAGATACATTAATGGTGGTCTGAGACCAAGCTATGAGGAAGCTTTTCTCATAATAGTTACAAAGACTTAGTGTTGAAGGATCATCTCACCCAAAACCTTGAGTTGTTTGAGAAGAGAATCATTTTAAAATTTAAAACTCCAAGACGAACCCTCAAATGCAAGTGAACCACTTAGTATCGAAGCCACACCTCGAAGGCTGAACCGACAAATGCTTGATGGTGATATTTCAACTCAACCTTTTGTTAGACATGGGTCTATACACCATGTTAAATATCCACCTCATCTAAAACCTTAACTTGTTAGAGAGAAGAATCACCTAATATTTAATAACTCCCAACACTTGGCCTCCTAGAATTCTTGATAAATGAAAGAGTTATGAAATGGTCATGGATTAGTAACAGTGATATTGTTTCCAAGTAACTTAGATCAAAGATAATACAGAAGAATGCTACAATATATCCTCCAAATGACATGAAAAACACTACCTTCCCAATCAAATGTAGTGATGCGGGCCAGCCAGATGAAATTGCAGTTTGTAAGTTAGGCAGCTTCTCACCCTCCACAAGGGCAGATATGTAACTGTTTAACAGGACATCATCGTGAAAAAGAGCAGAATAAACAGATTGGCATGGGAATAAGAAGTTAAACATAAAAGATTATGGGTACAAAATTTCAATGTTAATACTATATTGTTTCAGTCACCATATCAGATTTTGATTTTTTTCTTTTAATTTCAACATTATCACACAGAAACACAAAAAAAGAAAAAAAAAGAAAAAGTTTCAACCCAATGAGAGGACAAACATATCACTTAAAGTAAATATGATAATGGAGCCATCCAAAAAGACCTAATTTTCCTCACCAAAATTTAAAATCTAAATAGAAAGGAAAGAAAGAAAGAAAAGAAAATTAAGGGGAATGGAAGACATTGATAAATCAAGGAACGAGACAAAGCAAACCTCAAACTAGAGCATGTTCAAGATGAGAAAGAAAACTGATGCAGCACAGTGATATTAGAATGAAGAATTCAGCACAAATTTGTTGATTTAAAAGGGAGTGCTGAATTGAGTGATTACAGCAAATAAACCGGAAAAAAATTTCTATTATTCTCAAACCACTGTTTAAAACACCAAAGGGGGAAAAAGTCATTCATACTAACAGTTCAAAGCTAGAATCCTAATGCCTTACAATTACTACCTAAGTAAACACTCAATTTCACGATAAGTGTAAATAGATAAAAGGTAACAAATCAAATAAAAAATATACTATAATGAATAAAAGATATCCTAACAAATTGAAAATATGCTGGCCCGCCTCAAATCCACCAAAAACAAATAAAATAGCAATGCACTTAGTAAACTAAAAAAGTCTCCAGATCACAAAATCCAAAATAAGGATATACCGACTTACCCCAACAAAGCATCAAACCATACATATATAGTCTGCTTAGTATCATTAGGCACTGGAATGCCCCAGTTCACTAATGCTCGAGAAATAGAGAAATCTCTCAAGCCACCTTTTACCCAACCTTGCACCTAGGAGAGTTTATTGAGAAAACAAGAGTTAAAAGAAAATAAAGCATCCAAAGGACTATGTATAGAAATGACCACAGAGTTTACTAAATCCTAAAGTAGAAGATTAGCAAAAATAACTTGCATATGCATAAGTATATGATGGAAACTTAAGAGGTTGCAGTCCAAACTCATTTTGTTCCTCATGAATGGTTCTTAATCTAGAATATTCAGTTCAATATAAAGTTCCAATACGAAAACAGAGTAACTAACTAGTCCAATGAAAACTACATTATTGCTGGAGCCTTTTATGTTATTCCTACTAATACTGTTAGACATGATAGACTGGTATGCTTACAGCTAAGACACACAATCTCCACCAATTTTCTGCTGAAGACAATTTTTCTAAGCCATTGTTTTCATCTTTCATATCTGGTTTTATTTTACCAATTATCAGAATGGACAATTTACCTAGCAAAATGCAGACACCATTGGATATTTATTGCAACTGATAATTAGAATGATACAAGTAAACTAATTATTAATCCATAAAAAGATTAAGTCTTAAAAAGAAAAAAAAAATCATAGTTCCAAAACCTCGTTAAGACGAAAAGAAGGCTGCACAAATTCCGGGTTCTCGGTCAAAATATCCTCCAATTGTTTCTGATACTTCGATAAAGCAAAGAAGTAATTGTCTTCCTTCCTATGTGCACATGGCTTAAGGTGCACAGGGCAGCAATTATTTTCCAACAGTTCCTTCTCATCCTACAGATTTACCAAGATAAAAATGGCAGATCTTAACCAGCTAGGAAAAAATATAGTACCAATTTAAATGATTAAATAGGATACAACCAAGAGTTTTTATTTCTTAAAGCAGTAGAAGTACCTTATATTCCTCACAATTAACACAGTACAGTCCCTCATAATCAGCACGGTAGATATCACCGTTGGCAAGAACCTTAGAATAGAATTCCTTGACGATAGCTTCATGATTAGGACTGGTTGTGCGAATGAACTTGTCATAAGATATGTCTAACTGTCAAGAAGATGAGTCAAGTAGCAGAAAACCAGAGCTATCATCACAAATGTAGAAGTCAAGATATAAAAAAATATGATGAAGAGGTATACTTCTGTCCACAGTGCCTTGTAAGCTTGTGAAACGGTGTTGCAATGTTCTCTAGGACTAGAACCACTGTCAAATGCAGCAGTGGCAATCTTTTCACCATGCTCGTCTGTGCCAGTTATAAATATAACCTTCTTCCCAATAAGCCTCTGTAGTTAAGAGATAAGTATTCAATCATTGCACTTCATGATGAGATTATCTTTTCAAGTAAACAGCAACTTAGCAAAATAATGCTCACATACTCAAAGCTCAAGAATAAGAAGTTCCCTCAATATGCAGAGAAGAAACTTATTTATAGATTTTTCGCATGATAAATAACCTTCAATAATATGAATTACTTTAATTATTTCTAATTTCTAAACAATCAAATGAACTGAAATCAGAATTTTGGGGGATTATCAGCTAGCTAAATAGCATTTACGTTCCAAGATTTTTCAAAAACCTATTTTCAGGTGTGTATATGATTAAATCAAATATAAAAAGCGTTAAAAAAAGAGTAAATAAGCATTATTCTCCACTTAAGCTTAAAATTCTACCAACCCTACTTAATAATCCTAATAAAAAATAGAACTCCAAAATTTGACGCCAAAGAAACAAACATATGTTGTAATCATTACCTGAAAACGAGCAATGGCATCGGCGGCAATGGTGGTGTAGGCACTACCCATGTGTGGCGGGGCATTGACGTAATATAGCGGAGTGGTGAGGACATAAGGGTCCGCAGCATTCGTAGTGTACGCGGCGCTGCAAGTGCAGTACAAGGCGCCTTTGGAAAGCGAAAGATACTTCGAATTAGTGAAACGTATCTTGCGGGGTTTTAGAGAAGTGAGGAAATTTGGTGAAGAAGAAGAGAAGAAGCGAAGACTGTTGTGTATGGAGTATTGGACTCTGCTCGCCATTGATGCTTATTTGGTTAGTGGATTGACTGACACAGGCAAGAGATTGGGGAAGATGACCAACACCAATTCTGTTTAGTTAC
The DNA here is from genome assembly GCA_954870855.1 of Scutellaria minor. Lineage (NCBI taxonomy): Eukaryota > Viridiplantae > Streptophyta > Magnoliopsida > Lamiales > Lamiaceae > Scutellaria > Scutellaria minor. Next base: position 6,260,180 of record OX940729.1, read on the forward strand.
ATTTTTTCCCTTTTTTTTTTTTTTTACTTTTTTTAATCTTTAACTTTGTCTTGTTAAATAAAAAATTTAAGTTGGTTTTGTCGATAATACATCAAATCAGATAATATTATATATTTATTTATTATTGACTCGTATGTAAATACACATATATTTATCATATTTATTATATTGTTTACGGGTTCATATTCAAATAAGTTGGTGTTTTGTCTGTACCATGCACAAATAGTAATATACACATTAATTCAATTAAATTAATATTGAACATATTTTTTCTAAAAAGACTTATATTATTTCAAATTATTTGTTAATTCATATCCAAATCAATATTGGATAATAAGAAATTTGAAAATCCTGGTTTTACCAATTAAATGAGTTTATTGCCGTGGAGTAATATCTTAGAGAAGGTTAATAGGGTTTGAACTTTGGACCATCTCATTGTATTATATAAGTTTTGATTCAAATTCTTGGAGTTAAAATTTTCAAGTAAGATTCTCTATTTTATTTGGTGTTTCAAATTAACATCACTTGTTAAGTGTAAAAAACGATATCACTAATTTACATTTGGTGTGAGTTAAAAATAATAGAATATAAGATGAAATATCAAATAAAAAATAAAGGATTCCGTTCGGAAATTTTTATAAGATGCGCTTAATTATAATTTTTACTGTTTAGGTATAAAGTTAATTTATTGATATGCATTTTTATTTGGTTTTTGAATTTTGTTAATGGAGTTTAAAATTTATGTTGATGCTTAGTGTCAAGAATATTGTTGATCGATTTATTTTTTTATAATTAAATGCAGTTTATTAAAAAAAATTAAATTTGAAAATCGATATTTTTTCGCATCTTCATCCTAAACTGATCCATCAATAGACTTGAATTTTCGAACTAAACCAAATCAAAATTTGATTTAGTTGGTTCTATAGATATTTATATTTGGTTTGATTCGACTCCAAAGATCTACTTTTAGAATTGTCCAAAATTTGATTCAATTCCTGAGATTTTACTGTATGTGTTAGAAATCAAATGTTAGAATTTGTCCAATATTGATACAATATATATTAAACTTAAAGTTGGTACAATAAAATGAAACGATTGAAGGTGTATATAAACAAATTAGATGAGAAAATATAATTAACCGCCAAATAGGCTTTGAAAGTAGCTAAAAGCGATAAGAGACAAACATAAGATCCTGCAGTTTAGACATAGTAAACAAAGCTGTTTTATTTTAGCAGCAGCCAGCAGATATATGCTTTGCCAGTTACTATCTTCTTACATACATCCAAACATCTTTAACAACTCCCTTTTGTATCACATATAAGAAGAATAACCCATCTCTTCACATATTCAATCAATCAATCCTCGATATTTCCAATATCAAAAAATGGCGGAACCAGGATCATCAGAGCGAAGGCGAGGAGTGGTGCTCGTCCCGTATCCTTTCCAGGGCCACCTGACTCCGATGCTGCAGCTGGGCTCGATTCTTGATTCGAGGGGCTTTTCAGTCACTATTGCCCACACCAAGTTCAATTCTCCGAATCCTTCAAACTGTCCTAAGTTCAGATTCTTGGCCTTATCAGACAACCTGGATGGCTTTGACACGTCATTCTTTAATCTGCTGAATGTAATGGCAGTGATGAACACAAACTGTGAGGCCCCATTTGAGGATCAGATGGTTGAGATGGTGGAAAAGGAAGAGGTGACATGTGTGATCTATGATAGCATAATGAGGTTTGTGGATGTGGTGGCTAAAAGGCTCAAGCTTCCAACAATTGTGCTTAGGACAACTTCTGCTGCTTATATGCATGCACATCTTCCACTCTTTCAACTTCATGCTGACAAATGTCTTCCTTTGCCTGGTATGTTTGCAGTCCAAATGATATCTATGACAATACAAGTTTTTTATCCAATTCTTTAAAATGTCTCAAGTGTCCCTTTTATTATTTCACGCATCATCTTTCTTTGAAATTTGCAAAAACCGATTTTCTCTATCATCTCTCCATCGAATATATATTTAGTTTTGAAGTTCTGTGTTCCTGGACAAATGTTACTAAAGAATTCTATGTAAGAGAAGTCATGTGTGAGTACATATAGATATTCATTCAAATGTGTGTTTGAATGTGGATTGAATGTAACATCTGTTTTTGCTGTTTACAGAGTCTCAAATGCAGGTTTCAATTCCAAACATGTATCCTCTGAGATTCAAGGATCTACCACTTCCACCAACTCAAGAAATCCCAGAAACTGTACTAGAATTTCTACTAAGTTACATGGATATAAAATCATCTTCAGCTGTGATCTGGAACACTGTGGACTCACTCGATGATTCGCCATTGAAGAAACTCCAACAGAATTGGTCTGTTCCATTCTTCCCAATAGGCCCTTTCCACAAAATGGCTCCACCATTGCCAACCAGCTTGATGGAGGAGGATAGCAGCTGCCTATCATGGCTCGATAAACATGCCCCGAAATCAGTCATCTATGTGAGCTTAGGCAGTGTGGCCATAATAGATGAAAAGGAGCTTTGTGACATAGCATGGGGCCTTGCAAGAAGCGAACATCCGTTCTTGTGGGTTGTTCGCCCGTCTTTGCTGAATGGTTCAGACGCGATTGGATCGTTGCCTGAAGATTTCAAGAAAAGGGCTCAAGAAAAAGGACTTATAGTGAAGTGGGCTCCGCAGAAACGAGTCTTGGCTCATTCGTCCGTTGGAGGGTTCTTAAGTCATTGTGGATGGAACTCGACTCTGGAGAGTCTGTGTGAGGGTGTTCCCATGATTTGTAGGCCGTGTTTTTCGGACCAGATTGGGAATGCTAGGTACTTGACACGTGTGTGGAAAGTGGGCCTGGATTTGGAGAATACAAGCATAGAGGAAGCTGTTAGGACACTCATGGATAGTGAAAATGGTGAAAAGATAAGAAAGCATGCTTTTGAGATGAAACTGGAATTGGAGAGTTGTATGAGGAAAGGAGGTTCATCCTCTGAGTCACTTGATCAGTTAGTTAAGTTTATTGTCTCGTTGTCGGATCGAAAATGATTATATTCTTGATCACAGATCATGTTTCATAGTCTTCAACTTGATGTGTACAAGGTTTGGGGTTTTGACAAAGTGAATCTTTAAAGTGAACAAGTGATTGATATATTCCTCAATAAAATTTCAAGATTTTGTTTTAATACAAAAGCCCTGAGTTTACAGTTGCTAGATCATTTTTGAAGTGTGAATGAAGTTATAAACTCTACCAAATCTTAGGAAAACAAAAACAAGCAGACCAGGTTGCAAATTGAAAACGATTATAATTTGGTGTATGATATATTGTTCAATAAAATCTGAAGCTTCTCATTACATTGCAATAGCCCTGAATTTACAATTTCTTGATCATTTTTGAACTGCAAATGATGTAATAAACTCTACCAATCCATTCAAGGATCTATCCAATGAACCATCATTCTCCATAGAAGCCAGAAGTTCATCCTTCAGCTCCAAAGCTCTTCGTCTCATCTCGTTCGCTTCTCCATCCACCATCACCATTCTTACAGCTTTCTCAATGCTATCCCTATCCACCACATTCTCCAATCCAACACCAACTCTCCACACATGAATCAAGAATCTTGCATTTATCATCTGATCACCAAAGAAAGGCCTGCATATCATCACAACGCCTTCAGATATACTCTCTAGAGTTGAGTTCCAACCACAATGGCTCAAGAATCCCCCCACCGCAGGATGGGCTAACACCTTCTTCTGTGGGGCCCACTTCACGATCAATCCTCGTCCTCCTCGAACCACTTCCATGAAAGCTTCAGGCAGGCACTCGATCCATTCTGAGCCAGAAACGGAAGTGGGACGAATGGCCCACAAGAACATGTGTCCACTGTTGGCTATTCCCATTGCTGTTTCAATGAGAGCTCTATCATCCATAGTTGCTAAGCTGCCTAAGCTTATGTATAGCACGGATTTGAGTGCTCGTTTATCGAGCCAGGCTATGCAGCTTGAGTCCTCTGGTAGTAAGCTAGTTGATGATGAAGAAGATGATGAAGCTAGTTTGTGAAGAGGGCCTATTGGGAAGAAAGGGACTTGGAATTTGTCGTGTTGAAGTTGCTTCAATGCTTTATCATCCAGTGTTTCCACACTGTTCCAAATTACAGCAACTGAAGACCTGATATTACTGAAACTCTTTATAAATTCTATTAAAGCTTGTGAAATATTGGAAGAACAAGAAACAGGCAGATCCTTGTATCTGATAATTGGATGAAGCCCAGGAACAGATTCCTCCAGTTGGGACTCTGCATTTATATCATCAATTGTGTTCAAGCTTGAACATAACGATATGGATAATATTGGTAATTTAATATTACGGAAATATGGATGAAAATGTCAATAGATATCGGTTTCGATAAAAAGATATTAAAATTTTCGAATTTTGTTATGAGATATTATTGAATATTATAACAAAACATTTTTATTAAAAGTTAACTTAAAATGCTAACAAATTTATACTTTCATAATAAACATATAAATGATAACAAACAGTTTGTTACAAATTCACAATAATATGTAAAAATTATTTGGAAACAAAATACTTTTTTTTTTCTTTAAAAAGTCATTCATTCTAATTTCTTTTTACAATAAATCGTTTATTTTCTTAAAACAATCATTTTTTACTGATACCAATATTTTTCCGATTTTTTATAATTTATACAATGAATTCATTGATATCAATATTGATATAGATATTTTACGAAAAATCTGGCAAAATTCTAAGACATATAATAAGAAATGATTCATTGTGACATAATAAAGTAGACATACATACAAACCTGGCAAAGGATAGATGGGTGATTCTTGGAGAGACAAAATGGCATGATAAGATTGCATGTAAACAGCAGTTGTTGCTCGAAAGAAAATGCTTGGAAGCTTCAAATTCTGAGCAACACCCTCCACAATATGCATTAGAGAATCATATATAACACAACCAATTCCTGAATCTTGCATCAACTTCTCAAGTGGCACTCTGCAGTTTGTGTTAATGGCTGCTATCATCTCCAACATCTTGCCCGAATTCGAACAACTGTCATCTGCCAACGAGACGAAGCTGAATTCTGGGTGGTTTTCAGGATTGGGAGCATTGTACTCAGTGTGTGCTACAATGATTGAGAAGCCTCTTGAGTGAAGAACTGTTCCTAGTTGAAGCATTGGTGTTAGGTGCCCCTGGAAAGGAAATGGGACTAGTACTACTTTTATTTCGAAGCTTTCCATTTTTTGTTTTGAGAAATTTGGCAACTCAACTTGAAAATATAACAGCAAACATTGGAGATATCAATGATGATATGTTGATTATTTGTCTGAATACTAAGGAATCTCTGCTGTTTCGGCAGACAGTCACTACATTCTTGGATTTTATGAACTTGTTTTTTTTGTCTTTTGGAGGTTTTGTTATGACTTATTTATTGGACTTTGATTGCTATGGTTTTGGAGGATTTCAAGAGACATGCTCATATTCTAACAAAACTACACTAGTCTCAAATGAAACGAGATACAAGAAGTGATTATTGGAAATTTACTTATAATGATCACACTTAGACAAAATTAGATCAGTCTTTTGATCAGTTTCCTTAATTTATGTGCAAAATCTTAAAACGGCATTTATTTCACTGTGTAGTCTATGAACAAGAGACATGCACTTTTGCAATGAAAAACGAGACAAAACGCCTTCTTATCCTCCTACTTCATTATGGTGAAGGCTTCCAACATGAAAGAGCATAGAAAATTCTACCTTTCCATCCTTGCAACATCCAATCTCCATCTTCATCCAGCAGAAAATCAGAGTGGTAGCCTTTTTTCACTTTTGTCTTCACTTCATTCAATATTTCCTTGTTCAATGGAACCTGTTTGAAACCCATTCTTTGATTCCTCATTTGCCAAAGCTTGTAAGTTTCAGGCCTTTCTACTCTCTCTGAACCTTCACAAGCAACCACATTCATAACCTCCCTTCCAAACACTTCCCTCTCATACATCAACCTGTCCTGATCGCCACGTGGCAGCGTGGCATCGAGCATGTCAAAAAAGCACGAGTAGTGGTACATCGCCTCCCTGAATCGTGCACTGAAAAACGAGGCGTTGTAGGTTGCATTAACGACTCCGTGGATGAAGATATAAGGTCTTATTTTCTTGATCAGTTCAAGAACAGTGTCTCTGGGACTCTTCCCACTAGCTAACACATCAGGCAAGTGTCTTAGCCTGTATAAGCAATTAACCACAAGAATCTCATCACTTTCAATCTTGAGATCATCTACACAAATTTCATCCCACTTCTTGGCTATGGCATTGTACTCGAAAGGAACATTGAATCTCTTGCAGTAGGTCATCAGCCTACGCCCTGTCTGCTCGACTCTGTCTGCAGGCCTGAGTCCCGTCTGAGGGAAATCTATTCCCGTGATTCTAAGCAGAGGTGGCCCTCCTGGCCGTAATGAGAAGCCCTGGATTATGCAAGGCCATTGGAAGCCATAGAGTATTCCAAAATCAATTATGTGGATCTTATCAGCTTCCCTTGTATGTCTTGCAATCATCTTGTTTGCAAATATGGTGGACATTCTTGAAAAGGGACAGGCTGTAACATATGTCTGATAAGCTTTTATCATCTCTACAGCTGATGTTCTTCTAGAAGTAGAAGATGTGTAAAGCAACGAGCCGGTCCCTTCCAAACGTGCCTCCAGAGCATTGGCGAAGTAGTGAGTAAATCTCTCGTTTGCTTCGCCATTTGGAGATGAGAAATGCCTGATTTTGGCTAGCAGTTCTTGAGCTTTTGTGGGGTTGAAAGTGGAGACAGCTTTTGCACAGTGAGTAAGTAGAGTAGTAAGATCAACCACTTCTTTTACATTGCTTTGTTTCTTGCTACCTTTTGGCCTGCCTTGTTTCACCTCAGGCGGTCTTCTGTACTTGATTTCGCCCTTCTCTCCTGATTCACTGCAATGGCAAACAGGGGACTCATTGTAGAAACCTGGATTCATCTTGTGACAAAGAAAGGCCTTATCATAGGTCTCTATTAGCTCTGTTTCTTCTTCATAGTTTGCCAACTGCTTACAAATTCGATCTTCCACAACACCATGTTCGTCTCCTCGTTCATGGTTTTTCTTCTTCTGTATACCATCTCTACTAGCAGCATAACATACAACACTAGAATCACTCTCTGGATCACCCAACAGCCTATCAAAATCATGGAAAAGGCCATTGATTGAGACCCCTTTTTCAACAATGTGAGAATCAAGAACCAAGCTTAAATCAGGACTGGCATCTTTATTACTAAGAGCATCTAAGAAGTATTTTTCAGCAGCCTGAAGAGCAGAGCAATCTTGAAACATGCAGGGCTTGTAAGATAGATCATCTTCTTCCATCAGCATCTGCTTTATATACTCGAAAACTCCATGTGAGTAATCACAAGCCACTGGAGTTTCATCAATACAGCAATTGACATCCAATGAGCCCTCAAATATATCAGGCAACTCAGAAAATATCTGATCATCGATGCTGTGTTCATTCACAAGATCAGTGTGGTAGAACTGAAATCCATTCATGATCTTTTAATGATGCTTCCTGTGAAGAGTTTAACACTACAAGATCTTTTAATGAGATTGAGAGAGGCAGCTGTGAAAACAAAGAAAACTGCAGCCGTTTGATACCCTTTGAGAGTGACTAATTTTCTTGGAGCTCACAACTCCTTGGATTAGCCAAGAATTGAATATTATCAAATACCAATTGCATGTTAAGAAGCATACAAACAAATGCAACAAATCAATAGAACTTTAATCCCAAGAGAAGGCAACAACTATGTCTTTGTGCAAAGACTTACACATAAGAAACACCACCAATACCGATCCTGATGGTATTTCATCTCTATTACAATCAATTTACACCAATATCAAACCTGATGGTATTTCATCTCTATTACAATCAATTTATGGCACGTGTATTATATTGAATGCGTCCGTATAATGTTCATAATTAGATATCAATTGGAGCAGTCTTCATTGTCGATAACAAAGCAATTATTTTTGTATCAAATTCCTACGATTTAAATCATGTATTGTGATATAGTTTTTACGCCATGGTTCATTTTATAAACTTATAGCATTAACGAAAATTTGGAATGTTTTATTGAGGGAGAAACTAAATAGGTACCATTCAGTGGCGCTGCACAGAATGCTTAAATATTTATACCTCAAGAAACAAAGTAAACAAAATCTTAAAAATAAAAATAGTAAGAAAAGACATGAAAGATAGCCCTATCCCTTGCATTCGCAAGCTAATAATGCACACACTAAAGAGAAGAGCCCCAAATACACCAAAGTCTTCGACTCCGCAAGATGAGTTCGAGGCATAGAAGTTAAACCTCATAACATCAAAACTAAAGGGCCCAATCACCATTTTCGCATAGGAGAGCAAAGTGCTACGATTTTTTTAAGTTTCCAAAGTAGCGATCAAAAGTGTGCCAAACTGTATACTAGAATCCATGCAAGCTGAACACCAGTGAAAAAAATGGTTAGTTTATGGAGACTTTCAAAACCCTACTTAGTTGATGTAATCTAACACGGAAATGCAAACAATTACCAGAAAGAGACATATTGAAGCAAAGAGACCCTCTTGAAGAAGCGCTCCATGACCTCCAAACTCTTCTTCGTCAATTTTTATAACATGTGCATAATATGCGTAGATGATCCCAGTGGACAACCCCACAAACCTGAATGCCAAAATCAGGAGAAAATGTTATTTGAGGATGCTGTTACATACCATAGCGAAAAGGTGTGAACAGATACATCCTAGTGAACCTATTCAGCTTTCATGCTAAATACATAGGATAAAAGCATTGAGTCATAACGTTAACAGGCAATGGCAATTTATCATTTTATTCAAGTGGGTGGAAGCAGCGATGTATAAAAAATAAAAAATCAAGTAGAATCAGCTTATTTTTTAAGGGAAATTTCTGAAACATGCGATAGTGACAGTGCTTAATGGACTTGAGTAGGGTTTGAACCTATATACTACAGTGTCTTAAAACTAGTGTGCGTTTTTCTTTATCAACCACAGTTAATGGACAATTGGTTTTTAGTTCAAAATCATTTTGGCCCAAGTTGACTTATCATGACTAACTTCCATAAAATGATAGGTCACATAGGCAATTTTATTAGAAAAATTGGTTTGTCTCTATTTGATAACAATCCAAGATTTAGTAAGTTAAACTTTTTATTTTCATCAATATTCTTTTTCAACAACTTTTGTCTCTTAAGACCATTTTCCACTCCACCGACACTAGCCTCTTCAAATCCAACTTCTCCCTTTCATATTTTCGTACTACTCTTCTTTCAAACACAAATTAAGGCAGGATCATGACTCAAGCATTGAGTCATCTCTGGCTAATTAGGTGCCTTAATGGCTGCCTTTTACAACATCATGTCCATCAGACACCAAAGATACTTCAAAAATATTGACCGCATACAATCTCCAAAAATATGAAAACATGAGTTCAATTAATTCAGTTGATTGTTAGACATAACAAGAAACTTTAGCAAATGCACAATTATATCTCTCATAAAATATTATTAACGTATAATTTATGAGAATAATATCATGTTGCTAACTGATTTTCAATTCTATACTGTTTTGTCACTAGTAATGTGTTCAATTGATTAGAAACACCAACCTCAAACAGAAATGAGATTTTAGAGAAGAGTAACTTACAGGAGAAACCAGATGCCCCCAACCAAGGGAATTGCACCCCATAGTAATCCACACACGAGGCCCAATGCTTGTCTAATCCAATGCAATGTGTCTCCAAGTTGATCCTGTAATATAACGTACAGTCATTTCCACATGGATTACATGGTACAATTCAAGTAAATAAGTGTAGCTAAACTTTTCAAATTGATTATACTATATAATAAAACTCAAAGTTTCAAGTATTCTTGAAATAATAATATGGTGAAGGTAGAGAAACAAGTGACCAATAACATCCCTAATACATTCAGGTTTATGAAAGAATTAGGTGCATTTGGAACTTCAATTTCTGTCTATTAAACCTTCAGGTTAAGCATGATAAAATTCATTATAAAATCTGCCTAGGCCAGTCTTAAAGCCACTGAACAAGAATCATAGCATCCTCTCCATTTTTCTCCACATTCATCAAATGATGAACATGTATATATTACACACACATGCACACAAACACACAGAGAGTTTTGAGGAAGGTTAGAAACTTGGAAGAAATATATCGATTAAACGATTCTTTACACCAAGATATTAGACAATAAAACTGAAGATTGGAAAAGGGTGTGTTATCAACCAAATCAAAGGTTTTTCAGCTCAACTCCCTTTTTTCACCTGAATTGGCACATCTAAAAGGTTTTCTGACTGAACATCCATGGAAGATGGAATCATAGAAGATAAGAGAGCTAGATGAATTTAACATTACTTGAGCTCATCAAAATTACTCAACTAATGTCTTTTGTCTCCCTCCATCACCAGTATAGCTAAATTAAAATATTTGTAACTAAAATCCAAACAATTCCAGTAACAGGATTCCTCTTCGCTTTAGAAACATGAGTAATAGAATTATAGGAAATAACACACATCATATTTATTTCAAATTCAGCCTCTAAAACTGTACAAATCCTTCCTGAAAACTATTGAACTAAATTACAATTCAGATTCATTTTCTAAAAGCCACTCACACTGTCCCAACTTTCAGCCCCTTTATGATTATTAACTCCTCCTCAAAACTATAATTCAGATTCTTTATCTGAAAATCAGAGTGTGTATTAATCTAGTTGTTAACATAAACATTTCCTACATATAAAGCTATTCAGTGCCCATTTTATCTATGCCCTACAAAGCAGTGAGATGAAATTGCAGTTTGATTCTAAGCCTCTTCCTTATTTAGTATGCTATACAACTGCCTATATGAAAGCACCATGATTTTCATTTTCCCCAGAAAATTTACTAACTTAAAATTGTTGACATTTGTACAAAACCAAGAGCTATGATATAATTTAATGAGGGGTTAACTTTTGGCTTAAAATGACATCCATCAAAGCAGTTTAAAGTAAACTGACTTTCCTATATCCGCAATTATCCAATATATTTCATCACTATTTTAACTTTAATCGCTTACTACCAAAAGATAACAGATCCTCATTCTGACAAGATCATGAGTAAATTTGCACACTGATGCACTAAAACTCATAGCATTACAAATATAAAATAAATAAGAATCGCAAGGAAAATTATATTTTCTCAATCTGAATTTGTCAAACTGAGCTTAAAGCCTTAAACCCGAGTAAATTAAACATGCCAAAAACAAGTCTGTAACTCCAACTATAAATACATAAGAACAAAAAAAGACAAAGGAGCTCAAACCTTATCCCAGGATGCATCAGGATCTAATAACTTGGCCAATTTAAACGGAGACAAGTGACCATTCTGATGCTGTTGCTGCTGCTGTTGTTGGGAATCCAACTTCACCGACTTCCTTTCTCTCATCTGAAATTACCAATTACACAACTCGTGAAATCCCCAACAGGAAAACCTAATCCCTCAAAAACTATTGAACAATTACTCACAGTAAAAATCAGAGTTGATTGTGGGAACAATTAGGTATTTCAGATTTGGGAAAAAAGAATCAGTAGACACCAATATAATGCGGAGTATAAACAATTGAATAAACCAGGAGAGAGAGAGAGAGAGAGAGAGAGAGAGTATTTGCAGCGCACGTGATGTGGCTACAGCTGTGTTGGGTATTATACAGATTTTGGTCTTTATACTGTAGAGCCCTCTTCGCCTATGACTCTCTTTCCAATTATTTTTGCTTTAAATAATTCTTTTATAAATTTAAATTTTCATTTTACTTTTTCCAATTTTTAATTTTAACGTATTTACCCCTTGGTAGCATTTCTACTAGTCTATATAGTTAAACTAAATTCTGAAAATTAAAAATAAATACCAAACAATATGATACGTGCGGTAGAAATCTGGAAAATTAGTTGATGTATCACTAATGATCTTAGATTGATCATAATGTTGCAATTTCCAATACATTTTATGAAAACTAGTATATAGGTCCATGCAATGCACGGGCATATAAAAATTATTAATTTGATGTTTTGATATGAAAATGTTGAATATAAAATAATATATTATTTGAAATTAATTTCAATATAATATGACACCCGTGTGATGCATGATCATAAAATTTAAATATTCCGAGTTTAATGTGAAAATGTTGGAAAAATCAAGTTATTGATAATATTTCAATTTTATTTGGTAAGTCGCATGATGCGCGGTATATAAATTTCAAGTGTTGTAATTTTTTGATATAAATAAGTTGACTATATAAACAAACCTTGATTATTTAGAATATCTTTTAGATATAACAAACATTTTTCTAAATATTCTTTTTCAAAAAAAATTCATCACATCATCATATATAGTAGAATGTCAAATAACATCCATTCTCCAATTACATCCCTCTATCAACCCCCAATGAAATTTCATATATTTGTCATTATTTCGACATAGTTTGACTTTCTAATATTTTTACTTGAAAACTTGAGTATGATGTTCATAGTCATAATATTGTCATAAATCTTGATGATTTACTGATGGAACAAACTTATATGAAATTGATGGAGAATATTAAATAAGTGTTTCACTATATATTAGAATGTGTTAATTTCATTTTCCAATCTATACTATGCATGTTTTTTAATTTTGCATTCTAAACTATTTTTTTCTCCGATCACAACCCATACTACATGTTTTATTTACTTTTGCAACCTCCGACCAATATTTTCCGGCGAGAAAATGCCCACGCGATTTTATGTGCTAATTGAGGGTTATTTTCGTCATTTTCTAGGTCATTAACCAACTCTCCCTCCAAAAGTGAATTTTGCCCTAATTTTTTCCCACATTTTTTTTGGCAAATTGTTTGAGCAGATGAAGATTAACTATGAGGTTCAAACAAAATATTAGATCTCTCTACCATTGAAAATAGTTGATGAATCGAATTTACTAATGTCTTAGAAGTGCAAATTATGAAAATAATCATCAATTAGGACATGCAAATCACGTGGGCATTTTCTCGCCGGAAAATATTAACCGAAGGTTGCAAAAGTAAAAAAAAATATATAGTATATGAAGTGAGTGGAGAAAAAAAAATAGTTTAGAATGCAAAATTTAAAAAGATGCATAGTACATGTTGAAAAATGTAATTAACCCTAATAGAATATATTTGTTGATTTCGTTATTAAATATCTAATTAGAGCTATACAATTGCATAAATTAAAATATAAAAAGATATCTTAAATTTTAATATTGACTTTTTTTAGTTTGTATATTTTTTTTATTAAATTCCATCAAGTATTATTATTTCTTTTAAAGTTCACAGTTAGTTTTTTTTATTAGATTCCATCAAATATTAATTTTTTTTTTTAAGTTCATAAGTGTGCTCAATTATTTTACATTTTTCAAATATTAAGATATTTTATGAAGAACATATTAATTGTTCAAATTCATTTGTTTAATTTATTTATTTTTATATACACATCACAAATTAAAATTAATGTATTAAAATAACAAAATAGGTAAGTTGTTTGTTTTGTTATAGTTCCATTTATTTGTGACATTTAAAAATATTAAATGGACTGAAAAAATTACTTAAAATATTTTTTGATAAAAATTAAATAAAGAAGAAGTTGCTTTTATTTTAGAAATTAGTTGCGAATGATATATACAAATTTATTTAAAACATGTATTATTTAATTTGTTATTTAGTGTATCAATCAAACATTCAACTAATTTAATATTAATCTTGCATTTTTTGATCTCTCATATTAAAATGTAATTATGCAGTCAAAGTTTACCAATCTATGTATTATAAATTATATCATAATCATCAATATATTGCTATTTTAATATTGTAAATCATGTTTTTTTAGTTACTTTTTTATTTATAAAAGTCAAGTTTTTTTATTGAATTTAATTGTAATTATTATTCAATCAATAAATATATATATATATATACATATATATGTAGGTGTAAAAAAGTTAGGAAATTAAGAATTACAAATTTTACTCAATTGGTGAGTAGTAATTAATTAAATTAACTCACATATATATATATAAGTGATAAATTAGTGGAGAAAAATAATGCTTAAATTTAGATATATTGCCACTAAATAAGGAAAATGTGTGATTGGTTAATATGAGATAATTAATGATAGGTGTAATTTCTATATGTAGAAGATCACACAAAATATATTTTTTATATTTAATAATTATCAGTTATTAATTATTAATATATTACATATTTAGTAAGTGAAAATCAGCGTGAAAATTTTTACATTTCTATTTGTAGGGGGTAATTGTTATTATATAGATATAGATATAGATATATAAATATAGATATGGTGGAGTTACTTTAATAAAATAAGCTAAGACACATCTTATAATTGCAGACTTTGCAAAGAATATGAATATCGTGACATCAAATTTGTGTATTAACTCGAGAGCAAACAAAGTTTGTGTATTTTCTTCAATTTTTTTTGTTTTGTTTTGCTTTAATTGAAATATCCATCTCCAATAAAGTAGATCTTTATAACTTCGAAAAATTTCAATTATAGTGAACTTCCTCTTTTAATTGGGCATGTGTATTTTCTCACCCTATCTTTGGTGAACCCTCCAAACTGTTTTCAATCAATCTTAACTAGATTGTCTCTGTCGAGATCCCAATATTGTTGATGTCACCTTTAAAGCAGCTATCTATGCATCGATTATTTTTTCCATATTTCTAAAATCAATGATATCAGTTGTGAGTATCAAACCGCAGAGATGCGTCGGCTCCAACATTGTTTTTATCCATGAGTTATTTGTTGGTGTCTGTTGCTCTTTGGTTGATTCTTCTGGTGCATTCATGCAGCTGGGAAGCTATCTGTTTGGAACTCGAAATGGTCTCTCATTCGAACTTCTTCAACTATGTTTGAAATTGTACTTCTTTCAAGGTCAAGGTGGATCTTGTGGATTATGAATCAAGGTGTTCATTGTAATATCAACCATGTCTATAATCTCAAGATTGGAGAACGACTGAGTTAATTTTGAAATATTAACTTTCGATGCTCCATATTATATCCTTTTAAGGATATCAATAATTTTATCATCTTGAGTTGTAGATTTCGGAAATTCTGGTCATCTTTCCATTAGGAAATATTGGTTGTCCAAATACATCGCTGATACGTTCCTTATTGGTTATGTATGTTCCAAAAAAATTATACATGCTTTGTTAAAAATAAATTGGAAACCACAATTTTTATTTAAATTAGCCGTGCTGCATGACCCTAAATATTAAAAGCTTATATTATACATATACAACCATGATATATATTGTAACTAATATTTTATATAAAAAAAATAACTCGAAAACAATCTAATCATTTTAGGATAAAATTACAAAAGCTTTTCATCTAACTGTATTCTCAAATTTTCTAAAATTCCTTTTATCTTAATTGATTCTAACTTAAATCTACTATCAAACTGTCTCATAAATCTCACTTTGTAAAAAAAATCGTATCTTGATCTTAATTCGGTCAATGGAAGTTTTATTAGATCTTGATAATAACAGAGTGAAACTGACATTTGATGTGAATATTCAACCACATTTTTGTACACAGCTGATGGAAGTTATTAGGATTTCTCAATAAATTTTGAGTTTAATCTAATTTATTTCCAATTATGCCTTTTTTTTTTTTTTATATTTAAGGAAATTGTAGTTAGTCAGTCTAATTTAGTTGATCCAAAAGATTTACAATTTTACAGAAACAAATACGAAATTTCCGATTGATCCAAATATCAATATTAATCGGATCCCGCTTAATTAGCAGCTAATGATGAGAGCTGGAAATATCTCCTAACAAACTTCCACTGAAAATAACAAACTAAAACAGAAGAGCTGATACTTTAGTACTACTTTGATATATGACTAGTGATAGTTTGATATATAAGAATTAATGTGATATATTGAAGTGATATTTTAACATTTTGTAAATGATACATTAATAAATATGAAGTGATATTCTAACATACAATTCGAATGTAATTTCTTTTTACTAAGTTTACAGTATCGTGTTTATTATTATATAGATTTATCTTCTAATTTTATGATGAAAGGTTTTATTTTTTTTCTTGCATATATATCACGACTTTATGATTATTAGAATAATTATATATTAGGAAAAGTATAATATATGTTATATCTGGTATAATGTTTTGTGTAATATATGTTATTGAGTATATTATATATTTTAACATGAAATTTTGTTTTACTATAATACATAGTCATTAACATTTTAATATAATTTATAATCCTTTATATGAATGTAATCGAATTGAATTACATTGAATATCAATAGGTCTGAATTCGGTTCGTTTGGTTTTTCATAGATTTGTGTTTGAATTAATTTCAAAAGTGGAGTTCGAACCTGATTCAAATAAAAAAAAAATTGAGTTCGATATTAGCTTAATTTTGGCTCGTTCAAAGTTCGTAAAATAATCAAGTATAGCTCAAAGACGAGCTCGATAGACATTTAATCAGACTCGATCTTGTTAAAAATACACTTAAAACGATTATCTTCTATTTTTTAATTAATTTATATTATTTTTAGAATTTGAATTTATTATAAGTTATAAGTTGATAAATAATTTTTTTTATTCAAACTCTCATATATATTTATAAAATCACGAGCCCAACTCTCTAGTCAATTAGACAAACAAATATATTCACAAAATGAAAATATTCGCAATCTCTCAACCCAAACTCCACTAAACCCGAGCTCGAGTTCGACTCATTAAATTCAAGGAATGATTCCAATTTATTTGAATTGAGATCTAAATAATTTTACAAATGAGATTAATTTAAATTCCGATTTTTCCTAAATAGAATTAGAGATCTCATATTGGGAGCATTGACCCGACCCGCGTATTTATTTCGTGTCTTGTTTATCAAGTTTGCAACCCGCTAAATTGACATATTCTACCACAAGCAGCAGTTATATTTCTATTTTCTCAATTTATTTGAATCATTTTCTGTTGTTTTAAACAAATAGAAACCCTAATAACCGATCTCTGTTAGCTATTCAAATTCGCATTTCATTAGTGAAATATTCAAGAATCAAGAAAAGTTCGAGGAATTCCATCCACTCATCCACTATTCTGCGCAATTTGTTCGAAGAAAAATGATCTTTTCAAGAATCAGAACTTCATTAACTCGTTCGTCGCGTTACAGTGTAAGTCACTCGCTCTGTTTTATCTGTTTGAATATCTAGTTCTATTGTGTGTGGATTTTGTTTAAAATTTTCAATTATTTTTATGTGGTTTTGGATTTTGCAGAATGTGATAAATGGGGCAAGCAAGGGAAGATTCTTATGGAATAGAGATAATTTGGGAGCTCCGACTATAGATAAGTTTGATGGAAAATTAGAGTTCCTGAGGGGTTATATAGCAGCAGCTGGAGCAGGTAAAGGACCAAATCATCGGACTTCTTTGTCGGATTTTACATACTTTGCTGCAAACCCAAGAATCAGTAGATTTTTCTCCAGTGAGGCGCCGAAGAAGAAGAGTAAGGGGTCCTGTTTCCTCTTTCCTTAAATGTCGTTCTCGCTATTCTGAGATGAAGTTTGTAATTAAGAATCTTTACCTATGCTTGCAGATTATGAGAATTATTACCCCAGAAACCGCCATGAGACTCCCAAGAAAGATGAGCAGAAGACAGGGTCGAAAGGTTGGTGTGCCTGTATTTCATAATATTTAGGAAATCATCTGTGTAGAAGACAATTTAGTGTATTCAGGAAAGTCCCAAGGTCCAGAATATGGGCTTACCTACATTAGTAACTGCATCATATGATTCATATCAGTTATTTTACGAGCAACCTTGTTAGTAATACTCTGGAAAATGTTCTTCCAGTAATTGCTCCTATTAGTAGATTTTTGTTCACAAAGAAGCTGTTCTGCAATCTTTTCGTGAAATAAAGGCCATGTTAGTTCATCCTTCAGGTCTGTGGCAAAGTTTGCATGTCGTGGGGAATGTTGCAGAATGTAATCAAATATGGTTTCTTCTCAGTAGAATGTAGAGTGTGAATGTTTCTTTGTGTTTCATTTGTCCATGTACAGCTTTATTATAGAGGCATTACTGTGTTGGAACTTGGAACTTGAGTGCTACACAACATATTTTGGTTGATGTTATGACTATTTAATGCACTGCACATTGCTTCACGAATATAGATTAGAATTTTTTCCTGCACGATATATTGGTTAGACTAAAGATTATTATGAGGTTATAGATAGGTTTGTCTATTAAATTTTCTGATTTGACTTATTTATCTCAGAGGAAGAAAGTACAAATACAGATGGTGATGGTCCCATTCGTTTTAATATAAACATCAATTCAAATTTAATCGCCACTTTGCTGGCGGTCGTGTTGTTTCTGTCGCTCTCATCTAAGCCGCGTGAAGAGAAACAGGTAGACAATCTACTTGTTTACCAGTTTTAGGTGCTGATGTTTTCATTCATATTAAGTAGAAAATTGTCGGATTTAATTAATGTTCATACTTAAGTTTCAAACATTTCAACTGTTAAGTGTTGTAAGCATGTAATGGATTTCTTAATCCTTATGAAACTATTTACAATTTCTCATTACTGCATCTTTTTGTTATCGTATACCTCTTTTTTGTCTCTGTTTTTTTTTCTTTATTCATGTACATACTCGAAAGAACATCAAATTCAATGCTATATCTATGTCAAGTTGTGCACTGTGCATTGTGCATCGTCCTAATTTTAATTATTCAAGAACAATAGTGTAAGCATGTTTATGAATCTTTAATTTGCTGGCTGCTGATATCATAAAATCTGAACATCGTCTGTTATTGTTTAACCTTTGTGAACATCGTCTAGACAAATGGACTTATTAGCTAATCCCCTTTGAGCACTTTCCTTTTGATAATTTTCTGTCTTTACATTCATTTTAGAAAACTCCAATGTTTTGAATGCTAATATACTAGTTTGACGTTTCCTTTCTCTTTTTAGGCTAAACATATTTAATCTCTAAGGCTATGTTTGTTTTGGATTTAAGGTGGTTTTGATAAGTCTGGATTTGAGATTTGGTAGGATTTAGAGAGTCTGAATTTTGAAAATCTTGTGTTTGTATTGAGGTTTTGTAGAGTAGAATTATAGTTAATAAGTCATTTTCATCTTGGGAATCATAGAAAAATGTAGATGTAATAATTGGGAATTGTAGTAAAAGTTAAAAAAAAAGAAAAAAGAAATAAAAACTAGTATAGGCTTATAAGATTTTGTAAATCCCAAAACAAACATGATCTGAACTTAGTCCATCCAAAATCTAGATGGGCTAAGTCCTGTCCAAACATTAAGTAACTTAAGTTAGCCTTTTCTTTTCAAATTGGTTTCAGCATTCTTTTTTTTTTTCTTCTTATTTCTTTGTTTTGGTCTCATCTAAAATTGATCCTTATTTCTCTATGGTAATATTGGTTGTAGGACCTCTTGCAATTATTATTATTATTTTTCTGTGTGAGGTGAGCTCTTATGTTGTTCGAGTAAATTTTTCTGTTTGTGCAAATTTAGATGTCATTTCACTTTTTGTAAGCCACTACCAAATTCTATTATTTATTTTAAGCTTTAAGTGCTTAACTATTGACAGATTTGGGAGTTTGGAAGTTTCTAAGTTGTCACTGTATGCACCCACTTTAATATGCTATGTTCTTGTTTTAACAGTAAATATATACTTGGCAAGTTATAACATCATCTGGAATCGTCAATTTTTGCTTTTAGAAAGGGAAACCTACATGGCCAGTAATTTAAGCTCATGAAATAATTGCAGCATTCAAACTTTACAAAGATCAATATTCTTGTGCTATTGACTTTCAACATCCCAAAGCTTCTTAACATGAGA
Source organism: Scutellaria minor (assembly GCA_954870855.1). Taxonomy (NCBI): domain Eukaryota; kingdom Viridiplantae; phylum Streptophyta; class Magnoliopsida; order Lamiales; family Lamiaceae; genus Scutellaria; species Scutellaria minor. Next base: position 6,280,178 of record OX940729.1, read on the forward strand.
GAATTAGATAAATCTAGAGAATACATTTCTTTGCTGATGTGTTGATGCATTAAGTGCTATAAAAATTGTAAATAAATAGCTTTAGGGGAAATTTTCTAACTAGAAAGTGCCTATTTTGTAATATGCTGGTAGAATTTGTAGAATCACATATAATATACCTTGGAATTTAAGGAACTTCCTTGAGGTTGCATCTATTGAAAAGTATTATCATAGAGGTTGCATCTATTGAAAAGTATTTGAAAATAGAAAAACTAGAGAATGCTTAAATTTGTTGATGTTGTTGATATATGAAGTCAGATGAATTGTAAACTGCTAGAAAAAAAAAATCGGACAAAATGTGCCTATTTGTGGATTAGCACACAATATCCTTGGAATACAAGGAACTTTCTTGACGAAGTTTTATTATCATGTCTTTTTATGCTATTCAGCTGAAGGTCATACAGGTTTGACTATTTATCTGTCATTGCACTATTAGTCTTTGTTTTAACTGATTGAACTTCCTCTATCTGTTCCTTGTATTAGTCTCCTGCTATAGACAATTGTCAATGTCTCATATCAAATTAGGGTTCTTACTGTTAGTGGTTGTACTATGATATGACCTGCTTTTTTAGTCTGTTCCTGTGAGTTTTTTATCATTTTCACTTTGATTTGTTACTCATTGGACAAATACTCTGCAGATTAGTTTTCAAGAGTTCAAGAACAAGCTTCTTGAACCAGGGTTAGTCGACCATATAGTTGTTTCCAATAGATCTGTTGCTAAAGTATATGTCAGAAGCTCGCCGCAGAATCAAAATAGTGATGATACGATAGAAGGATCTGATATTAGCGGCACACATGCAAGGGGAAAAGCTAGTCAATACAAATACTACTTTAACATTGGAAGTGTTGAGACATTTGAAGATAAGTTGGAAGAAGCCCAAGAAGCATTGGGCATAGACCCACATGATTTTGTGCCTGTCACTTATGCTACTGATGTAGCCTGGTTAACTGAGTTGATAAAACTTGTTCCAAGCCTTTTGTTATTGGGATCCCTTCTTTACTTTGGCCGAAAAATGCAAGCTGGACTTGGGGTAGGAGGAGGCGGTGGGAAGAATGGACGAGGACTATTTAACATCGGAAAAGCTCACTTCACGAAGACTGACAAGAATGCGAAAAATAAGGTTTGTACTCAAGCTTTTCTTGATAAGACTGGTGCCCTTTTTTTTTTATTAAATGCTAACCCATTTCCATAGCCTGCTTTAGCCGGTCTCTGATGCTGACATAGCCCTATCTTTCTCTGTTTCCATTTCCAGATTTACTTCAAAGATGTTGCTGGTTGTGATGAAGCAAAGCAGGAAATTATGGAGTTTGTGCATTTCCTAAAGAACCCCAAGAAGTATGAAAATCTGGGGGCCAAAATCCCTAAAGGAGCTCTATTGGTTGGACCTCCTGGGACAGGTAAAACACTCCTAGCAAAAGCAACAGCTGGTGAATCTGGTGTACCTTTTCTGTCCATATCTGGTTCTGATTTCATGGAAATGTTTGTTGGAGTTGGGCCCTCAAGGGTAAGAAGCTTATTTCAGGAGGCAAGGCAGTGTGCACCTAGTATCATATTCATTGATGAGATTGATGCAATTGGTCGAGCAAGGGGGCGTGGAGGTTTATCTGGTTCCAATGATGAGCGTGAGAGCACTCTTAACCAGCTGCTTGTGGAAATGGATGGATTTGGAACTACTTCAGGTGTGGTTGTTCTTGCTGGTACTAATAGACATGATATATTAGACAGTGCCTTGCTGAGACCTGGTCGGTTTGATCGGCAAATTAGCATAGACAAACCTGATATCAAAGGCCGTGAGCAAATATTTCGGATCTATCTGAAGAAGATTAAAGTTGACCATGAACCAGAATTCTATTCTCAGAGACTAGCTGCCCTCACTCCTGGGTTTGCTGGTGCGGATATTGCAAATGTTTGTAATGAAGCTGCTCTAATTTCTGCTAGGGATGATGGAGAAACAGTGAGAATGGAACATTTTGATGCAGCTATAGACAGGATAATTGGTGGTCTTGAGAAGAAAAATAGGGTAAGTTGAAAATTGCCGACTTTGTCTTGGATGATTTTTGTTATTTTTATCATGCATGAACAATTGAAAATTTTCCTTCTCAACATAACTTCTTGCCTTTTCTGTTTGTTGTTTGTTGAACAGGTTATAAGTAAACTTGAACGCCGGACTGTAGCCTACCATGAATCAGGTCATGCTGTAGCTGGTTGGTTTTTAGAACATGCAGAACCCTTGTTGAAGGTCACTATTGTTCCTCGGGGTACTGCAGCACTTGGCTTTGCTCAATATGTTCCTAATGAGAACCTTCTTTTGACTAAAGAGCAGCTTTTTGATATGACTTGTATGACTCTTGGTGGACGTGCAGCTGAACAGGTAGCCACTTTCTCTCTCTTGCTCTCTCTTCTTTTCTTTTCTTTTTTTTTTTTTCTGGTAGTATTAACTTGTTTTTGTTTGAATAAGTGGGAGATGCATTTAACAAACTGAAATCCATTATGATCCAAAGTATTGTTGGTTATATTTTCAAGCATATGAACTTGCAATCTATTGGGAAATCAATCGCTACTACCATTACTGTGAAATTTTTTTTAAGGTTGGTAAACTTTCCTTGTCCTCCCTCCATCAGGTATTGTTGGGAAAAGTATCAACTGGAGCTCAGAATGATTTGGAAAAAGTAACTAAAATGACATATGCGCAAGTAGCAGTGTACGGTTTTAGTGAGAAAGTTGGTCTTCTCTCTTTCCCTCAGAGGGAAGATGGACAGGAGATAATTAAACCATACAGCAGCAAGACAGCTGCTATTATCGACACTGAAGTCCGGGAATGGATTACAAAGGCATATGATCGAACGGTGCAATTAATAGAGGAACGCAAAGAAGATGTGGCTAAGATTGCTGAGATGTTGCTGGAAAAGGAAACTCTTCACCAAGATGACTTGGTCCAAGTACTCGGCCATCGACCTTTTGAATTCGCTGAGAGGTCACACTACGATATGTTTAAGAACGGATTTGAAGAGGATAAAAAGAAAGAGGAGGATAAAACCGTTGCACCTGAGGTTGTCCCAGTCCCAACGTAGCTATGTTTAATGTTTGATGATAATTCGTCCAATTTCTCTTTAGTTTTGTTGATGGAAGTCTGTTTGTGGATGACTGAGATGTATATTGGAGACATATAGTTCATGCGTATGTGTACTTGGAACATTAATAACTCCCCCTCTCAATCTCATTTGCAAAGCTGTCTTCCTTTCTGCTCCAGACTTTGTGACTCAAAATAAGATTACAAGTGACGCAGTGTTGAAGTGCTTGAATTGGAATTGGATTACATTCTACATATGGTGTGTTATATAGGGCTTAGACTCCATCTTTGATTTGTATGTATTACACACATTAGGTACAGAATTCATCCTTGATTTCACATTCACTAAGTGCATGAATGTGTGTAAATGAAAAGAAAAAAAAAAAAAAAGAAATGCGTGTGTGGATGTGTGCGGATTAAAGAAAAAAAGGAATAAGAATCGAGAATTCAGAACTCCTTCCTTTTGTTATATTTTTGTTATCTATTTATTTTTTATTGCAATTTTGAAAGTCTCAAATTCTTGCTAGTTGCTAGTCCATATTAATAGAGTGGCAACAATCCTCGAATTGAAGATAAAATGTAGTTATATAATGGAGAATCCCATTCAAATAAAAGCGATTGAATGGGATCTTCAAGTATATTATTTATTTTTATCAGCATAATACTTTGAGCCCAATAAAGATTTGTTTGGACTTTTAAATTTTAATTCTTTTATTTTTTCATTTTCCATACGACATATTAATACCATTAGACTCGGAAAAAAAAAAATTACTACCGTAGTTAAGTATCAATCAAAGAAGACAGGAGCACCATTCCCTGGAGAACGGGTGATGGTACCACAATCCAAACAGGCATATTCTAATCAGCTTATCCTCACAAACAGACAGATTGTGATTGTGTTATGTCGGTTCCATTCACACTTTTCCTGCATCAGAATTCCTAGAAACATGCACCTCCAGTAGGCCACCAACAATGAGAAATAATTAGTGCATAAAGTGCAACAACATATCTGAATCTAAATTGAATAGAAGAAAATGAAGTATCAATCACAAATCTCCCAGTATACAAAATGAAATTATACAAATGTAATGATTCTTTAAGCTTGAAACTTATAGTTGGAGTCAAAACTCTTCCTTATGTACACATGTGGCCATCAAAACAAGCATATTTTAGTTCTCTCTGACTTTTTTCAATCCAAAGGAGAGATCAAATGCAGGGCGAATTCTCCGGTTTTCCTCTGAACTCAGCAGCAAAGATATTGGACAACTACAGTTTTTCTCCAACGTAATCAGAAGTCAAATTCTCCTGTTGCCTGAGGAAAAACCAGATACCCACACTAAATACAAGCAAATTCAATAGGAACGAGTAAAGAAGATGCAAAGTAAAGTATAAGTCAAAATGGAAAGAAAATTTCAAGAACAAAAGTACACTATGTACCTTATTGAACAGGATGTCTTTATTATTTATATGCATAATCCCATCCTTCAATGTGCATTTCCACCTACTCTTGGTTCTTGTCACCTGTATATTCAAGTAACCATTAAGTAGTTACACTATAGAATATTACTGAAAGAATGAGCTAAACATCATCAAAAGGAGGTCAGGGAAAACGAATGTCGATTAAAAAGTTCAGCTCAGTACCTTGTCAAACTGTGCTAGAACCAAATGTGTTGTGCTCAGATCCTCCCCTTGGTCAATATCATCCAAATCCTCATCATCATCTTCATTTAAGGGTTCATCATCATCATCATCAGGTTCATTCTGAACAGGAGCAGGAGTTGGTGCTTGCATCTCTAGTAAAAACACAGGTAGTTTGAAACTAACAAGGACCGTAAATAGTTTTAATGCATGAAATACTCAATATGGATGATAACTTTACCATTAGGCATAGGGGTGTTGACTATATTGTAATCTTCGCTGACTACTCCTTGATAATTGTATATCTTTCAAGGTCCAAATAGAATAAGCAACCAAGTTAGTTTAGGAAATGGCTTCCAAAAATTTATATTGTGAAATACTTAAACCTTACAGTGGTAGAAATATGGAACGACAAGACAAAACAGAATATTATAGCAGAAGACAATCAAGAATAAAGAGGTGCATAAACACACACACAGAAAGAACTTTCAGGAAATACAATAAAATTAAGAACACATTAGATATCTCTCAAGACTGCTCAGCATGTTAAATTTGACTTAACAAATACAAATATTGTACGGAAGCTAATCACTCAAAAGAGATCCACAAAAGCCAATTAACAAAAACCCTCTACATTGAAAAAATCAAATTCCACATTGAGATCACATATTCCATGTGAGGTTTGTCTCTACTCTACAAATTCACCTGCTCTCAATCACCTTTTTTTACGTTAAATATGAATATGAACCATAAAAAGTTTGTAACACTTCATTTTGACAATGATGTATAGAAATTGTAACTTAAAATTTTAAATGAATATCAAGGGTCAAATATAAACTTGAAAAGTTCATATAGATAAATAAAACTACAAGGCTGGTTTCGTATTTTCATAACTCACAGATTGGTTATCAAACTTCACATCTCCATAAGAACATGGAATGAAATGACCCCTCGGCGAGAACAACACATGTGATGACGTGTTAGCAAGTTGCTTCTAGCTAATTAAAACCTTCTGATACATAAGCCTGACACTTTGCTTTGTTCAAGAAAAGTTCACAAAATCAAAACCTCAATTCCCAATTCAAAATAACCTCTCTTCTTTTTTCACATGCACAATCATTCTAATGACCAAGGTTTCAGAAACTGTTGCAGGAGCAAAATGTAACCGGAAATTTACTACTTACAAGTCATAATATTACAACCACTATAATAAGTTCCACATGTTCCGACAAAATCATGGAGGAAGACTCACATTGGGTGTGGAAAGCACATCATCATATGGATCAGGAATGGGCCCATCTAACTGAGGAATCCTAGAAGACTCCGACCTCCCTTGAACAAGCATTTGCTGGATACCCTCCTGCCAAAATTATGAAAATGCAGTCAAATGGAAAAGAACAAATGTCCTAGAAGGTTGAAACAATTCACAATCCATTGAAGAGGCTAGCAAAGTGAAGGCAAGTGAATCATCAGATGTCGTGCCTTCCCATGCCCTCCACAGCAATCATCTCTATAGATAGTTCCAAATCATGCTAGCATGTTCTTCTACAACAAGCTAACCTTTTTAATGTATGACAACTATTGGTGATATTTTAATGCAGAGGACTGCAATTGATTAGTCATTATGGGGACTATAATTTAGCATGAAAAAGTTTACCTTCATAACATCTGATAAAATGTCTCCAGCTCCATCTTGTTGTGGGATATACCCATCAGGGCGGTATTGTGAAGGGAAGTCATCCCGTTTTCTTTTTCCAGCAGACATCATGAAAAAATCCTGCATTTGTTTGTTCACTGTTATATCTGTCACTGGGTGAAATGCAATACTAACTTTGAGACAGACAAAATTCGTACAGAAAAAAGACCAAAAAAAAAACAAAAGGACACGTGTTATTGTCATTTTAAGATTACTAGTGTATCAGTTACTGAAACACCACGAGAAGGTGTATATTCACCCCAAAAACTTTAGCCCACTATGTGGCATATTTAAGTTACGCTATCTGTTGTGCTTCATCCAGTAAATTTAATAGCAGCTTCCTACGCCCATTAATCGTGCCAATTAAATTGGAAAGAACTTGTAAATGATGGGCATCTTTACAGTTTAGTTTTAAAGTAACATTGAGGATCAGATGTGCCACATCATTATTAGATGAGAAGATACTTATGCAAATAAGATTTTCATTTTAAGAAATGAAACATCATGTCTGGAAGTCTGAAAATGAAATAGGAGCTGGGTTCTTAAGTACATGCATCATTATATGTTCACATGTTCATTTGCATATATAGTATCTTTTTTTCTATTTATGTTGAGTAAAGTGAGGGCCAAAAGATTCTAAGACCTACCAGAAAAGGTGTGATTACGTAAGATCATAAAATAAACAAAAATAGCCTCTAACAAGAAATAGGATCACTCATCTCTAAAAAGTACTTACTCAACTATAACTTGCAATAAACCACAAGTTACAATCATCACCTGAGTTGTTGGATGAAGGGCTCCCTTCTCACCTTCTTCTCGACCTTCTTCATAAGCTACAAAAGAAAGAAGATGTAAGGTATGAAACTAAAGAAGATTACACTGCCTTCCACCAGCTAAATATTTATTTACGTGACACTGCCACCATGTAACACTGAATATGGCTATGCTACGAATCTATAACCATTGCACTCACCGACGTTTACATCAAGAGAAGGCCTTTGATTCAACCAAGAAGAAGGTGGCTGCTGCAGTAGTGAGATATATGTTTCAGTTTAACAACCCACAACCAAAACAAAAAAGATGCATGGACATATTTATAGTGACCTGTAAGCAAGGTGATTTCACTATCATATAATATCTATCACTCAGGATTTTGACACCATATAGGAACACTTAAAACATCATAATTATCAAATGAAAAATGGTCTCCAGAAACATAATTCTCTGCCAGAATTGAAAGAAAATCACACCCACTCAACAGAAAAGAAGGTTCAGTATAACAATACCATATAAGGGCTAGGTCTTCCAGCTCCAGCTTTCTCAGGAACACCACCATTATCATTAATAGAGGAGAATTCATTAGGGGTGATTGGGGTTCCACCAGTGGGAATGTTATATAATGAACTGTTATCACTTCCAGGAGTCTGTACTGTTCCAGGTAAGGGCGTCTGAGCCATCCCAGGCAAAGGAGTCTGAGCCATCCCTGGCAATGGTGTCTGCATAGGTGTTTGCAATGGGGTCTAAAAGCCACCAACAAATAATTAATGGTCAAATATTTGTTTATAATCATTAATTTCAGCCTTTAGAATACATAGATAGCGAAACCAAGCACTCACAGGAGGAAAGAGTAAATCAGCAGTGGGAGTTTCGTACTCCTCAGTGCCTTCATAGGGTACATTGAGGTCATGCACTGGATTAGGCGTGATAGGACCCCCTGGCCCTGATGCCTTTTGCTTTGAGGACCTGTCTATCGGACCCAAGATCGCTCCAGCTTGCATCATTTTCAGTTCCCATAACTGTACAATTCCATCAAAAATCATTCAATAATTTAATAACAGCAGATCCAACAATTTCAAAACCCTAAAACTAGTCGTCTCCCTCAGTCATCCATCCACCGAACAAATTCCCATTTACTTCCAAAGTACATCAAGATTAAACTTATCACTTAACCCTAACAATATTCAGAAAATTCATTATTTCATTAAATAAATAAAAGGAAATTCATTACTCCTTGAAGCTCAGCAAGTACGACATCTCCCGGGCCACCATCGTTAATGAACTCATCGCGAACTTTGTTGATGACATCCTCGATGACGTGGACATAAACATTGCTGGTTGAGGTGCTCCCCATTTTTGCTGAAATTTGATCGATTAACGCAAAATTAGAAGCTCTGAGTCGATTGTTTTCAAACTGAATTCAACGAACCTAAACGTAAATTAGAGCTCAGATTTATGGGAATGGGAGAGAGGAAAGATGATGCTCGACGGCGGAGACAGAGAGAGGCGGCGAGCAGAGGGGCATGAGAGAGAGAGAGAGGGAGAGGCGGAACAGAAAGTAGAATAAAGAATGGAATATAAATAGGTTTGCATCCGTTTATATCTTCAAACTCCACGTGGCGTCATCTGATAGCTCTCTCTCTCTCAGTTTTTCGTACATCCAAAAAAATGGGCCAAGTATTATATATCACATATCTTATATAAAATTATCTCATAAATATAAATCCAATTATTACCACTTCAATCAATTTGTACAAGTTACTATATAAATGTGATTGATCAATTTTAAAAAACCTAAATATGTGAAACGAATCTCATAAGAATTATATTTTTAGTTTTTTTAATAGCTAAATCTTAAATGTATATCATATATGTATATATGAAATTCATTCATTAAATAAATCAGATGTATAGAAGGAGACTGAGATTCACAATTCAAAAGACAAAACATAACTCGAAACTAGCTAATTCGAATATTGGTTTGTTTATATATAAAATCAACTTTGATCTTTGACATTTAATAATAAACCAAATATGATTGACACTTCATAATAACCATATCAAACTCTGAGATATCATGCTAGAAAGTAGTAACAACGTCTACAACTCTTTTAGCATCAAGTTCCAAAATAATACCTTTTAAATATAACTAGATTTAAAAAAAAAAAGATAACTAAAAAAATTATCCTTAAAAACTAAATCTATTTATAAAATCAAATAAATTTTATAAGTACATAACTTGATATTTATTTTATTTGAAAAATCATATAAATTGAGATTTTTATAAGATAAAGAACAATTCTCAAGAGATCATGAATGATATGAAAAATATATATTAAAGTTGATTATAAATGGATCAAACTTTATCAAATTATATTTAAGATCAGGTTAAGAATCTAAAATTTAATAATCAACCTATAACCCATAATTCATAATTAAGTTTGTATATAATGATCCATTCTATGCGTTGTAGTGCTCCGTCTGATAAACGGGAGAATATCTTATATAAATTATTTATTTATTTATAATCCACAAATAGGTCAACATATTATTTTTCGCATAAGCTCTCACTTATATGGTTATAGTGACCGTGATACCGCAACATATTTGATTTGAACTAATTTCTCTATATTAGTAAGCTTACTTTCTCTCAAACAATTTTTTTACACTTATATTTGCAGTTTTAAATATTGATAATTAAACTATCAACATAGTTATACGACAAATAAATTTTGCTGAAAATCACGCTAGAAGCAGACTAGCAGTGTTTTTATTCCCAAACTGATAACATAGTTATATGACAAATAAAATTTGCTGAAAATCATGCTAGAAGCAGACTACCAGTGTTTTTATTCCCAAATTATTTACATAAAGTTTAATTTGATATATAAGGCAAAATTAGTAAATGAGCGAGATTAAAGACACCTCATTAATTACTAAACAAATCCCAATTTATATGATTTTCAATTTAAAATTTAAAAAAAATCAATTTTACCCTTTAAGAAATTAAAAAAAAACCTATTAGTTCCGTTCGGCAAAGTCGCCTGTACAAGTAGAAGAGTGTTTGGCCATTGTAGTCGAATGTACTTCTATATGTTTGACGTCGAACAGAGCAAGTCAGGTTTACAAAATTTTCACACAATTTTTATTTAGTGAAGGAGAAGACTGAAGAAAGAGGATATGATTTAATTTTATTTTTATTTTTTAAAGGATAAAATTGATATTTTTTATTTTTTTAATAGAAATTTATAAAATTGAAGTGTGTTAAGTGTTAAGTAAAAATGTGGGTTCTGTAGTGATGTAGTCCCATCTTTAAATTACTAAATTTGGACCGAAATGTTACATCAGTATAATTGAGGGGGGGGCAGAATGTAATTCGCCCTAATATGAATATATCGCCGGAGCTGGGTAGGCTTTTTTTTATCAACGTCGACGGAAGAAACATGTCTCCGGCCATATACTCCGCCGTGTCCCTCAACCTTAACTCTGCAAGACCAACGCCGTTAACTGGTGGACACCATCGTTCGATTCGCTTCAAGGTGGCTGCCTTCGCCACGAAACCCTCCCGCTGGTCTCTTCATGGCTCCACCGCCCTCGTTACCGGCGGCACCAGGGGTATCGGGTATGCCTATCTCCAACACACACACACACACGTAATCTTACACCTGCATTAGGTCAAACATGTGGTAGATTCCGGTTGCAAATTTTTAATGTTGGATGTGGTGTTTGTGTTAACGTTGTCATCGCATTCTTTGTTTAATTCAGTCGATGCGACTTTTTACCAATTGCATTACATGTTTGATGAATGTTGATTATTGGTATCTGGTAGGAAGCTGTTAATATGAGTGTGATTGTGCTGTTTGATAATCATATGTTGGAGCCTTGGAGGCATAAGCTCGGGCTCTGATTATCACTCATTACCAATTTTCTTATGCAATTTTAATCACTTAATGCAAATTCTTAAGTGAGTTTTCTCTTGTTTGTGTTTCCATGTTCATTGTATAGACATGCGATTGTGGAGGAATTGGCTTCACTTGGGGCCACTGTGCACACGTGTGCGAGAAATGAGGATGAGCTGCAGAAATGCTTGAGGGGTTGGGAAGATGAGGGTCTTGGAGTTTCGGGCTCAGTGTGCAATGTATCGTCTCAAGCAGACCGGGAGAAGTTAGTGGATACTTTATCCTCTCTATTCAATGGGAAGCTCAATATTCTTGTAAGTTTATCCCTCTAGTTCACTTCATTTTCATGATCTTTCTAACATTTTTAGTTCCACGATGTGGAATCAGAGAAAAGCAGTTTTTGTTCATTTATTGACAGATTTGGTTAATCAGTTTTCTAAGTGGAGGGAATCCTGTATATTACATTGTTTTTCTATATTCAGTTTTTTTTAAAAAGGATATGGAGATGCTGTACGTGCGTGCTCTCATGTTGATACAATAGAAAGTACAAAACAATTAACAAGATTCATTAATATAAAATTTATCTGGTTTTGCACAGTCATGCTTATTTATGTGCATATGCAAAGATGATGAATCTATTTATCCTCTGTTACCATGATTCCCTTACGCATATCGTAATTCTCTACATTTGATGAGTTCTTGTACTCAAAATTCAAAAATTTTCAGTGTCTACGCTGTTACTATTTCTTAACAAAGAGATCTTGTTTCATACCTCTGTTTCTGGTGTGATATGCAGTACTGACATCCAACTTTCCAAATTTGTTTATTATATTGATTGGTTATTAGACACTGAGCCATATTTTCTTCATCAAACCATTTCTTCCCAGCCCTTGTTTGTGCATTCACTGCATAATGAACTAATATACTTATTTTTTTCTGTATATGGGTTCAGTAGATAAACAATGTTGGAACAAACATCCGAAAACCTATGGTTGACTTCTCGTCTGAGGAATTTACAATGCTCATGGGAACAAATTTCGGATCTGCCTTCCACATGTGCCAACTTACATATCCTCTTCTGAAAGCCTCTGGAGCAGGAAGTGTTGTGTTCACCTCTTCTGTCTCCGGTTTTGTATCATTGAAGCACATGTCTGTCCATGGAGCATCAAAAGGTAATATACCAGAATTGGCTCAGCCGTTTTGCTAGAGTTACACAATAAATAGTAATCTAACGAGTAATATATCCTTCACCTGTAGGTGCAATCAATCAGCTCACAAAAAACTTGGCATGTGAGTGGGCACAAGACAGTATCAGAGTTAATGCTGTTGCACCTTGGTACATTAGAACCTCCATGGTGGAACAAGTAGGTTTTGTTTTCTTTTCCTTTTTTTTCATCATTTATAACTTGTGTATGAAAATTACAAACTCGAGGGCTTTAAGACAAATGTTAATGGTTATTTTAGCAAGAATAAGTTGAGTGGGGAATAATACTTATTTGTGCGAACTCTGGTAGTATTTGCATCATAGTCGTCTAGTCTTACATACAAAAAAAGAGCAACTTGTTTAGCTCAAACTTTTACGAAACTAAAGCAAACCATTATTTTCTTGTGACTTTGTATTTATCTGACTTAGTTCTTCGATGTAAACATCACAAGAACAGCCGTTTGCTTGTAATTTTAGCATATTTTTTCAATCTCCTGAGTTTATCTAAATAAAGGAACTTATTTCACCAGACTTTGGCATGTACATGGATTTTCAGGTCCTCTTTGTCTGAATAGATTATCTCTTAATTCTCTCCAGTTTAGAGTTAAAGATGATGTTTTTTTTTTTTTTAAATTTTTTTTTTGGCTTTCTAAAACTAAAAGTGATACTAAATTTTGTGTGCAGACACCTTTATACTGATCTTCACAAGCTTATATGGTCTCGCTTATTTGTTATTTACAGGTTCATAAATTGTATCATAAGATATTAGTGACACGGTTAATCGTAAAAACCACTTCTAATCTGGTCTATTTACACAAGTATCTCTTTAAAGTTAGCCCCTATTTTACAAATTATTTCTGTCTTTCAAGTTATAAATCAAAACTGCCCCTATAAATCCATAATTAAACGTAGGACTTATTCATGTTCAGTGACATGATAAATGCGCATGCATTTATCAACTGGAAAGCTCTATCTTGAAACAAAAGTAAATTATAAACCCCTTGGCTGCCATTTTATGATCTCACACTTTTGTCCATTCTTCTATTTCAGGTGCTAAGAAACAAAGAGTACTTGAAAGAAGTATACAACAGAACTCCGATGCAGCGCCTTGGAGAGCCGATGGAGGTGTCGTCAGTGGTGGCATTCCTTTGTCTACCAGCATCATCATTTATAACCGGCCAGATAATCTGTGTTGATGGTGGGATGTCTGTAAATGGCTTTTATCCAAGCCACAGCTGAGAGAGAATCTGGATTGTGTAGACCAATGATCTCTTGGGATTTGCTTACTGTTTTCTTGACTATTCTGAACAAAGATTGTATTGTGACATCAATTGGATGTGTTTGTTAGATTGCTTTTTAGCCTTTTAAAGCAAACAAACCATTACCTCTGTCATCTTCCATCAAAACTTTTGTTTTACACTTAAAAAGAGTTTCAAGGAAGTGATTTACTGAAACTTGCGTTCAAGATTCTAACATGGTCTTTTCTAAAATGCTCTAGATCAAATTTCACATTACAACAGAGGTGGAATTGCATTCATGTGGTTTGCATGTATGTGCAAGAGACGAAATTCATAACAAGGCACAGGCTAATTCCACACGACACAAATTGTAGATCACAACAGCAAGACGACACTCAATGCAATGGCACAAGAGATGAGTCCATTGAGAATGATGCACTAAAGACTGTAATGGCAATGCTATCCTGTTAGGATGCAGCCACAGATGCTCCTTCTGTTCATTCGTCAATTTTACATGTCCTTTGATGCCATCTGGTCTCTGTCGCTCTTCAGCGCCTTCAGTTTTCTATAACCTTCATCAGTACCAAATATCCTGGAAAGTAGTAAGTTTGAAGGTAACAGGGTTATTCACTAGCATTTTTTGATCAAAATAATCATTTTATGCATTGTCGAAAAAAACCATGCAATACACTTGAGGAAATTCATTGACTTTCTGTTTTCACAAGCTCATCTGAGAAGCAATGTTAATCTACTAAGCCAAGATAAGGGAAACTATAATTTCGAAAGTGAGGGATACACCAAAAATTATATTGTCAAGCAGAAATGCTTATTTTTGACCAGTTTTGGAGGGGTTTAGGCTATGTAAATATAGAGTCTATGATTCCTTCATATACTAGCCCTTTGATTTTGTGCTTCAAGGGGAAAATGATTGACAAATTCCAAACAACAATAAAAAGAATTTGGAATATGCATGATAGAAGGAGGTATTGAAAATCTCACCAGTCCATGTAAACGAAAGTTGATGAGTAGTTTCCGCTCTTTGTGTACATCAGTCGGTGATGATAGTCATGAAAATCAGCACTGAAAATAAATAGAAGAATCATAGACATGAAAATGATTTAAACATAGGAAAAATCTTAAAATACTAAATAGAGAAAGATACAAGAATACTGACCCCCCATATAACGGCAAGAAGTTTGATAGACTCCAAGGGAAATGGTATCCACAATGTGCCTCAACGGTTTCAAGGACTCTAAGAACCATCCACAACCACAGTGTTATCAGATGGGGACCAGTGATGGCAGGACCAACTATTGTAGCAAATCCAAGAAATAAAATCTCAGCAGGGTGAGCATACTCAGAAGTCAATCCAAACGGTGTTGCATATCTGCAAATACATCAAATATGTTGATAAACAATTCTGGGTAAAGAGTAAAAAATACTTCTTACAGCCAATGGAAGAATTCAGTTGTTAGAGCTCATTAAGGTGTTAACTCACTCATGATGGACACTGTGGACATGCTTGTAAAGCCATTTTGTATGCAAGATCCTGTGTCCCCAGTAGAACACAAAATCCTCCAGGACGAAGTAGAATACTATCTGAGTTGAGATCACTTTCCTGCATAACAATTATCCTTGATTCAATACCAATAAACAGCAGGTAAATAGTTCCTATTGCAACTCAAGAGACATCATGCAAAGAAGCACAAAAGATAGAGAGATGGCCTACAAATTTTATTTCTTTACTACTTTTCTACCAGTTAGGAGATTCTTTGCTAGTTAGTTTGTAGGGGAAAAGAGGAAGACAGAGATCACCCATTTCGACTACATTACTAAATGTACATATTGCTCCTGCACTTATTCCTTCCACAATGTATAAACACCATGCTTAAGTGGGTTTCTTTCAAATTATGAAGCATCATCAATATAAACCAACCAGAAAGCTAGTTACCATGCCCATTGTTTTCAGAAAGGCATGAGTAATACACACACACACACACACTGCAGTGAATGTAACTTTCATTTTTTTTTTAAGAACTGTATGATATAAAAGAACCTTTGATTATTCTATCATAAAGAAATCAGTTAACGGGACATCTAGGCAAAAAAAGAAGTGCATCGGGAAGAAAAACAAATTGTTGTTGACCAGAAGTTCAGTTCATGCTATGATTGGAAGCTATTCTATAGAAAAGAGTGTCAGTTTGGTGAACTCAAGCATAGTATATAAAGAACCTGAATATACCAGGACGGCAATGGAAGAGTACTTCGCATGCCCATGAATCTGAAGACAGGATATGACAGGATCATAACAGGTAGATTGACACAAAAATGATAGAGCAATAGCCGAGTGATACATTTCTCTTGAGCTGCAGGTGTGTTGTTTTTAGTCTGCATGAACAAAGGAAGCATCAATTACCATATGTACATGCATATGTCCACATGATAAGGTAAAGCAAGAAAAAAAGGTGGAAACAATAAACAAATCATAGATGCTTGAAAAGTGTGTTTCACAGTACTCTACTTGGAAGTCTGCCCAAACACAGATATCTGAAGTAACCTGACCAGAGCCCACACCCCATTTATGCTTTTTCAACCATAAGGTAGTGAATGGTATAAGTTAATTCATTTTTTCATTGATAATTTACCCATTTACGTAAGTTCCATCTATTGTCAAAGTGATTCCATATCATTCTAACCCTTCCTCTATCCTCTAGGCAACCCTTCATCTCTTCTTCTCCTCCATTCCTTCCCCTCATCTACCCTCTAGTCCACCCTCCATCTCTTCTACTCTTCAATTTTATTTTTGATGTACTGGGCTAGGGAAATAAATTTCTTTAGAATATAAGCAATGAGGGGTAAAGAACTACTAGGAATGAATATGAAATACAAGAGAAAGACAATAATTAAGAGTCAAGATCCACTATATGATTGCCCCTTTACTGACATTAAACCAGAAAAATGTATATTGTCTCAAGTCACAGACCTTCAAACTATCTGATCAGTTAAAAATATCTGAGATCTTTCCGCAAACATAACAG
Source organism: Scutellaria minor (assembly GCA_954870855.1). Classification (NCBI taxonomy): domain Eukaryota; kingdom Viridiplantae; phylum Streptophyta; class Magnoliopsida; order Lamiales; family Lamiaceae; genus Scutellaria; species Scutellaria minor. The sequence continues at coordinate 6,296,778 of OX940729.1, forward strand.
CAACTAGATTGTGAAAAATAAGTGCCTTCAATTCAGAATAATAAAAAAAAGAATTTTATTAGGTACTTCTATGCATTTTCCTTAACCAAAGGTTCCAGCGCTGAAATAATTTGAGGATTCCAAATCTGATGGAATATGTAAATATCAAATTTGTTCTGAATAGAAAGTTTCCTGATTAAAGCTGATGTATTGCTGCCACAGCTTCAGAGTGAAAAAGAATAACATGTTTACAACGTCATGCAAACTTTTCATCCAGAAATGGCATTCGTAGCCAATAAAAAGATTGAGCAGAAATAACAAAGAACAAAGCAGCAAAATGCTTATAAAAACCAATATTACGAGTGATCTAAATATTTTTCAATCCATTCCTTGTCATCTTATTTGCAGGAGTGCTGGTAAGAAAAACTAAACCACAATTTAATCCTTTTTAAACCATAACATCACATCACTTTAAATGAGAAATAGCATTGATGTAAATTGAGGGAAACAATGATGTTCAGGAAACAACCGTTAGGTGTAAAGGCAATAGATTAAACCTGAATTTTGTACTTGCTCAGCCATCCTGCCCTTTCCAAAAATATAAATGGAAGGCCCGACAAAAAGAAGATACTCTCATGAAGAAAGAAGCTTCCAAGACATGCCAGTTGAAAGTCACTAAAATGGGTTATGAGATACTGCAGCAACAAAATTATCCACAGAGTCAAATAAGACGCAAGAAAAATTATTAATAATTAAATTACACATAAAGAATGTAAAAGCAGACCAATATTCACCAGACATTCCAATACACTAAGAACTTTAAAGTTATATTCCTTCTCCAAATACAAGAGAAACAAATTCAAATTCAAACCATTCAATAGTTGGTTGGTATAGAGGGTCATAAATATAACCTCTAGGTAAGTATCTACACCAATGGGAACTGATCACCAAAAAATCTTGACTCAACTACAAATTGTTTTTCCTTTTTCTCCTTCATCAAAATTTTATTAATGACCTTTGACTTTGAGCTAGAAGTAGAAACAGTATTCCAAACATCCAAACAGCGAGAGCATGATTGTGAAGAAACGATTTGCTGTTTCTTCATTCAGAAAAAGTTCACATGCCAAAATAATACAGCAGTGAGGTGAAATCCATGCATCTGAGATAATCATCTACATTGTTCATATAGAATCACAACAGTTCAGGCACATGCAATACTCACAACCGCCACTCTCAAGTCTCTTCCACACACACACCAAAAATAAAATGAAAAGGATAAAATCCTAATAATTGAACAGTAAAAATGCATAGAATACAATAAATAAGTATATAAACAGATCGAGAAACTAATGCCATGAATCCAATTCAATCAATCAATCCAAGGCACAATGACATCAATCTAGGGCACCGAAAACATAAAATCGGATTCATCACCGTCCAAGCAGTCTCGATGACGGACACCATGGTGAATAAGCGACTATTTTTGACTTGATCTCCAGAGAGCAAATGCGTATGTTTTGAGCTGGAGAGAGACAGACTGTCACGGGGGAATCTGAGCTTTATATCTGCACTCGCGCAGTATTTGCACAAATGTTTGTGCCACTTCGATTTTACCTTCTAATTTTCATGTGTTGGGTTTGGGTATATATATATTATTTTTTTACGATTGGAATCCACACAAAATGACTAGTAGTCCCTTCTTTGTCATTGATTTATGTTGAAGGAGAATACAAATTAATTTAAAGTAAAAGCGATGAATTTTAATTTATATTAATTAAAATATCACAGTTGAATTTGTTATTAATTAGTTAGATTGCTCTACAAATTCTTCAAACTAAACACTTTTTTTTTTTTTTAAGAAAAGGTGTAAGCCAAGGAAAAATCGGCGAAGAGGTGGGCCGAATTTTATGGTTGAGACTTGTGATAAGGACTACATAAGCCTAGTGTGCCTCCAAAATATAAAAGTGTCGATTTTATTAAAAAAAAAAATTGTGTATTTTGTTCCCCATGTTTATTTATGAGTTAATTGAAGTTAAAATCATAATATTTTCTTAAATTATATCTTGGTAAAAAAAATTAATAATTATAAACATAGTATGACTTAATTTTATCATCAATCAATTTTTTAATTCTTTTTTTTCTATCAACATTGATACTGAAAAAAATATCTAAGGTGGATTTATGATTTTTAGTTAAGGTGATTTCTTCAATTGCTGTCGTAGCTTTTCTCAAATTGAAAACTTCGAACTCTTTCTCCAAATTGACAAAACCCTACATTTCTTCCCATAACCCACAATTTCTCCACAAATTTGATTTGAGCAGTTTAGTTCCTTGAAGATGTTTCCAAACAAGTGTAGTTGGGGTTGGGAACTTTAGTTAAAGTTGCATTTTATTGAAGGTAGTGGATGATTAAAATGACCAACTCCAATTCTTTTTTTTTCTTTTTTTTTTTTTCGGATTTTGTAACACATCTTTATGGAAATTAGGGCTTAGGGTTTTGTTAAATCATTTTCCTAACAATTTCACAAATTAGAATTTGAGTGAGAATTTTCTGTAAATTAGGAAAAAAAAAATCTTGAAATAAAATGATATGATTTTCATCATATTTAAATAATATGATTTGAGTTTCGTATTGATAGGGTCTATCTACTTAAGATTCCTGATATTTGAAGAATTTAGTATGAAGAATTTTAAGAAAATTTGGAACTTTAATTTGGTTTCATTTACCTTGAATGATATAATTTATTTTGTTTTACATGGAAGGTTTTCTATATTGGGGTTTTATAAATTTTTTTTTTTTTTTTAAATTTGACAGTTTTATCAATTTTTTAAAATTTGGGATATTAAGGATCTTTGTGAGGAATTTATTTACTTATATGATTGTCTTTTGTTTATATGGTTAAGTTTTGTGTAATTACGTTTCCTATAATTAGAGATTCGTATTAAATATCAGAGATTTCAACAATTTTTAAAAAATTGAGATATTGGGGGGTTTATCAAATTTTTAAGAAATTAAGAGTCTATGTATTATGTAATGAATTTCTTTATTTGTGTGATTGTCTTTTGTTTTTATGATAGTAAGTTTGATGTAATCAATGACCAAAATATCGCGATATTTCGGCGAAATATCGCGAAAATGAAGGTTCCGAAAAAAAAAGGGCTGATTTTTTATTTCGGTAGAAATATCACGATATATCGAGATTGTTGGCAGTACACGTGCTGATTTTTTTGCCTTTTTTTATTTTATTTTTTTCCTTTCTGATGATGTAGTGCACGGGCTGATATACTTTTTTTTTTCATCCTTTTTTCCCTTCATTTTAATGATGCTGATTTCATTTTTTTTTCTTTTTTTTTTTCATTTCATTATTAATTTAGTTTAAGTGAATTTTTTTTTTATTATGAATCTTTTTATAATGTATTTGAAGGATATCTATTAAAATTGAGTTATTTATCTTTTTTTTTATATAGCTATATTTTTGTCTATTAATGGAGCAAATAATTACTTTATATAAATTTAGTTAAATTGTTTAAAATAAATTTATATATATATATGTGCATAATATTACCTTTCGAATATATGAAATTATGAACACGTGTCATATATTAAGTGGTGTTGATACACAACATGAGAAAATATTATAGAATTTCATAAATTTGACACCTAATCAAATATTTTATTTTATTATTATATACACTAGTACTAACAATTCAATAAACATATCTTTTTATTTGAAATTTAAGTACAATATATGTATTAATATTACTTATAATATTATGGAAAGTGTTAGATATATTTTTCAATTTTTTTCACAAAGTTTTTAAATTTTTTGCGTAAAAAACCGATATTTCCACCGAAATCGATATATCAATTCGTGTACTTGTAAGATTGTGTTTCGTTTATATAATTATTTTTTCTGCAATTAGGTTTTTTTTTTTTTAATAGAGTTTCTGTAATTAGGGATTCCCCAACAAGGAATTCATTTTGGGCCCAACTATCTGCACCCCAGTTTTTACTAAACACACCCCATTTATAATTTTAATTATTTAAAAAATTCAAAAAAGGGCAAAATGACAATTTTGCCCTTCTTAATTAAAAAAAGGAAACTCCTCTCTTCTCCAGGTCTCCTCCCGTTTTCTACTTTTTTTTTCTTCTTTCATTCCTCCAACCTTGAATTTATTAACAAAAATCATTTTATGAGCTAACAAAGTATATAATAATCGTGTGAAATCGTGTAAAAAGAACAAAAAAATAACAACAAATCTGAGGACCCGTTCGATCCTGGTTTGTCGAATGTGTTCGAATTTTTTTTTTCAATTTTATTTGAAATTTGGTTATTGCTGACATAAACATTGGAATTGATGACATGAGGTTGAAATTGGAAATCCCAAAATCCCAAGACAAGAGGTGAAGTCTAGATTTAATAAATCATTACAAATTTGATTAAATTAAAGCAATGAATCAAACTACATGAATTTTCATGATCAATCTTAAATCTATTATCAAATAATTATTTTAGGGGAACTGTCAAACAATTTTATTTACTCCACAACTTAATCTTTGTACAATTTCAAACAAACAAGTGATACAAAACTCAAAATGAACTTTGATTAATGCATTTAATGTATCTTTATATCATTAACATCGTAATTGATATGATGGAATGAGGTGGGAATTGAATCATCATTCTTACCTTCATTTCTATTTCTTTGATTGGTATGTTTTATAAGTGGAAATGGTGATTCCCGCATGAATTGATATTACCATGGATGAGGGAATGACTATTCCTTCTCTCCCCATGGTATTACATATTCCCGTCTAAAAGAAAATGAACGTTTTTTTTATTAATTATGACAATTATCATTATTTATTTTATGTTTTCACAAATTAACTTCCTAAAGTTGAATTATTATATAAAATTGTGTAAATAATATTAAATTATTTATAAAAAATATAAAACAATAACTAATAATTTAAAATAAATATAAAATAAAAATATAAAAAATAGCAAAAAAAATTAAATACATAAATAGTATAAAAATAATTAATAAATATAAAATCTTAAAAATATAATAAAATAATATGAATATAATTTTAATAATACAAATAATTTTAGTTCTGATATAAGATTTATCTATATATATATATATTTGTAAATACATATAAATAAGATAAATGAATATTAGTGTAGATAATAGGTTATTTAAAAAAATATAATAAATTGTAACTAAAATATTTTTTTAGAAATATAAAATAAGATATTAGGATTTTAATAATATAAAATCATATAGAATAATTAATAAAAAAATATGAAAAATATATTATTATTATTATTATTATTATTATTATTATTATTATTATTATTTAACTACTTTAAGAATATGTAAACAATACAAAAATAGTAAACTAATAATAAAATTAAAAAATAAAATATATAAATATAATATATCTTAATATTAGTACAATGATTAATTTTCTGTAAAAAGAATTATTTTTAAATTTAAATATGTCAAATATCTTAAATTTGAGTGATATATTGAATATGAATATTAAATAAAATTATAGTGGAAGGTAATTTGGTCAAATAAAAATTGATTTAATATTATGCATTTTATTTATAGTTATCAATCATAAAATATAATTATAATGATTATTTCTTTCATTTTTTATTCCTTTGTGATACCAATCACAGGAATCAATATTTTTATACAGTTCATTTCCTATCATCATTATATTATTGAGTTCATTACATTCCCACCTAATTTCATTCTATCATACCAATCATGCCGTAAGTGCAATATCTATACTCGAACATATGAAATCAATAGAGGATGTGAACTATCTTCTTTAGAGCACCTCCAATGGTGCTATCCCAACTTTTGGGTATTTTGGTGCCACATCACTGCTACCTCAAAAGTAAAAAAAACATCTACCTTTAAACAAATACCTCACCAATCATTATACTCAAAAAATAACTATTCATGGTCCCACTATCAAATCACTCATATATTTTGTATATCTTTATTAATTTACTATCTCTATTTATTATTATACTTTATAATAAATAAAAAATCATAATATTTCAATTTATGTAATTGATTTTTTAATTTTAATTATTTATTTAATTTAGTAAAACATGAAATAAAATTGGACAATATATTAAATTGGACAAATATAGTCATTTTTAAACGGCTATAAACGGTAATGTTACTGACAACAAGTTAATTGAAGTGTGGAAAGAAGATAAAAAATAAATAAATAAACGACTAAAGTACAGTAATTTTGCTAGCACTTTAAAAGCAATATCTTAAAACAGTTATATGACATGAAACATCTACCTATATTTCAAAAATTAGGCTGAGTATAAGTTGATCTAGTCGTATAAGTGCTAGCAATTTAAAAGTAATATAGTTGGATATATAATCATATAAGTGCTAGCACAACATTAATTAAAAATAAATAAATAGTGTAAAATTATAAAAAAAAAATTAATGACGCAGACCCCACGCCACTCGAGCGTGGAGGTCACGCACCAAATCTGTTTCTTTTTTTGAGACGTGGCCACCACTCTCTCTCTCCTTCTCTCTTTCTCCCCTTCTTCTCCCCAGGTTTCACTTTCTCTTCCCCTCTCTTCTCCCTCTCCCTCTACCTCTACCCTATCTCCCCCAACCATCTCCCTCTTCTTCTCTCTGTGCCACATCAACAAATACCTCCAATGGGTAGCACTATTTTAGGTGCTCTTATATATATAACTAGTATAAGGCCTGTGTAATACACGAGATTTTTATAAAAAAATTAAATAAAAGTTGGTAAATTTGAAAAATGTAAATATTATTTATATATTAAAATTAAATATATGATTTGTGCAGTGCATATCATTTAATTAAACATTAAATATAACATAATATGATTAAATAATTATTTAATTATAGAATTATAATTAGTTTCATTTGTAGAGGATCATAATTTTTTATTTTTTATTTTAAAAAGAATATATATTATCATGTTTATTATGTTATTCATCACATCCACCTTTTTTTTTTTTTGCCTTTTATTTTCAACATCTATAACAACCCCCACCTTTCTTTTGAAATAAACGATAAAACTTTACAAATAAATTTCATAATTTATTTTAAATCACATATTCAAAAATATTATTCAATTTCATTAATTAATAAGTTTGAACAACCATTTTCAATCAGCCTCACCTTTATTTTAGTTTTTTTCTATTTATTTATATTTTTTCTTTAAACTTTTAAATTTAACAAATTTCAATTATGGAAATAATTTATATTATTGAATTTTAGCATATGTTAGTTGGATAAATCTATTAACATTACTATATTATTTAATTAATAATGTTTCTTAGTAACATAAAATTTGAAGTAATTAATTAGCTACATTTAATGTGAAAATATTGTATGTTTGCCATGTGACATTCTTGGTCCTTCTTATATATATAAAGATAGTAAGACCAAAGTGTCACATGACAAACCTACAATGTTTTCATATTAAATATGTTAATTAATTGCTACAAATTAAATGATGATAAGAAATATTATTATTACTAAATAATAAATAATATAGAAATATTAATTAGATTTATCTAAATAACATATGCTAGAGTTCAATGATAGATATTATTATATATTTGAAATTTGTTAAATTTAAAACTGTAAAGAAAAAATATAAATAGATACAAAAGAAAAAAAAAACTAAAATAAAGGTGGGCAGCTTGAAAATTATTATTTAAACTTATTAATTATTGAAATCAAATAATTTTTTGAATATGTGCTTTAAAATAAACTACGGAATTTATTTGTGAAATTTTGACTTTCATTTTGTATCATTTAATTGAAAATAAAAGTTGAGGGTTATTACAAATGTAAACAATAAAGAGCAAACTAAAAAAAAATGGTGGGTGAGTTGAATAATATAATAGGTATAACAATGTATATTTTTTTTCAAAATAATAATATTTTTTTAAAATGATCATCTACAAATGCAACACATATTTTGACAATGAAATAATTATTTGATCATATTTTATTATATTTAATGTTAAATTAGACGATATATATTGCACAAATCATAAATTTAATTTTGTTGTGTAAATGATATTTAATTTTTTTTTAATTTCACTAAGTTTAATTTTTTTTATTAAATCCCGTGTGTTACACGGAGCCTATACTAGTGAAAAATAAATTGAGGTTTTTCCTTAAAAAAAAGAAAAATTGAAGATGTGAACTGTAGGCATCTGACAAGGATTTCTAATACCATGTGTAGGTAGGTTATTGGATCATTGAGCCACGCAAGCATGATGACGTGGAGAGTCAGCTACAAATAATTTTGAATGGTTTTTTGGGTGCGGTTATCCGCATCCCAAAATTTACTAAACACACCCCACTTCTATACAAATAAAAAAGGGTAAATGTGCAAATACACCACTAACGTTTATAAGGAGGTGCAAATACACCCTTGACCTTTTTTTGAGAGCAAATACAATCCTAACCTTTGAGTTGGGGTGCAAATATGTCCCTAATATTGATATATGATGCAATTTTAATTCTTCTTTTTTATTTGTTATTTTTACATCCTTCTTCCATATTTTTTCTTTATATTTTATTAAATAATAAATTATTTCTGTTGAAACATTTTTAATCTAAATCAATTTCAGATTTATAAATAATTTTTATTTTAATAAGAAATTATATTTATTTTTCTTAAATTATGTTTTTAGGACTTTATACTAAACTTATTAATTTTGAAAACCAAGATTTCATATGTTATTATGCTTATAAAGGAAAATTGTTTAGATTTTGCAATAAAATATTATGCTTGTGTTTCATGTATACTATCATTTTTTTTTTCTATACTATATAAAACTTAAAAAAAAAAGTGTCTTTTTTTTTTAAAGGAAAATGCCATACTTGTTTTATCATTATTATAAAATGTAGATTTATTTAATTCTCAAATTTCTTCCTATAGTAAAATTCATTAATTAATATAATTTAAAATTAATGTAGAATATTACAATTCAAATGATTAACTATTCACAAAAATAATACATAATAAAAAATATAATAAATTTACACTAGAAGAATGTGAGCAAAATATCAATGGAAAGAAGAACATAGTCAATTTGCTCTCAAATTCAAACGTTGAATGTATATTTACATTAAAAAAAAGATTGATGATATATTTACTTCCCAACAACAACGTTAGGTGTATTTTTGCATCTTTAACCAATAAAAATTATAAATATTCTATAAATGAGGTATATTTAGTAAGTTTGACAGTCTGCATTTTTTTTTTTTCAAAATTACAGATACGGACGGCAAATTAGACGCCCAAAATTTTGCAGCGTCTTCTTCATCTACGGTTTGTTCGCCGGCCCGCCGCTGAATCATCGGAGCTATCTCTCTCACACACACACACACAAAACACACGAAGAGGAATCTATTTGCGAAAATTGCTTGCGTATGAAAAACTAATTAAGAAATGGAGAATCGTCATGCGTCTCTCGGTCGACGGACGGTATTTGATCTGTCTCTGATTTTGTATACAATAATTTTATAATTTTTGGTCTAAATTCATTTCTATTTCTCTATTAATCCGATTATCATCCTTTAATTTTCGTAATTTTGTAAACGATTTTGGCAGTTGGAAGACATTCGGCAGAAGCGAGCAGCAGAAAGATTGAGCAAGACATCATCCGGACCAGATCTCTCCAAATACCCTATAGGTATTAAATCTGTTTTATTTTTAATAATCTTAGTTTTTCTAAATTTAAATAAGATTTTATGTTTAATTTTTATTTGCCCATTTATTATTTTGTTTTTGTTGCCCAGATGTTCCGATGATTAAGAAATCGGAGAGTGCAACTCGACTCACGGAGGTACCAATTTTATGCTTTTCTTTTCCAAAAAATATAACAAATTGTGGCAGCTGTGGTAATGGTCGTTTCTTTATTCAAAGTTTGTGCGATTTGAGCACAATCTCAGGGTGAATTTTATACCATAATGCAGAATGATATTAGTGGTTTGGTATCACAACTAAAAGATATGCAGCATAGGAATGCAGAGCTTGAGGATGCCAACAAGGAACTGACCTCGTTGGTACATTAATATATACAAGTGATATTTTTCAACAGCTGAGTAATCTAGTGCGTGCTCTGTAGTATTTTGATGTAATTTTTGTAAAATCTTTTGGTTCATCAGCTTCAGAAGAAAGAAGTGGAGAACGATATGATGCAGAAGCGACTAACTGATCTGGTATCTGCCTTAATTTTACGTAATTTTTTTGGCTTGACATGTTCTAAGTTTTCATGCTTGCACAATTTGAGATATAGATAAAATGAGATGGATTATCAAGGAACTTTTAACTGATTTATCGCTTTAACACTTTCGATGTTAATTTGTATGCACTCTCTTAACATGTGTATTTGAAGCTATCCATTTTCTCATATGACCTGGGCATAAAGAATTATAATAATAAATTACTTGTAGAGTTCTATCATAACTATAACTATTCTTCGCTTCTATATCTTAAAGATGCATACTATAAATTCAGATCCTGAATATGTAAGTGGAATTCTGTCTTATGCGATTATAATCAACACCGTTTCTTTTGCTTGCTAACCGCAGGAGCAGAACACGGTTCCATCACTGAGAAAAGCTCTCAAGGATGTTGCAATGGAAAAAGATGCTGCAGTTGTCTCACGGGTACCGAATCATGCAACTACTACTTGTACACTGCAAATTTCGATCTCTTCCTTACCCATAAACCTTTATTTCTGTATAGGAGGATCTGTTGGCCCAGCTTCGCACAATGAAAAAACGTATGAAGGAAGCAGAAGAAGAACAGTATAGAGTAAGCTGGCAGCCCAGTGGTTATACAAACATTAGCTCCTCTGTATCCCACTGTTTTCATGCTTATATTTCTCTTGATTAGGCTGAGGAGGATGCAGCTTCCTTAAGAGCAGAATTATACTCATTGCAACAGCAAGCAATGCGCAATCCTCCAGGTAACTTCACCGCAGCAGGATATTCAACTGAACAGATGCAAGCCATGGAAAAAGAATTGTCTAATTTGAGGTTCAAGCTTGAGGTCAGATTGTCATGCAATTTCATTTGCTAGTCTCATGAGATTTTCTTTATTTGGATCTCACAAGCCTTTTTATTCTGTAAATTTACAGCAAGAAGCAATATTGAGACAACAAGAGAATCAGCTCTTAGCAGAGGAGCAGGCTCGTACATCAGCCCTTACTATTCAGAAGCAAGAGCTGGAAGAGAAACTTGCATCTACTTCTAAAAGGACTTCAGGTATGACAATTCCAAGTGACTGCCAAAATTTGCTATATTGTATCATTATCCTTGATGATCCACCAACATATATTGGGTCTAGCACTTACATTTTGGGAATTAGTTAATTATTTTTTTCCAAACTACTTTTGAATTGTCTTTACAGATGGGAAGTAGGGGTGGGGTAGGGTTCAAACCCCGACCTCATCTCTAGTAAAAGAGGTTAGGTACCACCTCACCTAGTGTGAGTTGGTGAATTAGTTAATCATAAAACATATAGGAAATATTGCTTGGTACATGGTGGAAAAGTTTGTTTCTGTGAAGATAATTAGGTTTTGTTTTTAGCGTTTGATGGATGTGCTAGTGTCTGTTACTGTTTGAGATTTTGCCTTGGGCTTCATGTCAGAAACCACACTTATTTTTTCCACCTGGCCTTTATGATTAAACTATAAGTATCTCACAGACAAGTTAGTCAAATCGTACTGATATTCACTTTACTGTCTATTCAATTTTGATCTGGTGCCAATTGCTGGTTTTTCTATCATTCTTGACCTCTTTTCTCTTTTTATTAGCTATGAATTTCCATGTAATCTTTGCCTTTTTTTGTTTAATGCAGAAAGTGGAATTGAACAGGCAATTCATAAGGAATTCGCATTGGTAAGAGTTGTTTTAATTGATCCTATTTAATTCTAGCACATACTTGTCTCCATATATTGTATGAACCATTGGATGTGATTGCAGACTGAACTTCTCTAATTATTAGATTTACTGTCAATAGTTTTAATTCATCTTGATTCCATCTATGAAGTGTGTACCAATCTGTCATGGTCACATCGATCCAAAGTTTCTTTTTTTTTTGCTGAACATTGGCTGCATATGATCTCAGGAAGATAAGGAGAGACTTGAGAAGCAATTGCATGATATGGCAGTAGCTGTTGAAAGACTGGAAAATAGCAGACAGAAACTTCTGATGGAGGTACATTGTTTGGATATTGCTCATATAACATCAAGAGGTGCATCTCATCGTACTTCTCTGTGTACAGATTGACTCCCAATCTTCAGAAATAGAGAGATTATTTGAAGAAAATTCAAGTCTCTCATCTGCTTATCAAGAGTCGGTGGGATTAGTAGCACACTGGGAGAATCAGGTGCCTAGTTTTTGGCTCTTGTAGTTTTAATCGTTTAACTTCATTCACTATTTATTAGGATAACTGAACTTGCCTATCCATTCACTTCTCTTGAACTGCTTGTTGACTCCTGCATTCTAGTTGTATTTTTCTCTGTAGAGAATGGAGACCTGTCAGACTTGAAATTGCTGTTTCTGTAGCATGCCATTTAATTCTACTGCCATAAGCTTCAGATTTGTGAATTGTGATTGGTTGCCAACATGCGCACCTTGAAAGTTCCTTGCATAAGTTGATGATGTGGAGCTATATGATTACACCTGCTATTTGGGTTAACAAACATTACTGCATTATGTTTGAGTTTTCTTTGTGTTTCGTACAGGTGAAAACTTGTCTACAGCAAAATGAGGAACTTCGTAACATGTTAGATAAGTTGCGGATGGAACAAGCCAGTGTACCAGGTTTTCATGATAAAGCTTCTCAAGCACTCTCAAATTCGGCAAGAGGAGATAATACAAATGAATCTCCGTATGGGGCTGAATTTTACTCACTTAAGGTTTGTAAGTGAAGTTAAGATAATTGCATCTTTCTTGCTAAGTTTTCTTCCCTTTTTTTACTAAGAAGAGTGTCCATTTGCACCAAACAGACCACATAACATTGGTGATGCTAGTTAATTTCTGTCCTATACTTATCTGCTTTTCATTGAAAGAGGGTGTATTTACATTAACTAGCTAATAGGATCTTTATATAAGTCTAGATGTCAATTAATTTCCCACCTGTTTATTTTGGAAAATTTTCTATTTACACTGGCTAACTGCAGAATCAGTTATTGATGTTTTGTAATCTTTCAGCCATTGTATTCCTCTGACAGCAGTAGCACTCATGACTTTTCTTATTTTTCGCTTCTTAAAGGGCCAGCTAGCTAAAGAGCAAAGTAGAGCAGAGGCTTTGTCTGCTGATGTCTTGCTACTCTCAACACGCCTCCAGCAAGCAACACAAGCGTACAACAGTCTCACTCGCCTGTATGCCTTCTCCCCTATGCTATTTGTGCTGTTTTCTTAGTTTACAATTTACGGTTTTTTCAAGTCATGATTAGTCAATGGACTACCGAGCTCAGCACAAAAACTCGGAGCTCGAGCTCAACTTTTTCTTTTTTGTTTTTGAGTTAGGGTAAGGGGGCATTGGGGTTTGAACACCAAACTTCACCTAAACGAGGGGTTAGTGATACCACTGAGGCTAGTGGTAACTTGAGTTCGACTTGATGGCTGACTAAGTTAATTTGAGCTTGACTCAATCACCTGTGAAATAAAACATGTAATTGAATAAAAAAAAAATCTACATATGTGCACACAGCTAAATGGAAAGCTTAAAGCGGTAAAGTATTCTAAACTTGATAAGACTTGCAAGCCTATAGTCTGTTTGTTAAGCTTGAACTCGATCTTAATTATGAGCTATTCAAGTACTAGCTATGAGCTCACCTTGACTCGATTAGCTTTGAGTGGAAAGTGTTTATGGTGTATCTGAAGGTAGCTCGATGTGCTGTTTGTAGCTTATGTTAATGATAGTGATACTCTATTTTGCCACAATCTGCAGCTACAAACCGGTGTTGCGAAACATTGAGAACGGTCTTTTGAAGATGAAGCAAGATGGCGCCATTGCTGTGCAGTAATCACTGAATTTTTTTTCTTTCTTTCTATTTTTTTTACTGGATCAAACTTCAATGTTGTAATTTTGAAACTTCAGCTATAAACTACAAAAATATAATATCATGGGTAAATTATTTTTGTACTGTGAAAGTCAGAAGGGCAGAAAATTCATTCAAGTGTAACATGGTCAATCATTATTTCAATCAAAATTTATAGGTTTTGAGTTCAGACCAAAGTTACAATTTATTATTGATATTATTATTATTATATTATTTGAACTGTTCTTAAAAATAAAATAAAAGGGAAGGTTCTTTATTTTTATCCATTGTATGTGATGCACCCAATGAAAGCCAAATCAGACAATAATTGAACTTCAAATTAGTAAAAATGATCCATTCAAATTTCAAACGTAGTGAAACCTTTTTAGTATTAGTTATATATATATATATTTTTTATCATTTGAGTTTTTACCAATTTGTTCTTTTTCATTTAAGTTGTCCATGTTTTTTCGAAACTCGCCAGCTTTTATTAAGAGATACAACAACGATTATCTAGAATGTTAATACCTGCTTCTCGTTAGATTGATCCAATACTAACATCATCGGAAAAGTAGCTATATTGACATTACAGTATTACACCATGTTCAGTAATGTTTTGCACCTTCTAAACAGAGCTTCATTGCCTCTACCAAAGGAATATGCAAATGATACCCCGACAATTTCAAGAGATCGACTCCAACTCAGAAACTTCATAAGACATTTTGTAGCACACGGCACATCATCAAGAGCTTGCACCTGGATCACTAATAACACCCAGGAAGTCGTCTTTTATGGTGCCAATGCAGAACTGTCAAAGAAATCAGAATATTAGAGCCTGTGTGCTTTAAAGATCAAGCATTCAGATGGATATGCTGTATACAGAATTGGATGTATCCAAGTAAACTCTATACTTGCATTCAGATCAAGTAAAACCATGAAATAATCAACTCATAAGAAACGGGACGTCTCTGTTGCAGTTTATCTCTTACAAGCCTTGCCTATGTCAAGCTTATTCATAATGTTTGTAGACATTGTAGAGAGAGATCCAAGTTTCATTTAAAATTAAAATGCAATTGAGCAATTGGACCAGAGGGACAGACTGGAGCAGTTGGGAGGGGGTGCTTGAATAGAAAAGAGTTGAAGATGACATGACGGCATTGCAAAAATTGCAAGATAACCCTTTCATTATGATGAACACTATCATGACCTACCATGTTCCCAGTAAAAATACAAGTTTCTTAAGATGTTAGGATGCTCTTTAAGAGAGATATTTATTAATCATTTCAATTTTAATTATCCATGTACCGATAAACTAATATTACTGGGATTTGACTGCATAATGTGCTGAACTGATATGGCTGCCAGAACAAATTAGACAGAAGCTTATGAATGTGAGACCACAAACAAGTACTTTTTCTTCAAAATCTTGATATGACATTAGTTGCAAACCAGTAATATAATCATTAAGATATGCTAAAAACAAAGAGAAGTATTTTCCGGGCATATGCCAATGCATGAAGAAAGAGGACATACAATTTCTGTTGCATCGACTCGAGTTCCAATTATCTTCAGCCTAACTTCGCTGTCTTTCTGAATTTTGACCTGTCAATGATTTAATAAAACAAATGATGCGACTGTTGGACATTCTTCAAAAAGATTATAATAGATGTGTGACAATGAGAGAGAGGATGCAAGTGGAATGGGTACACACAGATCCATCTGAAGTTGTATAGTTAGGAATATCTCCGGATTGGAACTCCATGTCGTCCGGAATCAACTACAAAGGAAAAGAAGAAATCCAAATCAAATATAGAGATAAGCAAATTTTAACATAGCATGCAGGATAATTTGCTGGAAGATAATGCAAAAGCCTATATATTAAAATGTTCTTAAAATTAGTAGCATAGAAATATGATAGTTGATAGGCACTCAATAAAAACATTTTGGCATTCGAGCAAGACCTTTAGAGGAACATAAAAGAAAGACACATCATGCAAAATCAAAGAGGAAACCAATAAATTAGAAAAGAGAAAAGGCTGGTAAGTAACTTAAAGATATAAATATTAAAAAAAACCAAACAACTAAATGTAATTTTATTTTTTTCGCCTTCTCAAAATGAAGTTTTTAGATTAACAATGACAAAAATCTATTACCAAGTTGAAACTTTTTGGTGACATGGTGTTTTTTAAGGCTCAAACTGGGAAAGGTCAGTATGATCTTGATCTGCTTTGCATTGAGATAAGATTAATTCAGATGGTAATTGGTGGTTTATTCCCTCTAAAAGAAATCATATACGTTCCTTGTGATGTTTGAAAATTTTTAAGACTGTAGTGCTGTTCAACAAAGACCAGTCTATGTTCTTATGCAAGTCAAATACGCAAACACGCAAAATAAGGCTGCATTGACGATATACTTAAGCAAATTATTAAGTAGTCAAGATGCTGAAAACTGAAAACATCGCCTCTAAGAAATATTATCTAGTACAAGCAAAAATGGTTTTCAGAAAAGGATAGATATGTAACACTAAATTGCATAAAGAATTTTAACAACAGGTAAATGAAGTCACTGACATGATTGGACACGAAAATCTGGACCGGCCCTGCTTCAGCAAAAAAACCCATCTGCAATATTTCGAAAACTCTAAATAATTCACAAGAGACACTTAAACAACAAGCAAATGCTCAAAATTGAACCAAAAGGGAAAAAAAAATGGACCTTGTTAACCATGGTAACAACGGCTTCTAGAATCTCTCCCTTAAAGGGTCGAAACACAACGCACTGATACTTCACAGGAAAGGTAACAAATCCAGTCCCATCACGAATTAGGCCTTTACCAACATTCTCAAGGCCAGTTATTGCAACAATGAACCCATGGCGACCACTACAACAAAGTAAGCAGAAACCACATTGGTAAAGCAACAAATAAACCACACAATCCAACCCTTCTCTGTCAAATACGCAATCAATTGCAGCATCAAAGATTAAAAAGCTGTTCATAATTCATAACCTGCAAGTGCCCTCGACATCTTTCATGAGCTTGTTCACGAGCTTTTCCCGGAGATCGCGACCGAAGTGACGAGGGTGTAGCTGCATATTCCGCTCTAATACTATATGGAAAAACATCTTTTCTTCTCGTTCACTTCAAATGCCGCTCCGAAATTCTTCTCTCAATTATTTTCCTGAAAACCCTAGAAATTCAGCCTCAAATCAGCAATTAAATCCCCAGAAACAAAATCTGAAAGTAATTCTTACGAAATCAGAAGCAATGAGCACGCGATTACAGCACAAGGATGTCGAGTAGCAGAGCTTAACGTTTCAAACAGAGAATGGGTGATTTAAGAAGGCAAAAAGGGGAAAACGAGTTTGGGTTGAACAAACAAATAGGTAGGCCAGGCCTCATATCAATCATGGGCTCTACGCTTGGCCCATTTAGCCATCAAACCCACTCCAATTTTATTATATACTCTTTTAGCCCAATATTCCAAATCAAATTTATCGCCTATAAATGATATGAAAAACGCCAAAGAATTAAAACAACACACACATATAAGATAACAAACTCAACAATTTTGGGTAAAATTAAAATTTTTGCTAGTATAAAATTTAGGTCATTCTATAATATACCGTTGTATTAATATATCAATATTTTTAGCCATTAAATCTTGAATGATTGCATACTAACCCTTCATTTACATTTTAACCTTTTTACATGTCTTTAGAAATTACCACAGTAAAAACTAAGAATTCCCCCAATAACCAAAAGAGTATGGACAATGTAGTTTATATCTACTTTCTTCATTAATTGTATATAGCAATAATCTGCAACCATAAAACCGCAATTAAATATGTTTGTATTATGCATCTCGTTATTACGAATCATTTGAGATCCATATTCGATATATTTGAATATTTGTTATGAAATCTCGTCATTAAAATTTCAAATAACTTGCTTCTGTAGTGCTGCATCCACAACCCGTTATTGTATCTTAATACATATATTCTTAATTGATTATTTAGTTGAATGTATCTTAATACATATATATTCTTAATTGATTATTTAGTTGAATTTTCCAATTAATTTGTATGTGCTGATAACACGTTACTTTTTTCCTCAGTAGTCATATAAATAATTAAATATACACACTTACTATTCTCCATGAACCATAACAACACTCGTTAATATTTTTTAAACAAAAAATAAAATAAAAATATCAATGCTCATATAAAATCAATTAATCGTGGAATCGAATCTCTAATCACTATAATTTATTGGTTGTTAAAAGTCTCAGTTAATCAGTTATTCTTTATTTTTATAAAGTTGCAAAATATATGAGTTCAAAGAGACGAGAATTGTTGATATTTGTTCATTTATTTTATATGGTTCATTATATTCATTTCTTTAATAATTGAATTAGTTTATGAAAAATCATGAGCAGCTCGCGCACATATTAATTATTCAGTCATAAACAAAATGTTAATATCTAATTTCATATCAAAATTATTCGATTTCATTTAAGAATAATCAATTTCATATTTCGTAATACATGTATTCGATTTGGTATCTCAACGTATGTTTAGATCCGAATTTGATTAGAATGAATTTTCATATCTTGAGAATATATGTATTCAATTAGAATGGATTTCGGTACCTTAAGTTATTTTTAGATTTGAATTGAAAATGCAAATATATATATATATATATATATATATATGGAGAGAATTGATCAGACACGCACCTGAAGAATGCGCACCGTACGCACTTCTTTAAGATTTCTTTTTTTTTTTTAATTTTTAATATGTCATATTATTTCTTTTCTCATGCTACCACTTCAAATACAAAATTTTCATCTCACACATAGACCTAACCCATTATCAACATATACAATTTGCATCTCACATATCAACATAGATCTTCTTCCTAATTCTCATAATCAATATACTTTTTAATATTTTATATTATTATACATAATTTTCTAAATCATAATCAATGCAATTTTTAATAGTTTATATTATTATACACATAATGTTTTCTCACCTTACCACCCCTCAATTCCCATCCCAAAGAAAACAATAAAAATATCCAATTAATCAATTAAAGGAAACAATGAATAATTTTCAAGTAATCAATCCTCAAGAAATTCTAAATCATAATCAATGAAAGTTTTAATATTTTATATAACCAAATTTGTTAAAAATTACAAAATATGAATTGCTTAACAAATATGATCAATCCTCAATCAATCCTTAACAAATCCTTAAGATCAATCCTATTGTAGCCCACAATTAAAGAAAAGAACGAAAATTATTTAATTAGTCAATTCTCAAGAAAAATCTACGTTCAAAAAATCCTCAAAATAAATAATAAAAATTGAATGAAATCCTCAAAATGAATAATAAAAATTGAAATATAAATTAAGTAACAAAGAGAATAAATTCTCAACAAATCCTTAAAATCGACAAATCATATCCTCAAACTCAATCAAACTCAACAAATCATATCCTCCAACTCAATCATCAATTTTCAAGAACTCTTCAATCAATCCTCAAAATCCCCAAGTCTCTTTAATCACTTGTATTTTGTGTCTTCAAATACAAGAACTCTTCAATCAATCCTCAAAATCCCCAAGTCTCTTTAATTACTTGTATTTTGTGTTTTCAAATATAATGGATCTACACATGTGATTTTTTTTTAAAACAAATCAGTACCATAAATTTTTTTAATGTAAAAACTTTCAAAAAAGATAAGAAAATATTATACCAATACAAGGATGTGGTACAATTTGTCCTGACATGTCCATTAATGCCACAATCACAACAAACTCTTGCTTTTGAAATTGTTTTTTTTCCTTTGATGATTTATACAAGAAAGTATGTGAAGATATTGATGATGGGTTATGTCTATGTGTGAGATGAGAATTCCGTATGTGAAGTGGTAGGGTAAAAAAAAAATTATGTGCATAATAATATAAAATATTAAAAATTACATTGATTATGATTTAGAAAATTATGTGCATAATTATATAAAACATTAAAACTTTCATTGATTATGATTTAAAATTTCTTGATAATTGATTACTTGAATATTATTCATTGTTTCCTTTAATTGATTAATTGGATATTTTTATTGTTTTCTTTGGGATGGGAATTGAGGGGTGGTAAGGTGAGAAAACATTATGTGTATAATAATATAAAATATTAAAAATTACATTGATTATGATTTAGAAAATTATGTATAATAATATAAAATATTAAAAAGTACATTGATTATGAGAATTGGGAAGAAGATCTATGTTGATATGTGGGATGCAAATTGTATATGTTGATAATGGGTTTAGGTCTATGTGTGAAATGAGAATTTTGTATTTGAAGTGATAGCGTGAGAAAAGAAATAATATGAGATATTAAAAATTAAAAAAAAAAAAGAAATTTTAAAGAAGTGCGCACGGTGTGCATTCTTCAGGTGCGTGCCTGATCATTCCTCTATATATGGATATTCGTATCTCAACAATATATAACTTAGATTTAGAGGCAACAATATATCTCAACAAACGAAATGCATGTAATATTACGTATTAATAAATTTAGAATGAACCAAAATTTTTGTGATAATTCATTTACATTTATTTCATTATTTATACATACAACATAATTGATTTACAATGATTAAATGCAAGCAAAATCAAATGCAATCAAAAAGGGCATATTGCAACTCAGGATATAAAATGAGTATAGGGAGGTCCAACAATCAAGCCCAACCCAAAACAGAAAAATTACCTTACAAAGAAATTACCACAGTTAAAAAAACACCGATATATTAATACAACAGTGAATAGTAGAATTACCCTAAAATTTAATGTACACTTAAAATCATATTTGAACATATTTATTATAATTTCATTTTTTTAAATTGTATTTAACCTTATATCTAGTAATTACATGTACATGCCTAAGTTTGCATAAAAGTTAGAGTAGAATTCTTTTAAGTCTAAGAGTCGGGTCAACCCAAAATTTATAAAATAGATATTTGTAAAATTGAGTTTGAATTGTGAAAATAATCTCATATAAATTTTTGTCAAAGTTATATATATTTAATTAATTCATAAATTTACTGTCAAAAAGATAAATTCGTCCATAAATTCACTTTAAGTTGACATTTAAACCTAGAAGCCCAATCACGTAAGTGGCCCATTTGGTATAATATATAGTCAAACTTGGTATATGTACATTTTTAACCCATATCACAACCAAAAAAAAAAAACCATATCTCACAAAAGCCCATAAATGTGTCTGTTTTTTCTTCCAATAATAAATAATTATGGTAATTTTCTTTCTTTCATGAATAATATATTTTTTTTGGGAAGGAACCTATATATCTATATTTATTCTCTATTATACTATTTATATAAAAAATTAAACAATATTTATAACAAAATATTTACCTAACAAAAACGTACTTGTTTAGTTGTTTAGACATTTGCAGTAATTTTTCACTCTAACTAAAACAAACAAATGTACTTTTATATGTGCCCCCATATACTTTTATTTGTAAATATTGTACGTTTATTTGGAGTTAATTATATAAAAATTCTGAACTTAAAGTTAAATATCAATTGGAACACAAAATTTTATTTGTAATTAATATTGATCATGAAGTTTGAATTTTCATCAATTACAACATTGACTTTATTTTACAACATCTAATTGTGATACCACTATTATCTTTGGATATGCATTGATGAGACCATCTCAAATTTAAGACCAACTATATCATTTACCACCTTCACCTTCAATTCATGATGATGATATAATCAAATCAAAAAAATATTGGTGGTGGATCTGATCTCATCGTGACATGTCTATTGATATGTCAAAATTAAGTAACCGAAAATGAGATCGAGATTGAAAGAATTTCACTATTCATGACTAACACTAAGCAAATGTTATTAGAATTATTCAAAAATTAAAGTTGATTTACTTTTTAATAAAATATCAACGAAGTTCTATGAAATGGATCCACGAGATTCAACCCATTTTTTTAATTGTGGGATATCACTGTGAAATAAGAATTTACATTATCAAATTAGGATTTCCTATGATCCATTTTGTTATCTTATTAAACAAAAAGGGTGCGCCCCCCTTATCAACAATTATAAATAAATGTTTGTATTATAATTGAAATTTGATAAAAAAATATTCATGATTTTTTTTAATGTAATTAACCCTTATAATTTTACTACAATATCTTTATAATAGATATAATGAGTCAATTTTAATGTAAATAAAGTTATAAATTCAATTTTTACTAACATAGAGACAAAATACGAATGCAAACGAAAACACAAAACTCGATGTTAATAGAATAAAATTGAAGTAACCCAATTAAGAAAAAATAAACAACAAAAAATATAAATATTTTTCTACAGAAAATATTCATTTGGAAAGACTCAATTTGTTGCAATATATGTCATTGCCAAAGACCATTCAATTCATTCCCGAGAATTTCTTCCCATACAACTCTTCAGAGTCACCAATAAATGCAAACCAAACGTTGCCCAAAAACTTCTCTCGTTAACTCATTTTCATTGATAAAAGGGGACACAATTTAAAGACCAGTTGCTATTTTGCTCTAAATTCAGGTTTATTTAATATCTAAGTACTTCAATAACCAAAAATTTTCTCACAGTTTACTTAATTGGATTGCATGCAATAGAGCTACTAATAGGCTAAATCAATTTCAACCGCTTCAATGATAAAATAATGAAAAAACTAATAATTAAATTGTTATTATGAATAATAAAAAATAGGTAATGTTTATCCAAAAGTGTATGTCAGCAGTTACAGAAAAGAAGCAGGAAAAAAGGTTGGCATTTAAATTAGCAAACCCCATAAAAGCTTTCAAACTATTGAATTGGCCTTACTTTGCATAGGGAATTTGATTCTTAACTCACTTGACCACCTCTCATAAATTTCCTTCTCATCTACAGTTTTTCCAATTTTTTTAAATTATATATTGTTTCATATATCGGACTATCGATATACGGCACATTTATCTTTCTCATATATATATATATATATATATATATATATAATTTTTATTTTGAAATATGGGAGTCTAAACACATACAATGATTTATTTGTAAGTTGTTGACATGCTTTCAAGTCGAGTTGACTAGTCAACAATGTAATTTCATGTATATATAGATTATTCAAACCAAAGTTGGAAAAATATGTAATATTATCCCCTTTGATGAAATTTCCATCCTTATTTATAATCTTTGACTTGTATCCTGTTTGAACATCAAAAGATCTTGTATAGAGATATAAAATGATTTTCTTCGGGTCAAATCCTCAAACTGGAGAGTTACCTCCAAATACTATGACTCAAAACTTCATTTTCACAGTCAATTTTAGAATTTTCTCTTCAGTTCCATAGAAAATTCTAAAGTTGATAATTCAAACATGCAATATATAGAACATTGCAGTATACATTTCACAATTTAATATTTTTTAGAGGTGAGTCTCATGTGAGACAGTCTCACAAACCTAATAATAAAATAAAAGGTGCCACTAATTTAAAGTGTTAATTCCTAATTATTTGTTAAGTTATATAATTTCCGCCATTGGTAGAAAATGAAACAAATTAATATTCGCAATAATCTATAGTTTTACAATTTGCATAGCCAAAAACATTACACCGATGAAAATATGAGTGTGTAAAAATAGTTATTAATAGTAAAAATTTAAAATTTTGTTGATTCAAGAATTGATATGTTAGATATATCAATTCAAAACCCCCCTCAAACATACGTTGCAGTTTTTAAGTCAAGATATTCCCATAAATATTTTAGTCAAATAAACTAATTATAATCGCTGCAAAGTCGGTAATTTCTTTGGCTTTAACAATAGTGTTTCTCATATGTCTCTATCAACTTTATTATGAAAATTGACTAATCAGACTGTGACACGTTAGACTTCTGAATTAAAGCTATAGAGTATTCATTTCCTGTTCTCATAACAGTAACATTAATTTGCTCATTTATTTTTAATATACACCTGCTTTAATGATCTTTTGTTTCCTTACCTTCCAATTTTTTTTAAAGAAAATATTATATATATATATATAAATATATATATATTTGAGTTTCTGTAATATTATGTTTGCTATTTCGATTTAATCCCTCGATTTTAATTTGATATAATTAGTTATATTTATTATTTGGTTACTATTATTTTGTCTAAATGCATGTCCCCTGTCAACTATTCACATAACTAATTTAAATGGATTGATTTAATTTCATCTCTGAATTCTTTTATATTGGATACATATCGAATCAAGTACAATGTATTACACACATATAACCAAAAAAAAAAAAAAACTCACACCACCTTACCATATAAATACTCATTTATGTTGCAAAAAC
Source organism: Scutellaria minor (assembly GCA_954870855.1). NCBI lineage: Eukaryota > Viridiplantae > Streptophyta > Magnoliopsida > Lamiales > Lamiaceae > Scutellaria > Scutellaria minor. The sequence continues at coordinate 6,321,287 of OX940729.1, forward strand.
CATAGTACATCTTCTTAAGGAAAAATGAGACTTCTATTATATCTCCTCTTTCCGGTGCTATTTGCGGCGGCAAAGAGCGTCGCCGCCCATAGAAACGATGAAAACCAAGCCAAGTATTCTCCGCCACCTCAAGTTCCGCCGCCTACTCATGCTTACCACCCACCGGCGGTCCCTCCCAAGCACACCTCACCTGCTCATCCACCCCATCACGCTCCGCCGCCACATTACAGCCAGGCGCCACCGCCTCCAAAGCATGGTCACAAACACCCACCTCCAGTTCACCACCGTCATTCGCCTCCGCCTCCGCCCCCAAGTCACCACCACCACCACCCACCACCCCCTCATCATAAGCACCACCACAAGCATCCACCACCACCCCCACCCCCTCATCATAAGCACCATCACAAGCATCCACCACCCCCACCACCCCCTCATCATAAGCATCCGCCGCACCACCATCACAGCCATCCACCGCCACCACCACCTCATCATCATAAGAATCCGCCACCACCTCATGGACAACATCCTCCATCGCCACCAATGTATTCACCTCATCCATCGCCACCGGCGTATTCACCTCCTCTACTGCCACCAGTGTATTCACCGCCACCGGTGTATTCTCCTCCTCCACCAAGTTATGCACCTCCTCCTCGACATGCTACGCCTCCAAAGCCATCTCACCGGCGTTCACCACCGCCGTACCAGGCGCCATCGCCATCACCATATCAATATGGTCCTTAATGCATAGTGAAAAGCAAAGACCTGGTCTCCTTTATTATCTAAAGAGGCATGCATCAACGGAATAATATAGATGATATATCTCCATATATATATATATATATATATATAGTTTAGATTGAAGATTATTAGATTAGACTGAAATATTCCGCCTGTGTTTTCCACGCCTCTGGCTAAACCTAAAACTGTGTTCGTGTTCTTATGCATGCCTTCCAAGAAAATTAATTTTAGTTACAAGTCTCTGTCTTCCTTCCATGTTTAAAGTATTAATTTTATTAATTAATTATTTTAATATAGGTCATATACATGCACACATGACACATCATTATACACAATTTTTATACATCATTATAATTTATACACAATTTTTGTTGACACATAATTATACGAGCGTATTCTTTTTCCTTTCGGTGGATTTAAGATAAGACAATAATAATAACAATAATTAAAGAAAACAAAATATAGTAAAGACACACAAATTTTTACGTAGAAAATACTACTTGGGAATATCAGTCCAGAAAGATTCTCTCTCAAAATTTCAAAAGTTTTTCTACTTTTATCTATTTATACTATTTCGTGGAAGATTCTTTAACAATATTGCAACATTTAAAATTAATTCTATAACTCTTTCAAACAACTTTAGACCTAGACACTCTAGAGATTGAGTAATAATAGTCATGTGAGTTTTCCCAATTATAGAGCATTAACCCAACAAACCTCCCTCTTCCAATTTAATTGGGAGAAATAACCAATTCTCCTCCTTCAACATCAATCTCAAATTACTTGGTCGAAACTGTTTTTGTCATTATGGAGTGCTACATATTTTTCGAGCTTGGACTACCAAAAGTTGTGAAGTATTCTGAAATTGATTTTCTTGAATAAATGTCCCCGGCCAAGTCAACATCTTTGTAAAGCATAATTGTATGTTGGTTGTTCCACAAAGATATCGAAGTATCCACTTCACAGTTTTTCAATATTTTTAGGGTTGGATAGAAAGCAACTTACCACACCAACAACATATGTGATCGGGTCTCGAACATATCATCACGTACTGTAACATCCTCGACCGAAACATATACATCATTTGACATTTATTTCATGCATCATATGCATTTCGTATTATTTACGCGTTATTTGTGATCGTGTATGATTTTATTTGCTTTTAAATATTGAATTATTTATATGTTCTTACATAATTGGTATTGAGAAAACCCTATCATAATTGGTTAAGACTATAATAATGTTTGAGTGCATAATAAAATTATTGTATTAATGCAAATATAAATGAAACAACAAATTATGAAAATATAATAATGCTAGAATTTAACTTTATATATATGTGTGCACATGTGTGTGTTATATATGAAAGGGGAAATGAGATTTAATGAATATTATAATACATTTAATAAAAGAAAAAAATTAATAAACGCTTATGGAGAAAGCTTGGGTGAGGTGGTGGATTGGTTAGAAAAGAAAAAGAAAGAAGAGCACTTATCATTTAGAAGAGAAGAAAAACAAAAGAAAATAAAAAGATAGAAGAGCAGAGGAACAGACAAGAACAAGGAAAAGAAGGGGCAACGAAGGTGTGACGGGGAGGAGAAGAAAAAGGAGAAAAAAAGTAAGGAAATTCTATTTTGGTTTGCTTCACGATTTTTATATAATACGAGATTGATTCTGTAAAAATGTTAAACAAAAAACTTATAGATAATTAGGTTTTATAACTGTTTGTAAAATTTCGAAATATTTGGAGTTAAACTCGATTTGTTATGATTTTTCGAATATAGTGTGAATCTGAAAACTGTTTTGTTGGAAACAATCTGTCCATCTGATTGTCGGAGGTTTCTGGTAATTTTAAAGGCTGAATTGGGGAAAACTTAAAACATGAAATTTATAGCCCTATTTCTTAGCTAAACCCAAAAGAAAACCGTAGATGATTTGGATAAGTATTGAGTGAGATTATGTCAGATTACAGAGCTTGATTTAATATGACCCTGTTCGAAAACTGTTATGTATGTTGTAAGTGTAGCTTAATTTTAAGCAGGTTGGAGACTGAATTATGAAAAGTGTTAAACATGAAAGTTGTAGAGTTATATGTTAGGTTTTTACAGAATTTTACTATGCTCAATTTGGAATTTTATAGTTCAAGTTATAGGGAAAATACTGAACATGGTTGAATATGTTTCATATAATGTGGTAAAGTTTCAAAGGAATTGGAGTTAGAGAAAGGAAGAAAATGTCGAAAGAATAAAGGTTGTTAAAATTTAGTATTATATATATATGAAATAAATGAAATTAAGCATACATGCATTGCATTTCATTGCATAATAGAAATAAATATTAAGGGGATGATTAAGCTAAATTGCATTGAATCATATAGGGGCACTGGCTGTAGAACGAGAGGAGGAACCAGAGCGACAGAACGGATTACTTATCATAGTCGGGTGAGTATATACCGTATATGTGATTTATATGCAATGTGTGTTATATGTGGTATATAAGAAATATGTATTTATATGAATTTGTCATTGGATCGAGTGATACACTGCAGGAATAAATGTATCTAGTGACACTAATTTTTTTGACTTGGTGACGCTAATTAGCGTTAGAAAGTAAGTTACCCACGTTTGTATAAGCATCACGACTTGTGTAGTTAAATTTGAAGTCACGAATTTCTTAATAACACAAAAGGTATGTGTAGGTAAATTTCATTTAGTGACGTTTTTGGAAAAAATGTCATTGACTTAAATATGAAAACACTATTTTGCGTCACAATTTTTAAAATTCTATAATATTTTTTTTACAATTTTGGCGACACTAGTCAATAGTCACGTCCCTAAACTAGCAACACTTTTAAGAATTAGCATTGTTAAATTGATGACATTTTTAAGGATAAATTGTATTATTATTAAATTGATGATGCAATCCAAAATTAGTGTTGTTAAATGTATGACAATTCTACAACTAGCATTTTGAATTTGACAACTCTTTATGTACATAAATTAGTAACACTCTTTCGAATTGTGCCCTTAAGTTTGATATACTTTATAGATGGTAAAATATTTACACAAAATAAAAAAATAAATAATATTTACTCAAAAGAATATTAATATAAATTATTAAAATTTCACCGATTCTCATTACAAAAAAGAATATTTAATGCACTAATAACTAAGCTTACACTATTAATTAATCGATGTGCCACAATATTATAGTCGTCCTTCATTGTTAATATTTATTCAATATAGGAAGAAACTTGATCTGCCACAACAATAATGTCTTATTTCCATTGTTAATACTTGTTCAACATAGGAAGAAACTTTGGAAACGACGACAAAACATCTGTTCAACTGTAATTTCTTCGGTCAACTGATATATTCCTGTATCAAAATCAAATCAACAACAATAGTTTGATTACCTTTTTAATCTTTTCTAAAGTACAAAAATATATGAACTAATAATATATATATATATATATATATATATATAAAACTTCGTACTTACAATTCATCATCCCAACGTAAAAAACTTCGACCAATGACATATCCAACAGAAATATACAAACCAAATATCTATATATATATAATAACAATTACCCCCTAAAAATAGTAATGCCAAAAGTTTTCCCGCCCATTTTCTCTTCCTAATTATAGAAATTTTATTAAATATTAAATATTTAATTTTTTGTGATATTAATTGAATTTATGGTAATTTCCAAAACTATTGATTTTGTATAATGAATATATATGGTATACAATCAAATCATTATATATATGGACGAAATATATACATATATATATTATAATAATAATAATAATATTTTAAATGATAATAATAATAATACAATAGTGATCAAAACGAATTTTTAATTTTTTTTTATAATTAGATGATATTTAGAACATTATTTTATTACTAATTTCAATCGTGAACTAAAAAATCTATAATTACATTTTTGTATCTAGACAAGATGTACAATTATTTCATTTCTTTATCATTCAAAAGGTTGTTTTCAACATACTTACAATTCTGGCTAATATTCCCTACAATTGGATAACACTTATAATTTAATAATAATAATATAACAATACTTATATAATCTATATATCTATATATATATAATAACAATTACCCCCTAAAAATAGTAATGCCAAAAGTTTTCTTGCCCATTTTCACTTCCTAATTATAGAAATTTTATTAAATATTAAATATTTAATTTTTTGTGATATTAATTGAATTTATGGTAATTTCCAAAAATATTGATTTTGTATAATGAATATATATGGTATACAATCAAATCATTATATATATGGACGAAATATATACATATATATGTATAATAATAATAATATTTTAAATGATGATAATAATAATAATAATAATAATAAATAATACAATAATAATAATAATAATAATACAATAGTGATCCAAACGAATTTTTAATTTTTTTTTTATAATTAGATGATATTTAGAGTATTATTTTATTACTAATCTCAATCGTGAACTAAAAAATCTATAATTACATTTTTGTATCTAGACAAGATGTACAATTATTTCATTTCTTCATCATTCAAATGGTTGTTTTCAACATACTTACAATTTTGGCTAATATTCCCTACAACTGGATAACACTTATAATTTAATAATAATAATATAACAATACTTATTATAATCTATATATCTATATATCTATATAATAACAATTACCCCTCAAAATAGAAATGATAATATTTTCCCGCCCATTTCCAATTCCCAAAAGTAGAAATGCAATATTTATTATTTCATAATTTATAATTAAAAAAATTATTGTATTAAACATGATTATATATATGGTAATAATATCATCGATAATACTGACAAAATCTTAGAAATTATAATCTATATATGGTATATAAATGTTAATATGATCTCATCTAATAAATGCTTAATTATTGCTATAATAAATATTAAAGACATATATGTTGAATAAATTAAAAGAATACAAATGAATGAATTTCAAGAGAATTTTAAACCATCCAAGTATAAAAAATATATAAAAAATTATCGCTAATGTTGTAACCCCTCCCCCTAATTTTGTCTATATATAGAAGGAGATTTATAACAAAAGTAAAAAAAAAAATTAAATTTAAGTTGACTTACTATAATTTCACCAATATGTAAAAATGTGATTCAAATAATTTTATGATTTTTATTATGTATGTAATTATAAATAGATTTCTAAAATTCATAATTTATATATATATATATAATTATATATATGATTTTTTTTATATGTGATCTTAATTATTATTCATCTATAAATACATGTCAACTACAAGTTTGTACATCTTTGACTTCACTTCGCCTTTTCAAGATAAATGATTGTTTTGTTTTTCATTACAATAACCATTATTTTGACGAATACGACTCATATTTTTAATGTTGTCGATGATATCAATACCTTCCGTAATTTTGTGGGCACTAAAATTTTATTTCGTTAGATCACATGATATTATTCCATACATAAATAAAAAAAGATGTTTATAGTTATGACTTCAAAGACCAAGAGGTAATTATGCAATATTGTTTTGTTCAATATATATATATATATTTATATCACCTCAATAAATATATAATAATCAAGTTACTTAGCATATATAACATAACATAAATTATCTACTTCTATAACTGTATTCCAAATATGTTGAAAAACTATAATAAAAATCACATAATTTTTATTTGACAAATATGTCATTTATAATACTCCAGTTTTACTATATCCAGTTAAACAATACTAATAATATGACACAATGTTTACATAATTTAATTATATTAAGTAGAAAATTATTGTATAATCTTATAAAAATAATATAATAATAAAAATGATAATAACTTTGAAGTATTTACCTTATCTATGCTATATCAATTCTTTTTTAAAAATCATAAAGATTATTTATTGTATAAAGATATTTAATATATATATCTTGAATATAATAAAAGAATATATATATATATAATATGATACATTATTGCATACAATTAATATTATAAATAGGAAATATAAAACTTATGAACTTATATATTTTCTATTAAAATTTAAAAATTAAGTATATGAAAATATCATTTATAAAAAACTATATAATATTATATCATTTATACTTATAAAAAATTAATAAAACTCACTTTTTATGTCCATTTGTCGTATTATATAAATAAATCTTCAATATTAATCTTGAAGAATAGAAAGTCATTGCTATTTATAAGAGTGATAATATGTCAATGATTTTTTTTCCATATATCTTTTAAATACTTTGAATTTTTAATTATGAAATTTCATTGTCATCTATATAAAACCAACTAATCTTATTTCCACTTTCTAAACTAAAAATACAAATATTTTTTATTTTATAATTTATAAATTACAAATATTCAATTTTGCACAATTTATGTATATCCATAAATCATTTTGTGGTATGAAAATCATTTTGTATATACATGAAAATTGAGAGAGAAAAAAAACATGATCAATGATTGATATGTTATAAATTTATCATGATTTATGTAAATAATGTACTAATATCATGCTAAGCGTTCATAAAAATTGTGAATAACACTTTGTACCTAAATTTAAATCATTATATATATCCACGAAAAAATTAGCAAAAAATATATCTCTTTTAATGTAAGAATAAATAATGTTTCATCCATGATTAAAAAACAATTGTAAATTTGAAATTTCATTATAATGGTAGCATCAAGTTTCTAATTATATGAACAATAATAAAATATTTTACTTTCTATTGTTATATAGTTTCATGGTTTTAGACTTATTAGATTTTGACATGTTTAAATATGATTTTTCTAAGAGATAAATTTTAATTTTAGAGCATTTGGAAAAAAAATTATATACAATAATATCATTGTTTTTACACTCATTATGAATAAATTATTGAACATATATTTACATAAGGTTTTTTTTTTCCAAGTCAATTATGACAAAAACAAATAGTAAAGTAGCCAAACAACGTATGATGAAAATAAGTAATATTCAAAATTGGTAAATTACATGAGTAGTAGATTAAATAGAAATAACTTAAAAGAACTATACTGTTTTTTTATGATCACCATTTTTATATCAAAAAATTACTAACACTTGAAACTTATTTGCTACATCACACAGGTACCAAATGAGGTAGAAATATTATTGAGAATTGATTATAATATTTAATAATACCGTCATTTGACACTCATTATAATGAATAATCTATTAGCATATATTTGCATAAGCATTTTCCAAACTAATTGTGACAAAAACAATTAATAATAAAGTAGTCAGATAATGTAAGATGAAAATAAGAAATATTTAAAATTCATAATTTATATGAGTAGTAGATTAAATTGAAATAACTTTGAAGAAGTATATTATTTTTCATAATTAACATTTTTATATCTAAAATTTATTGACACATGAAATATATTTATCCATACGTCACACAGATACACAATGAGATTGAAATATGATCGAGAACTTGATTTTTTTTCATAAATTAAAGTTTTCAAATATTTCAATAAAATGGTCGTACATCACATAAGTAAGAAATTAGATTGAAATTCATCCAAGAAATTTATTATTTTTCATGTACTACATTTTCTTATCTAAATATATAAATTGTAAAATTTATATGCCCGTGCATCGCACGGGACTTATACTAGTGATAAATTAAGTTAATACCTTAAGTGCAAATTAAGTATAAGAAACTTGAGAGATAAATAGTAGATTTGAAATGTGCATATCTTGACTTGAAAAGGAAAGTTACTAATCATATGTAATTGTTCCCTCTTTTACTCTTTCTCTTTCCTTTGGATTCTTATACTTTCTAATTACTGAACATTTTCCTTTTCTAAATAAGTAAACATTGTTTTTGTAAGTTTTAAAGTCAATGTATTCACTTTAAAGGTCAAAAACTTATTCATGTAACTAAAAGAATTACATGATTTTAGATTTGTTATCGGTAACAAAATTAGTCTAAAAGTATTTAGAAAATCTTGTTTATAACGTTTTAGGTAAAAACAAACTATTTATATCAATTAAACAATAATCATACATCTAATGTACAAAAAAGTGACAACAATTTTATTTAATTAGTGGTGCTTCAATAAGTTTATGGCAGAATTATGAATTGACAAACATAGTGTTGGTATTTTTTATGATTTACATATTTCTAAGCACTACTAAGCTCATATTTCAAATTTTGTGATTTTTTTTCTTTGCAAAGTGCCACCAATTTAATATCAGAAACAATAAAAGCGCAATAAAAGCGTACCTAAATACAACAATATTGCAACTATTTTATCAAAGTATTAGTGATTTCAATAAAAACACATCATTAAATTGATGAGTGTAAACACTTTCGTGTAAACGTCACTAATTTTCATAGTTAAGACGTAAGAAAGCTCATTAATGCCTAAATAAAATAAAAATATAATAAAATAAGATAATATTATTTTATTATATTTACTACACAATAATAGAAAGTGTTGTCAATTTTATGATATTTTTTAAAGCGTTATCATTTTTGTGACACAAAAAAAAAAAAAAAACGTAAGTGATTTTATTTGAATAACGACACTTTTAAAAAGTGTTATTAAATTGGTGGAAATATAAACACTTTCTTGAAAACGTTGTTAACGTTTATCACTTACATACACTTTTGAAAAAGTGTAGCCAATATATTATTTTTAACAACGCTTTTTAGTAGCGTCGTTAAATTAATGTTATTATAGACAATTTTTCTTGTAGTGATATATTGGTAAATGCATACGTGATCATATGTTCAGATGATTGATGTGTTGTATTACAAATTGCATGAAATTAAAAGGCCTATGACTGTCTTGCTATGGATCTGTATACACAGTGGAGACCTTCGGGTCATAATTATATTGGAGGCCTACGGGTCTATATATACTGGCATATTGGAAATCTCGGGACAGATCCAAGCTTGAGCAGTTCATAGAATAATAAACCGGACATAGTGGCATTTGCATATATTTGAATATATTTATGATTAATGTTAATGATTGTTATTTGCTTGTTATTTAATTAAATTAATGATCTTTATTCACTGAGTTGCGACTCACAAAAATTGCATATATTTTTTTTTTGTTCAATAGCTCTTTTGACGTGGGTTGTATATATAGACGTCACGCTATACCAGGTCGGCCGGCTGATGCCTCGTGCAACCTTCTCCTCCTCCTCATTTTTTTTCACATTTTGGAACGCGTGTATCATGATTTGTATTTAATATGACTTATGCTGAGATATTGGCTGTGTGTTTTAATTATATATGATATTAGTCATTAAATAATATTTGTATACTTATATGGATCAATGAAATGTCAGTATGATCTATCTACATGATAAATATTTTATTGTTAAATATACGTCATATGGGGGTAGGGTGTTACACGTACATGAGTTTTCTAACTGCAGATCAATATGTGATATTTTCCATTTTGACTTGTACTTTGTTATTTACTTAACTTGAAGTGTCCGACGAGTGGTATGTTAACCGATTTGACCTTGTGCATATTGAATCTTGCAAGAACTTTTTCGATATACCATTTTTTAGAAAGCCACTATAACTTCTTGGATCGATCACGAATAATATTCATTCCAGGTATTTTTTTACTGGACCCTAATCTTTTAGGAAAAATGATGCACTTTGTGCCTTCTTCATGGCGTCGATTGTCCTTGAGCCTTGTCCTACAATCAACATATCATCGACATATAAAATAAGTATAATGTACTTGTTATTATCATCATACTTCTTCACAAAGACACAATTATCAACTAAGGTTTACTTGAAACAATGCTTGTTCATGAAGGAATCAAACTTCTTATACCATTGTTTTGGGGCCTGCTTCTGACCATAAATGCTTTTCTTGAGTCTTTAACAGGAACCATAGATCCTGTTCTAGATCTCCATACAAAAATGTTATTTTCACATCAAGTTGCTCGATCTCTAACTCTAGAAAGGTAGCTAGACCCAGAACCACTTATATAAATGACATTTTCACCACCGATGAAAATATCTCATCAAAGTCTATACCTTTTTTTATATTTACACCCTTTCACAACGATCCGAACTGTGTACATGGGTTTTGAGCTATTTTGTTCAACCTTGAGCTTGTATACTGTCACGCCCACATTTCTAATATAGCTAGACATGTAATAGATTTCATATTAAAAGACCTGTAAGTGAGTATGTGACTTTTTTTTTTTTAACAACAAACATTATCACACATCCTAAAAATAAACGCCATGTTTGTATTTATATACAAGAGACTCAATAAAACTAACAGTCATAAACAACCTCCAAGTCACCCTTCGTACGTTATAGATCATATAATACATTACATATCCAAAAGATACAAAGTATAAAGATGCAAGCAAAATAAGCTACGGTCAAGCCCAACTGGTCGTCATCTATGTACACAAATACTCAGAAATCTGTAGGAGCTCCACAGCTTGTCCAATACATCCACAGAGTCATATATTATCAGAGTTACCTACAAAGTATAAACTACGTGAGATACATCTCAGTAAGCAGAAATTAAGCATGATAAATTAATTTCATATAAATCCTCCTCTCATATTCTCTTTTGAAATCATCAAATCTATTTCTATAACCTTCGTTGAGGGTCTCCCCCAAATTCAACATATAAATACCCATTGGGGTCTCCCCCAAATTCACCGGAACTAATTCATTTTTAACACATTTGTTGGGGGTCTCCCCCAAATTCACCATACAAACTCTCATTGGGGGTCTCCCCCAAATTCATCATATATACATATGTTGGGGGTCTCCCCCAAATTCCCCCAAATTTACCATACAAACTCTCATTGGGGGTCTCCCCCAAATTCATCATATATACACATGTTGGGGGTCTCCCCCAAATTCACCATATATATTAAACAATAATAATTATTAAACAACAATCAAACCTCAAATGCATGTAATATTCAATTTTCACCGATTAAAACAATTATCTTACAAAATACTATGTTTATGCATTGTAATTGCAAAATATATATTTCTACTTACCTGAATTTGCGAGGACTTTGGTTGTGTAACCTCCTAATTTACCTCTCAGTCTTCTCTTTTATATTCCCCACCTTTTTTTTTCTAACTCCCCGTCTCCCCTGTTTTCTTCTCTGTTCGGCCTCTTTCTCACTTTTTATTTTAACATTTTGATTATTATTATATTATTATTATTATATTATAAGATGGCAAATTTCGGCAACTACACGTATCACATACCTATATACTAACGTTATTATTCAAATTGACTTCATATATATATATATATATATAAATACACACCACGTACTTCCATTTATCAAAAACATGCATTTATATATATTTTAATATTAATTTTATGCCAACCCTTTATGCAAACCCCCACCATCTACATACACGTGTATAGTTAAATGGAATGGATATTATATATAATATATGCATGCACTTACTTATTATATATATATATATTATTATAATATATAACCATTTCATATACACAACACACACGGCACTTTTATATATAATATTACCCACATTTATATATATATATATATATATATAATTAATATAAAATTATATAATTAATTATTAATACTATTAATTAAATAATTTACATTATAAACTTGAACATTATTAGAGTCTCAACCAATTATGATAAGGTTTTCTCAACACCAATTATGTAAGAACACATAAATAATTTAATATTTGAAAGCTAAATATAATAACGCAAGATCACAAGTAACACATAAATAATAAGATATGCATATGATGCATGAAGCGTATTGGTCAATAAGTAACGAGGGGCTCGGGTCTCACATATACCCATTTATTTTTCAATGCTCGTTTTTCTTTAGACAACTCCACTAGATCATACTTGTGATTCTCATGCAAGGAGTTAATCTCATCTTGCATGGTTATCATCCACTCATCATAATAGCCGTCGAGCATAGCTTCCTTGTAGCTTTATGGTCCCCCTCATCCCGTAATTGTTCTTTTGGACCGACCTTTCTGTGATTGTATTGGATTCTGATTGAGTATTCTCCGGCTCAATTGGTCGAGGCTGGTGGTTTGACTCTTCGAAATATAAACACTTTCTTGAAAATATAAACACTTTCTTGAAAACAATTTCCATAACACATTCGAAAAACCCCAGCATTTCTCTCACAAAAACCTCACCAGTCAAACCCCACAATCTTAATTCACAGTGGTTCAAATGGTGTTTTTGTAAAGGAATACAGCAAATATAAACATAACATATACTTAAACTATTAGAATACAAAATGAAACAAAAGACCCAGAGGATATCTCCAACCATATCATACCTTCTTTCTCAACCACTCTACACATATATGCATACAATAAAAAATATCATTTATACACATAACATATAATGGTAGATATGTAAGTAGTGGGTGGAAATCTCAAATGAAAACAGAGGGGTCTTTGATCTTTGGAGCAGGCCATTCAGCAAAGTTGCCATCAACAATCTACAATTACAATAGCAATACATAGAAATGTATTTACACAGTCAAATCATAAATTTTCATCAAGAAAAAAAAAGGGGGGTCGATAAATGAAAAATACAGAATTTAAGGCCAACTGAGCAAATGCATCTAAATCGGTCTTATAGATTAAGAACTAAAAATACAGAACTTAAGGCACAGTTGAGCGCAATTGCTTATAAATCGGTCTTTTGGATTTGAACCACAGACATTACCAATTCTTTTAGAGCGAACAACACCAGAATACCACGTTCATGTGCTACATTCTACATAGTTAAGAAGCCAGCATCTTCCGAGGCACACCAAATGACGCAACTTCTGAACACAAACAATGGAATGTTAGGATGAGAGAGACTAAACTCGCTGAAGACTCAGAATTCATAACTCAGAAATACAAAACAAATCAAAATCCAGTGTGTAGCAAGCAACCAATTATACAACCAATACCTGCCCTTTTAGACAACTAGTACTTATCTCCACATCAGTATACAGCTTTGATGATACAAAAATCAATAATCAACACAATGCAAAAGCTCGTGAAAGTGGAAGTAGAACATGCAAATGTTGAAAGAATAATGCACGAGTGAAATCAAATCTCTATTGAATTAGTAGGAAAATCAGCACTAAAGGCATGGTTTCATAGAATAGCAGTTGAAAACATAATTCCATATCACCCAATTACAAGACAAATACTGGTGAGGTTTGGTGAAGAAGTTAGTCAACAAAGTTGAGAGATGAAGTAGGTAGTGCAACTGTCGTTAAAGCGATATACGTGTGTACCAATCATCCAAAGCAAGTTCTAGGACCTCAGTCATGGAATGAGAACAAGAACAGACCACAAAGGGATTTGTTGAAGACAATAACTGGCTCCTGTCAGCCTTTTAATTTTTATTATTTTTTAAATTTTTTATTCAACCAAAAACATGGCGGTCAACATGAACAAACTAGCCAAACACGTCTGCAAGTTTTAACAGAGAAATAACGGCGATTCAAATTGCAAAAATGTCGGGTGAATAATTATTTTGAAAAATTTAAGAGTTCGAGTCGAAATTGAAATGTCACAAAAGTTTGTGTACTATTGTGCAATTAAGACTTTATTTTTTAACCTTCTTTAATAATTCACCTTTAAAAAAAACGCACAACTTCAAGTTTTATAAGCTCTATAACTGCCTTAATGGACGATATGCAGATGACTACAGAAAAGACTTGATTAAATCAAGATCAGTAATGATCAAAATAATGTGAGATAAACAGGCTGCTAGCAAAAAATGCATGCAATTGTTCGAAGAATTAAAGCTGTGGGTCAAATTTCTTATTATGGGATCGAGTGCAATATCAGGTCATTTCCTTAAACGACCTATCACTTATTAATGGAAAGCTATATGCCAAATATCTTCTTGAATAACTCAACAGTAAGAAGATAGAATGATAGAAAAAAAAATAACCACAAACCAGAGCAGTTGCGGAGAACTGAGGCCTGTGTTATTAAACTAGCTTCACAAGAACCGCTTTCTATCAGTTGGTTTAAGGATCTGAAAGGAGCACATCAAACTCTCATCAACACTCATCATAGCACCAGCATTATCAAATTCACCACAATAATTGGGGGCCGAAAATATTGTAACTAGCTGCCTATCAGCAAAAAACTCATATCCATCTTCTACAACCTGGCCACAAAAAGAAATCCAATCAGACAGCAGAAATAACAAAGCAAAACAAAATTAGAGAAAGCGGGAGAAAAAATCAATGCCTGGTGAGCACGACAAACAAGGTCCATATCATGCTGCATCAGAAATTCAGCCACCTTATCCGCACCAAATGTGTATGAAACTCCTCTATCATTCATTCCCCAACCTTTCATTTCTCTACAGGGATCAGACCACAGTAAATCACAAAGTAAACCAGAGTCTGGAACATCAGTTGGACGAGATAAATTTCTTATTTGGTCCAAGTTTGTCAGGTCAGGAGAAAGACCACCATGCATGCAGAGTATTTTATCATCTATAAGTGCCGCCACAGGAAGGCAGTTAAAACAATCAGTAAAAACTTTCCAGAGTCTAACATTGAATCGACGTTTACATTCATCATAGAAACCATATATCCTATTAATGGAAGCACATTCATGGTTTCCTCTTAAGAGAAAGAAATTTTCAGGATATTTGATTTTGTAGGCAAGAAGAAGGCATATTGTTTCTAAACTCTGTTTGCCGCGGTCCACATAATCCCCTAAAAACAAATAATTGGCCTCTGGAGGAAATCCCCCATACTCGAACAGCCTTAGAAGATCTCCATATTGCCCATGAATGTCACCTGGAATCCTCAAAACAAAAGAAAAAAACCAATATAGATTATTTAACCTGACTGTTCTCCACAGAAAGAGAAATAGTACAATACACAAACAAGCACACGCACACAAAAGCACACACACATATCACACAAAAGAGTGTTTTCATTACTTGATTCAATGACAAGGCAGCAGAGAAACAAGATAACTGCAGTTATTAAATTTTTTGTCTAGAAAAATTAGTTTGCTTTTTACGAATCTACACTAAATGACATCCTACAATGTAAAGCGACGTCAAGTTGGAAATACTAGTAGCACCAAAGGCCAATCTTTAAAGAAGTTATCTGCTAGTAATTAATTTGTAGTCATACATTTATGATAAATGATGTTGTGACAGCTTCCATATTATCGGAAAGACTCCTACGTTTGTTATTAACATTAACATCAAATTAACAGAAAAGAAAAGACTCTCGTACCATGCAATAGAGCCTCATAACTTTTTTGATCAAGTAAAGAGTTTCTGCATTAAGTAAAAGGTTTCAAAACCTAAACCACAAACCAGATATAGGCATAGGCTCAAGGAAGGGAGCACTGGAAATTAGCTTTACAAAGTAATGTAACATAAGCAGCAGTTGAAACAACTTAAAACAACCTACACAAACGAAAGCGTATGTTTTTATGTCTACAAAGGACAACTCATATTGCCATCCTCAAAAAAAGCTACATCTAACCAATTATTCTAAGAGGGGGGGTTGTTTTATGAGAAGAATTAAAGTATTACCATTAATGTTCACCAAACATTGAAAACCTTTGATTATTATATGAAAGATAACACATTCTAAATAATTGTGAACTATATAGTCAGTGCTTCGTGGCATTAAAGTCTGGAAACTCATCATTTCAGATTTAAGGAAAAAGAAAAACGAATGACGCACATATCCGAAACCTGATTTCAATGAAAAGCAACTATATTAAATGGCACAAGCGTCAACTAACTTTGAAGAATGAAAACTAAAACATATTATCATCACATTAATTGTGATGCAATGATTGATTGTAAAGAGCAAGTTTTCATCATAACCTCAAGTTCATCTACACCACAGGTTACTATTATAACCAATTCAAAACTAGCAAACATGTAATTCAAATCAAACAGCAGAGAAACATGTAATGCACGTGGACCCAAAGCCCAATGATTTTATCATTTAATTATATTCAAGATAAAAGAAGAGCTGACACAAATTTGAAATTAAAATGATTTTCACCTTGTACAAGCTGGTTTCCTTTACAAATAAGTAATTCAAAAGAATGAGCTTAGAAAATACATAGTATTCACAATATGCCTCTTACTATCATCAATTAGGTGATGGTAGCCATCATGCTTGCACAGAAACAGATGTAAAGAAAATCAAAGCTCAATAATTCTCCATAGCCATTATCCATTATAAGCATGCTCATAGTTTGAGCACATCAAACCATAAAAAAGAACAAAATTTCAAAACATATTGCCATTGATTAAAAAAAAAAAAAAATCCAAATTTTCACCCTAAATCCATCAACAATTCTTAAAGCAATTCGAAATCTAAAAGTCATCATATGCAATTACAAAAGGCAAACACACACGCACACATCCCAGGTAAACACAGAAACAAATTCATCATCGTACTGAAGAAATTGAGGCGAGCGTAAGAGAAAAGTAATACCGCAGATCTTAATAGGGGCTTCGAGCTCGAGGAGGTTAGGCTGGGAGAGGAAGATTTCACGCGACGTCGTACAGAGAGCACGGATCTCATTCTCCGACAGCTGCACCTGGCGCACAGTACGGGCGTTGCGAAACTCCAACAGGCGATTGATGATGTCATCCAACAAGGCAGGCTCTATCCCCTGCCCATTCGCGGCCATATCTTTCTCCTCTGAATTTCCCTTCGATTCCCACCCCCAAGTTTCAACCCCAAGAACAAACCCTAGATTCCCGATAAACAGAAGAAATATAATTCAAACAAACTGAATTTTTCAAAAATAGATTCTTCAGTTCTTCATCATACGCCCTTGTTGGAAACAAGCAAGAAGAAGAAATGGATGGATGAGCAGAGCAGAGATAATATCGATTTGGGCTGACGAGATAAAATAAGGGTTATTAGGATAATAGAAAAAAAAATTGAAAAACAAAAAAAAAATGAAAATGGGAGATGAGGCGGAGACGACTATATCCGTATGCAAATTTTATAAAAAAGAATGATTATTAGTAAAATTGTATGGTTGGATGAAAATAAAAAAATAAAAAATCTGTAAAAACTAGAAAATCATCGTCGCAGTCGATAAATCCGGTGCCGCCTATGCTATTTCGATGGAGATTCTGGAACTTGGAGAGTGGGACCACTCACTTTCCTTCTTCAGGTTAGGGGGCGCCGCCGCGCTCTCTCTCTCTCTTCTCACTCTCTCTCTCTACTGCGTTGTTGCCTAATGCCCAAATTGGTCTAGCGGGGATTCAATTCAAAATTTAGGGCTTGGTTCCAGTCTGCTTTTCGCTAAAAATTAATATATTTTATTATTTGAAAATTGTTTTAAAATTTTTAAAATCACATTTCTTTCATGTATCTTTTACTTCATTGCACACATACAATTATGGTAAATAAAGTCTAATCCAACCAAGTGATTTGGTTTGGTTTGGTTTTAAATTTCAAACCAATTTATAAATTTGTTTGGTTTATTAAAATGGAGGGTTTCAATTTTTAATTTTTTCGATTCGATTCGATTTTAGACTAAACCGACCAAAATGGTAAATGGGTTGAGCAAAACTCAATCGAGCTGAATGATTTGGTTTTGATTGAATTCCAATTCGGTTTTATTTTAAAAATCGATTTATTTATAAACGGGCTCGATTCACTAAAATAGATTATTTTGGTTTTCGATTTTTTTCGATTTCATTCAATTTTAAACCGAATCGATTGATTTCTCATCCTTAACTAATTCTTTCCGGTCAACCTGAAAAATAATACAATATGGTATAGCTTTGGATTTCTTTGACCCTCAACAATATTCAAATTCATGTTAGAGAATAGAGACCAACTATTGATTAAACAAGTTGTGATTAGGTATTTAAACTAAATAAAATACATAGCATTGAAAACTGATGGAGTCTTTTCTAATCTACAAGTTCACATTCTTGATGTCAACTCCAAGTTCTGAAGACTTCATTAACATATTGCAATTAAATATCTACAATAAACATATAGAAATCTGAGCTAACATTATAATACTTCATCAAACTCTGCTAAATCAGGAACCATGTGGTTGCTATCTTTCATCCCATCAAGATTCAGAAAAAACCTGCAACAAAGTCTTCCCTGTCAGGTAAATTTCAATCTCTATCATCATTTTTCAACTTCATAAATCATATCTAAAAATGGCCAAGGATCAATCTTCGTACCTCCGTGTACGATGCTGTTGTTGCGTACTTGTAATCGTCTCTTCCCTTTCCTCGTTTCTGTTCCTTTACTTGTCCTATTTCTCCATCGCCTGCTATCCCCGTCTTCAAATGTCCATTGATCAAGACAATAGTCGCGAATTAGATCTTCTTGCATTCCAATCTTCATGGAATTCGCTTCACTTCCAATCCAAAGCCCCACCAAGATTTCTCAAAATAGCTGTCTTTGTCAAGAAATGGCCTGATAAACATCATGCTGGAGGGCTCGAACGCCATGCTTTGACTCTGCACCGAGCTCTAGCCAAACGTGGCCACGAGCTCCATGTGTTCACTTCTTCATCGACTAATGTAACATCGACTAGGAATTTGCATTTTCACCTTTCAAGACCAACTAATGCTGGCTATTTAGACCAAGCCACAATTTGGAAGCAATTCCAAGCAGCGAATTTGACTGGAAGGCCTTTTGATGTGGTCCATACAGAGAGTGTGGGGCTCATGCACACCAGATCAAGAAACTTGACTAACTTGGCTGTTAGCTGGCATGGAATCGCATACGAATCTATACATTCGGACATAATACAAGAACTCTTGAGGGCTCCTGAGGTGGCACAGTCATCAATCTTGAAAGAAAGAGTAATGAAAGTTGTGGAAGAAGTACGATTCTTTCCTCATTACTCTCACCACGTTGCAACAAGTAACCACGTTGGAGATGTCTTAAAAAGGATATATATGTTGCCAGCAGAACGCGTGCACATTATCCTCAATGGTGTTGATGAGGAGATTTTCAAGCCAGGGCCCATCAAGAATGGAGATTTCAATATTCAAGAATCGAAGTCTCTGATTCTTGGAATAGCAGGGAGGTTAGTGAAGGACAAGGGGCATCCATTGATGTTCGAAGCACTCAAGCAAATCTTCAACGAAAGCTCGTTTTTCAAAGACAGTGTACTTCTTCTAGTGGCTGGAGATGGTCCATGGGGGGCTAGATACAAAGAGCTTGGAACTAGTGTACGTGTTTTGGGGCCGTTGGATCAAGATCAACTAGCTAGATTCTACAATGTGATTGATGTATTTGTGAATCCAACGCTACGTGCTCAAGGGCTGGATCATACATTGTTGGAGGCTATGCTTGTTGGGAAGCCATTGGTGGCCACAAAGCTTGGTAGCATCACAGGCTCTGTGGTGGTGAGTCGAGAAATAGGGTACACGTTTTCACCAACCGTGGACGCGTTGAAGAAGACTCTGTATGAGGTTTGGAAAGATGGAAGAGTTAGTCTTAAGAAGAAAGGTGAGTTGGGGAGAGAAAGAGGGTTGGAATTGTTCACTGCCACCAAAATGGCTGCAGCTTATGAGAGGCTATTTTTGTGTATAGCTGAAAAAAAGGACCATGAAAATGATCATTGCATTTACAAGTATAATTAGACAGAGAGATTGCATGATTCTTGTATTCTTGCTTGTTATAAATTTGTTGCAAGTAGTGAATGTGCAATATGTAAGATGGTTCTTGAAGCTTCATATCTTGTTATGGCTGTCTTTTCATTTCACTCTTAAGAAAATAATTTATTTTAGAAATCAATCAGAAATTAGGTGTTGAGATTTTTGGAGCAAATAAAGTTGGCATTGGTCAAGAACATGAGACTTTGAGTTGAGAAGTGATTGCAGAAATTGACTGATACTATCCATATTAAGAAAGTAAACTCTAATGCTAGATGTTGAACACCTTTTAGGATTTATAACACACTAGGACTTGTTTTGGAGCAATGTTTGTGGAGCAGAATATATAAATTTTGAGTTAAGAAATAGTTTAAGCCCTGACTCATGCAATTGATGAGATTAAATTTATAAACTGGTTAAAAATGAATCGATAACATGTATAAATACACTAGAAATGTATAATAAGTTTACACCTTCATATAGACTCATCGAGGCTCACAAATTTATGAAAAACTTGTGGCCCATAAAACATGTTCAATAATGTTCATAGGAGGACAAAAGAAACATGACAGTTACTGAGTTACACAATTTTTAAACTCACCAACTCATAAAGATATATACGTACTTTGTATATGAATTCATTGGCTGTATGATTTGCAAATGCATAAAAAAAATGAAAATTATTTCCTTTTAAATTTACGCATTCAATAAAGTTCAAACACTGCAATATCATAATTTTTTTTTTTTAATATGAGTTCGGAAATTGGGGGCAGGGTAGTATGGTTTTATAGGTGAATTTAACGAGTTCAAATCATGCTTCTCCTATAGTCCCATACTTTTGTAGGGTACCAATTTGAAAATAACATTTATTGTTAATGGTCTCATATTTTTGTAAATTATACCTTAGCACCTTAGGTAAGATTGAGTTCCATTATTTGTTTTATTTCTATAATGTAATACTTTCATTTATATCATGTAATACTTTTATGTGTATAATGTGGTACTTTTAAAAAATATTACCTAATGTACATAAAAGTATTACTTTCGAATTTTGTTGACCGGGTGTTAGATTTTGACTGTTAACTTTGATCGGTTGAATTTTGACTTTGACCCGTAGATCATTGACTAGGTCATTGACCCGTTCAAACCAGACCCGTCTCACAGAATGGGATATCTGAGACCAGAGGAGTCATACGCAAGACTTTGTCCTACTGTTTTAGTTAATTAATTATTGCTTAATTATGTAAGATCAGTAGGATAAACTCTATGCATATATTCTCTAATTTAAATTGCATAATTAGTCATTTTAACACAATTTCAGAGATTAAATTTTCACCCTTCGCATCTTTAATAAAAAAAAAAAAAAAGAGTCAATACGATTTCATTTAATTCAGTTATTTTATTTATTTTGGTTGTTGGTTTTGACTTTTGTATTAACCAAAATTTTCAGTTTAAGCAAATAATCACCCACGCTACATATTATTCCAAATTAGTATTTATTATATTTGATTAAGTTAAGACTTCGACTTATCATTTCAATGAGTTATTAATTCCTATGTCTATTTGCGGTACGTAAGAAATTTATATCAAATTAACTTAATTAGGTCACCAAAAGAAATATGTGAAGATTAATGAACCAATACTGAAAATTGAAAACATAATATTCCAAAGTAGATATTGGAAACAAACCTATGAAACATCAACCAATCAACCTTTCACATGTTTTTGAACAAAAATATGGCTAAATTGAGTTTGTCTGTTGCACATACAATATTTAAATTTTAAACTAATGATTTTTAGAATTGATCCATGATTAAAAAAATTAAAAAAAAATTAAAAAATAGGAGGAGATTGCTTCCCAAATGAGATCTTATATTTCAAATGTATGTTTTATTTTATGTTTTTAAATAATTTTCACATGTATATATAAGGGATATTATTAATTATAATAATTAACAAGTAATGTGTATTAGAATAATGAAATGTAAAATGAAATACATTTAAGAATGTTGCCATCTTCACTACTTAATTAAAATTTGGATGGACTTGATTTTCCATTTATTCAGTTGATTCAAGTGTCGGTCGGTGGCCAATTTGCACAATTTGGCAAAAACCAACACTAAATGTTACGTGTCAAAATCAAAATCAACCATGCTGATCTTATCAATTTTTATTTTTGTATTTGAAAAAAAATTCTATGCCCCATGCCCCAACCCGACCCCGCGCACACACTGTAGTTGTTGTGTGTCGTGCGCACACAGTGCGCGTAATTGAAGGTCGCACGCGCACACCTAATTTATTCTTCAGGTATCACCTGATTTACCTTCAGTATCACACATTTACTCTTCAGGTATCACATATCTACCCTTAAGGTATTATGCAGAAACAGTGTTGGTTTCTTCTTTTTTCTTTTTTCCTTCTTCTTTCTCATTCTTCTTCTTGGTCTCTTTTCTTATTGATTTGTTATTCATCTTATTTGTTTAATACATTCTTCTTATTATTATTTTTGTCTATCTTCTTGTTCTTATTCTTCTTCAAATTACCATGAAATCATTTATGAGGTTTTTTCTCCTTCTTATTTATGAGTAATTTTAAAATATTAAAAATAAATTATTTCAAATAATATGAAATCATGATTTGTAGGAAATTTGACGAAAAATATGATGAAATCGTGATTTGCAAAAATTTTGAGGAAGAAGATGATGAAACATTTAAAATCTTAATATTTTCAGTGAATGTATTAGTTATATGCTCTTAAGGTATCATTTGTTTATTTTTAAGGTATCACACAATTACTCTTAAGATATTAGTGCATAAATAATGTTTTTTTTTTTTTGTCTTCTCTTCTTCTTCTTAATCTATTTTCTTATCAATTTGTTATTC
Organism: Scutellaria minor; assembly: GCA_954870855.1. Classification (NCBI taxonomy): domain Eukaryota; kingdom Viridiplantae; phylum Streptophyta; class Magnoliopsida; order Lamiales; family Lamiaceae; genus Scutellaria; species Scutellaria minor. The sequence continues at coordinate 6,344,606 of OX940729.1, forward strand.
TGCTTTTTTTTTTTTTACATTCTTCTTCTTCTTCTTCTTCTTATTTATATATTTACTTTTAAGGTATTAGTGCTTATAGTATAAGACAACTCTTAAGGTATCAATTGTATGTTCTTAAGATATTAGTTGTATACTCTTATCAATTGTATACTCTTAGGTATTACATATTACCTTTAAGGTATTAATGTATTACATATGCACCTTTTAAGGTATTACATGCTTACCTTTAAGGTATAAATGCTTATAATATAAGACATTAGATATGCACCTTTAAGGTATTACATATGCACATTTTAAGGTATTACATGCTTACCTTTAAGGTATAAATGTTTATAGTATAAGACATTAGATATGCACCTTTAAGGTATTACATATTCACCTTTTAATGTATTAATATTTATAGTATAAGATATTACATATGCACCTTTTAAGGTATTACATGTTTACCTTTAAGGTATTAATGTTTATAGTATAAGGTATTGCATATGCATCTAATATTACATGTTTACCTTTAAGGTATTAATACTTATAGTATAAGGTATTACATATTTACCTTTAAGATATTAATGTTTATAGCATAATGTATTAGATATGCACGGTATTATATATTTACCTTGAAGATATTACATATTTACCTTTAAAGTATTAATGTTTATAGTATAAGGTATGACATATTTAGTCTTAATGTATTAGTTTTTCATTCACTGAAAAATATCACTTGTATACTCTCAGGTATCACCTGATTTATTCTTCAGGTATCATACATTTACTCTTCAAGTATCACATATCTACTCTTAAGGTATTATGCAGAAATAGTGTTTTTTTTCTTCTTTTTCCTCTTTTTTTTCCCTTCTTTCTCATTCTTCTTTTTAATCTCTTTTCTTATTGATTTGTTATTCTTCTTATTTGTTTAATACATTCTTCTTCTTGTATATCTTCTTGTTTCTTATTCTTTTTCAAATTGCCATGAAATTATTTAAGGTATTACATAAATACCTTATAGGTTTTTGTATATGGTCACTCTCATGTATTACATAAATACCTTATAGGTTTTTGTATATGGTCACTCTCATGTATTACATAAATACCTTTTAGGTATTACACAAATATATTTTAAGTATCACACCCACATATTACTTTCAGGTATTATATAAATACCTTATAGGTTTTTGTATATGTTACTATCATGTATTACATAAATACCTTTTAGGTATTACACAAAGTATCTTTTAAGTATCACACATATATATTATATAAATACCTTATAGGTTTTTGTATATGTTATTCTCAAGTATTACACAAGTAACTTATAAGTATTATACATATTTCTTTCAGGTATTACATAAATACCTTATACGTATTTGTATACTACTATAATTTACAGAGCTCTAATTACACAATAATCTCAGAAGCTAGATAACAACATATGCTGCGTTGTTTGATGTATTGTGCAAGAGAGCACAAAACAACTGGCTAATTAAAGTTAAAGAAAGCAACATGGTATCTCATTATACTCATAAAAATAACTAATTCCTATGCAATTAAGAGTTATTAATCATCTATAGCCAAAAGAAACACATAAATGCAACATTAAATTTTGAGCAATCATTCACCATCTGAAATTCGAATAAGGTGAAGAATAAACCCAGTATCAATGTCGTAATCTACAAGAGAGTGAACATCATCATCAAGGAGTTTGCCGACATAGTAGAGCTTCTGTTTATCAAAACTTCAAAAATTAAAATTCTAACAACCATTTCATCGAACACTTTGCATTCATCACTGCAAAACCCAAATACCACCCAAATACATAATCAAGCCAGCAAATCAACACAAACATCCACAACACAGATTAATCCACATCACATGATACAAATATAAACCCTAGAAACAATAAGAAAAGTGTCATTGTGGAGAATATTTTATAGATTGAGGAGTTGTGAGGAGAATTGGGGAAAGAATTGTCAAATTTCTCGAATCGGCGGCGACGACGGTGGTACGGTGGCGAAGTATCTGACGGCTTCCGGCGGCGACGACTGAGGAGATTGTGATGAGGGGAAAGATTTGGTGTGATGAGGGGAAGGATTTGCAGGGAAAGAATTTGCAGGGGAAGGAACGCGATTTGCCCTAGGGAAAGAAAGGGAAAAAAAATTAAAATCTATATATACCTACCCATATGCAGACCGGTCGGGCGGGACGGGGTACAAGAGTGCTGCTCTTTGTATTTTGTTCGTTTTTATGTAAAAAAAAAACATTAACCTTGATGTTTGATTAGACGCATAAATGATTGTTATTATTCACATTAAAATTTTCAATATTTTTGGAATTAAATGTTATTTTAATTGTTATAAGCATTTAGATATTGAAAGAGCAGAAAGCTATCAATCAAATCGTTGCAAAGTTTTCCATCTTCTTCTATTTATAAAATTATGGCCCCTTTCACAAAAGAAAAAAAAAGGAAAAAAGAAAAGAAAAAGCATAACTATTAAAATTACCATCTTCTTCGGCCCCAATCGAGGAATCCCTTAAATATGATGCAAAATGGATCTTATTCTCTCTTTAATTAAAAATTTCTCTATGAAAAATATGAATCAGAGTTTGAAGAAGGAGAAGGGGGAAGCATCATTCAAAAATACATTACAAGTCAATAGTTAATAAGTTGATAAAAGTTTCAAGACAAATTTTATTTATCCAAAATCTCTTTCAATTTAGGTGGATTTGAAATCCAGACATTTCAAATTTCGGATTTCAAATCGTTTGCATCTAATGGAAAATTAAAGTAGTAACGAGTTTTCATATGAAAGTAACAAGTAACATTGTTTCAAGTTGCAACATAAATTAGTTTTCAACCAATTAAAAACATAACCTTAAACATTTTACGTTAAATTTCATTGAATTCTCTAAACTATCCTAGTTTTTGTATTTGTAGATAAAATTTTCTTTTGTTGCACTTTGTTTTATCCAATCCCAAAATTCCGAAAATATCCTTAGAATTTTTTTTGTTCAAAATACTAATACTAAAATTATTTATATATTACAAAAATCTATTTTATTAGATATATTAATAATATATTAAAAATTAAAACGATACCATTTTTATTAAAAAAGATGACTACCTAAAGAAGTCAGAGACAGAAACTAGGAGAAGCTTCATAGACAAATAATTTTAATTTTTTGAAATACCTTTTTTTTTGGGTACAAATTTCAGTTTAATTCAAAAATATTCAATTTGTACGATTTTTCTTGTTTTCCAGGAAACTGATGTTACAATATCGAGTAGCATACTCATGTGGATATCTATTTCCTTTTTAGTTACTATTTAAATTCTGATATTTATTTGAAATATGAGAATTCTCAATAGTACACGTGTATAGCTTCTTTTACTATTTGTGGTAAAAATAGTATTTTCTAAAAAATATAAATAAAAAGTAAAAAATAGCAGCATGTCATGTTAGTAGGGTACTTAAATTGGGAAAATAGCCGACTTTACCACCTTTGATATAACAAATAACAATTATACTACAAAATATAAAAGAGTTACTAAAATACCATAAAATATAACTAAATTACTAAAATACCACAAAAATTGATCGATCTTCATGTGAACAGTGTTTGATGGGATTGAAGGATTCAGTTCATGTCATTGATTCAGTTAATTCATGTCAGTGATTCGCTTTACTTTAATTTTATTTCTCTTGAATTGTTAAACGAAAAATTGCCGTAGAACTTATGAATTATTAAACGAAAACTTACCGTAGCACTTACGAATTGTTAAACGAAAAATTGTCGTAGCACTTATGAATTGTTAAACAAAAAATTATCGTAGAACTTATGAATTATTAAACGAAAAATTGCCGTAGCACTTATGAATTGTTAAAATATGTACAATTCGTTTAAATGTGTTAAAAAATATGTTAAAATATGTACAATATGTTAACAATTTTTTTAACGCATTTAAACAAATTGTATATATTTTAACATATTTTAACATATTTTAACAAATTGTACATATTTTAACATATCAAGATACAAAATTGTACACTGTTAAACGATTTTTTTTAACATATTTAAACGATGTAAACTTTTTTTTTTATATTATTACTTGAATTTTTGTTACATTATTACACGCATATAGGCATTAAACGAAAATATCGAATCAAGATATATACGCATTAAACGAAATAAAATTGTACACTATTACACGAAATTTTTTGTACATTTTTCGTTTAAATTTGTACAATTCGTTTAAATGTGTTAAAAATACAAAAAAAATATACAATTCGTTTTAAAAAATATGTTAAAAAATGTGTTAAAAAATATCTTGATATGTTAAAATATGTACAATTCGTTTAAATGTGTTAAAAAAAAGTTAAAATATGTACAATTTGTTTAAATATGTTAAAAAAATTAAACGATTTTTTTCGTTTAACAAATGACTATATCAAAAATTCGTTTAACAACGCTGTTATTAAAAATTCGTTTAACAATGCCTATATTACAAATTCATTTAACAATTCATAAGTGCTACAACAATTTTTCGTTTAACAATTCATAAGTTCTACGACAATTTTTCGTTTAACAATTCATAAGTTCTACGGTAATTTTTCGTTTAACAATTCAAGAGAAATAAAATTAAAGTAAAGTGAATCACTGACATGAATTAACAGACATGTATCAGCCTTCAATCCCATCAAACACTGTTCACATGGAGACCAGTCAATTTTTATGGTATTTTAGTAACTTTGTTATATTTTGTGGTATTTTAGTAACTTTCTTATATTTTGTGGTATAATTGATATTTGTTATATCAAATGTGGTACAGAATTTGACTACACTAAGTCCAACCACGTCGAATTACAATTCATCAAAGTCCCCATCAAAAGTCAAATCGAATAATATGCTCTTTTCTCCAACTAATTTTTTTTTTTTTTGGTCGAATAGAATTTTAAAAATAAATAATAACATTTTTTTTTTTTGGGTGGAATCGAATTTTTGGTTCCAAATTGATTTAGTAGGTTTTCTTTCTTCTTCTATCTGAAAGTTGGAACAATTAGACAAACGACAAAAACAGTTGAAGAAGTATTGAAACATATTATTATCTTGTCATCTGAAAATACAGTAATATATTAAAGAGAATTAGCATCATTTTACATCATCTTAGAATAAAATATTTATTTTTGCATAATTTTGTATCAATAAATCAGACGGTGTGTACTAGTAACGCTTCCAAATATTTAAGTCCCTTGTCAAGATAAATGTTATAAGACAAGGTATATATAGTTATAATATTCAATTATTTTGATATAGTTACATGCATACATGTATTGTTATGATATGTTAGATTTATGAGCAATAAATCTTGATAAGTAAAGTTATTGCTCTAAGTATGGATAAACCGAAACATAGAACAGGATTAGTATATGCTATCTCAAACACTAGAAGAAGATATAAAACTTCCTTGAAAAAGACATTGGGATTAGGATATAATAGGTACAATTTTGCTAAAATTTCCTTTTTCTTAAAAATAAAATAAAAGTGAGACATATTGCAGAAATCAAATTCAGTTTTTGTTAAAATTTCGATGATATTCTCGTAACAAAATTTTGATTAATTATGATAAACTTCCAAAGATAAATTTAGTAAATAAATAAATAAAGAGATAATTGACTTAAAAAGTCACATCATTATATAATTGGCAAAAAGAATGATGTAATTTGAACACTTTTTTTTTTTTTTTAAACAAGGGAGTGGTATATTTATTACATATAAATAAAGAAGAATTAAACTACTTTATTATTTTTTACAAAAAAAGAAAAGATAAAAATTCAGGTGAAACAATCTCACTAATCAAATTAAACCAAGCCAACCCAATTAATTTCATTTCATTATTAAATCAAAATCCCTTATCGATGAATTATTTAATTAAAGAGTAGAGTGACCAAACTAGCCTAATTGATATGATTTTTCTGTCAGTATATATATATATATATATATATATATATATATATATATATATATATATATATATGAGTTGGGCTGCTATAATCCGTGCACCACTATTTGACCCAGTGCATTTTCTTCTTTTTTTTCGCGCATTTTTTTTATTTTTTTGCCCTGACCTTTATGTTGTGTTAGACATACCTTTATATTATATTAGTCATACTTTTATGTTATATTAGTGATACCCTTATTTCCAGATTTCATACTTTAACCCTAAACCCTAAACCCTAATTCGGCACAATAAACCCTAATTTGACACAAGTTGTAGATATTTACATTTATGTGATATTACTTATACATTTATATGAGATTATTTATACATTTATATCAACATAAACATACATTTATGTAATATATATAAAGGTACAACTAACATAATTAAAAGGTATGACTAACATAACTAAATGTATGCCTAATATAACTAAAAGGTATGAAAGATATTAATATGTCAGTTTAAAAAAAATGTTAAGGTACAACTAGTCTTACAGAAGGTATGTCTAACATAACTAAAAGGAATGTCTAACACTACTAAAAGGTATGCTTAACATAACACTAAAGGTATGACTAACATAACTAAAATGTATGTCTAATACAACTAAAAAGTATAGTTAACATAACACTAAAGGTATGACTAACATAACTAAAAGGTATGTCTAATACAACTAAAAAGTATAGTTAACATAACAAAAAAAGTATGTCTAACATAACTAAAAGGTATGTCTAACACTACTAAAAGGTATGCTTAACATAACACTAAAGGTATGACTAACATAACTAAAAGGTATGTCTAATACAACTAAAAAGTATAGTTAACATAACAAAAAAGGTATGTCTAACATAACTAAAAGGTATGTCTAACACTACTAAAAGGTATGCTTAACATAACATAAAGGTCAGACACCTGGGAGCATATTTGGGCGGATTTCATCCGCGACCTAGAGGCACGTGTAGGCGTGTGCGGACACGTCAGAAGTGGTGCATGGACCCTGGATCTATACAAATGGTGTATATAAGTTTTTGTGTATAGAGAGAGAGAGAGTTTTGAGTCTTTTTTACCACATATCCATCAAAAAGACCATTTTGCTCACAGTTTTGACTCATTGAATTCGTGTAATATTGTCCCCACTAGTCAAGCATTTTTTTAGTGTTCCATGAAATTTATATATAACAAGAATAACGTTCCATGAAATTGTTGAATAAAAATAGGTGCTCCACGAAATTAGATAAAAAAAAATAGGCATTCAACAAAATTGGAGGAAAAAAAGGCATTCCACAAATTTGGTTAATAACAAGCCAATCCACGACATTTTCTAGTAAATTTAGGCGTTCCACAAAATTTTTAAGTTAATAAGCTTAGATTCGTGAAACATACAAATTTATTATACTAACATACAAATAGTTAATACTATTTATTAGACTTAAATTCATGACACATACAAATCAGCTTAATGTCATGGAACATGCAAATAGGTAGATACAAATTCTAATAGTATTTAGTAGTACTTATTACTATTCAACAATTTCGTGGAACAATTTGTACTATTTAACAATTTCATGGAACATATAAATAATTTATAATACTTATTACTATTTAACAATTTTTACAATATAGTGGCTTAAATTATACAAATTCGTGGAACATACAAATAGTTAATACTATTTAATTAATATTTATTAAGTAAAATATAGGAAACTGTGGAACATACAAAATGTCTTTATGATGCATATAAATTCTAATAAAATGTAGGAAATATACTATTTAATTAATATCTATTAAATTCGTGGAAGTCATTAAATACATACATTTAAAAATCATTGAGCATTATATAAAAAATTCGTAAAACATTATATAGATAAAAGTAGTTTTTTACATTGTGAACCTGACATCAAATATCAATCACAAGTTATATGATAAAAAAAAAAAGAAAAAATCTATGTTTTATGATAGAAAATGTAATAAGTTATATATTTGGTGGTATTTGAGGTGAATTTAGGGTTTTATAGATCTCACAAGAAAGTGAATTAAAAAAGGAATTATAGCAACATCAATAATAGTGTAGTCATCTCTCTCTCTCTCTCTCTCTCTCATCATTCTCTCACCTAAACAAAAGGAGAGTCTGACTGAATATCCCAAACTTGCAATCATCTCAGCCTCCAAATATCCCAAACTTGTCGTTCCAGAATCTAAATTTGAGCTTCTTCATCATCATCACTATCTTTCCATTTCAAGTAATTCTCTAACATGGCTTTTGACTGTAATAATCCCAGGAAACCACTGCTCTTCTCCGAGTTATTCAAACCCCATAGAACCCAAGCCCCTGAACCATCCAAGCTCGAACCCTCTAGCTCCAGCTCGAGTTCGACTCACTTCTTGTCCTCCTTCGACTCAGCCTCGTCCGGGTTCAGCACGCCCTTGTGCTCCGAGTTGGGCTCATCGGAAAGTGATGACTCGGATTTCACCGCCGAGTTGACTCGCCAGATGGCCGAGTGCATGCTTCAAGAAGACGACTCGGTTGCAGATTACGTTTCTGAGGTAATTAATTTCGTTTTCATATATCAGAATTCTCATCAATTTGTTCCAAATATTTGTTGCTGATTCTCTGGTTATTGAAGGTGAGTAGCCCCGTGAAGAGCAACGCCGGCGAGAATTATGCACATTCCGGCGGGCTTTATTCGGGCCCGGTTTGTTCAGATGATCGAATGCCATTGCAGACTCAAGTAAATTAAGTGGCATATTGATGAAATTAATATTTTTTTTCAGATTATTAATTTTGAAGAATTGTTTTTTTTTACTTAGGTTTATCATGGGAAGAATCAACTGCCAGTTAGCAAAAAGGGGCCTTTTTGTTGGGGAAGACGAGTCAAAGGGACGGAGTCAGCTCAGCAGAAACAGATTCAGAAAACAGAGCAGCAATTTTTGCAATATAGGGGCATCCGAAACAAGTATTCCGGGTCGGGTATGAAGGCCGTTTTCCTTGGCGGATCCGGGCCGAAAATTGGGCCACCTGGAACTGGAGTCTTCTTGCCCCGTGACCCGGCTGAGCAAAAAAAGAAATCAGGTTGGTACCCATCTTGCTCTCAAAATGTTCTTCCAAAAAAGTCTTATCAAATATTAAAAGTAATTTTAAAATAAAAATATGTTTCAAGAGCTGAGCATCTCCACCAGCAGTGCGATATATGATCACTCAAATATAATATTTTAAGATATATATTTTTTTTCAACGGTGTTGTAAACGATCACAATAAACTATTTCAATTGTCAATTTGTATCAAATCTAACTAAACAACGTATGTGTTAAATATTTTCTTTTTTTGTTTAATTTTTTTTATTCAGTTTTTTATAATTATAAAAAATATTATGAAATATTCATTTTTAATATAAATAATATTGCAGGTGGTTAGTGATGAGTGTCCCTTAATATATTAACATAGCGAAAAAGTAAAGTATTTTTAGTGTCGATCCCTAATTAATAAGATGTTGAATCAAAAGTGGGTGGGTAGGAGAAATTTAATTATTACTATCAAATTTGATTTGTAATCACCAACTTAAAACAAAACATATAAAAAAATATTTTTTAATCACTTCTGAAGGTATTTTGATATTTTAGATAAAAATGTTTAAATTTTTTTTATAATTTCTTAAGTGTTGGTGGTTATATAATAGGGTCCATTATAATCAACAAAACCGAACTTGAAGTCACCTATCACTTTAATTAGAATCCATGTAATTAAAACTTGTCATGCGAGCTCTTGGCCCGACCATTATAATGGTTAGTTTATTCAAACATAAATTATTTCAATATCAATTATTGAATTTTAATGTGACCTCACTTTCCACTCTAATTTTAATATAAAAACAAATAAAATAATATAAATTGAACAACTAGTAATTTGTTTTCTAAATTTAATTATTCATGGAATCTAAATGAATCTCTAAGGTTCATAGAGATAATAGTATTATATTAGCGATTTAGAATCTTGATTTGTTCAGAGGGTCAGGATTCCATGTTGTTTGTTATCAGTCTTAATCTTGTCTCTTTGTGCATTATCATCTGCAATTATTATTATTTTATTTAAATATACAATTATTGAAATATGCATCATCATATTGGCTTAGGTTGGAATCTTGCTTTGTGGGATCTCACTTCCTTGGACAATTTTGAAAGCTACACACGCATACTTATCCTTAATTAATTAAAAAATAAAATAAAAACTTTTATTCATGAGAGAGACGTGATACTTCTTACTAATAAAAGATATTTCTTAACAATAGAAAAATAATTAATTTTGATATCCTTTGAAAATAGATAATCAAAATAAAAGGATTTATATATGGGAAAAGATATGACATCATTACATATTGGAAGAGAACCTAGTTAAGATTCAACCTAAATATTCTTACAATTAAATCAAAAGGTATAAAAAGCAAAGATATCCAACTTGCTTCAACCATAAGATTCCCGAGTATATTTCCGAATATATGTTTCATTTTATATTTTAAAAACAATATAAAATAATCTTGACCGTTTATTTCATAAGTACAAAGTAATCCTATTTATTTAACTCAAAATATTTAATGTTATGAAGGAAAAATAAAATATTGTGTTGGTTTGTCATATCAATTAAGCTTTTATCCTCAATTTACTTCATTGTATTGTTTAAACATAATGATTTTAATTAAAGTAGGTCTTACATGAGACTGTCTCACAAATCTAATTACATGAGACGGGTCAACCTACAATCTACATTTCGCAATTTATATATGAATTTGTAAAAATGAGTTTTATTTACGGGTAATAATAATCCGTTTCACAATAAATTTTGTGAGACTGTCTCATATAAATTATTGTGTTTTAAGTATATAACCTTTTTCCCATTTTAATATGTCATTAGGTGAAAATCTCTGTTATTGAAAGGTTTATATATACAAAATCAAACTCTTTTGTTATATATAAATTTTATTACAAAGAAAATATATCTTTTAATTGATCCCACCATTGATTCCTGGATTCCTGGAGTCTAGTGTTGTATCTGTGGTGTCCATACTTTAATCTTAGACCCCACATGGTTGGTATCATGTGTATTCATGTGCTCTTATGAAATATCTGTACTGCATGAGTCCCAAAAAAGAGAAATATAATCATGTTTCTAATATAATTTTTATCCAACATAAAAAATGAAGAAAATCATGTTTCAAAGTAATCATTTTTTTAAAATGAAATTTCTATAATACCCTTTTTACGTAAATGTTTTGAAGTAGTTATTTTTACTAATATGCACGTCCATTAGTACTGAAGATAAAGAAGAATTAAAAAAAAAAAGTATAGTGGAAAATTGATGGATTATAAATTGTTGTATATTTATTAAATTGAGAAAAATAAAATAAGAAATACATATTTGGGTGTTGAATAGGTTGCTCAACGGTTCTGATTCCTACAAGAGTTCTTCAAGTGTTGGAGCTCCACTTTAGCCGAATTCAAGATTCCCCGGGCCCACCACTATGTGCTGATTCTCTTCAAGGTTAGGACCGCTTTTCGATTCTTTTTCATGCATCTTTAAACCATACCATATACTAATATGGTCCTAACCTTAAAAATATCAAATTAATGCAATTGAATCTTTTCTTGACTTTTCAATACATGAAAACCAACAACACATTAAAATTGGGATACAAATATTAGCCTCTTTGAACTATGGGGTTTATACTTTACTCATCTTTTTAACTATTACCTACTTTATCATCAAAATTATAGTTTTTTCTTCACTTTCTCATTTAAAACAAATAATTTGTGTTCAATGTGTGATTTTTTTTTTCCGGCCAAAATCCATCATTTTATTGTGAATTGTTTTTAAAGTTAAATTATAACTTTTAGATTCATCCAAGTATCAAATGAAAAAAAAAAACTCTTTAAATAGAGATAATTAATGACGGTATTAAATTCAGGTATATATATATATTATAAAATCTATCTTGATAAGATAGATTATTAGTCCAAATGTTTTAGATATCCATAACTTTGTCCTTGCCAATAATGATTCTGAAAGAAATGAACATAAAAATATTTGAATTTGTAGATGAATCAACGATATCAAACGGGTCATGGGATGAGCGTCGTTCGGACATTAAAACCCCACTAGTGGATATCGATGAGACACAACTACCTCAAGAATGGACATACTAGTCGATGCCCCCATCAATGATGTGGATTAAATTAAGCCCCATCAATAATACATGGAATTGTCCAATTGATGGAACGATGGATAACCATCAATGGTTTAGGGGGCTCTCACTATGTGGAATAAGCTTTCTTTAGGTGTCACACCAAGAAAAATTAAAATAAATGCACATAGAAGGAATCTTCAAAATATAATAAATTAATAAGGTTGAAAATTAATAATATGGCTCTCATCTTCTCTTTGTAAATAGTATGAGAATGAAGTCAACTTCTGATAAAATAGCAGGGAAAGTTGCACAGTGTAAAGTGACGTCGTGATTGTTCATGTGATTTAAGTAATTTGTTTTTATTGGTAGAATGTCGCATTCATTCATTTGTCATTTTGGAAATTCAATATAGTGCCTTATAAGTCCAATAATAGTACTCTGGGTTTTTGTTCTTTTGAAGAGAGTGTGATATTTTGTGTATTTGTTATATATACGCATTGTTTGTATATTAATGAATGTGTGTGGTAGGTAATACTCATAGTGCATTTATGATATATTTAAATAAAATAATATAAAAATAAATGAAATATAAGATATATGAGTAGGATTTGTGTGTACTCCTCAAGTCTAATATTTTTAAGTAATATGACTAATACATATAACGAATAATATTTTAAGTAATGTCTTTTACAAAACTATACATTTAGTTATATCAATAAATAACTTATGAGTAAATAACTAATATTTTATGAATATACAACTGATACAATATACAATAGATATATTTCATTATTACATATATTTCAGTTATACAATTAATACATTATGAATATGTAATTAATACTTTATTAGTATACAATTAATATTTTATTGAGTATATAACTAATATCAAACTAATAATACCTTAATGATACTTACACCGGGGTTATATAAGTTTTTGGCAAGATATATTTACTCCTTGACGTCCTCGTATAAAAGAGATATGTTTTTATAATTGAATTAATATAGGATGTGGGGACGGAGGAAATAGTATAGAAATTAATTTCAAATTTTCATACATAATTTCTAGATTATTATTCCTATATTTTTAATAATTAATTTTTTTTGTTAAATATTTTTTAGATTTTATTTGTTGATTTTTGGATATTTTAAAACAAAAATCTAGTTTTTAAATATTTCTGATTTTATTAAATATTTATATTTATAAATTATTTTTCAATTATGTTTTATTATAATTTAATAGTTTAACCAAATAAGCAAAAAAAAAAAAAAATGACGGATGTATTAAAAATTTGTAAATTTCTATTGTGATAAGTTGCCAGGAAAATGGTAACATGATCCTTTTCTAATTATATGTGGTTTGTCATCCATTGAATTTATGCATGTCAAGTGTTATGTCGTGATTTTATTTGATATACATGACGTGTATTGTTTATTTTGGAATAAGAAGTAAAACGTAAAATTTAATAAAAAAATTTGTCATCTAAAAAAGACAAATAATTTTAAATAAGATTAGATGTTTAAAAATCACTTTAAATGAGATCAGGTGGAGTACAAAAGAGAGATGTAATTTTTGAATATATATAACTTATAAATTTACATGTATAAATATGTTTTATGTAATTATAAGTTTAATTAATTCACATAATCTAAATATTATTGATTCTGTTTGTAATAACATCATTTTAGCAGGTGCATGCATACGGGATGAAAATTAGATCCTTAATTTATTATATAAGTTTGAATCATGCTCTTTTGACATGGTTGCTTTTGAGCCCAAATTTTGTCAAGTTTTATAAATGGGCTAGCATGTGGTGAACATTTCAAAAGTTTTTCACTGTTATTGAATTAAACTAGAAATATCGATTATTATTTCCAACTTCCTGTAATCGATTTAAATGGGGGAAAAAAGAAAAAAGAAAGCAAAATCTTGGAAATGTATAAAATCAAAAGAAAAATAGTACTATAATTCATTTTTAGTGATATTTCATCTCTGGGCCAGGAAGAATTTACTAATGAATCACACTTATAGCCCATTGGACCTCTAATTGCGAACCGCAAACGGAAATATTATCTATACTATACTAATAGCAAGATAGTTGGAAAAATTTACAATATTGCCATTTTCCCGCTAAAAAATGTCACATCATAATGCTGACTATGTAAATAATTTCTTTTCTTTTTAATTTCATTTTGATTTTCTAAATAATTTTGAGACAAGCTTCCTCTTCAAGCCATTTGAATGAAGCTTCCTCTCCAAGCCATTTGATTGTTGTTTTTTTGGGTGTATATTCATGTATTAATTATATTTGTAATTTTATTTATGTATCAATTCATATTGTATATAAAGAAGTCTTCAATTTTTTGTAGTTACCAAAATATTAGTTATTATTATAGATATTGTTTGTTTTATATTTATGATGGATTTTTTCTAATTTACTAAATATAAAGTTTTTAATCCATTAACATGATAATTTTAAAAATCAACTATAAATATTTAAATTCGTGCAACGCACAAGATTAACCATAAAATAAATTTTAAATTAATTTTCATATTGAAACATTAACTTTTAAAAAATATAAATATCAACAAATAAGATCTTCAAAAATATTTAATAATAATAATGATAGTACTAATGGGCCTTTTTTTCCTAATTTTGTCGAAATCAATAGAAAGATTTATGTAATCTTATATTTTTTTTTGTTTGGATGCAATAAAAAATTGTTAAGAAATTTGAAGTTTGTTTAATATTATTTTCAAATTTATTTAAAAATATAAAAATAAATTGAATTAGCTATAAATTTTCAAATAGTAGTTTAAATTTGGAATAACTATAGTTATTATATCTTCAAAACGCTTATAATTAGTTACATTGTATTATCAAATATATGATATAAACCACATATTATATGGCAAGACGCGCAACGCGCGGGTACACTACTGGTTTTCTTAAGGGTAATGGAAATACCAAATTTAAAAGTATAATTATTTAAGAATCACAAAAACCAACTTATTTGAGATTATCTCCTTGATATAATTCTATAGGATGGAATCTCACCATTTACAATCCAAATTCATTTTATAAATTAATCTCTATTTTGTGAAATATGAGCTAATCTGAATTTGTGAGACAATATCATGTGAATACTAATCTTCTAAAATTTACACAACACAGAAGGGACAATAAAAAAGTAACCTAATAAGATAAAGAAAAATTTAAAATAACCAAAAGATGACAAAACATTAAATAATATCAAAATTAACATTTTTATCCTTAATAAAATGTGGTCCACCTCATAAGGAGATCAAAGGGAAAAACAATGAGAAAACATTTTTTTGTCAAAAAAACATGATTTTTATAAACTTGGTAGAATAATTCTTTGTCATCTTATTTGACTATTCCTACTCATTATCACAGTAAAACGAAACAAAAATAGAATTATAGATACCTGCTATATGTCATGTGTAAGGTCTTAGCTTTATGTAAATGATAAAGTGTCAAATACACCATATATATCAATGTCAAATATATATATATATATATATATATAACATTAATTTATTTCAAGTATTATAAATAATGACATTTGTGTACACAAAATAAAAGAAAAAGGTAAGTTATGAAATAATTGAACTCACACTAAAACATTATTTCATGTGCCAACATGGCCACTTATTTGATTTAGATCACATCAAAACCCTTGTCTGAATCATGAGACAATTTCTTGAAAACCCTACTTCCAAACAAGAAGAACCCTAAAGTATGTCCAGCAATGGCAACAATGAGCACACCAACATTAAACGACATCACTGCAAGCATCACAACATACCCCAAACCAATCCTTAAACCATGCACCACTGTCTTAACCACCCCACCATACAACCCACCCCTTTTCTTGCATTGATAACAAGAAAGCCACTCAACGACGAGGGCGAGGACGAAGACAATGATAAGGGCCAAAACGTACATTCCGGTGCGGGTCCTGGGCCACCCAGAGAAGAGGATTTCAGAGTTCTTGCCCCAGAAAAAGGTCATAGTGCTTGTCATGGCCATGGTGGGATCATGATGATCCATGCTAGTTGTGGATGATGGTGGAGGAGGTGACATCATCATTCCAGGCATGTTATGATCCATTCTTGAGTAAAACGCTGCGTTTTGATTGTTTGGAGAAGATAATTATGGGAAGAAGATGAAGGATGATTGGGAGTTAATTTATAGAGTTCATAAGGCATTAATAAATTATCTCCACCTTGCCCCTTTTGTAATGAGTCAACTTATTAATTGTCCCCTATATATGTTTAAAAAAAATAAGTCAACTTAATTGATGGTTTTTTTCCTTGGTGTAAACAATACTTGATTTTGGTATATGATCATTCGAATTGTCATTGATGTGATGGGTCTATCTATTAAGATATGCATGAGTCACGAGGGCATAGAGAAGGAGCTGCTTCTTATAGGCATGAAGTTTGCCATTCACCCTATTTCTCACTTCAAATATTCAATTAAGGACATAATGGCCAGCTGTGGCCCTTATTGAATTTGTCTTTAATTTTATGGTTGTTATAAGTTGATTTGTTTACAGTTGTTATTGATTTAATTCTCACACTAAAAATAGGTTCCTATGGTTTAGATTGGACATGTGTGCACGCATTTGCATTTTTTGTAATTTTGATATGAGTATTGATTGTTATTTTACTAGTTTTTATGTGAGTATTTATTGTAGAAGACTCTACTAATAGGATTTTTTTAGTTTTATTGGGTAGTGATTATAAATTTATAACAACCCATTATAGCATTTGTTATTCAAACTATATTTACATTAAAAATCATGTATGCGTCATTTTAGCTTGAAAGTTTTCCTAGTTTGATTTGCATGGAAAATTTGTTTAACTACACAAATTATTTATGGTTTATTAAAGTGTAAGGTTTTCCAAGAATTTAATGAAAAATTATTTAATTACACACTTAAATTATTCGAATTTAATTTATTTTTTTTCAATTTCCGCATCAAACTATAAAAGACTGCATGTTGTATTGAAGTTTTCAAAAATTAAAGTTTTAGGGCCCTTGATGCTACACTGCCTTAAATTATAAGACCCATTCCACAATAAAGTCGCCAATAACGAAAGTAGGTTATAGCACTGGCTCGCAATAATTCATTTAAACATATGGATATATACTAAAACACATATATAAGATTTTCTTACTGATATAAGAGTGAGTCTTATGTGAGTCAACCCACAACTCACCCTTCACAATTCACATATAAATTAGTGAAAATGAGTTTAGTTTATGAATTAAAAGGATCCGCCTCACAGAAACTATTCATGAGACCATTTCATGCAAATTTTTATGTTGATATAATTTTGTGAGTTGAAGTATGAGTACTCCCAAATCAAATCTATATGTGTTAGAATTATCTTCATAATTGAATAAATCAATTAAAAAATTAGAGTGGGTCTTGTGCGAGACCGTCTCAAGGATCTCATTTCGTGAGACGGGTCAGGTCGGGTCAGCCCTAATTAAAGTAAATGGATCCCAATCCTTTTTAGCGTGTTTCTTCACTTCCTTACGTGTTTCTGCTTTTTATGTGTTTCTTTCTCATCTTCTCCATCACTCCAGCTAAAACTTTTTCATTCTCTCTCTTTCATTCTTCTTTTCAGCTGCAAATCGGTGAATTTTCCACCTACAATTGTGATTTTCTGAAGAAAAAAAAACAGTCACACATTTCTTCTAATTGAATTTCGATTCTTACAAATATCTATAAATTAGAAAGTTTTGAATATGGAGAATCAAGAGATTGTAGACGTGCAAGAAGAACAAGGTAGAAAACTCAATTTACATCTTGAAATAAAGTATTACATATTGTATGTTAAAGTACTACATATCAAGGTGTAAGTGGGTGTGGATTTACTAATTTTTGATATGACCACTAAACTAGGCAGGGTATGCTATTGATAAGTGTCGTTTTTCACGTATTTTTGCGTATGTTTATGTATTCATTTGAATATGTTTAGATACGTTTTTATGGTGATTTATGATAGTATATTGTATAAGTTGCATTTGACGTGTTTGTGCTTAGTTTCATGATTTTGATGAGAAAAGTGCAAGTTTCAAGTGTAATTGATGATCAAGGAAGGAATCACGGAAAAACGAGAAAGAATAGAAGTGAAATACGAGATCGCGTGAAGAATTGGTGGCGCACAGTCTGATCGTGCTGTGTAGCACGACCGTGCGCCAATGTCCAGTGAGTGCCTGATGACGGGGCACGACCGTGCTGTGGGGCACGGTCGATTCCGTGAAAACGCCAGTGACCTCTTGGGAGGGCATGGTCGACCGTGCTGTGGGGCACGACCGTGCCCGGGTGAACAGGAAATCGTCAAGATTTGTTCTTTTTAGATAATCTCCATCTTTTACTTCACTTGGAAGACTCCCAAAGTCATATAAATACTCAACATAAAGAGAGAGAGAAGGGATATAGAGAGAGACACGTAGAGAAAAATTCAGAGAGAGAGATTCATAGAAGAAAAACACGAGAGTCTGAGAAGCAGCGAGGGGATTTGAAGAAGAATTCAAGAGATCGAGGAATCGCGAGATCGTCGTCAATAGAGTTTTTTCTATCTTTTCTTCTGTTGTTAGATATTAGTAGATATGATATTTTCAATCTTGTCTATGAGTTTGTTTATTATCATGTCTAGCTAATTTTCTAGGGTTTCTAGGGCTTGTTAGTAATTTAATTCAAATCTTAATGGATCTTTAATTTCAATTCAATGTTCATGATCGTTTCTCCTATTTGTGTGTTTATGATCTGATTGTTTGTTTAATTATTCGGTCGGTAATTGAGCATGTTTTAGTAATTAGATCAAAATTCGGGAGATGAGATTTAATTATGGAAGAATAAACACATGACACATAAAAAGACTTAGATCGGGAGATTAAGGAATTTATGTGATGGGAAATCAATCTTAGGTACTTTTGGGAGTTGTTATGTTTCAATCAGAATGAGTAGGGATACCTCTGGTGGCATAATAATCAACCGGTTAACTGATTCGGGAGAGTTGTTAGTTCGACATATGTGATTGCTCATATAGGATGATTGATTAATGAACTTGAATTGGTTAAAGTGATGTTTTGATAAGAATTAGATGAAAGCATGTCCTAGAACCTATCTTAGATTATCTGTGATTCTTGAGTGAATTTATCTGCATAATTATTTTTTATTAAATTAATCTGCAATCAGTGTGATTTATTTTTCCTAGATAAAACTGGAAACTGAATTTGAGTAATTAGTTAGTGCCTAGATAATTAGTCTCTGTGGGATCGACATTGCTCACCACTTCTACACCCTACACCGTACACTTGCGGAAGTAGCTAAAAGAAATTAGTGAACAACTATTCTTAATTTATCTGGGGAAAAGTACTACATATCAAGGTGTAAGTGGGTGTGGATTTACTAATTTTTGATATGACCATGTTATTCTTAATTTCTCTGGGGAATTTGTTTCATGTTTGGGTTGCATGAGGCATTTCCTATCATGCCACGTCGTCAAAGTTTTTCCATCTGTGGTGGTGATTATTATATGTGTGAGAATTGATTTAGCGGTTTCGTAGATAGTATAGGAAGCATCCTTTTATTGTTGACACATCATCATGCCATCATCATGTCAAATATTGCGCGCTGACGTCATCATGCCACGTCGTCAAAGCTTTTATTGCTGACACATCATCATGCCACACCATCATGTCAAATATTGCACGTTGACGTCATCATGCCATATCGTCAAAGTTTTTCCATCTGTGGTGGTGATTATTATATTATTGAAAAAACCCTTGTCTTAGGGGTGTAGTCTATGAGAGAATTTCTTGTAGTGGTAGTATTTTTAATGCTGTTAGGTAATACTTTTTAATGTATTGGGTGATACTTTTGCATGATTAATTTTAAAAATATCAACTCTCAATATGTAGTACTTTTATTTATGTTAGGTAATACTTTTCAATATATTGGGTGATACTTTAGCAAGATTAATTTGAAATATCAACTCTTATTATGTGGTACTTTTATATGTATTAGGTATTACGTCTTAATATATTGGGGATGATACTTTTGCAAGATTAATATGAAAAAAATATAAACTCTTATGTAGTACTTTTATACATAATAGTTAATACTTTTTAATATATTGGGGGTGATATTTTTGTACGATTAATTTGAAAAAATATAAACTTTTAATATGTAGTACTTTTATATGTAATAGGTAATACTTTTTAATATATTGGGTGATACTTTTGCACGATTAATTTTTACTCTCAATATGTAGCACTTTTATTTATGTTAGGTACTACTTTTTAATGTATTGAGTAATACTTTTGCATTACTAATTAAAAATATCAACCTTACTATGTAGTACTTTTATATGTAATAGGTAATACTTTTCAATATATTGGGTGATACTTTTGCACGATTAATTTTAACTCTCAATATGTAGCACTTTTATTTATGTTAGGTAATACTTTTTAATGTATTGAGTAATACTTTTGCATTTCTAATTAGAAATATCAACTCTTACAATGTAGTACTTTTATATGTAATAGGTATTACTTTTTAATGTATTCGGTGATACTTTTGCATGATTAATTTGAAAAATATCAACTCTTAATATGTAGTACTTTTATATGTAATAGGTAATACTTTTTAATATATTGGGTGATACTTTTGCTCGATTAATTTGAAAAAATATCAACTCTTAATATGTAGTACTTTTATATGTAATAGGTAATACTTTTTAATATATTGGGTGATACTTTTGCTCGATTAATTTGAAAAAATATCAACTCTTAATATGTAGTACTTTTATATGTAATAGGTAATACTTTTTGATGTATTGGGTGATATTTTTGTTAATAATTTATCCATTAATAATTTAGTTCTTAATATGTAATACTTTTACATTTCTAAGGTAATACTTTAAAGCATATTATGTAATACTTTTCTGTTCTATCAATAAATATTAGTTACACATGGACTTTTATCATAATTTAGTCTAATTAGTTACATATAATAATATGAAATACTTTAATGAATATCAGTTAATACTTTTTACCATACTATGTAATACTTTAATAAGTATTACCTAACATAAATAAAAGTGCTACATATTGAGAGTTGATAAGTCAGTAAATTCATTCCAATGCATATCCAGAGATTCATTTCATATTTATCTATGGCCATGTATTTGGCTACATCAATCTTTCATTTAATTCATCAATCAAAAACCTACTATCACAATATAATCATATCATATTATCAAACTAAACAACCAACACTCTTGCATAAATTTAAAAAAGCAGCCCATAGAAGCAGACTCATATTTGCAACAAATCAACAATCTCTTTTAAATTGTGAAATATATGTAAGCAACACCATAACAATAAATCAATGTATATCCTTTCTAACAAAGAGGAAAGACTTCTCATAAAAACATGTTCTTAGAGAAAGACAGAGTCACTTAAGATGTATCCTTGCAAAAAATCATTACAAAACTATTTCTTCAGTTTCCTTTTACCCTTCTTTGCAATCAAACTTGACTTTTCCACACAAAAATTACGCGCTCTTTTCAGCAAAGACGACCTATCATCATTCAAATTTGATAACATAAGAAGGTTCCATGCAATCAACAATCAAGACTGAACATAATTGACTATAAAATGACATGGTATATTTAGCTAGAATAACCATGATTCTCAACAAGGGTAGTTCCTTTCTTTTCAAAATTTCATTGATTCTATTTAAATTCCTACATTGACATAGGATCATAATTGTTATCTTAATTGATTTAGCAGAAGCAAACCAAAATAACAGCATGTCATTTACAGGTTTGTTATATAGTTTTTAGAACATTTCCACACTCAAAATTAATGGTAGAATAATTCAGATCCTCACAGCCTCAATCTTCCTAAACATACTTTGAAATGAAACATTATATGAAATTCTAATAAACTGCATGTTCACAAAAGGTCAAATAAGGAAATAAGTAAATCTCAAGCAACAACCACACACCAAGAAGAAGCATAGTTTCATCTAAGTTGCACAAGCCACTCTCAACTCGACAGAGACTGAAAACCCTAATTCATCTCCAATTTCCAAAATAAATTATCAATCTGTCTTAATAGTCACATCAAACACAGTTGCAGCATAGAACAATAAAAGAAGCGAGAAAGTCATTTTTGAAATTTGGGTTGAAATTGCTTACTAAGGTCACGAATTCCTACAGAGTATTTGGTCTTCTGTTGAACTCCAATTGAAAAGAGGTGAAACAAAATAGAAAATTGAGGTAGAAAACTCATCAGTCATTTCACGAAAAATGGAGTGCGATGATTACATGAACTCAAAAACTTCAAGAGAGAGAAAGAGACAAAGAGAGAGTAGAGAGAGAAATAAACCACCTCCTCTTTCTCTGCATGTTTCTCAGGCTCTGATGGTGCCGGATTCGATCTTCTCTCTGAACCTGACGGTGGCTCCTCCTCTGAAGCCTCTCGAACACCTTCACAGACTCTTTATTTTCACCTCTCAAACACGCTTATGCGCTGGGAAGAAGCAGAAACTCGCTTAATTAGGGTTGGAACCATTTAATTTAATTAGGGTTGACCCAACCCGACCCGTCTAATAGAAATAGGATCCGTGAGACAGTCTTACGCAAGACTTTGTCAAAAAATTATTGATTTGATTCATATATGGTAATAATCAATATAAAAATAATTATTGATATGTTTCACATGTTTCAATCTTTTAACAATTAATTAAAGCTGATGAATCCTCACTCATATCAATTAAAGATTTCAAATCACACACAATCATGGACATACTTAATTTTTGTGATGAGTAGAAGTTATATAATAAAGAATTCTACGTTGATTTATGTCCCTAACTTTACTTCTCATAAAGTCTAATACACCATCTAGTAGAGAGAAGAAGAACTAATTTGAGTCAACATCAAAATCATACTTGAATCTATAGCAATGTCTGGAGGTATTTATCTCAATCTAATTTCCGCTGCATTGATTAAGCATGTCTAAAGAATGATAAAGTTTCATACTTAATATTTGTTTTAGTTCTAACAAGACTGGTATTTCTCTCGTGCGTTGCACAAATTAAAATATTTATAGTGGTTTTTTTATTATAATATATATATATAGATTTAATGTGGAAAATAGGTAAACATATAAAATTTTCAACATTTCAAAAGCTATTTATAAAGTTAGCATATATGGTGCATTTAAAGATATCATAAGGATCGAAAAATATATATTTAATTTTAAAAATTATGAACTTTTAAAATATTTGTATTTGTAATTTTACTGAATATAATTTTTATAAAATATATCTTTATTTTCAAATTTCAGTATTTTAGCCTACAACTATCCAAAGTAGCATATAATTTCAAATTAAACACCAAGATTTTAAAAAGAAAAAAAAAGAATATAACTGAAACTTACCCAAAGTCATATTTAAAATTTGACATTTAATTTTATATATTTAATATCCATGTTAAAGTAAAACTATGGAAATGAGGATTAATTTGATATGATATACTTTAAATGGATCTAAAACTTAAAAGTTATAAATATTTAAATAAACAAACTTTTTGGGTCATGTGTGTGTAGACCTACAAAAACCATATACCCTTGGTCCTTACAGTCTATACATACCTATTAACATGATAAAATGACATTTCCAAATTATCCTTATAATTTGAGCGGAAAAATGACATTCTTGTAAATATTTTCAAAAGTCTTTTTTTTTTTTATATATATGTAGATATGGATTGTGGATTTACTTGTCTAATTGTTACAATTTTGTGAGACGAAGTGTGATTACCTCCAAATCAAACTTATATGTAGATTGTGGATTGACTCATTTCACGAAATTCGATTTATGATATGATCTCTGTTGTACATCGGACCCGAACCGACCAAAATTGAGTGACGTGGTCAACCTTCGGAGCCAGCCAGAGAACGACCGACCAGAGACCGAGCTAGCCAAGACAAAATTTGTTGGTCCCAAACGTCCCAAGTGGTCAAAGGTTCAGAGGGGAGTGAATGAACCTCTATCAAATTTTCAAACTTTTAAAAACAATCTTAGATGTAGGTTACTGAGCTTCAAAGGAGACAACAACCTGTCTTGATCAAAAACCTGGCAGTATGTTGATTCAGGTTTCTGATCAACTTTCTTAGTACGCAGCGGATAAAATACGATAGGGTTTCTCTTTGGAAAAATAACTTTCTTTTATAAGTATGCTCTTTTATAAACTTCTTTATGCAGGATGCTTATAGTAAGTAGTCAGTAAGATAAAGCAAGATAAGCACAATGCAATAAGTAAATGAAAGCAATAAACACTTATGGTTTATAGTGGTTCGAATATGGTGTAAACCTTCTACGTCCACTCTACTCCTTCCAAATGAGGAACTTCGTTAGGTCAGTTCGAATTACAAGTCTCGCTTTACAAACTTCTTCCTAACAAGCTACACCTACTAGAATCCCAAACTCTAGTCGAAGGCCACAACCCACACAGGGTACACTCCCACAAAGGGTAAGTAGCCTATTTCTAGACTACCAAACTTAACAAGGATACTATCCTCTCAACTAAGTACACTTAAAACAACCTAGCGCACACAGCACAAATGGTTAAAAGATAAAAAGGTTTTCTTCAACTGTTGCGAACATGGATCAGTCTTGAACATGAAAGTTCCATTGTTGAAGTAGACTGATCCTAAAAGGTTGAGTAGCTGAACATGGTTTCTCTGAATATTCTCTTGACTCTATGTAGCATGTCCAGCATCTTCTTCAGTCAGTCACACCTTCTATTTATAGATCTTGAGAATGTATTCGTTGAATGAAGTATCCGTTGAAGGTAGATGTTTCACCATTTTGAATTCAAGTAAGGATCTCAAGATCTTTCTCTATGGTCGCATTAAATGCTTCTGAGTTGATCTTGACATATGCATTTAATGTGCCCAACATTTGCTTCTGAACCTTTCTAACATTCCTGCTAAGTTGTCAAGTCGGTATGGGTCCAGAGTTGAAGTCCATGCAACGGTTACTTCGTCAGTTGGTTTTGTTGCTTCATGGTCTTCACAATACTGCTTCCAGCTTACTGTTTTTCATAGCTTGCTGCATCTTGCTTGTTGTTTACTGTTAGGAACTTCCTGCTTCCAGTTTCCTTCTTTCTTTTGTGCAGCTTTCTTCTTTCCTTAATGCAGCCTTCTGCCTTCAGCTTCCTGTCTGCACTCATGCAGATCCTTCTTTTAGCATGTTGTTTCCTACAACTTGCTTACTCTTAGAAGATGTTCTTTGTTTTCTAAGGTTAAGTTTTCCTGCTGCTTGGATTCTTAGAAAATGTTCTTTGTCTTTTAAGGTTAAGTTTTCCTGCTACTTGGAAAACTTCTAACATAATCTTTTATCTTTAAGATTATATTAGTTAGAATGGAAACTTAGTTGCTGACAACTTAAGCAACCTGTTTTTTCTTTTAGCAAACTGTTTATTTTTAGCAAACCGTTTTTGTCTCATCGATATAACTACTGAAATATCCCAACAAAATTTGAAGGGGACTACACCTAATTCGAGGCCCAGCTAACAAGGGCTTAGGTTGACGACCATGAGGTTCATAACAAGATTATCACAATTATTTATGTGCACTAGGTGCATGGATTTTAGATCCATGCAACTGGGTCGATTCGATCCGGGAGTGTATTTCACTCACCCACACACCCGCCCACTAGTCCCAAACCCTAGTTTCACAGTTATATTCATCTAATCTTTTAGTTTGGCGAACCTAACCTTATGTTCGCATAACATTTATGTTTCTGCTGGTTTGACCTTTTATGGTGTATTTCAGACTTATAATTCCTTTTAAATTTTTATATTATAATAATATAACATTTATGTTGTAATAATTTAACCTTCATGTTATAATAGTATAACTTTTATGTTATTCTTTAAGTACATAAATGTTATGATATTTGTACATAAAGATTATACTAATATAACATAAATATTAAATTATTATAACATAAAGGTTAAACCATACTATATGAATTTTTATAGTGAAAAAAGTCTAAGTAATATCACTTAAAGGTTATGATATATCTACGTAAAAGTTATACTAATATAACATAAAGATTATACTCGTATAACATAAAGGTTACATAACTTTTAATTATGCCTTTTATACTGAAAAAAGTAAGTAATTTTACTTAAATGTTATGATATATGTACATAAAGGTTATACTAATATAATATAAATGTTATACTCATAAAATATAAAAATTATGGCATAAATAAAAAAAATATGGGCGCGGATTCGGGCCGAACCGACCAGACCTGACCTGCACACTCCCAGTTGCATCGGTTCACACAACACTACTCCAAGGTTATATATAATACTAGAAGTTCACCTCAACAAGAACTACTCAAGTCCAAGATACTGGAAAAAGAAAATAAATTTGGACAAAATCAAATCAGATCAAATCAGTTTTGATCGTACCAAATCTCAAAATGATGTTGATTGATATACTTTCTAAGATCATGTAATTTTTAACGAAAAATCAATCCAAAATTCATTGTATTAGAGCAACAATATACTATTAATTTGAAATTTGACCTAATCATCCAGAATCGACCGAGCCCAATTGATCGAACTCATATTTTGTTCATTTTACATCTTTATTATTGTTTATCCCATTAAATCGACCGAGCCCAATTGATCGAACTCATATTTTGTTCATTTTACATCTTTATTATTGTTTAATTTGATTCGTATATAGGAATTTGCACGTCCATAACCTCCATAAAAGAGCCATTTTCCGATTCTCGTGTATAAATTTGCTGCCTAATATAGAATCAAATATATGATTTTCTAGATGGCTAAAATCACAAAGTTCTCTACACTTCCAATTTAATTTCGATAGAACACAAAGTAATCAACGTTAGCTATATCAAAACCATGTATGTATGCGTATATATCATGGTGGTATTAGAAAAAGGAAAGAAAACAAAGAAACAAAGAAAGGGTAGAATAGGCATACCCCTTTGTCTTTGTATTTTAGGAAGACTTCAACAAACCTAAATGGTCTTGTGACCAAGCAACGTGATCTTCTTTAATTTCTCATCCACACAAACTGAAAGAATCTCTTTATATTTTTGCAGAAACATATATACACTTTTCGAGGAACTAATTAATTGCTTACTTTTCTCGAAATAAATGATGTTGCATATATATAATTTAATTTACAATATATTGATACGTGGCATGATTTTAATAAATCATTTAGGATTGTGGATATTTAAATTCTCAACCTACATATTACAAATATTCAAAAAAGAATTTTACAAAGGCATCACAAGTTGCCTACAAATTACATAAGATTTTGATTTACAAAGAGTGATTCATATTGAGAATTTAAAGGGTGTTAGGTAACCCCAGGCATCAATAGTTAGGAGAACCTAAAATTAGGCAAACCTAGCTATTACCATAATTCAAGTTATCAAAACTTTATATATATATATATATATATATATATATATATATATATATATATATATAAATATATAATATTGAAAGAGTTGTAAATTTAATAACGATAAATTTAAGATCCTATCACAAGAGACCTAACGAAATTATATTAAATATAATTATTCCTTTACTATACTAGTTAATATTATTTTCATGGAGGGAATGATTTATTTCTTTACTTGGCTACCTATATGTTGTCAATTTCCTAAAAAATTATCATGTTATATTCCAACTTATTCCAAGACTGAAAGATATACTGAGTGCACACATAAAAATCTGCTTTTGTCCAATGCTCTATCCTACCAAAAGAAATTAATATGGAATTCATCATCATGGAACAATTCATAATGCATAATTCACAAACAGAGATCGGTTGAATAAAAATTATAAAATTATATCTATGATATAGTAACTCTCATATATGCGTTTCTGTGTGATTAAAAATCCTAAAAAAAATCTCCACATTTGAAAGCAAAAATTTCAGTTATAAAATTCAGAATTACTTTTGCCACAGATAATTCGTAAATAGCCTAAAAACAAATAAAAAAATAAATAGATTGGAAGTAAAAATATTTCAAAGGGAAAATATAATTCATTAAGAAAAATAAAATAAAATAAAATTCCTAGTAACCGTATCAACCCTGCAACAAAAACACACACATCTTCAGAAAATTCCAATCATCAGCAACAATTCATCGGCGGAAGATCGGAAGTTTTTCCGGCGACCGCCGTCTGATGAAAAGCCCTACCTCCGAAGAAGAAAAATCCGATGGCATGTCCAGCAACGGCCACCAGAAAGACGCCGCCGTTAAATGACATAACGGCGAGCATAACAATGTAAGCCAGTCCGATCCTCACGGCGTACAACGCCGTCTGCAGCAGCCCCGCCGCCACCGCCGCGCGTTGGGAGGCGGAATTGTCCTTGAGAATTTTACAGTTGGAAAACCACTCGATTACGACGGCGAGGAAAAAGACGACGACGAGAGCCAGAATATACATGCCGAGATTATCGTAGCCAGGCCAGCCGTGGAAGAGAATCTCGGCGTTTTTTCCCCAGAAGAAAGACATGTGCATCATCATGTGGCGGCGGTGGTTCATCATCATCGTGCCGTTGGATGAGGGCGGCGCCGCCGCCATGCCGTGCATGTGGCCACCGTCGTTCATCGATCTCCGATTGGTGGATGGGTGAATAGAGAGAGAGAGGTAATTATAGGGGATAGAATGGGGGAGAGGTGGTTGCGATCATTCAATTGGAGTGATAAGAGTAGTAATAGTATAGTACAACACTAATATTTAATGTAGTACAAATTTATCACAATTTTGAGGTTGATGGTACTTTTTTAATGGGCTTTAATTTCGGGCAGTTGACCTGGCTACTTGGCGTAGACCAATTAAGATCTTTTAATTCTAGGGATTTTATCAATTCAGATTATGAAAGGCAGGTTAACTATTAATATGAAATCAATGTTCTAAAATTCGTTAGGTTGGTCGGACGCTTGCGACTAGTGCCTAGGATATCTAGTCGGGGCCTAGGCATCGTATCTAAATTAAATAATTTTTTTATTATTTTACCTATTTTTCTTAATTTTTTATCCTTATAAAATATTTTTGGAACTCTTATATTATTTTGTTTTTGATTTTTTGTAGGAGTACAAGTAAAAACTTCATATCTCATTTATAAAATTATTTTTATTTATATTTTTCAATTTGTGAAATTTTTATCTATATCTAATTAAATAATAATAATTTGATAGAAGTCTATAATACATTGATAATATCATCATTTTGCTAAAAAGTGAAAAAAAAAGTAAAGGAAATAATTTAAAAAAAAAAAAAAAGTATTTGGCACCTAGGTCCACCTAGAGCCGAATTATTCCGTTTAACCCCGCCTAGGGCCGAATTGTTCCGCTTAGGACTGTCTAGCGCCTAAAATGACCGAACAGGCAAAAATCGGTACGGCTAGGGGCCGCCTAGCATTTAGGCCCATTTTTAGAACACCGTATGAGATATGAATTATGAAAGATTTATGGAAACTATCATATAGAGATTTTAAAATCTTAGCTGATAACATTTCATATTAATGTTATTTCATATTCAATAGTTAAAGTCAGATATGTTAATTGAAAAATTAAAATTAAAATCTAAAATTATAATTTTACTTTATTATGTCATCGTATGTTCATTAGTTATGTTTGATAAAATACCTAATTGAATTTAGAATTTATTGTTATTATTTTTTCTATATACTTTAAATGTAGACTACAGTGTAATTACAACAAAATACATTTAAATAATAATAATCAAATTCAATAATATTATGCAGACTATTAATAACTGCATAATATTGTAAATATGACCGTATATATATATATATATAGTCTGCATGATAATATTGGAAAGATACTGATCGCTAACGAACACACAGTAAACTATCATATACTTAATAAAATAACAATTTCAAGTTTTAAATCCTAATTTTTTTTTTTATTGTTTTAAATCCTAATTTTTTTTTTTTTTTTTTTTTCAGTTTGACACACAGCAATTAGCATCATTTGGCAGCCATGTCAAAACAAAGTATTTTTATACAGTTGAGACTGTGGGCCTTTTAGAATGAGCCCATTACATCTCTTTTTAATGAATAGAGAAGTCGGCTTCTTTCGCTGTTTAAAATTTAATTATCTCCTTAGGTTATTTATCCACCGTATAAAACTAATTTCGCTTTCTCGAAAATAAAAATATAATCCACAAATCCATTTTCCAAAATAAAAACCTAGATATTCTTTATACTTTCAAGAATAAACATATAAAATTGGAGACAAACACTTATGTTATATACCTTCGGTGTACATATCCCAAAGATATTATTAGTTTGATATTAGTTATATACTCATAAAGTATTATTTGTATATTAATAAGGTATTACTTATATAAGTGAAAAATATTAGTTGTATATTCATAAAATATCAGTTGTATATTCATAAGATATTAGTTGTTTACTTATAAGGTATTTACTTGTATAATTGAAATATATAATTTAATAAAAAATATTACTTAAAGTATTATTTATTGCATGTAAAAGTATTAATTGTACTCCCTCTGTCCCAAAAAGATAGTCACACTTTCCATTTTGGTTATCCCAAATTATAGTCAATTCCATATATAAATGATATAATTTTTCTAAAATGTCCTTATTTAATATTTGTTGGAACTATTGATTATTCTCTATTTTTTAAAAAGTCAACATAATAAATAAGAGTATAAATGAAAAGTAGTGGATAAAAATTATTTTTTCAATAATACTCGTATTAAAGATATTTTCTTAATGTGTGTATGTTCAAATGTAACTATTTTTTGAGATGGAGAAAATATTAATTATAGGTATTAGAGTCGTGATTATGGCACACTGTTAACAGTGGACTTCATTATTGGAGACATCAAAAAAGTGAATACTAGTTTTTATAAATATACGTAACAAGGAGTAGTATTTTTCCCAAGACACTTTTATTATCCATATAAAAAGGACATGTGTTCCATGGATAATTATATATGGTATAATTGAACCTATCATCTTCTTCAACAAAGAGGGACAATATATTTGGAAACCACAATTAAAAATCCATTTATTCAGAAAAAGAAAAACTAATTTAAAAAAAACACTGACAACCAAGTAATTAACAGTTTAAGGGTGGAAGATCGGAGGGTTTGAGATATCCCATCTCATCTTTGTTTCCAAAAACCAGAAAACCGGCACTAAATCCGGCCACGGCGGCGAGGAATATTCCGGCGTTGAATGACATAACCGCCAGCATGACAAGATACGCCATCGTCATCCGAACGCCGTACAATGCTGTCTGAATCACCCCAGCTCCGACCGAGTAATAATCACTCAGAAATGTTGTGTGAGATAACCATTCTATAAGCAGTGACAACATGAACACTGTCACTAAATCTACTAAGTATAAACCCAAACTTTCCCACCCTTTTCCCATCCAAAATCTCATATGGGATTCCATCAAGATTATTTTGCCAAAATAGCACAAAATAATGTTTGTTGTTCGAGGAGAGAGAGAGAGAGATGAATTCAGCAGTAGCTTTGAATTGTCTCAAAAAAAGGAAGTGAATAGTGATGATTGTACTACGATCATGTTATTCCGTTTTGTACTGATGAATTCAGCAGTAGCCTTGACTTGTCTCAAAAAACAGGAAGTGAATAGTGATGATAGTACTACGATCATGTTATTCCATTTTGTACTGCATCAAATCCATGGAATTTTTGTCCACATCATCTTTGTAATATGTTGATTACATTTTGGAAATTTCTGACAGATTTTCTTTTTTTTAGAAAAGCTTTGACGTCATGTGTGGTCAAAGACACAATTATTTGTGTTGGTTGTAAAATATGTATCCATTGCTTATTTGTACATATGTATGTACGTACAAAAGTTCAAAGAAAAATATTTATATTCTTCAAAGAAAAAATTAATTAGGTTCATAAATTTTATAATTATTCAAAACAAATTTGTAAGAATAAAATACAATCTTATCTTGCTGAATGATTAAATGATTCCCTAAGAAAAGCATTTTGATGTATGAAGTCTGAAGATATAAATTGATGTAATTAATTGATGTAAAATTGAAATAATCTGAAGACGAAGTTTTGAACATAATTTTGTAGGGATGAAATTACACTTGGATTGATCCATCCCTTTTTAGGAAACAGGTGCATTCGAATTACGATTTTTATAATTAACGAAAAAATAATAGTGATTAATTAGAGATGGCTGAATCGTAACAGTTCACTAATATTTTATTACAAAGATCTTTGATTCCACAACCATAAATATCCAATAATTCTCACATCATTTGGTACTACACACAATTTGAAGTATTGCATTACCTTCTTGGTAGTACAGTTGCTATTCGCTAATTTTTGACTTTATAGACATTAAGAAAAGGTGAAAATCTGATTCAATATTAATTATTATCATGGAAAAATAAATCTAATCACTTAAGGACTCGTTTGCTTTATAGATTTGGGTTGATTTACACATTTTAACTAACCCAAATCCATATTTGGTTCACATGTTTGAAGCTCGGTATAATTTGGGAGATTGGTTTAAGGTCCATAAGAGGTGGGTTTTGAAACCCACAAAAAATGGTGGGTTAATAAATTCATCCACAAACCCAACTAATTTTGCATGATCTCTTTAAAATACCTTCAATAATTCATACAAAATGTCTAAAATGCCCCACAAGATCAAATAATATCGATAACGCCATTACATATATACATCTGTCTCCCCACTGAAAAACCACAGCCCCTTTCGTGATTCACCTTCCTTCTTCCCAAACCCTTGTTCTTCCTCAACGAAGCTTCATCAGCCATCTTCTCCATTTTTCTCTCCACCATCTTCTTCCTCCACCACCGTACTATTCAGCCATCTTCACCCGTTTTCTTCCTCCACCACCATTAGGTGCTTCCACATGCAGATTCAAGAAAATCACAATCGTATAATAAAGCACACCAAAATCTATAATTTTTGAATAACTAGAATGTCCCGTCGATTATATAGGTGGAATCACAAACAACCATAGGGGTGGAGATTCAAGAAAATCAAGGTCTCCGCTTCTTCGAATATGCCGATACAATGTTGCAGATACGATGTTTTTTTCCCAATTTCTAAAATCCCCAATTTGTAAATAATCTTTAATTGGGGAAATGAGATTTCATCTTCATTTTTTGTGAAATTGGAGTAAACTGGATGGTGGAGAAGAATCTGGTGTCTTCATTGTTAGGGGGAGTTGAGTTGAGTGCTTTTTGCTGCTGAGGAATTAATTTTTTTTTCTTGTTTTTGTTCCAAAAATTAATTGTTTGGATTAGGATAAACAAATTTGTTTATAGGTAGAAGGGTATAATTGTCAATTGCATTATTATCAATTTTAACCTATAAACCAAACAAAAGTTTATTTTTCAAACCAACTGTGGTAAATCTATGATCATGTGAACAAAACATCCAAATAACAAAAAAATTGTCTTCTACGAAGAGTGCAATCCCATCATACTTAACAATATTAAAAAAACCATCATTCAAACCAAATCGAGGGCCTAAATGTTTGATTTAACGTTAGCTACTACATATAAGTTAGAAGATCTATTTAGGTATCATCAAGATCGTCAAATGTTGCATGAACAATCAGCAAGGAAGAAGACACATGAATACATGATCATTTCTTCGATCTATTATAGATAGTGTTTTATTTTTTATTTTAAAAATTTTGTCAGATGACAATCAAATTCTTCTATTATAAATTAAGTTTTAAATCATTACAAATTTAACTGTTATTAGATCATTATATCAAGTTATTATTGTTAGAGCATTAATTTAATTTATGGGTTAAATAGCTAAACTGCCTTCTTTCTGATTTTACACAAGTGGGTTTTGTCAAGGAAAGCTTGCCCTTAAAAGATTTCAAAATGAGATCAAAAGTTTTATATAATTTGATATTTGCACATGGTAATAGTAGTTTCTTGGTCCCAAATTCATAATTTCATTGCAGCAAACATGACAATGATTCAACTTTAGCTGTTATGAATAAATATAAATAAATAACTTATATAATGCCTCAATTGGTAGCACAAAGTTCTTTCCTAGTGAATAACAAATAATAGCACAGTGGTCCAACATCTGTCCATAATCTTCTCAAGCAAAGAGTAATTGTTCAAGGACCACCAAACTCAAAAGTTCATGAGAATAAAACAATGATAACGATAGACTTATTTCAAATTTTTATGCTTTCTATAAGTTAAAAGAGTTGTCACATCTCATTCACAATTTCACACATAAATATAGAGACGGAACGCTAGCACGATGGACAAGTCCCGGATAATACTTTGGGCAGATGTCATGTGTATATCATAGAACGGATGATCTCAACGAAGAAAAAGAAGATATACAAACATTTACATACGAATATGCAGTCACTTTGTCATAGAGGGCGATCTAGTTGGTTTATTAAATCTACAATTAGAGAGTTATAGATACCATTCTTGGAAAATATCAACACTGAAGTGAGATTGACCAACACCTTATTGCATTCCAGGTGAAGCTACACATTAATGAAGAACAATAAATTAAAACTATAACGAGCATCAAATGTCAGAACACTAAGCTTCTGCATCATCTCATTGATATTCTACAACATTAAATAACTTAACAGGCGGTCAACATCTAGAAATCTTAAATAAAGAAGAGTTGGGAAAAACTGCAAACTAGTTTCCATATGTTTTAGTGGTCAGTAAATAAAGACATAATACTTATAAAATAGTGCATTAGGACAAATCATGATCTGCAGAGCACTTACAAATAAAACTGAAGATTGCAAGAAGGCATTAGAAGCACTGCTTAGGTGTGCAGGTAGTTGGCTGCCATCATGAGTTCCAAAGTCAGCTCAGGCTCAATATGGAACTCAGTTTCCTTGCCACTAGAGAGTAGAAGACCCATGAAAAGACAACAATTATTCATTATGCATAAATCTACAGAGGACGAGAAAAATCATATTTCTACCAATTGCATCATGCACATTACCCTATCTTCAAAGAATCTAATACACACCTTTATATTGTAGTAAATTTGCTTTTATATTAAGAATTTAAATAGTGTACAAAAGAGTAATGCAAGGTTAGTACAGATAGAACAGGATGACCATATTATATCACACACTAGAAGTATAACCACATTTGATCAAGTAATGTGAGTTTTTTACAAATATGATCCTTTCTTCTAATACTTCTAACAGAGAGACTGATCTGATCAAGAACTCACCTGTTTCATAATGAATCTATAGAGATTGCTGATAACAGACCTCAGGAGGGGGGGGGGGGGGCAGTTATTCCAAGGGGGCATAGATATAGATGAAACTTGAAAGCAGACCCTTACAGAATGTTTGGATAGATTTTGGGAATACGAGTTGGGTGTTTTGGGAGAATTTGGTGAACTTTTTTTGAAACAATGTGATGCATTACAAAGAAAATGATTGTAAGATCAACGTGTTGGATCCAAGCCTAAGTCTTTATCTATGTCTGATTTCAAAACTCATCAACTTAAGTGCATGAGAATTCACTTTTTGAACCAAAATTTTAGATCTCCCCATATGGGTCTTTTCAGATGAAACAATAAGTTTTTAGTCATTTGTAGTTGAGACTTCGAGACATTCCCAGACCCCACAAAATGAATCCAAGGGTCTCTAACCAACTATTATTGTTTCATTCAGGTTTTCTTCACCTCCAGCTGATCCTATTAAACGGCATCCCTACATAAGACATGGTCACACTCTTCTCCCTTAATCCTGTACTGGAGCTAGATATATACATAGGCAGATACATATGATCTAAGTTTGAACAAGTTCTCGAAAGCATATCAAAAAAACTAAACCTCCACCTCCCCTCACTTTCTTTGCCAGATAGAAATAAATCTAAAACTCCATGAGATTGCCCCAACTCATTCCCAACTATCACCACCAAGTAACAATTACTGAAAACTCATTAGTATAAAGTTACTCCTATCATCGCCCTTTCCTTGCCTCACAAAAGAAACAAACTCAGATAACATCAGATTTAACCAAAAAAGAAAAAAATTGTACATGTACCTAATGCTATCTCATCAGAGCAGGTGAGTGTTACAGAACATGCTCACAATCAGCCAAAACAAGCAATTTAACTTCGCAGGCGGGCAAAAACTCTTGAATCGCAATAAATAGAAAATAATGAGGAAAAGATTGGAAAACCTGGCATATTGAAGAGACCAGTAAAAGTACTGGCAAATCTTCTCCAGAATAGTAGTACTTATCTCTGGAAAAGTCACCTCTCTGTGCTCAGTTTCAGCAAAACCTCCTACAAATGTGCAACTACATAAATTCCTTCATACACAAACATCATAACAAACAGAAAACCTAAGAAATTAAAACTCGAGTATTCTCTAGAATTCATGATTTTTTTTTTATCAATCAGAATTCGGTAGCAAATAATGCATCTCGACCATAATTGCCAAAACAAGTGCCTGAATAACTCTTACAAAAATTCCAATTTCTCAATACTAAATATCCTAATATCTCTAGAAAACATTCTTGACGCAAATTCGAACTCAATTACAACTATCAACCCTTGATCATTCGTCCAGGACATTTCTCCAATAACAGCATGAACGCACTGATATAGTCTATATCAAAGATCAAAAATTCGAACAATAAAAACACCATGACAATCTATCAGAAACCCAATTCCAGCGATAAAATCAGAATTTTCCCCAGAATTTCGTAGATAGTAAACCTGGAGAAGTGAGCATGTTGCGGATAGTCTGAGAAACCATAGCAGCTTTTTTGTCGATGACGAATTCAAACCCCTCGGCGCTAATCAACTTCACCGTATCTTCCTTCTTCATCGTTATCCCAATTAATCGCCGATCAACAACCTCACCTAACTGTTTTTCCTCTTTCCCAATAAGATTACGTTTGCTGTTGTACTGTGAAACTATGATTTGGAAAAGTGGCCTTTATTGTTATTTATGGGTTTTAGAAGATTATGGGCCATGAGAAAGTCCATCTAATTTTTGGGCCTGTATGTAACTAGCCTTTTAAGGTAAGAATATATATGAAGATCTCAATTGGTGATTCTATGCACACCCCACAATTTACTGAACACATCTTATTTCTATAAAAATGAAAGATATAAAAATACAATATTTAGAGTGTGTTTAGTAAATTATGGGGTGTGTATAGAATCACCCTATCTCAATTTTAATATTTATATTTATCAAATTGATCTCAAGAGTCACAAGTGTCATTGCTATATATATATATATATATATATATATATATATATATATATATATATATATCCAAATGTTTGTTCATTCTTAATCACCAAAAAAACAAAAAGTTAATTATTTTTTTTTATAAAAGCATTGAATTCCGGGTGAAAATCTGGTTTATCTAAATATGTTAATTTACCCCATTTAAATATTGTATATTTTTATTTACTTCTAAATTATGGTCTCACAATTGTTAACAGTCATTTTAGGCCATTCTATTGTTCTAACATTCCACTTGTTTTATCATGGAATAAAGGTGGTAAATTTATATGCTAAACTATTAAGATAAAATTGTACATTCTAAAAATATATTTAGCATAGCCTCCATGGTATACAAGATTTATCAGAAAAATAATATAAAAATGCAGCACATTTTAATCAGAAAACACAATTTGGAGACTCCACAAGTACTTCTACAATATATATAAACTAGTATTAGTCCCGCGCGATGCACAGACATATAAATTTCACTGTCTATATATTTTAATATGAAAATGTTGAACACGAAAAATAATAAATTTTTTTGGAGAATTTCAGTCTGATTTGTTACTTCTGTGACTCACGACCATAAAATCTAAATATTTCGAGTTCGATGTGAAAATTTTAATTTACAAAAAAAAAAAAAATTAAGTTCTCATAATATTTCAATCTCATTTGGTATAACCGTGTCCGTGTGATGTATGGACAAATAAATTTGAAATGTTGGTAATTTTTTGATATAAAAATATTGTTCATGAAAAATAATATAATTCTTCAAAGTGTTTTCAATTTAATCTATTACCCATATAATTTACGAATTTAAATATTTTTTTATTTTCATCATAAGTTGTCGTCACTATTGTCCCGAAACAAACTTATGCAAATTTATGTTCAATAATTTATTCATAATGAGTATAAAATAGTGATATTATTGAGCATTATAATCAAGTCTTGATAATATTTCAACCTCATTTAGTCATTTGGTATTTGTGTGATGTAGTGAATAAATTTCATGTGTTAGTAATTTTTTGATATAAAAATGATGATCATAAAAAATCATATAGTTTTTCAAAGTTATTTCTATTTAATCTACTACTCATGTAATTCATCTAAATATTTATTATTTTCATCATATGTTGTTTAACTATTTTAGTACTTGATTTTGTCACAATTGGCCTAGAAAATACTTGAGCAAATATATGTCAACAACTTATTCATAATGAGCTTAAAATATTGATATTATTGTATATTACCCCAAAATAAAATTCTAAATTTAACATACCATTAAAAAATCTATATAATTTTTTTTTTCAGATGTCTTAAAATCAAATTTATCTATTAGAAAAATCATATTGGATGGTAAACAATTCAAAATTTGATAAATCTAAAACCATGACACTATATTACAACATAAACTAAATATATTTTATCATTGTTTTGTGAACTTCATGCTACCGTGATAGTGAAATTTCAGATTTTTATTTACTTTTTAATCAAGGATGAAACATTATTTATTCTTACAACAAAAAAAATGATAAATTTGCTAATTTTTTCGTGGATATATAAAATGATTTAGATTAAGGTATAAATTTTTATTTACAACTTTTCATGACATGATATTATTACCATATATACACGAATCATACTAACTTTATAACATATCAAATACGATCATATTTTTTTCCTCAATTTTCATATATATACAAAATGATTTTCATACCATGAATACACATAAATTATGAAAAACTAAATATTTACAATTTATAAATTTATAAAATAATAAATATTTGTATTTCTACTTTAAAAAGTAGAAATGAAGTTAGTTGGTTTTTATATAGATGACAATGAAATTTCATAATAAAAAATTCAAAGTATTTAAAATATATATGTAAAAATTCTTCATCTACGTATTATCACTCTTATAAATAGCATCGACTATCTATCCTTCATGATTAATAATGAAGATATATTTATCTAATTTAGCATTATGAAATAGAACATATTTTTTATTATTTTTTATAAGTATAAGTATAAATGATATGTTTTTTTTTTTATCATTTTTTATACTTAATTTGTAGTTTTTAATAGAAAGTATATGAATTCATAAATTTTACTTCCTAAATGTTATTGTGTGCAACAATATATCATATGTATATTTTTTTTATTACATTTAAGATGTATTACAAATCTTTATGATTTTTAATAAGAATTAATATAATATAATAAAATAAAATTATATAAACACTATGTTATATTATTAACATTGTTTCATAGAAGATATATAAAAATTGGAGTATTGTATACGACATACTTGTCAAATAAAATTGTGTGATGTTTTTAATAATTTTACAATACATATTTCGAATATAGTAAACAAAAATAGTTAATTTACGTTGTTTTATATATGTTGGTTGACTTGATTAATAACTCACTTCTTGGTCTTCGACCCCCTCAGTCACTACGAACGCCCCCGATCAATGCAATGATATATTTATTGAGGTGGTTTATGTATATGTGGTGTACAACATTAAAGATAAAAAAAATACTTCGATGATCTATATTTCTTGAAATCCGATCATTATGTTATTTTAATTTATTCAACAATCATATATTTAATCTTTGATTATATCAACAATTAAAAAAGTTATTAGATGAGATCATATTAACATTCATATACCATATATAAATAATAATTTCCAAGATTTTGTCAATATTATAAATGATATTATTACCATATATATAAATCATGTTTAATACAATAAAATTAATAATTTATAATTTATAAATTATGAAATAATATGTATTTCTATTTTTTGGAGGTGGAAATGGGCGGTAAAATTTTAGCATTTCTATTTTGAGGGGTAATTGTTATTTATATATATATATAGATATAGATTTATTTAGGAGTACAATAGCTTATGCACATATAAGGAGTGTGTTTGCTAAACTTATTAAAATACAAACTTTAAAGAAAAGATAGCATGCAAGACCAAAACCGGCTTCATCATCACATCTGCTTCTCAAATGTGGACATTCATCTTCACAGTTGCTGACTTGATGATATCAATGAATTCAGGCTGTAATGTGAAAAAAGAAAGATGAAAAGCAACTCACAAATGGATATTTTCAAGGGGGCAGATAAAAATCAAGAGCTAACCTTCAACGAGGCTCCACCAACCAAAAAGCCGTCTACATCTGGCTGCACAGCCAACTCTTTGCAGTTTGCTCCATTTACGGAACCTTTCATAATGGAGAAAGACAAGAAGTGGTGTAGTTATTTTACTGTGTACTTTCTCGTTGGATCGTTTTTGCCCTTTGTTATGTGAAAATTGGAAGTGGAAATGATAAGAAATATATGAAGGGTTCAGAGATTAATGTGCGATTATCTGCTCAGATGTTATCACGTTAAAGACCTGTAGAATAGTTGTCAACCAGGCTCTTGACGCTGAGCTTGAGGTAGGAAATCAACTACCGAAAAACAAGCATCTATTTCTGCTCAATACATATATTATCAGCAGTTTCAGATGGTGATAGTAGGAGCCATTCTTCCTTTTCCACAGATTATAGATCTTTTTTTTTCTCTTTTAAAATTGGAATGCAAATACGAAATGCAACACACAATCAACATTTGAATTAAGTACCTCCATAAATAATTCTTGTTGATACAGCAACTTCTGCACCAGTATTGTTATGAAGCCATTTCCTGAGTTCAAAGTGGACCTGGGACACAGCTCAAAATCTTCATACGTTTCTCTTATAATGCAATTGGCAGGTAAAACAATTCATATAGAAATGACTTCTGGGTTGAATAAAGGCAAAATTGCCAGACTAGAAAGTATTGCCAATACAGTAAATATTTCAAAAGTGGGAATCTGTGATACATAAGCATCGACAGCGTCATCAAACT
Organism: Scutellaria minor; assembly: GCA_954870855.1. Lineage (NCBI taxonomy): Eukaryota > Viridiplantae > Streptophyta > Magnoliopsida > Lamiales > Lamiaceae > Scutellaria > Scutellaria minor. The sequence continues at coordinate 6,386,093 of OX940729.1, forward strand.
TACTTCCTGAGCTTGTGATGGAGATGCAACTTTCCCAGTTCCAATGGCCCAAACAGGCTCATATGCCAAAACAATATTTGACCAGTCATAGACTCGCTCTGAAAAACATGATAAGAAGTCCATTACACATGGAATGAACTTGCAAATATAACCACAAGCTAATATCGTGCACCATAAAAGATCTCTTTCACATAGAATTGTAAAAGAGATCCTACACCACAAAAAATTTATTCAGGTTCTTACAAATAGTCATACTATAATCTTGTTAACATGGTTTACCAGTCAATGTCTCTAGTGATATCCATGAAGCCGAGCAGAGTATTCAATCAGGGTATAAGTATGTACCTGCAATTGCTTTGGTTTGTGCAGCAACTACAGCCATTGTGGATCCTGATTCTCGCTGCTCCAGTGTCTCACCAACACAAGCTATCACCTTCAGTCCTTGACCAAGTGCATAAGCTACCTTATCTCCGACAAACTAAATCCAGGAGAAATGCTACTGCTATTTAATGTTGGGTGACAAACAACAAATGGTTGTCCAATAAATATTAAAGAGACCCAAAAAAATTACAACAAAATCCTTTAATCACGAAAAGAAAGTAAAAACTCACTCAACAGTTTGATCAATTTTTATGAATAGTTGAGGCATACACATCAGGAAAATATGCTTGTGACACCATTAAGCGAGTATACCTCATTTGATTCATTTAGTAAAAGTCTTCTCTCAGAGTGGCCGAGAATAACCCAGGGAATGCTCAAATTAACAAGCATCTCCACACTGCACAATTAAGAGAACCAGATATAAAGACTAAGAACAAAGCTATGAAAAAGAATACCTTATTATTGCCAACAAAACCATGTTTGTAAGTTCAACTAAGTTCAATAAGCCCAAAACCAGGTTACTTCAGTTACCTCACTGATATTGGAAACAGGTCAAGACTCTACAGTTTTGACCCCTTCTCCAGATACCAGAAGTTGTTTATGAGTTTGTTCATACTTTCTGGAATCAGGAAATGATGCACATAGAGGATTTCAAACACATTTGACTGCAGGTCAAGGAGGAACATGAGATCTCTAATAAACACTTACCTTCAGTTTCATATGTAATTTGAAGTCATAGCTTTACCGTAAAACCAATCATTAGAGCATATAGTTTGTGTGAATCAATTGAGCATGCATCATCTTGCCCAAAAATGCATTAGCTTTGTAGGTCAAAAGATACAAAATCTGTAAACTTGGACCTTGCTAACAAGATTCTAGCAGTTTAAAGTTCATAACTTCGATAAACAATTCCAAGGATTGAAGAAGCACGTGTAGCCTCAACTCAATGTACATTCCAAGGTCTAAATACACCTAGTAATATTGTAAGGCCTTTTTTTCTTCTCTGAAAACACATATTTTGCTTAAGAAACACTTAAAATCTTCATTTTTACTAAACTCAAGAGTTTGTCATCTCAAATGTAATGCAGGTTGGACAGATGTACAGAATTGAAAGCATGTAACAGAAATGTACCAGCAAAATCTTCCGGGCTGTTTAAAACATATGAAAGATGAGATATATAATAGAGTAGGTCAGCATAATTTTTTTATAAATATGAAAGTCTAGTAGAATGCAAGGGTAGCTTTTAACATACAATAGCCAAAGGTACTACACATACAAATCCAAAATTCATGAAATTTTTATAAAGGTTTCACCCTCTGCTGGATGAGCATTCAGATATAGATGTGCAATGGTCCAACTATGTATGTAAATCACCAATGATGTATGCAAATATCATGGATAAGAAGGTTAGTCGATCTTACAGATACATACCTAACCTCGCCTGTAAAAGCACCACCCTTTCTCACCCAACAGTTTTGCGCAGCAACAGAGAAATCAAAGCGCAATAAATTCTTAACAACTGGAAGAAACACATATGGAGGACTCACGACTACTTCTGCAAGAAAAGCAGACCCAAATGTTACACAAACTTGAAGATGTAGTGATCACTGAAATCTGAACATACATGAAAGACAACAGAGCTCCAGAGCTGCCAAGCAACATCATTTATCTTAGGAATGAATCTCTGCCATAAGCCTACGATGAAAAGAAGAATTGTTTAATTTAATTTCTGAAGGAGAACTCACCCACATCATCTTCAGATGGCACTTCAGCTTCGTTTAGAGTGGTCACGATCTTCTTAACCTCCTCCATAGTTCCATTCTGCATCGACCCAATAAAACATACAGCAATTGCCAATAAAGTATCATAAATCTATACAAAATGCAATCTATGATCAATTTCTAGTAGTTAGTAAAGCATGCATAGCAAAAAAAGGGTTTAATAGTACCCTCTATCTTGTAACGTTGGTCCACAACAATTCAACACAAACAAAACTTCTTCAGAATTCATTCTTTTGATACAGTAGCAACGCTTAATCCTAAGACAATCAACTTATTCCCCCATTATAGAATTTCTAAAAAAAACAGCTACCTAATTGATTCTTCTTCTTTTATTCAGTAGAGCTAAATTATTACTACCCAAAGTCGTTTGGAGGCTTTGCGAATAGCAGAATATATGGAAATAGAGTTGAATGTAATCCAAAAACAGCATAAGTTGGAACCGAAATCAAAACCCCAAAAAGAAATCACAAATCAAATTCAAGCTAATTAAGAAATAATTAAACAGACAATAGCAATGATAATCAATGGTTAGAAGCATATGCTAAACATGCATGAATTGAAGAGAAGTTAGAGAGGAGACATACGCATTTCCAGTTTCCACCTACGAAGAATCTCCTGCCCATTTTCTCCTCTGCGACTAATCTAACGAGTGCTGGACAGAAACGGTGACTCAGTGAGTGGTAAACTGATAAACTATACGCTAAAACTTATATGCCCAGGGCACGGATCTAAGATCCGTGTCCCCCGACCCGCCCGGCTGCCTCCACTTGTCTATATATAATGTATTATGTTCAGATACATATTTGTTTTTCATATATCACACGTATACTCTTCAGGTATCACATAACCTATATATAATGTATTATGTTTAGGTATCACATATTTGTTCTTCAAGTATCACACATATACTCTACAGGTATCACATAACCTATATATAATATATTATGTTCAGGTACCACACATATATTCTTCAGGTATCACATAATGTATTATGTTCAGGTATCACACATTTTCTTTTTAGGTATCACACATTTACTCTTCAGGTATCACATATATATATCCTTAAGGTATTACACAAGTATCTTTTAAATATCACATATATTTCTTTCAAGTATTATATAAATACCTTATAAGTATTTGTATATGTTACTCTCAGGTATTACACAACTATCTTTTAAGTATCACACACATTACTTATAAGTATTTGTATATGTTACTCTCAGGTATTACACAACTATTTTTTAAGTATCACACATATTACTTTCAGATATTACATAAATACCTTATAAGTTTTTATATATGTTACTCTCAGGTTACACAAGTAACTTATAAGTATCATACATATTTCTTTCAGATATTACATAAATACCTTATAGGTATTTGTGTTTTCTTAAACTTTTGTCATTGTATTCTCCTGTATTAAGTTTCTCATAGATGATGTTTGTTGTTTCTACATTTAAACATAATTAGAGTAAATAAATAAGGATTCTCATCAAGTGCAAATATTTTCTTTGTATCACAAAGAAAGCAAAAACACAGTGAAAAGTAAAAAGGGAAAAAAAGTTTCTCAACAGAATATCACTTCTAAGCCAAAAAAAATTACACAAACATGGCCTCTGTTTATACAGCTTTAACAACATTATACACTATTTTTCCATAAACTAGATTTAAACCCGTACAATGCACGGGCTTCATTTAACACTTATCTAATTTTTATTTTATAAGTATTATTATTTCATATGTGTTTGTTGATTTATATGTATGATATTTTTTTCTATATCCTTCAAATAATCTTTCTCATTGTTTTTAGTTTTTTATTTTTTTCATTTGATCTTTAGCACAAAATTGTTAATAGCTAGTTCTTTATAGGTGTTTTAACTGTTGGATTAGATATTTTCATATATTTCTTTAAAAAGTATTGAATAAATCTCATTTTTATCGCTCGAAGACATCTGTTCTGTTCCAATTTTGCCTTTGAGTGCTTTTTTTATTAGGTTTACATAATGATTTCATTTGTAAACATCATTTGTAAAATAATAGAATATCATCTATTTTTTCTACAATTCTCGATATGATCCACTTTCAAACTTGCAAATCTATCTACGTCCCAATGTAAACATATTCTAAGATTTTTATAGCACCTATTTTTTGCTAATGTCATTACTTTTGCAAGAACATTGTTGTTTACTTTTTTTTTTTTCCAATTTGAAATGTTGGACAAAAACAATTATTAAAGTTTGGAACCAAATATTTCATATAGAAAAAGACAATACAACATTAGCAATCTCTTCCAAGCATTTGTAACTTATATATTTAGTTTTTTCAAAACACTTATTTTGTGTAGAGTAGTGGGGTATGTATTTAATTGATATTAATTTTTTGATATTTCATAAATAAAATGTTTCTTAGGGAAGACACTTGGCAACATTGTAGAGCTCCAAGTGTCATCACTTGAGAGAACCACACCACACTTTTATATATATAATTGTAGGTCAACCTAGCAAAAGCATAACTTAACACTCAAAACATAAACAAGACAATCCACAAAAACTTGGCTCCAACATCCAAGTACTTCTGTCGAGACGTCTCAAGCGAAGCATTTCGTTCGTGTAAAGCCACATATACAAAACCCGTGTAACACCCTATACCCCTCTGACGTATATTTAACAATAAAATATTCATCATGTAGACAGGTCATATTGACATTTCATTTATCCATATAAGTATAAGAATATTATTTAATAACTTATATCATATAAAATTAAAACACACAACCAATATCTCAACATAAGTCATATTAAATACAACTCATGATACACGTGTTTCAAAATGCAAAATGAGGAGGAGGAGAAGGTTGCACGAGGCATCAGCCGGCCGATCTGGTATAGCGTGGCGTCTATATATACAAACCACCTCAAAAGAGCTATTGAACCTAAAACAATGTATATATGCGATTTTTATGAGTCGCAACTCAGTGAATATAAACCGTTAATTTAATTACACAATAAGTCAATAACAATCATTAACATTAATCATAAACATATGCAAATGCCACTATGTCCGGTTTATTATTCTGTGAACTGCTCAAGCTTGGATATGTCCCGAGATTTCCAATATGCCATTGTGTATATAGACCCGTAGGTCTCCAATATGAATTTGACCCGTAGGTCTCCAATATGATTTAGACCCGTAGGTCTCCATTGTGTATATAGACCCGTAGGTCTCCAATATGAATTTGACTCGTGGGTCTCCAATATGATTTAGACCCGTAGGTCTCCATTGTGTATACAGATCCATAGCAAGACAGTTACAGGTCTTTTAATTTCGTGCAATTGTAATGCAACACAACAATCATCTGAACATATGATCACGTATACATTTACCAATATATCATTTGATCCAATGACAATTCATATAAATACATATTTCTTATATAACACATATAACCAACGTCGCATATAAATCACATCACATTGCGTACAAATCACATATACGGTTTATACTCACCTGACTATAATAAGTATCCGTTTGTTGCTCTGGTTCCTCTTCCTGTTCTACAGCCCGTGCTCCTATATGATTCAATGCAATTTAGTCTAATTGTCCCCTTAAGATATATTTCTATTGTGCAATGAAATGCAATGCATATATGCTTTATTAACCATGTTCAGTATTTTCCCTATAACTTGAGCTATAAAATTCCGAGTCGAGCAAGGTAAAATTCTGTAGGAACTTAACATACAGCTCTACAACTTTCATGTTAGCATTTTTTAAAATTCAGTCTCCAATCTGCTTAAAATTAAGCCACAATCACATCATACATATATAATACTAAATTCTAGCAACCTTTATTCTTTTGACATTATCTCATTCAATATTTAACCGAGACATCTACGATCTTCTTCTGCGTTTAGCTAAGAGATAGGGCTATAACTTTCATGTTTTAAGTTTTTCCTAATTCGGCCTATAAAGCTACCAAAATATCCGATGAATTACGAGAACTGAATATATATAATTCACTAATTTCTTTATACCTTTTTGAGTCAATTTTTGAGAATTCACTTCGATCAAATCGAAGAGCATGTCACCACGAGCTCCCTCTCAAAATCTGAAGAAAAACGGTGAAAAAACGAACCCAAAATTCACAAACCCTTCTCTCTTTTCTTTTATTTCCTTTCTTCCTTTTTCCTCTACTCTGTTTTTCTTCTCTGTTTTCGTTCCTCTCTGCTGTACTTTCTCTTTCTATTTTTTTTTATATATATTTACTCCACCGCCTCACCAATTCCACTGCTAACCTTTATTAATATAGTTATATTATTTTTTTTTTCTTTTCTTTTATTATATATATTATAATATTAATTAAATTTTATATTTCTTTTATTTTTTTCTATATTTCTAATTGATTTCTACTATTTATTTTCAAACCAAGTATTATTCTAAATTCTTTACGAATGCCAATATGATATGTTTTTAATGCATCATGAAATAAATGCATGAAATATATGCCAAATGACATGTAGGTTTTGGGTCGAGGATGTTACAATTCTCCCCCTCTATAAGAATTTTGTCCTCAAAATTTGTTATTCCACTATGCAATATACCAGTAAGAAGATCAGTTACCAGTGAATAAATGCGGATATAACTTTCTCATCTTTTCTTCTGTCTCCCAGGTTGCTTCCTCTATACCATGGTTTCTCCAGATAACTTTAACCATTGGAATTTCTCTATTCCGCAATTGTTTGATTCTGAAATCTGCTATCGAGACTGGTTCTTCTATATAACTTAAGTTTTCTGCAATCTGTACCTCTGAATCTCGCAATACATGTGAAGGATCGGATCGATATCGTCGCAACATGCTAACATGAAAAACATTATGGATCTGAGTCAATTCTGGAGGTAATGCTAACTCGTATGCCAATGGTCCAACTTTTCCAATAATATCATATGGCCCGATATATCGAGGGCTTAACTTTCCTTTATTACCAAATCTCATAACACCTTTCCAAGGAGAAACCCGTAAAAATACTTTATCACCAACCTGGTATTCCATCTCTTTTCTATGTTGATCAAAGTAGCTCTTTTGTCGGTCTTGTTTAGCCTTCAATTTACTTTTAATGACATCAACCTTGTCAATTGTGTTCTGAACAATTTCTGGCCCTTCTAAAATTTCTACACCCTCTTTATCCCAATATAGTGGACTTCTGCACTTTCTTCCATATAACGCCTCATACTGTGTCATTCCAATGCTACTGTGAAATTGGTTATTATACGCAAATTCCATTAATGGAATATATCTATCCCACGAACCTTGAAACTCAATAACACAAGCGCGTAGCATTTCTTTTAACGTCTGTATAGTCCTTTCTGATTGGTCATCTGTTTGAGGGTGAAAAGTTGTACTGAAATGTAATTTGGTCCCCATAGTTGTTTGAAAACTCTCCCAAAATCGAGAAGTAAATCTCGGATCTCTATCTGAAACAATGGACACTGGTATACCATGGAGTCGTACAATCTCTCTGATGTACTTCTCTGCCAATTGATCTAATGAACAACCCCAACGTAAAGGTAAGAAATGTGCTGATTTAGTCAATCTATCCACGATTACCCAGATAACATTATTCTCTTATTGCGTTCTCGGTAATCCCAAAACAAAATCCATCGTAATCCACTCCCATTTCCAAATCGGAATAGATAGGGGTTTTAGCGTACCTGCGGGTGCTTGATGTTCTGCTTTAACTTGCTGACAAGTAAGACATTTGGAAATAAATTCAGCAACATTTTTCTTCATTTTCGGCCACCAATAATGTTGCCTTAATGTGTGGTACATCTTTGTTGTGCCTGGATGCATAGCATATGGTGCATTGTGCGCCTCGTCTAAAATTTCTCGTCGTAAATCATCAACGTCTGGTACACACAACCTGGTGCCAAACATTAATGTATCATCTTGTAACTCAAATGGTGTGTTTTTGCCGTGTCGCACCTGTTTAATAATTTCTGTCAATTTTTCATCTTTGTTTTGTGCATCTTGTATTCGCTGTCTCAATACCGGATGAATCTCCAAGGTAGCAATCAGTACTCCATCTGTATCTAACCGTAGTCTCGTGTTCAAACTTCGTAGAGCAATTAAATTTGAAAATGAAGTCAGATGCATATTTGCCACTGTATTACCGGACTTCTGGCTTAACACATCAGTTACAACATTGGCTTTTCCTGGATAGTACTCTATCGTGCAATCATAGTCTTTCAATAGTTCCATCCAACGTTTCTGTCGCATGTTCAGTTCTCTCTGACTCATCATATACTTCAAACTTTTATGATCGGTAAATATCTAGAATGTCTCCCCATAAAGATAATGTCGCCAAACTTTTAAAGCAAATACTACTGCCGCCAACTCTAAATCATGAACAAGATAGAAAACTTCGTGTGGTCGTAATTATCGTGACACATAAGCAATTACTTTCCCATTCTGCATTAGGACACAACCAAGTCCTTGATGTGAAGCATCATTGTAAACGACAAATCCCCCAGTGCTTGTAGGAATTATGAGCATCGGTGATGTAGTCAAATGGTGCTTTAACTCATCAAAGCTCTGTTGGCATCTGTCATTCCAATGAAATGGAACATTCTTTCGCAGCAGTTTTGTGAGTGGCACTGCTATAATGGAGAATCCTTCGACAAACCGTCTATAGTATCCAGCCATACCAAGAAAGCTTCGAACCTCTGAAACTGTTGTTGGCGCTTCTCAATTTACCACTGCCTCAATCTTTTTAGAATCAACCTCTATGCCTCATCCAGATACTATGTGTCCCAAAAATACCACATGATCCAACCAAAACTCACATTTACTTAACTTTGCATATAGTTGTTTTTCTCGCAAGATTTGTAACACTATCCGTAAATGATACGTGTGCTCCTCTGTACTCCGTGAATATACCAATATATCATCAATAAAGACAATGACAAATCTATCAAGGAAAGGTTGGAACACTTTATTCATTAAAGCCATAAATGTTGCTGGTGCATTAGTCAAACCGAATGGCATTACTAAAAATTCATAATGCCCATATCGAGTTTTGAATGTTGTCTTCGGAATATCATCTTTGGCTATCTTTAACTGATGGTACCCAGATCGAAGATCTATCTTGGAAAATACTTACGCACCCTGTAGCTGATCAAACAAATCATCTATCCGTGGTAATGGGTATTTGTTCTTCACTGTCACTTGATTCAACTTTCGGTAATCTATGTACAGTCGTAATGTACCATCTTTCTTTTTCACGAAAAGTACTGGCGCACCCCAAGGTGATACACTAGCCCGTATATACCCTTTTTCTAACAGTTCCTGCAATTGTTTCTTTAATTCCTGTAATTCCAATGGGGCCATCCGATATGGAGAAATAGAGATTGGTGCGGTACCCGGTATCAATTCTATGGTGAACTCTGTCTCTCTATCTGGTGGTAGTCCCGGTAAATCCTCTGGGAAAACATCAGAAAAATCTTTAACAATTGAAATATCTCTGATTTCATCATATGTAACTATACGATCTATAACATGTGCCGGATATGCCTCGCATCCATCTCTAATCATACGGAAAGCCGTTGTTGCTGAAATCAAACATGTTGGTACAATCCATCGATTACCATAGAAAACCACTTTAGTCTGTCCAGGAGAATCCATCACTACTTCTTTAGTATAACAATCCACTTTAGCATGATGTCTCGATAACCAGTCCATACCCAATATAACATCAAACTCACGCAGAAATAACAGGATCAAATCAGCCGGTAACGCTACTGTATCAACCCACATTATAGAATTTCGATATACCGTATGCACCATTACAACCTCACCCAATGGAGTATGTACTCCTAAGTTGTAATCTAGTGGTTTGGGTTCTTTATGCAAATGAGATGCTATGGTGGATGATATGAATGAATGAGTGGATCCTGGATCTATTAATACATGTATTTTAAAATCATTCAAATAGAGTTTACCAGTAATGACCTCAGGTGCTGTAGCTGTCTCCCGCTGTGACATAGCAAAAACTCGTGCCTGACCCTGTGATCGTGTTCCTGGTGCCTCTGATCTTCCTCTACTAGCAGTAGAGCTTAAAGTCTGACCTTTACCACGACCTCTACCAACACTTGCCACTGGTGCTGCTGGCCGAATATTTTGCACTGTCGATTCTGATGCCGCTCTGCCAGTGTTTGATCTATCAGGTCTAGCTGGACATTCCCTATAAAAATGTCCTTGTTATCCACAATAATAACAACCTCCAGTAAGAAATCGACACTCTCCTACATGATATCAACCACAGTGCTGACATATAGGTCGTGTCTGTATTGTCGGGCTAGGTCCTTGGCCACCTCCACGACCAAAAGACTGTACACGTCTACCTCTCTGACCGGCTGGACCACCTCTGCTAAATGTCTGTGCTGGAGAGGAAAAACTCTGACGTTTAGTTGGCCTCTCACTTAACTCACCAATATGAGTTATTGACTTTCTCTTTGGCTTTTGAAAATATGTTTGTCGTTCTTTTAACAAAGTATCGGTCCTAACTGCTGCAGTACACAAATCTGTGTAAGTACGAAGATCCTAAGGTGTAATCTTGCTTCGAATATTATATGAAAGTCCATCCTCAAAACGTCTGCATCTATCTCGCTCAGTAGCAACCATCGCAGCCGCATAAGGTGATAATTGAGTAAATTTAACTTCATACTCAGCAACTGACATATTCCCTTGTTTAAGGGATAGAAATTCTCTTTGTTTGTTATCCCGGTATACCTCGGGCATATATCTATCTCTGAACACGGTGAGAAAATCATCCCAAGTAAGGATTGGTGGCTGTACTGTAGCATGTGGAACTGTCTCCCACCAATCATATGCATCCCCTTGTAAAAATGATACTGCAAAGTCAAACCGTTCCTCTACAGTGCATCTCATCATGGCAAAAACTCTCTCTATTCTTTTGAGCCATGTCTCAGCTTCAGCAGGATAAGTAGTCCCATAAAAGTCAACTGCTCCTAATTTACGGAGCTCCTTAAAATTTCTACTTCTGGAACCTATACCTAGTCCCTGTACCTCTTGTTCTGCCCGTCTAGGTGAATGTTGTGCAGGCTCATGTGATGCATGTAATGTATGAGATGCCTCTATCGATTGACATGGCGCGGCTGGACCTTCTCTCCTCAATGATTCATGCTCATGAATGTCCATGTTTCCTATTTATTTAAATGCAATATCAATATCAATTACATATGATGTGTAATGCTTATGAATGCATAATGACACAGAGGAATCATATCCCCGCTCTGATACCAAACTAAACTGTAACACCCTATACCCATCTGACGTATAATTAACAATAAAATATTCATTATGTAGACAGGTCATACTGACATTTCATTTATCCATATAAGTATAAGAATATTATTTAATAACTTGTATCATATAAAATTAAAACACACAACCAATATCTCAGCATAAGTCATATTAAATACAACTCATGATACACGTGTTTCAAAATGCAAAATGAGGAAGAGTAGAAGGTTGCACGAGGCATCAGCCGGCCGATCTGGTATAGCGTGACGTCTATATATACAAACCACCTCAAAAGAGCTATTGAACCTAAAACAATGTATATATGCGATTTTTATGAGTCGCAACTCAGTAAATATAAACCGTTAATTTAATTACACAATAAGCCAATAACAATCATTAACATTAATCATAAACATATGCAAATGCCACTATATCCGGTTTATTATTTTGTGAACTGCTCAAGCTTGGATCTGTCCCGGGATTTCCAATATGTCATTGTGTATATAGACCCGTAGGTCTCCAATATGAATTTGACCCGTAGGTCTCCAATATGATTTAGACCCGTAGGTCTCCATTGTGTATATAGACCCGTAGGTCTCCAATATGAATTTGACCCATAGGTCTCCAATATGATTTAGACCCGTAGGTCTCCATTGTGTATACAGATCCATAGCAAGACAGTTACAGGTCTTTTAATTTCGTGCAATTGTAATGCAATACAACAATCATCTGAACATATGATCACGTATACATTTACCAATATATCATTTGATCCAATGACAATTCATATAAATACATATTTCTTATATAATACATATAACCAACGTCGCATATAAATCACATCACATTGCGTATAAATCACATATACGGTTTATACTCACCTGGCTATAATAAGTATCCGTTTGTTGCTCTGGTTCCTCTTCCTGTTCTACAGCCCGTGCTCCTATATGATTCGATGCAATTTAGTCTAATTGTCCCCTTAAGATATATTTCTATTGTGCAATGAAATGCAATGCATATATGCTTTATTAACCATGTTCAGTATTTTCCCTATAACTTGAGCTATAAAATTCCGAGTCGAGCAAGGTAAAATTCTGTAGGAACTTAACATACAACTCTACAACTTTCATGTTTAGTATTTTTCAAAATTCAGTCTCCAATTTGCTTAAAATTAAGCCACAATCACATCATACATATATAATACTAAATTCTAGCAACCTTTATTCTTTTGACATTATCTCATTCAATATTTAACCGAGACATCTACGATCTTCTTCTGCGTTTAGCTAAGAGATAGGGCTATAACTTTCATGTTTTAAGTTTTTCCTAATTCGGCCTATAAAGCTACCAAAATATCCTATGAATTACGAGAACTGGATATATATAATTCACTAATTTCTTTGTACCTTTTTGAGTCAATCTTTGAGAATTCACTCCGATCAAATCGAAGAGCATGTCACCACGAGCTCCCTCTCAAAATCTGAAGAAAAACGATGAAGAAACGAACCCAAAATTCACAAACCCTTCTCTCTTTTCTTTCTTTTATTTCTTTCTTTTTCCTCTGTTCTGCTTTTCTTCTCTGTTTTCGTTCCTCTCTGCTGTACTTTCTCTTTCTATTTTTTTTATATATATTTACTCCACCGCCTCACCAATTCCACTGCTAACCTTTATTAATATAGTTATATTATTATTCTTTTTTTCTTTTTTTTATTATATATATTATAATATTAATTAAATTTTATATTTCTTTTATTCTTTTCTATATTTCTAATTGATTTCTACTATTTATTTTCAAACCAAGTATTATTCTAAATTCTTTACGAATGCCAATATGATATGTTTTTAATGCATCATGAAATAAATGCATGAAATATATGTCAAATGACGTGTAGGTTTTGGGTCGAGGATGTTACAACCCGAACCCCTCCTGTTGTCGGACCTGCGGCAATGGAATGAATTTTAACGTCCTTGCATATCGAGTGTCTCATCCAAGCGCTTTAATCTCTTGATTCCATCACTAGTCAAAAACCTAATCCTCTGTTTGTCCTTGCAATTCCTATTGCTATCCATCCTAATCATTCCCCTTAATTAATCTGAAATGACAAAATCAAATTTGTATATTGTTTCCTCTAAATGAGGAAATCAACTTTCAGAAAAGGATAACAGTGTTTGGCAACCATTCCTAGATCCAAGAAAACGGATTGATTTCAAAATTCAGATGAAATAAAACACATTGAATGAATGTACCACCCACCTGGTGCTGTTGTCCTTCTCCTCCATCTCCATTGGCCACCGAATGATGGGGTCCCACGGCGGCCGTCCACATGATTTACCCATCGCTCGATAATCCAAACTCTTCTTCGGACATTCTGAGTAATTCCTTGAATATAAAGCTACTGAGACTTATATCCAAAATTGACAAAATTAAAAAAATAAAAAATAAAAATAAAAATTCCGAAGACTTACTGCAAATGAGTCAAATAAGTATCGCATTTAGGTGCATGTCTATTGTCAATTTCGGATTGATCGATTGCAGAGCAATCAATCTTGAAGGGGAAGCCATTGATCCTTTTGCCTTCATCAAACAGATCGATTCTCCTCCTCACCTCCACATCAATCACCATCATGTGTATCTTCGCGTTGTTGTGCGGCTCGTTCGTCGCAGCGTCTTCCACCATCAGATTCTGAATCGCCGCTGCCACTTTCAGCAACATCGAATTGTTCAGAGGTTGATTCAAATCTTTCAATTGGAATTTCCCACGACGTCCGTCCACCGGCGACCAGCGACACCGCCACCACAAGCAACAGAAAACTCACACGAAACATAAACCCGGAAAAGGTCATCCTAAATTGAAGAAGAAGAAGAGCTGTGAAGAAGAGAGAAGGAGGGGGAGGCGTAGGTTGCAGGAAAAAAAAAAAGAAAAAATATATATATATATATACGCGGGTCAACTTTGGTCAAAATGGGTTGGGGGCACGGATCGTTGCCCCCGGGCACAAGAGAACTACTCTAAACTATATAATAATTATAGTCAGAAATTTTATTTATTTATTTTGGTGATTAGTTCATCAATTTTGTATTTATATTTACAAGATATGTGATGTATTAACCTAATGCATATCTCATATATCTATCAATATTAATACATAGTCGGTAGGAATATCAAATTAGCTCTAATTTCTAATTTTCAGTAATACAAGCTACAAAAACTGGTGTGGACCTTCAACATCGTTTTTAAAATGCAATATGGATGCTGCGACTCAAATGACTTTTGAGTTTGGAACTTAAATCATATTAATGTGATTTTTGAGGTTGATGCAATGGAAGTCACATGCTCTTACTTGGCCCATCGATGGTGAGTCAGAATTTTTGATGTAATCATTAAAAATTGCAAGATCATTCTTGAAGCTTGTTCAAATTTATTGTCAAGCTTATTAATTAAAAAACAAATACGGTTGATCGTTTTATTATACAGAATTTTATATTTCATCTAGATCCAATTGTCTGGACCGAGCCACCTTCTTCTATGATGGACCTAATCTAAATAATTTATTATAAAACCTTACTTTCTTTAAAAAAAAAAATCTCTTTTTTTTTAATGATTTTGCTACTGTCCAAGTACACACATTTATACATAATAGATATTGCTAATGATCTCAACGTTAAACAAGCTCTTAACAAACAAGTTATCCAGTTATCCACTCTAGGAGTTTTGTTCATTAATTAATGAGTTAAAAGTTTTGATTCGTTTGTATTTATTTAACTAAATAATATATAAATATAAAGAAACAAAATAAGGGATTTGTTTCTATTTATAATATATAAATAGAAAGGGTATTTTCCTCTATAAAGAAATACCAAGTTTTTGTTGTGGCGGTCAAGTTATTGATCCAAGTCAAAGTCAACGCAGCATTCACGCGCGAGTTGATATGGACATACAATTTTGAATGGAATTGAGCCGCCCCACACGGTCGGTATGCCAATTCTTTTTTCCTCTTGGAGCGTATTGAGCCGTTGCAATTTCCAATTATACCCCTTTGAAAACTGCATTAGCTGAATGAAGAAGGATCAGACTACCTTTCAAGACTCGAGGGGTATTAATGTCAGAGCATCTATTTTATATATTCCTTATATTATAAATCAAAATTAAACAAAAAGTGGTTGATATAATTTATACTAGTTTTATATCATACGCGTAAACCCCTCCACGTTAAAGCTGTTCTGGAACTACCCAGTTCATCATCTTTGAAATTTCTCTCATAATTTTAAGCCTCGCTTTACAATCTCAAATCCGCCCTAATTGTCAGAAGAATATTTTGGCCGTGGACATGCGGACGCGAGAACCGGTGACGATTGGCGGCGGAGGAGCGATGCACTTGTTGGTCAATAATTGGCTGCGACGATCCGGCAGCGGCGCCGGCGCCGACTTCTCTTGCCGGAGTACAGGAAGCGACCACGACTTGGCTGCTATGGTCAGCGATTTCGTGGAAATTGGAAGTGCCGGCGCTGAGTCATGGTGTAGCAGCGACACCGATTCCGGCTTCTCCGACTTGGCTTATCTCGCCGACAGGATTTCGGTTAGTATTACCTTTTGTATCCTAACGTTTTATGCTTGCTTATGTTGCAATAAGAGTGTTGAGCTATGTAACTGTGTGTATGTGTTGTGTGTTAGTACATTTTTGAATGTGAATGAAGGAGAAGAGGTTGAGATGAATGTGGAGAAAATTGCACAATTATTTATTTAGATGGCAAATTAGCAATAGAGTTAGTACTTCTATTTACAAAATGACAAGTGATGAGAAAATGAACTTTGATTGTGCATCGTAGTGACGATTGTGTATTTATTTTTGTGACCTCCTTGAGAAGATTATCTAGCAGAAACTATGATTTGTTAGTTTGATATCAGAATGTTGTATGGAGATACACCGCTGGATAAATGTCTTTTGTGCTTTCCGAATCCTGTGCAGCACAATTCAAACAGGACTAAAGATATTTCTTAAAACAGGCAGAAAGTCGGATAGTTTCTATGTTGGCTTGAGTGATTCTGCAATCAGAACGCAGTATAATGTTCTGAATCCTAGATAAGAACGCAACTGTTTGATGTAATAAAACTCATCCAAGTAGAATTATAGGAGGACTTACATATATCACGATGGACAAGAACAACTTTATTCGATATCTTTAGCATATGAAAATAAGCCATAATTTTTATGGTTTATTGGTTTTTGTTTATCTTTTTTAGCGTTAGCATTCGTTGGCCTTTTGATTTGAATATTTATCTGGTTGTTAATGTGATTTATCCATTTACACGTTCCATCATGTTCTTGTCTATGGAGTTCAATTGTAAACAAAACATTAAGTGTGTGAAATCATTCCAATCTTATTGACATAGATCCAGCTCATATGTTTGGATATCCCTTAAGATTTTTGTTGGATACATATTTTTTGAAAGTGGCTTAAATAGTTAAATGGACATGTTTGAAGCGACAAATGATTCTCTTTTTCTGCATCAAACCACTTTATCAATGCATAGTGTTCATCATAACTGAAATTTTGGCTTTTTATTTCTAACAAAGTATTTGTTTTTTTGTAGTTCTACAAGCAGTTAGTTGACCAGTATGAGATTGACTTGACGATGGTTGTCAAATCCTTAATTCTGTCAATATCTGAAACAAACCAAAACAAGAAGCCAGATGCATGTGATTCTATGTGCATCCTTTATTCTCTGGTGAAGCTTCTGCAGTCTTCTGGTTACGACGCCGCTCTATGTGCATCCAAATGGCAGGGTATTGATAAAGTTCCTGGAGGTATGTATTATGTACATGAGTACATATTTATTGATCGTGTTTTAAGTTTGAATCATGTGTATACAATCGATCTTAGGAAACCAAGTGTTCTCTATGGGATTTGTTTTATCAGTTGGTGTCATTGTTATTAATGTTTTCTTCAATATCATTCGTTGCTTATTGTTTCTCTCTTACAATGTAGGTGAACATGAGTACATAGATGTGATAAAACATAATACCAATGGAGTCTCTGAAAGATACGTCATTGATATTGACTTCCGAAGTAACTTTCAAATAGCCAGGGCTGTTAAGCCATACAATGTAGTTCTGAGTTCACTTCCTACAATATATGTGGGCACCGTGACTAAGCTGAAACAAATTCTTGAGATTATGGTCGAGGCTGCACGGTATTCTCTAGAGCAAAACTCAATGCCGTTTCCTCCATGGAGATCTCTGCCTTATCTTGAAGCGAAATGGGAATCACCCTGCCAAAGAATAGTAAGCTTTCAGACAGGTGTGTCTTCTTCGTCTCATCAGCATTGTATTAGTTTACTGAGGCGTCTGAAGTCCTTCGTTCGATCTGACTTTAAGAGCTGAAGGAGTGTTGATACCTAGAAACGGATACGTAGGAACTTGGTCAGAGATTGGTCAACACGTAATTCTTTTTTCCCAGCTTTCTTGGAAGAGGTTAAACATCACATAAAGGCCATATGATGTTATTCTTTTGCTGTTGAGAGTTAATTAGGTTCTACAGAGTTTGATGTATAGTCACAATTTTGGCTAGTTTAAGGTTCATGATATATCTCCAAACTACAATTTTGTAACTTTGTATTTTTTTAATCATGAGAAAAGGATTTGGGCCGTTGAGGACCTGTTTTCCACTTTGGTTTATCAATCGGATTTTCTTCTTGTATTCAATAAAATAAATGATTAATGAACTTTAAATCCTTTTGGCATGTATTCTTGATCACAAAAACTTATATATGTAGATTGTGGGTTGAAAATAAATTTGTAAGATAGTTTCACAATATTATTCTTCCTTCATTAATTTGCATTTATCAAAACATTTAATCTGTGTCCCTGTTTGGGGGCGGTCAATATTATGCACAAAGCATATGAATTAGAGCCCCGTTTGGTAGATGGGTTTAGGGTGGTTTGGGTTTATTAACCATCCTAAACCCATGTTTGGGAAGTGGGTTTACGGCCCGATTTCTTACACTTGGCCCGGTTCAATATGCAGGCTTATGCTGGATAAATGATGGGTTTATAAACCCACCAAATTTGGTGGGTTTAGAATTGGCCCAACAATAATTTTTTTTTGTCCCCATTTTGCCCTTGTTTTTTGAGTCTAAATACCGATTTTGTCCTTATGGTTGCACAAAATTGCAATAATGCCATGATATTATTTCAACCCGATTTCTTTCTCCCCCAAAATTACATTAAATTATTTTTTAATCTTTTAAATTATTAAATTTTGGGATATTAAATTTTGTTTATATTATGTCTTTTAATTAAAACATTATTTTATATTATTTTTTATATTAAGATATTTTAGGGATCCAAACATTATTTTATATTATGTCTTTTAATTAAAACATTATTTTATATCATAATATATTATTTTATATTATGTATTTTAATTAAAAAATTATTTTATATTATGTCTTTTAATTAAAAAATTATTTTATATCATAATATATTATTTTATATTATGTTTTTAAATTAAAATATTATTTTTTATTATTTTATATTATATCTTTTAATTAAAAAATTATTTTATATTATTTTTTTATATTAAGATATTTTAGGGATCCAAACATTATTTTATATTATGTCTTTTAAACAAAATATTATTTTATATCATAATATATTATTTTATATTATGTATTTTAATTAAAATATTATTTTATATTATGTCTTTTAATTAAAACATTGCTATATATAATTTATATTAAGAATTCCCATTTACAATTATTGTATACAATTTTATGTTAAGGGTAATTCGGTAATTTCAGGTTTTTTATCAAACTTAACCCACAAACCAAACACAATTTTTACTTTAAACTCATATTTGCAAAGTATTAAACATTCATTTCAAACACAAAATTTAACTCAAACCTATTTCCAAACACTCAAAAAGTGTTATTTTGTCTTCAATGAACAGTAAAAGTCCGAAAAGCCCAACCAACCTAAACAATCTCAACCCGCGTACCAAACGGCCCCTAGAAAATTACAAATTAATCTAAAATATTATATTTGACTTGACCAAGAATAGGGGAAAAGAGAGAAATGTATACGTTAAACAAGCTAGTCAAAATAAGCAAACCAGAATAAATTAAGTTTGATACTCCCTCCGTTCCTTTTTAAGCTTCAATCTTGCTTGTTGATAAAGAAGCCAAACAATTCAATGCTACTCTACTTGATTTAATTACAACCTTATTCATTTGATAACTACATTACCTTTTTGTTCTATCAACATAATCCACTCATCAATAAACACGAAGTTACTCTTTAAAAAAATAAACATGAAGTTAGATTTGTAAATATATTGCAACTAAAGAATATCTCACCGTGTCTTCCAAAATGGCAAACATATTATTAATATTTGAGTTAATTCAAATAAAATTGTGAAAATGATTCCCATATAGGAAGAAATTTGTAATAATGTTGATTGCATCTCAAGAAAAGTGTTAGGCCCACGTGTGTGTTCCTCAATCCCATGCAGTTTCCCCATCTCCGCCACTTACGCCTCGCCGCCGCCGTCACCAATCCCCTCTCTCTCTTTTTCATTCTCACTGAACTCATCAATATGCACCGCCTGCTGCTGCTACTTCTACTTCCCTGCCACCTATCCACGGCGGCGTACGCCATCGGTGCACACGATGGCGGACAATCTCCCTCCGCCGTCTCAGGTTGCCGCATTCATCACTGACCAAACCACCATCGACAAGGTTAAGATTTTCGACGTCAATCCAGACATCATAAAAGCCTTTGCCAACACTAACATTTCCCTCACCATCGCTATCCCCAACGACGCCGTTTTGGCCGTCGCCAAGCCTTACGCCGCCCAATCATGGATCGCCACCAACGTCCTCCCCTTCCACCCCGCCACCAAAATCCGCCGTATCGCTGTCGGAAACGAAATCCTCGCCACCGGAGACAAAAACCTCATCGCGCATCTCCTTCCCGCGATGAAATCCATCCACGCCGCTTTGGACTCAGCAAAACTCGCTGCCGATATTCAGGTCTCCTCCCCCCATTCCCTCGGCATACTTTCCATCTCCGACCCGCCGAGTTCGGGTCGATTCAGGCTGGTCTGTGATCGGGCCATTTTCGCCCCGATTTTGGACTTTCACAGACGAACAAACACGCCGTTCATATACTGCTTGAAGAAAATTAAATCATGTGCATGAGCTAATTTATGAAAATTATTCTTATCTTGGCCGATTGTTGGAGTTTTTTTTTTTTTTTAGATCACATGATTTTGGATTATAGGATTATTTATAGTTGTATACATATGAAAGTTAATGAATTTGTTGTCTATATATAGACATGGATGATCCTAGATCAGATTCAGACCCAACTATCTATGCCAAAACTTAAAGAAGCACGTTAATGCTTTTCAATGCATTATTCATGCTAATACTCTACATTTAATTATAAGCTTATCTCTAATTATAACAAGGGAATGAAAAAGGACTAAAAACCCCCATCACCATGCGACTATCATAAAATAATATCTATTTTATCCATGAAATTGAAATAAAAAATATTTAAAATTCTCAATAATTCATGAGTTTCTGTAGATATTTCAAAATGATCGACAAATAGTCATGCCAACAATGGATATGAAATAAAAAAGATCAAAACCTCAAAAGAATGTGAGATGTCCAACAAAAGTAAATGAGTTGAGTTACATGTCAACGGATAAAGACAAAGGCCAAAAATATGGTTTGGACCACAAATCATATACCAAGAGTGGGCTATAAGCATCAAGAACGGACCATGAATTATTGTAAGTAACTTGCCGATCATGAAAAGAGAACACAAAGATAGTCTCGACCACAAATCACAATCAAGAATTGGTAAAGAAAATTTAAATAGTAATTACAAATGGGTAGAAAACTTGTTTATTATGAATATGGGTAGAAAACTTTGGCTAATCAAATTGGGTAGAAAAAACTTCAGCCCATTTTGATCGTGTGGAGAAAAAAAAAATGGAAAATGGTCCGCATTAATGAAGAACGTATAAGTTGATGTTCAAGGAACAGAGCCTTGATTAGCATTGAACTTATCAAACAGATAATACCACAAGCAAAAAATTAAAATTCAAGATTGATCTCAATTCAAGAGTCAGGTTATTCAATTTGATTTTCAACCCTGTTTGGCAAGCAGCATGAAAGAATTTCAAGATCCAGTTTACTCTTCTCAATCTGCATACATATACAAAAAGAAACACCGAATGATCTCTGTACATTTGGGGGTGTTTCTCTACTCCTTGTTCATAACCCTCCACTGATACCGAACAATAAGTTAGTCCCGACATTGCAAGCCTGGGGAACAAAAAACATGAGTACCAACACAGGGTTGCACCTACTGTCCTGTCGAATCTTGGTTGAGTTCAGCAAACTTGGTCGCCACCTTCATTGAGAGCCTAAGAAATTTCTCAGTGCATCGCCTGACACAGATTTCTTCTTGCTTACCAAGTGCTTTACGGTAAAAGGTGTTCACACAGTCGTTGAAGCATCTTTCCGAAAGGGCACCATACAACCTAATGCTGGAAAAGAGAATCACAAAGAGCAGGCATCAGCATCATAGCGTCAAACATTCACCTTAACTGTTTTGCATAATGAAAATTTTTGTATGCTTCTACATTTTTTGTATAACATAGCTACTTCATAGACCCCTCACTACAAACACCCGAATTCTATGCATATAACATTGTCCCATTGCTAGTAGCTAAATGTTGTTCCCTACATTTTTAAGTGCAGCATAAACGCTGTACAGTATTGTCTATTCTCTGCATAGAAGCCAGAAACAGAACAACCCGACCACGCAATTTTTACTTTTTTTGAATCAAGAATCATGTTGGAGTATAACAAAGAAGGCAGTGAGAAAATAACTCTCATCAACCTTCATTGCCCCATCTCAGAGCAGGGCTATAGGGATGGTAAACTTTTCAACTATTATTTCAACATCCTTCTAACACGAGTTCAGCTATTCTTGAACTTTTCAAGACAGTAAATCCATTAGCAGGATAATTAAATAAAAAATAACCCACACTACATAAGAAACATAACTTATAGAATCAAATGATATTAGTTTAGTCCTTTAAAACTTACATTTCCAATCTCCAAATGTAATAGACATTAAAACTCCAAAAGCAGACAAAAAAATGCAACATTTTTTCATAAGAATGTTATTCCCTTAACGTCCATACGCACCATTGACAAAATGCAGTGGTATTAAGGAGAATATTTGCTCTTGCTTCATCTACAAAGTTGCATAAATTCTATAAATCACTCATGCAACCTATTATATCTGAAGCTGCCAGAAAAAAACCTCTAAAAGCCACAATCTTTGTGCACCAAACCTATTTTTAAGAAATCAAATATAGCACCAACATAACAATATAGAAGCACAAGATTAATCAAATAAGCTAAATCCCCAACAATGTATGAAAAAAACCTACAAATTACAAGGTCATATAATTAAACACAGGACAAATTCACCAGTCCTAATAAAAAAATAAGAAGCTAATTACACTGAATTGAGCATACAAATATACACCTGTCGCGGGCTTGAAGATTGTCAACGACGGAAGAAATTTCAGCCGCGTCTGCTTCTGAGAAGGAGGAGAGATCTGTTGCTAGCACATTTTTATCCATGATTTTCACGCTTTATTATTCAAATTCGCGTTCTGTTCATTCTCAGATGGAATTTGATATATATGTGTGTGTGTGTGTATATATAGCTTGCGTTTTGAGGTCGGAATTAGGGTTTAGGCTTAGGGTTTAACGAGTATGGCGCCGTCCCTGAGAAAGGCGAAAGAATTGAATGAGAAGAAAAATGGCAAATGTGGAAATATGATTATATAGTTTGTATGTGGGTGTATATATAATATATGATTTTAAATTATTTTTAGGTGAAAAAAAAATGTAAAATTTGTGTTTTGATTTGAAATTATTTTGTTCTTTACTCTTTACGATTAATTAAATAATTAGTTGTAAAAAAAAAAAAAACAAGAAATTGCAATTTGAACACAAACTTTCAGTTTTAGTAAAATAAATCATGAATTTCATAGGATTTTTTTGTTCGAATTACTATCGAAAAATTGTGCATTGTCTGGTTAATATATTCAAGTTGGTCAAATAGAGTAAAAAATATTAAATATGTAGCAAACGATGTCGTCTCACTCTTACTTCTGTCATCTGCTTAAATTTTAATTTTAACCAATTTTTTCGATAATTATAAAAATAATATGATTTTATATATAAATGTAATTTCGACCACCGCCCAATATTTGAATTTTTCGTTGATAACATGTTTGATTTTTATGACAGTCAGCTATCAATATAGATTTTTAAAAAAAAATCACTACCTTAAAAATCATTATCTTTATTTCAATTTTAGTTTTTATTTATAAAAATAATATAACCTTATATATATATACAACTTGCATAACCACACCACGGAGATTTAAGTTTCAAAATCTTCCCCAATTTATCTCTCTAATTGTAAAACTCTTTTTTGGTTAAAAAATTTGTGAAACTTTTTTTTAAAGATGAAGAAGAAATGTATTTTTTGTGGTCAGTCTGGGAGAAAGATAGAAAGTAAATGAGGTTGTACCTTCAACTTCAAGCCTCACTGTACAGCTGTTTAACTATGTCTTTTTGATTTTATTAATTTATGTACTTTAATGTTGTGTGCTATACAGGGAAAAAAAATTGCGGAATTTCACCGAAATTTCATTAATTTTGAGTCACCGAAATTGAAACGGGGTTGAATAAATTTCATCAGCATTTCACCGAAATTTTGCCGAAATTTTGGTAAATTTCGATTTTGAATTCGGTGAGGTTATAGTATAAAATGTTTGAAAATCTCGAAATTTCGGTGAAACTTCGGTAAATTTCGTTTCAATTTCGATTTCGGTGAAATTTTTATTTTTTATACCCCAAATAATTATAATATTATATAATGAATTACACCAATTTTTTAAGGGAAAAAAATTATATTTTGCACATTATAATTATAACGTGTATAACACAATCAAATAATTTTCTTACACATTTATCGTAAATGGCTCACGGATTGAAAAGATGAGATGGATTATTCCACTCAAACCACAAAAAGATAATGTAGTGTCATTCATAAGGTTTTATGTCTCACTTTAGTAAAAATATTGATATAGAATCACTTTCTATGAGCATGGACCCAATGAATATGAACACTAATTCTTCTAATGCATATCAACCATCATATTCTCAAGACATATACGGCAGTTCAGAGTTTGATTGGACTCATCAAAATACGTTTCCCACTTCCTGAAATGTCACATGGTGGTTCAAACATGTACCAACCTAGATCTTGGGTCGATCCACATTATCCGATCTATGGTACTGTAGTTGGAAGAGACAGAGGGACATATGAATGGCATATTCATGATTACACTCAAAACCAGTCTAATGTCATGAGCTGGTACCAATATTGTCTAAATCAAGATGATATGTCAACTTATTTATTTGAAGCTCCTAGAAGTTCTTTTTGGTTATAATAATAATGTATTCAATTATTTTGAATTTCTCATGTTATTATACCAGACAATATTTTAATAATAGTTAATTCCAATATTGGTTGTAAATATGTCATTTTGTTTGAAATTTTAAGTTAAATACATGTATTAATGTTAGTTATAATATTTTATACAATATCATATCCAAATTTCCAAATTTTAACAAAGTTTCTGACATTTTTCTAAATTTTACCGAAATCGAAACTTTCACCGAAATTTCTGTAAAATCAATGTATCGAAATTTCTACCGAAATTGAAATTTTCGTCCTTGGTGCTATATATGTACTCTCTAATTATTGTATGACACATGGAGAAAGAACAATTGAATGACACACGTGCTTCTCTTCATTTCTCCAATCCTAAATAACCAAGACATCATTCCCAGTTTCTTTTTAAATAATCTTTTTTTTTTTATCAAATGTTAAAAAATTGATCTAAAATCACATCTTATTTATTGAAATAGTTAAATATATTAATATATACAATGATAAAATCTAAAAATGAATAAAAACAGAGAGAAGAAGAGAATGAAACTACCAAATTTCACCTTATATGTAGTTTGAATCATTTATTTTCGCATTTAACTTCATAATTTTATCCTAACATAATCATGACAAATTCAATATTACAATAATCTTAACGGTTGAAAATTCTTTATTTCAAACTAACACATCCAACAAAACGAAAATTACAATAATCTTAACCCTCAGTTCATTGTCGTATCCATGTCTAACTTCATCAATATAGCAAAAATACACATAATAAGATGATCTGATCATACAATAAATATCCATAATAAAATAAAATAGACAAAATAGTAAAGTGTTTCTTTTTTTAAAAGAATCTTGAATTGGTATTATACAGGTCAGAAATTAATTAATCCAACAGAACACAACCACCCCACCCCACTCAGCCATCTCCATCAATTTCCATTCACTCACCACTCTTACTCCCCCATCAGCTCACTATCTATCTACACAGAAATACAGTTATGGCTATCCCAATCTCTATTTCCCATTTTGCCCCTCTCTCTCTCCTCTATTTACTTCTCTTCCTATCTCTCTCCTCCTCCCCCATTTCCTCCTCCTCCATCAACATCACCCACCTCCTCTCCTCCTTCCCCGATCTCTCCGACTTCAACGCCCTCCTTACCACCACCGGCGTCGCCGCCGATCTCACCCCCCGCACCTCCCTCACCCTCCTCGCCGTCCCCAATGCCTTTCTCCGATCCGCCTCCGCCTCCATCCACCCTTCCTCCACCAACGTCGCCGACGTCCTCCGCTACCACGTCCTCCTCGAGTACTTCTCCCTCTCCGACCTCCGCCTCATTCCCCCCACCGGAAAACTCGTCACCACGCTCTACCAGACCACCGGCCGCGCCGCCTCTAACTCCGGCACCGTCAACATCACCGTCGACTCCTCCGAGATCGTCACCTTCCACTCACCTACCTCCAACGCCACTCTGTTGTCGCTGATAAAAACCCTGCCGTACAACATTTCGATCCTCTCGCTCAATTCGTTGCTCGTCCCTTACAATCCCGATCTAATGGCGTCGGAAACTCGGCCGCCGCTAGGGCTGAACATCACGAAGACCTTAATCGACGGCCACGATTTCAATGTCGCCGCGTCGATGCTCTCCGCCTCAGGGGTAGTTTCGGAATTCGAAGCCGACGAAGGCGGCGCCGGAATCACACTGTTTGTCCCCACCGACGAAGCGTTCGCGGATCTGCCGCCGTCGGTCAGATTTCAGTCGCTACCGGCGGACAAAAAGGCAGTCGTGCTGAGATTCCACGTTCTCCATTCATACTATCCGTTAGGCTCATTGGAGTCGATTGTGAACCCGGTTCAACCCACATTGGCCACTGAACAAAACGGGGCGGGTAGTTTTACCCTCAATATTTCCCGGGTTAACGGGTCGGTCGGGATTGATACGGGCATAGTACAGGCTTCGGTAACCCAAACGGTTTTCGATCAAAACCCGGTGGCGATTTTCGGTGTGTCCGAGGTCTTACTGCCGCGAGAATTCTTTGGGAGGAATCCGATAGAATTGGAGAAGCCTGACGGCGGCGGAGCGATGGGCGTCGCTCAGCCGCCGGATATTGCGCTCTCGCCGGAGAATTTCGGGCAGCCGAGCCGTCTGTCTTCGCCGCCGGGGACCGGAGTGGCGGCGGATGTGAGTGTGGGAATTTGGAGGATAATTTTGGGATTGTGGTGTACAGTGATTTGTCACTATTTTTAATTTTGGGTTGAAATTGATTGGATTTGGAGTTGTATGATTATATATTCCAATACGAAGAATGCAATATATGGTGCTTACATAATCAGCCATCTTCTATGATCCACGATTTTGATCTTTTTTCATTGTTAATTTGGCAGTTTAAAAAACCAGTTGTGGAATTGAAATTTGTGGATAATAGTGTACGAAATATAATCAGATTTGATGTATAAATTCTTTAGTTATTAATGAGGAAATCCAGTAGTTGTACCTTTTATCTTCATTTTGCAGAAAAAGCTGTGGAGATGCTGATGTGTTAAGTATAAAACAACAAAGAATTTCTATTTCTTGCTCACATCTCTCTCAAACTTGTTCATCATTTTCTTTTAACCAATCAAAACTCACCCTTTTTTTCGCAATTTTCTATCTTGTTTGTGCTTACCATTTATTGTTTTATGACAAAAGCTCGGTGAGACCAACTCACACAGATATGTGTCCCGAAATCTCATCCAATTTATTAAATCTATATTTATATTAAAGTAGAAAAGTTAGTCAAAATTACAAGAGTGTCACTTTCCCACTAAAAAATGTCATGTCATTAGTTCTGGCTTCTTTTTCTAAGCTTGAATATGACTTCTTTTCCAAGTCTGAATCTGGTTTCCCCTAAAAGACATCACATTATATAAGCAAAGTCATTCAACATATCTCATTTCACATTAAATGTTAATAAGAAAACAATTCATGGAGGATAAAAATATCAAAAAAAGAATAAAGATGAGAGAAGAAAATAAGTTTTTTCAAATATCAAAAGAAGAATTAGAGATGAGAGTCATTCAACAGATCTCATTTCACATCATAAAAGTTGAAAATAAGAAAACAATTCATGGATGATAAAAATATTAAAAGAAGAATATAGATAAAAGAGAAGAAAAAAAGTTTTTTCAAATATCAAAAGAAGAATCAGAGATAGGAGTCATTCAACAGATCTCATTTCACATCATAAAAGTTGAAAATAAGAAAACAATTCATGGAGGATAAAAATATCAAAAGAAGAATAGAGATGAGAGAAGAAAATGAAATATCAAGAGAAAAATCAGAGATGGAAGAAAAAATAAATTTTTTTCATATTTAATGAGATATTGACAACATTAATCTGATTATCATTAGTTTCATTATCCAAATACAAAAATTCTCCGATGAGGAACAACGTTACAAAAGAAAGATAAAAAAATACATAAAAAAAAAAAAAAAAAGATAGAAAAAATACATGTAAGAAATGGAGAAGTAAAAGAGAAGAGAGGTTGAGTGTCGCTGCCATGGCTGCTGCTTTTCCAGCGTATTTAATAGGAGGATAAACAACATATTTGCTTACTTCTAAAACACACTATAGATAAAAGATTTGTTTATTTCTATAGATCAAAGATCATGAGGTCAATAAGATGAAATTGTGGACTTGGTTATCATATAAATGAAAAAAAATGACAAAATCTAGATAGAGTGTAGATAGTGGTTGGAGACGGTTATTGAATGTAAAATTAATCTTAAAATATTTTTGTATCTAATCTATTTTCTTACTTAATCGTTTTCTTATATTTGAATTTTACTTTATTTTTTATATATTTTTATGTAATTTTAACAAATAATCATTATATATCTGTAACTTAATTGATAGATTTAATATATATTATTCATATTATTTAACTACTTAATTCATTGTTGTTTTTTACCACGGGTTTAAGAAAAACCCTCCGGCCTCAAAACCCATTCTCCCTCTCAATTCACCCTGAACCCCTGCTTCCCTCCACTGTCCCTTTCTCTCTCTACATTCACTCTACCTCGCTGCATTTCCAATTCGACCTTTCACCGACAGGCGGCGGCGGCAATGGGGAGCAGTACTGGGTGGCACATGGCGGGGATGGAAGTGCCGCTACTCAGCACCGATTCCATCGAGTGGCGTCAACTCTCCATCCCTTCTTCTTCAACTTCAACTTCTACGCCCAATAATTCGAACCACCCACCCGCCAAAGACTTCGCTTCCTGCTGCGTTGTTGGAAATCCCCCTTCCTATTTCATCTGGTAAATCAATCCCCCACTATCTCGTTTTGTTATTAAGTTAAAGTGAACATCTACAATTGGATTTTCAATCCAACTAGATTAGAGAGACAGTTACATAAGAGAGTATTGTTGTTTTGATTTTTTTTTTTTAATTCCTCCTCAATTATTGGTTTGTAATGATGAAGATGTTGACGAGGAACAAACTAAGAGAACACTAAAAGGGGTTGATTGCATAAATGGTCTATGATTATTTCATCTTAGATCTTTACTAAAAGTGAAATTAAGTTTAACACATGTCAATTTATAGTTAAATATTTTCCCATCTAAATTGAATTAATTTTAATCATACACTTATCATTAATTTATTTATTTTATCATTTTTTATAATTATACTAATTTAACTCTTAATTAAAATGAAAATTCTTCTTTCCAAAACACCCTATCATTTATTACATTTTAGTAGGGGTGAGCATGGATCTCAAACATAATCGAACTGTGGAGAAATCCGAATCGAAACAATTCGAACCGATAAAAAATCCTTGATTATTTGACTTTATCCGAATTGAACCGCTTCGATTAATTTTTGTGTCAAACCCAAATTGTACCGAACCGAAGAACCGATTTCAAAGAAGTAACTATATACAAATTTGTATGTATCATTGAATTAATTTTTTTTTATTGTTATATTGGATTAGTTACATATCAAAATTTATTATTATTATTATTATTATTATTTTAAGACTTCTTAGAATAGAATGACAATTAAATAATAAAATAAAATAATTTTAATAAATAATTTTGAGATCACTTAAAATCTACTACAAGGTGCACAAATCCAGATTTGTGCACAACAATATTGTTATATTATATGAAGTAATACTGTTATATTATATGAGTAATACTGTTAAAACTATATATAATATAACAGTATCACTCATATAATATAACAGTATTACTTCATATAATATAATAGTATTGTTGTGCACAGATTTGGATCCGTGCACCTTGTGCACAAAAGTTTTTGTCTTAACTTGAATAGGTATTAATCAAATAATTGGTTTGTAACTTATATAAAGTAATGGATAAGATATTTTGAAAGATAAACTTTAAGATTACTAGGTGTACAAAGATTTCGAAGAATAAAATTTAAAGAAAATTTTGAATGTAATATTTATTTTCCAGAAGAGACCTACTTCAGTGATTTATCAAATCTAATTTATTAGATTATGACTTGTTTTAAGATATAAATTAAATAACGTTGTATGATATATCTGTTTATTTATTTTTTGCATTTTGTTTTAATGAATATTTATTTTAAATTATAAAAATCTAAATCTCTAAAACCTAAATTGATCCGCTTCATTTTTCCCGAATCCCTGAAGGAACCGAACCGAAGTGACGGAGCAATTCCGAATATTTTTTTTTCAAATTCTCCGAAAATCTCCAAACTTTGGAGCAATTCCGGGGATTTCTTTATCCCCGAATTGCTCCGAACCGTGCTCACCCCTACATTTTAGTAACGATAATAGTTGATATTAAAAAAAAAAAAAAAAAAAAAAAAAAAATATATATATATATATATATATATATATATATATAAAGATATCAAACATTATATAATAATTATTCATGAAACTTATGTAGTGAATCATTTAAGATTAAAATCCTAAGCGAATTCTTGAAGGTCTTTTGGTTATTGCTGAACCATTTTGCCATGATAATGATACTTTTTGTTTGCATTTTGACGTAGATTAAACTTTATTATATACTACAAATAACAAAATATTTCAGCCTTTATCCAGTAACCCAAAGAGGTGGACTCGGTGGAACCCAACCCAAGCTTTTTTCTTAAAAAAAGCCCAGCTTTTTTTGGGCCATCAACACCCATATTTTTGTTAGAAGCCCGTGTTAATTATCCTCTTAACTAAACTAGCTGAACTGGGGATAAAGTTAATATATACTCTCTTCATCCTAATATATTCGGTCTTTTGCTCAAAACACTAATTCATTGCATGTTTAAAAAAAATTAGATTGAATTAGTGTTATAAGTATTTTTTATTAAGAATATATTATTTTTTATTGTTGATATTTTCATTAATTACCTAAATAAACAATTATGTTAGTTCAATTATATATAGGCCTAAACAACACAGCCTCACAGACATGCTAGTTTTCTTAAAACGCACAAATAAACATTTTTGAGTAAATATGCTCTCTATAAAAACCTTAGCCTAACTTGCATATTAGATAAACTAGGCCACGGTATATCCCTGACCTATTTTCATCCATATTGTAATGGATCATTTGATATGCTAGTTATGGAGTCTATGCCCACTTAGTTGGCTAGTCAAAATCCATAAGCCATAATATCAAGATATATTTATGTCGTTTATTATTCAAAAACTTGAAATTGATTTTATGAATACCTCATATTTATAAAATAGTTCAAATGTGTTATCTTTTTTGAATTTAAACATACATATGTGGGTGGTTATATTTAAAATTTTATATCTAATCATGATAGATACAACATTTTATACAATGTATTTTATTAGCTATATAATTAAAAACCTTAAATATATACACATAGTGCCTTTAAAGGTAGCTTGGAATGCGTAGAGAATTTTATGGAATAGGCTCCCGACTAGAGATAACTTGAAGAGGAGAAATATCTTGCACAACGTAGATAATTTGTCATGCATCCTTTGTCGATCTAGCCAGGAGACTGTGTCTCATGTTTGTTTTGAGTGTCCCTTCTCTCACCAGGTTTGGATGGATATCTATTATTGGCTTAATGTCCCTACGGTTATGCGTAATAGACCTTTGGATCATTTATTTTGTCATGGAGGCATCTTTAAGGAAAAGAAGGGTAAGGATGTTGTTATTGCTATATGGATGTGCGTGGTGTGGACAATTTGAAAGTGGAAAAATGCTTGCATTTTTCAGGCTGCGATTATCTTGGAGAAGATATAAGAAGAAATCAAAGCTAGTGAAAGAAAATATGGCAGAAACATTTCAAAGAAATGAAGAAATAAAAGGAAAAGTGCTAATTCACTTATAAAGTTGCTAAAAAATCTTTCAAGAAAGAGACGTTGGATTATATCACCAGATCAGCTTTCATCCTTAACCATATTCAGTTCAAGGCTATGCAATTTCAAGAATCAAGTAGGCAATTTCAAGATCGTTTTCGAGAGCCGTTTCTTATTTTTTTCGTTGATTCTTGTTTTTGAGTTGTATATATATGTAGAAGTATAGTAGACGTCACTTACTTTACATTCCAGTTTCTAGTGAGAGAAATATAGGCTAGAGAAGTGAGTGTGTTGATCAGAGAGAGAAGAACAGTTTTTTGAATGTTCTTCATTTTGAGTTGTAATTCTTTCGTTTCCAGATTAATATAGAAATCCCTCCCTTTGTTTTCCCGTGGATGTAGGCGTTTTATGCCGAACCACGTAAATGTTTGAGTGTTGTTTGCTTCGTTCTAGTTTGTGTTGTGATTTCTTGAAGTTGGAATTCATTTTTGCAAAGTGAAAAATTAGTATCTTTTAGGTGTTTGAAGAAAGTCACCTAAGAGCTAGAATGTGGAGTTGGCGTGCAATCATTCTATTGAGTTATCTCATTTTTCTTTTCTTTACTGGATTGGTAATCCATGTTGATCTTCTCTTATTATTATTATTTTTTAATGTTTCTTTTTGTATTCACGTGGGTATGTCTTATACCTAATTTTTCCTTTACAATATTCTTCTTTTACTGAGAAAAAATAAATATCGAAACTCTTTGCCTCAATGCTAATCATATATATAAAAGGATGGTTTGTTCTCTCCTGGTGTTGACAAGTGACATCCTCCAAAGATGCCACATCAGCCTCTCCAAGCTTTTTATGCAAAACATGTTCTTTTCTCATCTCTCTCCTACCTTTTCATCTCTCCTATCTTTTCAGCATTTAATTCAACATTTAAGAGAAGTTTAACTGCAAGAACAGAAGAAAATTGTAAAGTTTCATATTGCAATTGGGTTTTGATTCCATCTTTTTACTATCTAGGTTTTTCATTCTCTATATATTGGACTTTAAGAGCAATGTGTACTTATCTATACATTTGAAGTTGGATCAAAAATAAAAAATATTCATTCAAAATCTCTACATATATCTATAATTAAACTACAACCAAAAAGAAAAAATTAATCGCCAATGACAATTTCAATCACATATTCATAAATCTCACTGAATATTTATTGAATTAAGCAAGTAGAAACAAAATAATTCTATTAATGAAGAATCAATAACAAATACTATTTTTAGGATGAGTGCAAACAATATCAAATAAAAATATAGCAAATGAAATAATCACACATGATC
Organism: Scutellaria minor; assembly: GCA_954870855.1. NCBI lineage: Eukaryota > Viridiplantae > Streptophyta > Magnoliopsida > Lamiales > Lamiaceae > Scutellaria > Scutellaria minor. The sequence goes on from OX940729.1 coordinate 6,419,775, forward strand.
AATATACATTATATAATTAAAATCTAAACAATAATGAATAAGTACAAAATCATATATTGAACTCACCTTCACTTCAAATTTAAAAAAAATAAGATATCATATCAATCTCGTGCATTGTACGGGTATTACTCTAGTATACTTAAAAGAGAGGTTTCATTATGTATACGTACATGTAATTTATTAATATAAATTGAAGGAATTAAAGTTTTTTTTAGTCTTTTATGTTTGACTCATTAGATTTTTAGTCCTCTATCTTTCACTTTTAGATTTTTAATCTTCTATATTTACAAAATATCATTTTTTAGTCATTTTGCTTGTAATAGGAGGTTTTTTTTTTTTAAACTTTTTAATTACAATTTAATCTAAACACCAATTTTTTTATTCATCTAATAAGTTTAAATTAATATTAATAATTAAAATTTCTATTTTTCATCTGGATACGAGAGAGTTGAAATTTTGTGACTACGAGAAATAAAATATTTTAGGATCAAAATTAATATTAAGCAATTAACAATTATTTTTTCACAATTTATATACATTTCGTACCAGAATCGGATAACACAAAACTAAAAAAAAATGATATTAGTCATATTTTATCATATATATGGATAATACAAAACTAAAAAAATGATATTAATCATATATATCATTTTTTAGTTTTGTATAGAATATGATTAATGTATATAAGTAGTGAAAATGAATTATTTAATTGCTTGATATTAATTTTGATGTTAAAATGTTTTATTTCTCATAATCACAAAACTCTAATTCACTCATTTTTAATTATTAATATTAATTTAAACATGTTAGATGAAGAAAAAACTTTTTTGGATGTTAAAATTAAATTATAATTAAAAAGAAAAAAATTATATACTCTTGCAGGTAAAAGGACTAAAAATGAAATTTTTTAAACATAGATGACTAAAAATTAAAAGGTGAAATATAGAAGACTAAAAATCTAATGAGCCAGACATAAATGACTAAAGAACTTTTTTCCCTAAATTGAATAAAGTTCTAAAATTGTACAACTATTGAACCTTTAACAAAACCCCCTCCCTACCAATTATCCAATATGCTAAGGGAAAATCACAAAATGTTGGTCTCAAGTGGTCAAAGGTTCAGAGGAGGTGAATGAACCTCTTTTAAATTTTACGTTTTAAAACTTTTCTGTAAACAGGTTGCTGAATTCTAGAGAGAATACATCAACTCTCTTGATTCAATAAGCTGGCAGTGTGCTTGTTCAGCTTACTGTCTCGGTTTTCACAGTATGCAACGGAAACTTAAGACAGAGTTTTTTTTGAAAAATAATTTTCTTTTCACCAGAATGATTTTAACAGAATACTTTTTAGCAGTATGAGCAGGATATATATATGATATGCAACAAGTAAATATAAAACGATAAACACACAAAGGTTTATAGTGGTTTGAATGTGGTATAGCTCTTCCACGTCCACTCTTCTCCTTCACACAGGAGGAACTCCACTAGGTCAGTTTGTTTTACAAGTCTCAACTTAACAAACCTCTTCCTAACGAGACAAACCTACTAGAATTAGTAAGATTCCTAAGCAACTCTCACATGGGGTACAAATACTCACACAGAGTAAGAAACCTTTAAACAAAGACTAAACACTTAATGAGGATCTAAATCCTTCCCACTAAGGATACCAACTAAAACAACCTAGCACACAACAAATGGTTAAAAAGTATATGGTCTTCAACTTGTGCTTTTGAAGTCAGCCTTAAACATTGTAAGCTCGAAAACTTGGGCTGGACTGCTTCTGAAGGTTGAGTGACTGAATTGTTAGCAAACTAGAGTTTTACTTGAGAATTCTGATCACTTAGAAAATATCTTGTTAGTTCAGTAGTTTGCTTGGTCACCTTCATTTTCTATTTATATTTGTAAGAATATGTCCGTTGAAGAGAGTCATAGTCCTTGTAGAAATTCAAATATTGATCTTCATGATCTTCGCATTTAATGCGCCTGGAGAAACTGGAAAAATAGAACATGTCCTACTCTGCTCCGCATTAATGACGCCACTCCTCGACAACAGTGTTTTTGCAGGTCCGCGGTCCAGATGACATCACCTCATTGGTCAGGTGCTAACTTCCATCTACCGGTAACTTTGATAATACAGAAACCTCGTACTGCATTCATTACTTCTTCGTACTGCAATAAATAAGTTAAAACAAACTTACAGTTTACTGCTAAGGTTGCAGTAACTACTTACTGTTCTGCGCCAGCTTCCTGTTCTGCGTCTGCTTACTGATTCCCGAACAGTTTCCTGTTCCTTAATCCTGCATGTTGATTCCTTACCAGTTTCCTGTTTCTGAATCTTGCAGAAAACCTCTAGTTCTCATTACTGTTTGTTATATGTTGTTTGCTGATCCAGCTTGCTGATCATGCTTATTCCTTCCGCTTACTAATTCTGCTTACTGCAGATCAACATCCGATACTACTATACTTGCAGAATCTTGCTATCATCAGTAACTTCTATCTTTCTGATTTTTTACATTTTTACAAATACAATCCAGAAAGTTAACTTTACAAAACTAAGTTCCACTTAAACAATGTGGAAAAATGGGTACCCTAACTTCCTATACAAAGTTATTTGTCTCATCAAAATCCTATCAAAAATATCCCAACATAAAAGTTGTTAAATAAGAAAAAGAAAAATTTAAGGATGAGACTATACACACTCTAAACATACTTAATGCACACAAATACGATACATATGTACATGTTATCAAAATACAATATGTGCGACCCATGCAGCACAAACCAACCATACATACATACACGAGAGCTGTCTCCATCTCGCAAAAACTCATATAAGACCGTCTCACATAAGATATTACGTGAGACGAAACTTTATAGTATGTGAGATCGACATTAACATATTGAATGAATTGACTCGCTTTATTGATCTATATAAACACCGTCTTATATAAAATCCTACATGAGACCATATCACATAGGACTTACTCCCTTCATTTTAGTAAATATGTTCTTGCCAAATAACCAATATTCTTTTTATTTAATAAAAGTTTTTGTTATGAGTTGTTAGTAGAACTTTTTTTTTTGTTATCTTATTTGATCGTTTATAGCCATTATCATTGTATATAAAACCATGAATTGAATGCAGTTTAAGAGTAGGGCTTGTGTGCTTCTGGGATATGGTGTGTCCCCAACCCCAACTTTAATACCTTTAAATAATACGATCAATACTTTTACATGTAATAAGTAATATCTTTCACTAAACCATATATTTCGGTTATATAAATAAATAACTTATGAGTAAACAACTAATATCTTATGAATATACAACTAATATGTTTCACTAAAATATTTCAATTATACAAGTAATAACTTATGAATATGCAACTAATACCTATTAAATATACAACTACAACCTTATTATTCTACCCACAATGAACATATTAATATGTGCCTACAGTTGATGTATCATAAAACTATCATAACTATTAATTTCACTTTCAATACACGTCATTGGTGGGCATATGAAAGGTTGTCCATGATGGACATTTTATTATTTCCTTATACAACTAATGCCTTATATCTATATAATTTAGAGAGTTTCTAGGATGCACCGGGTGCACCGGTACCCCACTAAACCACCACCCTTGGATGATGAACTTTTAAGTTGAGCCCTTAGATTTAGTTACCTGCAACCTGCACAATGTTTTTTTTTTTTTTTTTAAACTAAAATGCAAATTTGGTATTGTTTTTCACTTATAGTGATTTAAACTCTCTTCAATTTCTCCGTCAAACAAAGTGCCACCTTCCTCCACCTCCCGCCGACTGTTCGCTCTGTCTCTGCCACCTCCCGACGCCGCCCGCCACCTCCCTCCGTTACATAACCTAAATTTGCCTCCAACATGAAAGAAAGTAAGCATTTTAAGAATTTGTGCCCTAGTTTCTGTTCTATTTCAATTTTTTTATAAACCCTAGTTTTTGTAAGTTACTGATTATGTTCAACAATGTTCAATTGTTGAATTATTTGGCTTTAGTTTGTGTTGGAAATATGATGGCACAGCTAGTGTTATTTTATGCTTAATTGTGTTCGTTTGCTTGGAGGTTATGATTGGGGAGACTTTTCAATGCTTGGTTTTGGAAGAATAGATTTTGTTAAAGTGATTGTGGTTATTGATTCATTACCGAAAAATTGACTTTATTTTGGATTGTTGGCAATGGACACAAGGGGTTTCAAGAGGCCCTTTGCACGAAAATGGTTATGAAAGTGTGTTCGATTTTCTTTTGGGGATTTGTACTTATCATTGATGTGCTTTATGTATTGGAGTCTTGAGTCTTGTCCTTTCTATTTCACCATGTAGGAGAAATTTTTTTGATTATGAAACCAAGCTACATTTTTACATGAATCAAAGTCCTTTCTGTTACATCTGTCGATTGGATGATCCACGTTTCTCACTCTCTAAGATGGTATGGTAGACATCTGATAGTGTAGTTGGCTTGTCTTCATTCATCTGCTATGTAAAGAATGATAATTGTGTCGTTACTATTCTTAGTATTTGTCTATATTCCAATCTTCTTTCTATTGAATTATACCTCTGGGCTCTTTATACTTTTGTTTATATTCTGATTTATTTCCTTTTGAATTATATATCTGGCTATAAACTTATTCTAAATTAGATAGAACAAGTAATGAATGCATTAGAAAAAGGGCGCGGCTATCCTATAGATAAAAAAAATTAAACAAAATTGGTTGTTGTTGTTGGTGACTTGTTTATTTTCCTTTTAGGCTGACCAAGTGTCCTTCAGGTCCATCCTAGGTCCTATTACAGGGGTAGACAACTCTTTATTCAGAAATTGTTGTGTTGAATTCTGGTATCTGTATAAAATTTGTCATGATGGCAGCTTTCTACACGTAAATCTGGCAAAATGTATAAACATTGAAGACAACTATCTGCTTTATGAATAATAGTTCTGGAATATCAGGTGTGTCATTGGGTAATTTGATATTGGAATCAAGAATTTTAGGTTTGCTTCTGGAATAGTGAACGTCTGTGTTCACAAGTGCTCATGACATAATGCAGCTACTTTGATTCTTTAGTCATCCACTTAAACATGATGTATTCACCCCTGCATGAGCGTGAAGGAACTCCTTGACTCTGGTAAAGCTATTTCAAAGCTTCTCTGCTAGTTAGGAGTTAGTTTTGACGGAAAATATGGGATATATAGACCGAGGAGTAATTGGTGATAAATGGTCTTCAAGGATCCTTTGGCTCCGCACTATTGGAACTGCGGTTGGTATGCTCATTATTTGCTGAATCTGATTCCCCATCCTGAAGACTACTTATCAATGCCTTAGAAGAATGTAGGAGAATGAAATATGGAACATAGTTGATGTGTTTATAGTGTACAACTTTGTTAGGAGTATTTATGTTTCCTTTCATCTATTGTTTCTGTGGGAAAAAAAACAACTAATATGTGGATGAATAAGTTGGCCTTTTCGTTGTACTCGGGAGTTACATTAAATTTCAAGTCTAATAATGCACACAAAATTTGTTTATGCTGTGGGTTTTGCAATCCATGACTTATAATTATCCTATTATTAGCGGATAAAGCTTTTGTTTCTTATCAATATATCGGGTTGTTGTAAAGCATTATTTTGAAGTCATAGGTCAGAAACAAGGAAAAACACATAATACGATCATATCTTTGGTTACATATTGACAATATTTAAGGTATTTTAGCTTCATTGGGCTTTGTTTGGTTTCAGTTTTTGGTTCCATAGATGGTAACATAATGTAATGATATATTCTATTAAAATAATATAGTTAATTCTTGAATATTTATATTAATAAAAAATTTAGATATTTTAACTTTAAATTTATGTGTATATCTGTGCGGTGCACATATTGTCATATTTTTTGTTCACTAAATCAAAAGTTTGTCTATATTTTTTTTTTCTCAAATAGAAAATACAAATTTGATTAAAAATTATTATCTTATTAATTTTCTAATAGTAATTTTATTTTTTGTCATATTATTTCGATAGTATAATTTTTGATTGGAACACGTATTGTTTTCACTCTAATATTTTAATTTACTATTACACCCGAGACTACTATAAATCAATAAAAAATGTCAAATGCCCAAAATGTTAACATTTACAAGTTTTGAGATATATTACTTTTACATAGCAATGTAAATAAGCAATTAAAAATAATAAAGAATCCTATATAGATATTGCATTTTCCAATTTAAAATCAAATAATGAATATAGAACTTAAAAATTAAATTAATTAGTATTCAATATTTAGATTAATATAATAATATCATTACGATTTAATTTACCACTATATTAACTAGGAAAAAAAATAAGGTAGAAGATACAAAACAAACAAGTCAAATTATATGATTTTCTTGATTAAGTCTTCACTTACAAAACAAAGAGGGATTAAAAAGGATCAATTGTTAATTCAAAAAAAAATACAAATAATATATATTATATGATATCAAATTATATAGGATTTTGAATATATATATATATATATAAATAAAAATACTTTAAATTTAAAATTTTCATTAATTGATACTGCGGAAAAGTTTTTTTTTACAACAAATTGGGGGAATATACATGTATATATAAAAAAGGAAGAAAAAAAGGAAAACATCATTACAAAAGAACAAAAAAAAGGAGCAAAATTATTTAATATGAAAGCCCAATTCACATTATTTAATAAGAGCAAAATAATTTAATACAATAAAATTTAAATGAATTATTTAATAAGAGCAAAATAATTTAATACAATAAAATTTACATTTAATTAGATCCACAATAAAATAAGGACAAAGCCCAAACCCAAATTAAATATGATCCACAATTAAAAAACATGGGACCCACTTAAAGATCACAACCCTTCTACAGCAGGTAAAACTCACAGGTGCACCACATAATTGACCTTAAAACTTATACCAAATTAATAATACCTTTGAAATAGATGAAAATAAGTTTTTGTCTCAGTTTAATTATATGAAGTCAGCACTCAAGTAGATTGTATAGCAAATAAGCACACACGATTTCAACACGGAAACCAAATTTGTGCAAGGGGCGGCAGCCAATTGTATGTGAAACGTTGATGTCACTAATTTTATATATTGACTCGGATTTAATATTCATATATATATATATATATTGGATGTGGACCAATTCATCTATTAGAGTACCCCCAATGGTGCTACCCAACATTTGAGTTTTTTTGATGCCACATCATTGTCATCTCAAAAGTAAAAAAACATCTACCTCTAAACAAATACCTTACCAACCATTCTATCCAAAAACCCACTATTCATGGTCCCACTATCAAATCACTCATAATTTTTGTTTATCTTTATTAATTTACCATCTCTATTTATTATTTTATTTTATAATAAATAAAATATCATAATATTTCAATTTATGTAATTAATTTTTAAATTTTAATTATTTATTTAATTTAGTATACATGAAATAAAATTGGATAATATATTATTAAATTTATTGAAAACAAATACATGGAATAATACAATAAAAAAAAGACAATACATTTATGAAAATTGCAAAATAACAAAATATTGAAGTTAATTGAAGTGTGGAAAGAAAAGAAAAAAGAGAAAAAAGAAACGGTTAAATGTACAGTAATTTTGATTGGAATAAAAAAAAATTGATTAAAAAAAAACGTCTACTTGCTACAGTAATTTTGATTGGAATAAAAAAATAATTAATTTGCTATAGTAATAGCTGGAAATAAAAATAATTTTTTTTTTATGGTGGTGGGCCCACTTCTCCCTCTTTTTCCTAGGGAGAACTTCCTCTCCCCCAACCATCTCCCTCTTCTTCTCCCCATGCCACTTCACCCTCTACCTCCAATGGGTAGCACCATTGGAGGTGCTCTTATCGTGTGTACAAACCAGCAATGGTTGCTGTGCACTAATGTATGGGTTTAATAATAGGAATGGCGATTAAATAAGTAGAAATAAACAAAATAACACAACTTGAATCCCACAATTGTGTAAAAAAAAAAGAAAAAAAAAAAGCCACCTAATCATGACTCCTGAGTTCAGTCTCCTGTTTTTATTACCTCAACAGTCAAACACATTCTCTCTCACAAAGGTCAAACCTCTCTCTCTCTCTCTCTCTCTCTCTAAACTTCACCTTTGTTTTGCCGCTTACATTACAAATTCAATGAATTGAAAACACACTTGGAAAACACCTCCATTCTTCCCCCTTTCTCAATTCATCCTTTCTCTTACTAAAATTAATAATGGGGAATGGAGTAGGGAAGATGACGATGTGCTTCACTGGAGCGGCACAGACGGCCGACGTTGCGCCGCGGCGGAGGAAGGACATGGCGGCTTCTATGCTTTTCTCCGACCCGTTGGACGATCTGGGCCATTCGTTCTCTTACATCCGACCCGAATTAACCCCTCATTCATTCCACTCGGATACCGATGAGCCCCCAACGACGACGTTTAAGTCCATTTCCGGCGCCGCTGTCAGCGCCAACACCGCTGCGCCTCTCTCCACCGTCGTACTCGACCTACATTCCTACAACGCCGTCAACCGCGCCTCCGCATTCGAGGCCTCCACCACTTTTTCTTCCATTCCTCTCCAGCCCATTCCTAGAAATTCTTCTACACACTCCGGCCCGCTGCTCAATTCGGGCCTGGATCCGAGCTCGGGCTCCTTGGAGAGAGGGTTCATCTCGGGCCCTCTCAATAGTGGGATGTTTTCCGGGCCTCTTGAGAAGGGCCCTTTCGATCAGTTCCAGAGAAGCTACTCGCATGGGGGATTTTCGTTTTGGCCCAGATCGAGAAAAATGTCGTTAGTTCGGGCCCTTAGGCGGGCCCTGTCGAAGGGGATTTCTAGAGGCCAGAACTCCACGGTTGCGCAGATTAAAGGCGGGGTTACAATGAAAGAAAGCTATTGGGTGATAAGTTCAGAGAAGATGAATGAACTGACAGTTAATGGCAGTGAGTTTAGTTTAGACGATGATGATTCGTTGGTAAATCAGAATGTGCAGTGGGCTCAAGGCAAAACTGGAGAGGATCGAATTCATGTCGTCGTCTCCGAGGATCACGGCTGGGTTTTTGTCGGAATTTATGATGGATTCAATGGCCCCGATGCACCGGATTACTTGCTCTCCAATCTGTATTCGCTTGTTCATGAGGAGCTCAAAGTGTTGCTTTGGGATGAAAATCTTGCATCAGACGACACATTGGTTTCCAATTCTTTTGCTGATATTGAAAACACAAGCTCGAAAGAAGATGAACAAGTGACAAATTCTTGTACAAATAGCAACTTATTGCAGAGAAAGAGAGGAAGAAAGTATCGAGGAGTGGCGAAAAGATGGGAGGAGAATCAGAGGAGATGGAGGTGTGAATGGGATAGAGAAAGATTGGAACTTGATCGAAGGTTAAAAGAGCAGTTCAATAGAAACAGGTCTAATGGAGCAGAGAGGAGTAATCATGGTGATGTGCTAAAGGCTCTTTCACAAGCATTGAAGAAGGCTGAAAAGGGCTTTTTGGACCTTGCTGATAAGATGGTAATGGAGAATCCAGAGTTGGCTTTGATGGGGTCTTGTGTTCTTGTAATGTTGATGAAAGGAGAGGATGTGTATTTGATGAATGTAGGTGATAGTCGAGCTGTTTTGGCTCAGACGAAAGAGCCTGATCTTTGGAGCCATGCTTTGGAGAGGATCAATGAAGAAACTCCATATGATCTTGAAGCTTTTGAAGGCTGTTTTATACCTAGTTTAAGAGCTGTTCAGATCTCCAAGGATCATTCAACCTTCATAAAGGAGGTAAAGTTGTCTGCATTGCATTACTTTCTTGATTCTTGATCAAGTATTCTTGGATTCATATTGTTGATTGATCGTTTATTGTATGTTATTTGCTCAACAGGAAGTCGTGAGAATAAAAAACGAGCATCCAGATGACGTCTCTGCAGTGATCAATGACCGAGTAAAGGGTTCACTAAAGGTGACTCGGGCTCTTGGTGCTGGCTTTCTCAAACAGGTTAGGCCTTTTGTGAGTAGATAAAGAAAATGGTATCATTGAGACTTCTTTTGTGTATATCTTGAAGAATATGTTTCATTTATACGCGATGAAGCATTTAGCATTTCACTATCATGATACATTCAACTTATCGTGCCATTCTAGTACTAGTAGGTAGTTAGAGAAATGAATGGATAAATGATAGTAAATAAACTCTTAAGTGTCTTGTTTGTGCAGCCTAAGTGGAACAATGCACTGCTAGAGATGTTCAGAATCAAGTACATCGGCGCCTCACCATACATAAACTGTGTACCATCACTATACCATCATAGATTAGGGCCAAGAGATAGGTTTCTAATACTATCATCTGGTGGACTATACCAATACTTCACTAACCAAGAAGCTGTGTCTGAAGTTGAGCTATTCGTCTCTTTGTCGCCTGAAGGAGATCCAGCTCAGCATCTGGTCGAGGAGTTGCTCTTTCGTGCAGCTAAAAGAGCCGGTATGTCTTCATTTGGTACTAGGATTGTTTTGACTTTGTCTGCCGATATGCGGTGTTGAAATGTGCTCGTTTTGTCTCCATTTTCAGGCATGGATTTTCATGAACTGCTTGAGGTACCGGTGGGTGATCGAAGACGATACCATGATGATGTTTCGATCATCGTTGTTTCATTGGAGGGAAGAATATGGAGATCCTCTGCATAGTTAGGGATAGTAAGACATAGACACATGATGTTCTTCACATGGAGTTACCATACTCCCCTTCTTTTTTTTTTTTCCCCTTTTTCTTGATGAATTTAGAAATTTCGAGGGGCTAGGATTGTTATCCTTCAAATTAGTCAGACGTAAGTTTGGTATTGAGTTATAGAAAAAGAAACAAATAGTTTCGAGGATTTAGGTACTTGCATTGATTGTCAAATGATTTTTTTATTTTTTTTCCCTAATAAATGATACCTTAAGGAACCAATTATTTTGTTGACAATGTTCTATTTGTTTTAGTTAGAAAATCATCAAATCATGCTGTGTCTTCTGTTCCTCCTATGGCTAAACTCCTAAGAAGGGTATAATTAAATCGAGTCGATATGATGTTAGAGTCGATCTTTTTTTTTTCCCCTTTTTTTTGTTTTTTTTTCTTGAACTTGACTCAATGAGAGGCACATAAACTCAAATTTGGCTTGATTGCTTTACCAATATTCATACATCTGTTGAAATTCAATTTTTAAAAAAAATGTTTGATTATACTTAATAAGTCTCCATGTGACTATACACCTATACATGTAAAATCATTGAATAGGATTATAATAAAAGTAAAATAGAAGAAGTCTTAGGCTTGATAAGTTTTGAAGCCTATCAATTCCAGTCTTTTTTTGATCTCAAGCTCACACTTAATTAACCTTGAGTTCAATTCGAGTTTTTATGGAGACTGCCATTATTGTCATTAATATAATAATATTGCACCAAAATTCAAAGAAGTTACACTCTAGATTTCAATTTAGATTAATGATACGAAAAGCCTGTAATAATGACGAGTGAACTGCTGTTGTGGTCACCTAAAAATGATATCTATTCCACGCTTTTATTTACTCATAGGTTTTGAAATTATAAACTCACATAGTTTTAATGCACAATAAATGATGTTACATTGAAAACACAACAAATTCAGTTCTTGAAATGCCACTTGGTTACTTGATGTTAGTATTTCATTTATTATTTAATTAAATATTATAAATAAAATCTATTATTATTTTATAGTCCACCTTTTTTTTTTAAATTATACATTATAATCATTATAATACACACGAATTCTAAATTTGTTGTCTTTATTGTGAGCACAGAATATTAGTTAGAGGACTCAAATAACAGGTGATTATAAAAGGAGGACCAAACTTGCGATCGTCCTATAATTAAGGGACCAAATCACAAATATGATTAACTCTGCTTTCAAACACAGATTTTCTCCAGAATTTCGTCCATGGTGTCAAACCTGTAATGCCAAGTGAAAGCAACAAAATTGAACCCTCATCAAAACCCCAATTTTGACAAAATGCTGGAAATGGATAAAGAACTCGTACTTCACCAAAACCCTAAATGGAATTCCTCCATAGTTGGTTGTTTGGTTTCTCTCGTCTCTGTTATTTTTACCCAATTCACACTCTCTCTCCTCCCTCTCTTCCTCCCTACCTTACCCTTCATCTCTCTTCTTCCCCTTTCAGGTTTTAATTCCTTCTCTGATTGTGTTGGATTCTGTAAATATTTATGTATAAGCATTAATATTTACAGCTTCGTTATCAAATACTATTTTATTTATGTTATCTTTCTTAAATTGCAGCTGTGTTGCTGGTGATAGTGATGGGTTTGGGGAGATTGTGTAAAAGGGTTGCTGGTGTGAGAGCTTCAGCCCCAGCTTATGTTTTATTTAGCATTATTTTCATCTGGGCTATTTACACTTATGTGGTTCGCCAAGGTACCTGTTGATCCCTCAACTCAGTTGCTGTGATTTAATCTCTTGTGATTGTTCATAATTTAGTTGTCAAATATGCATGAAAAAGTAAGTATGCAAGATCACGTTATTGTTTGGATTCTTAGTTTGGTCATGTTTCAATGCGATTAGTGTGTGAATTATAGCTTAAATTGAACTTCGGTTTTTTAAACCTCCATAGTCATCTGTACATTAGAATTCCAATTTAACAGTATACTATTGAGCCGGCTAGATATGATAGTAGTTGGAAGATGCTTATACAGTACCTTCTTTCAGGAATTAACGAATGTAATTTCCTATAGGATTATGTGTTTCCGACTGGTAATGCTATTGTTTGATTTTGCAGTTATGTCATCTTTGTTGGACATTGTATTTAATACAGAGATCATAATGGTGATAGTTGGCCTATGTAGGTCAGTTGCTTATTTGTCAAGGTTTCATGTGGACATATATGTCCTAGTGCAATGCAATAACATTTCATGTTTTTTCATGGGTCTTACTAGTCGTCCCATCATACTATCCATGTACTGTCTGACAGCATACTATTGGTTGCAGTATTCTTTTGTTGGATCCTGGCTTTGTAGCCCATCATCATTCTTCTTGTGATGACCTATCTGTCCAAAGTCCTCTCCATGACATTGAAGCACTGGAAGAGGTGCCACAAGCTCATTAGTTGTTTGATTACACTAGCATAACTTCTATGACAATATATTTTCTCTTGTAGAAGTCAAAAGTTTTGACAACTGTTGTACATCAGGAGTTACTAGCTGAACAAGTAAGATGCCTGTTCTTTCTTATTCTTGTCAATGGAAATAACTATTATGCCATTTATCATCTGCACTTGGTAAATTTGACAAGCAGTGTTTGGATTTGACTCTTTCTGCAAACATAGCAGTCTAACATGATCTAAACATTCATGGTATGCCATGTAACCAGGCTGAGTGTGATATCATCCAAAAGTTGACTAGTAATATTTGAATCAAGTCACTCAATATACTCTTTCAGTTCGTGACTCATAATGCAGCTTCTTGTTTCTAACTAGGAGTGCAGACAGGGTATTGCTAACATTTCTCAACTCAACTTCAGCACTGAACATAGCTACTCAGTCCCCTCCCCCCAATCCTGCATCTGTTTGTGGTTGATTTCTTCATTTAGAAGGAGGACTTTGAGTCATGTCAGGACTTTAGTGATTGCATAACTGAAGCAAATGTCTTTTCAAAGGAAGTGTGTATGCATGAATTCATTCTGGGATTATCTTAAGGACTAGTGACATAGTGTATACCACTATATGACGTAGTTGGTCCCTAGAAAATGTTTTGGGGAAAAAAGAGCAAGAGTAGTAAATTGAGCTCTAAGAGCAAAATTAAGTTCCTACTTACTAGTTTAGATTCATGTTTCTCTACTGAACATGCTCCAGTAGAGAAAGTGTATATTATGCTTCAAATGTATTCTTTTCTTGTTACATAAGTGAAAATACATAGATTTTGCTTGATTTCTGGTGTATGCATTTCCTTGTGAGTTGTAAATTCTATGCTTTTTTCTAGGTTTATACGAGACACAGGAGGGTAAGGTATTGCAGGCACTGCAAGAATTATGTTATGGGATTTGACCACCATTGTCCTGCTTTTGGGAACTGCATAGGTAAGTAATTATGTGCATAGTCTACTTTTTTCTTGATGAAACTGTTAGTCAAGTCTTGATACCTTAACTGTTCATACTATTATCTATTTATTTAAGAGGTATCATTAAGAAGTGTACGTGTGTGGTTGTATGCAGGTCAAAGAAACCATGCTCTCTTTTTAGTGCTCCTTGTTGGTTTTGCAATATCTGAGGCATCTTATGTAGTGTCTGCTTTTCAATGTGAGTTTAAACCAGCTTTCTCCGCTTTTTACTTTTTCCAATACAGAATATTCACTATACATGTAAGGAAAAAGTAGATATAGATGCCCTATTAGGATTTAACAGGGTTAGGTGAAGCAGAAGCACTAAGATTTTAAATGTCATTATATTTGAGGAGGTCATGAGAAACTTTTTTAAGTGTAGTTGAGGTCTTGCTGTTTTATGGATGAGGTCTCTCTGCTTAAAGCATATGCTCTGTTTTTTCTTGTAAACCAAATCAAGGAAATAATATTTCCTAGTTATAGACATATGAGTAGATCATATACACGAAATTCAACTGCTGTGCAATTATCAACGTGAGCATTTTTGTTAAACTTGTACAGAAGTCTTGATTGGTCTGTTATCTACACGCATTTACATGTCTAGAAATTTAAATAAATACTTATACATATAGAAATTTATATTAATTAGAAACCGGTTTAGGAGCCCTCCATGTCCTATATATAACTTATTCTTTTTTCATAGCCAATGTCCTAGTTGTGTCATGTCTATGTTTTCATAGATGGTAACTCATATTGACAAAAATGAGCGAGGAGGCGTCTGAGTAGGTATTGGTTTCACCAGGGTGTTATTGTTGTCGGAATGAGTTTCTTCCAGCCTGGAATGAGTAATTTTTTAGAGTTAGCCAATGCCAAAGAACTTCAAAGCTTCAAAGCTGCAACTTAATTGAATACGAACATCAATGCACTAAATGTAAATGCATTTTTAACGTGAGTGAGAAATATATTTACGATGTATAATATTATTTATATGGATCATGGAAATATTGAGCAAGCCGTGTGATAAATCTTAATGTCATGAATACTAGGATTTAAATAATTGTCCTCGTTTCTTTATCTTTTTTGCCCTTTACTTCTCTGCATTTTCTGCTCAATTGATCTTACTCAGTTTCTCTAATCCTCTTGGGCTCCAGTTACAGCTAAATTTCAAATCTCAAAAGAAGTTGGAGAGGAGGTATGCTATATTTCTCCAGCTCCCGCCCATTGATGCACTTGATTACCATAATCTCATATTTCAATTTGCCGCATTCGTTGAACAACTGGTTTTCTGTCAATGTTAAATCATATTAACTTGTGTTTGTCAATTTGTGGTTAAATTTTGCCAGGCTCTTACTTCCAGAAATTGGGTCCTTGGTACAATGTTGTTTTGTCTAATTCAAGTTCTTTGGCAGGTAACCCTGCAAACCCCCCCCCCCCCCCCACACACACACACAAACATGAAAGTCATGTTACAATTTCAGTAAGATAGCTAATTTTTCATTTGACTGTTAAATTTTTCTCTACTTGTAGGTGGTTTTCGTAATGTGGCATGTCTATTGTGCATGTTTCAACATCAAAACTGATGAATGGGTAAGCTTATATGCTAAGCAATGAGATGAGGCTTTTAAGGACTAGTATGGCTGACCGTGACATCTCAAATTATGTGATGTATCAAATTCTATCTTTCATAAAAAACTCCATTTCCCATGGATAGACAGGAGAACATAGTTAAGGCTAGTTTACTATACAAACTCAATGGGACATCTGGATTTAACTGCTCGTTTGTTCAGTGCATGAAAAGTTAGCTAAGCAATGCAACTTATGATCAGAACTCTGGATTAAAAAAAAGTTATTCAGTGGATATGTTTTTGCTTTATTTGAGAAATGGACAATGTACATTTTGCCTTCAAATTTCCAAATTCATTTGTTGTAGGCTCAGTTGCAAGCACCGTCGAACTTTATCTGGTCAAGAAAACTACATGATGTCAGGGAAAGTTCCCAGCCACTTTAAATACATGTTGACGCAAAATTCAACTAGATGAGGGTTAAGACTTTATACTCATCATCATCATTAAGCCCATTTTCCCAACTTACTGGGTTGGCTACCTGATTTTGGTTCTTCAAGTCACATGATCTCCACACATACAATCTTCCTTAATTGCCTTCATCCAAGTTTTCTAATCCTCCATAAGCGCTCTACCTAAAGAGCTTCCAATCCTTTCATTATCCTTATCTAAAGATTTTATACTGATATTGAGAAACTGTAGGATCTTATGGCAATAGGTGCAGATGATCTTTTGATTGCTAAAGAGGGTTGCAGTTTGTTTTGCTTGGTTGCTTTACTGTTACATGACAATTATTAGTACATAGGTTGTCTACATATATCAGAGTTTCCATGTGTGATGTTGGGAATAAAATGTCTACCTGAAACAGTTTATTGGGACAATATTTGCAGATAAACTGGAAAAAATATCCAGAATTCCAGGTGAAACCCATCTCTGATACTGGTAATGTTTAAAATCTCTCATTTTTTCAGAGTACACACTCTTCATTTTAATTAGTAATTCATAATAGAGCTATTCTATTGTACAGTTGATCCTCAGAATGGCATACAATTTATAAACCCTTACGACAAAGGAATTTTAAGGAACATGAAGGAGTTTCTTTCTGCAAAAGGATAATTTTCTTGCACACGCACTTGCTAGTTACAACAAGAGCATTGATATGTTACTCATAAATCTAATCCATGGTTTTTGAAAGTGCAATCAAACAATATGGTGAGGTTGATTCCTCGAAAAGTGAAGCGGAGAAATCTCAAGTTTGCAGTTTTCGAGCATGATCATTTCTTACGAGGTTCATTTGTGGAAGCACAACCAGGAAGCTCTGCAAATCTGGTAAAAGCTTTTAACTTCTCTGTTAATCTGTCATTTGCTTGTAGAAAAATATATGCCACTTGTGACAAAATGAATACACATGTTACTTATCCACTCCAAAACTAAATCATTATCAACACATGCTAGCACATCAGTTCTAGTTGTTTGTTTATGGAGTCATATTACAGTGTCAAAATGCCATTGGATTATAGGGATCGACGTGTCTCACCATCAACCCCTTCTTGAGCCAGCATCGTCAATTATCGGATTATGAAAGAGTGGTATTCTTTAAAAATCGACAAGGATCTAGTTAAGAGTTGTTTTCATCAAGGAAGCTGAAGGTTCTAAAGCAGACACACTTGGGAGTTACTTGAGAGGAATCATTCAAGAATGATATGACAATCTTGTTTTTTCGCTATATTTTAATTTTGAGTTGAACCCCAAGTTGACATTGACAAGGATAATTGTAGTTTTCTTAGAAGATAGTACTTAGGAAGATATTTTTGTGAAATGGGGGGTCTCCATTTCCAGATGCAAACCCATTCATTGTACGCAACTGACATTGATTCCTCAAGTCTTTTATGATTTCTCCCAACCACCAAAAATTTCACATCAAATTCCAGATTTCAGTTGACGTGGGTGGTGTTGTCTTTTCACTTAATAATAGACTATATTCTTATAGACTTTTATATTTGATGAAATACATCCATCACTCAATCCATGGATTGGAGTTAAGAAGACCAACTTTTAGAAGCAATAATTTTATACTTCCGTATGAAGGATTATCTTTTCTATTACAGAAGATAGTTTTATTACTTTTCTTTTATAAATCAAGAAAATGAATAAAATTGTTCTTTTGATAAAGATGAAAAAGTTGGTTTTTGTCGGATTTTATACAATATGCACTTTTTATAGGGGTAAACGATATGACCATTTCAAAGAGTTACATGATATGATCATATCATGTAACTCTATAAAATGAACATATCGTGTAAATCGGATAATCAGTTTTTTTTTTTTTTTTTGCACTTTTAACACAAAGTTAATTTTGTCAATTTATCTGATTTGTGATAAAAAAGTTACAAAATCATCTTTTATGATAAAAATATTTTACTATTTGGTTTTGCGGTATTTGGGGTATTTTTTCTATATATATTTCAAGTTTATCTACCTTTCGATGACAACGTCTATTGTTGATTTGTACATGTATTGTGTGTATGATGGATGATGCAGGTGTGAAGGGATCTTAAATTCAATTCCTTTCAAGAAAATGAAGTTTTGTTGAGTGATTTTTATATTACAACTTGGGGGGTATTTTCCACTTAGGATTTAATTAATTTCAAAGATTTCAGGTGTTTAGAAAAGTTATTTTATTTTCATTTAGCAGACAGGAGACTTAATGTGAATAAGGACAAACAGATTATAATGGTGTCAACTTGGAAAAAAGATAATAATAAAAAGATGAATATTGTGGACCTTGAAAAACCAGCGGTTTACATGTGATATCATTTTAAATTAAGATGTGACATTGTTGACTCCATCAAGCCACCATTACACAACAAATATCAATATAATGTCGAATGTTTGTCAAAGAAAAAACAAAAATAGAAATATCTATGTGAAATGCTTTCTTTTATTGTGAGTGCTATATAAAGAAAGGAAAGACCATATAGATATTTATGAATCATTATATAATCTAATTTTTATGTGAATGTCTTATTAATTTAATTTCATGTGATGAGTCAAGTCATAATTTATAAACATTAAACTAAACATTAACATATAAAAATGAGTCACAGTTGTTGTCAGGTTGAAAACTTTTTTGAAGAAAATTTTCCAATATAGAATGTTTATAATTTTTATTGATGAAAACAATTTTTGAATATGAAGGCCCTACTCTTTTTACCTAAGTTTATCACTAAATATTTGAATCCAGGAAAATATCATTTTCATTCATCACTTTCTCCACACTCCAAAGCAACGTTGATTTCTATATAGAGTGAGACATACACCACTTCACATTTTATTTTATTCAAATTCACAAGTTCCAAAATTTGAAATTCTCACAATCGTAAGTACATATCACATAATATTAATACTATTACTATATTAGTGACAGTTTAAAAATGAAACTACCGACACTACATAGTGGCGAAGTACGATGGATTATTTATAGGAGAAAGATTCAAAACATGATTAAAAAAAAATAAAAATAATTGTCCGGTGTCCTTTAATCCCAAGGACAAAAATATCGGTATCGGTAGAAATATCGGTACTTTAATTTTACGGAAATATTGAAATATCGACGAAAATATCAAAATATCGACGGAAATATCGAAAATATCGAAATATCGGTTCTTGAATTTTAAGGAAATATCGGGGAAATTTCCGGATATTTTTGTCCATGTTTAATCCAAAGAAACTAACATGAATTTCATGGGAATCAATGATTCCACTCTTTTTTTTTTTATACTTAGAATAATGATATAAAGTTATAAGTGAAAAAAATAACAATGCATATATAATATTATTAGCGCCCCATATTAGTTTTAATCAACATTTTTCATGCTCTTAATGCCATATTATTGCTTATTTTGGAAGGGAAAAAAATGGAAAATATTCAAATCTCTGAATTATTATTTCGAAAAATTAAACTAAATTGATGTCGACCAAAACTCAGTGCTACCTGTTCATGAAGTAACGATCCTCCTAACAAAAATCTGCAAATCTTATTCAATAATTGATGATAATTAATTAGTAAAGTTAAAAAATTAAATAAAGGGTCAGAATTGATGCAATTGCCACGTGGCTCCATCGTGTGGACATGCACCACGTGAGGCTGCCTCAGCAAATAATTCTTTAAACTTTACATCAAAAATAAAATGAAAAATAATAGCACTATGTATGACAGGTCATTATTTTGTGGGCCCATTATAAATAACCTTATCTCAGTGTCTCAACTCTCAAAATAAATATAAGCAGAATATGATGAATTATAATAGTACAAAAATAATTAACCAAACATGAGACAATCATCACGACATCCATCAGTCCAACCATAACTATTGTCATACAAATAATTCTATATAAATACTATTTCATCTTTGAATTTCTATTACATGGAATACAATCTCAAAAAAAAAAAAAAATCCAAAAGCTAAAAACAAGAAAATGAGACAACAAGAATAATGCATTCATTCGTTCATTACATTACTCGGCCTCAAATTCTTGCATCATAATACAATGAATTTTACAAAGATTGTAAAGAATATCTTCCTATGATTCAAGTTGGAAGTAAAAGCACCATAATAATGTAATAAACCACAAACCTGCAAACATGCATTTGCTTATTTTCTTGAATCTACAAAGCAGATGCAGAGCTATGTATATTTACCCCAATGCCGCCTCGTTTTCCGATCGTGTTATGTGTCGAGGCTCAACGGTTTATCGAGCAGCTCATTCTGAGCAGCGATTCGGCCTGAGCCACGGCTCATTTTCCCGAACGAGCCGACTGCTGAGAGGCTCTTGAAGCTGCTGCTTCCCTCACTAGGATTACGAGACCTCCATGACTTTCGCGGCTTTGAATTGTTGACATCACGATCAATATCATTCTCGGTTTTAAGCTTAGCAACTACCAATCTGACTATGTTACTTCTGCAAAAGGGGCAAACTGGTACTGAAGGGCAAGAAGTCGTTGGCTTGGGCTTATTATGGCAGCACAAGGCTAGAGTGCATTGTGCACACATTCGATGCCCACATTCTTGAACCTCGATCGTGCATACTTGATCAAAACATATGCAGCATAGATCCGTATCACTACTTGCCTACACAATAATAGCTACAATGAATCCAAGTTTGATGTGTTTAATGGATTCTTGATCAGATAGAGAAGTAGTTTCGAAAAGGGGTGTTAGATTTTTACCTCGGATACATCGTCATCAATGCCAGAGTCGGAGGCTGATGGAGATGGGAGAGAGTAAACGGTGCCCTTTAATATGGCCTTTTCGCGTTCCCTATTAGCCTCCATTAAGGCCTGTTCTAATAGAGCTTTAGCCTCTTGGTTAAGTTCACTTATGAATTTCAAAGGTGACGGCCATACGAGGGGCTCTGCAGATGAAGGATTCAGCAAAGCTGCACATGCACCGTGGTGATGCCTTGAAGCTACCGTATATGGTATTCTCCTGAATTATGTCCAAAATTTCACACTTTAAAAAGGAAATAGCTATACATAGCAAGACATGGAGCTCTTTGTAATTCACTAATCTAAACAAGAACCCAAAAAAATCATGATAAAATTGCCTATCTACTATTTCCCTTCATCTTATTGCTAGCATAACATTAAACTTAGTAATAAAACATGCATTTAAGTGAAGTGCAAGATTATATACCCCGAGGCGTCTCTTTGAAGTCGATCAGCACCCCAGGCGAGCAATTCTCTGATGCAATCAAGAGAACCACCTCTTGCAGCCAAATGAAGGGGAGTACTGCCAGGAAAGCTGTGGTAATAATAGGGATTATCAATCACAAGACAATTGCACCAATATTCAAGGATAGAATTATACAATGCAATGGTAGATAGGGATTACCTATATCCACCAGTTGAAGCGCAAACAAGGGCTCCATTGTCCAACAATATATGAACACATTGAGGGCGTCTTTGACGAGCTGCCAAGTGCAACGGCGTTGCCCCTTTGCTATCTCTAATGTTCACAAACCGCGAGTATCCCCTAGAGATTCATGGCTAAGAATTAGGCTATGAATTCATAGATGAACAGCCACAAAGCCATACTTGAAGAAGAGCCTACCATGAAGCTGAAATATGGGAGATTCGAGCAGCATTGAGAATGGCTTCGAGGCACTCGAAATGGCCATAGTAAGAAGCATAGTGCAAGCATGTTCTTCCATTCAGTGTATCAAACATTAAAATCTGACCCAAAACTTCAAAATTAGCCCTAGAAAGATGCCTATTGATTAATAGATAAATAACAAGACATTTTCTAAGCATACATACATTGGCACCAGCCTCAATTAGCTTCTTTACACAGGAGATCTTGCCATGCATTGAAGCCAACATCAATGGAGTCTACACACATCAAAATCACTCAAAGATCAAACACTTCCATCTAGAAAAAGATAAAAATTCAATCTTTCCACAAAAGCCGAAGATATAAAGCACACCTGTTTGTGCCGGTTCAACACATCAGGCTTCACAGATCGGTTGAGAAGCAATGAAAGAATCTGAAACCCACAAACAAGAACATAAACAGCCATGAAACCAGACCCAAAAAGCAAGAATCAAAAACATTTGAAGAAGCCCACCTCGATCTGGCCATTGGCAGCAGCAATATGCAGAGGAGAGTTGCGATCATAGACAGTGGAATGATGAATTAGAGAAGAATCCCTTTTCAAAATGGCTTCCACAAACTCCAAATCACCATACTGTACTGCACCAAACAGCCTCTGTTCCTCACTGCTGCTACAGCTCAGCCCCTGACCCATTACTCTCTCTTTCTCTCTCTAGAAAAATTCCCCGTAAATACAAAACCTACGGCGGCGGCGGTGGCTGACCTCCACCTTGATTCATGCACCACCGTGGAATTGGTGGCTGAAGAGGAAAAGTAGCTTCACATATTTATTTGTAATTATATTTATGGAGTGGGAAGGAGTGAAGAGTTTGGAGCTGCCCGAGAGAGGGGCAATGGCTGACCGTGTCGGAAACAGCGTGTGAGAACGGGCAGCTGTCAGATATTTTGCGGGCAGTTGGATTCCCTTAATGATATTTTAATTAATTAAAAGTAATATACATTTGTTTTTGTTGATTGTTCAAATCTAATGCTAATGAGTCAATGTTTTATGGTGTGTGATTGGTCTTTTTCATTTCCCCTTTTCTTCCCTAATTCCAAGTTTCACATTTTATTTCTTTCTTTTTTTCTTTTTATAAATAATATTATTTTTCAAGTTGGGCCTTTTCCTGCCAAAGTTGGTATGATGCTTTATTTTATGCACCGTTGTGGTATGGCAATTTAATATTTTTAATTAATTTGGTAATTTTTGGACAATAGTCTGTTTGGTGTTACTTTGTCAAATTTTTACAGCTCCTTTTGTTCTAATTACAATAAAATTCCCATATTTCCAACATGGTCAGTCAATTATGTCCTAACTCCTAACCATGAACCATTCCAGAAGGTGTTCATTTTAGTATAAAAAATAATATGATACGATCTTACGAAGTAATTTTATGAAATTAATATTTATTATTCACAGTTTTACTTTTAAAAAGATTACAAGGCCAACTTTAAAAATGTAAATGAGTTATAGTTCTCATTAATTTAATGAAAGTGTTTTTTTGAAGTCATATAAGAAAATGTATTTTGTTCATCTTCATTCTTTTATGATCCAAAGCTATGCCGTATGAAAAAGAAATGCAAAGAAAAAATTTATATATAATTTTAGTATACAAATATTTCTTTTTATTTGTAATTAGTAACTTATGAAATACCCAATTTTTTATTAATTAGAAGAATGGTTTCAGATGAGTTGATTGCAGTTGTTCAACAGCAATTATACGAAAGCGATTATCAAACCGAGAATACCTAATATGCCCTTATAGATTGAAGTAGTCTTGTCAATTGTTTTGAATTTAACGGGGCATAATCGTAAAAACCTTATGTTGCAAAATACAAGCAATGAATGAGATGAGATTATTTGATGCATCAACTATGCATGTATAATATAATTAGAAAATATAAATGTACGCAAAGTAAGTTTATTGGCACAAGTAATTAAAAAAGGATGATTGTAGGGTCCTCATTAAAATGCTCAAAGTTAGTCTTTATGAAATTATTCCAAGAAATCTTGTAAATGGGGGTTTAATTTCTAATAAAGGCTGAAAGAACAATATCTTTGAAATGACAGACCACCAAAAATAATAAAGAATTGTCTTTTAGGCCCAAAAGAGGCAAAATTCAAATAAGAGTTACTACCTCATTTCCATAAAACGAGTTATAATAATGATAATAATAATAATAATAATAATAATGATAATAATGATGATGATCTTTAATAATAATAATAATAATAATAATAATAATAATAAAAAAGATCTAGCAAAAGAGTTATCACCATAAAGTTTTAATTGAAAAACGTATAATTTTCTTGTAACTAACTTGTGAATAGTTATAATAAATTTTCGATGTAACTTAATGAATAAATAGATGTGTATAAGTGAGACTTTAGGTCCAACAAAACGTTTTATATTTTTAAAACTAAAAAAGGTTGTATTTTGTTCAAATATAAAATTGTTTTTTTTTTTTTTTGGATGGGAGATTTTTTTTTTTCCTTTTGCAATAGGAATAATATTCTTTATAAGAATGACATGGGAGATTTCTCATGAATAATATGCTCACATAAAAAATGTGCATACATGGATTGAAAGGTGGACCACTTGCTTTGACAAAAATCGATATTGATTTAGGAAAACCAATTACCTCTTTTGATAGTAAGTTTAAATGATGGAATATAAATAAGAATGCCAACATCATTTCAAAATGAGCAATAATGAAGATAACAAATAAGGAACCCAAATAATACAGGGTATTTAAATTTGTATCTCTCCTAAAATAAATTAATAATACATGAGAACTACTCAAACTCGCTTAAACGTATTTATGTTTATATATATAATTCTTTAATCATTCCCAAATAAATAATATATATAATTATACACACACAAATTTAAAAAAAAAATGGTGGATGGCAGACGATTTACATACATATTTTTAATTAACTTGATCTTGATGATCCAATTAAGGACCAAGGTCAACTGATTTAAGTATCGAAAAATTTAATCAAATGACTACCAAATTAGCAATCTTGATTGATGTGTTTTCTACCAACGTACCAGATATCTAATATATCTATTAATTTTATATTTCATAATTCTAAAGGATTATTTCATTATCATCGATGAACATATTAAAAATTGTCTACGGTGGGTATTTTAATATTTTCGATCTAATTAATTTATATGTATTTTTATGGTAAGTTTAATCAAACTTCTAATATTATCTTATTGGTCAAAACCATCTTCATTGGAGCTAAAAAATAAAATCTCAAAATCTTGATAGATCCTTTTTCCCCCCTTTTGAACATGTTCTTCTTACCCCTCTATCCTTTTCTTTATTTCATTTATTTATGAGACCATAAATATAGATGGAAAAGGGTGATTTATTGAAGGGCATTTAATGAGTTGTCTCGCATAATGGGTCTAAGATGTTCCAAAAGTCCAAACCCATATATTCGGTTTTGGCGGTCATTCCAAATTTACTATTGCAACTAATTAAATATTTTAATATCCAAGTATTTTGATTAGGGGTAAGCAAAATTACCAGAATTCAAATATCAAATCGAATTAAGTGATTCAGTTTGATTAGTATAGTTGTTGGTTTGATTTGGTTTAGTATAATGGAAGATTTTCGATTTCTGTTTTTATCAATCAATTTGGTTTTAGATCGAACTAATTAAATTACACTAAAAGACGAAAAAATCGAATATAACCGATTGATTCAATTCAGTTTTCATGTGTATGTCGGTTTTGTTCGATATATTAAAATAAGTTTTTATCTTTTGAATTCTTTTTCTATTTGATTCGATTTTAGATCTATTGTCCACCTCTAATTTTGGGTTTCATTTGTAACTATTCCCAGTTTTATATATTCAGTATATCAAAAAATGCATCTAATATATTATAATACCCTGTCCGACAAAGGTAGACCACTATTTCTTTTTCATTTATTCTAAATTATAATCACTTTCCTTATTAGTAGAGTATAATTTATCTAAAATACTCTTAATTATTGTTTGTTTGAATTAGTCATTTTCTATCATTTTAATGAAATCAGTCTAATCATCATTGTGTATTAAATTATGGGTATGATGGGAAGTTTGTTAGCCAAAATTCTTTTTTCAAATAAATTAATATGTTTTTTTAATTCGTATGTAATGTAAATCTTGTCTAAGAAATGGATGAGTATGCATTATGCAATAAGTAAAGAATGATGTTTTCAAGACACTTGAAAATTTGGTTTTTAAAGTTTGGATAAATGGTGAGATTGATAATTAATAGTATGTTTATAAAATCTTTTAGATTGTATTTGGATAGAATGATTTAAAATTTAGACTTTAAAATGATTGAATTTTAAATTATTTCTCAAATCCATCTATCCAAATGAACTACAATATTTGATAACTATGATTTATTTATAAATTTATTTATTTTGAAGAATTTTGATAACTATGATTTTTCTCACTTAATTAGACGTCTCATTAATGTTTGTACTAAATAATTTGATTGGGCCGGCCTGCTACTTACCAGTTGTAGTAATGCAATACAAAGTAAGTCGGCTCATTTAAATTTCAACTTATGTTATTTATTCATTTTTCATTTGTCAGAATTAGTTAATAACACACACACATATAGAGATATATATATATACATATATGTATATTAGTTAATAATAATACATAGTTCACTGGTTATTATTAGTTAATAATATATATAGTTCATTTTCCATTTTAATCTGAAAATATTTCACTTGGTTATTTTTAAATTTATATCACTTTTTTAAATAAAAAATAAATTAAAATAAGCAGCCTTGAGCTAGAGCTTTTAGAGGCTTACGTATGGCAAAAAAAAAAAAAAAAAAAAAAAAAAGAAACTAAAACTCATTATCATAAAACCTCGAAGAAAGAAAGAAAAAAACATCTTGAATCTGAAAAATGTGAGCTGGGATGATAAATAAAAAAACCGAAAACAAAGCTAGTTAAGAGTATTGGGCTTCGAGACTCAAGCCCACCAGCAATAATGGCGTTTGGTTAAAATATGGGTTTTTATATGGCAGTAAATACGAAATTAATATTAGCAGTGATGGATTTGGAGTCTCCTCATGTAATTTTGAAAATGTTATTTTATATGTAGTTTTTTTAGTGCCTAGGAAAAATCTGATGATTAAATAATCTTAATTGTGTGATTTAATTTATGTGCGTTTCATATTAATCGAAAAATGCATGTTATAATTTATCGAACGTACGATTAATTTTATCGAAAATGTAATTAATTTGGAGAGCCTATGTTTATTTTTTTTTATCAAAAGTTTATTTGAATCGAAAACGTAGAATTAATGTTATGAGAATGATCACGATCGAAAGACGAAGGAAATGAAACGAGAAACGGCCCGATCGGAGGCCCGAGGCCCAATTTAGGCCCAATTGATGAAAAGTGGATAATGGTTATAATACACAAGTGTTGAGAAAAATTACCACTTTTGGCAAAAGATAACTAAGGTAAAAACATGAAATTTTACTTTCTCCTCTCTCTCTGATCTTTCCGGCGGCCGGAGCGTCGCCGCGTCGCCACCGTGCCGGTCGTGACGCCGTAGCCGGAGCCGCCGCTTCCTCTCCCCATTTTGTTCAAATCTTACGTCAAAACGAAGCTCTCGCCGAGCCCGTTTCGATTCCGGGCTCGGATTTCCCTTCCGTCGCTGGAGCCGCCGTAAATCGGTTAGAAACCGTCGCGAAAACCCTTTCTCTCCTTCCTCTTCTTCTCTCTTCGTATCTTCTTCATTTCTTCTCCGATCGAGCCGATTCATTCACACATGCATGTGAAGCTCTCGCCGAGCCCGTCACGATTCCGGGCTCGGATCGTCGATCGACCGGCTCCTTCTCTGGCAATCGCCGGTCAAACTCTCGGCCTTCTCATTCTCTCTCCTCCATTTTTTCTCTCTCTCTCTCTCTCTCTCCTCTCTCCCCATTCTCTCTCTCTCCCTCTCGCGACCTTCTCTCTCTCGCTGCACCGAGCTCCTGCCGCAGCCGTTGTTGGGTCTTTGTCGGAGTGAGGTTGGGGGCAGCGCCTGGTGCGCCGCCGTGTCGGAGTGTCGCGGCTGGCGGGGGCAGCCTCGACTGTGCGTGTGATGTGTGTGTGCGTGTGTGAGTGGTGGACTGCGCATCCAGCACCGCTGTGTGCAATGGTGGCCGGTGCGAGGAGTGCCGATGAGTGGTGGTCGTGGTGTGGAGTGTTGGCCGGCGACGTGGTGTCACCGACGGTGTGTGCAGCGGCGGTAGGGAGGGGGCAGTGGCGGGGGATGGGGTGTGAGGGGGCAGGGGCCTCCTTGCAATTTCGTAAACCCCAGGGACCCATCTGCAAAATCCTAGAAAGTTTAGGATCTTCTCACTTTCTCCCCCTAAACTTTCATTTCGATCACTTTAGTTCTCAAGCTTCTGGAAATTTCATTTTTACCCCCAAAACTTTCCAAACCTTTGAGTTTCACCCTAAGACTTCTGAATATTATGTTTCGACCCCCAAAGTTTCAGAAATCCTACTTTGACCCCAAAACTTCTCTGTAATTACAGTTTTACCCCTGGTCAAAGTCAACCTTGACCAGAATTTACGTTTTTACCCCTAAACCCTAAAACGCTCCGTTTTAACTCGTTTCTCGTCCGTTTGAGCTCATTTTTTCGCCTATAAAACCGTAATCGAACCCCCTTCGATATGAGATCAAGCTTTAAACTTCTTGAATCATTTTTCCAAGAGAGTTCTTTAAATAACATACGTAACAATCATAATACGAAACTAATAGGTTACGTTTGCATGTGTAGGCTATCGCGATTAGGAGCGTTCGTGTTTATATTTAAAGCTTGCATCACTCGAAGTCAAACACCACCCAATCAGGTGGGGGTAACTTCTGAACTTAACGACTTTTACGTTTCTGTATTTATTATGTCTTGATATGCTAATAAACTGCTGATACGTTAATCAATGTTAACATATCGATAATCGCATGCTATGAATTGCTTGAACTTACGTGCCTTGGGATTACGTGTTATGTTATTATATGATCATGCATACTATGTAATATGTTATACGCGGACAGAAGTCTACGCTCATCACGGAGGGACTCATGGTCCGTAAAAAACTTTACGGAGGGTTTGGTGAGCCGTAAAATGCACCAACGGTATTAAAACCATCACCGGATAAGACAGGGATCACCCGCACCGAAGAGGATATATGTGCAATGCATTTCTTACATGCTGTGAATTATTTGATGTGTTGTATATCGCTTACATATTTTAACTGTTTATATAATCTTAAAAACGGAAATTACTTCCATGAGTGTATTCAAACGCACTCACCCCTATCTGTACTCACACTACAGGACACGATGAAATGTAAGATAACGCAACGAGAGGGGTGTCGTATCTAGTGTTTCTTTCTGTATTAGTTTATAATGGATTATCGAAACTTGCTTTGAAACTACTCATGTTTTGTAAAACTGTTGTAACCTTTGAGGGATCCTGTTTATTTTCCGCTGTTAAGTTTAAATGTTTTCTTCCGACGATGTGCCGATATTTTGGAAATTGTAAAAGATTTATATGCTTAAACCGAACTTTGTTGTTTCTATTTTGGTTATCAAT
Source organism: Scutellaria minor (assembly GCA_954870855.1). Taxonomy (NCBI): domain Eukaryota; kingdom Viridiplantae; phylum Streptophyta; class Magnoliopsida; order Lamiales; family Lamiaceae; genus Scutellaria; species Scutellaria minor. The sequence goes on from OX940729.1 coordinate 6,449,271, forward strand.
TTAAATCGTTGCATGTTTATTCTATTCGTAAATCTTTAAAGGATATGTCTTTTTCTTTATTTCTTCCTGCACGCCCACACGTAAACTCTGATATTTTTAAACTATGAAAACGGGGCGTGACAGTTTTTTTCTTATATTTCTCGTTTATATCATTAAATTATAAGAATTTATCTTCCTTACATTATAAGAATACATATGTACAAAATGAAAAAAAAAAAAATTCCTCTATAAAAGAAAATTATTGATCCGTACATAAGGATTGTGTGTGTGTGTGTATAAATTATGATAATAATTATATTTTTATCAATTTTGGGTTACAAGCAATATTGTGAATTGGGCTATGATCTTGAAGTATCTGTAAGCCCGGCTCGTTTCCGTTCTAAATAAGATCATATAAGATCAGTAAGCCTATACTCAGTTTCATTGAATCCACTGGAACCAGAGATCCGGTCCATGCAGTCTTAATATTTACATGTATTTATATATATATATATGAGAGAGAGAGAGAGAGAGAGGGGTTAATGATGGGGACATGGGAAGTCGGAAATGATTGTAGTTATTTGGCATGAGAGTGTGTGCACTTTGCTTTGTAACCCTAATTCCCCACATTATCATCATCTTTTCCCATTTTCTACCTTCATTTTCTCTCTTTTTTATTTGAATTACTACTTAACCAAAGTATTTTTTTATTACCTTTTAATTAGAGGTTGTAAATATATTCTTCAAGCATTAGATTAAATCTTATGATTCTAGTGACCAAATTTGCCAAAATATGTACATAATAATCTAAGTCAAAATGTGTGTGTATATATACATATATAGATGTGGAGGACAGAAATTAATGATATATATAATATTCGATTCCACTTAGAATAATATATAAAAGTGTCGCAAAATGCTTATAAGATATTCCAATTAAATTAAAATGTAATTACAGCAAACAAAAATGATTACGATAAGACTATAGTTACCCTATTTAAATATTAAATGAAAGAAGTTGTTTAAATTGAGAATTAGGTTGATCTAGATTCCTTGATTGTGTCCCCAAACCCAAAAGATTTCATCATTTCATCTCCCTTTTAATGATGATTGGTATTATTAGGGTTCGTATTGATGCCCCAACATAATGAAATATATAAAAATAGATGTCCCCTCCACTCTTGATTTATCAACCAAATTCCAAGTGGGAATCCTAAGTTAATATAAACCTGCCCCTGCTACAAAATAATGCATGTTGTCACTCAACATAACACTTCAACAATAACATACCATGCTTTCTTCCTTATGGCCCATTTCAACATGCAACATTATTGAATATCGTTCTTTTGAAATCGTCACTTAAATTTAATTTTCTAAAACGAGTCAACTCACAACATAATTCATAAAATGAAGATATTGATTTGTGAAAATGACTTTAATAAGACGTGGGCAAGTAAATAATTATATATATATATATATATATATATGAGATGATCTCATTTTAATATTTTCTATTTTTCTATACAATTTTTATTCAAATTCATTGTATATAATTTGGTGAACAATTCTTGAATAGTACCCATTATAGTAGAACGTTCATGAGGGATATATCCTCTACGTTAATTTATTGAGTTCAAATTCAAACATGGCTTTGAAGTTTTTTATTGACTAAAATTTTCAACTTATTTTTTTAAATCAATTCCATTCATTTAAGCCCTAAATATCTAATAGTATATAATCAAGTATGGACAAGTATAGTACTAGTTGGAAGATATACACATTATTGAGGGGATGAAGGGGTGTCAAGGGATTGGGTGTCAACTAATCCATTTGTGTTTGTTTGATCCCAATTCACATAGGGAAATGGACAACTGTTCTTGTTTTTAGTTCAACAGTTTAGATAAGGCATATACTATTATTGTAGTTTTATTTTTTTTTATTTCCAGCTTTAATTATTTTCTTTCATCATATATGCAGTATCCTATGTGGTTTCTTGCTTTATTTTACCATAATTTACTCCTTCAATTCGGAGTAATCAACTCTTTTTAATGTGTTAGGTTTTCTCTTTTATCTTTTTGTAAGTTTTCTATGTATGATTTTATCAAATAAGTTAAGTTTTGTGGGTAATAAATTTTAATTTTTGAAACCGTCTTTATATGACTTTTTTTGAATGAATTGTATATAACTATACAAAGGTTATTAGAACTATTTCTATTTTAATTTTCAACATTATTTATTTCCATATCTATCATACTCTACATTATTTAATATTTGCTATAAAAATTGGCCTGCAATCCGAAGTTTCTTTTCTGACAAATGATATCATTACTACTTCACAATGAATGCAAAAAATATGCTATAAAGAAATTATCTTTTTTCAATAAAAGTCAAGCTTTAAAAAATCCCACAAAAATAAAATAAACTAAATTAAATTCCCTCGATTGATAATATTTACATGCAAAAGAAACAAAATAGGTACACCTAAAAAGGGTCTCTTCCCTATAGGCTATAGCAAGTCACCTGCACAGAAAATGCTCCAAATAAAGTTACCATAAAATCATGAAGAGAATTACAAAAATACCACTAATTTCTTCTTGTCTATTTTTATATTTATTTTTCTAAATTATGTTTATCTTACGTTTCAAAATATTATATATATATATATATATGATATATCCATAGTTATTTTATAGACACAAAGAGTGAAATAGGTAATAATAATTTTTAGACTAAAATAAAAGACCATCTTCTTAATCAAATTTATCTAAAAATTAAAATACCCCTGGAATGTAGTTAGAAAATGTGTTCTTTATTTTTAAAAGAGTATACTTATCGAAAAAGAAAAAAGAATATTTTCTTTTGTATTAATAAAGGTAAAATGAATTACAACCCAAAAGATGAAAATTAAAAATCACTTGCTGTCTTTTTATGGAGATTTTTTGGAACCTGAAGGGGTTTCTTTGCATTGGATTCCTCACCAAAAAAGGCTTTTTTTCAATTCAAAATGACTCTCTCTCTCTCTCTCTCTCTCATCCAAAATATTGGAAAAAGCCAAGCTACAAAAAAAGTCAACTAAAATAATCAATTAAAAGATGGTAAGAAATTGATGATTATATTGTTGACACTCACTCCGCATTATATTAACCAACCACACATTCCTATCCTAGCCACCAAACATCAAACCCATCTTCTTCTTGTTTTTCCATGAATTCAGAAACCCATAGTCCAATTTATTTTTTAAAAAAAACCCCATTTTTAGATCATCAAATATAATATTAATCTTGAGATTTGAAACCATTTTCCACGATGGGATTGCCCAACAAAATCACTTCTGAAACTCCTTTAATTCTCTCAGAGAAAAATTTGCATGCAATGCTGAAACGCGACTTATTTGAAGACAAAGAAGAAAGCGTGGTTTCAGTGTCTGTTTTGAAGATCAAATTGCCTTCTGCTAAAGTCGTCGAAGAAGAAAAAGGGATTGGGGGGTGCAGTACACCGAGAGCAGTGGATCAGAAAATGAATGTTAATCCTCCAAAATGCCCTCCACCTCCAAGAAAACCCAAATCAGTCCCATCCACTAAGAGAAAAGCTCATAGGGTTTTGCTCGACCTTTCCTATGAAATTGACTCTCTCTTTCCTTCTAATGTTCTCAGGGATTTTATGGCTGGTAAGATTAACAAAGTTAGGAAACTAAGTTTGTAAAATGTGTTTTTTTCCGTAATGTTCATAGTTTCATACTACACTCAGATATTGTCGTAGACAAAAGTTGTAAGAATTGTACCATGTTAATATGCATGATGGGTTGAGATTCTTACCATTTTTATTATATGAAATTTAGCAGTTTGTTTAACTCTTTTTTTTCTTGTTCTTATTCTTCTCTTTATTTTTGTGAGTATAGATTGCTATAATAAGGTTCCAAGTAGTTATCACTTGTTTTTCAAAAAAGAAAAAGAAAAAAACGAAAGTAGTTATCTTCACTTAGTTTGATTCATGAATGAGGGAGAAATTATGTTGTTAATATTTTTAATTATATCAAGTGAAAATGGAGTTTATAATGATCAACTAATTCGTCTCTGAGTTGATAAGATGAAACAAGATGTTACGATATATTCTATATATGAGATGAAACATCATTTTGCAAGAAGAATTTAACTGATTTATATTTTAAAATTTTAAATTGGGGTAGGGTTTTGGTATGAGTTCTTAAGAAATTAATATGAATTAGGAATATTAGTCAAGTGAGGTTCTTGAAAATGAACATAATTTGGTTGTTAATTGCATGCGAAAGTTGTCTTGAAAACCGCATTAACATTTGGGAAGACTGACCATGCATTTACATTATTTATTCTCTAATATATATCTATATTTATATAGCTCATGATATAATAACGATACAATATGATGTTATGTGTACATTTAAAATATTAAGAATAAGTTATTGATTTGGATAAATAAATCGATGAAGCATATTATAAGATGTTAGTAAACAATTTTGTAATTTAAATCATGAATTTATAAGGAGCTTGTGTATAAAAAAATAAGATCTTATTTTAAAAATAAGATGGGTCGTCTTCTACTTCTAAAAAAAACAATTTATAAACTCCTAATATTTTATATTAAGATGAGATATAAGATTATATATTTAAAGCTTTATCAAATATATATTCTTGATAAATTATATGCTCTTAAACATAAAAAATACATATACCCTTAAAAAACACCAATAGCATGATGATCCTTTTTCCACAAAATAATAATTAGGTATTTTTCTGAAAGATTACTTGAAAAAATAAAATCAACCTCAGAATTGGCAAAAATTATGACCTCAAAGTTTGGAACAAAAGTGATAAAAGGCCTATTATAAGGATTACTTGTGTGATTTGCCCTTGAATCTGACATATACATTTAGTTCTTTGTCAACAATACTCCTTTTTCATATTTTGAAAAGCTATCCTACTCATTTTACATTTACACCCAATAAAATACAGTAAATAGAGTATACATCATCTATAAACATAGAAACGTATACATATCATCACACCCACACAGTGAAGACATCCAAGAAAGAGGCATAATAAAGTGCATTAAAATCTGGGGATATGATATCTCAAGCTTTAGCAGAAAATTTACCAAAAATATAAATTCCTGACAGTAAGGATTGGAGCTAGTAGTTCAAGGTATAAACATAGCAATGTTGTTAAATAAAAACTGGGGATGATTACACTTGTATTTTACAAGGTACATTTGGCATTCACATTCACATTTTCTCATAGCTTGGCTACTTTCACTCTGTACTCTACTCCACATATCTTGATCCAACAAATCACTTTTAGAGGATGGGATAGGTGATCTTCCACCTTCACCCTTTAAACCAAGCTATGAGCCCTTGCACCCTTAAACCAGAATCGAAAACCAAGAAATCCGAATAATGAGAAACAACAACTAGAATCATCAACTATTATCAACATTAGCCGATGAAGGTGTGTGCGAGGGCTGATTCTGGGTCTGATTCTCTGCTTGCCCTCGCCCCTGCTTTTGCGTTTCTACGAATCTGTTCATTCTCTCAAGTAATTGAGCAGCTTTTCGCTTACCCCTTTCCGTTCCATGTTGTGCCAAATCAAGTAATGGAACCATCACTCCTAGTTCCTGTGCTTCGACAAGGTGTTGCTGATCACCGGAACAAAGGTGGACCAGCACGGCTGCAGCGTTTTCTTTGTTCCTTGGGGAGCCATTTCCGATGACGTCCACCAAAATGGGTACTGCCTCAGCAGCTCCAATGGCTGCCTTTCCTTCAGGATGACTGGACAATATTGCCAATATTGCAAGTGCTTCATCAACCATGCTGCCTTGAGGTTCAGTGAGTAGTCGCATTAGAGTGGGTATAACCCCAGCCCGCACGGCCTTTCCCTTGTTACCTTGGTATATGCACAAGTTGAAGAGTGCCGTTGCAGCATCTTTCTTCCCCCTTTGGGTTCCTTCACTGAGAAGTGTCACCAATGGTGGAATTGCTCCTGATGCACCAATTGTTACCTTATTTTCATCAACTACTGAGAGGCTAAATAGGGTGGCGGCTGCATTTTCCCTTGCTTCCATGCTCCCCTTCTTGAGCACGTGAACTATACCAGGCACTGCACCGGAGGATATGATGCTTCCTTTGTTATCTTCACATATCGAAAGGTTAAGAAGTGCGGTAACAGCATGTTCCTGAGTACGTGAATCGGGAGTTGATAAAAGCTGGATGAGAAGAGGGATAGCACCAGCTTCCGCTATTGCAACACGGTTGTCGGCATTTCGCTTGGCAAGAAGGCGGATTTCACCTGCTGCAGAACGTTGATCTTCGGGGTTCCCAGATGTGAGCTTACAGAGAAGAGCTCCGATCTTGGAACGCTCAGCAGGGGAGCATGCGGATCCAGTCTTAGTGGCTTGAGAACTGCCTGGTCTTTTGGGGGGTTCAAGGCCGTTTGCCTCACACCATTGTGCTATAAGACTTCGAAGAACATAATTTGGTGTGAGAGCAGTGCTAGTGAGTGCTTGCTGTGTCTTGGGACAGGTACCATGCCCTGCTCCTAGCCATTTCTCAATACAAGACCTTTCATATGTCTGCGAAAGAGATAATACAAATGTTTCAATATCTAGTAATGCAATAAAATCTCAGAAATGTTATGGTGTCGATAGATCATCAAGTATCTAAAGGCAGTTATACATAGACTGCGCATATGCTCGTGTGTACGTGTGCGTGCGTGCATGTGTGTGTGTGCGCGTGCGCGTGTTTCTGTGTATCTCAGCAATTTTTATGTTGTTCAATAGATCATCAAGTATCTAAATGCATTTATATCTAGACTGCACATATGTTTGTGTGTGCGTGTGCACGCACGTGTACGCGTGTGTGAGAGAGAGGCATCAAATGTGGACATAAGCATGGATTCAATTACAATTAAAAGGAACCAAAAGGACACAAATGCGCCAGTTTTTCTAAATTTAGTTTCCTGTGGAATCACTGTCTTCGAGCTATTATCAAAAGCAAAGTAATAAAGCATAATAGAGAACCTGAGAACGTTATGTGGTTCATTATCAAGATTTTATCTATTCAAGGAAAATGTAATTAGCAGTAACAAAGAAATGATATTCCAGGTAATCATTCCAGAGACTAAAACGGAGGAAGATTATAAAATAACAAGAAAATTGTCATAGTTATGTTCAGAAAAGAAGAAATATTAGAGAGTACCTGCCCCGTTGAGACAATGACAGGATCCTTCATCAGCTCTAAGGAGATAGGACAACGAAAGTCATCCGGTATAACAAGGTTCTTCTGATTTCCCTCAGTCGTTGCTTTTCCACTACTACTTGTAGGGGAAGCCTTTTCAGTTGCAGTCGAATCAATATTTGGATTTACAGTTTGTACAAAATCCTTAACTTTCTTTAACAACATAGACATCTTTTCTATGCTCTCCTCTGGGTCACCACCAGTTGCACCAACCATTTCATGCAAAGCTAGTGATTCTTGAGTTAAATCAGCAATGCCACCAAGCTGTAATTTGTCAACCAATCTCCCTAACACACCTTGATCTTCCGGACCATCATTATTGTTGTTGTACAGGGACAAAAGGTCATCATATAGCTCGGCATCCGCTGCATCTACTCTTCCCTTGGCTCTTCGAAACTGAGCAAGAACAAGCTCAACCTGGAAAAGAGAATATACAATGATACAATGAGCATTTTAAGATATTGAAGTTTTAAGTTACATTTATGACCTGCCTACTTAGACAACTAATGAAGTCATTAAATCATCTCATCTTCCATGGGTACTACAAACTGAAAAAATGCAAGATAGAAGTTGCAGTAATAACTTTCTCAAGTAATAATAATGAGTGCATCATATATAGACCAAATAAAGGATATTATCTTACCTGTTCCTTCACTTCATCTGATATGTCAAGTTTTTCAAAAGAAATGGCACTCAGAGCTTGCTCCAATTCAGCCGTTACTTCTTGAAATCTACTCATGATTTGCTCTCTCTCTAAGACCTGCATGCAGAGATAACCTTAAGATTTTATTTTGTTTCAATAGGTAAAAACATAACAAAGAATAAATGGCACGACCTTTTGAAACGTATGCTCGTTTCACTAATTCACTCAATATTTAAAGAAAATAGGTACACACAGTCATGTCAATAAACTGAGTTGTTGTCCTGGATCAAGGTCACTAAATTCTTCAGTTTATGATAACAAAAGAAATTTGTACAGCATTTGCATAGAACAAGTGATATCAGTTGGTTGAATATCAACGCAGGTGAGTTTAACAACCTTTAACTGTGATGTAACTGACTCTCAGTGCAACATATCTAAGACATTATCTGAGCCTATAACTACCACGGTGTTATAAATATTAGGCATCTTGCCTGACAAAAAGGCTACATCTAGTACCTGAAAAATGATCTGGATGAATGCCCCAGGATTTTTTTCAAGCGTACATGTAAAGTCAAAAGTAATGATGTTCCTAAGAAGAAAAATAAATTATTTTATGATCCTAAATTACCAGCTAGTTGAAAAGGCAAAAGCTCTAGTGCATATGCTGATCCCAATAAACCCCTTTGTTAGTAAGAAATAATATCCTGTAACATCATCATGACACAGTTCTTACATATGGTATTTTGTTAAACATGCCCACTACTCTAATTTGAAAAATTACGAAAAATCTTATATTTTGGAGGTAAAAAGGGAAGCTTTAGACTTTACAAACTATGTTCCATATGCATGAGAATTTATATTCAGGAATGCAAAGCAATAATCACAAATCAAAATATCATCTGAACCACCACTATCATCACAAAACTACTTTGTCCAAACTAACCCCCTCCCACTACATCCTGCCCTTCTATTCCCTGCAGATTCATTTCTGAAGGTCTTCATCTTTATTTCCATTCAACTTAATACTAATGTGTCCAGATGTTTTGTTTATCCTACACAATTGTACTTTACCTAAACAATCCAACCAGGTTCTATTCTTAGCAAGAGAATACCAGAGTTCCAACACCAAATTTTCAATTGCTTAACTAAAAATCCATTTTTTTATATAAGAATTGCTTCTCTAATTCAATATTGTAGTCCTTCAAGAGGTACTCTGTTTCTTAGCAGACTAACAGAGGAAGCCAAAAAGGCTCAGAAGAGGAAACACAGTGAAGATAGTGAACAAAACCTATAAATATCTCTAAGGGAAATAAAGTGGGAAACAAATTGTTTGCCACAATTTGCAAAATGTTTCCAGCTTTGACAAAGTTACATCATTTCTAGTAAGCAACATTTTCTAAACAGCTGGAATGGGGGCAATAGATTCATGGTTGAAATGCCCAATCCTTTATGGTATTTCAAACAGGCCTCCCATAAAAAAAGGGAACATGAGGCAAGAATATGATGATAAAAGGAAACTTAGTTATATATAAGTACAGAACATATGTCTCCATGACAAGAAAACTGGTGGGATGAATGTCAAGTATGAAGAAATTATTGCATAACATGCATTAACTCGCAGACAAACCTTACATTTTCATGCTTTTAGAACACAGTGGACACATTATATACAAAGAAAATAATATAGAAAGGGGAAGTATGAATAATTGAGTATCCAACATTCGTAAAATTCTAAGGTAGTTGCTCTGAGACATAGGGGAAATAGGTGGACTGAACAGATGCCTTACTAGATAGTGGGATTCACTTAATCTTTATGATATGACAAATCTATAAACATTGACATTCTTAAGCATGCCTATCACTGTAGATCTAGAAGAGAAAAGATTTGATAGTTCTCTAATAAGATCCCAGGATTGCATTTAATTACGTTATCCGTGAGGTCATATAGGAATAGTGTGAATACGTGATGACTTCAGGACTTACAAGTTTATTACCTTTTCAGAGGGCATAATAAAGTGTTGGATGACCACCTCATTTAAAAGCTTAAGTTGGTAGAAAGGAATATCATTTTAACATTTAATTTAATATCTTAAATTAAGAAAGGAGTATCATTTTAGCATTTAATTTAATATCTTCAACTCCCCCCCCCCCCCTCCCCCCATGCAGGCACGTTACTCTCTATTAAAGAATCGTGGAAATTAGGTGAGATTTGAAAATAGGATATTTCATAATTTATCTGACGTGGCTCTAATACCGTGTCAAAAGAGCAGCTTGTCTAAAGTTTAAGCTATCAGAGAGGAGAATCACTTCAATATTTAATTTAAAATATTTAACAAGAATCATAGGGTAGGGTTATGAAGCATCCCGCAATCTATTAATAAAATAGGACACGTAGAGTTTTGTCTCAAAATGGAGTAACAATATAACAAGTGTGGACATACTATCAAGATTTTCTTACAATTAGCATAATGGACATATGGCCACATTCTATACTGCATTCCAGCCCAATGGTTTTGTACACCCTAAACTTTCTAGCCAAGTATAGTTAACAGATTCTCGACAACTTCTACACTTGACATTTAGATCATAACACATAAAGGGCCTGAAAAGAATTTCATAAGAAAGCATAATCCTTCCTTTGAGAGTTCTGCAGAAGAGAGAAGTATTGTAATCTGGAAAAGGGAAGAGATTATCTCCCATACTTCCAGAAAGAAATGTCTGTCTTCATGATGATCGCAGAAGCATCACCAAGCCTTTACATCTGAGGGTAGGTTTTTCTACCAACTTTAAACCTTCCAAACTATTGCAGTCTACATCCTCTATCCCAATTACTATTTCATCTTAGATAACTTCAGCATCATTAGGGTCATTATGCCTTTTCCCGTGGCATTATGACATTGAGCAATAGGTTTAAGACTATAGGATAAAACCTAAGGACTAGAGTCAAGAAAATTGGAAAATTAACTAGCAGGCTTAGGTAGTCATACCAGCGATGCTACAAATTTAGTGACATTTGCCATGTGAGACCAAACTTACTCCCAGCTAAGGCATAAGCACAAATTTCCACCAGATTATCTGGGCGAATCCCAAAAATTCCGGCAGTAACGACAACTTCAAAAACTTTTAAATATAAGCAAGATTCACCCATGAAAAAGAAATCTTGCATGGCTCTGATATGAATTTCATCGATGCAGCTGCATCCCTTCTTTTCTCCGGCCAACGCCAGGCATTAATTCACATTAACTAGTCACACATAAACTGCTTCCCCTACCCATTCAAACTAGCTTATGGGATCCATAATCTGTACCAGCAAAATACCTGGCCGATAGCCTAAGAGCTGCTACCAAACAATCCTTGAGTGAATTTACTAACAAGTTAAACAAAAATGCACTGCTACTTGAAAAATCAGACAATCAACTTCAGACAAATCCTATGATCTATCAAGAGAAACGCACACAGTTGCTCCCATGGACACACTCAAACACAAAAATCAAACAGATCAAGCAAACAAACAAACAAACAAAAAGCATCTACAAAAGTCACTCATTGATCCAAAACTAAAGACCAAAGAAAATAATTAATTATGTAAACGAAAACGAAGCCATGCCATACCGACCATGTAAATCTTGCTGCCTTCGCTGCCAAAACGAAGCAACTCTTTAGCCGATTCAAGCGTGGTCGCCAGCGAAGCCAACGCTTTGGCGGAATCCTTGGGGAGCGGCTCTTTGCTATCGCGAATTTCTTCGAACATTGGAGTCAACAGCTTCAACCGGCGAGCTAAATTGGTGTAGTGCTTCTTGACGATGGTTCTGTATTCGGAAATCGCCGCGATGTCGCCGACCAGATCAATCAATTTCCGCGATAAGGCGGCTTTATCGTCCTCCTCCATTGTAGGACACGGAGATCTGGACAGAAATGGAGAATTAACAAAGAAGAAATCCTGAAATCAGTACAAATGGTGAGGTGGAGTCAACGGAGCAAAGCTAAAATTGAGGTGGCAGGTGACTGGAATGGCTTTTCCGGGTCAGGGTCAGGGCCCGGGTCAGAGAAGACGCCATGAAAGAGAGAAATAAAGAAATTTGGAGATTGACTTTCGGTGGGGTCGGGTGGGTTGTTATAGCAGCGCGGCTTCGGAGGATTTTTTACCTTAACTGCGGTTACAATTTCATTCCTTTTTAACCCTTTTACTTTTTTTACTGTCGTCAAAATGCTTACACGCTAAAAAGGGCACCATTAATTTCCTAAATAAAAATATTAAACGAGTTTTCATAAAATCTATACTTATATAAAAGCAAGGAAGTTGGTAATATTTACAATTTTACCATTTTCCCTTCTAAAAATGTCACATCAATTTTATTTTTATTTTGCATTTTAATTGTTTTCCCATATAGTACATTTATTAAGATTCTTGCTTCATAATCCACAATGATAATTCTTGGAAAATCATTATGTAAGATGATTTTGGGTTTTATAAAAAAATTAAGATTATTATAAACTCATGTTATGAAGATTCTTGCTTCATCTTACAAATCATTTTGAGGTTTGAGTTTTATAAATATTAATAACATGTTTTTTTGTAAGATGATTCATATACCATGACCATAAAATGTAATAGGTTTTTTCATAAATGAATTAATTATATTAGAAATTGTAATATCATATAGATTTTTCAATTTATATAATTGGTCTATTTGATTTAATATTATAATTATTTTATTAGTTCATATATATTTTCTTGGTTTTAATTAAATTAATTTTTACTAAATATAATTTCATAAATCCCAATAACAGATATTGTTCAAAAATAAACTTAATAACAAATATTAATTTATTTAGGATATCTAATAGCATATTTAATATAAATAAATAAATGTAACATTGTTAAAGAAATTTATGTATGTATATATATATATGTATGTGTGTGTGTTTGTGTGTGTGGGGTATGAAATTATATGTCATTCTAAATATTTTTTAGATTAATATGTGTATATTTAAATATGTAATACAATCAATATTGTACGGAAAATATTAATATCCTTTACCGATATATTTTAATGATGAAAATATTATTAAGTATTCAAGTATAAAATACATGATTTGACTATCTGTCATTTTCAATGTTAAGCGATATTAAAAATTTCATTGTTTTTTTAATTCAATTTATTTTACAATGAAGGTTGAAAATACATGATTGACATTGTTTGCATCAAGTTCTTAAGTAAAATTTCCATTTTTTGTGTATTGTTTCTAATATATATAAGATATATATATATATATATATCTTTAATTTAAGTAATTGAGTTTAATTTGAAATTCATAATTGATACTTTTAGTGTTATTAATTACAAATTGCCCAATTGGATATATATAATAAACAAAATTATTATGAATTAGATAGATATTTAATATATATATATATAGTTAAGTAAATTCATATTTTTTTAATTGTTAAATACTTTATATTTTCAAAATGCTTATAATTAGTTAAACTGTATTTTCAAATAGTTGATATTTACTATATATTATATAACAAATCGTGCAACGCACGGGGACAACTACTAGTTAAATACTAAAATACCCTATTCTAAATTAGTAGTGTTTGTATGCACCAAGTGCATGAATCATGATCCATGCAACTGGGTGCACGCAGGTCGGGTTTGGTTGGGTCTGACCCGGATTCTCGCCCTGGTTTTTTATTTTATTTTATATCATAACATTTATGAATATATATCATAATCTTTCAGTGAATAATGAGTTGGTCTCGTGTGCAACCGTCGCACCGTACGATGGGACCGCGCATGGTCGCGTCCTGGAGCACGGTCGACCGTGTGCCACAAAAAAAAAACACACACTTATAGCCCTAAAAGACATATGTAGAGCTAAAAATTACATACTTGTGTGGCGCACTATCGACCGTGCCCTATACCACCATACCACAGCACGACCGTGCGCGAAAAAAAAATCACATACTTAGAGCTGAAAATCACATACTTAATTAGAGCCAAAAATTGCATACTTGTACACTGTTGTGGGGCACAGCCGTGCGTGGTCCCATCGCACAGTGCAACGGTTGTACGCGATTTTTTGCGGTGAATAATTTAGACTTTTCAGTATAAAAATTCATGTAATATAGTTGAAACCTTTATGTTATGATAATTTGACTTTTATATTATATTAGTATAACGTTTATGTTATAATATCATAATTTTTAAGTAAAATTACTTACACTTTTTTCAGTATAAATATATAATTAAAAGTTATGTAACCTTTAAGTTACACGAGTATAACATTTATGTTAATTTAGTATAACCTTTATATTCATATATCATAACCTTTACGTAAAATTACTTGGACTTTTTTCACTATAAATAACATAAAAGTTATGTAACATTTATGTTATATTAATATAACTTTTATGTACAGATTTCATAACCTTTAAAAGATATTACTTAGACTTTTTCCAATATAAATAACACAAAATGTTATGCGAACGTAACTAAAAGGTTAGGTTGGTCAAACTAAAAGGTTATGTTCGCCAAACTAAAAGGTTAGGCCAACATAATTGCGAAACTAGGGCTTGAGCTAGGATTTGGGCGCGTTGGTGTGTGAGGCGAGCATGCAAAGCATGAAATGCACCCTCCAAATCGTGACCAATTGCACGGATTTAGAATCAGTGCACCTAATGCACATAAACATTTGTGTTTCTAAATATATCCATCAATAAACCCACAAATTTCACAGCAACTAAAATCGAATAAGGATCTATCTTACAGTAACATGAGTTTTTGTGTTTGTTATATTAACGAAAAAAAAGATAAATTATCATGTAATCTTAAAAAAAAAAAAGAGTACGATCTTATGTGAGATGTTTCACATAAGACCTAGTGTAAAATGGAATTCATATGAATCAATAAAAGCGGGTCAATCCATTTAATATGTCAAACTGGTCTCACATAACATTCTAAAAAACTCCATCTCACATAAGGTATTACGTGAGACGGTCTCACTTGAGTTTTTTGAAAAAAAATAAGGATGTTGATAATAAAATTTGTTATTAGAAAATAGCTAAAATCTAACAACATCTTTCAACAAATGATTAATAATTAATGTAATTGTAATCCACACTTTAAATGACATTGATTGAATTGAAGAGATATCACTTGAATAAGTGCCATTATAAACTTATAGCTGAATTTTGAGCCAAATTAGCCGCATCCGTCAGATTAGGGATGTTAAACAGGCTAGCCCTAGCGGTTTCGGGCTAGTTCTAGCGGATTTCAGGTTAAACGGACTTCATATTAAACAGGCTAACTTAAATGGACCTCGAATATTGGGACCTAACCCTAATGGATTTCGGACTAAACGGGTTACTATCGGGCTATTAATGAAAAAATATATTTATATTTTAAATATAATTTTGGAGTTAAAATATACATAATATTCAAAATTCACATATATAATTAAACGCTATAAATTGTAAAACCATCATTAAGTTAGATTCTCATTGCAAGTTTATATTTGCTGCAATTTATAGATAGAACCATTGAAAAATGACTATAAATGGCAACAAAATATGATCAAACTTGTTATATGTACGTATTTATTGGCTAAGTGTTTGATATTATATAGTATATAGGTGTTATATTGTTATTATTTAATTTATTTCATATAGTTAATTCTTATAAATCATATTTGAAGACATTTAGGATAATACATATATAATTGGACATTTGTATTATATTTTATACTTAAAACTAAAAAAAAATTAATCTAATTTAAAAATATTAAAAAAATACGGGCTATCGGGCCAACCGGTTAATCGTTGGGCTGGCCCTAATGGGTTTCGGGCTAAACGAGCTTCGGGTTAAACTGGTAAATTTAAACGGGTTAAAAATATTCGACCCTAACCTTATTTTTTCCAGTTTAAACAGGTTGGTCCGTCGGGCTATGGCCCATTTAACATCTTTACGTCAGACATATCCCAGGTAATATTCATATAAACTCTACACATATTATATAGGATAAATTTCATAATAAAGCCCAATTTATAGTTTAGTTCTCAATTCTAGACCCAAATTTTAAAATTTCTCAATAAGGGGCTTAATTTAACTTTTTTTTTCAATTTAAGGTTTGGAATTTAGATTGAGTTCTCAATTCAAGAAAAAATTCCATTTTCTTTTTTCTTTTTTCTTTTATTTATATTCATAGATTCATTAATATTTTCAATATATATTTATATTTAAAATAAATTATAACAAGCTAGTGAAATTTTGATATGATTTTCATCCGACTTGTATTAATTTATATATATATATATATATATATATATATAATTAATGCAATTCATAAAATTAAGATTCTTTTTAATTTCTTAATTTTATAAATAAAAGTATAGAAACTAAATTTTAATATTAATCAATAAATTATATTTTATGAATTAAATTGAATTAATTATATATATATTATATAAATTGATACAAGTTGCGGATGAAGATCGTTACAAAATTGCACTAACTTGTCTTAATTTATCTAAAATATAAATACATATTAATAAATAAATAATTTTATAAATATAATTCAAAAGAAAAAAGAAAAAAAAATGGAATTTTGTCTTAAATTGAGAACTCAATCTAAATTTCAAGTCTTAAATTGAGAAAAAAAAAAAAAAGATTAAATTGAGCCCCTTATTGAGATACTTTAAAAATTGGGTCTAGAATTGAGAACTAAATTATAAATTGAGTCTTGTTATGAAATTTATCCTATTATATACTAGTTGATTAATATTTTGTTTTATTATTAAAGTGTTTGATACTTATGTAATAGATCGCGTAATTTGCACATATTGATTGATATAGTATTTAGTTAGTATATCTCATATAATACATGAGTTTAAAAAATTTATAAATAAACTTAATACAATATTTAAGTTATTATTTACATTAGAAAAAAAAATTATAAGTGAACTTAACATTTAATACATTGCCGACCGATTTTGATGTCTTTTCCAAATATGTAGTCAATTTTTTATGATTTGAAGCTTAAAAATTTGATGTATAAATTCTTAATATTTCATAATTAAATGTAGAGATTGGAGGAAGATTGTCTGCCTTTTTCTATGCATTTTCAAATTTTAATCAAAATTTTATGTTTTAATAATTAAAGTAAATTATATATATATATATATATATATGTGTGTGTGTAAATTAATAATTCGATGATTGGTATGTTTGTGCCACGAGGCACAATCAATCGTTCTTTTGTTTATAAGAAAATATTCACTCCACCAATCTAATATTATTTATATAATTGTGTATTGATTAATAGAATATCTCACTCCTTTTCACGTATAACATGTGTTAGTACACAACACAAATACACATACAGTCTTTAATCTATACATACTAAAGAAAAATCATCCAATAACACAGTATCATTTTCTTATTAATTTGGTTTCCCTTCCGAACTAAAACTTTAATTAAATTATATTTACGTTTATTTTCTATTAATTAATTTTAAATTAAATAAATTATAACTATTAAATCATTAATTTTCAATCAAGCTATAACAATATTAATTTACTTTCTCTATGTTGTAATAGGGAAAATAAATACTATTTATTGTTTTGTTTATTAATATTATCATTAACCAAGCATCTCAGAATATTAAATAGATTACAATTTTTAAATTCATTAACTGGTGTGAAATTTGTTGTAGATATTTGTTTTAAACTATTAATTTAATCTAATGGGTGGATAACATAGGTTTTTTATTCCTATCTTTAATTTAACACAAAAACTCTTATGCACCAGGTGCACGGATTTTAGATCCATGCAATCCGGGTCAATCCGACCCGGCACGGTCATCCACTCGTTGGAACAGTCATTCACATGCCGGCACGCGCCAGGAAGAAGGCGCAACACATTTAGTTTATTTTTTGCATTTTTCTGAAAAATATGTATACCTTTTAGTTATAACTTTCATACATTTATGTTATGACTTTCATATTTTTATGTACAAACATCCGTACCTTTATGTTTGTAACTTAGAAAAAAAATGAAGATTTTCAACACAATTTATATTGTATACCTTTATGTGATATCAATGTGACCTTTATGTTATATTATGTCACATTTATGTACAAATATTCTGACATTTATGTATTATATAAAAGTGTATAAAGGTCAGAATATTTGTACATAAAGGTGACATGATATAACATAAAGGTCGCATTGATATCACATAAAGGTATACAGTTCAAATTATGTTGAAAATCTTCATTTTTTTCTAAGTTACAGTACATAAAGGTCATGATAGTTGTACATAAAGGTCACACATTTATAACATAAATGTTACAACCTGAAGCAAAAAAAAAAAAAACAAAAAAAATTCAAAAACACGCGGATCTGGATCAAAAACTGGGTCAACTCGAATTGCATGTACACCAAATGCACACAAGACCAACTCTTAATTTAAATAGTTAGGAGCACAAATAACACGTACACATCCAAATATCACTCAACAATTTAATTGTTGTATTCTTTTTTCATTAACACATATTACACATTCAATGTATTAATATACAATCAAGAGAACTAGTACACACATATATATATATATACTAGTATAGGGCCCGTGTAATACACGAGATTTAATAAAAAAAAATTAAACTTCGTGCAATTGAAAAAATTTAAATCTCACTTACACAACAAAATTAAATTTATAATTTATGCAATATATATCGTCTAATTTAATATTAAATATAATAAAATATGATTAAATAATTATTTAGTTGTTAAAATATGTGTTGCATTTGTAGATGATCATTTAAAAAAATTATTATTATTTTGAAAATAATATATATTGATATACCTATTATATTTTTCAATTTACCCACCATTTGTTTTAGTTTGTTTTTTATTGTTTATATTTGTAACAACTCTCAACTTTTATTTTTAATTAAATAATAAAAAAAGAAAGTCAAAATTTCACAAATAAATTCCGTAGTTTATGTTGGGATATTTCTGTTGATCCCAAGTGGTCAGGGGTTCAGGGAGGGTGAATGAACCTCTATCGATTTTTCAAACTTTTCTAAAATAAATAACTGATAAACAGGTTTCTGTCTCACTAAGGAGGACAGTATCCTGTCACGAATCAGTAACCTGGCCCTAGGCTAGATCAGGTTACTGTCCCGATATCAGAATGCAATGCAGCGGAATAAACTTGATAGAGTTTCTGATGAAAATCAGTTTTCTTTTCCAAGTATGATTTTGCAACAACGTTTATCAGGATGCTTATGATAGATGCAACATAATAGATATGCAATGCAACAAATAAGATAAGCAGTAAACACTTATGACTTATAGTGGTTCGAAGGTGGTATAATCCTTCTACGTCCACTCTACTCCTTCTCTGAGGAGGAACTTCGTTATGGTCAGTTTGCTTTACAAGACTCGTTATTACAAACTTCTTCCAAAACAAGTTATACCTACTAGAATCCCAGATTCCTAGGTCTAATCCCACACAGGGTATACAAACTCCCACATAGGGGACACACTCCCACACAGGGAAAGATAGCCCACACAAGACTAACAAACTTAGCAAGGATATAATCCTATCAACGAAGTATACCAAATAAAACAACCTAGCACACACAACACAGTGGTTAAAAGTATATGTTTCTTCAACTAGTGTAGATCGAAGACAGTCTTGAACTTGAAAGCTCAGATGCTTGGCTTGACCGCTTCTGACGGTTGAGTGACTGAACTCAAAAGCTTGAGATAATGAAGAGTGATAGAATAACTTGGATAGCTCAATTTGTTCAGTAGTCTTCACAATCCTCTCAACCTTCTATTTATAGATGTCTGGAAAATGCCCGTTGAAGAGAGACATGATCCAAGTTGTAATTCAAAAAGATCTTCAAATCTTCATAATTAATGCGGTGTGAAAGATCAGAGCTTTATAGCATATCCTACTCTGAATCCGCATTAATGGTGTTATACTTTAGATACAGTACTTTGCAGAGCCGTTTTACACGTGGCAGTATCTCAGTGGCTCTTCACAAACTTCTATCTACTGGTAACTAATCAGGATCCAAACCTCGTATAGTTTCCTGCGTTTTCCTCGTACTGTATTAAGTAGACTGGAACTTACTGCATGTTGTTCTGATTGCAGTAGTCACTCTGTTGTACTTCAGGATTCTGTTCCTGATCAGCTTCTTGTTCTTGAATACCTCAATCAGCTTCCTGACTCGTGTATCCTTTCTGATATGCTTTCTGTTTCTGACCAGTTTCCTGTTCCAGAATCCTGTTGTCTGCTTTCTGATTCTTACTTCGACTAACTCTTACTGACTTCTTTTGATGTGGATCAGTCTCTCTGAAAACTCGAAGTTCAGAATCTTGCTAACAGTGTTCTACCTATTCTTCTGGTACAATTGACTTCTTAAAGAAAATACAGCTTAAAAGATTTGATAGGCAAACAAAAAATCCACTTATAAAATGTGGAATATGGGTACTCTAATAGTTCATCTAATATTACATTGTCTCATCAAAACCTAGTTAGAAATATCCCAACAATTTCTAATAAGTTTTGATGAGACAATTTAACTTTGGTTAGAAAGTTAGAGTACCCACTTTTCACGTTTTATAGGTGGAATTCTAGTTGTTTAGATAGGCTTGTCAAATTTTGTGTCGTGAAGTTTTTACATACCAGAAAAGAGTATATACTGAGTTTAGCAGGATCTTGAAGTTGAAGAGGTTTCTATATCAGCGAACTAAAGATGGAAGCAGGATCAGAAAGTTAGACCAGTAAGCAACATAACAGGAAGTAGTATAGAAGACAGGAAGTTGACTGCAGGATTTTGGAACAGGAAGTTGTTCAGGATCAGGAAGCTGTCGCAGGTCAGGAAGCTGACTGCAGGTTTCGAGAACAGGAAGTTGTTCTGAAACAGGAAGCTGACGCAGATCAGGAAATAGGCACAGAACAGTTAGCAACTACTGCAACCTAAGTAGAAAGCTATAAGTTTCTTCTATCTTTTCAGTTGCTATACGAGGTTTATTCTGGTGATGTACGAGGATCAGTTCCTACTCCAAGTTACCAGTAGATAGAAGTCAGTGCTAAGCCAATCAGGTAGTGACACCTGGACTTGCGGCTCTGCAAATAATACTAGCCAAGGGGTGGCGCCATTAATGCGGATCAGAGAAGGACAAGGTCTTGTACCCGGTGTTTACAGACGCATTAATTGCAAGAGATTTGAGGATCAAGTTTGAATTTCCACAAGGACAATGTCTCTCTTCAATGGGCATTTTTCTACAGATATAAATAGGAGAAAGAAGTGACTGTGAAGATAACTGAACTTAAAATCATCTAAGCGATCAAATTTTCTTGTGCTTTCAACTTTCAAGCTATTCTCAAGCATTGCAATTTCAGTCACTCAACCTCTGAAGCAGTCATTCAAACATTCGAGCTTACAAGTTCAAGACTCTCTTAAAGCTACACTAGTTGAAGAAAACATATAACTTTTTTTTAACATTTGTATTGTGTGCTAGGTTGTTTTATATTTTTGGTATACTTAGTTGATAGAATTAGATCTTTGCTAAGTGTTAGTCTTGTGTAGGCTTATAACTCTGTGTGAGTTTTGTACCATGTGTGGGATAGTGCCTAGAAATCTGTTGATTCTAGTAGGTAAACTTGTTAGGAAGAGGTTTGTAAAGTTGAGGCTTGTAAAATGAACTGACTTAACGAAGTTCCTCCTCTGAGAAAGAGTAGAGTGGACATAGAAGGATTACACCACCTTCGAACCACTATAAGCCATAAGTGTTTACTGTTTTTATCTACTTGCTGCATTGCATTGATATATCTTGTTGCATACATCATCAGCATTCTGCAAAAGGTTTTTGTTAAAAACATTCTTTAGAAAAGAAAACTGTTTTTCAAAGGAAACTCAATCTTAAGTTTATTCCGCTGCATACTATGATCACCGAGTAAGAAACCTGAATCAGCTTACTGCCAGTTTTCTGAATCGAGTCAGGTTACTGCATTCATTGTTGAATTAAGAACCTGTTTCACTATAAAGCTTTAAAAACGCAAAATCGATAGAGGTTCATTCACCCCATCTGAACCTTTGACCACTTGAGACCAACAGTTTATTTTAAAGCATATATTCAAAAAATTATTTGATTTCAATAATTAATAAGTTTGATAATAATTTTCAAGCTGCCCACCTTTATTTTAGTTTTTTTTTCTTTTGTATCTATTTATATTTTATCTTTACATTTTTAAATTTACCAAATTTCAAATATATAATAATATCTACCACTGAACTCTAGCATATGTTATTTAGACAAATCTAATTAATATTTCTATATTATTTATTATGTAGTAATAATAATATTTCTTATCAACATTAAATTTGTAGTAATTAATTAATTAGCATATTTAATATGAAAACATTTTAGGCTTGTCATGTGACACTTTGGTCTTACTTTTACATATATAATGATATGATCAAATAATTATTTAGTTGTCAAGATATGTGTTGCATTTGTAGATGATCATTTAAAAAAATTATTATTATTTTGAAAAGAATATACATTGCTATACCTACTATATTTTTCAACCCACCCACCATTTGTTTTAGTTTGCTTTTTATTGTTTACATTTGTAATAACCCTCAACTTTTATTTTTAATTAAATGATAAAAAATGAAAGTCAAAATTTCACAACTAAATTCCATAGTTTATTTTAAAGCATATATTCAAAAAATTATTTGATTTCCATAATTAATAAGTTTGAATAATAATTTTCAAGCTGCCTACCTTTATTTTAGTTTTTTTTTCTTTTGTATCTATTTATATTTTATCTTTATATTTTTAAATTTAACAAATTTCAAATATATAATAATATCTACCATTGAACTCTAGCATATGTTATTTAGATAAATCTAATTAATATTTCTATATTATTTATTATATAGTAATAATAATATTACTTATCAACATTAAATTTGTAGTAATTAATTAGCATATTTAATATGAAAATATTGTAGGTTTGCCATGTGACACTTTTATCTTACTTTTATATATATAAAGATATATATATATATATATATATATTATACGAGGAAGAATTTAATAATGGATTAATGTAGGTTATGTATCATTTGATGAGCTTTAACATCTGGATGTTCCAATATTTTATTATACTCAGGCGAGGCAAAAGTGTGATTGTGGTCCACATAAGTCGTACTTAATCTAATTAAAAATTAAACGACTCCATGCTTCAATAATTACGCACAACTATTGAAATCGTGACAATTTTTTAGTTAAAAAAATTATTAAGAAAATGACTAACTTTGAATATTTGCCTCGAAATTTCATAGCACTAATTAGCATATCAGCACTCAGAATCTTAGGCATGTGCTTCAGTCACCACATTAGGAGTCAGGAAAACATCCACTACTATTAACTATATTCATGTTAAGCGTTAAAAAAAAGAAAAAGAAAAAAGGAAATATGTAATTCGATTTTAAATGTAAATGCTAAATATATATATATATATATATAGAGAGAGAGAGAGAGAGAGAATATAATCATACATAAATTTAATCCAAGAACAGATTAGAATGAAATGTTGTCTTCTCTCACGATTACTTCCACCATCCAATATATATATGATTGTAAAAATAATTTAAGCAAAATATAATATCGTTTCAAAAGGTTAAAATTTAGTTTTTTATTAAACTTTTAAGTATAAGTATTGTGTGTGTATATATATATATATATATATAAGAAAACATAGTTTTTTTTAAGGGGTAATTTTAATTTTGGTCTTGTAAGTAAGACATTTTCTTTTTTTTTACAACCAAGTATCCGTTTTTCAATTTTGGTCTTCTAAGTTTTAATATTTTCTAATTTCAATCCAATTTTGATCGAAATTTTCAAAATTGTTAATGTGGTCGTCGGAATTCGACTGTTACATCAGAATTTTCCACTAAAATTAAAAAATATATATATATAAATATAACCAAAATTAAAAAACTGACATTTAATTGTCAAAAAACTGAAAAGTGATAGAAGTACAAAAGTTGAAATTAACCCAAGTATTAATTATAAACCTGTGATGATTGGTTTAATTTTGATAGATAAATGGGGCATACGTGAGAACTGACAACTTATAAAAAATTGCGATTTCATTCAAATTGATAAAAGAAAGGTATTTTGAAAAAACACGATTCTTTTTTTTTTTTTTTCTTCTTCTTAAGAATTAAGTATCAGATATTAATATATTTAGAGTAACAAATAATGATAGTCATAATAATCATAATGATGATTACACTAACTTATGGGGACGATCATTTTGTGCTTTGTCTATCATGAACGAAATGTATTTAAAATATTGTGTTGAGTTGGAAACTTTATATTAGGTTACTAATTCATTGTCTCATGAGACCTATCTCAAATTGACCCTATTATAATTATTTTATCTTTGGTGGAACATTAACTTTCGGGTAGAGCACAAAAATAGATTATTATATGTTACGAATTTATCACTAGAAAAAGCTAAAATGTTAGTCACAAAGGCTAAAAAGTTCATTAAAAATGCCTAAATAGGTCAATTTAGGCAAAGAATGGCATATAGTTTAGATCTTGATGAAACTCTTAGGCTTTTGTTTATTTTCCGACATTATTGAAGGGACAAATAATTAAAATGTCATTATGATTTAATTTATTTATAAAGATATGTTAAGTTCGTAAATCACAAAGACATTATTCATATTTATTTTAAGTTCCATTCGTGGAAATATTTCCACAAAATAAAAAATAAGTATAACATCTGCAACTTTCATGCCACCCAGTTCTAATTTGTATAAGAATTAAAAAATATATATTTTGTGTGGTCGTAGACCGGCCTTAGTACATTATATTAAACATAATTGTAAAAAAATTATCGTAAAAAGATTGTTTGAACTAGCTAGCTGGCTCATATGCTTATTTAATGCAAATATTATATTTAAGAAAAAGAAGTCATATATAAACTTTTAAATTAACAAAAAATTAATATCAATAGACTTAAATGTAGCATAGTGATGATGAGTTGGGTAGGGCCAACTTACACCAGCCCATGCTGCCTAAATTTCTCTTCTATTATTGCCCATTTCATTTTCCAAGAAATGCCCACAATTTTAATTACATAAAAGGTCCAATTTATGTAGGGTTGTTTATATTAATTAATAGTGTATTTTATATTGTATGCTTTAATTTTCATTTGCACACACATATTTGTTTATATGTAAATAGACGTAGATATTTTACTTGGTCGGTCTATCATACTATTAATGTCTACATGATTGTATTAGAAGTTTAAACGATGGAGGATTTGGATTTATTTCCACAATTTCTATATTTCTTTTGTTTTTAATTTTATTGATACGCATCACATATTAATTATTTATGATGTTTCATATTCTAGTTTCAGCTTTGATGGTTAGCATAACATCAACATCTGTAACATATATATCATTTCTTGTTTAATTAAATTATTATGATTTTATTAGATATTATGTGGTATCTAACATAAGTTCCATATATGTTGGGAATTTTCCCAATATCCTGCCTTGGGTTGGAGCTTAAATGGGTGCGAGGCGTGGCTCTACCAGGTTCAAATCCGTGAGCACAAAGCTACATAAGTATAAGGTATTGAAGTTGCGCCCTATGCCCACTGGATATCCTTTTGGTGTCGCGATAAGCGTTTGATGGTCCCAACACTTGGTATCAGAGCAGGTCACGGGTTCGAAGCCCCTTGGGAGCACTTTGCAGTGAGAGCTGCCAGTGCCTTGGAACTGAGGATGCTAACGCGCAGTGCAGGTTGCTGGGAAGTGGAGCTACCAGTGCCCTGGGAAGTAGAGCTACCAGTGCTTTGGAACTGAGGATGCTAAAGCGTAGTGCAGGTTGCTAGGTGGCCGGGACCTGAGAAAGGTGAACGGACCTGGAACTGAAAAAGATACTGGCGTAGCAGAGGATGACGCGGAGGCGTGACGACGCTGAGTCATGGTGGTGGCGCGAGGCGTAACGATGCTGAGTCACGGTAACATCGAGGTGTGGTGATATCGAGGTGTGGCGAGAAGACATAACTCGGGCGCGGAAGCGTGACGACGCCGAGTCATGGTGGTAGCGCGAGGCATAACGATGCCGAGTCACGGTGGCATTGAGGTGTGGTGACATCGAGGTGTGGTGAGAAGACATGACTCGGGCGCGGAAGCGTGACGATGCTTAGGGGTGGGTAATATACCGAAAATATCGGTATACCGCACTTACCGTACCGAAAAAATACCGAAAATATCGGTATACCGAAAATTTCGGTAAGGTATGATACCGTATTGGTAAATTTCGGTACGGTAACGGTATGAATTTTTTTTTTTTCGGTATACCGAAATAATTTTCGGTATACCGGCATACCGAAACTTTTCGGTATACCGAACAGTTTTGGTATACCGATATAAAAATAAATATCAATATTATTTTTTAATAATTCTAATACAAAAGGATGTTCGGTATACCGGTATAAAAATAAATATCAATATTATTTTTAATAATTCTAATACAAAAGGATGTTCGGTATACCGGTATAAAAATAAATATCAATATTATTTTTTAATAATTCTAATACAAAAATCTTTTTCGGTAATACAAAAATCATTTTCGGTATGGAACGGTATGTCGGTCCATTCCGGTATACCGGTATGTTGGTATGGAACGGTATGCCGGTCCATTCGGTATACCGGTATGGAACGGTATGCCGGTCCATTCCGGTATACCGAAATGACGGTATGGTAACGGTATGAACTTTTCTTATACCGAAATTTGGGTATACCGAAGGTACGGTATACCGAAATTTTCGGTAAGGTAACAGTATGAAATTTCGATATACCGAAATTTTCGGTACGGTAACGGTATGGCGAGAAATTTACGGTATACCGTACCGAACCACCCCTAACGACGCTGAGTCATGGTGGTGGCGCGAGGTGTAACGACGCCGAGTCACGGTGACATCGAGGTGTGGCGAGAAGGCATGACGATGCCGAGTCATGAAGATGTTGGGCTGCAGTAGCTGAGTTAAGGGAACTAAGTGAAGAAGTCGTTGGGTCGAGTCATGGAGATGTGCGGAGGCGTGACGACGCCGAGTCATGGTGGTGGTGCGAGGCGTAATGGCGCTGAGTCACGGTGACATCGAAGTGTGACCGAGAAAGCATGACGATGCCGAGTCATGGAGATGTCGGGCTGCAGTAGCTGAGTTCAGGGAACCAAGTGAAGATGTCGGGCCGCAGTAGCTGAGTTTAGGGAATTGAGTGAAAAAGCCGTTGGTTGCAGCCTGGAACTGAAAAGATGTTGGCGTAGAAGAGGATGGCGTAGAGGCGTGACGACGTCGAGTCATGGTGGTGGCGCGAGGCGTAACGACACCAAGTCACGGTGACATCGAGGTGTGACGAGTAGGCATGACGATGCCGAGTCATGGAGATGTCCGGCTGTAGTAACTGAGTTCAGAGAACCAAGTGAAGATGTCGGGCCGTAGTAGCTGAGTTCAGGGAACTGAGTGAAGAAGTTGTTGGTTGCAGTAGCAGTAGCAGTAAACTGTGAAGAAACCTGTTAAGTCACTGGATACCGGAGGTTGAGGAAGCTGTGAAGATACCGAAAGTTCAAGGTATTAAAGTCTGTGAAGAAACCAATCAAGTAGTAGCAGGAAGTTGTGATACCGGAGTTCGAATTTGTGAGCGCAAAGCGAGTTCGAATCCGTGAGCGTAAAGCTACATAAGTATAAGACATTAAGGTCTGTGAAGAAACCAATCAGATAGTAGCGGAGTTCCAATCCGTAAGCGCAAAACATTAAAGTCTGTGAAGAAACCAGTCAGGTAGTAGCGGAGTTCGAATCCGTGAGCGCAAAACATTAATGTCTGTGAAGAAACCAGTCAGGTAGTAGCAGAGTTCGAATCCGTGAGCGCAAAACTACATAAATATAAGGTAGTAGCGGAGTTCAAATCCGTGAGCGCAAAACTACATAAATATAAGACATTAAAGTCTGTGAAGAAACCAGTCAGGTAGTAGCTGTGAAGATACCGTAAGTATAAGACATTAAAGTCTGTGAAGAAACCAGTCAGGTAGTAGCTGTGAAGATACCGTAAGTATAAGACATTAAAGTCTGTGAAGAAACCAGTCAGGTAGTAGCGGAGTTCGAATTCGTGAGCGCAAAACTACATAAATATAAGGTAGTAGCGGAGTTCGAATCCGTGAGTGCAAAGCTACATAAGTATAAGACATTAAAGTCTGTGAAGAAACCAGTCAGGTAGTAGTAGGAAGCTGTGAAGATACCGGAGGTTGCAGTAGCAGCAAGGAGAATAAGTATAAGGCATTAAAGTCTGTGAAGAGTCAGGTAGTAGCAGGAAGCTGTGAAGATACCGGAGGTTGCAGTAGCAGCAAGGAGAATCCAATCAGGTAGTAGCGGAGTTCGAATCCGTGAACGCAAAGCTACATAAGTATAAGGCATTAAAGTCTGTGAAGAAACCAGTCAGGTAGTAGTAGGAAGCTGTGAAGATACCGGAGGTTGCAGTAGCAGCAAGGAGAAACATGTTAGGTAGCAGGAAGCTGTGAAGATAACGGAGGTTGTAGTAGCAGCAAGGAGAAACCTGTTAGGTCAAGGTTACTGGAGCGAAGAGGCTAGCAGGTGCTGAGGGGCATTGTTGGGAATTGCTGTGAAAATACCGGAAGTTGCAGTAGCAGCAAGGAGACACCTTTGCTGTGAAGATACCGGAATTGCTGTGAAGATACCGGAGGTTGCAGTAGCAGCAAGGAGAAACCTGTTAGGTCAAGGTTACTGGAGTGAAGAGGCTGACAGGTGCTGGGGGGATTGTTGGAAATTTTCACAGCATCCTGCCTTGGTTCGGAGCTTAAATGGGCGCGAGACGTGGCTCTGCCAGGTTCGAATCCGTGAGCGCAAAGCTACATAAGTATAAGACATTAAAGTTGCTTCCTATGCCCACTAAATATCCTTTTGGTGTGGCGGTAAGCGCTTGATGGTCCCAACAATATATATGTATATAGAACAGATAAAACTTATTTTATTTTTTTCAACTATGTAAATTGGGGCTTCCAAATTGGACTACGAATTTAGAGTTCGAGGGAGTTTAGGGTTAAGTCTATTTTTCTGCCCAACTCAATAAGTTAGACCAACTTGGGCCCAATTTGTTTCTGAATTGTCTTGGGCCCAATTACAACACCATAAAACCCAATCCAATTTCAATTGAATATAAATATAAATTGTCAAACAAACTCAATCGAAATTTAGTATATATGGTAAAAAACTAAAAATTATGGATATATTAAAATGGACGTATATCTCCATTGGCATTAATTTTGATATCTTCTAATATAATTCATTGTATTTAAATTACTATATTATTTATTTATCTTGTTCATTCATTTCCAATTTACTATTCATTAACATGTAATTTTTTATTTTTACGCGAACATATTTAACTCTTTTCTTTATAAACTAAAGATTGTCAAACATATTCGTAAATCGTAAATCGTGTGTTAATATTCATAAACATGTCGATTATTAAATAAATGTACAAAATTAACCTCTTGAAATAAATGAATGTAGACGAACATCTCTCATTTGTTTGAATTCGACTCGTTTGCGGCTCTACTTCCAACTTCCTCCCATATCAATTCTTGTCTGAATATCCATCACTGAATATCCATCATTACCTTTAAATTTGTTATTAAAAAAAAAAAAAAAGCATCTTAGAAACTATGAGGTGGACCCTATATTCCTTCCTGCCTAAAATCCAGCAATGAAATAAAGTGTATTAAATTTAAAAAAAAAAAAAAGCGCTAAAATTAATAAAAATTTGAATCTGTGAATGGGACAGTTTATTGTTGATTGATGCAGAAAATTGGCAATCTTTGCGTTTAAATAATATCAGCAAATGCTTTCAAAGTGGGCGCGACTTTTACGCACATCGCGTGACGAAAGCGACACCTTTCTTGTTTTTTAGGATAAAGTTTTTTTTTTTCTTTTTTTTTTTTCAATTTTCTTTTTCAATGATAAATATAAACCGCTAATTCATTATTTTTGAATCATTTTAGTTTTCTGTTTTAGTAAGATACAAAAGCATTAAAAATGACTGGCTCCATTCAAATATTGTTTTTTTTTGTAATTAATGCAAATGTAAAACACAAATATTTATATGAAATTGTCTTCTATATATAATTAGATCCGTATATAAATTGATTTTATAAAAATTTCTACTCAAAAGTGAAAATGCAGAAATAACTGATAAAATATGTTATTTTAAAGATGTTGCTCGTCTTTGAAAATCAAAAGGCATTCTCTTAGTTACGTGGACCCACAAGCTAATATAGTTAAAATATTTGAATTGCTTCAAAGGTTTGAAATCAGGGTTCTAGTTCCACGAAATATTTAAGCTTAAGCCAAAAAAAAAAGAAAAAGAAATTGTTGGTTGTTTATTGAAAAAAAAATCAGTTGATTTATAGATTCAATTTATTAATCATATCATGATAATTATATCTAGCGGTCATTTAATTATTCAATGAACAGTTTTTAAATATAAATATAAATATATATATATATATATATATATATATATATATTTATTTATTTATTCAATGCACAATGGCATTTTGCAACATATGAGCACTGAGGAAATTTGTTCATATTATGTATTTGTTGATGTGTAAAGAATGTAAAGATGCATATGCTTAAATCTTGCGATTTATAATTAGTAATTATGTTAGATTTACAACATTTTAACAATGAGGATACTAATGAGATGTGTTTATAGTTCATGCATTAATAAAACAGTAGATATTATAAATGTTTCTGTAAAGTTTGGCGTGAGTTAAAAAGAAAAAAAAATTGCAGATAGAATCTCCAAAAAAAAAAAAAATCAATATCCCAATCATGACAAAATATGAAAATTAGTACTTTCAAGTTTCATTACTTCAAATGTTTGCAACGATTGGATTGGAAGGCAAGGGAGCGTGGTTAAATGGTTAATGAAATTCAAATTAAAAGTAAATGGAAAAAAGGATCATTGGATATGAAGTTCTAGTATTGTATTTGAATATTGTGTTACATTTATATTATTGCAAGTTCAATTGAATCGAGTATCGAGTTTTTAGAATATTGTCAAACTCGAGGCTTAAGCTTGATTAGAAATTTGAAGTTTAATTCCCATTCGATTGAGTCTATCTTTTAAATCGAATTGGTTGGATCATTACTTAAGAAACTTGAGTTATATCTTGCACCTTAGCTTTAATTATATAGATATTTCTACAATTTATGTGATACAGTTGAAAAGATGGACTTGATAAAGCTCTATTAGGCTCAACTCAATTACAAATCTATATGAATATAAGTAAAAAATTTAAGGTGCAAATCTTGCAAAATATCATAAGCTTGAGCCAATTTGATTTATCAATGATTGTAGTTATGGATACATTGTGAATAATAATAAGCAATAATATATAGTTAGATGATCCAATATATTTCATCAGTTTAAGAGCAATGTAATATTACAAATAAGTTTATTGTGGCTTACTTTTTTTTTTTTTTTGAATAAATACGAGATATTATAAAAAGAAAACAAAAGGTAGCATACAATTAAAGATAACAAAAATATTTAGGAAGTTGGTCTTCCTAAAACTCCAAGGTAGAAAAACTAAAAGGAAAAAATCTGTATCGATAAAAAAAAGTACCAGCATCAACAAACTAAACAAATGTGTAAAACTCCTAACCTAAAAAGTCAATAAACATGCAGTGAGCAACATCACAAGGTGGTGAATTCTACCATTTGAAATCAACTGAAATCTTCGATAAAATGTCACTCGTCTAATTTCCTTCCCAAAAATTATGAGAGACTCTAAAATCAATGGAATCCAACATCTGATAGCATCTATCGTGGATTACTTAATAAAAGATATTTATTCTAAATAAGAGCTTTTGAATTTATTTATTTTCCACATAGTTTGAATTCCATTAAGATTCAACAATAGAACGACTTTGCCAGACCTAACCCCAACACCCTCCACTATTTATATTTTATTGTCATGCATATTTGAATTTGTGTGCTAAATCATCACATTTTGACTATATAATTGTTAATTTTACACAATAAACAATCTAACGTATATTTGCATAAGCAAACATATACATATTCATAAATATGTATCTCATGTAAATATAAAATATAAATATATGTTTTATATGATTAGGTTTGGGTAGTGAGTTTTCAATGTTTACTTTGCTTACCCTCCTAAGCTAGAACCTCATTTCTACCCTCATTTTTTTTCATTTCATTGGTATATTTATAAGTGAGAATTATCATTTTTACAAAAATTAGTATTACCATATATATGGAATTAGTCATTTCCTTCATACCCATGATATTGTGTATTCCCTGCAAGGGAATGATTTTTTTTTTTAATTAATTTTGACTAATATATATTATTATTTCTTTCAAGTTCTTGACAAGTTAATTTCTCAAAGTTAAATTATTATATAAAATTATATAAATAATATATTAAATTATTTATAAATAATATAAAATATAAAATTAATATAAAATAAAAATATAAAAATAGCAAAAAAATAATAAAATTAAATACATAAGTAGTATAAAAATAATTAATGAATGCAAAAATCTTAAATATATAAAGATAATATGAGTATAATATTAATAATACAAATAATTGTAGTTATGTTATAAATTTATCTAAATACTTTTTTGTGTAAATATATACAAATAAGATAAATAAATAAAAGAATAAATAACAGTTTATATAAAAATATACAAATGAAATGTAACTAATCAAACTATTTTTTATATAATTTAAAATAATATATTATTTTAATAATATAAAATAATTAATAAAAATTATGATAAATACAATATAATTTTACTACTTTAAGAATATATAAATAATACAAAATAAATAAACTAACAATTTTTTAAAAAATATATACCTTAATATTAGTGTAATGATTAATTTTCACAATGAATAATGATTTGTTGATTGTAGGGATATGAGTAGAGTAGGAGTATGATTTTAAATCCATATTTCTAAGTTGTTTCAAAACAAACAATGATTATGATATTGAAATCTCAAATTTGAACAGATAAATCCAAAACAAATATAGCCTT
This sequence comes from Scutellaria minor, assembly GCA_954870855.1. NCBI lineage: Eukaryota > Viridiplantae > Streptophyta > Magnoliopsida > Lamiales > Lamiaceae > Scutellaria > Scutellaria minor. Next base: position 6,482,373 of record OX940729.1, read on the forward strand.
AAAACTTAAAAGATGAACTCTCATATCTTTAATCCTTGTTATGTGTGTTGACCCCTGCTCATCCGGCAAGACCGTTAGCCGAAATGATAAAGGAAAACCGGGTATTGGACCGGGCCAGCATCACCTCACCGTATGGTCGAGATCGACCAGAATAGCAGACCCGAGCCGAAAAATCAGTGGTCATGAAGACCACATTTGGTCATCCGAGCCGGCCAAAACAGGAGGATCCAACCAGAATCAATGTAGTTGGGACAGATCTACAATCCGGACGAGCAGGAAAGAGTTGGAATATTTCAAGGAAGCCCTCATGAAAGGAAACAAATCTACAATCAAATTATATCCGATTTAGATAGGATTTAATCCGTTTTTTTCCTTACCTGTACCCTAAAATCAAGAGATTTATTTTTTACTTTCCAAGTTTCGTATCTCGGGTCTAGCCTATAAATAGGTCTCAATTGTCATTCAAAGGGGGATTCTAGATCCGAAATCATTGTAATTAGAGAGTTTTTTACTCTCAATCTGATATAAAAAACATTTTGTCCGGTCAAAATTGACCGACCAGAACAAGTCTAACAAATTTGTCCGAGTAGGCACCGTCTTTTTCTTATTTTATTCGATTTTCATATTATTTGTTCGGTTCGATTTACTTGAGTCGGATCTAGATTTTTCATATTATTTGTTCGGTTCGATTTACTTAAGTCAGATCGAGATTTTTGGTGTTAAGTTAGGATTTTGTGCTCTACAAAATCTGACGTGAACAATGTGTATATTTAATATTGGTGTTTCCCTATCTAATGATGTGTATGTTCTGGTGATTTGTAGTTGTAATTGAAAATTTTGGAGATAAGAAGTCGTGAAAGGCTATCGAAAGTTGAAAAATCATAAAGCAATGGGGTTAGGCATAGGTCAACTTAGTATTTATTTATCCTAAAAACTGGACAAATATCGTCTGCTTTTAATTAGTCCAAAAATTAAAGATACAAAAGAATTTTTTTTAGATTTACTTTAGAGTGTCCATTCATATCACTTACGTGTAAATTAGGTAAAAACAAAGAAAAGCAACATCGGAAAAGACTTGTTCACTTCTATGTGTAAAAAGAAAGTAATTTGGCCAATTAGAAAAATGCATTAAGTTTAAGACGTTCTTAATCATCCATTGACATTTATTGTGTATTTTATATTTTATTATCTTTAATATATATATGATAATTATTAATGATATATATATATAATAGCATAGAGGATCTTATAATGATCAACAATGATAAGGGGGGAAAGAAATAATAATTACACACACACAAAAGGCTGTCCTAATCTTTAGAGGGTGTGAAAACAAATACTTTTTTCGCCTTTTGAGTTTTATATAAAAGAAAAATTGAAAATAATAAGACCAATGTTGCGAAGATATATAATTTCACTCATTTAACTGAACACATAAATAAGATATATAAAAATGAAAAATATTATATTCCAACTCTAATGTTTCTAATCTCATCAAAATAAAACTTCAAAAGAATAGTTCAATGTGTAAAAGTAAGAGAGATGTTTGAACGTAGAATATCGTGCCATACGGCAATCCCAACAAATAATGCGAGATTTAATACCATAAACTTGCGTATATAGTATGTATAATAATTTTTTTTTTTTAAATTATTATAAAATCTCACTAAACATGGCATGTGATACAAGTTGAAACACTTAAGGGACAATGATAGAAGTGCGGTTTTCTACATAAACCACTTTTAATCGATCAAACGATTTATCTCTATCACATTTGGTTGGAATCCAAAAGAACAATTTTATTGCTGTTATCAGTGAATTTAATTTCAAAATCTAATTATTTAAATATATTTTGTTGTTTACATGATATCAATTTAAAGGAAAGGAGTTAGAGTCCTTATCCATTAATAAATCAAACATAAGTTTGAAACCAAGTTATCAAATAAAACTTAGGCCATAGCAATAGATAACCCAATCATTTGTAATCACTAACCAACATTATTATTTTTACATGAGGTTTGATAAAAATTGTTTTTCTAGTTTGTTGTTGCATTATTGAGTTTTTTGGTCTTTAACTACATTTGAAAATAGTTTTATACGCATTAAGTTGGGAAAAAAGAACACTTATAAGTTATCGTGACTGATTATTTTTGTCAGAAAATTCCATTCAAACATGATAGTTACCTGATTTGTCCCAAATTTATTGATATTGATTTGTTATACTAATTTTTTTTCTCAATTAGAATTACTTGGTAAAATTACTCATTACAAAAAGGTTGGAGAAAAAAAAAAAATTGCTCACATAATAGGTGCGAAAGTGATTATCCCAAGTTAGAGGATCAAAAAAAGAATTTTTGGAAACCTACAGAATGTAAAAGTATTTTTCCAAAACTTAAGAATCAAATAACTCAATATGCCAGCATAGTGAAAAATAATAATCCTCAAGGAACTTTTTTCAGTAAGATGATCTATCATAAATTATACATTTTCTTAATACTACCAACATTTTTATACTATTTAAATTATTATTATTATTATCATGATAGTGAACTTTTTTTTTTCTTTTCCATTTTCTCTTTTCTAATCTAGGTATTTGGGTTTTATCTAATTAATTTTGAAAGAGGCTACCATTTTCTTACTTATTTGATTGTCCTTCCACTTAAATGAGAATGCAGTCATAAATCATAATATAATGTCAACTAAGATAATATATATAAATATATATAGACATAAATATTTAAAATGTGACCACTACATAAATATCTTGTCTTTCTAAAATACTCTACCTTCCAAGAGAATTCAAAGCACACATGCTTTTTTATGTGGAAATCATGTTTACCACTAGGTCATATTACTAGAAAAACACACACACAAAAGAGACACCATGCACAAACTCCTTGTTTGGCACAAGTAATGAGTCATAAGGGTAAATTTGGAAGAAAAAAAGAAACACTACTTTTTCTTAAAAAAGAAAAACACAACAGAAAACAGATGACAGAAAAAAATAAAAAATAAAGAGCATAAATACCTATGCCTCTTGTCTCAAAATTTACTTCTTTATTTTCCTTAAAAAACCAAACAAGTTCTATTTTTCTTTATCCTTACACTGTTTTTTTCCCACTAAAATACTCGAACCAAATACATAAATTCATAATTCTACAAATTTATATATAATAAAGATATGTTATATCAACAAATATAAGGAAATATATTTTTTAGCTACTTTCTACATTTGGGCAAATATACCCTTCGCTTTAATTTTAAAAAACAAAAAAAAACATGTTCTTAGCACATTTCTAGGGATATTTTCGTCTTTTAAATAAAAAAAATCTGTAAAAACATTTTTTCTTATACTAGTGGTCCAGGATACAAAACCTATTTTCTTACCTAAAAGTGGCATTAACAAAAATTTCCCAATTACTTCTAACTTGAATGAATAATATTTCTCACATTAATTAAGTCACCTACGTTAAACCAGAAAAGCTAAAAGCTTGAGGAGATATTTCAGATGAATTTCTGATCTATATTGTGAGAAAACTGAAATCAAAATACAGATTAAAATCTCTAGTATCATCAATCAATAAGTACATACTAATCAATCAACTGCAAATGAACTAATGAGAAAAACTAACTCAAAAGCCATTCCAATTTTCTACTGAATTCAGAAATTTTCCATCTTCTATTCCAACACTTTGAACTCAGGCTACGAGTGTACGAAAGATGTCATTCTATACACGTGGCGTATATCGAATAGGAGGAGATGAAAGACAATGTGGAATGAAGGGGTTTTGTGTCTCATTAGGCACTGTGTTGAAATATAGGAGAAGAAGCCAATGGAAGTACCTGTGTTGCTTGGTTATGAAGGTGTTCTCTTACATTAATCACTGCAACAAAACCACCACACTTTTCATCTTTGGTGACAGATTCTTCAACTTTTGATCCCACTTTTCTCTCAGCTTCTTCCTTTAACAACCTTCTCAATAACTTGTCCTCAGCATCTTTCAAGAACTTGAATGTGGGAGGAGGAGAAGATCTCAATCTGTTGATTTCAGCCTCTGAAATTGACTCAAAAAGAGGGTTGATCCCATGGTGATTGTAGCAATCTAAAGAGTTTGGAGCTTTTGAGGTTGGTGGTGAAGACAATGGTGTAAGAAAAGGGGTGCCATCAACTGCAAATACAAGGTCACTTAAGCTTCTTGTCCTTGAGCACTTTCTTGATTTTCCATCCTCGGATTCCAAGTCTTCTCTGCTTTCTTCCTTGATTGTGAAGAGGAATCTTGGAGGACCACAAAGATTGTGGATTCTCATCAGTTCTTGCTCAACCCCTTCTTCACTGAACTCTTTCAGCCCTAGATTCTTGCTGGGCCCCATCTCCAAATCCTGCTCTTCTTCTTCTGTGTTTCTCACTGAGTTTGTGAGCTCTTGATTGCTTCTGGTGCTGTTGAAGGAAGTGGGCTTTCTCCAACAGAAGAGGAAAGAGAACTCCTCAATTTCTCTGCTGGAATTTGCTATTCTCTTCTTCCACCATAGCAGATAGTATAGCTCTGCTACAAGCCCCATCAAGATGCAACCAAACAAGAAACTTAAACCTATGCCTAAACTGCTAAAAGATCCCATCTTTAAGACAAAGCTGAGGTTATAATTCTGTCATTGGCTGTTACGTTCCAAATTGAGGTAAAAACCTCGGAAATCAAAAGCCCAGATGGAAAAACATTGCCTGAAAAGAAAAACAAGAAAACATGCCTAGTGATATAGACCCACAGTGCCTATAATAAGAAGACGGCTACGATGGTTCAAAGAAAGCAAAGACTTGAAACTACGTTTCTACCCCCAGGTTCAGATATCCCACTCAAAGCAAACACAGTTCCATTGGGTAAAGCATTCTTGAAGGAAATTGTAGAGAAGGTATTTGATGTATTGCCTTAGAGACACGCTACTGCTTGTGATGACCGTACGTGTAGGGAAGAAAAGAAAGGGGAAAAATCTTACCTTTTAAACAATTCTACATATCATTATCATAAGCTTGAAAAAGCAGTTGTCTAGAAAGCAAGAAAAAAGCAAGGAAATTTTGATGCAATCATCATTGTAAGAGATGAAAATTTGAGCAAGAAAGGGGAAAATGGGATTTGGGCAAAGGAGAGGAGTGGAAAAGTAGAAGATGATGTGTGTAGTAGAATGGTTGGAGGGGTCACATCTTAACTGGATACCTCACATGGGCTGGGCTAAAGCCAAACCCATGGATTAGTCTATACATACAAAACAAAAGTATTCCAATGCCGAGAGAGAGAGAGAGAGAAGAATGTGTGTGTGTGTGTGTGTGTGTGTGAGAGAGAGAGAGGGCATGTGTGTGAAATTTTGCTAATTTGAAGAGAATTATTACATTTTTTGTTCCTCTGAATTTCTTGGAGCGAGTGTGACAGTGTTGTCCTGAACAAATATTTTGTGCTGGTTTTTTTTTTTAATAAATAAAATAAGGTTTGAAAACTCTACCTCGAGTAATTTTGAACCAATGGCGCCTTTTCTGATTAGTCCTCCAAATAGATTTCAAAATTTGTACAAAAATTATGAAACTTTTTAATAATGAAAACTCTAAAGTTTCGAGAAATGTCTCCATGGATTTTTATAAGTGATTTAATTTTAGTATATTCATTTTTTATTGACATCATTCTATACTATTATATTTTAAATTTTAATTGAGTTGTGTACTGAAAATTCGACCGATAAAAAAGTTTAATTAATTGATTCTCGCAATAAATTATGTACAAGAAATTCTCATAATAAATTATGTGACTTAAATATTTCGATGTTGCCACTCAATTACAATATGAGTTACTCAGAAAAGTTATTTTAAAGAATGAGATTAAAATAATGGAGAAATAATTATACGCCAAGTGAATATGTGCATTATGCCAATAACTATAAAATAATGGTTATAAAAACAAAATTGAAATGATGATGTTTAATGTAAACTGAAGCCTGTATTAGATTTTGCATGATATTCGTCATGATATAGTATAAGCTAAAATTGAAGAATATATTATCCCTTGCTGTTTTCTTCTGTGGGTTAAGACTTCTATTCGATTACCCCACACGTGTGCCAGCACTGATGCCTGTCTTTCAATGTGTTGTTTGTTTTCACTAAATCCTATTCTATTTTCATTCTACACTAGTAGTACTCCCGCGCATTATGTATTATGACAATATATATACGATTTGCAATAATATAATGAAGTTGTTACATTAAAAAATTATTCATGACATCTTATTATTTCGAAATTTGTAAAAATCCATATTTTTTTTATTGATAATATCAATATTCAACAATTAAATATGAAAATAAAATTGAACATAATATAATAATAGCTTTGTGTTTGTGAGTTTTAATTTTTGAATAATTAAGAAGTGATTAATTATACTAACTAATATGTTTTGTTCATATTTTTGTTCTTTTATATCTTATAATTATTTTTAGAATTTATAAATAATTTTATGCATTGTTTTTAGATGGATTTTTTCAAAAAGCATTATATTTATTCCAAAAAAAATGAGTGACACTCCTGTGCACAAAGTGCACAAATCCAGATTTGTGCACAACAATAATGTTATATTATATGAAGTAATACTGTTATATTATATGAGTAATACTGTTAAAACTATATATAATATAACAGTACCACTCATATAATATAACAGTATTACTTCATATAATATAATAGTATTGTTGTGCACAGATTTGGATCCGTGCACCTTGTGCACAAAAGTTTTTGCCAAAAAAAATTTAGTTTATATTTATAAATTTAGGTTTCAAATTAATTTTAAATTTTAAAACAATATTTCTCAGATTTTTGAAACCATTTTTCAGATTTTTTTGGAACATATTATAGTTTTTTAAAATAATTTTTAGATTAATTATATTTATTTATTTGAAATAATTTTGAATAAATTTTATCAAATATTTTTATTATTTTTATTTAAAAAAAATTATTCAATTTATTGATTTTTATATCTTACACAATTAATATTACATATATATTTGAATTATTTTTTAAATTTTATTTGTTGATTTAAGATTGTTAGACTTAATCTCACAACCTTCTTCTTCTTCTTCTTCTTCTTCTTCTTCTTCTTCTTCTTCTTCTTCTTCTTCTTATTATTATTATTATTATTATTATTATTATTATTATTATTATTATTATTATTATTAATTTCAGATTTTATTATTATTTTAATATTTTTATAATAGTTTCAAACTTTTAAACATTTTACAACCCTTCATAAAATGAAATTTAGATTTTAAAACTATTTTCCACATTTATATATTAAAATTATAAACTAATTTTCAAAATTTTAATTTTTGACGATGTTTAAATTTCATTATTTTCAAAATTTAATTATATCATTAAAATATAATCATATCATTTAAGATAGTTTCTTTTGTTTCATCTCTACTTCTATAAATAAATTATAAGATAACTTATTGTGTAAGATATATGTGAAACTTATTCTATAAGATACTTAAAAGTTATTTAATTTTTTTTTCTTTTTTTCTATTGGTTGATAGTTTGGGGAGGAAAAATGACAAATTTGTTTGTCAACTTCTTTCATTTTATATATAGTATAGATTTTATTTTATTATAATAATATTTATTTATTGGCTTCAAAAAAAAAAAAAATATATATATATATATATTATTACCTTATACCTATATATCATGTGGTGTTAACAATCATCAATCCTCGTAAATTTTGCGACTTTAATGATATCTTCACTATTGATATTGATAATTGTCTCGAGAAGATTTCCCACTCTTGTTTCTATTTTTGTAGTTGTAGTGATAATCGGACTGCACGTAGATTAGTAAGACTTTTTTTTTTTTCACGTTTCTCACTTCTAAGTGTGAATAAAAAAAAAAAAGCTGCAAAATTATCCGTAATAAGTTGTGATAACTTCTAAATTTAATTGGTAGGTGGATTAAGAAAATAACAACATTTCAATATTTGTAATATTAAAAAATTCTCTAGTGTATTTATTATTATTATTATTATTATTTTACCAAATCACATAAATCGGATATTTTCCTTCTCTCTCTCTATATGTATATATTTATTTATTTATTCATTCTATTATTAGATCAAATTTTCTCAAGTATTGTTAACTTGAACACCCTTGATAGTTGATAAGCCTTGAAACATAATGGGCCTAATTGCAGTAATTTGATACACAAAAGAACTCGAAATAAAATAGGAAACTAGTATTTTGTGGGCTCTGATAGGCTTTAGGCCCACTAATTTCAAGTGTTGCTAATCCATAGAGTCGAGTCCGCCAGTGGCTCATCATGGGCTCTTTAGAGAGATCATATAGTCAGACCATCTTGATCGAAGTTAATGTGTACCTGATAAAGTCTAGTCTAAATATGAGATTAAGTATTTAAGATATTGAATATTCAATTTTAGATGTATAATGATAACTAATCCAAAATTTATTTAAGAAGCATTTACAAATAACATAAGTACACATTTATGTTTAATAGGTGATAAATATAAAATTTAATTAAAAGTACTAAATTATTTGAGCTCAATTTGATTTGCTCTAGTAATCCAACAAATTCAGATATAATTTTTATTTGATTAAAATTCAAGTAGCTTGAAAAAATGATGTATATGTGAATTCAGAATTAAGATGATATTTTGTTAAATTTCATTCCACATTTGTATTCTCTCTTAATTGCTTATATTTAATAAGTAGTTCATATTTCTAATAATTGAGTTTTGTGGTGGTTTAATTGACAAATATTATTAATTTATTATAAATATTTTACTAAGAACTGTTATTGAGCTTAAGTTTTTGGTAGAACGGTTTAGGATGTTTGTATACATTGAATATATATAATAATCTATTTCATTTGTATCAAAAGTATAAAATAAATCCACGTGTATTAATATCCAATATGTCTTTCAAAAAAAATAATAATATCCAATGTGTTCATAAGTATTACATAAGCAATGATTTTATACAATTTTCATTATAAAACACTATATTTTCAACATGCATGGCTTTAAATTCTTACAACATACTTAAATGAACCATACATTTATCCTTTCAAAGATGATTGATTAGATAATTTAAAACTTTTTTTATAATTTTTTTAAGGAAGTAAAGCACCACCTTATCTTATTTACAAAATAAGATTCATCGTATAAACTTTATTATTTAAATTACACAATCGTCATTATTAATAAATCATATATATTTATGATTTTATTTATTTAAACACCTTAATAATTGATTTTTACATCTTATAAACTTTAAAAACACCTTAAAAAGTATTACACTTTTTAAATAAAATTACAAACATCATATAAGACTTGAAAAAAAGGCCAATCTATATAAATATATACCGAACAATAAGCATGTCACTATATTGAAGTTACTGATTTTTTGAAATTATTATAAGCGTGGTTGAGTTATTTTCATAAAGCCTGAGGGCCTAATTGGAAATACACCAAAATAGAAACTTATTTTGAACGGAAATTATATAATTCCGAAATTAAAATTCTCTGGCTTGGACGATCTGTCTCTCTCTCTCTCTCTCTCTCTCCTCTCATTCCCAGCCCACTTGTTTCTCTCTCTCCTCAACTCTTCCCCTTCCAAACCCTAATTATCCGTCTCGTTAGATCTCACTCCCTTTGTTTGTACTGATTTACGCATACAGTAGAAAAAAATGGCAGGTGCTTCGCTGGACATGACTCTTGATGATCTGATCAAGAGCAACAAATCATCCTCTGGCCGAGGTAGAGGCCGCGCCGCCGGTCCTGGACCAGCGCGCCGTCAGCCTAACCGTTCTGTTAATCGCGCCGGCCCCTACGCCGCTCCATACGCCGCCCCCAGGGTCAGATCATGTTTCTGCTTTTATTGTTTTGAGTATTGCTGTATTTATCTCCTTTTATTTTATTAATCGTTTCAACCTCCCTAATTCTTTAATTATAGTCAGTTAGTAGCTATTGCAAGTAGTTCAGTTGAGAGAATTTAACTATTCAATTATTTTTAATTAAAGCAAGGAAGGTATGGAAATAGGAAAAATCCGAAAGAATAGTCTTTTATTTATGGCCTTTTTTTATTTTATTTAATTGTTATGCTTGGTTTATTATGATATATATTTTTTCTGATGAATTATGGACGTGATATAGGCACCTGATGCTGCTTGGGGGCATGATATGTTCTCTGCGGGTGGTAGAGCTTCCAATATTGAGACTGGAACAAAGTTATATATTTCCAATTTGGATTATGGAGTCTCAAATGAAGATATTAAGGTGTTTCTCTCAGAACCCCCCATCCTTTTTTGTGTTACTGATCTTGCTGATTCTCTGTTCAAACTATTTGATTTATATCTTTTTCTTTTAATTGTTTGAATCATATAAAAAGATATCCTCAAATGTCAGGGACACTTAAACTAATTGAAGTGGCTGGTTTGTTGCATCTGTTAACAAGTTCATTGAAGTTGTTGCAATGCATAGTTTCTTGTAGTTTCTGTTGTTATGTAGACATACAGCCAGGTGATATAATGTGTGTGGTACATTTATGCAGTGTGTTCACTGTTGCTGTGAGGTTTATAACACAAGCTATTAGTTCCAATGATTATTTTACTCAAGACTTTTAGGTGTCAACTGGCTAAGTAGGATATAACATGAATAAGACACTGGTAACCTAATCATTGAGCGGCACCACTTGCACTGGAGCCAATTTTGATACATAACCTTGCTCATAATAGAGGGTACCTTAAGGAGTAACCACCTCCTTTCTAGTTGATGCACTAAATATAATTCTTCTTTAATTGAACTTACAAGAGTGAGAGGAAATGATAACAAGATTGTTGAGTTTTCATCTGAAAATTGTATAGCTCCTAGTAAAGAAAGATCTGGTCTCTGGACATTGTTTCTATATGAAGCTTTTGTATCACATATCCATCTGTTAGTAGCTTTTCTAGTAGAGATGGTAGCTTATAACAAGTGTATTAAAGTTTTCGCAATGCATAGTCATTTATAGTTTTTGTTATGTGGACACACAGCTAGGTGATAAAATATGTGTGGGAGCATGCTGCATATATGCAGTCAGTTGCTGGCTTGCTGCAAGGTATCATTTTAAGTTACTTGTCCTAAGGGTTATTTTACTCAGCCTTTTAGGTGAAACCTGAATAATATATTTTAAAATGAATAAGACATTGAAAAAGCAAAACCTAACCCCAGACAACAGCACCACTTACACTGCGGCCAAGTCTCCTGCTTATTGGGTTATACAAGAGGGTATCTTAATGAGTAACTGCCATCTTTTAGATGATGTACTGAGCATCATTCTTGCATTAACTGAACTTGTTGGAGTCTGTAGAAATATGATGATAAAATATTGTTTAGTCTCCACCTGATATATTATTTGTAGTCTCAAGTAAGGATCAAGTCTGGACTTTGTTTATTAGATCTTGTTATACCTTTTCCCTTTTAGTTTATATAGTTCCCGAGTCCCATAGATATACCAAAATAGCTGAACATGAAGAAGATTGATATAATGATAGGCCATTTAAATAACCTAAATGATATATATGGAATTTTAAAATGTTTATTAAAAAAAATTATGTTTAACAAAAAAAAAAGTGTGTTAAAAAAGTTTGCAGTAGTGTTTCTCTTGGTAAAATAGAAGCTCCAATCATTGCATTGGGTCTAGTGTTCATGTTCAAGTGTACTGTTTAGCAAAGCTGGTGCAAGTATTCATGTATTGTTATCTGTAGTCTTCACTTTCCCTTAATTAAGTTCTATGTACGTATTCTTGCACTTGTTTGTCTTTAGGTCTACCTGTTGGCCTTTAGAACTTATGTCTAGTCTCATTTTATCCCCGTGATTCTTGTTGAAATCATTGGCGTCTTGACCATATCTGATTCTCATAGAGTTATTTGGTTTCACCCTACTTTCCTAGTGTAAATATGTCTATTGAGACTCGAAATTATCTGTCACATGTCAGGTATGTGATAATTTAGGTAATGTGAATGCATATATGAGGCGAAAAACCAGTTTGCTAATACATGTGATGTAGACATTGTTGCCCCACCCCCTTCTTGTTCTGATTGTTTATTTAAGTTCTATGTAATGTCTGAAGGCAGTGTTACATTTAACCTTACAAGGAAAAAAATTTCTCTGTTAATCTGCAGGAGCTGTTTGCAGAGGTTGGTGACCTCAAAAGGTACACAATACACTATGATAGAAGTGGGCGATCGAAGGTATTGAGTTTTACCTAGTCTTGCCTTTTGGTGTAGCTTGTGTTTTGCTGTGGTTTAGAAAAAATGTTTTTCTATAGGGCACTGCTGAAATTGTTTTCTCGAGGCGACAAGATGCATTGACTGCTATCAAGAAGTATAATAATGTCCAGCTTGATGGGAAACCAATGAAATTAGAGCTTGTCGGAACAAACATTCCAGCTTCTAGTGCTGGTGGTTTTCCCTCTGCTGGTTTTCCATCTACTGGTTTTCCTTCTACTGGTCCTTTTGGTGATTCAGATGTAGCTCCTCGAAGGTGTGTATTCTGCATTGATCAAATTTTAAGCATTGTTTTTTCTTGTAACTTTAATGAGTAAATATCTAAATTGTGCATCACTCCTCTGAGCATCTTAGGCAATAATTGTTTCTGGTTTGTGTAATTCTATCTTAAATAAATACTGTTTTTAATTTGATATTTCCCAATATAATAAAGCTTGATTTTTATTGGTACATTAATCAAATGTTTTCTCTCTAACTAGTACAACATTTCACGTCTGTTTTGTATTTTTTCTTACATTAATACCGTCACCTTATTGGATATTTCTAAAAAAATATAAACCGTGATTTAATTGGTCCCCTTATCAAGTGCTCTCTCTCCTCCCTATCTTTGAAGCAACCCATACTTCAACTTAGAGTAGACTTTTTATCTTTTTCTGCTTTGTGAAAGTGGGAGGAAGTTGAATTAATGGTTATTGCAGAGAATCATCATACTGGCAGTCACCAGTTCACCATTTGAAGTAACTGGTTGTGTCATCGTGGGTAAATAAGTGACTTGAGGAAACTGCTTACTCAATAATTTATTAACTAATTTTGAATGTACTTGATGTCCGGAAATGATGCTTCTGACTTAGTGGTGTTTATGATCATGTGGTAAATTAAATTTCTTACCAAGAGAAGTTAACTGCTCATGATTTTGGAAATTTTTGAAAATGCTTAACAGCCTAACAAGTTGAACGTTGCATGAAGATTGATTATGAGTTTGGTGAACCATTTGGAATCTAAAAAATGCAGCCTTTTAAAATAGAAAGATTTATTCAACTCATAGGATTAGGATTTAATAGTACAGTTGGTCATTTTATCTAATATTTTATTGAAATCATTGACAGTGGACTAGGGAGAGGTGGTTTTGGAAGGTCACGAGGTGGTCGAGGTCGTGGATTTGGAAGGGGCCGTGGACGGGGAAGAGGAGGCCGTGGTGAGAAGGTGTCTGCTGATGATCTAGATGCTGATTTAGACAAGTATCATTCTGAGGCGATGCAGACAAATTGATCGAGCTTAGCTTATTTACTGGATTTACTTGTATGCACCCACATGTGATTGATGCCCAAAGTTCAATGCAGTCTGTACTTTGACCTACGTTAGCTCTTTCAAAGAATGCAGATATCTCTTGTTGGGTGGGGGAGAACTCTGGTTCTGGGAACTTGTTTTATTTTATCTTCTGTATCTTTTATTTGGATGAAAGACAAGACAAGTGTGTAATTGACTTTTCCACATCCACTTACGTTTAAAAAAAAATACAGTTGGAATTGCAGGCTTGCACCTGTTTTCCCTTTCAGAAGGTATTGATAAATCAGAGATTATGGAGGAGAATCAAAATTAGAGCAACTCAGTGTGCTAAGTTTTGAATTGAAGGGGTTCCCTGGACCATGATAGAGGATGTACTTTGAGGGTATACATTCTTTTATCCTTTAATGCCTTCTTTTACATTGAAGTCCTGTCATTAGGTGTTGGCTGCTGCTATTTTTCTCTGTGCTTAAATTTGTTATGGTTTCAGAATGTCTGCATACCTTAGCTTTGGTGCATCTCTTCTCGTGATCAAGTGATTATAATTGCCAGTTTCCTTCAGTTTGAAGAAATTACAAATTTGTATTAGTGGTGTCGTTTGGATGGTTGATGCCGTCTTGTGTCATTTCTGGAGGTGAATATTATGCCTGGATCTCAATATCTGGGTTTTAAGTGTCCTGCTGCTGTGCTGGAAGAGCTTTTATAAGTAATATGAATATGCAGAATGAGAAAAGGGCTTTGTTGTAGCTGCAATTCTTTCGTTATTTGTGTAACGAGAATGCAGCATTTCTTGACTTTGTATGCCAAGGTTGTGCTGAGTTTTTATGTGGCATATTCCTTGTTTGTAGAAGACTGATATAGAGAAATGGAGCAAAATTTGCTCTTGAGTGTTTTGGCAACATTTCTCAGCGCTTAAGCCTACTTACTAGCATTTCGATGTAAGTGGTTTTGTGCTCAAGTCCTCTTTGCACTGCAAATGGAACCAAATGATTAATATATGAGATGATGTAGGTTGGGAAAACTTACTGGAAAAATGTGTTGCAGTTATGTCTGCGATTGTTTTCATCTTTTGTCTTGGAGGTTTTTTTTTTTTTTTTGGGCCGAGAAATGCAGCAGATTTCTGTTCATTTCTATGTGCCCATGAACCAAAGTTGAATTGTTGCATTTGCTTAATGTAGTCAAGAGTGTAAACATGAAACAAGTCGAGAGATTTGGATGGTTCAAAGTGAACTCATTTATCAACTTGATTTGATTTTTGAGATTTCATCTATTAAAAATAATATATGTGTACATTTCCTGTTTAAAATTTGATTAATTGCACAACTTGAGACCTCTAATTTTACCAAGTTTGAACTCGACTCACCAGCTTGATGAGTTGATCTTGATCGAGTTAAACTGTTGTGGAGTGTTTCATGATTTAAGATGTTCCAACACGATCATCTTGTCTCAAGTGATCTAAAAAGATGCACCAGATGGACTTCACAATCATTAAACAGGTTGGATTGATGAATCCTCTACCTAATCCTAATGATACAACCAGTAAACAACTTGGATTGTTTGAAAATAATGTTTCTCTCGAGATTTTAATGAATGTCCACAAGACAAGTTTACAACACACTATTATAATTTACAGGTAAAAACAACATATTGCACAACATACACCAGTTTGATGGAGCATTGAGGAACAAACCATAAAAGAAGCTACCTTCCCCAAATTTCCTTACAACACAACATTTGGCATATAGATATCTATCTCTATTCTTGCCTTGATTTCGTTGATTCTCCCCATCTAGAAAAAATAAATCCCAACACGGAATATAGAAGAGCTCGTATGCATGTAACCACAAAGTTCCAGCAAGACGAGGGCCAGTACCAAGGGTAAAGTAGTCTGAAGAAGAGGCTGATTATATGCCGAGGATATTGCCCAACCTGAAAACGAAGCAGCAATAAGTAAACCCGGGGAAGTGCATATTCAATTTCTTGATTCTTAAGTGCATAGAGTATGGGATGAAATACAATTATGGTATAAAGGATCACATGCGAAATGCCAGTATTCCCATTTAGCGACGACCCTGACACCTTCAACTAACCAAAAGATTTCCTCGACCAGATCTATCTATTATTCATGATGTAGAAGTGAAATTTTGGTTTTGGTAAGGTATGACAAATTACTGAATTGTATTACTAAAATGAAATGAAAATAAGAACAAGATTTGCGGAAAAGAATTCAGACATGCATAGTAGAAATGGAAAGTATGGGTCTTACTGGAAAAAGAAAATCCAATGCATCCCATGCTGCATGACGGACAGCTCTTGTTGGGTACATCGGACCACCGGGAGACGTGAAGCTATACAAACATGTTTTCAGTCTTGTACTAGTTGCCAGTCTTAGTTCTAGGCCTGTAGACATTATGAACGTGTACAAACTTTAAATCTGAGAAAAAAAAATTAAGTCACTTGCAGAGAAAAAAAAGTATCAATTGACGGTACCTTTCAGAACTTTTATCTGTAAAAGGTAATGAAGAAGCACTGGCTCCACCTTCAGTTTTTGAAGCTGGTATCGTAACGATCATTATAAGATGAGATTATAACGAAATTATTGACATGAGATGAAAAGGGGGAATTTTATGGATAATAATAAATGACAAGTTATTGCACGTCAATATAGTGAAACAATCAACAAGCAAACCCTTGTGTGTAATCTTGTTCTACCTGATCAGATAGTTCAGTGACAAATATGTCAGATGCACCTCCAATGAAGAAAGCGTTGGGAAAATCGGGAAATTGCTTCAGAAAAGTTTCAAGTTTGTCACCTGTGAAGGTTACATTAAATTCCTGTTAGAATTATCATGGAAATTGAATATGCAATATCATGACGTGAAAACACATTTTCTAGAAAAAATTGATCAACCTGAGTCATAGAAAAATAGGAATCTCGCAAGGAGAAGAAATAGATCTCGTTGAGCCTGGTATGAAATTTTTAACAACAAAAGTTACTGCTGGAGTAAAATTTCATGGGTGAAGAGAACCTCACTATCCAAGCCGTAAGGAAATCTGTGATCATGGAGAAGATAAATGCCATACCTGTGGGGGGATCTTCTTCGATCTATCCGAATCTAGAGCAACTTCCTCTAGGAGATACTAAATAAAAGTAACAGCAGTAAGTGCATGTCTGAACAGAATTAATGATGCAATAACAAGTAAACTATCTTGCCAAAAATATCTCACATGAAATAGACTCAAGAAACGTCTTGAATTTGTTTGGATGTCGAGCCTGCATGTATGCATATATTACTTGATAAGGTAACTCTTTTACAGTAGGTCCATAAATCTAGAAAGAAATAAGGGGTTCAACATGAAAACTAAACCATGACTTTCACTGTACAATACCACACAAAGGAGGAATATCCATGTTCCCGTTCTATCCATTTCGTGATAGGAACTTGTAAGGTATAGGAGTAATACAATGTTCCCATCATGTCCCTTTCTTTTCTAGGAACTTGTAAGCTATCACAAAGGAGGGATATGATGTTCCCAATCTATCCCTTTCTTGTCTAGGAACTTGTAAGTTATATGAATAAATCTTAGTTTTGAACAGTATTTTGTATAGGGAAGGGCTAAATACACCCCCTAAAATACTAAATACACCACCATTTCTAAATACACCCACTAACCAATTATCTTATTATATAATTTACTAAACACACCCAAAAATATTCCTATTTTGCCCTGTGGTCAGAAACAACAAACCGCCATATTCTTCTTACCAAATCACAACTCCAACACCGGTCTTGGTTGCAGTGTGCAACCCTTTAATCAAAAACCCACTTCACCGCCATGTTCTTCTTCCTCATTTTTAATTCCACTCAACTATTGTTCAAATGTTTAAAAATCAAAACCCAAATAAAAAAAAAAATTCAATTTCAAACAAATCCATGGTACAAATTCTACCCATTACATTTCCAAGGTCGAACAAAGCAAGGTTTGTTCCACCAATTGAGGTCGAACCTCAATATACTGTTCAACACTGGTTTAATGAACACAATCTTAATGTTCAGTCATGTTTGATCAAATAGGTGAATGTGTGTTTTTGGCAGTGGTGGTGCAGGAGTTTGGTGATGGAGAGATGACTATGGAACAAATCAGTTGAATTTCGTCTCATCTTACAGGTCAGGAGTTCGATTTCTTCAATTAACTTTGAATTTAGTTGTCCCATTAGTATGGATGGATAGTGAGGAGGAAGAAAAGTTTTGATGAAAAACCCCGACTGAGAAGAGGGGAGGTGGGGAAGAAGAAGTTGATGTCTTAAATAAGGGTATTTTGACATTTAAAAGTATAATAAATTGTCTTAAAAAGATGGTGGTGTATTCAGTATTTAGGTGGGTGTATATAGCCTTGGCCTTTTGTATATTGCAGAAAACACTTTTTAGGATATTGTGGAAGATGTCCACTGTCATAGCTGGAAAAGAAAAGGCATGACAGAGGATATCATGCTGAGCACAACATGCTCCACATCAAAGTGAGTCTAGAATTAGGATAGGTGTCGAAATGGGGTCATGGTTGTCTTAATCCACAGAATCTACTCCATATATATAATCTCAGTCCCTGGAATTTTCATACTGATATTTCCCCTGCTGAAGTAGCTTCATGTTGATAGTTACTCATAAAAGTAAAAGGCAAAGATTCATACCAGAAGACATTTGTAGCACCTTGGATCAGTGCAGATGAATAACGGAGCAAAACTTCAGGATTATCAAACTGAACTTCAAAAATCTGTGAAACAGAAATATGTAATAAATGACTGGACAAATGAAATAAAATGCTCAATTGAGTAAGACACAACATTAAAACAAGAGTGACAAAGATTCTCCATGCTAGATGCTGGACATTGGAGCACTGGCTAGGAGAACAAAATGAAGAATAATTTAGAGAGACCAAGTGACTAAAGAATACCACATTTTGTAGAATTCTGCTGGTATCAGTGATCAGTAAGAAAACAAAAGTACCAGATTACATAGAATTCTACCTATATCAGTAAGAAAATAAACACATACCCACTTGTGGAACAAGAGAGTAGAAATATTCGATGCAAATGACTGGCTCCAAAGTTGTACTATGAGATCAAGGATTGTTTTCCCCTTTTGTGGCATGCATACAAAATAATCAGCAAGCACATTGTAAAAGCATAATGGGCATCCATATGTATCATCTTCCGTGGAAATTGCATCTTCCTTACCAAAAATAATATCTGTTTAAATAAACAGCGGTGAAGTAGCATTAAACAATGGGACCATCAAAAGTATTATGAGCCAAAAGTAAGATAACATCTTTGACCACAAGATTTTGTAAGGTTATGCTGATGCATATAGGTAATGGAATGGGGGAAAAGCTCATTTCAAAGTTTAGGTGCATGTGCAGCTTCTGTAGCACCCATCTTTCATGTCATGACCAGCATATCTAGTACAAACTATAGCTGTCTAACCTACTTCCCATATGATCAACATTGTCTAAAAAGTATGGTGGTGCATAACTGCTGCGCTCACAAAATCTTCAAATGTATAAAAATGAATACTCCACTCCTTCAACTATGTCAGTGAGCTGGAGAAAAAGTCAGCAAATTCCTATTCATCAATTTGATGATTGAGACAAAATTTTGTATCCCTTTTATAGCCGGGTACTAGGACTATGCAGTCAAAGCAAGATATTGAGTCGTTGTAATAAGCAATCAGTGTACACTTCAGTTCAAGCTGTAAAAATGTGTAATCCATTCCACAAAGGGTGAGTTTAAATCAAATTAAATGGACCTCAGGCTCTACTATATCAGAGAAATAGAAATTTTAGCCTTCACTGCTTTGGGATTTCTAGACATGATCGCATGAAGACATTTTCCTACCATCAAAGGTTAGGGAGGGCAAAAACTTTCATTTTCAAGCAAGGAAATTTTCTGAAGGATATCGTTTCTAAGTTCTAAATTTTTCAGTAAAGAAAAAACCCCACTGAACCAATAACAGAAGTGTAGGATGGCAAATTAGAAACGACATAGCAATTAGGAAATTCAGTTGAGACCGATTAATCAGATGACTAACAAATAACGTATGCTGCTTGACTCATCTTCAAGGATGATGTCAGGTAAGCGTCACATTATGGATGTCTATCAAAGACCTTACTCCTAAGAAAAAGAGTCTTATTTCTCCAAAGCACAACTTTCTATTTTTAGTTAATTGAACAAAGGCACCACTTTTTATAAGTCATTCTCACCTATACCCCTTTATTTAACTTAATTAATTAGGATTCTGTACCAGACGCTAAGGGAAGAAACCAAAAATAACTTCAAATTCTAAACATGATTTTTTTTTTTTTTGGACTAATAAAATTTATGAAATGTGATTTTTTTATTGGAATAGATGAGTTGATGCCAAGTGCACAGCATAAGGCAGGGAAATCAATGTATGGAAAAAGTACTATTGCAGCAGAATTGCACAATAACTGCAAAATCAAACTATAAGTAGAATATGATACAATGAGTTATATTTTGAAGTTTAATCAAAAAAATTCTAATTTGAATCCGCGCATTATCTATCCATTCATTTATCTATGCTACATAAAGCAAAAATTCATTTCATAAATAGCAAAAGGAATCCTGAATTTACCTTTAGCGCGATCATCTACTTCCAAAGCTATGTCGGCAAACAACTCCTGCAACAAGTTCCGTCTCTGTGATGGCGAAGCTACAGCCTGAAGAATAAAAATCAAATTCCAGCAATTACTTCAACATGATTCCTATCAAAACAAACAAATTGATTAAAAAGAAAAAAAGTCTTCTCTGGAGATAAGTAGGTGTTGAGTTGACTGTGTGTACCTTCTGAAGCTTCTTCTCAATTTGAAGAGCGAGGGCATCGATATAAGCGGAGCCGCGAGGCGTCGTCGCCGGTGGCATTCTGAGCGAAATCCTCCCTCCAACGGTGGTTTATTTTTGATCATTTGAAAAGGAAATGTAACTGTCCTTTTTATACCAGCAGAAGCGCCTATACATACATATATATATAGAGAGAGAGAGAGAGAGAGAGAGGAGAGAGATTTATTGGGAATGTGGGAAAATGGTGTTGAAGATTATCCAAAAAGTGGGAAAATGCTCTTGATGAGTCAGCACGTGGTGGATTGCTTTATAATATAGAAACCATTATTCATCTGCCTTGCTGTCCCCACTACAATCACCCTTCACACAGACTCTCCCTCTCCCTCTCTCTAAATGGGAGAAACATTTTTTT
Source organism: Scutellaria minor (assembly GCA_954870855.1). NCBI lineage: Eukaryota > Viridiplantae > Streptophyta > Magnoliopsida > Lamiales > Lamiaceae > Scutellaria > Scutellaria minor. Next base: position 6,503,227 of record OX940729.1, read on the forward strand.
CCTTCACAAAAACTTATTTGAGACGGTCTCACGAATAGTTTTTGTGAGACGAAATCGTATCACCCACAAACAACATGTGAATTATAGGGTTTGGATGATGGGTAATTGAGTTGTGGATTGACCCATCTCACACAATGTATTAAAATTTCGTGAGATAGTCTCACAAGAGACTTACTCTTTTTCCTTTTACCTTGAGCTTTAGACTACCTTTACCAATAAGGTCATACAACTGGTTTTGAGATAAGACTATGTTTATTAACAACCTCCACAACCCCAACCTCTTAATAAAAAAAATCATTTCCCACTCCTCCACATACACAACCTACAACTAAACTCAACCTCTACAATTTTCACACTTTATCAGTGACTCAACCCAACCTATAATAATTATTTATTTTATGATTTAATAATTACATTTATTTTATAATAATTTTTTATTATTATTTGAAATGTGTACGAAATATATTAAATTATATGATATTCCAAATTCGTAATTATAAAAAAAATATTTGATACACTTAAAATAAATTACAATCTCAATAACGAAAATAAAATTACAAGAATTGAAATACAAAATTATAAATAAATAAGTAAAACTACAAATAGATAAGTAAAAAAACAACAATGCAGAAGATGAAAATTACATATTTAATTATCGATGCCGAGTTTTTGCCATATATGCTCAATCAAGTCATTTTTAAGAGCGGTGTGAGCTTCTCTGTTGCGAAGTTGTTCCCTATTGGTCATATACGCAGATAGGCTTGCAATGCGGTCAGTAGAGTATTGAAATTTTTGATCATCGTCCATGGGATCATCGATAAGAAATTCTGTGGGATCATAATAAGTTTGGTACGTCTCTCGTTCATCCTCCACTATCATGTTGTGCATGATGATACAAGTCATCATAATTTTTCCCATCAAACTTTTATCCCAAACAAGACAGGGGCGTCGAAGAAATGCGAAACGAGCTTGTAGACTCCAAATGCTCGCTCGACATCTTTTCGCACTACCTCTTGGTGTTGAGCGAACAACTTGCGTTTTCTGATTACTGAAGAAGTAATTGACTTAACAAATGCAGCCCATGAAGGATATATTCCATCAGTTAGATAATATGTCATATTGTTTTCCCGACCATTCACGACATAATTAACCTTTGGTGCTCGACCTTCCAAAACATCACTAAAAACTGGAGATCGGTGGAGTACGTTAATATCATTGAGTGAACCTGGTGTTCCAAAGAAAGCATGTCATATCCATAAGTCATATGATGCAACAGCTTCCAAAATGATTGTTGGTTTTCCACTTCTCCCTCCATATTGTCCAGCCCATGCAGTAGGACAATTTTTCCATTCTCAATGCATGCAGTCAATACTGCCTATCATGCCCCGGGAATCCACGTTGTTCTCCGACATGGAATAGTCTTGCCAAATCTTGTTCATTAGGCTTTCTGAGGTACTTGTCACCGAAGCAAGAAATGACGCCTTTTACGAAATTCATGAGAGATTGTCTTGTCATAGCTGCACTCATTCGCAAGTATTCATCAACAGTATCTGCTGATGTCCTATACGCCAAAGACCTTGTCTACTAGTGGCATTAGGTCTCTGTTGAAAATATTCGTCATTGGCAGTAACAACCTCCATGATACGGAGGAATACTTATTTTCGCATGCAAAATCTACATCGGAAGATCTCAGGAGTATACGTCGGGTTGTCAACAAAATATTCATTCATCAAACGTTTCTAACCAAGCTCGCGTTGCCTTTCACAATACCTTATTCTAGTTCTAGGAGTGAGATCTTCTTCGTTCAAATTAAGATTGTTTAAGAGCAGATCCTCGGCGATGCGATCTACGTGGTGATTTTGATGAGCAACCCGTTCTTGCCGTTCATCAAATGCAGTAAATAAAGAATCAGAACTTGAATAGTTATCTAGTGATTGATTTTCATTGAGAGGCATTTTGGGAAGTGGAATGGGTAAAACTATTGGATATGAAAATTTTCTTCTGAGAGGATTGAGTTGATATTAGTGTACATTTGATGAGAGAATATGAAGGGATATATAGATATAGATCAATAATGGAAGATAAGTGCATGTGATCAATAATGGAAGACATATGCATGTGATCAATAATGGAAGACAAGTGCATGTGATAATTCTGCAAAGTAGAGACAAGTGCATGTGATCAATTTTGCAAAGTGGATAAGACAAGTGCATGTAAACAATTTTGCAAAGTGGATAAGAAAAGTGAGAAGTAGAATAAATACTAATTAGAATAAAAATTACATTTAACAAAAATCACACAAATAAAACAGCTTATAAGATAATACTAAAACACATACCATCAAATAAAAAAAACTTACAAGACAATACTAAAAACACTACTTAAACAATGACAACAGATGACGTCTCATCTCTTTTTCATCTGGGAATAAGTGATCCTTCGCCAACAAAGCCATCAAAAGAGAGTGTTTCATCTTCATTTTCTCTATTTCCACTTTCTCTCTTCCCAGTGTGTTGAGCACTTGAACTTCACTATCTCTAGTGAGTCTTAATGCACGAAGTTCTGCAACAACCTCAATATTAGATGAAGACTCTGATGCCTTACCTTTTCCCTTCTTTTTTTTCTTCTGATCTCTACCTGTAGGACGTGAAATAGTTGAACCACCACTGTCTAGAGTTTCTACATTAGTGAGGTTGAAATATTCACCATCTTCACTGGTCCTTGTTCTCTTTGAACTGCCACCACTTTCTTCGTTACCCTCGTCATCGTTAGCATGACTTCTTGAAGCATGATCAAATTTTATTTCCCACTTTGGAATTTTACTCATAACTTCATTAAATACATGCAAGTCGGTGAACTTACCATCGTATAATTGATGAGCTTCTTTCTCCACATCGTGTTGGCTCATTCCACTTTTTACTCGATGATGTGCTTCAATGTTAGTGCAGCAATCCACTTCTGGGCATTTTTATTAAGTCGTGTGAAACGACCTTTTAGTGATTCTATATTTCTTTCATTTATTCTCCTGGATCTTCTCTTCGAGCTTCTTCGTACATCTTAAGGATTTTCCCCCAAAACGAGTCAGTCCTTTGAAATCTGCTCTATTTTTTATCTTTGCTAACGAAGATCCAAGATGACATGAAGGTCACATCTTCTTTCATATTCCAGGTACTTTTGGCCACCCTTTCATTTGTATCCTGAAATAAATTGCGAGAGATATTTTGCGATGGTTGAGCTTGTTCAGAGGTAGGTACTTGATTCAGATTCGGAGAAAATTGAGGATTTTGAGAAAATTAAAAGTTTTGATAGTTTTCGGTGTTAAAAAAAGACTGAAAATTTAGATAGTTTTGAGAGTTTGGATAATCTGAATTGTTTGAAAAAAAATTTGGGTTACTTGGATCCATAATAGAAATTAGGAGAAATAATAGAATATGATATAAATTATGAGAGATTATAGAAGATAGTACACAAAAGAGATGATTTGAGATTGTGATTCAAAATGTATCAATATTAGTCTCTATTTATAGAGAAAAAAAAATCATGAATTTTGGTAAAAAAAATTTTATAGATAATTGAGTATAAAAAATATCAAAAAAATCACATAAACCAATCATAGGTTGACAAGTGGCAGAATTTTGGATAATTTGATAAGAAATGTTGTTGGAAAGTGTGCACAACATGGGGGTGGTTTGTCGTCCGGTTGTGGAAAATTTTCTGAATATTGATACATTTTGAATACATTTTGAATCACAAGTAGAGACTAATTAGTATGATTTTTGTTAAATCGATCTGTAATTTTTATTCTAATTAGTATTTATTCTACTTCTCACTTTTCTTATCCACTTTGCAAAATTGTTTACATGCACTTGTCTTATCCACTTTGCAAAATTGATCACATGCACTTGTCTCTACTTTGCAGAATTATCACATGCACTTGTCTTCCATTATTGATCACATGCATATGTCTTCCATTATTGATCACATGCACTTATCTTCCATTATTGATCTCTATCTATATATCCCTTCATATTCTCTCATCAAATGTACACTAATATCAACTCAATCCTCTCAGAAGAAAATTTTCATATCCAATAGTTTTACCCATTCCACTTCCCAAAATGTCTCTCAATGAAAATCAATCACTAGATAACTATTCAAGTTCTGATTCTTTATTTACTGCATTTGATGAACGGCAAGAACGGGTTGCTCATCAAAATCACCACGTAGATCGCATCGCCGAGGATCTGCTCTTAAACAATCTTAATTTGAACGAAGAAGATCTCACTCCTAGAACTAGAATAAGGTATTGTGAAAGGCAACGCGAGCTTGGTTAGAAACGTTTGATGAATGAATATTTTGTTGACAACCCGACGTATACTCCTGAGATCTTCCGATGTAGATTTTGCATGCGAAAATAAGTATTCCTCCGTATCATGGAGGTTGTTACTGCCAATGACGAATATTTTCAACAGAGACCTAATGCCACTAGTAGACAAGGTCTTTGGCGTATAAGACATCAGCAGATACTGTTGATGAATACTTGCGAATGAGTGCAGCTATGACAAGACAATCTCTCATGAATTTCGTAAAAGGCGTCATTTCTTGCTTCGGTGACAAGTACCTCAGAAAGCCTAATGAACAAGATTTGGCAAGACTATTCCATGTCGGAGAACAACGTGGATTCCCGGGGCATGATAGGCAGTATTGACTGCATGCATTGAGAATGGAAAAATTGTCCTACTGCATGAGCTGGACAATATGGAGGGAGAAGTGGAAAACCAACAATCATTTTGGAAGCTGTTGCATCATATGACTTATGGATATGACATGCTTTCTTTGGAACACCAGGTTCACTCAATGATATTAACGTCCTCCACCGATCTCCAGTTTTTAGTGATGTTTTGGAAGGTCGAGCACCAAAGGTTAATTATGTCGTGAATGGTCGGGAAAACAATATGACATATTATCTAACTGATGGAATATATCCTTCATGGGCTGCATTTGTTAAGTCAATTACTTCTCCAGTAATCAGAAAACGCAAGTTGTTCGCTCAACACCAAGAGGCAGTGCGAAAAGATGTCGAGCGAGCATTTGGAGTCTACAAGCTCGTTTCGCATTTCTTCGACGCCCCTGTCTTGTTTGGAATAAAAGTTTGATGGGAAAAATTATGATGACTTGTATCATCATGCACAACATGATAGTGGAGGATGAACGAGAGACGTACCAAACTTATTATGATCCCACATAATTTCTTATCAATGATCCCATAGACGATGATCAAAATTTTCAATACTCTACTGACCGCATTGCAAGCCTATCTGCTTATATGACCAATAGGGAACAACTTCGCAACAGAGAAGCTCACACCGCTCTTAAAAACGACTTGATTGAGCATATATGGCAAAAATTCGGCATCGATAATTAAATATGTAATTTTCATCTTCTGCATTGTTGTTTTTTTACTTATCTATTTGTAGCTTTACTTATTTATTTATAATTTTGTATTTCAATTCTTGTAATTTTATTTTCGTTATTGAGATTGTAATTTATTTTAAGTGTATCAAATATTTTTTTTATAATTACGAATTTGGAATATCATATAATTTAATATATTTCGTACACATTTCAAATAATAAAAAAAAATTATTATAAAATAAATGTAATTATTAAATCATAAAATAAATAATTATTATAGGTTGGGTTGAGTCACTGATAAAGTGTGAAAATTGTAGAGGTTGGGTTGTGTTGTAGGTTGTGTATGTGGAGGAGGGAGAAATGAATTTTTTTTTAAAGGTTGGGATTGTGGAGGTTGTTAATAAACATAGTCTTAGAACTGGCATGCTTGATTAAATTGAGATTCGATTAAAAGTTTTTTTTTTAATAATTATTTTACAAATTTAATGTCGTTGGAAGTATTAATATACAATGTAGATATTGATTTTAAAATTAAGTTCGTATTTTAGGTGTTATATTCCGTTTATTTATGAGACGATCTCATTAAATTTCTTTTTTTTTTAAATTATTTGTATAAGTAATTTGAAAACTATATATTGCATTGGATTGGATTTATAGTGTGCCCTGGAGCTCAATTAAAGACGAAACGTCAAAACAACATATAAGATGGTATTGTTGTGATCAAACTCCATTTAATTAATTTTAAATTATGTTTCAAATTTACTCCATCCGTTTTAACTTTTAAGTAGCTAGTAAGTTGTCTCTTACCATTGAAGGACTCTCTCAGAACATCTCTGACACTACTTTATTTTCATCTAATTTTACAAATTTTCATCTCCAACCCTACCGTGAAAACCTGCAATAATAAATATCAAAATATCATAAAATATTGTTATTAATTAATTATATTAAATAAGATTTAAACACACTCATATATAAATTATAAAATAATAAAGATCTAAATTTCATAAATTAACAATGCTTATGGATATTACTAAATATATTATAAATAAAGAAAACATAAAAAATAATAATAATAAGGAATGTTATGGAATATTTCATTTTATTGAAACAAATAGTGCAGACTGTTAGAGATACCCCACATTTACATAATATCACTGTTAGTATTAAATAATTTAAATATTTAATGTTTTAATATTAGTATATTTTTAGCCATAACATCAAGAAAAAAATTATATTTCACCCCTTAAAAAACTCACTTTATATATAAAAATTTAATATAAGTTACAATTTCATTAAATGAATTCAAATATCTGACTTTCATTAACATTTAGGGCAGTTTAATTGATTTGTCGAACACTATGATTCTTTTCACATCTACTTTTCCTTAACTCATTCTAAAAACTATTGACTTCTAAAATTGATTCGTTTTTCAACTATAGATGTGGGGCATAATCATTTGATAGTTAGTGAAAACACATTAATTTACCCTTTAAATCCGTTTCAAATTTGTCTCTTACAAGGGTGTTCTGGTAATTTAGTGCGATCAATAAATTCAATCAATTTATTGCAATAAATATATAAGTAGGCGAGTAAATGAATGCATTTTCCTACCTGTTTATACTGTTACAAGGTTTAGCATATAGTCCAACTTGTACCTACCCCTAGATTGCTATACCAATTATACATGTAGGCCTTAATTTAGAAATGATTTTTTATAAATTGATGATATAAATAAAAAAATATAAGAAAAATATACTTACAAAAGGAACTTTTTTTAATTGCTAGGGGTGACCGACTAGGCTATATCCATCTCACCTAAATCTATGTCAGGGATGTGGGTTCAGAATTAAATAGAGGTTAGTCTTGTATTTATTCAAAAATTGGTTGCCATAATTATTTAAATATTAAATTGCTTATAATTTATCTGCCTACTCTGACCTTTAATGTGGCTACTATTCTCAAAATATAAATTATGTTTGAAGATCGCTAATCTTGCGTAGATTTTTTATAGGAAATATATAACACGATCACAATTTTTATTCAACTTTTATAGTATTATTTTTTTAAAAAAATTATAAATTACAAACAATAAATAAATAAGGTAGTTATAATTTGTAGTAGTAATATTTATTCAACTAAAGTTGGACCACGAGCAACAAATATTAGTGATTCCTTTTCTCACAAAATAAAATAAAAAAAGTTCCTTTTTTGGGAAGAGAAACATGAGTGCTTAATATATGCAACTTACAAAAACAAGTACAACGCATGGTGGCCTCGTTAGTGACTGATTCTTTTTGGTAAAAACATATCCAAGAAAGAAAACAGGAGCTGAATCCTGAGGCTGTGTTTGCTTTACCTGATTAGCTTAGATAAGGATAACTTATCCTATCAAATCACTTGTTTACACAAGCTAGTGATTACTTTGAAGTAAAATGAGTTATAATTTAACCTATCCACATGTATTCGCTACTTTCCATACATATAGGATACAATAACTTAATGTATTTCACCGGATGTAGCGTTTCAAACAGAGTATTGTTCATTAATCAACAGGATCAATCTAGTATAAGTTAAATCTATTTCCAGGATTGTTTTCAGACATTTATACACTAATAACAGAGAAAAAGGGGAGATTTTACAAGCAACAATGACATGCCATGGCTCTATTTTCACTATGAAAGAGATGATTTACGGATTAAAAAGGCGAGGTGGAGGTAGAAGAATGCAAGAAGCTCACCAACCCATTAGTGTTCTTCTGACTTTGTCCACTATCTGATTTCGGACCACCATGCTTGACAGCTTAAAATCGCAGTTTTCATCTAAAAGGAATCGGTACACCTCCCATTCACGATCTGCTGCAGAATGCCTTCCAATCTCCGCCTATGAAGCCAAAGAAAGTTTCTGTTAATCTCATATTAAATGATAGAGGGAAAGATCATACAATTGATCTGTTTGTAAATCAGATCTTTTCCTATTGACAGAAGGTTCTATCATATGAGCACTTACCAAAAAGACACAGATTCCGAGACTCTTCAGAGAAAAAGTGACATCGTAGAAAACACGTGGTCTTCCCCTTCCGGTTAGCTCTGTTGGATTAGCCACCACAAGCTCGGTGTCTGGGCCCCGGTTTGTGATAAGAACACGCAGGGGATGAAGCAATTCGAGTTTTAAGCGTGAGCAGATTGTTTCTTGCTTTTCAGGATCCACTATCTTTTTCCCATCTTTATGCTGAATAAATAGGTCTAGTTCTCGGTGACCTTTATTTACAGGCAAAAACCGACCATATGCTATCTAAGTAAGGCAAAAGACAGAAATTTCAGAAAAATATAATATAGGCTTAACACAATTTTTCTTCAGAGCAGAACAATGATGATACAAGTACAACATAAATGTGCATCACTTTAATGTTCAAGTCATTACAGAATTGACATAAAAAGCAAACGAATAACATGTAGATGTGAAAGGCTTTAAACTATCAGTTTCAAAATACAAGACCAGTTGCAGACTTCAAATTTAAGGTGGTTTAGTGAATATTTTGGAGTTATTGTGCACAGTAAACGCCAATCTACACAGATTCTTTACCAAAAGATTAATTATGTTCAACACTTGATAGCCAAAAGGACCTTTTTAGTCAGATGCTAATAAGGAAAGAAGCAGCTATGTCTTATCGTACTTGATATTGAGGACAGAGAAAAGGATTTCATGCACAAATGACTATCTTCTCACAGCTGTAGTTCATGGGAAAAAAAGAACTAGAATAAGGATTTGGAGCTGAGTAATCCTAATCACATATACAACATGAAATATTGTTTATGGTCATGAAATAAGGATTTGGAGCTGAGTAATCCAAATCTCATATACAACATAAAATATTGTTTATGGACTAAGAACTTATTTCAGCTGGTTTAAGTTCAGCTTTACTAAACAAGAGTTGCTGTTGTTTGTTTTTCTTTTTCCTACTCTCCTCGAGCAAGCTAGCAAATGAAGTTGACAGATGAAGCATAAGAACGTATACCTGGAAGTTGCAGTCTTTCAATGTTCGCATGATATCATAAAGAAAACCCTTATGATCTACACAGTTGATCTGCAGTAGAGTGTGAACTGGGCTCAAGGAATTGTCAGTTTTTACACTAGCCCTTTTCAACTCCTTGACATCTGAGCTAAGAGCCTGTGAACGAGGTTCATTGTCTGATAGTGTGAATCTAAACAATTCTTCAGCAACAACTGGAGACAGAGAAGAAACGCCCTGAAGATTATCATACTGAGACCCTGATAACTGCAGTTCACAACTGATGCACGATTCACCTAGAACACTGTATAACCGCTCACATAGCTCATCTTGCCTTTCTTTTGTATGTAAGAGCTCCCTGCCAGAGAAAGTTAGAATAGTTATTATTAATATCTGATTAGAAACTACTAAGCACACATACTCTTCATGGCAGAGACATTACAGAACAAAGAGTATCAATGTGGAGGGGGGTGAAAGCAGTAGAACACATAATGCAATGTCACATATAAAGTTAGGAGAATCTAAAACATTGACATATATTCACTCAGGAACACCAATATTCTTGCTCAGGAGAGGGAATTATAGGTCATCAGATCCATAGGGGTGTAAACGAACAGAGCCGAGCCGAGCCGGGCCGAGCTTTATGTTGTTTGTATAATGTTTGTTTAATTTTATGACTGTTCGAGCTCGGCTCGAGCTCGATAAGAATTGAAGTGTTCAGTTTGAGCTCGACTCGTTTAGTATTTTTGAAGCTCGATTTTGTTCGTGAATGTGTTCGTGAACACGTTTGCTAAACTGTTCGTGAACAACTAATAACTTTGTTCATGAACAACATCGTGAACATAATAAACAAACTTTGTTAAAAATTCTAGAAAACAAATCAAACTCATTAGGTAGTATGTTTGTGAACATAAATAAACGAACATTTGTTAGACAATCAAATAAACAAAAAAAAACAAAAATGATTGTTGTTGTTGTTGTTATTGTTGTTGCTATTATAATATATAATAATAATAATAATATTATTATTATTAATTATTATTATTATTATTATTAAACAAGTCTCTAACGAGCTTGTTCGTGAACATGTTTAAGCGAACACTAAACGAGCTTGTTCACGAGCTATTAGCAAACGAGTTATCCAATGTTCAAGCTCTGTTCATTAACTATATGAGCTTCAAAATTTTGTTCGTTTATGTTTGTTTAACTAAATAAACGAACATAAACAAGCACTAACCGAGCTTGTTAGCGAGCTGTTCGTCGAACGCTCTATTTGTTTACACCTCTACAGATCCAGAAGGGTCACTCACTTGTATTTATTCCATTCTAAGTATTTTCGTTCTTGATTACTTTCCAACAAATGACTTAAGAGTACCACAAGTATATGTGAAGACAACATACAGATGTAGCATTAACTATCCTTACTCTTAAGTTTAAGCTCTCAATGCCTACTCACAATTTTTAAAAGAATAAATTGAAACAGATAAATAAGTGAAAATTAAAAAAATAATAATAATAAAATAAAATATTACGGCATAACTAGTGAGAAAAAAATAGCATTTACAGAGAATTAGGCTTATATTGTTAACTAAGTGAATTCATAATCCCAAAGTTACAGGTCATAAAATTTCCTAAATGTGACTGAAAAGCCATCAAACAAGATGGATTAATGCTGACAACTATCGAGAACCAGAGCCAAATCCAGAAGATACATAGACAGATAAATGGGAGAAAAAGATGACATCTTAGGTACTCATAGGTTGAAAACCCTGCACTGAAAACATTTGAGGAACCATATGCCATCACAATAATGAAACAACAAAGAGCTTCCATCAAATGGATTTCCTTCCAGCTTTCAGTAGTCCAAAAAATTAGAACATATTCTGTTCTAATTTGGCTATCCTAGTCTGTATTGACATGGAGTTTTAGAAGTTGAAAAGGACCAATGTTTTGGGTGCCTTTATGGTTTTTCCTCACATGTGGTGACAGGAAGTTACTGACTTACACCATTCATCAATTGCCAGAGTAGTTTTAGAACAAAATTGACATCATTGAAGCACTCAGCATGGCATAGAGGTACTACAAGATGCAACCTAATAACAGTATAGTTTACTATACAAAACGAAAACCTTACAAGTTATCTGTTATGAAGAAGAGGTCCAGAACACAACCATCAGGAGTTGTGGTCACTTTTACTCTCTGAATTCTATGCTCAAGCTCATCTAGGATATGAGTCACATCTGGAAAAAGACATACGAGCATTATTATCCCAGCATCAAAATTTTAATTGAACCCAAAAAATAAAGAACAATTATTTATACCGTGTAACAATCCCTTTCGGTCAAGGCTACAGAACTTCAGCAAGTAAACAGAAGAAGGGACGCATGGGGTTGGCTGGCTTAAGTAGAATAATGGTATCGAGGGTGGGCAAATAGAAAGAAGACGCTCTTTCAAATTCATCCATCTCACAACATGTGAGATGGGATGAGGAACAACCCATAGTATTACATAACACCATAAACCATCAGTTGAAACATCTGTAAACCACAAAGAGACTACATTAGTTGATAACATCCACAAGTAAATGAAGAGATGATCAGTTACCGACAGGAAAACAAGTACGACCAAAAAAACTGTACAATGCATGAGTCTACATTATTTAGTAGATGAAAACAATGAATGGCAAAGGCTTATTAATATGAGAAGTTATGATCTTGTTAGCCAAGTAATAAAAGAACTCCCTTTCGTTGGATCAACACAAGTCCTCCAAAATTTGTAGTTTTCTATTTCCATTAGAAAGCGAGATGATACGCTCTATAAAAAGGCATGCTCTATAAATGGCCAAGGATTGGCATTACAAGATCATATAAACACAATACAATCACCATATCGAATGGATTTCGAGTAGACAGTTTCAAGTGCCATAACATAAGCAAATAAATGCACAGAACACGCCTTAGAAAACACAAAAAAGAAATTTGAAGCTAAATTACATGCCTTCTAGAAATTCACTGGCATATGCTGAATAGAAATTCAACAATGGCGTACATAAAATTAACAAATAGATATAGTGTGAAGCACATAAAGCCCATAAATGTTCAGATATGCCAACATATAAAAATGCCCAAAAAAAAAAAAAGCAAGTAAAAATGGAGAAAATTTTGACCTCCTCGAGTAATATAGAGGCCGAATTCGAGAATAGTGTGGCAAATGTCACAGCCCAAGCCAGTTTTGTCGGGACAATTCACTGTTACGATGTAAGGGTCACCGGATTTCTTCCCTTTCTCGATCAATACGGCGTCGTCGCTCGTCGCCCACATATCACATCGCACTACAATAAATCTTTCAGATAAGGAAGGTAAAACCTACCTCCGAATGAATTCTCGAACCAGAGAGAGTTGGGACAATGTAGAAATGGAGGACAGCAAGTAGGGCTGGTAATGGTGGTTAAAATTTACATGTGGCGCCAGATGAAATGGGAGCAGTCGGCTAATTCTATTACCATCATATGTTAGGGTGGTGACAAGTGTGCATTTTGTATTTAAAAGTGCATTTATGACATCAAAAGTGCACACTTGTCACCATCCTAACATGTGATGGTATTACCATCAATGGAATTTGTCGGAGCAGTACGCGTAGGTAGTAAAGTGTAATTTGCAAAGCTTTTTTTTTTTTTTTTTCTCTGGAGTTTTCCAACACTATCTATATTGAGTACTTATCTTTCTGTTTTTGGACAATGATACGTAATTATTGTAATTAATGTCCAAGTGTCTTTGTTTTGTAGGCTTGTCGCGCGTATACAAATATACAGTGATTTTCCTTGTTAAAAAAAAAACTGCCCATAGTTTTTATCTTGGGTGAGACTATTCGCACCTCATTTTTCTAAGCACACCCCAATTTTCATAATAGAATGAAATGAAAATTGGGGTGTGCTTAGAAAAATGTGGGGTGCGGATAGTCCCACCCTTTTATTTTTCTATCTTTTACAAAACTCAATATTAGTTTTATAAAAATTTCTAATGACAGGACATAGATCAGTTAAATAAGTTAGACCATATCCTAGTTATAACTATGTAATAAATGAAACTATTGCAAATCATACTAAATGTTGGCAGTGTGATTCGAAACTTGAGAAAGGCAAAAATAATAATAATAATAAATTGTTAGAAATATGGGGAGTAAAATTAAAGAAATTCTCCCTAAGTATCCTCAAATTAAGTAGACGTATCTTAAAAAATGGGGTATTAAACAAAAGAAAAGGAAGGATTTGTGAAACTACCAAATATATTTATGAGAATTTACAGATTGTAGTTTAAAAAAAAAAAAAGCTTTGTGTTCAATTGGCTAAAAATAATAATTATACTCTTGAGAAATATGACAGTTTTTTTATACAAGTATTTTATATAGTATTTATTATTTATTCATGATATAAAAATATATATTTGTTTATATATACGTACATATATTGCTTGTTTTTTAAGTTCATAAACAAAGCCATCCATATAAATATGTTGATGAGTGATTCAAGTTGCAATGTATAGTTAAATTCTTTTTTTTTTTCGAATCTCGAAAATTAAATTTATTTGCTGCCAAGATTAACGATTTTGAATTTTTGCAATTAGATCTTTAAAAAATGTAGGATCTTCTTAGTTTTTAAAATACCCTTTGAAATTAGATCTTTTATCAGAACTCTTACCATACACCTTGATGCGCTTATAAGCTCTTTGAAAGATCATAAAAAGCTTATAGGTTGAGCTAGCTGCTAAACACCCTCTTAATCAAGCTATTTTCAAGTAGTTTACGAGCTAACTCAGCTCACAAACACCCATAGTCCACGACCATATCTGTTAAAAGAGCTGATCGATGCTGATATAAACAAATGGAATAACAAGAATTTCAAATCAGGAGACCAATGCCAATAAGAGAACTCAAGAATACATTTTTGAAATACATAAACCAATCCAATGGTGGTTATCCAGCCCACGCAATTCAGAAAATAAATTCCACACCAGAGACAGAAAAAAAATCAAAGAAAAAAAGGATCAAAATGACAGCAGTTTTGTTCTGGATAATAAAAACTTGGACCACATACCAATATCATCATGGCTTCCACAAACTATAAACATTTCTCTAGAGTAAGCAATAGTTTTATATCATGAAAAGTACTTCATAGCATCTCTAGAAGCATTTAGTTTGCACGGCTTTTGAACACATCGAGACCCATCTCAGTTGGATCAGTCGCCTGCAGCTCAATCTGGATCCCGTCTAATTCCCTCTTGAACCTGTCCTTTGAGCTCGCGTAGATCATCTTGCTCCTCACCTTTGATGTGTCGGGGGACCTTTTAAGCCCCAAAATCGACATAAATGGCGTTTACTATCAATAAAGCGAGAGAGAGAGAGAGAGAGAGAGAGTGGCATTCATTATGTTTACCAAGAAAGTAATTTTACCATGCAATGAAGAAAATCCTGCTCTTTGGTACGTTCTCTTCAGTGAAGTAGTCAAAGTCATAGATTGCATATCGGCACTCATCGGCAGGAAGGCCTGCAGTGAAGTCATCATAAGTTTCAGTTGGTTCTCCAAGCTTCTCCACAATAATTTGTTTGTCCTCAATCTTGTAAATTATGAAGCGGTATGATCGCTTTGTTTTCAACTCCATGAACTTCAGTTTGCAGTCATCGTGCACTGCCATTCCTGATGCTGAATTAGCCTATAGACACAAAACAAGTTAGGTGCATGAACAGTGAGAGATTGGACTTCAGAGAATAGCAAATCTATCTTAGTATAACTAATTTTAAACAATATCAAGGATCTAATAGAAAGTGAAACAGATCAGAAAGAAAGATCCAGATACTGTGTTATACTCTCTCAGAGAACACTTTTTGAGTAATTATTTATTAATAACCACTACAGAGGACATATCTTAGAATCTGAAACAGATCAGAAGCTGCAATCCCCCACTCTCCCGCAAATATGTATACATTCTTTTTCTGCGCATTTTGGTCCAAAACTAAGATACAAACCATCTTTAAAACTTTCCAAGAGGTCTAACTTCCTCTTAAGTGCTATGCCAATTTACGTAGTGATATCAGTGGACAAAAACTGCACATCTAGTCCTCTAGCAAACATGGCTATGTTAGATATAAAATCATGCAGACTTACCAAGACTTACCAAGGACTGGGGGAAGAATAAAAGGCTAGAACAAGTAAAAGTTAAAGTTAATGATCTTAAGGATTACACTACTTCAGTTTGCATCAGGATTGACTCTTTGAGCATTTATTAAAAAAAGAGTTCTCGAATTTTATATGCAATAAAATTTAGTTGTTATGATTTAGATCCTGCATGTTCGACAATTGACATAGGACTAAATTTTAATATAGATAAGAGTATACGGACTCAATTTTTATTGATAAAAGCCACAGACTCTATACCAATATTTGAAGGAATTCTGCAATAGGATCTAGACATGAATGTATGAAGTTCATGGATTTAGATATGTATATGAAGGTGCAAAATGGATCCTTAACATTTCCTTTAAGTAAATTTGTTGTGCAAAAGTGGAAACCACATAATCTGTGTTTCATGTGTCTTTCTCTTTCCGAAATTTACAAGAAATTTACTAAAAGGAAAGGTTCCGGATTCATACTATGTCGAAGTTGTTACGATTGCAGAAAAAAGAAGTTTGTTATATTGCAAATGGAAAAACAAAATAATAAATATTAAAAAAAGTCAATTTTGGCTCATTGACTTAAGAACTGTTCCCCATCACTATAGGAACTATTTGCATTCATAAATCATAACAACTAAATTAAGCTCAATACATGAACCCAATTTATTCCCAAAAAAAAAAGGTAAATCCATAGCACCGAACCATTCACCACGATGAATTCAAATCGCTATTATTAATCATCTAGAAGCCAATCAACCAAATCAAAATTCATTTTAACCAAAAGATGTCAAAAAAATTATCTTATATTTTAAATCATACTAAGAAAACCATGAGCTTACGCCAATCCAAGATCGACTCAAAAAAACTCTATCCAATTCAAAATCTAAAAACAATTTACAAAAAACCACTAAATCAGATCTAAAACATCTGAACAAATAATCTGGAAAAATACGACCAAAATAGATAAAATAAAGAAAATAAAATCAAACTGAGCTGCTAGAAGACTACAGTTCCAGACTTTTGTATTCTGATCCTAAAAAATCGCGAATCGGACACAAATAAAGAGATTGAGATCGTTCACGCAACACAAAAAGAAAAAAGAAAAAAATAATGAGAATATAGTAAGAGGACAATTACCATGGTAGCGAGGATTGATCGGAGAAGATCGAGGAAGGTTTTTACGATAACCTGAAAAAGGAGAAAATTTAGGGCTGAGAAAGAAGAGCGTCTGCTTTTAGTTGGGTAGATGGAGTTGAGATGAGACCAGAAATGACTTTGTTCACAGACAATAAAAATCAAATAAATAAAATAAAATAATGATGTGCCGGATGACATGAAATGACAAGTCTGTCCTTGGGACGAATCAGACGCGTTGTTTGACCCCACCAGATGTACGGTGGAAAATCGAATTTGAATTATTCGATATTTGATTTTTTTAAAGGATTATTCGATAATTGATTAGAAAATTTTAAAGTATCTTTTACTTTCCATAATTTTTTTAATAAAATTAAAATATTGATACAAACATAATGAATATCATACTATTCAAGTAGCTAAGTATTGGTAAATCGGTAGTTAATTGCACTTAGATTTAGCCTAGTGCAACCCTAAAAAACAATGATTTACATTTTAAAATCTATTTGTTGTTCAAATATTAGCGTATTTTACTTAGGGCCCTTTGGTATGTTTCAAGGAATGGGAAAATGAATGATAATGATAGTAGTGAGGAATTGAATGAATATTCTCTTTAAATTTGTATTGTTTGGTTTACCAAAATTCTTTAGGAATTGAATCAACTTTTATTATTATTATTATTATTATTATTATTATTAGTATTATTGTTTTAGAAAATAGGGTTGTGGAATGAAAGTCATTCTTTAGGAAAACCTGAGTAATCGTGATTTCTTAGTATTAGAATTTTAAATCACTAAAGCAGCAATCAAAGGTGTGTACCAAACATTTTAAATTCATTCCCTTTCCATTGCTTAGTTGCAAAGGTGCGTATCAAGCGGCCCCTTAATATATTTGTAATCGGAGATATTTGGTGATGTTTGCTACTATTTTCACGTATTATTTTCAATCACAGGAATAGTATTTATTTCTACTTTCATTTGGTAATATTACTTCCACTTTCTCTCAACAAACTTCAATTCTACAATGAATAAATCACTTGTGAGACCGTCTTACGAATTTTGATTGCATTATATGAAATGAGTCAACCCACAATTCAGATGTTGTTTGTGGGTGATGTGGCTTCATCTCACGGTAACTATCCGTAAGACTGTCTCACGTGAGTTTTTGTGTTTTACAATTTGCTTCATTCATTTGTGCTTTATTTGGATAGAATATTAAAAATATAATACTTGAAATATGATTGTGTTTAGACAAAGGGATTTGAAATTAATGATAACAAATTTATTGAGAGTGTTTGGAATAGATGTTGATTTAAAATTGATCGTTTTCATTTTATACTATTTTTTAGCAATATCTTAAATTTTAAAACACTCTATTTAAACACTAAGATTATGATTGTTAGAGGCTACAAATAAAGATTGTGATATACACTCAAGTATTACCTATTTTATAAAGAAAGAAAAAAAACATTATAATTAATTATACACGCTAATCTATTAATATATAAATTCCAATACACACCTAAATTTGTACTATTAAAATCATCAAATCATTACTATTATATCAACTAACAATATAATATTACACAAATACATTTTTTCCATCATATTGATTTGCAATTTATACTAATATTCTTACCCTATGAAATCTCCTACAAACACAAAATTCAACTATTCACTTTTATTTTGAAAACTCAATATTTTAAAGTCAGATTTCTCCAAACCCACTTAAACCTCTAACAAATATAACCTAAATGAATTTCAAAACTCTCAAACAAACATAGCCTACAATTCCAATTTCTAAATTACTCAAAAATTAATACAAAATGAACATGATAATTTCAAATTCATATTCATCCAAACACCTTAAATTGATATACTACTGGCAATTTCAAATATCTCTCAAAATCCATCCATCAAATGATGTTTGGATGGAGAGGTTTGAAACTCATGATAGCAAATATATCTATACTATATATTAAAGCAAGAAAGTTGGCAAAAATTACAAGATTGCCACTTTTCCGCCTAAAAATGTCATGTAAATAAAAAAAAATCTTACTTGATAGTGATTATTCAATAAGAATAAAAAAAAATATTAATCTTACTCTAGAAGTTATTCTATAATCTATATAAAGTTGAGAGATGAAGAGAGAGATATATTGATTTCTCAAATCTATGTAAAACTAAAAAATGGAGAAAAATATAGCGATTTCTCAACAAAAGAGAGATGCATAGAGAATGGAAAAAAAAACACACACATATACAAAGAATGAAGAAAAAAAACAAGATATACAAAGAATGAAGCAAAAAAAAAAGAAAAAACCGTAAATATAATTATTTCTCAAATCTATATAAAACTAAAAAATTTAAAAAAATACAAGATTTGCTAAACATTCAAACGTAGAAAAATTCTTCCAAATCTTATTGTCTAAAGAAAAAAAGAACAATAGAAAATTGTAAATATAATGATTTATCAAATCTATATAAAACTAAAAAAATGAAAGATTACAAGATTTGCTAAACGGGTAAAAAAAGTTATTTCAAATCTTATTGTTTCATATCTTTATATAAGAAGATCCCACAAAATTGACTTTGTATACTAAATACAAATTGAACAAATAATTTTGTGAGAGAGAAATGACGTAAGAATACTATAAATGATGATTCAAGGATATAAAAGGAAAGATTAATTATTATAATTGAAGGAAATATTATTGTATATAATAATTTTAATTTGACGAAAATATAAATCAACAAATAAAATAAAAATGTTTAAAAATAAAATTAACAATTAAAATTATTAAAGTTATATGACAATTCGTGCATCGCACATGAGTAATATGAAAAATCATTTGTATATAGTACATGTTTTAAATTAAAATAATAAAAGATGTTATGAATAATTTGTTAGTTTATACAACTTCACTGTATTATTACAAATTGCAAATATTAACATAATAAATAATAAACCACGCATCGCGCGGATGGACTGCTAGTTGATATTATTTGGATTGATATCGATTTCACATCGCTTACATTTTCAACAATTTTTTTTTGAATTTAAATAAATTAAATCATTTCATTTCAAATCCTTAATTTCAATTCACTATATCTAAACACAACCTAAAAAATACTTGTCTTCTATCTTACCTCAAGAACTTTCATCCTCAATTTGGCATTACATGTAACTTGTCCAAATACACATTTGCTACACTCTTGTCCCATTTTTAAACATTTTATCATATGATTCCCTTTTTCCTTTCCTATGACAGCTTTGTCTTAAATATTTTCGCAGTAAATCAATATATTTTCATCGAATAGTTTAATTGTCAAGTGTGATATCATGAATATCGAGTTGGATGCTGTGAAATTTAACCATATTGTTGTTCCTCCATCCTATACATTCCATCACTTGCAAACTCATTTGTAACATTAACCATGACTCATATGATTTCATAGAACGCTACAAAAGTTTCGCTAGGTTGAAGAGATAGACTCAACAAAAACAAGAGTAGATTTTGACATACTTTTTACTGTATTAACCAGTTGGTTGCCACAAAAGTGTTATATGCACTTGCTCCAAGTCAATAATGACATAATATCATGTTGTATGTAAATAAAGTACTTTTTAATTGAAATTTGTTTGAGAAATTTATATATACCATCCGTATTGTTCATGAAGATAACAATCAGTATCATAGTTATAAAGTCACGTTTGTTTGTAACTAAATTATAAATCCACTTATAAAATTAAAATGCTTCCAAATGTTGGTATAATAACTCTTTGTATTATAAAAATATAAAAACATTATTTTTATGACGTAAATAATAAATAATTTACTTTTCTATCATTTTATTGGTCAAAAGATCGAAATAACTCATACTTCATATAGGATTATACGATATGATTACTTGATATGATTTGATCTATGTGGAATTGCACAATATGATTCATATAAGGTTAGATCGGCGCTACGTGATATGATGCATATAAATTTACACAATATGATTTGATCCATATAGAGTTACACAACATGATTCATATAGTGTTACACGAAATGATTCATATAAAATTACTCGATATAGTCCATAGACATCACACAACATGAATAATAAAAACCTTTTTTATTTTATTTTATTTTTACCAAAATTGTACCTTGGTACAAAATTTTCAAATTTCTTAAAATGTGATAGAAAAATAAGTTTATTATCTTTTGAGATAGAAAAGTAGGCTGTTATATGTGAAATTGTAGAAAATCCACTACATTCTATAATTGTTTATCTTAAAGGGAAGTTTTAGAGAGAGTGAGGTGTAATTTAACTATTAATATGAAATTAGCTCAAGAATTTGTATTTTTTTATCGTATTATTATTTTATTTAACAATCTTTTCTTCCTGCACACACACACACACACACACATATATATATATATATATATTAACGAAATTGGAACTTAGTATGAGAATAATGAAAACCTCATCTTCGCTTTACTTTTCTACCAACTTAACAAACATACAATCGAAATATATTTGAATGACTCATTTGCTAACATGATTTATATCACAAACGTCTTTATAAAATATCACGGTTTCATCTAAATCTATAATAGAACAATAACTGAAATTTGTAAGTATTGTATATTAATGAAATAAATATTTATAAATTTAATTATTGCAAGATTTATAAAAGATAGGAAAGACGCATTCATAGAAATTAATTTATGATAATATTATTTTGTAGAATAGAACTATCATTTTCATAAAATGATTTTTCCATGCCATATATATAGTTTATAAAAAGGTGCACAAATCTATAATCCTCAAAATTTGATCAAATTATCAAATAAGTTCCAATATTTATGAAAATTACAGTTAATTCCCTTCAATAATCAAATTTTTAACATACAAATCTTCAAAACTTAAGTAATAATATATTATTAAAAAATAAATTATATAATATTTAAAAAATGAATAAGTTGAAATTAACCAACTCATATGAATCAATCAAAATTGAATATATGTTTAATTGTTTATTGTTTTTTGTAAATTTCACGAGCATGGCTATCATAACATTATCATTTTATTGTGAAAAAAAGGAAAAGAAAAAAATAAAACAAAACTTGAAAATGAATGAAAATTAGGGTCAGGGGACGGCGCCTATATAAACCCAAACCCTAGACATTTTATTTTTCCTTCTCACCTTCTCCACCTCTCTAGCTCAGCCGCCGCCCTCTACGCCTCGCCGTTCGCCTTTGCCGCCCCCATCAGTTTCGCAGGTAAATCACCCTCGGTTTTACTGTAGTGTCGTTCTATTACTTTGAGAATTTGTGTCTACGTATCCGTTTGCTTTACTCTTGCTATTCTCTTGATTCCTGTTTCAATGGTGTATTTGAGACTCATGAATTTTTGTTTGCGTATTTGAGGTTAAATGAACTCATAATAATTGATGAACACCGTCTTTTAGTTTTGGTAATTTGGCAAATAGGAGAGTAGGATTGAGATACGATTTATAGTAGTGATTGTGTAAAAGAGATGATCTATTGATATTGTTATGTTGAAGATTTCAGCACCTGTTTAGGTTAAAATGTGCTGAGTATTACAGTTATGGAGGATTTCAGGTCTTTTCTGCAATTGTAATGATACTGTTTGTACGTCTTATCAGAGTGTAGTGTAGTTAGTTGCTTTTGATAATGCTATTATTTATAGTATGCTTTGCATTATCTTCTGTCATTACAACTTACAATTGAATAGATTTATCAATGGTCTTGGCTTTCTTATTTGGTAGAGAATTGTATGGAATAGATTTTTTTAGCTCTTGATTCTATTTTCCATCATTTTTTTCCCCATCAGCTTGTGTTGGAAGATGGTGAGAATCAGTGTGTTGAACGATGCTCTGAAGAGCATGTATAATGCTGAAAAGAGGGGAAAACGACAGGTCATGATCAGGCCCTCGTCAAAAGTGGTTATCAAGTTTCTTCTGGTTATGCAGAAGCACGGTTGGCTACTGCTTTAGTGAATACCATTATTTTTTTTTTTAACGTTTTAGACTTTTTCATAATGAGTTTCCTCTTTGAATTCGCTTTACAGGTTACATTGGAGAGTTTGAGTATGTTGACGACCACAGATCTGGAAAGATCGTGGTTGAGTTGAACGGGAGACTAAACAAGTGTGGTGTTATCAGCCCTCGTTTTGATGTTGGTGTCAAAGAAATCGAGCCATGGACTGCAAGACTCCTCCCTTCAAGACAGGTAGAATTTGCAGCCTAGATTAACTACACTGATGTTTTAGAACATGTCAACTTTGTGATATGTTTTGTTTTGCTAATAAAGTTTTCATTTGATTGCAGTTTGGTTATATTGTGCTAACGACATCGGCTGGAATCATGGATCATGAAGAAGCTCGCAGGAAGAATGTTGGGGGTAAAGTACTTGGGTTTTTCTACTAAAGTCCATGGGTTTTGGCTGAGTCTTTCTTTTTCATTGGAAGAGGATTTTTGTTATCGAAGTTGTTTTTTGTGATGCTATAAATGCTTGTTTTAAGTTATGTAATGCACTTGAAACTTTAAGGTTGTAGTTAGGGTTGCTTTGCTATCCTTCTGATACAAATTGCATGATTTATGTGATGAACTAATTTTTTGTTTTATGAAAGACCTGAGCAGCCAGATTATCTATTGAGTTTTAATAATTGTCTCTAAATAATTTAGCAAACATTTTCTGAAAATTATGCAACATAGGATCAGTGTAAGTTGATGGAGTTTTGTTTTGGGTTTGCTTCATTCCTCTGGACTAGCACCTGAATGATGAATTTTAATTGTTTCTAATTGGAACTACTACTGTAGTTGTCTTTTAAAATAATTGGGGTTAGAATTTGATAAATGTTGAGGGCCAAAATGATACCTTTTTATTTTATTAACTTACTAGTATTGAGGTTTTTACCTATGCTCAGTTACAAACTTTGTGAGATGGAGCTTTGTTATCTATTAATTAAATCCATTTTCATCAATTCATAATATGTTATGAGTTGTGAGTTTGAAGTTAGTACATCTTAAGATATTAGGTGTGAGATGATTTTATTATAGTTATACTCTTTGAACAATAATCGGACTTGTGGATTGATTAAGTATGGAATGATATTGAATCTCTTTGAACAATAATCGGACTTGTGGATTGAACAAGTATAGAAAGATATTGAATGGGCTATGTACATACTTGATTTTTGACTGCTGACAACATTATGCAAGTTAATCTTAAAGATCATATAAACTACATTTTATGAAGTGATTTATGAACTTATACAATGTTTCAAAAAAAAAAACAAAAATGATATGAAGTTAATATATCATTGAAATGTTTGAATATAATAATATATATTCTCCTTTTCCACTCCAGAGGCATAAACATTGGAACATATAGGGAATATTAGCAATTTAACATGACATGAATCGGGATTCAAGAAATAGTTAAATATTCCATTTCTTTAATGTGACTTGTTGGGCTCAGGAGACTTTTCCTTTGATTTCTTTTTCCATCTTTCATTTATTAAAAAAAATAAAGTAAATAAAATCATCAATCTATTAAGATATAATAATTTAGCAATTTTGCTACCCAAATTATCAAGTCCATATTAAAAAAAAAAGAAGCTATTGTATAAAGTTGTAAACTAGACCAGACACCCTCGTAATTTAGAAAATGTTAGGTAGTTAGGTTGGTACTAGAAATAAACCTAACAAGTGTGTTTTCTTGTAAAAGAAGAGAAGAAGTCCTTGAGTAGTGTTGAATAATAGTTTACTAGCAATCCCGTGACATGCGTGGTTTATTATATATTGTGTTAATATTTATAAATTATAATAATATAATAAAGTTGTATAAATTAATAGGTTATTCATAACATCTTTTATTACTTTAATTTAAAATATATATCATATAAAAATGATTTTTCATATTATTTATGTGCATGACACGAATTATCATATAACTTTAATAGTTTTAATTGTTAATTTTATTTTTAAATATTTTTATTTTATTTGTTTATTTTATATTTTTGTCAAATTAAAATTATTATATACAATAATATTTCATTCAATTATAATAATTAATTTTTCTTTTTATATTTTTTATTTGTACATTCCACTCTCATACTTCAATCATCATATATAGTTTTCTCATGTCATTTCTTCATTTCTCTCGCACAAAATTATTTGTTCAATTTGTGTTTAGTATACAATGACAATTTGGTGAAATCTCCTTAAATGAAGATATGAGACAATAAGATTTGAAAGAAGTTTATTGTTCTTTTTTTCTTCAAACAATAAGATTTGAAAGAAGTTTATTGTTCTTTTTTTCTTCAAACAATAAGATTTGGAAGAATTTTTCTACCTTTGAATATTTAGCAAATCTTGTATTCTTTCCTTTTTTTTTTTATATATATATATAGAGTTGAAAAATAAATATATTTACGGTTTTTTCTTTTTTACCTTCATTCTTTGCATATTTTGGTTTTTTTTTCTCATTCTCTATACATCTATCTTTTGTTGAAAAATCACTATTTTTTCTCCATTTTTTAGTTTTACATAGATTTGAGAAATTAATGTATCTCTCTCTTCATTTCTTAGCTCTATATAGATTATAGAATAACTTGTAGAGTAAGATTGATCTTTTTTTTAATTATTATTAAAGAATAGTTTATCAAGTAAGATTTACTTTTTTTTTATTGTCATGACATTTTTAGGCGGGAAAGTGACATTATTGTAATTTTTGCCAACTTTATTGTTTTAATATATGGTATAGATTTATATGTATAATCATTTTCTTATTATATTTTGAATCTGCAAAACCAATTTGATTTATAAATATCAATCTCTCCGTATATATGACTTTATTTAATTAATTATTTGTATATATGACTCGTTCAAACTATTAACTAAATTTAATTCTTGTAAACATTTATATGATAATATACTGTACACTATAATCCTTTTCTAATATCAAAAAAAAGGTAAGATTAATTGTCCTATGATTGAACTTATGCTAATTAAGATTTTATATTTTAATACAGTTTTAAATATTTTTTTGAATTTAATTTATTGTAAATGTCATATTAACTACAAGAAATAATATGTTTCATGCATTAAATAATTAAACTTTTATAATTTTAAAGGGTAACGTGAAATAATTTGGGGATTCTGGAATGATCTTTGAAGAGTATATGTTTTGGGTGCGGCTATCCGCACCCCACATATTACTAAACACATCCCAACCATAGTGTGGTTGGAGTGTGTTTAGTATTTCTTGGAGTGTTAACCGCACCCATATATTTTCTATATATTTATTTTTCACATAAGTTAAAAATTATGAAAACAAAGTAATAACGCAAAATATTTACATTCCCTATGTTTAAAAGTAAGAGTATCATTAAGAGAGAGTTAGAAAAGTTGTAATGTTAAACCAAATTAAATGCATTATAAATAATTTGACTAGAATAACTCCTTTCTATCAATTTAATCATGAGATAATATTAAGAATATGCCAATACGGAAAAGTATTAACTTTGTTTGTACTTTTCAATTGAAAAATGTCCAATAAACTTTTTATAATGCGAATAATAACTTATAGTTGAGAATATTTCAAAGTAATTTATACAAAAATATATGATGTCCTTTTTGTCATTCAAGACCAAAAAAGAAAAAGGGTTAATAATTCTAAACACTTTAACATTTAATAAAAAAAATTCAAGCACTTCAGGAATTTATTTTCACAATTAGACATGACAAAAACTTTTGTGGACCTGGTGCACGGACCCTAGATCCGTGCACTCGGGTTGACCCGATCCGCCACGCGCTCGTACGTGCCTCTAGATCGCGGACAAAATCTGCCCAAACATGCTTGCTCCCAAGTACCAAACATTTATGTTATGTTAATTATACATTTTATTAGTGAAAGACTAGTTGTACCTTAACATTTTTTTTAGACAGACATATTAACTTTACAGTCCTTTTAGTTATAACAGTCATACCTTTTAGTTATGTTAGATATACCTTTTAATTATGTTAGTTGTACCTTTATATATTACATAAAGGTATGCCTATGTTGTTATAAATGTATAAGTAACATCACATAAATGTATGAGTATTATCACATGAAGGTAAACATGTATAAATTGTGGAGAAATTAAGAGTTAAAAATATTAAATAAAGGTATGATACATGGACATAAGAGTATGACTAATATAACATAAATGTATGACTAATATAATATAAAATTATGACTAACATAACATAGATGTTAAGGAAAAAAAAAAGTAAAAGTGTGCGGATTCGGATCAACCCACACCAAACCGTTCGAATGCATGTGTACATCAGGTGCACAGGAGTGCTACTCATTATACATTACAATTTATAAACTCTTAGAACAACTTATAAGATATTGTTTAAAACAAATTTGACCAAACATCCTCTAAACCGGTCATAACTCAAATATGTATTTTGTAACCCATTTTATTTAATTGTGCAAGGAAGGATTAATATATCACATTATTAATTAAATTGTTTAAAAAAAAAAATCAAAAAAAAAACGAGTGTGCTACTTTCTGATTGGAGATGTTGACCATTTCTGACAGTTGTACCTCTATCATTATATAGAATCACCATTTATGTTAGATCCGACTTGGACTCCAGCTATGGTAGGTTTAATTTATGGGCAAATCCCCCACTATACACAATTTTGAAATAAAATGGAAAAAAATACATTAAAATTTAGGTTATTTTTAAAAGTACACTTAAATATAGTGAATGTTACCAAAATACCACATTTTTTGACTAGTCTTCGTGTTAACAGTGTAGAGATGTGATTGTTGGCTCAGTGATTAAAATCAAGGCAATGAGTCATACCCCAAAATACCCAATTTGTTAAATAATTTTTCGTTAAACCCTTAAACCAAATATCCAAGATGAATTATTAAACCACAAAAATTATGTTATTGTTCGTTAAACCCCTACTTTTAGGGTTTAACGAAAATATCCATTACGAAAATTATATTATTGTTCGTTAAACCCCTATTTTTATGGTTTAACGAAAATATCCAAAATATATATATTATCGTTAAACCTTAAAAAAATAAGGTTTAATGAGCCTTATTACACTTATTCGTTAAACCCCTACTTTTAGGGGTTTAACGAAAATTTTAAACTATACCATAATTTTCGTTAAACCCTAATGTATTAGGGTTTAACGAAAATTATGGTTCTAATTTTCGTTAATCGCTCAAAAATAAGGGTTTAACGAAAATGAGACCATAATTTTCGTTAAACCCTAATTTTTGAGGGTTTAACGAAAAATATGAATTTATATTTATATTTCTCTAGTATATTTATATTTATGAAAATTAGTATAACTTTAAATATATTTGTGTATATATTTATATATATATATATATTTATATTATTACACGAAAAAAAATGACAACCTAAAATTTAAATTAAAGGGAAACAGATACTGACCTCTTCGACAAATTTATATTATTACACGAAGTTCTCTAAAACTTGTACTATTAAATGAAATTCTTATACTATAACACGAATAATTTCAGCTACTAAACGAAATTTCGAAGACGCCCAAAATTTATTTCCCGAATGCGTCGTCCCATCAGTTTCCCATGTTCGATGCCAAATAAACCGGACATTTCCTTCTTGTATGTTTAGATGACCCACACACAGAGCAATGTTTTTTCTTCCTTCCACTTATGTGACTCTGACCCTCGTCTACGACTGCTTGATATTCCAATGCCATGAATTCGGTACATCTAGACTTATTATGCCCTGGTTTTCCACAACGACTGCATGACGCGGCCTTGCGTGAAGTTCCGGCATGCTCACCGGTGGAGGGTATTCGTTTTGCTTTTGGCCGACCCGCCTGTTTAGGTTTGTCCGGCGGAATACATTTTTCCTTTGTGGCAGATTCTCCCACAATCCAATCCTGCGGATCTGGCACAAGGTTGACTTCTCCTTCCCACATTCCCCTCAATGATTCTGTTGTGTAATACTGATTGACGAATGAAGTTACATCTGCCTTTGCAAAGCTGCACATGCATGGAAGGTCCGTTATTGTTACCGTTAACCAATCAATTTCACATTGTTATTTCATAGACAATAAATTAAAATTTCCACAAAGACGTTGATCTTATTGATGCACATGCGTGTGAGCACGGTATCAGATCGCTTTGGAAAACTAGACAGGAGCACTCGTATTGAGATAATTCGACAATGTAAATCTTATTCCTGTCTATCACCTTGTATTTGTATCGTGCGAGTGGCTCCACGGTCATTCGTCGAGAAAACTTCATTGCTTCAACCAATTTGTCATGTGCTGCATTAGTCAAAATGTTTTGTCTCTCCAGGGCGGCTGTCCTCCTTTCGTAAAACCATCTTTCAGTAATCCGTCTAGTAGATTCCAAGAAAGAACATACAGGTAGCTTTCTAGCCCATCTAAGTCGAGCATTCCAGCTTTCGGCGGTATTTGATGTCATGAAATTGTATCTGCGAACGGGACATTTTACGCGACTCCATCTACTCGGTCCCGCCGTAGTCAGGGCGTCAGTTGCACATTTTACACCCGATTTGTCTATGGAGGTCATGTATCTATAATATTTGCACCATAATTTAGTTAAAACAATCAACAACAATAATAACAATTTAGAAATATGATTTTCAAACACTGACCTCTCGAATTCGTTGCACTCATATGCATATGCTGCTTTGTGAAATAGATCGATGAACCGTGATCCATAGTTTGCTAAGTTCTGTTGCAAATGAAAGCAACAGAGTCCATGAGTTGCTTGTGGGTACACTTCGGCGACCGCATTAGTGATGCTTTTGTGTTGGTCTGAAACGATAAACAATTGTTCCGGACATCCAAACGCCCAGCGCAAACGTGTCAAAAACCATGTCCACGACCTGTCGTTCTCCACGTCACCTATACCAATGGCCAAAGGGAATATCTGATCATTTTCATCTTCCGTCACAGCGACAAACCCGATCCCTCTATATTGGCCTTTCAGGTGACAACCATCT
Organism: Scutellaria minor; assembly: GCA_954870855.1. Lineage (NCBI taxonomy): Eukaryota > Viridiplantae > Streptophyta > Magnoliopsida > Lamiales > Lamiaceae > Scutellaria > Scutellaria minor. Next base: position 6,533,018 of record OX940729.1, read on the forward strand.
ATCACTATAACTGGTCTTGAATATTGTTGAAATCCTTGAATAGATGCAGCTAAGGCGAAGAACACATATTTAAATTTTCCATTCTCATGTGTCTCCAAATCTGTCTTTGTACCCGGATTTACCAACTTCAATTGTTCCAAGTATAGTGGCAGCATAACGAATGATTGGTTTGGATCTCCGTATGCAATTCTCATTGCATGACACCTCGCGCTCAAAGCAACCCTATAACTTAGCCTCAAGCCATGGCGTTCGTTAATCTCTTCAATAATTGTCCTAGGGACGAGACTCGAACCTTCCTTTCGAACAGATTCAGCAAAATACTCCCATATCAATCGAGAAGGAATTCGTCGTTCTGCACTGGTGTTCAATTCGTTTGAGCATTGATGAGGAAACACACTCTTCGTTACTTTCCAAATTTCATATTTCTCGTGCGAATGTAGGATGAATGGACAGGACGACAATCTGCATCGGACATGCCATCTGTGTTTGTCAGAGTGGACAACGCAATAATCGACCTGGTTCTCCAAGTGATAAAAACCAACTGCGAGCTGTAGCTCACGTTTGCTTGAAAAAGTGGCTCCTCTATACAGATTGTTTGTAGATGAGCGCAAATTTATGGGATCTGTACTTCGTGTTTCCTCGAATGGTGGGATTTCTGGAATAAACTAATTCATTCTCTCAATGTATGTCTAGAATTCCTCAAGTGCGGCTAGTTGGTCTACATCCAAGGTCGTCCTGTCCTCCTCTTTCAACTCAAAGTCATCTTGCACCTCGTTTGCGTTTGATGCTCGTCCATCCTCCTCATAGTCCGAATCTACAAAACAAGTAGACATAATGTTTTCAAACCACTGTTAAATCAAAACAGTTTGATTCAATTTAAAGTCTTTAATGGATTATTACCACGTTCATCAGAATGTATTTGTTCACACCTCCCAAAGGATGGCCCCGATGGTTGTTGACGCAAAACGTAATGTGTTTCGTCTGGCTCCGTCCACACTGTTGGTGTTCTATTCAAGTCCAACCTGTCAAGGCCCGAAGACAAACTAGGGTAATCTACATGATCAAATGATGATGGTAATGTCTCCGGAAGAGCACTCGACCCTGATGTCCCAGTTTGTCTAATTCCATCCTCAAACGACCCAATCCCATATTTTGTGTAGAAGGTTTCATCATGTTGTAGACCAATCGGAACGTCAGTCCTAACCAAATTGGATTCAAAATAAGTATTCCAGTTTGTGTAATCTGTAGCACACGAAGAAGGATTAACATTTGGCATATCCGAGAAAATGCTAACTCCAACAACGGTTCTTTTTAGGGAAACAAAAACGACCCGACTATTACTTTCCATGGACAATAATCGCATGACATCGGAATCATCCCTTATCTTTATTTTTTTTCAAAAATCCCTCGGTTTCAAAGAACGTGTGGATCACATATCGCCAATTGTTTTGATCAGCACGCACAACTCTATGGACTGCGTCCCTAAAATCGTCATATCTGGTTGTTTCAAGTTGAAGCACCCCTCGGAGACCACTTTTGTATTCTATTCCCTCCCAAAAACCATGATACCAGACCACTACAGTGATAGGTTCCATTTGTGCCTTTTCCTTCTCTAATCAAAAAATATGATTGTCGGTTAATCGTCTAACCTTATCAATAGTTAACAAAATTCGTTAAATAATTCGTGAACTCGTTTAACAATTAAACAAATACGTTTAACGTTTATCCTGACTAATCATTATTATTTTTCATTTAATAATGTGTCGAAATCATGTCGTTTAACATGTTCATTTCACTAATCATGTCGTTTAACACGTTCATTTCACTAATCAAGAGTAAACTATGATTACCCAATCCAAGAATTAAATTACTAAAAAATAAAAAAAAGAATCATATTTTAGCCTCCAATTGACACTGCATAACGTATCATATCATATATCATACACCATATCACTGTAATGTACATTCCAAGAATTAAAAAGTTGCATTTCTTCTGGTAATCTAATAATAAACAAATATACATACCTGGTTGTAGAGTTTGCTTCACCTAAGGAATGATGAACCTCACGCTCTCCCAGTCTATGCTCTCCCAGTCTACTGATCTTATACTTACCTTCTTCGATTTATCAAGTCTAAAACTCAAAAGGAAATGAATTGTGGGATATTCTTGTATTTGTGTCTTTAAATAGAAGGGAAATGAATTTGTGTCTTCAAAGGAAGTTACCACGCCACGCACATAAATGAGGCCATGTGAAAAAATGACATGAATAACATCACTGAATCAATCACATGTATCACTGAATCACTGACATTTATCAGTCTTCACTATTATCACTTTATTGAACACTATTCACATGAAGACCAATGTTTAATTAATGGTGCATAATCAGTTATTTCATGAAACCCAATTGCAACTCGAATAACAATTATTTTTATTTTTTAAAATGCGAACCCCATATTTTATCTTTTATACATATCTGTTATTATATGTTGTAACTAATTCGTTTAATATTGTGTAAACAGAAGCCAAAAATTCATTGAAGAAAAAATATCCAAAATGTTTTGGTTAAAAATCAACGCTTACCGAACAATATTCATAGATTAAAACCCTACAATTATAGGGATTAAACATTAAACGAACAATTATAGGATTAAACCCTATTGTTCGTTAAACCATACAATTATAGGGTTTAACGAACAATAGGGTAATTGTTCGTTAAACCTTACAAAACAAGGCTTATCGAACATTACCGTATTGTTCATAAATCCTATAATTGTAGGGTTTAACGAACAATTACCCTATTGTTCGTTAAGCCTTGTTTTTAAGGTTTAACGAACAATTAATCAATCAAATTATTAAATTTTTAAATAATTACTTATTTAATATTTAATAATTAAATAATTACAAAATTAAATAATTACATTAAATAATTACATAATTAAGTAATTAAATAATTAAACAATTAACTAATTAAATAACTACATTTGTTAAATAATTATTCACACGCAGTAAATAATAAATTATTAAATAATTAAATAATAAATCAAGCGATAAATTAAATAATGTATTATTCACACGTATAAATAATTACATAATTAAGTAATGAAATAATTAAAATAAATAATTACATAATTAAGTAATTAAATAATAAATAATTAAATAATTATTTATTCACATGTATAAATAATTACATAATTACATAATTAACTAATTACATTTGTTAAATAATTATTCACACGTATCTAATAATAAATAATTAAATAATTACATAATTAAATAATCGAAAAATTAATTAAGTTCGTTGCATAATTAAATTTTCACACGTATGCTTAATTATTCTTTCATTGTTGTTTTCAAATCAAGATTTATTATTCGTTAAATAATTAATAATATCTTGCATAAATAGTCATTTTTTAAAATTAATTATTCATTTTTTTAATTAACATCTAAAAAATATGGCGAATACTTTGTCATTCCTTTCAAATTAATTATTATGTACCACTCCATCAGTCGTATAATAAAAACTTAAGAAATGCAAAGGATCCTATTACTAAAAATTTAGTTTCGAACCACAAGTGAACTTTAATTATTATTACATTTAATAAATTCGGTCTTCCATCCCACAAACAAGTACTCTAGTGCTCAAAAAATCGAGAGGTATGGTGTCACCGGCAGTAGAGTTTCTGTACACAATGAAGGCCATCCTCTTCCGGATAGCATTGATCCCTTTCTGTGTCTTAAGTGTCGTCCTTGGCCACTCCTGCAACATCCCACTCTCAACTGCGAGTAACGACCAAGCCCCACATGATTGGTTGTTGTTCTGCTTGTAGCAAATGTTCTCGCTTAATAGGACCAATTGGAACTCATCGACACCCTGTGGGATAGCTCGCCCCTGAGCAAATGCCTTCTCATAAAAGCCACAGTACTCCAACAATCGTGGCATAATGCGACGGAGTGGGAAAGTCTGTCTCACCCGGTGCTGGACGATCTCTGAAGTGTACCGATGTCTGAAGCTGTCAGCCAAGCAGATCCTCGATTGCTCGAGGTCTATAGAACATGCAACCCAATGACCGTCCAGGTTCATTACCGTCCATACCAACAATTGTGACAAAAATAATCATTGAACAAGATGGACAAGACCTTGAAAAAAATTAAAACAATACCAATTGGAGCTAATGCTTATACTTACCACCATTATGTCTTCCCACCACGGCTTAATGAAATTCCACTTTGGCCTCGATCCTCGTACATAAGGCACAAGTAACTCCATCTGTTCCGGTGTGAACGTCTCTCTGACCCCCGACAAGTATTTGACATCGTCATCCTCGCCATCATGCTTTGTTCTCCAGATCTCTTCACATGTTTCCTACATTTACGACAATTGATGATCAGTGGCAATATCTCATTGATCAGATAATACAATGAAAGTTTGATTTCAAATAATGTATTAATACAAAAAAAAGTTTGAATGTAACTTACGAATAAATGGGTATCCACCAACTGGAGCTTCCCGTTCATTTGGAACCTAGAATGTACGTTAGCTGCCTCTGGACAGCTCTGTAATACGCCAAGGTACGCATCGAGAGCCTGTATTTGAGAGCAAAGATGTTTGAAGTACAAAAATTTGAGAGCAAATAATTATTCGTTAAGCCTTGATTTTAAAGGCTTCACGATTAATTACCTATTGTTCGTGAAACCTCTAAAATGAAGGCTTAACGAACAATTACCTATTGTTCGTTAAGCCTTCATTTTAGAGGTTTCACGAACAATTACCTTCAATTCACGAACAATCTTCTTCTTAATCCATATAATTCGACCCTAATCTAATTAAATATAACAACTTCAACCCTAATTCACAAATTCATATATTCTCGTTCATATACATAGTGCTAATTAATCAACAATAATATACCACAAAAACATTATAAATAAATCATATATCCTAATGAATGAATAATAATATATCACAAACCCTATAACATATATACATAAATTCAACAAACAAACAACATATACAATAAACCAACATGTATTTGAACATAAATTCTAAATTACTACATATATAAAAATAAAGTATATTGGTTGAGATTCTAACCTCTACTTCGGCCATTTCACGAACTTTTCCGGCAATGGATTTCACGAACTTTTCCGGCAATGCACTTCACGAACTTTTTACAACAAAAAAACCCAAACAAAAAAAAAAATTCTCCAAACAAGAGAAGGGAGGAGCCGCGAGAGAGAGAGAGAGAGAGAGGTAGTGGAGAAGGGGATGAAAATTTTCAAAATCTTCGTTAAAGGCTAGGACACAAATTTTATCCTATACATATTAAAGTGTCAATTAAAGTAGAATAGTGATAGGTGGTTGTGGGGTTGGTGGGGACCATAATATTCCTTTTATGGTCAAATATATGGTGACCATAGTGTATGACAAAAAAGAAATAAAGAAATACATTTTTTTGTTTTTTTAAGTTTCAATAAGATTTCCTCCGACTTAATTGACAACGATTTGCTATATCAAAGGAATAGGGTAAAATAAAATAAAATTAGGTAAGTAGGGGTTTAATTTTCGTTAAACCTCCAAAATTAGGGTTTAATGAAAATATTTTCCTAGGTTTAATTTTCGTTAAACCCTTGTTTTTAAGAGTTTAACGAAAATTAAACCTAGGAAAATATTTTCGTTAAACCCTAATTTTGGAGGTTTAACGAAAATTAACCTAGCTTTTGATATTTTCATTAAACCCTAATTTTTTAGGGTTTAACGAAAATAATGGTATAATTTACAATTTTCGTTAAACCCCAACATTTAGGGTTTAACGAACAATAATTGTAATTTTAGAAGTCGTTAAATACTAATTTTTTTATTTTTTTAGAGGATTTAACGAAAATATATATATTTGATAAACCCTAAAAAATAAGGGTTTGACGAACAATAATTATAATTTTTGATATTTTCGTTAACCCCACAAAATATGGGTTTAACGAAAATTGTAAATTAACGAAAATATGGTTTAATTTTCGTTAAACCCTCATTTTTTTGGGTTAACGAAAATATCAAAAATGATCCCATATTCTTCGTTAAACCCTAAAAAATAAGGGTTTAACGAATATCCAAAAATATATATTTGGGGTATGACTTATTTACTGACCGAAACAATCACATCTATACACTATTCACATGAAGACTAGTCCAAAAATGTGGTATTTTGGTAATATTCACTATATTTAAGTGTACTTTTTTAAATAACTTATATTTCAGTGTATTTTTTTATTTATTTAAAAATTGTGTGCAGTGGGCCGGGATCCCTTTAATTTATATTATTGAATTCTATGTTTAATGATACATATTTATGTGATATTTATCATTTATTTGTAGCTCTTTTAATGAGTTAGGGGGAGTGTGGAGTAGGAATGAGAGATAAATTTAGGAAAACTTGAATAATCATAATCATTTCAATCAATATTTTATGAAAGTTTATCTGATATATATATATATATATATATATAATACGTGTACAAGTTTTACTTGATTATCTACTTTTACATTTTTTACAATAATTTGTCAAAGCTTTTATCTATTGTAGTTATCAAACTTTCATCAAATAAGACATTCGATGGTTTTCTCCAACAATTGTGTTAATGGGTTTAATGTTTTAGAGCATGACTATATAAGTTAGTTGAGGAACATTCATATTTGATATATGTAGTTTTGTTATTGTTTCTAATTATACGGTATATCAATAGTCAACACTAATAAAATATGATTGATGAGCTCAAAAAAAAAAAAAAAAAACTCTAATAGTTACTCATCATCAAAAATAACTCATGAATTTTGATGAATAACTTTAGTGATGGGGTTCACCATAACGAGGACTAATTCACGTTTTAAGAGACTTGTGAATCGAGTTATTTCTCAATCAATTCATAAATATAAAAATCATGATATGAGGTGTATATATGTGAATAACTCAGAATAAATTTTCAGTTATAAAGTGAGCTCGTGTTTCAAATGCCTATAACATATCACATTTTCTAACAAATAGGAATGTGTAGCTTGTATAAATGATTTTTTATATTTGCATTTTATTATACGTTAGTTTCTCACGCTTGATTTTAACATTTTAGTTATTCAAAATTGAATATAAATATGTTGTAAAGTATCAAATTGTTACATTAAATGAGAGAACTAAAAACTCAAAGATTATGATTATTTTACAGCTTTATATATATATATATAAATTTAAAAGTGTGGGTGAGACCGTCCCATGAATCATATTTTATGAGACGAGGGTCAACCCAATTTATTTTACTTTAATATTAAGAAAAACAAATCATCTACATTCGACTTTTTTAATAAGTCTTGTCCATAAAACTGTCTTACAAGAAAACTCATATTATCGTGCACATAATATATGTGAATATGTGATGGTAAGAAAAAAGAATAAAAATACTACACATAATAAACGGTGGGGATTTTTTCAATCTGTAATTATAATTATTTAAAATTTTAATCTGATTACTTGTAATAATAGGTGAAAGTGATATATTGTTATATATTTAAAATCCAAACTATATGTTACAGCAAAATAAATTAAGAAATAATTATAAAACTTCACTGACAAGTAAAAATTGTATTAGTTCATCGGTAGCAAAATAAAAACAAAATTCTGCATGTTATTTAAAAAACAGTTTTTTTACTAAACAATAAAAGTAAACAATAGATAATTGTATTATTATTATTATTATAAGCTATAACCTTTTATGACCTTATTATAATCTTTTTATTTTAAAACTATTCAAACTTCAATAGGTATCATGTATATAAAAAATTTGCTAACACATTAATTTGGATATCAAATAAATAACAACGAATCTTTTGACCTGTTATAACTGAACAAAAACTTAGAAATTTAAATTTAAAGAATTAAAATAAAAAAGTGAGTAAAGAAATGAGTCAAATACTAAAAATTTAAGATGTGAAATTGGGGGAGAAAATATTAATTTTTGCTGAAAGTGGCAAACCTAAGTTAGGATATATGCACTCGTGTGCAGTGGAGTACTGCTCGGTATTGCTACTGCCAAACTCCTAATTAAAATAAAATAAAATACAGTAATAATAATTATAATTATCTAATAATTTCATAGAGATATAATAATTAATTAGTTTACTCCCAAAGTGCACTCCAAACAAGGTGCGCATATTAGCAACCATCGGACGGCGAACCTGTCATCCTCTGTCTCCCAACTGGTTCTCTCTCTCTCTCTCTCTCTCTCACATTATTAATTACAAAAGCTGCCGATCTGTCCTGTCTCTACAATATTGACCTATCGTATTGTGTATGTATATACATATACGTATTTGCAAGCATCTCTCGCTCCCTCTCTTTGTGTGTGTGAGTGATGATCTAATTTGATGCAGATCTGCGACTAATTTGAGATCACAATCTACTAGAGACCTCAGATTGAGCAGAGAGAGGGTGATTTCAAGGTATTTGTGAGATATTGAACTGATAGGTCAATGGCCGCACCACCGGCGAGGGCGCGAGCAGATTATGATTACCTCATCAAGCTTCTCCTCATCGGCGACAGCGGTAAGTGTCTGTCGTTAATCAGTACGCTTCTTGGATGTTGATGCGTTAATTCTAGTGTTTGTTTTGAAAAAAAAAATGTTTTTGCTCGGATCTGTAGGTGATGATGATATTTTGTGGATTCAATTCACTGTATGGCATCTTGATTTATGACGTTGGTCAAGGAAAATATGTTGGAAAATAGTATGAAAAAATTATGTGTGTTTTTTCTTTTCTTTTTTTGCTGAAGTGATCGTGTTCCTGGGTTATTTTGCTTGTGTGCTGAGGCAGTTAACTTAGAATAGTACTAATCACGAATATGCCAGGTTGAGTTTATTGGCTTTTATACTGTTTTAGGTTAGCAATTCGTTGCTAGGCTGTATGCATAGTTGCCTTGTGTGGTGTCCACTTCTATTTTTAGTTTTTTTCCTTTCCCTTTCCCTTTTTTGGGTGACATTGTCACCAAATTACTACAATGTTAAGGACAGTGATGTTCCCCATCTGTTAAGGTAAATTGCTGGATGAAGCTTCAAATTTTCTTTTCTTGTTAGAGCTTACACCAGAAGTAAGATTGTTTGTTTGTTTTTTTTTTTTTTTTTTTTTTTTTGGGTATTGCTATTTCTTTGTGCAACCTCTACGCATGTGAACATGTTGCTTCGTGTTGTGTTCCATTGAAGATGGGCAGTGCTTCTCTCATTAAAGGTGAAACATAATGCTGGCCCATGTGAACGGACATTCTTTGTATGGTATTGGAATGTGATAGTGATTACAATGTCTCTATGAACCTGCTGATGTGCTATACATGGTTCTTTGTTAAAACATGTAAACCATGACAACCTAATTATTGCCAGATAATACTTCTTTCCTCTGCAAACATTGAGCAGCATGAGAGCATGTGGAATTTTGATTGTGGGATTCCTATAAGGTATAAGCTGTTAGTATCGGACAGCTGCAACCTGTATAACTATTGGCCTGTTCTATGGTGTAAATATTTACTGTTATCAACCAACCACTAAGGTGTAAATATTTCAACTAGAGAGAGGGTTACTGTCTTTTAGATAGGATTAGGTGCTCGTGTTCTTTGGGTGCCTCAAGTCTTTGGCTTTTGCTTAACAGTAACTTGGGAATTTGAACCTTCTGTTTTCTTTTCTGTGAACACACTGTTTCGTGACTTTTGATCTGTTCTGTGAGGAATATATATGTTATTGTCTTCAGGAGGATATTATTATATTTCCCACATAAGGACAAGTATATGTGCTTTGCAATGACATACTACCTTTTGCTTTACCATCATGTCTTCTGACCTGCAGGTGTGGGCAAGAGTTGTCTTCTTTTGCGATTTTCTGATGGTTCCTTCACGACTAGTTTCATTACCACCATTGGGTAAGATTTTAACAGTGAAACATAAATATGGTTAGTTGATTAGGTTTCTGATTCGAGGTGTGAATTCATCGTAGAATTGATTTTAAGATAAGAACTGTTGAACTTGATGGAAAACGGATCAAGCTTCAAATTTGGGACACTGCTGGCCAAGAACGATTCCGTACAATCACTACAGGTAAATTTTTTTTTTTTTTTTTGGGTCTTCTTGAAAAGAAGTTTGATTTATTTGTATATTTTCTTATGACACTGGGGTTAATGGTGGTAGGGTTTGGGAAGGGAGATTAGAAGAAACTGAGGACAGTAAAATAGTATTTCCTTAATTATGAAAATCTTTTGTCAGTTTCTCTCTTTTATTTTAAGCATGTTAGTGGTCTAGTTAATGGATATTTTTGCTTGCTATTAAAACTGAAAGAAAAGTTGAATGTCCAATTATACCTCCATTAATTTTTGCTTGCTGTTAAGACTGAAAGAAAAATTGATCTTATCTGCTTTACATTAGGCATACATGTGTGAGCATTGAATTCCTAGCATGGGTGCATGCTTGAATCTTGATAAGTCAACCTTCAGCTCTCGGAATAGTAAATCGCAAAGATATTTATGATTTGTTAACTTTACCAGCATGCAATGCATTATAGAAGATGGGTTCATTCTTTTCAGCTAGAAAATCATTGGTACTTATTATTTCTTCCTTTTATATGGATCAAAAAAAAGCATTTCATTACATATATGCTTGTATATCATTTTAGTACATGTGATTGTTTTCTCATCCAATTATTTTTCTCATGCTCAGTTTTTCTTCTCTCTTTCCAGCTTATTATCGTGGAGCCATGGGAATATTGTTGGTTTATGATGTTACAGATGAATCGTCCTTTAACAGTAAGTTTTTTCTATTTTTTCTCTGTTTGATCCTATTGGTCATTGATTCTTCGTGCAGCTCTGATTCACCCTGTGAAGCCCTTGCTCATTTCCTATGTACTTGATCCCCTTGTATTCTGAAGATATCCCCCACTCCACTTTTGTGATCATATATCTTCTCTGAGTTCTCTCTTTACCCATGGGCCATCTTTTCCATTTTCTTCTAAGTCCCGTTTGAAAACTTTCTTTCACAAAGTGTCTGAGGAAACTTTTCGAACTATCACGTTTTTTTTTGTGAAATGTTGGAAAGTCATTTATGTAGTTATGAGGAACATGAGGTTTCTCTGAATTTCCTCGATGCCAGGCATACTGCTGTCTGAATGCATAAAAAAAGGAGCCAGTCCCAAACAAACAATAGATATTAATTGTTTCCATTTTCTTTACCCTTGTTTTCCATTTCACACAGATGATGTTGAATATGAATGGTTTCCTAATAAATTGTTTGTGGATTTGAATAATTTTGTTGCTTTCAGTCGACTGCTGTTTGTATTATTGTTAATGGTCATGCTTTCTCTGTTCAGATATTAGGAACTGGATTAGAAACATTGAACAACATGCTTCTGACAATGTCAACAAGATATTGGTAGGAAACAAAGCTGACATGGACGAAAGCAAAAGGGTAATTCTCATTCACTTCATTTCCCATGTGTGGTTACTAATTAATTCTAATTTTAGGGTATCTTGGTGAAAAAGAACAGTATGTTTGCTTGTTTCCTATCTCTTGAGATCAGTTGAGACCTAATCACAGAAAATTTTCGGAGTTCTAGTGAATTTTATGATATTGATGTTCTTAAAAGTTGACTTTACTTGGAAAATAATAGGTCAGCTGCCGTAGTTTTACTTGGAAAATATTGACGTCATGGGTATCCGGTTAAGAGGAACACTGGATCCTCTCTATTCATAATCGTTTTTTATCTTACTCAAACTTTCACTATAAGCCATGTGTATAATGTGACGTCATCAACATATGTATGTGATGCATATTTAAAGTACTGAAGTAGGAGATGAACCACTATATGGGATAGAGGATCTTTGGTGGTTTCTCAATAAACAATGAATGAGTGACCATTTAGAGTTGAAATTTGGGAAAAACTTTGTCTGAGAGCAAAAATAAGAAACTCAATCTGTATTGAATCCAATTTGGAAATAAACTATATACACTTTTTGACAAAGTTTCCTTTTTTCTTCTCTCTCAATTTTGTCATTGTTTAGGCGAGGTCAAGAGTACATTGTAATTTACCTGGTCAGTTTGGTCCAAGTAGAAAAGCTAAAGGTTTTTAAAGAAAGCTGAAGTCATTTTATTTTTCCACTAAATAATGAAATTTCGGCATTCAGTTCTCCAAATTATGCGGTTACTGTACAATACTTTAACAAACCTTCACTGAGTGTAAAATATCTTGGTAAGATTCTCTGTCCATATCAGAATTTTTGTGGAACGCCAGTTAATATGTGTTTACTAGCACATAGATAAGATTTAAGAATTGAAACAGAAATCTACATTTAAATAGAAGATTTTGTTTCATAGTGGCCATAGATGTCAACTTTGTATACTGAACCTTACTATTGTTGTGCACATCGTGCAGGCTGTCCCTACCGCCAAGGGCCAAGCACTCGCTGATGAGTATGGGATCAAATTCTTTGAAACTGTAAGTACTTTGATATTCTCCTTAAGAAAGAACTACATTGATTAACATGTTTCTAATGATGTGCCATTTGATGCAGAGTGCAAAAACTAATCTTAACGTGGAAGAAGTTTTCTTTTCAATAGCCAGGGATATAAAGCAAAGGCTTTCAGATACAGACACCAAGGCAGAGGTAAGGAAATTCCCCAAATTATTTGCTTTCATTGTGAAAATGGTTATAGCTGCTTCACTCAGGTTGATGCATTCAACCGGGTATAGAACTCAATATTCAAATTCACCAAAAATCACACATTGCACTCCGAATTTTTGGTCATTCTACACCTGGTGGAATGTACGAGTGGGATGGAAGGGACGAAATATTCATGTTTTACATGGATGACTGATTCTTGTCTTGATTGGCAGCCAACAACCATCAAAATCAATCAACCCGATGGAGCTGGTGGAGCTGGACAACTGGCACAGAAGTCTGCCTGCTGTGGTTCTTGAATGAACGGAAAAGATCGAACGGAGTGCGCTTAAGTGGGAGCTAGACCGTTGTGAAGAAACAAAGTAAAAGAAAAGCTATTGTGGTGAAGATTTGCTAGTTGTCATAATTTTCTCTTGCTGGAAATTGTTCTAGTGTGGTAATGATATAGGTTTTTGTTTATTTGAACAAGTGGAATTTGGGTGTTTCCTTTGCTTTTAACCCTCTATTTGACGTATTCTATCCATGCAGGCTTCGTATTTTCCTGTGCTAAATTCAGTTGTGAAACTACTTCCATAAATACACCTTGTGAAGAGACCATCCTTTTTATTCATGTACCATATACATATATACATATATATACATATATACATATATACATATATATACATATATACATATATACATATATATACATATATACATATATATATATATATATATATATATATATATATATATATATTAGCATATTTATCCACTTTCATCAGGAACCATATATATTAGCATTGCAATTCTACATCTTTCATAAATTTCAAGTTTACCAATATCTAAATTTTTACTTATATTAAGTGAGTGCAGCAATCTTTAAACTAAAAATATCAAAATTAGTTGTCACGAGCTAACAATCGAACACTGTCAAGTCTAAATTTGGTTTGTTTAATTTTTAGTGAGAAGCTCTTGAGAGAGTTGGTTCGTTTACAGATATGATTAAATGGAAAGCTTCATTCTTTCAAGAGAGACGAATATATAAATTTTGTAGTTCTGCTTGGTCAAACTCAATACCATCTCATGTAACACTATGATACTTGAAGAACTTCTGTACTTAGGATGTGTTTCATAGCAGAGAAGAGAAGCAAGTTTCACACGGTCTATTTCGAATTTTCATTTCTTGCACTAATTTACAAACCAACCCGTAACACTTACTGTATCCGTTTGCATCAGCATTGGCAACGAGATGGGGGCAGTTGGAATCGAAGGTACAAAAAGATCAATTGGGTCATTGGGAAGGTAGCGAGATCAATTGGGTTCGTACGCAGCCATTCTCAGGACCTCTTGAGTTTGAATAACATAGATTCAATTGGGAAAATCCGAACATAATAAATATAATGGAATTACCAGATTATAGTATTTGCTTTTAGATGAAACTTACTGTACCATCCTACATTTAAATCAGGTTCCCATGACAAAAAATGCTCTTATAGGTTGAGCTCTTCCTTCCCATAGATACGCTGAAGCTCACGAGTTGCTGCTTGGAATGATTCTATCACAATGAAAAAAATAAGGAAAATAAGTAGACAGAAAACCTTAGGTTGGGAGATGATATGTGAGAGTTGCACTACCTTTCCAAGTGCGGAATGCCTTTTGATTTATAGGAGAGCCCGTCACAGTCTGAATCGCATCAAAGAGCATACTTTCTGGGGTGCTTCTTAACTCCTGAACTATCTGATAGATTGTCTTTCCATTCTCGAAGTATATATGGTTGTTTGGGTGCTTTGTCTTGCATCCAGCATGACGCTCAAACTCATATGCATTAAGTGCCTTCAAGAAAAAAACTAGAATATATGACAGCAATATTTAAATCTTAATGAGAACGTGATGGCAAGGTATGATCTTGTATAATCCCCATATCACTAAAGACTAGTTCTTAGTTGTACATAAAATATTGTGTTTGTGTTTTACAATGCAGAATAAGGACGGCTTACCTTAGAGTAATTACAGGACTGACATCCGCAAAGGTAGCCAGAGCCTTTGATGATCCCACGAAGCTCCTAATTACATTGAAGAAATACTTCTAGTAAGCTACAAAAGAAGACGATGAGCTATAAAAACTAGGACTACCAAAATTGAGAAAGTTACCTCCCGTGAGACAGAAATATATCGCACCGGCACCCCATCAAGCATACCCGTTGCTATCAAACTCCTTACATTGGATGGGAAGCTGTTAGGTGCTTCTTTCCTAGCAGGCCTCGACTCTGACTTATTCTTAGACGTAGAATCAACTTTGTGTTTAGTTGTCTGAGAGGTGCTCAGAGTAGCATTTACATTTAGCACATCCACTTCCTTTTTACTAGGTGTTTCTGATGTTTGAGCCGAAGATTGTTTATACAATAAGCTATAGCTATTTACTGGCCGAGCCAAAGCTTCCATTACTGATTCATCTTGATAGCCACCAAAAGATATAGTGTTGTCCCCTTTATTATAAGAGTGAGTCAGTGATACAGCATTCTCAATCCCTTTCCCAAACCTCGATCCTGAAGATCGACTATTTGATTCTCCCATGTCATAGGAATGACCCATCAATGAGACATTTCCACCTTCCTTACCATAAGGTTGTTCCATGGACACAAATGTACTTTCATCTCCCCTGCGGTACGTCTGCTCCATGGAAATCCCCATAGATGCATGCATCCCATTTTCAGGGTCCTTAACCTGATTAACTTTGACTTTTCTATGTCCACCATAACTTACTCCTGTTTCCGGGTCTTCCATAGCATAAGAAATGGACAAACCACCTGAAGAATCATTCACGAAATGTTCACCAGGAACTTTTTTCCTCAAATGCAATTCGTCTATCCCAGAAAGGGACATATTTCTCTCGGTCAAATGTACAGGCGTGGTTGTCTCAGTACCAAATAGCCGGTCCACGAATTGGTTCGGCACTGACTGAAATCCAGAAGAACCTTCCCACTGAAGTGAGCTCGGAATCACAATTCCAGATTCCAACTTGCCAGCTGGAACTTCAACAGCCTGTTTTTTGCTAGGAAATAAATCCGGCTCCGAAACATCTAAGAACCATTGGCGGGCACGCTTAGGTTCCAACCTAGTTGAGTTATCAAAAACTGCATCTCCATCAGTCATGTTTCCACCACCCTTTGGCACCCAAAATCCTTTGTCCTGGAATGACAGCAAACAGAGTTGAGAAGTGCATCCCAATCATCACATCACACAATAATATCAAACCAGAACATTGAAGGTTAATATCCTCAACATAAAACTGATCTCCAACGATGTCAGTAAACTAATCCACATTCATAGGAATCATCACTAAAGGACTCAAGTTAAAGCTTCGACCTGTAGCCTTACAGAATTAAATGATACATGACGTATTGTATTGCATATGTTGCAGGGTCAGATAAACAAAGGATTTCCTCTAACCAGATAGAATACTGCATTCTAGTTTATAATCATTTAACATCTTGAACACTAACTTGTTATATTACAATGATAAAACATCTCTGCAAATTTAGATTCCTTACAATGACAGTTTCCTTAGTATATTTTGATCAATATCCAAAATCATTCAACTCAAGTCATCGATCAAATGCAAAATAAAATGAACTCTCAACTCTATATCTTGCACACATGCTATGCAACAACTCAAATCCCACCCCCACTCCCAAAAAGTAAAAACAAAAAACAGAAAGAAAAAAAAGATTGATATATATGGACGTTCAGTTTAATAAATTATTTTGTAAACTCAAATAAAAGCACAAATTCAAAAATAAACGTACCATTTTGTCGCTTCACTTGGCTATATGATAAATCCCTACACTTCAAACAAAATGAATAAAAAATCACAATTTATCGCATTTTCGCACCTTTCAATCATCATTCGTACTCCAAAATCTAAAATTGAAAAACAAAACTGGTGCTTTGTAAGAGAATCAGAAATTTTCAGATTCGAGCCAAAATCCCTAGTATAATCAAGCAGTAAAAACAAAATATAGAAAACTACAGAACGCACCTCAGATTACAGCCTCTGTCGGCGTTCCCGATGAACTTTTCCGGCGCCGATTTTAATTAATTTAATAAAAAATAATTTAGGGTTTTATATGTTTATTTGTTTGTTTGTGGTGGAAAGAGCGTGATCATATTGTGCCTGAGGAGCACTCGATTTTTGCTCTCACAGGAAATATTAAAGTGTGACCGAGAACACAAGTAAAAGTCATGTCTCTACTCTCCATCGTTAGATGAATCTGAACGGTCAACCGCGTCTTCTTTTTTCTTTGTTTTTGAATTCCGATTTTGGGAATTCTTTTTTATTTGTTCTTTTATTAATTAATTAGAGGGAATGAACATAAAGTAAATGAATTTTATATATCTATGGCTTAAAAAATAATTAATTATCAATTCAAACCATGAAAGACAAAAAACTATCAATAACCATCAATTAAAAATCACAAATTAAGATTTTATTTGAACTATCAATAACCATCAATTAAAAAATCACAAATTAAGATTTTATTTAACATCTTGCTATTCGTAATTATTCAAAATATTTTTAAAATTTTAATCTTAAATATGCTTAATGAACTTCAATAAAGGAAAAAAAGGGTTAAAATTTGGTAATGTCAAATATGACTTTCATTTAATAGATTTGTAAGTGATAATTTCATCTCTGAGACCGTGAAATGATAACTTTCATCTTTTAAACCTCAAATTGATTAAACAATTAAATCTCATCATTAAATTAGTCAAACTAAATAAAAAAATAAAAAAAAATCAACAATGCATCACTAGTATTCTAGCTATATTCAAAAGTTGACAACAAAGTAACAAGTATAAGATATGAAACAAAAAAACACTAGGAATTCTAATAGAGTAATTAAAAGTTTCATTCTAACAATTAAAAAAAAATCCTATGTATAAATGATTGTCATTAAAGTCAGCTAAACCATAATATGAAATACTGAGTAAATGTAATGTAATGTTTGTAAGGAAGTAAAAGTGCTTCATCTATGAACTAAGTCTAAGAGCATCTCCCAGAGAAATACTTGGTCAACTTTCTCCTCTCAACAACCCCATTCTTATCAACACCTTCACAAATCTCTTGCACATATCCAGGATCATGTTCAACACATGAATCAAACCCCTCCAAATCCCCATCTTTCTCCATCTCTATTATGATGTTATGAAGAACACAACATGCAAGAATTATACTCGGCAACCTGTGCTTATCCGGCCTCCACATATCAGCTTTGAATATCCTCCACGTTTCCTTGAACCTCGTCAGCGCCTTTTGTGCAACGAATTGAGTTGCCATAAGCCTCTTGTTGAAGTCCATCTTAGCTTCGGAGAGATTTTTCCCTTGATATGGAGTCATAAGCCATGGCAGCAACGGGAAGGCTGCATCGCCTATTATGTACTCTCGTAGCTCCGTTTCTTTTGATATGAATATCTTGTCCCCATTCAGCTTCTGTCCCGCCTGGCATTGTCTGAAGAAGTTTGATGTCTGGATAACGGAAGCTTCGTACATTGTACCTGGCCATCCAGCTATGATGTCTAGGAACCTCAGGTCTGGGTCGACGATGGCTTGTAGGATCATGCTGTGTTTCCCCTTTCGATCGAGCCAATACTCTGCATCTTTGTCGGACGAGGTTAGTACGAATGACACGTGAGTTGAGTCGATGGCGCCACAGCAATTTGGGAGGCCTCTGATTTTCTCGAACTTGGATTTTACATCGGAGATTTGGGACTCGGAGGAGGGCCATTTGAGGTGGTGGGGCTGTTTTTCTTCCATGGCCACTACAAAGCGCCACGTCACTTGGGAGACGGTTGAATGGTAGGTCTTGAACAGCTCGCCGATTGAAACTAATGAGTGGCCAGAACCGAGCCTTCTCAGGGCTATGGCCACCTGGTCTTGTAATGGCATACGCTTGCCATTTGTGAAGGTGAAATGTGATTTGGACATCATGTGATCCTTCACTAGTGAACATACGTAGCTGAACGTTGTTTTGGACATTCCAAAGAAGGATTTGAAAGTGTCCAATTCACGAGACGTTGATGGATTTTCTGCAGATATGTAAGGATGATAAATGAAAACACAGACAGGAATAATAACGAAACTAAAAGTAGTTGTCTCAGTTGAGAAACAAAGTTATGCAAGGAAAAATATAACTCAAGAAACATGTTAATAAACTCAAGAGAGATATAATGACAAGTGAAGAGTGTTTCTTAGAGTGACATACAGTTAGTGTTTGATGATGATTTCATATAGTTTAGTCAGATGTACAAGTAAAAGATTTCGATTATCGTATCAAGCATAGACAGGATATTGATCTTCAAGTTAACATGAAATGATGATTTTTTTCCCTATCTGATACACACTAGGATCATCAACTATCCGTCAATGATCCTACTAAAGCAAACTGGTAACTCCACTCAAATCCATTAATCTTGGACGGCACTCTATTTTCATATAAATTTTGTAGCTATGGGGATCATAGTTTTGACACATACTATCCACTCATCGGTGTCGTTCCAAATATTAGCTGAACTTAATCGATTGACCAGCAAGCAAAACACTGAATAGTATCAATCACTTATCTCCTATTTTAAAAGTTTTAGAAAAAGGTAATCCAAATAACATTGTATTTATCTATCATGGTACCAGTAATCCTCCCAATGGAGACAGATAGCTAATCTCCTAATTAAATCAAAGGAAAATGATAGATGGTTCAACTAAGATGGTTTATAACTAAAGACTTTTCACTTGTGCTATTATCTAGACTTTTCAAATCTCATAGGTTTGAAGAATCACTCAGTAATATAACAAAGATTAGAAGAAAATCAGTAATAGTACATGCCTTACTCTAGCAATTCCGACGCTGACTCTGATTCGAACAGGTCAGGGAAGAGTTTCTCAAGAAAAAAAAGAAAGGGAGATATAACTGAAACAAGAGTTTTTTCAGCAACAATTTACTTTGCCTGGAAATCTTTAGGAACATAGAATTTTCACATGCAACTCTAGCAATAAAAAGAGAATCAAACATCGATATTCATCTTCTACAAGTAAAAATTTCATTGACTTAGGCACTCTCGGCTTAAGGCAAGCCAAAGATACTGAGTCCTAAATATCAAGATCAACAAAACATTTGATTTTAGCTACCTTTTCACTTTACCAACATAATGCAATCAACCAATATCATGAGCCTAATAAGTTCTCATGAATCAAATCTCTCTCTCTCTCTCTCTCGCCCCCCCTATTTCAGAGGATCTCTTTCCACATACAAAACCATATGACAGAGGTAGATAACAGATATAGAGCTAATAATTTCCACCTTTTATCAACTCATCAAGAAGCCCTTCTTGTGAATTTGTCTATGAGTGTGGGATACAATCCCTCTGAAAGATCATGAGAAAATGACCCCACAAAGAAAGTATTGGACAGTAGGAAATAACATAAAATCAGACTGATTTGAAATACGTATATATCATATATATCACAGGTCTTCTATTCCAGTTGTTTCTTTTCCACAAGAATCAGTAAGAAATAGTACAACCTGATTCGATTTCAGTTTAATGTAGTAGTATACCAACAGGGGGAACTACATGAGGACTCACTCTTTACAGATGATGTGTGTGAGTACAATTCTGGTATATTTTTCTAAAAAAATATATTAGACAACAATGGCTTACTAATATAAGCTTTTATCCATGATGTTCTATTGCATATGGTATCCTTCCAACATAGATACAAAACATTGAAGTTAAGCATTTATATATATTTTCAATCCAGTTGTTCCTTCAACATACAATTCATTTAAAAGAAATGCAAACATATTTTGTAGCCTATGCTTGCAGATGTCAGCTAAACCAATAAAGCACAAAAAAAAAGAAGCCTTAAGAAAATTCAGACAATAAAAAGAAGCATATTTTCTTAAAGGTCAACGAGGAGCAAGAACCACGAACATATCAGAAAACTGGTCTGGCTATATCTTCTTTAAAATTCTTAAGTATTGAGAAATTTGTGCCAATTATTG
Source organism: Scutellaria minor (assembly GCA_954870855.1). Taxonomy (NCBI): domain Eukaryota; kingdom Viridiplantae; phylum Streptophyta; class Magnoliopsida; order Lamiales; family Lamiaceae; genus Scutellaria; species Scutellaria minor. The sequence goes on from OX940729.1 coordinate 6,553,753, forward strand.
CATTCCATAGCAAGGCTCGGTTAAATTCATGTAAACCTATACGAGAAACTTCTTTACACGAAAAAGGGTCCAGATTTCAGCATATTCTAAAGTGTTTACATCCTAATTTATGACATTCTGAATCTTATACTTAAACTGCTCGTTTCTGTAATATACAGATTTACATCGATTCTTTTCTTCAACATCTAATAGTAGAAAAGTGTTTTGAACAACTGCACACAACTTAAACCACAAAATAATGGTCAATGAAGTTTCTGAAATCAATCAGAAACCCAATTCCATATACCTAAAAGCAATATCTTACAAGCATAATGTGAAATGTTAATGCATTGAAAGGGGAAAGTAAAACTTTCCTTTAAAGAGCCATCAAATATATCCCAAATCTCCCCTCTGAATTTGCTAAAGCATTATACAAACAAATAATTTGGACCTAAATATGCATGGTAATTGCAATTCCAACAATTCTTTATTTTTTCTGAATCAAATGTACAATCAAACTCACTGAAGATCCTTTAACTCGGCATAGAATCTACCAACTCGAATTCCCTACACAAGTCATGGTTAAATTGTAAAATCAAGAAACCACACCAAATTTTCTATCATCGTTATAAATAACACAAGAAGGTATAGCAGTGATTAAAAGCATTAGAGACGAAAAATCAATTAGGGATCCTACTCAAACACATGAATTTACAACATAAATTGAAAAGTCAGTAAAAAAATTGAATGGAGCAAAGCAAATTCTCAAATTCTCAATTCCCACCAAGAGCAGATGATGAAATGAAACATTCCCACTAAAACTTAAGTGATCATCACTAACAAAACAAGCATTCAACACATAATAAAGATTACACTTTTAGCATTGAAACATAAATAAAAAAAGCTGATAAAATCACAGAAAAGAAGATTAATAACATTACCAGCAACTTTCTTTGAGAAAACATCCCACCATTCAGCAAACCCATCATGTGAAGACCCAGGAACCAAGGATTTCTCTTCATCGTTGTTCTCCACTCTCTTTTTCCTTTTATTCCCTCTCAAAGGTGCCATCAGAGGAGAGAGAGAGAGAAAAAAAACCCAATTGAATCAAAACCTAGAAAATCCCACTAATCAAGAAATCAAGAAAACTCTGTTAGAATTCAAATATAACTCACACCCAGTTGTGATAAATCAAGATTGAATGCCATGGACATAGAAAGATCATGAACAAGTTATAAAAGCAAAGAACATGCAAGTACAAAGCCATACAAGTATCTGTGTATATATGAGTATGCATTTAGAGGTGATTAGCTACAGAGTATCAATGGTGTGTGAGAGGTGTTTTGTTAGCATGCAAATTGAAAAATAGTATGACAAAGGAGCAGAGAGACAGATGTTTATGCGGAAGCTTTGAGAAATCTGAATAAAGACATCTTTTTGGGGTCAGTGTTGTGTTTATGTTTAAGACAATGTGCAAAGACAAATGAGAGACATGGACATTGGTCGAGCCTGTAAAGACTATACTTACATGGGTTCTGGACCGTGAGAGAGAGAGAGAAGAGGGAGAGAGAACTCAATATGATTCATATACTGATACAAGAAACTATATTTGATAAATAAATGGAATAAAAGATTGCATTTTTATTTTATTTTGACTTACTAAGAGATAAGATACACATGAAGAAAAATGAAGAAACGTTTATAATAATGGGATTATGCAAATATATATGTATAAAGGTTTTGATTTGAAGAGAATATATATAGAGAGAAAGATAAAATAAATTATTATAAATATTGTCTACTTATCAAATATACAAATATAAGAGTAGATCTTATGTGAGACCATCTCACGAATTTTGTTGTGTGAGATGAATCAACCTATAACCCACACTTCACAATTCATATAAGAATTTATGAAAATGAGTTTGATTCTATCAATCTCACGAAAACTATCCGTGAGACCGTCTCACATAAATTTTTGTGCAAATATAAATACGACGAAATCATTCACGATCTGGTAACTTATTTTGATGTAAAAGAGAAAATTGAAATAAATTGTATTTACTATAAAATGTCTGGTTTTTGAATCGTATTTTCCATTACAGTATAAAATTTATGGCATAGCGATTTTCTTAGTAACCTATCAAATATAAATTTGATGGAGTCATTCAAAATCTGGTAAGTATACCTTCGCTCTAAAAGAGAATTAAAATAAATTGTATTTATCAATTTTCTAAATTATATATTTTGACTTTACAAAATTTATTGGCACAACGACAAAAGTCTTATTAGTAACCGCTCAAATATAAATATGATGAAATCATTCACGACTTGCTAAGTCTACCTTTCCTTAAAATTTGAAAACTGAAATAAATTATATTTGTTGTAATACGACAGTTTTATAAATTGAATTTTTACTTTACATAATTTCCTGGCGCAACGACAAATACTTTGTTAGCAACCTGTCAAATATTATAAAAATGTTGGACATTTACCTTTGCTTTAAAAGACTGAATCGAAATAAATTGTACTTACGGTAATACACCAATTTTCTGGATAGTATTTTCACTTTATAAAATTTCCTAACACCACGACGAAAGTCTTGTCACCAACATGTCAACTGTAAGGTTGAAAATCAAACAAATTATTCGATATTCGATTTGAGATCGTTTGGTGGAAACTTCGTTTGAGCTTGATTCGATAGATATATCAAACAAGTTTGAACATATTTTTGCATTTGATAAAATCTAAAGTTTGGCTCGAACTCGTGCTCGATTATTGGAAAAAAAATAAAACAAGTGTATAAATATCAAACTACTCGAGCTCAACTTGAATTCCGCTAGACTAAAGCTCGTTCAAGCTCGATTCGATTAATTATCAAACAAACTCAAACATAAATTTTGAAACTCGATTATATTTCAAACAAGTTTGAACAGTTGTTTGTTCGGTTCAAATTGTATCATTTACAACCACTAATGTCAAAGCATAAATACGCTGTAATCACTCTCTTTTGCTAAGTTTACCTTTGCTTTAAAGAAAAAATCGAAATACATTGTATTTACCGAAATACGTTAATTTTGTGATTCATATTTTCACTTTATATTTCCTGACACAACGACAAAAGTCTTGTTAATAACCCATCAAATATAAATACAGAGGAATCATTCATGATGTGATAAGTCTATTATTTTCAAACACAAATACATTTTCAAAATTATAATTGAAAATTTTCACACTCTAGTTATAAAATATCCCTATATGAATGCATTTGTATCTCATAGATAGCAAATTATAACCATAAATATTTGTTGAATATAATTATGATGAAATCATTAATTTATAATTTGACAAAATAATTTTTTTCTTTAAAAGAGAGAACCAAAATAAATTGTATTTATTGCTACATGTAAGCTTTTTTAAATAATAATATTGCTTTACAATATTCATTGACGCAACGACAAAAATTATACGTCTTAAATTTATTATTAAAATTTTAAAATTTAAATATAAATTATTCACATATATTACGTATTTCCATAATATTACCACGATCATATTTTATATATTTTGACTCGATTAATTTATATTTTTTAAAAGAAAAAATAAATTGAATCGCTTTTTTCCAAAAAGGAGTTGCTTTGAATTGTTTTGATGTGGCACATAGAAACTAAAACCTAGTCTTATGTATAATAATGCTTGTGCAAGTCTCTGTCAGAGAGTGTGCTTATCTTATAGCAATTTGGTTTCTGTAAAATCCATTTCATTTTAAAATCAATTAGGGGGCTACTTTTCTTTTCTTTTTTTGATATATCAATTAGGCTCGACAAATTCATCATATTATTGCGACAGCATGCTTGTCAAAAAATTCATCAAGTGTTGCAAGAAATAAATCTAATGCTATTTTGACAGTTTTGAATAGTGAAACTATTGTATCACTTTTAAGAAATATCAAATCTAGCATATAAATGAGCTTTTAATTAGAGTTTTTATGAAACATTTTAGATTTTTTTTTAAAGCAAAAACCATTTAGGAATATGAAACAATTAAGAAGATTCTCAACCTATATATTTCTCACATTTAAAATTGAAACATTACAACCAAAATAAAACCTGAACAACATAACCAAGCTATTTGAGAGATCTTAAAATAGGCATTTGTCAACTAAACAAACACAAATTAAGCCAGTGAAACTATAACATAAACAACAAAATCTTGAAAACATATCCAAACTATTTGAGAAATCTAAAATTAGGCATTTCTCAACTATTAACAATCGCAAAACCTTTTAAACTTTTACAAACATCAATATCCGAAAAGTAAGCAACATCACAGTTTTGAATGGTAAAATTGGCTAGATGATCAACTTCTCGTTTGTCTTCTATATGGATGTGCAAAATTTTAAAGTTGAAATTCTTTTTAAGATTAAAAATCTTCAAAATGGTGTATTGATCTATGTTAGTCTTATTAAAAAAGCCATAAATTTGTAAAGTAACAAATTTGTGAACTTAGGTTGCAAATGGAAAAGCAATTCAAATATTAATGTGAAAAAAAAAAACATAATTCAGGTTAACAAATGAACTTTATTACACACTTACAACAACAATCTTAAAATGATGAATTTGATGAAAAAATGGAAAGACATTTATAAGTAAGAATCGAAAGTTTTATAAGAAAATTGGACATTCATTCAAGTCACAAAAAAATGAAAATTGGTTTTAGAAAAATAGGACTCCTTTTGGAGATGGGGAGAAATAAAAATATTGAGTATATGAATTACCCAATAACGTAGCTAAATTATTAATACACAACATAATTTAAAATGTGGGTACTTTGAAAAAAATCTTTTATAATCCTCAATTTTTTTCAAAGTACAACCTTTTTTTTTTATTTTCAATAGATTAAAGATTTCGTTTCTTATACAAGTCATAAAATCTCACTTGTGTCCTATATTTATTTTTGGTTTAACTTATTCAATCTTATTAACTTGTTTGGTATATTGCATGCTACTTTTAGTAAATTACATTAAGTAGGGTGTTTACGGTTCATTTACACACACACACACATATCCACCTGTATATATATGTAGGTGGGGATAGATACTGTAATCCATTAATAAAAATTGACTTGTTTTAAGTTTTCTAATAAACGCATTATAAAATTTCAAGTAAAAATTAACTTTAACTTTTAAACAAAACTATTACTTTTGGATAGATATTTTGATGCTCTAGTCAGTGAACAATTCTATCAACAAATGAATAATAATTGTAACATGATTCATCAAACTATTTTACCAAATATGAGCATACCTTATTTGTTGTATGTGAGATTATGATTTGGGATTAGATTAATTTTGAGAGTGATGTTCATCATATCTCTAGCTTATTTAAAATGATTAATCAGCTGTTTTGAGTTCATTAAAACATGAGACAAGTTGTTAGTAGATAATGACGTTTAAAAGCTAATTCTATTTACGACCACACACTACAAGAAAAATGGCTTTTAACAACCCCTCAAAGACAACCCTTTTTATGAATTTGTGTTGTCTTTTTGAATTAACAACCCTTTTTGCAACGCAAGCGTTGTCTTTGTTCAAAAAATTCGACCAAAGACAATGCTTTTTTTGGATAAGACAACGCTTTTTTCATAGGGTTGTTAAATAGCGAATTTTTTTAAAAATAGACAACGGTTTTTTTGGATAAGACAACGCTTTTTTCATAGGGTTGTTAAATAGCGATTTTTCTTAAAAATAGACAACGCTTTTTTTGGATAAGACAACGCTTTTTCGTAGGGTTGTTAAATAGCGAATTTTTTTAAAAATAGACAACGCTTTTTTTGGATAAGACAACGCTTTTTTCATAGGGTTGTTAAATAGCGAATTTTTTTTAAAAATAGACAACGCTTTTTTTGGAAAAGACAACGCTTTTTTCATAGGGTTGTTAAATGACGTTTTTTTTAAAAAAGACAACACTTTTGTGCAACGCTTTTTTCAAAGGGTTGTTAAATGGTGTTTTTTTTCTACGACAACACTTTTATGCAACACTTTTTTTATGTGTTGTGTTAATTATAAATTAATTGATTTTTAATTAAATTAAATTTAAAAAATTTAATTAATTTATAATGTTATCTTATATTATTTGCATTAATATTATCTTATATGAACAAACTCATAATTAAAAAAAATAGTATTTTTATAAAATACTATTTTGAATTAATTAAGAAACTACAACTAAAATATTACTCTCACCCTTTTATATAATAATACAAAATTTATATATTATTTTTAAACATAATTTGAAAATTATGTTTTATAATTCATATGTAATAATATTAATTTTTTTTAATTAAATTAAATTTGAAAAGTTTAATTATTAATTTTATGATGTTATATATCTTATATTATCTTATGTTAATTAGTCATTAATCGTCCAATTATATATATATATATATATTGTTAATCTTTTAAAATATATTAAAAATACAAATAATAAAAATTAACAAAAAATATATAATAATATTAATTGTTTTTTAATTAAATTAAATTTGAAAAGTTTAATTATTAATTTTATGATTTTATCTTATATTATTTGCCTTAATATTATTTATATGAACAAACTCATAATTTAAAAAAAATAGTATTTTCATAAAATATATTAAAAATATGCACTAGTATATTTTATACTTGTCTTAAAATGAAATTAGATTAAACATTACTAAACATATTAATTAGTCATTAAGCTTCCAATTATATATATATATATATATATATATATTTATATATTTAACTTTTTAAAATATATTAAAAATACAAATAATAAAAATTAACAAAAAATATGTGATAATAGAAAATTGAAATAAAAGAAATGTATGTAGAATGTTACAACATAAAACACTAGTGGTCTAGTGGTTGGAGTACGAGCACGACTCTTGGGTTCGAATCCCAGGCAATGCACATTATTTACAATGATGATGTGTCATCACTTGGATGACGTGGCATGACGACGTCAGCACTTTGGTGACGTGGCACGATGATGTGTCATCATTTGGATGATGTGTCATCACTTTGATGACGTGGCATGATGACGTGTCAGCATTATGATGACGTCAGCATTTTATTTAATATTTAATTAAAAAATATTTAAAAAAGACAACCCTAAAGTGCAACGGTTAAAAAAGCGTTGTCGTATCTACATAAGACAACGCTTTTAGTGCGTTGTAAAATTGCGAATTTTTTTTTTTGCAACCCTGGCTACGACAACGCTCAAAAATTAGCTACGACAACGGGTAAAACCCGTTGTCGTAGCCCAAATTTCTTGTAGTGACAATATTTCTCTCTATAGTCATGGTATACTTAATTTCTCTATTTTGTCCCTAATATTTTTATTTTCTTCACAATCATCATACAACACATATTTCCACCTCCTTCATCACCTCAACTATCAACTCTCTCCACCGACCAAAAAAAAAAAAAAATCTTTCCTCCATTCATTCTCCCATAAATTGTGAATTCTACGACGATTTGCCACTTAATATTTGGGTTGAAATGCATACTTTTTTCATCAGTCTCCATACATTTTATTTGAACTCATTTTGAATTAAAAAAATATTCAAAAAAAAAATTAGATACCTCTATAATCATGATTGTCTTTTTCTCTCTACATTTCAATGTTCGATTAAATTGTATTGTAAAAATAAAAAAAAAAAGTTTTCAAAAAAATCTTGTGTTTCTTGAATGTGGTAACGGTATTCTTGATGCTGATCAATATAAATTTTTTTTTAAGATATTGTGTTATTATGATGTTAATTATTTTAATAAAATGACCCGAGATATTTAAAAAAAATAAGTAAGAGGAATTAAATGATTGACCGGATAATTTTAAATAACTTTTCAGAAATAGGGTTTGGGTTTTCGATGATAATACATAAAATTTATGTGTGCGCGTTTATGTCTTAAATGAAAGGGTGGTGGTTGAGGGCTGTAAAATTAAAGGATTAAACTCAAGGTAAAAATGGAAATATATGATGATCATATAGAGAAATATTGTGGGTATAAACAAAATTATTCAAATTTATATTGTAAATGTGAACAGAATTACCCAAATTTAAAGTGGATGATATTGATGAGGCCTGTTCAGGCCCAAAATGAGATGGCCCATTAAAAGTGCACAACATAGCCCATAATTCCCTTGATTAAATAAGTCCGTAAACGAGCACTCTAAATATCCTCACAATATATAACATGCAATTTTTATTTTTAATTTTTTGTGGAATAAGGATTAAATGACCCTCGAAATAACAAAAAATGTCAAGAATGTCACACGATTCAGCGTTTTTTCTACATGGAACTAGTTCGACCAAAATCTGGTTTGTGGGTGGTTGATAAAACTAGCAAATCATTAGAGCCACGATGAATGAGCATTCAATTCAACCTGGACTTTTTTATAAGTATGTAACCTTTTTTAGTAGCACTCTTGTACACCTGATGTATACATGTACTCAGGTTGGGTCCGGGTGTGGGTGGACCCGGATTCGTGTTTTTTTATTTTATTTTTTATCCTAACCTCTATGTTATGTTAGTCATACATTTATATCATATTAGTCATACATTTATGTTATATTAGTCACACCCTTATATTCAGATATCATACATTTATTTAATACTTTTAACTCTAAAAGAATTTTAATTTCACCACAATTTGTACATGTTTACCTTTATGTGATATTACTTATTCATTTATATCAACATAGTCATACCTATATATAAAAGTACAACTAACATAACTAAAAGGTATATCTAACATAACTAAAATGTATGACTGTTGTAACTAAAATGAATGAAAGGTTAATATGTCTTAAAAAAATATATTAAAGTACAATTAATCTTACAAAAGGTACGACTAACATAACTAAAATGTATGACTAACACTATTAAAATGTATAGTTAACATAATATAAAGGTCTGACACCTGGAAGCATGTTTGAGCGGATTTTATCAGCGACCTGGTGGCGCGTGAGGACGCGCATGGGCGTGTGACGGATCGGGTCGATCCGAGTGCACGAATCTAAGGTCTGTGCACCAGATGCATAAAAGTTGTTATCTAAATTTTTTAATTTCTTGAAAATGAATTAATTCACAATTCATTCATAAAATATAGATTAGTTTGTAAGGATCAGTCTGGATCGTTGGTAGCAAGACTCAATCTCACATAATTATGTAAAAGAGAAAGACTCATATAGGTTTTATATATTTATAACTATTTATCTAGTTGACAAAGTTATTTAAGATTTATTATTATTATTATTATTATTATTATTATTATTATTATTATTATTATTATTATTATTATTATTATTATATTTGTCTATGCATGTTGTGTTAGATGAAAATAATCATATCCTAAATTCCACAATTTTAATATCAAATTCTTGAAAAAGTTAAAAAAAAAACTATATCTTGTTTAAGTACCCCAAATGTAATTTTTAAAATTGATATGACATATATTCAAGAAGCCTAAAAATAGAACACTCCAAACTTAATAATAACGATCCCGAAAAAAAGCCCCATATATAAGTCCAATCCAATAAGGATATGACAAGCCTCTGGGCATAAGTTGTTCTAATGATTTATGCACCATGACACAAAGGATGTCACTCGAGCATACGTATAATTTAAAAAAAAGATAAAAGTAAAACCAATATGTCAACTCAATAAATAAATCTTATAAATAGTAATTATAAACATACATTTGACAAAATATTAAAAGCATTTTTAAATAGTATTTTCAAATATACGAGCCCATGCAATTAGGAATGTTGATGGATATTGTATGGGCAAATAGCCAATAAAATCCAAAGTTTTATAGGTTTTGCTGTTTTAGTCTATCCTTTTATTTTTGTCAATTCATCCATGATTTAAAAAATTAATTGTTATTTTAGCTAAATTAAAATTTAAGTCAAAATTAAATGACATGACAGAGACGTGGAGGACACATAAGCCATTTTACCCCACTCACATGGTTATTTGGCCACATTTCATCTCCCCTTTTCCTCTTTCACTTCTTCTTCCTCCTACATTTCTCCATGTTCTTTTACATCAATTCTTTTTTAAGAACATCAATTTTTTTTAACTGTAAAATAAACTGAAGAGAGAAATGCATATCACTCCCTCTCATACACACAAACGTAGAGTAAGAAAAAGAGAATTTTGGTTTGAAACCAAAAGGCAAGGAGATGATTAAAAATTAAGTGTTCAGATTTATAGAGCCAAACAAAAAATAAAAAACAAGAAAGAAAAAGAAAAAGGAAAACAGAAAGAAAGAACATATTTGGAAACAGTACTCTCAACAATCATGTGTTTATAATAATTATATTTGGTTATATAATAATTATGCATCCAGACATGATGGACTCTTCAATGGCAAGAAGGGTGTTGTGATTTGTGAACTAGAGAAAGGCATTCGCCGGTGAGAAATAAGGCTTCACAGTTCGGCAACACCATTTATGTTCCTCTCTCTCTTTGTAATCTTATTTTACAGTCTAAAAAAATGATGTGAAAGAAGAGAATAATAGAGAAATGCAGGGGGACAAAGAGGAAATGAAAGAGGAAAAGGGAAAGTGAAAACATGATGTGGCAAAAAAAACCATGTGAAGTGGGGTCAAATTCTTATGCGTCCTCCACATATCTATCATGTCATTTAATTTTGACTCAAATTTTAATTTGATTAAAATAACAACTAAATCTTTAAATTATGGATGAAACGACAAAAATAAAAGAATTGGTTAAAATAACAAAAACTCATAAAGTTTTGGATTTTATTGACTATTTGCCTATTATATGAGTTGAATTGAGTCATTAAATAATTAAGAACCCAAGATGAAATGGGCTTACTTTAATTTGACTTAAATCCAATGCAATTATCCAACTTATATTGGATGTGGTGGGGAGCACGATTAATCACTCCTCAAAACTCAAGCTCAAAAAAATGTATCTAATTTTCAACTCAATTCTTAATATTCGATCAGATTTCTATTCCTATAATAAATATTAATTTCATATCCAGTATCTGTGAGTTTCGATTAGAAGATAAATTTTGGAGACCCAAGTAAAAATGATGACTCCCAGCAATATATCGTGAATTTTTATTTTTATTTTTATTCTTTTATACTAGTTGTTTAGGTTTTAAATGATTAGAATAACACTGAAGTAAGGTATGTTTATTTTGAATAAGATTTTGTATTTATATCCTTTTTTTTTTTTTTTTGTGTGTGTTGGACATCACCGGGTCGATCACGTCTGAATGTGATTATTTTTTATATTTTTTCTTTCAATTCTTTAAATAAAAATTGGAAGTATGGTTGTGGTCATATATTTCAATAAAAATTGAATTGCAGCAATTTGTGGTCATCAAACCTTTTTTTGGTGCTAAAAGTAAATGAGTCAGTCTCGCGTGCAACCTCGCACCGTGCGACGGGATTGTACATGGTCACGTTCTGGGACACGGTCGATCGTGCGCAAAAAAAAAAAAAAAAAAAAAAACATATTTATAGTCTTAAAAGACATACTTAGAGCTAAAAATCACATACTTGTGACAGCACTATCGACCATGCCTCATACCATGCGCTACACATGTTGCGTGGTCGGATCGTGCCCCACATCGCGAGAAAAAAAAATCACATAATTAAAACTGAAAATCACATACTTAGAGTCGAAAATAACATACTTGTACACTGTTGCCGCGCACAGTCGACCGTGCCCCGGGACACGACCGTGTGCGGTCCGATCGCACGGTGCGACGGGTGCACGCGAGTTTTTAAGAAAATAAATCGTTAATTATAATTTAAAAAAGGATATATTATCTGTTATAATAGGCTAAATGACTAACAAATGATATTTTTTTTTTAAATACGAAGGATTGAAATCAAAAAGTGAAAATTAATAAAAAAAATTAATTGAAACAAACTTAGAAGTCCAATTTTTTTTTTCCCTTTAATAATAATGAACGTAGCTATGATCCATTGATCCATCTCCATCATCTATCTCGTTGTCAACAACTACCTGTTCCAATGTGAACACACACATAGTCAATATTATTTTATGTAATTTTGATAGAAAACAAGAAATCGTTGGACTTCCATCATTAATTCATGTTATTAATAAACTTATAAAAGTGACCCGATTATTTAATTTCCCCATACATAAAGTCAAAGAAGGCATCGGAATTTTGTCACAAAATCCACATACCATTAAATCTAAGCACATGGATTTGCAAACTCCAAAACGTCAAAAGGACAAGAAATTCTATTGTTATTCTTCAGCAACCCATTTTTTTCTCACCATTCAACTCGGTCGTTGACTCATAATAAATTCAATTCGGATTTTCTAAAATCATATTTCAATTTCTTGTACAATTGCACATGCATAGGATCATATGATAACTCATAACATGCGTTTATAACATACTATATAAAAATTAAAATATGATAGGAAAACTTAAAAATCCCTATCACAAAATTATTGGATCGAATTTAAATCAAAATCCAATTTTAAATGTTATCTAAAAATCAAGTTTCTAGCGTGACTTGTTAAACTACATCTTTTCACGTGACAAGTAAAAACAATAAATTTTATGTTATATTATATAAATTTTATTAGGTATAACATTCATCATTCATCTTTGAAAAACTCATTTGAGTGTATGTTTGCACAAATCATATTCATCAATTTATATGTCAGCGTATAGTAGTAAAATAAAAGATAACATAATTATGTACAAAAAAAAAAGATAAATAAAAAATTGATATATCATTGATCATGGTTTAAATTAGCTACAAATTTGTTTGTGCTAGTGAGTAAAATAATACTAGGAATGAAACAGAAAATGAAACGTGATACTATTACTGCAAGAAACCGCACCTTCAGCTCAAATGATACTGTATCATACAGTGACAGATAAACACGGAAAATCGCTAATAAATGCTATAATAAGATCATATTTATTTTCCCTAGTGTAAGAACAAAACTCACCGATCCGCATTGTAGGAACTGGACCTTTTCAACTTGGGAAATTCCTGTTTCTTTGTCTCTACTATACTCCCACTGAAGTACTCTTTCTCCTCCAGCTTCACTCTTCCGTTTCCAGTCGTCCCCCCGCCACGTGGCACCCTCATCTTGTACTGCGAAATCAAGCCCAGTCCCTGCCCGGCCCCACAGTCCTTGAACGAGATCGAACCGCAGGAGATTAACTGCATCAGAACGGACGATTTACCCGCCCTCTGAATCTGGTGGTTATCCGCCGTTGACTCCTCGTTGATCGTCTCCGGGCGGAGGACCAGCCGTCCGTCGGCCTTCATCAACGTCTCCAGAGTCTCGGGGCTCGAATCCGACGGCGGAGGGGAGATCTCGATCTCGTCTCGCTGCGGTTCCTTGCATTTCTCCTCTACGATCTCCGGAGGCGGTCGGCGGCGGCGGCGCCGGCTGTCGTCGGTCTGGGTGGAGGCGTCGGCGGCGGATCTGAAGGAGGAGTCGGATTTGTAGACGCTGTACTCGTGGAGGTTGAGCTCGATTGAGCTGCAGGACTGGTTTCGCCGCCGCCTGTCCACGACTTCGTCGGCGATTGGTGACTCCGGCGGCGGCGGTGGCCTTAATGTAGGTGTGACTGTTTCTAGAAACGTGTTTTCGAGAAGCTCAGAGCCTTTGAGAACGTACTCATTGCCATGCGCTGGGTAGATGAAATCGCTCTCCGATAGATCGTGCCATACAAATCCATTTTTGTAGCTCCTGAATCAAAATCAAAAAATAAAAACCTCACAAAATCCAGAAACTTCCATAGACCAAAAGTAACAACACCTACCGTTTGCAAGACCAGGAATACATCGCCGCCATGCCTTTTCCGCGAAGAACATTCAAGCGGTTGATCACATCTACACACACCGAAAAATAAAAATAAAAATCAACAAATTAGGTTAGAACTAATTATTTCAGAACGAAAATTCAGAATATTCCGGAAATCAATTGTTCATACCTCTAAGATATAGGGCGTGTGGAGAGGAGAGAGGAACCTCCATGAAATGAGGGTGCTGGAGTTGGCCATTTCGAGAGAGATAGTAAACGACGGGGACTCTCTGATCGGATTTGAATCTTCCATTGGAAGGTTCAGTCCAAACTATAGTTCTCTCGGGGCTAATCTCTCTCTGCTGATCTCTCCATAATTTGCTGTGCTGAAGGTCAGTCATTCTCCCAGACCTGGAACCAGAAACCGCCATTGTAGATGAGTGTAGAATTATGGTGAGTAGGACAGAAGTGAGAGTCAAATAAAGTCCATTTTATATCTAGTGTTTGGAATGTTTTGGAGAGAGAGAGAGAGAGGAAAGCGGTGGGAGAAATGGGTATGTGTGAAAAGAGAAGGCGGGGGGTTGTGGAGGGGAAAATTCAAAAAAGGATGCGAGAGACAACAGCTACCAAACAAATTTATGTATATTCTGCTCCTAACTTTCTGTTTTTGATTTCAGTACACTTTTTGGCTGTTCTCATGTAAATCATCTCTCTATTATTTTGAGTTTCACTTTATAAAAAAATATTAGAAATTGATTATTATGATTCGTTAAAATAAATAAACATGTTAAAACTTGACATTATTGACTCGTTGGCTCATAAGACAACTCGTTAGAAGGTTTGTGAGTAGCTCATAAAATATAAAGCTAATACTTGACATTTTGATTTTTTCATACATTTTCTTGTGTTGAATATATAAATGTCTAATTTAGTTATTTTTTTAATTAAATTATAAATCTAAGATTATATATAATATATTTTTTTAGAATATAACATCTTTTTAGTGGTTTGATATTTTTATTAGGTAATATCTCTTTATTAGCCATTTATGATATAATTGTTTTTACCGCAACTTAAATGAAATTTATCACTATTGTTTCATTGTTTGTATTATCTATCTATATCATCAACTCATAAATCAAACAATTGTTTAATTTTACTTAGATACGGAAACCTGGTCATTTCATTTGTACCAATCTATACAATAAAAGTTAGCTAGACAATCCCACCACAATTCAAATCATCAAAGTACAAGGTCGTCCCTTCTATATCAGATTGTACCATAAAAGATATACTTGTCAACCTACAATCTAAACAAGGAAAAAATAAATATTTTCTTAAGTTGGGTGTAAAAATAAATTATTGATGAGTATCTAACAAATAAGCTCTAACAAAAATCAAGTGTAAGTCTTAAGCTCCATCGCATTGATCTTTTAAAAAGAACTATTTTATCCAATGTTATTCCAGATTTACATCTAATTAATCAACCAAACTAAAAAGATATACTAGAATTTGATTTGTTATAATAAATGAATTAAATCCAAATGCTCATTTAGCAGTGCTGATCAATTAAACAATTTGAACAATTAAGTGAAGATCAAGAATGAAATCTTAAGCTGGTGGAATGTCTTCACTACAAGGACAAGAGACCAGAAAAATATATGTCGAATGTTGAAATGTCACATTTATATATTGAGAAAAGTACAATCCTTATGTCAGATTATCAATGAAATTTTATCAAATAAGTCGAAAAGTCCATTGATAAAATGTCTTCACTAATAAAACAACTACTCCCTCCATTCCTAATTAAGTGACGTCCTACATCTCTACACACAGATTAAAAATAATTTTATTTTCTTAATATACCCCTCATTAATTAAGCTTTTCTTTGACCATAATTATTATTGGTGCATGTCTCTATTGAAAACATGGGTACTATACAATATATTTAATTTAGACATTAATTAATTATAGGGGTATATATGAAAATAATGCACAAAACGTCAATTAAATAGGAAAAATTTTAAAGTTTCAAAACGTCACTTAAAAAAGAATGGAGGGAGTATATTCTACAAGAAAATAATGTCCTCCACGGACGTACTAGATTGTATTTGAAGCAATGTTTCAAGAAATGGATTTTTCTAACCAATTCGATCATTAATTTAGTATGATCAAACCAAAAATAAATCAGGCAAATCATTAGTTAATTGGTTCGATACGACTCACAAGTCAAACTTTTGTTTTTGTTTAATATATATATATATATACACACACTTATGGGATTTTAACTTTCGGATGGATTAAATAATTTCTTACATTTACAATATAGAAAATTAAAATTAAATTGTCATATTATCACACAATTAAATTCATTACATCGATTGGACCATACGATACATGTTGAGCGTAGTGCATGGTCGATGATGAGACGAATTTGAAACATTTCTGCTAAAGAACAAGATCCGCCGAATCAATAATTTAATTTTAGCCACTCGAATCTCTCCATTCTAAGATTTGATTCTGCAAACTAACTCCACCTTTTATTTTTATTTTTCCACTCAAAAGATAGAATATTATGAGGAGTTCTCTTATAAAAGATTTGAATATTAATGATCTACCTCAATTTAATATTAGAATTTAATAAATTGGAGGGTTCCAAAAAAGAAATTGAGTTTTTATCAAATTCCTAAATTTTAGTTGAAAATCTTATTTTGTGTTCTAAACAAAATTAGTTGAAAATTCATATATTATATTGAAAATTATCAGAATAAAGATATATAAAAATTTGAAAAAAAAAAAACGAAACTTTTGAGATAAGATGGTGTATTGCTGAAAGGGAATTTTCCTTTTTATTCTCTAAATTTGCTTCATTGATGAAACATCCTTCATGTTTCATCTTTTATTTTTAGTCTTCTATGTTAAATAAAATTCATTTTTTGGTTCATCTACCTGTTGCAACATGTAAAAGTCTTAATATTTTGGTAAATTATATTTTTCACCATCAATGTTTTATTAAATTATCAAATGGATCCTAATATATGTGGAAACTAAAATCAAACCTTTTAACTGTGAAAAAGCTCACAAAACGTTTTGATTGATTTCTATGTGGAATTTGATTTGAAATCACTCATTTATCGATATCATATTATATTATCTCACTTTAACTTTTAAAGTAATCACATGTTGACAGTTTAATTGTAGAAGAAGCTAAGAATAAAAATATAAAACATTTACTTGTTGTAGTAGGTAAATGGATGAAAATAAAAAGTTTTGTTTTAAACATAAAAGATTAGAAAATAAAATGTGATAGATAATGAATGAAAAATCAAATAACAAAAAACTTTTTCTCCAGCTTAAACCAGTATATTTATATACTGAGTGGCCCGCTCATTAGAAACATGTAAATATCTTAATGAAATAAATATACCTAATCCATGAGAACAATGTTAAATAATAAAATCGTGAAACATTTGAAATGAAAGAGGCAGTGGAAAAGTCATGAAATAAAAAAAAGGACAAAGAGTTGACTGATTGATTCTCCTATTGTCACCTACTATTGACAATTTCCGGTCCGATAATCACGTTCTCGACGAGGGGGAATAGTGGGGCCCGTCCATCTTCACTGCGTGCGTTGACTTACAAATACGAGCACTCTCACCGTCCATCCGTCAATCGCTCAGTCACACTTGACGGAGTAGTTAACGTCTTTGCTTTATTCTTTCTTTTACAAGATGGATGGCGTTTGTATAAATCAAGGGATGGCAACCCAATGAAACACAAAAGATATAAAAACTGTATGATAAAAAAGAAAGTTTGTTTCAAAAATCTTTGTAGAATTATTGTATTTTCTAAGAGTAAATGTTACATGGAATGAATTTTGTTAACATGTAAATATGCAAAGTGGACTTTATCAAACAATTAAGAATAATCAAGTAAATAATTGAGACAAATACAACAAGTGAAGTGAGCTCAGTAAATGTGCAAGTAGGTTGGGCTTGGAAGCCTGTGTGCTCGGTTATCTTTTCATATATAAATCACGTCCTGATCAATGAGTGTAACTTTTGGGAACTTAATCGTGAGCTTTTTTGTATAATATTTTCAAGCCTTTGCTGTACATTTGATCTGTGTTCGGTTATCTTTTCATGGCAACCACATCCATTCATTTTGATCATTAATAATTGTACTATAATAATATAATAATTATCAAGTGTTATTATGGGGTATCAAAATTCACCTGCAATGATATACCATTAATGGAGAGGGGGAGAGAGATGTCCAATTAGATGGGGCCCAACCTATTAAAAAATATTATTTCTTTTTTTTTCCTTTTTCTTTTCTTAACTTTTTTTTGGTATTTTTTTAATAATATTATTAAAACACTCTCATTAACCATTAAAGATGCCCTTAGTTCCTTACATTTGATCTTCTATTTATAGTAATAGTATAATCCCACGATTTAGGGAATTCAAATTCCTACTCTAGATATTGATGAGATTGACATCACTGAGATTTGGTGGTAGTTGTTGAGAGGATATTTGCTAAATCGTCTTTATCATTGATCATGAGCTCGACTTTTTATAGGATACTGACCAACTCAATCTTGGTGGTTATTTTGAATGGTGGTGTTTATGAAAATTACCGACCTAAGGTGCCTAATCGGTTAGATCTTGTTTCCTTCTTTAAATCCATTAACTTATTGAGAGTTGATTGACCTGCATATGATGACAGATCAATTTTGAAAACTACATATCTATCATGGTACCGTTTAGGAGACACTTGTATATCAGTATAGATTGACCGGTACAATTGAGACAACAAATTTAAAAGTGAAAGTCAATTTTCAAATGAAAAATGCTATAATACCGTTGTATTGTGGCAGAATTATGTGGGGTTGACGGCCGCTTTCAGTTCGCTTAGATATTTTAAATAGTAGATATATGTTTAGTAAATTTTAAATTATTTATAAATAAAATACTTAAAACAAAAGGTGTTAATATTTATTTGTAAAGTTGAGGTGTGTTTGAGTTAACATTTTGAATTTTATTTCCACCAAATTATACATGAGTCATAAATGTTACATTCTGAAATTAATAGACATTCAATTTTTAATTTTATTTATTTATTTTAAGTACCAATATAGAGTATCAATGTTTTCTTCAAAAATGAAAAGTGTGCATTATACTTTCTTAATATATAATTAACAAAAAATATTTGAGTTATATTATTTTATTTATCGAACGATTGATGCAAGTTTATTAAATATGTATAGGTGAGATACTATAAATATAATTTAGGGTAAATTACATTTTTGGTACCCAAAATATACCCCAATTTCACTCTTGCTATCCCTATTTTCACGAGTTGCGACATTGGTACTCAATGTTTAAAAAAATTGCACATTTGGTATCTTCTGTCAAGATTCCGTCCAAACTTGACGGAACCCTAATTTTTTGGAGCTAAAATCGAACTCTTTCCCCCCCTTTTATTCTGGAAACACGAAACTTGCCCTAATTTCTTGAACTACTCTTTAATCTTCAATCTCGACACACGGAAATCAAGAATCCATAATCACAACGTCTCGGAGAGTACTTTCCATTCACCTCGTTACGAATATTGGGAAAAGACATCACAAGATGATCGGATTGGCTTCAAAGAGCTGAAGATTGCCACAAAAGGATTCCATCAGAGTAGGATATTTGGGCATGGAGATTTTGGCACTGTCTATAAGGCCTTCTTTGTGGACAGAGCTTTGTTTCTGCTGTGAAAAGATCGAAGCATTCACACGAAGAGAAGAGTGAATTCCTTTCTGAACTCTCAATCATAACTTGTTTAAGGCATAAGAACTTAGTCCAATTGCAAGCATGGTATGTTGAGAAGGGTGAGTTGTTGCTTGTGTATGAGATCATGCCTAATTAGGAGTTTAGACAACTAAAATGGTGATTTCGAATTGACAAGGCTAATGGACCACGATCAGAGCCCTGTTTCGACTCTGACAACTGGTACCATGGGATACCTAGCTCCTGAGTATCTCTAATATGGCAAAGCCACGAAGAAGATGGATTTGTTCAGCTATGGGGTGATATTGGAATTGACATGTGGGAGAAAGCTCGAAGATTGAAGAGTGACTGAAGAAATTAGGGCAAACTCAAAGTGCAGAATGAGTTGGGAGAAGAAGAGTTCGATTTTGGCTCCAAAAAATTAGGGTTCCGTCAAGTTTGGATGGAATCTTGACGGAAGATACCAAATGTACAATTTTTTGAAATATTGGATATCAATGTTGCAATTCGCGAAAACAAGAATACCAAAATGAAATTGAGGTATACGTTGGGTATAAAAATGTAATTTACCATATGATTAACTTGTTTGAAAAGTTGAAAAACGGACAATGTTCCATATCTCAAAGTTTGTTTAAATCAAAGGGAACACATGGTCATTATAAAATGAAAAAAAAAATGTGTGTCTACATCATGTTCAATTTATGCAAATTATCTAATTTTTATACAATGAATAAAAACTTATATCTCAGTCGTTGTCGTTATTTTGTCATAACAAGCTTTCGATGGCCTACATGAATAAATAAATAAAGAAATAGTTATAAATGACAATATTGTTTACCAAATGTTACTTTCATTCAGTTGAGAAAAAAACAGTACTATAAAAAATATGATTCCATTTTAAAATGGTGGGAGTGTTTTAAAAACTCGTGTAAATAACGTGCAAAATGTGATTGTACAGTGTTAATCAAAGTAAACTCGAGTTTAAACAAGTTAAAACCAAATTATTTCATTATAATTTTAACACCTATTTTCCACCTCACACAACCATGCTATATAAATCTGATGTTGAGTAAGGTATATTAATTGTAATTTAATTTTCAGTTTATAAATCACGATACATAAAAAAATGATTCCCCCGTCCCAAACAGTTCATAGATTACGATAGATTTCCAATAGCCCAAAATGGTATTGGGCCCAATATGCAGCAATCAGCTGGACAAGAAGATCCATAAACACTTCTTGGGCCCAATATGTTAATGGCTATATGGGCTTCACTTTGTGTTTCCTGTAAGATAAAGGTAAATCACGTATAATTTTAATTTCTATATTACATTGAAAATGTAATCCATGTATTAATTTTATTCTTATTGTACATAAATAAATACACACACGCCCGATGATCATTGACTATTTTATTTAAAAAATTGTATTATATCTCAAATAATTATCTCTAAAAAGTCATCCTTTATTTATTTTCTTATCCAATCATTTAAGTCGGGCAGAAAGTCATATATTTTAGCTGCCAAACAGTTATCTACCGACTTAACATTCTTTTTCATTAATTTCGTCTACTTAGATAATTTAATGAACAACGTCTCAATCTAACTTGAAATATTTAAAAAAAAACTTATATCAAACCATTTTATAAATATAATTTTATAAGTTGGAGTTCACTATTTACGAACATACAATTCAAACCCATTCTACTAAATCAACCTCTATTATGTTGATTATATATTGTTAATAGATATGTTTTATATAACTAGATTCGTAATATAATTTCACAAAAGTTATATTCAAGACACAAGAAAAATATATATTCGTGTGGATACTGGATTCATCTTGTCGGAACATGTAACACCCCAAAGAGACTCGAGATTATATTGTTGGATATAAGATTAACTCACGAATTTAATTACATAAGAGGACTCAATCGACAATTTTCAACAATACAAAATTCACATGTGAATTTGTAAAAATGAATTTAATTTTATGAATAGTGAAACTCCATCTCACTAAATTGTATCTGTATGATTATCTCATGTGACACATCAAATTATAAATGCAAAAGTAATATCTCTTTCATTTCTACATCGTAGCCCTGATTTGTTAGGAATTTCTTTTTTCTTTTCCATATAAGACAAATATTACCATAATCACTAACATTAGTGCGCACTAAGTGATGCCCAAAATTAAATGAACCAATTTTTTTTCATGCATATATTTTCTTTTTTCTTCTTAAATGCCACTTGTTTGTATATACACACATCCATACATATAAATTACTCGATGTTTGGTTTTTTATTATATCAATTTCAATGCAAAATTATATTATTTTTAAACATGAAGCATTAGTAGTACATGTATTGGAACCGATTCCATAAAAAACCTGATATTAAGTTTTAGGAAAAATTGTAAACAATATTAATATGTATATAAAGGGATAGGGTGGTGGCAAACAATTTAATTATTCTATCTAATTGTGCGTTACAATTTAATGGCACTTTCTTGGATGAGGAATTAAAGGGTTATAAGTAGTGGCATTAGATTTTATGGTATGTGGAATTTGCTTATTGACCACTAGCAAGTAGCCAAGTAGCCATAATTAGTTACATGAATATATTGACATTACCTATTGTAAGGAAAATGATAAAATGCCTACCATGGGCAACTCTTAATATGCCCATCGTTTACGTGTATTGATCTCATCTCTTCATTACATGGAAAGTGAAATTAATAGGCATCTAAATTTCTAACACATCAGTTGTGAACACATCTTAACGTACCCGTGGGTAGAGTAATTGGGCTGCCTATTGTAATATATTAACACAATGAGGAGCAGTGACGAAGTCAGAAATTCTATTTAGACGGTCTAACTGACAGTAGTACAAAAATTCGATAATATGTATAACTCACACATGTAGTCATTTACATTTTCATTTTATAATGAATGCCTGTTAAATTTGATTTCTAATTTTTTTTTTCCATAAAATTTAAAATATAGATCTTTATTAGTTTTTCAACTTTTAAAACAAGTAAACTACATTTGTAGTAACCTATCCGGACATATTTAATAGTTTTTTAAAAATTTCAATTACTAAAATAATTAAACTCACATGTTTGATACTTGAAGAACAAAAATGTAGATAACCATAAGTATAATTTACCAATTTTAATTTTTTAGAAAACTAATATAAGAGTAATTATAGGCTTAGCCATCAGAAGATATATTTCTCAACTCAATTAAATCCTTGAGTTTAAGTCTCTCATCCCATTTGAAACTATACAAGCTCATTCATACATTCTTTATATTAAATTTGATACATGTTTTAAAAAAAAAAAATGTTGAATATCAGTTTATATATTACAAAATGTAAATGTAGGTGACTTATGCATAATTAAGGAAAATAATATATATTAACTCAAGACAAAATAAGATTATAAATCAATAAAAATTGCAACTTAATTACATCATAACATTGAAAATAAATGATTTTTATGTAATAATATTTTTCTTTATGAGCTTTTTTCAAAAATAATTTATAAATTATTAAAATATAGTATAATTATTGGGTGGGGGGGGGGGGGGGGAATTGCCCTTTGGCACCAATGTGCCTTCGCCCCTAATAAGAAGGGTTTGTGTGACCCTGAGGTACAGTATGTCCCCAATTTCAACTCTAATTCCTTTAAGTAAAATGATTAATACCTTTAGATATAACAAATAATATCTCAAATAATATCTTTCACTAAAACATGTATTTCAATTTTACTAGTAAATACCTTATGAATAAGCAACTAATACCTTATAAACATACAACTAATATGTATCACTAAAACATATATTTCAGTCATACAAGTTGTACCTTAAGAGTAAACAACTAATTCCTTAGGGTATGTTTGGACTGGGACTGGCCCATCCGGATTTGGGATGGGCCAAATCCCAGTCTACGTTTGTGTTGAGATTATCCAAATCCGAATACATCCTTACCCACCCCCCAAAATCCTGAAAAAGACTCTTTCTCTCATTTAATAACCTGACACTCTCTCTCCTCACTATATTCTCACACCCATTTAATAACCTTACCCTCTTCTTCTCTCTCCTCACATATTCTCTCTCATATGCACACACGTAATCTCTCTCTCTCTCTCTCTCTCCATATTTTCAATGAGAATTAAATTAATTCTCTCAACTACCCTCTTCCCATCAACATTTCTCACAATATCAGCTTCAATCGTACTTATTCTCTGATTTTGTATATTTTACATTTTTAGGTTTACCTTTTCAATTTGTAGGGTGGAAAAATGCATTTTTTTAAGATATAACATTAATTGTTGATTTCGATTTAGTTGTTAAATCTATATCTTTGTATATTTAAGTGGATTAAAAATGGAGAAAAAAAAACATTCTCACCCACTAGACAAGAAATCAAAAACACAATTGTTTGGCTATGGCTTCCGTTGCGTCAAATATAAGATAGTGACGACGGTGAGCTGCTCTAGTTCTTATGTGGTGAGGACGACAAGCTGCCCTAGTTCTTGTGTAGAGTCAGTTGGTTCTAACAACGTTCCTGTGCCCGTAAAGAATCCTGTGAAGGTATTTGAAGAGATTTTTATTTTTGCTATTTAACAAGTGTTTTTTTTCTTGATAACTGGAAATAGAGATTTGAGGATGTCTTATGTATAATTTTAGTTAAAGAAAAGAAAATTGTTTATTATATGTTTGATGGTTATGTTTTCATGTTTTGTACATATTTTTATTTTGAAAAATGTGTTATATTTTTGTTTGACTATGATTATGTGAATATTATGTACTTGTATGTGTATATATTCTTGTGTAGGTTTGATAATATATATATATATATATCCAAATTTGATAGTGGTTTAAATGATGTACAACATTCATAATTATTGGAAGGAAATTTTTTTATGAATGGAATATAGTGATGTTTAGTTGAATAAACTGATTAGATGTCTAGAGGAAATACAAATGGAGATCGAGTTGATAAGGTTCGTTGGCTTCGTGAGAATGAATCACAGTTCATCGTCTTTTTACATCAAGAATTTCTTAACGGTCAACTTCTCACGACATCTTTCTCAAGACCCGTCATGCAAAATATTTGTGATAAACTCAATGCCATTGCTATAGATCGTTGTGTTTACAATGTCGAACAGTGCAAGACCAAGTTCAAAAATATTAAGAAGGCATGAAGGGTTTTATATGATCTTAAGAACAATCGCGGATCTGGTTTGGGGTGGGATTATACGCGAGAGACTATTACCGGTCCTGATGACGTGATTAATGCAATCATTAAAGTACGTATATCTATCTAATGATTTTAAATTGTTAAGTTTAATATATTTATGAATTAATCATCAAAATTAAAATCATGATCCAATTTGTCGTAGGAGCATCGTGATAATCCAGGAATAATCAGTCGGGGTCAGCCACTTTTTGACCTTTGTACCGAAATGTTCCACAAAATTGTGGCCACTGGTGATAATGCCCGATCTAATGCACAACCACATATTCCTGAAGTTGATGAAGAGGGCAATAGCCCTCCCATGGTATCAGAACCAACTGGAACACATCACTCAACCAACGACTTCTCTGAAAGGGATGGTACTCAAACAATTCAAAAGAGGCCCTCTATTGCATCTGAGAAGGATGCTGCTATTATACGGACATTGAACAACTTTGATGCTTACATAACGGAGAAGAGGGCTAAGACAGGAGACGCTGCAAAAACTGAGTTCAAGAATTGTATGAACATCATTCGAGCCATGGTAGATGTCCCTCCAATGCTTCGTGTTAAGGCTGGGGAAAAGCTAAAAGGGTATGCCACAAGGCAAATGTTTCTTGACTTTGACGAAGATGACAAACTCTTGTGGATACGAGGTCTAGATAATGGATGAAGACTTGTCGTGCTTATTATATTTGGAGTTGAAATCAAATAATATTAGACTCGTTTTATCTTAGTTATCTTTGAATTTTAAGTAATATGTGTTGGTATTTTGAGTGACAACATAATTTTTGGCATTTTGTAATTGGTTATTCGGATTATAGACGATATAACATAGACTATTGTTATATTATTTGTTTTTGAACTTGTTTAATTTCTTTACCATGTTATGTTGGATGCCTTATGAAGTTCATATATATTACAATTCAGAATTGACTTGTTGAAAATATTAAAACAATTACTTGATTCTTCAACAGAAAAATGTCTACCACAGAAGAGCATCTTTCTGAAGTTGAATTGAACAGTGATGACACTCTAGGATCCGGAGGCTCCGACGATGAAATGGAATTTCATTTTTTAAATGATGTCCTTATTTCTAACTTCGGTAATAATGAAAAGGCACCACGCAATACTTCAAGATTGCCAGGAAATGATTGGGTTGAGGAGATCATTTGTGGAACACTTCAAAGGTTTTATGATAATGTTAGGATGAATAAACCAACATTTTATGAACTAGTTGAATTGCTACTATCTAGAGGTCTCTTGACCGAGTGCCCGCAGACTAGAGTATCGGTTGTAGAAAAAGTCTTCATATTTATGCGAACTGTGGCAATGCATACACGTCAACGAAATAGCATGGAGCGCTTCCAGCATTCACTCGAGACAATTAACCGTCATGTCATTGTTGTTATGAATGCTCTCAATCATCTATCTGCTAAATTTATAGGGCCGACCAAATTTAACGAGACTCCACCTCAAATCCTTCACAATTCCCATTTTTTTCCATATTTCAAGGTAAACTCTACAACATTTGTAAGCTTTGATGATTTTGGACTCTCTAATCATTTTTTCCGTTGGTATTAGAATGTTGTTGGTGCTATGGACGACACATTGATTCCAACATGGGTCCCTTCAAATCTTCAAAATGCATATCGGTCTCGTAAGACAACTATCTCGCAAAATGTCCTAGCAATTTGTGACTTTAATTTAATGTTCACTTATGTATATGCGGGATGGGAGGGAAGTGCTACTGACGCACATGTGTTGTTGGATGCCATCCAGAAAGATGCGACTTTTCTGTGGCCGCCTGAAGATAAAATTAAATATTGCCATATTAATTATTCTTACATTTAAATATTACATTTATATGTGAACGTATAAATCTCTTATAGGAAAATACTATTTGGTTGATGCGGGATACACGAACTACGGTTGTTTTCTTGCCCCTTATAGACAAACACGTTATCACTTAAAGGAGTTCAACGCCACAGGTATACAAGCACGCACACCTGATGAACTATTCAATCATCGTCATTCTCGATTGAGAAATTCGATTGAAAGATGCTTTGGAGTTTTGAAGAGTAGATTCCCAATATTGCGATGGGGTATGCCAAATTATAAAATGTCAAATCAAGTGAGCATTGTCATTACATGTTGTGTAGTGCACAATTTCATTAGAAGGTTCGACCTATATGATGAACTATTCAATGGAAATTCACAATATTATCAAGAGGATGGTGAATCTTTTTCAGCAAGGTGTAACCCCGGACAACCCGAAATTCAAGCTCAAGCCGAGTTCAGAGATATAATTGCAAATACTATGAGGTAGAATCGTGAGACTTGATTTCTATAACAACAAGATGCTTGTTGAAAGTAATCTTTATTTGAGGACATTAATTATGATCTGTGTTATCTATTGTATGTATTTTTTAACAATCTCATTAATCAACTCAATTTGAGTGCAAAGAGTACTGACCTCGACAAAAAGTCTAGCATGCATTGAATTATTAGAGCTCCAATCGTTCTAACAGTCGAATTCAATTTAATTAATCCAAATATTTGTGTTTCAATCTCATATTTGTTGTAACAACAATTTTGTAGACTCCATGTTCTCAACCTTCAAGGGTAGGGTTCTTTAAATCTAGTTTTGACCTATGACTAACCACTTTGTGAATGGATTATAGTATCTCGTCAAGATTCATTTGAATGGAACTTCATTGTTAAGATGAATAATTTGTATAAATAGGCCAAAATTCATGATATATTTTGTATGTTATTAGAAATGTATGTCTCATAGCACGGTCAACTCCGTGCAAAGATAGACATCTCTTGGCAGCTTTATGAAACAATTTTTTTAATTTTTAGGTGGATTTAAATTTTTTCAAGCAAATAATAATTTGAAACTTAAAATTTATTAATATAAAATTTATTTTAAATATATGACATATCAAATTTATCATTTTTATGATTTTTTATTTTTTTTATCACATTGCATAATTAAAAAAATCTCAAGAATAAAATATTTATCATGATGTATTGAATTTATTATCCTTATTTAAACTTTTAATTGTTTATTGTCAATTTCTATTTTGTTTTCATAATTTTAAAAGAGTTTTAATCTTTTTTTAAACAAATCATAATTTTAAATTAAAACTTATTCATTTGAAATTTGTTTTCAATGAATTATATATCATTTATCATTTTTATGATTTTTAATTATTTATTTACATTGCATATGTAAAAATAAAAATATAAAAACTGAAATATTTAAATATTGGTGTATTTGATTTCTTATTGATGTGGTTTAAATATTTTTTTAATTTAAATACATTTTTTTAAAACTAAATCTATATCTATCTAGATTTTCTTAAAAAAGGAAAATCGTATTTGTTCAATTTTAGATAGTAAGATGTTGTAGTGAGGGGGTTGCCATGGCTTAATTATACTATATGCTAATGCTGATATATATGCTAATGTCGATATATATATATATATAATGTCACACTTCACATTTAATAATGATTGCAACACATAAAAAATTTGTATGATGACGAAGAGTCGCCTGCTCCTTCATGCGACTTTTACAAAAAATAAAAAATTATATAAAGTCGCAGCCAATATTCGCGACTCAGTATTAAAATAAAATAAAAAATTATGAAGTACAGAATAGAATAATTTATGATAAAGTCGCACCCAATATCAGCGACTTTCCTATGGTCTCACCCGGTGTCAACGACTTTGCCTATTTTTTCAACTTTTTCTTCGATGCAATATTTTATTAATTTATAATTAATTTTACAATTTTTCTTTAAATTAGCCTACATTTAATATATATATATATATATATATATATATATATATAACCTACTTTGCCCCTGGTGAATACATCATGTTATATTTATGAATTTATACATATAAAGTGTATATATATTATAATACATATATTAAATGATATAATATATATATACATGTTATTGGATATAACACATGTATCAATTCATGCAAAAAAAGGTACATACAACTATTGAAATTGAAAGTGACATCTTCCTTTAAATTAAAAAAATATTATAACTATCTACTTTTTATACAATTTCCAATGTGACAGTGACATTTTAACTATAACCCTATCCTATAAAATCCCAATACAAACACAAGATTATTAAAATCCACCTTTTTCAAATCCTCTCAAATCCCAAATCCGGATGGACAAAATCCACCTACGCCCCAGTCCAAACATAGCCTTATGAACATACAACTATTATGTATCACAAAAACATATATTTCAATCATATAAGTAGTACCTTGAGAGTAAACAACTAATACCTTATGAATATACAATTAATATCTTATTGTATGCAACTAATACATTCAATTGTATACCACTAATATCTTATGAGTACTATACAACTAATACCAAATTAATATACCACATACCTCGAGATATATAAGTTTTTGCCTAACATAAATATATTGAATTTTGATTGATGGATTAGAGCATTGAATTTTAAATTAAATATATAACAATAAATTTATTAATATTATTTGATTAATATATTCATTTTGAAATTCTTAGCTTCTATTATAAGTTATACACGTTTAGAATTTTGATGGATTTAAAATCAATTTAATATGAAATCATTTCATATTATGATCCATAATCCTCAACTCAAATTAAATTAATTAAAAAAAACTTAAATTAAACTAATTTTCAATCCAAACACAACCTACGAATGTATCCGCCATTTTACTTAAGTTGGTTTACTTTTTAATGAATAATCTTTTAAGTTGGATTAATTATCTACATAAAGTGTGTATGATTTAAAATTAACTTATTAAGCACTATTAAACTTTCACAAAAATTTCTGTACACCAGTTGCACACAAAACCTTTATATTATAAATGTAATACCTTTATGTACAAATATTCATACCTTTTAAAATGAACATGCATAAAGGTATTACATTTATAGCATAAAGGTACTACATTTATAACATAAATGTATGGATTGCACGAATTCACTTCTGTGCAACTGGTGCACAGAAATGTTACTCTTAAACTTTTATTTCTTCCAACTCCTTTCAAAGCACGTTCATATCCAATTAAACGACGACAAGCCTGTCGTTTTCTTTTAAAATGGATTTCCACCATTAAAATGAATTACACAAAAAATGGAACAGAATCCTCAAATGATTTTTGTGTCATTCATGCTCGAACTACACGAAAATCATGAAATTAATACAAGGTTATAATTTGACTTCGAAAGTGGGTCATTCTTAGCTATTGTCTCACGCATTTTGACTGATGTTAAAATATATATATATATATATATATATATATATATATATATATATATATATATTGCATTTTAGAGATTTCCAATGATTATTTTTAGTCAAAAATGTGTCAAAAGTTTAAATATGGGAAGCAATCTGAAAAATTCATTAAAAATATAGGTAGCAACTTAATTTTGTTATCTTTTGGTATAGGGACACCAAATGGATACAAGTATAGATTGCATACTGATATTCATTATGTTTTTACATATTATACTTTGGTTGTAAGTAACTTTCATTTAATTATTTTTTCTTACACTTACTATCAATTTGCTAATTTATTCGAATGATAAATCATTTTAATTTGTTGAACAACAAATCACCATAAGTTTGTTAATTACAATTTCAGAAACTAAATTTTCAAGAACTAAAGGGACCTTTGAGATGCGAAATGTAAAGATCAAATGCTTAATTACTTGATAAAAAACCACCATTAATGAATAGTTTGCAATTTTATTTCCTTGATCCCAACAATGTTCATGCGATCACACAGTCAAAATTCCAAAAATTATATGTGATGTTTTGGGTGTAACTTTTATTTCCTTAATTAATCCAAACAATAATCGTTTGATCGTACAGCAAAAATATTTCTCAACAGTCTTTTCTCGACAAGTACTTTTTATTACACACTCGCAAGTATTGCTTAAATGAGCACCCTTCCATAACTGATCGTTGATGTGCAATTTTTTTTCCTTAATTAAGTCCAACGACAATTAAATTCCAACGACAATTATTAGACAATACAACTTAAATCCCCAACAACTGATCAAAACCTATCAAGAACAATATCAAATACATCAATAACTGATGGTTGATGTAAACCTTTTAATTTTTTTTTTCTTTATTAGTTCAAAACCATGTCAATTGATATGCAGCCTAAATTTTTCCGTGGTCATGACTATTAGGAACCCATTTAAAATTATCATTTGATCAAGTAACTGAAAGAGTTGCTAAAATCCTAACAATGAATATTTTTTATAATTTACATATCTCGTTCCCTTTTTCAGTAATAAATTCTTACGTCATGAACCTTTAATTATAGGTATAAAGTTCAAAAGTCATATTTTTTTAGAATGAATTTATCAACAATGTGATTAATACACTCCGTGATCCAAAAATCTTTACAATTTAATTCACTATTCTCGCTCATACTTTTTATTTTTATTTTATAGAGCCTCAACTTTTATTATTGTTCGTATTGAGTCATTTGTAAACATGCTATTGTATATTTATTTTGTTTTATTGAATCATTAAACTATTATTTTTTTCTAAATTAAAATACTAACCACAAATCAGTTAAATAAATAGATATATTTTCATTTAAAAACAAAATTCATAATAAGATAATATAGATTAAGTGAAATACGTACTAAATTCATATTAAACTGCTAATGATTTATAAAAAAAGACATTCTTTGTATTTAAATACTAAACTCAATTAAAAAATTAATAATATCACAAATGCTTTCATAAATAGTAAATGACATATAGTATACCCCTAGTAAGCTTCAAGTTTTCTCTGTGTCACTAATTGAGAGGCCCATATATAGCTTGTGCAACAAAATAAAAAGTGAAAATCAAGTCATCTAGCTAGTTTTGTCCATGAAGCATTTAATTTGGAGAGAAAGCATATACCTTACATACATATGTCACTATCTCATCTCAACATTTAATTCAGTTTGTATATATATAAAATATTATAAGAAGATGAATAAAATAAAATCAAGTGGGGGTGGCCATGGAAATGGTGGCTTCCACCTCATAATTTGTTCATCTTTTTGGTGACCCTTTCAAATCCCACTTCCACCACCACCACCCCTAAAGCAAGGAGCCATCGTATCTGGTTTTATCTTCTCAACAATGTGCCAAATATCTTTGATTAAGACAAATTTTCTTCATATATATATATATATATATACATATATAGTTTATGAGTTTTACTTTAGTAAAAAGTAAAATAAATATATAGTTCAGTTTTACTTTAGTGAAAGTAAATATTATTTTAAAGCCCATAGTTTAGTTGGGTCGAAGTTTTAAGGAGAATGATTGAGAAATTTTTTGGGATTAAGTGTGTGTGATTTCTCTGAAAAACTGAACCAAAAATACTTTGATGTTTTTCAAGATATTTTTATTATTAATGATAAACATCATATCAAAAATTTCCTTTCAAAAAACCTATAAAAAACTTTTAAAAAATAAATAAATAAACCAAACACGCCCAATATACCAAAAAGATAAGAATGTGTAACTAAAAAATGATACCTTTTTTTTTTTAAGTGAAAATTAAATCATATAAATTTTTTTAAAAAAAATTGCATTGCTTACATCTTTTCTATCTACAAAATGGTTGTTAGAACATCCTTTTACTACAGTTATTCTGAACTTAAGGTGACTTTGATTAGATTGGATTTGGAACTTGATACAATTTAATTAATAGTCTGGACTTTGAAAATCCGATGCTTGTATTGTTATTTTGTAGAGTGTAATTATAAGTAATGTGCCATTATCATTTTGAAAAAGTATAATTTGTTGGAAATTATAGAAAAAATCCAAAAAAAAAGAAAAAAAGAAAAAAGAAAAAGGTAAAGTAGAATTATAGAATTTTGTAAATTTCAAAACAAACATGACCTGAACTATGTCCATCCAAAATTTAGGTGGACCAATACTAATGCAAACACCCTCTTAATGAAATGTAGGTAGACTACATCAAAATACAAAGAAGTCGATGACACAAATCATAGTTGACATGAGTCATGATTCATGTCACACCATTCATAATACAAATTATAATATAAATCATGAATACCGTGCCACTAGTTTAAGAGAAGGTGTCTTGTGCCCGGGGCACCGATCTAAGATCCGTGCCTCCGATCTGTTCCAATCCCATATATATTCATATCTTTTTTTTCCCCCTTTCTTCCTGCGCTACCTTCTCCTCTCTCTCTTTTTTCTCTTCCTTCACAACTTCACTGCGCGCTGTTCTTTTTTTTTTTTCTTCTCTTTCTTCTCAATTTCTTCGTATGATTGCTACAAATTTAGAGTTCTTATTTTTCTAATACTCCAACAAGTTATTTTCTTCCTAATTTGTATAAAAATTTAGGGTTTTTATTTTTCAATAACTTGCAATTTTTTATATCTTACTCCGATTTATAGCAATATACTATATAATTGATGCAACAAACACCATAGTTGATCATTGATTGAGTAATATGAATTTCATAATTTTGGGGAAGAAGATGATATAAATCTTGTATTTGAAAATTTTAAGATTTGAGGTATTACAGATTTGTTCATATATGTATACATGAACTACAAGTATTACATAATCACATGCTTGAATGATATGTAAGTTATGAAAAATAGTTTTGAGGTATTACAAATTTGTTTTATAGGTATTACATACGTGAACTACATGTATTACATAATTACATTCTTAATGATATGTAACTTATGAAAAATAATTTTGAGATATTACAAATTTGTTCTATAGGTATTACATACATGCACTATAGGTATTACAAAATTACATGCTTGAATAATATATAAGTTATGAAAATACTTTTGAGGTATTAGTAATTTGTTCTACAGATATTAGAACAAATAAATGACTCCATGACAATTTGAAGAAGAATAAGAACAAAAAGATAGATAAGAAGATATATAAAACAAATAAGAAGAATAACAAATGGATAAGAAAAGTGATTAAGAAGAAGAAGGATAAAGAAGAAAAAAAAAAGGAAAAAGAAGAAAAAAGAAAAGAAAGGAAAAAGAAGAAAACAACACTGTTTCTGCATAATACCTTAAAGGTAGATATGTGATACCTGAAGAGTTAATGTGTGATATCTGAACATAATACATTATATGATACCTGAAGAGAAAATGTGTGATACCTGAACATAATATATTATATATAATCAGGTGCGCGCGCACGACGCACACCAAATACGGTGTGGGCGAGCGTGGGAGTGACCCACGCGCCGGGTCGGGTTGGGAGCACGGATCTAAGATCCGTGTCCAGGGTATATAAGTTTTTGCCTAGTTTTAATTGATCATCTTTGCTAGAAAAAAAAAAAAGTTTTCTGATAGTTTAGGCATAAAAATCTTTAGATATCTTAAATGATCACTACTTTTTTCTTTTTTTTTTTGAATTTGAAAAAACTATATATGTTTTTTGGGAAAAATAAAAGAAATCGAGCAACATAGTAGAGACTGTTCTCATTCTTCATTCATAACTCTTATTTAGGAAAAGTAAAATTCCAAAACTCTTCAATATAATATAATTCAGATTTAAAAAAATCCAATAAATTATAACAATAATTCATTTTATATTAGAGTAAAAACTGTAAAATAAGTCCCGTGCCTAGCTAAGATGGTTGATAAAATTTAGTTATATTCATATTCATATTTATAAACAAATTCTATAATCAGTAAAAACCATTTTATTGAGGGCAACATTTTACATTAAAAAAAATTCCCTTGTTCACATATTACAATTTTCGTTTTAACCAAAACCTAATGTTGTTATGTCATATAGTACAAATGCCTTTTCTTTTAAAATAAAAAAATGTGAAATAGAGGAAATCTAACAAGATGATGCAATATCCCACTAATATAGAAATGATATAGTAAGATATATAGTGGTATCATTGTCAAATGATAATTATATAAACATTCGAAGCCTCATAAAGATAATACCACTTTTGGATTAATTCTACGCCTCATTTGATGGCTGCTTAACGCCCTCCCAAAGATAAAGATTCCTTTCTCTTCAACTAATAATTACTATGTGATTTTGTTATAGAAAAAAAATACCCCCAAATTGTTGAACAACTTTATATTATTTTAGGTAGTCAAATGGTGTAGAATTGAAAGTTTAAACTTATATTATAGAGTTTAAATTCAAACAAATACATTATTTGGTCGAGCTCATCACATGATATTTATATACCTAGTGCAGTGTTGCATGAAAAGTCGGAAATGATGTCTACTCAGTGCAACAATGGTTGTTTATTCCTTTGTTAAAATAAATAAATAAAAGGTTAAAAAAACGAATTATTTTTTCGTTTTCTATTGAGTGTTTTGGTCTCCAAATTTTGGAAAACCGCTTTTAAACGTATATCTACTTTCTCTGGTCCTCTAACTTCGAAAAAATAGTTTTACACATGCTACAACTAAACAACTGTTTTTTATTTTTATTTTTTATCTTCAACATGCTATAATCAATAATTTTATCGGCTAACCCCAATCGAGCAAGAATTACTTAAGGTGAAAAATCAGCATCGATTTATTGGTCAAACATCTATTTTGAGTTTTTGACTCTATCTAGCCAACAAGCACCATCACCTACTATCTCTAAAGAAGCTAAAAGCCTAAAAACTTTTTTTTTCTTTTTTTTTTTTCTTTTGGAATCAATTATATTCTAGGTTAACTTATGATTATACTTTTTCTTGCATGGACAACCAAGATAAAATTTGATCATTCATAAAGGAAATTCCTTCAGGTTGTTTCTATTCTTAGTAAGTGCGAATATTTTTAAAGATTGTGATGTGAATAATGCCCAAATATGTAAGAGGATGGATAAAAAGTTGTAGCAACCAAATGTGGAAAATTTATGACTTCAAAAAATGAAGGTGAGACTGCAGATAAGCTCATCTCTAGATCCTCTATATTCCATCTGGACTCTATATCACACTCATCATCTAAATAGCAACCTAGCACATGAATTGTTTAATTTATCATTATTATTAGAGAAAATTATAGTTTTGGTAGTGTAACTTAGTTATTGTTCACTTTTTATCATCATCAATTTTATGTATTCTAATTTTGGTCCTCTAACTATCATTTTTGTCCAATTTCGACCAATTTTACTTAGAATTTTGATTTTTGCCCACGTAGATGCCGAAAATGTTGAGGTGGAATTTTCAATTCCTGAATACACGTAAATAGAAATTGACATTTCAAGTAAAATCAAATCAAAATTGAAAAAAAAAAAACGTGATATTTAAAAGATCAAACTTAAACTATGTAGAATTGATGGTAAAAAAAAAGAACAAAACCTAAATAAGGTGACAGAAAATTGAGATTTCCTTCTAGTATTATTTGCTTCTTCTTCAACAAAGCCTGAGTGGCATCCATATTTTAAGCCCTTATAAGTTATAATTGAACACTATTCTCATATCTAACTTTTTAGTGATTTGGGACTTTAGTTGCCCTGTATATACTATCTCATATCAACACCTAGCTAACAAGCTTGATTAGTACCATGTCTTAGTCTAATAGTGGATTTTAATTGAGGGGATCAAGATGATTAATTAATGAAAGAATTGTAAAATTAGAGGGGCATTATGAAAGTTACATCAACATATCAAGCACTTAGAGAAAGCTAAAAGAAGAAACAAAAAAGAAAAAAAAAAGCACTTTATAATGGCTTGCATCATATAGCCACATTGTCCTATCAATCATCAAATTGCAAACCACATGTATGGTGATGATCCCTTCTTCAATCATATTCAAATCCCTGAATTAATTTATAAACTTATCTCAAGCTAGAGAGATTAACTCGCAGTCACTAACAAACATATCAAATAAAAAAAGTAGTATTCCTTTTCCAATATGACTAGTATATATACATGATCACCACCACACCCTTGATACATAATAGTGCCTGCAGTTTAGTAGCATAAGAAGAAGAGAGAGATAGAGAAATGGAGAAAAAAGAAGAAGTGAGAAAAGGGCCATGGACTGAACAAGAAGATGTTCAGCTCGTATTTTACGTGAACTTATTTGGCGATCGTCGTTGGGATTTCATAGCAAATGTTTCAGGTTTGAAGGTTGGCGGGAGACAGAATATATATAGGTGGGCTTGTTTTGGGCATGGCCATGGCTATTCAACTATGGACCCCTAAAATAAACTTAACCCATTATAAATCCCATTTTCTTGTAGGTTTAAAAAGAAGTGGCAAAAGTTGCAGGTTACGTTGGGTTAATTACCTTCATCCTGGCCTTAAGAGGGGTAAAATGACCCTTCATGAAGAACGTCTTGTTCTTGAACTTCACTCCAAATGGGGCAACAGGTTTCTCTCTCTTCACCTTTCTCTCTCTTGATTATGTATTGTGTGTGCATGCATGGATCAAGATTGGTTTTTTATGAATTGGGTTTTTCTATATTAATATGATGATGGTGATGATCTTGATTGTAGATGGTCAAGAATTGCTCGTAAATTGCCCGGTCGAACGGATAATGAGATCAAGAACTATTGGAGGACTCTCATGAGGAAGAAGGCTCAAGAGAGGAAGAAGAAAGGAGGGGTGTCTCCATCCTCGTCATCATCCTTGTCATCGTCTTCTTCCAACTCATCGTCCTCATCAGCACCCGGTAGCCCTAGGCCGGAGTTTGCTCCGGCGAAGGAGGCCAAGGACCGGAGTTTCTACGACACGGGTGGGGTGGATTTGGGGTCTAATACCACCCTAGGAGAAAAGAAGAGTAGTTTGGAGATACAAGAAAGCTGCAACAAGGTGTATTCCATGGATGATATATGGGAAGAATTTGAGTTTTCAGAAGAGAATTGCAGGATCACAAGCCAAGCTGTGGCCTCTCCCATATGGGATTATTGCACAAATGACTCTTTGTGGTGTATGGATGAAGAAGAGAGCAAGATGTTGATGCTGCATCAGCCAATGGGTGATCACTTTCAATCTTTTCCTTTTCACAATTACATATGATTGGTTAACTATAATATTTCGGTTTTTACTTTATAAAAGAATTTGTTTATAGAAGCTAGTTAGGTCTCATAATGGGGTTGTGATTAAATCTTGTATAGGTTTTAAGTTACTCCACTTTTATATGTTCTTCAGCATTAACTTCCAATGTAATCAATCTTCTAATGTATGAATCTCTACTAGTTCCTTTCATGCATCCTTAGAGGTGGATTTTTACCCTCTTTCATCTCTAAAGTGCTACAAAAGAGATTCCGAGTATTTGCTAGTACATAAACAACAACAATATTGTACACTACCTCTTAGACGGTACTTTTAATTTTCGATTTTGAATATGTAAATTTGTTTTCGAGAACAAAAGCTCGAATTCCAAAGAGGAGGGGAATATAAATTTCTACCATCATTCAAAACATATTAGATATGAGGTCAGAATCAGATACCATCCCAAAAGAGTTGTTGTATATCGATTAGAAAACTTTGATTACAAATAGATTAGATAATTATAATTTGTCAATCGAATTGTTTAAAAAAAAAAAAAAACTATTCTTTAGAGTAATGTTAAGGTCGATGGCGAAAGGCAAGAGAGTGAATAAAGGGGACACTTCGAAATTAGGAGGGGTGGTGGTAACTTTACAAAGTGGGGTAATGTTGATTGATGGGCTCTCCAAATTATTCAAGCACTTGTCTATCTTATGGGACCATATGATAAAATCTCTCAACTAGTGCTCTATTTAATATTATTTTTTTTGTCAATTATTTGGTGGCTCCACGTGCTTCTACGACTATCAACCATATATACTATTTTATGTCCAACTTTTCAGATGAGTTGGCTTTCCATTATTGTAACTTAATCTGATAAACCATGCACAATAGATGTTGCGATTTAGTTCTTCACAAAATCTAATGGATTGCATTACAGCTATTTATTTCAATGGTGATGACTATAACTGAATAATCTGACATACATTAATAATAATAACAGTATATAATTTATAGGAAAAAAAAGGTTTTTTTCCTCTAAATTTGCCACATTTTCCATCCTGGTAAATGTCTTTCATTTTTATTTTTTTATTACAATACCCTTTCAGCAACCAACTTTTCAACTTATCGCCCATTTAAACATAAAATATATGAATAAAGTAGATATCAATAAATATGAGAGAAAGTTTGATTCAGATTACTTATAGAAATCAGTCCCATACATTGCATGAGTTACATAAAAAGACATTTACCTGTTACATAATGTAAGTGGACAAATTAATGGGCATTTTCAAACATAAAAGACAAAAAAAAAAAAAAAAAAAAAGGTGGAAGTTTAAAGAAGAAAAATCCAACTGAGCAAAGTTGAGGAGCAGAAAAACTTTTTACCCCTAACTATAATAAGATACACAGATGTATACATTAAGAGATGATGCATATATATTTTATTACATTTCTCCATTCTCAAATGAAATATGACTAGCCTGTCCAAATGAAAAGGAGAATAATTTGCACCAGGTACTGAGAACTTGTCCAAGTCACCAAAAACAGAATATGTTTAACATCTCTCACCAAAATAAAAAATAAAAACCTTCTAGCAATTCAAGCAACCATATCCAAAACCTTCAATACTTGTGAGTCCTAACAACTAAAGTGCTACAAGAGAGTGCCCCATGATGAAATTTCAGCTTGAAATTACTACTGATAAAGAATCCTAGTAAAAGAACCCTAGCACTTTACCTCCCACGTTTTTTCTTCGAGCTTCTTCATGATCCATGATACCAGCCGATGTAGTCAATACAATATAGCCGAACTGCAGTCAGAATGTGAAATGATGTTCATTTAACACAAAATTGCAGGGGTGTGGCATCCCATTTAGTGCCAATGATTAAATGAAAGCAGTAACGATTTTACTCATCTACCTGTCTTGATGGGAGCAATCTGGCAGTCCAAGGCTCAATTTCTTTCACGCCAACATCAAATCGAGGGCTAATAACCCCACATTTGTTTAGCCTACCGTTCAATTCCACCACAATTTTTCCAGATCTGTGGTCATCAACATACTCAAACTCTCCAATATATCCTACAAAGCAGCAACTTAAAGAAATTAGTTTGTTGTGCAAAAGCAAAGAAACTTGTGCAGATGAAAAGGCTTACCATGCTTTTGCATGACAAGGAGAAACTTGATAACAACTTTTGACGAAGGCCTGATCATGACCTGACGCTTTCCTCTCTTTTCAGCATTATACATGCTCTTCAGAGCATCATTTAGGACGCTGATTCTCACCATCTTCTAGCACTATATGATTATGAATAAAGCAAATATTAAATGG
Organism: Scutellaria minor; assembly: GCA_954870855.1. Classification (NCBI taxonomy): domain Eukaryota; kingdom Viridiplantae; phylum Streptophyta; class Magnoliopsida; order Lamiales; family Lamiaceae; genus Scutellaria; species Scutellaria minor. The sequence continues at coordinate 6,593,938 of OX940729.1, forward strand.
GGTAATCAGCATTTTAAGACCTGCAATTATGGTGAAAGGCACCAATGAAGACCATGGTCCATGTATAACGCATCAATTGAGCTAAAAGGGGCACCTAAACATAAACTAGCATTGCAAATATGTTTATGTAGCACATAACATGAACAAGAATAGAACTGTCACCATAAATCCAATATATCATTCCACAGACTTCCATTCAAAAAATTAGAACAATACATAATAAACCAATTGCTCATCAGAAATATTACATACAAGCACATTAACCATTGATGATCTTTGTTCGAAAGGGTCTAGTTGTATAATGTTTGCGTGAATAAATAAATATAAAAGGCTGAGCCCAAAATTCTCGATACTACATTGCGCCTCTAAGGCATTACCAAGCAATCAGCGTTCACAACTAAACATATCAAATAGCACAAGCCACCAAATGCTAACCAAGTGTGAGTGGGAGCCATTAGATCAAATATAAATGATGTTATATAAGCACATCCAGTGACTCAAAATACTTGAGCATTAATCAGATTAAACTATACACAATTGAGCAGCATAGCATTTCCCAATTCAGATACAGAAGCCAACATTCTACACATAATGCAGGAAAACATCACCATAGACAGATTCCTAATGCACCCTTATTTGTTACGGAGGCATTTCGAAATTCCGGCGAGAAATATCAAACATTAATCAGATCACGAGCTGACATAATTAAAAAAACACCGCAAAACACTAGCAAAATAAAAAATCTGAACCATAACAAGATCCAAATTAATGCTTCAAAAAAACGTAAACATTTAATTACAAATAAATAACGAAGTAAGAAAAACCAAGTGCAACGATTTGATCACCTGAGAAATTAGCCGCCGCTCGGCTGCAGCGATTCTATTGAAGAACGGGCGACTGGCGAGCATAGACAGCTTAATAGATTAGGGTTTGAGCTATATATATATCTTTTTTTTTTTCAATGAAGTGTGTTAGCAAATATAAAATTACTGTTTCGCCCTTAATGTATTTTTGGTTGTTTATGTTGAGAATTACTGTTTTGCCCTTATTTTTGTAAAGGCAAAATAGGAGGTGTTAATACTTTCACATACTCTCACCCTTATGTTAATCTCCTAAATGAAATATGCGTAATACATATTATATAAAAAAATAAAATAAAATTTTTAACACGCTTCTTTCTTTCCCCCCTTAATTTTCCTTACTTATGTGGCCTGATTTGGGTTGGTGAATGTGTTTAGAAAAATATAATAGAGTATTATCAATATATTAAGTATGAATATATGTTTTCAGAATTTTTTATTTTTCTTGAATAAATATACCTTTTCTGAAAAAAAAAAAAAAAAAAAAGAGGAAGTATATTATTTAGACCTATAGGAAATTGCAATATAGTCGTAATGAATTAATATATTCATTAACAAAATTTGGTGGTGTTCCTTGATAGTTTTCCAATTCATATTTTGCATCATCTTATAATTTAAATTTTTTGGAAAGACGGTACAAAATTTACAATGTCCTACTAATCTCAAAGTTTGACTAGTATTTTAAAATTTAATTTAGGTTTTGCATCAATGGAAAAAATATCCATTACGAACTTTATTGTAGCTGCTTAGCTTAAGCTAAAAGTAATAAATAAATAAATAAGCCACTAGCAGACACTTAAGGAAAAAGGTCGAGAAAATTTTCATAAATCCAATTCCAATTCAACATGAGATAAATCAAAGCAGAGTGGCCTTAATTCAAACCACCTTAGAGAAAACAAAAACAGACAACATTGATTTATTAAAAGAAGTAAGGATAAAATTGTCAGTAATCAGCAACAGGGAGTTGTTCGTGTCCGCTCTGGTTGATGAAGAGAATCTCATAAACAAGAGCTGCGATTCCGGCGCCGACAGATGGGCCGAGCCAGTAGACCCAGTGGCTGGTCCAGGTCCAGCTGACCACAGCAGGGCCGAAGGAGACGGCGGGGTTCATGGAGGCGCCGTCGAATGCGCCGCCGGCCAAGATGTTGGCGCCTACAATGAAGCCGATGGCCAAGGGGGCTATGGTTCCGATGTCGCCTTTCTTGGGATCAACTGCTGTGGCGTATACGGTGTAGACTAGGCCGAATGTCATCACTATTTCCAATACGACGGCGTTCCATGCTGTCACTCCTGATGATAGTGCAAATGCTGAGGTTTCCTGCATTTTTATGTTAATAGTAATACAGATTAGTTGTTTAGTTTTTTCATGTCTTTTCAATTTTGATGATTTTTACTGGGGGGTCAGCAATCGGTTGATTGATCTAAAATTCACCCCAATCGAATCAAATCGAAAAACTCAAATTTTCTATTTTAGTAAATCTAACCTAACTAACTCACTAAGTGGGTGTTTGGCTAAGCTTATTTCTAGAGATTATAAACTCTTGTATTTTATAAGTTGTTTTTAGAGCTTATAGGATGTTTAATTTAAATTTAAAATAAGTTGTTGAAGTGTTTGGATTAATAAGTTGATGGGGTTTATAAGATGTTGGTAATGACATTTGTGTAATTTCATTTATCAAATTTTAAGATATTTTAAAAAATAAGCTCTTATTTTAAAAATAAGTTGAGATTCCCTTTTAAAGAGCTTATAAGTTCTTAATATCTTATAAGCTCTTTTAGGGAGTTTATAAGCTCACCCAAACACTCTCCAAGTCAAATATTTCCGTCTCGATTCAGTTCAATTGACTCGGTATGTTAGTTCGCTTTTGACAAAAATCGAATCAAACTGACTTATAAATTGGTTTTAAAATTTAAAATCGACGCGATTCACTCACAAAATTGAACGGAATGATTTTGAATTTGTCCAAAAGTAAACCTGAAAGAATTGATGAAAGATGAAACACAAACTTACCAATCCACCAGTGGCAAACTTGAGAAGAAAACAAGCAACAACAGAGCCAAGCAACTGAGCAATCCAATATAGAATGGTCCTAAACAGTGTGATGTGGCCACCCACGAAGGCTCCGAAGGTGACAGCCGGGTTGACATGGCCGCCGGAGATATTGGCGCCAACGGAAACCGCTACAAATAGAGCGAAAGCGTGAGCTATCGACGCCGCAATGAGGCCAGCAGGGGTGCTACCTCCACCATCTGTAAGCTTAGCTGTTGACAAACAAAAAAATGATAATCAACACGAAAATTTCTTGACATATATAGATGCATTGTTGGTTAGGTTACCAAAAGCCATGCCGGAGCCTTCTCCGGCGAAGACGAATATGAGCATGGAAATGAACTCCGCCACGGCGGCTTTGATGGCGTCAGGCTTGCTCGCCTCCGCCGGTGATCCCATCGCGATTCTTGCAAGTGGCATTTTCACTCTTTTCTTTCACTCTCTTAAATCGATCTATACATGTCTCATATCAAACAACTCTATTTATTCTGTGTTCAATGCTAGAGGGGTGCCGCCAAGATGCTGAGGTTGCGCCACGTGGCATCGGCTGACCTATGATCGGTCTTAATTTGATGATTCCGGTGGCCGCCCCATGAATTGGTAATTTGAGCCACAAATGATATTTCTTAAATATTTCATTCAACCGACCATTTGGTGTCATGAAAGGGATTATTGTTGTGGCATGCAACCCTTTTTACCAAATTGGAATTTCTATTCAATTCTTTTTTTTTTTTTTACAAATATAATTTATTATTTTCAAATAGTGAAGTGAATTACATTTTTAAATAATACATAATAATAAAGGGAGCTAAGTCCAGCTAAAAAATCTATGAAAAAAAATCATTTTCATGATCAAAGCGGTGGGTGGGAGCTTAATGAATGTGATTTAAGGCATTATCTAATAACAATAGTATTAGGCATGTGAGACAAACGCATACCAAATCTCTCTATTTTTCTTTTTGGTTTTTACTTTTTATTTTATAAATGTTGGAACAATTTTTAACACTATATTATATTATACAGAAGTTATAATGAATATATTCAATTTTTTAAGGGAAGATTCGTATATTATTATACTTGATAAATAAGTTTAGTTTTTAAAAATCGAGGAGATACCGTGTTTGTATTCATTTATAATTGGCTAAATAGCCAAAAAAATCCAAAACTTTTCGAGTTTTTGCTATTTTGGTCAATCCTTTTATTTTTGTCAATTTATCCATAATTTAAAGAATTAGTTGCTATTTTGACCAAATTAGAATTTGAGTCAAAATCAAATTTCATGTCATACATGTGGCAACCACATAAGCTATTTGGCCATATCATGAAAATAACATGCTTTCATCTTATCCTCCATTTCTCTCTTCTTCTTCTTCTTTCATCTTCTCATTTTTTTCATTTCTTATTCTTCAAATAACTCAATTTCTTCTACTTTTCAATTTTCTCCCTCAACTTCCCCTTCTTGGCCGTGTCATCCACCATTCTCTACCATTGGAGCTCCACCACTTTTCCGCAGTCTTTATTGTCCAGAGCTGCAATCATCCAGATTAGATTTTGACTTCCCCAAACTTCTCTTTCGTGATTTACTCCTTAAATCTTTCCCTATCATACTTCAAGAATTTGTCCTTTTATTTTTTTTCATGGCAACAGAAGCCACCCATTATGTAAAGAATTGTGCCCCAATCATGTAAAACTCAGGTTATAGGCCTTTCATAATGGCACCAGTACAATATGTATAATGGGTCTCTTCTACACCTTCAGACTCTGGATATTCCTCTATTTGAAACACCTCTTAGCAATGGGTTCACACAATAGTGTTAATCCATCGAAGGAAGAGCCAAGAGAGGGGCACCATTTGCGACCATGCTGATTTTTCAAGAATCACCATAATTCCTTGACTGAATATAGAGGTAATTGCAGCCTGGCTGATTTGCTGTGGAGAAATGGAGGTAATTGAAGAAAATGAAAAAGATAGGAGATGAAAGAAAGAAGATGAAGTCAAAGAGGAAAGGAGAAAGATGTAATCACATTATTTTCATGACATGGCCAAATTGCTTATGTGGTTGCCATATGTATGACATGTAATTTGATTTTGACTCAAATTCTAATTTGGCCAAAATAACAACTAATTTTTTAAATTATGGATAAATTGAAAAAAATAAAAGGATTGGCTAAAATAGCAAAAACCGGAAAAGTTTTGAATTTTTTTGGCTATTTGGCCTTTATAATTATATGTATAGTTTAAGGGGTTAAATTCAATTTTAGTCAATTCAAAAAGCTACTGTCCATTTTTCGTCCACCATGAAAGCGTTTTTCAATTTTAATCTAATTAAGCCAAAAATCGTCAATATTTGATCCATTTTTCGCCGGAATACCACTCTTGCCGGCGATTGTAATACAATCGCCCCCAATTTTAATTTTCGCCCCACTCGTGCTTATGTGGCACATTTTATCACACGTGGTCTGCTATGAAAAATTCAATTTTAGTTCATTTAAAAAGCCACTATCCAATTTTCGTCCATCATGGAAGCGGTTTTCAATTTTAGTCCAATTAAGTCAAAAATCGTCACTATTTGGTCCATTTTTCGTCGGAATACCACTCTCGCCTACAATCGCCCAAATTGTCACCGGATGACACGTGGTCTGCTATCGACCAATCAAAATTATCCGAGTCATATAAGAAAAAAAATGTAAAATGTACATTTTAAATCTAAAAGGCAAATACTAAAATAAAAAATAAAACTCTAAAATCTAAAATAAAAAATTATGACTTCAGATTTCAGATTATGAAATCCTAAATTAAAATTTCTCACTTTCCCCTTCTATCAAATACCTCCGTGCCCAAAATACAGATGAATCTTGTTTTATAAACCACCGTACAACCTCCAATCATCAAATATAAACATTCAAAGACACATACTTACATTATATTTGAGACAACCCCAAAACCTCTTCCCTCGATTTGCATCTGTTTTTGCCGTTCATACAACCGCTTGTCGTCCACACAGACACTTGTGCGGTGCAGATGATTGGAAGCAATCAGACATTTTTCCCACCGATTATATTCTGGAGAACTAGGGTTCCTCGTTGATTTTGGGGGAGAAGGGATGATTTGCAGAACCCCTTTTCTTTTCCGTTTTTTTCCTTGTTTTTAAAATATGTTTTTCATTTAAAATATTAATATATGATTTATTTGATTTTTGTTTAAAGTTTTTCATTAATTATTTAATATTTAATCCAATGTGGATATTAAGTTCACCTTAAAACATGCTACGTGTGATAAAATGTGTCACATAAGCGCGAGTGGGGCGAAAATTAAAATTGGGAGCGATTGTAAGAGTGGTATTCCGGCGAAAAATGGACCAAATAGTGACGATTTTTGGCTTAATTGGATTAAAATTAAAAACCGATTCCATGGTGGACAAAAATTGGACAATGGCTTTTTAAATAGACTAAAATTAAATTTTTCATAACAGACCACGTGTCATCCGGTGACAATTAGGGGCGATTGTATTGTATTACAATCGCCAGCGAGAGTGGTATTCCGGCGAAAAATGGATCAAATAGTGACGATTTTTGGCTTAATTGGACTAAAATTGAAAACCGCTTTCATGGTGGACGAAAATCGGACAATAACTTTTTAAATAGACTAAAATTGAATTTAACCCATAGTTTAATCTTATGTCATGAATTTATGGTTATTTTGTGTTTGCAGTTTATATTAAAAATACTTTTGGACTTAGTTTTTTTTTTTTCTCAAGTACACAAAATAATACATTTATTATATAATATGGCAAAATTAAAGTATATAGTTCAGTTTCCTTTATCCAATCAGACCATTGGTTGAATCGCAAACCAAAAATAAGATTGATTTGATCATCGATTTGATTCTTCAAATACTGATTGCAAGAGTTTCATGGAGTTCTATAAATTTAACAATAAATGAAGTACATTTAATATAATATTAATATCTTTACACAATTACACACTTTGTATATGTAAATGGGCAAATGGAAAATAAACACTACATATAATGTATTCAGATCCATTTATATAATTAGGTGTAAAATTATTTTATTTTATATGTATATATTTGTTTCAGATAAAATTATTATTATTACTATTATTATTAAGATATGATATAAATTCAGAATCATTTAAAAGTTAGAGTGCATTTTATGTCATCTTAATGATAAGCTTGTAATAATGGGCAATCATTGGTCTTATTTGCCTTTCTAAAAGAGCTTGATGATAAAAAGAAAAAGTTATTTTCCAATGAAATAAAGGAGTACTCATGGGGTGGTTGAGTATATTTGTTAGGCCATGCATAACCATTAATGGGCGGATGTAAAAGTAATAATAAAAAAATATTACTGAGCCCGTCATAATTATGACACTCACTTTTTCTTTCTCTTTTAATGGGTTAAACTCAATTTTAGTCCATTTAAAAAGTTATTGTCCATTTTTTATCCACCATGAAAGCAGTTTTCAATTTTAGTCCAATTAAGCCAAAAATCGTCACTATTTGGTCCATTTTTCGCCGGAATACCACTCTCGCCGGCGATTGTAATACAATTGCCCCAAATTATTACCGGATAACACGTGGTCTGCTATTGACCAATTAAAATTATCCGAATCATATATATAAATAAAATATTAAAATCTAAAATCTAAAATTAAAAAAAAAAAAAAAAGCAGCTGCACCGCCTCTAGATCAAAAATTGAATCTAAAAATTAAAATAAAAAATTGAATCAAAAATCTAAAATTGAATCTAAGAAAGCAGCTGCACCGCCGACCACGAGGCAGGAAGATCAAAACCACCCCAAATGATTGAAGATCTTCAAAACCCCAACTTCAAAGTTCAAACCCAGTAGATCTGGAACAGAGCCCAAAGCTTCGAAATCTTCCAACTCAAACCCAGCCGAGTCGCTGTTGTGGTCAAAGTCGAGTTCACCTCCTGGAAATCTTCAAACAACGAACAGGTTTGAAGGAAAAGGGCCAAAACGATCAGGGTTTGAACAACGAACATAATTTTTCCTTGTTTTTTAAATATGTTTTTCTTTTAAAATATTAATTAATAATTTATTTGATTTTTGTTTAAAGTTTTCATTAATTATTTAATATTTAATCCAATGTGGATATTAAGTTCACCTTTAAACATGTCATTTGTGATAAAATGTGTCACATAAGCGTGAGTGGGGCGAAAATTAAAATTGGGGGCGATTGTATTACAATCGCCGACGAGAGTGGTATTCCGGCGAAAAATGGACAAAATAGTGACGAATTTTGGCTTATTTGGATTAAAATTAAAAACCGCTTCTATGGTGGACGAAAAATGGACAGTAGCTTTTTAAATAGACTAAAATTGAATTTAGCCCCTCTTTTAATTGTGTTAGTCTGGTTAATTCGTACAACTATAATTAACACCTCATATAATATTTTAACATTAAAATATCAATATTTTATTTAATAATAGTATTTTTCATTAACCATTGATGGTCTTACAATTATTCTAATTTTCCTAATTGACATTTAAATAATATCTTGGGAGTAGTATTTGTGTGCACCAAGTGCATAAATCATAATCCATGCAACTGGACAAGTGCGGGTCGAGTCGGGTTTGATCCAGCCCGAATCCACGTCCATGTTTTTTTTCTTTTTTTGACATAACTTTTATATTAATCAAGTATAATCTTTATGTTATATTAATATAAGATTTATGTACAGATATCATAACCTTTTAGACTTTTTTCAATATAAAAAACATAACTAAAAGTTATGTACCCTTTATATTAATCGAATATAATATTTATGTTATATTAGTATATCATTTATGTACATATATCATAACCTTTAAGTGATATTACTTAGACTTTTTTCACTATAAAAATTCATATAGTATGACTTAACATTTATCTTATAATAATTTAACCTTTTGTTATATTAGTATAACTTTTATTACAAATATCATAACTTTTATGTACATAAAGAATAACATAAGGTTATATTATTGTAATAATAATGTTAAATTATAATGCATAAAGATTATATTATTACAATATAAAGGTTTTGAAATGAATTATAAGTCTGTTATATACTATAAAAAGTTATGCGAACATAATTAAAAGGTTAAATTCGGCAAACTAAAAGATTAGGTCAGCCAAATTAAAAGATTAGGTCAACATAATTGCGAAATTAGAGTTTGGGTTAGGGTTTGGGCGCATGAGCGCTCGTGTGGGACGCGTGAAATGCATTACGAATCGGATCAACCCAGTTGCATGGATTTAGAATCTATGCAGCTGATGCACAAAAATATTTGTGATTTCTTGAAGATACTTTACAATTGATAGATACACCAACAATCAAAATCAACAAATTAAACTACAGATGTCGAAGATTTATAATTACAGAGTTATATATTTTAATCCTCTTTTCTATTTTTTTTTTCTTGTAATGAAAGTGAAGGATTTAAAAAAATGTATTTGATTTATTCAATCTGTATTTGCAGTTTCCATGCGCCCGCACATGCGTGTATATATATATATATAGAGAGTGTTGATCAGGTACGTACCTAAAGAATGCGCATCGTGTGCACTTCTTTAAAATTTCTTTTTTTTTTTTGCTACCCTCCACATACGATATCTTTAAGATTTTTTTTTCATATCTCATATTATTTCTTTTCTCACGCTACCCTTCCATATACCCACATACAATATCTTTAAGATTTTTTTTTCCATATCTCATATTATTTCTTTTCTCATGCTACCCCTCCATATACGATATTCTCATCTCCATCCCACATATCAACATAAATCTTCTTCTTAATTTTCATCTCACAGATGCTACACTATGAAAATATTTGGTTATCATCAAAAGTCAGTTGTTAAAAATTACAAAATATGAATTGGTTAACAAATATCCCATAATTAAAGAAAGAGTAAGTCTCTTGTGAGACTGTCTCACGAAATTTTAATATATTGTGTGAGACGGGTTAATCCACAACTCAATTACCCACCATCCGAACCCTACAATTCACATATTAACCCAATTACCCACCATTCAAACCCTACAATTCACATATTGTTTGTAGGTGATGGGCTCCGTCTCACGAAAACTATCCGTGAGACCGTCTCACATGAGTTTTTGTGTTAAAGAAAACAATGAAAAATATTCAATTAGTCAATTTTCAAGAAAAATCATAATCAACGTTCAATAAATCCTTAAAATGAATTTAATAAAAATTGAAATATGAATTAAGTAACAAAGAGAATAAATTCTTTACAAATCATCGACAAATCAAATCCTCAAACTCAACAAATCCTCTTGATAATTGATGATTGAGTTGGAGGATATGATTAGTTGATTTTGAGGATTTGTTGAGTTTGAGGATTTGATTTGTCGATGATTTGTTAAGAATTTATTCTCTTTATTACTTAATTCATATTTCAATTTTTATTAAATTCATTTTGAGGATTTATTGAACGTTGATTATGATTTTTCTTGAGAATTGACCAATTGAATATTTTTAGTTCTTTTTTTTTTTAATTGTGGGCTATTTGTTAATCAATTCATATTTTGTAATTTTTAACTACTAGCTTTTGATGATAACCAAATATTTTTCATGGTGTAACATCTGTGACATGAGAATTAAGAAGAAGATTTATGTTGATATGTGGGATGCAAATTGTATAGGTTGATTATGTGTGAGATGAGAATATCGTATATGGAGGAAATAGCTTGAGAAAAGAAATAATATGAGATATGAAAAAAAAAAATTTAAGATATTGTATGTGGAGGGTAGCATGAGAAAATAAATAATATTATATATTAAAATTTTAATTTTTTTTTTTTAAGAAATGCGCACGGTGTGCATATTTTTAGGTGTGTACCTGATCAACACTACATATATATAAACGTTTTTTTTTCAAAATGAGTTGAATTAAGCTTTTGAATTATAGGTTCCTTCTTTTATGTACATAGAAGAATTAAAAATAATGTTTACTCTTTAATACATGAAAAAATGAAATTTGGTAGAAATGAAGGTGGCGTTGTTTTGACTATGAATATATTTATGATTTATCATAAAAAAATTATATGAAGTCCACTACTCACAGCTCACACTCATATTAAAAAGAAACTCTTAAATTCAGTTTCACAACTTAATCATTATTTTGTAAGTTATATCTATGAGTTAACCCATCTAAAGTTAATTTCGTCAAATTGGCTCACAAGTCATCCTTTTAATAGTGTTGGATGGAATTGAAGATCAATGATGGGCTGTCAAACCAATAAAAATAAATTCTACTTCGATATGAATAAATAAATAAGTATAATGGTAAGTAAGATCGATTCTAAACAAATAAAGCTTAATTTTTTTGAGTATAAAACAAACCAAAAAGGGTATTTTGATTATGTACTAAACTAATAAAGCTAAACTAACTAACTAAGCAAGCAAATAAAATAAAAATGAAACAAGCAACGAATGATGAAAAGAAATAGGAGAGAGATTAACCTCACGAAGCTTCGATTTAAGAATGTCGACATTCGATTGCATCACTGATCATAATTTACAAATGTCATCTTACACATTCAAGCGTTTAACATTAGACTAAACATGAAACCACAAAGAAGTCCATGTTTTCCCAATTTAATTGATCAAACCCAACATTCAATCAAAACTAGTTATTAACTAATTGACGCACTTTCCAAATTAATTAACACCCGCATGTAGCTTCGGTGAAAACAATTAAACCTAAAGTGAAACCTAAAACCCAATAATCGAGATAACAACAATTACTAAACATATGGTTCCGTTAGTCTTGTTAAATTCATTAGACAATTACACAATCCCAACAAAAGCATAATCAACATATTGTTACTAAGTACCAATAATTTAATAATCATACATCCGAACAACATATAAAAGATAACTCATGAATAACATTAACAAAATATAATTCAAATCGAATTGTCGATTCAATTCAAACTATATTTCACTATAAGGAATTAAATCATGAATTAATAGATACTTGAAATAAAACAAGAAACAAATCAAACACAAAGCCTCACAGTGATAGAAATCGAATTAAACGATCTTTGAATCAGAGAGAAATTTAGCCACTCATGCTTTGATTAATCATCTCCATGTAAATCTTCTAGAAAAAAACAAGAGAGAGAAAACTTGAGGAGAACTAAAACTTAGAATGAGAGAGTGTGAATTGAGTGAATATCTTCTAGCCCTAAAAGTTGATTACAAAATATAAAGATAAATCTTTTATTTGTCCTTTCTTTCCCACCAAGTCACTTAAGTATTTGATGTGGTCCCCTCCAAGCCCATTAAACATAATCTTCTTCAAACCAATTGAGTCCATCTTCACAATTTAAGCATAATTTGAACCTTTTAAGCCCAATTTTTCTCAAATCTCATCAAAGTCCATTCTTACAACTAACAATAATAATTAAATCAATTAGAGTAGACCTGGTCAGGTATGGAATGAACTTAGAATCATGAAATCGACTTAATTATCAGATTCTAAGTTCATAACCCCAACCCATTCCCATTTTGGTCGGAACAGATCTATGAATTCTTTAATTCCAGTTAGTAAGAGGGATCTTGAAGACCGTCTCACGGATCATGTTATGTAAGATTAGTCAACCCACAACCCACCCTTCACAATTCATATGTATTGGTGAAAATGAGTTTAATTTATGGGTAAAAAATATGTCTTATAGAAACTATTCGTGAGACCGTCTCATGCAAGTTTTTGTGTTGATACCTTAGGTGCACTACATAATCACCATAAATTAAGTAAAACATAAATTTTACGACTCTTTGAGTTATAAACAAATCATGGTACATATGGATGAATTTTGAGAAAAGGTTCTCAATAATATGATAATTGAAAGAATAAATTAAAACACAAAAATTTATGCGAGACGGTATCACGAATAATTACAGTGACACAGAGTCCCATTACCCACAAATAATCTGTGAATTCTAAGGTTTGGGTTGTGGGTGAATTCTAAGGTTTGAGTTGTGGGTGATGGAGTTGTGGATTGACCAATTTTACGCAATATAATAAAATTTTGTGAGATCGTCTCACAAGTGACTCACTCTAATTAAAAAGAGGTGCACAAATTAGTTGTATTATATAAGAAGGTATTAAAAGAAGAAACTATTTTGAGAATTAAATTATATGTGCATTAAAAAAAATTAAGGACAAAAAGGGCAAATTTGAGAAATGAAATAAAACTATATTTCAAGAGTTTTGTACCATAGAGCCGCCCAATGCACAAGGGGAAAGTGACACCGTGGTCGGTTGTTTTGCCGTATGAGAAATTAAAATCCATTACTTTTCAATAACAAAATATTTTTGAGCCAATTATAATTCCTCCTACACAAAGAAAGGACGAAATAAGCTGTCTTTATAGCCACTAATTGAGATTTAAAAGATTATAATAATTTAGCAACAATCATTTGATTGGACCCTATCGTATTCTGTCATCTCATTGGTCTAGGATATTGCTTTATTTCAAATATATATATTTTTTGATATATTTTAAAATATCAAAAATAATAATCATTGTTGAGCTGTTTGTAAAATTGGCGTTAGTGTGTGTGTGTGTATATATATGATATGTGTGTGTGTGATTATACTTATGTGATTATTATTTTTGTTGGAATCTTGGAAAAGTGATTTTGAATCAATATTTAGTTATATTGAGAAGTATATGTAAATATATGTAAACTAATAGTTGTGGATGTTCATAAAACATATAATAAATTGTTAGAATGTGATTTCTAAATGACACCTCCACTAATGCTACTGATATAACAATAGGTTATCACGAGTGTGTGTAGGATAACATTTTCACATGTGCATGTGTGAAATTTCTAACAATAATTTAGAAAAATCAAACTGATCTTTACTATTTTAACTAGTTGGAAAGAAAACGGGTGATTAAGCTGATCCAACTAGTCGTAAATCTTGGTTTTTTAGGTTGTGTTTGAATTGAATGATTTGAAATATAATATTTAAAAATAATGTATAAAAATTCATTTAAATCAAAATGTATATTAAATCCAACTATATTGTTCAAAAATCAATTCAAAATAAATGTAATAATTTTGAATGCATATCAATCTAAATATCACTAATATGTTGTGAATTTCAAATTCTTTTTCAAATTCTCAATTTAGCCGTAACCTTAGATTTTGACCATAAAAAAATAGACAAATAGTTTAAACCTTAAATTTTTTATTTTAAAACCAGCCATCAATTATGAAAACACTACTGTTTAAACTTACATTTTAAAAGCAATAAGACAAATTTACTCGTGAACACCCCCCCCCCCCCCCCCAAAAAGAAGAAGAGAAAACTAATGAGTTTTACTTATTCAGGCCCAAAAATTAGGTTGTTTTTAATTTTTTTAAATTTTGAATGTTGATCTAAATCCAACCCATTAGACAAAGTAGGCCACTAATACTATATCACGTTCCAGAGCCCATTTTGTACATTGTTTCGTTTCTTTTAAGAAAGTGAACTGATTATTTTTATTTTATTCGGTTTCAAAAGAAAATAGAGATATACAACAAAAAAAATAAAATAAAATAGATGTATAATAAATAAAATGATTCTGAAATATTTCTCATTATCTTGACGTATTCCCAAAATCACAAAAACTGTTATACACCTGATGCACAATTTTGAAACTGTGCACTTGTCTCCCACGTGCCCGCACGCGCTCCAAGGTCGCGCACAAATTCACCCAGATATGATCACAGATGTTATACCTTTATGTAGTATTAGACATACATTTATGTAGTGTTAAACATACCATTATGTTATGTTAGTCATATCTTTTAGATTTTTACATATAACTTAGCATATTTTCAGACAATTATTAATACCTTTCATATCTTTTAGTTACATTGGTCATATCTTTAGTTATGTTAGTCATGCCTTTTAGTTATGTTAGTTGTTCTTTTAGTTATATTAGTCATACATTTAGTTATGTTAGTCATACCTTTTAATTATGTTAGTTGTACATTTATATATTATATAAATGTATGTTTATGTGGATATAAATATATAAATAATATCACATAAATGTATGAGTAATATCACATAAAGGTGTTTATCTACAACTTGTGCTAAAATTAGGGTTTATGGTTAAAGTATTACATAAATGTATGATATTTGTATATAAATGTATGACTAATATAACATAAATGTATGACTAACATAGTATGAAAATCGACAATTTTTTTTTTAAAGTTTAAGTATTACACTAAGGGTATGAAATCTGGACATATGGGTACGACTAATATAATATAAATGTATGACTACTATAATATAAAGGTATGACTAACATAACAAAAATGTCAGGGAAAAAAATGCACGAATTCGGATCGGATCCGGCCCGACCCGACCCAAATGCATGAATTTAGAATTTAAGATCCATGCACCAATTGCAAAGGAGACCTACTCCCAAAAAATATATGGGCCCCAAGGAAAAAGAAAAAAATTAATTAGTGGTTTTTTTTACTAATAGTGGGTGTTGTATAAATGAGCGTGTATTTATTAACAAAGTTTGACATCACTAATATTTTATAATAAAATTTTAATAGTTCTATTCTTTTATAATAAAATTTGTTCAAAAGTAGCACCTAAATATGAATTTAATTCTTGATAAGGGTTAAAATCTGTTGGGATATATCAATAGTTATCTTGATAAGACAAAACAGGATGCATAACAAAACAAGATGCATAATAAGATAATAAAGGTTGCTAGAAGAGGTTTCCATGTATTACATGATTATAAGCTTATCTGTCAATGAATAAGATCATGTAATGGTTTTCCAAGGTATAAGGAAAACCAACCTCAGAAGAAATAGGAATAAGTCTTCTAAGGGTCAGCAAGCTGAAGGGAACAGCAAGCTGAAAAGAAATATCTGCACAGGAAGCAGATAGGATACTGCAAGAAGTAGACATCATGCTGAAAGAGAAATAGAAAACAGAAAAGCTTCGAGCAGAAACCTGCACAAAAGGAGAACCAATCTTAGAAGATATAAGGAGAATCTTCTAAGAGCAGGAAGCTGTAAGCTGATATAGAATATTGGATGCTGCAATCAGGAAGCAGCAAGCAACGGAAGGAAGCTGAAAGAGCAAAGCAACAAAACAACATACAGCGACAGGAAGCTGGCTACAGGTTTTAGGAACAGGAAGCTGTTCTGAAACAAAATCCTGGTATGGAACAGAAAGCAACATGAAACCACATCCTGAGCAGCAAGCAAAGAGGATTCACTATCTACAGAAAGAGCAGGAAGTAGCCAACAGACCTATTGAGAGATAAGTGCTACTCCCTCTCATACAGTATCAGGAAGAACATGCAGTGCAAAGAGAAGCAAAGCTAACTGACTTCAAATAGCCGTTGCATAAACTTCAGCCTTGGACCCATACCGACTAGACAGGTCAGCAGGAATGTCAGAAAAGTCCAAAAGCAAATAGTAGACACATTAAATACTCATGTCAGGGATATCTCAGATACATTTAATGCGACCACAAAGAAGATCTTGGAGATAAAAGCTTAAACTCAAATGGGAGAAACATCCCTCTTCAACAGATACTTCCCAACGTTAAACTCTCAAGATCTATAAATAGAAGGTGTGGCTGATTGAAGAAATTTGCTGAACAGAGTCGAGAGGAAACTCATATACTTCCCAAAGCTTCTTAAGCTGTTACATGTTCAGCCACTCAACCTTCTAGGAGCAGTCTACAACAACAGTAGTGCTTTCAGAGATCAAGATTGCTCCCCACCAGTTGAAGAAACATATACTTTTAACCATTGTGTTGTGTATGCTAGGTTGTCTTATTTGGTGTACTTAGTTGATAGGATTATATCCTTGCTAAGTTTGTTAGTCTTGTGTAGGCTATCTTTCCCTGTGTGGGAGTGTGTTCCCTGTGTGGGAAAAGTTTCCATGTGTGGGAGTTTGTAAATCTTATGTGGGATTAGACCTAGGAATCTGGAATTCTAGTAGGTATAACTTGTTTTAGAAGAGGTTTGTAAAGACGAGTCTTGTAAAGCAAACTGACCATAACGAAGTTCCGCATCAGAGAAGGAGTAGAGTGGACGTAGAAGGATTACACTACATTCGAACCACTATAAGCCATAAGTGTTTACTGCTTATCTTATTTGTTGCATTGCATTGTTTAAATATCTATTCTGTTGCATCTATCATAAGCATCCTGATAAACGTTGTTGCAAAATCATATTTGGAAAAGAAAACTGGTTTTCATCAGAAACTCTATCAAGTTTATTCCGCTGTGTTGCATTCTGATATCGGGATAGTAACCTGATCTAGCCTAGGGCCAGGTTACTGATTCGTGAAAGAATACTGTCCTCCTTAGTGAGACAGAAACCTGTTTATCAGTTATTTGTTTTAAAAAGTTTGAAAAATAGATAGAGGTTCATTCACCCCCTGAACCTCTGACCACTTGGGACCAACAAAATCTTTAGCTTGTTTTTGTGTTCTAATATCATAAAAATTATAAAATTGACTAAGAGCTGGAACCGCAAAACTAGATAAAGAAGAAGAATGACTACTACTCCATACAATTTGATTACCTACTACATCATCATTAGAATCGCCAAACAATACTTTATATTCTTTAAACAATTCGTATAACCAATGTTTAGCTCTACCAATAACTTAAATAGGATTAGGAACATAATCAACTTCATCATATTCTCCTAATATCAAATGTGGGAATAATGCATTATAATACATTTTTAATAATTCTTCTAACCCATCTTCTCTAATTCTAGAATCTACTAATTTAGCACATAAAAATAATTCGGGTATCTCATGAAAATATTTTAACCATTTTGATTTCATCACTATAATTATGTTTGCTAAAATAGGACATGTTGAATGCTTATTCAAAATAAGAGCAATTTTCACACAATGATCTAAAACTAATGGAGAAGTGGGATAATAACAACTGAATAATTCTCTAGTTGCCCCTTCAAATTTTTTTAAAAGTTGCATAAATTAAGACATGCATCCCATGAATTTTCAAATAAAATAATGTTATCATGTGGATTTTCTTGATAAAATTCACAAAGCATGTTTTTATAATCATAAGAATCTTGAAGCATATAATATGTAGAATTCCAATGATGTTGCACATCAATTATAATTTTTTTAACTTCCATTCTGTTTTTCTTACAAAACTTAGCCAATTTTTATGATATGTCATAGATCCGGCAATTTGATAAATTGCATCTTTAATAGGTTTAATATTATCCTCTAATGATTCTAAGCCATCTTGAACACAAATTTTAAACAATGACACGTACAACGAATATGGAAAAATTTACCTTCAATTGGAGGTTTACAAAATTCAATAAGTGAAGGTAAACTAGCCGTATTACCACTAGCATTATCAAATTCGATGGATTTTTTTTTTGTAATATACCATAATCATTTAAAACATGTCTAATTTTTTTTTTGTGCAATGTGTATAACCGAATGTTTTTCATCAAAATCAATATATGCAATTAAACGTTTTTATATGTTCCATGCATTATCTATCCAATGACAAGTAATACTCATATAATCATGCATCTTATAAGGATCTTTCCAAATATCACTACATATAGAAATTTTTTGTTTTAAAATTTTAAATTCTTCAATTAATTTATATTTATACTTTCCTACTATTTTTTCTATATCCCATGTAAGAATGTTTCTAGATATTTTTCTACTACTAGGTTGTAAGTAAGTGCTAGTATATTTTTCAAAACTATCATCACATGGAGATTGAAATGGAAGATGTTTTTCGATAATTAATTCGGCTACGCTTCTCCTATGGTTCAATTGACTAAATTTAAAAGTAAGAGAATTCATACCTCCACCTTGAGAAGAAGTGGTAAATCCTTGAAGTTGTGTTTGAGATTGATCCATGCCATCTTGTCGGGATGCTTTTTCAACACATGATTGTTGAATGTCCTATAACCCCCTCCATGCTTCAATATGTACATTTTTGCATAATGGTTGCATGTGACTATGTAATCAAAGTTGCTATTCGGTACTTTCTCCTTCTTAAAATGAAAGGAGAAAATATCACTTTGAAGCGTAGAAGGTGCTCTAGGATTAGTGTTGTGTCTCGTAGTGTCACTTTCTTGTATTTATCTCATAGACACCTCCTCTTGGACCTCTTCTTTTTCGGCAAAGGCGGCAACGGTATTAGGACCTAACATGGCCTCCAAATCATCTTGATTATAATGAGAAAATGACTTAATATAATCATCATCATTATCATGCAAAGATTGTAATGACGGCATTGACATCAGACCCTTTCCTTTTCTACGAGATGAACCGACGGAAGAAGAACCTCTTCTAGACATTTTTTTTTGAATAGAAATGAAATAGAATTGAAGAACAAAAAAATAAAATAAAGTATGAATTGAAAGTTGATCAAAGATGGAAAGTGTGAGCTTGAGAGAGTTGAATTGAGAGAGAGATTGAATTAAGAATGATGAAATTGGTGTGCAAATCACAAATGGAATGAGGGGTATTTATAGATTTCAAAGAAAATAAAACAAAATAAAAAAAATCAGCACGGTTCGAACCGCTGGTTCTGGTTCGGTTGAACAGACGGTTCGACGATCACAACCGTCCATCATCAACAATTGTTTAATCGCGACCATTGATTGAAATAAATCTTCGAAGCGGCGGTTCGAACTACCGGTTTCCACAACAACTACTAAATCAGAACTGTTGATCATCAACGACTCTATCATCACAGCCGTACACATGACATCATGCTATTTTAAAAAAACTTAAAAATAGGAAAACTGTCGGTTTAACCACCGGTTCGTGTGTTCACCTTACGCTGAATCGAAACCGGATTTCAACTAGAGATGTCAATAGTGACTTCAACCGAAACCAAAACCGAACTTCAAATTTCCGAACCTACCCGAACAATACACACCCCTACCCTGTAGTCAGACTTCAACTAGGGATGTCAATATTGGCCCAACCCGTGGGTACCCACCCTGACCCGCAGTCATTGGGGCGGGGGAGTCCGACCCGTGCACGGGACAAGTCAGGTCTGGGTTTTATGCACGCCTAGTCCCACATTGCCCCACCGCCCCGTTATATATTTCTACATATAAATACACATATATAAGTTCTAATTTTCCTATATCATTCAAAATCTTCTTCCCCTCCCAAGAATTTTGATTGGAGGACCAAATCTTCTTCCTAATTTAACAACAATATTGATGAAATAAACAATGAGTAATAAGATAAAACACTTCTTTTTTGTATATATAAGAGAAGCAATAATTTGGAAATGAAAAGGAAAAACTCAATCATTCTTCCTAATTATTACCTCTAATTTAGCTAATATGTTTTATTTAAAGAGTTATTATTATTATTTTACATTTCTTCCTCATTTGTCATCATTAGAAAACCACCGACAAATAAAGAAAGGTAAGATAATTTGGAATTTTTTTTTAAGAAATGGGGTGGGGTGGACCTGCCCTACTAGGGGCGGACATGTGGCACGTATTTGTGACCCGTGGTGGGACACAGAATGGGTCTGGATCCTCGGGTACATGTATGCGGTGGGCCTAAATACTTAGATATCTGTTCTACCCCGTCCTAATGACATCCTAATTTCAACTCATGTTTATATTTAGAATTATATATTTTACGTGGCACTTATATTTAGAATTTATAACTATTTTTGTTCAATTTATGTTTATATTCAGAATTGTATATTTTATATCGCGCATATATATATATATATATATATTCAAAAATAGTTATAAATTCTATATATATATAGAGAGAGAGAATTAATTAATCAGTGTTGATGAACACTAATAACCAAAGACGGACTCACCTTAGGGCCAGGGGGGCACTGAGCCCCCTGAAATTTTGAAAAATAGTTAGGGGTATTTTCGTAATTTCACCATTTTAATAATAAAAAAAAAGGATAACACTAGTCCAATGCACATCACAATTTGTTTTGCAAATTTTCTTCTTTGTCTTCCACCCAACATAAATCCCTCCGGCCTCAGCTTTGTTTTTAGATTTTTTTTCTTTTTCTCAATGCCTTTCTATCTAATTTTAACATAAAATATTTTTTTTATATAATTTTTATGGTTTATTTTTTCTTTATTATTGTAGATTTATTATATCTTAAATTGTATATGTTATATAATGATTAGATGCAAAAAATTGATGAATGAATCCATACTTGCAGTTATGGAAAAAAAAATTATGGTAGGTAATTGTCAAAATATTCTTTAAAATTTGTAGTTTTTGTATTCTAATAGTGATAGACAATATTTAAGTTAAAGTGAAGTTATAAATAGAATTTATCAAAATTGAGTAAACGAAGAAAGTAAGATGAAATTTGTAATACAAGTGTTAGATATAATTAAGTTACTAATTTTGGATTTCATTATTTTATAATGTAATATATTAACTTTGTCGAAATTATAATAAATTTATGTGCTGAGTTTAAAATTATAGTTTTTTTTTTATAAGTTCACGTGGGCCCCCCTAAATTGAAATCTTGGATTCGTCACTGCTAATAACAGTCAACATTTTGTGCGCGCACATTGCATAAATTAATATAGATACACATGATAATCGATAGATAGTGTATTAGACTATAACTATATATATATAGCATATGGTAAAACATATATTGTAATCATTTTGCTCCACACTTTTTTTAGCGTATTTAGAATTTGGTAGGTATAAATTTATATGGTTTTGTTATACACCTCAATAAAAATTTTGTGAAATTAATTCCAATACTAATTACTGAAACTTGAATAAATTCATATTCTCTTAATTACAAAATGTGGGCTCAATAAAATGTTTTGATTCTTAACATCTAATATTGCATCTTTTATTACCACAACAAATATGTGACATTAGAAATTACTAAAATTCCAACGAAAAAGTTCTGTTGGAATTCTGCAATTGCAACAAAAATTCCAACAAAAATCAGGGCGTCGAAAAAGTGATCGTTAGAATTGAAAATTCCAATGCTATTTTTTCAATGGAAAGCTGGTACAAGAAGAACATAAGTAAGAGTAAGCTTATCAGTGATTTTCACTTCTCCAATTTGTGTAACTATTTTACTAGAACCAAAGGCAAGTGTACAGTAATAGGTGTAATGAGATCAGTGATTTTAGAGGCTAAGGACTGATGGGAACAAATGTGTTTACTGGTTTCTGCATCAACTATCCAGTGACCTTTATGCAAGTTCTTTAAAATAGATTGAACAAAGTGTGTAGTGCTTGAAGAGTATGACATAAGTACTTAAACTTTCTGCGAAGTGGGCAAAAGAATGCGGTTGTCCTCCCTCAGCAACTCCTTGACCTCCAGTACCCATGTATTTTGCAATCTCTCTTTGTATCATCAAAGCAAAAACAGGTAGTTTAGTGTTATCTTTTGTACTTCTAGTAGAGCATATTAGTTGTAGCAACTCCTTTTCTTCTACCATATTAGCTGTATAGACATTTCTCTTCTCTTTCAATTCTTTGTACCAATCCGGTACCCAAAGTTTGAAACAATCCTTTTGTTCATGACCATTGTAGCCACAGTGATCTCATATCAATTGTGATCATTCTTCTGTACTCGTCCTATGAACATTTCTTATTCCTCTTCCAACATTTCCTCCAATCCTTCCTCTCCATTTACTTAGGGGATAACTTATGATAGTGACATTTTATCTAATTTTATCTGGTGT
Organism: Scutellaria minor; assembly: GCA_954870855.1. Lineage (NCBI taxonomy): Eukaryota > Viridiplantae > Streptophyta > Magnoliopsida > Lamiales > Lamiaceae > Scutellaria > Scutellaria minor. Next base: position 6,616,630 of record OX940729.1, read on the forward strand.
TTACTTTGATGGAAATAAAAATGCGGGTTATCCTTCAGACACGGGATAAAATGTCAAAATCCGGATAATACCTTGAATAATAATCTAGACCACCTCCTAGGATAGTTTACCCAAAATTTGGGATAACATTAGAAAATTACATTTCTATCCCTAATAAACATTAAACATTTACATAAAAGAGACATTTGAATAATATCACTCTAATCCTAATCTTCATATATTACATAATAAACGGTGAATAAAGATAGTTATCCAAATATTATATGTTAGAGTAAACATTGAAAATGGATAACAATTTATATCTTATCCTTCAAAGGTATCTCACTAACCTAAATAATTAGGCAAAAACTTTTATACACAAGGTGCATGGATCCTAGATCCATGCACCTTAATTTGGTATCCGACCCGTTCGCCCGCTTGGCCATCAGTCCAATAAATTCAGGGCTCAACTTCATAATTCAGTCAAATGGGCTGAGTTTATTTATATGACCCAACTATTTTATTCAGTCAAATGGGTTCTTCTTTTTTGCGATTTCTGTAAGTTTTTTTTTCTGAGATTTCGGTTTGTTTTCTTCAAACCTTACATGCAATCGTATTTCAATCGTCTAATATACTGTTTGTTTCTACATTTTAGGTTTCCATTATCTGGATTTTGGTTTACTTTCTTCAACGGTAAGTTTTCTGAATTTTATTTTGTTTTTCGAGATTTATTTTTACACTTCGTATTCTCTGTTTTTTTTTCTCACATTTCTATGTTATTCGCGCGCCTGTGTTGTGCGTTCTTCGTGTTTGTATGTGTCTCTATTTTTTTGTGTTTCTTAGATTAGTAAAATATTAATGAAACAGTCCCAGTGTACTTTGTTATACAGTATCCCAGGACTGATAAAATTGAGAAATATGAAATGGAAGATGTGGATTTTCCGTGGAGAGCATTGGAGTTCAAAGAAACAAATGATTGTGGAATGTTTATGGTGCACCATATGACGTATTTCAATGGTGTTCCATATGATAAACCTGATTTAAGAAAGGTATGCTATTCTTCTACGAAGCAATACTATTCAATAATATATAATAGTACGTTAAGCTATATTTTAGTAATACTGATAAGGGATACATAAACAATATTAGTTATTTAACTAAATCGTACAGTTAATAATGTTATGCAGTATTATTTTTGTTACAGTGAATAGTTTTATATGTTGAAGAAACATTATTAGTTTTTAACTTATTTTTTTCTCATTGCAACCACTTTTGAGGAAAGTCCAGAGGGCAGAATTTGCTTCTACAATTGTCATGTCACGTTTAAATGATGAATGGGCATATGTCATTGATAGGGTTAGAAGGTTCTATGTGGCAAAACCCAGATTCATAAAGCTTAAGAGAAAAGAGGTCGTTGCTGCAATGAAGAAAAGAAAAATTGCTATTTCAAGAAAGGGGAGACCAAAAAGGAAGTGTGTTGATGAAAAACAATCTTAGTTTAGTTTTTGGGTGAATGTTTTTGGGTGGTGAAAAACAACAATATCTGTTTTGACTGGTGAATGTGTTATATAATTGTGTGTATTATGTGTGCTTGCATCTCTTGAAATGAATTCTGATGTTGAATTAGTGTTTTTGAAAAGTATGTTTTGATATCATATTACAATTATAATATATTTATATTGGTTATAACTTTATATTATATATTTTTTGAAGTAGGGATATAGTGGGAAAGTATAAAATGAAAAACAAGGTAATCAATGAAACCTGTATTATACATGTTTTTTAACAGTATTAGTATCAAAGATAAATAGTAATAGTCATAAGCATAGCAGTATCATTCTTGAACGTAACATTATTCTACATGTTTTTATAACAGTATTAGTATCAAACATAAACGGTAATAACTATAAGCATTAACAATATCATTCTTGCACGTAAACATTATTATACATGTTTTTTTAACAGTATTATTGTCAAACATAAACAGTAATAGCCATAAACATTAACAGTGTCATTCTTGAACGTAAAAATTACTTATACTTAAATATAAAGTATTAAGGCATAATATATAACAATATTACTGTTAAATGTAATATTTAATATATATAAAGAATTATAGTGTAAGATAGTTGCATTAATATTCTTAAAAATAGATCAGTATTACTAATGAAGTAACAATATTACTTCAAAAATAGAACATTATTACTTAAAGCTATGATATAAAACAAACTTTTTTTTGGTACGTACAGTGTTAAACTGCCAAATTCTAATGTTGAATCATTCTTTGATGGACTTCTTCTCTTCTTATTTTTATGAAAATGTCTCTTTAGTCTCTTGCTCCTACCTTTAGTGACTGCACGATCTTGTTAAATCTTCCACATTTATTTTTCATCTTCAACAATTATTACAACCATTGATTCTGCAATTATAAATACAGTGTTATTCAAATAACACAACAATATCACTTTATTTTAACACAACAGTATCACTCAAATAACACAACAATATGTAAAAACATTCAGTACTATATAACTTAATTCAATTAACATAACAAGTAACATGGCAGAAAACAACATAACATGTAAAAACATTCAGTACTACATAACTTAACATAACAATATTATTTCAGTGGATTTCAATTTAAATTACCAGTATTCTCTGCCATATTTTTTGAGATCCGACCTTGAATCCTCAATTAGATGGAGGTTGCATCAATACTTGACGCGATTTATATTTGCTAGGTTATTCGAACACTATATTAGTTTCAAACCTTCATCAATGGGTATTCGAATACTGTATTAGCTTCAAACCTTCATCAATGACGGACACAATTTTATCATAAATAGCATTATCTCGAAACTTCATCAATGGTGGACGCTATGTGAATGGATGGAAATTAAATTACATTATTAGTCTGTTTTATGGTCAAAAAACATGTTACCTTCCCGATTTCATCCATGGTTGTCGAAGGAAACTTTCTCCCCAAGCTGGCTTTCTCCCCAAGCTGCTACAGTGACGCGTAAATTTTTATTTATTTATTTATTGAGGGCGCGTGTTAACACGCGCCCGTCATTTAGTAGCGCGTGATTGGTGCGTGTGGAATCACGATTGTAGGCGGTTGGGATAGAAAATGATCCATTTTGTTGTGCACAGATCAATGGATCCATGCACAAGTTGCACAGGAGACTCTCTCAAATAATTAATCTATCTTTATTTACCAAAAGTAAACGAAGCCTAAAACCTCTTCCAAAGTTATCTCGAAGCCTAAAATCTCTTCCAAAGTTATCTCTGACCATCATAGCTGCATTATCCAAGGAATTAGAAATAAAATTATGAACACTTTTCTACTTTTCAATCTTCAATATCATCGAATAGGCCTTATCATCGCAATCGGCAAACTTATCTGCTCTTCAAATTCGTTGCCATAAAATTATTTTGTTTGTTTTGTATTCCAATTTTTTTGTATGTAAAAGGGAAAAAAATCAAAATTCAAGTTTTGAAACTGATGAAAATCTTTGGTCTCACTTCAGATTATATAGCAGAAAATTATGGGTTATGTAAATATTATGATCATCGTCGAAATCAAAATTTTCAAGATTTCTTGAAAAATTAAAAAAAATTCTAAATTATGTAATCTGATTTTCTTTTGACGAATGTGTAATCTGATAAATTGGTTGTCTAGAGAAGGAAAATGACTTTCTCTTGAGATAATTTTTTTATTTTTTTGAAACTTTATTGGACTTCTTAAAAAAGAGTTAGTCTTGTGTGCACTTGGTGCACATGCAATCCGGGTCGACCCGGTTTTTGATCCAGATCCGCGTGTTTTTTAATTTTGCCTTTTTTTTTTTTGTTTTAGGTTGTGACCTTTATGTTGTAAATGTGTGACCTTTATGTTATAAATATGTGACCTTTATGTACAACTATCATGACCGTAATTTAGAAAAAAATGAAGATTTTCAATATAATTTGAACTATACACCTTTATGTGATATCAATGTGACCTTTATGTTATATTATGTCACCTTTATGTACAAATATTCTGACTTTTATATAATATATAAAGATGCATAAATGTCATAATATTTGTACATAAAGGTTGACATAATATAACATAAATGTCACATTAATATCACATAAAGGTACATAGTACAAATTGTGTTGAAAATCTTCATTTCTTTTCCTAAGTTACAGTGCATAAAGGTAGAAATAGTTGTACATAAAGGTCACACATTTATAACGTAAATGTCATACATTTATAACGTAAAGGTCAGGACAAAAATTTGGAAAAAAAAATTAAAAAAAATTAAAAACTCGCGGATCCGGATCGGATCGACCCAGTTTTTGACCCGGATTCGCGTGTTTTTGAATTTTGCTTTTTTTTTTTTTTGCTTCAGGTTGTGACCTTTATGTTGTAAATGTGTGACCTTTATGTTATAAATGTGTGACATTTATGTTATAAATGTGTGACCTTATGTACAACTATCATGACCTTTACTTAGAAAAAAATGAAGATTTTTCCTAAGTTACAGTGCATAAAGGTAGAGATAGTTGGTTCACGGGTACAACCTTTGTAACTTCATGGTATACCCATGGATTGGCCAGTTCCTATTTGGAAGGCTGTAATTTCTTAACAGCCGCGGTTTCTACTCCTGCTAATAGTTTAGCGCATTCTTTATTGTTACTATGGGGTCCTGAAGCACAAGGAGATTTTACTCGTTGGTGTCAATTAGGTGGTCTGTGGACTTTTGTTGCTCTGCACGACGCTTTCGGCTTAATAGGTTTCATGTTACGTCAATTTGAGCTTTCGGCTTAATAGATTGCACGGATCTTAGATCCGTGCACCTGGTGCACAGGAGTTTTTGTGCTTAAAAAAACATAAAATAAACAAAAGCAACAAATTCTTTTATAACGGTTATATAGTTTGTAGGTTGGGCTTCTTTGAAACAACAGTTTAGGCCTATGATCTCGTTGGGCCCTGGATCCATTTCAATTAACTAATTGGATTTTAATTATTTATTTTGAATATATATATATATATATATATATATATATATATATAAAATTTATTACTTATTAGGAAGATTTGGGGTTATGCTGATTTTAGTAAGTCAACATGTGTAAAATTTATGGTAAGTCCGATTTTTAACAAGATTAATTTTATAATATAATTATTGTAATGTTGAATGATGTAAAGAGAATTTATGACATAATCACCATCACCATTTACCGTAATTATATAATTATTGGTACATCAGCCAATATTCACAATAAATAAACGGTGTTACCATTCATAACTCAATCATATTTTATATACCATTGTTTTGTCACATAATCACTCAACACAATCATATGTTATATATTGTTGTCACATAATCACGTGGAATCTTTCATATGCAATCGATGCTAAATTTTTTGAAAATAATAAAATAAAATCACCAATATTTTTGGTATTTAATAAAACAATTATCATATTAATATTTTCTAATTTTAGTTTCAACAAAATAAATTAATTACTAAACAATCATCTCATTATTACTCTCACATCTACTAACAACATAATACATTATCAATATCAACTAAGTAATATCAATATTTTGAAAATAATACATACATTTTAATAATATCGATACATTTGAAACTAATGCAAATTCCACGGCCATCAAATATTTTATAATTTTAGTTTTAATATAACAAATTAATCATTAAACAATCTTTTATACATTGATGAAGGTATCCGGAAATATCTCTGATATTTTCCTGATATTTCCATTTTTCACGTAACCGAGAGAAATTTTGTCAAAATATCGATAAAATATCAATGTCAATTTCAATATCGGTGACTTCATGGTACAAATGGTAGGAAAATAGGTGAAATATCGATAAATATCGGTATCGATTTCAATATTGGTGGTTTCATGGTACAAATTATATGAAAATCCGTGAAATATCATGAAAATATTGGTAAATATCGTTAAATATTGGAAAAATATTTCCACCGATTTCGATATTTCCACGATATTTCCGTAAAATTAAGATCCCGATATTTCCATCGAAACCAAAATTTTCATCCTTGCTCTTATATCTATCGATAACATAATACAACACACACCAACTATCAATATCAACTGAGTCATATCAATAGTTTTGAAAATAATCCATACATTTTTATAATATCGACAAATTTGAAAACAATACAAATTCCACGACGATCAACTATCATATCAATATTTTAAAATTTTAGTTTCTAACGTAACAAATTAATCATTAAACAATCATGTCATCATTACTCTCACATCAACTAACAACACAAAAACCAAAAATATCAAAATCAATATCAACTAAGTAATATCAATATTTTTGAAAATAATCCATACATTTTGATAATATCAACAAATTTGAATTTGCAAACACACTAAAATTTCAATATAAATATCAACTAAATTATATTAATATTTTTGAAAATATCTCAATATCTGACATATAAATACATCAAGCATATAATTATCAATATCAAGTAAGTATATTAATATTTAAAAAAAAAGAAAGAAACCATAGTGTTGTGTTTTGCATACTGCCCTAAGATCTCAGGATATGCAAATACACCATAGGCCTCTGATATTCTTTTGCCTAGCTGTTGTAACATTTCAGTTGCCCTCATATTCGTGTTTAAGCTAAGGCCTAGGTTGAGTTCTATAATTTCAAGTAACTACAAAACCTTAATGTGAAAATATATTGACGTACATCATAATTGAACTCTAATTTCAAGTAACTACAAAACCTTAATGTGAAAACTCTAATTTCAAGTAACTACAAAACCTTAATGTGAAAATATATTGACGTACATAGTTGAACTCTGTGTTGTCATGAAAGACAAACCTGTCCCTTCAGATTCTTTTCATTGCTGCATTAAAAAATCTGTACATCTGTACATTTGCAAGAAATGACGAAGTGAACAGCAAGAAATGATGAAGAATTGAAGATTGATCTGCTTGAATCTATCTAACCAAAGTGAACTGCATGCTGAAATCACAGTTTCCAAAAATGAAAACGGGATGAAAACCCTCCGGATTCTTTTCAGTGCTGCCTTAAAAAATCGGTACATCTGTACATCTACAAGAAATGACGAAATGAACTGCTAATGACGAAGCAAGAAATGACGAGGAATTGAAGATTGATCTACTTGAATCTATCTATCCTAAGTGAACTGCAGGCTGAAATCACAGTTTCCATAAATGAAAACGGGATGAAAAAGCAAGAAATGACAAAGAATTGAAGATTGATCTGCTTGAATCTATCTAACCAAAGTGCATTGCATGCTGAAATCACTGTTTCCAAAAATGAAAACGGGATGAAAAATGAAAAAAATGGCAAAAGGAACAATCACAGTTTAAAGTGAACTGTATGCTGAAATCACAGTTTCCAAAAATGAAAATGGGATGAAAAATCAAGAAGAATTGAAGATTGATCTGATTGAATCTATCTAATCAAAGTGAACTGCAGGCTGAAATCACAGTTTCCAAAAATGAAATCGGACCCCTACGATCGAGAGAGAGTCTTCTTGTCAATCTTTCTTATCATCCACTAAAGGGAAAATCAGAGAAATTAGATTGAATTTTCCGATGTGGGATAACACCCTTTTCAAATGATCCAAAAAAATATGCAACTTTGAGACTCAATTTCTCATTCACCCTTCAACCATTTTGGGCATACAATGAGTTGTATCGTCTCGAACCTTTCTCGAAGGAGGGAGGAGGACACGATCCAACTTTCCATTTCCAAAATCAGGTACAGGATCCACGTCAAAACGCCAAACTTGGGCAAAACTTCTGTTTTTTCCAAAATATATTGACGTACATCATAGTTGAACTCTATGTTGTCATTGTTGTTTGGTAATATCGGTATATCAGTTGCGTGTTGTGAAAATAATCCATGAAAGACAAACTTGTGCCTCTGGATTCTTTTCAGTTCAGTGCTGCCTTTAAAAATCGGTACATATGTGGTCCATATAGTACAAAACCATTCCCATGGATATGTTTCAAACCTGCAGATATTTTACAATAAAGACTCAGAGGTTTCAACCAAAAACATAACACCAAAAGCTTATTGCACTTCTAATATGCATAACCAAAAACTAGGTGACCTAAGCATAACACCAAAACATACCCCTGTAGATATTGTACATTAAAGACTTAGTTTCTATATACTAAAAATACTTGAAAAATATGGCAGCGTATTGTAAATCATAAACCTGCAGATATTGTATATTAAAGACTTAGAGGTTGATAACTAAAACCAAAAGTATATTGCACTTCTAATATGCATAACCAAAAGAGGTAAACTAAAGACTTAGAGGTTTCTATATACTAAAAATACTTGTACATTAAACCTGCAGATATTGTAAATCATAAACCTGCAGATATTGTTAAAGACTTAGAGGTTTATAACCGAAACAAGTATATTGCACTTCTAATAAGAATAAAAATAATAAGAATACAAAATCTACGAGAGATTTACGGTCTGATCATAAGAATAATAAAATACTTCAATAAAACACACATTCTTACTTGAAGCCATGGTGATTCAAAAATGGTTATGCTTGTGTAATTGGAGGGTTCGCCTTCTGTAGAGTTGTTGGAGATTCAGTGTGATCTAAATCAACATTGATCATTCAAGAAATTGAAATGATTAAAATGTGATGCAAGAACTGGTTACACTTGTGTAATTGTAGAGTTGATTGATCACTCTAAGAAATGGGGTGGCGCTTATGTAGGGTTGTTGGAGACTTGAAATTACTGTAGAGTGCTGTTTGATAATTCCAGAATTTCCTTTGATCACTCAAGAAATGGGGTCACTGTGAGTGTACTGGGCCACAAAATGTTGTTGGGCCCTAGCATTCACAACTCTTGGCAGCCCAAATGATCCCAGGACCTGCCCTGGTCCTTTCTCTCGGCCCATCAGCCCATGGCCCAGCTCCCTTTTTTAAGTGTCTTGATCTCTACCCTTCATTCTAGGGTTATGATCTTGACCGTTCCTTCCAAACCCTCCTTAGAGCATCTTCAATGGAACACTACATCTCACACTACCTCTACATGTAGTGTGAAATGGTGCTCTAACCGTACACTACATTTCCCTACTACATTACAGATTTGAATAGTGCACCACTCAATATAGTGGACACTATTGCACTACACTACATTTTTATTTTTATTTTTTGATTTTTTTAATACAATTTTAATTTCACAATTTATTTTTAATACAATTTGCATTTCATCATTTCATGAAGCAATATTATTGTTTATGAAAAAATTATTATTTACTACATGTGTATTATATAAAAGTATTTTTTTAGGCTAAATAAAATAAACACAATACATTAAATCATAAAGTACATTAAATTAAAATACATAAATCACAAAATACATTAATGCAATTAGGCTAAAATAGAGACGCCCAAACGGTTCGCCGGTTACGGTTCCGGTTCGAACCGCCGGTTCGGCGGTTTCGAATTGGTGGAACCGAAACCGAACCGTGTGATGGCCGATTCCGGTTTCGGTTCCAAACCGCCGGTTGAACCGGAACCGGGCGGTTCGGCCGGTTCGAACCGGCGGTTTTGGTCGGTTTTTTTTTTTTTTTTGATTGATTTTTTTATAATTATAAAATCACAACTCCAAATTTGATTTTTAATGTTTGTTTTGAAATATATCATATCATAATTTATACCATGAGAAATTGAAATATTTAAGTGAACAAACATTTTTCATTATCATTATAACTTGGAAAATTATTACAAGTTAGAACTCTATATAATCTATGATCTAATATATTACAAAAGTTGATATATATTACAATTACAAAAGTCCATATCTATCTAAAAGAAATAAAAGTCTATCTTGAATTACAATTATCTATCTATCTTGAATTATATAATACAATTCTAAGATCTAAGTAGAACATTCTAACTAAGTAACATATGAAACAACATTAGCCAAAAGGAGGGGAAAAAAATTGAAAGAGCTTGAGTTTTATTCTAAGTTTGGAATTGAAATTCAAATTCCAAACTTAAAATAAAATTGCCTACGTATCCTTAATTCAAATCAAATTAAGGAATCAAAGCTTACGTAGTTCTCTTACCTCAACTTACCTACGCCCAATCGTCGGGGTTGTTGATGCCACTACCACCGGAGGATGTTGTGTTTGAGTCGTAACCATACAAGTCCGGTTCACCTTCCTCAAAGCGTGTGCAATCGAGGTTTTGTTGACGTTTGGATGCCTTGACCCAATCCTCAAGGAGCATAAGGTTTTGGACATTCTCGGCGGCCAAGTTTGCTCGTCTCGCACTCAAAGTGTGGCCCGATATGCTAAAGGCATGTTCAACCGAGACCGTGGAGGCGGGACATGCAAAGATCTCCTTGGCAATAATTGTTAGTATAGGATATATGGTGGTCCTCCGTGACCACCACTTTAATAGATCCGAATTGTTCTCGAAAGCAATAGATTCAAAAGTAGCACTTAAATAAGAATCTAATTCTTGTGATGGGTTGGTACCTCTAGCTCTTTTTTGCGTTCTTATGTCATAGAAGTTGTAAAATTGACTAAGAGTTGGTCCAAAACTAGATGAAGAAGAAGAATAACTACTAGATCCTACATTTTGATCTCCTACTTCATCACTACTACTTGCATCACCATGAATTGTTTTATATTGTCTAAATAAATCATACAAATAATCTTTTGCCCGTTTTACTACTTCCCTAGGATTAGGCACATATTCTACTAGATCATATTCACTAATCAAACCACATGGAAACAATGCATTATAGTACATATTTAAGAGTTCTTCTAATCCATCTTCTCTAATCCTAGGATCTAATAATTTAGCACATAAATATAGAGGGGGTAGCTCATGATAATATTTTAACCATTTTGCTTTCATCATAATAATTGCATCACTTAAAATAGGATCATCTTTGTAAGAGTTAATTACCAAAGCAATTTTAACACATTGATCTAAAGCTAAAGGAGATGTAGGATAATAACATCCACTAACTTCCCTAGTGGCTTCTTCAAAAATTTTTAACAAACCCATCATGTTTATACAAGAATCCCAAGAATGTGCAACTAACATAACATTATTATCACCAAATTCCATAAAAAAAGCACATAAAAGTTCTCTATAATTATACGAATCTTGAAGCATGTAAAAAGTAGAATTCCACCTATGTGGCACATCTTTCACAAATTTTTTTACTTCTAATCCATTCAATTTACAAAACGTGGCCCATCTTTTCCGCATTTGTACGGTGTGACAAATTAAATTAATTGCATCTCTAATTTTATCTATTTCTACTTCTAAAGTTTTTAATCCATCTTGAACACATAAATTAAAAACATGACACATGCATCTAGTATGAAAAAGATCACCATTTAATGAAGGTTTACAAAAATCAATTATTGTAGGCAAGCTAGCTTTATTATTAGTTGCATTATCTAAAGCTATAGCAAATACTTTTGTTAATATACCATAATCATTTAACACATGTATTACTTTTTGTGAAATATGCAAACCGGTATGTTTTTTATTAAAATCAATAAAAGCAATTAAACGTTTTTGAACATCCCATGCATCATCAATCCAATGGCAAGTAATTCCCATATAATCATTTTTATTATAAGGATCTTTCCAACAATCACAACATATTGCAACTTTTTGTTTAAGGTTAGCTAAATCGGATACTAATTTATATTTTCTTTCACGTACTCTTTTATCAATATCCCTAGTGGCCGTGTTCCTACTTATCATTCTAGCGGGTGGTTGTAAATACGTGCTCACATAATCTTCATAAAGGTCATCGGAAGCAAATGAAAAAGGTAGATGTTTTGAAGCAATAAAATCGGCGGTGCCTTTCCTAAGTTCTAATTGACTAAATTTAAAGGTTAAAGAATCCATACCTTGTGAAGACCCGGTGAATCTTCGTAGTTGTGTTTGAGAGCGCTCCAATCCAACCTTGTCGGGATGCTTCTTCGTAATGTGGTTGTTAAACGTTCCATAGCCCCCTCCATGCTTGAACTTGTATTGCTTTCCACAATGGTTGCACGTGACTACGTAGTCGACATCCGAATTCGGCACGGCTTCCTTCTTGAAGTGAATGGAGAAAATGTCACTTCGAAGTGAAGAAGGTGCTCTATTTGAAGTGGTTTGAGTTTGATTCAAACTCTCTTGTGTCGGATGCACCTCTTCTTCATCTTCGTCGGCTAAGGCTTGAGCGATTTGTTCCCCCAAATCGACATTCGGATCAAGGTCGTCACACCATTGATCAATGAGTTCATCTTCATACGATGGTGGAGGTGGCATGGGACTCTTTCCCTTCCCACGAGATGATGAAGTTGAAGAATCTCTTCTAGACATGATGAATTTACAATAGAAAAAATAGAAGTAGAAATAGAACTAGAAGTTGATGACGAAGAACAAGAAATCGAAATATAACAAGAATTTGAGAGATTTTGAACTTGAAATAATTTAAAGTGAGCTAGAATGCAAGAATTGAGACTTGAGAGAGAGAGAGCAAGAGAATTGGTGTGAGCAAATACACAATTTGAACCCCTATTTATAGATCTTAAAAATTCAAAAAAAAAAAAAAAAAAAAAGGAAATTGCTACGCTCCGGTTCGAACCGCCGGTTCCGGTTCGGTTCGAACCGGCGGTTCGACACATCACAGCCGTCAATTTCCAACGGCCATTTGATCTCGGCCGTTGGATGCAAAATTCCTCCAAACCGCCGGTTTCCGGTTCGGTTCGGTTTTGGCCGGTTTGCAACGGTCATTTCATCCGAGCCATTCATCTTCAACGGCTATATTTGATTCAAGCACAGCCGTACACGTGGCATGGTCGAATTTAAAAAAAAAAAAAAAATTACATAAAACCGGCGGTTTGAACCGCCGGTTCGCCGGTTTGTTTAATTGAAAACCGAAACCGAACCGGTTCCCGGCGGTTCCCGGTTCCGGTTTGGAACCGAAACCGGGTCAACGGTTCCCGGAACCGTTGACCGCCGGTTCGAACCGGCCCGGTTCCGGTTTTCCGAACCGTTTGGGCGTGTTTAGGCTAAAATGCATAAATTAAAATAAACATAAAACGTCTAAAGAACGATTAGGCTAAAAAAAGTACGATACGAGAATTTAAACGTCCTAATTAATAATCTTTGAGATTACTTCCCGACCCTCTGAGATCTTAAAAATATCCGCTATACATATCAAAAGTATTATTTGTTGGTGGTTGTTGGGAAAGTTCTTCATTTTTTCGTATAACGTCTAGAGGTATTGCTCCTCCTTGCCATTATGTCATTCAAGGAAAGGAATACAACATGGGTATTATTTAGCTGATAATATTTACCCAAAATGGTCAACTTTTGTGCAAACTATTCGCGACCCACGCTCTTTAAAAATAAGCATTTTGCAGTGAAACAAGAATCATGTAGAAAAGATGTGGAGCGTGCGTTTGGAGTTCTCCAAAGTCGATTTGCGATTCATGTGGCAAATCCAACTCGTTTTTGGAGCAAAGATGATTTGCGAGATATAATGATTGCTTGCATAATCATGCATAATATGATAATTGAAGATGAACGCGATCTTGATAAGTCGATTGAAGCTACAACGGAGGTACCAGCTCCCGATGTAGAAACGGTTAGCAATAAAACTTCTTCATTTCAAGCATTTGTTGGTCGATTTAGACAAATTAGAGACAAAGATGCTCACATCGCACTTCGTAATGCATTGATTGATCATATGTGGGAGGAGCATTCTAATTCTGAGATCTAGATTATCGTTATTGTTTTATTGAAATTTCCTGTATTGTGTGTGTTGTTTTTTCTTGTGTTAATTTTATGTTTTTTAATATGTATGATTGTAGCATTGTATCACGAAATTTAATTTAATGTTGTTCTATAATTTTTGCCTTTTTATATTCACATTTTTTTAAAAAAATAACTAATAAAAATAATTATATTCAATAATCAATATAAAACAAAAATAAAAATATTATGCAATTATTAAGTTTAAATTTGTATAAATTGTAAATCAATAAAAAATAAGAATAGTAAATGTAGTGCAGAATATAGCGTTGACGATTGGAGATGAATTTAATGTAGTGTGAATTTTGTTGTAGTGTAGTGTGAATTTTGTTGTAGTGTAGTTTGAACGATTGGAGATGCTCTAAGATATATCTCTCTTTGGTACACTCTATTCCTAATCTCCCATGGTTGCGCCGCGTCTCTGTTGCTGTTCATGTCGTTCCTCTGGCCTGTTTTACCCTCGGCTTGTACTAGGCCCGTCGTCCTGTCGGCTTGGGTCCTATACACACCCTTGAGAGGGTTGTTGGTTGGGTAAGGGTAAGAGTTTATATAGATCTCTGTCTTCTCCTTCTCTGAGTGTTCTAAGGGGTGTCTTGAGTGTGAGAGAGAGAGCTTTGTGAACCCGAGCCAGTTATACATGAGTTGATAAACTGACTCGGTTCTCTTGAGGGTTTGGGTGAACTTCTAGGGTTAAGGGCTGAGATCTGGGTTGTCCTCTGTGAGATCTTTGGAGCTACCGCCTGTTTGTGGTGTTTTTGTGTGATTGAACCCTAAGGAAGGGACTGAACCGATCTTCTTCCCGATCTGTGTGTTGGATCGATCAGGTTGTTTCTGACCTTCTTTTTTTCTTTTCTGGCTTGTAATAGTTATATGTATCCTAGCTATACTATGTGTAATAGTTGTAAAGGATGACTATGTATGGACCGATACCCAACAGTCACGCTTAGTTTGATCGATCAAGGAATTGACGCGGTAAAGTGATATGGGGGCCGTATTATATTTTCGTGAAAATGCCATTAATCTGGGTGATATAAATCTGGGCCTGGTTATAAAATTGGGCCTGCATGATTGTCTTTTTTTTGCCTAATATAACTAAATCGATTCTCAACAGCTAAATATCCGCGTTTCTTAAGTTTTATTAATGATCATAAGCTCACTCATACTTCAGTTTTATTAGAGTATAATTTAAAGAACACTTTAGCACAATCGCAGTTAATTTGGAACATTGCAAATCAATTTAAGACATTTAAAATCAATTATTGGCATCAATATCTATTTAACAACACCGAGATCTGACATCAATTATGTTCACGTATGTACGTAACTGATCCCCAAAAAATTAGCATTGAAAATGATTTCTGACTGGCTCTTTATTGATCTGTGACCGCGTGTCGCAACGCGGTAAAATTAAATAATATCTTCCCTATCCCAACCAACTAGTAGCTAGGGCAAGTCAAAGTCGATCCCACGTGGGGTGATGATTACCTATGCCACCTACGTTCAATTATCAAACACTTAACCTAGGTTATCAGACTAAATCAAACATCAATAATTAAAAATACCCTGCACAGATAACATAATCAATTCCAATCAAACATCGAGAAGGGGAAACGAGATTAATTAAAACATAAAAGAAATATGGGTTCAAACATCTCTGTTAACCGGAATTGAAGGATTAGCCGAGCATCTTTAGAATTGAATCCACAAAGGTAATTGAAAACTCCATCTAAATTAATCTAGAGAACTAAAAATATGTTTCTCTCTAACTAAACTCTCTCTTTCTAATCTCCAAAGCTAATCTCCTTCCTCCAGAATACGTGAACAACGGCTAATAGGTGGTGATGATCCCTTTTACTTGGAGAAAAAGTTTAATAAAAATAAAGGGTTACTCCTCAAAGTTTGCGTGAACAATCCCTTCTGGCCACCAATCCTACTCAAGTAATGGGCCGCCACTTCTCCTCAAGTAATGGGCCTCCACTTCATTTCTTTCCTCTTTTTTAATTTGTTAAAAACCCAAATGAATGATATTGGGCCTTCTCTTGGACTTTAGGAATTGAATTGGGCCCAATTGACTCTCTTCGTCCCTTGACCAACTTTCTCGACTCCAAAATATTTCAAAACTCCTAAAATAATCAAGAAAATAATATATGAAATAATTGAAGATTGAAAACATAAATAGGTATAAAAACGATGCATTCAATTGTCTAAAAGATTATAAAATCACAAATATGCCCTCGATAAAATGCACCTATTTCTTACTTATCAATATGATGATAGCTATTTTCTTTGATCATTTAAAATGAGTTTATTCTGACTTTTGGTATATGTTTGAATGTATAAATGCACAAAATGTGAATTCAATATGTAACATGGTGATAATGGAAGACTGTTTATTTCTTCATCCTATGTAAATTATGCATATATAGGTTGAAACAGTGGCTCAGTTTGGTATAATTTTCCTTTTCTTTGCTCTGTGCCTTGAGTTCTCCACAGCAAAGGTCAGCTGCTTTCTTATGATACTTTAGAAGGGAGCACTGTTCCTCCTCCCCCTTGTATATAAATTTGAAGTCATGATTTGCTGCTATGAACTAATTATTTATTCACATATTACAGCTCTGTGTTGTTCGAGCAGTTGTTGTTCTTAGAGGGTTACTACAAATTCCCTTTTTATGTGCCCATGTGGAATTATAGCCTCAGTATGTTCATCAATGAATTTACTTTGTTTGTTATTACTTGTGAAATAACATATGATATTACTATGATTTCTAAAATTACTATGAAATCATAGTAATTTCAGTGTTGAGCAAAACATAGTTGCCACCAACCAGAGACTGTCTGCAGTATGTTATGTCATAGGTAGAAGGCATCCCCAGCTGATCCAGATACCTTTTTCCTTTTCAGGACCAGATTACTCATCTATAACTCTACATTGTGCTTCACCATGAATATACGAGGGATCCAGAATCCTGTGTATCAGGTGATTATCGAGACCTAGTTACTGCAAAACATTTACAGTTTTAAAATTATCGGATCTCACTGGAGATTACGAGAGGTACTTTTAGTACTTGCAGTATGATCTATGGTTTAATAAATCTTGCAGTATGATTTACAGTTTACCAATGTCTCCTACTCCTAATGGGAGCAATGGCTTGTGGGACAGAATGTACCCGTACAAGGTATCCACTCTCCAGCTATGAAAGGAAGGCCCACAGGTATAAACGGGGGAAATGTGATGTTAACAGGGCTGAACATGATGGACAGAAACAGCCATGAACTACCACAGCCTCCAAGCCCTTATTGACAAAACCCATCCAATCTGATTATTCGCCCTGTTAATGCATTCAAACCAAATATAATCTTTGCTCTGCAATTAAAAGAAGAATATTTATAAGATTTATGATCATTTCATGTGATAAAAGCTTCAAATGTGATCATCTCTCTGCTGCTTCTTTCTACAATAAGCTTTTCTTATGTGTTTCGAGGGGAGACCCCTTTTCCCACTGACCAAACTTCAGGTAAGTCATCTCTTTTTGGTAAATTTCCAACTGTTTTGCTAAGTTTTTCTTCAATTATATTTCTGGTGATAAACATAATATTTAATTCTGAGATTTTATTTAGGGTATACAGTGAGGAGGAGAATGGTAGGGTGTTGTTACCTTGGGTAGAATTGAAAGCTTTCTTGGTGATAATTTAAGTGATGAAGAAGTCAACTCCACTCTGGTGTTGGCTGCAAAGAGGGCATCAAGGAAGGACCCTCTTGATAGTTTTTGAAAGTACAGGGGTGGCTGGACATAAGCAGTCGCCATTATTGGGCTGTAAGTTTATTCAAATTTGCCAACTTTTTGTGAGTTAGCCTCCACCAGGGAAATATTGAGGGCTTTCTATAATTAGTTTAGTTTAGTGTTTCTCTTTTGAGGTTAGATTTCATGCTTCATGATCTCTGTTTAAGGAACAATAATCTGTTGTATTTGGGTTGGATGAATAATATGGTGCTCAAATCATGTGTAGTGGATCAAGATAGAATTTGTTTTAACTGTGTTGTTGGTTGTAATGAACGGATCAAGAATTGTGATTGATATTATTAGTTGACAGTATTTTTTATTGGGGCAATCTGGTTCGTGATTGCTTGGAAGAGAGAGGTGCCACCGTATCTATACTCAAGAACATATCTCCAGAGAATAAGCATTTTAAGATCAACATCATACATACACAAAATTCTACTTGTTTCTATGTTTTGTTTCACAACTATTCCTTCCTTCATTTAATGTTATCTATCAGCTACTAACTACCTATGCCTATGTGTTGTTTGTTTTGTTGTTCACTTTAGCTGTAAATATTTGTGGCATTTTGTAAAAGCCTCTCAACTCTTGTGAGATGGGAGGAACAACCTACCAGCAATTGGGAAGCTATTCAAAATGGAATACTCGTTGGTGTCACTTGAACTCTCTCTACTTTTGCTGTGTGCTTACTGAGTGTTCTAGTAAACCTTTATAACATACATTATATATTCAACCCATATATACTTGTATATAAATAAGCAATAATTAAAATATCAAAATTGAAATAGATAAAATCAATAATAAAAGTTATTGAATAAAACCTAAATTACAGAATAAAAATAATAAATTTTCATAAACACTATAAGAAAAATGCTCATAGAGGCCCCCTACCACAACACAGGCTACGACAATGGTTCAAAACCGTTGTCGTAGCCATATTAATAAAATAAAATAATATTTTACCATGTAAGTTTGCCGCATCATCTCACACGTCACGTCATCATAAGGATGACATCATCACTGAAATCATCATGATCAATATTATGCGTTGTGTGAGATTCGAACCCGGTGGTACTCTAACCACTAGTCCATTGATGTCTCATGTGACAATGTCTTGCATATTTTTCTTTTATAATATATTTTTGATATTTTTCAATTTTCTATTATTACATATTTTTTGTTAACTTTTATAAAGTATCATTACTTATTAATATAAGTAATTGATTTCCAATTTTGATATATTAATATATATATATATATAATTGAATGATTAATAACTATATTAATAATAATTAATATAATTTTCAAATTATATATATAATGAATATATTTATAAAATTAATATATATTTCAAATTATATGTATAATTAATATATTTATAACATTAATGTATTTTTCAAATTAATATATTTATAAAATTAATAATCTATTGTACATATTTTCTAAAATTTCTTTATAATGAAATAAAATTTAATTCTCAAAATTAGTTTATTTCATCAATTTAATTCAACAATATATTGCATTTCTTCTTTCATTTAAATTTTTTTTGTAATATTTGACTTTTTCTTTAAATATTAGTCTACGACAACGCTTCTACGAGGCTACGACAACGTTAGAAAACAACTCATGTGACAATGTCTTACATATATTTCTTTTATAATATATTTTTGATATTTTTCAATTTTCTATTATTACATATTTTTTTGTTAACTTTTATAAAGTACCATTACTTATTAATATAAGTAATTGATTTCCAATTTTGATATATTAATATATATATATATAATTGAATGATTAATGACTATTAATAATAATTAATATAATTTTCAAATTATATATATAATGAATATATTTATTAAATTAATATATTTTTCAAATTAATATATGTATATTAATAATTAATATATTTTTCAAATTATATTTATAATTAATATATTTATAAAATTAATAATCTGTTGTACATATTTTCTAAAGTTTCTTTATAATGAAATAAAATTTAATTCTCAAAATTAGTTTATTTCATTAATTTAATTCAACAATATATAGCATTTCTTTGTTAACTTTAATAAAGTACCATTACTTATTAATATAAGTAATTGATTTCCAATTTTGATAGATTAATATATATATATATATATATATATAATTGGAAGATTAATGACTATATTAATAATAATTAATATATTTTTTAAATTAATATATGTATATTAATAATGCATATATTTTTCAAATTAATATATTTATAAAATTAATAATCTGTTGTAAATATTTTCTAAATTTTATTTATAATGAAATAAAATTTAATTCTCAAAATTAGTTTATTTCATTAATTTAATTCAACAATATATAACATTTCTTATATCATTTAAAAAAAATTGTAATAATTGACTTTTTTTTTTAAATATTAGTCTACAACAACGCTTTTACGAGGCTACGACAACGTTAGAAAACAACTCTTGTCTTAGGGGTCCTAGGACAACACGTCTACGACAACGACAAGTTCAAACCCTTGTCTATGAGAGAATTTTTCGGGCAAAGACAACGGTTTAAAACATCTACGACAACGGTAGGTTAAAACCGTTGTCTATGAGAGAATTTTCGGGCTACGACAACGGTTTCAAATGTCTACGACAACGGTAGGTTAAAACCGTTGTCTATGAGAGAATTTTTCGGGCTACGACAGCGGTTTCAAAAGTCTACGACAACGGTAGGTTAAAAACCATTGTTTATGAGAGAATTTTTTGGGCTACGACAGCGGTTTTGTCTACGACAACGGCAATTTATGCTACGACAACAGTTTTTTCAAAAAACCGTTGTCTTAGGGGTGTTGTCTATGTGCATTTTTCTTGTAGTGAAATAAAATATGAAAGCACATAGCAAGACATAAATTCAATAGTTTTAGTATAAATATGTGAAATAAGGCTGCAAATGAACATGTTTTTGAATTGTTAGTGAATAAGCTCGATAAGAGTTCGTTTGTGTTTGGTTTGCTTATTAAATGAACAATATATGAGCCAAATTTCGTTTCGTTTATTTAGTTAACCGAACACAATCAGGACTATGCTCGACTCGTTTATGTTTACAAACAAGCTCGTTTATTGTTTATGAACAAGCTCGTTTATATACTCATTTATTTGATCATTAATATTTTTAATTATTTTTTAATAATTATAGAAAACATATAAAGATAAAGTTAAAACCCTATCTACAATTTTAAATAGAGATCTTAGATAACTGTGAAAGTAGTAGGCTTGATAACAAAAAAATTAAGATCTTATATAAATTTTGAAAGAGTTGGTCTGGTGTGCACCAGGTTCCGGGCACACTCGAGTTTACTTATTTATTTTATTTTAGGTGATTCCATTTGCATTACCAATTGAATTAGTAACAACAATTCTCATAGGTTCCCAAGTATTTGGTAACAAATCTCACCATCGAATTTAATATCTACATAAATCAAGTGATTCATCACCTTATTAAATTCATTCAAATGCTCTATTACACCACCACCTTCAAACATCTTCAAATTGAATAATTTTTTCATGAGATGTACTGTATTATTGGCCAATGGCTTTTCATACATATCTGACAAAGCCCTTCATCAACCTTGTTGTGCTAATCTCATTTGCTACTTTGTTGGCTAACGTCAAACAAATCATTCTCAGTACCTATCGATCAAGGAGATTCCAATCATCATCCTTCATGCCTTCGGGTTTGCTCTCATTCAAAGGTAAATACAATTTCTTGCTGAAGAATTAATCCTCCATCCGCATCTTCCAATACAAATAATCAGAACCATCAAATTTGGTGAAATCAAATTCTGATCCTTCTTCATCGAACATCGTTCTCAAATCTGAGAAAATAACCCTGGCTCTAGATACCAGCTGTTGGGAATTAAAAATTCAATCTAATTCGTCATGGAGAATGAACAAATAAAGAAAATAGAAAACAACACACCAACTTTATACAGGTTCACCACAATATGTGACTACATCATGTTTGACGCCGCAGATTTCAATATAATATCAGGAGATGTTAAAATACAAGAGAGTTCCTCACACACACATACCAAAAGTGTATTTCTTAAATTCTAGAGACTCAATTCTCTCACCACATGACCATAACAAAATATACAACCCTAATTTTTTTTATAAGAATTTCAAAAGCTCATTTACAAACCCAATCAATTATTGGTTTGGGCTCCATCAACTCAACACAAGCTAAATTTAGTAGCTATACTTTTCTCAAAGATTTTTTTTTTTTTTTTTTTCAGAAAATGTCGCGACTTTTCAGATGCTCATCTAGAAGGCCAAATAATGCAAAAATCTGACCAAAAAAATAGTCAAAATGAGCTTATGATTGTTATTCCCATTTCATACTCGATCTCCCTTATTACTACATAAACCTTTTGGTTTTTTGTAAATACTTATATAGGCGTGATTGGTGCTACTACTATATACTACATCTCATTATCTATAATTACCAACCAAAAAAAAAAAAGAGGTCATATATATAGATTTGAGATCAACTTTTTAAGTTTTAGTTAGATATTGATCATGGATAACCGATCAATTAGAATAATTGTGACGACTAGGATTTATCGATGCATAATTTGATAATTAAATATCTAAACCCCTAATTATTTGATTTATTTTATGTGCGTTTCAGAAAATTTAATTATAAGTATGCTTTAATTAAGTTTAACATTTGGGAGATTTATTTTGTAAAAATACAAAGTCGACAAAATAATTCATGAGTGGAACAAGATGAACGAGAACGAAAAATCGAACAAAACACAAAAAGAATGGATCAAATCGGAGTTCGTTTGATATCCCAAATTAATTAATATCATAAGAAAGTTTAACATAAAGTTTAAGACTATATTATGACTAATGATATAATTAACCTAAGGTATATAATTGAATTATCCTAAGTGAAAACTATACACTAAAAATTAACCTAAGGCCCAAACGCTCTGAACTCATCTCAAAACTAAAAGGAAAAGAACGTGATAGTCGCACCGCCCAGGCTGAGGTGGGGGTAATTTCTGAATTAACGTTTAACTTTACGTTTATTTTGTATAGTCGCATGCTAGGGTTTTCGATAAACTATGATATGATGATGAATGTTATATGATATGCGATTTGAGATTATGAGTATGAAATGTGATTAATGATATCAACATGCTATTAATTGTTATACCTGTCCGTTATATGTGCTTTGTCTACGTGCTGTGAATTGAATCTTTTGTTGGGATTAAGATAAGATATGTGTTCATGTGCACGGTCTTTGGGAAGACAGGTTGGGATTAAGTCCTAACAGGAAAACGGAGGATTGGTGAAGTCCCCCTAACCAAATAATCACCAGGAGGATAAGGTGGTGGGGTAAGGCGGGATATACCTGCGCCCACATCATTTATGTGCTGTGCATTGTACTTGCTGTGATTAACTGCTTATCTGATTTAAAGTTTTATGTTAATTTATGAACTTGCCTCCACGGGGTGTATTTCTATGCACTCACCCCGCTTACGTGTTCGTTACAGGTGATGATTTTGTTGGGAGGAGTTGAAGGGAGAGATGTGCCCTGTCTGTTAAAGATTTCTTTTGTTATTACGATATTTTGTTATGATGATTTGTTAAACTGTTTCGGAACAACGTACGCTTACGTTTTCTTTTGGTCTAAACACGTGTTGTTAAAATCCGTTGTTGTACATCGATAACTTATAAAGTTCGATATATATATATATATATATATATATATCTTCATTGTTTCTCTTTCCTTTCTTTTTCTTCTTTCCTACACGCCTGTCGGGGATACTCTGATAATTTAAAAATGTTTTTCCTAAATTTATTAATCTTTTATATTAAAATATGGTTAAGTTTCGGGGCGTGACAATAATGGTTTTTTTTTTTCTTTTTGTGTTTGTATTATAAGCCAATTAGTTCTTGGTGACGTGGCCGGGCACCGCTTGGTCTTACAGTTCTCCATACTTGCATAAGTAATCGATTCTTTTGTTATAAATTATAATTACCAATAGCTTTATATAAAAGATATCACTACAAAATGCATAGAAATAATGTTTTTCACGTTTGTATTTGGATTTGACTTTGACTCATGTACCATGCGCAATGGAAATAGACAAGATCAAATGGAAATTTGTTTGTGGCGGTGAGTGAAGGGTTATGGGACAATGGGACGGCGTGCGGGCGGTGTTACTGGCTGAGATGCCTAAGCGGAAATAGTAATCCATGCAAAGGTGGTGCTACGGTGGACGTTAGGGTAGTAGGTTTCTGCTGGAGAAGGCTATGCCCTTCAACCATCCTCATGTCAAATGACGCATTTGCCACTATCTCACCTTCTCCCCATGCAAAAATCAACATTGAATACATTCAGTAATATTAAATTTATATACAACTCTTTTGTTTGTTTTCTTAATTTATTTTCTTTCTTCATATGTTTTATAAACTGCAATTTTTTTTAAATACATGATATGACTCACATTATTTCTTTTAGACCAAATCAGAGTTCGAGCAAGAACATAATTTCTCTTACAATGCTACATGATATGTAGCATTGTATTAGGAAATTGCTGACACTCGATTCTAAAATCAAGTTTTTGAATTTCGGATGAATTTCTCACTATATTACCATAACTAAAAGATCTAATATGCATAACTAAAATGTTTGATACGCTTAATTAAAAAGTATGAATTACATAACTAAAAGGGTATGAAACTTTCACAGAAAGTGTAAAGATGTGAAAGTTATAATATAAAGATATGAAAGTCATAATATAAAAGTATGAAAGTTATAATTAAAAGGTAAACATATTTTCTAGAAAAATGCAGAAAATATATTAAGTGTGTGGCGCCCCTTCCCGATGCGTAGGGGCGTGTGTCGGCGCGTGGAAGACCATACCGAATCGGATTGATCCGAATTGCACTGATTTAGGATTCGTGCATCAATTTTAGAGGAGTTTTTGCATATGAAGTATTAATGGTGTTTCCAACTTTCCATACAATTTGTCTTGCATCATATATAAACGGTAATATGTCTTAACAAAATTATTATGTACGGTAAGTGATGTTTTCGTACTCTTGTAATTATTGGAATTTGTACATTATTTTATATAATTTCAATCTTGATAAAAAAAAAAAAAGTCATGATTGTATTAGATAATGTCATGTGACGTGTTTATTTATATTACTATTTTAAAGAAAAAATACTTTATAAAATGCAAGAATTGTTCTTGCAGGATCCAAGTAAATTGAGAAAAACGCCTTCTTATAATTTTCTTTTGTCTTACTAATCTTCAAATTTCCACAAACATTTAATGAAATGAAAACAATATCTTACCAACTTTGTCCCCAATCTTATTCCAAATTTTATTGTCGGGGCAAACTAATCATACTCCATGCCTCATAACCTCACATAGGATTCTTCATCTTTTCAAAATAACAATTGACCCGATATATATATATATATATATATATATATATATATATATGATATGGTAAAATTGAAATTGAGAAAACCATTATTTGGGATAGCAAAAAATGCCCACTAATATTAGAAAATATTGATATATCTGATAGATATATATCATAATGTGTTCATCATTGATCTGTAATATTTTTATATTTTAAAATATAAAATCAATTGTTATCTTATATGTTAAAATGTGTTCATAATGAATAGGTTAGCAAGTTGATAAATATTAATGAAAGATTTTCCATCTTTATTTGAGAAGTGGTTAATGTGGGCTTGAAAAAAGATGTGGCATGATGGCATAAAGCTTTTTGTCCCTATAGAAACTCTAGTGTTTTTAGGCATTGCATCTTTCAACATAGAAAGAAGAGTAAATTGTTGAATATTGCAGATTGGTGTTTGTGTTTGACAATAGTTTTTCTTTTTTTCTTTTAACAACTAAGTTTCAGATTTATGTTTTGACTATATGGAAATAACAATTTTTAGCCTCACATAATTGTTATAATTGTTATCATTATCATGTGAATTGTGAAATGTAAATTAAAAAATCGATTATGAAAGATAAATCAATTGTGAAATAATATGACCAAAGTTTCTTAATTCCTATATGGCTTGCCGCCATGCACCTACTGAAGCACCGAATTTCATACATAATCATTCTAATCATCATCGCCTTTCAATCCACCATTATCATTCAATGTAACTTCTTAACCTATATGGCTTGTTTCACAACTTAATTAGTACTATATCAACATCAAATTTTTGATATAGATTAAATTTGTCGGTATGCAATTAATATATATATATATATATATATAGGGATAACTGCGCGAAATCCCCTTGTGGTTTGGAAAATCGACATGAAACCCCCTTGTGCTTTCAAAAATGCGCGAAACCCCCTTATGGTTTTCTAAATGTAGCCCGAAATCCCTAACTCCGTTAAGGTTAACGGAAGTGCAATGCACGCGCTCTTCATGCGTTTTTTGGTGTTTTTTTTTTTTTTTTACTTTTTTGCTATAAAATAATATATATACATTTTTTTGACTATATTAAAAGATTAATTCTTTTGTGGGGTTTCTTGCAATTGCAAACACTTCCTTCAATCTGATTTTTTACATCAACAACTATGTATTATTTATTTATTTTTTTAATTAATTTTTTTATAATGTTAATTTTATATATAGTTATTTTTTTTATTTTTTTTAATACTAAAAGTTGGTACGTATATTTTTTTTATTTTACTTTTGTTTATTTCAATTATTTTTTTTCAATATTGATTTTTATTTAGTTATTTATATTATTGTTATTAATGATTTTTCTTTCTTTTCTTTTATTTTTTTCAATTAATTTTATTGTTTTGCAACAATTGATATGTATATTTTTTTCTTTACTTTTCTTTTTTCAGTTCATTTTTCCAAAATGTTAAATTTTTTATTTAGTTATTTTTTAATGTTATTAACTCAACTATTTATGAAGATTATATTAAATAACTAAGACTCGATATTAAGGAAAATATAAAATAAATAAATAAAAGACTTATTATTTAATAATTGTTAGGTATAACAAACAAAATTAATCATACCAAGAAACAATTAACATACCAAAAAATTAACCATACCGAAAAACAATTAATATATTAATTTATCATAAACAAAAAAATAATAATTATAAAAATTATGCAAGAAAACTTGGAACATACCAATTCGTAACTACAAACAAAAGATAAAAAAAGATTATATCGAAAAACTTGGAACATACCTTGTACTAGTTTCAGGTTCTCATTCTAAAACAAAATGTACCTCAATAGCAAAATTTCTCATTATTCACGCCGTTAATCATCTATATTTCTCCAAGAAATTCAATGGATTTTTAATTTTTTTTGTAAGGACATCGAATATTTTTTTGAAGCAAGATAGTAAACTAATTATATTTAGAGTCTCGTTAATTACACTTTAGGGTTAATTTGATGTGAAAATAATATATTATCAAATATTTCCACATCCTCCTCATCAATAGTCAACATTAATACCAATAAAAAAAAATGAACATTGTAAAAAATGAACTAATAAAACCAAAAACAAATAAAGAAACATACATAGCAACTGCATCATTAATAACAATAAAATAAATAACTAAATAAAAATTTAACGTTGAAAAAAAATAAATGGAAGAAAACAAAAGTAAAAAAAAAAAACATATATACCAACTATTAGCATTAATAAAAATAAAATAAATAACTAAATAAAAAATTAACATTGTAAAAAAATTAATTGAAAAAAAAAACAAATAATACATAGGTGATAATGTAGAAAACAAGCTTAAGAAAATATCTGCAATTGCAAGAAACCTCCACAAGAGAATTTGTCTTTTAATATAGTAAAAAATGAGTAAATATGTCATTTTATATCAACAAGTGAAAAAAAAAAAACACTAAAAAATGCATGAAGAGCGCGTGCATTGCATTTCCATTAACTTTAACGGAGTTGGGGATTTCGGGCTATATTTAGAAAATCATAAGGGGGTTTCGCACATTTTTGAAAGCACAGGGGGGTTTCACGCCGATTTTCCAAACCACAAGGGGATTTTGCGCAATTATCCCAATATATATATATATATATATATATATATATATATATATATATATATATATATATTGGAACTATTTTTCGTCGAAACCTTTCTTCTCAGCCAACTTTCTTAAGAAAACTTTTTATTTGTTGACTTTTTAATTTTGTTCCTTTTTAAATATTTTGATAATCATATCTTTGCTTCGAGATTGAATGATACAATCTAAGTATGGATGATATAAATTGATTTAAGTAGAATGAATCGATCTTGCGCTGGTGTGAGATTTCATGATACCACCTGAATTTTAATGGTCTTCGGAATCATCTTATGACCTTATCCAACTTTGAAGTGTTTTGAAGAGGCACCACAAGAAAAACGCTATTAGACAAATTTTATTTTTTGTCTAGGTGGTAAAATATATAATGTGTATAGTGGTGTTCACCACCGGTTAATTCCACTATGTTTTCTCAGTTCACAAGACGAGCTAGTGAGATGGTATGAGTAAGAAAAGTATAAATGTTCAAATTTGACTAGAAAATAATGATGTTAAGTTGTCATTGTTATTTATTTCTTCTTACGTCCTCAGTGATTAATAGTATAATTATTGTGAGACGGATCAAATCCACAATTCATAACTCACGAATTAATAGAGATATTGACTTATGAAATTCAGTTTGGCACGATTGTGGTTAGTAGGACATCATTTCATGGAGTTATACTCGTAAAGTGATTTCATGTAAATTTTTATGAAGAGTATTACACTCATTCAACATCAACCATCTCCCTAGGGCAAATTTTGTTGAAGTACCCCAAAGGGAAACTCGGATTAATATAGGGTGTACGGATATTTTCATAATGATTGAAAGGGGAAGACATGATTAATAAGCAGTGGTACAATATTATTAGTTTGATGATTATGGAGGGTAAATAAATCAAGAATCCTATGGTTAAAAAATGATCAAGAGAGATTTGGTGCACCTAAAACCCATCATTCTCATTTTCATCATTTCTTGTTTACACTAATTCAAACCCCAACAATTATTTGGTCAGAGCTCCTTCAATATTTAATCCCTAGCTAGTGTTTTTATAGTCCTAATCGATAATGAAATTTTGTTCCATACTACATTTCACAAAAACCAAATTACCCAAACATTTCGTTTTGCGCGATAAATACATATATCTTATAGAATTTTAAGTAC
Organism: Scutellaria minor; assembly: GCA_954870855.1. Lineage (NCBI taxonomy): Eukaryota > Viridiplantae > Streptophyta > Magnoliopsida > Lamiales > Lamiaceae > Scutellaria > Scutellaria minor. Next base: position 6,645,483 of record OX940729.1, read on the forward strand.
TAGTCTCTTTTTTCCAATTGTGGTTTAAAAATAAAAGGTAATGCGATGAATATACATAGATAGGTCTTTAGAAGGAAAAAAATAATTGTGAATTTTGATAATTATTTATTTAATTTACAATTTTTTGGTAAATCACCCTTGAAAAATGTGTACATACATATGTAACTTGTTAGGAGTACTGTAAATTTAATGCAGTCAATGAGTCAGACAATGTGTGTTGAAGTTGATTAACGCAGATCAACATAACCATCTTAATATTACTTATTTGATTAACTAGCAGTCTACCCGCGCGATGCGCGGTTTATTATTTATTGTATTAATATTTGCAATTTATGATAATATAATGAAATTGCATAAACTAACAGGTTATTAATATCTTTTATTATTTTAATTTAAAACATGTATCATATACAAAAAGGTCTGAAGGCGATCTGGACACATCCTATATAAAGGAATTTATGAAATTTAAAAGGGATAAGATCACTTTTATTAAGTAAACGGATAACCATTTCTTCATCATGCAGAGGAATAGAAGATTCAGTTATTTTAACAATTTATCTAAATCTCATTCTTTCAAAGGTTCCTAGCTTATAAACCAATTGTGGTTCAATTTTAGGAATAGTCCATTTATTAAGAAGATCCAGATTTTCTGGAATATCGTAGTCTTCAATCATACTGTTTTTAACAGTATTTTTCATACCAAATATATTCATAAGAAAAACATTTGTGTTAGATCCTGACTATATCCTAAATATTATACTACTCCCATGGCTTTGATACCATTTTACACTCGGATACAAAACCATTTAAGATTATTCAAACAGGCTCTTTTACACAGCAAGGAGGAACCAGATCTTTGTTTAAACTTACAAGAAAAACTCGGAAAATCCCACACACCAGCGTCACTTCTGGACATTACGGCAAAAGGGTGTAGGGCACGAAACAGGTTTAAACAAATCAATAGTTCCAAATCCCAAGGGCTGTAACCTTAAAATAACTTAAATATTTTTGTTTCATGGTTTAAATAATTTCTTAACCATGTTAATAGTATAATATAAAGTCAAATCATGATCTAACACAATAAATCTAGCCGACCATATAGGCGGCAATAACAACAGTTAAATATATAAATAGAAAAACAGAAAATAAAAGGACAAACTTACAAATTAAACTTCAAGCGTTCAAACTTATATAATATCACAAAGATTTACAGAGATGAAATGTAGAGAAAGAAAGAAGGGTGCGAGCAAACTCAAGCGTATCTAACTAGAAAGGAAAAAAAAGACATTAAATAGAGGGAAACCGGACATGAAACCCCGGATTCAAAAAACATAAATTGCAATAGTGATATGTCACAGAAAAAGTAAAATACAATAGTGATATGTCACTAAAAGATATGAATAGTGAAATGTCACTAGGAAATATCATCACTTGATACGTCATTCTTCAAACATATTGTTGAAAAATATGTTGTTTTGTTGAAGGCATTCTTCAGTGGGTGGATATTTATCCATACACGTTTGAAATTTCTAGTCATGAATTTTCAATTTCTTTTTATATTTTTTCTTGATACGGTTCTCTAAGTTGATTCTTTCCATGAGAACATCAATGTGAATTTTTTCTTCTTCTGGGTATTCCATGATAGTCCGTAAAAATTTCTTCCTTCCTTCATCAAGAATTTCTTGTTTGTTAATTCTCCATTGAGAGTAGCAGAAACATCTTGCACAATTCTTTTTGTGCCTTTGATTGAACCGATTTGAAAGATTCATGAAAATATGTTCCTGAAAATCATTATGAATGAGGAGAAGAATCATTCTCTTTAAGAGATTTCTTAATTTTTTCAAATGCACTTTCAATAGTGAGATCTTCAATGTCATCGTCTGGACTTTGAGCATCTTGTATTAAACAATTAAATTGAGTAATATTTGCATCTGAGTTCATTGAAGTATCAGATTCAGAGCTTCTAATCTGCTTAGATATATCTTCTTTCATTTGCTGTAAAAAGATGTCAATAATCTTTTCTTTGGGATATATCTCAGAGTATTTATGTGAAAATAGTTTGAAGGGGCTGGAACTATCTTCTTCAATTCTTTTATCATGATCATGTTTATAAACTTTGATCTTTTCTTTTATTTTTTCAATGGTTTCAAAACCAAAAATTTCTTCAGTGTCTGGGTCAATACGTATAAGTTTTTCCCAGAATTTGCAGAGACTGATTCTCCACAAACAAGTAGCTCCATAATTGGTATAACCAAAAATTGGTTTCCACTTCCAAATCCAAGGGATACCAAACTCAATAAAGAACATACAAGAAGATTTTCCTTCAATGTATGAATCTTTAGAATTGTTTTGAACAATCGATGAAACAGTAATCCATTCTTGCATGAGGCTGCAAAAACTTTCAGGAAGAATATCGGTTGATGGTCCAAAGGTTCTTCACCAAGAGAAAAACCATGTAGGAATTGGTTTGTGAAAAATGTTTTCACATATTTTTATGAACCAAGAATGTTTTTGTTTTTTGTTTTCTAAATAAAAAGTTTTATAAAAACTTTTTATATAATCATAATAATTGAAAGTCTTATTATGACTATGAGAAAACATCTCTTTCTCATTTAATGGAGAAATTCCCCATTCTTCAAAAGATAATCTTTTTGATGATAAATTTGGAAAAACTATAGTTTCCTTTATCCTGGATATTTCCGGAGAAAAAATGGTTAATTTCAACGCTTTTAACATGAATAAGAAGATTTTCATAAATTCCCATTTGTTTATATGAACCATAAGGTTCTGAGTTAGGACTCAGATATCTTTCCATGAGATTCCATGGATTATCTGCCCATTGTGAGTCTTTTTCTTCTATGAGAAGAATTATTTCTCTTTTTTCATTCTCAATATAAAGATGTGAATCATCATCATCTTTTGCTATATTAGCATATGAATTTTGAGAATTTGAATCAGGGATATGTCCCTCTTTTTGTTGTTTCTTTTTAAGAAACTCTTGAAATTCGATCTGAAGAGGATCATCAATATTTGTATCTACAATATTTTGAGTTATAAACTTCTTTTTCCCATGTTGTATGAGAATATCAGAAGTATTACTTCTTCCTTCATTACGGAAATTTGGGGGTTTTCCCCTTCCTCATCTTCCCCTATAAGAGGAAAAGTAACCTCGACCCGAATTACTCATACCTGAAAATTCAAGCATGTTAAATATTCACGAGTCAAAAAAATCAGGAAGATTATTTTCTTCACCTTTTTTATATATAATTTTAAAATCAAAAGGGGCTAAATGGGCTTGCCATCTGGCAAATATTTGTTTTGAAACATCATGCTTAAAATCTTTTATAAACATAAATTTTGCTGATTGACAATCCGTTTTTATAGTAAATTTTTGATTATATAAATCATCTTGATATTTGAGCACACCTGACAATGACAAGGATTTCTTTGGCAACAATAGAATAATTTTTCTGTGCATTATTCCATTTACCAGAATAAAATCGAACAAGATATTCTGGTTTATTTTGAGGACTAATTTGTTTAAGAATTCCCCCAAAACCAATATCTGAAGCATCAGTTTCAATAATTTTTTCCCATTGAGGGTTAGCAAGCATGAGACAAGGAAGGTTTTTAACCTTTTCTTTAATTCTTTTAACTGCTTCAGTATGTTTATCAAACCAAGGTAAAGGATTTTTCTTAAGTCAATCATAAAGAATAGAGGATTCTTTATTAAGATTTTCAATATATGGAGAAATATAATTAAGACTCCCCAAAAATCTTTGAAGTTGGGTTTTATCAGTAATAATATCAGAAAATTTTGATCCAAACTCAATACTTCTTTGTATAGGAATAATATTTCCTTTTCAATATTATGTCCAAGAAAACGAATATTTGTTTGGAAAAGAATCATTTTTGGTTTGGAAATAACAAGACCATTTTGTATGACAATTTTCTTAAAAAAATCTAAATGCCTAAAATGACTTTCAATGTCTTTAGAAAAAACAAGGATGTCATCAATATAGGCAATAATGAAATCACTATAAGGAGTAAAAATGTCATTCATAATTTGTTGAAATTCAGAAGGAGCATTTTTTAATCCGAAAGACATAACATTCCATTCATAATGTCCTATAGGAACATTGAAAGCAGTTTTATATCTATCAGATTTGTTGATTTGGATTTGCCAGAATCCTGATCTGAGATTCAAATTTTGAGAATATTAAAGCATGTATTAATCTATCAAGAAGATCTTTTTTATTAGGAATAGGATGCCTAATCCATTTTAGAACTTTATTAAGAGGTTTATAATTAATAACAAGTCTGGGTATACCTCTTTCTTGTTCATAATGTTTATTAACATAAAAAGTTGTACAAGACCATGGAGATTGAGAAGGAGATATAAGTTTCTTATCAAGGAGTGATTGAACTTCCTTTTTACATAACTCTAAATATTCAGAGTTCATCTGACAAGGTCTTGCTTTAGTAGTAATATTTTCTTCTTTAAAGTCATCTTCATAAGGAAGAGAAACAATATGTTTTTTTTCTTTCCCAAAAAGCATTAGGAAACTCATTACATATTTGTAGCACCCCAAACCAAAACGAAACATAATTTATTAATTAAATATTTAAACTTAGGATTTAATATATATGTGCGTATGTTTTAACTGTTTAAATACGTGCATTTCAGATAAGTGTTTAATACATGTATGAGATGGATAATTTACTTAGACGTGGGATATATGATATTTTTATATCACTAGATGCGTTTTGGAAAAATGAGAAGATAAAAATGAACTAGAGGTCAATCGGACATCTATAGCTTAAACGACGATGAAATGAACAAAACACGAGGTTTCGGAAATATCAGAAGATATTTACGGTGAATAGTAAACAAGATATTTACCGATGAATAGTAAACAAGATATTTACCGGTGAATAGTGACTTTCGAAATCTATAAATAGAGGCTCCTTCAGTTCTTTTTTCACCCCTTCTTCGAACGAGCCAAAAGCGATGTTAACACGTAAGTCTCTCTTCTCTCTCTCGTTTCTTTTTTGGCCTCCGACGCGCCACCACCGGCGCCGCCGCCGGCATGGTGGTGCCGCCACCGGAGTTCACCGGAAAATTTCAAAGTTGTTGGTTTCGGCCGATTTTCGCACACAACGTAGGTTTTGACGAGTCGAGTCTAGAATAAGTCTCGGATTTCTATTCCGACTTACCGTTCGCCGGAAAACGACGAAAAACCATTTCAAAACCTTAAACCCTAACCCTAGCCAACTTTTCTCTCTTCTCGGTTTTCTCTCTTTTCCTCCGTTCTTTTAGCCGGAGATGTTGTCGGAGTTTCTCCCGGAGGTGAGGGTGAGATGTTGGGGGGACGACGCCGCCAGGTGTAGTGGTGTCGGAGCTATATCGGGTTGGGTATGTTATATATATGTTTGTGTGTGTGATTGTGTGTGTGCGTTGGTGATCTCTGTTGGGGGCGGCACAGATGGTGCCGCCATGAGGAAAGTGATGACCGACGCTGGTGATGTGCCGGCGGGTTGTGATGATGGATTTCCGGCGACCTTCCAAGTATTTTTGGGATGTGTGTGTTTATGTATATATATGTTTGTGTGTGTGAGATGGGGTTGGGGGAGAGTTGGTATCATACCGGAGAGATAGTAGTTGGGAACGAGCAAAATTGGAACGAAGTGGCCGGAGACATCGGGCAGCAACGAGGCAGCCGGGGAAGGCTGCTGGCCGCGCAGGCTGTTGAGCGCGCTGGTGCACGGTCGTGCCGGAGGGCACGGTCGTGTCCCAGCCGGCAGAAGTTGTTGGAAGCTGGCGCACGGTCGTGCCTATAGAGCACGGTCGTGCGCGAGCCAGCAGGATCCACTGGAAGTTGGTGCACGGTCGTGCTTGGGGAGCACAGTCATGCGCGACCAGACAGAAGTTGCTGGGTGTTGGCGCACGGTTGTGCGCTGCATGGACACACCGGGAGTGGGCACCGGGTGTGGGACGCGTGTTGGGTGACACTGTGTTTTCAATCCTTTTCCGTTCCTTTTTCCTTTGTATCCTTTATCATCGAGTCTTAGCCGACGGGAGGTTGTCGACCGAGGGTCGAGGGCCCGGTCGAGGCCAACCCTTGATACCAATTTACCTTCAAACTTATATACATCATAGAGCTCGTATCAACTCCGAACGAGCTCGTTCTTTATCCAATCTTTAGATCTCTCATCTCGTCGCGTAGTTAACAATCGTCTTTCTTTCGGAAGAAACGTTTGACGCTTTAATTATAATTAATAAAGATCTAAGGATACCGTAACTTGTGTAGGCTATATATTGGATTGAGCTTGAGTTACTGTTGGATTGAGCTTGAGTACTTGTGGGATTGAGCTTGAGTACTTGTTGGATCGAGCTTGTGTTATCAGACTTTTGAGACTAGCGACTCACGTGGGTAACCACCGAACAAGGTGGGGGTAATTTCTATCTCTTTATCTGTTTACTGTTTTCCCTATTAAATACATGACTGAGGAATACTAAGTGCTATGATTATAATTGCTGTGCCATATAACTGTGAAAGGACCGAGGTCCGCTCTGTTCGTCCCCAGCTATTTTCTACTACTCTGTTGAGGTTTGGTGGTCCTCTTGAAATGCACCAACGGTAGTGAGATCGTTATATAGGATAAGACGGGGGAATCCCGCACCTATTCGTCCCTTGCCATTTTTAATATCTGCTTTGCTTTTATGTGTTGTGATGACATGACTTAAGGATTAGTTTACTAGTGTTTTATATCTGTTATGAGTCACAAGAGGTGGATTTTATCCCCACGAGTGTATTCCACGCACTCACCCCTTAATCTGTACTCACACTACAGGCGATGATGAACAAGAGGAATCCTAGACGGAGAGAGAGATGGTGCTATCTTTTGTATTCACATGATTAGAACGATATAACACAAACTTTATCAAACCATGATTTATGTACTTTGGGTTATGTAATATTGTGATACATATAAGGATATGAGATCCTGAAGAATGATTCCGCTGCGTATGATGTTTTATATCGGTAGTGAGACCGATTGTTAACGGCAGAGGCTGTATGTTTATAAGTGAAAGATTCACTTCGTCACTTACCTCTTTCTTCTGTCGCCTCTTGCTTATTCTTTCTGTTGAGTATGCGTCCCTTGCTTTTTCCATCTTCACGCCCATGTGTAAAACTCTGATAAAATGTGAAAAGATTTTGGGGCGTGACAATATTTCTATAAAGAAATTAGTATAAATCTTTTTAATTTTTTCTTGTAATTTAGGATTTTTGAGTTTTTCATCTATTGATAAAAAGTTAATTTCTTCTTTTAAAGAATTTATATGAAAAACTTTTCTATCAATTTGTTCTTGTAATTCATTAAGAATTCTATGAATAAGTTTTGTAATAAATTCAAATTGTATAGATTTTCCTTCAAAGGTACCTGTAAGTCCTTTGGTATCAACGACAGTTAAAGGATAAATTTGATGTAAAAAAGGAAGACCAATAATAAGCTGACTAGATATATCTTTAGCCAAAAGGAAACTAGTAGAAATGCATTTTTTATCTTTACAGATATAAACCTTAGGTAGTTTATAATTAATGTTAAGAGGTTTTCCACCAGCATGTGAAAGAGAATGAGAAGTCTTATGAAAATATCTAGTTGGTATAAGTCCTTCTTATATAACATTAAGGTCTGCTCTACTATCAATCATAACAATAAATTATTTTTTGTATGAGATTTCTATGAGAAGAGTAATTTTGGTATACCACTTTTGAGATATGATCATGGTAATAGTAGAAAGATGATTTTTTTCTAAAGATATTTCTTCAAATTGTTCCTGTTTTTCAATAGATAGGGTTTTTCCCTTTTCAATCGTAGAGATACGATGATGAAGTTTAGAATTATTCTCTTTAAGAATTTTAACATCATTTTTCAGATTATTAACTTCATAAAGTAAGTCTTGTATAGTAATAGGATTCTGATTTTGGTTACTATATTTATTTTTCAAAAGTTTATTTACTTCTGTCATGGAATAATCATTATTTGAAGAGACAATTTGATCTTCTTTTTTAGAAGTAGAAGGAATTTCTTCCATTTGGTCAATAATATGAGTTCTTAAATTAGGATCTTTAATCCTTTTAAGAAATTCAAGAATATTATCATTAGTGAGAGTATTTATATTTAAATCTTTAAATTGTAACATGATTTTATAAAATTCTTCATCTTTTTCATAAATATTAGTATTTTCATTAGTGTCACTTATATGATTTATACAAGAATTTCCTTGTTTACAATTTTCACATTCTTCTTCTGAAAAAGTAGAATCATCTTCTTCAATATTAGAAGTATTAGTACTATCATTTTTTATAGAACAATCTGATTCTGAATTTTCAAAGATTATATTATAAATAATTTCTTTCATATCATCATTGATATCAAGATTTTTAATCTTTTCTTTAGCCCAGTATTGATTAGCATAATGACCTGGTTTACCACATTTTCTGCAAATAATAGGAGAATCTTTCCTTTTATATTTATTCTTTTTAAAAGAATATCTTTCTTTTTCTTTGTATTTATTTTTGTCTTTATGTTTTTTTCTTTTTCTAAAATATGATTTTTGTTTATCATCAGTATACTTATCTTTATGAGAATATTGTTTCTTATCTTTAGGCATATCCATACCAAATTGGTTACAAAATTGGCCAAGTTGTCTATTTTCAAGACGATTCTGAGTTTTTATCTGATGATTTAATTTTAAATCATTACAAAGAGATAATCCTTCTTGAATACATATTCCTATTAGATTTCCATAAGTATATGTATCATAGAGAATAGATATATTATCTTCAATCAAAGGCACAAAAAGAATTGTGCAAGATGCTTCTGCTACTCTCAATGGAGAATTAACAAACAAGAAATTTTGATGAAGGAAGGAAGAAATTTTTACAGACTATCATGGAATACCCAGAAGAAGAAAAAATTCATATTGATGTTCTCATGGAAAGAATCAACTTAGAGAATCGTATCAAGAAAAAATATAAAAAGAAATTGAAAATTCATGACCAGAAATTTCAAACGTGTATGAATAAATATCCACCCACTGAAGAATGCCTTCAACAAAACAACATATTTTTCAACAATATGTTTGAAGAATGACGTATCAGGTGATGATATTTCCTAGTGACATTTCACTATTCATATCTTTTAGTGACATCACTATTGTATTTTACTTTTTTTGTGACATATCACTATTGCAATTTTATGTTTTTGGAATCCGGGGTTTCATGTCCGGTTTTTCCCTCTATTTAATGTCTTTTTTCCTTTCTAGTTTGATACGCTTGAGTTTGCTCGCACCCTTCTTTCTTTCTCTATATTCCATCTCTGTAAATCTTTGTGATATTATATAAGTTTGAACGCTTGAAGTTTAATTTGTAAGTTTGTCTTTTTATTTTCTGTTTTTCTATTTATATATTTAACTATTGTTATTGCCGCCTATATGGTCGACTAGATTCATTGTGTTAGATCATGATTTGAATTTATATTATACTACTAACATGGTTAAGAAATTATTTAAACCATGAAACAAAAACATTTAAGTTATTTTAAGGTTACAGCCCTTGGGATTTGGAACTATTGATTTGTTTAAACCTGCTTCGTGCCCTACACTCTTTTGCTGTAATGTCCAGAAGTGACGCTGGCGTGTGGGATTTTCCGGGTTTTTCTTGTAAGTTTAAACAAAGATCTAGTTCCTCCTTGCTGTGTAAAAGAGCTTGTTTGAATAATCTTAAATGGTTTTTATTTGTTAATTTATATTTTTGTCAAATTAAAATTATGATATACAATAATATTTACTTCAATCATAATAATTAATCTTTCCTTTTATATTTTTTATAATTTGTATATTTCACTCTCATACTTGAATCATCATATATAGTTTTCTTACGTTATTTCTTCATTTCTCTCTCACAAAATTATTTGTTCAATTTGTGTTTAGTGTATAAAGACAATTTAGTGGGATCTCCTCAGATGAAGATATGAGACAATAAGATCTGAAAGAACTTTTTTTACCTTTGAATGTTTAGCAAATCTTGTATTCTTTCATTTTTTTTAGTTTTATATAAATTTGAGAAATCATTATATTTACGATTTTTTATTGTTCTTTTTTTCTTTAGACAATAAAATATGGATGAATTTTTCTACATTTGAATGTTTAGCAAATCTTGTATTCTTTTTTTTTTTTTTTTTATAGATTGGAGAAATAATTATATTTGTGGTTTTTTCTTGTTTTTTTTCTTCATTCTTTGTATATCTTGTTTTTTTATCCCATTCTCTATACATCTCTCTTTTGTTGAGAAATCACTATATTTTTCTACATCTTTTAGTTTTACATAGATTTGAGAAATCAATGTATCTCTCTTTTCATCTCTTAACTTTATATAGATTATAGAATAGCTTTTAGAGTAAGATTGATTTTTTTTTTATTCTTATTAAAGAATAGCTTATCAAGTAAGATTTATTTTTTTATTTTTATGTTTATTTTTATTTTTATTAACATGACACTTTTAGGCAGAAAAGTGGCAATCTTGTAATTTTTGCCAACTTTTTTTCTTTAATATATAGTATAGATAATATTACTTTGTAAATGTATAGCATACAATCTATTTTAAAATTAATTCAAAGTATCAGTTTTATTTTGAAAAATATTAATTTATTTAATTTTGAAAAGTATAAAATTTGAAGAGTATTATTTACTATTTATATAAAACTATTTTAAAAATGTTTCTTTTCGAGCATCTCCAATGGAGCACTACATCTTACACTACCTCTATATGTAGTGTGAAATGATGCTCCAACCGTACACTACATTTTCCCACTACACTACAGATTTAAATAGTGCACCACTCAATGTAGTGGACACTATTGCACTACACTACATTTTTTTTTTATTTTTTTTTTTTTAATACAATTTTAATTTCACAATTTATTTTTAATACAATTTGCATTTCATCATTTCATGAAGCAATATTATTGTTTATGAAAAAATTATTATTTACTACATGTGTATTATATAAAAGTATTTTTTTTAGGCTAAATAAAGTAAACATAATACATTAAATCACAAAGTACATTAAATTAAAATACATAAATCACAAAATACATCAAGGCAATTAGACTAAAATGCATAAATTAAAATAAACATAAAACGTCTAAAGAACGATTAGGCTAAAAAAAATACGATACGAGAATTTAAATGTCCTAATTAATAATCTCCGAGATTACTTCCCGACCCTCCGAGATTTGGAAAATATCCGTTATACATATCAAAAGTATTATTTGTTGGTGGTTGTTTGGAAAGTTCTTCATTTTTTCGTATAATTTTTTCTTGTTTTTTTCGAAAATATTCACATCGGCGTGGATCTCCAATGCTATCCAAATCAGTCATCATAATTCTTTCATCTCGTTCTTCTCTTCGCTCCTCACGGTCATAGTCTTTTTTTCCAGCCGTCTCCTTTAAAAAACTTAGAAGGGCTTCATTATCTTCGTGCATAGTGTTTGCGAAAACACTAATATCTTCATCTCTTTTTTTCTTCATTTTGGATTTTTTCACCCCGTTAGGTCGTCGTGATGATGAAGACCCACCACTACCACTAATATTTTCATCACTTAAATTGATTGAAAATGAATTTAATGTAGGTTCAGGAGATCCTAGACTTTCGTTCACCTCATTAAACTAATCTCGGGACTTCCGTGTAGTATTATCCCATTGCGGAAACTCTTTCATGGTGTTCCATACATGGTTAAACTTGAATGATTTTTCCCTAGTGGATGGATCATTCACATATAAAAATTTTGCCCTTCGTAACTGCATAATGCATTACCATGTTAGTACTACTTTACAAATTAGACTAGGAATAAAATTTAACAACTACTTACAATGTCATTTTCGGAAGCACCACTTGGATTTTCGCATTCAACTTGCTCTACACATGCTATCAATTTCGAAACGACTTTTTTTATCAAGACAATTCGAGATTCAATTGATCTCAATGGGCGGACAGTGCCACTCGAATTGGTTGACGATTCATTCATTTTTTCTTTAACCCGATTCCAGAGTTGATTAGAAGTTTGGAATCTCCCTATGATTGGATCTTGACAGACTTCTTTGTAGCAATCACAAAGAAGTACATTTTTAGCAAATGAGTAATTTGGATTTCAAGCCATTTGAGCTGTAAAATATTTCTTGTGAAACTGTGTTTTAAGTTGAATTGTATAACATGTATATATGGAGAAATGAGTGAGAATGGTAGGTGAGATGAGCATGTGAAGACCTACTGCAACACATGTGAAATCCCATGTGAAATTACTGTAGGCATGTGAAGGGCTACTGCAACCCATGTGCAACTTTATAGACTTCTGCATCCCATGTGAAATTTCTGTAGGCATGTGAAGGGCTACTGCAACTTTATAGACTACTACATTATATATTATCATGTGAATTCACCAAATGAATACAACAAACTCATCCAATTTCTATTTCTACACTTAATCAAAAAATGAATAATTCTCCTACAAACTCATCTTCAGACTCTGATGAGTATTCTCTTCAAGAAACTTTGATCGTTCAATAAATTTCTAGAAATGACCGTGTCATATCAGAAATTCTTAGAAATCAAGATGTCAATCTCACTCATGGAGGCTCTGATTTTTGTCGTAGAACGATCAACGGTGATCGATAAGGAGCGGCACAACGTCTATTTTTAACGACTACTTTGCTGAAAATCCAACATTTAATGCAACAATGTTCCACAGGCGTTTACGAATGGCTCGGTCTTTATTTCTTCGCATAGCTAATGCTGTTAAAGATTATGATAATTAATTTGTACAATGAAGAGACGCAACACACAGACTCGGTTTGTCTACACTTCAAAAAATAACAGTTGTTCTTCGTGTGTTAGCATATGCTTTGCCAGCAGATGCTGCTGACGAGTACATCAATATTGGAGAGTCTACTGCTATTGAATGTGTGAAGAGATTTTGTCGTGCTATAATGAAGATATTCGGAAAACAGTATCTAAGATCGCCTATTGCCAATGACATTGCTAGACTGTTTTTTATTGGAAAACAACGTGGGTTTCCAGGTATGTTAGGTAGTCTAGATTGTATGCACTGGAAATGGAAAAGTTGTCCAACAACTTGGGCTGGACAATATGCAGGTCGTAGTGGATCACCAACTATTATTCTTGAGGTTGTAGCTGATTATGATCTTTGGATATGACATGCATATTTTGGTATGCCTGGGGCCAATAATGATATTAATGTGTTTGACAGATCTCCTCTATTTTCGGACCTAACTAGAGGTATTGCTCCTCTTTGCCATTATGTCATTCAAGAAAAGGAATACAACATGGGGTATTATTTAGTTGATAATAGTTACCCAAAATGGTCAACTCTTGTGCAAACTATTCGCGACCCACGCTCTTTAAAAAATAAGCATTTTGCAGTGAAACAAGAATCATGTAGAAAAGATGTGGAGCGTGCGTTTGGAGTTCTCCAAAGTCGATTTGCGATTCATGTGGCAAATCCAACTCGTTTTTGGAGCAAAGATGATTTGCGAGATATAATGATTGCTTGCATAATCATGCATAATATGATAATTGAAGATGAACGCGATCTTGATAAGTCGATTGAAGCTACAACGGAGGTACCAGCTCCCGATGTAGAAACGGTTAGCAATAAAACTTCTTCATTTCAAGCATTTGTTGGTCGATTTAGACAAATTAGAGACAAAGACGCTCACATCGCACTTCGTAATGCATTGATTGATCATATGTGGGAGGAGCATTCCAATTCTGAGATCTAGATTATCGTTATTGTTTTATTGAAATTTCCTGTATTGTGTGTGTTGTTTTTTCTTGTGTTAATTTTATGTTTTTTAATATGTATGATTGTAGCATTGTATCACGAAATTTAATTTAATGTTGTTCTATAATTTTTGCCTTTTTATGTTCACATTTTTTTTTTAAAAATAACTAATAAAAATAATTATATTCAATAATCAATATAAAACAAAAATAAAAATATTATGCAATTATTAAGTTTAAATTTGTATAAATTTTAAATCAATAAAAAATAAGAATAGTAAATGTAGTGCAGAATATAGCGTTGATGATTGGAGATGAATTTAGTGTAGTGTGAATTTTGTTGTAGTGTAGTGTGAACGATTGGAGACACTCTTACCACGAAAAAAAATCAATTCATTGGTAGTGAAAAGATATTTCCATTAAAAGTTGCTCTTTCAACATTAAGATAATACTTTTTAAAAGAAATGAAATTTGGTTTTGGTGTTAACCCGTATTTTTCAATATTAATCATATATTATCTCACAAATTAGAGTGATGAGACAAATTAAATAATTGAATCAAATGGTATAAAAGCCAAACCTGCCTGTGTGTGAAGAGTGAGCATGAGGCATGTGCACCCAAGCAGCATGTGCCACACGACACGGCTTACGTTTGCGTGCAGCCGGCTAAGCCTAAAGTACTCCTCAAAGCCTTGCTATTTCTACACGTGTCGCTATGCTACAAACTTCCACATGACTACACACCTTCTTACCATGTGCCGCCGCGCAACACGACAAGATTATGTGTGCTTTTTCTTCATTGATTCTTATGCCTCATTAATTAATCAATATTGCATGCTTAATCCAGATTAGGGTGGTAATACAAGTTTTGAGGCCGCAATTCTTATTACGATAAAGGATAAAAGTCTTTATTAATTGTGATTTAAGTCTATACTTAGAGTTATTTGATTTGTCCTACTCACCATTTATTTATTTCAGATACTAATTAAAGAAGCATCTTATATATATAATTATATGTATGAAATGACTATATTATTCATTATGTAATCATAATTAATATATAATACTAAATAGAAATTTAGTTTAAAAAAAACATGATATTGGTAAAGTTGGAAAAAGTTAACTATTTTAGGTAGTAAAAAGAAAGGTAAACAATTTTATTTCTTAAAGCAACAATTATTTTAAAAATTTGGAGCTTTGGAGTACCACTATATACATATTGATATTATAACTTCAACTTTCATTCTTTATTCCTTTTGACTTACGATTGGAAAGACAAAGCTTAAAATCTTGATTAAATCTTGTCACACTTCGATATTTATTTGGAAGGTGCCATGATACGTACACATATATAAAATAATCCGTTACCCATCGTCGACATGCCTTAAAATATTCATCATTAATGTTTAAAATCCGCATAATAAGTGTATTGGATTTGTGACATCAATAATGGATATATTAATATGTTTCTAACAAAACGGTATGTACATATAATATATACACACACATACTTCAAAAATCAAGAAGATAATTCTACGTACTATCCTCACTACCTGCTATTTTGATAAAATAAAATGATTATACAGAAAGATGAATTATATTGAGTTTGGTATTTGTTCTTTATTTATTTGCAATTACACACGTATACTTATTTGGTACGTTAAAAATGTGGTATAAATTGCTAGACTTTTGAATGCAGCTTTCACAATGAGAGAAGAAAGGAAGAAAGAGTTTGACACGACTAATAAGTAAAGTATAAAAGGAAAACCTTAATATTAATTAGTGCAGTAGGATCTTAATATTTTTAAATAAATAAAGATAATATAATGGGGTCTCTTATTATTATAAATTTATTAGTACAATGGGCTTTATTTTTGACAAAAATATTCTATACTTATTATTCCAAAAGGTTTGTCCATTCGTCGTTGTCTTTTCTTTTGTATGATGATTGGTGTACCCAAAAAAGAGTCTGCTTTTATGGTGGGAGAAAATATGTCCTTTACAAAGTAAAATCATATCCTAAGTATTAAATGTTCTGCAAGTTATTTTATTTTATCCATTTTTAACATAAAACATATAAAGTATACATTACACTCATGATCAGGATCCTCATAGACTGTATTTATGATGTGAATAAAATCAGTAATTGGCATTTCGTTGGTATCAATTAGTGTTTTTAGGTAGGGTTAATAAGGATCATAAATGATGGTTTTGATCCTACAATGAAAAAATGTATAACTACATGTATTTAAAAAAAAAAAAAAAAAAAAAAAAAATATATATATATATATATATATATATGGAAACGTATTATCTAGGATTTTATGTCGTTTTCCTTCAAACTTTTTTACTATATAAATTAATACTGATTCGTGTGTTTGAGTGACTGTTTGTAAGTTCTTTTTTATATGTGAATTTCTTTTCTTTTATAATTATCTTAAACACGTATAGAGTTTTATATTTTCATAATCGCGAGGAGTACAATTTTGTATTCATAAATTATGGTTAATGAATTTGAGCTATCAATTCCAAATGTATAACAAAGATTCAGCTGAGCTTGGATCGAAGGATTTAAAATCAAAAAATTGAGATGAATAAAATTCAAATTTTCAAGTTGGAGAGATTCAAAATCCACTTATATTATTTAAAAGAAATTTAAAATAAGAGTGATGTATTTCAAATTCATATATATCCAACTACCATCAATGAATTTGTTGTTATGTATTTCAAAGGAGGGGTACAAATCTCTCTATACAAAAACAATGTTTCAGATTTTTTTTTTTTGGCAAAGTCTTGGGTGAGATTGTATCATGGATCCCATTCCATGAGACGGGTGGGGTCAGGTCGAACATAAATGGTAATATTTTTGTGTATATTATGTAATATTATTCAATATAATTAGACAATACTTTGATATTATATGATGCATTTTGAATTTGGTCAGACTATAAGAAAATATATAATAATTTTAGTTGTATTAGGTAATACTTTTCTATATATCAGGTAATACTTTTGTATTATATGATACATGACCCAATCGGGTTGGGTATATAAAACGCACGGATCCTCCCTAGTGTTGCCTCATGCACTCTTCTTTCTCACGCGTGAATTGTTCAACATGTAATACTTTTGATATATTAAATAATACTTTTCTACATAATACAAAAATATTACGTGTTATATTGAAAAATATTACCTAACATGTACACAAAATATCACATGATTTCTAATATTCAATCCGATCACTCCTATATAAATTTGGATAAATTTGAAATTTATATTAAGAATATCTTTAGATTCAACCGCAACTTAATTGGGCGTGTTTGAAGGAGAGCAGCATTAATAATTGTGAGTAAAAGGAATGAAAAATATAATATTAAAAAAATAATGGGGTTTAGCAACACGGTTTGTAATGATAATGTGTTAAAAAAGAAGATAATTAGATCGACAGGTAAAGTCGTTACCCGTTAACGACTTTAAGCAGGAAAAAAGGTAAAGCAGTCTCTACTTTTATCGACCGTAGCTTCGGTGCGCTCAACGGATCGACCTTTAATTATTTTTTAATTAATTTCATTATTAACACTTTTAAATAGGACAAAATTCATTTTTCGTCATTTCCTAAGGACGTTGTCCAATTTTAGTCCTCTTGTTTTCCGATCATCAATTTTAGTCCTCTTAAATCTCCGGCTATCCAATTTTAGTCCGATTGCCCAATTTTGGTCCTCCTAACTCGATTTTCCGATCAGCTCCATTAGCGTCTGAAAATATAAGCCACATCAGCGTAAAATCATCAACTGGTTGAAATTGGAGGCGAGTGTTGTGCACTCGTTCGGAGCTGACCGGAAAATCGAGTTAGGAGGACCAAAATTGGACAATCGGACTAAAATTGGACAACCGGAGATTTAAGAGGACTAAAATTGATGATCGGAAAACAAGAAGACTAAAATTGGACAACGTCCCTAGAGAAGGACGAAAAATGAATTTTGTCCATTTTAAATATGTCCTATGCTATACTAGTATTATATTAACCCCTATTGGGACTTAAGATGCATTGTTAGTTTATTGCTACTTTTTTTTTCATAAATAAAAATATATGTGCCACTTGATTTATTTAATTTTGACTTAAGATAAGATTTTCAGTTAACATAAAGATGTTGGAAATCAATTTGTGATTTTGTTCCATATTTCTATCATTTGATCTAATACAACACGCCAATGAGATTTGGACTTTTCTTTTTTAATGATCTAGCTAGTTTGTAGGGTTGAAATCCATCCAAGACTTAATTATCTATATACTTCACATATTTCGTGAAAATGTGAAATAGAACAAATGAATTTGAGAATTTTGAGCGACATCTATTGATAGAAAATTTATGTAAATTTGAAACTTGATCAACATATTAAAATAAGTTTCTAAAAAGAAAAAGAAAAAAAGAAAAATGAAACGAGTATATATGGAAACGAAAATTTAAATAAATCCTAAATGAATTAAGGAAATTGAAGGGAAAATGTGCAAAAATGACTGTATAAGTTTAGAAGGATTTTAGTGACAAGTTCTAAATGATGATACAATAATTATATATATTTGGTTAAATACACAAACGCTGGTATTGTTCTATTTACTACACGATCTTAATCCTATTTTTTGGGATTAGTTAATAGTATTGGTTCTATTGGACTTAGATGATCCTATTCGATGGAATATTTAGCAACAGACTTCCGTGATTCGTAAAATTTGATATTTTTGAACAAGTTCGTGAATATTGGTTAATAAAAAAAAGTTCTTGAATAAAATGATTAACTATTTTTCATTGATGATATTAATTAATTATAAAAATGATATTGATTTTAGTGTGATGATAGAGATGTCTTTGATATGAAGTTGAATTCTTTCCTTGTCCCCCTTTGAGCTTCTTTCTACCAGAATCATTTATTTATTATAAAGTAAAAGTGGAAGTGATTATGATATATGATTGGGTAAAGCTATAAAGGTGGTTGATACTCAAATATTTGGTCAAATATATAATTTAATTTGTCCTAATAAAAAAATTATGAGTATTTACGATAAGGTTTTTTGCGACAACATATTGTAATAAAAATTAATAATTTAAATTGACACTAAGTTGTTACAAAATAACCATTCAAAAAATTTATTTGATGTTGTTGTGAAAAGATTATATGTGAGATTTGAGATAATAACTTAGCCACTAAATGTTGTCCAAATTTTATTTTTACGATATTCATTAATTTTTTTGCGAAAACATTTTGTTGTTGCTAATAAGTTTTTATTGTTGTGGTGTAATAATCCATTAATTTACATTGATATAAATATAATTGTATGTTTTAATATGAAATTTAAGTGATTTTAGTAGTATAAATTGCACTTGATGCAGTTTTTAACAAATACTTAAAACTACTATTCAAGTTATTTCATCATGTACTTCAAAAAAAAACAGAAAAAAGCTATTTCATCATGCATGTAATAATGGATTCGAGATGATTTGAGTATTATGATAATTATTAGGCAAAATTTTAATTTTTACCTGTTATTTAGGGTAAAAACGTTTATGTGCCTATATAATTGATGGTTGGTTGTGATTCAGTACTTATTTATGGGGAGAGTTCTTTTTTAAAATTATTATAGATGTGAAACCATGCTTTACATTAAATTAGGAACAACAAATTTGACTTACGTAAATAAAGGAAATAAGTGCATTTATAGAAATTAGAAATATAATATTGAAAATTGTAAAATATATATATACACCTCATATGTTAAACTCTTAAGTTGTTGGAAAAATCTGTTCAAAAACAGAATTTTTGCCGGGCAATTGTTGACGTGGGTCCCGGACCCCGTTTTGGAAATGGAAAGTTGGATCGTACTCTCCTCCGAGAGAGGTTCGACACGATTCGTACATCACCCAAGATGGTTGAGGGGTGAATGAGAAATTGTGTCTCAAAATTGCATGTTTGGATCCTTGTAAAAGATGTTATCCCACATCGAAAAATTCAAGCTTATTTCTCTACTATATGTTGTTTTTCCCTTTTGTGAATGTTAAGAAAGCTTGGCAACTAAGCTCTCTCTCTCACGCGCGGGGGTGCAAATCACGGTTTGATTTGAGCTCATGGACCATGGACTTGTGTGCACCCGCGACTTGTGTACACAAATGTCCATGGACTTGTGTGCACCTGCGACCTGTGTATGCAAATGTCGGTCCGGTTAGCAACGGGCCTTTTGTAAATCCTAATTTTGTAGAATTTTCGTGTAAAAACTCTACTTACATAAATTTTACAAGATATTTTCGTCAAAGCCTTAATTTTAAAGAATTTTCATATAAAAACCCTAATTACCCGAAAAACAATAAATCACTTGAAAATCCTGCTTTGAGATCGTTATCGAAAGTAAGGATTCTCCCGCCCTCAGATTTTCTTGAAAAATAAAACCGTCTCGGAATTCCGTTCTGAAAGTTTCACTGTAATTAGAGTTTCGTGTAAACTCTAATTACATAAATTTTACAAGATATTTTCGTCAAAGCCTTAATTTTAAAGAATTTTCATATAAAACCCCTAATTACCCGAAAAACAATAAATCACTTGAAAATCCTACTTTGAGATCGTTATCGAAAGTAAGGATTCTCCCGCCCTCAGATTTTCTTGAAAAATAAAACCGTCTCGGAATTCCGTTCTGAAAGTTTCACTGAAAAGGAAATTCGAAATTATAACGGAAACCAAAAAAATCACAAGAAAATCCATCCCCTCGATCATCCCGAAAGCCTATATTCTTCTGCCCTGAGATTTTCATGAAAAATAAGACGGTCTCGGAATTCCGTTCTGAAAGTTTCATTGGAAAATGTATCCAAAATTATCACGGAAAATAAAAAATCACATGAAAATCCATTCCCGCATCGTCCCGAAAGGCAAGATTCAGCCGTCCTGAGATTTTCACGAAAAATAAAACTATCTCAAAATTTTGTTCTGAAAGTTACACCAGAAAGAAAATAAAAAATTATCACGGAAATAAAAAAAATTATATGAAAATTCATCCCCGAATCGTCCCGAAAGACAAGATTTCACTGCCTTGAGATTTTCACGAAAAATAAAACCGTCTCGGAATTCCGATCCGAAAGCTTCATTGGAAACTAAATCCAAAATTATCACGGAAACAAAAAATCACATCAAAATTCATTCCGGAATCGTAAAATTAGGGTGGACACGCTTCCCAAGTGACATACTGCATGATATATCTAAATAAATAATTATTATGCATTATGTCTATGAATTTCGAAGAATAATTCTGACATACGTATGAATAATTCTATGTTAAATTAGAAAGCATACTTTTACCTAATTATATTTAGAGCATTTGTGCTGCCTCTGAAAAATTGAGTAATCTATATTAGTTTATTATACAATAATTGATAACTAAAAAAAGGAATATGAAGACATTTAAAAGAATAATAAGTTGAGTTGGTAAATCATGATTTTGCAACCAATCCATATATAAACACCCTTTACGTGTTTATTAAAACACGGAAAAATGCTGAGCAATTGAAGAGTAAGTCTCTTGTGAGACCGTCTCACGGAATTTTAATGCATTGCGTGAGACGGATCAACCCACAACCCAATTATCCACCACCCAAACCCAACAATTAACATGTTATTTGTGGTGATGGGGTTCTGTCTCACGAAAACTATCTGTGAGACCGTCTCATATAAGTTTTTGTGGCAATTGAAATACCGATTTGTCGTGCGAGAAAGTTGTAATAAAAGTGGGTCGTATAAAAATCTAAGGAAACGGCTTTGTCGGGGAATAAATTAATACTAAGATATATTACTTTATCCATTCCAATACCTCATCCATGTTCACTGTCTTTGTCACACTTAATATATTACCAAAATATTAAATTGTCGACCAATTAATAATTTAATTTGGCTTTGGGATCGTCAATTCATATTCCTTCTTAAGGAAACTCGACACGTTGTAATTTGGCTCAAATTTATGATCAAATTGGATTGTATTTTAATGTTAAATACTTTTATACTTTGATAATGTCGGTTAAAATATACATACTATATAGTTTTAATAAAAAATAATAAATACAACTCTAGATTAGAATTCAAGATGTAAACTCGTTACCTTTTTATATTATGATAAACTAATCATCTAACATTAATATAGACTGACTTTTTTTTTGTTTTTTGTTTAATTATTCAAATGCTCAATGCTTTGTTTTCGTGCAATTGCATTGCATTTACACGTACAAAACTTGCATTTAAGTTGATTGTAATTTTCTCCTTTTACAACAGTTACTATAAATAAAACAATTCATTAATTACCAAATGAATATTGCATTGTCACAAAAACCTATAAACCAATTTCACAGGTTATTTTTATGAAATAATAAAAGAGTCCCATAGGCCTGAGACCCATGATCTTATTATAAATACCTTAGAAAATTATATTCCTATTCCATTATTAAAAGTACAATTTCTTTTATTGTGTACAAATATTGGTACACATTGTTTGCACTGAGGTCTGAGATGATGATGTCACTATGACGAGTACTAATTAGCATGAGAGAAAGCCTAAACTTGATTAGCATGTGATTAGTAGTGATTAATGAAGACTTGAAAGTCAAAGCAGTTTTCTTCTAGAAATGTATAACATATCCAAATTCTAATCCTGAAGCTGTAAAACTATGTAATTTGCTTTCCCTACGGAAAAATTGGAATTTCCATAATTCATATATACAATATATCTCACTAGAGCATTTTAAATTCTAAATAAGAAAAGAAATAAATAAACTTATAGAAAAAAAATAGAACATTAGTCATGACAGGATATCACGATCCAGAAAAAATAAGTTAATTAATTATCACTATTTATTATATTAAATGAATGTACTATAATAACTTTTCTAAACTTAATATACAGTTATAAATTATCTAGATTTTCACCATTATACCTTTGTTATTGACACCAAAAGATAAATCTATTTTTATATAGGTAAACACACAATTAAAAGAAAGACAATTTTTATGAAATTGTTTCACAAATCCAATTCCATGAAATAGATACTCACAAATCATTATCTACAATAAATATATATATATATATATATATATATATATATATATATGTTAGTATATGAAAGGTTAGTTTAAGGAAGGTTTAGTTTATGGAAGTTTTGGTGATGAAAGGTTTTAATTTGTAGTTAATAGGAATAATTGAAGTAGTTGATGAGTAGTTGAAGTTTTGGAAAGAATGGTGGACACTTAGTAAAGAGGGAGAAGGCTTTTTATTATTGCTCAAGTTGATTCACTTGCTTACAATGCCTTAGGTGCCTATTTATAAGCTTCCATGGATGGATCTAGAGAGGTACTAGATTAATCCTCTCTAGAATTCTCTATAATATTCTACATATTCTTTGAATATTTCTTAACTAGATATTTGGGCCTAATTCTTGTATAGTTTAGATTATTCTAGATATTCTCCAATACTTTGGACTATTCTAGAATATTCCTAAATGAGCATTAACTTTCAACACTCCTCCTTAATGCTCATTTTGGTAGTGCCGAGCATTGTGCGTAGCTCTTCAAATTTTGGCCGGGGAAGTGCCTTAGTGAAAATGTCTGCTAGTTGTTCCTCGGTCGGACAATAGTTCACTTGTATTTCCTTATTGGCTTCTGCTTCTCTCAGGAAGTGGTATTTGATGGCTATGTGTTTAGTTCTGCTGTGATGAACTGGGTTCTTCGCCATTGCTATCGCGGACTTGTTATCGCAGTAGATTGTTGTAGGCTTGGTTTGTTCTTTGCCCATATCTGTTGGTATTCTTCGCAGCCATATTGCTTGACTTGCAGTTGTCGCTGCTGCGACATACTCTGCCTCTGCTGAAGATTGAGCCACATAATCTTGCTTTTTGGATGACCACGTGAATATGCCTGATCCAAGTGAGAATGAGTAGCCAGATGTACTTTTCATATCATCTGTAGATCCGGCCCAATCACTATCAGTGTAGCCAATGAGTCTTGATTCATCTATAGGCTCGTATGATATTCCGTAATCTTTGGTGCCTTGAAAATACCTCAATATTCTCTTTGCAGCTCCATATTGGACTTGGCTTGGATCTTGCATGAACCTTGATAGTAGACTTGTTGCGAACATGATATCTGGTCTTGTAGCTGTAAGATATAATAGACTCCCGATGAGACTTCTGTATGTAGATGCATCTGCTTTCGGCGTCCCATCTTCTTTGCTGAATTTTTCATTTGTAGCTAAAAGAGTAGCTACTGGTTTGCATCCTTCCATTTTGAACTTTTTCAATAGATTCTCTGTATACTTCTTTTGTGAGTTAAATATCCCATTTTTTTCTTGATGTACCTCAATGCTGAGGAAGTAGTGCATCAACCCAAGATTAGTCATCTCGAAGGTCTTCATCATATCCTCTTTGAACTTCTTGATCATCTCTTCATTGTTCCCTGTGTAGATAAGATCATCGACATATAGAGAAACAATAAGTCTGTCATTAGTACCTTGGGTCTTAATGTAAAGTGTTGGCTCGCTTTCGCTTCTCCTGAATCCTTGGCTTATGAAGTAGTCGTCAATTCGACCATACCAGACTCATGGAGCTTGCTTCAATCCGTAGAGTGCCTTTTTCAGCCTTAGAACTTTGTTTTCTTGTCCTTCTATTACGAACCCTTGAGGTTGCTCGATATATATCTCTTCTTCAAGATAGCCATTGAGAAAAGCTGACTTGACATCCAATTGATAGATTTTCCATCTCTTCTGAGCGGCTAGTGCGATAAGAGTCTGTATAGTGTCCAAGCGAGCGACTGGAGCAAATGTCTCGTTATAGTCGACTCCCGATATCTGCGAGTACCCTTTAGCAACCAGTCGTGCTTTATGTTTTTGAACTGAGCCATTTGGGTTAAGTTTTGTCTTATAGACCCACTTAACTCCAATAACCTCTTTGTTATTGGGTAGATCTACCAATTCCCATGTTTGATTTTTCTCGATCATCTTGATTTCTTCCTCCATGGCTTTTACCCATTTCTTTTGTTTGATGGCAGCTTCAAAGCTTTCGGGCTCCATAGTGACAAAGTTGCATGTCTCGTAGATCTCTCTGAGTGTCCTTACTTTTCTTGGTGGTAAATCTGGAGATGATTGCTCATCATTTGAAGATGATGATGATGATGATAGTGTCCTTGGGCTTGAAGATTGTGCTTCTTCTGGAGGCTTTCTAGAACTTTGTAGACGTGGTACTATGATATTTTGTTTTTCCACTTTTTCTTCTTTCCAGTTCCATGTTTCATTTTCGTCGAACTCGACATCTCGGCTGATGACTAGTTTCTTGGTTTTAAGGTTGTAAATTCTGTATCCTTTAGATTGAGAGCTGTAGCCGAGGAATATTCCTTTCTCTGTTTTCTCCTCCAGTTTGTGTCTTTTCTCTTTCGGGATGTGTACATAGCAGATACTCCCAAAAACTCTCAGATGTTGTGCTGATGGCATTCGTCCACTCCATGCTTCTACTGGTGTTTTATTTGCACGACTATTGTTGGACATCTGTTGAGTAGATATACCGCGGTGTATACTGCTTCAGCCCAGAACTCCTTTGGCATACTTTTCTCGGCTAGCATGGTCCTGGCCATCTCCATCACTGTCCTGTTTCTCCTTTCTGATACACCATTCTGTTCTGGAGCATAGCCGACAGTTAGTTGATGGTTGATTCCTTCACCCTCGCAGAATTTGTTGAACTCATTGGAAGTGTATTCAGTTCCTCTATCGCTCCGCAAGACCTTGATTCTTCGTCCACTTTGGTTCTCTACTAGGCTCTTGAATATCTTGAAGATATTGAAGACTTCCGATCTTTCTTTCATAAAATAGACCCAAGTCATTCTTGTATAGTCATCAATAAAGAGGATAAACTACCTGTTTTTCTCGAACGTCGGAGTCCTCATAGGCCCACATATGTCTATATGTACAAGTTCCAGGATTTGTTTAGCTCTCCATGTTTGTCCTGATGGAAACGACTTCCAGTGTTGTTTGCCTTCCATGCATCTCTCACACACTTCATCATCCATTTGAATTGCTGGAAGACCTCTCATCATATTTTTCTGATGAAGTTTCTTTAGTCCGTGGAAGTTGAAGTGTCCATCATATTTTTCTGATGAAGTTTCTTTAGTCCGTGGAAGTTGAAGTGTCCAAACCTCCGATGCCATAGCCACAATTGGTCTTCTTGGGCTTTATGAAATTGTTTCACAAATCCAATTCCATGAAATAGATCCTCACAAATCATTATCTACAAAATATATATATATATATATATATATATATATATATATATATATATATATTTGTGAGAATAGGTGTGAATTGTCGGCTTCATCTTATATTTATCGATCTCCAATAAAATTTAATTGAATTAAAACAAAACCTCATTGCATTTTCGAAAACGGCAAACGTTAATGATGAACTTTCCGCTTTTAACCACTGAAAAAAAAGGGGGGAAAGAACAGTAAAAAGTTCAAAAAGATTAAAGCCTAATTAATAACATTACATAATTACATATCAAAAGAAATCCATTGATACTCTACGTTTTTTAACTAACAAAACCGCGTAATCAACAACTTGCTTTTACATTGAGAGGCTCAGAAAAGTAGAGCTAATGTCAATGCCCAATAAATAATTAATTATGGAAAATCTATCAAGAATTAATTATAACTCAGATTATATTTTCTTTAAATATATTTGAACTTTTTTCAAAATATGATTGACTTTTACTAAATTGCATATTTTCTCTCCAAATTAGTTACCCTCAACAATATTGGAATAATGAGGGACACCACTTACATTACATCTAAGGATTTTTAATTCATACTAATTATTCTTTCTTCAAAAGAATAAATTAATTGTAATAGTAAATCTGATATCCAATCAAATTAAATAGACCCATTATTTAATAGGCAGAGAGAGTATGTTTTTAGTTTAATATAGTAAGAGAAGACTTTTTTTGTTTGGAAGGTTTTGTAGATTCCATAATACATAGCTTTTTGCTCTTTCAAAATAATGATTTTGAATGTGAATTGAATAGGGCTGTTTTATTCAGTAAGGTTGCTTCATGATTTCTTGTCTTTTATCCACCTTTTCCACTCTATATATATATAAACACCAAAAACTATTCTTTCTCAAAACCCCCTTTTAATTTCTCCAAAACATATCATTTTCCTTTGCCAATCCAAGAAAAAATCAAGATTTAGAGAGAGAATGGGTGAGATGGCATCTTTGTGGGGCTATGCAGAGGTATGCATATAGTTAATTCAAATCTTGTTAATTCTTTCAATTGTGATCAATTTTAACATGATTAATTCTTGAACTGATTCTTGAAAATTAAAGCAGCATCATGACACGGATCAACTAGGGCAGAAGCTTCTATACACCACTCTTGAACTGGAGAAGTTGAAATCGGAAACAATGCAAGAAATGAGAAGAAACAAGGAGTACGTTAGCCAGTTGATCCATCTGCTAAAATGCGCCGTTCATGAGAGAGATGAAGCCAAGAACCAGCTGGGAAAATTAATGAACAAAACGATTATGCTTTCAACTCAGTTCCAACCTCTGGTGAAACCAGTCAAGGCAAACTCAAGCATAACCGAGTCAAACAGCCTGTCTGAAGTGGAGTCCCTCTTCGACACCGTTTCGTCCCCCGAGTTGTTTGCAACTCAGTCCTTTTCGAACGACAGCTTCATCAACTCGGAGATGGATCAGACACCGTTGATCATGGACAGCCTTGTGAAGGGCAGAGATTTGCCTGAGAATGGGATGTTCTTGCAGGCTGTTGTTGAGGCGGGCCCACTGCTTCAGACCCTTCTGCTGGCGGGCCCGTTGCCAAGGTGGCGGAACCCGCCGCAGCTGCAGCCGTTTCAGATTCCTCCGGTGTCCATCAGCGGCGGCGATACGGTGGTTTTGGCTCAGAAACCGGTGGCAGGGAATGTGGGTTTTGGGAATCTTGTTTCTGGGAATAATGGGTGTTTTCGATTGGCTAAGAGACAAAGATTCTGTTGAGATTGTTGGGATGATCATGGTTTTGTTCGTCCTAAATTTTTGTATAAATATGACAAGGGAGAGTACTGGACTGTGTAAATTGTTTAGTTTTGAGGTTTATTTAATTTTAAATATGGCATATGTCACTTTCATATGTTATAAAGGATTTTCGATTTCCTTAATTTGTTGGGGAATTATTTGGAAATAAACTATACAATTGAATTCGATTGTATTGTTCAATGCATATGTACAAATACTTGTAATATATCAAAATGCCCTTTTATTATAACCAAAGCGTTCTACAGAAATGTCATAAAAGACGGTTTTTTTTTTTTTTTTAATTTTTATAATCTATAAAGTTGTTTTCTTGTCCATTTATGAACTTTCTAGTCTATGTCTAGATTGAAGTCGAGATCTTAAACAAAGCACCAAAATATTGACATGTCAGGTTAAGAAAAATGGTATAAAATAATTTTTATTTTTATTTTGTATGTATGATATAGAGAGTGTTTGGATGAGTTTATAAACTCCTTAAAACATCTTATAAGTTGTTTAAGAGTTTATAAAATCCTTATAAAATGTATGGTAAAATTTTAAAAATAAAATCTTATTTTAGAAAGTTTATAAGTACTTTTTGAAAAATATGAGTATCCAATTTATTTTAAAATAAGATCTTATTTAATTTTTAAAACACCTTAATACACTTTTTTTTTTAAACATTTCAACAATTTATTTTTAAATTAAAATTAATTTAATTAAACATCTTAATTATTAGCTCTAAAAACATGTTATATAGATGTAAAAATTTATAAGCTTTTTTAAATAAGTTTAGCCAAACACATTCCCACAATCTAAATACAATATTATTATCATTAATTAATTAGGGAGGAATTACCATTTCTGGAATTTTAAACTTTTTATGGATGACAGTTTTAAATTTGGGATCATCGAAAATAGACATAAACTTCTTTTCTATTAAACAAAAATAAATTAATGGTCGTTTCGTTCTAAATTACTACATTTTTCCCGTGATTGAAGTCTTACTAAAGTAAATTAAAGGCAATTTTCAGTAAAGTCAAGACAGATAAAGTAGGTTTATTGAGTCACTTATAATGCTTGTGTAAAAATAACAATAGGGGTAATTACAAAAAAACATTCAAAGTATACATATTTTGGCCCTTAATCTTTTCTAATTGCAACTAACCATTTCATATTTGTACGAATCGTAATTTATAATTCGAGATCAACGAATGTTTATTTTCCTGATAATTTTAGTCATGTATTTTGCACGTCCTTTACTATTAAGGATATATCTGACTTTTCAACATTTAAGTTGCAACTAACCATTCCAACTTTGTACGAGTGCAATTTACCATTCCAACTTTATGTGAATCGTAATTTACCATCTGAGACCATCAGATGTTTATTTTCCGACCAATATAAAACATACTTTTTAAATGCAGTTTCATGTAAACAAGTTTAGTTATATTTTTAAAGAATATCATATAACTTTAAAAAAAAAATCACATAATGTAGTTTTAAATTTATTAGAATTGAATTAGAAAAAACTTAACAATGTGGAGGGAGCTTGGAAGTTAAAATCATGATCTGACTTTCAATGATCTTTTAGGGAACGTTTGGTTCGCGGGTGGGTTTGTTTAGGTGTGTTAAGAATTGTGGACTTTTATTGTTCATTGAAGACAAAATAGTACTTTTTTGGTGTTTGGTATGTAGGTTTTGGGATATGTTTGAGTTAAATTTTATATTTGGTTTTAATGATTATGGATTTGGAAAACTGGGTTTAATTTAAATTTTGTGTTTGCTTTATTGGTTAAGATTGATAAAAAAACATAAAAAGACTATATTACCCTTACTTTAAAAAATGAGAAAATAATGTTTCAATTAAAATCCTTAGACATAATTAAAATAATATTATAAAACTAATATAAAATACAACGCTAATAATTATGCAAGCCTTATAATTAATATAAAATATTAATTTTAAAAATTAATCCAAACCCAGAAAATCAAACCCTTCTTCCCCAAATAATAACGCATCTTCACTGTGTTTATCGAACGGGAAATCTCACTCAATGAATTGATTAGTATCATCACGCACTTCAAACAAAACCACCGTCAACACTTGTGGATCTAGTTGTGGATTATACGATTTGCCTTACAAAATAAGTATTCGAGTACGATAACATCTACGGGCAAAGTATATTTTAGGGTGGGATTGAAGTGGTGTGGTTGTCTCGTTTTGGTCAATTACATAAATAGAAAGACAGAAATTCAACAATGTCGAGCAGGTATGACAATTCGATTTGTTGTCGTTTTGAAATTTTGGGGAATCGAATGAACAAATCAAGTAATGGTATGTTGATTTACGGTTCACTTTTTCGATTTACCATTCGTTTTGCCAAATGTGTTTTGGGTGAATGGATTTGGAGAAGACCCTTCTTGTTTTATCTTTGCAGAAATTTAAGTTTACTGGGCATGACCAAATCATTTTGTTAGAGAAGAACAATACTGCATTAATTGGTCTGTGTGGTTTTGAGAAATTTTCGAACACGGTATTAGCACAATATTTTGAACACGTCTTGAATGAGTTTGCATTACATGTTCTTTATTTTTTGACATACTTTTCAACATGGCATGGGCATCTCATTATACGGTTGTCCTTTAATTAAGTGAGAAGAAGTGTTTGGTGTCGTAATTCACCCATATTATATTGTCGGAATGTAGTTCATATTCATATTACGAAGGAGATAGACATAGTAATCCTCAATACAACGATGTGAGCGACCAATGTCGACATGTCATTCCAATACATATCCAAACATCCGGGACCAAAAAAAATCCTATGAGATGTTTTAAATCTTATCATTTTCGAGGGGTATGATGATCTGTAATTTCTTCTTTGGTGTTCCAATTGCTTATTATTTGTGCTTTCACAAGTATGATTAATTGCAAATATTTTGAAGCAACAAAGTTTGTGTTTATATTGTCGATATAGAACGATTCATGTAGGGTATTCATTTGGTTGGAGCCGCCACTTGAGGGTCGTGCTAGAGAAGTTGCTCTTGATTGCATTGACAAAATTTCAAGATTAAAGGTCGAAGTAGCAATGACCAGAGGTCGTGAACAAAGATATAAGAAGCAAGCAAGATTCTTATGTATTGGCTTTGTCTCAAATTTCGTCCTCTCCATTCGGTGGATGCAAAATTCGAGCTTCAAATCAATTAATGAAATTTGTAAGTTGTAATATACTTCACCTATGACTTTATAATATGTATTGAATATCAACGTATCCTAACACAAATGATAGGGTTCAATCAATATTACTTGTGCACATTCATCTTATAATGGTAAAACATGGCAACACCATTTGTATTGATATAACTGTTACTTTCTCAATTTAAGGTGTTTATGGTTTTATGACATGTGTTTTATACAAAATTGTGTTGCACATTAATATGTGTCAATCATATGAATGTATTATGTTTGACATAGTTAAATTATGTAGTGTTGAGATTTGTAGATGGTGTATCTTGCATGTTATGTGCATAAGATGAATAGGAAAAGACTAATGTGAAGAAATATATGGCATTCATACATGTTGACGTTAGGTTGTTATTGAGATTAAATAACAAAGTGCCTGATGTTGTGTGTTTGTCTTTGAAAGCTTGTAAAAAAATTTGGAATGACGTTTGATATTTCAGTAGGAGAATACTTAAGGATGTTTGTACATTGATCAAGTTAGTAAGACAATTACTGCAACCCACTGTACATTTTTACAGACTATAAACATACACTATAGAGTTCTCTAATTTATCCGTACAAATTAGCAAAATACCCATAATCGCAAAATTTAGAGTTCCTTGTTGTGTCCAAAAGAGGATGCTTTATTTCCATGGGCTCCAACCCTTTCAGTGGCAGCCAACTAACTTGCAAAAATAACCTCATTCAAAAATGGTTGGTAAATAG
Source organism: Scutellaria minor (assembly GCA_954870855.1). Taxonomy (NCBI): domain Eukaryota; kingdom Viridiplantae; phylum Streptophyta; class Magnoliopsida; order Lamiales; family Lamiaceae; genus Scutellaria; species Scutellaria minor. The sequence goes on from OX940729.1 coordinate 6,677,378, forward strand.
GGTGAAATCCTAATCATCTTCTTACACAATCGACAATTTCTTGGGATTGATTGGTGACTTGTTGTTTGTAAAGATCAAGAGTCGATCCCAATCGTCGACGGTCTCTGGGTCACATGGCTCGTCCTTGATTGTGATAAGAATCTCACTTGAAGAGCCAACCTTCCCCTGCAAAACCTGTCTGAGGTTGTGTGCTTCGATGAGCTTCTGCCACACGTCGAAGTTCGGGAACCTACACTCCCTAAATAACTTTTGCGTGGGGTCCTCCTGTGAAATATATAGTCAAGGCAAAGTAGTTAAATACATGTAATGCAATTAATTGGAAAATGAAATTAAAAAAGTTGTGATCTTTGTTTCAACACGAATATTGCTAAACTTGTGCATGTTAATATGAATTTAAATATTTGTAAACATGTGAAGAATGCATTACCTTGCATATGATGTACCAATACTCCACATTGACAACTACTCGATTTTTTTGTTTGTTGTACTTTACTCCTACCGTATCATTCACGTAGGAGACGAATTGCTTGTAAAGTTTAATATTGTTAGCGATGAAGTTCTTGATGCTCACTTCATCGAAGCACTGCAAGTGATTTTACCCCTACCCTCCACAGTGACTCGAACCCAAGACATATGCCTGCAGACGCCTTTTACCATTAGACTATCAATACTTTATCTAGGTAATATTTTTCTATACATTATGTAATACTATTGTATTATTTACACATATTACATGATATAATACCAAAATAGTACCCAATATATAGAAAAGTATTATCTAATACACACTAAAATAATATATAATATATATATATATTTTATGTTCAACATGACCCTTCTCACAAAATGGGATCCATGAGATGGTCTTACGCAAGACTCACTTTTCTAACAAAACACCATCTCAAACCAATCTAGCAATCATTTTTGATTCCTAGATTAAACATAACTAAGCAACATGTCAAGATAACATCTCTTATGTAAGTCCGATCTAAACAAACTCACCAATAAAACCAGACTTGGGTCATGAGAATTGAAATTAAACAAATCTGTGTCACATTTAAGTAGAGCGACCACTCTTCCATCATCCCTCATCTCAATAGATCTGTCGGATCTAAAACACATTATGTGAATCTATCAATGTGAAACTCCTAGAAATATTATATCCCAAAAAATAAAAAACTTATATTATTGAGAAATTTTAATAGTTATCATTAATTGTGAAACGTCTAGGGATATTATATTTTCAATTTCAGGATAAGTTGAGACGGTGGCTTCGCCATCTTTCAATCGAATCATTCGCCGCCTCCTATACCACCATAACTACCAATTTTCACCCAATGATATAACCATTTTTTCCACCAAATTAATCAACAAATTCAACACTAATAAAAAAGAACACACACACACAAACAAAATGCAAAATTGTGTGCGCAAAGAAGTATGTAAACGAGCAGGAGTAAGCGGAGGAACGTACCAAGGGCAAAAATAGTATTCCAGTAATACCCGATAATACGGCACCGTTCCACTGAGTGTTAGTTGTGCAGTGATCTGAAATATCTTCGTTGATCGGCAGCTGAAATTTTGGAGGGTTTTTGCCGGCAGAATTATTTTTCTCTCTCTTTCCCTCTCAACCTTTTTTATATATTTATTATTATTATTATTATAATATTTTTGTGTGGGAATTTTTATATAATATTTTCTTATAAGTGTTGTTGCAGCCACATCAGCAGGCCCTACCATCTTTTCTTTTGGCTAATTTAACTGGGAAAAAACGTCAATTTATATAGTAAGTTCATTTGTCATTTATTATTTATTGTAAAGTAAACGTTACTCAAATGGCAACCACACTATTACCACAACCGAGTATTATTTATGAGTTGGGAATATAAATATATTTGTCTTAAAATTGTAGATATAATATCCCTAGGCGTTTCATAATTAATGATAACTATTAAAATTTCTCAATAATATAAGTTTTTTATTTTTTGGGATATAATATTTCTAGGAGTTTCACATTGATAGATTCACATAATGTGTTTTAGATCCGACAGATCTATTGAGATGAGGGATGATGGAAGAGTGGTCGCTCTACTTAAATGTGACACAGATTTGTTTAATTTCAATTCTCATGACCCAAGTCTGGTTTTATTGGTGAGTTTGTTTAGATCGGACTTACATAAGAGATGTTATCTTGACATGTTGCTTAGTTATGTTTAATCTAGGAATCAAAAATGATTGCTAGATTGGTTTGAGATGGTGTTTTGTTAGAAAAGTGAGTCTTGCGTAAGACCATCTCATGGATCCCATTTTGTGAGAAGGGTCATGTTGAACATAAAATATATATATATATTATATATTATTTTAGTGTGTATTAGATAATACTTTTCTATATATTGGGTACTATTTTGGTATTATATCATGTAATATGTGTAAATAATACAATAGTATTACATAATGTATAGAAAAATATTACCTAGATAAAGTATTGATAGTCTAATGGTAAAAGGCGTCTGCAGGCATATGTCTTGGGTTCGAGTCACTGTGGAGGGTAGGGGTAAAATCACTTGCAGTGCTTCGATGAAGTGAGCATCAAGAACTTCATCGCTAACAATATTAAACTTTACAAGCAATTCGTCTCCTACGTGAATGATACGGTAGGAGTAAAGTACAACAAACAAAAAAATCGAGTAGTTGTCAATGTGGAGTATTGGTACATCATATGCAAGGTAATGCATTCTTCACATGTTTACAAATATTTAAATTCATATTAACATGCACAAGTTTAGCAATATTCGTGTTGAAACAAAGATCACAACTTTTTTAATTTCATTTTCCAATTAATTGCATTACATGTATTTAACTACTTTGCCTTGACTATATATTTCACAGGAGGACCCCACGCAAAAGTTATTTAGGGAGTGTAGGTTCCCGAACTTCGACGTGTGGCAGAAGCTCATCGAAGCACACAACCTCAGACAGGTTTTGCAGGGGAAGGTTGGCTCTTCAAGTGAGATTCTTATCACAATCAAGGACGAGCCATGTGACCCAGAGACCGTCGACGATTGGGATCGACTCTTGATCTTTACAAACAACAAGTCACCAATCAATCCCAAGAAATTGTCGATTGTGTAAGAAGATGATTAGGATTTCACCCTATTTACCAACCATTTTTGAATGAGGTTATTTTTGCAAGTTAGTTGGCTGCCACTGAAAGGGTTGGAGCCCATGGAAATAAAGCATCCTCTTTTGGACACAACAAGGAACTCTAAATTTTGCGATTATGGGTATTTTGCTAATTTGTACGGATAAATTAGAGAACTCTATAGTGTATGTTTATAGTCTGTAAAAATGTACAGTGGGTTGCAGTAATTGTCTTACTAACTTGATCAATGTACAAACATCCTTAAGTATTCTCCTACTGAAATATCAAACGTCATTCCAAATTTTTTTACAAGCTTTCAAAGACAAACACACAACATCAGGCACTTTGTTATTTAATCTCAATAACAACCTAACGTCAACATGTATGAATGCCATATATTTCTTCACATTAGTCTTTTCCTATTCATCTTATGCACATAACATGCAAGATACACCATCTACAAATCTCAACACTACATAATTTAACTATGTCAAACATAATACATTCATATGATTGACACATATTAATGTGCAACACAATTTTGTATAAAACACATGTCATAAAACCATAAACACCTTAAATTGAGAAAGTAACAGTTATATCAATACAAATGGTGTTGCCATGTTTTACCATTATAAGATGAATGTGCACAAGTAATATTGATTGAACCCTATCATTTGTGTTAGGATACGTTGATATTCAATACATATTATAAAGTCATAGGTGAAGTATATTACAACTTACAAATTTCATTAATTGATTTGAAGCTCGAATTTTGCATCCACCGAATGGAGAGGACGAAATTTGAGACAAAGCCAATACATAAGAATCTTGCTTGCTTCTTATATCTTTGTTCACGACCTCTGGTCATTGCTACTTCGACCTTTAATCTTGAAATTTTGTCAATGCAATCAAGAGCAACTTCTCTAGCACGACCCTCAAGTGGCGGCTCCAACCAAATGAATACCCTACATGAATCGTTCTATATCGACAATATAAACACAAACTTTGTTGCTTCAAAATATTTGCAATTAATCATACTTGTGAAAGCACAAATAATAAGCAATTGGAACACCAAAGAAGAAATTACAGATCATCATACCCCTCGAAAATGATAAGATTTAAAACATCTCATAGGATTTTTTTTGGTCCCGGATGTTTGGATATGTATTGGAATGACATGTCGACATTGGTCGCTCACATCGTTGTATTGAGGATTACTATGTCTATCTCCTTCGTAATATGAATATGAACTACATTCCGACAATATAATATGGGTGAATTACGACACCAAACACTTCTTCTCACTTAATTAAAGGACAACCGTATAATGAGATGCCCATGCCATGTTGAAAAGTATGTCAAAAAATAAAGAACATGTAATGCAAACTCATTCAAGACGTGTTCAAAATATTGTGCTAATACCGTGTTCGAAAATTTCTCAAAACCACACAGACCAATTAATGCAGTATTGTTCTTCTCTAACAAAATGATTTGGTCATGCCCAGTAAACTTAAATTTCTGCAAAGATAAAACAAGAAGGGTCTTCTCCAAATCCATTCACCCAAAACACATTTGGCAAAACGAATGGTAAATCGAAAAAGTGAACCGTAAATCAACATACCATTACTTGATTTGTTCATTCGATTCCCCAAAATTTCAAAACGACAACAAATCGAATTGTCATACCTGCTCGACATTGTTGAATTTCTGTCTTTCTATTTATGTAATTGACCAAAACGAGACAACCACACCACTTCAATCCCACCCTAAAATATACTTTGCCCGTAGATGTTATCGTACTCGAATACTTATTTTGTAAGGCAAATCGTATAATCCACAACTAGATCCACAAGTGTTGACGGTGGTTTTGTTTGAAGTGCGTGATGATACTAATCAATTCATTGAGTGAGATTTCCCGTTCGATAAACACAGTGAAGATGCGTTATTATTTGGGGAAGAAGGGTTTGATTTTCTGGGTTTGGATTAATTTTTAAAATTAATATTTTATATTAATTATAAGGCTTGCATAATTATTAGCGTTGTATTTTATATTAGTTTTATAATATTATTTTAATTATGTCTAAGGATTTTAATTGAAACATTATTTTCTCATTTTTTAAAGTAAGGGTAATATAGTCTTTTTATGTTTTTTTATCAATCTTAACCAATAAAGCAAACACAAAATTTAAATTAAACCCAGTTTTCCAAATCCATAATCATTAAAACCAAATATAAAATTTAACTCAAACATATCCCAAAACCTACATACCAAACACCAAAAAAGTACTATTTTGTCTTCAATGAACAATAAAAGTCCACAATTCTTAACACACCTAAACAAACCCACCCGCGAACCAAACGTTCCCTAAAAGATCATTGAAAGTCAGATCATGATTTTAACTTCCAAGCTCCCTCCACATTGTTAAGTTTTTTCTAATTCAATTCTAATAAATTTAAAACTACATTATGTGATTTTTTTTTTAAAGTTATATGATATTCTTTAAAAATATAACTAAACTTGTTTACATGAAACTGCATTTAAAAAGTATGTTTTATATTGGTCGGAAAATAAACATCTGATGGTCTCAGATGGTAAATTACGATTCACATAAAGTTGGAATGGTAAATTGCACTCGTACAAAGTTGGAATGGTTAGTTGCAACTTAAATGTTGAAAAGTCAGATATATCCTTAATAGTAAAGGACGTGCAAAATACATGACTAAAATTATCAGGAAAATAAACATTCGTTGATCTCGAATTATAAATTACGATTCGTACAAATATGAAATGGTTAGTTGCAATTAGAAAAGATTAAGGGCCAAAATATGTATACTTTGAATGTTTTTTTGTAATTACCCCTATTGTTATTTTTACACAAGCATTATAAGTGACTCAATAAACCTACTTTATCTGTCTTGACTTTACTGAAAATTGCCTTTAATTTACTTTAGTAAGACTTCAATCACGGGAAAAATGTAGTAATTTAGAACGAAACGACCATTAATTTATTTTTGTTTAATAGAAAAGAAGTTTATGTCTATTTTCGATGATCCCAAATTTAAAACTGTCATCCATAAAAAGTTTAAAATTCCAGAAATGGTAATTCCTCCCTAATTAATTAATGATAATAATATTGTATTTAGATTGTGGGAATGTGTTTGGCTAAACTTATTTAAAAAAGCTTATAAATTTTTACATCTATATAACATGTTTTTAGAGCTAATAATTAAGATGTTTAATTAAATTAATTTTAATTTAAAAATAAATTGTTGAAATGTTTAAAAAAAAAAGTGTATTAAGGTGTTTTAAAAATTAAATAAGATCTTATTTTAAAATAAATTGGATACTCATATTTTTCAAAAAGTACTTATAAACTTTCTAAAATAAGATTTTATTTTTAAAATTTTACCATACATTTTATAAGGATTTTATAAACTCTTAAACAACTTATAAGATGTTTTAAGGAGTTTATAAACTCATCCAAACACTCTCTATATCATACATACAAAATAAAAATAAAAATTATTTTATACCATTTTTCTTAACCTGACATGTCAATATTTTGGTGCTTTGTTTAAGATCTCGACTTCAATCTAGACATAGACTAGAAAGTTCATAAATGGACAAGAAAACAACTTTATAGATTATAAAAATTAAAAAAAAAAAAAAACCGTCTTTTATGACATTTCTGTAGAACGCTTTGGTTATAATAAAAGGGCATTTTGATATATTACAAGTATTTGTACATATGCATTGAACAATACAATCGAATTCAATTGTATAGTTTATTTCCAAATAATTCCCCAACAAATTAAGGAAATCGAAAATCCTTTATAACATATGAAAGTGACATATGCCATATTTAAAATTAAATAAACCTCAAAACTAAACAATTTACACAGTCCAGTACTCTCCCTTGTCATATTTATACAAAAATTTAGGACGAACAAAACCATGATCATCCCAACAATCTCAACAGAATCTTTGTCTCTTAGCCAATCGAAAACACCCATTATTCCCAGAAACAAGATTCCCAAAACCCACATTCCCTGCCACCGGTTTCTGAGCCAAAACCACCGTATCGCCGCCGCTGATGGACACCGGAGGAATCTGAAACGGCTGCAGCTGCGGCGGGTTCCGCCACCTTGGCAACGGGCCCGCCAGCAGAAGGGTCTGAAGCAGTGGGCCCGCCTCAACAACAGCCTGCAAGAACATCCCATTCTCAGGCAAATCTCTGCCCTTCACAAGGCTGTCCATGATCAACGGTGTCTGATCCATCTCCGAGTTGATGAAGCTGTCGTTCGAAAAGGACTGAGTTGCAAACAACTCGGGGGACGAAACGGTGTCGAAGAGGGACTCCACTTCAGACAGGCTGTTTGACTCGGTTATGCTTGAGTTTGCCTTGACTGGTTTCACCAGAGGTTGGAACTGAGTTGAAAGCATAATCGTTTTGTTCATTAATTTTCCCAGCTGGTTCTTGGCTTCATCTCTCTCATGAACGGCGCATTTTAGCAGATGGATCAACTGGCTAACGTACTCCTTGTTTCTTCTCATTTCTTGCATTGTTTCCGATTTCAACTTCTCCAGTTCAAGAGTGGTGTATAGAAGCTTCTGCCCTAGTTGATCCGTGTCATGATGCTGCTTTAATTTTCAAGAATCAGTTCAAGAATTAATCATGTTAAAATTGATCACAATTGAAAGAATTAACAAGATTTGAATTAACTATATGCATACCTCTGCATAGCCCCACAAAGATGCCATCTCACCCATTCTCTCTCTAAATCTTCATTTTTTCTTGGATTGGCAAAGGAAAATGATATGTTTTGGAGAAATTAAAAGGGGGTTTTGAGAAAGAATAGTTTTTGGTGTTTATATATATATAGAGTGGAAAAGGTGGATAAAAGACAAGAAATCATGAAGCAACCTTACTGAATAAAACAGCCCTATTCAATTCACATTCAAAATCATTATTTTGAAAGAGGAAAAAGCTATGTATTATGGAATCTACAAAACCTTCCAAACAAAAAAAGTCTTCTCTTACTATATTAAACTAAAAACATACTCTCTCTACCTATTAAATAATGGGTCTATTTAATTTGATTGGATATCAGATTTACTATTACAATTAATTTATTCTTTTGAAGAAAGAATAATTAGTATGAATTAAAAATCCTTAGATGTAATGTAAGTGGTGTCCCTCATTATTCCAATATTGTTGAGGGTAACTAATTTGGAGAGAAAATATGCAATTTAGTAAAAGTCAATCATATTTTGAAAAAAGTTCAAATATATTTAAAGAAAATATAATCTGAGTTATAATTAATTCTTGATAGATTTTCCATAATTAATTATTTATTGGGCATTGACATTAGCTCTACTTTTCTGAGCCTCTCAATGTAAAAGCAAGTTGTTGATTACGCGGTTTTGTTAGTTAAAAAACGTAGAGTATCAATGGATTTCTTTTGATATGTAATTATGTAATGTTATTAATTAGGCTTTAATCTTTTTGAACTTTTTACTGTTCTTTCCCCCCTTTTTTTTCAGTGGTTAAAAGCGGAAAGTTCATCATTAACGTTTGCCGTTTTCGAAAATGCAATGAGGTTTTGTTTTAATTCAATTAAATTTTATTGGAGATCGATAAATATAAGATGAAGCCGACAATTCACACCTATTCTCACAAATATATATATATATATATATATATATTTTGTAGATAATGATTTGTGAGGATCTATTTCATGGAATTGGATTTGTGAAACAATTTCATAAAGCCCAAGAAGACCAATTGTGGCTATGGCATCGGAGGTTTGGACACTTCAACTTCCACGGACTAAAGAAACTTCATCAGAAAAATATGATGGACACTTCAACTTCCATGGACTAAAGAAACTTCATCAGAAAAATATGATGAGAGGTCTTCCAGCAATTCAAATGGATGATGAAGTGTGTGAGAGATGCATGGAAGGCAAACAACACTGGAAGTCGTTTCCATCAGGACAAACATGGAGAGCTAAACAAATCCTGGAACTTGTACATATAGACATATGTGGGCCTATGAGGACTCCGACGTTCGAGAAAAACAGGTAGTTTATCCTCTTTATTGATGACTATACAAGAATGACTTGGGTCTATTTTATGAAAGAAAGATCGGAAGTCTTCAATATCTTCAAGATATTCAAGAGCCTAGTAGAGAACCAAAGTGGACGAAGAATCAAGGTCTTGCGGAGCGATAGAGGAACTGAATACACTTCCAATGAGTTCAACAAATTCTGCGAGGGTGAAGGAATCAACCATCAACTAACTGTCGGCTATGCTCCAGAACAGAATGGTGTATCAAAAAGGAGAAACAGGACAGTGATGGAGATGGCCAGGACCATGCTAGCCGAGAAAAGTATGCCAAAGGAGTTCTGGGCTGAAGCAGTATACACCGCGGTATATCTACTCAACAGATGTCCAATAATAGTCGTGCAAATAAAACACCAGTAGAAGCATGGAGTGGACGAATGCCATCAGCACAACATCTGAGAGTTTTTGGGAGTATCTGCTATGTACACATCCCGAAAGAGAAAAGACACAAACTGGAGGAGAAAACAGAGAAAGGAATATTCCTCGGCTACAGCTCTCAATCTAAAGGATACAGAATTTACAACCTTAAAACCAAGAAACTAGTCATCAGCCGAGATGTCGAGTTCGACGAAAATGAAACATGGAACTGGGAAGAAGAAAAAGTGGAAAAACAAAATATCATAGTACCACGTCTACAAAGTTCTAGAAAGCCTCCAGAAGAAGCACAATCTTCAAGCCCAAGGACACTATCATCATCATCATCATCTTCAAATGATGAGCAATCATCTCCAGATTTACCACCAAGAAAAGTAAGGACACTCAGAGAGATCTACGAGACATGCAACTTTGTCACTATGGAGCCCGAAAGCTTTGAAGCTGCCATCAAACAAAAGAAATGGGTAAAAGCCATGGAGGAAGAAATCAAGATGATCGAGAAAAATCAAACATGGGAATTGGTAGATCTACCCAATAACAAAGAGGTTATTGGAGTTAAGTGGGTCTATAAGACAAAACTTAACCCAAATGGCTCAGTTCAAAAACATAAAGCACGACTAGTTGCTAAAGGGTACTCGCAGATATCGGGAGTCGACTATAACGAGACATTTGCTCCAGTCGCTCGCTTGGACACTATACGGACTCTTATCGCACTAGCCGCTCAGAAGAGATGGAAAATCTATCAATTGGATGTCAAGTCAGCTTTTCTCAATGGCTATCTTGAAGAAGAGATATATATCGAGCAACCTCAAGGGTTCGTAATAGAAGGACAAGAAAATAAAGTTCTAAGGCTGAAAAAGGCACTCTACGGATTGAAGCAAGCTCCATGAGTCTGGTATGGTCGAATTGACGACTACTTCATAAGCCAAGGATTCAGGAGAAGCGAAAGCGAGCCAACACTTTACATTAAGACCCAAGGTACTAATGACAGACTTATTGTTTCTCTATATGTCGATGATCTTATCTACACAGGGAACAATGAAGAGATGATCAAGAAGTTCAAAGAGGATATGATGAAGACCTTCGAGATGACTAATCTTGGGTTGATGCACTACTTCCTCAGCATTGAGGTACATCAAGAAAAAAATGGGATATTTAACTCACAAAAGAAGTATACAGAGAATCTATTGAAAAAGTTCAAAATGGAAGGATGCAAACCAGTAGCTACTCTTTTAGCTACAAATGAAAAATTCAGCAAAGAAGATGGGACGCCGAAAGCAGATGCATCTACATACAGAAGTCTCATCGGGAGTCTATTATATCTTACAGCTACAAGACCAGATATCATGTTCGCAACAAGTCTACTATCAAGGTTCATGCAAGATCCAAGCCAAGTCCAATATGGAGCTGCAAAGAGAATATTGAGGTATTTTCAAGGCACCAAAGATTACGGAATATCATACGAGCCTATAGATGAATCAAGACTCATTGGCTACACTGATAGTGATTGGGCCGGATCTACAGATGATATGAAAAGTACATCTGGCTACTCATTCTCACTTGGATCAGGCATATTCACGTGGTCATCCAAAAAGCAAGATTATGTGGCTCAATCTTCAGCAGAGGCAGAGTATGTCGCAGCAGCGACAACTGCAAGTCAAGCAATATGGCTGCGAAGAATACCAACAGATATGGGCAAAGAACAAACCAAGCCTACAACAATCTACTGCGATAACAAGTCCGCGATAGCAATGGCGAAGAACCCAGTTCATCACAGCAGAACTAAACACATAGCCATCAAATACCACTTCCTGAGAGAAGCAGAAGCCAATAAGGAAATACAAGTGAACTATTGTCCGACCGAGGAACAACTAGCAGACATTTTCACTAAGGCACTTCCCCGGCCAAAATTTGAAGAGCTACGCACAATGCTCGGCACTACCAAAATGAGCATTAAGGAGGAGTGTTGAAAGTTAATGCTCATTTAGGAATATTCTAGAATAGTCCAAAGTATTGGAGAATATCTAGAATAATCTAAACTATACAAGAATTAGGCCCAAATATCTAGTTAAGAAATATTCAAAGAATATGTAGAATATTATAGAGAATTCTAGAGAGGATTAATCTAGTACCTCTCTAGATCCATCCATGGAAGCTTATAAATAGGCACCTAAGGCATTGTAAGCAAGTGAATCAACTTGAGCAATAATAAAAAGCCTTCTCCCTCTTTACTAAGTGTCCACCATTCTTTCCAAAACTTCAACTACTCATCAACTACTTCAATTATTCCTATTAACTACAAATTAAAACCTTTCATCACCAAAACTTCCATAAACTAAACCTTCCTTAAACTAACCTTTCATATACTAACATATATATATATATATATATATATATATATATATATATTTATTGTAGATAATGATTTGTGAGTATCTATTTCATGGAATTGGATTTGTGAAACAATTTCATAAAAATTGTCTTTCTTTTAATTGTGTGTTTACCTATATAAAAATAGATTTATCTTTTGGTGTCAATAACAAAGGTATAATGGTGAAAATCTAGATAATTTATAACTGTATATTAAGTTTAGAAAAGTTATTATAGTACATTCATTTAATATAATAAATAGTGATAATTAATTAACTTATTTTTTCTGGATCGTGATATCCTGTCATGACTAATGTTCTATTTTTTTTCTATAAGTTTATTTATTTCTTTTCTTATTTAGAATTTAAAATGCTCTAGTGAGATATATTGTATATATGAATTATGGAAATTCCAATTTTTCCGTAGGGAAAGCAAATTACATAGTTTTACAGCTTCAGGATTAGAATTTGGATATGTTATACATTTCTAGAAGAAAACTGCTTTGACTTTCAAGTCTTCATTAATCACTACTAATCACATGCTAATCAAGTTTAGGCTTTCTCTCATGCTAATTAGTACTCGTCATAGTGACATCATCATCTCAGACCTCAGTGCAAACAATGTGTACCAATATTTGTACACAATAAAAGAAATTGTACTTTTAATAATGGAATAGGAATATAATTTTCTAAGGTATTTATAATAAGATCATGGGTCTCAGGCCTATGGGACTCTTTTATTATTTCATAAAAATAACCTGTGAAATTGGTTTATAGGTTTTTGTGACAATGCAATATTCATTTGGTAATTAATGAATTGTTTTATTTATAGTAACTGTTGTAAAAGGAGAAAATTACAATCAACTTAAATGCAAGTTTTGTACGTGTAAATGCAATGCAATTGCACGAAAACAAAGCATTGAGCATTTGAATAATTAAACAAAAAACAAAAAAAAAGTCAGTCTATATTAATGTTAGATGATTAGTTTATCATAATATAAAAAGGTAACGAGTTTACATCTTGAATTCTAATCTAGAGTTGTATTTATTATTTTTTATTAAAACTATATAGTATGTATATTTTAACCGACATTATCAAAGTATAAAAGTATTTAACATTAAAATACAATCCAATTTGATCATAAATTTGAGCCAAATTACAACGTGTCGAGTTTCCTTAAGAAGGAATATGAATTGACGATCCCAAAGCCAAATTAAATTATTAATTGGTCGACAATTTAATATTTTGGTAATATATTAAGTGTGACAAAGACAGTGAACATGGATGAGGTATTGGAATGGATAAAGTAATATATCTTAGTATTAATTTATTCCCCGACAAAGCCGTTTCCTTAGATTTTTATACGACCCACTTTTATTACAACTTTCTCGCACGACAAATCGGTATTTCAATTGCCACAAAAACTTATATGAGACGGTCTCACAGATAGTTTTCGTGAGACAGAACCCCATCACCACAAATAACATGTTAATTGTTGGGTTTGGGTGGTGGATAATTGGGTTGTGGGTTGATCCGTCTCACGCAATGCATTAAAATTCCGTGAGACGGTCTCACAAGAGACTTACTCTTCAATTGCTCAGCATTTTTCCGTGTTTTAATAAACACGTAAAGGGTGTTTATATATGGATTGGTTGCAAAATCATGATTTACCAACTCAACTTATTATTCTTTTAAATGTCTTCATATTCCTTTTTTTAGTTATCAATTATTGTATAATAAACTAATATAGATTACTCAATTTTTCAGAGGCAGCACAAATGCTCTAAATATAATTAGGTAAAAGTATGCTTTCTAATTTAACATAGAATTATTCATACGTATGTCAGAATTATTCTTCGAAATTCATAGACATAATGCATAATAATTATTTATTTAGATATATCATGCAGTATGTCACTTGGGAAGCGTGTCCACCCTAATTTTACGATTCCGGAATGAATTTTGATGTGATTTTTTGTTTCCGTGATAATTTTGGATTTAGTTTCCAATGAAGCTTTCGGATCGGAATTCCGAGACGGTTTTATTTTTCGTGAAAATCTCAAGGCAGTGAAATCTTGTCTTTCGGGACGATTCGGGGATGAATTTTCATATAATTTTTTTTATTTCCGTGATAATTTTTTATTTTCTTTCTGGTGTAACTTTCAGAACAAAATTTTGAGATAGTTTTATTTTTCGTGAAAATCTCAGGACGGCTGAATCTTGCCTTTCGGGACGATGCGGGAATGGATTTTCATGTGATTTTTTATTTTCCGTGATAATTTTGGATACATTTTCCAATGAAACTTTCAGAACGGAATTCCGAGACCGTCTTATTTTTCATGAAAATCTCAGGGCAGAAGAATATAGGCTTTCGGGATGATCGAGGGGATGGATTTTCTTGTGATTTTTTTGGTTTCCGTTATAATTTCGAATTTCCTTTTCAGTGAAACTTTCAGAACGGAATTCCGAGACGGTTTTATTTTTCAAGAAAATCTGAGGGCGGGAGAATCCTTACTTTCGATAACGATCTCAAAGTAGGATTTTCAAGTGATTTATTGTTTTTCGGGTAATTAGGGGTTTTATATGAAAATTCTTTAAAATTAAGGCTTTGACGAAAATATCTTGTAAAATTTATGTAATTAGAGTTTACACGAAACTCTAATTACAGTGAAACTTTCAGAACGGAATTCCGAGACGGTTTTATTTTTCAAGAAAATCTGAGGGCGGGAGAATCCTTACTTTCGATAACGATCTCAAAGCAGGATTTTCAAGTGATTTATTGTTTTTCGGGTAATTAGGGTTTTTATATGAAAATTCTTTAAAATTAAGGCTTTGACGAAAATATCTTGTAAAATTTATGTAAGTAGAGTTTTTACACGAAAATTCTACAAAATTAGGATTTACAAAAGGCCCGTTGCTAACCGGACCGACATTTGCATACACAGGTCGCAGGTGCACACAAGTCCATGGACATTTGTGTACACAAGTCGCGGGTGCACACAAGTCCATGGTCCATGAGCTCAAATCAAACCGTGATTTGCACCCCCGCGCGTGAGAGAGAGAGCTTAGTTGCCAAGCTTTCTTAACATTCACAAAAGGGAAAAACAACATATAGTAGAGAAATAAGCTTGAATTTTTCGATGTGGGATAACATCTTTTACAAGGATCCAAACATGCAATTTTGAGACACAATTTCTCATTCACCCCTCAACCATCTTGGGTGATGTACGAATCGTGTCGAACCTCTCTCGGAGGAGAGTACGATCCAACTTTCCATTTCCAAAACGGGGTCCGGGACCCACGTCAACAATTGCCCGGCAAAAATTCTGTTTTTGAACAGATTTTTCCAACAACTTAAGAGTTTAACATATGAGGTGTATATATATATTTTACAATTTTCAATATTATATTTCTAATTTCTATAAATGCACTTATTTCCTTTATTTACGTAAGTCAAATTTGTTGTTCCTAATTTAATGTAAAGCATGGTTTCACATCTATAATAATTTTAAAAAAGAACTCTCCCCATAAATAAGTACTGAATCACAACCAACCATCAATTATATAGGCACATAAACGTTTTTACCCTAAATAACAGGTAAAAATTAAAATTTTGCCTAATAATTATCATAATACTCAAATCATCTCGAATCCATTATTACATGCATGATGAAATAGCTTTTTTCTGTTTTTTTTTGAAGTACATGATGAAATAACTTGAATAGTAGTTTTAAGTATTTGTTAAAAACTGCATCAAGTGCAATTTATACTACTAAAATCACTTAAATTTCATATTAAAACATACAATTATATTTATATCAATGTAAATTAATGGATTATTACACCACAACAATAAAAACTTATTAGCAACAACAAAATGTTTTCGCAAAAAAATTAATGAATATCGTAAAAATAAAATTTGGACAACATTTAGTGGCTAAGTTATTATCTCAAATCTCACATATAATCTTTTCACAACAACATCAAATAAATTTTTTGAATGGTTATTTTGTAACAACTTAGTGTCAATTTAAATTATTAATTTTTATTACAATATGTTGTCGCAAAAAACCTTATCGTAAATACTCATAATTTTTTTATTAGGACAAATTAAATTATATATTTGACCAAATATTTGAGTATCAACCACCTTTATAGCTTTACCCAATCATATATCATAATCACTTCCACTTTTACTTTATAATAAATAAATGATTCTGGTAGAAAGAAGCTCAAAGGGGGACAAGGAAAGAATTCAACTTCATATCAAAGACATCTCTATCATCACACTAAAATCAATATCATTTTTATAATTAATTAATATCATCAATGAAAAATAGTTAATCATTTTATTCAAGAACTTTTTTTTATTAACCAATATTCACGAACTTGTTCAAAAATATCAAATTTTACGAATCACGGAAGTCTGTTGCTAAATATTCCATCGAATAGGATCATCTAAGTCCAATAGAACCAATACTATTAACTAATCCCAAAAAATAGGATTAAGATCGTGTAGTAAATAGAACAATACCAGCGTTTGTGTATTTAACCAAATATATATAATTATTGTATCATCATTTAGAACTTGTCACTAAAATCCTTCTAAACTTATACAGTCATTTTTGCACATTTTCCCTTCAATTTCCTTAATTCATTTAGGATTTATTTAAATTTTCGTTTCCATATATACTCGTTTCATTTTTCTTTTTTTCTTTTTCTTTTTAGAAACTTATTTTAATATGTTGATCAAGTTTCAAATTTACATAAATTTTCTATCAATAGATGTCGCTCAAAATTCTCAAATTCATTTGTTCTATTTCACATTTTCACGAAATATGTGAAGTATATAGATAATTAAGTCTTGGATGGATTTCAACCCTACAAACTAGCTAGATCATTAAAAAAGAAAAGTCCAAATCTCATTGGCGTGTTGTATTAGATCAAATGATAGAAATATGGAACAAAATCACAAATTGATTTCCAACATCTTTATGTTAACTGAAAATCTTATCTTAAGTCAAAATTAAATAAATCAAGTGGCACATATATTTTTATTTATGAAAAAAAAAGTAGCAATAAACTAACAATGCATCTTAAGTCCCAATAGGGGTTAATATAATACTAGTATAGCATAGGACATATTTAAAATGGACAAAATTCATTTTTCGTCCTTCTCTAGGGACGTTGTCCAATTTTAGTCTTCTTGTTTTCCGATCATCAATTTTAGTCCTCTTAAATCTCCGGTTGTCCAATTTTAGTCCGATTGTCCAATTTTGGTCTTCCTAACTCGATTTTCCAGGCAGCTCCGAACGAGTGCACAACACTCGCCTCCAATTTCAACCAGTTGATGATTTTACGCTGATGTGGCTTATATTTTCAGACGCTAATGGAGCTGATCGGAAAATCGAGTTAGGAGGACCAAAATTGGGCAATCGGACTAAAATTGGATAGCCGGAGATTTAAGAGGACTAAAATTGATGATCGGAAAACAAGAGGACTAAAATTGGACAACGTCCTTAGGAAATGACGAAAAATGAATTTTGTCCTATTTAAAAGTGTTAATAATGAAATTAATTAAAAAATAATTAAAGGTCGATCCGTTGAGCGCACCGAAGCTACGGTCGATAAAAGTAGAGACTGCTTTACCTTTTTTCCTGCTTAAAGTCGTTAACGGGTAACGACTTTACCTGTCGATCTAATTATCTTCTTTTTTAACACATTATCATTACAAACCGTGTTGCTAAACCCCATTATTTTTTTAATATTATATTTTCCATTCCTTTTACTCACAATTATTAATGCTGCTCTCCTTCAAACACGCCCAATTAAGTTGCGGTTGAATCTAAAGATATTCTTAATATAAATTTCAAATTTATCCAAATTTATATAGGAGTGATCGGATTGAATATTAGAAATCATGTGATATTTTGTGTACATGTTGGGTAATATTTTTCAATATAACACGTAATATTTTTGTATTATGTAGAAAAGTATTATTTAATATATCAAAAGTATTACATGTTGAACAATTCACGCGTGAGAAAGAAGAGTGCATGAGGCAACACTAGGGAGGATCCGTGCGTTTTATATACCCAACCCGATTGGGTCATGTATCATATAATACAAAAGTATTACCTGATATATAGAAAAGTATTACCTAATACAACTAAAATTATTATATATTTTCTTATAGTCTGACCAAATTCAAAATGCATCATATAATATCAAAGTATTGTCTAATTATATTGAATAATATTACATAATATACACAAAAATATTACCATTTATGTTCGACCTGACCCCACCCGTCTCATGGAATGGGATCCATGATACAATCTCACCCAAGACTTTGCCAAAAAAAAAAAATCTGAAACATTGTTTTTGTATAGAGAGATTTGTACCCCTCCTTTGAAATACATAACAACAAATTCATTGATGGTAGTTGGATATATATGAATTTGAAATACATCACTCTTATTTTAAATTTCTTTTAAATAATATAAGTGGATTTTGAATCTCTCCAACTTGAAAATTTGAATTTTATTCATCTCAATTTTTTGATTTTAAATCCTTCGATCCAAGCTCAGCTGAATCTTTGTTATACATTTGGAATTGATAGCTCAAATTCATTAACCATAATTTATGAATACAAAATTGTACTCCTCGCGATTATGAAAATATAAAACTCTATACGTGTTTAAGATAATTATAAAAGAAAAGAAATTCACATATAAAAAAGAACTTACAAACAGTCACTCAAACACACGAATCAGTATTAATTTATATAGTAAAAAAGTTTGAAGGAAAACGACATAAAATCCTAGATAATACGTTTCCATATATATATATATATTTTTTTTTTTTTTAAATACATGTAGTTATACATTTTTTCATTGTAGGATCAAAACCATCATTTATGATCCTTATTAACCCTACCTAAAAACACTAATTGATACCAACGAAATGCCAATTACTGATTTTATTCACATCATAAATACAGTCTATGAGGATCCTGATCATGAGTGTAATGTATACTTTATATGTTTTATGTTAAAAATGGATAAAATAAAATAACTTGCAGAACATTTAATACTTAGGATATGATTTTACTTTGTAAAGGACATATTTTCTCCCACCATAAAAGCAGACTCTTTTTTGGGTACAACAATCATCATACAAAAGAAAAGACAACGACGAATGGACAAACCTTTTGGAATAATAAGTATAGAATATTTTTGTCAAAAATAAAGCCCATTGTACTAATAAATTTATAATAATAAGAGACCCCATTATATTATCTTTATTTATTTAAAAATATTAAGATCCTACTGCACTAATTAATATTAAGGTTTTCCTTTTATACTTTACTTATTAGTCGTGTCAAACTCTTTCTTCCTTTCTTCTCTCATTGTGAAAGCTGCATTCAAAAGTCTAGCAATTTATACCACATTTTTAACGTACCAAATAAGTATACGTGTGTAATTGCAAATAAATAAAGAACAAATACCAAACTCAATATAATTCATCTTTCTGTATAATCATTTTATTTTATCAAAATAGCAGGTAGTGAGGATAGTACGTAGAATTATCTTCTTGATTTTTGAAGTATGTGTGTGTATATATTATATGTACATACCGTTTTGTTAGAAACATATTAATATATCCATTATTGATGTCACAAATCCAATACACTTATTATGCGGATTTTAAACATTAATGATGAATATTTTAAGGCATGTCGACGATGGGTAACGGATTATTTTATATATGTGTACGTATCATGGCACCTTCCAAATAAATATCGAAGTGTGACAAGATTTAATCAAGATTTTAAGCTTTGTCTTTCCAATCGTAAGTCAAAAGGAATAAAGAATGAAAGTTGAAGTTATAATATCAATATGTATATAGTGGTACTCCAAAGCTCCAAATTTTTAAAATAATTGTTGCTTTAAGAAATAAAATTGTTTACCTTTCTTTTTACTACCTAAAATAGTTAACTTTTTCCAACTTTACCAATATCATGTTTTTTTTAAACTAAATTTCTATTTAGTATTATATATTAATTATGATTACATAATGAATAATATAGTCATTTCATACATATAATTATATATATAAGATGCTTCTTTAATTAGTATCTGAAATAAATAAATGGTGAGTAGGACAAATCAAATAACTCTAAGTATAGACTTAAATCACAATTAATAAAGACTTTTATCCTTTATCGTAATAAGAATTGCGGCCTCAAAACTTGTATTACCACCCTAATCTGGATTAAGCATGCAATATTGATTAATTAATGAGGCATAAGAATCAATGAAGAAAAAGCACACATAATCTTGTCGTGTTGCGCGGCGGCACATGGTAAGAAGGTGTGTAGTCATGTGGAAGTTTGTAGCATAGCGACACGTGTAGAAATAGCAAGGCTTTGAGGAGTACTTTAGGCTTAGCCGGCTGCACGCAAACGTAAGCCGTGTCGTGTGGCACATGCTGCTTGGGTGCACATGCCTCATGCTCACTCTTCACACACAGGCAGGTTTGGCTTTTATACCATTTGATTCAATTATTTAATTTGTCTCATCACTCTAATTTGTGAGATAATATATGATTAATATTGAAAAATACGGGTTAACACCAAAACCAAATTTCATTTCTTTTAAAAAGTATTATCTTAATGTTGAAAGAGCAACTTTTAATGGAAATATCTTTTCACTACCAATGAATTGATTTTTTTTCGTGGTAAGAGTGTCTCCAATCGTTCACACTACACTACAACAAAATTCACACTACACTAAATTCATCTCCAATCATCAACGCTATATTCTGCACTACATTTACTATTCTTATTTTTTATTGATTTAAAATTTATACAAATTTAAACTTAATAATTGCATAATATTTTTATTTTTGTTTTATATTGATTATTGAATATAATTATTTTTATTAGTTATTTTTAAAAAAAAAATGTGAACATAAAAAGGCAAAAATTATAGAACAACATTAAATTAAATTTCGTGATACAATGCTACAATCATACATATTAAAAAACATAAAATTAACACAAGAAAAAACAACACACACAATACAGGAAATTTCAATAAAACAATAACGATAATCTAGATCTCAGAATTGGAATGCTCCTCCCACATATGATCAATCAATGCATTACGAAGTGCGATGTGAGCGTCTTTGTCTCTAATTTGTCTAAATCGACCAACAAATGCTTGAAATGAAGAAGTTTTATTGCTAACCGTTTCTACATCGGGAGCTGGTACCTCCGTTGTAGCTTCAATCGACTTATCAAGATCGCGTTCATCTTCAATTATCATATTATGCATGATTATGCAAGCAATCATTATATCTCGCAAATCATCTTTGCTCCAAAAACGAGTTGGATTTGCCACATGAATCGCAAATCGACTTTGGAGAACTCCAAACGCACGCTCCACATCTTTTCTACATGATTCTTGTTTCACTGCAAAATGCTTATTTTTTAAAGAGCGTGGGTCGCGAATAGTTTGCACAAGAGTTGACCATTTTGGGTAACTATTATCAACTAAATAATACCCCATGTTGTATTCCTTTTCTTGAATGACATAATGGCAAAGAGGAGCAATACCTCTAGTTAGGTCCGAAAATAGAGGAGATCTGTCAAACACATTAATATCATTATTGGCCCCAGGCATACCAAAATATGCATGTCATATCCAAAGATCATAATCAGCTACAACCTCAAGAATAATAGTTGGTGATCCACTACGACCTGCATATTGTCCAGCCCAAGTTGTTGGACAACTTTTCCATTTCCAGTGCATACAATCTAGACTACCTAACATACCTGGAAACCCACGTTGTTTTCCAATAAAAAACAGTCTAGCAATGTCATTGGCAATAGGCGATCTTAGATACTGTTTTCCGAATATCTTCATTATAGCACGACAAAATCTCTTCACACATTCAATAGCAGTAGACTCTCCAATATTGATGTACTCGTCAGCAGCATCTGTTGGCAAAGCATATGCTAACACACGAAGAACAGCTGTTATTTTTTGAAGTGTAGACAAACCGAGTCTGTGTGTTGCGTCTCTTCATTGTACAAATTAATTATCATAATCTTTAACAGCATTAGCTATGCGAAGAAATAAAGACCGAGCCATTCGTAAACGCCTGCGGAACATTGTTGCATTAAATGTTGGATTTTCAGCAAAGTAGTCGTTAAAAATAGACGTTGTGCCGCTCCTTATCGATCACCGTTGATCGTTCTACGACAAAAAACAGAGCCTCCATGAGTGAGATTGACATCTTGATTTCTAAGAATTTCTGATATGACACGGTCATTTCTAGAAATTTATTGAACGATCAAAGTTTCTTGAAGAGAATACTCATCAGAGTCTGAAGATGAGTTTGCAGGAGAATTATTCATTTTTTGATTAAGTGTAGAAATAGAAATTGGATGAGTTTGTTGTATTCATTTGGTGAATTCACATGATAATATATAATGTAGTAGTCTATAAAGTTGCAGTAGCCCTTCACATGCCTACAGAAATTTCACATGGGATGCAGAAGTCTATAAAGTTGCACATGGGTTGCAGAAGTCTATAAAGTTGCAGTAACCCTTCACATGCCTACAGTAATTTCACATGGGATTTCACATGCGTTGCAGTAGGTCTTCACATGCTTATCTCACCTACCATTCTCACTCATTTCTCCATATATACATGTTATACAATTCAACTTAAAACACAGTTTCACAAGAAATATTTTACAGCTCAAATGGCTTGAAATCCAAATTACTCATTTGCTAAAAATGTACTTCTTTGTGATTGCTACAAAGAAGTCTGTCAAGATCCAATCATAGGGAGATTCCAAACTTCTAATCAACTCTGGAATCGGGTCAAAGAAAAAATGAATGAATCGTCAACCAATTCGAGTGGCACTGTCCGCCCACTGAGATCAATTGAATCTCGAATTGCCTTGATAAAAAAAGTCATTTCGAAATTGATAGCATGTGTAGAGCAAGTTGAATGCAAAAATCCAAGTGGTGCTTCCGAAAATGACATTGTAAGTAGTTGTTAAATTTTATTCCTAATCTAATTTGTAAAGTAGTACTAACATGGTAATGCATTATACAGTTACGAAGGGCAAAATTTTTGTATGTGAATGATCCGTCCACTAGGGAAAAATCATTCAAGTTTAACCATGTATGGAACACCATGAAAGAGTTTCCGTAATGGAATAATACTACACGGAAGTCCCGAGATTAGTTTAATGAGGTGAACGAAAGTCCAGGATCTCCTGAACCTACATTAAATTCATTTTCAATCAATTTAAGTGATGAAAATATTAGTGGTAGTAGTGGGTCTTCATCATCACGACGACCTAACGGGGTGAAAAAATCCAAAATGAAGAAAAAAAGAGATGAAGATATTAGTGTTTTCGCAAACACTGTGCACGAAGATAATGAAGCCCTTCTAAGTTTTTTTAAGGAGGCGGCTGGAAAAAAAGACTATGACCGTGAGGAGCGAAGAGAATAACGAGATGAAAGAATTATGATGATTGATTTGGATAGCATTGGAGATCCACGCCGACGTGAATATTTTCGAAAAAAACAAGAAAAAATTATACAAAAAAATGAAGAACTTTCCCAACAACCACCAACAAATAATACTTTTGATATGTATAACAGATATTTTCCAAATCTTGGAGGGTCGGGAAGTAATCTCGGAGATTATTAATTAGGACGTTTAAATTCTCGTATCGTACTTTTTTAGCCTAATCGTTCTTTAGACGTTTTATGTTTATTTTAATTTATGCATTTTAGCCTTATTGCCATGATGTATTTTGTGATTTATGTATTTTAATTTAATGTACTTTGTGATTTATGTATTTTAATTTAATGTACTTTTTGATTTAATGTATTATGTTTACTTTATTTAGCCTAAAAAAATACTTTTATATAATACACATGTAGTAAATAATAATTTTTTCATAAACAATAATATTGCTTCATGAAATGATGAAATGCAAATTGTATTAAAAATAAATTGTGAAATTAAAATTGTATTAAAAAAATCAAAAAATAAAAATGTAGTGTAGTGCAATAGTGCCCATTACATTGAGTGGTGCACTATTCAAATTTGTAGTGTAGTGGGGAAATGTAGTGTACGGTTGGAGCACCATTTCACACTACATGTAGAGGTAGTGTGAGATGTAATGCTCCATTGGAGATGCTCTAAAAGTAACATTTTTAAAATAGTTTTATATAAATAGTAAATAATACTCTTCAAATTTTATACTTTTCAAAATTAAATAAATTAATACTTTTCAAAATAAAACTGATACTTTGAATTAATTTTAAAATAGATTGTATGTTATACATTTACAAAGTAATATTATCTATACTATATATTAAAGCAAGAAAGTTGGCAAAAATTACAAGATTGTCACTTTCCCACCTAAAAGTGTCATGTCAATAAAAATAAAAATAAACATAAAAATAAAAAAATAAATCTTACTTGATAAGCTATTCTTTAATAAGAATAAAAAAAAAAGATCAATCGTACTCTAAAAGTTATTCTATAATCTATATAAAGTTAAGAGATGAAGAGAGAGATACATTGATTTCTCAAATCTATGTAAAACTAAAAAATGTAGAAAAATATAGTGATTTCTCAACAAAAGAGAAATGTATAGAGAATGGGAAAAAAAAAAACAAGATATACAAAGAATGAAGAAAAAAAAACAAGAAAAAACCATAAATATAATTATTTCTCCAATCTATTAAAAAAAAAAATGAAAGAACACAAAATTTGCTAAACATTTAAAGGTAGAAAAATTCATCCATATTTTATTGTCTAAAGAAAAAAAGAATAATAAAAAATCGTAAATATAATGATTTCTCAAATTTATATAAAACTAAAAAAAAAAAAAAGAATGCAAGATTTGCTAAACATTCAAAGGTAAACAAAGTTCTTTCAGATCTTATTGTTTCATATCTTCATTTGAGGAGATCCCACTAAATTGTCTTTATACACTAAACACAAATTGAACAAATAATTTTGTAAGAGAGAAATGAAGAAATAACGTAAGAAAACTATATATGATGATTCAAGTATGAGAGTGAAATATACAAATTATAAAAAATATAAAAGGAAAGATTAATTACTATGATTGAAGTAAATATTATTGTATATCATAATTTTAATTTGACGAAAAATATAAATCAACAAATAAAAAAAATGTTTAAAAATAAAATTAACAAATTATTAAAGTTATATGACAATTCGTGCAATACACTTGAGTAATATGAAAAATCATTTGTATATGGTACATGTTTTAAATTAAAATAATAAAAGATGTTATTCATAACCTGTTAGTTTATGCAATTTTATTATATTATCATAAATTGTAAATATTAACACAATAAATAATAAACAGCGCATCTCACGGGTAGACTATAGTTAAAAGGGGATTTTATGAAAATCTTCTTATTCATGTTAAAAGCGTTGAAATTAACCATTTTTTTCTCCGGAAATATCCAGGATAAAGGAAACTATAGTTTTTCCAAATGTATCATCAAAAAGATTATATCTTTTGAAGAATGGGGAATTTCTCCATTAAATGAGAAAGAGATATTTTCTCAAAGTCATAATAAGACTTTCAAATTCAATTATTATGATTATATAAAAAGTTTTTATAAAACTTTTTATTTAGAAAACAAAAAACAAAAATATTCTTGGTTCATAAAAATATGTGAAAACATTTTTCACAAACCAATTCCTACGTGGTTTTTTTCTTGGTGAAGAACCTTTGGACCATCAACCGATATTCTTCCTGAAAGTTTTTGCAGCCTCATGCAAGAATGGATTACTGTTTCACCGATTGTTCAAAACAATTCTAAAGATTCATACATTGAAGGAAAATCTTCTTGTATGTTCTTTATTGAGTTTGGTAGCCCTTGGATTTGGAAGTGGAAACCAATTTTTGGTTATACCAATTATGGAGCTACTTGTTTGTGGAGAATCAATCTCTGCAAATTCTGGGAAAAACTTATACGTATTGACCCAGACACTGAAGAAATTTTTGGTTTTGAAACCATTGAAAAAATAAAAGAAAAGATCAAAGTTTATAAACATGATCATGATAAAAGAATTGAAGAAGATAGTTCCAGCCCCTTCAAACTATTTTCACAGAAATACTCTGAGATATATCCCAAAGAAAAGATTATTGACATCTTTTTACAGCAAATGAAAGAAGATATATCTAAGCAGATCAGAAGCTCTGAATCTGATACTTCAATGAACTCAGATGCAAATATTACTCAATTTAATTGTTTAATACAAGATGCTCAAAATCCAGATGATGACATTGAAGATCTCACTATTGATAGTGCATTTGAAAAAAATTAAGAAATCTCTTAAAGAGAATGATTCTTCTCCTCATTCATAATGATTTTCAGGAACATATTTTCATGAATCTTTCAAACCGGTTCAATCAAAGGCACAAAAAGAATTGTGCAAGATGCTTCTGCTACTCTCAATGGAGAATTAACAAACAAGAAATTCTTGATGAAGAAAGGAAGAAATTTTTACAGACTATCATGGAATACCCAGAAGAAGAAAAAATTCACATTGATGTTCTCATGGAAAGAATCAACTTAGAGAACCGTATCAAGAAAAAATATAAAAAGAAATTGAAAATTCATGACTAGAAATTTCAAACGTGTATGGATAAATATCCACCCACTGAAGAATGCCTTCAACAAAACAACATATTTTTCAACAATATGTTTGAAGAATGACGTATCAAGTGATGATATTTCCTAGTGACATTTCACTGTTCATATCTTTTAGTGACATATCACTATTGTATTTTACTTTTTCTGTGACATATCACTATTGCAATTTATGTTTTTGGAATCCGGGGTTTCATGTCCGGTTTCTCTCTATTTAATGTCTTTTTTTCCTTTCTAATTAGATACGCTTGAGTTTGCTCGCACCCTTCTTTCTTTCTCTACATTTCATCTCTGTAAATCTTTGTGATATTATATAAGTTTGAACGCTTGAAGTTTAATTTGTAAGTTTGTCCTTTTATTTTCTGTTTTTCTATTTATATATTTAACTGTTGTTATTGCCGCCTATATGGTCGGCTAGATTCATTGTGTTAGATCATGATTTGACTTTATATTATACTATTAACATGGTTAAGAAATTATTTAAACCATGAAACAAAAACATTTAAGTTATTTTAAGGTTACAGCCCTTGGGATTTGGAACTATTGATTTGTTTAAACTTGTTTTGTGCCCTACACCCTTTTGCCGTAATGTCCAGAAGTGACGCTGGTGTGTGGGATTTTCCGGGTTTTTCTTGTAAGTTTAAACAAAGATCTGGTTCCTCCTTGCTATGTAAAAGAGTTTGTTTGAATAATCTTAAATGGTTTTGTATCCGAGTGTAAAATGGTATCAAAGCCATGGGAGTAGTATAATATTTAGGATATAGTCAGGATCTAACACAAATGTTTTTCTTATGAATATATTTGGTATGAAAAATACTGTTAAAAACAGTATGATTGAAGACTACGATATTCCAGAAAATCTGGATCTTCTTAATAAATGGACTATTCCTAAAATTGAACCACAATTGGTTTATAAGCTAGGAACCTTTGAAAGAATGAGATTTAGACAAATTGTTAAAACAACTGAATCTTCTATTCCTCTTCATGATGTTAGTTTATGTAATTTCATTATATTATCATAAATTGCAAATATTAATACAATAAATAATAAACCGCGCATCGCGCGGGTAGACTGGTAGTTAATCAAATAAGTAATATTAAGATGGTTATGTTGATCTGCGTTAATCAACTTCAACACACATTGTCTGACTCATTGACTGCATTAAATTTACAGTACTCCTAACAAGTTACATATGTATGTACACATTTTTCAAGGGTGATTTACCGAAAAATTGTAAATTAAATAAATAATTATCAAAATTCACAATTATTTTTTTCCTTCTAAAGACCTATCTACGTATATTCATCGCATTACCTTTTATTTTTAAACCACAATTGGAAAAAAGAGACTAGTACTTAAAATTCTATAAGATATATGTATTTATCGCGCAAAACTAAATGTTTGGGTAATTTGGTTTTTGTGAAATGTAGTATGGAACAAAATTTCATTATCGATTAGGACTATAAAAACACTAGCTAGGGATTAAATATTGAAGGAGCTCTGACCAAATAATTGTTGGGGTTTGAATTAGTGTAAACAAGAAATGATGAAAATGAGAATGATGGGTTTTAGGTGCACCAAATCTCTCTTGATCATTTTTTAACCATAGGATTCTTGATTTATTTACCCTCCATAATCATCAAACTAATAATATTGTACCACTGCATATTTATCATATCTTCCCCTTTCAATCATTATGAAAATATCCGTACACCCTATATTAATCCGAGTTTCCCTTTGGGGTACTTCAACAAAATTTGCCCTAGGGAGATGGTTGATGTTGAATGAGTGTAATACTCTTCATAAAAATTTACATGAAATCGTTTTACGAGTATAACTCCATGAAATGATGTCCTACTAACCACAATCGTGCCAAATTGAATTTCATAAGTCAATATCTCTATTAATTCGTGAGTTATGAATTGTGGATTTGATCCATCTCACAATAATTATACTATTAATCACTGAGGACGTAAGAAGAAATAAATAACAATGACAACTTAACATCATTATTTTCTAGTCAAATTTGAACATTTATACTTTTCTTACTCATACCATCTCACTAGCTCGTCTTGTGAACTGAGAAAACATAGTGGAATTAACCGGTGGTGAACACCACTATACACATTATATATTTTACCACCTAGACAAAAAATAAAATTTGTCTAATAGCGTTTTTCTTGTGGCGCCTCTTCAAAACACTTCAAAGTTGGATAAGGTCATAAGATGATTCCGAAGACCATTAAAATTCAGGTGGTATCATGAAATCTCACACCAGCGCAAGATCGATTCATTCTACTTAAATCAATTTATATCATCCATACTTAGATTGTATCATTCAATCTCGAAGCAAAGATATGATTATCAAAATATTTAAAAAGGAACAAAATTAAAAAGTCAACAAATAAAAAGTTTTCTTAAGAAAGTTGGCTGAGAAGAAAGGTTTCGACGAAAAATAGTTCCAACATATATATATATATATATATGTATATATTAATTGCATACCGACAAATTTAATCTATATCAAAAACTTGATGTTGATATAGTACTAATTAAGTTGTGAAACAAGCCATATAGGTTAAGAAGTTACATTGAATGATAATGGTGGATTGAAAGGCGATGATGATTAGAATGATTATGTATGAAATTCGGTGCTTCAGTAGGTGCATGGCGGCAAGCCATATAGGAATTAAGAAACTTCGGTCATATTATTTCACAATTGATTTATCTTTCAGATTTTTTAATTTACATTTCACAATTCACATGATAATGATAACAATTATAACAATTATGTGAGGCTAAAAATTGTTATTTCCATATAGTCAAAACATAAATCTGAAACTTAGTTGTTAAAAGAAAAAAAGAAAAACTATTGTCAAACACAAACACCAATCTGCAATATTCAACAATTTACTCTTCTTTCTATGTTGAAAGATGCAATGCCTAAAAACACTAGAGTTTCCATAGGGACAAAAAGCTTTATGCCATCATGCCACATCTTTTTTCAAGCCCACATTAACCACTTCTCAAATAAAGATGGAAAATCTTTCATTAGTATTTATCAACTTGCTAACCTATTCATTATGAACACATTTTAACATATAAGATAACAATTGATTTTATATTTTAAAATATAAAAATATTACAAATCAATGATGAACACATTACAATATATATCTATCAGATATATCAATATTTTCTGATATTGGTGGGAATTTTTTGCTATCCCAAATAATGGTTTTCTCAATTTTACCATATGATATATATATATATATATATATATATATATATATATATATATATATATATATATTGGGTGTTATTTTGAAAAGATGAAGAATCCGATGGGAGGTCATGAGGCATGGAGTATGATTAGTTTGCCCCGACAATAAAATTTGGAATAAGATTGGGGACAAAGTTGGTAAGATATTGTTTTCATTTCATTAAATGTTTGTGGAAATTAGAAGATTAGTAAGACAAAAGAAAATTATTAGAAGGCGTTTTTCTCAATTTACTTGGATCCTGCAAGAACAATTCTTGCATTTTATAAAGTAATTTTTCTTTAAAATAGTAATATAAATAAACACGTCACATGACATTATCTAATACAATCATGACTTAATATCTTTATGTGATATAAATAATATTTTTACTTATATTTTAGTAAAATGTATTATACTATAACTAATTTTGTTTTTATATGTTCTTCCTACAGTGGTTCTGAACTGCGTGACTTGGTACGTTATAGCAACTAGCAAGTGGTGATTTTGGTCCCCAATTGACTCATTTCTCATACATATTTTAGCCCCATATGTATAATTTGAATTAAGTATTCAATAGCAAATTTGATTTTAGAGTTGTTTTGAACTTACATTCTTTTCCCAATGAGTGAAAAGTTAGTGATTATGTAATTAGAGATTAATTCAAACCATAAACTTTAAAAGTTGTTGAAATAAAATCCAGCTCAACCTTCAAAGTTTGAATATCCGAAAGTCATATGTCGCTCATAATTTTACAAGAATACATTGCAATTTAGCCTTTAAAAAGAAAAAACACACGATGAACTTGGTTAAATATCCAATGATCTAGTGAGAAATTCATCCGAAATTCAAAAACTTGATTTTAGAATCGAGTGTCGCAATTTCCTAATACAATGCTACATATCATGTAGCATTGTAAGAGAAATTATGTTCTTGCTTGAACTCTGATTTGGTCTAAGAGAAATTATGTGAGTCATATCATGTATTTAAAAAAATTGCAGTTTATAAAACATATGAGGAAAGAAAATAAATTAAGAAAACAAACAAAATAGTTGTATATAAATTTAATATTACTGGATGTATTCAATGTTGATTTTTGCATGGGGAGAAGGTGAGATATTTGACATGAGGATGGTTGAAGGGCATAGCCTTCTCCAGCAGAAACCTACTACCTAACGTCCACCGTAGCACCACCTTTGCATGGATTACTATTTCCGCTTGCCACTTTTTTCATTTTTGGAAACCGTGATATTCCAGAACCGGTTCGTACTCCAGAGAACCGGCCGGTCCAAGGCAGTTACAAGTACTGTAGCTGTCTCGCGTGATTCTAGCGCGGCGGTTATCAGCACATCAGTTCAATTCTTCGTCATTAGCAGTTCACTTCATCATTTCATTGCAGATTAGGGTTTATTGTCAAGATCGCCAAGACTTCAAGTAAGAATGTGTATTTTATTATTCTTGTGATCAGTGTATTTTATTATCTTTATTATAAGCACATGCATATAAATATATCATGCATGCAGTTCAATTCTTCGTCATTTCTTGCTTCGTCATTACCAGTTCACTTCGTCATTTCATTGTAGATTAGGGTTTATTGTCAAGATCGCCATTGCTTGAAGTAAGAATGTGTATTTTATTATTCTTATGATGAGTGTATTTTATTATCTTTATTATCAGCATATGCATATAAATATATCAGCAGTTCAATTCTTTGTCATTTCTTGCTTCGTCATTAGCAGCTCACTTCTTCATTTCATTGCAGATTAGAGTTTATGCTTCAAGTAAGAATGTGTATTTTATTATTCTTGTAATCAGTGTATTTTATTATCTTTATTATCAACACATGCATATAAATATATCATGCAGTTCAATTTTTTGTCATTTCTTGCTTCGTCAAGTTCGGTTAGAAAATGGTAGTAGATATTTAGTGTTTGTAGATAGTATGAAGTTATTTTAGTATAGAGATTAGATGAAGGTATTGAGTATTTAGTGTGTGTATGAAAGATGTGTATGGATTTTAGAGTGGAGCACTTCTCTCTTAAGAATAGTTTTATTATTGATTGAGTTGATGTTTTTTTTGCTTAGTTATTACAATGGTTTCACAATACACCTATTTATAGGTGTTGGAGGATCTCTCTAGATCCTTGTTTAATTTAAGATTCTAGATTTCTCTTAACAAATATCTAGGTAATATTTTCTAGATATTACATATGATAGTTCTATACACTTTTCTAGATTTCTCTAAACTCTACTACATTATTTAGATACTTCTAAATATTTAGATACTTACTTAGGTAGGTATTTAGATACTTCTAGAAAATGCATCACTCTTCAATACTCCTCCTTGATGCATTTGTCGGTGACTCCAAGCATTCTTCGCAAAAATTGGAATTTGTCTCTTGGTAGTGCCTTAGTGAAGATGTCAGCAAGTTGTTCCTCTGTTGGACAATACTTCATCCCGATTTGACCTTTTGCTTGGACATTTCTCAAGAAGTGATACTTGATATTGATGTGTTTGGTACGATTATGCTGAACTGGGTTCTTTGCCATTGCGATAGCTGACTTGTTATCGCAGTAGATCTCCGTTGCTGAGTTTTACAGTTCTCCCATGTCTTCCAATATTCTTTTCAGCTATATAGCTTGGCATGCTGCTCCAGCGGTTGCAACATACTCAGCTTCTGTCGATGATAGTGCAACTGAGTCTTGCTTCTTCGACCCCCATGAGAAAACACTTGAACCAAGTTTGAATACATAGCCAGAAGTACTTTTCATGTCGTCTTGAGATCCGGCCCAATCACTATCGCTATATCCAATCATCTTCAAGTCAGAACTTGGTTTGTACTAAATACCGTGGTTGAGTGTACCTTGTAGATATCTAAGGAGTCTTTTCGTTGCTCCATAATGTGTCTCATTTAGGCTTTCCATGAATCTTGATAGTAGGCTCGTGGTATAGACAATGTATGGCCTTGTTGCTGTTAAGTAAAGAAGACTCCCGATCAAACTTCGGTAATTCGTAGCATCTGAGGGCTTCGACCCATCTTCTTTCTTCAATTTTTCATTTGGAACGAGAGGAGTTACAACCGGCTTGCAATCTTGCATCTTGAACTTTTTAAGCATATCTTCAATGTACTTTTTCTGTGATAGGAAGATACCTTCTTCTTCTTGAGTTATCTCCATTCCCAGAAAGTAGTGCATCAATCCCAAGTCACTCATTTCAAAAGTGTTCACCATGTAGTTCACTTCATCATTTCATTGCAAATTAGGGTTTATGCTTCAAGTAAGAATGTGTATTTTATTATTCTTGTGATCAGTGTATTTTATTATTTTTATTATCAGCATAATGCATATAAATATATCATGTAGTTCAATTTCTTGCTTCGTCATTAGCAGCTCACTTCGTCATTTCATTGCAGATTAGGGTTTATGCTTCAAGTAAGAATGTGTATTTTATTATTCTTGTGATCAGTGTATTTTATTATCTTTATTATGCATATAAATATATCATGCAGTTCAATTCTTCGTCATTTCTCGCTTCGTCATTAGCAGTTCACCTCGTCATTTCATTGCAAATTAGAGTTTATGCTTCAAATAAAATGAAGGAAGGAATAGTTCTAAAACAAAACATAGAAGTGAACAAGTAGAATTTTGTGTATGTATGATGTTGATCTTAAAAAGCTTATTCTCTAATTGGGAAGCTCTGGAGATATGGTCTTGAGTATAGATACGGTGGCACCTCTCTCTTCCATATATGAGAGTCAAGCAAAGGCCGAAGATCACGAACCAAATAACAAATAATGGAACTGCAGTATAAGCCACTGACTGTCAACTAATAATATCAATCACAATTCTTGATCCGTTCATTACAACCAACAACACAGTTAAAACAAATTCTATCTTGATCCACTGCAAATGATTTGAGCACCATATTATTCATCCAACCAAAATACAACAAATTATTGTTCCTTAAACAGAGATCATGAAGCATGAAATCTAACCTCCAAAGAGAAACACTAAACTAAACTAATTATAGAAAGCCCTCAATATTTCCCTGGTGGAGGCTAACTCACAAAAAGTTGGCAAATTTGAATAAACTTACAGCCCAATAATGGCGATTGCTTATGTCCAGCCACCCCTGTACTTTCGAAAACTATCAAGAGGGTCCTTCCTTGATGCCCTCTTTGCAGCCAACACCAGAGTGGAGTTGACTTCTTCATCACTTGAATTATCACCAAGAAAGCTTTCAATTCTACTCAAGGTAACAACACCCCACCATTCTCCTCCTCACTGTATACCCTAAATAAAATCTCAGAATTAAATATAATGTTTATCACCAGAAATATAATTGAAGAAAAACTTAGCAAAACAGTTGAAAATTTAACAAAAAGAGATGAATTACCTGAAGTTTGGTAAGTGGGAAAAAGGGTCTCCCCTCGAAACGCTTAAGAAAAGCCTATTGTAGAAAGAAGCAGCAGAGAGATGATCACATTTGAAGCTTTTATCACATGAAATGATCATAAATCTTATAACTATTCTTCTTTTATTTGCAGAGCAAAGATTATATTTGGTTTGAACGTATTAACAGGGCGAATAATCAGATTGGATGGGTTTTGTCAATAAGGGCTTGGAGGCTCTGGTAGTTCATGGCTGCTTCTGTCCATCATGTTCAGCCATGTTAACATCACATTTCGCCCGTTTATACCTGTGGGCCTTCCTTTCATAGCTGGAGAGTGGATACCTTATAGGGGTACATTCTGGAAAATAATAACGCAAAACAGTGCTAATTAAGTAAAATGATGCTCAGGTTTAGGAAATATGAAGGCATAACACGAGATAATTAGTTATTTAATACTCAATTTAGTCATTTAAAAAAATCAGTGTAAGTGGCATTCCGATACCATTTGGGAAATATGTCCCTGTCCCTATGGGTACGTGACACCTGGTAATAAGACGGGTAGTTGCATACAGTAGATGGCTGGATTTGGATGGAAGTTGTTAAGAAGTTGATGGGAAAACCTGTTCTGCTTATAACGCGAATGAGGTAGGAAATTGTCCCACAAGCCATTGCTCCCATTAGGAGTAGGAGGCATTGGTGAACTGTAACTCATACTGCAAGATTTATTGAACCATAGATCATACCGCAAGTACTGAAAGTACCTCTCGTAATCTCCAGTGAGATCCGATAAGTTTAAACTGTAAATGTTTTGCAGTAACTAGGTCTCGATAATCACCTGATACACAAGATTCTGGATCCCTCGTATATTCATGGTGAAGCACAACAACGTCGACTGCTGCATGGATGGGTGAAGCCACATGGGCTTATAACAGTGGGCGCAATTTAATCAACAATGCATTCGTTTTTAGTTTTTGGTAAAAGAAAAAAATAAATTCTTCATATAAATTGTGATCAGACAATGTAGAGTTATAGATGAGTAATCTGGTCCTGGAGAGGAAAAAGGTATCTAGATCAGCTGGGGATGTCTTCTACCTATGACACAACATACTGCAGACAATCTCTGGTTGGTGGCAACTATGGTTTGCTTAACACTAAAATTACTATGATTTCATAGTAATTGCAGAAATCATAGTAATATCATATGTTTTTTTACAAGTAATAACAAAACAAAGTAACTTCATTGATGAACATACTGAGGCTACAATTCCACATGGGCACATAAAAAGGGAATTTTTAGTAACCCTCTAAGAACAGCAACTGCTCGAACAACACAAAGTTGTTCATAGCAGCAAATCATGACTTCAAATTTATATAAAGAGGGAGGAGGAACAGTGCTCCCTTCTAAAGTATCATAAGAAAGCAGCTGACCTTTGCTGTGGAGAACTCAAGGCACAGAGCAAAGAAAAGGAAATTATACCAAACTGAGCCACTGTTTCAACCTATGCATAATTTACATTAGAATGAAGAAATAAACAATATTCCATTATCACCATGTTACATATTAAATTCACATTTTGTGCATTTATACATTCAAACATATACCAAAAGTCAGAATAAACTCATTTTAAATGATCAAAGAAAATAGCTATCATCAGATCAATAAAGAGCCAGTCAGAAATCATTTTCAATGCTAATTTTTTGGGGATCAGTTACGTACATACATGAACATAATTGATGTCAGATCTCGGTGTTGTTAAATAGATATTGATGTCAATAATTGATTTTAAATGCCTTAAATTGATTTGCAATGTTCCAAATTAACTGCGATTGTGCTAAAGTGTTCTTTAAATTATACTCTAATAAAACTGAAGTATGAGTGAGCTTATGATCACTAATAAAACTTAAGAAACACGGATATTTAGCTGTTGAGAATCGATTTAGTTATATTAGGCAAAAAAATATCCGTGTTTCTTATTGATATATCTTATGAGTACAAAGACACTTAGAGATCCCTTGAAGAGAATCTCGTAAAACACAAAGAGTTCTTTTGGAGAAGAAACTCTTTGACAAAACCAACACGTCTTAATATGTATCTAAGGAACCTAAGGACGTGTACACACTCAGTTAATCACTCAAAGACACTCTATCTAAGAAAAGAAGACTTGAGTAAGCAAACTCTAAGTCTTTTATGAAAACAGACAGAGATGTTGTGTGCTATGTGACCAACAAAGAATACAACATTGACAAACT
The DNA here is from genome assembly GCA_954870855.1 of Scutellaria minor. Taxonomy (NCBI): domain Eukaryota; kingdom Viridiplantae; phylum Streptophyta; class Magnoliopsida; order Lamiales; family Lamiaceae; genus Scutellaria; species Scutellaria minor. The sequence goes on from OX940729.1 coordinate 6,714,036, forward strand.
GTATCAGACTCGAAGTATCTCTCTTCTCGCTCTTTAGCTCTTGTCTTCCTAATCTTTCTCCTGGAATGGAGTCTCCTATTTATACACATCAGGAGCCTTTCATGTCTCTATGTAAATACATGCTCCATGATCTCCACTTCTTCCTTGATCTCCACTCTTTCCATGAACTCTTGTTCATGCTTCATCCATGATCTTCTAATCCATGATCTTCTTTTTATGCTTCTTCTATGAACTTCATGATCTCCACCCCACGTTCTTCACGTTCTCTCTCTCTTTCTTTCCACGTTCTGCTCTTTGAGAAATCACGTACGGATCGTGATTCTTATGAATTAAAAATCACGTTTCTCAAATAAAGATTAAACAAGAATCAAAAACAAATCCCACACAAATAGGAATTAGTTATTTGAATAAGTCAAATCTTAAATAGATCATGTGAGATACAAGTAAGATATGATTTATAACTTAATCCTAAAGAATAGGAATTAGTTAAATAAATCTTCTCACTCCTTGTAAATCTGCAAACACGTGAGAAACAAGATTAAATAATCAAATCCTAAGTTAATTAATAATTAATTGATTTTATTAATCAAGAAAAAGGAAAAATAAGTTGACAAAGTCAACATTAACAATCTCCCTTTTTTTTGTTTTTTCTACTCAAAACCTTAAATCAATTATTAACTCAACTTCAACTCCCCCTAAATCCTGCAATCACACACAATTCAAACACGCAAAACATCATGAATTCAATTAGAGTTAGAATATAACAAAAATTGAAATTCAAAGTTATAAAAACAAATAACCAGTGTTTGAAAGTGAAATAGAGCATCATCCTTAAAATATATTACTCCCCCTGAAATTCAGATCATCATTCTTCATTTCCACCATCATCATCTCCATCTCCTCCAGCAGATCCAGCTGATCCTACTCCCCCTTTTTGAGTAGAAATGAGCTCCTCTAGGGTGTCACGTACCCTCAACAGTCTGTTAACAAGGCTATGGCACTCCAGCACTCCATTTATATCAAAAGACTTCAAGGAATAAATTCTCCCCCTCAAGTAAAGAGTGGGTATTTGATGGAATAGCTCTTGGTTGAGATTCATGGTGGTTTGGGGTGTGAGAAAATTGGGAAAAAAATTTGAGAGAAAAAGAGAGATTGACGGTGAGAGAGAAAGTAAGATATAGAGAAAAACAGACCTTGGGAGACGTGTTGATTAAATGGATTTCAAATTGAAATTTTTGAGCCACAAATAACTTCCATAAAAATAGCATATTATTAGATAAGAATTAAAACCAATTATGCTATTAATAAGAAGTCACTTAATTCAAAATTTAAAATAGATTAAATTATTATCCATACCAAATCTGTATCCACAAGAAAATATGAGATCATATACCAAAAATCTAGGGATGCCTATAAAAAAAATATAAAAAAATCGCACACAAGAATTTACCCAGATTATGTGTTCCTCAATGTTGGGAACATTTGCGACGACAAAACCTGGGAACAAAAAACAGGCTCGAAAAAAAATATATATATATATATATATTGTGTACTATTTAAACCAAATTAGCACTTGTTGATCTCAACCAACCTTTTGAAGAGAGAGCATCGTCGTAGCGAGCGTCGTGCTTCTAGTTACTCAGTTGTGAGATCAACCTTTTATAGTGGTTGTGGTATCTCCATACACTTTTTGACAAGGAAGCATCGTCATCGCGAGTGTCGTGCCCTTAGTACTTAGTGTTAGGTCACACAAACCTTTTAAACATAATCACTAGGCTGCCTGAAAAGCATCGTCGCCGTGAACGCCGTGCTTCAAGTGCTTTGTGATTTCATTAAAACATTAAATATAGTACACTTTTTAAATGAGCCATAAAGATTCCCTGAATTGTCCAAGCAAATATTCTCTCAAAAGAACACATATTCCAAACAAGCGACATGCATATGATGCGAAGAAGGCCAAACAAAAATGGATGTTATGCAAGATGTGAGCAACATGAGCTGTAACATCCGTAAACTGTGTATATGCATTCAAACAACACACAAACCAAGAGATTTCTTTAGATAAGAAAATCTCTCAAAATCAAGGGTCTTGGTAAAAATATCAGCATTTTGATTTTCTGTGGACACATGTTCAAGATGAATAACATTATTTTCTACTAAATCTTGAATGAAGTGATGTCTTATGTCTATGTGCTTAGTGCGTGAATGTTGAATCGGATTCTTTGAAATATCTATCGCACTAGAGTTATCACAATAAAGGCTCAAAAACTCAGTTTTAAATCCATAATCACCAAGCATTTGTCTCAACCAAACATTCTTGTATTCAATGAGAGAAACATAATGGTAGGAGTGTACCTCAGAAAATGTTGTTAACATACACACATGTCTTACCATTTCTTTGTAATTCACGGGTTCTTTCCTACGTGTTCTTACTCCTTCGTTTACATTCCCTATCACCTGTGTGATAGGATGGTTCTTTCTAATACGAGCAAGTGGATCTCTTCTTACTGGATCATGTGCTTCAACATTCATTTCTTCAGATTCTGGATCAACAACGGTTGTTCCCTCTGATGTATCAACATTAGGAGGCATATCTGAATCAGTGACGGGTGTTCCCTCTGATGTGTCAACATCAGGAGGCACATCTGTGGTAACTAACTCAATTTCAGGAACAACAGGCGATTCGACAAAGTCCAGAACTGTATCCTCATATGTTTTACCTGTGAGATCAGAAAAATCATCAAAAACAATATTGACTGATTCTTGAATATTCTTTAATCTTATTAAATTGTACACACGATACACATGACTATTAGAGGAATAACCAAGAAATATAGCCTTATCACTCTTCAAATCAAACTTGGCAAGATTTTCTCTATCATTTAGGATATAGCAAATACACCCAAACACATGAAAATATTTTAGATTTGGCTTCTTTCCGTTCAAAATTTCATATGGGGTCATTTTACTTCCGGGTCTGAGATAGACACGATTTCCTATATGACATGTCGTGTTTAAAGCTTCAGCCCAAAAACGTTTAGATAACTTCTTTGAACTTAACATAACACGAGCCATTTCTTGCAATGTTCGATTTTTCCTTCCAGCAATCCTGTTTTGTTGAGGAATCTTAGGAGCTGAAAATTCATGATTAATTCATTTCTTTTCACAAAACAAGATAAACATGTTGTTTTCAAATTCTCTACCATGGTCAAATCTTATACTTGAGATTTTTGAATCAAAAGAAGTTTTAATACGCATGTATAGCACTTTAAAATATGTGAGAGTTTCAGATTTTTCACTTAGAAAATAGATCCATGTAAATCGAGAAAAATAATCAACTATCACAAATGAGTATCTCTTACCTCCAAGACTCTCTACCTCTACTGGACCCATAAGATCCATGTATAAAAGTTGAAAACAGTGAGTTGTACCTGAATGTTGTCCCTGATGTGACGTAACATTATGAGGCACACGAGTTTGTTTACCTTTTAAACAGTCTTCACACACAATCTTACTTTTGTGATTCAATGCCGGTAGTCCTCTAACAACTTCAAATTTCCTCAACTTCTCAAGAGTGCGAAAATTAACATGAGCTAACTTTTGATGCCACAAAATTGTTTCATCAAAGTGAGTCATGTTGCATGTGACTTTCTCTCCCACAAGATAACAATTATCATGTGACATTGTACCTGACATGATACATATGTTAGACTTATCAAACACTTCACAAGAGTTCTTTTTGAATTTTACCTCCAAGTCATCATCACAAAGTTGACTTATACTAATTAAATTAGCCATAAGACCATCAACAAGTAGTACATTCTTCAACTTTGAAAAACCAGACACATTCAAGGTTCTTTTACCAATGATTTTGCCTTTAGCACCACCTCCATAGGTAACACACCATCCTTAAGAGGTGTAAAATCCTCTAAACAATCTTTGGTTCCCGTCATGTGGCGTGAGCAACCACTATCGAAGTACCAAGATCCTGCAATGTTAGTCTTTAAAGCAGTATAAACGACATTGCAAAGGATAGGAGATTTAGGAACCCAAATTTGTTTTTGAACTTTTCTGGATGAAATGTTACGTGAAATGTTAAGCAACATTTGAGGCAACATTTGTCCACTGGACAAATCATTTTTCCGTTTATAGCAAAAATGTTTAATATGCTCTGGTCGAAAATAATAATGACATACATACTTCCTCTTCCTAGGATATTTTTTCTTAGACTCAACTGACTCTTTCACAAAAACGGTTTTTGATTGTTGATCATTAAATAGACTTGGAAAAACAGATTCCTTAGACTTAAAACCAATACCTGACCTTTCGTTGTTACCAATTTCAAGAGTCTCATTCAACTTGCTTGAACTTGTGTTCCATTTGGTGAATGTAGCTTTGTCCAACTTCATTTGAGTTTGAGCTTTTTCGAGCTCAATGTCCTTTTGTGTAAGTGCTACTTCAAGTTTGGCCATGGACTACTTCAACACATCGTTTTCCTTGGTAAGTAACTTGACTTGTTTGACTTCCTTTTTCCATTCGTTGAGCAATGATGTATAGATTTCTTGAAGTTCTTAGATGATAGCATCTTTATCTAATTCATCATCGTATCCGAATTCTGCATCATCATCAACCAAAGCATTCAAACAAGTTAAGTTAGCAAAATTGAATAATTCATACCGTTCTGATGTGTCGATCAATGTGGTAACATCTGTAGCAATATCCATCTTCCAGTAAAAATAATTTGATCCATCTAACACGGGTAACTTCTCTTGTGGATTACACCAATCCATCTATTGCATGAGCAACAGAACCAACCACCTAGTATATCAGGTGGGTGGCTCTGATACCACTTGAAGGTGTGTCCGTATGCTCCTGCGCAAGAAAAATACAAACTGTAAAAATACCAGAGACGTAATGTTGTCTATGATGTTGACAACACTACGGATAACACATCGGAAATATAAATCAACTGATAATCAACACAAGAATTATCCACGAGTATATAATGATACTCGTGGAATGCCTTCAGGGCAAAATATCTTATTGATATATCTTATGAGTACAAAGACACTTAGAGATCCCTTGAAGAGAATCTCGTAAAACACAAAGAGTTCTTTTGGAGAAGAAACTCTTTGACAAAACCAACACGTCTTAATATATATCTAAGGAACCTAAGGACGTGTACACACTCAGTTGATCACTCAAAGACACTCTATCTAAGAAAAGAAGACTTGAGTAAGCAAACTCTAAGTCTTTTATGAAAACAGACAGAGATGTTGTGTGCTATGTGACCAACAAAGAATACAACATTGACAAACTGTATCAGACTCGAAGTATCTCTCTTCTCGCTCTTTAGCTCTTGTCTTCCTAATCTTTCTCCTGGAATGGAGTCTCCTATTTATACACATCAGGAGCCTTTCATGTCTCTATGTAAATACATGCTCCATGATCTCCACTTCTTCCTTGATCTCCCACTCTTTCCATGAACTCTTGTTCATGCTTCATCCATGATCTTCTAATCCATGATCTTCTTTTTATGCTTCTTCTATGAACTTCATGATCTCCACCCCACGTTCTTCATGTTCTCTCTCTTTCTTTCCACGTTCTGCTCTTTGAGAAATCACGTACGGATCGTGATTCTTATGAATTAAAAATCACGTTTCTCAAATAAAGATTAAACAAGAATCAAAAACAAATCCCACACAAATAGGAATTAGTTATTTGAATAAGTCAAATCTTAAATAGATCATGTGAGATACAAGTAAGATATGATTTATAACTTAATCCTAAAGAATAGGAATTAGTTAAATAAATCTTCTCACTCCTTGTAAATCTGCAAACACGTGAGAAACAAGATTAAATAATCAAATCCTAAGTTAATTAATAATTAATTGATTTTATTAATCAAGAAAAAGGAAAAATAAGTTGACAAAGTCAACATTAACAATACTTTTGGTTTTAATTATCAACCTCTAATAGTTATCAACCTCTAAGTCTTTAATGTACAATATCTGCATGTTTATGATTTACATACAAGTATTTTTGAGTGATCCTTTAGAGAGTGAAGGTGGAGATATCAGCAGGACGGGGGTGGCGGGCAGCAGAGTTGAGTGATCCTTTAGAGTAAAGGTGGATATATCAGCAGGACGACGGTGGCGGGCAGCAGAGTTGGCCCCAAGAGATATTGGGGATTTTAGGAAAAGAAGGAATATTTAAATTTATTGAGAATTTTAGGAAAGAAGGATATTCAAATTTCGAAACTGAGAGAAACCTCACTTTTTGTACATCTCCAATTTATTGTATGGGATAATAACAATTTTTTCATCTAAAAAATTTATAATCTTTTTTTTTTGAAAAATCATAATAAAATAGACTATAAACGTACTTAATACTAAAGTGTTATTACTATTAAAAATTACTAAAATTAACAAAATTTATATGATTTTTTTTAGTTCATTTTTTTCTCAATGGAGAATGTATTATATGTTTGATGTATTATAGGTTCACAAATACTCATGTGAGACGGTTCCGTGAGACGGAGTCCCATCACCACAAATAACATATTAATTGTTGGGTTTGGGTGGTGGGTAATTAGATTATGGGTGATCAATCTCACGCAATGCATTAAAATTCCGTAAGACGGTCTCACAAGAGACTTACTCTTATAGGTTTGAGATGGATGAGGATAATCTTGGTTTCTTATTTTTCTTAAATATTGATATACTTAGTTGATATTGATAATTATATGCTTGTTGTATTTACATGTCAGGTATTGAGATATTTTCGAAAATATTAATATGATTTAGTTGATATTTATATTGAAATTTTAGTGTGTTTGTAAATTCAAATTTGTCGATATTATTAAAATGTATGGATTATTTTCAAAAATATTGATATTACATATTGATTTTGATATTTTTGGGTTTTTGTGTTGTTAGTTGATGTAAGAGTAATGATGACATGATTGTTTAATGATTAATTTGTTATGTTGAAACAAAAATTTTAAAATATTGATATGATAGTCGATCGTCGTGGAATTTGTATTGTTTTTCAAATTTGTCGATATTATAAAAATGTATGAATTATTTTCAAAACTATTGATATGACTTAGTTGATATTGATATTTGGGTGTATGTGTTATGCTTTTGGTTGAAACCTCCAAGTCTTTAATGTAAAATATCAATACATTTGAAACATATCCATATGGTTTTGTACTTTTCAAGGATAAAAATATCGGTATCGGTAGAAATATCGGTATCTTAATTTTACGGATATTTCGATTTCGGTGGAAATATCGGTTTTTTACGCAAAAAATTTAAAAACTTTGTAAAAAAAATTGAAAAATATATCTATTACTTTACATAATATTATAAGTAACATTAATACATATATTGAACTTAAATTTCAAATAATAATAAAATAAAATATTTGATTAGGTGTCAAATTTATGAAATTCTATAATACTTTCTCATGTTGTGTATCAACACCACTTAATATATGACATGTGTTCATAATTTCATATATACAACCAATAACATGAAAAAATATTATTATGCTGACAATCCAAAAACTTAAAATATCATATATTTCCAAATTGAGAATACATTAACCGTAATACGTGATTTAATCTAATAAATTAGCGTCTACGAAATGATTTTTCAAAAAAAAATTTGAAATAAAATCATGTGTCAAAATAGATATTTAAAACTCACAAATATTATTGAATTTTTATGTAACTAGGTCATACCTAGGAGTATAATTTAGTAATGGTTCCAAGATATTATCCAATAAAAAACAGAAAAAAAAAAAAACCAGAAGAAATGGGAAAAAGAGGCAAGTAAGTATACACAAGGGCGTGAATGTGATGAAAGGCACATCAATATCCCTTCTAAATTTGTCTTTCTTAATTTTTGTAACCTCCTATTAACCCAAGCCCCAAACTCATGTCTCTTAATATCAACTCTGCCATTTATATATATATATATATCATCCCCTTTATTTTTCTTATCATCTTAATTTCTTCTTCTTCTTTTGGGATTCATCGTGGCCGCCGTTGTTTCCATCACCGCCGGCTACCGCCGCCCGCCAACAGGTCTCTCTCTCTCAAACACACAGCAGCCAAACAATGCTTTGATTTATCGCCGATTTTTTGGCGACAAATCGTTGATTTCTCAGCGATAAATCGGCCATTTCTTACAGAAAACTATACTGTTTTTTCGACTTTGATAAATTGACGATTTTTGCCGATTTCTCGATGATTTTTCAGCGATATTTTGACGAAAAAAAGACATGCGATATCTCTATCGGACTCCTCCGTTTGCCGAGATTTCGCCGACTTCTCGCGATTTTTTTTTTGTCCCTGGTACTTTTGGACTGCATTACTGAAAAGAATCCGGAAGGACAGATTTGTCTTTCATGGATTATTTTCACAACACGTCATTCACGAATGTATCGATTTTGTAAGGCAATACTACCACGATGTGCATTACTGAAAAGAATCTGGATGGACATATTTGTCTTTCATGGATTATTTTCACAACACGTCATTCGATCGATTATTTAAGGCAATACTGAAAAGAATTCGGAAGGACAAGTTTGTCTTTCATGGATTATTTTCACAACACGTCATTGATATACCGATGTTACCAAACAACAATGACAACACATAGTTCAACTATGATGTAAGTCAATATATTTTCACATTAAAATTTTGTAGTTACTTGAAATTGTTATTTGATACATTTTTCTGTGTTTTCAAGTTACTCAAGCATATGGTCAGCGAATTGGACTAGCCCAATTTGGGAGTCCACATTAAGGTTTTGTAGTTACTTGAAGAAATAAAAATCCTCGTTCACATTAGTTACTTGAGTTTTTTTTAAGTTACTCAAGCATATGGTCAGCAAATTGGACTAATATTATATATATATATATAGACGCGGGGAAATGAGTTCGTTCTCATTTCTTGAAATCAAAATTTTCAAAATCCCAATGGATTCACTTCCTCTAGATTTCTTCCCACAAGGGTCTTAGGGTTCTTCTCGTTCCCGATTTGGGACGTAAGAAAATGGAAAAAATAAAAATCCTATTAAGGAAGGGCATTGGGAACATGAGAAAGGAGTTCTCATGGTGTGTACCGGATTGTCTCAACTTGAGTATTTCAGAACAATATGTTGAGTATTTCAGAACAATATGGAAGAAATAAAAATGTGGAGTTTTTCAGAATAATATGGAAGAAATAAAAATGTGGAGTTCTCATGGTATGTATCGGATTGTTTCAACTTGAGTATTTCAGCCTCGTTAACGAGGGGATAAAAATGTGGAGTTCTCATGGTGTGTACCGGATTGTTTCAACTTGAGTATTTCAGCCTCGTTAACGAGGGGCATTGGGAACATGGGTGGAGTTCTCATGGTGTGTATACTGAATTGTCTCAACTTGAGTATTTCAGAACAATAATCGATGTGTGAGAAGTTGAACTAACGAGTGGAGTTCTCATGGTGTGTGTACTGAATTGTCTCAACTTGAGTATTTCAGAACAATAATCGATATGTGTGAGAAGTTGAATTAACGAGGGGCATTGGCTCATGTGTACTGAATTGTCTCAACTTGAGTATTTCAGAACAATAATCGATATGTGTGATCCAAAATCAGTGTAATTAGAGAGCTTTTTACTCTCAATTCTTATATAAAAAATGTTCCGGCTGGCCAAAACTAACCGACCAGAACAAGCCTAGCAAATTCGCCCGAGTAGGCATCGGGCACAGTCTTTTGTCTTACTTTATTCGGTTTTTACAACTCGTGTTGTTTTATCTTGATGCCCCCGGTATGCAACTTGAATGCTTCATATAATAAGATAAGACTCTATAAGTCATGAGCATTTGTGCTGGCATTCTGTGTTGGGGTGTTGAATAGGATTCTGTCATGCCGCAAGTTCATAGCTCGTACAGAGTATATGAAGCTGAGGAAAACTGCAATTGTGACACAATGTGCATGGAGGGGAAAAGTTGCTCGTAAGGAATTGCGTCAATTGAAGATGGTAAACTCTCTCTCTCACCCCTCCCTATCAGATTTTCTCATGAAAAAACACATATTGTGTAATCGCACTAAACTAAATTCTTTTATTTTTTTCAAAAAGCAATTTGATCAAATTCTGAATTGTAGTAGAAAAATAACAAAACTATTTTTTGTGGAAAAAAAATCTCTTATATGAATTGTGATATTTGAACCACCAAATTCTTATTATATTTTACTATGTTTTTTTTTCAAGACATGTAATTTCTTCGTCCATTATTTAGAAGAAAAATGTTAAGTTCCTCAAATTAATTTAGCCAGAAAATGTATCGAATATAAAAATCCACAAGAAGATATTGTTTAATGTGGTTTGCAATATTTCAGTCAACATAGACAGATAGGGAACAAAAGCAATTACCTATGCACACAGATTGGATATATATTGTGGAACGACGCAATAATGTGAAACTTTTTCGAGCTTTATAGTGAGCTTTTATTGTGAATTATGTCAGTGTAGAAGATCTAAATCTGAAGTGAATTATGTTAATGTAGAAGATCTAAATCTGCACTTTATCAGGCCTACAATGCATGAATCTATGAAGTAGTAGGCTCCATAGACTGAGAAATGAAGCAATGGGTTTATTGTTCGAAGTTATCTGGACACTCTATTGATACGCGAAGAATGTAACTAGTTCAAGTAGGATGACGGTGTAATGTTTGAAATATATATATACGATGTGGATTAGAGTTACAGTGGCCATTGGCTCATGTGTACTGAATTGTCTCAACTTAAGTATTTCAGAACAATAATCGATGTGTGAGAAGTTGAATTAACGAGTGGAGTTCTCATGATGTGTGTACTGAATTGTCTCAACTTGAGTATTTCAGAACAATAATCGATATGTGTGAGAAGTTGAATTAATGAGGGGCATTGGCTCATGTGTAATGAGGGGCATTGGCTCATGTTGGTGTATCTATCAATTGTAAAGTATCTTCAAGAAATCACAAATGTTTTTGTGCATCAGGTGCATAGATTCTAGATCCATGCAACTGGGTTGACCCGATCCGGAATGCATTTCACGTATCTCACATGAGCGCTCATGCGCCCAAATCCTATCCCAAACCCTAGTTTTGCATCTCACACGAGTGCTCATGCGCCCAAATCCTAACTCAAACCCTAGTTTCGCAGTTATGTTGACCTACTTTTTTAATTTGGTTAACCTAACCTTTTAGTTTGCCGAACTTAACCTTTTAATTATGTTCACATAACCTTTTGTAGTATATAACAGACTTATAATTCATTTCAAAATCTTTATATTGTAATAATATAACCTTTATGCATTATAATTTAACATTTTTGTTACAATAATATAACCTTATGTTATTCTTTATGTACATAAAAGTTATGATATTTGTAATAAAGGTTATACTAATATAACAAAAGGTTAAAATATTATAACATAAATGTTAAGTCATACTATATGAATTTTTATAGTGACAAAAGTCTAAATAATATCATTTAGAGGTTATAATATATGTACGTAAATGATATACAAATATAACATAAATGTTATATTCGATTAATATAAAGGTTACATAACTTTTAATTATGTTTTTTATATTGAAAAAAGTTTAAGTAATTTTACTTAAAGATTATGATATCTGTACATAAATCTTATACTAATATAACATACAGATTATACTCAATTAACATAAAGATTATATCAAAAAAAAAAATCTGGATGTGGATCCGGGTTGGACCCAACCCAACTCGACCCGCGCTTGTCCAGTTGCACGGATCATGATCCATGCACTTGGTGCACACAAACACTACTCCCAAGATATTATTTAAATGTCAATTAGGAAAATTAGAATAATTGTAAGAGCATCAACAATGGTTAATGAAAAACACTATTATTAAATAAAATATTGATATTTTAATATTATAAATAAATTATTGATATTTTAATATTAAAAAATTATATGAAGTGTTAATTATAGTTGTACGAATTAGCCTGCACTAACACAATTAAAAGAGAGAGAGAGAGAGAGAGAGAGAGAGAGAGAAAAAGTGAGTGTCATAATTATGACGGGCTCAGTAATATTTCTTTATTATTATTTTTACATCCACCTATTATGACGGGCAACCACATTGATTCATTTTAACGTATTTTTAATTAAAACAAAAGGTGTGTTAATTAATGTAGATGTGTTTTTAAGTGTGTGTTTTTATATAATTAGTGTGTGTGTTAATAGGGCACACAAACCAATTTATTTTGAGGTGTTATTAATTAAAACATGTGTGGTGTTAATTAATGTGGGGATGTTTTTAAGTGTGTGTTTTTGTGTAAGTATGGGTGTGTTGAGATGTAAGAATAGTATTCTTATCCACTTTTTAATTATTAGCTAATGATCGGATTGAATGTGTATTAATGGATAAAAATAATAGAATAAAAATTAATGGATAATGGGACCCACATGTAATGATTGCATTTGTGTTAAATTAATGTAAATTTGTGTTAAATTGATGTAGATGTGTGTTTTTAAAAAGTAGATGTTTTTAATTAGTGTGTTGGCATGTGGGTCCCACACTAAAATGGTGTGCTATCCCCCTTTTTAATGATTGACTAATGATTGTAATTAATGTGATCTAATTTGCAACTAATAAAAAATGTCTTTTTTCAAAATAAAATAATATAATAAAAATTAGTGGATAATGAGACCCACATATAATTGATGTAGATTTGTGTTAAATTGATGTAGAGGTGTGTTTTAAAAAAGTATATATTTTTAATTAGTGTGTTCAGTATTGACATGTGGGCCCCACACTAAAATGGTGCGCTAAAAATCCAATTACGTGGGTGCCCTTAATGGCTGTGCATGGACTAACAAATATACTCAACCACCCCATGAGTACTCCTTCGTTTCATTGAAAAAGAACTTTTTCTTTTTATCATCAAGCTCTTTTATAAAGGCAAATTAAGACCAATGATTGCCCATTATTACAAGCTTATCATTAAGATGACATAAAATGCACTCTAACTTTTAAATGATTCTGAATTTATATCATATCTTAATAATAATAATAATAATAATAATAATAATAATAATAATAATTTTATCTGAAACAAATATATACATCACAGATACCGTTTTTGTTACACCTAATTATATAAATAGATCTGAATACATTATATGTAGTGTTTATTTTCCATTTGTCCATTTGCATATACAAAGTGTGTAATTGTGTAAAGATATTAATATTATATTAAATGTACTTCATTTATTGTTAAATTTATAGAACTCCGTGAAACTCTTGCAATCAGTGTTTGAAGAATCAAATCGGTGATCAAACCAATCTTATTTTTGGTTTGCGATTCAACCAATGGTCTGATTGGATAAAGGAAACTGAACTATATACAGTAAAAACTCCATACAGTTATATCGTTGGGACCAGGAAAAAATATTACTATACGAAATTATTCTTATATAGAGTTTTACAAAAAAAAATAATTTTTTCGTATAAAAAATAATATAAATATAAAAATAACATATACATTGTATATTATCTATCTCACAAGTTCATGTAACTAATTTAATAGTTTTGACTAAGAAATTTAAATACATACACTTGAGTTAAATCAAAAAATGAATCTAGGGACTATAAGCTTTGACAATTTAAATACATACACTTGAGTTAAATCAAAAAATGAATCTAGGGACTATAAACTTTGACCATATATGTGTACAAATTTTGGGTTATACTTCTTGTACTACACATCAAACAAAATGACATCCAAACCGGAAACTAAAGAGAAAAGAACTCAAATTCCTGAAAAAATTAGAGCTGAGTTGTACAAAAAGAAAGATTTGCACCCTAGTTGGAAGCAAATGGATTTTATGAAGTGGCTCAAAGAGACTCATGGTTTGGAAGTATCACAATCAACAATATCTAAGACGTTCAAGAAGGCAGTCGATCGTGAAAAAGATGTTCCGAACCCGGATACAATACGTATAAAATCGGTAAAGTACCCACTAATGGAGTCTGCACTTTATGAGTGGTTTGTGTGTAACCAAGAACATGTCAATATTAGTGGTGAATTACTAAAAGAAAAGGGAAACATTTTCTTAAAGCAACTTTATCCAGAAGCAACCTCGTTTGAATTTTCAAATGGGTGGTTAGGAAAATTCAAGCAAAGACATGCAATTCAATCACATCGCCGTTTTGGTGAGAGTGGTTCTGTGGATATGGAAAAAATTGAAGCATGCTTGCCTTCAATAAGAGAAGAATTGGACAAATGGGCATGGAAGGACATTTACAACATGGATGAAACCGGTCTATTTTATCGAATGCAAGCTGATAATTCTCTTGCGACAAAGCAGTTGGAGGGCCGAAAACAAAATAAAGAGAGAATTACAATCGTCATTTGTTGCAATGGGGATGGCTCTGACAAACTTCCTCTTTGGATCATTGGTAAATTTCTTAATCCTAGATGTTTCAAAAATATTAACCGTGATACTCTCAACTGTACTTATCGAACGAATTCAAATGCATGGATGACATCCTTACTCTTTTTGGAATGGCTAAAGTGGTTCGATAATCGTTTAGACAGAAACGTCTTGCTCATTTTGGACAATTGTACTGCTCATGGAAAAAAGGATCATCTCCCCCCTCTTCGTCATACAACAGTTATGTATTTGCCACCCAATAGCACATCCAAAATTCAGCCATGTGATGCAGGAATCATAAGGAACTTTAAAGGTTATTATCGTCGTAGGTTCAACCGTCTACTCTTGAAAAGAATTGAAGATCGTGTTTTGGAACCATCAAAGATATCTATCCTTGATGGAATTGTAAATGTTGTTGCTTCTTGGTCAATAGACGTGAAGCCAAAAACGATTGAAAATTGCTTTAAACATTGCAAGATTCGGACCTCTAGTGTTGATGAAGTACAAGTTGCAAGTGAAATGGATGAAGAGAGGCTAAAATTACTCACTGAATTGAGCTCTGAAATTAAGGCACTACACTACCACAACGAAATGGATATTGATGTCTTCCTTAATCATCCGGATGAGCGACAAATTACTTATGTCTTAACCGATAAAGAAATTATCGTGGGAATCAGGCAAGAAGACGAAGGAGATAATTCGGAAGATGATAGTGCTGAAATACCACAAGTTTCGTGTCATGAAGCTTTAGTTATGTTAGATAAGTTGGAATCATTTTGGCTTCAACAAGAGGGATCACATGCAAGCGAGCTATTGAGCACTTGCAAATTGAAGGATCAAGTATCGATCTATAAAATTAAGTCGATGTCACAATCGACTATAGATAAATATTTTAAGTCATCTTAAAAATGTTATTGATTTTGATAAACAAAAATATAATTAATAAATATTTTTATAATATATTAATCATTTATTCCTATATAGAGGTATAAATCCTTAAGACGAGACTTGAAAAATGTATGACTTATGACAATGTGGAGTTTATTCTTATTTATAACTAGTCCCAAGTTGGGACTTGAATTTTTTATTACTATAGGGAGTTTATTCCTATATAGAGTATTACTATAGAGAGTTTTTACTGTACTTTAGTTTTCCCATATTATATAATAAATATATTATTTTGTGTAATTGAAAAAAAAAAACTTAGTCCAAAAGTATTTTTAATATAAATTGCAAACACAAAATAACCATAAATTCATGACATAAGCTTACACTATACATATAATTATAAATGAATACAAACACGGTATCTCCTCGATTTTTAAAAACTAAACTTATTTATCAAGTATAATAATATATGAATCTTCCCTTAAAAAATTGAATATATTCATTATAACTTCTGTATAATATAATAGTGTTAAAAATTGTTCCAACATTTATAAAATAAAAGGTAAAAACCAAAAAGAAAAATAGAGAGATTTGGTGTGCGTTTGTCTCACATGCCTAATACTATTGTTATTAGATAATGCCTTTGTTAATGTTGACTTTGTCAGAAGATTTGTTTAACTAACTAACTCCTATTCTTTAGGATTAAGTTTTTAAATCATATCTTTCTTATTCTTATCTTAGAGATATTTTAGGGATTTGTTAAAACTTCTCCAAGCTACATCACGTGTTGTTTTGCAGATTAAAAAGAAGATTGACTAAATCAAACTCTTCTCCTATATTATAGGAAAGAGTTGTTAGCTTATAGTCTAATCTATTCAATTAACAAACACGTGAGTTTTTATATTGAGAGAGAAATGTGTGGAAGCAGAAAGACATGATCGTGGTTTACAATATGGAGCTAGAACGTGGGAACTCATGGAGATGAAGATGGAGAACGTGATAAGCAAGAAGAAACAAGATCATGGAGCATGAATGGAGATAATGGATCATGAAGTGGAGATCATGCAAACATGAAGAAGAAGTGCTCAATCCTAATGGAGATAGACATCTATAAATAGAGAAGAGTTGAAGATGGATTGGATACGACACTTCAAGCTTTTGATACACAAGAGAACAAGTACTTAGCATTCATATCAAGTCTTCTTCTTGTGTAGTTCATCAGTCCTTTTACCTTTCTTCTTTACCATTCCTATTTCTTTTACGGAGCTATTTCTATAGTTCCTTAGCAAGATAGGATTGTTATCGACTGATAGTTTTGGTATAGACGTCCATAGAATTCTTACATAGTGGACGTAGTGTCTTTTGGAGGATTTCACAAAGTCCTCGTGTTTTTGTTGTGTAACGCATAGATAAATATAATAAGACACATTTTGCCCTGAGGCACTCCACGAGTATCTTTATATACTCGTGGATAAATCTCTTGTCTTGTTTAATTTTATCTTTGCATTTACCGCTGCGTGTTGTCTCTGATATTGACAACATTATACACAACATTTGGTTTATGTTTGTTTTTATCTTGCACAGGAGGACACTTTCAGCCTTAATCACATTCATTAAGCTCCCACCCACCGCTTTGATCATGAAAATGATTTTTTTTTCATAGATTTTTTAGCTGGACTTAGCATCCCTTTATTATTATGTATTATTTAAAAATGTAATTCACTTCACTATTTGAAAATAATAAATTATATTTGTAAAAAAAAAAAAAATAATTGAATAGAAAATCCAAATTAGTAAAAAGGGTTGCATGCCACAACAATAAGTTGAATGAAATATTTAAGAAATATCATTTGTGGCTCAAATTACCAATTCATGGGGCGGCCACCGGAATCATCAAATTAAGACCGATCATAGGTCAGCCGATGCCACGTGGCGTAACCTCAGCATCTTGGCGGCACCCCTCTAGCATTGAACACAGAATAAATAGAGTTGTTTGATATGAGACATGTATAGATCGATTTAAGAGAGTGAAAGAAAAGAGTGAAAATGCCACTTGCAAGAATCGCGATGGGATCACCGGCGGAGGCGAGCAAGCCTGACGCCATCAAAGCCGCCGTGGCTGAGTTCATTTCCATGCTCATATTCGTCTTTGCCGGAGAAGGCTCCGGCATGGCTTTTGGTAACCTAACCAACAATGCATCTATATATGTCAAGAAATTTTCGTGTTGATTATCATTTTTTTGTTTGTCAACAGCTAAGCTTACAGATGGTGGAGGTAGCACCCCTGCTGGCCTCATTGCGGCGTCGATAGCTCACGCTTTCGCTCTATTTGTGGCGGTTTCCGTTGGCGCCAATATCTCCGGCGGCCATGTCAACCCGGCTGTCACCTTCGGAGCCTTCGTGGGTGGCCACATCACACTGTTTAGGACCATTCTATATTGGATTGCTCAGTTGCTTGGCTCTGTTGTTGCTTGTTTTCTTCTCAAGTTTGCCACTGGTGGATTGGTAAGTTTGTGTTTCATCTTTCATCAATTCTTTCAGGTTTACTTTTGGACAAATTCAAAATCATTCCGTTCAATTTTGTGAGTGAATCGCGTCGATTTTAAATTTTAAAACCAATTTATAAGTCAGTTTGATTCGATATTTGTCAAAAGCGAACTAACATACCGAGTCAATTGAATTGAATCGAGACGGAAATATTTGACTTGGAAAGTGTTTGGGTGAGCTTATAAACTCCTTAAAAGAGCTTATAAGATATTAAGAACTTATAAGCTCTTTAAAAGGGAATCTCAACTTATTTTTAATATAAGAGCTTATTTTTTAAAATATCTTAAAATTTGATAAATGAAATTACACAAATGTCATTACCAACATCTTATAAACCTCATCAACTTATTAATCCAAACACTTCAACAACTTATTTTAAATTTAAATTAAACATCCTATAAGCTCTAAAAACAACTTATAAAATACAAGAGTTTATAATCTCTAGAAATAAGCTTAGCCAAACACCCACTTAGTGAGTTAGTTAGGTTAGATTTACTAAAATAGAAAATTTGAGTTTTTCGATTTGATTCGATTGGGGTGAATTTTAGATCAATCAACCGATTGCTGACCCCCCAGTAAAAATCATCAAAATTGAAAAGACATGAAAAAACTAAACAACTAATCTGTATTACTATTAACATAGAAATGCAGGAAACCTCAGCATTTGCACTATCATCAGGAGTGACAGCATGGAACGCCGTCGTATTGGAAATAGTGATGACATTCGGCCTAGTCTACACCGTATACGCCACAGCAGTTGATCCCAAGAAAGGCGACATCGGAACCATAGCCCCCTTGGCCATCGGCTTCATTGTAGGCGCCAACATCTTGGCCGGCGGCGCATTCGACGGCGCCTCCATGAACCCCGCCGTCTCCTTCGGCCCTGCTGTGGTCAGCTGGACCTGGACCAGCCACTGGGTCTACTGGCTCGGCCCATCTGTCGGCGCCGGAATCGCAGCTCTTGTTTATGAGATTCTCTTCATCAACCAGAGCGGACACGAACAACTCCCTGTTGCTGATTACTGACAATTTTATCCTTACTTCTTTTAATAAATCAATGTTGTCTGTTTTTGTTTTCTCTAAGGTGGTTTGAATTAAGGCCACTCTGCTTTGATTTATCTCATGTTGAATTGGAATTGGATTTATGAAAATTTTCTCGACCTTTTTCCTTAAGTGTCTGCTAGTGGCTTATTTATTTATTTATTTATTACTTTTAGCTTAAGCTAAGCAGCTACAATAAAGTTCGTAATGGATATTTTTTCCATTGATGCAAAACCTAAATTAAATTTTAAAATACTAGTCAAACTTTGCGATTAGTAGGACATTGTAAATTTTGTACCGTCTTTCCAAAAAATTTAAATTATAAGATGATGCAAAATATGAATTGGAAAACTATCAAGGAACACCACCAAATTTTGTTAATGAATATATTAATTCATTACGACTATATTGCAATTTCCTATAGGTCTAAATAATATACTTCCTCCTTTTTTTTTTTTTTTTTCAGAAAATGTATATTTATTCAAGAAAAATAAAAAATTCTGAAAACATATATTCATACTTAAGGGCCGCTTGGTATGATGGTAAGGAATGAGAAAATGAATGGTAATGACAGTAGTGAGGAATGGAATGAATAGTCTCTTTAAATTTGTGTTGTTTGGTTTACCAAAATTCTTTAGGAATGGAATCAACTTAATAAAAATAATAACATTAACAATAATAATAATAATTATTATTATAATATTACTAATAATAATAATAATAATATTAATTATAATAATAATAATACTAATAATAATTATTATTATTATAATTATTATTATTAAAATAATTATAATAATAATACTAATAATAATAATAATAATATTATTATTATTATTATTATAATTATTATAATAATTATTATAATAATTATAATAATATTATTATTATTAATATTATTATAATAATTATTATTATTAGTATTATTATTATTATTAGTATTATTATTATTATTATTAGTATTATTATAATTATAATAATAATAATTATTATAATAATAATAATTATTCGTATTATTATTATTATTATTAGTATTATTAGTTATTATTATTATTAGTATAATAATAATAATAATAATAATAATAATAATAATTATTATTATTATTATTATTATTAGCATTAGTATTATTATTATTATTATTATTATTATTAGTATTAGTATTAGTATTATTATTATTATTAGCATTAGTATTAATAATAATAATAATAATTATTATTATTATTATTAGTATTATTATTATTATTTTTTTATTAGTATTAGTATTATTATTATTAGTATTATTAGTATTATTATTATTATTATTATTATTATTATTATTATTATTATTATTATTAGCATTAGTATTAGTATTATTATTATTATTATTATTATTAGTATTATTATTAGTATTATTATTATTATTATTAGTAAAATTATAATTATTATAATAATAATAAAATTATAATTATTATAATAATAATAATAATAATAATAATTATTATTATTATTATTGTTTTAGAAAATAGAGTTGAGTAATGAAAGTCATAGCTTAGGAAAACCTGAGTAATCGTGATTCCTTAGTATTAGGATTTCAAATCACTGTAGCAGCAATCAAAGTAGTGAACCAAACACTCTAAATCCATTCCATTTACATTGCTTAGTTCCAAAGGTGCCTACCAAACGACCCCTTAATATATTGATAATACTCTATTATATTTTTCTAAACATATTCACCATCCCAAATCAGGCCACATCAAGTAAGGAAAATTAAGGGGTAAAAGAAAGAAGCGTGTTAATTTTTTTTTTTTTTATATAATATGTGTGACACATATTTCATTTAGGAGATTAACATAAGGGTGAGAATGTGTGAAACTATTAACACCTCCTATTTTGACTTTACAAAAATAAGGGCAAAACAGTAATTCTCAACCAAGGACAAAAATATCGGTATCTGTACCTTAAAATCGAATATATCGATTTCGGTGGAAATATCGGGTTTTTACGCAAAAAATTTAAAAATTTTGTAAAAAAAATTGAAAAATATATCTAGTACTTTATATAATATTATAAGTAACATTAATACATATATTAAACTTAAATTTCAAATAAAAAGATATGTTTTATATCTGAAATTATTTATATTTTATATTTTTGGAAAAAAACCAAATATTTTTAGCATATTCAAATCAAGATAGCCTCCAGTTTTGAATGGCTCTTGGACCCACCCTTATAAGCGTGTTTGACCAATTACTAGGGATGTAAACGAATTAAGTCGTTCGCGAATAGTTCATGGCTCAGCTCGATAAATATTCGTTCAAGCTCGGCTCGTTTGCTTAACGAGCCGAGCTCGAGCCCGAGTTTCGAGCTTGTTAAACTTAACGAGCCGAACTCAAGCCTAGACATGTTCGACTCGATAGCTCGCGATAGCTCGCGAACATGTTCGTTTAAGGGTTCGTGAATAGACTCGTTTATGGTTCGTGAGCCTGTTCGTTTATATGTTTTATTTAAATATGATTATGAATTTTTGAAATTTAGATAATTAATAATTAGTAATCAAAATAAATTTTTTAACCAATCCAAAATATTATGGATAGGACTTGAACACAAAACCCCCATCATATAAATAAGTTATACTACCAAAAGACCAATTTGTACTCTTGTTAATTTACTTGTTAAACTTTTCTTTTATCTATTACATTTTAAAATATAAACATATTAATAACTAAACTAAATATAATTTACTTATTTCTAATATATTGTTTACCATGCCATCTGAATTTTTTTGAAATTTTGATATTAATGATACAATTTACCAATGATATATTATCTTAATATAAAAAATATAATTGTATTGATGTTTCATATAATTATATTGATGTTTCAAGTATAATCCCATCATCAACATAATAATTTAGCATTTTGGTCTTGAAAATAAGTTATAAGTATACAAATATATGCTTAATAATATATTCATAATGAGTATAAAAAATTTAAACATGTGCAAATCTACATATGTATCAAAATTCAAAATCTTTATATAAGAATAATGTATGTATATACCAAAATATCATGTATTTATATGAAATATAATTAGAAAAAATTTAATGTGAACGTGTATTGCAATAATTTCATATAGTTTATTCATTTAACTATTCATATATTTGCAAACTCAAATAGGTATATATCAATATATTATATATGATATACTCTACATTTATATGTGTATATATATTAATTATATAATTATTATATTATGATCAATAATATTGATTTTGAAAAAGATAGCAAGTAAATTTTATTTTGATTATTGAATAACTAATTGATTTGAAAAACAAACCATAATAAACTTATATGTGTATTTGAAAAAAATAGTTCAAAAGATACAATATTTAATTGATACGTATACTTTTTTTTTTATTATATACATATCAATTACTAATTTCTGTCATATATCATTGAAAATATTTGTCAACAAAGTTAGATTATTATATAACATATATATTTATTACACAAAAGTAATAGTTTTAGAAATTTACAATAAACTCAATTAATATCACAAAAAAATAAAATATAAAATTTGATGAAATTTCTATTATTAGGAAATGAAAATAGATGAAATTTTTTTGACAATTCTATTGTTAGGGGTATACATACATATATATATATATATATATATATATATATATATATATATATATATTATTTCTCCTACATACCGAATTGACAGTTCTACCCCTGTGGAAACACCAAGAAGCCCAAGGCTGAGCCGCTGAGGGTTGTAAATTGTAACAGTCTAATAGAGGATAAGGACACAGACGAAGAGAAGTAGAACCGCTGGAACGCGATACAACTCCTCGTTCGAAATCAATTGGAGCTCATCGCCGCCGCCGCAGGTTCGCCGCTAATACCCCTCTCTCACACACACACAGAGAACAGTCTTGTCAATTGACGATTCAGTGCCCTAATTTAATGATTTCAAATTTTACTGCGAAGATCTTAGGCGAATGCAATTTTAATGATTTAGGACCTTTATTATCTGATTTTGCTTCTATTGAGAGATTTAGGTATGCTTTTGATGAGTAATTTGTGTATCAGATGGTTAAATTTATATAACTTGTCTGTGTTGTTTTTCCTGAATAAGTCTCCTGAATAAGTCTCATTTGCTGATACAATTTCCTGAATAAGTCTCGTGCGTTGTTGTATCAGATAAGTATCAGATGGTCACTCTTTCGAGCCTGTATTCGAGCCCCTATTTCGAGCTTTTGACGAGCCTGTATTTGAGCCCATTTCGAGCTTTAGACTAGCCTTTATCGAGTCGAACTCGAGCCGAGTTTGTTTAGCTTGTTATCGAGCTTTGTTCGAGCCGAACTCGAGCTCAATCTTTTGATTTCGAGCCGAGCCTCGAGCCCGATTTTCAAAGCTCGAACCGAGCTCGAGCCCGAGCTAATACCAAACGAGCCGAACTCGAGCCCAGTACTGTTCGGCTCAGTTCGGCTCGTTTACATCCCTACCAATTACTTCCAAGTTCCAACATTTCATTTTCTCTCTCTTGTTTTTTTCCCTCACACTGACGAGAGAGTGTGTGTATGAGTAATTTTTCTTGATTACAGAGAGAAAATTCCCCACATGCCAGCTTCAATCCAGGAGTCACCATCACGCGCCGCCGCAGTTGTTGAGCCGGAGCCAGTGGCGACTCCTCTTCTTCTTCCTGAAATGTGTGATCATGGTAATCGTGATGTCCCTTTTCCTCTTCTTCCTCGGATTCGCCTCCATTGTCCTCCACTTCCTCTTTAAAAACTATTTTTACACATAGTATTCTCGGCGATTTTTTGGCGAAAAATCGGGGATTTATTGCCGATATTGAGCAAAAAAAGCCACTGTTTGGCGACTTCGATTTTTCGCCGATTTTTCTCCGATTTTTAGGCGATTTTTTGTCGAAAAAAAAAACATGCATAATCTCTTTCGGCCACCTCGATTTGCCGATTTTTCGGCTAAATTTCCCGATTTTTTTTTTCACTATTCTCAACATAAACAACCAAAAATACATTAAGGGCGAAACAGTAATTTTATATTTGCTACAGACTTCATTGGAAAAAAAAAAGATATATATAGCTCAAACCCTAATCTATTAAGCTGTTTATGCTCGCTAGTCGCCCGTTCCTCAATAGAATCGCTGTAGCCGAGCGGCGGCTAATTTCTCAGGTGATCAAATTGTTGCACTTGGTTTTTCTTACTTCGTTATTTATTTGTGATTAAATGTTTACGTTTTTTTGAAGCATTAATTTGGATCTTGTTATGGTTGATCAGATTTTTTTTATTTTGCTAGTTTTTTGCTGTGTTTTTTTAATTATGTCAGCTCGTGATCTGATTAATGTTTGATATTTCTCGCCGGAATTTAGAAATGCCTCCATAACAATTAAGGGTGCATTAGGAATCTGTCTATGGTGATGTTTTCCTGCATTTTGTGTAGAATGTTGGCTTCTGTATCTGAATTGGGAAATGCTATGCTACTCAATTGTGTATAGTTTAATCTGATTAATACTCAAGTATTTTGAGTCATTGGATGTGTTTATATAACATCATTTATATTTGATCTAATGGCTCCCACTCACACTTGGTTAGCATTTGGTGGCTTGTACTATTTGATATGTTTAGTTGTGAAAGCTGATTGCTTGGTAATGCCTTAGAGGCGCAATGTAGTATCGAGAATTTTCCAAATTGGGTCGGTCAGGTTATATAATATAATATTATTATACAATGTGGGTCTGATTAATACTCAAGTATTTTGTTTGTGTGTGTGTTCTTTTTGGTTAGTGTTGAATCTGTTGATTAATTTGGTGGAAAAAATGGTTGTATCATTGGGTGAAAAGTGGTAGTTGTGGTGGTGGAGGAGGTGGCGAATGATTCGATTGAAAGATGGTGGAGCCACTGTCTCAACTGATCCTGAAATTGAAAGAGAACAAGCTCTTCAAAATGGCGTTCGCCGTGGCTGGAATTATGTCCACTTTACTTATCTATGGACTCTTACAGGTACAATTCCTTCTGGTTGTGGATTTTCTTCTGTAATTTTAGGGTGCTTATTGTCACTTAATTATTGTGTTGTTCAATACGATTGATGTGTTTAGTTCGTGCTCACCTGGTTCTGGTTTCGGAACAAGGATTATCTTTGGGGGATAGGATAAAAAACAAAACTTTATTTGGTAATAAATTGTGTGAAGTGTGTAACTGATTTATTTGACTGCAATTAAAGGATAAGATCCATAATAAATAGCTTAAAAGCTAAGTAAAAGTTTTCCTTTCCAGTAAAGAAGATATTTATGTACATAAACATATGACCATTGTATCATGTTTAGTTAAATACATATATGTATAGGTCACATTTATATTTTCTAACCAAAAAAATTGAAATACTTGTAACTATTATCACTGGGTTTGAAGAATAAATTAACTTTATTCGATGATAACATGTTTGAACATTAAATTTATTATCATGTATTGCTAGATAAGGAGCTATATAATTAAACATGAGTCCTGATATTGAATAGATAAAGAATAGTACTAGAGGTCATCAGAGAAGATGGATTGCCGACATAACCCCCTTGTGTATGGCAAATGTTATTATCAAGGGTTCATGGAGTCTCTCATCATTATGTGGAATGAATCAAACTAGAACCACTCCATTACTCAAGACTTGAGATGGAGTTATATTTTGACACTATGGTCTAGCACTAACTTGTAAAATCACTTTGATCAATTAGGATCCGTGTATATATATATATATATATATATATATATATATATATATATAACGAAGGAATTCACAACCACACCTGCACTGGGCAAACCAAGCTCATGCAATAACCCACAAATTTTGTTTAGATTTGAAATGGTTAGACCCACTATGAAAACCTTGTGTCGTCATAGAAATGTTATTTTCTTATGTGGCCTTCTTATAATCTCCTTATCGGTTCTATGTAATATTGTTGTAGGTTTACTTGATGTCATATTTTGGTCTTCCCTTGTACAAACATGTCTTAGTTCTGAGCAGAATCTTTTTATAAATGTAGAGAAACTGAATGAAAATTGTTTGTTTCAGGAAAAGATTATGAGAGTTCCCTATGGTCCCGACAAAGAATTTTTTAAGTATTCATTGTTTCTCGTCTTCTGTAACCGCATCACGACTTCTGCCGTGTCTGCTGGAGTCTTACTGGTAATTTTGATTGGAAGCATCAGTTGTTAGCTATCTTATTATGCATCTGGAAACCCATTATATATATAGTTTTCACTTCTTGTTTGAAGCACATAATTTTATATGGTTTGCCATTGGATCGTTTTGATTTGAAATGATTAGACTTTGTATGTTGTTTGACATAAAATGACACTGAATCACTGATTTTCCAAAATATATATTGTGGCGTATCAATAATGCAAGTAATGTTGACTTGAGTATGGGATTCACCACATGCATAAGTTGGATCTGTTGGAACTTTCATTATTGAGTTCATTTTACCTTTTCTCTCCCTTTCTTATTCTAGGCAAGTAAAAAGGTGGTTGATCCTGTTGCTCCAATTTACAAGTATTGTGCTGTATCAGTGTCTAATATACTAACCACAACTTGTCAGTATGAGGTAAGCTGTATTCTTTTCTTTTTTCCTTGTGATGATGAACAAGGATGACTGCTTCTTTAACTTTCTCTCAAGAGGAACATATTAATTAAGCAGATTCTGTTATTTATTTTGACATTGAACCATAGGAGCTATAGATGCATATTATATGTTACGATATAAAGAGAAGTGCTTAACATGAAGACTTCTTGAATATTCTTGCTCCAGGCCCTTAAATATGTCAGTTTCCCGATGCAGACGCTGGCAAAGTGTGCCAAAATGATACCTGTTATGGTGAGTTTGTTTGATATCCTAATTCTGCTTTTCATTTAGTACCTAGAAAACCTTGAAATGTATTGACTATCTTGGAGCTTAAAATATAATTTTATCTTTTATACATATCCATTTCCACCACTGTCTTCTCTCATGTGGCTAGTCTTCTCTGATGAAGCTATCCTCAATCATCTCAAGTTAGTTATATATTGCTACAGAGTAAAAACAATTAAAATAATTAATCTCAAAATTTTATGTAACAGTCATGTGGATCACCAAACAAGCAACTCGTCCATTTATGATCAAAATCTGCCCCACATGGCCCATTAAAAGTTGAGAGCATGAACATTGCCTTTCAAATATCGTGATTTTGTCTCATGGCTAAATTTCTGTTTGTCATGCATTGACCCATTTGATAGAGGAACTAGGTGGAATTTTCTGAAAAGGGTAAATGAGAAAGTCTGCTACTTCTTTCTTAAACTCAGGAACTTTTTTAAAGTTTGTATTTGAAGACAATGGTTGTATGCAAAACTGCTCAATTGTGGAATGGGAGTAAGAATTTCCTTCTGATCTCACCAGAAAGAATGGAAAAAGGAAATGGTGTCCAAAATTTCTGATCTTTTTAAATGTGTGAAAACATGGAGGAGATAAAGCCGAAAGTAATTTTGGCACTATAGAAGGATTGAAATTGCTCTCTTGCTCCTTGTCTTACCTTTCTTCTCATTTGGATGCAGATCTGGGGCACCATCATCATGCAAAAGAAGTACACTGGACGTGATTATCTAATTGCCATTTTAGTGACTATTGGATGCTCAATTTTTATATTATTTCCTGTAAGAATTTTCTCGAATCTCTGGATAGCAATCTTTTTTTTATTACTACAGCAATTCAAGTATGTCCTTTGCTGATTGCGAGAAAAAATGTTTTTTGCATGAAAAGAAGTTAATCACATGAATTAGATATTGTTTTACGACTCCTGATTTTTCTGTTTCCTGGCCTTTCTTTGAGACTTAGATGTTTTCCCCGTTCGACTTAGGCTCAGATAGGAAAATGATCGAAGTGACAAAAGTTCCTGTTTATATTTAGGAATATCTAGTGGTAGAAGAAACATGACTAACTCTTTGATAGAGAAAATGTAAAGACGACCTCTGAAATTAACATTAGTGACCATGAATCATTTTTCAAGTACTTAATAAAAAGGGCAACACATGGGCATCCGGAGTTTTCTTTCTTTCCTTTTCAAGTCTTCTCTCTCAAACAGTGAACTTTGTAGTCTATATGAAGAATTGGGTTAATGTTTGTTTAGTGCCAAATGACTGTTTTCTACAGGTGGTTGAAGAAAATGTAGAAAACCGAAATGAACAAGTAGGATCAAGAATTCTTGTGGAAGTGCCAAAGTGGGAGTTAATGGGAATTTGGGGCCATGTTTGATAGATTTCAGTTTTTCTTTTGGACTATAAAGTATAAACAATAGTTTCATGCCCCTTCTAACTCTAGAAAAAAAAAATATTCAGCAAACATATTTGTCCAATCTTACTAGATGCTATTTTTTTCTCCTCCCCGCCCCATCTCTCATTAGAGAACTAATTTGATGCTAATTTGAAAATATCAATATGATGTCCTATATGAGATCTAAATTGATTGCAAGGATCATATGTGCTTTATCTGTTCAATGTTTATGTGGTTTATGGAGTTGCATGATTGATTGGAGTTTCACTCTTTTATATGTAGGCAGCAGATGATATTAGTCCGTACAGTAGAGGAAGGGACAGCACAGTTTGGGGTGTATCCTTGATGATTGGTTATCTTGGGTATGTCAAAGTCAAGTGACTTATTTTTCTCATATAATGAAAAATTGGCTAAATTTGTTCTAATTTTACAAAGAGACCTTACTTTAAGACATGCTTCATACCGAATTAGGTTTAACACCCCATTTACCTGACATGCCACTTGAATTTTATTTAAGGTTTTCAGAATCCAAATCTCTTAATTCGCTTCGTTTTACAGGTTTGATGGCTTCACAAGCACATTTCAGGATAAACTTTTCAAAGGTTATGATATGGAGATACACAATCAGATATTTTACACAACACTATGTTCTTGCATGATAAGTTTCACTGGTAAGATAAATCATCTCCATCTTCAATTCCTAGCAGTTATCCAGCTTTGCATATTGGTTGGATCTTGATCCATTGTCATATGAGTTTGCTGTAGATTAAGTTGTAAATATTTGGACAAGCCAACATATTGATATTGTAGTGTTAAGGCTGAGGTCATATTTCAAGCCATGTTTGTTTTCATTTCCAGAAAAGATTCTTTTTATTTTCACTATTTTGACAAAAAATAAATAAATTCTTTTACTTGTTTTTCATTGTAAAGCAACTCAATTTCAACTTTTAAAATCTATTCTCAAACCTTTTTATAGTTTATGCCATAATTTATGCATACATGCTATCAGCTTTCCATTGTTTCAATGCTAATATTGTTCTACAAACTTTGAAACTTACATTGTCTCAGATAGCTAGCTATTAATAAACCTAACTGATTATGTCATTCATTGGCTCCAAAGTCGTAGAGGAGCAACTCCTCCTACCTGTTTGTATTTTTTGATGGTTCCTTTCAGATCATAAACCAGTTCATAAGACTTGGTCATTCTAAACTGTTACTTGTTTATAATTGTGCCTCAAGAAGTATCGCCTAAGCAGCCTGCCTTATTAGGCATGGAGAACTACAATAGATGTTATGATTAGAAATGTTTTAACACTTGCTTGTTGGCTGTTGCAACTTCTTATATAGAGATATCACTTACCTGTTTCAGACATGAAATCTTGAACATATCGTAAATGTCCTTCAATAAAATTTATTTCTTTGAATGAGAATTTCCTTTTGATTAGTTAGTGAAACTTGGCAAGTCCTAATAGATACAACGTTCTCCTGTAATTATTATGTGTTCATGAGTTATGCTGAACTCTTGATGTGGTTTCTCTTTCTTAGGTTCCCTTTTTCTGCACCTTTTGCACATAACATCGGTTTCATCTGATTCATCAGTTTGCATTTAGTTGTCAATTTTTCACTAGATGGTTGTGTTTGATTTCTATGTAGGTCTAATCTTTCAAGGGCATCTCCTCCTTGCTATAGACTTTGTTTCTAGGCATAATGATTGTTTCATCGATATCATTATTCTTTCAACTGTAAGTCATTAAACTTTATCATTCCCCCTTTCCTACACGTCTGAATTCGATCAATCAGCACTTAAATATCTCCTCTGTACTTCTGCTTTCCTCTCATTCTTCCATTTTGGTCTTGCAAACATATGAAGTTTATTTCTCTCATAGCTCGGAAAACAATACACTTGATGTGATCTTGTATTGCAGGTAGCAACGATTAGTCAATTCTTCATTTCTTACACTATCCGTAATTTTGGGGCTCTGATCTTCGCCACCATAATGACCACAAGACAGGTACAGCAAACTGTTTCAATTTCACTTGATGCTACCAAAAAGAGGCATATATTTTCGTCTGTTCATTCTTTTACAATCGAGCTGAATGGTTTTCAATGCAGTTGGTAAGCATTCTATTATCTTGCGTGTGGTTCACTCACCCACTCAGCTCAGAACAATTCATCGGAGCAGTAAGCATCTCTCGATCCCCATATCATCATTCCAGTTTCCAGACATTTTCATTCCTTTTAACCCCCGTACTCGTTTTAAATTTCATCGTACAGGTCATTGTCTTTGGTTCAATATACTCAAAAAGCTACTTTAGAAGTAAACCAAGGCCATCACCATCATCACCATCATCATCCGAACAATCAGAAAATGAAGCTCTTAACCCACCTAGGGGTAATGTATAGTATCTCAACCACGTAGCAGAGATGTGAGATCTCGACTAATTCTAACTTTATGTTGAAAGTTGGCCGTTCCTTGTAGCTTCTAAAGCTTCATTGTCCCCCACGACCCAAACAACGGCCGGTGTGGAGTAATTTTACCCAAAACTCCTGCCAAAATCAAATGCCTACAGAATTCTCTCAAGTAAACTGCATCTGATAATGTTATACCCTCCAAATTTTTCGACTACGCATTTGCTTTACGGATAAAATTGTTTCCTATTGAGACCACAATAATGCCATAAGTTAATGTTCGAATTTTGCAAAAGCATGCTAATATAGAAGTTTTTGCTGAAAGTTCCCCATCGAGTATTTGCAGTTCATCATATACGTTTTTGGTCTTTCTACTATTGTTCTCATGATATTATGTTGTTTAATCCAATAAGGAACACAATGTCGTTATATCGAAAAATAAATTATGTCGTTTAATCATCATTGTTTAAATAGCCAAAATTGAGCAATTATATCGTTTAATAGCCAGTGGTCGATCGGTTATGCTATATTGTTTAATCAAGATCCCAGTAGAAAAAAGTGTGAATATAATAGACTAATAAATCATGCCCAAACAAATTAAAGAACAAAATTACTAATTCTATGACGAATCAAACATATAAAATAAGAAACCAAACAATATCAATAAGTTTGTTAATATCCTCATGTAAGATTTTAGGAGGGGTTATTTTTTCAACTTTTCAAATTAAATTGTATGAGTTATACATGAAATTTACGAGAAATTATATATAATAGGAATTTACGTAAGATAAAATACACTATATTTTGAAATTTGGTCATGTGTGTATATATATATATATATATATATATATATATATAAAGTTCAGAGAAAAAAGAGGGAGACTAATAAGGCAAATTTGAAACTGAAAGAGAATCATCGCCCTTTCCCCTCCATTTTTTTTAAAATTATTTTTATTTTTTATCAAGAGGATCAACAGTTCAAGCTCGGAGAGGGGTTTGGTATGGCGCCTTTAGAAGCACTGGAGCTGGATTATCCGCTCATTGATTCCAAGTTCCGGTTGTTTTGTGCTTCTCACGGCATTTTTACCGGTTTGTTTCTTCTTCCTATTTTCTCTTTATCGTTATCTACAATGGTAAGTTAATTAGATGATTGCATGGGCGAATTTTGATTTTGATTGTGCGGAGTTTTCAATTTTTTAAAAAAAATTAAGTGTTGGGTTGAAGCTCAATAATTCAAGTTCTTCATCTTAATATTTTCTTCCGTTGGGGGAAAAAATTAGAAAGAAAGAAATGTTGTAATTTTTAAGGAAGCATATGTGATCATTGTTTCAGGATTTTTCAGCAGTTTTTGCTTAGCTTGTTTTAGTCCAGATGTTGCCGTTTGCAGAAATGTAATAAGCTGCCTTTGGATTGACGGTTTTGATTTGAGGAACAGATTTGTGCCTAAGGTCCTTAAATTAGTCTGATATGCAGATTCGAAATGCATGATAGTTAGAGAGAAAAATAGCTTAAAGTGGGTGCTAAGTATATGAAATTTATTGTATAGTGTATTCAACAAGCTTAATGGATATATTGTTGTGTATTTGAAACCTTTACTGGCTGTTGTCATTCAACCAAGTTCATTGGTAAATTTCGAGCATTTGATGAGCCAAGTTTAGATTGTACTCTCCGTTTAATTAATCTTGTTTCGTATTCTTTTGGCAGTTGAAGATTTTCTTGTGCATGATCATTATGCATTAGAGGGTTTTGCTGGACAAGGATATGCACCTGAAAAGTTGAAACTGGTTTGCTATTTCAACCTTTTTTTTAAAATGAATTTCACTTTGCAAACTTAAGATGTGAAATTGAGCTTTGTCTTTTTACTCTTGGAAATAGGGAATTAAGCAAGTTTTCTCTATTATAGAGAGCAAACATCGATCATGGCTAAATGGTCTGGAGTTATTGGAAGATGCTCAATTTAACAAGTGCACTCTATCCACAGGATGCAAAAGGTACAAACGTACCACTATATATATATATATATATATATATCTATCTGAGGTCAACAATGTGCAAATAATTGGAAACATGATAACTGACTTTCAACTAGGATTGATGTTCTTTTGCAAGGAGGCTTACGTGAGGGTCATGTAACAGAGCTAGTTGGGCCATCATCCTCTTGTAAAACTCAAGTATGGTTCTATTAAAATATTAAATTAAGCTGACTGGAGATTGAGGAGATTTTGGCTATTGTCCTCTTTTTTTTTTTTCTTTTTTCTTTTTTGTTAATATGGAAAAAAACAATATATAAACTTATAGCTGATGTTTTAACTGCAGTAATCCGTTTTCATCATTACAAATGTTTACTGTGTAGGTTTGCCTTAAAGTTGCATCACATGTGGCAAGAAAATATTCGGGCAAGGTGATGTACTTTGACACTGGCAACTCCTTTGCACCAAAACGAATTGCACAGTTTCTGAGTCAGTTGTCATATCCTGCCAATACTGAGGTGAAAATACCGAATTTTCAGATTGTTATGCTTTTGGCTCTTTCTGTTGTGGTCCATTCATTTTAAAGAATTTAACTAGAAGCGAGTTGGAGGAATTTCTTTTGGGGTCATGCCTATAGCTTGGCATGTAATAGTTGTTTGAATGTTCTGTATTGTCCTCGTGTGTTTCATGTGAGATGTGAATGTGCTACTGTATTAAGGTTAACAGTTGTAAAAACAACGAGTAATAGCTATTCGTATGGTTATGGTGCATCCATACATTGGCATAATTACTTTTAACTGTAATTGAGACTGGGTTCCCTATCATTTCTTCCAGAAGTCTTTGGAGATATTTACTTTGACATCTTGACATGCATCTATTATTGTGTTCCTGCAGGTGAACAAAACTGTTAAACAAGTTATGAGCAGCATAGTATGTCAATCCATATTTGACATCTTTACCCTCCTCGATATGCTCCATCAATTACTGAATAATTTGAAATCTCAGGTTTTCTATCATAACTGTGGTTTCGTCTCCTACATGTTAAGCATGTAGACCTGCTTTTAAAGGTCATTAACAAATTACTTTTATGAAAGATCGATTTCCAGGTCAGGATGATTATCATTGACTCACTTTCGTCACTAATAGCCCCGGTTCTTGGAGGTGGTGGTGCACATGGTAAGCATATTGTAATATTCAGGTTCAAATTTTGATTGCTAACAAGGGAAAGTGGTTCAGTTATTTTCGATAAGTGCCCCATATTTTTGATGTCTAAAAATGTAACACAATCATCAGTACCAGATAATATTTATTTGCTTATTTGATTTAAAACTGGAACACTATTTTATTTGTTAGTTTTTACATTGCAGGAGAGTTGAATGAGGATTAAAATCAACAATTTGACAGCTCAAACTATTATATTGAATTGCTACTTGGTAGTACCTGTAAATGGTTCTCTGTTCAAATCACACGTTGAGATGCTATCATAAAAAATTGAGTGTTGCTTGATGAGTTTGGTAGTTAGCTGATAAAATATTTTTCTGTATGTCATATTATCAGCAAAGCAGGATGAGTTGCATGCAGTTAAGAAAAATATAATATTTTTGAGGATAGGAATTTCTCATCATACCTTGCCTGTCTATGCTAAAGTAGTGCCTAAACTTCTTTGCTTCATGGGTCATATGTACAGGACACGCCTTGATGGTTACAGCTGGATTCTTATTGAAGGAGCTTGCGCATGAGCATAACATTTCCGTCGTGGTAACTGTTGCCCTGATGCTTTTTTCTTGCATTTTCTGCACTGCGGTACTCTTCCCCTTTTCTTTGTTTACATTATTTCTTTCCAGAATTGTTTATAAGCTTATAAGAATTTTTCGTCCAATCCCTACTAGAGATCTGTGAAAAAAGTTGATATGTGTGCTTATGTATTAGATTGCAACTTAAGTGTTGAAATATTAATGGAAAAATTTGATAACATGATATACATGAGAATTTAGGAAGACATATGTACATGTCCTCCCAACTCATAGAAATAAGGAAATGATGAATGAACTCACTAATTTTCCCAAACATGTGGTATCTGGTTGTGGGATCCTACCCAGGAGCAAATGCAGCATAATTCCTTTTACTTTTATTCATGTCTAGGCTGAGCTACTGACTATGATTTATAAGCCAGTCCAAAGAAAATTAAAGCACTGGTATGAAAGTTTGGTTATGCTTTGTTATGTCTTTTATCGGAAATTCTTTTCCTGTTAGATGTAATGATGGTTTATCTCTTTTCGAACATCATAGTTAACATCTACAATATTCTATAATTATGCTACAAATGACGTGTCCTTCAGGTGACCAACCATATGGTGGCCGGAGAAGCTGGTATTTCCAAGCCAGCACTGGGAGAGAGTTGGAAAAGCATTCCGCATGTTAGGCTTTTGTTATCCGGAAACCATGCAACCAATGGTAGTTGCATCACAATACTTAAACATCCATGTCTGGTATGTGTCTTAGCTTGCAGCTGTACTTATTCCGGACAGAAGCTATTCTTACATACATGACTCATTTGACAACATTAACATTTGTAGTAACTGCTTCCTTACTCTTCAACAATTACACATGAAGTAGCCTGATTTAAATTAAAGGAAAGAGAAGCATGAACAATATAGTCTCGAGACTGAGTAAACGTCAGTGACAAGAATGGGGACTATGCATCACGGTCAACCAAAATTTCTCATCATGTGTGGTTAAAAATTTAGGAGATCTACTTGTAGAAGAAAATTATAATCTTAAAATCAGCTACAGATTCTGCTCCTTGAGTTTCTTTATTTTACATCTATTCATCAGTCATCACAAGTTCCTTCCATAGGTAAGGAAATCACAATAAATGATTTAGATAGACTATACATCCAAATCCAAGGTAATTAAGCAGTAGGGATTGTGTTTCTACATTAATATATTAGTTACTAGAAATACAGCCAAAATTAAAAGCAGCATGGCCATATAGAATTTGGATTCTGTACAGATAGTTAGATTCTACGTTTTCCCTCAGTTGGATTAGCCAAGAATCATTAGTCTAGAATAAGTATTTTTACATTTCAATGACCTTGATGAGTAGTAGACCTTAGGTGCAAAACTATGATGATCTAAGATTAATGGTTAAGGTGAGAGTTGTACGTGATGAGATCAGACCAGAAAAGAGCCGAATGTTCATGAAAACCAGCAAGAAGCTTGGAGTTTGTGCATAAATTCCCTTGGAATAAAACACAGAATTTCTAACCAGACTAATCACTCTAATAATGACTCAATTTTCTCCAAAACATCACTGAATGAGCTATAATGCTTCATACATAATTCACAGAACTCCTTAACAAAATACCCAAAACTAAAACTTTGTGGGCTAATCACCTAGCTTTGACTCTTGGACTCTTCTAGTGATCCTTGTTCTGCATCTATAAAAACCTTGGGAGTTCTTCTCTTATGTTTAAAATGGTCAAATTTGTTATTGGTCTGTTTCTTAATCAGTTGTCAGTGTCTTTACATTCCACTGCTATGCTTTCAGATTAAGTTGTTTGTTTCTTATGCTGTTTAAAATATACAAGGCATCCAATGCTCACTTCCCAGCACGGTCTTTATTTCCTTTGTGATCCACTCTCAATTGGTTCTTTCCATTAGAATTTCCCTCTTCCGTTCCCTGGAAAATTTTCTGCAATTCAATTTAATGACGTTTGTCATATCAAAAACATGTAATTCATGTTTTTGTTTCTCATCCTCAGGCTACTGGAAAGAGCACGGACTTCATGGTTACGTGAGCTGTTTTCTGATTACAAGAGTTTGCAAAAGCAAATAAGGTCATATATTTTCAGGAAACTGTAGTTAGTTTTTTAGTCTACTTGGGGATCTTGTTCATTCCAACTTCATATAGTGAGATAAAAACTTAGTTTTTTCTGGGAATAAAGTTTGAGTTCTTCTTTCCCTACAAGTTTTTTTCACTCCAACTTGTGCGAGATGATCAATTTTTATTATAAGTTCGTAGACTTAAAGTATTGAGAAAAACCATTTTAGTGGATTTGGCAGAAAATAGTTGACAGAAAATTATAAACTTGCGTGAAAATAATTCAGAAAATGATACAACATTACAAGTAATTTTTATGTTATTTATTTTTTGAGGTAACTAACAGTTTATTCAAAATGAACTATTATTTTTGAATTGAAATCCTCATATCTTATACATATATTGAGACCAAAAAGGAGAAAAAGATTTGATAACCATCGTGATTCTTCAAAGTAATTAAATTTCTGCTCCATAACCCAATTATGAATTACAGAGTAACTCTGTACCACAAAAAATCATTTAGATCACTGTATATATAGACTATAAGTCTATAATACATTAATGAAATCACAAAAATACCTTTATATAAACATATAGAAAATGTTCTACTACAAATGATCGAAGGACAGAGAATGTTCTATTGATGTTTGTCGAGCGCTATTACAAAAGTAGTTTATTGAACATAATATTATATCCACTTACACAAGCACAATGTGGAACATAACTTGAGAATTTCATCCTATATTTTTCTTCATATATCAGAAAACATCACTCCACTCTTTTTCTTGTATTTCTTCCTTGAATTGTTGCGATTAATATCCATGATAAGCTGTCGATTGAAGCTGTCCAAGCTCAGACTACAGTTTCAGCTTGCAAGATGTATCCCATCTAATCATCTCCATAGCAATGTTCGTAGCAATCGCAGAAAACCAGGGCCTCACAAACTCACCAGAAACCAACGTCGACCACCCATCCCGTTTCTTGAACATCTCAAACAATGCAAGAACTCCGACGAATTTCTCTCCATTTTCAAGCATTTCAATGATATGGGATACAAACACGACTACCCTTCTTACTCTTCTCTCATCTACAAGCTTGCCCGCGCTAGAAAGTTCGAGGACGTCGAGTCCGTTTTGAATTTCCTCCAATCCCATGATATCAAATGCGAAGAAGCTCTGTTTATCGGACTGATTCGCCATTACGGGAAGACCGGTTTGGTTGATAAAGCCGTTGAGGTTTTCCGCGAGATGGGAAAGTCATTCAACTGTATGCGATCGAAGCAGTCTTTTAATACGATTCTGAAT
The DNA here is from genome assembly GCA_954870855.1 of Scutellaria minor. Lineage (NCBI taxonomy): Eukaryota > Viridiplantae > Streptophyta > Magnoliopsida > Lamiales > Lamiaceae > Scutellaria > Scutellaria minor. The sequence continues at coordinate 6,751,783 of OX940729.1, forward strand.
GTATTAGTCGACAACGAGCGGGGTTCTGATGCGATTGAGTTGTTTGAAGAGGGTCGTAAGATGGGATTTAGATTGAATTCTGTTTCGTTCAATATCATGATCAAAATGTGGTTGAAGAATGGGGACTGGCAGCAGGCGAGGAAAGTGTTCGATGAAATGCTTGAGAGAGAGTTGGAACCCACTGTAGCGACTTACAATTCCCTGATTGGCTTTCTATGCAAAAGAGGCGAGGTCGACGAGGCCAGAAGATTGTTTGAGGATATGAGGACGAAAGGGAAGAGAGGAAATGCAGTCACTTATGCTTTGTTAATGGAAGGTTTATGTGGTTCTGCAAGGTTCAATGAAGCCAAGAAACTGATGTTTGATATGGAGTACCATGGGTGCAATACAGAGCTTGTGAATTACGGGGTTTTGATGACTGATCTCGCAAAGCGGGGTTTAATTGATGAAGCAAAAGGCTTACTCATCGAGATGAAGAAAAGGCGGGTAAAACCAGATGTGGTTATGTATAATATCTTGATTGGTTATTATTGCAAAGAAGGTGAAGTCTTGGAAGGGTATAAATTATTGGTGGATATGAATGTTAAAGGCTGTGAGCCTAATGCTGCTACTTACAGACTGGTAGTTGATGGTTTCTGCAAAGTCGAGGATTTCGTGGGAGGTTTAAAGGTTTTGAATGCAATGCTTCATAGTAATCACTATCCACGTATTGAAACCTTTCGTGCCCTGTTTGTTGGCTTGTTGCAGAACGGGAAACTAGATGATGGGTGCTTTGTTTTGGAGGAAATGAAGAAGAGGAAGCTGAGTGTGGATCTGGACTCGTGGGAGATTCTTGCTAGAGAATACTGTAAGGATAATAATAAACTTGTTATGGGTTGTTTGGATGATGTTATTTGTTCTGTTTGATGTGTTTCTATTGATTGAAATAAGGAATTCTTGAATGTCTACAACTTTTCTGCAAATTTTATGCAAGAAATTTGTAGCATGTGTTTTTGCCCCTTTGTAATACAATTTGGTTTGGTTAAACTAATCAAAACATTACTTTGAGTAGTTGTATTATTGCCCCATTAACACCCAAACCACAGCAAAGACATGCACCTAATCCATTTCATCAACTCCACAACCAAATTATTCTTCATCATTACTACTTAATCCATGTACCCATCTCTATATAATCTCACTCCCAAGATTTACATTCAACAACTCATCAACACTAAAATCAAATTCACTGAAGAATCTCTGAATTTTCTTCAATCAATCATGGCTTTTCACCTCAAGAGCATGATCTCCCTTCTCATTCTTGGCCTCATAATCTCATCCACCACCTCCGCCCGAATCCTCAACGAGGAGGCTGCCGCCCCCATTGGCCCCACCATAGTTCCCGGCGCCGCTGCCACCACCACGCCTGGGGGCATAACCGGCGGCGGCACCGCCGTTGGCAACCCGGACGACCACTCCCTCACCTTCTTCATGCACGACATACTTGGTGGCAGCCGCCCCTCCGCCATCGCTGTGACCGGAATCGTCGCCAACCCGTCCGTCGGCGGGCAGGTCCCGTTCGCAAAGCCGAACGGCGCTGTTCTGCCGGTGAACAACGGCGTGCCGACGAACAACGCCAACGGGGGAATCGTGAACAACAACAACATCCCCTTCCTGACGGGGCTCAGCGGGTTCACATCCAGCTTCGGACAGAACAACAACGGCAACAACAACAACATCATAGGCGGGACCCCAGGGTTCCCAGTCCTGAACAGCGCCCAGTTCCCATCAGGGACCACCCTGCAGAAGCTGATGTTCGGGACCATGACAGTGTTCGACGACGAGGTGACGGAGGGGCACGACCTGGGGTCGGGGCTGGTGGGGAAGGCACAGGGGTTCTACATATCGAGCTCGGAAGATGGGACCAGCCAGACAATGGCGTTCACGGTGATGTTTACGAATGGGGGTTATGGAGATAGTCTGAGCTTCTTCGGGGTTCATCGGACAGGGGTGGCGGAGTCGCATCTGGCGATAATGGGGGGGACAGGGAAGTATGTGAATGGGAAGGGATTTGCTAGGGTGAAGACATTCCCAGGGAACCAGCATGAGACTGATGGCATGGAGACCTTGATGGAGATCTCTGTTTATCTTGCTTATTAGTTGTTTGTGTCTGGATTTGTTTCTTCTTCTGTTTATGTGTGATTGTTGTGAATTGGGATTTGTAAGAGAATCTTTGGAGTTGGATATTTGAAGTTAGTTTGTTCTTCACAAAGCACTCTACTTCCAACATTGTAAACTACATTTGGGATTTTATTCATCATCATTCATTAGTCATGATGTTATAGTATGCGAGTAATATATATCAATAATATCAAATATAAAACTAACATATACAGAAAAGAAAAAAAGAAGTTGTTTTTGATCTGCAAACAACAATGTTAATGAGGTTAAAATAAAATATCTTCTAAACTTAAATTTAAAGATGTTGTTAGCTTGATATATTTCAAAATCTCATAAGTATGGAATCTTAAATATATCCAAGCAATTTAATAATTAATTAGTAGTAGCTTTTTTTTTTTTAATATAAAAGTTAAAACGTTTATATTTCAAACATTTCCAAAAAATCTACACGCTCATATTTTTCTTATTATACACCCATCTCAATTCTCAACCCACACACACACACACAATCTACTAACCAATAATTATTAATTTATCAATCTAATAATACCAATTTTAGTAAATCAAATTTATTGAAACTTTTCATAAATATAAAAAATACTAAAAACTAACACGCATTACATTAAAACCAAGTTTAGTGAAGCCCAATAACAAAGTTTGAATACAGACCAAGGTAATCAGACGAAACCTTACTGGGCCCCCAATGGCAGAAGCCCATAAAAATAATTGCAAGTGAGAAAAGCTTCTTCCCACATCGAAACATTTAAGCTTCAATCAGCGCTTTAAGGACGAAGGCATAGCACAAACACTCTGTCCCTTCGGGGACATCCGATAAAATTGGAACGATACAGAGAAGATTAGCATGGCCCCTGCGTACGCATAAATCGAGAAATGGTCCAAATTTTTTTCTCATTTTTTATAATATATATATATATTCTAAATTTAGGGTTTAAGGTTTCTTCTTCTATTTATTGATTGATATATGTGTGTGTTTATTTATGCCTTTTGTTTGCTGTTGAATGCAAAGGAATCTAAGGTTTGTTATTTCACTGCTGCAAACAGTGGATATGCTGAATTCAGTATTAATGTTTAGGTGGTTTTCAATTTGCAAAACTTTGGCTGCTCAGTATCTCATTATTGAAGTCCAAGCTATAAGGTAAATAGGAAAAGATTGAGCAGAAACTAAACTAAAATAACAGATGGTGATTAATCTGATCCTCCAAGAAGTGGCAATAACTTCCAAAGGCATTATGAAAGCCAGTTATTCTTCATTTGTCTTCTCTTGGTAAAAACTGCACAAGTTCTGAGTCATTGGATTACATAGGGCTTAAAAAGGACAGGGAATCAAGCAAAAAGGTTTCTTTAGGTTGGATAATAGAGATAGGTTTATATTGTGTGGTGATAACTCTTCACATGTTAGTGCGAGGTCAACTTTGGCTTTCTTTTGGAGGGGTATGAGTGGAGGGTGAAGCACAACTTTAGGTTGTGTATATACATTTCAGCATGTGTGTGGACAGATTTTCAAAGTTGTAGGAGTCTTTCCTCTTTGTTAGAAACTTGTATACGATGGTTAATTGTCATGATGGTGCTTACATACACTTCAAAGTTTGAAAGCGGATCTGTCTAGACGAATCCGCTGCTCTTTGGTAAACTTAATTGATTGTATTCATCTTGAATTCTCGAATCTGATAAGAGCAATGGCACTTTGGCTTATTTAAGCATGGAAACCAACCTAGAATGTGAGTAGATGAAGTGCCTCTGAGTCTAACTTAGTACTTCTCGTATAGTTGCTAATTCTTAGGGTGTCTCTGTTTGTCTATGTCTGTCTCTCTTTAGTTATGCAAGTAATACCTCACTTAAGATATTGAAGAGAAGATAACTTCAAATAATCTGCTTAAAAGGAAAAGCGCGTTTTGAGGTTACGTTTTTAATCAACTTATAAGAACGTAATGTGACCTGCTGATTCAAGTGACAGTTAATGAGTTCTGATATTCACTGTTCATCAAGAAGCTGACGATCAGCCAGGGTTTGCAGCTTGTTTTCAACAGTTTTTTGGAGCAGTTTTTCATAGCCGTTTGGTATACATCTTTGTACTCTTGTAGATATATGTATAGGAGTGATAGATATGAGTTTATCTCATCAGTTTTTCTTTTTCAAGTTTTCCACAGAATTATCAAAGGTTGATAGGAAGAAGATAGTGAAGAAGTGATAACTTGTTTGAATAGCTATTTTCTGTAATTCTAAACTGTGTTCTTGATTAATATCAGTATCTCTAGCTCACTCCATGGGTGTGATCGCATTCTTTTCTTTATTCATCTTTGTGATTCAATTCTTGTAGTTTGAGGTTCTGGTGTATGTGTTGTTTCTTTGCTGAATTTTAACAGAGATCATATCTGGGCTCGATACTACTAATGCTTATCAGATGTCTATGCCATTCTCTTGGTAGCTTGGATATTTCAGTATAACAATATCCATCTTTTTCAATACTAAGGGTCATAGCAAACTGCAAAAAGAGCAACACTGGCTGAGGATCTGGATTATCCATCTTTTTGGGATTTTGGTATTGTTGTTCAGTGTATGTAGAAAGCCAATCTTCACTTGTTTTTTAGGACATTGTAATCTGTAGGGATGAATGAAGAAAATAGGTCTGAAAATATGAAAGAAGAGAATGTGTTGAAGTTTGAGCATATTCAGTTGCCACACGATCAATGATTATGAATATGCATACATCTGATCAAAGTATAAATGTACAACACATTTCAGTTTAATGTCGAAACTCCCAGTAATCCTTCATGATGAACCTGTGGTGAGAGATAACTATTACAAAGTCTATTCTTTTCGATTTCCTGCAGCATATGAATGCTTTTATCCCCAGAATACATTCTCATCTTTTATTTTTCTCTACTGTTTGCTATGTGTTTTATCTGAATGATCATGCATACCAGATAACAGAGAAATCCAGAAAACTGTTGAGAAAACAGAAATAATATATCGGACACAGCTGCTAACCTCATATTTTTTAGTTTATATTCCAAACATATTACCAAGGATTATTTATGTTTATCTATGTTTCCAGAGATGATGATGTTTTACTTTGTGCAATTAAATTTAGAGCACAAGTATAAGAGATTTTCCCAGAATCAAGGCCCAATTTGAGATTAAAAAAAAAACCGGCTTATGTAAACACCAATTCATATTTACATGGTATTAGTATTGCATGATTGACGTGTGTTTGTAAAATAAAATGTGAAGTTGGAGAAGTTAAGTGTAAGAAAGAATAGTGGATCCAGCACATTGTTTTACAAATTTATTTAAACAAATTATTAAATAATATAATAATACATAACATATCTTATATATCTAGACATGATAGTAATTCTAAACATAACATCAACGTGACATTAAAGTAAAATAACGAGTTAGGTCTCCTATACACCAGTTGCATGGATCTAAATCCATGCAACTTGATCGATCCGACCCGTATCTGTGCATTTGTGGAATTTTTTATTTATTTTTGGTTACTTTTATGTTATTTTTATGTCATCTTTATGTATAAATGTTTTTACCTTCATATACTGTAACTAAGTAAAAAAAAGGAAGAATTTCAACACAATCTGTACATATATATTTTTATATTATATTCATGTCATCTTTATGTACAGATATCCTTACATATATATAATATATAAATGTGCAACTAACATAATGAGTAATATCATAGAAATGTATGTTGATAAAAATAAAAAATATTGAAATTCTTTTTTTTTTTTTTTAAGTTACAGTACATAAATGTCATACTAATATAATATAAATGTAACATATTTATAACACAAAAGTCAACACATAAAATCCAAAAAAATTAAAACTCACTGATCTGAATTGAATCAATGCAGATTACACGAATCTTAGATTTGTGCACCCAGTGCAACCGAGTTTTTGTCAATAACGAGTTAGTGTTTAAGTATAATGCGTTCATATCATCCGCATGCTGATATGAAACATTATTATTCCAAAAGATGAATTACCCTATTTTGACTAAGTCTATTTACTATAGGCTAATTTTTTTTAATTGGGCCGTCCTGATCCTAGAATAATTATATTAGGTTTGTGTTGATTTTATGGGCCGAAAAAATAACAGTAAATGAAAAGCCCAATAGAGGCGGAGCCCAAGTGGATGCATAAATACATTAGGGTTTTGTGTGCATCATTTCTCTCATCTCTGGTCATCCGCCAACCCCCAAACCCTACACTCCGTCACCAGAGAGGCAGAAGAAACTCCAAATGGGTATGAATTAATCATCTCTTCGAATCTAACAAACTCATCTCATGTCAAATTATGTATATGCTGAGAACTGTTGGATTTTCCTAATGTATTTTCGCGATTTTCAGCGAGGATTAAGGTACATGAGCTGAGGCAAAAGAACAAGCCAGAGCTGCTGGCGCAGCTGAAGGATCTGAAGGCGGAGCTTGCGTTGCTGCGTGTGGCGAAGGTTACCGGCGGCGCACCGAACAAGCTCTCGAAGATCAAGGTCGTGAGGCTGTCGATTGCTCAGGTTCTCACCGTCATTTCTCAGAAGCAAAAAGCCGCTCTCAGAGAAGTGTACAAGAACAAGAAGTATTTGCCTCTCGATCTTCGTCCTAAGAAGACTCGCGCTATCCGTCGCCGCCTCACCAAGCATCAGGTATTTTACTTTTTCTGCTATTTTCTATTCAAATTACTGCCATTGTTTTGATTTTTTATTTATTTGTTATTCCAGCTTAGTGTGAAGAGTATTTGGTGCTTTAATGCTTGATTATGAATTAATATACTTGTTATGCCTCTCACTAGCATCTGAACTTTTAATTAATACTGAAATCAACTTTATTTGCTACGAATTTATATGATAAACTTATTACTGAGTTGCTGTATTTTTTCAGTCTTAGTTGATGGCTCTTTCAGACTATGATTTTTCATTGGAAATGCATACTGATTTTGCTTCTGTAATATTATTTGTCTCTCATATAATGCTATATACTACATCTTTGGATTAAATTATTTTTTCTAACAAATATATGTGTCTTGCTTGTTTCTCCTTTTCCGAAATCTCTCTTCTCGTGTTTTCTATCTTCTGTTAGTTCTGCGTTTCTGTAATTGTATGTAAGCCTAGAGCCAACTTATTCTTTTTATATTGGGTATAATTGCTATTGTACACTGCAGATAGCTGTTTTTGTTAGTGAAGACAATGACGAAATTGGGGTTATCATAGTTTTTCATTTTCACATTCTGAAATCCTCAATTGTAGTATCAATTTCTTTACTTCTGTTAAAACCGTAATTCTGGTTATCTCTATTATTCCTAAATCATTTCTTGTACTATTACCAAAACAGTACCAAATGTTTGGGAGCAGGACACCAAAAGTCATGTGCATGGTTCATTGTTGGTTAAGACAGTTTTTTCCTATTACAATTGAACTAAACAACTTGCTAACTTTTGGTTGTGATCCTTGTTTCAGGCATCTTTGAAGACAGAAAAGCAGAAGAAGAAAGAGATGTATTTCCCTCTGAGAAAGTATGCCATCAAGGTTTAAGTTATCTTGTGTTTGAAACAATTTTGTTTCTCTAATCTGATCTCGAACACCATCGATACTTCGTTGTTATGAACAATTAAGATTTGCATTTAGTTCTATTGTGTTATTCAGACATGAATTTGAGTTCCATAGTTTTTACATATTTTGCATTTGGCATCATCATTCATTCTAAAAGATCCAGGTTGGCTCATTAATCCATTGTTTATTATGTTCTATTCGATCTTTCTATTTTCATGGTTACCAAGCTCCCCCACAGGTTTTCCTAAGTATTATCACTTTCCTCATGATCTTTACTGCTTTGCTGCCACCATAATTGATCTTTGGTCCTTGGAACTTAAAGTGTTAATTGTGGATTTAAGGATTTGAAAGTGAATGCAATTCATTTTATGTAGTTTTGTTTTGGATTAATCTTAATTTTGAAATTCATCATTTATTTGTTATGAATTAATATTAGTTGGATTTATTTTATTTGGAATCCTTCAATTTCGTTTTTACTAACCCGTCGAAACTTGTTCTGTATTCTCCCATGTTTAATTGGAGGAATTCCATCAGTTGAAGAAGTGAAATATTGGTCGAATTTGAGCTAATTTATTAATCGAGTGCTTGAATGATTTAATATATAAATATAGGTCCCAAAATCTTAATGTTTTAATGAAAGTTGAGGCAGTTAAAATGCCATATCAGGTAGGGATTTGGATGCCAATGGAACTTTAATAGTTAAAAATAATATTACCCATAGTATCTAGGAAAGAGTATTAATAAATTGAAATAAAATAGAGCTGGAATCTAGAGATTGGCATTTGGATTCATGAACATTAAGTTCTCTGCAATCGGTTTAACAGCTGCAATTTGTCATGTCGATGTGGCATTTTAACAGCCACGTCAGCTTCCAGTTCTGTACAATTAGGTCTCCATATTCTTATGGTTATGCCCGACCATACCCATAACTAACTAATAAACAATTTATTTCTCTCCTCCACATACACGTTCTACACTACAACCAAATCTCATCTTTTTCATACTTTATCAATAACCACCTACAACCACAACCAACCTTTAATAAATTATTTCTTTTATTATTTAACAATTATATCTATAATTAATTTTTATTATATTTTAAATATTTAAAAAATATATACAATTATTTAATATTAAAAAAATTGTAATTATAATAAAAAAAATTACCATACAGTTAAAATAAATTACTACATTCAATAAAAAAATTAAAATTACAAGAATTGAAATACAAAAGAAAATAAATAAATCGAGCTACAAATACATACGTAAATTACAACAAAACAAAAGATGCAAATTACATATTTAATTAATGAGTAGATCTCTTGTAAGACCGTCTCACGGATCCCTTTCCGTGAGATGGATATATTTGACCCACTGTCCAACCCAGACCTAGCCCAGCCCCAACACCCAGATATATTTGTAATTATAAATTAATTGATCACAGACTCATCTAGTTCAGTTGGTGGAGCGCAAGGCTCTTAACTTTTTAGTCATGTGTTCAAGCCCCACGGTGGGTGTTAAATTGTGTTTTTAGTTTTTTTTTTCTATTAAAAATTTAAAATGCTATTTAATCGATTTTAATAATTATCTTTATTTCTCCAATTTCAGACCATAGATTACGAGAAAAGTTTCAAACAATTTTATCCAACAGTCTCAACTATTTTTAATCAAATAATCTCATGAGGTTCTTCATAACAATTGTCATGTTGTACGGATTGTGTGTTGACTTTGGTAAGAATGGAGATGTGTTTATACTAAAATTTGGTGAGAAAATAAAAAATAACATTAATTATGTTCACTCAAATTGGAAAAATATATTTTTACTTTTTTTTTTAACGACATCTAACTTAAATAGCTACAACTTTCATGAAGGACACTAAGCCAAAATCGAATGAAAAAATAAAATACAAAAAATAAATACTTATAAATGTAAAATACATACTTATATGTTATCTTCTCAACGAAGTGAAAATACAAATCATTTTAATTGTTAAAACAGATGGAAAAAATAGAATAAAAAAACGTATACTTGAAGGTTTGAAAGACATACTTATATCAAGAAATTACATACTTAAAGATATAAGAGACTTACTTTAACTTATACATAATTCAGCCAAACATTCACATGATAGAAATCTCATACTTAAAATCATATAAAGTTTTTGCAAAACAAAAAGAAGTTGTAATGTTATTCTTATAAATTTAAATTCAATCATACTTATGTGCATAAATCAGATGTAAGAGACATACTTATACATAAATTTAAATTCAGTCATAAAATCACAAACTAATGTACAGAAATCACATACTTATGAGCATAAATCACATACTTAAAGATGTAAGAGACATACTTATATATAAATTTAAATTCAGGCATAAAATCACATCCTAATGTGCAAAAATCACATACCTATGTACATAAATCACATACTTAAAGATGTATGAGACATATTTATACATAAACTTATACACCCCCAAAACCCCCATCACCAAACACCATCAAAATCCTATTTCCAATACCAAGAAAACAAACCCAAATTGTTACACATCCATTGCTCAAAACCCAATAATAGTGATTAAGGCAGAGACCAACACGATGACGTTATCATCATTAACACACACGAACCCATCTTCCAAATGCAAGAAGAAGTACAAGGGTGTTAGAATGAGAAGTTGGGGCTCATGGGCTTATAGTTGTACAATGCATACTTATATAACTATTACAAATACTTATAGTTGTAAGTGCATACTTATACAACAAATACTATATAATTGTAAATGCAAAACATATACTTATAATTGTAAAACATATTCTTTGTTATGAATTTATAATAAATATCATCTCAACATTTAAATAAGTTTTTACATAATTATGTAAGCAAAATCTAAACACCAACACATCATCTACTGCTAAATCTTGAAACATGTTAGTAATTCTCTTTCATAGCTAGAGATAAAACACAAAGATATAAAATTTCAAATGTGGCTAAACACTAAAATAGTGCCCCAACTTTTATCCCCAAAAGACATATACACCAAATGTAAGATAATTATCCTGAACTTAGTGTCAGGAATGCTACGAATGTAGCACCCCGGATCAAAACGAGCATAATTGATTAAATTAAATATTTAACGTATGACTTAATAAGTATGCGCGTTTACTTTGACTGTTTAATTTATTACGTGCATTTCAGATACGTGTTTAACGCGTGACTTAGACGGATAATTTCCATGGACATGGTATATAGAATATTTTCATACCATAAGATGCGTCTTGGAAAGACGAGAAGATAGAAACGAACTAGGGGTCAATCGGAGACCCGTAGCTCGAACGGCGACGGAAAGGGTAAAATCGGAAGATCCGGAAAACCGGAAGATATTTACGTGAGTAGTAACTTTGAAAAATCAACTGATGAATAGTGACGGGATATTTTGGATGAATAGTAACGGAGATATTTTTCGGTGAATAGTGTTTTCCGAATTCTATAAATAGAGGCTCTCCCGATTCATTTTTCACCGTTTCTCCGAACGAGCCGAAAGCGACGAAAACGAGTAAGTCCCTCTCTCCTCTCTCTCCTTTTTCGGGATTCTGTCTCCGGCAGGCCACCGCCGGCGCCGCCGGTGGCCGGAAAATCCAACGTTGTCGGAATCGGACGATTTTCGCACACGACGTTCATCTCGACGAGACGAATCTAGGATAGGTCTCGGATTTCAAATCCGATTTCTTGTTCGCCGGAAAACGGCGAAAAACGGTCTCCAAACCCGTTTTCTCTCTCCTCCTTTCTACCTCGTTTCTTCTCCGTTTTGGGTAAACTCAAACTCTTGATTGAAGCTCTCGTCGAGCCCGTCACGAAACCGGGCTCGGATTTCCGAACGGATCTCTCCTTCTCCGGAAATCGCCGGTCAAAGATCCGGCCAACTTTTCTCTCTCTTCCCTCCCTCTTCTCTCTCCCCGACAGCTTCTTCCTCTCTCTCCTCTCGCCGGAAAACTTGTGGACAGCAGCTGGGAGTGTGTGTGATGTGTTGGAGGTGGTGGCCGGTGACTGGTGGTCGCCGGCCGGAGCTAGAAACGGGCCAGAAGGGTTAGGGTTGCATGGGGTTTGAGTGTGTGTAGTGTGTGCGTATGTGTATACCTTGCTGTGTGTGTGTGTTGGGCTGCTCCGGAAGGGTGGCCAGCGACGGGAAGTCGCCGGCCGGTGTCCTAGGTGGTGGAGGAAAGTCGCCGGCGGCAGGTGGCCGCTGGCCAAGGGCTGTGGTGGCTTGTTGATGTGTGTGTGTTTATGCTTTGTATACGTGAGTGAAGATATGGGTGGTTGTTGTGGTGGTGGCCGGAATCGGAGGGTTGCCGGCGACTGGAAGTCGTCGGCCGGCGATCTGGAGGTGTGGGGGTGGTCGCCGGCGACGGGAAGTTGCCGGCCGGAGGTTTTTGGTTGAAGTTTGGTTTTGGGAAAAATGTGACGACGAAGGGTTTTGCGGCGAAGTTTCGAGCACTATTCACGGCTGGAATCCGGCTATGGACGGCCGGAGGTGGTAGCCGGAGGTGCAAGGTATCCGGAAAGGTAGGTGGTGGCGGCAGAAGGCGGCGCCACCGCGCCGGGAAACGCCGGGAAGTGGCCTGGTCGAGCAGGCCACCGTCGGAAACTGGGCGACGGGCTGTTTTTGCAGGTGTTTTGGCGGAGTTAGGCGGCGCCTTCGTGGCCGCCGTTGGTCGGAGTTGGTAGCCTGAAGTGGGGGGAATCCGGGGGTGTGGTCGGCGACCGGTGGTTCGCCGGCCGGCGGCGGGTGGAAGCCCGTTTAGGTAGCCTGTTCGCGCGGGCGCGCGGGCGCGACGACGGGAACCCCAAATCTTAAAACGCTTCGTTCGAGCTCGTTTCAACTCCGATTGAGCTCATTCTTTTTGAGTTGCGATCCTTATTTCATTTCCTATCATCTCAGCCCTTTGGATTGAACTTTCAGCCTTGTCTCCAAAATTCCAATCTTTAGATTGTTCGATCCGACGTGTAGTTAACGATCGATTCTCCGCCGGAATCTGTTATCGCTTTAATTATATGTTTTAAGGATCTAAGAATATCGTAACATATGTAGGCTATCAGTTGGATTGAACTTCGAGACACGAGGTTTGAGACACGGGATTTGAGACACGAGATCCGAGATACGGGATCGTTGGTACTTGCGACTCACGTGGTAACCACCGAACGAGGTGGGGGTAATTTCTAACTCTGTAACTGTTTACAGTTTTCCCTATTTCAAAGTATGATTGAGAAGTCCTAAATGATGTGACATATGTTATGATTACGTGATCATGTTATACTGTGACAACGTGGCTGAGTGTTATATTCCTGGTATGTATAACTGTTGACTGTTATAAGATGCGGATGTTATTCCCCACGAGTGTATTCAACGCACTCACCCCTTAATCTGTACTCACACTACAGGAAAAGAAGAGAATCTTAATGCGTAGAGAGAGGGGTGCTCTATCAGCTGTGTCCTTTATCCGGTTTTGACTTTTAAAGTTATGTTGATCGTTTTGTAAAATATTCTGAGTATTCTGTGGATGTGAGATCCTCATGGTTTGTTTCCGCTGCTTTGTTATGATGTAATAATCGGTATTGAGACCGATTGTTATCGGCCGAGGCCGATTATTGATTTGTGATTGTATCACTTCGTCTCTTATCTTTATTCTTCTGTCGTCTCTTTCTCCTTCTTTGTTATGGATCCTGATGTTTTTCCACTGCGTAAGGGTTCAAACTCCTTTTTATCGGTTGTATCCGATGTTCTAAGTATATCTCTCCTTGTCCTTTCCTTATTCTTTCTTTTATATATCATGTACGCCTCTTTCCCCTTTCTTTCTTAACGCCCAAAAATGATAAACTCTGATATTTTTACGAAAAGATTTCGGGGCGTTACAACGAATCCCCAAGATTAGAGAGGAGCCAACAGTTGTAGCAGTAGGAGGAAACCTGTAGAATTTATAGTTTCACATCACCAAAAAATCTTGAACAAGAACAAAATTACAATCCAAACAAAACATGAAAAAAAAATTGTGATATGTTGAACTATAAATTTCATGAATTAGAAATCAACCTCTCAAAATCATCAAATATGACAGTGTCCGGAACGATCTCGCTGTAGCTAGTAACAGAATCCAATTCGGTACTCAAACCTATTCCCATTACACTCAATCAACAAATCAAACATCCAGATTCAAATCTAATGACATCCAAAACAGAAACAAATTGACAAACATTACCAGTATCGAGAGACAAGGAGAAGCTAGTGGTGGTGACAACTTGGATCGAGGGGAAAAACCGCTGAGTGTTGAAGATGACACTCGGATTCATGGATCGAGCAAGGATTCCTAATCTTTTCACCTGTTTCGACCATCAAATAGATCAAATACATAAATGGAGAATTAATCCGAGCACCACCATAGAGAATCCGACAATGTATGTGGAATTGGTGGATGGGGTATTGGGTTGAGGGAGATGGGTTATTGGGCTGGATTGTTGGTATTAATTTGATTTTGGACTGGGTTATGGTTTGGGTTGGGCCTGATAATGGGTCAAATAGATCCGTCTCACGTAAGGAGATCCGTGAGACGGTCTCACGTGAGTTTTTGCGTTAATTAATAGTGCCGAATTTTTATGCTCAATCAAGTTAGAAGAGAAAATGGAGTGCATGAGATTGTGATCCAAAATATATCAATATTGGTATCTATTTATGAATAATTTTATTTTATGAATTTTGGTGTATAATTTTTATTTATTTATTAAGTGGATAAATCAAAATATGCAATTATCTAAATAAAATACACTCGACCAATCATACGATGACACGTGTCATCATAATCTTGGGATGACTTGGTCATAACCATGGTCATTTGATGACTTGGTCATCAAATTTAATTTTTTTTTTTTTTTGTCCTCTTGTTATGACCCGGGCGGTGCCCACTGCCGATAAACATAGTCTAATATGGTGAGCTTCTATGATATGAATCCTACTGTTGTAAGTCTATTTACATCTTTATTGATAGTTTTTACATCTTTAAGTCCTCAATCAATAAATTTTTTCTTGTAGATTACAAATTGATAGTTTGACTTGTCGTTCATGTTTAATGTATAGTTCAGATTTATTTGTTTACTTGTTAAAAAATAATCAAAATTGACCCGTTGAACATTCCAGTGTAACATTTTCAGCAAGCATCATTATTTTTAATATGTTGCATATAAGTAAAATTAAATTTCAGTAAAATTGAACTTAAACAATTGATTTTTGAAAAAATACGAAACATCGAAGGGTATCGAACTTCATTGATTGAAATGACAATTTTTACAGGTTTGTTGTGAAAAGCATTTGGTCTTTATTTAATTATATTATATCCAATTAATGATACTATACGTGATAATTCAGTTCGAACAACTAATAAATTTACAAGGGCACAACAGTACAATGATAACAATGGAAAGAGTTATTTTAGTTATAGCACCGATCAATCGTTCAATTAGAAAATCAATTAATTCTTATTTGGGCTGAGCTTAACCTTTAACCCAAATAAACAATTTGCAAACAATGCTATTCTTTTCATTTTCATATATTTATGTCTTCTGTTAGTTAATTTTCTCTTTCTCTAATTTTGAAAGAGGAGAGCAAATGCATGGAGCCAAATAGCTTGTAAATAAGGGTGGATTAAACAATGAATAAAGTAAAAACAAAAATCGGGACTATTTGACCCGCCTCAAATGACCCAATGGACTCGATGGATCTGGGCCGAATTGGCTTGCGGGCCTTGGGTGGCCTGTTTGCCTGGTAATGGATTTTTTTTTTTTTTTGACATTAATTTATTAAAATCATTAATCAATAAACCTTCAAAATTATTGAAATTGATTTATGAGAAAGGGTCCACTTACTTGGCAATTTAGACAAAAATTATAAATTTTGATTAATTTGACTTGTTGATCCCTAAACCCCATATTCCTACATTTTCCACACGTTCCCATTTCCTTGAAATGGGTAGTGGTTAGACTGATTTATTAGCCTCCATTGACCTAACTAAGGTAGAGTTGAATTGCAATTATGTTGGCTCGATTGATTGTAGTGGATTATGTCGATTCTTGGTCGGTTAATCCTTCCTTAACAAGAGAATACAAACTCCAAACATTTATATTGGGAAGAGGCCCCCCCACAGGCCAACTCTAATCAGCTAATTAATTAATTCAAAAGAGCAATAATACATTACATTATTTTATGCCATATCAGTCTAATATATGGCGACTAAAGATCTAACAAAATAAATGTTAGTTGGTTATGATATGAATAGAAAACAATATTAAAAACTTATCCATGAGACATTTTAATCAACAAACTAACAGGAAACGTATTAATTACAGGGAATGTGGAAACATATCATGAGAATTATCGATGATCCATGTGAGTATTATAAGTTTGGTCACATTTCTGCTAATAACAGCCGATAACTATTCTGGTTGCCAATTAATATGACGGATGGCCAATATATTTAATGTCCAAAACACAACATCATTTCTTTATGTATATATCTATTATTATTATTATTATTATTTTATTATATACTACAATAAAAGTATGACTAATTTTATGTTTTGTCAATTGTTATAATGTCTATTTTAACTCTATTCATATAATTTAATTTAATTAAAATTTATTAGCGTTTCCAAATTCAATTAGGATTCTAATTTAATAATCTAACCACCAAAAAATTAGTTGGCTTCCATTCCACGCACAATATACGTGATTTAGTATATATAAATATGTTTATTTATATATACATAAATTTAATCCCACTTTATGAGTTTTTTTATGGATACAAACTGTCCATTACTAGTAATTTATTTTAGATTATTATAATTTGGGTCAAGTTTGAGTTAGAAAACCCAATGCTAGGTTTTATATTATCACTATATTGTCTCATGCAGACACACATAAATTGACAATAGCATTTGTTTTTGAGATTTAGATATACGAGAAAAACAAATTGATAGATAAATTACATGATTAAATATGAATTGTGATTGTTTCGTTAACTTTTTTTTTTTTTTTACTTCATATATTAATGTGTTGGATATAGTATACATTTAGCATTATTAATAGAGGTGAAAATCATCCAATCTATTTGATAGAGGTCTTTGGCCCAACCTTTATTGGCCATTTGGCCTAATTCGGTCCAATCTATTTAATAAATGTATATGGTCTGTTAGATGGACTTTAGTTGACTAAATAGTCAACATTTTTAATTAACAATTTTGTTAATTATATTGCTGTTCAGAATCAAATGTTGGTTGGAATGTTGCTCAACATCCGTGGCAACATTCATGACTGTTTTGTCTTCCTTCACAAGTCTCCACGTGTTTTGCATTTGTATTTCGTCTATACTGTTTTGCAGGTCTTAGACTAAGTAAACGAAGAGTATGGACTGAGTCAAGAGAGCAAGCAACAATCTAGTAACTAACTAGAGATAAAAGCTCAAGGATTGGGTGAGTGGACCAAGTCAACCAAGCTGGAACAAGGAAGTAACAACCTGGAGAAAAGTGCTCATGCATGTTACAAGACCTTGCTGAGCAAGGATCCACGTTTTTGTTGAGGCTACTTTTTAGGAGAGTAGTTTAGTTAGTTATCTTGGAAGGAGTCTATAAATAGGAGAATTACTTTGTCTTGTAACTTATCCTTGGAATCTCAACGATCTTGCTATATTCTAAGTATCCAAGAATCCTTCCAAGAGTGAGCTGTGTGATATACTCAAAGAGTTTTTCTTTTGATCTTTTTCGATCTTTAGTGAGTTCTAGTTTTGTAGGTTTTTCCTATTTTTGGAATTCACTTGTATTCACTTTTTCTTGTGAATAATATTTTGCCTAAGACACCTTAAGATATATATTTATATATATCTTGAAAAGTTATATCTTTGAGTATCTTTTTAATTTCTGCTGCAAACTCTTTCTAAAGTGAGTGTTGTGTCAAGTGTTGTGGCAACACCTTCAGTATCATCTGCCACTGTTCACTTACTTTTATTTTAAACTAGATCCCACTTTCCAACAAGTGGTATCAGAGCCAACCCTCGATACACTGAGTGGTTGGATCTAGTTAGCTTGATTATGGATCCTGCAAATCCTAATCTTGGGAGACTTCCCGTTCTTGATGGTCCAAATAATTATGCTTTTTGGAAAATCCGCTTGCGTGCACATATCAAATCAATTGATTATCGTGCATGGAAGATGGTAATTAATGGTTATACTGTTCCAAAACAAACATGAGATGTTGATGGTGATGTCGTGGACAAACCTGAATCGGAGTGGACTCAAATTGAAATCAATGACGCCAGTTGCAATGAGAAGGCTCTCAACGCCATTTTTTCATGGGTTGATATGCATATGTTCAAACTGATTCAAAACGGTGCTACTTCTAAACAGGCTTGGGATATCTTGCAAAGGCATTGTGAAGGTGATGCAAGTGTCAAGGAGACAAGATTGAGGATACTTTCTAGTCAATTCGAAAGGCTCCGAATGGAAGACAATGAGGACATCACGACTTACTTCGAGAAGGTAATAGACATTGCTAATGAATGTCAAATGCTTGGTGAGCCCATAAACAACAAGCATTTGGTGTACAAAGTCATTCGTACATTACCCGAAATGTATAATCTCAAAGTCTCTACTATAGAAGAAGCTCATCATCTTGCTTCCATGGATCTCAATACTCTTATGAATATTTTAAAAAATTATGAGGTCAATATGTTGTCCCAAAAGGATAATTTTAAAGGCAAGGGTGTGGCTCTTCAAGCTCAATCCTCCGATGGTGATCTCGATGAAGAGGATGAGAATTTGGAAGAGATTGGAGAAGGAGCTAGTGTAGCTTTAATTACCCGCAAGTACAATGCCATGGTAAGAAAACTTAATAAAGAAAAAATGATTTTCAAGCCTAATGAATAGTATACCAAAAATGTTTTCCAAAATCAGAAGAAAACTTTTCAATCTCAAAAGGAAGGTGTCACTAGAAGAAATTCTGATGTCTCAAAGTTTGATCCCAAACATCTTGAAAAAATTCAATGTTGTGCATGTTCCGGTTGGGGTCATTATGCCAATGAATGTGCAAATACTCTGAGGAAACATGGTAAGACTTTTTGGGTTTCTTTAAGTGATGATGAATCAGATGATGAAGAGGTTGAAAAGAGTTCAACAACAATGATGGTTACTATACATGAGCAATCTTTGTCGGACAGTGAAGATGTTGGATGGGATGTTGGCACATATCCTCCAACATCTGCTTCTGCCGAAACTGAAAGGTTTGTGTTCTTTGATTACTTAGATGTAAATTGTTTTCATGGGTCCGTTGGTGTTGATACAGGTGATCAAGATATGGAAGACTTGGAGAGTGATGATTTACTTGGAGAAATGCAAGAACTCTACGCAGCCTTGATGAAAGAATGGAAAAAAGAGAAGAAGAGTGCAGAGAAATTATCCAAGGAGAACATTGAACTTAAAGACACTCTTACCAGACTTGAGGTAATGCTTACTAAGAAAGATATTGATATTCGGCATCATTTTCTTAGGGATATGGTTGAAAAAGAACTCATTCATTTAGAGTATGTGGAAACAAATAATCAGTTTGCTGACATCTTTACAAAAACTCTAAATAATGAGAGATTTTTCAGTCTTAAAAATCCCTCGGTTTGTGCATCATATAGATGTGTTTTTGGAGATGTTGCCACATTCTGGGCAATATCTGCGTCTGCATTCATTCTTTTTGCATTTTTCTGGTCTTATCTGCTCTTACACGTGTTATAGTGATGTTATCTACTTCAACTATGTTATACTATAAAGTTAATTAGACAACTCTTAATCTTTCAAAATCCACTTTTATTCCTCTTTTATTTTGACGGGAAAGCTGAGGTGTACGAGGTTCGCTACCACGATACATTTAATTGTGTCTGACTCGTCTATATTTGCTTAAAGAGATAAGATGAGAAAGTTGGGGTACATGGGGTTCGTTACCACATTGTATTCAGTTGTGACTGTACTCATCCTAAAAGAATTTCTCATGTTTAAAGATAGAGAAGCTGAGGTACACAGGGCTCACAACCATGTTGTATTCAGGTGTGTTGTATCTATCTATGCTATTTAATTAAGGATGGGAAAGCTGGAACACACAGGGCTCGTAACCATGTTGTGTTCAGTTGTGTCTGTACCTATCTCTTCTTATTTTTAATTGAGGAATTGTCCGTGAGCTATTTTTTCATTATAAGAGCTGATAATTAATATATTGTATAAATTGGCTGAATTTTATTGATTTCATCATATCTACAACGTGTTATATTTTGTTTTGAGTCTGCATTATATCTGTATTTGTTTAGTTGCATTGTTTTAGGGGGAGCTGTTTTTTTTTTTTTTTGATTTGGTCTTATCTTTTTGATTTGTTTTGGATTTGATATTATCATTTTGATATATTTTGAATCCAAATAAATCTTATATATATATAAAAAGAAAGGGGACGCTATTTTTTTTCTGGGTTTACAGTGTGCTACTCACCTTTCTTCCTTTCTTGGTTACTGTTCAAAGCTCCAAAATCCCCATATTTCCGAAAAACCCTGACCATCTGCCTTAGGGTTCTGCTGCTTCAGTGCCAGATGTTGCCCATTGTGTTGGCAACATCTCGGGCAACACTCTTGAGTCTATTTTTACTCCTTTCTTTTTGAGGTCACAGGTCCAGAAGCTCAATGTTAAAATCAAGGAGCTGACCACCTTAAGAGATGTCTTTCAGAATCTTTTTTTTTTCACAAAAATGGGAAGAAGATGATGACAATCAAGGTGATGATAAGGAGGATGATGAAGATGGAGAAGTTGCTGCAGGATTGGCAGAGTTGAGGAAAAATGCTGCAAGCACATCTGGATCTAGGCCTGATGTTGAAGAAGACTGATTTGCTGATTTGTTGTTTCTACTGAGACTGATGCTGATTTCAAACTGGATTATTTTTATGTCAAACTTTTGTTTTTTGATTTCAAACTTGGTTTGAATATTTGTTTGACTTATTTTTATTTTTGATAATCTGTTTGGCATTGAATTTCAGTTTTGCAAATCTGCAGGGGGAGGTAGTTGTTTTGATTTTTCAGGGGGAGTATAATTGTTTTTGACTTACAAATGCTGATTTTCATAGGTTTTGAAAAGAAAGACAAAAAGTGGGAGATTGTTAGATGGACTTTAGTTGACTAAATAGTCAACATTTTTAATTAACAATTTTGTTAATTATATTGTTGTCCAGAATCAAATGTTGGTTGGAATGTTGCTCAACATCCGTGACAACATTCATGACTGTTTTGTCTTCCTTCACAAGTCTCCACGTGTTTTGCATTTGTATTTCGTCTATACTGTTTTGCAGGTCTTAGACTAAGTAAACGAAGAGTATGGACTGAGTCAAGAGAGCAAGCAACAATCTAGTAACTAACTAGAGATAAAAGCTCAAGGATTGGGTGAGTGGACCAAGTCAACCAAACTGGAACAAGGAAGTAACAACCTAGAGAAAAGTGCTCATGCATGTTACAAGACCTTGCTGAGCAAGGATCCATGTTTTTGTTGAGGCTACTTTTTAGGAGAGTAGTTTAGTTAGTTATCTTGGAAGGAGTCTATAAATAGGAGAGTTACTTTGTCTTGTAACTTATCCTTGGAATCTCAACGATCTTGCTATATTCTAAGTATCCAAGAATCCTTCCAAGAGTGAGCTGTGTGATATACTCAAAGAGTTTTTCTTTTGATCTTTTTCGATCTTTAATGAGTTCTAGTTTTGTAGGTTTTTCCTATTTTTGAAATTCACTTGTATTCACTTTTTCTTGTGAATAATATTTTGCCTAAGACACCTCAAGATATATATTTATATATATCTTGAAAAGTTATATCTTTGAGTATCTTTTTAATTTCCGCTGCAAACTCTTTCTAAAGTGAGTGTTGTGTCAAGTGTTGTGGCAACACCTTCAGTATCATCTGTCATTGTTCACTTTCTTTTATTTTAAACTAGATCTCACTTTCCAACATGGTCGTATATATTTAGCATTATTAATAGGGGTGAGAATCATTCAGGCTATTCAATAGAGGTCTTTGGCCCAAGACCTAATTCGACTCAATCTATTTAGTAAATGAGTCAATTAAGACTTTTTATTAAGCATATTTATGAAAATAGACTATGCTCGGGCATTAAAAAATGCCTAATAGACCGACCTATTTATAATATATAATATATCTTTTAACTTTTATGGTCTGTATATATCTGTAGTCTATTTTATATTTTATGTTTTATATTCTTTTATATTTTATATTGTTTTCATGTTTTTGGATGTAATTTTCTAAGTTTAAATGCAAGTTTATTTTTAGAGAAAAACAAAAGATTTCGTTCAAGATAATTTAGTAGTCTTTTAATGGACTTAAGGATAGATTTTTCCACAAAACCGGTTAAACTCAGGCTAAGAATAAAAACTTTCATGTACAATAGATTAAATTTAGATTTAATATTTAAAATTTAGGCCTGGACCGAACAACAAGAAGTCTAATCTGACCTAACCTATTCTCACCTTTAATCATTAATGTGATTTATTCACTTGAATGCAACCTTTAATTAGTTCTCTCTTGCTCTTTATACTTCATCATAACTATCTTTTTCATAATCTTAGTAAAGATTTGAGGCAAGATTATCCTAAAACTAAAGCAAAAAATACACGATTAATCAAAAAAATATCCTAAATTTGATTTTTATGAGAGCGAAATTAATCAGGTGAAACAATTGGAAAGAGAAAAGGGCATATATATTCCTTTTCTTTCTTTTTAACAAACATCCCTTGAAGTAAATAGTGGTTTTTAGTAGACAAAATTAGCAAATATACAAAGTTTTAGGGGGTAAGTTATGCAATTAACCCAAAGGTAGAGAGAGCAACATAGATACCCCACATTTGTATATGATGCCATTCAAAGTTGTAAACAACATTATCATCAATTCTCTCGCCTGGACTTGGACCCAGATTGCAGACAACCTACAACTACAAGTTGCATGCAGTACACTATTAATTAATTTCTCTCATTTTCATCTCTTATACGACACCGTACGATGGACCATTTTATCGAGTATAATTTTACCGTTGATTTTATACCTTAATAAATGAGCTTTGTTGCAACTTACTCAAAAGCCAGGTCAAAGAAAGAAGCTTAATTTGTGAACCACTTGCATATACAATTTATGAACCCAATTAACTCATGCAAAACAATGCCATTAAATGGGTCGGGGTCAAGTCCCATCTTTGTCTGCAGTTCAAAGTGCTTTATAATAACATGACGACAAATATTTGCTATAAAATCACGATTTTTATCCATCAACTTTGAAAGATGTTTTTTTTTTCTTTTAAGAATTGGTCTCTTGTGCAACCGTCTCATGTCATGTGCGATGGGATTGTGCACTGTCGTGCCCCGGGACACGGTCGATCGTGCGCAACAAAAAAAAAAAACCACATACTTATAGGTCTAAAAGACATACTTATAGTTGAAAATCACATACTTGTGTGGCGCATGGTTGACTGTGCCCTGGGGCACGACCATGTGCCACACATGCCGCTATGTTGGTGTGCACGGTTGGATCGTTCTCCAGAGTACGACCGTGCGTGAGGAAAAAAAATCACCTACTTAGAGGTGAAAATCACATTTTTATAGTTGAAAAAAACATACTTATACATTGTTGTGGCTCATGGTAGATCGTGTCCCGGGACACAACCGTGCGCAGTCCTATCGCACATGAGACGGTTGCACATGAGCTTGTGTTTTTTTTTTTAAATCAATTTTTCATCTAAAATATGTTGCTTTTATATTTGATCGGATTCCAATTAAATGTAGTTCTCGGGTTTTTGTCATTATCAATTAAAGACATAAAAATAAAAAGTCATATAAAAAGAGAATAAAATTAATAAATTGAAAAGAGAATTAAATTAATTTCATAAAAAGTCATATAAAATTAATAAATTTAGTTAAATGAATATTATAATAAATAATTTGAAAATAAAATATATAAAAATTTAAAACAACACTTAATGAAATTTGATGGAGTATTTTTTATGAAGAATAACTGATATTTTTGTCTAAATATAAAAATGACTTTAAAAACATATCGATCTTAAATTATCAATGGGTTTTGATTGCCTCCCAAGCTAGTCATATAATGGTAAGATGTGATACATTGACCATTTACTATCCCACCATATACATTCATGATTAGATTCATGATTAGGTATAATTTCCTAAAATATCACATTTTGTGTAAAAGATTATTTTTCTATAATAAATGATAATTTTGTTATTTTTATCATAAATCAAGAAATTGACAAAATTACTCTTTCGATAAAAATATAAAAGATTACTTTTCTATCAAAGAGTTTACAGGATATAATCATATCATTTAATTGTAGTGTTTTTTTAGATCATATCGTATAACCATATGAAAAAAAAACTGAGGTGATATACTCTATGATTTTTTTTTAAAATCCTTTTCTTATAATTTTATAATATGTAATTGGTAATGCGCTTTTATAAATAACATATATTACTAAAATGAAATGTACGAAATATAATATTAGATGTAGTAGAAAAAAGGATCAATCAAGTTTAAATATATCAACATGCGTATTACGCATATCATAAAATATATATATATATATATATATATATATATATATGGTGAATTTTAGAATTTACGAAATCATATATATAATATTTTAGTAATTATATTCTCTTTAGTTCAATGTGGAATAAGTGATTGTCCCATGACTAGCAATAAGGGAGGATAATGCGGGCAGGAAAGAGGAAACAATAGTGACTATTCGACCAGTGGCATGTTACATTTTTTCCCTGCTTATTATCATACTTATTTAAAAAGATGCAAAATTTCAAATTACGAACAAAATTGATGTAAATATACAAAATAACTATTTGTCTAAAAGAGATATTATGAGGTTGAGTGGACGACTGCTAGCAACATTCGCTTAGCTAGCTAGACCCCAGTATATGACTCTTGATATATATATGATTTTATTTTAATTATTATTTTGATATGATTATTTAAGGAAAATAGCCCTACAAAATAGAATCATCTATGATTCGGAGATAGGTAGATATAGTAACTACAATAAATATCTGCAATAACAGTGCTGCTGCTGCCAGCAGCCTCATCAATAGTACACACATTTAATCACCCCTTCAATTTGCAGATCTATATACTACTGTTCATATATAATTGTAACACAAATATATGGTTACATTATTATTTTGGTTACTAATTATACTTATTTTTGTTGTTTTAATTTTGGTCACAAAAAGTAAATCAAAATTTTGGTCACTAGCTAATATTTGATGGTTTCGGTTTATCCCAATGAGCATTTTAAGTACACACGTCACGTATATACCATTATTGTACTAATTTTTATTTTGATCACAAACTTTTATTATTAAAATTTTTTGGTAATTTACTTTTGCATTTATTTTATTTTGATCGTCACCTTTACTTTTGTTAATGAAGACAATTAGAATAAATGCAAACATCTTTTCTAATAGTTTTTACTTTTGGACAAAAATACCGTTTGAATTTGTCCTTATAAAATAGAAGAAAATATCATTTTTGCCACTTCTAAAGGTATTTTAGTCTTTTAGATGGAAAATAGCATAACGATATGGTTTTTTATGTAGTGGCTAGACAAAATGGATACTATGTAAAAGGTGATAGAAATAATTATTTCCACAAAAAAAAAAAAAAAAAAAAATATATATATATATATATATATATATAGTCTCTAAAGTAGATGGATATCTTTAATCGAAAACTTTTAGAAACTGAAATATAAGTTTAAATGCAAATACTTTACCCTAATAACACCTAAATAAAGGACTTGATCGAGTTTCAGTAATATATACTTAATTATATTATGCACACACCACATATACAGTAGTATGTGAAAAACAATCGATTTTCTTGCAATAAAAAGGCAAAAATAATTTATTTATAAAGAATTTCTATGCTTAGATGGTGGACCAAGTCAAGTGGGACTGTTACTGAGTTGGTCGAATAAGTGAGTCTAGGATTGATAGGACACGAGTTCAATTGTTCAAATAAAAAAAACTTGTCTAATTGTGTGGTTTGTTGGATACCATATAGTTAATGTGCATCATCATTGGGTAGCGATTAAGGGTTTCCAAATCAACTATAAAGAAACTAATTTTTGGGCCAATTAATTAATTTTAAGCCTAACTCATGATAACAAATTAATTTTTTCTAGCAAAGTTTTTCCCAAAATTCGTGTAATTATTAAGCTCTTCAAATGCTCTTGACTTAAACACTCTCAGATCATGTTAGTGATACGAGTTATGAATCATGTGACATAGGCATAATCTATGACTAGTTATGAATCATGCTAGCATTTTG
This sequence comes from Scutellaria minor, assembly GCA_954870855.1. Lineage (NCBI taxonomy): Eukaryota > Viridiplantae > Streptophyta > Magnoliopsida > Lamiales > Lamiaceae > Scutellaria > Scutellaria minor. The sequence goes on from OX940729.1 coordinate 6,777,994, forward strand.
GACCATTAAATCATTCTGAAAGTTTTTTTAAGTTTTCATTATTTTTTGGCAGAAAAGATCAGTACGTACTTTAAACCATTCTGGAAGCTAGCTCTACTCAAGTCAATATGGTCTCTGATGATATCACTTGTGATGGTGTATGTGTATGTACGTAGCATCTTCATAAATGACAATGCTGACAATATTCACCAATTTTTCGAGGATGAGTTATCCAAATCTTTATCCTTTAACTATTTTAATATTCTATTTTATTTTAGGGAAAACAATTCAAATTCAAAATAATAATTTTGGTCATTTAACTTTTCAAACTCCGAAATTGGAACACTAACATTTTAATTTGGTCAATTTAGGAAAATTTAGCCTGATATTTTGGTCACCATTGCAGTGTGCCTCTCCAATTTTGGGTTTTCGAAAAATTTATTCGACATTTCTCATTGAAACCGACCTGATTCAGTAAATTGATTTGAGATTTTGCTATGACTTGAAGAAATGACCAGTGGTTTGGTATAAAAAAAACGTACATTTTAGTTAAGTTTTTAGGAAAGAATAATTTTTTCTAAAAAAGGTGGTTATATTTAGGGTAAAAATTACCATTTATGGACATATAGCATAAAACATTAAAGGTTATAATTTAAAGTAAGGAATTAAAGAAGGAGGCTGAGGAATCCGTGAGAGTCCAACAGTATATATGATGAGAGAAGAGATACAAAAGAAGCAAAGCTTAAAGTCACAAAAATTAAAGACGCGAAAAATAGTAGGTGAGAACATCTATCAACCATTGATGGAAACTTGTAAGGATTTGATCATACTTTTAAAAACAGCAATGATTCATAGGTTTCTAACAGTAATGGATTACAGGTTTTTGGTTTTTTTTATGTATATAACAGGCCGTTATTGTGTGGCCCAACTTTAATTTTTGTGTTCAAAGTGGTTGGAATTATTATTGACTTCACACTTCTGTAAAGCAACAATTCGGCTAGGGCTGTGACATTTAATGTGTAAGAATTGTGACTTTTTTATTTTTTTGATTGTTTGGTTGGATAAGAATTATTAGAATCTTCCATGGTAAAACACATGCATGATATCCTCCATTTCGGTGTTGTATTTCATTGTATTCTTTATTAATCATACAAAAGATATAAATCATTGTTAAATTATACTTTCTCACTACATGATTAAACTTTTCGACAAGATGCATGGTTCTTTTAACATGAATACTAATAGTAGATATCTATATCAATAGAATAAATATAAACTAGCCAACTCATAACAAAACTTTTCTTTTCTTATTTTTTTTATATAAAAAATGGTTATTTAACAAAAACATCAATACTAAAATAAATTAGGTCTCGTGTGTGTATGTGTGTGTGGTTCGTGACTATGGGTCGTGCAGCTCGTGTCGCAAGGGTTTTGCGGCTCGTGTCATGTGGGTCAATCATGCCACATGGATCATGTGGGTCGCGTAATGATCGAGCGCACATGTATATCATTTTTGTGTGTTATATGATGATTGATATATATTTCATTAAGGATATTCAAGTCTATTTAGCCAAAAAAAACTATTTATTTATATTCTCTCTAATTAATTTTTTTCATTTCGTATATTTGCTAATATATATGACTGCATGAAGTGTTAAATTTGCCACATAATACGTTAGCAAAAACTCATCTGTTGTTGCTATTATATATAGTTTATCATGAGTATAAGGAATTTTACATAATCAAAACTCTTTTCTAGTAAAATTCATAATGAAGTCAACTTTCCAAAACTATCGTTAATGAATGGGATCCCCAGCCACTTAACTCCAGCTTCTTCATAACATGATAATGACATAAAACATGGATTGCGTGTGACACTCCATGATGATCCATGGTTTATTGAACCATGACTCATGCATGTTACGTTGTACTGAGTCATGGTTTGTACCAATATCAGACTATATAATTTTAAATCGTTTTAATTTCGTATTTCATTTTAAATCGATCTCTAATTAATGATACCTCATATTGAATAAGGATTCAAACTTGGCGTTTGGGCTCGTTAAATAGCTGTTTAAGAACGTAGGGTTTCTCATTGGAAATTTGTGTACAATATATATATCCATGCAATTAATCCTATACAAGTTTGTAGTACTATTGAAGATTTAGCTTCTCACCAATCAGTTGGTGGGAGTTGAGAGATATATTACTATTTATTATTAACAAAGTGTGTTAAAAAGTCCATTTTCACATGTCCACTTGTCAAACGTAATCAAGTTTTATTTATTTATTTAAATCTCTCATCAACCATCCCTCATTCTATTACAACTTCCTCATTTCCCACAAACATTGCTCAAAACATGGAAGTTTTCGAGATGCTTTTCTACTTCCTTTTTCTCCTCCCCTTCTCCTACATTCTATGGACAGCTTTCGATCGTTCGAGAAGCCACGGCTGCTACATTCTCGACTACGAATGCTACCAGCCCTCGGACGATCGAAAGCTGAGCACCAAATCCTCCGGCGAGATCATCATGAGGAGCAAAGCGCTCGGAATCAACGAGTACAAATTCCTCCTCAAAGCCATTGTCAGCTCCGGCATCGGAGAGGAAACCTACGCGCCGGAGATGGTGTTTTCCGGCCGCGAAAACTCGGCCACTCTCCAAGACAGCATCGTGGAGATGGACGAATTCTTCCTCGCCGCCATTGACAACCTCTTGAACCGAACCGGAGTATCTCCGCAAGAAATCAACGTGCTGGTGGTGAACATCTCGATGCTCACCACGATCCCTTCGTTGACATCGAGGATAATAAACCATTACAAGATGAAAGAGGATATCAAGGCTTATAACCTCAGCGGAATGGGGTGCAGTGCCAGCTTAGTATCCATCAACATCGTGGAGAACATTTGCAGAACTCTCAAGAGAGTGCAGGCCTTGGTAATAACCTCGGAATCGTTGAGTCAGAACTGGTACAACGGCAACGACAAATCCATGATTCTGTCAAACTGTCTGTTCAGAACAGGCGGTTGCGCCATGATTATAACCAACAAACCGAACTTGAAGAATAAAGCAATGTTCAAGCTGAAAACCCTAGTGCGGACCCATCACGGCGCGAACGAAGACGCGTACGGTTGCTGTTTGCAGAAGGAGGACGAAAACGGCCACGTGGGATTCCACCTCGGCAAGAGCCTGCCCAAGGCAGCCACGCGGGCATTCATCGACAACTTGAAGGAGATAGCTCCGAAGATTCTCCCCGTTCGAGAGCTACTCCGCTACGCGGTGGTGAAGCACGCGCGGAAGCTGCACCAGCGGTGGAGCAAGACGGCGGCGGCGGAGGCGAGGTCAACGCCGGTCAACTTCAAGGCGGGGGTGGACCATTTCTGCTTGCACACGGGTGGGAAGGCGGTTATAGATGCGATAGGGCAGAATCTGGGATTGAGTGAGTATGACGTGGAGCCAGCGAGGATGACGTTGCATAGATTCGGGAACACGTCAGCAAGTAGCTTGTGGTATGTGCTGGCGTATATGGAGGCGAAGAAGAGGTTGAAGAAAGGGGACAGGGTTTTCATGATAAGCTTTGGAGCAGGGTTTAAGTGTAACAGCTGTTTGTGGGAGGTTGTAAGAGATTTGGATGGTAATAATGTGTGGAAGGCTTTTATTGATAACTATCCAGTCAAGAATTTGGAGAATCCTTTCATGAACAAGTTTCGATGGATTCACAATGCTGATGCAGATACGTTTACTATGCCAGATAATTTTGAAATACCAGATTGATTCGTTTTTCTTTTTTTAATTATTTGATTATGATTTATTTACAGTGTGTTTTGGTTTTGATTTTTTGGGGGGTTTATTTTGTTTAGGGGCATAATCCATATATAGGTCTTATTATTGATCTATAGGTAAGGAGTTGAAAGTGGAACATATGTAGAGGTCCTATTATGACATGAAATTTGTACCCTTGAAAGATTATATTTAATGATGGGAAAATGTAATTTGATTTGGTTTTATTTATATGCTGTCTTAATTAGCCTCGAGAATAATATTGTCCTTGTTTTATATTTGTGAAAGGGATGCTTAATTATGTCTTCTATTAGAATATATATGCATCAAATATACATATGTCCTTATTTGCATTAATTTCTGATGTATACACATCACAAATCCACGCAATGAAAGATCATAAGATTTTGTATATCTATGTATTTTATTTCTTCCATATAATATAAGTAAAGACAGGTATAATATCATATTACACGACATGACATCTACTGCTGCACTAACAAAACGATCAGATCGAAGACAATTTAATTTAGGAAAATTTAAAATTTCTACCCATTTTTATTGACAATTGTTAAATAATCAAAGTAAAAATGACATGCTTTTCATCACTAGTGTTAATTACACTAAAATTCTAGAAATTAACCAAGCCATATACATTAAAATTTCTACCCATTTTTATTGACAATTGTTGAATAATCAAAGTAAAAATGACATGATTTTCATCACTAGTGTTAATTACACTAAAATTCTAGAAATTAACCAAGCCATATACATAAATATGGTGATGAATACAAACACCAAAACACATGTAAACACATGCACGAGAGTAAATAGGCAGCAAAATTGTAGGTATTCTACATGGAGGATCAGTTATTTCTCTACCTTTTGCTAAAAGTGAATGCACAAAGTTATTAATCAAACCAACCCCTTTAACCTACCAACAATGTATTATATTGTACATAAGGGTGTACACATAGCTGGCTCGCTATAAGTAACCAACAATTACTCCACATGAACATTTACACTTCAGAAAACGATATTGCTTTCAGCTAACATTATTAATAAAATGTTAGGCATATCCATTATGGATACTTTTTTAATGTGTTTATGTCGATGTATATAGATTATAATTTACGTAATTCTTGTGATTAAAATCAATAATTTTACATTAAACATACGGCACGTACATCTGTGGTATACACATTAAAAATGTGTTCTTGAAGGATATGCCATGACCAAGTTGGATAATATTTATGTGGAAATATTCATTCTTAATCCTCTTTACTTATAAAAATTCTTTTATGTCAAGTTATTAAAAAAATTTTTAGACAAGAGAAATGATTTTTGCCCAAATATACATTTCTAACATTTGTGGTGTAATATAATGGTACGAACTACATTAATGATGCTATGAGGTGTATTGTAATGATACGAACTACATTAATAATTGTACGTGGGTGTGATATGGTGGTACAGACTACATTAGTTATGATACAAGTTGGTACAAATTATATTAATAATAGTACGAAAGTGTAATATGGTGGTATAGACTGATACAATGTTAATTTCATTAAGGATATAATGATGTAAAAAAAAAAAAATTGACTAAAAATGAATAAGTTTCAAACTTTTGGTTAAAAAAATGCTTCTTTCTATATTCAACTACTTGTAATTTCATCCTTAATATTATTATTCCTTATTACTGTTTTTTATTTACTGATAGAAAACTTTCACTTCGTTATTTTCTTGCAAATTATATCTAATTCTCGTGTTAATTAAGCTAATAGATTACTGCTATTTCACTCTATGTTTTATATATCATTTATCAAATGTCTAACGTGTATTAAATGTATTGAAATACATGAAATTTATTTTTAGATACAGACTCAATATGGATACTATGGTTCCATTTAATGCAAGGTTGTTGGTCCCAAGTGGTCAGAGAGATTCAGGGGGTGAATGAGCCTCTATCGATTTTTTGTTTTAAAATTTTTCTATGAACAGGTTCCTGATTCTACCAGTAACCTGACTCGATTCAGAAACCTGGCAGTATGTTGTCTCAGGTTACTGACTCGGTATCACAGTATGCAGCGGAATAAGTAAAGATAGAGTTTCATTTTGAAAACAATTTCCTTTTCACAAATATGAATTTAACAGAATCCTTTTGACCAGAATGCTTATGACAAATGCTTATGACAAATGCAGCAAGATAGATACGCTATAATTCAATGCAGCAAGTAATCAAAAGCAGTAAACACACTTATGGTTTATAGTGGCTCGAAGGTGGTGTAATCATTTTAGGTCCACTCTACTCCTTCACAAGGAGGAACTTTATCAGGTCAGTTTGTTTTACAAACTTCTTTCTACACAAGTTTACCTACTAGAATCAAAGATTCCTAGGCACTATCTCATACAGGGTACAAAACTCACACAGAGTTATAAGCCTACACAAGACTAAAACTTAGCAAGGATCTAATCCTGTCAACTAAGTACACCAAACTAAAACAACCTAACATACATCAAATGGTTAAAAGTATATAAGTTTCCTCAACTAGTACAACTTTGAAGTCAGCCTTGAACTTGAAAGCTCGAGTGCTTGAATGACTGCTTCAGAAGGTTGAGTGACTGAACTTGGATAGCTTGAGAAATTGATCGCTTGTAAGATATGAAATTGTTCAGTTGTTCAGTAGTCTTCAAAGTCACTTCATCCTTCTATTTATATCATTAGGAAAATGCCCGTTGAAGAGAGGCATGATCCTTGTTGCAATTCAAATTGATCTTCAAATTTTTACATTAAATGCATCTTGGAAGATCTAGGATATAGAACATGTCCTACTCTGATCCGCATTAATGACGTCATACTCCAGCTACAGTACTTTTACAGAGCCGCTGTCCAGGTGGTATCACCTCATTGACTCGTTACTAATTTCTATCTATTGGTAACTTTGACAGGAACCAATTCTCGTACTGTATCCAGTATATTCATCATACTGCATTGAATAAGTTAGAAAGACTTACAACTTGCTGCTCATGATGCAGTAACCGCTTTCTATTCTGCGTCAGGTTTCTATTTCAGAACAGCTTCCTATATTCCAGAAACCTGTAGTCAGCTTCCTGACCTACGTCTTCTTTCTGATCTGCATCAGCTTCCTGACTTTGAACAACTTCCTGTCCCAGAATCCTGCAGTCAGCTTCCTGATCCTGAACAACTTCCTGTTCTAGAATCACTTCCTGTTTCAGAACAGCTTCCTACTCCTGAAACCTGCAATCAACTTCCAGTTTCCCTTACTGCTATTCGTTCACTGCTTCCTAATCCAGCTTCCTGATCCTGGTTACTTCTTCAGCTTACTGACTTTCCTTACTGAAAATCAGTCTATAAGACTTTTTCATCTCCAGAATTCTGCTAACATCAGTATTCTATATCTTTCTGATTTATACATCTATACAAATCATAACTTAGAAAGGTATGCTTATCAGCCTAAAATCCACTTATAAAACGTGGAAAATGGATACTCTAAAAACTCATCTAATATTACATTGTCTAATCAAAACCTAGACAGAAATATCCCAACAAAGGTGGAAAAGAAAAAAACAATGCTTGTAATTATCCCATCTCATTTTCATTGCAACAATAAATGCATGTTTTCTCATTTTACACGCGATTCACTGTTCCTACTTCCTTCCCGTGTTGCATTTCCTTTTGTCAAATTCATCAACAAATATATCATATATCATGTTTGGAGGGAAAAAATAAAATCATTTTTAATCTAGTTGAGTAAAAGTTATTCGAAAATAGTTTTGCCGAGTTAAAAATACTATTATTAGTTTTGCAATTTTCAAAATTGTCAAATTTCAATCATTATTTCAATGAAATTTATAATTCCATCGGAAATTGATAAGTGACCCACACATGACAATAAATTCAGGGATTTTGCTAATTTGAAAAATTATTTTTGATTTTTTTTTCTTTTAGAAAATTCGAAATCAAAATTAGCAAAATGGTTTTACATTATCCAAATGCCTGAAAATCCTCAAATTATGGATCACATGCAAGTTACGTGCCAATTTTCATCAAATTTTATAAATTTCGGTGAAAAATGTTTGAAGTTGAACGAATTTCCTGAATTATGAGACAAAATGATATTTTTACCTTACTAGGATTTTCTTAGAACAGATTACTTTCACCCTATCATGTATCAAAATTAGAACATATAAAAGGAATGTAATACAATAGAAGTAGAATAACTTAACTAGTTTAAATATTGGGCCATATTTGAAATATTATTAAATAAAATAAATGCCAAGTTGCCAAGGACTGGTTCCCATTCCTCATGACAAAAGAAACAAGTGGTGAAATGAAAGATGGGTAGCTTCCCTACCTATTGATATGCAAATTAAATTATGTTGAGTAATTATGTCTTCCCTACTCTTCCATATTTTTGTCAGGTGCTTCACAGCTTTGCCCTCATGTATTAAATGTATATCTTTTTTAAGACTTAATTTCAGACATAAGTCTAACTAATTTTAAGATAACAATCTGATATCTAGCTCAAAATTATTACTATATTAATAAAGTATGGGATGTGTCTCAATGATTCAATTTTAAGTTACAGGTTTAATCAGACTTAAGTCTGGAACTAAATCATAGAAAATGATAAAAAAAAGAAAAAAAGAGTATGTTTATCCAAATATAATTTTGATATTTCTTATTAGTCTTTTCAATTCTCACTTTTAAGCGTCTCAAATTTGAATAAGTTTTATGTGAGACCGTCTCACTGATCATGTTACGTGCAACGGGTCAACCCACAACTCACACTACACAATTCACATGTAAATTAATGAAAATGAGTTTGGGTTGTAGGTAAAAATGATCCATCTTACGGAAACTATCTGTGAAACCGTCTCATGTAAGTTTTTGTGCTCAAATTTTTTCGTGAAAGCCAATATTTTTATGTTTGTTAGAAGTTGAAAATGAGAATTATATATAATTTTTTTTATTAAATATAGCTTTGACTTTTCAAGTAGGATCTTTTTTTTCATGGAAAAAAAGTTCAGAAAAAAAGGGTTTTCTTTTTTTGGACTGAGGTGTAATAATATAATAGGAATAAAAATATATATGGTTAGGGCTTTGTGATAGTTAGGTGTTGTGCTGATTGGAACAGTAAGCATATATATATATATATATATATATATATATATATATATATAAAAGCAGGTATGATCATTTGGGCCCTGCCTTGCAACGGATTGGCCGACGTATACATTCCTAATCAACCCCCTCCTCATGCAATTAATGGTATTACTATTTTTATTTGCAATGTAGTCCATCATTATTTTCTTTTTTGGCGATTTTAACCTATAGGACTTTTTTTTTTATCCGATTGCAATTTGTAATCTATAATTTTTTTAGTTTGCGACCCTTGATCAGTTTTTTCACAACTTTTTTTACATTTCAATTTTTTTTTTTGGGTACTTTTGCAAGCTATGTATTAGATTTTTTTTGTTTTTGGAATCTGATTTTAATTTTTTTCATGAATTAGAGAAAATCTCTAATTTTGGAAAAAAAAACTTACTTTCCTTTGATCACACAAATCATTAAAAACAATAATAAAAATCCTAAGTTTGATAATCTCAGTCTTAAGTTTAACATAAAACCAAAATACAAAGTTTTATATTATCAGAAATTAGTAAGCTGCGAAAAGTTTTTTTCCTTTTAATCTAGAAAAACCCATAATTTGAATTATCACAAACCCACATTCATTTAAGAGTTACAATTCAGTGCACTAGTTGCATAGTGTAATCCGATTCGGATCCATTTTTTTTTTTTATTCTTACGATGATCTTTATATTATATTAATATAATCTTTATATATAAATATCATGATTTTTGCGTAATACTGTAACATCAAAGAAAAAAAAAACAACTTCAACGCAATTTGTATCCAGATGCATTTAAGTGATATTACTTATATCTTTATGTCAACATAATCACACATTTATGTAATATTACCTACACTTTTATATCAATATATGAGTATGTTACTTATACCTTTATGTCAACATAATCATACATTTATGTAATACATTACTTATACTTTTATATCAACATATAGATTATATTATAACATAAAGGTACACATAATATAACATAAAAATTTAAACAAGGTAATACATGTCTGCGTAATATATAATATAAATATATGAATGTTATAACTAAAATATGTACATATTTTTTAGAACATGAACAAGTGGGAGAGTGTGTGAGTGCACACACTTTGACACGTAGGGATACGTGCCAGTGTGTGGAAGCACGTACTGGATCGAGTCAATTTGGATTGCATGAATTTAGGATTCATACACTAATTACACCAAAATTATTTGCGTTCATTTAATATTAAACAAAAAAAATCGTGTTTATTTAAGGAATAATATACTGCATGATAAGTTGTATGTCAAAATATGGTATCTATCATTCAGTTCGGTATCATTTAATATATTTCATCGGGTGACTGGAAATATGATTTTTGTTGTTAATTAATTTTTGTGAGGAAATGAAAGATCTTTCTTTTCAAAGTGAATTTTTTTCCCCACTCATGCAAATATACCCCAAAAGACCTTTAAATTAGGTTTCAGTACGAAAATGTAGCCGAAAATTAATTGATTGGCGAAAAAAATCTAGAATTGTTGCAACTGAAAAACGTTGATTATAGTTACAAACTGGAAAAATTAAATGTGGATTATAAGTTGAAGAACTAAGAATTCTGCACTACAACAAAAAAACTTATGTTGCAAAAACATTTGACAACATTTTTTGTTAGTTAAGTTATTATTGTAAAAATCTTCTTGTAAATAGTTTTCTTTTTGTAATAATGTTGTTGTCATTAATGTATTTGTGATAATATAATATTGTCGTAAATAAAAAAAAATTAGTTCAATTATTTTTCGTGACAATTTGTTGTCCATATATTATCAATCCGAAATTCAACGAAAATGTGGTAGGAAAAATGATGGAAATTGTAAATTGAATAAACGTTGATTATAAAAAAAAAATTCAAATTGCAAATTAAAATGAACCCTATTTTGAATAAGTATTCACAAAATTAGAGAGCCTTTTCAATAGTTTCTATTAGTGGGCTAAATTAGCACATTTATGTTCATTTAGCCCTGCAAAATTTCTTGACTTTTCATTACTTTCAATTGGTATGTTTGATTTGGGTGCTTAAGCTGGTTAGGAAATTATATTGTGCTAAACCAATGTTTGATTTAGAGGTCAAGAGACCAAGTAATGAATTTGAGTCCAATTGGAGTTGAACTTCCATCTTCATACTGCTTGATTTTTATAAATAGATCAAACCTTGATAATTATTTTCATAATTGGTCCATAGACAAAAATGGTCATGGTTTTAAAATATACCATGATCATACAAGGATTGATCATACAACTTAAAGCATTGGTGATCAAAAACCTTTGTTTCAAAATCATGTTTCATCTCATATTTCAATTGTTGAATATGAGATTAAACAATAAGACGTCCTCGAATTCCATTCAATTTCTCATCCCAACAACTGAAATACGAGATGAAACACAGTTTTCCAATCGTTCTCATATCGCATACATTTTCTTGAAGTCATTATTCAAAACATCTGAATCAGACAATGCAGACACAGACCATGATCTCGATCCACTAGCTCGAGAACTCTTCCTCAAGCTCCTCATGTTCTTCGACTCGATCCGATGAATAATCACCCAATAACACATCAGACTCAACGTGGTTGCCAATATGCTCGTCCCTATAATCGTTACTCCGATTGCTAGCCACCTCTCTTGCTTCCCAACCACCACAAACGACAGCGCCAAGTAAGCAACCGAAACGAGCACACAAGCTAGCCACATCAGCTTGTTTATGATCGCCATCATCTGCTTCTTTGCCTTGCTTTCTATTACAACAACCGAAGTTTGGACCACAACAACAGCCAGAGAGATGAAGAGCGCGAATGAATCAAAGATAAAGAAGAGCAGAAACGGGAGTTGAGGCGCAATATTAGCCTCCCCTAACGACATGCCAGGTGGGATATTTTGAGGGTCGTCAGCATATTGGCCCGGAACTGTGAATATGGCGGCAAATGCCACGGTGGCTATGAGCACAGCCACGACAGTGGTGGAGTTGATCGCATTGTTGAGCCCTTCAGTGTGCATTTTGTTGATCCGTTTGGCAATGCCTTGGACGCGTTTTCTTGTCTGTCGAGTGTGTTCTAATTGATTGTGGACTTCGTGTTTTATGTCACTCACTGTTTGTTTCAACTCTCTTGCTGGATTTTTGGACTGGGGCTTGATTGCTCTGGCACTTAAGACACCATGTTCTTGCAAAATGGCTGCTATGTCTGAGTTCCCCATTTTCTCTGCAGTGTCCAAGGCTGTTTCATTTGACCTGTTTACAACTCTTGTATCTGTTTCATTTTGTCCTAGCAGCATTTTGACAATCTGCAAAGTTATTGAGAGTGAGTAAGTGTCTAAATTGTGCAAGAAACTTCAAGAAATGGTGATGAACAATTTGTTTAGGCAAAGAACAATGATTATGGAAGTTCTTAGTAAGAGTTCATATTCTCTGAATTAGGGGTTAAAACGAGTCGAGTACTATCAGGCTAAAACTTGACTCATCTTTTTTTTTTTTAGTTCGAGTTTGACTCTACTCGATACCCTAAATAATATTTATAAAATAACACGAATTCCAAAATATGTTCAAATTGGAAGTTTTCATAGTATATCAAGGGCAAAATAGTAATTTAACATACGCTACATATTACTCGATCAGGCTCGCGAACTTGTTGAGCTGAGTTTTAATGTGTTCGAGCTCAAGATCGAAAACTACTCAAGTAGTTCGAGATCGAGCTCGACTAGATTATATTTGAGTCGAATTCGTTTTTTTCCTAGTCAGTCATGAGCTGTACTATCTCATTTATACCCCCATCGCAAATAAAGCAAATTGGAGAACAAAACAACTTAACCATGGGGCTAAACTACAAGACCATTGCTCATTCACTTATGAAAAACCAGCTTATAAATGCATCTGATCTATCTTCTAACAGCAAGAAACTAATCAATGTCAAATACCTGAGCCCTGCCTTTCCGAGTGGCGATATGCAGAGCAGTGTTTCCCTTAGTATCCACCATATTAGTTGACAAAGGATCCGCTTTAATCAGCTTCTCCACCACCTCTAAATTCTGACCCTTCACAGCCATGTGAAGTGCAGTTTGCCCCTTCTTATCAGTCCTCGTTGCGATCCCAGGTTCCTTGTCCAAAAGGGCATTCACAACGAGCACGTGCCCATTTCTGGCTGCAGAATGAAGCGCCGTTTTGCCATTACTCTTGCCTATAGTAGCCAAACTACTCTCCGATTCCAAGAAATAGTTCACAATCTCTACATGCCCTTGAGTTGCTGCTGTATGTAAAGCTGTCGTGTTTGCTGTATCAACGGTCATAGATAGCTCCGGATAAGCCTCCAAGAGCACCTTCACCACCTCTACAAAAACACACAAACTATCAAGTCTCTATCATCTGTACAAAAACAAGAAACGAGCAAAGATACAGAGAGATTAGACCAACCCAAATCGCCTTGTTTGGCAGCAATGTGAAGTGCATCAAAACCATTCTTGGCTTTGATCCCAGCATCTGCTAAACCATAGTGCTTCATCATCTCTCTCACGAGTTCAAAGTAGCCATACTCTGCAGCTATGAATAAAGGCGTTTCTCCAGCTGAATTCTGTTTGGACAACAACTCTTGCAACTCGTCCTCGTCAGCATTGTCAATGATGGCCCTTATCATTGCAATTTGCCCTGCTCGAGCTGCAGAATGCAACGGGGTATCGTCCCGTTTTCCTATCAATTGTTTCGCCATCTTTTTCCGGGGTGTAAACGGCTCCATTTTACTTAAACAAGCTCTATATATATCCCTTCACTTTACTATAATCTATAGAAACATAGCTTCTTCTTTCTCCCCTCAAATACCCAAATCAATAAACACATCTTTATTTTTTCCTAACACACACAGAGTAGATAAATTAAAAACAAACATTATATGTTTATATCCCAATTCATCAATGCAGAGAGAGAACTTGAATTTGTTCTTCAAAACTTGTTACCCCAAATTGAAGGCCCTGCCCAGAACAACAATGACATAAATCAATTAATATAAGAGATTCTTGAGATATAAAAAAATTAAAAATTAAAACACTGAGCTAATAGCTAGTTTCTTTACCTCCCTACATATATTGAGCAATGGAATCCAACTGGCATTATTACAATAAGAAAGACAAAAGCAATTTACCTTGGTTGTGAAGAAAGAGCCACTTTTTTGTCCTCCCTCCTTAAATAACCAAAAGGGCCAACAATTTGAACAAGTTTATATGATCAAACAAAAACAATCCCTAGTTTTTCTTTTTGGGGAAAAAGGTGAGATGAAATCAAGATTTGGGCATTAATTTTCTCCTTTTCTCTTTCTAAGAAAGAAAAACAAAAACCTTTTGAGGGGGAAAAGAACAATTTGCTAGAGGTTAAGGGAAAGGGGCCATCAAAGGCACATGTATGCAACACACATATAAATTATGTGTGTATATATTATGTACACTTACATATGCTCTGAATCAGATTCAGAGCTTGAATATCAGAAAATGAAAAGGATCTAATGATAAAGAATGGCCATTTTGTAAAAGTGATGATGATGAGGTGATTTTGCCCTTTGATTCTTTCTATATCGTATTTTAATTTTATTAATATACATTATATGATATGACATGATTATTGACATAAATTTAGGAGAATATGATGCCGTATTTTATTTTATTAACTTACATTGACATCATTATTGACATATAATTGGAAACATAATATTGTATGATGGCTGCTGGGGATTTAATTATCAAAATAATATATTTTTCTGATTATAAAAAAAGAAAAGGAAAGTTGATGATGGCAGATGAGAAACCAACAAACGGTAATAACAGAAGGCCACGCACTGGATGTCTCTCCAATCAGAACATCTGATATGTTTTGTTTTTTTGTTTTTTGCAAATATGTGGAAATTAATTAATATTCAACATTGTCAGAAATTATTGAATATATTTTTTGTGAAATTATCACATGAAAATTAGATGTGTTTGAATTGTGGATAGTGAAATTTTTGCATGAAATAATATTTATGAGATGTGTCCGTTTTTATATTATCATTTAAAATATATTTTGGGAAAATTTCATGATTCTATTGAAATTTAGTGTACGATTTTTTATTTATTTTAGTTGATTACATAATCTTACTCTCAAGGAAATTTCTTTTTAAAATAAATACGATGTTTTTGTGGCATGTGGGCACTCTGTAGTCTGTAATTCTATTTTGTTTTTAATAGAGAGAGAGAGAGGGAAGAAAGAATTTTCCTGTCCCCTGCTTTGTCCTTTTACCATTTTCTTTATTTTAGAATTAACAAACTATTGATTAGCACTATATTGTAGTAATATGCTATGTAATAATTAATATGCCCCAATTCTAATACTATCGTAAAATTGTAATGCTCCTTTTGTTTTTTTCTTTTAGGAGGGTAATTTTTAACTCTCTAAGAAGTTATATACATAGAAAGTTACTAGTATTAAATGTAATATTAAGTGAAATAAATAAAATGTCATTTGTAATAGAAAAAACTTAACTGTGAAATGAATTTAATATTTTTCTATATCACTTTTCCTTTTTTTTTTTAAGTTACCAGTTGAATTCATGATATATAAATGTAGAGTTGGCCTCTCATGCACCAGCATGGATCTAAATCTATGCAATTGGGTTGACCCGATCCGAATTCGCGCGCATTTGAGTTTTTTTTTTTTTTTTATGTGTTACATTTATATTATATTCATGTCATCTTTATGAACAAATGTTCTTACTTTTATGTTCTCTAACTTAGGAAAAAAAGAGAGAAGAATTTCAGCACTATTTGTGCATATATACATTTATGTAATATTCATGTCACCTTTATAAACAAATGTCCTTACCTTTATATACTGTAACTTAGGGAAAAAAAATAAAAAATTCAGCACAATTTGCGTATATATACATTTATGTAATATTTATGTCACATTTATGTACAAATATCTTTACTTTTATATAATATATAAAAATGCAACTAACATAACTAAAAGGTATGAATAATATCACATAAATGTATGTTGATCAAGACAAATATTGAAATTCTTTTTTTTTTTTCTAAGTTCCAGTACATAAAGATGATATTTATACATAAAGGTTATACTAATATAACATAAATGTAATACAAATATAATATAAAGGTAACACAAAAAAATAAAAAATCAAAAACATACGGATCCAGATCGGGTACACCCGAATTGCACGGATTTATGACCGATGCACCTGATGCATGGGAGTTTTTGCGATAAATGTATACATCTCAAAATATAGACTTGCTATTGTTTGTGTTCTAAATTTAACACATTGCATATTTTAAATTTATATGATATTTATTGGACATATTTATACATATGTGAGCGTCATTTTATCAAAATATCATATTGTTATATTTGGCCATGTTTAATTTATGTACACTCTAATTTTAAAAAGGCTAAATAGCCAAAAAAATCCAAAACTTTTCGAGTTTTTGCTATTTTGGTCAATCCTTTTATTTTTGTTAATTTATCCATAATTTAAAGAATTAGTTGTTATTTTGGCCAAATTAGTATTTGAGTCAAAATCAAATTACATGTCATACATGTGGCAACCACATAAGCTATTTGGCCTCACTTCACGTGGCTATTTGGCCATATCATGAAAATAACATGCTTTCATCTTATCCTCCATTTCTCTCTTCTTCTTCTTTCATCTTCTTATTTTTTTCATTTCTTATTCTTCAAATAACTCAATTTCTTCTACTTTTCAATTTTCTCCCTCAACTTCCCCTTCTTGGCCATGTCATCCACCATTCTCTACCATTGGAGCTCCACCACTTTTCCGCAGTCTTTATCGTCCAGAGTTGCAATCATCCAGATTAGATTTTGATTTCCCCAAACTTCTCTTTCGTGATTTACTCCTTAAATCTTTCCCTATCATACTTCAAGAATTTGTCTTTTTATTTTTTTCATGGCAACAAAAGCCACCCATTATGTAAAGAATTGTGCCCCAATCATGTAAAACTCAGGTTCTAGGCCTTTCATAATGGCACCAGTACAATATGTATAATGGGTCTCTTCTACACCTTCAGACTCTGGATATTCCTCTATTTGAAACACCTCTTAGCAATGGGTTCACACAATAGTGTTAATCCATCGAAGGAAGAGCCAAGAGAGGGGCACCATTTGCGACCATGCTGATTTTTCAAGAATCACCATAATTCCTTGACTGAATATAGAGGTAATTGCAGCCTGGCTGATTTGCTGTGCAGAAATGGAGGTAATTGAAGAAAATGAAAAAGATAGGAGATGAAAGAAAGAAGATGAAGTCAAAGAGGAAAGGAGAAGATGTAATCACATTATTTTCATGACATGGCCGTATAGCTTATGTGGTTGTCATACGTATGACATGTAATTTGATTTTGACTCAAATTCTAATTTGACCAAAATAACAACTAATTTTTTAAATTATGGATAAATTGAAAAAAATAAAAAAATTGACTAAAATAGCAAAAACCCGAAAAGTTTTGAATTTTTTTTGGTTATTTGGCCTTTTAAAAAATTATTACCTTAAAAAATAAAATTTGTTTCAATTTATCTGTACATCTTTTTATTACCAGAAGAGTTAATGATTTTTTTCATCTCTTTTATTAGACTTTTATGTAGTTTTGTAGTGTTATGCATATATTATGTCTTTTAAAAATTAAGTAATACAACTAGTTATTTTATGAATATAATTATAGTTGTTAAATCTTTCTTAATCTCTATAAAACAACTTAAATTATAATTATTTTAAAACGAATCAAATATTTTCAAAAGGCAATGACAATTAATTGTATTGAAGAAACAATGAGTTAAATTAATAAATGTGATTATAATGAGGGGAGTAACTAATGAAAATAATAAAATCATTGTATGACACAAATACCAAACATTATAAAACGGGAATGATTTCCCTAATTCTTATTACTTATTTGCAATACCTACATACCAAACATTTTTTATGAAAAAAAAAGTACATTTGGAATATTGTATATCACATATTTTTATCTATAAACTTATATCTTTTTATTTTCAAATTTATAAAATTGGGCCAGTGTTTTTTTTTTAGTAGAAAATGAATTCTTATAATTTCAATTTTGTTTGGATTAATTAGGTTAATTTCTCTATACTTTAAAGCTTGTGTTTGAATTCGGTCCTTAATGGTATATAAAGACAAATGTTTTTTAATGCAATCAAAAGTGCGATAACTCAGTTTAACAAATGAAACTATACAAGACAAATTTAAATAAAATTGAATGCACAAAGCCTGGTTAGTATTTAATAATAAAAGTACGTATATGCGTTTCGTCAGGAAAAAAAAAAGTACTTATATAGGTCTTAGTAAAACAAAATTGAATCATAATAATTAGAAGGTGGTCCTTTTATGAAATCACAGATTCCATTATGTGAAATTGATGAGATCCATTAAAATGGGTGCAAAGAAAATCATGCATACCCCAAATTATCTCTAGAATAATAATTAAATTGTTATGGATTCATTCTATATTAGACCGCACTCCACCTCAATTATTCTACATCCCTATCAATCTCTTATTACCATTAATCAACTTTTTTAAATATTCATAAAATAATATTGATTCCAATTACACATCTATGATTTGGAGGCAATTGGATACTTCATATATATTCTCCCTAAAGAATTTATATTTTTAGGAAAATTGTTCCACGTGATATATCCATTAATTATGCCATGAGTCACCAATAATTAATGTTTGTAGCACTAATTCAGTGATAATTACAAATTCAAAGTGACTACTATTGTGTAGTTTCGCAGCCATCAATCATACTCGACTGTCATTAAATTTTATTAAAATATGCAACTATTTCATTAAAAAATATAAATAAATAACATACACACACATGATTCTTTTAAAACTACTCCACTTTCAATCATTTAGTTCATGACAATTTAATGGGTGCGGATAGAACTTACTAAACACACTTCATTTTCATATAAATAAAAAATATAGAAACATTAGAAATGGTGTGTGTTTAGTAAGTTTTAGGGTGCGGATAGCTGCACCCCAATTTAATATGATTCTTCATGTGAATGAAATAAGTAGAAAGCATACGAGACCCTCAATTTCTAATAATAGTTTGAATTATGACTAGTAAACTTTTATCTCTTAAAATTATATTTATCAGAAGATTTTTTTTTTTTTTTTTTATGAAATTACTAATAATACCTGGAATGATACTAAAAGAATTTTAAATAGTTAATTTCGAGGAAAGCCAATTGATCGAGTTTATATACTCAGATATAACTATGGTTGGACCAAGTCTATGGTACTCAGGTAATTGTACTTTATTTTGTACTCGTATGATTAATTCTTCCATCGAGAGAAAATTAATTTTCAGATTCCAAATCTATATAGTGGCCTCTAACAGTAACGGCCCTTTCAAGACTGTGAGATTAATTTTCACATTTGACCAAATGTTTTACTTATTTGCTAAATGACCCCACTAAACCTTATGAAATTAGACTCCACTTTATGAAATTTTGTTATTAAAATTCTAAACTTGGTTGTAAATGTTGATAATAATAATATATATTTGTTTGTAATTTAGTAGAATATGATCATATTACGGATGTCAAATTAATAGTGAAAAATGAAAATTGTGGATTAATATAATATTTTATTGATAAAAGATTAATTAATGTAATATTTTATTATAAAAATATGTTGTATTTGATAATGATTGATAATTATAATATATGTGATCCGACTTTTATAAACCAAATTTAAATATGAAAACAAGCAGTACAATAAAAATTTTAAAAATCTAAAATTCTGTTGTGTGAATTCCATTCGGACCATTCCCCAAATATAGCCTGAGAGTTTTTTCTGAACGTGAAGATTTGGGGGAAAACATAAATTAGGGTTTCTTCCACAAACCCTCAGTAATGCGACTAAATTACGCCGGCGATGGCATTTCTTCTGTGACGACGAAAAGCGGCAAAAACAGCACCACCAACTGTAACGAGGACGCTTGGAGGAATTGATATGCCGAGTATTGTAGGGAGCTTACTTTTCTTTCTTTTTCTGGTATCAGGAAGATCAAAACTGCTGAAATCTCCGCCGATGCCAGATTGAGGAGTCGGCGGCGGAAACTCAAATTGTACCGTCGGGGACGGCGGCGTAAGCTGAAATTGTACCGTCGGGGGCGGCGGCGGAAGCTGAAATTGTACCGTTGGGGTCGGTGGTGAACCAGAACAACCACTGCATAAACTGCCACAAAACAAGCATCGTTTCATTCTTATTCATCTTACGAATTTTTCATAATATTTATATTTATATAATAATATTATTATAAAAGGCTTAACTGACGGAAAAAAAATACAAACTGTCACACACAATTGAAATCGACTTAAGATTTGGCAAAAATAATTCACTGATTTAAGAAAGTTGGGTAATTCAAATTGCATTCATTGTCCACAAAAGATTTCCCAACATGTGTTTCTAATTTTCATTGTATTTCAATTTTGAATTTTATTTGATCAGTACAAATATAGGTATGAATAGAGAGAAGAATGAGGTCCTAGTTGCACACAAATGTGTTTCATCATTCATCAAGAATTAGTAATATTGGATTTGCTCCTTTAGAATTAAATTATGATGAATACAAGCACTCTCTTTCAGCAATTGCAATGCATGGAAAATCCTTGCCAAACCAAGTTCAGCCCGACCAAAATTCTCGCATGATAATTAAACACAATAATAATCATTAGTAAATAAAAATTGAATACTCACAATAAAAGGGAATGGTATTTAAAGAGAGTATGTAGTTTGCGGTAGCTTACATCAACTTTATTTTCTTGTTATTTGTCAGTGAAGCTGGTAGTGGTCCAGTGAAATCATTGTTGGCCAAATTCCTTACATAACAAAGATCATAAATATATATAATTTGTGAAATATATAAATTTAAATGCAATGTTCCAATATTGTTAACTCACAAATATGTCAACTCTGGAAAAGTGCCAAGGAATTCAGGAATAGCTCCAGACAGCAGGTTTTGATGTAAGTCTCTGCAGTTAATTTTAAGCACAAAATACATCAAACCCAACTAAGATTTAATAACTTTTATGATCGATATTTAATTCCATCCCAATATTTTTTATTTTTTTTTTAAATTGGACAAAACCATTGACTAAGCATTACATTGTCTGGAGGGCATCCATAGAACTGAAATCTGGAAGAGGTCCGAACAAACTTTTGGCGCCTAGATACCTGTCAGTTTTACATTATTCAAAAAATAAGATCTAATTAATCATTCATAAAGAAGAAGAAGAAGAACTCCTCTTCTTCTGCTTCTTCTTCTTCTTCTTCCTCCTCTTCTTCCTCCTCCTCGAGGAGGAGGAGGAGGAGAAGGAGAAGGAGAAGAAGAAGAAGAAGAAGAAGAAGAAGAAGAAGAAGAAGAAGAAGAAGAAGAAGAAGAAGAAGAAGAAGAAGAAGAAGAAGAAGAAGAAGGAGGAGGAGGAGGAGGAGGAGGAGGAGGAGGAGGAGGAGGAGGAAGAAGAAGAAGAAGAAGAACTCCTCTTCTTCTTCTTCTGCTTCTGCTTCTTCTTCTTCTTCCTCCTCTTCTTCTTCCTCCTCCTCGAGGAGGAGGAGGAGGAGGAGAAGAAGAAGAAGAAGAAGAAGAAGGAGGAGGAGGAGGAGAAGAAGAAGAAGGTTTACAGGGCTGTGACACGACGAATGTTGTCATTGCTACATTCAATCCAGTCCAACCTCTCTGGATAACAGGGGTCTTTGGTAAGTAAAGGAAACGGCACTTCAATTAATTCTGAGAATTGATCGATCAGTGTGATCAATGCCTCTACTGCATCCACCAAAATGTCATTGCAAAATACAACTTTAATGCAATCGTAACTAAAAAAGATGATATATTTTTTTTTAAATTGAATCAGGGTTTAGGAATTGACCATCATTGGAATTGGTTGTGGTGGAGAAAGTAGAATCAAGTAAAGAAGTTTTTGAAGATACATTATCAACATTTGCCTGCATTCTCCTTCCTGCTTATAATTAATTCATCAATGTAACAATAATTTCAGACCAACTTTTATGATAGATTAAAAAAATAAAAAAGGGCTCTTAATTAGCTTACCTTGAGATGTTTTAATAAATAGAAGAAAAAGGGCCAAGAGAATTGCACTCAGAGAGATAACCATGGATATATGGAGCTGAATCCACGGATTAAAACCAGTTTAATTTGTTTGATTCTTCATTTTAATTTCTTGTATTTATATTGCTTTAATTGAAGTATTTTACAGCCCACCAGAACATCAATGGTGTAATATTTTTAATGCTTTTATTATTTTTATTTGTTAGGGTTGTTGGGCTCAGTCAGCTCGTCTCTAATTATGATTAGTTATAGTTGAAGATGGAGAGTTGTACGTCTTTTTGACAAATTTTCATATTAATTAACAAATCCCAATTGTGGATATATAGACAACGTGTTGTGAGAGTTGTAGAGAATATTGTCTTACAAACATAAGAATGAAAGTCAACGTCAATGAATCGTGTATAATAGAGAGAAGACATGTAAAGTTCCTATTAAGGACAAAACGTTATAAACAAACATGTACCAGCCAAAGTCAACTTCTGCAAATACTAAATTTTAAATTTGCAATGGCAGAAATATTTAATAATTTGCTTATGGGATATGGTATGCTTACTATAGTCATATGGATATACACAAGTAATTAAACATTTCTATACAAAGTCTTACTTAATCTTCATCACATTAGGCCTTTTCGGAGTAAAACTATTTATGTAATGAGATTACGTTTGTGTTCATGGATTATGTAACTTGATTAATTTGACTTTGTGTACGTTTGAGTGAATGTGTCAAATTGACAACCTATCAATTTGTGCTACAACATATGGATTCCACTACAATGAAGTGTCTTTGGATACAAATTAATATCGAATCCCCACATAAATATGCGTTACTAATTGATAGATAGCGCATCGAAATGTAGCATCCACATTTAAACCATCTGAATTAACACATAGTTTTTGCTGTTAAATTTTGGTAATAAGTTTCAAATAAATTCTCTTGACAAAAATATATTATATTTGAAATTAATTATAAATACATGCATATGCTATGTATGTCACGCCCCGTTTTCGTGGCTACAATATCAGAGTTTTCTTGTGGGCGTGCAGGAATAGAGGAAAAAGAAACATACATTTTAAAACTTATAAATATAGCAGGCGAATAAAGATTTAAACGATATTCATAACAGAAACTTCGGAAACATTTAGACTTACGATTTTACATGTTCAAGATTCTCGGCGTCTAGCCGGAAGTAAACATTGAAAAACAAAGCAGTGGAAATCATACAAGATCCATAACGGAAGAACAGTTTGACTTTACAAACGATTAACAACAATGTTTGAAAGATTGACCCAAACATTTTTCATCTTGGTATAGAGCAGCTACAATAGTTTGTTTGCATCAAAGTTGCATTAATAGTCTATCATCTCATAGAATTCTATGATAATTTATTTTCATTTTCAAAACTCTACTACTTTCTCCATTTTGTTTTTATCTCATAGAATTTTGTGATAACTTATTTTCGTATTCAGAACTCTACAATTATCTTCATTGTCTTATCTTCTTTACAATATTCAGAACTCTACAATTATCTTCATTGTCTTATCTTCTTTACATTTGCACTCTCTAGTGAATGACTTTATGTTTGTTGACCATGATGTGATTTCCACTAAGCATTATGTGAGAGAGATGCGATTTTATCTCAACTTTTCAAATGCTTAAAATATGGTAATATTTGTTGAAATATTGCAAGCAAATGTGATGTCATATGAGTGGGACTGATCTCTAAATTATAACACAATGCCTTAAGATATATAAATCAAAAGGTTTAAACAAAATCAATCTAATAAACAGGGTGTAAAGCAACAATATTTATCTGATATAACAAAAATATGATATAATAGAGTGATGTAAAAAACTTATATGCAATCTGAATTTGATGACAAAAAAATATGATATAATAGGACAAAACCGAAAAAGGAAAAAGACTCAGCATGAATACACGCGGGCTGAGTGCATTTGAATACACTCGTGTGGATAATTTCCATGTTTTAAAGTTCGTTAAACAGTTAAGATGTTCGAATATATACAAATATAGCAATTAAACACAACACGTAAAATACATTGCACATAACATAACATAGCTTATATCTACAGAAGAGTGAGGGTACTCCCCGTCTTACATTACAGACCATTGGTCCCTCCGTAGCATGAATGTGGACTTTCGTCATTTCACAACATAATCATAATGCATGCATGAACATAATAATCACAACATATAATCACAGCACGTAAGGTTCAATAATTCATTTAACATTAAGCTCACATGCATGCGTTCATTCATCATCATTATGCGTTAAATATAGAAACGTAAAGTTATTAGGGATTAGAAGTTACCCCCACCTTGTTCGGTAGTGCTCCCTCATGCAACCTGAATCCTAAGCCTAAGATCGTTCCTTAACGTGAAAGTCTCACATGCAAACGAGAGTTTTTTTAGATTCTTATTACGTTAATTATGTATACTTTAATATAGAACTCTCGAAGAAGAAGAATCTCAGCAGGGAGAGTTGGGGGGTGTTCTTCATGTGGCCACTTCTCTGGGCCTTTACTATCATTCCAGGCTGCCTTGGCCTCTTATTCCTCCGATTGTTTGGCGACCACCTGACTTGGGTTGGGTGAAGCTGAACACTGATGGGGCCTACAGGACAGCTTCTTTGGTATCGGGGATTGGTGGAGTGATACGAGATCATGCAGGTGAGGTGATCTTTGCATTTCATGAGCGAGGGTTGGTTGTTGGGAGCTTGGCAGCGGAGCTAGAGGCTCTTCATAGAGGTCTCTATCATATCAGGAGGTTTGGGTTTGATCAAGTGTGGATTGAGTTGGATGCGGTTGTCGTGGTTCAGCTCCTTCGCATTCAGATGCAGGGCATTAGAGTTTGCAGGGTTCTCTCACTTCCATCCGGAACCACCTCGTTTTTTTGGAGTTTCGGGTGTCCCATATTCATAGGGAAGGGAACTCTATTGCGGATTCACTGGCTAACTTAGGGTGTCAGACTGAGTTAGTTGGATCCTTCTCCCCGGATGTGTTGCCTCGGTGGGTCCAAGTGCTAGCTAGATTTGATCAGTTGGGATGGCCGTCGTTTCTTATGGATCGAGGAGGTGTTCATACTTGATGCACCTGTTTTTTATCTCTTGTTCTTTCATGTTATGGATATGGACTTTAATTTTCTTGTTTATTTTTTCCTATCTCATGTTGGCAGTTGATTCGGGCCACCTGTTTCGACCGTTTTGTCTGTTTTTTTCTTTACTTTTCGATTTCCATATACTGATCGACTTTGGGTTTATATGCACAGGTTGGGGGTCTGCCTAAACCCATCACCCCGTAGGGTGTTTGTTGGTTAAAAAAAAAACTCTCGAAGAAGAAGAAGCGTTAAAGGGAAGAATACAAAACGAAAGCTTGATTGTTGATCATAGGGTTTAAAGGGATCGATTAGAGCTTTAACGGAGGAAAAACGGGCTTAAACGGAGGAAAACAAGCTTAAACGGAGCTTTTAAAGGCGTAGGGGTATTTTCGTAAATTTTGAAAAAAGGTTGACTTTGACCCAGGGGTAATTTTATAAATTCAGAAAAGATTTGGGGTCTTTTTGATATTTTTAAAACTTTTAAGGTCAAAATATAATTTTCAAAAGATTTGGGGGTCAAAACCTAAAGTTTGGAAACTTTTGGGGGTTAAAATATAATTTTTGAAAGCTTGAGGGCTAAAACGATATTTCAGGGAGCTTAGGGACTAAAACATAAATAAACTAAAAACCTAAGGTTTGTAAATGGGTCCCTAAACTCATCAAATTTTGCAAAGAGGCCCTCTTCCCCCAAAACCCCCACCCTGTTGCCCTGTCCTACTCCCTTCCACCACAACATAGCCTCGGCCGGCGACCACCCATCGCCGGCAACACCTCCAACCAACGCACACATACCTCCCGACGCACCCAACACGGTGCCGTCCCACACGGTTGCGCCACACACATGCACAACACACACACTATAACACCCCACCTTAATTTTATATCCCCATTAATTGATTAATTAAATAAGACATTATTTCCATCTTTATCATAACTAAGGTAAATGATACATCCATGTGACATAAGTAATGACTCACCCCACCTTTTCTTAGCTTGGGACACTTAGCGCACTTACACCCCCTCTCTCTTATAGCTTGACACCTCACCCAGCCTAGGTGGAGTCTCTCAACCCAAGTCAACAAGGAAGAAAGAGCAAAGAAAAACAATACACTTCATCTCCATCTTCAACTCTTTCTCACATAATCTCTCTCTGTCTGTCTTTTTCTCCTCCCTTTTTCTTTCGCCGCCCAGTACATCGCCATTCACGGGTTGCCGACGAGTGAAAAGGGGTGTGTGTACCGCCGTCGTGAGTGGCGGCGTGTGTGTATGCGCTCGTCGAAGCCACGCCGAGGGCACCCGGCAGTGTGTGTGTTGCAAGGAAACGCAGATGAAGGACCTCGTTAGTTCCTTGAAACATAGCAGTTTCCCAAAATACCACTTGATTGAGGTGAAGGAATGAACTTAGGATTCAAAGAATCGAACTTCACGAGGGTTATGAACCACATATTACAAAATGGCTAATGAACCGCATCAAAGTGGCTAAAGAACCACATGTTACCAAAGCGGTTAATAAACCGCAACAAAGTGGCTAAAGAACCACATCTATGTGCTTAAGAATTTATATATCTATATTCTTTTATGTTCTGTCTATCCATGAAACCTACCCTACTGAGTGTCCTTATGCACTCACCCCCTTAAATGATTTTATTTTACAGGTTGCAGCCTCTCGGAAGGGAGGTGAAAGAGATGTCATATTATTTTGGATGTAAAGAAGATATTATTTTGAAGTCTTTTGAAGTACTTAGTTTGTAAAGTTGTACAACTTTAGCTATGCAACGATAAAGTAAAATATTTTCTTCCGATGTTTAAAATTACGTTTTATAAAATAGGGATGTTTGAGATGATTTATCTTATTTGCAAAACTTAAGTTTGTTTTTGGAAGCCTATGTCTAAACGAATTGCTGGACGCCCAAATGAAAATTTATTAAACTCTAATATTCTGTAATAATGTAAAATGGGGCATGACACATACACACCTGCACACACACACACCACCACAACACCAGCCATGGCGCCGCCGCTCACGGCAGCGCCCCTCAACCACTCTCACACACTCGACACGACATGGTGGCAAAAGCGGAAGGGAAGAGAACCGGCTCGGCGAAGGCGGCGGCGGTTTGGCGATCCGATCCCGGATCCGGAACGGGCTCGGCGAGAGCTACGTTTCGGCGTAAGAATCGGTTGGAACGGTGGAGGAGAAGAGTGGCATTGGTGATGGCGGTGGCGGCGGCGCGGCGGCTGGCTGGCCGGAGAGAGAGAAACCTTTTTAAGTGTGTCCA
This sequence comes from Scutellaria minor, assembly GCA_954870855.1. Classification (NCBI taxonomy): domain Eukaryota; kingdom Viridiplantae; phylum Streptophyta; class Magnoliopsida; order Lamiales; family Lamiaceae; genus Scutellaria; species Scutellaria minor. The sequence continues at coordinate 6,805,496 of OX940729.1, forward strand.
AAATTTTAATCCTTTATGTTTCAATTTTATCGAATTGATACCTTTTGATGTGGGCCACGGACCCTTGATAGGCCACCCATTAACGATTTAACCTTGGGCTTCGATTTATGGTATCTTTATTAAATTATAACCTACACTCTTCGATTAAATTATAGCTCGATAAATTAATCATGCATTATCACCTTTTTTTCTAAAATGCACATAATTAAATCGAACAATTAAGGGTTAAATTATTTAATTAACCAATAATGCATCGTTTTATATTAGGCATTACAGTATATGATAATCCAATGGAAAAGTTTTTGGATATGTAAGTTGAAATTAAGCTAGAAGATTTATTTATTTATTTTGACTTACTCCTGTCAAGGAACAAGATGGTAAAGCAGCAATGAAGTTGCAAATAAACACGTTGGTCACATACGATTTAAATAAAAAATTCAGAGGAGATGAATAAATTTTAAAATTTGTGCGATTTTCCTAATATATTAAATAGTCGGTTGAGTGAGTTGAGGTGGGTCTGATCAGCTGTTTAATTAAGTGGTCAATCGAGTTGATATATACAAGATCTGATATCTTACTGTTGACAAAACTCAACACTTCTTTTAAGTTTAATACAAAGAAAATAATGAGTAACATGATAGTTAATTCAGCTAAAATAAAATAGACACGAGTTTTATACAAATTTGAAGGTGATGTAGCCATTTTACTTCTTTCTTCCAAATCTTTCAGAGAAACACACTAATTTGTATTGCTACAAATTAAATTGCAACCTTAGCCCTGTCTTTCAAGAATCTAGTATAACAAAACTTGAGCACGTTCACACCTAATCTTTTCTTTCAAGGAAATTCAATTCACTTCTTTAAGTGTTAGATAAAGTTGGTTTTACAAAATATCTATAAAGGGGGACACTTCTTAGATTGAATTTTAAGGATAATTTTAATAATTACTATACTATTCCGTTTAACGATACAAAATAATCGCAAAAACTGATGTGAAATTGTTTTATATAAAACCTTACTTGAGACAGACTTTTTATGGTCTTATGTGAGACCGATAGTGTTGTTACAGTGGGAGAAAATATCTAGGGTGATCAGCCGAAAATGTCTTAGACCTTAATGAATAGATTTTCTTAATGATGACAGACCAAATGATAATCCCCAAAAGACAATAAGACCACGTGATGGACCGAGCCCCGCATTGGCCCAACTAACAAATCAAAAGGATCCTAGCCTATTTGTAACTTATGCGAAGCCCACTTCAGATTTCATCCAAGTGCAGAGCAGCCACAATCATATTTGATACAACTATTCTACTTTTATACACCTTTTTATTAATTAAATATGAGTAGAAAGAAATAGTAACAATTATAATTAGCCTCGATGGATATAATAGGGTTGTTGGATCGTGCATACATCCATGTTCGATCTGCTAATAATTAATCATCTAATTTGTAATATATCCAATGACGAAAATTTCGATTTTGGTAGAAATTTCGCTATCTTTATTTTATGGGGAAATTTTGACATATCGGTGAAATTTTAGTAGAAATTTCTGTTTCATAACTTAAATTTGAGAGCAATTTCGTGAAATTTTTATCCTTGAAATACCTCATATTGTCTTTGGATAGAGAGATGTAAATACAAGTTTCAAAATGAATGAACTTAAAATCTATTTAAATTAGAATGTATTCAAAATCCAATTATATTGTTCATATGTAAATTTAAATTTATATCAATTCAAACACTATTAATAAATTTACTGTTATGAATTCCAAATCATTCAAACCAACACAAACTACATGGAACTTGATAGAGTGACTTATAATATAAAGACTCTTTAATCTCAAATAACTGGATATTAAAAATATAGAACTTAGTCCGACTAAAGACTAGCTTTTTTTTTTTTTCTTTTTCTCCTTTTTTTAACCAAATGAGTAGATACATACATAAAGTAACTTCCATATAGTAACTCGTAAAACACATGAAAGAGATAGTCATATTAGACAATCAACCTACATAAAGATCATAAAACAAAGTTATTTTAATAGGGCTTAATTTTTGATAAGTGACAAGATTAACCTATCTCCTTTTTGAAGTATTTATGTTTTATAATATTTGAGATAATTATATATAACATGTACCATACCTTCCAAAAAAAAAAAAAGTATCTCTCTCTATCATACATATTCCATAATGGGAGAATTTCCCTGGTAGTGGGAAGAAGGTGCACTGAATAATTGTGGACACCCATAACCGTCCACTGAAATAGTGTAGCACGTGGGTGAATCCTTGGAAAGCTTTGGAGGGCCTACTCATTGGGCCCAGCTTCCTTGGGCCTAGATATATTGGGCCGGTAATATTAATTTAAAGGACTGGCGGACCAACGCTGAATATTGAGATGCCCCTAAACATCAATTAAAATGAGAGCTAAAATGTTAATATAATGTTAACGATATCTATGAATTGCCCCATTCTATTTTCTAAAATTAATTTTAAAAAAGAAGGGAAAGTGATAAAGTCGTAAATCAGTGATGATAACGAAAATGTTTAGACAGAGTATATCTTGTAATTTGTGTAATTTAATATGTTTTTGCTACAGAAAGGAAAAAAAAAAAAAAAAAAAAAGGAAAAAGAGGTGAGGATTTAAGTGGATATTGAAAAATAAAACTATCTTTTTGCATCCAATATTTGGAGATTGTATTAATATAACCATACGGTATTTAAAAAAATAATAATAATTTGCTCATTAGGCTTTGTAACGAATGTTTTATATTTACTAGGATAAACTACTTAATTATATAAAATTTTCTTTATATTTTATTTCCAGGACTGATTAATAAAAAAGAGTTTTTTTTTTTTTTTTTTTTTTTTAGAAATTACAATTTCAATACAAACTTTGGAATTTAGCAGAAAGAAAATTCATAAACTTAACTTTATTTTGTACACAATTCATCATGGATTTTCTGATGAAATATTGCTGATTTGTTCAATTAATTTGTTCATGTTAGCCTCTCATTATATTATAAGTCAAACAAAATAAAATGAAAAATTAATAAACTGCTAACAAAATAATGTTGTTCTATACTTTACTGTTTTTTTTAACTCTAACAAAATTTAAAGTGAAAAAACAAATCATTTTTCACATCATGATATTGCTCAATTCATCTCTCTCTTCTTTTTTTTAATGTGTGATCAATAAGGTAGCAACCAACATCGTCAAATTGGTTGAATACTTTCACAACTTCTAATTGAAAAATCATTTGGCTAGTAATTTAAATTGCAAAATTCATGAATTTATTTTCTAAATTTTGAAATTCATGTTGAATTGTATTCGGGTGGTCTTCTCTTTTGCAATTAAACATTTATTTTATTAAAATACTATCCAATTGAAAGTATGACAGCCATTTAATTATGGAAAGAGACATTAAAATGCGAGAAAAGTGTGGCTGTTATTTTAATTAGAAATTTGACCAACTCCATTGAATTTCATGGATTTAAATATTTAATAGTCTAGTGCTCTTCGGATAACAGCTTAACAACGGTTGTTCAAACCATAAATTAACAAGAGAAGCTCATTGATGTTGACTGCTTTAATAATTTTTTAGATGTGCCATTTCTCATAATTTATATATTGCCACTTCACAACCAAATCTTGACAATAGTGATATTTCTTTACAAGATTTAAACTAGTTAGGTACAATTATTACGCTAGCTATAAAGTTACATGCAACTTTCGTTCTTTCTTTATTTATTTACACTTTTAGAATAGTAAAATAAAATCTTTGGATTATATAAATCAATAAATATCGAGTTTATACATAAATTAATTGTGTGTTGCGGACTGTAGAATCATTTTAATAGTAATGTAATCAATGCATAAATTAAATATGTAATATACTTTTTGCATGCATTAATTTACCATTCTAGCAATATATGTAATCATTTTATTGATGATGAATTTTTCCAAACCTTTTAGGTTATGAGTGGATTGGACCAAGAGACATTGTATCCAAATAGAAGAGCCACTCAAAGACCTCTTTGAGTGTTGCTAGTTGTCTTCTTAATTAAATTAGGAAATTTGTTAACAATAGTGTACAAACAATCATAAAATTAGTTTATGTTTTTTTAACTGTTTTTTTGATCTAGGCAATAGTTTCAAAGACTACTTGTATATCATTTTATTGTATTTTCTCGTATGATTCTTGTGGCTCATGAAATTTCAAAAATTTGATCCATATAATAGTTCATTCCTGTGGGAAGGATTACTATAGTATAATAAGTTAGATTCCTTTGGTAGGAGATGGAAAACATTATGAATAGAAGGATTGTATAATAGACTAATAGTAGAATACTGATTGTTGGTTTTGCTGTAGTTTCAAGAAATAATAATTTTTTTTATTGTTCATATTGATACTCCATATTATCAAGAGTTTTATAGTTTAGGTGGTATCTCACCTTTAATTATAAAGTGCAGATTGTGATGATCAAAATTAGAACTTGAATCATGCAAGCTTTATAGTTCTTACTGTGTCTCTCCCTTCCACTCCCTCTAGTTCATTAAAAAAAAATGATACTCCATATTTTTTGGTGTTTGGATTGATTTTTTTTTTTAAGTATTTAAAAGAGTAGGTCTTGTGCAAGACTGTCTCACGGATCTTATCTCACGGATCCTATTCCATGAGACGGGTCAACCCAACCCGATTAACAGTCAAAGTAAAAAGTCAATGGTGTCAAAAGTTAACAGTCAACGTCGTTGACTCAAAAGTAATATATGATACACATAAAATTATTATCTCATATACATAAAAGTATTACATGATATTTTTATGTGTATTATGTGATATTTTCAAAAAGTATTACATGATATACATAAAAGTATTATTTGATACTTTATTCTCATAATATTATACTTTCATGTGTGTCATGTAATATTTTTATGTATATTATGTGATACTTTCAAAAAGTATTACATGATATATATAAAAGTATTACATGGTGATACTTTCAAAAGGTATTACATGATATATACAAAAGTATTACATGGTGTTTTATTCTCATAATGTAATATTTTCATGTGCGTCATGTGATACCTTCAAAAAATATTACATGATGTACATAAAAATATTATATGGTACTTTATTCTTATAATGTAGTACTTTCATGTGTACATTGTAATATTTTTATATGTATAATGTGATATTTTCAAAAAATATTACCTAATGTATATAAAAGTATTACCTTTGACTTTTGTTGACGAGATGTTAACTTTGACCGTTAATCATTGACGTTGACTTTGACCAGTTGATTGTTGATTTTGATCCGTGGACTAGGTCAAACCGACCTGTCTTACAGAATGAAATGAGATCCGTAAAACCGTCTTATACAAGACTTTGTCTATTTTAAGAACCAAAATATTTGGGACTCGTTTGGGGGCAGGATAGTTGGGTTAAGGGGGTTTTAACCACCTAAACCCATGTTTGTGGTGGGGGTTACGGGCCCATTTTAATTTTGAGGTCTGGGTATTATTTCCAAAAAAGTAATGAATAGTGGCTGATAGTAAACCCACCAATTTTGGTGGGTTAAATAAACTCATCTCTAAGATCTACGGTATATTTAATGTGATTTTACTTTTACACCCTTAAGGTTCCACTTAAATGTTCTATCTTACCCCTCATCCACCAAGATATTACCTACATGCCATTATATATATAGCAAATGAAAATCCAACCATATTACACGAGAAGACAAAACAAACTTCATCCATGGACTGATTTCCCCCTCATCTTTGAGCATCCAAAAACCCCATACTCAACAAATCGAAGCAATGCTCGATGAAGTTACGCATTTCTCAACAAATCGATCAACTCAGTAATGAGGTGGAAGAAGATATAATTTAGGGCAAATAGATGTATTCATGGAGTTTGATAAAAATATCTTCAAAATTTAACTGACCAAAACGACACAACTTCGATCTTTGCATTCATTTTTGGGTTAATTTTATTGTCTTTTCTATTTTTGGCTCAAATTATCTTATTTTAAACGGTAAAGGACATAACAGTAATTTCATCTACAAAATCAAATTAACACGAACACCAAACATGAGTTTACAATTGTTAACATATATCAAAATTAACTATCATTCAAATCAAACATAAATTTACTACAATCCTAATACCAAACACTCACACCAAACATCAAATCAACTTTTTATAAACAGTACTAACCCACCATAATACAACAATATTAACTAACCCAACACCAGTGCCAAACGAGCCCTTGTTTTAACAATTTTGGTACGAGATTCTTTTGATCACATGTCTTCAGTGTTAGAGGAAGGTAAAACTTGATATCAAAAAAAAGATGTATGTGAAATTAGTAACTCTTTTATATACTAAATGAATAATATATGGTATCAAATCTTCCGAGTTCTAATACTAACAGCTTATACATACTACATAAACATTATACTAAAATATTCATCTTTTGATTTTGGAACAGAATACTAGATAACATACTACACAAGCAATATACTAAAATTTTCACCTTTTGATATTAGAACAGAATACCCAACAGCACCATGTCTTTATCATCACGAGTATAACATGAAATAAATTCATTTAATCGTTATATACTAGTCATTTGTTATATATTAATTTGCTTTTTATAATTGGATTGACAATAATTCAATAATAATTTATTTCGATCCATCAATATTATTTGACAGGCTAAATATAAAACATTCGTAGGACATATAAATATTTGTCCAACATAAGAATATTATTTTGTAACCAACAAAGTTAGCTTGTTTGCACTATATATATCCAAATTAAATATATTGATCATTTTCAAATACAATTAAAAAAAAAAAAAAAACCTTGTCTATGTTAACAATTATCTCATACTATTTGTTTATTGTTTTTCGTCACATAAATGGGTACCAAAAGTTTACAGTCTGCTTCTAAAAAAAACCCTTGGTTGAAACGTTTTAGCTATTATAATGAAGATGTTTTTTATTTATTCACTAACATAAAAATGAAAATATCATTTTAGTAACTTTCTGTTTTTTTTTTTTTTTTTGACAAAAATACACTTTCAATTTAACCTAAAAAACATATAAACACAATTTTTAGCCATTTTATATTAATAGTTTTGTTTTTAGATAAAATTACTAAAAAGATGATTTTTTTTTTTTTTTGTATTATTAGTAGCCAACTATATAAAAGGTTTAATCTATTATTTCCTAGCTTCCACTTCGAGCTCAATTTATGGATTATAAATTCTAAGTTGCCTAATTGCACTCTGTCATAGAAAGTCATATTTAATTATTACGAAATCATTTTTGTAGAGGACTATAAAAATATAATTCTATTTTAAATATCTTTTAATTATATTGTTATTTTAATAAAATATATTTTGTATATGTACAAGTGTATAAACTGAAATTTTGAAACACAATAAAGAATGAAATATCTGAACCGTCAATCACGAATCTCATTTAACTTTTGGTACTGGTGAGTGGAATTCCACCTTGGCATCAGCGATAATGGCGTGATTTCTGGCAATTTCACTATGTTTTTAGATTTTTATTTATTATCATTATTTTTATTTTTTTCATATTTTTTTAAGTATATATGTTAATTTCATTATTGGTGAGGTCAAACATGAATGCATGTTCTTGGCAAATGTGAACGATAAAAATTATTTGGTAAACAAATATAAAATTTTTGGCATCATGTGGGGTGGATTTACAATGCAACATTTGGACAACAATTTAGTGGATCGAATTTCTTAATTAATTCCTACTTAATAGAAACTTTCAAAGATCATATTATTTTAAATCAGACAAGGCGAAAGTGATTTCTCAACTAATACCACTTTGTCATTTTGCTTTTTTTTTTTTTAATCAAATTAATTATAATCAATATATCAAATGTGTGAATTTCGTCTAATTACTTTTAAAAATTTTAAAAGTTTAAATGTTTTTAAAAACTTATAAACTTCTTAAAGTTTCAAAAAAAAAAATATATTTTAAAATGACATGTTATGAGCTTACAAATTATTTTCTAAAAAATACTCATCTTATTGAAATAAGATTTTATTTTGACAAATATCTTTAAATTTTATTTTTGTATTTGTATAGACTAACATCTTATTATAATTTATACTATTTTATTTTATCCAAATACTTTCACCGGTTAACTTCAAAATAAGATAAACATTTTTTACAAGCTATGGAAACACCTCATATAACAAGAGTTTATAAGATCTGTTAAAAAGTACTCATCTTATTTTTAAAATAAGATTTTATTTTGACAAATATCTTTAAATTTTATTTTTTGTATTTGTATAGACTAACATCTTATTATAAGTTATACTATTTTATTTTATCCAAATACTTTCACCAATTAATTTCAAAATATGATAAACATTTTTTACAAGCTATGAAAACATCTCATAAAACACAAGAGTTTATAAGATCCGTTAAATTAATTTAGTCATGCATACTCTATTATTCCCATTTGATGTAAGTTTTTGTTTCCGAAGAAGTTCAAATTTTAATTTTTCATTTTACTATAATCATACTTTTCCATAATGTTAGTTGTGAGAGCAAAACAAAAAAAAAAAAAACAATTTTGTTGGGGAATCAGACTGATGATACATTATCCAGTATTCTCGATCAAACTATACTTTAAAATTTTATTTTCTCAATATAAATTATGTGAAAAATGTTCCATCATCGTCATCATTTTACAAACACTAGTACACATTAATGAAATAAATATGAGATTAGAAAATAATAAAAAAGAAACCTATGAAGTCAATACATTATAGATTGAAAATTGCGTCACAAATTAAAATTGATCATAGATATATTTTAGGAGAGTGAAATGGAGAAAATGCAGCTGTCAGTCAAAAAATATATATATATATATATATACAGAAACCATGTAAACGTGTAACAATAGAGAAAGCGTGTTTGGCGGTGGTTTGAATAGGCAAAAGCAGTAAAAGGCAAGAGAATAGAACTAACAACTTTAGCAATTAAAACCCTCTTTTTCCTCACCCATCACTCTTTATGACAGTAAATGCTGTCTGCAACCTTCAAACCTCCCATGTTTCCATCTTCAGACAAAACCCCCATTGCTGAGTTACCTTTCACTAACTCTTTTCTCTCTCTAACTTCATTTTCGAGTTTTCCCCTTTCTCAAAAGGTCAACTCTTTCTCCTACCTACTATCCATTCTGGAAATCGCTTTGTTTCCCATCTACCTAATAATAAAAAAAATATACGTGAGATGATACTAAGTTGTGTGAATACGTCGTTTTAGTGAGAGAAAGCGAAAGGGGAAAGAAAAACAAAAAATTCTTAGATTCGTGGTAATATACAGTTGGCTATTGAATTGAAGCCAGGCTTGTCGCTTTGTTATATTCTTTCTTTGCCAATTGCCAGCAGAAACTTTTGTTTCTTTGTTTTTGTTATTATTTCCATCCTAAATTAGAATACATTGACTGAGCTAAATCTGGGTTTCCTATTATCTGCTGCGGTTTCGAGCTCGTATCATCTCAAAGGTGCAATCTTTTTTTGTTTTCTTTAATGGGTATGTGATGTTTTGTGCCTTTATACATACTTCTTTATTTCCCTATAGTTGAAAGGTGTTGAATTTTTGGGGTTTTGGATGATGGATTGTGGGGTTTTGAGGGTTTCAATCTGGGTTTTGTTGTTATTGAATCTGGCATGCAGTTCGAGTGGATTTGATCCTGTTGATCGATACTATATAAACTGTGGATCAGCTAATGATGTTGTTGTGGGTAATATCACTTATGTGGCTGATAAATCTGGGGCTAAATTCTTGACTACCGCTCAAGATATATTAGCTGATAGCAATTCGAATTCGATAACACCAGCCGATGATTCCCCTGTGTTTCGTACTGCAAGAATCTTTAGTGGACCGTCTAAGTATACGTTTTCGATTAGTCAAGGGGGAAGGCATTGGATCCGCCTCCATTTTTATCCATTTGCTTATCAGAATTATGATATGAGCTCTGCTAGTTTCTCTGTTTTCGCCCAGAAGACTAACTTGCTTAGCGATTTCAGCCCTAAAAATGCTACCGTTAAGGAATATTCTGTTAGTGTGTCGGCTGGAGACCTTGTGGTCGCGTTTTCGCCTTCAAGTAACTCGTTTGCTTATGTCAATGCTATTGAAGTTGTCTCAGTGCCTGATAACCTTATTACCGATGATGCAAACCTCTTTAATCCACCGGGGCAGTTTAGTGGACTGCCTAGTCAGTCTCTCGAGACTGTTGCCAGGTTGAATATGGGTGGGCCTTTTGTGTCGTTGGTGAATGATACGTTGGGGCGTAACTGGATTTCAGACAGTAGGTTCTTGGTGAACCCTAATCTTGCCACAATCGCCTCCAACATTGCAGCCGTGCGTTATACTGATGGTGGTGCCACGTCGGATATTGCCCCACAAACTGTTTACGGGACTTTGAGAAAGATGAATTCTGGTGATGACCCCCGAAGCAATTTCAATGTCACTTGGGATATTCCAGTCGATCCGGGCTTTCAGTACTTAGTTCGGTTGCATTTCTGTGATATTGTCAGTGCATCCCCTAACCAGCTTGTCTTTAATGTTTATATCAATACTTTTCTTGCCTCTCCGGATCTTGAACTAACCACAAAGACTAACGGGCAATTGGCCATTGCTTATTTTATGGACTATGTTACCCCATCGATAGATAAAAGGATCATTAGTATAAGTATTGGTCCGTCTCCTAGGGGTGCTTACCCTGATGCCATTCTCAACGGATTGGAGATTATGAAAATGAACAATTCCAAAGATAGCCTTGCCGGTTCATCCGTTTTACCTAATTTTCCGGGCAAGAAAAACAATTTGGGACTTATTGTGGGGGTGAGTGTTGGAGTGCCGGTAGCGTTGATAGCACTTCTTGGTATTCTGTTTTTTGTGCAGAAGAGAAGGAAACAAGAGCGTCTCAAGTATTCGAAAACTTGGGTTCCCATATCGGTTAATGGTGGAACTTCTCATACTATGGGAAGTAAATATTCAACTGGCACGACTGTTAGTGTTGGTTCTAACTTGAGCTATCGCATCCCTTTTGTGGCGGTTCAAGATGCAACCAATAACTTTGATGAGAGTTGGGTGATTGGAGTTGGTGGGTTCGGAAAAGTATACAAGGGAACTTTGCACGATGGCACGAAGGTGGCTGTTAAGAGAGGCAATCCCAGGTCCCAACAAGGCCTAGCAGAGTTCAGAACAGAAATCGAGATGCTTTCCCAGTTCCGCCATCGCCATTTGGTTTCCTTGATCGGATATTGCGACGAGAAGAATGAGATGATTCTGGTGTACGAATACATGGAAAACGGAACCGTCAAGAGCCATCTGTACGGTTCAAATCTTCCAAGCTTAGGTTGGAAGGAGAGGCTCGAGATATGCATCGGGGCAGCTAGAGGATTGCACTATCTTCACACCGGGTACGCCAAAGCAGTTATCCATCGTGATGTCAAGTCTGCAAACATACTGCTCGACGAGAATTTCATGGCTAAAGTTGCCGACTTTGGACTCTCCAAGACAGGGCCCGAGATCGACCAAACACATGTCAGTACAGCTGTCAAAGGGAGCTTCGGTTACCTAGATCCCGAGTACTTCAGAAGGCAACAGCTGACTGAAAAGTCAGACGTTTACTCATTCGGTGTTGTCTTGTTCGAAGTTCTTTGTGCTAGGCCCGTTATAGACCCATCCCTTCCAAGGGAAATGGTGAACTTAGCTGAATGGGCAATGAAGTGGCAGAAGAAGGGCCAGCTAGACCAAATCATCGATCAATATCTCGTGGGGAAAATAAAGCCCGATTCCCTCAGAAAGTTTGGAGAAACAGCGGAGAAATGCTTGGTTGATTATGGGGTCGATAGGCCATCCATGGGAGACGTTCTATGGAATCTTGAATATGCTCTTCAGCTTCAAGAGGCGGTGGTTCATGATGACCCCGAAGAGAATAGCACCAATGCTATAGGTCAACTGTCTCCTCAAGTTGGCGATTTCAATCACGTTGATGACTCGAGCACTTCTGTGGCCCAGTTTGAAACATCAAGTGTCGATGATCTGTCTGGTGTTTCAATGAGTAGGGTTTTCTCGCAGCTAGTAAAGTCCGAGGGGAGATAATCATCGTGAGTAGATGATGATATACAAGTAAGTGACTTTTCTTTCTATACTTCTTATATGCTTTTTATGTATCACTCAAACATTTGGACTTGTATTCGTTTCAAATCTTGCTAAATCTTACTGTTGACCTATGTTTCCATCAATTAATGTAATTGTGTCATGTTTTTATGTTGCGTTGATTTGAAACCTCGGGTGTTGTTTTTCGACAATGAAATTTTTGGTCTCTTTATAGACAGTTCCATTGAGGCATTGAGCTATTGGTATTTGTTTAGCTTTCTTGCATTTAGGGTCTCCATTGGTAATTTCTGTTCTGGAGAATCGAGATCATCTATTCTAAAACTATATTTCGATCTCTTGTTTCAGCCATTGGATCACCATCGTGTTCGTTTTAGAATAGAGTGTCTCCTCTGGATAATTTCATTATAGCTTTTCTTTTGATTTATTTTAAAGTTTTGGCTAATTTATTATGCAGCAAATATATAAAGTGAATGTGTTCCCAACTAGTGTGTATGACATTATTTTGGTCCCTTTTAGATCATGAAAGTGTACATTTCACCCACATAAAGCCAAGAAACTTGGTTAGTACTTGGTAAATTTTGTATGCCACCTTCGAGGCTAAAACTAGATTTATTTTTTTCCCATATATTAGATTTTTGTGTATATATTCATAAAAGATGGAACAAATATTTATACATAAAATGAAAAAGAAAATTATGCATAACTCAAATGATTGTTGAAAATTTTCAATCTTTTATTATTATTATTAGTAATAATAATAATAATAATAATAGTAGTAGTAATAATAATAATAATAATAATAATAATAATAATAATAATAATAATAATAATAATAATAATAATAATAAGAGTGCGACCAAAATGACTTGTGCTACAATCATCTTGATCCTGCAAATTATTAATATATTTTAAACTTATTTTAATTTTTAAAAAATGAAAAAAAAATGAAAATAAGAAAACTAAAATGAAGGTGGGAATATTGAAAATAATTCATCAAACTTTCAAAATTCATTAGTCAATGAAAATTGAATAAATTTTGCATACCTGTTTTCTAAAATATACTATAGAGTTTACATAACAAATTTTGACTCTCACTTTGTAACATATAATTGAGAATCATTCTAGGTCTTAATTTTTTTTTTTTTTTAATTTAGCATGAGAAAACAAAATAAATGGTGGTAGGATGAAAATGATCACTCAAACTTTCCAATCATATTATTTAATCAAGTAAAATGATTTTGATGAACATGCATTACCAATATATGAAAATTGTGTTTGTTTTCAAATCCAATATTTGTTTCAACAATCAAATAACATGTTAATCATACTATATTATATGTAACTAAATGATCCAAAATAATAATTTAAGTTTGAGCTCGGTCTCATCAATTAATAAACTGAATCCAACTAAAATAATTTTTTTAATTATTGCATAAGCCGGCCAAAAAATAAAAAAGATTGTATCAAATCAAGTGTATCAAATAGTAAGATCATTTTCCCTCAAAAAATTAATGAAAAGTTTATGTTAAATAGAAATTGTATTCTAAAAGAAGAAATTATATTTCTTCTTTTAGAATAAAATTTATATTTAACATAAACTTTTCATTATTAATTTTTTTTTTTTTTTTTTTTTTGGCCCTAGAACAAATCCAAAATGGAAAAAGTTGCATACTTATAATCATAATATTCAGATAATAAAATCAAATAAAGCTGATGATATTATATAATATATACGGTATGTAATTGATCAGTAATGGTAATGTAAAATTAAATATAAAATACTATCTAAAATTGAAGATCTAGTATGCACAACCCAACTAAAAGTTGATAAATAAGAAAAAAAAAAAACATATATATGGCGATGAACTCAAAGAGTCGTGGATTGTACGTAACAATAATTACAAGCGTGTTTTAACTTTATGATTATATATTGATGGTCGGCCCATCCCATTTTTTACCCTTTCTCTATTGGGCTACTAATCATGCTTCCCACTCCATCACTAGTCCCTCCTCGCCTCTATTACTTTTTCTTATTACTAATACTTACTATTATTATTTTTTTATAATTTAATTTTTAACAAATAAATGTCATTTTAAAAATTAAAAAAATTATTTCAAAATAAATGTTATTATTGGATTTCAAGACATATTTGTCTATAATGTACCAAAAATTCTCTCATTTAAAAGTGTTATTCAGAAGAAGAAAGAGAAAAAAAAACTCACACAATAATTATATTTAAATAAGGATAAATCAAATATCAGTCTTTTATCACCTTTCTTAATCTATATGAAAAACTAAAATAACATTTATTTTGGGATATGGTAAATATTTAGAATCCACCTATGTTCGTTAGAAAACTATAATTGATTTATTTAATTTAATATATGATAGTATCATAGTACACAAGACAAATTACACTATATATGATACATGGTATGACTTATACAATCTTCTTAGTTTTGGTCCAGTTACCCTATAAAAGGATAACGTACTAATAATTAAATTAAAGATACATAATAATTTGACAATCGAATAATCTTTTATTGAAAGATAAGTTTTTCTGTGTGTGTGAATATTTTGCAAAACTAAATTTGAAGTTGAAGTTCCAAATTTAAATTTTGGATAATTTTATGTATTATGGATGAATTTGGCATGAAAATTATTGTTTGAACTACCCAGATTACCCCTAATACATGGACAAAGCTTCATATAATCACACTTTTCACCTACAAAAATAGCTTTTCTTGTTCCAGTCTGATTGAGACCTTCGTTTTATCTTAATTATAGTTAAATAATTGTTTTTAATAGCTATAAATTCTGTTAATCTGTCCTTTCGTAACATCAGCAAATTAGAGTAATCTGACTTTGGAAAATAATTATGTTTATTTACTAATATTGAACTGGCAGACTGCAGATATAAGCCCAAAAAATAATTAGAAAGTGAAGTAAAACTTAAAAAATTCCAGAAAATAATAATAATAAAAGAGCTACGAAAATCTCTCCTCATAAATAAATCTTGATTTATTATATTTAAGAATACAATGATTATTGATGAAGCTTAACTGTTATATTATTATATCTTAAAATGGTCAATGGCGATAACTGAAAGTCAAATTCCAAATCAGTAATCAATTTTTATAATTAATACTCTTCACTAATAAAAGGAAATTATAAGAGGTGTGAAACAATCATTTTTTATGAAAAGGAGGACCAAAATCTAATTATACCAAACTAGAAGGCCTCTATGGCTGTATCCTTCATCAAATTTGTCAACTTATAGCTAGTTGTTGTGAGGGATCTTAGTGCAAAATCTGAAAAGGATTGGTGGAGAATTTCGTCAAAAGAAAAAGTTAAGAGAAAACTACATATTAGCCAACTAATTTTTTGTGCACTGAAAATTTGTCCTATTAATAAGAAAATTTAAGTCGTCCACGCAAATAGCATTGGTGGACGAGGACCATACTTCTTCTAGAAATTGTTGTTATCACTCTTTTTGTTTTATTTTTATTAATATTCATTTATATATCATGTGTGATAATATTCAATGAATCACGACTATTTTTATAAATAATTCCTGCCCATAATTACATTGCATAGTACTATATTTTGACACGTTATATGTTGCATTAACGGTGTTATGCACGTTACTTTATAATTTTTTTTACACGTTTTTTTTACAGCCTTTCCATGATGGGGTTGAATTTTTATATCATTGTGTTCACTTCGTTAAAATAAAAAAAACATCTCTTATCATTATCCAAACAAGCTTTTGATATTGCCCTGGCAAGTGGCATGTCTTATAACTTTTATTTATTTATTTATAATGCATGAAAAATACAATATAAGCTATAATAGTAAGACAAATTTTGTTATAGTTATCCTAGGTTGAGTTATAATAATAATATTTCATTTCATATTTGATTATAACATTGTTTGTACATATGGAATCACATCTATATGAATGTAGATATATATTGAGTAATAAGACACAAGATAACATACTACTCCCTCCGTCCCAGCTCAACTTGCCTACTTGCCATTTTTGTTTGTCTCAACTCAACTTGCCAGCCCATAAATGACAAAAAAAAATTTACATTAATATCCCTATATTTCAACATTATTACAAAAATGTCATAAAAAAGTGCATATCCACTTGATTTGATGTGCATATTATTACAAAAATGCCATCAAAAAGTGCATATCCACTTGAGTCAACTGCATTTTCTTAATCTCCGTGCCCGGTCAACGTAGACAAGTTGAGCCGGGACGGAGGGAGTATTTTATAATAGAAAATCCAAATTGGTCATCTTAATTATTAAGATTAAATGTATATCAAACGAAAATTAAATACCTTTTATTTATTTAGTGGACAAACCAATAATTTACCTAGGAATAGTGACAAATACATACTCACATTTTTATTTCTTCTCCTAGTAAATTAGCTCTACATATGACAATATATATATATATATATATATATATATATATATATATATATATATTCCTTATCCTTTTTTCTTTCTTTCGAAGAAAATAAAACCTTTTTTGATTTGCCATTTATAGTTATTTGAACACGCAAAAGATACCAATCTTCTTCAACATCAATAACATTGATTTGGATACTTAAACAACACAAATTCATAACACGTGAATCGTGATGGACGACTCCATAACATTTTTCATAGAAACAAGAAGCAAATTCTTTGAAACATAATTATTAAATATTTATATATATACTTATATAAGCCAAAAAAAAAAAAAAAAAAAAAACAAGAGTCATCGTATAACTTAAAAACTCAAAAAAAAAAAAAGAAAAAAAAAAGGAAAATCATCAATCAACAAGCAAAAGAGAAGAAAAAGAATTACATGATAATTATATTAATTAGCAACATCAATGTCGGTGGTGCAAGAGAGCAACCGCCGGAAAATGGAGGCCAGGACGGAGCAGGAGGCGGATGACTTAGCCTTCTTCTTCTTTTTCTTACCACCGGAGTTTCTCTTTTCATGAGGCGGCTTCGCCGTACCCCAGCCGAGGCACTTTATGGTCTTTTCATCTCTGTGATCTTCTTCTCTGGAGAAAGTGTAGCTTCTCAAGTACATTTGCCGGCATGAAAAACTGTCCACCACTTTAGGGTGGCCGTACATGGAATTGTGGCCGTCTTTCAGAGATTTAGAGCTCATCGATCTCACGAACTCGAAGTCGGATTCCGGCCACTTGTACAGGTTGACATAGGTGGCTCTGACGGGGACTCGAGCGTCGTCGACGCAGCTCGATATGCATTTTCCTGCCATCTAATTTCTTTTCTCGCTGGAGATTGAATCTAATGTTCTGATATCGTATATATAAATATATATGTATATATGTATTTGGACGGAGCTTGAGGAAGAAGAAAAGCAGAGAGAGAGAGAGAGAGAGAGAATGTGTGAGGGGTCAGAATGTTATAGTGCGGTTATATGCGTTGGAGTATGGCAATGATTTGGCGTCATGTGATTGGGTGAAGGCGTAACTGTGGGGTCCACCACCTAATTGGAGATTTCATGCGTGGATAATTTTTCTATTTTCAGTTATTGACTCTTGACAGTTTTCTTCTACCTACATTTCATTTCTCTTTCTCTCTATAAACCACAATAATATAGCATGATAATTGGTATCTCCCTTCTTCTTGTCTTAAATTTCATTATTTCTAATATATGTTACGAGTATAATAATTTCAAATTGATGATACACACATTGAAATAAAATATCTTAAGTGCTCCTTTCCTCTTTTTTATTCTACATTTAACATATGCATCTTCTTTTTATTCCATTACTATTTCACATTTAATATAAATACAAATATAGCCACATGTAGGCTAGATGATAACTGACAAGCATAACTTTTTTCATAGATTTTTCTTTTTTTTTTTTTTATAATTACATTTGAGATGGAAAAAACTCAAACAAAAGAAAATTTGTAATACTCACCATAAACAACTCTTGATATATTGAGTGATAATGTACATATTTATATATGATTAAATCAACACTGTCATCATAACTACCAAATACAATTAGATTGAAATCAATTTGCGATAACGGTAATCAACACCCATGATATCCTTGTGGAAAATGATGGATTCTATCAACTAAAATTAATTACTACACCAATAATTATGTGATACCTACTATATATTTTGGTTGAGGACGAAAAAAGTGAAAATAAAGATATTGGGAAAATAGATTATAGTATAATTTGGGTTTACAGTTTCCTCGATATATATGAAAAATTTGCTAGAGTAGAGTGTGTGGTTCGTCACGAATTTCTCATCGACTAAAAATTCACATTATTATCATAAAAAAAGATCCATTTATGTGGCTACATAGTCGATTTAAAATTGACTCTTGAATAATATTGATATAAAAGGTCAGAATATATGTGTGTAAGTGATTAAAGTTTGTCATTTGATTGTGAAAAAAATTAAATAGTTTTCCTTACAAGCTTCCACTTGTATAACTCACGAAGTAAATGACAAGTTTTACATTGAAAAAAGAAAATCAATTGAGACTATACCATGAATCATTTTGTGGAATAATTCACCTATAATTTTGAAACATTTAAAAAAGTCATATTTAAGTATACCCTAAAATAATGATATTGAAGACACACTCTATTATCAACCTTATAATTCCAGATTACATAATTTCACTTTTAGAAAGTAAATATATCTACCATCTTTTTCGCTCAAAATGGTATATTAAAATTAATTTATCAATTTTATACAAGTTCTTACGATTGTAGCTGTAATCTAAATGCACCTTTCTGAGGAATATTTTAAAAATAACAGTGTTTCCTTGCATAATATATATTTCTTGCAGGTCAAAATAAGTGACAGTTCCGGAGGTTAATATAGTTTTAAATTAATTGTCGTTTTAATTATTTTGAAAAAATAAAAAAATCTAAATTTACTCTTAATCTCAATCTGTAAAAGATTATTAATTTTAAACCTATCTATTTAATTTAAAATTTATTCATATAAGATTCTACACGATCTTCTTTTATCTCAATTTTCCTTATTATTATTATTATTTTTATTTTTTATTTTTTTTATCATCTCATATCTTATTAATTTAGTAATGAGTGGAAGAAAAACCGAATTGTCTAAGAACATTTTTGTCCAATTTTTGAGTGCACTCATGTGCACCTGATGCACACATACACACCGGTTGGGTCTGGATCGACCCAGATCCTCTTACTTTTTTTTTTTTGTCATGACTTTTATGTTATTTTAGACATACATTTATGTAATATTACTCATACTTTTATGTTATATTAGTCATACATTTATGTTCAAATATCATACCTTTATTAAATACTTTTAACTCTAAAAAAACTCTAATTTCACCACAATTTATACATGTTTACCTTTATGTGATATTATTTATACCTTTATATCAACATAATCATGCATTTATATAATATATAAATGTACAATTAACATAACTAAAAGGTATGACTAACATAACTAAAATATATGACTAACACTACAAAAAAATATGTCTAACATAACATAAACGTATGATAAATGGGAGCATGTTTGGGCAAATTTGTATGCAACCTGATGACGCGTGCAGGCGCATGGCTGCGTGTGGTGGGCCGGATTGACCCAAGCGCACTGACTCTAGATCCATACAATAGATGCATAAAAGTTTTTGTGTCAATTTTTTTGTTATTTAATCTGCAAAATAAGTTTCAAAACAACACCTATTTTGAATGGAAGCGAATAAAAATCCATTAAATTAATAATCATAAGAGTACTTAATATTATTGTTACTCAAAGTCACAAATAGTAGTTATCTTGTCATATTGGCTTCAACAATCAGATAATGACATGTGGGTCCCATTATATTTGAGAAATAGCCACACAGCTCATTGACTTATCTATGATTACTTTATTCTGAAGTATAATCCTTGAAGCTAATTAATTACTTTGCCAACATTTAGTTATTATACAACAAATTAAGAATAATTGACAATTGTAAAGATACTCCCAAGTCCCAAGCAACACACTTCTTATGTTCTCTATCTGTAAGTGTAATATCTTATGTTATATTTCATCAATATAATATGTTGTAATGAAATAAGATATAAGAATCTTTTTTAATCACACATTATATGATATGATATGCTACAAAGTCTCTCATACACGCTACTCAATAAAGTATAAGATTATATTTTTCTCTAATTTACCCTTGGATATATTAAAATTTGAAAATTAAATACAATTATAATTTATACAAACCCACCCATATGTAGTTTTTTACAAGTTATCTCATCCAAGGAGAAGTGAATTATATAAAGAAAAGACAATGATGAACCACCAACCAACTTCCAGAGAAAAAAAAAGAAAAATTGTTTCATCATTGCTTACACATTCATCTTCTACTATTTTTATTATTGATATAATAAGAATTAGAATTGCAGCATCAACATGTTAAAAATTAAAATACATATATTGTCACCTTGATCGAACCTTTTGCAATTTACATAAAAAATTATATCAAGCGATTTTACCAATATAAATCAAACCCATTTTCTTAAATTTCATACGTAAATTATGGATTGTAAATAATGAGTTGTTTGTAAATAATGAGTTGTCCCGTCTTCTGTAATTATTTTACAAGAGACCCACACTGCAATTTAAGTCGTGAAATCAGATTAAAAGTACAAACTACCACGTATGTAAGCCCCAATAGTGCAGTGGGCTTAGAAACTTTTCACTTTAGTGGGCTTTTCTTACAGGCAAAAAATTCCCAATGTCACCAATCTGTTTTCTCTGGAATTCGAACTATTGGTCCAACATTTATTTTCGTAGTAGTAATTAGAAAGGAAATTACTCTCTTCAAAAACTTCTTAGGCATTAAACACAATACATACTGACAAAATGTAAAATATATCATACTTCATAATAGATAACTCAAATTCATATACAATCAATATTATAATGATCCAACAATTTATGTGTAAAAAAACGTGTACAACGTTTTTAAAGAACAATCGTCGTGTCGTGTAGGGTTGTTTATATATATATTTCTCTTAGCTCACTTTTTTTTTTTAACACAAAAACTTAAATAAAACGGTCTTACAAATAGTTATTGTGATACAAATTTTTATTACCCACAAATAAAATCCACTTTTACAAATTCATACATGAATTATAAAATGGGAATCGTGAGTTGACCCGCCCCACATAACTAAATCTGTGATGTTTTAATTTTCCCTGATTCTTGTAAATTACCATTTATCAACTATCAAGATGCTTAAGTCTCATCCAATTTAAATAAATCACTAGGGATGATTTTTCCCCGATGCATCTTTTATATAAATTTAAATGTGATTACAATTTATCGACATTTGTTGATGACATACGCGAGCAATCAAATGATATATGTGAAACCCCACAATATAATTATTCTCTTTCATTCACCCATCCATTCCTACTACTAGGCTATGGCTGTCCAATTCTTAGGCTTTCATTTTTTCTTTGTTTAGAATCATAGCACTAGTAACTTTCACTAATATGCAAATTGACCTTCACAAGTTTTCTATTCTCATCATTCTCATTTTCCTCCAATAATGATTAATGATTATTGTGGAAATTGAACTTAATCAGTCAATTCCGGAAGTGTTTCGATTGATTCCATCCCCCGTATCATACTCATACTCGTAATTTTATTAATTGAGATTTGATGTTTCTCACTTTATAAATACACATAATATATACATTACTTCTGTTATATATTACATATAACTTGTACAAACAAAATAAAAAATGAGATGAACAAAGAATGCAATGTGATATAAATCGTATATAGACTAATTATATACCACTTGGTAAGGAATTGTGTTGTGCCGATTCAATTATAAATCAAACCATAATTTCACAACCTAATTCAACTCATATTTAAAACTTATTTTAGTTATTTTTATTACATGTTAATTTCTAGGTCAAATGGGCTTGACGTATTTTTAGACCTGAACGACAATTCAACGTATACTACGTACATCTCGGGTCGGTTCATTAAGTTGGGCCAAAATGATCAGCTCCAATAAGTGCCAAGTTATTACGTGGAATTAAAATCATTTTCCTACCCCGAAAAAGTTCCATTTAAAAGGACTGTCCATATTAATTAAAAGAAGGAATAGAAAGCAGCATAACAATAGTATATCAGTGAAATGTACATATGAATCTAACTAGTTTGTCTTTAACATTAATTCTTAAATCGCTTCATTAAATAACCCAAAAGAGCTTCTTAACATTTAAAAAAAAAACTGTGAATTGAATATATGGATCAAGGCATCAAATTAGTTGCAAATGCATCAAGTAAAGTGATCCAGTTATAATCGTCAATAAGGTTATCATCTTCCTCTACATATCCATGATCCCATTGACTTTGAGATGTCTTCTCTACTTCATCGTTCCTTGCAAATCTTCCCCTGACACGTGGCCGACTATCTGCTAAGGTTTTCCTACATTCATACTAAACAAAATCATGTGTTAGTCAGATGAAATTGTAGTGTATTGAGAAGTAGGAGATAAAATAAACCTTGATCTTCTTGTTGAAGTTCCTGAGAGTTCTCTTGCTTCTATATCTCTCAATTCTTTCCCTTTTCTCTTCTGGGCTGTATGGGGTGGCTCTATTCATGCTCTCTATTATACTCATGTTCTCACTTGCTAATCTTGACCATTGATCAATGTGTTGGACGCCCTATTGCATATTCAAATTAAGTTTTAATTAATTTGAGGAATTTATAATGGCATTGGAGTTGATAAACTTGGAATTACCTGGAAATCATCGATGGTGAATGCATCGGTGACACAGCTATTTTCGGGTGAATGAAGTTGGGAGTTTGTGTGAAGAGAGTGGATTAGAGTCGGACTATGGTTGTGCTCGTGAGCCGGAGGCGCTACTGGCTGTGGTTGTGGCTCCAACATGGCTTGATTCCGGATCGAGAATTGGTCGTAATATTTCGAGAAATGGTCCAAGAGAAGTTGGTGGCTATGTTGTTCCAACATGTTTACTTAGTGAATATAAATTGGTTTCAAGATTTGATAAAAGAGGAATGGGAATTAAGATGCTTAAATTGGAGTGAAAAGGGAGTGGAGTTGACTTGGCAATCTTGTCGCACCTTTGGCCTACCTGCACCACCACCACTAATATCTTCATAACTTGGCCTGCCCAAGATATTCACTACTTCTACAATTGCTTCATTCCCCAAAACTAGAATAAATTATATGTATACACATCATCATATGTGTGCTTGCTCTATTGCACTGGAGGATCATAATTTGAACGCACCATAATATAACAAATTTTCGTGAATCCGGTGACATTACACCAAAAATGAGTATTTACGATAAGAGTTTTTGCAACAATGCAAAAAATGCTGATATAAATTGATAATACGTTGTCACAAAAAACAATAAAAAAAAAACTTATTTGCAACAACATACTAATATATTAGCTACAACAATGTTGTCGCAAAAAAACTATTTGCGAGAAAGCTTTTGCAATAATAATTTAGCGACAAAATGTTGTCATAAAATATTTTTGCAATAATTATCAATATTGTTGCAACAACATTTTGTTGTCATATATACTCATTTTTCTTGTAGTGAAAAAGATATGTAAAAAGAGAATATAGTATATTTGCATTGTGGTCCTAATCCTATGATCCCTTCACTCTTTGTATTAAGTCTCTTGTGAGACCGTCTCACGAATTTTTATTGCATTGCGTGAGACAAATTGACCCATAACTCAATCACCTACAATCCAAACCCTACAATTCACATGTTATTTGTAGGTGATGGGGATCCGTCTCACAGTAACTATCCGTGAGACCGTGAGATCGTCTCATGAGTTTTTACGCTTTGTATTTGCTCATAATGCCTAGTGAGGGACATTCATTCCTACATACACCCAATTTGACACAAAATATGAAATGTCCCCCACCACTTCAGTTCTTTGAAGAAGTATGGGTTAAAATGGTGTACTTTATCAATCCCATGTGGGAGCTAGGGCACACCCCCCCTAATTCATCTTTTTTTTTTCTTAGGTTAGGAGTTAGGGTTATCATACATTATAACAATGAAATCCTATATTTTATTTTTTGTTTTATCAATATAAAATAATGATCACATTATTGATGTCAGTAGAATTAAATAAGATCAACTCGTAAATTGGTTAGGAAAAATTTATGTTAGGCCAATTTTTGACCATATTTTTACATGATATTTTATTTTGATTAAAATATAAACAAGTTGTAAATTTGAAATCTATGTTTTCAGAAGATAATTTTAGAGTATTTACTTTTTCAAATCCAATCTCGGGTGAATGAGTAATTAATTAATACTGTAAGTTTGCAACTTAAAACATGTAAAATGAATTGAAGAGTGTTTGGTGTGGCTGAAGGACGTGGTTCAAACACGTCGTTCAGACTTCTAGGTCAGGTTGTACATAACGGTGCAAGTTCAACCCGAATCGTTGTGACTATAACCGAATAGATGCGGTTAGAACCGATTGTATGTGAAAAGTCCGAAAGGGTTTGAGCTTGAATTAAACCAATGATAGCCAAATTAAAGGGATCAATGAAACCAATTTGAGTCACTCTGAGACATATTATTTCAAACCAAATTATGTCTAATTCCTATAAGACACCACACCTCTTCACATTTTATGACCCTAGAAACATTCATTTCATTCACTCAACTATGATTTGCATTCTTAGTATTCTTGGAATTGTAGTTCTCTCTTCTTCTTGTCCCAAAAAATTTCAAATATCATTTTTGTATGTCGAAAAACTTTGGGATTCGTTGTGTTACGATCCTTAACAAATCGTTGTATCTTAGGGATATTTGTCAGAGACTGTACGTAAAACATTGAATACGGAAAAAAATTGTCTTAATCGAGAAAAAGTACTCTTATCATAACTTTTCCTTTTTTTTTTTTTTTTTAAAGTTGTTTTCAAGTACATCATACATATTTTGCAATAGATTCGACTAGGATAGTTGTCATTATATCGACATAAGCGTGACAGCCAATATTATAGCATATTAGATAAATTTAAAAAAAAAAAAAAGATAGTTCTCTTTCAAAAGAACTATCCTTTCCCCACTTGTATAAATAACGCTATCAATTAACACTTAAAATGAATTAAAAAAAATTAAAATTATAAAGATGAAAATCAAAATATATAACAGAGGATCATGATAACAATTATTGGTAAAAAAGCCATATTAGAGTCTTCTTAACTTTGAAAGAGATCATGGAGCATGCATAGTAAGATTTTTTAAATTTAGGTACAGATATATTTAGCCAGAAAGAGAAAACAAAAAAAAGGTAGAAAAAAGAAAAGAGATCCAACTTTTGACTGGTTAAATTAGATATATGTCTGATTCAAGAAGTGTGGAAGGCATATGCTAGGCTTTTGCATGACTTGTTGTTGTTGCCACTATCATCAAACTTCTACTCATTCTCATCACACTTTCAACACTGCTTTCTAACTTTCCTTCCCCATTTCAAGAAAGAGTTGACATTTTCTTTTTATCATTTCTAGACACTGATTAATCCTAGCATGCATGCATGTTACCATTAATTCTTTATTTTGATGTATTTGTTATTCGTTTTATAATTTCAATAAAAAATATTAATATAAGTATCCTCCTATCACCACACATATAAATTACCTGAGCAAATTTACATAAGAACTTTTTATCTCAGATACACTCTAGTCTCTATTGACAAAAATGTCATTTTAATTAGTTAACTCTTTTTTCCAAAATTGTCCTCATCTATAATGAATGTTAAGTATGAATAAATCAGTCTTTTTATGAAACTTCTTATATAAAAATAATTATTGAAATTCATTGATATATTTAACATCTTGATAAGAGTAATGTTTTTACTTGAACATCAAATATTAATTGATTGGAAGAATGTACGTAGCAATATATATATATATATATATATATATATATATATATATTTGACGCCTTAAATTTTCTATCTTTTTACGAGTGAATTAAATAACTATTAGTCCCTCGATCTCAATGAATCAGCAATTGACGATTCGGTACTTGATTGGTTATAATTCAAATAATAAAAATATATTAAATGAATTAGGACGAAAAAATGGGTACAGTTCTTGGTGCAAGAAATCGTGGGTTTAAAGCAGCTGGTAGGAAGATTCTTCTGAGAATTTACATATTTCTTGCACAAAATTTATAAATTAGAATAATTAATTAGACATCTTGTAGAAATATCAACAAAATTCACACACACACACACGCATATATACACGCACTTAATTTTTTTTAAACCCATTTTACAAATTAAAATTCAAGTCCATGCATTTATGAAATTTAAACGCTCGGTATACACTTTAGTAAAGAAGACCAGATACTATTGTGTTACCTCTAGCTAGCACGGTCCAAAACAATCACGGGATATATAAGAAAATCTTCAAAATTAACCGCTCCAAAGTTCGGAGGGAATATTAGAAAAAATAATTCGAAATTGCACTTATGGTTATCAGAAACTTCTATCTCTTAAATTGAAGTGAAATAAATATAAATTTTATAGTAAAATTTGAAGTCGGATACATATAAACTAGAACTAAATGTATTATACATTACTTTGTATAAGTTATAAATTAATTATTTAATTAATATCTATTGTAGTTAATAGATTTTATGTGTTCCTAATTATTCATCATAAATATTTCACTTCATTATTTAATTGTTAATTTCAAGTCTTAAAATTATATTAAATAATAAAATACTCAATCAAATTTTTAACCAATCCAATATAACAATATAGAAAAATGAATTAAATGATAAATATAAATTTGTATATGGTTACTTCCTTAAAATCGGTTATATTCGATTCTTCGGTTCAGTTCAGTTCTGTTTTACACAAAAAATAATCAAAGTCTTTCGATTCAAATAAAATCAAACAATCAATGATTATTGATTTGAAGTTGTTTCGATCAAATTTCTCCACAGTTTGGTTATCTATGAGATCCATGCTCACCCCTACTTAAAATGCCTCAATAAGTATTTGTACATACATATAGATAAATATTTATATATAAAGAAATATATATAGAAGAATCGATGGCATAGGCAATCATTCATATTACTCCGAAAACAGTTGCGCCATTAGATGATCTAGACTTGATCGATCATATGAAATGATTGATTGAAAACTATTAAATACTATTTAATTCTCTTCTTTTATTAATTTAGAGAAAAAAAAAGAAATTTATAGATTTGATCACTCATTATTGAACACACCTTATTTAAAATAAATCAAAAATAAATAAAAATTAAATGATAAATATTTCAAAATTTTACTATTTATTTAATTTTATATTGTATAATTGAAATGGTATTATGGTAATGTTGTGGGTGTGTTTAGAAATTTGATAATATAAAATTATTTTAAAGTGCATAAGTGAGTTTAGTAATAGATGAGTGTATATCCTCACCCAGTTATAAATCTATAAATTTCTAAGATAAGAAGTTGTTTCAATATACATAGGATTATTATCAAAAACTAATCTTTTTTCAATTTTTAATTTTATTTTCTTAAAAAACTAATTAGAGAAATAAAATAAAAACGTATTGGCAAAAACTCATGTGCAACCGTCGCACCGTGCGATGATTGCATTTATAGCACAAAACGACATATTTATGACCGTAAAAGACATACTTGAATAACTCATACTTATACTGTAAAAAAATATACTTATAAAACACATACTTATAACTGAAAAACACATACTTATACCTGTAAAATACATACTTGAATCATGTCGCATGTGAGACAGTCTCACGTGTACCAACTCAAACTCAAACTCATTAGTATGGAAATATAATCTCGAGTTGAGAGCTTTGATGAGATGGTGGGAAATTCAACATTAAGACAGCTACCCTTTTCCGCGTAGACTGAGCACTAATTAGTAATTATGCACTATGCTTTTGTAATTATGCACTCATTTTGTATCTCTTCAAGCACAGGTTGCAAGAATTTGTGTGTTCTAAATAAATAATCAGACAAAATAGTTTTGATGTAACACCTAGAATAAAGCGATGTATAATTGGATTAATTAAATAATTTAATTTTTAATTGTTTGATTTTATTATGTACATTTTAGAAAAATGAAATAATGCATAATTTATTTATCGAGTTATAATTTAATCGAACCATAGACTATAATATAAAAAAAATTGTAAGTTGAAGCTCGAGGTTAACGTGTTAATGGGTGGCCCATTAAGGGTCCGTGGCCCAAAATCGGATCGTATAAAGGCGAAATTTGAAACACAAAGGAATGGAATTTGAACACATTTGAAAAAGGTGTTCTATCTCTTCTTTCTCTCTCTCCCTCTCTCTGTTTCCGGCCGGCCGGCCGCCATGCCGCCGCCAACGCCGCCTTCTTCCTCCCCATTCTGATCGATTCTTACGTCGAAACGAAGCCCTCACCGAGCTCGTTCCAGATCCGGGCTCTAAATCTCCATCCAGCCGCTAGTTTTGCCGAAAAAGGGCAATGAAATCTCGCCAAACCTTTTTCTCTCTCTCTCTCTTCTTCTTCTCTCTCTCTTCCCATTTTTTCTCCTCTCTCGACCATCTGTGCTCTGTCGCCGCTATTGTCGTGTGGGTGTATGTGTGTTGGGGACGGCGTTGTGTGTAGCGGTGCCGTGCTGCGTGGGTACGTGTTATGCGCGCAGTGGGTGTGTGTGTTTCGGGACGGCACTGTGTAGTGCCGCTGTATTGTGGTTGTGTCGGGCGACGCTGGGTGTAGCGCCGCCGTGTGGGTGCGTGCGTCGTGGTGGTTGCCGACGACGCGGTGTCGCCGGCATGTGTATTGACGAGAAGATCGGGTAGTGGCGCGGCAGGATTGGTGGGTTGGGAGAGGGAGTGGTCTTTCTGCAAATTTGATAGAGTTCAGGGACCTCTTTGCAAACCTTAGAATTTTAAGGATTTTATGTTTTAGTCCCTAAACCTTCTAAAATATCATTTTAGCACCCAATATATTCGAAAATTATATTTAACCCCCAAAGATTTCTAAGTTTTATGTTTTAACCCCCAAATCTTCTGAAAATTATATTTTTGACCCCAAAGGTTTCAAAAATATCAAAAAGACTCCAAATCTTTTCTGATTTTATAAAATTACCCCTGGGTCAAAGTCAACCTTTCTAGAATTTATAAAAATGCCCCTACATTTTTAAAAGCTCCGTTTAAGCCTATTTTCCTCCGTTAAAGCTCTAATCGATCCCTTTAAACCCTATGATCAAGATTCAAGCTTTCGTTTCGTATTCTTCCCTTCGACATTTCTTCTTCTTCAAGAGTTTCTATATTAAAGTATGTATAAGAACGTAAAAAGGAATCTAAGAACCCTCGTTTGCATGTGTAGGCTTTCAAGTTAAGGAAAGATCTTAAGGCTTATGATTCAAAGTATCACGAGGGATCACCACCCAACGAGGTGGGAGTAACTTCTAATATCTAAAGTTTACGTTTCTGTATTTAATGAACGATTGATGATGAACGAATGCATGCATGTGAACTTAATGTTAATGAAACACTTATTGATCGCTATGAACTGTTGAACCTTATGTGCCATGAATACATGCTGTGATTACTGTGTTCATGCATGCATATTATGATTATGTTATGAAAGGACAAAAGTCCACATTCATGATACGGAGGGACTAATGGTCCGTAAAAAATACTACGGAGGGACTGGTGGTCCGTAAAAAGCACCAACGGTATAAAAACCGTTTATAGGGTAAGACGGGGAGTACCCGCACCTATCTAAAGTTATGTGCAATGCATTTTATGTGTTGTGTCTAATTATTGTACTTATAAACGTTTGATCAGTTTAACTGCTTAATAAACGTTAATATATGAAAATTATCCCCACGAGTGTATTCAACGCACTCACCCCGCGTGTATTCACGCTACAGGGAATGAGAAAAGTAGGGAAGGATAGAGAGAGAGGGGTGTCGTATCAAGAAGTGTCCTTTCCTTTTCGGATTTTGGTTTTTTTGAACCATGTTAATCGTTTGTAAAAGTTAAACCGTTTTTCTGTCTATGGATCCTGTATGAATTTTCACTGCTTTGATTTCAATGTTTTCTTCCGGCTATACGCTGAGGGTTTTGAACATGTAAATTCGCAAGTTTAAAAGTTCTCGAAGCTTTTATTATGAATGTTATTTGAATCTTTTATCGTCTGTTAATCTATGATGTTTTAAAATGTATGTTTCTCTTTCCTCTTGCTGTGCGCCCACAAAGAAAACTCTGATATTTTTAAGTATGAAAATGGGGCGTGATATTTAAAGGCACAATTTATTTGCCAAATCTCAAGTTCTATATGATTAATGAAAAATAACCAAAACAATTTATCAAAGAATGTAGAAGTTCATTTGTTCAAAAAATACAGAATAATTTACTATATTATATTATGTTTTTGAAATCCTTCAACTCCAAATATGATATGAGTCAATGACACTAGTGCTCAATCATATTTGTTGTGGATTAAAGTTATGTACATCAACTCAAGTATTCATTTGTTCACATTTACAAAAGGACATTTATATGTCAACTAGACACGAGCTTTCAACCTGGTCGTCTACACACATGCTTAACACAAAATGAGTTATATTTGAATCCATTACGAGCTTCATCGGAATGCTCATCAAGCGGAAGATTGGAAGTGCCGTCGATCAGGTGAATGACCAAAATAACGTCAATCCAAAAACTCCATGACCTTACAAGGAAGATTGTATAGAATCTTCCATTTTGACGACATCAAAATTACATATGGATCAAGAGAGGT
This sequence comes from Scutellaria minor, assembly GCA_954870855.1. Taxonomy (NCBI): domain Eukaryota; kingdom Viridiplantae; phylum Streptophyta; class Magnoliopsida; order Lamiales; family Lamiaceae; genus Scutellaria; species Scutellaria minor. The sequence goes on from OX940729.1 coordinate 6,836,567, forward strand.
TGTTCATATCTCATGAGGAAGCTCCAATAATAAAAGTACATGACAAAGTGGCATAGAGTAGTCGACTTCTCATATATCAACGTCATCAGCTATATTCAACATATTTGAGACATATCCCCTATAAATAGTGATATGATAAAAGAACAATTATGAAACACAAAATGAATGCAAATAGCTCAACTTGGAGGATCGATCTTAATTAATGTGGCGTGGCATCAAGTCAGCCTAGCTACTAAAATAGGACCAATGAATTTTGGTCTACACATTCATTTTTCACTTTATGCTATTTTAGCTTTATAATTAATTAATGGAATTTTAGACAATGAAAGATGATCGTGAGTACATATGTATAGCTTGCAGTAAATCTGTCCTTATTAATTTGTTTGGAATTTTTTTGAGGGGGAACACGAATCCATCTTTGATTGAGCAATCTTTTTTTTTTTTTTAATTAAAAAAGAAATCCAGACAAGGATAATAGTGTTCTTGTTATTTATTCTAGAGAATCCAAACAATATTTGATGTAGCATCAGTATGAATATTACATAAATCCCCTGTATTTTCTATATACATTTCATTTTAGTATTTACTTATCAGTTACTTAGAATTAGGGAGATTGAAGAAATATTGTTTGAAAGTGGGTCCTATGCATTTCAAGCCCCAAACACAACACACTCTAACCCCATTAAAGATTCATGTACGATGTGGAGTTTCATATCAATTTATTATATAAGTCAATCTAATAAATATTACTGAGATCAATGCAATGATCCTCAAGAAACTACTTGGAAGATAATAATAATTTTCACTGGAAATTTCCATTTTAGTGCTTGAAAAATAATCGTACTAATTTAAGAAAATGTCAATTTAGTCCTCTAACTTTAAAATTAGTTCAATTTCAATCATTTTTCATCAAAATTTATTAAATCCGATGGACACCAGAACTTGACTTGCATGTAACCCAAAAGTTTGGTCGGGGATTACAGTAACTTAGTTAATGTGGCACCATTTTGCTGATTTGTAACTATCTTCATTTTTTTTGTCTTTTAATCAACTGTGATCTAAGTGGTTGGAAATCCCTAAATTTTTGGATCACACGATTGATTTTCAATGAAAAGAAAAATATTGTACTTGGAAATTTATATTTATTAATCTTAATAGAACTATTTTCAGACAACTTCTGATTAACGAGGCAAAATATGCATTTTTCTCTCAAATTTTCACACACTCAAAATAATCGACTCGAGTGGGGGTTTCAAATCAATTGATAGCTCTATTTTCCAGTTTTTGTACAGATGGTGAGGGTTGAAATTAAATGAAGAAGAAAGAAGTGATGTAAAGATAAGAGAGTTGAATTGATGTCCAAGATAGGGTTAACCAGCACTATAGTCATTTTCACTTCCTAAAAGAAAATGCTAAACTATAGGCTTTTTGGTTAAAAGACAACAACTATCTTAATCCATCAAACTATAAGGAGTTATCAACAACCCACCAAAAAACAAAAAAACAAAAAAAACAAAACAAAAAAAACCAAAAAAAAAAAATTATTGAAAAAGTCAACCCAATTTTCCACTCCCTCTTTCAAAGTTGGTTAGGTTATTTCCTAATTACCAATTGATTCTTGCAAGTTAAAAGTATTGTTTGTTAGGGGCCACAAGTTAAAAGTATTGTTTGTTGAGGCTTAGATATAAAAGAATCTTCATAATCCTAATCACTTCAACAGTTCATAAGCTATGTATATATTTAAACATTTCAACGATTGATTTTTAGATTAATAATCAAAAGCTTATAATTAAGGTTGAAAGATACCTTACAATATATAAATAAAATTTAGAGTGAGTCTCTTGTGAGACCGTTTCACCAATTTTTATTACATTATCTGAGATGAGTCGACCTGCAACCCAAACCCTACAATTTATATGTTGTTTGTAGGTGATTAGGTTCTGCCTCACGGTAACTATCTGTGAGACCGTTTCACATGAGTTTTTGTGAAAAAATTAAGCTCTTTTAAATAAATTTAACCAAACACATATTTTAATAAAAGATTTTTATATTTTATTAGTTTTAAACCGGGACGTGTTTGGGACCAGCAATAAATAAGGTAATTAGACTGAAGTTATTAACGGCCCACAACCAATTGCCAAAATGATCATCCCTTGAAGTCCACTATTTACTTAGATCCAAACTACGGCCCAATTTTGACCAAATGCAAATCCAAACTGAATAAGGAAATCAATTCAACCCATTGAACCCAGTTATATTTAATATTGTTCTAATTCGCAACTAATTGTTTATACTTAGCACTTTGTTATTATTTTTATAACACATCTAGCTTCCGTATATTTTTTTTAATATTTTGAGTAGAATCTGCAAAATGGTTTAACAAAGTCCCAACCATAAAAAAATGTTTAAAATGAAGAAATTTGAACATTTATAAATCAAGTCTATATATCACATGAAATCTTTCCCATTTTTAATCAACTCCCCATGAAAAAATTCTGTTTTTTTTTTTGGTTGCATTTTTTATTTTTATTCTTTTTAAACATTTTGGTGGTCAATTACTATTGATTTAGAAAAGGTGCTACAACTTAAATCTGGATGATACAGACTCATGAAAATGGAACGAAAAGACTGTTGGTACTAGTTATGATAGTACGACCTAAATTTGAATGTTATAGAGCAATGTAAGTAAACAAACTAATCTTGTTGGTTACCGATGGAGTGCACATTTTGATGGTATTGGGTCAGAAAGGTAAAATTGCCAAATTTTATAGGAAAAAATTAATGAAGTTGTGTTTAAAAAAAAAATTATCACAACCAATCTTTTGTGTCTTATCTCAATTCAATCTTACAATAATAACATCATACTATATACATAATATATATAGTAATAAAAGGAGAAAATAAAGTCAAACACGATATAAAATACCAAAAAAAAAAAAAGGGAACAATTTCAAAAGTAGAAATTTAGTGTTTAATGACAAGAAGTTGAGAAGCATAGAAATAGACTAATGGGAAATAGCAAGTAGTGATTGTGACTGTTTCTCATACTTAAACCCCAAGCCTTTGGAATCATCAGCACACCAAACAAATATCCCAAAAAGCTTGCCCTCACTCTTAAGCTTGGCAGAAGCAGTAAAGAAGCCATCAGCAGGCCCCAAACCCCCACTCCCATCACTCATAAAACTCGGCAACACTTTCCCCCCACCATAGTTGGACCTCTGAGCTTCAAAGTACTTCAAGAACTGCTCCACACTCGTCCCTGAATCGTACGCATAGAACTGAAAATTCACATAGTCGATCACACCTCCATAGCCTCTCCACAGCGCCATGTACTGCCTCTGCACCTCCTCCTCGTCGAACGGAGCTATCGACGCGAACGTGATCACCCCGTTCTTCTTCAGAGTCGATATCAGAGTCCCAATGCATGTCGAGAACGTGCCCGGGTCGGACTTGAAGTGCTCGTAGTCCACGTCGATTCCATCCAGGTTGTAATCATTGATAATCTTTGTGAGAGAGGAGACGGCGTTGGAAACCCAGGTTTCCGGCGAGGAGGGGCTGAAGAAGGCGAACCCGTTGCCGACGCTGTCGCCGCCTAGGCTGAGGGCGACTTTCACGTTGGGGTGGGCGGCTTTGACGGCGGCGACGTGGGCGGGGGTGAGGTTGTCGGTGTCCCAGAAGACGTTGAAGTGGCCGTTGGTGGGGGAGGGGGAGTCGGCGGTGGTGTAGTCGATGGCGAAGGAGAGGATGAAGTGGAAGTCGACGCCGGAGTTTATGGGGACGTCGGAGAGTTTGACGTTGTTGAAGTCGGCGCCGATGTACTCGCGAAAGAGGTTCGAGTTTCCAGGGGATGACGTGGCGGAGGTGAGGAGAATGAAAATGGAGAGAGAGAGTAGTGAGAGGGATGATAAGGAAGCCATTGGAGAGTTGTTTGATGATGTGAAGAACATGGGCTTCAAGGATTCTGTTAAATAGTGGATTTTGATGAGGAAGAATTTGACAAGATTCATCATCAGCGTAGCGTTACGGGTATTATTATTTTGGTGTTTGTATGTATTAAGGATTTGTGTTTTGGTTGTATGCTTTGGTTTTCTTTTCTTTTTTTTTAGGATAAACAATATTTGACTGCTTACATGTTTTAGTTCAAGCTTTTATTTGATTTGCTTTGAAATTTAGATTTTTTTGTCTGTATGGATGTCTGGATTGATGATGTGGTATTTCAATTTTGACGTCCATATAGACAAAAATTAACATTTTAAGCAACATCTAAAGTTTTTTTTTTTTTTTTAATGAGCTTGGAGGGATTGGAAGGAGGGGTACAATAAAATTAGACAACTTACTTAACCCAAGTTCGAACTGTGATTATTACAATCTGTACCTTTATAAGATAAGATATCTCTTGAGCTACAAGATTCGTGATGACAATCTCTATTTTACATAAAGTAAAATTGAGATTTTCCTCATAGATCAATATAACTTCGAATGTAATTGTAACAACAAATTCATGTTTGCAATGAAACGAATAACAAATCTAATATAACTTGACTAATTATTTGTATTAAAATAAAGTGGATGTATCTCTAAGGTTCTTCTAAATCTTTTCTTCAAGGTTTGGATTTTGGAGTTAGAAACATCAATTAGATTTATTCAAATTTGAATTTTGACTTGAATAACGTTAATTGGAATGTTTGATGTCTTCTTTTGAGTTAAACATTAATTTTGTAGACCTTCACAAAGAATGACTTGAATTTGTAAATAACATTATTCAATCCAAAAAAAAAAAAAATTGAAGACGAGGAAGAAGAAAAAAATCATTTGAACTTAGATGGATTTTTGACTTAAAACACCAATCAAGCAGATGTAGCATCTTAATCACAGATCAAACACCATTTGATTTTGTTGAAGTCGAAAGGAACGTTGTTGAATTTCATGAGTTTTTTATTTGGGAAACGCAAATTAATTAGCCTTTTTTTTTTTTTAGAATCTTGGATCAAAAGTCGTCTTTAATTTATAAGTGAAATTTTACGAAAATTACTGAAAATGTCTCTTCTATGAAGAACGCGATTTAGTGTGGTGAAGAGTAATCTACGTGTCTTGAAATTATGGTCACTTAATTTACGTGTCTTGAAATTATGAAATGGACCTCTTTTATAATTATGGGATATGGTTCTTTCAATACTTGCTTGATCAAATGCTACGAATTGGCTGGTTAGTACTCGTGATTTAACGAACTTCTTGCATTTTATTAATTGAAAAATATTATTTGATTAAATAAGATAAATCACTTTCACATTTATAAAATTTTATCATGATTATTAAAGAAATGATTAAGATATATTTGACAGAAAAAAAAAATCGACCATAACTTTTTGATTATTTACAATAATCAAAAAGTTGAAATGTTGGAGGTCAAATTTTGTATCCATTAAATGTTGTTTTGGAGGTCAAATTTTGTATCCAAATATTACTACAGAAAAAAAAAAAAATTAAGCAACAATGAAAGTCTCATGCACGGTTTTGAATGAGAGAATTTCAATCATTTTTTATACTCTTTATTTATTCTAAATACTAATTCATTATTCTTAACAATAAGGAATATTACTTTCATAATCTCATCGGTTTTTTAGGAACCATATGAGGTCAACAAAATGTTGTCGGAAAAACATATACACTTATCGCAAAAACATTTTGCGATAATATTTAGTCGCTAAATTATTATCTAAAAAGTCTTCTTGTATATAGATTTTTTGTAATAATGTTGTTGTCGCACATAGATTTTCTTAATTGTTTTCTATGATAACTTCTTGTCAATTTATAATATCAAATTTTGAGGCACTACATTGTTGCTAAAAATAGATTTTTTGCAACAATTTTTGTTGTCGCAAAAATCCTAAACACGTACTTTTTTAATATATTTGTTTTTTTAATTTTGACACAATTTTATTCCAAAATTAACTTTATTACTATTTCTTAACTAAAATTAAAGAATGTGATAGAATTAATTTGATTATTCTTTTCATTTTTAAATCATACATTTTTCATTAGTTCATAATATATAATTATCTAATTTTGATATATCTCAATTTATGACAAAAATTTAAAAAACGAGAGGATGGAAGGGAGTACAAATAACACGGGCAAGTCGCATAACATAATTTATCCATACAAACTTGTATTTTCCACGTTGCCAAGATAGAATCATACATAGATGATAGAACGTGAAAATGCAAAAGTTTTTATTCACGGATTACATTCTAATTTTTGGGACCATGTGTTTTCCGTATCCTGTTTGGAATGAAATCCCACGTTATCCATTTGATCCGCTATCCACTTTTCTTATGATTGATTATCCATCCCATCTTCTACTCCCTCTTTTCTTTTCTTTTTCTAATTTTTTTTAAACTTAATTTAAGGTTTTTACATCGACTGATTTGGTGATAATAATTTCATTTCTTCAAGTTACTATCATTGCTACCATTAAAAAAAAAATATTGCTATACCTTTCTTTATATTCTACCACTTTTTAGAATAAATACAATGAATTGTTGGAAATAGACACTAAAATTAGGAACAACCACAAAAGTAGTAATACAGGATAACAAAAAAAAATTAAACTAGTCAAAATATTACAGTTTTTTTAGTCAAATTGTCTAAAATATCTGTTAGTGTTAATTTTTAACACTAATAATTTTTCCTTTTTCTCTATTTTTTATCCAAATTAATTTACTTTTGATATGTGAGTTTGTGGTTGAGATTTTTAAGGGTTGAAAGATTAGATGCATATCACAAAGATTTGTTTGAAAGAGTCTCAAGGAACTAACGTTCCTTTCCTAGAAAATAGGATTTCTTGTTTTCTTTGTATCTCTTTATTATCTTGCAGAAACGTGGGATAAAGAAGATTAAAAAATAGGATTTCTTGTTCTCTTTGTATCTCTTTATTATCTTGCACAAACGTGGGATAAAGAAGATGTGGAAGCAAGAGAAGGAAACGTGAAGTACGTGGAAAAAGAGAGAGAAGAGAACGTGAAGTGGAGAAGTGCATAGTGGAGTAGTGCAAAGTGGAGAAGTGGCATATCTTGAAGATCATGGACATGGCATGAAGATGATGGAGATCATGGAGGATAATACATCATCTACAGAGGTCTATAAATATCAAATCAGAGTCTGGAGAAAGTAGAGAGCGAACAAGTAGAAAGATAGGCAAGCAAAGATATAGAGAGAGTAAAGAACAATTTTTGTTTTCGTTTACAAAGCAGTCTAATGTTGGCACATCTGTGACAACATTTTCATAGTAATTCCAGTTTCTGATTAGTTCAGTTTTTAGGATTACTTTGTAAACCATTGAGAGTTTGTCACACTCATAGAACTTGAGAGAAAATACTTGGAGTGTGTGTTTTCCGAAGAGATTCTTTCTAGATCTCTTTGGGCTTTTTGTAATTACTCATCGAAGTAATAAAGTTTTTCCCTACTGGCATTCCATGAGTATCTTTATATACTCATGGATAATTTCTCTATTTTTCATATCTTCCTTAAAGTTTTATTCCGCTGTTGTTTAGGTTAATGTTGTAACATTTGGGACAACATTAGTCTGTTTGTTTATTTTTACAGGAGATTCTGCCCACCAGAATCTTTTAATTGACATCAAGAGCCTGATCATTTCGATTTTGTAAGTGATAGATCCTGATACTCATGGACATGGATTGGTGTAATCCTCAAGGCAAGTTGTCTGAATGTTGTGGATACAGATTATCTCCCTGATGATGAGTTAGATTGTGATGAAGCTTTTGAAGAGCTTCAAGAGCTTTATGCATCTTTGCTTAAGGTATGGAAGAAGTAATGCAAGCAAATTCTCTCCAAAGAAAATGGAGTCTACTCTCATAAAGAAAGAAGTGGAGCTTGACAAACTTCAATCTCAATTGAATGTAGCAGAGACTACCATTACCAAATGGAATAATAGCACATTGAGAGTCAATGAAGTCTTGAAAGAAGGTAAATCTGATCGAGTAGGTATTGGATTTAATTCAAAAGAATCTGTCTTTCCTAATCTTTTTGGGGAAAATCAAGCTCAAACCGTTTTTGTGAAAGAGAAGTCTGAAAATTTTGTTGAATCCTCTAAATCAGGTCGTAGGAAAAGAAAATTTGTGTGTCATTACTGCTACCGTCAAGGACATATAAGACCATTCTGTTTTAAACTGAAAAATAAACTGTCCAGTAACAGAATGTTGTCTGAAATGTTGCCCAACATTTCGAACAACATTTCTGACAAGAACAGAAAAACTATTTTGAAACAAGTTTGGGTTCCAAAAACTCTCATTGTTTGCAATGTTGTATACACTACTTTGAGAACTAACCTTGTAGGTTCGTGATATTTTGATAGTGGTTGTTCTCAACACATGACGGGAACAAAGAGGTACTTAAAGGATTTTGTACCACTTACCGATGGTTACGTTACTTATGGTGGATGTACCAAAGGAAAAATCATAGGCAAATGAACTCTTGATGTGACAGGTTTTCCAAGTCTTAAAAATATTTCATTGGTAGATGGACTTATGGCTAATCTTATTAGCATAAGCCAATTGTATGATGACAATTTGGAGGTAAAATTCAACAAAAATTTTTGTGAAGTTTATGATCAATCTAATATGTGTGTGATGACAGGTACAAGATCTCATGATAATTGCTACCTTGTTGGAGAAAAGGTCACATGCAACAAAGCTCAATTTGATGTCACATTTTTGTGGCATAAAAAACTAGGACATGTGAATTTTCGCACCCTTAAAAAGTTGATGAAGTTTGGAGCTGTAAGAGGTTTACCTGACCTAAATCATAAAGATAAAGTAGTTTGTGGTGACTACTTGAAAGGTAAACAGACTCGTGTTCCCCATAATATTATCACATCTGAGGGAACATTTGCAGGTATTGTTCATTGTTTTGAACTCATACATATGAATCTTATGGGTCCAGTTGAGGTAGATAGCCTTGGAGGTAAAATGTATTCTTATATGATTGTTGATGATTTTTCCCGTTTTATATGGATTTTCTTTTTATGAGAAAAATCTGAAATATTTTGTTACTTCAATGTTCTTTATGCTCAAATAAGAACAACTTTTTCTTCCAAAATTTTGAGAATTAGATCTGACCATGGAAAAGAGTTTGAAAATAATTTATTTGCTAATTTTTGTGAAAAGAAGGGAATTTTTCATGATTTTTTTGCTCCAAAGACTCCTCAACAAAATGGGATTGTGGAAAGAAAGAATCGAACTTTGCAAGAGATGGTTAGAGTAATGTTAAGCTCTAAGAATTTGTCTAGAAGATTTTGAGCTGAGACTTTAAACACCGCATGTTATATAGGGAATCGAGTTTTTCTTAGGCCCAGTTGTAGAATAACACCCTATGAAATTTTGAAAGGAAAGAAACCATATCTTAAACATTTTCCTGTTTTTGGGTATTTGTGTTATGTGCTTAATGATAGAGATCATCTTGCTAAGTTTGATTCCAAAAATGATAAAACTATCTTTCTTGGATATTCTTCGAATAGTCATGCTTATCGTTTGTATAACTTAAGAACAAGGAGTATTCAAGAATCTATAAATGTAGCATTTGATGATTTTTCTGATCTTGCAGGAAAATCTTATGAAGATATGGTGATGGATTTGATGGAAAAACCGTCAGTTGCTGATGCAGAAACGAACACACCAGATGTTAGGCCAAATGTGCCAACATACACACCAGATGTTGTGACCAATGTGCTAACATTTGACAACACATCTGGTAATAATGTTGAGACAGACGAAAGTGATGATGAAATTCATGATCCAGTAAGAAGAGATCCACCAGTCCGGATAAAAAAAATCACTCTACCAGCTAGGTGATAGGAGGAGTTCATGAAAGTATGAGAACTCAGAGAAAAGAACCTATAAACTATAAAGACATGATAAGATATGTGTGTATGACAACCACATATGCTGAGGTAAAACACTCTTGCTTTGTGTCTTTAATTGAGCCTAAAAATGTTGTAGAAGCTTTAAAAGATGAATTTTGGATTCAAGTTATGCAAGAGGAGCTTGAACAATTCACCCAAAATGAGGTATGGAATTTAGTTCCAAGACCTTCAAACACCAATATAATTGGTACTAAGTGGATTTTTAAAAATAAAACGGATGAATCGGGTCATATTGTTCGCAATAAAGCTTGTCTTGTAGCTCAAGGCTATACACAAGTCGAAGGTATCGATTATGACGAGACCTTTGCACCTGTGACTAGAAATGAGTCTATAAGACTTATGCTTGCTATAGCTTGTTATCTTAAAGTTACTTTGTCCCAAATGGATGTTAAAGGAGCCTTCCTTTTATGGATATTTGGATGAGGAAGTCTATGTTGAGCAACCGAAAGGCTTTGAAGATCTATTTCATCCGAATCATGTGTACAAGCTTGATAAAACTTTGTATGGGCTGAAACAAACACCTCGTGCTTGGTATGGTAGGTTGACCAATTTCTTACTTGATTTTGGATTCATAAGAGGTGAGGCCGATCGTACCTTTTTTGTTAAAAAAGATAGTAATGAGATAATGATAGCACAAATTTATATTGATGACATAGTCTTTGGCTTCACTTTGCAAGATAGTTTGGATGCTTTTGTTGATACTATGAAATCAACATTTGAAATGAGTATGATTGGTGAACTTACATATTTCTTGGGTTTGCAGGTTAAACAATTAAATGAAGGCATATTCATCTCTCAAAGTAAATATGCAAGGAATCTAGTCAAGAAATTCGGACTTGAGAATGCCAAACATATGAGAATTCCAATGGGTTCTATGCAGAAAATTTCAAAGGATGATGTTGCCGGAAATGTGGACACAATACTATATCGATCGATGATAGGTAGTCTCTTATACCTTACTTCCAGCCGACCTGATATCATGTTTAGTGTGTGTGTCTGTGTCCGTTACCAAGATAATCCTAAAACCTCTCATTTGCATGTAGTTAAGAGAATCATCAAGTACGTTGCCGGTACTTATGATGTAGGTATATAGTTTTCAAAAGATACTAATCCTAACCTTGTAGGGTATAGTGATTCTGATTGGGCTGGAGATGTTGATGATAGAAAGAGAGTCACTAGTGGAGGTTTTTTTTACCTTGGAAATAATTTGGTGTCTTGGTATAGTCGTAAATAAAATTGTGTGTCACTTTCGACTGCTGAATTCGAATATATGGCAGCCGGAAGCTGTTGTTCTCAATTAATTTGATACAACACATGCTTAACGACTATGGAATTAATGGTGATAATCTAATCATGTATTGAGATAACATAAGTGTCATAAATATTTTAAAAAACCCTGTTCAACACTCTAGAACAAAGCATATAGATATTAGATATCATTTTATTAGAGATTTAGTTGAGAAAGGTCTTATCCAACTTGAGTATGTATCCACTGATAATCAGCTTGCTGATATTTTTACTAAAGCCTTAGATTTCGAGATATTTTCATCTTTGAAAAAGTCTCTCGGTATGTGTGTGATCTAATTGCATATTCTGTTTACAGATGTTACACTTTATGTTCCCACATTCAGAACAACATCCATTATTTTTAGCTTTCTAGGGTTTTTTAGGCATACTTTGCATTTCTTTATCCTGGATAATATTTGACTCCATGTAGATATTTATCTTGACAATTCCAAATTTCAGTTGGTGGCTCATTTTAAAGTGTATTATGCTTAAAATTTGATAAAATCACAAAGCACTTGGAGCACGACGTTCGCGACGATGATGTTTTTCAAGTAGCCTAGTGATCTTTGAAAAAGTGTTGTGTGACCTACGCTAAGTACTCGGGGCACGACACTCGCTATAACGATGCTTCCTTGTCAAAAAGTATAGGAGATACCACAACCATTATAAAAAGTTAGCCTCACAACCGAGTAACTAGAGGCATGACGCTCGCGACGACGATGCTATATTTTCAAAAGGTTGGTTGAGATTAACATGTGCTAACTATTTTTATAAAGTACACTGATATTGTTTGAGCCCGTTCTTATATTCAGGAATTGTTTTTACAAATGTGCCAACATTGAAGAAAACAAAATTTGGGACAGTTTGTGTGTGAACTTTTTCAAAATTTTGATATAAGCATCCCTAGATTTTTATTTCTTTTTCGTGGATACTATCTTATTGTTAGATAATACATCTCCTAAATTTTTGGATTTAATGATATCTATATCTTACTTTGGATAAACTTTGTGTTCAAATTCAAATCCTTTGGATAATTAGATAGATTTATTTAAGATTTGAATTTGAATTTTTTTGAGAAGTTTAAGGGGTTACGTTATTTTTTAAGCTCTTATATACATCACATCTCTTGCCTTCATCAAGTCTCATTTCTCTCTCTCTCTCTATCCTAGTCTCGACTTCGTCATATCCCCAAATCAAAAAAACCCTAATTTCCTTCTTCTTCATTCAAACAAAATCCTCCATGGCTGGCTTCAAGAAAAACAAGAAAACTGTTGCCTCTACTTCCAACCCAGAAAATGTTGGCCCATCTGTTGGCACAACCCACAACCCAGATAGTCCTTTAACTTATCCTGAACCTTTGGCCACCATTTTTCCCGGTGACAAGGACTATGACCTCGGTTTTCCCCCATGGAAACCTCTGATATCACCGATTCAGAAAAGGCCGACAATGCACCTGAAGAACCAGTTGTTCCAGAGCCCGAGGATAAGGACTCCATTGCTGAGTTCTTGAACAAATCAAAGAAGCAGAAACCAGTGCACCCACAACCCACTGTATCATCTCAGGGCCCAATTCCGATGGATACCAATCCTGAAACCACGCCAACTCCAGAGGAAACCTTGGAAGATTCCGATTATGAGGTAAATCCCTCTACCCCTAAATTCTATTTTAGCGTCTCTACTTCAAATTTGAAGAAGCTGTGTGGCCGATTGATTTTGAGTGACGGAAAATTCTGTCAGAAATGTAGTGACGGAATATAATCCGTAACTAAAATTTAGTGACAAAGCTTTTTTTGACAGAATTTTTCCGTCACTAATACAAGTTAGTGACGGAATTTTTTGTTTTAGTAACGGATTTTTCCGTCACAGCCGGTGAATTTTCTTGTAGTGGTAGGTGTTGATGATACTGCTGGAGCTGATACTGTTGAAACTGCTGGAGCTGCTGCTGGAGAGGGGGAATGAGGCTGGAGAAGATTCTGATACTGCTGACTCTGTTTAGTTGACTGTTGTGCTGAATGTTAGCACATTCTGGAAAACATCTGTTCTTATTTAGTTTTAAAACAATTCTGACTTTTTACTTTAAAATTGTCTATTGGGATATTTGATCTTATTTTTATGGAAATTGGTTTTGGTTATTTTGGATGTTTTCTTGCAGGTATTAAGGTGGAGTTAATTAATTTGGGTTTTGAGCAGAAAAAATCAAAAAGGGGGAGATTGTTAGTGTTAATTTTTAACACTAATAATTTTTCATTTTTCTCTATTTTTTACCCAAATTAATTTACTTTTGATATGTGAGTTTATGGTTGAGATTTTTAAGGGTTGAAAGATTTGATACATATCACAAAGATTTGTTTGAAATAGTCTTAAGGAACTAACATTCATTTCCTAGAAAATAGGATTTCTTGTTCTCTTTGTATCTCTTTATTATCTTGCAGAAACGTGGGATAAAGAAGACGTGGAAGCAAGAGAAGGAAACGTGAAGTACGTGGAAAAAGAGAGAGAAAGGAACGTGAAGTGGAGAAGTGCATAGTGGAGTAGTGCAAAATGGAGAAGTGGAATATCTTGAAGATCATGGATATAGCATGAAGATGATGAAGATCATGGAGGATAATACATCATCTACAGAGGTCTATAAATACCAGATCAGAGTCTGGAGAAAGTAGAGAGCGAACAAGCAGAAAGATAGGCAAGCAAAGATATAGAGAGTAAAGAACAGTTTTTGTTTTCGTTTACAAAGCAGTCTAATGTTGGCACATCTGTGACAACATTTTCATAGTAATTCCAGTTTCTGATTAGTTTAGTTTTTAGGATTGCTTTGTAGACCATTGAGAGTTTGTCACACTCATAGAACTTGAGAGAAAATACTTAGAGTGTGTGTTTTCCAAAGAGATTCTTTCTAGATCTCTTTGGGTTTTTTGTAATTACTCATCGAAGTAATAAAGTTTTCCCCTGCTAGCATTCCACGAGTATCTTTATATACTCGTGGATAATTTCTCTGTTATTCATATCTTTCTTAAAGTTTTATTCCGTTGTTGTTTAGGTTAATGTTTTGGTTAATGTTGTAACATTTGGGACAACATTAGTCTGAATGTTTATTTTTGCAGGAGATTCTGCCCACCAGAACCTTCCAATATTCTTAATGAAATGTGTCTCAACCATCACATAACATACAAATATGAAAGACATGTCCGCACCCATGACACGATCCGTGCGAACCATGTCGGTACGATCCATGTGACATAAACAACACATACATGTACATATATAGAACACGTCTCCATTTTAGTAAATGATATTTTTGTCGAATAATACCCAATAATTTTTGTGTTTTTATTTTGAGCCAAAGTGTGAATGGAGAGTATGATGTTTTAGGTGTAGCATGTTTTAAGGAGGGTGTAATTAATGTCTTTTAAGTCAAAACTAGAGATTCATATTACTAATTATGTGTCTTAAAATGCGGATTGTTTGGTAGCAAAATCATAGCAGCATAATTTTGTTTAGCGATTGGCTCAATGTCACAACTTACAACACCCCCAGCTTTTATATATTAGTAATTTCATTTATTATTTCCCCACTATTTATAGCATTAAACAATTTTATAATACATTGAAAATTTCTTCATAATAGACCACCATTAATAAACAAAAACACTTGCTTTGCCACTAGCTCCTTCAACTCCAATGATTTTGTCTTAATTAATTTGGCATATAATTATATTCTTTAAATTAATAAGCTGTATAATTATAGTTTCACTAATTAAATTTTTGACAGAATACTTTCTTGGATTTCTGGACATCCAAAGTGCAGTAGTGTCGACTCTCATTAATTTTTAAAATTGATTGTGAAGATTATAACTTCTTTTCAAAAGAGTAATCTCATTTAAAATTCATAAAATCTAAAGTCGCAACATTGAATCTTAAATACATTAACATAGTAAAATACCATGTACACAAGAATATTTTCATTGCAACCCCAAGTGATGTCATTAACTATACCAAAAACTGTTACTGTAGAATTTAGATACTAGCCACAACACCAAAAATTATATGTAGTTATTGCATGATAGTGCAAGAAGTTTGACTTTGACTTGAGCCACAATGTTTTGTATCCAAAATCCATATCCATTGGGTATTACATCTCAAACCAACATTATATTAATGTAGAAATAATGGTGGTTATAATTAATTATTCAAAGAAAAAAATTATTTATTCAAAATTACGTAGTTTTGATGGGTATATAAGTGAGACAGATATAGAGAGAACCCCAGCAGCAATGTAAAGTGGCATGAATCGAAACATATGGCTAATTTAATTCGATTTGTGCAGATTATTTAACTTTGATGTGCAATATTAATATAACTTTAAGACACAAATTAAAGAAATAATATTATAATGGATTGGGGTAAGAGTGGGGCAGGCAGAGCCATATACAGAGACTTTACAACCGACTCACAACGTGCTTCCTACATGCAGTAACATGCTCATGAGCTTGGTTAATTTTTATTATATTTATCCTTTTTTATTTCTCTTTTTGGCTTTGAAAAAGATGAAAAAAAACAGAAGAAGAGTAAAAGTGCGGAAAGAGGGAGAAAGCAACCATTAACCATATGTAACAGAGAAGAATGGAGACCTATGTATTGATTTGCTGAGAGCAGTTTGTGGCAAAAGAAGAAAGGAGATCAAGTAAAGTATACGTAGCATATACGTAGAGTAGTGTCTAAGTAACACTTTCACATGACTTCACTCTCTAATAGCTATCTCTCACACACTTTGTGAGTGAGAGAGAGAGAGAGATTTTGTTGTAATAAAACTACCCAATGACATCATTAATTAAGTATTAAGTGAAATGAAACATAAATGAAATATTAAGTGTAATAAATGATTCGATCTTGGTATCTATGTGTTTGGTTGATTTTTTTCATTTATAACAAGAGTTTTTAAGTATAATATTTTTTGGGTTGAATAACTGATGTGGAGGTCCGAAATTTTCATCTATGTATGACCGGAAAAATGAAAAATTTAAAATTGTTAAATTTTAGGGTTACGTTTTATAATTCATGTTATAAATTAAAATTAACATAAGCTTCATATTGAGGTAATTTAGATCTACAATATAATTGTTAGACTCGATCCAAGAGTTGAATTGCACGTATATATGTTATTTAATTTGGATTCATTTTTTCTCAATTAATTTTCTTTTCCAGAAAATATAATGAAATAAGTTATTGAAAAAGTCTGTTATAATAAAATATAAATGACGCATTTTGAGATTTGTTCATGTAGTTCATCCTATATGATGAGATTTGAGCCTTAATTTTGGTATTTCATGATAAACAAAAAATGTATGTATTCTCAAAATTTAAAGATAGTTCTCCTACGTTCTTCCAAATTTCAATTTATTCGTTGTAATATTTTATATTTTTTTCCTATATTATACACAAATATTGGTAAGACGTCTAGATTAGAGTTAAAATATATAACACAAACTGAAACAAAATTATACCGATAAGACACATTTCCGAAAAATGGATCCTCAATCACTTTTTTTCCAATAAAATACTAAATATATTTTAATATTTTAAATTTTTTTAAATCAATGAAAATTTATAGGTTTAACTTTTTTCATATTAAAATAATGAAATGTCATTTCACATGATTGAAGAGAAATCTTTTGGAAGTGTTCTTTTATATCAATTACTACAATAAAAGTATATGAATAATTTTATGTTTCGTCCATTTTTCGTAATGTCTATTTTAATGCTCCTCATATAATTTAATATAATTAAAATTTATTAGTGTTTTTCAAATTGAGTTTCACCTACAACGTATATGTGATCTAAAACTATATTTTATTTCGATTCGAAGGGATGAGTAACAAGAATGAAGTTGGATAATATAACCACAATTAATTACATAGAGTAATTAAAGTGAAGATTAAAATTAATAGAAAGAGGTAGGGTAGTATGGTGATGATGTGAGGGGTCACACAAGTGTAGAGCACATGGAAGCACATTCAACACCACACACATAATCTCACTTGTCTCCTATCAGATTATCTTGTGATGTTTTACCTTACAATTTTTCCACTTTTCTCCCAACAAATATATATTCATTACTTATAATTATTAGGTTCTACATATATTTAGTTTGTTCATGCTATTTCACTAAACATTCATACCAAACCAAGGATTCATTCCTATTTTTGTGACACTTCTTGATTTTGTCATCCTTTCTAACTAACATTTAATGATTCTTTAATGTAATTAAAATGCAATTCATAATAACTCTAATGTTGGAGTTGTTTTATTTTGATATATACTCCCTCCGTCCCAAATTATTTGTCGTTTTAGCTATTGAGATTTGTCCCAAATTATTTGACGTTTTAGGAATTCAAGGCATATTTTCCCAAATTCTTCCAAATTTACCCCTATTTATTATTCCTTACTAAATGCTCTATTATTTCAAAGTATACATTGGAAATATGTATTACATTAATAAGGAGTATTAAATCAAATTGTGGGACTAGACATTCTAAAAGACAAATAATGAGTACTATAAAAAATCATATCCAAACATTTATGCAATACATAATGGAGCATATGAATATGAAAAGAGAAGAAAATCAAGAAATCTTTAAGGGAGTATTAATTATAGTTGTGGTTAAGGTAGTCAACCAACATATTAAATACAATACACAATTATTAGATTTAAATAGGGATAGATCGGTCTTTTTGTTGGTTTCCTTAATTTGCGTGAAAAGTGTTAAAACGACAAATAATTTGGGACGGAGGGAGTAGTGTTGATCACTAAATGAATGTCTATCTTATTATCATTAATTAGTGTAAGTATGCATTTTTGTAAAATACAATAAAATTAACAAAAATTTATTGCAACATTTAAAGTATTTCCACAGTTAGGAAAGTGTTGGTTTTTTTTTTTTTAAATTTTCATTTTTAATATCTCACTTCTATGAGAACAATTTAATATTTTTAATAATATATATATAGAGAGAGAATTGATCAGACACGCACCTGAAGAATGCGCACCGTGCGCACTTCTTTAAGATTTCGTTTTCTTTTTTTAATTTTTAATATGTCATATTATTTCTTTTCTCACGCTACCACTTCACATATGAAATTTTGATCTCACATGGACCTAACTCATCTTCAACATATACAATTTGCATCCCACAATCAACATAGATGTTTTTCCCAATTCTCATAATCAATGTACCTTTTAATATTTTATATTATTATACACATAATTTTCTAAATCATAATCAATGTAATTTTTAATATTTTATATTATTATATACATAATTTTTTCTCACCCTACCACTTCACATACGAAATTCAAATATCTTCACATACTTTCTTATATAAATTATCAAAGGAAAAAATAATTTCAAAAACAAGAGTTTGTTGTGGTTGTGGCATCAATAAACATGACAGGAGAAATTGTACCACATCCTTTGGAATGTTATAATATTTTCTTATCTTTTCTGAAAGTATTTACATTTAAAAAAATTTGGTACTGATTTGTTTTTAAAAAAATTCACATGTGTAATTATATTTGAAGACACAAAATACAAGTAATTAAAGAGACTTGGGGATTTTGAGGATTGATTGAAGACTTTTTGAAAATTGATGATTGAGTTGGAGGATATGATTAAAGAGACTTGGGGATTTTGAGGATTGATTGAAGACTTTTTGAAAATTGATGATTGAGTTGGAGGATATGATTTGTTGGTTTTGAGGATTTGTTGAGTTTGATTGAATTTGAGGATATGATTTGTCGATTTTAAGGATTTGTTGAGAACTTATTCTCTTTGTTACTTAATTCATATTTCTTAAAGAAATCCTCAAAATGAATAATATGATTGATCTTGAGGATTGATTGAGAATTTATCATATTTGTTAATCAATTCATATTTTATAATTTTTAACAAATGATTTTTTATGATAACCAAATTTTTATGGTCTAACACCTGTGAGATGAGAATTGGGAAAAAGATCTATGTTGATATGTGGAATGCAAATTGTATATGTTGATAATGGGATAGGTCCATGTGTGAGATGAGAATTTCGTATGTGGAGTGGTAGCGTCAGAAAAGAAATAATATGAGATATTAAAAATTTTAAAAAAAAAAAAAATCTTAAAGAAGTGCGCACGGTGCGTATTCTTCAAGTGCATGTCTGATCAATTCTATATCATGTCTGATCAATTCTATATATATATATATAGTCACATAGAGACTGTTATTGTACTTTCATACTCGGATGAGTTTTTATAATAAAATAAAATTTTATTTAAATATTACGCGGATTAAGATATCATGAAGCAACTTATGATCATTAACTAGCAAGTCTTTATCCTTTTCTCCAAGAACAATTTAATATTTTTAATACTCTCTCTCTATATATATAGTACTAAACATATTAATATATATCCTATATGGAAGACAGTCTGCATGGATTAAACAAATCTCAAAAATGAACGAAATGTTTATTTATTTAAAAGGGAATGAAATGCAAGTTAAAACAACAAACAAGTTAAATAAACCTACGGCCTGAAATCAAACGAAGTTATTATATAATTTTTTGAAAGAAAGAAAGTATTATATTAATTACCTCCATAAATCATTCGAAAAGACATAAAATTCCAATTCACGTCAAGAAAAAAAAAAAAAGACTGTGCAGTGTGACATTTTGCACATATATATATCCGAGGACTCGATTATATTGTCCCCATTTACCTGGAAATTTGTCAGCCTGATAAACAAATCGTAAAGACAAGGTAAAGCAATATCTTCAATCAAAATAATATCCCAACACTTTTATTTTTGTATTTATGTATCCTATGCAAGCAATTCCAAAAAAAATTAGGAAAACACCATCAAATGGTTAGGAGCCCACTATTTCTTCAATCATTGGATAAAGTTTACTTTCTTTTTTTTTTTTTTTTTACAAATGTTTATATGAATTTATTTTACGTATATAATTTTGTTAGATGTAATTTTACTTTTTATAATTCAGTCTTTAATTTGTGGATAATGAGTTGTGGATTAATCATTTCACGAAATTATAGAAACAATTTATAAGAATTTATCTTTACTTTAACCCCAAAGTTTGAACAAAATATATTTAATGTACTCATCTAATACCATATTATTCTTCTCCAACGAATAGAAACATATTATTTTGCCATGAGTATTGAGTCAATTGTTGAATTTCGAATCCCACTAAATATTGTAAATTATTGTAAATATATTTTTCTCTAATTAGAAAATATTGTAAATATATGATTTGATTCAATACAATTAATGTATTTTTGTGTTGTGAGTAATGAAGTTCTATCTCACGAAATTATATTCGTTGGACAATTTCAAATAAATTTTGGTAGTAATGAACAGGTGAGTACTAATATTTTATTGTCTAGATATTTACGAGACTATAGGTTGGTAGGTAACATATTTTTAGTTTATTCAATTCCTAAAATCAAGTAAGAGCCTAAACTTTGAGATTTAATCATCATTTATAAATCCATCTTACTACTTCAATTCATTATGGATTTGGAAATTTGTTTATAGTCGGAGCAGAGTTCAATAGATTTAGTCTATTATATGAAACTAGAGCAGTTTTTGAATTAAAATAGCAATTAATATTGTAATTTCATATGCCAAAGTTAATATCGAATTTTAATTTGCACGTAAGATTGAAAATCAGGACAGTACTAATAATATCAACTAAGCATAATGTTTGATGATTAGACGATGGTATGCATTTAAATTCTATATTATATAACTTTTAACTCTACCCTTTCTTTGTATATAATAAATAAGATAAGAAAAAAAAAATTGTGCAGCTGATGCACGAACCCTAAAACCGTTTACTCGGGTCGATCCGGTCTGTCACGCGTTCGTATGCGTCCGTACGCGCTACCAGGTCGCGGATAAAATCCGCCCAAATATGCTCCTAGGTGTCAGACCTTTATGTTATATTAACTATACATTTTAATTATGTTAGTCATACCTTTTGTAAGGCTAGTTGTATCTTACCATTTTTTTTAGATAAACATATTAACCTTTTATTCCTTTTAGTTATAACAGTCATACCTTTTAATTATGTTAAATATACCTTTTAATTATGTTAGTTGTACCTTTATATATTATATAAAGAAATGATTATGTTTATATAAAGGTATGAGTATTATCACATAAAGGTAAACATGTACAAATTGTGGCGAAATTAGAGTTTTTTTAGAGTTAAAAATATTAAATAAAAGTATGATATTTGGACATAAGAGTATTCATAATATAATATAAATATATGACTAATATAATATAAATGTATGACTAGCATAACATAGAGGTCAGAGAAAAAAAATAAAAAATAATAATAAAAGTGTGCGGATCCGGATCAACCCGTCCGGACCCGATCCGACCCAACCCGAGTGCATATGTGCATCAGGTGTACATGAGTGCTACTCATAAGATAATATGAATGAAATAAGTTTTGACAAAAACTTACATGAAACGATCTTAAGGATAGTTTCTATGAGACAGATTTTTACTCATCCAAATCTATTTTCACTAATTTATATGTGAATTGTAAAATATAATTTGTGAATTTTTCCGTCTTACATATCATAATTCGTGAGACGATCTCAAATAAAATTCACTCTAAATTTTTTATTAATATATTTTTTGTTCCTGTTTACCGGCCATAAGAAAATAGACCATGACTTTAGATAGAAATAGAATAGAGAGACGTGTGCAAGTTTGGGATTTAGATTACTTCTTTTTAGCAGTAAATAAATAATTCTTACATAAACACTTTATATTAAAATAAACAATAAACACTTAAGTTCTATTTGCATCGAGTGATTTCAAATATAAAATTTAATTTAAGATGAATATATTGTATATTCATCCAAGTTTAAGTGTTCCAAAATTACTTAAAAATCAATTTAAAAATGAAAACGATATATTTAAGGGCTTGCTAATATAAATTTTCAATCATTCCTTAACTCCTTCAATTGAAAAACAACCTTAAATTTATTTGGATTGAATGCTTGGAAATACAAGATTAGAAATGATCCATTAAAACTAGAATATATTCAAAAAATTCACTTAATTTATTAAAAATATATTTAAAATTCACTTAAATTATTAAAATAATTACCTCAGGATGAGTGAGAAATTTTGAATCTATATATAATCCAAAGATGCTAATCCTACAATCGAAACACAATTTTAAAGTTAATTCTTGGAAACAGTTTCCTTAAAAGGTAAAAATTAAAAGATAAACTTGCAAACGGGGACCTCTTAACACCGTCATCGATTATCTCTCTCTAAAAATTCAAACACCTCTCTCCGTAACGGCCATATTCTCTCTCTTCCTTCTCAGGCTTTTATTTTAAGTTAAAATAATCGACAACCTCCACACACACAGTATCTGTTCACTATATTGTCTCTATAGCATCGCCATTTGTGCTCACATTCTCCAACTGCATTTCCACACTGCCGGCCTTTCTCATTCGCTCTAGGTATTATTCCTTCTATACGTATGTATAAATGTGCGTATCTTCTTTCTCGGAGACGACATGTCGGTGCTCTTTTTTTTACCCTTTTTTTTTTTTTTTAAATTTGTTTTTTAAGGTGCTCTGTCAATGTATGAACATCGATCGGCCGTCCTTCAATTTTATCTCGATTTTTTTTTGTCTTACCAAAAAAAGAGGAAAGGTTCCGCATTTAATGTGGATTTGTTACAGTGCTTTCTCTGATTTGTAGTTTTTTGAGATTTGGAAGAATGTGCTTGAGTTGACTGAGTTGAGATCATTTCTTCTGCAGTCCAGTACACAAGGAGATAAGATTTAGTAATTCGTTATTTAGTTGCGGCTGTAGTCAGATTTGAAGTGGGTGAATTAGTGCAGAGAGATGGAGGCTTCACAGAGAAGAGGTGGTGGTGGTGGTGGCGGCGGCGTAGGAGGAGGAATGGTGCCGATTTCGCCATCACAAACGCCGCGGTCTACTGATAAGGTGGCAAGAGATCTGCGATCGGGGGAGGGAGGCTTCAGTGGAAAGCAAGATAAGGACAAAGGTGTGAATGTGCAAGTCATTGTTCGATGCAGGTAGAAGAATTCACTTAGTTTTAGTTTTGATTGGTTAATTTCGATTTCTTTTATTTATAATTTTTGGGGTTTTATTTGATTTTTTTTTTTTTTTTTTTTGCCTCTTTTCTATAGGCCACTGAATGAGGATGAGATGAGAATACGTACGCCTGTTGTGATTTCGTGCCACGACAACAAAAGAGAAGTTTGTGCTGTTCAGAATATTGCTAATAAGCAGATTGATAGGACTTTCATATTTGACAAGGTTTGCTATATTTTTGCCTTTGTTTAGTTTTGTGGAAATTAATTTTGCTGGTTTTAGGCCTTGTGTTGTGTGTGGATGGGAGAGGGGATGAGGATGTCTATATAGTGAGAAAAGTGAAATATGTGTGTTATATATAGCTCTTGAAGCTCATGTTAGCTATTGAAAACCATACCATGAATTCAGAGAGTCATCATTGTTGGAAATTTTCATGCAATGTGTTGTATTACTGTTCGATTAAAACATATAATACATTGCAGTATTTGTGTTTCTTTAGGTCTTTGGTCCATCATCCCAGCAAAAGGATTTGTATGATCAAGCAGTCTGCCCTATAGTGTATGAAGTTCTAGAGGGCTATAATTGCACCATTTTCGCCTATGGGCAAACAGGAACTGGAAAGACTTACACAATGGAGGGTGGATCACGAAAAAAGGTTTCATCTGTTGCTTTTGAAGGACAATCTTGTTCATCATGATTTCGCACTATTGCTTTTTTTAACTTTAATCTTTTATTTGACTTGTTGTTCCTTAGAATGGTGAATTTCCATGTGATGCGGGTGTTATTCCAAGAGCTGTTAAACAAATTTTTGACATTTTAGAGGATCTGCATGCTGAGTACAGCATGAAGGTTACGTTCTTGGAGCTATACAATGAAGAAATATCAGATTTATTGGCTCCAGAAGAATGTTCAAAATTCCCTGATGACAAGTCAAAGAAACCAATAGCACTCATGGAGGATGGAAAAGGTGGAGTTTTTGTCAGAGGATTGGAAGAAGAGATTGTGACTACTGCAAATGAAATATATAAGATCCTAGAGAAGGGTTCTGCTAAAAGGAGAACAGCAGAGACTCTTCTCAACAAACAGAGCAGTCGTTCTCACTCTATTTTTTCCATCACTATTCACATCAAGGAGTGTACTCCAGAAGGAGAGGAAATGATCAAATGTGGGAAGCTGAATCTTGTTGACCTTGCTGGCTCAGAGAATATTTCACGCTCTGGTGCCAAAGAGGTGAGAAATTCTAAATTGATCAATAAGTTTTAAGCTTTTGGACGTTTCACTTTATCCCCTTGAGACATTAATCTTCAAGAAATGGTGACATAATATGCATTATGTTGAGCTTGCGGACACTGTTTTTAGTAGAAAATAATGGCTTTTGGAAGTCATTATCTGACAGCCATGGGGGTTAAAAAACACTATTACATTCTAAAAGTTTTATTTACTTTTGCAGGGCAGAGCAAGAGAAGCAGGTGAGATTAACAAGAGTTTGCTGACACTTGGTCGAACTATAAATGCTTTAGTTGAGCATTCCGGTCATGTACCATACAGGTATGGATTTCATCAATGTTAATTATATCTTGGTGAGGCATTTTTCAAAACAGGTTGAACAATCTAATTGAAATCTCAGGGATAGCAAGTTAACAAGATTGTTAAGAGATTCTCTGGGAGGGAAAACGAAAACATGTATAATTGCCACAATATCCCCTTCCATCCATTGTTTGGAAGAGACACTCAGCACTTTAGATTATGCTCACCGAGCCAAAAACATAAAGAACAAACCAGAGGTCTGCGCTCTTAAAATAGTTCGATACTGTTATTTTATAGCAGCTTTGCTCCTATTCCTACCCAGTAGCAGATAAAGTATTTATTGGTTGATGTGATTACAGGTCAATCAGAAGATGATGAAATCTGCTATGATCAAGGATTTGTATTTTGAAATTGATCGACTTAAGCAAGGTTTCTGAACTGCTTTCTCTTTCTCTCTCCGTAAAATTTATTTCTGGTCACTGAGTAATGAAAGTCAACTTTGATTTTAAATACTTTTTAGTGTATTGCCTAACAAGAACTTTATGTTTTTCAGAGGTTTATGCTGCAAGGGAGAAAAATGGAATATACATACCAAGAGATCGTTATCTCCAAGAGGAGGCAGAGAAAAAGGTGTGTCTGCTAAGGATGTTATGCATGTATTTTAAGAAGATAGAGGGATTTCCAACTGATTTAGATATTTATATTTTCTCTCTTGTCAGGCCATGTCAGAGAAGATAGAGCGTATGGAACTTGATTTTGATTCCAGGGACAAGGTATATTTAACACAGATTCTCACTGGAGATATGATCAATTGTAATTGTGTGCCTTGCGATAAGATCCATTATATTTAAATGAGATATGATCCATTATAATTGTGTACCTTGCGAACAGCAACTAGCAGAGCTCCAGGATTTGTACAATTCTCAGCAGCAGTTGACTGTTGAGCTAAGTGACAAGCTTGAAAAGACTGAGGTAATGATTGTTGGTGCTCTCATAAAATAATAACCTTCCTGCATTGCTGTCGTTTACGGTGTACCAACTACATTTTCTGTTAAAATTCAGAGAAAGCTTCAGGAAACTGAGCATGCATTGCTTGATCTTGAAGAAAGGCATAGGCAGGCAAATGCAACAATAAAAGAAAAAGAGTTTCTGATATCCAATCTTCTTAAGTCTGGTAGGTGGCGTTTTCATACCTTCTTTAATTTTGTACAAATTATTGCCTGCATTATCTTGGGGGAATTCTGTTTGTCAAGTAGTTCATTTGACTTTACATAAGTGATGCAGTCACTGCCCCCCATTCATGACATTTGTCCGTGACCTCATTCCTTTTTCTAAGAATGTTTGGTTTTGCTTCAGAAATTTTTTGGGCGATTCAAATGCCTGAAAGTTAAGTTAAACTAGAATATCAGCTTATCATCTGAATTTCTGTCGTGTAACCATTATCAAATAGACAATAGTATTCATCTGAGCTTTGTTTCTCTTCCATCCTCCACCATGTAAGAATTATATTTTTCCAACTTGTTTGAACCATAATTTCATTTACATTTTCATGTAATTATTTTCTCCAACTTGTTAGAGCAGGAGGGGAACTCTGATGTTAGGTTAGGAGAAAAAAATTCACCATCTAATGCCATTGTAATATGATTGTTTTTCACCAGAGAAAGCACTTGTTGAGCGCGCACATGAGCTTCGATCAGAACTGGAGGATGCTGCATCAGATGTTACTAATCTTTTCACCAAGATTGGTCTGCATCCTTACTCTGATGATGCACTCTGGTACTTTAGTTATGATAAATAACCAATCCTTCCCTAATCGTGAGTACTACTAATGTTGCAGAACGCAAGGACAAAATAGAAGATGGCAACAGAATCCTTATACAAAACTTTCAATCCCAATTGACTCAGCAACTTGAAATCTTGCATAAAGCTGTGGCATCTTCGACAACACAGCAAGAAAAACAACTGAAAGACATGGAAGAAGACATGCATTCCTTTGTATCCACAAAGACTGAGGTATAATTCATCTATATTTATTTTGTGGACACCTTCAATAATTGCAACTGTTTTGTCAACAAATATTCTCATGCATGTGTAGGCCACTGAAGAGCTCCGAGGTCATCTTGAAAAATTGAAAACCATGTATGGATCTGGGATAAAGGCTTTAGATGATTTAGCTGGAGAACTTGATTCAAACTCTCACTCAACTTTTGGTCAGCTGAACTCTGAAGTTTCTAAACACTCCTCTGCCTTAGAAGAGGTTCTTGTTCTGTGCAATTGCATACAGGAATACTACTAGATAGCCTTACTTTAGCATGATTTGACTGTGAGTTCATTTGGTGCAGCTTTTCGAAGGAATTACTTCAGAGGCTGACACTTTACTTCATGGTCTTCAAGATAGTCTGCACAGTCAGGAGAAAAAGTTAACTTCCTATGCACAACAGCAACGAGAGGTTGGCATTTACTAATTAGTAAAGAAAAAAATTGTTTCTATGCCTATCATCATTTATGGTTTCTTTTTACCAAGGAATTCAACTGACTGTTTGACACAATGTCCAGGCTCATAGCAGAGCAGTTGCGACTTCAAGATCAATTTCTCAAATTACTATAGACTTCTTTAAGACTTTAGATGGGCATGCATCAAAGTTGGGACAAATTGTGGAAGAAGCACAAACATTTAATGATCAAAAATTATCTGAACTTGAAAAGAAGTTTGAGGTAACTATGTTCTTCATATGACATTATTGGCTTGAGTGGTTTACATTGATTTTTTTCCTGAGCGATGTCTGGACTACTCTAGGAGTGTGCTGCCCATGAAGAAAAACAACTACTAGCAAAAGTGGCAGAGCTGCTTGCTGGTTCAAATGCCCGGAAGATGAAACTGGTTTGCATCTCAAAAATAAATCTTTTTCCCTTGGTTTTTTATCTAGTGCTCGGTGCAAACAAGTTTAGATCTTTGAAATGGTCATCCAGCGTGACCAGAGGAATCAATCGTGACATTTTCTTTTGGGTGTTTTTGGATTAGGTTAAGTGTGCAGTTGGTGGACTTCGGGAGAATGCAGCTAGTAGAACCAACAAACTACAGCAAGAGATGTCAATTATGCAAGAAACTACTGGTTCTATCAAAGCTGAATGGACAAGTTACACCAAGAGTGCTGAATCTCATTATATTGAGGATACAGCTGCAGTAGAAAGTGGGAAAGAAGATATGGAAGATGTCCTTCATAAATGGTTAGTATATTTGTATACATAATCAATGGCGGATCGGATTAACAGTAAACTAATCTTCTATTCCGGAAATTTAAAACAATGTAGTATGGAACAAGCAAAATTGGGCGCACAACAATGGAAAAATGCTCAAGAGTCCCTGCTTCATCTAGAGAAGAGTAATGTTGCTTCAGTAGAAGAAATAGTGAGGTCAGTAATAAATTACAGGATTCTACTCCAATTCCACCCTATCTATTTTGTTCTTTTTATGCGAATATTATGTTTTTTGCTCTAGGGAAGGGATGGACACTATTGAAGTCTTACGTGGACATTTCTCTTCTGCTGTGAGTTCTGCACTGGAGGATGCTGATACTGGAAGCAAGAATCTTCTCTCTTCCATTGACCGTAAGATTACCAGCTTTCTAATCTTCTTCATAATTTGATTGGGGGATAGTTTCAGACATGTTTATTGAAACTAAAAACGGCGTGCAGGATCATTGCAACTTGACCATGAGGCATGTGGAAATCTTGATTCAATGATCGTTCCTTGTTGTGGTGATTTGAGGGATTTGAACAGCGGGCATTACCACAAGATTGTGGAAATCACAGAAGATGCAGGAAAATGCCTTCTAGAAGAGTATATGGTAAGAAAGTTAGAAAGCCATCAGAAGAATCACTAGTTTCATTTTCTTGAATCTACCAATTCTGATATTCTGTTTAATCCATCTTGAGAATTGTTTAATCCATTTTAATTCTCAGGTTGATCAACCATCATGTTCAACACCGAGAAAGCGATCAATTAATCCTCCAAGCATTGACTCCATTGAGGAACTAAGAACGCCATCTTTTGAAGAATTGCTCAAGTTGTTTTGGGAAGCAAAATCATCAAAGCAAGCAAACGGAGACGTGAAGCATATTTTAGAGGCTGCCGTCTCTTTTAGAGACTCCCGAGTTCCCCTCACTGCCATCAATTGAGTGGAGTGGGGATTGCTTGGTTGATAGTATGCTATATATAGAGATAGCTATAATAAGATTTTACAGTGTACAGAAAGTATGGCTTGAATAGGTAAAAAGATTATATTTGTCTATCACACAACTCCTAGTGATTTTTTAATTAAATTTTTGGGCGTGGGGAAACACTTCTATAGGAATCAGTACAACTAAGAATTTCAATTTTTTGAAATTCTTCTCTAGTAAAGTAAATTTGTTGTCTGGATTTTGGGATGCTTTAGAATGGTGTGTTACTAGTAAACATGCTTTGGAGACAAATTTAAGTATTCTTTGCAGATTTGATAGTTCTTTTATTAGTATTTGATTGCAAAAAGAGTAGTGCTTGCAAATGAATTTCGACAAACGAAATGCTATAGGCACAATGAAATTATAAGAGTTTTCACAAACCATAACTCGAGATTGGCTTACTCTGGATTCACTTTCACAATATTTTGCATTTTCAATCCGGAGAAAGCTTTTTCACACACAACATAACTTCAAAGCCTACAGCTACGTTCCAACCCTGTTCTTAATGCCCAAAACTCTTCATTTGTTCCTTTTAAACACTCATTGCTTTGTACTTAAAAACAAGCAAACAAAGTATGACATGACCAAAATGAAGAGTCAAAAAAAACTTGGCAAACACAATATAGCAAACTTTGCAACTTCTGTTATCGACAAACATTTTCATTCACATATTACCTATGAGAATCATCTGATGATGTTTCCGCATACAACAAATGAAAATGAAGCTAAGCATACGATATGATTCAAGAGTGAATAGTACTATTTCTTCTAAAAATTCAAATTGGACGATTGATGTAATATATTTCCAAGCACTAGGGCCTAGGAGATTAAAAAAAATATCAATTTCAATGACATAACCCTCATAATATTTCAATGACACTGGTGTTCTTTCTACAATTAGATCCAGAGCCATGTAATCAAATATGTATGTCAAAAGAAAAGGTATGTTGTAATTGGTGCTCAAGCTTGCAACTTGTATCCAAAACAAGTAAATACATTTATCACAGAATTTTCATTCCACAAGTTCTGCAATCTAACAAAAGTTGTGTTATATAGCCAGTATCTGCAAGTGCTAGCAAAAATACCAACCTCACTGTCTACCTTATCTCCAGCAAAATAGCAATTCTGCATGTGCTTATAAACCTCATCATCTCCAACTTTGTGAACATTAACTCCTAGCAAATATGGAACAAATAAACTTGGAAAACAAACTAGTAGTTGTCAAGAATGTGGAAGAAATAAATATTTTCACCATTCTATCCAATCAATTTGACTTTCTCAATCTTTATCTCAGAATCTAGAAACATTCAATGAGGCTAGCGGAAGCAACCCTATCAATATGCCATGGCAAAGAGGAATACTCAGAAACAGCCCAATGAGTCTGTCTCGAATCCAATATCCACAATAAACATATTGAAGGACATGCTTTTAAGTCACAAAAAAATCCCACTGAATAATAAGACAAGAAAAACCTATCCAAGGATTATAGAGCATTGTTGGGTAAAATTATTTCAAGAATCCATGAGCTAATTACCAGAGTACAGCTTTGAGCCCAAAAGAATAAAGACAGAATATGAAAACTTAATTTCAGTTTCAACAATGTACAAGATATCGTGTAATATATATATATATATATATATATATATATATATATATATATATATATTCTGTTCCCGCTTAATGCTATTACAACATGCTAAAAGACCTAAGAGCATTATAAATATCAAACACAGGATATTTTACATAGTTAGTCAGAATTTCAAATAAATTTTAAATCTCAGATAAAGAAAGAAAGAAATGAGAAGGTTGAAACTCAGACAAGTGGACAAATTGAGCTCTAAGAATTAGTTCTAAATTACCTGTATTGAACAATCATGCCGGGGGCTCTCCACTAAAAGTTTGTCAACAAAATCTTCATCATTAGAATTCTCATGGCAGATCAATTTATATTCTCATGGCAGATCAATCCAAGACCATTCCAAACTGAACCATGATCAGAACCATGGCTGGTTTTAGCATTGTCCTCCGGCTGATCATTAGCACTGTGGTAATCAGGCTTTGAACTCTTATCAGTGCTACATATGGTGCCTCAACATTGAGATCAGAAACCAAATCAAGTTCTGACTTCCCCTCAGGTCCCATGTAAGCAACAATAATCTCATCCTAGTCAGATGACTCAGTAGCTCCTTTCTCTTGTCTTCTCCATTTCTTTGTGGATGAAGTCCCATCATCCTCAAAATCTTCTTCTCTTTCTCTATGTAAATACACACACAATTTTCTCTCCCCATCAAATTGCATGCAAGGATCACACTCAAAATGCAAACGATCCAATGCTCCGCTGACTACTTGATTGACCTGTGCATCAGACACATCTTCCACAATATATTGTGAATCTCTAATCAATGTACAAACATCTGTTCTGGTTCCAATACTTCCAGGCAATCTAGAAGCTGCATCTCTCACAAGACAAAGGATAGTAACATGTGGTGGCCTATTGCATTTTAGCATAAAATGGTCTCACGCCTTTGATGTGGGCTTGCCATTGCACCGTCTCAAAGGGGCAACAGCAGACTTTTTTCCATCAACAGCTGTATAAGAAAAATCCCTGTCTGGTATTAGATACCTAATAAATTCTTCCTTACGGAAATAAGCTTTTACTTCTTCAGAGCTCAGCCTGATGGTACTTGGACTTTTTTGAGCTCTCATGTCCTTGAACCTTTCTTTCTCATCCAAATTGTTTTGCATCAGTGTTAAAGGAGGTAAAGGAAGACTTCCTATTTGCTGAAGTGCATCCTGACTATTTTTCAGCCAGTTAGCACATGAGTCAACTAACTTCACAAGCATTTTATGAGGAAGACCCCATGAGTCTGGAGATGTTATCTCTTCAACTACCTCAGAATCAGATATATTGTGAGACACAGCCACAGTACCTATCCAGGACCAACACTTTGAAAATCTTTCATATACAACAAGGGGTTGCCACCCTTTTGCTCCTAAAGTTGCGGCTCTGGATGAAAATATTTTTATAACACCTCTTACCAAGTCCTGAAGTGGTTCCTGGGTGTCAAGAATATGGGGATCCCCAGGATTTGATCTAATACGGCTAACAATTTCCTGGACTGTGAGAGATGGGACAGTTGCTTTTGAAGAAGGCCTAGAAGTGTTAACATCCAAGTTGGAACTTGAATTAACCACACCGATGTTTTCCTGCGTGCTGTATTGCTCCTTGAACCCTTGCCCAGCATCTTTTTTAACAATGTGCTTTCTGGCGTCTGAGGTATCATCTGGAAGTAGAGTGATCATCGCCATACGAACTGCTGAAAGAAGATGAATGATCGAAAACGAGAAGCCAGAAAGAGCAGTTGGTGTAATTAAAAGAAATGACTTTTTTTGTGGTTTACGTTCTACCACATCTTCCATTTTCATTTCCATAATAGGAGGGTCAGACATTTCTCTCTCTAGAGAATCTAGTACATTCACCAACATATCTTTCCCATGTTTCATCAAGGAACTCATATCATCAAGTTGCAGCTGAGCATCAGCATGATAGTTATCATTATTATCTCGTAGGTCCACATAATATGTCAAGTCGTGTTTCATTCTCCACTTCCTTGGAAGATTGTCGCACCCCATCAATGGCATGTCAGATCTGTCAGGATGATGGGCAGCAGGCAGTTTAATCTGGCCTTTCTTACCCAACTTGAGAGGAATTCCATTATGTGCAGTCTCATGATGTATCCAAGGCCAATCATCATGAAATTTATAGTCAAGCATATAATTTGATTGGGGAGCAACAAGTCCATGAACTTCATCTTTCAGTGTTCTCTCCTTCATGAGAGAAGCTTTCATGGATGGAATGTGAATATTGTGACCACAATTCCATTCAACATTATCAATACATCCCAATTGGTAGGATTGTTGCCTATCATCCCTGCCAAATATACAGTCTGGTCCAGGAAAATAGTTTTCATCTGAACCTTTGGTGGGGACAATGTTTGAGTAGCCTATATAATTCATCTTACACTTCTGTTCCCCTTTCATCATCTCTAGATCTTTTCTATAACCCTCAATCTTTTGTGAAGACTCTGATGAACCAGTGATGGTCAGATGACTGTCTTAATTATCTCTAACAGAAAGTTTAGCCTTCTTTGTACACCTACTATATTTTATGTCTGGCATATTACCATGATAAGCCCACATGCTCCTCATCAAAGGATTGTCATCCTCATCCTCATCCACTTGTTCTGATGAACCCGACTCTGTTTCTTCACATTTGGAAAATGTCCTCCTACCTCGGTTTCCCATCCCATTTATTATTTCATTTTTCCAAGAGCTTTCCTGGAACTTATGCTTTAAAGACTTAACTCTATACTCAGCATGCAATAATTTATCATTCTCTTGAAGTTTAACAGCTTCCTGCCGCATCTTCCAGCTCTCCTTTTTGGCATTCAAATCACTGGGTTTAGATGAGAAATCGGATGGAAATAGCCCACCATGCTGTTTACTAAGCCATGCTGAATCACTTCCATCTAAAATTTCTACTTGATTTCCTTCGTAGATCAAATTCGAGTTCTGAACCTCACCAAGTTTCATCTGAGTTGCAGCAATAAACTGTTGAAGATTCTCAGCATGGTTTACTCTCTTCCCTCCATCATATGTATTTCTCAAACTTGATGGCTTTGCAGTTAAAACCTTGATATCAGACAACTGATTAATGGCTTTATTCAACCCATGAGAATGCAAATTGATCCTTTGCAAGATAGGGATATTCATGAAACTATCTATGTATTTATCTTCCCTTAAGATTTGATGTTTCTTCCAAATCTTGGAAACCCCAGGTTTACTGTTTGCTACAACATTAGGGTAATTCTGGTCTCCCTGAACAGACACTTCATAAACTGCTGCTTCCTCATCCCCTATCATCTGCTCATTTATCTTGACTGCCGAAGCTCCATACACAGAAACAGGAATTTCAAAACTATGGAGCACTGACTTCATTTTGGGTCTATGGTCAGTTGGATGAAAAACTTCCAGTCCATCCAAATTCAAAATACCTCTAACGTTTTGCTTTTCACATTTAGCAGGCTCGGTGGTGGTAGTTTTTCGGCCACGAGAGGTCAGTCCCATGCCATAACCAGAATACCGGCCTGCCTTTTGGCCTAGCTCC
This sequence comes from Scutellaria minor, assembly GCA_954870855.1. Classification (NCBI taxonomy): domain Eukaryota; kingdom Viridiplantae; phylum Streptophyta; class Magnoliopsida; order Lamiales; family Lamiaceae; genus Scutellaria; species Scutellaria minor. The sequence goes on from OX940729.1 coordinate 6,870,857, forward strand.
TGATCCTTTACCTTTGAATGCCACAAATCATCGGCTGACTCCTCACAATCATCAGACTCTTCCCCTAACTCTTTCATGTTCTCATTCATCAAACTCTTTTGACTCTTCATAATATTCAACACACGAAGCTTCTCCTCAGTACTATAACCCCTGCAGTTTAGCCATGCATTCCTCATCTGACAAAGATTATTTACCAAAGTATTCTGATGCTTTTTCAAGTTATGATAATGCTGTCTTCTCTGGAAGAAACTCAGACCTTGCCTATAAAGCACCACCCTTGGCTTACACAAACCTCCTTTCAACATCTCAAACAACTTATCAAGAGGACTCCCAAAATTGAAATTATCACCAGAAAAAAGCTCTTTCAGTGTGAACATGAAATCCTCTTGGTCCATATCAGGTAAATACCTAGAATGTTCAAATCTCTCCCCTTCGGTTAGAAACTCACTCCACACCTCCACAGACAGCACGTCTTTTAAACCCGAAAGATCGTACAATTCATAGGGAATGCTAAAAGTTTGATCTCCCACCTGGCAAACCTCCTCACTGGTTTCACCTAACTCCAGAAAATCCAAGTCATCAGAACCCGCTCCAGAAATACAGTCATCAAAACTATCATCATCGTCATCTAATTTAACTGCTGAAATAGAGTTTTGCAACTGAAAATCATCATCAGCACTAGACATATGTGTGTCGCTAATGTGCAGCGAATCATACTCCAGGCCAAAACGAGCCACCTCGAAGGTATTCTTTTCAATCGCATAAATCATCAACATGCCACGAATAAAACCACAAAACAACTCACCAACTTATCGCTATTTCAAAAACTAGGTTCCATAAACGTCGTCAGTCCAATTCAAAACCCTAGAAAACAAAATCACACGCACGTAAAATTTAACGGACCAAAAAAAAAAAAAATGAAGGCATCGATTCTTCAAAAAGAAAAAACAAAATCTACCTTAGCGACAAAAGAAACCCCTATTGCAGAGCTCAATTCGCAATCGAACAAGCTCCCAGACCAATTCAGAACCCTAACCAAACAAGAGAAACGCCAATATGATTACAGGAATAGACAATAACAATGTCAGATAAGAACCGATGGAGCAGGAAAAGAAACATGGAGAAAGTGAAAACTAACAACATTCTAGAAGTGTTCCATACGAAAGACAAAAAATTATATGCAAAAGCACCTGAAATTCGTTGTCAGGACAAAAGGAGGCAAAACGTACACTGGAATTTTGGAACGATCAAGATTATGGCCTTGTAGCATGAAAACCTAGCTAGATAAAAGAAAGAGAGATAGAGCTCATAGAACGTAATGTGTGTGGGAGAGAGCGAAAGAGTGTATAACTGTGTCCGCGCGAGAGAGAGAGAGTACACTTGGGCCTTAGCCTTGCGCGGAAAAAAGAAGAAGAAGAAGAAGGAAAGAAGACGAAGAGTGTGAGCCGTCCGATTGAGGTTCTAACATGAAATGACAAAAAAGGGCACAAAAGGGCGGGAAAAAGTAGGAAACGCTATGTTCGGAAAAAACAATCAAGAGCCGGCTATCCACAGCCCGATCTTCTAAACACATTCCATTTTTTTAAAAAATATTTTAAAAATTTTAAATATTCAAAAAATAGTAAAATTTCAATTTTACCCTTATGAATTAAAAAAAAAACTAAATTTTTTTCCAAATCATCACCTCTGTGTGTTCGACCAACCAGGGTCAAACGGGTCCCAGATTTATTGTTATTTTTTCTTTTTTTTACACTATTTCACACGATTATTATATAGTTTGTTAACTCATAAAATGATTTTTCATACGTTATCCCCTTATAAATTCAAGGTTTGAGGAATGAAAAAGAGAGAGAGAGAAACAGATAGGAAGATGAACTGATTTTTCATTTTTTTTTAATTTATAAGGATAAAATTGGAATTTTATCATTTTTTGAATTTTTTAAATCAAATATTAAAAATATGGTTTGTGTTTAGAAAATTTTGGAATGTGGATAGCCGGGCCCAACAATTAAACTTCTATATGCAAATTGCAATTATATAAAATAATTTAATAAATATGCCTACAAAAAATTAAGATTAAATATGAATTTATTAACTTCAAAAATTAATGACGTTGCATTTTCTTTTTTCTTTTTTTGTATTTCAATAATCAATAATATTGGTTTTTTTTTACCAAAATGTTTTAGCTAAACTAAGATGTAATATTTTTGATTTATCAAGAACTAAGTAAGATTCATTAAGGGCATCTCCATTAGTGTGCGGTCAACTTTATGTTGGATTTAATGCCGGTCAACTTTTGAGTTAAATCTTTTTTTTTTCTTTTTTTTTTCATTCATTTTTTATTTTTCTTATTTAAATATTGATTGTTATTATATTTCATAATTAACATATATCTTCGCCGTAAATATTTAAATCTTTTTTCTTTTTCTTTTTATCTTTTTTTTTCATTTTTTTTTATGTTCTTTAAATCTTGAGTGTTATTATATTTCACAATTAACATATATCTTCACGGTAAATATTACCTGCCAACTTTGTGTTGGATTTAGCGCGGGTCAACTCTTGCGTTAAATCTTTTTCTTTTTCTTTTTTATTTTCTTTTTCATTCTTTTTTTTTTTTTTTGTCTTCTTTAAATCTTGATTGTTATTATATTTCAAAATTAACATATTAATATATTAATATGTAAGGTACTTTAATTATATGTAACTGAAATATTAAATAATACCATGCACTATTTGAATAATAATTAAAATTATAATTATTTAAATGTATCATAAAATTTTAAATACTACAAAAATCATAAATATTATTAAAATTACATGCAATATTTAAATATCCCAACTCAACTGATAGATATCAAAAGTTATGGATATTTATAGATATCGACTGATATTCATATTCATGGGTTGTGTATATCAATATCTATACATTGTATGTTGTATCGTACATTCGAATATTTTATCGAAAAAAATGAATTACGTGTATCAATATTACGTATTCTAAAAAATAATATATATCGTGGATATAATTCATCCCATAAAAAACAATATATATGATAGATGTATATCATCTTTGTTAATATATATAACAAAAAAAATCAAAATAATAATAATAATATGAAATATTACGTTTAGTGCAAAAAAAAAAAATGCAAACTGATAGAGATGAGTGACAATTTTTATATTAAAATAGTGTAAAAATTACAGTATGTTTTTTGTGCACCGTAATGCTAATTCTAATTAAAATAAAGTTTTGTTCTAATTGATAAATTCAAGTTTTATTCTAAATGAAATTTGATCCATTTGAGATGGGCCTGGCCCATCCAATGTTTCCGTGGCTTTTAAAAAGTGGACTTGGCAGTTGGGCCGTATAAATTTGACTCTCCCAGAGAAGGTTTACACTGCAAAAATTGAATTGGTGAAAAAGTTTTTTTTTTTTTTTTTTTGGTAATCCAAAATAATTGTATCGTCTAAAGTTATAAATATTATTTTTTGTTACATTGACAAAACATGTATTATCGATTCAATTACTTTTAGAATTTATTTTTCTCTAGTTTTTTTTCTGGAAATATAGGGTTCCATTAAAAATATCACCTTACTTTTTCAGAACAAAAAATATGAGTCCACCCATATTATGAGAATATAAGGAATCATAAATTATTAGGGTATTTGGTATAGATTATTAGACCCACCATTATGGTAATAATTCACCTATTTTCATTAACTTCTACTTCCCTTCATCAATCAAACACGTTAGTTACTCAATTATTCCACTAAAGTAATTTCACACCGAAACATATCAACAAATCTTTGTCCATTTGTATGTTTAGATGATTTTTTTTCATATAATTACTTGAATATAGAGAGAGAGAAGAACGTGATTTAAATTGTAAAAATATCAACCAAAATTTAACAAAATCACATAAATAAATAAATAAAAGTCGATTTCTGACAACTTTTGGTTCCCAGGTCAAAACCAGTTGCTTGCTTAGGAGCAGTTACAATGGTCAAATTTTGTTGATTATAGTTAGTGAACTATAACCCTAACCCATTGTAAATTGTGGATGGTGACTACTGCATAACTGGATGGTGGCAGTGGGTTACTCTGTCATAACCCAAAAATTGGAAAAAAAAGAAAAGAAAAATTACGCGCGTTGCTAAACGCAAAGCAGCGGTTGGTGCGTTCAGTACATAACCCAAAAATTGGAAAAAAAAGAAAAATTACGCGCGTTGCTAAACGCAAAGCAGCGGTTGGTGCGTTCGGTATATAACCCAAAAATTGGAAAAAAAAAAAAAATTACGCGCGTTGCTAAACGCAAAGCAGCGGTTGGTGCGTTCAGTACATGCGCCACACAGGTGCGTTCGATCATCTTGCAGCGCCTTTTCCAGTTTTTTTATTTTATTTTTTATTTCTTAAATTTTGGCTGGTTGCAATAATATTGGAATAAATATCACCATATTTTTTTCCTCCTTTAATTGTGATATATCTGTTCCCAAATAATATTGGGATAAATATTACCATATTTTTATTCCTCCTTTAATTGTGATATATCTGTTCCCAAATTTCTGCAGCGCCTTTGCCTTTTTTTTTTTTTTTAATTTCTTAAATTTTTACTGTTTGAAATAATATTGGGATAAATATTACATTTTTTTCCCTCCTTTAATTGTGATATATTTGTTCCCAAATTTCAAACATTAAAATTATACGATTATGTTTAATTTCTTTCGATATGATACCACCTTTTAAAAGTCATCTAAAAATTCTCAAATTAAATATAATAATAATATTCCTAAAAATTTAAAAATATCAAATTAAATTTAATAATATTTGGACAAAAAATGTGATTTGATAGTATTTAACCAATGATATAGTTGGAGGAGTTAAAAAGTGTAAGTTATAGTTAATAGAATGTTGAGGTGGAGAGGTAGGTGGAGGAGAGAGAGTATAACTATAACTCAAAATTTTTTCATTGTTGTAAATGCTCTTATTAATAAAAATAAAAATCATGATTAGGAATGGGCTGTATGAGATTGAGATGTAGATATAATCGATCAAACCCACAAAAAGATTGCCATGACATTATATATATAATAATTACTGAAATAAATAAATTATACAATTTAGTGATGGGCTCAAATTAAAGAATATTTCAAACTTAAAAACAAATTGGTCCATAACAATATAAATTTATTAATAGGCTTGAATTAAAACTTAAAAGAAGTACTTCAAAAGTTCGTAAAATATATTGTTTTTATTAAGACATTTTTATTTGAAATAAAATTGTATATTAGTGAATTAACATTAATTCAATCTTAATGTATTATGCGTTGGTGAATTATATGTTACATGTTTTTTAATAAAATGATTTATCGTTATCTCAAATATACTCTTTAAGCCTCCAATATGCATATTCACAGGAACATATTATAATTATAATTGTATACAAAATACATACTTCGTAATTTTTATTTTATTTTTTTACTTTTATGTACATTTCATTTAAGAAAACACTAAATATGTCTCTTTAACAGAAAAGTATAATATCAGCATCATTAAATAAATTTTCAAAATTTAATACACTCATAATAATAACAGTAAAAATAATTTATATAGTTTTAAAACAAATCAAGAATAAATATTTCTATAAAAACTCTGTTTATAAATAATATTCTCAGATATTACAATTTACACAGGTGCTTACTAATTCCAACAAAATACTTCCCTAATATGGCAATTATTGGAATTCAATAATTCACATCACTATCTTTAAATTAAAAAAACAAAAACAAAAAAAATCACGTTATCAATTTAGTACATTCAGATCCATATCAAAATACGTTCAAAAATTTTTTCAAAACAAAAATTATTTGAAAATATGGATGCAAAATACATACACGTAATAAAAAGTTCCAACTTCCTTAAAGTTTTTTTTCTTAAAAAGAAAAACACAACTTAAAAAGGTTTCCTCTCTAGAAATTAAAGCTTAAATTTTGTCGACAACAATATTTGGGACTAAATTTGTGGATGGAATTTAAATATCCTCAAAGTGAAATATTAAATTATTGTAGTAATAAAACATAATAAGTAATCCAAAAATTCAACGACTAGCCTCTATCATTTGGCAAAACAATTTTATTTCTAGGTTCTATGCACGTTAGCATTCACATTTTTTAATTTGAGGTGCATTGACAGTTCAAGTCAATTAAAAAAAATATTTACATCTAAAAATGTCAACAACCTTACCCAACCAAATTATTTTCGACGTGCTTCCCACTGAAAACTTGGACTCTATTCTCCTAATTATTTAGGAATATAAAATTTAATATATTAAATACTTAAATCCATTTACGCGTAAAAGTGAGAGAATGTCTAAATTCTTTATTTTTTGAAGCTTAATGTAATGGATTGGTTTTTCTTCATAAAAACTTATATGAAATCATTTTATAGATATAATTTCATCAGATGGGATTTGACTAAGCACAACACGAACTTGATTTTATTTTTTCACAAATCAATCATTATTTTATTGATACGATTTCACATAATTGAATACGTAAGACTGTATTATAAATTTTTTTTTTTTTGAGGGAGTTTGTACAATGCATCTAACCATAGAAGATTCATCAATTCAACAATAATACTTTACAAAGAAGCACGATATTTTATATTGACGCATTTATTGCAAATTTGGTGCTATTATTAAATAAATGAGATGTTTTATAATTTTTATTCACTTTAGTCATGTTTTATTGCAAACTTGATGCTATGGCTGCATAGTAAAAATAACTTTAAGTTTCATTTTAACAGTTAGTTTAAAGGAAAAGTAGTGCTCAAATACTCATGTATTACATTCTATAATAATGTGAGAAATTAAATTCTAATATGTCATGTTTATAACGTTATATCTGACAATATTGTAGTTGAAAAATTCAAATTTTAAAATTTCGTTCTTTTTGTCCAACTCTTGTGAGATTTTCTTGGATACAGTTTAAACTAGTATATTAAGATGACAAAATTAACTAATTTATATTCCCTCCGTTCGTAGAAAAATGTCGTTAAGTGTTGTATTAAAAAATTTAACATATAATTAACCACTCTTAATTATTTTAGAATGGAGGAAGTGAACGTTAACAAAAAGTATATATTTGAACTTAAAATTAAATTACATGCCTTCTTAAACGAACCCAATTTCGACCCTTTGTAAATGTTACATGTTACAAAATATATATATTAATATAATATAGTATTTACATTTCATTCCTACATACATGCACAACATTTTCGATACACTTTACCTTGTGTAGTAAAATCCATTGTATCTAGACAAATTGGTCAAATTTTACACTTTTGAAAAAAATTGATCAGAATGGTAAAATCGTGACTTTTTTTTTTTTACACAGTACTGTTAAAAAAAGTGGTATTTACTAATTATAAAAAAAAAAAAGAGAATCTTAAATGAGTAGGCATTGTAATATAAAAAAGAGGATTTTTATTCCCAATGTCAAACAAATTAAAAAAAAAAAAAAAAAAACCAACGAAAATACATTTGAATTTTAATTTATGACTTGTGACAAAGCTGGAAACAGAAGAAATGCAGAATAACTGAATTAACTAACTCATTTCTTCTCCATTTCTTGATCTTCTTCCCTTTTATCCGCCAAAAATCTGCAATATCCACTTCGTAATTTCTTCGAGCCATTTGAACTAATTACCAGAGAAAGCGAAAGGCGAAATCCAATGGCATCATTGGACCCTCCCAAAGGGGGCTCTGCAAAATGGATTCTCGAGAAAATCGAGATTGATTCCATGGAAGATGTGCCATTGCCAACCGAAGCAGGCCATGCACCCATAGCTTCGAAGGAGAGCTATTCGAAGAACAAAACCGGCAGTTTAAAGAGCAGATTCCATGATATTTCACAATCCACTGGTAAAATGGGGAGAACCGAATCTGGTGCAAGAAGAGGCCTAATGAGCCTCCGCTTTCTCGACAGAACAACAACGGGAAAAGAAGAAGACGCGTGGAGGGCGATAGAGAAGCGTTTCCGTACAAATGCTGTTGATGGTAGACTGTTTAAGGACAAATTTGGGGTCTGCATTGGTATTTTTCTCTTTGAAGTTGTTTTTCTACTTGTTAAAGTTGTACCTTCTTTTCCATTCCTACATCCTGTTTGATGAATTGACACTGTTAATTAGGGATGGGAGATAGCAAGGAGTTCGCGGGAGAGCTGTTTGAGGCATTGGGGAGACGGAGGAACGTTGCCATGGAGAATGGGATAAGCTTGCAAGAAATAAGGGGATTCTGGGAGGATATGACAAACCAGGATTTGGATACTAGGCTGCATATATTCTTTGATATGTAAGAAGATTAGTTGCAGTTTGAGATTATGATAGTTTAGCTTTTGTTTTTTGTAATATGATATGATTGATATGGTGATTCACAGGTGTGATAAGAATGGTGATGGGAAACTATCAGAGGATGAGGTTAAAGAGGTGAAGAACAAAACAAGTTATTATACACACTCATTCTTGCTGTTTTGTGAATTAAAATTGTGTCTTTTTGTTAAGGTTTTAATAATGAGTGCTTCTGCTAACAAGCTGTGCAAATTCAAGCAACATGCTACGACGTATGCTTCTTTGATCATGGAAGAGCTAGACCCTGATCATCAAGGATATATAGAGGTATTCACAATTCTTGTCTGATCAGTTTCTGTTTTTGTTCATTATAGTACTGATTTTGGCCTAAACAGATGTGGAAACTTGAAGCATTGTTACGGGGGATGGTTGGATCGGAAGAAACCCAAAATTTACGCAAGAAAACAGACACGTTAGCAAGAACGATGATCCCTACAGAATACAGAACACCGATCAGCAAATTCTTGTCTAAAAACACAGAGAAGTTGTATGAGAACTGGAAAAGAATATGTGTAGTAATGTTGTGGTTACTCATAAACTTGTTGCTTTTCATTTGGAAATTCAATCAATATAAACACAGGGCTGCTTTTCAAGTGATGGGATATTGTCTGTGCTTAGCCAAAGCTGCAGCTGAGACTATAAAGTTCAATATGGCTCTCATTCTTCTGCCTGTGTGTAGAAGAACTCTAACTAAGCTCAGAGAAACCTTTCTTAGCAAAGTGATCCCTTTTGATGACAACATTAACTTCCACAAAATGATTGCATTGGGGATTCTTGTAGGAACAGCTCTTCATATACTAATGCATTGTAGCTGCAACTTCGTGAGGCTAACATCGTGTCCTAATAATCAGTTCAACATGATTTTTGGACCAGCATTTGGTTATCACCAACCTAGTTACTTGGATTTAGCAGGAACTACTGTTGGAGTAACTGGGATTTTGATGATCATTATGATGCTCTTTTCGTTCACATTGGCGACACATTCGTTTAGGAGGAATGTGGTTAAGTTGCCATGGCCTTTTCACCATTTAGCAGGCTTTAATTCCTTCTGGTATGCACATCATTTGCTGGCCATTGTGTATGTGCTCTTGATCATCCATGGTTACTTCATTTTCATCACCAGAGAATGGTATAAAAAGACGGTAATTCTTTGCTACTCTTCTTCGCCTTTTCTTAGTTTAGAGCACTCGAAGAAACATCTCTTGAAACTGTTTTTTCTTTGATCAGACATGGATGTATATTGCAGTGCCAATGTTGCTCTATACCAGTGAGAGAATCCTTACACTTTATGACCGAAAATTCAAAGTTGATATCATTAAGGTAAACAATATTAACATCATTTCTTGGTTAACTTCTTACATGAATCAGCAATAACTTTATCCCAATTCATTTCTCTTGGAAAATCACAGGCTGTTATATACACTGGAAATGTGTTAGCCATTTACATGAGTAAACCTCCTGGATTCAAGTACAAGAGTGGAATGTATCTCTTTGTAAAGTGTCCTGATATATCAAATTTTGAGTGGTAATAAACACATTTCTTGCCATTGTATTATAGAATCACTTTGACTATGGTGATGAACTCTATTGGATACTCTACAGGCATCCATTTTCGATTACTTCTGCACCAGATGATGACTATCTAAGCGTCCACATACGCACATTAGGAGACTGGACAACAGAACTCAAGAACAGTTTTGCAAAGGTTACATAGTTTTGCCTTACTTACACGAACATTAATGATGCTTTCTTGTAGCTCGAATTGGCTATAATAACTGTATGAAAAAACCAAACAGGCATGTGAACCTCAATCTGCAAAACCAAGTAGGGGAAATCTAGTGAGAATGGAAACTAAGGCATACACAGAAGCTCCACAAGAGTGAGAAATTTTAGTATGTAGCTATGTTTCAATCACTACTCAAGTTAGCATATATCTCATCTCATGCATACATTTGTTCTTACAGATTCTCAACAATCTTCATTAAAGGCCCGTATGGGGCACCAGCACAAAACTACAAGAAATACGACATCCTTCTGCTCATCGGTTTAGGCATTGGAGCCACACCATTCATTAGTATTATCAAGGACATAGTGAACACCGAATCAAGATCAGTAAGATTACATTTCCAATCCATGAACAATACTTATAAACATATGGGGTATAAATATCATCAACAAATTGAACTTTTTCAGGCAATGACAGATGGTCTATCAGGAGATAGGAATTGCCCTGAAAGAGCCTACTTCTATTGGGTGACGAGGGAACAAGGATCATTCGATTGGTTTAAAGGGGTTATGGACGACATTGCAGAATATGATCATAATGTAGGCCTAAATAAACATGGAAATGATGATAGTATGTTTATTTCATTGTAGTAATATTGAACATTTTGCAGCAAGTGATAGAAATGCACAACTACTTAACAAGTGTGTACGAGGAAGGAGATGCTCGATCAGCACTTATAGCAATGGTGCAGTCACTGCAACATGCTAAAAACGGGGTTGATGTCGTCTCAGAAAGCAGAGTAATAAACACATTCATAGAATAGTGTATATGACAACAGATCGTATTAAAGATGAACGTTTTTTTTGATGAGGTTGTGATTGATCTTTGATACAGATACGGACGCATTTTGCACGGCCCAACTGGAGAAAAGTATTCACTAATTTAGCCACTACACATCCATCTACTCGGATAGGTAAATCCAGACATTCTTCAATACATACACATTAATATCTCCAAACAAAATCCTGTCTGAAAATCCAACTGATCTTGGATGCATTTCAGGTGTGTTCTATTGTGGGAGTCCAGCGCTAACAAAAACGCTGAAAAACCTCAGCCACGAATTCAGCATGAATTCGTCTACTCGATTCCATTTTCACAAGGAAAACTTCTAAAATTATGTGTTTGAGTGCTCAACAACACCTGCTTGCCTGTAAATAAGTTGTCGAGGTTTAGACAGAGATTGCTGAATGTTATGATCAGCCTCAGAATTCACTGATTCGTATGACGGCTTCATCTTGGATTTAGCATCAAGTATTTAATTTGTGCATGTTGATCATGGTGAACTTTGATAATTACTTTGCTCATCCATATTTATTTATTACTCCCTCCGTTCCTTTTTAAGTGTCCCATTTTATCCAATATGACGTTCCTTTTTAATTGTCACTATGTGATTATTGATACTCTTTTACCTTCTTTTTTTCAAGGGAGTAGAAGTAAAAGAGAAGTAATTAATGAAAAAATTGGTTTGTGTGAATGGATAAAATGAAACACTTAAAAAGGAACGGAGGGAGTATCAATTTTGGCAACATTTTTCCTTGTTTGTTGGAATACTGTTACATTTGAGGGTAGATGGATGGCTATTGATAGAAGTTGGATTTGTTCCCAATTGATGTTATATATATTTCGTTTTGTGTACTCTCTTCCTTTAAACTAACTTTTATGATGAGTTCTGTTAACAACCGTTTATCCAGGGGTAAAATTGTCCATTACTTCATAAAGTTGACACATCTTGTTTGAGTTTAACCACTACTTTCACCTTACATCCATTGCATTATCCTTCATGTCTTCATCTTACTCTTGTCTTTTAATGCAATATTGCTGTATTCTTTATCTCAGTTTTTATTCTTTATTCCATTTTGTATTTCATTTTACAAAAATATTTTTTCTGTTCTTTACTAAGATTTAATGATAAAATAAAAGATGCAAACCAAATGTTCTCATGTGGGGCCGTAAACCTTTTAAGGTCAATTTTCAGAAATACTGGAAAACAACATGAATGAACACCAAAAATTCATATAATTGCAAAATGATATTCAAAACATATATAATTAAACAAGTAGCTAAAACAAAGGATAGGAGTAGCTTGAAATGTGACATTGAAGAGTTTAAAAACATAACACAACAATACTATTGTACATCTTTCTAATGTACAAAACAACCTGGATTACACAAATTCAAGTTAAATGTAGGAAGAATGAAGATGATTTGAAACAACAACAAACTATTTCACAAATTTCGAAGATAAAAAAGAGGGAAAGATCACAGGATTCCAGTCTTTATTGTGCAAAAACGAACGTGGGAAGGCCTCAAGATTCTCAGAAAGATCACCAGGATCAGATTCAGCATACGTGTCGACCATAAAATGCACAACAGATCAGTAAAATTCCAACCTCAAGATCGGTAGTTTTGCAGTTTAGCTCCTAGATGAGAATATGGAAAAACTTTAGGATTGTTTTAGATGATACAAATTCTCTTAACAAGAATAGGTTATGAAATATGAAGAAAAACATAGAAAATAATAATAATAGTACCTTTTAGAATACATTCTTTTGCAAATCATCAAGTCCAGGATCTACATCAGCTTCTTTCTCCTCGAAAAGGGGGCCATCAAGCGTAGGAGGGCTCTAAAGGAATTGTCGACATATTAGTACATTTATTACTCATGAAATATAAAGAACAATCATACAAGGAAGAGCAAGATAGGATTTTGGTTTCTAGAGCATGTGTAGGCTAGTAAAGAATCTACACTATAGAAAAGCAGGTAATGGAAACAAGAACAGCTTCTGGAGTAACTTTTCAATTTTTTCATAAGTTATGACTTATCATTGTCTACCTTAAAAAACATAGGTATGTAGTAAAAGAAGTTTGAATTCCCTAATAAAATAACAGAAAATACTAAATATAAGGATGCCAAAAAGATGTACTATGTTATCATTCCACGGTCAGGAAACCTTTCTAGTCTCAAGTGTTCAATAGATAACTAGTACTCCATTCCATTGAGTGAGAAAATGCAAGAAAGGTGCTTTAAAGATAATTGAATTCCTCCATTTCATACAGAAAATAATAATGATTAATAATTATAATAATAATAAATCATCACCAGGAAGATATTTGATAACCAGAGTTTCTGCAATTACCATGCAACGAACTAGGGCCCAATTGATACCCCGGAAAAATGGATGCTGCTTAATTTCATTAGCCCCTTCTCGTGATCCTAGTCTGTTTTTGGGGTCTCTGTGTAGCAATCGGTACATTAACTGCTTTCCTTGAAGACTAACCTGTAGCAGAGCAAACTCTATATCAACATTCCGTTATATTGTTTCAGAATGTTGAACTGTAGCAGGATCCAGTCAATAGATAAAAATAAGATGTGAACACTTTTTTCTAGACATTCAGATTTTACAGTAGATAAATCATTTTTGACAACTGTTGAGTGACAGAAAGAGGGGTTCTCACAGCCAACTTTATATTATTATCATGATGATCTATTCATAATAAATTATTATTTGTAAGTCATGTGTGGCCCTTTTCTTCATAATACAGAATCACTTATCCGGATAAAGTGTTAGAAACTATAATCAGAAATCTGTATATTTTTCTGTCATTATGTGACAGTATGACATAAAAAATTAAAGAATTTGAAGTAGCTACGGAAAGGCACCTCTTTACTTCTTGGAAACTTTAAATCTTTGTGAAGAATGTTTGCAAAGGTCTTCTGCCTTGTCTTTCCCCTGAAAGGCGTGTATCCATAAAGCATTTCATATAAAAGGATTCCTGAAAAGTAAAAACAGAGATCGATCAACAACAAAGAAAATGTTACTTTGATAATTAACATATATAAACAGCAACTACAGTAACCATTGCTCAATCCCTCTTGCAATGCAAGGCAACAACTAGTATCCAGGAAAGTTACCTAGGGTTCACATGCATTGAGCTATGAAAATCTTTAAAGAAACTTGCAATTGGTATTTAGTAGGAAAGAATAATTGAAATTGCAAGTGTCATAAAAATAGGATCTAACGGCTTTACTTGCTTCCTCAGTGGCCACCAATGCGTCTTCTACATCTAATACAGATAACAATGGAAATCCTTTTTACAGCAAGAGAAATTCAATTCAAGTAGAAGTCTCTCAGCTAATCTTTTATGGCCATATATATTCGCATTTCAAGTAGTTTTCATTCAATTCATTACTAAATATTAATACCATATTTGTAATTCAAAATATTTGCAACAGACTATGAACACATTGAGCATAAATGATATCGGCTGGAGAAAGTGATAAGAACATAAACATGTTTTGAATAGCGGAGTTAACATAGGAGAAACAATTTTGAAAAGACTTTATGTTCAATATCTGAGAAAATATATATTACCGAGAGCCCACCAGTCTACTGCACTAGTATGACCTGCCCCAGCAATGATTTCCTGTACGCATGAACCATTTAACAAGTCAGTCATGAGAATGCTTATATTATGAAGAACATAACTGGACATGGAAAGTGAAAATTCCATTTGAAGCAATATAATGAGAAGCATCTAACCAAATCTGGAATTACATACTTCCCAAGACATTTGGAAATTAAGGCTAGGTGTTCAAAATTCTTCGATAACATTAAGATACTCATCAAGAAGGAAGATTGTGTTTTAGTATACATATTAGAACTCGAACAGTTTAGAAACAAAATCAGTTATAACCTATATACATGGCATGATGACAAGTGACTAGTCAGAGACAAACAACCAACGAAAAGAAAGAAACAGAAAAAAAGTTACATATTCTCTATTGCAGAAGATACTAACCGGAGCTATGTATTCTTCAGTGCCAACAAAAGAGTTTGATGCTCTCATTGGTTCAGCCATAAAGATTGGAGCCTGTTGACTTTTCTGATGTTTTTTCTTCTCGTTTATCTCTGGAATCAAAAGCTGCACATAGCACATAATACTTGGTATGTATCAATTGATCATGTGAAATATTCTGATGCAAGGTAGATCACAGTATTAGATGAAGACATACCTGTGGCTTGCAAGATGTCAAGCAGGACAAGTCAAAATCCGTTAAAGCGACATGGCCATTGTTTTGAAGTAAAACATTTTCCGGCTTTAGATCCCTGTAGATTATACCTGCAGCAAGGAATGATTACAATATACAGAAAATACTCTCTCTCTCTCTCTCTCCATGAATTGGTTACGGCATAGAAGTACTCAGCAAGCAACAAAACTGAATTTTTGGGCCTTCTGTGCGGCATGGTCTTATTTTTTAATTTACATAACGAAAATTGTAAATCTCTACCTTGACAGTGAAGATACTCCAGTGCCACAATAACTTCAGCAGCGTAGAATCTACACAAAATCACAACCATATATCAGTTCCGCTATCAATATGCAATCATCAGAAACATAATATCAACTATGTATTTACAGCTAATCAGATGGAACTTCTCATCTTAGCTGAGCTATCTGTGATGTTCAAATGTCTGAAGCATGTCAAAGATGCAAAGGGAGTATATGGTCAAGCACGAACATCTACAACTGACAAGTGCTTGAAAACTGGCTTGGGGTATAAAATCCTTAAATAAACACATCTGTGGTTTGAAGTTTAAACTATGTAATATGTCAATAATCGAGAACAATGATCTGTGAAATTTTGAATTACCACACTAAGAAAAGATTGGAGCTCCACAAGAAGACATACTTCAGAAACACAAAGAAATGATCCAGATTTTCTTCAATGATCTAAGAACTATCCCTAAGTTGGTCTTGAGATGCACAATTTCACGTTTTCATACAAATCATAGAAAATAAGTCTTTACCTTACGTCATCTTCTTTCAGAACTTTTGTTGGCTGCCTATCAAGGAGGAGAAAGAGCTCTCCACCAGGGCAGTAATCAGTGATCAAACAGATATGAGTTTTGGTCTGTAAAGCAATTTGAAGGAACAATTACCCAAATATTTTAGGGAATAGTGGCTACAAAACATAAGTACAACTATCAATGTATTCAAAATGCAATATTAAGTGATTAAAAAGTCAAGGACGTATAAGAAGAAAGATATACATTATCTTTGTTAATGTGAATTGATTTTATAGAAAATAGAAATTTGTTTTCAACCCATTGAAGTCCTTCAAGTACTATGGATGCATGAAAATGTAGCAATTTCCTTCTTTGTCTTACCTGAAATGAAGCATATAGTGCAGGAAGAAAAGGGTGGTCCAATATGTCTAGGATTTCTCTTTCTGCGCAAGCTCTGTGCACCTGCGGGATTGGAATAATACAAGTGATCAAATGACCAAAAAGCTTATGCTGGTGAGAAGTAGTGTTTTACATTTAATACAATATTTTCAACAACAGTAAATCAAAGTAGACAGAAAATTAAATGAGTCGAGAATCTTATAATGCAGTCCAGGAAAATGAGTGGCATTAAATGCAATTTTTTTGCCACAAAATAACTAAAATCTTGATTCAGTTTGTTATTTGCTTCATCATTTATAGTGTATGTGTGGGTGTATGAGAGAGAGAGAGAGAGAGAGAGGCATAGTTACGTATAAATACGATTAATTGCTATTTAACTAGGAGACTTAATGCAGTATCTCTGAGATCTTTAAGTTATCCATCACACACATGGTTCTAGGAGAACATAGTTCATTATCTGAAATACTGAAGAAACTAAACTGTCAATGTCAAATATCACTATTTGAACGCAGAAGCTCATCTGGAAAGTAATGTCACGATGTTAAGCAGTATGATGAAAATTGTAGTAGTTAGATATATATAGTTGCAACGGACAGATATAGCAGCACACATGGTCTTTTATCATTCAGATACACAACCTTGCAAACAGATAATAGGTTTCAGCTTTGTACCTTGTTTCTGTTGAGCATTATACCCTTGTCCATTGCTTTCATGGCAAAGTATTGCCCTGTTCCACATAGCTCTACCAAATGCACACTGCAAGGATATCAACACATTTGATCTCAATTAACGTAGTTAAGAGTCTAAAATTATTGTCAAAGATTTTCAAAATAATGATGTTACAACAGCTATAAAAGGTAAGACGTGTTAGTCCGCATTAATTTTTTTTTATCTTAAATAAAAAGCAGAAAAGCTCGACGAAGTTATCATTAAGCAAAGAACTTTTACCATATATAGACCAAAATAAGGTAGAACTTATATGTCTAGGACATCAGTAACCATGACAAAACCCAATCTCAAGCACCTCTACTTTAAAAATTTGTCAAGCAATAGCTATTCTAGCAACAAGAGGAGCATATGGACCTTCCACTTTATCCGAAAAAGATTAAGTGCAAAAATTGTGAAAGCCTGTTTAGCCATGTCGGCTGATATCAATCTGTTATGAATGAGGCCCAATAAGTCCACAAAAGAAAAAACATCTTTCTCACAGTAAGAGCATGTGTTTTTTACGGCATTATCAAGACAATCTGTAAGATATAATTCGCTGAAGATGCAAAACATGAGGACTAATTATAAATGGAATATCAGCTAAACATTGCTACATTTACAATATAACATATCAGAAACACATACCTTCCAGTATCACCAGAACCTAGTGGTTTTATTGGCTTAAAATGTTTCAAGCTTATCTCTTCTCCATTATCTAGAATCTGAAAATAATAGAAATGCAAGCACATAGAGGATCCATGAGATAAAGAAGCCAAGTAAAATTTAATAAAAGTATCCAGTTTAAGCTAAAAATACTGCTTTGCATCTTAGAAATTGGAGCATGCTTGTTCAAACCTTCAGGCAGAAAATGATTGCATGTGTGATGATAATTGCTAAATAATCATTAGAATGATGACAAAATCAATGTATTGATGGATCAAGCACAATACACATGCATATTATTAAGGGTATCAGCAAACACAATATCTTTAACCAAGTTACTTCCACAAGTCATGCATTGTTAGAGGAATACATGGAAATTGTCCTTTATCAAGAAAATTTACTTTTAACCTTTTCCAAGATACATTTCTATGCATCAAATTAGACCTAGCTCCATAAAGTAGGGACAGATACTTCATGAAAATAAGCATACAGACATTATATATATGTGCATGTTGAGATCTCATATGTGCTTTCATGATACAACCTTTCCATTAGATATGCTCCTGCGCTTTCTAAGCACTTAAACAATTTCAAAATAATAAAAAATTCAATTAAACATAACAATATACCTGTTGAATAGCTTTCCAGGAAGGACTATCCTTCCTATGGGGCTTTGGATGAACAACTTTGGAATGATTTTTCCACAAGTCCTCTGGTTTCTGCAGGTTGAGTTAAATAAATCATGAATCCTAGTTCCTATTTGATGTCAAAGACCCGAAAAAGAGAAGCAAAAGAGAAACGGAAAGCTTTTTAAGAAAATAATTGGTTATTACCGTATTCGCATCTGGAAGCTCTCTAACAGCATCATCAACATTTGCAGCAGTTTCTTTAATCTGAAAATGAATCGATGAATATTGTCTTATTTAAACTTAATTTTTTCATGAACTTTATCAAACTATCATGTGTATCAGACTTATCTACTTCAATTCAGTAAAAAATGGACTAAGATTTGAAATTATCAACCATTAAATGTCAACTCAAAACGATACGAAATCGGGCACACTAGATAATTCAAAATAATAATTCACTAAGAGGAGAGAAAACCAAATATGTAGAGCAAAGGTAATCACCAGTTTTGCACTTTCATGTGCTGTGGCCTCAGGGATACAATTATGCAGTGGCTCGACATGTTGACTTCCATCCAGTTGAACCCCAATAAAATACTGCACTTCTCCCTATCAAAACAGATAGAAAACAAGTAACTATGGATGCACCATTTTCCACTTCCGTTATCAAATCAACAAGCAGTAAAATACCCCGTCATACAAGTCAAAATGTTTCATGAACACATACCTTTTGATCACGCATAGGCTGCAGATGAAACAAATTCCAGAACTTTTTGCCTGTGAATTCATTAGAAATAGGGACAGAGATTACAAAATGATATTGCCAGATCAGGTAACCAGAGCACAGTGAAAATTGTGCATGATAGAGCTTAATATTTCAGCTATGCTCATAAGTTTTCTTTCTTACGACAACCTATACTAATAATGAATTTCCTAGCAGAAAATATTAGTAAATCATTTTCCAGACTAAGGTAGTTTCCAGAAAAATATCCCTGAAACATACCACTTTTAGTATAGTTGATGAGCTGGACTGTGACATCTGTTTGGTTATCAATGGCATTTCTGATTTTCCTCACGGTCGCAGGATCAGTTTCAGGCCCTTGAAGAAATCTGCAAAAACGAAAAATCAGTTTTCACATTTTTCATTACAGTGACAATAAAACAGCATTATCATATAATCAGTGTAGTTAGTGCCACTTTCAAGTTCTATTAAATCATTTTGGAATACAAATTTGAGGTTGTCTTTACAAAATCCATCCAATTTAGCAGTTCCAAGGCTTAATGCTTTAATGCAAAGAAGCGAACTTATATGAAGCGAAATTAAGTTTCACCTGCAATTTCTACCCAAGATTTCTTCTCGACTATACTCTGTCAACTCCAAGAAACTATCAGAAGCAAATATCTGGCGATAACATCAATTAAAATTCTCATTAGAAAATGGGTAAACAAAACTCTCAATTTCAGTGAACCTTAAAAAAAATAAAAAAGTGCTACTTAAATTACTCACAATAGGATTATCAGGAAGCCTTGGATCAGTAATGACGAAGTTCTTCTCGATACGCTCAAGAGTGGTGGCCAAATCAATACCCTTTCTCATTTCCTTCTTCCTCACTTTATCGTCCACACTATCCGGCCTCCCATCATAATCACTCTCCGAAGAATAACCATTCTCCTTCTCATCATCATCCTTATCGTCAAATCTGAAATCTGGTTCCAGTACCTGAGTGGTACTTCCCCGTTTCCCCTTCTTCAGAATCCTACACATGATGAATCAAATGCTTTTAATCACTGCACACATTTGCCTGAAGAAGAAAATAGATGAGTTTATATTATCGGTGAATTACGCAATGAAAGAACGGCGAGCAGTTTTCTTCTGAGGCTTCTCCGGCAGCTCAGTGATTTTTTGCATGGAGGTCCTTGTGCCGGCATGGGAATGACGCCTAGCAGGCGGCTGGTTGTCAGAGCTCCGCCGCGTTTGGCTGTCGAAGATCTCATGGTCGCCGGATTTTCTGAGAAAGGGACGATTGGTTGACTCGCTGAGTGCCCTGCCTCGGGGTTTCTTCACTGCCTCCACTAACTCTGTTACTGAACTTGACGCCATCTCCTTCTGTCGAGCTATTTAAACCAAATTTGAAATTTCCAAAAGTTAATTCATTTTTTAATTAAAAAAATTAGAATTAGATAATTCACTAAAGCTACTGTATATTAATTATTAATAATATATATATATATTTTGATTTAAAATTATTAATAATATTGGTATCATAAAAAATTCATAAATTTAAAATTATTAATTATCTTTTGAGTGTCCACTCGGATCATAATAATAAGAGCATTACAAAATTCATTTAAAAAGAGTTTTTAACTTTTTAAGTATATATAAATGGGAAGAAGTAGAATACAATATAAATTTATTATTATTAACAAAGGTGCATCTACATGTTAGTTTTTAACAATATCCAAATTATTTATGTATGATCATGCATTACTCTAACTAAATAGATCACACCCCCCAATTAACCTAACCAAATATTTGATAATTTTATTTACAGATAATAAACTATTGATAACGTTTGATTACTAAAGACACACAAAAAATGCACTACGAAATAAAATACTATTTCTCTATACGTGACAAGCTATTAAGAAATTTAATACATAAAAACTAAAAACTATTTACCATCATAACGGATCAATGACTCGGGAAGCCCATTGGGCCGAGTCACTTTCTCCTTAATTCCTTCCGTATGCTTGCTCACTTCCACTTGCATTCTGCACCATTTTCACCAATTTTATTTTACATTTTAATCCTCCAAATTTTCACTATCAAGAATATGGTTTTAATAATCCAACTTTCAACTAATTTTTGCATACATTGATATCTGTAACTTAAAAAGAAAGAATTAAAAAACACTATTCCATAATAGCCCACCAGTGAAAAACATCCATAATTGAAATTTCTAATTATAATAATTATTTTTTAAAGAAAAAACAAACCCTTCTGATAAATTGGGGCAAAAAGGCTAATAAAATGGGCCACATATAACATCTTAATCATGTCTTAATTCTAATCAAGGCAAGGATAAAGACAAGTAAATTGGGCCTAAAAAGCAAGGAATGGTTGTTGGATGGGGGGTGGGGTAGGGTTGCATAATTCCAGCACAATTTTGATCTGATAAGACTCATGCATGTTCTGAGGGACCATGCAGCTTAATAGTTGAAATGGACCACTATTAGCTCACACATTTAAAGCATAATAACAAGATTTTTATCATCACCCCAAAGAAGAGTATTGGAAGTATGTAAATAAAGAGAGATGATAAAATAAAAGGTACCCAATATATTTAAGGACTTTTCCAGTTTCATCTTTGATAGGTGCAATGGTGAGGAGATTCCAAAAGGGGGTGCCATCCTTCTTGTAGTTGAGAAGCCTCCCACAATAAGTAGACCCTCCTTCCAATGCCTCTCTGATCTTGGCCACGTCCTCGGGATCCGTGTCTATTCCCTGCATAAACCGACTGCAACCCAACATGTTTAGTGAATACCCACGTATTGTTAAATTGCCCATCAAACTCATTTGACCTAACCCGGAGCTCGAATTAAAGTTAAAAAATGTCTTGGATTGGGCTACCAATTCATCCTTGACTACACTTGAATGTGGGTTGATCTTACATAATCACAACACTATTTGGACAGGTGGACAAGGGTAGGTTGTGCAGGGTGACAACAATTGCCACCTCAAATGAAATACACTTGTGAAAATTGCAATTTTGGTTCTGTAATTTAGCTCTTGTCCATTTTTTACTACCAATTTTATGTATTTTCAATTTTGATTATCAAACTATCATTTTTGTCCAATTTTCGTCTGATTAGCTCGAAATTTTAATTTTTACCTACGTATACACCGGGATTATTCAGCATACACATAAATAGGTATTGATATCCCAAATAAAATCAGACCAAAATTAAAATATAAAAAATTGTTGATAAAATCTGAATTACAATTCAATAAATCGAGATTTTTCCAGCTAGACTATAATATGATCCATAAGTGCATGAACACAGTGTATATATCCAATTGGTTCAGTATTTATAAAACAAAGGAAGAAAGCATATTTGAATCCTTATAATCAATATATTTTCATTTGCATATGTTAAGCAAATAGATGAGAGAAAAAACAAGTTAGAGAGAGAGAGAGAGAGAGAGAGAGAGAGAGAGAGAGAGAGAGAGAGACCAGTTTCTGCCAATGACCTCCCTGGAAGTGTATCCAGTCATCTTGAAAAAGCCAGCACTTGCATACATGATCGGATAATCAGGCTTACTTGCATCGGACACCACAAACGTTTGTTGAAATGTCGACAACGCATCTTTCAAATCTTCAGACACTCTCGGAAACCCCCTCTCCTTCCCTGAATTTCAATCAATTTCACTTCATCATAAACATAAAGCTCAAAATCAGCAGTATAATGATCGGTTCTCACCGTTTCCGTCATCAGACAAGTCACCGGAGGTTCGGACAGAGTTGCCGGAATCCCTCCTCGTATTCCCCGGCTTCCCCGTCTCATCGCCGGAGGTCCTCACCTTCACGCCCTGGGGCTTACCCGTCTCTTCATCGGTCTTCAGCACCAGGCCCCACTCAGCAGCTCTCTGCGCGGCGGCGCCGACCTCTCCCTTCGCCGGAGCCTTCTGGGCTTCATGCTCATTGAATATCTCAGCTATAGTCTTCGACGGCGGCGGCGGAGGTGGCGGCGATGAGGTTTCCGGTGCCGGAGCCGGAGCTGGCTCCTTGAGAGCCATCCATGAAGTGATGCCTTCAGCATTAGCTCTTCCTGATTTGGATGAGATATTCTTCTCCGGCTCCGGCTCAGGATTGGTCGACCAGCTCTTCCACGACGGTGGCCGGAAAACCGGGTTCGCCGGCCGCGCCGCGGCGGCGGCGGAGGAGGAGTGGCTTGTCGGATTGAACACCTCCAATGACCCCCTGGGGTCCCTTGGTAGGGGTGGGATCAGAGCCTTGTTTCTTGAATTCTCATCATTTTTTTCCATCACTGAAAATACATTCAATTTATTTTTTGAATCAGTATATATAAATAATTGGAGATATTGGAGCAAAATAGAATAATATTATTTAATTTTTACTTGAAAGGGGCAAGACTTTAAGAGGGCTTGAGATGGATGTTTTTGTAGTGGCATAATATAGAAGAAACCTCAGTCAATAGACAGAGATATATAGGGGGGGCAAAAATGGAATTTCAGATTATTCAGCAGACAAATTTGTGTGTCTATTTGTGATAAAACTTTCAGAACCTCACATTTTATAGGGCAGTTAGGTCAAGATAATGCCGATCCAGATCCTTATTTTCTATCGTATTTTAACGATACATGTCATTATTGCATATAATGATGAAACGAAATATGAATTAAAGAATGTAACAAAATAGAGGAGGATCTAGTGTTTCTTAAAGAATCCAGAATCAGAAACATAAAAATTGGTGAATTATGTAAGTATCCAAAAAAAGCTATCTAAATCAAAATTGTTGGTAGTTTAATGAATTAAAGTTGTTTGCTGGCAATGACAACGACTCAACATAGAGAAGCTATCAATCATCACAGGCTCCATACTGGTTTTAACTAATAGTTGCATACATAATAACATAACCGCACTTCAATAATTAATTTACACACCCTTTCTTTCAAACATGTGAATCTATGAATAAAGGTACACATACATGTTATGTGCTAAGTATTGTTAACACAAAATGTACACATGGCCTAAAATACCTATGAAGAATTAATTCAAGAAAGTAGACCATAATCTATAAACCACTCAAATAACAACGTTCAATCGTTTATTTAACACTGAAACAAACTACTTGTTGAAACTCGATATTGTGATATAGAATATACCTCAAATGAGAACTAAGGAATTGCAAAGATGATCAAACTTGTTATTGCTTGCCTGGAAAAGAAACACAAATGTTGGTGCAAGTGGGAAATGCTGATTTACAAGAACACATATATATAAATTCAAGAGAAAAATGTGGAGTTATAATTAATGGAGAAAAAAATGAAACAAGAAGTGAGAATAATTGTCGAAAAGGTTTGGGATCCCATGCCTGTTTCACATGCCTCCATCACTGATCCCTATATATGCCTTTATAAATTAAATCTCTATATATTATGATGAACAAAAAAATTCTAAAACTGATATATGAATCTTGATCTGCAGATTATACTGAATTTTGAATGTATATACTATGATATAAACTTTTAGTTTGTGGGGTTTGATTTCTGATAAATATTTACAGACTGGAATGTTGGGTTAGGCGACAAAAATCTACAGCATGGAAATAAAATTGGAATTATTAAGAGAATTGCACAAGAGAAAATGGAGTAGATATGGAGAGCACTCATTTACATGTTTGTACATGCAATTACCCTATTTATTAATTTCATGTATTTTGGATCTTTGGGACTCAATAACATGAATGTTGGTAACTTCTTTTCTTAATATTGGGGTAAATTTTCTCAAATATGTAAATGGTGATAAATATATTTTTAAGGGTTATATTATTTAGATTAGCTTGTCCACTATTTTACCATAAATGTTATGTATTTCAAGTTGGTCTTCAACTTTTTTTTTTTTTTTCTAATGTGGTCCAAATTAATTTGTTCTAAATGTCAATTCTCTGTACGTAAACATTGAAATTGAAAAATTCACATTAGCAATTCCAACATCTACGTAGGTAAAATCAAAATTTCGAGCAAACTCAAACCAAATTGAAGGAAAGCAATAGTTAAATAACCAAATCTAAAATACATAACATTGATGATAAAAATGGGGGCATAACCTCTATTACATAATGAAAATTGCAATTTTCCCTATTTTGAACCTAAAAACAAAACTCAATCAACAAGATCCAAACAAACAAAGTAATGGGGATTACCATATATTGCTAACCATGTTCCGTTTTCTATTCCAACATTTTCAATACATATATGACATGATGTATGTACTAGTCATATTATTTTCTATGCATGATTTATAGTACATAGTAATACAAGAATAATCAATGAATTGCTATTTGAAATAAAGAATGTCATGTACAAATGAGATGAGAGGCCAAACAAACGTATGTTGCCCCATAATTAGATAAGAAATACATGTTCTAACGTTATAATCTCGTTGTTGGGCCCTCAGCCTATAACTTGGATATTACAAATAATATCAAAATAAACATCGAATAGTAAAAATGATATTCCACATGTAATGGAAAAAAATGAACCCAAATTGGCAGCAAAAATGATGGTCTCGTGGGTGAGGGGGGGCTGCCCAGATATAAATTTAGCTATAGTGTCACTTCATGTCGGGATTTGGACAATAATTGAAAAATATTAATGGTGGGAGATAATGTTGGGAATGTATATGTTGCCTAAAGTTCAACACCCAAAGCTGAAACAGGCCAGTGGACACGAGACCTGCTTTTGTACTTTCTACAATCCTAGCCATTCTACCATTTGCCCATGTGGCTGGATCAATTTCGATATCCAATTCTCCATTACATACATATTAAGAAGAAAAAAAAAAAAAAGGAAATATGTTAGGTATGAAAGATAATTTTTATCACATTTTTTCAGCATTATATTTGTAAGTTATTGTAGTATTTTTTGTCGAATTATACATAATTTTCCCTAATCATATATAAATTTATGTACATAAATAGAAAGTGGATCATATCTTTATATATATATACACATTGTGCATGGATCTGTGATTCATGCACAAATTCTAACCCGGCCCGTCACGCACTCTAACGCGCTCACATGCGCCTGCATGCGCTTCTAGGTTGCGGACAAAATTCGCTCAAACATGCTTCCAGGTGTCTGACCTTTATATTATATTAAGCATACATTTTAGTAGTGTTAGACATACCATTTAGTTATGTTAGACATACCTTTTATGTTATGTTAACTATACTTTTTAGTTGTGTTAGACATACCTTTTAGTTATGTTAGTCATACCTTTAGTGTTATGTTAAGTATACCTTTTAGTAGTGTTAGACATACCTTTTAGTTATGTTAAACATACCTTTTGTAAGACTAGCTGTACCTTAACATTTTTTTTAAACTGACATATTAATACATTTTAGTTATATTAGGCATACCTTTAGTTATGTTAGTCATACCTTTTAATTATATTCGTTGTACTCTTATATATATTACATAAATGTATGTTTATGTTGATATAAATGTATAAATAATCTCATATAAATGTGTAAGTAATATTGCATAAATGTAAATATCTACAACTTGTGCCAAATTAGGGTTTATTGTGCCGAAATTAAGGTTTAGGGTTAAAGTATGAAATCTGGAAATAAGGGTATCATTAATATAACATAAAGGTATGACTAATATAATATAAAGGTATGTCTAACACAACATAAAGGTCAGGGCCAAAAAAAAAAAAATGCGCGGAAAAAAAAGAAGAAAATGCGCGGATTCGGGTCGGATTCAGCCCGACCCGACCCGAGTGCATGGATCTTGCACACCAGTCCAACTCCATATATATATATATATATATACACACACACAAAGATCAAGTAATGTAGCATTCATATATATATATATATATATATATATATATATTTACACACACAAAGATCAAGTAATGTAGCATTCATATATATATATATATATATAGATTTTTTTTTTTGAAACCATATGACATATATATATATATATATATGAATGCTACATTACTTGATCTTTGTGTGTGTGTATATATATATATATAACATCTCCATTTTGCTCATGGGACGGGGAAGAATCTATGATCTTTATAATACTTTCTTTGGTTTTATTGTAAGTGTTGTTTTAGAGCATCAGTATTGTTATTTTCAATTATGAATCTTTTTTATTAGATATTTAGGTAATTTTATTCCATGATTATCCATATCACTATTCCATAATAATTTGCTAATTCTCAATATAATATGTGAATTTTTATCTAAAGTTTAGGAATTATATGGGAATCTCAGTGGTTTTTTTAATTAAATTGTTACGTTTCAGATTTTGGATCATTAGTTGATTAGTTAAGAGTATAATCAATATTTTATGTTAATTTTTTATAAAATTATAAGATAACACTTAAACGAGATTGAAGCGAGTTCATAAACAAATTCATGATGCAAATAAATTTTATATATAGTATAGGGCCCGTGTAATACATGGAATTAAAAAATTAAATTAAACTTAGTAAAATTAGAAAAATATAAATATTATGTTTATAATTTTTTTTATGATTTTGTCTGATACACATCGTTTAATTTAGTATTAAATGTAATTCAATTTAATTAAGATATTTTTTAATTGTTGAAATATATGTTGCATTCATACAGAAATATACATAACTTTTTATTTTTTATTTAGCAAAAAATATACAGAAATATTATGTCTATTATGTTCTTCAATCCTCCAACCATTATTATTATTATTATTATTATTTGGATTTTATTATTAAAGTTTAGAGTAACCCCAAATTTCTTTTTCAATTATATATTATTTACTAATATCTATTATCAACTTAATTAAACCAATATCATGAAATAGACACATTAAGTAGCTTTAAAATTCTATTTATTATTGATTTAATTTGTAAATTAAAATAAATTAATATAAAAAATTGTATATTTGACATATGGTACATATGGTGTAATTTTTATATATATAATAATAAAATATAATAAAGATAACATGTTCCATACATTGAATCATGAATTCCACCTCTTTCTACACAACAGATGAGAGGAGATAAAAATAAAAAAGACATTTGTGATAGTAATTCTAAATAAGTTATTTCTATATTAAGGCTTTAAATTTATAATTGGCAATAGACTCATTTTCGGCATACAAGATCATTTATTTTAAATAGTACTATTTTATTATCTTACATATATTAAATGACACTGTTAATAAAAACATGTACAGTAATTCAGTAAGAACGCGAAAAAAAAAAATTATTTAAAAAAATTGTAATACAAAATGAATATTCCAATTGTTATTTTAGTAGGGATGTGCCACTATTTTGAAACCCAACATGCATGGACCCAACACAATGTAAGCAGATCTTCAATTCATGTGATTGTATCATATAGAAATTTGAACGCAATACTTAATTATTAAAATGGACGATTTTAATCAACCGGATATGACAAATGTGGCCCTTTTACTCATTAATTTGCTTATTTAGGAAATTATTAAGGTTAGAATGGTAGATGAACCCAAAAAAAATAAAAAACATAAAAGCAAATCCTTTCTCTTCATTTTTTTTTTCAACCTCTAATGATAAGATTGCATCATTATTATGTGGTTTCTTTTTGTGTTTTGAGATAATTTTATATTGATTAAATTGGTTGTCCTCACGGTAATTGAAATTAAGAAAACGTATTTACCATATTTCTGTATAATGTTCAAGTAAACATTAACTCATGAATATATGGACCCACATAATCTGAATTTAAATAACTCAATAATTTGATTTAGAATATATATTGATCAAACAAGTACGATTCAAACGAGTTTGAATTCACAGTTTTTGTTTTTTTAAATCTATCATATTTGGTGATTTTTTTTTTATTCATGTTTGTTTGGGTTTAGTCCCTCGCAATATCCAATTGCTTATAACAATTTCTATCATTTTCTCTCTGATTTTGATGTGCAAGTAGGAGTGATAATTTCCAACATGACACTACATAACAACCAGACACAAACCTAATACAAAAGTAGTAGGTTAGCGTTGGCTCTTCACGAATTCTGGTCAATTCATGTTGGGCCACTTTGACACTAAAAGGAATTGGGTTTTGATGGTTGATCCACGGGTCAATTTGTTGACCTGTTTTTTTTTTTTTTTATAAATTTCATATAATATGTTTAAGGTCAAATTTGTACATTAAACATTCAATGGATTAAACAATGGTAATTGCTTGAGGCATATTAGTTTGTGAATTGTGATACTCTAAACTTGTCACCCTTGTTTTGTTATCAATTTGAAAAAAATCTCTTAATTTAAGGTGGTGTTATATTTTGAAAATATAAAAAACAAAAATTTATATTTTTTTAATTTACATGTAAAACGGGTCAAGTCATATCGAATCACTAAATTCAAATCAGAAATCTTGACACAAAATAAAAATGAATTCGGAAATTCAAGTTACACAAAAACTCCTGTGCACCAGGTGTATGGATCTAAGATCCATGCAATCCGGGTCGATCCGACCCGGATCAGCGAGTTTTTAATTTTTATTTTTCCAAATTTTTGTCTTGACCTTTATGTTATAAATGTGTGACATTTACGTTATAAATGTGTGACCTTTATGTACAACTATCCCTACCTTTATGCACTGTAATTTAGGAAAAAAATGAAGATTTTCAACACAATTTGTACTATATACATTTATGTGATATTAATGTGACATCTATGTTATATTATGTCACATTTATGTACAAATATTCTGATTTTTATGTATCTTTATATATAATATAAATGTCAGAATATTTGTACATAAATGTGATATAATATAACATAAAGGTCGCATTGATATCACATAAAGGTGTACAGTTCAAATTATATTGAAAATCTTCATTTTTTTTTCTAAATTACAGTACATAAAGGTCACAACCTGAAACAAAAAAAAAAAAAAAATTCAAAAACACACGAATTTGGGTCAAAAACTGGGTCGACCCGAATTGCATGTACATCAAGTGCACACAAGACCAACTCTTAAAGTTATTACTTTCGTGTTCCAACCTGATCCGCGAACCCAAAACCCGACCCGACTTGATTGTTACCCTGTAGGCCTATACGTAAGGATTTAAATATCATTACATTCAAATATTCAAAATGGTACGTATTGATCCAAATGCCACCTCAACGGTCCCCCTTTTTTTCTTTTTTTACTTTTTTTTCTTCCCATTTTTATAGCTACAAACAATAGTAATTCTTTTCAATTTTTCTTTAATATATTTCTCTACTATTCTAACCTAACCTGAATCGGGACACTAACTTTTAGG
Organism: Scutellaria minor; assembly: GCA_954870855.1. NCBI lineage: Eukaryota > Viridiplantae > Streptophyta > Magnoliopsida > Lamiales > Lamiaceae > Scutellaria > Scutellaria minor. Next base: position 6,901,308 of record OX940729.1, read on the forward strand.
CTATAGACATGGCTTAAATAGGACATTCTCTGACAACTAGGCTCCTACTATCACATTAAAAGAATGTTACCACAGTAAGTATCCAACATTTATTTTTATTTTTTTCCTCAAAATGGCACACCAAGTTTTAATATACTTTTTACTCTAAAGGGAATTCTTAGTATAATTTTTTCTTCATTGGCTAACAATACTTTTATTTGTAAGCATCATGATCTTTCATTTTCAATTTTGTTTAAATCGAATTTACTTTATTTGTAAATATTAGATTTTAATACTTCTAATTTTATTTAAATTAGGTAATCTATAATTTTCAGACCGACATATATAAGATACAAATTTGTTATGCAAATGAAAATATAAGGACTCAAATAAAATATATGGACGTTGAATAAAATAAAAGAAGTATAAAACCGTCAATTAAAAAATATTTATATATGAAAGCACATTGAACTTGTTACAAAAAAAAAAAAAGGATACTCTAATATTATACATTTTCTCTCTAGTTAAATTGGACAATAATAGTAAAAATTATTTTCTTGGTTGTAAGTTCGTTCTTGTATCTTAATGGATTGCTAGTATCTGTTTGTTTAATAATTGAATATCAACTCGAACATTCACAATGTTCACAAACGCATTATTAGTTGGTCAAGAAAAAGTCAAAAATACTTGTTTAATTATGAAATCTAATCCTAAATAAATAAATATTATGATAAGGCTAAATGTAAATAAGTTGTATTAATTTAAAAAATATATAAAATAAATTAAGTCTATACTTCATAATTATCAACTATAATAATTAGTTAAATGTATAACTGAAGTAATATAATAAATTAACAAATTAAACAAACAGTACTAAATAAACATGTTTGTGAGCAATTCATGAACATAAACGAACAATTTTTGTTGTTTATATTTAAACATCTCTAGCAATATAAACTATTTTACAATATTTTAATGTAAAATTATCTTTCATCTTTAATAGTCTCTACTTCACCTTTTGCACTAAAAATTAACAATTCATAATATTTCTTATTATTTATTTTTTTATTTGACATATAGTTGCTAATATTCATAATTATTATTAATTGTGAAAACTATAACATTTAATAACACACAAAATATAAAGTTAATATTTTACCTTCTTCTATGGTATAAATACAATGTTGTGTTTGATGAAATAAGTTGTTTTGATTCAGAACATCAGTTGCTTTGTTTATATATAAATCTCATAACTAGTAGTTCTCATGATACCATTATATATGATGAAAACCTTCAAATATAGTCATTATTACAAGAGGGAACAACATTTTCAACGGTACCACAATTTAAGTTTCATTTTTTTTAGTTAATCTTGTTAATTTTAAGATTTTAGTGGCACAAGTTAAGATAGAATGACCAGGGTTCAAATGGTATGTACGTACGAATCAATATAGATGAAACGATGAACATATATGATAATCTAATCTAATTCTGCTGGTACAAACTACATAAAAATGGCAATGATAAAATTGACAAAAATATTTAAAATAAGATCTCTTAGCTAAAATATCATGTATACACACGATATGTACATAAGGGAATCCATCTATAATTAAGACCTAATCTTGCTTAAGACCAAATTTATTGCTTAAAATATAATTACCGTATCTTATCCAAAATAATAGATTGAATATGATTTAAGTTACACAAAAAACTCACATGCATCTAGTGCATGAGTTATAGATTCGTGCAGTTCTGGTAGACCTGATTCGAATTCGCATGTTTTTGATTTTTTTTGTGTTATTTTTATGTTATATTAGTATAACCAGCTTTATGTACAAATATCATCACCTTCATGTACTGAAACTTAGAAAAAAAAATTCAGCGTTTTTTTGGATTAACATATTTTTATGTGATATTACTCATACCTTTTAGTTATGTAAGTTGCACATTTATATATTACATAAAGTTAAGGATATTTGTACATAAATGTGATATGAATATTACATAAATGTATATATGTACAAATTGTGCTGAAATTCTTCTTTCTAAGTTATAGTATTTAAAGGTAAAGACATTTGTTCATAAATGTGATATGAATATAACATAAATGTAATACATAAATAAATAAATAAATAAAAACAGATGAGCGTGGATCCAGGTCGGATCGACTCAGTTGCATGGATTTAGATCCATGCAACTGATGTATGGGAGACCAACTCTTTAAGTTATAATTTAACCTAGCAGTAAATATATATTTCATTTTGAGCAAGGCTTTGTGTTTGAGTAACCTCTCACCAATTGTATTTCAAAAACAATTATATTTTTAAATAATTTTTTTGAAAATAATAATTGTCTATATTATATATTATTTCTCTAAAATCAATAATTCAAAATTAGTGGTAGAAAAAAACGTTGTTTATAATAGAATAGTTCACATGCATCCATATATGATTGCGTAGTTTTGTGCTAAAAATTCAAACAAAAAGTTGTTAATAATAATAATAATAATAATAATAATAATAATAATAATAATAATAATAAAAATAATAATAATAATAATAATAATGAAATGTGTGAAATAAGTTGGAGAATTTTCAGAAAATATCTGATTGATACATCACAGAGAATATGTAGTTTATATATATATATATATATATATATATATATATATATATATATTTATATATAATATAAAAAATATAATAAATTATGTGAATTTATAGTCGAAGAGCAAAAGATTAGATGGTAACAAGCAGTAGGTCCAAGTCACATGAAGTAGCTTTTGAATTGTCTATCTTATCTGTAAGTCATATCAGTGCCCTTTGTGATGTTGCCCAATCACCATATACTACCAAATCTAATTTTGTCATTTCAATTTATATGACACTCTCTTTTCTAAATATAATTTTGTGAAATAAAATCTTATTACTTAAAATTAAAATGATTTTTATAAATCAGTTTCTATTTTATTCATTATATTTAAATATTTTCTGCTATCAACATTTAATTTACAACATGATATGGAAAGCTCACATCATTAGCATAATTATGTGTGTAATATATAATGGATTTGTCATGATCAATTCATTAGATATTGCAATAGCATTTTTGTACCGTGTGCATTGTGTTGCTATAAATTAAAGAAAAAAACACTAAAAGATCAGCTACATTTATGAAACAATATCATTTTCATATAGCCAACTTAATATATAGATGAATTGAAGCAATGTCATTGTTTCATATAAGACCAAATTTTAATGCAAATTAAAGTACCAAGGGGTTGATTTTTAGGGCGAATCCTGAGTAAGGGTGAGAAGATCGATGGTTTGGAGCTTCATGTTTTTAGGAACCCCAAATTTTCATTCAACATTAGGTATATATAATTATAACCATATTTATTTTATTGTCCCAATATACCATATATTCATAATAAAACATTTATCGTTCAATTTTTTTTATTTAATTGATAATAAAATAGGAGTTTTTTTTGGGAATGACTATCTAACATAACATTTTGATTTTATTTTTACTTGAATAATAAAATATTACAATCTAAGGATATGCAAATTGATGTTGTAATACAAACTTTAAATGACTTGATTTCTTATTTTTGAAAATTATAGGGGAGAAGGTTTCTCAATTAGACATGACATTAGTGAAGAAGCCTGCATATAGGATGGAAATTGATCATATATATCCTAAACGTATGTAAAATTTATAGGAAGAAACAATTTGATGAAGATTGATATGATTATTGATTTTTTGAGTTTGTAAAATTTTTGAATTGTTTTCCTAATATTTTAATTGTTTATTGAGTTTTGCTAACTATACCCGTTACTGTAGCATTAACATAAAGAAGTTTTTCAAAACTAAAAAGGCGATAAAATTTTATTAGAGATGAACTATGACTGAAGAAAAATTAAATTGATTAGTAATTTTATGCATAGAATATGAGGTGCTGGAAAAACTTAATCTTGAAGACTTTATCGATGATTTTGCTTTTCAAAATGCTAGATGATCTAGATATTTTCGATGATAATTTGAAACTTATTTTTACTTTTATGTTTGTAGGTGTTGCATTTTTTTTCAACATTCTAGATGAACAAACATATTGAAACTTGATCTATGTGCACAACTTTTTGAATGATAGTTTTTTTCTTATTTTTCAGGCTTTTGAGTTATATTTATCATTTAGGTAAAAATGTTAATATTTTTTCATAGGGCCCATTTTTTCTATTTCACTATGGGCCCCTAAAATGTCAGGGTCGGCTCTGTTGATTTTATATACAAACAAAAGTAGACATTATAATTAAAAAAAATTATTAGCAACAACAAAATATTATCGTAAAAATATTTGATAATTGTAAAAAATAAGACAATTTCGCTATGTTATTATCGCAAAAGTCTTCTTGCAAATAGTGTTTTTGCGACAATGTTGATGTCGCCAATGTATTTTCAACAACATCATGTTGTTGCAATAAGATTTTTTTTTTATGACAACTCTTTGTCAATTTATATTATCAGTTTTTGAGACAATATATTATTTCAAAAAATAAACTTTTCATATGACAACTTTTCTTGCCGTAAAAATTATCTTTGCAAATACTTTTTTTTTTTGTTATAGTGATAGTAATCAAATATAAGGACAAAAATTCAACGTTAATAGATAAATATACAAGAATCCAATTTAGAAAATGTAAAATATATACTAACATATTACACACTGATAACCTAATTATATTTCATTTACCCTATATCATATATTATAGTGAGCGTATTCATAAAAAATTACCCGTAAAGAGTTAATAAATATAGCATAGGTACATATAGAAGCCCATAGAGTTAATAATTTTTTTAATAATCAATCAATAAGGAATAAAACCGAAATATCAAGCGAATAGCATAATTATAGGTTCGATTATGTTAAATTAACCGAAATTTTAGGGTTAGACCTCTTGAGCAATAATTCTTGGGCCAAATCTTATTTTTTTCAAACTCACGGTTGATAGTACATTAGTAGTATTGAACTCAATCCACAAACACAGCCACGTTTTCGATTCCATTATTTCGATGATCAAGAAAAATTTAACAAATTCAAATTACAAAACCGAATCAAAATTTTGAAACTAAACCAAAATACATTTTTCGATATTATACTTTTCCATTTTGATTGAATAATGTTCATCCAAAAAACCCAAATAATCTTCTAAAGTAAGGGTGGGTGGTTTTGAAGTCTCAATCATTAGAGCAGAATAACTTTTGTTACTAGTATTTGTTGGATCGATCAATTAGAGGATATAATTTATTAATTTAATGCTTCAATAAATCCAATTTAATTAAGAGTGCAATCTCGTACTTATAGTGGATTTGAATGAGATTAATATTTTATTTTGACTAGTCAAAAGTTAATTAAGTTAGAATTAATTTATTGGAGCTTAATTTAATTGGATCCGATTAGGTTCCTTTGGTGGCTCTATATTGAACTTAATATATTATAAAAAGTATAATATATAGTGCGGTGTAATTAAGTTTGTTGGACTATCCGAATAAATATATCAGTTAAAAAATATTTATGAGATAAATATGCTTGATTTGATTTTATCCAGTTCATTTTCCTATATGTGGAATAGGAGACTTGAAGAGTAAGAAAATGAGTTCTAAAACTCCTAGATTTCTATGCTATTAAATAGTCCACAATATTATACGTGCCCACACACAAAAATAATGTAGAAGAGTTTGTAGAAGAGTTCTGGAGAGAACACCGGAGAAGGCTTGACGGTTATAGGTGTTCGATTCACGTAGGATTCTTGAAACTAAGAAGAGGTTAAAACATGCTCCGAAAGGTATTTCGTTAAACTTCTTATACAAGATTAATTGTCATATAGAATATACATTATAATCGATTCTATGACGAGATTTCTCATTTAATCAAATGTAATTCTCGGGGTTTTTTTAACAAGTGGTATCAGAGCCACATGTTTTGATATTATTTTGCATATTAATTTGGTTGATGCATGTTTTAGTTTGAGCGGTATTAGTTTATGTGATATGATTGTTATGAGATGAATGTTTTATTTTATGAACAATTTATGGCCTAGTTTTGATACAAATTATATTTCGTTTTTTCGAGTCCGTAAACAAGGGGTGGATTACGTCTCCATAATTTCTCCTTGTTAGATATGAAATAGGATACGAGATGGATTTATTTGTATATTTGGTAAATCGACGATGATCTCCATGACGTGTGATTATCCAAGGGGAAAGCGGAATTAAATTTATGGTGCGTGAATCGATGGCTACTGCTGCATGCTCATTTATATATATATATATATATATATATATATATATATATATATATATTATTTTTTAATTTTTAATTTTTTATGAAGGACGCGAGCAGCTTCGGCAGAAGTAATTCATTGTTGAGGGTGGGAATTGGGCCATATGGGCCCTTTTTTCTATTTAAGGATGGCCATTTATTTCATTTATGAGTTGGGCCAATTGGGCCTATTTTCATTAATGATTGGACTATTATGCACTGCTGGACCAGAAGAATTGTAAATGGACTTTGAAGAATTGGGTCGAGATGTCGCTCAATTGGTTTTTTCATTGTTTGTAATTTTGTATCTTGAATGGGCCATAAAATTTGTTCCTATTTTAATTTTTTTTGCATGAGATGCTTTAATTAAATTAAATGTCATTCATATAATATGTCATGTAGAAATGTAGAAATTGCATGAACACCACTCTAGGATTCTAAATTGCATGCATTTTATGATTGATATTTGAACTATTTTAAGAGTTAAAATAGTTGGACTTATATTAATCTATTAAACCCCAATTTTAACAAAATATTAAGTGTGTCAGGGCTCATTTTATAAGTCCAAGGCCTCCCTTATTAGCCCATAAGTAAGAATATATGTATATATTGTGCCAATTTATTTGGTCTCCCTAAAGGAAGGTTGTATTGTTTCGGTTACTTGATTGGGCCCGATTAATGATAAATAAATTTTAATTTGATTAAGTGTGTTTATCCCATAGATTTCACACTTGATCAAAAGATTTAAAAATTCATTAAAATGAGGGTTACACACTTAAATCGAAACATTGAGAGGACTTCCTGTAGAATATCCAATCAATGTAGTAGATGACCAAAATTATGTGATACTAAGTCAATATAGCATGAGATGCGAGGTGTTTGATTTAGTGGGAGAGTCCTAGCCTAGCTATAAATCAACATTCACTTATCCTATAGAGAGGTATGTCATGATTTTAGGGTTTTAAGTGGTTCATCACATAAAATAGTTTTGGTTCTACTTGTTTTATTTTTACTCTTTGCTTACATCTGTATCATGCATGTTAGTATATATGCTTATGTGCCCTTGAGTAAACTTTTATTTTTTCAGACATATTTGAATTTATATAAATTGTCCTTTTGAATGTTTGTTTGAGCTTTGCATGTGTCCATGGATTGTAGATATATTTTGGGTTCAATCTCAAATGTGTTGCAACAAAAACATCAGTTTATAAAGACATCCATTGAAATCATGGAAAGCCTTCAAGAAATGTTTGCGCATCAAGGACGTCAAGTATGTCAGGTTGCCATTAGGAACATTATGAACCTGCGTATAAAACATAGGACGTCTGTGAGAGACTATATGCTTATGTTGATTGGTCAATTCAACATGGTTGAGGTTTTAGAGGTTGAGATCAGTGCGGAGACTCAAGTTGACATGACTTTAGAGACTCTCCCTGAGATCTTTTCATAGTTCAAAGTTAGTTATAACATTAATAAGCTTAACATGTCATTGACCGAACTGATGAAAGAGCTCCAAAACGCTGAGAGTGTTCTTAAGGTCCAAAGTGGTGATGCTTACACTGTTTCTTCTACAGGACTATCCTCATCCAAACCAAGGATGAAAAAGGAAAGAAGTCCAACAAGAAGGGTCCACAACAACAAGCAAAGAAAGCTAAGACCCAAGAGAAATCTGAAGGGAAACCAAAAGAAAAATGTTTTGAATGCGAGGAAAAAGGTCATTGAAAGAGAAATTGTCCAGTTTTCCTAGCTAAGAAATAAGGAAAAATGTGAGTTATCTTTTATTGAATCATTTAGTGGTTGATTCTACAGATACTTGGATAGTAGATTCTGGAGCCACTAACCATGTTTACAATACTTTGCAGAGGTTCCAAGTAACCAAAGAGCTTAATGAAGGGGATTATAGCTTAAGGGTTGGCACAGGAGTTGTGATGTCTGCAAAAGCTGTTGGAGATGTTTATCTTTATTTTTCAAATAAAAAATATTTAGTTTTAAGTAATTATTTTTATGTCCCAGACATTACTGAAAATTTAATTTATGTTGCTTTGTTATTCAAACAAGGATATCATGTTCATTTTTCTTCTATGACAATTGATATTTCTTTTAATAAAGTTATAGTGTGTAAGGGACATTTGGATAACGATTTGTATATCTTAAAACCAACCGACAACTTCTTATACCATACCACAAAATGCATAAAGTTATCTCCAACTAATGAGACTTACTTATGGCACCTAAGACTTGGTTACATTAACCTTAATAGGATTCAAAGACTAGTGAAAGATGACCATTTGATTGATTTAAAGGTGGAGCCTTTGCCTATATGTAAATCCTGTTTGAAGGGTAAAATGACTAAAAGGTCTATTAAGTCCAAAGCACTCAGAACTTAAGAAGTTTTGGAATTAGTACACTCTGATGTATGTGGACCATTTAAAGTTCAAGTTAGAGGTGGATATGAGTATTTCATCACGTTCACTGATGACTACTAATAAGTGTCATTTTTCACGTATTTTTGTGTATGTTTATGTATTCATTTGAGTATGTTTGGATACGTTTTTATGGTGATTTCTGTTATTATATTGTATAAGTTGCATTTGACGTGTTTGTGCTTAGTTTCATGATTTTAATGAGAAAAATGCAAAGTTTCAAGTGTAATTGATGATCAAGGAAGGAATCACAGAAAAACAAGGAATATGAGTTGAAATACGAGATTGCAAGGAAAAGTGTTGTCGCACGGTTTGGTCATGCCATGCAGCACGACCGTGTGCCAGTATCCAGTGAGTACTCAAAGTTGGGACACGACTGTGCCCCATAGCATGGTCAAATCCGTGCAAGAACCAGTAACTTCTTGGTAGGGCACGGTTGACCGTGCCGTACAGCACGACCGTGCCCGGGTGAACAGGAGCTCGATTAGATCTTGTTTTCTTGGATAATCTTCATCTTTTACTTCACTTGGAAGACTCCCACAACAACAGATATACTTAGTAACGAAGAGAGACATATAAAGGGAAAAAAGAAGGAGAGATTCATACGGAGAAAAATATGAGAGTCGAAGAAGTAACGAGAGGAATCGAAGAAGAATTCAAGAGATCGAGGAATTGCGAGATCATCGTTACTAGAGTTTTTAATCTTTCATCTCTTGTTAGATTTTAGTAGATATGATATTTTCAATCTTGTCTATGAGTTTGTTTATCATCATGTCTAGCTAATTTTTTAGGGTTTCTAGGGCTTGTTAGTAATTTAATTCGAATCTTGATGGATCTTTAATTTCAATTCAAAGTTCATAACCGTTTATCCTATTTGTGTGTTTATGATTTGATTGATTGTTTGATTATGCGGCCGGTAATTGAGCATGTTTTAGTAATTAGATCAAAATTCGGGAGATGAGATTTAATTATGGAAAAATAAAAGCATGATATATAAAAAGACTTAGATCGGGAGATTAAGGAATTTATGTAATGGGAAATCAATCTTAGGTACTTTTGGGAGTTGTTATGTTTCAATCAGATTGAGTAGGAATACCTTTGGTGGCATAATAATCAACCGGTTAACTGACTCGGGAGAGCTGTTAATTCGATATATTTGTTTGCTCATATAGGATGATTGATTAATGAACTTGAGTTGGTTAAAGTGATGTTTTGATGAGAATTAGATGAAAGCATGTCCTAGAACCTGTCTTAGATATCTGTTATTTTTAAGTGAATTTATATGCGTAGTTACTTTTCTATTGAATTAATCTGCAATCAGTGTGATTTGTTTTCCCTAGATAAAATTGGAAACTGAATTTGAGTAATTAGTTAATGCCTAGGCAACTAGTCTCTGTGGGATCGACCTTGTTCACCACTTTTACATCCTACACCGTACACTTGCGGAAATAGTTAAAAAAAATTAGTGAACAAGTTTTTGGCGCCGTTGCCGGGGACTAAAGTTTAGGATAATTAATATTCGAATTTTGTTTTTATTTTAGTCTAGGTTTTATTTGTTTTATTCTTCTGATTTTTCGAGAATATCTGATACTTGTCTTTTAGGTATTTTCAGATTGTGCATGAACACTCGTTCTAAAAAGATGAATTTGATTGCATTAGATTTGGAGATTGAAGCAACTTGCAGACGTAGTAGAAAACAAAGACAATTGTTCGCTCAACCTCAGATGGCTGACGAAAATCCAAATGAGCACGTACCAAACAATCAGGGTGTCGACGGAGGAGTTAACCAAATACAACCAGCTGGTGCTTAGAGAGCCATCAGATACTATTTTCAACCAAAGCAAAATGGAAGGGGGGTTGTACGACCACCTATTCAAGCAAATAATTTCGAGTTGAAGTCGGCTCTGATCAATATGGTTCAACAGAATCAGTTTGGGGGTGGCCCTTTAGATGACCCAAATGCGCATCTGGCACAATTTCTTGAAGTCTGTGATACGATCAAGTTGAATGGTGTTTCTGATGATGCCATAAGACTTCGGTTGTTTTTTTTCTCTTTACGAGATAAAGTGAAGCTGTGGTTCAACTCACTCCCCTCAGGCTCAATTACTACGTGGGATGGATTAAGTAGCAAGTTTCTATTTAAGTACTTTCTACCAAGTAAGACGTTGAAGTTGAAGAGTGAGATTACACAGTTCAAGCAATGTGATGGGGAGTCCTTGGGTGAAGCTTGGGAAAGATTCAGAGATATGTTGAGGAGATGTCCTCAGCATGGATTCCCCGAAGATCAACAAGTCTGTTTCTTCTATAACGGACTGTTTGGATCAACGAGAGCTATGATAGAGCAGTGGCAGGAGGAGCTTTGTTAGCAAAGAGTCCGGATGATGCGATATATATTTTGAAGGAGATGACAACAAACAGCTACCAATGGCCGTCTGAAAGAAACACATGTAGAAAAGTGACGGAGATCCAAAATCAAGATCAATTATCTATTCTATCCTCACAAATAGCTGCTCTCATAAATCAAGTATCTGTGCTAGCAACGGTTAAAACCTAAAACATAGGAAGTATAGGAAGTCGAAGAAGTGATTTCACCCAACAAGAAGAAGTAAAAGATGTCAATTATATGAATGGACAAAATTACAACAACCAAAACTTCCGAAATAGGGGAATGTATCAGTATAAGCACGAAGGTGCAAATCATGAAAAGTTATCTTATGCAAATAACAAGAATGTTCTGCAACCCTCTCCGGGCTTTTCTGTTACGAATGAAGTTACCAATGAACCAAAGAAACTAGCACTAGAAGATTTGGTAGGAGCATTTGTGAATGAATCACGAGATAGATTCATAAGGATTGAGGAAAGGTTTGATGCATGGATGAAAGCCTTGGAGTTACAAGTGGGGCAGATGGCTGAAAACATGGGAAATCAACACAAAAAGAGACAATATCCAAACACCACTGAAATAAACCCAATGGAGCAGTGTAAGACAATTCAATTGCGAAGTGGAATAGAATACGAGGGGCCAAGCATGCCGGTGGCAGAAGAAGGTGAAAACGAGGGAACAGAGGAAGAAGAAGTGGTGGAGAAAAAGGAAGACGTTGTCGAACAAAAAGGGGCTGAGAAGCCAAAATCGAATTCTAAACCTTCGCTTCCATTTACAATTTCTTCTCTCCCTTTTCCTCAACGGTTTCAAAAGAAAAGGCTAGATGCTCAATTCGCTAAATTTTTGGAAATTTTTAAAAAAATTCACATTAACATTCATTTTGCAGATGCTTTGGAACAGATGCCGAACTATGTGAAATTCTTGAAGAATGTAATGTCAAAGAAAAGAAAGATAGCGGATTATGAAAGAGTGAATCTCACGGAGGAGTGCAGTGCAATCCTACAACAAAAGCTGCCACAAAAGCTTAAGGACCTAGGGAGCTTCACAATCCCGTGCGTAATTGGAGAATCGAGTTTTGATAAGGCTTTGTGTGACCTTGGGGCAAGTATAAATTTGATGCCGCTATCCATCTTCAAGAAGCTTGGTCTTGGTGATGTGAAGCCTTCTACAGTCACATTACAATTGGCTGATAGATCGATAACATACCCCAAGGGAATCATCGAGGATATGCTAGTTAAGGTTGATTGATTCATATTCCCAGTAGAATTCGTAGTTCTCGACATGGAGGAAGATCATGTTGTGCCTCTTATTTTAGGACAACCGTTCCTAGCCATGGGACGAGCGTTGATTGACGTTAAAAAAAGAGAGCTGACCTTGAGAGTAAATGACGAACACATCCTGTTCAACATCTACAAGGCCATGAGATTCCATGATGAAGAGGAGAACTGTAGCTTCATTGGAGTTGAGGATGATTGTGTGGAGGATCAAATGGAATGCATCTTGACAAAGGATTCGTTGGAATTTTGTTTGATGAAATCTTTGCAAACTCAAGTGAAAAATCTTGATTTTGAAAATGACGATGTTATTGACTATGTGTATTGTTTGGATGCTTTACAGGAAATACCAAAGAAGAAGAGTTACAGAAAGGAAAAGAAAGGAGGAAACAAGAGACAATTCAAGGAGGAGAAAATTGGGCACGACCGTGCTATGAAGCACGGTCAGACCGTGCCCGGACATTTGGCGTGTACGCAGGTTGAGCACGACTGTGCTGTAGAGCACGGTCAGACTGTGCTCGACCACAAAGATGGTGTTTCGGACGTGGAAAAGAACACTCATTCCAGAGTTAAAACACCTTCCGGATCATCTCCAATATGCCTTTTTAGATAGCAATAAAACTAATTCGGTAATCGTTTTCTCGTCTCTAAACTCAGTCCAATTAGAGAAACTTTTACGGGTATTGAGAGTACACAAGCGAGCTCTTGGTTGGTCAATTTCGTATTTGAAAGGAATAAGTCCGTCCATTGTTATGCATAAAATAAGAATGTAGGATACTTATAAACCTTCAATCCAAAACCAACGGAGACTTAACCCAATCATGCAGGAGGTGGTAAAGAAAGAAGTCCTAAAATGGTTGGATGCTGGAATCATCTATCCCATCTCCAACAGTAATTGGGTAAGCCCGGTATAAGTGGTACCAAAGAAAGGAGGAATGACGGTGGTCAAGAACGATGATGAGGAGCTTATAGCCACTCGAACGGTAACAGGATGGCGGGTGTGCATTGATTATAGAAAATTGAATACCGACACCCGAAAAGATCATTTCCCTCTCCCTTTTATTGATCAAATGTTGGGTCGGTTGGCTGGATATGATTATTATTGTTTTCTCGATAGGTATTCTGGATACAATCAAATTGCGATTGCACCGGAAGATCAAGAGAAAACAACTTTTACATGTCCATATGGTACCTTCGCATTCCGGAGGATGCCATTTGGATTATGTAATGCCCCAGCTACTTTCCAACGATGCATGATGGCGATTTTTCATGATTTGATAGAAAATATGATGGAAGTGTTTATGGACGATTTTTCAGTTTTTGGAACGTCATTTGATATGTGTTTAGCTAACCTATCTCAAGTTTTGCAGTGATGTAGGGAGACCAATTTGGTTCTCAATTGGGAAAAATGTCATTTCATGGTAAAAGATGGAATCATATTAGGTCACCATGTTTCATCTGCAGGACTTGAAGTAGATAGAGCAAAAATCATGGCGATTGAAAGATTACCACCACCAAAAATAGAAAAAGTAATCCGAAATTTCCTAGGACATGCAGGTTTCTATCGAAGGTTTATAAAAGACTTTTCAAAGATCTCAAAGCCATTGAGCCGACTGCTAGAGAAAGATGTCGAATTCAAGTTCAATGAAGAGTGTCATTTAGCATTCGAAACATTGAAGAAAACATTGACAAGTGCACCAATCTTGGTGACACCGGATTGGTCACAACCATTCGAGTTAATGTTTGATGCGAGTGATTATGCCGTAGGAGCTTTGCTTGGACAAAAAAAAGACAAATTGCTAAGGCCGATATATTATGCCAGTCGAACGTTGGATGAGGCATAACAAAACTATACCACTACGGAAAAAGAGATGTTGGCAGTCGTCTTCGTATTCGACAAATTTCATCCTTACTTGATCGGCACTAAAACAATTGTTTATACTGATCATGCCGCAATTCGTTATCTTTTCGATAAAAAAGATGCTAAACCACGTCTAATACGTTGGGTTTTACTTTTGCAGGAATTTGATTTGGAAATTAAAGATTGCAAGAGATGCGAGAATGTGATAGCCGACCATTTGTCAAGACTAGAGAACGAAGAGGTTGATCAAAGCGTAGAGATCAAAGAAAAATTTCTAGATGAATGCATATTAGCGATAAATGATGCTCCAGTACCATGGTATGCAGATATCGTGAACTACTTAGCAGAGGGGGACCTCCCACCAGACATAAATGGGTATCAAAGAAAGAAATTTCTTCATGATGTAAATTTTTATATGTGGGATGACCCGTACCTGTTTAGGAGATGTGCAGATTCGATGATTCAGAGATGTGTCCCGCTCGAAGAATGAGATGACATAATGGGGATGCGTCACTCGTTACCTGTATGAGGACATCACAGTGGAAAAAAGATGACCATCAAAGTGCTACAATCAGGTTTTTATTGGCTAACTTTATTTAAGGATTATTATAACTTTGTGGCAGTTTGTGATCGATGTCAAAGGATGGGGACAATATCAAGGAGGCATGAGATGCCTTTAACCAACATATTGGAAGTGGAAATTTTCGATGTGTGGGGCATCGATTTTATGGGGCCTTTTCCCCCATTTAATGGCTACAATTACATCTTACTAGCCGTTGATTATGTTTCTAAGTGGATAGAGGCTATTCCCATCAAAACCAATGATGTTAAGGTTGTTCTTCAATTCTTGAAGAAAAATATCTTCAATAGATTTGGGACACCCAAGACAATCATTAGTGATGGGGGAAAGCATTTCCATAACAAAATTTTTACTAGGTTGTTGGAGAAATACGGAGTGAAGCACAAAATGACGTTGGCATATCATCCTCAAGCAAATGGGCTAGCCGAGGTGTCAAATCGGGAGATAAAGACGATCTTAGAGAAAATGGTGAGCATAAATCGAAAAGATTGGTCGTTTCGCCTGGATGACTCTCTATGGGCATATCGGACGGCATTCAAAACACCAATCGGTATGTCTCTTACCAACTTCTTTTTGGTAAGTCGTGTCATCCCCTGGTGGAATTGGAACACAAGGCATTTTGGGCTACAAGAGTATTAAATTTTGATTATGTACGAGCAAGTTCGGATCGAGTACATAATCTATTGGAGTTGGATGAGTTCCGCAATGATGCCTATGATAACGCTCGAATCTACAAAGAACGGACCAAACACTTTCACGATAAAATGATTCAAAAGAGGACATTCAAGTCAGGAGATTCGGTATTGTTGTTCAATTTGAGACTCCAATTGTTCCCTGGAAAATTGAAGTCAAGATGGTCGGGTCCTTTTTGGGTTAAGAAGGTGTTTGATTCGGGCTACGTAGAGTTATTGGCTAAGGATGGTCACACATTCCCCATCAATGCTCAACAAATTAAGTTGTACTATGGAAATGGAACAAAGGAGACTACAAGGTACGTCTATTTCTTAAATGATCCATAAAGGTACGTTTTCATCTCATCTGGCTGAAGACGTTAAACTTAGCGCTATTTGGGAGACAACCCAATTAGTTAAATAATAGTATAAAAAAAATCCGGAAGCACGGTCGTGCACCACCAGGCAAGATCGTGCCCCATCATACAGCGAATTGGGATGATCGGGCACGGTTGACCGTGCTATGCAGCACGGTCGTGCCCCATCATACAGTGTGTTGAACTGACCGCGCACGGTCGATCGTGTCATACAGCACGGTCGTGCACGGCCAGATCGCGTTCAAAATGGGTGAAAAGGGGGAAAACTTATTTTTCCCAATTCGAGCCCTAACATCAATCCACCAAATTGTGCAATTTCTCACCGATTAATCACTCCCAAACACAAATTCATTACTTCCCTACTCCATAACAACGCTAATCCTCAAACGATTTGGAAGAAATTTGACCTCATTGAAATGTTAGACTCTCAAAGTGAATTTTCGAGTTTTCATCAAAAAGGTACGTTTCTTTCCGATGTTTGTCGTTCTTTTCTCCATAGATATGTTGTTTGTGACTTGGGTAAGGTTTTAATCGGAGTAGAATTTAATTTTGACGTATTATGTCGTTGGGGACTTTTGTCGAACATCTTGAATGCATGTTTTTTCTTGAGTTTTTGAGCATGATTGACTATGGTTTTTGACTATGATTGCCTATAATGGACTACGATTGACTATGATTGGTGGTTTTTGTGTTAAATTTATGTTACATGTATTATTTGGGGTTTCACTTACATGTTTTTGTGACGTGGGTACACAAAGTATATGTTGTGCATGTGTTTAAGTCTGGGGGAGACATGGGTGAGGAACGTGCAATGCATGATAGGATGTGTTTGTGCTAAGTTATGATGGGATACTAGGTTTCGTGTTTGTGCTAAGAGTGTGGTTTTTTTTTTCTCATGAGATGTCAATGTATGTTCTAGAATATTAGTAAATACATTGGCTAAGTTATGATGCCGCTTAAAACTAACTATGGGATTTTTGCAGGTTGCGATGGCCGGAGGAAAGAAACGAAAGACTACGCAGGGTGCATCGATGAGTACTTCAATTTTTCTTCCTACTTCTCCCACATACTACGAAGTCAGGTTGACAGATCCTGAGCATCAGGCTCGGTGGGAGGATTTGGTTGGGAGATCGATCGAGACCACCTGGTATGTGGATGATGCGGCCCTATAAACCCTTGGGTTGCATGATGATTTCTAGAGGATGGTTGAGAATGTTGGGTGGACATTCCTGTTTCGAGGTCGATGACGAACATATCCCAAGGTTGTGCTAGAAGTACTTAGCACATTGAAGGTTAAGGAGAGGACACGAGCCCCGATGACCCCGACCAGTATCAATTTTCCGGCTACAGAACCGGCAACATGAGATTACTATAGAGCAGTTTCGACAGATATATCACCTCCCGGAGGAGGCTACTACGGTGAAACATCATTGGAACTTTAGGTCGATGGAATTTTGGGGATTTCTGACTGACTGCAGCATGCGCGATCCGGTACCATGGGACGCGATGAGGGCAAAAACGACTTGGCTACGCAACCCGATCTTCCGCTACATTCAGCGTGTCATCGCCAAGACCGTATTTACCCGACACGACAGTGGGAGTTTCAGGGTGGATGAGCTGTACATCTTGTACTGCATGGTTTATAGCCGCCCTGTGGATGCTGCGACTTTTCTGATCAGACAGATAAGCGGGATAGCTAAGCAGACGAGTCGCCTCATTGTCATCGGAGACATGATCACTCCGCTGGCCCTACATTTTGGCATGGCCTTAGACAACGTGTCCCATGTGCCGGGCTCGACCGTGATTGACATGCAGGTGTTGGTTAACCAATACTTCATTAGCCCGGACCCGGTAGGACATGGCTATTTCTTCCAGCAGAACGACACAGTAGGATTCCCATTGCCGAATATTCATCTCACGACTGTTGGGGAAGTTAGTGATTATGATGGAGTGGCGGACCGGCAAAACTGGTCATTGGATACACCGAAGCACATAGCCCTCGCACAGGGTGCGCCATATGTACCAGCTCCACCGGATGTGCGAGATGAGTATCGGGAGGCGGTCGAGAAAGAAGAGACATGAGCAGGGGGTAGACCAGGAGTATACTGCACCACAGCAGACCAATGACTATATCCCACCACCACCGCCCAACAAGAGGCCAACACAACAGCAGCACCGGTATGCTCCTCAGTACGACGATAGGCTGGAGGCGTTGGAGACTGGTCTGACCGAGTTGCGAGGAGAGTTCCGGGACTACCGAATGATGATGGCTGAGTTTATAGCGCGCATGGATCATTGGAGGATTTCTATGGGGCATGTCTATCCGCCACCACCACCGCCGACATATGATTAGAGTGATGTGAGGTTTTTTTTTCTTTTCTTTCTTTTTCTTTTTGTTTCGATTTTTTTTCTTTTTCTTCTTCGTTTTTTCTTTCCATGTTTCTGTGTCGCCTTTGGAATTGTCGACTGTAAGTTTGGGGGGATGTAACTTGAAGAACAAAGTAAAAATCGATGGTAATTTTCTGATCTTGTTACTTGTGCTCGATTTTTATTATTGTTTGGTTTGAATCACGTGAATAGTTGTGTTATACGTTTTTTTGTTTTAGTTTTGTTTTTAGGATGTTAGATGATCTTGTAATTAGGAATGTGAAGTGAATCCTTGAAGTTGTATGAAACATGAATTGAGTAAAATGAACGTAAGGATATATTGTCTAATTGAAGTTGAAAGTTTGTTCTGAATTTTTGGTGAATATTTTTGAGCATGCAATGATTGTGTAGTTTTGAGGAGTATGAAAATAAGCTTGTGAGATTTGAGCCTTGACTTGATATTACATCAAGTCTTATTTTCTTGATTGTATGATTAGCGATTGTCTTGTATATACCTCTAGAACTTGCTTTGGTATCTCCTTCAAGACTATAAGTACGTGTGAATTTTTAAAAATGATATAAGACCATCTTTGCTTTGATAAGTCACTTAGCCAAATAATTTCTCACCAAATTCGATATATTTCCTTAGTTAGCCCTGTTGAGCCTTTAAGCCTTGTTCGTTGGTTAGTCAAAGAATTGGGTAAATTACCACAACTGTTATTTTGAGCCTACCTATCTATGATTTTGAAGCTCAGCTAGAAGTGTTGGGTGAATAAATATAATGGGAAGTATGTGTAAAGTTGGAGAAAGAATTTGGTGGAGAATATCAAGAAAAAAAAGATGAAAAAAAAAAAGAAAGACCAAGTGTGAAAAAGAAAAGAAAAAATAATATATACTTGGATTATAGAGGTAATTGTTGGAAGGAGAATTTTTGCATGAGTTGTGCCTATTTTTGATATGTTTTGAGTTGTGCCTTTTCTGAAACTCAATTGAATAATTAATTTTTGACATATCTCTGGAACTCATGTTTTAGGAAAAGTGGTCATTTGAAAAGACTTCATGAAGAAGGATGTGAGTTGAAATTTGTGGATGAGCTTCAAATATTTATTTGATTAGTCACTTTTATCCTAAATTTTTCCTACCCTGTCCAAAGAGCTTCATTGCGTCCAAATAAAGTCCTTTTTAATTCTTAATATTCATATCTACACAAGTGATGGAGAAGTGAGACGATTTGCAAGCTTATGGTAGGTTTTACTTGATTTATCATTTTGAGCGTATACACGTCCTGTTTTAAACACGTTTGAGCGTGAGTGATACACTTTACCTTGTGAGGTTCATTACTCCTTGAAAGTACATGGTTATGAATTGTTTGAAGTATTTATTAGAAGTTTGGATAAATTTTTGATATCAATTAGGTGTATATGATCTATAGTTTGTGATACTTAAATTCATGATTCGTGTTTCTTCTAGTTGCTTGCTTAGTCTCTTAGAAGTATCTTTTGAGTATTTGATGTTGCTCGAGGACAAGCAACAGTTCAAGTTTGGGGGATTTGATAAGTGTCATTTTTCACGTATTTTTGCATATGTTTATGTATTCATTTGAGTATGTTTGGATACGTTTTTATGGTGATTTCTGTTATTATATTGTATAAGTTGCATTTGACGTGTTTGTGCTTAGTTTCATGATTTTAATGAGAAAAGTGCAAAGTTTCAAGTGTAATTGATGATCAAAAAAGGAATCACGGAAAAACGAGAAAGAATAGGAGTTGAAATACGAGATTGTGAGGAAAAATGTTGGCGCACGGTCTGGTCGTGCCATGTAGCACGACCGTGCGCCAGTATCCAGTGAGTACTCAAAGTTGGGGCACGACCGTGCCCCACAGCACGGTCAAATCCGTGCAAGAACCAGTGACTTCTTGGTAGGGCACGGTCGACCGTGCCGTACAGCACGACCGTGCCCGGGTGAATAGGAGCTCGATTAGATCTTGTTTTCTTGGATAATCTTCATCTTTTACTTCACTTGGAAGACTCCCACAACAATAGATATACTCAGTAACGAAAATAGACATATAGAGGGAAAAAAGAAGGAGAGATTCATACGGAGAAAAATACGAGAGTCGAAGAAGCAACGAGAGAAATCGAAGAAGAATTCAAGAGATCGAGGAATCACGAGATCATCGTTACTAAAGTTTTTAATCTTTTTTCTCTTGTTAGATTTTAGTAGATATGATATTTCCAATCTTGTCTATGAGTTTGTTTATCATCATGTCTAGCTAATTTTCTAGGGTTTCTAGGGTTTCTAGGGCTTGTTAGTAATTTGATTCGAATCTTGATAGATCTTTAATTTCAATTCAAAGTTCATGATCGTTTATCCTATTTGTGTGTTTATGATTTGATTGGTTGTTTGATTATTCGGCCGGTAATTGAGCATGTTTTAGTAATTAAATCAAAATTCGGGAGATGAGATTTAATTATGGAATAATAAACGCATGATACATAAAAAGACTTAGATCGGGAGATTAAAGAATTTATGTAATGGGAAATCAATCTTAGGTACTTTTGGGAGTTGTTATGTTTCAATCAAATTAAGTAGGGATACCTCTGGTAGCATAATAATCAACCGATTAACTGACTCGAGAGAACTGTTAATTCGATATATGTGTTTGCTCATTTAGGATGATTGATTAATGAACTTAAGTTGGTTAAAGTGATGTTTTGATGAGAATTAGATGAAAGCATGTCCTAGAACCTGTCTTAGATATCTGTTATTCTTAAGTGAATTTATATGCGTAGTTACTTTTCTATTGAATTAATCTGCAATCGGTGTGATTTGTTTTCCCTAGATGAAATTGAAAACTGAATTTGAGTAATTAGTTAATGCCTAGGTAACTAGTCTTTGTGGGATCGACCTTACTCACCACTTCTACATCCTACACCGTACACTTGCGGAAGTAGCTAAAAGAAATTAGTGAACAACTACTCAAGATACGGTTATGTTTACCTAATGACCTGCAAGTCTGAGGCACTTGAAAAATTCAAGGAATTCAGACTGGAAGCGGAAAAACAATTAGGTAAGAACATAAAAATACTTCGATCTGATCGAGGTGGAGAATATCTATCTAGTGACTTTAGAGAATACTTGACAGAGAATGAGATTTTATCTCGGTTGAGCGCACCAGGTACTCCACAACAAAATGGTGTCTTGAAGAGGAAAAACAGGACCTTGTTAGGTATGGTCGGATCCATGCTGAGCTTTTTTACTCTTAGTGCTTCTTTTTGGGGATATGCACTGCAAACTGCTATTTATGTTCTAAATATGGTTCCGTCTAAGCCTGTACCTAAAACACCCCTCGAATTGTGTAATGGGCGTAAACCCAATCTAAGATATATTCGTGTATGGGGATGTCCTGCATATGTCCTTAAAGGTAAACGGATAAGATAAAATCAAGATCAGAATTATGCATGTTTGTAGGATATCCTAAAGGGACAAGAGGTTACTACTTCTACAGTCATCAAGACAAGAAAGTATTTGTAAGTACAAATGTCACCTTCTTAGAGGACAAGTACATAGAAGAGAATGAATCCAAGAACAAGCTTCTTTTGGAAAAGGTGAGGGAAAATATTACTGGTTCATCTAATCCAGAGATCTGCATTGAACATATTCATCCTGAGTTCATAAATCTACCACCATCAGCTATTGGATCTAGTGGGAGACACATTGAGGTTCCACCCATTGTGTCAACTAGTTTTCCGATTAATGAGGTAGTCGAAGAATATGATCTTATTTTTCATTCACCTTCGGGTGCAGATATGGATATACAAGGATATGGAGAACAAGAACAACCTCTAGTCATCCAGGAACCTATAGCGACTAGACGAAGTAAGAAAGTCATTAAATGACCTTCTAGATTATTGCTTTATAGAGAGTCTTTTGAGGCAGTCTCTGTTGAGCAAGAAGAAGATCTCACTTCGTTTAGAGAGACTATAGAAGATATAGATGCTGATCATTGGACGAGTGTCATGGACTCAGAAATGAACTCTATGTACACTAACTCTATCTGGGATCTTGTTGATAAGCCTGAAAGGGTAAAACTCATTAGGTGCAAATGGATCTACAAGAGAAAAAAAAGAATGGATGGAAAGGTAGAGACCTTTAAAGTTAGATTGGTTGTCAAGGGTTATACCCAAAGGGAAGGGATCAATTACGAAGAAACCTTCTCATCGGTAGCTATGCTGAAGTCTATTCGAATTCTCTTATCCATATCAGCTCATTTCGATTATGAGGTATGACAATTGGATGTCAAAACAACTTTCCTCAATGGAAATCTTGACGAGAGCATTTATATGATGCAACCATATGGTTTTATCCAAAATGGTCAAGAGCATAAAGTATGCAAACTGAAAAGGTCAATTTATGGACTTAAGCAGACATCTAGGACTTAGAATATTAGATTTGATCAAACAATTAAAACTTGTGGTTTTGATCAGAATCTTGAAGAGTCTTATGTCCATAAAAAGATAGAGAGAAAGAATGTGGTTTTTCTCGTGTTGTATATGGATGACATCCTACTGATTGAAAATGACGTAGGAATGTTAACATCAACAAAACACTGGTTGGCACAACAATTTGATATGAAGGACTTGGGAGAAACAAACTATATTTTAGGAATCCAAATCTTACGAGATAGGAAAAATAAGATGATTGTTTTATCCCAAGCTTCATACATCGACAAAATATTGGTGAGGTTTGTCATGCAGAATTCCAAGAAAGGTTTGACATCTTTCAGACATAGAATCCACTTGTCACGGGAGCAATCTCCAAAAACTCCTAATGAAGTGGAATACATGAAACTGGTTCTTTATGCTTCTACTGTAGGAAGTCTCATGTATGTAATGGTATGTACCAGACCAGATATTTGTTATGTTGTTAGGATAGTCAGTAGATATCAGTCGAATCCAGGGCCTGAACACTGGATTGCTGTCAAACATATTCTCAAGTATCTTCATAGAATAAGAGATTATATGTTGGTATATTCAACATCAAATTTTTTACTAGTGGGATATACTGATTTTGATTTTCAAGGTAATAGAGATTCTAAAAAATTTACATCAGGATCAGTATTCACTTTTGGTGGAGGTTCAGTTGTTTGGAGAAGCGTAAAACAATCATGTATTGCTGATTCCACAATGGAGGCTGAATATGTTGTTGTTTGCGAAGCAGCCAAAAAGGCAGTATGGCTAAAGAAATTTTTGCTAAGCCTAGAGGTGGATCATTCTGCGTTACATTCCATTACACTATTTTGTGACAATAGTGGAGTAGTGGTAAATGCAAAAGAGCCAAGAAATCATAAGTGTGGAAAATACATTGAGCGGAAGTATCACATTGTAAGGGATATAGTTCAACGAGAAGAGGTGTCGGTGTGCAAGATTGCATCGACATATAATCTTGCTGACCCCTTTACAAAGAGTCTATCCAGTGGTGTTTTTTAGGGTCATATTAGGAACATGGATATACTAGACATGTCTCATTTACTCTAGGGCAAGTGGGAGAGAATGTGTTAGTATATATGTTTGTGTGCCCTTGAGTAAACTTTTATTTTTTCAGACATATTTGAATTTATATAAATTGTCCTTTTGAATGTTTGTTTGAGCTTTGCATATGTCCATGGATTGTAGATATATTTTAAATCGAGTGTTTACGTTGTTAAGCACATAAAGATTCGATTTATTATTGGATCCATAAAATTCTTGTCCGTGATCAGTAAATAAATTGGGCAATTTATTATCATCTTAATTTCATTGAAGTTTGTCTTTAACTTGGTAATGGAGTTAAGGATACACCTATGGTGGATTGGACAGGATCATATGAAATTAAATTGTGATTTGACCATACAATTTAAAATCATTGGTTGACGTATATACTACCTTAATCTTGAGCAAGTAGTGTAACTTTGTTACTAACTTGAAGTTCTTTGAGGTGCCAAAGGGTGAGATCATTTTTTTGATCAATATCTCGGTGTCTTGGGAATTAGAGTGAAATAATGGAGAACATATATTTGCAATATTAGACACCTTCACCTATTTCAAAAGGCATGATCATGATCTCATAGGTTTTTCTATTAACAGCAAATTTGAGCTCAGTATTCAACTTTGTTGAATCAAATTGTGTGATATGATAACACGTGGACTGTTAGATAGAAGTTGAGGTTTGAGATTGATAAATATTAGAAATAAGACATATTGGTCATGGTAGCCTATTCCAATTTTTTAATTGAGCGAAGGGTGTAATATGTTGGATCGATCAATCAGAGGATATAATTTATTGATTTAATACTTCAATAAATTCAATTTAATTAAGAGTGTAATCTCGTACTTACAGTGGACTTGAACGAGATTAATATTTTAGTTTGACTAGTCAAGAGTTGATTAAGTCAGAATTAATTTATTGAAACTTAATTTAATTGGGTCTGATTAGGTCCATTTGGTGGATCTATATTGAACTTAATATATTATAAAGAGTATAATATATATTGCGATATAATTAAGTTTATTGGACTATTCGAATAAATATATCAATTAAGAAATATTTATGAGATAAATATGTTTGATATGATTTTATCTAGATCATTTTCCTATATGGAATAGGAGACTTGAAGAGAAAGAAAATGAGTTCTAAAACTTCTAGGTTTCTATGCTATTAAATAGTCCACAATATTATACTGCAGAAGAGTTCTGAAGAGAACACAAAAATACTGTAGAAAAGTTTTGGAGAGAACACCGGAGAAGAGTTCTGGAGAGAACACCGGAGAAGGCTAGACGGTTATAGAACTCTAGAGAGAACACCGGAGAACACCGAAGAAGAGTTCTGGAGAGAACACCGGAGAAGACTAGGAGAAGACTAGACGGTTATAGGCATAGACGGTTATAGAACTCTAGAGAGAACACCGGAGAACACCGAAGAAGAGTTCTGGAGAGAACACCGGAGAAGACTAGGAGAAGACTAGACGGTTATAGGCATTCGATTTACGTAGGATTCTTGAAATTACGAAGAGGTTAAAACACGCTCCGAAAGGTATTTCGTTAATTTTTTTATACAAGATTAATTGTCATATAGAATATACATCATAATCGATCGATCCTATGACGAAATTTCTAATTCAATCAGATGTAATTGACGGGGTTTTTCTATCAGTATAATCTTATATTTTTCGAATATGATGCACAAAGAAAATTTACTTTTTGAGATAGTTGTATGATATTCTTCTCTCTTTTCCCCATCTATCTCCATCCAAATATCCACGTTGACATTAATTATTCAATTCTACTAAATTCTTTTTATAATCAAATTCCAAACTTAGGTATATATTAACTTAAAGATATCAATCTACCATTTTAAATTGCTACCATATAAATGAAATATTCTTGAATGATCAAATTTCAGGTTGAATCCATATATATTGTTGTTGTTACGGAAAATTTCATAGATAACTCAAACTTTTGGCTAATAGTAAGTTTTACCCTAATAACATTTAGTCTCCAAACTTATCCAAATTCCCATTTCATATGTATGTTTTTAATTATAAAGTTTTCCTAACTCTATATATGTTGCCAAAATATGTGAACATCACGAATTATCAAACGTTACAACTTAAATATAATTAACATTGATTGCTGTTAGTTTTCTGAAACCACCATTATAACTTAAAAAATACATATATAATGTCTCTTAGGGTATATTATTAGTGATTATTTATGTTATCCTACTCATAATATGTGCTCACGATCGATGTGTCAAATATCCAATATATTTATTAATTTCACTTTGTATATAATTAGAAAATAAAATCATTATACGATATCGGTAGAAATATTAAATATTAATTTCACTTTGTATATAATTAGAAAATAAAATCATTATACGATATCGGTAGAAATATTAAATATTAAAAATTGCACGTATGATCATTTTATCATTTTCCTCATAGTTTGGAATGCTATTCTAACTATTTGTCAGCATTAGCTTTTAATGCTTTGAAATACTATATTTGAGATATCTATTTCCTAATTTGATGAGCGGTCTGGCCCAACTTTGAGGTTGAAACTCTATCTTATGACAGAAAATAGTTAGCCCAATATATAAAAAGGCCCAGCCAATTCAGAACTGAATATGGCCCATTAATATTCAAGATCTGATCAATCTGGGCTCTTTTCGTTGGGATGATGAAATTGATTGAATCTAGGATGTGTTAATGTAAAATGCTAGAAAATAAATATTATCATGTATTTTGGTTTATTCTTCTTCTTGAATGTCCAAAATATATAATCATATTCTATATAAAATAATATTTATTTAGTTACTTTATTCAATATGTATTATTGGATTGTATACTATAAAGTATAATGCTCATAAAACATAGGCATTACAGAAATTTGACTTGTTGTGTAGGTGTGTTTTCAGTAACTTTCTTAATTTTTGTGCAAATATCAATCAATCTATATATGACTTTATCTGTATTTGGTCTTCTATTTCATGGAGTACATTAATGAAACTTTAGTAATATAATCACTTGATATAAATAATTGTTCCAAATTAAATACTTTGTTAATCTTTTGTAATTATCTTAAACGACAGATATAATTGAACGAATAATGCTAAGTTGGCCAAGACAACCAATTTCCATATCAATTAATGGTATTGAGTTTTCAAGTATAGACATAAAAATGTGTGTAAAACTATTTGGGTGAAATCCAAAAATGAATTCATGCAGAGTTTAAGGTAATATAGTACTCAAGGCACTATCCATACTTTGGCATTTTGGTATTATTATAATACTATTCCACAAAGAATAAAAATATTAATGAGGGGTCAAACTCAATAAGCTTTATAAAGGGTGCTAAATTTGAAATAAAGAGTATTGTATTTTAAACTCGTATTTATTAGTTGATACCTTGAGATTATTGCTGATACAATTTTCCACCTTTTCTTGAACACTGATTATCATTAATTTGCAACTTACTCTCAACAGCAAGCAAGATTATCATTATTTATTATTTTCTGAAGGATTTATGGAAAATGAATACTATTCTCATCATCATTCTTAAATAATCTCAAAAACATGAATCTAGGAACATAAAACAAGATTTAAGAGCACAGGCTATACGTTGTCACTGCTTTCCAACTCGAAATTTATACGAGAGATGATCACAAAACTGATGAAGAAATATATATATATATATATATATATATATATATATATATATATATATCTTGAATCAATCCTTCTCCGATTTGGAGCTCTCGTTCCCATTTCCAGGAGCATGTTTCTCATCTTCCTCTCTTGAAGGGCTCTTTCTAAGGGCATTGACCTTTGGAATGTACTTTTGTGAAGCAAGATATTTCAAAGCTTTGACGATATCAGTAATGAGAGGACGCATACTGGGTTGTTCTTGGATCGACATTGCTGATATGGCCAGAGCTTGGTACAAACCTCGTACTGGGTACTGACCTTCCAATGCTGGATCAGCCATTTGGTGGAATTTCTTACGATCCTTGAACAGTGGTCGAGCCTGCATTCAACAACATGCCTTAGTCAACTTGTAATAAGTGTAGAACGAAGAATATAACAAAAATGTAGTAGACTTGTAGTGTTTAAATGTCACAATAGAATCAAGATCCACTTGATTTTCAAAAGCACAAAGAAAAGCTAGTCAACTTATGGACAAGTTCATTTTCTTCTTTACTTGTGCTAAAGATGAAAGAAGAAAAGTGTAGCATATTTTGACGATACACATGCCTTTCTTTTTCATCGGTGAGCATGTATCCCACAAGTTTAATTCATCATATCAATACGAATTTGAATAGACTACAAACTTGTTTGCTATAGACATGATTATATTCATATGGAAGTACAAAGCAATATGAGGAAAAGAATGCAAGAAAGAGAAGCTGATCACTATGAAAAGAATGTATAGCATGAAGCATTGGATACTTCACATATTGGACCACTTGCAAATCAACTATGTGAAAATAGTGGAGCCATTTTAGATGGATGGACCTAATTGGTTAGCATAATATTCAAGTGGAACTAAAAGTTTTTTCCCAATTTGAATATAGCATCCCCTGTACTAAGTACCAAAACTTTATCTACTTCTGAAATCCAGCACAAAGCATTTATTCTTAAAGGGTAGCTAGTCAAGTAGTCACCAACCAAGAGGGAATTATAATGTCAAAATGTAGGTTTGGCACAAGAGATAGTGACATATCTGTCACATAAATGTCCATCTCACCATCAATTTCCACACACCCACATGTATCCATACATGAGTGTCTGTATATATGCGGTCAGACGCATGCCCAATGCATAATACTGTGTAAAAATATCATGTATATTTTTCTAATAACAACTTTCATACTAACCCATTCGACTAGATTTTGCTCCCCAGCAGGTCTTCGATGGTCTATTGCTCTTCTTCCGGTGAGGATCTCCAAAAGAACTACACCAAAGCTATAAATATCTGATTTGAATGTAAGTTGACCAGTCATAGCATAATCAGGAGCGCAGTATCCATATGTGCCCATCACTCTAGTCGAAACATGCGTTTCATCTCCAGATGGGCCCACTTTGGCTAAACCAAAATCAGATAATTTCGCATGATATCCTTCCCCAAGCAAAATGTTGGAACACTTGAGATCCCGGTAGATAACGGGCGGTGTCATCTGGTTATGCAAATACTCCAAGCCTTCAGCTGCACCGGCTGCTATCTTCATCCTAGTGTTCCAATCGAGGGCTTTTCTATTAGGTCGACGATCTGTGTAGCAAATCAAATGTTGGCAACATATAACATGTGAAAAGTACAAAGGAGTGAAAGAAAAACATGTGATCAGCTGCCAATGAATTACCATATAAATGGTCCTCCAAAGAACCTAGTGGCATGTACTCATAGACTAACAGCCTCTGATCGCCCTCAGCGCAATAGCCAATTAGTTTAACAAGATTCGGGTGCTCAGCATTGCTCAAAGTCAAAACTTCAACAACGAATTCTCTAATCCCTTGACAACCACTGCGATCAAGTTGCTTGATAGCCACAATCTGCATGTACCATCCAAACAAAATGAATTTGCCAAAATGTTCCAACAAAGTGATAAAAGGCCTATATATATGTACACAATATAACTATATCTCCTGATACGTATCCAACGGACCTCACCAGTATCCGGCAGACGACCTTTATAAACTTTTCCGAAGCCTCCCTCACCGATAAAATGTTCAATCTTGAAATTATCAGTTGCAGCAATCATATCAGCAAACACAAAGTTCCTTGCTTTTAAACCATCATTCCCTGAATCAGAATTTGGCCTCAAACTAGAATCCAACTCCCCTGCCCTGTTCTCCACGGTGGAAGGAGTCACTACTTTAGCTTCCTCTTTTGGCTTTGAATCTAAAAAATATATCACCAAAAGAGAAAAGGGAAGGTGGAAAGCAAAACTATGAATTCATAAAGTGAACATTAAAGGTGCAAAGCCAAACAATTCAATCCTTCAAAACAACACTATAAGCCCAAAGAAATAACAAGCATGGACCACAGAACTTAAGAAAACAAGACAGGAACATTGTATTATACCTTTGGACAATAAATTTTGTTTCAACGTCAAATATCATCACTTTTTTGCACCATCCCGAAAACAATCAAAGAACAAACAAAATTATATCTTCAAAAGTGATAATCTACACACTTCCTTCTCAATAAACACGAACCTAACCGCACTATAATGCTAAAATCCTGGCTTTTCGAACCACTCCACTCTCAATCCATAAAAAAATAACAATAATAATAAATTAAATAAAAAGCTTTATGATTCAGTGTTCAAAAAGCAAGACATCTCTATGTCTGTACATGCATATAGACTTTAGTCATATTAAGTAAGCTAAAAAATAATGCCTACAAAGTAATATATATTTATATTATTATATATATATACACTCACGATAAATAACGCCATTTATGCATACTTAAGCTTAAAACAGGGTTTAAAAAAATGTTTGTTTGCTCAATAACATAAAATTGAATAAACGGAACAACAAAAATCTGAATAAATGAAGGAAAAATAACGCATGCACATTCAATTTCCCAAAGAGAAGGCACATCAAACATGCAATAAAAAATCCGGAATCTCATCAACACGAAATCCTTTAAACGTAACTCCCACTCGAGAAACAGAAAAACAGATCCGATCTTTCTGAAAACCCACGTTAGGAATCTCAAAAACTCAAAAAAAATAACGAGAGAAAATTCGTTTAATTTCAAAAACCCATGATATAAAAAAAATAGTAATAAAAATTAAGAAATTTGATCACAAATACCTGGTGAAATCTGTGCATGATCATCATCTCTACCACTCCGATTATTATTGATATCATTCTTTCTCTTGCTATATTGTTTTTTATTAATGGACGATTCTCCCGTGCACGGAAAACACCCCATGCCCCCTCCTCTCTCTCTCTCTCTCTCTCTCCTCCTCCTCCTTCTCTCTCTCTCTCTATATATATATATATGTATATCTTCAATTTGAATACGTATCGACCTCTTCAAATAAACACAGAAGGAAGAACAAATTGACAGGAATTTCGGCAAGACGAGAAGACGAGAAGAAAGAGGAGAGAGAAGTGCACAATATAAATATAACCTTATATTTTCGAGGAATTAGACGCCGCGTCTCACCCGAGGTTTACATTTAAACACCATTTGATCTGATTGGCCACGTCCTACTTACTTAACGACTTTTTACACGTGCTTCTTTTTTATTGGCCAGCTTTATATGAAGCGCTGCAGAAAATCACTTTTCTTATTTACTTAACTGGTAATGCTAAACTCATGAACCTGTGAGGAAAATTAAGCGACAGCTTTATGAAAGCCGTAGATTTGAGTTTTGTGGGACCCCTTCATCGTGCGTATCGACAGTGTCGCATTGAGTGTTACCTATACGTTTCTGATTCACTGTGGGGCTGGTATAAAGACACCCAGGAAAGATGCAATACACCCTATAGAAAAACGACACGTGTACGGGAACCAGGTAATAATTTAATCTCAGTAAATATGGGAATTTTCAGAACTTCGCCTTTATTATTCCTGAAATAAGCAATATTCTACCATAATTTATTTCCAACTTTTTTTTTTTTCTAGATATTGCCTTGTATATGATTATGTAATGTGGAAAGTAGGATCACCAAGGAAAATATTGTACAATTTATGCTAAAATAGGGAAAGGGAGAATAATTAGGAGAGATTATTTTAGGTAGTTTTGTACCTATGTTAAACGTCATCCCATTTAAATCAGAAAGAAATAGAGTTATGATTTAATTTTTTTCTAGTTTGTTTAACTCAAAGTTGTTTAGCCTGTAGGCTAAAAAAATGAGGCTAGTTTGATGGTTAGTCGGTTGACTCGCTAGTTCGTAATGTTTTATTTTTAATTTTATCAAGTTTTTCGTTCTAAGTATGCAAGTATTTGGTTTCCATAAATCACAATATATATTCTGTTATATGTTATTTTATCCTAAAATTTGATGTTTTCAATTTGATTTACAAAAAAATTAATAAATGAAATTGTATCATCATTCTAAAGTACTTAACCGATAAATGTAAAGAATAAATGTGCACAAAAGAATTATAGTTTTGTTCCTTGCAATGAAATTATAATTTATGAGTAATTTTATTATTATTTATCATTTGCTTTAATATGTTAAATTTGAATGTCATGAACCATTTACTAATAAAAATTAATTTTATTCCTTTTACTAATAGCCATTTTGATAACCCTTTTTAATGATAATTTAAGGGTATGTTCATAATATTGGTCTATTTTACTTGAAATCTGTTTAATTGAAGGATGAATCCAAGAACGCCAAAAACCTAAAATTAGCTTGTTCAACATTCCTAATTTTAAGGGGAAAAGACGCGATGATAAGTTTGGAAAATAATTTAGACCACAATATGAAGATGCTTTTAGAATTAATTTCCAAATTGACAATTATGTTTTAGGCGATGGAAATATAAAAATGTGACCGTGCTCATATAAATAAATATATATATATATATATATATATATATATATTCCTTTTTTTATGCCCTAATTTCCATATCCATTGTTGTTCTTCTTCTCCTTCTTCTTCTTATTTTTTCTTCTTCTTCATCTTCTCCTCCTCCCTTCTTCTTCTTTTTGTTCTTTTCCACCATGTGCGTCTCTTTTTTCTGTTTCTTCTTCTTCATGATTTCACTTTTCTTATTCAATGTTCGCGAATGACTTTTACTTTTTAAATTTTTTTGGTTTTCTTTTGTTAAGTGCTAGTGTTAATTTATCTGTTAATCTACATTTTATCATCTCTGTGTTGGTAAATTGATCGCGATTTTGCTGATTAGTCTATTTGAGAAATGAATTCTTCAGTTGTGGTTGAGATGATTGTGAATAATATGATATTTTATCATCCATGGTAAATTGATCACGATTTTGCTGATTAGTTTGTTTAAGGATTGAATTCTTCAGTTACGGTTGAGATGATTGTGAATAATATAATATAACTTGCAGAAATTTTAGGGAAGAAGATGAAGAAAATTGTGTATTTGAAATTTTAAAATTTTAAACTCACTATACAGGACACCGATACCTTATGAGTATACAAGTGATACCTAAAGAGTATGCAATTGATATCTTAAGAGTATACAATAAATATCTTAAAAGTATTGTAACTAATATCTATCACTCAATGAACAACTAATACCTTAAAGGTGCATATAATACCATATACTATTAGCATTAATACCTTAAAAAGTAAATATATAATACCTTAAATATTCACATATGTAATACCTTATACTATAAATATTAATACATTAAAGGTAAATATGTGATACCTTATACTATAAGCATTAATACCTTAAGGGTAAATATATAATACTTTAAAGGTGAATATGTAACACCTTATACTATAAACATTAATACTTTAAAGGTAAATATGTGGTATCTTAAGAGTATAGCTCACATCTTAAGAGTAAACAACTGATACCTTAAGAGTATTCAACTATTACCTTAAGAACATACAACTAATACCTTCACTGAAAATTTTAAAATTTCAAATGTTTCATCATCATCTTCATCAAAATTTCTACAAATCGCATTTTCATCATCTTTTTCGTCAAAATTTCTGCAAATCATGATTTCATATTAATTGAAATAATTGATTTTCAATGTTTTAAAATTATTGTAATAAATTGTGATTTGAAATCTATTATCTTAATCTATGAAAATGAGTAAAAAAGAAAGGGAAGAAGAAAAATCCCCATAATGACTCCATGGTGATTTGAAGAAGAATAAGAATAAGAAGAAGGATGTAAAAAACAAGTAAGAAGAATAATATGTAATACCTTAAAAGGTGCATATGTAATACTTTATATTATAAACATTAATACCTTAAAGGTAATATGTAATACCTAAGAGTATACAATTGATACCTTAAAAGTATACAACTGATATCTTAAGAGCATATAATTGATACCTTAAGAGTTGTCTAATACTATAAGCACTAATACCTTAAAAGTAAATATGTAAATAAGAAGAATAAGAACAAAAAAATAGAGAAGAAGAAGAAGAAGAAGAAGAAGAAGAAGAAGAAGAAGAAGAAGAATGTACAAAACTAATAAGAAGAATAACAAATCGATAAGAAAATAGATCAAGAAGAAGGTGAGAGAAAAAAAAGAGGAAAAAGAAGAAAGCAGCGCTGTTTCTGCATTAATACCTTAAGAATAAATGTGTGATATTTTAAAAGTAAACAACTAATATTTTAAGAGCATACAACTAATACCTTCATTGAAAATCTTAAGATTTCAAATGTTTCATCATCTTCTTCCTCAAAAATTTTGCAAATCACGATTTCATCATATTTTTCTTCAAATTTTCTACAAATCATGATTTCATATTATTTGAAATAATTTATTTTCAATGTTTTAAAATTACTCATAAATAAGAAGAATAAAAAATCTCATAAATGACTTCATGACAATTTGAAGAAGAATAAGAACAAGAAAATAGACAAGAAGAATAAGAACAAGAATGTACTAAACAAATAAAAAGAATAACAAATTGATAAGAAGAGATTAAGAAGAAGAAGGAGAAAGAAGAAATAAAAAAAGAAAGGAAAAATAAGAATACAACATTGTCTCTGCATAATACCTGAAAAATAAAGTTTGTGCGCGATGCACACCAACTATGCGACGCACACCAACTATGTTGTGCCGCACGTGGGGGCAGATGGACACACCTGGAAGCTTGGATTGGAGGCACGGATCTAAGATTCGTACACCGTGTGCATATCAGTTTTTGCCATATATACATATAGGTAGCAAAAGCAAACCTATTTCATCGCCGAAAGAGAGGATTAGTATGACTAATTAAGTTTTGAAAATTGAAGATTAGATACAAAACCCAACAAATCGTCTGATTTTTTTGTCAAACTCTTACACGTGCTAAGTATCGTTAGGTTTAACTAATTAATACAGATATGGATTAATTAATAATTTGCGACACATAAGTATGGAACGTGTAGATTTTGTCTTTGGATTAGTTTATTGGAATTGCACTATAAGATATTGTCGGATTAGAAAAACCGTATTTGTTGAGAGAGGTGAGACTATGATCCAATTAAATAATTAAAAATTAATCATTGTATCTCTTTACTTGTGTGAGTTATATATTTCATAATTTTGGGATAACAGTCTATCAATTTGGTATGAGGTTGATGAGATTGATATTCAGTTGTTTCTTCTTAGAACGTATTAATATAAGTAGGACCAAACATGTTGTCGATCACTAATCACAAATAATTTTGATATATTAATATTTTGTCTACTCAATTTTTTTTTCCCAATATAGTTCATTCACACAAGCATAATGAAAAGATAAGATCACTCAAACACATTTGGTGATTTATATGATAGTATTTTTGAAGGATTGAGTTGTAATCTCTTAATTAGTCAAACTTAAATCTATAATTGAGTTAAAAAAACAAAGAAGTAAAGATAAAGTAAACATGATTGAAATGAGGTTTATTTTATAATAAAATAAACTGATTTACTTAGTGATATAGCTAGTTTAGCAAAAATAAAAGTTGAATTCTTCAACCAGCAACATTCTTTAAGAGAATTCAACATGAACAAGAATTGAAGTTGAGGCCCAGTAAAAGAAAAACAAAATGTATAAGAATATTGGGCCATAGTTTAAGGTCCATGGATTTGGGCATCTAAGTAGGCTAACCCAAACAGAAACCCAAGTAAGATAGTGCTTGGACTTGCTTTAAAGTCCTATATATTGCCCATTATCTTTGCCCTTTGGTAAATTAAATAAGACAAAAAATAAAGAAAATTGAAATCTGAAGTTATATACTCTCTGACAGCATCTCAACAGTGCTCTACTTTAGAGTTGGGCGCCACTTTTATCCTTCCAGGGCGCCTCACTCGGCGCTATTCTGAAGATTCGAGCAGTATAATGCTACTTTTAGCATCAAACTATTTTACGCTAGATATATACATAAATATATATATATATATATATATATATATTTTTTTTTTCTTCTTTTAGATTTACATTTTATATCATTTTAGTGGGTCAATGACCCAGTGCTCCCATGATCCATTAGACATGGATGATTTTGTTTTATACCCAATTAAAACTTTTATTTTCATTTACAAAGATTTTAGCTTATGATGTTAAAAGACAAAATATATGAAAACAATATTATGCAATTCAAACTTATCTATAGATTGACAATAACTATTACATTTATTTTTTATTTTTGAGTTGGTCTCTTGTGAGACTGTCTCACATACGACGGTATTTAAGTATGTATTTTAATTATAAGTATATGTTTTATAAATACATTATTGAGTCTCAAATATGTAACTTAACAAATATATGACTACACGAAACATTAAATTGTATATAAAAATTACATGAACGATGTGATCTATAAGAAGAGTACTAAAAATGGTATTAAATGGAATTGACAGTTTATTTCAATTGTAATAAATTAAAGACAAACAATTGGGTCTAAAAATTGATATATAAAACAAATGCTATAATACTAAACCTTATATGAAATTGCTCGTGGACATAATTTCAGTATAATAAATACCATCATTTAAAGAAATTGTGACTCTTCGTACTATGGAGAGAGAAGAGGGACATTTATTTCTTTGGAAGAAGAATATTAATGAATTATCAACAAGAATTCCTTTGAAGATGAATTATTTATCAATGATACCAAAAATTAATTGTAAACGTTAGATTTTGTAGAGTACAAAATCTTAGCCAAACATAAAAAATATAGGCCCGATTCAAATAAATCGAACCGAATAGAAAGTATGAAAAATTGAATAAAATAAGAAAAAACACTGTGCCCGTGCCAACTTGGGTAAATTTGTTTGGTTCTTTCTGGTCGGTCAATTTTGGCCGAACAAATTTGTTCTGCTCGTTTTGGTCGGTTAGTTTTGGCCTGACAGAACGTTTTTTATATAAGAATTGAGAGATGAGAGCTCTCTAGTTGCTTGAATACAATAATTTCGGAACCAGAATTCGATCCCTTTCAATGATAATTGAGGCCCTATTTATAGGATAAATGTGTAACACCCCATTTTTCATAAAAATTGCATAGCATATATTTATATATATATATATATATTTCACTCTTTATAAAATAATTTATAGCATATGATCTTTTCGTGTTTAAGATGAATTTTACTTTTTATCAAGAATGTGTGAGCTAACGTTTTCTTTAAGTCTAAAAGTCTTGCAGGATAGCTATCCGAAGAGACCGAGTTCGATCGTGATGCACTCAACATGCACGAGAAAAAGACCGACCAAAATAGATAAGTTACACATAACAATGATTGAATAATTAATATAAGAAATGTGACTTATGTGTTTAATTATAGTTATGTGGATTTTATTATATTGTTTATGTGCAATAAAGTATGTGACTATTATGATGTGTTAAATTAAATATATTTCAAACATACTCATGTGACTTATATGATGTGTTAAATTGAAAATAAGTTTATGTATAATTACCATGATTCATTATTTTACATGTCACATTAGGTAAGAACTACACTCTATCTCTTCCATACCCCATCAAATCCAAACCAAGTTTCCATGACACTAATCATCACACCTCTAGTGGACAAATACTACAAGAGATGATCTATATGTATAATACATGTATTAAATTAGAATTATTATACTATATGCTACATATAAAAGGGGAGACTCCACACTTCAAGCTCATTTCACCCCTCATTTTGAGCACATCTCTCTCTCTCTAGATTGTTGCTCTTCCTTCTCTCTACTCTCTTCTTCTCCTCCAAATTATATTTCACATCTTCAAACAAGCTGGAAATTCAAGAATTAACAAAGAAGAAGGAGTTTTCAAAGCAAGGAGAAGAGTTAAGCTCAAGAGATAATCTCCATTCAAAGAACACTCAAGAAACCCTAAGTTTGTGTGCAACCCAAGAGGTATTTTTTTGCTAAATCTCAACAACCTTCTCTTTAGAGTCATGGTTAGGTTCTTAATATTGAAATGCATGTTGAAGAAAGTATTGCATGTTTGTTTTCCCTCACCTAAACCCATTGCATGTGTGATCTAAGAGATAATATGTAGTGGATCTTCAAAAATATGTCATTTTAAGTGTTGATTGAGCAAATGCATGTTGGAATGAGCTTTGCATGTTTGATTTCTTCACCTAAACACATTGCATGTATGATCCAAGGGTGATTTTCTACTAATGTGAAGAAATTGTTCAAAGTCTTGTGTGGTATGGTTGATCTTTAAAGTATGTCACTTTTGGGAGTTGATTATTCAATTGCATGTTGATTTAGTCATTGCATGTGATAAATTGAGTCAAGATGGTTTATTTGAGCTTGATAGTGTTATAAAAGTCGAATCTACATTTTTATCATGAAAATAAGTGAGTTTAATCAAGTTGTGAAAATCTTTAGAAAGGGCAGTCCACTTTGCCGATTTTTATAAAATTTTATACTTGGAATTTTTCAAAACTGTTTTGGTATGTTATACTACATGAAGTTTTGAGTCTATGGTTAAAATTTGAAAAATTTTGGAGTAGTCTATGAATTATGATGATTTTCAAAGATAGTCCAGTTCGAGTTGGATTTATGCAGTTTTGGACCCTAGAAAATTATTTTTATAAAATCATACACTTTGAGTTTCTCAAAACTGTTTTAGTATGTTATTCTACATGAAGTTTTGAGCATATGGTTAAAATTTGGTAATTTTTGGAGTAGTTTATGAATTATGATGATTTTTCAAAGATAGTCCAGTTTGAGTTGGATTTATGCAGTTTCCGACCTTAGAAAAATTAATTTTATAAAATCGATCCCTTATACTTTTTCAAAACTGATATTATGTGATTAAATGTGTGCTTATGTGTGAAGTGTTAGATAATTTAAGTCTTTAGCATATGAATTAGAGTTTTATGAGTTAAAAAGTAAAATACGGTTTTCATTCCCTTCAAGGTACAATCGATGCTTGTTTGAAAGTATATTTTAATATTTCTCCTAAATCAATAGCTATGTTTTTGTGATATACATATATTATACGTAAGATACGCATGATAGGTTAGATAAGTATGATACGTTTGAAATACAATTTAAAGACTAAGAATTTATGAACGTGTCGAGTGCAGTACGAGCGACCGGATACTTCAGGAGCTATCCCAGCTTTCGAATCAACGTCAAATGTGGGTAACATTTATTTACGGTTACATTGATTAGAATAACTTGTATGTTGAGTACGAGTGTAAGATGCCTTGAAATGACACCTTCGGGTGAAGTACTAGGTTGACGAACCTTGGATGCCAGGTCTTCGGACCTTGGATGTTTATACCAGGTCTTCGAACCTTGGATGCCAGGTCTTCGGACCTTGGATGATGACGTAATTAGCATATTGGTTAATCTCTTTAGCGTAACAGTTGATAAGCGTTATCCACTAAGATTTCTCAAATCTTATGTTGCTATGTTTAAATATTTTCAGGATCAACATATGACGAAGCGGATGAGTAGCCGGCTGTATGGACTCCCCTCTAGAAGCATATATATATATAAATATGTGTGTGTTTTAATATATTTTAATGTGTACGAATTTGAAACGTTGGATGCCTTTTGAGACTTCTAATATCGACTTAAGTAAACTGTTTAGTCGTTTTAAATATGACAAGGTTTTTGACTTATAAATGTGGGTAGAACACGAGTTAGTACTTGCATGCTAAGCTTTTCAATTTAAAAATTGAAAGAAAAGAAAAAAAAAATACTCGTGTTTAGTAAAGTCTTCCGCTGAGTTTATTTACGAAAAATATTTAAAAAGAAAAATTATTATCTTTTTTTACAAAATCATTTAGCATAAGGTCAAGGTGGCGCCTCAATCCTACAGAGATGGGTTGGGGTGCTACAAAATGTAATGATACGAAACTTGATAATTAAGACTTAAATCCCCCGATTTTAGGGTTTAGATAAGGAAAAATCGGGTTAAAATCTATCTAAATCGGATATGATTTGATCTTAATTTGTTTCCTTAGTTGAAGACTCCTTCTTGAAATAGACTAAGTCTTTCCTGCTCTTCTTGTGGTGATGGTCTCGATTGTTGGTCTTCTATTTGATCTTCCAGAAATGCCTTGAGTGATAACACTTCTGGATCACACCGACTTTAGTACCTGAATTCGGGCCAACCGCGAGCCTATCCTAGCAGTCGAAGTGGGCTAGCCTAGGACTAGGCTCGGCCCTGGCTTGCTCGGGTCGGGTCGGGTCTATCCAGCTCTGGTCTTCTTGCCTTCTGACCTGTTCTGGCCTTCCGGCCAGTTCGGTCTCCAATCGGGCCAGTTCTGGCCTTCTGGTTTTCTGGTCGGTTCTGGTCTCTACCTGGGCCGGTTCTGGCCTTCTGGTCGGTTCTGGTCTCCACCTGGGCCGGACCCTAGGCCGGCTCGGTTTGGTGGGGGCCCAACAGTAATAATTGTGCATTTATTATCCTTTGACTTTCTCCATTTTCATGCTACACGTGGACAAATCAAAATCTGTTAGAGCATCCCATGGTTGGGGAGATGTTGAGACGACAATTATTGCTACCCAATTTTTTGGGTAGAAGATTGTTGGAGAAAAAGGGTAGAG
Source organism: Scutellaria minor (assembly GCA_954870855.1). NCBI lineage: Eukaryota > Viridiplantae > Streptophyta > Magnoliopsida > Lamiales > Lamiaceae > Scutellaria > Scutellaria minor. The sequence goes on from OX940729.1 coordinate 6,941,764, forward strand.
GTAGAGGTAGAGAAATCTCTACCAAGGAAGAAATAAGGGAGAAGAAAAAAAATAAGGGAGTGGAGAGAGAGATGATGGGATTCGTGCATTTTTCTCTGTTTTTTTTAATTAATTATTTATTTACATGCAAAAAATTAATTGCATTGTATTATTTCATTTATTTATTTTCTTTTTTTATTGTATTACTCCATTTATTTTTTTCAATAAATTTAATAATATATTGTCCAATTTTATTTTATGTTTTATTAAATTAAATAAATTTTAAAAATTAATTATATCAATTGAAATTTTTTTTATTATAAAATAAAATAATAGATAAAGATGGTAAATTAATAAAGATGAATAATTACTTTTTTGGTAGAATGGTTGATGAGATATTTGTTTAACAGTAGAAGTTTTTTTACTTTTGAGATGACAGTGATATGACACCAAAAAACCTGAAATTTGGGTAAAACCATTGGAGATCCAATGCTCTAAGAAAGACATGCCGGATTTCTTGCGTCATCGCACATCAATTCTGGAAGCCTTGGCATGTATACAATAATGTTTTTTTTAAAAGGAAAATGTGAATTTCATTAGCTTGAGTACAAGGGGCTTTTTTTTTTTTTTTGATCAGACAAAGAAATTTTCATTCAAGAAAAAGAGAGAGTAGCATGGGTACAAGAAGTGCCCATACAACAAAGTTAAAATAACTAGTACACGATAGAGAACAAAGCATAACAAATGGACATAAACACTCTAGTATTCCCCTAGGCTCAAGAATCCAATTTTTGAAGGTAAAATTTCGAAAAAAATTATATCTCACCGAGCACCAACTCCACAATCTACCTCTAATCTCATCAACAATATTACCAACATCCCATATCAAATCAAGAAGAAGACTAGTTTAGATGAAATTACAATTTAAAGGGAAAACAATCAAGGGAATGTGAGATCCAATCATAAAAGGGGTAACAAAATGCAAAGGGATAATGAACTCTAAGCAATTTCTATGAGCAGCTATTTAAGGTTATTATACAATAACTTATATAAATGTGTAGTGTGTTGCTTTAGGAGAAGCTATTTAAATGTGTTTTATTACTTATACTTCATGTCAAACTCCTATATTTACTTAAAATATATTTTAAGTTTTTAGTAAAGACTGTAAAGTTGCAAAGAAGAATGATGGTCTAGTTGTCTTGGGTGATTTCGTATTACCTCTATTTGATGTGTATTAATATCGATGAATGTATAATATATGTCAATTTAAATATCTGTTCGTCCCAAGTGGTCAGAGGTTCAGAGGGGGGTGAATGAACCTCTATCAAATATTGTGTTTTAAAAACTTTTTTGTTAACAAGTTGCTGATTCTACAGAGAATGCAACAACTGGCTCGATTTAGTAAGCTGGCAGAATGCTGATTCAGCTTACTATCTCAGTATCACAGTATGCAGTGAAAATTCAAAGATAGAGTTTATTTTGAAAAATGATTTTCTTTTACAAGTATGATTTTGTCAGAATCCTTTTAGCAGTATGCTTATGATAAATGCAGCAATATATATATATATATATAAGAGACAACAAGTAAACAAAAATGATAGACACATAAGGGTTTATAGTGGTTCGAAGGTGGTGTAATCCTTCTACATCCACTTTACTCCTTCTCAAAGGAGGAACTTTGTTAGGTCAGTTTGCTTTACAAGACTCAACTCTACAAACTTCTTCTTATCAAGTTAACCTATTAGAATCAACAGATTCCTTGGCCAAATCCCACACAGGGTACATATAGAGTAAATAGCCTACACAAGACTCAACACTTAGTGAGGATCTAATCCTTCCAACTAAGGACACCAAACTAAAACAACCTAGCACATAGCAAATGGTTAAAAGTATATAAGTGTTCTTCAACTGGTGCAACTTGAAGTCAGCCTTTGGAACTTGAAAGCTCGAATGCTTCTAAAGGTTGAGTGACTGAACTTGCTTTAGATAGCTTGAGAAAGATAGATATATAGCTTAGAAATATCAGATGCTTAGTAGTTCAGTAGTCTCCTCGATCATACTAATATTCTATATATAGTGTATAGAAAATAACCGTTGAAGAGAGGGATTGTCCTTTGAAGAAATTCAAATTGATCTTCACAATCTTTGCAATAAACGTGTCTGAGAAAAACTAGGTTGTAGGGCATGTCCTACTCTGATCCGTATTAATGACATCATTCCTCGGCTACAGTACTTTTGCAGAGACGCGGTCCAAATGACATCACCTCATAGGCTGGGTGCTAACTTTCATCTACCGGTTACTTTGACAAGGCAGAAACCTCGTACTGTATTCAGCATATTCCTCGTACTGCATTGAATAAGATAGAAAAACTTACAGCTTGCTGCTCAGGTTGCAGTAGTTGCTTTCTGTTATGCGCCAGTTTTCTGTTTTAAAACAACTTTGTTGGGATATTTCAGTAGTTATCTTGATGAGACAAACAGGTTGCATAACAAAACAGGATGCATAATAAGATAATGAAAGTTGCTAAAAGAAGTTTCCACGTATTACATGATCATAAGTTTATCTGTCAATGAATAGGATCATGTAATGGTTTTCCAAGGTATAAGGAAAACCAACCTTAGAAGAAACAAGGATAAAGTCTTCTAAGGGTCAGCATGCTATAGGGAACAACAAACTGAAAGAAGTATCCTTAGTAAAAAAAAAGATAGGATACTGCAAGATGTAGTCAACAGGATATAAGAAAACTGTTTAGAAAGCAGATGTCCGAAAACAGAAATTGCACAAAAAGAAAGAAGAAAGCTGGAAACAGGAAGCTGTCAGCAGGTTAACAAGAAGCAGGATACTGGACCCAGGAAGATAACGAGTATTAGAAAGCTGGCACGGAGCAGGAAACAAACAGACAGGAAGCTGGATACAGGCTTCAGGAACAGAAAGCTGTTCTGAAACAGAATCCTGGTTCGAAACAGAAAAGAGTCACATCCTGAGCAGCAAGCAAGAAGAACCTACTGCTGTCTACAAAAGAGAGTAGGAAGTAGCCAACACATCTTTGGAAAGAATAAAAGCGCTACTCACAAAGTATCAGAAAGAACATACATCATGAAGAGAAACAAGATAACTTTCATTAAATAGCCGTTGCTTGAACTTCAGTCTTGAGCCTATAGTGACTGGATAGGTCAGCAGGAATGTCAGAAAGGGCCAAGAGCAAATAGTAGGCGCATTAAATGCTCATGTCAGAAACAGCCCAGATGCATTTAATGCGACCACAAAGAAGATCTTGGAAGATCAAAGCTTGATTTCAAAGAATGAGAAGCATCTCTCTTCAATGGATACTTCCCAACGGATAAACTCTCAAGATTTATAAATAGAAGGTGTGGCTGATTGAAGAACGTTGCTGGACAGAGTCGAGAGGAAACTCATATACTTTCCAAAGCTTCTCAAAGCTTTCACATGTTCAGCCACTCAACCTTCTTGGAGCAGTCTACAACAGCAATAGAGCCTTCAGAGATCAAGACTGTTTCCCACCAGTTGAAGAAACATTTTCTTTTAACCACTGTGTTGTGTGTGCTAGGTTGTTTTATTTGGTGTACTTAGTTGATAGGATTATATCCTTGCTAAGTTTGATTAGTCTTGTGTAGACTATCTTTCTCTGTGTGGGAGTGTGTCCCTGTGTGGGAGTGTGTATACCCTGTGTGGGTTTTTAGACCTAGGAATCTGGGTTTCTTATAGGTATAACTTGTTTTGGAAGAGGTTTGTAAAGACGAGTCTTGTAAAACAAACTGACCATAACGAAGTTCCTCCTCAGAGAAGGAGTAGAGTGGACGTAGAAGGATTACACCACCTTCGAACCACTATAAGTCATACGTGTTTACTGCTTATCTTAATTGTTGTATTGTTTTACTTGCATATCTACTTAGTTGTATCTTTTATAAGCATACTGTTAAAACGCGTGTTGCAAAATCATACTTGGAAAATAAAACTGGTTTTCATCAGAAACTCTATCAAGTTTATTCCGCTGCGTTGCATTCTGATACCGGGACAGTAACCTGATTTAGCCAAGGGCCAGGTTGCTAACTCGAGACAGGATACTGTTCTCCAAGTGAGACAGAAACCTGTTATTCAGTTATATGTTTTTGTAAAGTTTGAAAAATCGATATAGGTTCATTCACCCCCCGAACCTCTGACCACTTGGGACCCAACAAACTTCCTATTCTAGAATTCTACAGTCAGTTTCCTAACCTGCGATAGCTTCCTAATTCTGACCAACTTCCTATTCCAGAATCCTGCAGTCAGCTTCCAGTTTCCTTTATCGCTTTATATTTGCTGCTTACTGATTCAACTTCCTGATTCTGTTTTCTTCTTCAGCTTACTACTTTCCTTGCTGAAAGTCAGTTTTTGAAACTTTTTCATCTCCAGAATCCTGCTAACATCAGTATTCTCTATCTTTTTGATAAATACATCTTTACAAAATAAAACTTAAAACGATAAACTTATCAAGCTAAAAACCACTTAAACAATGTGGAAAATGGGTACTCTAACTTCCTATTCAAAGTTACATTGTCTCATCAAAACCTATCAGAAATATCCCCACAAAATCCAACAATTCTCTTCTATTTTTTATTAACTAACACACGAAATATATTTAGTGACATCTTTCTACCATGCTATCTAGAGGTGCTCACCCGGTTCGATTTGAACTGGAATCGGCCGGTTCGAACCGGCAATCAACGATTCCGGGAACCGTTGACTCGGTTCCGGTTCAAACTAAAATCGGGAACCGTGCTCATCCGGTTCGATTTTGGTTCTAAGATTTCCAAATCGCTGAAAACCGATGGTTGGAACCACCGATTAAACCACCGGTTTACCTTTTTTTTTATTTGAGCAATGTCACGTGGACGACCCAGATTAAAGAGCCGTTTGTGATCAACAACTCAGATTAAAGAGTCGTTGAAGCCAAAGTAGCCGTTGGAAACCGACCGGTTCGAACCGCCGGTTCGGCTAAAATTTTGAATTAGACGGCCAAGATCAAGTGGCCGTTGAAGATCAACGGCCAAGATCATTGAACCGCCGGTTTGAACCGGCCAATAATTTTTTTTTTTGAATTTTTCATTCCACATCTATAAATACCCCTATTCCACCATTTGATTTCTACACCAATCTCTCTCTCAATTCTATAATTTCTACACCAAGCTCACAATTTCATGTTTCTAGTCTCTCGATTTTAGTTTTCGTAGTTCTTCAATTTGCAATTCGATTTCATTTCAATTCCCACAAAAAAATATCTCGAAGAGCTCTTCATCCGCCGGTTCAAATCGTGGGAAGGAAAAGAGTCCAATGTCGATGCCGCCACCACAATCTCTCCACGACGATGATGATCTTGATTATATTGATTCGTATCAATGTAATCAAGACAATATGGAACGATGTTGGGCCCTAACACCGCCGCCGACTTTGCTGAAGAAGGAGAGGTGCCGAGGAGAGCAACGCAAAAGAGTGACAACACTACTCCTCGACAACAATCTTCCATTCGGAGAGATATTTTCTCCTTCCATTTTAAGGAGAAATTACCGAATAGCAACACCGACTACAATGTGACGTGCAACCATTGTTCGAAGGTGTACAAGTTCAAGCATGAAAGAGGCTATGGGACTTTCACAAACCATGTGATCAAGAAGCATCTCGACAAGGTGGGACTCGATCGAGGGCAAACGCAACTTCAGGGGGCCTTCACAGGATCTTCTTAAGGTGGAGGTATGGATGAAATTACTTTTAAATTTAATCAATTAAATACTAGGAAAGCCGTAGTTGAATTCATAGCCGAAAAATATCTTCCATTTAATTTTCCAACTGATAATGCTTATGAAAAATTCACTAGTAATTATTTTTAATCCGGTAAGTAGAAAAATCTCTAGAAACACCGTTACTAGGGATATAGAAAAAATCGTATTAGAATATAAATATAAATTAATTGAAGAATTAAAAAATTTAAATTAAAAAGTTGCTATATGTAGTGATGTATGGAAGGATCCTTATCAAATACATGATTATATGGGTATTACTTGTCATTGGATAGTTGATGCATGAAATCTTCAAAAACGTTTAATTGCATATATAAACTTTGATATTAAACATTCGGCACAACACATTGCTATTAAAATAAGACATGTTTTAAATGATTATGGTATTTTAAGAAAAGTATTTTCGATAGGATTTGATAATGCTAGTAATAATACGACGGCTTTACCTTACTTGCTTGAATATTGTCAATCTCCGATTGAGGATAATTTTTTTCATATTCGTTGTATGTACCATACCCTAAATTTATGTGTTCAAGATGAATTGTCTTCATTAGAAAAATATATTAAACCTATTAAACAAGCAATTTATGGCATCACTAGGTTTACGGTATTGCATAAAAAATGGGCAAGATTTTGTAAGAGAAATGGTATGGAAGTTACAAAATTTATAATTGATGTTAAACATCATTGGAATTCTACTTTTTCTATGTTTCAAGATTTGTATGAATATAGATCAATGCTATGTGAATTTTATTTAGAAAATCCAAATGATGATGTGATTTTATTTGAAACTTCATGGGATGCATATAGTAATTTAATTCAACTTTTAAAAATATTTGAAGAGGCCACTAGAAAATTAAGTGGATGTTATTATCCTATTTCTCCTATAACTTTAGATAATTGTGTTAAAATTACATTAATTTTAAATTCATATGCAACATGTCCAATTTTAGGTGAAACCATCTTAGTAATGAAAATAAAATGGTTAAAATATTTTCATGAACCCGATGTGTTTTTATGTGCTAAGTTATTAGATCCTAGGATTAGAGAAAATGGATTAGAAGGATTGCTACAATTATATTATAATGCATTGTTTCCAAATAATATAATAGATGATTATGATTGTTGTGATTATATTCCTATCCCTAGTGAAGTTGTAGATAGAACTAAGAAAAATTTATATAATTTGTTTAAATAATATAAACAATTGTTAGGTGATGATTGTAGTTGTTAGGATGTATACTATAAGCCTAGATTTTTGTATGAACATCGTTTATGGAATGAGAATCACATTGGTCATATGTTTGCATTTTATATTTGTTATATATGTTTATGCAATGTCCAATTAATTTATATTATAGATAACTTGGTGTGTGGTGCCACACAGAAGATCATGTTATCAGTTTCTTATAAATTATAAATAGTAGCTCACAACCAAGATGGATTTGGACAAATCATCGGAATGGTTGTAGTGTAGTTTGGTATTAGTCTGTCTTGACTATAAAACTACACTAGTACACTTTGTGTGTATTGAGCAGGACCATTTGAGGTTGTTCGTTTTATACTGACTATATAATAGAACAAGACCTCTGTTATTATGGATGTACATCTTCTTAATCCCTATATAATAACGGGCACGTATGCTCAATGTTTATTTCTTTAATTTGCCAATGGGTGAGATTTATTCATAAATCAATAAACTCGGTGAGTTGGGAGATAGCATTGTTTATATGGTGTTCTGTTGATTATAGAAGGAATCCGTGTCCTAATTATTTAGGATGATAATGTCCCCTTGAGGAGCTCATAAGGATTATCATGTAAACCCTGCAGGTGGATTTAATCCGACATGATAATAAGGATGAGTGGTACTACTCTTGGAATTAGATGTAAATTATTTAAGTTGTCAGTAACTTATTTAATTTACGGACATTCGATATCTTAAACACGGGGAAATAAATGTACACATAATAAGGAGCCCATATTAAATATGGGATTGGGATGGTAGTTCAATAATAATTCTCTAGTGGACTGAATTATTATTGATGGGCTTCAGTTATGTGTTCGGGCCGAACGCAGGATACTAAAGCCCATCAGGAGGCCCAACCCAATTCCTCCTCTAGGTCCCTGGTGTAGCCTATATATAGCTCTTTTCATCAGCGCCTCTCATAAAAATAGAACACAGATCACAGAAAACACGTGATAAGTGAGAGAGAGCGGAACTGATTTTTCTCGAAGGATCGTTGGCCACGCAACGTTCGAGAAGGGCTCAGAGGAATACATCAGAAGATCAAGAGGTCTACAAGGGTATGATTTCTTTCCGCTGCGATTTATCTTTGGATCCCGATTCCGATAGCATAGGGCCGGCGATCCGTCGGTTCCAACAGTAGTTATGATACAAGTGAACAAAATGTTGAAGGTAGTAGTCAATCATCTAGTTTTCAACCGGCTCCTCAAGCACTTAGTAGCTTTTACAATTTGTATGATGTTAGAACACAAAAAAGACCTAGAGGTAATAACTCTTGTCAAGAATTAGATACTTATTTAGGTGCCACATTTGAACAAACCGTTTTTGAACATCATGCGGATTTATTGAAGTGGTGGGCAAGAAGGACCACCACTTATCCTATACTAACCATTATTATTAAAGAAATTTTTGGATGTCCCGCCTTAACTGTTGCTGTTGAACATGCTTACTCCAAAGGAGGACACATGTTCAATCCAAGAAGATCGAAGTTGACGAAAGAGAATGTACAAAACATTACTCTACTTGAAGATTGGGTAAGATCCACTACAAGAATTTTGCTGATAGACAACGGACTTTGTCTGTTGTCTTTCAAAAAAAAAAGCGTTGTTGTATCCAGCGTTGTCTTAAATGGGCACTGATAGACAACGCACTAAAAAGTGTTGTCTTTTCCAGATACGACAACGCAGAAAACCGTTGCAGAAAAGTGTTGCATTTTCGGATTTAGCAACTATATATGCAACGCTTAAAAAGTGTTGTCTTTCTCAATAACAACAACACGAATATATAAAACACTAACTGTTGTCTCTTTTGTATACAATTACATTTATGCAATGTTTTTTTAGCGTTGTTGTTTTGTTAGGATTGTCGTTTTTGGGGTGTAGTCATTTCCTTATGACAATCCTTTTTTGTGTTATCTTTTTTGTTTACATATTTTTTACAACATTTTATATATTTGCTATCCTATAATAATATAATAATTCTCAATAATTATATAAACTAAAAATTGCATTAGAGGAACATATAAACATCGTCAATATCGAACATATGATTCATAAATCCTCCCAACAATAGGAAATATCATAACACTTCAACACATAAAACGTTATGTCTATAAATTTAAACTCCAACAATAACAAAATGATCGTATTTATTTGAATAACATCACGACTTTTACAAAAACAGCATCACCGGCCAACTTCACATGTACTCCCTAGCTACATCCCCACAATCTGTCAATTGTAAGCACAAAATTAACATGGATATCTAAAAATCATAACGTGATCATATTAAATATGTATATATATATATATATATATTCAAAAGACAACATTGCAAATTAAAATATAATAGTCACCTTGTTCTACCCATTGATATGTTCTTCAACGCATTCAACCCATTTAACAAGAATTTCATCAATCTCATCTCTAGTGCACTTAAGATGCGTAAATTTTGAAAAAAGAATATATAGAAATGTCAACTTCATTATGAAAAAGCATAATTATACAAAATTATCTCATGAAAAAGGCATTCAAGAGGATAATCTGGAATCAACTCAGGAACGCATATCATAAAATGCAAACTACAATTCACAAAAATAAGACCTTTAACAAAAGGAACAATAGGAAATAATCACCAAATCCCAGCATTATAAGCATAACATCGAAGTATTCAAACGAAAGTAAGACCATTAAACGGAAAAACTTACGGCATCCAAACAGAAAAACTTAACACCATTAAATAGAAAATAATTACTCACAATTGAACGCAATGAAACCATGTTCGCAGTTGCCCCCTTATCTACAAGTTGTCTCATGTACCACAATACAAAACACCACATTATTTGGTATCCGGTTGCAAAGGAGCCTACATTACAATATATAAGTATCAACTTACCTTGGTGATGATAAAATAAATATATACATGAGTATCAACGTATTATTCACATCTTCCCCATACATACCTTGACTACCTCCCATGTAGGTTGTTTTTTTTCATTCTTTCCAATTTCTATATTGAACATTCTCAAGGCCCTTCATAACAAAATAAATTATTAATCATCATACATGCGACATAACAATAAATGAAAAATAAATGTACTAAACTTATTAAATTGAACGTTACAAATCAACAATTTTTTTCCAAGTTTGATCATGCAAGCGATGATAAAGAGGGTCCAACAAATGAATAGTTTCCTTGTGGGGGTTGATGACAGTTAGAATCCAATAGAATCTATGGAATTAATAATTAACACAAATAGTGTGAGCAAAACGTCAAGTTATCATAATATGGAGTACAAGAAAGGAAATCATAACTTACCCTACATTACAAGGTGCCAAAACTAATTGGCTAGACAATGTACCACTCAACCTTTTTGCTAGAGCACATGCCCTTCGTTCCATGTCATTCTCTTTATAATCTTGATCACCTTTTGTTGATGACAAATGTCCTATTTCATATAGATCCACAAATCTGAAATTTTGAAGCTTGTTTTCTTTTACCAACCTTTTGTAGAGATGTCTAACCATCATTTTTAAAATGGAAAAAACCACAATATTAAATGTAATAATAATAATAATAATAATAAAAAAAATAGTAATGATAATAATAATAATAGACCGGAATACTTACCACATATAAACAACCACACATACGTATGAGATTAACTCCAACTGACAGAATGGAACCATATCTTGAATGTTAACAAAGATGTTGAACTCATGACCAAATACTTCATGATCAAACTCTATTTGTACATTGCCTCCATTCTGAATAACAAGCTTTGTATAACAATATAACATATGTAATGGCTTTGGCACACTTGATAGATCAACAGTAGACAAGTCTTTGTGCATGCGTTTCTTCTTTCCAGGTTTCTAAAAATTGTATTAGCATGATGTGTAAATAGACATGTTATATTTACGTAGCTAATAAAAAATTAATTTCATATAAGATGACGTATAAAAGTATTACCTTCATTTTGGGTTTTATCAAATGCGATGGCCAAGCAACATGAGATCCTACCGCCTCACCAATACTATTACATTCTCTAGGAATTGGCAAAGGGGCATCGTGATCTACTGCTTGATCAATGGACATACGCATGCAATTTCAGGTAAAAGATTACCATGAAGAAAGTGATTAGCTTCACCCACTTTGATAATTGTGCCATAAGCAGCAATATTTGTTTGTGATTCTAATGTTAATGCGACCGGTTCACCCTACAATGTAGATTAGGTTATATAGATAATTCATATATATTTACAGAAATATTGTTTGTGTAGCATGATACAAATTTTTACCTTTGATGGCCAATTATCATCAACAATTTTGAGATCATCATCCGAGTCTTCATTTTGAAACAAGTTCTTCTGAATTTCTGGTTTATCATCTCTGTCTCTCTCCCCCTCCATAACAAAGGGACTTGAGATTTTAACTGAACAATTGTCCTTCTCTTCTCTACCAACTTCATGTGTAGGTGCATTCTTCAAGATCAATGCTTATAGTTTTTTTACTCATGCATCGAGTTCTGAATTTTTTTTTTTGCTCTTTTAAAAGCAAATCTTTATCCACCATATTACTACACGAAACATGAGAGTAAGTTGAGGGAGTGACATGACCTCCGGTCCCCCTCAAACGTCCAGTGTGTTCTTGTGAGTTAAGAGCTTTAGCAAGGATGCCATCATTTTTTCCAGAAATGCTGAACTTACCCTCTTTTTTTTGTTGTATGTACTCGTCCTTCGAAGTAAATTAGTAACATAACAATAAATGAGATGGGTAAGTAAGAGAGAGAGTGTTAGCTTTTAAAATAATTAAGAATAAACAAACTCACAATCTTCGTAACTGTTTTTTTTAAACTCTCTTCTTGTATTTCCCCTTCTTTAGGCAATCGTGCTTTAATCCATAAAATAGCTCTGTTGATTTTATCATCATTGCTCAATTCATCAGCCTACAATCAATAACATATTATATAAAATGATCGTTAAATACGAGAATGATGATACAATAAATAAATAATAAAAAATCAAAGACTTACAATCTCTTCAGCCAAACGTGCATATCCTTTACGAGAAAGCTTATGAGGATATTGCAATTGACTTCGTCACTTTTTTTATTCCTCACTCTTTGTCTACATCAATAGGTTAACAATCATATGACACCAATGACGAGAAATATCAATTAAGCATCTTTAGTTGAATCTTACCTTGAACTCTTCTGATAAGCTATTGATCACAAAATTACTCCAATCAACTTTGTCAATTCCAAAATTAAAGGATGTAGTATTCAACTTTGCAGGCTCATGTATTCTGCTAAAAACATATTTATTCATGAGTCTTGACTTGTATTGACGCCACTTTTGGTTAGCCGAAGACAAACACCCCTTCTTCCATGCAGGAGGAACACCAAACAACAACTATAAAATACCAATAATTAGAACCCAATATAAGCAAAATATTCTATATTTAATTAAAAAACAAAATAAAAGAAGCACACTCACATTAACAGATTCCCATATCGAGTCCTTGACATCAGTCGACACCTCCCTCCAATTATCAATTGTTATTTTGACCTTTTTCCCGAGCTAACACTCCAATGTAACTCTGCATTTCAGCACCATTTGGCCCAATGGGCTGATCTTTGCGATTGAACAAGACTTTCTTTTTGAAACATTGAGCTCTTTGTATCGCAAGAGCATGCATATGAGTAGGACCCCTTGATGTTCTTGATGTGCGTGTACTCTTCCCTTTAGACATAGATCTGCCCTTATCATTCTCACTTCCCATATCATCATCAACTTCATTTGAACTAACTACATTTTTATCCTTCAGCAGTTTATTCTTACCATTCTCAATTGTCTCATCTTCTTTTACTGAAGCCCTTGTACGAGACACCATGATTCGAAGCTGCAAAATAAAAGAAGATTAGGTTAGTTGGTAAATATTTAAGAAATAAGTAGAATATCATAAGAGAAAAGTAATAAGTTCATTGTATATACCAAAAAGTTAATTAAAGAACTAGAAAGTGCAATTATCAATCCAAATCCCATCACAATCTTCACGCACACATGATGTTTTGTTCTCATCTATACTATCAACTTTTATGGGGACATCCCCATTGTAAAACATTGATGGTGGATGTTACATTCTTCTAAATCATCACCATTGATGTGATCAAAATACTCTCTACTAGGGGTTGCAAGTACAACATGCAATGCAGGATCTCGAGGGTCTTCAATGTAGAAGACTTGTTTAGCTTGACTACCCAATATAAACCGATCGGATTTGAATCCAATTCTATTGAGGTTTACTGTTGTGCAACCAAGATCATCTATTTTAATTCCATTATTGTGCTCAACCCAATTACATTTGAACATTGGAATACGAAAATTGTGGTAATCAAGTTCCCATATCTCTTCAATAACTCTATAATAAACTATGTCCATTACTACTGGATTTTTGTCCTTTGCACTAGCCACTTGCATTATTTTTGCAACTAAACTGACTCCCGAGTTTTGAACAGCTCGTATACTATCACGCTCCCTCGTATGATAGGTAACTCTATCAATCAAGTAACTAGAGTTTGAACAAAATTCCACAGCCTCCTCGGTAATATAACATTCAGCTATACACCATTCAGGCCGATTACGAGTTCGCACATGACCTTTTAAGACCTTCATGTATCTCTCAAATGGATACATTCATCTATACCAGATTGGTCCACACAATTTCACCTCTCGCACAAGATGAACAATTAGGTGAACCATGATATCAAAGAACGAGGAAGGGAAATACTTTTCAAGTAAACACAAGGTTGTCACAATCTCCTTTTGAATTTCATCCAACTTTGAGACATCTATAACTTTGTTGCATATCACATTGAAAAAGAAGTACAACCGAGTGATTACATGTCTCACATTATCCGGCAAAACACCACGTATAGCCACTGGAAGCAATTGTTGCATTAAAGTGTGGCAATCATGTGACTTCAGGCCAACAAGCTTCAAATCATTCATTGATACCAAATTTCTAACATTAGATGAGTAACCCGTAGGGACCTTCATTCCCATCAAAGAGTTACAAACTTTTTTTTTTCTTTACTTAGTGTGTAACAAGCTGGTGGCAAGAAAGTTTTTTTATCACCCACCTTCGATGCCAACTCTGTTCTAACTTTCATATCCACAAGATCTAGTTTAGCTGTTATTCCATCTTTCGTTTTACCTGGAGTGTTAAGTAATGTACCGACTAGACTTTCACACACATTCTTCTCAATATGCATCACATCCAGAACATGTCTCACATGTAAGTGTTGCCAATACTCGAGTTAAAAAAAATAGATTTCTTCTTCCAACATGGCTTATCTTTATTGAGCTTTGACGGATTTTTACATTTCTTTTTACCCCATGTACATTGGATTTCTGTTACTCTCTTAAAAACATCACGACCACTCAATGGTATTGGGGCAGGGTCCAACTCTTGATTACCATTAAATGACTTCTTTTGTCTTCGATAAGGATGACTAGCACGGAGCCACCTTCTGTGACCCATATACGACATTTTCCTACCATGTTTCAGCCTTTTTACGTAAGTTTTATCACCACAAATAGGACACACATGATATCATTTTATAGTACAACCTGATAAGTTTCCATAAGCTGGAAAGTCATTGATGGTCCACAACAACACAGCTCTAAGTAAGAAACTTTCATCTAGAAAACTATCATAAGTTTGAATACCTACTTCCCATAGGAGTTTTAAGTCCTCAATTAAGGGTGATAAATAAACATCACTATCGTTCTCTGGCTGTTTAGGACCACCAATTAACATAGTGAGCATCATAAATTTCTGTTTCATACACAACCATGAAGGAAGATTATATGTGATCAGCATTATTGGTCAACAACTGTACGTAGAAGTCATCATACTATAAGGATTGATCCCATCTGTAGATAGAGCCAATCTGAGATTTCTTAACTCAGAAGTAAATTCAGGCCAATTATGGTCCACTATTTTCCAAGATGGTGCATCAGCTGGGTGACACAAATAACCATTAACAACTCAATTATCAGCATGCCATGTCAAGTCCTTAGATATCTCCTTGTTTCGAAACATCCGTCAAAACCTTGGAATAAGTAGGAAGTACCAAAGGACCTTTGTTGGAATTCCTTCACAAATCTTAGAATTTTTTTCCTACTTTTCATCTTGAGATACCACAATTAGGATAATTAGTAAGGTCCTTGTACTCCTTACGATACATGACACAGTCATTTGAACATGCATGAATTTTCTCATAATCCATCCCCAATGCAACCAAGGTTTTCTTTGCATCATACAAAGATGAAGGTAATTCATTTTGGGGAGGAAGCATTTGCCTAACTAAACTAAGGAGCTCAGTAAAACTTTTATCACTCCAACCAAATTTTGTCTTTAAGTTGTACAATTTCACAATGGTAGACAACTTTGTGAAATTTGAACATCCAGGATATAAAGGTTTCTCTGCATCCTCAAGCAATTTACCAAATTCATTTGGATTTTGATCAGTGTATTCATATCTAGCATGTACCATGTCGATAGGTTATTCTTTTCCAAAATTATATTTATTTCCCTTAAACTGATCACCAGCATACATAGGTATTCCTGACTTACATCTCTCTCCATGCCACGTCCATGTATGATATGTTTTATCAATTCCCTTAGTTAACAAATGCAACCTAACAATGACATGTTTCCATTTCCTAATATTACCACAATCTGAACATGGACAAGACATTGCATTGACATCATCTATATTTTGAATTGCAAAATGCATAAAAGACTCAACCCCAGCCTTGTATTCATTTGAGAATCTGTCCTTCAACATTCATTCCTTGTCCATCTTAAGTTACCAAAACGGTGAAATTACCAAAATTTTACAATTTGAATTAGCCATTCTTCTCCCTATTCAGTTTGATACCTTCAAGAAAGCTTATACACAAAGATGACTAAATATTCATTCTTCCTTTTATGATGAGCATTTATGTAGCCTGTAATTCAATCATCTTTCCAGCAAGATTCTTTCTTTCTCTCTCACTCTCTCTTTCTCCCCTTTGTGTACTTTCAGCAAATTGGTGTTCCTTGAAAAGACCAAGAAAGCAGATCCATTTAGCAATTACAAAGTAGATTAAGTTTGTAGAAATATGTAATCAGCATCATTATTTTAGTCTAATTTTGTACTAAGTTTGTAGAGATTCCACTAATCAGCAAACATTGGGGTGGCTAATGATCTGTAATCATTTTTTTTTTGCCACTAATAAAGAAGACTTTTCTTAAGGTGGTGATATTATGAATATCTCAAAACTCTTTTGTCAATTATAACTATAATTGACATAAATATGGAAATAGTTGATGAGAGAGAGGTCGCAGTCTAAGTCAATTTCAGGCTTTATGAATTCAGGCCAATTATTCTAAAAACACATGATAAGTGAGAGGTAAAAGTCAGATGGTCGGGTAGGGACTAGGGTGGCCCCTTTACTAAATAAATACTAAAATTAGTAACATTTTTCATGGATTTCCCCAAAATTCTATCCTCAACAATATTTCTAATTAAACGATTTTTTATTTTTTAACAAATGTCAATCATCATAAAGTCATATTAACAAGCAAAAAGGTTGTGTTTTCATAGCAGTTTGTACATTTCCATGGCTGCAAGCCCCGTTTTGCAATCAGACTCATCTACAGCACAACCATATGCATACATACATCAAACAATACCTAGTGTAATAGGAAAATTACCCAAACAATTGAAAAAAACAAAGATTAATCATCTTCAAACGTATAAAAATAATTTACACCTAATAGAAACCATCGAATTTACACCTTCAGACATTTCTGTACCTAACAATCTACTTCTAATCGAAAAAACTTCAGAACAACATCGAATTTACACCGATAAATTCGTACGTAGAAAGCGAAACCAAAAATTCAAACACAAATTCAAAGATGCAAAAGCAAGTAACAACGGTGATAAACTGACCTAGTGGATGGAAGAATATTTATGTGTTTGGGCGTCAGATTTGATCGGGTGTTGAATGCATCGACCTCTGCTCATTCGCCGACCGCCGCACAGATACGCTTAGGGTTAGAAATTGGGGGAAAGTAATTATGTTTTTACCAAGTAGAAAAGGGTGAGAGTAATTTTTTAGGGGTAGTTTCTTAATTCAAAATTAATTACAATACAAATTTGGGTAAATAAAAACTAATGAAAGTTAAATGGCAAAGTGGTTACATACCTTCTGAAAAGTCTAGAGTTCGACTCTTAATTGAACTCTACCTTTTTTATTTTTTTTTACACTATATATTTCACAACCCCATGAAAAGCGTTACATAAAGGGTTGTCTATTAGCGAAAATAGCCGCTCAAAGACAACCCACAAAAAATCATTGCAAAAAAGTGTTGTCTATTGGCGAAAAAAAGCGCTGAAAGACAACACATAAAAAAACATTGCACAAAAGTATCGTCTATTAGCATAAAAATGCGCTGAAAGACAACACTTTGTGAAAAGCGTTGTCTTTTTTCTTAAAAGTGTTGTCTTTCAGCGCTTTTTTCACAAAAAGACACCCCTTTTTCACAAAAAGCATTGTAAAATGCAGAAAGACAACAAAAAGCGTTGTCTATCAGCGAAATTCTTGTAGTGAGAGCAAGCAACCGTTAACAAGATCTCGATCTCTCGAACTTAGATTCCGATGGAGATGACCTTTACGGATACGATTCAAACACGTCCTCCTCCGCCGGAACCAACGTCGATGAAGAAAGGTAAGTTTCGGTGAGTTAGAGAACTACATGAGTTTTGATTCCTTCGTTTTGACAAGGATACGTAGGCAATTTCATTTTAAGTTTGGAAGTTACACTTTCAAACTTAGAATGAAACTCAAGCTCCTTCAATTTTTTTTCCTCTTCTTCAATCTTATAATTGTAATTTGTAATATGTAATTTGCAATATGTTTTATTGTAATTTTTAAAAAATTTAAAGTTGTAAATTGTATACATTTGTAATGTTTTACTTGTATTTGTAAATAATTGTAATGAATGTATTTTATGAATGTAAAGATGAGTTTATTATGTTTATAAAGTTGTAATATATCTAATAACTTCTTTTATGCATTGGTTATAAATTATAATTAAGTGATTATAACCATATTTTTACCACATTATATAAATGTTCTAATTAATAATCAAATACTAAATAAAGAAAATTATTATACATAAGTAACATAAGTATTATATCATGAATTCATGATTTTAGCAAAATGTAATACGAGTACCGCGGTATCCAAACCGATACCGCGTTACTAAGAACCTCCTGGAAGCCGATACCGCGGTATCGGATTTGGATACCGTAGTACTGAGATGTAGAACCCAAAAAAAAAAGACAAAAACCAAAAACCGAACCGTCGATTTCGATTTAACCGGTGGTTCGGAATCGAAACCGTGATCCCACGGTTCAATTCCGGTTTGGGGTAGGGCGGTTCACCGAACCGTCGGTTCGAACCGGCGGTTCACGAACCGTGAGCACCTCTAATGCTATCTATATCTTAGAATAATTATTTTGATTAATATTTGTCATATCATGTTAATTATAATAGAAATATTTTGAGTATTGCACATAAATTTTTAACACAATGTCACAAAAAAATATGTATAAGAGTAAGAGAGATGGGAAAATAAAATATGCGACAAGCATTCAAAGCTAATCTTTTCCACTAGAAAAGCAACTGACAAGTCAAACCATGAAGCCAAGGGGACAAATTTAATTCTTGAGTTCCCATCCCCATTTACCCAATTCCATATAACATATATACTTTTCTACCCACACATATAACAAATTATCCCTAAATACCCAATTTCCTTATAACATATCCCCATCTACCAAAAATTCCATCATTAGTCATATATTAACTTTTAATTAAATTCCAAAGATATTTTAAGTATGGATTTCCAACTTAATTTATCCTTCCACTCCAAATAGTAATTATATCCAGAAAAACGTAAACTAATCAAAATCAGGCCCAACATGCTTCCGTAAAATAAATCTATCCCTTAAAATTCATACATTTCTTTAACCGCAACAACACCGGGTGAGATGGTTTGCAAAGCCACCAGTTGGAAAATCACTATCCCCAGACCGTTTTACGAACAGCTCCTCACTGTTCAACTTCAACCCTCAAGGAAGATGATTTGCAAGTTATCGACCTCCTTCAGCAACTGCACAGTACAACCTTGGTTCGTTTCCTACACCAGGTGTATAAAGTACTCTTTCTAAGGGATAAACTAACAATATTAAGAACACATGTTGAAAGCAAAAACCTTTCTTTTATTAAGAATTTAAACGAAATATTTATTACATCAGTAATCTCCTGTTGGGAGGAGAATACTTATTTAGCCTCTCATATGAGAAGAGGCCTGCACTTGTACACATATAAACTAAGAACACTCAAAATATTACAAAGATTTTTATGGTAAGAAAACTAAGGAGAATGATCGATGTCATCAGCTTCCTTCAACTCCTACTATATATAGGCATGAATCCGGACTTGAAGTGCGGATTCCAAATCTTGTTTGAACACCAGCTGGCCTACTCCATTAGTGCTCCCATGTGACAGTAGTTGGGGAGTCCCTTTCAGCTTGGTTGGTGTTCTTCCTTTTAATGCCCCGTGACTCAGCCCATGTTAGGTCTGTCGGGAAATCATTTACTTTTGACTCAGCCCACCATATGATGTTGGTTGGAGAGTCACTTTCTCGTGACCTATCCTATTTTATTTTGTCGGGGGAATCTCTAAAAGTTTGGTTGTCGTGGTCCCCGGGGATAGCATTTCTTTTATGCTGGGCCCTTATCCTTGTTAGACCCATATGTCTGTCGGTCGGGTTTGGGTCGGAATCCTTTCCCAAACTCGGGCTCCTTCTGATCCGGGCATGCTTGACAGATCCGATCAATCCATCTTCCCACATGCGCCATGTTACAGAACTTCCGGTAAGTTTCTTTGCTTACCGGAATCTTGCTTTCTCAGAGGGTTCTTCTTTTGGTTTCGAAAAACTCCTCTGCAAATCCTGTTGTTGATCCAGTCATTGAATTCAGTAGGAAAGATCCATTCGCTGAATTCTGAAAAAACTTAAAAGGATATTTGACTTTGTCCATTTCTGTTAGACAAATCCAAAGTCCCTATGCTCGTCTTGTAGAAGCTTCATCTTCTGAAAATGCTCCTACCAGTATTGGAATCTCTTCCGGTGAAGCTGTATTTATGTTCTTTAAGGTGTTTCCATCCGGCCTCCTTAGCTTGATGAAATGAAAAGCTTCATTGAAGCCTTTCTTGGCTGGTTCTGGAGCTGTACTAATAAAGTATAACTCTAAAATATCGCCCCTGGACAAATGTGGGTTATTTACCCAAGTCTCGTGGACTGCTTCCCCAATCCATTTCGGTAATTTCAAAATTTCTGGGAAACCAGGTGACGTAGTATGAATCGAAGCTAAAGCTCAAAAATTATACCACTCTTGAACTTCATTTGGATGACTTCCATTTTTCATCCAAACTCTGGGGTACTTTCCAGAGATATCAACCACCGTTCTTTCTGGGTTGATTTATTTTCTAGTTACCAACTTCTCCTATTGCCATTGATAAACCTGCATAGGAGAAATTTTTAATCTCGTTAGTTTGAACCTTATTTTGGCCGGTCTGTGGCCGAAGGTTCAACTCTCCCTCTTTTACCCCAGATGTGCTGGGTTGACTTGAAGACTCAGGTTATGACACTGGAGCTTCAACATTCATTACAGGTTGTACATCCTCAAGAAATGCATCACCTGTAACACTCGTAGACATGGTATTTGAATCCATAGTCTTCGGGTTAGAGTCCCGATCTCTAATTGCTCATTTTTGCACCATGGGAGATGTAGCCTGGAGGATAGGCTTATGCAACGCTTGGAACAAATATCCCTAAGCGTATTGGTATGCTCGTATTAGACCAGAAATGGATTTCTGATCTTCTCGTTGAAGTCGTCCAACGACTTCGGCATTGAGACATAACGTCTCAAATTCTCGTTCAAGACTCTCCAGGTTTTTTCTGAGATGTCTTACTCGTTTAAGGACCTCGTCAGCAACGTATCCTTCCATCTCGTGTTAAGAAATCTGCAAGAACATTTTCATGAGATTTCACAATGACAATATCATAATCATAATATTGGCATTCAACTTGCCATCTAAGTATTCTGGCCTTTTTTAGTTTAGATTCAATTTTATTTTTCAGAAAAGCCTTGACACTTGAATCATCAATTTTTAAGGTAAACTTTTTAGCCAGTAAAAAGAGAGACCATTTTTTAAAAGCCTTTCTGACTGTAAAGAATTCTTTCTCGTTGATATGTCATCAAATCGCTTCTCTGTCTGTAAACAGACCGCTGCAGTATCTATATGGCACTTCCTCGTCTGGTGTGGCCTTCATAAGAACTGTTGTCCACCAATAATCACTGGCATCTATATACAGAACCATTTCATCATCGTCTTGAGGTATAACAAGTTTTGGAAGCTGTTTACAAACTTCCTTAAGTTGTTTTATCCCTTCTCGATGTTCATCTTCCCATTTTAAAGCAACATCTTTCTTGAGTAATGGGTTGAACACTTTTATGTGAAATGCTAGATTGTTGATGAACATTCCAGCAAAATTAACAACTCCGAGAAAACTCTGAAGTTGCTTCTTGTCTGTGAGATCATCTGGAAATCCTTGTATCTTTTCTATAATATGACTTTGTAGAATGATTCCAGATTCATCGATTTCAATTCCTAGGAATTCAATCTGTCTTATAGCAATTATTGTCTTCTTTTCAGAAAGCACTAATCCTTCTTTGTGACAAACATCTGAAAATATCTTCAAATGTTTGAGATGCTCTTTCATATTCTTTGATGTGATGAGAATGTCATCGATGTATACGAACATGAAGCTGAAATAATCCTTGAAGAGATTATCCATCTTTCTCTGATATATCTGGGGTGCATTTGCCAAACTCATAGGCATGACATTCCAGACATAGTGTCCTTGTGGTGTGGAGAAAATTGTGAGCTTCTTACTTTCCTCCTCCATCTTGATCTCGTAAAATCCAGACTTGCAATCGAACTTTGAGAATATCCTGGCACCTTTGATACAGTTAACTAGGGATGTAAACAAGCCGAGACAAGCCGAACAGTATCAGGCTCGAGTTCGGCTCGTTTGGTATCAGCTCGGGCTCGAGCTCGATTCGAGCTCGGAAAATCAGGCTCGAGCTCGGCTCGAAATCAGAAGATTAAGCTCGATATGGGCTCGAGTTCGGCTCGAACAAAGCTCGAATACAAGGCTCGAATACAGGCTCGAACAAAGACTCGTCAAAGGCTCGATAACAAGGCTCATCAAAAGCTCGAAATGGGCTCGAATACAGGTTCGAACAAAGGCTCGAAATAAGGGCTCGAATACAGGCTCGATAAAAGCTCGTCAAAAGTTCGAAATGGGCTCGAATGCAGGCTCGATAAGTAAAGCTTGAGTTCGGCTCGAAAAAATTAGATTTAGAGCTCATTAACACTAATTTTGGCATATATATTTCAAAATTTACAAGAAATCACAAACATAGGTCACACATCATATAAATTTTCTTTTTATCACTAATTATTAATTATCTAAATTTCAAAAACTTATAAAATTCATAATCATATTTAAATAAAATATATAAACGAACAGGCTCACGAACTATAAACGAGCCTATTCACGAACCCCTAAGCGAACATGTTCGCGAGCCAAACTCGTTTAGGGGTTCGTAAGCCAGGCTCGCGAACATGTTCGTTTAGGGAGCTTGCGAGCCTGGCTCGCGAGCCCCCTAAACGAACATGTTTGCGAGCCTGGCTTGTGAGTCCCTTAAACGAACATGTTCGCGAGCTATCGAGCCGAACATGTCTAGGCTTGAGTTTGGCTCGTTAAGCTTAACGAGCTCGAAACTTGGGCTCGAGCTCGGCTCGTTAAGCTAACGAGCCGAGCTCGAATGAATATTTATCGAGTCGAGCCACGAACTGTTCGTGAACGGCTCGGCTCGTTTACATCCCTACAGTTAACCAAGTGTTCTCTACTCGGGATGTAATATCCATCTTAAAACTCCAGAATGTTATTAATTTCTTTGTAATTAATAACAAGTCTAGGTTTACCTCTTTTGATTTCTCCATGATTCCTCACAAGGAATCCCGGGCTGCTATATGGAGAAACTCCTGGTGAAATCAACTTAAGGTCCAAATGTTCCTTAAGTATCTTCTGCATATCCTCACGATCCTTTTGATTCATAAGGATCGGTTTGAGTCTTACGAACTCGTATTCCTTTCTAGGTTTGACCTTTAAGGAAGCTTTAAGCTCGTTCCTGTCCCACCATGCTAAAGGATCTTCATTGTAATTCCTTTGGATCATTTTCTTGAAATCCTCGAGTGATATTTATTCTTCAATGGTAACATCACTCTGTGGATTCTCCATTATGGCTTTTCGCAATTCTGCAATAGCCTCTGGAGGAACTCGTTCTTCTCTTTGTATTCTGAACGAGTACAAAGTATTATCCCATCTTTTGATATATTTTTGTTTCGAACCAAATTGTCGAAAGGATAATAAGGCATCACCAAATCTTCTTTTATCCGCCATCTTTAGATATCGAAGTTTGGTTTTATCACCACGCTTGTTGTGAAAAGGAAAATACATTTTTCTGTAAAATGCTTCCCGCAGTCTCTGGACAATAATCGTATGATCACATAACGTTGTGAAAATAAGTCTTCTTGTCTCATTTTCTTGTGTAAATCTTTTGAATGTTTGTAAGAAATTATTTCCTAGCAAAACATCGTCTCCTGTATCATGGAAATAGATTGGTGGCGTCTTTACTTTATACCATGAAGTATCGTCTACGCCTCCGATCATAATTTCCGCTTATTTGATTTCTCGATTGAGAATAAGAATTCTCTTAGAGAAATCTCGTCCTACAATGGCTGGTAGATCTTCTCTCATTTCTTTAGGAAACACCTCCTGCTTTGCAGTACAAATCCCTGCTCCTGAATCAACATAGGCTGCAAAATACTCAGCCTTATATTCAGTATATAACATTCTGATTGAAATGTAAATGGAGAATGGACTAGTGGTTATCTGATTCTGTATCTTTTATCAGACACTGTAAATTCCATTCTATCTTGTAGTCTTTCCCAAGGTTTATATCCTCAAGAAAGTTGGTACCCAGTATTAATTTTTCTGGGATCTCTCCTGCAATTCCCGTAATAGTCAGAATAATTTCACCCATCTTTAGGCTTCCTTGATATCTCCCGACTATTGGTTGTTGTAAATAATATAGAACATCACAAGGGAAAATATTTTCCGTTTGGGTGATGTCGAATATTACTTCAACATCTCTCCAGCCTTCTGGACATTTCAGTTCTCCTCATGTTTTGAATACACCTAGGATTCACTGAACTGTACTATGTCTTCTTTCTTCCCAACGACTACTACTTAACAGTCTGTCTTGTTGGAATGATATTCTCCTTGTCTACATTTTGAGGCTTTGACTCCTGTTGAAGATAGGTTGATCTTGTATTTTCATATCTATCTCCTTTATAGTTGGAGATTCAATGAGTTCTGGTAAAACCACCCTGGTGAAATCCTCGAAGATTCTTGGGACTTCGATAAATTCCTTTCTCAAGAATATATCTGAATGATGTGTATTCGAGAGAGCATATGAAATCTTGTATGTGATCGAGTAAGGTCTATTTCCTTCTTTCATCAAGTCGTCTCTTTTGAAATCTTGATGAAGGGTTAAGACTCTGTTGAAGTCTTGATCTCCCAAATTGTATGCAATACGATGATAGACATTAAATGTCAATTTCCCTGCACACAAGTTTCCTGTGACTGCTCCAAGGCATGAATCCTTGAGATTTGAGATTCGCTTGTCAAATATAGCAAGATTGAGAGGCGAATTAATTCCTTCTTTGAAGATTGCTTTAATAATAACTCTTATGGCTCTGATATGAATCCATGAGAGTGTATTTGCAACTTCTTTCTTAACTTGGCTTCTGATCTTCTGAACCTCTCGGTAAGGGATCAACTGCATCTCGATCAGGTTACTTGTGAATTCCATTGGGATGACGAATTCTCCCGTAGTAACTCTATGGATAATTTGGTGTTTTCTTTTACGAATTCCAAACTTATCCAAGGCCTTTTCCATAGCTCCAATGGTAAAAACATCGTAGATCTGAAGCTTGGATCCTCCTTCATAATCCTCATGAGAGTTTTATGAGAAACTGTTGTGTGAGAGAGAAATCCTGACATATCTTCTCTCATTGTTTGAAGAATTTCTTCTTCACTCTGATTCTGATGTGGATTCACTTCCATCATCCGAATAGATCTCTTCTTCATAGATGCTTTCATCTGAGGGTGAATCCTCAAATTGATACACCCGTATAAGATCTTGGTAATAGACAGTTTTTTCGAATTCTGGTGTTGCTTCGAACTGTCTAAGACCTCTCATTTGGTTGTCTGGGCAATCCGTTGACATATGCTTTCTTGCTCCGCAAGTCCAGCAATTACAGTCTTTGAAACTTTCATTAGCTCTAGTGTGAACACGCCTGAAAGTTCTTCTTCCCATAGTTCTGCTGGAACCTCCTTGGTTTGAACTTGTTGATGAGGTTCTACTCCTATTTGGTGCTGGTCTTTGCCCCGACTTGTAGCTCCAGGCTTTTTGTTTAGACCACATTCTTCTAGGTCTCCATGAAGATCCACGACTTCTTCTTTTGTTGCTACTTCCACGACTGTAAGGATGGCTTCTCTGCTTCCTTCTTTTATGCCTCCGTGGTTGACCTCCCACTATTGTTGGGATGTCATTTTCTTTGCAACATAAGGGAACCAATTTATTGATTCCTCTTAGTCTCTTGTAGTTTTTGTAGAGTGCTGTCTGGTGGCACCATTCGGATAGCTTGACTTTTAAGAAAGATATTCTTCTAGCCACTGTATCCAAATCGTCTGCACTCTTGTATTCTCTGATGAACATTTCTCTCCATGGACTTGGTATCTTCGCAAAGAATAATTGTAAAGCTTCTTTGTCATCCACCTTGGACTTCCATTGGTACTTGGTGAATAACTTGATGTATTTGTCTATATGACAAATATCATGTAACTCGAGGCAGTAGAGGGCTTGTTTATATCTTTTTCTTTTTTCTTCTTCCAATCCCTCAAAATAGCCTATGCCGATAAAATGGACTTTAAATAGTTTAGCCATATTATCGACAATTTCTTTCAATGACTCACCAGCGGTTATATTGTTCCTCATATCTGGTAGTGTCATATCCCACACGATCTTTGTAGATCCTTCAAGACTCATTTCTAAAAGTAAAATGAATCCTTCCTTTGTAAGATCAAGAGTTCCTACTCCATTCTCATCGATGATGCCCAATCATCAATAAAAACTTCTTGATTCTTAAAATCTAAATTATCCAGATTCAGTATCAATCCATACAGATGTATGGGCTCTAGCTGTGACATTCCATAAGGTGTATTAATTAGAGTTGGCCTTCTGGAACGTTGTCGAGTTCCTGTAACAATAGGATCTCCTCTTGTAGTAAAATCTCCAGCATGTGGCCTTGGTTCATCCACATGATGTGAACCCGAACTTTCTGCAATATTGGGATCTACTGGTGGTTGTGGAGGTGGTCTTGGGTGTTGGTCACAAGTAACCAAGGCTGAACCATCTCCTGTTTGCATCTTTAGATCCAATATACCTAATCTGCAAAGGACTCGACAAGTTCTTGTAGATCTTCAAGATTCATTCTCTCCATACCCAACACCTTAATTTATGATGGATTTTCCTTTGATGATAGCAATGAGCTTTTCATCTTGGGTCATTGGTCGTATGATTTCAGTTGGTATCCATTTTTGGTGTAAATAGAGAACTGTTTCTAAATCTATACGTTTTCTTCCTCTAGAAAGACTTGGCCTGTCCTCCAGATTCTTAACTCTTTTTTGAATATCATGAAGGATTTCAATAATATCCTTCTGATATTTTACCATCGTCTCCATCTGGTTTTGGATCTGATGGACTTGTGTTGGTAGATGATTATGGTGGTTGCCATAATTCTGCACCGTCTTCTGGATTTCTCTAAGATCTATAGAGAACTTAGATATATCTGGAAGTATCTCGCTCCATTCAGGTTCTTCTTCTGTCATCAATGATTTTGATGAACGATTTCCTGAAGGTTTATTAGTTCGAGATATAAACATTGGTTAACCCAAAGAAAATCCATGTAATACTCCTCTTGTCTTTTACATTGCCTCAAGGTTTCCCTGTCGGCACCTGCTTCTTCTTGTTCAATATATTGGTTTTGTCAATATGTTACCTGGTCTCGATGTTCTTGTTCATACATTGCCAAAATTTGACGATATCTCCTGTATGGTATACATCTTGGACAATTGTCCAGATCCATATTTTCGTGAGAAATTTTCCTCACCCAAGGTTAATTACATAATAATAATAAATATTACATAAAAGTTCTTAATAAACCTAGACTTTGATACCATTTTCAGGATCCGTGTATGTTTACGTTATATCCCTTTTAAATTCAATTTTTCGAAGGAATTCGTACGTGGCATTGTTACACATTTCCAGACCACTGTTTTTTAGACAATATCGGCACGAGAAAAGTATTCCAGCCTATATACTTATTCCGGAAGAAAATCGATCCTTTAGGTACTCCGAGATCCGATTAATATTTGGAGTATGAATTATAAATTAATTTGAAAATTTTTATATGGATTGGAATTAGTGAAAAGCATTTGGAATAAGTAAAATCAATGATTAGAATAGTGGATTAAAGAGGTGATTAAGAATTTGGGTATTTGGGGATATTTTCTTTTATATGTGGGTATAAAAGTATATGAGTTATATGGTTTTGGGTATTTAGGGTTATTAACTCTTAATTCTTTAAACCAAAAATCTACAAAAAGATTCGGTTTGTACTTAAGTAAGTTAATAATTGCTAGTAATTTGCCATTAAAAAAAATCTTAATTCATATTCCGACCATATGGTAATATTAAATGTTAAACATATTAATTATCTCATTAGAGTTATAAATGTTCCACTTCGTCATATAAATATCAAATTAATAAATTTTAAATTTAATGTATTTTACGATGTCATACAAATTTTAACCTTCGAAATTGATAATATATTTTTTCGAAGTTTATGCAAAAAGATATGAAATCACCTATCGTTCGAACAAAAAATATTTTTAACCCACCCTTATTTTAACAGATATGTACATAAACTCTGTCATAGCAAAATAAAAGGGATAGTCAAGCCACAAATGGGGTCCCATTCTATTACATTGACTAAAAATAAACAATAATATTATAAATTGAAATTAGATTGCAAGGAAATATCGAATATATAATTCTTTGACTAAACCGGGAAAAAATCAAAATACCACCCACCAGCACATGGTTTCCTTAATCCGACTCTTTGAGTGGAGAGTTACTCTCTTGTGCAATAGGTATATGGATCTAAGATACATGCATTCGGGTTGGGTCGGTCTGGGCCGAATCCGACCCAGATCCGCTCATTTTTTTTTCCGTGCATTTTTTTTTTGGTCCTGACCTTTATGTTGTGTTAGTTATATCTTTATATTATATTAGTCATATCTTTATGTTATATTAGTAATACTTTTTTTTCCAGATTTCATACTTTTATGTAATACTTTAACCCTAAACCCTAATTTGGCACAAGTTGTAGATATTTACATTTATGTGATATTACTCATATATTTATATGAGATTATTTATACATTTATATCAACATAAACATACATTTATGTAATATATATAAATGTACAACTAACATAATTAGAAGGTATGACTAACATAACTAAAGATATGCCTAATATAACTAAAAGGTATGAAAGGTGTTAATATGTCTGTCTAAAAATAATGTTAAGGTACAACTAGTCTTACAAAATGTATGTCTAACATAACTAAAAGGTATGTCTAACACTACTAAAAAGTATACTTAACATAACATAAAAGGTATGACTAACATAACTAAAATGTATGTCTAACACAACTAAAAAGTATAGTTAACATAACATAAAAGGTATGTCTAACATAACTAAAAGGTATGTCTAACACTACTAAAAGGTATGTTTAACATAACATAAAGGTCAAGCACTTGGGAGCATGTTTGGGCGGATTTTGTCCGCGACCTAGAGGCGCGTGCGGATGCGTACGGGCGTGTGACGGATTGACCCGACCCGAATGCATGGATGTAGGGTCTGTGCACCAGTTGTATAAAGTTTTTGTCTTGAGTGGAATATGATATTAGATTTGTGTGTTTTTTTATGTCGATATGTACATGTGTCTAGTATATATGTAAATAAGTATTTTTTTTTTGTATCAAACCAGGTAATCCCGTAATTATCATCATACTTGATTTTTTTATCACAATTAATTTGAATTAAATCAGTATTACCCAAAAAAGTTCTCGGTTGCAAGATGATGAAAACTAAAACGATAGACTTTATTGATGTTTTTGAAAGTGAAATTTTATTTCGAAAATATGATAGCGACTTTTTACTAATGAATGGCTCTTATGTGCCCCCAACTCGATCCGGATCCATATATGTAATATTTATTTTCTTTTTTTTTTGTTCTAGTTTTATTCATCAGCATATCTCTTTTTTTCATGTGCATTCATCTTTCTTCTAACTTCTTCCTCCTCCCTACTTCTTCTTCTTTTTCTTTTTCTTCACTTCGTTATGTAATTTTTCTCCTTCTCTTGAAAATTGATATTTCTTCTCCTCAATATTGTCTATTCTTTCTCATCATCACGCTACTCTTCTTCTCTTCTTCACAATGATTATACCTTTTTCTTCTCCACCATCTTTTTTTTTTTTTTTTTCTTTGCAAGTTTGAGTTTCTAGAAGGAGATTTATGTTCTGAAAATGTCTTATATTGATTGTTGTTATGTTCTATGAAGGAGGCCATTGTTTGAGGTTTTTGGGTTTGCTTCTAAGAGTTCATGCTTATAACCTAGTGCATTTTTTTGAAATTTAATTTGCAAGAGAAATGATTTTCAATGGATATATAGGGATTTTAAAATATTGAAAATCAATTACTGTAATAATATGATATCATTTACAAAAATTTTGGGGAAAAAGATGAAGAAAATCATGTATTTGAAAATTTAAAATTTTAAACTCATTGTACAGTACACTGATACCTTAAGAGTATACAAGTGATACCTAAAAAGTACACAATTGATATCTTAAGAGTATTGTAACTAATATCTTTTACTCAATGAACAACTAATACCTTAAATGTGCATATAATACCTTATACTCTAAGCATTAATACCTTAAAAGGTAAATATGTAATACCTTAAATGTGCGCATATGTAATACTTTATACTATAAACATTAGTACATTAAAGGTAAATATGTAATACAATATACTATAAGCATTAATACCTTAAGGGTAAATATGTAATACTTTAAAGGCACATATGTAATACCTTATACTATAAACATTAATACTTTAAAGGTAAATATGTAGTACCTTAAGAGTATAGCTCACACCTCAAGAGTAAACAACTGATACTTTAAGAGTATTCAACTATACTTTAAGAGCATACAACTAATACATTCACTGAAAATTTTAAAATTTCAAATGTTTCATCATCATCTTCCTTAAATTTTCTGCAAATCGTGTTTTCATCATCTTTTTCGTCAAAATTTTTGCAAATCATGATTTCATATTATTTGAAATAATTGATTTTCAATGTTTTAAAATTATTATAATAAATTGTGATTTGAAATCAATTATCTAAATTTATGAAAATGAGTAAAAGAGAAAGGGA
Organism: Scutellaria minor; assembly: GCA_954870855.1. Classification (NCBI taxonomy): domain Eukaryota; kingdom Viridiplantae; phylum Streptophyta; class Magnoliopsida; order Lamiales; family Lamiaceae; genus Scutellaria; species Scutellaria minor. Next base: position 6,972,678 of record OX940729.1, read on the forward strand.
AGAAGAAAAAACCCTATAAATGACTCCATGACGATTTGAAGAAGAATAAGAACAAGTAAGAAGAATAACAAATCGATAAGAACAGAGATTAAGAAGAAGAAAAAGAGAGAAAAAAAAAAAAAAAAACAACGATGTTTCTACACTAGTACCTTAAGAGTTAATGTGTGATACCTTAAGACTAAATGTGTGATACCTCAAAAGTATAAACCTGGTATCTTTACAAAATACACTGGTGCGCACGTGACGCACACAAACTATGGTATGGCCAGAAGCGGCCCACGCGTCGGGTCGGGTTAGGGGCACAGATTTAAGATCCTTACCCCGGGGGCACATAAATTTTTGCCCTTACTAATTTGTACATGTGAGAAAAATCAAATTGGAACCAAAAAATCGAATCAAATCGAAATCGATTCAGTTAGATTCTGTTGAAAATTAGGAATCAAATAAAAGTTCGATTCAATTCGGTTTTGTTTATAAAAAAAAAATCGATCATCTTCACCAAACCAAAAATTTATTATTATTTAGTATTTTTTTTATATGTATATATATCACATATATCATAATATATGAATTAGACTACTTCTAGTTCAAAGAAATTGAAATTTTTAGAAAGTTAATAGAATTTTTATTCATTTTTAATATTTTAATGTTTGGTTTTGTTTAACAGGAATTTAATATGCATGTGTTTGTTTTTCATTTGCAATCTCATTGTTTAAAAAAAATTTGTTTGTTTTGTTTAATATGGTTTGACTAAAATGTTTGGCTTTGTTTCTTTTTAATTAATTTTTTCTTTAAATATGATTTTTTAATTAATGAAATATCTAATTTGTATAGCCTAATAAGCAAAGCCTAAAATCAAGAACCGAACAAAATCAAAAAAATTCTATAGATTCGGTTGAAAATATAAATTCGATTGAATTCGACTGTAAAAATCTAAAACATTCGATTTTTGATTGATTTTTATTAATTAAGTTGACTTTCAACTGAACTAACTGATTGCATACCCTACTAATTTGAGTAATAAGATAGTAAGATTTTATATAGTAACATATTTTGTAAAGCTTATAAAGTTTTAGACATCGTTATCCGAAAAATAATTAAACTCAATCAAACACTCTTATTTTAAAAAAGAAAACATATATAATATGGATAAGGATATATTTAATTATTTAAATATAATATAAATTTATTATAATATTATAATTTGTGGATGGTACAGTATTATATACTAACGTCATGGATATCGTAAGCTTCAACAGTCATCCTAGCATCATATATTTAGAACATTCCATAGTATTATTAGTGCCGACTTCCAATAATAATTAATAATATTATCGGATTGAAAGGTATATACAGAATAGTTAATTATTTAATTATTAAATGTTCAACAAATTGACTAAACAACATGTTTGGCTTTAGCAAAGCATATTTCATTACTTTTCAACAAATTGACTATAATCATTAATCATATTGGGTTTAGCATAGCATATTTCAATAATTTTCAACAAATTGACTAAATTCATAGCATAGCATATTTCAATAATTTTCAACAAGTTGAATAAATTCGTATCTGGGGTTAGCATGCATATATTTCAATGATTTTCAACAAATTGACTAAAGATATTTGGGTTCATTAGCACAGCATGTTTTATTTGAATTGATAGTTTTATGAAGTTGACTAAAATAGTTAATGTTGCCCTTTTTTTTTTTTTTCTAATTAAAGCTATTTGGATCAAAATTTTATCTAGACTACTATGGTGTCTGTTTAAGTGATCTAGTGAATATTTAATTGCTTAAACATTTTTTAATTTTTTTTTTGTCGGTTCCTAATTAAACTAACACCTCAAAACGACATTATGATAATTTTCCTCGGGCTGCAAATGAGCCGAGTCGAGTCGAGCTTGACTTGTTCGTTGTTTGTTTATTTAATTATTGAGTTGTTCGAGCTTGGTTCGAGCTTGTTTAGAATTATATTTTTGTATTCGAGCTTGTTCAAGTTCCTTTATTAATATTCATGTTCGTTTTAACGTTCGTGAACAAACTTGAATAACTTAAACGATTTTGTTCGCGAACATTAAACAAACTTTGTTCACGAACAAACTTGAATATGACTTAAATGAGTTTGTTCACGAACACTAAACAAACTTTGTTCCCGAACAAGATCAAAAATTTAAATGAGCTTGTTCGCGAACATTAAATAAATTTTATTCGTAAATTTTTTTCTATTTATTATATATGTTGTTATATCTACATATTATTCATTCTCCCGTCAATATTCTAGTTTTTTTTAATATGTTCTTTTTTTTTTAATTTTAAATATTAAAGATTATTTCATTTCAATTATATTATAAAACTCAAATCAAAATTTCTTAATAGTTTCTATGACTTAATGCATTAATTATTTCAATTTCATTAATTAAATAAGTTTAAATATTTCACTAATCTTTTAAATCAAAGTACTTTTATTTATTTTTTCTCTAATTTTATTATTTATCAATATAAATTACTTACAATTTTGGTTATAATTAATATTCTCTGCTTTAATAATATACAAGAGCACATGTTAATTGAATTGGAAATGTTTTGAGATAATATAATTATTTAAATTTAAATAAAAAAAGCAACACACTTGCCTTAATTAGTTAATATAGTTATTAATAATTTATTTTGAGTAGGGAAAATTTTAAGGAGATGATAACATGTGTCGATTGGTTATTCTTTTATATATATACTAATATAAAGTCCGTGTAATACACGGGATTTTTATAAAAAAATTAAATAAAAGTTGGTAAATTTGAAAAATATAAATATTATTTATATATTAAAATTAAATATATGATTTGTGGAGTGCATATCATTTAATTGAACATTAAATATAACATAATATGATTTGTTGGGTCCCAAGTGACTAGAGGTTTAGAGGGGGGTGAGTGAACCTCTATCGATTTTTCAAACTTTTCAAAACAACTAACTGATGAACAGGTTTCTGTTTCACTAGGAAGACAGAATCCTGTCTCGAGTCAGTAACCTGGCACTAGGCGTAATCAGGTTGCTGTCCCGGTTATCAGAATGTAACGCAGCGGAATAAACTTGATAGAGTTTTTGTTGAAAAATCGGTTTTCTTTTCAAGATATGATTTTATGAAGTACGTTTTGACAGTATGCTTATGATATATGCAGCAGGATAGATATGCAATAAAAATAAGCAAGTATATAAGATAAGTAGTAAATATTTATGGCTTATAGTGGTTCGAATGTGGTGTAATCCTTCTACGTCCATTCTACTCCTTCACTGAGGAGGAACTTCGTTATGGTCAATTTGATTTACAAGACTCGTCTCTACAAACCTCTTCCAAAACAAGTTATACCTACAGAATCCCAGATTCCTAGGCCTACACCCACACAGGGTTTACAAACTCCCATACAGGGACACACTCCCACACAGGGAAAGATTAGCCTACACAAGACTAATAAACTTAGCAAGGATATAATCCTATCAACTAAGTACACCAAATAAAACAACATAGCACACACAACACTTTGGTTAAAAAAAAAAAAATCTTCAACTAGTGTGAAGCAGTCTTGATCTTTAAAAGCTCATTTGTTGTTGTAGACTACTCTTAGAAGGTTGAGTGGCTAAACATGTGAAAACTTAAAAACTTTGGATAATATATGAGTTTCCTCTCGACTCTGTCCAGCAAATTTCTTCAATCAGCCACACCTTCTATTTATAGATCTTGAGAGTTTTATCCGTTGGGAAGTATCCGTTGAAGAGAGATGTTTCTCCTTCTTTGAATTCAAGCTTTGATCTCCAAGATCTTCTCTGTGGTCGCATTAAATGCATCTGAGCTATTTCTGACATGAGCATTTAATGCGCCTACTATTTGTTCATGGCCCTTTCTGACATTCCTGCTGATCTGTCCAATCGGTATGGGCTCAAGACTGAAGTTCATGCAACAGCTACTTGAATATCTCATTTTTCTTCATGTTGCATGTTCTTTCTGATTCTCTGTGAAGGAGAGTACCGTTCTTATCTTTCCAAAGATTCGTTGGCTACTTCCTATTCATTCTTAGTAGACAGCAGTAGGTTCTTCTTGCTTGCTGTTTAGGATGCTGTTTCATGCTGCTTTTTGTCCTTTCATAGGATTCTGTTTCAGAACAGCTTACTGTTCCTAAAACCTGTAGCCGGCTTCCTTATAGTTGGCTTCCTGTTTCGTGCCAACTTTCTGATACTTGTCAGTTTCCTAGGTTCAGCATCCTGCAACTCTTCCACCTAGGTTCAGCATCCTGATATCTGTCAATTACTGACAGTTTCCTGTTTCCAGCTTCTTCCTTCTTTTCTTTCTGTATAGCTTCTTGCTTTCTGAGCTTCTTCTTTCAGAACAGCTTCCTCACAACTTGTTGACTACTTCTTGCAGTATCCTATTTCCTTTTTACTAAGGCTTCTAGCTTGTTGTTCTCTACAACATGCTGACCCTTAGAAGACTTATTCCTATTTCTTCTAAGGTTGGTTTTCTTTATTTCTTGGAAAACCATTACATGATCTTTTCTTCAGTATCGATAAGCTTATGATCATGTAGTGTGGAAACTAGGTATCAATACCTTAAGCAAACTGTTCTTTTCTTATTGTGTATATGATTTTGTCTTATCAAGATAACTACTGAAATATCCCAACATGATTAAATAATTATTTAATTGTAGAATTATAATTAGTTCCATTTGTAGAGGATCATAATTTTTTATTTTTTATTTTATAAAGAATATATATTATTATGTTTATTATGTTATTCATCACACCCACCTTTTTTTTTTACTTTTTTTTTTCAATGTCTATAACAACCCCCACCTTTCTTTTCAAATAAACGATAAAAAATGAAAGTCAAAACTTTACAAATAAATTTCATAATTTTTTTTAATCACATTTTCAAAAAAATTATTCAATTTCATTAATTAATAAGTTTGAACAACCATTTTCAATCTGCCCCACCTTTATTTTAGTTTTTTTCTATTTATTTATATTTTTTCTTTAAACTTTTAAATTTAACAAATTTCAATTATGAAAATAATTTATAATATTGAATTTTAGCATATGTTATTTAGATAAATCTATTAACATCACTATATTATTTAATTAGTAATGTTTCTTAGTAACATAAAATTTGAAGTAATTAATTAGCTATATTTAATGTGAAAATATTGTATGCTTGTCATGTGGCATTTTTGGTCCTTCTTATTTATATATAAAGATATAAAGATACTTTCTATATAATAATTAATAATAAAAAATATTAATGATCAAATAAACAAGTATATTAACAAGTTTGTTATGAATAGTATACGAGCTTATTCGTGAACATAAACAAGTCGAGCATAATACTGTTTGTGTTCAGTTCATTTAGTAAACGAACATGAAATTAATATTGTTTGTGTTTGGTTCATTTAGTAAACGAACATGAAATTTGGCTCATTTATTGTTCGTTTAATAAATGAACTGAACACAAACGTATTGAACTCGTTCACAAGCAGTTCGCAAACATGTTCATCTGCAGCCCTAACATACACTATATAGTCACCGTCATTTACATTTATATTCATTTTGGTCATTTATTAATTTTTTTTCTTTTTCTTTTTTTCACTGTGGTTATCTACCTTGAATTCATTTAAATATAAGTTGGGCGTTTCAACCACACTTTTAACGTGGGAGTGTGTCAAATTATTTCCTAATTATGAGTGTCAACTCATCATCCTATTTACTATACAAAATTAAAGAAATTTGAATCTAAAGATATTTGAACACAATACTTACAGGTGAAGAAATAATAGGACACCGCTCTCACCACCAAATCAAATAAAGTTGTTAGATAAAATATGAAACAAAAAATATATATAAGATAAATACACTAGTACATTTTATGAAACTAAATAAACGAAAACTAAAATTGTTTAAACAAAAATATAAATCAATTAATAACATGATCATAAGTAAATTAAATTTACATCAAATTTTGGTAGCAACAAATAAACTCTTAAATATTTAACTAATTGATGATGTACCCATATTAATCTATTATGACTATTTCCTTAGGACTGTTATTCTACCCACCATATGTACATGTTAATGTTCCCACCGTTGATTTGTAAAAAATCCAATATAATCATTAAATTTAAATCAAAGTATTTAGAGGGATGGAATATTTGTACATCAGCGGTGGACATTTTAAGACATGCCCACGATAGATATAGAAACAATATATTCTCATCTTCCCCTTAGGCTCCGTTTACTTTGGTAAATAGATATAAGTTAATTAACTAGGTCAATGACATAACTTCATAGGATACGATATAAATTGTTATCAATTTATAATGTTTACTCTAACATATATATAATATTTGGATAAGAATATTAACTATTGTTATCCATCGTTTACTATGTAATATATGAAGGTTAGGATAAGAGTGATATTACATAAATGTCCCTTTTATGTAAATCTTTAATGTTTACTAGGGATAGAAATATAATTTTCAAATGTTATCCTAAATTTTGGGTAAACTATCATAGGGGGTGATCTAGATTATTATCCAAGGTATTATCCGGATTTTGACATTTTATCCCGAATTGAAAGGATAACCTTGATTTTTATTTCCATCAAAGTAAACAATAGACAAAACTAGATAAAATATCACTATTCTAAGTCATCTCTAAATGTAAACGGAGCCTTAGTTGATTTATATAATTTTTAGTTAGAGGAATCTAGTTCTCTTTTTAGTTTCTTTAGTTAAATTTCTCTGCAGTAAACGGAAAACCATCTTATATACTATGTTTAACATTTTGCTTAAGAAAATAATTTGGTTTGGTGGTTATACTTATATCAGTCTTATAAATTCACTAAAAAGGTCCTATATTCAAATATAATTTTGGATGCAATTTTCTTAAATTCTGTTTATGTAAAATATGGGATGATTGGATGATGAGTTGATTGTCTAAATTTGATAGGAAAACCTCACTCCATTATAATTTAATTTGATTTAACCTCAATTGAACGATTTGAAAGGAGAAAATGGCGACTAACTTGAGAATAAATGTAAAAAAAGATTTTTAAATTTTAAATTTAAATATTTTTGAAAAACATTTGTATTTATATCCTAAAGTTGTGTACTTCTTATCCATTAAGTCAAGTACTTCACTAGGAATTTCAATCTGACTTGGCATCTTCATACTACTATTTTAACGTTAGCAGCAAAATATGGTGGTCGGTACAAAGAGGAATATTATTTTATTGTTTGTTTGTGATAATAATATAACAGTAATAATAATATTTTTTTATTGTTGAGAAGGTTGTAAGAGGCTAACAGGACTACAAGCCGGCGGACTAAACAAACTATAATTGAAAAAGAAGATAGAAACCCAACTAATATTATTTTAATTTTAATAATTGTCAATTACGGTTAGAAAACGAGTAAAAGTGGGGTCCCTTTATCCATGTAAAGATTTGACAACTTTTTTTAAGAATTATAATTTAATCTTTCTGTCCATCGACATTATCGTGCGACATTTACAATAACTTCATTTTCTTCTTTATATTCCAAAGATACAAACCTTTGAAATGAAAACAAAAGCATAAAAAGAAAGTACTACAAAACTCTCAATCTTTCCTATAATGCCCAACAAATTTGCATAACAATTAATTGTGGATGGTAAACTTGATTTTCCAAGTAAATTAAATGTGCTGTGAAGCATGTTTATCTTTATGAGATGAAGGAAATATAATTCTTCAATAAACAAAATCAAATAAAGATATCCTAAGAATTTCAAACTAAATCAATTATATTTCTAAATATTGTGAAAGTAGTAAATAGTTATTTTTGGGGATGAAGATAATATTTACTATATACACATATTGATAACTCAGAATGGAATATAATAGAAACACAAAAAAAAAAAATGAAAAACTTTGACCAAATAATTTAATAGATAGGGATGTAAAGTGCAATAAAGTGAGGCGACAAACATAGGAAACATTTTATTAATATCCCAGGAACCAATACAATCTTCACCACACCATTGATCGCTCATCTCAAACTTGAGAAACAACATAGGACTAATAATAACCAAAATTATAGTAAAACAAAATGTCCTGAAATAGATAATTTTACTTCACAATATAATTTTCTTACTTTCGTACAATAATTTCGGTGAATTGTCCCAAATAGCACTTGTTCATATGTTGAATAGATCATAAAAAGACTAATATGATCGGCATATTTATCTTTATCACTGCTATATATATATTTTATCAATAAGGATATATTTATATTTTATTGAATTGCAGCGGGAGAGAAGTACATCCCATATTCCATGTAGTGTATTATACAACACAATGATAAGGTGAAACCCATCAATCATCATGGCTTCGAATTGGATTACCCATCGGAAGCATATGCGCTGGCGGGTGAACTGGCCGCGGTGGTGGAGGTGGAGCCGCCTCCGCCTCCGCCGCCGCCGCCGCCACGGATCTTGGAAAGAGCTTCACCTGCTTTGGAGGCGACATGGGAGACGGTTTCAGCCACGCTTTCAAATATCTGAGCTTTGATGCGGCCCCTCTTCGGCGGAACGGTGGCGGCGCTGTGTTTTCGTGGTGGCTTTAAAGGGTAAGTTGCCATGATTTCACTGATCTGCTGAGAAGGACAAACAAACCAAGAAACAGAGTAAAAACAGAGTAAGAGAATTCCAGCACAAGATACAACAAACTTTTTTTTTTTTTTTTTGGAGAGAGAGAGAGGCCAAATAATGGGAGAAGAGTGAGCAATAATGAATGAATGAATGTTGAGACTGGAGAGGACTTTTGGTGTATACATATACATGAGCAAGTAAAGTGTAGTGTTCAGTGTATGTATTATTGTATATTTTTTTTAATACCAAGTACACGAGCAGAATTTTATTCACAAGAGTGTATAAAACTACACTTTTTTTAGCATCAGAAGCTTCCAATTAGATTTGTCTTTATTTGCCTACATTTGTCTTTTATTGATTTATAGTTTTTATTTTTCAAATTTCTCTTCGAATTTGATTTGTCTCCTTTCTGCCTACATTTGATGATTTACAATTTATATATGGGTTAATATTTCAGATTTTCCACGCTAGGTTGAGTCGTATATCTTCTTTTGTAATTTCATATATTGGTTTAAATTTTAATTCATGTATATTTTTGTTGATTATGGAGTAATTATATTATTTGATGTAAATTTATTTAGTATCGTTGACACTGATTTTAAAAGAATTTTGTAATTGATACTTTATTCTAAATTTATTTTCATCTATACTTATCTTATTTAAGGTGCTATTATCATTTCATTTGTAGTTGCATTTCATTGATTTAACTTTATAAACATATTTAAAAATATTCAAAGAAATTTACAGAACTAAAGTATACATATTGTAAGTTTATTTGAGAATTTTGTTTTTTCTGACATGCGTTTAAAGTTGCGGTTGATAGTTATTATTATTTTATTGTATTTAATATATTTAGAGTAAAGGAGTCAAATTTTCTTATTTTTCAAACTTTGAAGTACTCAGTGACAAGGCAAGCTAGTTGAAAATGCATAAAAGAAAAAATAGAAGACTCAAAACACAAATATTCCATTTGAAGCACTATAGAACACATCCTTTTTCATTCCTCAATGTAGTAGCTTGCAAATTAGTGTTGACTTTGATTTCCTCTTTATACATTTTTTTACAACATAACCAAAAATTTAGGTCCACTAATAATCAGGATACAACAACAAAGAGAAACACACAAAAAAAAAAAATCATTTCACTCAAAAAAAGAGAGCAGTAAATGTCCATAAACAAGCAAAATATATTAGAGTTGGGCTGGTGTATACTTATTGCACGGATCTTAAGATCCGTTCAAACCCGGCCCGAATCCAAGATCCACATATAAATATAATTCTTTTTTTATTAAACATCGCCTCTTCTCAAAATCCTCAGCAGCACATTTCTTCCTCAACAACGGTTTTCATCCTCTAAATTCACAGATCGTGAGCGTTTCCTTCTCCTCCTCTTCTCCAAATCATGATATGGAAGATCTCGAATCCACAGATCGTGATCTGCTCTGAAAAATTTATCCATCCTCCTCTTCTCTTCTCCAAGTCACGATATGGAAGATTTCGAATCCATAGATTAGATACAACTAGCCTCAACATTACTCAGCCTTTAGAGCATGAAGAAGTTGAACCGTTGCAAGATATTAGTCACGTTCTTAACTATTCTTTATTGATATTCGATCTTTATGTATATTGACGGTCCGAATTAATTTTGTTATCTAGTGGAGAAGATGAATTTGTCGATGCAATTAATATAATTTTTGAATCTAAAGGTCATCTTAATAATACATAAAAGTCATGTTATTGAGACAGAAGATATAAGTAACTTAACATAAAGGTCTTGAAATTTATACATAATATGCCTTAAATGGTTGACTTATAAAGGTATATTTAAAAATACATAATGGTCATCTTATGAACACATAAAAGTATATTTAACTAAATTTAAAGGTATGACTAACATAACTAAAATGTATAGTTAACATAACATAAAATGTATGACTGACATAACTAAAATGTATGTCTAACACTACCAAAATGTATAGTTAACATAACATAAAATGTATAACTAACATAACTAAAATATATGCCTAACACTATAGTTAACATAACATAAAAGGTATGACTAACATAACTAAAATGTATGTCTAACACTACTAAAATGTATAGTTAATATAACATAAAAGGTATAACTAACATAACTAAAAGGTATGTCTGACACTACTAAAAGGTATAGTTAACATAACATAAAGATCAGACATCTGGGAATATGTTTGGGCGGATTTTATCCGCGACCTATAGGCGCGTGCGGGCGCGTCACGGGTCGACCCGACCCGAGTGCACAGATCTAGGGTCCGTGCACCATGTGTATAAAAGTTTTTGTCAAACATATTAATAGCACTAAACAGCAACTGATAAACATTTATCTATAAATTACTTTAAATATTTCTTAGACAATTACATATATTTCTTTTGTAATTTAATTTAACGAGTTTTTTTTGGAAAGGCTCAAATGCAAATTTCGTTTTTGGGCCTAATCAAAAATAAGAAAGTGGAGTCCAAAAAGTACAGCCCATGGGCCCAACCTTGATATTAGCCCAGCTTTTCGGAGGGAAGTCAAGCACTATGAGAAAAGCTTGAGAATTTTCGACAATGGCGAACAAGCTCATCACCCAAATGGGTCTCCCTAAATCAATAACCAACGTTTTTACCGCTCGTAATATCATCACCGCCAAGGTAACTCATCTAATATTTAACTGCAACTTGAACATTGAAGAGTTCTTCAATTTATTCTATTTATTGATATTAAATGTTAGAAAATAATAGATAATATGAACTGAATTGTATAATCAATTGAGCATCCATATGAAATATGAACAATGTTGTGTCGTTGTTTCATTTAAATATTCAAACTAGGCAGGAGTTACCATTATTGATTAATTGTGTCATTTTAGGGAGTACAAAATCCCGTGGCTTGCTTTAGTTGTTTAATACAGTTTGTTGAAGTATTAAACTAAATGGTGTTATTTGAAGATTTGATTCTTAAATTTATTTTGCTTCTAGGATGCGTTATCGCTAAGTGAATTCGAGTTGATGGAATTGTTGGATGTTGGGTTGGAAGAGGTAAAGCTGGCAGTGGCACACATCAGTGAAATTTCATGCCCACCCTATCAAACGGTAAATTTATGGATGAAGACTTTGGATTTTGTTTTGATAATTTGTTCAGTCTGCTTCAGATGTAGTCAGGGAAATGTGGTATCCATCTTCTTGCTGATCTTTTTCTTTTTTTTTTTTTTTTTTTGGACTGTGGTACCAGGCTATGTCACTGCTGGAGCAACGAAGCCAGAATGAGTACCTAGCAGGCCATCTTCCCACACGTTTAAAAGGACTTGATGCAGCCTTGTGTGGTGGAGTACCATTTGGCGTTGTGACAGAGTTGGTTGGTCCTGCAGGAATTGGCAAAACACAGGTTTCTTTGAAAACACAAAATATATCCAAATGCAGTAGCAATAGATCTTCATGGTTGAGTTGTAATTGGAGCTTGTTTTCTTTCGTTATGTTAGTTTTTGTATTGTTGTGTATGGAGTTATTAGGCCGAACCCCGAAAGTGCTATACAAGAAATTTAATTATGTCTAAAATGTTATCATCTTGAGTTTGCAAGAAACTGAACTTCAGTTTTTTTTCGGTTCATTGTATCTGGAAACTATCATGCTGTTCTCTGACAAAATCTAGTATTCTCTCACATGCTAAAGTTTCTAATTTTATATTTAAGACGTGGTTTCTTCTTTCAATTGACCACCTAAGTGTAGCCATGGCAGATCATGTGGAAACGATATATAAATCTGTTCTTCTGTCTTGAATTTATTTTGGAGGTGCTGACTTCTAAAAGTTGTAGTGGTACTTCCTCTAGTTTGTGTGACTTTTAGTTTTTCCGCTAATATTGTCTTATTCTGTTTGAATTTGTAGTTCTGCCTGAAGCTTGCTTTACTTGCGTCCTTGCCTACTTCTCATGGAGGCTTAGGTGGTCGTGTAATATATATTGATGTGGAATCCAAATTTAGTTCAAGAAGGTACCTTTCTATCCAAATGTGATACTGAACCAGCGCCTGAATTGCTCAAACTTCAATTGCTGCTATACTTGCCTTTAGGATGATAGAGATGGGGCTTAGTAGTTTCCCACAAATATTCAACATGGAAGGCATGGCTCAGGAGGTATGCAATTTTAATGAGCATTGGTTTGTCTCATGACTTCTTCACGCTATAATGAGTGAGATGTATGTGAGATGCTATTGTCAACAGGACAGGCAAAGGTGTTAAATGTCTCTTTTTATACATCTGACTGTCTGTTTTTTTGTCAATTTGTTCCCTACGATCAAAATTCAAGAGAAAAGGGCTATGCAGGTATAATGCATTGGCAATGAGCAAGTAATAAAAACCAGGAAATTGCTGTGTGTGAAATTGCAGCAACTCCAAAAGTATACATCTCCATGGAATATCTAAGATTTTCTTTCTTTCGCTTTTTTCCCCTCTGCATATAAGGAATAAAGAACCTTATCCAATTGGACATTTGGTACAGTTTCAATTTATGCCCTTTACTATACAATACAATTTATCTCACTCTAGGCAACTCACTAAATAAAGAAAAATATTGTTTAGATTTCTTGCCTTTCATTTTTTCAACTTATATTTTGATTTGCTCCCTTTTATCTATAGAATGATTGGTATGCTGGACTGGAGTGGGAAGGGACTGATCATTCTTACGTCCATTCCATTCCTAAGATACGATTACCATCTTCCAAAAAGAATACCTTCCAGGATGATTTTGAGGGTAATTGTATGTAATGAATATCTGCTAGTTCCAGAACTTCTCTCTATATCAATTCTGATTGCAAAAAATTTGGATGGCAATTGAAGATAAACTAGTTATATAATGTTGAATTTGAATATTCCACTAAAAAATTATTCTGTGTGCCAGAATTCTCTCATCCCCCAAAACTGGACAAAGTATTGTGTCTCATATATTTGGCACATTTTTGTCCTTGGTTTGGCTATTACATCATCAAATTGGATGTTATGTTTCTCTCTGAGTGTAAGGATGCTGGAGTTTTAGATAAAGTTTGAATGAGGCTTAAGTGTTGGATGGCTTTACATATATGGCAGATGGCTGGAAGGGTTCTAGTTTTGCGACCGGCATCATTATCTGAATTCACTGAAAGGTAGAAAAGATTCATCCATATGTTGTTCTCCTCAGTTCCCACTTTATTATTCATGTAGTTTCAGGGGGAAATAAAATGCCTGAAAATGTCTAAAGATAATGATGGTATGTTTTATGACTGTAGTGATGAAATGCCTATGGAAGAACAACAATCTCAAGGATTTAGTTCTTAATTAGTTAAAGTTCAAGGTCTACTATCCAATTCAATGGTTTTAACTTTATTTCGAAGCCTATAATTTTGACGCAGACTGAGTACAAACTTCTGTAGCCATTTGCTGAATTTATTGTCATTTGATTTTTTAATGGATTGGCTGATCCCTCCAACCAAAATTAGAATGGTTAGTGAAGATCATGTGAATTTCATGATGATAGTTCTATTGATGAACAAAAGCTGAATAAGGGGTTACATACATATCATATGATGAAAAGCTGTTACAGTGGCCTTTTAACTTGAATGACATTGGAGAAAATTCTCCAAATTTAGATTCAGTGATGACTGATCTCAGCTGACTGAAGGACAGCACATGGCGATAATAGTTGCTGGTTCCGCAATATTTATAGAACAAGTTAAACTGAAATCTGACTTCATTTAGTCAAACTTTACAATATCTATGCTGAACCAAGATAACATTATGATCTAAAACAGAAACAATGTATACAGCCAAAAAACTACTTGAGGCTAATGGATGACTCGTGTTTCTTCAACATGCTCCACAAATGATTTTGTTTAAAAAAAATTCTTTTTTCAACTTTCTTCACTGTTATCTGAACTGTTGTGGTGTGTTCTAAATTATACAATCCCAAATCTTGACTTGGTGAACTATCATTTAAAAGTAATGTCACTTTTTTATGTTCAGGGTGAATTTGAAAGTGATATACATCTACATCCCTTACCTCCATTGACCCATCAGTGATTAGCAGTATTTGAAAAAATGGCTGCTGATACCCACTCTTGACTGGCTAGTCAGTAGAGTTTTCTGTCTATAGTGTTAGATAGCAGTCTCAGACCTATCCTTGTTAGCGCACGAGAAGCTGATATGAGAGGTTAAAACTAGTTTGTGTCATGAGAGGGTTACGTAGAGCTATATTGTAGCTAAGTTGTCATATTTTAAGACCTTTCATTCTCACTTGTATTTCTGGCTTTTCTCTTGGCATGATGATTTACCTGTTTCAGGACTGACTTATAATTGCGCTGTTGTCATTTGTTGACAGCTTGCAGCAAATAAAGGTTTCACTTCTCCAGCATCAAGTGAAGCTGCTTATAATTGACAGCATGGCAGCTCTTGCCACTGGGTGATTTACTTTCCTCCTTTATAGTGTATTTCATAGGCTTCTTCTGTCAACTGCAGTTGAAGAAAATAGTCTACAGCTACAAGAATTTTGGGTCAAACTATATTCTTGAATATTTTTACTCCCCTTGTTATAGAATTACTGTCATTGAAGGTTGCTTCACATATATTAAGAAATATGCATAATTATGTGTATAGAATGACCACATTTTCCAACATTTAATAAGCATAATTAATGTATTGTCCCCCTCCCTTCCACTCCTCCAAGCTCATTAAAAAAAAAAAGCATAATTAATGTATTCCTTTAAATAAAAGTCTAGTACAAAGAACTAGATAGGGGCAATGTTGGAAACAAATCATCAGTTGTTCTTGGTAATCGAAAATCGACAATTAAATTGAAACAATGTTAATTTAGTAAAGTGTCAGTTAAATTGTAATAGAGGAGCTGTTTCTTCTCATTTCTTTGTCTGCTTAGAAGATAGAAACCTGTTATTAAGGTGAATTATGTTGGTTTCCCTTAAATACATGATTTAAGATTGCAGTTTAAATGCTATACATTTATTTATCACCTTATGATTCATTTTTTCTGGAAAATATTATCTCATGATTCATTTTCCCTTTAATGAAGAATGTTCTTTTTTTTTTTTGCAGAGAATATGGTGAGGGAACTCCTAGACTAGGTTGGCATATCTCATTTATCAAGTGAGACTTTCAAAGTTTTAATTTTATTTTCTTTTCTGCATTTCAAAATTTATCTCTTCAATTCTCATATTCAGATCACTAGCAGAATTTTGCCGGATTCCTGTAGTAGTGACTAATCAAGTACGATCGCAAGGCCATGATGAAGCTTCTCGATATTTATTCCAAGGTATTGTGTTACTCAATCTGCTTCATCTATGTTTGGATTAAATTTTATTTCAAATGAAATATATTTTAAGATGTATTGAAAACTACAAATTTGAAATGGATGTGTTTGTATGGAGTTCCAGAATTTGTCAAATTGAGTTGACAGTTTGATTATAAAATCTGTTGGTTTACTTTGAGAAAATATCATGTAAGGATAGGATTAAAGAATAGGGTTGAAATTAGGTTGTAGGTTTGAGTCTAGGGTTGTTTCCTGAAACTGTTTTTGAAATAATAAAGTGTTGCAAACACATTTATTCAGACTGAAGAATGCAAAAGTGTTGCGACAAATGAAACTGAAAAATATCCTTTTTCGTCTGAAGACTCTGAACAATATAATTGTAAATCCTTGTTCCTTGTTCTCTGAACAGTGAGTGATAGTGTATCCTTGCACAGGGTATCAAAGAGTTGACACTACTGAAGACTCTTCGAAATTTGATTCTCATCTCGTTGCTGCTCTGGGCATTCACTGGGCCCATGCTGTTAGCATTCGTCTTGTGCTAGAATCTAGATCAGGTCTTCTTTCATTCTATCATGTAAAAACCTATGCACAACAATAATAAGTGTTCATTGATGCAACTACTTTAGTTTTTTCTCTTTCTCTGATGAATCCTGGATTGAAGCTGAGTAAGTGTTCAATCATGAGGTAATGTTCTTACATTACACCCTTTGCAATGCACTAAAGGATGAGGTTATTTTGACTGAGAAGACGGTCCTAAGGACAGCCGTATTTTGTCTAATCTGCTTCTAATTACAGAAACAATAGAGACCAACCTAGCATAGTTCCTATATTGACCGGAGAGAATACTCTTTCAAAATGGAAGTTTTAGACGTTTCTTGTGTTCTATTGGTATATTTAAGTTCTCTCTCTGAATCCCCCTTTTTGGTCCTCCATAGCAACATTAATATGGATTGTCAAACTTGTTGGGGGTGTTGAAAAAATTGCTGCACTAAAACCTTGCTGATGCCAAGTAACATTTTTAGGCAGATTTCTAGTTTTAACTTGAAAATATATTATGCTTATCTGAGATATGTTGAATTATGAGATAACATAGTTGATGGTCCATTAGGGGGTGAATTGTGTGAGAGCATCTACCATGTAACCTGAAAGGAAACATTAATATCCATCTTCTGTAGTGAAAGACAATTTAGCAATTTAAGTTCTAATTCCGTTTTTATTCCAACTACATGGTTTATGGTTTCAGCACTATGGTCAGCAAGACCTGCTTTAACTGTGTTTCAATGTCGAAGGAAAACACCCCCACAAGTTGAGATGTGATTGATATTTATGCAACATTTAGAGGCTTAGTCTCGAGGTATCTATCCACAAAAAAAGCTAGTGTAGGTTACAAATAATTGACTGACATTTCACTATGAGCAGGATAGATGAAAAATGGGAAAATTCTCATGTAGATTAATTTACTGTGATTTGTAGAACGGTGTAGCCCGTACAAAATTAAACTGACTTAAAGCAAAGGAGGGATACGCTACTTTCTTTTTTTTGTAGTTTAGTATGCATGATAAGCTGGAGGATCTTATAATGTGCAGAATTATTGCACGAATATTATGAGACCCATGGACTTCGACCAGAACCTTTATTCATATTAAGATGCAAATCTGACCTTATGAATTATTGTTATTGTTTTTTTTTTTATCTCCATTCAATGGTTGATGATTATAAGTTTGTTGCAGGACAAAGGCTTATAAAGATAGCAAAATCTTCAATATCTCCATCTGTGGGATTTTTTTTCAACATTACTTCATCTGGGATTTCACTACTTAATGATGATGAAGTGGAGATGTTGGGTCCGGACGCAAACACAATCCACTGTCAAGGTTTGATATGAAACTTTTCTTGGCTCCTGATGTTCTTGAGGGTGGGGAACGGTGGTATAATTATGATATAAACAAAAAAAAAAAAAAACGAAAATTGAAAAAACATTTGGTTAGTCATGCAGATTCTCCTTATAGAGTACATCATATAAAGTGGTAATGGTTAATCAAGTAGTTCTGGCAGTGGTTCCACAAGGATCTGTCAAGGTTCTAACCTTCTCTTTGGATGTAATATGATATCTTCTTGGTAGTTTATTAGGTCTCCTTAGGTTTCATAATTTTCTTAAGAAAGAATACTTGATGCCCATTTTTTCCTACAATAGTAATTATAATGTCATATATTTGTTCTCAATGCAGGACATAGTGGCATAATCGACTATGATAGTGATGCGCTGCAATGAGCTACCAAGTAAGATGAATCAAACAGGAGATGATGTGTGCTAATTTGAATTCAGTATTGCTCATAATATTTATCTCAATACTCATTTTTGCTTTATATTTTTGTTGAAATGCACTTCTTTGAATGGATTTGGCCTCTCTGAGATGGTTGTTCATTATGCAAAAAAAACAATCAAATTCTGTATCAAAATTTTGAGCCGTAAATGTATCACTTTATACTGAGTCAAAGTCAATTGTGTCTTAGGTAGGTAATTCACACTTTTAATTTGACAACAATATGGACATTTAAGTATTTTTATTTTTTTATAAATGATATTGGGATATTGAGATGCCTAGAGCAAATTCCATTTTTATCCAATTGCCAAGACTTTACATGAAATTATAAGCTGGTATTTATCATTTCTTATCTCTTGAATGCAATAGGCATTAAGGTAATTGGTTGCATCTTATCCATTCTCATGGACATTATTCTGCAGGTAGGAGATGGATCATGGATCAACTGATATGGATGAATTTCTGCAGAACATGTGCTCCTCTGTGAAATATCCATCCCACACAGCACTCTTAGAACACGAACACATTGAAAAGAATTGGGCATGAAGCACCGCTGAGTAAATATATAGTTCCCAGTTTTAGCTAAAACTTTCTGTAAATATTAAAAGGTACGTGATGTAGATGGACCATTTTTAATTAGAAAGATTAGTATTTTCGAGTAAGCCTTCCTCACTTTGTGCTTAGCTGCATTTCTGAACCCAGCCGATGAATAAATGTGTGTCACAAGTCAATTCTCTAAAGATTTGGTCCATTGCTGCAAATCTTTGATGAACAAGTGGCCTTTTCTCTTCTGTGGTTACAGAACTGCATTTTCCTACACAGAGAAGGTTCTATGGATTTGGAGGTCCATGCATTTCATTCATAATCTGTCCGATATAATAGTTTTATTAAATCACATAGTCCATTAGCTCTAATGTTATCATTTTGCATATAAATCGCTATTTTCTGCTTGCAGCACAGTAGGTTGAGACAGAAAGTAAATCGTAAACTAACTCAAAGTGGCTTGAGTGTGAAGTGGAATGAGAAACCACTAATTAGCTGGTGGATCATGACCCTTTTTGTCTGTAAGCTTGCTGATTTATCCTTCCTTTTATAAGTGCACCACTATCTGTAATTGATTATGCTATTTTTCACATATTACCATCTAAATAGAAGTCATTTATTTTATCCTCAAATGCTGTTTCAAAAGCAAATCACCAGTTTACTCGAGTTGTACTAACATAAGTTATCTTCAAGCATATGTTATTGTTGGCTATCGATCTTCTGGATACATAATTGGATTTAATCTATATACCGTCTTAATTCTCACAAGGGATCACCCCAAATCATGATTGGTTTTGCTTAAAGAAAGTAAAACAGATGTAGCAAAGTTGTGTATTTATGTAATGGATTCTTTTTATGAGGTAGTAGTAGTAGCAGCTTAACAGGCTTAGGTGCATCAAGGATTACCATAGTGTGGATTTAACATAATTCAGTTGTGTACTTTTTTTTGTTAGAAATCAAGGATAGCTCTAATCATATAAAGAACCGTGAGCCTTCTGGCTTGTTCGGGGGCCAGAAAAGACTCAAAATATCTCGAGAAATGCAGCCAATGAAACATCTTCATCTACCCACCATAGACATAACTTATATGTTTATTCTGATGCGATGAGGCTCAGAGTGTATTTTATGATCATGATTTGGAATTGACTTTCTATCACCTCATTTTAAGTTGTTTCCATGGTGAATAGAGTAGTACTTTGCCGATTTGCGATCCAATATAAGTATTGTTTTAGAGGTCAAATTTTGTTTTCAATTAATTGGTTTTTTAAAATTTTTATACAACTTTATTCCAAGATGATCTCTATCACTATTTTTTAGCTAAATTTTAGGTTCTAAGAACCTTTTTTGGAATTAATTTGATTTCTTTTTAAATTTTGACTCATAAATTCCTTGATTGATTATGGATATATTGGTGAAAATTTTATGTTCTTTTCGATGAAATTTTAAAATGACACCTAAATTGGATTGGGAATATTTTCATATATTATAGATTTGCACACTCATTTATGTGCAAGTTGTGCTGTGTAGTTCACCCACTCAACCACTAGTTGGCTTTATGTTTGGCCTTTTTATCACATGAAAATGTAGAAAACTATGTATTATGGGATGTCCAAATCTGTCCTAGGATTTCCCTGGCTTTCTACAAAAATATCTGATAGAAAAATAAATTAAATAGCTAAAAACAAGGATGGATTAAAGTAAAGTGGTCCATGTTGTGATTCAACTGTTGTGGTTTTTGTTTATTCCTTGTTTGGCATCTAAATCTCCTCGACGTTGGAATATCATAATCTTGTGTGATAAGATAATGTGCAAGTGACAACGTGGCGTTTGTTTATATGCATTATTGTTCCATACTTTTTCTCCTAGTGGAATGTGTACTCTCTTTCCTATAGTAGCAACTTGTGATGTCTTGTTTTCATCAAACTTCCACATTTTTTAAGTCTCCCTATTGCTTAAGAATATGGCAAATTGTTTGATTTCTTCGTTTGATGTCAAATCTCAATCTACTTTCCTCCCTTTCTTTATTTTTGGATTTTGAAACTTGTCATTTTATATTCTAACGTTTTTGAAAAAAATGTTAAATAGGGTTCTAAACAAATGTTGCACATTACATGATGAGTCAGTTGTATGTATGTTTTATCGTAGATTTCAACATATGTATGGATTTATGTAATTGTGTTTTCAATCATCTTTTGGGTTAATTATACTTTTTCTTTTTTATTTTGAATAAAATTGATGCGTCTTATCTTTAATTTTGCATTTTATATTGTACTGCTATGTATACAATAACAACACAATGCTATACACGTGATATTTTGTCAATGAAATGAATTCAAATTAGAAGATAATGAAAATAGATAAAAGGATTTGTATTTCTTTGAATTCTTTCTTACTACAGTAAAATCTTCCTCAATTGATAACTTAATACTCAATAAACTAATAACTTTTATTAGATAACAACTACAATCCTGACTTGGCTGGTGCAAATGCAATAGGTTAACTAAATAATTTTGATAAAATAATATTTTCTGGAAAACTCTTATATAACTATATAAATTTATTTGTATGTTTTTAATTACAAACATAATTTATATATTATGACATCTATTAACTTAAGAAAATATAAATAGTCTTACTATATTTTGTCAGATTTTCTTGATTAGGAAATATCTCAATCGTTTTTGTAACTATAATTTCAATGAAAATTTTTAAGACAACAAAAGTAATGTTTTATCTTAGTTATAATCGTTTATGTTTTATATAATACTTGCGATTATCGCCGCCGAAAAATCGTTTTTTTATGACAAATATTTGTTTATAATTTGATTAAATTTAAATTATTAAGTATCAAATTATCTTTGCCTATTAATTAAATTCTTCTGTGGTTGACTTAAATTTGCAGTAACAGAATTCCAAAAGGTTAGACTGTATCTTGATTTTTTTTTTTTAATTGCTCATATATTCAGCAGCTATAACAATTAAAAAGAATA
Organism: Scutellaria minor; assembly: GCA_954870855.1. NCBI lineage: Eukaryota > Viridiplantae > Streptophyta > Magnoliopsida > Lamiales > Lamiaceae > Scutellaria > Scutellaria minor. The sequence continues at coordinate 6,994,508 of OX940729.1, forward strand.
ATACTATTGATTTGTTGTTCATTGCAATACCTATTCATATTTTTTTTTGAATTATGAATTTAGCAGCAACAACGATAATAACAATGTAGCTCAATATATAGACATACAGATAGCATTTAATACGATTTAAGATGGTCTGCATATGAATTATCAACTGATGATAATAATAATCTGAATAAAAGTTTTTTTTTTAAACCAAGTTTATGTCTAATTCATTTGGGAATAACATTTTTTTTAATTCTTTGAAGTTGCTACCATATATATATTGTATATATATTGTATGATGGGTCTAAATGACCCGATTTGAGATTGGACCCACTGATATCACTAAAAATTTGAATACACGTCGTCTTGCAACCTCTTTTATTTGTCATCCAACTATGAATTATTTTATTATAAATATGAAATTGGAAATGCCCATGTATAGGGTATTGGTCTATTAAAATACACATAGATCTTAACAATGAGTAATCTAATTTTATAAAATGTGTCAATTCACAACTCACAATCTACATATGAATTTATAAAATGAGGTTAGTATATACATAATGGACATGATGAGATCTTCTTGTACGAGTTATTTATAAAATGAGGTTAGTATATACATAATGGACATGATGAGATCTTCTTGTACGAGTTTTCATGACTAACTTTTCAAATAAATAATTTCTTATTTAGGGAGAAATGGTAGTTTAGTTTTTCACACATCACCCACCAAATAAATTAAAAAGAAAATATTGCGTTAATTTCACTGATGGAGAGATTATCTTTATTGACTAAATAGATATAATACAAACAATCCTCAATTATATGGCACAATAATATGACATGTGACAATTTGCAATTATGAAATTTAGCAATTTGTCTACATTATGAATAATAAAGCGACAAGTGACATGCTATCCTTGTTGCAAAATTACAAAAGTGGTTGGGTAAGACCTTCATATGTCACATTTGATTGATTTAATCTATGATACTTCACACTAGTAGAATTTTTTTACTAAATGTTAAAGGGTATTTTGGTAATATAGTTATATTCTCTCTCAACATTTCGATACAAAGCACCAACTCATATGCCTTTCCATAAAGATAAAGCACAAATAATTGAAACCTAGAAACGACATAGAAAAGGAAAAGCACTTGTAATAAAAATGTAGGTATAATAATAAAAAGAAAAGGATACAGAAAAATGATGTAGGATTAAAAAAGGAAAGTTGACTAAAAGACAGAATAAGATATATATATAATTTAGTACCACGAATGGAGAAGAAGCATCCACGTCTCCCTAGGTAGCATATACCTCGTACACATCCCCCACCCCACCCTTGCCGACCTCCCCACCCACCCAAACAAGAAAGAAAAGATTGCTTCAACGGATTGTACTTTCCTTAAAATATGCAAAAAAACTCAAACATCGAGTACAAGAGTGATTGTGTTTTTTTTTTTTTTTCTATATTTCTTAAAATATGCTAAAACGTTGATTTTTGAGTTATATATTCATTAATCTGTCGGCCCATTTGAATGATTTTTTTCAGAGATTAAATACTATTTATAATTATTTGTGTTTTTAGCTATGATTCAATATTTCTTATAATAATAGTACATTTTCTCTTATATATATATAATAAATTTGGACATATTTTTACAAGATTTGAACTTGAGTTCGATAAGTAAGAAAAATTATTATCTATTCAAATTTGACTTATGTTCAATTTCTTCAAGTTTGGTTGAATTTAATCATCAAACAAGCTTAAATAAAAATTTTGAAGTTCAATAACATACAAATTGACTAAATTGATTGACAACCAGCCATATACTCAATCTAATGTTAGTTGTCACAACAAACATAATTAAAAAATTAATTGATATTCAACAACTACACATGTAGCACTACACAACAAACATAATTAAAAAATTAATTGATATTCAACAACTACACATGTAGCACTACATATACAATACTTCATTGGATCATATTTTAAATGACTTTTTAAAGATCAAATCTTATTTTTATATTATGCGTCTAAGAAAGATATCTAATTTTCAATTTGATTTATAATATTTGATTTTCCTCATTCTTTAACCTGAATCCTAAATCAGGATGGATAGAGAGTAATAATAGTTTTGTTCAATTTTAACATTAATTTATAACAAAAACTCTAAAAATGGTTTAAATAAAATTGAATTGAATATTATTTTTTAATATAAACTTCTTCAATGTTCATCATATATTTCAAAATCAATCTACAAATGCAAGTCCATAAAAATTTAGCTACTATATACCAAACTATTTGACTATGTAATGAGCATTTTCAAAGAAATATAGGCAACGATCACCACAAATTTAATCCATAGATTAATTTCCTTTCCTTTACCGACAAGGAATAAAACAAACATTAACCGACAAATTTTTAGTTCTTGTAAGAATTATTACCTATTTAATTAGTGAAAAACAAAGCCGTTGGATGCGGCAGGTCGCGTTTGCAACCATACAATCTGAACCTTTGATCTTAGAGATTCGATGAAGTCCAGGTGGCAGGTGAGGATTGGTTGGGACAGGATCCAACAAAAGATATGTTTTGTTGGATAAGCCAATCGAAAAGTTAGCTGAATCATATGTTACCCGATTTGGTATGTAATTTTTGTTTAAAAAAAGATGTTCTAATTACCTTATTAAGAGGAACTCACTTTTCAACCCATTATTATTATTATTTTTTTTTCTCTTCTTTTTTGCCAACCCATGATTTTGTTCACATTGTTCTCTCTTTTATTATTAGGGAAATATAGTTTATTATTCGTCAAACTTTATCTTTTTAGATTTTTTGTGTTTTTTCTTTACCTATATTATTATTTTAATCCTATAATTATTTTTTATAGTTTTTGGCAAAATAACCTATTATAAGTGAAAACCTCCAAAAAAACGTATCACGTCCTAGTAACTTATCAAAGTGACTTGTTGTAATTTTTTTGGCATTGATACTCTTTTTGGGAGCATAATTTTTTTTAACTTGTCAATGAATTCTTGTAAATGTTTTAAGAACTTATTTATTATAATATGTAGTTTAAATGTTAAATATACAACAATATATCACTTGAATCTGTTATGACAGATAATTCGACTAAAAAAAATATGACTAAAAGTCTAAGAAAATAAATTTAGAAGACTAAAAGAACATTTTCCCCATAATTATTATAACCATTATCTTGGTCATGGTTGTGAGAGTCATTCCCCAAATATAACTACGAAAGAAAACTCAAAGCTAAATAAAGAATACTAAGTTGAGAGCTAATCATTGGTGGTACAACTAAAATATCACGTTTATTTAACATGAGAATTATCATATTTATAAGCAAAGACAATGTCTCAATTGATATATATGATTTCTTTATAGGGTAACCAAAATATCAAAACGAGACGAAGTTGACCAAAAAATTGATGAGATTGTTACCGATTTTGACTTTTGTGGAACATCCACATGGTTTGGACTTAATTTGGAGGACCATTTGCCTTTTTTATTTATTTATAAATATTATGGGGTGGAGAGGAAATTTGGAAAACGTAATACGTCAAATTTTATTGTGTGAAACGACGTTTAATTGATATACTTATTTTAAGAAATTTATTATTCTTTTTTAAACTAATTTTACCGATTTATAATGTCAAAAACATGTTTCATTACTCTTGTTCAAGAACAGTGTAGCTTTTTAGACGTGTGTTGTGTGTTTTATTATGTTTTATAATTTCAGTTCCTATTGTAAAAAATAATTACTAGTTGAAGTATTTAAAAAAGAATAATATTCACGTAATAGTTAGACGATGTTCTACTAATCCTTCAAAGACAATAAAAAGTCAGTGAGAAATTTAAGAAAAAATAATAGTTCCCTTTCTTGAGAAAAATATAAATTTTAAATTTTTTTTATCATTTCAGTGATATTTTTCAGAATTTCTTAATAATATTATATGTACATGATTTCATGTGGAAAAATGAATTTTAATTTGAAAGGACTTATTGGATCACAGCATATTGCAATTAATGTGAAAACGACTTATCAATATGAATTTTCATTTCTTAAGTGCTTGACAAACGAACATGAATTAATTAGTTTTGAAGGTACACATATATTAATATTATTCTAGTTTTTTTTTTCTTTCGATAAAAGTACTATTGTGTCACTAATAATATTTTACATAATTATTAATTTCTTAACATATGATTTAGAAAATATAATCTTTACATATAAACAACGATATTAAGATGCGATAAATACATATGACTAAGATATGACTATGGTGGGGCTAGCTTTAAAATTTTTATTAATGAACTTCTCTTTTATGCTCATAGAATATAATTAAATCTATGATTTTATTATAATGGTAATTTACACTTTGGAGTTAGAGTTAAAATGTATATGTATTATGAAGTCGTAGGAATGAAGCTCAAATGATTAGAGATCATGTGGATGGGATCCACCAAAGAATGCTTCTTCTGTAAACTATGATTATGATCACTTTGATTTTATTGCCTTGTTCCCAAAAAAAAAAAAAAACATCACATATTTCTTATTGCCCTGTAAAAAATACATATAATTTCTTTAATTAATTTATTTTTAACCCCCCCCCCCCCCCTTTTTCTTGGGTTAGATCATGTCGGGGTTGAAACCTCATAATCGCATTCAAAGGCAGCTCATCATTCATAATAATAATAGTGATAAAGTATTTTGTTTCATATATATATACAATTATTAGATACATATTATTCATTATTAATATATATATATAATAGAAAATTGTGGAAACAAAAAATAGAAGAAATTTTTTTTTGTTTCTTTATATTGGTCTACCAAGTTTTGAAAATTTATTTTCACTCCCAATATGTTTCGAAGCTGAGTATTTAGTCTTTAAACTTTGGGAATACACTTTTATACTTGCTGCAGTATTTTAAAAATACTTATTTTGATCTCCAATATGCTATAATCAATAATTTAATCGACTAATTATTTTTAATTAGAACCAAATCACTTAAGTTGGCAAATCAACATTAATTAATTCGGATCAAATCGTTTAATTATCATGTTTGAATAACCTCAAGTAATTTGAGTTAAAAATCAGCATTTATTAGTAAAAATAATTCGTCAAAACAAGATGTGGACCAAAAAATAGTTTCTACAAGTATAAGAGACGTAAAATTATATTCCAAAATTTGATGACTAAAAAACTAAATAAACCAATGTTGAGATATTTTTGATAGGTTTTGATGAGACAATGTAACATTTGGTTAGAAAGTTAGAGGACCTAATTTCCACGTTTTATAAGTGAATTCTGGTTGTTTAAGATAGATTTGCTAAGTCTTGTTTTGTAAGTTGTATATACCAGAAAGTAGCATATACTGAGTTTAGCAGGATCCTGAGCTTGAAGTCTTTTTAGCTGTATAAGGAAACAGGATCAAGGAGCTGGACTAGTAAGCAGCATAACAAGAAGCTGACTGCAGGATTCTGGAATAGGAAGCTGTTCAGAATCAGGAAGCTATCGCAGATAGGAAGCTAACTGCAGGTTTCAAAAACAGGAAGCTATTCTGAAACAGGAAGCTGGCGCAGATCAAAAAGTAGGCACAAAACTGTTAACAACCACTGCAATCCGGGCAGAAAACTGTAAGTTCCTCTATCTTTTCTATTGATATACGAGGTTTATTCCGATGATGTACAAGGATTAGTTCCTGCTTGAAGTTATCAGTAGATAGAAGTCAGTGTCAAGCCAATCAGGTTGTGACACCTGGCCCCGCGGCTCTGGCAAAGTACTGTAGCCGAGGAGTGGCGTCATTAATGCGGAACAGTGAAGGACGAGGTCCTGTACCCGATTTTGCCAGACGCTTTAATTACAAAGATTTAAAGATCAATTCAAATTTCAAACAAGGAAAATGTCTTTCTTCAACGAACATTTTCCTACTGATATAAATAGAAGGAGGGAGTGACCTTTGAGACAACTGAAGTTTTATCTAATCTTCTTGCAATTCTTCTTCAGCCCACAATCTCTCAAGCATCTCAAGCTCAGTCACTCAACCTTCTGAAGCAGTCAATCATTTTTTAGAGTTTTCAAGTTTAAGACTGTTTCAAGCGTGCACCAATTGAAGACTTTATATATTTTTTAACCATTTGTTGTGTGCTATGTTGTTTTACTTTTGGTGTCCTTAGTTGATATGATTTGATCATTGCTAAGTGTTAGTCTTGTGTAGGCTTTGTAACTCTGTGTGAGTTTTGTACCCTGTGTGGTTAGTAGGTAAACTTGTGTTAGGATGAGGCTTGTAAATTGAACTGGCTTAACAAAGTTCCTCCTCTGAGAAGGAGGACGTAGAATAATTACACCATCTTTGAACCACTATATGCCATAAGTGTTTACTGCTTTTATCTACTTGTTGCATTGCATTGATATTTCCTGCTGCATACATCATTAGCATTCTGCTAAAGGTTTCTGTTAAAAGCATTTTTTAAGAAAAGAAAACTGTTTTCCAAGGAATCTCTATCTCTTAAGTTTATTCTGCTACATACTGTGATCACCGAGTAAGAAACCTGAATCACCTTATTGTCAGGTTTCTGATCGAGTCACGTTACTGATTCCCTATAGAATAAGAAACCTATTTCATTAAAAGTGTTAAAAAACCATAAAATCGATAGAGATTCATTCACCCCTTCTGAATTTCTGACCACTTGAAATCAACAATCAATATAAATGACTAAATTTAAGTTCTCCCAAAAATACCAACTAAAAGCAATGATCATGTGCAGTTTATGAGTGGCAATGGGTAGGAAGGATGGGACAAATTGGAATATGACATCACCATCCTCACCTCACAAAAGATTAAGATAAATCTTGGGTGAGATGAGAATGACAATCACCATTAAAGTTCTATCATTAAAATGATAACCTTGGTCTATAGTTTATATATTTCAGAAAAACTGTATTCATATTTTATATTTATGTTAATACTTATATGCCAATTAAAAAATTAAATACCGAATGATTTTATTTAAAAAAAACATATAACAAATAAATTTTGACTTTTGGCATCTCTAAATTTGGAATATATACTTGATACTAGACGTACGCAAGAATAATTGACAATTAATTCAGTAGGATTTATATAAGGGTTAATATCCCTATATACCCCATTTCATATAACAACAACCTTTATTACCCCTCAATATAAGAAAATATCCCAAATTACCCATTTTCCTTTATGCCCGTGGACCCCACTATGTTTAATCATTGGAAAAGGCTATTTCCAAGCATCTTTTGCTAACCCCAATTTTATTCTTTAATTTGGGCTAATTATTTTAACTCCAAAGAATTGATGTAATCCAAGCTATTAAACGGGTTTATTTTCTCTTGAAAAAGTATATAAGCTGGAATACTTTCCTCGTGCCAATACTATCTAAAAAACAGTGGTCTGGAACGTGTAACAATGCCACGTACAATTTCTTTAGAAAATAAAAACCCAAAGAATACGGATCCTGAAAATGGTATCAGAGCTTATAAAAAACCCCGAGCCTCTACTGCGTGACATATGGGCCCGAAGCGCAGCTCTCCGTAGGGGATGACCTATCACCTTATCCAAAAGTCGGTGCTCCGGGTTAGCAAGCTGATAGGTGTCTTTTGTTGGGAAACTCCATAATTGGGGTGGGGCGGACAAAATGGTATCAAAGCTTAGGTTTATTAAGAATTTTTATGATATTTATTATTATGTAATTAACCTTTGGTGAGGAGAATTTCTCGCGAAAATATGGATCTGGACAATTGTCCAAGATGTATACCATACAGAAGATATCATCAAATTTTAGCGATGTATGAACAAGAACACCGAGACCAGGTAACATATTGGCAAAACCAATATGTTGAACAAGAAGAAGCAGGAGCCGACAGGGAGACCTTGAGGCAATGCAAAAAGGGAGAAGAGTATTACATGGGTTTCCTTTGGGTGAACCAATGTTTATACATCGAACTTATAAACCTTCAGGAGATCGTTCATCTAAATCATTGATGACAGACGGAGACCCTGAATGGAGCAAGATACTTCCAGATTCATCTAAGATCGGCCTTGATCTTAGAGAAATCCAGAAGACGGTGCAGAATTATGGCAACCACCATAATCATTTACCTATACAGGTCCATCAAATCCAAAACCAGATGGAGATGATGGTGAAATATCAGAAGGAGACCCTTGATATCCTTCATGATATCCAAAAGAGAGTCAAGAATCTGGAGAACAGACCAAGTGTTCCAGGAGGAAGGAGACGTATAGATTTCGGGACGGTCCCCTATTTACACCAAAAAGGGATACCTACTGAAGTCATACGACCAATGACCCGAGATGAAAAGCTCATTGCTATCATCAAAGGAAAATCCATCATAAATTAAGATGGATATGGAGAGGATGAATCTTGAAGATCTACAAGAACTTGCCGAGTCCTTTGCAGGATTAGGTATAGTGGATCTAAAGATGAATACAGGAGATGGTTCAGCCTTGGTTACTCGTGACCAACCACCAAGACCACCTCCACAACCACCAGTAGATCCCAACGTTGCAGAAAGTTCAGGTTCACATCATGTGGATGAACCAATGCCACACGCTGGAGATTTTACAACAAGAGGAGACCCGATTGTTTCGGGAACTCGACATCGATCCAAAAGGCCAGATCTTCAAAATACGCCTTATGGAAAGTCACAACTTAATCCGATACATCCATGCGGATTAATGTTAAATCTAGATATTCTAGATTTCAAGAATCGAGAAGTCCTTATTGATGACTAGGCAGCATCGATGAGAATGGCAGCAGGAACGCTTGATCTTACAAAAGAAGGATTCATTTTACTTCTTGAAATGAGTCTTGAAGAATCTGTAAAGAGAGCGTGGGATATGACACCACCAGATATGAGGAACAATGTAACTGCTGGTAAATCATTAACAGGAATTATCGATAATATGGCTAAATTATTCAAAATCCATTTTATCGGCATAGGCTATTTTGAGGGAATAAAAGAGGAAAAGAGAAAAAGATATAAACAAGCCCTCTACTACCTCGAGTTACATGATATTTGTCATATAGATGAATATATCAAGTTATTCACCGAGTACCGATGGAAGTCCAAGGTGGATGACAAAGAAGCTTCGCAACTTTTCTTTGCGAAGATTCCGAGTCCCTGGAGAGAAATGCTCATCAGGGAATACAAGAGTGCAGACGATTTGGATACAGTGGCTAGAAGGATGTCTTTCCTAAAAGCCAAGTTATCTGAATGGTGCCACCAGACGGCACTCTACAAAAATTACAAGAGACTAAGAGGAATCAATAAAATGGTTCCCTTATGTTGCGAAGAAAATGACATTCCAACAATAGTGAGAGGTCAACCACGGAGACATAAAAGAAGAAAGCAGAGAAGTCATCCTTATAGCCGTGGAAGCAACAACAATAGAAGGAATCATAGGTCTTCATGGAGACCTAGAAGGATGTGGTCTAAACAAAAAGCCCGGAGTTATAAGTCAGGGCAAAGACCAGCACCAAGCAGAAGTAGAACCTCATCAACAGGTTCAAACCAAGGAGGTTCCAGCAGAACTATGGGAAGAAGAACTTTCAGGCGTGCTCACACCAGAGCCAATGAAAGTTTCAAGGAATGTAATTGTTGGACTTGCGGAGCAAGAGGGCATATCTTAACAGATTGCCCAGACAATCAAAGAAGAGGTCTTAGACAGTTCGAAGCTACACCAGAATTCGAAGAAGCTGTCTATTATCAAGATCTTATACAGGTGTATCAATTTGAGGATCTACCCTCAGATGAAAGCATCTATAAAGAAGAGATCTATTCGGATGATGGAAGTGAATCCACATCAGAATCAGAGTGAAGAAGAAATTCTTTAAACAATGAGAGAGGATATGTCAGGATTTCTCTCTCACACAACAGTCTCTCATAAGACTCTCATGAGGATTATGAAAGAAGATCCAAAGCTTCAGATCTACGATGGTTTTACCATTGGAGCTATAGAAAAAGCCTTGGATAAGTTTGGAATTCGAAAAAGAAAACACCAAATTATCCATAGGGTTACTACAGGAGAATTCGCTATACCAATGGAATTCACAAGTAACCTGATCGAGATGCAGCTGATTCCTTACCGAGAGGTTCAGGATATAAGGAATCAGGTTAAAAGAGAAGTTGCAAATACACTCTCATGGATTCATATTGGAGCCATAAGAGTTATTATTAAAGCAACCTTCAAAGAAGGAATTGATTCGTCTCTCAATCTTGTCATATTCGATAAGCGAATCTCAAATCTCAAGGATTCATGCCTTGGGGCAGTCACCGGAAATTTGTGTGCAGGGAAATTGACATTCAATGTCTATCCTAGAATTGCATACAATCTGGGAGATCGAGACTTTAACAGAGTCCTAACCCTTCATCAGGATTTTAAAAGAGAAGACTTGATGAAAGAAAGGAATAGGCCCTACTCGATCACATACAAGATTTCTTATGCTCTCTTCAATTCGCATCATTCAGATGTATTCTTGAGAAAGGAATTTATCGAAGTTCCAAAAATCTTCGATGATTTCGCTAAGGTAATCTTGCCAGAACTCATTGAATCTCCAACCATAAAGGAGATAGATATGAAAATACAAGATCAACCGGTCTTCAATCGGAGTCAAAGCCTCAGAATGGAGACAAAGAGAATGTCTTTCCAACAAGATAGACTGATGAGTAGCAGTCGTTGGGAAGAAAAAAGGTCTAGTACAGTTCAGCGAATCCTAAGTGTATTCAAAACACCAGGAGAGCTAAAATGTCCAGAAGACTGGAGAGCAGTTGAAGTAATATTTGATATCAACCAGAAGGATAATATTTTTCCTTGTGATGTCCTCTATTACCTACAACAACCAATAGTTGGTCGATTTCAAGGATGCCTAAAGATGGGTGAAATCGAATTGACTATCTCCGGAGTCGCAGGAAGAATCCCAGAACAGTTAACTCTGGGTCTTAACTTTCTTGAGGATCATATGCCTTGGGAAAGATTACAAGATGGAATGGAGTTTACAGTGGCTGATAAAAGATACCAAATCAGATGACCACTAGTCCATTCTCTATATACATTTCAATTGGAATGTTATATATTGAATACAAGGCTGAATATTTCGCAGCCTATGTGGATTCAGGAGCAGGAATATGTACTGCAAAGCAGGAGGTTTTTCCTAAAGAAATGGGAGAAGATCTACCAGCCATTGCAGGACGAGATTTCTCCAAAAGGATTCTTATCCTTAACAGAGGAATCAAACAAGCGGAAATTATGATCGGAGGTGCCGGCGATACCCCATAGTATAAGGTGAAAACGCCGCCAATCTATTTCCATGATACGGGAGCAGATGTTTTGCTAGGAAACAATTTCCTACAAACATTCAAACATTTTACACAGGAAAATGAGACAAGAAGGTTTATTTTCACAACATTATGTGATCATAAGATTATTGTCCAGAGACTGCGGGAAGCATTTTATAGAAAAATGCCCTTTCCTTTTCGCAGCAAGCGTGGTGATGAAGCCAAACTTCGACATCCAAAAATGGCGGATAAAAGAAGATTTGGTGATGTATTATAATCCTTTCGACAATTTGGTCCAAGACAAAAGGATACCAAAAGAGTGGATAATACCTTATATTCGTTCAGAATACAAGAAGAAGAACGAGTTCCTCCAGAGGCCATTGCAGAATTGCGGAAAGCCATAATGGAAAATCCACAGAGTGATGTTACCATTGAAGAACAAATATCACTCGAGGATTTCAAGAAAAGGATCCAAAGGAATTACAATGAAGATCATTTAGCATGGTGGGACAAAAACAAGCTCAAAGCATCCTTAAAAGTTAAACCTGGAAAGGAACACGAGTTCGTGAGACTCAAACCAATCCTGATGAATCAGAATGATCGTGAGGATATGCAGAAGATACTTAAGGAATATCTGGACCTTAAGTTGATTTCACCAGGAGTTTCTCCATATAGCAGCCCGGGATTCCTTGTAAGGAATCATGGAGAAATCAAAAGAGGTAAACCTAGACTTGTTATTAATTACAAAGGAATTAATAACATTCTGGAGTTTGATGGATACTACATCCCGAGTAGAGAACACTTGGTTAATTGTATCAAATGAGCCAAGATATTCTCTAAGTTCGACTGTAAGTCTGGTTTCTACCAGATTAAAATGGAGGAAGAAAGTAAGAAGTTCACAGCTTTCTCCACACCACAAGGACACTATGTCTGGAATGTCATGCTTATGGATTTGGCAAATGCACCCCAGATATATCAGAGAAAGATGGATAATCTCTTCAAAGATTATTTCAACTTTATGTTCGTCTACATCGATGATATTCTCATCGCATCAAAGAACATGAAGGAACATCTCAAACATTTGACGATCTTCTCAGATGTTTGTCATAAAGAGGGATTAGTGCTTTCTGAAAAGAAGACAGTAATTACAACAAGACAGATTGAATTCCTCGGAATTAAAATCGATGAATCGGGGATCATTTTACAAAATCATATTGTGGAGAAGATACAAGGATTTCCAGATGATCTCACGGACAAGAAACAACTTCAAAGCTTTCTTGGAGTTGTTAATTTTGCTGGAATGTTCATCAACAATCTAGCATTTTACAGGAAGGTGTTTAGCCCATTACTCAAGAAAGATGTTGCTTTCAAATGGGAGGATGAACATCGAGAAGGGATTAAGAAGCTTAAGGAAGTTTGCAGCAAGCTTCCAAAACTTGCTATTCCCCAAGACGAGGATGAAATGGTTCTCTATACAGATGCCAGTGATCATTGGTGGGCAGCTGTGCTTATGAAAACCATACCAGAAGGAGAAGTGCCATGCAGATATTGCAGCGGTCTGTTTACAGATGGAGAAGCAATTCGATGGCATATCAACGAGAAGGAATTCTTTGCAGTCAGAAAGACTTTTAAAAAATGGCCTCTCTTTCTACTGGCTAAAAAATTTATCTTAAAAATTGATAATTCAAGTGTCAAAGCTTTTCTGAAAAATAAAATTGAATCTAAACCAGAAAAGGCTAGGATACTTAGATGGCAAGCTGAATGCCAATATTATGATTATGATATTATCATTGTGAAATCTCACGAAAATGTTCTTGCAGATTTCTTAACACGAGATGGAAGGACACGTTGCTAACGAGGTCCTCAAACGAGTAAGACATCTTAGGGAAAACCTGGAGAGTCTTGAACGAGAATTTGGGACGTTATGTCTCAATGCTGAAGTTGTTGGACGACTTCAACAAGAAGATCAGAAATCTGTTTCTAATCTAATACGAGCCTGCCAATACGCTCAAGGATATATGTTCCAAGCGTTGCATAAGCCTCTTCTCCAGGCTGCATCTTCAACGGTGCTAAAAGGAGAATTTCGAGATCGGGACTCTAACCCGAAGGCCATGGATTCAAATACCATGCCTACGAGTGTTACAGGTGATGCATTCCTTGAGGATGTACCATCAGTAACGAATGTTGAAGCTTTAGTGTTACAACCTGAGTCTTCAAGTCAACCCAGTACCTCTGGGGTTAAAGAGGTTGAGTTGAACCTGAGGCCGCAGACAGGCAAAACGACGGTTCAAGCTCACACTGACGAGATTAAAATTTCCCCTGTGCAGGTATATCAGCGTCAATGGGAGAAATTAATGACAAGAAACGATATCAACCCGGAAAGAACAACAGTTGATATCTCAGGGAAATATCCCAGAGTTTGGATGAAACCAGGCAGTCATCCAAACGAAGTCCAAGAATGGTACAACTTTGGAGCACTAGCTTCAATTTATACCACATCACCAGGATTCCCAGAAATCTCGAAATTACCGAGATGGATAGGAGAAGCAGTTCATGAAACCTGGACAAACAATCCACACTTGTCCAGATGAGACATCTTGGAGCTCTATTTCATTAGTGCCGCTCCAGAACCAGCTAAAAAAGGCTTTCATGAGGCCTTTCACTTTATCAAGCTTCGGAGACCGGACGGGAATGCCTTAAAATACATAAAGGCAACATCCCCGGAAAAGGTGCCGATACTAGTAGGAGCATTTACTGAGGATGAAGCTTCTACACGACGAGCTTGGGGACTTTGGACTTGTCTGACAGAGATGGACAAGGTCAAATACTCATTCAAGGTCTTCCAGAATTCAACCAATGGATCCTTCATGCTGAATACAATGACTGGATCGACAACAGGATTTGCAGAGGAACTTTTTGAAACTAAAAGAAAGATCCTCTGGGAGAACAAGATTCCGACGAGCAAGGATACTTACCGAAAATTCTGTAATATGACACACATTGGAAGATGGATCGATCAGATCTGTCAAGCGTGTCCTGAACAGAAAGAGCCCGAGTTTGGGAAATGATTCCGACCCAAACTCGACCGACAGGTAGCTGGAGCCAATAAAGAAAAGGGCCCAGCACAAAAGAGACGATATCCCCGGGGACCACAATGTCCAAATTATTAAAGCGTCCCCGACAAAGCAAAATGGGATAACACGAGAAAAGGACTCTCCAACCACTATCACATGGGGGCTGAGTCAAAAGCAAGAGATTCCCCGATAAAATTCACATGGCAGAGTCACGGGGCATGAAGGAGAGAGAGCACTGATTGGCCACAATTGAAAGCAGCCAGCCAGCTCATTCAAGGAGATTTGAAATCCACATTTCATGTCCGGATTTCTATCTATAAATAGCGAGAGCGAAGGAAGCTGAAGACATCGACCATTCCCCTCAGTTTTCTTCTAAACATCTATCTTCTTTAGTTTCTTCTGTAATAGTGAGAGTGTTTTAAGTTTATGTATTTACGAGTTCAAGTCTTCTCTATGATAGGCTAAACCAGTAATTCTCCTCCCAAAAGGAGATTACATATGTTGTAATAAATATTTCTAAGTTCTTAATAAAAGAAAGACTTTTGCTTTCAACATGCGTTTCTAGTATTATTAAGTTCGTCCCCTGGAAGGAATACTTCGTACACCTGGTGTAGGAAACGAACCAAGGTTGTGCTGTACAGTTGCTGAAGGAGCTGGATAACTTGCAGACCATCTTCCCTGAGGGTTGAAGTTGAACAGTGAGGAGCTGTTCGTAGAACGGTCTGGGGGCAGTGATTTTCCAGCCGGTGGCTTTGCAAACCCTCTCACCCGGTGCTGTTACGGTCAAACAGAGGTATGAATTTTAGGGGATAAATTTATTTTACGGAAGCATGTTGGGCCTGATTTTGTTAATGTATTCTTAAGCCGGATATAATTATAATTAATTGTTTGGAGTGGAAATAATAAAATTTTACATGGAGAACAAATTTTGGAAGTTGGTATGAGATCATTAATGTGTAATGATTGACTTTTGGGTAGTTATGAATATTATATAAGGAAAAGAAGTATATTGGGATAATATGTTATATTTTGGGGTAGAATTGTATGTTGTTATAGGAAAAAGGATAATAAGGGATGGACACCCTTTATATAATTA
The DNA here is from genome assembly GCA_954870855.1 of Scutellaria minor. Classification (NCBI taxonomy): domain Eukaryota; kingdom Viridiplantae; phylum Streptophyta; class Magnoliopsida; order Lamiales; family Lamiaceae; genus Scutellaria; species Scutellaria minor. The sequence goes on from OX940729.1 coordinate 7,010,025, forward strand.
CATATTATATATAATTAGCATAAGATATTTTTATTGGTGAAGAAATTGGAGAATAGAGAAGTTTGGCAACGTGGGCAATTGAGGTCCGAGTAAAAAAAAAATATTAAATTCAATGTTAGGAGAGGTGAGAGGTTTGGAATAAAACTCGTGCTTAAATGAATGAGTAATACAAAAGCAGGTGTGGTCCACCAAAGTCGCATCTACACTCTCTCTCATTAATAATAATATTATTTTATTAGTATTAGGGAACACCTCATTTCATTGCTTGATAAAGATGTAACTCCTCTCTCTCTCTCTTCAAAACCAAACTGAAAAAGGAACAGACAAACCAGGTGTCAGGGTGGGGTAATTTTAGTATATTACATAAATTAGGAGCAGATTTTTGTCGTTTTCTACTTTTCGTGAATCACATGTTGTTTATTACTTTAAATATACTATTATTTAGTTTGTTTGTTTTTTTAATGAAAAGTGATAACATTTATATTAGCATAGAACAACCAATTTACTCCACCTCTTAATAGATAAGCTTATGTACTGATTTTCTTAATAGAGATGGTTGTAATTTTTATTTTTTTTCCTTTTTTTGGTCCTGTGCTTTTTGTTAACACTGGGGTGTTTAAAATTTTTATAGATTTTTTCATGTTATGTTTTTAGAATTTATAAGATTCGTATCTTTTTTTCTTATATAAGTTATTGAAGACGATGAAGTTTATAAAATATTAGTAATGATGATATTATAATTTAAATGATTAAATTTAAAGAGGTTTATAAAAAATGAATAAAAAAACTAATAAGATCATGATAAATTATTTTAAATGAAATTAATTTTTTTATAAAAATTTTGTCAAAATTCTAGAGAAGTTTATAAGTTTATAAACATCTTCTTAAATGTTCTAGCTGATCAAAAAAGTCTAGAACAAATTTAAGTTGTCAAATTTTATTTGATAGAGTTGGATTCAAAATAGAATAATTTTATCTTCGATTATTTAAAATTAAACTTCCAACAAAACTACTCCCTTTAATTCAGAATGAGTATCGTTTAGGAGGTGAAATTTTATTTCAAATTAAATGTTGTTTTAGTTATTATGTCACCTTTTCCTACTCAATCTCAATCCCAATATCAATCTTTTTTCTATTTAATTTCTTTAATATGTATTCACACAAGACTATATAATCTTTCTGTATCTCAAATTTACCTAATTTATTTCTCTTATGATATCACTCTTATGTTAATTTATGAATGAGTGGGAAGGAATTGATATTATCTAAGGACATTTTCTTCAATTTTTTTATTTCTTAATCTATAATAAAAATTTCTGAACAATGATTTATTTTGAATCAAATGTAATATTATACTTTTAAGAGATCAACGAATATTATACAAATAGATAATATTTATTTAATTTGAGCATACTGCCCGTTTGCAGCTGCCTTGGAGATACTCTCGAGTCTAGCCAATATACTATGAGCTTCAAATATAATTTCTTTCTGTCACATATTACCTAATAATAATAATAATAATAATAATAATAACCTCAAATTAGCATTTAGTGAGGTTTTAAAGGCTGCTTCCTAGCAGCCACGCTACATTAGCTTCTACATATGTAGCATCACCTTTTTAGCTAATTATTTTTTTTATTTTAATTTAAAATTGATACAACACTGAACCCTTTTTTTCTTTTTGGAAAATCGGTAGCCAATTTGCAATTCCCAAAAGATACTGTCTACAATATTATTTGATATTTTATGTATATGTAAATTGTAAAGTATGTGTTGAATACAACTTTTTAATATAAATAATAGACCTGTTGTTCATGAAACAATATTTACTTATTTATAAAATTTATGTTTGCTTAATAATACTTTAGCAATTAGTAAACCCGGCCCATTTTTATTAAGTATTTATATTTTAATTGAATAGTGCTCATATGCATTAGAATAAACACTTTTAGATCCATCTATTAGATCTCTAATGTATTAAGGAAGATATATCTTCTCCCTAATTTATGGGATTTTATATTGTATTTTGATACTTGTGTACATCTTCCATACTTGTATTGTGTACATGTATATATAAGGGATTTAACCCTTCTGATATGATAAGAAAATTATTCTGGCAGATTACCACTCTTATATGGTATCAGTATTTTCTCGATCCTCTTGATCTCACGCTTCCTTCTCTCTCTCTCTTCTGAACTTCTGCTTCTGCTTCTGACACCCTAATCTCCATGGCTATCGAAAACAATACACACCCCAACCAACAGACTGCTGCCCACATCACCATGCAGCCACAGTCCGTTATCGTGATCACATCCCCTTTTTCTACATCGCACAAGTTAACGAGGTCTAATTTTCCACAATGGTTATCCTTGGTCACTGCCATTCTCAATGGGCACGACCTCTTGGGCTATGTTGAGGTTCGACTCCCCAACCAGCCCTTCCTGATGTTGGTTATCGTTCATGGTTCCGTCAAGACCAATTGGTCTATGCCTTCTTACAAGGCTCTCTAACCGATGAAGTGGCGCCATACATAACTTCTTATACCTCGTCTGCTTCGGCCTGGAAAGGCCTTCACTCCATCTTTGCAAGCAAGTCCCGTGCTCGCATAATGCAACTAAAGAGTGATCTACAATTTGCGAAGATGGGTTCGAGGAGTGTTTCTGAATTCATGCACTCTCTCAAAGCAAAAGTGGACGAACTTTCATTGATTGATTCTCCTGTTAGTGATGATGATTTCACGCTCTATGTATTGGGTGGTTTGAGTTTGAAATTTCGAGATATAGCCGCATCAATTCGTGCGCAAGCATCGTCGATCTCATTCCCACAGTTGATGGATCTCTTGATGGCTCAAGAGAAAATTGTTGATGGCCTAGATGAACCCAAAACCGATCTGACGATTACTGCAAACATGGCGCAACAAAGAAACACTCGTGGTCAGCGCTCAGCCTCTACAGGCTCTTCTCTCGGAGGACGCGGCAGAGGGGGTCGCACTTCCTCGCAACTCTGGACAGTCCCATCATAATTCCGCCCAATCTTCTACAACTCAATCACGCCTGGTGTGCCAATTATGCGAAGTACCAGGCCACTCGGCCTGTAACTGCTGGAGATTCCCTACTGGTTTTCATGCTACGGCTAATGTCGCTCGGTCTCCTGTTGCCCCACCACAGAATTCTTGGTTGATGGACTCTGGGGCGTCCCACCATATTACTAATGATCTGGGGAACTTATCTCTCCACTCTGAATATGATGGCACGGAGGAGGTTCACTTGACTGACGGCTCATCGGTGCCTATTTCCCACACTGGTACCACATCTCTCAAATTTCCATCTCGTACTTTTACACTCTTTAATATCTTATGTGTACCTCGTCCTGAACAAAATCTGTTATCTGTGCATCATTTTACGAAAACTAATAATGTATCTATGGAATTCTTTCCTAATCTTTTTGTGGTGAAGGACCGAGTTACGGGGGCGCCACTGGCCCGCGGCAAGTGTGATAATGGAATCTATCGTCTACAGCCTCCGACTTTATTTTCTGCATATTTTAATTACCTTAGTCTGCGTACCGATTTCCGTACATGGCACTCATGTTTGGGTCATCCCTCTCGTCGTATTAGCCAATTTATTATTTCTAGTAATACTTTGCCATTATCAAAATCCGGCATGTCGGACATGGCTTGAGACTCATGTTTAAGTTGCAAATCTCATAAATTACCATTTGTTGACTCTTCTTTACATGCTGAGCATCCTTTGCATTTTGTGTATGCTGATGTTTGGGGCCGACTAAGGTTTCGATTGATGGATATAAATATTACTTATTGATGGTGGATTCGTTTACAAAGTACTGCTAGTTGTTTCCCATGATTCATAAATCAGATGTCAAAAATATTGTTATTAATTTTCGGTCCATTGACGAACGCCAATTTGGCTTTGTTCTTCGAAATTTCTATAGTGACAACGGTGGGGAATTTTGTGCTCTGAAGTCATATTTTGTTGGAAATGGTATACAGTGGCTTACTACTACACCTCACACACCTGAACAGAATGACTTAGTTGAGAGGAGACATCGTCATATTGTTGAGACGGGTAAAACTCTATTTCATCATGCTAAGTTACCCCTTATATTTTGGTCGTTTGCCTTTCAAGTAGCTGTTTTTCTTATTAATCGTATGCCGACTCCAATTTTGAAAAATGTTAGTCCATTCGAAGCTTTATTTCATCACAGGCCTGACTATACGCGGTTGCGCACATTCGGCTGTATTTGTTATCCATGGTTGAAACCATACACAAAGAGCAAACTGGAACCGGTGTCCCGACCTTGTATTTTTGTCGGCTACTCTCTCACACATGGTGGATATAAGTGCTTTGATCCGAGTATTGGCAAACTATTTGTGACACCCTATGCCCCTCTGACGTATGTTTAATAATAAAATATTCATCATATAGACAGATCATACTAACATTTCATTTATCCATATAAGTATAAAAATATTATTTAAAGACTAATATCATATAAAATTAAAACACACAACCAATATCTCAACATAGGTTATATTAAATACAAATCATGATACATATGTTCAAAATGCAAAATGAGGAGGAGGAAAAGGTTGCACGAGGCATCAGTCGGCCGACCTGGTATAGCGTGGCGTCTATATATACAAACCACCTCAAAAGAGCTATTGAACCTAAAACAATGTATATATGCGATTTTTATGAGTCGCAACTCAGTGAATATAAACCGTTAATTTAATTAAACAATAAACCAATAACAATCATTAACATTGATCATAAACATATGCAAATGCCACTATGTCCGGTTTATTATTCTGTGAACTGTTCAAGCTTGGATCTGTCCCGGGATTTCCAATATGCCATTGTGTATATAGACCCGTAGGTCTCCAATATGAATTTGACCCGTAGGTCTCCAATATGATTTAGACCCGTAGGTCTCCATTGTGTATATAGACCCGTAGGTCTCCAATATGATTTAGACTCATAGGTCTCCATTGTGTATATAAATCCATAGCAAGACAGTCACAGGCCTTTTAATTTCGTGCAATTGTAATGCAACACAACAATCATCTGAACATATGATCACGTATACATTTACCAATATATCATTTGATCCAATGACAATTCATATAAATACATATTTCTTATATAACACATATAACCAATGTCGCATATAAATCACATCACATTGCATATAAATCACATATACGGTTTATACTCACCTGACTAAGATGAGTAGTTCGTTCGTCGCTCTAGTTCCTCTTCTCGTTCTACAGCTCGTGTCTCTATATGATTCAATGCAATTTAGTCTAATTGTCCCCTTAAAATATATTTCTATTATGCAATGAAATGCAATGCATATATGCTTTATTAACCATGTTCAGTATTTTCCCTATAACTTGAGCTATAAAATTCCGAGTCGAGCAAGGTAAAATTCTGTAGGAACTTAACATACAACTCTACAACTTTCATGTTTAGCATTTTTCAAAATTCAGTCTCCAACCTACTTAAAATCAAGCCACAATCACATCATACATATATAATACTAAATTCTAGCAACTTTTATTCTTTTGACATTATCTCACTCAATATTTAACCGAGACATCTACGGTCTTCTTCTGTGTTTAGCTAAGAGATAGGGCTATATGTTTCATGTTTTGAGTTTTTCCCAATTCAGCCTCTAAAGTTACTAAAACATTCAATAATTACGATAACTTGAGATATATCTAATTCACTAATTTCTTTGTACCTTTTTGAGACAATCTTTGAGAATTCACTCCGATCAAATTGAAGAGTATGTCACTACGAGCTCCCCCTTAAAATCTGAAGAAAAACGGTGAAGAAACGAACCCAAATTCGCAAACCCTTCTCTTCTTCTCCCTCTGTTCTTTCTTTCCTCTCTGTTTCTGTTTTTCTTTCTGTGCTGCGTTTTTTTCTTTCTACTTACTTTTCTTTTTTCTACTTACTCCACCGTCCTTTTCCACCGCCTTTCTACAGGCCTACTGAGTAAGTTGTTTTTCTTTTATTTATTTACTTATTATTATCATTACTTTTCTTTCTTTTAATATATATATATATTATAATATTAATTAAATTTTATATTTCTTTTATTCTTTTCTATATTTCTAATTGATTTCTACTATTTATTTTCAAACCAAGTATTATTCTAAATTCTTTACGAATGCCAATATGATATGTTTTTAATGCATCATTAATGAATGCATGAAATGAATGTCAAATGACGTGTAGGTTTTGGGTCGAGGATGTTACACTATTTGTGTCGAGACATGTTCAATTTAATGAACAAGCAATTGCTGATTTTGATGCACCAGCCACCACTTCTGATGACTCTGCAACTTTACCTTTATCTATCCTAGGCCAGCCTCCAACAAGTGATACCCCACCAACTTGTCCTCCACCTCGGTCGGTCTTCCTGGGGCCTCATATCAACCAACGTCCATTACTGCCAACCCCTCCAATGGACAGACCCACTACATTAAAGCGGAGCACACGTACTCGACAATTGTCATCTTGCCTCGAAGGATTTGAGACAGGTCTACCACCATCATTGCAACCTCCAGTTGCTAACACGGTAACAAAACATCCTTTGTCAGCTAACACAATACCTACATCAGCAACAGGCCTTAAAAGATCCACAATGACGACAAGCAATGGCTGCCGAAATTACTGCACTATCTTCCCATGGTGTCTGGGATCTTGTTCAGGCACCACCAAATTGTAATATCGTAGGTTGCAAATGGGTCTTTGTTATAAAAGAAAACCCGATGGAATAATTGAGAGATATAAAACACGTCTCATCGCCAAAGGCTTCCATCAACGCCCGGGTTTGGATTTTCATGAGACCTTCAGTCCAGTTGTGAAGCCAATCACAATTCGTACTATTTTATCTGTCGCCTTATTCTACGATTGGGAACTCCGTCAGCTCGATATAAACAATGTCTTCTTACACGACGACCTTAGTACACCAATCTACATGCAACAACCACCTGGATTTGTTGATCCCACACATCCTAAGCATGTCTGCCGACTTAAGAAGTCCTTATATGGTCTCCGACAAGCACCGTGAGCTTGGTATCACACACTAAGTTCCGCACTTCTTCACTTTGGGTTTCGCCAATCTCGGGCCGATCACAGTTTATTTATTCTACAATCTTCTACTGCATATTTATTGGTTCTTGTTTATGTTGATGATATAATCATCACAGGGTCCAACAAATCCATGCTTAACTCCTTAACTTGTCATTTGAAAGCTTCTATTGCGGTAAAAGATCTTGGTCAGTTTACATACTTCTTAGGGGTTGAAGTTTCGAGCTGTCGTGAGGGATTATTCTTGTCCCAACACAAATATACGGTGGACCTACTTCGGAGACACAACATGGATGGTGCTAAACCCATGAGCACACCAATGAACACGTCCACCTCACTCACGGTTTATGGCTCCTTTGATCCGACAGAGTACCGAAGTGCTATTGGAGGCTTGCAATATCTAACTCTTACGCGCCCAGACATATCTTTTGTTGTGATCAAATTAGCTCAATCCATGTCTCGACCGACCAATGATGACTGGTGTGGTGTTAAACGTATCCTACGCTACCTAAAGAGCACGCTGCACCATGGCTTACTGTTACGGAAACCTAAGACATTGTGTATCTCTGCGTACTCTGATTCCGACTTTGGAGGAAACCTTGTGGATGGCAAGTCCACGTCTGCATACATCATTTTTCTCGACACTTCCCCGATCTCGTGGAGATCTCGAAAATAAAAAGGTGTGGCTCGCTCCTCGACTGAAGCCGAGTACCGTGCGTTGGCTTCCACTGCTGCAGAAGTTTGTTGGATATTTCAACTCTTTCGAGAACTTGGACTCTCACTTTCGTCTCCACCAAAATTACTTTGTGATAATTTGGGCGCCACCAGATTAGCTCTCAATCCAGTTATGCACTCCAGAATGAAACATATAGCTCAGGATCTACACTTTGTACGGGATCTCTCAAGCAAATGCATCTTCACCGTTTCCTATGTCACTACATTGGACCAGCTGGCAGATCTTCTTACCAAGCCTTTGCCTAGGACTCGGTTCTCTTCGCTTCGATCCAAAATTTCCGTGGCTGATGGCACGTCCATTTTGCGGGGGCATATTAAGAAAGATATATCTTCTCCCTAATTTACGGGATTTTATATTGTATTATGATACTTGTGTATATCTTCCATACTTGTATTGTGTACATGTATATATAAGGGATTTAACCCTTCTGATATGATAAGAAAATTATTCTGGCAGATTACCACTCTTATATAATGAACATATTCAAGTGTTATATGAATTAAAATAAACTCTTTAAATTAGTAATACAAAAATAGTGCTCGTTTTTCTGTTGTTAAATCTCTATTATAATCTTCAGACTTCAATAATGTATACGTACATATAGATTCATATATGACGATAATCTAATCACATGTGCAAAAATCATAAAAAGTTACCAAATATACAATAATTTTATTGGTATAATATATATGTCATATGTGTGAATAAGAATTAATATATACCAAATGAATTATTATATCATGAATGAAAATTTCGTAAAAATTTTTACGCTGGTGAATATCGATAACAGAATACTATTATCGATATCAACAACAGTATACATTATTGGAAAATTGAAGAAATATCGATAAATTATCTGTAAATATTGGTATCATTAAAAAAATCATTTTTTAAGAAAATAAAGGATTTATTGTGCAATAAAAAATTTCATATAAACAACCTTCACTTAAAAAAAAGAGGATTTGTACCCTAAAATAATATTATAATTTACAAATTATAATTGTAACAAATTGTTTGTATCATTTACTTTGACTAATTCATCTCTCACCAGTTTCAACAATTCTTTATCATAAACATATCAATTTATCAGTATTTTAATTCAATTTTAACAAAAATGTTTGTAATAATATTTCCTAAATCTCATATTAAAATTCTAAAGTTTTAATATAATTTCCATTAATTTTTCGACTTTTTACTGAAATAGATATCGATATTTTCGTAAAATTAAAATATCAATATTTATACTGATATCGATATTTTCAACTTAGATGTATTATAAATACTAAAAATGTTCTCACCGCCCCAACATAATCAAATTGGTCTATAATCAAATTGATCTACTAATTATCTTGTTTAATATATTCATAGTTGATGTAAATATGTCATTTCTTTAAATCTTCTGATTTGAAATTAAGTGACATGTCATGATAGATAAATTAATAGTATTAATCCGTTTAGCGATTGTATTTATCATTCTCATGCCCACCAAATACCAGTGCTGACACGAACGTTAACATATTCAAAAGATTGCAACTAGAAATTTGATATATTTGCATTAATTTAACATTTATAGTGGTCCAAGATACTTAGTTCTTCAACATGCGTTGCTTAATTAATCATGTATTAATTATGTCAATAAAAGATACTCCCTCCGTCCCAAATTATTTGTCGTTTTAGCTTTTGAAATTTGTCCCAAATTATTTGACGTTATAGGAATTCAAGGCATATTTTCCCAAATTCTTCCAAATTTACCCCTATTTATTATTCCTTACTAAATGCTCTATTATTTCAAAGTAGGCATTGGAAATATGTATTACATTAATAAGGAGTATTACATTCAAATTATATGCTTCAAACTCTTCAAATTATATGTTGGAGTATATTGTAATCAATTTATTAATTACAGTTGTGGTTAAGGTAGTCAACCAACATATTAAATACAATACACAATTATTAGATTTAAATAGGGATAGATCAGTCTTTTTGTTGGTTTCCTTAATCTGCGTGAAAAGTGTTAAAACGACAAATAATTTGGGACGGAGGGAGTATGTAATTTGATTTGGCAAAATACTTAAACCAAGACTTAGAACTAGAACTCTTGAATTATTAACACTGTAAGGATAACTTAATAAGGTTTAATATAGACTCGGATTTGAAAATCACTTTCACATAGCATAGGGCATACAAATAAACCATAAAAAGGTTTAAAGTGTTTATCTCTCCTACTATATAATGAGCAAAAATAAATAAATTAAAAAACCATAAAATCTGCATATTTTTCTTAGGCAAGCAGCTAGCTATATCATAGGTACATAAGACTGGCCAAACCACCTATATAGTGAGGGATATGTACTCATCCGTGTTCTCAACATTTTTGTTATATTAAATAAACAAACACTTTCTAGTCACACGTATTCATATAGAAAATTTTAATGTAAATAATTTGTATTTACTTAATTAATTAAGTGAAGTTTTCTCTCAAAAAAATCGATCTATTAAACGATTTCACCCAAGTTTTAATCTTAAATTAATCCCAACAAACATGTGGTGATTTTTATTTTTTATAATTATTGAATGCCTTATTAATCTATCGTTTAAATCAAAATAACGAACAATTGTAATTTATGTATATACCTCCTAACAATATATAAATTTTTTTTACAAATTTCTAAATCACATATTCCATCAACACACTATCAATTCACAAGAAAAAAATGTGATTGCATTGTAGAATGATTACAAAGTCCAAAGGATATATAGTAGTATTTGAAAGATGACCGACAAGACAAGAAGAAAAACATGTTTTTTTAGAAAAGTAAAAAAGGAATGAATTATATTATGGACAAATTTCAGAATTTGGCTTGGTACTTGTTTATGTCATGACCTATCCATAACACTTTATTCTAGGCATAATAAAGGATAGGTTTATTACTTTTATATCATAAATCAAGAAAATAAATAAAATTATCTTTTTAATAAAAGATAAAAATTGATTTGTGGTATTCAAATTTCATACAAATCATAAAGGATAAATATATGGATAGTTCAATTTTCGTATAATGTTTATTTATAAAATTGATTTTCATGTAAACCGCAAAAGTTATTAAACTGATTTTATTTTCATATAAACCATAAATGACATTAAATTGATTTGTGGCATTCAATTACATGGGCAATTCAATTTTCGTGTAATGTTTATTCATATTTACGAAAATGTTAAAATGTCCCACCGTGGGCAACTCTTAATATGTCCCCTCATTATATGAAGAGTGAAATTAATAGATATTCTTGATTTTTGACACATCAGTCGTGGACACGTCATAATGTGCCCACAACGGATAAGGTAACAAGACTATTCATATTTATATTTTCGTATAAAGGGCTATTCCATTTTTTCGTTCGCGTAAACCAAAATTGTGTGATGTTTTATCCCATTTTTTCGTGTAAAGTATAATTTAGGTAAATCCAAACTCATGTAATGCCATATTTCATATTGTGTAACATCCGAGACTAAGTTGACATTTTTTACTTTTAGTAAAAGGACAATTTTGTCAATTATTTTGTTTATTTTAAAATAGTAACAAAATTATCATTTATGATAGAAAAATAAGCTCTTATAACATGCGGTAAAAGCTTCGACTGACTCTTTTATTTTTCCACCTCAAGATTGTATGTAAATTAATTAAGTTGAGTTTATATATACGGTAATTCAAAAGCACATTTATGTAGGTTTAAAAAAAAAGCATATTTGTATTGTTAATTCAAAGATTATATTTAAGTATTAATTGGGTCGAGTTGAACTCACCATGAGTTTAAGCCGGGATTTTTATTTTTTTATGAATACATGGAATAAAGTTATACTATCCATTATTTAAACATATTTACGAGTCAAATTCTAATTAATGAGTTGATTTGTCTTATGAAAAAATTAGATCTATTAAATGGGCAAATAAAAAATTGTTCAAAGAACTATGACAAAACAATTAAAAGATAATAATAAAAGATTAATTTTATAGTCAAACGTTTTTTTTAAACTAATTAATGAATTTGTGGGGAAGGAACAGAGAAGGATAAGGTTTGTGGCAGCTTTACACGTCTACAAACTTTAAAATTGGCATCTATAAATCATAATAAACAAATTGGTCATATAATATTATTCTATTTCTTCAACTTAAGTATTATAAATTAATGATATTTAACCTTAAAATTAAAATAAATTAAATTCAAACTAAAAATTGCATTATATATAATATTAAAGAATCTCCTTTATTGTAATATATATATATATATATAGAGAGAGAGAGAGAGAGAGAGAGAGAGAGATCTTGTAGTTATTATTGAAGTAGAATTTCAAAGAATATTTGAAAGACTTGAGTTTTATTGAAAAAAAAATTCAGGAAAAACTTGTGAAAAAAGATATTTTACATTAATACACGGAAATTTTGTTATTTGAAAAGAAATTTTTTTAGTAAATGATTAATCGTATATGTTTATTACAAGTAGAATTACAAAGATTAATTTGAGAGGGGCAGTTGACTCAATTAACAAATAATTTAATTATTTCAAATGGGATACATTATTTACCAACTCCACAATTTTTATTAAGCACATCATGAGAAACTTGGACTAAATTAGATACTTATAAAATAATCAAAATATCCTTATATATATTTAATGGGCGTGCTTAATAAAAAAATATGGTGTGAATATATAGCCACATCATTTTCAAAATTTTCAATGACAATATACACATCATATAAATTACTATATTATTATATTATATATTGCGGAGATTAAGGTAACCTTGTTTATGTTGGTTTGTGTTTAAATTAATCGGCTGGGCCGAAATTGAAAACTAAGAAAACGACGGCTCCATTACATGTGGTGATATAAATTCGATTGTAACATTTAACTTCTCACATAGAAAATAAAATTAACTAATTAATCAATTATATTCGGTAGTACACTTTGTACTTGACAACCTGTATTTAAGGATTTCACTGGGGTTGTTCACGCTTTTCGGAGATTATCGAAATCGAATCGAAATCCGAAATGAAAAAGTTCCAAACTGAAAATTTCCTTTGATTTTTTGACTTTCTTCGAACCAAATTTTTTTTTGGTTTGGTTCTGTAAAATTTTCTATTATCCGAACCGAGAACTGAACCGAATTGGGACCGAATCAAAAAATCGATTTTAATATATATATATATATCATTTATTTTTCTATATCTTGATGTAAATGTAATTACATAATACATATTTTGATTAAGTTAATAATTTTTAAAGCTATAAATAATTTACATTTTTTTATTTTTTAATAATTAATAATACTGAACTACATTCTAATGACTCTTATCAAGAAAACATAAATCTTTTTAAATTATGAAACTTTGTAAATTTTGAAATGAATTATGTAGTTTTTTGTTGTCAATAAAACTTTGTTAATACATGCTAATTTCGTTTTATATTATGAAACTTTGTAACTTTTGAAATGAATTATGTAGTTTTTTTGTTGTCAATAAAACTTTGTTAATACATGCTAAATTCGTTTTAAATTATGAAACTTTGAAACTTTTGAGATGAATTATGTAGTTTTTTTGTTGTCAATAAAACTTTGTTAATACATGCTAAATTCATTTTTTGTTATTTATTTTTCTAATTTAATTTGGTGTATTTCAACTTATTTATTTTTTTATTTTAATTTCTTTTAAAATCTCTGAATATCCGAATATTCATCCCGAATTAATCCAGACCAGTGGTCCTAAAGCTCCGAACTGAATTGAACCGATATTTGGTTTGGTTTGGTTTGGTTCTGGAGACTTTTTATTTTATTTTGCTTCCAGAGAATCAATTTTGAAATTCTCCGAAGTTTGGTTCGATTTCGGAGATTTTCAAATCTCCAAACCAACCCGAACCGTGCACACCCCTAGATTTCACCCTGAATGATTATTTTGTTTCTTCTTATTTCATTTTTAATTTGTTTATATAAATAAAATAAAATCTGAAATAAAATAAAAGAGGATGTAGAAAATCAATTATTCTAAACCAAACATGTATATTTGATTTCATAATTAGGAGTTTGATTTTGTCTGAATTTACTTATCCAGATTTATTTCAAGTTGGAATACATAGGATCATATATTTGCTATCGAGTGTAAAAAAGCTTTGTCCTTCAGAAATTCTGAAAGATAAATTATAAAAATATATATACTTATATTAAAGCAGGAAAGTTAGCAAAAATTGTCATGTCATAGTTCTGGCTTCTTTTCCAAGCTTGAATATGACTTCTTTTCCAAGCCTGAATCTGGCTTCCCCTGAAAGACATCACATTATATAAGCAATGTCATTCAACATATCTCATTTCACATCAAATGTTAATAAGAAAACAATTCATAGAGGATAAAAATATCAAAAGAAGAATAGAGATGAGAGAATAAAAGAAGTTTTTTCAAATATCAAAAGAAGAATCAGAGATGAGAGTCATTCAACAGATCTCATTTCACATCATAAAAGTTGAAAATAAGAAAACAATTCATGGATGATAAAAATATCAAAAGAAGAATAAAGATGAGAGAAGAAAAGAAGTTTTTTCAAATATCAAAAGAAGAATTAGAGATGGGAGCCATTCAACATATCTCATTTCACATCATAAAAGTTGAAAATAAGAAAACAATTCATGGAGGATTAAAAATATCAAAAGAATAATAGAGATAGGAGAAGGAAATGGGATAAGAAAAAGAAATATCAAGAGAAGAATCATAGATGGAAGAAGAAATAAATTTTTTTCATATTTAATGAGATATTGACAACATTAATCTCATTGTTATTAGCTTCATTATCCAAATACAACAATCCTCTGATGAAGAACAACATTACAAAAGAAAGATAAAAGAAAGATAGAAAAAATACATAAGAAGGATAAAAGAAAGATAGAAAAAATACATGTAAGAAATTGAGAAGTAAATGAGAAAAGAGGTTGAGTGTTGCTGTCATGGCTGTTGCTTTTCCAACGTATTTAATAGAAGGATAAACAACATATTTACTTACTTCTAAAACACACTATAGACAAAAGATTTGCTTACTTCTATAGATCAAAGATCATGAGGTCAATAAGATGAAATTGTGGACTTGGTTATCATATAAATGAAGAAAAGGACAAAATCTAGATAGAGTGTAGACGGTGGTTGGAGGCGGCTGTTGAATGTAGAATTAATCTTAAAATATTTTTGTATCTAATCTATTTTCTTACTTAATCGTTTCCTTATATTTGAATTTTACTTCATTTTTTATATATTTTTATGTGGTTTTAACAAATAATCATTATGTATCTGTGACTTAATTAATAGATTTAATGTATATTATTCATATTATCTAACTACTTAATTCATTGTAGTTTTTTATACATGACATTTGTTTATTGTTTATTTACTTTTTGATACTTATATTTACTGTTTATATGACAAACTGCGTATCACGCGGGTGTACTGCTAGTTACGTATTAATTAGTTTAAAATTAATAATCACCAAAAATTAACTTGAGACAACTTTTGAAATATGGCAAATTAAAATTTGAACTTCTTTCATGAGATCTTAACTCATCTATAATTCTGCGGCTCTGGATCCATGAGAATGATATAATATCGACAAAATGATCGAATTATTTTATTTGAGTAGCACTCTTGTGCACGTGATACACACGTGCATTTGGGTCGGGTTTGGGTGCGGGTTGATCCGGATCCGTATATTTTTTTTTTTGTCCTGACCTCTATGTTATGTTAGTCGTACATTTATGTTATATTAGTCATACCTTTATATTTAGATATCATATCTTTATTTAATACTTTTAACTCTAAAAAACATTAATATCGCCACAATTTGTACATGTTTACCTTTATGTGATAATACTCATACCTTTATGTAATATTACTTATACATTTATATCAACATAATCATACATTTATGTAATATATAAAGGTACAACTAACATAACTAAAAGGTATAACTAACATAACTAAAATGTATGACAGTTTAACTAAAATGAATGAAAGGTTAATATGTCTGTCTAAAAAAAATACTAAGGTATAATTAGCCTTACAAAAAGTATGAATAACATAACTAAAAAAGTATGACTAACACTACTAATATGTATAGTTAACATAACATAAAAGTTTGACACTTGGGAGCATGTTTGGGTGAATTTTATTCGCAACCTGATGATACGTACAAATGCATGGCGGGTCGGGTCGACCCAAGTATACGGATATAAGGTTCGTGCACCAAGTGCACAAAAGTTTTTGTCATTTTATTTTCATCTCAATTATTACAGACTGTCTAATTAAAACAAACTTAAAAACAATTTTGAAAATTCAATAAACCCACAAATATAATTTGTTTTTTTCTTTTTTAGTTCATACATTCTTCTTGATCCGTTTATACATAAACTCTTCTATTCAATTATGTATTTTATTTGTATATTAAATGACGTCATTAATTAACGGATGATATATATTAAAGATATTAAAATATGAGATAAAAATACTTAATATACCGTATAATTGATAAATAATTTGCTAACATTGTTTTAAGGTTTAATATAAGACTAAGACCATATATAGCTTAAATGCTAGTCGTCAATTCTTATGCACATTTAAGGTGAGCAAACGTGTGAAGCAGTTTTGCAGACATTTATTATACATAGGATGTAAATATCTATTTTCTATCTACATACAATCAATTAATCATAAATACCTCATAATTATATTCAGATAATTTATTGTGACTTATTTTATGATTTTATTTAAAAAATTGTCATAATAAGTGTAATCCCATATTTTATTTGTATCCTGATAAGTAATTAAATGGGATTTTATCGATTTATAATCTGAAAGATAGATTATTTTTCAATTCGATATCTAAATGATGACAAAATACCATTTTTGAGGCTTAAATATGATATTATCACTTGAGTGAGTCTCTTGTAAGACCGTTTCACGGATTTTTATTGGATTACATGAAACGTGTCAACCCATAATCCTATTACCCACAACCCAAACCCTACAATTCATATATTATTTGTGGGTGATGGGCTCCGTCTCACGGTAGCTATCCATGAGACCGTCTCACGTAAGTTTTGACATCTTCAATTATATATATATATATATAAGATTATTTTATTTTTCTGATTCTTTTTTCATATATATGAAGTATATCAAAAATATTTAGGAATTATCATTTTAAAAATATTATTAAATTATTAGGAATCACAAGATGCCAAATTTACAAAATCTTATTTTTGTGAGTTTTTGATTAATTAATAGCTTTTTATTTTAGGTTTTTAATTGATATATAGTTTTTATCTTTTAAATCTAGAATTAATAATTACCATCTTTCAAACTCTAAATTAATAATTTCGTAGTATATATATATATATATATATATATATATTTTTTTTTTTTTTATTGTAAGACGTGATTATTATAAATGGATATATACAAACCAAATAAAATATAAGATTAGAACCCCTAATTTCAAATGTTGTTTTCACCGTTTGTTGTCTTTCCCACACAAACATATATATTATCGTTTGTTAACTTTTTTGTTTTTTTAAATAAAGCCATATAAAAATATTTTAAAGACTTGAAAATAAATATGAATGACTTTGCATACCATGCATCATCCTGGTGGAATAATTGATTCATATCTGTTTCTATTATTTATAAAAAAATGTAAATGGTTACAAAATATGAATTGTCGAATATATTTTTATCAAAAATTATTATTTAAGGTTATAATAGTAATTTAGGATTTTCATATTTAAATAATTTTATATTAGAATATTCATTCAAAATCCTATTATAACTAGAAGTCTAATATAAAAGTGTTATACATAAGATATTTGTATTATTTATTTCCTTAGTTTGGATTGATTTTCACGTGCAACGCACGTTATCTAAAACTAGCAATCTTAAAAAAAAATCGATTCATATAACAACTACTTTGTAAGTAGTTATTAGGAAAATCTCAACAACTTAAGTTTTTTCAAAAAAAATTATTACTATTAAATTACATATTTTAATTTTGATTCTGTAACTACCTTTTTTTTAAATGTTGGTCTAATTTGAATCAAAATGTCAATTTCTACCTATGTGGAAGTCAGAATTGAAAAATCCACTTCAATATTTCAGCCATCCACATAGAAAAAAATTGAAATGATACTTAGAGAACAAAAATTAAAATGCGTAAAATTTGTGATTAGAAAGTGGATAAGACGTAAGTTATAGAATAAAAATTATAATTTTCACTTAAGATTATATTGAAGATAATCGGTCGACTTTGATAGGCGAGATATCATGAATTCATATATATGTAGTGGCTATGGTCTAATAGAGTTAGAAATATTTATTCGAAAAACAACGTCGAACCAATTAAGAAAGATCGTTAGGCTTTGCTATAATGATCTTTGGTTATAATCCTAGCTAGCTACAACATTCAAATTAAGTTATAAGGGAAGAAAATATGGTATTGTAAAATAGAAATAATAGGTTAAAAAATTATGATATCCTATAAATATAAATTCAGGTGATAATAAGAAGGTATCGAGACAAGTAATCTAAACATACCTATTTAGCACATAACATTTATTTTGCAATATTGTCCGCATATGATGAATGGTGTGTGACTGAGTAGACCTCTCAATATGTACCAAATAGTTACACAAAAATACTTGCAATTTCATCAAAAATGCAATTTTATCACAATTTTCCAAGTCATGCGCCTTATGTGAGGATTTAATGTGGTTATTTAGTTGAATATATGGACTTTGATCATTGAAAATTAGAATTGTAATTCGATCTATAATAGTGAATAAATATTTTTTTGTTAGTAAAAAATAAAGATCAGGATTAAATTGTAAAGTGATTTTTATTTTTGCATTTTGACCTTCAATAAAATGGTTTTTTTTTTACTAAATTCAAAATGCTAGAATAATCCTTTTTTTTTTACTAAATTCAAAATGCTATATTTGGAATTGGACCTCCCACAAATAATTAGTCAGTAATTCTTTTAGCATAATCCCTACTCATATGCTAAAATTATTCTTCATCTTTAAATATCAGTAATCCATTTTATTTTAACTTTCATACATCTAAAAAATTTGAATACTCACAAAGCTATTATCATATTTATAAAATTTATATAAGATGATTTGACGAATATAATTTTATAAGATGAAACTCAATTACTCACAAATGATATATATATATATATATACTTATAAATTCATAAATAGATTGTGATTGATCTGTCTCACAAAACAAAAATCCAAAAAATGGAAATTATGGTTGAAAAATTAAAAGTATTTTTGCTTGAATAAAAAAATACCATTTGAAAAATAGACCTATAATACCAAAAAAAAAAAAAGGCTTGGATAAAGAAATAAAAACTGGAAAATAATACAATTTGAAAAAATGAAAATTAAAAAAAAAAAAGGTCCGACAAAATCAAGAGAGTGGGAAGGGACAAGTTCAGTTGCCCATTTCAGGCAGTAAAACTTGAACCAATCAAACGTTAAAATTTGTCTTTGTTTAAAAAAAAAAAAAAAAAAAGGAGATGCTTGACACTCCTCCCTCTTCACAATGCAAATGCCCCACTTTCTCTCTCTTCAAGCCCCCCACCCCCCCCCCCCCCACCTACCCACCCACATATAAATTATAATAATAATAATAATAATAATAATAATAATAATAATAATAATAATGTTTATGTGTGTCTGTGTACGCGAATAAAATACTATAAACATTGAATGCCGTTTGCCTATGGTTGAGCATGTATAAATATTCTTCTGTTTCCTTATTATTTTCTTGATCCTTTCTTCTTTTTTAATCCACCTTTTTCCATTTCTATCTTCTTCCCTTCCACCATTTTTTTATTTTAATAAAATAATTGCAACACCCTTTTATTTAATGTCTACTGCCGACATATAGCGAGAGAAGCAACTTTTGAGTTCAAGACAAAATCCATCTGTATAGCTCTCTAGGGAAGAGAGAGAGAGAGATAAATCGAAGATGTTTGATCTCAATCTCAGCGTAGATTGCAATGGCAAGGCGGAGTTCATGGCGACGGATCATTTGGAGGACAAATCTCCGGCCACGTCCGTGTCGTCGGTCGTGAACGGAGAAACCAGCTCCAGCAACGACGACACGTGCTCCACACGCGCCGCCTCCCCCGGCGCCGGCGTCGACGTCACATTCAACTTCGACATCGTCGGCGGCGGCGACAGGAGCAGTGATCCGGCCGACAAGGGTGGCGGCGGCGGTGGTGATCGTGGGTTGACTTTGGTCGAGTCGGGGTTGGTGACTCGGGAGCTGTTCCCGGTGAGCCGACTCGGTGAGTTGAACCTGGAGAGGCAGAGGCAGATCGGTGACCCGGTGAGTCCGCCGAGTAGGATGGCGGTACAACCACCGCAGCAGCAGGTACCACAAGTCCAAGCGAGGAAGAGCCGGAGGGGACCCAGGTCAAGAAGCTCACAGTATAGAGGGGTTACTTTCTATAGAAGAACTGGCAGATGGGAATCACATATATGGTACAAATTACATTTCATTTTAATTCAAAATCCCTTTTTTTTCTCTATATTTTTTATTTTATTAACTTTTTCATTTTTTTATTTATTTTTAATTTTGGCTTAATTTTGATGCAGGGACTGTGGGAAACAAGTGTATTTGGGTATAAACATGACCTATTATTATTATCTTTTTTCTGAATTAATGTTCCAATTTTGGTATATTTTTTGGTTGATGCTGATGGGATTTGGTATGTATTTCTGTTTAATTAGGTGGATTTGACACTGCTCTTGCTGCTGCTAGGTAATTTATTTAATTATTTTTAAATCTTTTTGGGCATTTTAAGGATCATGAATGTCACTTAAAATCAACTTCTCTTGATCAAGTTCTTCAGTATTTCCTAAATTATACATAATTTTATACAATTCTTGATGAACTTCACTTTCTTGATTATTCAGAGCTTATGATAGAGCTGCAATAAAATTCAGGGGTGTCGGCGCAGATATCAATTTCAACCTCACTGATTATGATGAGGATATGAAACAGGTGAGAAACATTATCCACAATTCTTGTCCAAACCTACTTTGTCTGAACAATTCATCTTTGCAATGCTTGTAACATGTCTATCCACCTCATAATTTGATCAAAGAAAGTGAGGTAAAACATGATATGAACATTTTGTGATTGTTTTGATTGATGTAGACGAAGAATCTATCGAAGGAGGAATTTGTGCATATACTTCGTAGACAAAGCACTGGTTTCTCAAGAGGGAGTTCTAAATACAGAGGAGTGACACTCCATAAGTGTGGCCGTTGGGAAGCTCGAATGGGGCAGTTTCTTGGCAAGAAGTAAGTTCAAGTAATTACTTTATTCAATACACTCTTTGTTTTGTTGTTGATTGAGAATGTTGTGAAATAAGTGGTTTAATGTTAAAATATAGGATTCATGGGGACTGTGAAATGTTTGTATATATGTTGATGAATGATGATATAATTAAGGTAAATTAGTAGAGAAAATAGTTTGGGAATCTTAGTGAGGATTGCAATTCGCTGCAGGTATATATATCTTGGACTATTCGACACTGAAGTAGAAGCAGCAAGGTCCTAATGATTATGAATTTTACTAAGTTTTTATACTCAACATTATCTCTCTCTCGATAGGGTGTGATCCAACTCCTATCTCTCGATTTTTTCTGCAAATTAGGGCTTACGATAAGGCAGCCATCAAGTGCAATGGAAGGGATGCTGTGACCAACTTTGAGTCGAGTGCATATGATGGTGAGATGATATCAGAACCATGTAATGAAGGTGAATTTTCTAACATTATGATTTGCCTTTTATCTGTGATTGTTTCGAGACGTGTGTTTGAGAAAGTTGTCTGAATTCTTGATGCCACCATAGCAGGTAGCAAGAATGATCTTGATTTGAACTTGGGGATATCAACCTCGTCCCCTAAGGAGAGTGGAAATTTGGGGCCGTTTCACTTCCATCCTTACGATGTTCAAAGTGCAAGATTGTTGAAGGTAGAGTTTCCGATAAAATCTTCTAATCTCTTATTATCTTTATGAAAATGGGAATGACAATAGATGGAAATCTCGTGTTGTTTTTGCAGCTCCAAGGAGTACCAGTAAAATCGGAGCATCCTGTTTTATTGCCGGGTCTAAACCCTAAATTCACCCCCAACTATGAGGTAAGCATATTGATGTTTTCTATTTGATTTTATGGTTGTCATTGTCATAACATTATCGAGTCATATGATAGCTTCTAACAACTTCCAAACCTTGTTAGACATTGCTTTTAACAATATATAGACAAATTGATAGGATTGGTCGATTACTCACTCTGAGAACTGTATCATATGTTCACTGCTGATGTGGCAAGCTCACAGCGAGCGTATTTTCATGATAACTAATAGAACATACCTTTGTTCTCTTAAGACACTAGATTTTGTGCTAAACAATGACAAATTTTGTAGTACTCATCCAAAAACTCTATTCTACATATGATTGTTCTTGGCAACAATAGACAAATTTGTAGGATTGTTCATCTACATACCCACTATGAGTGCTGTTTAATATATCCACTGCTGATGTGTCAAACTCACAGTGAGGTTATTTTCATGATCATTTATATGTTGTACGTACCGTGGGTAAATTTGGTAGATAATGACAATCTAGCTAATACACAATAACTAGTAGAACATGCCTTTATTCTAGCTCTTAAGACACTAGATTTTGGTCTAAACCATGAAAAATAATATGGCAGGAAAGGGGAGCTAAGGAACGAACGGAGTTGGTTTCATCGCAAGAAGTGGCAAAATGGGGATGGCAAATGCACGATCAAGTTCACCCAACCCAAATTGCAACGTTGACAACTGCAGCATCATCAGGATTCTCGTTACCTGCTAACCCTAACCGTCCATTTTCCAATTCCGATTCTTCATATCCGATGGCCCTTAATCTCTGCTTCTCGTCCTATCCAGCTACATCCACTAACGCATCTCAGTATCATTCTCACTTCACGCAATGAAGCTTCAATTGGAAATGCAGTAACACTGCAACAGGCTTTTTTTTCTTTTCTTCCCATATTATTCTTTCCTTGGTTAGAAATGATGATACTTTAAAGAAAATTGTTTTGTTAATTGAGGGACAAAAGTTTTAGTTGAATTTAGCTCCCATTCCTTTCTGTTGTTAAACTGATATATATACTAATTCAATATCTACTAATTCGATCTTTTATTCATACATAATGCAAACAAGTGTGAGATTTATGATAGATATTACACTCGATATAACTCATTGAGTATAACCTAGTCATGTTATGCATGATAATTCTTGATATCGCTTAACAAAATCACAAACCATAGAGACAAATGATGCGATAAAACTTGATACAACATGATACGACATTTGTTAAAATATAACAAGATACAAGATATGAATTTTCAAATTTAGTTATAGATTATAGTTTTTAATGGTAGGATAAGATAAAATGATTTAAACTTAATTTATATGAGGTGGGTATAAATACATGATGGCTAGACCTAGTTGGCATGTGGCTTTACAATAACCTATCTAGGGAGTAGGGGGGGGGGGGGGGGGGGCTTTGATTGCCCTCATACATGCCTCGACATTTTTTTCCAATAAAATTATTATAAAATACTATATATGTCATTGTCAATTATTAATTTCAAGTGACTCTGTGTCACATTTATGAAATTGTTGTTTTTAAAAATACAAGAGGGTGAACTTGATAATGTTGTACAAAACCAAGACAAATATACAAAATACTAGTAATACCTATGAGACCTACCTTGTCCCATCTCATAGAATCATTTTTATAAGGGTGGGACTATCCGCACCCCTCATTTTTCTAAGCACACCCCAATTTCCTTGGGGTGTGCTTAGAAAAATGAGGGGTGCGGATAGTCCCACCCTTTTTATAATTCAAACTTCTTTCTTATATATAAACTGAGAATTAATGCTGAAATTTTTAATTTCCATCTCCTATGTAATAGATATGGATGGTGTCAAGGTATAAGGCAACCATGCTCCCAACCAAGAAAGAAAAAAAGGAAAATTTTGAGGTTTCCATAATTTGAATGTGTGTTGTGTATATATATTTTTGTTCAAATAAAATGTTCATAGTGAATGATTAATGATTACAAGTTTATGGAAAAATTAAATGTTGCATCTTGAAATTAGTGACTGATTAAGTTAAGTGCCTAAAAATAATATGGAGCTTTAGATTATATATTACAGCAAGAAATGATAGTACTTGATATTACTCTAAATAAGTATTGATTGGTTTAATTTGTTTAACACCTTGAAACAACTTTGGTTCCCTATTCTGACCCTAAACTTAAACCAACATATTCGTATTTTTAATATGATATAATAGTACTTTACACCACAAAGTCATATCAAAAGACGATATAATAGTACTTTACACCACAAAGTCATATAAATTTTTTTTGGGTAAATTACATTTTTAATACTCAAAGTATACCCCAATTTCACTTTGGTACCTCCGTTTTTGCCACTTACAGTATTGATACCCAATGTTTTGAAAAATTGCGTATTGAGTACCTTCCGTCCAAACTTGACGTAATCTAACCAACCCTAATTTTTTTTCCGCGAAAATTAATCGTTTTTTCCTCCTTTCATTCTGAAAAAAAACTATTGTGCTCTAATTTCTTCAATCTTCTTCAATCTTTTTCAAATTTTCACTAAATGTTCACCGATTCTTGCATCACATAACTAAAACCTGTAAATTATCATAGGGTGCGGCTATCCGCACCCCACTGAAATACTAAACACACCCCAGTTGTAGTGTTACTGTTCACATGTGATGTGAACAGTAACACTACAACTGAGGTGTGTTTAGTAGATAGTGGGGTGCGGATAGCCGCACCCATTATCATATTGATGAAGAAACCCTGTCCCAAAGAGCCTGGGTTGAAATGAAGAAGCTATGGCGGGTGGTGGACCCAAAAATCTTCAGTCGTATCACGTCGTACTCGATGTTCTTCATCACCCAAGCCTTCGTAGGCCACCTGGGCGATCTGGAGCTAGCTGTCATGTCTATTGTCATTGACGTTGTCCTCGGCTTCAACTACGACCTCCTGTTGTGTGTTATTGTTGTCTTTCTTGATCTTCACGATGTCGATCCTGAAGCTATTGGGTCAGCCGGCCGATGTGGCAGAGTTGTCAGGGGTGGTGGAGCTCTGCTTTATTCCGTTGCATTTCGGCTTCACTTTGATGTTTCTGTTACAGATGTTTTTGTAGAGCCAACTAAAGAACATCTTGATGGCTTGGGCCAAGGCGGCGTTTGTAGTTCCTGCTCAACTGGTTGTATGTGTACAAGATGCAGCTAGGGTTGAGAGACATCGTCGTGACGCTGAATGTCTCGATTGAAGAAATTAGGGCACAATAGGTTTTTTAGAATGAAAGGGGGAAAAACGACTGATTTTCGCCGAAAAAAAATTAGGGTTTGTTGGATTCCATCAAGTTTGGACAGAAACTTGACGGAAGGTACCTAATATGCAATTTTTTGAAACATTGGGTACCAATTCTATAACTCGCAAAAATAGGGGTACCCAAAGTGAAATTGAGGTATACTTTGGGTACCAAAAATGTAATTTACCCTTAATTTTTCTTTGACAACATATGGTTTTGTTACTTGTCTACACAATTTGAATGAAAAGTTTAAAATAATTCTTGCATTCACATGTGTAGAGTGCAAAGTAATATGAAGAAGACAAAATTATTTCAAGCACCGACAGAACTGGAAGCGCCCTTTCTTTCAAAGAGAGGAGGACAGGCTATTCACATTTCATTTGATGGTCAGAAGCGAAATGAAAGCTAAGCAGTGGGAATTCCCCGGGAGGAAAATAGAGATGTCTCCTACGCTATCCATAATGATGTGATGAGAGATGTTATTTATATTTTATCAACAAGTGTAAATTGTCATTTTTTTATATTTATGGTAAAAAATATATACATATTATCTATTATGATAGAAAAGTAATTCACTATCCTAATTGTGGTAGCGCAAAAACTTACGTGAGACCGTCTCATGGATCCTCTTCCGTGAAACGGATCTATTTGACCCACTATCCAACCCAACCCAAACCATAATCCAGCCCAACTCAAATCATAGCCCAGCCCAAAATCAAATTAAACCCACAAGTCAGCCCACTAACCTATACACAACCTGAGACAACCTGAGAAAACCCTATACACCATCCACTTGTCTCATCTATCATCAACCGTCACACCGTGAGTGAAGCCATCACACCTAACGCTAGACTTCTTCATCGCATACACCGTCGCACGCCGCTGTCATACCCACCGTCAACCGCGTGCAGCAAGAGTGTAAAGTTAAGGTTTGCTGATGAACCTTTGAGATAAAGAAGAGCAGCATCATAGGCTCTAACCGTGGCTTTAGGAGTGGAGTAGGAATCGAGCCAGATTCCTATCTTCTAATTGGGTGCTCTGATTTCAGAAACCCATGAGCCCCAACTTCTCATTCTAACACCCTTGTACTAAATCTTGCATTTGAAAGATGGGTTTGTGTGTATTAATGGTGATGTCGTCATCGTGTTGGTCTCTGCCTTGATCACCATTATTGGGTTTTGAGCAATGGATGTGTAACAATTTGAGTTTGTTTTTTTGGTATTGGAAATGGGATTTTGATGGTGTTTGGAGAGGGGGTTTTGGGGGTGTATAAGTATGCCTCTTACATCTTTAAGTATATGATTTATATACATAAGTATGTGATTTCTGCACATTAGTATGTGATTTTATGACTGAATTTAAATTTATGTATAAGTATGTTTCTTACATATTTAAGTATGTGATTTATGTATATAAGTATATGATTTCTGCACATTAGTTTGTGATTTTATGACTGAATTTAAATGTATATATAAGTATGCCTCTTATATCTTTAAGTATGTGATTTATGCACATAAGTATGATTGAATTTAAAGTTATATGAATAACATTACAACTTCTTTTTGTTTTGCAAAAACTTTACATCATTTAAGTACGAGATTTCTGCCTATAAATATGTGAATGTTTGGCTGAATTATGTATAAGTTAAAGTAAGTCTCTTACATCTTTAAATATATAATTTATTGATATAAGTATGTCTTTCAAACCTTCAAGTATACGTTTTTTCATTCTATTTTTTCCATCTTTTTTATATAAGTATGTATTTTACAACTATAAGTATCCGTTTTAAAGCTATAAGTATGCATTTTATTCTTATATATTGTTATGTTGTTATATATAAATAAACGTTTTGTATAAGTATGTGTTTTAAAACTATAAGTATGTATTTTGATTTTTATTGTGATTTTGTTATATAAGTAATCATTTTATATAAATATAGTTGGATTTTTTATTTTCTCAATTGCATATAGTAAGTTGAAGAATATTTATTAAGTCAACCCATTAATGTGTTGCTAAGACTCATGTTTTGACATCTATTTCGGGTTGCTTCCATACGACAGCAAGCATAATATTTTGTCCACATAAAAAAAAAAAACTTTAAGGATAATGGTTTTGCGCTGGTGCGGCGGCTTCCAACTGCCTGTGGTAACTTCCTTAGTGCAATGATGTGGACTGTGAATTTGGATTGTGGGTCAAATAGATCTGTCTCACAGAAGGGAATTCGTGAGACGGTCTCATAAGAGACATACTCTTGTGGTAGAAAGATTATCCATTTTTAATTTATTTTTTTCCTTAAATTTCCAATACATTAACTTTAAGGTTTTTTTTTTTTAAATGGGAAAAACACTTACATTTTTTTTACTCAAAATGTAACCATCATTTAACTTTATCTGGCTATTTAATTTGGACTCGGTGATATATCACACTATTTGATATAAGAGATTCTCTTTCCATCGCTAAAGATATTTTTGGGCATTTTTTACCACAAATCAGAATTTATGATAAAATTACCTTTTTGAAAAAAGTTAGAATTAATAGCTGACTCATCAACATGCACAATTTTCGAATAATCTTATGTTTTATAGGATTACACAAAAATTGATTAATTTTCGTGTAAGAAATACATTTTTAAATATATTTTAGGAAATTAATGTTCATGTAACTCAAAAAAATTAATTTCTTTTTTTTTTTACGTGAAAATTGGATTAATTTTCATGTAACTCTATAAAGCAATAAGATTGCACGAAGTCACTAAAAGCGCCGTTATTTTTGACTTTTTTCATAAGGATAATATTGTCAAAATTCTAAAATTGGAATAGAAAAGTATATCAAATGATGTTATTATATCTTTTAATTTTCTAAATAAAAAGATGATGCAGTGATTAGCTAGAAAATCGAGGTGGACTTGAATATGATTATTAGTGAGTGTGAGCATGAAAAGAAGTGACTGTTGACAGGAAGATTCGGTATCATTGTACTCTCATTTCAGTCATTGTCTGCCCCAAATGGGTACCGCCTATTGCCGGTCTTCTTTAATTTCTTCATCGTACAATACTACTTGTGTAGTACCATGTTTACCATTTTTTATTACCAATTTGGGTGTACTACGAACCTACAATTGAATTTAAATGTAAAATACGATTCGGTGTTTTTTTGGCAGTATTGAAGTTGACGTCTACTTTAAATTATAAAATTTCATATAAATATTTCTGTTCCATATTATTTAGAAGCTAAAACATTATAATATGTAAAATTATGTAGAATTATTGAAGTATTATGTGATAAATAAGCACGAGTTTGAAAATAAGATGGTAATTAAATTATTAATTTACTTTTATATAGCAATTTATACCTATCAGTTAATCATTTTGATCTAACCCAAACACAATGGTTCTTATAAAATTTGGAATAATGCAGCCGAGACGATGATGGCAGATGATCACACATCAAAGAGTAACAAATAAAGGATTAAAGAGCAAAGTGTAAAAGAGAGGATATGAGAATGTGTGATATCCCTTTTTCAAACATAAACATCATAAAAGATGCTTATAAGTATTTGTCTAAATGCACTGCAAGTCTTGACTTCTTCTATTCCTTAAACCACATAAACATCTTCTAAGATAGTAAAATCACTCAAACACTCTTGTTTATTGAAACTTTTTAAAAAACACACAATTACCCACACAGCCAAAGATTCAAGAGCCCTATACCTTCAAATCCACTAATTAAGAAAAAAATGTTATAGCAATTATAAACATCAATCACCACTGCCCATGGACTAGTAATGAACACAAGCATAGTAAAAGCATCACTTTATCTGGATTCTACGTCCCACCTCAACACTCAGAAAATAAAGGATCGCCAAGTTAAGTATTTCGTTGTTTAGCCATCAAATCGAGCTCGAGCCCTTATTCTCAGACTCCTTTCACCTGCAAATAGTTACAAAGCTTAGAACAACAAGATCACTATATTATAAAAAATAAACAGCAAAGACAATAGTAATCAAGGACAAACATATTGCAATGATGCACCTGTGCATTTTCACAAAACTGGATAGCCATACAAGGAAACATGGACATAATTGTAATATTTCTATCTTAAATCACAGTCCCCCATTTTTTCTAATGCCAAGTACAAAAGAAATCAATGGGCGGAGGATGTAAAATTCCAAGTATATTCATATGATCTAATCAGAATCGCTAGCAACATTAATTTTTACATCTTCTCCATATATATGTTAATTACAAGCCCATTACTTTCAATAACATTCACTCTGATGTATGTCACATACCTGTTGGTTTCCGGAATCCCCGTTTGAGAAGGTTTGATCCTTCACCAACCTGAAAGTAGCCCTTCAGACTAATCACGACTCACTCTCATCTCCTTAACGGGAACATTTCCAGAACTTTCTTGGCTCCACTCTTTAAAGGGAATACAAAATCTGTTATTGGGTCTCTTTAGGATGCCAACTGGTTCAATCCTTTATGCAGGTTTGTCAAAGTCACACGCAATAATCCTATTTCATCATTCAAGTCATTAGAATAAGACTCCTCATATCAAATCCCATAAGTTCCATTGAATAGATTGCCTGTTCGGACCTTGGAGTCTTCATATCCACCATAGAACTTTTTAAATCCCAATCTCTCAGTCCTGATGAGATCTGCCATTACCATATTATTTCCAGCTTGGGCCTCATTCCACCCATCCCATTGTCCATTAGAGATTAGTCCGTTCCTTGACTGAGAAAGGGTAAACTGAGAATATGGAGAGATGTTATGGGCTAGTGTTTGCTCCATAGCCCTAGAAGGAACACGGTAACCATCACCAAGGTGGGCAAAATTGTCCCCGAGATCTGGATATCTTTGATTCTGATGTGAAGGAAGCGATCTTTGCAAAAATGATTGGAATTTTGCATCTTCATATATATTCGACTGCGAAGAATAACTTGGCATTAAGTCACCTGGAAGCGTACCTTTGCCAACTGCCAATATTGCAGGATCCATAAATTCAATGTCACCATTACCAATGGTGTTAAAATTTGATGGAGTCTGATAGTGATGATGTCTTAACAAAGAGGAAGTATCAAGCAAGTGATTTCCTGCAAAGTTCAACAAAAATTTGATTATACAAAACAGAGCTTTTAAACATAAAACATAAATGTGCCCACAAGGACAGAAAATAAAACTAACCAGGTATGCTATCGAAAACTTGACCGGTCTTATCATGAGAAGTAAAGCCGGGAGGTGGTGACCTAATAGGCAATGAAAATCCAGGAGGGGCAGAAATCTGAGATCTTGAAACTGCTCGAAGACATATCACAAAAGAGATTTGAGAACAAAAAACAATTACATAAAGAAGATCACATAAATAGACAAGTTGGAATTGGTATTGAGATTTGTTTTTGTATGAATTATAAGCTAAGTGAATTATATTATAGTGAAAATGGAGAAGATCACAAACTTTATTTTTTTTTGTGGGGGGGGGGGGGGAGGGAGGGGGCATAGGTGGGTCACTATTTAAAAGAATAAATTAAAAAATTGCGAGCAGAAAGAAGAGCAATACTCGATTTATTGGACATTCCTTAGGCGTCCTTAACAGGGATAAAACTATTTGCTAAATATGGCTTTCTCAAGAGCTTATCCACCATCCAAGTTTAGTTAACTTGACAACATAAACTCTAAAACAATAATAGGTAAACGGTTTTTTAACCTCAACACTGATGTACTCCTAACCAACAGCTCACCAAACCCTCCCTCATTAAATAAAATGGAAGTATGAAGTGTAGCTTGAAAGTGTGACCAAAACCACAATCTAAGAATGCAGCTAAATCAAACTCTTATTTGAAGTCACATATAATGAGCAAATCAAACACTCTTTACAAACCAATATAATATCTAAAGACAAGGCCCAAGAGCAATATTCTATTATCAGGGGGTAACTTCCAGATTATTTTCCACAAGTCCTAAGTTGGTGTATCAACTACATATTTTCAAGATAAGGACATATGATATTCTGAAGTCCAAACAAAATCATAACCAAGTGAAATTCACTCATACAAAAATGAACCAGTGATCATTTACCAGAAAATCTGTTGGATGATATATTGGAATGACTGCCATTAAAAATCTCCGATTCCGTTCCATTGAGAACAGGAAAACCATTTCGGCCATCAAACATCTCAAGATGCAAGTTAGTGCTGTTAGAAAGTTCATGACTGAAAGGCCGCTGATCAGAGCCTTTTGCAAAGTTATCAATAGATTGATAACTTTGTCCAAATCCAGATAATTGGCTCATAGTCTCCTCCTCCCTTGCAAAAGAAAACCTTGATTGATTGCTATTTTGAATTTTCCGAGAACCTGTAACTGCCGAAGACCCTTGGTTATCATTTTCACCCAACAACTTAGCCAAGTTTTGAGGTGAAGTTAGTGACTCATCCCATGGGTTAAAATCAAAAGATAAGATATTTGATATTATGCTGCTCTCCCCCATATTCAAAGCATCACCACCTAGTTCACCTTCATAACTCTCTAGCTTCGACCTTTTATCCTTACTAGGAAACAAGTTGGAACGATCAACATCAATAACCTCAGGGGAGTTGAATATATTCTCAGGACGTCTGATAGGAACATTGCCATTTTTGCCTACAACCTGCCTATCAAAAAGACTGCTGATTGAAGTATCAACTTTACTATACTCTGGAGAATTGATATTAGGATGCCTGGTAAAATGAGATACATGAGAAAAATCTAGTGTTCTGTTGGTGGCAACCTCAGGATCCTTTAGCCTTTGGTTATTGAAAGACAACAAATCATCTTCTACATCATGCAAATCGCTGGCTGTTGCTTGACTTGGCGTACACAATCTAAAATCAGATTGGACATCTCTGAA
The DNA here is from genome assembly GCA_954870855.1 of Scutellaria minor. Lineage (NCBI taxonomy): Eukaryota > Viridiplantae > Streptophyta > Magnoliopsida > Lamiales > Lamiaceae > Scutellaria > Scutellaria minor. The sequence continues at coordinate 7,042,284 of OX940729.1, forward strand.
ATGCACTGTATCACTTCTATTTGCAGTAGTTCCAGAAGTCACTGTGTCTCTAATGTCCTGACCATGGTCATTCTCCAAAATTTGGGCCTCATGAATGCCAATTGACAAAATATCAGAGCAAATATTATCCATGTTTCTATTTGTGGTGTCAATAGTATCTTTGTCTGAAGCAAGTTCATTAGAAGCTGAGGAAGAGTCAACAATGTTAGTACTATTGGATGGTAGCTTGGGAGTAGGTGGACTATTGGGCTTTCTATTTACAGACAAATCGGCAGGACGCACAGATGCAAAGGAACTATCAGTAAAAGCAATCCTCCTATCTGCGTTAGATTCTTTTCCAACTGGTTCTAAACCTTCAGTTTCACTTTTATTTTGAGAAATGATGTTTTCTTCGTAAGGAGAAAATAATTTTTCGGTATCACTGTTCAGTGAGGAAAACTGACTTTGGCTCACAGCTGCATTAGAACATGTCACAGGTACATTACACACATCTGGTTTCTTAAGTGGCCTATTGGAACAATTTGTACTTGCATGCAAAGGCTGATTATTAGACGCACGAGCTCCCCTGATCAAGAAAATATATAAGTCAGAAACAGTAGCAATGAAATTAGGAATGATCACAGCAAGAAGATATACCATGAGGCTCCAGCAGGAAGAGCAGCAGATCTACCGGAGCTACTATTCGGAGGAGAAACTCTAACACCAATTCCAGAATTCTGCTGACCATATAACAAAAATCACATATTAAAGTGAAAACTAGATTGAGGAATTCCAGCAGCAATTACATTTAAGTCATAACTCACAAAAGATACAATAAATAAAATGTCAGGATGATGAGCTACAATCTATCACAACAATTCACTACATCAGTTGGATATGTTTCCTTCAGAGAAAGTAACACCACTCTCTCTGAAACTGATACATATAAAATCCATGGATCTTAAGCTTTCTATAATGAAGTCACAAAGTACATAAGGAAAAAAAAGTTTGGAAAAAAATAAAACTGAGCACACAAGCACCATTATATGAAAAATACAATTTATTTGGAGGAGACGAAGAAACAGGAAATCTTACATTTGTATTTACAGCAGTTTTAGTTATAGGCTTCCCTGAAGAAGCGGAGATGTTATTGCAGTACTCCTCGACTGGTGGAGGTAACACATTCCCAGAACGCCGTTGTGTACTATTTGAGGTACCAGTAATTTGTTGAACTCTACTCCTTTCCAATCATTAGTTAGGTAGATCAGATGATTGAGAAACAGTTATAAAACCTTCAAAAAATCCAGACGGTATGCGCAACCAACCCCTCCACCCCCCCCCCCCCCCAAAAAAAGGGAAGACAAGTTTATTATTTTATTTTATAAGAAGATCATCTCAGTTATTAATCAGGCTCTTAAAGAATAGCGACACTTCAACTGCTTGATCATAGAAAGGGAGAAAAGGAGAAACATTAATTACATTAATTACGAGAGGAGAAATGAGTTTCAAACTACAATCTCGCTCAATAAAAGCCGCTTCATTCAGACTTATTTAGACTCATGCAATAACAAAATATATAGACTAATGAACAAAGGACTCGATATCAATAAGAAACCAAGATAGACATGTGTTGGATACTTCACATATATAACATTTCTAAACTCTTACATTTAAAAAGATGCCATGAACTGCATACAGGAGAAGAGTTTAGAAATACATCACGGACTGCATCTTGATATAGAAATACCTTGTGTAAGCAGATATTATTTCGTCCTTAGTGAAGCTGTCATCTTGGGAACCAATCTCGTGCAGGTATAGACAATCCGGATTGCTGCAAGGCTGGACCATAAATAAATCTGTTTTTAGGAAAAACTAAACATAGATAAATTTGCTGAGCATATTCTGAGCATGTTTGTTTTGGGCAATCATATAATTACTATGATGTCCATAAGAATGATTTCAACAAGGTATAATAGCCATACCACATTTCTCAACCATGCATGACAGTATTTAGTAGTCCCAAAGCATGCCCTGCAACAACGTGTTAAAACACTATCTGATATAGCAGAAGAGGCCAAAGCACACGAATGTAGGATGACACTTACTTCAAAGGTTTCCCATCCAAAACAAATCCATGTACAGATTGGATACAACGAACAGCTTCCTCCTCCTTTGAATATGTGATATATCTAGACAATAAAATCAATTTGAAACAAAATGCAGAAATACAATGGCTAATTATGGAATATGCTTAATCACCCAGCAGAAAGAAAATGGCATTTAGCCCTACACACAAAAATGCTGATGTAAAGAATGCAATGCTTCAGAAGATGTAATCTTCATGCAATATTCAAGTCATTTATACATGAAACTCTACAGAATTTATAACGAGTACTGCAATTTGTAATATCATAATAAACCAATTAAAAAATAAGAGACTTGGAACTTACACACTGCATGTACTATTTGCAAATTGTTGTATGGCACCAGATGCTGTCCGAGAGATAGACACTTTCAGCACCTTTCCATACTGACCAAAATATTCTTTGCGCTGGAGGAGCTGCAGAACAGAATTAATAACCATAAGATGAAAAGAGATGTGAGATAAAGGATAAGAGAAAAAGACAAGAAAAAGCACTCACATCCTCATCTGCAAAATTCAGAGGCAATCCCACAACATAAACAAGATTCCTCTGAATTACTCGCACACTAGCAAGCTGCTTTCTTCCTTCAGATGATTTGTTCTTTCCCTTGGATGATTTTAGCTTTTTCTCCCCATTCATTTCTGAAACCAGCCTGTTACAATAATTGTGTGGATCATAATTACAGCAATAAACACTATAAACTACATACAAGGAGTGAAATTCTCCCAACACACCAATACACTCAACATTGCATGTTAATTACCTTTCACAACTTGCTGTTGTTCCAACAATCTTTTCCTTGTTATAAGGAGTACGACACGCTGGACAGCGTCCTTCCGTCTCATCTTTTTCAGCCATATCCATAATGTGATGCCAGCACCAAACACAAATCTGCAAATTTTGGAAAAGTCGCATCTTCATATAAGCAGAAAAATTCAATATAAAAAGGAAATCATGCAATATTCTCAGGCTAAAATAGATGATAATTTAGAACATTTTCATATAAGCAGAAAATTCAATACACAAGAAAACTGCAACAGCAAAACGCTCTAGATAAAACCATAGTCATGAAAGGTGCAAGGCACAAAGGTAATCCTAGCGCTCTATGCATGAAGCAAGGTGCAAAAATCCAAAAAAAAAAAATCTAAAAAAATGAAATGTGTGTATATTTTGCAAATATCGATACATAATATTTATGTAAACCATATTGCATAACTAGAAAAGAACGAAAAACAAGTATTTATCCTCTCAAAATGAAGTTCTGACAGTTATTATGCTTTCCTTGAGAAAAAAACATGTTTAGAAATCTTATAAGGGATCTTAAAAACGTGCTTGAGATCGAAGGGTGACCAGTAAACAAGAGACGTGCCCGAGGCACAGGGGATGCACCTAAAAACCACAAAAATGGTGTAGAAAGGCACACTATGAACAGTGCCAGCATCTTTCTTGTAAAGGCGCTTCAGCCTGCGCCCTCTGTGCATTGGGCATAAATGTTTAACGAGAAACAGCTCCTACAAACCTAATAAGACACAACCAACCCCAATTTACAGCAGTTCAAAATACCCTTGAAAAAGATGGTCAAATGATATGATATTATCTCATTTTTGCCAGCAGATTTTTTTTATTTTCACAAAAGAACATAAAGTTGGACTTTCCTCTCATTTTTTCAGCTCCTTTTCTTCTTTGCTTATCCTTAAACTATGCTAGGGTAATTTAATAATCTCATGTCCTCCAACTAAAATATAAATAAAATACAAAACATAAATGCCAATTCCAACGAATAACAATGGTGGAAAAATATGATAATTGGCATTTGTCATATTATACAGCCATACAGGTAAATAAGAAGCACAAAGTTTTCAAAGATCATAAAACGACAAATTCCTGTCGAGCGAGCATTTAATACCTCATAACCGCATTTGCAAGGCTTCAACTGCTGATCAGTCAAATCCATCTCCTCGGCGCAGAGTGGGCAAGTCTTCTCTCCTTCATCACTCATGATTGCCTTAAGAAAATTACAAATCAGACGCGGTTACAAATCAAGCTAAAACACAGTTTTTTTTCATCACAATAAAAATTAAAAACTGCAATTAGATCAACCAGAATTTAACATGCAATAAAAAAGTTAAAAGTCGCTCCACATCAAGAAGACTAAACCACAGATCAACAGAGCCAAGATTAATTATTTAGTACAAAAAAAGGCAACAATTGACAAAAAAAACATCAAGAAAATTAAAGAAAATTGATTTCGGTATAAGACTCAATTTTGCCGGCTCAGTCCAAAGTCAAACCCTAAAAAGTATTTCACCAACAAAAGTGTAAACAGCTTTCCAAATTAAAAATCCTCCACCGACAAGTAAATCTTCAAGAATTGAACTAATCATCACTGAAATGAAATCAAGTAGAGAATAGAAAAGCAGAATTGAGTCGCACAAAATAAATGGTCGAAACAGAAATTCAATCGAAAGTAACTCTAAACAGAAGTGATTGAACTCAAGCCCACCGACGAATCAACAGAATTCATTCGGATTAACAATAATTAAAAAGAGATGTAACCTTCAATAAAATTAGGGATCTAACAAGAATGAGATAGGGGTTAAGGAGGCCTTACAGCGGATGATTGGATCGAGAAGAAAGGGATATGAATTGTATAGGGATATAGATATAGATGCAGAGAGAGAAAGAGAACCACAAGACTGAGAATTGAGAGAGAGAAAGAGAGAGTTACACTGACAAAAGGCGAAAGGGTTGGCCTCGGGTGATGGGCGTTTTTACGCTGTTGGCAATTCGGGTCGGGTTCTATAAATGGGCTCGGGTTCAGGGTTGTTCAGCAGCCTGAATATGGAGCTCCAATTAAGAACAGCGGGTCTGTATTACGGATAATTTTATGCCCTAATTTTGGATTCTATAATTAGATTTGCAGGTCAAATCAAGAATTATTTTTTGGGGACCAGATTAGAATAAGTTTGATTTCTACACGAGTGATGAGTCATTAGAAGAGACAAAAGTTTAAATTTTTGGGTTACCTTTATAAGATTTTTCCTTTTTTATCAGAGTAACATGTCACTAACATCGTTGATAGAATTGAGATGTGTTTTTTTTCTACCATGTTATAAACTTTGGATTTTATCCTGATAGTATTATAAGCTCGTTTGTCTTTGTATTTTCATAGTGTTCTTCTCATCATTACTAAACGATAATTGTTTAGGTCACATTGTCGTCTAAGAGATCCAATATCCCTGTAATTATTTATCATGTGTTTATAAGTTTTCTCTTGTATTTTGTATGATCTTGAGTTCTGCCAAAAAAAATTATTAATGGCATTAGAGTCACATATCACATTTCTTTTTTTTGTATTTGATATGTTACTATACAGACTACAATGGATGAAGTAAAAACTGTCAGATTTGCAATTAGTCTTTATGAGGAGGTTTCAGATTAATTGATCAATTATGATAAATCTGACATCGTTTTCAACTCAAATGATTTTTCAGGTATAATCGATTCTATCTCACATTTTCTCGGCATTCAATTGGTTGATTGTCATGGAAACTATCTTGGTCTACCGACTGTTGTTGGAATGAGTAAGAAGGAAATATTTCATTCAATCAAAAACAAAATCTAATATTTTTTTATGAAGAGAAAAAAAAAAATTGTGAACTGACAAAAAAATTGTGATTAACCCACACAAGTTATTCCTAATTATTCAATAATTTTTTAATAGCTTATTGAATGACATCAACTCTTTGCATCTTATTATGGTGGAGCAAGAAGAATAACAATCTAAAATTTAATTTATTAGGCTTCTTGATCAAAATTGACACTTGAAAAAACAAATTAGGGTTTGGTTTTCATGATTTGATCTTCATATTTTGTCAAAACAAGGCATTTTACTAAACAGTTTGTCTCTTGTGCAACTGTCTCATGTGCGATGGAGTTGAAGTAAATATTTTACAGGTATAAGTATGTGTTTTTCAGCTATAAATATGTGTGTTATAAGTATAGCTTTTATAGGTATAAATATGTGTTATAATAAATATGTGTTTTTCTGTTATAAGTATGCGTTATACAAAACCATCGCAATGCACATGAGGTTTTGAGTTTACTAATTCACAATCCCTTATTAGTTGTGTTTACTCCGCTTATTCTTTCATTGCATATTCTCATAAGAAGTTAGGCTAATTTTATGGTCTCTTTAACATTTATCAATTAATTCATGAAATTTTTTTAAATTTTTCGTTCCATAATATTATTCTGTCTAAGATACAAGGATTTTGGTATTTTTTTACAATCATTTGCAACTTCTTGTGGTTCCTTTCTAATCATGACGAGATTTTATGAGTTTCGTAATTTGACAATTCCACAACTTCTTGCTTACTTTGGCATTTCAAAAATCTTAAATTTAGATAATTTACAATTTTAACCAAACATTTAGGTAATTAAAAAATAATATAACTTCACGTAAATATGTGCAAGCTTTTCTAATATACATATTGGCAGCTAAGTGTTGGGCAACCGAACATGTCGACAAGGAAAGATGAAATTTGAGTGTGTGCTAATTTTATTTATCACATGTGTAATTGATATAAGTTTTTCTTAAATTGGGGATGGTTGATTAGGGGATTGCCCAAAAATTTGCTATCACAAAGGAGTTTTATACAATTTACCCAATACTTTAAGTAATACTCCAAGTCTCCAAGTAACGATATTAGAATTATATATATTTAGTAACAATATTAGAATTATATATATTTCGTTCAATTAACAAATATATTGATTAAATTATGAACATAAATAATTTCGTATAACTGGTGCATGAATCATACAATTCGGGTTGATCCGATTAGGAATCATTTTCCACGCGCCATCACGCATCTCCATGCATTTAGGTGTGTGCGCTCACACATTCTCCCATTTGTTCATTTTATGACAAATATATATACCTTTTATAAATACATTCATACATTATTACATAAATGTTATGTTATTTGTATATAAAAGTCATATTAATATAATATAAATGTGATACTCATATAACCTAAAGGTTAGCGCATGAATTAAAAAAAAATTCAAAATAAAATCTCAACGGATCGGATCTAGCTCAGTTGCACAACGTTGGTGCACATAATTGTAACTCAATTATTAAATTTCTTTCAAGTCACACCCTCTTCCCTTTGGTTTTTATTCATCACAGTGAGTTGAAATTTGCATTTAAAATTAAAATAAACTCAACATTTCAAAGTGCATATATTTCAATATATATATTTTTTTTTTTGATGCACATACAAAAGTAGTTAAAATCATTAAATATGATTGTTCCTACGACCCATGTAGATGACTCTGGAATGTCAACCGATTTATGATGTTCATGATGAGCCTATCATGCAGATATAATTTTACATATAGATTTACAAATGGGTCGATTTGTTGGCAAGTGAATTGTTGTATTTCACATGCAATATGTCTGTTTACTACGATACGAATTTTGTAGTTCAAATTGTATTCGTTTTTATAAAAATACAAATTATGATAATTAGAGTTTGAATTTGAATTACTCAAGTTTTTTAAATGATGATCATATTATAGATGGATCATTCGATTTCATAATGAAATGAGTCTACTACCAAATTTGCATAATATTTCTTTGGTCTTGAGATGTTTCAAACGCTCACAATCTAACATATTACTAGCAAAATGCATCACTTGCACATAGATTTAAATTTTCTTGTAAACCCTTTGTTGTAATTATAATTACATGTTGTTCTGTGTACTTTTTCATGGTTTTACGATTAACTTTTTCTATTTTTTTTTTTTCGGATTTCAGGACAAATCATGTTAATTTTAAGATACAATACCTAGGACATAAATATGTCCTAAATCGAAGAAACTGTGTGCTTGGTTAAAATAAATTATTTGTTTTCTTTTTTGGATTATTGCTTTTATGTTAAGCTATAGTGTTGTAGTTGGTAAATAATATAACATTATGAGTCTTGTTTTTTAAATTTTAATAATTTTTAAGTTCTATAGTATTTAGAGGTTGTTTTCTTTGTTAAAAACATGTTTATTTATAAATTAAGAAAAACAAGTTTTTCCTAAATATCATGTATTCCTAAAATCAACGGAGCTTGTACTACATCATATCGTTACTATGTATTCCAAACGCATGATATTGCTATTAATTTTTTTATATCTTTTTTATTATGTTATTTATATTGTTACCATTTTATGATTCAAATTTGATTCTGAACTTGCACATCTATAACTTTATTTCTTAAAAATCGAAAGCAACGGAAGATGTTGAATTGGAGAGTTTTATTAAATGAAAGCATCCGTAAATGGATGGTGGCTAAAGATATATATTATGAAGAAAATTTTAATAATGAAACCATTATATTCTCTGACGTACAAGTTGTTAAATATGTAGTATTATTATACTATACCATATTCGGCATTCTTATATATAATTTGACACTTCATATATAATTGTACTTAACCAGTTCAAAATAATTGGCAGTCCTAACTAAATTATAATGCCGGACCTATATATCACTGCAACAAATATCAAAATAGAGATTTAAAGATTTATCGATCATTAATTGAGAATACTCATATATCCATCGTAGATATATGTACTAATGTGTCTGTCACTAATACAAAAAAAATCACACAAAAAAAGAATTAGTTTTCTTGTTAAAATTTATGGATGTGATGTTGACACATCAACGATGACAATTAACATATTCTCATAGTGGGCTTGTGAGAGTCGATCATATATTATATTGGTATTTCGAGTATATTAATGATAAATTTGAAATAGAAAGATTAAGCAGCAAACTGATGGTTGCTTAAAGTCTAATATATAAATTTAATGACTGAATTATTTTGTCTAATATAGAATCAGAGACTTGATTATCAACTCACCAAAAACCTATGACTAACACGAACCATCTGATGACAGGGCGCAAGATACTCAACCTAATCAATTGTTATGGTAGGGCGAGATGGAACTAACTCGTTCTGACATCCTTGGTTTCTAAATAGAATTATTGAAGATAGATTTTTGATTCATAATTAATTCAATTTAATTCAATTGAACATATTCTAACATAACCCCAACCTTGTTAATTTTTGAGCTAAATGAGTCTAGATAAATCCTTATGTAAATTGTCTTTAACAATTGGTTATCACACATATATAAAATAATAATAAATAGTTGTTAAATAAAAAATTGTATTGATTAGAATTTTTACAATTTTATTAGGGAAGTCATTTAAATATTTTCTAGCATGAACCGGCATTTTTAAAAACTTATCAATGTATCAGCTTTATTGAAATCATATTTTATCGAGACTATTATTATTTTTATAGTGCTGAATTGAATGAAATATTCATTTAGATAATCTGTATATGCGTTTTAATCGGGCCAAAAAATTGGGTTTAACACGATTTAAGTAATGCCACTCAAGAATTATAACATTTATAAATAATTACTTCTTTATACACTACAAGATAAATTGGATACAACAACCCCAAAGACAACGTTTTTTATGAATTTGTGTAGTCTTTTTGAAATTTACAGCCCTTTTTCCGAAAAGCGTTGTCTTTGTTAAAAAAATTCGCTAAAAGACAACGCTTTTTTCATAGGGTTGTTAAATGACGTCTTTTTTTTAAAATAGACAACGGTTTTGTGCAACGCTTTTTCAAAGGGTTGCCGTATGACGTCTTTTTTTAAAAATAGACAACGGTTTTGTGCAACGCCTTTTCAAAAGGTTGTTGTATGACGTCTTTTTTAAAAAAAAAAAAGACAACGTTTTTATGCAACACTTTCTAAGGGTTGTCTTATGGCGTCTTTTTTTAAAAAAAGACAACGCTTTTTCAAAGGGTTGTCTTATGACGTCTTTTTTTAAAAAAAGACAACGCTTTTGTGCAATGCTTTTATGCGTTGTCTTTTCATAGTACTTTTTTGCCAATAGACAACCCATTGTGCAACGCTTTTTTTATGTGTTGTGTTAATTATAAATTAATTGTTTTTTAATTAAATTAAATTTAAAAAATTTAATTAATTTATAATGTTATCTTATATTATTTGCATCAATATTATCTTATATGAACAAACTCATAATTTTAAAAAATAGTATTTTTATAAAATACTATTTTGAATTAATTAAGAAACTACACCTAAAATATTACTCTCACCTTTTTATATAATAATACAAAATTTATATATTATTTTAAAACAGAATTTGAAAATTATATTTTATAATTCATAATTCATAAATTATGAATTTTTTTCTAAAATAATTATGAGTTTGGTTTTAAAATTAATACAAAAAACATAAATTATTTTAAACAATTATTTTATAAAGCAAAAAAAAAAGATATATATAAATCATACCAATTATATATATATATATTATTAATCTTTTAAAATATATTAAAAATACAAATAATAAAAATTAACAAAAAAATATGTGATAATATTAATTGTTTTTTAATTAAATTAAATTTGAAATTTTTAATTATTTTATGATGTTATCTTATATTATTTGCATTAATATTATCTTATATGAACAAACTCATAATTTTATAAAAATAGCATTTTTATAAAATATATTAAAAATATGCACTAGTATATTTTATAATTGTCTTAAAATGAAATTAGATTAAACATTACTAAATATATTAATTAGTTATTAATCTTCCAATTATATATATATATATATATATTTAACCTTTTAAAATATATTAAAAATACAAATAATAAAAATTAACAAAAAAATATGTGATAATATTAATTGTTTTTTAATTAAATTAAATTTGAAAATTTTAATTATTTTATGATGTTATCTTATATTATGTGCATTAATATTATCTTATATGAACAAACTCATAATTTTATAAAAATAGTATTTTTATAAAATATATTAAAAATATGCACTAGTATATTTTATAATTGTCTTAAAATGAAATTAGATTAAACATTACTAAACATATTAATTAGTTATTAATCTTCCAATTATATATATATATATATATATTTAACCTTTTAAAATATATTAAAAATACAAATTTGGCTTTGATAAATTATTTATCTTTTTATTTTATTTTATTGCAATTTACCATTCAAGAACTAAATGTTTATTTTTTTAGCCAAATTTAATTTACTCTAATTTACGAACTACTAAAATCATTTAAAATAATTTGCAACCTTTTCATTTCTAAGAAGATTATTTCTTAATAATTGAGCAACTAAATTCATAGCAACCGAACCTAATATTCCATGAAAGCAGCTCTCTATCACATGATATCAAAGTAAATATCAAATCAAACACTTAAATTAATTTAATAAAATCATGTTTAGTTAATTCAAATAATTCAAAGATTAAAAGAAAAACATTTACTTGAAATACTTTAAAACATAAGAATTATTAGCTTGGATCTCAAGTTACTCTCAACGATATTTCTAGGATGATTAGTTGAGACAAGAATTTTTTTTAACTATTGTAATATAAAAACAGATATAATTTGAATGAATATTTGTAATTAGAGTAGTGTTTGTGTGCATCAAGTACATGGATCAATTGGGCGCGCGGATTGGATCGGGTTAGAGATGCCCAAACGGTTTCCCGGTTCCGGTTTCGGTTCGAACCGCCGGTTCGACGGTTCCGAAATGGTGGAACCGAAACCGAACCGTGGAAGGAAAGGTTTCGGTTTCGGTTTGAAACCGCTGGTTCAACCGGAACCGGACGGTTCGGCCGGTTCGAACCGGCGGTTTTCGGTTTTCCTTTTTTTTTTTTTTTTTTTTTTTTTTTTTTGGTTTTTTTTAATTTATGATTCTATGATCCAAATTTAAACTTCAATGTTTGTTTTGAAGTATAAAATATCATGAGAAAATACAATTCGGAATAAAAAATATATTTAAGAATTGTATTGATCAAACTTTTTCAATAAACTTGTCAATATAATATAACTTGGAAAATTATTACAAGTTGGAACTTGGAACACTTAGAACTATATATAATCTATGATCTAATGATTCTAATCTATTACAAATGTTTGTATATATTACAATTAAACTTGTCAATATAACTTGGAAAATTATTACAAGTTATAACTATATAGTCTATATCTAATTTATGATTGAATGATTCTAATCTATTACAAAAGTTTATACTATATATTACAATTACAAAAGTGAGCATAAAAAAAATTAAAGAGCTTGAGTTTCATTTTAAGTTTGGAATTGAAATTTCAAACTTAAAATGAAATTGTCTACGTATCCTTAATTGAAATCGAATTAAGGAATCAAAGCTCACGTAGTTCTCTTACCTCAACTTACCTTTTTCACTCGTCGAGGTTGACGCCACTTCCGCCGGAGGATGTTGTGTTTGAGTCGTAGCCATACAAATCTTGTCCACCGTCCTCCATGTGTGACAAATCGAGGTTTTGTTGACGTTTGGCGGCTTTGACCCAATCGTCAAGAAGCATAAGGTTTTGGACATTTTCGACGGCCAAGTTTGCTCTCCTCTCACTCAAAGTGTGGCCCGATACGCTAAAGGCATGTTCAACCGAAACCGTGGAGGCAGGACATGCAAATATTTCCTTGGCAATAATTGTTAGTATAGGATATGTGGTGATCCTTCGTGACCACCACTTTAATAGATCCAAATTGTTCTCAAATGCAATTGATTCAAAAGTAACACTAAAATAAGAATCCAATTCTTGTGATGAATTAACACCTCTAGCTTTTTTTTGAGTTCTAATATCATAAAAATTATAAAATTGAGAAAGAGTATCATCAAAAGTAGACGAAGAACTACTAGAACCTACATTATGATGTCGAACTACATCTTCACTACTACATGATTCACCATACATTGTTTTATATTCTCTAAATAAATCATACAAATAATTTTTCGCCCGTTTAACCACTTCACTAGGATTAGGCACATAATCAACTTGATCATAATCACTAATATAGCCACAGGGGAACAATGCATTATAGTACATAGTCAAAAGTTCTTCTAATCCATCTTCTCTAATCCTAGGATCTAATAATTTAGCACATAAATATAGGGGGGGTATCTCATGATAATATTTTAACCATTTAGCTTTCATCATAATAATGGCATTACTTAAAATAGGATCATCTTTATAAGATTTCATTATCAAAGCAATTTTAACACATTGATCTAAAGCTAAAGGAGATGTAGGATAATAACATCCACTTATTTCTTTAGTGCCTTCTTCAAAAATTTTTAGCATACCAATCATGTTTATACAAGAATCCCAAGAATGAGCAAATAACATGACATTACTATCTCCAAATTCCATAAAAAAAGCACATAAAAGTTCTCTATAATTATATGAATCTTGAAGCATGTAATAAGTAGAATTCCACCTATGTTCCACATCTTTCACAAATTTTTTTACTTCCAATCCATTCATTTTACAAAATCTAGCCCATCTTTTTCGCATTTGTATGGTATGACAAATTAAATTAATTGCAACTCTAATTTTTTCTATTTCCGTTTGTAAAGTTGTTAATCCATCTTGAACACATAAATTAAAAATATGACACATGCATCTAGTATGAAAAATATCACCATTTAATGAAGGTTTACAAAAATCAATTAACGTAGGCAAGCTCGCTTTATTATTAGTTGCATTATCTAAAGCTATAGCAAATACTTTTGTTAATATACCATAATCATTTAAGCTATGTATTATTTTTTGTGAAATATGTAAACCGGTATGACTTTCATTAAAATCAACAAAAGCAATTAAACGTTTTTGAACATCCCATGCATCATCAATCCAATGACAAGTAATGCCCATATAATCATTCTTTTTATAAGGATCTTTCCAACAATCAACACATATTGCAACTTTTTGTTTAAGGTTAGCTAAATCTTGCATAAGATTATATTTTTTTTCACGAACTCTTTTATCAATATCCCTAGTGGCCGTGTTTCTACTTATCATTCTAGCCGGTGGTTGCAAATATTGACTCACATAATCTTGATAATATTCATCGGAAGCCCATTGCAAAGGCAAATGTTTAGAAGCAATAAAATCGGCGGTGCCTTTCCTAAGTTCAAGTTGGCTAAATTTAAACATTAAAGAATCCATACCTTGTGAAGACCCGGTGAATCCTCGTAGTTGTGTTTGAGAAGGAGCCAATCCAACCTTGTCGGGATGCTTCTTCGTGACGTGGTTGTTGAACGTTCCATATCCTCCTCCATGCTTGAACTTGTATTGCTTCCCACAATGATTGCACGTTACTATGTAGTCAACGACACTATTAGGCACGACCTCCTTCTTGAAGTGAACGGAGAAGATATCACTTCGAAGTGAAGAAGGTGCTCTACTAGAGGGGGTACTCCCTTGTGTGTGTTGCACGGTTTCTTCCTCTTCAACATCATCGGCTAAGGCTTGGGCGATTTGTTCTCCCAAATCGACATCTTCATCAAGCTCGTCACACCATCGATCAATTAGCTCGTCTTCGTAGGATTGTGGAGGTGGCATGGGACTCTTTCCCCTAGCATGAGACGAGGAAGCGGAAGAACCTCTTCTAGACATGATGATAGCAAATTAAAAAAATCGAAGTGGAAGTAGCACTACAAGTAGATGATAATACGAACTAAAAAAAGAAATTTGAGAGCTTTTGAACTTGATATATTAAAGTGAGCAAGAATGCAAGATAATTGAGAGAGAGAGCTTGAGAATTGGTGTGAAAAAATACACCATTTGAACCCCTATTTATAGATCTCAAAAATTCAAAAAAAAAAAAAAAAAAAAAAAGAAAATAGGCACGCTCCGGTTCGAACCGCCGGTTCCGGTTCGGTTGAACCGGCGGTTCGGCTGATCTCACCCGTCCATCTCCAACGTTCGACGGATCTCGGCCGCTCGATTCAAAATTGCTCCAAACCGCCGGTTCGAACCGGCGGTTCCGGTTCGGTTCCGGTTCGGCCGGTTTCCAACGGCTATTTGATCTCCTCCGTCGATCCGCAACGGCTAGTTTAGTTTAAACGTGAGCCGTACACGTGTCCAAGGCAACAATTAAAAAAAAAAAAAAAATTACATAAACCGGCGGTTTAACCGGCGGTTGGAACCGCCGGTTAAACCGCCGGTTTGCCGGTTTTTAAATCCCCAAACCGAAACCGAACCGTGTTATGGCGGTTCCCGGTTCCGGTTCGGAACCGAAACCGGACCGCCGGTTTGCCAAACCGCCGGTTCACGGTTTGAACCGGCCGGTTCACGGTTTTTCGAACCGGTTGGGCATCTTTAGATCGGGTCAAGTCTAGCCCAGATCCGTGTCCAGGTTTTTTTTAAAATTTGTGACATAACCTTTATATTTACCTAATATAACTTTTATATTTACCGAGTACAACTTTTATGTACAAATATCATAACCTTTAAGTAAATTACTTGAACTTTTTTTCAGTATAAAAAACCATAATTAAAAGTTATGTAATATTTATGCTATATTAGTATAACCTTTACATGCATATATAATAGTCTTTAAGTGATATTATTTAGACTTTTTTCACTATAAAAATTCATACAATATGGCTTAACCTTTATATTATAATAATTTAACATTTATGATATATTAGTATAACATTTATGTACAAATATTATAACTTTTATGTACTTAAAGAATAATATAAGGTTATATTATTATAACAAAAATGTTAAATTATTATACATAAAAGTTATATTATTATAATATAAAAGTTTTGAAAGGTTTTGAAAAATATTATAAGTCTGTCATACACTGCAAAAGGTTATGCGAACATAACTAAAATGTTGGGTTCGACAAACTAAGAGGTTAGGTTCGGCAAACAAAAAAGTTAGACCAATATAATTGGAAAACTAGAGTTTGACCTAGGGTTTGGACTCGTGAGTGCGCGTGTTGGCTCGTAAGGTACGCGTAGAACTCGTGAAATGCACCTCCAAATCGGATCGACCCGATTGCATTAGATCTGTGCACCTGATGCAAAAAAACGTTTGTGTTGTAATTAACCCTTTATCATTATCATTATTATTATTACTATTTTAAACTAAGGATTGCATGAAAAATGATCCATGTTAGAAAAGAATATACCGTTACACATTGAGTTAACGTCGTATGAATTAAATTAATGGGGTATGAGTGGGGACAGCCGGACGATTGGCGCAATAAGGAGCGGAATCTTGTGCGTTCACACTTGGCTTCAGGAGTAAATACCTGTACTACCCTCGAGCGGAGTTGTAATCCTATGTGGCCGGCCGTACTCTTATTGCTTGAATCGTGATGTTCGCCTAGTCTATGCATGTGTGAACAGTGAATATACCATCCATAAGGATGGGGCCACTGCATTATGTAAAAAATTTTGCTATATGTTTAACGGTACTTTTCAATATTTTTTTGGAGATAATACTGGTACTTTTCCTTAAAGCCCTTTATTCATAAAAAATATTTTCCTAAGTTCGTCCATTACTTTCTAAATGATCATTTGGATTACTCTAGTGCTGAGTGTTGTTAATTTTTATGTTGCAAAATTAAAAGAAAATATCAACGATATTATTAACTTGTGGATCTTTTTCCTAGGAAGAGCACGCTTAAAATATTAATAATAGTTCACATCTTATTACGATTTGACAAATCTACCAAAATTACTATATGCATAAAGAAAAATTAGGGATTTTCAAGTTTAACTTACACTAAAGAACAAGTTACAATATAATTGTATTCTGAGGTAGATTTATGTGCCCTCTTCTAGGGTCATGTGCCTCGTAATAATTTTTTTTATATATTATATATGTTCACTACAAGATTTTTGCTATTTAACAACGGGTTTACCCGTTGTTAAATCCTGATTTTGAGCGTTGTTGTATCTAGCATTGCAAATTTTTTTTTTGCTATTTAACAACGATAAAAAGCGTTGTCTTATTTAGATACGACAACGCTTTTAAAGCGTTGCACGAAAGTGTTGTTTTTTTAAATATTTTTTTAATTAAATATTAAATAGGACGCTGATGTCATCACAACGCTGACACGTCATCATGCCATGTCATCATGCCACGTCATCCAAGTGACAATACGTCATCATGCCACGTCGTCAAAGTGACGTCACATCATCATGTCATGTCGCCAAAGTGCTGACATCATCATGCCACGTCGCCATAGTGCTGACACATCATCATGACAAATATTGCGCGTTGCCTGGGATTCGAACCCGAGTGCCATGGTGGAACTCCAACCACTAGTGCTTTATGTAATAATATTCTACATGCATTTCTTTTATTTCAATTTTTGATATTTTTCAATTTTCTATTATCATATATTTTTTTGTTAATTTTTTTTATTTATATTTTTAATATATTTTAAAAGGTTATATATATATAATTGAAAGATTAATGACTAATTAATATGTTTAGTAATGTTTAATCTAATTTCATTTTAAGACAATTATAAAATATACTAGTGCATATTTTTAATATATTTTATGAAAATATTATTTTTTAAAATTATGAGTTTGTTCATATAAGATAATATTAATGCAAATAATATAAGATAAAATCATAAAATAATTAATTTTTTTAATTTTAATTTAATTAAAAAATAATTAATATTATCACATAATTTTTGTTAATTTTTATTATTTGTATTTTTAATATATTTTAAAAGGTTAACAATATATATATATATATATATATAATTGGTATGATTTATATATATCTTTTTTTTTTTGCTTTATAAAATAATTGTTTAAAATAATTTATGTTTTTTGTATTAATTTTAAAACCAAACTCATTTTATCTTTATTTTTATTTTAGAAAAACATTCATAATTTATGAATTATGAATTATAAAATATAATTTTCAAATTATGTTTTAAAATAATATATTAATTTTGTATTATTATATAAAAGGGTGAGAGTAATATTTTAGGTGTAGTTTCTTAATTAATTCAAAATAGTATTTTTTTATAAGATAATATTAATGCAAATAATATAAGATAACATTATAAATTAATTAAATTTAAAAAATTTAATTAAATTAAAAAATAATTAATTTATAATTAACACAACACATAAAAAAAGCGTTGCACAATATGTTGTCTATTGGCGAAAAAGTACTATGAAAAGACAACACATAAAAGCGTTGCATACAAGGGTTGTCTATTTTTAAAAAAATAAGCTATTTGACAACACTTTGAAAAAAGCGTTGCACAAAAGCGTTGTCTATTTTTAAAAAAATACGCTATTTAACAACCCTATGAAAAAAGCGTTGTCTTATCCAAAAAAAGCGTTGTCTTTGGTCGAATTTTTTGAACAAAGACAACGCTTTTCGTAAAAAGGATTGTAAATTTCGAAAAGACTATACAAATTCATAAAAAACGTTGTCTTTTGGGGTTGTTGTATCCTATTTTTCTTGTAGTGGTTGTTGGTTTATTCTCCCCTAAATAGTGCCCTCTTAATTCCCCAAAACGTGTCCATCAATTTAAGTTAAATTGGATCATTAAAAAAATAGGTTGATTATTCATAAGTGGACCTTCAATTAAATTGAGCTTTATTTAGTAGTTAATAGATATTAAAATAATAGAAACACGAAGTAAAAATAGAAGGCAATTATATTGTTTATAGTATATTTGTGCTCCATTTAAAAAATTTCTGAATCTATCTCTGGTTGTATTCTAATCGACCAATTTCACAGTATATCTTTATTTATTAGATTATTAATTTATGAGATCAATGAAACCATATAGTTATTATATAAAGATTTTTCAAAATTTTGCTGTTATTTTATTAGTTTATTGAAATTATTAATTTAGCCTAGAAGCCCCAATCGACAGTTTAAACATTATCATATTAAATATATTATTAGATCATTGAGTATTAGTTTAGAAAAGATTAATAAAACTTATACTATATACGAGACTTGTAGATAGTTAAAATAGTTCAAACATTGTGTTTCATTTTCTATTTTAGGTGTTAGTATTATCACAACACATTTGAAAATTTTCATTTTTCTACTAGTTAGTTGTAATTGTTATTATTATTTTTATAATATATATGATAGTAATCCAATAACTTAAAATGAGAATAAACATGATTCTAAAATAAACAATGAATTGGTTGAATACATGTAAAAGAAAAAGTGTGACTATTCGCACCATAGAATTTCTATGTTACACTTAGCTAATAAGAGGAGTATAGGCCACGTCGTCATTAATAAAAGCATGAGTCATAAAGCATGTTTCATGTTCCTTAGTAAAAACGTGTCTATCTTAAAGTTGGAGAGTTAGTTATAAAATCTACCACTAAACTCAGAATGGGTGTGTTGTATGTGATTTTCTAGCTGCTTCTCAATAATAATATTTCTTATCTTTTTTTCTTCTTTATTCTCTCTATAACTGTTTTTCTCGAGCACTCTTCTCCATTGTTATAGTGGCCTTTGAGCTTTCAATCCACTTCTAAACTGTGCAGTGATTGATAGGATGGTTAATACAAACACAAAACGTATTACTTTGCTAGAAATGCAAGTTGTTTCGATGGAGATGAAAATTGCGACGATAGGAAATCAACTATCGGAGGTGCTTCAAGGTTAGAACAAAGGTAAGGATGAATTAGCGAAGTTAATTCATAATATAAATGAAGAGATTTAGAAATAAAATCGAGAGTCAGAGACATTCAAGCAACATATATTTGAGATGTTGAAACAGATCGACAACAGTAATTCGATCAAAGGCAAATCACCGGATGAATGCGATCCAACGTAATTGGAGTCGATGGAAGATGGTGTTGTGAACGTTCCACACGACACAACTGTTCATTCAATTAGTAGAGTTGATGCTGGAATTCTACCCACACCATCACTCAATCCATGCATTTCTACAAGTGGAGGAATTAGTGCTCCTATAGGTTCAGTAAGTCATTCATTTAGCAGAGCTAAAACTGGAGCTATACCAACACATTCATTCAATCCACATCCAATACACTGTGGAGGACATGGCATTTCTAAGATGTCAATGGGAGGATATGAAGATAGACCGGACATTCATCAGCCACATGGATATACGCATGAAACTAATGACTCTATGTATCAGTATAGGAGTAAACCTAGGATTGATTTCCCTAGGTTTAATGGGGAGAATCCAAGACAATGGATTAGGAAGTGTCAGAAATATTTTAAATTCAATCATATGCCTGACTATGATAAGATCTTATTGGTTGTTATTAACATGGAGAATATAGTCGATCTTTGGTATATAGACTACATTGATGGAAAAGAGAACATGCAGTGGAATCAATTTGCAAAATTAATTTTGCATAGGGTTTCCAATGTGGAAGATGCCAATCTTATTGGAAGGTTTAACAAGTTAAGACAAGGTGGGACAGTGATGGAATATGTCAAAGAATTTGAAGAATTGAAGTCTTTCATGGTTTCCACTAATCAAACTCTCAGTGAACACTATTTCATCAAGAGCTTCATTAGTGGACTTAAGGAGGAAATTAGTCACTTGTTACAAATACCGAAACCAACTCAATTGGCAGAAGCTATACAAATGGCTATTAAGTAGGAATATATGATTTCTTGCAGAGATAAAGACCCTAAAACAGTTTACAAACCAACTGTGAATCCATCTTTGAAAACTCAATGGCAAAGTGATGGAAATTCTAAAGGAAGTGCTTCTAACTACAACTCTCCAATGCAAAATCAATGGAAAAATGGAGATAGTCCTAAGGATAAAACAAGCCATAATGATGTAGATAAAATACCACCGGCTAAAAGACTCACTCCATCAGAGATGGATACAAGAAGGAAATAGAATTTATGTTTCAACTATGATGAGACTTACCACATAGACCATAAATGTAAGAAAGACTTTGTTATTATGGGAATTTAAGAAGATGAAGAGAATAACGAGCTGATTTTTTAGGATGTAACGAATGATGACCATGAGCCAATGGTTTCTTTGAATGTATTGGCTGGACACCGGAATCCAGACACCATCAAGATAGCTGGTAAATTGGGAAAGCAAACTATATTTGTACACTCATAGATTCGGGCAGTACTCACAACTTTTTAGATCCCAAAACGGCCAAAAAACTGGGGTGTGTATTGGAGTATACTAATCCTTTTGTGGTTACAGTTGCTGATGGACGAAAAATGGAATGTAACACAAAATATTCCAAAATGGAATGGGAAATAAGAGAGTGTAAATTCAGTGCACCTGTCAGAATCTTGCAACTTAGAGGGTGTGATATGGTTATTGGGGTGGACCTTCTTAGCCAGTTGGGTCCTATTACCTTTGATTTCAAAATCCACAAGTTGCAATTTTAGAAGAATGATAAGGTTATCAATCTGCAAGGTAGTAAGGAGAAATTCAGATTAGTATAATTTCTAAAAAACAGGTCAAGAAGATGATTAAGAGGGGAAATTGTGAAGATGTGGGATACTTATGCCTTAGTAAAGGAAATTCAGAGGTGGAGGGTATTAAAACTGCTCCAGAATTAAAAGATATTTTAGAAGAATTCAGTTTAGTGTTTAATGTTCCCACTACTTTACCACCACCAAGAAGTGTTGATCAAAAAATTAACATCAAAGAAGGAGCAAAACCAATCAAACAACATCCATATAGGTATTCCTACCTACAAAGACAGTAGATAGAGAAGATGGTTACAGAGATATTGAGGGAGGGTATAATTCAACCTAACAACTCTCCTTATTTATCTCCAGTCCTTTTGGTGAAGAAGAAAGATGTAAGTTGGAGATTTTGCATAGATTACAGGAAGTTGAATGCTATCACCATCAAAGATAGCTATCCTATACCATTTATAGAAGATTATTGGATGAACTTGGTCAAGCTGAAGTGTACTCAAAGATTGATCTTAGGGCTGGATATCACCAAATCAGGGTGCATCCAGCTGATATCCATAAGACAGCTTTTGTGACGGTCTTTGGATTGTATAAATTCGCCGTTATGCCTTTTGGGTTGACAAATGCTCCAGCAACTTTTCAAGCATTAATGAATAAAGTGTTCTCTCAACATCTAAGGAGTTTTATTCTAGTATTCTTTGATGATATTCGCATATACAAGAAGGATATGCATGAGCATAGAGAGCATTTGAGGAAGATATTACAACTAATGACTGATAACAATTGTTAGACAAGACTTCTAAATGTATGTTTGGGTAAACTCAAGTTGAGTACTTAGGCCATATAATAACAGATGAGAGAGTCAAGGCTGATCCTAAGAAAATTAAGGTGATGCAAGATTGGCCAACACCTAAGTCAGTGAAAGCTTTTAGGGGATTTCTGGGATTGACATGCTATTATAGAAAGTTCATAAGACATTATGAAGTTATTGCTAAACCTTTAACTTTCTTAACAAAGAAGGGGCAATTTACTTAGAATGATGAGACTGAACAAGCATTCCAGAAATTGAAGAATGCTATGATTGTCTCTCCAGTATTGCAGCTACCAGATTTTAATCAAAAATTCACAGTAGAGACTAATGCATGTTATGGTGGATTAGGAGCAGTGCTGGTTCAAGGGAAGAGACCTATAGCTTTCCTTAGCAAGACTTTGTGTGTTAGGAACATAGGACTATCTATATATGAGAAATAATTTTTGGCAATTATTTTGGTA
This sequence comes from Scutellaria minor, assembly GCA_954870855.1. Classification (NCBI taxonomy): domain Eukaryota; kingdom Viridiplantae; phylum Streptophyta; class Magnoliopsida; order Lamiales; family Lamiaceae; genus Scutellaria; species Scutellaria minor. The sequence goes on from OX940729.1 coordinate 7,065,050, forward strand.
GTAGAGAAGTGGAGAAGTTACTTCATACATGATTCATTTATTATCAGAACAGATCAACAGAGCTTGAAATACCTTTTAGAGCAAAAACTTTCTACTCCATTGCATCACAAGTACTTAACTAAATTGTTGGGATTTGATTATACTATTGAAACAGGGTTGGGAAGGAGAATGCAGTTGCAGGTGCTTTGTCCAAAAGAGAGACTTGGGAAGAAGTTTGATATGTCATCACTTACTTAAAACCAGCTTGAGTTGAAGAGATTCAAAAGAGCTTTGAACATGATGACTTGGTTCCTCAAATTATTACAGAAAGACTAACTTACCCTTACAACATGTCTCTCTTCACATATTCAGAAAGACTTGTCAGATACAAGGACAAGCTTTATGTGGGAAAATGAGCAAATTTGAGGCAAAATATTATTTAGCATATTCATTGTTCTTCAGTGGGTGGTCATTCAGGTGAAGATACTAATTATCAAAGGGTTTGTGCTATGTTTTGGTGGGTTGGTCTTAAAAAGGATGTGCATCAAGTTGTGTCTCAATGCCACACTTGCCAATTGTGTAAACATGAGTTAATTAAACCACCTTATTTACTATAGCCATTAATAGTTCCTACACAAGTTTGGTCAGATATATCAATGGATTTCATAGAGAAGCTTCCTAAATCAGCTGGCAAGGATATCATTTGGGTGATCGTTGACAGATTCACTAAGTACAACCATTTCATTGCATTATCACTCACATCTATATAATGCATTTGATTTAGCTCAAATTTTCTTGGATTCCATATACAAGCTGCATGGTCTCCCAGATAGTTTCAGACAGGGATAAAGTGTTTACTAGTACCTTCTGGCAACACTTCTTGAAACTCATTGGGGTTGAGCAGTTATTGAGTACGACTTATCATCCACAAACCGATGGGCAAACAAATAGAGTTAATCAATGTTTGGAAGGATACTTGAGGTGTATGTGTGGGCATACTCCAAGAAAATGGACTACATGGTTGCCTTTGGCTGAATTCTGGTATAACACTAATTTTCATACTACTCTTCACATGACCTCTTTTGAGACATTATATGGATACAAACCTTTAATGCTGACGTTTGGGCCTTATGTACAACAAAAGGTTCAAGGGGTTGAAAAGGCATTACACAAAAAACAGTCGATCATACAACAACTCAGACATTTGTTGTGTAAGGCTAGACACAGAATGCCTGTCTTTGCTGATCGAAATCGAAGTGATAAGGAGTTTGTAGTTAGTGATTGGGTCTATCTTAATCTTAAACCTTATTGACAAAAAATATTACAAAAGAGCCACATGTGGAAGCTTAGTCCTAAATATGCAGGACCATTTCAGATTATCGAAAGGATAGGGTAGCTTACACTCTAGCATTACCACAAACTGTAAAGATCCATCCTAAATTTCATGTTTCATTGCTCAAGATGAAGATTGGTACTCAAGAAATTGTTGCTAGAGAGATACCTGATTTTGATGAGGAGGGAAAGGTCATATTGCAACCATTAACTATCTTAGCTTGACGGATGGTCAAGAAGAAAAATGCAGCAATCACTGAGGTTCTTGTTCGTTGGTCTCACTTACCAGATGAAGAGGCTACTTGGGAGGATTACGATGTTATGTTCCAGCAGCATCCTCAGTTGTTTGCTTGAGGACAAGCAATTGCTGAAGGAGGGGGTATTGTTACACTTAGCTAATAAGGGGAGTATAGGCCATGTCGTCGTTTAATAAAAGCATGAGTCATAAAGCGTGTTTCATGTTCCTTTGTAAAAGTGTGTCTATCTTAGAGCTGGAGAGTTAGTTATAAAATTCTACCACTAAACTCAGAATGGATGTGTTGTATGCGGTTTTCTAACTACTTCTCAATAATAATTTTTTCTATCTTTTTTCTTCTTTCTTCTCTCTATAACCGTTTTTCTCGAGCACTCTTCTCCATTGATACATACTAAACACACAATTTTATTAAATACACCAACTCCTTTTAACCCTTATATTGGTTTTCTCCTTAATTTTTCAATGCAATGTTGTTTTGACCTTTGAATTTACGTGGTCATATTTAGCGACTCTATCGGGGTGTTTGAGTAAAGTTCAAACAGCAAACACAGAGGATAAAATCTCCTTGAGAGAACATAAAATATCACAAGGGTATTTTGGTAAGTTGACCGCAATGACGAGACCAAAAAAGTCTGTTTTCATGGCTTCGCGCTTCTAAAACCCCCACCTACCATTAAAACACCATCCGTCTATCTAGACCCATCTCAGCCGTCCATCCCCACACCTATTGCCGCCCACACGATGGTCCCAATCCAAGGGCTACTAATCAATCTTCTAGAAACTTCTCTCTCCTCCTCCCCCTATATGTAATAACCACACTCCGTTTTCTCCATCTCTAGCTCCGTGCTTGCGCTATCCACGCTCTCATTTCAAGGGTTTATAACTTTCTCTCTCTACTTTTCGATTTTATCAATCTCGTCTGGTAAGTGGATTTGAAGACTTTGATCGCCATTTTTATTTGTTCATTTTGAATCGATCGGTATCGATTTTTGTTTTTTGTTCTTGTTGCCGTTGACTTTTAGGTGTGTGATTGGTCTCTGTTTCTGTGTGTTCGTGTGTGTTTAAGTTTGCTGATGGAAATGAATCTGGTTGTGTGAAGCAGTGAAAATGGTGAAGAACTATCCAACCGTGAGTGAGGAGTACCTGAAGGCTGTTGACAAATGCAAGAAGAAGCTGAGGGGACTCATCGCTGAGAAGAACTGCGCTCCTCTCATGCTCCGCCTTGCGTAAGTTTTCCCTCGATGATTTTTTGGTATTTTGTTGACTCTTATGGAAAGATCGATCGCGATTTGAGAAGATTTTGGTGTGTCGTTGTGATTTCTTCTGTCGTCTTTAAGTTTAGGAAATAGATCTTTTGATTGGTTTTTATTATCATGGTGATGGTGATGCATATGAAGTACCGGAAATTTATATTTTTATTTTTATCTAGTCACTGATCAAAACCATTTCCACAACTTATACGTTGATTGTGGTTTGACCGATCTGTGAGGAGCACACTAGAGACGAGTGGTCAACGCTCTCCAACTTTTTTTAATTTAGTCAGTAGGTTATTTTTGCTAATTTAAGAAGTATTTTCCTTTTACAATAATGAAACTCATACATCAAAAAATTATTCATAACCATTACACGTTGGAACTACCCAAATCCGATCCTGGATTTTAGGTTTGATAATTAATTCCCCCCAGGTGTGCACGTTACCATGTATAAGTGATCATTCAACAATCTAGAAATTTAAAATTTTCGTTTTAATTTAGCTTTAATTTTAGAAGTCTTTTGTTTTTGACCAGTCAAAATCATGTTGTTATTTATGTCTAAACAAATTAAGAATAAAAGGAGTACAAATGTTTTTTATTTTGTGACTATGAAGTACTATAATTGTATTATTTATTAACAAAAAATGAGGAAAAAATATAGAAAATTAGATGACAATTTTGTTATATTTTTCAAAAATTTAGATTTAACCCCTCTTACCAATTATCTAGTTCTGTCACTAACTTATACCATGCAAATTAAACAGTTGAGTTGAAAGGAATTTGAACTATTGATTGTAGTGTTAATGCTCTAAATCAATTGTGTAATGTCATTGTTCACCAAGTTCTATAGGGCATATACAATCTAAATCATATTTTGCTAGAATCTGATATACATGTTCTTTTCTTTTGATGATCCATTAGTATGTTCTAAGTGAGTGTGTTGATGGTAATGCAAGCTCCTTTTCTTTCTTTATAAAACTGTGTGCTATGAATCACAGGTGGCACTCGGCTGGTACCTATGACAAGTGCTCCAAAACTGGAGGCCCATTCGGAACCATGCGATTCAAGGATGAGCTAAGCCATGCTGCTAACAATGGTCTAGACATTGCTATAAGGCTCTTGGAGCCAATCAAGGAGCAGTTCCCTATCCTTTCTTATGCTGACTTCTATCAGGTTCTTTTTGTCTTTCAAGTACACACACACACACGTATTATACACATAAGTTGTAGGGAAATATATTTTCTTATTTATCTTCTTTGCACAGTTGGCTGGAGTTGTAGCTGTTGAAGTTACTGGAGGACCTGAAGTTCCATTCCACCCAGGAAGGCCGGTGAGTGAAATTTCTCTCTTCCTGAATTAAATATATGACAGTTGTGTGTTTAGTGACAGGTTCATTGCTTGTTGTTAAGACCATTTGTGAAAAATTTACCTTAAAAATTGTGGTGTTATGCGTTAAAGTGTAAAATTATTCTCACAGTTGTTCAGTGGTTGATGCTGTATAGGTTTTTCTTTTTTGATGTGTGAGTGGCTCATTGCTATTTTTTAAAGAGGAATAATCTGATCCAAACTTTTGAAGTATCTAATTATATCCTTTATTTTCTAAGTGCTTCAATGAGTGTTGTTTTCTGAAATTAGAGGTCCCTTACTTTCTCTTATTTTATGCAGCAAAATTTTGTGAATAATTAATAGCATTCCTTGTTGGTTTACATATGACATGATTTTAGTTAAGTTTTGATAATGTAGTTCAATTTTTGTGCATCTACTGCTGAAAATGGTTCTTGATTTAAAACTTTCAGGACTATCTAGAGCCACCAGTTGAGGGCCGCTTGCCTGATGCAACCAAGGGTAATATATTTTTTGTGTTAGGCATCCACCTTTTCCCCATGAATAGCACCGGATTTTCTCTTATGAATCTCATCATTTCCCTTTGTTTCAGGATCCGACCACCTGAGGGATGTTTTCACCAAGCAAATGGGTCTGAACGATCAGGACATCGTTGCACTTTCTGGTGGCCACACCCTGGTTCGTATTTTCTATTATTTTGTTTTGCTTTCCTTGGCACACAACAGGGAGTATGATTATATGATGAACAATTCTGTTTCGTGCAGGGAAGATGCCACAAGGAACGATCTGGATTTGAGGGACCATGGACCACAAACCCCCTTATCTTCGACAACACCTATTTCAAGTGAGACCACTATTAAAATTGACAAAGCCATTGAATCTATACTGTTGAGCTAGCAATCTGCAATTTAATAATAATTCCTTAACCTTTCGGTTGTGAACAGGGAGCTTCTGACCGGAGAGAAAGAGGGGCTTTTACAGTTGCCATCTGACAAGGCTCTTTTGGCCGACCCTGCCTTCCACCCACTCGTTGAAAAATATGCTGCGGTTTGTGCATCTTCATTGCTTCTTACTGATCATTCATACCCCATACACAATTCTTTACTAACTAATAGTCGTTTTGTGATAGGATGAGGATGCCTTCTTTGCAGATTATGCAGAGGCTCACCTGAAGCTCTCTGAGTTGGGGTAAATGCTTAATTAAAAACCCTTTGCCTTTTGGTTAGATAATCAATACTAGAATTTGTAGCTGTGTTTCAGTTTTATTGACATGGCGCCATTGATTTGCAGATTTGCTGAAGCCTAAGCAAGAGAGAGAGAGAGGGTGTTGGGCGTGGAGGAGTGATGACCTAAGTTTCTGTTATAATTTTGGGAAACCTAGTTGAATTTTTCATCTTTTTGTGCTACTTTCAGTGGATCTATTGGATTTTGACATTATTGCTATATTATTGCATGATGATATATATGGTCGTCACCCCCCTTTAAAATATGTCGTCATCCTACAACTTTTTCTTACAACCGTTTCCCAATTTTTATTTCTATTTTTGAATTTTACAGAGTTTTTTCAGAAAAAAAAAATGATTTTCAATAAAAATTATGTCAGATGCTTTATCTCACAGCTATACAATGTATACCGATGAGTCCTAGAATGCTATACAGTAAGTGGTGAAACTACAAATTTTGTGTAAGGGATCCAATCTATTTTAGTTGTCTAGAAAATTAACACCAACGTTCTATTATTATAAATTTACATCAACATTCTATTATTATGAATTTAGTATCTAAAATAATTTTAAGAAAAATCAGGCTGAATAACAACTTTATTGCATAATGTATACATATGCGATTCATATATGATTAAGGGAGATGATATATATTGATTCATTAAAAAATAAATTTACAATCCAATAATAATTGCAACTCAATTACACCTCTACATTAAAAATTATTTCTTCTATATATATTTTGTTTCAATACATAATTTTAAAAGTATTACAAATACACTATTATTTTTTAAAATTTGATGGGGCCCACTGCCCCCTGGGCCCTACCGTGGCTTGGTCCATGTATACAATGCAAAATTTTCCGAAAGATCCAACCTCTCATGTACTAATTTTCCATAAATTGGAGTCAATCCACCCACCCTCAGTTATTATCCATGTTTGTTGATGTGCAGAATACTATTATGATTATTGGGAAACGTTATTATGGGAAAGGGCAAGTCCCTCACAAAGGAGAAAATACTTTGTCGTTTAACAAAGAGGGCGTTTTGCTAAATATTTTATAATTGATTGTGTTTAGATTAAGTGATTTAAAATATAATATTTGAAAAAATTAATTTTGAATTAGCTCAAATCAAATTTAAATGTATTTACAATTTATTAAGTGTTGCTTAGAAATTACTTCAAAATGAAAGTAAAGAATTTTAAATTCATATTGATCCAAAAGTTACTAATGAATTTAGTATTTTCAATTTCAAATCATTCCTCGAATCTCTCATATTAAGTTTGGTAAAACTTTTAAAAGTAAGATGTTATGAACTTATTAGTTATCTTTTAAAAAATAATGAGATCACATCTTATTTATATGATCATTTAAATCAGACAATTAACATCACTAACATCTTATAATTCCACCATATATATTTATTCAAATACTTCAACAATTTATATTTATAATAAAAACATCTCATTATATTAAAAACTTATAAACTTTTTTAAATAAGTGTAATCAAACACCCTCTAAAAACAATAAAAAATTAATCTAATTTTATTTTATTTTGCATTTAACTTCCTAAATCATGCAGAATGTACACGCAACACTTGTGTAACTGTATATAATTAACTTTTTTTTCTTTTTTTTTTTGCTAATACGCGCAAATATTCTCTATATATAAAAAAAAAATGTTTTCTATCCACCTAAAAGCCATGTTTTTACATGCACTTATAAGCAAGGATGAAAATATCGATATCGCAAGTGATATCGTAACCTTAATTTTACGGATATATTGATGGATATATCGATATCACAAAAAAAATTGAAAAAGTGACGGATATCTTATTAAAATTTTGGAAATTTAATATGAAATTTTAGGGATTATTTTAACACATCATTACACATATATTCCACCCAAAATCACAATAAAATAATATATTTAAAACTAACATATAGATGATAAGCTTTATAAATATTGTACTTCATAAAAAAAAAAACTAACAATATATATTACATAATACAATACAAAATTACTAAAATTACATGATACAATACACTAGAACTAAAAAGATGACCTATGAGGTTCAAACATAGTAGATGAAATGTCATCTTTGTCCCAGACAGAGATACCAACTCATCACATTAGAATACTCATGGATATAGTTATACACATGTCATTCATAAGTTTCTCTATCTCGCCCAACTGCTTCACCATGAATTGGATAGTGTATACTAATCCAATCATATTGTTGATACTCATTTTGATATCCATACGACATTTCTTGAGGAGGTGAGTGATGAAAAACATCTTGAGTACTTCAACCAAATTGTGAACTTTCAAAGGTGCCAGGAACATATGAATCTTGAGACATATCAGTACGTTGATTGCTACCCATATTCATGGAATCAAAACTGCCTGAAATTTGTTCAATATCAATAGATGAACTTTCTTCTTGATTCCTTGCACGTCTTCTAGTGTATTCTTTTCCAATAGCCCCTATCCCTGGACCTCCTTCTCTGCTTCCATGATCCATATCTTGTGCTGCATGACTAAATTCGGCTTCACCGATGAATGGACTCAATAACACTTGGTTTGAAACATAATCTTCTTGATTATATCCACCATTCCCACCATCATCATTGCCATCATTTCCACCATCACTATTTCCACTATTTCCTCAATCAGCAAAGTTATTTGATTTTGAACTAGAAGATGTATGACCAACTTCTTATTGTAACACTTGATCTACATCAATGCCATAATCACGAGCCATAGCAGTTACTTTTGGATCAGAGTTTCCTTCATTGTCATCTATTGAAAAAGTGGATCCTTTTCATCATCATTTTCTTCTTCAGTAATATCTCTAGATATTCATACTCTGCAACCTTATCGTATTCAGCTTCTATATCTCGAATCCTTAACTTCGTATTGTAATAGCAAAAAACAAGTTGTTGAAGTTTCGGATATGCAAGCCGATTCCGCTGCTTAGTATGTATTAATGCAAAAGTGCTCCAGTTCCTCTCACATGCAGAAGATGATGTCGTTTGGGATAATATTCGTATTGCTAAATTTCTTAGCGTAGGCGATGAATGGTCATACATAACCTACCACTCAGCTGACATATACCAATAAACATAAAATGCATATTAATTTTGTTGAAAACATAATATATATATAATATTTAAATTATGAATTTAACTCATCTCAAAGAAATTTCAACTAATAAAACTTACAAGGAACCATTGTATTTCGAGAAGCAATGACAACACGATCAACAAATCTTTTTCTCTCGTCACGAAAATATGTAAGCTACACATTTATTACAACTAGGTTTGAACCCGTGCAATGCACAGACTTCATTTAACACTCATTTAATTATTATTTTATAAGTAATATTATTTTATCCGTGTTTGTTGATTTATTTTCATGAATAATATTTTTTTATGTATAAAATACTATTTATAAGTGAAAAGAGCTAAGTTGAAGTTGGTGAGCCAGAATGAATTACAACTCAAATTAACATCTAATTTATGTTGTATATAAATTTTACTATCATGAAATATATACTAATTAAGTCATGGATTTGTAGTTATATATTTCATCATATTTCTCAAAAAGATTTGGTAAATTTACCATTCATGATTGAAAATATAGAGAATATGAATATAATGGATATCTTATCTTCATTTACATGTAATCACACATATTGATTATATAAAATCTATATGCATGTGAAACTAACAATGTTAAGATAGCAATGATAATCCTAAGTCTGCTACAACTAAATGATTGGAACCCCAAACTTGTTGTAGAAAATTGTCTGAAGCAAGAATTTAGTCCGGCTATCATTGCGGTGGAGAGAGGGGGGAGATGATAGAATCACAAATCCTTCGAAAAAAATAGGTAGAATGAATATTTAGGAATTGAATGACATTTAAGAAAATGTAACAATGACAGTTACATTCTCTATTCTATCCTAGAATATGAAAGGATATACATATGGCGGATGGAGAGGAGAGACACTTGGCGGATGCAAACTTCTCAAAAAATGTTGAGGCGTCAAGTTTTGGGAGAGCTAAAACCTCCTTTTATATGTATAGATTTTATGTTTTTTTTTTTTTACCTTAAAACAAGTATATTTGTATATAACAAACAAATAAATAAAATTTATATCACCCCATTTCCAAATTGAGCTACACCATCAGAGTTTGGGTCCAACTTGTTAAAAACTTCATGAACCGCTTGAATTAACATAGGATCATCACCAACTCCTGAATGATATTGGAATCGTGGATTCAAGTAATAAGCTACAAAAAAATTAATAAAAGATTATTAGAGTATCGTGTAATTAATATAAAAATGCTTTAAATTCATGTAAATGACAATTGTTACCTGTTGCATGTAATAGATGATAAAGCATACGATCCCACCTAAATTCAATTATTTTCACCATCCATCGTGATCCTTTTAAGCGTTCAATCTTATCTTTCATAACATGAATTAAGTCATACAATACGGGCATAGTAGGAACGACCTCAGTGTCCACTACTCGAAGAACTTGATATAGGGGCTCATAAAAATTAACATGTTGTACACCATCCCAAAATGTGTGATCAAGAACTTGTCTTTCTAACTTTCTGCCCAAATTAGTTTTACTTAATCGATTATTTCCCCATTCATCACTCGTAAACAACCACTTCAAGCTAGATTTCTTCTTTAGAAGGCTGTCCAACGTGATATAATTTGTCGCAAAACGTGTAGCTCTTGGTTGTACAATATCGTCTTGACATATCTCTCGTATTAGTGCAAGTAACCAACCATGATTATAAATATAGTTGGTTAATTGTCTAGCCTTCGAAATAATTCTCCATAAAATTCTGCCCTTACAGTAGACCATGAAATTTATGATGGACAACTTCGTCGGTCCAGTCCACCCATCTGACATGATAGTGCACCCATAAGCCTCCCACTTCTCCTTTTGAGCATTGGCATACTCACTCATTTCTTTATGCTCCATATCAAGATATTTATGTTTGATCTCGTATGGACTTGGTGGGGGCACTCCTGTACCTACTTCTTGCACTCCAACAATCATATTTTTGAAATGATGTGAGGATGCTTTGCTGGGTGGTAAATACTCACAATTCTGCCCAATTTTTCTTTGAGGCTGTCACGGGAAAATACATCTTTGATCTTCTTTTGTTTTACTCTTTCTGATTTGTATAAAGATGGTGCAACTTGAGGTAGTTCCAAACTTGATTCTCGAACACTATGTGTTCGACGAATTTGTGAAGGTTCATCAGCACTTCGACTTGAACTGCTTCTTTTATTACTATTCCAAGCCTATTTTTGTTGTCTTTCCTATTCACTAGCCTTTGAAGCTTCCATGGCAACCTGATATGATTTTTGTTTTGATCGATCAAGGTCAGCGGGATACATGAACACATCATCCTCATCTTCATCTTCATCATCATACTCATCTCTTAAGCCTAGACGCAGTTCTGCTCGAATGTCCTTTGTTTTTTCAGCTTTATTTTGTTTTGCAATATCTTTCATTTTTAGCAAGTTACAAATCTCTTGTTTAACTTCGGGAGACACATTTGGGTATGTTCGTGAATTTTTTCTAGGATCTGTATGGCTCAAATGATATTTAAAATGAGTAATGCCTCCACTTTGAAGTACAAGACCGCAACAATTGCAAATAGTTCCATTTTTGTTATTAGAAATGGCTTTACAATATTTCCAAGTAGGATCAAGTCTTGTATTGTCTACTGCACCATTACCACTTCCCATTGCCATCTAAAGTTGTTCTACATAAATTAATAAAGAGTTGGACTGGTGTGCAACTAGTGCTTGGATCTTAGGGTTTAGGATCTTAGGATCTTAGATCCATGCACTCGGGTCGGTTCGGGCTGAATCCAACCCGACCTTTATTTTGGCCCTGACCTTTATGTTGTGTTAGACATACCTTTATATTATATTAGCCATACCTTTATGTTATATTAGTGATACCCTTATTTTCACATTTCACACTTTAACCCTAAACCTTAAACCTTAATTTCGGCACAATAAATCATAATTTGGCACAAGTTGTAGATATTTACATTTATATAATATCACTCATATATTTATACATTTATATCAACATAAACATACATTTATGTAATATATATAAATATACAACTAACATAATTAAAAGGTATGACTAACATAACTAAAGATATGTATAATATAACTAAAATGTATGAAATGTATTAATATGTCAGTTTAAAAAAAAATACTAAGGTACAACTAGTCTTACAAAAGGTATGCCTAACATAACTAAAATGTATGTCTAACACTACTAAAATGTATACTTAACATAACACTAAAGGTATGACTAACATAACTAAAAGGTATGCCTAACACAACTAAAAAATATAGTTAACATAACATAAAAGGTATGTCTAACATAACTAAAAGGTATGTCTAACACTACTAAAATGTATGCTTAACATAACATAAAGGTCAGACCACCTGGGAGCATGTTTGGGCGAATTTTATCCGCGACCTAGAGGCACGTGCGGGTGCGTACAAGCGCGTGACTCGACCCGTGTGCACGGTTGTAGGATCCGTGCACCAGTTGCATATAAATTTTTGTCATTAATAAAATATTTAATTGCTATCATTGCACTTATTAAATGACCAAAAGACTTTTTGAATACTAAGAGATTGTAATATTAGTTATAAAGTATCTGGTAAATGAAGATCAAACAATGACAAGTTTGGAAGAATATTAATAAATCTTCTTGGTAATTCTTTTTCGGTATAAATTAATTAATGGATTTAGATATGTGCCAACTAGATTTATTTCATTAAGTTCCATGAATTTTTAGAAAAAGATTTCACAAGAGGTAGAAAACCTCATTTATGTGGTAAAACTGTAAAACTAGTATATATATTTCATCAAAATTAACCCATCAAACCCACTAAATAGATCGGCCAATCCCATAATCATTTCTATAAATTGTCATTAGTTAATTTTAATAATAGTTGTTATTTTACATACCATGGTTCACCTTAACATAATTAATTGTAAAATTATTATTTTATAATAAACTTCTAAAAGTTAACTATTAATGCTTCACCCAACATATACATAATTAGCACAATTAAGCATATCAATTTACAATATACCAATAAAATGCTATTTTTATCAACTAAAATGAAAAAAAGAAAGATTAAATTTACATACCAATTTGTAGTCTTCGAAATGACAATTGAGAATGTTTGATATATATAGTGGTACAAATATTTTCTCTCCTATGTCACTGCCTTCTATCCAGAAAAAATGAATAAATTAGATACATTAAAATAGTCATAATCTAGAAAGTAAATAATTGAAATTAATTTAATCAAAGATGTTGAGAGAGAGATACGAATATCATACCTTGAAACTCAAAATGCATGATAGAATGTTCATTTGCATTTATCCTATTATATAGACAAACATATCATGCAAAAAAAAATTACAAAGAAAAAAAAGTAAATGACGTAATAATTGGTTAAAGGAATGGAAATTTCAAAAAACCACAAAACATGGCTATAAATATGGATATGAAAGATTGATGTGATAAGAGAATATATTCCTTCTACTATCAAACAAAATACACAATATAAAGTAAAAAAAATCACATATTTCAATTTTTTGAATCAAAATCGTGAATTTTAATATATATATATATATGCTATAATTTACAATATATCCACGATATTTCCCGGGTTCCATCCAATTTTGTACTACACTGAACTGATATCGATACCGATAGTGATAATTTGCGATATTTTACAATATATCCACGATACCCAGTAAGAGATACATTAACACCCAATATCCATATTGCAATATCCGTATCCGCGATATATCTGTAATATTTCGCGATATTTTCATCCTTGCTTATAAGAGAACACATTTCAAGATTTCAACCAAGACTCTAAACGATGAATCAAATGAAAAATGGGTAAAAAAAAAAGATTCTTATGAATGAATATAAAAGGTTACTTTACATTTTGATTTCGTATGTAAGATACTTTTCATTTTTTGATAACTTAATATTCGTTTTCAATTATGGTCATGTAGTTATATGTTTTAATTTTTTTGGATTTTAGTCTATTTTGGTCATAATTTTCAAAAATACTAACGTGTCAACCTGTTTCCGACAGCCACATCAGTGATTTTGAAAACTCTGACATAAAATAACTCAAATTGAAAAAGAATTAAAATATAGAAGATCAAAACTAGAAAACAAATACTTGATTATCAAAAATGAAAAATATCTTATATACAAGATCAAAATTGAAATTAACCCAATTTAAAATATATATTTTATAAAGTGGGTTGAAAACATTTTTTCTCACACATAAGTAGTATAATTCCACAACCTCTAACAATAATGTCATTTTTATTATTTGTTTTTAAAAATAAAGGTGCTCGTATTTTATATAAAAACATAAAAGGATTTATTACATTATTACATCATGAATGAGGTGGGCCAAAGACGCAAGCCCGGCATTTATACAAGTCCTAGAATGCTATACAGTAACTGATGAAATCAGAAATTTGCTCCAGGGGATCAATTAATTATAGCATAAAAATTAAAAATATGCATAAATTATAAAGATATTTAGATATCTTTTCATTTTACAATAATCGTAAATATAATTTATTCATGTTGTCTAGAAAACTAATATTAATATTCTATTATTATGAATTTGATATTTAAAATTATTTTAACAAAATTAGGTTGAATAATAAGTTGTTGAATATGTAAAGATTTTATGAATTTGATATTTAAAATAATTTTAACAAAATTAGGTTGAATAATAACTTGTTGCAAAATGTAAATATATGCGATTCGTATATAATTAAGGGAAATGATATATATTGGCTCCTTAAAAACTAAAATTACAATCCAATAATAATTGTAACTCAATTACATCTTAATATTAAAAGTTATTTTTTCTATGTGTATTTTGTTTCCATACATAATTTTACATTATTACTAATACACTATTATTTTTTAAAATTTGATGGGGCCCATTGCCCCCTCGGCCCCACCGTGGCTTGGTCCATATATACAATGCATAATTTTCCAAAAGCTCCAATATCTCATGTACTAATTTTCCATAAATTGGAGTCCCTCTGTTTTCAAGGATTTCATAATTGAACATTGAACCCATTTGTTTGAATTAGTTATTTAAAATCTAAAATTTGAAAAAAAAAATTAATTTTGAATTTGTTCAATTCGAATTAAAATGTATTTAAAATTTATTCAGGTGTACTTCAAAACGAAAATAATGAATTTAAAATTTACATTGATCCAAAGATCACCAATTCAATTTATTATTTTGAATTTCTAATCATTTCTCAAATCTCTCATATTGAGTATGGTAAAACTTTAAAAACTAAGATATTTATGAATTTATTAGTAGGGGTGGCAATGGGCGGGTTTGGGGATGATATTGACAATACCATCCCCATACCAAATTATCATATCAAATACCATCCCCGTTACCATCACCGCTTTGGGAATCTGGTACGGGGATGGGGATTCACCGCAGAGGTCCCCAAATTTAATTTTCTACAAGCTAAAATTTATAATTTTTTCTAAAATAATTTTCAATAAAATAAATATCAAAACAATTAAAACAACTCATAAACAATATCAATCCAACATAATATCAAATATCTTGAAATCATAAATCTAGTCTTTAAAACAAAAGTATGAAATATATAATCAAAATGACAACACAATCTAACAAGTTTGATTGTTTTGAGTTGATTCAAAGTTTCAATTTCAATTTGCAATTTTAGATATTAAATTATTAATTAATTGGAAAGGAGCATGAGGAGTGAAGACTTAGAGTACTTATGGAAAATTTTGGATGTTTGATATATTTACTAATTAATATATATATATATATATATATATATATATATATAATATTAAACAGGGAATGAGGAATCACTGTTTCATATAAATTGGGCCGGTTTCGGGTCGGGGATTGGGTGGGGAGCATAAATACCATCCCCATAATTTTTAAACGGGGATTTACCGTCTCCGCTCCATTTCCCAATTTGACCTGAGAATCCCCATCCCATTAATATTGGTACCCAACGAGAATGGTTCCCCACGGGGAAATTGTCACACCTATTTATTAGTTATCTTTTTAGAAGCAATGAGATTACATCATATTTTATATTAACTCCTTGTGTATTGATCATTTTAAATCAGATAGTATTCATTACTAACATTTTATAAATTCAACCATATATATTTATTTAAATATTTCAACAACTTGTTTTTACAATAATAAAAACTTCTCATTATATTAAGAAACTTATAAGAGTTTTTAAATAAGTTTAATCAAACACCCTCTGAAAACAATAAAAAAATTAATCTAATTTTATATTGCATTTAACTTCCTATTTCATGCAGAATGTACACGCATCATTTGTGTAAATTGTATATAATTAACAAAAAAAAAATTGCTAATACGTGCAAATACCCTCTATGTATAAAAAAATGTTTACGATCCACCCAAAAAAAAAAAAAAACATGTTTTTACATGAAATTTAATCAAGATTTAAGCGATGAATACATGAAAGTGAAAAATGGGTAAAAAAGATTATGATGAATGATTATAAAATATAAATTTTATAAAGTGGGTTGAAACATTTTCCCTCACACATAAATAGTATCATTCCACAACTCTAACAATAATGTCATGTTTTTTTTTTTCCTCAAAAATAAAAGTGCTCGTATTTTTTGTAAAAACATAAAAGGATTTATTAAATTATTACATGAATGAGGTGGGTCGAAGAAGCTTAAGCCCAGCATTTATATATAAACTCCTTTTGGGATTGAGCTAAAATATACCAACAAATTAATACGGCAGCTTTGCATGCTGGTGAAAAACACCGAAGATGGAGAAGCACCGCCACCCACCGCCGCACACCGCCGTGAAGGCGGCTGGACCACCGCCCCCTTCATCATAGGAACTGTGTTCGGGCTTACGGTTGCAGCTGGCTGCTTCTTCGGAAACCTAATAGTACTGTTGATTCAGAAATTCAACATTAAAAGCATCGACGCTGCACAAATCGCCAACGTTGTCGATGGTTGCATCAACTTTTTCCCACTCATCGGAGCCATTGTTGCTGATTCGTTTCTCGGTTGTTTCTCTGTCATCTGGATTTCCTCTCTTCTCTTTGCTGGTACGTCTATATAACACTTAGGCTTTATAATGGAGTTTGAAATTTAAAAACAATTTGAATTATGATTTTTTATATTACAAAAACTCATGTGAGACGGTTTTACGAATAGTTTCCGTGAGACGGAGCTCCATCACCTACAAATAACATGTGAATTATAGGCTTTGGGTGTTCGGTAATTGGGTTGTGGGTTGATCCGTCTCAGACAATGAATTGAAATTCTGTAAGACGGTTTTACAAAAGACTTACTATTTTTATATTTTTTTATTAATTTTGTTTCCTATTGCACCATATATTAGTCCAAAGATTTCACTTTGCAAGATAAAATTTTTGTTTTTTTTAATTTTTATTTTCATGATTGTTCCAATCAAAATTGAATAATTTTTATTTTCATGACTGTTCCAATCAAAATTGAATTTGATATTGTTAACCAAAATATATGAAGTTTTTAAATTCAATTCAAACTCAATTTGAATAAATTAAATAAAAAAATTAATTTTGATTAGAAAGGTGATTAGAAAATGAATCTAAATTGCAAAGTAAAAAACCAATAAAATTTGGGTGCATTAATAGATGAAAAATATTTATGTTTAAAATATAAAAATAATCATATTTCAAATTGTTTTTTATAATTAACTATTTATAACAAACAAATTGTACTATACTCACCCCGTAAGAAACACGATTCGAAACTAAGACTCCAGACTATGCATTTCTCCAGAGTTTCAATATCAGTTAATCTCGAAACTCTAAATAAGTGGCCGACATAAGTGAATAAGTCTAAAGCATGTTTAATTTTTGAGGTAATTTTAATTTTGGTGTTCTATTAAGACATTTTTCATTTTTTAACAAATAAATATATGTATTCCAATTTTGGTCATTAATTTTTTTCAATTTCAATTTAATTTTAATTGGAATTTTTAAAATTACTGAAGTGACCACCAGCCAGAATTTGGCTACCACGTTAGAATTTTCAACAACCATATCAGCAATTTTGAAAATTCCTATCAAAATCGGACTGAAATTGACAAAAATAAAATATAAAAGACCAAAATAAAAAACGGATATTCAATTCTCAAAAAAATGGAAAGTAAATTGAAATTAATCCTTAGTTTTCCATCTTTCATTCAAACTTGATATAGTGGGTGACCAAACTTGTTAGTTTTTTCTTACAGGGTTTGATTCTTCTACTTCTTACCTTAACGGGAAAAAATCAATTTTAGTCCATTTAAAAAGCCACCGTCCAATTTTCGTCCACCATGGAAGCGGTTTTCAATTTTAGTCCAATTAAGCCAAAAATCGTCACTATTTGGTCCATTTTTCGCTAGAATACCACTCTCGCCGGCGATTGTAATACAATCGCCCCAAATTGTCACCGAATGACACATGGTCTGCTATCGACCAATCAAAATTATCCGAGTCATATATATATATATTTATTTTTTTATTAGATAAGAAAAAAAAATGTAAAATGTACATTTTAAATCTAAAAGGCAAATACTAAAATAAAAAATTAAAATCTAAAATCTAAAATTGAATCTAAAATTAAAAAAAAAAAGGAATACCAAATCCTAAATCCTAAATCGAAAACAAATGCCCTAACCTAAAATTAGAATCAACAAGGAGACTTAGAGAGAAGACGATCGAGCAAGTGTGGGTAAAAGCCATCCATCACCGGTGACTGTTGTCTGAGAATGGCTCCCCGAAAGCGCAGAGAAGCCTCCAAGAAGGGAACACCGAAAGCCCCAACTCCAAATGATCCACCCCGACGAAAATCAAAACGGGCGAAAGCCCTAACTCATGAAAAATCCCCAAAACCCGTCGAAGCCCCAAATCCAGAAGAAACCCTAAATCTACCAGAAAACATAGAGGGTGAGGAGGACATTCGGTGCTCAAGTTCGAGTTTGGAAGAAATCCCTCCACCACATGGAGATGCGGGTGAGAAATTGAAGAAATTGGAGCTTGCGAGACTGCGGGATGAAATAAAGAAAGGAAAGACAATGAAACGTGAGTACCAATACTTTCTTCCTATTTATATTAGGGTTTCAGGTTTTATGGTTCTTATTTTAGGGTTTATATTGTGTTAGTTTTTAATTGTTGGTTGTTGAGTGAAAGGTGTAGCATTGAAAGATGTACATTATTGCATTTTTATTCACTTTTTTTGTGTGGTCCATATCTGTTTTGGATATGCCCCATGTGACTATAGAATATTCACTGTTTTGTTTGGGAATATAATGATATGTGTGCCTTTTTTTTATTGCTTTTAAACAGTTGGCATTCAAGATGTATTGACTGTGGTACTTCATTGGGGGGGTGAATTTAGACCTTTACCCAAGACTGAGTATGTTGGGGGTGATACACTTGTGTTGGAGAATGTGGAACCCTCTTCTTTGGCTTTGATGGCATTGACTGAATATGACATAATTAGTAGAGCTTGTGGATCATTGCACTATAGGTTTTACACAGTCTGGAACAGTGTGTTTAAATTGATAGTTAGTGATGAAGAGCTTGTTAATTTGTTGAATGAAAATCTGGAAAATGGGACAATGCATATATATTTAGAAGCAGATGTTTTAGATATGTTTCCAACTCAAAATAGTGTAGATCCTGTGGATGAAAATGAACACTCTGATGATTTGTCTGAAGATGAAGATCTTGTAATTGGTGATAATGCTAGTGATAGGGAATCTGACCATGAATTGTCTGATGATTACAAATCTGAAATACACGAAGCCTATGTTGATAGAAATGTTGTCCCTGACAGTGAAGCTAGTGATGATGATGTGGTAGATGATGATGTTGTGGGTTTTGATGAAACAGAGTGTCTGATGAGGAGAACATGACTGAAAGATACCCCATATACAATCCCAAAATAGAATGGAACCCCACCTTCCAACTAGGAATGCTATTTAGTTCTAAGCAAGAGTTTAGGAAAACCATACAATCTCATGCAATAATGACAAAAACAAATCTGAAAACAGTGAGGAATAACAAGGAGAGTGTGTATGTAAGGTGCAATGGACCACAGTGTAGTTGGAAAATACATTTAAACAAACTTGAAGATGTTGAGAATTGGCAAATCAATGTATACCAATCTGTCCATAAGTGTGCACCTACTCATGAGGTGAAAAATATGAAAGCAAAATGGCTAGGTGAAAGGTTTCTGCAAAGATTTCAATCTGACCAAAGTAGGAAACTCAAGTCCTTTAGAATGGATGTGATTAAGGACTTGAGGTGAAATGTATCTAAGCAACAGTCCTTTAGGGCAAAAAAGAGGGCTTTGGAACTCATACAAGGGAACTCTGATGATCAATATATGAAACTCTGATCTTATGTAGATGAACTTAGGAGAACCAATCCAGGTTTAACAATTCTTCTAGGGACAGATGAACAAAATAGGTTTTCTCATCTTTATATGTGTTTTGACGCTTTGAGAAGGAGGTTTCTAGGAGGTTGCAGGCCTTTGTTGGGGGTTGATGGTTAAATGGAAGTGTAGGGGGTGTTTTGTTAAGTGCTGTTGGGGTTGATCCAAATAACAACTTGTACCATGTGGCTTATGCAATTGTAAAACAAGAAAACTTTGGAACATGGGAGTAATTTTTGACATGCTTGAAATAAGATCTTGAGATAACCAATGCAGAGTCATTTACTTTGATTTCTGATAAACAGAAGGGTTTGATCAAGGCTGTTGGTTTTGTATTCTTTGGGGCAGAACATAGGGTTTGTGTTAGACATATGCATAATAACATGAAATCTGCAGGGTTTAAGGGAATGGTGCATAAAAATCTATTGTGGAATTGTGCCCAAGCCACAACACCAAGTGAATTTAGAGAAGGTATGAGGAAACTGAAAGAGCACAGTGAGCCCCTCTAGGAGTGGTTCAATGACAAACCTCCAACTCAGTGGAGTAATACATATTTCAGAGAGACAACAAAATGTGACATGCTTTTAAATAATGTGTCTGAGTCTTTTAATAGTTGTATACTCGAGGCAAGAGATAAACCAATCATTACCTTGGTTGAGTGGATCAGGGTTTACATTATGATGAGGCTGCAGAAGTGTAGGGAAATGGCACTTGAAAAATGGGTTGGGAAACTGTGTCCCAAAATACTGATGATCTTGGATAGGTATAAGGATAGTGTGGGTGATTTCATACCCATAAAGTCCCATGACAAGCATTATCAAGTGTCATGTTATGATGGAACACAATATGCTGTTGACTTGGAGAAGTGGCAGTGCACTTGCAGGTTTTGGCAATTCACTGGATTACCTTGCAAGCATGCTACCTGTGCAATTATAAGTCCGGGACAGAATGTGGAAGACTTTGTTGATAGGTACTACTTTGTTGAGACATACATCAAAGTTTACCAACATGCAATCCTAGGGGTAAGTTATGAGAAGTTGTGGGGGGATTCAAACTATATTCTACCATTACCCCCACACTTTGCTAAGGCTTCTATGGGAAGACCAGTGAGGTTAAGGAGGAGGGAAACTAATGAACCATTTCAGAGTGGGACAAAGAGAAAAGGAAAATAACTTAGTCATACAAGGTTGAGCAGAATAAGGAAGAGAAGAAGGAATGAGGTGCTCTTATTTAAATTGAATTGAAACTGTATTTTTTTATTCTTAATCATCACAATTGTGTGTTCTAATTGATATTTGTCTCCATTTTGGTCTTTACAGTCTAGAGGCAATGCAAATGTGAACAACAGAGAAGAGAGAACAGTCCAAGAGGATCGAGTTGCAGAAGATGTAATGTAGCCTAATGTTGTAAGTCATTACACACAATCATCTCCATATTTGTTCTTCAATGTTTTCTTATCTTTACTGTTTGTGTTAGGTTCTCCCACCAAGTGCAGATCATGTGGATAAAGAAGTATGCAATCAAGAAATGACAGATATTGAGGCCAACATTGATGAATATCTGATGAATCAAGAAGCTAACATTCTAGGACCATCAATGTTTGACCAACTTTCACAATCACTGAGTCAAAGGTCCAGTGCACATGAAGAAATCAACATTTCCCAATTAAGTCAAGAACTATTCACATCACAAGAACAACCTGCAGGGTCTTCCATACCACCTCCAGTGCTATCAAGAGTAAACATTAGAGCCCCTGCTCCATTCACAGAAAGTGGAGTGAAAGCAGCTTGGGTGAATCCAGATGATGTGCAACCTGAGAAAGAGAAAAGGCTGGTGGTGGAGAATGACATTAAGTACTTGGACTTGTTAATGCCACCTCAGGAAAAATAGTTTTAATTAAGTAGATCTTGTCTTCCATGGCCAAAATTGATAGACATGTTGGATTTGTGTTAGTTTATATTTTGGATAATGCTGTTGTTTTTGGTTCTTGGTGTTTTTGTGTCATTTAAAACTAAAAAAAAAACATATTGATTTGGATGTTTTTGGCAAAGTTTCCTCAGATTATGGCAATGTCATGCCATCATGGCCAACCTTAGGATTGCTTGCAAGATCATGACCAACTTGAAATAACATGACACTTGCATAATGCTAACTACATATTATGTGTTCAAATTTACAGACAAAACACATAAACAGAATTAAAGCAAAATGCCATGCAACTTACTATTAAAAAATAACAGAAAATAATAGGCATAACATTACTTGCAAGATTCATACATCATAATAAAAAGTTTTCTGCAAAATGCCCTAAGCAAGGTCTTACATATCCATAAGTGTACAACCAAACTAACAAAAACATCCAACAAACTAATACAATTCAATGTGCAATCCACCAACAAACAAGAAGAACAAATTGAAGAACTATGAATTGCATCCTCATCCTCCTGCACTTATTCTTCCACATCCTCTTGTCTTCTCTAAGAGTCTTGTTTTGGTTAACCATACTCCGAACGTCTTCTTTTAATAGCTTCATATCTTGTTTGAGATCTTTCATTTCTGCTTTCAACATCTCATACGCTTCTCTCAATTTTTCGTACTCATCATTGTCATCCCATTCGAAATAGTCACACCCTCAACTTTTCTGCAGAATTCATGGCTCACATATCAAAATCATGAACAAATATTGATAACAACCAATATTTGCCAAATACAAATACATAATCACAGACTTCAGATTTCGATTATGAAATCCTAAATTAAAATTTCTCACTTTCCCCTTCTATCAAATACCCTCATGCCCAAAATACAGATGAATCTTGTTTTATAAATCACCATACAACCTCCAATTATCAAATATAAACATTCAAAGACACAAACTTACATTATATCTGAGACAACCCCAAAATCTCTTCTCTCGATTTGCATTTATTTTTGTCGTTCATACAACCACTTGTCGTCCACACAGACACTCGTGCGTTGTAGATGATTGGGAGCAATCAGACATTTTTCCCACCGATTCTATTCTATTCTGGAGAACTAGGGTTCCTCGTTGATTTTGGGGGAAAACGGATGATTTGCAGAACCCCTTTTCTTTTCCATTTTTACCTTATTTTTTAAATATGTTTTTCATTTAAAATATTAATTAATGATTTATTTGATTTTTGTTTAAAGTTTTTCATTAATTATTTAATATTTAATCCAATGTGGATATTAAGTTCACCTTTAAACATGCCACGTGTGATAAAATGTGTCACATAAGCGCGAGTGGGGCAAAAATTAAAATTGGGGGTGATTGTATTACAATCGGCGGCGAGAGTGGTATTCTGGTGAAAAATGGACCAAATAGTGATGATTTTTGGCTTAATTGGACTAAATTGAAAACCGCTTCCATGGTGGTCTTTTAAATGGACTAAAATTGAATTTTTTCCTTACCTTAACAATAGATGGTTTAAGCCCAGAAAACTGCAAATTACAAGGCACAAATCTATGTGCCACCCCATCAAGTATTTAGTATGGAGTATTATACTCATCTTTAGCTCTGGTCTCTAGGGGTGAGCATTTTTCGGTTAAAACCGAAAAACCTAACCGAACTGAATCGAAAAATACAATTCGGTTCGGTTATAAAAAGTTTGGTTCGGTTTTTGGTTTTGAATTTCATAAATTTCGGTTATTTTGGTTCGGTTCGGATTTGAGGGGAAAAAAATCGAAATAGCCGAAATAACCGAATTAAAAAAGAAAAAAAATTAATTATATATTTTATATTTATATTAATGATAATATTGTGGGCCTTTAGTAGCCCAACTATTTAATTAGTAGCCCAATAAATAACCCAACTATTTTAACCCAACTATCTTAGCCCAACTAACACATTATTATTCATTTATTCACGTAATGTTTCATTGGACCATGTTTGGACTATGTTTCATTTAAGGTTGCAATTGAACAAGCAGGTTAAAAAAAAATTGCACAGAAAAATCGGTTATTTCAGTTTAAAACCGAACCGAACCGAATATTTCGGTTCGGTTTTTAAAAAAAATGCAATTCGATTTTCGATTTTTTCAATTCGATTCGGTTTGGTTACCGAACCGATCGATGCTCTCCCCTACTGGTCTCCATAGGGACAAGTGGCACAAGACTCACTCTTGCAACAATTGGAGCCAATCAGTTCTCTAAATTAAAGCACCAATCTAGTTATTTCAATTGGTATTTGTTCAGCTTGTATTCTTCCTCTTTTATATTGAAGATAATTTGGGGGTGGGGTTGGGGCCTTGGCATATGCATTGTTGCTAACTTGCTTGGATTGGTCCTCTTCTTGATGGGAAGTCGATACTACATTCGTGATAACCTAAAGACGAGCCCCTTCACGGGCCTGCTCCGTGTGGACGTCGCGAGTGTAAGGAAAAGAAAGATGGATATCTCTTCTCAAACTTCAAATTATTACCATGATGATGATTGGGGTTAAAAGGATTTCTCCTCAGCCACCAACAAATTGCTTTAGGTATAATTTTTGGGCTTAATTTCAATTTTAGTCCTGTATGTAAGATATTTTTCATTTTTTGACAACCAAGTATCTGTTTTTCAATTTTGCTTCTCTATATTTTAATTTTTTCCAATTTCAGTCTTTTTATATTAAAATTTTTAAAATTGTTGATGTGGCTGCCAAAATTTGGATGCCACATCAAATTTTCTAGCGACCATATTAGATTTTCGACTACCATGTCAACAATAGGAAAATTATAAATTTAACTTGTACGAATCTTGTTTGAAATTTCCCATATTATAAAGTTACATGCATTAATGTAAGTTTGATCAATACATAAAGAACTGAAATTTCAAATTTAGAATGTGTTAAGATACTAAAATTAGTAGAACTGCCATATATTTATTTGCATGGCCAAGTTTGCAATTTTATTTCCTTAATTAGTTTAAAAAGTTTCTTGAAGTAATTAAGTTATTTTGGACTTAATTACCCATCCCAATTCTTGGGTGCTTGTACATGTGTGTATACAATGCACATATAGTAATTCTGCTCTTCATCCATTGGGTAATTTCATTTTTAGACACTTAGTATTGAAAATAAAAATTGTTTTTAATCACAGATTAATTAATGTCCATTCTTTTCTAACTATTTTAACTAGTTGTACTATCAAAATTGCAAAAACTTATATGATATTATCTTATCACATTTGAGACAAAACCAACTATTTACTATTTAAATTTATTTTTATAAGTTTGGGTTATGAATTACACTCTCTCACAAAATTAAATCCTTCGAACTGTCTCACAAGAATTGTGTTGTATCAAAATTTAAGGTATACAACCCTATCTTATTCCAATGATAATATTAATTAGGGTAAATTACAAAACAGAAGCCAAACTATGGTCACTTTTCCACTTTGTTACCCGAACTTTCAAAGTTCACTGTAAAATAACTCAACTTTGTTTTTTTACTAAACGGTAGCCAGAAGTCACCGCCGGTGGAATATTCAGGGAATATTCCGTTCCGAACTTTCAAAATTAACTGTAAAATAGCTCAACTTTGCGGATTTACCAAACGGTAGCCAGAATTAAATTAAATTAAATAAAAAATAACTAAAAAATTACAAATCAAATCAAATTAAATAAAAAATACAAATCAAATTAAATAACTAAATTAAATCGGCCGATTTGGGGGTTTTAGTTATTTAATTTATTTAATCAAATCAAATTAAATTGGCCGATTTTGGGGGTTTTAGTTATTTAATTTAATTTAATCAAAGCAAATTAAATCGGCTGATTTTGGGGTGTCGATTTGGGGTTTTTAGTTATTTAATTTAATTTAATCAAATCAAATTAAATCGGCCGATTTGGGGGGTTTTAGTTATTTAATTTATTTAATCAAATCAAATTAAATTAGCCGATTTTGGGGGGCCGATTTGGGGGTTTTAGTTATTTAATTTAATTTAATCAAATCAAATTAAATCGGCCGATTTGGGGGTTTTAGTTATTTAATTTAATTTAATCAAAGCAAATTAAATCGACTGATTTTGGGGTGTCGATTTGGGGGTTTTAGTTATTTAATTTAATTTAATCAAATCAAATTAAATCGGCCGATTTGGGGGTTTTAGTTATTTAATTTAATTTAATCAAAGCAAATTAAATCGGCTGATTTTGGGGTGTCGATTTGGGGGTTTTAGTTATTTAATTTAATTTAATCAAATCAAATTAAACGGCCGATTTGGAGGGTTTTAGTTATTTAATTTATTTAATCAAATCAAATTAAATCGATCCATTTTGGGGGGCCGATTTGGGGGTTTTAGTTATTTAATTTAATTTAATCAAATCAAATTAAATCGGCTGATTTTGGGGTGCCGATTTGGGGGTTTTAGTTATTTAATTTAATCAAATCAAATTAAATCGGCCAATTTTGGGGGGCCGATTTGGGTTTTTAGTTATTTAATTTAATTTAATTTGATTTGTATTTTTTGTTTAATTTAATTTGATTTGTAATTTTTTAGTTATTTTTAATTTAATTTAATTTAATTCTGGCTACCGTTTGGTAAATCCGCAAAGTTGAGCTATTTTACAGTTAATTTTGAAAGTTCGGAACGGAATATTCCCGGAATATTCCACCAGCGGTGACTTCTGGCTACCGTTTAGTAAAAAAACAAAGTTGAGTTATTTTACAGTGAACTTTGAAAGTTCGGGTAACAAAGTGGAAAAGTGACCATAGTTTGACTTCTGTTTTGTAATTTACCCTATTAATTATTGAACGGAATGTTCATTAGAAAATGACAAAACTAAAAAACAATAGTAAATAAACATTAAGGTGGGTTTCCACTATTTCGTGGCAACAAATTGTTCACTCACATGATGAATACACACACTAGTATTTGTCTCAACTTTAGATTAAAAAATCAATCATTACCATCACCATAATCATAATCATCATCAATAATTCATTAATATATAAACACGTGCAACTCTGAAGAAAAAAGGTGAGATAGAACCAGATGGGTCCATGTTAAAGCTATGGAAGTGTTCAACAAGTTGAAGATCTCAAATCCATAATCAAACTCCTCCCTCTTTGGTCATCAAGCATTTTTCTAAGCACACCAATCGGTGTTTAGCTCAGTCTCACAGTTGTCCAAGCCCTAGCCACCAACCGCCACGTCATCCACCTCATCATTGTCTTCTCATTCATCTCCACTGTCATAACCCTAACCCAGGGACGGAGCTAGGATTTATGCTTGGGGGACGAACTTTCTTAAAACCCGAATTATGAAAATTGAATATAGATATTTAACACCAATGCATATTTTTATCATATTACATACCTATTATACTCGAAATACACAATAAACGATTTAAAATATTTAAAGATATGTTACCTTACATCGAGAACAATCCATATCAAAATCTACAACTCTAAGTGGCATGTCATTACAATAGAATCAACTTTGCAAAATTAAAGGAAAAATATTACTATCTCATATTTATAAATTTACCATGAGATAATTATAAAATGTTAAAAAAAATTAAAAAATTAGAGTAATATAAAAGATAATGTTCACTAACCTTATTAAGGTTATGTTTTTTAAGTTGTACTCGTCGCTTCTTCATACCATTAAACTTATCAACATCAAAATTTTCAGCAATTTCTTTTTCGATGTACATTAGTAATGAGCTAGACAAAGAGTCGTCTTTCATTTTATTTCGCAATCTTGTCTTGACAATCTTCATAGATGAGAATGCACATTCTGTTGTTGCAGTAGAAACCGGAAGAGTTAAAGTAAGTCTAACTAGTCTATCAACAAGGTAGTAATTCATTGTCTTACCAGTCTTAGACAATAATTGACACAACTCTGAAAGTGTTGATACCTTTTGGAAAAACTCATTACGTTTGATATCAATTTCAAAATGTTCCAATTGATACTTCATATGCAATTTCTCTTGGCTACTAAAATCATCAAGATAGAACTTCTCCATTAGTTCACAAATATTATCAATGTTGAAATATTTGAATCCATCTCTCGGATCCAAAGTTGAGCTGAGCCTAAGTAGTTCAATTGTATCATCATTAAATCGATTATTCATCTCCAAAAGTGTAGAATCTAGTGTTTCCATGAATATATCAAATCGATAATGATGTCTCAAAGTAACTGGACTACCTTTAAGAACCCGACCTCTACCTGAACAACGTTGGGCATTCATTTCTGGGATAATTATCGCATACTTCTCACAGAAACTCTTCACTTCATCAAGCAACTGATCATATTTATTCTCTCTATATCTCTGATAAGAACCATATCCATTGCATTGACAATATCTTGATTTTTGCATTGTAAAATCCCACAAAGATCATCTGTCATTTCAAGTAGCTCAATCATGAAATGCAAGATAAACACAAATTCAAATGATGTCATTATGTCATATGCTCCATCGGCTGTGGTTCTAAAAGACAAATTATTTTTCTCATTGATGATCACTTTTAAAACAAGAAGAATGGACTTGAACATATTGCATACACTGTGAAGAGACCTTAGATGAGAGCCCCATCATGTATCCCCTGGACGTTGCACGCTTCCAATTTGATTTTTTTCTTTCCCAGTGTCAAGTTCATTTGTAGAAGTTAATTCTGTAATTTGGATGGACTGAGCACTTTGTAGTTGATCATGGCGTTTGGAAGAAGAATCCACCAAATTCACAATAACAGTCACATGTGAAAAGAAATGCTCAACCGGTATAACACTTTTAGCAACTGCTACTAAGACCAACTGTAGTCGATGAGCAAAACAATAGACATAGTATGCATATGGACACTCTTTTAAAAAGAGAGCTTGTAAACCATTCCACTCTCCTCGCATAGTACTAGCACCATCATAACCTTGTCCCCTCATATTCTGTATGATAAGATTATTGTGAGAAAGGACTGCAGAAATGTCTCTTTTTAAAGTAGTAGCTTTGGTATCTTCCACATGAACTATGTCAAGAAATCTCTCACGAATAAAACCATCTTTATCCACAAATCTTAACACAATGGCCATTTGCTCCCTTTTTGACTCATCTCAAGATTCATCCACAATGATGCAATATTTAGCGTCACCAATTTCTTCTCTGATGTATCTTTGAATTTTACTCGCATAAAGTGACAAAATCTCCTTTTGAATCTGAGGAGAAGTATAAGAAGCATTTCCAGGAGTTTTTTCCAAGACAATTGAGCTCACCTCATCATTATAAGAAGTTGTATGACTTATAATTTCTAAGAAATTTCCACGATTATCTGAATCTGGACATTCATCACGAGCTCTAAAAGCTATACCTTGAAATGCACATAATTTTGCAACATCAATAGAAACTTTAAGTTTCAAACGATTTTTCTCAACCATCTCAGAGGATTGTTTGTCTATGATCCTCTCAATATGTTGCAGTGAATTCATTAGATCATGAGATTGTTTCATAGCTATCTTGTGTGATGAATTTGGACATTTGCCTTTATGAATCAAAAAGGAGCAATTTTCGTCGTTACTTACTTTCTTCCAAGCTTGAAATCCATCCACATTAAATGCATTAGCCCATGGATGCGCGGATGGCTTGATAAAAAGAAAACACGGAAGACAATATGCAGTATTTTTTGTAGGTGAATATTCCAACCAATCAGAATTTTTTTTTATCATGCTGGTAAAAACTTTCTACGGTGCTTATCCACAAATTGAGAGGAATTTATGAGAACTCCCTGATAAGGACCGACAATTAAATAAGCACGTCTAATCTCATCTCTTTTATTTACTGAGCAACTCCATATAGACATACGCAATTCAGGATCTCGTTCAATATGAAAACCATTAGAATCATGATCAAACTTTTGTATGATTCTTGAAGAAGACTCATTAACACCATTTGTTGAAAGATCGACTATTTCAACATTATCAACCCTTGAAGTTTCTAAAATATAAGAACTTGAACTCTCTTGAAAATTCCGTTTCTTGGAGAAAAACGAATCAAGTGTCTTATACTTCATAGTCAATCTACCTACATATGTATATAAAAATACAAGATTATATAAGTACAATAACAAGTAATTTCCCATTTCAAAAAATATCATTGTGTTTTCAAATGACTAAGAAATTAAAAATAATTTAAATAGATACTAATATACTAAGACATTTAAGGTTAAGATTCAAAAGTACCACTAAAAAATTAAAATAAAGTTAAGGAAATACATGATTACATAAGAAATCTTATTAGGGTTTAAAACAAATAACTCAAAAATTAAAAATGCAAAGCATAATAAGATTAAAGTAAACTATAAAAATAAGAGCATTAATGTTAGTATATTACCTTATATTCATCAAGAAATGTGAATTTTGGATGATCAAAAAATGAAGAAAATGATGTTTTGCTCTGCTGCTCTTCGATACTTTAATGGCTTATTTGAAAAGAAGATAAAAACAAATAAAATATAGCTAAATGTGTGTATTCTTGGTTGCAGTATTTTGGAAGTTGTTAGTGGCCCATCATTTATTTTTTTATTCACTTGGGTTGACTTTCATATTCAATCACATATGGGCACAACTGCACATTAGCCCATTTATATATTATATATAATATATTATATTACATATATATATGCAACTTTTTTCAGAATTTTGGGGGGGACGACCACCACCCTCAGTCCCCCCTAACTCCATCTCTGTCTAACCCTAATCCACCACTAATCCACCATTGCAAGAAACTGATCCCCAACAAGCACCCCACTCCCTTGCAGCTAATAGGCATCGGTCACATGTTCAATGTCCCCGCTATTGGAGTAAAAAATAGTTGCATGACAGTTAGGTTGTATGCATGTAAGTTAGGGTTGTTATTTCTGTTTCTATCACCATTGTATCAGCTACCATGTTGGCATGCCACATCAGATTCAGTTAGCAAGGTTGTTAGGTAGTTAGATGGCTTGGTGATCAAGGCTTGTAATCTATATATATGATGTATCTCTTTACTTTCAAAGTAATGAAAAATCACACTTCTAAACTTAGTTTTAACATGGTATCACGAACCGGAATTTTCTTCTTCTTCTCCGATAGCTCATTGTGTTTCTTCGATTGTTTGTTGTTCTGAGTTTTCTTCTCGATCTGTCTTGGTGTTAAGCTATTTCTGATTATTTTTATGTCACAAATCTCTCTTCCTACCTTTACTACTCTCATGATTCGTCTAGATCGAACAAATTTTTTCTACTAGAGGTTGCAAGTTATTGCTACTGTAACTACGCATGGATTTGATATGTTTCTGCATGATGATGAAGAAAGCATTCCTGAATAGTTTGTTATGGATGAAGATGGAGCTTGTCGTCGTAGTTCAGCCTTTATTGAGTGGATTTACAAGGATCAGTTTCTGAAAAGCTAGATTCTAAGTTCTATCTCAAAATCTATGCTAGGGTTTGTGAGTAGGTATATGCATGCTTTTGAAATTTGGCGTGCATTGGATTAGTTGTTTCATTCCAAATCAAAGGCGCGAGCTATGAATCCGCGTTTTCAGTTGTAGACATTGAAGAAATGAGCTATGTCGATTGTTGAATTTATGATACAAATGCAAAATCTAGTTGATCAACTGCGTGCTGTTGGATAAGTGGTCAGTGATGATGATCTTGCTTTTTACATTCTAGGTGGATTAGGTTCTGAATTTGAAAGTGTTGTTGCGAATCTCACTACACGTAGTGATACTTTAACTCTTCCTGAAGTTCAATTCATCCTTCAAACACATGAGACACATTTGAATCAACAGTTTTTTTTCAATGTTAATATGGTTACTACTCCAAGTGCTCATTATGGTGTTGCTAGGGTTATAATGATCGAGCTCGAGGAGGTTTTTCACTACGTGGCAGAGGTCGTGGTAGGTTCTCTCGAGGTGGAAAAATTGTTTGTCAAATCTGTGACAAGAATAATCATGTTGCAGTCAAGTGTTTCAAGCAGTTTGATGTATCATTTCAAGGATTGAAGAATTCTGTTGCACCTGTTCAAGCCAATCTTCTAAGTACTGCTAATATTACACCTCAAGCTCAAAATCCTGGACATTCACTTGTGTTTGAGACTGGTTCTTCTAGTCAATCACCAGATTGTATTATTGATAGTGGATCAACTTATCATGTTACCTCAGCCTTGGAGAATCTTCACATGCAATCTCCATATCAGGGTAAGAAACAACTTGTAGTTGGTAATTGTGCTTCTCTTTCTATATCTCATACAGGTTCTACATATTTTCCTTCTCTAAAGTCTTCTTCTATTCATCTTAACAATGTGCTTTTTGTTCCCGATATAATCAAAAATCTCCTAAGTATTTCTCAATTTTTGCAAGATAATGTTGTCTTTTTGAGTTCCACTCTTCTTGTTGTTTTGTTAAGAATTTGAGAACTCACACCATCCTGTTGAAAGGAGTGTTTAGAGATGGACTGTACCAGTTTGATCTTTCTCATCTTCGTTCTCATTCTTCATCATCATCATCATCTAATGTCTTATCTTTATCCACAAATAAGAGTGCTTCTACTCAAAACTTCTCTTGTATTGCTTTTGATTTACCTTTCTTGTGGCACAATCGTTTAGGACATCCATGTACTGCTACTTTGAATCAAGTTCTCAAGTCTATGAATGTTTATTGTTCTACAACTCATATGTTTTGTGATGATTGTAAAATGGGAAAATTACATCAAATGCATTTTCCTTCTATTTTGCATGTAAGCACTACACCTCTTGAACTTGTTCATTGTGATGCTTGGGGTCCCTCTTTCTCAGTTTCTAAAGATGGTTATAGATATTATGTTCTCTTTGTAGATGATTATACTAGGTATTCATGGATCTATCTTTTGCAAGTTAAATCTGATGTTGCTATAATGTTCAAAACGTTTTTACCTCTTGTTGAAAGACTTTTCAATACTAAGTTTAAGGCTATAAAATGTGATATGTGAGGAGAGTTTAGAGTTCTCTCTTCTTTTTTACAAGGTTTAGGCATTACTCTTAGACATTCTTGTCCTTATACACATCAACAAAATGGTCTTGTGGAAAGGAAACATCAACATGTCACTGAAATTGGTTTATCTATATTGAGTCATGTTTTTATTCATTTATCTTTTTGGTGGGAGGCTTTTCAAACTATTGTTTTTCTGATCAATTTACTTCCTACTCATGTGCTTAAAGGTCTCTCTCCTTATTACAAAATGTTTTACAAAGCACCTGACTATAATTTTCTCAAAACTTTTGGATGTGCTTGTTTTCCTTATTTGAGGCCATATAATCAACATAAGTTGCAATTTAGAAGTCAAAAGTGTGTGTTTATTGGTTATAGCATGTCTTATAAGGGATATAGGTGTCTGCATTCCAGTGGTAGAGTTTATATTGCTAGGACTGTTGCTTTTCATGAAAATGAATTTTCATATGCTAATTTTTTCTCTTTCTCTGATTGTTCTACCGTTGCTATTCTATCTTCATCATCTCTTCCTCTTCTTTCTATTTTTTATTCTCCTTCTTTGATTCATTTTTCATCATCTGGTTCTTCTCACAGTCCATCCACAAGCTTTCATTTATCATCTAACAGATCATCTTCATTTACTAATTCTCCTAATGATCCTCCATCTCCATCAAACACTCATCCTATGATTACAACTACTGATTCTCTTCATAATTCTCTATCTCCAAATAGATCTTTAACACTTCCTTCTTCATCAAACATCCATCCTATGTTTACTAGATCCAAAAATGGGATTTCTAAACCAAAAGTATACAATATAAACCTTTCTGAGCAAGAACCTCTCACTGTTACACAAGCTTTGGACTGCCCTCACTAGAGACTTGCTATGGAAGATGAATTCAAGGTTTTGCAATCAAATAATACATTGAGATTGGTCTCTTGTTAGTCTGATATTAATCCAATCACAAACAAGTGGGTATTTAGGATTAAGAGAAATCCTGATAGTATTATTAATAAGTACAAGGCTAGATTGGTGGCAAGAGATTTTCAGAGGAGTGGATTTCTTTGATACTTTTAGTCCTGTTGTTAAGCCTCTAACTATCAGGCTTGTGTTTACTTTGGCAGTAACAAAAGGATGAGAGATTCAGCAAGTTGATATCAATAATGCTTTCTTGAATGGAGGCTTGAAGAAGGTGGTTTATATGTATCAACCTAAGGGATTTATTGATGATCATCATCCATCTTATGTTTGCAGGTTGGATAAGGTTTTATATGGTCTTAAACAAGCACCTAAGGCTTGGTATGACAAACTCACTGGTTATCTTTTATCTCTTGGCTTACACAAATCAGTTGTTGATAGCTCATTGTTTTATTCTCATGT
Organism: Scutellaria minor; assembly: GCA_954870855.1. Lineage (NCBI taxonomy): Eukaryota > Viridiplantae > Streptophyta > Magnoliopsida > Lamiales > Lamiaceae > Scutellaria > Scutellaria minor. Next base: position 7,099,359 of record OX940729.1, read on the forward strand.
GGATGGTAAGATTCTAATTGTGCTTGTTTATGTGGATGACATACTCATTACTGGAGATGATTCTTGCATGATCTTAACTCTTATTCAGAAGTTGCATGCTAAATTCTCTATTAAACATCTTGAAGAAGTGAATTACTTTCTTGGCACTAAAGCACATAGGAGTTCACATGGTATTCATTTCACTCAGTCCAAATATATCAGAGATATTCTCAGTCATGCAGGGCTTTCTCAATGTAAACTAAGTCATATGCCCTATCTTGTTGGGCAGAAGTTATCTCTTAATGATGGACCTCATTTTGATCAGCCATCCTTGTATAGAAGTGTTGTGGGTTGCTTACAGTATCTCACTTTTACAAGACCTGATATTGCTTTTATGGTTAATAAGCTCAGTCAATATCTTCATCAGCCTACAGTCAAGCATTGGTTGGCCTGTAAGAGAGTGCTTAGATATCTACAAGGTACTCTTCACACTGGGATTTTGTTTAAACCTGTTTCAAGAATGGTATTAGAAGGCTATGCAGATGCAGATTTTGCTAGTAACATTGATGATAGGAGGAGTACTAGTGGATGTTGTATCTTTCTTGGATCAAATCCTCTCACTTGGAGCAGCAAGAAGCAGCATGTTATAGCTCGAAGTAGTACAAAAGTTGAATACAGGTCTCTAGCTTTAGCCACTACTGATCTCCTTTGGCTTAAGAGTTTGTTTACTGAGTTGGGCATTACTCTTGAATAATGAACATCCTATTTTACTTTGGTGTGACAATATGAGAGCCATCAAGTTAGCATTCAATCTAGCCTTCCATGCTCATACTAAACATATTGAAGTGGATGTTCATTTTTTAAGAGAAAAAGTGCAAAATCATGATCTTGATATAAGATTTGTTCCTTTCGAGCATCAAGTAGCTGATATTCTTACCAAAGCTCTTTCAGTTGGCCGATTTGCTACTCTAAGTACCAAGCTATCTCTTCTTCATGATCCGGGTTAGAAGCTCGATGAAGCATATTGGAGTAAAAAGCAGCTGCATGGCAGTTAGGTTGCATGCATGTAAGTTAGGGTTGTTATTTCTATTTCCATCACCGTTGTATCAACTGCCATGTTGGCATGCCACATCAGATTCAGTTAGCAAGGTTGTTAGGTAGTTAGATGGCTTGGTGATCAAGGCTTGTAATCTATATATATGATGTATCTCTTTGCTTTCAAAGTAACGAAAAATCACACTTCTAAACTCAATTTTAACAGCCGCAGCGGCCATGGTGCTATGCTTATTGGTGTGGCGTTTTACTTTAGCAGTGGTGTGGTTGATACTATGAAAAGAATTACTGATTGGTTGCCTGAGGATATCAATGTGTATTGGGTGATGGCTGCCTTGAGAAGATAATAAAGATTTAAGCCACATCATACACTCCAAGTCTGTAAAGACCTTGTAGATCTCATGTTTCTAATTCCAAACAACTTTAAAGGAAATAAAAACATTTTTTAGAAGACTTCAAAGATAGGTATATCAAATTAGATTTGAGGAAATAGTTCAAGCTCTAGAATATTTTATTTTATATTATATTAGGAAGAAGAATGCGTAGAATAACAAGAAGATAAATCCCAATATTGTCATTGCTACCAAATGTCGGCCACGATAACCCCAATATTAAAAGTATGAGATGATTACAAAAGAACCACATCCACGTCAATAATTATATAAAGATGTTACTATTCCCAATATACACATATAAGATCCACTTTTATAAAGTGAACAGAAATATGAAGAAAATATTGCTCCATTAACTTGTGATGGGATGGTTGTCTTCATCACCTTTTTATGCTTCACCATTATCTTGTAATCGGCAAATGAATCGCAACATTCATATTATTTTCTAATTATTTCTACAGTTTCTGTTTTATTCTACTAATTAATTAAGTACTCCATGTTCTATAATATTTATTTGTTTTACTATTTCCTTTTTATTTATTTATTATTGTTTACTTTGAATGACTTAATTTTCATACATCGTAATTAATAAATATATCAATCACTTGTGAAACGACCTTAAAAATTAATCTATAAAAAAAAATAAAAAGACTGTTACTAACTCTCAGCCATTGAGTTATATACTAAATCCTTTCATTTCACTTTGTTTGGACTTTGCTGCTGCTTTATCATCTATTCATCGCAGTTGTATTTAAAAAAATCAGTTTAGAAAACTGTCTAATACACGTAACACATGATATTTCAACAATCGAATAATCATGTTTGATAATTAATTTGTAGGAATTACATTTCCAAATATCCAGGTGTGACCAATTAATTTAAATTATTTTTGGACTAATTATATAAAGTATGCTACATTTCCCCAACATATAAACATGGTCGTTCCACTTCCATAAAGTGTCAACAGTATATGCATTGGTTGGTACTAGCTACGAGCCTATGATGATATTTTTTACACAAAAACTCATGTGCAACCGTCGCACCATACGGTGGTGGTCATGCTTCTAGTAGAAAAATCTTCAAGTTAATAGTATAACTACCATTTTTGAGTCGCCTCAACCTCACTCAAATTCATTCACTTCTGTAATATCATATAATTGGTTGAATTAAATTGTGGCTAATTTTATCATTTTTTAGATATCACTTCGTTAATTCTTTCTCCTTCATCAATCTGCATAATATTAAATTATTTATGTAGATTTTTCCGACACTCAGGTGACCCTACTTTTAACAAAATATAAACTAAAAGAATATACACACACATATAAACATATAATGCAGAACTTGTTCATTGATAAAGCTTACAATCTTGAGCAAAGGCACAACAGAAACATTACAGCTTACAATCTTGAGCAAAGGCACAACAGAAACATTACATATCGACCTATAGGGCTTCAGTGTAGTTGTACATTAGTGTAGTTGTACAACCAAGAAACAACAAGAAAATATCCAAAGTTGATAATTCCAATTATCACCATCACCCAATACACATTATCCAGCCTCCCATCATTGATATTATCAGGCAGCCAATCTGTAATCCTTCTCATAATATCAATCACAGCAGTGCTCAAGTAAAATGCTACACCAATAAGCATAGCAACCATGGCTGTGGCCAAGCTCTTTAGACACTTTGGAAATTCTTGATAGTATAATCCCACTTGGCCGGGCAAATGAAACGCCTCTCCGATGCCAACTAATACCATTTGAGGAACTAACCACAACACTGAAATTTGGTGGTGGGAAGTCCGCCTTTTAGACTCGACTAGAGCAGATACTGCCATGCTTGCAACTGTGAACACATGGCCGATGCCTACTTGTTGCAACGGTGTTGAATTCTTGCTTGAGAGTTTCTTCCATAGGGGCCAAAAACAGTGATCGATTATGGTTACGCCTATGGCCGTGGAGATGAATGAGAAGACTATAATGGAGGCTGCTGGGATTTGGAAACTGTGGCTGAGATGTCGATTGGTGGTTAGTGATTGGAGAACGGTGAGGCTGAGCTGAACACCAATTGGAGTGCCTAAGAAAATGCTGGATGACCATAGAGGGAGGATTTTGATAAGAGATTTGAGATCTTCAACTTGTTGGACAGTGCAGAGTTTCCATGGATTAGCTATCGAGCCATTCGGTAGGATGTCCCCTTCTATCTTTAACGCTGCACAGTTGAGTGACCTGCAGATATCAGTACAAGTTCATAACTGTAGAAGATCACCTTCCAACAATTGGTAAAAAATTGCAAGATTCTTCAAGTAGTTAAGCTAATACTCTATGCCTAATTGATGGTTAATATAAAGGGGGACCATCAAAATAATATTTTAATCCAACTTTGTGCAGACAAGTACTAATAATCATCATGTGAAAGATCCAACTTGTTGAACTACATTAGGGAATAAAGCATGGCTCTGGACCTCTCTTTTCCCATTATAGAAATATATAATAATTAAAGTAATGAGTTGGTATATGCTTGATGTTTAAGTAATTGTGCAGAGTAGAATTATTATGCAGCAAGTAGAAGCAAAGCATGCAGCAGCATGATGATGATAGAAGCATCCAAGAACTGAGATGACTTAAGATCAAAACCACTGCATTTCAAGAAAACCGATGAATGAACATTTTTTACCTGAACCTCTTTGTTGGTCCCTCTGGAGTAATCCCTTTAGTTTCATCATCTCCATAGTAATAATCTGCACTTTCAGAAGAGACCACTGCCTTCCTTTTCCTAGCACTCGCAACAACCACCCGTAGTAAGCTCGTGAACGGGCTCGTCTGTGGCTTGTCGTGGTTATAGTACCGATTCCCAATCAAGAACAGGGCTAATCCCAGAGTATTAGCCGCTATGCAAATGCCAAATCCCCAAGCCCAGCTCAAATTATCTTCAACGTAGACAATGCCTGTGACTGCTATAAAAAAAGCAGTGTATAAGCTGAAGAAAAACCAATTAAAATAAGTAGATTGGTGCTTGACTTCAGTGAACTGATTGGCTCCCATTGTCGCTAGAGTGAATCTTGTCCCCCCTACTCCAATGGAAACCAGAGCCAATGCTGAATATAATACTGCATATTGAATCCCTGATGGAGTGGCACAGAAATTTGAGCCTGGTTCACAGGCAGGTGGCCTCAAGCCATCTACTGTCACAGTGAGAACCAGAAGAATCAAACCCTGTAAGAAAACAATAGCTTTGGTTACATAGAAACAAAATACGAGGATACATGTTGGTTAACAGGTATGAATATCTACCAGCAGAGAGATGAGAGAGGAAATCCAGATGACAGAGAAGCAACCAAGAAGTGAATCAGCAACAATGGCTCCTATGAGAGGGAAAAAGTTGACGCAGCCACTGATGACATTGTTAATTTGGGCAGCATCGATGCTTTTGATGTTGAATTCTTGGATCAAGAATACTATTAGATTGTTCAACCAGCCACCTGCTGCCAGTGTCAGCCCCAACATAGTTGCTGCTCCAATTTTAAAGAGAATAAAACAAACAAAATAATGGTTTAATTTAACTAGAGCAAGAATGGAAACAAAGATACAGAATCATATAAAGTGTGCATGTGTGGAGAGTAGAGAGAGGAGAGACCTATGATGAAGGGGGTGGTGCTCCAGCCTCCTCGATGGCGCACCACCGTTGTGGATAGCAGTGCTTCTGCATCTCCGGTGAGTGAAATAGTGTCTCCACTTGCATGAGAAGTAGCCATGTATGTTGTTCTGATGTTGGAAGCTACTTTTGTGGTTCTTAGTGTTTTATGAGGCAGGCTAAGTGGGAAGTCAGTTTCTCCACTGGCTCAATGCCATAGGAGATTATATAAATGGTGAGGTAAGATATCTCCATCTCTAATAATGTGATGTTGTGAATACAAATATTATTTAACCCTTAATTGGCATTATAAGGAAATTAACTTGTTTAGGGCCCACATCTTTTTATGGGACCAGACCCCACCGATGACCCAATAATGCAAAGCGTTGAAGAGTCCACACAATGTTATCAAAATGCTGAGTATTAAATTGCTATCTATGTTTTAGGAGTGTGCTCCTAACATATACTGCAATGCCAATCGCCTCTAACTATTTGCTTTACTCAAATCTGAACAAATGCAAACCATATTAGTAGATTAAACACCATATACTAAAACATTAATACAAAAATACTTTTTCCCTGGCATAATAGAATAGCCTATAAATAATTAAAGAGACAGAAATCTCAAGAAACAAATTCTTTGGGAATAACATCCCTCTACAATATTCTGGCCTTCAGATTTTATTCAACATGAAAAGTGTATCTAACAATGTATTACAGTATGGATCCATTAAAGGGCCAACCCTGAATTTTTTTTAAATAACTAGGGGTAAATTGATCATTTCCCTATTGTAATTTAATAAAATACTGAAAAATAGATCAGTTGATTAGCTTCTGCATGCGTGACAGTGTTAGCCAACACTTTCTTTTCTTCCTTCTCAATTAAAATTTTCATTTTTTCTTTCACAACACACCCTAATTTTCTTCTTATCTCAATTGTTTTTTCATCTAATTTCAAGATAAAATGTTATCATTATATTATTTTTTTTACCTTTTCTTTTTTCATTATTGTTGTTAATTTATTGTGCCTTAAATTATATATGTGATTTAGTCATTAGTTGAAAAGATTAATAATTTTTTTTTTTTTTTGCATTTTGTTTATGGACTCTTTATCCATGCTTTGAAGTTATGAAACAATTTTATTGTGGTAGGAGATGTATAATCTTATTTTGTTGCTCAAATTACTATAAGATTTAGTTATTTTTTAGAAATTAAAAAAAAATCAAAATATTCTTATAAAGTTATTAGCTTTTGTATTCTAATAATGATAATCAATATTTAAGTTTTGATGAAAATATAGAAAGAATATATCAAACATTGAGTAAATGAAGAAAGTAAAATGAAAATTTTTCTTTGAAAAGTATGTGACAAAACTCATTATTAAACTCTCAAACTTTCAAGTATATCTTTACAATTAATGTTTTACTTAGCTTTTTAAATTTCAATTTTTACCGAATCACATTTTGTTGTACCAAGTTTTTGAACATTTAATTTACTTTATAATATTATTCTATATTTTTATAGATAGCATAGAGATACTGTAGAAAAATATAACCTACTTTAGAATATGAAGAATAGAAGAAAAATGTTGTAATATATTGACTTTATCGAAATTGTGATATATTTAATTTCTTAATTTAGAATTGTAATATTATTTTATTAATTGACTCGGACCCCCTGAATTGAAATCTTCAGTCTGTCACTTTATGAAAGTTAAACATAAAATTTGAAGCACAATATCAAACCAACAAATTAAATATTATGATGTTTCATAGAAAAAACACACACACGAAACTTACTGAACTTCAGAATTGTCTTGAGAAAATAGCATTGGTGGACCAGAGAGAGGAATTGAATCGAAAAATTGCAGGAAATAATATATATAGTGATATTATAGTACTCACATTAGATCCACTGTTTCATATGGTGTTTTATCTAGTATTTCAAAAATAATACCATGCGTCACATGTATCCAATGACATCACTAACTAAAATGTGACAATGTTTTAAAAGTAATGGAATATAAGATGTAAATATAACAAAATATCTGAACCGGAAAAACCTAGCTGGCAATAGAATCAGGGAAAATGGCACCTCACAAGCAAATGTATTAACATTGAGCAAATACAGCAAACAAGTTTCAAAATAAGCTCTTACCACATCAGGCAACATAGAAAGATTTTTAACCTCATAAAAAAGAACACCATCATTACCATCAGCTTGTAGATGATTAAGTAACATGGAAAAAGTAGTTGCATCAAGTGAGAATTCCCTTCCATCCATTACTTCCAAGAGTTGAATTCCATCATGGGACTCATTCCTTTTGAGTAAAACCTTATACGAAAACATTATAGGTCACACTATTAGGCAAACAACCACTTTTTTTCCATTTTCATTAGCAAATCATTAGCCTCCTTTATTTGCCCTTCTTCACAAACTGTACCAATATGGCTGGTAAAATTTACAATGTTTGGCTGCAAAACGTTGGATGGGAGGTCGTTGAGCTGTTGGCTATGTCAAGTTTTTTATCCTTGCACAATTCCTCAACGAAGATACTGTATGTCATGATGTCAGAACTAAAACCTTTTATCTTCCATCATGTGTGAAAGGAGAATGCTTCACTAATATGTTGAATTTCCTACAAGCCGGTGAACAATACATAGTCATTATAGCAGGATATAATTGCCAAGCTTGCATCCTTAGAAAGTTTCAAGCTATCAGAAGATCTACCTTTATGAAATAATCGTTGTAGCATGGTGTTCTTTGTAACCACTGTATGTTTTAAGCCTTTGTAAGGTATTTCAAGAAATAATCGTTGTAGCATGGAGTTCTGTCTATCAAGGCATTGTAAGTGTAAATATTAGGTTGAATATCTATTTGCATCATAATTTTCAAAGCATCCTCAGCCTTTTCCATCATTCCTTCTTTTCCATAAGCATCCATCAATTTGTACAAGTAACCATGTCTGGAGAACTCTTGTGAGACACCATCTTATTCAAATACTCGGGTGACATGCCCTTCTCAATCAATTTTGAGAAGATTTGGAGAGCATCATTAACCACTCGATTAATTATAGCGCTATAACCATTGACATCGGGTTTGCAACTTCCTTTCTCCAATAACTCGAGGAAATCACATGCCGTTGGAGTGTGCCCATCTGTGCACAACCCATTTATCGCGTAAAATATGTAAGTTCATCATGTCTCACAAGATTGCTCTCTCAACAACTTCTCCAACTATTTTACCCCTTCAACCACCTTTCCTTCCAAGAAAAGCCCTTTGATCAGAGTGTAGACTTGAAGGTTACAGCTGTAGGTTTGCTTGGACAAGCTACCCAAGATTACATTCCAAAGACAAAATCAGTCAACCGCAGGTTACATGAACATCCCATTCAAGCATTTCGTCGAACAGGTAAAGGGCAACAGAGTGCATCAGTACTCTTCAATTTCGTGAAATGAAAAACAGAAGCGTGTGGCCTCATTCTCACCATTTCATTAAACAAAGTAATAGCATCATCCAGATTACGTATACAGGCAAAATCCAATATTTTTTTTTAAGGTTAGCGGTATCTTAGCATTAATTATAACGGTCATATATTTTAGTTATATTAAATATACATTTATGTAATCCGACCATATATTTTAGTTATATTAAATATACATTTATATATTACATAAATGTATGACTATGTTGATATAAATGTATAAATAATATCACATAAAGATAAACATGTACAAATTGTGGCGAAATTAGAGTTTTGTTTTTTAGTTAAAAGTATTAAATAATGGTATGAAATCTGGATATAAAGATATGACTAATATAACATAAATGTATGACTGACTCAGGAAAAAAAAAGTAAAAGTGCGCGGATTCGGGTCAATCCGAACCCGACTTGCGTGCATGTGTGCATCAGGTGCACAAGAGTGCTACTCATTTTTAAAAAGACTAGTTTTAGATCGTTGCACGTGGAGATCAATTCAAATTAAGGAAAAAAATAATATAAATACCTTATATATAAGAGTTCTAATTATAATAGAATTTTATAAAATTTTAAATTATAATTCTAATATAAAATTATTTAAATATGAAAAATTCTAAATTATTATTATTATAACCTTAAGTAATAATCTTTAATAAAAATATATTCGATAATTGATATTTAGAAAGAAATATTCATACTTTTATACATGTAATAGATATAATTGGTAATTTTTAATTTTTTTAATTGAAATATATAAGAATTGGGGTGTGCTGCACCCAAAATTATTTCCTGAAAAAATAATACACACTTTATATTATAGAATAGTTTATAAAATATTTTGCCACATTCATATAAAGTATCAGTCAAAGTCTCTTTAAAAAAGAAAAAAAAAAAGGAGAGAGAAAAGTATTTAAGTATCAATCGATTAAACACTTCCTCAAAACAAATCACTAATTGAATAAAATAGTCTTTAATAAAATTACTAAATAGACCTCCAAATTTGTAGAAATTACAATCAAATTTTTCAATATGAAAAACTAAAAAATCTTATACAATGTTTGATTTCATATTGTGGTAATTTAATTTTGAATTCACTCTTTAAAAAAAAAAAAAATTATACATCTATATAGTCATATTTTAAATTCTATATACATTTAAAAATTTGATTGAGTGATCTAATTATAATTTTCAAACTTGAAGCACTATTTGATAATTTAAATAAATCTCAAAGGTGGTAGATGTAATTCACCCTTAAATAAACACGCATATTTGTTGAAAACATGCCAACAATTAGAGAAAAAAAAAAGAATAATAATAATAATAATAATAATAATAAATAAATATGCGTATTGTTAAAAAAAAAATGCAAATATTTTATCTCAAGAAACTGAATATAAATCCACACAATGTAAAACTTCAACCACAGAAAAATGAAAAGGAATGGAATGGAAAGGCAAGGAAAGATCAACTTCTTGAATGACAAACAATCAATATGCAGCTCAATGAGAGAGCCAGTTTAACTATCAAACATATTTGCTCTACATGTGTACCAGAATAGGGAAAACAATCAATTCCTAAATATAGTGTAAGAAATAGGAAAGTTACTAATCTGGATGCCTCATTTCTTCGCCTTTGCAAACCTGAGGCAGCGGTATTTCTCTCCGCTAACAGTAATTTCAAGCGCTCCATCTTGATTATCTTGATTTGATGCAGTTCCCATCAGCACACTTTTCTCTTTCTCGAGATTTTCTCTTTCCATCTTTAACCTTGCTTCTTGCCTAGCAATCTCTGCCTGAATATGATCAACCTCAAGATAAGAATTTTGCTTTTGCCATGTGTATTCAAGTATATAATTGTTTTCTCAGAAGATACAGAGAAAAGGCAAAAACGACAAAATGAGAAGATGATATACGAAGAAACACAAAGCAATCAAATAACAGGTTTTACTATGAAGTATTACTATCGGTATTGATCTAACTGATAAAAAGTCAAAAGCTAACTGAGAAACTTCAATGATTAACAGCTATAATAAAATTGCAAACCGAGTGGCTCTGAGGCAATCTACCATACACAAAGATGCATTGGAACATATGAATGAAGCATAAGTGGTTTCATTTCAACAACCACCAATGGCACGATTATTGCAAAAGACAAACTGTGATGATGATGTCGGAGAAACATGAAACAATTGAAAATTGGTTTTAATTTGGAGTACTACTCACAGTATTGATCTAACTGGTAAAATAGTCAAAGAAGCTAAAAAATGACAGATAGAACTTTAATAGCAAAGATAAAGTTGGAAGCCATTTCGCTCTCAAGCAATCCACAAAGATGCATTAGAAGATAGGAATTCTACTAATGAAGCTAAATCTACATGGTTTCATTTTCTACAACCACCAACTACCTAAAAACACCACTTTAAAGCAATTAATTAATTAAGGGTTTTTTGAATGACCTACAGATGTGAGGTATCCTATGTAGGAAACATTTGTACCATAGGATATTCTTTCACTAATCAGTTCGCTAAGTTGAGTTCAAACCATGAAAACCTTACACATAAAAAACTTTTAGAACAAGCTCCAGATCATTTGTCTAGGCCATACTTGGATGCATATACAAGCTAATATACACCCCTATATCAATAAGATCCATTGTAGCTGTGATTTTCCGTCAGTCTGTACTCTGATCTCATATATGAACTTGAATTTACTTTCTGGACCGATAATCCCAGAGAACTACTATTTTAAGCATCAGTAAAAATAGAAGAAAGCTCCTCAATCTTTATATAAAAGCATGACCTAGATGTTTCTTTACTCTAACAATCCACCAAGTCTAATTCCTTATTCAACCTTTCATTAACACTCATACACAAACAAGATCATGTCTAAAACCTATAACCAATATAGAAACTGAAACATCCTTCCCTTTATCTGGGTTGACAAATATTACGCTTAGAGCTTGCAAGAAATCTATATACGTCACAAGGAATCTCATTGGCTTACACTCAAACCTACAAAATCATCCATCTTAATTGTATAAAACATGTAACTGAGATCACAGCCAAAAGATATATGGTGCATGATACTAAAGCTGACAAATTAGACAGGAAGAAATACTAGTAATGGCATTCCAGAATTGAACATAAAACATCTTGCCTAAGTTCCATTAACCATTCTAAATTTTAATGCGAGAACTAATAGCAATTCGAATCTGTAACAAGTCACATAGAAATAACGTTCTCGTGATTCAATTTGTTTTACAAAATCAACAGCTAGCTATTCTGAAGAGTCATATTTCCACTTCACAACATGGCGAATCAAGTACCTCACGGCGTGAGAGCTCAGCCTTCCAGGCAGCTTCACGTTCAGCCACCTCACGTTCACGCTCTTCGATGTAACTCTGCATCTCCCTCTCCTTCATAATCCTATCTTGTATGTCGGCATCCAGAGCCTCCTTCAGCTCATGAACGAACTTATCTACAACTGTTTTTATCCTTAGAGACATCAAAATAGACCCTCTTCACTTTACACCTTAATCAAGGATTTCTCAACAAGCCATAACAACGAAGCCTTCTTTGAGGCAACACCACAAACACCTGCAGGACAAATATTTTGTTTATCTTCTTGTTCGTACAAACAATAATTGATCTTCAAACCTATTATTTTCAACACACTGGACATCTTATAATTCAAACGGAGAGGAATCCAAATAAAGCCTGGTTTGGAAAACAAAATTAAGAATAACCTAAAATTGATCAAGCGCAAGAATTCTAGAGTATAAGAAATTCAATATCTTTTTGTCTTTTCAATAACATACACAAGATGAGAAAAAAGAAAACAAAAATGGAGAATGTATGCGAACAATTTCAATGTAAAAACTCAAAGAAGGCATAATCAGATAGCAAACAGAGAAAAATTCATCGTGAGGATAGAAAGGCTGGAATAATCTACCTTGAGAAGATTATCGAGAACAAAATTATGCGATTATAGCAACTCGTAGAACAGAGAGAGACTGCGCTCGAGAGAGAGAGAGAAACTCAAGTTGAGAACCACAAGCCTCATGCCCACACTTTTGTTCTTTACTTGCACAATTTATTTTAGGAAGGGACTCTAGGCAACCCATCAACTTAGCCCACCCCAATTTTAATATTTTTTAATTTAAAAAATTAAAATATTAAAAAATATCTATTTTATCTTTTAAAAAATGAAAAATGAAATTTGAAACCCTAACTTTTCTTTTGCTACTTCAATTTTTTCCTTTTTTTTAAAGATTTGTTGATGTTGTTTTTCTAATTTTTGTTTAGGAATTGAATGCAAAATTGATGACAGACATCTCACAAATTAGTTAAATATATGAAAATCGTATAAAAATTGAACGAAAAAATACAAAAAAAATTGATCAATTTTCATACATTTGACTAATCTGTGAGATGCCCGTCATCAATTTAGCATTCAATTTCTCAAAAAAATTAGAGAAACAACATCAAAAAATAAAAAATAAAAGATGGAAAAAAAAAGAGAGAGAGAAAAAAAGTAGTAAAAGGTAAAGGGTAAAATGTGTATTTTTTAATTGAAAAATCTTCAAATTGGGGTAGAAGTTGATGGGTGTCTTTAGTCCTCCCTTTATTTTATTTAAATTTTCTTTATTTTACTTTTTTGTTTCATTTTGGGTTTGGAGTCCCTATTTTTCCATTTAATGAAATTTTATAAAAATACGATAAACTAAAATTCTGGAATTTAGTTTCTTGTAATTTTCATTTTACTGGGAAATAAAGTATGACTCATGTAATGTATATTATAAAGGGATTTTATAAAACAATAAAAAATAAACTTAATAAAATTAAAGATAATGAATGTAAGAGTGAGATCATAGGAAACATGCATATAGAAGTTTTAACAAAAAATAAAACTCATTATGTTTAATTTTTGTTAATATGAGAAATAAATTAGCCGTCATTTTTGACTTATTTATTTAATATAATATATATGTATATATATATATATATATAATTATGTTGTAGTTTAAACGAGAAATTAGATCCACCACATATTGTCATGTGTCCAATTTAGTGTATTATGTTTTATATATTTATAAAAGTAAAATTATAATGAACATATGAAATAATCAAATTTTTTTTTAAATTTACACACACACACACACACACACATATATATATATATATAATTTTAATGTCAAGTAAAACATATCATTTTAACTTGATATTGCAAACAACCGTACTAAAATTTGGAAATTTTGAATTATTAAACTTTGGTCCTTTGCATTTCTTCTTTATTACTATAACTATTATTATTTTGCCTTTGAGCCCTTCACCTTTTAATTAAGGTCGAAGATGTTTTTTTTTTTTGTTTTTTGTTTTTCCTTCTTTCTTTTTCTCAATAACACATGTATCCTCAAATGTGGCGAACAGTGTCTCATCCCATATTCAGACTCCATTTATAAACAACAAAAATATTAAATGATATCATTAATATACACTTGAGAATATCAACCCTAAACAATCAAAGTTCCAATATGATCTAACCAGAGCCAACTTTAGCCATGATCAACTCTCAAACAAAAGTGGGAGAGAGAACTTAGACAGATTTAAGCTCTAACAATGTTCATTCAAATATCCACAACTCTGATGATCACATTACAATTGAAAATGCTATCAAACCTTCGGAGTTTCAGAGTTGAACGAAGCATTGGGGCGACCCAGTGGAGGAGTGTTTGTCAGATAAGCATTGCATAGCGTCTAGCTTATACAGTGGGATCAGTGAAAGGAAATGTTTATCATTTATGAGAGAGAAATGAAGGTGACCAAATGTCCTAAAATGTTCCTGGATCAGTAACGAGAGTTACAACGTAAACAAGGAGTTTCACGCAAACCTTATCGTTTAGTTAGAATCAGAAGGCACGGTGAATTTTTTTGTGCAGTCGAATGGTCCGATCTGATTGTTTTTCCTTTTCACCTGGAAAAATCATAAAACATGAATCGGGAAAGGTGAAAAAATAGAAACCATAGAAATCCAAGACTGTATGATAAATTGACTGATCTACTCATTTCATTTCAAGCATATTATTCATTAAGTGAGCCAGAAGAAGATTCTATTGCTGCCATTGATTGGTTAAACTACTCATTTAGAACAAGGGAAATGTTTATATATACATGAAGTAAATGGATTAGACTTTGAAAGAGTCTTTCGGATTTCTTCCTTTTTGGCTTACATTTCCTTTGTTAGTAACTATATACGGAATTTAACATGATTCTCAGGGATACAGACAACCAATAAAGGGAACATAGAACTGTGCATCCAGCAAATATATACACACCATCTCAAATGTGAATCTTCACAGACATATTCTTGCATGGAGACCAAGCCCCTCCAGACATTATAAGAAATAAAAACAAAATGGTACTACCTGACCATTTCAAGACTATAAGTTACCAAAATGGTCATGCTCCAAGATAAGCTCTTATCAGCCACAATCAACAGACAAAAATTAAACAAAGATACCAAACTTCCAAAGATCAGTGCAATCTGTCAAATTCATAATTTTCCCAATGTTATATTTTGAAAATATAAACACTTTAAGGAGACAGGCATATATCATTAGGAAGCACAGGTCACAGAAACATTCACAGAAGAGATAACAAACTCAAAGGCATACCGGCGACCATGGGCTCGGCTCAGGTAGAGATTTATCAGGAGGTGAATTTTGCACTGCCCCGCTCTTTTTTGTAAGGATATCCTGTCAATAAATGCATATTTAATTATTAAAAAAAGATATTCAATTGATAGAATCAAACAGCAAGGGGCAACAACTAATATGGGCAGAGAGAAATATTTATTAATAATTAAGATAATAGGTATAAATATCTACTTTGCATGATAAATAGTCTAGTTGGCAACAAGAACATTTCCAATAGTAACACATTATGAAACTGTGAAACAGGAACATACTATGGAAGTTGTCAAGTGGATGACCAACAACATCAAAAAACTTCAACTCAACTTATCAAAGCATCCACAGCATTTAAAGTTACCAACATGTATTTCATTTCTTACGACATATACCAGATGTCACGCCTAACAATTTGCCTGATTGTAAGATTATAACATTTACAGATAATAACAGACTGCCAAGATTCTAAAATTCTCAATTTAGCATCAATCCCTAATAACGAATATCTGACTGGTTTCTTCCTCTCACTCTTAAGTGGAATTACATTACTAGAGAATGAATTACCTCTCCTGCTGCTTCAATGGCAGCTAACCATTCGTCAGAAAATGGAACGGCATTTTGAGGAAGAACAAGTGAGCGACTCTTTTCATTTAGACTATCTCCATGCTTGTTGCTGTCAATCAAATAAATACAGCCCAAAAACATGGATTTAGGATAGTTTAACTGAGAAGATACAAAATTAAGCAAGAGGAAAAGAGAGCCGCAATGATGCTTACATTGGATCCACTGCAACTTCTACCTTGACATGGTCCGGCTTTGGGTGAACACAACTGAAAGTACTATTAGTGTGTTCAGAAACTTCATCCTTAATGCCGTCAGAAATAGGTTCAACTCTTGAAGGACTTGTTGTTGCATCCACTATACAAGCCCCAGTTTCATATGCATCATTGCAACTTTCACATTTTAAAGGTGATTCCTTTTCAGAAAGTCTGGAGCTTTTTAAAATGCTTAGGCAAATTTCGTTTTGACCTGTGACAGAATCTTCCATACTTCCTAATGCATTGTCTTCACAGTACATGTCAACCTCATAGCTTTTTAACTGCAATGTGTGATCACAATGCTCAAGATTTTCAGCTACAAATTCATCACGTGCTAATGTTAAACATTCTGATTGTTCAAGGCAGGAATTCTCCAAGATATTGTCTTCTGGTGACTGCACCAGCATAGTCCCTGTGTTCCTTAAACCTCTAAGGTTATCGATATCAGATTCATTATCATCTACTGACAGAGTGGAAACCAGCCGATTATTTGCATAATCATCTTGTATACATGGACTCTCCCCAGTCATCTTTTCAAGAGTAAACGTCTGGGACAATTGAAGCATCCTGCTTTCAGAAAGTGAATTGCAATCATCACTCTCCATTCTCTGAGTGTCCTGATGAAGGCAGTTTGACAAGTTCTCAATAGTTGTAGCATTCAATAAAACAGTATCATTGCCCTCATGTTCATCACTGCTATTGTGAATCGTATTGATTAAACTGTTACAGCTTTCAGATGACAAGGAATTATCAGTAAAATCAAACTCTAAACTTACAAGAGATTGTGATATATTCTGTCTACATAAGTTGATATCATGCCATCTATCTGGTGATGGAGAACGTGGCATTCTAGTGTCAATCACTTCATCTCCAACTTTTCTGTCCAGGGCAGCAAACATTTGTTTCTCAGCATTTTCTTCTTGCTGGGAATTTTGAAGTGATGTTTGTTTCTCAGGTGACAACCTATCACTTGAATTCGAGTTAACTACTTTTTCTAAACCCATTTCAACTTTAAGACAAATAGTTTGAACCTCAGAACCTTTTTGAGGTTGTTTAGTGTCATCAACAACTTCTAGCAATAAATTGATGTCATTATTACAGCCTCCAGTAGTTGAATCACATACAGAATTGTGCAAAAGGACCTCTCCCGAAGATAAATTATCAGCCAGTACCTCAATAGAAGCAGATTCTTTTAGAAGATCAACACATAGATGCTTGGACCCAAAATAAGGATTTTGAGTCTTGTTCTGCCTCTGTTCCAGAGCTTTGATGCTTTCATTACAGCAGATCCCATTCTGCTGAAACACACCAAGTTGCATACTTGCTCTTTCCTCGACCAGTTGCTCAATTGCTCTTTCCTCACCCAGTTGCTCTCGTGATCTTTCCTCACCCAGTTGCTCACTTGCTCTTTCCTTTATCATCAAAAGATCCTTATCTTCATCAGTGCTCATATCAGTATCCGGAAGAGAATATTTTATTGGCTCAATTTTATCCCTATGAGGTTCATGACAATCTGGCTTACAGGTTTTTCCCCAATCACTCTGCATTGTCAAAGTATTCTGCACCCTGTCATCAAGTGCATCTGTGCATTGTGTAGAGCCATGATTCAAGACCAAAAAGTTGCATTTATTTTTTTCTTTAGGTGGTTCATCAATTGCACTTATTGTTTCAAATTCCTGAATAGCATGATTCTGTATTGATCCTAATTCGGCATTTCTCCATCCACTTTCACATGATTCACTTTTTTCTGGATGACCATGGATAGCCTTGAAAATTCTGTCAGTTGATTGTTCACGAAATCCACTTTGTGAAGGCACTTCAATGCTAATCTTCTGCAATTCAGCCTCATGAGATATCCTTTCAATTATATTTTTCTTGGGAAGATCTTGAATCTGCTAATCAAAAACATCATTATTGACTTTGAAATTCTAATTAACTATTGGATGGGAATTCAAGACATCGTAAACGAATGCACCTTGTGCATGAAATTTTTCTCTGAGTTTGGTTTAATTAGGTCCTTGGCACTAACTTGAGGTGGCGTCCTCCATTCTGATCTGGAACTTACAGCCTTATGGCTACTAATTGTGCTATCAGGGATCCTACTATATGTCATGGGTGTACCTCTCAATTTTTCTTGCAATCTCAAATTTCCAGTTTTCTGAGACCCAAAAACATCAGTTTCCGTAGCCCTCAGAGGCAAATCCCGGGAAACTAAAGGTTTAGGCTGCATTAGATCAGAGAATGAATACTATAAAAAAAAATAAAAAAAGGCATACATAACTTCAGTATTCTATGTATAAACCTCTATTATAAGGAAAGTCAAGATACCTGACTGAAAAATGACAAAGACGGTGACGGCATTCTCAAACCTGATGGTTTCGTTGTTTGGTTTTGCAAAGGATGCATACTCCTGCCATTAATATGAGCATTTTGAGAAAAGGGAGTGGCAAAAGTTGTTGAATCATATTGCTGGCCCTCAAATGAGTTATTAGGCTTGACCGGTGTTGCATTATCTGGAATCATCTTTGAACAAGAATTATCAGCTTTGTCAGCCATCAGTGTACTCATATTGCTGGATGAAAGCCTTTTGAATGCTGAGTTGCCCTGCAAATCAACAGTTATGAAACTGCTAGTGATGTAATCCAGCAAAACGATGAAATGATAGGTACTCTTTTAAGTGATGTGAAAAGTGCTGCTAAGTTGTCAGGTAAATTAGTTTAATGAAACAAACTAGCTAGAACAATTTTAGTGTCATCAACTCTTAAAAGAAAGCAGTTAGGTTCTTACAGGATTTTCTTGTGAATGTTGGGCTAATTGGAGAGTATGTGTGCTCGGTGCATTTTGAGTGTTCTTAAGACTCTTAGAGGAGCTCTTAAGTACTGAATGTCTCTGGGTGCCAAAATCTGCATAGAAATAACATGAATAAGATTTTATGCACCATTATTCTAATACAAAGTATTTTCCAATATCATGATAGGCCTCAACCAAAAGGTCCTGTAATCAAGATCATACAGATGTAATCTAATAAGGCCATCAGATTGATCTAGAACATAATTGCTTTAACATGAAAAACAAATCAAACACAAGAGAGATGCATCACTTAACCATCACCATACAAGTTACCTGGTTGAGTAATCTGGTTGTGCTTCACACGGTTAGCTCTGAGTATTGTATTCCTAGCAGTTGCACAAGTTGGACTGAGGCCAGGCTTTAAACCAGGAACTTTCGGCAGCTTTAATTCCTTTCCTGCAGCTTTGCCAACATTTACATTTGCCCGCCTTTTTAATTTAAAGAATTATTAAGGATCATCCCACTTGAAACTTCTAGCAGTAAATGAGTAGAAAATAAGAAACTCTAAGATTCCTACTGCATAATAAGCAAAGGATATGATGGTGAGGGTAAAGGTCGAGGACAGTCACCATATCTGGACCCAGGTTTGCTACCAAGATGAGTTGGAAATTTGTGTGATGTCTGAAAGATTATACCATAAAATCAAAATATTTAAAAATCGTAACTTCTCTCCACCAAACAACAAACATGACCCAATGAAACTGACCAGAGAAGTTGATGTCATAAAGTTAGAGGACGATGAATCAAGCTTCATTGATGAGCAATCCTTCTTTCTATGTTTAGCCAAATCATCATCTTGCTGGAAACCACCAGGAGTTTCTTCACGGATGAAAGGCAATCCTTCTTTACAAGATACATCACTAATCGTAGAGAGTTCAAGGGGATCCAAAATACCTGAGGCGAGAATAAAGCAGTCACATATATTACCATATTGCTAATGTGCATGAAATAACACACATCATTTAAGAAAAAATATTCAGTCGAAAATCTAGATATTTAATCTATAAATAACGAATCTGGTCACCTTCTTCAGTGAAAAAGGCTCTATCCCATGCTATGCTTTTCCGCAAATTATATCCCCCTCCTTTTTTCTTCCTTTTCATCTGTAGTGGCTCCAAAGAAAGCTTTGGGCTTTCAGATTTGTTTATATTGATATTCTCTTTGAAGCAGCTATTCTCATTAGATGCACAACAAGGGCTTGCAAGATCAGGAGCATTTTCTAAAGCCTCTGCAAGATAGGAAGAGGCAAGTAATGAATAAACCATCACAAACACACAGACCACATCTCATATTATGAACTCCATACAAGCTAACATAGATAGGCATCTATATAAAAAGTTCAATATGATTTTCATGAAAAGCAATTACAAATACTAGTCTTTCTACATAGTTACATACATAACCCGAAGTTTTTCTTTCATCACAAATTCTAGCATAAAATCAAATCTACTTGAGACCGCGACTCACTCATCCAGTTGAAATTCTCACTACAAAGCAATCCCACACAAACCAATTCAAAATCAGCACATATTAGCAACTGTCAACTAATTTAAAACAGAAATGTCGAAACCCAAATATTCAGAAACAATTTGAATTATAACAGATTATCTACCAAGCCTTACAAATTTTTTTAAAAATTATAATTATCGGAAAACAATAAAAGTAAACCAAAAAATTACAGAAAATGGGAATCTAACCGGGGGGCGGAGCACGAACGGTGGAGCTGACGGCGATTCGATTTTCCAGATGGGAACGCATCTCGATTGAGCGAAATAGCTAGAGCTAAGAGAAGATTCATAAACAGAGGTTGATTATTGAGTTTTTAGGGGAAAATGCGGGGTTCCAGATTCCGGAGAGTACAATCTGAAATCTGAAGGATGTGAAGAAATTTGAAAATGAGGGCGAGCGGGAATATAACCGGGGATGCGCGTGAGGCTAATCGCCGAGGAAGTTCGCCATCTTCTCCAAACCGTTGCTCTTAAATCTGATAAATGATAAAAATCGTTTAATTTAATCTGATAAATCTGATATATGTTCGCTGGTTTGGGTATATTTTGGGGGGGAAACTTTTGTGAAATTTGTGATGTTTTGAATTATTATTTTACAACTAAAATCCAAATCTACGTTCTAATCTGATAAATTTATGTCTTATTTTTATTTTTAAGAGGACTATTCATTTATAAGAATATGCATTGGACATTTATATTAAGAAAAACGCATTGAAATAAAGAGAGTTGGCTATTCCTATAAAAGGAAAAGAAAAAAAAATTGGGGAAACATAAAATAGAAAAAAAAAACACTTAGTTAAGGAAAAAAAAACACTATGATATCTTGAACTCGTTAAAATTTGTGATTTTATCCAACTAATGCCATCATATCCATGTGGACATTACCCACACAACATTGCAAATGAGATCCCCTTTATCAAATATTCATGTATCATGCGTATACTACATCTCAAAACACGTTATATTAATTTTCAAATTAAAAATAGTTACAAATTATAAGTTTTTTTCAATATCAAAAATACGTAGTTTTAATGTGGCATACAAATGAAATAGAGATTTTGATATAGAGGATCAGATTTGCACATCATGGAATGTATAATATATGACATAGTTTGAAAAAATTAATGATTCATATTCTTTGAATCTTTTCATTTAATTTGAATCATTTTGATATGTAATTAAAAATTTGTAGTTATTTACTTGAATTTCAGTTTCACGACCCTAACTTTCTTGGAACTTTAGGGTATGTTTGTTTGGAGATTATATAGGATTTGAGAAATCCGACTTTGAAATTTTGGGATTTGTAAATAAAGGTGAATAGTTAAAATCTATGTTTGTTATGAGATTTTATAGGGTATGATTATTACAGTAAATGTCAAATCAATGTTGGAAAATTTAGTAAGTGTAATATTATATTATTAGATAATGTAATAGTAATGATTGAATGATTGTAATAATAGAGATTTAGGTATATATTGAAATTTGTGTATTAATAGATTAGAGTGTAGGGTTAATTATTATTTTTTCTATTAATAAAATAACATTTGAGTGAATTTTATAATCCTAATTTAAATCTCCTAACAAATAAAGATTTAAAATTTTGAAATCTTAAATCCTAACATGAGTTTCCAAACAAACATAACCTTGTGGGTTATAGCATGGAATGCTTCAAAGCACATCACATGTCAGTAACTGGAATGCTTCAAAGTACATCACATGTCAATGTTACAATTTAATAATGTAACATCATAATACTCTTACTCACACATTACTAAATAGAATCCCATTAAAATAAGCATGACACAACATTATTAACATTTAAATCACATAACACCATCACAAACACTCATTTACATAATGCTAAACGTGACATCCATATTTCTCATCGCCACAAATTATTTAAATTTAAATCGCAGACATTTTACATATTATACAGGGACACAAAAAAACAAGCCATTTTCCAACATATGGTACTTACCACATAGGCTTTGAGCTAAGTAGAGTCAAGAAATATTTCAACCGCAAGTATGGGAATATAGGAAAACGGACGCAGACCGAATCCTCTATACCAAAATCTCTGTATCATTTGTGTGCCACATTAAAACTAGAAAGTTTTGATATTGGAAAAAACTTATAATTTGTAACCGTTTTTAATTGAAAATCAATATAACGTGTTTTGGGATGTGGTACACGCATGATACATGGATATTTGATATAGGGGTTCTGATTTGAAATAGATGAGGGTAAAACTACACAACTCTAGCTGATGATACATTCTCTGGAATTCTCACCATCCTCGGAAGGATCCCGGTCTGAAATTCCTAAAAGATAAGCCTCCCGGTCTTCATCATCGTCGCTATCGACATCGTCTCTGTCATGTCGTCTCTCTATATACACGTGTGCTTGCCTCCGGTGAAGGCGCAAAACATGCATGATAACATCTGGAGTGAATGATACTCGTGAATGGTCCTCTCGGCCTTGTTTATTAGCATCGATTATCTGTTTAAGAGATGAACATATTGTTAGTCAAGAAACTGGAATTCAAGTATGTAAGTAATAAGTGAGCTCCTATTAATGCAATATGGTTTGGTAGATCCTACAACCCGTGTAGTATTCACCACTCATTCGTATAGAATGATATGCACACAAATGTGTGTGTGTGTGCGTAAAATGAGTGGTGGATACTACATAGGGTGTTGGATGCATTCCACCATGACAATACGGTCAATACCTCCTGGACATTTTCAGGAAGAGGGCTAATATCATTCGACGAAGGAGCCCAGAGCTTTATATTCTTTTCTATTCCACAGGTAGCAAGGATTGGAATCAGTGGATGGGATTCCAGCTGGTTGACTATATGCCTGTCACCGACCATCATACGAACGAGTTCACTGTCCTTCTTTTTCCAGATGAATATATGACCACAGTCAGATCCACTAATGACATATTCGTCATTTGGACCGAAGAAATTCACCCCTTTTACTGTTTGTGAGTTTCTATGACCTGAATAAACTTGTGCATCTGTCAGTTTATGTGTCTCTTCTGATGGAGGAGACAGAGGATTTGGGCCCAAACCCATGTTCCGTTGAAACAGATATATGAGGTCGTCATTGTATGAGACGAGCAGTTCACTTGTGTTGGAGTAGGCTAAAGCTGTAATGTGAGCATTGTCTGTTTTGATAAGGTGATTAGGGCAAAAGGTATTGACAGGGCTTCCTTCTTTAGAAGATGTGTTTACTTGGTAATTCCTGATGTCATAAACACGTGTGTAAACATCAGCACCTCCTACAGCGAAATAGTTGGGATTTCTTGGGTCAATAACAATGGAATTCAGCCCAATACTTGCAGTTGCTGACAAGTTGTTTTCTGCATACGAAGAGCAATAGAAAAGCTTGGTAGCTGAGCAACTTCGTAGATCATACTGCAAAAGAAATAAGGTGTTCGGGATGATGAAGGAGTTAAAGGATATTTGTTATGAATATCAGAGCTTGGAAAGCCTACATGCTGGACAAAGCCATCCTCCCCACAGCTATAAAAAACGTAAGGACTTCCTGGTTCCACCGCAAGACTATGAACACGGCCTCGGTGCTTGGACAATCTCTTTGTGTCTACTGACCCATTCTCTAATATCTGGCTGAGCCTGACCTGCAACAGAAAATATTGTTTTAAATGGAGTGAGAGATTTCAAGAATGCAACTTACTCATAAGAGGTTATCCCTCAATCAAATACGATCTAAGCAGTAGAATAAGATGGGTCATAATCATAGTCATAGAATGGGCTAGTTTTTGGATGCATCTATGACCCGGCATTGTGCACTAACTATTATCATATTCTTTGTCTTCTATGTTTACTTCCTCATTCTCCATCTCTCTTCTCCCATTGTAAATGAATAGGATAAAGAGCCATTTATTGTTGAGAATTTATAAGTCTTTAAACCAAATTATAGAAATTTGTTTGGAATAATGGATATAAAAAATTAATAGCAAATGAAGAAAAAGGTTGCAGAAGATGATTACAACGAAAAGCTCTTAAGATGATGGTGCATATATGTTCACAGATTCAAACACTAAGGACCACTCTATCACATAGAAATTTTAATGAAGTACGTACTTAGTCCATCAAAGTATAAACATGTGAAGTATGTGATTTTTATATACAAAATACTTCAGATTTGGCAGATATTTTGCTCTCCACGAGTCAGATGGATACTCTAGAAATGTCAACATAGTAATATCAAGTTAGCCTGCCAAATTAATCATATATCAACGATATGACATTGGTAATGTTCATTCTTTTGTACAACAATTTTAGGCAAGAACCGCCCTTGGAACATAGTCAATGATGATGCAACTCTAAAATGCCATATCTAATGATCAAATTTACCTGACAATCGGCAGATGAAGATATTATTTTATGGTCATCAGTGAATGGCATGATTTTGGCCTGGAACACATTGTCCAAATGTCCAGATGGATATGAAAGTTTTTGTTTCTCAGCCGCCCAATCCCATAGCATTATTTGATGGTCATCAGAACCTGATACAAGAAGCTCTCCAGTAGAGTTGAATGCAATTGTATTTACACATCCCTGATGGCCAATTAGTTTCCCATACAAATCAATGTGCTCGATCATGCTCTGCATCAATCAATAACAAGCTTGTGAACATTAGCCATTGTCTAAAGGACATGAAAATCTAAGGTGCAGTTTAATATTCATGACTCCAGTTCTCTGGCAGAAGATAATTCAAGAAGATATTGATGTCAACAAAGTGGTAAAAGAACACAAACATATTGTCAAGATGCACCCAACCATAGTTAGCTGGATGAAATGACAAAAAATGGGGACAATGCAGCATAAATAATGCATAATAAATCTGAAGATGTTGACAAGCTGGTATTAAAATAGGGAATAGAGAAAGTCGCAGCACTATAGTGAACACATGTCCTACTGATCTAGATAACCATGATACTGTCAGATAGAGCACATATACTTTTTATTTTTTCAAATATTCCATCTGTTTTACCCATAAATATGTATATCTTTTTTCTGTTTATTCATTAGAGTATTCATCCTACAATTCATGAAACATCAAGCAATTCTCCCTCCACATCAGACAAATGGCTTAGTTTCACTTTGGTAGTCTTCTAATTTTTTCTGTCAAGATATTACAAGAAATTATTTACTTAAAGACATAATTTCACATCAGTCATTCTCATTTTCAAACGGTACCATTTAAAAAAAAAAAAAAAAAAAAAAAAAAGAAGAAGCTTTTTCCAATTACATTTAGAATTCAGGCATACAGTTAACCTGAACATTGGCTTAAATTTATCCAAGAACAAAGTGATGCTCGAGATGAAGTTAACTAACAGGTCAGGAATTATTGCAAAGGTTGGAGAACTGCTTCTAGGATATTGTGTAATCAACAAAATCTCTGCTGATTATAAAGTACAACAGCAATATGAAAGCAGATAACACAGATCCTAATGCAACACCATAAAGAATCAGCAACCGCCAAGACTGAGTTCAATGGATATGAGAATGTTGGTTGCAAATGGTGACAAAACAATAGAGAACAAGTGGGCAATGAAGCATAGCTTGTCTTTGATGACTTCCGTCTTTATCCTGCATTCAACCATATCATGGGACTCATAGAGTCACACTAAGAAGAGATCTTTATTGACTGTGAGGTAGTATGAGAATGAACTCTTTGGCTGGGTAAAACTCTATTAGTACGCAGAATGTCTATAATTCCCTGCTAAACACCACCAGATACCAAACACGCCAAATAGGGAATAAGTTTCCTTTTTATTCACCGAAATTTCAATACGTGTTCCACTTTTATAGAGTGATCATAAAACACACAAATAAATGTAAGGGCCAACTAACATGGCACAAACAAAACAAAACCCGATAAAGAATCCAACACGGATCGAAATTCTTGATTTGCAAGAGACAAGGAAATACAACACCAAAGGAGTTGAAATTAAACCCCTAATATCCAAACCTATGAACTGCAAACACTACCAAAACACCATAATTTCAGCTTTCAAACCAAAATTCCAATTCGAATTACCATTCTGATAGATCACACCAATCAATAAACAGCAGCCAAGCATTAATAACCAGAAACAATAACTTTATTCTAAATAAAAAAGGAACAACTTGAACAAAAAAACAAGAAAATACACAAATCACTGATAACATAATCATTCAGCAGTCCAAATAACACTTCTCAATTCATCACAATCGAACATATTCCAACCTGAGAAGCAGAGACGCGGTGAGAGAAAGTCCTGGGAGAGGCAAAACCCATCTCTCTCTTGTAAAATTCCAGCAACCCATATTTGGAATTCCTGTGCAGTCGCTCCATATCAACTCAATTTCAGCTTTCGGATAAGTAAAATGAGAAGATAGATATCGAATTGCAGTTATTAGAGTGAGAATCACGGAAAAAGAGAGGAGAATTGGAACAGTAAAAGGAAAGTGGAAGAGTGTTTGATGAAGAACGTGGCATCCGTAGAAGGAACGTGCTACCATGCAGATAAACTGCAAAGCTCAGAGCTTACTGAGATACTCAGTAAGTGATGACGATGATCGGAGCGATTACAGTGAGGTTCCAGGAATCGATGGAATTCATCCACAGCTCTTTTGTGATGGTATTTTTTTTTTCTTTATTTATTCTTTCGGGTTTTATTTTTATTTCGCTCCTTTTGGGAGTTAATTGGCAATACACATGAGAATGTCATTTAGAGCATCAGCAATGATACTACCCAACATTTGGGTTTTTTTGACGCTACGTCATCGTCACCTCGAAAGAACAAAAATCTCAACCTCTAAACAAATATCTCACCAACCATTCTATTCGAAAGTAACTATTCATGGTCTCATTATCAAATCACTCATCAATTTTATACATCTTTATTAATTTACCATCTCTATTTATTATTTTATTTTATAATAAATAAAAACTCATAATATTTCAATTGATGTAATTAATTTTCAAATTTTAATTATTTATTTAATTTAATAAAATATGAAATAAAATTGGACAATATTTTATTAAATTTATTGAAATAGAATCTTTATCCATTCTATGGATAAAATGTGTGAGAGTGTGTAGAAATTGATATTTGAAAATGAGATAGCAACCCATACTACACACTAATAAATTCAAAATATACAAAACTACGTACTTTCAAATTCTAATATCCCAAACTACACACTTTGCACATCACCCACCCCACCAAACACTATTCACGTTTGACCTTTTTTTTTTTTTTTAACCAAAACATCTCCATTTAATTCTTCCACTCCAAATATTTAATTAGATTCGGATAAAACGTCAATTAATCAATATCAGGCCCAACAAGCTTCCGTAAAACTAATTAATCCCTTGAAATTTATACCTTTCTTTGACCGAAGCAGCATCGGGTGAGATGGTTCGCAACACCACCAGCTGGAAAATAACTGCCCCAAACCGTTTTACGAACAGCTCCTCACTGTTCAACTTCAACCCTCAGGGAAGATGATCTGCAAGTTATCCAGCTCCTTCAGCAACTACTCAGCACAACTTAAGAAGATACTTAAGGAACATCTGGACCTTAAGTTGATTTCACTAGGGGTTTCTCCATATAGCAGCCTAGGTTTCCTGGTAAGGAATCATGGAGAAATCAAAAGAGGTAAACCCAGACTTGTTATTAATTATAAAGGGATTAATAACATTCTGGAGTTTGACGGATATTACATCCCAAGTATAGAACACGTGGTTAACTGTATCAAAGGTGTCTCAAGTTGTTGATGAAATTGTTGAACCTGTGCATGATAAACTAAGTGACTATCAGCTAGCTAGGGACAGAACTAGAAGACAAACTAGGATTCCCAAAAGGTTTGATGATTTTCAGCTTGCTTCCTATGTGCATAATGTGTTTGAAAACCTATTCTGATTCATAAGAATTGGCTTGAGTCTTACGAACTCATGTTCCTTTCCGGTTTTAACCTTCAAGAAAGCTCTGAGCTCGTTCCTATCCCACCATGTCAAAGAATCTTCATTTTAATTCCTTTGGATCTTTTTCTTGAAATCCTCGAGTGATATATGTTCTTCAATGGTAACATCACTCTGTGTATTCTCCAATAGGGCTTTTCGCAATTCTGCAATAGCCTCTGGAGGAACTTGTTCTTCTACTTGTATTCTGAATGAATACAAATTATTATCTCATCTCTTGGTATCTTTTTGTTTCGAACCATATTGTCGAAATGATAATAAGGCATCACCAAATCTTCTTTTATCCACCATTTTTGGATGTCGAAGTTTGGCTTCATCACCACTCTTGCTGCGAAAAGAAAAAAATATTTTTCTGTAAAATGCTTCCCACAGTCTCTGGACAATAATCTTATGATTACATAACGTTGTGAAAATAAACCTTTTTGTCTCATTTTCCTGTGTAAATTGCTTGAATGTTTGTAGGAAATTGTTTCCTAACAAAACATCTGCTCTCGTATCATGAAAATAGATTGGTGGTGTTTTTACTTTATACCATGGGGTATCGTCTGCGCCTCCGATCATAATTTCCGCTTATTTGATTCCTCGATTAAGGATAAGAATCCATTTGGAGAAATCTCGTCCTGCAATGGCTGGTAGATCTTCTCTCATTTCTTTAGGAAAACCTCCTATTTTGCAGTACATATTCCGGCTCCTGAATCAACATAGGCTGCAAAATACTCAGTCTTGTATTCAGCATATATTATCCTGATAGAGATGTATATGGAGAATGGACTAGTGGTCATCTGATTCTGTATCTTTTATCAGCCACTGTAAACTCCATTCTGTCTTGTAATCTTTCCCAAGGTTTATGATCCTCAAGAAAGTGGATACCCAGTATTAATTTTTCTGGGATCTCTCCTGCAATTCATGTAATAGTTAAAACAATTTCACCCATCTTTAGGCTTCATTGATATCTTCCGACTATTGGCTGTTATAGATAATATAGAACATCACAAGGAAAAATATTTTCCTTTTGGGTGATATCGAATATTACTTCAGCTTCTCTCCAGCCTTCTGGACATTTCAGCTCTCCTCGTGTTTTGAATACACCTGGGATTCGTTGAACTGTACTAGACCTTCTTTCTTCCCAACGACTGCTTAACAGTCTGTCTTGTTGGAAATACATTCTTCTTGTCTCCATTCTGAGACTTTGACTCTTGTTGAAGACAAGTTTATCTTGAATTTTTATATCGATCTCCTTTATAGTTGGAGACTCGATAATTTCTGGTAGAACCACCCTGGCGAAATCCTCAAAGATTCTTGGGACTTCGATGAATTCCTTTCTCAAAAATACATCCGAATGATGTGTATTCGAGAGAGCATATGAAATCTTGTAGGTTATCGAGTATGGTCTATTCCATTCTTTCATCAAGTCATCTCTTTTGAAATCTTGATGAAGGGTTAAGACTTTGTTGAAGTCTCGATCTCCTAAGTTGTATGCAATTCTAGGATAGACATTGAATGCCAATTTCTCTGCATACAAGTTTCCTGTAACAGCTCCAAGGTATGAATCCTTGAGATTGGAGATTTGCTTGTCAAATAGGGCAAAATTAAGTGGCAAATCAATTTCTTCCTTGAATGTTGCTTTAATGACAACTCTTATGGCTCCGATGTGAATCCATGAGAGTGTTTTCTCAACTTCTCTTTTCACCTTGCTTCTGATCTCCTGAACCTCTCGATAAGGAATCAACTGCATCTCAATTTGGTTACTTGTGAATTTCATTGGGATGGCAAATTCTCCAGTAGTAACCCTATGGATAATTTGGTGTTTTCTATTACGAAGCCCAAATTTATCCAATGTCTTTTCCATAGCTCCAATGGTAAAACCATCGTAGATCTGAAACTTTGGATCATCTTTCATAATCCTCATGAGAGTTTTATGAGAGACTGTTGTGTGAGAGAGAAAACCTGACATATCCTCTCTTGTTGTTTGAAGAATTTCTTCTTCATTCGGATTCTGATGTGGATTCACTTCCATCATCCGAATAGATCTCTTCTTCATAGATGCTTTCATCTGAGGGTAAATCCTCAAATTGATACATATGTATAAGATCTTGGTAATAGACAGTTTCTTCGAATTTTGGTATTGCTTCGAACTGTCTAAGACCTCTCTTTTGGTTTTTCGGGCAATCCATTGAGATATGTCCTCGTGCTCCGCACGTCCAACAATTACAGTCTTTAAAACTTTCATTAGCTTGGGTGTGAGCTCGCCTGAAAGTTCTTCTTCCCATAGATCTGTTGGTTCCTCTTTGGTTTGAGCCTGATGAAGAGACTCTACTCCTGCTAGGTACTGGTCTTTGCCCTGATTTGTAACTTCGAGCCTTTTGTTTTGACCACATCCTTCTAGGTCTCCATGAAGACCTATGACTCTTTCTGTTGTTGTTACTTTCACGGCTATAAGGATGACTTCTTTGTTTCCTCCTTTTATGTCTTCGTGGTTGACCTCCCACAACTGTTGGGATGTCATTTTCTTCACAACATAGGGGAACCATTTTATTGATTCATCGGAGTCTCTTGTAGTTCTTGTAGAGTGATGTCTGGTGGCACCATTCAAATAACTTAGCCTTTAGGAAAGACATCCTTCTGGCTACCGTATCCAAATCATCTGCACTATTGTATTCCCCGATGAGCATCTCTCTCCAGGGACTTGGTATCTTCGTAAAGAAAAGTTGCGAAGCTTCTTTATCATCCACCTTGGACTTTCATCGGTACTCGGTGAATAACTTGATGTATTCGTCAATATGACAAATATCATGTAACTCGAGACAGTAGAGGGTTTGTTTGTGCCAATAAAATGGATTTTGAATAATTTGGTCATATTATCGATAATTCCTTTTAAGAATTCACCAGCCGTGATGTTGTCCCTCATGTCTGGTACCGTCGTATCCCACACGATCTTTACAGATTCTTCAAGACTCATTTCAAGAAGTAAAATGAATCATTCCTTTGTGAGATCAAGGGTTCCTGCTGCAATTCTCATCGCCGATGTCTAATCATCGATAAGGACTTCTCGATTTCTGAAATCTGGAATATCCAGATTTAGCATCAATCCATGCGGATGTATCGGATTAAGCTGTGACTTTCCATAAGGCGTATTAAGAAGATCTGGCCTTCTGGAACGTTGTTGAGTTCCCGAAACAATAGGATCTCCTCTGGTAGTAAAATCTCCAGCGTGTGGCATTGATTCATCCACCTGATGTGAACCTGAACTTTCTGCAACGTTGGGATTTACTGGTGTTAGTGGAGGTGGTCTTTGATATTGGTCACGTGTAACCAAAACTAAACCACTTCCTTCGTTCATCTTTAAGTCTACAATACCCAATCCTGCGAAGGACTCGGCAAGTTCATGTAGATCTTCAAGATTCATTTTCTCCATATTCATCACTTTTTAATATATGACGGATTTTTCTTTGATGATAGCAATGAGCTTTTCATCTCGGGTCATTGGTCGTATGACTTCAGTTGGTTTCCCTTTTTGGTGTAAATAGGGTACTGTTCCAAAATCTATGCGTTTTCTTCCTCCAGAAAGACTTGGTTTGTCCTCCAGATTCTTAACTCTTTTTTGAATATCATAAAGGATTTCAAGAGTCTCTTTCTTGTATTTCACCATCGTCTCCATCTGGTTCTAGATCTGATGAACTTGTGTCGGTAAATGATTATGACGGTTGTCATAATTTTACACCGTCTTCTGGATTTCTCTAAGATCAAGAGTGATCTTAGATGTATCTGGAAGTATCTCACTTCATTCAGGTTCTCATTCTGTCATCTAAATATTTCCATTTAGGTTCTCATTCTGTCATCAATGATTTAGATGAACTATCTCCTGAAGGTTCATTAGTTCAAAATATAATATTTGGTTGCCGCAAGGAAACCCATGTAGTATTCCGCTTGTCTTTTGCATTGCCTCAAGGTTTCCCTGTTGGCTCCTGCATTTTCTTATTTTACATATTGATTTTGCCAATATGTCACTTGGTCTTGGTGTTCTTGTTCATACATCGCCAAAATTTGATGATACTGTATGGTATACATCTTGGACAATTGTTCAGATCCATATTTTCACGATAAATTCTCCTCACCAAAGGTTAATTACATAATAATAATAAATATAACTTCAAGTTCTTAATAAACCTAAGCTTTGATACCATTTTGGAGTCCGGATCTAACCACACATTTGAAAGGATAATTTTAAATTATTTCAAACTTAATTTTTCGAAGGAACTTGTACGTGACATTGTTACTCATTCCAGACCACTGTTTTTCAAACAATATTGGCACGAGGAAAGTATTCCAGCCAATATACTTATTCCAAAAGATTATTAAATCTTAATTTTGAAAAACATGGATAAATTTTTGGTAAAATGTACTTGGAAATATATAAATAAATGAATAGTGGGTCAAAGTCATTAAAAATGTGTAGTTTTGGTGTTTTTGAATCCAAAAGTGTGTAGTTAATTAGGAGTGTTTCTTCTTTGAAAATTGTAAAAAGTGATAGAAAATTGTTGAATTAGATTATGTATTTATAGTGGAAAAATTTTTAATTTAAAAAAAAAATTACACAAATATAGCTGTTTTTAAACAGCTATAAACGGTAATATTACTAACAAGTTAATTGAAGTGGCAACAAATTAATTGAAGTGTGGAAAGAAAATTAAAAAAAAAAAAACAGCTAATATACAGTATTTTTCGCATTAATTAAAAAAAAGGAAAAACAGTAAATCAGTGTAAAATAAAATATATATATATATATATTAATGGCGCGGGCCCCACGCCACTCCCACGTGGAAGTCACGCGCCTAATCTGGGCCTTCAATTCTGGGGGTTGGCCGCCACTTTCTTTCCCTCTCTCTTTCTCCCCTTCCTCTCCCTGGGTATCACTTTCTCTCCCCCTCTCTTCTCCCTCTTCCTCTCCCCATCTCCCCCTTATTCTCCCCCTTATTCTCCCCATTCCACCTCAACATATACCTCCAATGGGTAGCACCATTTGAGGTGCTCTTAAGGCTCTTAAATACAACATTTGTGTAAAATTATCATACATCATAATTTTTTATACAATATATAACTTATAATAAACGTACAGTCGTACATGTTCAAATTCAATTATGTGCATAATTGTGTGACAATATATACAATCATTTATGATATAACCGTGCATGTTTATATTGTGTGTATAGTTGTGTGTAGTCATATGCACAGTTATATATGATACTTTATGTAAAAAAAAAAAACAAAATATCATAGATGACAGTTTTGCACAAATGCTGTGCTTAGATGAAGTAATTTCTTGAGTTAATTCCCTAGTAAATAATTTGCATATGTGATGTCAGCTTTATCAATATTGATTAACACATATTGTGGGCGTTTATGAGTATAAGAAATAAAAGAATTTAATATAGTTTAAATAGAGTTCTTGATTTTACCACTCCAGAAATATAAGTCATATAATCTTATGATGCAATTTTAAAAGATTAAAAAAACAAATTCATAATTAAAAAATATGAACTAACTATCTAATAACTAATTATGTATTTATAGATTTAACCTAACGACATATATATTATCAATCTAGACAAAGTTTTAAGTTGGAGTCTCCTCACCTCTCCATATTTAACTAAAAGAAAGGGTTGTAACTAATTGTATTTATTTTGTAATTTTATCCGTGAGTTAAAACTGATGCAACTTTTGCTTGAATTGAAAAATGGATCTTCCATTAGGTTAGGTCTACAGTTACTAAATTTAGATTATTATAGATAAAATCATCATATTTAGGTTACTATAGATAAAATCATCCACGTCCACTTCATTCATTTCTCCAGTGAACTTTGATAAGGTAAAATCGCCACAGTTAAACCATGATCACAAATTTGATTATTCATTGCAAATAAGATACAAAACAATTTTAAAAAAAAAAGCCTGAGCAAGGCGCCTGTAGGTGTTTCGGCAATGGTTTCTCTTTGAAAAGTTATACAATGTGGCTCCAGAAAAGAGCTAAAAAATATTTATAAAAAAAAAAAAAAGAGTTGAGATTCTACGTATAAAAAAGTCCCTCTTTACAACTCCTAAATTGCCCTAATGGAGGAATAATAGCTCTACAATTACAAGTCTAATGAACTAGTATCATGTTAAAACTGAGAAAGTCAATTATTCTTTTTTTTCCGCACTATGGTCCCATCGATGCTGCAAAAATTTCTTTCTTCAACCTTCAATGATACCTCCAAAAATCTCAATCAAGCAAAGAAATGGGGTAAAAGGACTAATCATCATCATCACCTAATGCTGCAAAGGAGAAGGGCTTGAACTTATATCCCTCCCCACTGTAGAACTTGTTTTGATATTCAACCCAGTGGAGACGTAAAGCGTGGAGGAAAGCACTAAGAGTCTCCATCATCAGTAGTATAAATGCCGTTGCAAATGCCCAAACCGCAAAACCCACTAAACGTATGATAATATTGTCGTACCTGCATTATTAGCACGAATGGCTGTAAATATTCAGAGGGAAAATCTTGGTATTCAGATGATGTGTGTACAGTGCCCACATTGGGTCGAGGAGGCAAACTATGGTTTAATACTTATACAGTTGTGGTGAAGTATTCGAACCTGGGTCACAGTTGACCCACCTTCCCCCTTGACCGCAGAGGCCAGTCGTGGGGGTAAGGCAAGTTTGATATTGAGCGTAGAAATTACAAAGACTAGAAAGAATGTAGCTTGTGCACTATGTAAGAGTTAAAGAGGACACTGATTAATGCAGCTTGTTCAAATTGTGCAAAAACTTACCCCCAGGCTAGAAGGAGAACCTTTTCGTAGAAAACTGTCGATAATTCGGAGTGGGCCAAACTGTAATCAAACAAGGAGAAAATAGTTACAAGATGCAAGTAAGGAAATAATTGATAATGTGCACAGAAGTGTGTGTTGGAACTGACTCTACCTCAATGCCCACAACCGGAGATATGAGGCAGTATTAGAAACTGAACCCAATACGAACTCAATAGCATGTATCATTTGATGCACAAAGACCTCACTAAAGTTAAATTCCTCAATGTGAGGATGCCTTGCAGAATCAGGCTCCTCGTCATGGTACATGTCAGAGGTTCCAATAATTCCATATGACCGCCCTTGGAATCTCTTGGATATGCGCAAGGTAACAACAAAATTAGTCATTGATTCAAAAGTTCCAAAACTCTCTGGAAACTATATAAACCTATATGTTTGAATATGACTGTAACTACAGTAAGACATCCAAAAGATGGTTCAGAGCTATTATTTAGTGCTAGATATCAAGTTGTGGGATCTCAGGAAGTCTGTAAGGTACATGTATTCAAGCATCAATGCTAAAAAAACACCATAAACCACCTACAAACACACATGCAACTAAATATAGTGTATGCTATGATTCAGTTTTATAACACAATATAAACACTGCATATCTCACAGAAAAAAGGGCAATAGAGAGTCCACAACACTATTTCATTTCAAGTTTCTTGATAATGATTCTAATCAAAATACAATACCAATAGTTCTCAGCTTGCTTCAGCTGTGAACCATCATGAGGAAACAAGTTCAACCATGAACTTATAATTGAAAAATATCAGAGATAAGGCAGATTGTGTTCCACTTTTTGAGGGGCCAAAAAGCAATACACTGTAGCAACACAGTGCAAAGGAGGGGAGGAGAGTCTTCAGTGAAAGAAATGGAACATATTTTTGAAGCATACATGAATACAAAATGCTACAGATTTAAAATGGAGGGTTTTCCATTTTTTCCAGGATGGAAAAAAGGAAAAAAAGTTACATGGAGTACCTCAGTATGAAGTCTCTTTAAAATAAAAGGTTTGGGAAAAAGCATCCATGGGACAGCAACAACAGCTACCAGCAACAATATAACCTGTAAAAATTTATTAGTAATCAACCTTTGTTCATTGTTTTATGAATATACTAACAGAATCAAAACAAGATTAAGAAAATCATCATGCCTGAAGCACGCCCTGACCCCAGAACAGCTTATTATCACCCAAATCGTCAAATGGGCTTAAGAACATGTAAATCATCACATGATAGAGGTCTGCTTGAGAACCACTACACCATTTAATTATAATGAGAAGAGAAAGATATCCGAAAAGGCTGTTAAGGAAGATTATCTGTGGCACAAACTGATACCTGGTAAGAAAGCAAAACAATAAGATTCTATAAATGATTAGAGAAAATAAGAGAGATAGGGGGGGGGGGGGGAGAGAGAGAGAGAGAGAGAGAACATACTTGATATCAAGTGAGTTGCTGAAAAACCGTGCATTAAAATAACTTTGTATTATTCCTAGATTCATCTGTGATACGCCAAACAATATAGACATTTTCATCTTGAGAGAGTTCAAGAAGGGCAGCTCTGAACGACTTCCACGCCAACTTGGGTCCACACCAAATGGATATGTATCTTTTACTTTGATTAAACCAACTGAACGAGCATCACTGTTAAGGGAGACATAGAGCAACAGATTGAGATCTACAAATGATGCAAGAAAAAGAAGAGAACCTGATTTTACCATATGTCAGAAAGGGAGGAAAGACAAAAAGGAACAATTCATTGATGATAGTGAAAGTAAGGTCAAGAAACCCAAATCAAAAAGTATGGAAATATAAGAAAGCTATGGAAAATTCCCATTAAATTAACATGGTCCATTGTGATCTGGCAAACAAAAAAACATCAGAGGTTGATTTCTTGGGTTTAACAAGCTTCAAGTTTTAGTTTAATCAATTCCTACTTGGTCAGATTACAAGATCATAACAATGCACAGCACTCACGTCAAATTTCCCCTACATGGCCAAGGATAAATTGATGCTTTATTTCTAAATTAACATCCCAAATTCTTTTAAAAGGTTGGCTCAGATGTAAGCTATTGGCAAAACCAATTTGAAGGAACAGAAGCCCCCTCAGTGACCAAGAGAAGGTACTGATTTATACCTGCATGTAGCATCTCTGCATTTGTAGGCAGAGCTCCCAAATAAGTGAAAAGGAACTGAAAAAAATTCATTGTATATCACGCCACAATAAATTGAAAAGAGAGACATCAGGAGGAGGATATATCGGCCGCCAAACAGCATCTCCATGAAACTGCCAAGTTTCTAACAGAAACAAACATTTAAGAGAAATATAATAGTCACAAAAGCAGTAGAACTGTAGAAAATACATATGAATGTCAATGAAATTGAAGTAAACTTCCTCTCACCATCATAAAGTCTAACTAAAACATGTGGTAGGTAAGCTTTCCTGATTACTTCTACTATTCTTTCTATTCTTTGCAAGAAATACTTTTTCCTTCTCTAAGATTGTGTATATTGGACTCTCACCATAGCCATCAAGTTCGACAGTGATGAAACTCAGAATAGACCAATTATAAGGCTATAGTTTAACTAGGATGATTGGCAATGTAGTAGTGTTTTTCCTTGTTCACTTTGTTACTTCTATGACTTACCTTTGAGGCAGCCAAACATGTATCTTTATAATGTACCAGACCTAGGATATTTTATGCACCATCACATGACTTTTCACACTCAAATGTACATACCTTTTCCCACCATTTGACAATCTAGCTCCTCTAAAACAATATAGTTTCACCTTTTTATTATTCTTAGCTACAAGTCTTAGATATCACATTTTAGCTCCTCTTGTACAACTGATTCAGTTTACCACTTAGATATCACCAAAATTTTGATTCATATATCTGTAGATTCATCACCATAGATATTTCAGGACAAATGGTTGGAACTCTATCTTCCTATAACTCTTACACAGTGAGGGACACTTTTAGGCAATCTAATTCAGAAAACTGAAGAAATGCTGTTCCACTCTGCTAACTAAAATCCAGTATAGAAGAGATGGGAGTCTCATATATATATATATATATATATATATATATATATATATATATATATATATATATATATTCACTCTTCTTATATAGGAAAGGTATTTATACAGGAACTAATCCAGTAGATGAATTCAATATTTCCTCCTCGAAGGAAAATGTCAATAGCAGAAACTACAATAAATTCAAAGGAATCTTCTTTTTATTTTGAGGTCAATCACTGCACCATATGTATGTTCTAAGGAGAAAAGTAAGTTTAACTACATGACATTGCTCAGGAACAGGAACCAACATGGAATAGTTTGGTTTAAAATTTATCCATCTCAGCTGTACTTCAAATTCCAACTGAAGAATAACAAGTTCTGTTTAAAGTGCATCATTTGCCAATGAATTTGATGAAACAAGTTATAAATGCACCAAAGCAAAAGCAACAGAGAAATATGATATCCATCTGAAAGGTAACTAGGAGTTATAAAAGACCATAAATTTGTTTGTATTCATGTTTAAATAGAAAATCAATTCCTTAAAAGGGAAAAATCTTAATAATGCCATAACATACCTGTGAACCATATTTTTTCTCACGGGCTATAAGAAATAAAGCTCCCAAGAGTAAGCATATACCATGACCCCAATCCCCAAACATCACAGCAAAGAGAAATGGAAATGTAACAATGGTATAAACTGCAGGGTTTGCCTCCTGATAACTAGCAACACTGCCAAAGAAAAGTTTTCATCAGTAAATTACCACTTCAAAGTAAGACGTATGTAAAGTTAACATTATTACATGTAAAGCATTGAGTTCTCAGAAAATCACAAAAACAAATGAATGTTTCCAACCTAAGAGCAATAACAAATGTCAAGTCAAAACAGTATACATCCAAAACACTGACCAGTGAGCTTCCACAGATTTTTTATTCTCCCCCTAAAAAGCACCTAGTCACTGACAGATTTGGATAGCAGGTGGAGGGGCAAGTTTTGTGATTAGTCTATTGTCTAATGTAGGGAGCACATCCAAAGCATGTAAAACAATATGTTCATCTCATATTTGAAAAATAGGAGATTTTCAAATTAATTGCTTGTAGAAGTCCTCCTTCACAGCTTTGTTTATTTCAAAATAGTGACACCAAAGCCTCAAACAAGCCTCACTTTTGAACAATGATAACCAATATCCCAGTCACTGAAAACCTACCATTCAAAGTACATCTGCAATCATTGAGGAACTCCACTAAAAGCATGCACATTTCAGCTCCATTTTTCAACTATACACAGGTGTCAAAATCAAACAGGGAATCTAGAGAAGTCCAATATATATTTTGTACCCATTTTTCTCGAGTTATTGGAAACACTGCCCTATGCAACATTGCAATGTTCAATCCTTTCCTAATGTGCTTCAGAATGCATTTCCCTAATTTCTGAAAGATCATGGGGACTCTCTCTCTAGAACAAGCATAAAGGAGCACAGAAATCATGTTGAACATACTTGAAAAGAACGCACTAAGTTCTGATTCAAGGAAGAAAAAAATTTCGGCTAAAGAGTGAAATGAAGTACCATAAGTTAAGGCATGATTCATCAAGAAATTCTTCATAGAGAAGAAGTATATTTGCTTACCAAATTCATGAGAACAAAAAGCAAATAGAAATCAAAGAAATGGGAAAGGTTATCAAGGCCACAGAAGTATGATTATGCAAGACTTACCCGTATGCATCAACAATTTCTTGATATGCATTTGTAAAATGATTAGTTCTGAAGTATGTTGGGGGCGACTCGACTGAATCCATCACATGAAATATTATACCCACTTGTGAATTACTATCAAAAGTTGCACGTTGCAAAGCTTCTTGTATCTGCAATATTACAGGATTTATCCTTTTCACATAATTATATAAAACATCTGTTATTCTAGATCTATCTCAAAATTTATAATATAACAGTACCTTAGTTTTAGCAAATATTGGACACCAACCCTCCCCCACGAGGCACTTCTTTGTGACATCAAAATTCAGCATATTTAATGTGTCATAAATAGCCTTTTCTCTTCTCACCTAGAAAGAGGAGTTAGGAAAATGGTCTTGAGTTTCTACACTAACCTGCAGTGATTATGAATATGAAAAAAATCAAACAAAAATTTTTCAACCATATTCATCCACTTTGTAAGCTGAAACCCAATAGAGCGGAGAGCCGCATCTCGATGGCGTAGGCCAGCCTCTAAGGTTGTTTCCAACTCAGATAAGCGTGACAAAACCTGAAAATGAAAAACCAATAAAATGGCTCTATCTAGTTTTCACCACAAAAACAATATAAAGCTGCATAGAAGCAGCAGAATCCACTTGATATACTGGTGACAGAATGTTTATCCTTAGGACAAGGCTCTGATAAATTGAACTGGATAAGGTGCAAATATATGAATATCTAAAGGATTGATATAAGAATTCGCTGGTGGTCAAATAGTTGGTCCACAAGGATAAAACTGTGTCAAAAATATAGAGACATTCATTGTCTTCAACTCAAAGAATGTTGATGCCTGCCAACAATTTAATAAATTTGTGCATTATACTAATTATGAAGCATACAAGTTTTTTATTTCCTTTTTTTTTTTTCTTATATCTTATGTACAAACATAATAAATAAGAGCAAATACGTAAGTTTATATTTTCTGAATGCAACATCAAAAACAATCCATTTAGCAACATACATCTCTAGTTATTTGCCTCCGTTTGATTGAGTCTTCGGGGACTGGATAGCAGTTAGCACCAAATGCTTCACATATTTTCAGGATTTTTTTCCTGGCCTGCTCGCCTGAGAAGAATACCATGAAAACTGTGTTCTCAACCTGCATGCGGAAAGGTGCATTATTTTAAAACATCTTATGGTTGTTCATCAGTAAAGGTGATCTAAAATATGACAATATACTGTAATTGAAAAAGTAAAATGCTTTAAATAAATAAAATCAAACAGTTTAGAAAGAAATTATAGCTCGTAGTCTTTTTTCCCCATTTCTGGTGTAGCATTTCAGCTTTTTTTATGTCGAAATGATAGAGCTTTGTTATTCAAATAGGAAAAAAAAATATAAAAAGAGGTGAAGGACCTCGGGAGGGGGGGGGGGGGGGATCACCAACCATTTCATTTGATACAGGATCCACAATTTGGGCATCAGCAGGAGCCTGACTGAATAGCATATTTCCCCTTGTGGTGCGAAATAGCATCCTTTCAAATCTCAAAGCTTTAGATTTACATATAATGCCACTTATAAACTTTACACCAGATTGGTTTGATGTTTCAGGTTGCATCTCCTGGAATTAAAAAAATTGTATGAATACAGCATGGGCCCAATTGGCATATAATAAAAGCATTCGAGCAGCAATAAATCCTACTACACATTACCTGTTCCAAAAGTGATGCCGCATCTGTATAATCATTGTTCATTTGGACATTTTCGTCTAATTCTGTCTCATGTGCTGCAGAATGACTCCCACTAGGCACAAGAAAGTCACCAGCCTGGAGTCACACATAAAAAGCTTGCATGTCATAATATCACTTATATATTGCAGATTCAAGGATGAGAAAACGATAGGTCCTTACATTATTCATGATAAAAGAAAAAAAATACTAGCTTAATATCTGGAATTATGATTTCACATCCCCATCATTTTTTTTTTTTTTTGAAGTGGCTGTTTGTGATCATGTTCTTGTATTTCTATACTTCTGCTCAACTATTTTTCTTTATTGAACAAACTAACATATTATAAGCATTAAATAAGAAAAGCATCTAATGAGTTTCGTAAGAAATTTCAAATTGTGGAAATTATAAGTTGATATAGAATGAAAAAGACTACGTGAAACGTTATTAACAATTTGAACTACTTTACATTGTAAGACAGTGATACTTTTCCCCATAAATGTCAAACTTCTCAGTACTACCATTACGTAATTGGTTTGGCAAATTTTATTCTTAAAAGAGCGCTTTTTACTTGACAATGAAAAAAAGAGGAAGAATACCAAAATACCTTCTGCAGAACCATCTTGAACTCAAGCAGCTCATTATATGATTGCTGCAGCTTCTCACTATTGTTATTCATTTCAATTAACTCGTGCTCATGCTCAGCAAGTCGAATCTGAACTCAAAAGAGTTAAGATCAGTTTCACTTAATAAGCATGGAAAGAGCAAGAAAAAGGTTTTTTGCATGGATACACAAATTTTTAGTATGCAAGCAAAGTAGCTTAGATAAGACTTTTAAGGGAAAAGGTGCAACCAGGCCCCTAATCCATTACCCGAAGACCAAGTAAGCATTTGTCCAATCATACCCTTTTCCTTTCCAAACTGAATAAAGAAGCCCTGTTTTCTTTTCAAAACTATACAAGCTTAGCTCCCATGGAGTTAAGAGACACTATTTCTGTTTGATGTGGGTAAATGGAACCCATATAATTCTCTTAGCATTGTGCTATCAACCGTCGATTAAATTTTACATTTAAATCAGAGATTATGTGCTTGTTTATATAAAGCTTAATTGCATGAAAGTTTCACTTTTTTCCTGAAAAATTGCAATGTAAACATTGTCTTTTGAATTAGTAAAACAAATCACGACTTTCACTCACCATTTCCATTCAAATTATCAATGCATTTTCCAGTGATATGAGTCCACATATCCAACAAAACCACCATGTCATAAGCCATGTCAATAAGTTAAAATAATAATTATAATTATAATAATTAATTTCTAGCAGATCCCTAATGAAATTGTTTTAACTTTTAGCATGAACCAAATTAAATGAAGACTGGAAAATGGAAGGATTTGGCCACTTTTTCAGTAGATCAAAATTTGAAACTCATTTCAGATTTTATTTAATTTGGTTCATGTGAAAACAGCATAATTTGGAAATTAGTTAAACAAGAATCTGCCAACTGACATGGTCGACATGTTTTTTTTCTCCAAACATGTGGACGTAGATTACCAAAAAATGCATTGGTGATTTGAATAAAATGGTGAGTGAAAGTCATTATTTATTTTGATAATTCAAAAGGTCATGTTAAAATTGAAATGTTCAAAAAGGTGCTGATTTGTTTTGATAAATTTGAAAAGTCAGGGTTTTAATTGTGATTTTGAGAAACGTCGTGTTTTTTCTTGCAATTATGCCTATAAGAAATATGATTACGAAATATGAAAGAAAAAATGGAAATTATATAAACCATATTGTATCAAATTTGTTTTTTATTATAGAAATTTCCATTTAGTAGTTAGATAAAACCCTTATCTTTTTTAGCTTTTAACATCAGTAATTTTCTAAAAAATAACAATGACAATAATTCATTATTGACAACAGCATCAATAATAGTAATTATTACAATAACCACAATAGTATCAACAATGAAAATGACAATAATAATATCAATATGATGATGATGATACCAATAATAACAATAAGAAGAAGAATAAGAATAAAAA
Source organism: Scutellaria minor (assembly GCA_954870855.1). Classification (NCBI taxonomy): domain Eukaryota; kingdom Viridiplantae; phylum Streptophyta; class Magnoliopsida; order Lamiales; family Lamiaceae; genus Scutellaria; species Scutellaria minor. The sequence continues at coordinate 7,143,101 of OX940729.1, forward strand.
CAATAACAAGAAGAAAACAAAAAGAAAGAAACAGACCTCCAATTCTTCTAGTTCAATATCAGGTTGAGAAGTTAGAAGAGGAGATGGTACCAGACCAGCTTTATGTATCTGGTCTTTCAAAAATCGTAGTTTTCTGGACATCTCACCACATCTTTTAACCTACGAAAATTTTCCAATAATCAAATTTCAACAAGAAAGAAGTATGCCAATTAAGAATACAACTCACATGATGAATTCATGGGGCATTAGAAGGGCCCTAGTTGATTTTCAATCTTTTTCCTTTTCTGAAGAAAAGATTAACTTCCAAGGCATCTGGAGCATGCCACTAACACAAGTTTAATACAAGGCCTGAAGGCGCGCATGACAAGACTTTATCTATTAACCTTCAAATCTAACAAAGCCTAATGAATAACAGGGCAAAAATATAATTGTGGGAAAAAATAAATAGCCAGAAAGTCTCTTCCTATTACTCAGGTGACATGTAATGTTAATACTGAGAGTAAAATAAACAGGACATCCAGAAACTTCACTACAAATGTCTTTCTTCATGACCAGATTACTAGTTAGAAATCATTTTGAAGTATGAACTACAATGCATCAGCATGTCTGACCGCTCAATACTCAATAGTACATATATTTTCCTGGAAACAGCTTCCAGGACAGTATGTACACTTAGTGGGTCTCAACCACCCCCACCCCACCACAAAGATGTTTCTTAAAGGTTGGAAGTGGCTTCCACTTATCTAGCAGTTTAGCTTAATTGGCCCACTTTTCTCCTTCCTGTATAGGTAAAGTCAATTCTGTCATTCTACAAACTATCAACTAGTGAACAATAAGAAATACATTCAATTCTTCCATGATAAAAGACTTGATGTATCAAAGGCTAAGATTCAAACCATCAAAATTAACTAAATGGACTAGACAACAGGAGTTGCATAAAATCAGGTTATCACAGTTGAGCAAAAATTGTTCCAGATAATTGATCAAAGATGGAGAAACCAGTTTTGTTATGACTGCCAGTGTTGCTAAACTAGAGATTTTACTAATATATCAGAAACTACATTGAGGGAACAAGAAGTCTGCACGGAAACAGAACACTATAAGCTAAACTAGAGGAGATAATTCCAATTTCTAATAATATCATTCACAAAATATACTTAAATTCTCCAATTTTGGAATGCTACTGTGATCTTCAGTCTGTCGCAAACATCATGCATAGATCCCACAACACTTTCAAAGATTGTCTTATTGTGTTCCAACTACACCGATTCCCAATGTACTTGTATTATTATCCCTAATCGTTTTTAGATGGTAAAGAGATTTTGGTGGTGGTGGGTAACCTTTATTTGATAATCAATTGGAAAATATGTCTATCTGATTAAAAAAAAAATTCAAACAGATAAAAGCAAACAGAGTATTTATAACCTCATAGAGAGAGGGAGGGGTCTGGTGAGGAAATTGAGAACATAAATGGCGGGGAATAATCTCCTGTCACCTCAAGCAACATAACAATTTTTAACTATGCTTGGGGCAACATATTCCACTAGTGCTCTTATATTTCAACTGATTGATTTATTTTCCACAATTTGTTCATAAAGAAATCATTCTTTGGTAAAAAGTCCAATCTACCATGAAGTTGAACCATCTTATGAGCTTTAAAATGGATAAGTGATTAAGGAATAGAGTGGTAGAATGCCAAAGGCGAGAATTCAGGTTATAGCCAAGTGTAACTTGTTAAAATCTAGGAAAAGGAATGAGCTGTAGAGATATCTTAACAAAATAGTAGTCTAATAGGAATTCAAGAACAGTACCTGGTTAACAAATGTTCTCTGGAAAGGGCTTTTTTCATCATTTAACTGCCAGTAAAATAACACGGTTTAGTGCATCAATGAGTATTAGCAAAACACAGAATAAACAAAATCAACCTTAGGCTTAGAGAACACTTGTAAAGAATGAGTTGAACGTAATTTCTGTAAGAATGTTCTGGAGCAATTGCCCAATAGCATTCCCCAATAACAAAAGATATCTTGATGTAAATAACAGTATCATTATTTACACCTTTAAGAATCAAACGCCTGTTATATGCAAGCAAAACTAATTGAAACAAGGGTAATAAATTTTACCATGCGTTTGTAGACTATGCCCGTCTAATCAACTACAATAACATTCTTCCACTCAAATTTTTATTTTTCAAATGCTTGAAAATCCTTCAATTAGGATCGATTGTTGCCGTGCAATTAATTCTAAAAGCATGCACCGTATCAATGATAGTCATTCGGGAATCTAAACCAATTGGTTAGAAAGCACAACCCAATGAATGATAAACCCAATCGCAATGAGTCAAAATCAGTGGCAACACTAGATCATCCTTCACTCCACCAATATAAAACAATGGATCCAAAACAACAAAAATTCACCAACAACAAAAAGTAAAAACCCACTTATTGACAGTGCGAACCAAAATCGAAAAGGCAAATAGGTAAACAGAAGGATCTGAACTAACGTCTCGAAATTGGAGGAGACCGAGTTGGCCGATATAAGAGATGGCGCGGTGAGCCGACTCGACGGGGATAATGAGCTGAGCCATCATCATCTTCTCGGAGCGCATCAGATCCATGCTCGGCAAATTATCTATGTACTCCATTATCGAACCACGCTTTATTGAATACTATACGGATCACAATCGCTCGTTCTCACTCCTCCTTCAGATCTGAATTCGATCAGAGTAAAGCAACACACGAAGACGGAGAGGTGAGGTGTGTGGGAGTGAGGTGGCAGGCAGCGGCGGTGGTTGTCAGTTATACGTATATGTGTATGTATAGACTGTGGAAGAATTGAATGGCAGTGGTGGTGGGAACTGCCATGGGAGAATTTCTGGTGTCGTTTTCCGTTTTAATTGGGTGGGGTGGAAGTGGAGAAGAGTAAAACGGAAGGAACTCTGAAATACTGTTCACGCTACGATGAAGACTTTTTTTCTTTTTTTTCTTTTTTTCCGCGTAAATCTTATATTATTGATTAATATATTTTCTCCTTTTTTTAATAAATAATCTGAATAAACTTCAGGCAATTTTGTTGGTAGTAAAAATCTGAAATTTTGTTTGTACCCTATATTTTAATTTTGATCTGATTTCACTTCAAATGTTCATTGTTGGTTATTTATTAAGAAAGTCAACAAATTCATATCAATTGCATATAAGAAGTTATAGGTATATTAAGATATAAATGTAATTCAATTGGTATAAGACATTTTGGAGAAGCCTAAAGATACATCTTGTAAGTTTAGCTAATCTTTTGGGGATATTTTCATGCAATTAGTGGTGTTTTTTATTTGTGTGAAAGTTGTAAATGAGATTATCTCACACGACTTTGTAAATTTAGAAGGGATGATTATACTAGATTGTTGAAGAGGATCAAAATCACTTAAACGACAACAAAACAAGAAAGTGTGTGATGAAGAAGGCACAAACACAAGCAGGTCGTGTGTTGGAGCACGCCTATGCATTTAGGTGATGTTGCAAAGTGAGTCTGTTGGAAATTGGAAGAGAAGATTGGTTTTGACCAAATTTTGACCAAATTTTAATGTTGATTCCATTTTAAATAAATGGAAATAAGTTGCTAAATCGGAATCTACGTTTCGTGTAGATGAATGTAGTGTATTTACTTTCGAATTTCCAATTTCGGGTGAATGAGAAATTAATACACAAAGTTGGCAACTTGGATCCTTCTTGTGAAGGAAAATGGGAGAAAAGTGAAGTTGTCCCACATAGGAAAAATGGAAGGAAAAGTTTCACTTTATTAATAGGAGCACATGTATAAGAAATAATCATGTGTGCTTCCTTATGGTGGAACCTAGTGCCATTTTTTGGACCTAGTTGGCTAAACACTCACGCACCATCCGAACCGCACGAGACATCATCACACTCGGGTTGGGTCCGGACCGGACCAAGTTGGATTCGGACCAAGTCACGGGTCGGGTCGCGGGCCGGGCCGGGTCGCGGGTCGGGCTGGGTCGGGTCGGGCCAAGTGGTGTGACCCTTGGGTGTGAAAGGGTGTCACCAAGTGGTGTGACCCTTGGGTCTAAATGGCTTGACCCTTGGGAAGAGGTGTGAATACACCTTTTGGATCCAATGGTGGTGTCCATTGTGGGAAAGGATACATCTCCTTACTCCTATAAATAGGAGGCCCCCATTTCATTTCATTTCATTCGAACATTCAGATTTCCAACGTTCATTCAGAAAATCACGCATAGTCAATATTAAGAAAGTCTCGAATATCGAGTAAGTTCGTCGATAGCTTTTGGGTTGTTGTGCTATAATCCTTAAGCTTGAAGTCGTTGTATCTTGGGGACGATGTTGTGCTATAATCCTTAAGCTTGAAGTCGTTGTATCTTGGGGACGATTGCCGTTAACCGTGAGCACTTGGATACGGGGCAATATCGTCTTACGGAGAAAGAACCTAGCTCTTGCCTCGACTTAACCCCGTTGTTGTGCATCTTTTCAATACGCCTAACCACCTAATTTTCCAACAGAGTCTAGGTCTCCAAATTTTTTTTGGAGTGCATGGGCGCTCGTGCTAGGAAGCATGATCATGAGTTGTGGCGCATAAGCTAAATGTGTGTGGTTGTTTTAGAAGAATTTTTGGATGGGTCAAGAACACGATTGGGTTCTGGTGAACATATCCTTATCCGACTATTTTATTAATGCTAGAATTCATATTTAGAGGTTGACCTATATTTGATTTTGCGAAGCCTCTCGAAGGTATAAATATGAATTCTAAGACACTAAAATGACTTTTTTTTTTTTTTTTATGTCGCATTCATATTTACACATCTAATAGCTTTGGAAGATTATAAGGAAAAATAAAAAAATCAAACATTCAAATAAAGACGTTGTGGAAAGAATCAATGTTTTTCTTAGTATTATTCATTACCATTATTTTTAATTTCTTTCTATGCTGCATTAATATTTTCTGGTTTGTCAATGAGTTATTATTCATTTACGTTTAGTTAGACCAATTGTGGTTCTAGGGGTGATGAGTTTAGCTGATCTACTTAATCCATAGAACTCACCTCCTTGATATCGAGGACCTTCACGGAATTGTTTTGGGCTTCCTAAAAAGAACATCATACCAAATTATCAATAGAGATACATTTACATCTTGATATTTCAATGATCTTTTCCATATATAATCAATGTGTGATTTGTTTGACATTCCTGACAACATTTTACAAAGTAGTTTATGATTATAGAATTGGATTTTTTGTCACCATCATTAAGTCCTAAAATAAATAGGGCTTCATTTTTAGAATCATGGTTCTCGATGTTTTCTTTCTAAATTGTGTTATCCTCTCTCTTATGTTATTATGTTTCGCTATATCTCTATCGACTTCAAATTCTATAGAGGCCTATAAAAATCTAAACAACATATCTGCTGCAAGCATTCAATGACATATGTGTACCCTTGTAATCGTTAAAAATACTTATTTTCAATCATAACCGATTTTATATTTTGAATTTCAGACCAACATTTTCCACACTTAATATAATACATTTCCGAAGTAATATATTGGAGAGTTGTAATTAGACATGTAGTACCATTCTCCACTAAAAATTGGAATTGTTTAGGATCCATGATCTGGAAACTTTATGCATACTTTAAATCTTGTTGGAGTCCACTCAAAAGAAGCTTTTTAAGAATTGAAGATGAAGATACTGACTAGAATTAAATGTAAATACTGCTCTTTAATTTTTTTTTGCAAATAATAAACCGTAATATTTTATATCATGTACTTAAGGCAAAAAATTACTGAGTTCTCTTCTTTTTCTTCACAAGTATGATAAGCACATCTGCAAGTCTCGATTTGAATTTTTTTTGTCATACACAAGCTTGAGAGACCAACTTTAACCAGAATTCAGATAAATTGTAAATTCAATCTTGTAAATTAATAGATTATTTAAATGCAAATTAATTAAATCTTGAATTCATTAAAAAAAAAACTTGCAAATTGAAATATAAAATAGGGTTATTTTTGCTATAATCTTTTCTTAATTGGGTACTCCTACTATCTCTTTAGTTCTGACAGCACTGCATTTTTCTTGTACGGAACCGCACAATCCCTTTCAACAGATGAAATAATCGTCTCTTTGCTGCAAATCGGTTTCCTTTTTATTGGAGTCAGGTACCACCATTTTGCTATTACGCTTCTGGCTTTCGATTTTCATGGTTTTCTTTCTTCTATGAAATTTGTTCACGTGTTTTCTTTTTATGTCGAGTTTTAGCTGGATTTGAAGCATATTGTTTATAAATTTTTAGTTGATGATCTTATTTATGCGGCGGTAATAGTCTTACTATGCTGAGGTTAATGTGTTCGATGAAATGCTCCAAAGAATTGGTCTTTTTCTTGGGTGTATTTTTGATCACTTGACTGTATTTGACTCCGTTAGTGTGTTACAATATTGGTATGGTTTCCACCTGTATAGGGTTTGAGATTACCTTCTTCTCATGAGCTGGAATTTGAACTTATGCTGTCTTTAGTGGTGAGCAGCTATGGGATTGTGAATGGATAAATGATTTCTTCATACGTTTATTTTAGGAATTCCAATTATGTGGCTTGTTTCAGCGATAGCAAGTACAGTGGAAGCATCATCGGTGTTACATTCTTGCAGCCAAATAAATAAAATATTGATCTTGGAGTGCAACTTAAATTCTTGGGTTGACATCAAATTCTGGGTCGGAATAAATGGTGAAAATTTCATATAGGAAACAAGTGTGAAATATAGTGTAGTCCCTTGATGTAACATTAAAACTTATTGCACTAAGCTCGAGAGTTTAGGAGACTGCAATGCCAACAGATGGTTTGTGGAGCAGGACATTTGAGGTGCAGGTATTTTCAAAAAGTGCAATATGAATAATCAAGCAAAACAACAGAAAACTACTTTGTAGTTTATCCAGATCTTATTTTTGTTGGGTAGGTTTAGGGATAAGCCATTGTTGTTTGATGAAGCGTCCTGTAACTTAGTCTTTTGGCAGCCTAATTTTCATATATTTCAATAGATCATCTTTTGATGGATATTGATGTGACAACATCTTGTAGCTGAACTTCACCTATTTGTCTGAAGCAAGGTTGGAAAAAAATCCCGATATATGGATATTGTTGGGGGGGGGGGGGGGTCTGAGTATTATGAAATATTGTAAGATATCGAGAAAATATCATGAAATATCACGATTTTGCATATTGATATAATATCGATTTATAGTACAAAATTGGACGATGCCTCAAAATATTGGGATTTATTTTAAATTTTTTAACTAATTTTAATTTAATGGATTGATAATTGATTTGGAGTTGTAGTAAAGTAGTTTGACTGTTGAATTCATTGTGAATTTAATGTAATAATCAGAAAGATAAAATGTTGCAAATGCTTTCCCATAATTTTTCTCCTTACAAGTGCAATATAACTGTTATGTATGATTCAAGTATTTCCCTATTGAGAAGCGACTGTTCTGTATGGAGTTGTGAAGATCTGATGAGATGATGAAAGTTGATAATCTCATTGCTATGGGAGCTAGGAGTTGCAGGTCTAGTTATTGTGCTTGTCAATAGATGGCTCTTTTTTCTGGTAAAAAGGATGACTTTTGGTTCATGAGGAGAACGGAAAATTTGTGTCAAAACAATATATCTGCCTGCTGCACTCTAATATCTTATAGTGGAACACTCCTTGTTGCAAAGCAGCACCTCGTATAAAAGTCGAATTAGTGTGTCAAAGGCCTGTCATTGTTTGTTATGCCCAACTTGTGGAGAAGAATGCACAGATTAAAGAAAATGACTGTGGCTTTGATACAATGCTTATGCATGTTTTGACTGCTTTTGTCATAATTTAACTATGCAAACAACAAACTCGCTCTTGGCTGGTTACGGTAAAAAGTGTATGCTCCCACAATAGTCTTTTATCAGTTTTAAATTCGTTCTAAAAATTCTTCTTTTTGAACAGGTATTGAATGTCCTCTCAAACATGGAAAAAGGACATGCCAATGATAAGATCCTCAGCTACAACGATGTCGTGTTGAGACGATCAGATCTTGGCATTCTGAGCGGTCCTTTTTATCTCAATGATCGCATAATAGAATTCTATTTCAGCTACCTAGCCTCCTCCTATCCCTCTGAGGACATCCTTCTGGTGCCACCTTCAATTGCTTTCTGGATAAAGGAGTGCCCAGACGAAGCAAGCCTTAAAGATTTCATACAACCCCTTAATCTCTCACGAAGGAAGTTGATATTATTCCCAATCAACAACAACGATGATGTCACTATGGCCGAAGGTGGGAGCCACTGGAGCTTACTTGCTTTCGAGAGAAACGCTAATCTATTTGTGCATCATGACAGTAGCTCAGGCCTCAACAATGCACACTCGAAGAGGGTTTATAATGCGGTCGTTTCTTACACAGAATCTGATGCCACTTACATAGACTGCTCCAAAACCCCTAAGCAAGTGAATGGCTATGATTGTGGTCTGTATGTTACAGCCATTGCACGAGCAATCTGCGAGTGGCATGCTAGTGATGCGCCCAAAGATATGGAGGGTTTATGGTTCTCTACAATCAAGGAGCAGGTAAAACCGGCTTTTGTATCTCAAATGCGACGTGAAATACTCGAACTTGTTCGGAACTTAATGGTTAAGCAGTGAAATTGCTTTACTTAGAAGGGATGATAGTATTCAGACAATGTATAACGTAGTATCACCCACTTGATAGTTTCATACAGTTATTGTTAAATGATTCAGTTACTACATCTCTTGTTGTTATTGTGCTGTTGGCTCACTTAGCCTGCCTTAGATATTTGATTTTTAATTCTTTGTACTGATGTTAACAGAATATGTTGGCCTTATTCGTTTATTCTGTCCAAATGAATTAGCCCAACCAACTTGGACTGTTATATCTGACGTCTGCTAAATGGGTCTTTTGTGCTTCGTTCACAAAGTTCAGCCCATCTCTCTACTTCTCTCCTTATAGATATCGGTATATCTTACATATAAAATCTATAAAATCGATAAAATAAAACAAAAAACTTATACGAAAGACAATCCTCTATAATTTACATTTTTTACAAGTTGAATTTCTATTTTTTGAGTTATAAATTGTGGATTGGTTCGTGAAAATACATCCGTCGGATAATCTCAAAAGAATTATACTCTAAAAATAACTCCCTCCAATTTTAAATTTGAAAAACATTAAAAAAAAGTGGTGGAAATGTGATAAATATGAAAATATGATAGAATGAGACAAATTCTTTGTTTTCTTCATCTCATTAGACAATTTGCTAATTTCGAAAAGAACACACACACTTATATTTATCTGTCAACAAACGGGGAAAAATAGATAATTGCTCTAGAATTAAATTATTTGGTAGTATGTATTATTTAAAAAACTAACACTCCCATCAATGCCTAGAATTCCTCAGTTGTTATTGTCTTGATTTCTATTTTATTTGGTTTACATATAAAAATTCAACAATATCTTTGTACAACATTGATTAAAGGAAATATAGATGTAAAAAACAAAAAATATATTAGATTCACGAAATAGTATCACAAAATAATATTCTAACAGAAAAAAAAAAAATGACTTGAAAATATTGAAAAATCTTAGTTATATTATTTCAATCCAATTCCACTATCACAAATGCAATTATCTAACTTACTACTGCTTCTATATTATACTTTGATCACTTATTAATGACAAAAAAAAAAAAGGAAAATAAAATAGTGAGAGATGAGGAGATTGAGAGTGGAAAATTGGGTATGCAATTATTTTCAAATTTCCAGAAAAAGATAATAAAATCATGAAGGGATAGAATGGTAAAATAGATGCTTTCCTTCACAAAGTAGAGAAGAGCAAAAACAGAAAAGGGGCCCACCCACTAAGGAATTGATTGGGACAGTGTTCTTCCCTCGTAAAACTGAAATATTCGTCTTTTAGCTGAGGCCACCGTGCCACGTCATCTTTCCTGAATTTGGCATCATCCTGTGGGCCCCATCCTTTCTCATCGGTCTGCTCGCCTTAGCCTCCACTTTCTCCTCGTAGTCTCCCACTGTTTTTTTTATTTTATTTTATTAAAATTTAATAGGAGAATGTCATTTATTAATATATAGGAAAAATGTGTAAAAAAGATTAAACAATCATTTAAGAGGTGCGTATATAGTCTAAACATATTTTAGGTTCAAAAAAAATAAAGAAGATTAAACACTTTTGATGAAATTTCTAGCCTCAAATAAACAAATAAATCGATGTTTGACGATAGTCAACTCATGAGATAATAATATTAATATGTTGATATTTTAATTTAGATTTTTATACTTTTATAAAGAGCTTATAATTAATATCTATTAAATAAAACTTATAATTAGCCGATAACAATATGTAACTATATTGTATAACACACACGCAAAAGATTTAAGTCACGAATCGAAAATGAGTGATACTAATATATTATAATATGGACAATTCTATTAGTTGAAAGATAAATTGTTTATTAGTATTTATATTGGAAACGCCAATTAATAGCAAAAACTATGGTTGAGCCTTGGAAGTATTATGTTGAGGCTTGAGTGAAATATATGAAATATAATATTCGTTATATATAAATATATATATATTATATACACGAATTTGTGTAAATAAACTAAAAATACTAAATTCGATGTGTACGTAAATCCAAATTTGGTGTAGCATGTACCACACCATTAACGTGGTCAAAAATATGGACCGCGTGATTTCTTTGCTTTAAAGTTAATTCTACTGTTGTTAATTAATGAACTCATAGTCTCATATATCTCCCTTTTATTTATATATATATATATATATATATATATATTGTTGGATTTCCAAGCTCAATGCAACACAATTCAGAATAAAGAAAATAGGTTTGCAGAAAAATCCTAATTTCCAGATTTGAAAATGAAGAAAAATTAAGAACGAAATTGAATCAACACACCAAAGATTTAGGGTGGTTCGGCTCGCCACATCGGCCTACATCTACTATGAAAAGATTGAAATACTTCCACTAAGAAATCGAAACGAAATAAGTGTTGCAAGATTCCCCAGACTATGCTGAGTTTTTCTCTCAACTCATATGAACCCTAATCTCTAGTTCTCTCAAGATACAATGAATCACGAAGTGAAATTATAACTGAGTATACTACTATTTATAAGGATCAGAACCCCTCTGCTAATTGAAAGAAACGGCCAACGATCTTGAACGAATTTCAGTTTGAAATATGCAATCTGCGCTGCCAACCCTAACAACTTAACAGACTTGGACCGGTTCTTGTTAACTGCCAGAGCCCGATTCGATACTTAGAGCCAGTTTCTTGAGAAACCGTTTCCGGTTCTGAAACCCTTGGATCATTTCCGAGTTGCTGACATCATATATATATATATATATATATATTCCATGTACCATGTGTCTCGTGATAATACTAATTAAAAAATCTGTTCTTTTGTAGGTCTTGAATTCACATGATTAACCGTTCTTGAACAACAATTGCAAGATCAGTAGGATTTTTATATTAATATCGTATCATGAATTAAATTCAGTGAGATACATCAACTTCAATTCAAAAGTTATAAAATAAAATTTGATTTATAAAAATGAATTTAAGTTATGGAAGATGTTGTTTTATTTCATATAATTATATTTATGAGATAATTTCATGTTAGTTTTATAAGATTATTTGCAAACTGATGGATATTCAAATTTCAACTATACAAGCATGAGATATAAAAATAATAATAATAAGAATTGCAATCAATTATTTTCTGCCCTTTCTTCAGAAAAGAACCTGACTATGAAAATAAGAAAAAAAAAAAAAGGGTATTTTTGTCATTAGGTGATTCTAATTTTACTTTAATTAGCAGTTGTATGTTTCTTAATTTTGTATAATCCCTAGAGATTTATATCAATACTCAGCATTTTCTTTTTCTTTTTTTTGTTTTGTTTTGCTAAGCTTATTAAAAAGATTTTATAATTTATTATACACATTTTCTAAAATATTTTTAGAACTTACAAGTTATTTATCTTATAAATAAGTTATTTGAAAAGTTGTTTTAATTATGGAACTTAATTTGAAAGGCAAACTATCAAGATAAACTCAATATCGAGATTCAATATTTTATTTTCAAAACAAACAAATGAAATGGTTTAAATTGGACTTGAGAACTACCCATTAATTCACCTAGGGCTATTTAAACCTAAATTGAGAATATAATAAATTCCAAAATAAACAAACAAATGAAAATCATGTATATGGTTCAATGGGCCCCATTTTTGGTTAGGTGTGAATCATATGCTAACTAGAAATGCAGTAAGGTATGGCTTTATGCAAATTGACATCTTATAAGTCTTGTTCAATTATTTTCATCCTAAACTAATTTTTAGTGGTTATCTGCAATTTTATTTCAAATTGTGTTTCTCATTTCTTGAATCAATCTTCTCAAAGTCTTCTTAAATATCTTGGAAGAAAAAGAAGAATCGATATATTAACAAGTTCAATCCAATCATTATCCACATAAAATTTATTATCCTTTAAAATCTCATCAGATTTATGTTCAAATATATATATATATATATACACACACCCATTAACTTAATTGTATATGAAAAAATAATTTTTTTCCATGTTGGATAAGCAATTCACTAACTTTTCCTTTTAAAAATTTTCCTATACGTAAATTGGAGTATCAATTTCAATTAACTAATTAAACACCATTTTGAGCAAATCAAACTTTGTTATGAAGTTCTCATGTATTTGTCTTCCTCGTTTGGGAAATTGGTCTAACAATAAATATGACCCAAATAGCAAAAATTAAGATCCAAAACAATTAATTTTTTTTTTAAAAACCGTTTAAACTAATTCTTGAAATGTTTAAATATGGCTTTAACCATGTGTTACATGGTCTTCTACATGTTACACTATATTATATAATTCTTTTCACAAAAACTTATATACACATTGTGCATGGATCTGTGATCCATGCACCAGTTCCGATCCGGCCCGTCACGCGTCCGCACGCACCTGCACGCGCTTCTAGATCGCGAATAAAATCCGCCCAAATATGCTCCCAGGTGTCTGACTTTTATGTTATGTTGAGCATACCTTTTAGTAGTGTTAGACAAACCTTTTAGTTATGTTAGACATACCTTTTATGTTATGTTAACTATACTTTTTAGTTGTGTTAGACAGACCTTTTAGTTATGTTAGTCATACCTTTAGTATTATGTTAAGTATATCTTTTAGTAGTGTTAGACATATCTTTTAGTTATGTTAGACATATCTTTTATGTTATGTTTACTATACTTTTTAGTTGTGTTAGACAGACCTTTTAGTTATGTTAGTCATACTTTAGTGTTATGTTAAGTATACATTTTAGTAGTGTTAGACATACCTTTTAGTTATGTTAGATATACCTTTTGTAAGGCTAGTTGTACCTTAGCATTTTTTTTAGATTTAGTTAAGTATACATTTATAAGTTTTCTGTCTCAATAAGGTGTCCTTTATGTATTATTAAGAATATCCTTTATAAACAATAAGGTGACATTTATGTATTATTAAGAATACCTTTTATAAACAATAAGGTCACCTTTATGTATTATTAAGAATATCTTTTATAAACAGAATTAAAATGAGTCAGTTATATATACAAGACATTCACATCAATAAATTCATCTTCATCAGTAGATAACTCAACTATTTCATGTGTATTTGAATGATCATCTATCATAAAATATTAAAAACACGAAATCAGATATAATTTTATATTTTTTGAACTGACAAAGATGGATTTTTAACTTTAAAAATAATAGCCTCGCATCGCGATATGGAGAAGATGGGATCTGAAAGAAATAGAGAACGTCGTGCTTCGAGAAAGAAAGACAAAAAATGAAGAAGAAGGGGAGAAGAGATGAGAAGAAGAAGAGATCGAGAAATAAAGGTAAAAAACGAAGAAGAATGAGAGAAGAGAAGAAGAAAAGAGGCGCAGTACACCTAGTGAAACAGTGAAAATGAAGGGGAAAAAAAAATATTTTTCTGTTTGGGCCGGTTCTAGGCCGGGTCGGATATGTGTTGCACGGATATTAAGATCCGTGCAACTGGTTCATGCCAACCCTTCTCAATTCGTTTAGATCACGCATGGATATAGAGACGTGAAATTTGAAAATTTGAAATAAAATCGATTTCAAATCTACATAAATTAAATATCTTTCTCAAAGAAAAAATAAATAATCTACAGATATTAAAATGAATTTAAAATCCATCAAAATACTTAGAAAATAAATTAAAACAAAAAACAACAAGTTTCAAATCCTAAAATCAACCCCTCACGACATCCTTCAATTCAAGACCAGTACAAGTAAACTTACTAATATGATTTTCAAATATTTATATTTGAAATACTTCAATTCAAACATAAGGGTTATAGTATTTAATTTTGTATAGTATGTGATATAGATTGCATATTCAATATAACATTGTTTCTTTCAAAGGAATGAAAAGGTAAACTTAAATTAGTTTAGGCCCTTATGCTCTAAGCTTAATAATAATAATAATAATAATAATAATAATAATAATAATAATAATAATAATAATAATAATAATAATATATGAAAATCAGAAAATAAATATATAACAATATGATAAGTTGTTTGTCTTATGGGTCGACGAACATAATGTTATGCAGTGTGTATTGATAAAACTAAATAAAGTATTTAAACAAAAAATTTATATACAATCTTTTATAAAAAAGAGTTTCATTATTCAAAATTCAAACTTATTTTTAAAAATTAACAAATAATTTATTAATAATAAGTTATGAATTGTTACTGTGTTATAAAACTATATTCATGAAATCACCTAGCATGCTATTTTAATAGAATGTGAATTCTTTTAAGTATGAAAATGAATCATAGATGAGCATAGGTTTCCATGGCACATGATTACCATTCATAAATTGAAATATCTGGCACAGTTTCCAAGTCCTCTTTTCTCACTTTGCCTCAATTGTTTCCAATATAATTGACTGAAAAATAATATTGACCAGTCAACAATATTTGACTGATGCTGATTGCCCAATATGACCATGTCCCACAATGTCCTATATCTGGGCTCACCACATTATTTGCATAATAAAAGTGGGTTATATATAATATTAATATATATCAGCTTTCTTGATTATTCTCTAATTATTATTTCCATAATAGTGTGCTATAATTTTGTCTTTTGGAAATAATATAGTTGGGAGGCAAAAGCCAAATGTGAGGGATCCAAAGATAATGAAGAGAGTGAGAATCAATCATTGTCTGTTTATGATATGTTCCAATCTTTGACAGATGAAGACAGGTTAGAATATTTGTTTGGGGGGTCACTTTGATTTTCACACCTTCTCAAGAATCTTAATTTCTACCTCTGTTGTTACGACTTATCATATCATATGCGGATCCAACAAAATACAGAATGTAAGAGAAAATCCAAAATATTCAAGGGAACATCAAATTTTTATATTTCTTTTTAAGTATTATGATGTTGTATTTCATTTTAATTATTACACTTAGTTCATTAAAATACCAAAGGATGACTTTTCCACCGTAAAAAATAATTTTGTTACTTTTATATCAAAAATTAAGAAAATAAACAATTTTTTTTTGATTATAGTAAAAAAAAATCAGTTTTTTTATTTTTATCGATTTTAAACAATATGCATTTTTTCATAGGATAATTGCATATTGTTTAATCTCGGTGAGATTAAACAATCATATCGTATAACCCTATAAAATGGACATATTGTGTAAACTCTAACAATCTACTTTTCTTTAAAAAAAAATTTTATCAGAAGGATAATTTTTTCAATATTTCCCATTTGTGGTAAAAAAAAAAAAAGAAGACAAACCTATCATTTGAATTAAAAATATATTTCACTATTTAGTTTTGTGGTATTTAAGGTTATTTCTCTTATTAATTAATTACATGTCCAAGCATATACTAAATAAAAGACAAAATATATACTACCACGGTAAAAATAGAGATTATTCGGAACATAGTTGAGAGTTTGTGACGTTTTCATCCGATATTTTAAATATTCATGTGTATCGCCAATATCACTAATTAAATATAACTATAAAAACGAGAAATATATTAACAGATGATTTGGAAATTGGACCCATAGTGGATTTGTTATATTAATGGATAAGAAAAAAAATATATCTTCAATCATTTCATTGAGATAAAGTTATTGCATTGTTTCTGGTGCTTTTAAAATGACAACAATTAAGGGGACAGCTTAATTGATAGCCAAAAGAAAGAAGAGAAAAAAGGAAAATAAAACAAATTAAGGAACTTGTTATGTCAAAGTAGCTAGGTGTTAGGGATTGTTTTATTTCAAATTTAGATGCTACGAAGCTATTTAATGGTCCATGTGCTTGTCTCTTTTCCACTACATTATTATTTTTATTTTTATTTTTTAAAGAAACGATGAAATTGTTTGATAAAGCATCAATTTAATTTTTCATGTCGAAGGAGAGGAGATTATAAATCATAAATATGAATTAGAGAAGACATATTTAAGTATCATATTTTTTCTTTGTATTAGCAATGTATGTCATTATTAATATACAATATTAAATGGTTAAAAATATTTTAAAAAATTGAAGGAGTTTATAGCGAGATTCCAAATACCATATTATAGTGAGTAATAAATTTAAAATGATCATTTCAAGCTTTCGTATTTTGCTCTTTATTTTATACTACAAAATTACACCAATTTTTGCATGCATTATCAATACTTGAGCAAAATGGGATGGATTATAATTTGATTTTACAAAAATTGAATTCAAATTATATCTACTCTCACAATCCAGTCATAGATTGGTAATAATTGGATCGAATCAGCTCTCATATTTAATTCCAAAAAAGATAAATAAAAGAAAAATATAATACTACTTTTAAAGATAGACACTACATTAAAGAATCGAGAAAAAATAAAGGTATGTTTCGTTGTAGATTCCAAATGATCATCGCATTGTCAATTTGTTTCTCAAAGTACCCAAACACACATCACATTCATTAATATATTTTGAGTTGGAATTTTTAATATCACATCCCATTATCTTTTATTCAAGACTCAAAATACATTTAAAAAAAAAATAGTAAAGCTATGTTTGGATTCATGGAAGAATTCAATTTATTTTTTTCAAATGAGTGAATCTTTAAACTGTGCAAATCTCACATTTACACTAATTAATTTAAAACGTGAATGAAGAGTTTTAGTTTCTTTAAAAAATAAATCAATTTAACGATTTAATCCAATGCGAATTCCAAATCTATCTTCGAAACATAAACTATTCATGGTCCCCTTATAATGATTAATTCATTAACTTTTTTTTTTAATTGAGAGTTAGAAAGAATATATCTTCTAATTACTTATTTATATATATATATATGTGTGTGTGTGTGTATTCATGGAGATTGTATTTAAGATCATGTACTGATGTCATATCATTATTTTCATGAGAAAATAAGTTAAAAATAATCTTTATATCAATAAAAAGAGTCACGTTTCTCCAATATACAACTTTTTATTTTTGAAAATATACAATATTCTTTAGTGCATAAAGTCTCAGTTAGACAATTACTCTCTTTGGGACATCCCCTTTGATGAAATGTACTGCACCTGCTCCAATATTCAACATTTAATGTTCAGAATATTGTAAAACCTTTAACTTGCATGAAATCCCCATTATTTCCGAAAACTTAATTTAATGTTAAAAAATTGTAAATTTTAATTTTTCTGGAAGTTTAGTTTTCAGAAATTGTAAAATTTTAAAAAATTTAATGATTAGAAAATTAAAAAAAAAGAAAAAAGAAAAGAAGTGTTACTTCTAATTGAACATTTCATGATTATCTACTTTTTTTTTTGTCTTACTTGCATCTTTTTCAATATTTAATATCCATTTGAAATTAAGAAAGATATAAATAGAAACTGAAAATCCAAAGATAGCAATGAATTGGTTCGAGCTGTGGCAATTAAGAATATGGTGATCATATGCAGTGATGAGCATATACCTGTGGCCAAACAGGCAAGATTATTTTGGACATATCCTAATTCTTAATTACGCGCGGGAATGGGGCCCAGCTCAAGTTGCATTTCCATGCTATTAATGGGACCCACAGAGACCTCGTCGAAAACTGAACACAGAACCCTTGTCTACCTTCTCTCTCATACCTCACTGAGATTGCTTTTTCTCTGGCGTGCCAAACCCCACATATACATACACAATACAATCTTCTAATCATTACTTTCTCTCTCTATATCCACTCTCTCTCCCTCTCTCTCTCTCTCTCTCTCTCTCTATATATATATATATATATTATATATTATATATATATATATGCTCATTTAGGCCGCTCACCACCTTCTAGTATTTACACACAGAAAAAAACTTTGCATGATTCTCACAAAATATATTTCTTTTCACTTCTTTCATTTTCATAAACAATATAATTAATCTAGCTCCTTTCAAAAATTAGTTGAAGTTCAAAACTCAATTCATCTCATCCGAAGAGAAGATCCATCTGTTTGCATGGCTATGGATTCTTCAAGTGCACGATCCCATCCACAGGTGGGCAGTTTTTCTTTCTTAATTTATTTTAATGTTATACTCTTAATTAAGAGTATATACTAAATATTTTTTGAGTATATATTGTGAATATGTTGAAATGATGGTACTTTGTTGAATAACTTTGATGTCTTTTTACATTTGCTTTCCTTTGTCCTTTAAAAAATAAATAATTTCTCAAATAATTGTGTATTATGAGATCATTTCAAAAGGTTTTTTTTTTTTTGTTTTTGTTTCATGATATAAAAAGAAGGCTTGATTTAGGGTACACCAGATGAAATTTCCCTCTAATTGGTCAAATTTAGATTGGATTAAGTTAAGCAATAATCGAAATTCGAAATTGATGTAGAGTGTCCATACTTAGCTTTGATCTCCTGAATTAATTGAAGGTAAGAAGATATATACAATTTTCTGTTATATGCATACTTCTTCACCCTTTTCATTTAAGTTTCCATGTTTTCTATGTGTTTTTTGTCTCGTATTTTATTTTATTAAAATCGATATAAATATTAAATATATTTTGTGTTTCCATTCCTTGGCTAAATTTGGAACTTGCAGATATAAGTTTACAAATATAATCTTGTTTCAAAGATCCCATCTTAGCCGGCAAGATTTCATTACACAAGTGAGAAAGTTGATTTTCTAGACAAATTAATTACATTTTCAGGATCTATGTTTAAATCCCTGAAGTATTAGTACTTTTTTTTTTTTTAGTTATCATTGAGTAATAATGACTAAATCAAATTCCACAAGACTTTCAAATATTTACCCTAAATCTTCATACTAATTTTTGAGAATATGGTGACCATTTTGCATAGCATTTGCAGTTCATATAAAACATTTTTGATGATGTTAAATATAATGCCACACTTAATAAAATACTCAATTCGTGTTTATATATAGTATATTTCACCTGATATAGCATCAATCTGAATTATTATTATTTTCAGGAAATTGGGTCTCAAACACTAGAAAGCATGTTGATTCCTACAAAATCACTGGCAGAGAAGAAGACAAAACCAGCAGACCAGCATGCCCTAAAATGCCCAAGATGTGATTCCACCAACACCAAATTTTGTTACTACAACAATTACAGCCTTTCTCAGCCAAGGTATTTCTGCAAATCATGCAGAAGATACTGGACCAAAGGTGGAACCCTGAGGAATGTTCCAGTGGGAGGAGGGTGCAGGAAGACCAAGAGATCATCCTCTTCCAAGAAAACCCATGACCAACCAATCCTCACAAGAATCCCTAGCCCCATTAATCCCAATTCTTACAACAGCCCTTTGTCCTATGACTCCAATGTCTTCACATCTGGATCACAATTGCCATTCGATGCCGGTTTCTCCATGCCCCGGAATCCAAACATGCCTGTTGGTGGGTTTCTTGAAACCCCATTAGGGTTTCAGAGCTTGTACTATGGGGTTGGGGATGGTGGGGTTGACCTTGGATTGGAAATGAATGGGGGAATGGGAATGGGAATGGGGATAAGTGGATTGAATCATGAAATGGGGTTGATGGGATTTGAGGATTTGAGTGGGCCCACCACAAATGTGAAGCAAGAAAATTGCAGTGATTTTGGTAAAGGAGATCATAATCATGGAGAAATTAGTAGAGGCTTGTGGGGATTTGCATGGCAGAATGGTGATGGAAACATTGGGAGTTGGAATGGAATTGGATCTTCCAATTGGCATGGCCTTCTCAATACCCCTCTTATGTAATTCATAGCAATTAAAAAAGTAGTGATTTTATCTTTATTTTGGATGTTGTTTGAGTCTTCTTACAGAACATCAATATATCTCTTAGGTTGTATTAAAAGATATTATGAATGTATTAATTTGGTTGTGTTTGGAAAGAAATTCATGATAGACCTCAGAGAATATCGAATTTTACATCTTTACAATTACTATATTGACCAGAATTGAAGTGGTTACATGAATTATTTCAGTGATGTACCGACAAATTTATGTTGGCATTTTGATCAATGTATGGAATTTGCGAATATGTAGAAGTTGGTGAAAAAATAAATTGCAAGCATTAATTGAATTTCATGTGAGAATTAGAAATTAGGGCAAAGTTTGTATTTTATTTTGTTAGTATAATTTTTTTAGAACAAATGGATTATAATTTGGTTATCATGTGATTAGTTAGGACATGTACGTTTAAGTTGCTATAATAGAGAAATGAAGAGGACAATGAAAGAGTTGTTGTTTTCACTTCATAAGTTAAAATAATTTTTATTTAGTGTTGAGGATTTTGTCTCTAGTAAGTAGGATGGACTTTATGATTCACTTCAATCATTCTTGTTCTTTTGCTGTCTCTTTATATATTACTATGTTTCCTTTTTCTTTCTGACATTTATTGTTATTGAAAAACTAATGGCATTTCAGCTTTCAATTAACCTATATATTCTCCAAGTAATAGACAATCGTGTCTGGAACTTGTTTGCTTGTTCAGAGAAAGATCCACAAGAAAACAGAGATCAACCCCCAAAAAAATATTTGTGACTCTCAAAGAATTAAGAAATTGACAAATGCAATAAACTTGGAACTTGGAAGTGTGTGTGCATGAGAGAGAGAGAGAGAGGTGTCTTGGTAAGTCTAATAGAAAATTAATAAGGTAACGGAATTATAAATAAATATTTGAATTTGTGAAAAACATGAAAGCTCATCTGAGACAAAATTTACAAAAAAAAAAAAAAAAAAAAAAAAAAACATGTATAAAAATCTAGTTGAAGTCAGTTTGTGTTATTTGGAACAAAAGATTTAGATTCCTTGACACTTGGATTATTTAGTACAAGGGAAATTTAAGTAGTGAAAGATATTATTAATTAAAACAAAAGGTTAGGTTTTGAAGAGATTGAACTTCGATTATCTCTTATTTTTAGGTAGATCTGTGAGATTAATTAATAAATAAATGGGTGTGAAGGAATAATAAAATGATAATGAGGTAAATGAGTAGTAATTGATCACATGTCCCCATAAAATTAGAATTTCTCAAATTCAGTGAGAGTCAGCAGCAATTGCAGACCAAATCCACCAACAGATTTAGGCGTGAATCTAACACTATTCCCCTTTTTCTTTCTTGAACCCTCTTTTTTCTTTAGGTCCGGCTATCCGCACCCCCATAATTACTAAACACACCCCAACTCAAGTGTTACTGTTCACAACACTTGTGAACAGTAACACTTGAGTTTGGGTGTGTTTAGTAGGTGCGGATAGCCACACCCAAAACTTTCTTTATCATAGGAAGAACTATGGTTGGAAAAAAGAAGTTTAAGTGCATATTAGATGCAATTCAAGTTTGATCTCTGGCGGGTTGTAAAAAATGAGAGTATTCTCTATTGTGAAACAATCTCACGTGAGATTTTATATACGATGGAATTTATATGGATCACTAAAAGAGAGTCAACTTATTTAATACAGTTAATACCGGTCTCATATAAAATCATATAAGTTCCGTCTCACATAAAGTTTTATGTTAGACACTTTCAGGGCTTTGCGGTTAAATGAACTTGAAGTTTAAATTTCATTTTACTATTGTGTAAAAATGATTTTGATCTCTTATCGTGATCAAAAGAAAAGCAACTTGGGTTTTGCATCGAAATGGTGTCGATTTAATTGTAATAAGTCAAAGTTTTTTTGTCTCAATTACATTTATTAATTGACATTTTGTAAGTTATGTGTAGGTGAAATAATGTCATTTCAGTGTTGTTGCAGTTGAAACGACAATATCATTTTGATGCACAACAGAGTTCGTAAATTCAAATTAAAGATATTTATGATGTGGAAGGAACCAAATGACTAATATGTGGATCTTACATATCCTCCACTTAACGAACATAGATTTTGAACATAAGAAAGATGAATAATTGAAGATTAGGTTTAACCTAACACAAATTTTTTGGATCTCTTCCCTTTAGTTAAAAAACAAAAATTTAATCCTTATTTTATTTAAAAAATTGAGAATTTTTAAGGTAACAATATTTTATCAAATTGAAATCATTTCTTGGAATAGGTTTTTCATTGTACAAATTTTTAGGCGGTACTCCCCTTCGCACCAAAACATAAGCTGAGTCTAGTATTTAGAGACCCATCCAGTTGTGGGGTGGAGGGTTGATCTGCCTCCAATTTTTTTTCTTGAAAATATCAATGAAATGTGAGTAAATGATAAGAATACCTATCTAATGATATATAAGATAATGATGTAGGTTGTTCATTTATAGGCATAATTTTTTTAAATAAAATCTATTTTCAAAAAAATATTTTTATATTTTATATGCAATTATATATATATATATATATGTGTGTATGTGTCTGTGTTTTTTTTTTAATAAAATATATAAGATATTGCATATATCACTTTCTTCTTTTAAAAATATAAACATAAAAATTTAAATAAATAATATTGGTGTGGTGCCCGATAGTTTTCTTTTAAAAATAAAAAAGTAAAAAATTAAGTAAATAATATTTGTAGGGAGCCCATGGTTACTATTGGTGAGCTGGGTTGTGTCGAGATTTTGACCATCCATCACAATAAACATCCGCCCCGTCCCACTAAACAATGGCTATGGTGGGGGCTAGGCCCAGCCAACCCAACCTGCCTGTTAAGTTCTGCACCAGTAAGTGGTTTGCTACAAAAGAAATGGGCCGGCCCAATATAAGTTCTGCTCCAATAAATAGTTTTATCTAAATAGTGAATTAGCTACCCTAATATAATGCTGTATAATTGTATTTGCAATGTTATTAAATGATAGTCCAATTGTAAGTTTCAACATTTTTCATCTTGTTACCTTTTATATTTAAATTTGTTTGAATTTCACCACTTATTTTATTATTTTTACTCATTACTCGAATTTTGTTTTGCCAATTCCTTTTACTTCTATTAATTCATAGAGAGCTTTAATAAATCACAAAAACTCACGTGAGAAGAATTTATTTAATCCAGTATCCGACCCGGTCTAAAAGAGAACCCAACCCAAAAAATATAAACCAGCCCAATATACCATTTCATTTAGCAAGCCCAACATTTTGCATTCTCTCACACAAGTCGCACGTCTTTCTTAGGTCGCACGTCCGCTGTACGTCGTATGTCTGTCGCACACCGTCGCACATAAGATCGTCACACACTATCAGACATCATGGTAATTTTTGCTAATTTTCCTCAATCGGATTGTGCTAATTTCCCCCAATTTCCCCCCAATCGGATTAGTATGTGAGAAGATTGTTGTTTCCAAAAGAAGGGAGATGGAACAATACAATATTCTTCTTCCATTTTTATTTTGAGCATATTTACCGAAAATTTCAAGCATCATTTGGAAGAAAACTCCGTTGACAGTTTTAGAGAGAATTAGAAGAATTGAGATATCTTATATTGTTTTTTCTCTTCTCACAGTTCTTTACTACAACGTCACATCCTTGTGATCCCTCAAGTTTGCCAAACTATCCTCCCAACAAAGAGTTTGATCCTAATGTACAAGAGAGAGTAAGAAGGTGATTATTTAATATAAACTTCTCATCCAATTATATAACCTGGATTCTAAACAATTTTATGCTTTATTAATTTGTTAGTATGTATCTTTTTGGTTTAATTTGTTTTTTTTTGTGTATAGAGTATACATTCTTGTTTTTTTGGTTTTGATTCTAGCATTCTTGTCAATAATGCATTCCCTGCATAATGTAAATGGAGAAATGTGAGATTTAAAATAGTGTGAAACAACTATTTGCAAATTATACTCATATGCAGGAGGCCAAATTGTTTACTTGATTCTTGTGTTTTGTCCAATTCCTATAGGGACTTTTTCCTTCGATAAAGTGAAGACAATTTCGGAATCAGTTTCATAGTAGTCAATCCCAAGCATCAATGTGTCCTCTAAATATTAGAAACCTTGCTAGGGTCAAGTTTCATCCTGGAAATAATCAAGACAACTTTTGGGGATGAATTAACTTAATGTTGTATCCTAATTTTGAAGATTAGGAATAGTTATTATTGTAGAGAGGAATAACTTTGTATCACGTTTTCTATCGCAAGCGGAAGTACAAGTTTTTTTATTGATTTGATGGTATTTTCTTTTCGTTTGTTGATCTTTACTTTTTGATGTTTTTGAACCAAATTTGTTTTCTACTTGTTGAAGTAATGTGTTTATTTGTTTCGATGTTTTTTTACAAGGTAATCTTTTCAATTATGGTGAAAGAAAAAGAAATTATTGTGTATTCACCTCGACAATCAAAGCGGAAAAGATATGACATTGTGGCTGCAGAAAAGATAAAAGTTTCAAAAGATGAAAAGAAAGAGGAAGAGAAAAAAATGAGAAAAAAAATCAAGTTAAGTGGAGAAAAAGATGAAAAGGGGATTGCCGATGAAGAAAATTGTAACGCCCCGAAATCTTTCAGTTAAAATATCAGAGTTTTTCATTTTTGGGCGTTAAGAGAGAAAGGGGAAAGAGGCGTACATGATATAAAATAGAAGAAAAAGGAGGGGACAAGAAGAGATACTCTTAAACCATCGGATACAACCGATAAAAGAGAGTTTAAAACATTACGCAGCGGAAAAATATCAGGATCTTTTACAAAGATGAGAAAATACAGTTAACATTTTACAAAACGTGGAACATCGTTTCAACATAGCTTTAAAGACAAAACCGGACAAAGGACACCGCCGATAGGGCACCCCTCTCTCTACGCGTCAAGATTCTCTTCTTCTCCTGTAGTGTGAGTACAGAATAAGGGGTGAGTGCGTTGAATACACTCGTGGGGAATAACATCCGCATCTTATAACAGTCAACAGTTATACAATACCAGGAATATAACACTCAACCACGTTGCCACAGTATAACATGATCACATATCATAACATATGACCACATCGTTTAGTATTTCTCAATCATACTTCAATAGGGAAAACTGTAAACAGTTACAGAGTTAGAAATTACCCCCACCTCGTTCGGTGGTTACCACGTGAACAACGAGTATCGGCGGATCAGATTTCCCAAGCGAGTACCAAAGGATCCGATATCACAACGCTCAACTCAATAAGTAGCCTACACAAGTTATGACGTTCCTTAGATCCCAAATAAAGTATAATTAAAGCTATAAACGTTCCCAGCGAAAGTACGATCGTTAACTATGCGGCGGATCGAGAGATCTAAAGATTGGAGTCCAAGAAATGAGAGGGTCAGATCTGCCCAATTGGCTGAGAAGATAGGAATTGAAATAAGGATCGCAACGCAAAAAGAATGAGCTCAATCGGAGTTCAAACGAGCTCAAACGGAGCATTTTAAGTTTAGGGGTAAAACGGTAATTTTGGTCAAAGGGTTGACTTTGACCGGGCCCACGACCCTCGGTCAATGACGTCTCGTCGGCGATGACTCGAAACGGATGAACAACGGAAAGAAAACGAGGTTCGGATCGAAAACACGGCGTCGGGTGCGCGTCGGCACCCGACGGGTGCGCATGGGCGCGCACGGTGCGCGCGGCTTCCCGACACCCGACGGCTGCCGAGTTTTCTCGGCAGCTGCTGCACCCGGCGCACACCTGGTCGAGTTTTCTCGGCCAGGACCTTCCCAGCTTTCCCGACGGTGGCCTGCTCGAGCAGGCTACTTCCCGGCGTCTCCCGGCGCGGCGGCGCCGCCTCCAGCCGCCACCACCTACCTCGCCGGATACCTCGCACCGTCGGCTACCACCTCCGGCCGTCCATCGCCGGATTCCGGCATGAATAGTTCCCGGAAACTTCGCCGCAAAATCCTTCGAAGTCACATTTTTCGAAAAACCAAACCTTCACCAAAACTCCGGCCGGCGACTTCCCGTCGCCGGCGACCACTCCCAGTACCTCCGCCGGCGACTCCCCGTCGCCGGCAACCCATTCCAGCCAAGCCCAACCACCAACCTAGCCTATACATACATGCATGCTTTAACACACACACACACATAACCATAGCTTGGCCGGCGGCCACCCGCCGCCGGCCACCACCACCAGCTCACTCTCTGAACTCCGACCGGCGACCCCAGTCGCCGGCAACCACCTCTCCAGCCCCCTACCCCAGCAGCTTCACTCACACACACACACACGTACAAAACAAACACACACACACATGCTCATCCTTGGCCGGCGGCCACCTGCCGCCGGCCACCACTCCGCCACCGTCGCCGGCGCATCACAGGCGCCGGCCTCCAAGTTCCACACGGCGGCGCCACCCGGCGCCGCCCCAACAGCATGCAAACACACTCACACACTATCACACCTACAAAAACACACACAAGCCCGATCCACATACATACACCACTGTTCCGGCCATGCGCCGCCACTCACGGCGGCGCCTCTACTCCGGTAGCTCCCCACCACTCTCCGGTGGCCTCGCTGGCCACTGTTCCGGCAAGAAAACGAGGAGAGAGAAAGAACTCAGAGGAGAGAGAAAGGGTGACGGGGTTAGGGTTTAGGGGCTGTTTTTCGCCGTTTTCCGGCGAACGAAAACTCGGATTTGAAATCCGAGACCTATCCTAGATTCGTCTCGTCGAGACGAACGTCGTGTGCGAAAATCGTCCGATTCCGACAACGTTGAATTTTCCGGCCACCGGCCGGCGGCGGCGCCGCCGCGCCGGCGGCGGCGCCGGCGGTGGCCCGCCGGAGACAGAATATCGGAAAGAAAGAGAGGAGAGAGAAGGACTTACTCGTTTTCGTCGCTTTCGGCTCGTTCGGAGAAACGGTGAAAAATGAATCGGAGGAGCCTCTATTTATAGAATTCGGAAAATTACTATTCATCGAAAATATCTCCGTCACTATTCATCCAAAATATCCCGTCACTATTCATCAGTTGATTTTTTTCAAAGTTACTATTCACGTAAATATCTTCCGATTTTCCGGATCTTCTGATTTTACCCTTTTTGTCGTCGTTCGAGCTACGGGTCTCCGATTGACCCCTAGTTCGTTTCTATCTTCTCGTCTTTCTAAGACACATCTTATGGTATGAAAATATTCTATATACCATGTCCAAGAAAATTATCCGTCTAAGTCCCGTGTTAAACACGTATCTGAAACGCACGTAATAAATTAAACAGTCAAAGTAAACGCGCATACCTATTAAGTCATACGTTAAATATTTAATTTAATCAATTATGCTCATTTTGATCCGGGGCGCTACATCCCTTACCCCTTAAAATAATTTCGTCCTCGAAATTGAGCGCGTACTTAAGAAACAACAAGACTGGCTACTTTGCCAGAACCTCATCCTCTCATTCCTGTGTCGCGTCGTCCTTTCCATTTCTCGTCAAGGAAATAACTCAGGCTTGTAAGTTCCTTGATTATCTGGCTAAGCTCAATGTTTAAAACTTTCGTCGATCCTGAGCTTTTTCCAATTCTTTCTCGATCCTTCCTGACGGAACCGTATTTCTGCTCTTTACTCTTCTCCTTCTTCATCTCCTAGTACTAATTGGTGATTCATCTGCGTCTTTTTCTTTTATCTGGTGATACCCAGACCTTAAGTCATTCTTCGAGAACACACTGGCTCCTCTTAATTTATCGAAGAAATCTTCAATTCAAGATAGTGTATACTTATTCTCTATGGTCCGCTTGTTCGACTCTCGGTAATCGACACACATCCGTAAGCTCCCATCTTTCTCCTTCATGAAGAGCACTGGAGCCCCCCCAAAGCGACACGCTTGGTCGATGGGACCTTTGTCCAATAGTTCTATTAGTTGGACCTTTAGTTCTTGCAACTCTTTCGGTGTTATCCAATAAGAAGCCTTTTGACACCGGTGCAGAGTCTGGAATGAGATTGATTCCAAAGGTCACTTGTCGATTCGGTGGAGGACCCGGTAAATCCTCTGGAAACATGTCCATGAATTCTTTTATCACCGGCACATTCCCAATAGAAGTCTATCATTGCTCGGGATTCACCATGTTGGCTAACCAAGCTTCGCAATTCTCTTTGCTAAGCATCTCGGTTGCCTTCATGACCAATGCAATCCTTAAGTCATCTTTAATTCGTGTTCCAAGGTCTGTGAACTCCGGTTTTCCCGATGGAATACTAACTTCCAGGGTTTTAGCGATTTCCTAATCGTTCTCATGCTTCAACAGATCCGGTACAACCATAGTACTATAGATGAAGAAATAAAACACAAAACACGAAGAGAAAAGGTAAACGTGGTTTCATCGAATAGCAAAAGACGATCTGGTATAATATATATCAGAGCAAAATGTGGCAGCTCATACATCATATCCAAAAGATTACGTACCCCACTACAAGGTTTGAGCCACTACATCTATTTACATATATGGTACTTAATTGTTCATCATCAGTAAACTATTTTTCATACACTTCTGAACGAGTGAAGGCGCATGTTCAGGTCTGGCCTGCTCCTGGTCTTGGCCTCGGGGCAGCAACTCCTAGTTTTCTGGGATTCCGGCAGTTGTATGCCATGTGGCCCGGCTCACCGCATTTAAAGCAGTTCCGGGTCCCTTGGAGGCATGGCCCCACGTGTATCTTCCCACACTTGGGACAAACATTCCCTGACTTAGGCGTAGGGAGTGGTGGAGTATTATTGGTTCGTGGGAACTTGCTTTGGTCGAAATCCTGACTGGGCCCGTCCCTCTTCCTTTTCTCTGTCATCACTTCCACTTTCTTAGGTGGTGCCATATCCAAGCATAGTCGGGAAGCGATTTCTTGAGCCCTTTCAATCACAGCGGCGTACGTCATCACACCTTGTCCCGCCAGGATGGAGCTGATCTCCGGACGAAGGCCCTTTTCGAAACGTCGGGCCCTTTTTGTGTCCGTGTCCACCAGGTGGGGCGTATATCGACTTAGCTGATTAAATCTTCTCTCGTACTCGCCCACAGTGGATGGCCCCTGGCAGAGTTGCAGAAACTCCGTTTCCTTTTGGTCGCGATAAGATTGGGGTATAAAGCTTTGCACGACCACCTCCTTGAAGGTCTCCCAGTTCATAGCGCCTATCTGTTCCAGGGTCATTGTTCGGACACGTGATTCCCACCAATAACTTGCCTCTTCAGTAAGTTGAAAAACGGCACAGGAAATCTTCTGTTCCTCTGTGCAAGTCAGGTGCCCGAACAAACGATCCAGAGCCCTAAGCCATTCTTCCGCTTCCGAGGGCTCTCTTTTTCCATTGAAAATCGGCGGGTTGAATCGCCGAAACTGCTCGATCGCTCGATTGGTGTTGCTCTTTGCTGAGGCGACTGGTGCTGGTTGCGATGTCTCGAAATGTCGAGCCAGCCCCTTTAGAACTGACACCAAATCCCCCTCGACGGTGTCCACACGCTCTGGAGGATTTCCTTCTGGCGGCTGATCATTCATCTGGGGTTGGTTGTCTCTAGGTGGTTGACGAGGATTTTCCTCTAGCGGCTGTTCGTTCATTGGTGGTTGGTTGTCTCCGGGTTGTTGATCTCGTCTTGGGCGACCACGAGACATACTGTTCTAGTTTCAGAGTACCAAAAATCTACCCCTTAGCATCTACCCCACGTAAACCAGCAATATACAAAAGCAACCACAGGATAAACAAGAAGTAGACAGATATGATTCAGATAACCATATAACATATGAACATTATTTCATAAATCAATTTTAACTTTAAGAGATCTCCTTCTCATTCGTTTATCATAACAGCACACAAGGATGCATTGTTCCTATAAAAATTCCTTCAGTTTAGAAGTGTATTTCTTGTCTTACCCCGTATCTTACAGGAGGGTATTTCTCATCTCACCCACAAAATGCATTGCACCTTTCAAAATTGCTTCGGTATGGGAGGGTATTTCCTGTCTTACCCTGTATTTTAAGTACAGAAGAGATTCCCCCTCTTACCCCATTTCTTTTAAATTACAGGAGAGAATTTCCCGCCTTACCCTGTACACTAAGTACAGGAGAGAATTCCCTTCTTACCCGTTTCTTTTAAATTACAGGAGAGAATTTCCCGCCTTACCCTGTACACTAAGTACAGGAGAGAATTCCCTTCTTACCCCGTTTTTTTTTAAATTACAGGAGAGAATTTCCCGCCTTACCCTGTACACTAAGTACAGGAGAGAATTCCCTTCTTACCCCGTTTCTTTTAAATTACAGGAGAGAATTTCCCGCCTTACCCTGTACACTAAGTACAGGAGAGAATTCCCTTCTTACCCCATTTCTTTTAAATTACAGGAGAGAATTTCCGGCCTTACCCTGTACACTAAGTACAGGAGAGAATTCCCTTCTTACCCCGTTTCTTTTAAATTACAGGAGAGAATTTCCGTCCTTACCCTGTACATTAAGTACAGGAGAGAATTCCCTTCTTACCCCGTTTCTTTTAAATTACAGGAGAGAATTTCCCGCCTTACCCTCTACAGGAGAGAATTCCCTTCTTACCCCGTTTCTTTTAAATTACAGGAGAGAATTTCCCGTCTTACCCTGTACACTAAGTACAGGAGAGAATTCCCTTCTTACCCCATTTCTTTTAAATTACAGGAGAGAATTTCCCGTCTTACCCTGTACACTAAGTACAGGAGAGAGTTCTCGTCTTGCCCCGTTTCTTTTAATTACCGAAAGGTTTCTTTTCAAGAGATCTTTTTATCGTGAAACTTGTATTCTTAACACCCCTT
Organism: Scutellaria minor; assembly: GCA_954870855.1. Classification (NCBI taxonomy): domain Eukaryota; kingdom Viridiplantae; phylum Streptophyta; class Magnoliopsida; order Lamiales; family Lamiaceae; genus Scutellaria; species Scutellaria minor. Next base: position 7,174,338 of record OX940729.1, read on the forward strand.
CAAACCTAAATGGTTTATATATCATACTACCCAGGTAACACATATCAGGTAAGCACTCATTCTATCAAGCCCTACGTTCAGGGAAAGTCACTTATAGAGAGAGGAGGGTGTCTATCTATTTCTTTTTGAAAACATCTCCACGTTTTAAAGATACATTTTAAAAACATACTTTTGAAATCATGTTTAAAACAAGCTTGAGCAAAGTCCTACAAAGGGTAGAACTAGGCTCTGATACCATCTGTAACGCCCCGAAATCTTTCAGTTAAAATATCAGAGTTTTTCATTTTTGGGCGTTAAGAGAGAAAGGGGAAAGAGGCGTACATGATATAAAATAGAAGAAAAAGGAGGGGACAAGAAGAGATACTCTTAAACCATCGGATACAACCGATAAAAGAGAGTTTAAAACATTACGCAGCGGAAAAATATCAGGATCTTTTACAAAGATGAGAAAATACAGTTAACATTTTACAAAACGTGGAACATCGTTTCAACATAGCTTTAAAGACAAAACCGGACAAAGGACACCGCCGATAGGGCACCCCTCTCTCTACGCGTCAAGATTCTCTTCTTCTCCTGTAGTGTGAGTACAGAATAAGGGGTGAGTGCGTTGAATACACTCGTGGGGAATAACATCCGCATCTTATAACAGTCAACAGTTATACAATACCAGGAATATAACACTCAACCACGTTGCCACAGTATAACATGATCACATATCATAACATATGACCACATCGTTTAGTATTTCTCAATCATACTTCAATAGGGAAAACTGTAAACAGTTACAGAGTTAGAAATTACCCCCACCTCGTTCGGTGGTTACCACGTGAACAACGAGTATCGGCGGATCAGATTTCCCAAGCGAGTACCAAAGGATCCGATATCACAACGCTCAACTCAATAAGTAGCCTACACAAGTTATGACGTTCCTTAGATCCCAAATAAAGTATAATTAAAGCTATAAACGTTCCCAGCGAAAGTACGATCGTTAACTATGCGGCGGATCGAGAGATCTAAAGATTGGAGTCCAAGAAATGAGAGGGTCAGATCTGCCCAATTGGCTGAGAAGATAGGAATTGAAATAAGGATCGCAACGCAAAAAGAATGAGCTCAATCGGAGTTCAAACGAGCTCAAACGGAGCATTTTAAGTTTAGGGGTAAAACGGTAATTTTGGTCAAAGGGTTGACTTTGACCGGGCCCACGACCCTCGGTCAATGACGTCTCGTCGGCGATGACTCGAAACGGATGAACAACGGAAAGAAAACGAGGTTCGGATCGAAAACACGGCGTCGGGTGCGCGTCGGCACCCGACGGGTGCGCATGGGCGCGCACGGTGCGCGCGGCTTCCCGACACCCGACGGCTGCCGAGTTTTCTCGGCAGCTGCTGCACCCGGCGCACACCTGGTCGAGTTTTCTCGGCCAGGACCTTCCCAGCTTTCCCGACGGTGGCCTGCTCGAGCAGGCTACTTCCCGGCGTCTCCCGGCGCGGCGGCGCCGCCTCCAGCCGCCACCACCTACCTCGCCGGATACCTCGCACCGTCGGCTACCACCTCCGGCCGTCCATCGCCGGATTCCGGCATGAATAGTTCCCGGAAACTTCGCCGCAAAATCCTTCGAAGTCACATTTTTCGAAAAACCAAACCTTCACCAAAACTCCGGCCGGCGACTTCCCGTCGCCGGCGACCACTCCCAGTACCTCCGCCGGCGACTCCCCGTCGCCGGCAACCCATTCCAGCCAAGCCCAACCACCAACCTAGCCTATACATACATGCATGCTTTAACACACACACACACATAACCATAGCTTGGCCGGCGGCCACCCGCCGCCGGCCACCACCACCAGCTCACTCTCTGAACTCCGACCGGCGACCCCAGTCGCCGGCAACCACCTCTCCAGCCCCCTACCCCAGCAGCTTCACTCACACACACACACACGTACAAAACAAACACACACACACATGCTCATCCTTGGCCGGCGGCCACCTGCCGCCGGCCACCACTCCGCCACCGTCGCCGGCGCATCACAGGCGCCGGCCTCCAAGTTCCACACGGCGGCGCCACCCGGCGCCGCCCCAACAGCATGCAAACACACTCACACACTATCACACCTACAAAAACACACACAAGCCCGATCCACATACATACACCACTGTTCCGGCCATGCGCCGCCACTCACGGCGGCGCCTCTACTCCGGTAGCTCCCCACCACTCTCCGGTGGCCTCGCTGGCCACTGTTCCGGCAAGAAAACGAGGAGAGAGAAAGAACTCAGAGGAGAGAGAAAGGGTGACGGGGTTAGGGTTTAGGGGCTGTTTTTCGCCGTTTTCCGGCGAACGAAAACTCGGATTTGAAATCCGAGACCTATCCTAGATTCGTCTCGTCGAGACGAACGTCGTGTGCGAAAATCGTCCGATTCCGACAACGTTGAATTTTCCGGCCACCGGCCGGCGGCGGCGCCGCCGCGCCGGCGGCGGCGCCGGCGGTGGCCCGCCGGAGACAGAATATCGGAAAGAAAGAGAGGAGAGAGAAGGACTTACTCGTTTTCGTCGCTTTCGGCTCGTTCGGAGAAACGGTGAAAAATGAATCGGAGGAGCCTCTATTTATAGAATTCGGAAAATTACTATTCATCGAAAATATCTCCGTCACTATTCATCCAAAATATCCCGTCACTATTCATCAGTTGATTTTTTTCAAAGTTACTATTCACGTAAATATCTTCCGATTTTCCGGATCTTCTGATTTTACCCTTTTTGTCGTCGTTCGAGCTACGGGTCTCCGATTGACCCCTAGTTCGTTTCTATCTTCTCGTCTTTCTAAGACACATCTTATGGTATGAAAATATTCTATATACCATGTCCAAGAAAATTATCCGTCTAAGTCCCGTGTTAAACACGTATCTGAAACGCACGTAATAAATTAAACAGTCAAAGTAAACGCGCATACCTATTAAGTCATACGTTAAATATTTAATTTAATCAATTATGCTCATTTTGATCCGGGGCGCTACAAAAATAATAGGTAATTATTTCTATTTTCTCACCGATTTTAAATATAAATATTTATTTTGTTGTCATAAGTATTGTGATACTTGAATTTAAGTATGCGATTTTATCACTGAATGTAAGAATAAGTTAAAGTATGCCTTTTACAATAAAGTGTGTGATTTCTTGACATAAGTATGTGATTCCTGATCATGAGTATATGAATTTTTGACTGAATTTAAGTATAAATATTTATCTTACATCATTTAAGTATGAGAGTTCTACCTACAAGTATGTGATTGTTTGACAGAATTTATATATAAGTTAAAGTATGACTCTTACATCTTTAAGTATGTGCTTTCTGCCAATAAGTATGACTCTTACATCATTAAGTATCTGATTTTTGGATATAAGTATGTGATTCATGAACATAAGTATGTGAATTTTTGACTGAATTTAAGTATAAGTATAAATATGCCTCTTACATAATTAAGTATGTGATTTCTTGACATAAGTATGTGATGCCTGAACATAAATATGTGAATTTTTTACTGAATTTAAGTATAAGTAAAAGTATTCCTCCTACATAATTTAAGTATGTGATTTCTGTCTACAAGTATGTGAATGTTTGACTAAATTATGTATAAGTTAAAGTATGCCTCTTACATCTTTAAGTATATAATTTCTTGACATAAGTGTGTGATGTCTGAACATATATATGTGAATTTTTGACTTAATTTAAGTTTAAGTATGTTATTTCTGCACATAAGTATGTGATTCCTAAACATAAGTATGTGAATTTTTGATTGAATTTAAGTTTAAGTATGTGATTTCTGCACATAAGTATGTGATTTTTGAATATAAGTACATTATTTTTGTGATTTGTAATTTTGATTTTTGCATATGTTCTCTTTATTTGTAGAGACTTTATAGCTCACTGCAGACCTCAAGGTCTTTGTCATGTTGTTAAGAGCCTTAATAAGAAGCAAAAGAAAGATGTAGTGAGTATAGGTTTTGGTGGTTTGCTAAAGTTGAAGGTTGATAGTTATATTCCTGGTCATATCATGAAGTGACTTACAAATAATTTCAATGTAACCAATAGAATGCTATCAATAAGCCTAAATAGGAGCTTGTAGTCATATCAAATGATATATGTGATATATATCTTTTACCTAGAAAGGGTAAAGAAATAATAGAACTTGGAAGAAATCACAAGAGTGATGAGTTAGGTACGTTGAAAGAGAGATTTGATATTGATGTGAAGACACCTCTTAGTAGGTTGAATAAGCTAATGTTAGAGGATTTGAAAGAGGGGGTAAGAATTTCAAACGTATTTTTACGTTGTATAGTCTGTCAACATTTCTTACTCCTTTGACAAACAGGCTTGTGGATTTCAATGCGTATAATTCAATTAGGGATGTGGATAAAATATGTGATTTTGATTGGTGTGATAACGTTCTGAAGAAGCTATGTGTCGATGTTGAAAGTTACAATCGAAATCATTGTCAAACGAACATAAGTGGTTGTGTTTTGGCCCTTCAAATTATTTATTTCCACAGAATGAAGTGGCAAGGAGATATTGAGCCCTGCACATTACCATTGATCCAACATTGAGATAATGAGAAGTTGAGGAAAAGAATAAAAGAGGAAGTAAAGACAGACAAGTATGGACAAGATGAATGGGTAGAGTGTTACCCAATAAGTGGGAAAAAGAGAAATGAAGAAATAACAATTAAGAAAGACGTACCCCCTCGTTCAGGACCATTGCACGGAAAACTATAACCAAAATCCTTTTTATCTGGCATTAACTTGGAACTGCGTGCATCTAAAGCACCTTTTACTAAGATCAATGTAGTTGTATGTAAACCCAGAGCAATAGCATGATGAACCAAAAAGTCTCCAGGCCCTATTGTTAAGAATAATGAATTAGTATTTTCATTAACAACATTTAACCAACCGGGTAACCAGATGCTTTGAGGGATTGGAGGTGATAAGAAAGAGGAGACTCATGTTGAGGAGAAAGTTGGTGAGGAAGAGATCACTGAAGAAAGAAATTTCATTAAATTCTTTATACCAATGGGGGAATTAGATGATAAAACAATCCACGACATGGCCAAAGATGTAAGTTATTTATATATTTGTTAAAAGTATTCCATTTTGTTTCCATTTATATATTATAACGTAATTATCTTTCCATTGTAGGATGTTGTCCATGACATTGCTTCTCTTAAAGAGAGAAATTTCTATTGTTTCAAACTTCCATATGGCAAAGTTGATGAAAGCTAGAAGTGAGAATTTAATGGATAAATCTGTTTCAATTTCTTCCGATTCGCCTACTGAATTGTTTGGAAGTCAATAATTTTTTGCAGATCTAAAAATGCAAAAATGTATAGATGATATAATAGAGAATTTTCTGGTGATGAAGATTAAGAAGTTCTCAGATGATATGCCTACATTTGAATTATTAACTCCAAAAGTGACTAAAGTGGATGATGAGTTTGAAGATCTTTTGATTGAAGAGATTTAAAAGGTAACATCAATAAGTTTGAAAAGAAATGATCAGGAAAAGGAGAAAATGGGTGAAACAACCGTTGTTCTTAATTTTGGGGAAAAAGTTTGATATATTTGCACATTTTTTAATGTGAATAGAAAATTATTTTCTGAAGTGGAGAGGGAGAAGAAAGAGGCGATTGATTATTGCTTTTATCAAACAGACAACAATTCAAAAAGGCAAGTTAATTATAGTATTTCATATTTTTGAAATTTATATATTTATTTCAGTTTTCTCATATTTTTTTGTTTTTTTAGTGAACTTGTCCTCAAATATGGTAATACTAATACCATTTCATTTGAAGAAATACAGTTAGAGAATACATTTCAACAAATCTACACAAGTATTATTGATGTGTGAGTATTGATATTAAATACTACACATCAACAAAAATGTTTTATTTTTGATTTTGGACATAATGTAAGTGTATTTATTACAAGTATGTGTTGCACTTATATAAGTATGTATTTATCTTATATATGTATGTATGACACTTATCTAACATTATATTTTTAAGTATGTGTATTTTTGCACATAAGTATGTGATTTTTGCATTGATTTCTACACATTAATATGTGATTTTATGACTGAATTTAAATTTATGTATAAGTGTGCCTCTTACATCTTTAAGTATGTGATTTATGCACATAAGTAAGTGATTTCTGTCTACAAGTATGATTGAATTTAAATTTATATGAATAACATTATAACTTCTTTTTGTTTTACAAAAACTTTACATCATTTTAGTATGATATTTCTGCCTATAAGTATGTGAATGTTTGACTGAATTATGTATAAGTTTAAGTAAGTCTCTTACATCTTTAAGTATGTAATTTCTTAATATAAGTATGTGATTTCTGAACATAAATATGTGAATTTTTGACTGAATTTAAGTATAAGTATTCCTCTTGCATTATTCAAGTATGCCTCTTACATATTTAAGTATGTGATTTATGCACATAAGTATGTGATTTCTGTCTACAAGTATGATTGAATTTAAATTTATATGAATAACAATACAACTTCTCTTTGTCTTTGTTTTGCAAAAGCTTTATTTGAATAGGATTGTTGAATGCAAAAATGTTGAAGAAAATGAAAAAAGTATTAGAGGCTTTTGGTGGTGTTGTTTGAATAATGCAAAGTTGAATGAATTTGATGTGGTAAGAAACAACACAGTACTATTATTATTTTTATGAATTGTTTATTATTTTTTATGAATTTGTTGTTTGTTTTATTACCATATCAAGTTCATCAAGCTTTGTATTATTTAAACAACAACACCGTTTCCAACCGCCTCTAACACTTTTTTCATTTTCTTCAACATTTTTGTTATCAACAATCCTATTCAAATAAAACTTTTGCAAAACAAAGATAAAGAGAAGCTGTAATGTTATTCATCTAAATTTAAATTCAATCATACTTGTAGACAGAAATCACATACTAAGTGCATAAATCGCGTACTTAAATATGTAAGAAGCATACTTGAATAATGCAAGAGGAATACTTATATTTATACTTAAATTCAGTAAAAAATTCACATATTTATGTTCAAGATCACATACTTATATCAAGAAATTACGTACTTAAAGATGTAAGAGACTTACTTAAACTTATACATAATTCAGTCAAACATTCACATACTTGTAGGAGAAATACCATACTTAAATGATGTAAAGTTTTTGTAAAATAAAAGAAGCTTTAATGTTATTCATATAAATTTAAATTCAATCATACTTGTAGACAGAAATCACATACTTAAAGATGTACGAGACATAATTATACATAAATTTAAATTCAGTCATAAAATCACATACTAATGTGCAGAATTAGTGCAGAAATTACATACTTATGTGCAAAAATCATATACTTAAAGATATAATGTTAGACCAGTGTCATACATACATATATAAGATAAATACATACTTATATAAGTGCAACACATACAATACATACTTATATAAGTGCAACACATACTTGTAATAAATACACTTACATTATATCCAAAATCAAAAATAAAATATTTTCGTTGATGATGTGTAATATTTAATATCAATGCCCACACATCAATAATACTTGTGTAGATCTGTTGAAATGTATTCAGTGATTGTATTTCTTCAAATGAAATGGTATTAGTACTACCATATTTGAAGACAAGTTCACCAAAAAAAAGAAAAAAAAAAACATGAGAAAGCTGAAATAAATATATAAATTTCAAAAATATGAAATACTATAATTAACTTGTCTTGTTGAACTGTTATCTGTTTGATAAAAACAATAATCAATCACTTCTTTCTTCTCCCTCTCCACTTCAGAAAACAATTTTCTATTCACATTAAAAAATGTGCAAATATATCCAACTTCTTCCCCAAAATTAAGAACAACATATGTTTCACCCATTTTCTCCTTCTCCCGATCATTTGTTTTCAAACTCACTGATATTACCTTTTGAATCTCTTCAATCAAAAGATCTTCATACTCATCTTCTAAAGTATCATCCACTTTAGTCACTTCTGGAGTTAATAATTCAAACGTAGACATATCATCTGAGAACTTCTTAATTTTTATCGCCAGAAAACTCTCTACTATATCATCGATACATTTTTGCATTTTTGGATCTGTAAAAAATTATTGACTTCTAAACAATTCAGTAGGCGAATTGGAAGAAATTGAAACAGATTTATCCATAAAATTCTCACTTCTAACTTTTATCAACTTTGCCATATGGAAGTTTGAAACAATAGAAATGTCTCTTTTTAGGAGAAGCAATGTCATGGACAACATCCTACAATGGAAAGATAATTACGTTATAATATATAAATGGAAACAAAATGGAATACTTTTAACAAATATATAAATAACTTACATCTTTGGCCATGTCGTGGATTGTTTTATTATCTAATTCACCCTTGTTATAAAGAATTTAATGAAATTTCTTTCTTCAGGGATCTCTTCCTCACCAACTTTCTCCTCAACATGAGTCTCCTCTTTCTTATCACATTCAATCCCCTCTTTCTCAATTGTTACTTCTTCATTTCTCTTTTTTCCACTTATTGGGTAGCACTCTACCCATTCACCTTGTCCATACTTGTCTGTCTTTACTTCCTCTTTCATTCTTTTCCTCAACTTCTCATTGTCCCAATATTGGATCAATTTTCATTCTTTTCCTCAACTTCTCATTGTCCCAATATTGGATCACATCAATGGTGATGTGCATGATTCAATCTTTCCTTGTCACTTAATTCTGTGGAAATAAATAATCTGAAGGGCCAAAACACAACCACTTATGTTCATTTGACAATGATTTCGATTGTAACTTTCAACATCGACACATAGCTTCTTCAGAACGTAATCACACCAATAAAAATCACATATTTTATCCACATCCCTAATTGAATTATACGCATTGAAATCCACAAGCCTGTTTGTCAAAGGAGTAAGAAATGTTGACAGACTATACAACGTAAAAATACGTTTGAAATTCTTACCCCCTCTTTCAAATCCTCTAACATTAGCTTATTCAACCTACTAAGAGGTGTCTTCACATCAATATCAAATCTCTCTTTCAACGTACCTAACTCAACACTCTTGTGATTTCTTCCAAGTTCTATTATTTCTTTACCCTTCCTAGGTAAAAGAAATATATCACATATATCATTTGATATGACTACAAGCTCCTATTTAGGTTTATTGATAGCATTCTATTGGTTCCATTGAAATTATTTGTAAGTCACTTCATGATATGACCAGGAATATAACTATCAACCTTCAACTTTAGCAAACCACCAAAACCTATACTCACTACATCTTTCTTTTGCTTCTCATTAAGACTCTTAACAACATGACAAAGACCTTGAGGTCTGCAGTGAGCTATAAAGTCTCTACAAATAAAGAGAACATATGCAGAAATCAAAATTACAAATCACAAAAATAACGTACTTATGTTCAAAAATCACATACTTATGTGCAGAAATCACATACTTAAACTTAAATTCAATAAAAAATTCACATACTTATATTAAGGAATTGCATACTTATATACAGAAATAACATACTTAAACTTAAATTAAGTCAAAAATTCACATATACATGTTCAGACATCACATACTTATGTCAAGAAATTACATACTTAAAGATGTAAGAGACATACTTTAACTTATACATAATTTAGTCAAACATTCACATACTTGTAAGCAAAAATCCCATACTTAAATTATGTAGTAGGAATACTTTTACTTATACTTAAATTCAGTAAAAAATTCACATATTTATGTTCAGGCATCACATACTTATGTCAAGAAATCACATATTTAATTATGTAAGAGACATATTTATACTTATACTTAAATTCAGTCAAAAATTCACATACTTATGTTCATGAATCACATACTTATGTCCAAAAATTAGATACTTAATGATGTAAAAGTCATACTTATCGGTAGAAATCATATACTTAAAGATGTAAGAGACATACTTTAATTTATATTTAAATTCTGTCAAACAATCACATACTTGTAGGTAGAACTCTCATACTTAAATAATGTAAGATGAATACTTATATTTATACTTAAATTCAATCAAAAATTCATATACTCATGATTAGAAATCACATACTTACGTCAAGAAATCACACACTTAATATTGTAAAAGGCATACTTTAACTTATTCTTACATTCAGTGATAAAATCGCATACTTAAATTCAGGTATCACAATACTTATGACTACAAAACATATATTTATATTTAAAATCGGTGAGAAAATAGAAATAATTACCTATTATTTTTTTCATCGGCAATCCCCTTTTCATCTTTTTCTCCACTTAACTTGATTTTTTTTCTCATTTTTTTCTCTTCCTCTTTCTTTTCATCTTTTGAAACTTTTATCTTTTTTACAGCCACAATGTCATATCTTTTCCGCTTTGATTGTTGAGGTGAATACTCAATTTATTTTTCTTTCACCATAATTGAAAATATTACCCTATAAAAAAAATCAAAACAAATAAACACATTACTTCAACAAGTAGAAAACACATTTGGTTCAAAAACATCAAAAAGTAAAGATCAACAAACGAAAAGAAAATACCATCAAATCAATAAAAAAACTAGTACTTCCACTTGCGATAGAAAACGTGATACAAAGTTATTCCTCTCTACAACAATAACTATTCCTAATCTTCAAAATTAGGATACAACATTAAGTTAATTCATCCCCAAAAGCTGTCTTGATTATTTCCGGGATGAAACTTGACCCTAGCAAGGTTTCTAATATTTAGAGGACACAGTGATGCTTGGGATTGACTACTATGAAATTGATTCCGAAATTGTCTTCACTTTATCGAAGAGAAAAGTCCCTATAGGAATTGGAGAAAATACAAGAATCAAATAAACAATTTCGCCTCCAGCATATGAGTATAATTTGCAAACAGTTGTTTCACACTATTTTTAATTTCACATTTCTCCATTTACAATATGGAGAGAATGCATTATTGACAAGAATACTAGAATCAAAAAAAAGAATGTATACTCTATGCACTAAAAAAACAAATTAAACCAAAAAGATACATACCAACAAATTAATAAAGCATAAAATTGTTTAGAATCCAGGTTATATAATTGGATGAGAAGTTTATATTAAATAATCACCTTCTTACTCTCTCTTGTACATTAGGATCAAACTCTTTGTTGGGAGGATAGTTTGGCAAACTTGAGGGATCACAAGAATGTGGCGTTGTAGTAAAGAACTGTGAGAAGAGAAGAAACAATATAAGATATTTCAATTCTTCTAATTCTCTCTAAAACTTTTAACAGAGTTTTCTTCCAAATGATGCATGAAATTTCCGGTAAATATGCTCAAAATAAAAATGGAAGAAGAATATTGTACTGTTCCATCTCCCTTCTTTTGGAAACAACAATCTTCTCACATACTAATCCGATTGGGGGAATATTGAGGGAAATTAGCACAATCCGATTGAGGAAAATTAGCAAAAATTACCAGATGTCCGACTCGACAACCTTATGTGCGACGGTGTACGACGTGCGGCGAATGTGTGCGACCTGTGTGAGAGAATGCAAAATGTTGGATTTGTTAAATGAAATTGTATATTGAGCTGGTTTATATTTTTGGGTTGGGTTCTATTTTGAGACGGGTCGGATATTGGATCAAATAAATCAGTCTCACCGACGACCTCACGTGAGTTTTTATGAATAATTATTATTTTAGTAGATCATAATATAAAAGTTCAAAATTCAAGTCCTATCAAAATTAAAATGGAGGACATGCTAAAAATAATACTATTAGAAAATTTAAAAAAAAATGCTAGAGACAATAAAATAACACTTAAATGTTGAGGAATTAATATTGAATGCACAACAAATCAATGTTTGGGAATTTACCAAAATAAAGGTTTACAGTTTCTATTTTTTCTTGGCTTAATCTATAACATAGCCAGCCCAGAGTTTAAATTGATATTAAAATCTCCACAACCATGGTTTGTGGCAAGGATTCACGTGAATAAATATCATCTATATCATTTCAAAATATCACCCTCATTAATTTCCAATGAAACTAACACTAGAAATATTTACTCAAAAAAATGAATAATCAATAATTATATGTAAAAAATACCCCATCAACAGATCAAGGTGTATTATTTTCATCTAAAATTAGTGATATACCAGAAACCCTAAATTTTAAGCTTTTCATGAAAATACTTCCAAATTAGAGAGAGAGAGAGAAAAAAAGAGTAATTAAAAATAGTTTCTTCATGTTTGTGAAATGTTTCATCTCCACTGATCTACAACTTCACAACATAAAAGAAGGTGAGAACAGTTAAAGAGAGGACATTTGATTTAAGTCCATTAGCATTCAAAGCTGTTCACAGCCATTTTTAATTCAGCTCTTCAGCTTTGCCAAGATGGACTCCATCTTTCACACCACAAGCTCAGAAATTAATTAATAATAATAATAAGAAGAAGAAAAGGAAGAAGAAAAAAAGAAGCACAGATGATGTTGTGGATAACAGAAGTTTTATGTATGTGGAATGCGATCTTGAGCTTATTTAAAGAGGCTGCAAAAGCTGCAAGAGTCGAGGTGGCTGATGGAAACCCTAGGAAGTTGGGCTTCAAGGAATGGGCCTTTCTTGGGTTTGAATTTGGGCTCAATTGTTTATGGGCCTCATGGCTAATATTCTTCAGCTTTCGCAGCCACCAAATATTCGGCTAAGCCCATACATAAATATAAACTCTATGTTACCAAAGTCTGTAACCACGACCTATATTATTTTCTATATCTAATTGGATAAAGAATGTAAAATTAACCAAACTTTTGGAGCTTGATAATAAAAGACATTATCATTAGTTATACCCTGAAAATAGAATTGCTAATCAAATTTTTGGTGATTAAATGATAATGTGTTAACATACAATCTATGACAGTATGATACTATGATTTATGAGTTATAATTAATGTTGTGTAATGTATAAATTGTCATTGGAGCACTGAAAAATTGACCCATGATATTTGAGTTGCATGTATAATTAAAGTCAGGTAAATTTTTCTCAAATTTCAAAAGATCGATTAAATTCAAACTTCATATTCTCGTAAACAAAAATGAGAATTGAGTTTTAGACTATCTTTATTAATGACACTGGAGGTCATGGAAAAAGACAAATACCATTTAAAAAAATTATAATAATTCGAAGTCATGATATCGGTTGGCATAACCGGTGTCATAACCTTCAATCTATTTGTGACATTTTGTCATAATATATTTGGTGGTAATATATTTTTGTGGATATAATTTAAATTGTTGATATTGAAGATAATTTTTATTAAAAAAGAATAAAATAATTATAATTTTTTTTTCTCTATAAATAAAGTTCAATATTGACATATTTAAAAGTACAATTAAATATATAATTTGTATCGTCTATATTTATAATTTAGTATTTCATGCATCTATTTGTAACTTGATTTATTTATTTTCGATTTTGTCTTCCAACTATTGCAACTTTAATTTAGTTATTGTGTTAGTAGCTTATTTTAAATGTATGTTAAAATGTGTCCTTATTGTAATTATGGATTTAGAATATCAAATATTTTTTTTTTTATCTATTCCTTACACATTTTAAATATAATAAAATTGATTATAAGTAATATGTAATTAATAAATAACGAGAAAAAATTTATTTTGAAAATTGGGTTTGATCACTAATAAAGTACAGGAGAGTTGGCATTGGGTTGAATTGTAAGGTGTGTAGATGGGAGAAAAATGAATATTCTATGAAACTGTTGAATTGGATTCACTTGTTGATAAATATAGTCTTATAATTTCATGAGTATCGAAGAAATCTTTACAAACTTGACCCACAACCAACTCATTTTCATCCCTACTAATAAGCCATTGAGATCACACAAGGGCTTGGAGTTCTTCCATTCCATTTATCATTCCAAACTGTATTCAACCATCTAAATTCATGACACATCATGTGATAGATCAAACATAAACCCCAAAATGTTAATCCCCATAGATCTTGCCTTGGTCCCAACTCCCAAGTTAAGGAAATGTCACTGACTCTGTTCACTAAACATACTAAAAAACACTGGCAGTACAACATAAATCACTGTCATGCTATGCTTACTTAAAATACATATATATAATAGAAGCAACCAATGTATGTCTTGCAGAAAACAAAATCGATAATGTCACCGTTTGAATAGTTCGCCTCATTTCTGTGGCTTCTTCCATAACACCCCAAATCTCCTTAGCATGTTGGCATTTTTCTTCTTGAGTAAATCCTCATCAAGATCATCTGCATAGGGTGAACTTATTTCTGTTCGAGGGCTGTTATAATGGCTGTCCATTGATCCTGTTCTCTCCATGATTTGCCCGTTATTCCCTGCTGAAAGCATAGCAGCAGCCGCCTCTGCAGCCTTCCTCCATTGATCCGACTGCACCTTTAGCCTCCTTAGCTCGGCTTCCATGTCAGCATTTGATGCTTGAGCTGCCTCGAGCTGCTCAGCCACTCTAGCCGCCTTTCTATTGCTCTTGTCAATTTCCTCTGTCATGTAGCCAACCTTCATAAGGGCCTCTCTCTCTGAAGCTCTTGCTGATTCAATATCACCATCGCAGGTTTCTTTAATCTCAAGTTTCAGTTTTTCATTCTCCTTTGATGCTTTCTGCCACTCAGTCTCCTTTTCTATCAAACTGGCTTTCAGGTTTTCTATCTGGGCGTACGATTCGTAGAGCTTCCTTTCCAGCTCGGTCTCTCTCTGGCCAGAGAGAGAAGTTTCGAGCTTCATTGTAAGGCACTCGTTTTCTTCACAGATACCTTGTAATTCAGTTTCCTTGTCCATAAGATTTGCTTTCAGCTCCTCGATTGCGTATTTGGATTTCCTCATCTCTGCCTCCAGCTCAGCCTCTCTCTGGCCTGATGAAGATTTGATCTTTTCCACCATCTCCATGGCATTCCGTATCTGCTCTGCACTTTGACTTTGTTCTTCATTGTATCGTATCTCAGCAGCTTCCAGAGCTGATCTTAACTGTGTAACTTCGAGTTTCAAAGAATTGACTTCTGTTTCTACAGATTCACTTTCACTAGAATCTTTATTGCCACCATTACTGATGTCAGCTTTGAGCTTGCTTACAAGCTCTTCCAAGGAACTAACACGAGCCCTCGACTGCTCCAGCTCAGAAGCCATGGTTGTATATTCTTCTGACGTTTTTAACCCATCTGACCTAAGTGTCTCCACCATCTTCTTCGCTGTTTCAAGTTGTGTTAAAGTTTCTCCAACGAGCTCTTGGGCCTGAGCTTCAGATTCTTTGCTTGCCCTTAACTGGTTCTTCATATCTTCCACTATAGAAAGGGTCTCAGACAAGTTTTCTTTCAATTTATGCAGCTCGTTTTGCTCAGACTCTGAGTTCATGGAATTTTCAGCTACCAATTCCAGCTGGGCTTTGAGCTGTTTGATCTCATCCAAAGCAGACGCTAATGAAGCAGAATCATGAGAGCTTTGCTTTTGAATAGCCTCAAGTTCAGAATGTAGCCTCTCGTCTCGTTCCTCAGAAGCTGACTGCTCTGAAAGCTGTTTCTGAGATTCTTCAAGCTTCAAAGAGAGAGCTAAGAGCTGTTGGTTAGATTCCTCAGCATCTTTCTGAGCTTGCTTCTTCGACGCTTCAGTAGAGCATAACTGATCCTTCACAATTTTCAGATCATTCTCAAGCTGAGAAATCTGACACTCTAGTTCGCTCACTCTACTCCCACGCTTTTTCTGCACCGAGAAATTCAATCAATAATCTTGCAATATTAGTTGATACTTCAAACGTAAACTGATCAAGATTCGATCTAGGACATGATATTATATGATTTAGGCAGGAAAAGAGTGCACTTAGTTTGTATACCTCAGAGGCAGGGCTCCTAGGTGTCCTTTGCTCGGCTACTTTAGGACTTCTCTCTTTCGGTGCTTTGCTTACTAGGTTAGACGAAGATGCAGTATGGTCTGAATAACGTGGGCTTGTCTTGAGCTGGCGAACCACGCGAGGAGAAACCTTTTGAGGAACTTCAGACGAAGCACCTTGAGGGGAGTTCTTCTGCGAAACCTCGGATGAAGTAGATCGAGGAGAGACCTTTTGGGACACACCAGATGAACTGGTTCTGCATTCAATTGAATCAGATAATGGTTCAACATATGTTAAAGATTAAAAGTTTAAATTCAAAAAAAGGTGATCAACTACAATCCAAAGTAGTAATTCTATGAATGAGAACAAGAAACAAGCACTAACGCAATGAAGACTTTCAATTCTATAGAACATACACACAAGAGATCTGTTTTCAAATGGAGACATAAACACAAGTCTTTACAAGGCTCAACATCTCACCAATTTCAAGGAAACATATTAAAGAATCCAACAAAATAAACTCTTACACAATTGTAAGTGAAATGGAAGGACACGTTCATAAGCCAACTGAAACCTTGAACATTCTGCAAAGAAGGGTTTTACCTTGCTTTAGGAGTCTGCATATTCTTAACTGCTCTCTGGCCAAGAAGTAAATCAGACTAACAAAACAGGGCTTCAGATACTTAAATGCACACTGCAAAACTGCAAAGATATCTCAAGCTAAGAGCCAGAAAGAAAAAGATAATGGAAACATGGGAATCCAATGAAATTAAATGCTGTTAGGACAATCAATTCATCATTTAATAGAGAGGTATTTTCAAGAAATGCTAGTGTACCTACTCATACAAAGACATTAAATTTATTCACGTTTGATTGTATGCAACCACATGATTGTAGCTTACTACATTTCCTTAGGGTGATCAAAAGAGAGTAAAAAATCTTGCCAATAATCAAGAATTTGAGGCGTGCTTCATATCCAGTTTAATGTAGTCACGAGCCACTTTCTTACAGCTATAAAAGGGAAGACAATATGGACCATGCTAGCCCCTTAAAAGCCAAGTGGGGACACACAGAAAAACATCATATTAACAGGGGTAGTTTCGACAAATTACAGTGTCCTCCATTCTTGCCGAGATTATTGGTGTTTCGAAGAAAAAAATAATCTTGTTCAAGAATAATGATTGTGCAGATGAAACAAGTCAAAGATGACATTTTTAATTGACATTATTATTAAAATAAGCAGGATAAAGCAAATAAAAAACAGATTCAACATCCAACAAGGATCATTTCTACTCAAAACTGCTCAAACCAGAGATTCCCCCCCCCCCCCCCCCCCCTTTTCAGGGAAAAAAAGCAACCATTTTTACACAACTCAAAATGAGCAGCATTTTCCATTTCTACCCTTTGTGCAGCAACCCAGAACCACAGATCAAGAAAACTCGAAAACATCATTTTATTCAAAACATTTCCCCCAAAATGGGCAGTTGGGCGTTTGAAAAATTTGCTGGTTTCGAGAAGATAAATAGTAAAATAATGGAGAGAGAAAATGTGGGCATTTCTTACCAAGAAAATCTTGAAAAAGAAACGGTGAAGTTAATGTGGAGAAAATGGAGGCATTAAGCGAAGCAGAGTAGTGGGTATGGGAGAAGAGAGCACTATTATCGAGGCGAAAGTGAAACTGCGTCTCAGTAGTGGGTGAGTGTGTGTGTGTGTGTGAATAGATAAAGAAGAGACAAAAATATAGGGATCGACCAGACGACATTGGAGAGTTGTCGTTGTAGAGGAGCGTATTGAGTGGGCAACTCTCATGAGTTTGCCTTTTTTTTTTTTTTCTACAATTATTGACTTTTGTTCCTTTTGTTTTAAAATATGTATCATTAAACACTGTAATAACTATTATTTTTTGAATAAAAGTTTTGAAATTTTTCGATCAATCAAATTAGAGATTTTTTTTTTTA
Source organism: Scutellaria minor (assembly GCA_954870855.1). NCBI lineage: Eukaryota > Viridiplantae > Streptophyta > Magnoliopsida > Lamiales > Lamiaceae > Scutellaria > Scutellaria minor. The sequence continues at coordinate 7,192,221 of OX940729.1, forward strand.
AGAATGAAAATAGATGTTAAACACTGTAATAATTTTTTTTTTTTTTTTAATAAAAGTTTTGAAATATTTCGATCAATGAAAATAGAGATGTTAAACAGGTTCACACTATCTGTTTCGGGCTAATTTTGGCTTCGGTTAAACATACCTCTAATATTATGAGACTAATTCTAATTTTATAGAACTTCGGGTATTAGAGACTAATTCTAATTTTATAGAACTTCGGGCTAAACAGATTATTTTCAAGCTATTAATTAAAAAATTGTATTTATATTTTAATTATAAAATTTTGAATTAAAATATACAAAGAATTCAAAATTTATACAAAAGAATTAAATGATTCATAATAATAAAACTATACAAATTATTATTATACATAATTTATAATTCCATTCAACGACATAAGTCAAAATATTTAAATGTTTATGGTTTCTTTACAAAAGCATCATTGAAATTAGGTTGATATTAAAATTTATACTTATTGCAGTTCATAAATGAAACCCTTAAAAATGACTATAAATCGCAATACAATATACGTACACTTGTTATTTGTTATCAAACTTAAGAAATTGAATATAATTGAATGTTTGTATTATATTTTATGTACTTATAACTAATTTTTTATTATCTAATTTTAAAAAAATAAAAAAAATACATGCTAGCTGACCAACTTGTTAATTGTTGGGCTGGTCCCAGCGAGTTTTTGACTAAATAGACATTAGGTTAAACGGGCAAAGTTAAACGGGTTATAAATATTTGGTCCTAAACCTATTATATTTTTTTCGCTTTAAACGGGTTGATCCATCGGGCCATGAACTATTAAATTTCTTAATGAAGTGATTCAGTTTTTTTTTTTTATAAAATCTTTTTTTTTTTGGTCATTGAATAAACTTTAAAGGTTTTGTTCACTAGTTCTTTTTAAGTTTTTAATTGTGTTTTATTAGTTCAGTAACTTTTAAAAAATAAATTATTGAGTTTTATAGTTTCAGAAAAACTCATATTATATGGTTTTATGAAAATAAAAGTTTTAAGTGGAATCCAATTACTTATAAAATAAATTTATTTCTACAAATTTACATATAGATTAAATTTACAAATTTATTTCTTTGATTTATCTTGTTGTAAAAGTTTGAAAGATTATGTGACTGTTGATAGTTGACAAATGCCAAATTTCAGATTTTATAGATGAAGTTGTTTGTTGTTTAGGTTCTTTAATGTAAATCTTCTCTTTAGATGTTACTCTTTTTAGGTTGTTTGATTGTAAAACTTAACTTTGAATGTGTGAAATATAAAGGTTGAGGATCTCCTTAATCCTCCCATCTCAAATGGTTTTGATTTATAAAAAATAAAAATAAAAAAACATATAGATTAAATACCGCAACTTCGATTTTTTTCAATAAAATTATCACACAGTAAATAAACAAAGTCTAAAGTAATTTCTTTTTCTCCTTCAAGTTTACCTACTATAGTACCCGAAGTGAATATGATCTCTACCAGACATATGTAATGCTTTAAATAGTATACGAAAGTGCATACCATGATTCTTTTGTGAGTTGTGAATTATTGTCTAAAAAGAAGTTTCACGTTTATAATTTTTATGCTTTATCAAGTTTTTGTATTGCTAATTGTACGTTCATGTTGAAACCTTTTTACCCCTATCCAATGTTAACACTAAGAAAATCACAAGGCTTTAGTAATACAAATTTAAATTAATTAGTCCGTAAATTTTATTGAAGGTTCAGAAACCTGGTAAAAACGCAATAAATTTTGAAGAGTTTAGTAAAATAAATATGAAAATTCAAGGATTTAGAAAAAATAGTTTTGTCGATAGTTTATTTAACTACCAAAATTATGTCTGGCTATTTCTAGGGGTGGACCACTTTGCACCTATGATATTTTTGTTACCTTTTCCATGTTTGTTAGGTATTACCTTATTTTCAATTTATTTGTTGTTTAAAATTATATTACATAGATTAATCAAATGTTTAAATGATATGATTAGGTGTATAACACGATCATAATGTATTTTTTTTTCTTGAAAGGTCATAACGTCATTTTTTAAGTATTAAAAGATAAGAGTTCCAACAAATGTTATTAGTATCCACAATAAATGAAATCAAATATATAAAGAAAACACAAACCAATAGTAAAATTGATAAAATAATAATAAAAATCACATAAAAAAATATGTGAGTGTATTCATGTCATGAAACATTTACACACAAGATGTTTTACTACTCTTTATGTTACATCTTTTATTTAAATTTAAAAGTAATCAACACATATCATATGTATCACATAACATCACTAACTTACAAATATTTAATTTGAATTTATGTCATGAAATACAATATGAGATATCAAATGTAATAGATGATTCAATCTCTTTTTAAATATATGGATTTTGTCATGTATTAAAACATAGTATTAGATTTCCTTAAAAAAAAAAAAAGACATTCTAATTAAATTTATATGGGAAGTAAAAATGTGAAAAGATTATCAAATATGTTTATCCATAGGTAGATGTCAATATTGAAGTGTGATATAGTTATGAGTAATGACGCAAGATGGTCAGTTTTTCAATTTTAGTTTAATTTTCATTATTACAGTCAAAAGTAGTTTTACTTTTTTTGTATTATAAATCTATTTTTTATGGTTATTATATATTAGTAGGCTTAAAAAAGGTAATCATGATGGTGCTATTTTAACTTCGAAATTTTAAATAAAATAGAACAAAGTATTTTTTTTTTCCCTGTTCCAAGCCTACTACCTTACACATAATACATATAGAGACACCACATGTTATTTTACAAAATCATGTTAATTTTTGCAAGAATGTGGAATGGTACATATGTAACATACACATGTGCTAGTGCTATTGTGAAATCCAAATTAGAGTATAGAACACCACGAAGACAATAACACTGTTCACATTGTAATTGTTGGTATGAAATTATAAATAGCCAATTAAAAAAAATATTTTTTTTAAATTAAGAATTTGAAATTATTTTTTTTTAGCTAAGAGAATATTTTTTTGGACCATTATATTCTTAATGAAATTTAGACTGTACTTGTACCACTATATTTCATCTTGTACCAACCCATACCACTATATTTCATCTCGTACCACCAAAATACACCCCCGTACCATAATGAATGTGGTATGTACCACCATATTACACACTTGTACCATCATATTACACCCCTGTACCATTATTCATGTAACTCGTACCATCATATTACAAATCAAATGTTAGAAGGGTATAGTTGGCAAATATCATTTCTCTTGGCAAAATAAAATAAAATTTAATAACTTGACAAAAAAGAATGTTTATAAGTAGAGGTGGTTAGCAATGAGATTACCACTAATTTAATAAGAAATGTTTAAACAACATAATGTACACAAGATAACGATTTTATACATTATCTAACTAAATCATAACAGTTCTGTTAAAATTCAGAATGATGTCGCCACAACACATACCACATATTCAATACATCAATATTCTGATAATTGAAAGTGTAGAATATTTTCTTTTCTTAAATGACTTATCTGCAAGTTAAATCAAACTTCAATGAATAAAAAGAGGAAAAAAAACTAATATGAAAATAATAGAAAGGTTGGTATCAGTACCATGTTTTCATTTTCTCCATAATCATTAATTTTTTCAAGCTATATTTTATTACTAGATAATACATACGATAGAATTAATCTACATTTTACTATCATATATATATATATACACACACACTACGATCAAATGAGACAAGAAAAAGATGCAGGTCCATCAATGTAGGGTCCGCCACCACCAGAGTAGGAATCCCAGATTTTAGCAAAATAGTATCTAAATCCTAGAACACCTAATTGTAATTAATACATTAGTTAGACCCTACAAATTAGTTGAAGAGAAAATATATGTATTTTTTCAAATTAAGGGCTCGAAAGTGGGAACCACAACTGCAAGATTCTCGGATTTGGGCACATGGGCCCTACCTGGTCCATCAATTTTAGATCGCTAACGTTGTTTTTATGATTTCCTTCATTTTGTTGTTATTATGTCTTCTTTTTCACTATTTATAATCTATATAAATTTATGGGTAAATGCATGAAAATACCATAAAATTTATAAAGTTGTATAGAAAGTGTCTTAAAATATAAATAGTATGTACAAAATAACACTAAATATAATAGTATACCTAAAACTACCACAATTTTGACCAAAGTACCATAAGGATATTAATGTGCAATCATGAGATAATAAATGCTTCTTTGATTTCATTAATGTATTGATTTATTTTCCATATTTATTTAATAAAATCTATTCCAAGTATTTGTTATATCCGGATACCTAAAATAACCTTTAAAGATCGATTTTCTTAAGGAATAAGTATATAGGCTGGAATATTTTCCTCGTGCCAATACTGTCTAAAAAACAGTGGTTTGGAATGAGTAACAATGTCACGTATAAATTCCTACATAAATAAAAATCTAAAAAGGTTTTTAACGTAAACATACACGGATCCTGAAAGACGCCACCAATCTATTTCCATGATATAGGAGCAGATGTTTTGCTAGGAAATAATTTCCTACAAACATTTAAGCGATTTACACAAGAGAATGAGACAAGAAGACTTATTTTCACAATATTATGTGATCATAAGGTTATTGCCCAAAGACTGCGGGAAGCATTTTACAGAAAATGTCAATCAACTTTCGCAGCAAGCGTGGTGATGAATCCAAACTTCGACATCCAAAAATGGTGGATAAAAGAAGATTTGGTGATGCCTTATTATCCTTTCGACAATTTGGTTTGAAACAAAAAGATACCAAGAGATGGGATAATACTCTGTATTCATTCAGAATACAAGGAGAAGAACGAGTTCCTTCAAAGGCTATTGCAGAATTAATGATGGCCCTAAAGGAGATTATCCAGAGTGAAGTTACCAACGAGGAGCAAATATTACTTGAGGATTTCAAGAAAAGGATCCAAAGAAATTACAACGAAGATCCTTTAGCATGGTGGGACAGGAACGAGCTCAAATCATCCTTAAAGGTGAAACCTGGAAAGGAACATGAGTTCGTAAGACTCAAACCTATCCTTATGAATCAAAATGATCGTGAGGATATGCAGAAGATACTTAAGGAACATTTGGACCTTAAGTTGATCTCACTAGGAGTTTCTCCATACAGCAGTCCGGGATTCCTTGTAAGGAATCATGGAGAAATCAAAAGAGGTAAACCTAGACTTGTTATTAATTATAAAGGGATTAATAACATTCTAGAGTTTGATGGATATTATATCCCAAGTAGAGAACACTTGGTTAACTGTATCAAAGGTGCCAAGATATTCTCTAAGTTCGATTGCAAGTCTGGATTTTACCAAATCAAGATGGAGGAAGAAAGTAAGAAGTTCACAGCTTTCTCCACACCACAAGGTCACTATGTCTGAAATGTCATGCCTATGGGTCTGGCAAATGCACCCCAGATATATCAAAGAAAGATGAATAATCTGTTCAAAGATTATTTCAACTTCATGTTCGTATACATCGATGATATTCTTATCGCATCAAAGAATGTGAAGGAGCATCTCAAACATTTGGAGATATTTTCAGATGTTTGTCACAAGGAAGAATTAGTGCATTTAGAAAAAAAGACAATAATTGCTACAAAACAGATTGAATTCCTCAGAATTGAAATCGATGAATCTAGAATCATTCTACAAAGTCATAATGTAGAAAAGATACAAGGATTTCCAGATGATCTCAAGGATAAGAAACAACTTCAAAGTTTTCTTGGAGTTGTTAATTTTGCTGGTATGTTCATTAACAATCTAGCATCTCATAGGAAGGTGTTCAGTCAATTACTTAAAAAAGATGTTATATTCAAATGGGAAGATGAACATCGAGAAGGGATAAAGCAACTTAAGGAAGTCTGCAAAAAGCTTTCGAAACTTGCTATACCTCAGGTCGAGGATGAACTAATTCTTTATACAGATGTCAGTGATTATTGGTGGGCAGCAGTCCTTATGAAAGCCACACTAAATGAAGAAGTGTAATGTAGATATTGCAACAGTCTATTTATAGATGGAGAAGCAAATCGATGACATATCAACGAGAAGGAATTCTTTGCAGTTAGAAAGACTTTCAAAAAATGGTCTCTCTTTTTACTAGCTAAAAAGTTTATCTTGAAAATTGATAATTCAAGTGTCAAGGCTTTTTTGAAAAATAAAATAGAATCAAAACCAGAAAAAGACTAGATTACTTAGATGGCAAGTTGAATGCCAATATTATGATTATGATATTGTCATTGTAAAATCTCCTGAAAATATTCTTACAAATTTCTTAACATGAGATGGAAGGACACATTGCTGACGAGATCCTTAAACGAGTTAGACATCTCAGGAAAAACCTAGAGAGTCTAGAATGAGAATTTGGGACGCTATGTCTCAATGCCGAAGTCGCTGGACGACTACAACGAGATGCTTAGAGATCTGTTTGTGGTCTAATACAAGCATGCTAATACGCTTAGGGACAATTGTTCCAAGCATTGCATAAGCCTATCCTCCAGGCTGCATCTCCCATGGTGCAAAAAAAGAGTGATTAGAGAATGAGACTCTAACCCGGAGGTTATGGATTCAAATACCATAATCAAGAGTGTTACAGGTGATGCATTCTTTGAGGATGTACAAACTGTAACGAATGTTGAAACTCCGGTGTCACAACCCGAGTCTTCAAGTCAACCCAGCACCTTTGGGGTAAAAGAGGGAGAGTTGAACCTTAGGCCACAGACAGACAAAAATAAGGTTCAAACTGATGAGATTAAAATTTTTCCTATGCAGGTTTATCAACGACAATGGGAGAAGTTGGTTACTAGAAAGTGAATCAACCCAGAAAGAACAGTGGTTGATATCTCAGGAAAGTATCCAAGAGTTTGAATGAAACCAAGAAGTCATCCAAACGAAGTTCAAGAATGGTATACTTTTGGAGCATTGGCTTCAATCCATACCACATCACCAGGATTCCCTGAAATTTCGAAGTTACTGAAATGGATTGAGAAAGCCATTCACGAGACATGGGTAAATAATCCACATTTGTCCAGAGGCGATATTCTGGAGCTCTATTTCATCAGTGCAGCCCCATAACTAGCGAAGAAAGGCTTCAATGAAGCTTTTCATTTCATCAAGCTAAGGAGGCCGGATAGAAATGCCTTAAAATATATAAAGACAACTTCACCAGAAGAAATTCCAATATTGGTAGGAGCATTTTCAGAAGATGAAGCTTCTACAAGGCGAGCATGAGGACTTAAAGTTTGTCTAACAGAAATGGACAAAGTCAAATATCCATTTAAGTTTTTCCAGAATTCAGCAAGTAGATCTTTCCTACTGAATTCCATGATTGGATCAACAATAGGATTTGTAGAGGAACTCTTTGAGACAAAAAGAAGGAACCTCTAGGAGAACAAGATTCCGGCAAGTAAAGAAACTTACCGGAAATTCTGTAATATGGCGCATGTTGGCCGATGGATTGATCGGATCTGTCAAGCATGCCCGGATCAGAAAGAGCCTGAGTTTGGGAAAGGATTTCGACCCAAACCCGACCGACAGGAATATGGGTCTGAAAAAGACAAAGGCCCAGTACACAAGAAACGTTATCCCCGGGAACCACGAAAACCAAATTTTTAAAGATTCCCCGACAAATGTAACATGGGATAAGTCACGAGAGAAGGACTCCCCAACCAACATCACATGGTGGGCTAAGTTAAAAACAAATGATTCCCTGACAAACCTAACATGGGCTGAGTCACAGGGTATTAAGAGGAAGAACACTAACTAAGTTGAAAGGGACTCCCCAACAACTGTCAAATGGGAGCACTAATGAAGTAGACCAGCTGGTGTTCAAACAAGATTTGGAATCCGCCTTTCAAGTCCGGATTCATGTCTATATATATATCAAGAGTTTAAGGAAGCTAGAGGACATCGACCATTCTCCTTAGTTTTCTTACAATAAAAATCTTTGTAATAGTTTAAGTATTTATAGTTTATGTGTGCAAGAGTGCAGGCCTCATCTCATATGAGAAGCTAAATAAGTATTCTCCTCCCAAAAGGAGATTACTAATGTAATAAATATTTCGTTTAAATTCTTAATAAAATAAAGGATTTTGCTTTCAATATGTGTTCTTAGTATTGTTAGTTCATCCCTTAGAAGGAGTACTTTATACACCTGGTGTAGGAAACGAACCAAGGTTGTGTTGTATAGTTGTTGAAGGAGCTGGATAACTTGCGGATCATCTTCCCTGAGGGTTGAAGTTGAACAGTGAGGAGTTGTTCGTAAAACGGTTTGGGGGCAGTAATTTTCCAGCTGGTGGCATTGCAAACCATCTCACCCGGTGCTACTACGGTTAAAGAAAGGTATGAATTCTAAGGGATTTAATTAATTTTACGGAAGCACGTTGGACCTAATTTTGATCAGTTTACGTATTATTTGAATATAATTGAATAAATGGGATAGATTTTATTTAAATAATAAAAGATATAATTAATGAATCTTGGAAGTTGTTAGAAGTCAACATAGAGTATTTAATGTTTTTGTGGTATTTTGGGGTATGGTTTTATATTTGATGGTAGTTTGATGTATGGTTTTATATTTGATGGTATTTTATACACACTATTATATTTGGTGGTATATTAGATACAACATTATAAGAATTGTGGTAAATAGTGATGTCAACCCTAAATTTATTCATAATTATCCACATATGTATGAATGGACCCTTAATTTATAGAGTTTGCAATTTTTTTTTTTTTTTTTGGGGTGTAGTACGATATTTCCTCCCACCACTATTTCCTTTTTTTTTTTTTTTATAATTATTTGGTTAAAACATTTTTAATTCAAATGACAATAAAACAAAAATTAATTTAAAAATGAAAAACTCAGTTTTAATTTATAAATTAGGCTCTTCTGGTTAGATTTTCAAATTCAGTATTAAAATCGTAATATCGAAATGTGATTGATGAATTTTACATGTATAAAAACAAGTATAAAATGAAAAATATAAAATTAATAATTATACTTAATAATATTAAAATCTGTAATATTCAACTTGATCTCACTCTTATAAAATTTTAATTGATTATTTCGAAATTTCAAATCCCTAATTTGTAGTATTTATCTATTGAACCTCAAGTTAGACAGTTAATCTATATTAATTCCACGTTTTAAATTGATAGAGCTTCATTATTATTATTAGTTGCCCTACTTGTGATGTAAAAACACAAAGTATGACATGCAGGGTATTGACATAGTATCTAATTTCTTTATTAAATATCAACAATAAACCAATGATAATAAATTGGTGGGGGGGGGGGGTGTGGCTAAAATTTAGAGTGACATTTTCCGCATGATATGGTTCCAACATGATTCAATAAGCATGAGTTAGTAGTTAGGTGTATTGTGCTTTATTTCTTACCATATATATCAACAAGATTTTGATGTAAATTTTTTTATATCATAGTGTGCAAGATCGGCCCTAAATTAGGTGAGAAAGTCGACGGTACAAGGTTTTATTTTTTAAGGGTCCCAAATTTTCATTACACTAGATATATATAGTTATAACGTATTTATTACGGGTCATTATATTATATAATTGATCATATATTTTTAAAAAAACATAACATTCAAAGGATTGTCATGAAGAAAACATACTCTGTTGAGAAATCTTTTAAAATCAATTATTTTCTTGTTATAGTTGATATAACTATTTATTCTCTATAACTATTTATTCTCTAAAGAGTATGTTTAAACAATTGGAAGTTTTATTTATTTATTTATTTTTTTAATCCTAATAAGTGGCTCTTGTATTAAACAATAAGAGATTGCATGTGTTGTTTTAATCTCCAAGTTGCTTTTCACATAATTAATAGATGATGTTTAATTTTTGAATTGTAAGTGCTACAAACATGTTTACCAACACAAACAAAATTATTTAATGATGTTCTTGAGTTTGTAAAGTCTTTGAATTAATTGTTTTTCCTAATATTTTTATTACTATCAAAATTTGCTAACTATACTTGTTACTTTAGCATCAATAGAAAGAAATTTTTCAAAACTAAAATTGATAAAATCTTATTTGTATTGAACTATGATTCAAGAAAGATTAAATAGATTGACAATTTTATGCATATAACACAAGGTGTTGGAATACTTGATCAGAAGATTTTATTGATGATTTTGCTTATCAAGATGCTAGAAAATCTAGATATTTTCAATGATAATTTGAATCTTATTTTTTCTTTTAGGTGTTGATATTTTTCAATAAAATGGACAAATGACCTTATTGAAACTTGATCTATGAGAGTTTTTTTCTTCTTATTTTCGTGTTTTTAAGTTATATTTGTCGTTTAATTAGTAAACAATATTTATTTCTTCTATCTAACCTTTTTTTTTTTTCTTTGAAGCCTCTAAGATGTCAGAACCGACTGTGATAGACTAATAATGTGTCGTGTTTATGTCAATCTGTAAGAATACTGTTAAAATTAATAGATGTCACATTAATATATTAATTAGTGATACAATATTTTAAATTAAATCACTACTGACATGATATATTATAAAATTTTATTTAAAAATTTTGCAATTTTCTAAATGTATAATTTTAATGTTTTAATTCTCTATAATGTATTAATATTGTGCAATACCGTGTGCCGTGTTCTTTAAGTCAATTTAAGTTTGGGCATATTTATTAGGGTTAATTACATAAGAAATTATCAATTTAGGGTATAATTTCAATTGCGACGTGAACTTTTGACTGTAATGTCAAAAATGCATAATTGAACATTTGTTTCAATTCGAGACATGTTTGAACTTATATACTTTAATAATTGATATAAAACCCCAAATGTAAAATTGAAGCCTCATCATCAACGTATGTGGAATTAAAATAAAAAATGGAAAAAGAAAATTGAAAAGATAGTGTATCTTTCCTTTCTCTTCCCCGCCACCGCCAGCCTTCCACCTCCCTCGCCGCGTTTCCCGTTCTCCTCATTCCATCCGCCTTTCTCCTACTCTTGCCCCAGCTAGCCTTCCCTCTCTCTCTCAAAATTGAAATTTCAAAAATAAAGATGAAATTTGTGAGTTTAAACAAATGAAAATTTAAAATAATTCTTTTGAGAATTACTCAAATTCAAATTGTTTAACATAAATTGACATGTGTATGTGTTAGATCCAAGGACAAAAATATCGGTATCGGTAGAAATATCGGTACCTTAATTTTACGGATATATCGACGGATATATCGATTTTGGTGGAAATATCGGACATTTTTTTTTTAAATATGGAAACTTTGTGAAAAAATTGGAAAATATATCTAGTAGTTTACAAATATTATAACTAACATTAATACATATATTGAATTTAAAACTACAAATAAAATGATAAATTTATTATAAATATAAAGATACACTAATATTATATACATCATAATCCTTTTATTAAATTTCAAAAAAATTAACTAAACTTAATTAAATTATGAGAGAAACCTAAATAGTAGTGTACTAATTTATTGTACATAATTTAATTAAACTTAATTAAATTATGAGAGAAACCTAAATACTAGTGTACTAAATTATTGTAAATAATTTAATTAAATTTATATAAAATAATTGTTTACTCCACTGATAGATAAAAATATAGATATATAAAAATTAAAGAGAGGGATAAATAATTCAATTTTAAACGATATCTTTCAAATACACCATAAAAGGAAAAGAAAGAAAAAAAGAAAAAGCAAAACAGGAAAAAAAGAAAAGAAAAAAGAAAAAAAAAAAGGAAATCAGCGTGAAAACTGAAAAGGAAGGAAGGAAAAAAAAAGAAGAAGCAAAACAGTATCAGCCTATCAGGCGCGTGTCTTGCACGCGATCAAAATATCGCGATATTTCGTGATATTTTGGTTAAAACGATATATTCGCGATATATCGAGAAATATCGTGATATTTTGGTTGAATTTTTTTTACACCCTTATTTTATGTCGATCCCTTCATTTTAGCGATATTTTGGTCCTTGGTTAGATCTTGAATATAAGATTTTTTTGATACAAATTTTATTTTTGGTTGAGATTGAAAGAAATCGAATTTTGAAAGCTTGGTGGCCAACAATGGAGTTTTCCGACGAGAGGTGGCGGTGGATAAGGAGTTTTTTTATGGAGTTAAATATCATTTTTCAAAAAAATTTGAAGAGAAAATGATTTTTGGTTTTCATTTTGTAAAGTTCGGTAAAAGAAGAATTTTTTTTTTCAATTTTCTGGTGGTGGTCCGAAGGCGGCACCGGTAGTAGCTGGAAGAAAGAAGATGCAAAAATTAATTTTTTTCCATTTCCTTTTTCTTTTCCTTTTCCATTTTCTTTTCTCATTTGTTTTATTTATTTATTTGTATTCCACATGGATTGATGATTGAGTTTCAATTTTAAGTTTCAGGCTCCACGTCAGCAATTGGAGTATGAAAAAACCAAATTATATCTCAGATTGAAATAAGTGTGAAATGAAATGTTTATGGTTTTAATGTTACATTCAAAAGTTCATGCCTTCATGTTGCAATTGAAATAGGATCCTAAGTTCGTTTTTTTTTTTAATTAATCTTATTTGTTATCATATTAAATCATGTCGTGTCCCAAGGAAAATTTTCATTTTAGAATTTACAGTTTTAATTATTATTATGTCATGTTTGTATTTATTTTTAGGGATAATTTCAATTTTAGTCATGTATGTAAGACCGTTTCCATTTTTTCACAACCACGTATACGTTTTCCAATTTGGTCCTATATATTTCCATTTTTTCCAATTTTGGTCCTTTATGTTTCAATTTTTTCCAATATCAGTCAAAATTTTTAATTTTGGTCCTGTATGCTTCAATTTTTTCCAATTTCAATCCAATGTTGATCAGATGACTGCCGGGAAATCTCACGTGACATCATCGATTTTGGAAATTCCAACCAAAATTGGACTGAAATTGGAAAAAATTAAAATATACATGACCAAAATTGAAAAATTGGACTGAAATTGGAAAAAATTGAAACACATAGGACCAAAATTGAAAAACGTATACTTGGTTGTCAAAAAATGAAAAATGTCTTACATACAGGATCAAAAATGAAATTAACCCTTATTTTTATTATGTTTGTATTTAAATAGAGGCAAACAAAGTCCAAAATTCGGAGATTTTCAAAATAATTTTTTTGAAACAAATCAAAAAATCCTTTGAAAATTAGTGTACTTAAATTGATATTTTAATTTAAAAAGAACGAAAAATATATCCATGTAAGTGGTCATTTAAACTATACAAAATCTTGAATTTATTAAAATTTTCATATTACTAATAATCATGCATTATACAATTAACAAAAAAAAAAAAAAAACTAAAATACAATACTGAAGTCGAAAAAGGAAAATACCCCAATGCAAAATCTGAGGGCAATCTTGTTCTAGCTTATATATTTTAGCTAATTGTCCGGCCTAATCTTGTGGTACACTATTAGTCGATATTAATTAGTTTAAATAGTTCTTTTAGAGATATACTATCAGATATCATTAGGGCAATTTGATGGAATAATAGGAACAAGAAAGAAATATCTATTTGGGGTGATCATCCATGTTGGAAGATAAAAGAGCAGAATCTTGGCAGACTTTTAAATTTGATATTTTAATTTAAAAAGAACGAAAAATATATCCACCTAAATTGGCCTTTTAAACTATACAAAATCTTGAATTTTTATTTTTATTTTTTAGTGCTACTAATGCATATAACTTTTACATATATATGGCAAAATAAAAATACAACTGAAAAAGATATCCAAATTGCCTTTAGATTTATTCAACCCAAATATATAGCTTTCGCACAAATCTTGGTGAAAATTCTCCGATTAATGAATCCTGGTCTAAAAAGGAAACAATCTCAATGCAAAATCTGAGGGCAAATTGTATCACGTGTCTATTAATTCTTTCTAACGGTCATCAAATCAAATCATAATTCTTTTTTCACCAAAAAGATAAAATAAATAGTAAATAATTTTTCAAGAAACCAAATCTGGATCAATCTAGGTTATTTACAACGGAGTGAGATCTTCTATTACACTTGGTCTTACATCTTCTATTCCAAATCAATCACCACACGCCACGTGTATTCAATGACATCACTAATTAATACGTGACATGTATTAAATGTTATGTAACACAAGATGTAACACCAAATGTAATAGAAGATCCAGACTCATTTACAACTGTGATTACTTCACCGCGTAATATTAGAATACAGATTATTCAGGAACTCTAATATGGTAAGATTACTACAGATTATTCAGGAACTCTAATATGGTAAGATTAATTATTTCATAGTTTTATAAATACATCATTAATTCAACAAACTCTTCCACATAATCACTCACTTCTCACAGTACGTAGTATATTATCTCTCACTCAAAACCATGCCGCCTTTCACCGCCGCAACCCGTGTTTCTCGAATGCATCCCCGCCGATCTCATAGGGCGGCGCCGCCGCCGCACCTTCATCGACCCCACTTTCCGGCGCGTCTAGACATCTCGCGTCAAGTCAGGTTTTATGATTATCGAAGTGGGTGGCGGCCTGTTCGAGAATCTCTTACCACCGTTGATGAAGTCATCATCTTTCTCAATCTCCCCTATGTCCCACTTGATTTATCCGACGGCCAGGGTTTGTCGGAGGAGGTGATGAAGAAATCTCTGAAAACGACGATTTGTCTCAACGATGATGAGAACGAGGAGGATCCCAAGATTTGTGCTGTTTGTCTAGAGAGTCTGTGTCAAGAAAATCAGACTATTGGAATTCTGAAATGTGGGCATGAATATCATGAATCTTGCATTAGGGTTTGGTTGAGGCGAAAGAATCTTTGCCCACTTTGTAAAGCCATTGCGTTTTAGTTTTAGATATATGTTGTGATTATGAGTTTGTGCAGAATTATCTTAAATTTTATGGAATTCTTTTTACACTCTTCTTTAATTTGCTTGTTTGTTGAGTGATATTCAAGTTAATCGGTTGTATATTTTGCTCTCAATGCTATATCTTTCTTCTCAACTTTCTATGATACTACGTAAGAAAAGTATATATTCATCAAAATAAAGGTTATTGTTTTACAAAATTTAGATGGCTTGCAACTTATTTAAAATATTAAATAATTTATGTAAAATGTTAATGGAGCAAACTTCAGTTCTACTAATCTTATTATATTCTCCCCCCTTAAGTTTAGTCATAACTAATCTAATTGTTATTTAAAATCTTAGGATGGAGGTTCAGTAATTTTCTTGAAAAGTGATTTTTATTCAAGTAAAATTATGGCCAAAGGTTATCTTCAAAGTGTAGATTCGAACTAAAAGAGTTTGAGAAAACGACTAATTGGATCAAATTGGTATGAAGGTTAATTGGGATGAAGACCTTATTAGGCCATAATTATATCCACAATGGGAGATGCAATTGGAATTTGTGTTGCATAGCCTTGCAGTTTGGTAAGTTATCTTAACTTGATATATCTTCTAATAGTTTGTATAAGCTTCAGAAGTATGATTAGGTAATTAATTAATTTGAAGTTAATTTTCTTTAGCTGAGTTTGGATCTAAATTAAATCATTGTTCTTGAAAAAAAGTTTATGTTTTGCAAAAATATGGGAGAGATTGTGTTAAGTCTCTTTTCTCCAAATAGAAGGGGAAAAGGGCTGTGTATATATTGCTTTATTTTAAGAAGTGGCACCCCCATATTATTTAGCATCGGTTTTTAGTATATATTGCTTATGATGCTACATGCAGTACTATAGGAGTTTATATATGTGGGTCTGATATGGATTGTTGGGGTTACTTTCAATTTTGATCCTGTACGTAAGACTTTTTCCATTTTTTGACAATCAAGTATAAGTTTTCCAATTTTGGTCCTGTATGTTTTAAAATTTTTTCAATTTCAGTCCAATTTTCCAATTTTGGTCATGTATATTCAATTTTTTCCAATTTAAATCCAATTTTTGTCGAAATTCTCAAAATCGCCGCTGTCACGTGAGATTTCCCGGCGGCCATCAAATCAAAATTGGATTGAAGTTGAAAAAAATTGAAATATACAAGATCAAAACTGAAAAATTGAAAAAAAATTGAAACATATAGAACCAAAATTAGAAAATATATTTTTGGTTGTCCAAAAATGAAAATGGTCTTATATACACGACCAAAATTGAAATTACTCTGAATTGTTATTATGATATATCTTTCCATATTCTGTAATTCATGTGCTTTAATTTTCTCATTTTATGCTGAACATTTTACTTCTTCGAATTAGCCTTCGATTTTTGAGTGACATGTATAGTTTATAATGCTATCATTGTAAGGATAATGCTTACAACAATGTGTAGTTTTCAAATTTATAATGAGTTAACGTTGTCATTATTTTGAGTTTAATTAGGTGGTTCATACTACTGACTAAGAATGACATGTTATTGGTTGATAGTTGATCGATATGATCAAATTTATTAGATATTAAACATTAATAGTAAATTTGTTGTGGGACTACTATTAATATCATGTTGGATATTGTTTAAATATTAAGACAACATAAATGAGAGAAAATACTTTTTTTATTCACACTTAAATCAAGTACATGAAGGGATATATATAAACAAGAAATAGAGTACTCCCCAAGATACAGAAAACTAAAAGAAGGAAACAAAGAGTGGCATGGCTCTGGTGGATCAAGTAGGATGATGGGCCGTGTTCTGATGGGCCAAAGAATTCGTTTCATCAACACGTCCCCTCAAGCGAACGGGAAGAAGAAGGACGTGAAGCTTGTCACGCAAAAGAGCAAACCGACCATGAGATAATGGCTTTGTCAAGAGATCGGCTATCTGATCCTTTGACGAAACAAATCGTACTTGAAGTTGCTTCTGAGCGACTTTCTCGCGAACAAAGTGGAAATCAAGCTCGATATGTTTAGTGCACGCATGAAATACGGCATTAGTGGTGAGGTACGTAGCACCAATGTTGTCACACCAAATAATAGGAGGACCTGAAATCCGAAGACGAAGATCACGCGCCACAGAAAGAAGCCAAGTAACATCAGCGGCGACGACAGCTAAGGCACGATACTCGGCCTCAGTACTTGATCGGGCAACAGTTTGTTGTTTTCATGAGGCCCAAGAGATAGGGCAATCCCCGAAGAAGACAGTGAATCCTGTAGTAGACCGGCAGGTACCAATGTCACCTGCCCAATCCGCATCGACAAACGCATGAAGTGAGAGAGCAGACTTTGAGACGGCGGGATAGAAAATGGCCTGATCATGTGAATGCTTAAGATAAGCAACACGTGTTTTGCCGCAGTCCAAGTTTAAGGCCCCAACAGTGCTCCGGTAAAGAAAGGAATCCTCAAAGGCCATCCTATCGGCGGTCAGATTGGCGGCAGTAGACATGGGAGTGGTCACCGGTTTGGCCGTTAACATGTTGGTACGACGAAACAAGTCGATAATGTATTTCTATTGAGATAGGTACATGCCATCAGAGGATCGATGTAGCTCGATTCTAAGAAAATAATGAATCAAGCCAAGGTCCTTTAAAGTGAATTCCGCAACAAGACTCGTGATAAGCTCATCAATCGCACGAGGAGACGATTCGGTGATGATAATGCCATCAACATAAACTAGAACAAATAGCTGAGAGGAGGCAACGTGATGCATGAAAAGTAAAGTATCCACCTGAGAGTTTCGAAAACCAAGTGAAAGAAGCTTGGAACTAAGCCGAGAGTACCAAGCCCATGGAGCCTATTTTAAACTATAAAATGTCTTTTGCAGACGACACACATGATGAGGGAATTGTGGATGAACATAACCCGGTGGTTGTTGCATATATACCTCTTCTGATATGAAACCATGAAGAAATGCATTTGAGACATCAACCTGTTTTATCTGCCAATTCATAAAAACAACATAAACAAGAATGAAGCGAATAGTAGAGTGCTTTATTACTTGGCTGAATGTCTTATCGAAGTCAAACCCTGGTTGTTGGTGAAACCCTATCGCCACTAAACGAGCTTTATACCAGTCCACACTACCATTAGGTTTATGTTTCACTCTGAAGATCCATTTGCTACCCACAATTGTCCGATCAGACGATGGGGACGGAACTAAGGACCACGTGTCATTGCGTATAAACGCGTCAAATTCGGCATTCATTGCCTCACGCCACTCAGGTGATTTTGAGGCCTTTATGAAGCACGTCTGTGTAGACGTAGTAATTGCGATAAGAGCCCGCGGAAGAGGATATCTCAAACACCTATCAGTGTATTGTTTGGGCCGGTGAAGCTGACTTTTGGAGTGGGTTTGCATCGCGTGTGTCGGCCGAGGTGGTGAGGGTGGTGCTACATCGTGAAGCATGGTCCGGTCTGGGGACGGTGGTGGGTTTGTTTCTGATGGTAGAACAGCGGAAGTAGAGGTATTAGACAGGTTAGGTTGCGATGGTTCGGGAGGTGAAGTTGTGGTATTAGGAATGAGGGATTCAGGAAAGACTGTTGGGTTAGGTGATTGAGAAGGAATAGGAAAGGATGACGTGGTGAAGGGGAAACACGTTTAATCAAAAATGTTTGCACGAAATGTAAAAACGATTAGTTTGGAGATCAAGACAACAATAACCTTTGTGAGTTGGACTATAGCCAAGAAAGAAGCATAATGTGGATCGATGATCGATTTTATGTTTAGTGTAGGACCGAAGATAGGGCCAACAGGCACAACCAAATATGCGGAGAAGTGTATAGTCGAGGGGACGTTTGTAGAGTAGCTCATAGGGAGATTTGTGATTGAGGATGAGAGTAGGAAGACGATTGATGGTGAAAGTGGCGCTATGGAAGACATCGTCCTAATATAAGTTAGGAACATGTGCTGCTGAGAGGAGCGTAAGCCTAGTTTCAACAATGTGCCGATGCTTGCGCTCAACTAGGCCATTTTGTTGATGTGTGTAGGGACAAGAGATACGATGGACAATGCCTAGTCCTTGAAAAAGATTGCTAAGTGGACGAAATTCGCTCCTCAGTCTGTTTGGACAGATTTAATGGAGGAGGCAAATTGGCGAGAGACAAAGGCCATAAAATTTTGAAAGGTACGAATTTAATTTTAAGAAAGAAAACCCATGAGAAACATATAAAATGATCAACAATTGTCAACATGTAACGATTTCCATGAAAAGAAAGCGAGGAAGAAGTTTCCCAAACATCCATAAATATCAATTCGAAAGGACTATGAGTAACATGAGTTGACAAAGAAAATGACAATCGGTGACTTTTTGCCGTTTGACATGAATCACAAATACGAGACATTGATTTAGTAGTACTAGGTAAAGAAAATTGTCTAATAACTGACGACACAACTTCAGGATGAGCATGACCTAAGCAAGAATGCCAAGTGGTGAAGGGAACACGTATACTGGTAAGGGCCGTTGGTGAGGGAGGTGAGTGTATAGGGTAGAGTCCGGCTTCACATGGTCCGTGATGTAGCACTTTCTCCGTCGCCTCGTCCTTCACACAAAATAAAATGGGATGAAATTCAACAAAAACATGATTATCTTTTATAAATTTGCTAATAGAAATCAAGTTTTTGGAGATCGACGACACATGCAAATAATTGTTCAACTGAAATTGAGAATGAGGGAGAGAAAATAGTGTCATCAAAATTATTTATGGAGAGTCCGGAGCCATCGTCAATCTGTAAAGTGTCGGTCCCAAAGTATGGATTGGTGGAGACATTTAGATTGTGCAAGTCCGAAGTGATATGATGTGTTGCTCTGAAGTTTTGGTACCAAGTGTCATCGGTTGTAAAGTAGTTGTAGGAGCTAGAAGCCGGCGAGTATGAGGGCTGGTGACTGTAGGAAGGTGAATGCAGTGCCTGTTGCGGGTAGGCTGTGTAAGCAGATGGCGGAGCAGGGTGAGGATTGAACGGAGGTCGAGGCTGAACGGCGGCACCAGTGAACCTGGGATCGAACCGGTGAGGGCAACTGACAATAGTATGACTGTATTCGTGGCACAATTGATAATAGATGGGGCGGGAGGTACCACCACGACCGCGCCCCCTATCTTGTGAGGAGCGACCATCCCCTCGACCGTTGCCGCGGCCAAAGGGTTGAGAAGGGGGATGGTAGTCACTAGGATTCCGATTAGATGAGGCAGCCTGAGATTGAACATGAAGAGTAAATGGAGAGTGATAAAGCTCCAAGCGTTGTTCGTGCACCGTAAGAAGATCATAGAGCGACTCCAGTGCGATCGGTTCAACCTGAGTTTGAACGACGGTGACAAGCGGGTCATAGGATGAATCAAGACCGCTAAGAAGATACGCGATGTGGTCAGTCTCGCATAGGGGTTCACCGATTGCCGCAAGTGTAGCGGCAAGTTTGCGGATTTCATTGTAATAGGCCTCTATAGTCATGCCGTTTTTCTTAATCGTTGTAAGATGATATTTAATTTGGGTTGCGCGAGCACGGGAGTGGGACGCAAATCAAGCGTGAAAGACATCCCATGCCTTTTTGGAGATGGTGGCATCAACGAGATGCGGGAGAATATCCTCCGATACGGTAGAAATAATAGCACTGAAGATCAATTGATCTTGTTGTATCCATAGTGCGGTAGGAGATGTGGCAGGTGGTGGATCTGTGGTGGAAACCGGCATAGGGTTCGATCCATCCAAGAAACCAAACAATCCCTGCCCTTTAAAGTAGGGCTCAATTTGTAGTCGCCACAATAGAAAGTTCTCACGTGTAAGTTTGTGAGAGACGGTATGATTGAGTTTAAGGGGGAGGGCAGAGGTGGTGGTGGTTGAGATGAGTCATCGTCGCTGGTAGAGGACGACATGGCAGCGGATGGAAGGTAGAGGAAAACGCCAGTGACGACTGAGATGAACTAGGGTTCGGACGAAGATGTAAGTCAAGTCCGGCTTGATACCATGTTTAAATATTAAGAGAACATAAAGGAGAGAAAATACTTTTTTTTATTCACACGTTAAATCAAGTACATGAAGGGATATATATATATATATATATATATATATATAAGAAATAGAGTACTCTCCAAGATACAGAAAACTAAAAGAAGGAAACAAAGAGTGGCGTGGTTCTGGTGGATCAAGGAGGACGATGGGTCGTGTTCTCATGGGCCAAAGAATTTGTTTCATCAACAGATATGAAGTATCAAATAATTATTTTGGTTTATATTTGATTCTTATTTTTAATATTTAAAAGAAGAAAAAAAGATTAATAGATTCAAATATTATTGTACTTTTTCGAGTTTGTTTGAAAATGTCCAAATATCCAAATTAACTCATCACATTATGAGACTCTTATAAGAGTTAAGTAAAATGCCCAAATGATCATATTGTGATGCACACAAATTGGACAAAATTTAGAAGCACCCTATTATACAATATACCTAGTATAGGGCCCGTGTAATACACAGAATTTAATTAAAAAAAATTATATTTAGTGAAATTAAAAAAAATTAAATATCATTTACACAACAAAATTAAATTTATGATTTGTGCAATATATATCGTCTAATTTAACATTAAATATAATAAAATATGATCAAATAATTATTTAATTGTCAAAATATGTGTTGCATTTGTAGATAATCATTTAAACAAATTATTATTATTTTGAAAAAAATATACATTGCTATATCTATTATGTTATTCAACCCACCCACCAATTTTTTTTAGTTTGCTCTTTATTGTTTACATTTGTAACAACCCTCAACTTTTATTTTCAATTAAATGATACAAAATGAAAGTCAAAATTTTACAAATAAATTCCATAGTTTATTTTAAACCATATATTCAAAAAATTATTTGATTTCAATAATTAATAAGTTTGAATAATAATTTTCAAGCTACCCACCTTTATTTTAGTTTTTTTTTTCTTTTGTATCTATTTATATTTTTTCTTTACATTTTTAAATTTAACAAATTTCAAATATATAATAATATCTATCATTGAACTCTAGCATATGTTATTTAGATAAATCTAATTAATATTTTTATATTATTTATTATTTAGTAATAATAATAAGTCTTATCAACATTAAATTTGTAACAATTAATTAGCATATTTAATATAAAAACATTGTAGGTTTGCCATGTCGCACTTTGTTCTTACTTTTATATATATAAAGACTAGTATAAGACCCGTGTAATACACGAGGTATTTTTTATGATAAATAAATTTTATTAGTTATGTATATTATTTTAAGTTTTAAGTTTGAATGATATTTATCTTAATTTATGATTTACTATTTATTTATTTCACATGTATATGCTGATAAATGCATAATTTATTTGTCATTTCACATTGATCATATTTTTTCCTCAATTTTGTAATTTTTTTATTTAAGTATATTTTTATAATTTTGGATAAAAAAAATCTCGAATGCATAAAATAAATAAACTTTTCAATAATGATATATGATGTAATAATTGTAGTAAATTAACCAAAAAATATCTTTATGGAAAATTGGCAGTTCACACCTTGCAGATTGAAAACATATGATCCTCCACCTCTGTTAATCGTTGTATCAATTTTTCTTCCCATCGAAGTAAAACTGAACATCAAGTTGTATGCCCGAATATTATCAATGAAATTCTCTTACTTCTAGAATTACGGCCAATGACATCTAAGAATCATCAATCAAACATTTTTAATTAAAAGTGAATTTAAATAACATAAATTGGAAAAAACAATAAAGATTCATACCTACTAAACAAGTTTCTAAATCAGGACATGAGATAATTTCTTCGAAGACAGTAAATTCAAAGCAATACATAGGGATTGGGACTTTAGGACAAAGTTTGATTGTAGTAAATTTATGGATGCTCAATCGATATGCATGTTTTGTAGCCCGAACAGTTCCCTGATTTTGACCTATTTGAAAGTTTTTTAACGAACAAATTACTCCCTCTTTTAGCAAGTTTTTGCATCTACTAATTTGACTACGTGCAATAGTAGTTTGGATCCTTGTAAACTGAAAATGAATCATGAGAGAAAAAAATGTTAGAATTAAATAAATTTGAATTGTAAGCATATTATAAGATTTTTAAAAACACAAAAAAACTCATCATTGAAGAATATATATATATACCAATTTTATGTAATAATATGATGTGTTCTTAAAATACCTTATCATCCATCAAAACCATCTCCATGAGGCTATTTTCCGGTGGATAATTTTTTTGAGGTACAAACCATGATTTCATAACTCGAACTCTTATTGCACATGTCTTCTTGGATGGATTAATGTCAACAATTGCAAGGTATTTCATGCCCACTTAAAAATGCATAAAAAATGATTAGGTTAGAATATTATGTAAAGAAAATTATAATGTTCAATTTTGAAATACAATATCACATGAAATATACAATTCAAAAATTGAAAAGGGTTGGGGTACTGTACGAAATACAGAAGCAAGCATGCAAGAATATAATAGTTAGATGTTGAGATTTATAATGACAAATAAAATTGAAGTTCTCAAATAAGGCATATGTAAAAGTAACCGCCATTTGCATGATTATAGTTTATGCATAATTGCATGATCATAGATTTGCAAGATTTAAGTGTAATTGCAATTTGACATTAATTATCAAATCACATTAATTCTTTTGGCATGACTCATGTTACTAAATGTAGGTTTCATATCTAAATATTAATTGACTTGTTCACAACATATGAGTCGATCATATGAAAATTTAGTATATTAAAATATAAAAAGTATATAATAAAAAAAGTTTATTATGTAAGTTTTAAATTTAAAAAGTATATATGTAAACAAAAATATCAGGTATAACATTTAAAAAATATATTTATAAAGTATATATGTAAACCACTATATAAATAATAGAATTTATTTATACATGATATTTTTAAAATTTTATAGATGATATTTTTTATATTTATACATGATATTTTTAAAGTTTTATAGATGATATTTTTTAGATAATATTATGGTTATTAAAAATGATAATTGTAATTGTTAAAAGTATATTCCTTCAATACTATATATTTCTAATAAAGAAAAAAACTTACATATATAATAATAGTAGTGGCAAAAAAAGAAAAAAAAATCACTTAATAAGAAAATTTAATGTGCAAAATTTGAGATTGTATTATAAATTTAAATTAGATTTTAAAATATAAATAATAGCATTTATTTATACATAATATTTTTGAAATTTTATACATGATATTTTTCAAATAATATTGTGGTTATTAAAAAACATGATCTAATTATTAAAATTATATTCTTTCAATAATATATATTTATAATAAAAAAAACACTTATATATATAATAATAGATTATCTTTAAAAATAACATTTAATAAGAGAAATAAATGTTCAAGCTTTGTATGAATGCCATGTGGCATTCTTGATTCTACTTTTATATATATATATATATATATATATATATATATATATATATATATAAAAAGATATAAAGATAGGAGATTATTGATCATCTAATCAGTAAGGAAGGAACACCCATGGTTAAAGACAGATCAATTAGATATATAATTTTTATTTAATTTTGTGGGTTAATTAATTCCAACAAATTTATATGTAATTATCAGTTTTGATGCATTGGTTTTATATAAATACTCTTATTTTAATTCGAATCAATTTTGGAAATTTATAATCCCAAATACATACGTATAAAATTAGCTTGTTGGGCTGAATATGTTTTTGCTAAACTATTACTGGATATTAATTATTTTGGATAATTTGGATAATGCTTTCTCCAATTATTTTGGATGATTATTTTAGAGATATATCAATATTATTCTATAGTAAATACTAGATTGGATCAAGGATGAAAATATCAGTTTTGGTGGAAATATCGGTATCTTAATTTTATGGAATTATTGGTGAATATATCAATTTCGGTGGAAATATTGGACATTTTTTTAAAAAGTATGGAAACTTTGTAAAAGAAATTGGAAAATATATTTAGTAGTTTACAGAATATTATAACCAACATTAGTACATATATTGAACTTAAAATTTCAAATAAAATGATAATTTTACAACAAATATAGAGATAAACTACTATATAAATGTTGTCTGCTATGATAACATGAGAAATTTTGTACAAAGTTAATATATGATTCATATAAAGCCATTATTTGCTCGTCCATTCAATAAATTCATAATAAAAAAAATCAAAAAAATTTAAAAACAAACTAGATTTTAACAATTTTCCACCCACATGTGCATAACCTCGATATTTCGCCGATATATCAGTGAAATATTGCCGACATACTGTGCTTTTATGCATAATCTCACCGATATCGAATTAAAAACGACATATACCAAAATATTTCCGTGATATTTTGAATATATGAAACTGCTGTGTGTTTTTGTTTCGACTCCTCAATTTGGCGAAATTTCGTGATTTTTTTTTTCTATGGATCAGATAGGGCCACTTGATGCAAGAATATGAACAAGTATGAAATATTTTAAAGATAAAGAGCAGTTCTTTGTAGACTTCTAAATTTGATATTTTAATTTAAAAAGAATAAAATATATTTCCATGTAAGTGGTCTTTTAAACTATAAAAACTCTTGTATTTATTTAAATGTTCATTTTACTTTTGCATGTCACTTATAATAATAATAATAATAATAATAATAATAATAATAATAATAATAATAATAATAAAATTGACATATGTTGCAAAATAAAAATAAAGTACTGAATAAATTATCCGAATTGTCTTTAGTTTTTTAATATCCAAATAGATTTCACACAAGTATTGATGATAAGCTTCAATGAGCCCTTTTATAAAAATAGGAGATCGAATATCCCTCCATAAAAAATAAAAAGGAAAATATCCCAACGCAAAATCTAATGCTAGATTCTTTAAAACAGTTATTATTCACCTCTTAGTATTAGGATACAGATCAATCCAAAACTCTATAGGACTCTAATTCTAATATGGTAAGATTATATATTCATGATTATATACATACATCAATAATTGAACAACTCAACAAAATTATTAATTACTTTCCTCTCTCTCTCATAGTGATATTATATCTCACTCATAATCAAACTAATCATGCGGCCAATCACCGCCGCAACCCGTGATTTTCCGTTGGGTTTTCGCTCTTATGCAGCGGCGCACCTCCACCGTGTGATGAGTCGTACCCATTTTCCGGCGCGTCCTATCTTCTCGGATAATTATAATCATTATCACCATTATCTTTCTCTCACTATGGATGAAGCGAGAACCCTTGGAAGAGAGCTGGGAGTCCCTGTTGTCGTTGATTTCTCCAGCCGAGGTTTGAACGATCAAGATCCTCCTACACTAGACGAGGGTTTGTCGGAGCAGCTGATCCATGAATCCCTCAAACCAACTATTTGTCTCGATGCTGATGACGACGAGGAAGATCCCAAGATTTGCGTAGTTTGTCAGGATAGTCTTTGTCAAGAAAATCAGACAATTGGAAAACTGAGATGTGGACATGAATTCCATGAATCTTGCATTAAGGAATGGTTGAGGCAAAAGAATGCTTGCCCACTTTGCAAAGCCATTGCAATTAGAGATTAGAAGTTTGTACAAACGTTGACAGATTTTATGTAATTCTTTTTACACTTACTACTCTCTTCTTTGCTTGTTTGCATGTATAAGTGATATTCTCATCTTATAATCATTTTTTGTCTCATAGCTACTTGTATTCTGAATTTAGTCTCATAATTATCATAATTTTCAATTAAGTTTCATAATTTGAGAATCTGTCTGATCATGTCAATTCAATTTCGTCGAAGTGAGACTTTTTGATGACCTAAAATTAATGTGTGTGTCATTTTTAGGTCACCGAAAAGCCTCAATTTGGAGGTAATGTGCGATACGTTTTTCGGTTAAAATTGAATTGAAATTGAACAAAATTTTAAATTGCACACCGGACAAAATTGAAAATCGTGATACTTATAAAATTAAAATGGAAAGACACCTTAATTATGAGACAAAAAATGATTTTAACTCGTGATATTCAAGATAATTGCATACATATATATATACACACACGTACGTATGTATTGTTCTCAATGTTGTTTCTTTGTCCTCAACTCTTTCGATAATTAGTATTCATCAAAACAATAGTTATTGGTTAGTAAAATTTAGATGGTTTGCAACTTATTCAAAATATTAATTATATAGTTTTATGTAAATGGTTCGGTCAAAAGTCAGTTCTGATGTTATGTTGTTATCGTGCATACTTTAGTTCTACTAACTCGTAATCAATATTGATTGATTAAATAAAATATGAAAATATTATTTTATAATATATATTCTAACATCTTCATACTAAGTTTTAGAGAAATAATTTTTGTAAATGATATGTATATAATCTATACTTGTATTAAAACAGGAAAGTTGGCTAAAATTACAGGAGTGTCACTTTCCCGCTCAAAAATGTCATATCATTAGTCCAGAAAATTGTTCAAGAAATCACTTAAACACACATGCAACCTTGCATGCAAAGCCAAACAATCAACAAGAACAAAAACCCTAATTGGAGAAGAATTAAAACGAAAGTGCAAACAAAGAATCAACACCAAAGATTTAAGTGGTTCGACTTAACAAATGCCTACATCCACTGAGAGCTTCAATCCACTAATCTCAAACCGAATTCAAGAGTTTACAATACAATTGAAAGAGAGAAGAAAACTCTAATCAACTATATAGTGTTTGCAGTAATCTAGCTCTCTCTACACAACTCTAATGACTTCGTACCCTTCTGAGAAAATGAACTCCGTCTTTTATAGAGCACGTAGGAGAAAACCGCTCTTGATTCCGTTGAGAAACGAGCAAGATAACCACCCCGCAAGATAGACCACCAAAACTGCAAAACTTAAATCAAGAAATGAAGTTTTGAAGATAACAAAACTAACTTGAAATCGCGTTTTTGAAACACGCTTTTATTAGTAGAGTCACATTTCTTTCTTTCCTTAGCCAAATTTTGCTAATCCCTTTTTCCTTCTTTTCTTTACTGCCTTGGCTGAGTGTATGCATGCTATATATATACTACAAATCTCCACCTTATAGCATGACATACACTCTAAGTGTGTAATCATCCAATTATCAAGTTACATCTGTTGAAGATTTTCCTCTCAAGCCAATAAATTCCAAGCATAGCTGGAAACTTAGCAACAGGAACAACCTTAGTCAATGCATCAGAAGGATTTTCTTCACTTGCTACCTTGCAAACCTTTATTTCTCCTTTCTCAGTGATGTCTCTTACAAAATAAAGCTTGACATCAAAGTGCTTGGTCCTTTCATGGAAGCCTTGATGCTTAGACAAATGAATTGTACTATTGTTGTCACAATAGACTGAAACACAATTCTGAACTATACCAAATTTTAATAGAATACCTTTCAACCACAGTGCTTCTTTTATGGCTTCTGTCAATGCTATAAACTCTGCTTCAGTAGTAGAAAGAGCTACTACAGATTGTTGTGTAGACTTCCAATTGATAGCAGTCCCAAATAGAGTGAATACATAACCTGTTAGAGACTTTCTTGTATCCATATTACCAGCATAGTCTGCATCCACAAAGCCAACAATAGGAGTACTTGAATCTGTTGTTTTCTTGAATTTCAACCCTATATCTACTAATCCATTGATATATCTGAGTATATACTTGACAGCATCCCAATGTGCTAACCCTGGATAAGACATATACCTACTAACTAAGCTCATAGCATAAGCCAAATCTGGCCTACAACACACCATGACATACATCAAGCTCCTAACTGCATTAGAGTATGAAACCTTACTCATTCTATACTCTTCTTCCTTTGTACTAGGACACTGATCTTTGGAAAGCTTCACATGTTGTCCAATGGGAATAAATGTACTTTTACTCTGATTCATCTGATATCTTATCAAGACCTTTTTCAAATAGTTGTTGAGATCAAGAACAACTTCATTTTCTGATCTATCTCTTGAAATATCCATTCCCAATATCCTTTGTGTTTCTCTTAGATCCTTAATCTCAAACTCAGTGTTAAACAAGCATTTTATCTTATTCAAACTCATCATAGAATCACTAGCTATAAGCATGTCATCAACATACAATAACAAATATATGAAAGATGCATTTGAATCAAATTTTCAATAAACACAGCTATCATACATGCTCTTAGTAAAATGAATTCTTTTCATAAACTCATCAAACCTGAGATATCATTGTCTTAGAGATTACTTCAATCCATAGAGTGATTTCTTGAGTAAGCAAGCTTTCTCATCACAGTTTGATATCAGCAAGCCTTCTGGATTCTTCATGTAGATATGTTCTTTCAATTCTCCATGAAGAAAGACTGTAGTGACATCCATTTAATGCAACTCCAAGTCAAACTGAGCCACCATAGCAAGTAGTATCCTAATTGAACAATGCTTAACCACTGGTGAGAAAATTTCAGTGTAATCAACACCCTATTTCGGTGTGAATCCTCTAGCTACCAATCTTGCTTTGAACCTTATTTTGTTGTTCTGAGAAGCTTCAATTTTCTTTTTGAAAATCCACTTGCATCCTACTAGCTTCTGATTTTTAGGTTTGTCCACAATCATCCATGTCTCATTCCTTGCTAGAGAATCAAGTTCATCTTGAATGACAGTTTTCCACCTTTCTTTCTCTTTACAAGTAACAACTTCATTGTAATTTCTTGGCTCTTGATACTCTATATCCTCAGCTGCAAGGAAAGCAAAAGATTCTGAATTAGTTTGATCAAATCTAACAGGTGGTTTAACTAACCTTCTTATTCTATCTCTGACAAGTTGATAGTTAGATAAAGGTTGATCTCATTGGCTTGTTTCTTCCTGATCTTCTTCATCATTCTCCTCTTGATGATGCTGATCAATTGAACTATTTTGAAGGGGCTCCACGTCAAGCTGTGATCTGTCATTATCAATCTTAGCTTGTTCTTTAGTTTCTTCTTTGTTTAGAGGCATGCAAGACTCATCAAATGTAACATCCCTTGAAATGACACATTTCTGATTGTTTTCCTCCAAACACCATAGTTTGTAACCCTTCACTCCTTCTGGATATCCCAGAAAAACACACCTTAGTGCCCTTGATTCCAGCTTATCTTGCTTGACATGAACATATGTCAAACATCCAAACACTCTAAGCCTTGAATAATCTGCCAATCTTCCATTCCACATTTCTTCTCGTGTCTTGAAACCAATTGCAGTAGAATGAGATCTATTGATTAGATATGCTGCTGTAGTGACTGCCTCTTCCCAAAAACTCTTGTTTAAGCCTGAACTTAGAAGCATACACCTTACCCTCTCCAGAAGTGTTTGACTCATCCTCTCTGCAAGTCCATTTTGCTGAGGAGTATATGGAGTTGTCTTGTGCCTTGTTATTCATTTCTCTTTGCAAAATCAGTTGAATTCATTTGAAACAAACTCTAAGCCATTGTCAGTTCTCAGATACTTGAGCTTCTTATCAGTCTAATTCTCCACTTGAACCAGCCACTCCTTGAATCTCTGAAATGCTTCATCCTTACTCTTAAGAACAAACACCCAAACCTTCCTTGAGTAATAATCAATTATGGACAGAAAATACCTTCCACCATTCTTAGTTTGTGCCCTAGTTGGTCCCCACAAATCTGAATGAACATCAATATGCCTTGAGTGGTGTGTGAGCCAGAACTGAACCTTAATCTCTTGGCTTTTCCCATAATACAGTGATCACAAAAATCAAGACTCGTGATCTTATCTTTTCCAAATGTCTCTTGCTTTTGGAGTTCTTGCAAACCTTGAAGACTGATGTGAGCCAATCTCTTATGCCATATAAGAGTTATATCCATTTCTTTTACTGAGTATGATCCACCAATGACAGTAGTTCCATTCAAGTAGTATAGATCATGCTTCTTCACTCATTCCATCACCACTTGATTCATTCAAAACCTGCATAACTCCACCTCCAGCTAATAACTTGAAGCCTTGAGAGTCTAACATCCCTAGAGAAATGAGATTTCTCCTTAGTTCTGGAACAAATCTGACATTAAAAAGAATCTTGACTGATCCATCCTTCATCTTCAATGGAATAGAGCTAACTCATTTTATCCTGCAAGTTTTGTTGTTACCAAGCATAACAACTCTTTCTTCCTTCATGATCAAATCCTTAAACCATTCTTTATGAGGGCTCATGTGAAAGGAACTTCCTAAGTCAAGAATCCATTCTTCATTAGTGTCATTAGAAGTGATAGCTAATACCTCAGCAGATTCATATCCTGAGTTAAAATTGGATGCTTCAGTTGTAGGATTAGCCTATTTTCCAGATGGATTTGGCTTCCCTTTCTTGTTCCCTTTTAGTTTGAAGCAATCCTTCTTGTAATATCCTGGTTTATGACAGTGGAAACACCTGTTTCTTTCAATATCTTCTTTGGATTCTTGATTCATCATGGGAGGCTTCTTGTTTCCTTTCTTGAATGGCTTCTTTTTGCCCCTTGTTTGCTTAGCCATCAAGCTCTCTCCAGTTCCTGCAGGCTTTGATTCAAAGATCTTCGAAAGCTCTTTGGTTTTAAGAGCAATCAACACTTCTTCCAGTGTGATGTGATTTTCTCTTCCATACAAGATTGAATCACAAAAGTTCTCCAAGGATTTAGGCAAAACACTGAGTAGCATGAATGTCTTGTCTTCTTCTTCTAGCTTGATCTCTACATTCTCCAAATCATCCAAAAGTTTATTGAACTCTTCCAACTGCTCAAGGATCGATTTATCATCAGTCATCCTAAAAGCATAGAGCCTTTTTTTCATATGCATCTTGTTTGCCATGGTTTTCACCATGTACAAGCTTTCTAATTTCTCCCAAACCTCCTTTGTTGTGTCAATCTTTGCCACTTCTCGAAGAACATTATTCTCCAAACTCAAGATGATGGTGATGTGAGCCTTTGCCAAAGTAGCAGCCTTGTCTACTGCCTCCATTGTCTCTAGGAGAGCGTCTTCTCCCTTGAGAGCCAGATCAACCCCTTGTTGAACCAGATCGAACCTTGTTGAACCCATTTCTTGATCGTCAATCTTCCCACAGACGGCGCCATTTCTCAAAAAATTGATCAAGAAATGAAGTTTTGAAGATAAAAACTTTAACTAACTTGAAATCGCGTTTTTGAAACACGCTTTTATTAGTAGAGTCACGTTTCTTTCTTTCCTTAGCCAAATTTTATCCTTTTTTCTTCTTTTCTTTACTGCATTGGCTGAGTGTATGCATGCTATATATACTACAATTACCAAGAAAATTAACGGCGCCACCTTTCACTGCCGTAAACCATGTTTCTCCAATGGATGCCCGCTCTTATCCAGCCACGTACCTTCATCATTTGACGGGTCTTCCCTATTTTTCGGTCGTCTCTTATCGAACAAGCTGGGTTTATAATCATAACTATCTTGCTCTTATTATGGATGATTTGATGACCTTTCTAAAGACCCCATATGTTCCTGTTGATTTCGAGGATCAAGATTATCCTACACCATTGTCGGAGTAGGTGATCCATGAATCCATGCAAACAACAATTTCTCTCGACACTCATGACATTAACGAGGAGGATCCAAAGATGTGTGTTGTTTGTCAGGACAATCTGTGTCTAGAAAATCAGACCATTGGGATACTTAAATGCAGACATGAATTCCATGCATCGTGCATTAAGGAATGGTTAAGGCAAAAGAATGTTTGCCCACTTTGTAAAGCCACTGCGACTGCGTTGTAGAGATGTGTTGATCGAAATATATTGATCAAAACCAGAGGCGGAGGCAGGATTTTTACTCAGGGGGCCCGACTAACAATTTCCTTCTAATCAGGTTTTATAATAAACAGATGCTTTTAACTCACAAACAATATTGTCGGCTATTTATGATTTTTTTTTTTGATTTT
This sequence comes from Scutellaria minor, assembly GCA_954870855.1. Lineage (NCBI taxonomy): Eukaryota > Viridiplantae > Streptophyta > Magnoliopsida > Lamiales > Lamiaceae > Scutellaria > Scutellaria minor. Next base: position 7,225,166 of record OX940729.1, read on the forward strand.
ATATTTTATTACATAAACACAAGTCACAATCATATATAGGGTGATATCATATTCTGCAGAGTTTTGACAATTTTAAGAGTATTAATTATTCATTACTTTTAACTTTTTGATGACAAGTTGATGATTTAGACAAATCCTAAATCCAAAAAAAAAAAGGAATAAATTAAAAATAAATTAATGGTAAGATGAAAGAAAAATAAAGAATATAATAAAAAACTAAAAGTAAAATAAATTATATATACATAATACATTGAAGAATGAAGATGGTGGTGGCCATTACCTGTGAAGCTGTAGCCGCAGGAGAAAAGAAAGGAAGAGAAGAATGTCAATTTCCAATTAATTTGAAGTAGACTTTTACTTTTTACATATATATAATTTTTTTGATTAAATTAAAGGGTATAAGTTAAATGACTATTATACCCCTGTTTTTTTTCAAAATCTTAGGGGCCCAGTGTCCCCTTGACCTCATTTCCCTCCGCCACTGATCAAAACATTAATACTTCATATAAAATCGTAAGTTAAAAGTCAACTCCGATGTCCATCCATTATAATTTAAGGTACTTCAATTCTATTTGCTCCTCATACACACTTAGTATTAATTGATGAAATAGAATATGAAAATTACTCCAATTCAAAATAATTATAGTCGCTTCCAGGTTTTTGTTATAAACTAAGGAATATAAAAGTTGAATAAAAAACTCTTAGACAATTTTATTCTCTCCACATTCATTTCTCAATTTATATAAAATGTAATATTAATATTAAAAAGAAAATTATAAGAGAAAATTGAGATAATGAAATAATATTGTAGACTCTTGTGTAAATGCATATGTATTATAAAGAGATTAAATAGGTAAGTTCAAAATTGAAAAATCTTGTAGGTTTTGTTTGAACCGCGACATAGACGGATTTTACAAGTTTGGATTTGAAATTTAAGTGAATTTTGATAGTCTTGTGTTTATTTTAAGATTTTATAAGATAGAATTATAGTTAAACTCAACTTTTACATTGAGAATTGTAGAAAAATTGCATGTTTTTATAATTGAGAATTGTAGGAAAAATGGATGTAGTTAGAAATTGTAGAAAACGAAAAAAAAAAAGAAGAAGAAGAAAGGTTAAGTTAAAGGAGTACCAAATTCTCCTAACATCCTACAACAAACTAGATTGAGATTTTGCATCTTAAATTCGGATGGTTTAAATCTCAATCTTGAGTCTCAATCCAGTTAATTATAAACAAAATTAGTTTAACTTCTAAAACAACAATTATTTTGAATTGAAGGAAATATTATATAACCATACTAAGTTATGTATAAAGAAATAATCAGCTTTATAACTGGTATATCTATATGTGATTAAGATTCAAATGCAAATCCAAAAACCAAGATTTAATAGAAATCAAATATTAACATAGATTCTTTGGACAATTTCTATATATATACAATCAATGTTCTAAAATTCGTTAGGCGCTAGTCGGGTGCTTGACTGGCGCCTAGGATGCCTAGGCGGAGTCTAGGCGTCGTATCTAAATTAAATAGATTTTTTATTATTTTACCTATTTTTCTTAATTTTTTATCCTTACAAAATATTTCTGAAACTCTTATATTATTTTGTTTTTGATTTTATGTTGGAGGACAAGTAAAAACTTCATATCTCATTTATAAAATTATTTTTATTTGTATTTTTCAATTTGTGAAATTTTTATCTATATCCAATTAAATAATAACAATTTGATAAAAGCCTATAATATATTAATAATATCATCATTTTGCAAAAAAGTGAAAAAAAAAAAGTAAAAAAGGTAAAGGAAAGAATTTTTTTTCATAAAAAAAAAAAGTATTTGGCGCCTAGCATCGTCTAGGTCAGCCTAGGGCCGAATTATTCTAGAGTCGAATTGTTCCACTTAGGGCCGCCTAACTCCTAAAGTGATCGAACAGACAAAAATCAGTACAACTAGGAGCCGCCTAGCGTCTAGACACCGCATATGCCGATTTTTAGAACACTACAATCTCAAAGGAAATGCTTCTTTATCCAAAATTACATGGGTATAAAATCATGTTATTTTTATAATTATCTAAAGATTTGATTAAAATTGAAATTTAAGTAAATGTGGTGATTTTTTTTTTTTTTTGTAATTTTATAATCCCCAATACATATTGCTACACTTATATAATTTAGCTTGTCAGGCCTAATTAATCTTGTTCATGCATGTGGTACACTGTTAGTCGATATTAATTATTTAGGATAGTTCTTTTAGAGATATATCAGATATCATTCTATATTATATCTTATATATCGGATAGGGCCATTTGATGCAATAATATGAACAAGAAAGAAATATTTATTTGGGTAGGAAGATAAAAGAGCAGGATCCTGGTAAACTTTTAAATTTGATATTTTAATTTAAAACGAACGAAAAATATATTCACGTAAACTGGCCTTTTAAACTATACAAAATCTTGAAGTTTTTTTAAATTTTTTGTGTTACTAATGCATATAACATTTACAATAATAATATCATATTGACAAATTGGCATATATATGGCAAAAAAAAAAAAACAACTGAAAATGATATCCAAATTGCCTTTAGATTTATTCAACCCAAGTATATAGCTTTCGCGTGAATATTGATGGTAATCTCCAATTAATTAATGAAACCTTGTCTAAAAAGGAAAATAAATCTGACGGCAAATTTTATCACGTGTCTACTTAACCATCGGTCATAAAATCTATTTTTTTTCACCAAAAATAAAACCTTAATTATTTTTCAAGAAATCAAAAACTCTGTAGGACAATAATTCTGATATGGTAAGATTATTTATGTATTCATGGTTCTATTAATACATCATTAATTACTTAATTTCCTCTCAAAGCGCGCTCTCTCTCTCTCTCTCTCTCTCTCTCATTCAGGAAAACCATGCCGCCTTTCTCCCTCTCAAACCATGTTCCTCCGATAGATCCCCACTCTCCGACGGCGGCGGCGGTGGTGTACCATCGTCCCCGTTTTCCGGCGAATAGAAGCAGGGTTTATAATTATAATCAAGTACTTCCTGTTCCCACTCATGTGGATGAAGTGATGATCATTGATCTGAATAATAACCCCTCCTATCAACCCCTTGCCGTTGATTTCTCCGGTGGAGGTTTCAGTGATCAAGAATATCGTATTGTCGGAGGAGATGATCAATGAATCCCTCAAAACAAGGGGTTGTCTTTATGCTGCCATTAACGAGGAGGATCCCTGCAAGATTTGTGTTGTTTGTCAAGACAACCTCTGCCAAGAAAATCAGACAATTGGGATACTGAAATGCAGACATGAATTCCATGAATCTTGCATTAAGGAATGGTTGAGGCGAAAGAATGTTTGCCCACTTTGTAAGACCATTGCACTATAGAGATATATGTTGCTGTTAAAGATTACAAGTTTGTAGAAATTACCAGCACAATTTTTGTGGAATTCTTTTTAATTACTTGTTGATTTTCTTAGTTATATTGAAGTCAATTGTTATATGCTTTGGTCTCTCTATTTTTATTTCTTTGTTCTCAACTATTTCTATAATATTAATTAAGTAAAAGAATTAAAGAAGTATTCATGTTTTAAAATATCGTTTAGTCGAAACTCAGTTCATGTTCTGCTATATAAGCAAATGGCGGATGTATGTAATATGTATGACCAAGAGTACGTAAGTGCATACCTTGATTTTTGTCAAAAAAAAAAAAAAAAAGGAAATATAAATAAATAAATAAATATATAGTGTAGTTTATATTTTAAACATTATGATTATGTTTTAGGATTAAAAAAAAAATACATAACTTATAACATTAACCCTATTTAAAATAATAAATAAAAACTATATTAGCCCCACTTTAGAATTCAAGATGTAGAATGCCTACATCTTTAGTACTTTTTTTAGGGACTTAATTTCCATTTTTGAATTGCATGATATACATATATATAAAAGTATTTCTTATAATTGAGCACACTATTTTTATAATTCTTGTATACACAATCTATCGAGCAATACATTCGTATTATTTTACTACTCCTGATATACACTTAATTAGTACTGATTGATGAAATAAAATATGAAAAGTATTATTCTACTCTATGGATTCCAACATCCACTAGTTTTCTTTAGAGAAATAATCTTTAGAAATATGATTACGATCAAATTGCAAATCCAAATACCAAGATTTTCAACAATTTTATTTTATAATGTCACAAATGAATTCTTCTCTACCTCCTGGGATGACAACTAATTAATGTTTTCATCGTTGAAGTAATGTAAGGAAATTAATTCAAGTGTTAATTTCAATTTTGGTTATGTTTTAAAAAAAAATTCAATTTCAATTCAATTTTTTCTAATTTCAGTTTAATTTTTTAATTTTGGTCTTGTATGTATCATTTTTTTTCCAATTTTAGTCCAATTTTGATCTGAATTCTTACAATCGCCGATGTCACGTGAGATTTTCCGACGGCCATTCAACCAAAATTGGATTGAAATTGGAAAAAATTGATACATACTGGACCAAAATTAGAAAACTTGACTAAAATTAGAAAAAATCGTAACATATAAGACCAAAATTGGAAAAAAATAAAACATATAGGACCAAAATCGAAAAATATATACTTGATTGTCTAAAAATGGAAAGAGTCTTGCATACATGATTAAAATTGAAATTAACCCTTAATTCAAAATCTTTACAACGTGAAAACACCTTCATTATATATATATATATATATATATATATATATATATATATTCATTAAAAATGAATGCATTAAATGATTCTCATTATAATAAGAAAAAAAAAATCCATGTAGAAATGTTATTGAGTTTAATATCCAATTTGCCTAGTAATTTAGGCGGTTTGACATTTAAACCATTAATTTTTCAGGGTTAATAATTTAGGTCGATAACTTACAAAATTTTGCAAATTTTGGTTGATTTCAGCCCAAAAAAAACAATTGGACACTGGATTGAGTTGAAGTTCTACTCAATCCAGTGTCCAATTAGATGGTGCGCAACTTACTTACAACATTATTTAAATAGTTTATAGGTAAATTATTGAGTTGAAATCCCAATACTCTATTGATATCGAGTTCACTTCAGTTCTACAAAGTCCTAATCATTAACGTTGGAATTGAAATTTGCATTAGAAATGCCGACCTTTACATATACAAACATCAAAATTTCAAGCAAAATTGAAACAAAAATGATAGTTAGAGTATCAAAATTGAAATACGTAAAATTGATAGTACAAAAGTGAATAACTTGACTTATGCTACTTACGAAAAGTTGAGATTTAATTTCATTTAATATTAATATGTATATACGTTTAGATCCAATTGCAAATCAAAATAGATTTAATTTAATTTAATATTAATATGTATATACGTTTAGATCCAATTGCAAATCAAAATAGCAAGATTTTCAGCCATTCTATTTACAATATCACAAGGAAATGCTTCTCTATCTATTGGGATGACAACTAATGTTTTCATCGCTCACAGAAATGGTGCAAGTAAATTAATTTAAAATCATAACAACAAAACACACGTCCATTATATAAAAACTCCTCACTTTTGCAAACGAGCATAAATGAAAATATCTGGAAATATCGATTTCAATATCGGTGACTTCATCCTACAATTTGTAGAAAAATAGGTGAAATATCGATTTCAATATCGGTGACTTCATGGTGCAATTTATAGGAAAATAGGTAAAATATTGAGGAAATATTGAAGAAATATCGATGAAATATCGGTATTGATTTCGATATCGGTGATTTCATGGTACAAATTATATGAAAATTCGTGAAATATCATTGAAATATCGATTAATATCGGTGGAATGTCGGGAAATATCGGAAAAATATTGATAAATTTATGTACCGATATTTTCACCGATATCGATATTTCCACGATATTTTCATAAAATTAAGATATCGATATTTTCATCGAAACCGAAATTTTTATCATTGCAAACAACTACATTAAAAATTGTGCTCATTGTAAGTAGATAAACAATTCACACTTCGATAGAGATACAACTTTCTTACCTTTTCTTCTTTTCAGCTTTTTTTTTTTTTTTCCTAATAAAAAAAAACATTTCCTTTATTCAAAATAAAAAATTGACCCTATATATTACACAATGGTAGCTCCATATCCAGACCAAGAAAACCAGCTAAGAAGAAAAGAGAGCAGAAATCAGCTACTTGAACTCCCACAGAAAAACCCATGGGGACTAGCAACCACCTAATCGGGTTCCTCAACTTCGTGAGCTTCCTCCTCTCCGTTCCGATCATCGGCGGTGGCATATGGCTGAGCAGCCGCGCGAACAGCACGGACTGCATGCAGTTCCTGCAGTGGCCTATCATCCTGATCGGGCTGGCCGTGATGGTGGTGTCGCTGGCGGGCTTCGCCGGGGCCTGCTACCGCAACACCTTCCTCATGTACGTCTATCTGTGGGCCATGTTCTTCGTCATCGCCGCCCTCCTCGGCTTCGTCATCTTCGCATACTCGGTGACCGAGAAGGGCTCGGGTCGGCCTGTACTGAACCGGGTCTACCTGGACTACTCACTGCAGGACTACTCGGGCTGGCTCGCTGAGCGGGTGGCGACGATGAGGTATTGGAGTAAGATCAGCTCTTGTATTAGGGACTCGCGAGTCTGTAAGAAGCTCCATAGGTATGTAGGGCTAGCTCCCGAGTCAGCTGAGTCGTTTTACCTCAGGAAACTCACTCCGGTTCAGGTACCATGCATTCATTCAAGATTTTACTTGTAATTTTTTAGTCAATACTACTTACAACTAAAGGTGAAAAAACATGAATTTGTGAGATAGTTTATTCCATGGAATTATGTGAGACAGGTTAACCACAACCCATATTTCATAATTTATATATAAATTTACGTAAATGAGTTTTATTTATAGGTAATGTTTCATCTCACAGATACTTATTACTAGCTAATTCACGAATAAATTTTCACTTTTTTTCAAAAAGAAAAAAAATGTTCATGAAATGATCATCTTAATTATTTAGATTTGGTGTATATAAATTGAAAAAGGATATCGGATTGTGAAATTTAAGAGTGGAATTTAGGAGATAGTGAATATTAAATCTGTAGGAGAAGTTAATGAACTAGTCTCTCTACTTAAGAACTTAATTCCTGTTTTTTGATAAAAGTACATGTTGATTAATTAGTAAAAGAAAAGTTGATCGGGATTCATGCATGTTTTAATTTCATAATTAGATATGGTAAAAGTATGTTAATATTCTATCAAAGAAAATCAACCAAAAGACTATAAATAGTAGCTAGGGATTTAAATAATAGGCACATTAGACTTTTAAAATTTGAAATACACATTTCTTAGTAAAATAAAAATAATAAAATTTAGATATGCATCTTCATGGGAAGTCGTGAATTTTAGTTAGTCCAACATTAATCAAATGCTAGTGATTGAGATAGACCAAGAATCTCCCGTTTCTTGAAAGAGGGGTCTGATCAAGATGAAATAACAATTTTCATTTTACTAAGTAGGATTCGTAGATTCATTATACGATAGATCCTTCTCTTAAAATTTAATAAATAAAATTTTACTACAAAAATTTATATAAAATTGTTTTAGGAATATAATTCGGTGAGATAAAACTTTATTATGCACAATTCAAATTCATTTTCAGAAGTTAATATTTATTTTAGATGTTATAAATTGTAAGTTGATGTGTCTTACAAAATTAAATTCATGAGATGAGTTTATAAAAATTGGACTAAATTCCAAATAGTATGAAATACAAAATAAGATACTAAATAAAAGTAACTCAAAGAGGGCCTTGTCCTCATCCAATGGTGATACATCTCTCTTGTCGTTTGATGGAGTAATAATGGCACTTTTTGTATCACTTTACTTCTTTTGATTCCATTAAAGTAGACGTCTTTTATAATGATAGAATCTACACCCCTCATTGGCTATTACTTCCCCATGCAAATCACAGTAATTTCTTTTTAATGTTATTTAATGAATCGATACATTGAATTCAACTTGACTAATTATTATACATACTTATAGTAAAAACATTAGAGTTTTTTTAAATTTATCAAATTGAAGATTTTAATTTGTAATACATAAGACCTGAATTTCCGATTCTGATTGTGTCCAGCCTCGTACTAAACCTATGCTTCAAATTTTATTTTATTTTATCAGTGACATTATTTTGGTGACATCCCTGTTGCCTTTTACCTTAAGAATATGGACCTTTTTTTATGTTTTTTTATTGCTTGCTTCAAGTGAGGCAAATGGCAGATAATAACAAATTGGGACCTTTTCTTGGCTTGTTTTTTTTATCTTTTTAATAGCTTTAATTATTCCCAGTCCACTATTATTTACTTTTTCTCTACTGAAGAAAAAAAAAGTAGTAGTTTTCCTTTTTTCTTCGTCAAAATCCGCAGGTTTTTCTTTCTTCCTGTCTTTACAAGCTACCAAAAGCCAAAAAGCTTATCATCTTCTTCAACATTTCATCTCCCTCTTTTTAATATTGTGCTTTTTGAATACAATTTTTTGATACAAAGTTAGAAATTCTCTTCTTTTTCTTCTTCTGCTTTAATCCTCTGATAGAAATGACTTTATGATTGAGTTTGATTAACCTATTGTTCCAAGTAAAAACGTTACTAAATACTCCATATCTGCAATTTATTTATTTTCCAGTCAATTGACAATCTCATGCTCAAATTGTCACATGTAATAATACCAATCACTTTGGTTGAGCTTACATTATTTCATTGCACAACCAACACCAAGAATCTATATATATGATAAATATGTTTATTTATAAAGTGGCATACATGATAATTTTATTTAATTATTTTGGCTATAGTCGGGATGTTGCAAGCCACCTACATCATGTGGTTTCACGTACATCAACGAGACATTCTGGATATCGAGTGGAGGGCTAACGGGTATAGATTTGGATTGTGCGCGTTGGAGCAACGATCAAGAACAATTGTGCTACTATTGTGGGTCGTGTAAGGCCGGTGTGTTAGCCAGCTTGAAGAAGAGTTGGAGGAGAGTCTCGGTTATCAACATCATCATACTCATCATTCTTGTTTTGGTCTATGTTATTGCCTTAGCTGCATTTAGGCACAACAAAGAACTCGACAACGACGAAGCCTACGGTGAGACTCGAATGGAGAAAGCCCGCCCTAGTAGCCTCTTTTAGGACTCTCCATATTTTCAATTTGGATCACCTATTTCCTAATTTCATGTTTTATCTTATATTCTACACTAGATTATTTATACTAGTCATTTGAGACTTGTTTATATGTTGTCTTGATTAGATCATGTGTATATATAATAAATGTTTATTATAGCTCTTTATGGATGGAAATAATGATTGCACTAATGAGAAGATGTTTTTTTTATCCATTTTTATTAACAACATGTTTTCTAACCAAAATGTTATATACCCTTTATTTTAATTCGAAATTGATTATTTTCTCCCACATCAAACTTTTAATTTCTACCATCTTCTTTCTTCTCTCCCAATTTTTTTTTTCCAAAATGTATGAAAAATGTTCCCAAAAACAATTTAGCACGTATTATTTTCTCATACAATTTAAACTTGGTCAAGTGAGTTGATGTGGCCCGTCTAAAGCCTAACACATCATGGCTGGGCTCAGGACCGGCCCACTGTCAATGATTAATACGGGCTGAATTATGTGGGCCAAATGGCCCCAAATACTACTGGTCACCAAGTTTGGTTGCAATCCAAGTCCAATAATAACAAATATATATAGAGGGTCAAAATTGATTAAGAAAAATCATCCAAAATCTTTACTAAGTAGATGAGAGTTTAGGAAAAGGCTGCTTCTATTGCATCTAAATTGGTGTTTCAAAAATTGACCTTGTACAGGTAAAGCCAAGGCTGTAACAATTGGCTCTATTTAAATTAATGGATGGTTAAAGAGTGATATATAATTCTTACACATCTAGATTTACACATACTTGGAAGCAACAAAATGGTACAAAGGAATTCAACCTTATAAATGTTGACATCTCCTTAGGTACACCTTTGCATCCGTTGAAGCATGAGCCGTAAACACGATGAGATCTCTAGGGTTTACGAAAAGCTATAACCTAATTACTACCTTGTCGGAGTAGTTCAGATTCTGTCTGTTTCCTCCTCGCCTGCCGCTATACTAGGTCGACCAAGTTTCTGCATTCAACAAGATCATGAGAAGGATCGAAACCATATGCAAGCAATGAATTATTTCTTGAACAAGTATATTTATAGTTGATGATGTCCAAGAATTGATTTGCCACATAGGATACTTGTATTGAAGGAAAAAAAACGTATGTGACAAAATGAAGACAAGGCCCGATTGGATCGTGTCTTTACCTCGTTTAATGAAGAATCACTTTGTTTCTCTAGCTCACGCATCATATCCACTGTCAACCCAAACCACTCATCGACCCATCCAAAACAATTTCGATGACTTTCAAGGAAAAGTGCCTTTTCACCCTGTAATCAAACCATTACAAGATTAAATCCCAAAGAGTTGTATGTGCTTTAAAACTTGGAAAGATGAGAAAAGATTGCACTCTTGGCAACCACTAATATACTATTTTAGTAAGAATCTTAGATTGCTTTTGGATCGAGGGATTTGAAATCAGCCCAAATCCCTCAAAATGAAATGGGTGGATTTCATGTCCATATCACTACAATCAACCACTAACAGATTTGCTACTGCAGATTTCAAATCAATCAATCCAAATGGAACCTTAAATTTAATGGCTATGAAAAGTGCAATATACCGCAAGTAAAGCTTGTTCGACTCTGCTGCCAAAGCCCCAGTACGGAGCATCTACAGTTACCAACTTGTATGCCGTCATAACAGGTTCACATTGGTCCTGCATGTACGAAGGAACACCCAGTCAATTACTCTGCAAATATGTATATTCAAAAAACAGTTTTGAATAAAATGGAAAACTCGTGGAACAATGATTTCTAGAAGATCTATTGCAGTGAACTATATTTATTTTGTGTTTGTTCACACTATATTGATAACTTAAATATCAAACTAAATATCAAACTTAAATATCAAACTATAGTTAATTGATCAATATAAGCAACAATATTGACTATCAGTTTTAGTTCTATAGCTTTGCATACATTTGGTCTGGAAAGTCTTTACAGACCAAAATCGATTCTTTATTCTTTTCCTGAAATCTCATACTAGTTATCTTAATCCTCTCTTTTCTTGAACGAGCAAACGTATCTTTTCTAGTTAAGATATATAGTAAACCTAGCTTCTCTGTTTCAAGAATACTAGGAACTTTTACTGCGAAAGAATTAACAATATCTCATGAAGACATTATATTTGGAGTTTAATTGAAAGAACAGATCAGATGTTTCATAGTTATTATACAGCAAATCCCGTATCCTTGTAGAATTTTTTGCCTTTGTATTCAATCAACACCCTGAATAAAATAGTAAATACCAACCTGCCATCCATCTAATAACGGACCACGGCCTGTTCGAGCTGATTGGAACTGAGAAAAATCAATATTGCTAGCCCCAACGATATAACTCCAATAGTCATTTGAATATGAAGCAATATCAAGCGTCTCCACCTGCCGAAGTGCTAATTGCTCTTTGGTGAGACCATGCACCTAATAATACATTATCCGAATAAAAAAAGAGATGGCGTTAAATACTCCCTAGGAAAAAGAACAGAATCTTGCAAAAAACGAAATCACCATATCACATTTTGTGCTTACATTTTCAGATTGACCACGGTCTGCCATGTGAACAGTTTCTATAGTAAGAATAAACCTTGTGAAATATGGGCACTGAAATATGTTAAAAACGAAACACTTCATTAGAACTTCATCCACATTAAACTCACCTATCATGTAATCATCTTCAGAGCATTTACCTTGATAACTATTTGAGTTGGAGTCGAATTAGCACCAATGACCATGAAGAACGACAAAAACATATTAGATGAGAAAAACTCAAGGCAAAAACAGCTTCCCGATAGTAACGTGATAAGAAAAGGGCTAGCTAACTAACTAACCTGATTTACATCTTGGATATGCATTCCAAGCTTCTTCTTGCATCACAAGAGCATCTGATGGGGCAAATTTGGACAACCAACTAGGAGCTTTGCTGAACAGAACAAAATGAATCAATCAAAACCAACGATCACTAAACAAGAATGAAGTGCAATGAATGGTTATGATTATAACAGAAATCTACTTCATCAAGCACAAACATGTAAAATAATGAAGTTTGTCCTGCTAGAAAACTACCTTTGTAACCTATATATCTTCAAAGTGTATTGGCCCTTTCCAATGTCATCGTCTTCGAAAGGTTTGTTCTCCAATACCTCAACCCCTTCTTCCCCTGTAGTGCTCTGTTGCTGCATTTTCATTACCATATACATCTGAGCTACTTGAAACTGCCAAAAAAGGAAACACACAAATGGCATTACATTATCGTAGATATCATCCCAAGGATTGATTTGAATTTACCTCTTGTAATGATAACGGCATAACAATCCGACTTTAGATCAATCCCAGTTCACAAAAGTATACAGGTCAAGAAAAACAATTCCAATGAGAAAATCTCAGGATTTTCCTCAATAATCATACCAGAAATATCATATTAAAGTAAAAAAAATCAACAGAAACATGCTACATTTCAAATAATGAATTAAAATTAAACACAACCAAAAAATTCCACAGCAAACAATGAAACAGTAAAAACTGACTTCCTTATATTGAAACATAACTTCCATTTAGAGTTGGGGTTGATAATATGATCAAAGAAACATCAATAACCACCATGATCAAATGCAAACATAATCAATATAAACCGAACATAAAAAAACAAGAAAAAGAAAAAATGTACAGAAAGCAATAGAGGGAGGATACAACTCTTTCATCTGAACCATTGTCGATGTCTTTAATTCTTGGTTGCTGGGCCTCTGTCCCTTCGAATTTGCAGGCTAAAAAAGCAGTTCTTTTTCTTTGAAAAACAAATTGCAGGCCCGGCAAATTGCTATTATTTTATTAAAAATCAAGAATCGAATTTGGGGAGGATTCTTGATATATGGAGGGACAAGATGGCGAAGAAAAGACAGGATGAAAAATAAGAAATGAGAATAGAAAAGGTACAAAAATCAGACATGCGAAGACGGTGGTAAAGAAACGTGTCTCTTGCGCTGGCTTTCGCTTACTTTGCCTTTTCTTAGGAATGCCCAAAACCAAATGGGAAGGTTTGTTCACTGTCAACGTTAAAGACGGTCCAAGTCAACCCACAACATGCGAACCGGTCCAACTATTGTTCCGGTTTTTTTTTTTTTTTTTGAGGTTATGTCTTAAATGCTAAAGTTGAACCGAGGAGTGTTGTAACTTTAATTAACTTTAAAAAGGGGTTTTGATTTTGATGGTCAAAATTCTAGCATGAATCACTATTTTTTTAATATTTATTGTCCATTAAAAAAATTTAAAAACTAAAATTAGTTTTTAGTGAAATATTTTACGACGCTTATAAAAAAATATTTAAAAAGGCTAAATATGATTGAGTAAATTAAACAACAAATAATTGAAGGGCATAAATGAAAATTGAACTATGATTAAAAAAAAAAAATTGGGTTGCTTAGATATAATAGAGGGTCGATTACGGTATTACACTAGTGTGTTCATAACTGAACTTGTGTGAATGAGATGGGCTTACGGAACTGGCCCTAATATAGGCCCAATTCCGGATAAATATTAAAGAGGCCCATGAAATACTAGAAATTAGTACAGTTAAAAGGATTAAGGAAAAGAAAGGGACTTTTAATGACTTTAGGAAACTACTTGGTTAGATGAATTTCGGGTGAGAAAATAAAATAATGAAAAGATTACTAAACATATTAATTAATCTGTGATCAATTTAAATCAGAAACTGTAAACAATTCTTTTGTTTAAATTATTGAAATTATAAATATAGTCGGGCTATCTGCTACACAAATTTCTAAATACATCTCATTCTTATGTACTATATATGTGTGGGACTGTTAAATCACTATTTGTATGAAAGTTGGATTCATTTAGAAATTTTAGGGGTGCAAATAGCCCTAACCATATATAATCTTCATTTCATAAATATATACTATATGAATTATTAATTAATTAACTAATAATTTTTTTTATTTAATTAGTATATATGTTTTATGTGATGCCTAAATGGTTATTTTAAATGCACAATTTGTAGCTCTTAGTGTAGCGTCTAGGACAAAATGGCGTATAATTGGTTAATTGAATAATTAAACCCTTAATGTTTTTAATTTAATTATATGTGTTTCAGAAAAACGATAAAATGCATGATTAATTAATTGGTTGTATAATTAAATCAAGAAGCATAAATTATATTTTATCAAAAGGTTCGTAATCAAAAATCGAAAAGATAGAAATGAAAATGAGGTCAATTGGAGACCCGTAGCTCAAAACACGAAGAATACGAAGAATCGAAAAATGAGATATTTTCGATCAAAAAGCAAAAAATAAGATAATTTGAAAAATCAAGATATTTTGTAAAAGTTGAGATATTTTGTAAAAAAATAAGATATTTTGAAAATGTGTATATATTATACAAAACGAATTATAAAAAGTAATTCGAACGAAAAGTCAAAAAGTAAGATATTTCTCTTCTCTCTCATCTGTTTTTCCGGCGGCCGCCATGCCACCGCTGCGTCGCCGCCGCCGTCGAAACTTTTTTCTTCGGCCGATTTTCACACCTTTTATAGCTTTCGACGAGTCTGTTCCAAATTCGGGCTCGGTTTTACATTCCGACATCTCCTTCGCTGGAAAACAACCGGTCAACCGTCGAAAACCCTATTTTCTTCTCTCTTCTCTCTCTCCCTCATCGGAAAACTGGTCGGAGCTCTCCCCTCGGTCGCTGTGTATGTGTGTGTCGTGTTGGGAGGTGGCGGTGTCGTGTCTGTTTCAGGTGTGTGTGTTTGTGCGTGTGTGTGTGCTATGTGTGGCTGTGTTGTGGGCGGCGCAGTGCAACGCCGTCGTGCGTGGTGGTGGTGGCCGGCGCAGGTTGCGCCGGCGAGTGTGCAGGTGGTGGTGGTGGGTCGTCAGTGACGGGAAGTTGCCGGCTGTGGTTGTATATTAGAGGTAGGGCGCTGGGTGTCGCACCGGGAGGAGACACGCGACTGCGCGGGGCGCCGGGCCGGACGCTGTGTGCGTGCTGGACGCGCTTCGGGCTACTGTATGTGCGTTGTGCACCGCTGGGGGCGCCGGGTAGTGTCGAGGCGCGTCGTGTGCGTGCCGGTGTGCGTGTGTTCGTGTCAGTCTGTGTCGTGTGTGTGCGTCGTGTCGCCAACGACATGAAGTCGTCGACCAGGAGTCGGGGGTCTCGGTCAAAGTCAATCCTTATTTGATAAATTATGAAAACACCCCTACACCTTTAAACGCTCCGTTTGAGTTCGTTTTCCTCCGTTTAAGCCCGTTTTTCTTCCATTCAAACTCTAATATTTCCCTTTTCAACCTATGATCACATGTTTAATCTTCCATACTCGTTTCTTCATCTTTGTTTTCTTAAGCTTTCGTTTCATTTCGTCTCGTTTTTCCTATTGTTTCTTCTTCGAGAGAGTTTATATAATTAATGTATACGTAATTAATGTAATATGGATCTAAGAAAGCTCTTTACATGTGTAGGCTCACAATCAAAACAAATGCCTTAAAACTTGATACTCTGTTTTTACACGCGGTTACCACCGAACAAGGTGGGGGTAACTTCTAATCTCTATATGTTTATTGTTTTTCATATTTGATATATGAATTGTGGAATCCTATGTGTCGTGATTATATGCTGTGAATTCTGTGTTCGTGATATTATACTGTGAAAGGACTAAGGTCCACATTCATGTCACGGAGGGACTAATGGTCCGTAAAAAATACATGGAAGGATTGGTGGTCCATAAAATGCACCAACGGTATATCAGACCGTTATATAGGGTAAGACGGGTTACACCCACACCTAATAGTATTTGGATTTGTGGTTCATAAAATGCACCAACGGTATATCAGACTGTTATATTAGGTAAGACGGGTTACACCCGCACCTAATGGTATTTGGATTGGTGGTCCATGAAATGCATCAACGGTATATAAGACCGTTATATAGGGTAAGATGGGTTACACCCGCACCTAATGGTATTTATGTGTTATGCATTCTATGTGCTGTGTCTAATTGTCGAACTCATTTGTGTTTGATTTGTTTAACTGCTTAATACATGTTAAAACACGGAAATTATTCTCACGAGTGTATTCCACGCACTCACCCCCCGCATGTATTCACTCTACAGGAAATAATGAAAGTGGAGAAGCGTAGAGAGAGGGGTGTCTTATCATCTGTGTCATTTTTCCCTTTTTGTCTTTCCAGTTTTGTCTTTTAAAATTATGTAGATCGTTTGTAAAAGTTAAACTGTTCTTCTTTTCGTTATGGATCCTGTATGATGTTCCGCTGCTATGTTTAAATGTTTTATTTCGGCTAGGCGCCGAGGATATGTATATGTAAAATTGTATCTTTAAACTGCTTTCGAGGTTTCTGTTTTAAATCTTTAACTATTTCCAAAGTTTCTGTTTCAAGCGTTATTTCGAATATTTACTCGTATATTATATCTGTAAGCTTTTTAAAATATACGTCTCTTTCCCTTTCTTCTTGCACGTCCACAAAGAAAACTCTAATATTTTTAAGTACGAAAATGGGGAGTGACACTTGGTGAATAAAAGAATGAACAAAAAGGAAAAAACCTAAGAAAAGGGTTATTTTATAAATTTAAAAAAAAAAAAAAATTATGTTCAGTCAACTGAAAGAAGGTAAAATCTCTTATAAGTTATCTATATTCACTTTTTCTCACTCATTTGTTCAGAAAAGATAACTAATATTCTTTCTTTTTTGTCATAAATGAATTATAGAAAATTCAATAAAAAATTAAATTGAACTTTTGAAATGTCGAAATATCAGTTATAAGAAAGTGTGATTCCATTCATGCCTCTAAACCAAAAATATTTAATTGCTAATGAAATTTATATGACCTTTTCAACATAAAATATTAATTAAGTGGAATGATGGGATAAGTAGTTTGGTAGTTTTAAATTTAGTGTTTATATTAAAGAATATGACTTAATTGCATGAATAACATACTATATTAGAGTGAGAGATTAGTACAAATATACTAGTATAATGGTGGTCAAACAAAACCTAACTCTACTAGCCATCAAGATTTTGGACATATAAGGAAGTATAGTAGTTTATACTTTAGCCACTGATTAAGATTTGTTTCATGTTTCAAAGTAATTGACATAAGCTGTCTGCAAAATATTCAACAATATGCTCACAAAGTAATTCATCATTTCATACCTTAAAAAAAAAAAAGTTAAAAGTTGCTTGTCATTTTACATTTGAAAAGTAAGGGCAGGAAGAAATTAATGAAGCAATTGGTGGTTTCATACTTACATATAACTTTAATGTTTACTACGTACATTCCGGTGAATAACACCTAATGTAATAATTATAAATAGAGGGTCTAGAAATAAGATATGGAGGTAAATTTGAAAAAAAAAAGTTTGATTATGGTTATAAAGACAAATAACTAGAATCAAAATTAAGACATCTAAAAATTCATTTAAAGGGATCAGGGAGAGTATCTTTTTAAGTGTTAGCAAATTAAATTTAACACAATATATATTATTTTTTCAAACAAATAAAATACAAATTAAAATTATTTTTAATTAAAAAAATTTCTTTACTAAATTTTTTTCTTGTAATTTTTTTTATCAATATATTACACATAACACAAATTGATATATATTATCACCACACATGACAAGAATTTAAAAGATGCTACAAAATCAAAATACCACATATATATTTATGTGTGTGTGTGTGTGTGTATGAACACGTTTTCATAGTAGTTGATGCAACCCTCTACCATGCAAGCGATAAAATGATCAGAACTTTTATTTTATGATGTGTTTTATAGTTTATATTCTATTTAATCAATATATATATATATATATATATATATATATATATATGTTACCTATATAAAATATTTGAAATGAACAACATCCGTGGTTTCCAAGATCGATAATGGATAAATTTATTTTTTCCAAAATTTTGATATTTATTTCATTTTCTTAATTTATTGATTATTTTGCTGAACATATTGGACGAGAATGAGAAAAAAATATTTGTAAATATACAAAAGTATCAAAAAAATATCTAATGAATATTCATGATAAGCTTGAAGTTTATCAATTTGACTTGTTAAAAAATGCAATAATGGTGATGATCATCTACAATGACCATGATTGTAAAGGCATTTTTACGATATAATTCTAGCATTCAATTATACTTGATCACTCACATACAATATATCGTGTAGATGTATATATGATTCAAAGACAGAAATGGGGTATTGTTTATATAGTTTATTCTTTATATATTTTTCACAAACAAGAAGACAAATTAAGTAATACGTGATTTAAACTTTGTAGAACTTATATTGGTATTATAGTAGTTTACATGATCTAATACTTTTGGAACTCTTATTGTGCAATGAATATATGTAATAAATAATTAACAAGAATTGTCTATATAGCTTTTATATATTACATATTATTTTGTCAAAACTTTAAGATAAAACTTATGTATTACAACACACGTGAAATATGAAAGATGTTCAACGTCCAAAATATCCATATAATTTCAATTAGATTTCCAAAATTTTATATTCTTGTAAAATAAAATACCTATATATATTTTTAGTAATATCAATATTTTCAATATTAACTGTACGAAAGTAGGAGTGGAAAGAGATAGATGAGATCGTGAGCTACATATACATGACTTTCTTAATTTTATTTTTTATTTTTAAAAATCTCCTCATTGCTGGTTGAGGTGGTGTGGAAGCTGTAATATTGCTAGTTGTCTCCATGGGACATATATGTCGACAATATATTTTCATTTTTCTAGAGAAAATGTTGAATTATATTAAGGAAAAAAATAAAATCGAATGTCTAGGTTGCACTATAAAAACCGTGTGGACCAATACATGTCATTGGAATTAAGAATCTTGCTCACTCTATGTGGATTGCTACAACCTACAAACAACCATACCCCAATATCTATAGTGCTTGCCTACTATCACTACATGACAATTTTAGAATTCCATCTCAATTTCCATAATTATTCATCATCGTATATATAATTATAGTCATGATGTTATTTGTACTTATCATATACATGATCAAGTATTCAACGTGGCTATATTTGATGTGTTACCAGCACTCATCGTGTCCCAATCATGGATTCATTATAAATCATGGAGCCCACAATATATATATATATATATATATATATGTATATAATGTTTTAGAAATGTTAACAATTAATATAATTTAATTCTTCATGTGTCATTAACTAGCTCATTCAGCACTATCATTTTAAGTAGCGTATTACGCTTGACCTGTTGGTTCTGATATTTGATATTTTATTTTGTTAGTATTTTGATTTTCTGTGGTTAGATCATTTTTGGTGTTCAAACTTTAATTTGTTATCTGATTATATGGAAACTTGATTTGAAGAATGCAGAAAGGTGCTCTGTTATTTTCATTGAAACTTGTTACGCGTTTGTTGATCAAGTTGCTCACAGTTTTATTAGGGTTGTGTTTTGTTATACATGAGCCCTAACTTGTTATTGGGTCGAATCCTTGAAGTTTGTGGTGGAACTTGTCGATAGTTACTGAAAGTTTTCTATTTGAATACTAAAAAGAAAACACTAGTAAAACCTTCTGATTCGTCTTCAACAGTAAATTAGATTGCGGTGATATTTTATACACCCTCTACTAATTAATGTTATCAATCACTATATACATATAAATGATTTTATATATAACATTAATAGATATAATTGAGTATGATGTATATAATAGTGAATTGGGTCTCCTATTCCAATTTAATGTTTCATTTTGTATTCCATTATTTTTAATTCACATCATGAAATTTTCTATCACGCAATTGATGTTCCCCTCCATTGTTAAGCATTAATTACTTAGGTTATAATTAATTGGACATGCATTCTGCCGTACATGAGTATGCATTAATTAGGGTTTACATCTTAGGTTATGTTTTTTCTTTTTCTTTTTTATAGGATTTGTGATTTTGTCAATAATATTTGGCCCCAAACTTTGCATTGCGACCATTAAATGCAATGTACTCTGCAGTGGGGTTTAAACATAAAAGTCGAATACATCTTTATCTAAAATATTTCAATATGGAAATGATCAATACATATTCTACACTTTATTTACTCAAAATAACACTTTCATCTCATATATATAATCCGGTAATTAATATGTATTAGTATTTGATATCATTTTTTAACATTCAGTACTACAAACAATCATATGGTGGACGCATTACAATTAATCGTTACAATGATAAACACAATACTCGTTAAATTAGGGTATTGTATGAAGTTGATTAAATTAGCAAAGCTTGAGTGGATCACTATAACATTTGAGACAAGAATGTGTGTGTGTGTGTGTGTTTTATATATCCATTCGCTTATGCAGAATTTACATAGACATAAAGGTTAGAAAAACTAGTCAAATATTAACTTCATTTTTTTTAAAACAATTTTAGTAATCAATTAAATGTTAAAATGTGTAATTTAATGAAGATCGTATATAGTTTCGAGTCATATATTTAATGATTCTAATTGGCAGTAAATATGTCCCCATTTCAGAGTTCCATTTCAAAAAGTATGAGGCCACAACTGAACAACACAAACCTATGTCAAAATGTAAATGGTTACAATGGAAACAACGTGTCTTCGTTAGAAAAGCTTTGAAGAGCTAACCTCTACTTTTTAATATGATAATTTAATTTTTTATTATATATATATATATATATATATATATGTGTGTGTGTGGGTGTGTGTGTGTGTGTGTTTTGATAAATTAAAATTAAAATCGAGACAGAGAATTCAAATAAATCTTGTATTTAGAGGATTAAAACTTGGACCAATTTAATTGCGGCATAATTCCCAATCATTCGCGGCATTATTTTCTTTTCCCCTCTATAATTTGACATTAATAAAAATATCTTCTAGAAACCCACGTTAAAGTTTCCAGAAGCTTAAAATAATTCAGTTTAAATGTGTTTAATGTATGAAAAAAAAACTCAGAATATATAATTGAATATTAAATAAGATCTGATTGCAAATCAAATTGAATGTTGTGAGTTTGAAATCTGAGTCATTTACATGCATGCCCTGATTTAGATACATTCCTGAATTATTCATCTATATATTCCATGATTTATATGATAACTTGAAAATGGATTAATTATTAAAAAATGAGAAATTTTACGTTTTTATTTAATCAGGTCCACACGCAACTGGAAATGTCAAGATACAAGTCAAACTACTTCCAATTGATCAAAGACATGACGGGAAAATTTCTTGGTATAAGTTAGAAATTTGTGACATTCATTTAGACTTAGGTACAGTATATAGATTATAGAATAGTCATGAAATAAATTATCACCTCCAAAATGGAATATTTTATACAATAGCTGTCCTTTTAGTTTTTACTGATAATATGTATGCACTCGCCAAAGTTAATTTGCCCCAATAACAAATTTAAAGAAAACATTCATTTTACGACCCTTATATTTTTACAATTTTTCTTTTCTTTTTTTGCACTTTAGTTTATGTAAAGTTAAACCCAAAAAAAAAAGTATGAGGCAAAAATTAAATAAAAAAAAAAAAAAAAAGCACATGCATGAGGACAAAATATGCATTTTCCTAAATTTGGCAACCAAAAAATTTGTAAAAAATATCATATCATGTAGGCTATGGATAAATATTATCTCCTGTTGTCGACTAGTCAACTAATACTACGATATTTCATCAATTATTTGAGTTATCTATAGGTTATAAATTAATTTGTCATATTTTTCTAATACAAAATTTCAACTATATTGTAATATGCGCACGTAGGACGGTTCTACATGGGGTTAAGGCCTTTATAAATTTGAATTTATTTGGGAATATATTTGTAATGTTAAAACTACTTAAGTGATATTAGACTATTCAATGAATAATGATATAGTAAAATACATGGAAAAATATTAAAAAAAAAGTATTAGCAAATGAAACAACGTCTATACAAAAAATTTAAAATATGGAGATCAATAGAAGGGAATCAATGTTATGATATAATTGTTCGAGTTTATCTTTTTAGTGTTACGATGTAGCTGAATTAATGAATGATCTATACACTAAATATTTCTAGACAACATGCAATATGTGTTATTGTATTAATTAAATGATGATAACAATTAATATTTTTTTTCTTTCCGAAAATCAGCTAGTATTTATTTTTACTTATTATTAATTGGACTCATGTCAAATATTTGGTTCGTCATGCATGCATGAACTGATGAAATGATGAATTGCTATATACGGAATAAAATGATCAGACTGTAATATTGGAAATCTAAACCAAATCAAATAATTTGTCAAAACTAATATTATATTCCAAAACAACGATGGAACCAGATCATAAATTGAGGGGATCAATAATAATAATAAAAAAATATGTGCAGTAAACAATATATACATCTTATTTATCATTAAATGTTCAAAATATAAGGGATAAAAAAAATTCAAAACTGGCCACCCTTCCCTAAAGGGTAGTTTAGTCCCTGTCCCAACTCAATTCTTTTGTATTTATTAATCGATCTAGATATTCTATTATATTTTATTATTTTTAACACGTACAATATTGATTGATGATTAATGATATATATTGTGATTATTTTGAAATTAAATCAGATGAACGCTTATATATTGAAATAGAGGATGAAAGGAAATAGAATAAATGAATAATGTAATTCCATGTGCTAAATGAGGTGATGATTCTAACTCCCAAAGTGGTCCATCTTAATCAAGAAACTGGACACGTAACCAGTTGGTGGTTTCGTACCTAGTGGACTAACTTGTCTAAGAATTTGTTGGCAACAACAAAAATTTGACGAATTGTATTGTATTTTATTAATAGTGTATGTTAGTACATATATAAATATAATATAAATTGTATTAAATGTATGTCGATAAAGTAAATATAAAAGTTTAAAACTAAAACTAAAGAAAACAATAATATTTTATTTTCTCTAGCTTATAGGTGGTTGTATGCCACTATGTTGTAGATATATTATGATTGAATTAAGGTTTTAAAATGTTTCTATAATATTTGCTTGGATAGGTCAATCACATGTTCATTAATGATCAAACGTTTGAAAGGCCATTATATATGTTAGATTGTAAATATTGCTTGGGTAATCAATCTTTTGGGACATTGATGTTCATCTTATTATAGAAACTTGTTAAGTTAGTAATTCAAAAATGGATATCATCCAAGTTATTTATTTAGTATTCAAAAGATATTTCTAGCTTCTCGTGCACCATACCTAATTCGTGTGCTTATGTGAAGTGTGGCACTCGTTATACGAGATAGTAGTAGTTGTTTTATCAATTGTAGTTGATATGATCGAGTTAGGGTACTTAGGTCAATTCTGATCGATATTGGTAATTATATTATACATTATTAATTGAATAGAAATTAAAATAGTAGTTATGTTCGAGATAAAATATTGTTCCCCTACACATCGTAGGCATGACTTGCTGATGTGTAAAGATCGCATCCCTGTAAATATATTGATTTGAATTTAATGATTATATTAGATTTTTGATACATCAACGGTATATTAACATGTGCCAACGACGGATGGGGTAACAGTCCTGGTCGGAGATATCCATCCACCACTTAAATCCTTCTAATTTTGGCTCTAAAAAGAAAATTGTGTCCAATACCATAGTGACAGAGTTAACTATATTTTCTGTAAATTGAAAAGTAGGTTATTACATGTTGAATTTTGGTACCTTGACTTTAGACTTGATAAATCGTTCTGGTAGTATTAGTTCTACTTGGATCCAAAAGAGTTGGAGAGGTTTTAGCCTTATGTGGAAAATACGTAATAATTATTTATATGAGATCTTAAGTTTGTATACGTCTCTAGAAAAATTGGACGAAATTGAACCATGAGAGAGAGTATATAAAATTCTTTCTCATGGGTAGAAAAGTTTGTGGAAAATGTGGGGTTTATTGTGTATTATGCATCAATTTGGTTCTAATTTCCACCTTCCTACCACCCTTTCTTTTGAAAAGTAATCTTTAATTAGTATTTTTTTTAATTATTTTTTAAGTAAGTCAAATTTGTAACTAAATTTATTGACTGATGTTACCCCATCCACTGTAGGTATATTAATATATTAATATGTATTCACTACTGATAGATGTAACATATATATCAATTTCACATATTATAATTTAAACCATGGTTTGTGGAACCAGACCGGACCAACCGGTTCAACTGCAAACCGGTCCTTGGTCCGGTCCCTTTATGCCCATAGAACCGGAAATGCGGGCTAACCACTAAGAACCGGTCAAAACCAGCTAAAAACCAGTTGATCCGGATTTTTTTTTTACTTTTTTCATTTAAAAATTTGAACTTCTTGTTTGTTTGTTGTTGTTTTTTTTTTTTTTTTTTTTAATTTGAACTTCTCAGCATTCCATTATAGTAAATTGCCTCAATGCTAAGTTTGATTCCCAATCCGCATTTACTTATAAGTTTGATTCCCAACCAATGTGGAACAACCACTATTCCACTAGCATTTACTTATAAAAGACATTGTTTTTAATGTCAATTTTGATTCTCAATCAATGCGGGATAAACATTAGCATCATTGGCAATGCATTGTTTCAATATCGTACAGTAGTATCATTTATAGTGGATGACTTCTATTTCATTTTAGTTGATTAATTAATGTGGGACAATTTTTACACTTATACTACAAGTTCTCATATTGTCTTTACCTTTGTTTCAATGTGGGACTACTTTTAATATGAACTTATATACTTTACTACAATTCTAATATTTTTTTTTAGTATTTTTTTATGTGGGACAACTAAAATATTATGAATAAAATATAAAGAAATTAAAAATACATTCATATTTTTCTAAGAGAGAATTCATATATTATTAAACTTAAATGAGTTTTTTTTAGTTTTTTAAAATAGTTTTGATATTTTATTATTATATATGTATATATATGTGTAATTTTATATATTATGTACTATTTTGAATAATATTCTAGATTTCAATTACACAAATATTTTAATTTATTATTATCATTATTACAAAAAAAATTTGTGTATTATTATTATTATTATTGTTAATGTTATTGTTATTATACTCTTTAATTTTATAAAAAAATAGATAATATAAAAAAAATCAACTAAAATATTATTGATAAATTTGTATTGACTGGTCGGACCTCTCGGTTGATCCGGTCCGACCGGTGGTCAAACCGGTTCGACCACAAGTCTGGTTCCACAAACACTGATTTAAACAAATTAAATCATTACACATTATCAGTGAACATATTAAGAGTTATTCAAAATGGACATTTTAACAATTTTGTATTAGAAAAACTATTAAACATGATATTATTAATATCAAGACTTTAGCAGTCACATTTGGTGCTTTCAAACACATCCCATCACTTATGAATTCAAATTCTTTATTTGAATTTAGTGTATATTATAAAAATAATTGCACATAAATTAATATATGGTAGGTATCTCTAAATATAAAATATATAAAGAATCTAATCCAGTAATGGAGCACTTTATTATCCTTACTTCCCAAAGTCCAAATAGAACATCAATCTTTAATTTCACACAACTTTAACTAAAAAGAGAGAGAATTAATACACAAATATTGAAGATATGAACCATCATGTAAAAAATCATTCTAAGTCAAAGCCAATACATAATATTTGATTTCTTTTCAAACAAAACGAGTCATCCCCGCGCCAGTGGCCATGGCTCTATATATTCTCACCTTAAACACCATTAATTTTACTACAACAACAAAAACACTTCCATTTTCATATCTCTCTCTCCCTCTCTCTGATCATGGAGGGCAGTCATGAGACAAGTGGAAGAACAGCAACTAGTGCTGTAATAACAAGTTCATCACCATCAATATCGTCATCAAGAATATCTCCTCCTGATCCTCAATCTCAGCAAGTAGTGATCATAAGCCCATGTGCAGCCTGCAAGATATTAAGAAGACGATGCGTTGAAAAATGTGTGTTGGCACCATATTTCCCTCCTCATGATCCACTCAAGTTCACCACTGCTCATCGTGTCTTTGGTGCCAGCAATATCATCAAGTTCTTGCAGGTATATATTCATTCTTCAATCCAAGAATTCAATCACTTTATTTTGTCTGTTACACAATTCTTTTCTTTTATTTTTATCTTTTCCATTTAATCAAAATTCTGGACTCTCAGGTGTGTGTATATATATATATGTACATATAGAGAGAGAGAGAGTGAGAGAGAGAGATAGAGTAATTGAATGAAGATAAGACAACATATTTCATTAGTAAGAGATTATGTTACTTTATTGAGTATTACCAATGTAAATACATTCATATGACCGCAGGCAAAAGCACTATTTGACCATCTATTGAAAACCACCCTTATATTGAAAACCACCCTTATATTTGGTATCCCAATTAATGTGTCGTGACATTGAAATATAAGATAAAACATTAATACTCTATAATCAAGCATCGCACACTTTTATATATTTCCTTTAAAAAAAAAAAAAGTTTTCACACGACCGGTACTTAAAATATAGGGATATTTGCAATTTTAGAACACAATTTTTAGGAATCTTCAATTTAGTACATTAATTTATCGGGCTTTAAAAAAAGAACACTAATGTTTTCATTTCCACTAGTTGAGGACAAATTCGCCAAAATCCCCTATTTCGAGCTAATTTTGCACGTGATGTGCACATGTCTTCCTGATTTTGGGTTTTTCAAAAATTTCATTAGATTCCTGCTAAACTCAAGCATGAATCTAACTGAAATTGGTAATTTAATTTGATGTTTTGCTATGGCCTAAACTCTCACACATCTTAAACTTTTCGATCAACAAAATACTAGAAAAGTCAAATCTAAACCAATTTAAGTCAATAAATTAATCTTGTTCTAATTAATTTCTTGAATGATACATAGGAGCTTCCTGAGGAACAAAGAGGTGATGCAGTGAGCAGTATGGTGTATGAGGCAAATGCAAGGCTAAGAGAGCCAGTGTATGGATGTGCAGGTGCTATTTGCCAACTTCAAAAGCAAGTCAATGATCTTCAAGAACAACTAGCTAAAGCACAAGCCCAACTTGTCAACCTCCAATGCCAAAATACTAATCTCATGGCCTTAATTTGCATGGAAATGTCACAATCTTCTCCAACTATTTCCCAAGACGATCAACATTCTTTTGAACACAACGTGTCTTTCATGGACGACACCAATCTAGGGTTTCTGTGCGAGCAGTCCCTTTGGGCGTGACTTGATTTGTGTTCTTTACAGAAAACTACGATCAGGATGTGATGGTTAAACTTCGAGTTTTATTATTTGATCTCCCCAAATAGGAGACATTATAAAATTTATATGGTATGTATGAGAAAGGGAGGGCTATTTAGGGAAAGTATTGAATAAAGCTAATTATAGATCATAGTACTATAAAGTAAAGTAGTTGTTGGGTTGGGTGCATAGTTTTAGTGGTTAGATTGATTAATTACTAATGATTATGTTGACGAGTCTTTTAATTTCCTCTATTGTAATCTTTTTATTATTATGATCATTTCAAAGGAGATCTATAAATGTCTTTTTCCAAGTCCCATCTCTTGCCTTTTCTTCAACTTTCTGGTTACCTAATGTTTTTACTCATAATTCAAACACTTTTTTTTTAAAGTTGAAATCTTGAGATATGGAAAAACTGCACCCTATGTCCTCTATTTAATATCTATTTTATGCAGTATCCCATCGGGAATTTAGTGAAATAAATACGAATTTAAAATACAAAATGAAATAGAAAATAAAAATCAAGAAAATATAAGATTTAGATTTTGATATATTGGGCTAGCTACGTCCCCTCCAGCCCTCCTAGCCAATGTCGGTTCAGTCAACTCTCTCTCTCTCTCTCTCTCTCTCTCTCTCTCTCTCTCTTTTGTATTTGTTTTGTTTTTAATGACATATCCTAATTAAATATGGTCCACTTTCTTATATATATATTTATTTATTTATAGTAAATTTTTTATTTATTTAGCTCTTTAACTAAAATATCCCATTCAATTTTAATATTTTAATATATAGAAATAACATTGTTAAATATTAAATAAATATGTTTAAAATATATTGTACTCAGATCATTAAATATGATTAAGTAAGAATTTTACTTATAATTTAATAAGCTCGGACTTTAAGACTTTTCTAATACACATACTGGGTTTGTTTGTAACTGAATGTAAGTCTTAAGTAGTCTAACATTTCAAAATATTCAATACAACAAAAATTGATTATTTGCATTAATGAAATTTTTATGACAATAAAAATTATCGTGAAAAATCTATTACGATAACGTATTATCGCAAAAGATAATGATATAAACTGATAGAAAGTTGTCAATTACGATAAAATGATATTGTCTTTAATGTATTAGAGGCAATAACATTATAAAAAAATAAAAAAAACTATCTGCGAGAAAATTTTAAAGATAATAATTTAGCTACGGAGTGTTGTCGCAAAATGTTTTTAAAACAACTATCAATTTTTCCCGAAACTATTTTGTTGCCACTAATATTTTTTGTTGTTGTAGTGTTGATTGGTTACAAATTAGCGATTTGAATCAAGTGTAAAATTTTGATGATTCATCTTATATGTATAATTTATTCTTTAATACACTGCATTAATTAGTGACATAATATATATACATAATGTACGATAATTATTTTAAAATATCGGATAAAACTCACTTCAGAATTAGTTTGACAAATTAGTGTTACAATTCAAGAAGTTTTTTTCTTTTTCTTTTTTTCCCGAGAACGATGTAGGAGTTGTTAAAGTTGATAATTGTCATAATTAGGCATGATTAATATTCATAATGATGTAACCTACCCTCCTACATGATACATAGATTCTTGCAAATAGTATATGAGCTCACCAATATTGTCAATGGCCTAAGGAAAGATTTAATTATAAAAATAAATGACATGTTGGTTTTATTAAATCATTATGAATCTAAGAATGTTGCCGACAAAATATATAAGAAATAGCATCACTTGTACACACACACACACACACATATATATATATATATATATATATATATATATAATTTTGGGTTAATAGTGAGGTAGTGTGTGGTGTTATTATGTCTCATATGTATATTTTTTTAATTACTAACATCTTACTAAGTTGAGAGATGTATCTATCGTACTATATATGAGTAATTATGTTGTTAAAAAAATAAAATGATGTATTTGTTATAAAATTGAACAACTCTAACTTAAATCTCAAGTAGAATATCATAATTATCAATAAATATATAGGATAATAGTTAATTTCTAGTTTAGTTGAATTCAAATAATATTAACTTACATATAACTAATTTGAGGGTAATTAAAAATTCAGATACTTTCTAATGGGAAAATGTCCTTATATGACCTGATTTTCAAGTCTGGTCCACTAATATCATTACTAAAGATGTACCTAACGAAAAAAAAAAGAAGAAGTTAATTTAGTTTTTTTTTTTGTTTTCATAGTTCAATTAGCTAATTCTTATAATATTCAAAATGATTTACATAACTAATTTGACATCTATCTTCGATCAGCTTTTTCCATGAATAAAGAGGGTCAAGTGGAAATTAAGATTTTTTTGCACATGCATTTAAGAAAATAAATGCCATTTAAGGATAAGAACTCACGTGATTTGTTGACGTTTAAGATCATTATATTCTAAAATTTATCTATTCCCCTTCACTTTAAATTGTATCACGTACCTCAAGGACATAAAATATTTTAAAGTTAGACATTGAACTATAAATAAAATACAAAAAATGTTAGGACGAACACTGTTTATTAGGAGTATATAATACAAGATGCAATGAAATGTAAATAAAGAGTTTAATTTTTTCTTCTCTTAAAAATGTAAGAATCAGGTGCTCCTCACGTGCTGTCGGTAGCTGATTTATTTTTCTTTTCTTTATTATATTTAGTGTTGAGAAAAAGAAAAAAAAGCTTGCATGACAAATTATTTAGGTATGAATGTAAAAGAAGTGTGTAATAGTTGACTATTTATCATAGCAAGATATGCTGAATTTGAAGATACTATAGTTTGTAAAATTCATAGTAGGAATTTACCTTGAGGGTTCACTTATGGTAAACATACATACATATATATAGTTGTTCGATAAATCAAGAATTAGAAATCTTATCAAAATTGTTTGAATTTTTTTTGTATCGGATAAAACGATTATATACTCCCATATGAGCATTTTATTAAGGCTATATTATTTGAATTTATTTTATTTCTCAAAGTTTGGATTTTGTTTATCTATTTATGTTCGTAAAATAATGCTCAATTATGTTAAAAAAAAAAAAAAAATTGTAAATAAATAAAGTGAATTGAATTACCTATATAACTTCTTTCCAATTATGTTAGTAATAAATACTCATACAAGAAATATCTCTATTTTAATTTTAAAAGATATTGTATCTCGTTGATATTCAACATCATCAGTATAGGTATTAATGAGCATTATATTGAATAAATATATGTAGATAAAAATTAATCAAGAAAATGTGGAGGTGATTCTACAAGAAAATGGTAGTCCAAGGAAGAAATTATTTAACTCTATGGAACTATAATTCATCTCAAATGTACATGCATGTCAGTTGTGTTATATACTTATATATGAAATTGAACTGTTTTAGTTTTAAAAAAAATATCATGGACTCATCACATGATCATATGGATATGTAAAGTAAATATATATGAAAATGACTTATATACTTGAATATTAATATTATATAAATGCAATCTAATTAATTATATAAATTAAAATAACTGTTTACAATTGATTCCTTAAAAGACTATTAATTAATTAATTAATGATAATGATGATGATATTGACTGTAATTGAAGAACCCATCATGTCTGGATGCATAATTATTATGTAACCTACAAACACATGATTGTTGATCATTCCAAATTAGATTACAAATATAATTATTTATAAATTTAGATCACAAATTTACTGCCTCCAATTAATTAATCATTCTAAATTAGATCACAAATATAAATTTAGGGCCCAAATAGAATGTTGCTTCTTCATTAACTCAATCATCTCTTTCCACCGTCAAATCTAAAGACGTTCAAATGGTTCCGGAAACCGAAATTGGACGGTTTGAACCGGCGGTCAACAGTTCGGGGAACCGTTGATCCGGTTTCGGTTCCAAATCGAAACCGAAAACCGCCGAGAACCGGTTCGGTTTCGGTTCGCAATATGTCAAACCGGCCAACCGCCGGTTTTCGTAATTTTTTTTTTAATTGAAGATGTCACGTGTATGGTTGAATTTGAAACAGAAATAGTTGTTAGGGATGAACGATCAAGATTAAAGGGTCGTTGGAAACCGGCCGAACCGGCGGTTCGGCCCACTTTTTGATCCAACGACCGAGATCAAGTGGCCTTTGGTGATTGACGGATGAGATTATCCGAACCGCCGATTCAACCGAATCGGAACCGACGGTTCGAACCGGAGCGTTTGATTTTTTTTTTTCTTTTTTTTTTGGAATTTTTGAGATCTATAAATAGGGGTTCAAATTGTATATTTGCTCACATCAATTCTCTTGCTCTCTCTCTCAATTCTTGCATTCTAGCTCACTTTAATATTTCAAGTTCAAAACCTCTCAAATTCTTGTTATATTTCAATTTCTAGTTCTTATTATCATCTACTTCTAGTTCTACTTCTACTTCTACTTATATTATCATCATGTCTAGAAGAGGTTCTTCTACTTCGTCCTCTCGTGTGAAGGAAAAGAGTCTCATGCCACCTCCACAATCCTATGAAGATGATCTCATTGATCGATGGTATGACTACATTGATGAAAATATCGATTTGGGGAACAAATCACTCAAGCCTTAGCCGAAGAAGATGAAAAAGAGGTGTCGTCGACATAAGAGAGTTTGAATATCACTCAAACCACCTCAAGTAGAGCACCTTCTTCACTTCGAAGTGATATTTTCTCCATTCACTTCAAGAAGGAAGTCGTGCTCAATAGTGACGTCGACTACATAGTGACGTGCAACCATTGTGGGAAGCAATACAAGTTCAAGCATGGAGGGGGCTATGGAACGTTCAACAACCACGTCGCGAAGAAGCATCCCTACAAGTGCTCTCAAACACAACTACGAGGATTCACCGGGTCTTCACAAGGTATGGATTCTTTAACCTTTAAATTTAGTCAACTAGAACTTAGGAAAGGCACCGCCGATTTTATTGCTTCAAAACATCTACCTTTTTCATTTGCTTCCGATGACCTTTATGAAGATTATGTGAGAACATATTTACAACCACCCGCTAGAATGATAAATAGGAACACGGCCACTAGGGATATTGATAAAAGAGTACGTGAAAGAAAATATAAATTACTACAAGATTTAGCTAACCTTAAACTAAAAGTTGCAATATGTTGTGATTGTTGGAAAGATCCTTATAATAAAAATGATTATATGGACATTACTTGTCATTGGATTGATGATGCATGAGATGTTCAAAAACGTTTAATTGCTTTTATTGATTTTAATAAAAGACATACCGGTTTACATATTTCAAAAAAAATAATACATGTGTTAAATGATTATGGTATATTAACAAAAGTATTTGCTATAGTTTTAGATAATGCAACTAATAATAAAGCTAGCTTGCCTACAATAATTGATTTTTGTAAACCTTCATTAAATGGTGATCTTTTTCATACTAGATGCATGTGTCATGTTTTTAATTTATGTGTTCAAGATAGATTAAAAACTTTAGAAGAAGAAATAGAGAAAATTTGAGATGAAATTAATTTAATTTGTCATACCGTACAAATGCGAAAAAAATGGGCCGTGTTTTGTAAAATGAATGGATTAGAAGTAAAAAAAATTGTGAAAGATGTGCCACATAGGTGGAATTCTACTTTTTACATGCTTCAAGATTCGTATAATTATAGAGAACTTGTATGTGTTTTTTTTATGGAATTTGGTGATAGTAATGTTATGTTATTTGCCCATTCTTGAGATTCTTGTATAAACATGATGGGTATGTTAAAAAAATTTGAAGAAGCCACTAGGGAAGTAAGTGGATGTTATTATCCTACATCTCCTTTAGCTTTAGATCAATGTGTTAAAATTGTTTTGGTAATTAACTCTTATAAAGATGATCCTATTTTATGTAATGCAATTATTATGATGAAAATAAAATGGTTAAAATATTATCATGAGATACCCCCTTATATTTATGTGCTAAATTATTAGATTCTAGGATTAAAGAAGATGGATTAGAAGAACTATTAATTATGTACTATAATGCATTGTTCCCATGTGGTGTGATTAGTGAATATGATCAAGTAGAATATGTGTCTAATCCTAGGGAAGTAGTTGCTAGGGCTAAAGGTTATTTGTATGATTCATTTAGACAATATAAATGACCGTGCGTCGCAATGCGATAAAATTATTAATTCCTTCCCAACCCAACCAACTAGTAGCTAGGGCAAGTAAGATGTCGATCCCACGAGAAGTGATGATTAACTATGTCACCTATGTTCAATTCAAACAATTAACAGATTATGGGGGTTTTTGAGATTAATTATCTACCACTAAAATACTAATAAACTAGAAAGCAGATTAAAATAAGGATTCAAGATATGCAAATATTCCAGTTAACAGTTCAATTATCCCCCGATATCAATTATTCCCTAATCAACGTATTACTTCTCTCTCAGATTATCATGGAATTATCATCCCTAGCTTAACACTACGCGTCATTAAACCGAATCGTCTCTTAAGATTAGTTAATTAGGATACGCTCGCTAATCAATCCTATTTAATTGAATAACCTAGGATACGCTCGCTAGATTTAATTCATTCAAATGCATTAATCACCAAGACGATAGGATGAACTAGACTCCAAATCAACACGTGTGATTTGATAATACCAGGATTATGTTACCCTAGAGATGCACGACCTCTAGTTTACCACTTTATGAAACTTAAATGGCGCAACGACTCTTTAAGATTCTAGTAGTCAATTATCAAACACTTAACCTAGGTGATCAAGCTAAATCAAACATTAATAATTGAAAACATTATGCACAGATAACATAATCAATTTCAATCAAACATCGAGAGGGAAATACAGAATTAATTAGAAAATAATAAATATACGGGTTCAAACATCCCTACTAACCGGAATTAAAAGATTAGCCGATCATCCTTGATGTCAAATCCACAATAGCAATTGAATACTCCATCCGAATTAATCTAGGAAAATTAAAATGAATTCTTTCTCTCTCCAAGCTTACTCTCTCTCTTCCTAATCTAATTGTTGCCTGCGTGAATAGTGACTTGGGAAGAAAGTCAAATATATATATGGTTGCTCCCTTCAATATGTTAGCATGAAAAACACCCTTCTGGGCTGCCACTTCTTCCTCAAGAAAGGGCTGCTATTTCTTCAATATGTTGGGCCCAAATGGGTGGCATTGGGCCTTCTCTTGGACTTTAATTAGAAATTGAGTTGGGTCCAATTGATTTCTCTTCGTCCCTTAATCCATAAAATCTCGTCTCGACTCCAAAATACTTCAAAATTCCTAAAATAATCAAGAAAATGATTTATGAAGTATTTGGAGACACAAAACACAATTATATAGGAAAATCATGCATTCAATCAAATAATCGATCATAAAATCGCATATTAAACATTACAAAATTGCATGTATTTTCCACATATCAATAAAACAATTCATGGTGATTCAAGTAGTAGTGATGATGTAAGAGATCAAAATGTAGGATATAATAGTTATTCCTCTTCTTCATCTAGTTTTGAACCGACCCTTAGTCAATATTACAGCTTTTATGACATTAGAACGCAAAAAAGAGCTGGAGGTACTAACTCATCACAAGAATTAGATTCTTATTTAAGTGCTACTTTTGAATCTATTGCTTTTGAGAACCATTTGGATCTATTAAAGTGGTGGTCACGGAGCACCACCATGTATCCTATACTAACAATTATTGCCAAGGAGATGTTTGCATGTCCCGCCTCCACAGTTTCGATTGAACATGCCTTTAGCATATCGAGCCATACTTTGAGTGCAAGACGAGCAAACTTGGCCGCCGAGAATGTCCAAAACCTTATGCTCCTTGAGGATTAGGTCAAAGCAGCCAAACGTCAACAAAATCTCGATTACACACACGTTGAGGAAGGTGAACCGAATTTGTATGTCTACGACTCAAACACAACATCCTCTGGCGGCAGTGGTATCAACAACCTCAACGATTGAAGAAGGTAAGTTGAGGTAAGAGAACTACGTGAGCTTTGATTCCTTAATTCAATTTGAATTAAGGATACGTAGGCAATTTCATTTTAAATTTGCAATTTCATTTTAAGTTTGGAAGTGGATTTAACTCACTTCCATTATTTTATATATATATATATATATGTGTGTGTGTATATATATATGTATATATATATATATATTTAATTTGATATTTCATTTCTGAAACGCTAAGCTATTGCGTTTTATTCCTAACTTATTGCATCTTATACTTAACCTATAGCTATTATACATCCTTGGCTGATCTAATAGAACAAGAACACCAAAATGGCCATGGGGTTAAGTTTCTTTTAATTTCTGTTCTAATGCAATTCCATTGATATTCAGTATATTCAAGCTTTAAGACAAGAAAGAGATATTTACAAGGATATTGTGCATTCATTTGTAAAAATGCATTTAAAGGATCAATGATGATTAGTTGTATTTACTATAAATTGTTGGATATGTTTCGACCTTTCACGCATCGTAGCCTTTAATTTTTAATGTCATGTAAATTTAATGTCACGTAGTCTAGTGTACCTTCACCATAAGGTTTGGATATATATACTTCCTCTAATCGTAAAGGTAATTACCCCATAATTTATATTATTAATAATAATGTACCTTCACCAATTCTCTGATGCAACTATCAATTAGCATGTACCATTTTTTAGGATAATGTACCTTCACCAACTCTCTGATGCAGTTTTATTCTACCGCAGAAACACATTTATTCTATCGCCCGTTTAATTCGTATGTATAATAAAAATTATTTAAATATAAATTTCAAAGTCAAAATAAATAAAATGTAATTCCTGTGTCTTATAATATATTACAATATTTGGCCAATTTGTGTGTCTTTATAAAAAAAATATCACAAAAAAAAAATATTTTCTTAATGTTCTTTGCAAGCTAAATTATTTTCTTCGCAAGTTTGCAAGTAAGTTTAGTGTTTGTTGCAAGCTTAATTATTTTCTTTACAAGATCGCAAGTTTAATGTTCCTTGCAAGCTTAATTATTTAATTTGCAAGTTTGCAAGTTTAATTTCTCTTTGCAACTTTGCAAGTTTGATTTGATTTATTAACTACCCATAGCATACTTCTGAGTCTAGGATCGAGCAGTCGTCTTATACTTGGCTCTGTCGGTCTTGTACATGTGAGCAATCTTAGGCACAAGAGGATCATCTGGTCTACTTATGCAAAATTTCAATAAACATACAAACACATTACTATGTAAAATGGTGATACACATATTTTAGCGATCACCAGGTAAGAACAAAAGTTCATAAAACAATAGAAAGGAACATTATATTTATCAATAAAATTCAATCATCTCACAAGGGGTAAACCCAATAAAATAGATCTAATCTTCTAAGTTTTGGCTCATATATCCTGTGATACTGGATAAAGTCCACAAACAAACATGAACTCGGCATACCTGGTAATATAGGTAGGCTACATAAAACAAAATAAGAAGAGGCATAATGGCCCATATAGACATTGTGCTGACTATTCCAATAAGCACAAATGTTGAAATAAGCTGCGACACTTGGCCGAGGAACATGTTTGTGAATGGAGCAACATTTCGATCAATGTCACCTAGATCCTTGACAAATCTATTAATGATACGTTCAAGTGGATTTGTGTGAAAGAACACCATTGGAGCTCTAAGGATAACATTGAGCATGACATTATTCAGCCGTCTCGCAGCGTACAAGCTCGAGGTGATCAACCAAAATGAATTTCCTAATGCTACCAAAACTTGAAATTTGAAACATTTATATAACCAACAATGTTTTTAATTTTTATCATGCTGCAATAATGAAAAGAAAGTTAATATAAAAGGCATGAAAGCAGAGAAAACCATCATTATAAGCAAGAATAACCAATTGTAATACTCCCAACCAATTGTAATGCTCCCAACTTTTTATTAAAAACATCCAAAGGATAGAACTCACTTGACTCAGTGACAGAAGCGAATACACCATATTGTAGAATATTGGCCCATGTATATCTGTGCTGCTGTCTTGACCTGTCCAATAACTTAGCCATGTGCTGCTTGAAACTCGCAAGATTTCTGTTAGAACATAGCACATAATAGAATCATAACAACCCATGCACCTCCTAAAGCATTCTTGTACCTGGAGCAGTTCAAAACAAAAATTAAGATAATCCAAAATTCAGCAGACAAATGCTTATTTTTTAGTAGCTACTGTTGAACACACATAGGTCGAAACGATAAATTATCGATCTGACACATAACAATTGAGAGACAAAACAATAGAATAACTAAGATGATATCAACTTTATCAATCACTTTCTTCGATGATAATAAGATTTTAATGCAACTGACTCTTTTTAACCAACTCTCTCACGTTTTAAAGTTTAGAACACAAGTAATCCAAAGCATGAACCAAATGGAGATATCGACTAATGCAGGTAGATTAGAAAAAGACCATTTATAGATTTATATACTAAAACATAAAACATGTGAAGAAAATAACATATGGCCAGACCTCAGCTTAATATGGCGCTTCAAAATGACCATTAGATGTTGCAAATTTAGTAATGTGAGACATTAAACTATGTTTTGTACCTCACCAAAACATGCCAGCTCACAACACCAGTTTCTCGTTCTTCCTACTTGATCAGAATGGACTTCTCTTCTTTCTTTTTACTTGTTTTGTCCACATCTTGAGACATCTTGTTGCTCAAACCATTACCAACAGTTTTAGTATCTTTATCGTTAATATTTTCCAGTTCTTCAACATACTCCTCCATTTTGCCAGCATTTTCCATAAGTTCTGGAATAGAATGTCACTATTCGAGAGCTCTTCAAATGCCCCCTCCTCTTTCACCATACCATCATGCACCAGTAGAATTTTATCCGCTTGCGACAGAAAATGTAGTTGATTTGTGACTGGTACTCTTGTTTTTCCTCTTAATTCACCTTTGATGCATCTTTCGAAAACCTAGAGCAGACGAGCACAAATGACAAATCATGAATGCAGTTTCTTATAGCTTATCTCATAGACTGAAAAGACATCATGCAGAAAGATCAAACTATTCTTGCATCAATATTTACAAGAATATTCATGGTTAATTTAATTTTGGTCATATCAACTCTCCGCATATATTATTCTTCATATACTTTCCATTTAAACATGTAGAACCAGAAATGGCAGCCAAAAGAATTTATTATGCTATTAAAACAAAAAGCTAACAAACAATGATTTTTCTATCAGGATCAGAAGTAGGGTGACTTTGAAGGGCACATGCATATATATTTGAAAGACTCACCTGGCGCCCCACATGAGCATCCAGAGCACTTAAAGGATCATCAAATAAGTAAACATCTGAATTAGAATATACAGCCCGAGCCATAGATACTCTCTGCTTTTGACCTCCACTAATGTTAACCCCGCGTTCTCCAATTTCAGTAAGATGACCACCCTATCATATGAACATTAGAGGTCGTAAAAATTTAAGACAATAAAATTCTACAAATCAATGATAATCAATCAAGTTAACAATGCAATGATATTTCTCAGCATTCTTACTGGCAGCAGTTCTAGGTCATGCCGCAGGCAGGTCACATCTATTGACTTCTCATATCTTGCAGGTTCAAATGGGGAACCAAATAGTATGTTGTCACAGACCTAAAAAAAAAAAGCTCTCATCTAATGAAGTGTAGTTAACTTTGGCATAACCAATGCCAAAACCAAATTCAATAGATTAACAAAATGAAATTGCCTACGTATCCTTAATTCAAAACTCACGTAGTTCTTTTACCTCAGCTTACCTTCTTCAATCGTCGAGGTTGTTGATGCCACTGCCGCCGGAGGATGTTGTGTTTGAGTCGTAGTCATACAAATCCAATTCACCTTCCTCAACGTGTGTGCAATCGAGATTTTGTTGACGTTTGGCTGTTTTGACCCAATCCTCAAGGAGCATAAGGTTTTGGACATTCTCGACGGCCAAGTTTGCTCGTCTCACACTCAAAGTGTGGCCCGATACGCTAAAGGCATGTTCAACCAAAACCGTGGAGGCGGGATATGCAAACATCTCCTTGACAATAATTGTTAGTATAGGACACATGGTGGTCCTCCGTGACCACCACTTTAATAGATCCAAATGGTTCTCGAAAGCAATAGATTCAAAAATAGCACTTAAATAAGAATCTAATTCTTGTGATGGGTTAGTACCTCTAGCTCTTTTTTGCGTTCTAATGTCATAAAAGTTGTAATATTGACCAAGGGTCGGTTCAAAACTAGATGAAGAAGAGGAATAACTACTATATCCTACATTTTGATCTCCTACATCATCACTACTACTTGAATCACCATGAATTGTTTTATATTGTCTAAATAAATCATACAAATTCCAAACTTAGAATGAAACTCAAGCTCTTTCAATTTTTCCCCCTCCCTTTGGCTAATGTTGTTTCAATAGTTACTTAGTTAGATACTTAGATTTTAGACTTGTAATTATAATTCAAGATAGATAGATAATTGTAATTGTAATTCAAGATAGACTTTTATTTCTTTTAGATAGACATGGATTTTGTTAATTATAATATATAGAAACTTTTGTAATAGATTAGATAGAGTTCTAACTTGTAATAATTTTCCAAGTTATAATGAAAAAGTTTGTTCACTTCAATATTTTATATTCCAAATTTCAATTTCTCATGGTATGGTATACTTCAAAACAAACATTAAAAATTAAATTTGGAGTTGTGATCTTAAAATTTTCAAAAAAAAAAAAAAAAAAACCGCCGAACCGTTCCGTTGCGGTTGAACCGGCGGTTTGGAACCGAAACTGGAACCGCCCATCACACGGTTCGGTTTCGGTTCCACCAATCCGAAACCGTCGAACCGAAACCGGAACCGGCGAACCGTTTGAACATCTTTAGTCAAATCATGGGAAATGACAAAAAAAAAAAAATTCAAGTTAGAACTAGAATCAAAATTCAAGAAAAAAAAATACAAACAAATACAATGAACATATTATTATAAGATACAAACAAATTACATTAAATAATTTTCTAACTTGTGTGTGCAAATTAATATTGGACAAAAATGAGTAATAGTCTTATATAAATATATTAACATATGCAAAATTAACTTAAATTGGTCCATTTACATGCATGCAAATTTAAAAGGCCTCTTGTAGGGAGAAAAAATGTTATGTACTTTCTACATCTAAGTTACAAAAAATTATATGAAACGTTCAAATTCGTATGTTGATTGTGGATTATGAATTATAAATTGATCTATCTCACGAATTTTTATCTGTTAAAAATCTCAAAAGAATCCTATGCCATACAAATAAACTAGTTTCTATATATATAAGACTGATCAAATAGTATAATTGCATGTGTTTAAATTGTATAGATCTCATAAATAGGGGATTTTAATATATATATATATATATATATATATATATATATTAGAATGGTGCTTAATGTAATACGTGTACAAATTAGAATTTCTTTTTATACACATGTGACAAAACTTATATATACTAAAGACGAGATAAATATTATATTATAATATGTAATCTAAAATCAAATTTAATGTATTGATACACCATAGGGTTTAATCAAATATAAAGGAGTTACCCTTAATTACTTTTTTTTCATTTGCAAGCAAAAGTGCAAAGTTGTTAATGTAAAGTTGGACAAAGCCCAAAGTTAATGTTTGACCTGCAAACAAATGTTGTTGCTTTTCCGTTGTGTACACACAGATATTCCATCGGAATGTTTGCTCCGTTTTCTGAGACAATTTTTCAATCATTTTTTAAATGTATTGATGTCCATAGTTAATTATTGAGTCGATCTCTGATCAAATATTCTAACATAAAAAATTTAAATGAATTGGATTAGTAATCGGTAATACCATCTCATTTTTATTGTACTTGTGAAATCGTTTCATTTGAATTTTTATGATAATTATTTTATTAGGTCATGATTTTATGACATCAAGTTTATTCATCCTTCGAATTTATTAATTTGCAGAAAATACAAATTATTGTTTCTAAATTTCTCTTTTTCGCCCCACTAGAAAATTGAGCAGAATTTGAATAGACAAGTTAACAACCATAATTATCAACCAAAGTTTACTTTACTCAGATTTCAGACTGAATCCTCTGTACCAAAATTTCTATCTCATTTGTATGCCACATTAAAACAACGTAGTTTTGATATTGGAAAAAACTTATAATTTATAACAACTTTTAATTTGAAAATCAACATAACATGTTTTGGGATGTGGTACATGAATATTTGGTATAGGGGATCTGATTTGCTCAGATTGCCGCTCACTAATCCTGTCTTCACATCATGATCGTGTAATAGTGTAAATAAGCATTCAACGTTTGAGTATCACTCTTTATTTATTTATTTATTATAATTTTTTTAAATTAACATGTACACAATTCATTTTTGGGTGCACATTTGCCCTACTCATTTCAAAGATATTCTCATACCATTCATGAGCGTGTTATAACTTCAAAATGTTTTTATTTTTATTTAATTGACACATCAACATCATATGACAGTCATGTACATCTAGTGGCGGACCCAGGATTTCTACTCAGGGGGGCCCAAGTCAACTAATAAAAAAAACTTATACGAGACGGTCTTACAAATAGTTACAGTGAGATAAATTTTTATTTCCCACAAAAAAAACTCATTTTCATAAATATAGATGTGAATTGTTTTTATTATCCACAAAAAAAAAAACTCATTTTCATAAATATAGATTTGAATTGTGAGGCGTGTCTTACGTAATTAGATTCGTGAGATAGTTCTCACATAAGACACAATTTTAAAAAAAAATAACAATTCTAAATTAACAGCATAAATTTGTTACAACTTCGATAAAAGCAATATATTACAATATAAAGTAATAACATTCTAAATAGTAACTTAATTATATCTCTATTTTACAACATCAATGTAAAAAAATAAATAACTTAACACATGAATTACAACATTTGTCTTTTATTTTTCGTATTTTAAAATTGATGCATGATAATATCTTTATTGCTAACAATAAATCAACAATAATAATAAAAAAAATTAAGTAAAGAAATAATATAAACACAACATTTTACCTTAAATTTAGAAGGAGAAGGAATTGAGGGAAAAAAAAAAGAGGATTTATATATGTTAGCTTAAAAAAGAAAAAAAAAGAATAAATTTGCACATATAAAAGACAAGATGTTGGGTTTGTGTCATATTCATAACAATTTTTTTTATTTTTTAAATTAAAAATATGAAATTACATAAATACCCCTAGCACTTTTACAAAATTTCAGGGGGCCAATGCCCCCCTTGGCCCTAGTGTAGGTCCGCCAATGTGTACACCCATGTAGTAGAAAATGGTAACCTTTTTGATTTGACAGTCATAACAACTCATGTAAAAGAAAATGGTCACGATTTTGAGACAATGTTAAAAGCACCTACATCAATAGTTTAAAGAATTATATTAATATATTAAAAAAAAAAAGTAAAACAACTAACACTCTCTCACTTCCATTTCACTCGCTCTCCTCCTTTATACACTCTCTCTCCATTTAAAATATGTGGCTTCTGCTTATTGCTTCTCTCTCCCGTAAAACATTTTGTTAAAGTGTTTCTAAGTAAGAATATTGTCACTAATGCAAAAACACTGCAACCTAATTTAATTTTAAAATATTCAAAATATCAGTAAAAACACTACTATAAGAACTACTGACGTAGGTGCCCTAAGACGTTAGATGTATAAATAGTTTAAAATTTTTGGAGCTCTAGATTATTAGTTTTATATTTTATATTTGTATTGATAGTTGACATATTTTTCAAGATTTAAATCAATAAAATTCATATATATATTCTAGTATAAGGCCCGTGTAATACACGGGATGAAAAAACTAAATTAAACTTAGTCAAATTAAAAAAATATAAATATTAAGTATGAAAATAAATATTTATGATTTTGTGCGATACACATCTTTTAATTTAGTATGGAATATAACACAGTCTGAAAAGAATTGTTATGTATATTATATTCTTCAATCCTCCCACTATTTTTTTATTTTATTGTTAAAGTTTAGAGTAACCCTAAATTTCTTTTCAATTAAATGATAAAAATTAATCAGTTTACATTTATCTTGATTTTTTTTAATATATATTTTTCACTAAAAATTTTAAATTAAACAAAATTAAAATTTATAAATAATTTCTATATTTGAAGTTTAGCATGTGTTATTTTCACAAAATTTCATTACAAAATTCATATACTATTTACTAATAGCTATTATCAACATAAGTAAATTGATATCATTAAATAGCCACATTAATTAGCTTTAAAATTCTATTTATTATAGATTTAATTTGTAAATTAAAATAAAATTAATATGAAAAATTGTATGATTGACATGTGGCACATGTGGTCTTACTTTTTTATATATATATATATATATATATATTACATTTGTCATGATGCATCATGGACAACATCAATATATTCTAAAATTAATTATCCTACAACACATTAGTGGCCAACATATTAATATATATATAAGTGGTGAATAAGTGATTGATAACATTCTTTTACGGATAATTTATTCACATTCTTAATATTATAGCAAATGCATTATATTTTGTGAATATTTTATTGTTTATATAAATATATTCTTAAATTAATCTTAAATTATAAAGATAACATTTATAGTTAAAAATATTGAGAATCACTTAAATTTTGTTTCATAATGAATATTTCAATACAAATAATCAATCACTTATAAAACTATATATTACATCAATGTTAAGAAATGTGAAAAAATTATCCATAA
Source organism: Scutellaria minor (assembly GCA_954870855.1). Classification (NCBI taxonomy): domain Eukaryota; kingdom Viridiplantae; phylum Streptophyta; class Magnoliopsida; order Lamiales; family Lamiaceae; genus Scutellaria; species Scutellaria minor. The sequence continues at coordinate 7,269,625 of OX940729.1, forward strand.
AAAGAAGATTGAGGAGAATTCAAACCTCAATTTGAAAATTTCAATTAGCATTTAAGAGACTAGATTATTACACATGCCATAAATATTCGGATTGGATCTTCTATTACATTTGATGTTACATTTCATGTTTCATGGCATTTATTATATGACATGTGTTAAATAGTGATGTCATCGAATACACTTGGCGTGTGGTGATTGTTTTGGAATAGGAGATGTAACACCAATCTCATGTGATAAATATTCACAAATAGATATCTCTAAAAAGAAATATTTGGAAATTGAACCTATCAAATTACAGGTGGGTTAGTTAAAATTTTATATATAAGTTGTACGTAATAATAAACACGTATATAAGTTTGTAAAGGTTTAATTCATGAATATAGTTGAACTTGTTGTGGCCACCAAGGGATTGTAATTATAGAAATTCAAACATTGTAGGTATATTTATCTCAAAAAAAAAAAACATTGTAGGTATATTTTTAAATCAAAGTACACTCAAAATAGTAAGAAATTATTGAAAAATAATATTATTATATTGTCCATACCCAAAAAAAAAAAAAATCGCTGAATATATTGATTTATGATTGATGAGTAATTCACTAATTGACACTTTAACAAATACATTTTATATTAGTAATTCACTAATTCATCGTTATTTTCGAGATTATATAGAGTTAATATTTATGATAAACAAAAAATAGCATGAAATGCAATAAAAAATGAAAACATTACATAGTTGTTTATGTTTAGAAAAGAAAAAAAAACAACTAATTTTTTTAAAGCAATTTATCTATGATTTGAGGCAACAAATTTTAATTACTTACAAAAGTTCCAAAATCATTAATTGTGCAGAATAATTTATATAGACAGTATTAAAAGAGATATATTTAATAATTAGTTACTCAATAATATTTTTTTCTTGGATTTCTCTCCCCCAGAATACACTGTAATTAGTCATCAAGTAATAATAATATGTTCATTAGTATTTATTATAATAAATCTGAATAATTATGATGAATGGATTGGCTTATGGCTGACATCGTTTCCAAAAATTATATATAAAGATTTTAAAATAAATATTTGTTTTATAAATAATTTTGAAATATGAACAGCAATTTTAAGCCCACTAACGGTACTCAAATCGGCCCAAGTTGTAGAAGAACATAACGCGCAGAACCATTGAAACTTGGCGCTTCTTCAGTATCACTTCCCATGGCGTCTCTTGACTCCGACGATATCGACGATCTCCAATTGATCGCCGCCGAGCAACGCCACGAGCTCATGGCTGCCAACGCCCTCGATTCCGACCTCGACTTGGCCTTCGACCTTCAGCTCCAAGAAGCAATCACCGCCTCTCTTGCCCTTCATTCCCAACCCTCCACCTCCGACGCCGCCGCTGTTGTCACCCAACCCCATCCAAAAGAGGAGTTCTCAAAATTCACCCTCCTCTCCGACGAACTCCTCAGACTCGAGCAGGAGCTCAAGGACCAAGCCGTTTGCGAGAGCGAATTCAAGAAATTGAAAAATGATCTTCATCGTCGGCTCCATGATCATCGGGTGGCGCTCGAAATTTCTAGAATGCCGGAGGAGGAGTGGGAGGATTTGGGGGATGATTTTGAGCGTCCGTTCGGGGAAGGTACTTCGAAAGGGGTTAATGGCGAGATTTTTAGGGTTTATTTTAAGGGTTTGGTGGAGGAGCAGTCCCCTAAGGGAATTCTTGTGGGAGGAATTGGCGTCGCGATTTGCGACTCGAGGGATGATTTGTTGTTTGAGTTGCGAAAGCCATTGGTGGTGAATGGGAAGAACCGCCGCATTGCAGAATTGTCGGCTTTGATCGAGGGTCTTAATGCTGCATTGGAGCTTGAATTGGATAGGATTGTTTTTTATTGCGATTACTACACCATTTTTAAATATGTGAGTTTCGTTTTTCGTTTTACTTTTTAGCTTTCAATCAAAGTTTTGACTGCTCTGAGTCTGATCATATGTATATGTTTTCTGGGAGTTTACTTCATTCATGGGTGGTTAATGCTTGGTGTTCAATTTTAAATAGACGAAGTGACTTATCATGCTGATGTAGTGTTGTTTTTTGTGGATCGTTTTTCCATGAAAATGGATATTCAATTGGTGGAAAACTACGAAAATGACAAGCATTTGTCCTTTTGACTGTATTCTGGTGTGTTAAAAAGTGTTTGCTTCTCTGTTATGAACTGGTTTTGATTACAATTGGTAGAGCATTAGCTAACAGTTTTATTCTATTGTAGTTTGATTATTAGAGGCAGATATGGTTGGACTGGCTTTACGTGGCATCTCCTGAACTTGGTTAGAATTGGTTTTAATCTCAATTAGTAGAGCATTATAAAAGCAGGCAAATAGTTTGACATTTTACAGTTTGACTATTAGAGGCAAACGAGGATTTGTGCTACGTGGCATCTCATGACCTTGTTTGGTAATTAACTGCTACTTAGGATTGGGGATATGGGCCATATAACGGATAGTAAGCATCTAATCAGGATGTGTGAAAGATTCCCTTTATAAATCCTAAACAATACAATAATGACTCCTCAGTTTCATCGGGGTCGGCTCAATGTCTCAACTGCTATTCTGGTCTGGTGGCAGAAAATGAGTTGCTCTCTACTCTTATAATATGTTAATGTGGTTGCCAGCCCCTTTATAGCTTGAACCTTATGTTAGATAAAAATGAGTGTTTTCGTTCACAGTTCTAGAGATGCGTTTGGAGGAGTTTTTTCAAGTAGGATTTACTTTGTGTTGGATCGACTCAAGTAATACAATAGCTGGACTAGTTTGTAGAGTGAATATGCATGAATCCTACAGTTGATACCTCAATTGTCGGTATCCGGGTACTAGTTCAACCAGTTGCCTTTGTCAGGGTTTTTGAGGAGAGGAGGAATAATGAATGAGACTTGAGAGAATACATGCAGTGTAGAATGAAATGGAAACTGATTTTCCTGGTCTGATTATTAGGATCCTTTTTCAGGATAGAAATTTGGTTAAAAGTGAATTTTAACAAGTTTGTGTAAGCTATGTGACCATGTAATGAATATAGGTCATTATTCAAAGCTGTTTGAGTAGTAGGTTTTCTTCTATAATATGTGAAGGACTTGGTTGGAATCAAGTATTTAAAGCTATACCACGTGATGAAATATTGATGCGTGAAGTTATACATGTGAATATTTGTTTGCTCTTAAATTGATTTGCAAAATGGGTAGCTCCATTGCTGTCTTTACATGTCAAAGAAGGTTATATTTTTGCCCATATGGAAATCATTACCTGTACTGAATGCTTCATAAGATTTCACTTAAATTTCTATGTTATTGAAATGGCTGTGGGTAGTAGAAATATGCACATCTGGTGACTTAAGATTTCTCTGTAAGGCTATTTATTTTGGTTTGTTTCTTCCACATTCTCTGTCTACTATTTCGTTTTTGCCATATTTCCATTGTTTTTTTGTCTCAAATTAATTATAACAAAAGTTGAGACTCTTTGTGCTTTTGCCCTTCTCAGTTGTGTGTTGACTCAGAAGGACCTATTTTACGAGATACTTTGATAATTAGAGTACTTTATGATTAACCATCAACATATTATCTTTATGTTCCTTTTCTCTGCGTTTTTTTAAAATTGGTTTTGCAAGAGGTATTCTAACAGTTCTTGCTTGATATTAGGGCACACAGAGTGTATTCTTCCCCGGCCCCACCCCTCACTGCCTTCCCTTGTGTGAAAATATAATATCAATTGGGTAAAGACTCACACAAACTAAGGAACATTTATGATCTGAGTGACTTGGGTTTAGATAGCCTTGTTTCTCTGAAAGCAGACTAAACCTAACTGAAACCTAACCTCTCTCTGGTGAAAGAATGTTGTTTCATTGAGTGCTCTTAATTACGATTTACGGATAAATAATTTGCATTAAGGTGGTCATGCAATTGCCTGTAATTACACTTGTTTAAAGTATTATTCCAATTGCAGGTTACTGGCCAGTGGACATCCACCCAGAAAAAAATTGCTGCATTGTTAAATCAAGTTAACCATCTTAGAGAAAAATTTACGTACTGCCAACCATCCCTTGTGGCTAGAAATGACATGAAGTTTGCATTTAAACTAGCAAGAGAAGCAATTGTTTCTCAGGTGAGCAAGGCTGCAGAGTCAAGTGGTTCTAGGAACTCAAATGAGATATGTGTAATTTGCTTAGAGGACACAAATATTAGCCAGATCTACTCTATTGATGACTGTATGCACCGATATTGCTTCTCTTGTATGAGACAACATGTGGAAGTGAAGCTACTCCATGGAAAGTTGCCCCATTGTCCGCATGAAGGATGTGATACTGAACTGAAAATAGATAGCTGTAGCAAATTTTTGACACCTAGGTTGACAGAGATTATGAGTCAGCGCCTAAAGGAAGCTTCAATTCCGGCCACAGAGAAAGTTTACTGCCCATTCCCAAAATGTTCTGCTCTGATGTCTAAGAGTGATGTTCTAGAATTTTCAAAAACGGTATTAGTGGGACCAGAAGCATCTGGAGCCAGAAAGTGCATAGAATGCAATGGTCAATTCTGCATTAATTGTAAAGTACCCTGGCACAACAACATGACATGTTTTGGTTACAAACTGAAAAATCCTTATCCACAGCAAGAAGAGGCAAAATTAAAGAGTTTAGCAGCGACAAATCTGTGGCGTCAATGTGTTAAGTGCAACCATATGATTGAACTTGCTGCAGGGTGCTACCACATGACTTGCAGGTATGGTTGAATGTCTTGTATTTTTATTACGTTGATGTTAATGTGAGTTTCAACTGGTTTGAATTATGTGTATTGACTATATATCATGTAACTCTTCATAACTAGAATATTGGCATCCTATGCTCTGAATATTATTAATAAATCTCCATATCATCGTCTGAAGTACAGTGGTGTCTTAATGAAGGGGGAAGTCTATGATTTGAAGACAATGATCACTGAATTATTAAATTGAAATTTGTGAAATGACAATTGAAACAGTGTCTCTCCAACTATTGTGTGAACCAGAACGGCCTACGGCCTAGCCTGTAGAGGTGACAGAACTGTCGCTCCAATATCTTCCATGGCTTGATAAAAATATAAGAGTAAAAAAAAAAATTGTGTCAATGTCCTATATTGAGCTCCTATTGTATGTCTTTCTTTAAGACCACCACAATTTGAAATAAAGAAGAGAAAATCTTTTGTCTCAGTAAACCAAATGACATCCTTTTTGGATGTTGAGAAATTGGGATTGCGATTGCGATTAGAGGTTACCAGGGGCTGTATGGTCTTGTTAGTCTGCATTGGCACGGCAGACAGCACATTACCTGCAGTGTTGGTTGTCTAACCTCAACATGCAGAACACATCAAACCAGCTTGGTTTTATCCCATTTTATATTTCATGATGGATTGTCTGTATGCTAATTCTTTTGTTATTTTGAATGATATTTCTTTGGCATGGATTTTTTCTTCATTCTATATTTAGGTAAATATTTGGATTGCCGCCTTTTTTCCTGCAGGTGTGGATATGAATTTTGTTATACTTGTGGAGCTGAGTGGAAAGACAAGAAGGAAACTTGTTCCTGTCCACTTTGGGATGAGGATTACATTCTAGAAGATGATGAAGATGAAGATGAAGAGGAGGAGGATTACTTTGACTCAGATTCTGATGAATATTGGTAAAAAAAATTACATCGTGCCAACTCACATTTTCTTATCTTAGCAACCTTTTTTGGTGGGTATACTAAGTTTTTTTTTTTAAACTAATTTTTCTTATCTTGGCAACCTTTCTGATGGGTATATTAAGTTTTTTTAAGAACCACATTTTCTTTTACAATTGTGAATATCTGCTACATATTCGACTGACTTTATTTTACTGTGGGCATAAAGATTTCCTGCCTCCTCAAACCCAATCTAGGGACCAATATATATCCTTGCACCCATTAATAGAAAATGCAAAATGCATGATGATTTGTTGTTACTTTTATTGACTGCCAGTGTCTGCTAATATGATAAATTGTTACGACGAATTGAGGATCCTTCCTTTTAAAAGGATATAGATGCTGTTTCTTGATGGGCTGTTGTTAGAAAGCACCTAATAAATTATTGCTTTATGATGTTATGCTGAAGTAAATTGAAGCCTGAATCGAAACTCTAAAAATGTGAATCAAATATATCCCTCGGTGGATTGTATGTCTATATATGGTGAACTTATGCTTTTCTGATTCGATGTTGAATATATCACTGTATAAAGTTTGACTAATGATAATCTAGTTGCAGAATACATTTTAACGTATCTTGTTTTGTAATTCTATGATCATTCATGGTTGTAACATTGAGAGCAATGAGGAATTCTTTTCTATGCTAGTAGAATTGTATCTGTAAAGACTGTAATTGCATATTGTCATTTGTAGAATATTTATGTGTAGCTAATAATTATTCACAGTGATTTATGGCCCATATCTTTGTATTTCTTCCATCAATGTATGTGCCTTTTGTCATTCTTTATGAGATCGGTCATGTCAAGAATTATATTTGTCATTTATGGTGCCATTTTTAAGTTAATTAGTTTCATTGTGATACCACTTACCAGAAAGAGGGAGGCGATATTGGACTTTGGACCCCTTGTGTTTCTATTTGCTTACTTTGCTCCTCACGATTTTGCCTTTCTATTAATATACTTTATTATTTCTTTTCCTCATTAATTTGGCTTGGAAACGGTTTCCAAATTTCTTCTTAAATTAGAACAAGCTGTCAATCCACAAAATAAAGTTTGTCCAGTGAAAATGGGTTTTTTGGTTGTATGTGAGGTAGTATGTAAATTTTTATGCATATTTTGGCTATAGATTTGGGTTAAAAAAATAAATAAATAAATAAATAAACCCTTGGTTAATGAAGTGTATATATTTTTCGTTAAATTATTGCATAAATATAACCCGTATGGACTTTGGGTTAATAAAATTAATGAACTTTATATTTTAAAACAATGAATGAAAATAATAGATTGTTTCACGTCGATGATTAAAGTTTATATAAACCTATAAAGAATTGATGTTACATATACTAAACCTTATAAGCATTTAATTCCACGTTTTTCGTATCCGTAAGCTACGGTGGTTCTACAAAATGATTGTGACGATAACAGTTTCTTTTTTAATTTAATTCCACGTTAATATTAACTGTTAGGGTTTGGTTTAACGCTGCGTTTGGATACATTTCAACCATTTCAGGAAAATTAGGATGGCAGTGAGATTTGGTAAACATGTTAATAAGGAAAATGTGTTTCAATATTTTGTTGGGGAGTTTGATTTTGATGTGATGATGTATCCTTGAAAGAAATAATGTCTCTGCATTTGCAACATAATCACACAAAGCTACCCAGCAAACAAAATAGGAACAAATTGAGTTATTGCCACAGGCAAATAATGAGCAGACATCTGAATCTTGGAAAGAAAAACACAGTTATTGCCACCACTAGAATCTGGAAATCATCACCGACACTCATTCTTGGGTCGATTTCACCCATCATATTCAAGATTTCGTTCATCCCAGATTGGACAAGTGCAGGTTGGTTTCTTGTTTGTCCATTCTGCTCCACATGTGTAGCAAAACTCATGTCCACATCTGCATTGCCGTTTTTGCATAATGTGAGTCATCATGGACATAAAAAATATAACAGACTATAATTCCAACAAATGTCATAGTTTCTACAAAGAGGACAGCTAATGAACCAATTGATAATAAATATTTATTCAGCATAACATCACAAGCATATTATTAGGCCATTGAACACAGATAAAAACAAGAGCTTCCTAGCTACTTGTATGAAATCAACATTGCAGAGACACAATCGTTTCTAAAGAGATACGGTTCAATGGCAATCTCTTTGTCGGCAGCAATTTGTTCATTGCAGAAGCCAGCAACACATTGGACAATGGTTCATCGTAGAAAGGGGGAGTTATATCATATTCAAATCATCTCTAGCAAGCAAAATTAGAAGCATGGTTGATAATGAATAAGGATAAACATCAATAGCAAGTATTTAACCACAAGTAATCAGTAACCAAACATGCAAGATTCACAAACATCAATATGTTCTCAAGAAAACAAATAAAGGTTCCAAAAGAGTGAAGAGTACACCTGCAATAAATGTGGTAGCATCCATGAGCAAGTGAAACCATATGGAAGCATTTCGGACACTGACGCCAGAGATTCTCAGTAGCCAATCTTTTCAGCTTTTTCTCATCATTAAATGTGTAGGGATTAAGCCTTTTATAATCAAAGCAACTCAAATTACTATGCCAAGGGACTTTACAATAGAGGCAGAAAAGGCCATCACATCTGGGGCACTTTCTTCTCCCCAATTCTTCCATGTTAGCATCACACATGGAACCTTCAAGTTCAGTTTTTGATAACAAAGCAGAACACTTTGAATAGGGGCAATAAATCTTCTCCACTGTGGGAATAGATGCTTCTTTCAAGCGTTGGCTCATTATCTCAAACAATTCAGGAGTCAAAAACTTTTTGCAGCTATCAAGTTTCAACCCAGATTTGCAGTTTTCGGAGGGGCATTTAGGTAGAATCCCATGAAGCAATTTAAATTGGACATGCTTTAACATACATGGAAAGCAGTAGCTATGTAAACAAACCTCAATAGAAAACATTTGATCCACATATGTATCTTCCAAACAAATGGTACATGTCTCAGTCATATTCTTCGTATCGCTGGTCCCTGCAGGACGGTTGGCCTCAACAACAATCGCTTTCCTTGCAAGTTCAACAGCAGACTTAATACCATTGTAGGCCACAAGAGATGTACGAGTGTTGCCTAATCTTTGTAGAAGAAGATCAATCTGGTAAGATAATGCAGCACCATTTTCTGTCAATGGTCGATTTTTGCCAGTGATCTGCATTTAAAGAGACTGTATCAACCACGTAAATGATAAAACTAAACCAATAATTAAACAAATATATTCCTACTATCAGTAACAATGGTGATCACTAACATATTGGTAGATCAATGGATTATCAGTGACAATGGTGACCCCCTTCAAGTCCAGCACTGCAGCAGCATCAAGACCTTCAATCAGAGCTTTCAATTCAACAGTTTCTTCATACACTTGATTCTCCTTCCCATTCAAACCCTTACTCAACCCAAACACCAAACAATCATTCCGATCGCATACCGCCACACCGATTCCACCCATCGTTCCCTGCACCAAACCCTTGACATAAACCCTAAATCCCAAACCTTGCTCATTCGAAGACGACGACGACGAAGAATCCCCTCCGTACGGACGAATCAAATGATCACCGGTTTTCCTCCACTCCACCTCCGGAACACTCAAAATCTCGCATGCAAACGAGCGATCATGGACCTGGCGGCATAGGTCGAGCCGCAGACGCTTCGCCTCCACCTCGGTTTTGTACTGATCGAGAATTTCGACTTCGTACTTGTAGAGATTGTCGTTTTGGAGGTTGTTGGACAGCGCGGCGCCGAAGGCGGCATCGTAGGAGACGTCGGTGGCGTTTGGGGCCGAAACGGCGTCGTCGAGAAGGGAGGCAGTGAGGACTTCTTCCACCTGGAGCTTGAAGGCAATATCAAAGTCGTCTTCCATTCGAAGCTTTTGGCGCCAAGGTAAAACGTCGTCGTTTGACTGAGGCAATTTCCAAGTCTTTTCAAACCTCTGTTTGCTGTATCTGTAATTTTTCTCGGGGATAGCAGTAGAGATTATTTATACACTTCTGTAATTATATTTTTGGTGGGGTTATTCACTATCCCTAAATACTAAATACATTCTAAAATAATGTATTTTTATATTTTTACTATTTCTTGAAGTCTGTATACTCTTGTATTTTCATGAAAGTTACTCAAAAGTCTTTTTTTGTGGACGAGTTTTCATTGCGAATGTAACGGTAGCAATTATGAAATGAAAGGAAAAAAAAAAGACTCATGAAATTCTCTTGTATTTATTAGTTTAAAACTTTAAATTGAATTTTATTATATAAATGTAGTGGGAGTTTAACAAGAGACATAACATTTGTTTGTATGATATTTATTTACGAACAACATTTCACGTGAGACCTTATGTTAAATGATGTTTTTATGGATCGTATATCCAATTCAAGCTCAAATCGAATTGGACACATCTCTCATCAGATCAAGTTGACCACTGCATATTCCGAAGGGGGGCACTACCTGGGATGGGCCGAGCAAGCTAACCGAGCCGGCCATAATTCCTGAGCATGCGCAGGTATGTGCCAGCTGGCAAAGGAGCTCAAAGATAAGGAGTTTTAAGGATGGATACTCAAGATCAAGATATCCGAAAAATGAAACAAATTCAAGGTCAAATTAACTCCAAATTGGATAAGATCAAAACTGATTAAGATCCCTAAAATTGGGAATTCCGATACACTTTCCTAGATTATTTAATCTAGAGTTTGCTTATAGATGGGGGTCACAATTATCATTCAAATGATCTGAAATTCATTGTAATGAAATAGAACTATGTCTCTCTAAAAAAATCATTAAATCATTCTAATTTACTTTATTTCACTCATTTTTCATCGATTTTATTTGGTGTTTGACTCACATACAAATTTTGACATCAATAACCAATATTGAGACGATTTCATATAAATTTTTGCATTTATTTACATAATGTCACGTTTATTTATTTATACAAGTTGGAACTATGATTACAAAATTCTCTCTTTTTTATAATTTAAATATCCATGTTTTGCCCAATTAATTTGGGAGAGGAAAGACCCTCAATACACTCAAAATTATTTTGAAAGTGGCTATATTTGGAATAGAATTCTCACGTTTGGGCTTTGGATTTTAAAATATTCCTAATATATTTTTGATTTTGTATTTAAGGTAAAATACAATCATTATTATCTATATTACAATCTTTTAATTATTATCAAATACATTTTTTCATAATAAATATCATGTCAGTTCACCTTTCAAAATAAAATATTATATCAACCCAGATTTTCACGATAAAATATTACATTAACCCACATTTTCCAACATTAATTCACTTCTATCTAATAATCATATTCTACTAAATCTTCAAACAAACATAAATTTTTACAATTCACTTTTAATTCGAAATTCAGGATTCCAAAATCAAGATTTTCTCAATCACAATTCACTTTTAATTCGAAATTCAAGATTCCAAAGTCAAGATTTTCTCAATCACACATAATCACTTTCCAAACATATTAATTTAGGGATCTAAGAAAGAAGACAACTTGTCTACTGTTTTGTAAATATAATAAGACAAGTCGCACAAGATAATTACCCAGGAAAAACATGTAGATCTTAATCAGGCAAAGTAACATAGGGGGTGTTTTGGAAAACTTTTGACAGTGTTTAAGTTTTATGAATCAGTTTTTAGTGTTTTAATTCTCTTCTAGCAAATTATAAAATCTACTAGAATCTATAATTCAGAAGCAGGTTGGGATTGCTTTTGACAGCTTCTCAATTATTGCTATTAGCTTTTAAAATTATTTTGCAAACAAAATCTACTTTTGCTAGTAAGTGATTTCTCCATAATCACTAAATTTAATCATTTTCTCAATCATACAATTTTTTGCAAACACCCCATAATACTGCACAAATTAAATTGCTAATTTTACCAAGCCATAACAGCCACAGTTATATGGCAGCCAAACAAGCAACCTAGAAGACTATAACGAGTTTAAACTGTACAAAAAAAAAAAAAATGAAGCATTTTTCCATCTAAGAACCATTTCAGAACTAAGAGATTTCAGACACAAGTTCAGTGATCATATACGATGTTGCGTTCGTCCCAGATGGGACACTTGCAGGTTGCTTTCTTCTTCTTCCATTCTGCTCCACATGTATAGCAAAACTCATGCCCACATCTGCATAGTTATTTTTCGCAACCATTAGAGATCCGAGGCAGGTAATATCGTACACATTTTGATGGCACAAACAGCAAAAAAGAGACGAATGAATAAAAGTATAGGCTTTGCTACTTGAAGTAGTTGTCATTGAAGAATTGATGAACAAATAGAAATACACTTACAGCATCCATCTAATCACTAACAATAATTTAACTAATAAACTGAATATCAAAGGATTCACACCAGAAGAAGGTCTACCATATCTAAACCATCTGTAGTGAGCCAAATTTTAAACATTCATGAACTAACTAGAAGAAGATAAAGGAAAATTTAAGCAAACGCCATCTTTTTCTTCGAAGAACAAGTTTTACAATCAGAAGTAATGCACATGGAAGATTCATTACCACCCATGAGTTCTTAAGAACATGTTAAAAACCAAGATTTTGATAATGAGTATACCTGCAATAAATGTGGTAGCATCCTGAAGCAAGTGAAACCATATGGTTGCACTTTGGACACTGATGCCAGAGACGCTGAGAAGCCAAATTCTTTAGATTTTGGTCTTCATTACATGTGTAAGGATTTTTTCTTCTAAAATCAAAGCAGCTCATATCCTTATGCCAGGGAACTTTGCAATTGGCGCAAAATGCGCCACTGCATTTGGGGCACTTTGTCTGACCCATTGGTTCTTTAAGTTCAGTTTTCGATAACAAAGTAGAACACTTTGGATAGGGGCAGTAAATTCTCTCAGCTGGAGGAATGGATGCTTCCTTCACGCGTTGTCTCATTATCTCAAGTAACTCAGGACTCAAAAATACTTCGCAGCTATCAAGTTTCAGCTCGGATTTGCATCCCTCGTGAGGGCATTTAGGTAGAATCCCTTGAAGCAACTTGAATTGGACATGCTTTGACATACACGAAAAGCAGTAGCTATGCTGACAGCTTGTGATTAGGAACATTTGATCCACATAAGTATCTTCCATACATATAGTACAGCACACTGTCGGATTCTTTGTGGTGCTACTTCCAGCTTCACGATTGACCTGAAAAGCAATTGCTGTTCTCACAAGTTCAACAGCGAACTTAACATCTTTAGTTGGCACAAGAGAGACACGAATACTTAATTTTCGCCAAAGAAGATTTATCTGGTCGCATAGTACGTGAGTATTTTTCTTCATTGGTGGGTTTTCGTCAGACATCTGCATTTAAAAGACTGGTCAACCACATAAGAACTTAGCCTCTGTAAATATAAACATACATCAACTGTAAGTGTAGAAACTGACAGAGCCAGGGGTGATGAACTACATAGCATTCAAGCTCGACACTCTACCTTGGACAACTTACATCTTCCTATTAGGCTCGAAAAACCCTTCTCATCATCTAATACATCTAAGTAGGGAATATTGACTAACAAAGGACAAACGAATCAAGATACCATAGAAAGGTCTTTGTTCCTCTTAACATTTTAACTTACTTTCAAGTTCCATGCTTTACAACTATCCGGAAGCTGCTAAAAAGGGACGAATAAATGTCAATAAATTAATTTCTCATTTGTGTCAACAAACTCCAATCTGCATTTAACCTTTTGCCATGTACAATCATAAATCTCAGTTAATAAATGGGGGCAGAGAAAAACAAGAAGCTAATACCAGTAGCCTTGCAGATTTACAGGTAAACCCCTAAATCAAATCTACATTCAGAAAATAAGGAAACAATTAATACAAGTGTAGACCCCTCAAATTCAATTTCTATGAAGTTAGGAATATATAAAAAGCTCAAATTGAAGAATACAGAGATAGCAATAAAAGACAACCAATAATTCAAATCAAAATATAGCCAGAATCATGGTGATCACTGACATATTGGAAGAGCCATTGATTATCAGTAAAAATGGTAATATTCTTCACACCCAGCATTAAGGCGGTATCAAGGCCTTCGATTAAAGCTTTCAAGGCAGCCATCTCTTGACTGACTTGTTGATCATTCCCACTCAAACCCTTACTCAGCTCAAACACCAAACCATCATTCTCGTCGCATACAGCCACTCCAATACCACCCAAAATACCCTCCACCAAACTCCAGACATAAACCCTAAAAACCGAGCCTTGCTCATTCGACGACGACGAGCCCTCTCCGTACGGCCGGCTCAAATCATCCCCATTAAATCTCCACGTCTCCTCCGGAACATTCAAAATCTCGCAAGCGAAAGCGCGATCGTGGACTTGACGGCGGAGGTCGAGCCGCAAACGCTCCGTCTCCGCCTCCATCATGTAGTGGTCAAGGAGTTCCTGTTCGTATTTGAACAGATTGTCGTTTTGAATGATGTTTGACATTGCGGAGGCGAGAGCGGCGTCGTCGGGGGACGGAACGGCGCCGTCGAGAAGGGAGGCGACTAGGGCTTCTTCCACCTGTAGGTCGAAGGCGAAATCGGAATCGGCTTCCATTCTCAGTTTTGGCGCCAAAGCAAAGCGGCGCCGTTTTAGGCAGCTTTCACAGAAGAAAGCGTCAACTGTATCAGTACGTATTTATCTCTATAATTTTACCTCTCAGGCGCAGAGTAAATAAATATGCAGATTAAGATATCGGAGAAGAAAACATATCAAGATAAAACCAACTCAGATTTGAATTAACTTAAATCTCTAAAATCAACGGACAAGAAAACGAATAAAGATGAAACCAAATCTGGTTTGATTCAACTTAAATCCCTAAAATCAAGGTACACAAAATACCTACGGAGATTATGTAATCTCTATCCAATAAATAGAGGGTTTGAAAATCATTGGTTTAATTGAAAAAAAAAATCTAAAATTTTAGATGATTTTTCTATTTAAGGCAATCGTTTTAAAATGTCAATTTTGATTATAATAAGATCAATTGATTTTAATTTTATCTAATTTATAATTTTAGTCAAAATTAGATTAATGTATCATGGATTCGTGATATGGTTATTATGTTAGATAATACAAAAATAATATATCACTTATGATTAACCGTAATTGTTATATATTAACAAAAAAAAAAAAAAAAATTGATGCAAACAACTCAATACAATAAAAAGTCATGCATCCATATATTATTGTTCGTTAATCTTATTTCTTATTAAGATGCACCTCATTTAATCTTGTTTGTCATCTAATTAATGTTGGTATATGAATTTTTTTGCTATGCTGCATTGTTTTCATTTTTTATCTTTTTTAAAACTTGTTTAGGTAAGGTGAGTTAATCCACAGTTAATTAAGTTTAATTCATTATATGTGATGTATAATTTACTCATCATCCAATCAAATTTTGACCAAAATCACAAATTTGCTAAAATTGAAATTAATTGGTCAAATTGTGGTTAAAATTGTCGATTTAAAACAATTGTTTAATATAGAAAAAAAAAATTTAAAGTTTTAGATTTTCATTTATTTTTGTTTTGCAATTAAGCCACTATTATTATATTATTAGGTGAGACTATCCACACCCAAGCTTTACTTAACACACCCAAATTCTATTATTTTTTTAATTTAAAAAAATACAAAATAAATAAATTCCCATATTACCCTTTAAAATTTAAAAAAAATGAAAAAAGAAAACCATCCACATTCCCTCTCCCTCCCGTCCACTGTTCTCTCTCTCTCTCTTTTTTTTTTTTTTTGGTCATTTTCTTCTTCAATATTTTAGAAATAATACAACAATATAATAAAAATCATTTCATGGGTCAACTAAATACGTAAAAATCATAAAAAAATTGTATAAAAATCACGTTAAAAAATGTTAAAAATCGATAAAACAAAACAATTTCATTCGACCCTAGTAGGCCGAACACATAGAGGTGTGTTCGGTCACCAGATGTCAAATGAACATTTGACATCTGGTGACCGAACACACCTCTATGTGTTCGGCCTACTAGGATCGAATGGAACTGTTTTTTTTATTGATTTTTTTATTTTTTTACACAATTTCTACATTATATTCATGTATTTAGTCAATCTGTAAAATGATTTTTAGTGTATTATTTGTTATTTCTTAAAATTTCAAGAAGAAAAGAGAAAAAAGAAGAGGCTGGGCGTGCCTGATGGGAGAGAAGGGGAAGGTAAGAAATTTTCAATTTTTTTTTTTTAATTAAAATATTTTTATATTTTTTTAATTAAAATATAAAAATTGTGGAGCATGTAAAGTAAAAGGTGGGGTGTGGATAGTCTCACTCTATTATTAGAGCACTATTATAACTCGATATGAACCAGACACAACACAAGCTTTTGAGCTATATGCGTTTGATTTTGTCTGAGTTCTTGTGCAATTTATTTGTTACTTGATTCAATTCATTTGTACAAATTTATACGTTAACCATTATAGTTGTAATTTTGAAAATTATGGGTTTTTTTTTTTTTTTTTTTTTTAACTTTTCATTTTTTACTAGGATTGCAATTAGCAATAGAAATGGATCGTTAAAAACCTTGACCCGTTTCACATGCTTTAATTCAAAATTCAAATCCTTGAATTTTATATGGAAAATGTATAAATGTGACCTTCACTTATTTAGTTAAATTTTACCTCACGTACAATCTAGTCTTTAAAGCTTTTTTTTAGTTAATTATACTCTTCTTAATTCATTTAAAATTGAAAAAGAAAAATCCATATTTTACTAAGCACACCCCATATTAAATATATTTCAATTAAAAAAGTTAAAATTTTTGAAAATACCAATTTTAACTTTTAGGTTAAAAAAAAATAATACTTTAGCTCTTTACCTCCTTCACTGTCTCTATCTTTTTCATCTTTTTTGTTTCTTTGATTTTATTTTTTTTAATTTTTTGAGAAATGAAATTACAACATAATGACGAATCATGAATTAGTTAAATATATGAAAATCAGGTAAAAATTGTACGAAAAAACTCAAGAAAAATCCATTAAACTTGACTAAGTGAAATTGATCATTTTTATTTATTATTTTTCTGATTCAAAATTAATATAAATTGGGTATGCTTAGTAATATTAGAGGTGTCTTTTAGTCCCCACCCATACATTACATAAAAACTTTTATACATTTGGATCCATGCACTTGGGTCTTCGCGTCGCCACGCGCCTAGTTATCCGTGCACCAACTCACTCCCAAATATCATACATTTATATTATGTTAATCATACGTTTATGTAGTGTTAGTCATACCTTTTAGTTATGTTAATCATATCTTTAACAATGTTAGTTGTACCTTAACATTTTAGATAACGGTATAACTAATATAACATAAAGGTATGACTAACATAGGAGATGTTTAGATAAACTTATTTTCAAAGCTTATAAGCTCTTACATCTTATAAGATATTTTTAAAGTTTATCAGATGGTTAATTTAAGTTAGAAATAAGTTGTTGAAGTGTTTGGATAAATAAGATGTGGAGTTTATAAAATGTTAGTAATGACACTTGTGTAATTTCAATGATCAAATTTGAAGGTGTTTTAAAAAATAAGCTCTTATTTTAGAAATAAATTGAGATTTCCTTTCTTTTAAAAAAAGAGCTTATAAACTCCTTATATCTTATAAGCTCCTAAAATAAGATCTTATTTTTAAAATTTAGCCAAATACTTTTGAGGAGCTTATAAACTCCATAAAACATGTTATAAGCTCATCCAAACACCCTCATAGTATAAAGGTCAACGATTTTTTTTAAATTAAAATATTACATTAGGTTATGATACCTAAATATAAATATATGATTAATATAATATAAATGTATGACTAATATAACATAAATATGAGAGGAAAAAAAAAAGTAGGAATCTAGATCTCGTTCAGCCCGACCCGACCCAAGTGCATGAATCATAGATTCATGCACCAATAACGGGACACTTACTCCATACACTATACATCTCATAACTATGAATTAAAAAAACACACAGATTGGCCTTTCCGTCGAAGATAAAGGAATGTTGGACTAATGTGCTTACCTCTACCAAAGTTAATTGAATAAACCATAATGCTACCAAAATTTATCCTTCTCTAAAATCAATTAAATTATACAAAACCTACTTAGAAAACTTTTAAATACCAAACTTATATATATATACACACACACGGTTTGGAAGATTTTCTGATGAATTGGTGTATTTGAATTGATTTAGGTGGGTGTTATAACCTGGTTAAAAAAAAAAAAAGGTGACTGCTTTAACTTTGTCAAAAAATTCAAATATAAAAATAAATCAAATGGTTTTTTATTGGAATTAGATTAAAAAGCCAGGATTGACTTATTTTTTATTATTTTTCAAAATTTATTTATTTTATATAAAGAAAAATTAATAAATGGAGTACACCACAAGATTCACAACCCGTACAAGCATTTTAAGGATAGTTTAATATGCATTTTTTAAATGGCTATAATACTAAAAAGGAAAAAAAGGAAAAAAGGCGAGGTTAATTTAGAAAAAGTAAAGTATAGATACAAAACAAATCAAATATTCGCAACCCTCCGACTGAGCGTTCTGCCGTCGACTCACAGATTCACAATTTACGTTTTGATAAATTGATTTACCCATCTGAAAATCGAGAGAAAATGAGCGGAGCGGGGAAGAAGGTTGTTGACGTGGCATTCAAGGCGGGGAAGACCATCGACTGGGAAGGTATGGCGAAGCTGCTGGTCTCCGACGATGCCCGCCGCGAGTTCAACAACCTCCGCCGCGCCTTCGACGAGGTCAACACTCAGCTTCAGACCAAGTTTAGCCAGGTCCGATATCCCCCTCTGTTTCTCTCTTTTTGTTGATAGTTGAGTAGACCGAATTTCCAGATCTGTTGTGTATTTTTTCGATTGTTTGAGTGATTAATTTTCATTTGATTTAGCGTTTATATTCAGTTTTGATGCCCAGAAAGACAGCATTATTATTTGGTGTTGTTCGTAAATAAATCATTTGGTTGAGGATTATGTTGACTGTTGCATTTTATATTTGCTTTTTATATGAAAATGGGTTAAAACTCTTGATAATATTTACGTCCTGAATTGGAAATCTATTGATTCTTCCATTTTCATGATGTCTGGTTTATTTCCCTTGGTTAATTTTAATTCTAGGTCAAAAATTGGAGTTGCACTAGGAATGTTCGCATTGTGATGGGGCTTATTCCGTGTTAAAATCAGACTGTGAGATAATTCACCAGAAGCTTTGAATATCTGCATCAATTTTGAACAGAAATTTTACAAAATTCTATTAGGTGTTGTAACATAAGGTAGGGTGCCTGAGTGGTCTTTTTGGGTGAAAAGTGTATGAAGCAAACACATTTTAAAACTTTCAGTAGTGGAAAATAGAAAGATGGGTGTTGTAAAAATAAATGATTGTTGTTCAAAATCTGGTGCAATGCAGCACAATTATCTATTTCTGCACTATTATATTATTATGAACAAAGAAGAATGAGATGCTTGTCTTTGCAGATTTGGCCTCTGGAGATCCTCTGGTCTCAGACAATCTACTTTTCGCTGTTTCTTTCAGATTTCATATTTATCATTTTTATCAGGTGTAATAATCTCAAAGAAACCTAAAAAGAGAAAAAGAAAAAAATAACAAGGCCTGGTATGTTATGGTTTTCTGTATGTTTTTTTACTTGGTTGACGATGTTTCTCTGTCTCTGCTGTTTAAAAATACCTTACAATCTTTCATATAGTCTTATTCATGTGAATTCCAAGCTTACTTCTTACCAATTCCAATGAGAACATGACCAATAAGGTAGTAAAACATTATTAACTTCCACTTCACTATAAATTTGCAGGAACCAGAACCTATAGACTGGGAGTACTACAGAAAAGGAATAGGCTCTCGTTTGGTTGATATTTACAAGCAAGCTTATGATGGTATATGTTGTACATTGCTGTATATTTGAATTTCTCATCTTTCCCTGCATTACTATTTTTTAAATAATTCTTTTTTTAATATATGTTTGGTAAGATTGACATATAACCATGCCCAATTCTTGTATTCTTCATGTTAATCTCCCGTATGTAAGTGTAGAAATGATATGTGGTGCAGAAGCTGGACAGTGAAAATAAACATTACAGATGCTTTTGTTATTTGATGATGTCTCGAATTGTTATTTTATTACTCAGAGTAGGATTAGAATATGGTTGAATTTGGGTCCTGAAGTATCTTTCTCTTATATTTTCTCATACTATAGCATATATTATATTTAATGATTTCTAAACGATCTATATAATACACCAGTTTTACCGTCATTCCATGCCCATTCCCCCTATTAGTTGGTAGTCCTTTGTGTTTTCTTCACTTTTCCTCCATCACCATCCCAATTTACTGCATAAGTATATCTCACTAATGTTAAAGTGAAAGTGCGAAACTAATAGAATGGCTTGCTTGACATAGTTGAGGTCACTTACATTGTGCAGATCAATAATTTTTTAAATCTATACATTTGAGTTTTTTTTTTATATTTTAATAATTATTCTGTCATCATTGCCATTAGTTGTGTCAGTGAAATTGGTCTGTATTTCTTTTTAAAATTCTCATCCTGTTACCATTAGTATCATTACTGATGAAAGTTTCTGTTGTTATACTGAAACAGGAGAATGTAAATCCTCCTTAGGAGTTTTTTTTATCAAAGATCATGTTATAATTACTTCCATTTACTTTCATCTCAGTTATCCGATTTTATTTATATATTATTTTCTCTGCAGAAGTTAAAGTCCCACAGTACGTTGACAATGTTACTCCTCAGTACAAACCTAAGTTTGAAGCCCTGGTGAGACAATCGTGCATGCTACCTGCATTTACTACCTTTTTCATAAATTTGGGGAATATGTATATCTTTCTCTGCATTATATTAATATGCAATGAAATCATTCTTTGATGTAACCTAGTAGAGTTGCTCAGTGACTATTAGGATTCTATTTTGAATATTCCAAATGATATTTCTAATACATTCTTGAAGATTGTACATATGACAATGGCACTAAACACGCATACCAACTGAAATCTTGTAGTGTTACTTATTTATTCCTTTTAATAATGAACAATGAGTAAATTTTGAAACTTGCTCCAAATCCTCGTTATATTCTCATTTTGATTAAATTAGGAATGTCAGAATGTGGGAGAATCTTAATATATTTAAATTCACTTGAGTTGCAGTTGGTAGAGCTGAAGGAGACTGAACAAAAGTCTTTGAAGGAGTCTGAAAGATTAGAAAAGGAAATTGCAGAAGTCCAGGAGTTGAAGGTGATAAATTTTGAGTACATTAATCCATCTCTCTCTCTCTCTCTCTCTCTACACAAACACACACATTTTGTCTGGATTTTAATACCTTGTTTTGCTATTTACAGAAGAAGCTTAGTACCATGACAGCTGATGAATACTTTGAGAAGCATCCAGAACTGAAGAAAAAGTTCGACGATGAAATCAGAAACGACTATTGGGGCTATTAGTTTTAATTTGGCTCGAAATTTGTTGGAACCTGTTTCAGATGAACTTTGAGTTCAACTGCTATTTAGAAATAAAGAGAAGAACAAATTGGTTTTTTTCTTTTGATTTCTGAAGATTGTGAACAAGATTATATGCTCCTCGGGATGCCTAGTTTGTCTAATAATCAAAGAGTATTTCCATCTTAGAAGGGATCATATGAATTTATCAGTTTTTGAAACACCAACATTTTCAGATTACGTGAAACATGAGATCATGAAGTCGTCTTCATTTTCTGGTTTTTCTAAGCATTTTTTAGTGTCATTTGTGTGCTAGGCATATGTTGATAATTAGAAGAGTAGGACTTCTGTGATAGTCTTATGAAATTAGGTAAAATTACAATCCAGAATCCACAAAATTTGAGTTTATAAAATATGAGTTTGGTTCGTGGATTACAGAGGCTATGTTTGACATAATTATATCCATCTATGAGGCCGTTTTATGAGTGTTTGTGTAGAAAAGTTTAACAATTTTTTTAAAGCATCTTTTAAGTTCCAACTGAAAGTATAAAGTGCTTTATGCTTCTAGAAAGAAAAGAAAAGAAAAGATAATTTTGGAAGTGTAAAAGTTTCGTTATTCGTGTGGCATGTTTTTTTTTTTTGCCTCTTTTGATCATATCATCTATCAATGTAATCTACAGTGACTACTGTAACACTAATGTCATGTAAAATATGGCATTTCATTACAATGTTGATAATTTATTTAGTACTCACAGGTCAAGTCAATTTATCATCTTATGTAAAGTCTAAATTGGATTTGACTTTTCAAATAATATATTTATAAAAGTTGCTGCAGTAATCCTCAGGAGATATTACAAAGTCAAGCAGCTAAAATTTGACCAACATTCTAATAATATTTACTGAATATAAATAATACTATTTGTTTCTCAAACAAAATAATTATGGAACAAAAAGCTACCGCTCAAAGACATTAAATAAAAATACTTGCTTTTTTTTCCGTTTCCATTTATAGACGAAATGCTTTGTAATGAACAATAAATTTTTATTTCAGTTGGCAACCGTTCTGTCACTTAATGATGCAATCATTAATTAAAATTGTTACAAATATTATTACCATTAAATAATTGTCAACTCGTCAACCACTTTGAGTAGAATTAAGGGACTACATTGGTTGATAAAGAAAAAAAATATCGATTTGTTATTAAATTTAAAAATCGAAACAATTGAATGGGGATTTCGATTCGGTTCCATATTTAGATTGCGCCAATAAAAATGATTATGACTGCGTGAGAATGAAATAATAGAAAGGAACAACTAAAATTGGCCAATATATATATATTTTTAAGTTCATTCATATATAAATTGCAAAGGCCAAAGCGGTCTGTTTTTTTTTTTCATTCTCAAAATCGAATCGAAACCAAATCCAAAATGAAAATTGAATCGAAATTTATTTTTCTATTTTATTCAGTTTGATTTTTTTATTAGAAGTAATGCACACTTTTGAGTGGAATATTTAATACTTATAAGTTATTACTTGGGTATGCAATGTATTGAAATAATAATTATTTTCACAAACAATATTTTTCTATGCAGGTCGTTGATGGTGAAAATTATTGTTCAATTTTAAATTAGATTATCATTTTTAGAAGTTTACACACAAATGGCAAATGTCATGGATATGCCAAACTTTGAGTCTGGTTATTTTTATCCGGATATTTGATACCCAAAATTACCCTTTTCTTTTAATTTAGAATTTTAAGTTACCCTTGATAAAAATAATTGTTTGGTAACTTTATAGAGAAATAACGTTCAAATTATCTCATCATTGATAAATTCGGAATTAAAAATTTGTTTAAGTAAAAACATCTCAATCCCTATAAAATAAGAATTCTTAAAAAAGTAATAATTTCAATTTCTTTAATGATAGTAGTGGCACAATATCTACTATGCACTGCACATGCGCAAATTGCATACGAACCCATATGTTGCATCTAATTATCTATATAATTCTTTGATAGCAAATATAATTTATTTGAAATTTAATTTAAAGGAGAAAAATAGTATTTGTAATTTATAAATTCAGAATTTTTATGGTTGGTAGTTGATACTGGGGAGCAGGCGGCGACCAACCCAGAGCGGGCCCCGCCACGACGCAACCACCGCTATCAGCGCCTCAAACCCACTACGACGCCACGCCTGCTGACGTGTCACGATTCAGGCCTTTGCACTCTAGCCCCTGCATTCCTTATATTTGCACTCCGGCCCCCCACTCCTCTACGCCACCCATATCCATTAATGCCAAACACAAACAACTCATGCACACACACACATAGTGAGAGAGAGAGAGAGTGATGAAAATTATTAGGATATGTAAAAAAGATGGGTATGCTGGCAAATTATTGCATATGTAGATAAATTAAGAAGCAATAATTATTGTAAAAATAATCTGTTGACGCCATTTGATTATCTGTATAACTTTACCTGTCCTTTTCATACTAAGATGATATTAAAAAAAAAAAATCTCTCTCTATCTGTATTTATACACACACACACATATATATATATATATAAATGTAGTTGTTGATATATAGATGAGAGAGATTGAAGCTTGCGGCATTGTAAAATCTGGGTTTGTTGAATTTTGTTGATGTCTGTAGTCAACGAGTCAGCTGCTTGGAGGGGGGAGTATACCAATATTCCTGATGACGTCGTTGGGAAAGCCAACGCCTACAGTTACAGTTCCTCCGCCGGAGCTTCGGCGGCGCCGGAGAGTGGGGATTGGAGGTTTCAGGTGGCGGAGTTTGCGAAGGGGGCGGCGGAGATGACTGTGGATTTCGGCAAGGGAGTAAGGGATGTCGTGAAGCAGACTGTCTTGAGGGACGATTCTGTAATTATGCGGAAATTGAGGGGGCCTTGTGTGAGAGTTTTGGGGAAATTGAAGTTTCTGAATGAGTATTTGCCGGAGGATCGTGATCCAGTTCATGCTTGGTCCGTGATTGCCTGTGTCTGTGTTTTTGTTCTTGCAGGTGATTGTTAATTTCCTTTTTCTGTTGATTTTTGCTCTTGTTTTATTATCATCTGGAAAAAGATCTGTGTGATTGTGAATCTGCATTGTGGACTTTTTTCCTACTGTTTGCCAATGATCTGTGTCAAGAAACTTTTTGCTATAGATTATGAAATTCGTTTGTTTTCTCGAGATTCATTTGAAGAATTGTGTGTATAATGCTGAAACTATTCCAATCTATATATCTAGAGCTATAACAGAAACTTTGTTTGAAGTTATTCCTATCAATTACTTAATTCAGTAGTGCATACATCTGCTGAGTTGAGGAGAGCTCTTCCAAGATTTAGTAAGACGTTTGACTTTCTTGATTTTGACCATTTATCTCAATCTTTGGATGATTTCAATAAGTTGATCTGTTAAATTTTTTATAGAAGCATGGTTATGCTCAATCCTTATATACATTCATAATTATTCAAGAGGAATTAGAGCATTTGGATTAATGTGGCCTTAAGTTAGCAACTTGAAAAAGTAAAAGTAGTTGTTGTCTCTGTATGATGAAAATCTTTCTTCTTTATCTGACAGTGTGAACAAATTGGTGCAGTTTTAAATGTAAATATTACACAAACTACAACTCCATTGGTTAAAACAATGAAGGTGCATCCTGCTAATGCTAGTCTTATATTGCTTCCGGATGGAAGACGCTTGGCTTATCAAGAACGAGGCGTTCCAGCTGATCAAGCGAGATATTCAATGATTGTTGCCCATTCTTTTCTTTCTTCTCGATTAGCAGGTATTCTGTTACTTAGCACTTAAACTTGCTAAACTATTTAAGAAGTTGGTGCATAGTAGCTCGTCAGGCTAAAATGTTTTGGTCCTTTCTTTTTTTTTTTTTGTGGGTTCTTGACTTCTTTCTGAAACTAGGCATTCCTGGCCTCAAGGGTGAGTTACTGCAAGAGTTTGGCATTCGACTGGTGTCATATGATCTACCGGGATTTGGAGAAAGTGATCCTCATCCAGATAGGGACCTTGAGTCATCGTCTCTGGATATGTTACACTTATCATATGCTCTGAATGTTACAGACAAATTCTGGGTATTGGGATTCTCCGACGGAAGTAAACATGCTTGGGCTGCACTTCATTATATTCCAGACAGGGTTGCCGGTATGTCTACTAACTGTATTTTAGATCATTAGACACCTTTCTCTATCCTTGTTTACTCCTTTTTTTTTTTGTTGGAAGAATGTCATCGGTTATAAGAGCATCTTCTGACAAAACAATTTTTTTTGAATATGGGGAAAAGGTAAATGAATTGCCATGTCGTTAGGCTTTAAAACCTGTCAGTTTTTATGCTTGAGTATGATTTTGGAATTCCATACTATGTTTTCAGATTACCTTCATATGATGATATGTACATTCAAGGTAAACTCTTGTGATTGTTAGTATGCCAATCCACCTGGACCCTTTATTTGTTACTATTTACGTTGTTACCCTGATTTCAACATTGTTGAACGTCTATTGTCTGGCTGGACTAGTGTTTATGCACATCTCTGCATAACTTTCGATTTAAGTTGTAGTGAATAAATTATGTAAATTGTTTGATCAGCATTTGAAAACAAGAACATTCTCATTTTCCCTTTTCCATCCTGTTGTGATTCTTCTTTTATGTCTTTTCAGGTGCTATAATGGTCGCTCCAATGGTAAATCCATATGAACCGAGACTGACCAAAGAAGAAAGTCGAAGAATCTGGGGGAAATGGACAATAAAGAGAAAAGTGATGTACTTTGTAGCTCGGAAATTTCCCAGACTACTCCCATACTTCTATCGAAGAAGCTTCCTCTCTGGAAACCATGATCGAGTAGATACATGGCTATCCGTCTCACTAGAAAAAAGGGTGAGTGATCTTAACTGAAACCATATCTTGGGTTGTGGCAATGGTATGAAATATGGAAGACAAAAGCACATAAACATTGAGGATGCAGTAGAATTTGAAATGAATGAATTTCAAATCCACTCATATCACTCAATAAATTGTTCAAAATGATGGTGAAGGATTCCGAATCCATTATAAGACGAATCAACAATAACAAATCTATTGGAGATTGTTTTGGATTAAAGGATTTGAAATCCATAGCTCTTATTTTGAAGTATTGTTTGAGTGATTTAATGGATTAAAAATCCACTCCAATTTGGGTGGTTTGAAATCCAAACTCATCCTGAAGGAATTCATCTCTAGACAAACTTGGTTTCTCTCTGCCATTAGTTTTCTGTAAAAAGAACTGATTCAATGAAAATCCTAAAAATTCTCATCGTGAATTATGAATTCTCTAGGACAGAGCTTTGATAGAAGATGCAGCTTTCAAAGAATTCTGGCAGAGGGATGTTGAAGAATCCGTTCGTCAGGCAAATGTCAAACCATTCGTGGAGGAAGCAGTCACACAGGTTTCGTACTGGGGTTTCAGCATTTCAGACCTCAACGGACAAAACAAATTTAAGGGTAAAGGTTTTCTTGCCTGGCTTAAATCACTGTATAGTCCTGCAGAGAAAAGATGGAGTGGATTTCTTGGCCCAATACACTTATGGCAGGTTAGTAAACTCCACATTACGATGCATGTCATGAATAATTTAGATGATTGTATCACTGCAGAGTCAGCTTGAACAAAATGCATATCACATTTTAATCTTGTTGATCATCATCTTGAACAATGCGTGTTGAATAGGGAGGTGAAGATAGGGTCGTCCCTCCACCAATGAGCGACTTTGTGCAACGGGTTCTACCAGATGTGATCGTGCATAAACTCCCATACGAGGGCCATTTCACGTATTTCTACTTGTGTGATGAATGCCATAGACAGATCTTCACTATAGTTTATGGGAACCCTCAAGGCCCTCTTAACCCAGAAGAGGATCGAGCTTCCATTGAAGACCAAGATAACAAAGCAGCTTCCATTGATACAGCAATAGAGGAAGAAAATGCTTCTACTCTAGTATGAAGAACCCATGATGGTTTCAGGTAACAACAGTCAGAGGATAGAGTATAGTGAGTTGCATTTTCACTGAAATCAGATTTTTTTAATAGTGAGTTACACTTCAGATTATTACATACAAAGGGTGTGTTCACATCATGGAAAGAGTGAGCAACAATCTGATTAAGTGTAAACCCCCATTGTAAAGCCTTTAAATAGCAGATTACCTACCATTTGGATACACCATAACCTAGTTTTTTGCCCTTATAATTTACCTGTGTTGGGAGATTTTTTTTTTTTCATTTTGGTTCTGAAGATTTTTAAATCTCCTAACAGATCCGGATGCGCACCCTAATGACTAGTAGCTATGAAAATGGTGTGTTAAATTTTTCCTACACACATATAATATGAGACCAATAAGGGACACGTGGCACAACTACAATTTATTTCAAATTTTATTATAACATGTTTTTTTTTTGAGTTAAAATGGGATGAGGACTTGAATCTACCTTATTCAAAGTGAGATATGTATATTTTTGTTAGACTAAGCCTATGGGTACAACATTTGTTTTTATTCTAAATTAAAAATTTGTAAAATAAAGAAATAAATAAGGAAGTAGTTATTTAATAATTGAAATGGTGTGCTAATTATTGAAAAAGAGAAGTGTTTTAAATCTTTCATATATATATATATATATATATATAAAATATACGACTTAACCACCATGATTCTCAAAACTAATTATATATTTTTTAAATTATTTTAATTTTAAAATTTTGGATTTTACACACAACAAGAACAAAAGGGAAACATTAGAATAAAGAGTATTTATTGAAATATATTGGTCATACTTTAGTTAAAGAAATAAAATGATTTTAGCAGACATTTTTAAAATGCATTATGAAGCATCTTTGAGAAACTTTGACTTATTTTTTTGGCATATAAATAAATAAAAATATAATTATATACTGTATATAAATGGTACATGGAAATTATGTTACATTACAAACACAACATATATTTTACTAATTAAATAATATAAACCAAACTATAGTGCATTTAATTACTAAATTAAACTATAAGACATGCCAAAACAAAAAATATATCCTTTTCATAATAGAATATTTTATTTTATTTACTAAATTTATTAATAATTTCAAAATTCTTATACTACACGAGTCCTAATACTGTAAATATAAATCATAATAAATAAATGGAGGATAAGATAAAATAGAAAGAGAAGAGAGAAGAAAAATTCCAAGTGATGGTAATATAAAGCATAAAAATGAAGGTGAGACCCCAACATTTGTGTTGTGATCTCTTAAGTGTGTCTCTACAAGAAACAGCCAGCGAGGCCAAGTATTGATGCATGACCGACACGTGTCCCCTTCTCCTCTCTACTTATACACCTCTTCCTTTTCCACCATTTTCATTTTCTTGCAATATTTCCAGCACACACCGATCATACAATATTGAGTGACTAATGGAGAAGAGAGTGGCGGCGTTGGTGGTGGCGGCGGCGTTGGTGGCTCTGGCGGTGGTTCATGTGGGTGGTAATGAAGATGAAGGGCGGTGGGAAGGCGGCGGAGAGGGCGGCACGGGGTGGCGGGAAGGGGCGGAGCAGTTCTTGTTGCAGGACTCTAAGCAGGTGGTGAGGACTGAAGCTGGCAACATGAGGGTTGTGAGAGGCTTTGGAGCAAAGTTCATCAGAAGTCCAATGCATATTGGATTTATTACTATGGAACCCAAGTCCCTTTTTGTACCTCAGTATCTTGACTCTTCTCTCATTCTTTTCATTCGTCGAGGTAACTTCAATCACAACCCTTCATTTTGATCTATAGTCTTAACATATTATATTTGTCTTTGCATGTGGCTATCTCTATGATGTTTTGTGTGTGTGTGTGTGGATTCTTGTTAGAACAAATGGGAACTACTTGTGTTGTGTTTGGATGGAGGGATTTGAGGAGGAAATTTGAAATTCATAGCAGTAAATATGGGTGGATTTGGAATCTATTCACTTGAATCGTATATTTCAAATCTTTAACCAAACACAGCCTCAATTTCTTTGATCATACACACACATGCACATTTGTGCTTATTGCTTGTTTCATCCAAGATTGTAGAATGTGTTTCTTGATCTTGAATGTGTGATGGATAAGTAGTTAGAATCGAGATCGAATTAATGGATTTTGCAGGGGAAGCAAAAGTTGGGTGTATATACAAAGATGAACTGGTGGAGAGGGATTTGAAGATGGGAGATATCTACAGAATCGGAGCCGGTTCGGCTTTTTATCTCATCAACACTGCTGAAGGACAGAGGCTTCATATAATCTGCAGCATTGCAACCTCAGAGAGCTTGGGATTCACCACATTCCAGGTATTCATAATCTTCATGATTCTGATCCACTTGAATTGGATTCACAAATCTATGTTTTTTCCTACAATTCTGTATGTTTTTTGCAGTCTTTCTTCATTGCTGGTGGATCATATCCATCATCAATACTTGCGGGATTCGATACCTTAACATTGTCTACAGCATTCAATGTGAGTGAACCATTCATTAGGCATGCCAATGTTGATTTAATTGGGTTGTAAATTCTGATCAAGAATGGTTTTTGCAGGTTACTGAAGAAGATGTGAGAGAGATGCTGACAGCGCAAGAACAAGGCCCGATCATGTACTTATCCGACACTCATTCTCCGAGCTTCTGGTCGAAGTTCTTGGACATGGACGAGCATCAGAAAACGGCACATTTGAGGCGAATTGTTCGTATTAGAGAGGAAGATGTCGAGGATGATGAGGAATCAAAATGGTCTTTTAGGAAGCTCTTCATCTCTTTCTTGGGAAGGGGAGACAAGAAGAGGGGCGATAAGAAGGCGAGAACCGGAAAAGGGCCAAAACCTTATAACCTATATGATAGGAAGCCTGATTTCCAGAACGATTACGGATGGAGCATTGCCTTGGACGAGGCCGAATATTCGTACCTTAAGCACGATGATATTGGCGTCTATCTTGTCAATCTCACTGCGGTAATATATCGGCTACTTCATATTATGTTTTTGTCTCCTATTTCGAAATTGGATTGCAGTTATGTGGATATTAATAGTTCCCCATGCCCATTAGTTATATTAGGGATGTAAATAAGATAATACAACTCAGTGAGATAACTCGAGATTGACTTGGAAATTCTTTTTTGAATTTGACTCGATGATAATGGAGTCAAGTTCAATATCGAGCTACTTGGAGCAATTTTGATATCGAGGCTTGCGAGCCTTAGAATCGAGCGTGTGTTAGATTTACTATTTTGTCCTTGATAGTTATTGAAATTCCACTTTTAAGCATATATTTAGGAATATAGGTTATTTTAAAAATATTATTTAGGTATCGAGTTGAACTTGAGTTTATCATGCTATTCGTCAAGCCAAGCTTGAGCATGGAAAGATAAGTTTAGTTGAGTTCAAGCTTGAGTTGTTGAGTCAAGCTTGAGCATTAAAAAATAAGTGTAGTTGAGTTCAAGCTCGAGTCTGACAGCACTTAGCTCAACTCAACTTATTTACACCCAATCATCATCAATGGGATGTTAGGTGGTAGCTTTTTATGCTAAAATCCATAATTTTGATGGCCTAAAATGGTGATACTTGTCAAATGCAGGGATCAATGATGGCACCTCATATAAATCCAAGAGCAATTGAGTATGGAATTGTGTTGAGAGGAGCTGGTACTATCCAAATAGTGTATCCAAATGGAACCCTTGCCATGAATGCTAAAGTGAAGGAGGGCGACGTCTTTTGGATCCCACGCTACTTCCCATTCTGCCAAATCGCATCACGGACTGGCCCGTTTGAGTTCTTCGGCTTCACCACCTCATCCGGAAACAACAGGCCTCAGTTCCTAGTGGGAGCTAACTCATTGCTCCACACAATGAGGGGGCCCGAAGTCGCAGCTGCATTCGGGCTGACTGAGGAGAGGCTGAAGGAGATTATCGATGCTCAACGGGAGTCGACGATCCTGCCATCGGCCGTGGTTGCTCCACCGGAAGAGGGTACACCGGATAGAGGTGAGGCGGGAAATGTGATCAGGAGCTTTGGGAGTAGTCTATGGTGATTAGAAGGTTGGTTTATGGTGAAAGTGAAATGTGAATTCTGCATTTTGGAATTAGTGTTTTTCCATTGTTTTGCTTTTCTTGGTTGTAATGTTCATCTGCACTTTTAGGAAGTTGTGAATAAACTGTACTGCTTCACTTACTATAATGTCAAAGACTCTCTTCTGGTTGATTTGTTTTCCCACAATGCTTTTAGTTTTTGGCTACCATTCTGTTGCTTTCAGTAGGATTAATTACACAGAGACAAAGTTTGGCCAAATTTTCAATTTCAACTTAGACTTTGAGAAGTAGGAAAAACTTTGAAATTTTTGCAGTTGTAACACTTGAAAATTTCTGACGGAAGTCTCTGGCACACAGGCTAATAAAGTAATGAACAAGATCATCAAATTTGTAACTAAATTCATAGTGTTGCAATTAAAAACCCCTAAAGGGTATGAATGATGTTATGTTTAAAAGTTCATGCACAAGATCATCAAATTTGTAACTAAATTCTTAGTGTTGCAATTAAAAACCCCTAAAGGTTATGAATGATGTTGTTTGTCATAATGTAGATATATTATTTTAACATTAAATATCAAAAAATTATCTTACCATTACATTATGTTTATCAAAATAAATATTAAAGAATTTTTTTTTGATTTATCACATTTTTAAAACTAGATCTTTTGAATAATTATATTTGTGTTTATTGTGAATATCTTTTTTAAATCCAAAAAATGATGTCAACAAATATTTTAGTAAATATCTAGAAGTCAGTAAAGAAAATCTTAAAATGTTCAAGATTAAGAGATAATTATTCACAGTATGGAAACTTGAATTAATGAGTAAAAATTAAAATATACTCCATTGTTTCAAAATAATTATTGTTTTGAAGACTAAATTTTGTTTCAAATTAAGTGTCGTTTTAGACTTTTATCTAATTTTATTTCTAAATTATCCCTATTAATATTCCTTAACTCAAATTTAGGGATTTAATATGATACTTTTTATGGAATTAATTTGATTTTTTTTTCTTCATTTTTGAATCCTAAATTCCTTGATTAGTTAATAGTGTTTTGTGACAAAAATTTCAAAATGACATTTCTTTTGAAACGGAGGGAATACTATTGAGTTACAACTGAGATTTTATCAGATTATTAAATATTTTTATTTCATGTTCTATGTTTTTTTTTCTTTTTGAAATTTTCAAAATTAATTGAAGATTCTAAAATTATTTCCAAATTTATTTTCTTAGTTCTATAAATAATTTTCTAAATTGGTATATCATCTTATAACTAAAAAAAGGACCGAATGAAGGGTAATGTTTTCTACAAATTCTAAAAGCCCGGATGAAGATGATAGTTTTTCTAAAATCCTACTTTGAAGGACCAATTTTATTAGGGTTAACTCTCCATTAATATAAAATATATCTAACGCAAGGGGAAGGGAGCAGAAACCTAACCAAGTAGTCACTCCTCCTCCTCCTTGCCGCATCTTCCTTGTCGGCGCCTCCCACCACGGCCGTTTTCCCGTTGCCGACCCCGCCGTTTTCTTTCCTCTTCGCCGATCCTCTTTGCAGCCCCTGTCACCTCCTCTTTTTTTCCTTCACCCACCGCTTCCATCTCCTTTTCGCCGCCACCCGCCTACTCCTCTCCATCCACGTCTTCCGCCATCACAACAACTTGTCCGTCCATCTCCTTTTCTCCCTCCTTCAAATTTCTCTTTCTCTTTGTCCCTTCTTTTCCTTCTTTAATACTTTTTATGTTTCATTGTTTCAATCTTTTTTCTTTCATTTGGGATCTTTAATTTTCAAGGAAGATGCGTGTTTTTCATTTCTTTAAATATGTTTTCACTATTATCCTGTATTTGAATACTCTATAAAGAAATTTATGTTTTTTTTCCTTTTTTAAAAATATAATAAACTATTGAATACTCTGACCCACCTACTCAATCATAGACATTAAGATATTGTAGGCAATATCTTATTAAATTTGGAAAAACTAAGCTTATGTTCCTTTCTTCCATATCTTCCTACTGTTGATATTTTAGATTTCCACAAATTTTTTTCTTATTTTATACTTTTAATATCATCCAAATGTTGCAGGATTTCTTGTGAGTCTAGAGTTGTTGAATATACATTAGAATCAACCACCCACATCTTTGCTTATATAATCTAATGACTTGTAGGGAAAGTCACATATTTGCTTATATAATCTAATGACTTGTAGGGAAAGTCTGATTCAAGAGTCTTTGAGAGAAAGACAATCCAATGGCTTGTAGGGTAAGTCTGATTCAAGAGGTTTGGAGAGAATGACAGATTGAAAATTATTAAGTCATGAAACATTAAAAAAATAACAAAAATATTTATACAATCAGCAAATTAACATGACATTTTTAGACTGGAAAGTGGCAATCCTGGAATTATTTCCAATTGTCCTGCTATTAGTATAGTATAGATAATTAAGATGGGATCTTATACTCCAATTTTTTTCCTGTCTCATATTTCAAAAGATCTTTTGATATAGATTTGATTCTTTGTTATTCATTTATTCTTTTCCTGGAGAGGAGGTCATTTGTTATGTTTCAAATTACAAACTACTTTAAAAGAAATGTGAAGTTATAAATAAAATTGATAGTAAGAGATGGTATTATTTTCCTTTTTCACTGGTTGTGACTTTATAAGCTGAGGCTGAATATTGCGAAGTCAATCAAATTTCAAAGTATAAAAATGATAACAATAGTAAGACATAAAAAAGGAGGATTCAAAATAGAAGCAAAGCAACAAGAGTAATAAGAACCTCAAGTATACATTTCATATTGAGCTGTGATAAGCAAGATACAAATGATGTCCAAAAAGGTTTCAGCACTGCAGATGAAGCAATAAGATTAAAAACCAACTTGCTTCACTCTCCACCTTCTTCTTCTTCAAGAGGCTAGAGATAGCAGTATGCACATATTTAAATACATTATACAGAATAAAAAACTGTTCAAGAAAACAAAATTGAAAACTGAAGCATTGTTTTGACAAGTGAATGAATGGACTTCACTTGGCACCCTTCTTAATGGCAGCCTTTGTGACCTTGGCACCTGTTGGGTCTTTCTTCTCCACGCTCTTGATAACACCAACAGCCACTGTTTGGCGCATATCACGCACTGCAAAACGACCCAGTGGTGGGTACTCTGCGAATGTCTCCACAACCATGGGTTTGGTCGGAATCATCTTCACAAATCCAGCATCCCCGTTTTTCAAAAACTTGGGTTCCTTCTCCAGCTCCTTACCTGATCGCCTGTCAATCTTGGTCACCAGTTCTGCAAACTTAACTGCTATGTGGCAGGTGTGGCAATCAAGCACCGGGGCATAGCCATTTCCGATCTGGCCGGGGTGGTTCATGATGATGACCTGTGAGGTGAAGTTTGCTGCTTCCTTAGCCGGGTCATCCTTTGAGTTGGAGGCCACGTAACCACGCTTCAGATCCTTAACGGCAACATTCTTCACATTGAACCCGACATTGTCACCTGGGAGAGCTTCTAGCAAGGACTCGTGGTGCATCTCAACAGACTTAACTTCAGTGGTCAAACCGGATGGGGCAAATGTGACAAGCATACCAGGCTTCAAGAGACCAGTCTCCACACGGCCAACAGGGACAGTGCCAATTCCACCAATCTTGTAAACATCCTGAAGTGGGAGCCGTAGGGGCTTGTCTGTAGGTCTCTTGGGCTCGATAATCTGGTCAAGTGCATCAAGGAGTGTCGGGCCTTTGTACCAATCTAGATTGGTAGACCTCTCAATCATGTTGTCTCCTTCAAAACCGGAAATGGGGACGAATGAAATCTTGTCAGGGTTGTACCCGACCTTCTTCAGGTAAGAGGACACTTCCTTCACAATTTCATCGTACCTGGACTTCGAGTATTTTGGTGTGGTTGCGTCCATCTGCACACATACCATAGATGTAAATAAATGTATTGGATACCATTACAATAAAACAAGATAGCATCAACATAATTGGGTAAAATTTTGCTAACCTTGTTGCAACAACAGATCATTTGCTTGACACCAAGAGTGAAAGCAAGCAAAGCATGCTCACGGGTCTGACCATCCTTGGAGATACCAGCTTCAAAACCACCAGTGGTGGAGTCAATGATAAGGACGGCACAGTCAGCCTGTGAGGTGCCAGTAATCATGTTCTTGATGAAGTCACGATGTCCAGGTGCATCAATAACAGTGCAGTAGTACTTGGTGGTCTCAAATTTCCACAACGCAATATCAATGGTGATACCACGCTCACGCTCAGCCTTAAGCTTGTCGAGCACCCAGGCATACTTGAATGACCTCTTGTTCATCTCAGCAGCCTCCTTCTCGAACCTCTCGATAACACGCTTGTCAATACCACCAAGCTTGTAGATCAAGTGACCAGTGGTGGTTGACTTCCCAGAGTCGACATGGCCAATGACCACAATGTTAATGTGTGTTTTCTCTTTGCCCATCTTAAACTGTTAAAAGGATACTGCAGCAGCAAAATAGAGAATCACATAATTGCAATTGTGTATAGAAATATAACAACTTGGAAAAAAATATTACAGTTCATAGCAAAAGCTGCAAACAACATAGAAAAGCACCTTCAAGTACAGAATTTATAAACAAGGCTACCACTATTCATTATAGCTTTTGCAAATGCTGTTTCTCAATTCAAGAATAACTCCAACTGAGTTCCAAACAGAAACTTGCAACTAAGAAAGGCGCATAGATACAAAGTAATGATCTCATAAACAGCTACATACTTATTTGCAAATACCTAACAATCGCACAGGAAACACATGAAAAAACAGAAGTTGTTATAGTAAAATCAATCAAATATGGAAAGATAACAGTAATTTATGTTCTGTAAATAAAAGTAAGCATCAGCGCGTTATAAATACTAAAGAAGCACATAAATTAAGCATTCAATTCAATTAAACATGGAACCAAAATTCAGCTAGGATCATCATCATCATAAATCATCAATTAAAACAGATCTACCAAAACCTCCATGGAAGCGTCACAAAAACTAAAATAAAGAAGCTAGAACCGAAGCAAACAAGCTCAAAATCGCAGGAGGAAGATCCATACAGCATACATACACTTATGTATAGAGAAAAACATAGATACGCACAGAGATAAGGCACTGACTTGAAGGTATAGCAGCGGAAACAGAAAGATCTCTCTCGCCCGCCGATTGCAGAGAGAGACTTGCGATTTGAGTGGAGAGAGAGGGAATGAGATTAAATTTTGACCGGCTTTTATATATATGGAATTAGAGCATGGTGGCGATTAGGGTTTATGTTGAGCCCGTTGGATCAGATAATCTGACGGCTATGAGTGAGAGAAGTTTTATTTTAAGTGCTGAATTTTTTTTTGGTTGGGCTGGTGCTTGGATTCTTTCGGGTGTGAGAGACATTCGGAACAATTTGAACAATTTGAAGATAAGAGAATTTTCAAAATCATTTCAAAGTTCTAAATTTTTAAGAATATCAAAAAAAAAAAAAAAAAAAACCTTCCATTGGAACTGTTCCATAAATCGATTGCGACAATTAGGAAATTTAGGTATAACTGAACGGATCAATTTGAATTTCGAAAAATTTGATTTTAACTATTAAAACAAATATTCATTAAATAAAATGCAATAAATAAATATAATAAAATTAATATATTTGATATATTTTTCGGATATAATGTGTAAATCTGATTATCAGGTTAAATAGCTAAACAAATACTCGTATTTAATATGTGCCTATTTTTTATAATAATTAAAAAATACATAAATATAATATTTTTGGATTTCCACATTTAGAAATGGTATTAATGGTTGGAAAATTTTAGGTTACTATATCTTAGGGTGACTTCTTATTTTATATATATATATATATATATATATATATATATATATATATATATATATATTGATATAATTTAACATTAATGTTGCAATTTACCACCTTAATATTAAATTTTTTTATCATAATTAATTAAAAATCATTGTTTTACATTATTGCTATAATCAAGTATGAATATGACACAATGGTAAAAAAATGTTTTTCACTTCAGATAATAAATAATAATATTATCATTTATTTCAAAAAATTATTATTCTTATTATCATTATTATTGTTGTTGTTATTTTTATTACCTTGAGTCACATTATAGATAATAGATTAGAGATAGCTAATCCTTGTACTTTGCCTAAATGAATAAAAATTAAATATAGGAGTTATAAAATCACAAATATTTACGAATTATTAAAGTTATCTAATACAATGATAATATGACATCCCTTTACAACCGCCCTCAGCCTGGGACACAGTAAATTAATGATCTCTAAAATAATTCCCAGTTTTAATTTGGAACAAAGAAATAAATCAATAGTTTTGATAAAATAAAAATGATAATAGAGCTGGATCTATCAATCACAGAATATATATTATTGATTTATTGCTTCAGTAATTTTAATTTAATTAAATGTGCAATTTAGTATTTAAAGTAGAGTTGAACGAGATTAATAAATTATTTTAACTAGTAAAAAATTGTTTTGGTCAAAATTAATTTATTGAAACTTAATTTATTTTCCATTCAATGACTATTATGAACTCATTATATTAAAATTGTTATATTATACTCCCTCCGTTCCTTTTTAAGTGTCTCATATTATCCATTCACACAAACCAATTTTTCCATTAATTACTTCTCTTTTACTTCTATAAGAATTGTAGTATTCCACTATGTTCAATTATTAGGGTAATTGATGAAAAAAAGAAGGTAAAAGAGTATCAATAATGACATAGTGACAATTAAAAAGGAACGTCATATTGAATAAAATGAGACACTTAAAAAGGAACGGAGGGAGTATACTGCAATATAACTAAATTTGTTTGATTACGTGGATAAAAATATCAATTAAATGGATATCTATCCAATAATTTTATTTATTTGATATGATTTTATTTGAATTTTTTTAATATGAGTTTTGGAAAAGTAAGAAAAAGAGTTTTAATCTCCTGGAATCCTAAAATATGAAATAGTCTACAAATATCATACCACGTTGTTTTATCATATTGATTTTCGCAACAACTTGTAAACTTGTATTTATATCAAGGTATTGCATGCACTTCTCTTTTAAAACCTCCGCAACGATTTCCCTTCATCATTTCTGGCTGTGGACTGCGGCTAGGGTTTTAAATTTCAATCTAATCTCTCTCGATTCTGTATCTAAGGTTAAATCTTTTCTCATCTCATTCTCTTTTGCATTTTGCGTGTTTGATTTAGTTTCTAATTCAATTTTTTTTTTTTAATCTGGCTAATTATCAATTATTCATCGGATTGCAAATCTGAAATCATATTCTGCTTTCCTTGTTTGGATGCGATTCTCATTGGTTGCCTATTCTTCTGAAGGTTTTGGAATGGATTTAGATTCGTGGATCTATTGAGTCCATATTTGAGCGTTTTCATGCGTCATTAAACGGTTATTGATTGAGTGGGGTGCATGTGTTTGTGGATCTTGGACGTTGATCTGAATTCTTAAGAATGTTTATAAATTATAATGGTTTTGGATGATAACTTTTGAGTTCTTCTAAAATAATATTATGTTTGAATGTTTAGAAACATCATAATACTGGGTGAACTTTGCTTATTTCATCGATTTGTGATAATTAATTGCTGATTTCCTATATCTTGATGAGGTGATTGAACATCTGCTCTACAATTATTAGGTCGATTATTAGGTAGCTGCAAATATTGATTTACTGTATAAGATCACTAATTTCCATCTTTTGGCTCATATTTTGTGGGGTGGGATAACTTATACTTTGTTGCAAGGTTTTTGATGTGATTCTTAAATATGAGAAAATTCGATTTGTTGTTCAATGGTTCTAATCCTGTAAAACTAGTTTTTACAGTTCTAACTCTGAATTGTGATCTTCATTTTGTATCATTGCTCTGTTTACGTATGCATTTACAATATTCTTGTTCTATCTTTCTGTTGTGGCAGTTTTCATTTGAAAGTGTAAGATGGGTAAAGAGAAATCACACATTAACATTGTGGTCATTGGCCACGTCGACTCTGGGAAGTCGACCACCACTGGTCACTTGATCTACAAGCTTGGTGGTATTGACAAGCGTGTTATCGAGAGGTTCGAGAAGGAGGCTGCTGAGATGAACAAGAGGTCATTCAAGTATGCCTGGGTGCTTGACAAGCTTAAGGCTGAGCGTGAGCGTGGTATCACCATCGACATTGCCTTGTGGAAATTTGAGACCACCAAATACTACTGCACTGTCATTGATGCACCTGGACATCGCGACTTCATCAAGAACATGATTACTGGCACCTCACAGGCTGACTGCGCCGTCCTTATCATTGACTCCACCACTGGTGGCTTTGAAGCCGGTATCTCCAAGGATGGCCAGACCCGTGAGCATGCTCTGCTTGCTTTCACCCTTGGTGTCAAGCAAATGATCTGTTGCTGCAACAAGGTTACCTAGATTTCACTCAATTGTGTTATTGCTATCTTATATCACTTCAATTGTTAACGCAATGGTATGTGTGCAGATGGATGCGACCACGCCAAAATACTCAAAAGCCAGGTACGATGAAATCGTGAAGGAAGTGTCCTCTTATCTAAAGAAGGTTGGGTACAACCCTGAAAAGATTGCATTCGTCCCAATTTCCGGTTTTGAGGGAGACAACATGATCGAGAGGTCTACCAATCTCGATTGGTACAAGGGACCGACACTCCTTGAGGCGCTCGACCAGATTGTCGAGCCCAAGAGGCCTACAGACAAGCCCCTGCGTCTCCCACTTCAAGACGTCTACAAGATTGGAGGCATTGGCACCGTCCCTGTGGGCCGTGTGGAGACAGGTGTCCTGAAGCCGGCTATGGTTGTCACCTTTGGACCGTCCGGTTTGACCACTGAAGTTAAGTCTGTTGAGATGCACCACGAGTCCTTGCAAGAAGCTCTCCCCGGTGACAATGTCGGGTTCAATGTGAAGAATGTTGCGGTTAAGGATCTGAAGCGTGGCTACGTGGCCTCCAACTCAAAGGATGACCCGGCTAAGGAGGCAGCAAACTTCACCTCTCAGGTCATCATCATGAACCACCCTGGCCAGATCGGAAATGGCTATGCCCCAGTGCTTGATTGCCACACGAGCCACATAGCAGTTAAGTTTGCAGAGCTGGTGACCAAGATTGACAGGCGATCGGGGAAGGAGCTGGAGAAGGAGCCCAAGTTTTTGAAGAACGGGGATGCTGGATTTGTGAAGATGATTCCGACCAAACCCATGGTTGTGGAGACATTCGCAGAGTACCCACCACTGGGTCGTTTTGCAGTGCGTGATATGCGCCAAACAGTGGCTGTTGGTGTTATCAAGAGCGTGGAGAAGAAAGACCCAACCGGTGCAAAGGTCACTAAGGCTGCTGCTAAGAAGGGAGCCAAGTGAATGCCATTCATTCACTTACCAAAAAAAAAGCTCTGTTTTCAATTTTGTTTTCTTCAACTTAGTTTTTATATTGTTTGATGGAATTTATATGCTTATGGTCCTCTTTAATATGGATTCGTTTTCTTTTAAAATCTTATTCAACATGACTTTTTCTGCAACAATTTCTTTTAAGGGTGGGGCTATTCTTAGTCCACTTATTACTAAACACACCCATTGACTTATTACTAAACATATCCCATTTGAAATAAGTTAAAGGTAAATATATATTAAAAGACATAATTGTCCTTATTATTAATTTAATTTTTATGTTATGTTATATAATTGAAATGTTAGAATGGTAATGTAGTGGGTGTATTTCAAAATTTTATATTGTTAAACATTTAAAGTGAGTATGTTTGGTCATATTCATGCTTTTATGTGAAATATATGATAGTATTTTTACAAGATTGATAAGTTATTGTAAAAAGAACAATAGTCATCGAATCCATCAACTTTAAGAAGCTCACATATAAGTAACTTTCTATTTGGAAAGAAGAAAAATATATACTTATAATATATGAGTTGGATTTTTTTGAGATGGTCTCATATATTAGTGGTTTGAGATAGGATTATAAACGTAATTTTGCATGCCACGTGCTTTATATGTATATTTATTAACTTATTATATATTTCCCATATAACTCTAAAATCTTGAAAAAGATTGAAATATTAAAACCATTCCAAACAGAAACACCGTCTCCTTGTAAAACACGAAGATATTCATGGCTACATCTATCCATACAACTATATATATCCCTTGATAAGTCAGATCGATAGTCCTCAATTCGCTTTGGCCTTTTTCTTCAATTCCTCTAAAAAAAGAAAAACTCAGTTTCAGCCATGGATGGCCTGTATTTTGATCCCGTTGCGTACTCCGAATACATGGATGACCTCAACTACAGCCAGGTTTATTTCTTCTACTTCAAATATTTGTTTCTTTTCTGGTTGAATCTCTCTTTGTTTTATACACATATATTCAATTAAAAATTCATAATCTTATTCCAGGGATTCTACGTAACGACGCCGGAAGATGGTTCGGTGATGCTGGGAGGCATCAGGCGGGTCGGAGAATATTCCGATGACCGGTACCGGAAGGCGGAGAAGGCCGCCACGTTTGCAGTGGAGGAGCACAACAACAAGAAGGAAAAGGGATTTCTGAAATATATGAGAATAGTGAATCTGAACGTGGAACCCTCCGCCGGCGCCGTGTACTACATAACCATCGCGGCGGATGTCTCCGGCGAGACACGTCACTATCAGGTCAAAGTATGGGAAAAGTTGACCAGTGGCTATCAGGTGCTCATATTCCGGCCTGCTCCTTACTCGCTGAAATCCGAAGGTAATTATTAATTATTAATTAAAAAAATTAAAATTAATGTTGTGGTGTTGATTAATTTGTTATAATTATCTGTTAAATTGGTGATGTTGCAGAGAAGGTTGAAAACAAGTTGTGCTGTGTTGGGGTTGATAACTTGATGCCTTGGATGGATGAAAATTATTTATACTATAAGTGCTTCTATAAGGCTCAT
This sequence comes from Scutellaria minor, assembly GCA_954870855.1. NCBI lineage: Eukaryota > Viridiplantae > Streptophyta > Magnoliopsida > Lamiales > Lamiaceae > Scutellaria > Scutellaria minor. The sequence goes on from OX940729.1 coordinate 7,311,988, forward strand.
AAACAGGTAGCTTCTCTTTTATTTAAAGTGTTTTTTTTTTAATAATAAGATTTTTTCTTCTTCATATTTATGAGTTTCAAGTTGTCTAGAAGACCCTACAATGCCAGTATTTTTATTTTGACACAATTTAGTTCTTGAAATAAAATCTTTGAAGTCCCAATAGCAAACTATATATGAGTTGTGTTCAATAAATGGAACCAAACTGTCTTTTGTTGTTTATTTTTTTTTAGGTAGTTTTTGCTTATTTGTTATTATGATTAATTTCAATTTTGGTTATGTGTGTAATATATTTTCCATTTTTTTGACTATCAAGTATTCGTTTTTCCTCTTTGTTTTAATTTTTTTCATTTTCAGTACAATTTTGCTTGAAATTTTCAAAATCAAAATTACTGCCTCTTCAGCAACTTTGAAAATTTCGACAAAAATTGGATTGAAATTGAAAAAAATTAAAACATATAGATAACCAAAATTGAAAAACGGATACTTTGTTGTTAAGAAATGGAAAAAATGGAAAATGTCTTTGCATAAGACCAAAATTGAAATTACCAATCATATATTTAATCCTTGTTTTGATTTCTTTATTAAAAAGATTGATTGACTAATTAATTTAAGTGGTTTTTCAGCTTTTTGGTGTTGAGGTTATTCATGATAGGGAAAGAGGGGATTCCAAAGGTTTTCTGTGGTTCACAAGTTGTGCAGAATCCGAGGAGATCTTGAAGCAATATGTGGGGAAAAGGATGCCACACTCCAATATTTTCTACGATTTTGATTAAAGCATTTGTAAATTTTCATTTTTATAGGCTTAGGTTTGATTGGATTTATTCAACTATTTTTTTTTGTGTCACTGACACACCTTGCTTTTTTTTTTTTTAAATGAGTTTTGGCCTCAAGGTTCGGCACTGAATTTTGATTTTTGAATATTAGTTATATTCAATAAAACCTATGATGTTACCTTACATTTTGGTATCAATCTTGTGTATGAGATTTGGACGTTCAAGGTATTTTATATTTAATAATCTTTTATTTATATATTTAATTTAATTTTAATCATGGTTTATATAATTTTATGAGTCACTATAGTTTAAAAGAATTTAATAACTCAAAATTTTGGTTTAATTATGGATTTTTTTTTTTGAAACCTGTTTAATTATGGATTAAGAAAATAAGAATCTAAGAAACCAAACGGAACCAAAACTAAAAATCTATCTACATGTTGGATTTCAACGTTTTGGATGATTTAATATAACTTTATAATGCTATTTTGATCCCTGCTAACTTAATTGGAGGTATTTGCACTCTTTTTCATCAGATGTGAATTGTGAAATGAATAAGTTTAGCATGATTCAAATCAATGGTAATTGATTTTTCAATTTTTAATAAATTCAATCTATTTATGTGAACCTAAGGCCCAGCCCATTACAGCCCAATAATAAGATATGACAAAGCCCATATCTACTCGGTCTTATCAAGTGCGTGCTGTTCTAAATTTCTTACGAGCCAAGAAAGTAGAAACTTCGAAACCATTTTCTTCTCTCTCTGATTTCCGCCAAAAGGGTCAATAGGGATACATTCTTTCTGAATTTCCTCATCGGAAGGTGAAAGGTACTTCTCTTTCATCTCATCTCTGTTTTTTTTTTTTTAAATTTAATTCTGAAATACTTTCGGCAATATTTAATATCGTTCTGGATCAGTTCGAATGCGCGGTTTTGTTTTCCCTTTTCAATTTTTGTCAATATATGATATGATTCGAGGGAAATGAGTGATTCATTCTGATGAACTGCAGTTATAAAATAGGAAAAAGGGTGGATATGTGTGGAAATTTTTGCTGTTATTTTGAGTATTTGATCACGTTGCGGCATTTTATCGAGCACTTTGTCTTCTTCTAACTATTGGGAATAAACTTGACCTTTCAGCCTGTATAAATTATTATACACTTGTACTTGTATTGTGTTTGTGCATTATGATGAGCCTAGACCCTGCTATGAAAATAATCATGAATGTATTCGTATGCTCCTCAAGGTTGCGTTTGGGTTGAAACATTTGGATTTGAAAAGAGAATTGTTTACCTGAAAATTATGCGATATATCATAATATGAAATCATCCAAATACTTTAAATGAATTCATTATTATAAATTTGAAATCCTTAAAACTTTCAAAGTTTAGTGGCTTTTCATGGCGTTTACGGTTTATGTCTGTTAAAAGATGAATAATTTTGTTGGGAACTTCATCGGCCCTCTTTCTTCAAAGAATACTTTGTGGAGGTTGCAGGGTTTTATGTAACTAATGAAATTCATCTTTTTCATTCCCCACACAGTTGTTATATTGAACTTGATGCTTTATTTTTTAGGTTCTTAATATATTGTGTATACCATTTTCTTTTCCACTGCTATGTTGCACTTATATATGAGCAGCTTATGTTTTCATGGTGTGACGAATGTTTCATAGGTAGCAACCATCAATGGCGACTGAAAATATCCCAAACGAGAAACAATCATTTGCAGCTCCTCCTCCAGCAGTGGCTTCATGCCGGAAGAAGAAGAATGAGAGTGCAACCTTCCTGGAAGATGTGAAAGATCACATTGATGAATTCATCCATGCTTCTATGGACGAACACAAGACTTGCTTCCAGAAGACAATCAAGAAGGTTTGTTAAAGACTCTTTCTTTAATATTTTAGAACAGAAAAAATGTGTGATTTATCCTCTTTAATTTGATAGATGATAACTGATGTCCACTCTTGATGCTTTCGTAGATGTTCGGCATGTCAAAAATTGTTGCAGAAAGGAGTTCGGAGACCAAGGAAGTGGAAAGTTCTTTGCCTCTCCGAACAACAGTAGCTGAGTAAGGTTTTGCCTAGATTTTTTCCTGCATTGATGTCAAGTCGATGAAAATCTGAGTGGGCATCAGATTTTAGATATGTGAGTGTCAATATTTTGAAACCAATACATGAACATCTTCACCTATCTTTTTGCTAATAATGTCAACCTTGATATGAATCTTGTATTTTGCAATGTTAATCCAAACCTAGCTTTGTAGTCCAAATTTAATATTACATAGCTTCTCGAAATTCCAGTTCATGAGTCTTTTATTCATTAGATGTTTTTACTGTTGGATAATTTGTATCTCTCTCAGTGTGTGTTGTATGTGGAAAACTCTTGCTTTTCCTGATTAAGATTCTTAGAAGTGTTTTTTCTTTAATAAGAAACAGATAAAATTACATAGGGGTACTAAATACAATTTACCATCCAAACTTATGTGGTTCTTTGCCCTTTACTATTTCTTTTTTTGTTGTTGCACTTTGCCATATGAACTTTATAATTTGTTAATTTTTCCGTCTTGAACAAATCTGAACTGTTGATTGTTGGTATGTGTACGGTTGAGATTGTTCGAGCTGGCAAAGTGCATAAAAAAAATTTGTGGTGAAGTGCATAAACTGCATAATTCGGACGTTAAAATGCAGTTATTCCAATCATAGTTGTCAAACTAGGCAAGAGTAGAGCGTAGGCAGTCCAGAATCATCTAGGGTTTACATAGAGCACTTAGGCGGTGATGGGCGAGAGGGCTTTTATTATATAACCAACTAATGAGCTTATTAAAGAATAAATACCCCAATAGAAAAGCCTTTTCACTTAATTTAAAGAAAAAGATCTCTGTATAAATGAGTTTGATATCATGCCACCAATTATCCTACCATGTATGCACCAACAAATCTTCTCTCTTCTCCATCTTTTTTAGTCTGAATAAAATACAATTCTCCAACTATTTTATTCACCTCCATCTTCCCAATAGGTGCATAGGTTAGGATTCTCAAACTAATGATTGGAGATGGAACCAATGGAGAAGCATCACAACCCGAACTTGGCTAAAAAAAAGAGAAATCAGGGTTGAAAGTATTGTTTCTTGTTGGATAATGTCATTTTAGCGTCTCTTGAGGGAAGAATACGAATGCAAAGTTTTTGGTCTTATTATAAGTACATTAAATGTTATTACATTAATGTGCCGGACTTTTCTCGGATGTGTGCTTTTATTGTGCCTAATGCATAAGCCGATAGGAAGCATTTATGTTTTAGGTGCACCTAACGTTTTTGACAACAATGATCCCAATTATATAATAAGTGAAAGTCAATTTGGATTATTACTGTATTTTGAACAAAATAAGTACTAAAAAGAAATGAGATGAATGAGGTTTTTTCTTTTTAAATCAAGGATCCTGTTGCAGTTTTTTTTTTTCTTGGTTTTTTTGCATATTCCCTTGAACCCTAATTCAAATAAGTTGTTAAACGACATAAAACCCTGATGCATCTGTGCCTGTGCTGGATAGACGATCTAGTCATGCAATTTGTGCAGATCTAAACATTCATAATTGTGAGTCATGCTTGGCTTGAATAGATTTTGCTCTTTTATTGTTAAATGGTGTTTTGTCTCGCATTTCATTACATTAATGTGCATGATATGTATGCATACAATGATGACTGTATTAATTCGCATAGTGGTGATATAAAACACCATTTACCCAGAAAATTTCCTTTCTCTTCTATATTTTATCACATTTTAATATCTGTTTTAGTTTGTCTATAATTTAATCCATCCAAGCCTATTCAGATTATTTAAGTTCGAAGACTAGATCTAGCATACTTGAGTTGTCTTGCATAACTAGGTTTAAGGTACTGCCAAATAAAGGTTCTCACCCACACACATTCTAGATTGAAGGGGACAAAAAGTATACTCAAAAGCATTTCATCTATAGATAACAATAATTACCTTGTAAAATGATGACTCTCTCTCTCTCTGCCATACATAAAGCATAATAGATATTTCCTGAATATCAAACACTCATAATGTAAATCAACAATTAGGAAAAGCATGAATTAAGCAAGCCTAGAGCCTAATACTAGTAAATGAATTGTACGAAGTTATAATACTCATGCAGCTTTTGCAGTACAGGGTAGAGAAATGCATGAAAAGTCATGGATCATTGCAGTACCAATGCCATTGATAACATCTCCACTACCCATCTCACATCCTTGCAAATTCTCTTGAACCTTCATCTTTTTAAGGTCCTCTCTTCTTCTATCATGATCAGCCATCCTATTACAATGCCACCCAACAAGTTTTATCAGACCACAGTGCTTGCTTTCTTTTGTGTGTGTGTGTGTGTGAGAGAGAGAGAGAGAGAGAGAGAGAGAGAGAGAGAGATACTCTTTGTAGAGAGCAATAGGATGAGAGATCCCAGAAAGACAGATTGGAAGCCCACAATTGTTGAAAATTTGTAGCATCTTTTCTTGGAAAGAAGTGAGATGTAGTGAGTGATTTACCTTTACTTGTTTGTTGTGCTTGTGCTAAAAGAGGCATATGGGGTTGTTGACATTGTGTTGATAGTAATGAAGTGGCCTGGGGTTGGAAAAAGACATTAAAGGCTCAATAAAAGACATTGTAATGAGTAGGTAAGAGTTATAATAATGACCACATAGAAATTAGAAAAAAGATGTCCTGCTTCCCAATCCACTTGCATAAAGATGAAGGCGTGGTGTATGAATAGTTTGTAAGTATTACCTCCTCATTTTTTGCCACATTACAGGTTTTCTTAGTTGAAATATGCTTTAGGTTTTCTTTGAAATGTAGAAATGTTGCTTCATCGGATTGACTGCTTTAAATTACATGGTTGCAGTTCAATTTTGTGAACCCTTAAATTCAGGGTTTTTAAAGCCTGGATTATATAACCAATATTTAAAAGCCTTCATCCTTTTTTTTTTTCAAAAGATAAAATGAAATGTAAAGCTTCTTTATTTTTATTTTTATTTTTTTTAAATTTAAGTGCACTTAGAATGCTAGATATGGTTAATGTGGGAATTTCATTTTTTCCTTTTTTTGGGCCTGCAGACCTCAATATTGATTGGTTTCGCTTCCATCTTATATACCTGGTGGATTGCATTTGGTAAGTCTCCACATGTCCATTAAAATTAATTAACCATCTTTAAAATAAATTGAAAATAAAAAATGTGGCATGTAGAGGCCTACCTAAGATAATTTGAGGGATTTTGTAGAAGAATTGGGTATTTTTTAGTTACAATTGTGGGTGGGGAGACTCTAACCCAAAATCATGTTTGGGTTGAGAGATGTAGGCTAAGCCTACGGGCACGGAACAAATCCCAAAAATAATACTTCCTCCATCCCGGCTCAACTTGCCTACGTTGATCGGGCACGGAGGTTAAGAAAACACAGTTGACTTAATTAAATATGCTTACTTTTTGCTTTTTTCACTTTATTTAGGAATTGGATTAACTTTTGATTTGTGTGTTAATGCAAAATGAATTAAAAATAATAATAAAAAAACTGGAAAGCATAGAAATCATAGCTACTGCCATTCATTTTCAACATAATTTTTTGTGGGAAAATTTCCCACCAAATCACCTCAAACACATTTGCAACAGAGTGGATGAACTCCCACCTAAAATATTCGAATTATTACAAGCAAATCAAATCATCTCCACTTCTTATAAATACAAATACAAATGCATTGAATGCATTTTCAACAACCTGCTCTAAAATTGGAGAATAACAGTTCAAATATGACTTGCAACAAAAAAGGAAAAAACTTTTCTCCATCAGAACGACTTGTTATAGCTCAGCGTCTTCTCGTAAACAACAACAGTGACAAATTGAAGAACGGCATCATTGCAGAAGTCACAACATCATTTGGAGTTTCTGTTCGTACTGTCCGACTCATATGGCAAGCTGCAAAGAAACAAATTAATGAAGGGCTGTCTATTTCTTTTCCGGAGGTAAGGCCATGCCCACTTTCATCTCAACTTTTAAGGTTGGATGAAGAAGCCATTAAATAGATTCTCTTCTCCAAGAGAGGCACAATCAGGAGGTTAGCAAAAGAGCTTGAGGTCAGCAAATCATGCGTGGGCAGGTGGGTAAAATCGGGCAAGCTTAAAGCACGCACTAATGCAATCAAACCAGCTTTGACAGATTCAAATAAGCTCAGTAGAATCAAATACAGCCTAAGTTTCTTACACAAACATATCAGCAACAACATCAGTTTTGAAAGCATGCATAACGTAGTCCACATTGATGAGAAGTGGTTCTATATGCAATGGGCAAGTGAAAGGGCTTATAAACTGCCCTTTGAGGATGATCCTTACAAGGCATGTAAAAGTAAGCGATTCATCCCAAAAGTCATATTTATGGCTGCTGTGGCAAGGCCACAATACACAGACCAAGGGGAGTTGTTTGATGGGAAGATTGGAATTTTCCCATTCACTAAACAAGTCCCCGCAATCAGAAATAGCGCAAACAGACCAAGAGGTGCAATGGTTACAAAACCAATTGAATCCATAAACAAAGAAGTCATTAAGAGTTGTCTTTTGGAAAAGGTAACTCACTAACAACAACAAAAATTTCATCACATAGTGTGTTTAGTAAGTCTCCTGAAACTGTCTCAATGTTTTGATTAACTATTAGGTAGATTTGGTGACATTACTAACACATTTTATGATGTTTTGTTTGTTGTTTTTTCATCACATGACACAACAAGTAGATAATCCCAGCAATAAAGGCAAAGTGGCAAGCAAATGCAAGTAAAAGACTCATCATTCAACAAGAAATGCTAGACCTCATTTAAGCAACATGGATGCAGATTTTAGGAGGGTTGCCACAGAAGATGGCTTTGATATTAGTTTGATGTGTCAACCACCAAATTCACCGGACGCTAATGTGCTAGATTTAGGGTACTTCAGGGCAATTCAATCCTTACAGATTGAAACCCGAAGCTACAATGTTGATGACTTGGTTGCTAATATTCTTAAATCATTTGAAGATCTTGAGCATCATAAGTTGAACACCATTTTTCTTTCACTACAAGCATGCATGGTTGAGATATTGAAGGCAAAGAGAGGAAACAATTACAAGCTTCCTCACATTGGAAAGGAAGCACAAGCAAGAACAGATTCATTGCCAGCAGCAATTGATGTAGATGAGCAACTAGTAAGGGACACAATTAACTACCTCATTGTAAATGAAGAAGCCACGACCTCTTATAACATTGAGGGCATTCTAACAGATTTAGGGTATATGTAAGTAGGCTTAGAATGTTTTTGTCATTTTGTTTTATTGTTTACAGTGTAAACACATATGCAGTGTTCATTTTGATTACAGTGTAAACAATATCCAGTAAATGTTAATGATATCTTCATTTGCATGCTTTTTTTTTTAATTTTCCTACAGAAAATTTTCAACATCCAACACCCCAAATCATGCAGATTATCCAGTGGCCACAAAAGGTGAGATGGCAGATTAAAAAGGTCTTACAACAGACCAATTCAAGCTACTACAACCAACACCCAATCAAGTTTGAAAAACAATCAGCACAATCATCACTTTGTTAACAGACCAAGCAAGCAATCTCCACCTCAAAGTTCAATTTACCAGCACAATCATGCATAAATTGCAGAAACCAGTTGAAATCGACATCATCATAAAATTAGGGTTTTCCAGAAATCGGCATAAATCACCCCAAATCATGCATAAATTCGCATCATCATAACACATAAATTTTCACCAAAGAAATCAAGCAAATAATTCCAACAAATGGGTCAAATAGTTTAACCTGGTCACTGAGGGAACCCATATCGCCAACCACTCATAGAAAAAACAAAACATTTCTGGATCGTCGAAGAGAGAACCAGTTTTGAAAGGGGTACCTCTATCCTTTTTGGGAGAGCAAAGCCATCCTCTTCAAACTGAGTTTCCCCCACGAAAGGTTCCTACGAATCCCAAACGAAACCCTCTTCTGCAATCTCAGACGAAAACTCCATGGACACCCCAAAAAACTGGAGATTTTACCAGCAACAAGATGAGAGCAACAAGATTCTGACAAGATCGATCCAAAAAAACATATTATAGATGCGATTTGAGTAAATCGGCTTTGGTATAACCAAACACCAAAGAGAAAGAACTAGATTTGGAACTGTGATAGTCGTTTAATCGAAGAGATTCATCTTATAGATCTAAGGTTTGACAGAGAAAGGGAGAGGGTTTGAGAGAGAAAGGGGGCAATCTTCAAAACGGTGCAGGGGTGGGAGTGGGAGTGGGAGTGGGAGTGGGAGGGATCGACTTCTTGTGTGTAGGGTATTGGGTGGGTTAGGGTTTTAGTTTAGTTGAATTAGGTTTAGGGATTAATTAATCAAATTAGTTTAAAGAAATCATATTTAATGCAACAAATTTGGATGGCATTTGTGTAATAAAGTTGAAAAATAAGGATATTTTGGTAAAAAATTTTTTGTCATTTTTGGGCTGACAAATTCGATTGGGACAAACATAAATGGCAAGTAGGCAAGTTGAGCTGGGACGGAGGGAGTAATTAAAAGTTTAAAACATCAACAAAAGATAATATTTAATACATAAATCAATTGTGCTATTTTATGGCTTACCACGTTATAGTCAAAACACCTAATGGAAAAAAACACCCTCAACCAAACATAATCTCGTTTCTTAACCTAGGATTTCTGATTAAAAACACTATTCATACCATTTCTCATTGAAGATAAGTTCTCAAAATCCTATTACAAATTAAATCAAAGATTATCAAGTTCAATACATCCTTGTATATTGATTGTAATATTCTAAGGACTAAATGTAGTTTTAGATTGTAATTTAACGCCAAAAAGTTTCGACATTATCTCTCTTTCCCTCTTTAAGATGCGACTAATTTGCACATTTATTTGCTTCATAGATAATTTTGACTTTCATGATGAACCAAATTTATAACTTCTCTCTCACATAGTGAGATTAGATATATTATCATGAACTTTGATCAATTTAGGGGAAGAAAAAAAAGTACAATCATAGCATTTAATTGATTTTTCTTAGTAATAGAAGACATCTAAGAAGGAATGCACTGAGTGTTGTACCTAGATGAGTTAAATTATTAATACACAAAGTGGTAAAATGAACAAAATAATAAAATAAAATAACTTGAATAGGGATTTCAAGACATTGATGTCTTCGGCTGTTGTGATCTAAATGAATTAAAATCCTAAATCAAGCAAATCCTCTGGCAACATAGGTTCAAACCTTACGTAGAGTAAATTTTCACTGAAATATTGTAGGAGAGAGCAAGCAAGATTGAAAAACATAAAATTCATTTGGTAATTTAATCTTTCACAATTCCATTCGACTTAGGTTTTTTTTATTGTAACTTCTTGTTATTTCAGTAACGAAATTCTTGTCTTGAAGCAAAACTTCATTACAGATAATTGTATTTCTCAAATAGTACATGGAATTGAAATGATAAAGTGAATGTAATTTTTCATATTTGAAGATAAAAACATAGAAAATATTCACGTTTTTCAATCAAAGAGGACAAATTTTATGAAAAGTGCAACATTTTGGCCACTTTAGCATTATCCATTGGTTCAGAGACTGACATTCATGACTACATTCAACTAACCGAAAGTTATGTAAATTGTTTTACATATTGTACATGTTTCAATAATTCAATGCCTTCATGATTCTGTCCAAGGACATTTATGACATTTCCTTTCATCGCAAACAGGTGCTCCTTTTGTTTCTAACAATTATAATGCTTCCATAAGATTTTATTTTTTTAGAGCTTTTTTTTTTCTTATTAATATCGAATACATCGTGTCTTTTATAAATATTAATGAAGGAGAAAATATATTTTTTTTATATTAAATTAATTGTATGGATCAAATAACACACTGAACCTCAATAAAAAGATAATAAGTTTTAGCATACAAGTGTTCTAAATCAACAATTATGATTTATTTGTAATGTCAAAATTATAAATTTTCAAATACGTATGATAGAGTTGAATGATTCAGAATATATATAAAAAAGTATCAAATTATATATAATTTTGATGAGAATTTTATCTAAAGAATAGAGGAAATACTTTTCAATAGGATAGATTTCATAACAATACCCAATTTATAGTTTTTCTCTCAATTCTAAACCCAATTTTTAAAGTTTCTCAATAAGGGGCTCAATTTAACATTTTTTTTCTCAATTTTAGACTTGAAATTTAGATTGAGTTCTCAATTCAAGACAAAACTCCATTTTCTTTTTAATTATATTTATAAGTTTATTTATATTTTAATATGCATTTATATTTTAGATAAATAAAGACAAGTTAGTGCAATTTTGGAACGATCTTTATCCAACTTGTATTAATTTATATAAAAAAAGAAAGAAAAAAATATAATTAATTCAATTCATAAAATATAATTTAAATTAAATTGATTAATATTAAATTTGGGTTTCTGTACTTTTATTCATAAAATTAAGAAAATAAAAAGATTCTTAATTTTATGAATTACATTAATTTTATATATACATAAATAAATTAATAAAAGTCGGATGAAAATCGTTTCAAAATTGTACTAATTTGTTATAATTTATTTTAACTATAAATACATATTGAAATATTAATGAATTTATAAATATAAATAAAAGAAAAAAGAAAAAAAAATGGAATTTTGTTTTGAATTGAGAACTCAATCTAAATTTCAAACCTTAAATTGAGAAAAAAAGTTAAATTGAGTCTCTTATTAAGAAACTTTAAAAATTGGGTATAGAATTGAGAGCTAATTTATAAATTGGATCTTGTCATGAAGTTTATCATTTTCAGTTCAATATATCAAATTGGCAGGTTGGTCACCCAATTACACATACAATTGGAGCATAAAAAATATATTCTTAAATCTATATTATACAGATTATATCTACACTTAAAAAATAAATTACACAAAAGAACGAACTGAAACAGGATGGGATATAACTTAAAATAAAAATAATTAAAGTCTTCCCTTCATTAATTATACAATTAACTATATTTCCTTTTTTTTTTTTTTGGAGATATTAACTACTAGTGTAAGACCTGTGTATCACACGGATATTTTAATATTAATTAAAAAATTTGAAAATTATTATTTATAAGTAAACTTAATTATTAACATTTATCATAAATTCTTAACTTAATGAATGTGTAAATTAACTCAATTATGCAAAATATTTTAATTATCATTTAATGCAATTGCAACAATCAACTTCAATTAAAATGTTATACCTAAAGTTTTATAAGTTACAATTTTGTTAGCAATCATTATTAATTTTTTATTTTTCAATTATCATTATCTCATTAAATATTTAATTATAATAAATTAAAAATATTAAGTGAATTAATTAAAATTAAAATTAAAATTTCGAAATGTCCCTCTTGATTATTCCTTTGATATATATATATATATATATATATATATATATTTCTCTGTCTCACCAAAATGAATTAATTTTAATTAAGACACCTAGTAAGAATCGGCGGACTTTGTCAAACTAATTAATATTTGGCTTACGCATACAGCCTGACGTCACCGAATGATAAGGATTACTTGGCACAAGGTTTATTTGCAAATGATGAAACTCCAACCACATGAATAATATAAATAAATAAGAATTAAAGCAAAAAAAGAAAAAAAAAAAAACTATTCTGTTTTTTTGACCATTCCCATGAAAAAGGAACAAATGACTTTGTATCTCACGCATACACTTTATAAATATAAACACAGCATGAACTCAAATCATACATGGTAGTTGATCTTGATGGAGAGAGATATGCAGCGTGAAAGTTTACCACGCAGGAGAGATGATGCCCGTCGAGTTGAATCAGTATCAATATTTTCAATCGACAGGCATCATGTTCCTGCGTGGATAACTTTTGTGGTGCGAGGAAAACGAACCGTTTTAGTTAATCGCCAACGAGGTATATTATATGGGTTGGTTTCAATTAGTCTTTTCTATTATTGAAAGTGTGGGTATTTTTCTTCTGATAATCTTGAATTCCTCATTATGCTTCACATATGTTTATCGATAATATTAACATAATATACATGATGTATGGTAGTATACACAGATCGAGTGTGGTTCTTTTGTAAATCTTTGCTTCCTTTTTTTTGTGGTTCTAAAGACTTATAACTTTATTGGCCATGTGAATTAAGCTTTTGGTTATGGCCTTAATGTTGAGATTTGATGCTTACACTTTATGGGTTATTTGTTCTCAAAAGTGTGTTGGATCGAATGTACACGAGATCGTGTCATATCATCGATTCAAAATAGAGAAATTAATTTGGATTTAGTGTTGATTTAAAAGAATTTAACTCTTTCAGATCGTGTCTCCATCAATAATTAATGTAGAAGAAGAAGATAGTTGAGGAAAATATCATCCATGAATGAAACATTATTGAATATAACAAATAAAAAATTAGTTTACTTGTCCAGTTCTTGACATCTCAACTGCATTATTTATTTCATATTCTTGGTTCTTAGTCATAAAAATTTATTTCATATTCTTGGTTCTTAAGTCATAAATAATACTGAACTTAAGGGAGTGCATATCTGCAGTTATTATATATTTTATTATTAGGATAACATATAGCATGCAATGAGTAATATGGAGGACCGAACTTTCGAGATGAAAATTTGAATTTCCACATTAAATAAGCTGTATTTGGATTTGACTAACATGTTAATCAATGGGAAATACATGTATTCTATTAATTTTATGTTGGTTTAATCAAAAGCTGGCAATAGATTTTGGAACAGTAATATTAATAAAAACCTCATGCTTAATTTCATAATTGTTTGAAAGCTGAGAAATTATTGCTCTTCTTTCTCAATCTACATGGTGTGCTTGTAAATTCATTCACGACTCATTATTTTAAATTGTATTTCATTTGCTAGTCTTTAGATGTTGATTCTTACCGATTCATATTTTATGTATTTTACATTTATCAATATTACATGCTGCATGAAATAATGTATGGTATTAATGTTGTCGAGTCGTCGACTATGTTTCAAATGACTATTCATCAGATTCTCACGATTGGACCAAACAGATATTCTTGAGTTGAAATATCATAAAAAGTTGAATATTTTCATTAAATATGGATGTATACAAGACTGTTTAATTTCTGCAAAATTGCATCTCAACTAATTTATTAACCAACCCATATGTGATACTAATCAAGAGGTTGAATTGTGAGTTTTGACTTTTTCCTTTAGAAAAATGGGATACGACCACTTAAAAAAAAAAAGGAAAAATAATAAATAAATAATTATATAAAAATAAAATAAAATTTTTGTTGACGTCAGATTTTGTAGAGCACAAAATTCTAGCCAAACACCAAAAATCTCGATCTGGCTCAAGTAAATCGAACCGAACAAATAATATGAGAATCAAATAAAATAAGAGATCTGGCTCAAGTAAATCGAACCGAACAAATAATATGAGAATCAAATAAAATAAGAAAAAGACGGTGTCAGGTGCCTACTTGGGCGAACCAAACAAATGATATGAGAATCGAATAAAATAAGAAAAAGACGGTGTCCTGTGCCTACTCGGGCAAATTAATTAGGCTAATTCTGGTCGTGCTTACTCGGGCAAATTAATTAGGCTAACGGTGTCCTGTGCCTACTCGGACAAATTAATTAGGCTAATTCTGGTCGTGCCTACTCGAGCAAATTAATTAGGCTAATTCTAGTTGTGTCTACTAGGGCAAATTAATTAGGCTAACGGTGCCCTGTGCCTACTCGGGAAAATTAATTAGGCTAATTCTGGTCGTGCCTACTCGGGCAAATTAATTGGGCTAATTCTGGTCGGTCGGGCAAATTAATTAGGCTAATTTTGGTCGTGCCTACTTTGGCAAATTAATTAGGCTAATTCTGGTCGGTCGGGCAAATTAATTAGGCTAATTCTGGTCGTGCCTACTCGGGCAAATTAATTAGGCTGATTCTGGTCGGTCGGTTTTGGCCGGTCAGAACATTTTTTATATCAGGTTGAGAGTAAAAAAGTCTCTAATTACAATGATTTCGGATCTAGAATTCGACTTTTAATGATAATTGAGCCCTATTTATAGATTAAATCTAAGATATGAAACTTGGGGAATAAGACTCAAATCCCTCGATTTTAGGGTCTAGATAAGGAAAAATTGGATTAAAATCTATCTAAATCGGATATGATTTGATCTTGATTTGTTTCCTTTCTTGAAGATTACTTGGAATAAACTAAGTCTTGTCTGCTCTTCTTCCAACAATGGCCTCGATTTCTGGCCTTCTACTTGACTTTCCAGAAATACCTTGAGTAATTATACTTTTGGACGATGTTGACTAGTTACTTGACTAAGCACGACCTCGAGCGGGTCGGCTCGGCCAATCTCTGGCTGACGCGGCTAGTCTCTGGTCGGGCCCTGGGCCAGGTTCTGGTTGGGTCGGTCCCTGGTCCTGGCCGGCGGTCTGATCGACTCTGGTCTTCTTGCCCTCTAGCCTTCTAGTCTTCTGGCCGGCGCGACTCTGGCCTTCTGGTCATCTAGTCAGCCCGGCTCTGGCCTTCTGGCCCTCTGGCCTTCTGGTCATCTGGCCGGCCTGGCTCTGGCCCGCTGGCCTTCTGACCGATTCTAATCTGCACTTGGGCTGGACCCTAGGTCGGGTCGGTTTGGTGGGGGCCCAACAATTTTAACATACGAAAAAGAGTTTTTTTTTTTTTTTTAAAGCATATTGGCGGTTTAACTTTGGATAGGGTGATGCATTGTGATCAGGACGGAGCTCAACAAGAAATATAAGGGGATTATTTAATTTGGGGGTTAAAATCAATATTAAGATACTAAAGTCAATTTTTACAAAACAAAATGCAAGAATAGTACAAATTGTCAAAAAATAGGGGGGGGGGGGGGTATTGAAGCAGCTTAAGACTAAGGAGGATATGCCCCTGATTGTGATCTCCAGCATATGAATATCAAGACAAACTGTGTCGAATATATTAAGTTCTAAAATTCCATTGTTTCAAATTTTCTTAAGTAAGGACAATAATTTTCTTTCATCTATTATTTTGATTATTTCATATTTTACTTTGATTGCATCTCATTTTGTCATGTCTTAAATCAAAAACTTGTGCGCGACTTCTTTTAAGAACTCCTATCAATATGATATCTTATTTTAGATTTTTAATGAATAAATCGTTCGACAAACTACTTGTCATTGCACACAGTTAGTGTTTGTTTATTAGTGATCTTAATGAAACTTGATGAGTAAAGGAATCCAATTTTTGTGGGATTGAGGATGGAATCGAATAGCGATTAGAAAAAGTCTGATATTTCAACTAACTCAAATCGTTTGATAGGCTTACCTCTAGAGTGCGACAACACTTGGAAAGTCTAGGTTACACCTTCAGAGTACCCCAATAAAGAAAAGTATTTGTCTATGTTTGTGAACATATTCATGTAATATTTGTTTAATGTTTATTTATTATTCACTTGTTATTTATTAGTTCAACTTTTATCTACTCATTACTCAACACTCATTTATGTTTATTTTAGTTTAAATACTTTTTAATATATATTTGTAATTAAACTTATGGGTTAAGTGCCGGAAAAAACATGAACTTTACATAATTTACAATTTTAACAAGGTTTTGAAATATTAGCAAACATAACATAAACTTTCATATTTGTTGCAATTTTAACCAATAGACAGGTTTTAGATATGAATGTGTTACCAAACACATCATCTGACAGATTGGATTTTTAAAAAAAATTCCACGTAGTCAAAAACTCAAATGTAATTAGTGGTGCCCGGTTCCGAACCGGCGGTTCAGAAAACCGGGGAGGGTCTAACCGAAACCGAAACGGGGTATGGTCGGTTCCGGTTCCGGTTTGTAACCGGCGGTTAAACCGCCGGTTTCGGTTCGAACCGGCCGGTTTTCCGATTTTTCGATTTTTTTTTTTTTTAACAATGTATTTATAATTTATGTTAAAAAATATACAACTTTGTATAAATATTCAAAATTTACAACTTACAAAGTTTAAACACTAAGTTTGAATTAAAAAAAATCACAACTTACAAATAACGAATAATTAGTGATTCATTGATTGAATTAAAAAAAAATTACAATTTACAAACAACAAACTTCTAAGTTTAAATTTAAAAAAATTACAACTTACAAACAACAAACTTCTAAATTTGAATTAAAAAAAATTACAACTTACAAACAATTAAAAAAAATTACAACTTACAAATTACAAATTGAAAGAGGAAAAAAAAAAAAGAGCTTGAGTTTCATTCTAAGTTTGAAAGTGAATATCAAACTTAGAATAAAATTGCCTACGTATCCCTAAATTGAATTAGGGAATCAAAGCTCACGTAGTTCCTACTTCTCTTAATTGTAATGAGCAAAGAATGTTGTGTGGTAAATAATGTGTCTCAAAGAAAGGAGGACATAATAAGACGTGCATCTAAGACACATCTCATTATCTCCTCCTTTGTTTGAGACACTATCATTTACCATACAACATTCCTTGCTCATTTCAATTAAGTGAGGGAAAAAAAATGAAAGAGCTTGAGTTTCATTCTAAGTTTGAAAGTGAATTTCATACTTAGAATGAAATTGCCTACGTATCCCTAAATTAAATTAGGGAATCAAAGCTCACGTAGTTCTCTTACCTCAAACTTACCCATTAGTTCCGGTGGAGGAGGATGTGTTGGAATCGTAGCCATACTCGTCGGGGCCATCGTCATCAAAGACAGATAAATCTAGATTTTGTTGACGTTTCTTGGCTCGAAGCCAATCTTCAAGTAAAGTAATGTTTTGAACATTCTCTACGGTCAATCTTGCCCTTTTTGGATTCAACATATGTCGTCCTTTGGAGAAGGCGCACTCGATGGAAACGTTGGAGGCGGGACTTGCAAAAATCTCTTTTACAATATGACTTAAAATAGGATAAGTGTTGATCCTTTTTTACCACCACTTCAAAAGATCCACAGAGTTTTCAAAAGAAATATATTCAAATGTACAACTTAAATATGTATCTAATTCTTGTGTGGGATTAGACCCCCTAGCTCGTTTTTGTGTTCGGTTATCATAAAAATCATAAAATGCACTAAGACCACTAACATTATATGGATTATGTGAAGAACTACTACTACCACCTACATTTTGAGCACCTAAATTATCCCCACAATCATCCCCTAATGAGGTTTTATATTCTTTAAATAAATCATACAAATATGTTTTAGCTCTAGTTGCAACTTCTACATAATTTGGAACATAGTCAACTGCATCATAATCGGATAAAATAAAATGGGGGAACAAAGCACTATAATACATGCGTAATAATTCCATTAGATCATCTTCTCTAATCCTAGGATCTAATAATTTAGCTATTAAAAATATATCGGGAAGTTCGTGAAAATATTTTAACCATTTTGCTTTAATTGCTATAATAGTCTCACCTATAATAAGACATGCACAATATTCATTCAAAATTAAAGCAATTTTAACACAATGATCTAAGGCTAATGGAGAAGTAGGATAATAAGTGTCACTTAATTCTCTAGTGGCTTCTTCAAAAAATTTTAAAAGTTGAATTAAATTAATGCATGCATCCCAAGAGTTGCTATTCAAATATATCAATTCATGTGTGTGTTCTTTATAAAATTTAATTAGCAATTCTTTATAATTATAAGAATCTTGAAGCATATAATAAGTTGAATTCCATCTATGTTTTACGTCCATCACAAATTTCTTAACTTCCATTCCATTATTTTTACATAATCTTGCCCATTTTTTATGGTATTGTGTTGATTTAGCAATTTCATAAATTGCATCCGTAATAGGTTTAATTTTATCATGCAAAGCGGATAAACCATCTTGTATACACAAATTCAAACAATGGGGTACACAACGAATATGAAAAAGTTTACCATCTATTGGAGGCCTAAAAAATTCCTTTAATGTGGGTATACTAGCGGTGTTAGGAGCGGCATTATCATAACCAATCGAAAATATTTTTGTAACTATATCATAATCATTAACAATTTTTATTATTTTTCTAGCAATTGCTACGGAACTATGTCTTTCATCAAATTCGACATAGGCAATTAATTGTTTTTGCATGTTCCATGCATCATCTATCCAGTGACACGTTACTCCTAAATAATCATGGTTTCCGTAAGGATCTTTCCACACATCACAACAAATAGATACTCGTTGTGTTAAAATTTTTAATTCTTCAATTAAAGCATATTTATATTCACCTACAATTTTATCTATGTCACGTGTAACGGTATTCCTAGATATTCTTCTACTAGCGGGTTGAAAAACTTGAGAAGTAAATTGTTCATAATCATCGTCGGTTGGAAATTGAAAAGGAAGATGTTTTTTAGCAATTAATTCGGCTACTCCTCTCCTATGACTTAATTGACTAAATTTAAAAAGGAAGTTAGGGTCGTTACCTCCGGTTCCCAAAGTGGAACCGATATTTTGTCGAGGAAGATGGGTTTGAGAGCGGTCATTCCCCATCTTATCCGGATGCTTCTTGATGATGTGATTGTTGAACGTTCCGTAGCCCCCTCCGTGCTTGAATTTGTACAACTTTCCACAGTAGTTGCATGTCACCGCGAAGTCCACGTTCGAATTTGATACTTTCTCCTTTTTAAAATGTATGGAGAAAATATCACTTCGAAGTGTCGTAGTGGATCGGCTACGTGTGTCACTCTCTTGGGTTGGATGGTCCTCCGGCTGCTCCTCCTCCACTTCGGCTTCGGCAAAGTCGGCGGCGGTCGAAGGTCCGAGAGCTTCCTCCAAATTGGCGTACTCCTCGCTCCAATGAGAGTGAGGAGTGTATTGATCGATAAGATCATCGACTTCAACATCTCGTGGTGGAGGCATCGGCGCCTTTCCTCGGTGAGAAGAACCGGCGGAAGAAGAACCTCTTCGAGACATTTTCGATTGAATTGGAACTTGAGAATTGAAAAAAGAAACTTGAGAATTGAAAATTGAATTGCAACTTGAAAATTGAGAGAGAATTGAGAGAGAAGTGTTGGAATGGTGTGAGAGGAAATGAATGGGGGAGGGGGTATTTATAGAAATTTCAAAAAAAAAAAAAAATCGTCGGAACCGACGGTTCGACCGCCGGTTCACAACGGTCCGCAAATCTCGACCGTTGATCTCCAACGGTCGAGTGATCCTGGCCGGACACGTGTCCAATGGTCAAATTTTTTTTAAAAAAAATTAGCGGGCCGGTTCGGCCCAATTTCGAACCGCCGGTTCCGACGACAACGGCTACTTTTCGCCGGAGCTCCGGCGGACACGTGGCACTCCCTCATTCATCCATAAATTAAAAAAAATTAAAAAAAAGCATAAACCGGCGGTTAAACCGCCGATTCCCGAACCGCCAATACACGAACCGAAACCGAACCGGCTGAAACCGGTTTACGGTTCCGGTTCGGAACCGGAACCGGTCAACGGTTCCCCGAACCGTTGACCGTCGGTTTCGAACCGGCCGATTCCGGTTTCCGGCGAACCGTGGCCACCACTAAATGTAATTAAGAAAAGGAAATTAGTGTTCATAAATCTCTTCATCACATGCTTTAGAGGAAAAAAAAAACTCAAACTTTAGAGAAGAATCACACACTATGTAGAGAATAAACAAATTCTAGAGAAGAAAATTTTCCAAATCGCGATTTACCATCTCCCAAAATTAGTTCAACCATCTCACAAAGTCGATCCTCTCTCTCCCCAAACCACGATTCAAACTCCAACTCTTTGCTCGATTCAAAATGACTGAGAAACAAGTTATGTCCACCTCTTTTTATATTTTCTGAAACATTAGGGTTTTCTGAAACATTGGGTTTAAGTGTTTTAGTCTGGTGATTTTAGTGTTTTAATTAGGGTTTAGTTATATTTCGGATTTTACAATTTAATTTATCTAAAAAAAATTTGATGATTTTTTGTTGATTTCTGCAACATTGAATGCCAATTGATTACCTCAACTGAAGTAAGAATACTTGGAGAAGTTATAAGTAACAATAAAAGAAAGAATACAAAAACTCACGTGAGACGGTCTCACGGATAGTTTCCGTGAGACGGAGCCCCATCACTCATAAATAACATGTGAATTGTAGGGTTTGGGTGGTGGATAATTGGGTTGTGGGTTGATCCGTCTCACACAATACATTAAAATTCCGTGAGACGGTCTCACAAGACTGAAAGGAAAGTGAGGGAAGACTGAAAGCATGAGAGGTGAGTGTAGAAAAAGAGAGACACATGAGATGGTGGGAAATGAAAAAGAGGGCGAATCACGATTTGGGAGATATAGTGTTATTATTCTTTGATTGCGGTGAATTAAAATTTGTTATAATATATATATATATATATATATTAATTTGGGTGAATCTATATATATATATAATCACGATTTGGGAGATATAGTGTCATATTTTTAAGAGAAAATCTATATATTATAAAATTTAATAGTTTTTTAGTTTTTTTTTTTTTTAAAAGGGGAGATATAGTGTTATTATTCTATTCTATCTAGTTTTATGTGTTATATTATGAATTTGTGGTTAATTTAAATAATAATTTAGACTATTTAAAAAAGGATATTATTATTATTATTCTTTTATAAATTTACTAAATATTGCATATATATTTAAGAAAATATTGTTTGATTTTCTTTAAACTGTTGAACCTCCCAATTGAACCGATCCAACTGGTTGAACCTTGAACCGGTGGTCAAGTCGGTTTGATCATTGATCCGGTTCCACAAACACTGACGAACACCCTCATGATAAGCAAACGAACATACAATCTTCATTTGCTCGACTCATTTACACTTCTAAATATCTATATTAAAAATATATTATTTCATTTATGACTTGTGTACATTATGATATGATGATTATATATAAGGAAAAATAACATATAAGACAAACAATTTTTCACATTCAACATAAATAAGGTTTTTTTTTTTTTTGAGAAAAAGTTTTTTGATCCTCTAAATTTATCTCATTGGATTTTTCATCCTTTATCTTTCACCTTTTGAATTTTAGTCATTTATGTTTAAGAAATGTCATGTTTTAGTCCTCTAACCTGTTATAGCAGGTATATCTTTTTTTTTTTTTAATTTAATTTGAACACCATTTTTTTAATTTTTTTTAATAAAAAAAATTTGTATTCTTCATCTATCATGCCTAAATTAATATTAATAACTAAAAAACTTATTTTTCTCCCCCGATACGTGGGTCAGAGTTTTGTTATTAATTATTAATATTAATAATTTGGGCATCCCGAATGTAATTTTTTTTTAAATTGAGAGAATAGTAATTTTTTTAAATCATAAATTTGTATTCTTTGTCTAACATGCCTAAATTAATATTAATAAATGAAAAAAAAAACTATTTTTATCGCAATACGTGAGTTAGAGTTTTGCTATTAATTATTAATATTAATAAATTGGGCATCCCGAACTTACATTTTTTTTAATTGAGAGAACACTAATTTTTTTAATCATAAATTTTTATTCTTTGTCTAACATGCCTAAATTAATATTAATAAATAAATAAATTTATTTATCATCCCGATATGTGAATTAGAGTTTTGTTATTAATTATTAATATTAATAATTTGAACATCCCAAATATAAATATATTAATAAAAAATAATGTTTTTTTAATTATTAAAAGTAATTTAGTATTCTCTCAATAAAAAAATATTTTTTTGATGTTAAAGATAAATTTTAATTAAAAAAAAAGTTATCTATTGTAGCAAGTAAGAGAACTAAAAAATAGTAATTTTTAAACATAGAGGACTAAAAATAAAAAAGTGAAAGATAAAAGATAAAAAATCCAATAATTTAAATTTAGAAGACTAAAAAACTATTTTTTCCTTTTTTTTTTCCTGAAGAAAAGGAACTTCTAAGTCAGCCAATACGGGTAAGTAAGCAATTCAAATTGGTCGGTTTTTTCTTGATAATGTTAAGGCCCATTGGGCTGAGCCCAAAACAGTAGGTCCATGTCCAAACACGCAAGGCCCACATAACTTTCAAGAATCCAGTGAATGCCACATTGTTTGGTAATAACTATTGAAAATAGACATTTTCTGTACTATATCAACCTTAAATATATGCTTTCATGTTAAATGTGTTTTGGATGAAAACTACTGTATGTTTTGCAATTACGTGTTCCATATGATTATAGGGATGCTTAATAAATTCCCATATATTTACATCATGTCTTTTCTACAAGGTGTCTGATCTTGCTCCGATCCCATGTTCTTCTTTTCCCCACAAAAACTCGAAATTTCGGATCAAAATATCTGTAAAATAAACACTGGGAGGGTTTCCCGGCGACGGGACTCCGACGCTCAAGTAAGTAAAATGGCTAGGTTGTTTGTAATGAAAGTGCGTGTATATGTTTTTGTGATATAATTGTGCTTAAGAAATGAGAGAAATGAATATTATAAGTATATATACTCCTTGTGAAACGTGGCGGTTAGCAATATCCGATAAATATGGGAAGTGGACGAAAATGGTGGTTATTTGAATTCAAACTTGTTCGACTTATTTCATCAATGATCAATTCGTCATCATGTCTCAAACCTTATCAGTTCGCCAACATCACCATACAACAGTTCGTTCTCCATGAAGTGATCTTTGTTCGCTACTTTAAGTTGTTCACACCTGTTGACTTTGACTTTAGTTCGATCTAAGGGAAAGAATCTCGTTCGTATCAGTTCGGCCATATCAAGTACTCCCCCCCTTTGAAGTGCGTGTTTACACACACTAATGCAGTTCGCTAGTCACGTTGGCCGAACAACCAATGCTCTTTTTCGAGGCGAAACGTCTTTTCACCCAGCTTTGTCCCATGTAAGCGACGCGTGGCAAAACGTCCATCTCTAACCGTCAATTTTCATCGCATTTGATGGTCGAAAAAGCACATCTCTTCATCTCTCACCATCTGATTTCATTGCATTCGATGGTCGAAAAAACATGTCTTTTCAAATTTTCCCCCCAAAACCAAGAGTCGTCTTCTTCATCTATATATATCACCTTTCTCTTTCATAAAACCTTCTGCGAAAAAATTACTGAAAACCTCTAACATCAAGGCATTTTCTTCTCCAAACTCTAGGATTCTCCAAATCCAGGTACCATCTTTTCCCTCTTCTCATTACCTTTCAATAGCATCTTTCAATTTTTTGATTCATCTTCGAGATGAAGATGAGTCCGAAGAGGGTTTCGATCAATTCTCTCTATATCTCGATTCTAGGCTTGCGTATCCTAAACCCTCTTCCTCGAGCCAGCGAAAACCCTCCAATCTTCCCAAAAAATCAAGAAGAAAGACTGTAGATACTGTGTTTTCGTCCACTAAAGCTACCCAAACCCACACCATCCTACTTAGTTCGTTCCTAGTAGGAGGTTATGCTGTAGTAATCCCGGGTCTGGAAGATCGACCCCACCGAGTTTCGGCCAATCATCAAACCTGGTTTTTAAAACATGTAACCTTAGGCTTAGTTCATTCTATTCACCCTTTCTTTCTAGAAATCGGTTCGGCTTTCAGCATATGTCCGAACCAACTACATCCGAACTCTATAAGTTATATAGTATCCTTTTATATGATTTGTAAATGGATAGGGGTCGAACCCACAACTGATCGGTTTCGATCTTGTTTTGTCCTTAAAAACACCAACCCTTTTCATTTTTATCTGAGCCCTCGCAGTGGTGAGAGATGAGCTTCTTTTTTATCTCCTAGGGATGACAAGGTCAGTCCTTGGGAAAAATACTATGTTTTCATTCGCGAACCAGCTAATCAACCCTTTTGTTCGCCCCCTTGGGCTCAAACCTCTCCCCAAACAGATCCTACACCCCCAACTGATTTCCAAATCTCCATTTTAAATAAAATATTTGACAAGTGGTGGTTCGACATAGTGAGACTGAGCTCTTGTGAATCATTGTTGTCATTCTGGGGATTCTACCCGAATAGCCAGATCCCCTCCAGATTCAATCTAGGTTACTTTTTAATTCTTGTAATTTCTTCACGCTAACTCAAACTACTTTGTCGAACTGTGATTTAATTCCGTTTATTCCTTTTTGCAGATAGAACAATGAATCAATTCTTCAGCTTCATGGAGGAGGTCACTGCTGAAGACCGAACTCCATTCTCGACCTCTCAACATGGAGTGGATACAGGCTTAGCTGGAGCTTCCAAGCGGATAGAGGAGATTCGTCTTGCAGAACTGGCCAGCAAGACTCCTAGCTCGACTGTGAACATCACACAGGAGGTGAGTGGTTTCCTTCCGGTAAGCTCGGAACCTACTGCTACAATCCCATCTTCCTCAAGGAAACAACTGAGTTCGCTCCCACCTGCAGCCACTGCTTCCTAATCAATTGATCTGTCCGAGGATGCCAGCGAGAACCCAGAGGCAATGACTCTTTCTGCTAAGAAAAGAGGGTCTTCCAGCTCGCGGAAATCCACGGGCAAAAAATAGAAAACCGCTGAAGAGCCGAGGGTTAGCTCGGAAACTCTAGAGGAGGTAGCGGTTCGTAGCGAAAAAACAACAGCGGAAGAAAAAGATACAGAGGAGAAGGAACTGAGGATGAACCTTACTCGCTTGGCGAATGCGAGAAAATTCTTTGAAGGCTTTGCTAAGAAGGCCCTCCGCCGGCGGGCTCAAGTGCAGAAACATTAGCAGCGGGTGCAGGAAGTGGAGGATGAAAAGAAAATCTTGGAGAACGATCTGACTGTTCAGGCCGGCAAGGTTGACAAGTTATCTGCTCAACTAGAGCAATACGAGGTAGAGCTTGTTGTAGCTCGATTGGAAGTGTCTAAGAAGGAGGAACTGCTGTTAGCAAAAGAGAAATTTGCTATGGAAAAACAAGAGGCTTTTCTTGGAATGGAGATGGAGAACCGAAGGCTGCGGGAGGAACTGGAACAAGAGAGGAAGTCGAGGGCCCAGTTCGGCAAAGACATGAGAATGGAAGGTTATCGAGCTGGAATGACTGAGGGCTATCATCAGTTTGCTAGGAGCTCAGAGATGGAACTAATAGCGGAGGAGTATCGAGCTAAGATATTTCATCACCTTTGGAATTTCGTCATTTTCCTTTCCAAAGCAGCTCCTATGGCTGAGGCTTATTTCCGAGAATGAGTCCGATTATGTTAAGAGCAAGTGACGGAAACCCTTCAGCAATATCAAAAAGAAACTGGCCAAGTATTGCCAGAATCTCAATTCCAGTTCCGTCTTTCCTCTCTGGGCAAAAAATTAATGCAATCCTTCCCTACTCCTCCTGGTTGGTAAGAAGATCCAAGCGAGGCTGTTGATGCAGAATGGTGGACAGGATATCTAAAACAAGCTATCTCAGAAATACTTCCTCCACCACCAAGTATCAGTTCGCATCATTTGCAGATCAGAGAGACGAACCTGCCACAGATCGGAGAAGGAAGTTTGAGTTTAGTTGTTGACCTGTCTGAGGAGATGTTCGATCCCATGCCACCAACCTCATCCACTGATCCTCCTTCTCATCCAGCTCCCTTTGAAGAACCATCTGATTGTACTTAGTGAAATTTTGTTGTCTTTGTTAGGAAACACCGACTATCCTTTTTATCTGTAACTAATCTTTTAGAATTCTGAACATTGTCTAATATTTTCCTTATCTGTAAATTTTCCTCCGGAATTTTGAATGTTACCTGAATCTTCACTTTGTATTCGATCAAAACTCTTCAATTTGCAAATTTAACTGTAGTTTACTCAATCATGACATTCCGGGGGAATGTTTCACTTCGCTTAATCAGGACATTCCGAGGAAATGTTTTTGTTCGCTTAATCAGGACATTCCGAGGGAATATTTCAATTCGCTTAATTAGGACATTCTGAGGGAATGTTTTTGTTCGTTTAATCAGTAAACACAATGGCAATCATATGATAATAAAACAGAAAAGAAAAGACACAACAATATAATGTGGTTCGACTAAATTAGCCTACATCCACGGAGAGTAAATATTTCTCATTTTATTAAGGTAAAGTAAATTGAAAAAAGCAGCAAGGAACATACAGAAGTGTGGTACTTCAAGTATAGAATTTCTTCAAGTGACTCACATGCTATGGTCTTGGTAACATCTTTCCATTTTCATCTTTCAGCTCGTAAGATCCTCCTGGAAGAATTTTTGAAACAACATACGGTCCTTCCCAAGTAGCATCTAACTTCCCAATTATTGGATAAAAATAATAGTGGAGGTAAGAATTAGATTATTTCTTTATACTTTCTAGTGTTAAGTGTTATTTGATTATTGTTCTCAAGATACACTACTCATATTTTGTAACAGTAACACTACAACTAGCAAGGAAATATGAACCTATATGATTTCAAACCCTTTTCAAATGAAGAAAATGATGAAGAATAGATAATTTCACAAGAATTTGATGTGTTTTTTTAATTCTAATTGTGGCATACGAGTGTTTTATGAATTTTAGGTGTCTATTTATAGATATGTGCACTAACAAGATTGGCCTAGATATTTCAGGGGCCATGACGAAAATAGGAAAAAAAGGGTTATATAAATAAAATAAATATTTTTTACCTAAACTGTAACGCTTATGATTAAACGATGCATAATTGGCTAATTAAATAATCAAACCCTTAATTATTTGATTTAATTATATGTGTTTCAAAAAAATGATATAATACATAATTAATTAATCGGTTGTATAATTAAATCGAGAAGTATAGGTTATAATTTAATTAAGATATCGTAAAATGAAACCCAAAGGTATCGTAGTCGAAATCGCAAGTTAAAATATTAAAGGACGGCTCGTTAAGGGTTCGTGGACAAAAACACGAAGAATACGAAAAATCGAAATATATATATAGTGCGAAACAAGTCTTTAAAGTAATAATTCGATCAAAAAACGAAAAAGGTAAGATATTTTTCTCTATTTTTCTCTCTTCTCTATCCTCTCTTTTCGGCTGACCGTCGTCGCGCCGCCGCCGTGCCGCCGCCACCTCCTTCATTCCGGCTGATTTTCACACCAATCGTAGCCTTCGCCGAGCTCATTCCAGATCCGGGCTCGGATCGTCGAACCACCGCCGCCTCCGCTGGCTATGGCCGATCAAAGGGTGGCCAAACCCTTTTTTCTCTCTCCTCTCTTCCTCTCTCTCTCCCCGTCTGCTCTCTCTCTCCCCGTCTGCTCTCTCTCTCTCTCTCTCTTTTCTACCTCTTTCCCTCGTTGTGGCTGTTGTGGTGGTGTGGGTGTGTGTTAGGGTAATACCTCGTTGCGCCCTCGTGTGTTGGGTGTCGTCGGCGATGCGGTGGTCGCCGGTCATGGCTGTGCACAGTGTGTGTGTGCAGGTGCTTAGGTGTGTGTGTTTTGGAGGCGGTGCTACACATGCTCAGGAGATGGGTGTGTGGCCGGCGCGAGGTGCGCCGGTGTGGGCGTGGGTGTATGTATGAGAGGTCGCTGACGACGGGTCTTTATGTGTGTGTATCGCTCTATGTGTGCATGTTTAGGTGGGTATGTGTGTGTTTAGATATGTGTGTGTTGAGCGGGTGGTGGCTCCGCCGTATGGGGCAACACCGAGAGAGGGTTGCG
Organism: Scutellaria minor; assembly: GCA_954870855.1. Taxonomy (NCBI): domain Eukaryota; kingdom Viridiplantae; phylum Streptophyta; class Magnoliopsida; order Lamiales; family Lamiaceae; genus Scutellaria; species Scutellaria minor. The sequence goes on from OX940729.1 coordinate 7,340,420, forward strand.
CCGGTGTTGGGGGTATCGCTGGCGACAGGTGGTCGCCGGTCGGGATTGTGCGTGAGTTTTTGTGTGTGTGTAATGCACACAGGTTGCGCTGGGTTGCTGGGCATGCGCAGCACGCGTCGGAGACGTCGGGTGTGTGTGTTGCGCACGCCAGGTGTTGGGACGTGCTGTGTGCGCGCCGGGCAGATGACGGCTGCACTGTGTGTGCATCGGGCTAGGTTTTGGGCGTGCTGTGTGCATGCCGGTGTCGTGCTGCGCGCGTGCCATGTGAGTTTGGGCGCCATGTGTGCATTTGCACTGATGGGTTGTTGTGTGTGCGTTTGTTGTCGTCGGTGATGGGAGATCATCGACCGTGAGTTGGGGTGTGTGTACATGATGACGAGGTTGGGTTTAGGGAGATGGGGGTCGATCTGTATTTTGTTAAAACCCGAGGACCGGATCACAAACCCTAGATTTTTAGGATCTTTCAATCTAACTCTTCATCTTTTAAAAATCTCGTTTAATCCTCAAACTTTCATATATTTTGTTTAGACTCCAAAACTCTTCTGTATTTATAAAATATACCCCTGGTCAAAGTCAACTCTTTACCAGAATTTACGAAAACATCCATGTACCTTTAAACGCTCCGTTTAAGCTCGTTTTTCCTCCGTTTTAATCCCTTTTTCCTCGATTCAAACTCTAATTTTTTCCTTTACATCTTATGATCGCATGTTTAACCTTCCATGCTCATCTTCATTCTTATGATCGAATTTTGAACCTTTATTTCGATTCATTTCCTTCAACACTTCTTTTTCGAGAGAGTTATGTTAAAGTATATGTATTTATCGTAATAAGAATCTAAGAAACCCTCGTTTATGTGTGTAGACTTTCAAGTTAAGAAAAGATTTTAAAGTTTAGAATTCAACGTATCACGAGAAATTACCACCGAACAAGGTGTGGGTAACTTCTAATCTCTATATGTTTATTGTTTTCTGTATTTGATATATGAATCATTGAAATCTACGTGCTGTATTTATATGTTGTGATTAATGTGTTCATGAATACTTTATGAGTATGATGTGAAGGGACGAAAGTCCACATTCATATGAAGAGACAAAGGTCCACGTTCAAGCTGAAGGGATGAAAGTCCACATTCATGCTGAAGGGACGAAGGTCTACTTTCATATTACGGGGTAACTAGGGTCCGTAAAATAAGTCGGGGAGTACCTGCACATGGGGTCAACGAGGAGTACCCGTCCTCGCTGCAAATATGAGTGCTATGAGACTGAGTGTTTGTTAATGAACCGTGTATGTGCTATGCATTATATGTGTTGTGTCTAATTGTCGATCTTATATATGTTTGATTTGTTTTACTGCTTAATAACTGCTAAAATACGAAAATTACTTCCACGAGTGTATTCAACGCACTCACCCCACATGTATCCACGCTACAAAAAACTATAAAAGTGGAGAAGTATAGAGAGAGGGGTGTCATATTAGCTGTAATCTTTTTCCTTTTTCATTTTTCCGGATCTGTCTTTCTGAACGAAATTGACCGTTTGTAAAAGTTAAACTGTTCTTCTATGTTATGGATCCTGATAATTTTCCACTGCTATGTTTTCAATGTTTTCTCCCGGCTATGTGCCGAAGGTTTTAAACATGTAAAATTGTATCTTTAACTGTTTCCGAGGTTTATGTTTTAAATCCTTGTTTTGCAAGTTATAAAATGTACGTCTCTTTTCCCTTTCTTCCTGCACGTCCGTAAAGAAAACTCTAATATTTTAAGAATAAAAATGGGGTGTGACATAAACAAAAAATATAACTTAAACTTCTAAAAATAAGATGAATTTTTTTTAATTCAAAATATTGTGCACACAAATCAAGTTTCAATATATATATATATATATATATATATATATTTGATATTTGAGTCAAATTGGCCAGTTTTGATTTTTAAAAAAAATATTAGGCCAAAAATAATTTATTATCAATATTATATGTTAAGTCCAATACCACATATATTATAATTATATATTCCTAGGGATGGATAAAAAATTGGAGTCCCATAGAAAATGGGGTTCTAGATCGGCCCTGACATTTCAGGAACTAATGACGAAAATAGGAAAAATGAGCTTTATGAAAAAAAATTATATTTTTTTTACCTAAGCAACAAATATAATTCAAATATCTTAAAAAAAAGAAAAAAATTGACATAAAAAAGTGTTCACATAAATCAAGTTTTAATATGTACTTCTTCATTTGTTTGATATTTAAGTCAAATTAAGTTGTTTTGATTTTTATTAAATGGGCCAAACTTGTTTTATATGAATTGTGCTAGCCTAAATACAATAAGTATAATCTATGTTTTTTTATCTTGATTTTAATATGGGGCTGGCTATCCTCACCCCCACAATTACTAAACACACACCACAAAATTAAATAGAAAAGAAATGATATATTTAAAGACATTTATACATTTACTATTAATTTTATAAACAATTATCAATAAATTAAAACTATACTATACACACCCCTCAATTAAAACACACCCCATTTGCAACACACCCTTTCTTCTTCTTCATCACTTATTTTTTCTTGCAAAACCTCAAAACAAAACCCTAATCTTCCAAACCCTCACCTCATACCTTGTTTGTACTAAAAAATCATCATGTCTCAAGAAAGAACACATGAGATGGACAATGTAAGTTGTTTAGATGTTTTTTACCATTTGTTTTTGTGTATTTTGAGGTAAAAAAAACCTGCAAATTTCGCGATCGGCCATTACAAGCCGAACAGATTGAAGTGTGTTCGACCTGCAATGGCCGAACATATTGTAGTGTGTTCAAACACTAGTTGAACATATTATAGTGTGTTCAAACACTAGTCGAACATATTGTAGTGTGTTCGAACACTAGTCGAACACCAACCACGCCGTTCGAACACTACTCAATAAACTCGGCGAACCAGGGTCGAACCGATCTCGTTCAGAAAATAAAAATTCAATATCGCGATTTCGTTTTTCAGGCCTAAATCTGCAACAACTACACATGTTTTCAACTACAATACATCCTAAACATGATTCCTAAACAATGTTGCTCAATTTCAAACAATAAAACAACAAATTTCACCCAAATTGAGGAAAAAACTTTGGAAAAACGAAAATTGCAAATTTATTCGAAACTTCATCTTCATTGTAAGGATCAATTGTACAGAGATGCAAGGTTGAATGTGATAAAACTTGTTCGAACTTAGACCAAACGATTTGATCGAAAAATTCAGGTTGAGAGATAGGGTTCTTGGATTGAAATGGGTTGGGATTTTGATTTGGGGGGAATGAATTGTGGGGTGTGTTTAGTATATGTGTGTAATTTAGGAGTAAAGGGTATTTTTGTAATGTGTTGGGATGTGTTTAGAAATTATTTAATGAAGTTGATTGAAATGTGTGTGTGTTTAGAAGAACCGGGGGTGCGGATAGCCGGACCTTTTTAATATATATAAAAGAACGATAATGTTCACATTACAAACCTATAATTTTTTTCATATTAATTTTTCTCTTTCAAATTAAATTAATATTAAATAGAATTTAAAGCTGATTAATATTAGACGTGCTCAACCGGTTAACCGAGAATCGGAGAGAAACGGTTCGGTTTCGGTTCCAATTAATACAAATCGCTGGTTTATCCTATTTTTTTAAATGCAAAATGCCACGTGTACGCACGAGATTAAAGAGTCGTTTGAAGAACAACGACTCAGATTAAAGAACTGTTGAAGCCAAAGTAGTCGTTGGAAATCGATTTGAAAACCGGCCAGTTCGAACCGGTCCTGAACCGGCAGTTCGGGTAAGAATTTGAATTGGACGGCCAAGATCATCGAACCACTGGTTTGAATCGGCCCCGAACCGGCGGTTCGAACCGTGTGATAATTTTTTTTTTATTTTTCATTCCACATCTATAAATACCCCCATTCCACCCTTTGATTTCTACACCAATCTCTCCCTCAATTCTATAATTTCTATTCTCTAAAGCTCTCAATTTCAAATTTCTAGTCTCTCGATTTTAGTTTTTGTAGTTCTTCAATTTGCAATTCGATTTCATTTCAATTCTCACAAAAAAATATCTCGAAGAGCTTCTTCATCTGCCGGTTCGTCTCATGGGAAGGGAAAGAGTCCGATGCCGCCACCACAATCTCTCCACGATGATGAAGATCTTGATTTCATTGATTCGTATCAATGTAATCAAGAAGAAATGGAGGTGATGTTGGGCCCTAACACCGCCGCCGCCTTTGCCGAAGAAGAGGTGTTGATAGGAGCAACGCAAGAGAGTGGTAACACTACACAAACCACTACTCCTCGACAATCTTCTTCCATTCGAAGTGATATTTTCTCCTTCCATTTTAAGAAGAAGAAAATGTTAAATAGCGCCACCGACTATAATGTGACGTACAACCATTGGTCGAAGGTGTACAAGTTCAAGCATGGAGGAGGCTACGGGACTTTCACAAACCATGTGATCAAAAAACATCCCGACAAGGTGGGGCTCGATCGAAGGCAAACGCAACTCCAGGGGGCCTTCACCGGATCTTCTCAAGGTGGAGGTATGGATGAAATTACTTTTAAATTTAGTCAATTAAATACTAGGAGAGATATAGTTGAATTCTTAGCCAAAAAACATCTTCCATTTAATTTTCCAATCGATGATTCTTATGAAAAATTCACTAGTAAATATTTTAATCCAACAAGTAGAAAAATCTCTAGAAACACTGTTACTAAGGATATATAAAAAACCGTATTAGAATATAAATATAAATTAATTGAAGACTAAAAAATTTAAAACAAAAGGTTGCTATATGTAGTGATATATGGAAGGATCCTTATAAGACACATGATTATATGAGTATTACTTGTCATTGGATAGATGATGCATGGAATCTTCAAAAATGTTTAATTGCATATGTAGAATTTGATATTAAACATTCGGCACAACACATTGCTATTAAAATGAGACATGTTTTAAATGATTATGGTATTTTAAGAAAAGTATTTTCGATAGGATTTGATGATGCTAGTAATAATACGACGGCTTTACCTTACTTGCTTGAATATTGTCAACCTCCGATTGAGGGCAATTTTTTTCATATTCGTTGTATGTGTCATATCCTAAATTTATGTGTTCAAGAGGATTAGAATCATTAAAAAAATCACAAAAACTCATGTGAGACAGTCTCACGGATAGTTTTTGTGAGACGGAGCCCCATCATCCACAAACAATATGTGAATTGTAGGGTTTGGATGGTGGGTAATTGAGTTGTGGATTGACCCGTCTCACGCAATGTATTAAAATTTCGTGAGACGGTCTCACAAGAGACTTACTCATAAAAAAATATATTAAACCTATTAAATAAGCAATTTATGAAATTGTTAGGTCTACGGTATTGCATAAAAAATGGGCAAGATTTTGTAAGAGACATGGTCTTGAAGTTAAAAAATTTATAATTGATGTTAAATATCGCTGAAATTCTACTTTTTATATGCTTCAAGATTCGTATGAATATAGATCAATGTTATGTGAATTTTATTTAGAAAATCCAAATGATGAAGTTATTTTATTTGAAGTTTCATGGGATGCATGTTTTAATTTAATTCAACTTTTAAAAATATTTGATTAGGCCACTAGAGAATTAAGTGGATGTTATTATCCTACTTCTCCTATAGCTTTAGATAATTGTGTTAAAATTGCTCTAATTTTAAATTCATATTCAACATGTCCAATTTTAGGTTCAACCATCTTAGTAATGAAAACAAAATGGTTAAAATATTTTCATGAAATACCCAATGTTTTTTTATGTGCTAAGTTATTAGATCCTAGGATTAGAGAAAATGGATTAGAAGAATTACTAAATATATATTGTAATGCATTGTTTCCAAATATGATATTAAATGATTATGATATGTGTGATTATATTCCTATCCCTAATGAAGTTGTAAGTAGAACTAAGAAAAATTTGTATAATTTGTTTAAAGAATATAAACAATTATTACGTGATGATTGTAGTTATGATACAAGTGAACAAAATGTAGGAGGTAGTAGTCAATCATCTAGTTTTCAATCGGCTTAAGCACTTAGTAAATTTTACAATTTTTATGATGTTAGAACACAAAAAAGACCTAGAGGTAGTAACCCTTGTCAAGAATTAGATACTTACTTAGGTTCCACATTTGAACAAACCGTATTTGAACATCATATGGATTTATTGAAGTGGTGGGCAAGAATGACCACCACTTATCCAATACTAACCATTATTGTTAAAGAAGTGTTTGGATGTCCCGCCTCAACCGTTGCGGTCGAACATGCTTTCTCCAAAGGAGGACATATGTTGAATCTAAGAAGAGCGAAGTTGGCGAAAAAGAATGTGCAAAACATTACTCTACTTGAAGATTGGGTGAGAGCAAACAATCGTCAACAAGATCTCAATCTATCCAACTTAGATTCCGATGGAGATGACCTCTACGGATACGATTCAAACACGTCCTCCTCCGCTGGAACCAATGAATAAAGGTAAGTTTCGGTGAGTTAGAGAACTACGTGAGCTTTGATTCCTTCGTTTTGATAAGGATATGTAGGCAATTTCATTCTAAGTTTGGAAGTTACACTTTCAAACTTAGAATGAAACTCAAACTCTTTCAATTTTTTTCCCTCTTCTTCAATCTTTTAATTGTAATTTGTAATATGTTTTATTGTAATTTTTAAAAAATTTGAAGTTGTAAATTGTACATTTGTAATATTTTATTACTTGTACTTGTAATTTGTAAATAATTGTAATGATTGTATATTATTAATGTAAATATGAGTTTATTATGTTTATAAAGTTGTAATATATCTAATAACATCTTTTTCGAATTTAATATTTATTCATACATTATATTTATACATTGGTTATAAATTATAATTAAGTGATTATAACCATATTTTTGCCACATTATAATTTATAAATGCTCTAATTAAAAATCAAATTCTAAATAAAGAAAATTATTATAAAGTACTGCTATGATTTTCGCTCAATTTACGTTTCTCTTTCTCATTTTATCGTGAATTTAATTTTCTTTTAAATTTATGGACTATTAAATAATTTTTTCAAAAAAAAAAAAAAGGAAAAACCGGAAACCGAACCGCCGGTTCCGGTTTAACCGGCGGTTCGAAATCGGAATCGAAACCGTGACCCTCACGGTTCGGTTCCGGTTTGGGGGGCGCGGTTCACCGAACCGGCGGTTCCGGAACCGTGAGCATGTCTAATTAATATGGATATTTAATGATTTCCAATTTAATGTTGATAGTAAATATTAATAAATAATTGAGAAATCTTAATTAAATTTGTTATAATAACACATGCTATAATTAAAATTTAAAAATTTATTATAAATTTGAAATATGTTTAAATTAAAAATTTTAGATAAAACTATAAATAAATATAAAAGAAAACAATTAAAATGATGGTGGAAAGATTAAAAATGATTATTCGAAATTTTCAAACTTATTAATTAATGAAACTGAATAGTTTTTGCGAATATGTGTTTTGATTTTTGAATAAACTATGAAATTATTTGAGAAATTTTGACCTTCATTTTTTTATCATTTATTTGTTAAAACATTTCGTGAGTTATTCTGAAATTTAACAATAAAATCAAACCAAAGAAATGGTAGAAGAGTTGAATAATATTATAGATATAATAATTTTTTTCCAAATAATAATATAAAAAATATGTCCCTTCACAAATGCAACATATATAGTTTCAACAATTAAATAATATATAAATCAAAACGTGTTAAATTTGATGCTAAATTAGGCGATGTGTACTGCAAAAAAACCATAAATATATTTTTTCTTATATCAATAATGTTAAAAAAACTCTAAATTTATTAAGTTTAATTAGTTTTTTCAATCTTATGTAATACACGGGCTCTATACTAATAATTTTATATATGTCGGTTGTATAAAATTATCGCCCTAGTTTATGGTTGGCCTGTGTACTGATTGAAACCAATCAATTAAGTTATTTCGGTCATTTCTTTTTGTTCAAAAATACGATCTTATAACTCTTATTATATTATTTATACAAATTCATTCATATATACCTTTCCATTTATTAGATATAATTTTCATAAGACTTTATCATTCACTTTAAAGTTCCAACACTATTTGGATCATTTATTTTCTATTACATTGTTGTTAAACATATTTATAATATATGATATAGTCTTGTTACTCCACTCGCAGTGTGCCCACCATTGATGTGTTGTAGATCTAGCATTTTATCATATTAAAAGTTGTCCGCGATAGATATTTTATCATTTTTCATATATAATATTATTATTATGATTTACACTCGTAAGAGAATAGAATTAAAAAAAGAAAAAAACAATAAAAACAGAAAATTCGATTGATGTGTATTTGTATGACTTTAAACGTGATTAACGTCTATAGGGCACGAGGCTGCCATGCAATCACACAAGCTCGCCCCCACCAAAAATAGTACGTTGACCAAATCAATCATTCATTGATTAAAATAATTGAGGAATAAAAAGGCATTTCTTCAAAATGTTAATTTAAAAAGGTGAAGATGACATAACCAGATAACCAACCACCATTCAATTGATAATTACCCCAAATTTATTAATTATTTTTAGTATTAGTTGATTGAATAGAACTTTAATCAAAGAGTTGGTTTTGTGTGCACTTGATGTATATGTAATTCGGATCGACCCAGTTTTGACCCGAATTCGCGTGTTTTTGAATTTAGTTTTTTTTTTTTTTTTGCTTCAGGTTGTTACCTTTATGTTGTATTAATGTGACCTTTATATTATAAATGTGTGACTTTTATGTACAACTATCATGACCTCTATGTACTATAACTTAGAAAAAAATGAAGATTTTCAACATAATTTGAACTGTATACCTTTATGTGATATCAATGTGACCTTTATATTATATCATGTCACATTTATGGACAAATATTATGACCTTTATGCACTTTTATATATTACATAAAGATCAGAATATTTGTACATAAATGTGATATAATATAACATAAATGTCACATCGATATCACATAAATGTTTACAATACAAATTGTGTTGAAAATCTTCATTTTTTTTCTAACTTAAAGGTCACACATTTATACATAAAAGTCACACATTTATAACATAAAGGTCAAGACAAAAAATTGGAAAAAAAAATTAAAAAGAAAAAGAAATTCGCGGATCCGGGTTGGGTCCACCCGGATTGCATGAATCTTAGATCCATGCACCTGATGCACAAGAGTTTTTATGTTAATCAAATTGTTTCATCGAAAATGATAAAATGTCCAACGTTGACAACTTTTCATATGTCCAGCGATGACATATAATTATTTCATCCTCTTATTATATGAAAGATGTAATTAATAGATATATACAAATTTTTGACACATCAGCAGTGAACACATATTAATATGTCCACTGTGGGTAGGGTAATATGACTGATTGTTTCATATATTTAATTTTTTGAAACAGATTAGCTCATAATTCATCATCCATAAATCCAATATCAATGGGTTGAATCAGTTGTATCTATTTACCAATAATTTTAGGAATATTAAATATACTTTGTACTATTGTATTATTTTAAAATACGTTCTCTAAATTAAAAAAACAAAAACAAAACAAGAATTAAAAACAACAAGAAATAGAGATAACGTGTACATATAAATCAGGGCAATTGCACTAAACCCTTTAACCTATACATTTTCTTTTTCCACTTTACAATTTTTTTTTTCTAGGTTGATTACCTATGACATTATGTAAATTATTGCACTTTATTTTTTCCAAGAATTTCCAATTATCATTTTAAATATATATTTTATTTGTATAATAAAATAAAATTATAAAAAAAATATGACAAAAATATTTTGTTCCAAAATATCGAAATTAAAATTATGTAAGTATAGTTAAAAATTTAATTTTATTAAAAGTATAAAAATTGAATTATTAAAATATTGTAATTATTTTTTTAGAATATTAAATTAAAGTTATAGAAATATTTATTAATTAAAAATTAAATTATAAATATAGTTTAGCAAAAATCTCTATTTTATCTAAATGTTTGAATTAAAATATTAAATTTTTTTTAAAGTAAAATTGTTTCCAATATTCAAGGTTCAATGGTTCATAGCAATTATCAAGAATTTTATATAAATATTTGCAATAATTATCGTAATAATATTAACCTTTAGTCAAATTGTTAATTTAACAAAACTTTTAAATATTTGTAAAAGTAATATGACCTTATACATATATAGACACAAATTCGACCATTGATTGATATTTGATTTTTTCCTTATTGACATATCTAAAACTTATAATTTTTGAAGTGAAGAATTTGGTTTTTAGTTGTTTATGAAACTCTGTTTGTGCTTGTTTAGAAAGTTTTAGTTGTTTTTTTTTCTTGTGATTCGATGCATTTGATTTAATATGAAATTTCTCATTTTTTCCGGTTTTAAATTTTCCTAAATATCTAAATCTCCGTATTGAAATAATCACAATCAATATATCCAAATATCCGAATTGAACCGAACTAAAATTTAACTTGGTTTGATTCAAAAAATTATTCATTTTGATTCGACCTCAAAAATCATTTTTAAAATTCTCCAAAATTTAATTTAATTTTAAAAAATTTCAAATCTCCAAATCCACCGATGAATACACCCCCTAAATTTCTGACTCATTTGATTTGTTCTACTTAATTCTAAAGTGGTGTGCAGTCAAATGCCACGAGGTCACTCACGTCACCCATGAGTAATAATTAATTTAATTGATAAAAGAAATTAATAAAATAGGGGAGGAGTAATTTGGCATGGACCCGAATGCAGGCAAGCAAAACCCGGACGCATCTGCAAAAATAAACCGGAATCCATTCACCGACAATACGTCCGGAAATTTGGTAGGTTCTCCTTCCGGCTGCTTTTTTGGGGTATAACAAACACACACCAACACCTTTCAGTGCGTGCGTATCTTCCAGAGGGATACGCGGAGAGAGATAGAGAGAGAGAGAGAGAGGACGAGACGCCATTCAGCCCCCTTGTTGGTAGTCGCCGGAACCCTAATTAGTAATCGCCCATATACGCCCTCAATTTCTGCTTTTTCTTGTGTTTTCCGTATTGTATCGTTTTTTTTTTTTCAAAAAAAATTAATCATGTTCAGTTGTATGTTTTTTTTTTTCCTTTTTCTCGATTGATGAATCTTGTTTTTTTGTTATTTGGATGGTGTGAGTGAATTGGATTACGATGGAAATTTTGGTTTGTTTTACTTGGATCAGTTAATTGATATTCAAGAAGGTTCATGGCACTGTTGAGTAGAAGGTTTGACTGATCAATTACTGATTCTGCTGAGTAATTCTTAAAAGTAAGGAGAATGGACCTGGTGGCTAGTTGCAAGGTAAACTTTTTTGGTTTCAGAGTTTATTTTATATAATTCTGCATAAATTTGTTTTTTTTTTTTTCGCTGTGAAATTCCTTTTCTTTTCTATTCTTGAGTTTGTTGTTGCAGTTATTAATTTGGTGGTTCTATACTTGTATTTGTTAGTGATGAAGATATCAATGAAAGCTACTGTGTTATTATCAAATAAAACCAGTTGGTCAGAGCAGAGATTATGTAGTTTCTGCAAGTTGGATTATGTCCATTTTATGGCATGTGCCAATGTTTTCGGAATGTAGAAATAATTATAAGTAAAGGGCTTCTACAGTTTCAGTGCTTATCAAAATGCTGCACATATTAGACTTAGGATAGAATTGGGGGTGGAGCTCATGCCTTTATGAGTTTAGATACTCAGGAGTTACTGTTTTGACGACTCTAGATCAACATATCCTTGCAGATTATGATTGCTGAAATGGCAGTCAGATCTTCATACAGTGTTCTGGCAAATGATAGGAGTGATTTAGGAAATTGTCAGTATTTCTGGTTACAGAAGATAATCAATCTTTTTGAAAAAATCCCGAGGCACTAGCCCTTTTCTCTAATGTGAAGGATGGAATATCGGTAATATGCAGTTCATCACCTATCATTTGCAGAGTGGTGAGGAGAAATTGTTTTGGTATTTTCAATTGAAGGGTCTGAATTTGGCATTATCAGTCCTAGAGTTTACATTAAAAATTTGTGTGGGGTCATGTAGTGTGTGTGTGTGTGTGTGTGAGAGAGAGAGAGAGAGAGAGATTGAAAATTAGTTTCTCCTGGTCTGAATCTATTTTTCGGCTGTCCCAGATTCAATTGAAAAGAGTCATATTATCTTCCCTTTTACTTCTTAGATTTTATGATTGTTTGGCTCTTTGTGTCTCTCACCCGTTCAAGTGTTCTCCACTAACTCTGTCTGCACACCTTAAAAATTTGTTGTGACAAACTGATGTTTCTGGTCAAGCATGGATCAAAAAGCCTTGACGGCTGGTGGAGTGCCATTTCTGTATTGAAACAGCTGGTTCCTGCATCATTCAGGAGCAGAATTCCTTGTGGCGCATATGTGGTGTAGTTTGTAAGATCAGTTGTGCCGTTAAGGTTCTTTAATTTGTGAGATGATGAGAGAGAAAGGGGAAATGCCTCTCTTATGTTTCAGATACCGTCTAAATGAAGTAGGTGCTTATACAAGATTTTAACTTTCTAAAGTTGCAAAGTTTGTGGAATCCAGGGACTTTCTGTTTTATGTTATGCTTTCCAATGAGAGTTGATAAAGCGAGAGTTTTTGATATTCATGAATATTTATAATCAAAATGAGTCATGTATCTTTCCCACACAGATATGTTTTGAGAGAATTTATCTTTTGTGGAAGAAAATATTTTCTGCTAACTTTCATAATTTAAGTGTGGAGCTTCCAATTGTCACGTGAGTGTTTCTGTTAAATATGGTGTTTCAGTTGACAGAAGATTGCTTAGACTAACTTATCTGATGGTAAAATACTGGAGGCTCTATGTGGATTCTTGTCTGCCAAATCTGGAAGTAAATAGTTAATGATGCTTGATTAGTAATCACTTGAGGGTACCGAGATGCCTGGCATGCATGCATTCATGCATATTTTCAATTCCTAAGATTGTTGAGTCGTAAGGACTTATATTTTCAGACATGAGGAAAACCCATACTTTCAAACATGAGGAAAATCCTATAAATTTGGAATCTAAGAACTAAGAAGAAAATATTAAGATTTATTTGAGTGGACAGTCTTATCAAAACACATTTGTATGAGTAGACCAGATAGATGGTCATACTTATGAACTTTAAAATTTATTTTCTATGGACACTACTTTTCTTCTTTTGTTTGGTTTGTGAAGCTCAAACGTGTGGGATTGGTAGATTTAGTGTCATAGAAATACGATTGTGAGCATGATAACTTCGCCTCACTGTGTAACTTCGCCTCGCTGTGTAGATTTCTAACTTTTGATCTTCGGATGGAGAGACTGATTATTCATATTTTTTTAAATAATGAACCCTCTTCCATCCACTTTGCCAAAACCACCAGTAGATCAGACACCATATCCATCGTTGGGGATTCATATTTTTGGATTTTACTTTCTATTGTTTGCTTGATTGCTTTTCTTGCTCTTCTTTTTATGAGGGGTTATCCTGTTTCTTTGTAAAACTTTTTTGTTGTTTTCTTGTCCTGGTCTTGTTAACAGCTGGTTACAATGATGCTTTTGTGTTTGATTTGCTCAGCTAATATATTTAGTGTCCTGTTAAAGATCTGAATAATCTTATCATGTCTTGCAGGACAAGCTAACACATTTTCGAATAAAGGAGCTTAAGGATGTCCTCACACAGCTAGGACTTTCAAAGCAGGGAAAGAAACAGGTTTTCATGGCTATAAATATCGCTGATGTTTGTAATCTCTATATAAGGAGCCTATCATCCCACTACTAGTCTCCTCTTACTTAAGATATGTTCAATTGCTGCTCTGTTTTACAGATCAGTATCTATTTGTTTATTTGTGCTACTATGCTGCGTGATGTAACTTTAGATTACAAAGTTTTGCACTAATGAATAAGATGTATTTAACATAAGCAATATTGTGTATTGCATTAACTATCGCATGCATGTTACCTTTTCAGCTTTTGGACATTTTATAGAAAATAACATCATAATGGTTTTACTGCATTGACTTGGCACAGGACCTTGTTGATCGAATACTGGCCATTCTATCTGATGAGCGAGGTAAATGGCTATGCCATCTCTTAGTTACTGTAGCTTCCAATTAACAGATCTATTGAGCTGAACAAGGATACATATTTTCTAGAATTTAAACGAACTCAATTGGCACCGGTCCTGTTAAAAATCATATATGCGTCAAGGTTTTTCATGTTTTAAAAATGATTAAATGAAGTTGCTGACATTAGATCCTTTGGAAAAAAAAGGAGATAGTATAATGTGTATAACAGAGAAAGTTCTTGAGAAAGTGTTGCTCTGTTAATGAAATAATTGAATGTAAAGCTCTACTCTCGTTTTTTGTTTCTTGTTAAATACATTTGAGTTCTTAGAAATTAATCAAGTGAATTAACCCAATATGCCTGCCATCTAATGTTTGACTGCATACTGTGCTTGGGTGCTATCTGTCTATTTAACAGTTTCAGGAGCCTGGGCCAAAAAAGGTACTGTTGGGAAGGACGAAGTGGCAAAGCTAGTTGATGACACATACCGGTACTCATTTTTGTTCTAATCATGTGCCTAAACCAAATATATGCTTAGAGAGCTTTGTCACATCTCCTTGTCATCTTGACTCTTCTATTGCCTGTATGCATCATCCTATTATAACTTCTTTTTTTCCACTCGTACAATTTTAAGTTAAGAATGCAAGGGAGTATTGCTTTGCTCACACCTTTCTATCTTTGATCTTGAGTCAAAATGTTGAAAGAGAATAGAATTGAACTCAAGATGATGGGTTTGAATGTGAAAACTCTAGGGAGAGAAGTGCAACTCTGAATAAATTTTTATATAGGAGAGTAGGGTTCTATCTGAGAGATGATCTTATGCTCATATCTCCTCATTTTATTCAGAAAAATGCAAGTTTCTGGGGCAGCTGACTTGGCATCAAAATCACAAGGCTTCTCAGATAGTACAGTCGTCAAACCTAAGGAGGAAGTAGTAGATTCTTTTCACATGGAAAAGATACGCTGCATTTGTGGAAGCCAGTTACAAACCGATTCAATGATCAAGGTACATATGGATTTTCCCTATTGGAGTTCTATATAATTTGATATCCACTACTCCTTATACTTTTGTTTGCTATTCCTTTTTCCCCTGGTCTTGAGTTTTTAAACCCAACATGTTTTGCATAGGTGACTATTTAATTTAACTTCTTTTAATGAAATAATGGTGCAGTGTGAGGACCCTAGGTGCAATGTGTTGCAGCATATATCATGCGTCGTGATTCCGGAGAAACCCATGGAGGGTGTTCTTCCAAGTCCTCCAGAGATCTTCTACTGTGAAATATGTAGGCTGAATCGAGCTGATCCGTACGTGGCTGTGTTTTGATTACCTTGTTGCTTTTGTTATTGTTATTTAGTTGCTATGATCTGACGTTGAAGTTGTCTAGAGTCTAGACAGTCATCTTCTTTTCTCATTTTCTTTCAATGAACTGAACTTGAAATGGATAAATAGATGCCTGTAAAGCATAATTCTTTAGTTGCTTTACAGGTATTTTGGTTGTGTGTTTGTTGAAGACTGGAATGAAGTATTTTGGTCTCGAGCATATCCTTGTTGTAACCGGCAATTACTAGTACTATATTCTGTGGCCTGGTCTAAGAAATCCTTCTCTTTTATTTTAACAGTTTTCTAAGCATACTGTATCTGATTACAAGAAGTCCTTGCAAAATTTTAAAATTTGTTTGATGAGCATGCTTATAAATGAATAATGATGTTTTTGTTTGTGGGTCACAGATGTCTGCTGCATTCTCAATTCATGTCATTGATTTATTTTAATTTTATTTGTGTTTCTCCTCCTGGCACCCTTGTCATTTACTTAGTTATTAACAATATTATCATCGGATGCTTGGTTTTGTTGCAATCTGTTCACACTATTTTAAGAGCATTAAGTATTTTATACACTGTCGGATCCATTGATTATTATCTGACAATATAGTAATCTATGTGTAATAGATAAAACCAAAATATGTGCCCCTTCTGATCATTTTTAGCCTCATGATACATCTGTTTCTTTTAATTTTGAACTAAATTCATCAAAAATCATTTCATGCCTGCCTGAATTTGATCATTGCTTTGAAATATGCAGCTTCTGTGTGTCACTTGCACATCCTCTATATCCGGTGAAGTTGAACATCACAAGTGTTCCTGCAGATGGGTATGTAATTGTTATTTCCTTTTTTCTGTCAATTATTTTTTACTTCTAATGTTCAGATGTATGACTGTAATGTATTAAGTTATGTACATTCTGAACCTGAGATCTGCTAGATTTTGTCTCTAAGTGCCTTTCCACGACCAATAAAATTTACTCCTCATAGATGGTGTGTAGCTATTTTTTAAATCTAGAATGGGGATGGGCAACTGTGTTCTTCCTTCTGGGTTCTCATCATTTTCTTTCTGAAGTTGTTTTCCTCGAGTTTTGTTGCGTCAAATCAATTTTCTATTGTTGTTTCTATATTCTGTCTGTGTGTCGGAAATTAGGATTAACTAAGGGCATCCACATCAGTTAACATTATCACACCCCATTAATGTGGGTACCATATGCCACATATACTCCACATCACCGTTTCATCAACATCATTCTTCTATTACACACCCCCACATCCAATTTAACATTAATACTCATTATTTGTGGATCCCACTTTCCACACTCTATATATATATTTTTACATCAAATAAATACATTTATTTTTATTCACAATCTTTAAATAATTATTCTTTATTCTATTAATGATGCAAAAACGTATTAACATGTCAAGGTGTTAATAGTGGGTCCCACATGTTATTAACACCCCATTAGGGTTCCGTAAACCTGGAAATCTGCCTGATCTTTCTAGGTGTTGTTTTGGTTGTGGTGCTTACCACAAATAATTTCTGTGCTTGTCCTTGAGGTTTTCTTGTTAATGCATGTTCTGTTTATAGTCTTAGCTGCACAAATTGATTTGTGGTTTTGTAGAACTAATCCTGGCCTGAGCATTGAGAAAACATTTCAACTAACAAGGTTAGACAAGGACTTGTTATTGAAACAAGAATATGATGTTCAGGTTGGTGAGGTCTCCTTGCAATATTAAAAAGCATATACACAGTTCTTTTTGAATGTGGTCAGGTTCTCATATGATTATGATGTTCTATGATACTTAGGCATGGTGCATGCTTCTCAATGACAAGGTTACATTTAGGATGCAGTGGCCGCAGTATGCAGATCTACAGGTCAACGGTATGCTATTCTCTTAGATTTCTCAACTTTGAACTCTTGAGCCTAGTAATTATTGAAAGCTTACTTCCAATATAAATATCCCCTACATGTTCTTTTTTGGGCCTACACATGGCGATGGACATCTAATGCTCTACTGCTTTCTATTTTCTGTACAGTGCCAAACTTCCCTATCTATCCATGTGTAACACCAGAATCTATAATATTGTTTTACAATTTCTTGCATACAAGTATAGTAGGATGCTTGAAGGACACATTCTTATCAAAATATTTGCATTCCGTTTCTGTTTCTGTTTTCTATTTAATATGGCTAGAAGAAATGCTACATCGCCTTTGTATAAAGATGTTTCTCTTTCCTGCTTGTATGAAACATTTTCGCCTTACAACTCAACAGGTGTACCAGTAAGGGCAATCAACAGGCCTGGCTCTCAGCTGCTTGGTGCAAATGGTCGAGATGATGGACCTATTGTGAGTTTTCTGTTTCCAAATTGATATTTTTTATAGAGAAAATGTTCTATCTGATTGGTTGCGTTTGCATCTAAGGATGAAACATTTTCTACCTTTTATCCACTTTGTCATGCACCTATTAACTTGAAGTTTCCAAAATTTTTACCATACAAACTTTTTTGTGTTTAGTTTCTGCTCAAATCATACATTTTTGCAACTTATGTGATCAGCAATCTTTCTAATACTCATGTGAACATCAGTTACATGGATCCCTCTTTTTAGGTTGTTGTGTCAGATTATGAAACAACAACAAACCAAGCTCTTAACTCACTATGTGGAGTAGACTATATGACTTATATCCATCTGCACATGTTAGGACTTAAGGTGAACCACATTATTTCATTTGAATTTAAGTGTAACAAGTCTTTCTCAATAGTTTCTCTTCAAGCATTTTTGGGTTCTCCTCTTTTCCTTTAAAAGTGAGTAAATAATTCTCTACTCTCTACCTATTGTAGTGTAGCATCTAAAGGTACCCCATACACATTTCCAAACCATCTTAAGTGCGTTTCGCTGATTTCATCTATTTGGGCTACCACAATGCAGTCATGTCTTATTCTATGATTCTATCTAATCCAGTGCATCCACATATCAATCTCAACATTATAATTTCTGCTATCCTCATTTTCTGGTCATGTTCATATTTAATCAACCCACACTTTGATCCATAAAATATCTCCAGTCTTTTGGTTGTTTTATGAAATTTTCCTTTCAATTTCAATACAATACCTCTCCATTTGTTCCTGCTTGCTTGAATCCTATGTATGACCTCTTTATGTTTTCCTTCATTTTCTGGAATTAGAGTAATCCTATGTAGAATCCTATGCATCTTTAACTTTTCCTTCATTTTCTGGAATGATAGTAATCCTATGTTGATATGTAGCTTGCTTGAATCCTCCATTTGTTCCAGCTACATTGATTATTACATCCAGGAATTCTATGTTGAATCCTATGTATGACCTCTCTCTTCTCCAAGACTCGCAACATTATATCCTTATGAGATGATGCTTTTAAGATCAATAAATACATATGAAATTTTATTTCCATTATAATGCTATCATAATCTTCTTATTCAGTGTATGGCTTCCATTGTAGTAGACCTCCTAGGCTTAAAACCAAATTGGTTATCTAATGTATTATTCTCTTACTCAACCTTGTTTTATACTATTTCCTACTATTTCATGGTATGACACATTAATTTAATACTCAGGCACAATTTTGAATCTCTCCTTTATTTTTGTATAAAGGTATTAATATACTTTCTCCATTGATTAGGAATTTTCTTGATTTTCATAATTACTTTAAATAGGTTAGTAAACCATGTAATCCTAACTTTTCTCAGACATTTCCATGTCTCAACTGGTATATGATTAGGGTCATCTGCTATACGCTTTTAATTTTTATACAATACTTTTTCTGCCTCCACATGTTAAATCTTTTGGTGATATGTTAGATTTCTATTTGCCTCAGATTGGCCTAACTCACTTAATGTGGCTTCCTTACTATCGACTTCATTGTTTAATAATTAATAAGTTATTAGTATCTCATTCTTTTTATTACTTTGTTGTGGATTAAGACATTTTCATTTTTTAAACAGTTGATTTGTTATTAATCTCTTGTTATCTTTACTCTCACCTTTGCTATTGGTATATGTACATCTCTACTTCCTTAGTATCTAATCTTTTATAATTTCTTCAAAGGCCTTTGTCTTGCCTCATTTATTACTTTTTTCCACCTCTTCGCACTTTATATTTTTCAGGATTTTCCTCTATCTCTACAACAGAACATTTCATAACTTGCCATTTTTGTTTTTACTTTTTCATGGATTTCTTGATTCCACCACCAAGATTCTTTATTTCATTTATTGCCCATTGACTGTCCCAACTCTTTTTCTGCAATGCTTCTCATTTTGAAAACCAAATTTCCATGTGATCTTGGCTCTGTCTTCTACTTTCCAACTATGATATGGTTAAGATTTTTATAAAAACATCTCTTTTGCTTTTATCTTTTTTTTTTTAAAGGTCCCACCACTTAATACTAGGTATCATAGATATTTTTTTCTTAAATTTTCTTTATTTAATCTTTAGATATAAATTTATTAAATTGAGTCATGAGACTCTGTCCAGGTGTTATCTTTCAATGTTAAAGATTTGAAAGCCAAAGGCACAAGTGTCACTTTCTCTAGATGGTGGATTAATATTATATCAAGAGAGCATGCTAGACAATATGAAATGGAGAATTGCCCAAAAGAAAATATTAATAAATAATAAATTGCTTGAACTTAGATCAATCAAGGATTTCTTATATAGCTAGAATGGCCCTCACTAGACCTCAACTTAAAACTGAAGAGTAACGGCCTTGATGGTAGTCTTTACATATTCCCTTTCACTCGTAGTCACCCCTACTGCCACTCTACAGAACCGCGTGGATTTTCAAGAACGAGAATCTTATGATATGTTGTTCGATCAATTACATATTAATCAATATTCGTTAGAAAAGAAATAGCAAGAGTTAAACTAGAAACGACATCTGTTTGTTCCTTCCGTTTGAAGATAGAATAATTTATGTTATATGAATCCATCTGGAAACTTATCCTCATGTTGTCTTCATTTCTTTTCCTTTATCATTATCTTTTCATCCATTCCTTTATCATTATCTTTTTATCCATTCCTTTATCATTATCTTTTTATCCATTCCTTTATCAATATTTCCTCCCTTTGCACTTTTTCTTTTTCTTTTTCATTTTTGTGGTGTTGGGTGGGGTGTGTTGTTGTGTGACTCATAAATTCACTTTTTTATGTTCACTAGATATTATATGTTGATTTTATGTATCCTTAATATATATCTTTGTTTTGTCAGATTACAACATGCACCAGGGATGGAATTAATAAGATTTCCTTAACTGGATGTGATGCTCGCATTTTCTGTGTGGGAGTTAGAATTGTAAAGCGTCGAACATTGCGTCAGGTGCTGTTCTTCTTAAAATCTTCATTTTGGTTTATTTCCATGTACTTTGTGAATTTGGGCATTTTGATTAGTTCAAAGTAATGCATGACAAGTATGCTTCTCAACCATGCTGTATGGATATGATCTCTGCCTGTATGTATGATATGATTTTAGCATACAAGCTCTTTTGCAGTTCTTGATTGTGCCTTTGATGTAGAATTCACGTCATCATTCTAATTAATTATAAGACACTCCGTTTTTCTTTTTATAGGGGAAGGGCATTTATCTGAGTTCTATAGGTATTAGGTAGAGATCCCATGTTTTAGGCTTTTGTTGTTTGCATTAAATAAACTGTTTCATTTTCTTCGTAATAGCATATTTGATTTCTCTGTTTCATTCTTCTAATGTGGTACCATGTCCTTGAATTTACCCTACAATAATAAGCACTTGGTCTTTGTAGTTCTCTTACTTAAGAACAGAAGTTGTGGAACCTTTTGGCATTCTGCACGTGTTAAAATTTTGTTATTTGCCCTGACATATGGTGTACTTGTGCCATCTCCTTTTCCAGATTCTAAATATGATTCCAAAAGAGGATGAAGGTGAGCGTTTTGAGGATGCACTGGCTCGTGTCCGCAAATGTGTTGGTGGGGGGGCTGCCACAGAAAATGCTGATAGCGACAGTGATATTGAAGTTGTTGCTGATATTGTTCCTGTCAATCTCCGTTGTCCTGTGAGTAGTGTTTGATTGCATACTTGAACTACTTCACATAGTTTCAAATGGAAAAATAAGTGATATCTTTGTTTTTCGTCGATATGCTTCTGATGAGCAGATATAAGAATCCATTTACTGCGTTTTGTGTTCCTAGTGTTCTTCACTACGTGACTTATATATGAAAATCTTCAATCTATTTTATAATATTGCTTAATTTTGTAAATTTGAAGACATTGTATTTGTAGAACACTTATTGCTGAGAAATGAGTCAGGATCTTAGTGTATGTTTGCCATTTAGATTTTCTTATTACTGAATTCCTTCAGAATCTTTTTGATCTTATTATCCAATTAATGTTTTAAAAACCTGTCAACTCGTTCAGTTTCTGCCCCTGATGATTGCCTAGATCAGTTTCCATCATGTGTTTTGTTTATATTTTGGGGATGGATTCTTGGGTAGTCAAATGGTTATAATCATTCAATCACCAGTAGCCATTAGGCATTTCTGCTTGATGTGGATAATGCCTGTCCTCTTGAATCTTTCTTGGAAGCTGTTATTATTATACTCATATCTTGGAAATGTATAATCTAATCTTGTTTTTTCATGCTTCAGATGAGTGGTTTAAGAATGAAGGTGGCAGGCAGGTTTAAGCCTTGTGCGCACATGGCCTGTTTCGATCTGGAAGTGTTTGTGGAAATAAACCAACGTTCTAGGAAGGCAAGTAATTGATAGGAGTCCCTTCTTTTTGTGTTCCTCAAATGTCTACTCGTTGTAAACTACATATTCCAGAAAAATTGGCGCATTCCAAGTCATTTGACCCTCAAAACTTAAATTTATGATTTCTTGCATGACCTCACCTTTTGTGTTCTTGAATGATGTTTGTCGGTGCAGTGGCAGTGTCCCATTTGTCTGAAGAACTATTCTTGGGAGAAAATAATCATCGATCCGTATTTCAATAAGATCACGACCAAGGTTAATTCTTTGTTGTGGCTTTAGGTATTGTCTAACCTTTCTGAAATCTGCAATTAATGTTGTGCTTTCTCTATGTCCTAAAGATGCAAGACTCTGGAGAAGATGTGGCAGAGATTGAGATAAAGCTTGATGGCTCTTGGCGTGCTAAGGCAGAGGGAGATCGTAGGGGTCTTGCAGAGCTTGGGCAGTGGCATTTGCCTGATGGTACCATCTGTGCATCCAAAGAAGCAGAACCAAAGGTGAAAGCAGAACTTAAACCAATTAAACCAGAAATTGGTTCTGATAGTCATCCTAACTTAAAACTAGGAATTAGAAAAAACCAAAATGGCCGCTGGGAAGTTAATAGATCTGGGGACATTCGAGGAATTTCACCTGCAAATAGATTTCAAAAGAATTTTGACAGTAATGGTCAAAACATAAATCATATGAGCAGCAGTGCCACTGGCAGTGGCAGAGATGGAGAAGATGCTAGTGTAAACCAGGATGGTGGGGGAAACTTCGACTTTTCCACAGTAAATGGTGTTGAATTTGGATCCATGTCACTCGATGATGAAACACCAAGTGGATTCAACGATCCATTTACTACTTCACCAGCTGGAGATGCTGAAGTCATTGTCCTTAGTGATTCAGAAGAAGAAATTGAACCATTAATGCCTGCTGAGCCTGTTTACAAAAATGCCAGACCAGGTACTAGTGGCAATCAATTTACAGCTCCACAGCATGAAATTCCTGATTCTTATTATGAAGATCCTGCTCTGGGAAATGGTGGAAATTCTTGCCTTGATGTTTACAACACAAATGATGATGATGAGTTTGGAAGTGCTATTTGGTCATTGCCGTCTGGTGGTCAGGGAGTTCCAAGTTTTCAGTTATTTGGTTCTGATTCAAATATTTCTGACCCTTTAGTTGACATGCACGATGGTACTCTTAACTTCCAGTCATCTATAAATGGCTACATGACTGCAGAGACTGCTATGGGATCTGCTGCACTTGTTCCCGAGTCTACCGCTCAATATTCTAATATGAATGATGGTCTAGTAGATAACCCTTTGGCATTTAGTGGCAATGATCCGTCGCTTCAAATATTTCTCCCAACAAGGCCATCTGATGCTGCCACTGCGCAGACTGATTTGAGGGACCATCCTGATGTTTCTAATGGTATTCGTACAGAGGATTGGATTTCTCTCAGGCTTGGTGATGGTGGCAGAGGGGATCAGGGTAATTCTACTGCTGCAAATGGTGGTTTGAGTTCAGAAAATGAATTGCAATCAAAAAATGGTACATTGAATTCATTAGCAGATCACGGTATATGAAGTTATATTGCTTTGATTTCCAACCCCCCCCCCCCCCCCCCCCAAATAAACACAATTTAACATCAAATATCATGTGACTTCCCCTATGGCAGAATGATTACAAAATAAATACTATTCTGAATCACTTTAAAAATTGCACTGGTTTCTCAAAGTTTTTTCAGATGCAAGTGAGACAACTTTATCTACAAGATATCACCATTTAGCTATATTTGAGTTTGATTTTTTTTATTGCATTCTTTATTGGCAGCATCTTTTTTGCGTGGTAAGATGAGTAGGGAAAGATCAGATAATCCTTTCTCATTTCCTCGCCAACGGCGTTCTGTTAGACCGAGATTAGATCTATCTATTGATTCTGACTCTGAGTAAAGCCAATGGGGACTCTTACCTTGAGTAGATTTTTTCTTTAAGTTAAAATTCGATTGGAGTGCTACTGGATGCATCCTTCATTCGAGAAGACTTTTTCCAGAAGGATTGATGCTTCATTCTTGCTACCTAGTTGATCTGTATACATAGTAAATTGAAGAAGCTGACTACATCACCTGCATTGGAAAACAACGATTGACAGATAACTTAATAGCAGCTGTTTCTGATGCCCCAAGAGGAGTTCCTTTTGATTGGTGAGTGATGACCTTTGTTCAATCTATAGGTGTTGAAGCTCCTGCGTTTCCTTCTAATCCAGGATCTGTATTCGGCTCTTACATCTTTTTCTCGTTTCTTGGTGACTTGCAGGTCTAGTGCTGCTAACTGTACATTTCATGCTTTCATTAATTGGGCGAACGGAAGGAGTTCGTCAAATTTTTCTTGAGGTGAAGAATGAAGGCTTACATTTAGGTTAGGAAGCGCATTCGCTTAATGTTCAACATAAAGATTACCTGTAAATGTCCCATCATGACAGATTTTCAGTGATTTTTACTTTAGAAATATATAAAAATTACATTTGCTTTCTTATCTCGTGCTGTTAGTTCCCAGTAAATGGACGTTAGATATTATGATGATTTCATTTACTTGGATTGACCGGAGAAGTAAGATGTAATTTGTGCATCTCTGTTGTGTTATGGTAATGCTCAACCACTGTCAATTGCAAGTGGTAGGTTTTGGAACACTAAAAGGAGATGCCAGCCAGTTTTCACTCTTGTATCGATTATGATTTGACTTGATGTCTTATAGATATATCTAGTGGACTAATCTGGGAATGTGGTATTTATTGTTTTGACATGGTTTCTCCAGAGCATGTTTTGAAAATGATAATGAGAAGGGAAAATATACATAGTGGGAATATACAACATGATATGGTAATTTGAATTTCCAACCCTAAATGAGAGTATGCCAAGTAAACGCAAAGTACCAAGCTTATTTGGATTAGGCTTGGTAATATGATATCTCCAATTGTTTCCTCGAGGAAATCAGTCTCGTCCCACGTGCAAACCTTATATATGTTTATTACACACACGTCTCAACAATCTACCCTTATAATCTTATAGATCGCATGCCGAAAGAAATGCAGTACAAATTCAAAAAGAGAAATATGAATTCGTAATAATAAGTTCATCGGTCATTTTTTATGTAAAGATTCGTAAAATGTAATTCAAAATCTCTCATTCTTTTTAACTTTTCGTTTCTTTGATTTTTGGGTGGGTATAAGTGGATTTCGAAACCCTCAGTCCAAACACAACCTCAAAGAATTGTATGTATCCTACAATGAGCTCAAATCATTAGAAGCTTGCATCTCATTCATTACAGCACAAACAACGTCAAAATTTCCTAAATACGGCAGCACCTCATGATAGTACAAACTACAAACAGATATCTATTTTCTGTATTGTATTATCAGTTACATAGTTAGCAAAGTAAAATGAGTTGGCAAGAGATGGTCCCTTCAGGATGATCCGCTTAAATACAACCTCATATGCAACGAAGCAGCAGAAATGGCCAAATCAGATTCATGAAATCCATAGATCGCGGAAAGTAGATGACATAAATCGAGCTTTTTCAGTCCTCAGTTTCTTGTTCAAGAACTGAAAGAATGTCCAATGCTGATGAACCAAGGTGCATGCCTCTTACAATGCCACCATAACTGATCTTAATTTTATAGCACAGAAGCAATATGGAATCCCATAGAGCCGTTCTTCCCTGCAAACAAAAGTCAGGGATGGTGTGTTAGTCTATAAGAAACATCCTACGCTTATAAGTAGTAATTCTAGACCCTGTAGGATCAATTGGTTTCAAGAGACACTTTTCGCAAAAAGTTGAGAGGTCCGATTTCTTGCAATCCAACAAATACAGGGGAACACCATGCAAATGTAAGGATTACTGCAGGAGTAGTTGATACATTGTTGGTTAATCCCAGTTTTAGGATCACCACACTTCATGAAAACATCTCATGCACCCACATGTTTGACCATTTTATGGTTTCACTAATTCATAACAGTCAATGAAAATAAGTTGCCCCAAGAATTTTTACTTTCACAGCTCTCGAATCATTTGTCATTATCAATGATACATGAGCCTAATGAGCTTAACAATATAATGAGAACCAAATGAATCAGAAACTAACATCCATTATAAAGACAAGATTTAATTGAATGCAGCAGAACAAAAGGAGAAAGCAACATATCATGCGCTATCACTAAGAATTAATAGAATGAAATATTTAAAAGGAAATGAGATTGGGGCATTCAAAGTATTCGCTATTCTGTATTTCTACGTTTATTATTTCCCTGGTTGTCTGGGGGTATTATAAAGTGCTGATGTACATATCATTTAGAAAAGCAACAATCATACTCCATTAAGTCTAAAATTCAAAGTACTCCTAAAAAAACATATCTTTAATCAACTCTTATCTTAAATGTTGTCTCTATTCAGATATAGAATTTGAATTCAGGAGGAAGCAGTATAAACAGAAAGCGAAATCAAAAGAAGCATGATGCATTAATATTTCTTGCCTGGAAAGAGAACTGAGGCTTTTTATCCCAGTATAAGGCGAATACTGGGGGGCTTTGCTTTCCAACAGCTAAAATACAAGCCCCAGGATGCAACACTGATGGGACACCAGATATAACAGCTACATACTTCTCAGGAAACCTTTCTTTGGGTGGCAGAAAACCCAAAAACAAAGGGTTCTTACTTGCTTGTGCCCCAGCGTAAGTTGTAGGATCAACATGCAACATCCATTTCGGGTACTCCAGGAAAGCACAAAATAGATACAGAAGCAAATGAGAATCACTGGGAAGCTCAAGAGTCCATTTCTTATTCACTTTATCATAAACCTCGCCATTTCCCAGATACTCATAGTTCTTTAAGCATGTTCCTTCAGCAAGCTCTATAAGATTTTTGACAGAGTCAATGAAAAGCTAAAACCCCAAAAGAGAATCAAGATAAATCTATTTCAAATCAATTTACAATAGCATTAATTAATTAAGAAATCACTTACTGCGAATCCTTTGTACAGTATAATCTGCTCGGACACTACTTTGGGGAAGTAAACCTTTACCCCACTCTCCTTTCATCAAAGCATGGAGCCTCTGATGTTCCATTATGGCATCAACACCCTCTTGTAGAACAGGAATTGACGCTGCATGCTGAGGGGATTGCTGGAAATTGCTAGCTTGCAGTTTTGCTGGAAAGGTAAAAAGAATGATGAACATTTGAAAGAAACTTTGCCTTATAAGTCATCAGATATATAAGAAACATAATATCCATGAAACAGTTTAACATACATGCATCAAGAACTTGAACAAGAGTTGCACGTAGCTGATGAAGAAGTCCATCTTCGTCAACGGCAAATGCTGGCTTCCAGTCATTACTTCTCTCGATTGGAGATACATTAGCAGTTGTAGGTGTACTTGGCGTATCACTTCCAACTTGACTAATAGTAATTGGAACATTCAGTTTTGCAACTGCTTCAATAACCTAAAATACGAAAGAATAAACATAATCAAGAAGTAAATTTATTGAAAGCAGAAAACATGTCTTGTAATAGAATGCAAAATTTGAGGATTACAATTAAATATACTTGCATCACTCAAACAGATCATTTATATGATTGTCTACTTCACAAAAAGCAAATAGTCATGACTTAAAAATAAATCTAAAAAAGTATGCAGCCAAGTGGATCTACTTGAACATAAAGAAACTACATCAATTAGGAAGAACTCCAGGCACAAATGTCATAAAATTTGTCGTTTCACAGAAAGAATGTTTCAAAAATTATTCTGCAACTGGTACCTACCCAGTGTATATAGAGAAAATGTGTTAAAAAGCTCTAGATAATGAAAACAGGCCACCAGAAACGCTACCACTAGAAAAATAACATAGTCTTCAAAGTTAACAAAATAAATTAAAACCCGAAGACAAGGTCTACCGAGGATTAACTATATATTCTTTTAACTATTATTCAGAGATTTTCTATGGCAATATTTCAGATTCAGCCTCTCACATATTTTGCTATCATGCCCAGAACAGAAAAATTGGCATTTTTCAAATGAAACGTGAGTGTTTTTTGGAAACTTATGTACAAACTCTGAATAAGGAGTATGGTAGACATATATATAGCTATTGAAATATCTTTGATCAGATGGTTAAAAGAATCAATTGAAAAGTAACTCTCACCTTCAAGTGACTAGTATCAATCTTTCCAAGAAGAGGACTAAGTACAACAGCAGAAAACCACTGCCTCAGATGATCACGCCATTTCTCAATATGTGGATAGATGCCCAACCTTCCAAAAGCTTCAATTGACTCTTCCATGGACATTGGAGGAGGAAGATCTCCTTCCCCTTTCTTTGGGGGAGTTGTAAACTTCTGCGAAGCAGGGGACATCCTAACTGGCCGTAACGGCGTACTCCTAGTAGTTCCAGAAGTATTAACTGAACTGATGATTGTATTTGGGCTGGTCACACCAAATGCATTAATGCTAGGGGGAGGAGTTGCCAATTTGCTAGCTGTTTGAGATATTTTCTCATCTACATCGGCCAAAAAAAATTCAAAATCTTCCTCCGTTACTATCTCTTTCTGAAAAGCAGGACGCTTATTTGACCAGGGAGAGGCAATCAAATGATCAGCACCTGGTGATGTCTGCAGGGACGGTGACGGGACTGGTGAACGTGTAGAGGCTGACGGTACAAGATACATAGAGGGAGAAGTTGGTGATTTGGATGGTGAGGTAAAGGTATGCATCTTGCTCCCACCACTGGTGCTTGATTTCCCACCACTCATTCCATACACAGGATTTGAACCAGTTATTGATGGATGAAGTGGGACAAGCATATTTGAAGGAGAAGGTGAGCTTATTCTAGACTTAGGAGGTTTCTTGGGAGACTCTTCAGAACCCATTTCAAGTTTTGACTTTAACCCTAGAAGACCCAGCTGTCGGTTGGTAAGGCGTGTCACCTCTTTCGTGCCATTTGAAGGAGATACTATTACAACATCTATTGCATTTCTTCTCCACTGTGAGAGGGCTTTGATAAAAGCAATCAAAGTTCCAAGCAACATTATACTTGCCATTGCTGCTATTACCTTGGAACAAAGGCCTGCCATGTTGATAAGATATCACAATTTGCTTTGCTAGAGAGCTAAATTAATGACTTAAAAGGACCTAAATCAAAATTTAGAAACATTACTTACGGGCAACATCTTGAGAGACACTAAGTCCAAGTCCAAAATCGGCAGCAACTGCACTTTCCCTACATTGATCGGATTCAAATGAGCATGAAATACTTTCTATCTCATGTGGAGTAATATTCAAAAGATGTTTACTTTAGAAACTGATCAAGCTCCACAAACACACACACACACACACAAAACTTAACACAGGCAGTTCAATTCTATGGTAAAAGGAAAGATAAAAGAATATGAACCAATCGCAATGACATTGTTAATTAACCAAAGTGCAACAGATGAATAACAAACAAACAGGCAAGGAGAAACATCGTACGATTACACACCAACTCACAGCGGCAAATTACCTGTAGAGAGAGATGAGGAGAGCAAAGACGGAAACAGATGAGAGAGAGAGGATGCAAAGGACAGTATAGGCAGAGGGGCGGAGACTGTTGGAGGTGAGTGCCGCGGAGAGAGCTGGGTTCTGGTACACCGCGAACATCGTGGGCTTCGATGCGCTAGCCGTTGGCTTCTGCTGTCCTCCACCTCGATCCATCACTGATTTTCTTTGAGGTTGATTGATTGATTGATGCCCAATAGCCTGTTTAGGGTTTTACAATTTGAATGCTCGCCATTGATGAGGTTTTGGAGTTCGAGCAGAACTGGGATTTTTGAAATTTGAAGCCATTAAATACTTAGATTTTCCTTTTTTTTTTTTAAATAGATATATTTCCAATCAAATTATCGAATAAAGAATCAAATTTGAAAATTCCCATTACAATCGAAATAGGAATACTTCTTTAGTTGTAATTCATGAATTTTGGGTTAAATTATAATTACAATACCAATTTTATACATAATAAAATTATTAAAACATATGAATTATTTTCAATTACAACATCAACCTCATTTTTCAACACCAAATTTTCCATCATTCAACAAATTTTGACAAGATCATCTCAAATTAATCATCTATTTGGAAGTTAGGTTTGTGCACCTTCGACCCTTGGAGCATGATGATAAATAATAAAATTGTTGGTAAATTTGAGACGACCTCATCGAGGCACATCCATCAATAACTGACGTACAGTGATTAAAATAAAGTTCAGATATATTGTAATTTTTTTTAAAGTTTGTGATCAACATTGTTAT
The DNA here is from genome assembly GCA_954870855.1 of Scutellaria minor. NCBI lineage: Eukaryota > Viridiplantae > Streptophyta > Magnoliopsida > Lamiales > Lamiaceae > Scutellaria > Scutellaria minor. Next base: position 7,371,009 of record OX940729.1, read on the forward strand.
TAGTAAGAGTTTGTGTTGTAATTAAATTTGACTTAAAATTTGTGATGTTTTACACAATTAAACCTAAAAAGATAGTGTGAATACTATTACATTTCATTCGAATATTTGTTCAAATTTTATACATTTATTTATCTATATAAATCATTAGTATATAGGAATATTGAGTTGGATTGGTGTACACCAGTTGCATGGATCTAAAACCGTGCAACTGGCTGCCTCAACCCGAATCCGGATTGATATGGAAAATATAAATAATTTTTCTTTTTTTTTCCTTCACTTTCACGCTAGGTTTTGATCTTTCTTCTGTTGCGCCTCTCTGCTAGGTTTTGATCTCTCTTCTGTTGCGCCTCTCTTCTTCTTCTTCTTTTTTGCCTTTCTTTCTCAATCTCCTTTTCTTCTCACCTCTTCTCCCCTTCTTCTTCATTTTTTGTCTTTCTTTCTCGAAGCACGATGTTCTCTATTTCTCTCAAACATACTCTTCTCCATATCGCGATGCGAGACTATTATTTTAAAAGTTAAAAATCAATCTTTATCAGTTCGAAAAATATAAAATTGTATCTGATTTCGTGTTCTTAATATTTTATGATAGATGATCATTCAAATACATATGAAATAGTTGGGTTATCTACTGATGAAGATGAATTTATTGATGTGAATGTCTTGTATATATAACTAACTTATTTTAGTTCTGCTTATAAAAGTATTCTTAATAATACATAAAAGTCACCTTATTGTTTATAAAAAATATTAGAATACATAAAGGTCACCTTATTGTTTATAAAAAGGTATTCTTAATAATACATAAATGTCACCTTATTGTTTATAAAAGGTATTCTTAATAATACATAAAGGTCACTTTATTGTTTATAAAAATGTATTCTTAATAATACATAAAGGTCACCTTATTGAGACAGAAGGTATAAGTAACTTAACATAAATGTCTTGGAATTTATACATAATGTGTCTTATAAGTAACTTAACATAAAGGTTTTGGAATTTATACATAATGTGTCTTAAATGGTTGACTTATAAAGGTATACTTAAAAATACATAATGTTCATAAGGTCTTGGAATTTATACATAATGTGTCTTAAATGGTTGACTTATAAAGGTATACTTAAAAATACATAATGGTCATCTTATGAACACAAAGATATATTTAACTAAATCTAAAAAAAATGTTAAGATACAGCTAGTCTTACAAAAGGTATGTCTAACATAACTAAAAGGTATATCTAACACTACTAAAAGGTATACTTAACATAACACTAAAGGTATGACTAACATAACTAAAAGGTTTGTCTAACACAAATAAAAAATATAGTTAACATAACATAAAAGGTATGTCTAATACTACTAAAAGGTATGCTTAATATAACATAAAGGTCAGACATCTGTGAGCATATTTGGGCGGATTTTATCCGCGACCTAGAGGCGTGTGCGGGTGCGTACGAGCGAGTAACAGGTCGGGTCGACCCATGTGCACGGATGTAGGGTCTGTGCACCAGTTGTATATAAGTTTCTGTCTATATTAAAAGTATTGATCAATATAAATCATTAGTAAATAGGAATGTATATTAAAAGTGTGAACATGAATTTTATTATATATTAAACATAAAGTTAAATAAAAATAAATAAATAATGCATGACTTGTGATGGTTTTTGCGATTTAGTCATTTTTTAAAATTTGCAATAATGAGATTTTTAATCATTTTTTATTTGATTATCTCATTATTGGAGTTGTTATGGAGTAATGGAGAATGTGCTACATCAAGGTTTTGTATTTATTAAAGATACTAGTATTTGTAATGAATGAGATGTATGGGTTAAAAACTCTTATTAATTGTTGTATTTAAATATTTAAGTCGAACTTTATCATGACTAATTGACATGACGTCCATTATGATAGTTTAGGTTGAGTATTGATAGGTAGAAAATAAGTGCATTTTATTGTGGATATATTTGTGATTTTATAATCTTTTAGATAATTGAATGCACCGTTTTTATACTTATATGTGTTTTCGACCTTCAATTACTTCATATATTATTTTCTTGATTATTTCAGGAGTTTTGGAGTATTTTCGAGCCAAGAGATGTGTTCGTGGGCCGAGAAATAAAGCCGGAACAAAGTTGGGTCAAGTTGGGCCCAAACGCCCAATACACTGGGAAACTCAGTGTCAACCTAGTCTGCTAGTGTGAAGCCCATCGCGGCCCAGCGAAATCCTGAGCGAGTTTTTGGGCCTAAAAATGAAGAAAGCCCATCTCCTTAGGGTTTAAAACTCGCCTACATGCCTAGGATAACAGATTTTGGAGTGCTCCCCAAGCCACAATAACCTTTTAATTTCTCTTGGGCATATTTGGACGATTCACGTAGAGATTAGGAAGAGAGAGAGAGTTTGGAGGGTTAGTTTAGAGAGAGAAAACATTGCTTTATTTCCTAGATTAATTGTAATGGAGTTCTTGATTGTTTTGTTGGATTCAATTTCAAGGATGCTCGGCTAATCTTTAAATTCCGGTTAGCAGGGATGTTTGAACCTATATTTCTTTTATGTTTTGATTAATCTTGTTTCCCCTTCTCGATGTTTGATTGGAATTGATTATGTTATCTGTGCAGAGTGTTTTTAATTATTGATGCTTGATTTAGCCTGATCACCTAGGTTAAGTGTTTGATAATTAATTGCTAGAATCTTAAATCATGAATCCTAATTGTTGTGGTTTAATTTTCATAAGTGGTAAACTAGAGGTCGTGCATCTCTAGGGTAACATAATCCTAGATTATCGAATCGAGCTTGTGTATTTGGAGTCTAGTTCATCCTATCGTCTTGGTGATTAATGCATTTGATGAATTAAATCTAGAGAGCTTGTTCTAGGTTATTCAATTGAATAGGGTTAATTAGAGAGCGAATCCTAATTAGCTAATCTTAAGAAACGATTCGGTTTAACAGATCTTGTTGTTAGACTAGGGGTGGTAATTCCATGATAATCTGAGAGAGGGGTGTTACATTGATTAAGACATAATTAGAATTGGGGGATAATTGAACTGTTAACTGGAATATCTGCGTCCATTGATCTCTTGTTTAATTTGTTTTCTAGGTTTACTTTATTTGATTTAGTGATAGTTAACAAATCTGAAACCCCCCCTTAATCTGTTATTGCTTGAATTGAACATAGATGATATAATTTATTCTACACTCCTCGTGGGATCGACTCTGACTTACCCTAGCTGCTAGTTGGTTAGAATAGGAAAGATATTATTTAATTTTACTGCGTTGCGACGCGTGGTCAAGTATCATAATCACATCATCAAAAGCTCATGAAAGTCATTTCATGCACCGAATTAAAACACTAAAAAGTCATTAACTCACAAATCTTAAAATAGATGTGATTAATTACAAAAGACTGTAAAAAGCAGTCCATTTTATAATCAAGCCTTAAAATATAAATATCAAAATATTATCACAAGCAATTCCACACACACATTTGTATATAATATTCTTTTTTTTTTTTCTTCTTCACCGTTGAATCACTTAATAGAGTGTAGACTATACTGATGTTATACTTATATCTTTCATTCATAATACAATACCATCAAATTACCCACATTGTATAATGATAAAAGAAAACACCACATATATGATATAAACATTGAATCACTAGAGAATCCAAAAATGTGCCTAATACCATGAAAATATCATCTGTTCCTGGTATGATTTTCAATACTAGTTTGCAGTAATGGGGTTTGATGATGATCATTTGATCATGTAAAATTACTTAGGTTCTTCAATTTTTTTCCTTTTGAACATGTGATGAAATCAATGACACAACAAGTGCCTAGTATAAATGATAAACCTCATTTACTAGCCACTATGTTTTCTCATCACATTAAACAACATAGCAAGCAATCATCTGCATTCAAGACCAGGATAAGTAATAAGGTCATAACATTCATAGAAGATAAAGCAGTTCACATAGTTCTTCGAAGTCCTATTAGTCTAGAAAACAAGCAAGTACGATAAGTAGCTACGAGTCAAAGCAAGAAAGACAAGCAAGGTTTGTTTAGTAGCATATAACAGAACCGAAGACATGGTCGTCCGATCACCAAATCTCATCTCACATCCTGATGACAGTCGGAGGAGAATCAGGCTGGCCCACAGAAGACGATTTGGACACGTCAGCAGCAGCAGGGGCTTCCTCCAAACAGCTTTTGGTGTCGTCACTGTTCATCCCAATGCTCAGCTTCTCCACCTCTTCTTGTGTGTATATATGGATCTTAGTCACCACCTCGACGAACTCACTGCAATTCAAGTTCAAACAATCCCCGTGTTACCGATCAAACACACGTTTATATTCACATGATTTAAAACCCCGAAGAGGTTGTTAGGGTGAACTTATAAGCTCATTAAAACATCTTACAAGATGTTTTTTAAGTGTGCTTATAAGCTCCTTCAAATTTGATCATTTAAATTACCCAATTGTTGTTACTAACATCTTATAAGTTCCATCATCTTATTTATCCAAACACTTCAAAAAAGTAAGATAAAACATCTTATAAGATGAAAGAACTTACTGCCACGGGTCATCACCAACTACCATCATGTCACTCTCACTGTCGGTGTATAGTATGCGCCATCCGTTGTTTGGATCGCGCAAAAGGCCTTCCATGCTGAACAGCCTTTCCAATTCAGCCAGCAAATCATCATAACCATGGAGTCTCGAGAGATCAATGGCTCTTCCCACCAAGCTACCTTGTTTATGAACCTACACGATACACATACGAGTACATCATGCTTGGAGTCTCGAGAAATGCATAAAATAGTTAATCCATATCAATATGAATCTATATTGAAACTTGCCTTTGTACAGCTCCTCTTAGGACCTTGCAAATTAAGTGAAGCCGGATCTTCAGTCAAGGAAAACCCGAATATTTTGCAGATGGGGACTTTCTCCTTTAAATTGCTACCGCCGTTCATATTGTTCAGATGCATCGCAGGTGCGGATGTGTTCTCCAGTGCCCTCGCCTCATTTGCGAGATGGGATTTGGTCCCACTAAGAATGGGGGTGGGGTTTAGCACGTGATTTCCCGTTTGGAAGTTAGAGAAGCTGGATAGCATTAGAGGGACTTGTCCTCCTGAGTGGATGCCACCTTTGTGTGGCATCGGCATGTTTCTAGTACCTTCCGAAGCTAGAGGATAGAAGCTCGGTGTCGGTCTTTGATGAACGTTGTAGCCAATTTGAGGTTTCGAAGACCAGACACCGAGACTTGAATCAGATTTCCCAGCTAGATATTTATATGAGCAAATTTCTTGACCTTGCAAGACCTTTGGAAACCAATTGGATTCCAGAAAGCCTGTGAAGTTGGCGGGGGCGTGGTTTCTCACAAACTCGCCATAATTACCCATTTCCATCCTGTTTGGCACATGATTAGATGCCGTCGGTTGCATTTCGAAATCGAGCTGACGGTTCACGCGATCACCTCGATAGAGCGGCGATGGTAAACCTACATTTTCTTGACCTTGCAAGACCTTAGAGGATCTTATAGACTCCTCAAAGTCCAAAACTGCACCCCCTCCTGCATTGACACAGAGATTGATTTCCACATCAGCATTTCGGACGAGAGTAAAGAATAAACAATAAAATCAAATGGTGATATACACACCAGCTATTGGGCTGCCATGTGGGGTCATCTGTGGATTCGACCTGAGTTTCTTCATACGAGGTGAGGACTGGATGCTCATAGGAGTGTAGTTGCCTGAGAAGTCAATGTCCCAAGGAGAAACTCGTTCTTGGTGGTTACGCATGATGTCATCATCCCAACGAACCTAAGACATGGCAAGCAAGCATAGTTACATACAACAAACGACAACTATGAACAAACATCCTAGAGCTTTAATGGCATGCAGAAAAATGTGAGAAGGGTTTCGAGTGTATGAAGTACCATGAGGCATCTCCATTTTGAGTTAGGCCATCGGTAGGGATCCATATCGCCGACTCCAGTCACCATTCCACTGTACCTGTCAGAGGAATTATATCGTATAGTCTGCATTCGTCGAAGAGGTAGATTTACTTGTAAAAATAATTTTGATTAAAAAAGGTACCTTCTCTCTGGAGAATCATCAAAGTCAAATCTCATTCTGAATCTCGTCCCAACAGGTGTCTGATTAGAGATACTCTTCACATATTTTTGGTGGGGGACGACAAAATCAGCATGACTTGCCCTGAGATAGAAGTGGTATAGAATACGTAACTCCAATATACACAACATAAAGACACAAAAGAAAACGTCATATGATAGCTGAAAGCCGTGTTGAAATAAAATTTCACTTATTCTGGCCTTAAGTATTTGGCCACCACTACATTCTTGTATTGATACACATTTGAAATTTATCACATCTTCTTTTTATTTTGTTTGGACAGAAGAGTTGGATTTCGTCATATGATACGTAGGGTATGTTCATTTATTTTCCAATGGTTGTGCATTTAATTTAATTTAGATAGTAATAACAACAAAGTTCATATCATCGAATATACGATGCCAACCAAATTTTAGGACAGATAATTTCATCGAAAATGATTGTTCAAAAGGACATCAGAACTAGCATTTACCTTAGAAAATCAAGCATGTCTCAGTTGAAATATAGTATGCAATAAGCAATATATTTGGTGAAGATGAACGACAAGATTGATTTGTGGAAGTCTATTTAACTAAGGGACAATAAAAAACAAGAACGCGGTTGAGGAAATGATGCTTCTAGAAGTAATTTAAATCGTTGTTTATAGTGTCCAATGTACCCACGTGTCAAAAATGACTTGGTACGGTCATCAACAGAGTAATGCACTTTCCGGTGAAAATGGTCCAGAAATACCGTTATATTTTCATGGTTCTATGGAGACAATAAAACGACAAAAACAGTTCATAGAATAAAACATTTAAGGCTCAGAGATTCTTATTACCAAGTTATTTCTATATCTATCTGAGCTCTCTATGCGCTTCTTTGTGGGCCCATATTTTACACCGACGACAGATTTTGTCTTGAACTGATTATGAATCACACACGCTTACATAATACTAATAGACTACTCAAATGTCCTTCACAAGCATGCATTCTCATGCATGCAAATTTAGCTGCATTAACCCTAACCGAAATCTGTAGTGTATAATCTATATATTTAATCATTACAATCTAAAAGAAACATGTTAGAAGCTTTTATTGATCCTGAACAAGCTTAGGTTCAATCTTAAGAGTCTGCATGGCAATGCAATACGTCGAGTATTTTATGTCATGGAGAGCCCTAATGACAACTAGAAAATAACCAGGTTAAAGTATCACACACTAGAATTTCATGATCCAATCAAAACAAAAATAAAAGAGCACGCAAAAGTACCTTGGGCTGTAGAAAACAGGAAATGTTCCTTTGCTAGATAAAGCACTTGCAACTGGAGAGAGGACATTAGGGTAAGAATTCTGATTTTTAATGATTGAATCAGGTAAACCGTTTCTAGGACGAGCAGCTCGTCTTATTCCCAAGCGCAGCTCGCCACCTTCTCCCCTGCAACATATATAACACACGTAAGAGACATATAAGGAAAGGTAAACTTGAAAGACTATGTTAATTTGTACATGAAGACTATGTTTAATTTACCTTAACATCCAATTCGATATTACTTTTATCTACTTGAGTTTATTGGCATTAAACTATGTTTAATTCTCATAAACTGCAGTTAAGCATTAAAGAGCTAACAAAATTCATTTTCTTGTTTTATCGAGTGTTACAACCATTGAGAAACCTACTTGAGAATGAAGCTAAAATTTGCACAAATCAGGATCATGTTTCTGTTTATTTATTTCCCTCTTCATTACACTTAAAAAATCTAAAATTCACAAAGATTTTTGAGCTTTTTATAGCATCAATTTGAGACATATCTTGAGTATGCATTGGTCAAATCCAAATCTTGAATGTACCTCAAAAAGAGAACAGCATCCCCCGAGACAAGATTTTTCTGGCTGACAAAAATACTCCAACCCGTTGTGAGCAAATGTCGCCTTGGCTGTCCTGCAAGGTTAGAATGCAAGACTCAGAATCTCCTACAAGAGAACCATCATTGACATGAACCTTATACCTCTATAAATGTGTCTGAACTTCCATTCCACTCCATGCAGGTCTTTGGCTATGAGTTCTTGGGAGGGCCTTTGTTCTTTATAGTCCTACAATGAAAAACATAAATTCACAAAAAACTTCAGACAGATTAAATTGACTGAACCTACTAAAGCATATAAACACTAGACGTGATATGGGGCCAAACCAGAGGGGGGAAGCAGTCTTCGGCAGCTCTACGGGGAACAGAAAATCCGCCATGGGTGCTCGTATCAGAAGCAGTAAGGGTTTTGCAGAACATATGGGAAGTCGACTTTGCCGGTGCACCACCATTCCCAGCCTCATCAACGGCCACATTTTCGGTCTCTTTGCTGTCTAAGTTCGGCTTTGATAGCTGCATAATTACAACAAGGTTAGAAGAGCTGAAATTGGATACTTTTAGAACTTTCCCTATATGACCTATCCAAAGCCTTCTCAATCACTAATTCTATCAGAAACAAGAGCTGAAAATGGACCACAAAAAAGTAGATATTCTGCCCCAAACCACAACCCACAAATTAGAATTCAAGAATCAAGAGAAAGATTATGCTTTAACTAATCAAACAAACAGAATTCTCACCAACCAAGATAGATATCTATCTATCCATGATCACATACAGTACCTCTGGTAGAGGAAGAAGACTCAGCTGAGTGTAGACCTCATCATTCTCCTTGTTTGCCTGTTTTCATACATAGATTATGCAAAATCAAGATTACAAGACCCCAATAAAAAAAAGTTCAATTCAATTCAAATCAAACAAGTTACATAAATGGGGAAAAGCACCTCCTAGCTAGAAACAACAAAATCAAGAGGGCATTCAACATGAAACAAAAGCACTCACAAGTAAATGAACATCCACAACCCTACAAAAGATGTGGGGGGGGAGATCAAAAGTGGGCATGTCCATGGGAGGAAAGGGTGAGGCAGAAGCAGCTTGTTCCATGTGGCCTTGAGGGAAATAGACCACCACATTTCCTTTCTTGGGCAAGCTGGTAAGAGGGCCAGCACAGGCATGCCAGAGCTCAACATAAATGGAAGATGGAGCTGATGCTGAACAAAGAGAAGATGAGTCAGAGACAGCATTTGAAGAGGTAGAACAAGACAAAAACTCATAAACACAACAACCACCTTCCCCTTTCTCACATGCATTACTCTTCTCCACCTCAATCACTGCATTATTCAGATCAATTTCCATGAATTCCCAAGATTTTATTTTTCCTTTCACCGATTAATTCACTTCACTGTAGCATTACACAAAAGAAAAAAAGAAGGAAAGTGAGCAACACAGGTTCAAGAAAAGGGGGCAAAGAACATTGAAATCAGGCTGGAGATTAATTAAGGAGCAGCTTTGAGGAGTTTAAGGAGTTCCCAGAAAACCTCAAGGCTTTAATCAGTAAAATTGGAGAAAAAGGTGATGGCTTTAGAGAGAGAAGATTAAAGGGATTTCGCAAAGTAAGAAACAGGAAAGAAAGACATGTTTGTAGGATAACAAGAGCAGATTTAGAAATCTAAAAGATGAGAAGAAAAGAGAGGGCATCAAATAATAACAAGAAATTCGAAGTATGATTCCTCCTCCATTTGCAGTTCTGTGAAGGGGGAGCAGAAGCAGCAGTAGACATAGACAATTGCTTGGCAAGCACAGGAGCAAAAGGCAAAAGAAGCCAATGTGCTAGTGCCCCTTTTGGACTTAAGACTGTTTTTGAGTCTCTCTCTGTGTGTATGTGTGTGAGAGAGAGAGAAAGATGAGAGAGAGACTGAACTGTGTTAAGTGGAGGGGACAAGCTAAGACAGTACAGAACCCACAGCCAAAGCCTAACCCCACTCCTTTCTTTGTTTGCTTTGCATTAGCTTTTATGATTTTTCAGGAGAAAATAAAAGAAATAAATAAACAACCTAATAATAAATGCCTTTTTTTTAAAGGATTTTTTTTTTTTTTTAACTTTTGGTTTGTGGGCCCTACTCCATCCACCACCACCAAGACAAAAAGGGGGGTTTCCATTGAATGCAAACAAACATGACTTTAACTGCCTAATAAATTAATAAATTTTATTCAAGAATTTGTAGACAAACCATCATTGTATGTACCAAAATATATTTTAAAATAATTAAAATGTACATATCATTTTTTGATATATCCGAATCTTCTATTGCTCTTCTATTTTATTGTATATCTCGTGTTATTAATTCATGTCGCGTTTATAATATAATATTTGCAATTACACATATAAAATATGATTATGAAATTAATTGCAAGGTGACATATCATTTCACAAGCGCATGTTGTAGGCTCTAATCTTGATTAGCCTTATCCATTTGTCTATAATGCTTGTAATTATGCATCATATTAATCATATCACAAAAGTAATGGAGAAAAATATTTAAATAATTTTCAATTAATATACATGACCCATCCATTAAGATTTATGTGGTGGAGCTCTAATTATGCCATCGACAATGGAATTAGCATTTATCCTTTTAGGACCTACACCCAAAAAGAAAATGGAAAAGGCCATCTTTGTTTGTGGCAATTTAAACACTTTTTTATGTATTCATTTATATACTTAATTAGTCACACATGCAAAGTCTCAAAAGTTTGGTTTCAACAATTAAGTATATAAATTGGTTGTAAATTCATTATATGGATTATGATATTATTATTATTATTAGTAGAGGGAACATGCTCAATTATGTATTCTTGTACAATCAAAAAGAGACCAATTCTTTTTAAGATTTTATTGATAATAAACAATCAATAATATGTGATCTGTATGTAATTTTTAATATTTTTAGAAATAAGCATCCATAATTTATATACATGTATATAATTAATAACTATTTTTCTCCAACAAGACAACATAATTTAACCTAGTGTTAAAGAAAATTACAAACAACTTATCAATTTCCTGCATTTTCATGTCCACATAAGAATAACACAATGTACATAACCAAATATTCATATAATAAAAGAGATTATCATATTACCACAGTTCATTTTAAGCGCACGCGAGATTTAATAAAATGGCACCTATAAAAATAGCTTGATAAAATAAGAAAAAAAATTAAATAGTTAAAAGATGACTTAACATTAGAAATAATCAAAATTGATATGTTTATCCTTAGTGAAAGCTCCACCTCTAATGAAATCAAATAAGGGAAAAATGAATGAAGGGTATTTTTGTTCAAAACACTTTCTTTTTTTAAACATGGCATTTTTGGAACTTAACTATAATAATTTCTTGAGTAGCTCTTATGTGAGACGGTCTCACGTAAAACCTCATGTAAGATGAAATTTATATGAATCAGTAAAAGTGGGTCAATCCATTCAACACTATTAATGTTGGTCTTACATACAGTGGTGGAGCCAGGATTTTTATCGAGGGGGGCCCAACTAATAAAAGAATAACAATAGTTTTAAGAATAAAATCATAAAATTACGATAAAGTCAGTGTATCACATTATAAAATAACATCTAAAATCAATATCTTTATAACATTTCAACATGACAAATTAAAAAAAAAACGATTACAATATTTATGTTGTATTTTTTCCTATTTTGAAATCATTGCAAGATACCTTCGTTGCTAACATTTCCAAATACATCCTTTTCTGATGTATTATTAAATAATTATTCAATAATATATCGCTCATGGGATTCAAAAGTGAACTTTGAATGTTGTTCATTTTGAAACATTTTTTAATATTAATACTGATATTTTTCTATAATAATTTTTCATTATTTATGAAAGATAAGATAAAATTAGAATTATTAAATATTATTAAATTAACATTACTATTATACAAACTATAAATCAACATCTAACTTATCAAAGCTAACAATTCATAAAATAATAATCAATGATAATAATTATTTACAATCACTTCATATTTTATTAAGCCAAAATAACGAATATATTATATATTCTATAACAATTGATAATCAAATAAATTAAAATAATATCATTATTCAATGAAGAAAAATAAATAATGAGTTTAGATATATGAACAATTTACCTTAAAAATCTTAAAAATTGATATTTTTAATAAGAATTTGATAATATGCAAGTAAAATTAATTAATATATCTATTTTTTGAATAAAAATATAAAATTACCTAAAATATATATATATATTTTTTTAAATCTCAGGGGGGCCAGTGCCCCCCTTGGCTCCAATGTAGCTCCGCCACTGCTTACATAAGACCATGTAAAGTTTTATCTCACATAAGGTCTTATGTTAGACGGTCTCATATGATTTTTTTTTTATTTGGTTATTCCTACCCATTATCACTTAATAAAAAAATCATATATGAAGATTTTTTATATGTTTTAATTATATTAATATTTGATACATAATTTTATATTCAAAAAATATTTGTTACACAATCTTAATATTATAAAACTCCATAATCATATGATTTGTCGTGTTGCCCATTATCATATAATGTACTTTTATATTCAATTTAAGATAAATTTGTATCACTATTAACTAGACATTATATCTAAATTTTGAAATAGGATAGCAGCACATACGTATAATAAAATAATGTACCTAGTCATCGTATTCTTGTAAGGTATTATAGATCGGATAGATTACTAAGTATCTATATGTTAAAAAATGAATATTATATATAGCATTGCCCATTCCTATAATATTTAATCATACGCATTAAGAATATGCGATTTTTCTAATACAACTTGTTCCAATTTCTAATTAATTTTAATAAATCTTATAGAACAAAAGTTAAAGAATAAATATTCTTTCAAATATAAAAACTCAGAAAAGGGTTGGTCTGTCCTGACCCTATTACCTTTAAATAATACGATTATACATTTACATGTAATAAATAATATCTTAAGTAATATATTTCTCTAAAATATATATTTTACTTATATAAGTAATATCTTGTACGTAAGTAACTAATAATTTATAAATATACAAGTAATAATTTTCACTAAAACATATATTTCAATTATACAAGTAATATTTTATGAGTAAACAACTAATACTATATGAATATACAACTAATACATTTTACTGAAACTAGTCAAACTACATATAATATTTTATGAGTGTACAGCTAATCCTTATGAATATAAACTAATACATTCGGAGTTACAGATTTAATAATTTGTACCCAAGGATATATATAAATTTTAGTGAAAGACAAAAACTTTTGTGCACCTAGTGCACGGACGCTAGATCCGTGCACTCAGGTCGACCTGATCCGTCACGCGCCCGCACGTGCCACCAGGTCACAGACAAAATCCACCCAAACATGCTCCCAGGTGTTAGACCTTTATGTTATGTTAACTATATCTTTTAGTAGTGTTAGTCATACATTTTAATTATGTTAGTTATACATTTTGTAAGGTTAGTTGTACCTTAATATTTTTTTTAAACAAACATATTAACCTTTCATTCATTTTAGTTATAACAGTCATAACTTTTAGTTATGTTAAATATACCTTTTAGTTATGTTAGTTATACCTTTATATATTACATAAATGTATGACTATATTGATATAAATGTATAAGTAATATCACATAAGGGTAAACATGTAAAAATTTTGGCGAAATTAGGGTTTTTTTAGAGTTAAAAGTATTAAATAAAAATATGATATCTGGATATAAAGGTATGACTAATATAATATAAAGATATGACTAATATAATATAAAAATATGACTAACATAATATAGAGGTTAGGGCCAAAAAAAAAAAAAACTTGGATATGGATCAACCCGAACCCGATCTGAGTGTATGTGTGCATCAGGTGCACAAGAGTGTTACTTTTAGTGAAAAACTTATATAAACAATAAGGCAGGCCCCACACAAAATATATATTATATGGATATAAATATCATTTGTATTTATCTTCTTTATTTATCATATTTTCAATATTCATCCAACAAATTTTCTAGAACTCTACGTCATTTCTATAATAACTCCACCTTTCTTTCTCAATCTATAAGTATTATTCAATTTTAAATTATTTGTACACTAAAAGAGGAGAACTAAATGTAATATAAATTACAAGATCACAAACTTTTCAAAAATCAACACTCATGGTAAAAAAAAAAAAAAAAAAAAACTCGAATTCTTAAACTCATGAATTTTGTAATAAACAAAAATCTCAAAGTCCCGGATTTAAAATTGCAAGAAATCCAAATCGGAACATCATGTGAATGATTAATTAATAGAAAGAGAAATAAATAAATACAATGTAGGAGGATACGGTTGAGAAACAGTGACAACAGACTTCCTTAAAGTCAGTTTTAAATGAACACTGAGATCAAAAGTACATCGCAGTTTTCTATGCGTATGTATATATGTATGTATGTATTTATGTATGTATAGGTAGAGAGAGAAAGAGAGTTGTCAAAGAGAAAGGGGCCCACTCTAAAATGTTTGGCAGCAACTATAGTGGGAGTGCTGTGCTGTTAGTAGTTAGGGCTCAATGCTTTAAACATACTCTCTCAAGTCTCATCACTCCCTCCTCCTCATCCTCTCTCCACTCTCCTCTCCCGCGCGTGCGCTCACTCTCCCTTACTATACTCTTTGTACTGATGCAAGCATTTCTAAGATGTTCTTTGTAATTTCAAATTTAATAATATATATTTGGCATCTTCATTATATAAATTACTAATTATGTCATCTGCATCTCATTTGTTGAATACCTACAAAAATTCTATCATATGGATGGTAAAGATATTTTTTTAGTGTAAAACCATCATATCGACTTAAAGTATTATTGCATTTTGAATACAATAATACCTACAAAAATACCTACAAAAATTCTATCATATGGATGATAAAGATATTTTTTAGTGTAAAACCATCACATCGACTTAAAGTATTATTGTATTTTGCAACCTAAGCTATACAAGCTTTTTAACTAGCTTTTATAAACTTCCCGTCCCTATGTTTATTTGTGCAGTATAGCTCTTGTAAAACTGTTATATAGGTTTTTAATTCAAATAGATATATTAATTTACAATTCATGTGTAAATTTGTGAGAATGAATTTGATTAGTGTAACTGTATTTAATTTCATCAAATTATACTAGTGAAATATTCTTACATGAATTTTTGTGTGATTTTTATCAGAGTTCAAGTTTTTTAAAATAATAAAAAAAAAATTAATTTCAATTTTGATCATGTATGTAAGACACATTCCATTTTTTGTTAGAACGAATTGGCTGAATATATGTTTTCCAATTTTGGTTTCTATATTTTATTTTTTTTCAATTTCAGTCTTTTTTGTTAGAATTTTAAATTGCTAATGTGACTGCCGAAATTTGGATGTCACGTCAGATTTTCCGCACTCACGTCAACATTTTTGAAAATTTTGATCAAGATGAATTGAAATCGGAAAAAATTAAAACATAGAGGACCAAAATTGGAAAACGTATACTTGATTGTCAAAAAACTAAAGTGTCTTACATATAAGACCAAAATTGAAAAACGAATACTTGGTTGTTAAAAAACTAAAACGTCTCATAGACAAGACCAAAATTGAAATTATCCCTAAAAGAATTACAAATTTCTTATGTTTTCACCCCAATGTTCGAAAAAAGGAAAAGTATAAAAATTACACTATGATTTAAAATTTTGACATATCTAAGTATTAATTTTTCTAAAAATTTTATATGAGACGGTCTCACAGATATATTCTGTAAGACGGAACATCATTACATATCAACAAAATCAATTTTTATAAATTCATATGAATTATGAATTGTAAATTGTGTAGGCTGTTCTTTATCCAACAATAACAACTCTTGAATGTCAAATATTATCAATTGTTAGAAAAAGAAAAAAAAAAAAGTTTTGCTCGTTTTCTGAATACATGACTCAAGTCATTTTCAAATGCACAAAGCGAATTTAATATAATATGTGTAGTCCAGATTTTTCAGTCAGCAACTAGTAAGCATGTTTACTTTTACTTTCAATCTTTTTTCATCATGATGCCTTTTGAAATATAAATATACAGAAAAGAAAATCCACCTCATCCAAAATTGGTGGGAAATTATAAAAAAAAAAAAATCCTTTTTTATTTCAGTTTTTTTTAAATAGAAGTCTTAAAAGTATTTAAATAAATCATGTAAATATAATAAAAACCCAAAAAACCAAATTCAAGATATATATATAATAATAAATAATTTAATTATTATAAAATGAGAACATGTTTCCATTATAATAATTAAAATTATAATGAAAAGAAAAGAATGAAAGAAGAGAAGTAGAAGAAGAAGCGAGCGTGGGGTGGAAGTGCAAAGTGTGTGCAGAGGTTGGCCTGCGTCTTTGACGCTGTGCCTGGGCCCCACACCATATTCGCACATTGCCTAGGAGACCAATTGACCTCATACTTTGCGAGAAATAGCGGAAATGCCACTGAGCCTCCCACTTTTCACGCTCTTGCTGCTGCCACTCACTATACCAACCTTGAGTTGAGTCTTTTCAGCTGCACCGCACGAGCGCTTCCACACCCTGCCATTTTACCTTATTGCCCTTCCAATGGATAACCACTAATTTAATAATTACGTTAAATATTTGAATTTAGATCATCATGTGTGCGATTCACGTGCAATTAAGAATATTTTCAATACTTTATACAGTAAAACCTCTATAAATTAATAACATTGGGACCATTAAATTTTCTTAATTTAGAGAGATATTAATATATCGATAAATTAATATTTTATTAATTAAAAGAGAGACTTTTTAAATTTAGCAAATTTAGTACATATGTATTGAAAATAAATGAATTCATATACATGTTTCATCAATTATATTCATGCATCAACCAATTCTTTGTAACTAATTAAATATATTCATGTATAATATCAATTCATTGTATATAATTAACTATTATATTCATAGACGCATGTATCAATTCATTGGAATTACTTAAATATATATGTTTACATTAATTTATTGCACTTAAATAACTATTATAGCCAATTAAATATATTCATGCATGATGAATGAAACATATACTATATAAATCTCAATATGGAAATAAAATAAGGGTGGGACTATCCGCACCCCACATTTTTCTAAGCACACCCCAATTTCCACATATGGGTGTGCCCAATTTCTAAAGGAATTGGGGTGTGCTTAGAAAAATGTGGGGTGCGGATAGTCTCGCCCATAAAATAATTCATAACACCCAACCATGTCTTCTCATCTAAAAGGCATCGCAAAATCATCCATGAATGATCAAATGCGTAAAGCGTTATGTGAGTATAAGAGAGACCATCCCGTATGCACTCAAAAAGATTTACAATAGTGGGTTGATGAAAAATATCGTTTGAAAGTTAGTCAAGGTACAATATCAAACACTCTCAAGAGATCATCGGAGTACCTTTCAGCCAACTTTGAGAAGAGTGGAGATATTAAGCGACACAAATCGGTGAAATATCCAGATATGGAGAAGGTTCTTTATGAATGGTTTCTTCAGTACCAAGATCGAGTCAACATGACCGGAGAACTTATTTTGGAGAAAGCAAAGGATATAATGAAGCTTTTGTATCCTCAACACCCAAGGTTGGCTTGAAAAATTCAAGGTAAGACATGGTATTAAATCATTCCGTCGTTTTGGAGAAAGTGGTTCGGTTGACATGCAGGACATGAAAATGAAACCGGAGGCTATAAGAGAGGAAATAAACCAATTTTCCATGAAGGATATTTTTAATTTGGATGAAACAAGTCTGTTTTATAGGTTACAAGTTGACCACTCTCTTGCAACCAAGCAACTTGAGGGAAAAAAGCAAGACAAAGAGAGGCTTACAATTGTTATTTGTTGCAACGAGGATGGTTCGGAAAAAATTCCTTTATGAATTATTGGAAAATATGCAAAGCCACGTTGCTTCAAAAATATCAACATGAGCAGCATCAATTGTCATTATCGTGCCAACAAGAGGGCATGGACGACTAGTGTGTTTTTTTATGAATATGTTCTCTGGTTTGATCACAAAATGAATGGCAGAAGAATCTTGTTGATGGTTGACAATTGTCCAACCCATCCAAAAAATATTGAAGGGTTACAGAATGTTGAGTTGTTTTTTTTGCCACCTAACATGACATCAAAGATTCAACCATGTGATGTAGGAATAATTAGAGCTTTCAAGATGCACTATCGTAGGAGATTCTACAAAAATCTACTGGAAGGTCATGAGTTGGGGCTACTTAATCCTAAAAAGATTAATGTTTTAGATGTCATCAATTTTGCAGTCTCCGCTTGGACAACCAATGTTTTTCAAGTGTCAATAGCAAACTGCTTTCGGCATTGCAAAATCCGTTCAAATGAAGAAATCTCAAGCGACTCAAGTGAGACAAACTTTGAAGAAAGCCTACATGAGCTTGAGAATATGGTCAAGGATGTTGATTATCGCAATGAAATGGACGTCAACAAATTGGTGGACTATCCGGGTGAAAATGATGAATGTTCAATGGTTCAAAGTTTAGAGAAAATTGTTGTTGATATTATTGAAGATCCTACTAATGATGAGGCTGAAGATGATTCAATACCGTTGGAACCAATCACGAGAAAGGAGGCTTTGAGCGCGACAACAACTCTTCACAATTTTTTGTTGCAGCTAGAGAACTCAACACCAGAACTCTTGGCTGCAATTAAAAAAATTAGGGATGAAATCCAATTAGATTTAAATTTTAAGAAAAATCAAGTAACAATAGATTCATATTTTAGCAAATTACCATAATATTTATAATTGTAATATTTATGAATTATTAGTTTAGAGTTTTAATGGGACCTAATATTTATAAAGGGATTTTCCGAAAAATTATTATCTTATTATCTTATCGAATTTGATGATTTTTTACAAAGACCCAAGTTGGGACCGGAAAATTTTATTATTTTAGAGAGTTTATTAATTTATAGAGGTTTTACTGTAGTATTTTACTGTGAATTTTGAATTATTATAATATAAAAATTGATATTCATCTTAAGCAATCAACATTATTTTCTGCACCAAAAATGAATATTCTATAATATTTTAATTATTATTATTCTAAAAAATGAATTAAAAAAAGAAAAAAAAAAGAAAAATAGAATACCGCACAAAAAGTAAATCATTTTACACTAAATATGGATATTTTTAAAGTAGTGATGGATATGCTCTTAGGTTGGTTGAACATTCTAACTGAAATTAACTCAAAGGCGATTATAAGTTGATGTCATAAATTGTCAATTCAAAACATTATTATCCTAAAATACCAAACAGTAAAACTTAATGGATAAATTGAGTTATTATTAAGGGATAACTGACCCTTCATTTAGTTTGAGCTATTATTATATTTCCTACAGAAGGGTATTAAAAGTACAACTGTTTTGGGGGTTTGTCATAAATGGAATATCAATGATTTTTAATGCGAACTGGGGACTAAAATCAGAATATTAACTTGACGTGGTGTGATTGAAATAATTGTTTATATATATTTATATATTTATTTTCTAAGAAATTGAGTGAACCATATATAATATATTGTATAGTTAAGTTATATGTATACATATATGTGAAAGTTAAATACAAACAAAACATACTGTAATTTAGGGCTCATCTGAAACTAATCCCTCTGATTGATATTTTTATTTTAATCCTATACGTACATTTCATAAATGTCTGGTTTGCATCCCATTTTTTGTCGAAATTGTCTGCAATTTTCGCCTTTTCGGAATGACTTATATGGCTATATAACTTTTGAATTTGAGGACTTGAACCCTTTTTTTTCTTCTTACATTATTTGACCCTTGAAAATTACTATACTGATATAAAAGTGAAAATAAACCACAATTTTCACTATATGATCTGTTGTTTTCTACTTGTCATTCAGACTACATATTATAAATCAATAGTTTTTCAAAATAATTATAGAGATCATTAACCGGATAATTCTCTAGTATTTAAAGAAAGAAGTCTACAATTATCTAATAATAATCTTTTATAAAAATAAAGGAAAAATAAATAACTATAGTATTGTTATAGGTTTTTCAGTTTTTAAATTATTCAAAATTCCAAATAGCCACCAACTACGTAAAATTGTCCATACGTTTGGATGCTGAGTGAATACACCCAAGCCACATCACCCCTATTATAGCAGGCTAGTAAGACAAAAATTAAGAAGTTTTTAAAATTATAAAAAAAAAAAAAAAAGATAGATAAATGACTAGAAATTTAAAAAAGATAAAGTTAGAAAATAAAAAATAAAAACTATTTTCCCAATTATTAAATGTTAAAAAATAGTAACAATATATAATTTTAATTGCACGAAGAGCTGAATCCAGGATTTGATGATTAGCCTGGTCCACTGACCAGTGACCAGTTCTATATAGTCCTTGGACTTCTTCTTGAGTCAATCATGTTGGCTATTTTTGTAACCTTTATTTACAAAATATTTTAATTTTCAATATTAATTTATATATTTATTCAATCTAGTTTTAGGTGCTTTTCTTTAAGTATCGGACATCATACGTTGTATTTTTATTAATTATTATCTTGGTGTGGTTGAAATTGAGGCATATACTAATTTTATGTACAATTAATGTTGTGTTATGATTATAGTATAGTAAAAAGAAAAGAAAAATTGAGTGCTACATATTTAATGAGGAGATCAGGGTTAGAGCATCTTACGTTCATAGTATTCTTAATTAAAAGACATTCAATATACCGATTGATTAAAGAAATTAAATATACAAGATCCTCTCATGAAATGTATTCCGATTTTATCATGAATGATTTATTTTTCATGAATAGTATTTTTTTTTCGAGAATGGTTTTACTTAGCAATATAATCATCAACTATATAATAAGGAGATTAAGCATTGGAATACTCACATCTTATTTATTTGCATAGTCCTAATTGAGAATTAAATATTAATTTGTTTCAACATTTTTTTATGTTCATTGTGTGAATTACTCTTAATTAGGGTTAGTTCCATAAGGTTGCATTATCTATTGTGAATTTGTGGATGCTACATGATCGCTCTAACCAGAGGCGGATCCAGGATTTAATAGTGGGTTGGGCTGAAAAGTTAACGCTTCGACACATTAAAATTTATACATAACAAAATATTTCGGTGTTCACTTAAGTTGTGCCCTACGAGAAATACGAGGAAGACTTAAATTTAAGTTTTTGCAAGACTATAACCAAATGAAAATAGAAATTTGATAACTAACTACTAATTCAAAGTAATTGTCAAATTTAATTTTTTACAACTTAAATTAAATGAAGTGGTGCGGATAGTCGTATGTTGATTTAATAACTAATTAATTAAATGAATTCAAAGTTCAAACCAAATCTTAATTGAATAACTAACTAAAATACTACTGAATTAAAAAGGTATAACAAATAAAAATTATATTATCCATACATATTTTAAGACACGAATATATGGAAGTCTATATTATTTAAACATAAATCATAAAAATATTAAATGAATTTATAAAAAAAACATTACCTTTAATAACGTGGTGGGAGATTTCAAAAAACCCACATCTAAAATTTTAAGTTGATCTCTGTTGTTGGTGAATATTCTCTTTATCTTCCAATATTTATATTTTATGTTTGGAAAAGAAAAAAAAAAGATGTGAATATAATTTATAAGTGTTGGGATATTTCTGACTAGATTTTGATGAGATAATGTAATATTAGATGATCTTTTAGAGTACCCATTTTCCACGTTTTATAAGTGGAGTTTTGTTTGTTTATCTTATCTTTCGAAGTTGTATGTTGTGAAGATGCTTATATCAGAAAGATAGGTGAAACTGATGTTAGAAGGATTTTGGACTTAAAGAGATCTTGAAGACTGATTTTCAGCATGAGAAGTCAGTAAACTTTAGTTGAAGTCAGAATCAGGAAGCAGACAACAGGATTTTGGAACAGGAAGCTGTTCAGAATCAGGAAGCAGACAACATGATTTTGGAACAGGAAGCTGTTCAGAATTAGGAAGTAGATCAGAAAGGATAGGCAAGTCAGGAAGCTGACTGCAGGTTTCAGGAGCAGGAAGCTGTTGTGAAACAGAATCCTGACGTATAACAGAAAGCAACTACTGCAATCAGAACAACATGCAGTAAGTCTTTTCTAGCCTATTCAATGCAGTACGAGGAATACACTGGATATAGTATGAGGTTTGGTTCCTGTTAAGTTACCAGTAGATAGAAGTTTGTAACGAGCCAATGGGTGTTGCCACCTGGACAGCGGTTCTGCAAAGTACTGTAGTTAGAGTATGGCGCCATTAATGCGGATCAGAGTAGGACATGCTTTGAAAACTTGATTTTCCATGCCGCATTAAATGCAAAGATTTGAAGATCATTTTGAATTGCAACATGGACCATGCCTTCCTTCAACGGGTATTTTCCAAAAGTTATAAATAGAAGGTAACGAGGACTGTGAAGATTACTGAACAACTGAGCACTTTATATATCTAAGCTATCATTCTCTCAAGCTATCTCTCAAGTCTTCAAGTTCAGTCACTCAACCTTCAAGAGCAGTCAAGCCAAGCATCTGAGCTATCTTGTTCAAGACTGTCTTCGAGCTGCACTAGTTGAAGAAACCTTTATATACTTTTAACCATTTGTTGTGTGCTAGATTGTTTTAAGTTTGATGTACTTAGTTGATAGGATTTGATCCTTACTAAGTTTGTTAGTCTTGTGTAAGCTATCTTCCATGTGTGGGATTGTGTACCCTGTGTGAGAGCCTAAGGATCTTAGATTCTAGTAGGTTAACTTGTTTGGAAGAGGTTTGTAAAGTTCAGTCTTGTAAAGCAAACTGACCATAACGAAGTTCTTCTTCTAAGAAGGAGTAGAGTGGACGTAGAAGAGTTACACCACCTTCGAACCACTATAAGCCATAAGTGTTTACTGCTTATCTTACTTGCTGCATTGCATTATTGTATATCTATCTTGTTGCATCTATCATAAGCATCCTGATCAAAGTCTTGTGTTAATATCATACTTGAAAAAAAAACTGGTTTTCATAAAGAAACTTTATCTTTACTTATTCCGCTGCATACTGTGATACCGAGTCAGAATTCTGAATCAACATACTGCCAGGTTTCTGAAGCGAGTCAGGTTACTGTTTTCTCTATAGAAACATGAACATATTCATAGAAAAGTTTTAAAAAGCAAAATCGATAGAGGTTCATTTACCCCCTTTGAACCTCTGACCACTTGGGACTATCAATAAGGATTTTAAATTTAGATACAGACTTTCCTATTTAGTGAACTAGTGTAGTTTTTTAACTGAGCTTACTTTAAATATAACTTTATACCTCTATATATAAAAGAAAATATTTTGGGATTGCACTGGACTGGAGCCCAGTGCTGGCCCCACATAGAACCACCCCTGGCTCTAACAAAAAAAAAGCATGAAAACAAATGGTTAAAGAAATAAATATTCACAAATTTTGGACAAATTTCAATTACAATATGAATTTTTATTTGTAGTATTAATATTGGTCACGAACTTTAGAATTTTTCAACTACAAGAAGGATTCATCTTATGACATATGATTGTGATGATGTTGTCATTATCATTGAATATGACTCAACGGGACAATTTCAATAATTAATTAGTTTTAAAAAAAAAAAACTGGATGTTATAATAATAACAAAAGCTTTGTAATTTATCATATAACTAACCTAAAATAAAAACATAAATTAAGGTGACTCAAATTTGACCTAAAGGAAACGAGACCCACTAGAGAAGTTGGACTTATGTCCCTAATCTCCTCGGACTCGGAAAATGTTGTTCTATTTTGTTCGTACTTCTCGAGAAAATCAAATCATCATGGATAAAATAACATAGGACATATGTCACAATCAACCATCACAAAAAAACCTGCTGAAAATGGGATCATATATATAAAAACCACAGTCTGTATTAGATAATTGTTTCATTATATGTATCAATCTTGAATTCTTGATGATATCCAATTCTTGATTAATTGTTGGACATCTTTGTCCTAAATACACCAAGAGAAAGAAAACTGAATTTTTTATTTTTTATTTTTGGCCTGGGTCCAGTTATAAAGATATATGATATCAATAAGAAATGGATTATGAAAATTCCAATGCTCGAGAAAATAAGGATTAACATTCGTTGAATTACTTTTATACATTTAACTTTTTATTGCAATAAAATATACATTAAAGAAGATGCAAGTAATTCTTGTTCTTGATGTTAGGGTTGTGTATGGTTTGGATCAGTTCAATTTTTTTTTTAAATGAATTAGAGGAGGAGGAATGAAGATTAAAAGGTGATCAATTCGGAGATTTCAATCTTAAATATTTTCAAAATTAAATTTCCCAAAAATCAATCATAAATATAAAATCCACGGTACAGAACAATCTTGAAATTTTAATTCAATCAAGTTTGGTTTGGATATTGGTATAGTTCAAAAAACGGAGCATTTCTAAATTTTCATATTATTTAACCAAAAAAAGAAAAAAAGAAAAGAAATGCACTACAAATATTAAATAAATAAATTTATGTTATTATTGATTTATGTTAAACTAACTATAGAGGATCTCTTCATCAGTTAAAAATTAGATTTTGATTATATATATTGTTAACTTGTTACTTGTTCTAATTAAAAGATATATATTTTCTTCTTAAAGAGAATAAGAATATAATTAATTATCATTAGTTATATATTTTTTTGAAATTTTAAAATATTTACAGTATTGTATGTTAATAAACTGATTAAATAAATAATTGTTTTAATATCAAGATATAAACCAACATGAATTATATATATAGGTATATTTAATAACAATATGAAGAGGTTATATGGTTTAACTTCTGTGGGCCTTTTTCCAACTAATAATGATTTTCAGGAAAATGATAATCTTAAATAACGCTTAATTAAAAAAAAAATCACAATTTTTTTCTTAAAATCATAATTTAATCTTCACCTTTTAAATTTAATCAAATTATTATCATCTTATCTAAACTTGCAATTATACTATGATCTTTTGAGTTTAGTAAAAAAAAAAAAACATGATTTTAACATTTTACATTAAAAAAATTACGACTCTAACATATTATTACAATTCTTTTAACACATTATTTTGTTTGACACATGAACTAAAATCGTCAGATATTATATTGTACTTTAAATAACAATAGTAAGTTAAAGTTATAAAGTTTTCGCTGTATTAAAAGAATCAGGATTAAGTTACTAGCTTTGAAAAAGATGGTCATTAGATTTTTTTTTTTTCCCAATTAGTCCCTCAAAAGAACAAAATATTGAATTTACTTTTAATGGCTTTGAATTGGGATTCTTTAACATTTTTGGTGCAAGACTTGTCCATCAATGATGAAAGTTTACTTATGAATCACATCTGTAGCGGAATAATACAAATTATCGAATCCTTTACATTGTGAAAATTAGGGTCTGTCTTCTTATTCTTCCTATTTCTATATTTGGATGGAGTTAATTAAAAAGAGGGAGCGTGGTGGTTAATAACTGTTGGGAGTTATCCAATAACTCTCAACACTTTTCTTATTTACACTTTAACTCCTATACTTATATAATATATTACATGTGAAATAAGATCAGTCCATATGGATTCATTGACCCAATCCTCCATCAACTTGGATCCGATTATTAATTCCAACAAATAATTTATTGGATCGATCAAAGAACCGGGCCTTGTAATATTATTTCTGGAAAACCATTATGCTTAATTATAACATATTCAATATAATTATAATAAAGTATTTATTTCCAAATTATATAGATAAGGTTAATTATAGAGGGGCAGAACGGTCCATGTAAACCATGGGGATGTATACAAGGTTGGATGAGTATGGAAAGAAGGTACGATGAAGGGAGGTGGGACCCAGAGGAGGGCCCACCACTCCCCCGACAAACATGGTTCGATTAAAGCAGAGAGACACGCTAAACGTATGAGCAGCAGAAGAGAAGAGTTTGTGTTGTGTGCATCAACACACACTCTTCCCATCGACTCACCAATTAAACATATATACACATTTCATCTCTCTCTCTCTCATCTCTCTCTCTACATATAATATATATATATATATATTATATTGAAGTGAAGAAGTGAGACTGTGACAGTATTATGACTTTAATAAAGTAACTGCAACTGTTTATTTATAGAGATGAACAAAATAATTGGTGTGACATCTCATGCACATATATTAACTACTACATCTTTGCCTAATCTCCACCACTTGAACTTCAAACCACCACCTATTATGAATTATATCTCTTTTTTTTATTCTATTGTTTATTAGTGTGTGCAATCCGACGCCTAATCACTTTTTATGAAAAAGTTTGAGGTTGTTTGATTAATGTAATAGGGTTAATATTATAATTAAGTTGGTTTTGAATGAGCCAACTCTAAATCCAATTCAAATAGGATTTTAAGCTTGTTTGGGAATTAATGTATTTTTTAGAAGCTTTCTATAATTTTTATGTTTTCGTGAGTGGCATTTCATGTCAGTAAAATGTTTGATAGTTGGATTTCACACACGCCATGCACATCACGTGCTAATTAGTTCGGAATTGAGAATTTCAGATTGGAACATCACGTGCTAATTAGTTCGGAATTGAGAATTTCAGATTGGATTTCGCACACACCATGCATGTCACATGCTAATTAGTTCGGAATTGAGAATTTCAGATTGGAACATCACGTGCTAATTAGTTCGAAATTGAGAATTTCAGATTGGATTTCGCACATGTCACATGCTAATTAGTTCGGATAATTAGTTCGAAATTGAGAATTTCAGATTGGATTTCGCACACACCATGCATGTCACATGCTAATTAGTTCGGAATTGAGAATTTCAGATCAATTTTGTCTCTAATTGATGAAAACTAAAGAGTTGGTATTTTAATTTTGAAGTTTAACCAATTAGTGTTTTTTTTTTTTTTTTTTTTTTTGAGTTACAATTGGGGGTGGGGGACTCAAACCCAAGACCTTGCTCAGATGAATGATGTATCTGCCGTTAGGCTAAGCCAGATACAATCAGTGTTCTACAGTTAAGAACTCTATAAATTAATATTAAATTTACAATTTCCTTTCATTTCACAGTCAAAATAAAATTTACAATTATGCAGCCAATATAAAATTGAATAGTGTTCTTCAACCGATGGAGAAGAAGCAAATTAAAATTAAAATAATAATTTTTTTTTTTAAACTAAGAGGGTTTCAAAGTCAACGCCAGAGTTATATAATCACAATCCCCAATTAAGAAAAATCTAAATTTATATTCACAACCTAAACTCCCCTCACACTCTTTAAAATAACATACAACCTCAAAAAAAAAAAAAAAAAAAAAAATCCTCTACGCTCTCTTCGAATCTTTTTTTTTTTTTTTCTTACTTTTACATTCGTCACATTTTGTTCACTATAGGAAATTGTTATAATGTATATTCCAAATATTAACATTTGGTGGTTTGTATCAAAAATATATTAATATTTAATAACGTATTACTGGTTATTAATATTTGGTAATGAATATGCCAAGATTAACACTAGTGAGTAACAAACCAGATATTAACATTAAATTTAATGAATATTGTATTTACCAAATATTAGTTTTGATTGTCTAAATACACAATATTAGGATTTGAAGCGTGCCAGTGTAGGTAATAGGGGTAAGAAGGATAAAAATATTCGAAATTGATTATAAAAATGGATTTTAAATTATAGTTAGACAAAACTCTAGGGCGAGTGACTAAAAACTTAATTACCCAAAATTATGACACAACTGTTTGGCATTCAATCATTGCCAATGAAAATAGAAACAAGAGAACAAAAAAAAAAAAAAAAAAAAAGAAAGAGAGCTAAAAACGGCAAAGTGAAGGGACAAAAAAGATGAGGCTGTAAAAAGTATTTTCTAAAGGTATTTTCATATTTTAATTAGAGTTTTCTTTTTTTCATTTACCATTGTAGCCAACAAAAAAAAAAAAAATCGAATAAAAGTTATATTTCACAATCTGAACTTTTTTTTCTTTCTAATATATGTATATAGAGTCGTGGAGATTTTTAAATTATCTGTATTAAGAATCAAATAGAACCTAACCAAATCAAACTAAATCACACCGATTAAGAAACCAATTTTAATGAGCCTTTACCCAAGGCACAAAATAATTGATTTTCTAGTTCTGATTTATAAAATAATGATTACATGCTTACCATGGACATGTTTTAATATGTCCACCTGATGTCTAAATATTTTATTCCTTTAATTTTTATAATTTGAAATTAATAGCTGTATTAAAATATTTCACTACAAGAAATTCTCTCATAGACAACACCTCTATGACATGTGTTTTTGCTAAAAACCCTTGTCGTAGCTTAAAATTCCGTTGTCGTAGATAAAACCGTTGTCGTAGCTCAAAAACTTCTCTCATAGACAAGGGTTTTTAGCAACCGTTGTCGAAACTGTTGTCGTAGCCCAAAAAATTCTCTCATAGACAACAGTTTTTAACCTACCGTTGTCGTAGCCCGAAAAATTCTCTCATAGACAACGGTTTTAACTTGCCGTTGTCGTAGATGTGTTGTCGTAGGTAATTAAGACAAGGGTTGTTTTCTAACGTTGTCGTAGCATCGTAAAAGCGTTGTCATAGACTAATTTAATTAATTTTAAAAAAAAGTCAAATATTAAAATATATATTTTTTTAAATTAATAAAAGAAGAAATACATGCTATATATTGTTGAATTAAATTAATGAAATAAACTAATTTTGAGAATTAAATTTTATTTCATTATAAATAAAATTTAGAAAATATTTACAACAGATTATTAATTTTATAAATATATTAATTTGAAAAATACATTAATTATATAAATTTATTAATTGTAAATACAATTTGAAAAATATATTGATTTTATAAATATATTAATTATATATATAATTTGAAAAATATATGCATTATATATATAATTTGAAAATTATATTAATTATTATTAATATAGTCATTAATCTTTCAATTATATATATATATATATATATATATTAATCTATCAAAATTGGAAATCAATTACTTATATTAATAAGTAATGGTACTTTATAAAGTTAACAAAAAATATGTAATAATAGAAAATTGAAAAATATCAAAAATATATTATAAAAGAAAAATATGCAAGACATTGTCACATGAGATATCAATGGTCTAGTGGTTAGAGTAACATCGGGCTACCCGGGTTCGAATCTCACACAACGCATAATATTAATCATGATGATTTTAGTGATGATGTCATCCTTATGTTGACGTGGCATGACGTGGCTGTTGACATGTCATCCCTAGCATGACGTGGCATGACGTGTGAGGTGATGTGGTAAGCTTATGTGGCAAAATATTGTTTTATTTTATTAATATGACTACGACAACGGTTTTTAACTGTTGCCGTAGCTCTATTTGAACCGTTGTCGTAGCCTGTGTTGTGGTAGGGGTCCGAAAATTTTTGCTCATAGACAACGGTTATTAACCGTTGTCTATGAGCGGATTTTTTCAGAGTCTACGACAACACCAGCTACGACAACGGTTTGAATATGGCTACGACAAGAGTTAAAAACACTTGTCGTAGCCTTTTTTTCTTGTAGTGTTTGTGACATATTATTGGTGGACATATTAATATATATTTACGGTGGTAAGATATAAATCTTTTGATCTATATTAATGATTAAATAACGATACTTAATTGAAAGATTTTCAACATCACATATTTAATTAACTAATTTTTCCATAAGTATATTAATATACATGTACAGAGATTGGGGTTCCAATATCATGAACTATCAAATCAAGTCAAAAGGGGTAGTAGACATCCAACATTGGCTGTAACCTAAGCACAATAAATATTATTCTGTGTTGAACATCAACTCCTTTTTTAACCACTTAGGAAATTCTGATCATACTATATCTTTATTTTGGTCAGAGCTTAATATTTATCTCATTAATTCGGTCAATAAAGCTGAGACATCAACATCAGTTCATATGTATTTTATTTATTAAAATCTACGAAAAATATGATTAACTATTTTATTGAATTGTTAATTATTGTCCCCAACTAGTTGATTATTATTATTATTTTATTTTTCTAAGAAAAAAATCGACACCCCATATCAACAACTACCACACCAAGTATTGTAGGAACCTTTGGATGATCGATCTGATCCGCTCGATCGCGAGATAAGATGAAACGGTGCGATCCAAGGGTCAAGATTCATCTAGATCCAAAAATTGCCCTTCGAGAATTTACATCACAACTTTTCAATATGACTTCAAGTTCAACTCCTCATTCACTCTAGAATATATATTCAAACATCTATAATTGAATCATTTTTGATCAAATCCATATAAAATGACACTGTAACTCTTCAGAAACTATAAATTGATCTTAAATTTAGTACTTTAATAATTCAATCTACTCCTCTATAATCTACAATCAGTTGGTCTCTTGTGAGACAAGAGACCGTCTCACGTGCAATAAGGTTGAAGTATGCGTTTTACAAGTATGAGTTATAATAAATATGCGTTTTACTTGTATAAGTATGTGTTTTTCTGCTATAAGTATGAATTTTGTAAAACTGTCGCATGATATGATTGATACAATTGTTGTACATGAATTTTTGTGATCTATAATGTAAAATCAAGCTTTTGTAGTTCTATCTTCTTTCACTTGGTTAATTTGTTTAATGGGCATGAAAATTGAGACGTACATTGTTGAACTATTTGTGGATAAAAATGAATGTGTAGGATATATAGCCTTGTTAATGTACCTAAGCCTACTCGATCTTTTGTTAGGCCACTTCTGGCTAGCAATTTAAATTCTCTTCTTTTTCTTTTTTAGATCATATTTTCAATGATAATTATTAGATGTTTCAGATAGATATTTTGTTAAATAATTCGTATTAGATAGCTAGGGCACCCCTATTAGATTTTATTTCCAATCTTAGTTTCAAATTCTCAGCATTTTTTGAAGACAAAAGCCAAGTTAAAGAAAAAAAAAATTATGATCACGACGAAAATAAAAAAAATTAATTTTGTAAAAATCGGACTTTATCCACCCTACCCGCCAGGATAATAGTATAATATCTTAAGTCATATGATATATATGATAATATATGACAGTTTGAAAAATGAAAATGTATCAAATGACATATATCTGATGATGTATGGATAATACATATAGAGTATGGGTAGGATATAATTAGTCTAAAAACCGTTGATTAGGTTATTTCTAGCCCCTATATCGTTGCCTAGACAATTTGTGTTATTTATAACAATCCATTTCAACATTTCCTAATATATATGATACTGTCAGCTAGGAAATGATGCAAGGAATCCAGAACCAGTTTCAGAGATGGAAGTACCGGTCCAGAGAAAGGTGAACAGGGAGTCAGGTTTCTGCACAAACAGAAACTTGGGAGCAGAAACCTGGGAGAACCAACAGAAACCTGTTTCATATCAGAAACCTAGAGCAAACAGAAACCTGTTCGTTTTCTACATAACAGAATTCTGTTCATTTTCTGCATAACAGAATTCTGTGCGTACAGCTCACCTTCCAACGGATAAACGCGGTGATTTAGCGACGGTTTTCAAGATCTGTTACAAGAGGTTTTCCTCCCTATATATAGGTGTATAATCAGCTCTAGTTGATATACAAGTTCAATTCAGAGAGAGATTAGTTAGATATTGTGAGAAGAAGATAGGGTGTTCACTGTAAACCCTGATCTGCGTAAATCGGTGTAATCTTTGTTCCTTCCTTATTTAGTGGATTTCATTGCTTCGGCTTGACCCGTGGATGTAGATCACAGTTGGCGTGATCGAACCACGTTAAATTCTTGTGTGTTATCTTTGTTTCTCTACGTGCATTGTTTGTTTTTGTTCATAGCTAGGGGTCTATCCAGGGACGGATCTGTATTCCCCGGGATGGGGGCATGTGCCCCCACATTTTTTTGAAATTTTTGCACTACTATATATGTATGTATGGATTTCATGTAATTACCTCAATTAAAATTAAAATAATAAGGTCATCTCACCATAATTTAATAAATAATGGTCTGTGGGTATGACCCAATACAATATATAAATATACAATTTATTATTAAAGCAAATCACTTCCCAATATGAATGATAGTTTGATTGTATATATTGAAAAATAGATTTTTGATGGTGTTGATAATGAGTCAATAATGCAAATATTTCAATCAATGAAAACTTGTAGGTTTCAATTGTAATAGACTTGGATTGTTATGTATTAAAAAATTTCTTCATGTATTTTATATTTTAGTTATTTTGTGCCCCGCCATTAAAAAAATTTGAATCCGTCCCTAGACCTATCGTTTTCTGGTATTCTTGCTAAGAATCACAACAATATAAATTGTAATTCATTATAAACACATATCTAATGCAACAAAAAATAATAAATAGCATAATATGATTGTTTCGTTCTTTTTATTATTTAATTAAAAAAAAATCTCAACTTAGTTATCGAGTCACCACCGCCTAAAAGAGTTGGCAACTAATTTCATCGTTTTGCAACAACAGATATAATAAATGAATTTTCAATATAGATGTAATAAATGAATTTGAGTCGACAAGTCTCTTACTCTCTTTAACTGAAGGTCACTCACCGTGGGAAGAAATTATTTAACTCTTTTAAGTAGAGCAAAAATAAAAAAAGGAAAGAAATTTATGGACTTATTGAGTTATTGTTAACAAAATATTTAGAATAAATAATTTATCATTAATTACTTAAGTAATTAATATTAATTCTACATGTCATGGAATTGTATTAACACATGGACCAAAATCAAATTTGTATATATACTTTTTTCCTACCTTAGATATAAGTTTTTGATGTTACATATAATTGATCATAATAAGGTAAGAATCTGAATTTGCACTGACAACTATAAAGTAATATAAAAAAAAAATGAAAAAAAATAAAAATTAAAGAGATGGTGGTTGAAGCACTATTTTCAATATTAGTCTCTTGTCCCTCCAATAATTTGTATGGCATATATGTCCCAACTAAACACAAGTAAGTTCACTATCTGTCTTTGTTTTTATATTTCAATTTTCGTTCCTTTATTCATTAAAATGGCCAAAACATAATTATACAAGGATGTCATCAAATCAATTGATACATGTAGGAACTATAATAATGAGATGTCTAAATCCTTACTCATTACTAAATTTTAGTATCATAAAAAATTATATGGATATAGTGATTTTATTTTCACACAATTTTTTAAGGATATGTCTATTATGAGACCGTCCCACAGATCTAATTCTGTGAGACGAGTCAACCCACAACCTGTATCATATAAAATATATTTGGTTTGTGAATAATCAGGCTCTGTCATATAGTAACTATCCGTGTTACCATCTCTTATAAGCTTTTGTGAAATTTTTATATAAGATTGTCTGAATCATTACTATCCATAACTCATACCCAATATGTTTCTCAATATCACTATGTTCCTAAATAGATAACCACACTAGACGTGTTCAGCTGGTTTGCAAAATTGGGAACCGGTCGGTTCGAAACCGTTGACCCGGTTCCGGTTCTAATTGGAACTGGGAACCGGCGGCCACCGATTCGATTCCGGTTTCAATAATCCCAAACCGCCGAACTTGGCGGTTTGACCGGCAGTTCTAACCGCCGATTTTTCCTTTTTTTTTTTTTAATGCAAAATGCCACATGTAAGGCCGAGATTAAAGAGTCGTTTGAAAATCAATGAATAAAGGTAAGTTTCGGTGAGTTAGAGAACTACGTGGGCTTTGATTCTTCGTTTTGACAAGGATACGTAGACAATTTCATTCTAAGTTTGAAAGTGTATAAGTTTGGAAGTTACACTTTCAAACTTAGAATGAACTTCCAAACTTAGAATGAAACTCAAGCTCTTTCAGTTTTTTTTTTCCTCTTCTTCAATCTTATAATTGTAATTTGTAATATGTTTTATTGTAATTTTTTAAAAATTTGAAGTTGTAAATTGTACATTTGTAATGTTTTACTTGTACTTGTAAATAATTGTAATGATTGTATTTTATTAATGTAAAGATGAGTTTATTATGTTTATAAAGTTGTAATATATCTAATAACTTCTTTTTCGAATTTAATATTTATTCATACATTATGCATTGATTATAAATTATAATTAAATGATTATAACCATATTTTTGCCACATTATAAATGCTCTAATTAATAATCAAATTCTAAATAAAGAAAATTATTACAAAGTATTGCTATGATTTTCGCTCAATTTACGTTTCTTTTTCTCATTTTATCGTGAATTTAATTTTCTTTCAAATTTATGGACTATTAAACAAATTTTTCAAAAAAATAAAACAAACAAAAAAAACCGGAAACCGAACCGCCGGCCGGTGGTTCGGAACCGAAACCGAAACCGTGATTCCCACGGTTCGGTTCCGGTTCGGGGTGGGGCGGTTCACTGAACCGTCGGTTCGAACCGGCGGTTTAGGAACCGTGAGCACGTCTAAACCACACTTTCATTATATCTCAAACACAAAGTCTTACATATATATCAACGAGACCGTTTTACGGATATAATTTTATGGGATCGAGTCTTACCATCCATAATCCAAATATAGTTCATAAGGTGATTTTTGTTTTGTGGGTTATTAAATATGATTGATTCGTTTTATGAAATTAGATCTGTGTAGCAGTTTTACAAGAATCCTAGTCAAATCATAAAACTCGTTTTAAATCTTAAATTAATTTGGTATTAAGGTTTAAAGAAAGCACATTATATTTGTTGTGAAGACAAAATATCTAATGTCTCCCTCAGAATGATGTTGTCTAGTGGTTGCTACACCCACTATTGGGCCGACATGTATTGTAGAGTATTAATGAAGAGGTGGGTCTTCTACTTTTAAGCTGTCTTTTGTTGTCCACCTCTGATTTGAGGAGTGTTGGCCTGTCCATTTTGCTTTGGGCCTAATCTTTTTCTCTTAATTTATTGGAAGTGGGCCTTTGTCTTTTAATGACAAATAGCTAACACCAAGTCCTGTCCCTGTCCCATGTTTAGTCCTTATTCTAAGCATATCCTATAATCATGTTTGTTTGTCATTATCAATTTCTTCACAATCATACCTTATGGGATTTCTCTTTTCTATTCAAAATTTCATCATTCTTATACTAGATCTCTGCTTAATTGGAAGGTTTTTCAAGTTTTTTAAATATCAGACTCTAACCAAAAATCAATGATGATGATTATTGTGGGCATGGTTTCGGTTCAGATTTTGAATCGTGGTCAACAATTTGGATTAACACTTAACCAGGTTATGGAATCGATTTTTTATACAGTAGGTTTATAGTTTCCCTATATTCGGAATCGGAAACCATTGGTCAAAACCGACAGTTTTTGGATTTTTTAAGTCAACAATCATTGAAGATAATCAATTTTGACCGTTGGTGGAATCGCTAGTTCATAATTAAACCGTAGATCTCAATTAGGAAGAAAAAAAGGAAAAAAAAAAAAGAATTGTGGAACCGCCGATTCCAGATCGAGCTGAATTGTCAGTTCTTGAACCGAAACCGAAATTGTATATTACACAGTTTAGTTACGATCCCCTTACATCCGAAACCACAAATCGATGATTCCAAAACCGAACTGAATTGTGCTCACGTTTAATGCTGATCAAACTTTATTTTAGTAGTTATATTTCTCGTATTTCATTTCGTTCGTACTCATTCTGTGTAAAATGATTTTGGTGTATTACACATTTATTAGTATATATTCACTAACAATGTGCTGCAAGTCTTTTTTTTTTTTTTTTAATTTTTTTTTTTTCTGATTTATATATCTTTCTCATGGTTATTGAAATATTTACGTTGGATCTAATTCATATTAAATCACAAATAAAATAGTAAAAGGTGTCGATCTCTTCAGTAAAACCTCAAGTCTAACATGAGTAACATTACAATAGTAAATATAATTCTGTAAAACATTTAAACCATCCATTTTAACTTGATATATATAAACCAATTTATAATATCAGGTCTTAATTGACCGTGACCTTAGGATTGAGTGATCTTTATTAAAATTTCAATAAAGAATCTTTGATTGATAACCAGTTACTCAAGTAGTCTTTGGGGGATGTATCACATTTTTTTAATAATAAAAACAATAACATGACATCGTAAATTCTCAATTAAAGTTAAAAATTCAATTCTCATCTAGAATTTTGTGGCAGGCGCTAGAGGCATTATTGAGGCGGGGAATAATCAGATACGACGAGTAAACCAATAATACAGAAGATTAGGCTTAGTCATGACTAAATTATAGAGAAAGTCCAGTTTGGGCCTTACCAAATATGTATTAACAAATCTGATGATCCATTAGTTTTTTCTTTTGGGTCCTAACTTGGATCGTTTTTGGGCATTCTTTCGGCCCATTAATATTTTCATACATTTTATTAAAGGATGATTCTATTCACGACCATCAATATTTCTCTCCACAACCATAATTCATTTAATTTTTCTATTTTATCTTTAAAATTTTTATTTTTTTCACAACTATCATATCTCCACCATCACCTCAACTGTCTACCTTCTTTTTCTTCAAACCAAAACACCATTCATTTCAGTCTCAATTTTTCCATAAACTACGCAATATTTAGATTTAAATGTATATATATATTTTTATCAATATCCATACATTTTTATTTAAAAATTATTTTTAGATTTAAAATTTTTCCAAAATATTATATCCCTCTACAACCATGACACTCTCTTTTTCTACATTTGGTACTTTGATTAATTTGTATTGTATCAATATAAAAAAGTTTAAGTATTGTCCTATGTTCCTGAATATGGAAATAATTTTCTTAATTTTTTAATGAGAGATCTTATAATGTTAATTATTTTAGTGAAATATTTCGAGATATTAAAAAAATGTTGAGGAATGAAATGAGTGAAGAGATAATTTTTAATAATTAAAAAAAAAAGATTTGGGTGGTTGTAAAAAAGAAAAAAAAAAATTCAATGTAGAAACCATTTTCCAATTTTTTTAAAGGAGATATCTTATAATATTAATTATTTAAGTTAAATATTTGAGATATTTAAAAAATGTTGAGGAATTAAATGAGTGAAGAGATGATTTTTAATACTTTTAAAAAATTAGATTTGGATGACTGTAAAAAAGAAAAAAAAAAGTTGTCTTAAAGGTCAAAATAAAGAATTTACATGTATAATGGTTGTAGAGAGAAATAATATGATTGTGAACAAAATTACCCTTTTATTAAAATTAATTACGACATCGCATTCCTTTTTTTTTTTTTTTAAGAAAATAGAAAAAGGAGAAGGCTTTTCATGACTCACTCGAAATGTTACACCATGACTTTACAAGCAAAAAAAGAAAAAAATGGACCCAGTTTCTCAGATTGACTTTCATGTATAATTTTTTTTTTTTGGGTAATGATTTAATTAATCCACGCCCTAAAAAAAAAACGCACTTGCATGCATAATAATCAATTTTCTTGATCATATAATATGTATTTTGAGTAATAAGTAGAGCCTAATAGGGGATTTTTTTTACGAATCTTAATTGTTCATGTACAAACATTGTCATTATCTACATTAGAATTACATTTTTTATATTGTAATAATAGTTCTTGTCACATGTACTGTTTCACTTTATAAAAAAGACCTAACAAGGAGCTCTATGTTGTTACTACATGCATATTGCATGTATAAGTATATATGCAAAATAACAATAGATCCCACACCTAATCACTAAAAGAATCTTAATACAAGCAACAAAATCCTACATTAATTATATACTTATATAATATACCTTATATATATAATGATTGATCGTACTGATCATGTCTTTAAAAAATATATTTCAGATTAATTAGGCTTCAATATCTTCAACTATCTCTTGATGATGATTAGATCCATGAGTGTGGTGAGAATTAGGAGAGTTGATTTGAATACTTGCAGATGACTGCTGCATATGATCATGCTCATCATCATCATTTTTCTTCTTCTTCTTCTTCACGTTTGCATGCCATTGTTTTATTGCATGGATTGTGTGTTCTTCCAGTATTGCACTCTTGTATTCAGAACCCATCTACAATATGCACTAATAATTCATCATTTCTATACATCTAAGTTAAGTGTGTGTGTGTATATGTATTCCAAACTTCAGTGTTAATCATTTCATGATAGAAGATACTAAAATCATGTGTTGCAATTAGAAGTTTCTAAATTATAAGTTTGTTAATTTATGTATGTAGATTAATTTTAGATGTTAATTTGTTAATTTGGTTTGGAATATATATATATATATACACACACGCATGTTCTATGTCTCGTATAGACAAATTAAAAAAAAAAAAAAGATCCTCTGATATTTTTATAAATTATATGTATAAATATTACCTATTGTAAACTAGAGAAACGTAATTCATATATGTTTTTTGTTTGCATAATTCATGAATTTAAGAAAACTTGTATAATCAATAGATTTTTTACAAGATGTCTCAAGAATGTAACTCTGTCAGATTGCGTTCAACACTATGCGCAATACATATACTCAGTTTCATAAATTAAAATTTATTTTGTGGGTTACCCGTCTTATGAAATTAAATTCGTAAGATAGGTCTCACAAAAATCTATCTTATTTACAATTTCTGTAATAGTTCTTGGTATATGCAAAATATAATTATCTTATTTGTTAATGTTGATTTTCAATATTAATTAGTTTTTTTTTTCTTATTTTTTTTATCTAAATCAATTGATATTTAGTTGGAGAGAATTTAGGAGATTGGTTTCTTTTACTCACGTGTTTCTTTGAGAATCAAAAGAGTCAAGAACGTGGAGTTCATTAAAGAGAGAAGATCATGGAGCATGAAGATTGTGGAGTTTATGGTGAACCAAGATCATGGAGCATCAAGACCAAGATCATGCCTATATGGAGTAGTGACACTAGATCATGGAGTCACCAAGAGGTCTATAAATAGACATACTCAAACTAATGATAAGTGTGGAAGAAACGAGAGCAAGAGAGCAAGAAGAGTGAATTGCGAACAAGTCAGTTTGTTCAGTGTTCTCGTCCATGTTGGTCACATTTCATACGATAGTCTTGTATTTTTTAACATAGTCATAGATGTTGCATACTCTTGACTATCTAGCAAGATAGAAACTGTTGCGTGATCAACGGAGTTTTTTATTTGAGTGTATACATCTTTGTCCACATAGATATTTATATAGGATGTATTGAGTTTTTCAAAGAGAGTCTTCTTCATAATATAATATCTCTTTGTGTTTTGTACTGATAAGATCTATCAATAAGAGTTTCACCCTACTGGCTCTCCATGAGTATACATTATACTCATAGTTAAAAATTTTCTCTTGTTATTTGATTTTTTGTTATATGTTATCCGTAGTGTTGTCCACATCGTTAACAACACTACATCTCTGATTTATTTACTTTTGTTTGTTTTGCATAGAAATTCCCAGCAACACTTTCATTATTTTTCATTGTTAAATCTGAAAGGGAATTAATAGATAGCAAACCTGAGTAACAAGGGCATAGAGGGGAAGAGTGATGTAACTGCAAAGAATTTGAACCATCACCCTGCAGCCACCAAATAGAATTTCATTTTTAAATAATATATATATATATATATATATATATATATATATATATATATCAATGAGTAATCTAATCCTTTATTTAAAAAAAAAAACAGGAAAAGAAAATAATGATATATTCTTACGCTAATACGACCCTGACAACAATGATCTCTACTTGTTCATGGTAGCAGGATTTGATCCCAAACTGCCACTGCAAAAAAATATTGGAATAATAATATTGATGGAATTAAATTAATCAATGGACAATATCGATACGAGATAGGGAAATTAATTAGGACATGAAAAATAATGTGTACCGTGACCCATATGAAGAAGGAAAACTCAAATGCATTCTGCCATTAAAACAATAATTAGCACGTATAAATTCAATATTAGATTTAGTGCATGATTAATTCTCAACAAAATGGATAAATTAAAAATAGAAAAGAATACCGTAAAAAGAGTGAAATGAATCAAAGTCAAAATGAGTTGTGGACGTTTGAACCAGAAGAGATTGTTGTTGGGTTGCACAAGTGGAGTTCCTTTTATTACACTCACATTTCCTAATTGCATTCCCATTCTTGCAACTATCACTTCCAACTTTGTTCCAACCAACACAACTACCTACATTTGTTTACTTCAGTAAAAAAATAAAAATAAAAATCGAGTAAATAAGATCATGTTTATTTGATCCTAAATACTTACAATTAGTGGTAGAATTGAGACCCAAAGGTAGACATTCCAACCTGCAAAGAGATTATTAGGTGAAATTCATATATTCTCATCTTTTCTATGATTTAATTAGTAGTGCATACATTAATTATATATAGTTATTGTAAATTTACGTACATTTTAAACTTTTAAGTATATAGTACTTGACAATTGATTTATAGATTTGTGGACTATATTATATATAAACCGCAATATATACCAAATCAAGAACAAAAATTGGAACTGAAATAAATTGATCAAACATGTGACTTACCATGTACATCAACCAGCAAGAATATAACCACCAAAAGCCACATGATTGGGCTATCCATGGATTAAGACAAAGATTCATTAAAAATATAATTCCAATTTCTTGATATCTTATATATTTTTATCTCAGTATTTAATTTCATAAAAGTGTACCAACCTTATACCAATGACAGCTTTGAAATCGTCTTCCAAAGATCGTTGTATGTACTTGCGAAAATTGAAGGAATTATTGGTTGATAAATGAGCCTATATACGAACAAGTTAATTTGGCAACATGTTATATATGTATACATACATATATTTAAATAATGTCATTTTATTATGTCTATATTGCAAGTCATAATTAAACACATATAAATTAACTAACCGAAATAAATCCATGGCGTAGAGTGAAATAGTCGACTTTGGCCACAGAGTTGAAAAATTGTCGTAAAAAGCATTTCTATGTATAGAGGAAAACCACAAAACAGTATCAATAAATTATTTAAGATTAATATATACGAGTTTTAATCAAGCAAAGTACGAACCATCCACAAATGAGCTGGATTAATTGTAGCACAAGAGCTCATATGTCGCCTCCCGAATGTTGTTTGTCTTGTGTATCTGAATCTTTCTGGATCTGTACATAATATTAAATTTAAAAACCATATAACTAAAAGTTTTGAATGAAAGAGATCATATAATGCTACCATTTTCTGCCATGTATTCTATAGTTTGAGTTTCCTTTTCCCATGTTTTCCACCTCTTCATCTGTAAATATTTGGGTAAAACAATATATGTAGAAGAGAATAAGTAATACAAATATTAGTCTACACACAGACACGTGTTTTGGTGTCTAGAATTCAATATATTAGATTTTTGGGTGATTCTGTAACTGATGCACCTCTCACACTTTACTTGTCATGTGTTTGTAATATCACTTGTTCGACTTCATAAAAAAAACAAAAATAATTTGTGTGTGGAAAATAAATCTTGAAGAAAGTGAAAACAAACTAGTACCTTAGCCCTTCCCAAGCCCATAGTGGCTAAGCTATAAAGAATCTGCATAGCTGCTAACACAAATATGAAAATGTTGAGCTGATTCATGCTTTCTTGCGACATTAATGAAGTCATTCCCTGTTGTTATCATCAAAACATACAAAAACCATAACCAAAAACATTATTAATTCATAATTTGACAACTCTACTTCTAGATCCCTCCTAACAACAATCTCAACTTTAATCTGTCCCATTTCATTGCATGACAAAAAAATGGGATGATATATAGAGAATAAAATAATAACAAGACAAACACAATCATACTTAAGTACAAACCTTGGAAGCACAATGATCCAGAGAATTTGAAGTAGAAGCAGCTAGTAGTCTTTGATGATGAGACACATTAATATCCTTATTATGCGTTGTTGTTTTGTGTGTGAATGAGATCCATAAATGGCTTAAAGCTGTAGTTGTCATAGTTTCTGTTTGGCTTCGACAAGGAAGCATGGAATTTGCAACTTTATTTGGGATGCATATTTTCGATATCCATCGTTGTGTCACTGTTAATATCAGCGACATTAATCCCAATTGAATCAACACTGTATCAAAATCAAGAAAATGGAATAAATCATCGACATTTTAAAACAAATTTATTCTGATTTTTTAATCACAGAGAAATTAAATGAAAATAATCAAATTACCTGTTTTCAGTTTCTCCATTGCTTCATACAGAGCAGCCTTCTTATGCTTTTTCAGCCACTTCATTACAAAACAGATTAATATTACTTCAGTTTAAACTTATCAGGAAAATAATATTAATGAATATTTGTTGCAAGAATTATAGCTTACATGGCCTGCAAGATGAATCAAATATTCGATAAAAATGCCTAAAAAGATGAATACAAAACAAACCGTTGCAAGAGCCCAAGTGGGAGTTTCTTGCAAAGATCGGTTTGTTCCGCCTCCTCCTCCATTGCCCGCCATGTTTTCCGAGATTTCTTAAATTCGAAATTGGAGAACATGGAGGGGAGGTGGTGGATTAATAGGAGTTAAGAATACTTTGAAATATTTAGCAAAGAAAGAAGAAAGGTTGTTATATTCAACTCTTGCAAGACTTAATGTGTCATATGTACATGGAATTAAATCATCAAGAAGAATTCAAAGCCTTGAGAAGTTAGTCTAGGGAAGGTCATATCTATGTGTGGACTTGGTTACAGTAGTTTTTCTTTCACATTTAATGAAAGATTTATTGTCATTTTCTTGCATTTATGTTAATAAATGGACATGAGATATATATTTGGTTCTAGATGAGAATTGGCCAGATGGGCTTTCTTGATATTACTTTTTAGTTATATAAATTAATATATGGGGTTCGCATTTGAGTTATAGTTAATATCTACCAAATTGAATAATAATAAAAGAAATAATTGATAACCAAATCAAATTTGAAAAAAATATTTATCATATATAGAAAACTATATAGATGTAACCTTAATTAGTATAACTAAAAAATTGTAATTGTGCTGACAAATCTATTTAGTGATGAAAAAAAAACTGCAATTAAAAAAAAGAGAACAAATAAAAAACCACTTTTCATGTCATGATGGAAATTAAGATGAAAAA
This sequence comes from Scutellaria minor, assembly GCA_954870855.1. Lineage (NCBI taxonomy): Eukaryota > Viridiplantae > Streptophyta > Magnoliopsida > Lamiales > Lamiaceae > Scutellaria > Scutellaria minor. Next base: position 7,414,342 of record OX940729.1, read on the forward strand.
AATTTATTATGGCGTCACGCGTTACCAAAAATATCACATAACTTGTGGCTTTTATGGTGCAACTTTAATTAGTATTTTAGTATTCTTAGATGATCAACGTTTCACACAACAATTATTGATTCATAATTAATGCTCGCTGGTCCATGCTTTATCAAAGCTGCTACAATGTCAAAATTCTTAAAATATATACCTATCTAACGATTTAGGTTGAATTTTGGAGGGCAAATTTATGTGACATATGAAAATGAAATTTACATTAGAAAATTGCAAATTTGATTATAGTGTCATGATGTATAATTATTATCACATACAGACATTCTAATTTTACCAACCCAAAGTTATTTATTCTCCTAACTTTCAATTTTTCCAAATATGATTAATTAACTTAAAAATTTCCTTATGAGCCAAATTTCATGAGTGTGTGTATTACTGTGCTTTGAGTTTTGGATTCAATATTGGCTGCATTAATTAGATTTATAAATTGAGACCTTGACTTTCCATTGTTCTTGGGATACAATCAATTATTAATTAAATTTAAAATATCAACCCCTCAGGTAATTCTAATGGTTTTATACTGCTGTGCTTTATCTGGTGTGGGTGGCATTCTATTTTATGTTTTCAACTTTGTGGTCAAGTCGGCTATTTACTTTTTAGGCACGATTAGACTTTTTTTTTTCTAAGATATGATTATCTTAATTTGATACCATTTCATGAATATTATAATTAATAAAAATTGCCATATTAATTGTATATCTTGAATATATATTTTTTCTTTGTTTACAAAAAATGTTTGTGCATCTAATTTACAATATATACTTATTTGGGTAAGCATTACAGTCTATTATAACATTTGAAACTAAATGGTCAAAGTAATATATCGATTAGTCGGGCCCCAACATTTGGGTCCAATTAGGAACCTATGGGCTCATGATTTAAAGTGACAAGACTGAGGTATGTTTAGAATGCCGCGAAAGTGGATTTTATAAGTTTGGATTTGAGATTTGAGTGAATTTTGTAAAAAGGTGGATCTTGAAAATCTTGTGTTTTTTTTGGTTTATAGAGTAAAATTATAGTTGAGACGTTATAGTCTATTTTCACTCTCATTATTTGATGTGACACTCAAATATTGAGATGATATTTATATAAATATTAATTAGTTGGTATGTGTATGCATACTCCAAAAAAAAAAAAAAAATAAAGGAAAGAAAATTCAAATTTGAAGAAAAGTGAAGAACCCTAATTTTCAAGTTTCCTCAATTTCGATTTCTACTTCTTTTGCATATTATAAGATGTTTGAAAATTCAATGGATCTTATCGATCGAGAGGGGGTCGGGTCAGGGACTAGTAAATAATGTTTACATATATATCCATCATTGATATATTTTAATGTATCAGTTGTAATTGACGTGTAAACATGGAATTAATAATTAATGCAATATATAAGCAATAAACATATTAAATTTTATTTTCAAGTAGAAAAAAATGGGACAAGATAATGGACATTCATTGAGATGTTATACTAATTTACTTTTAGCAAGTAATTATTTTATTAAATATTTCATTACATTGATCAAATATTTCTAGGAAATTTCTAGACGGTGTCATATGACTCATATCAATTATTTCAAATGTGTAGAATCATCGCTCCTACGCGTCGCAACGCGATAAAATTATTAATTTCTTTCCTAACCTCACTAGCTAATAGTAAGGGCAAGTAAAAGTCGATCCCACAAGAAGTGATGATTAACTATGTCACCTATGTTCAATTCAATCAAATAACAAACACAAAAAACTCCTGTGCACCAGGTGCAGATCCATGCAATCCGGGTCGATTCGACCTAGATCCGCGAATTTCTATTTTTTTTTAAAGTATTTTTTCCCAAATTTTTGTCTTGACCTTTATGTTATAAATGTGTGACTTTTATGTATAAATGTGTGACCTTTATGTACATGTCTGTAACTTAGAAAAGAAAATGAAGATTTTCAACACAATTTGTATTGTATACCTTTATGTGATGTCAATGTGACCTTTATGTTATATTATATCACCTTTATCTACAAACATTCTGACCTTTATGTAATATATAAAAGTGCATAAATGTTAGAATATTTGTACATAAATGTGACATGATATAATATAAAGGTCACATTGATATCACATAAAGGTATACAGTTCAAATTATGTTGAAAATTTTCATATTTTTCTAAGTTATAGTACATAAGGGGGTGTTTGGACTGGACGTGGTACATCCGGATTTTGGATGGACTCAGTCCAGTCCATGTTTGGACAAGGATTGCAAAATCCTACTTTTTCTACAACTCCCAGTAAAAACATCCACTTTTTACAATTCTCAATAAAAACATCTACTTTTTCTACAACTCCCAACGAAAAACATCTACTTTTTCTACAATTCCCTATGTGAAAATGACATCTTAACTATAATTCTACTCAAAATTCAAACTCACAAAATCCTTCTCAAGCCAAAATCCAGATTTGCTCAAGCCACCTTAAGTCCAGTCCAAACATCCCCTAAAGGTCATGATAGTTGTACATAAAGGTCACACATTTATAATATAAAAGTCACACTAATACAACATAAAGGAAACAACCTGAAGCACAAAAAAAAAAAAAAAAACTAAATTCAAAAACACGTGGATTCGGGTCAAAATTGGGTCGACCCAAATTGTATGTACACTAAGTGCACACAAGACCAACTCAATAACAAATTATGAGGGAGTTTTTGAGATTGATTAACTATCACTAAATCAAATAAAATAAACCTAGAAAGCAAATTAAACAAGAAATCAGTAGATGCAAATATTCCAATTAATTGTTCAATTATCCCCCGATATCAATTATTCCCTAATCAATGTATTACCCCTCTCTCAGATTATTATGAAATTATCACCCCTAGTCTAACAACAAACTCTGTTAAACCGAATCGTCTCTTAAGATTAGTTAAATTAGGTTAAGATCTCTGATTAACCCTATTTAATTGAATAACCTAAAATAAGCTCTCTAGATTTAATTCATTAAATGCATTAATCACCCGACGATAGGATGAACTAGACTCCAAATACACAAGCTCGATTCGATAATCTAGGAATATGCCACCCTAGAAATGCACGACCTCTAGTTTACCACTTATGAAAATTAAACAACAACGATTAGAATTCATGATTTAAGATTCTAGCAATCAATTATCAAATACTTAATGTAGGTGGCCAATCCAAATCAAGCAATAATAATTGAAATCATTATATACAGATAACATAATCAATTCCAATCAAACATCAAGAAGGGGATACGAGATTAATTAGAAAATAAATAGATATACGGGTTCAAACATCCTTACTAACCGAAATTGAGAAATTAGCCGAGCATCTTCGAAATTGAATCCATAAAAATTATGAGAAATCCATCGTAAAAGTAATCTCCAAAATAAAGTGTATAAGAATTAATCCTATCTCACACTCTAAATTCTCTCTCTCTCTCTAAAAACTCCCTAATCTCCTACGTGAACAATAATATTGCTTGGGGAGAAAACCACTTAAATAGGGTATATTGGCTGGTGGCGTGACTCTTGCCCTCAACAAGTAGAATGGGGCCTTTTTTTTTTTTCATTCATTTCTTTTAAATTTTTGGCCCAAGTCCTTTCCTTTGTTCTTCAATTAAAACTCACTCATTTCCTCCAATTTCCTTTTGCCTCTTGAACCAAAAATGACCCAATTAATTCCACGTCTCGTTCCACTCGCTTTCTTTTCCTCCAAAATCCTCCAAATCTCCTAAAATAATCAAGAAAATAATATATGAAGTAATTGAAGACCGAAAATATATATAGGTACAGAAATGGTGCATTCAATTATCTAAAAGATTATAAAATCACAAATATATCCATAATAAAATGTACCTATTTCCTACCTATCATATATATATATAATATGGTATCAACTGAGTAGCTTTGTGACAATCTAATTGGCTGGTTATCAAAATAATTTAATTATTATATAAGAGATGGAAGAAGCTGAAGATAACATATCAATATCAAAACCAAAATATATTGTTGGAATTTGCGGATATTCACTTGGGGCAAAATCATCTAGCTTGGTGTATTCTTACATGAACCTTCTATTCCTTTTGTCTTTGTCTCTACCTGATTCTAGCTTTCAATTTTAGAATCGGAATGCGATAATACTATCAATTAGTGTTAAAACTTAAAATGTTATTTGCAGTTCAGTAAGCAATTATCAGGGCCGGTCTTGAGCTAGGGTAAGAAGATTGTCGATCTAGGGCCCCATTTTTTTAGAAGTTCTAAATTTCCATCCAATACTAGGTATATATAATTATAACATATTTATTTTATTTAGCCAAATATATCATATAATTGATTTTATATTTCCTAAAAACATAAAACTCATAGGAAGAAATAATTTGATAAAAATTGGTGTGAAGAAAATTCAGTATATATGCTGAGAAATCTTTTAGAATCAATTATTTTCTTGTTATAGTTAACATAACTATTTCATTAATTTCTAAAGAGTAGATTGAACAATTGGAACTTTTGAAATATTTTTGGTTTTTTGTTTATTCCTAAAATGTGGCTTTTATTAGATGATAAGAGATTGCTTGATTGTTGTATTAATTTTCAAGTTGCTCTTACACATAATGACAAATTTGATATTGATATTGATTGTTTATTTTCTGAATAACAAGTTCTACAAACATGTTTACCAACATAAACAAAATCAATTACTAATGTTCTTAAGTTCGTAAAGACTTTGAATTATTTTCGTAATATTTTCATTACTTATAGAGTTTTGCTAACTATATCGGTTACTTAGCATTAGCAGAAATATCAAATGGATTATCAATATTATGCATAGAACATGAAGTGTTGGAAAAACGTAATCTTGAAGACTTTATTCATGATTTTACTTCTTAAGATGCTAGAAGATCTAGATATTTTCAATGATTTGAGACTTAAATTTATTTTTATATTTGTAGGTGTTGCATTTTTTGAACATTTTAAATGAACAAATGAGCATATTGAAACTTGATTTCTATAAACTTTTTGAATAAGAATTTTTTTTATTCTTCTTATTTTTAGGTTTTTAAGTTATATTTATCCTTTAAGTAAAAATATTTTTGGTTTTTTGCATAGGGCCCATTTTTTTAATTTTGCCATGGACGTCCAAAATGTCAGGACCGGCCCTGATAATTACATGCAGGTTCAATATTGGACTTTAACCTATGAGATGGCTCAATAAATCTATTTAAAAACTAAAAAATTGAAAGGGGAAAACAAATGAGTAAAGGGAATGTCTTTATACTAAAAATAAAAGAGTTAAAAAAACTGATATATATATATATATATTTTTAATTTACCTGTAAACGTTTTTAATTTTTCTCCTCTGATTGCACCTAAAAGATCATGAATTTTTCACCTTACAACCTTAACCAAATTGTTAATCAAATTTCCAATCAAAATAAGGGAAAATTTGTCTTTCTCTTTGTTTTCTTCAAATATGACGCATTAAAAAATAAATAAATCAGCTCCACTTTAATAAATTCAGAAAAATCTTTCTATCATTCCTTAAATCGAGTTTGAATCAAACATATATCGAAAAATTAAATTGAAACTTTTGTTTGATTTGATATGGGGATTGTTTTGACGTCATAAAATTCATGCATTTTGGTTAAGAATTGAAAGAAAAAAATCGAGACAGTAAGAAACATGATTTCATTTGAAAATATCTTTTGATCTTTGCTCAAATTAATCTTAATCAAAAAATTGATTTGAAGTTTTCTTTGATTTGAGATGATGGTTGTTTAGATAAAAATATTGAAAAAATTTGGAGGCAATTTAACACTTACTTTGGTTGGACAAAATGAATGGAAAATGGGCCTAGATTTCAAGGTGCAAAACCTGTAACTTTGGAGTTGATTAGTTTAGATATGAAGTGTAATTCAAATTTCAAAGCCCCAAAAGTCTGTCTCCTAGCTTTACATTTTGTATCAAATGATAACTCCGTTTAAAATTTTAAACCGATAAATTTAATTATGTATATATATATATATGTATTGTATATAATACTCATGAATACTCTCTTAGTCTAACATTTAATTATAAGTTTGACATTAAGAAGTTCATTTTAAGATGACATACAATGCCAAGAATTTTTCCATAACCATTAAAATATTTAGACAAAACTGATTCAATGAATTGACTGAATTGGCCCCAACTCTGTATTCAAGGAGACCACGATGGAGGTCACTTTAATTGGACCAATAAATTAATTAAAAAAAAAAAGAGGGTTCCCAAAAAGCATTGCTTTTATTTTAAGTTAGATAAATTGGCGAATTAGCTAGCTAGGAGAAAATAATTTAGACAATCCATGTGTTGTTTTCTAAACATTGAATTTGATAGCAGACAGTTTACCTAGCTACTAATAAGCTAACATCTTGAAAATTCAGTTCAAGACCAAGTGTATCTATTTATCCATGGACCCAATCCTCATAAAAAAAAACCCACATTTTATTTTAGGGTATAAAATATTTTACCATCTGAACTATACGTGATTTTATATTTTTTTATAAAATTTTTGAAATGTTTTACTTTTCCGTCTGAACTTTAAATTTGAAGCATTATACGGTATCAGACAAATCCCAGTCATTGATTTTGGACACGTGTACAACTAGGATTTGTCTTATACCGTAAAATACATCAAATTTAAAGTTCATACGACAAAGCGAACATTTCAAAGTTTTTACAAAAAAATGTAAAATCACGTATAATTCAGATGAGAAAATGTTTTTAACCCTTTATTTTATACTCCCTTAAATTTAAAATAATTATCATCTACGATATTGTTGTATAGAGCAATTTTGCAAATTGTGTTGCATTTATACATACACGTACATGCATGATTGTAGTTTGTAAATATTCGATAGATTGTGGAAAATATTTTCATGACATTTTCTTATTTAATATAGGTTTATATCATTCCAACTCCACGTGGATAAGGTAGAATTAGTCTGGTTGACAATATAATTAACTATACATGCTTGATAAATTAATAATTGCAGGCAAAAACTTATATACACAAGGGCACGGATCTATTTCTTTCCAACCCAATTGAGTGCGTGGATCGTTCTAAGGCGCGTCCACGCATCCCCACGTACAGCCACATCATAGTTGGTGTGCCATCATACAAACCTGATTATATACAGTGAATGTATCTTACTATGATGTGCCATCATACAAACCTGATTATATACAGTGAATGTATCATACATTTACTCTTTAAGTATCATACATTTATTTTTCAGGTATCACATATTTACTTTTAAGGTATTATGCAGAAACAATGTTGTTTTCTTCTTTTTCCTTTTTTTGTCTTCTTTCTCCTTCCTTTTAATCTCTTTTCTTATCGATTTTTTATTATTTTTATTTGTTATTGTACATTCTTCTTCTTATTCTTCTTGTCTATCTTCTTGTTCGTATTCTTCTTCAAATTGCCATGAAGTCATTTATGAGGTTTTTTCCCTTTCTTATTTATGAGTAATTTTAAAACATTGAAAATAAATTATTTCAAACAATTAGAAATCATGATTTGTAAAAAATTTGACGAAAAATATGATGAAATCGTGATTTGCTAAATTTTGAGGAAGAAGATGATAAAATATTTGAAATCTTAAGATTCCAGTGATGGTATTAGTTGTATACTCTTAAGGTATCAGTTGTTTACTCTTAAGGTATTACATATTTACCTTTATGGTATTAATACATATAGTATAAGGTATTACATATGGACCTTTAAGGTATCATATTTTTACTTTTAAGATATTAGTGCTTATAGTATAAGGTATTACATATGCGCACATGTAAGGTATTACATATTTACCTTTAAGATATTAATGTTTATAGTATAAGATATTACATATGCACCTTTAAGGTATTACATATTTATCTTTAAGGTATTAATGCTTATAATATAAGGTTTTACATATTTACATTTAAAGTATTAATGTTTATAGTTTAAGGTATTGCATATTTATCTTTAAGGTATTACATATTTACCTTTAAGATATTAATGCTTATATTTTAAGGTATTACATATTTATCTTTAAAGTATTTTATACATACGTTTAAGGTATTTCATTTTTACCTTCAAGATACTACATAAATATGTTTGAGGTATCACATATTTACCTTTGTGGTATTATATACTTACATTATAATGTATTAGAGAATATGCATATGCATGTTTCTTGTTCACATAATTTTAGCAAGACATATGTTGCCATCTTTCAAAAATTGCAGTAGAGATGCAAGTACAAAAATAACTTTACGATTCTATCAGCTTGTCCAACAAATATTTTCTCATCCCAGTACATCACATTTGTTACCATTGAATTACAATCAATATTTTCAAGATGTGTGGCTTCTCTGTCATTAACAGCTTCTTCCCATATTTTATGAATCCTAATCTTTTGAATTTAAAATCAAACATAAAATATGAAGAAGAAGAAATCGATTGAATTGAAATATTTGAGATCTAACAAATGAAATCAAGAAAAAAAAAGGAGGGTGTCACGCCCCATTTTCATACTTAAAATTATCAGAGTTTTCTTTGTGGGCGTGCAGGAAAAGAGGAAAAAGAATCGTACATTTTGAAACTTAAAGATATAACGAGTGAATAAAGAATTAAAACAACATTTGAAACAAAAATTTCAAAAACTATTAAACATACGATTTTACATGTTCAAGATCCTCGGCGTCTAGTCGGAAGAAAACATTGAAAAAAAAGCAGCCGAAAATCATACAAGATCCATAAGAGAGAAATAGTTTGACTTTACAAATGATTGATAACATTGTTTAGAAAAATCAAAATACAAAAAGGAAGACTGCACAATTTGATAGGGCACCCTCTTGCTACGCTTCTCCACTTTCATTGTTTCCTGTAACGTAAATACACGTGGGGTGAGTGCGTTTGAATACACTCGTGGAGATAATTTCCATGTTTTAACATTCATTAAGCAGTTAAATTGTTTGAACATTTACAAATATAATAATTAAACACAACACGTAGAATGCATAGTACATAATATCATAGCTCATATCTGCAGAAGGATGCGGGTACTCCCCGTTTACCCTAGGTGTGGGTACTCCCCGTCTTACATTACGGACCATTGGTCCCTCCGTAGCATGATTGTGGACTTTCATCCTTTCAACATGATTGTGGACTTTCGTCATTTCATAACATAATCATAATGCATGCATGAATACACTAATCACAACATATAATCACAACACGTAGGGTTCAATAATTCATTTAACATTAAACTCACATACATGTGTTCGTTCATCATCATTATGCGTTAAATACATAAACGTAAAGTTATTAGGGATTAGAAGTTACCCCCGCCTCATTCGGTGGTTACCCTCGTGATACGTTGAATCTTAAGCCTTAAGATATTTTCTTAACTTGAAAGCCTACATATGCAAACGAGGGTTTCTTAGATTCTTAGTACGTTAATTATGTATACTTTAAATATAGAATTCTCTCGAAGAAGAGGCGTTGAAGGAAAGAAAACAAAATGAAGGCTTGAAACTTAATCATAGGGTGTAAAGGGATCAATTAGAGCTTTAACGGAGGAAAAACATGTTTAAACGGAGGAAAAACGAGCTTAAATGGAGCTTTTAAAGGTGTAGGGATGTTTTCGTAAATTTTGAAAAGGGGTTGATTTTGACCAGGGGTACTTTTGTAAAATTGGAAAAGATTTGGGGCCTTTTTGATATTTTTAAAACCTTGGGGGTCAAAACACAAATTTTGAAAGTTCTGGGGCTCAAAGTCTAAAGCTTGAAAACCTTTGGGGGTTAAGACATAATTTTCGAAAGTTTGAGGGCTAAAATGATATTTTAATTAGGAAGCTTAGGGACTAAATTGTAAATAAACTTGAAACCTAGGGTTTGCACCCATGTCTCTGGACTTTCCAAAAATTGCAAAACAACCCCTCATTTCCAAAACCCCTTCCCCATCGCCACACTCACACCCTGACTCCTGGCCGACGATCTCCCGTCGCCGGCGACACCACATGCATGCACACACACACGGTGGTGCTATGCACAACGCTGCTCGACTCCACGACACACGACAACATAACGAGGTACCGCCCTAAACACACACATGCACATGGTGCGCACCGTACACACTCGTCTACGCATGGCAGTGCTACACAGCGCCGTCCCGACCCCACACACACCCGGCGACAGACGACGACGACAGAGGATGAGCAGCGGCGAGGCAGAGAGGGAGAGAAAGAGAGAAAGAGAGAGAAGAAGAGAGAGAAAGAGATGAGATGAGAGAGAAAGGGAGAGACCGGATCTTCTCCGGCCGATTCCTAACGGAGCTGGGGTTGGTTGGATGATTTGAGCCCGGATTCGGAATGGGCTCGGTGAGGGCTACGTTTCGACGTAAAAATCGAGCGAAATAGAGAAGGGATGGGCGGTGCCGACGACGGTCCGGCGGCGGCACTCCGGTCGGCTGGCCAGAACCCTAGAGAAAGAGAGGAAGAGAGAGAAAGACCTTTATCCAAAGTGATCCAAACTTGTTCCCTTGAGTTCCAACATTTCGATTTTATACTTTTCGTGATTTGGGCCACGAACCCTTAATGGGCCATCCTTTAACCTTTTAACTTTTGAGTTTCGATTTACGATATCCTTATTAAATTATAACCTATGTTTTCAATTATATTATACATCCGATAAATTAATCATACATTATTTCATTTTTCTGAAACGCAAGTAATTAAATCAAACAATTAAGGGTTTAATTACTTAATTAGCCAATTATGTATCATTTTATCCTAGACGTTACAAAGGGAGAAGAAGAAGAAGAAAAATATGGTGAAGAAGAGAAGAATAACATCGATGGAGGAGAGATAATAGTAATGTGTTGCATTTGAGAAGAAGATAATTGAAAAAAAGAATGGAGGAGAATCCTGTTGTATCTGAGAAGAAGAAAAATGAAAGAAAAAAAATGGAGAAGAAATAGCGGTTGTGTTGAAGAAGAGCCTCAATAATTAGGGCAAAAAAAAAAAAAATTATATATATATATATATATATATATATATATATATATAATGGGGGTGGGTAGGTGGATCGGATTGGGGGCACCTCCTTCTCATGATTGCATGATGAATTTTCTTTGAGCAAGATATCTAAGGAGAGTTTTGCTCTTAAATGGTAACATATTTCATATGCATTTTGCTATGCTCATATTTTAAATTAGATTGTGAAATGAGTCATATATATGACCTATAATTAAGTTATAGTGATGTGATGATTGAAAAGGAAAATAATAGTGTTGTATTTTGGATTGCATTCACCTGTTACGGTTGAGAAATTGAAGTTCCTTGTCAATTGCATTTTAATTATAGAAAAACATTATCTTTTAATTGTGAAATTCGTTGGAACTCGATTTATTTAATGTTAAATACCGCAACAACAACATACAAGGATGTATAGTTAATTATCTTTTTACTATTCAAATATTTAAATTTAAATTTCCCACAGACCGCTTAAGCCTACTTCAAACATAGCCTTTAGATTAGTTATTACGGAATAATTATTATATATACACAGAACATACTAATAATATTTCAAAGAAAAAAAAAAGAAAGAAAGAGAGAGTAAATAATGATCACCTATTCACTTTGATTATATCTTCAAATAATTAATTAAGGCAAATAATTAGTTGCTGGTATTTTGTGCATACGTACTCTTATGGGTCTTCAGAAATGAGATGTCCCATACATATGGGCCATTAATAGAAGTACGCAATTTTGCTTTGTTTAAATCAAAGTCAATTTAAGTGGATTATAAAAAACAAAATATTTTTTGAATAACATTTCTTCTCATCGTACAAATTCTAATATAATCATCTAATGCTGTGTTGTATAAATGAATTGTTGAAATAAAGTATAATAGTACTACAATATCATGATGATCCATCATCCAAGCCGATATAATAGAGCTCATGATAGCATATTAGATTGTTGTTTTCTATTGATTATTTGTTCAGTCTATATTTTATTTTACTTGTGCATCTCATTTTAAATTGATAATCATATATATTTTACATGTTTTTATATACAAATAAAACAAAATATAAATTTTATATTACAGAGAATAAAGCTTTTGAATTGCCGAGAGAACAAGAACCTTACTTTAATTTTTTATGGGAAAGAACAAGTGCTGTAAAAGCTGATTACACTAACACACATATATATGGATAGTTGTACATATGATTGCTCTTTTCTATTTATCATTAACACAACTTAATATGTTGATTAAATGGGAGTATTTTCATGATGATCATCATTTCGAATTAATTTCCAATCTCATGCACATACTTAATGTTTGACAATGACACTTAGCTTCGCCCAAATGGGTTCGTGCAACATTTCTAATGAATACGTATTTTATGTAGTTTCTTTTTGGTTAGTGACATGACTATATATATCATGTGTGTATGCTAGCTAGTATTCGTATATGGGCAAAAAGAGATCATCTCCAAGTAAAAAAAAAAAAATTTATAAATATTCAAAACCCCTAGAATTAAAAAAAAAAAAAAGGAAAAGAAAACCCCACAATTATAAAATTAAAAAAATCCTCAAATTTAAAATTTAAAATAGCACTAGATGTTATTGAACAATATAGTAAGTAACGTTAAAATTAAGCTTCTAACCAAATTTATGTGACATTAGGAATTTTTAATTTAGACAAAAAATCCTCTTGGAAATTTTGATACATTCCTAGAAAGTTTCGTTTCCCCATATTTTGTCTAGTGGGCTGAGAAATCCTTTTGGTAGGGGCTTATTAACCTAATTTTAGGTTTACGTCTAATAAAATTTATTTGTGATAATATTTCGACTCCTCTAAATTTCTACCTCACTGCTAACTTCTAATTTTTTTTTAATTTAATTTATGTGTAAAATGGTTAAATAATTTTCTCCATGAACTTTTTCCATTAAATACTTTAAACATTGTTAATTTACAAGTTATTAATTTATTTACCATTTAATATATATATATATATACACACACATATGTAACGCCCAAATTTCTAATTTAAGATCTCTTTTATGAATAATAAACTTTGGGTGACACTTACGTGCTCCCGGGACACGGTGTCCCCATTAATTTTATTTTATTTTATTTTTTTCCTCAACAATTTTTTATTTTTTTTTAATTTTATTTTTTTTCCTCAGTGTGCTTCCTCAGGATATTTTTTTTTCATGTGAAGGTATCCATGAAATACCTTTCAGGTATCACATGTATACCTTGCAGGTATTCAATGAAATACCTTCAAGGTATCCATGGGTTCAGGTGTACGTGCATGGGAGCGCGTGGGCGTGCGTGGGGCGCGAGTGGGCGCCGAGGCGGGTTGGAGATACAAATCTCCCGGGGACAAATAAGTTTTGGCGATAAACTTTTTACTTATTACTTTTCTTGGTTTCAACATAAAATAAAATTATATTGAAGTTAGTTATGTAATAAATTAAATATTACACCTTATACCTTATGTGATTAGAATTCTTAAATAATTAGTGGATTTATAACTCTATTAGATTAGATATAGAATTTTAGTATTCAACTCAATTAGTGGGATAAGGCAAGTAAGTTAAATAATTGAGAAACACTAGGAGTCCACGTGCTTTTAAACTCCTAAAGGATGAGTGTAATGCGTAGGATAAAATGATACATAATTGGTTATTAAATAATTTAACCCTTTATTGTTTGATTTAATTATGTGTGTTTCAGAAAAAAATGAAATAATGCATGATTAATTTATCGAGCTATAATTAAATCGAAAAGTATATGTTATAATTTAATAAAGATATCATAAATCGAAGCCCAAGGTTAAAGCGTTAATGGGTGGCCCATTAAGGGTCCGTGGCCCAAATCGAAAGGTATAAATCCGATAAAATTGGAACACATAGGATCAAAATTGGACACATTTTGAGACAAGGTCTCTTTCTCCTCTCTCTCGGCGCACTCCCTCCCTCTCTCCTCCCCATTTCTCTCTCTCTTTGCACAGCTTCTCTTCTGCTCCTTCACTATTGCTTTGCCGCCGGCGCGGCTGTTGTCCATCGGCCTCCCCAAATGGCCCGATAGAATGCCTCCATCGAGCCCGTCATGATTCTTGGCTCGGCACCACCATTGGACACCGACTTCACCGTGAATCGGTCGGAGAAGATACGACCAAACCCTTTCTCTCTCTTCTTCCTCTCTTCTTCTCTCCCCCTCATCGGTGCTTGTTGGGTCCTCCATCACCGTGGTTGTCGTGTGAGTGTGTGGGTGTTGGGGGCACTGCCGTGAGCGGTGGTACCGTGGTTGTTGTCGGTGTGTGTGTGCTGTGCGTGCGGTGGCGCCACCGTGTGTCGGGACGACGTGGCTGGTCGCGTCGGGAAGGGAGCGCGTGGGTGTTGGGTGTGTGCGGCGGAAGGGGGCAGGCAACGGGAGGAGAGGTGGGGGGAGGTAAGGGTCTTTTTACAATTTTTGATAGTTCAGGGACTTGGGTGCAAACCCTAGGATTTTAGTTTATTTACGATTTAGTCCCTGAGCTTTCTAAAATATCGTTTTAGCACTCAAGCTTTCGAAAATTATGTTTTAACCCCTAAAAGTTTCCAAACTTTAGGTTTTGACCCCCAAATCTTCTGAAAATTATATTTTGACCCCAAAAGTTTTGAAAATATCAAAAAGGCCCTAAATCTTTCCTAATTTTATAAAATTACCCCTAGGTCAAAGTCCACATTTTTTCAAAATTTATGAAAATAACCCTACGCCTTTAAAAGCTCAATTTAAGCTCGTTTTTCATCCGTTTAAGCTCGTTTTTCATCCGTTAAAACTCTAATCAATCCATTTACATCCTATGATCAAGTTTCAAGCCTTCGTTTCATTTTTCTTCCTTCAATGCCTCTTCTTTGAGAGAGTTCTATATTAAAGTATACGTAATTAACGTAACAAGAATTTAATAATCCTCGTTTGCATGCGTATGTTTTCACGTTAAGGAACGATCGTAGGCTTAGGACTCACGTTACACTAGGAAAACACCACCGAATAAGGTGGGGGTAATTTCTAATCTCTAATAACTTTACGTTTCTGTATTTAACGCATGATGATGATGAACGAACGCATGCATGTGAGCTTAATGTTAAATGAATTGTTGAACCCTACGTGCTGTGATTATATACTATGATTATTGTGTTCATGCACGCACTATGATTATGTTATGAAAGGACGAAAGTTCACAATCATGCTACGGAGGGACCAGTGTCTATAATGTAAGATGGGGAGTACTCGCACCTAGGGTAAACGGGGAGTACCGACACCCTTCTGCAGATATGAGTTATGTTATGATATGTGCAATACATTTTACGTGTTCTGTTTATTTGCTATATTTGTATATGTTCGAACATCTTAACTATTTAACGAACTTTAAAATATGGAAATTATTCCAACAAGTGTATTCAAATACACTCACCCCCGCATGTATTCACGCCACAGGAAACAATGGAAGTGGAGAAGTGTAGCGAGATGGGTGCCATATCGAGTTGTCTTTTCCTTTTGTAATTTGATTTTTTCTAAACAATGTTTTGGATCGTTTGTAAAGTCAAACTATTCTCTCTGTTATGGATCTTGTTGATTTCCACTGCTTTGTTTTTTAATATTTTCTTCTGGCTAGATGCCGAGGATCTTGAACATGTAAAATCGTACATTTAACAGTTTTCGAAGTTTCTGTTTCAAATGTTGTTTTAAATCTTCACTTGTTATTATATCTGTAAGTTTTAAAATGTATGTTTCTTTTGCCCCTTCTTCCTGCATGCCCACAAAGAAAACTTTGATATTTCAAGTATGAAAACGGGGCGTGACAATGAGAAATCTCAAACCCTAAATAAATAAATATAGGGTAAAACCTATAGAATAAATATGTAACTAAAGAGATGAGAAAGAGGGAGAATAATAAGAAAGTAAGAAGAAATTGCAGCCTTCAGGAAAGAAAGAAAAGGTTCACAGCGGCACTGTGTAATTAAGTTTCACGCAATTACTAGCAAGTAATGATAGATTTCTTTATTCATAACATGAATTATTAATAAAATCAATTGTAATGAGACAGAATCAGAGTCTGAGGCATAGTTAATTAATTAAGGCTTGAATATTTGTTGATGGAGAATATTAATTAGAAAATCACATGCCTTCAATTGCAAATTAGTTAATTAATTCACCTTGTAATTTGAGGAATGGTTGTAGTTTTCGACTCATTTAGATGATTAAATATCAGAAGAAGATCTGTTATTGCTAGATGATTAATTTGATTAGTTTATGAATTATATATATATATATATATATATTTAGAAAGCTTCATTATTGTTAGAATAAACCACTAATAATTTGATGATGTTAAGCTTCAGGATTTTACCATTATTTTAGTGTCTTTCTTCATAATTCATGATATTAGTCATAAACATAATGATTACACAAACACTTATTGATATACAAGAACGAGGATAGTAATTACACGATGATATGATTAATTAATTAATTAGTTCACTCTTAAGTTAAGAACATATTTGCACATTTTTCATAGCCACTATAAAATTTGTTAAGTTAATACTGGCTAGATGGGTTTTATTAAATTAAATGATGTAGGGTTATGAATGTTACAATTAATCCAATAATTTAGTTTTAGATAGCAAAGTTAGGTTAAGAACATAATTTAATATTTGGACAGATTCTTACGAAACAACATATATAAAGTTTTAAGATTTAATTTGGGGAGAGAGTGAACTAATGAAATTTAAGTGATTAATAATTCTTATCGAGTGGCCATCAGGATATAAACCTGGAATTTTCTAATAAATAATGTTTGAGTTATGGTAAATTTAATAAAAAATGTGGCAGAAACTTAGACAAAACGAATATATTTGCTTTAAGAAATTATTAGTTAATTATTTTATTTAGCTTTTAAAATATTAGTCTTCATGCAGTAGGTTAGTATTAAGGGTGCGCCTATCCGCAGCCCAAAATTTACTAAACATACTCTATTTCTATTGTTTTTATATTTTCTATACAATATTTTTATATTTTTCATTTGTATAGAAATGAGGTGTGTTTAGTAAGTTTTGGGGTGCAGATAGCCGCACCCTAATATTAGTTAAGGTTAGAAAATGATTTAAAGATTTACTATGGTATTAAGAAATATGCTTAAAGATTCGTAGTAGCTTAATAAATTCTAATCATTATTTTTATAATTGTTCATGCTTTAGATACGGTTGAGAAAGTTTAGAACATGTTTAGAGGTTTTAAGGAATTTTTAGTTTTGGAAACTTTAGGTAAGTACATCTCTCACTTGCTGTATGATTAGTTCTGTTATATTTGTCTAATGTTGATGTAAAATTTACATGAATGCTTATTTATGTTTTTGTGAATATGCTGTTATATTTGTCTAATGTTGATGTAAAATTTACATGAATGCTTATTTATGTTTTTATGAATATGCTTTGATGATTTGCTGAGTTAAATGTTTTGTGAGTTTTATTTATATTATTCTATGAATGTAAAGAGATTATTTGTTAAGTGGTGTGTTTTTATGTATTTTATATCAAGTACAAGATGCTAGTTAATCTTGTTTTATGAAATTGAGAAAAATATTTTGAGATAGCATATGTATATATATAGTTTTATTTTATATATTTTTAGAGACCGGTACCGGGCTCCTAAACCACCTACTAGAAGAAGTTAAGGACTACTAGACCTCCCTATTAGTATTTAGTTGCTCCGTTCAATTTAAAAACAATCCTAGAATGCGCATCCTTCACATTTCTATTAATTTCTCATTTCATAACTAATTTTTCTATGTCATTCTATTATTTTCTAATTTCATAACTAGTTTTTCTATTAATTTTTCATTTCATAACCAGCTTTCTCTATTAATATTGTAAAGGATTGTTGAGAATTGATTCAATTTTTTTATCTTACATTGCAATACAATAGTAGTTCGATATTGAGGATTGATCGACGATTTATCCTCCTAAACTGCATACAATAATTCGATTTTGGTATTCAATACATATTTTGTAACTTTTAATTTTTAAAAATTTCTTCAAAATTGATTAATGAGCATTTATCCAATCAACGAATTTTGTTGAGGATTTAAATTTAATTTTATATTTTGATGTTATTAAAAAAATTTAAAACCAAAATATAAAATATGAAATGATAAATAAATAGAAATGCATGCATTGTAGATTGCTCAAATTGTTTTTGATGGCTGCATATTGTAAAACAAAATAAGTTATTATATAAAAAAGTATTAGCTATCCCACCTCATCCTTCCTATCCTTCCTAAGGATCCTCATTTTCGAAAGTTGACATAATCACAAATGGGACTTGTTCTTGTGTGCACGCCCACAAAATATGGTGGAGGTTGCAAAGAAAGGTCAGAGATAATCCGCAAAGAAAGGTCGGAGATAATCTGTTGAGGTAGAAGATAAGCAACGAAGTGGTGGAGGTTGCAAAGAAAGGTCGGAGATAATCCGCAAAGAAAGGTCGGAGATATTTATAAATAAAATAATAATTAAAATTTAAAATTAAATATAATTACAATTTCCATGAACATAATATTGTTAAGGAGAATAATTAATTTTTTCTAAAATAATCAAAATTATCAATAATTAATCCATATTGATATTTCCATAACTTTGAAGTGTTTATATTTTGTCGATAGTAATATTTATCACCAAATATAAAATGAAACACTAGTTACTAAAACGACAAATAATTAAAATAATTTCAATTAAAATCTATTTATAAACAACTTCATAATTGTAAATGTGACAACATTTGTGACTGAAAATGACATTAATATCAAAATATCTATGTTTGAATATGATGTAGGAACTAATATAACAATCATAATTTCAATTAAAATCTTATTTATAAATATCGAGGAATGTTAAACATCAATACAAAACTAAAACACTACTCCTAGTTGCTAAAACAAATACAATTAATAGCTATAATTGTTTATTTGAATCTCATTGGATAGAGATTTAGTCAACTGATTAAGAATTCTATTTATCTATAAATATTGATATTGATATATCCATAAATTTTAAATCAGTTATTTTTTCGATAAAATACGTTGAATTTAATCATTATCAACATTCCCTTAATTTTTTAGTTATTCAATATCAAAAATATATCTAATGATCAGTATACTAATCAACAAATAAGAATTCTATTTATCAATAAATACCATATTTTCATAAATTTAAAAGATTGTTATTTTTGTAGATAATTATACGTTGAATTTTAGTTATTCAATATCAAGAATCTATCAATATATCTCTAAATATTGATAACAAGTTTACAATTATATGCTATTCATATTTAACATAGAAATCTACAATTGATTGCTTTATTATGTGTGTATATATATATATTTTGAGAAGTGTGATTAATCTTTTAGTACTAAAAAAATGTAAGTAGACTTTGCAAATTTTACTAACTCTTAAAAAAAAATTATAGAGAAAATTGGTGAAATACCTCTAATTATAACCATACCTTTTAATTTTTTTTAGTATTAAAGAATACTCTGTATGTTAATGATAGTTGCCAAAAATACACTTTTAACGTTAATAATTGGGTGACATGCTCAGATGAGACATGACTGGTCGATTTTTCTTCATGTTTTCATTCTAAATCCATATTACTCAAAAAAAAAAAAGAAAGATAAAAATTAGCAAATTTCACTAAACATAATGAACCACCACCATTATGTTTGTAAAAACAAATAAAATTGAAATATTATTTAATAAAAAAACACAAAATGTGAAAATTTTATTTAAAGAATTATGTTGGTCCCAAGTGGTGTCCGAGATTCAGAGGGGGTGAATGAACCTTGGTCGATTTTGAAAATGTATTAAAACTTACTGTTCTGCAAGTTACTTGAACTTGCAGCGCCAGTCAGTTAGTGCTTACAACACTAGGATGCAATGCTGCACGCTGTAACTTGAGTTTTATACGCAGCGGAAAAATAAAGCTTTTAAGACACAAGACTGACTGGTTTTCTTAAATATGATCCTTTTCAAAATGTTTTATGCATATATGACTGGTTTTCTTAAATATGATCATTTTCAAAATGTTTTATGCATATGACAGAGATATATGAAGGATAAAGCGCATATAAGAAAACAATAAAACACTTATGGCTTATAGTGGTTCGAAGGTGGTGTAAGCCTTCTACGTTTACTCTACTGCTACCTCGAACAGGAACTTTGTTAAGCAAGATTGAATTACAAGACACTCTCTAACAATCTATCAACTTACAAAGCTAACCACCTACTAGAGTCCAGCGTCCACACAACAACTGCAAACTCTAAAGGCTAACCCACACAGGGTTCCACACACCCACACAAGGTTCCACACTCCCACACAGGGAAGTTGCCTAACTCTTAGACAACTATACAAACAGCAAGGATCTCTCCTATCAACTGTTCGACACCTAAAACAACCTACGCACACAGCAACAAGGTTAAGAAGTATATAGATTTGTTCTTCAACTGGTGCGATGAAGTGAGCTTCTAAATCCTTCAAATGATCTTTTAGCTTTGAACTTGCTCCACTTCACAGAGGTTGAGTGACTGAAACTGAATGTATAGCTTGAATGCTTGAGAGCTTTTGTGCAAATGATTTCGGTTCAGATCTTGTAGTTTCAGTTGTTAGCTTCAGTTTTACTCATCCTCTATTTATACTTGTAGAGAAGATATCCGTTGATGGAGATATCTCCCATTTTGAATTTTTTGATTAGCTGATCAAAGGCATGGCTCGCATTTAATGCATCTTTTCGGAGCATTTAATGCGATGGTTGTGGTTCGCAGCTTTCTGCGGCGCGTCAGTCTACGTGGCGTCTTGGCATTGGCTCCGTATCTACAACTTTGATCTTCTCTGGAACGACTCTAATTATTCTTGTTTGAATCTTCGTTCCTCGTACTGCATTTATCCTTTCTTGGATTTCAGGATACTTATTCTATTTGTCATTGACGCTGTTTGATAGTTTGAGCAGGAGCTTAGCGTTGTATCCTAAGTCTGCTTGCATCTGTTTGTGCTTTGTATTGCTGCTGTAACTTGGACCTTCTTGCAGTGTCTTCATACAGTACTGCTGTAACCTTTCTTGCAGTACTCCTGTATCTTCTTCTTGCAGCGATGCTGCATGCCGTTCTTTCATACTATGCTGAAATGTTGTAGCTGTCTTCTTGCAGTGTTGTTGTATCTGCTTTCTTACAACAACGTCATTCTGAAATCTTCGATACAACATTATATGCATTTGTACCTCCATCTTTCAGCTTCCATAACAAGACTCAATCCTAGTCTATGTTTTCACTTAAACATTGTGAAAAATGGGGTACTGAAACTTCCTATTACATCCTTGGTTTGTCTCATCAAAATCTAAACATTGAAATCCCAACAAATTATAAAATATTTTAAAATGAATTATAAAAAAGTAATATTTATCATTATTATTATATTAAGAAATTACTTTTGTAATTTTAAATTTAACAAATAAAACAAACAATACTTAGTAAATATAATAAATTAGTAATATTGATTTAAAAATCATAAATTATTTTGAATTACTAAAAACTATAATATAATCTATACTATATATTAAAGCAAGAAAGTTGGCAAAAATTACAAGATTGTCACTTTCCCGCATAAAAATGTCATGTCAATAAAAAAAAGGTAAAACTTACTTGATAAGCTATTCTTTAATAAGAATAAAAAAGGATCAATCTTACTATAGTAGTTATTTTATAATCTATATAAAACTAAGGGATGAAGAGAGAGATACATTGATTTCTCAAATTTATGTAAAATTAAAAAATGGAGAAAAATATAGTGATTTCTCAACAAAAGAGAGATGTATAGAGAATGAAAAAAAAGAGAGTGAAGAAAAAAACAAGAAAAAACAAGAAAAAACCGTAAATATAATTTTTTTCTCAAATCTATATAAAACTAAAAAAAAGAAAGAATACAAGATTTGTTAAGTACAAAAATTCTTCCAAATCTTATTGTCTAAAGAAAAAAAGAACAATAAAAAATCGTAAATATAATGATTTCTCAAATCTATATAAAACTAAAAAAATGAAAGAATACAAGATTTGCTAAACATTCAAAGGTAAAAAAAAGTTCTTTCATATCTTATTGTCTCATATCTTCATCTAAAGAGATCCTACCAAATTGTCTTTATACACTAAACACAAATTGAACAAATAATTTTGTGGGAGAGAAATGAAGAAATGACGCAAGAAAACTATATATGATGATTCAAGTATGAGAGTGGAATATACAAATTATAAAAAATATAAAAGGAAAGATTAATTATTATGATTGAAGGAAATATTATTGTATATAATAATTTTAATTTGATGAAAATATAAATCAACAAATAAAATAAAAATGTTTAAAAATAAAATTAACAATTCAAATTATTAAAAGTTATATGACAATTCGTGCAACACACATGAGTAATATGAAAAATCATTTGTATATGGTACATGTTAAATTAAAATAATAAAAGATGTTATGAATAACTTGTTAGTTTATGCAACTTCATTATATTATTACAAATTGTAAATATTAACACAATAAATAATAAACCACGCATCGCACAGGTGGACTGCTAGTAATAATAATAACAACAACAACAACAATTACTACAATAATAATAATAATAATAATAATAATTATTATTATTAAGTAGTTAATTTTTTTAAATACCCCGTATGCTTGTATGTTTTGCCAAAAATACCCCTTTTCTCAAATGACATGGATATAGGATAAAAAAAAATTCAAAAATCAATTCCACGTGTGTATATACCAGCCATGTCAGATTGTGACGGTGTTTACTGGTTACTACCCATAAATGGGTATTTTTAAGAACAAACATTAATTCACGGGTATTCTTAAAAACTCAAAAAAAATAAAAGGTGAGGTTATAATTATGAGTAATATATAGGGTATTTTACTAGTTCTCCCTAGTTTTAAATATTTGATGACACTTTTCTAAATCTATATATCTATATATAATAACAATTACCCCTTAAAATAGAAATGCTAAAAGTTTTCCTGCCCATTTACACTTCCTAATAATACAAATTTTATTAAATATTATATTTTTTTGTGATATTAATTGAATTTATTGTAAGTTCCAAAAATATTGATTATGTATAATGAATATATATGGTATAAAAACAAATCACTATATATATCGTTAAAAGTTATCCATGTCAAAGAAAAATCTCATCCAAAAACATAATATGTATCAAGATTAATTAATCTTTTAATTGTTACCTGAATCGTAAAATCAATTTTATTTATATAATGATATAGATTTAAAATCTTAATTAGCATGTAATTGAAATAAAATTTATTTATTATGTGTATATCAATTTTATTTATGTAATGAAATATATTTAAAATCTTAGCATGTAATGAAATAAATTTTATTTATTATGTGTATTTAACATTTGCACGTCAATCAATTTTTAATCTTTGCACGTCAATTAAATAAATAGTATATACCTATTTGAGTTTATAGCTATATTGAATGAATTATTGAACTAATTATATGAAATTACATACACTTTCATATGTAAATTTTAATAATTGTCTAATTATATTTCATATAAATAAATGATATTTTGATATATATTCTTCTTAAATGAAATTTTGAATTTTGATATATATATATATATATATATATATATATTGATTTACACTTATTTATAGTATAATATCTTTCTATATATGTATCATTATGCATGTATTCTAGGCAATTAAAAAACTAATGTTTTAAAAGGACTATTCATTTTCCATTTAAATAATATTTTTTCCAGAATTTTAAAGATTATTGAAAAGATTAATTTTATTAATTAATATTTATAATAGATGAAATTCTTAGAATCTCCAACATCACATTTAATGTCATGCCCCGTTTTTGATTTAATAATATAAGAGTTTTTCTTGTGGGCGTGTAGGATAAGAGGAAAAAGAAACATACATTTTAAAACTTACAAATATAACAGACGAATAAAGATTTAAAACAACATTTGAAGCAGAAACTTCGGAAACTATTAAATATACAGTTTTACATGTTTAAGATCCTCGACGTCTAGCCGAAAGAAAACACTGAAAAACAAAACAGTAGAAAAATCAACAGGATCCATAATAGAGAAAATAGTTTGACTTTCTAGACGATTCATAACATTGTTTAGAAAAATCGAAATTTGATAGGGCACTCATCTTGCTATGCTTCTCCACTTCTATTATCTTCTGTAGCGTGAATACACATGGGATGAGTGCGTTTGAATACACTCGTGGGGATAATTTCTATATTTAAAGTTCGTTAAACAGTTAAGGTGTTCGAACATATACAAATATAACAATTAAACACAACACGTAAAATGCATTGCACATAACATAACATAGCTCATGTATGCAGTAGGGTGCGGGTACTCCCCATTTACCCTAAGGTGCGGGTACTCCCCGTCTTACATTACGGACCACTGGTCCTTCCATAGCATGAATGTGGACTTTCATAACATCATCATAATGCATGCATAAACACGTCAATCACAACATATAATCACAACACGTAAGGTTCAACAATTCATTTAACATTAAGCTCACATGCAAGCGTTCATTCATTATCATTATGCATTAAATACAGAAACATAAAGTTATTAGGGATTATAAGTTACCCCACCTTGTTCGGTGGTGATCCCTCGTGATACGTTGAATCCTAAGCTTAAGATCTTTCCTTAGCTTTGAAAGCCTACACATGCAAATGAGGGTTTTTAGATTCTTATTACGTTAATTACATATACTTTAATATAGAACTCTCTTGAAGAAGAGGTGTTAAAGGGAAGAAAATAAAATGAAGGCTTGCAACTTGATCATAGGGTGTAAAGGGATCGATTAGAGTTTTAATGGAGGAAAAAAGGGCTTAAATGAAGGAAAAACGAGCTTAAACAGAGCTTTTAAAGATGCAGGGGCATTTTCATAAATTTTGGAAAAAGGTTGACTTTGACTAGGGGTATTTTTATAAAATTGAAAAAGATTTGGGGCCTTTTTGATTTTTTTAAAACCTTTGAGATCAAAATATAATTTTTAGAAGATTTTGGGGTCAAAGTCTAAAGTTTGGAAACCTTTGGTGGTTAAAATATAATTTTTGAAAGTTTGAGGGTTAAAATGATATTTTAGAAAGCTTATGGACTAAATCGTAAATAAACTTAAAAACTAGGGTTTGCACTTAAGTCTCTGGAGTTCCGAAATTTACAGAAATGCCCTCTCCCTCCCCAACCTCCCCCATCGCCTGCCCCTCCCCTTCTCCGCCGTGACACACAGCACGGTCAGCGACACCGCATCACTGGCGACCACCATCACAATGCATACACATGCCGGTACTGCTCCACGCACCGACGACACGCACACGATAGCACGACAGATACGCACACACACAACACACACATCAACGACACACACACGCACAACACAGCTACGGTGCCGCCACACACGGCGGCGCCGCCAACCACTCATACACAAAGCACGACGACGACGGGAGCAGCAGGGCGGAAACGGCGAGAGAGAGCAGGAGAGGAAGGAAAAAGGAACGGGGAGAAAGAAAGAGAGAAAGAGAGAGAAATATGAGAGAGAAAGGAAAAGGGGTTGCGGTTTCGTCGCCTTTTTCTGGTGAAATCGGCAGTCGGATAGAGATTCCGATCCCGGATTTGGAATGGGCTCGGTGAGAGCTTTCAATTGAGGTAAGATTCGGCCGGAGTGGAGAGGAAGGGGGTGGAGATAGCCGAAGCGACGGTCGACCGGAGTGCAGAGAGAGAGAGAGGGACCTTGTTCAAAGTGTTCCAAATATCTTGATCCTTTGTGTTTCATTTTCGACTTTATACTTCTCGTTTTGGGCCACAGACCCTTAATGAGCCGCCCTTTAATGCTTTAACTTTCGGGCTTCGTTTTATGATATCTTTATTAAATTATAACCTATACTTTCAATTAAATTATACTTTCGATAAATTAATCATGTATTATATCATTTTTCTAAAACACACGTAATTAAATCAAACAATTAGGGGTTAAATTATTTAATCAATCAATTATGCTTCGTTTTATCCTAGGTGTTACATTTAAAAGGACCAAAATCCACGTATAGTTACAAAAAAATTTGAATACTTTATTATCATGGATCACGTATTCAATGTCGTTAATGACATCAATCCCTTGAAAACATTATGGGTATTGAAGCTTCGTTTGATAAGAGCTTATAATATACTTACTTATGGAAATAAAAGAGTTGTATACAGTTACGAGTGTGTTTTGAAGGACAAAGAGGTAATGTGTAAAAGTTTATTTGATTATATCTTAATGCATGATTTATTTTCTATTATATTCAAAACATTTCTTATGTAGTGTTTTTTAGGGTTCTACGATACATGGTTCTATCCGTAAACCATTCTTGGATCATTACAAGCCTCTACTGAAAGAGGGAGATTTATATATAGTCTCTGATTTCATTGTAGTTGAAAATACTTTGAAATATCGCACAACAAGTTTTAAATATAAATTTAACTTTTGTGAAAAAACTGTTGTGAAAAGGATAACTAATCCAAAATTTCTGAATAGCGTTTTTTCTCTTTCAAAGGGTTTGAAGACATTTTTAGAAATACATGCTAATGAATATAGACTATATGGTGATGCGCATTTAACGAATAAATAATTTATTGTTTTTGTTATTCATGTTTTCCACATTAATTAATCTAACATATATTATAATTTATTTTCTTAGATGTGATTGGATGGATAGCTAGAATAGATGCATCGATAATAAAGGATTTGACCAACGGTTCCAAGAACATAATTGAAATTGTTTTGGAAGATATAAAGCATAATTTCATTCGAATGAGTTTTTGAAATATAATGATTGTTTTTCTCATCGAATTATTTATTAAATTATGCATTTCTTGATATAGGAAAAAAAAAAGGCTAAAATGCACATTGTGGAAAGAATATGCTGAATATTTGATTCCGTATTAGAATAAGCCTACTAATAAACCTGTGATTGTCATAATTCAAATGTGTCGTTCATGCAAATTCGAAAGTAAGATTTTGATTGAATTTTTATTATGTCCACATTCAATTTTTATTTGAAATAAATGTTCTTTTTATTTACATGTAATTTTTTTAATAGAATGTATTTAATGCATACCATATTATGAAATTGATTGTTAATGGAAACAATGAAATTGTCATCGACTTTCATACGAGGTAAAATTAAGTAAATATTTTCATATATTATGCAATATGTTTTTCAAATCAACTTATTTAATACATTTTTTTAGGTTAAATGTCATTTATGATCAACATAGATGTATTGGGTCTGTAAGCAAGAATTATGGATGCTAAATATATGAGTACCTAAAATTGTAATTTTATATGATTTTTTTATTTAGATAAATATTCATTATTTCTATATTAATATATAGTTTTTTTTCTTCCAGCTTAAAAGATATTGGGTGTTCTACGAAATTGCTGAAGTAGACAACTTGATGAGTTGTTGGTATATTGGTTGTTGGAAGTGCTATAAAAATTATCCGTTGAAGGGGATTCATATTTTTGTTTTAAGTGTGGTGAGATATGTAATGATGGAATACATGGGTAATCCGCAGTGAAATTAAAAATATTTTTCTTTATTTGATTTACTTTTTTATTTATTAAATTAATAATTATTATTTTTCTATCTATATCAATGTTTAATATGATTATTTCATATATTTCGTATTTTTTTTAATGTATAATATATATTGATTCAATTTTTAAAAAATGTTCAAGATTAATCTCCAAGTTATTGATGGTAATTAAAAAAACTTTTGTAAATAAGAAATTATGATTCTAATACATTTAAAAAAAATTACATTTTCTTAATGGTATGTTAAATTAAAAATTCAATTTTGGAGTAACACACAACATCATCTTTTTTCCTCATTATGAATATTTTATTGAACATATGTTTGCACAATTTTTTTCAGATTAATTATGACATATAATTAGTAAAATAGTCAAACAACATATGATGCAATATTTTGATATAAATTTGTTGACCATGAAAAACAATATAGTTCTTAAGAGTCATTTTAATTTAATCTAATACTCATATAATTTATTGATTTTAATTTTAAATATTTCATAATATGATGTTTATATACTCATGCATCACACGGGTACCAATGAAATTGAAATATTTTTAGAACTTGATTTTTTCGCAAATTAACATTTTTACATCAAACTCAAAATATTTAAATGTTATGGTCATGTAACACACGGATAACATATTAGATTGGAATTGGTTTCAAAAATGTATTATTTTATATTTAACATTTTCATATCAAAATATTAAAATAATAATTTTTATATGTCTGTGCATCGCACGGGACCTATACTAGTGTATTATTAAATTAACAATTATAATGATATTTTATTATATGTGTTTCAAAAAAATTCATAAATTAAGTACACTTTTAAAAAAGTATCATTAAACTTTTATTTTTAGTGACGTTTTAAAAAATGTCATTGAATTTGAGTGATTAAAATAACACTAGATGTTATTAAACAATATAGTAAGTAACGTTAAAATTAAGCTTCTAACCAAATTTACGTGACGTTAGAAATTTTTAATTTAGACATAAATTCCTCTTGGAAATATAGATACATTCCTAGAAAGTCTCATTTTTGTCCCATATTTTGTCTAGTGGACTGAGAAGTCCTTGTGGGAGGGGCTTATACTAGCATAATTTTAGGTTTATGTCTAATAAAATTTATCTGTGATTTATTCCGACTCCTCTAAACCTTACTGTTAACCTCTAACAAAATTTACAATCACCTTAATTATCAGCTAAATATATCCGAAAGCAAGTCCACTTAAACCTTACTGTTAACCTCTAACAAGATTTATAATCACCTCAATTATCAGCTACATATATCCGAATGCATTTAATTTGTGATGTTGGTAACCTACTTGCATTAAACTACTCTCCTTTGCAATTCAGTTTAATTATAACAGATAACGTCAAGATTAGTTAAGATGATAGTATAATCCAAGCACATGTTAATTATCTTTGTTTACTTTTTAAAGAACAATCAAATATTAGTAAATTGCAAAATTACTAAATTGAGAAATCCAACGGCTGACAATCATTCCAAGAAAACGTTCAGTCGTTCACACTCGGGTTTGCTTCCGGGTCGTAACCTTACGGCTAACCAATCAATAAAAATATAATTTTCACAAATTTTCAAATAGACCCTAAATATTTAAATATTTACAAAATCTACACCAATTATAGTCAATGAAATCTGTGTACTTTTTGGAATATTAGTTTTACTTTGATATAGTCCAGAAATTTCACACCTCTTAATTTTCACGCGTCTCTAAGTCAAAGTCTTCAAACCCCACTTTCCCCATTTTACCCCTCTTTCTTTTTCTTCTTCCAATTATATCCCCCCTCTCCGTATATAACTCACTTTTTAAATTCTAGGCAACAACATTTTTTTCTTTTAATACTTAATCTTGTAGAACTGGATTTGAAAATCTCTTTAATTTCCAGAAATTCAGAGATTGATAGAAGCAAGACTCAGTGTAAGTGGATTTCGTGGCGGCGGCGGAGATATAGAAAATGGCCGGAGCTGGCGGAGGAAGATCACTGGAGCAAACTCCGACGTGGGCTGTCGCCGTTGTGTGTTTTGTTTTGGTTGCGATTTCCATTTTTATTGAGTTCATCATTCATTTAATAGGAAAGGTAAATCCTTATATAATTATTTTTCTTTTTATAATAATGAATAAAATTACCATTTTCTTATCTTAATTTTTATACTTTCAGTGGCTAAAGTCGAAGCATAAAAGGGCTCTTTATGAATCACTTGAAAAGATCAAATCAGGTGCCAATAAAAAAAATCTTGCTAAAAAATTGGTTCTTGAAATTAAAATTGAAATAAATATAACTAATTTATCTTTTTTTTTTTTTTTTTTTCAAGAGTTGATGCTGCTAGGGTTCATATCATTGCTGCTAACAGTAGGACAAGGTTTAATATCGGAGATATGTATATCAGAGAAAGTTGGAGCCACGTGGCACCCATGCAGCAAAAAGGAAGAGGTGAAGAAGGAAGATGTCGGAGAGGACAACCGGCGTAGACTTCTGGCGGTGGTCGACGGCGGCACTCGGCGGATGTTGGCCAGTGGCGGGTCTGACAAATGCGCTGCCAAGGCATGATGACGTGTCATATTATAATTATATATTTATATGCATGAAATGATCAAATAGTGTGGAAATTAAATTAAATTAATTATTGGCATGATTTTTGCAGGGTAAAGTACCATTTGTATCCTCGGATGGTATACATCAGCTGCATATTTTCATCTTTGTTTTGGCTGTTTTTCATGTCCTTTATTGTATCCTCACCATTACTTTGGGAAGAATTAAGGTACACTTCTAATTTCCTTCTTTCATATAACACACACACACAGTGAAATTGATGACAAATTATATAATATTTTTGTGTGTTACTAAAGTTATGATATCTTGTTTTGTTTGATTGATTTCAGATGAGAAGTTGGAGATCATGGGAAACTGAAACAAGATCAGCAGAATACCAATTTGCACATGGTATTCATTCTATATCCTCTCTAATTTTCTATATTTCTCATAAAAAATGTTTTGAAATAAATTCTTAACATATGATTTAGAGCCAAATTGGTAATTAAGTGAAATATTATCATCACCACAAACAAAATAAAAAAATTCATTACATTCAAAAGTACTAATACTTTGTGTAATATATAGCCAAAAAAAAAAAGAAAAAAAAAGGAAAATGGACATATAAGGATGCAATAATTGATATTGTCACTATAATTGAAATTAGCCATTGGATGGTAATTAATTTGTCACATCATATCACCAATTTAAATGGCTCTACAAAACTGCCGACATTATATTCCCTATCAAAGCATTCTCTGTGTTTATATGTGGACAATGATACTACATTTCATTCACATATGACAAATATTGATGAAATTGGTAAGAATAGACTGATGACATTTAACATTATTGTGACATGAATATAATATGGGGATGCAGATCCAGAAAGATTTAGGTTTGCAAGAGAGACATCATTTGGGAGAAGGCATTTGAGCTTCTGGACAAAAAATCCTCTTCTAATTTGGATTGTAAGCTCTTTACATTTACACATCATAAATATACATATATGCAGGGTAATAATTAATTATTTATACTAAAAGGTTCAATTATTGGAACATCATAAATTACAAGAAAACGTATATATTGCTCTTATACTGTTTTTTTTTTATTTTTTTATTTTTTATTCTTGTCCCTATACTTTAATTTTTATGTATTTTACCCGTGCATTTCAATTCTCACACTAAAGGTTTTCCTTATGGCATACTTTTATTTTCTTTTCACTTTTTACGCTTGTACTATTAATAAAGTTATAAAGGGATAAACATAACTAATATAACTAAAAATAAAAATATAGAAAACGAAAAAGTTAAAGATAAAATATAATGAAGAAGTTTTTCTTTTTAAAAAGTACGTAGTATAGTTGCAAAATATGCGTTAAAAGTGGTGTTTAGTGGGACATACTGTTGAAATTATAATACTGTCTCGATTATGGTATATATTCTTGGACTATTTTCAATTAAGTACCACTGTTCATATAATTAAGTCGTGGATATTTTAGCATTTAAGAACTTGGAAGAAATTATAGTATTTGTTTGCCATCGTCTTTTAATTGTGCATTTTGTTTTATTAATATATGTTCTGGAAATAAATAATACTCCCTCCGTCCCGCTCAGATTTGCGGAGATTAAGAAAAAGCTGTTTTTGTAGTGTAAAAAACACTTTTTTGAATAGTAAATGACAATTTTAGTAGATTTTATTTGCCATTTTTGGAGTGTGCAAATCTGATTGGGACGGACGAAAACGGAAAGTGTGCAAATTTGAGCGGGACGGAGGTAGTAGTATATTGAGTTTATCATATTTAATTTTTCGATTAATTTTGTTGGGGCATATGATGAACTCAATTACGGCAAAGTCCAATATAATGATGTATTCGTAAGAATCACATACTTTGTTACGAAATTGAAATCTTGCAAAGTCCAATATAATGATGTATTCGTAAGAATCACATACTTTGTTACGAAATTGAAATCTTGCATGACCTTTCATATTTTGCACTTGACGTTTTCCAAGGGCCCAAATGTTGACTTTTCCCATAGGACCTCTGAAAAATCTTTTTTTTTTTTGTCTGGTTTCTTGATTCGTAAATATAAAATATATTTACATTTCTAGAACCAGGAAAATAAAAAAAGGAAGTTGCACCAATTCAAATACTGTGGTCTCACACATTTTACACGTGGATTTAATCTTTTTTCTTCACTTTTTTCAGGTTTGTTTCTTTAGACAATTTGTGAGATCTGTTCCGAAAATTGATTATTTGACTCTCCGCCATGGATTTATTATGGTAAGTTACTATTTAATTATCTCATTTATGGGTTTAATATTATATTTCTTAGTAAAAGTATCATTATTTTTCTAAGAATATGATTAATTAGAGTTATTTAATTTATTTATTCATCTGATCAGGCACATCTTGCACCCCAAAGCCATGCAAACTTCGATTTTCAGAAGTATATCAATAGATCACTTGAAGAGGACTTCAAAGTGGTTGTCGGAATTAGGTAGGATATAACTTAATTATAAGTGAATTAGGTTGTTAATTAAATACTTATTTTCGAAAAATTATGTCATTCAACTAATTCTTTTTCTTAATTTGTTGTTCGTTCTTTCAGTCCACCAATCTGGTTCTTTGCTGTGTTGTTCCTACTCTTCAATACTCATGGTGAGTGGGTATATTAATATTAGACTTGCAAATGGAAAATATTGATTCTTATTTTATGAACATTGAGTTTAATCAACCTAGTTTCCAATCAAACTTAATTATATGTTGAGGTTTGAAATCAATATTTCAAGAACTATATAATTTTATTTCATTTTAACCTGGTTATTTTCATTTGATTCATCAATTGCGAAGCAATATTTTATGATTTCAAGCTGTATTGTACTCCCTGTATTTCAAAAATAACTATCATTTAATGTTAGATTAATAATACATTTATTTTGTATAATTTCTTACAAGCATTTAATAGGTATAGTTATCAGTTAAAATTATCATATTACCAATATTCAACATACATAAAAAAAAAAAAATGGTTTCATACTAAATAAAAGTCTAATACACATGATGAATATTAGTATAACAAATTTTAGACATGTAATTTAATTTAATATTGCAAGAATTTAAAGGAACTATATTCTACTATATAAATCCCATGACTTACTGTAATATATTGCGGACTTCTCTATGTTCCCACTTGCATAAAATATTTTTAGAAACGTGATACAAAATCTACATAGGTGTATAAATTAGTGATCAAAATGTTTATCTTATGATGATATAATTAATCTTTTATTTATTTTTGGTGTGTGTGAACAGGCTGGTATTCCTATCTTTGGCTGCCATTCATCCCATTGATTGTAAGTAGTCATTTTTCAAAGCACAAGTCCATAAGTTGACCTTTATAAATACAAATAATTATAGAATTTTTTTAAAATACATAAAAATTAATTAATAAAAAAATGTGGACAGATAATATTACTGGTGGGGACAAAGCTACAAGTGATAATTACGAAAATGGGTCTGAGGATTCAAGAAAGGGGCGAAGTGGTTAGGGGTGTGCCTGTGGTTGAGCTTGGAGATGACCTTTTCTGGTTCAATCGCCCACGCCTCGTTCTCTATCTCATTAATTTTGTCCTTTTTCAGGTATATACTTTTATTTTTCTCCACATCAAATTATTCTAATTTAATTAACAATATTCCTAATGTTTGTATTATTTGTTACAGAATGCGTTTCAATTGGCCTTCTTTGCCTGGAGTTGGGTAAGTTTCTCTTTCTATATGTAGTTAGCAATAGCATTTTATATAGTTAGTTTGGTATAACCAAATGTGACGACTATATATTAAAAAAAATTGAATTGGATCCTTATTTCAATTTAGTGTTTCATCTTATATTTCATTATTTTTAATTCACACCATATGATCTCATTTACACATGACGTGTGCTGATTATTTTGGATCAACAGATGAAACACGTGAGTGAAATAGAGGATCTTGTTTGAATATTAAAAAATATATATGGATATGTCAATGTATTTCATGCTACATTAAATTTAATAAATACAGGATGTTATTATGATTATTGAATATGCGATTGCTAGCTAGCCATATATTAACTGTACTAGTCTATGAGTATATATGAAGTCAACTAATTTGAAACCATTATTTTTCTGTGTATTTTAAACAGTATGAATTTGGGTTGAAATCTTGTTTTCATGAACATGTGGAGGATATCGTGATCAGAGTCTCAATGGGGTTAGTACTTAACTATTGTTTTAATTCATTATCTAATTTATAAACAAGTCTCTTGTAAGCTAACTGTAGGATTTAATTTTGTAAGATGAGTACATATTCAACTTACAACCATAATCTATATATAAATAAAGAATGAATTTTGGTTGTAACTGATGAACTATAAGATCTTATAAAATTATATCCGTAAAATTGGTATATATAACATTATCGATTAAACGATTGGCTAATTTTGATAACCTGCAGGATTCTCATACAAATACTTTGCAGCTATGTCACTCTCCCACTTTATGCCCTCGTCACTCAGGTTTAGTTCTTCTATTCACGTATATTCACATGAAACAAATCAGGAATAATATCGAAACTTTTAGTAAATGAAAATGAGAAAATTCATTTTTATAATTATGGTCCCAAAATAGTTTTGCTAAGTTTAAAATATTAATTTTAGTCTTCAATCATTGGGGGTTTCCATCCACTTAAATATGTGATACCATCTTACTGACTTTGAAAATAAGAAATCTTCACATTTCTTTTCTCTTTTACAAATTTCCACATAGAAGTCATACAAGCTAGTGGTGCTACATTGTCTAAATGTACGGAGTCTTGTGCTAAATTCCTATATGGTAAATTCGAATGAAAAACACTAAAATTGAACAATTTTTTATAAGTTACAGAACTAAAATTTGTGTTTTCAATTTAATATGATTTTATTCGAGCAAGTTATAATAAACATGATTAATAAAAATATTATTTTTCCTAAATGAAAATAAAGCATAGCATATAAGATATTTTATTATAAAAATATATATATTGTTTCATTTTTTATCATTTGATTACTTGAATATAAATATTATTTGGAAAATTTTCAATTTTCGTTCCCTAATTTAGACCCTAGCTCTTCAAGTTTTTTTACCATTAATATATTTTAATTTAATTTTTAATTCTTTAACTATCGTTTCTTTTTCTCAATTTTAGTTCGATTTTGCTTGATATGTCAATTTTTGCCTATGCGGACGTTGATAATGAGAAATATACATAAGCAGTTATCGCGTCCATATAAACAAAAATCGAAACTTCAAACAAAATCGGATGGAAGTTGAAAAAAAAAAACTAATAGTGGAAGGATCAGAATAGGTGCTAAATCAGAATAGGTGCTAAAAACATGAACAAGATACATAATAAAAATTATTGCCTAAGCATGAAAATATGAACAAGATCTAACTTTGTTGTGGCTAACCATAACAGATGGGATCAACCATGAAACCCACCATATTCAACGAAAGAGTAGCCAATGCCCTAAAAAGCTGGCACCACACAGCCAAGAAACACATCAAAGAAAGCAAGCATTCTACTCCGGCGACGCCCATGTCTAGCCGCCCCGCCACCCCCTCGCGCAGCACCTCCCCCATCCATCTTCTCCGCCATTACAGGTCGGAAATCGACAGCATTCCACAAAAGTCCAACTACGACTGCGATAATGACGACGCCCCGTCTCCCAGCCGATTCCAAGGCCAGGGAGACACTTTTCACCACAACATCGAGCTTGCTGACGTGGATTACCGTGAAACGGAGCCTCATTACGAGCCCAGCTCCTCCCAGGTGGTGCCGCTGCCACAGCCACCACGGGAGGAGTATGAGATGAGCTTTGCTGGGTCCACTAAGGACTTCTCTTTTGACAAGAGAGATCGAACATAAATAGGGTTTGAAATTTGTATCTATTTAATTTTCTTGGCATATATTATACAGGGTTAGTTTGCTAGGTTTCTTTCTTGAGGAAAATTGAGATTTATAGGACAAGTTCTTTGGTTTATTTCTTTCTTTTTTTTTCCCCACAAACTTGAAATATATTTGTATAGAAACAAATTGTTTCCAATTATTCTATCAATAGTTGATAAATATAAGTGGAAGATGTGGTTTTGGGGAATCAGAAATTTGGGAACAATTCGATCACGTGGAAATTATTTTGCTTTGGGGCGGTTTGGTATGAGGATTCAAGAATAATGAATCTTTTATTCACATTAGAGAGGACAGAGTATATATATATATATATATATATATATATATATATATATATATATATATATATATATATATATATATATATATTATCTGTTAGTTAAAATTATTAGAACATGTGAATTGAAATTAAATATGGAATATATAATATTATTATATGAAGTTTGTCTATAATTGATCAAACAAAAATATTATATGTTAATTAAATCCAAGCTAAAGTAGAAATTATATCACAGAAATTCATATGAGACTGACTAATCTAAAATCTTACGTCAGACAAAATTTTAGATGGTCTTATATGAAATAGATTTTGACTGTGCTAAATAGATTGGCTCGCTTTTATTAATTCATATGAACTTCGTCTTACATAAAGTCTCACGTGAGACCATCTCACATTATCAACAACATAACATATTAACTTCTAAATTTTCTGATTTAATTTATGTGTAAAATGGGTAAATAATATTCTTCATGAACTTTTTCTATTAAATACTTTAAACATTGTTAGTATACAAACTACTAATTTTTTTACAATTTAATAGAATTCTAGTATTATATATACTAGTTTTGATCAGACACAACTCTAGTATACACATCTTACGTATTTCGGTTAATTTTTCATTTGATAACTAGTTTTCCTACTAATTCTATTAATTTTGCATTTCATAACTAGTTTTTCTATACATTCCTATTAATTTCTCACTTCATAAATAGTTTTCTATTAATTTCTTATTTCATAACTAATAATTCTATGCATTTCTATTATTATTTTCATTTCATAACTAGTTTTTCTATTAATTTCTCATTTCATAATGTTGGGTTATTTCCATTAGGTTTTGATGTGACAATGTAACTTTGGATAGGAAATTAAAGTACCCATTTTCCACGTTCTTGTAACTGGATTTAAGTTTAATAAGCTTATCTTTATAAGTTATGTTTTGTGAAGATGTAAAAATCTGAAAGATATAGGATACTGATGTTAGCAGGATTTTGGATTTAAAGAAACTTTGAGGACTGATTTTCAGCATGGAAAGTCAGTAAGCTGAAGTTGCAGTCAAAATCAGGAAGCTGGATCAGGAAGCAGCAAACAGATAGCAAGAAGAGATCAGGAACCTAGCTGCAGGATTCTGGAACAGGAAGCTGTTCACTGCAGGATTCAGGAACCAGAAGCTGTTCAGGATCAGGAAGCAGACACAGATCAGAAAGGAAATGCAGGTCAGGAAGCTGACTGCAGGTTTCAGGAACAGGAAACTGTTCTGAAACAGAAACCTGGCGCAGAACAGAAAGCGGCTACTGCAACCTATCAGGATCAGGAAGCTATCGCAGGTTAGGAACCTGACTGCAGGATTCAGGAACATGAAGCTATTTAGGATCAGGAAGCAGACATAAATCAGAAAGAAAATGCAGATCAGGAAGCTGACTGTAGGTTTCAGGAACAGGAAGTTGTTTTCAAAAAAAAACCTGACGCAAAACAGAAAGTGGCTATTGCAACCTAAGCAGCAAACTGTAAGTCTTTCTAACCTATTCAATGCAGTACGAGGAATATGCTGGATATAGTACGAGAATTGGTTCCTGTCTAAGTTACCAGTAGATAGAAGTTAGTGTCGAGCCAATGAGGTGTTGCCACTTGGACTGCGGCTCTGCAAAAATACTGTAACAGGAGTATGACGCCATTAATGCGAATCAGAGTAGGACATACTCTAAATCCCAAATCTTCCAAGACGTATTTAATGCAAAGATTTGAAGATCAATTTGAATTGCAACAAAGACAGTGCCTCTCTTTAACGGGTATTTTCCTAAGGATATAAATAGAAGGATGGAGCGACTTTGAAAACTACTGAACAACTGAACATATTGTGTATATTCTAAGCTCTTCACTCTCAAGCTATTTTCAAGCTATCCAAGTTCAGTCACTCAACCTTCTGAAGCAGTCATTCAAGCACTCGAGCTTTCAAGTTCAAGGCTGACTTCAAAGTTGCACCAGTTGAAGAACACATATACTTTTAACCATTTGTTGTGTGTTAGGTTGTTTTAGTTTGGTGTACTTAGTTGACAAGATTAGATCTTTGCTAAGTTTTAGTCTTGTGTAGGCTATTTTCTCTGTGTGAGATATTGTACCTTGTATGGGATTTGACCTAGGAATCTTTGATTCTAGTAGGTAAACTTGTGTAGGCAGAGGTTTGTAAAGCTAAGTCTTGTAAAACAAACTAACCTAACAAAATTTCTCCTTGAGAAGGAGTAGAGTGGACGTAGAAGGATTACACCACCTTCGAACCATTATAAACCCTTGTGTGTTTACTATTTTTGATTATTTGTTGCATTGCATTATAGCATATCTATCTTGCTGCATTTGTCATAAGCATTCTGGTCAAATGATTTATTGAAAATCATATTTGTAAAAATGAAACTATTTTCAAAAGGAAACTCTATCTTTACTTATTCCGCTGCATACTGTGATAACCGGATCAGGAACTTAAATCAGCATACTGTCAGGTTTCTGAATCGAGTCAGCTTACTGCATTTTTTGTAGAATTAGGAACCTGTTCATAGAAAAGTTTTTAAAATGAAAAATCGATAGAGGTTCATTCACCCCGAACCTCTGACCACTTGGGACCAACACAAAACTAGTGTTTTCTATTAATATTGTTGAGAATTATTAAGAATTGATTGATGATTGTTTATCCTACACTACAATAGTAGTAGATGAGCCATCAGAAATCGGTCCAACCTTGAATCAAGGTTTTATGGACACGTCGATTCCCTTGACAACAATCAACCCGATAGAACAAGCAAACACATCTTTCTAGAATCTGAATAGCCTAAATGAGTCTGATAATTTTCTGGCAAATCATAGACAACTAAAATCTGATCAATTGAGGAGGACATCAAACACAAAACAGAAAAAGAATCTTCAAAAGAGAAAAAACGAGAAAGAAGCCATGAGAAAAGCAGAAGTAGAATTATTCGAGGATTTTGTTAGGGACTTAGTGTCTCTAGAAGATGAAGAAGCAAGAGCCAGAAACCTTTGGGAGAAGCACAAAAAAAGGAAACAGATGATGAAAACCAAATCAGTAATCAAGGATGCAAACAAAACGTGGCAATTGAGTCAGGCAGTGGGCTTAAGAACTATAAATTCGGAAGAGGCTATCTTGAATAAAATTGTGGAAATTGAAGTTCAAGAACTTGATGCAACCAGAAAAACCAAGGAGTCAAATGAGAATGGTTTTTAATGAAGATTTTGTCATTGAATATCAGAGGCTTGGGGAGTAGAATTAAAAGACAAGAAATTCGGGAGATTATAAGAAGTCACAATATCGAATTTTTGTGTGTATAGAAAACTAAATTGGAAGAAGTGAATGATTATATATGTAAAACAATGTGGGGGAGGGCAGAATCAACTGGGCATCAAAAGGAGCAGAAGGAAGATCAGGCGGAATTCTATCTATCTGGAATACAAAAGTATTTTCTTGTCTTAGTTCTTGGCATATGGATGGAGCATTGATTGTTAATGGGCTTTGGGTGAAGAAAGAATTCATTATTGTGTTATCAATGTTTATTCTTCTTGTGTTGTCTGTTAAACGGGAACTTTGGGATCGAATTATCACTGTGATTAATCGATACCCATCATCATGTATTTGTGTCGCCGGGGATTTTAATTCGATTCGAAGAGCATCTGAAAGAAAAGACAGAAGTGTTACATCTTGCACCAGGGACATTTTGGAGTTCGATAACTTTATTCGAAATTCAGGATTAGTCGATGTTCCACTCCATGGAAGAAACTATACTTGGTACAAGCCTGATGGCAGCTGCAAAAGCAGAATCGATAGGATAATGCTTAACAATAATTGGCTTGCAAGATGGCCTAACTCGCATCAAAGAGGGCTGAAAAGGTCGATTTCAGATCACTGTCCGATTACACTTGGAATCAAAGTCAAAGATTGGGGCCTTAAACCTTTTAGGAGCCTAAATGCTTGGTTTTCTCACCAGGATTTTTTGATTAGTAAATGGCGAAGTTATGTCGTAAGAGGATGGAGCGGCTACAGAATAAAAGAAAAACTCAGAATTCTAAAAAATGACCTCAAAACTTGGAATCAGCAGGTATTTGGCCATCTTGATACAAAGATTCAGAAACAGAGGGAGGAGATTGCACGACTTGATACCATTGACGACACATTCGGATTAGATGATCAAGAGAAAATCATGAGAAAGGAAGCAACATCGGAGTTATTTAGAGATCTTGAGCTGAAAAACGGTATTCTTGCACAAAAGTCCAGATGTAAATGGTTAAAGGAAGGGGATGCAAACTCAAAATACTTTCATAGCTATATTAACAGAAGAAGGAAGAAAAATGAGATTCTGGGAATTAATATCAATAGAGAGTGGACTGAAGAAGTGATCGATGTGAAGAAAGAGGTGTTCGAACATTTCAAAAAACACTACCAAAAGAAAGACTTTACGAGACCATCTCTAGCTTCTGACTTCACAACCAGAAGGGTCAATGCTTTGGATAATGAAATGCTGATTTCTCCATTCACAGAAGAGGAAATCAAGAAGACAGTGTGGTCATGTGAAAGCTCGAAAAGCCCTGAGCCGGATGGATTTAATTTTGCATTCCTAAAAAAGTTCTAAGAGATCTTCAAATCTGATTTTATAAGTAT
The DNA here is from genome assembly GCA_954870855.1 of Scutellaria minor. Classification (NCBI taxonomy): domain Eukaryota; kingdom Viridiplantae; phylum Streptophyta; class Magnoliopsida; order Lamiales; family Lamiaceae; genus Scutellaria; species Scutellaria minor. The sequence goes on from OX940729.1 coordinate 7,455,650, forward strand.
GATGACCGAATTCCACCTTCATGGACAATTAGTCAAATGAATCAATCCATCATTCATAGTCGTATTACCCAAGAAGGAAACAACACTTGCCTTGAATGATTACAGGCCATATCTCTTATTGGTGGTATTTACAAGATTATCTCGAAGACTTTGGCCAGACGTTTGAGCTTGGTTCTTGATTCTATTATCTCAGAATACCAGAGTGTCTTCATTGGAAATAGACAGATTCTGGATAGCATGGTGGTACTTAATGAAGCGATTGACGAAGCAAAGAAGAGACAACTTTAAAGGATCTTTTTCAAGATTGATTTTGCCAAAGCATACGACTCGATAGATTGGGGTTTCATTGTCTTAATGATGGAGCGTTTCGACTTCAGTCCCAAATGGAGGAAATGGGTAATGGAATGCATTTCAACTGCAACTGCATCGGTCCTAATGAACAGAAGTCCTTCCGGTAAGTTTAGATTGGAACGGGGTTTGAGATAGGGAGACCCTCTTTCTCCCTTCTTATTTATCATCCTCGCGGAAGGCTTAAGCATCATGATGTCGAAAGCTACAGATTTGGGGCTCTTTGAAGCAGTAAGTATTGGGAGAAATAACGTTAAAGTGTCACATCTACAGTTCGTAGATGACACAATATTTATGGGGACAACAAAAATGGAAAATGTGTGGACTATGAGGCGCATATTGAGAAATATGAAACTACTTTCGGGATTAAAAGTGAACTTCGACAAATGCAGTATTTTTGGGATGAATATTGAAGAAAGAAGGCTCACAGAAATGGCAGAAATTTTGGGTTGCGGTGCTGTGTTGATTCAAGAACTGAGCAACCATGCACTTCAGCTCTGGAGACAAGTCTTTAATTTGTAGGTGTATTTAATTTGTAAAAGTTGTTGTAATGAATTCTGTCAATCCTTTGGTATTTAATGTGTTGATGAATTAGGTGGGAAAATTTAGGATTTTGAATTTGGAGGGAACTCAAGACATGGTTGATTAGGTGGGAACTCAAATTTGATTTAAATGTATTTTGAATTATGTCTAAACGTTGAATGGTTTCCCTTTAGGTGTATTTAATTTGTAAAAGTTGTAATGAATTTTGTCAGCTGTGTTGTTTTGTATTTTTTTTTAATTTATTTTTTTAATTTTTCCTCTATTAGAAAATTGGCGGGAATATTTAATCCTTAATTATTTTCCTAACTCAAAGAGGATTGTACAGTGTGATGATCACAATACCCTTTATCTTTTACACATCATATCTACTTTCTTAAAACTCGTGCGAACAGTAATCAACCCATTTTTTGTGGACGGAGGGAGTATGATTTTTGAGATATAAGTAATCTATATATATATATATATATATATATAACTGAATAATATAGTTATTACCAATATGTTTGTAGATTAGTTATCTTTCAATATTTTTTCAAATCTTTTATTACCTTGATTTCTCATTAAATTTCTCTGTCTGTATACGATGTCTTCTGACAAATAGGTCCAACATTTCTCCCAAACGTCCTCGGTCTGCTCAAGCAATCTTTTGAAAGAAGGGTTACGAACAATCCTCTTAGCAAATGGGCGGATCCCCAAAAACTTGCCTCAACAATACCATCAATGTACTCTTTATCATCCTACAACAATCCTAAGACGTAGCAAGCATCACGATACATATCATACTGCACACCGTTGATCTTTTTTATATCATCGTAACATTCACAACCATGAACCACATTGAGCAAGCATCTAAGGTAGTAAGAATCACCTGATCCTGGAGGTATATAGTACATTCTTGCTAAGGAGAAACCTCTCTCATTTAGAGATTAGTCTAATAATCCGAGACCAATCATAGGATCGATGTTAGCTTATTGTGTGATGTTTTGTGTTTGGGTATATCTTATACCATTCATGTGGCTTTAATAAAAAATTCACTTTGACTGATCAAAAAAAAATAGTAGTTCGAATATTGAGGGTTGATCGATAATTTATCCTTCTAGATTGTATACAATAGTAGTTCGAGTTGAGATTGATTTACAATCTATCCTCCTAAACTACACGATACAATAGTAGTTCGATATTGAGGATTCTTGAACTGCAATGTAGTAGTTCGATTTTAGTACTCACTTCATATTTTGTAACTTTTAATTTTAGAGAATTCCTTAAGAATTGATTTAGTATTAACTGCTATCTTTTCCTAAATGCAAGCAATCAAACAATTCCTGTTCCGATACCTTTGATTTGAAGCAAATAGAAATACTTACAGTTTTCTAGGGCGAAAGCATAGCATATATGTAAAAAAATGGGTTCAAAAGTTAGTTCAAGGTCATACAAAAAACAAATCTTACTTACATAAAAGATGCAATTGAAATTTACAATATAAGTTTATTTATTTTATATACACGATGCAATCGAATACCTATATTAAAATATTTTGAAAATAATAATGAAAATTTAAATTTAAATATATTCAGAATTTCCATGATAATATTGATATTTTCATAAATTTGAAGTGTTAATATTTTTGTCGATATTGATATTTATCACCAAATATAATATGAAACACTAGTTATTAAAAAGACCAAAATGATTAGTATAATTTCAATCAAAAACTTATTAATCAACAAATTCATAATTATATATGTGACAACATTTGTGACTAAAGATGACATTAATATCAAAATATCTATATTTGAATATAATTTAGGAATTAAAATATGAATCATAACTAGTTGCTAAAAAAAAATGCAATGACTAACTATAATTGTTTCATTGAATTTGATTGGATAGAGATTAAATCTTATTTATAAACATCTAAGAATGTTAAACATCAATACAAAAAATGAAAGAAAAAAAAAATACAACCACTAACTATAATCGGTTCATTGAATCTTATTTTGACTATAGATGTTTATGTTGACTGTAACTAACAATTAGTCAATTAATTAAGAATTCTATTTATCTATAAAACAAAATTGATAGTTTCATAAATTTGAATTATTATTACTTTTTTGATAATTATATGTTGAATTTAAGTCATTGACATTTTCTTAATTTCTTAGTTATTCAATATCAAAAATATATCTAATGATCAGTATACGAATCAACTAATTAAAAATTCTATTTATCAAAAAATATCATATTCTCATGAATTTAATTGATTGTTATTTTTGTCGATAATTATATGCTGAATTTGATATGTTTCAACATTTTCTTGATATTTTAGTTATTCAATATCGAGATATATCAATATATTCTAAATATTGATTACAAGTATATCATTATATGATATTCATACATACAAATCTAGACCTGATTGGTTTAATTATATATATATATATATATATATATATATATATATATATATATATTCATTTCGAGAAGTGTCAAATGTAAGTAAGACTTTGCAAATTTTACTAACTCTTTAAAAAAAAATCTCAACAGTTTTATAGAAAAAATTGGTGAAAATACCTCAATTATGACCTTATCCTTTTTTTTAGTTGTTAAGAATACTCCAAATGTTAATGAATAATGATAGTTGCCAAAAAAAAAAACCTTTTTACTGTTAATAACCAATTGACATGCTCACATGATCGGTTATTACATATGTGGAATCAATTTTTCTTTATTTTTTCCTTCTAATTCCAGATCACTCGAAAAGAAAGATAAAAATTAGTAAATTTCACTAAACATAATGAATCACTATTATTATGGTTAATTACATAAAAAAACACAAGTTATGGTCAATTTTATTTTCAATATTAACTTTGAATGTTAAGAACAGAAACACTCAATTTAATATTTGTATTAATTTGGGGCATGATTGGGCTTTCCGGGCTCCATTAATTGATGATGTGGAGCCCAAAATATATAAAATAATTCCCGTTAGCACCCATGTGAAATTATACGGAAAAAAAAATCCACAATTAAGATTTTTTTTCCTTAATTGTGGATATTTTTTACCTTTTAATTCACGTAAATGATGATGTAGATTATACATTTCGGGCTCTACGTCAATAATTGGAGTGCGAAAAGCCCAATCATGCCTCGAACTGTTACAAGTATTAAATTGAATGTTTATAATGTTAACTTTCAAAGTTCATGTTGTAAATAAAAATGGACCCGAGGGTTGTGTTTTTTTATGTAATTAAAAATTATTATTATGTTTGAAAATTTTAAAGAAACAAATAAAATTGAGATATTATTTAATATAAAAATATAACATGTGAAAATGTTGTTTAAAGAATTATAAAAATATTTTAAATTATCTAAATAAAAAATAAATTTAGAAAAACTTTCAAAAATAAAGTAATAATTATCATTATTATTAGATTATGAAAATTACTTTTGAAATTTTAAATTTAACAAATAAAATATATAATGGGTATTTTCAAACTTTAATTGACGGGTATTCTTAAAAACTCAAAAAATTAAAAGGAGAGGTCATAATTAGGGGTAATATATAGGTTTTTTTTTTCAATTTTTCCCAAATTTATATATTTGATGACACTTTTCTAAATGTGTTACTAATTGACAATTATAATGATGTTTTATTGTATGCGTTTCGAAAAAAGAATTTATAAATTAAATACACATTTAAAAAGCATTATTAAACACTTATTTTTATTAACATTTTAAGAAATGTCATTGTGTTGGGAAAATTCCCAGCATCCTGCCTTGGGTCGGAGCCTAAAAATTGGCTCTGCCAGATTCGAAATCGTGAGCGCAAAGTTATATGAGTATAAGGCGTTAAAGTTGCGCCCTATGCCTACAGGATATCCTTTTGGTGTAGTGGTAAGCGCTTGATGGTCCTAACACTTGGTATCAGAGCAGGTCACAGGTTCGAATCCCCTCGAGAGCACATTGCAGGAGTAAGCTGTCAGGGCCTTGGAACTAAGGATGCTGACGCGCAGTGTAGGTTTCTGGGTGGCGGGGACCTGAGAAAGGTGAACGGACTTGGAACCGGGTTGCTAGGTAGCCCGGACCTGGAACTGAAAATGCGTTTTCCTGCCTGTTAGAGGAGTTGGGACAACTATTTTTTTCCAATATTGTTTTTGCCGAAAGGAAAGATTCCTCGTTTGGTGTGGCGTAGCTGCTTTCCACGACTACGAGCTGCAAAGTCGCTATACGTGGCGAAAGCCCTTTCATTTAGCGGCTACGAGGGTGAACGGACCTGGAACCAGGTTGCTAGGTGGTCGGGACCTGAGAAAGGTGAACGAACTTGGAACTAAAAAGACGGGGACCTGAGAAAAGTGAATGGACCTAGAACCAGGTTGCTAGGTGGCCGGGACCTGAAAGGACCTGAGAAAGGTGAACGGACCTGGAACCAGGTTGCTAAGTGGCTGGGACCTGAGAAAGGTGAACAGACCTGGAACTGAAAAAGTGTTTTCCTGTCTGTTAGAGGAGTTAGGACAACTACTTTTTTCCAATACTGTTTTTACCGAAAGGAAAGATTCCCCATTTGGTGTGGCGTAGCTGCTTTCCACGACTACGAGCTGCAAAGTCGTTATACGTGGTGAAAGCCCTTTCGTTTAGCGGCTACGAGGGTGAACGGACCTGGAACCAGGTTGCTAGGTTGCCGGGACCTGAGAAAGGTGAACGAACTTGAAACTGAAAAGGCGCTGACGTAGCAGTGTGAAGGCGTGATGGCGCCGAGTCATGGTATGGTGGTAGCGCGAGACGTGACGATGCCGAGTCACGGTGACATCGAGGTGTGGCGAGTAGGCATGACGGTGCCGAGTCATGAAGATGTCGGGCAGTAAGCTAGGTTGCTACTGAGTAAGCTGACCTAGGTTGCTATTACTGAGTAAGTAAGCTGACCTAGGTTGTTATTGAGTAAGCTGACTTGAGGTTGCTGAAGCAGGTTGCTGAAGAAGTAAGCTTCTGAGTTCAAGGTTGCTGGAGTGGAGAAAGCTGGCAGGTGCTGGAACTAGGTTGCTAGGTGGTCGGGACCTGAGAAAGGTGAACGAACCTAGAGTGGAGAAAGCTGGCAGGTGCTGGAATCAGGTTGTTAGGTGGCCGGGACCTGAGAAAGGTGAACGAACTTGGAACTGAAAAGACGGGGACCTGAAAAAGGTGAACGGACCTGGAACCAAGTTGCTAGGTGGCCGGGACCTGAGAGGACATGACAAAGGTGAACAGACCTAGAACCAAGTTGCTAGGTGGCCGGGACCTGAGAAAGGTGAACGGACCTGGAATTGAAAAGGTGTTTTCCTGCTTGTTAAGGGACTTAGGACAACTACTTTTTTCCAATACTGCTTTTGCCGAAAGGAAAGATTCCCCGTCTGGTATGACGTAGCTATTTTCCACGACTACGAGCTGCAAAGTCGCTATACGTGGTGAAAGCCCTTTCGTTTAGCGGCTACGAGGGTGAGCAGACCTGGAACCAGGTTGCTAGGTGGCCGGGACCTGAGAAAGGTGAACGGACTTGAAACTGAAAAGGTGTGACGACTAGGACTTATCGATACATAATTTGATAATTAAATATCTAAATCCCTAATTATTTGATTTATTTTAAGTGTGTTTCAAAAAATTTAATTATAAGTATGCTTTAATTAAGTTTAACGTTTGGGAGATTTAATTCAAAAAAGACAAAGTCGACAAAATAATTCATAAGTGGGACGAAATGAACGAGAATGAAAAATCGAACAAAACGCAAAAAGAATGGATCAAATCGGAGTTCGTTTGATATCCCAAATTAATTAATATCATAAGAATGTTTAATATAAAGTTTAAGATTATAATATGTTTAATGAAAAGATTAACCTAAAGTATAAAACAGTGTATCAACCTAAGTAAAAATCATATGCTAATTTTAACCTAAGGTAACTAATGTCATAAAACTCTCCTCATTCTCTCCTCTTCTCCGGCGGCCGGTCGGCCGGAGTGCCGCCGTCGCCGCCGCCGGCGACCACCGTCGCCGGATTTTCTTTCCAACCGAAATATATCAAACCCTATACCATCTTGAAGCTCTCGCCGAGCCCGTTCCAACCCCGGGCTCAGAATCGTCATCCACCGCCGCGTTCGCCGGAGAAGACACGACTTTCTCTCTCTAGAAACCCACACTTTCTCTCTCTTCGTTCTCGGCCATCCGGCCACCGATCGGGATGATTCTTGAGCCTAAAGTGAAGTTCTCGCCGAGCTCGTCTCGATTCCAGGCTCAAATCGTTGATCAGACCAGCCGATTTCCAGCATGCAACGGTCAAAGTTTTCTGCAAAAGTGCTATCTCTCTCATCTCTCCCTCTGGTCTGGTGTCGGAGGCGGCGCATGCAGCGCTACCGTGTGGGTGATCGGCTGGTGCAAAGAGCGCCGGCAATGGTTGGTTGTGGTGGAGTTTGGGGTTGTGCTTAGTTGGGTTGGTGGTGGAGAAGTGATGTTTGGTGGCAGCTTTCTCGACGCCGCCGTGGTCGGAGGAGGCCGGTACTCGGTGCGCCGGTGAAGGAGGGTGCTAGAGGTGGAGTTTGGAGGTGGCAGTGGCGGGATGACGGGGGGCAGTGGTGGTTTGGGGGTAGGTTTGGTTTTGAGAATTTGTTATTCTTCAGGGACTTCTTTGCAAATTCTTCAAGTTGTGCTTATTTTCATTTTGGTCCTCAGCTTCTATTCTCTACACTTTGGTCCTCAAAGTTCTGGAAATTATATTTCCACCCCAAGACTTGTCAAGGCTTTAACTTTCCTCCCCAAAACTCTTGTATATTACATTCTGACCCCCCCAGAATTCCTGAAACTTCGTTTTGACCCCAAAACTTATCTGTAATTACAGTTTTACCCATCAAACCCTCCAAACCCTAAAATGCTTCGTTTAGCTTCGTTTCTTATCCATTTTAATTCGTTCTCGTCTCTAAAGCTTCCTTTTTGAATTCTCTATATTTCTGGACCTTGTAGGGTCGGGTTATGTTCTGTTTTCAATTCGTTGTTTCTTCCGAGCATTTAATTATAAATGCTTAATTAATAAGTGCAACCTAATAATTTACGTTGTGTGTTTGTAAGCCCAAACGCATCGAACCCATCTCCGAACTAAAAGAAAAAGAACGTGTTAATCGCACCGCCTAGGCTGAGGTGGGGGTAATTTCTGAATTAACGTTTAACTTTACGTTTATTTTGTATAGTCGCATGCTAGGATTTTCGATAAACTATGATATGATGATGAACGTTATATGATATGCGATTTGAGATTATGAGCATGAAATGTGATTGATAATATCAGCATGCTATTAATTGTTATACATGTCCTTTTTATGTGCTATGTCTACGTGCTGTGAATTGAATCTGTTATTAGGATTAAGATAAGATATGTGTTCATGTGCACGGTCTTTGGGAAGACAGGTTGGGATTAAGTCCTAACAGGAAAATGGAGGATTTGTGAAGTCCCCCTAACCAAATAATCACCCGAAGGATTAGGTGGTGGGGTAAGGCGGGATATACCTGCGCCCACGTCATTTATGTGTTGTGCATTGTACTTGCTGTGATTAACTGCTTATCTGATTTAAAGTTTTATGTTAATTTATGAACTTGCCTCCACGGGGTGTGTTTCTATGCACTCACCCCGCTTACGTGTTCGTTATAGGTGATGATTTTGTTGGGAGGAGTTGAAGGGAGAGATGTGCCCTGTCTATTAAAGATTTCTTTTGTTATTACGATATTTTGTTATGATGATTTGTTAAACTGTTTCGGAACAACGTACGCTTACGTTTTCTTTTGGTCTAAACACGTGTTGTTAAAATCTGCTGCTGTAAATAGATAACTTATAAAGTTCGATATATATATATATCTTCATCGTTTCTCTTTTCTTCTTTTCTGCACGCCTGTCGGGGATACTCTGATAATTTAAAAATGTTTTTCCTAAATTTATTAATCTTTTATAATAAAATATGGTTAAGTTTCGGGGCGTGATAAAAGGTGCTGGCGTAGCAGTGCGAAAGCGTGGTGGCGCCGAGTCATGGTATGGTGGTGGTGCGAGGCGTGACGATGCCGAGTCACGATGACATTGAGGTGTGGCGAGTAGGCATGATGGTACCGAGTCATGAAGATGTCGGGCAGTAAGCTAGGTTGCTACTGAGTAAGCGCGTGGAACGAAGGCGTGGTGGCGCCGAGTCATGATATGGTGGTGGCGCGAGGTGTGACGATGTCGAGTCACGGTGACATCGAGGTGTGGCGAGTAGGCATAACGGTGCCGAGTCATGAAGATGTCGGGCAGTAAGCTAGGTTACTACTGAGTAAGCTGACCTAGGTTGCTACTGAGTAAGTAAGGTGACCTAGGTTGCTATTACTGAGTAAGTAAGCTGACCTAGGTTGCTATTGAGTAAGCTGCCCTGAGGTTGCTAAAGTAGGTTGCTGAAGAAGTAAGCTGCTAAGTTCAAGGTTGCTGGAGTGGAGAAAACTGGCAGGTGCTGGAACGAGGTTGCTGCTGAGTTCAAGGTTGCTGGAGTGGAGAAAGCTGGCAGGTGTTGGAACCAGGTTGCTAGGTGGTCGGGACCTGAGAAAGGTGAACGGACCTAGAGTGGAGAAAGCTGACAGGTACTAGAACCAAGTTGCTAGGTGGCCGAGACCTGAGAAAGATGAACGGACCTGGAACTGAAAAAGTGCTGGCGTAGCAGAGCATGATGCGAAGACGTGGTGGCGCCGAGTCATGGTATGGTGGTGGCGCGAGGCGTGATGATGTCGAGTCACGGTGACATCGAGGTGTGACGAGTAGGCATGACGGTACCGAGTCATGAAGATGTCGGGTAGTAAGCTAGGTTGCTACTGAATAAGTAAGCTGACCTAGGTTGCTATTGAGTAAGCTGACCGAGTAGGCATGACGGTGCCGAGTCATGAAGATGTCGGGCAGTAAGCTAGGTTGCTACTGAGTAAGCTGACCTAGGTTGCTATTACTGAGTAAGTAAGCTGACCTAGGTTGTTATTGAGTAAGCTGACATGGGGTTGCTGAAGAAGTAAGCTGCTGAGTTCAAGGTTGCTGGAGTGGAGAAAGCTGGCAGGTGCTAGGAGGGGGATTGTTGGGAAAATTCCCAGCATTCTGCCTTGGGTCGGAGCCTAAAAATTGGCTCTGCCAGATTCGAAACTGTGAGCGCAAAGCTACATGAGTATAAGACATTAAAGTAGAGCCAATTCGAAACCGTGAGCGCAAAGTTACATGAATATAAGACATTAAAGTTGTACTCTATGCCTACAGGATATCCTTTTGGTGTAGCGGTAAGCGCTTGATGGTCCCAACACTTATTTTAACATTTACTAAACACTTATTTTAACATTTACTATACACTTATTTTTATTAACATTTTAAGAAATGTCATTGAATTTGAGTCATTAGAAATCCGATTCTTTTAACATGGTGACATTTTTTTTGCAAGCATCGCAATTGTTCATAATATTTATTTTAAATGTCACTATATTGGTGTTATTAAAAGTCCGACTCTTTTAATATAATGATGTTTTTTTGTAAGCGTCACAATTTTACATAGATTAAATACATTTTAAAAAATTTGTCATTAAATACTTATGTATAATAACATTTTTAAAAAAATATTATTATATTTGCGTCATTAAAAGTCCGACTCTTTTAATATACAAACATTTCCTTTTGTAACCATCACAAATTTCTATTGTTGATTATTCACTAATTTATTTTAACTACTTCCTCAAGTGTACAGTGTAGATTGTATAATTGACTGTAAGCAGGTTTTATCCCACAGAAACTAGTTATCTAGAAACTAATTAACTATCCAAATTTAACCACTAATTTTATTTAGGCTACCGAATATATATATATATATATATATATATATATATAAAGTTTCCGATTAATTGGATTAAAAAAAATAAAACAATTAAAATCAATTGAGATTAATAGATATAACAAGACAAGTTATAGAACATGGTATCATCTAATTCACATTAAAACATAATTTTGATCAATCCAAGTTCATTAAATAATTATCTTATATGAGGACTCACAAATATCATATTAACTACTCTCCCAAATAATAAAAAGATATGCGTGGATTTGTGTTAAACCCTAGTCAATCCAGTTGCACTAGTTGGTGCAACTGGTGCACATGAGACCAACTTTATAAAAATTTAAGAACTTGAATTGAAATCAAAGATCCATAATGATTTGAATTAAACTACTAACAAATCCCAAAAACCTTTAGAAATTTAGCTATACAAGAATATTAACAAGCTCATAGATAAGATTGAAAACATCATATCAAACTAATCAAGTATCTAACAACAAAGGAAGGATTAACAATTATATTTGAACGATGATCTCTCGATTCTTTGATCTTTGAATTCTTCTTTTCTTCCTTTAGATGCTCTCAAAATATCTGATTTTTCTCTATAAATGTTGTTACTGATTTATGGATCAATTTTGATCATTTATATCATATTGGATGTCTCCTAAATGAATTAGAAGTGAAAAATATGCCAAAAATCGGATTTTCAAGCAAAATTGGTGTCTTAGGACACGGTCTTGTTGTGTAGCTCGATCGCCCATGTTTGGTTACACAACCCTTGTTTCATCACATGAGGTTGACTGTGTCATGACGCATGCTCATGTTGTGGTGCACGACCTGACCGTGCGCCATTAAATCTTCAATTCCGGTAGTATTTTTTCTTTGTTTCTTCATGGATTACATCTTCAATTCTGGTAGTATTCTTTCTTTGTTTCTTCATCGTTTTTCCATGATTACTTCATCGATTATCAATTACACTTGAAACTAGCACTTTTTCTTACTAAAAATATGAAATTAAGTACAAAACCATCAAATACAACTTACACGCAACTTATACAATAAAATCACTTTATAATCACCATAAAAATATATCTAAATATACTCAAACGAATACATAAACGTACACAAAAATACATGAAAAATGTTGCTTATCATTGACCTAAACGAGTGAATCCATAGACTTAGCCTAACAACATATACATCTCTCATCTTAAGTAAGATCTCAAGTTCGAATCCCCACCACCTTCAATTGTACAAAAAAATTCATTAAATTAAATGACTCTTTATTTCTTTTGAGAAAACCAAACAGATTTCCTTTTTTATTATCTAAGGTTGAGTCACTAGACTCATCATGTAATCTGGTTGTTGGACTTTGAAAGTTTCTAGAAATGTAATTTTTTTTAAATAACACAATTTCAAGCTGACGACAAATTAATTTGATAACAACTTGATTTTTCTAAATCGTTATCATATAAATAACGGGACGTGAATGCTCAAATTTTGAGGTTCAATTCACTGGATATAATTATCAAGTTTGGGAAGGAAAACTTTATTTTGATTCCATTTCTAGTAATGATATATACGTTAGATATCATTATTAAGTTTGGAAAGGAAAAATTTATATTTACTCCATTTCTAGTAATGATATATGCGTGTTATGTGCAGAGAAATATCACAGAAGTTGAATATTTGGTTCAATGAATTCAGGCCCATTTTTATTGCCATATAAATTGTGTGTAAAATTCGACCGAGCCCACATGTTTAAGGGGCCATTGTTAGTCAGAGTCAGCACAGGACCAAAAAAGAAAAAAATTGCAAATTACATTATACATCTTTTAATCACTCCTTTTACTTTTCTTTATTATTATTATTTTTATTATTTTATTTTTATGAAAAACTAAATTGTAAGAGCATTAGTGAAATGCATTTATAATGCAAATAAAGAAAAATGTAACCAAACACCGCAGTGTGATGGAGAAAGGATATGGGCGGGCTCCCTTGCATCAATAAATTTTATTCCAATATTATTATTATAATAATTCACAGCATGCAGAAAAGATAAACAAAAAAAAAAACAGATTATTTCATAGGAAAAGAAATAAAAGTAAAGAAGAAGAAACAAAAATAATTGATAAAGCAGTATCAACTGTGGAGGAGCGGCGGCGAAGGGCGGCGGCCACCAGACAGCTCATCATCACCACCGGATTCACATTGGTGATACTGCTGAGCAATATCAACAGATATAAGGACAACACCCAAACAAAACACTGCATAAAATTGCCTGCTCAACTTCTCCAAAGCCCCTCCAAAAACACCCTTTCCCATTCTCGACTAAAATCAAAAACCCTTTTCAGAAATGACTACTGTGTTTGTGGTAATGAAATGTAAACAATGGGCAAATGGGCGCAGGGATTTGATTATAAATAATAAAAGTGTGGGGGTTTTGCGGTTTTCAAAGTTTTGTCTTCTTGTTGCAATTTCTATTTTGCATTATCTTTACTCTCATCTTTTGAGGCTGATGTTGGGATTGGGCCTCCTATTCTTGGTATGCGCTTAAATCATTTTTCTGCACACTTTATCATTTCTGTTATTATTGATATAAAATTCAAGAAAATTACGGATTTAGGTCTCGTTCACTTTATAGATTTAGGTTGGTTTATAAACCAACCTAAACCTATATTTATTTCATGAGTTTGGAGTCCGAATAATTATTTTGGGCTCGAATATATTTTTATTCGGCCCGGATATATTTGTAGGATTATGCATGATAATTGGTGGGTTTATTATTTTATTTTTCGATTTCCCTAAAATACCCTCATTTTTTCTTCTTTTAATTTAATTCATTTATTAAATTTTGGGATATTAAATTTTATATATATTAAATTATTAAATTTTGGGATATTAAATTATACATATATTAAATTATTTTTTAATCTTTTAAATTATTAAATTATTAAATTTTGGGATATTAAATTATATATATATATATAATTATTTTTTAATCTTTTAAATTATTAAATTTTGGGATATTAAATTATATAAATTATTAAATTATTTTTTAATCTTTTAAATTATTAAATTATTAAATTTTGGGATATTAAATTATATATATATATATATATTAAATTATTTTTTAATCTTTTAAATTATTAAATTTTGGGATATTAAATTATATAAATAATTAAATTATTTTTTAATCTTTTAAATTATTAAATTATTAAATTTTGGGATATTAAATTATATAAATTATTAAATTTTGGGATATTAAATTATTTTTTAATCTTTTAATATATATATAATTAATTTAATTCATGGTTTTTGAATTATTATAAGTAAGAGCATAATCGTCTTTTCATATTTTTTATTAGTCCTAACCCACAAAGCAAACACCAAATTTAAATTAAACCCACATTTACAAGCTCATAATCCTTCAAACCAAACATCAAAATTAACTTAAACCTACCACAAAACCTACATACCAAACACCCAAATTACATCATTTTTATCTTTGATAAACAGTAAAAGCCCATCATTTTTAACAATCTTAACAAATCCAACATCCGAAGTGAACGGGCACTTAGTGTAATAACTTTTTAGTCATTCTTTAGTTAGCGAATACTGATATTCAGTGCGTTGAAATTAGGATAAAGATTTTTTAATTTGGGAAAATTTAGAATAATTAGCCCAAATTTTCAAAATTCAGGCTGCAGTGCATGTTTATCTTTAAATTCGGGATTTTTGAAAATTTGATATATTCTCACTCAAATCGTGTATAAATCAAATTGAATTCAATAAACTGATTTGGATTTTTGATATGGCTTGAGTGGAGAAGTGTTTTGGAGTAGAAAAAAAAAACTTTATATGTTAAGTTTTGAGGGAAATCAAATTTCTGATGAGTTTGAAGTGGTCATGGCGAGTTTTGACAGTGATGTGATGATGTTGATGAAATTAAACTATAGAATTATATTGTTGATACTCTAGAGATAAAAATCTCTTAACTTATTTAAAATATCTGCCACAACGTCAGAATCCATCATAACCACCTTTAAACTCACCCAAAATTCGATTTTTCTCAAATTTTGATAGAGAATCAGCCATGCAAAACCATGCACACAAGAGGAATCCTTTTGTCGTGCATGAAGGTCTGATTACAAGAGCAAGGGCTAAGAAGCTTAAAGAGGCTTTGATGATGCTTCTTGTTAAAATTAAGGAAAATATGCATGAAGAGTCCAAGGAAGGCCCAATGATGAATTTAATTGGGTTGGAGATCACTTAATAAGGTGCACTAATGTTGATTTGGGCTTGAAGACACTTTTGTGAGACCGAGGGCCATCAAATTCATGGCTTACATCAAGCCCATGGAATAAGCATTTTGGATGTGATCTAATTAGTCAAAATAACTCCATGTATTCCTTTGTTAGTCAAAGAGTCATATGAGTGGTTTTTAATGTAGTTTTAAGTTACATAGGCTTTATGATAACTCCATAAGTGATAAGTATTAATGCAAGTACTCAAGTGTCATCTTCTAGTCTAAAAATAGATCATATGATCACTTGTAAAACTAATCCTTGGTTGAATACAAAAATTTGAGCTTTAAGCTTGTGTGTTCAATTTATCAAGAACTTATCAAGATCATTAAGCAAGATCTTGTGGCATTCAACATACTGAGGTTCTTGGGTTAAGGTTCTTTCGCTCTAAGTAAGATCAAACTAGATTCGATTTGGGAAAATCCACTGCTTATCTTTATACGTTGGGTTTTTAGATCAATAAATCTAATGGGTCCTTCGTCCTATCCACATCAAATTTTAACCAACTTGTATGTTTTCTACTCCAAACATTCTTCGCAAACCATAGCAAAGCCCCAATACAATTTACTAAATTAAGTTCTATTTAAACTCGATTTGAGCAAGAATTGGATTACATTTTTTAAATGTCCCAATTTGGGAGACACATACACTGCATGCGCAATTTATGCTCGAGTTTTGGAATTTCAGGCTAATTTGTCCTAAATTGACTCAAATTAAAAGGTTAATATCCTAAATTTAGGATCCAAAAAATTAGCATCCTAAATTTACAATTTCCCTTCAAATTCCGTATGTCAACTTTATTTTAGATGATTCCGTGATTTGGAACCACCTTTATAATCCTTCTTTATAGGGTGAATTACAATCTACTGGGGAAAAATTGGGTTAGGTTGATGATGTGTCCTTTCAAATGAGAGCCAACTGTACAACTGTAAAGCCAAATACACAATCTGATATACAGTCAAAGCAACATGGTTCCAAAACTTATCATTTCGATGCCTTCACACACTCCACAAAATAACACCTACCTTAATTACTCATGATCAATGTCCTTCAATAATTTGAAAATCAGTTCCAAAAACCTTCTGATAAATTTGCGCAAGTGTCAATCAATAATGAAAAATAGACAACACAGCCCTTTAACAAAAGATAAAGGATCAGAAAAAAAAACGTCATGTATTTGCATTAAGACAGCACAACTTGCGTGTCATAAGAATGAACATAACTTTAAGAGGAACATTGCACAAGTTTCATCCAAGTTTTGAATCGAGAAAAGAACGCAGTTCAAATCATCTAAGTTTATTTTATGAATAGCCACCATAATAGTCAAATAGTCATGCAAGCCATGCACGACAAAAGCCACACGAGTTGATTGGGGCATGGAGCCGCATGCACGAGCCGTGCAAGTGCGACACAAGCCACAAGAGATGGAATGTAGTTACAAGCATAGATGATTTCTCTTGGGAAAGCTAGTGTTCCTCCCAAATCCAATATTTGTGCAAGAGCATCTTTAGTTTTCACCATCTCAGGAATAAAATCCACACAACATGAATGTGAGTAATTAGTTCTCCCACCTTCTCAAAAAAATAACTAACACTCTAGAAAATAGAATATGTTTCAATTTATCTGTCGTTTTTAAGTTACCAAGAAGAATTAATGACCATTTTTCCAATTTTGCCCCCTATATACTAGACTTCTATTTAGCGCTATATATTAAATTATATCTATCAGTGTATGCCTTATTACAAGACCACACATTTAACCTTAGAACAAAACATGCACAGCCACAACGTATGCCTTATTACAAGACCGTGTCTCAGCTTAAAAAAAATGCTGCCCAGAAAGAGCACACAAGGAACACATGTTTCTTTAATATGTTTCACAGTACGTTTATTTCTTAGAAATTAATGCAGTAAGTAATAGAAATATAAACGTACATAAATGGTTGCAAGCGGTCTCTATTTCTTGTCATCAAGAAATGAACAAGCATAAGCCTCCCTGCAGAACACTTAAAGAAACTTCTCCAGTTCTCCTACAACCAGCAAGCACGATGTTCCTTGAAACATTAACATAAACAGTTAAATGTTAATTAATATCACATATATTACAGTAACTTATCTAGCAAACTAGCTAATCACGAAGAGAGAGAAACACACATAGTCAGACACATTCCAACTGAGACTAACAAAACAAAAAAAAGAAATTTAATACAGACGCTCAATTTCATTTGATAAGCATTCCCAGATGCATTTGAGACTGTGACACCACAAAGACAGCTTGGATAGGACCAATGATTAAGATTTCCAAGTAAGGGGATTATGTCAAACTATACTTTGGGCAGTTTGAGTGTAAAGTTGCCTGAATGGTATGACATTTAAAGCCAAAAGAAATATTTTTTGTCATTTGTGCTACCATCAATATCCTGATTCCTCCATTGGAATGAAACCTCTTGCACATATTGAGAAACTGAAATTGCTTCTCAAACTTCTCAAATCTCTTGCACATATCCTGATAATTTGAAAATCAGTTCAAAAAATCTTCTAATAAATCAATCAATAATGAAAGAGAGACAACCCAACCCTCCAACAAGAGGTAAAAGAACAGGAAACAAAGCAATGCCATGTATTTTAAACTGACATTAACAACATGCATGTCATAAGAATAAATGGACTTAGGAGGAACACTCATCTGCCAAAGTTTCACTTACCTGGTTTTGGCTCGAGAAAAGAAGGTAAAAGATAATTCATAATAAATTATAACATATTATTCTCCTACATAAACTATTAAAGGATGTCTTTTAAGTGTTATGTGATAGTACTATTTCTTAGTTCAATCTTCTAATACTATTTTTAGGGAAAGCCACTATAATAGCCAAATCGAATAATGACAAATTAATAGTAATCGCACTTAAGAAAACATTAATTTTAAACAAATTCACTATTATCCTTAATGAGGTGGAAACACACCAAAAATATGAATTTCAAAACGGTTGTGTGGCATGAGCCCACACGAGCTGGGCAATAGTCACATAAGTCGACACGTCACGAGATACAAACTTGTGCAAGTGCTGCACAAGCCACAAGATATGTGCATGGCACGAGCCGTGTAAGTATTGCATGAGTCACAAGAGTACAGATACAAATAATAAACAAGAAGCTGGTAGAAACTCAGCTTCAAAACAGATTGCAAAGATTAATTCATGGAGATTTTCTATTTGCAATGACCTCTATTCTCTACAGGTTAGCTGTTCTAGAGATTGATCTTCTTTCACAAAATTAGAGGTGGAGATAGATAGCATAAACTCAGACGCATGAATGGTTTCTAGGGAAAGCTAGTGTTCCTCCAAAATCCATACTCATAAAAAAAAAGAGTAATCTCAACGTGTCTTTTAATTTTCTTTGATAGATTGTGTCACTCGGTAAATGTAGAATTAACCGCAAGAAAGACACAACGGTAGAACTGTACACTCTAAGTCACGAACTAAAGTCAGGTCATTTCTCAACGCCCGATATATGTGCTAGAGCATCTTTAGCCTTCACCATCTCAGGAATAAAATCTACACAATATGAACAAGAAAATTATTAGTTCCTCCATTTAAAAATAATCAACGCTTTAGAAAATAGAATATGTTTCAATTCATCTATCATGTTTTATTACCAAGAAGAGTTAATGATCTTTTTTCCAACTTTGTTTTTTCTGCTAGACTTTCATTTAGCGCTATACAATAATTATCCTCATTGTTTGGTGGGTAATATAATCATTTTGTACACATAATTATAACTTTCATTGCTTTCTTATATCTGCGAAACAATCATAAAATGCAATTATTTTGAAACAGATGAAGTAATAAAGAATGGGCTTGATATTAGTTGAATTAAAGATGCTCACAACTCAAAAGGTTTGTAATAAACAAAAGGATGATAAGTACCTGAGAGAAAGTTAAGTCATTTTCGTCTCGAAACAATTGAAACTGCAGGTAAAATTAAGAAGCAAATCAAATGAACGGTATAAACCGAAAAAAAAATACTGCAATCATATACGGATTAAAATGCATTGCAAAATTTCAAACATGAATTAACTGCAACAACAATTACTTGAAAAACAGAGTATAAGAAGGAGCACATAAGAAGCACACAAGACTGCGCTTTAGCTTAAAAAAGTAATGTGCAAAAAGTGCACATAAAGAACACAGGTTTTGTTAATACGTTTCACAGTACATTTATTTCTTTGAAAGTGATGCGATAAGGAATAGAAAGTAGAAACAGAGTACGTACACAAATGGTTGTATGCAGTCTCTTTCTTGTCATCAATAAATAAGCAAGCATAAGCCTCCCTGCAGAACAAGAAACTTCTCCTGCAACCAGTAAGCACAATATTTCGTTAAACATAAGCTGTTAAATGTTACTTCTATATCAATCAAATTATATAGATATTTCAAGATACGGTAACTTATCCAATTGTTAAACAAAATAGTAATCAGGAAAATATAGAAACACACACATACACAAACACATTAGAACATACACTAGTACAACCAAAAAGAAATTTAATACAGACACTCAGTTTCATTAGATAAGCACTCCTAGAATGGTAAAAATTTCCATTTGAGACTGTGACCCCACAAAGACGGCTTGGGTGGGAACAAATGGTTAAGATGTCTAAGGAAGGGGTTCAGCCAACAAAACCTTGGATGATTTGAGTAAAAAGTCGCCACTGGCTTGAGGTTTGAAGTTCTGAATTGTATCGGTAGATAAGGTATGCCTTTTAAGCCAAAAGAAACAATCTTCGTCATTTATGCTACCACTCAATATCCTGATTCCTCCATTGGAATGAAACCTCTATCACATATTTGAGAAACTTAAATTTCTTCTCAAACTTCTTGGGTACGATGATATTTGCAGCATGTACTATAAAAACATTATTCTTTCCTGGCCTCACAATTGGAAAGGAGAATTTCAAAGTAATTGTTGTAATATCTCCAATTCTTTCAGGAAAAAATGAGTTGTT
This sequence comes from Scutellaria minor, assembly GCA_954870855.1. NCBI lineage: Eukaryota > Viridiplantae > Streptophyta > Magnoliopsida > Lamiales > Lamiaceae > Scutellaria > Scutellaria minor. The sequence continues at coordinate 7,475,683 of OX940729.1, forward strand.
AGATCGCAATATAACTTATCCGTAAAAGATCAAGGTAAAATCATTTTTATTTAAAAGGCTGATGGAATTCAAATTTATGGTCACATTGTTTTTATTTAAAACAAAAGGCATAAAGTGCATAGTAACACAGCCACAAGAAGTGGATCGAAAAATACTAAGACTTCCACATATCTCATCTATTGAACAACTGACACCCTCAAGTTTTAGCCACTTTAATCTCTAATCGAACTTAATCAGCTGAGAGCATGTATAAAGTTCCTCTATGTACCTCGTAAATCCATCATGGTAACTAATTATGTTTGTTAATGATTAAGAGCATATATCACATTTGTCAAGACGTGGAAATAATCTGCATTACCTAAAGTGAAATAGCTTCTTTTTCATAAATAGATTTGTAGCACTAAACGAGTAATAGCATATATCAAGTTTGTCAACACGTGGAAAGACTCACATAACTAAAATTAAGTAGTTATATTTTAATAAATAAATGTAACCATAAATGGATAGTGGTGAATATAATATTCAGATAAGGGAAAGTTGGGGTAGGGGAGAAGAAAGAATTGAGGAGAGAGATTAGGGTTAATTCTTAGCTGCCTCTTTCATTCATGTTACTCCCTTAAATACCCCCTACAAAGTTGTTACCCTAATTAACATAAAAACACGCCTACAAAGCAAATAAACAAAAGCAACTTTAAAATAGATCAACGGCTCTGATTCTCCATATCCAACGTCTCTCTTTCTTTTTCCACTTCTGCTGAAATTGAACCCTGAAACACGATTTTATTCACAGCAACTTCATCAATTTCCTTTTTCTTCTTCGATGTCCTAATTCGAGCCCTCTTGCCAATTTTCACCACAATTGCCTTTAATTGATTCCTCAGCAGTTCAATTCCTTGCAATTGCATAACATTACCCCCGCGGCGGAGAGATCCTTGACCCCAATGATCAATCTTTGGGAAGGCAGCAGCGATAAAAGAGGAGTCTTCCCAAGAAGCAGCGTCGGGAGAAAGGTTAGTCCACTGAACTAGTACCTGTGGAACTGATATCCCTTGTTTCTTCACCATCCGTGTATCAATAATAGCCAAAGGTACAATCTTTGGCTGACCCTGAGCGTCTGTAGTGGGTAGTGTTGGGGTTGCCTGAATTTTTGGGCTAATTTGCCGTTTTAGAAGGGAAACGTGAAACACCGGGTGGAGTTGGGCATCCGGTGAGAGTTTCAATCTATAAGCCACTTGTCCAATCTTCTTCAAAATTTCATAGGGCCCATAGTATCGAGCAGAAAGCTTGAGATTTTTCATCAAAATGAGAGAGTTCTGTCGATAGGGTTGCAACTTAAAATAGACCATATCTCCTACTTCAAATGATCTTTCCGAACGGTGTTGGTCTGCATAATACTTCATCCTTTCTTGAGCCAAGGTCAGATTTTTTTTCAACAATTGTGCAATCTGCTGTCTTTCTTTGATCACATTCCGGACCGTAGGTATTTCACTAGGTAAGTAAGAATCAAGGCAGAACTGTTGTGGTTTGTAACCATATAACGCCTGAAAATGTATCATTTTGATACCTGTGTGAAAGTTTGTGTTGTACCAAAATTCAGTCATAGGCAGCCACTTTCCCCACTTCTTTGGATAGTCAAATGTCATACTTCGGAGGTAGGCTTCAACACACTGATTTAGCCTCTCTGTTTGGCCATCCGACTGAGGGTGGTAAGCCGAAGTCATGTTTAATTGAGTACCCAGTGTCTTAAATAATTCTTTCCAAAATAGGCTAGTGAAGACCGGGTCCCTATCAGTGATGATGTTGATGGGAAGTCCATGGAGTTTATGGACTGTGTCGAGGAAGACTTGAGCAATACCAGGGGCATTGTAAGGATGGGATAAAGCCACAAAGTGTGCAAACTTTGTATATCTGTCAATGATTGACAGAATCACTGTTTTGCCTTAGGAGTTAGGCAGGCCCTCTATAAAATCCATGGAGATATGACTCCATGCTTGGTCAGGAACTGGGATAGGTTGAAGTAGACCTGGATAGGGCACATGATCTGATTTAGTTAATTGACAGGTGTCACACTGGGATACCATCTCAATCACCTGATTTTTTAAATTTGGCCAGTAGAAACGGGAGTGTATTCTTCTATAAGTACCCATCTGACCTGAGTGACCTCCAAAAGAAGAGTCATGAAAAGTTGATAAAATATGTTGTCTGAGGTTAGTAGTAAGGCCACACAAATTCTACCCTTGTACCTCAGGATACCTTGATTCACTGAAAAATCAGGATAAGAATCTGATTGTATAGCCTTGGCAGCCAATATCTTCTCAAAAAACACATCTCCTTTGTAACTGTCCAGAATTTTGAGAGCCCAAGTGGGTTGGACAGTTGTAAGTGCTAGGCAAGAGGCATCCTTCCTAGAGAGGGCATCAGCAGCCTTGTTTTCAGTGCCCTTCTTATATTGTATCTCATAGTCTAGGCCAAGCAATTTAGTTATCCACATTTGTTGAAGTGTAGTAGTAATCTGCTGCTCCAATAAATATTTTAGGCTCTGCTGATCTATCTTGATGATAAAGTGATTTCCTTGCAAATAGTGCTTCCATTTCTGTATTGCAAGTAGGACAGCCAAAAACTCTCTCTTGTAGATGGAGAGAGCTTGATTCCTGGGGCACAAAGTCTTGCTCAAGAAGACAATGGGCCTGTCGTCTTGCATAAGCACTGCTCCCACTCCAGTGCCACTAGCATCCGTTTCCACCACAAAATGTTTGCTAAAATCCGGTAGAGCCAAAACTGGAGCTGTTGTCATTGCCTGTTTGAGCTGATGGAAGGCAGATTCAGCCATTTCACTCCACTTAAAAGAGTCTTTTCTTAGCAAATCTGTCAGAGGTTTACTAATGATCCCATAACCTTGTATAAACTTCCTGTAGTATCCAGTGATACCCAAAAATCCCCTCAAACCTTTCACAGTTGTGGGTTTAGGCTAATTGAGCATGTCTTGCACCTTTTTAGGATCAGTAGAGACCCCCTCAGAACTGATAATATGCCTCAAGTACTCAAATTTCTCCTGTCCAAATTGGCATTTGGACCTTCTAGCAAATAAAATGTGTTGTCTCAGAATTTGCAAGGTGATCTCAATGTGATTGAGATGATCTGACCATGAAGTGTTGTAGATTAGGATGTCATCAAAGAAAACCAGTAGGAATTTCCTTAGGTAAGGTGCAAAAATATCATTCATGAGGGATTGGAAAGTGGCTGGGGCATTGCAAAGCCCAAATGGCATCACCAGATACTCGTAGTACCCTTGATGTGTTTGGAAAGCAGTTAGATGTCTATCTTCTTCCTTCATCCTAATCTGAAAGTAACTAGACCTGAGGTCTATTTTTGAGAAAAAGGTAGCTCCATGGAGCTCATCCAATAGCTCATCAATAATAGGGATAGGATAATCATGTTTGATTGTTAAAGAATTCAGATACCTATAATCCACACACATCCTCCAAGTTGAATCTTTCTTTCTGACCAAGATTACAGGTGAGGCAAAAGGGTTTCTGCTATGTTGTGTCACCCCCTCCTTTAACAAGTCAGCCACTATTTTCTCTATTTCTTCCTTATAGGCATGTGAGTACCTGTAGGGTCTTTGATGCTTGGGCTTACTTCATTCCTTTAATATAATCTGATGTTCAATAGGTCTAGGTGGAGGAAGACCTTTAGGATCAGCAAATACATTTGTAAATTGATCAAGTAAGGTTGCCAATTTAGGATGTTCAACAGATTTATCACAGTCCCATGTTAGGGCAAACAGTTGCCCTTCGTACTCCTCAGAATTTTGATGCAAGAATTTGTAAAAAAAAAAGACTGAAAGCATATGGCACTGTCCCACCTCAGTGTTAGCTTGCAATTTGTGTTGCTGCCCATGTATTGTAACAGTAAGGATCATAGAATCATAATCCAGGCCTATAGGACTATTAGCCTTAAGTCAATCCCCTCCTAACACAATATGGCAACCACCCAACTTCATAAGTCTTAAAGGAAAACTGAATTCCTTCCCTTGCATCAACCATTTAAAATCAGTAGCAATCATTGAACTTGTTCTTTTACTCCCATTTGCCACTTTATGAGCATTTGTGGTGCTTTTTCTATGTTGCAGTCTAACTGAGTAGCTGTGGTGGAATCCAGGAAGCTGTGAGTAGCTCCTGTGTCTATAAGGATGTGGAGCTGCTGCTTTCCAAATGTACCAGTGATTCGGAAAGTTGTGGCACTAGAGCTGCCAGCAATAGCACTAAGGGAGACCAACACCTCTTCATCTTGTGTGTCTTCAGTTTGTGTGGTGAAATCAAGTAATCCCTGCAGGTGATGTGCTTCTTCTTCTTCTTCAGACATTAATAAATAAACATTTCTCTCTTTACACCTATGTCCTGGAAAGAACTTTTCATCACAGTTGTAGCATAATTTCTTTTCTTTTCTGGCTTCCATTTCTGCTGAAGTGAGCAATCTTCTTTGGGGCTGTGGTTTGGGTGCATGGTTTTGGGATGGAAGGGAATCTGGTTTTTTTGGTGGAGGTGAAGTGATGGTGGAAGGGAATCTGGTGTAGGATCTGGTTTTTTTGGCAATGGAGGTAAGGGTTTGTTCTTGTTTTTTAACGAGGTCCATGGCATGAGCCAATGTTTGAGGATCAAACATTGATATAAATGATTGCAGTTCCTCCTGTAAACCACTAACAAAACTTGCAATGAAGTAGGATTCAGAAAAATCCTTTTGATTGATAAGAATCATAGAGGACCTTAATTCATCGAATTTATCGATGTAATCACTAAGGGAACATTGTTGTTTTAGCTTGTTAAAATCTGCAATCACTTTTGATTCCTTTACTTCAGCGAATCGTGCAGCAATTAGTTCCACAAACTTATCCCAGGTGATGTTTTCTAGTTTCAGGTAGAGGTGCTGAAACCAAAGGGTTGTTCTACCATCAAAGTGAATGGAAGCCAAGGTGATTTTGTGGTGATCTGGGATATCAGGCAGTAGCTGAAAGTATCCTTTGCAACGAAGGACCCAAGAACGTGCATTCGTTCCATCGAAGCGTGGGAAATCGATTTTGGGATTGGGTATGTAGGAGGTGAGGCTGGTTTGTGAATTGGCAGTATTTCGAAGAAATTGGGGAGTGATCGGTGGTGCAAAATTGGGTTGTAAAGGAATTCCAGTATCCAAAGTAACATCCGGTTCCAAAGTAGTTCCACTACCCTCACCAAGTAATGATTTCCCCATATTATATGTTTCCAAATGATTTGCAATAGAAATCATCTGATCATTCATTTTTTTCATGTACTCCTTAAGATCATCAAATTTTGTATTATCAACAATGGCTTTATCATTCAGTTGGGTGCTGAGATTGTTTATCTGTTCCTGCAAGTTCTGATTTTGAGACTCCAATTTCAACATATCATTTTGTACCCGATCTTCCATTTTTTTGTGGTTGTCCAGCACATCCTTAAAGCGAGTTCCATCCGTCATGATTGCCCAAGAATGTAACCTGGCTCTGATACCAAATGTTGTAATTTGTTATATTTTAATAAATAAATGTAACCATAAATGGATAGTGGTGAATATAATATTCAGATAAGGGAAAGTTGGGGTAGGGGAGAAGAAAGAATTGAGGAGAGAGATTAGGGTTAATTCTTAGTTGTCTCTTTCATTCATGTTACTCCCTTAAATACCCCCTACAAAGTTATTACCCTAATTAACATAAAAACACGCCTACAAAGCAAATAAACAAAAGCAACTTTAAAATAGATCAACGGCTCTGATTCTCCATATCCAACGTCTCTCCTTCTTTCTCCACTTCTGCTGAAATTGAACCCTGAAACACGATTTTATTCACAGCAACTTCATCAATTTCCCTTTTTCTTCTTCGATGTCCTAATTCGAGCCCTCTTGCCAATTTTCACCACAATTGTCTTTAATTGATTCCTCAGTAGTTTAATTCCTTGCAATTGCATAACACATTTTCTTTACAGAAAGACATCTGTAGTACTAAATGAGTAAATGACTAAGATCATAACTCTTGTTTGTTAACACGTGGAGACAACTTGCATTCCCTAACATGACGTACTTCTTTTTTTCAGAAAAAGATATGTAGCACTGAGTGACTATGAGTATATATCAAAGTTTGTCAACATGTGAAAAGAACTCGCATTACCTAAGGTGAAGTAGCTTCATTTTTTTCAAAAAGAGATTTGCAACACTAAACAACTAAGAGAATATATCATGTTTGTCAAATTGTGAAAAGAACTCGCATTACCTAAAATTGTTTACTTTTCAAATAGAGATCTGAAGCACTAAACGTCTAAAAACCAATAAATAACTACCAGAGTATCGAATAAGATCAACAAATCCTAATAAATATTATTATTTTTTCCCCTCACATCAATTTTTGACCATCATCATGGTACATCTGCCTAGTGCCCATCACTAAAAAAAACAAGAAACACCTAGAAGGGCAATATTCACTGAATCACTAAGCAACTTCACCATTTCGAATATTCTGGATGTCCAAATCTCAAATGATTATCTTTCATCTTACATGAATACCATAATCTATTGTTTTCACCTCATACTCTCAGATACTGGTTCTACATTCCAGAGTAATACTTTTGATCTGTCATACACCAATAAAAACTACATAATTCAACTAAAACATGAAGGTAAAATATCAATCCATTCCCTCAGATTTACAACTTTTCTTCACAAATCAAATTAACTTTCCCAGCATCTTTTAACACAATTCTACCTCGTAATCATGATTATGCTTGTTCAATTGAAATGCTCAACCAAAGATCACTACCAAAAGCATAGTATAATCATGCAACAATGTTGTAAACTACTCTTCAAACACGCACAAATTTAGATTCATTTCTGCTACAAAAAAACCTTAAGTTAATGAAAAGCCATACCGAAGCTCTAGTGACGACAAAAAAGGCCTTCTGAGATAATTTAATATCCGGATTATCGTCCTTGATAATCTGACTAACCCGATTCATGAGGAAGATACACAAATTATTCTAGCAGTTTGTCTCCGCCTCAGGTTCGTCGTCTTTTCTACTCCTCATTTTTATCTTAGCTTTCTTTGGCTTAGGCGTAGTAAAGTTGACAGAGTTGCACGAAGTGGTCACGTTGAGCAGGAACTGCTCGGAGGCGGTATGATCGGCTTGAGTCCTCATGGGATTGCTAACAGTTCAGAACAGGGAAAGAGAGAGAAAGTTGGGAGAATATAGAAAAGCAGAGACCTTCTGTGGTCTTAAAGGGAGTTGAGTGTCTGTTTGCAGGGTGAATTGTTGCCTTCTTTGAGTATCTTCGATTCTTGGTTATGTTGGTTGGATCGTATTGGTTCGAGCTTGGGCTCGGGCTTGGACATGTAAGACCATCTTTATCAACAAACTCCCACAACCCAACCTCTTAATAAAAAATTCATTTCTCTCTCCTCCACATACACAACTTACAACCAAGGACAAAAATATCAGTATCGGTGGATATATCGGTACCTTGATTTTATGGATATATCGACGGATATATCGATATCGGTGGATATATCGGTTTTTGCGCAAAAAATTGAAAAAAATTGAAAAAAAATTGAAAAATATATCTAGTACTTTATATAATATTATAAGTAACATTAATACATATATTGAACTTAAATTTTAAATAAAAAGATATGTTTACAACCAACATTAAGAGATAAATTATTATATAAACGTTATCTCATATTAGTTTACATGTCAAGATATCGTCCACAATTAATACATGACCTAGTAAAAGCTGGAACTCCTATGAGGTTCAAATGAATAAGATGACATGCCATCTTGAGTCAAACAATATTGATGCCAACTTAAGATAGAAGACCAATTTTCAGCGTAATCATGGAGATAACTTTCGTAGGTTTCTTTACTTCTTCCAACTGTATTTCCATAAATTTGGTAATGTGGATTGACCCAATATGGTTGACTATGTTGATGCATGCTTGAACCTCCATGGGACATTTCAGGTAGTGGGTTATAAAATGGATTTTGACTAGTCCAATCAAACTGTGAAGTGTTATGTCTGCCGTGAGAATATGACGGTTGATATGCATCGTAAGGATCATTGCTCATACTCATTGAATCAAGACTCATAGAAAGTGATTCAATATCAGTGTTTGAGCTCTCATCTTGGTTCCAGTTAAAACCATGTCTTCTTCCGTAGTTCTTTCCAATAGCACCAATCCCTGCACCACCTACTCTACTTCCATGGTCAGAATCTTGTGTTGCATGTGTGAAATCACGCTCACCAGTAAATGGACTTAACTGCACTTGATCTTCAGGATTGTAATTTTCTTCATTTTGACCACCACCATCACCACTCATGTTTCCACCAACATTGCTACCTCCACCTGTCGAAGTATCCACATGTGATCCTGAACCACCAGTACTGGCACCAACATCTTCTTCCATTATTGGATCAACATTCATGCCATATTCACGAGCTGCTGATGCAACTCTTGGATCCGGATTTCCTTTAGTGTTGTCCATGTGGACAGGCCGAATCCATTGGAATAATGGATCTTCTTCCTCATCACCAATTTCAGCTGCTACATCAACTACATCAACATAGTCTAGCCCAGTAACATTGTCGTTTTCAGCTTCCATATCTCGTAATCTTAACTTCATGTTGTAGTAGCAAAAGACAAGTTTCTCAAGTCTTGGATATGCAAGTCGATTTCGCTGCTTAGTGTGTATCAGTGCAAATGTACTCCAATTTCTTTCACAAGCAGAAGACGACGTTGTTTGTGCTAGTATTCTTATGGCCAGATTTCTTAGTGTTGGCGATGATTGGTCATACATAACCCACCACTCAGCTGTCAAGCATTAATAAATGTCAAACATGCATATTTCCCAAATAATTAGATGTAATTAATATAATCGGTAAGAAGAGGTACCTGGGGTCATTGTATTTCGTGATGCAACCACAGCACGATCACTGAATCTTTTTCTTGCATCACGAAAATAAGTGATCTGCAAATTCACACAATTAATTTGAATGTAACTAGTTTTTAGTAATCATATAAAGCATATTATAATTCCATGTTTTTAAACCTAATTTCCAATTTGGCCTATCTTCTGAATTGGGGTCCAACTTGTTGAACACTTCGTGCACTGCTTGAATCATGGTCATATCTTCACCGACTCCTTGAAGATATTGAAATCTTGGATTCAAGTAAAAAGCTACAAAATTTAAAATACAATTAGTACATGATATAATGTATACAAGTCTTACATTAGGATCAAGCACATGATATTACCTGCAAAATGTAGTGGATGTGAAAGTGTGTTCTCCCATCTATCATTTATAATATCAAGTACCCATTGTGACGATCTTACATTTTGGACTTTTTATTTCATGATACGAAACAAATCAAATAAGATCGGCATCGTCGGAACAACCTCGGTATCCACGACTCGAAGTATTTGATATAATGGCTCATACATGTCCACCACTCGTTTTACTTGATCCCAGAATGCATGGTCAAGAATGAGACTTTCCACTGATTTACCCACATCTGAGCGGCTCAAACAATTATCAGCCCATTCATCACTCGTAAATAATTGTTTCAGGCTAGATTTTTTCTTCAACAAACTATCTAGTGCGATATAGTTTGTAGCAAAATGAGTTGCACCTGGGCGTACTATGTCTCCTTGGCAAACCTCTCGCATTTGGGCCAGCAACCACCCATGATTATAAATGTAGTTCGTCAGTTGTCTCGCCTTAGCAATTATCGTCTTGACAGAAAGCTTTTTCCCAATGTCTTCAAAGATCAGGTCAATGCAGTGTGCAGCACATGGTGTCTAATACAAATTATATCTTTGCATAAGTTTTTTTCCCGCCTTCACGAAAGCGGAACCATTATCTGTAACTACTTGAACCACATTATTCACCCCAACCTCTTTCACCACATCTTTAAGTAGTTCATAGATGTATTTATGATCCTTAATCTTATTTGAAGCATCAACAGATTTAAGAAATACAGTGTTCCCCTTGCAATAGACCATGAAGTTTAGGATGGACAATTTTGTCGGCCCTGTCCATCCATCGGTTAATATTGTACACCCGTATGTCTTTCATTTTTCCATCTATTTGTTCACATGCATCTTCATTTCAGTGTACTCCATATCTAGATACTTATTTTTTATCTCATATGGAGTTGGTGGTTTTACGCCCATACCACTTTCCTGTGCACATTGGATCATATTTTGAAAATGATGCGACGAAGCTTTCTGTGGTGGTACATTATCGTAAATGAAAAATTTACTCACCATCCTAGCCATTCTTTCTCTGATGTTTCCACCAGAAAACATACTCTTTATTTTTTTCTGTCTTGCATCTTGTGACTTATATAAAGATGGTGCTGGTGTTGGATCAACATTCAATCCACGGGAACTTTGACTGCCTCTTTTGCTACGCCCAATGTTCGGCATTTGATTTCTTTCCCACTCACTTGTCCTAGATTGTCTGACGGCGGCACAATATTGTTGTCATTTATTTGGATGCATAATGTCCTCAGGATACGTAATATCATCACCCTCCTCATCGTCATCTACATCATATAACTCCCCTCGTAATTCTGCTCTAATCTCATCCATTTTGGCAGTTTTCTTCCCTTTTGAAATCTGCTTAGCTTTAAAGTAATCACGAATCTCTTTCTTGACCTCTGGGAGTACATTTGTACATTTCTTAGCATTTTTTTGTGGGTCCGTATGGCTCAAGTGATATTTGAAACGTGTAATACCTCCACTCATAATCGTAAGGTTACAAAAATTACAAAGAGTGGCATTTGGGTGTCCAGGGATGGCTGTGCAATATTTCCATGCAGGATCTCTTCCACCAACACCACGATCACTTGTCATTCCTTATTCAAATACAAGAAAATATAACATATATTTTGAATGAAAATAATTAAAGTCATCTCATTTCTTTTAGCCATCTTATTTTAAAGGCCTAGCCTAATGGACGGATTGGTGGATGGATTTCATAAATAAATAAGCAGTGTATTTGTTTAATTAAAAAATAAATAATTATTAATTCGAGAGGGAAAATTAAGATCATCTTTTCATGCATCATTTCAAATCTACAGACTATTACATCATTTTATGTAGAAAACATCATAGAACATTTTTTTTTCATTTTCTAAAACCATAAAGTCTACGTATTTTTATTTTTACATGGAAACCTAGTAAAAAAAATTAACCTTAAAATTACAGTAAACATGAAGGTGAGATTGAAGAAGAGACTGAACAGGCTCCATCTAGAAATTGCAAGGTGTAGAAGCAATAATTTCATAAATCATATGTGTGAGGAGAAATGGTTAAATGAAAGACTAAATATCCCTTATACTATAGCCTCTAATACTTGTCCACTTCATAATAGGATCTAAAAATTAGCAATAACAAGACCAAGAATGACTATGCCACAGTTAACAATAAAAGAGCAAATATTGGTAACTTTAGTTTAATTATGCAAATGTTATTTTGATCCGTGAAGGGGGTATACACTATGTGAGAATAGAATAATATTCTATAAGTTCATAAGAAAAAAAAATTGGTTGTCATTTTCATGCAAATGTATTAGACTAACACCAAAAAGTACTGTTTTAAACTTTAAACTACTGAGTTATGAGACATAAAAATTACTAGTAGCTATCTAACTGAAATAAAAATGTGGTACCCAGTGAAAATACCAAACAACTTAAAATTGACACATCTATTCCATAAACAAAGACATACAAATTGAACTAAATATGTAGTTAAACATTTAAATAAACTAACCTTTAAATGATGAATCTTCTTGATGTTGAACAATGCGTGAAGAATTGAAGGAGATAAGAAAAATGAAATAACAACAATTCTAATAAAAAAATTCCGTAGCAAAAGCTGTGAACTTTGAAGTGGAGAATCCAAGTATTTATAATACTAATTCTCCATTTGTGAAAAGGATGATAGGAAATATAGTCATCCTATAAGCACATAACAAGTGGCCACTTCCACCCATATCAAATAATGGAACTTCCACCAACCAACCTGCATAATGCAACCATAGCTGATATAATCCCAGTTCCACCAACCAATTATTAAAAAATATAATAAAATAAAAAAATATAAAAAAAAAAAAAAAAAAAATTCCACCGACAGCCGATAAATTGGCGATATATCACCGATATCATCGATTTATCGGCGATATTTTGCCAAATTTGTACACTAATTGACCGATATCGATATATCGTCGATATTTTGCCGAAAAATTTCATCCATGCATATCGATATCGGTAGTCTCATTTTCGCGATAAATCGGCGATATATCGCCGATTTATCGCGATATTTTCGTCCTTGCTTACAACACAACCCAACCTCTACAATTTTCACACTTTATCAATAACATCAACTCAACCTATAACAATTATTAATTTAATGATTTAATAATTACATATATATATTTTATAATCAATTTTTTATTATTTGAATTATGTATGAAATATATTAAATTATATGATATTCCAAATTCGTAATTAAAAAAAAATATGACCAACTTAAAATAAGTTACAATCTCAATAACAAAAATAAAATTACAAGAATTGAAATACAAAATTATTGTTACATAAGTCAAGCTACAAATTTATAAGTAAAAAACAACAATGCAGAAGATGAAAATTGCATATTTAATTATCGGTGCCGAATTTTTGCCATATATGTTCAATCAAGTCGTTTTTTAGAGCAGTGTGAGCTTCTCTGTTGCGAAGTTGCTCCCTATTGATCATATAAGCAGATAGACTTGCAATGCGTTCAGTAGAGTATTGAAAATTTTGATCATCATCTATGGAATCATCGATGAGAAATTCTGTAGGATCATAATAAGTTTGGTACGTCTCTTGTTCATCTTCAACTATCATGTTGTGTATGATGATACAAGCCATCATAATTTTTGCCATCAGATTTTTGTCTCAAACAAGACAAGAGTGTCGAAGAAATGCAAAACGAGCTTGTAGAACTCCAAATGCTTGCTCGACATCTTTTCGTACCGCCTCTTGGTGTTGAGCGAACAACTTGTATTTTCTGATTACTGGAGAAGTAATTGACTTAACAAATGCAGCCCATGAAGGATATATTTCATCAGTTAGATAGTATGCCATATTGTACTCCCTACCATTCACGACATAACTAACCTTTGGTGCTCGACCTTCCAAAACATCATTAAAAACTGGAGATCGGTGGAGTACGTTAATATCATTGAGTGAACCTGGTGTTCCAAAGAAAGCATGTCATATCCATAAGTCGTACGATGCAACAGCTTCCAAAATGATTGTTCATTTTCCACTTCTCCCTTCATATTGTCCCGCCCATGCAGTAGGACAATTTTTCCATTCTCAGTGCATGCAGTAAATACTGTCTATCATGCCCGGGAATCCATGTTATTCTCCGACATGGAGTAGTCTTGTCAAATCTTGTTCATTAGGCTTTCTAAGGTACTCGTCACCGAAGCAAGAAATGACGTCTTCTACGAAATTCATAAGAGATTGCCTTGTCACAGCTACACTCATTCGTAAGTATTCATCAACAGTATCTACTGATGTCCCATACGCCAACACTCTCATAGCTCCAGTACATTTCTGTAATGGGTAAAGACTTTGTCTACCAGTGGCATTAGGCCTCTGTTGAAAATATTCATCACTGGCAGTAACAGTCTCCATGATACGGAGCAATACTGATTTTCGCATGCAAAATCTACATCGGAAGATCTCAGGAGGATAAGTAGGGTTATCAACAAAATAGTCGTTCATCAAACGTTCATGACCAAACTCGTGTTACCTTTCACAATACCTTCTTGTAGCTCTAGGAGTGGGATCTTCTTCGTTCAAATTAAGATTGTTTAAGAGCAAATCCTCAACGATGCGATCTACATGGCAATTCTAATGAGCAACATGGTCTTGTCATTCATCAAATGCAGTAAAGAAATGATCGAAACTTGAATAGTTATCTAGTGATTGATTTTCATTGTGAGACATTTTGAGAAGTGGAATGAGTAAAACTATTAAATATGAAATTTTTCTTCTGAGATGATTGAGATGATAAGAGAATATGAGGAGATATATATAGATAGTGATCAAAAATAACAAACAAGTGCCACCAATCAATAATCAACTATCACATGTTTTTTCCATCCACTATCCACTATCAATAATGACAAACATGTCTCATCCACTATCCACTATCAACTATCCACTACATGTCTTCTGCAAAGTGATAATTCATATGGTGCAAAGTGACAAGTGCATGTGAATTCTGCAAAGTGACGAGTGCATGTGACAACTTTTGACAAAGTGACAAGTGCATGTGAATTCTGCAAAGTGACAAGTGCATATGACAAAGTGAATAAATACTAATTAGAATAAAAATTACAATTCGATTTAACAAAAATAACACTAATAAAAAAGATTACAAGACAATATTAAAACACATGACATCAAATAAAAAAACTTACAAGATAATACTAAAACACATGCCATCAAATAAAAAAAAAACTTACAAGATAATCCTAAAACACTACTTAAACAATGCCAAGAGATGATGTTTCATCTCTTCTTCATATTGGGATAAGTGATCCTTGGCCAACAAAGCCATCAAAAGAGAGTGTTTCATCTTCATTTTCTCTATTTCCATTTTCTCTCTTCCCAGTGTGTTGAGCACTTGAACTTCACTATCTCTAGTGAGTCTTAATGCACGAAATTCTGCAACAACCTCAGATGAAGACTCTGATGCCTTACTTTTTCCTTTCTTCTTTTTCGTTTGATCTCTACCTGTAGGACGTGAAATAGCTGAACCACCACTGTCTGGAGTTTCTACATTAGTGGGACTGAAATATTCACCATCTTTACTGGTCCTGGTTCTCTTTGTACTGCCACCACTTTCTTCGTTACCATCTTCATCGTAAGCACGACTTCTTGAACCTTGATCAAATTTTATTTCCCACTTGGGAATTTTACTCATAACTTCATTAAATACATGCAAATCGGTGAACTTACCATCATATAATTGATGGGCTTCTTTCTCCACATCGTGTTGGCTCATACCACTTCTTACTCGACGATATGCTTCAATATTAGCAGCAATCCACTTCTGGGCATTTTTATTAAGTCGTGTGAAACGACCTTTTAGTGATTCTATATTTCTTTCATTTATTTCTCCTGGATCTTCTCTTCAAGCTTCTTCATACATCTTATGGATTTTCCCCCAAAACGAGCCAGTCCTTTGAAATCTGTCCTGTTTTTTATCTTCGCTAACGAAGATCCAAGATGACATTAGGGCCACATCTTCTTTCACATTTCAAGTACTTTTGGTCACCCTTTCATTTGTATTCTGAAACAAATTGCGAGAGATATTTTGCGATGGTTGAGCTTGTTTAGAGGTAGGAATTTGATTTAGATTCGGAGATAATTGAGGAGTTTGAGAAAATTGAAAGTTTTGATAGTCTTTGGTGTTCAAAAAAGACTGGAAATTTAGATAGTTTTGGGAGTTTAGATAATCCGAATTGTTTGAAAAAAAAATTGGGTTACTTGGATCCATAATAGAAATTAGGAGAAATAGTAGAATATGATATAAATTATAAGAGATTAGGAAAGATAGTAACAAAAGAGATAATTTGAGATTGTGATTCAAAATGTATCAATATTAGTGTCTATTTATAGAGAAAAAAATTTCATGAATTTTGGTTTTTTTATAGATAATTGAGTGTGTAAAAGATATAAACGAAATTAGACGAACAAATCATAAAATGCCATGTGGCAATATCCATGCCATGTGGCAATATTTTGGATGAAAATTGGCCTTGAAATAGGTGCACAAACCGGGCGGTCAATCACCCCGGTTGTGCCACCTTCTCTACCTTTTAATTTTTTTTTAATATTAAAATATTCACGCACGGGGTGTGTAACTCACATTACCTAAAATTGCTTACTTTTCAAAAAGAGATCTGAAGCACTAAACGTCTAAAAACCAGTAAATAACTACCAGAGTATCAAATAAGATCAACAAATCCTAATGAATATTATTATTTTTTCCCCTCACATCAATTTTTGACCATCATCATGTCACATCTGTCCAGTGTCCATCACTAAAAAAAAGAAGTTGCATCAAACACCAAGAAGGGCAATATTCACTGAATCACTAAGCAACTTCACCATTTCGAATATTCTGGATGTCCAAATCTCAAATGATTATCTTTCATCTTACATGAATACCATAATCTATTGCTTTCACCTCATACTCTCAGATACTGGTTCTACATTCCAGAATAATACTTTTGATCTGTCATACACCAGTAGAAACTACATAATTCAACTAAGACATGAAGGCAGAATATCAATCCATTCCCTCAGATTTACAACTTTTCTTCACAAATCAAATTAACTTTCCCAGCATCTTTTAACACAATTCTACCGCGCAATCATGATTATGCTTGTTCAATTGAAATGCTCAACCTAAGATCACTACCAAAAGCATAGTACAATCACGCAACAATGTTGTAAACTACTCTTCAAACACGCACAAATTTAGATTCATTTCTGCTACAAAAAAAACCCTAAGTCAATGAAAAGCCATACTGAAGCTCTAGTGATGACAAAAAGGGCCTTCTAAGACAATTTAATATCCGGATTATCGCCCTTGATAATCTGACTGACCCGATTTATGGGGAAGATACACAAATTATTCTAGCAGTTTGTCTCCGCCTCAGGTTCGTCGTCTTTTCTACTCCTCATTTTTGTCTTAGCTTTCTTTGGCTTGGGCGTAGTGAAGTTGACAGAGTTGCACGAAGTGGTCACGTTGAGCAGGAACTGCTCGGAGGCGGTATGGTCGGCTTGAGTCCCATGGGATTGCTAACAGTTCAGAATAGGGAAAGAGAGAGAAAGTTGGGAGAATATAGAAAAGCAGAGACCTTCTGTGGTCTTAAAGGGAGTTGAGAGTGCCTGTTTGCAGGGTGAATTGTTGCCTTCTTCGAGTATCTTCGATTCTTGGTTATGTTGGTTGGATCGTACTGGTTCGAGCTTAGGCTCGGGCTTGGGCATGTAAGAGAATATATGACCATATCCACCCTAAATTGGTCTTAATGGGTTGGATTTCTAAACATAAAATAGTAAGAATTTATATATACAATATATAAGTAGAAATATATATTTCTAAAATGGAAGAGTATGAAAAAATAACTTGGTGGCTTAATGCTTTGACAAACTCAAGTGTGTGTCTCTGTGTGCACATATATAACCAAAAACTTATATACATACTCTCAAAGGTATTATTAATTTGATATTAGTTATACATTTATAAAGTATGAATTGTATATTCATAAGGTATTACTTATATAAATGAAATATATGTTTTAGTGAAATATATTAGTCCATATGATTTAGTGAAAAATATTACTTATTACATATACATATATTAGTTGTATTACTTAAAAATATTAGAGTTGGTATTAAGGGCACACCATACCCCAAGGGCCCACTCATATATATAGGTCATGCATTATCAACCATACATAAAAGTAAGTTTTTAGCTATAGCTCCACAAATTTTGCCATACATATTTAACGATCATATTTATTTGGGTTTAATTTGTTTTTTTTTTAATCAGAAAAAAATATTTATACCAAAAGGAGGATAGGGGTCCTCCAACCCTTTACAATATTATAAAATCTTTACAAAACAGAATCACAATCAAAACAAAATTTGTCTATCTTCCACCATCTTCTAAACACTCAAAAGGATTCATAAATCATTCCCTCACCTACGAACTAATCTTACACCTCTTTCTAACAACAAACTAAGACCAAACCCTAGCTCTTATCACATCAAACATCTTCTTCGAGTCCGAAACAACATTATTAAAAAGGAACTCATTTCTACCATTCCATAAATACCAAATTGTATAAATCCACAAACACACAACTAACTTTGATCGGCTACCACCTCCAAACATATCAACATGTTGTAGAAAATGAATCATTGAGATTCTATGTGTAACCATCGATGTATTAAGCCAATTATAGCAAAGAGACCAAACATTTTGGGCAAACTTGCATTCCATAAATAAATGAGACACGTTTTCTTCACCCTCCCCACACATGTAACAAATGTTCTCCTCCGCTTCTTGAGTAATACCTCTCTTTTGTAGATTATCCTTGGTAGCCATCCTTTCACTACAAGAAATCACACATTTTGTGACGAATATTTTTGCGACGACAAAAAATTCATCACAATTTGTTACTTAAAGGCGACAAATGTTATTTTCGTCATTAAAATACTAGAAATTGTGACAAAATTTTATTTTGTCACCATTGATAATTTTATTCGTCACTAATTTGTAAATTTCACGATGACATAAATTATGTCGTCACAATAATAATAGATGACAATTTTAATAATAATTGGTGACGAAATTCGATGTCATAAAAATATATATTTTCATGACGATGCTATTTTTCGTCATTAATTATTCTAAATAATTATTGACAAAATTATTTCGTCACAATAATAATTGGTTATGATTTTAATTATAATTGGTGACGATATTCGATGTCGTAAAAAATAAATTTTTGTGACGGTGCTATTTTTTGTCATTAATTATTTGAATTAATTAGTGACAAAATTCTTTTATCACGATAATAATTGATGACGATTTTAATAATAATTGGTGACAATATTCAACGTCATAAAAAAAAAAAATTTATGACGATGCTATTTTTTGTCATTAATTATTTGAATTAATTAGTGACAAAAATTCTTTTGTCACGATAATAATTGATGATGATTTTAATAATAATTGGTGACAATATTCGACGTCATAAAAATTATATTTTTATGACGATGCTATTTTTTGTCATTAATTATTTGAACTTATTACTAACAAAATTATTTCGTCGCAATATTATTTGGTGACGATTCTAATAATAATTGGTGACGGTATTCGACGTCGTAAAAAATATACTTTTATAACGATGCTATTTTTTGTCATTAATTATTTGAACTTATTACTAACAAAATTATTTCGTCGCAATATTATTTGGTGACGTTTCTAATAATAATTGGTGACGATATTCGACATCGTAAAAAATATACTTTTATAATGATGCTATTTTTTGTCATTAATTATTTGAACTTATTACTAACAAAACTATTTCGTTGCAATATTATTTGGTGACGATTCTAATAATAATTGGTGACGATATTCGACGTCGTAAAAAATATACTTTTATAACAATATTTTTCGTCATTAATTATTTAAACTAATTACTGACAAAAAATAACATCGTGTTCGCTATTGCTAAAACATCATGTTCGCTATTGCTAAAACTGGAACTCAGGTCTTTTGAAATCATGTAATAACCAATTGCTCAACAATATCAATTTGTTTAAATTATAGATAAATATATACATATAATCTAAGTAACAGAATCCCCTCAAATAAGTAAAAAGAAGAAAATAAAAAACATCTACCCATTAGGAATCAAACTCAAGACTCCTTAACACTACAAGCCAATTGACCAACAAATCTAACTTAATTTAATTTATCACAAATATTTAATTTACCCAGAATTCTATCTTCTCTTCCATCAAAATACTGCAGCCATTCGGCAATTCAGCCACCTTCAAATCGCGGATCACTTCCATCAAATTACATCGATTCTCTGTGCACTTTCTCTACTTATCGATTACTTCTTCAAACAACAATCTCAACCATCTCTATTGATATTAGTTTTTTGCTCTCAAGAGATTATTTAAACTAAGAAAGCCACCCACACCAAATCGAATGAGATAAGGGCGAGGGTATACAACCAAGTTGAGCCAAGAGGTGAACATCCGCTAGCTGTTGCTATCCTTTTGCCTGGACTTCAAGCTTCTACCAACTAGAAGGTTAGTGAGTGTTAGCTGTTAGTTTAATTTGTTCTTATAAATATTTGTCTACTTTGTTATTTTTTGATCTACATCATTTGCTTCTCGTTAATTATGTTAGTTTGGATAGACTTTTAAATCCTAATTTTATGTCTTTTATTCATTTTTTTGCCCTAATTCACTCGATTTTTATTCGATATATTTGGTGCTTGAACTGATTCATCTCATAAGAATTTCGGTGTCAACTTACATTTGATAACGTGTTGGTAATAACAAATACAGAAATAGGAAAAGAGACACGAATGAAGTGTGGGGGCCGGAATTTGTTTGTTTGCCTGTTACTCCCTGCATGAGAAGATGATGTCGTATTGTCGTTTACTGCTCGCTATTTCCTTTTTCAACTTTATGTTTTTAATTCTGTTTCCTTCTCACTCTATTGATACTCTTTTCATTCTTTCTCAATTAATGATATACTATCAAAATTAGAAAAAGAAGATTTAAGCAACATGGAAATATTAGTCAAATTACATTGGTTCAGTTGTAATAGTAAATTATTTGGTCGCATGATAGACATAAGCTCTTGGCTGTACTCATAGGCGTCTAAGTTTCAAAGTTGTTCACTCACTGTCATCCTGTCAATTGATGTTTCCTGGATTAATGATTGCAATGAATCAGAGTGCTTCAATTGTATGGTCAAAAATTGATTCGATGGTCTGACTGAATTACAGAATACCAAGATCCTTACTGCCTGGGGTACGAAGTTCACGTTTGAGAGATCGTCCGAAGGAAGAAAGAGAATTGTCAGTAAAAAGAGCATTTATAGAAGATATCTTGCATGAAAACAGTCGATTATCTGTTCTCCTTCAAAGAAATTCCTCTTATCATGCAGTATTGTGGGATGTTGATTCATTGCCATCTTCAAGTAAAGAATCTGAACTCTGCAAGGATGCGAATACTTCCATATTGACATCTGTAGGAGAAGATTCTCCTGAGAAAGATGATAATGCACATGATATCAACCAGCTGAGCAAGTATATTGGTGCAGTTGGTTTTGATCTTGATGATGATGACTTGTCTTATGATTTTCAACTAGAATCCGGGACTTTACCTTGTATAGCATGTGGTATCCTCGGTTTTCCATTCATGGCTGTTGTGCAACCGTCTGACACAGCATCAATCAATCTTCTTCGTGCTGATCCTCATGCTGTTTCTGTGGAATCTAGTCTTACTGATCTTGACAGCATGGTGGAGGGATCTGCTGAAGGTTTGAGCCCAAAGTACCACTTTTTTTTCTAAATCACTCTGTTTTTGGTTGTTGTTGTCTATCATTCTGCACATTGGCTTTTGTAGTGATAAATGCTGCATCTAGTGACATCATGCTCATGTTCCTCTATACACACTGTGGGTCGGAAATGGAATGACCCATGTATTTGAGTTCTCGATCCTGCAATAATCGTCAAATATAGATTTCCAGGAACATTGGTTAGTTTAGTATAAATACTTTGAAAAGTTCGTCACTGGACATTACTCCCTTGGTCTAGCACCAAGTTTTGGTTAGTAGTCTTCAAACACTTATGCTTCTTCCAGTGTAGTGTAAACAATAAATAATTAGATGCTATCTCGTGCTATTTTTATTAAGAAATCATATCTTTTTGTTGTCTCTCTGGATTTGATAATATTTGTTTTCTGCTTGTACTAATTGAATTTTTTTTGTACATTATTAGTGTTATTTGTAGGGCAACAATCAGCTAAATGTTAGAATACATCGTCCTATTTGTAATAGTATTCTTACATTTATGTGGCTTTTCTTTTACTTCAAATGCAACATCTTGTTTTATATTTGCATATTTAGTTGACAGAATGAGACATTCTTTATGAGAAATCTGTACTGAAGTTAACTTTGATGACAATACACTGTCATCTTCCTTTATTAGATGCTACTAAGGAAAAAGGTAAACTAAACAGAAAGGATCTCCTTCATGCAAATAAAGCTTCATTAGGAGCCGAAAAAAGTCATTCCACTCCCATCCCTGATCACTCTGTATCTTTGAATCAAGAAGCTGTTTCTGCAAAAGTTAAGATAGGGATGGGATGGAACATTTCTGATGTATCTGTAAAACCACGGATATTCTGCCTGGAGCATGCAATTGAAATCGAAAACCTGTTGAGTTCGAGAGGTGGAGCAAATGTTCTTGTTATTTGTCACTCAGGTAAATGTAGGCTCTAATTTTTGCTCATATTGTCTGATGAGAAATCAAATGGTTCTGATAAGTATATGATTCACTTCTCGATTAATCTTTTTCAGACTTTCAGAAAATAAAGACTCATGCTGCTGTCATTACAGAGGAAATTGTTGTTCCTTTCATTTACACTGAGATATCTTTAGGTAATGCTCCACCGGAAGAACTGAACTTGATTGAAATTGCTATCGACCGAGAAGAACAAGTTGCGCATACAGAAGACTGGACCTCACTGTTGAATATCAATCTAAAGCATTGTGCAAAGGTCAAGAAGAGCTCACCATCTGCAAATGTTCAGCATTTATTGAATTTGAGTGGGTTGCTTTCTGATGTAGCTCATGTTTCAAGTACATCGAGCATAAATTGGCTAGCCAGGAAATTACAACTTTGAAACCGTTTGAACACCTCTAGTGTAACATGACAAGCCTAAAATTAAATATAGTATTGCATATTTAAGTTAAAAATTTAAAAAAAAATTGAAATCTATTTAGTTTTCTATGCATGGTTAAGATTATAACTTAAAATTAGAATAAATTCCACATTCTAAATTAGAATATTTAGAAATATAATCTTATATATATATATATATATATATATATATTATTGTGAAGTGTACAAGTATCATCAATGTCTATTTGTTATCATTTATCTTATTTTTCAATATATTTGAGCTGTAATTAATATATTAAAAATATTATAAATAATATATTAGTAATATTTAATTGTATATTATGTATTACATCCGAAATATAATAATGTGTATAGTATATGTATATATTATAAATATTGTTTGAATTTGGAATAGAATTAAATACCATTAAAACTAATTTTTGTTTTTAATCTAATTAAGTATAACCAACAGAATATCATTATTCTAATTAAAATTAAAATATTTAACTAATATCTTAATTAAAGATCAAACAATAATTAAGAATGCTTTGACCGATCCCCGTTTTCCTCCCTCTCAGTTGTGAGAAGTCCTGCAATTCTGTTTTCCTCTCTCTCTCTCTCCCGCGATCAAATTCTCATTTTTCCCTTCAATTTATCCAATTTCAAATTGCAATCCTTAAGTAAAAATTCTCATACCCATCAAAAAGATGTATCCTAGATATTTACCTTATCCATCTCTCTCTTTTCTTTCTTTTCATTCCGTCGAATCGCAACCTCCTATTTCAATCCTTTTTTCTTTTAATTTTATTTTGGGAAGAAGTGGCGGGATATCAATTGGAAATGCGGGAAATCTAATTTCAATCATATAGTAAGTATATCTTACCTTATTTCTCTTATGCATATAATCTAGGTTATACTATATCAACGCCTCAAACCTTGTTGTAGTTTTTTTCTTGGTTATCAATCTTTGAGTCTGGTAAGGGAAAAATCTCCATTACACGTGATGTCTGCAATTATGTTGTAATTGTTAGTTGAATCGTAATGCTCTTTTTATTGTGAGTGTACTGATGTGATGATATAGATTGTGCATGCTTTAAGTATCAATAATTGGGTGATTTTTTTTGGGAGATGTGGTTGTATTTACTAGATTTATAATCATCTTTCTTTTTTCAGTTTCTTGAATTGTTGTTTACTTTGCTTGGTTGCTATAAAACTATCCTTGATAACACATTTGAAAACTGAGGCATTAAGAAATTAAGGTATTCGTTTTGAAACTAATACTCTTTTTACAATTGAATTTATATGATATATGTCTGTTAACATATGATGATTAGTTAAAGCACATGAATATTGGACACTCAATTTATTTTCATTTTTTATATATGAATCTCTTGCTGTAATTTATAGTAATTTACTTATGTGTAATAACAATATCAATAGCCTTTAAATTTGCATTAAAGGTGATATAGTCTGCTTGCAATAATTTAATTTTTATTGAATTAATTATTCCATATGGTTAGATCTTTTGCTTCTTCTAAATTGAATACATATTTCAGGTCTGTGTTGAATTGTTTAAGAAATGGCTGTTGAACAGTTATGAAGCGATTGTAAATGACTTTTTCGTTTAAGTTTGATATTTCATTGGTTTATAAAATAGAGAAAATATGAAGTTTGTGTTGCTATAGAAGGATGATTGAAATGAAACAAACTTTGAGCTTTCTTATAGTCATGCTGAATGGTTTTCCCTTTTATATGTTCTGTTGATTTTGTCAATGCTTTCTATGTGATTGCACTAGATTTGTTCTTTTTTCGTTTATACTGATGCTCTAGATAAATTTAGCCTTTGTTTGAATTCAGATTCCAGGGATTAGAGGTTTTATAGCCAATGTTTACATCTAGATTCCTGGATATTCTTTTACCATTTAAATTTCTCATTGACTCTCCTAACATGGTAATTATAATTTGCAATTTTTTGGAATGTTATATGGATATTTAACTTTTATTTTCTTCGTTAGGTGAAAGCCCTGATGATTGGGAAGGCGCACCAGACATAAGTTCGTGCCCAGGCCATGAAATGTCTCTCTACATAAGAGACTTCCAAGAATTACTTATTAATTTTTAGTTTGATAGAGATGGTGAATTACATAAGAGACTTCCAAGAATTACTTGCATTTTGACAATTGGTTTATGCTACATTCAGATTGAAGCTAGTTTGTTTTTAATCTGTCATTTCATAATATATCTGCTCTATTTTGCTGGAACAACAAAGATTGGTTGCTGCAAGTGCAAGAGGACCTCACCCTACCATGCTCTCAAGGTAAAGTTGATTACGTTTGATGTGCCTGTTAGAGTAGCTTGTGCATTGGGAATATAATTATTGGAGATGAGTGCCTGAATAAGGCAATCCAATAAATAAAAGTGAGGGATAGTGTGAAAATTGTTTTTCATTGTTTTGACTTCAGCTGTAGCTAAGTTAAGGAGCTGTTACATGTGAATTTGTTTCATATTGAGGCATAGAATATGACTTATGTGCAACACAACTGGATCTAAGTAGAAGTTTGTGTGTAAAAACTAAAATTTATCATGAAGGGAGACATTTGTGGTGGGTTTATTTGTCTGTTGATTGATATATATATATTTGCTGTAGTATCCATCTGTGTATCTAATAAAGATAACTAATTTATGAAGCCTTGAATGATGAATGTTATTTAAAATAGAGGCATGAAGGCCTTGGTTTCATAGGTTCTCCTAAGTACCCCTTTCATGTTCCTAAAAGGATGGTTGCTATAATGTTCTTTGTACATCAGGTTATGTTTTATCTTCTTAATTTACACTTTTACCAAAACTCATTGCTACAGCACATCATGAATATTGTTCCTGCAGGGTGTATGGCTGAACTTTCCCAAGGATCAGCTTAGTGTGGCTATTGCCCTAATTGGTTAACCCAAATTGCTTATTTTGGATGAGCCGGTGGGTTGAAAGAAATTTTTTTCTTTGAGCTTCAAGAGAGAGAAGAAGAATTTGGCATAGCAGATATCCAGCTTGGCCTAACAACTCTGGAAGAAGTGTTTCTCAACATAGCAAAGAAAGCAGAGTTGGAAAGCGCAGCAGCTGAAGGGTCCTTCGCATCTCTTATTCTAAACTCCGGAACGTCTCTTCAGGTTTGTCCTATTAGTATTGCCATATTACCTTTCTACCCATCTTTTCGTAGTATAAGCCTCGTTCGTTATCTTTGTTCAAAATGTGCAGATTCCTATAGGGGCAAGGTTCATTGGTATTCCAAGGACAGAGTCGACAGAGACTCCACGAGGCCTAATGGTCGAAGTGTATTGGCAGCAAGACGATTCCGGGGCACTTTGTGTGTCTGGTTATTCGGACGAGATTGCAATACCAGCTCATGTGCAGCTAGAAACTACTTCTGCATCTCAAAGAAATACTTCAGGTCGAAGAAGGCAGATTCATGGGATTGTGATTGATCCTTCACAGATTTCTGATTCTGATTTACGATGATTTTCAATTCTTTCTAAGCTATCATAACTTATGTAAATGTTGTTATGTGTATTTATTATGATCAGGAATTTTGGATAAGGAATTTGTTTGCGGTTTTATGTACAAAGGATGGTTTTGCATATGTTTCTTTTCTCATTGTATAATGACTATAATTGGGAAATATATATTTTTGTCACATTTTTAATAATTTTACATGTTGTAGTTGCAGTCGTGTTAGTGTTTATTTGAATGGTGATGATTGTATTATAATACTAGTATAAGTCCCGTGTGATGCACGGACATATAAATTTCACTATTTATATATTTTAATATGAAAATGTTAAACACGAAAAATAATAAATTTTTTTGGAGAATTTTGATTTGTTACTTTTGTGACTCACGATTATAAAATCTAAATATGATAGTGAAATTTCAGATTTTTATTTACTTTTTAATCAAGGAAGAAACATTATTTATTCTTACAAAAAAAAATGATAAATTCGCTAATTTTTTCGTTGATATATAAAATGATTTAGATTAAGGTACAAATTTTTTTTTACAACTTTTCATGACATGATATTATTACCATATATACACAACTCATACTAACTTTATAACACATACTAACTTTATAACATATCAAATACGATCATATTTTTTTCCCTCAATTTTCATATATATACAAAATGATTTTCATACCATGAATATACATAAATTATGAAAAACTAAATATTTATAATTTATAAATTTATAAAATAATAAATATTTGTATTTCTACTTTAAAAAGTAGAAATGTGGTTAGTTGGTTTTTATATAGACGACAATGAAATTTCATAATAAAAAATTCAAAGTATTTAAAATATATATGTAAAAAAATTTCATCTACATATTATCACTCTTATAAATAGCATCGACTATCTATTCTTCATGATTAATAATGAAGATATATTTATATAATTTAGCATTATGAAATAGAACATATTTTTTTATTATTTTTTATAAGTATAAGTATAAATGATATGTTTTTATTTATTTATCATTTCTTATACTTAATTTGTAGTTTTTAAAAGAAAGTATATGAATTCATAAATTTTATACTTCCTAAATGTTATTGTGTGCAACAATATATCATATGTATATTTTTTTATTATATTCAAGATATATTACATATCTTTATAATTTTTAATATGAATTAATATAGTATAATAAAATAAAATTATATAAACACTATGTTATATTATTAACATTGTTACATAGAAGATATATAAAAATTGGAGTATTGTATACGACATATTTGTCAAATAAAATTGTGTGCTGTTTATAATAATTTTACAATATATATTTCGAATATAGTAAATAAAAATAGTTAATTTACGTTGTTTTATATATGTTGATTGACTTGATTAATAACTTACTTCTTGGTCTTTGACCCCCTCGGTCACTACGAACGCCCCCGATCAATGCAATGATATATTTAATGAGGTGGTATATGTGTATGTGGGGTACAATATTAGAGATAAAAAAAATACTTTGATGATAAAAAAAAATACTAAATTTAATTTTTTTTTATTAAATCATGTGTATTACACGGACCCTATACTAATCAATTTATATATAATAATTATAACATAAAAATTGCAAAGTATTCATAAAATGATGCTATTTTTTAATGTATAAAATCATTTCTATGAAATTATCTCAAAATTTTTTTAATGAAACAACTCAAGTTATAATTGAATATTAACCGTCCTTTTATCATAACCCACTACCCAGTAATAAATTTCATCTTCAGTATAGAGAATTATGACATAACCTTAAATAAATAAAGAAATAAAGAAATAAATAAAATTAAACTCAAAACCTATGAAAAACCCGACCCAGTAAAACCCTAAATGTGAGCCCCACAATAAAAAATTAAAATTAAAAGAGAGATAAGCTCATCCAAAAAAGCTCAATTCCTTTACATAAAGTAATAATATTACTATAAATGTAAATAGTAATATTCTTTCTTAATCCAAGAAAACACCTATGTGACTAATGTCCATATCAAAAAGAAAAAAATTCTTCAAAATTTAGTTATTCGAAAGAATAATTTAAACTTCATATTTCATAGAGGGGTAATTTACTTGGACAAACTCTTGATACATAATTAAAATTTATTATTTTGGGGAAATATATTAATATTTAATCGTTTCTTTGTTTATTTCTGAAATCAATTCGTATTATTATATAGGAAGCGGAAAACCCTACTATAAAATTAAAACTAAATTAAAATTAAATATGATAAACAAACACAGTTGAAATATAATTTATATAAATAAGTATAAATTTGCGTGAAATTGATTTCCTTTGCTTCTGCTCATTCTTCTGCTGCTACTTTTCTTTTCTCTGCGACCCCTCTAATCTCTCTTGACTACTTATTTGCATAATAATTAAACAAAGCTTCGTTCTCTTTTGCATAAGGTCTGTTTTGTGCATCTCGATCTGAATTGCACCAATTTTATTATCCTTTTTCGCGTTTCCTGATTCGGTTTCGATTTCGTTTTTGGGTTTTTTGAATTAGGGTTTGGGGTATTGATATCGGTATTTTCGGATGTTGTTGAAATCCTGAGGTGGGTTCTAAGTCTATTGGGTTTTCAGTTTGTAGTCGAAGAATTGCTGATTTTTCTTGATTACTAAAAAAACAATTTTGGTCTTGAATAATGGCTGTTGTCCGAAAGATTTTAGAATTTCATGTTGATGGTTTTTGTCAGTTTTGGGTCATGGGAATTAGGGTTTATTGGAACTTGTGTTCTCCGATGTGGGCTATTAGTTTTTAATGACATTGGGGGATGGAATTTGTTGAGCTTGCCATTGTAAATTTGATTGATTTTGGTGTATGTTTGCTGGCTTACTGTATTTTAAATGTCATATTGAATGGATTTCTAATCTTTTCATATCAAAAGAGTACACGTTTTTGTTTTAATTATATTGTATCTGTACAAAATCCTAAATTTCAAGACATGATTTGCTTAGGTGTTAATTTTCTTTTATATGCTACTGTATGTATTTAATTGGGGTTTAGTTTGCATTGAAACAGGTGAAGTAGAGGAATTACAGAGTGGAAAATGGCTTGGGTCGCAACTCGCAACCGATGAGACTGGAGCAGGAAGGTCTTATGAAGGTGTTTCAACTGGGCAACAGCAGCAGCGATGTCAATCTGGGGAAGCGTTGGCTGAATGGAGATCTTTGGAGCAGGTTGAAAATGGGAGTCCATCTACTTCGCCCCCTTACTGGGATAGCGATGATGATGATGATGATGGAGGTAAGCCATCTGTTCCTTGTAGATTACGTGGCAGGTGGATTTCATAATATTTTGTTTTTGTGATCATGCCTGTTGATGCGCTGCAAATGACATGAAATTTGCTGAAGATTGTGCAAATGTGTTTGACATCTGTCTGCAGTATCTCTGTATATATTTTGTTTCTTTCTTCAGAAGTTTAGTTACCATAAATGAGGGACAGGGATTGCATGAGATCGTTAACCAATTATAGGGAAATCAAAGAACATTGAGTCAAACGTAACGCGAGATTGAAAGGAAATAGAATCCAAAAGTATAAGTGGCACTCTGTTCATGATGAGTTTGTTGAGTTTGATATTGTTCAGAGCAAGTGCTGTTTTATTCTTCAGATTCGTGGTGTAACTTGTGTTACGGTTGTCTTTTATACTATTTGGATTGGTTAATGCTAAGATAGGTAATATGTGAACGTTAATTTAGGCCAGTTTGACCCATTCTGAATCTATTTTGTTTTCTTCTTCTTCTTCTTCATATTTGCTGAGTAATCAATGCAAAGTAACATGTTTTTATTATGTTTGAACTGATGAATATTTTGAGTCATGTGAAATTTGAATTGGAAACATATGTGCTTCTAGTGAGAAATGCTAGGATAGTATTTTCTGGTTTTTAATGTTCATATGTTTTTCTTAGTTTCTGTTATAAATAGTTGTTCTATCTATATTAAACTTGTAAAGCCAACAAGAGGAATTCTATGCCTTAAAAAACTTAAATAAAGTTACAAGTTACTTCCTCCGTCCCACCTCAACTTGCCTACTTGCCATTTTGGTTTGTCCCAACTCAACTTGCCAGTTCATAAATGACAAATTTTTTTTTACCTTAATATCCCTATATTTCAACATTATTACAAAAATGTCATCAAAAAGTGCATATTCACTTGATTTGATGTGCATATTATTACAAAAATGTCATCCAAAAGTACATATCCACTTGAGTCAACTGCATTTTCTTAATCTCCGTGTTCGGTCAACGTAGGCAAGTTGAGCCGGGACGGAGGTAGTAATATTCTTTGAAGAACACTTGCATATAGATGAAGGAAGAGAAAGGACTAATCTGGAGAATTGATAGCGGAAATGATTGTTGGTTTAACACTAAACATAAAGGAGTTTTCAGTTTTGTCTTTTGGTAATTTTTGTGAGAATGCTTATTGATTGATGTATTGGAAAAGATGATATATGAGTAGGAAAAGTATTATAAAAGATATATAAAAAATGACTCTTAGTGTGTTTTATACAAACCATTGGTCTCTAGTCAGTGCCATAAAAAAAAAAAAAAAATCCTCTATCATCAATTAATCTTCCATTGTTCGGATCTCGGAGTACAATTGACCGTTTTTTGTTTTGTTCGGGGTCTGGATAGTTAATTGAGCATATAATTCTGGTAATATCTAGCGGTCCAACTCTGTTTTTTCATAACACTACTTATACAGACACTATTTCAAATTATTTTCACTATATTATCTGATTGGTCATAACTATGTAATAGTTAGCTGCTTGCTTGACAGCCTGCATTTCCACCTATTTCTTCAGTCTTAGTTTTTCAATATCTGGCTTAGGATTGAGTTTAATATGAAAGGACCGATATGAACAATAGGCACCGATATGAAGGAACCGATATGAACTATAGGCTAGTGGGTCATAATTATACGAAAAGGTACTAATCAGTTTGATTGATTCTTAAAGCCAATTTGAGTTGATGTTTTGATTAGTAAGAGTTAGGTACTAATCAGTTTCTTTAAATTTATAGTAAAATCATGTAGTTAACAACAAAAGACAAACATTAATCTTGCTGTTATTAGATGAAATATTCAGAATTCTGATCTGTAAAGAGATACATTTGAAAGTTAGTTCCTAATGAAAGACTTTGGTAATGGTGCAGAATTTGTTGTTCATTTGCTGGACAAAGTAATTGCAAGGTATAGTTTTCTTTTTTATTGTATATTTGAGTGATGTCTGCAATTTGAGTGATGTTCTTAATTATGTTGTAATTGTTACTTCATCAAGATTCTATTACTGAGTTATGTGTTAATGCCTTTCTTGCTTTCTTGTCTTTGAGGCCTCAGTGCAAATTAGGTGATCTTTTACTGAGATCATAAAGGATTGTATATATAGATGATTGATTCTTGAAAAAAAAAAGGGTTAAATGATTGTTTGTATACTGATGTTAACCGTCTTTTCAATTCACTTTGATTGATTCTTAAAGACAATTTGAGTTGATGTTTTGATTAGTAATGAGTTGGGTACTGAATTAAAAAAAAAGAGGAAGTGACATGCAGCCTTAGAAAGAAAAAGGGAAAGGAATCAACTTATATTTTTGCAGACAAAATTGAGCGGTGATCTGGTATATATTGCTGCTTATGGGTTGATTTTGTAAATGAATTGCATTAATTAGAGTTTTTAATTGAGGTCTTCGTATGTTGCTTTCAAGGATTTACATTTGAGTTTAATAATAGTGTAACTTAATAAATTGAGGGCAATGCTAGAGATATAATTTAGTAGAAGATTTGTTTTGCCTTAGGAATTTTATTGTCAAACTATTAATATTCTCTACGGGATGATGTACTTATATATTAATGATGATTTTTCAAAATCTTCCATGACATTTGGTGCTGGAATTATAGTTTAATTAACTAATTAATTAGTTAGTCCACTTAGTTCAAGAACAGATTTGTGATGCTTCTTTTAGTTTGAATTGGGGAAAATAATGATGAAATGTGAGTGTTTTGATGGAAGACTATTTATGGGCTTTCTAGATTGAGCTGTTTAAGCTATAAGTTTGATCCCATGCAGTCTGGGTTTCTCTTAAACCAATAGGGACACACACTATTCCCATTCTTGTACCGATTTGCTGTCATTGGTGAAATATCTCTGCTGATTGTCATGTGATCATATCACTTATAGAGTACTCAAGAAATAAGAAAGTGTGGCCATTTAGAGGAGGAAGAAAACCGGATTAGTATTCTGTATAGCTGAACAAGTGCTACACCATTTGTTATGCATTTACCATGACTTGTTATGCATTTAGTTTCCTTTTCTAAAATTAATGATGCACGTAAGATAAAAATGATAAGTTAAAAGGATGAGTTATTATTTTAGATACTAATGGCCTAATCAGCTGTTAATCAAACTTCATCAGATCACATATATCCTAATAAATCTCACCTAGTTTGGAGAGTGTATTCAGACAAGCTTGTTACAGGAAGTTAAAAAAATAGGCTATTGACAACTTTTATCATTCTGCACCACAAAAATATTTTCTGCTGGTTTTGCTAGAAGCACACTTTTGTTGTTTAATATAGTAACAATTTCTCTTTAAAATATATCAGGTAGCATGAAATATGGAAAAGTCTGTTTATGAAAGGTGCGTGTTGTCTTTTGTTTTAGTTTGGTCACTGAGACAATACCTTGCCATCGAGACTATAGAACAACTTCACAAGGCAATAAACTTCATCTAAAAAGGGTAACGATTAACAACTATTGCTCATTTATTTATTACTATCATGTACTACTGCTGGAGGTAAAGCTAGCTGTCATTATTGTAGTTTTTCTTAATAAAAGTTTGCCTTTTCTTAATCTGCCTAGGCAGAAATTGAATACTGCAGTGACTGAGCTTGAGGAATTGAAACCAGCTGCTCAAGCAAAACTTCCTTGGTTTATATGGTTTATTTCTTAAATGCAATTCATTTCTGCTTTATTTCTTAAATGCAATTCATTTCTGCTGCATCTATGGTTTATATTGCAAAGTCCTGAGTTTATAGGATATGTTTGTATCACCTTAAACTTTATTATTCGTTTTACACACACATATATATGTTTGATTGCTTTGCTTGGTTTGTTAATATAGTTGGACTCTTCAAGAGATTTTTGAACTATCTTGGCATCTCATGTTTCTGATTGACTTTTTGATGATTGTGAAGACAAAACATTTCTGTAGAACAGGATTTTCATTTTATGTTTTCCGGTCTTCTTTTAATCATTATTTGGTGTGTTTTTACTGTTGTAGATCATTAAGTATTCCTGGCCCAAAGGTGGAAACTCTGTCTAAACATTCTATTTTGGGACCAAACGGGCTTCGTGGACAATGGCAACCTCCTAGTAACTATAAGGTGGCATGACAATTTCTTGTTGTACTACATTTTATTGAAGCTAGTAGTTTGATTTATATTTTATATTTGCAGGTCCAATTAATGTACACTTCACTCCTCTTCAGATCTCTGGGTAAACTAATATTAGAGCAGTAATCTTATCTTTGTACTTCTAGAAAGTAACTGCTTGATTTTGGATTTTATTGTTATGATTTCAGAATAGAATCGGGTACTATGAATACAACACTTGGTTTCCAAATTCCTACTTAATCATAATTCTATTGGCCTTTTTTTCTTTTTGTTTCTGGTATGGTTATTTTTGATGTATGGTTTCATGTCCTAATAGGCTTAATAGCTTTGAGAAGTCTATGAAAGATGGGATTGTGATGAGTGAGGATAATAGCAGCTCAGAACAAGAAAAAATAAGTGAGTGATTTTAAAAATTAGCTCTCTGTGCAAGGTGTTCAGCTCTTGGAGTAAGGTGCAGAAATAACAGCCTTGAAAGACCAACTAAACAAGCTTATGAATTTATTGCCTGATAAAGGGATGGAACTTTAAGATTTAGGGATGAAACTTTAAGATTTAGGAGAATATTTTTTTATGTTCTTTTTATTTCTAACTCGAATATGTTTATTGCTTTTGAATTTTGGTACAATTTATTTCTTTGTATTTTTATCATATTATGCAATTTAAATTTATGATCTTTAATTCAATGGTAGTAGTAGATATTTATTTATTGTAATTTAGAATTTAATTAGTTTATCATGATAATTATTTTTGTCTATTATAAATCTATTTAAATAGTATATGTATATATAATTTAAATCCACAATAAAAATAATTATTTAATAATATTTAATTAATGACAAAAAATATTGTCACCGTAAGCTAATTAGTAATGATGATATATGTTGTCACCTAAATTTTTCGTGATGATTACCAACTTCGTCACTTAATAATATTTAATTATGACAAAAATATTTCATCACTATTTATACATCATTTAGTGACAATAAAGGTTTGGTCATTAAAGTCCTACTTTTTGGTGACAAATTGTGTCGTCATTATATATGTACATATACTAACGATAAATTTGGTCACAATAGTATAATTATTTCATGACGAAATATATGATGTTACTGTATCTAAATATTTAGCGACAATTATCATCTTTGTCGCTAGATAATATTTATTATGACAAAAATAATTCGTCACCATTTTTACACTATTTAGTGACCACAACGTTTTTGTCACTGAATCTTACTTTTTCGTGACGCATTGTGTCATCATTATATGGATACATATAACATCAAAATTTCGTCACTAAAGTTTAACTCTTTGGTGACGAATTATATAAAATATGACGAATTAGTTAATCAAATTGTGACTAAAATTGTGTCACCAAAATTTGTCAAAGTTGGTAGTAAATGGATAATCGTCACTAAAAATTAATATTTTAGTGACAATAAATTAAATTCGTCATGTAAAGTTACACTTTTAGCGACGAAACACCATAATTAGTGACGAAATTTGATGTCAAATGCGACACATTATTTGTCACTATAGATGAGATGATATAGCGACAATGACCTTTAGCGTCATCAAAAGGTGACTTTAGATTACGAATTCAAATAGCGTCGCATTTACCTAATACGACGCACTTACAACGACGTTCTTTGCGACGAAAATATTTCGTCACCAGACACCTTTTGTGACGAAAAATGGTGTTTTTATGATGAATTTTGTCGTCGCGAATTCTCAAATTTCTTGTAGTGTTTGTTTGAGCACCTTCCATGCAATTATTTTACATCTCCTTGGCGTGTAATTCTTCCACACTTTTTTGAATGCTTTTATCTCTATCTCATTGGCCTCCCTGTTCATCGTGTATGCCATGAACTCTTTGTACGCTAGCTTAGTCATGAATATGCCATTACGAGCATGTGTCCAACTCCACCCATCCACTCCTTGATGTTGCAATTTAAACCTGTCAAGACGACTTATAAGCTCGTTAAATTGACTTACCTCACCGGCCCTTAAGCCTCTTCTCCAACTTAGATCCCACTCCCACCTCCCCTCCCTCCAATGCCCCATCTCATGCACCGTTGCCCCTCAATTAGTATTAATCCTAAACAACCTATCATACTTGACTCCCAACACCTCTTCTCCTAACCACAAATCAGTCCAGAACAGCGTTTTGGACCCATCTCCCACCACTCTTCTCAGATCCGCTCTCATTCTCCCTCCCCCCTCCCCCGCTACCAATATAAAGCCCGCAAATCTCCCTTCACCATCCCGACGTCGTTCTTAACATTCTATTCACCCTCTCTCTCTCTCTTGCATCCATCTCTCCGACTCCCAATAATTCCAGCCCCCCATACCGAATTTGACTATTCTCACCCACAACCTACTACACTCATCAAAGTACCTCTAAATCCACTTACACAATAATACTTTATTGAAATTTCCTAAATCCCCAAACCCCCTTCCTTTTTTTCTTTACAAATCTCTTCCCAACTTACCCAAGAGATTTTTGAATTATTCTTACTCCCATCCCAAAGAAAATTACGTTGTGATTGAATAATTTGGGTTAAATACTTAAATCAACCTATATTTTTTATGTTTTTACACTTTTCAACCTTAACTTTATTTTTTGACAAGTTGCAACCTGAAGTCCACGAATTGTATAATTTGCAACCTCCGACGAAATTTTCCGATCAAATCTCACACACATGACATTCACATGTCAAATTGGGAGGGGTTGATATTTTCATGAATGACTAGAAGTCTAGAAGATAGTTTTTGTTAGGCAATTGACTATTGTTTTTTTGCAATTGATTAGTAATTTAATTTTGGTTTTATTTTAAA
This sequence comes from Scutellaria minor, assembly GCA_954870855.1. Lineage (NCBI taxonomy): Eukaryota > Viridiplantae > Streptophyta > Magnoliopsida > Lamiales > Lamiaceae > Scutellaria > Scutellaria minor. Next base: position 7,512,030 of record OX940729.1, read on the forward strand.
TGGCCTCAACAATTTCATGAAAATATCAAAAACCCCCCAATTTAGCATGTAAATGTCGCATGTATGAAATTTGGCCAGAAAAATTCATTGAAGATTGCAACTTATACAATCTGTGGACTTCAGGTTGCAATATGTCAAAAAAAACAAAATTTAGATTGAAAAGTGTAAAAATATAAAAAGTACATGTTAATTTAAGTATTTAACCCTATCTATTTTGTAGGTCCTATGCGTAACAAAGACATTTTTTAAGAAAAAAATACAATTAAATTTGCACAAAACCACATGTTTGATTTTTTTTTTTTTTTTTTTTTTTTTTTTGCACTTTCATTGATGTTAGGGAATCGACCAAGAAAAAAAAAACAAAACAAAAGGAATAATAAACTCAATGTGTGTTTTACAAGTCATGGAACAAAAATAGAGGTCATTTCTCAGCTTCCGAAATCTGGGCAAGAGCATCTTCAGCCTTCACCGTCTCCGGAATAAAATCTACACATTATGAACCCAACTAAATTGTTACTTCTTCCATTTCAAAATAACTAATGCTAGAGTAAAAGAGAAGGGGATTGATATGAGTTGAACTAAAGATGCTCACAACTCAAACGGTTCGTAATAAGCAAAGAATAATAAGTACCTGAGAGAAAGTTAAGTCTCCTTCGCCTTGAAACTACTGAAGCTGCAGGTAAAAGTAAAAAACAAGTCAAATGAAATATTTTTGTTAAAAAAAGGCTGCAATTATACTGATTGAAATGCATTGTAAAGTTTCAAACACGAATTAACTGCAGCAACAATTACAAACAGTGTACAAAGAGTTCCTCATCAGTTATCACCAACATGTTCCTTCTTTATATCCATCTTTCATCATTCGCACTCACTTTTTGATGTGAGATAAAACGATTATTCATGTGAGGTTAAAAGGGTTTAAGGAATAGCAAAAAACCTTAAGCCTTGGTGTATGCCTAATTTCAAGGCAGCGCCTTAGCTTAAAAAAGTGTTGCGGACAGCTAGCAGACTAACTAATTCCTTTCACATGTCCAACAATTTCTAGTAAGACCTCTCAGTATTAGGAAAAAGAGCAGATAACACAGATTTCTTTAATATGTTTCACAGTACATTTATTTATTTGAAACCAATGCAATAAGTAATAGGAAAAGAGGAGGTGCGTACACAAATGGTTGTAGGCTGTCACTTTTTGGTCATCAAGGAATGAGCACGCATAAGCCTCCCTGCAGAAGACTTGAAGAAACTTCTCCTGCAACCAGCAAGCACGATATTCCATGAAACACTAAACACAAGCAGTTCAATTACTTCTATATAATCAAATGTTAGGGATATTTCAAGGTTTGTGGTAACTTCTCCACTTGTTAAACAAACTACCTAATCAGGAAGAAAGAGGGAATAAAACACACATGTATACAAACACATTCCAACTGACACTAGCAAAACAAAAGGAAATTTAATACAGACTCTCAGTTTCATTTGATAAAGCATTCCCAATTGTAAGAACTTCCATTTGAGACTGTGACCCTCATCAAGACAGTTTGGATAGGGACAAATGGTTAAGAGTCCAAGGAGGGGGATTCAGCCAAGCTATACCTGGACGGTTCAAGTATAAAGCCACCACTGGTTCAAGGTTTTGAGGTTCTGAATGGTATTAGTTGAAAGATGCATTTAAGCCAAAAGAAACAATGTTTGTTATTTATGCTACCACTCAGTATCCTGATTCATCCACCTCTTGAATATATTGAGAAACTTTAATTTCTTTACAAACCTCTTGGGTATGATGATACTAGCAGAACTTACAATAAAACATTTTTCTTTTCTGGCCTCACATTTGGAAAAAGGAGAGTTTCAATGTAATTGTTGTAATATCTCCAATTCTTTCAAGAAACTTGAGCTGTTGGATTATACAATATATAACTCATCCATAATAGCTCAGGGTAAAATCATTTTGATTTAAAAGACTAAAGTAGTACCAATTTATGGTCACATTGATGCAAAAACAAAAGGAATAGAGTGCAGAGTAGCACAGCCACAAGAATTGGATGGAAAATTACAGAGACTTCCTCATATCTCATATCAAGTTTTAGCCACTTTAATCTCTAATTGAATTTAATCAGCTAAGGGCATATATCAAGTTCCATGACCTTATAAATGCATCATGGTAACTTATAATTCAATAATTAAGAGCATACATATATCACATTTGTCGACACATGGAAAGAATCCGCATCACCTAAAGAGCAGTAGCTTCTTCTTTTTTCAGAAATAGATTTGTAGCCCTAAACGAGTAAGAGCATATATCAAGTTTGTCAACAAATGGAAAGAACTCACATTACCTAAGAGTGAAGTAGCATCTTTTTTTATAGAAAGACATCTGTAGAACTAAACGAGTAAATGACTAGAACATAACTCTTGTTAGTCTACACGTGGAGAAAACTTGCATTACCTAAAGTGACGTAGCTTCTTTTTTCAGTAAGATATTTGTAGCACTAAATGACTAAGAGCATATATCATGTTTGTCAACATGTGGAAAGAACTTGCGTTACCTAAAGTGAAGTACTTTTTCAGAAAGAGATTTGTATCACACTAGACGACTAAGAGCATATATCATGTTTGTCACTACTCTGGTAGCTACAGCCTACAGACTAAGAGCACCTAAAGTGAAGTAGCTTCTAAAGTTTGTTGATCTTATTTGATACTCTGGTAGTTACGACTAAGAGCACTACAATGAAAGTATAAGTATATCATCATTTTCTTCCCTCACACCAATTTCCCACCATCAAACACCTAGAAGGGCATTACGTCTACCATCTTACATGATTACCATACTCCACTGCTTTCACCTCATATTCCCATACTGGAGATAGTGGTTCTACATTCAACAAATAACACTTTTGCATCTGCCTTATACCAGTAGAAACTACAGAATTCAACTAAGACTTGAAGGAAGAATATCAATACATTCCCCTCAGTTTTATCATTTTCTTCACAAATGAAATTAATTATCCCAGCTTCATTAATTATACCACAATTCTACCTCAGAATCATGATTCCACCTCTTCAATTGCAATTGCTCAACCTAAGATCACTACAAAAATGAATAATTCAAATAACCAAAAGCATAGTACAATCACACAACAATGCTGTAAACTACTTTTCAAAACACGCACAAATTTCGCATCATCTCTGCACGCAAACCCTAATTGATAAAAATCATAACTCAATTAAAATCCATACCGAAGCTCTAGTGATGACGAATAGGGCCTCCTGTGACAATTTAATATCCGGATTATCGCCCTTGATAATCTGACTGACCCGATTCATAGGAAACATGCACTGGTTATTCTTGCTCTTTTCCTCCGCCTCCGCATCGTCTTCTTTTCTACTCCTCTTTTTCCCCTTGCTTTTCACACCATCATTTCTGCCTTTCTTCATCATGCTAATGAGCGTCTCGTTTTCCTCTTCCTCGTCTTCAGCGGCCGTGCTTTTCTTCCTTGCTCCGTCCTCGAAGGTCTCCACAGCGTCGTATGACTCCTGTTCTGTGTTCGAAGCAGGCATATCGACGACTTCGATTTCCTCTTTGGAAGCACCACCATTGGTTGATTTTCTGACCTTGTTTTTGTTTTTGTCTTCGCTTTTTGTTTCAATGGTGGTAGTTTTCTTGGTTTTGTTTTTGTTGGTTTTGAGAGTCTTCTTTGGGGTTGTTTCTCTCTCTTTCTGCAATGGCTTCTTCGCCATGTTTGTCAGATTTGTTGCAGAGTTAGGGGACAGAACCTATATTTTATAGAGAGAGAGAGCTTCAGTGACAACTGCTTGGTATGTCTTTCAGGCACTAACAATTGGGCTCATTTAAATGGATTTTCCATTGGGCTTTAGTTTTGTTTGACTTTATTATTTGTAATTTTTCTGTGGCATACGATCATTTTCAGGTTAAAATAATATAATTTTTAATATTTTTAAAGATCGTGTTTTTTCTTAGATATTTATATTTAATTAATTCAATAAAAAAACAATTTAAGGCAAGATTTCATTTTTTTATATTTTAGATATATTTATATTTCAATATGTATTTATGTTGAATAAATTAAGATAAATTAGTGCAGTTCATGTGTTATCTATTCTTAAATTGAGAACACAATCTACTTTGAAGCCTTAAATTGAAAAATAAAGTTAAATAAAGTTCTTTATTTAGGAATTTCAAATTTTGAGTCTTATCAAATTCAATATAATTTTCAACTCGTATGTTTTTTCTATATTTAATTTAAATATAGAATAAATTACTCAAAACACTTGTAATATATTTCACAAATGTTTGAAATAAAAAAATAATCATTCAAACACACTAGTCATTTAACTTGCGGACGACACGATTTTTACTTGCTCAGGGAAGCCAGAGAATGCAAGAATAATCAAACAGGTACTAAGAAACTTTGAACTACTTTCTAGGTTGTCAGTTAACTTTAATAAATGTTGTCTTGTTGGGTTGAATATGGAGGAGGAGGTGGTCTCATATTTGGCGAGCTACTTGGGTTGTTCGATTGGGAAGGTCCCCATGACATATTTGGGCCTTCAAGTGGGACATGAACATCTAAAATCAGCCTCTTGGAGAGGTTTAACAGAGAATGTGAAACGTAGATTGGAAGTATGGAACGATAAAAACATCTTGTTGGTGGTAAAGCCACTTTAGTTCAGTCTGTGCTTTCGACAATTCCGATCTATTGCCTATCCATGTTCAAAATTCTGAAAAAAAAAATCATTGGGGAACTCATTTGAATCCAAAGAAATTTTCTGTGGGGTGGGTGTGAAACTAAATCCAAAATTCCTTGGGTTAGTTGGGAGGATATTTGCAAAGAAAATAAAAATAAGGAGGGTTGGGGATTAAAGAATTGGGGATTTTCAATACTGTCCTATTAAAAAAATGGATTTGGAGATTTGTGATCGAATCGGGTAAATTGTGGGTGAGGGTGATTAGAGCAAGATATGGGGATTTTGTTAAAAAAAAAAAGAAAGGGAGACCGAGGATAGGAGAGGAGAGAAACAACAGATGTAAATAGGATATAGTGTCGGGATGGTGGAGGGATATTAGTAACTTGCATTTCGGTAGGGATGGAGGGTATGTCGAGGGAGTTAGTGAGAATAGTTGGAGAGGGGAGAAAGGTGTTGTTTTGGACCGAATTGTGGTGTGAAGGGGGATTTTAAGGGAGCAATTTCCCAGACTGTACAGGATAAGCAGTAATAAGGAGGCAAGGGTTATTGAAGTAGGAAGGTGGGAGAATGGGGAGTGGAAATGGGATATTGAGGGGGAGAGTTGAATAATATTAATGAGTTATTGATGTGTATCAACAGGTAAAATTACAGGTGAATACAGAAGATTCTTGGAGATGGACGGGATCAAGCAAAGGAGTCTTCACTACAAAAGCAGCATACCAAAAAGAGTTCAAGGAAAACACAGGGGAAGAAGACCAAGGGAGAGAGGTGGCCTTCAAGAAATTGTGGAAGACGTGCGTTCCAAGGAGGATGCAAGCAATCATATGGAAAATACTCAAAAAAAGACTACCTACCAGGCTGGTCTCCAGCGAAGAGGAGTAATCGATGCAACATCGAGTATTGTGTGCCCAATGTGTATGGAAGAAGAGAAGATGATAGAACATCTATTCTTCAAGTGCTCAATTGCTTCGAAAATTTGGACAGCTCTCTGTAAGTGGACAGGTACGTGTACTGTCCCCCATATTAACCCAGTTGGTCATTTTTTACAACATGCCGAGATGTTAGGGGATCGAGACAAGAGGGAAATTGCATCTTCACCATGGATGGGAACTATTTGGTCTATTTAGAATATGAGGAACAATATGATTTTTAATAATGAGAATCCAAACGTTGAGAAGATGATTAGAGAAATCAAAGGCAAGGTGTGGTCATGGCAATTGAATATTGCGAAGATTGAGCCAAAGTTATCGTTTAGAACATGATGCCAAAAAATGGAAGCAAAGGACTAAAGTAAGAAAATTAGCAAAAAATGTTAGAAGTGAAAGAGTACAGAAATCATAATTGCAAAATATTTGATTGTATATGGGTTAAAATACCCCTTGTACTCTTTATTTAGTGGACTACTCTTTTTTTTGTCTGATAAAAAGAAAATCATTCAAACCCACACAACATACATTTCAATTTCTTTTATTTTTATATGTGTAATATCGATAACAAACTAATTATTACTTAAAAAATGATTAGGTAGATATATTATATATTGTAAATAGATTTAAAATAAAATAGTTATTATATTTTAAATTTTTGGTGAAAAATATTAATCAACTACCCCTGATCTATCCGAATCCTACCTCACCCCCACCAGCCCTTTTCTCCCCACTTCAAAATTACGTTGTTGGCTTTTTTTTTGACAGACTATTATGTAATATATATATATATATATATATATATATATATATATTATGAAGATTATGAAATGTACATTTTTTTGGATATGAAATTAATTTATAAATGGCAATCATTGAAGTTTCATATTCTAATTAACACGTAGTAAATTATGATATTAAATAGAATATTATAAACTCAAAATATACATTGTTTATGATAAATAATACAATTAATTTATAAATCAATTAAACAAAAAAAAAATGCTTCTCTGTATGCAATATTTGAAGTTAGACACTTTATTAGGGACAACTCCCAAGTAAAATTACTTGGGCCATGAGATTTGGGTTCATTTGAACGGACTTTCTATTGGGCCTAACTTTTGTTACATTCATTATTAATAATTTCTGTGTATTGCACTGGTTTGGTGACAAATGTTATCGATTGCAAGTGACAATGATATAGTAACATTAGTAGTGTAAGACCCGTGTATTTTATTTTTTATGATAAATAAATTTTATTATTTATGTATATTATTTTAAATTTTAAGTTTGAATGGTACTTATTTTAATTTATGATTTACTATTTATTTATTTCACATGTATATGCTAATAAATGCATAATTTATTTATCATTTCACATTGATCATATTTTTTCCTCATTATTGAAAGGTTTTTTTATTTAAGTACATTTTCATAATTTTGGATAAAAAAATCTCGAATGCATAAAATAAAAACCTTTCAATAATGATTATATGATGTAATAATTGTAGTAAATTAACTAAAAAAATATCTCTATGGACTAAAAGTCTAAAACCATTATCCTTATCAACTCAAGTTTTGGAAAACTTCTTTGTACACTACATTTGTTGTAGTATTACATATCTTCCCATCATTGTCTAAACACATAATTTTCAAATCACTCCTTATTTTAACTCTAGATATTGCAACATATAGTTGACCGTGTGTGAAAACTGGTTTTGGTAAAAATAAACCAACATGAGCTAGTGACTAACCTTGACTTTTGTTTATGGTCATTGCAAAACACACGAGTAGTGGAAACTGTCTTCTTTGAAACTTTAACGACAATCTACTATCAGATGGGCTAAGGTTCATTCGTGGTATATATACCTTATTTCCGATGTTTTTTCCTGATAGAATCTTGACCTCGATAATATGATTTCCAATTTGTGTAATCACCAATCTCGTACCATTGCATAATCTTGAAGATTGATCTATATTTCGAAGTAATATAACTGACACACCAATCTTCACTCTTTTAGCATAACGAACAAATTACTCCCTCTTTTAGCATATTTTTGCATCTACTAATTTGACTACGTACAACAGTAGCCTAGATCCTTGAAAATTGAAAATGAATCATGAGCGAAAAAAATGTTAGGATTAAATAGATTTAAATTGTAAGCATATTATAAGATTTTAAAAAACATAAAAAAACTCATCATTGAAGAATATATATACCAATTTTATGTAATAATATGATGTGTTCTTAAAATACCTTATCATCCATCAAAACCATCTCCATGAGACTATTTTTCAGTGGATAATTTCTTTGAGGTACAAACCATGATCTGATAACTCGAACTCTTATTGCACATGTCTCCTTGGATGGATCAATGTCAACAATTGCAAGGTATTCCATGTCCACTTAAAAATGCATAAATAATGATTAGGTTAGAATATTATGTAAAGAAAATTATAATGTTGAATTTTGAAATACAATATCACATGAAATATACAATTCAAAAATTAAAAAGGGTTGGGGTATTGTACGAAATACAGAAGCAAGCATGCAAGAATATAATAGTTAGAGGTTGAGATTTATAATGACAAATAAAATTGAAGTTCTCAAATAAGACATATGTAAAAGTAACCGTCATTTGCATGATTATAGTTTTTGCATGATTGTATGATCATAGATTTACAAGATTTAAGTGTCACTGCAATTTGACATTAATTATCAAATCACATTAATTCTTTTGGCATGACTCATGTTACTAAATGTAGGTTTCATATCTAAATATTAATTGACTTGTTCACAACATATGAGTCGATCATATGAAAATTTAGTATATTAAAATATAAAAAGTATATCATGTATAACATTTAAAAAATATATTTATAAAGTATATATGTAAATCAATATATAAATAATAGAATTTATTTATACATAATATGTTTAAAGTTTTATAGATGTTATTTTTTATATTTATACATGATATTTTTAAACTTTTATAGATAATATTATGATTATTAAAAATGATAATTGTAATTATTAAAAGTATATTCCTTCAATACTATATATTTCTAATAAAGAAAAAAGCTTACATATATAATAATAGTAGTGAAAAAAAAAGAAAAAAATACACTTAATAAGAAAATTTAATGTGCAAAATTTGAGAATGAATTATAAATTAAAATTAGATTTTAAAATATAAATAGTAACATTTATTTATACATGATATTTTTGAAATTTTATACATGATATTTTTCAAATAATATTGTGGTTATTAAAAAACATGATCTAATTATTAAAAGTATATTCTTTCAATAATATATATTTATAATTAAAAAAACACTTACATATATAATAATAGATTATCTTTAAAAATAACATTTAATAAGAGAAATAAATGTTCAAGCTTTGTATGAATAATATATATTTATAATAAATAAAAAACTTACATACATAGTAATAGAATATCTTTAAAAATAACATTTAATAAGAGAAATAAATATTCAAGCTTTGTATGAATGTCTTATCTATATATATATATATATATATATATATATATATACATACTAGCATAAGGCCCATGTAATACACAAGATTTTTATAAAAAAATTAAATAAAAGTTGGTAAATTTGAAAAATATAAATATTATTTATATATTAAAATTAAATATATGATTTGTGCGGTGCATATCATTTAATTGAACATTAAATATAACATAATATGATTAAATAATTATTTAATTGTAGAATTATAATTAGTTCCATTTGTAGAGGATCATAATTTTTTATTTATTATTTTAAAAAGAATATATATTATTATGTCTATTATGTTATTCATCACACCCACCTATATTTTTTTTTTTTTTGCTTTTTATTTTCAACGTCCATAACAACTCTCACCTTTCTTTTCAAATAAATGATAAAAAATGAAAGTCAAAACTTTACAAATAAATTTCATAATTTATTTTAAATCACATATTCAAAAAAATTTATTCAATTTCATTAATTAATAAGTTTGAACAACCATTTTCAATCAGCTCCACCTTTATTTTAGTTTTTTTCTATTTATTTATATTTTTTCTTTAAACTTTTAAATTTAACAAATTTCAATTATGAAAATAATTTATAATATTGAATTTTAGCATATGTTATTTAGATAAATCTATTAACATTACTATATTATTTAATTAGTAATGTTTCTTAGTAACATAAAATTTGAAGTAATTAATTAGCTTTATTTAATGTGAAAATATTGTATGTTTGCCATGTAGCATTCTTGGTCCTTCTTATATATATAAAGATAAAGATTATAAAATGCTCATTGAATTAATTTATGAATAACAGTTGCTAAAGTTTTATACTCTACTCAAAAAAAAGTTTTAAACTCTACATGATATATTTGTAAATAATGATGTTAGATAAAAAAAATTAAAACTAAAGATGTGCATGGTGTGTGAGAAATTACACTAGTAATTTATAAAGCAATCAAACAAATTCCAAAATAGTTCTTTATCTACACCATTTTCACTTAGATTACTTTATTCAGTGATTTCCCATTAATATTTATTGGGCTTAGAGATCATTTAAACTCAGTTTCTAATTTAATTAGTGATTTTTAAAATTATTTAAATATATTGGCCACATTTGTTATCTTAAGACATCCACAACTATGATCAACCGGTTCGGGAAACCGTGAACCGGCTGGTTCGGAACCGTCGGTCAACGGTTCCGGACCGTTGACCCGGTTTCGGTTTGAACCGGAACAGGAAACCGGGGTTCCCCGGATCGGTTCCGGTTTCCCTTTTTCCAAACTATCGAACCGGCAGTTTAACCGATTGGAACCACCAGTTTTCCTATTTTTTTAATTTTTTTTTAAAATTAATTGATGTTTGCCACGTGGACGGCCCGGATGAACTAGTCGTTGATCATCAAATAGCCGTTGGAACCAAACCGGCGGTTCGAACCGCCGGTTCATGATAATTTTCGAAATCAACGGTCGTGATCACACGACCGTTGATGATCAACAGTGGAGATAGCCTGAACCACCGGTTCAGCCAAACCGGAATCGGCGGTTCGAACCGACCGATCCTTTTTTTTATTTTTTTTGAATTTTCAATGTGATATATAAATACCCCATTTCATTTGTATTTTTCACACCAATCTTGATTCAATCTCTCTCTCAATTCTACTCTCTCAAGCTCACAAACACCATCTTTGATCAATTTCTAGCTCACTTGATTTTTTTGCTGTTCTTCAATTTATTTTTCAATCTCTCTCTTAAAAAAAAATTTCTCGAAGAGATTCTTCATCCGCCAGTTCATCTTGTGGGAAGGAAAAGAGTCCGATGTCGCCACCACAATCTTTCCACGACGATGATGATCTTGATTATATTGACTCGTATCAATATAATCAAGAAGATATGGAGGCGATGTTGGGCCCTAACATCTCCGCCGCCTTTGCCGAAGAAGAAGAGGTGCCGAGAGAAACGGAAAAGAGTGGCAACACAACACAAACCACTACTCCTCGACAACCTTCTACCCTTCGTAGTGACATTTTCTCCTTCCATTTTAAAAAGAAGAAAGTGCCGAATAGTGTCACCGATTGCATTGTGACGTGCAACCATTGTTCGAAGATGTACAAGTTCAAGCATGGAGGAGGCTACGGGACATTCTCCAACCATGTGATCAAAAAGCATCTCGACAATGTGGGGCTTGATCGAGGGCAAACGCAACTCCGGGGATTTACCAGATCTTCTCAAGGTGGAGGTATGGATGATATAACTTTTAAATTTAGTCAATTAAATACTAGGAGAGGCATAGTTGAATTCATACCTAAAAAATATCTTCCATTTAATTTTCCAACCGATGATGCTTATAAAAAATTCACTAGTAAATATTTACAACCGACAAGTAGAAAAATCTTTAGAAACACCGTTACTAGGGATATAGAAAAAATCGTATGAGAATATAAATATAAATTAATTGAAGACTTAAAAAATTTAAAACAAAAAGTTTCTATATGTAGTGATTGTTGGAAGAATCCTTATAAAACTCATAACTATATGGGTATTACTTGTCATTGGATAGATGATGCATGGAATGTTAAAAAATGTTTAATTGCATATATAGATTTTGATGAAACACATTCGGCACAACACATTGCACAAAAAATACGACAGGTTTTAAATGATTACGGTATTTTAAGAAAAGTTTTTTCGATAGGATTTGATAATGCTAGTAATAATACGGCGGCTTTACCTTACTTGATTGAATTTTGTCGACCTCCGATTGGAGGAATTTTTTTTCATATTCTTTGTATGTGTCATTGCTTAAATTTATGTGTTCAAGATGGATTAGAATCATTAGATAAATATATTAAACCTATTAAAGTTGCAATATATGAAATTGCTAACTCTACGGTATATCATAAAAAATGGGCAAGATTTTGTAAGAGAAATGGTGTTGAAGTTAAAAAATTTATAATCGATGTTAAACATCGTTGGAATTCTACTTTTTATATGCTTCAAGATTCATATGAATATAGACAAATGCTATGTGAATTTTATTTAGAAAATCCACATGATAGAGTTATTTTATTTGAAACTTCATGGGATGCATGTTTTAATCTAATTCAACTTTTAAAAATATTTGAAAAGGTCACTAGAGAATTAAGTGGTTGTTATTATCCTACTTCTCCTATAACTATAGATAATTGTGTTAAAATTGCTCTAATTTTAAATTCATATTCAACATGTGAAATTTTAGGTGAAACATGCTTAGTAATGAAAACAAAATGGTTAAAATATTTTCATGAAATACCTGATATTTTTTTATATGCTAAGTTATTAGATCCTAGGATTAGAGAAGATGAATTAGAAGAATTGCTAACTATATATTATAATGCATTGTTTCCAAATATGATATTAAATGATTATGATTTATGTGATTATATTCCTAACCCTAGTGAAGTTGTAAGTAGAACTAAAAAAAATTTATACGATTTATTTAAAAAATATAAACAATTGTTAGGTGATTATAGTAATGATATAAGTGATCAAAATATGGGAGGTAGTAGTCAATATTTGACATAATCATCTAGTTTTCAACTGGCTCCGGCACTTAGTAAATTTTATAATTTTTATGGTGTTAGAACACAAAAACAACCTAGAGGTAGTAACCCTTGTCAAGAATTAGATACTTATTTAGGTTGCACATTTGAACAAACCGTATTTGAAACTCCTATGAATTTATTGAAGTGGTGGTCAAGAAGGGTCACCATTTATCCTATACTAACCACTATTGCTAAAGAAGTTTTTGCAAGTCCCGCCTCAACCGTTGCGGTCGAACATGCTTTTTCCAAAGGAGGACACATGTTGAATCCAAGAAGATTGAAGTTGATGAAAGAGAATGTACAAAACATTAATTACTCTCCTTGAAGATTGAGTGAGAGCAAGCAACCGTCAACAAGATCTCGATCTCTCGAACTTAGACTCCGATGGAGATGACCTCTACGGATACGATTCAAACACGTCCTCCTCCAATGAATGAAGGTAAGTTTCGGTAAGTTGGAGAACTACGTGAGTTTTGATTCCTTCGTTTTGACAAGGATACGTAGGCAATTTCATTCTAAGTTTGGAAGTTACACTTTCAATCTTAGAATGAAACTCAAGATCTTTCAAATTTTTTTTCCTCTTCTTCAATTTATTTTATACAAAGATGAAAAGTTGTAATATTTTAAATTAAAGTCTTCAATATTGTAGTATGATTCAATGAATAATGATTGTAATATATTGAGTTGTAATATATGATTTTGAACATATATTGTACTTGTATTTCTAAATTTATAATGTTTTATTGTAACTTTTTAATTGATTGTATTTTATTAACTTTCACTCATTTTTCTTTGTTAAAAGTCTTCAAAACTTTATATAAAAATTTAAAGACAAAAATTATGAAATGTTACACATTTCATGCCAAAAAAACAAGAAAAAAAAAAAATTGGAAACCGAACCGCCGGTTCTGGTTTAACCGGTGGTTCGGAACCGAAACCGAAACCGAACACCCCACAGTTTGGTTTCGATTTGAGGGACAGCGGTTCGCGATCCATGAGCACGTCTATCCACAACAATCAGTGTTAATAACGCCAATTGTTGTGAGTCCCACATTACACGTACACAATCTAAAACACCTTTATTTTAAAAATACACACTTACATCAATTGAACATTAATAATCATCACATGTAGATTTCATTACCCACTAACCCTCTTTATATTTACATCAATTGGTTGCCATTTTTTGTCACGCCCCAAAATATTTTGGTAAAAATATCAAAGTTTTTCATTTTTGGGCGTGAAGAGAGAAAGAGGAAGAAGACGTACATGATATAAAATAGAAAGAAAAAGGAGAGGATAAGAAGAGATACACTTAAAACATCGGATACAACCGATAAAATAGAGTTTGAAAACCTTGCACAGCGGAAGTAAACTTTACATGATAAAAATCCTTCGGTACAAAGCCGGGAGAGATCATAGCAGTGGAAAAACATCAGGATCCTTTACAAAGAAAGAGTAAAACAGTTTTCTTTTACAAACGAGCAACATAACTTTAAAATACAAAACTAGAAGATGGACAAAACTGATAGGGCACCCCCTCTTTACACGTCAAGATTCTCTTCATTTCCTGTAGTGTGAGTACAGAATAGGGGTGAGTGCGTTGAATACACTCATGGTGATACTTTCCTTGTTTTTATCAGTTATTAGGTGAGCGTAACAAATCCGACATATAATGGTTTGGCAAGTAGTCACAGCATATAAAATGCATAGCACACAATTGAGAACGCACGGCTCTAAGAGCACTCAACTATACTTGATCCATTCCTAACGTATGGTGCTTTTTACGGGCCACCAATCCATCCCTAACATGATGTATGGTGCTTTTTACGGGCCACCAGTCCATCCCTATCATGACTTAGGACATTCGTTCTCGTTCATCGTATCATAAGCTTTGCATGAAAACAGTAATCATAAAGTATGCATGTACATAATAATCACAGCATGTATTCACAGCACTTAGAGTTCAACAGTTCAAATATCAATTATGGAAAACAATAAACATATTAATTTTAGAAGTTACCCCCACCTCGTTCGGTGGTTACCACGTGAGTAGCGAGTACCAGAGATCGGATATCTCAAAGCTCAAGTAGTGAGTACCAAAGATCTCGTGTTCCAAATCTCATGTCTCAAATCTCGTGTCTCAGATCTCGTGTCTCAATGTTCAATCCAATTGATAGCCTACATACGTTACAGTGTTCTTAGATCCTTAATAATGTATGAATAAAGCTATAAAAGATCCCGGCGGAAAAATGATCGTTAAAGGCGCGACGGATCGAGAGATCTAAATATTGAGGTTGAGGAGGCAAGGGTGAAAGTTCAGTTTAAAAGGCTGATATGAAAGAGGGCGAGATTTGGGTCGCAACAAAAAAAGAATGAGCTCAATCGGAGTTGAAACGAGCTCGAACAGAGCGTTTTAAGATTGAGGGGTATTTTTTGACGTCTGTCCTACCACGCACGGTCATTCACTCCCGGGCACGACCGTGCCCACCGCGCACGACCGTGCCCACCGCGCACGACCATGCACCATCGTCCAGTAGCTCCTCCCGGCGCGCGCACGAACGTGCACGCCGTGCGCGCCCGTGCGCGACCGTGTGCCTGCAAATACAGCTTCTATCGGCTGTGGTGTTGCCCATCGCCGTAGCCACCATGTTCGCCGGAAAGCTTGCACCGCTGGCTACCACCTCCGGCTATCCCTCGCCGGATTCTGGCGATGAATAGTGCTCGAAACTTTACCTCAAAACCCTTCGAAGTCACATTTGCAAAACTAAACTCCAACCTCTTTTTAGCTCCGGCCGGCGACTCCAGTCACCGGCGACCCTTCCCGGACCCCCGGCCAGCGACTTCCCATCGCCGGCAACCTTTTCCGACCACCCACCCCAACACACATATATATGTATATATATACATGCTCTCATACATACACACACGTATACACACACTGAACCACCAGCATTGGCCGGCGGCCACCACTCCCAGACCCTCGCCGGCGACCTCCCGTCGCCAGCCAACCGTTCCCACACGGCGGCGCCACCATGCGCCGCCCCAACAGTACACAACAACTCACACGCACAAACACACCCTCAAACACACACACATGCACATTATATATATATACACTCACTGTCCATCTCCGGTGCCACCACCTACAGCGGCGCCGACCCTCCAGCACGACACCCTTACCTCCGGTGGTCTTCGGTCATCAGCTCCGGTGAGAAGAGAGAGAAAAACAGAGGAGAGAGAGAAGTGGTGCCAAGTTAGGGTTTAGGGTTTTGAAATGGTTTTTTTTTCGTCGTTTGAGCTACGGGTCTCCGATTAACCCCTAGTTCGTTTCTATCTTCTCGTTTTCTTGATACGCATCCAATGGTATAGAAATATTCTATATACCATGTCCAAGAAAATATCGATCCGAAACACACATTGGACACGTATCTGAAACACAAGTAATTAATTAGACAGTTAAAGTATACGCATATAGTTATTAAGTCATGCGTTAAAATATTTAATTACTAAATTATGTTCGTTTTGATCGGGGCGCTACATTTTTCTTTAAACAAATTTTCAATAATAAATATTGAAAATTGATTTTTGATTAATTCAAAAATAATAAAAAAAATTGAACAACTTTATTTTATTAATCATAAGATTAATAAATTTCAATTGACATTAAAATAACCCAAATATTCCTATATTAACATTTGAAATATTTAACTATAAAAAGAAAATGAAATATTTTAATTAAAAAATTAATTAATTAGTCTTCAAAAATATAGTTTTTATTGATTAAATATAATAAAGAGTCAACTTCATTTTTTTTATAAACATAATACTATTTATATTATATAGTATGTCAATAATATAATTTAAGTGAGATATATATATATATATATATAATTACACATGCAAATTTAAATGTAAAAATATGAAAATTATAATTTAGTTGTTTAAATTGAAAATAAAATTACCAAAATAAAGTAAAAAATTCCCACGTTGATAATAAAATCTAGAAACAAAGTATCACATTTGTATTAGAAAACAAATAAATAAAAAAGAATTTTGAAAGAGCCAAAAAATTTAAACACAAAACCAAACCATTATTCCATAAAAGAAATCAAAGAAAAAAAAAACTGAAGAATTGAATGTGTTGTCGGCGTCAGAAATTGGGGCCCACACTCACTTCTTCTTTATTGCTCATTTATTGCTTAAAATTGATTTGATCGTGTGTTTTTTTTTTTGAGTGTCCAAAACAAAATGTAAAAGAGTGAATCTCATCGTAAGTTGTCAAATCATAATCCACATTTTAATATTTATATATAAATTTGTAAAGATAAATTTAATTTATGGATAAAAAAATTCATTTATAAGATCATCTGACGCAAGTTTTTGTGGATGTAAAATCACCTTAAAAACATTTCAAAAATGTAACATAATCAAATGTTTTTTTTTAATGTTATTAACATGTGATAAACTTTACTGTGGCTGCTCTAAGATGATGTCTCAAGTATTTTGACAATGGAATTTCAAGCCAACAACATAACAAATGCCACATCATCCTAACTCGCTAGAGTTCTCTAATTTCAATTGACAATTGTCATGAAATTAAAAAAAAAAATATATATATATATATATATATTATCCTATAATTGTGTAACTTTTTTAAATTTGCATGATAATTTCCCAGATTCTATTTATTATGAGACTCAAAGTACAACCCCTAACCTTAAATATTACCAAATTTACAAATTACCTATTTACATCTTCACCTTCAATTATTACTGCTAGTCGTGTAACCGATAGATTTGTATTAGATCCTTTATTTTATTGTTTTATTAATGTATTGATTTTTTCTTTAAATAATAATTAAAAATATGATTATGAAAATCTTGTTAACCTATCCATCATGTATATATTTATCAGATATCTAATATATATATATATATATATATATATTAATTTCAAATTTCATAATTTTAAATGATGAAATCATTATACATCATTAATGAGCAAATTAAGAGTTGTCCACTGTACACATTTTAATTTTTTTAATATTATGATGGGTATTAAACCAATGATATCTTTTGCCATACTACGTGTTAGTTTAATTTGTTTATTTCAATTATATTTATGTACTAGTCTTTAAAAAAATGTTTTTTGTTAATGTATTTCAATTATATATTTTTCTATTTCAAAAAAATATTATGTTTTGATAATTAATATTGTTTAATAAGTTAATTTTTTTAAGATCTCATATTATCTCAAAGATATTAAGCAAAATATATCTAACTATAAGACTACACTCAATTTAGTAAAATATAGTAGATTAAATTGAAATATTAAACTCATATTAAAATAATAATGAAATAAATTGATAAAAATTGTACTGATATACAAACTCTCATAAAAATTTAATAAAGTTATATAAGACATCATAAATAATAGATGACACATGACATATTCAAAAATTTCCAAAAATCCTACTCGTCACAACTTGAGAAAACCAATCTTAGTTTTGTATAGGACCTTTATCAATTTATAGTCCAAAAGGATTAGTAAATTATCAATCAAGAGTTTAAAAGATATAATTAAATTATCTATTCACCACTTGAAAAATGAAATTATCACTTAAAAGACAATTCTGGTTTTATTTGACACCTTATGATTTCTAATTATTTTAAAAAGCTTTTAAAATAATATCCTCAAAATATGTATATATATATATATATATATATATATATATATAACAAAGTTGAAAATTTAACATGCCAACCATGACATTATTTTCACCGGTCGTTTAAGCGATAATTTCATCTTTTAAATATTGAATTGATTGTTTTTATTTTACATACCGAATTGATAAATTACTATCCTTTTGTCCTAAATTGATAGATTTCTGTTTCTTTTTCTTTTATTTAAAAAAAAAAAAGCACCTTTCTTAAACGATGAGAAACTTTAGCTTTGAAGTTAAGTACAGCAATTATTGAAAGATGATTGTGCCAAAATCCAAATGCTAAAATCTGTAACCACACTTCTCTTCTTGAAAGGCACCAAATTATTTATAAGTACAGATGAGAGAGAAACATAACCGTCACCATTGTAAATGATCCCACGAAATCCTCACCTAGCTCGCGCACAACAGCTACACGACAGGCGTCGCTGAAGCTGAGAAGTCGACGGCGGCGGCTGTGGTGACGCCGACAACGACAAATGCCACGTGTCCAATGAGGTGGCCTGTCCTCTCCGGCGCACAATAGCTATCTTCACAGTTTCGTATACTATTTGAGTTCAGCAATGGAGGAAGAAAGCTAGAACGCAAAAGTGATTGATTTTCAGCTCATAAACGCACAATTGGAAACTTAGTGAGAGAAAAATGAGAGGCGCGGTGGCGGCGGTGGTGTTTGATTTGTTATTGCTCCTGGCCGCGACGACGCCGTTTTGTTTTGGCGCCAATGTGACATATGATCACCGCGGGCTGGTCATCGGCGGCAAGAGACGGGTGCTGATTTCCGGCTCCATTCATTACATGCGCAGTACTCCTGAAGTCAGTATTTCTGAATTTCCGTTGACACACAAAAGGCGATTTTAGAAACAAAATACTAGCATTAATACTGCGTGATTTTGTGTGTGTGAATTTGAACGCAGATGTGGCCAGATTTGATGAAAAAATCGAAAGACGGAGGATTGGATGTGATTCAAACTTTTGTGTTCTGGAATTTGCACGAGCCAGTTCGTGGCCAGGTGAAATTCTAATTAATTTTTCCTTTGTATTTTTCCATCTGTTTTCTTGCTATGGACTATTATTTACTTCAATGTTTGGCTTTGTTTTTCTTGAGGAAAGGGAATGAATTTGCCTTTTCCTTTAATGTGCAACTTGTCGATGGAAATAAATTAGAAAATTAAAGAAAAGTAGAAATGCTGATTCACCGATAATTTTGCAGTATGATTTTGAAGGAAGAAAAGATTTGGTAAAGTTTGTGAAATTGGCTGGGGAAGCAGGGCTCTTGGTTCATCTCCGAATCGGCCCTTACGCCTGTGCTGAGTGGAACTATGGGTAAAACTTTTTTTTTTTCCTTTTGTAGAGAATTTTCTGAATCGTGCTTAATTTAGCATCAATATTGCTGTTTTTGTTTGTTTTTACCTTTTGTGCTAGTATTTTTCTTACACCCCCATAAAAGGTAATTTGTGCTAACATGAGTGGCTACTAAAAAATTTAAACAGTGGATTCCCTCTTTGGTTGCATTTCATACCCGGAATTGTTTTTCGAACTGATAACGAGCCATTTAAGGTTACTGCTCTTGCTCTTTCCACTTTTGTGCTTTATTGTAGGCATTGATGAGATAAATTTAGTAATTTAAGGATTTTGAGTTTTAGGCTGAAATGAAGCGGTTTACAGCCAAGATTGTGGACTTGATGAAGCAAGAAAATTTGTATGCATCCCAAGGTGGACCTATTATATTATCTCAGGTATGACTCGCTCAAAATGGTAGATTTCCTAGATCATCAAAAAAGAAACTGCTAAGTGTTGCTCTTTTGATATATGAATTATGAAGGAGGTCTTTGTTTTTATGTTTCAAAAAACTCCAGATTGAAAACGAGTACGGAGATATCGATTCACCATATGGTGAAAGAGCCAAAACTTACATACGTTGGGCTGCATCAATGGCTGTATCATTGGATACAGGGGTGCCCTGGGTGATGTGTCAGCAAAGTGATGCTCCGAATCCTATCGTGAGTTCTGTCCTGTCTTTCTGGTTATCCATTGCGAAATATATCGAATGATTAGCCAGCTTTTGGTAGAAGAATTGGAGGTTGACCAAAACCAATGTACTTATGTTTGTTGCTATATATTCAGATCAACACCTGTAACGGATTTTACTGTGACCAATTTAGTCCAAACTCCAATAACAAGCCAAAAATGTGGACAGAGAACTGGAGTGGATGGTAGGTTATCTAGCTTTGTTACCTGGTTTCACTTACATGGTAGTTTTTTGCCTAGAGATTCTAATTCCAAACTGCTTCGACCTGTGATGTTAACAAAAATATCAGGTTCTCCGCATTTGGCGACCCTTTGCCCCACAGAACTGTGGAAGATATTGCTTTCTCAACTGCACGTTTTTACCAGCTTGGTGGAGCTTTCCAAAACTACTACATGGTACTTGTTATGGTCATTGCCAGTCTATTACAATTTATGAAGCTAGATCCTCAAGAACCTCTTATGCAAACTTCATTGCTATGTAACAGTATCATGGTGGGACTAACTTTGGTCGCACTTCTGGGGGACCTTTCATTACAACAAGCTATGATTATGATGCTCCAATTGACGAGTATGGTAAGCTATCTCAGTCAGTTAATGGTTCTTACACTGCCATTTTTGTACTTCTATTAGTTACATATATGGCAGTTAAGAAAATCAGACTAGTTAGGCAGTCAAACGAAGTTGAAAATATGAGATGCATCACATGCATAATTTTGAAAATCTTGCTTTACCAACTGACAAATCACAAAAGAAGTTATGACTACAATTTCATTATGATAATTTCTCATTTAAATTTTTAAGGAGTTGTGGTTTGTGTGTGTGTGTGTTATAGGCCTTCTAAGGCAGCCAAAGTGGGGTCACTTGAAAGATGTCCACAACGCTATAAAGCTTTGTGAAGAGGCAATGGTGGCAACTGATCCAAAAACTACTTCTCTTGGTTCCAATTTGGAGGTATAAAGGCATGCCCTGACCACTTCCAATTTCACTTGATTTACATAGTTTCCCCTCTATTTGACGGCACAGAGAGAGAGAAAGAGAGAGAGAGAGAGAGAGAGAGAGAGATCTGATGCATCAAGTAATGATCCTTTTTTCTGTTTCAGGCCACTGTTTATAAAACTGAATCAGGGCTATGTGCTGCTTTTCTTGCTAATGTGGGCAACCAATCTGATGTGACTGTAAACTTCAATGGCAATTCCCATCACTTGCCTGCTTGGTCTGTCAGCATTTTACCTGACTGCAAGACTGTAGCATTCAATACCGCGAAAGTATGACTCATTATCCTTTATTCTTTATTTTGTCTCAACATCAATACTCTCAAAAAATTACACACATAATCCAATTGACCTTTACCCCCAGTCAAGAGTTTCAGATCAGGTGTCGAGTACTAATGGTGTTAATCATATGTATAATCCAATCGAGCAAAAAAAATATTGAAGTACTTGAGTCAACGTAGTAGAATATTACTGTTATCAAAGTTATTAATGAACTCTAGGAGCACAAGCTAAAATATTAGCACTTCTACTTGCAAATGACAGATTAGCTCTGTGGCCACTGTCTCAAAATTTCTTCGTCAACCTTCAGAAGACAATATTACTCCTATGGATTCAGCCTTCTCAGGGTGGAGTTGGATCAATGAGCCTGTGGGCATATCTAGCGATAGTGCATTCACAAAACTAGGCTTGCAGGAACAAATAAATACCACTGCTGATCAAAGTGACTATTTGTGGTATTCTCTGAGGTATAAAATCTTCCATAGCTGTCTATTTTGATGTGACATCAAATTTAATATGTCCTGATTGATTCAGCATTGAAACAAAAGGGGATGAGCCTTTTCTGCAAGATGGATCTCGTACAGTCCTTCATGTGGATTCTAAAGGTCATGGGCTTTATGCTTTTATCAATGGAGAACTTGCAGGTGATATGGATTAGATGCTTCTTATATAAACTGTGTTGTATATATTTTGGCTGTAAAACAACTTGCACGATCACCTGTTTTACCAAATTCTTCTTGAGTGCATTTGGATTCACAGGCACTTGCTCTGCCTTTTATGCTTTTTAGTATGACATAAGATACAATCATCTGGCAATATATTTAGCATGACACACTTCCACTGGAAATTTACTTCTCTATTGGACTTCCAAATCAGTTTTCCGGAAAATCATAAGTATGAATGCAATCAGAAATAACTATATCAATCAAGGCTTTGACATGTATACAAAAATTATTCTTCTTTTAAATGGAGGATAATATCAGTAGCAATAGTTTTTATTTACTTCTCCTGCTCATTGACTAATACACAGGGAGCGTAAAAGGAAGCTACAGCAATCCCGCTGTGTCACTAGATGTTCCCATCAGCCTCGTAGCTGGACAAAACAAAATCGATCTCTTGAGTTTGACAGTGGGATTACAGGTGCAACTATGACCTTCTGAGAAACTTTTCATTGTGTTTCTGTCATAATTTTTTTACTAATATAGAGCTCTTGAAATTCAGAATTATGGAGCATACTACGACATAAAAGGTGCAGGAGTCACTGGTCCGGTGCAATTGAGAGGTTTACAAAATGGATCCACTATTGATCTATCCTCTAAGCTGTGGACATATCAGGTTCTTGATGCTCAATTTCCTCACATTTTCTGGAAGAATGAAGAATTTTCCAGATGCATATACAATCATGTTTTCTTTGTTTTATCAAATATCTGTCCTACACTTTTTTTTTTTTTCTTTTTTCTCCTGATTTTGGAAACTCCTAAATCAGATTGGTTTGCAAGGAGAAGAGTTAGGCCTGTATACAAGAAGTTCCTCTCGTTGGGTATCACAACCTACATTGCCTAAGAATCAACCATTGGTGTGGTACAAGGTAAAAAAACAACTCGTTTTGTTTATGATTATTGTTTAAACATGAAAGAGTCATCAATTAATTCTTGCATGTGACTATGTCGACTAATCTCAATAAGCAATGTCACCAAAGCAGCTGCTTGTTGCCCTTGGACGACAGAGTCATATATGATTACAAAAACTCTCTCTCTCTCTCTCTCTGTGTTTTCCTAATTTACCATTCAGGGACTAGAGTCTAGACCAATCATTTCATACTATTAAGAGTAAAAAAAACATTTCTTTGTGATGTAGACAATATTTGATGCTCCCACTTCAAGCAACCCTGTTGCATTAGACTTCAAAGGCATGGGGAAGGGTCAGGCATGGATAAACGGACAGAGCATAGGCCGCTATTGGCCAAGCTATATTGCTCCAAACAATGGTTGCACTGACTCTTGCAATTACAGAGGATCTTTTCACCCAAGCAGCTGCATGAAGAATTGTGGAAAGCCAACTCAGCAATTGTAAGCATTCTCACTGAACCTCTTACACACAACTCATTTTCATCAACCAGCACTTATCAGTGTGTTATCTTGTACATAGCTATCACATTCCCCGTTCATGGCTACAACCAAGCTCAAATATCCTAGTGTTATTCGAGGAAATGGGGGGTGATCCCACGCAAATATCTCTCACTACAAGAGAGACAGAAAGCATATGCTCTCATATTTCAGAAACTCACCCAATCCCACTTGATCTGTGGACGACTTCAGATGAAGAAACAAGAAAACGAATGGGACCAACTTTATCCCTTGACTGCCCTCTCCCCAAACAGGTCATATCTAAAATCAAATTCGCTAGTTTTGGAACTCCTAATGGGGAGTGCGGAAGTTTTAGCCATGGCGAATGCAGCAGCAAGAAGGCTCTTGAAATCGTACAGAAGGTATTATTACATACTGATTCCATTAACAGTAGTTGATCATGATCGTTCAATCTCAACATTATCGATTCCTCGTTGATTATGCACTGTTTTCTACAGGCATGCATAGGAACAAGACGGTGCAGTGTTGGAGTCTCAGCCACTACATTTGGGGATCCATGCACTGGAATTTCTAAAAGCTTAGCTGTTGAAGCTTCGTGTACATGGTTAGAAACATACAGTGTTCGTTCTTTGTGAAGATCCCTTATGTTATGTATAACATAAATAAACATCCTTTTTATTTGAAGGATAATAATGGTCTAACTAAATCTTTGAGTTGCAACAAATTCATCTCTTCTGAATATAGCTCAAACTCAAATAAAGCAGCATTTATAATCAAAATGTATAATGCACCATTTTTTTTATAATACTGAGATTGAAATATATTAGGAAGGAAGATAATTGGACAGCAAAACTATGGCACCTTTTTGAATTGTTTAAGATATTTAATTATTTAAAATCAGGTTACGCATTATTAGGAAGATCCACACATTTCTTTTTCCCAAATCGTGTTGTATTTTGATTAAATTGCCTATACGTGCTTGGGTCGTAGCAATCAAAACAGACGTGCTTTGCAACACAACAAAATTCAAAAAATAATTAATTTAATTGGTAATAAATGAAAACTGAATAGCTTAGTAAATACATTTGTTAAATATGAGATATTAATTTATGATATTAATGGAATTTATCATAAGAAATATCATTTCTAATTATATTAAGCTTTGGAATTTTAATGAATCGGATAGGATTTGGAGTGCTACTTGGACAAGAAGTTCTCATTTGATTAAGATTTGAAATCTTGATTGAATTAGAATCCTAAATGAGCAAAGAAAATGATATAATTGAGGCTAAATAAAACCATATCCCCCACCCATCTAACAGATAAGTCATATATATTATAAAATATATATGTAAAATTGCAAAAATTAAAAATCATGTTCAAACTGAAATTTTGTTTTAGACTTTTGAACGGAATTAAAATTTAAGAGATGATTAAAGTAAAGAAAACAACGATAATCCATGCAATTTTTTTCACTATTCATAGTAGAACGTGTGGACGTAGCATGTAAATACTTCAATAAATAATATATAAATGATTAGAATTTAATGTTTTACAGTTATAATATTTATAATGATCAAATATATTATTTAAAAGATATAATTATACTCTTCAAAAAAAAAAGATATACTTATAAAAAACGAGTAAATATAAATTTGATTATGATATGATTTAAACCATAAAACAAAAAGGAAAAAGAAAAGACAAAAAGCGGTAGAAAACATCGGAACGGTGTGTATCAATCCAAAGTGGAAACAAAATCCCTTCTCTCCATCTTTCATCAATCTCGCATAGTTTCTCTAGAATGGCCGTTAAACTGAAATTTTAGTTGAATTCCAGTCACTTTTGCTTTACTCTCTTTATATTTTGGATCACCTATTAATTTCTTCTTCGAGTTTTGAATTGGTTGCATAAGAATCAGATCGTTGCTTGATCTCTGAGCAAGGGCTAATTGTTTTTATTGTTGAAATTCATCACAAAGGTGGGTAGGAAACTCGATTCGGCTTATTAGTTTCTTCAGTTAACTGATTATGTTGAGATTTCATTTTTCATATACAGTTTTTTTTTTTTTAATAAATTATGTGATGATGTCAATTTCTGAATGTGCTGGATGCAACTCCTTTTGTCTTTTTTCCTGATATCAGATCACTATTTTAATGTATCTACCTGCGTCAGAAAACTAATCTTTGTATTTAGTGAATTATTAAACCCCAATTTACATCTTGATATCTAGGACTCATCTACAGTATTTGTTTTATGTTTTGTTAGCTTGTGGGTTGAAAGGTCAAAGGTGTGGATGGCTTACTGAGGCTGATTTCTTCTTTGCCTGAAACTATAGAAACAATTAAACTGAAGCCTTAGCTATGTCGGCCTTGAATCGCATCTGGATCAGTTTCATCAATTGTTTGTTTCATTTTGCTGAATGGCACCCTCTGGAATAACATTGCTGATCGGGCGCCTAAGCCCACTTCACGAATTTCTTTAGAGAAGGTGAAAGTGATATCATTTACTTTACTTATTAGTGCCTTGAAATTGGCCCTGGAATTGAATTGGATTGATATTTGTGATTGTGGTCTCTGATATTTAAATAATTTATATTTCCTATTTCTGAGTTGCAGTCCTGTGCTGATATGTATTCGTATATGTTTTAATAAATCACTGGATAAACTGATTGTTTTAATATAGGGGGTTTGATGTTCTTGTTTTTACAGGTTTTGTGATCAATTTTATTATATTCCCGTGTGTTGTAAATTCCTGGGTTAGTGTTTTGGTATTACAATGTTTTTCAAGAGGAATTCAATTGAGAAAGCGGCAGAGATGGGCTGCTGTGGGTGTTTTGGTTTCTCATTTGTGAAAAGCCCCAAAAAGGTAATCAAACCTAGTAGTGCGACTAGGAATAACACTTATCAGGAGTTCTTGTTGAATAATAATGTGGAAACTGAGCAGGATGGTAGATTTCATAATGATGATATGACTGGTACTGAGAATGGGGATGACTTTGAGTTCCGAAGCCCTACAAGACGGTCTGAGGAGATTCTCATGTACCGGATGCAGCATAGGTTGATATGCAGGGAGTTCCCTATTAAGGAAACTCACAGTTTCCTTCGTTCTGAGGTAAGTTGCATAATGAACGTGTTTTCACTTTCATCACAACTCACAAGTACTGTCAAATGTGATGGGTTTTGGTAAATCTGGATGTAATTGGTCATTGGTGTTTAATGAATGGTACCTTATGCTATTTCAACAAGCCAGACAGTTCCCATAATAAAATAAGCACTGTATGAAATATTTGTCATTGGTGCCCCCACCCAAAAAAAAAAAAAGCACAGACTTTCTCTATTGAATTAATAGTAAAGGAACATTGAAATGTTGATCAAATAGGTCATATTTATAGCAACAGAAATTCCATAAACTGATGTTAACTTATACTCAATGATGCAATGTTCTTAAGTTCAATACTGAGTTCATTCTAAAGGATGTTGCACATATGTGCTATAATAACTTAGAGACCTGATTGTAAGTGGATTGCTAGGATAGATATGCCCTCAGTACACAAGTGGGGGTACTGAATCTTTACCCGTATCTTTATGATGCAATTTTATTTCGATGAAAGAGAATCTCCTATAATGCATGGAGTGGTTTGGCATTCATTGTTATCATTGATGTAGAGTTGCTTGTATTTATTAACTGGTGTGCTTCCAGGATGAAAATGGAAACAAGACCATTAATGAATATGTCCGAGTGAGGAAGATTGGCGCTGGTAGCTATGCAAAAGTGGTGAGCATATTGCTCTAAATATTCTGCCTTCTGAATTTGCAATATTGTATTTAACATATAATCTTGTGGCCCTCGGAAATTTGTAGGTTCTCTACCGAAGCCGCTTGGATGGAGCATATTATGCAATAAAGGCAACGTCTTCTGTCATGCTACTCAAGTATTTTGAAATTTTCGTCCACGATCAACAAGTTTCTCCCACAATATCCTTGGAATCATATTCTTGCATAGGAAAATTCTCCTGACTGGGAAATGGCTTACATTTTCTACACATAAAAGAACCAAGAGGCAGTTCTATGATGAGAATTTCTTTATGCTCTAATATTACATAGACCTTTCCTTTTGCTGTACGTACAGCCAGAGAATCTCTTCCCTAGCAAAACCATTTGAGACATATGGGTTTTGGTTCAGGGTTGACATTATAATTTGCCGAACCCAATTGCACTAGCGGTGATAAGAGTTTCTGAACCTGCTAGGGAAGAGCAAGGCTTGTTTGAAGTAGTTCACGAATACATAATTGAAAACATCTGATAAAATAAAAGGTTTCGTTTTTGATGGCTTGCCACAATAACCATCTATCCTTTATTTTGAACACAGGCTTTTCACAAGTCTCATTTATTGAAGCTAAGAGTCGCACCTTCAGAAACTGCAATGACTGATGTTCTTCGCGAGGTACTCGATACTTTATTGTTATAAATTACTATCATTTAGGGATCACAGGCCGGTTGCATATATTGTACTTTAGGATCTGCCATTCTCGCTTTCTGTGTGAGTGTGCATGTATTTGCTATTGGACATTGAATATAGGGACCAAACCAGTTCATTGCATGATTCATTCTCAATAATGATACATTACTAACAACAACAACAACAATGCTGATAGATAAAATTAGCTCACATTGTAACTTTGTTCCTAGTTATTGGTAATTTATCCTTCATCAGGTAGGTCGCTTGCATAGTTGTTAGGGCCTCTACAAGCAGGAGGTGGGTGCTGTTCGTGGGAGGCACAACTTTCAGTGCCTCCTGCGCCTCTGCGTGCCTCTTGTTAACAGGCCACCCTCCAACCCAAACACATCTCTGAGATCCCTTTTTAAGGATTTTAAACATGTTTTTTTCTTGAGGAAAACATAAGAATGCTTAGAACTTTTTTTTTTCATTCTTTTCTTGACATTTAATATGGTTCCAAAAATTTTAATGTATCAATTTTTGCAAAGTATGCACACATTTCATCTTTTAGTTTATATTTTGTTTTTTCTTTTTATTTTTGCTTGTCAAGTTAAAGAGTCTCGCGCCTCGGTCACCAGGATAACCTTTGCGCCTCTAACAACTATGATCACTTGGCATTTACTTGGGCTCTCTCTTTGAAACCTTTGATCTTGTTTCTCTCCCTATCTATACTCTTGAAATGCCTTATTGGCTCTCTATATGCAGAATGTACTCCAGCCTTTGTGCTGTTTTTCGCTCCAGCCTCTTGTAAACTTTATATTATATTGATCGTACTACTTATTTTCCTGGTTCATAATATGATTAATCTCTTATAGTATAAATGATTTTATCTTTTTATGTTTTCAGATTTTAATCATGAAAGTATTGAATCATCCTAACATAGTCAATCTTGTCGAGGTTATTGATGACCCAATGGCGGATCACCTGTACATGGGTATTCTTATGATTTCCCTTTCTTATGTCGTACCATCTATTTTCTGTTAATTTGACCATGGTCCTACTTTTCTGCAGTTCTTGAATATGTGGAAGGCAAATGGGTCTGTGAGGATTCTGGTCAGCCAGGTGGTCTTGGAGAAGAAACCACACGGAAGTACTTGCGGGATGTAGTTTGTGGTTTGATGTATCTTCATGCTCATGTATGAACTTTCGTAATGGAAGATCAACCATTCTTCTCATGCTTGCTCTTTCATTTCTAACTTAGTATTTGCAATTTACAGAATGTAGTGCATGGAGATATTAAACCCGATAATTTATTAGTTACTAGTTCTGGCACGGTCAAGATAGGCGACTTCAGCGTCAGCCAGGTTTTTGATGTAAGTGATTATTCCTTGTAAATATGTCTCGATTTCAGCACTATATGCATATGTGCCAGTGGAATTGGGAGAGCTTTGGGAGAAATTGCTCCAGTTGAATTTGTGTGCTTAGACAATTGGATAAAATAGACTTCAAGACCATTGCCAATTTTTTTTAGGAAATGAATAGTTGCCACTAAATTGTGATGATAATGCTAGTGCATTATCTATCGGAACTAGTAACAGGCATAGCATAGTAGTTTGTCTGTTAACTGGATGTATACTTGTATGTTGTCCCATATCTGTTTTGTCAGTAGAAAAATTGAAATTTTGAGGATCGAAACAAGATTTTTCAGAAAGAAATGATGATTGTACCTTTCCCGTTGCCTGAATTTTGGAAATTCTTTTGATATGTCATGCACAGGAAATGTGTGAGCTTTCTATTTTTTTAATGTACTAATGCTTGAAACTTCCAATAATATCACAACAAGGTTAGTATCACAGAGAACCTTGCTCAGATACTAACAATGGTCTTCATTCATCATTCAGAAATGGATTTTTACCTGAAGCAGTGGATACAACTCCTTTTAAGTTCACATTCCAATAGAGGAAAACAGTTATGAAGTTTAATCTTAAGTTTTATTTTATTTTTCTTAAAAACTTCTTGATTCTGGGTCTATTCAGCAACAAATGGAACTGAAATGTTAAATTTCAGCCACTGGTTAGAAACATTGTTGCATTTAAAACTACTTTTAGAAATTCTATGTGATTGCAAATATAAACTTGGCAGCCTTTGGTTCTCATCATTTCAAATAGGATTCAATGAAGTAATTCAATTTTGCTTTTTTCTTGACTTGGTGCATCTTAAACTGTTAAAAATGTCTGCCATGCTAGGATGCGTCACTCGTTTGATGTTCAATACTGTACTTTGCCTACTAGGTTTAAATATTACTTCTTGCTTTCCTGTCTCTTTCAAATATATAGTTTATCTTTGGTTTTGGAACTAAGAAACTGGCTTGCTGTTTTCTTGTTGCTTAACTCTATCCGAGAGTTATCAGTATTTATCAACTCTGTTCCTATCTAACGGAACGCTATTGGATCAAATGACAAAGACATTGTTAAGAAAAAGATGGCTTTTCCCGGATGAAATGAAACTAATTGCTTTTCATTTTGCAACTTAACCCATTAGATAACAAATCTCAGAAGTAGTTGTGATTACGACCTGTAAGTTTTCTATCCAATCAAAATAATAACCTTATGAGTATAAACAGCTTAAACATCATAATATTTTCAGTGTTGTGGTTGTTAAGTTTGTATGGCTCCTATCATCACCGTTTTCACAAAAAAATTGTTATTGTGTATTGGGAAATGCTTCTTTTGTTACTTGTATCTTTGCTGACTTGAATCAGTACTACCTTTATTTATTTATTATTTTTTTTGAAGGATGGCCATGATGAGCTTCGACGTTCTCCAGGAACTCCTGTATTTACTGCCCCTGAGTGCTGTTTGGGTGTGCTTTCTCTTATCATGATGGTGTAGCATAAACCCAGTATCTTCTGCCATCTAAGTTATAATTATCTTATCATGGACTCTGTGTTGTGTATGTAGGTCTAACCTATCATGGAAAAGCTTCAGACACTTGGGCAGTTGGCATTACTTTGTACTTTATGGTTCTCGGGAAATACCCATTTATTGGGGAGACACTTCAGGATACCTATGATAGGGTATGGACATGTAAACTCTTGCATTTTCCCGAAAACTGTGTTCATTTATACGTACATATGTATCTGATATAATGGCGTGGATATCTTTTGAACGTCTTTAGTCTTAATTCTGACGAGGGTTGTCTAATACAAATGATTACTCCCTCAGATTGTAAAAAACCCGCTGTTGCTCCCCAATGAGATGAACCCTCTCTTGAAGAACCTACTCGAGGGCCTTCTCTGCAAAGGTTAATCTCTGATGATTCTGTTTCTCTATTTCCCGAGACATTTCAAGCCCCATTGTTCCCTCTATTCTCACTCATGATTCTATTGTTCAGATCCACAACGAAGAATGACTCTGGAGAATGTTGCACAGCATCCTTGGGTTATTGGAGAAGAAGGGCCAATCCCTCAGTACTTGTGCTGGTGTAAGCGCAACAAACTGCAGAAAGAAGCGTCTCATGGAATCAGAACAGATACTCCATAAGCAACCATCTTTGAAGAGTTTATTGTACTGGCTTTACTTTTTCGGGCTTGTTTGTGTTTAGAGGTGGTTCAGGCTATGCTATATTTAAACTGAACGCATGCGGTTATACAATAGGATCCAGCAGAATTCATACAAGGATGAACAAGCTGAATATAGGTTGCATTCTGCTTGATACAAGTCGGTTATACAATAGGATCCAGCAGAATTCATACAAGGATGAACAAGCTGAATATAGGTTGCATTCTGCTTGATACAAGTCGTAGTTGAGGCTTCTTTTTTTTCCATTGTGTTGAAGAGTGGTTTTTCATTGAGTTCTCTTGCGCATATTGTTGGTTTTGCGGAATTATAGAGCCACTTAACATTCTGGTGAATAACTAATTGTTACGATATCCCACATCAGTTTCACATGAAAGTGTGGAAGAATATATAAGAGGGAGTCAACCCTTTACCTTTGACCATGGTTTTGGGTTAAGTTAGGGCTCCCTTGCTCATATTCCTAACACTAATACACAATTTATTGCACGTACATGTGTATCTATACAGAATTTATATGCTTTTAGAATTTCTGTTATCTTTTTCTGTCTCATTCTCATCAGACCACACAGTTGATAAGAATCATAAGATATTATCTGCACAACCGTATCTTTCAAGTTTGATGTTGCTACAAGGACAGCTTTCTTGTCAGAAACTGACACCTTTTCACATGAATCTTGTAGCTTCAAGGCAATTTGAAACTATCTTTCAGTTACCATTTAAGTAGAAAGGTGAATTTCCAACATGAATGCACAAGCTTCAGAGTGAAGATTCGAGACCAAGTGGTACTATGTTTCTTTGGGGCTTGTCTCAAATTTGCCATTTCACAAACCCATTTTATACTCTCAAAGAAAGTTTTATTGGATGAGGGTTGGCTTGAGAAAAAGGAGACATTCGTTGCAGGATCCTCTGTTGTACTCAACATACAACGTGGATTTATTTAAACACAAATGAAAGCGTATTTTGCTTCTTGATGAGCAATTATATTGATTTTACCATACAACACCTGATGCATAGAGACTGGACTGTCAATCCATAATCCAATCCATCTTGGATTCCCATGATTAAGTCCTTAGATAAGAATCACAAAGCTAATCAGCAATATAAATGGATGCAAACCACAAAGCAAATGTCTTATTCAACAAAGTTCAAATTGTTATTATAGCATAGATAGATTTCCTCCACAACCCAGACAAGGAAATTACAGAAACACTTGAAAACAGTAACTTCAAAAGGGAGATAGGTAGATTACATGCTCAATCGACCTACTCTCCTTATAGTTATTCATCAACATAATACACAATACACATATTAAGATACCAACATAACACACGATACACATACTAAGATACCAACCTCGAACCCTCAATCTCCAAGCCACTGATGAACATAGATACTGCTCTTCCTCAGGCTTCTGAATAGGTTCGTGCAGTCACCGCACACTGTCGTTTTGCAATCTGCAGCATCTGAACAGCGGAGGAAGAGCTCATCTACATGACATATTGCTCCACTTTTAAACATTTCAACCAGAATGTTTAGCTCCACCGACTTTGCATTCATCATAAGAACAACGTAATCTCCATCAGATACTGTCTCGTTGAACCAGCTAATAAAGTCGAAGGCTTCTTCTTCATGCTCATCCGAGCTAATTTCAGTGTCTCCACCAAGAGCCGGATAATAGACAAAGTTGGTACCAGGGTTCGTCACATAAGATGATAGGACAGAGGTTTTATGATCTACAAGAAAGACTTCCAGAGATACACGGTGGTTGGACCGATAGAGCTTTGACATTTTTGCAACACCTGTCTTTGCATATTCCCCTGCACCGATGTTGATGAAAACCAATCTGTTTCTCGAGGAGATATTCATGAAGTTGGGGAGATAGGAAATTTCAAAGGTTGCATCTGCGAGAGGCTCAATGTACTTCATGAAAGGCTTATTGTTTTCAACTGATGGGCAATCTGATGGAAGTCGAAAATGCTCAAATGGGGCAGAAGCTTCAAGTCTCTTCTTGAATATCACCAAAGAGAAAGAATCAACACCACATAACTGAACCACATCGGAGCTCTTCAAGAAAGACGCAACTGAGGCAGCTGATCCAACCAAGCCACCCGAGTAAAACCCACGGCTGCCCACAAGCATAGCACCTACCCCACCAGGACTCAAAACACGCTCGATCTCCAACACTAGGAGAGCCGGAACAGAGACCCTATCGAGATCTCCCGAGAAAACGAAATCGAAATGATTATCCTCAAAGTTGAGCTCATAAACAAATCTCCTCTTGAGAAGGGAGAAAAAGGGGTGTTTGTCAACGCCAAATACATCAACCAATCCCAAATCGCGCAATGCCAAAACACCTGAGGGAGATCCCTCACCAACACACAATGCCCTTGCATTAGAATGCAACAAGTTCTTCCTCATAAGCTCTTCAAACACAGCTTTAGTTAGATTTTTACTTTCTTTGCATGCTGTGGAAGATGCCCCGAACACGGGGAACGTGAAACTCGAAGCAGAGTTCAAGAAACTAGTGAGGTTAAGATCCGGATTCAAGCCCACATTCAAAGGGCATTCATCAATATTCGACATAATCGGCTCGATTACACGGATCTCACGGGCCATTTGCATCAAAGATACGATAATCAAAGCAAGTACAAGCATAAAGGCCCTCAACAACACACGCTTCAGAATTGGACCCCGAAACAGTTGCCATTTCAACAATTTCAAGTCCATTTTTTTTCCAGAATTAGGATTAATTCTCTCCTTTAACCCCAATTTATCAGATCTATAGCAGCTCAGTGATTAACTCAAAATCCAAAGATGAGATTATGGTAAAATTCAATTAACAAGCCAATTAAAGCGGATAAAAACAGAATTTAGCGAGTGCAAAACCTGGAGGAGGTGTGATTTCCACCCACCAGTAATCCCGTTGAAATTTGGAACCCTAACAAGACCCTTTTCGGAGCCCTTTTCGCCATTGCCACAGACCAATCGTAACCCATCTTCAACTGAAATTGCACCTCAATTCATGATTCAGTTCGAAATTACATGGTACCGATGGATAGAAAAGCTGATTTTTTTCTAATCTGGATTTGAAAATGTACTCAGTTGTGGAATTGTGGTGTGAAGTGATGAAGGATTGGATCTGAAGAGAGATGAAGTAGTGAAGTGGGCGACTGCGCGTAGCATGATTCTCTTTCTTATATATGTAGCTCATTAATGCGCTCTCTCTCTCTCTCTCTCTCTCTCTCTCTCAATTAATGATGATTTAGCTGATGTTAAGGTGATAGATTAGATCATTAGAAAGTAATCGATTCTACTTAGGTTCTTACTCTTAACACTGTCGGTGCGTGCCACGTCTCATCTTCATTAACTAAAAACTACATACGTGGTAGTATATATTTTAGGAGATAATATGTGGTATATTTTCGATTTTTTCAAATTTGCAAAATAAATTTACAACACCATTTTTCTTGTTGAGAATTAAAAAAAATATGTCTACTATGTTATGCCAGTTTTATAAATCATTTGTTAAAATCTTAATGTATTGGTCTTCTATTTGGACGTGGTCCTTGTAAATTATTTGTCTCTTTTTGACACGACTCAATCTATTAAATTTTTAATGTATCCATATTTACCATAATTTATCGAGTTTTTTGAAAGAAAATAAAAGAAAATCATAGCATAACTAAAATACTACTAACTTTCAATCATTTTTGTACTTCTAATAATTTCAATTATTTAGTTCTTTAAACGATGAGAATTGGAAATATTCACAAAATTGAATTCCCTTGTTTGGTTATATTTTAGAAATTTTTGGTAAAGCATTTTCAGAAAAAAAGAAAATAAGACGGGAGAAAGAATTGAGGAAATAAATTAATAGTAGTATTTGTCTATATTGCAGGAGATAATGATCGAGTTAGATATTAAATGTTCTTTTGTTAGATAAGTCGGTTGAAATAATAACCTCTTAATTTCATTTTGTAATATAGTAAAGGGTAATTCTATAATACACTGTTGTATTAATACACCGGTATTTTTTTACTGTGGTAACTCCTTTAAAAGGTAATATTTGTGTTTTGGACTGCTGGATGCATTGAGCTTCCTTATATTATATTTAATTTTGGGTTGCAATGCAAATGAGCTTTTTAATGATTTTGTATGTTGTTACATGCATTTCATTTCATTATCGTTGTTATAAATATTACATGCATTCCATATGTCTAATTCACAATAATTGTTTAGTCATTTAATTAATAATTTAAATTAATTATTTTACGATGTTAATTAAAATCATTATAAGTAAATTATCAGAAAATTATTGGTTCATAATACTAATTCGTAAATGACATAAGAACAAACGATTCTAATTTCACTATGCGAAGTATGCAATAGTAGTAATAGGTGTCATTTACGAACAAACGATTCTAATTTCACTAGTCGAAGTATGCAATTATAGTAATAGATTGACATTAATTATGTGTTGTTGCCATAACTGTTAATTAATTTGATTTTATGCATGATAGAATGGTTTCAATTATATATTTATGTTAACATCATTTATATATTATTTTAAATTCATACAATTTGGATCAATTCAATAGTTTATATTTCATATTTAAAATGAAATCTATATTTTATATAGATTGACATAATGATTTTTAATGATAATTATGTATTATTGCACCCATATCATAAGATGTGATCGATGCTACATTATTTTGGATGATTCCAAAACAATAGTTTATATTTCATATTTAAAATGAAATCTATATTTTATATAGATTGACATAATGATTTTTAATGATAATTATGTATTATTGCACTCATATCATAAGATATGATCGATGCTACCATTGTTTTGGATGATTCCAAAACAATGATTGTTAAATGATGAAATCGAATATGTATTTTATAGATTGCATATTTTATTTTAATAATAATGTATTAGTGGATATAATTTGAAACATGCATATCAAATCCAAACCTTCACAAAATTATGGTAACTGCAATGGTAATTTATTGAGTATGAAATCATAAACAATGGTTTAAAATACTAAAATGTATCCAAATCGAAATTCATGTATATCTTCATAAAATTATGGTACCGATAAATGTAACTCCTTAAGTATTAAATCTTATCAATGACTAGAGATATTAAAATGTATCCAAATCGAAATTTGTATCATCAAAAGATTATGATAACATTGATTGGCTTATTATTAAATCATCAAAAATTTCAGTATACCCAAATTCAATATATCGAGTAGTCGTACCGTTTCATACTGATAAATTTCGGTATACCGAAATTTATACTGTTATATCAAAATGAAAAATATATACCGAAACTTCGGTATAGCGAAAACACCGTTATATCGAAATGAAAATTACATATCGAAACTTCAGTATACCGAAATGAAAAATATTATATTTTATAATTTATTATTGTGGAATTAATATATTTTTTAATTAATATTTATATTTTCCGTATTTCGGTATATACCAAAATACCGAAACTTTGAAAATATCATACTGATACTGTACCAAAATTTTTGGTATGGTATCATACTGTACTGAAATTTCAATATTTTTGATATTTTTTTGGTACGATAAGCCCGATATTTCAGTATTCAGTATTTTTCTCCACCCCTAGTAATAAACATTAAATAATTTTTGTAGGGTATTAAATAGAAACCACATACTTTATTGATATGCTCGAAATTTGGAAATCATTAAATTTTAAAAATTATGTCTGAAATTTTGAAAATAAAGAACTAATAAATTTGAAATTTATTGTAAAATTCTACAAGATAAATTTAAAAAATAATATTAAAATCAGAAATTAATATTAAAAATTACATATATAAAAAAATAGTCTAGAAATAGAAAAAAATGTTTAAAAATCAGAAGGTTAATTTAAAAACTAAAAAATACAATTAATGTTTGAATAATAATAATAATAATAATAATAATAATAATAATAATAATAATAATAATAATAATAATAATAATACGATCTCTGATTAAATCTCAAAATGTAAGATACAAAATAAAATCTAAAATTTGATTTATATATTTAATATTAAGTTTGAAAAAAGAATCAACAAACAAATTCCCAAACATATGGAATATGGGTCTCAAATGATTCGTAATAACGAGATGCATAATACCAACATATTCAATTGCGGTTTTATGGTTGCAGGTTATGGCTATATACAATCAACGAAGAAGGTAGATATTGACTACATTGTCCATGTTCTTTTAGTTGTTACGTGAAATTCTTAGTTTTTACTGTGGTAATTTATGAAGACAGGTAAAAGGAATAAAACATAAATAAAGGGTCAGAACACAATCATTCAATATTTAATGATTGAAAATATTAATGTATTAATACAATTGTGTACTATAGAATGACCCTTAGTAAATTTTAATAGGTGTATTATACACAAGAATCAAGATATACCTAAAAAAAAATTGAAGTTTCTGTAATATGGGTCATAATATATGATTTTGGGGCCTAAATTGTGAAGACACACAAACATGCAAATGGGCCTAAATTGTGAAGACACACAACATATGAATGGGCCTAAATTGTAGAGCCCATTAGAGGCCATAAAAGGCCGATTAAATGATTATTACTTTAACATTCTAATAAGATTCAACAATCAGCTCTTGCAGTTAATATTTTTTAGGGCAATTCTGTTTACAACCATATTATTTCTTTCTACATTCATTATACATGTAAATTTTCTATTTTGACTTTTTAAGTCAAATTTTTATTGGTTTTTCTTTTCACAGCCTCCAACCACTATTTTTCTATTCTTCTTATATATATGCAAAAAAAATTGTATGCATTCCAAACTTCAAATCTAATTTTTTTAAATTATTCAAAAATTATTTCTTTACTCATTTAATTTCTTAACAATTTTTTTAATATCTCAAAATATTTCATTAAAATAATTAAAACTATAAGAAAGTTGAGTTTGTGAGGTAATAAATGTATCTCCTTAAAATAAATCAAAAAAATTGTTCCCACATTGAGGAACACAGGACAATACAAATTTTTTTCTGTAGTTATATCAGTACAAATTAATCGAAGTACCAAATGTAGAAAAAGAGAGAGTCATGATTGTATAGGGATGAATTTTAAAAAAAAATTCTAAATCCAAAATAACTTCAAATAAAATGTATGGATACTAGTAAAAAATTAATTATTCATTTCAATTTAAATATTTTGTGGCAAATCATTGAAATTCATAGTTTATGGAACAATGAAGACTGAAATGAATGTTTTGGTTTGGAGAAAGAGAGAGTTGATGGTTGAGATAATAAAGGTGGTGGAGATATGGTGGTCGAACACACCTCTTTGTGTTCGACAAACCAGGGTCGAACGGGTCCCAAATTTGTTGTTATTTTTTCGTTCTTTTTACACGATTTCACACGATTATTATATAGTTTGTTAACTCATAGAATGATTTTTCATACATTATCCCCTTACAAATTCAAGGTTTGAGTAATGAAAGAAAGAAAAAAAAAAAAGGAGAAGCATGCAGACGGGTTTGGGGAAGAAATATGGAAAAAAAATTCAATTTTATTTTTTTAAATTCATAAGGGTAAAATTGAAATTTTATCATTTTTTGAAATTTTTAAATCAAATATAAAAAAAAATGGAGTGTGTTTAGAAAATTTTGGGGTGTGGATAGCCGGACCCTTATTTAATTTTGTGCAAATAGTTAGAGAAATATTCCAAAACTACCACTTATTAATTTATTTTATTATGTTCTATTTTATCAAATATTTGTTCATAATCAAAATTATATTCCCATATTCAAATTTATATGTAATAAAACAAATGTAACAGATATAATATTATTCACATAATGTGTAGAATTCTTGAAAAAACTTTTTAAAAATCTTAATTTGTGAGATGGAATCCTAATGAATAAGTTAATGTCTAGTCAAAGCAAATCCATATAGATCAACAGAACAAATCGACAGTCAACACAGTCGATGCACTAATCAATCAACATATTATTATTTTTAACTTAAAAAGTATTACTTTTATCATGAAAAATATTTGTTATTAACCGTAAAATTTTAATTTTCTTACTACTTAAAAATATACTGTTTTTAGTAAATAAAAAAATTCTCTTAAATTAAAAGGCTGCACTTTTATATAATCAGTGCGCAACAAAACTCATTAGTACTTAACAATTTGATTCTTTAATAACTTTTATCAGTTGAGGGTTCACAATGTTGTTAGTCATCAATTCGAAGCATGAAAAATAAAAACTATCGGTTCAGTACTTAACAGATAAAACTATCAATTGAAGACTAATAAATTAGGGTTTTATTTATTTAACATATTCTGATTCATAATTATTTTTAAAACTATATTACACTCATCCTACATGGGATTGGCCAAAAATGTAGAAGGAAAGGAAAAGTCTAGTTCCAAGGTGTATTAGAGCTTTAGTTAGGATTTTAAACAGTGATTATTAAGTGTTGGAGGCTTCAATCATTGATATAATGGATAGGTTATTCCACTTCTTTTTAACCTAACTCACAAGTGCAGAGGTTAAAAAGAGACCACATAAAAAAAGGACCAACTTTTTAATTTAGTTGGGTTTTTTCAGGTTTTTTTCTTGTTTTCAACTTTACCTACCCTTTGAATTTTCCTTAACCAATCTTGCTTTTGTCTTTTGGAATGCATACCTTTTAAAACCACCCTTCCATGGTAATTAGGTGTATAATTTGTGAAAGTTGCAAAATTAATTATGTAACTAAGAGGGTATTCCTAAATTAGTTATGCTCGAATTTGAATTCTCAAATTATTTTGTAACTATTAAAAATATTGCTGATCGAGGACAAGTTACATTCAAATATATAATTTCGCACGAAGAGATCACCAACAATGAATTTTGAATCCTTGAATTACGTCCAACTAACCGAACTTGATAATTGAATCAAACGTAAGTATAATATAAAATATAGGGTTTGATTACTAATTAAACCGATATAGGGATAGCCTATATATTAGCCCTACGTGTTAATTTACAATTGCATAAAAATATATCAATCTTGAGAGGGAAATGTATGTAGAAAAGAACTAACTGATAAGAGAAAGATGTGTGCAAAATTAAGTAACAGATTCCCCCCAACAACTGGAAAGTTAGGGGCATTGACACCTTTTCTCCAAATATCAAGCATCTTTTAAGGAAAAAAAATTAATGAAAAAAGAAAAAGCAGAGGTCCAATATCAAACATTGAAACAATGTTTTATTCTAGTCTATATATGGGATACAAATGTTCACTTATAAGTTAGAGTTCATATAATTTTCATATAATAAGACTTTTGTGAGAACACTTTTAAGGATTCAATTAAGTGAAACAGATTAATTCAAAATTTATAACTAAAAACTCACATACAAATTTATAAAAATAAGTTTGATTTATACAGATTTATATACATCATGACATCGTACTTCGTTTTATATGAGTGATTATAATTTTCACATATTTAAAAATTGGGAGATTCTATTGAATAAACAACTCAGAAAACCCCTTAGCAGAATCTTTTGTCTTTTTTTAAACTGATGATATCTTCTTTGCTAAAGTAAACATTTGCTCTCATCATTCTAGTAGGGTGGACATCTTATTTTTAATTAAATGGATTGTTATAAGCAAATCATGAGATCATGTCTAATAAAGGGGTAAATGAGTCTAATCGAGCTTAGTACAATATATTTTTTTTTTAATTTGTTGGGGGTTTATACTTGAGCTTCACAAATAAATTATGTTTGCATCATTAAAATTTTCTAGATGAATTCTAAATAAATTAAATAGTTTGATTCTTTTTAGATTTTTTCGTTTTTACTAAATGATTAGTTTATTTGTGTGTATAAAAGAGATAAAAGTGACAAAACGATTAATAAAAGATAGGTGATGTGATGTAGAAGTGATCGACATTCAAGCCAATATATTTTTTCTTAATATATCAGATACTTAGTTTAAATTTGCTAAAAGCTCGTTTGAAATTAATTCAAAAAAGCATTTCAAAGAAGTGTATTTGTACACTTTATACAATTTGTTTTAGAGGACATTTTTGTAATTCTACCGAAAATAAATGGTGCAAATGAGTCTTGTCATGATTTCTTCACAACGTGTGATGTTGGTTTCTGTACATGCCACAAATCTTAGAATTAATCAAGTATTCTTTGAATTTATCTAACACCTTGCTTTTATTTTTATAATAGGTTTGAGAATTTAAATATCAATAGAACTCTTGTAATAATAATCCATAAAATAAAAATTAATTCGTGAAAATGAGTTTGGATATTTGTGGATAGTGAGGGTACGAAATTATATATATACTATACACTCTGTGTGTATAATAGTAATTTTTATAATAATAATAATAATCGAATTGGAGTAACTGAAAACCTTCAGATAACAGTCAGTCTGAATTAATTAGTAATTAAAATCAAATTTTGGTTGGATCCTCTGAAGTGGACATGTTTTATATAGTTTTATCATGTCTTTAGACTTGATATTTGCTTAAATTGTTTTTCTATGTGATTGATTTTGTATTTTATGATTTTTAAAATTTTCGAATTTGTTGTGACGTACATTTTTTATTGTTATTTACTTATTAAAATTTTAAAAATAAATATTCACCTGGTATATTATATCTTTATAAAATAAGACAAAACAATAACTAACTTACGGTCTGATTGGTCACCTCCAATTGAATTCATCACATCTTCTGAATTGCTAAACAATAAATTGATGATGCACTTGGTCATCAATTTATTAATTGAAAATACTTTATAACAATAGTTATTTTGACATCTATGTGCTATGGTGATAACTTAATATCTGAATTAATGTAACCCGTATGAATCAATTAAATTCAAACATCCAAAAAAACTACTGTAATTCTATATATTATATATAAATTTGAGGATTAATTTTCCCTCTTAGTGTATAATTAAAATAAAGAAAAGTGAGATATGTAGTACACTATCATGATCTGATTTTGACATGATTGTTATCATCTTTCCCCCAACTATTTAAAAAATATATTCATTTTGTTGTGTATGATATAATGTTGAGTGGTAATCAAAAGTAGACCCCTCAAATCAATTTCTCCCACCCACTATTTTTTCTTGAGTTCAATTCTTGGGAGGCACCTTCTTTCTATATCAAAAGCTTTACAAAATTAAATTGGAATATTTTAATACTTCTCACTTTTGAGTTGTAAAATTTAGACTCGGAATTTCATTTTTTATATATCTTTCTTTTAGGTTTATATGAGAATCAAAATCAAATTTGTAACAATAAATTGTGTAAATAAAATAAAAGTGGTGGAATGTTGATTGTGAGTGAGGATGTCTGCATATGAAATTTAATTAGATGAGAGAGCTTTAGTTATAATCATCACTTGAGTATTAATAAGCTTGAAGTTAATCGAATATACGTTAGACTTATTAATTAAGATGATTATAATTAAAACCATTTTATAATTAGATTGAAGAATATATAGAAAAAAAATTGATAGCACATCAATTCCTTTTCAATACTTATCTTTATAATAACCTTTTAACATGCAATTGTAACAATTATGGTGTTTTTAATCACGTAATTATGCCACATAGGTGGATATGTCACATGTACTCATTATTTATACATGTTTATATCTAAATCATTAATCAAGAGATCGATTTTGAACTTTATAGTTAATTCAAAAATTTGTGTTTGACGAATTCAATCCAACATGTAAATATAATGCATTTTGAATCCTTATCATATTTTGTTATTTTAGGTGGTGTAAAAATAATATAATATTTTTATTGTATTTATTACTCACAAGTCCAATTAATTTTTTGTACTTGCAAATTAATTAGTTTATGATCAATAGATATTTGAAAACACAGATAACATTATAACGATGATAAATGATTTACTTTCTCCATTACCTTAAAAAAATATAATCATTTGTAAACTTCTTAATTATTACAACTAAAAAACTTCATTATGATTGATTATTATATATTCAGTTTTGAAACAAGACTATAATTCCATGTATGTTTTCCATTGTTGATGCTGT
Organism: Scutellaria minor; assembly: GCA_954870855.1. NCBI lineage: Eukaryota > Viridiplantae > Streptophyta > Magnoliopsida > Lamiales > Lamiaceae > Scutellaria > Scutellaria minor. The sequence goes on from OX940729.1 coordinate 7,555,999, forward strand.
GGTACGCATAAGAGGGTATGATATTTTACTTTGCCTACCCTGAATTTCAAACAATTAATTAATAAATAAATATGAAATAAAGAGATCCAACATCAAAGACTCAGTTGACCCTAGTTGACCCAAGTCAACTGAAACGAAAAAAGTGTTTTGACACATCGGACCACATTGTACGTATTTATCTTTTGGTCCATAAAATGATTAGTTCGTTCTGCACTTTCTATTTTTTTTTTTTTAATAAATTAATTTCTTATAATCTGCAAATGAAAGTATAGAGAGTGAGACTGGAATTTTACAATTAAAAAAATTAAATATAAACGCAACTGAAAAAATAAAACTCAATTGTATACAAGGGTTATTAGTATAATTGACAAATGTAGGCGAAATATTTACAGGGTATACCAAAAAATTAAAATAATTAAATCATTTCAAATGTAGGTAATCATGATGTCATTAATGGTTATAAAGATTATTATTGAATATCCCATCAATATTGGTGCACACTTGATTGCGAATGAATGAATATCATGTAACACAAAGTGAGAAAAATGATTTGATAAAAAGGGTGTGACACAGGGCCATGTGATGCACCTCCACCTCACCTGATCCCCATGGCTGCAGAGCAGATTAGCAGTTAGTGAAGAGTGAAACGAACCCCCACTTTAGAAGTGGAATGAAATAATAGACAGAAACCCCTCCAACTCTTATTATATTACTTATTACCACACTTGCATGTCCCTCCACTCCCATTTCCTCTCTCTCTCTCTCTCTCTCTTCAACCATAACTCTTCACAGTTTATACATCAAATACAGGCTAATTCCAGCTTCTTTTTGGTGATCAAATGATGAATACACAAGACAAAAACAGGGCCATTGATGATGGAACTTCTATATCTGAAGCACAAGTCGTTATTCCAATTCACAAGGTAAAAGCATTCTCAGTTCATGTCTGAATGTAGCTATATATATGATTGTTCAGTGTGTGTGAAATTGGATTTCAAATGAATTTGTAAGCTTCAAGAAGTCGCCTAGCTTTATGTTCTTGGGGGACCTCAGGCCAAAGCAATTATCTTTAATTTATCTTTATCTTTTTTCTACATGAGCATCTTACTTTATTCTACTCTTACCTTTGTTACCAAAGTTGATGTCCATTTGTAGAGGTGAGGAAGTTGAGAGTGATCGGAAAGTGTTCGATAATATTCCTCAATGATGAACCTTATACTAGTCTTCTAATTTCTAAGTTAACTAGTGAAACTCAATTGATTGGAGCTTTATTTAATCCGATTTAATCTTGAATCCATTGCTTACGTTGCAGAACAGAATTTCCTACAATGGAAACTTGCTAATTTCCGCCATCTTTTCTTGCCAGTTATATTAGTTCCAAGTCACTTCGTTTAGGCCATCTGCTGATTCATTTAGGTATAAAGCTTCATTACATGTTAACTTAAGTAAGTTTTGATAGGTGGAGAAACATTGGGAGATGTCTGAAGAAGCATCAAGCAGCAAACATTGGAGAAAATCGAACCTGTTCTTAGAGATACCAAGCAGAAGCATGGAGTCATCTCATAGAGAGTTTGTCCAAATAAAGATGCCACCAACAACACTAACTCCCACTCCTAAAAGAGTGAACTTTCTTCTAACACCTAGTCCTTCCGATTCTAGACGAAATGGTTCGCCTGGACCATCCTCTGCAAGAGGCAAACCATCCATCAGAAACATGCTGCCAAAGTTCAACTTCAAGAACAGGGCTTCAAGTTCTGAGGCAGACAAGATCGAGTCAGTTTCTTCTACAACAATTACACCGCGATCATGGTCCTTGTCGAAGATTTTTACGCCTAGGATGAAGAGGACTACGTCGTTGCCTGTGACCCCTATTGGGAATTTGAATCTGGATTCTTCTTCACATGGTGGAAGCACTAATGGCCCTCCAACACTCGATGTAAGAAGAAGCTCTTCGTAGTTGGTTTGTTTAGTGTTTTTTCAAATAATTAATGTTTGATATATGCATTGTTTTTTTGCAGACAAAAGGAGTTCCTCGTATGTCCAGATCACGTTCAGTCCCAGTCATCAACAAAGAGAAAGGTGTCCGAAAAATGGATTCTTTCTTTCGTGTTATTCCCTCAACTCCTAGAGTGAAGGATGGAGATGGTCAAGTCTCAAATGCTACAAGTGGAGAAGATGATGGAGGTAAATCTTTCTGTTTTTTCTTTTTTTTTTACTAAGATTGGTAAAAATGTGGTAAACTAACATTTGATCATAAGAAAAGATGATTTTTTTACCTATTTTGAAAAAATATGTTTTATACCATTTTTGAATAGTAATTATATGTAATGGACTGTTTTGTCCTTAAGTGAGACAGCCGATTTTATCCCTAGACAAATTGTCTTGTCAGCAAGCATTGAAACAAGTAGTCTCACAAGTCACAACTCACTAATATTGATACAAGCTAGTCTCGCAGCTAAATATCGTGACAAATTGTCTCGTGTAATTAACATCAAGAAAAATTGAGCATCATGACAAATGGTCTCGCAGCTCACTTGCATCGATAGAAATTGGTCTTGAAGTTAAGCTCAAGACTAATTGGTCTCGAAGCTAAACATTGAGATAAATTGTCTTGCATGTTGTAGCATTGAGACAAGTTAGTCTCGTAGCTCTGCTCATTATCTTTAAACGAGACAAGTTAGTCTCGCAACTCACTAGCATCATGATAAGTTAGTCATGCTGCTCATTAACTTCAACCGAGGTCTTCAAACTTTGTTTTTAAGGATATAAAAGTCATTTTACATCCAATTACTATTCCAAAGTACTAAAAACATATTTTTGTAAAAGAGTGGTACAAAACATCTTTTCATATTAGGAGTGGTAGAAAATCTTCAAACCCCTCAACCTCATTACTCCGAAAACTAGTTCTGAAGTTTACTCGATTCACAGAGAACAACGAAGAAGACATACCCGAAGAGGAAGCTGTATGTCGAATTTGCTTCATCGAACTATGTGAAGGTGGTGAGACCCTTAAGATGGAATGTAGCTGCAAAGGTGAACTTGCTTTGGCTCATCAAGAATGCGCCGTTAAATGGTTTGCCCTTAAAGGGAACAAGACATGTGAAGTTTGCAAGCAAGAAGTTACTAATCTACCAGTCACACTTCTTCGTATCCAAAGCTGTATAAATCGAACTGCAAGCTTAAATAACTTTGGACACATGGAGATCAATGGATACAGGCAAGTGCTCGTTTGAAGACACCTTCTTTTCTTACCATGTATTTCTTGTTATTTTCTTATTAAGACTGGTTATTCGAAGCATGCAGGGTTTGGCATGAAGTCCCCATTCTTGTTATTGTCAGTATGCTGGCCTATTTCTGCTTTCTTGAGCAGCTTTTGGTAAGCTTAATTTCAATACTTTTACCTTCAAACTAAGATAAATATATAATCATATGTTGGTATACTTTCAGGTTGGCAAAATGGGCAGCAGTGCAATTGCTATATCACTTCCATTTTCGTGTGTACTCGGCCTTCTTGCATCCATGACCTCTTCAACTATGGGTACGTTGTTGCATATATTCTTGATCCTTGCAAAATTTGAATGCTTTTAACTAATAATCTTGTACCTCAAGACTAATCTAATGGCCAGTTTTGGTAATGCCATTTTCTGTTTTCAGTGAAGAGAAGATTTGTGTGGGTGTATGCATCAGTTCAGTTCGCCCTTGTAGTTCTCTTTGCTCATATCTTTTACAACTTGGTAAGAATTGATGTAAATAATGTCTTCCTTAAAATTGATCAATTACTGAATACTATTTGCTTCAAAATTCATAGGTTCATATCCAACCAGTTCTATCAATCCTTCTGTCTACATTCGCGGGATTTGGTGTGGCCATGAGTGCCAGTTCCATACTCGTGGAGGCCACGAGATGGAGAAGACGAAGAGAGGCGATGAGACATCGAAACGAGATAAATCACGAGATAATGTTGAATCCTAATCGACAACCTCTGCCTAGTCAGATGGCAACATCATCGTACGGAAGTCCTGATCACCATCATCCAAGTGGTCTGCAAAATCCAGAAACTTTTAGTGGAAACTGATTAGAAGATAGATTTTCAGTCAGTGTGTCTAGGCCTTTACAACATAGTTTTTATTATAGGTGAAATATTAAGAATGTGAAAAGGAATCCACAACTTAGGTTAGTCATTACTAATAACTTGCGTTATTTTATGCATTTTGGGGCTCAATTTCATATCATTTTGTGTTAAAAAAATCCATTCATGATATTTTATATAGATCTTATTATCTTTTTAAGATTTCACGTATTTGTTTAATTTGAAATAAATATGATAGATTTTAGTACAAAGTGAAAGCTCAACCGATTGAAAAGTCAAGTTGAAGTCAAGATTGGAAATCGAAAACACGCAATTTTGGGAGAAAAATGTTATCTTGGACTCTAGAAGTCCAAATTCAATGATTCTTTTCTTGTTGGAAAGTTAAGAACACGTTCTACAACTTCCTTGCTCAACACTTTTCCAATTTGTGCCTCCAAAAGAGCAGAAAATTGCAAGAAAGTGGAAGTTCTACAAAATAGTCCAGTTTTTCGTCTTGACAGGGTTCGAGTATTTTGGGCATAACTTGATGTAAAATTTTGATATTGGGTTAAAATTAGTGACATGCTAACTTCAAGGGCTACAACTTTCATTAAGTTCATTGTATTAAAAGCACTTAGAGAGTTTTTTTCTCTAAATCTGATATAAAGAACGTTCTGACCGGCCAAAATCAGTCGATCAGAACAAGCCTAGCAAATTCGCCCGAGTAGGCACCGGGCACAGTCTTTCTTTTACTTTATTTGATTTTCTAAATTATATTCGGCCCGATTCATTAAAGCCGGATCGATATTTTTTGGTGTTAGGCTAGGATTTTGTGCTCTACAAAATCTGACGTCAACATTTTTTTTAAAAGTATTTTTGTATTTAAGTTACATAGACGTTGATACATTGATAAAAAACAAAAAAATTCCAATTAGTATTTTTGGACATATATTACATAAAAATTGATGAATTTTTTTTTTCTTGTACTAGGTGCATGGATCTTAGATCCATGTATTTTATTTTTGGGTCGATTCGACTTGAGACCACTTTTTACATGGTTACACATGTTTCCATGCATTCACATGCATCCCTACGCATCCAGGTGTCCACGTCTAACTTACTCCCGCGTATTCGTATTTTAACAAATTTGTAATATTTTTTAATTATGTTCATATATTTTAATTATAATAGTGATACATTTAGTTATGTTAATTGTACATTTATATTATACTAGGGATGACTCGAAAATAAAAAAATTATATTTTAATTATCAGATTGGAATTAAATCACTTTTCATTAGTTGATTCCACCCAAAATCGAACCAAAGTAAAAAATTCCCTTACTTTAAAATTTAAAGTCGAACCAAACTAACGTCCACACAAAAAGTGTCAAAAACAAAATCGAATCATTTGATTCAATTTGACTTTTTTTCTTATTTATTTATTTATTTATATATATATATTTTTTGGGCCTATTCGAGTTTGCTCAAACTCATTTACTAAGGCAATCTTGGAATTTGTAGACCACTTGTAGGCCGAGGCCCATATAATGAACGGCCCATAAGCCCATATAACGAACGGCCCATAAGCCCATATATGTAATTCTACGAAGAAATAATATAATGCAGCATCAATTAATCCTCTCCTTCATCAATCCCCCTTCAAATCCAACGCACGATTTTTCCTCACTCCCTTGGAATAATCATGATCAGCGTTCTCGCTCAGGTTATTCTCTCTCTATCCCTCTTTATTCATGCATCATTAAATTATTCCCTTAATTTCTGCAATTTTGGTGGGTATGTTTATTTATATTGACTTTGTAAACAAACCAAGCCAAGCCGTTTGCGAACTATTCGCAGCTTGGTTCGATAAATATTCATTCAAGATTGTTCGTTAAGTTTAATAAGTTTAAGCTTAACAAGTCGAATAAGAGTCCGAGTTTCGCAGCTTGGTTCGATAAATATTTGTTCGAGATTGTTCGTTAAGCTTAACAAGTCTAAGCTTAACAAGTCGAATTAGAGTCCGAGTTTCGCGGCTTGGTTCGATAAATATTCTTTCGAGATTGTTCGTTAAGCTTAACAAGTCGAATTAGAGTCCGAGTTTCGTGGCTTGGTTCGATAAATATTCTTTCGAGATTGTTCGTTAAGCTTAACAAGTCGAATTAGAGTCCGAGTTTCGCGGCTTGGTTCGATAAATATTCTTTCGAGATTGTTCGTTAAGCTTAACAAGTCGAATTAGAGTCTGAGTTTCGCGGCTTGGTTCGATAAATATTCTTTCGAGATTGTTCGTTAAGCTTAACAAGTCTAAGCTTAACAAGTTGAATTAGAGTCCGAGTTTCGCGGCTTGGTTCGATAAATTTTCGTTAGCTCAATAACTTATCGAGCCTAGACATATTCGATTTGATAGTTCACGAACATATCGAGCCTAGACATATTCGACTTGATCTTGATAGTTCAAGAACCCATTTGAGACTAGACATATTCGACTTGATCTTCGACTTTGATAGTTCAAGAACCCATTCGAGCCTAGACATATTCGACTTGATAGTTCACGAACATATCGAGCCTAGACATATTCGACTTGATCTTGATAGTTCAAGAACTCATTCGAGCCTAGATATATTCGACTTGATCTTGATAGTTCAAGAACCCATTCGAGCCTAGACAGCCTAGACATATTCAACGACTTGATTGTTCACGAACATATCGAACCTAGACATATTCGACTTGATCTTGAACGAACATGTTCATTCGACTTGATCTTGAACTTGACTTGATCTTGATAGTTCACGAACATGTTCATTCGACTTGATCTTGAACTTGATCTTGATAGTTCACGAACATGTTCGTTGAGTGGGTTCGCGAACATGTTCGTTAGGTTATGGATAGGAATCGAACACGAAATCCCCATCATATAAATAAATTATACTACCACCAGACCAATTTGTGCTCTTGTTAATTTATCAGTTAAACTTTTATTTTATCTATTACATTTTAAAATATAAACATATTAATAATTACATTCAATATAATTTTACTTATTTCTAATATATTGCTTGCTATGCCATCTGAATTTTTTTGAAATTTTGATACTAATGATACAATTTACCAATGATATATTATCTTAATATAAAAGATATAATGCTTCAAGTATAATTATATTGATGTTTCAAGTATAATCTCATGATCAACATAATAATTTAGCATTTTGGTCTTGAAAATAAGTATACAAATATATGCTTAATAATATATTCATAATGAGTATAAAAAATTTATACAGTCCAAAATAAAAAAATCTAATTTCAACATACCATTAAAAAAACTATATAATTTTTTTTCAAATGCCTTAAAATCAGAATTTCTCAATTTACAAAAGTTGAACAAAAATATAGATCGATTATCTTCAATTTTGTAGTTTTATATTCTGTATTTAAACTCGGCGTAATATTATTAAAATGAACAGTGAATCATCCTTTCAAAACATTAGTTTTTTAATTACCTAAAATACATTAATGATATGTTATAAAAAGATATCAAACCATAAACATGTGCAGATCTACATATATATCAAAATTCAAAATCTTTATATAAGAATAATGTATGTATATACCAAAATATCATGTATTTATATGAAATATAATTAGAAAAAATTTAATGTGAACGTGTATTACAATAATTTTATATAGTTTATTCATTTAATTATTCATATATTTGCAAACTCAAATAGGTATATATTGTTAACGATATCTTGTACACCAAGTTTTATATTTCTACTTGTCTTCTATTTTTCTAGGACTCTAGAGATTGCGTAGGATTCTATTTCCTTGTTATTATCCAACTCTTTGTATTATAAATACATGGATGAGAATCATCCCAAGTTTATGGGATTCAATTAATAATATTCAACATATATGATATACTCTACATTTATATATATATATATATATATATTAATTATATAATTATTATATTATGATCAATTATTACGTTTTGCAAATACTGTTTTAAGTCAAAATTTCTACAATTTAGATATTTTAGATTTCAAACAAATTCATTAGTTTATATAGTTTTAATTCAAAATTAGTTGTAACATAAATAATTATTTGATATCATATTACTCAATTAATTATTGAATAACTAATTGATTTGAAAAACAAACCATAATGAACTTATATGTATACTAGTATATAGGTCCCGTGCGATGCACGGGTATATAAAAGTTATTATTTTGGTGTTTTGATATGAAAATGTTGAACACAAAATAATAATATATTATTTGAGATTAATTTCAATATAATATGATACTCGTGTGAAGCATAACCATAAAATTTAAATATTTTGAGTTTAATGTGAAAATGTCAATTTACGAAAAAATCAAGTTCTTAATAATATTTCAATTTCATTTGGTAACTCGTGTGATGCATGGTATATAAATTTCAAAGTGTTGTAATTTTTGATATAGATACGTTGACTATGTACAACAAACCTTGATTATTTAGAATATCTTTTAGATATAATAAACCTTTTTTTAAATATTTTTTTTCAAAAAAGTTTCATCATATAAGCATATGTAATAGAATGTCAAATAACATTCATTCTCCAATTACATCCTCTATCAACCCCACCCCCACCCTCACCAAATAATTTTCATATATTTGTCAATATTTCGACATGATTTAACTTTCTAATATTCTCACTTGAAAACTTGAGTATGATGCTCATAGTCATAATATTATCATAAATCTTGACGATTTACTGAAGGAACAAACTTATAACATATTGATGGAGAATATTAAATAAGTGTTTCACTATATATTAGAATGTATTAATTTCATTTTCCAATCAATACTATGTACATTTTTTTAATTTTGCATCCTAATTTTTTTTTTCTCCTATCACAACCTATACTACACGTTTTGTTTACTTTTGCAACCTCCGACCAATATTTTCCGGCGAAAAAATGCCCACGTGATTTTTATGTGCTAATTGAGGGTTATTTTGTTATTTTCTAAGTCATTAATTAACTCCCCCTCCAAAAGTGAATTTTGCCCTAATTTTTCCCACATTTTTTTTGCGAATTGTTTGAGTAGATGAAGATTAACAGTGAGGTTCAAACAAAAAATTAGATTTCTTTGTCATTGAAAATAGTTGATGAATCAAATTTACTGATGTCTTAGAAGTCCAAATGACGAAAATAACCCTCAATTAGCACATGAAAATCACATGGGCGCTTTCTCGCCGAAAAATATTGACCGGAGGTTGCAATAGTAAAAAAAATGTATAGTATATGATGTGATCGGATAAAAAAATAGTTTAAGATGCAAAATTAAAAATACGTACATAGTACATGTTGAAAAATGTAATGAACCCTATTAGAATATATTTGTTGATTTTGTTATTAAAAGTCTAATTAGAGCTATACAATTACATAAATCAAAATATAAAAGTGTCTTAAATTTTAATAATGACTTTTTTTTCAGTTTGTATATTTTTTTGTTTTAGATTCCATTAAGTATTATTATTTCTTTTAAAGTTCATAGTTAGTTTTCTATTTAGATTTCATAAAAAAAAAAAAAGTTCATATGTGTACTCAATTATTTTACATTTTTCAAATATTAAGATATTTTTTAGAGAACATATTAATTGTTCAAATTTATTTGTTTAATTTATTTATGCTTATATACACATCACAAATTAAAATTAATGTATTAAAATAACGAAATAGGTAAATTGCTTGTTCTGTTATACTTTTATTTATTTGTAATATTTAAAAATATTGAATAGATTAAAAATTACTTAAAATATTTTTTTGATAAAAATTAAATAAAAAAGAAGTTGTTTTTATTCTAGAAATTGGTTGCGAATGACATATACAAATTTATTTAAAATATTTTAAAATAAAAAACATGTATCATTTAATTTATTATTTAGTGTATCAATCAAACATGTTTCAACTCATTTTATATTAATCTTGAATTTTTTGATATCTCATATTGAAATGTAGTTATGCAGTCAAATTTACCAATTTATATATTATAAATTATATCATAATCATCAATTTATTGCTATTTTAATATTGTTAACCATATTTTTTTAGTTACTTTTTTATCTATAATAGTGGAGTTTTTTTTATTGAATTTAATTGTAATTATTACTCAATCAATCAATCAATATATATATATATATATATATATATATATATATATGCATGTGTGTAGGTGTAAAAAAATTAGAACATTGAGAATCACAAAATGACATTTATTTTTTTACTCAATTGATGAGTAGTAATTAATTAAATTAACTCATATATATATATGTATATATATATATATTAGGTGATAAATTAGTGGAGAAAAATAATGCTTAAATTTAGTTATACTTCAACTAAATAAGAAAAATGTATGATTGGTTAATATGAGATAATTAATGATAGGTGCAATTTCTATATGTAGAAGATCACACAAAATATATCTTCTATATTTAATAATTATCAATTATTAATTATTAATATATTACATATTTAGTAAGTGAAAATGAGCGGGAAATTTATTTTCATTTCTATATGTAGGGGGTAATTGTTATTATATATATATATATAGATTATAATAAGTATTGTTATATTATTATTATTAAATTATTAGTGTTATCCAGTTGTAGGGAATAATGAATATTAGCCAGAATTGTAAGTATGTTGAAAACAACCATTTGAATGATGAAGAAATGAAATAATTGTACATCTTGTCTAGATACAAAAATATAATTATAGATTTTTTAGTTAACGATTGAGATTAGTAATAAAATAATGTTCTAAATATCATCTAATTATAAAAAAAATTAAAAATTCGTTTGGATCACTATTGTATTATTATTATTATTACTACTACTATTATTATTATCATTTAAAATATTATTATTATTATACATATATATATGTATATATTTCGTCCATATATATAATGATTTGATTGTATACCATATATATTCATTATACAAAATCAATATTTTTGGAAATTACCATAAATTCAATTAATATCATAAAAAATTAAATATTTAATATTTAATAAAATTTCTATAATTAGGAAGTGAAAATGGGCGGGAAAACTTTTGACATTACTATTTTTAGGGGGTAATTGTTATTATATATATATAGATTTGAAAAAAAATAGTTCAAAAGACAAGATATTTAATTGATACATATACTTTTTTTTTTATTATATACATATCAATTAATATTTCTTGCCATATATATCATTGAAAATATTTGTTAGCAAAGTTAGATTATTATATACAATATATATTTATTATACAAAAGTAATATTTTTAGAAATTTATAATAAACTCAATTAATATCAAAACAAATAAAATATAAAATTTGATTAAATTTCTATCATTAGGAAATAAAAATAGGCGGCAAATTTTTGGTAAAAAAGTTGAATCGACAGTTCTACCCCTGTGGAAACACCGAGAAGCCTGAGGGTTGTAATAGAGGATAAGGACAAAGAGAAGTAGAACCTGGAACGCGATTACAACTCCTCGTTCGAAATCAATTGGAGCTCATCGCCGCCGCCGCCGCAGGTTCGCCGCTAATACCTCTCTCTCTCACACACACACGTAGACAGAACAGTCTTGTCAATTGACGATTCAGTGCCCTAATTTAATGATTTCAAATTTTACTGCAAAGATCTTATGCAATTAGGCGAATGCAATTTTGTATGATTTAGGACCTTTATTATCTGATTTTGCTTCTATTGAGAGATTTAGGTATGATTCTGATGAGTAATAGACTAACATATACAATGATGGCTTACTGGTGGAGACTAGGATTGCAGATCTAAGAAGCACGAAAGCTTTTTATCACATATCTGGAGATACATGTGAGTATGTTTTTGGATGGTGTATACTGCATTGAGTGTATTGATAAACAACTTCACGTGTGATGAGTTTATGTGCCACTCCATCACTATCATATATTGTGGTTTACTATTTCATTTTGTTTGTTGGAACCCTGTTTTGATAATTGTGAACTGATCATTTGATTACATGCAATTGAGGCCAACTTCTTGATGGCTGTAAATGGTTGCTACAAATATACTGTAGTTTAAGCTTGATAGAGATGATAATTGTATTAGGCTTTTAGTTTTTTGATTGAATAGACTTTTATTTACCAATACTACATGTAAATGTAATCATGCCATATTCATTTCTTCTTTCCTGTAATTACAATGTATAGTTCTGCTTCATCTCCTAGGACTAACTGGATATTTTATAAAAATGAATTTTTTCGAGCCGAACTCAAGCTCGAGCTTTCAAACTTAGTGTTAACGAGCTTTCAAACTCGAGCTCGAACTCTAATTTTTTCGAGCCAAACTCAAGCTTGAACTATGTATTCGAGCTCAATTCGAACTTCCAACGAACTTTTGTTGAGCCGAACTCAACTTTGAATAAACGAGCTTGTATTCGAGCCCATTTCGAACTTTTGACGAACTTTTATCAAGCCAAACTAGAGCTGAGTTCGTTTAGCTTGTTATCGAACTTTGTTCGAGCCAAACTCGAACAAATATTCAACTCAAAATTTTGATGTCGTGCCGAGCTTGAACTCCATTTTTAAAGTTTGTACCGAACTCAAGCCGAACTCGAGCCTGAAAAAAAACAAACGAGCCGAATTCGAGCCCAGTGATATTTAGCTTGGTTCGGCTCGTTTACATCCTTAGGCACCGCGCTTGGGAGCATCTTGACTGGGGTGGTGATTTTTGAGCGGCGGAGAAGCATCTATAAATCTATTTACCAGTATGAACCTCAGGTGAAATTTTATTGTTGATATTTATTTATTTAATGTCTTTGAGCTGTGGGTTTCTCTGATGATAAGATGGATTAATTGTTCAATTTGGCAACTTTGAAGCTAATTTGGATGTGAAAATAACTTTTTTTTTTTTTTTTTCTGTCGAATTTTTGGATTGACTGATGTGGTTAGTTGTTTTGGATGTGTGAATTTTCCCCCTTTTGGGCACAGTGGCATAATTGTGTGATAATGGAATTTTAGAATTCATTACAAATTTACAACTATCTCTGTGAATTTTAGAAACATATTTCTAGATGATTTTACTGCACATTGCTGGTACATGAATTCGGAGAAGGTCTGATCATAAACGGGCAAATTCTGTGAGATTCTACAATTGATAGCAATACACAATATAGAGGATAGAGGTATGGATGTAATGCATTCAAACTGAAACAAAAAACTGTTGTTTGTGTAATTGCTTATATTCGGTTTTTGTTAATACTCGGTGCAAATAGTCATTAGTTCTTTAGAAGGAAGTTAAATTCCAGGAGTTATTTACGGATAATTTATAGTTGTTTTATTAATCAATCTGGAGGACTACTTTATCCTTGGGGCATAAAGAGGTTTGGAATAATTTATGGCTAAAATTTTAACTCCCAGCATGTAATAAACTCATATTTCTATCAACGATTTGAAATATTTTATTCTTCTTCCTCTTGTTGAATTGGGGGGGGGGGGGTTAACTTCTTTATGTACTCTGGTTTATGCTACTATCAATATGCTGTGTGAGAAAATATGGTTGCCTTAGATTGGTAGCAACATATAATGATCTAGATTGTATAGATAAATTTTGTTTATTTTAAGAACAATGTGTAACAAAAGTAATTAGACATAGATATAATCATTATAAGTGAAATCTCATTATTGAAGATCTGTTATGATCACTAAATGATCCTCATCTATCACATTGTCAGAGGATGTTTATGACTTATCAATGAAGAGATTTATTTGTGGTAACTGTAGCTCGGAGGTATTGTAAAATTAGTTGCATTCTCGATGTGTGGCTTAAGTGGGAAGGCTATGGTGGGAGGTCTTAATGTAGACTAAGCAGATCACATGCATATCCGATATCCTCTTTTTATACAAAAATTGCAGTAAGAAAAGATAGAAAGTTGAAAGGGACAATTAGATGCAAGATTTATGCATGCGATGCAATGTTTATTTGTTCACTAAATGGTTTTTAGCCAGCATGAAACTCATGCTTATTGTAGATTTTTTCTATAGTTTTCTTGAGAATTCAGCATGATATCCTTGGCTGAAACAAACCAAGCAAAGAAAGGGAAGGAAAAAAAAAAAAAGGCCAATTACCTATCCTAATAGAGCACTGAATAACAATAGCACATATCAATACTACAAGCAAATCAGTATAGATTAATAAACGTACAATTGAATATGTATCTAGTTAACAGGTATGATGCATTGCACGTAAAAAAGTGTGTTTATCTATGTTCCTGAGGTTTGTGCGAGTGAAACCTGATAAAGGTGGTTAAATACCATGCTCGACAAACATCTTGAGGAATGAATAGTGTGATGTCTATTCATGATAGTGAGTGTTTTTGGCACTAAAACTACCATCAAACTGAAAACTGGTACCAGACTACACATGCTGGTATTGTTTGTCTATTGTTTCTTTGATTTATGCCAAATTCCAGAAATAACGAAGTGTTGGCAATTGAAGTTTGATAAGTTTGATAATTTCATTAAGAAATACGTTTGATAATTATGAATAATTCTTTTTAGGGCAACACTTATGTTCCCGGGGCACATATGTGCCCCTTGTCCCCAACATTATTCATACCTTTTTTTTTTCTCTTTCACTTTTGCTATGATATTTCTTTTTTTTTTTTTTTTAAATATGTATTACCTTATATTATAAATATGAATACCTTAAAGGTAAATATGTAATGTCTTCAAGATAAATATATAATACCTTAAATGTATCTATTTAATATCTTATATTATAAATATTAATATCTTAAAGGTAAATATGTAATATCTTAAAGGTGTATATTTAATACTTTATATTATAAGTATTAATACTTTAAAGGTAAACATGTAATACTTTAAAATGTACATATTTAATATCTTATACTATAAACATTAATATCTTAAAGATAATATGTAATACCTAAAAGTATATAATTGATACCTTAAAAATATACAATTGATATTTTAAGAACATACAATTGATATCTTAAGAGTTGTTTTATACTAAAAGTACTAATACCTTAAAAGTAAATATGTAAATAAGAAGAATAAGAACAAGAAAATAGAGAAGAAGAAGAAAAATGTACAAAACAAATAAAAAAGATAATAAATCGATATGAAAATAGATTAAGAAGAATGAGAGACAAAAAAAAAAAGCAACACTATTTTTTTCACTAAGAACTTGAGTAAATGTGTGATATTGAAGTAAACAACTGATACTTTAAGATCATACAACTAATACCTTCACTAGAAATCTTAAGATTTCAAATGTTTCATCATCTTTTTCCTCAAAATTTTTATAAATCATGATTTCATCATAATTTTTGTTAATTTTTTTACAAATCATGATTTCATATTGTTTGAAATAATTTATTTTTAATGTTTTAAAATTTCTCATAAATAGAAGGGGAAAAAAACATCATAAATGATTTTATGGCAATTTGAAGAAGAATAAAAAAAGAAGATAGACAAGAAGAATAAGAAGAAGAATGCACTAAACAAATAGGAAGAATAACAAAACAATAAGAAAAGAGATTAATAAGAAGGAGAAAGAAGAAAAAAAAAGAGGAAAAAAAAGAAAACAACACCGTTTTTGTATAATATTTTAAGGGAAGATATGAGATATTTAAAGAGTAAATGTGATGATATTTAAAAAATAAATGTGTAATACCTTTACTGTAAATAATTTGGTGTGCACCGTCAGGTGTGCACATGGTGTACACTAATTATGATGTGGCCTCGCGTGAGGGCGTGTGGGTGTGTCTGGGAGTGGCTCACGTGTCGGGTCGGGTTGGGGACATATAATTTTTTGCCTTCTTATTAACCAACCCATCTTTATTGTAGTTTTTCCTTTTTCATTTATTTATATTTTTCTTTAAAGTTTTAAATTAAAAAAAAATTAAATTTATAAATGTTTTATATATTTAAAATCTAGCATGTGGTATTTTAACACATTGAATTAAAATTTAATATTTTTTTATTAATATTCATTATGAACATTAAATTAGATATCATTAAATAGCTATATTAATTAGTTTTGAAATTCTATTTTTTGTAAATTTAATTTTTTTAAAATGAAATTAATATGAAAAAAAATGTAAGATTGACATGTGGCACTTGCGGTCTTACTTTTATATATATAAAAATTAATTCTGATAGACATGTAATACCTTTTAATAATAATAGTGATACGTTTATATTATGTTAATTGTATATTTACATTATATTACATGGACATGTAATACATTTTAGTTATGTATGTATTAATACCTTTAAGTTGATATATTAATACATTTATGTTATATTATTAATATATTTACTTGATATAAGTAACCCTTACGTTATCTTTCAATTAAAATGAGCTAATATCCTTATATATAACTAATAATATTTTTATGTAATATTAATTATACCTTTATGTAGTAAGGTTTTAGGAAAAACAAAAAACTTATATATAAGTTGCGTGGATCCGAATTTCAATTAAAATGAGCTAATACCTTTATGTAGATATAATAAATATTTATGTATAATTAATGGTATCTTTATAAAGAGTTTGGGGGATTGGACCGGTTCAACCGCAAACTGTCCCAAGTCCTGCAAATAATTAAATAAAATCAAATAATTATTATAAAATAACTAAATCCAACAAATAAGCTTTGGAAAAAAAGTTTAACAATAAAATCAATAATAATAATAGCAATAATTATAATGAAAATTGTGCCAGGAATTTTGAAATAGAATTTATAAATATAAAAAATTACATAATGAAATATAAAAGTATAAGAAAATATGAAATTTTTATTAAAAAGAAAAAGAAAATCATTGTAAACTATTGGGGAAAAAAAGTTGCTTAATATGTGATTAAATATTTCAAACATAGTTTTATAATTTTTATCATGCAAATTTAATATGTAACTGTTATCTGCTGTCATTATCAAGAATATTGAACATAATTTTATGAAATGGTATCTAACTCAAAAAAAAAAAAATTCAAATTGTTATTTTTGAAAAAGCCCAATTCATAGGGCCAAATTTGTAGGAAAACCCACAATTAAGGCCCATCTAAATAAAATCCAATGCAAATTGCCTGCCCGGCCCATCTTTAGACAAACACAGATTCATCCGCACCTCGGCGTCTCCTCCGACGCCGTCTCCACCTCACCTGAAGTGCTGCAGGTTTTTTTTCTTCAAAGTTTCAAAGGTGCTGTGAAGTTTCTTTTCTCGTAAGATTTAGGCTCTAGGATAGTTCACCAATCATAGCCTCTGTATTTAGCCTTTTCTTTCAAAGAAACAACCTTTCTTTACTTTTTGTTTTTCTTAATTTTTTTTTATTGGGGGAGAGTTTAGGCTAGAAAATGGGTAATCTTGTGATTATTTTTAACTTTTCCTGCTTTTATATATGTATGGATTACATTTCAGTAGCGTCGCTCACCATTGTAGCTCTGTGTGAGCTGCTTTGCTTAAGCTTGTTTGAAGTTCAGAATATTGAAGTTACTTCTGTTGTGGGTCTATCAATTTCTAGAGTTAATCGTGGTGTTTTTAGCGGATTTCGACATGAACGATTTTTAATGGATTATTGAGTTGTTCCAATTTTTTACTGGTTCAGTCATCACAATTTGAGTTAACTGTTTGATTTCACCATTTTGTTGGTCTTGAATAGACATAGTACTATTACGTTTCCATAACTCTTCTCATTAGTTATATCTCCTGTGTTTGATTTCAGCGGCCCGGAATATTGACCGGCAACGAAGGAGGCTTCGCCGCCGCGACCAGGATTAATCAGTGCAGCAACAAAAGGCAGAAATCTCATGAAATTAACCGTTCGGACAAAACTCACCCACGCTCAAGCTCTGCCAATTCTCGTCAGCTCTCTCTTGCAACGCTCCACAGGTACATGCCCCCCCCTCGAACCCACACACCCATATGTGTGTGGAATTTATATGTATATGTGTAAACTGAACTAAAATGGCATGCGGCTTTCAATTGTTGGACTGGTGTTTTTTTCCTCTTGTAATCAGCATGCCTTCAATGTGTTTGATTAAATGCTTTCCAATTTTTGTGCTTGAAAGGGGTGGGAAATCTACACTTTCTGAACACGTTGCCAAGTAAAAGAAATATTGGAGGTGTGAGTGGGAGCAGAATGGCTTGGAGTTTGGAGAAATGTGATGGAAATACTGTAGAGAATGCTAAAATTGGTGTATTGCGGCTGGCAACAGAGGATTACTTGGAAGAGGCGATTGCAGCTGTGTGGGCTGGGAAAGTAATAGCTGTGCCAACTGACACCCTCTATGGCTTTGCTTGTGATGCTTGGTATATCCCTAATGCCACCCTCCTTTACGTTTTCAGAGCATTAGCCTTTTTTTTTTTTAAATGTCTTTTATGGTTTAAGCATGTGTTTTGATTTTTAAAGATTGAAGAGAAATGAATGTCACAAGTTTTTAGATTAATTTTTGTAGGGAAATTGTCTGTTTTCATATTTGATTCTATTAGAACTTCAATGAGCGTGGAAGTATACTTGATTTATTTGTTGGAGGCATTTGCTTTCCTGCATATGTTAGTGCGTAAGTCATCGTTTTAGATAAAATCATTGTTAAAGCCGTTGACACCGAAAGACTGGAGCACCCTTTTTCCTCACCCCATTTCATCTCTTTATACGGGGTGATAAGGTTAACATGTGTGGTGATAAGTTTGTAGATTATATATTTTTAGGGAAGTTGTTTTGAGTAAATTTGATTTTCAATAGCCTACTGTATATGTTTTTCAATTATTGTTTTTCCTATTTGATTCTTGATTATACTAGAACTTCAATGAAGTATTCTTGATTTATTTGTTTGGGGAATATGCTTTTTCGCCTATATGAGTGTGTAAGTCATCAGTTTAGCTACTTTGTACTAAAATCATCGTCATAGCCATTGACGCCTAAAGACTGAAATACCCTTATTCCCCACCTCATTTTATCTCTTTATACGGGGTGATAAGGTTAACACGAGGTTTGATGAGGTTGACACGAGGTGAGAAATGGTTGACAGGAGTTAAATATGTTTAACATGACATTAGGTGAATTTGACATTTGTTGAGATGAAATTCACACAAGGTGAGATGTAGTTAACATGAATTTCGTAGTTCCAAGATTTGAATTCAACTTGCATGAGGCAAGAGATACAAGATAGAGGGGAAATTCAGTCTTTTTTTCTCAAATGACTAAAATAATGGTATAGAAAAAGGGTGATTCTATACACACCCCATAACTTACTACACACACCCCATTTCTATATAAATGAAAGATATAAAAACACAATGTTTGGGGTGTGTATAGAATCACCCATAGGAAAAACGTGACAAATAAATGTTACTTTACTCGACTTGAATGAAACCCCATATTAATTCTTATTTGTTAACAAAAATTGTACAACTCTGACTTGTGATTAAAGAATTAGAACGGGAATCGACTATGTTTGTGATGATTTGAATATGATTTACCTTTACAATGCTATACTCTTATATGTGGTTGCTCAAGACTTATCTTCAATTGCTGGCATGTTACAGCTCAATGGAAGCAGTTCACCGGATATATGAGATCAAAGGCCGAAAACATACCAGCCCTCTTGCAATTTGCATCGCAGATGTTCATGACATACCACGTTTTGCCACCACTGACCATTTGCCTCTTGGGTTGCTCGACTCCCTCCTTCCAGGACCTGTAACGGTGGTGCTAAGACGAGGTTATTTTTTTTGCTATTCTTTTTAGTTAGTCAAAGCTCCATGATTTGATTTTGATCTAATACGTCACAGGGAATTCAAGTATCCTTGAGAAGTCTTTAAACCCTGGATTGGACAGCATAGGTGTACGAGTGCCTGACTATGGTTTCATTCGGTCAATTGCTCGTGGTTCCAACAGTGCTCTGGCCCTAACAAGTGCAAACCTTAGCGGCCAGCCTAGCAGTGTAGACGTGAAAGACTTTGAGAATCTGTGGAAGCACTGTGCATACATTTACGATGGTGGTGTTCTTCCATCAGGGCGTGCAGGATCGACAGTGGTGGATCTTACTAAGCTAGGACACTACAAGATTCTAAGGCCCGGGAGGTAAACATCGCACAATCTTTCTTGCCTTTGTCATTAGATTCTGTTTTATCATTTTCCTCATCTTTCCATTATGAAGTTGTAATGCAGTTGCTTTGTGTTGGCAGTGCCATGGAGGAGACAGTTGTGATCCTTGAGAGATACGATCTAGTAGAAGATAGCAGTGTTGTCTCTTGACAAGATTCCCATTTACATCGTACAATCTGTAAGAACTAAGAATGCTTGTTTCTCAGTTTGTTAAGGTTTGCTGCTTTTTCATGGAGTTTATGTTCTGCATTTATATGTGTAACAAAGTTATGCAAACTTAATGTTATCTCTCCACGTCATTTACTTTTATTGCACTTACATTCCCTTGTTTTACATGAATAATATGTATCTCTACATTTTGTTGTATTTTTTTTTTTTTTTCTAGTCAAAGTTATATACATACAAATGACTGAGATAAGAGCATATTTATCTTGCCTATAAATTATTGTATCTACTTAGTAATTAATTTCTTATTTACTGTGATTTTCGCAAGTAATTTCTGAAACACCAGTACACTAGGTTCATCTCACGAGATTTAATCAATTTTTGGTATTTGTTGAACTTGTTTCCATGACTCATACTATGATGAGTTAATAAGATTGATGCATTTGAAATTTATTGTACAATAATATGGAGTTAAACCCATAATTCACATGTAAGATTGAAAAAATGAATTTGATTTGTGAATGGTGTTGCTCGGTCACACACACTTCAATCAATATGTGAATCCATTTTATAAGGTTTAGTGAAATATATATTCCCACAATTTGCAATAGTGGGACGAGATATACTACACATGACCACGGATGAAAATATCCGGAAATATCTTTGATATTTTCTCGATATATCCATTTTTTCAGGTGATCGATACAAAAATGGGGTGCAATCGATATATCTCTAATATTTCTCTAATATTTCATTTTTCACATAAAAACGAGAGTATCGGTAAAATATCGATACATATCTGTATTGATTTCAATATCGGTGACTTTATGGTACAAATTGTAGGAAAATATGTAAAACATTGGGGAAATATCGATATATATCAGTGAAATATCAATAAATATCGGTATCGATTTTGATATTGATGGTTTTATGATATAAATTATATAAAAATCGATGAAATATAATGGAAATATCGGTAAATATCGATGGAATATTGGGAAAATATGGGTAAGTATCGGTAAATATCGGAAAAATTTCAGTAAATTTATGTACCGATATTTCTATCTATATGGATATTTCCGTAAAACTAAATTACTAATATTTCCATTGAAACCGAAATTTTCACCACATGACAATTGAAATTGGCAAACTACTATAAAAAGGTTGGACTAATGAAGTAGGTTTGTCCATTTGAGTTACATACCTAGCAATTAATTTTCACAATTGATAGAGTAAATAATTAAAATTTTAGTGGCAATTGAAATTTCACGTGATGACAAATTACTATTAAAACGATGGACTAATGTTCATTTCAGTCACCTACATAGTAATTAATTTTCACAATTGATAAAGTAAATAATAGAAGACATTAAACACACCTTGTATTTTTATATCTTTCATTTAAAAAAAAAGATGATGTATTTTGTAAGTTTTGGATGTATATTTATCCTCACCCATAATTAAATTATTACATTATCTTACTTTCAATTTTACTCGTGAACACCCCAAAACTGGTAAATTGAAAATGTTATTGCCTCATTCTCTCTCTCTCTCTCTCTTTCTCAAACCTTGCTGATCTAAAAGAAGAAGAGATGAATACAGAGTTTGCATTCTTCAAGTGCATATCAACTTCTGAAAAAATGGTACATTTCTTTATTTCAACATCTCTCTTCTCTTTGAGTATGAGCTTCTAAATTATCCTAAGGTCCGTAAGTCTTTTATAAAGCTTTTGGCCATGAGCTCTATATCTCAGGCCAACCGTAGTTAAAACTCCACTCATCTCCATTTTTGTGGACTCCAACTACAACTTCTTTCATTTGTGAAACAACTGCTTGAGGAATTACCTAAACGAAAGCAAAGGCCAAACATATAATTTCTAACAAATGCAATTTATGATCTACTGCTCTATGTTTGATTATCTTTTCTTGGTACAAATTGTCTGAATCATATATACATGTTCTGCTTGGCCTTTGCTTTGGTTTAGGTAATTCCTCCGGCAGTCGTTTCACGAATGAAACAAGTTGTAACAAACACAGTCATCCTCAGAGATGCTTACAGTAACTTGTGGACCGTTGGGGTCCACAAGAATGGAGGTGAGTGGAGTTTTAGCAGTGGTTGGCCTTAGTTTTATGAGGAGAATTCTTTGGAGCCTGGTAACTTGATGGTGTTTGATTATAAGGACACCTACAACTTGTTCGATTTCAAGTTGTTGGGAGCTAATGCCTGTCAAACCAAAGGCATTGGAGCTCGATATTTTCGAGTTCAAGATGACAACACTTATATGCAAGAAGAGCTAGTTAACTTTGTCAAGAAGATCAACAAGTCTAAGAATCATGAATCAACCGGTAGAATTGATGAATGTAAGTTTCTACCAAGTGTTGATACATTTTTTTCATTTTTTTTCTCTCTCTGATTCCTAATCAATGTTGTTTGTTTTATCAGTTGGTTTGAAACTTTGTCATTTAAGCTCAACTCAAAATCAAAATCAAAATCCACTTGTAAGTGCATTCTCATATCTTCTTTGTTTCTGATGTGTTTGCATACTTGTTTTTCCTACATTATGATTTAGGTTTATATATAAAAAAAATGAAGTATTTGCAGTTTGAATTTTTTTTTATTCAATTCCACCCTATCATTTCATTTTAGGTTCATAAGGGCAAATATGTCTTTTCACGTTCTTTTTAATTCATTTGCTTCGTGTGCTTTTTTTTTTTAATAGTAATCCTAACTTAAAATCAAGTTTACCCTTAATGATGAGGACGTGCAAGTTACGTGTTTCGCTTTTGGCTGGAAAAATAGGTTTATGTTCCATCTTGAAAAACTCTTGAATTTTGGAGTGCAATCGAGAAAAAGAAAATGTCTCACTTGTAAATTGAAAAGCGGCTATAAACCTATACGTGAGGTTTTTTTTTTTTTTTAAATTTAACCCTATAATTTATGATTCTTTCAGTTGGAACTGGAACCAAGCAGGGCAAACGAAGTAACATGAAGAAACTTGTGCCTAGCTGTTATGGATTCGATATCTTCAATCAAGGACTAGCAACCCGACCCAAAAACCCTATTTTCGCATTAAGATCAAGAACATCGGGACATAATGATTTGGTAAAGAAAATCGAACCTCTTCTGTTTCTTAACACATCCTTAATATTAAAAAACAAGACTTATTGTTCAAAGCATTTAAACATAATTACCACTATACTATGATTGCAGTTTATACCTACAAATGTGATAAAAGACTACAAACTAGAAATCACAGACAATATGAAGATGTACTTGGTTGATGAAAGTGGGAACAAATGGGAAACGACGGTAAAATGCTGGGGAGACAAGCGGATGTTGTGCACCGGAGGATGGAAAAGTGTTAGAGTCAGAGAAGTAAGCAATCAATCACACACAATCGTAATTCACAATCCCAAATCCTCACAGCAATTACTGCCCAAAATTCCTTATTAATTTTCTGCATAAAAACCCTACGACTCAAAATTCAATCACTTAAATAGAAAA
The DNA here is from genome assembly GCA_954870855.1 of Scutellaria minor. NCBI lineage: Eukaryota > Viridiplantae > Streptophyta > Magnoliopsida > Lamiales > Lamiaceae > Scutellaria > Scutellaria minor. The sequence continues at coordinate 7,579,889 of OX940729.1, forward strand.
ACAATAAAGGAAAGAAATCCATACGCAGATGGGCCGAACGACTCAAAACGGAAACAAGAATCTAAAGACTCAAAACAGAATTGCAAGACAATTGAACGCATAACTCAATCCTTCACTTCGCGCCGCAGCTCGGCGCGGTGCCAGTCTTCTTTCTTCTCCTATAAACTCGATCCATAACAAAAACCCTTTGCAATGTAAACAACATTGACAAGGACGATAGATGCATTTGTGAGTTTGTTAAAGACAAAGACGAAGGATGCAGCGCTTTATGTTTGCTCGTCCGTGTTGTGCACCACCCTGGACCAGCTCCTATCTCATCATTTCTCACCACTTGAACTAGCTTCCTCTATTCCTCATTACTCCTCAAAATGTTGTAGAGCATAAGTACTTCTATTGCAAGTTGATCAGTTGTGAACACTTTACGTAATAATTTTGTTCGAGAAATTTGCAGACATCAAGTATGTAGTATAATTCAGAGAGTAGTGACAGGATCATTTTGTATCAATGTTATATTAATTATCGGGATGTAGAATTCGGTTTTAACCTCAAGATGATCTACAAATGAGTTTAGATTATAAAGTGAAAAACCGTGATATAATCAAAAAAAAAAATTGAAATGTACAAAGAAATTATACTTCAGATTTTATTTTTGTATTTTAAGTTTTTAACCATGATGGTGGTTAGAATAAAATTAACCTGAAGTATCGCGTTTTTTTCTATTTAACACTACACATTTCATTGCATATAAAAATCCAAATCAATTCTCTAATTTCGATTTAGACTCGGTTTGAATAAAACCGTCATGTGCTCGATTTAGCAATCTTGAACAATTCTTTTGATCAACTGTCGCTAAAAAGAAAGAAGAGAAAGCACTGGGAGTTTGTATTACTTTTTTATATAAGCTTTATATTACTATTTCGTATTTTTTGTTTTCATTTGAACTAAAATAATTTTTTTTTTCTCCTTTAGTTTTGTAAAAAAAAAATATATATATCGAGTTTGGTATTAAATTTGTCCAAGTTGCGATTTGAAAATTTTGTGAATTATGATATGCAAGGAAAAAAGAAAAAGAAAAAAAGGCTGGAATCATACGTGGTCGTGTTTAAACTTTACCCTAATAAGACCAATAATTAAAGCAGAGGAGATTGAATTGGATAGGATCTGGTTACACATCTTCTACATCACATGGGGTTTTATTACCATAATATGAATCCACAAAATGTGCATAATAAAATGAAATATATGGTCTATATTAATAGAATTAAACATAGAATTTAGTAGAAAAGATGCTCGAAATCAAAATAAAATAGCCATATAATTGCACAACCGACTATTATCACAAAAAAGTCTAAAAACTAAATTAATATACTACAACAGTGAAGCAATAAATCCTTATTAATAGAGGAGCAAAGAATTAAACAAATACTCAACAGATCCATGGAAAAAAAGAAAAAAAAAACAGAATAATTAAACAAGCAATCGATTTGAGTATTATCTGTATACTAATCGAAAATTCAGCTAGAGAAATTCTCTCCTGGCGGCGTAGCCATACTGAGATCGCTGCAGATTCTGTTGCCGCTTCTTGTACACAAACGCGCCGGCGCCTACAATGCACGCTCCGGCGATTACTCCGACCGCCACGCCGGCCTTCTGTCCGCTGCTCATTCCACCGGAGGACTTCTCTTCCATCTCTATATCGCCCACATTTGACTTATTCTCGTGGTTGACGTCTCCAGCAACCGCCGGAGACGGAGACTTTTGGTCGGGTTCCGGAGGCGATGAGTTAGGGGGGAGATCTGATGGCGGCGGCGCCGGAGGGGAGGAGAGGGAGGGGGAAGGGGCGGGTGAGGGGATGGCAGGAGGCGGAGAGATTTCGTCGGCGGGGGATTGGGGAGGAAGAGAAGGGGAGGGTGCCGGGGAATGAAGAGAGTTGACAGGGTGAGCGAGAAAGAGGAGCGAGAAGAAGAGGAGTAGAGAGAGAAAGGGAGAAGTGGAAGCCATTGATGAGATCTGTAGATTTGGGGTTGAAATTGGAAAGGGAGTGGAGTGGTGGTGACTTGGTGAGAGAGAATGAGGAAGGAGAGGTGGTTATAACAGCGAATAAAGGGAGTTTGAAGATTTGAGATGCAGATGAATTCAGCGTCAAGAATGGGAATCTGGGGATGTGCACAAAGACGTGTGCTTCTGAATCAAGAGAGAGAGAGAGAGAGAGAGGAGGTGGAGTGGTGGCGTGAGCGGCGGTGGGGAATTTGTTTTTATTTGCTTATAGTTGAAGGAAAGGGAAATATGCCCAATTCAAATTAATGAATATAAAAATATGATTAGTATATCTTTTAAAAAGCTAAACAAATTAAAGAGAATAATCTTAATTCTGGGTTTTAATGGGTATTACTATTCCGGTTGATCTCTTGTGAGACCGTGTCACGAGCAACGGGATCAAGTATGCCTTTTATATATGTATGTGTTTTTCAGTTATAAATATGTGTTTTATAAGTATGTTTTTACAGTATAAATATAAGTTTATTCAAGTATGTCTTTTACAACTATAAATATACATTTTTTTGTTATAAGTGCAAGTTTCACATAAAATCTTACATAAAATGGTCTGACATTGAGTTTTTTGCGTTACTATTAGGAGGTTTTATGAAATATTCGAATGAATAATTTTGAATTAGATTATACTTTTAATTTACTATATATATATTTTTTTTTTTTCTTTCCCACAATTATATTATACACTTGCGTCTCTCTAACATTGTACAGTATTTTATTGTAAATTTTGCATAATTTTAATGTAAAACTTGTCATTTATTTCCATTAGTTTGTATTAAAAATGAATATTTCATAATATTATTTAATATTCCATAATGTTAATTATTAATATTAAAGAAAAATAATAAAAATATATGAAAATGAATTTATGAAAGAAGAAGAATTAACCTAGTGGAAAGATGATAGTGGAAAAAAAAAATTGGAAATGTCATTATTATTTATAAATAAAGTTGGAGACCTCACGTTAAAACATTAATGACATAATTGATTTGACTTAATAAAATTCATGAAATGAAACAACTCAAAAAAAAAAAAATGTTGATGCGAGATAAGTAAAATAAATATATTTATTACAATATTTGTTGTGTTGAAGGGATACGAGAATTTAGAAATTATGCAATAATACTAGAATGTCCCAAACAATTGTAGGAGAATTAGAGAGCTAAGGAATTGTGAAAAGAAAGCATATTAGTATTTGGTTCATGAGCAAACATTTTCATCATTTTCATGGTATTTCAAATGCTCTGTTATATTTTATATTTAATTTTATATTGTGTTATTTTAAATTTATGTTATAAATTAAGTAATGATATCATCCCTACGTAATAATATTTTAAAATATCAAATAAAAAATTGTTGGGTATCGGTCCAAATACATCAAGCCTTGCCAACTATTACAACGAATATAACTAGCATACATAATTTCTATTACAGGCTTGAAACAACCAAAAAGATAAAAGAGAAGATCAGAAGTAACCGGATCGGTACAACACATGGATCGTATGAAGATCGGTTCAGTCCCCTTCCTTTCTCGTCCAAACACACAGAGACATCACGATCTGGCGGTAGCACTAAGGATCGTACAGGATAAATCAAGATCTCAGCCATTAAACCCTAGGTATGCACACAGACCCTTCAAGAAGACCGAGTCAGTTTTTCAACACATGTATAACTGACTCGGGAGCACAAAACTTCCGATTCTCACCCAAAGAACCAGCTCTCAGAACACACTGAAAGAAGATAGGAGAAACAATGAGTATCTCACCCTCTCATCCCAACCTTCTCTCACCCTCGGGTATATAAAGCACATAGGCTGACAAGGAGAGCGGTAAGGTACAAGCTGTGGACAAGGGTGGCCTGAGAAACGGCAAGGACAGAGCCAGAAACACCGAGTGGCCATGACAGGAAGATGGGGAGTATGAAAAACGTACTAGAGAGAGATAAAGGAAAGAAGAATCAAACCGACGGATTAGATGGAGACCCTAATGTTGATGTTGGCAAAATTTATCCCACATGGGAAAGTTTGAATGATTGGGAAAGTTAACAACATATAAATTAACTTATCCCACATGGGAATTTTAGTAAAGTGTGAAGGTTTGTGAAACCTATAAATTAAGCCCTCCCCTTTACCTTTGAATCATCCCAAAAATTTGTGTACTTTGTACAATTCTTCTTCTATATAAAGAAGTAGGCAAAATTGGTCGAACTCCGTTATCAAATTGGTCGAACTCTCGGAGACGTAGGCCAAATTGGTCGAACTCTGTTATCAAATTTTCGGGTGTTTTCCTTATCTCTTTTTTCTTTTTCGGTTGTAGTAGTATTCAATATTTATCTGTCGGATTTTATGTGTTATTAGGAGATTGGATTTTAAGTGGGACCCCTCCAGTCTTTCTTGGAAATTATAGAATCATTATAATTCACTAGTTTGTGGTGGAAAATGCCCGATTTCCCCAACCCTTGGGTTCACACTTAGGCTGCTAAGAAGGTAAATTTGGGCCCAACAACATTTTATGGCCCAAAAACTCACAAAAATACACAACAATTAAAAAAAATGGTGTGATTTGAATTGTTTCCCACCGACTCATGTCGACTCTCTAAAGTCCAACCATCTCACACGTCCTATTTCTACGTAGAACAAATTATTAGGTGTTAGCTATGACAATGACTTCAAAAACAAATTTATAAATGTTCTCAAAATCAATTACAAATATATATATATATATATATATATATATATATATATATATATATATAGGACATCCTTATGTTTAATTTGTAAAAATAGTCTTCATTCTTTTTCAATTTGTTAAATTTAAGGAGCAAGTAATAGTATCAAATTTGTTTTATTTGAAGTGGGTTGTAATAGGATTGATCATGAATTTTCACAATCATAATGTAAAATATAATTGCAACTATTTACCTACTTCGTAAGAATTATTTCGTATAATTGGGACATGGACACCCATTAATTATTGCTTTAAAAAAGCTGGAAGAAATTATTTTCACTCATAGTTTTGATAGTCAAATTTACCCGATTAATAGTAAGTAATGTCGGAAGAATCGAAAATAGAAAACCTATATTTTAATTATCATATTGGAATTAAATCACTCAATTCAATTCTGTTCAAACATTAGTTTCATTAGTTGATTCCTCATAGTTTTGATAGTCAAATTTACCCAATTAACAATAGATAATGTCGGATGAATCGAAAATAAAAAAAACTTATATTTTAATTATTAGATTGGAATTAAATCAGTTAATTCAATTCGATTTTGTTTGAACATTAGTTTCGTTAGTCGATTCCACCTAAAATCGAACCGAAGTAAAAAATTTCCGAGCGACACTTGTGTGCCCCTGGGCCCCGATTCGACCGACCCGCACATATATACTTTTTTTTTTTTGCGCGAATATATCCACGCATATACTCTTGAGGTATTATGTCATATAGGTATTACAAACATGAACTAAAAGTATGTGATACCTGAAGAGTATGTGTGATACTTTTAGACGGCGTGAGCGCCCAGTTTTTGAGATATTACAAATTTGTCCTATAGATATCACAAACATCGGTTTTTGAGATATTACAAATTTGTCTTATAGATATCACAAACATGAACTAAAGGTATGTGATACCTAAAGAGTATATATGTGGTATGTGATACCTAAAGAGTATATGTGTGATACTTTTAGACCTGTCAGGTGAGCGCGCAATGTGGGTGCGCTTTCTTTATGGATAACCAATTCATTTTCAAATATAGTTGGGAGATTTTACCCAAAAAATGAGTCAAAAAAATGGAAAGAATGGAACATGGGAATAGATCTGATACCAATACGGACTACCCATTTCAATTGTTGTGCTTTCTTAAATTGTTCAATTGTTGTGCTTTCTTAAATTGCAAACCTATACAAGGGTTCACGTTTCGATCGATATTTGAGGTATTACAAATTTGTCCTATAGATATTATACATGAACTAAAGATGTGATACCTGAAGAGTATATGTGTGATATCTTTAGAGCAAATCTGTGATACCAACAGATGCGCGCGGCGTGGGCGCGTATGGGCGCGGCCCACACACCAGCTCAGGTTGGGAGCATACAATTTTTTACCAAAATTTCCTTACTTAAAATTTAAAATCGAACCAAACTAACGTCCACACAAAAAGTGTCAAAAACAAAATCGAATCATTTGATTCAATTTGTCTTTTTTTCTTATTTATTTATTATTATTATTATTATTATAATTTTTTTTTTGGGCCTATTCGATTTTGCTCAAACGCCTTTACTAAGGCAATCTTGGAATTTGTAGAGTACTTGTAGGCCCAGGCCCATATAATGAACGGCCCATAAGCCCATATAACGAACGGCCCATAAGGCCACTATGATATAACGAACGGCCCTAATATAATGCAGCATCAATTAATCCTCTCCTTCATCAATCCCCCTTCAAATCCAAAGCACGTTTTTTCCTCAATCCCTTGGAATAATCATGATCAGCGTTCTCGCTCAGGTTATTCTCTCTCTCTCTCTCTCTCCTTCTTTATTCATGCATCATCAAATTATTCCCTTAATTTCTGCAATTTTGGTGGGTATGTTTATTTATATTGACTTCGTATATACATATTTGTATGTATGTATGTATGTATATGTGTAGGAGCGTCTGTTAGGCGCCGCGCTCGGGAGCATCTTGACTGGGGTGGTGATTTTTGAGCAGCGGAGAAGCATCTATAAATCCATTTACCAGTATGAACCTCAGGTGAAATTTTATTGTTGATATTTATTTATTTAATGTCCTTGAGCTGTGGGTTTCTCCGATGATAAGATGGATTAATTGTTCAATTTGGCAACTTCGAAGCTAATTTGGATGTGAAAATAACTTTTTTTTTTTTTTTCTGTCGAATTTTTGGATTGACTGATGTGGTTAGTTGTTTTGGATGTGTGAATTTTCCCCCTTTAGGGCACAGTGGCATAATTGTGTGATAATGGAATTTTAGAATTCATTACAAATTTACAACTATCTCTGGGAATTTTAGAAACATATTTCTAGATGATTTTACTGCACATTGCTGGTACATGAATTCGGAGAAGGTCTGATCATAAACGGGCAAATTCTGTGAAATTCTACAATTGATAGCAATACACAATATAGAGGATAGAGGTATGGATGTAATGCATTCAAACTGAAACAAAAAACTGTTGTTTGTGTAATTGCTTATATTCGGTTTTTGTTAATACTCGGTGCAAATAGTCATTAGTTCTTTAGGATGAAGTTAAATTCCAGGAGTTATTTACGGATAATTTATAGTTGTTTTATTAATCAATCTGGAGGACTACTTTATCCTTGGGGCATAAAGAGGTTTGGAATAATTTATGGCTAAAATTTTAACTCCCAGCATGTAATAAACTCATATTTCTATCAACGATTTGAAATATTTTATTCTTCTTCCTCTTGTTGAATTGGGGGGGGGGGAACTTCTTTATGTTCTCTGGTTTATGCTACTATCAATATGCTGTGTGAGAAAATATGGTTGCCTTAGATTGGTAACAACATATAATGATCTAGATTGTATAGATAAATTTTGTTTATTTTAAGAACAATATGTAACAAAAGTAATTAGACATAGATATAATCATTATAAGTGAAATCTCATTATTGAAGATCTGTTATGATCACTAAATGATCCTCATCTATCACATTGTCAGAGGATGTTTATGACTTATCAATGAAGAGATTTATTTGTGGTAACTGTAGCTCGGAGGTATTGTAAGATTAGTTGCATTCTCGATGCGTGGCTTAAGTGGGAAGGCTATGGTGGGAGGTCTTAATGTAGACTAAGCTGATCACATGCATATCCGATATCCTCTTTTTATACCAAAATTGCAGTAAGAAAAGAGAGAAAGTTGAAAGGGACAATTAGATGCAAGATTTATGCATGCGATGCAATGTTTATTTGTTCACTAAATGGTTTTTAGCCAGCATGAAACTCATGCTTATTGTAGATTTTTTTATAGTTTTCTTGAGAATTCAGCATGATATCCTTGGCTGAAACAAACCAAGCAAAGAAAGGGAAGGAAAAAAAAAAAAAGAAGGCCAATTACCTATCCTAATAGAGCACTGAATAACAATAGCACATATCAATATTACAAGCAAATCAGTATAGATTAATAAACGTGCAATTGAATATGTATCTAGTTAACAGGTATGATGCATTGCGCGTAAAAAAGCGTGTTTATCTAGGTTCCTGAGGTCTGTACGAGTGAAACCTGATAAAGGTGGTTAAATACCATACTCGACAAACATCTTGAGGAATGAATAGTGTGATGTCTATTCAAGATAGTGAGTATTTTTGGCACTAAAACTACCATCAAACTGAAAACTGGTACTAGACAGTAACACATACTAGTATTGTTTGTCTATTGTTTCTTTGATTTATGCCAAATTCCAGAAAATGGACATCATGCATTACTTTACATTGTTTTATATCTGTAGCAAAGAGTGATTTTGCTGTTCTTATACAAATTGAAAATTCTGTTTCAACTTTCTTTCAGCCAAGGGAACCTATTTTTGGCCGGAAGTCTCGCCAAGAGTTTGCACACATGTGGAATAAATCTGTTGATAACACATTAGGACCTGTGATACACTATCTGGGCTCACGTGGATGGTAGGATTGTTGCAATACTATGGCTGCTCTATGAAGATCGCTTTTTCATAAGATCAAATCCGTTATGGAGCCTTTCATCTCCTAAGCTCTCGCTAATTTCTTAATCTTTTTTAATATTCCTTTACTGGGTGGAAGAGCACATTGTTATCATGTAGCACATGTACCTTTTTTTTTCCCCAAAAGAAGAGTCTTTCATTGTGATGGAAGATATATTCTCTTATGTTCCATTTGATCCAATTTATTTCTAATGTTCAGTGGAGCCGTGGAGGTAATACCCAGTTCCATGTTACTTATGCGAATGTACTTCCTCTTAAGTTCAAAGATGCTATGATCGTGGTGTTATAGACAATGTTCAAATGGCTTTACCCTTGTTCGTATTTGTGCTTAAAAACTACGATGAATCTTTGCCCTTTGCCTTTGCTGTATACCATTTCTTTGTTTCTTGCTCTCCAGTGCTATAACTTTTCTTAAATATGCCGATTGTACCCTGGGAGTAATAGCTCTCTGAGAAATTATTTAATCAGAGTAATGATATTGGTGCATGTTGCCTAAAATTATCCTTTCACTCTTTATATACATATAATACATATAATATATATATGTGTGTGTGTGTTTTTTATTTGTCTTCCTTCTCTCTCTCTCTCTCTATATATATATATATATGTGTGTGTGTGTTTTATTTGTCTTCCTTCTCTCTATGGTTGGGCTTATGATAACTTGATGGTGTGTTTGAGTTGGGTTTTGGGTAAAGTGAAGCAGTTTCTGAGCTACAAAATCATTAAATCTTTATTATTTTCACCAAAAAAAGGACATCCTCATCTTCAATGCCATCCTTTCCTGTCTGCCTTCTTATTACATCACTTTCACTTTCATTCTCTGTTGAAACCAATTTTTCTTATCTTATATTTCTATGACATTATTCACTTCTAGGAAATGGTTGGATGCAGATTATTTTCAGCATTTTTAACACACAATTCATTTACTAATAACGTCATTTAATATATATGATATGTGCTGGTAATACAGATACATGACATGAGATGAGATGGATACTATTCAGAGGAAGTAGCAGAAATGTTGCACAATATCTTCAAGGAAAAAGTAGCTCATTGCTAAACTGACAGTAGCTAAAACTTAAAACCTAAATTCATTCACAGATCATTTCAGAGACTAAATCTATACCCAAATGAAGGAAGAACATAACAATAAATAAGACGAGTAATGCTTGAACCACATGATCTTCATTCGTCTCACACCTCCACTGTCTGCTCGTGTTTAGCTCGTTGCAAGTTAGCTTTGCGCTTGATCATCACGTAGGAAACTCCCATTCCGATTAGGCACACAAAAACGAAACTCAGAGAAATTCCGGCAATGCCCCCGGCTCCGAGCCCATGATGGCTGCCTGCCGTGGCACTCTGATGGGCCGGGGCTGATTGCACGGTGGCAGCTATAGGCAATGTGGAACAATTTGATGAGTCACAAGGGTTGCTTGTGCTCGGTTGAAGAGCGTTGGGGTGGAAGAAATCGTATGCTTCTTGGGAGACGGGGACAGAGACGGGGCTCTCGTTGGCGAGGCCGTGAACTCGATCTTCAGCAATGGAGACAGATAACAAGGAAAGAAGGGCAAATATGAACAAAGGAGCCATTGGGGTGTTTGTTTGCTCACTTGTGTTAGTTTGGTGTGTTTTGGATTTGGAGGTGTTGTTATATAGGTTGTAAATGTGGGGTTGTTCTAAAAAGAAAGGAATTAATAATGTCACATTTTCTGTGCCATTTCCCAGGTTATGTCACTTTTCAATAAATTTCATGTTACATCTTTTTTTTTTTTTTTCCTTCTTTAGATAATTAAAAGCCAATCAAATTATGAGTGATTCTAGGATTCATTATTTCTCTCAAGGACTATTAAACCGTGCAATATTCGATTTATAATTAATCTTCTATGGTATAATTTAACTCGTTCGACCTAATTTTGGTGTACAAATGAAATTGAGATAAAAATTGAGCGCATATGATTTTCTATCCACTTACATATATATTAAAGATGTTTTCGATCCACAAATATAAGGAAAAATAATTTTTGTAGTTATTTCTACTTTTTGGACAAAAATAAGAAAATACGTGGAAACATATTTAAGCCAGTCTATAAGGTTTTAAATAAAAAATTGATTGAAAAAACATGTTTTAAATGTTAGTAGATAAAAAGATATTTTATTATGTGGAAGTGACATTAACAAATAGGGTTAATTACATATAAAAACAAAAATTTAAGGTTTAATTTCAATTGCAATGCGAACTTTCAATTATAACATCGTAAATGTTCAATTTTACACATGTTTCAATTCGAGACATGTTTGGATTTTTCGGGTTCCAATTGCTGACATGGAACCCGAATTGTATAAATTAATTAATGACATGTAATTTGAAATATCAATCATCACTAATGTAAATTTTGAAAAAAAATCCCTAATTTATAAATTAAACGGTGTCGTGTTAAAAAGAAAAAGAGAAGAGAATTAAATGCTTGAGACAACTATCAACATCCCTTCTTCTCCGATTATCCAACTCAAACTCCACCATCATTCAATTTCAGCCATCCCATTCTCCAATCCAAAATTAATTGATTTTTCAAAAAAAGAAGAAGAAGAAAGACATGATGAGATGGAATGAAGGGTTTTCTATGGTGGTGCCTTTTTGCAAACTTTGATTGAAGAGAGGTTTGATTGTAGAATTTTTGAAAAGAGAAATAATGAAAAGAAAAATATTTAAATTGGAGAGTTGCAGAGAAAGAGAGGCCAGCTTTGAATTCCCAGTTTCCAAATTTGTTTGCTTCTGCCATTTATCCTCTAACACTTCCACTCTTTGGTTGATCATTCATTGGATTTGTTTCCTCTCATGGGATTGAAATTGCTCTAAACCCAAGAATTTCAGAAGGGTCTCAATCTATATAAATTAGGGCAAGAAATACATAACATATAGTTATTAAGCCCGTCTCAAACTTCAACTTCCAAGGGTTTATAATCATCGGAGAGGGGAAGGGGATGGGGGAGGCGGTGCTGCAATGTTTGGGTTTTACTTTTTTTCTTTTTTTTTTTAAATTTCAAGTGGGATGATGATGGTTGAGATTGAACTTTATATTTCGGGCTCCATATCAGCAATTGCAGCCCGAAAAGCCCGTTTATGTCTCAATTGTTACAGATTATAAATTAAGCATTTATGATGTTAACATCTAAAGTTCATGTTGCAATTGAAATATGACCATAAGTTTGTGTTTTTTTATGTAATTAATCCTAACAAATATTTTCTCAAGAATGCATACTACTTGCACAATGATGTCTGATAAACTGACAGCCTCACGCGTTCAAAAAAATTCGTATGAGAAGATTTTAGATAGAGAGGAAAAAAAAAACTATTTTTTTCACATCATATGGTTTAAATTCACAAATTCTTTTTGACCATTTTTGATCTAATTAAACCGATTAGCTCAAACCCCATCAGAATTAGTCCAGAACTGTTCGGGCCAATAACTATACAAATTAGTATTCTATGAATTGTTTGAACTTTAATGCAACAATGTTATAAAATGAAGTGTACTTAATATCATCACATACAATTTTTATTATTTCTCTGAAGGGTACTGTTGACATGATGATCTCAAAAGAGTATTTTTCTCGCAATTTCTACTTTTATTGATTGATATCCATACTTATGTGTTTAGTTGTTCATGTATAATAATGAGATTATTAACAATATATTATTTATCGGTAAAAATAAAATATAAAATGTTATATTTGAAAGTATAATAAAAAGAAAGAGGGTACACATAAAGGGTGCAAATTGAATAATGGAATCATACATGCCTTCACTTGAGTGATGTGTCGTTTATACAAACAAGTGGGGCCTTGTAATAATAATACAAGTAAGCCATTTTGTAATAGATGATGAAATAATATTTCCATATTATTATTATTATTTTTTAAATAATATTTCCATATCCATAAATATAATGGTCTCAAATGTAGTTGTTATCATTCAATTACAAAACTGAGGAAAGAAAGTGGAATAATAATGTGAGAATAAAACAATCAAGAGTCAGATAACTTAACTTAGAATGTAATTATGATAATTATTCCACAAAAAAATAGGTCCTTTATATTTATATTGTAGTTATTATTATACATTATGGAAAAGGAAAGAAAGTAATTTGCGTAGCTTACAGGATCAGCAAAGGGTGGTAATAAAATGTGTGCAGATGATGAGTGCAATTATAAGCATAAGTGCATAGCACCATTTCGAAGCAAAGTCCATTACTTATACATTATTACAAAGTTACAATCGCATGCTGAAATCACAGAGAGAGAGAGAGAAAGAGAGAGAGAGTCACAAGTTTTATGCAAGGTACTTAAATGGTCACAAGATTTTTGCTGAGAGTTGCATATAAAATGAATTGGGTTTGATTGTAATCAATTTGGGCCGAGGCCCATTTATATTAAATATCTTGACCCATTAATATGATTGGGCTTTGGGAGGCGGCCGATAATTATATTAGACAGCTTGATTGATACAGAATCAAAAAATATTCCACCAACAGCATCATTTATTCATAAACAAATATTTATTTATAAACTCTCATTCTAAGATAAAAGAATCAAAAAATAAATTGATTAGTTGTATGGGTCTAAACTGAGCATAAATCTACTAGGTTGTTTCAATATACATCTTTCCAATTAATATGCGTAGATTTATAGAAGATTAAAGCATCAACTAGAATATGAACCTGGTTTAAAAAAAAAAGAATCAGAAGAAATCAAGATAAAGTTCAACTTAGTCTACTATCAAGTCAAAGTCTTCAACTAGGACTATAGATCCCATTAGGAAAGCTTATTACTCACTATCTAATCAAAGTCTTCAAAAAGGTCCATAACATAATTGAGTCTTAACAAAGACGAATGAGAAAGTTTATTAGTTGCTATGAAGTTCACATTTTCAACCAGGTTTATGGTCTAATTGAGTAATGAAAAAGAATTAAGAAAAATAATTTAATTCTAACATCGTTCAAAACCACATTCACTATAATAAAATTATTCATTAATTCAAAGGTGACAATCATCTGCAAAGATGTTATTCAAAGAAGGTTAAAGAGTGGCAAACATTTGCTAGATGTCTATCTAAAAGAAATGATGAAGAGTGACAAGCACATACAACCTCACTTTTTTAATAAAAGATAAGTGCTTTAAAACTAGATAAGTATCGAATTTAAACATAATAAAATATTGCTGATAAAGGTATTTTAATATACTTAGTATCATTGGGACATTGGGGGTGTGAGGTTTTTTTTAATACAAAAATTCTCTATAACTTTCTTTTTACATCCTAGATGGACATCACCTTGTTGATTTTGACATCAACAGAATTATATTTAAAAATATTAAAACTATATACGTCTATGTTTTAAATTAATGAATAATAATTTAGTTGAATATACATTAAATGAATAAATATAATTTAATATCAAATAAATAGTAGATGAACTTGTACCCAATTAGCTCATAAATAAAGGTTGTGTTGAGATGGATTGATATGAAATTTTTAGTAGTAAATTCATTAATGGTGTTTGGATTGATATGAAATTTGTTATGTTCATTATGTAATTAAACTTTTTAGCAATACATAGTAGATTTTGAATTCTCGCTGATTTGAGTGGATTTTGATCATTTCAAATTTTATATTTCAAAATCCTCAATCCAAATACAACCTTAAGTTTTGGATTCATTTTTCAATTTTATTTGTTAAGATTAATAAACAAATATAAACCAACACTAATCAAACACATTTACAACTTGCACGATTCTTTTACAATCCTAACAAGACTTACCACTTTATCAGACAACCAACAATTTGTGGTGATACAGATTGAATTTGTTCATGCAGGTAAAAGATCTTGATACTATATCAATCATTATTTAATCAGTTCACAGATTAATTAGTACCAAAAATTGTGCCATTATTCTTTGATATATACATGCAATATAACAATCTTCCATTAATTATGTTATCAGTAGCATCTCTATACTTGGACAAAAACTCAAGTGAATTTATTTTTAAAGGAGGATGCATTCATCAAATGTCAAAATCATCACCAACCATAGAAGAAGGAATAATTTATTCAGGCCATGATAAGATTGATTGGTTAATAACTCTTTAAAAATGACCTAAATAAATGTCTATTTAACACTATATATATTTACTTTTCATAAAGCTATAGATTAAAGTCCTGCGGCCTAACTTTTTCTTTTTTAAATCTCATGTAGCTTAGTTGATATTTATGTAATATAATGATAGGTATAAATTAACTTTTATTTCATCTTATCCATTTATATATCATCAAAGTTGTATACATATATTTGAAGAGTTTCTTATAATCAAAGGTTAAAACACCCATATTTATTCGATAAATATGGATTGGAAATTAAATTGGAAATAAGATGACGACTAGTGCAAAGACACAAACCATTTCCTTAAATTGTGAAAATATGTTGATGATGAATACACAAGCATTTGAACTCGAGTGAAGAAAGAAAATAAAATAAAAGGAGAAACAACTCAATACATGAAAAACAAGAGAGAGAAAGATGGATCCACATAAATATATGTACATTTTCATGATGATCATGAATTTATGCCTTTAATTTACCACTCCAATTGATCATGATATATATCTTAAGCATTGCTCCTGAAAGATCCCAGAGCTTTAATGGCTGCTGCCCTTAAGATGAATTGGTGGTAGAATGCAGCTATGGCTGCTCCAATGAATGGTCCAACCCAGAAAATCCACTGCATATATATTAAAAAACACTTATTTTATATTTACATATATGCATTAAGATCAAATTTGAGGAGGTATAGATTGATGGAATTAATTACATGGTCATCCCAGGCCTTGTCATTGTTGTAGATAACAGCGGCGCCAAAACTCCGAGCAGGGTTGATTCCGGTGCCGGTGATGGGGATGGTGGCTAGGTGGACCATGAACACCGCGAATCCAATAGGAAGTGGAGCCAACACCTTCATTTTTTTATCAATACAATATCAATCTAAACATTCATCACCTTATCCAAAAGTTTAATTAATTAAGTATCATATATACTTGTAAATATAGATAATTGGTTGATGTAGGGATTATAAATTGATATTAAGGCGCTTATTGTCAAATCACTAACATCTCCAACTGTCCAAACTAATATGGTCGATTTTATAACTTATTTATTTTTCCTTCTACTTTCATCTCTAAGGATTTTTGACCTTGCAACCTAAATACAATTTATTCAAATAAAAAAATTCTTTCGTTGTATTCAAATTGAAATTGATTCGAGACTATCATTCGATTTGAAATGACAATTGTTTTGACCTAACTTTTACATATATTCTCGTCAAATAAATCACAACAACAATTCGATTTTAACTAGAAAAGTGATCGGAAATGGAAGAGTATGATGACTTACAGGGACATGGGAGTCTCTGGCGTTTCTCTTAGGATCGGTGGCAGCAAAAACAGTGTAGACCAAAACGAAGGTGCCGATGATCTCGGCGCCTAAGCCAACGCCGGTATTGTAGCCATCGGCCAGCGAATTGGCTCCACCTCCATAGCGGTTGTAGTGCGACTTCTGGAAGGCCTTAACCAGTCCCACACCACAGATCGCACCCAAGCTCTGAGCCACCATGTACATAACCGCTCTAATCAGCGATACCTTTCTCCCCAAGAATAGCCCAAACGTCACTGCTGGGTTTATGTGTCCACCTGCAACAAAATATTTAATTATATTTCATAATTTTTTTCGAATTATTACGGTTGCTTTCAAGGCAAGCAATACATGAAGCGCGTCCTCCTCACGATCAGAAAAAACGGTTACGCGAACACTCACCAGAGATACCGGCGGTGCAGTAGACGAGTATGAAGATCATGCCTCCGAAGGCCCAGGCGATGCCGAGAATGCCGACTCCGCCGCACTGGTCGCCGCCGTGTTTGGTGTCGGTCTGGCTCTTGTACCCGATAACCGTCAAAACGGTGACGTAGAGAAAGAGGAGAGTTGCGATGAACTCGGCGATCAACGCCCTGTAGAAGGACCATTTGGTGAGCTCGTCGAAGTCGATGAGCGGCGCCGGCGGCGGATCGTGGTAGTCCTTGGCGGAGTACTCCGGCGCGCGCTCTGTGTGAGCTTCCACGTCTTTCGTCATTATAGTGAATGTGTGTGAGAGTATAGAGAGAGAGAGAGAGAGAGTGAAGAGGGGGGTTTGGTATTTATGGTGGAGATGGACGTGTAATGATTAAGAGTGCATGGATTAATTTATAAATTTTAAGGATTAAACTTTGTATTTTTGAAACCACTCTTCAAGAAAAACAAATTGAAAAATTAGTTGAAAATTAAAGAAATATTAGTTAACTAAACATTAGTAACCGACCAATATATATTAGTGGCTACTTTATTCGCTTGCATGGCCCTACCTTCATCACCAACGGCTCGATATTGCTTTCATAAATAAAATTAAGATTTATTGTGAGATCATTTCATAATCATGATCCGAGATGATATATTATTTTAAAAGTTTGAATGTAGATGATTTTATTTTAATTTATGGAAGGATATATTTCTTATAATGTGATTCCTAAGATGGTTTTACATAAATCTTTATCTTTCACTGCTAAGTGAAAAGGAGGAATGAGTTTTAGATTTTTATTTGGACTTTGGTAATTATGTGGTATTCCAAGATTAATTTCCAAGAAAATGTTGGGATGGAAAGTGCTAGTTTAGAGATATATTATTGAGTGTGTTTTGTTAAATTTACTTTAAATATCTTAGTCAATTGTCAACTCAACAACTTATAATATATTTGAGATTTATAATTTACGTGATTGAATATATTTTAGAAAATAAGATTTAATTTTCAAACTTGATAAATATATAGTATACCAACTTATAATATATTTAGTTTAAGAAGTTATGGACACTAAACTTTATATTTGTTTTACTGTAATTAAGAGTTGTAGCCATTTATATTGATTTTAAAATAAATGATATTTTTTATTAAATTTCTGCTATCTAATAGGTCTATTTTTTTTTTAATTACATTTTAAGGGGTCTAAGTGTTTCAAAAGATAATTATAGGAAGTAAGGGTTATATTGATCAACTTTGAGCAATTGAAAGGGTTGAAAACTTGAAATAGTAAACCTTACAATCTTTCCCTTTCAAACTTGAAATAGTAAACCTTACAATCTTACATCAAAAGGTTGACTATAGCGGCTATAGCAAAACACTTAGACATAGATTGTTTTTGATTAGATGGGTAATTTTAATTTTGGTAATGTATGTTAAATATTTTTTAAATATTTATAATCAAGTATTCGTTTTTCAATTTTGATTTTTTATGTTTTAATTTTAATTTTGGTTGAAAGTTTCAAAATCACTAACGTGACCGTCAAAAATTCGGCTACCATGACAGAATTTTTGATAGTCACGTCAACGATTTTAACAATTTCAATGAAAATTGGACTGAAATTGGGAAAAAAAATTAGATTATAAAGAATCAAAATTAAAAAGTTGATACTTGATTGTCAAAAAATTGGAAGTAATTTACATATATGACCAAAATTTAAATTAACCTTAAATTATATTATAATATGTGACTGCAGTGAGTTCGAATTTGGAGGAGCAAAATAAAAATATTTAGATGGATCAAATTATTATTTCCTAAATAATCAGATATAATCCTAAAATTGGTCCATGAAATAAAAAAAATTATTGATTTTCCAGGTGTCTATATTGCTTTGCAAGGGTACATAGAAAGACTTAATGGCAATTATGTGTTTCTGATTTATCCTAAATATAAGTACGAAGGCCACTTTCTTAAAATTAATTAACAAATAATATTAGAATTAAGCCCTCTAAACTTTATAATTATAGTTGAGCACTGGGAGTAATTGTTAATATTATCATGTGGACTTCACTAATGATTATCGGATAATATAATTAATTAGGTATATAAACTGTGGTCTTTAATTATTTATTTAATTATAAAGGGGCACTGTTGTGTTGTCATCTTGTAAGGTAATGAATGGAAGGAATTGCTTTGCCAGATAAATTTATCTGTCTTACACCTAAAAAGTTCTTCAATTATTTGTAAACTTGTGGTGCTGCTTTTATTTAATTTATATAAATTTTTTTAAGTTATCATACATTCTTGAAGTATGAGAGTTACATGTATCTATAATTATTAATTAAGTTCGATTAGTTGTGCATTAGATGATGAAAAGACATGTGAAGCTTGAATGGTGAATTTTTTTGCTTCATGATTAATTAATCAAGCTCGGATAGTTTCATCTCGTAGATGTCTACTTCATTTTATTTTTTTTAATGTTCAATTACCAACTAACTAATAGTACTCCATCTCAACCCAAATAAGTTTACTTTTAAATAATTTGTCAAAAAATTAAGGAACATAAAAAATATTTATAAATAATTGAGGTATGTTATATATAGAAATGTATGTGTTAATGGTTGAAATTGGATGGTTTTTATGAGATATAGATATAGATAGAAATAATTTTGCACTACAAGAAATTTGGCTTTTAACAACGGGTAATACCCGTTGTCGTTTCCATTTTTTGAGCGTCGTCGTATCCAATGTTGCAAAAAAAAATTCGCCATTTAACAACGGTTTAAAGTGATGTCTTATCTAGATACGACAACACTTTTAAACCGTTGCACGAAAGTGTTGTCTTTTTTAAATAAAATATTAAATAGGACGCTGACACTAGATACGACAACACTTTTAAATCGTTGCACGAAAGTGTTGTCTTTTTTAATTACATATTAAATAGGAAAAGTGACGACGTCATCCAAGTGGTGCTACATCATCATGACAATACTTTTAAACCGTTGCACGAAAGTGTTGTCCTTTTTAATCTATACTATATATAAAATGAAAGAAGTTGGCAAATTTTACAGATTTGCCATTTTCCCTCCCAAACTATTAACCAATAGAAAAAAAAAAAAAACTAAATAACTTTTAAGTATTTTATAGAATAAGCTTCACATATATCTTACACAATAAACTATCTTATAATTTATATATAGGAGTAGAGATGAAACAAAAGAAACTATTTTAAATGATATGATTTTATTTTAATGATATAATTAAATTTTGAAAATAATGAAATTTAAACATTGTCAAAAATTAAAAAATTTGAAAATTAGTTTATAATTTTAATATATAAATGTGGAAAATAATTTTAAAATCTAAATTTCATTTTATGAAGGGTTGTAAAATGTTTAAAAGTTTGAAACTATTATAAAAATATTAAAATAATAATAAAATCCTAAAATAATAATAATAATAATAATAATAATAAAGTTGTGAGATTAAGTCTAACAATCTTAAATCAACAAATAAAATTTAAAAATTAATTCAAATATATATGTAATATTAATTGTGTAAGATATAAAAATCAATAAATTGAATAAATTTTTTAAAATAAAAATAATAAAAAAAATTGATAAAATTTATTCAAAATTATTTCAATAAATAGATATAACTAATCTAAAAATTGTTTTAAAAAGCTATAATATGTTCCAAAAAAATTTGAAAAATGGTTTTAAAAAATCTAAGAAATATTGTTTTAAAATTTAAAATTAATTTGAAACCTAAATTTATAAATATAAACTAATAAATATAATATTTTTTGAACAAATCCATCTAAAAACAATGCAGAAAATTATTTATAAATTCTAAAAATAATTATAAGATATAAATGAACAAAAATATGAACAAAACATATTAGTAAGTATAATTAATCACTTCTTAATTATTCAGAAATTAAATCTTACAAACACAAAATTATTATTATATTATATTCAATTTTATTTTCTTGTTTAATTGTTGAATATTGATGTTATCAATAAAAAAAATACGGATTTTTACAAATTTTGAAATAATAAGATGTCATGAATAACCTTTTAATATAACAACTTAATTATATTATTGCAAATCATATATATTGTCATAATACATAATAAACCGCGCATCGCGCGGGAGTACTACGAGTTAAATATTAAATAGGAAAAGTGACGACGTCATCCAAGTGGTGCTACATCATCATGACAAATATTGCGTGTTGTCTGGGATTCAAACAGAAGTGACATGGTGGAACTCCAACCACTAGACCACTAGTGTTTTATATAATAATATTCTACATGCATTTCTTTTATTTCAAGTTTTGATATTTTTCAATTTTCTATTATCACATATATTTTGTTAATTTTTATTATTTGTATTTTTCATATATTTTAAAAGGTTAAATATATATATATATATATATATATATATATATAATTGGAAGATTAATGACTTATTAATATGTTTAGTAATGTTTAATCTAATTTCATTTTAAGACAATTATAAAATATACTAGTGCATATTTTTAATATATTTTATGAAAATACTATTTTTTTAAATTATGAGTTTGTTCATATAAGATAATATTAATACAAATAATATAAGATAAAATCATAAAATAATTAAACTTTTCAAATTTAATTTAATTAAAAAATAATTAATATTATCACATTTTTTTGTTAATTTTTATTATTTGTATTTTTAATATATTTTAAAAGGTTAACAATATATATAATTGGAAGATTAATGACTAATTAACATAAGATAATATAAGTTAACATCATAAAATAATTAAACTTTTCAAATTTATTTTAATTAAAAATTAATTAATATTATTACATATTTTTTATTAATTTTTATTATTTGTGTTTTTAATATATTTTAAAAGGTTAACAATATATATATATATATATATATATAATTGGAAGATTAATAACTAATTAATATAAGATAACACCATAAAATAATTAAACTTTTCAAATTTAATTTAATTAAAAAATAATTAATATTATCACATGTTTTTTTGTTAATTTTTATTATTTGTATTTTTTATATATTTTAAAAGGTTAACAATATATATATATATATATAAAATTGGAAGATTAATAACTAATTAACATAAGATAATATAAGATATATATAACTGGTATGATTTATATATATCTTTTTTTTAATTTGATTTATAAAATAATTTATGTTTTTTTGCATTAATTTTAAAACCAAACTCATTTTATCTTTATTTTTATTTTAGAAAAACATTTATAATTTATGAATTATGAATTATAAAACATAATTTTCGAATTATATTTTAAAATAATATATAAATTTTGTATTATTATATAAAAGGGTGAGAGTAATATTTTAGGTGTAGTTTCTTAATTAATTCAAAATAGTATTTTATAAAAATACTATTTTATAAAATTATGAGTTTATTCATATAAGATAATATTAAAGCAAATAATATAAGATAACATTATAAATTAATTAAATTTTTTAAATTTAATTTAATTAAAAAATAATTAATTTATAATTAACACAACACATAAAAAAAGCGTTGCACAATGAGTTGTCTATTGGCAAAAAAATACTATGAAAAGACAACGCATAAAAGCATTGCACAAAAGCGTTTTTTTTTTTTAAAAAGACACCATAAGACAACCCTTTGAAAAAGCGTTGCACAAAAGCGTTGTCTTTTTAAAAAAAAGACGTCATAAGACAACCCTTTGAAAAAGCGTTGCATAAAAGCGTTGTCTTTTTAAAAAAAAGACGTCATAAGACAACCCTTTGAAAAAGCGTTGCACAAAACCATTGTCTATTTTTAAAAAAAGACGTCATTTAACAACCCTATGAAAAAACGTTGTCTTTTCCACAAAAAACGTTGTCTTTCAGCGAATTTTTTGAACAAAGACAACGCTTTTCGGAAAAAAAGTTGTAAATTTTTGAAAAGACTACACAAATTCATAAAAAGCGTTGTCTTTAGGGGGTTGTTGTATCCAATTTTTCTTGTAGTGTTGGAATGAAGATGAATAAATATTAAAAATATTAGAAACACAAATAATTTAGAAAAAGATAAGGATATTGTATCCCTTTCGGGAAAAAGATAAAAATACCCCATATATTATTTCTAATTATGACCTTATCCTTTAATTTTTTGAGTTTTTAAAAATACACATATTGTTGGTCCCAAGTGGTCAAAGGTTCAGGGGGGTGAATGAACCTCTATCGAATTTTCAAACTTTTCTAAAATATATAACTGATAAACAGGTTTCTGTCTCACTAATGAGAACAGTATCCTGTCACGAATCAGTAACCTAGCCCTAGGCTAGATCAGGTTATTGTCCCGATATCAGAATGCAACGCAGCAGAATAAACTTGATAGAGTTTCTGATGAAAATCAGTTTTCTTTTCCAAATATGATTTTGCAACAGTGTTTATCAGGATGCTTATGATAGATGCAACAAAATAGATATGCAAACAGTGCAATGCAACAAATAAGATAAGCAGTAAACACTTATGGCTTATAGTGGTTCGAAGGTGGTGTAATCCTTCTACGTCCATTCTACTCCTTCTCTGAGAAGGAACTTCGTTATGGTCAGTTTGCTTTACAAAACTCGTCTTTACAAACCTCTTCCAAAATAAGTTATACCTACTGGAATCCCAAATTCCTAGGTCTAATCCCACACAGGGTATACAAACTCCCACACAGGGAAACTTCTCCCACACAGGAAATACACTCCCACACAGGGAAAAAGTAGCCTACACAAGACTAACAAACTTAGTAAGGATATAATCTTATCAACTAAGTACACCAAAATAAAACAACCTAGCACACACAACACGAGGGTTAAAAGAAAATGTTTTTCAATTAGTGGGGAGCAGTCTTGATCTCTGAAAACACTCTTGCTGTTGTAGACTGCTCCTAGAAGGTTGAGTGACTGAACATGTAACAGCTTGAGAAGCTTTGGGAAGTATATGAGTTTCCTCTCGACTCTGTTCAGCAAATTTCTTCAATCAGTCACACCTTCTATTTATAGATCTTGCGAGTTTTAACCGTTGGGAAGTATCCATTGAAAAGGGATCCTTCTCCCATTTGAGTTTAAGCTTTGATCTCCAAGATCTTCTTTGTGTTCGCATTAAATGTATTTGAGATATTCCTGACATGAGCATTTAATATGCCTACTGTTTGCTCTTGGACCTTTCTGACATTCCTGTTGACCTGTCTAGTCGGTATGGGTCCAAGGTTGAAGTTCATGCAATAGCTACTTGAAGTCAGTTAGTTTTGCTTCTCTTTGTCGCTGCATGCTCTTCCTGATACTGCATGAGAGAGTAGCTCTTATCTTTCAACATGTTCGTTGGCTACTTCCTGCTCTTTCTATAGATAGTGGGTCCTCCTTGCTTGCTGCTTTAGGATGTGGTTCCATGCTGCTTCCTGTTCCGTACCAGGATTCTATTTCAGACCAGCTTCCTGTTCCTGAAACCTGTAGTCAGCTTCCTGTTGCTGTATACTGTTTTGCTGCTTTGCTCTTTCAGCTTCCTTCTGCTGCTTGTTGTTTACTACTTGCTGCTTCCTGATTACAGCATCCAGTATTCTATATCAGCTTACAGCTTCCTGTTCTTAGAAGATTTTCCTTATATTTTCTAAGATTGGTTCTCCTTTTGTGTAGGTTTCTGCTCGAAGCTTTTCTGCTTTCTGTTTCTCTTTCAGCATGTTGTCCACTTCCTGCAGTATCTTATCTGCTTCCCATGCAGATACTTTCTTTCAGCTTGCAGTCCCTACAACTTACTGACCCTTAGAAGACTTATTCCTATTTCTTCTAAGGTTGGTTCTCCTTATACCTTGGAAAACCATTACATGATCTTATTCATTGACAGATAAGCTTATGATCATGTAATACGTGGAAACCTCTTCTAGCAACCTTCATTATCTTATTATGCATCCTGTTTTATCTTATCAAGATAACTACTGAAATATCTCAGCACATATATTATCCATTCTTGCCAATAATACTCATTGACCTATAGTAACAGGTAAAGAACCAGTCATAGTCTGACGTGCCCAATTAATTTATGATGTGGAATCAATTTATGCATTTTTTTTAATTCTAATAGCCATGTCACTTGGAAAAGAGAGGGAAAAACGAACAATATCAATAATTTTCCCTCCAAATCTCTGAAAACCTCATTTAATGGTTTTAACCTCATAAATTGGGTCTCAAACCCTAACATTTCACCCCTTCCTTCCTTCTAATGCTAGGAGCTCGTTTTTACCTCTTCAAATCATCAGAAATGGAAGAGCAACCAAATGAGGGAGTGTCACGTTCCATTTTCGTACTTAAAATATCAGAGTTATTTCTTGTGGGCGTGCAGGAAGAAAGGGAAAAGAGACGTACATGATATAACTGAAAATACGATTTTACAAATACAAACCTTGGCATCTAGCCAAAACAAAACATTACAACGGAAATACATCATACAGGATCCATAAAGTAAAAGATGTACAGTTTAACTTTTCAAACGTGAAATATTAAAATATTGTTTCAACGTTAAGTTTTGAAAGCAAAAAGAGAAGACTTGATATAGCACCATCCTCTCTACAAATCTTGATTTTCTTCATTTTCTTGTTCGGTGGTAATTCCTCGTGATATGTTGAATGCTAAGCTTTAAGATCGTTCCTAAACTCGATAGCGTTTTTGACTTTTCGTTCCAATTATTCCTTTTTACGATTCATTTCGTATTATATATACACATTTTCAAAAATATCTTACTTTTTACAAAATATCTCAACTTTTACAAAATATCTTGATTTTTGCTATTTGATCGAAAATATCTCTTTTTCGATTCTTCGTATTCTTCGTGTTTTGAGCTACAGGTCTTCGATTGGCCTCATTTTCGTTTCTATTTTCTCGATTTTTCGACTACGATACTTTTAAATAAATTACAACTTATGTCTTTCGATTAAATTATACTTTCGATAAATTAATTATGCATAATTTCGATTTTATGAAACGCACGTAATTAAAATCACATAATTAAGGGTTTAATTATTTAATTAGTCGATTATGCGTCGTTTTGTCCTAGACACTACAGGGAGATTATTACAATTGTGGGTAGATGTCTTCTTTACAATGCTCATGGACTTCACATAACCAGGAAGAAGGTTTCGAGGATGCCGATATTGGGATGTAATTTCTTATATTCTAGTATCTAATTTCTGTATTTAATTCCACTTTCACTCCTCTTTTTGTTTTTGCTGATTTTTTTCATTTTTTGTTATTGGCAGGGTGGTGGTTGTAATTATTTTATGTGGTTTAATCAGCCAATGAATGGAAGAGCAAATGAATTGATTCTACAACTACGTGAGGACAACCAAGAGTTGGCAACGAGGGTTGGAGCTTTGAGAAGCTGGCAATGAAGAGTAAAAAAACTGAAAATGCTTCTGTTGTTTTCATGGATGTTGTTTTTCTTTGTAATTTGATTCTAGTAGGGTTGTTCATGGATGCTAATGTTTTATTTGACTTGGTGTTAATTTTTGAGTTGATGTTGTAATTGACTTTATTTAAGTTTAATGAATGATATTAGTGTTCTATTGTTAAATGTAGTATAAATTGACAAGTTAAATATTACACCAAAAAATGTCTTAGTTTATATCATTAACATATATTGTTAAGCTTAATTTCAATCGAAATTAATTAAAGCTTATAAACTAGATTATATAAATTCTACTTATAAAATGTATAAATTGTCCACACTTATAAAATATACTCTAACATAACAAATTAAATGTATTATAAAAAATGATTGCAATTCAAAATGAAAATGAAACTTGAATTACAATTTCATTCAATTTATTGGCACATTAAGCCAGCAAAATATATATTATCCAACATGCACATGTAACCTAAGTTGGCACATTAAGCTATCATTACAAAACAAGACCATAATTTATTTATACAACTAGACAAGATATCCAACAAAAGTCACTCTCAAGTCTCAAGTTTAAACAAACACAAGATAAAATAAAAACCAGATTTGATCCAAAACAAAATAAATAAAAGTCACTCTATTACATCTTCTCTTTTCAAACCTCTTCTTCTCAAACCTCTTCTTCTCTGTAATCTCCTTTCCCTTCTCAAACCTCTCCTTCTCTGTAATCCCCTTCCATTTGTCTAACCTTTCTTCTTTGTTTGCTCCATAACAACTCCCAAATTTGAGAGCATCACATATTTTTTTCGTCCTTTATTGAGAATTGAACTGCTATTTACCACTGGAAATTGAGGAGTTGTTGGGATGTATTGATCACCAATAAAGGGAGTTGGTGCTTTTATATTCACTCTAGGAACAGTAAATATTGGTCATCTATCAAACTATTTTCAAAGAACACACAATTAAAGTTTGTTGACAATGAAAAAGAATAATAAAATTATATCATAAGCTCAATTTACCTTTGAGTCCCCAGCTTACTGTACCCCAAAATATATAATTGTCAACAATTTTACCATAAAAATTTAGTGATTTGACCAAATGCCACAAAATATAACAAGTTTACAAAAATACCACATATTTTGACTGGTCCGAATGTGAATAGTGAGCTGATGGAATTTAATATTTATTGAGCCAACTAACAATCAAATCAGCTTGTGAGTATTAAACGAAAATCTGCCCATTTGCACATTAAACGAATATTTGCTCAATTTGCAATATTAAACGAAAATTTGCAAATTACATGCTTTAACTTACATTTTGGTTTAACTTGCATGTATTAAATTGGCTCAATTTAATACTTACATTTTCGTTTAACTTGCATGTATTAATTTGCATTTTCGTTTAATAGTTGAAACTTACATTTTCGTTTAATACTTACATTTTCGTTTAACACACCAGCCTATTGTTTAATTTTTTTTGTGTTGAGTATTCAACGAAAATTGAGCTATTATGGTGTGATTTTTATGTTTTTTATATAAAATTTGAGAAATTGGGATAATTGGTGTGACTTTAATTTTTTTTGGGACAACTAGTAAACAAAACTTGATATAAATTGTTTGGTTTGGGTGTTATAAACGAAAATACAGTTTTCTCAATTTTTTTGTTTTCCACTGTTTTTTTTGGCCGAAACTATAACCATTATTTTCACTTTGTTTACAAATTTTTTAATATATTTGAGAATTAGATGAATATGTTATCACTTTGAATATGAATATATTTTTTGGCCGAACCTATAGTTTATTTATTTTCACTTTGTTTTGGCCGAACCTATAATATGTTAGCAAAAAGTATATTATTTATGTCCCTATCAACAACAATCATAAGTTGTTGTATATATTAATTTGCAATTCTTGTTATGATATCCTAGATGGATCGTGTGTGGGTGCGAAGGGATTTTCAAGGTCGCTTGGCTTATATTAACAGATACACGCACGCATCTTAATATATTGAATGACATAAGAATAGAGTTAAATGAAGTTGGTATTGCTTGATGTAATTTAGAGCGACATGTTTCGGCCATTTCATTTTGTGGTTCACTAGTAAGGAGTCATGCAAGGCCTTTCTCCATATTCTCATGTCTCGTGAGGTTTCTCGTCTGAGTCGCGATGAGGAGTACGAGAGATGGTTTTGCATCAGGCCAGACCGTCTTTGTCGATTTTCGAAGAGGGAGTTCGCTCTCATCACCGGTCTGCGTTTTGGTGACTCAGAGTTCGATCCCCATGGCGAACATATACCACTGGCAGGTGGATTTTACGACAGAGTGGTTGTCGGAGATCCATCTCTGACTATTTTGCATATACGAAATCAATTTGTTGCTGGAGAGTGGCGTCATAGTATCGAGGATACAATCAAGATTGCTAAGATTATTATGCTCTACTGTATTGTACTAGGGGTCGACATCGGAAAGACCAAAGTAGAGAATTGGGTCTGGGTTTTAGTGGATCGGGAGGACCTCTGGGAGAGCTTCTCATGGGGGAAGTTCTCATATCTTAACCGGTTGCAACATATGGACAAGGTCCCGACCACTGTGCCACCTTCGGATGAACGACAACCCACCTACCACTTCTACGGTTTCACAACTGCTCTACTGGTAAGTATCTTTTTACTAATATGTAGACAACGTGTATTAACTTATTTGTAAGCTTGAATACTAACATTATTCATGTTCTAGATATGGGCTTACGAGGCCATTCCCGTGATTGGAACAATTGTCGGTTATCCACTGGTTGTCCCGTAGCAATTACCTAGATGTTTGAAGTGGTCTACTAAGAGGGCCTTGGATGATATCTCTGATATACTTAGCATGCAGGTATGAAATTTGTTCTTTCTTTGTTTCAGTATAGGAAATTGGTGTGATTTGGTCCATGTACTATTTTTAACTTGCTTCAATTTAACTGCTTTGTGTAGGTTGAAGTAAATGACTCTTGAGCCGACTCCCGAGGAGGAAGAACAAATTTATTGGCAGGGAATAGATGAGGATCTCTCATTAGGAGTTCAGCTTCGTAGGAAAAGTCGTGGTGGGAAGGTGAGAGCAGATCCAGGTCCGTCGACTGGTGTTACCACTTCTCGGGCCAGCCGATCGAATACACGTCAGTCGACATGTGGAACGAACTGCCATAGCATACCAACAAGCGAGCCTGATGTGAACCCAGATTACCCTGGCGTGCAGGAGCACGCATCTCCAGTTAACATGCCCGAACAGGATTATGCATACCAGCATCATTCGCCGGTCCAGCATGCGTCTGAGACTGCTGATACGCCAGTAGCGGCTCTTAGGAATCCGCGAAGGCGTGCACGATTTGTGTCATCTTCATCGAACGAAGTTCTTTAGTCTGATTGGAGAAGGAGCGCTCATGATAGCGGTTATGATCACCTGTTCGAACATTTTGAGCGCGTGGTAGATAATCGGTACAATATCATGCAGAATTACATAGATAACAGGTTTGACCAGATGGAACAGGCCATTAGGGATGAGAGTAACCGTTTGGAACGTCAGATTCACTTGCTTATTCGGGATGAGTTCAGATCATATTATGGTACTCAGTACATATCTCGCTCATCCGAGCCTTGGGCATCTTGTCCTGAGGAGGACCATCATCGCTCTACTTTCCATGCATTGGGATTCGATCATTCCTCTCATATTCCAACTGATGTGGAACACTCTGGTTCTTACGCCTCTGATCATTTCACTCCTTATGCATACGTCCCACACCCCATCCCTGATATTAACCAGGATACTTATCATGCCACCGTCGCGGTACCGATCACAACTATTGTTCCTTATCAGCACAACGATTATGGCTATTACCCATCTTTTAATGTCGGCACATCATCTGATATGAATACACCACAGAGGTCATTATTTGGTGATCCCTTTTATGTTACAGGCTCGACATCAAGCACAGCTAGATATGAAATTCTGGATACGAGTACCGGAATCCGTGAAGTTCGCCGAAGAGATCGATCTTATTATTTGAGAAGTCCATTTACAACTATGCGGCCCCAGAGAAGGCGTGATCATAGCTATGATGATTTTTTAGCGTGGATGTCGCTTGAGGACGCTGCTGATCTGTAAGTTTCACCTCTCTACAATTTTGTTCACTGGTTGAACAATGCTTGTAATATGTTTTTTCAATTCGTATACACTTTTGGTGTAATATTTTATTTATCTTACAGGCGCAATGTTGGACTCGGTTATGGAGTTGGCCTTTCACTCTTCCGTTTGGTTGTAGAACCACACATTCAACTTGAGAGTGAGGTAATTTTCATTCAATTTCACCTATTATATATTCACAAACTCTCGCTGATAAGAAATCATGAACTGAAATTGTAATAATATTGGTCGTTGCAGGTCCTCGATGCATATCTACACATTCTACAAAGACTTCCAGGAGCGTTTAATGTGAAAGTTGATGAACGTTTGAAGGGTCAAATCCAAATTATTAACTGCATGTTTAATGTAAGTTGAATTTGTATTAAATTCCACCATATTTCACTGATGTATGTTCAAATGCACTTTATTGGGAAGAATTTGCGGAGATGTTTAAGCACACTGATTACTATGCCCAGTTAGACCGTCATCAATTCAACCCAAGAATGTTTTCTCTCGAATCTGCGGAGAAACAGTTGTGCTACCGGCAGGATGAACTGACTAGCTGTGGAGTTTACGTACTCAAGGCGATTGAGAGTTGTTTAAGCTGTGAATTTCCTAGACCCGAGATAACGGAAGGTATTTTTGGGATGAGGCAACTGGTGGCTCTATCGTTGTACAAGTTCTCAAAAGATGTTGATACCATTGATAGTGCTGATTTGGATCGCTGATTATGCTATTGTTCGAACAATACATAATCAGTTTCGAATAAAGTAATGCATCAACAGTAATCAGAAAATTTTAACAATTAAACGACATGAATTGTTATACGAAAATCCTAAATTCGTTTAACAATTCATTTGGTGAATTATGTAACACAAATTTTATTTAACAATTTTTAGAACAAATTCGTTTAATAATTTTGGAGAATTTTTTTTAAATGAAATTGACAGTAAACGAAAATTTGTAATGATTTTAACACTATTAAACGGAGAATTTGTGGAATTTGAAACATTAATTCTTTTAATAGTGGAATATGAATTCGTATAATTTTCGCATTTTCACACTATTAAATGAAAATTTGAATACTATTAAATGAATTCATGTTTAAAAATTGGGAAATTTTCGTTTAATAGTGGTTGTGAAAATTAAACGAATTCAAATTTGCACATTAAACGAATTAATGTTTCAAATTCCACAAATTTTTGTTTAATATTGTTAAAATTTGTAAATTTTCATTTTATAGTGGTATCCAAATTTTCGTTTAATATTGTAACAAATTTTTGTTGAATAATTACAAATTTTCGTTGAATATTGTTACAAATGTTCGTTTAATAATTACAAATTTTCATTGAATAATTACAAATTTTCGCAAATTAGTTTAACAATTCATTTCAAAATAGTGCAAATTTTCGTTTAATGAATATAATAATGTTATAAAAAATTAAACAAAATTTCGTTTAATGCATATAATTATAATAATTTTTCGTTTAATAGTATGCAACATTGAGAAATTTTTCGTTTAATGGTACTAGGCATTTCATGTTGTATTTTTTTAAATCTTATTTAATTAAGGTGATTTGATTGTTAGTTACACAAATATTCTTTCAATCCCATCAGCTCAAAAGTTGTCAACATTTGTGGTAGTTTTGTAAGTTTTTTATTTGAGGTGGTAAAATTGTTATTGACTATATTATTTTAGGTACAGAAGCCTATTTCCCCATTTACCTTTCCCTTTCTTCTTGGTTCTAACCTATCAACTCTATCATTTGTTGTAATCACATTCTAACAAATAACAAATAATAGATAGTTGAAATCAAACAAACATACCTAAAATTTAAACTCAATGAAACTAACTTAATACCTAAATCCATCATCATTGTCTTCATCATCTAAAACCAATGGTGTTTTACCCCTCCTCTGCAATTCTCTCTCCATTTCCCTTTCATCCCTTTCCATTTCCTCTCTCTACAGTTCACCATCTACAATATATAAAACAACCTCTCTAACCCCCTAAACACATCAACATAGTAATTCTTCAATTCACAATCATTATCAATTTGGAAGAACTGATCAGAACCTACTTTCTTAGCAAACAAACAAACTGACTTAATATTTCCAATATAGCTAGACAAGTCTTTAAGCCCTTTTATAGATATTGTGTTCTCCTCCACATAATCAAACTTAAAAAAATCACCCCCACATATGCATCATGCTCAACACTCAAATGTTCCTCATAATAGAGACATAAGGTATAAACATTACTATATAGCCATGTAAAAAATAAAATTCAAAAGAAAATTAGTATTTTATAATGTCATATTTTTTTGTTTTCTGAAAAGAACCAATAAAATCATGTAAAAAGTGATGTATAGGTCCCACATGATATTTTAACCATATTATATCCACAAGATTCTTTTTCCTCAAATAAAACACAAAAAGACAGTCATTGTTATCAAACTCTCACCAACCCAACAAAAAAATAATAAATAACCCACAAATCTTTAACCTCAACAACCAAACAGTATGAAAATGTCATACATCCATAGAAATCGAAAATGCCCAATATAAAACTTTACAAATGCAATGGTAGCGTCTAGGATAAAATGACGCATAATTGGTTAATTAAATAATTAAACCCTTAATTGTTTGATTTAATTATGTGCGTTTCAGAAAAATGATAAAATGCATGATTAAATAATCGATTGTATAATTAAATCAAAAAACATAGGTTATATTTTATCAAAAGGTTCGTAATCGAAAATCGAAAAGATAGAAATAAAAATGAGGCCAATTAGAGACCCATAGCTCAAAATACGAAGAATACGAAGAATTGAAAAATAGATATTTTCGATCAAAAAGTAAAATTTAAGATATTTTGAAAAAGTAAGATATTTTATAAAAAGTAAGATATTTTGAAAAAGTGTATATATAATACGAAACGAATCGTTAAAAGTAATAATTCGAATGAAAAGTCAAAAACATAAGATATTTTCTTCTCGTTTTTCTCTCTCTGCTGATTTTTCCGGCCGACGGTCGCCATGCCGCCGCCGCCGGAATCTTTTTTCTCGGTTTTGATCGATTTCTTCATAGGTTATAGTTTTCGACGAGCTCGTTCCAGATCCAGGCTCGATTTTTCATTCTGACTTCTCATTCGCCAAAAAAGGTCGGTCAAACCTCTGAAAACCCTAGTTTCTCTCTCCTCTCTCCCTCTCTCTCCCCATCAGCTCTCTCTCCCTCGCCGAAACGGTATCGGGACAGTCGCCTAGGTGTGTGTTATGTTGGAGGGGTGGCGCCGTAGTGAGCGGTAGCGCAGGAGCTGTGCGTGTATGTGTATGTGTGTGTGTGTTTGGCTGCGTTGTGGGCGGCGCTGTGCAGCGCCGCTGTGCTCGTTGGTGGTCAGCAACGGGTGGTCGTCGGCCGAGGCTGTGTTTGCTCGGTTGTTGCTGCTGTTTTTGGTGGGAGGGGCGCTAGGTGTCGCATTGGGAGGAGACGCGTGCGCGTGGGCGTCGGGTGCCACGCGTGATGGAGGCGCACAACAAGAGCGCTGGGTGCGCGACGGGGGTGTTGCGTGCATGCCGGGTGTTGTGTGGGCGCGCTTTATGTGCGTCAGGAGCGCCAGGCGCGCCGTGTGCGTGCCGACAAGCGTGTTTGTGTGTCAGTCCGTGTCGTGTGTGTGCGTGGTGTCGCTGGTGACGTGAAGTCATCGGCCGGAAGTCGGGGGTCTCGATCAAAGTCAACCCTTTTCCAATAATTATGAAAATGCCCATACACCTTTAAACGCTCCGTTTAAGCTCGTTTGTCCTCCGTTTAAGCTCATTTTTCTTCCGTTCAAACTCTAATCTTTCCATTTTCACCTTATGATCACATGTTTAACCTTTCACACTTGTTTCTTCATCCTTGATCTCTAAAGCTTTGGTCTCGTTTTCCCTATCGTTTCTTCTTCGAGAGAGTTTATATAATTATAGTATACGTAATTAATGTAATATGCATCAAAGAAACCTCTTTACATGTATAGGCTCACAATCGGAACAAACGCCTTAAAACTTGATACTTTGACTTACACGAGGTTTACCACCGAACAAGGTGGGGGTAACTTCTAATCTCTATATGTTTATTATTTTCCGTATTTGATATATGAATTGTTGAATCCTATTTGCCGTGATTATATGTTGTGATTATATACTGTGAATACTGTATTCATACTATTATACTGTGAAAGGACTAAGGTCCACATTCATGTCACGGAGGGACTAATGGTCCGTAAAAAACACATGAAAGGATTGGTGGTCCATGAAATGCATCAACGATATATCAGACCGTTATATAGGGTAAGAGGTTTACACCTGCACCTAATGATATTTGGATTGGTGGTCCATGAAATGCATCAACGGTATATCAGACCGTTATATAGGGTAAGACGGGTTATACCCACATCTAATGGTATTTAGATTGGTGGTCCATAAAATGCACCAACGGTATATCAGACCGTTATATAGGGTAAGACGGGTTACACCCGTACCTAATGGTATTTAGATTGGTGGTCCATGAAATGCACCAACGGTATATAAGACCGTTATATAGGGTAAGACGGGTTACACCCGCACCTAATGGTATTTATGTACTACACTTTCTATATGTTGTGTCTAATTACTGAACTCATTTATGTTTGATTTGTTTAACTGTTTAATACATGTTAAAACACGGAAATTACTCCCATGAGTGTATTCCACGCACTCACCCCTCACGTGTATTCACGCTACAGGAAATAATGAAAGTGGAGAAGCGTAGAGAGAGGGGTGTCTTATCAGCTGTGTCTTTTTTCTCTTTTTGTCTTTCTGGTTTTGTCTTTTAAAACTATGTAGATCGTTTGTAAAAGTTAAACTGTTCTTGTTTTCGTTATGGATCTTGTATGATGTTCCGCTGCTATGTTTAAATGTTTTATTTTGGCTAGGTGCCGAGGATATGTAGATGTAAAATCGTATCTTTAAACTGCTTCCGAGGTTTCTATTTTAAATCTTTATCTGTTTCCAAAGTTTCTGTTTCAAGCGTTATTTCGAATCTTTACTCGTATATTATATCTGTAAGCTTTTTAAAATGTACGTCTCTTTCATTTTCTTCTTGCACGCCCACAAAGAAAACTCTGATTTTTTTTAAGTGTGAAAATGGGACGTGACAACAATATACTAAACTTAAAAACATAATAGTAAATCATATCATTCAACTAAAACTACATATTGAAATACTCTAAAATATATACCGTAATCAGGCGTGGGATCATCAATACACTTCGCATCTCTGAGTTTCATGGTTGAAGTGAAGTTTTCTTTCAATTTGAAGTTCAAATCTGAGTTTTTTTTGTTAAGGAATTGAGCGAGCCTTAATTTTTTCCCCCTACTCTTAATTCTTAAATGTGCTTTTTTTTTAAGTGACTTGACAACAAATATGTATTAAGTGTGAAATTTGGCGAAAAGAAATTCAAAAATAATATCCTTGTCAGAATTAACTAATCACGTCAGCATGTAACTGGTAGTAATAGGTCAATGGATATTATTGGCAAGAATGGGTAATATACGGGATATTTTTAAAAATCCAAAAAATTAAAGGACAATATCATAATTAGGGGTAATATACGGGGTATTTTTACCATTTTCCCCACCCTTTTCTATCATAATTGGGATTGTGAATTAATTTTCTATCACATTAGATTGCTTTTTTTTTACCACAAAAAAAAATGATTCTATTCACATCCATTAATATTTCTCTTGAGAGCCATAATACATTTAATTTCTCTATTTTGCCCTTAATATTTTTATTCTTTTTCACAACCACATTTCCACCACCTTCATCATTTCAACTGTCTCCCTCTCTCTTTCTCCACACCAAACCATTCATTTCAATCTTCATTTTCTCATATCAGGCCCTATCATTACTAACCGGTTGGTTGAAATGATAAATTATCATCACATCAGTCAACAATTTTGCACTATACAATTATTTTAGACTTTTTTATTCAAACTGTGATAGAAAAGTAACAAAATTATATTTTGTGTGGTAGAAAAATTATTTTACTTGATTTTGTGGTATAAAATGTTATTTTACCAAAAGATTAAGACTTTTAAGAAGACAGTTAATCGGAATAATATTTCTAGGAAGAAAAAAAATACTGATCCTTTATTCATCAATTATTTAAAGTATCATATGTTGTAATCAAATTTGTTTCATTACTCATCATATTCATTAAGATAAATATACTAGAATTACAAACTAGAAATAATAAGTCCGGCGGTAGAATAATTTAATTATAATGACCACCGTCCACCACCGCCAGCTCGGCGGAGCCGACCACCCAATCTTGGTAGCCCATCTGTCATCACTCAATTGTACCTATCCACCACTAAATTATAGGAAATTTGAAAAAAAAAAAAATGCAAATTGGCTTTTAGACTTTTTTCAAATCAAGTTACTACGCATACATAATTTTGTTTTCATATGAAAAGTAAATAAACCTAGTTTTAACAAAAAAGAAAGCATGAGGATTGTTTTTTTCAAGGTAACTATACTTTAAACATCGAACTTTGATTTTTTTTTTCTTTTTTTTTTTTTTTTTTTTTTGCATTTTCCATGTAATCTCTATAATCTAATGCATTTCATCATCTTGGACAAGCGGTGAGTAATTCTTATATAATTCATATGATAAGTACAGTTAAAGAGTAAGCATATAAAATTAACACGAAGATGAACAAAATATAATTACCTAAAAATAAAGATACTAATTTAGTGATTACAAATGAAAAGTAGAATGGTGGCGCTCCAAAGATTTAAAAAAAAAAAAAAAAATTGAAAACGCAATGTCCAAAATCTACATTTTCCTATATTATATGCACATTCATATGTATGAATTATAATGCGTGTGTTTCTTACATCATTGTCTTTTTTAAACTTGTTTTGTGGCTACAACTTCACCACTTGTCTTGACCAAAATAAAAGGAAACAAAACTACATAGAATTGGAGTTTACAATAGATATATTTTCTTAGGTCATTTGATAATTCTTTTATTTGATATTTCGACCGAAGGTTAGTCAAATTATATAGAATTATCCTATTTCCGATTAACGAACATATTTTAGTCTTCTTCCCTTGTCTACCTTAATAAGTAATGAAATCTGTTCAATATCTCTATATATGTTCGTTTATCTTGATAAATTAAATAAACTTAGTAATAATACCTGACTTAATTCTTTTTCAGCATAATTAAGATTTGTTTTATTACAAATATATTACTTTTATTTCTCTTTTTTCTTTTTCTTTTTTTGGGGGGGGGGGGGGGGGATTCTTCTAGGTGAAACTGATTAACACACAAATAGTTTTTAATATTAAAAAGCAAAATTAGGTCAACTACTAATAGAGATGTGACGATAACAATCATCATTATTTTCTAATTCATCCAAAATGCATCTAGCAAAACAAAATAGTCTAATGAGAATGGCATTTAATTATTCTATCTCTACCATTTTTATTTTTATTTTTGGATAAAATTATGGCCAACATCTAAGAATATATAAACTACTCCAACCTTTGCCACACATAAAACAATGGCAATTGAAGCAAATATGGATACACTTGGGGCTTCCCTTCTTTAACCAATCAAACCAAAACCAAAGAAGAAAGAAGACTCTTACCAAGTTTATGAAACTACACTACTACACACTAGCATATGCACCCTTACTAAGCAATCCTTAAAATAATCTAACACCTTGTCCATCCACAACTTTCTCATACAACCCAACTCGAAATTGAGTCAAAATTTGATAAAACCAAGTAAAGCTCAAATCAAGAATTGCAAAATCTTCTCGCCCTTCATCTGCTCCATCTTCTCTAATGGTCTCGAGTTTTGGACAATGAGAAGGTTTCACTGGGAACACCATTGGCGACGGAGCCATCTCCTCACAATGCTCGATTCTCACCATCTTCTTCCTCATTTTCAGACAACAAATAAAGGTATTTTCACAATAAAATGGAATTTTAGAGAATAAATCAAGAATTGTACTCTATGTATGAAATGAAGAAAGCAATGTTTTTTGTGAGTTGGAAAGAGAGAGAGAGGGGGCTTAAATAAGGATAAAGAAGTGCAAAAATATCCAAGTAATGAAAATGAAAGGTTGGAAATTATGAAGGAATTTGCTCAACGGTTCCTAGAAGTTCCACGTTGGCTGCAAGGAAGTTGTATTTGAGCAACGCGGAAATTTGGCATGATATGAAATGAGAATAATGAGAATATGAAAAATATGTTTGAAATTGGTTTTAATTTTTAATTAGAGAATGACTAATTCTTTTTCACAATTTTGTTAACAATTTAATTCTTGTCTCATTACTCTGATATTTTCGAAGTAGATTCTTATCTTTCCAATAAAATATCTTCGTTTTTTAAATATGTCTTTCATGATGTCTATTAATTTTTAAGAATTTCTAAATTTCATTGAAGAGTCTTAAAACATTTTTTTTGAAAGATTTACAGATTTCAAAACATATGAGTCTTAGAAAACCGGACAGTCAATAAATAAACATAATTAACACTATGATTTTAGGGGTATATTCTTCTTGCTATACTTGAGATACATTTGCAAACATCAAACTTTAGTTGACCTATTAAATTCTAGAAGTATCCATTCATATATAAATCACTCACACGTTTTAATAGCTCGAGTTGCCCACCAATTTGGGGCAAACCTCATACCATACACATGGCCAACAAACCTCCATCCAATCATATCTTAGGATCCAACCCATTTTTTCAACACGTGGTTTCTTTTCAATCGTTAAATAAAATGGCAAACACGACCTAGAGTAGAGTAGAATTTTCTGTGAGATCATTCAAAATTTTGTAACATGCCACGTGAATTTATGAAAATATGTTTATTTTGTAGATAATAAGATTTCATCTCATAAAATTGTATTCATATAAGTTTAAGTGAGTCTTAACTTTTATGTGAGATCGTCTCATAGATTATATTATGTGAGATGAGTCAACTCATAATCCACTCATCACAATTCACATGTAAATTAGTGAAAATGAGTTTATTTTATGAGTAAAAAGTCTCACGGAAACTATCTGTGAGACGTCTCAATCAAGTTTTTGTGTAAAAACTATTTCATGTAAATTTTTATTCATAGGAGCAGGGTACCCTAGGATTTTGGTTTTCACAAACCTTTTATATGTTTGTTTCCAATTTTAAAAATGGATTACCAAATCTAAACACAATTCTCTCATATTATTAATACATATATCTATAATATCTATTTAAGGAAGCTCTTATGTGTCCTGAGGGCACCGTGCCCCAACCTTATCCACTCTTTTTTTTTTCTTTTCTTTCATTTTCTTTTTTCTCTCTCTGTTGTAAGCTTCCTTCTTCTTTTTTCCTTCATTTTTATTGCTCTGTTCATTTTTCTTCTTCTTCTTTTTTTTCTCTTCTTTCTCAATTTCTTCATATGCTTGCTACAAATTTAGGGTTTTTATTTTTTTAATATTCTAATAAGTTCTTCTCTTTCTAATATGTATAAAAATTTAGGATTTTTATTTTCCTATAACTTGAAATTCTTTCTATCTTGCTCCGATTCATAGCAACATACAACAAAATTGATGCAACAAACACCATAGTTGAATATTGATTGAGTAATATGAATTTACATAAATTTTGGGGAAGAAGATGATAAAAATCATGTATTTGAAATTTTAAAATTTTAAACTCACATCTGATACCTTAAGAGCATACAATTGATACCTAAAGAGTGTACAAAGTGATACCTAAAGAGTATACAAATGATATCTTTTATTGAATGAGCAACTAATACATTAAGAGTAAATATATAATACCTTATACTAAAGCATAATTAATACATTAAAGGTGCATATGTAATACCTTATACTATAAGCATTAATACCTTAAAGGTAAATATGTATACCTTAAATGTACATATCTAATACTTTATACTATAAGCATTAATACCTTAAAGGTAATTATGTAATACCTTAAAGATGCATATTTAATACCTTATACTATAAACATTAATACTTTAAAGGAAAGTATGTAATACCTTAAATGTGTGCATATGTAATACTTATACAATAAGGATCAATACCTTAAAGGTAAATATGTAATACCTTAAAGATGCATATCTAATACCTTATACTATAAGCATTAATACCTTAAATGTGCGCATATATAATACCTTATACAATAAGCATTAATATTTTAAAAGTAAGTGTTGGTCCCAAGTGGTCAGAGGTTTAGAGGGAGGTGAATGAACCTCTATCAAATTTTGCGTTTTAAAACTATTCTGTAAGCAGGTTGTTGATTCTACAGAGAATGCAGCAACTCTCTCAATTTAGTAAGCTGGCAGAATGCTGATTCAGCTTACTGTCTCGGTATATCACAATATGCAGCGGAAATCTAAGATAGAGTTTCTTTTTTAAAAATGATTTTCTTTCACAAGTATGATTTTATCAGAATCCTTTTAGTAGTATGTTTAAGATAAATGCAGCAAGATAGATATATATGTAATGCAGCAAGTAAGTTAAAGCAAATAAACACACAAGGGTTTATAGTGGTTCGAATGTGGTATAATCCTTCTACGTCCACTCTTCTCATTCACGCAGGAGGAACTCTACTAGGTCAGATCGATTTACAAGTTACAACTTTACAATCTTCTTCCCAATGAGTTAACCTACTATAATCAAACAGATTCCTAGGCCACTTCCCACACAGGGTACAAAACTCACACAGAGTAAACAACCTACACAAGACTTAACACTTAGCGAGGATCTAATTCTTCCAACTAAGGACACCAAACTTAAAACAACCTAGCACACAATAAATGGTTAAAAGTATATAAGTGTTCTTCAACTGGTACAACTCGAAGTCAGCCTTAAGAACTTGATAACTCTAAATCTTTTGGCTTGGCTACTTCTTGAAGGTTGCGTGACTAAACTGTAGAAAACTTGCATTAGCTTGAAGGTTTGATATCTTAGAATGTTCGCAGTTAGTTCAGTAGTCTCCTTGGTCACTTCCACCTTCTATTTATACTTGTAGAAATATGCCCGTTGAAGAGAGGCATATTCCATGTAGCAATTCGAAACTTGATCTTCATGATCTTTTGCATTTAATGCGCCTAGAGAAACTGGGAAATAGGGTATATCCTACTCTGACTTGCATTAATGGCGTCACTCTTCGGCTACAGTGTTTTTGCAGAGGCACAATCCAGATGACATCACCTCATAGGTTGGGTACTAACTTCCATCTACCGAATACTTTGATCAAGTAGAAACCTCGTACTGCATTCAATAAGACCTCATACTGCAATAAATAAAGCTAAGTAACTTACAGCTTACTGTTCAGGTTGCGGTTACAGCTTACTGTCTTGCGTCAGCTTCCTGATTCAGAATAGCTTCCTATTCCTGAATCTTTCAGTCAGCTTCCATCCTCCTTACAGTTTTTTATATGTTGCTTGCTTCTTGTTCAGAACAGCTTCCTGTTCCTGAATCCTGCAGTCAGCTTCCAGTTTTCTCTTACTGCTTCCTATATGTTGCTTGCTCTATATGCTGCTTGCTGATCCAGCTTGCTGATTCTGTTTTCTCCTTCTGCTTACTGACTTTCCTTGCTGAAAATCAGTTTTCGAAACTTCTTTATAATCCAGAATCCTGCTAACATCAGTATACTCCTTCTTTCCGATTTTTTACAACATAATCAAAATACAACTCTAGAAAGATAAACTTGTCAAGCTATAAACCACTTAAACATGTGGAAAAATGGGGTACTCTAACTTCTATACAAGAATATTTGTCTCATCAAAACTAATTAGAAATATCCCAACAGTAAGTATGTAATATCTTAAAGGTGCTTATGTAATACCTTATACTATTAGCATTAATACTTAAAAGGTAAATATGTAATACATTAAGAAGTTACAACTGATACCTTAAGAGTATACAACTGATACCTCATGAGCATACAACTAATTTTCTACAAATCATGATGTCATATTGTTTGAAATAATTGATTTTCAATGTCTTAAAATTATTATGATAAAT
This sequence comes from Scutellaria minor, assembly GCA_954870855.1. Classification (NCBI taxonomy): domain Eukaryota; kingdom Viridiplantae; phylum Streptophyta; class Magnoliopsida; order Lamiales; family Lamiaceae; genus Scutellaria; species Scutellaria minor. The sequence continues at coordinate 7,622,212 of OX940729.1, forward strand.
TGTGATTTGAAATCAATTATCATAATCTATGAACATGAGTAGAAGAGAAAAGGAAGAAGAAGAAAACCACATTGTTGGTCCCAAGTGGTCAGAGGTTCAGGGGGTGAATGAACCTTTATCGATTTTTCAAATTTTTCTAAAATATATAACTGATGAATAGGTTTCTGTCTCACTAAGGAGAGCAGTATCCTGTCACGGATCAGTAACCTGGCCCTTGGCTTAATCAGGTTACTGTCCTGGTATCAGAATGCAACGCAGCGGAATAAACTTGATAGAGTTTCTAATGAAAATCAGTTTTCTTTTCTAAGTATGATTTTGCAACAATGTTTATCAGTATGCTTATGATAGATGCAACATAAACGATATATAAGCAATGCAATGCAGCAAATAAGATAAGCAATAAATACTTATGACTTATAGTGGTTCGAAGGTGGTGTAATCTTTCTACGTCCACTCTACTCCTTCTCAGAGGAGGAACTTCGTTATGGCCAGTTTGCTTTACAAGACTCGTCTTTACAAACCTCTTTCAAAACAAGTTATACCTACAAGAATCCCAGATTCCTAGGTCTAAAAACCCACACAGGGTATACAAACTCCCACACAGGGACACACTCCTACTCAGGGAAAAATAGCCTACACAAGACTAACAAACTTAGCAAGGATATAATCCTATCAACTAAGTACATCAAATAAAACAACCTAGCACACACAGCACAATGGTTAAAAGAAAATGTTTCTTCAACTGGTGGAAAGCAATCTTGATCTCTGAAAGCACTGTTGCTATTGTAGATTGCTCCTGGAAGGTTAAGTGGCTGAACATGTAACAGCTTGAGAAGCTTGGGAAGTATATGAGTTTTCTCTTGACTCTGTTCAGTAAATTTCTTCAATCAGCCACACCTTCTATTTATAGATCTTGAGAGTTTATCCGTTGGGAAGTATCCGTTGAAGAGGGATCCTCCTCCAATTTGAGTTTAAGCTTTTATCTCCAAGATCTTCTTTGTGGTCACATTAAATGCATTTGAGATATTCCTGACATGAGCATTTAATGCGCCTACTATTTGCTTCTGGACCTTTCTGATATTCCTGCTGACCTATCTAGTCGGTATGGGTCCAAGGTTGAAGTTCATGCAACCGCTACTTGGAGTTAGTTAGTTTTGCTTCTCTTTGCGCTGCATGTTCTTTCTGATACTGCATGAGAGGGAGTAGTTCTTATTTTTTCAATAAGTCGGTTGGCTACTTCCTTCTCTTTCTGTAGATAGTGGGTCTTTCCTGCTTGCTGCTCAGGATGTGGTTCCATGTTGCTTCCTGTTCCGTACCAGGATTCTATTTCAGATTAGTTTCCTGTTCCTGAAACCTGTAGTCAGCTTCCTGTCGCTGTATACTATTTTGTTGTTTTTCTCTTTCAGCTTCCTGATTGCAGCATCCAGTATTCTATATCAGCTTCCAGTTCTTAGAAGATTCTCATATCTTCTAAGGTTGGTTCTTCTTTTGTGCAGGTTTTTGGCCGAAGCTTTTTTGCTTTCTGTTTCTCTTTCAGCATGTTGTCTACTTCTTGCAGTATCTTATTTGCATCATATGCAAATACTTCATTTCAGTTTGTTGTTCCCTACAGCTTGCTGACCCTTAGAAGACTTATTCTTGTTTCTTCTAAGGTTGGTTTTCCTTATACCTTGGAAAACCATTACATGATCCTATTCATTGACAGATAAGCTTATGATCATGTAATACGTGGAAACCTCTTCCAACAACTTTCATTATCTTATTATGCATCTGGTTTTGTTATACAACCTGTTTTGTCTTATCAAGATAACTATTGAAATATCTCAACACACATACATAATTCCATTGTGATTTGAAGAAGAATAAGAAAAAGAAGAAGAATGTAAATAAAAAAGATAGATTGAGATGAAGTAGGGATAAAAAAATACGAAAAAAAAGGAGATGAAGATGAAACAACGCCTCAATCTTAGTGTGTAAAATAAAAGGAGAAAAAAAAACCATGTAAAAGATAGGGAAAAAAAAAGAAAAAAAAAGGAATTGGCTTCCTATGTAAGGAAAAAGAAAAGAAAAAAAACAGCACTAAGGACTTAGCTTTTGAAAAAAAAAAGAGTGGATAAGGTTGGGGGCATGATACCCCGAGGCATACAAACATTTGTCATCTATTTATACTCTATACAATACCTATTTTACAATTTTCAATACAAAACACTCACCACACCATTTAAATATCACAACTACCCACTTATCCTTTATTTAAATATAACAAATTAATCATCTTATTATCATCCAATCATTACCAAATTCACATTTTTACAATAAAATATTAAATCAACCCACTTTTTTTTTCATTGATTTGACATCTAAATATAATTCAATCATTCTACATATTCAAAATATACTATTCGTTTTAACTATAAAATATAGAATTTTAATTGTAAGATTTTCTCAAACTCATTCAAATCCCTTCCAAACATAAGAGACCCTCCCATCATAGAAAGGGGTGGGTCCATTTTTATTTGGAAACAATAAAATGTGATTTATTCCAAAATCCAATATAAAAATATAAATTACAAAAGAAAAAGGAACAAATTAATTATATGCTTGAAACATGTCTTAATCCTACTTACCATACTTTTTGTGGTGTTTAAATCTAGTTATTAAAGTTCTATATTATCTCACATTTATTCTTTGGCAATATATATTATTTATGAAAATTAAGATTAATGTTAGGTATAATATGAAGTAAATATATGTTACAGTTATTAATATTTCATTTGTGTTTTATATAATATAAATATTTAAACAAACAGAAACTTTATGTTTAGTGAACTCTCAAAAGAATAATTTGTTTATTTGTTTTTAGTTTTTTGGGCAATTATATTCTTCCTCATTGATGGTACATAAATCAAATTTAGTGATTTTAATTACAAATATTTCATTTTATCTTTTGGGGTCATATTTATAACCGAAAAGAAAGACCCAAACTTGGAGGCCAATTTAAATTGGAAGCCCAGTATTATAGTTGTAAAGTCCATGGCCCATTTGCGAATTTTAATTTATAAACAGAAGAAAAAACAAAAAAACGAAAACTTTCAAGTTTCAGATTTTCGGGCTGCTATTCAGATTTGTAAAATGGGGTACAAATATTACAAAAAAATAATAATAATAAATAAATAAAAACAAGAAACCACATTTTTATCTTTGTGGAATTGTTAAGATGTATGAACTTGATGCTGGTTAGACTTTGATTTCAGACTTCAGTGATGTTTAAAATGTATCAATTTGGTGCCAAATTGATTAATTTTCAATGTGTTGCACAATTGAGTATTGGATATATATATATATATATATATATATATATATATATATATACTAGTATAAGATCCGTGTAATACACGGGGTATTTTTTATGATAAATAAATTTTATTAGTTAGGTATATTATTTTAAGTTTTAAGTTTGAATGATATTTATTCTAATTTATGATTTACTATTTATTTATTTCACATGTATATGCTGATAAATGCATAATTTATTTGTCATTTCACATTGATCATATTTTTTTCCTCAATTTTGTAATTTTTTTATTTAAGTATATTTTTATAATTTTGGATGAAAAAAATCTCGAATGCATAAAATAAATAAACCTTTCAATAATGATATATGATGTAATAATTGTAGTAAATTAACCAAAAAATATCTATATGGAAAATTGGCAGTTCACACCTTGCAGCTTGAAAACATATGGTCCTCCACATCTGTTAATCGTTGTATCGATTTTTCTTCCCATCGAAGTAAAACTGAACATCAAGTTGTATGCCCGAATATTATCAATGAAATGACATCTAAGAATCATCAATCAAACATTTTTAATTAAAAGTGAATTTAAATAACATAAATTGAAAAAAACAATAAAGATTCATACCTACTAAACGGGTTTCTAAATCAAAACATGAAACAATTTCTTTGAAGGCAGTAAATTCAAAGCAATACATAGGGATTGAGACTTTAGGACAAAGTTTGAATGTAGTAAATTTATGGATGCTCAATCGATATGCATGTTTTGTAGCCCGAATAGTTCCCTGATTTTGACCTATTTGAAAGTTTTTTAACGAACTAATTACTCCCTCTTTTAGCAAGTTTTTGCATCTACTAATTTGACTACGTGCAACAGTAGCCTGAATCCTTATAAATTGAAAATGAATCATGAGAGAAAAAAATGTTAGAATTAAATAAATTTGAATTGTAAGCATATTATAAGATTTTTAAAAATATAAAAAAACTCATCATTGAAGAATATATATATACCAATTTTATGTAATAATACGATGAGTTCTTAAAATACCCCCATCAAAACCATATTCATGAGGCTATTTTCTGGTGGATAATTTTTTTGAGGTACAAACCATGATCTAATAACTCGAACTCTTATTGCACATGTCTTCTTGGATGGATCAATGTCAGCAATTGCAATGTATTCTATGTCCACTTAAAAATGCATAAAAAATGATTAGGTTAGAATATTATGTAAAGAAATTATAATGTTCAATTTTGAAATACAATATCACATGAAATATACAATTCAAATATTGAGAAGGGTTGGGGTACTGTACAAAATACAGAAGCAGGCATGCAAGAATATAATAGTTAGATATTAGGATTTATAATGACAAATAAAATTGAAGTTCTCAAATAAGGCATATGTAAAAGTAACCGTCATTTGCATGATTATAGTTTATGCATAATTGCATGATCATAGATTTGCAAGATTTAAGTGTAATTGCAATTTGACATTAATTATCAAATCACATTAATTCTTTTGGCATGACTCATGTTACGTAGGTTTCATATCTAAATATTAATTGATTTGTTCACAACATATGAGTCGATCATATGAAAATTTAGTATATTAAAATATAAAAAGTATATAATAAAAAAAATTATTATGTAAGTTTTAAATTTAAAAAGTATATATGTAAACAAAAATATCATGTATAACATTTAAAAAGTATATTTATAAAGTATATATGTAAAATTGTAAACCACAATATAAATAATAGAATTTATTTTTACATGATATTTTTAAAATTTTATAGATGATATTTTTTTTATATATACATGATATTTTTAAAGTTTTATAGATGATATTTTTTAGATAATATTATGGTTATTGAAATTGATAATTGTAATTGTTAAAAGTATATTCCTTCAATACTATATATTTTTAATAAAAAAAAAAAAAAAGCTTACATATATGATAATAGTAGTGGCAAAAAAAGAAAAAAAATCACTTAATAAGAAAATTTAATGTGCAAAATTTGAGAATGTATTATAAATTTAAATTAGATTTTAAAATATAAATAATAGCATTTATTTATACATGATATTTTTTAAATTTTATACATGATATTTTTCAAATAATATTGTGGTTATTAAAAAACATGATCTAATTATTAAAACTATATTCTTTCAATAATATATATTTATAATAAAAAAAAACACTAACATATATAATAATAGATTATCTTTAAAAATAACATTTAATAAGAGAAATAAATGTTCAAGTTTTGTATGAATAATATATATTTATAATTAAAAAAAAAACTTACATATATAATAATAGATTATCTTTAAAAATAACATTTAATAAGAGAAATAAATGTCCAAGCTTTGTATGAATGTCATGTGGTATTCTTGGTCCTTCTTATATATATAAAGATATATATATATATACTTACTTTAATTATGACTATTATAGAACATTTTACTGGAAAATTTAGAGATAAGAGTGAAAATATTGTTCTCTATTTTTATTGAGTTTAGAATTCCATCTTTTTGTGATTGAGATAAATAATTATCCCACCAACCTTTAAGTTGACCAGTAAAACCTGCTATAATCATTTTAACAATATTACTATCAGTATTTCCTGTTGTTGTAGAAACAATACTATACATAAGCATTTTAATTTTTTTTTTAAGAACACCAAGAGCAAAATTTATATTAAACACACAGAGAGGTTTTTACAAGGGGAGTTGAGAGTGTGGAGGGAGAAAAGAGAGGCGAGTCAAAACTCAACATGTCTCTAAAATGAAAAATTAGTCCTATAAATAGGGGAAGAAAATTAACTATTACAAATTGCTTTTTAAAAGCAAATAGTAAAGATGTTTTGCAACTTTTGGACTTATCGTCCACTATCTATTACAAATGAAATACATAATTTTTCTTTTACCTCAAAGGTCAAAAGTGATGACCAATCTTGTCTGCCACCATTTCAAAAATGCTACTTGGCTTCCATTATGCAGCCAAAAGAGAACTTTGAGCTCTGAGATGCTTCAATGTATTTTGAAGTTTGAATAGTTCAATCCGAATTGGAACATTCCGATTTGGAACATAATCTGGATTTTCTCTTCGAAGCAGATTTTTGCAATCCTTGAACTTTTCCTAAATAATTTCAATTTTCTTTTTAATAGTAAACACCATATTATTACTTCCTCTTCTATGATAGGATTAAAATATAGATTCCATAATGAAAATGGATTATTAGTTTCTAAATAATAAATTATTATTCTTAATCCTTGAATTTCTTTATAAAAGATTCCTTTAAAATATCAAAGAAAACACTGAGATCTGGAGAATCATCATCTGGATCATGAGAATCTTGCTCTTGGTCTGAGAATATATTCTCAATATCTTCTCTGTTGCTAGAACCAGAAATCATTGATGTGTCAGATTTTGAACCTGAACTTTCAAGATTTTTTAAGAGATCAATTTTTGTTTCTTCAATATATATTTCAATCATTTTCTTTTTTGAAAAAGTACCAGAATATTTCTGGGAAATTATTTTGAAAAGATTAATAGAATCCTCTTCTTCTTTGTTTTTATCATGTTTTTGTAGCTTATAAAGTTTTATCTTTTCATTAAGATCATCTATCGTAGATTGAGAATATAATTCTCCAGTACTTGGATCAATCTTGGATATTTTGTCCCACATTTTCAGTATAACCGAATTATGGTGTCCATTTTCATATTCATGGAATGCTTGATTCCATAAAAATTGACAAGAGGGTTTGTCCCTTAATAGAGTTTTTCTGGACAGAAGAAGACACAAGTGTCCATTCTTCCATAATATCTCTAAAATTATCTGGTAGAATATCTACCGTGGTGCCAAACATTTTTCACCAATCAAAAAACCAGTTATTAACTGTATGATGGGAATAATTTCCGCATATTTTTATAAGTAAAGTATGTTTGCGCTTCTTATTTTCAAAGAAAAGGGTTTTATAAAAACCTTCTACATAATCCCAATAATTAAATTTGAAACTATGTATTTGAGTAGGATGTAAAACTTCATTCTCAACTAGTGGAGATATTCTCCATTCCTCAAGAGATATAATCTTCTTGATTGTTAATTTTGAGTAAGCATACTCATTCTGTTGGGTATTTTTAGAAGTAAAATGCTAAATATCAACACTTTCTAGTACTATAAGCACTTGTTCATAAAACCCCCTTGGTTTATATGATCCATTTGTAAAGGTTGCACTTGGAATATATATTTCCATAATAGTCCATGAATTATTTTTCCACTGGATATTCATTTCTTCTATAAGAAGAATTAGATCTTTATGAACATTTCTCTCAAAGAGTGTTGGGATATTTCTGTTAGGTTTTGATGAGACAAAGCAGTTTTGTATAGGAAGTTGGAGTACCCCATTTTTCCACATTGTTTAAGTGGAATTTAGTTTTGATAAGTTTATTTTCTGAGATGTATTTTGAAGATTTGTAGAAGTCAGAAAGTTGGAAGTTTTTTATCGTAGTAAGATTCTGCATTTGAAGAAGTGTCGAATACTAATGTTCAGTAAGTAGAGTCAGTAAGCAGAAGAAGTAAGCAAAATCAGCAAGCTAGATCAGTAAGCAGCATATAGTATACAGAAAGGAGAATTGTAAGCTGTTTGCAGGATTTAGAATCAGTAAGCTGGATTCAAAATCAGCAAGCAGGATTCAAAAATAGGAAGCTATTACAGAATCAGTAAGTAGACACAGAATAAAAAGCTGGCTCAGAACAGAAAGCATCTACTGCAACCTGAGCAGAAAGTAGTAAGTTACTCTACTCTTATTTATTGCAGTATGAGAGAAAAGTGAAAACAGTACGAAGAATATGCATTATCAAAATATCCAGTAAATGGAAGTTAGCATCTGACCAATGAGGTGATGCAATTTGGACCACGGACCTAAAAAAGCACTGTTGCCGAGAAGTGGCACCATTAATGCATTGCAAAGTAGGACATGCCCTATTTCCCAGTTTCTCCAAGAGCATTTAATGCGAAGATCAAATGAGATCAAGATTTGAATTTCAACAAGGAGCGTGTCTCTCTTCAACAGACATATTCTCTACAAGTATAAATAGAAGGTGAAGTTGACTCGAAAAGACAACTGAACAACTAAAGCAATTTTCTAGCTCTCAATCTCTCTCAAGTAAATGTAAGTTTTCTCACTGTTCGGTCACTCAACCTTCCAGAAGCAGTCGAGCCCAAGATTTCAAGCTATCAAAGATCTTAAGGTTGTCTTCAAAAGCACCAGTTGAAGAACATATACTTTTAACCTATTTATTGTGTGCTAGGTTGTTTTAGTTGGTGTCCTTAGTGGGAAGGATTTAGATCCTCACTAAGTGTTAGCTTTATTTTGTCAAGGCTTCTTACTCTGTGTGAGTATTTGTACCCTGTGTGGGATTGGCCTAGGAATCTTACTGATTCTAGTAGGTGATAGCTCGTTAGGAAGAGGATTGTAAAGTTGAGACTTGTAAACCAATCTGACTTAGTGGAGTTCCTCCTGTGTGAAGGAGAATAATGGACGTAGAAGGATTACACCATCTTCGAACCACTATAAACAGCTTGTGTGTTTATCGCTTTATCTTACTTACTGCATATTTGATATATTCTGTCCATACTGCAAAATTATTCTGATAAAATCATACTTGGAAAAGAAAACGTTTTCACAAAAGAAACTATATCTTAAGTTTCCACTGCATACTGTAAATTTTGAGACAGTAAGCTGATCAAGCATACTGCCAGCTTACTAAATCGTGAGTACTGATGTATTCTGTCTAAAATTCAGTAACCTGCTTACAGAAAGTTTTAAATTACAAAAATTTGATAGAGGTTCATTCACCCCTCTGAACCTCTGACCACTTAGGACCAACAAATAGTATATCATTCTTTTCTTTTGTTGCTGGCGTAAGAAGTTTGAGGAGAATGCTGAATATCTAGAACTTTGTAGTTATATTTTTCTCATTAAAAATATTCCTCATAAAGAAGAGATAAAAAAAAATTTCTATCCCGGTGATCATTACATATCTCAAGAGAAAACTTATTATGAACAAGTTTGATTTTATCTTGTAATTTAGAATTTTTTAATTTTTCTTCAATAGTAAGAGAATTAATTTTTTCTTTTAAAGAATTAATATGAAATAATTTTCTATCCATTTATTCGTTTATTTCATTAAAAGCTTTTTGGACAGGCTTATTTATAAATTGGAAAATAATTGATTTGTTATTAAAAGTACCAATTATACTCTTTTCATCAACAAGAGTTATAGGATATATACTATGAATGAAAGGGAGGCCAAGAATAAGTTGGCTTGAAATATCCTTTGCAAGTAAGAATCTAGTAGGAATACAACTTCCATTTTTACAAATTAAAGTTTTTGGTAGTTTATAACTAATATCCAAAGAATCTCTTCCTGCATGTGAGAGAGAATGTGTTGTTTTATGAAAAAAATTTGAAGGTATTAATCCTTCTTAAATTACATTTAAATCAGCACCACTATCAATCATAGCAATAAATTCTTTTTGATAACATTTATCTATTAAAAGAGTAATTTTTGTATACCATTTTTGGGATGTAATAATATTCATTATTTTAATAAAATCCTTTGGAGAATTATCCTTATTTATTAAAGTCAAGAAATTTTCTTGTTTTTCTTCTGATTCTTCATTTTTTATAAAAAAATTATTTTCTATAATAGAAATTCTATTATGAAGACTTATATTATTATTATGAAGAATTTTTACTTCACTTTGAAGATTATCTATTTCTTCTATTAAATCTTTAATAGTTGTAGGATTTTTATTTTCATACTTTTGGTTTAAGAGCTTGTGAATTTCTTTCATAGAATACGTTTGATTTTGACTGGGAATATTATTATCTTACTTTTTATTACTACTAGATGATGGTGTATTTTCAATTTGATCAATAATTTTTTACCTTAAATTAGGATCTTTAATATTTTTAAGTAATATAAAAGAATTATTATCTAAAACATTAATATTAAGATCCTTAAATTGTGATAAGAGTTTATAAAACTCTTCTCCTTTTTCATCAGTATTACTGATATGATTAATACAAGGTTGTCCTTATATACAAGCATCACATTCTTCATTATCTGAAATAAGAGATTTATTATCTAAATCTCTTATTCCTTCAGAATAGTAAGATGATTATTCTTCTGATTTATTATCAGAATTCTTTGAATCAGGTTCTATCATAATCTGTAATAAGGCTTGTTTGATATTATCATCAATTTTTAATTCATTTATTTTTACTTTTGTCCAGCATTTATTTGCATAATGACCTGGTTTATGACATTTATTACATATAATGTCTTTTATCTATTTTTCTCTTATTAAAAGTTTCCTTAATTCTTTTCTTTTTTTCTTTATGTTTTTCAGAACAATGACGTCTTTTTTTGTAATATTTTTCATTTCTATCCTTAGAATCTCTAGGATGTTTTCTATTTTTAGAATATTTTTTATTTTTACCTTTATTAGGTATATCCATACAAAATTGATCACAGAAATAGCCTAGCTGTTTTCTTTCAATTAGGCTTTGTCTTTTTATTTGCTTATTAAACTTTAATTCATTACAGAGAGCTAATCCTTCTTGGATACAACTGCTAATTAAGTTTCCATACGTATAATTATCACAAGGAATATTGAGATTATCTTTTCTAAGAATTATTCTAATTTTTTCGGCAAAAAGACCTAGGATACCATCAATAAATTTAATCTTCCAATGACTAGCATTAAAGTATGTAGTTCAAAAACTCTAGAAAGAAAAGTATCTTTATACCAACGAAAATCCATTAGTGTTTTACATCTTAGATTACTAATAAGGGTGTGAATATTTTCACTATTATTTGTAAATTTGCCGTAAAATATTCTATAATAGTCATAATTAAAGTGTATACAACATTTTTAGCTGGAATATTGTTCTCTATTTTTATTGAGTTTAGAATTCCATCTTTTTGTGATTGAGATAAATAATTATCCCACCAACCTTTAAGTTGACCAGTAAAACTTGTTATAATCATTTTAGCAATATTAATATCAGTATTTCCTGTTGTTGTACAAACAATACTACACATAAGCATTCTATGTGCTAAATTATAGATGTGTTTATCATCACATCCATCAAGATTCCATTCATAAATACTTTTATCATTATAACTTTTTTCAGAGAAAAAATCTTGTTCTTCATGAAGAACATCTATAGAAGTAAGTCTGTTATAATAATATTTTTATTGTGTATGTCTATCAGCCCATCTTATTTTATTTATTATTTCTTTATTATAAAGTTCAGAAGGTTCAGAGGGTCCTGCTTCATTGTTTAGAGTAGAAATTGAAATATTTTGACCCTTAAATTTTTCAGAAAGTTCTGTAATAAATTCCTCTAAATTATTTTTAGATGATTTTAATTTCAAAATCTTTTATTTCTGGGGTGGTTGTATAGACGAAACTGCAACTGAAACTATATTTGTTTCTTTCTTTTCTTCTATATGAACATTTGGTTTTATTTGTTTAATAGCAGAAATTATTGTTTCTACTTTGTTATGTAAAGAAACTAATTCCTCTCCCATAATATTGAGATATAAATTAGTATAATTTTCTTTTTCCATTAAAACATATATATGTTTTAAGTACTTGAATCGGATATTTTGAATATCAACTAATATTTTGAATACCAACTAATCACATAATATCCCCGGTTATTTTTATCTATTTTCCAAAATTCATAAATAATAACCGATTCGCGCATTCTATGATAAAAAAGAAGATAATAATATTTCTAGTCAAAATCAAACGTATTCTATGAAAGAAATTCATAAACTTTTAAAACAAAAGTATGGAAATAAAAATCCTACAACTATTAAAGATTTAATAGAAGAAATAGATAATCTTAAAAGTGAAGTAAAAATTCTTCATAATAATAATATAAGCCTTCATAATAGAATTTCTATTAAAGAAAATAATTTTTTTATAAAAAATGAAAATTCAGAAGAAAAATGAGAAAATTTCTTGACTTTAATAAATAAGGATAATTCACCAAATGATTTTATTAAAATAATGAATATTATTACATCCCAAAAATGGTATACAAAAATTACTCTTTTAATTGATAAATATTATCAAAAAGAATGTATTGCTATGATTGATAGTGGTGCTGATTTAAATGTTATTCAAGAAAGATTAATACCTTCAAAAAAAATCATAAAACAACAAATTATCTATCACATGCAGGAGAAGGTTCTCTGGATATTAGTTATAAACTACCAGAAACTTTAATTTGTAAAAATGGAAGTTGTATTCCTACTAACTTCTTACTTGCAAAGGATATTTCAAGTCAACTTATTCTTGGGCCTCCCTTTCATTCATAGTATATATCCTATAACTCTTGTTGATGAAAAAAGTATAATTGATACTTTTAATAATAAACAAATTATTTTCCAATTTATAAATAAATTTGTTCGTCCAAAAAGTTCTTAATAAAATAAAAGAACAAATGGATAGAAAATTATTTCACATTAATTCTTTAATAAGTTACAAGATAAATTCTAATTTAATTCCATTGAAGAAAAATTAAGAAAAATCTAAATTACAAGATAAAATCAAACTTTTTCATAATAAGTTTTCTCTTGAGATATGTAATGATTATCCAAATGTTTTTTGGGATAGAAAAAAACATATTATATCTCTTCCTTATGAGGAAGATTTTAATGAGAAAAATATACCTAAAAATTTCTAAATATTCCTGATTCTCCTCAAACTTCTTACGCCAATATGGCAACAGAAGAAAAAAATAATATACTTTTTAAAAGAAATGATCATAGAGATCTAATTCTTCTTATAGAAAAAATGGATATCCAGTGGAAAAATAATTCATGGACTATTATGGAAAGATATATTCCAAGTGCAACATTTACAAATGGATCCTATAAACCAAGGGGGTTCTATGAACAAGTGCTTATAGCATTAGAAAGTGTTGATATTGAGCATTTTATTTCTGAAAATACCCAGCAGAATGAGTATACTTACTCAAAATTAACAATCAAGAAGATTATATCGATTTAGAAATGGGGAATATCTCCACCGGTTGAGAATGAAGCTTTACATCCTACTCAAAGACAGTTTAAAATTTAATTATTGGGATTATGTGGAAGGTTTTTATAAAACCATTTTCTTTGAAAATAAGAAGCGCAAACATACTTGGCTTATAAAAATATACGGAAATTGTTCTCATCATACAGTTAATAACTAGTTTTTTAATTGGTGGAAAATGTTTGGCACCATGGTAGACATTCTACCCGATAATTTTAGAGATCTTATGGAAGAATGGACACTTGTATCTCATTTTGTCCAAAAAAACTCTATTAAAGGACAAACCCATTGTTAATTTTTCATGGAATCAAGAATTCCATAGATATGGAAATGGACACCAGAATTCGGTTATACTGAAAAATTGTACTCCTTGTCTTTGGAGAATTCGTTATACCAAAATGTGGGACAAAATGTCCAGGATGGATCCAAGTAGTGGAGAATTATATTCTCAATCTACGATAGATGATCTTAATGAAAAGATAAAGCTTTATAAGCTAAAAAAACAAGATAAAAACAAAAAAAGAAGAGGATTCTATTAGTCCTTTCAAAAAAAATTCCCAGAAATATTCTTGTATTTTTTCAAAAAAGAAAATGATTGAAATATATATTGAAGAAATGAAAAGTGATCTCTTAAAAAATCTTGTACTTTTTCAAAAAAGAAAATGATTGAAATATATATTGAAGAAATGAAAAGTGGTCTCTTAAAATATCTTGAAAATTTAGGTTCCAAATCTGACACATCAATTATTTTTTGTTTTAGCAACAAAGAAGATACAAAAAATATAGTCTCAAACCAAGATCAAGATGCTCAGGATCCAGAGGATGATTCTCCAAATCTCAGTGTTTCCTTTGATATTTTAAAGGAATCTCTTATAGAGAAATTCAAGGATTAAGAATGATAATTTATTATCTAAAAATTAATAATCCATCTTCATTATGGAATCCATATTTTAATCCTATCATAGAAGAGGAAGTAATAATATGGTGTTTACTATCAAAAAGAAAATTGAAATTATTCACGAAAAGTTCAAGGATTGCAAAAATTTGCTTCGAAGAGAAAATCCAGATTATGTTCCAAATTGGAATGTTCCAATTCGTATTGAACTATTCAAACTTCAAAATACATTGAAGCATCTCAGAGCTCAAAGTTCTTTTTTGGTTGCATAATGGAAGCCAAGTGGCATTTTATAAATGGTGGCAGACAAGATGGGACATCACTTTTGACCTTTGAGGCAAAAAAAAAATATGTATTTTATTTGTAATAGATAGTGGACGATAAGTCCAAAAGTTGTAAAGCATTTTTACTATTTGTTTTTAAAAAATAAATTGTAATAGTTACTTTTTTTCCCTATTTATAGAGCTGGTTTTTCATTTCAGAAGCACGCTAAGTTTTGACTCGCTTCTCTTTTCTCCCTCCACGCTCTCAACTCCCCTTGTAAAAGCCTCTCTGTGTGTTTAATATAAATTTTGCTCTTGGTGTTCTTCAACAAGTAAGTATATTTTAATTTTTTAATTTTACTTATTTTAATTTATACAAGCCTACATGGTAGGCTAAATCAATGTGTTAGATCATAGCTACTGGGTTTGAACATGACTTATCATATGAAAAGAAATGAAGTATAAAAATTAATGAAAGGTTAAGACACTGAGGTTTGAGATTTATGACCAAGATGATTATAAATTCCTAATGTTCATCCTTTTAGCCGTTTAGCCAGAAAGGCTTTGAGGCATTTGTGTGTTGAAGGGGAATCTAAAGTCATTAAGGTTTTATATCTCAGTAAAATCTTAAGAGTATAAATGTCTTGTAAAATCGTCCTTACGCCTTTAATTTTTATGCATCCTGGGTTTGGAATGGTATCAGAGACATGTTTAAAGAAAGTAGTCTTGATCTAACACATACTCTTGATTCAAGTATGAATCCCTTCAATATTTTTATGCATCCTGGGTTTGGAATGGTATCAGAGCCATGTTTAAAGCAAGTAGTCTTGATCTAACACATACTCTTTATTCAAGTATGAATCCCTTCAATTTGAAGGATACTGTTAAAAACAGTATGACAGAGGAATACGATATTCCTCAGAATTTAGATCTATTAAATAAATGGATTATTCCTAAGGTAGAACCTAAAAGGGTTTACCACATAGGAACCTTTGAAAATATGGGATTAAAACAGTTGGTGAAAATCACTGAATCCTCAGTTCCTCTTGATAATCAAGAAATGATTTTAAATTTTCTTGATAAAAAGAATATTTTACCTTTTATAAAAACACATAAATATATACATATTAGTTTAGTGCAAATTGCATTTAGATCTTTAATTTTAAAAGGCTTACAAGAAAGCTTTATAGCAGCTTTAAGAGATGGAAGAAATAAAGCTTTGAATGAATCTCTTATGGGAGTAATTCAATCAAGTCTTGTGCATGGGCCAGTTTATTTTGATGTATATCCTGATCTATGCTTATCTCTTGCTAATAATAATATTTTAAGTATTTTAACATTAAATATTAAAACTCATGGATATGATTATATTTCAAGTTCTGAAATAATATGTATTTGTTACAAAATATATTATAAACCATTGTATAATATGAATCCAGGATGCAAATTATTGGATAAAATGATTAATGAAACAATATTGATTGAAACTAATTTCAATAGGTCTAATATTACCACTAGAAGAGTTATTAAATGGGAAGAAATAAACTTTTCAAAAGCGTTGTTTGATGAGCCTGCGTAGTATTAGGTAGTTGGTCAGGTAAAGGCTGACCTAGATCTTATTCGACCGAGTTATAGCTAGCAAGATATCGATTACACACCGGAGGTTGGTAAGAACTGAGGGAGTTTTTTGGGGGAGAATCACTGGGCGCAGGGCCTCCCGTGTGAGGTCAGGTGATGGTCAACAACTCAGGCAGGAAATGCTGAAAAGCGGCTAATGTACCTGGGAGCATACCGATGGAATGAACGAAATACGAACAGCTGATGACCAAGAAAATTCTGGAGAAGAAGTCAATAATAATTTAAAAAACATAATTCAAACAAAAGAAGGAACTGTTCAAATACAGTTCACCAGAGAAGATCAATACCCTCATCTTCCATGTCTAAAATTCGATCAACAAATTTTTATATTTCACATCTAGATTATTGGGTTAATTTACCACAAACTTCTAAAGCATATTTATAGATAGAAATAATATTGTTAGAGATTATAATTATGAAAATATTCATGAAAAAAGTGAGACAATGTCAAATGCCGCATTTAGTCTTTAACAATTAATATTAAAGAAATTGATTTTTCAAAAGGATCACCTACTAGACAGGTAATTCATAAAGAATTTAATCCAAATTGGATATTTTTTAGAAAATGATTTTTTGATCATTTCTCTGAAAATCTTGAACAAATTTGAAAAGAATTTTATAAATGTTGCCAAGACAAAAATTTGTTTATGTGTTTTGTTATATATCATATTTTGATATGATTGAAAATTCTTAAAATTTAAAGATTTGATTTTACAATCCGAATTTATGGAACCAATCATAAATAAAAGGACAATCCGATTTTATGGAACCAATCGGTAAATGAAAAGCAAGTTTAACAGCCGTGAAACAACTTGATTTTATTTGATATGGGTAAACTGTGAACAAGGTGATAGATAAGGTGATAGATCATAAATTCCAATGTTATGAAATAGTTTAGGTGGTACAGCTAAGAAAAGTAATATTGTCCAAATTAGATTAAGAAGATGAATATGTAAAGATCATATGTGATTATTTCTAGCGCTGAAAATCATATATAAACTAGTCGATACTTTATCCAAATCAATCATCAATAGCTTATTTGAGCTCAAATCGATAAATATACAAACCAACTACAAATTATTTTTATGTTCGATCAAAATTAAGGCTATGGTAAACACATGTTGTGTTTTGAACTTTGGATCAAACAGAGTTAGTTCGAGCTACATTTGATTTACAACTAAACAAGTTCATGATTAACTAAAAAATGTTTGTTCATGTTCAATTCAATTTATTAACTTATTAACATTGCTAATTAAATCCTCCTGAGAAATAATAACAACAATCAAAAAATCATTTACAGCATTACCAAATCAAATTCTCAAGCACAAAATTGACGCAGTTAACAAAATTCATTTTTGCATTTGAAAGCATATCCAGAAAAATAATGTAATAGTACAAAACTAGTAAATTTCTCTGTAGTGCTTTGAAGTTTCACCTCGCATAAAAAATTTATAGTTGGAATAGTTTCCAACACCAACACCAGTAGTAATTAAAAGGCAATAAATAACTAAAACTATATATGAAAATAGAAACTAAGAACGTAACCTCATCATACTCAATCTAGGGGAATTTCAACGTCGCCATCGGTGATCTCCTGCTGTAAATCCTTCGGATCCTTCCCGTCGACCGTGCATCCAACGGAAACGCAGGTTCCTAGAATCTCCTTCACAGTGCCGGACAATTCCTTCGCAATTGATCGAGACCTCATCACCTTTGCGATCTCAATGACGTCATCGAGCGAGATGTTGCCATTATGTTTGATGTTTTTGGTCTTTTTCCGGTCGCGCTCCGGCTCCTTAAGCGATTTAATAACCAAGGCGGCGGCGGAGGGCACGACGGTGACTTTGGCCTGCCGGTTCTGCACGGTGAGCTTGACGGTGACACGGAGGCCCTTCCAATCCTTGGCGGTTTCCTTGGCGATGTCTTCACCGATTTTCTTAGGGGACAGACCGAGTGGACCGATCTTAGGGGCGAGGGAGCTGGCGGCGCCGACTTCGCCTCCGGTGACGCGAACGAAGACGTCGACGACCTGCGATGGATCGAACTTCGGTGGCATTGTCTTCGGCGGCTAGGGTTTGTGATTGTCACTCCTCTCAGGGTGTAGGAAGAAAATGACGGAAAATGCGTGGAATATAAACTAGGGTTTTGGTGGAGAATAGTCTGGAATCCCAAGTGTAATTTCATTATGGGCCTTGGCTAGTTTGAGGAATCAGCATTTTGGGTCGGGTTTCGATTGTTGGTGTGGGCCTTCATAAGAACGGCCCAATTATCGGTTTGCTAGTTAATATATAGGCTTATCTGCTTGAGTTGAAGATAATGTTGCTTAAGGGGCTTTGGTGCTCAATGACTCGATAGGCTCGATAAAAATATAAATGTATATTAAAAAATATAAATGTTTTTATTATTTATTATTCATTTAATTTTATATTATATAATTGAAGGGCGAGAAAAGTAAATATGTTTAGTAATTAGCTTTTGTTTAGTAATAGGTGGAGTATGTATAGGCTCCACCCTATATTTAAATTTAATTATTTGATTTTATATATAAGTAAAGTAGGTTGAGTCTTATCCAACCTTTTGAATTTAATTGAAAATGTTGAGATATTTATACAAGTAATTGAATTAATTCTGAGTTTTAAGTATATTCTTTTAGCTTGTGTTTGAGCTTCATGTTTGCTAGTGTATCAGTTATCAACATAATTCCTCTCAATTCTTTTTACATATTTAAAAATACAGATTTTTTCTGTTCCAAATTGAAAATGAATATAGTCAAAAGGTTGGGTATTTATGAAATTGTGTGTATATTCTATTAAAATTGCTCTCATTTATTTTTCTCAAATTAAATTTATATGAAGTAGTATGTAAAATTTATCAACTTATCAACTTTCTTGTAAAATTTTACAACAATATTTATTTTTGAGATGGATGCAGTATGCAATTTTAATATTAGCTAGGAGGAATACAGCATCTATAAACGAAAAGGTGTTATAATTGAGATTCAATATTGACTTTTTTTTTTTTTGGAGTGTCGAATGTCGATACTGTGGTGTTTTAATAAGCAATGATGAGAATTTATTTTTGAATTTTTGTAATTGTTATTTAAAATATTAAAATAGTGAAGGAAAGAAGTAGATCTCTGCAATTTGATCTGTTAATCTCATCTCATCCTTGGTCCAAGGTAGCTTTACAGCATTTTGACTTCTTTTTTTTCAATTGGTAGTTGCTGCTGTTTTATTTACTATATATGATTTTTATAAATAAATAAAAGCATCTTTGCAAGACTGGTCAAAAAGTTTACATAATATTCATGGAAATTGGTAGTGATAGTTGATAAACTCATAAAGAATCGTAGATAAAAGATCTGAACTTGTTACATAAACGAAAGAGTTTGAATTGAGGATAAAAACAATTGACACATCATGTAGAGAATAATACGTTGAAAGATTAAAATAGAGACATTAAATCATTTGAACTCATCATATTAGTACATCACATGGCTGAATTTTAAATACTTTCTATCTTAATTTACATAAAGGAACAATGCATAATTTTGAAGGAATGAAACAATCACTTGAATTCAAAATACTTTTATCTCTCAAAAATAAAAATAAAAATGTACCCAAAATATGAATTAATTTCTTATTTTGCAGCATTTTAAATGGAATAAAAGAACAAAAAGGTGGGACCAATTCATAGGGAACATAAGCCACAATTAAGATGCTTAGTTAGACCAAAGAGAACATATCACTATATGAAATGTCGAAATTGCCCATGATGAATCTGACCGGGGAAGCGGGGAAAGGGGGACCACTCATTGAATCTCGTCATACCAAATGTTTACACGTTATAAAAGGGATCTATGCATAGTATAGGAGGGGCAGAAGGGTCATTTTGCTAGTATAAGAAACTTCTTATCCGATACAATGATTGTTGTGAGTGAATATTTAGACCAGTCCAATCCCGATTAACCAATTCAAGCAATTATTCTCTTTCGAAATAGAAAATTTAATGTGTGATATGTAATCGAACATTAATAAATAGGAAATCAAATACTAAATGTAATTGAAAATCCAAACCAATGCAACCTCAATTTTTTTGTCAGACATAGCTAGTTATAACTTATGGGCATAAATGCCAAGGTTCAATTTACTATGTGTCTTGTCAAATCCAATATGGAAAAGAAAAAAGAAAAAAGAAAAATGAAATTACACACACAAAGAAAGATTATTATTTTTTAGTTAGGGCACCCACATTGATTCATTTTGAGTGTTTTTAGCACACCATTTTAGTGTGGGGCCCACATGTCACTAAATTTTATCAATTTTAAAACACATCTCTACATCAATTTATCACAAATTTACACATTTTTTAACACAAATGCAATCATTACATGTGGGTCTCATTATCAATTACATTTTATTCTATTATTTTTATCCACTAAAATACACACTCTTTCCAATCATTAGCAAATAATTACAAAGGGGACAAGAATGCTATTCAAACATCTTAACACACCCATACTTACACAAAAACACACACTTAAAAACATTCCCACATTAATTAACACCACACATGTTTTTATTAATAACACCTCAAAATGAATTGGTTTGTGTGCCCTATTAACACACACACTAATTATATAAAAACACACACTTAAAAACATACTACATTAATTAACACACACACTAATTATATAAAAACACACACTTAAAAACATCAATGTGGGTGCCCTTAGGACCATATATTTTATTCATTAATGTTGGGTGATTGTACTTTTTTGTTTTGAATTGAGGCCTTATTTTAGGCCTCGCCAACTAAACTAAACAATTATATACATATATACCATCAAATATAATTTTATATCCAAACTACACATAAATTTTATAAAATTACAATTATACTTTCATTTTATTGTACTTGATTTTCAATTCTACAAACATGTCATGTATAACTTTACTTCCATTCCACTGTCCACATGTAACAATAAAATGTAATTTTAACTTTTTTACTTTTTTTTCTTTTTTTTCCTTTTTTTTTTTTTTTTGATAAAAAGAGTAAAAAGCTATCTAAAAGTAGTGTTGGAAATTGGAAGAGAAGATTGGTTTTGATCAATCTTTGACTAATTTTTTATGTTGATTCCATTTTAAATAAATGGAAATAAGTTGCTAAATCGGAATTTACGTTCCGTGTAGATGAATGTAGTGTATTTACTTTCAAATTTCCAATTTCAGGTGAATGAGAAATTAATACACAAAGTTGGCAATTTTGATCTTTCTTGTGAAGAAAAATGGGAGAAAGATGAATGTTGTCCCACATTGAAAAATTGGTGGAAAAAGTTTCACTTTATTAATAGGAGCACATGTATAAGAGATAATCATGTGTGCTCCCTTATGGTGGAACCTAGTGTCATTTTTTGAACCTTGTTGGCTAAGCACACACGTGGCACCGTCGCACTCGGGTTGGGTTCGGACTGAACCAGGTCGGGTTCAAACCAATTCGGGTAAGGTCGCCGGACCGGGTCGGGTCACGGGTCGGGTCGTCGATCCGGGTTCAGACCGAGCTAGGTGTGAAGGGATGTGACCCTTGGGTCCAAATGGTTTGACATTTATAAAGAGGTGTGAACACACCTCTTGGGTTCAAGGGTGGTATCCATTGTAGGAAAAGACAAATCTTCTTACTCCTATAAATAGGAGGCCCCCCATTTCATTTCTTCGTTCAGAAAATCACGCAGAAATCAAAAGCATTAACTTTCTTATAGTTTTTAGATTGTTGTGTTGTAATTCTTAAGCTCGAAGTCGTTGCTTAGCATTAGCTTTCTTATAACCTTTGGATTGTTGTGTTGTAATTCTTAAGCTCGAAGTCGTTGCTTTTGGATTGTTGTGCTGTAATCATTAACTTTCTTATAGCTTTTGAATTGTTGTGTTGTAATTCTTAAGCTCGAAGTCGTTGCTTTTTGGATTGTTGTGTTGTAATCATTAACTTTCTTATAGCTTTTGAATTGTTGTGTTGTAATTCTTAAGCTCGAAGTCGTTGCTTTTGGATTGTTGTGCTGTAATCCTTAAGCTCGAAGTTGTTGTATCTTGGGAACGATTGTCGTTAACCGTGAGCACTTGGATACGGGGCAATATCGTCTTACGCAGAAAGAGTCTAGCTCTTGCCTCGACTTAACCCGTCATTGTGCATCTTTTCAATACACCTAACCATATATTATCCAACAAGTAGAAAGGGTAAAATTTATATGTTTGATTGCTGAAAGGACCATTTGCTCTCATATTTTAACTCTATTTAAATTAGTTCAACACACGAGTTGCATTAAAATATGGTTGTTACATAAACCACGATATACATAAATCAAATTCAAATATAATTGAACGTTGATTGTGGTTCTTGTAGAGCAAAAGTTCATTTAATGTACGAATGGTTTGGTATAATTTATCTTTATGATATGTGATCTATAAGTAAGCCCAAATACAAAACTATGCAAGATAAACTATAATCACAATTTTCAACTAATTCGACTACTCTTGGCATATTATCAAATAACTTAGGATTAAAGGTCAATGGAAAATTAAAACTAATTTAGGCTTTCAAAATAATACTACTAGTACTAGTAAAAAGTCATTAGATTATTGAGAACAAAAAAAGTCAAAATATAAAATGGTCACAATCTTGATGTCAATTTCCCAAAAAGAAGCGTGAGAGTGAAGATGGAGAATTTATTTAAATGGTCCATATATTCCAATTTTATCTAACCCCATTTTATGGTCTGAAAATGAAAGCCTATAATAGACTATGGGTCCCAACAAAACACCCCCCCCCCCCCCCCCATCTTTATGGCTCAATTATTTTGAAAATGATTGGTTATTTTAATTTTGAATTGAATAAGTCTTTTGTGAGACCATCTCACGAAATTCTAATACATTATGTGAGACGTATCAACCCACAACTCATTTACCCATCACCCAAACCCTACAATTTACATGTTGTTTGTGGGTGATGAGATTCTGTCTCACGTAAATTATCCGTAAGACCATCTCACATGAGATTTTGTGTTTTGAATTTTATTCCTTATCTTGTTTTCATTTTTATGTATTACTCCCTCCATTCCTTTTAAAGTGACGTTTTGAAATTTTAAAATTTTTCTATTTAATTGACGTTTTGTGCATTATGACCATATATACCCCTATGATTAATTAATGTCTAAATTAAATACATTGTATAGTACCCATGTTTTCAATAGAGGCATGCACCAATAATAATTATGGTCAAAGAAAAGCTTAATTAATAAGGGGTATATTAAGAAAATAAAATTATTCTTAATCTGTGTGTAGAGTGTAGGACGTCACTTAATTAGGAATGGAATGAGTATTAATTTTTAGCTGTTATATAAATCATCATTAATATGTAATGTATATCAATAAAATTCATAAAAAAAAAAAAACTAATTTTCATGTGACTGCGACAAACAATTTTTAATTTGTTCGAATCCCATTTATGGATTCCTTTTTTAAGATTGCAATTTTATTTTTTTTTGGGTGGTGCTAATGCTGTTTTAGTTTGTGACTTTGATAATATCTTGATGCCAAAAAATATATTACTTCCATTATCCCAAAGTATATATATTCTAAAATATTTTTTCTCAAAAAAAATGTCATCTTTCAAATATTAAAATCTTGTTTTATTAGAAAAATAAATTTGAAATATCTATTTTCATGAAAAGTTTGAATGTGATTGAATAAATTAAACCAACAAATAAATTAACTCATCTAAGTGAAATTTTGTGGTTAAAAAATGTTGTATTTTTTTAATTGTCTATAAATAAACCAAAAACAGTGCTCTAAAGGTTATTTATCATAGACCAACATCATATTCTACGCCACATTAATAGATTTCATTAATTGGTGTAAATGCTTAATGTTAATATTATGTCACGCCCACATATTGTACTTCATATAATTATGTATCCTCATAATTAATATCATCATCAATTATACAATATATATTTACTATAAACACACACATTTGTGATTGCCAAAACAAGGAACAAAGAATATATTTAGTACATTGCGAAAATGCAAAAGACAAGTAAATAAATTAATATTAGGAAAGTGTGAAAAATGATGTTAATGTTTAATATCAATTATCATCGTGAGTAAATATGATCTAAAACTTATTTCTTGTGAAAAGGAAACCTTAATTAATGTTTGTTTGTAGATGCAAAAATGACATTAAGGTTGGTCTATAGGTGTAAATATGATCTTCAACTTACTTTTTTTTTACAATAAATCACAAAAATAATCTTTCAGTTAAATTTTTGGACCCTATATCAGTAGATTAAGGACATGAATGAAGAATGTGAAATATAATAAAAAAGTGAACAAGTTCATAATTATAATCATGTGTGAGAAAAGACAAATATTAAGGTTTCTAATGAAAAGTGTTTTTTCTCTACTCAATTTAGTTATTCATTTTAATTGTGTCCAAACAAAACTGATTATTTGAAATTTCTATATATAATTTTGACAGTAAACCATGTAAATGGGTTTGAAGAGCAGGGTTAAACTGCTCTGTTAGTATATGATCCAATCTCTGCAAAAGTTTTTTTATTTTATTTTTTTCACAAAAAAATAACTTTAAAGTCCTTTTCTGCATAAAAATAAGTTTGAAATTATATTTGCACATACAAACAAACCATGGGGTCATTTTTACAGAATTTTGTTTTAAAGTTATTTGAAAATAATAAAACACAATTGCTTGTTGAAAATGTATGGAAAATGATAGGAATGAAGCGGATAGTGTACCTTGCAATTATTGGAAAAGACAAAAACATAATTGAAAGTTATATTATTTAAAACAAACAAAAACAGTTGCTTGTTGAAAATGTTTGGAATATTTTAGATACAAACACGTTAGAATAAGAACAAAAATAAAAAGATATTTCACAATTTTTATTATGGTTTTCTATTTTTCCTGGAATTTATGTACAATTATAATGCAAAAAAAAAGTGGGGCTATACATATCTCATAAATACTATATATATATATATATATATATATATATATATTTATACCTTTCATTTTTCATAAAATGGCGTTTGGTTTTCCTTTTCCTTTATTTTATTTTATTTTTATTTGAGATGTAAATAGGCAAAAAGAAAAAGTTAAATGTGAATAACAGTAATTTCATTAATTTTCTTTTCGTTTTTCAAGAAAAACGTTTAAATATATATGAACAAGAGAAATAGAAGACGCATCTAATAGCTCCAAGGCAACTTTTGGAATTATTTAGCTTTCTTTTGGTGTGGGATAAACGTTTAAGTATATTTCACTTCAAATATTATTTTTATAGAGTGGACATTGTTTACTTTCCATTTGATTTTATTGAGTATTAAATTATTTTTATAGAACCATTGTAATAAAACTTAATATAACATTTATATCCTATATATGGAGTAATAAATTTTGGTTTGTATTAATTGTATACTAAATCAATAAAATGGATTAGTTAAGATGACGATTCTTAAATCTGACTACACTAATTTTCGATTACAACCACTGAAAGCTTCTCTAGGTTCACCTAATGTTAAATAATTTCATTAATTATAATTTTAATTAAATATATCGATCGATACCTGTTAATTAAATTATTGTGTATAATTAATTTCTTTTGAGTTAGTTTAATATATACTTGGTTGAGTCAACTCTACCCAATTATTTGCGCTTGTAAATTCTAAGTTTTAGTTATGTATAATTAATTTCTTTTTAGTTAGTTTAATATATAATTTAACCTTCAAGTATCATCCTCTCTAGCTCAATCAAAACATCCTATTTAACTGAAAATCAACTGAGGAAGGAATTATTTAACTATAATAGAAATATATATTAAATTATATGTGAAAATAACTATTTAATCTATTTGTATAGATGGTCATTCGATATTTTATCTCATATTTTAAAATAAAGGTGAATTACACTACTGTACCCGAAATAATCACGTCCAACTATAACTTTTTTTACACTAACACATTCGAACTTCAAAACGTCATTGTACAACCG
Organism: Scutellaria minor; assembly: GCA_954870855.1. Classification (NCBI taxonomy): domain Eukaryota; kingdom Viridiplantae; phylum Streptophyta; class Magnoliopsida; order Lamiales; family Lamiaceae; genus Scutellaria; species Scutellaria minor. The sequence continues at coordinate 7,648,493 of OX940729.1, forward strand.
TCAACCTTTGTGAATGATATTAGACCCAATGACTACTATAAGTAATCGACAACAAAATATTCATATAATATTTTTTGTCTTACTGGAATTATTATAATCAATTTTGGAAATATTTTGATAATAATTTACTGCCGGTTACTTATAGCAATCATTTGGTATCAATCGCAAAGGTTTACGATTGCACGGTAAAGTTTCAAGCAAAGGAGATAATTTTTATAATATTCCCTTAAAATAGTCATCATACACCATATAAATCTAAATAACACAAAATTAATGCATAATAATATTAAATCCAAATATAAAATGCAAACACTAAATCTAAATATAACATTCTGATAAACACCAAAATAGCCATTTCAAGACAGGTGAATTTGTAATATCAATGAACACCAAAATAGCCCTTTCAATTTTAGAGTCAAGTTTGGAGGGTTTAATGTCACGGGCTTTAAGAAAAAAGAGAAGTCCAAAATATACTGTTGGATATTCGTTTTCCATTCCTAAATATCACATTTTCAGATTTAAAATAAAAAATCAATATTCTCATTGTTACCACATTAAAAATCTAAAAAAAAATTACTTTTACCCTGGAGCTTCATTCAATCATTTAATTCCTCATTTGTTTTTTACCTTATTAGTGGATATGGATAAAAAAAACTGAGGTGTCATCATTTTGGGAGTTTATGTGAGGTCAAAATAGTACATCTTCATGATAAAGCAGTTGCAGAATAATAGTAACAAATAGCAGTTTAGAGAGAGGGTGGGGTTAGAGAGAGAGAGCTATCCACTTCCATCCATTATAAAAGGCAGCCCAAAACCTCCATTTTCAAGTATCTAATTAACACAACAAAACATTTCCCCAATTTTTCACTTCAACTTCACACAACAAAAGGAGAAAGCAAATCAATCATGGCTGCATCCAAGAGCTACTTCCCCAGAGCAAACTACCGATTCCTCCCAAGCGATCAAAGCCTGGCTAACAACTCGATGACCTTCGAGTTCGACGAGTCGGATGTCTGGAACTCCGCCGCCGCTTCACAGTCGCCGGAATTCCGGAAACAGAGTTCTAGAATATCCAGAAAGCCGTCGGCGAAGGTAGCGGCGGGGACGCCTGCTTCGTTGCCGGTCAATGTTCCCGATTGGTCGAAGATTTTGAAGGACGAGTACAAGGAGAACCGCCGCAGTAACAGCGACGACGACGATTACGAAGACGACGGCGCCGACGATGGCGACCGGATTCCGCCGCACGAGTTTTTAGCCAGGACCAGAATCGCGTCCTTATCGGTGCAGGAAGGAATCGGAAGGACGCTCAAGGGTAGAGATCTGAACAGAGTTAGAAACGCAATTTGGCAGAAAATTGGGTTTCAGGATTGATTCATTCAATCATTTTCATTCTGATTAATTAACAGTGATATATTTTTATTTTTTTCTTCAATTTTCCCCTTTCTTCAAATATTTTTGCTGTAGTTTTTTTTTTTTTTTCAGCGAATGCTTTTCTGGTTTTATTGGAAAGCCTTTTTTGACCATGATTGTTAGGAAATCAAGCTTCATACTCGATTTCCAACATTTTGAAGAGAATATAAAAGTTATGTATCAATTTACACTATTTATTTGTGTTTGACTATTTTCATTTTTCCATGTAATTGCTTGGTATCTTACATTTCAAATTCTAATATTTCAATATTTGTCATTTAATTGATATAATCAAAATAATAATTGGATAAATCAGATGCAACGGAACTTATTGGTGATGATTCACAGTGGAATAAAATATTTTTTATTTTATTTTTTATTAGAGAGAGAGAGAAAAGAAAAAAGAATATAATGTGGTGTTGGTCAATAATTGGTGGTGTTGGACTTTAGGGTGGTACTGGTGGGGTTGGTGAGAAAAATGGGCCATACTTCAATTATGTCCTCTCCTTTCTTTTTTTTTCTTTTTTTTTTTTAAATATTTTAATATATATTTAAGATACTCGTGTGGTAAATTCAATTGTGGCTGTGTTCTAATTGAAAAAAATTGAATGATGAATTTAAAATTTGTATTGGCAAAGTTATTGAAGCTGCTGGGATGGGTTCGTTCTACAATGGATCAGGAATCTATTGTAGTATTTTCATTTTGGATTATTTTTTATATGATTTGGTGGATATAAAATCTACCTCACATCTAATCTAATTGTGAAATCCAGATGCAACTTTATTGTTGAAAATTAACTAAATTCGTCGTTTTAACATCTTAGAGGAACTCCCAGCTTGTTTAAGGTAAATCTTTTTTTTTTTTAATAATATTTGGGGAGATAAGATTTGAATGTACATAAGAGGAGGCTAATCATGTGGGTGCAATGTCAAGTGAATATTGGAGTTTCTAATTTAATCAAATGATATGATGGACTTAACCTATTGGATCTTGGTATAAACTTGGACGCATAACCCATCATACGTGTATATTAGTAATTTGTTACTTTTTCTTCTTTGCAAAATATAGAAACTAGTAATTTTGACTTGCGAGCACATGCACATCCTATTTTATGTTATAAAGGAAAATAATATAGCTAGTTCATATTAAATTGACATGTGCATACGAATAATTTGCTAAGAAATAAGTCAATATTTTGATATTTAGATGTGAATTAAACACAAAAGTTTCTATGAGTTTATCTTAAAGTTGTTCTCAATTTTCTAAGTTATCAGTTTGTGGATGGACATGTTTTATAAAATTAAATTTCTTAAGTTGTTTTACAAAAATCTTATTCTACAATATATTGTATATTTTTTATATTGCTCGCAATATATATATATATATATATCGTGGTCGGTTGTAGTGGTCGAATGAAGGGACGAGATGAGCCTATATATTGATTGTTCGCCATTGAGATTCTCGACATTGTTGTTCTCGTGAGCTTGTTGTGGGCCTTGATTTGGTTAGGGTTTATAATGAATTACTCCAATTGTGGGCTTGAGTGGAAGAGGTTCATTAACTGCATCATCTGATTGTTGTGAGACTGTCTCATAAAATAAATTTTGAGAGGTGAAGCCCTATTTAGATGATCCAAATGTAGATGATCTGTTTTATCTTAATTATAATATGAAATGAATTGAGTGAAACTGTCTCACATATTATGATTTGTGAAATGATTTCTCCCAAAATTGCCAATAATAACACACATCAAGTATTAGATTCTATTTAAGTATCGTTTTAAACATTTGTCAAAATATTAATAAATATAAAATTCTGACAAACACACACTTAACTAAAAAATGAATTTTGGATGCTAATTTTGAAAGAGAACTAGATTAGTTAAAACGAAATGAGGTTTTATTTAAGTCTTACATTATAGTTGAAAATTTACTTGTTAGGTTGAAAATTGACAATTTTTAAGGATAAAGGAGCATAGAAGTTCAAAAGAACAAATAACTAAAATAAAAATCGAACCTTTAAAATAATGATACATAAATGAGATCAGAAGGGATATTATCTAACCTGTTCTTATTTTTTTATTTACATCACGTTTAATTTACATATATAAGAACACGATAAGACATCTTGTCACACCAAGAAAATATATCAATTTCCATTATTGAAATTTGAGGGGACAAAATATAAGGGACAAGCTGTGATGACAGCGTGGTCATCAAATTAGAATTATGAAACCATAATTATAACGGAGATACAGCGTCGTTTTGATGGACTCTGCTGTCGTTTTCGTTAAATCCGTCATTTTCTCTTCTGGAATTTCAGCTACGGACACTAACACCGTTACATTTAATATCAACTGTTTTTTTTTCTAATAAGCAAATTCTAAGTACATATTATATGATGCATAAATATGTCTATGTACATAATAATGACTTTATTATTAATAATAGTTTTGATAAAGATAGCCTATATTATATTAATACATTAACTAGGCTATCATTTATTCACTATTCTAGAAAGTTTTTGATAAAGATAGGCGATTAATATATTTATTTTTTTGGGGAAATTGGTATTTATTATTAGTCCCATACCCTACCATGCATACTTATTTATGGACTATATTTATATTTAATGTGGTAATGGGCCAATCTAGCTGGAAGTGATGGGATTTGTTATGTAGGATATTAAATACGTTCGAAATTACAAAATCAAAATTTGAAATTGAATTTATATTATAATAAATAAATTTGCTCATTTACGAATATATGTGGTTTAAATGCAAAAATCAACTTAAAATATTGTCTATTTTCAATTTGTAATTTTGTTTTTCTTCTCTGATTGCAACTCAAAATTCAAGAGTTTTTCAAATTGTAATCAAAACATTTTTCCGACAATTTTTTGATAAATGCACAACACGTAACTTGCAAGTGACTTTCATAAGGTAAATTATGTCATTAAAAAAAAATTGGATTGCAAATTGAAAAGTTGTGAGAAAAAAAATTAGATTGCATTTTGAAAAACTTAAGGTTGCAGCAATCGGATAAAAAATTAGATTGCATTTTGAAAACTTAAGTTGCAAATTGAAAGTATTCATACTTCAGGTTGATTTTTACATTCAACCTTGTGTGTTGTAGGTTGAACCATAAAAGAGTATTTTTCTTTAAATAAAATCTTTAATATTTTTGTTTTCAAAAAGAACAGAACACACTATATTTTATTTTTAGTAAATCTCATTATCACGTATATATGAAATGTTGAAATGTAGGGGGTGATTGCCTTACCAGTCTTTGGCTTTAATGATAATTATCACGTTATTCCAATCTCATTATCACATATATAAAAGATTAATGTTCGGAAAAATGATCAAATACACCTCTAATGTCCACTCTAAGATCAGGTACATATTGAAAAAGAAAAAAAAAACTATTTTATCTACCTTACATTGTAATATGCATAATGCATTCTTTGAAAGACCAAAAATAAGATAATGGAAGGAAATTTTCTAAGGCAAACAAAATTATCTTTTTTTTTTTTTAAAGCATTCATTTATTTAGTTTGCCGAGTATTCTATATCTTAATTTGAGCAGAATTTTCAGTTTGTCCTCCTTAAATTGTAACCAAAAGAAAACAATTCTTTGATTTCATTTCTTCAGAGTATATTTGCTAGTGACCAATTAAATGTCATTAAAATACAATTAGCCAATAATAAATAAAGAAATAAATAAATGTAGTTTAAAAGTTTTATGGGATAGATACCAACCACATTTTATTGAACACGTACACGTTTCTTGGCCCTTTATGGTTTAGTTCGGCCAAGTTTGGTTTGTCAACTACTTCCATCAATTTTGTTTGACATCCAATTTTGTTTAAATTGGGGCATGGTGGGCCCTTTTCTTATCTCATCCCATCCCATATTTAGGTTTAAAATACAAATTACACAATTTTATTTGTTTTGAGTTTGATTATTGATAACTTATATGAGCTTGAATTATCAATCATAACAATTTAAATATATAATCAAGAATTCGGTTTATTTGTACATGTTGGATAATCTTAACATTACATTTCTCAATTGGGATAAAATCAATTTTGAATTCCTCCACTCTCAGTTGTAGTTTTAAAAAGATTAAAAATTGATCACATTTCATAGAGGAGTGAAAAGCTATACAAAGTAGGGGTGAGTGTCAGGATCTGGTTCCCCGCGTTCAGATTTTCGGTTCGAATACCCAACGTTTTGACTATCTAATTTTATTATCCAAAACTGATACGAAAAATTTGAGTACCCATAATTTTGGACACCCAACCTTTTCAAATCTGTGTGAGGTAAATCCATAATTGTACAATATAAATAACTTGCACTAATTGAATATAAAAAAATAATTAGAAAAGAAACATAATTCCTTTTAAATAATAAAATAAGATAAGATATTAGAAATGCACAAATTAATATTCCATTTCAGAACGGATTCAAATATTATCGAAAATGTTGTGATTAATCAATAATTTGAATGATTAATTAACTTCTCTTATGATGCTAAAATAACTTAAATGGGAATTCATCTTAATAAAAAGTTGTTGTTATTTTTTTAGGAAAAATGTCAAGAAAATTCATTTAATTGATTAGTAATAAAATTTATGAGTTTCTAATAGATCGTAATTCATAACACATATTATTTATTGGAGAAATTGAATGTATTACACAATGATACAAACTTAATACATCAACCCATTGTTATAGGAGTGTCAAAAAAAGAAAAAAATTGAAAAAAATTAAAATTAAAATTGAGTATCCGTTCGGGTATCCAGGTAGTTTTAGGACACTTGAAAATCGATTTGAAGTTATGTTTTGGGTACCAAATGCTCAAAATTTTAAGACAAATCCGATCCGATCAGGTCGTCCGAAAGTATCCATAACCCAACAATCTTTTGGTCTTGATTTGTTCTTAACTCACTCAATACTTCTTGAAAACTTAATTTGAGTTGCAAAAAATTCAAATTCAAACACAAAGACTAAAGCTTAAAGCTTAGCAACAAATTTTGTTTTAAAACTTAAAGTCATTTTATTATTATATTTATTATTTCCTTTTTGCGTAGTTTTGCTTTTTGTAGGGCTTTTGCGGAGTTGGGCATTTCTTGCATAGAAAAATACCTTCATATATAAAAATAATAAAACTTAAATAAAAAATGTGAAAGGCGGGTTGCTCCATGATGGATTCAGCCCTTTCTATCCGGCCCATGCCCGACTGTACCGGACTTTCATACTTCGTAAAGCTTTGGGCTCAGGCCCATATAATTTGTAATATTAGCTTTCTACCCAATTTGATTGAATTGGACCAAGAAATATAAGTACGCCCATTAAAAAATATACAAGGTACAATTGAGGATAAGTAATGATGGTCATATAATATAAAACTTTTTTTTTTTTTTGGGAAGAAGTATTTGTCTTGTTTGATACATGAATCGTAATATTTTTTTTTTTTTGTTTTTTTATAAGTAAACTGTTTTTTTTTAATATATAGAACAAATTGAGATTTCAAAAAAAGAAGAAAAACATTAGATATTTCTGAATAATCGGATATTTTAAGTTTATGAGGATTTGCTTTGATTATTTTTTGTTTTTTTACTATTTTAAGTATAATTTTTATTAGGGTGCGGCTATCCGCACCCCATAACTTACTAAACACACCTCATTTTTATACAAATGAAAAATATAAAAACACTAGAAATGGGGTGTGTAAGTAAGGTTTAGGGTGCGGATAGCCGCACCCTTTTATTTATTAGTATTATGAAATAATTATAATATAAAGTGGATGTCCTTTGGCTCTTCACATTCTATGAGTTACATTCCCCCACTACATTTCCCACTTCTTTCTCACATTATGATTCATATTAATATGTAGTTAATTAGACCATGTATCTTTATCTATAAATAGGTGGTTTGTCACCTTCATTTGTATGGCAAGAAAGATCCATACTTGAGTGAATAAAATAATATTTCTCTACATCTTGCCTTTTTCTACCTTCTCTATTTTGTCCATTTCTTTATTAGTTTTACAACACGTTATCCGCACGATGAGTCTCTATTTTGAGAGCTAAAATTGAAGATATTTGGACAAATGAATTGGATATGTAGCGCCCCGGATCAAAATGAGCATAATTTATTAATTAAATATTTTAACCTATGATTTAATAATTTTGTGCGTATGAATTAACTGTTTAATTTAATTTGTGCGTTTCAGATAAGTGTTTAATGCACGTTTAAGAACGATAATTTTTATTAGATGTGGAACATAGGATATTTATATACCATTAGATGCGTATCGAGAAAACGAGAAGATAGAAATGAACTAGAGGTCAATCGGAGAGCCGTAGCTCGAACGGCGAAAAACAGCCGCAAAACCCTAAACCCTAACCCTTGATCACCCTTTCTCTCTCCTCTGTTCTTTCTCTCTCCACCGTGCCGGAGAAGCTGCCGGGGGTCGCCGGAGGTCGTGGTCAGACGCTGGAGTGCCGGCGCCGCCGTGGGTGGCGGCGCCGGAGAAGGACAGTATGTATATATGTATGTATTCGTGCATGTGTGTGTGCATGTAGGTGTGTTAGTGTGTGAGTGTGTTTGCATGTTGTTGGGGCGGCGCATGGTGGCGCCGCCGTGTGTGATCGGTGGGCCGGCGACGGGAGGTCGTCGGCGAGGTGGTCTGGTAGGTGGCCGGCGGCTGGTGTCCGCCGGCCAAGAAAGCCGATGTGTGTGTGTATGTTTTCCCATGCGTGTGTGTGTGAGCTGCTGTGTGGGTGTTTTGGGCAGCGGCTGGTGGTGGCCGGCGACTGGGGGTCGCCGGCCAAGGTCACGGTGATGAGTGGTGGTCGCCGGCGGCAGGTGGCCGCCGGCCAGAGGGAGAGATCAGTGTGTGTGTGTATTCGCGTGTGTGTGGGTGTGTTATAGCATGCTTGTGTGTGGTGGCTGTGTTGGTGGATGGGCTTGGTCGGAATGGGTTGCCGGCGATGGGAAGTCGCCGGCGGAGGAGCTGGGAGTGGTCGCCGGCGACGGGAAGTCGCCGGCCGGAGTTTTGGTTGGAGTTGAAATTTTGGAAAAATGTGACTTCGAAGGATTTTGCGGCGTAATTTCCGGGCACTATTCATGCCGGAATCCGGCGATGGACGGACGGAGGTGGTAGCCGGCGGTGCGGGGTATCCGGCGAGGTAGGTGGTGGTGGCTGGAGGCGGCGCCGCCGCGCCGGGCGACGCCGGGAAGTGGCCTGCTCGAGCAGGCCACCGTCGGGTAACCTGGGCAGAGGCTGGCCGAGAAAACTCGACCAGCCGGGTTGGGTCGCGCCTAGCTGCCGAGAAAACTCGGCAGCCGTAGGGTGCCGGGTGCCGGCAGGCACCGTGCGCGCCCGTCGGGTGCCGACGCGCACCCGACGCCGTGTTTTCGATCCGAATCTCATTTTCTTTCCGTCATTCATCCGTATCGAGTCATCGCTGACGAGACGTCATTGACCGAGGGTCGTGGGCCCGGTCAAAGTCTACCCTTTGACCAAAATTACCATTTTACCCCTTAACTTAAAATGCTCCGTTTGAGCTCGTTTTAACTCCGATTGAGCTCATTCTTTTTGCGTTGCGATCCTTATTTCATTTCCTATCTATTCAGCCACCCATACAGATCTGACCCTCTCATTTCTTGAACTCCAATCTTTAGATCGTTCGATCCGTCGTGTCGTTAGCAAGCGTTTTTCCGTCGGAACCTTTTACAGCTTTATTTATACAGTATTTAAGATCTAAGAAACATCGTAACTATGTAGGCTACTTATTGGACTGAGCTTTGAGATAGCAAGTTATCAGACTTTCGGATTTATCAACTCACGTGGGTACCACCGAACAAGGTGGGGGTAATTCCTATCCTTTTATCTGTTTACAGTTTTCCCTATTTAAATGCATGATTGAGGAATACTAAATGCTGTGAATATATTTGTTGTGCCATATTATTACTGTGGTTGGACTGATGTCCACCTTGATCATGCATTCTGTTCGTCCCTTGCTATTTTCTACTACTCTGAAAAGGTCTAGCGGTCCTTAAAATACGCTAGCGGTATATGAGACCGTTTACAGGGTAAGACGGGGGAACCCCGCACCTATGCGTCCCTTGTCATTTCTAATATCTGCTATGCATTTTATGTGCTGTGGCAATGTGACTTAAGATTATTTTACTAGTACTTTCTTGAGAGTCATAAGGGGCAGAGTTATTCCCACGAGTGTATTCCACGCACTCACCCCATTATTTTGTACTCACACTACAGGCGATGACGAGCATGAGGAACCCTAGTCGGAGTGAGAGGATGAACTGTTTTCTAACTTTTGTTGTATGAGACGAGGTCTCCAAACATTTTCAAAACAATGTTTTAAGTTTAACTTACGTTTTTGTAATATTTCTGTATTTATATTTTGAGTACTTGTGAGGATGGGAGATCCTGATGAATAGTTTCCGCTGTATATGATGTATATTATCGGTGTGAGACCGAATGTTATCGGACGAAGCCGATTTTTGTTATGAGATGGATTCTCATCGTCTCTTACCTCTATCTTCTGTTGTCCCTTACTTAATTCTTTCTGTATATGTTAAGCGACCCTTGCTTTTCTATCTTCACGCCCGGGTAAAACTCTGATATTTTAACAAAAGATTTCGGGGCATGACAGGATAAGCACTATTATATATTTTTGGATACTTTTGAGGTAACATCTCTCATTTGATATTTATTTGTTTTTCATTATGACTACCCTTACAAAGCTAGAATTTGCATCTCTTAACATTAGTGGAAAAAATTATTTATCATGGGTATTAGATGCCGAAATTCATCTTGAAGCAATGGGTCTTAAAGATACCATTGTTGAGAAAAATAATGCCTCAAATCAAGATCGGACTAAGGTAATGATTTTCCTTCATCATCATTTGGATGAAGGATTAAAAGTTGAATATTTGACTGTGAAAGATCCTATTATGTTATGGATGGGTCTAAAAGAAAGATACGACCACCTGAAGATGGTCGTCCTTCCAAAAGCCCGTTATGATTGGCTCCATCTACGACTACAAGATTTTAAGTTTGTAAGCGAATATAATTCGACAATGTTCAAGATTACTTCTCAATTAAAATTATGTGGTGAAAATATCACTAACAATGATATATTGGAGAAAACATTCTCTACTTTTCATGCCTCGAATTTGCTCCTGCAGCAGCAATATCGAGAAAAAAGGTTTAAGAAGTATTTTGAATTCATTGTTTGTCTCCTTATCGCCGAGCAAAACAATGAATTATTATTGAAAAATAATGAGTCCCGATCCACTGGTGCTAGTCCATTCTCTAAAGTGAATGCAACTCAATCTCAAAATTTTGGGCGTGGTCGTGGTGGAAGCCGAGGACGTGGTGGCCATTATCGTGGGCACGGTCATGGAAAATATACTCCATATAATAATAACAATCTTGACCGTGGCAAGAAATAAATTGTCTCCCAAAAGAGAGCTAATGGAGAAAAGAAAAATTATGAAGATAAATATTTTCGATGTGGCATGGAAGGTCATTAATCCCGTATCTGTCGAATTGCAAATCATCTTGTTGAACTTTATCAAGCATCATTGAAAAAGAAGGATAAAAATGTTGAGGCAAATACAAATGATAAAAATGTGGAAACAAATCTTGTTGATGGAAATGTCGTTTATAATGGCCTTGATGATATGACTCATCTTGATGTGGTCGATTTCTTTGTGGATCCTAAAAATCTCAAAAGAAATTGAATGTTGAATGAATTTTTTTTATGAAGTTTATATGTTATAAATAATATTTTGCATCTTTTACTAATGTTTATGCATCTTTTAATTTTATATGTAATTTCTTCCTGAAGAAGAAATGGATACAAAACCATTGGGATTAAATAATAATGGTGATTTTTGTCTAATTGACAATGCTTCTACGCACACCATTCTTAATGATAAAAAATATTTTTCTCATATAAAAAAGAGGGAAATAAATGTTAATACTATAAGTGGTCGTGCAAACTTAATTGATGGCGACACCATATTTCTCCCTGAATGAACTAAGATTCTCATAGATAATGCACTATTATCTCCCAAGTCTCGTAGAAATTTATTGAGCTTTAAAGTTATTCGTCAAAATGGATATCATATCGAGACTTTGAATGAGAAGAATGTTGAATGTTTGTTGATTACAAATACTATTTTTGAAAAGAAATATATATTAGAAAAGTTGTATTCATTTTTTTCTAACTTATATTATACAAAAATAAATACAGTTGAAGCACATCACCTAATAGACCTGAAGTCTACAAATCCTAATGATTTTATGGTTTGACATGATCGTCTTGGACATCCTAGTTCTATAATGATGAAGCGAATAATTGAAAATTCACATGACCATTTATTGAAAAATCAAAAAGTGTTGAAAGTTAATGAGTACTCATGTGTTGCTTGCTCACAAGGAAAATTGATTGTTAGGCCTTCACTAGCTAGAGTGGGAATTGAATCCCCTGCATTTCTAGAATGAATTCATGGTGATATATGTGGGCCTGTAAATCCACCATGTGGACCATTTCGATATTTTATGGTGCTAGTTGATGCATCAACAAGATGATCACATGTATGTTTATTGTCTTCTCGCAACCTGGCGTTTACGAGATTACTTGCTCAAATAATTAAATTGCGAGCACAATTTCCTGATTATTCAATTAAGATAATTCGTCTAGACAATGCTGGTGAATATTCATTACATGTTTTTGATGATTATTGCATGTCCATTGGAATAAATGTTGAACACCTTGTAGCACATGTTCACACAAAATGGTTTGCCACCTTCATTTGTATGGCAAGAAAGATCCATATTTGAGTGAATAAAATAATATTTCTTTACATCTTGTTTTTTTCTACATTTTTCTTTATTTTGTCTATTTCTTTATTAGTTTTACAACAATTACTACATTAATTTACGTTTTTCAATTTAAATTTCTAACATTGAAGCCTAACACCACACCAATATAATGCAATGCTCTTCAAATACTCAAACCCTAACACAAATATTTCAAACTCACCAAAATCAAATCTGTCGTTTCGTTTTTACACATACAATATTAATTAAGATAAATGCTAACAAACTAAAAAAAGTCCACATTTCAGATCCAATCCTTCATTTTTACACATGCAATATCGAACCAAGATAAATATTCTGAAAATAAGACTAAATTGATAAATTATGTATTAAAAACGAATTCGAAATGAAGAAAAAATTAGTAGTACATTTTTTAAATTAAAAATAAAAATGGTTTAAAAAAATGAAAACATAAATGCTGTAAAAATAAATTAATGTGATAGTGAAAGATAAAGAAAAAGTAAGTACAATCCTGCAAATATTATACCTGATTTTCGATTTTTTTTATATAACTAAATATGTGGCTTTCCAGTTTTGACAAAGATTGTTTGACGGAAAATTTTCAATTTTATGTTTCTGCATACTTTTCTATTTCTATAAAATATCTATAGATATAGATTCCCTTGTTTGTTAATTTGCTAAATTAAGTTTGACTCTTTAAATTATTTGAATGAATCAAGTTATATGATGCGGATTAATTTACAACTCATATTCACAATTTATATATGGATTTATGAAATTGAACGAGTTATGTTTGTGATCAATTAAGTATTTGTCTCACGTTAATTATCTATGAGAATGTGTCATATAAGTTTTCTTGAAATTGTTTATATGTTAAAAAAATGATACTTGATCTATTCAAACGAAGTGTTTGGAGTTATTGTCTTAAATTAATAAAAAAATAAGTTTTAGACTAATATGATCTTAAACAATATCAATATCTCTCCATTCATTCCTATATTAATACAATTTTTTTTTTCTCTTCTTCTTAATTATTTCATTGATGTGAGATAATATAAAAAAAGAAATTAAGAAAATTTTGAGATAAGGAAAATTTGTGGAATCTTGTGTAAATCTATACTAAAAGCAGGACAGTTGAGAGAAATTACAGAAATGTCATTTGTTGACGTCAGCAAAATTCTAGCCAAACACCCAAAAAAATTCGATCCGACTTAGATTGATTGAACCGAATAAATAATAGTAAAATCGAATAAAATAAAGAAAAGACCGGCTTAGATTGATTGAACCGAATAAATAATAGTAAAATCGAATAAAATAAAGAAAAGACGGTGTCGGTGCCTACTCGGGCAAATTAGTTAGGCTTATTCTGGTCGGTCAATTTTGGCCAGCCAGAAGGCTTATTCTGGTCAGCAAATTAGTTAGGCTTATTCTGGTCGGTCAATTTTGGCCAGCCAGAAGGCTTATTCTGGTCAGTCAGTTTTGGCCGGCTATAACATTTTTTTATCAGATTGGGAGTCAAAGCTCTCTCTTTTGTTGAATACAGTGATTTTCGGATCTAGAATTCGATCCTTTTGAATGATAATTGAGGCCCTATTTATAGACTAAGCTTAAGATACATTACTTGAAAAATAAGAAATAAATCCTTTGAGTTTAGGGTTTAGATAAGGAAAATACGGATTTGATCCTATCTAAATTGGATATGATTTGATCTTGATTTATTTCCTTCTTTGAAAATCTCTTCTTGAAATAAACTCTAAGTCTTTTCAGCTCTTCTAGAACGTGACCTAAGTGATCTATAGTTATCTTCTCATCTTTATTACTTTAGGTCCACCGTGGATGATATAAAGGCTTGGTAAGTTTCTGGTAGGCTCATGATTCTAACTCTTCTTTGTGGCTTGTGGATCATCGATTCTCTGATTGGCTAAGTATTCTCAGCTCTTCTAAATTCTTGTATCTATGGTCGTTAAGCTCTTCTAAGGTAGTTAAGCTCTTCCCAAATGAAATTGATCTTGAGTACTCTGGGCATCTGAGCTTTCCATGTCTTCAGCTTTATCTTGATCGGTCTACTAGGGCCAATAAATCTCTAGTAAGCTTGGTCATCTCTAGTCGACCTTCTTGGCGACTAGGAGTCCGGTCGAGTTGAGCTCGGGTCGGAATCGATTCTATCTCTGGTCGGCCTACTAAGGCCGACGAATCTCTAGTAGGCTTGTGATCTCATCTTAGCCCACTTATCTCTGGCCAGCTCAAGTATTTGACTTGTACTCTTCGTCCTCACCTAAGTTGAGCTCACTCTCGGCTCTTCTGACCTCGGTTCATCCGAACTCTTCCAACCTTGATTCACCTTGACTCATCTGAAGTCTTCCAACTTTGGCTCATTTGAGGTCTCATCTGAGGTCTTCCAACTTTGGCTCATCTGAGGACTTCCATCCTTGGTTCACCTTGAGCTTGGGTCAGACCTCGATTTGAGTCGGACACCTCGACTTGGGTCAGCTACCTAAGCTTGGCCCATCTAGGCTTGGGTCAGCCACCTAGGCTCGATCCTATTTAGGCTCGGCCCCATCTGAGCTCGGCTCTATCTAGGCTCGACCTCATTTGGGCTCGGGTCGGCCCCAACTCGGAGTTGTGGTCGGTTCGGTTTCTGGTCGGCCACTTCTAATCCTCCACGTGCCCGGTTTTGTTTTGCTCGGGTTAGGGGTACAACATCATTTTCATTCTCAAAACTATGATGTCATGTAAACTTATTAAAAAAAATAGAGAACAACAATCTTTATTACTAAATTATCTGCAAAATATATTGAATAACTATTAGAAATCTTTTAGGATAAACCACTCCTGAACTATATATGGTTGTGAAGAGAAAAAAAAAAGTTTGAAAAACATGAAATAGTGAGATTAAGGATGTTGGTTTCCTCTCATTAAATTAGATTTGTGAAATGTGATTTAAAGAATATAATATCAAAATAATATAATATCTATGTTTGTTTTACATAAAGTAATGTTTCCATGTATGTAATTGGGAAATGAGGATGAAAAATAGGATTCCCTTTCACTTTCTGTTGCTACCGTTACCCACATTTATAAGTCAAAGTGGACATAAAATATTTGTTCCACTTCAAATATTTGTTCAATCCCATTTGTCTCCATACTAATCATCATTTTTATTGGACAAACAAAAAACTGTCTTACTTTCTCATTAAATTATTATTTTTCACCTATAGTGGTAGGTGTGAATCTACATACGTATTTGTTCCAAGTATAACATAATAAAATAAATTACTTTTCTATGAAAAAATAATTCTTTTATTTTAGTATCTAGATTACAAAATTACTAATATGTTATGGACATTAGAGTTCAAAATTATTATCAACTATGTCATGTCTTACGTGTTCCAAACGAAATATGTTTACAAAGTAAATTTAAAATATTAATGAATAATATGTTAAAAAACTCAAACTAAACAACCTGTTGATTACTATGAGAAATAGTAATCATAAGGTTTGGTTTTATTTTCAATCTACATTTTTTTTCCTATAACCATTGAATATTAATTGTAACACTTAAACAATTTATTTAACCACAAGAATAATATAAACAAGTGACAAGATAGTTTTCCATCAACAGCATAAAAACTTTTAAAATGAAATTTTATATACTCCGAAAATTTATGACTCTACCTAATCCAATAAAATATTTTAAACGTCTTTTTATTTTTAATTCCATCATACATCGTCACAAAAATTTCATCACAGCTATTTTTTTCTGATAACAAATTGAGCCAAATACAAAAAACTTTTTGTAATGTTACTTTTGTAATCAGTGTTTTGAGGGGTAGTTTGGGGTATTCGCAAGTCAAACTTTATTAAACGCGGAGATCATTAAAGCTTGTCCCCACCAACGCTCATACCGTGCAGATTGACCAGTTCTATTGTAGTTTTACCTTTTTACCCCTCCTAAAATTAAATTAGTAAATGGAAAACCAACCTCGAAATTCAAACGATTCTATTCTCTAGTGCTGCTGTCTAACCCTCATCATGACTCTACCACTACTCTTTTTTTCTTTTTCTTTTCCAAACTTTTTTTTATAAATAAATATAACTGAAAAAAGCTACTTTGTGATCTTCTACAATGCACTGCCGTTGCTCTCTCTCTCTCTCTCTCATGTAATTTTATTAATCTTGGATATTGTAATTACTTTTCATTTCAATTAAGCTTACATAAGTTAATATTAAAATTAATTCAATTATATGTGGTAGAAATTTTTAAATAATATGGTGGGTAATAAAAATGACAATTTTCGACTTGATACGAGCACAATAGCAAAAAGGTTAGATTAGTGTTAGAGCAACATGAAATTTTTTGTGTCGATCCGTAAAAATACAACTGAAATTAACAAATAATAGTTTGAAATTGTTGACAGCACGACACATTATACTATAAAATTCTTTTAAATTTTTATAATTTTCAATTTGTATAGTTATTATGATAAATAGATTTTGTAGTTATTGTGTATTAACTAATGTCATGTTATATAAGTCAATTTAGTTGTGAGTTTGTAGTTCAAAATCCCTCTTTTCCTGTCTCTTTTGCATACATAACGATAAACGAGTGTGCTCATAAGCTTGCACTTCACTCTCATTGGTTGCCTAGTCCATCAGAATGATTGAATCCACCCAGTATATTATTGATATATTTTCTTCTAATTATTTTGAATTTATTAATGAATGATTTATTTCTGTCAAAAAAAAAAAGGTCAATTTGGTTGTTTAGGTATTTTTCTATTGGATCAAAATCATATTGTCTTGTGTCAGCAATAAATTTTCGTCATTGGGATTGTATTTACCTTAATTCTTAGCATTTTATGTTTGTGTTTACTTTTATCGCATTTATGGTGTCATGGTGTTAATAAGACTTCATCACACGATTTTGTCACCCCTATGTATTATGAATAATAATATATATAAATATAACAAACAACCCTAATAATATATGTAATTTGGAAATGAATATAATTGATTTCAATATTTTCTTACTCAATTTATACAAGTCGAATATGTTGATGCTCAACAGTACAATCTGGAAAGACATTATTTAATTGTTTAGTTTTACGAAAAAAATATTGTAATTCAAATAACTAATATCTACAGACATATGACAAAAAATTGAGATGATATCATCTTGTTCCAACTAAGCTCACAAACTTGAACTTACTTAAACCATCTTTATCAACAAACTCCCACAACCCAACATCTTAATAAAAAATTTATTTCTCTCTCCTCCATATACACAACCTACAACACAACCCAACCTCTACAATTTTCACACTTTATCAATAACATCAACCCAACCTATAACAATTATTAATTTAATGATTTAATAATTACATATATATATATATATATATATTTTATAATCAATTTTTTATTATTTGAATTATGTACGAAATATATTAAATTATATGATATTCCAAATTCGTAATTAAAAAAAAAAAATGACCAACTTAAAATAAGTTACAATCTCAATA
Organism: Scutellaria minor; assembly: GCA_954870855.1. Classification (NCBI taxonomy): domain Eukaryota; kingdom Viridiplantae; phylum Streptophyta; class Magnoliopsida; order Lamiales; family Lamiaceae; genus Scutellaria; species Scutellaria minor. The sequence continues at coordinate 7,666,312 of OX940729.1, forward strand.
ACAAAAATAAAATTACAAGAATTGAAATACAAAATTATTGTTACATAAGTCAAGCTACAAATTGATAATTTATTTAAAAACAAATTAATAAAATTTATCTTTAATATCAACAATCAAAATTATATTCATAAAATAATTAATACCATCAATAAAAAAGTGACACATGACATAAATGGTAAAATTGGGGGTGATGACTTGGGTTGTTTCATAGGTTGGCCAACCAACCTATTCCACAACCGGTCACACCATTTTCTTTATTTTTCATTTTCTTTTTAATAAAAATTTTTGTCTTCTTCCTAAAACCGATCGCATGACCCAACTAATAAACATGGTCTTATACTATCAAGAAATGAAAGAAGATTTCCACCACCAAATTTAATTCAAATGCAACTCCCTTTGTTTTGTTTTCACAATAAATTGCTAAGCTGCGAACCTTCATTACAGACGAGTTGTTGTAGTTGTAACCTAGATTATGAATTGAGGATGAATTTTTTGGGTTGTAACTTGCAACTCAGTGACGGATCCACCTTAAGGCCAAGGGGGCATTGGGCCCCTTGAAATTTTGAAAAATAGTTAGGGGTATTTTAGTAATTTCATCATTTGAATTAATAAAAGTAAAGAAATAGGATAACAGTAGTTACGCACAACACAGTTTGTTTTGCTGATTTTCTTCCTTGTCTTCCACCCCAACATAAATCCCTCAGGCCTGAGCTTTATTTTTAAATTTTTTTTTTCTTTCTCTCAATGTCTTTCTATCTAATTTTAACATAAAATATTATTTTTATATAATTTTTATGGTTTATTTTTTTCTTTATTATTATAGATTTATTATATCTTAAATTGTATATGTGATATAATGATTAGATGCAAAAGTTTGATGAATGATTTTGTATTTTATTTACAAATTCTTTATCCATACTTGTAGTTATGGAAAAAAAAAATTATGGTAGGTAATTGTCAAAATATTCTTTAAAATTTATAGTTTTTTGTATTCTAATAGTGATAAACAATATTTAAGTTTAAGTGAAGTTATAAATAGAATTTATCAAGCATTGAGTAAATGAAGAAAGTGAGATGAAATTTTGTAATCTAAGTGTTAGATATAATTAAGTTACTAATTATGGATTTTATTATTTTATAATGTAATATATTAGTGTTCACTAATTTCTTTTAGCTACTCCCGCAAGTGTACGGTGTAGGGTGTAGAAGTGGTGAGCAAGGTCGATTCCACAGAAACTGGCTATCTAGGCACTAACTAACTACTCAAATTCAGTTTTCAGCTTTATCTAGGAGAATCAAATCACACCGATTGTAGATTAATTCAATAGAAAAGTAACTACACAAATAAATTCACTCAAGAATAACAGATATCTAAGATAGGTTCTAGGACATGCTTTCATCTAATTCTCATCAAAACATCAATTTAACCAATTCAAGTTCATTAATCAATCATCCTATATGAGCAATCACATATGTCGAATTAACAGCTCTCCCAAGTCAGTCAACAAGTTGATTATTATGCCACCAGAGGTATCCCTACTCAATTTAATTGAAACATAACAACTCCCAAAAGTACCTAAAATTGATTTCTCATCACATAAATTCATTAATCTCCCGATCTAAGTCTTTTTATGTATCATGTGTTTATTCTTCCATAATTAAATCTCATGTCTCGAATTTTGATCTAATTACTAAAACATGCTCAATTACCGGTCGAATAACCAAACAAGCAATCAACTCATAAACACACAAATAGAATAAACAATCATGAACTTGGAATTGAAATTAAAGATTCATTTAGATTCGAATCAAATTACAAACAAGCCCTAGAAACCCTAGAAAATTAGTTAGACATGATGATAAACAAACTCATAGACAAGATTGGAAATATCATATCTACTAAGATCTAACAAAAGAAGAAAATAATAAAACTCTATTAGACGATCTCGCGATTCCTCGATCTCTTGAATTCTTCTTCAAATCCTCTCGCTGCTTCTCAGACTATCGTGTTTTTCTGTATGAATCTCTTTTCTCTCTTGCTCTCTCTCCCTCTCTTCATATTGAGTATTTATATTGTTGTGGGAATCTTCCAAGTGAAGTAAAAGGTGAAGATTATCCAAGAAAACCAAATTTTAACGAGTTCCTGTTCACCTGGGCACGATCATGCTGTCCAGCACGATCGACCGTACCCTACCAAGAGGTCACTGGTTTTTGCACGGAGTTGACCGTGCTGGACCGTGCCCCACCACCTAGCACTCATTGTAAACTGGCGCACGGTCGTGCTACATGGCACAACTAGACCGTGCGCCACCAACTCTTCCACGCAATCTTGTATTTCAACTCCTATTCTTCCTCGTTTTTCTGTGATTCCTTCTTTGATCATCAATTACACTTGAAACTTGCACTTTTCTCATCAAAATCATGAAACTAAGCACAAACACATCAAATGAAACTTATACAATATAATATCAGAAATCACCATAAAAACGTATCTAAATATATCCACATGAATACATAAACATACACAAAAATACCTGAAAAACGACACTTATCAATTAGTTTTATCGAAATTATGATAAATTTATGTGCTTAGTTTAAAATTATAGTTTTTTTTATAAGTTGACGTGGGCCCCCTGGATCGAAATCCTGGGTCCGTCACTGTTGCAACTTATATTTATGTTCCAAAATCATTTAAGTTGTTAAATTTGTATTAATTTCATTAGTTTTACAAAATTTTTAAAATTTGATTAATCTTGAAAAATTATATTTTTTAACTTGATTAATCTTGAAAAAAATGTAAAGTGAAATTATATTTTATACTTAGGTTATAGAAAGATTACACTAATCAATTATAATATAATAAAAAATAAATTTAAATGAATACTTTAATTAATATATTTGGAATATTATATGTAGTGCAGCACTTAGTACAAAATGTTATAGATGGAGTACAATTTTACATTAATGGAGTACAAATTGTTGTAGATGACGTTTGTGGTTGTATCTGTAGTCTCATTCTATAATAAATGTAGGGTTATTCTACTATAGTACTATTTATGGGAAATGATGATTTCTTGTTTGGTCATCAAATAAATTTAAAAGCAATATACAATTGATAATGCTCAAAATGGACTTTCGAAATCCAAGTCATATTTTTCAGACTTATTTATTTTCCAATATAGATTTTAATTTCTTTCCATTTTGAAATCCAAGTCATATTTTTCAGACTTATTTATTTTCCAATATAGATTTTAATTTCTAAACAAATGTGTGACGTGTCAACCCATAACTCAAACTTCACAATTCACATGTAAATTTGTGAAAATGACTTTGATTTGTGGGTATAAAAAATTCATCTTATGAAATTATTCGTAAGACCGTCTCACACAAATTTTTCTGTACAATTTAATCTCGTCTTCAACTTTATAACAAGGGTTCAAGAGCTACCATCTTTAATAAATTTCACTTCACAACTTAGCTATTACCAAATAAAAAGTTAAAACATTTGTGAGATTTAGTTATTTGCCAAGTTCTTTTAGTCATGATTTTGATAATCAGTTGTTGACACTAGATTTGATTTTAAGGATTTTATTTACCAATCATCTAAAAAATCTTCAGTTATTTAAGATTCTAATTTATGTATCTTTGGTACATACGTATCATTTAATCTCAAATTGCATTATATATATATAATCAAATTAAATTATCAATTGTAAAAAATGGATAATAAGACTGAAACATGGTAGCCTAGTGATAAAAATGTTTGCTATCGAAATTTAAATTTTGGTTCAAATCATCATGGGTAGGACTAAAATATTTCCAACTCACTATGAGTAGCAGTTAAATCTTTGATCTGAGGAGAGAGAGACTTAAATAACAAAAATTGAAGGCTTTAGAATTTTTTTTATATTTCGAACTATATTGTGGCAGGTGTAATCCAAACAAAACCTTCTATTTTATTTTGGTGTTTCATTTTATATTTCAAAATAATCATCACATTTCAAGTGTGAGGATGACATCACCGATTACCACATGACGCGAATTAAAATTTATGAAATAAAAGATGAAACATCAAATTAGAATGAATGATTCAATTCGGATGCAATCATAGCCCTAATCTACGAAATAATTTTAGTTTGATTTTTTCTTTTAATTATTCTACCAATAAAACCAACATGACCGAAACTTTGTTTATGTTGACTAAGTAAAGCTTTTGCGAAACCATTTTTTGAATCTAATTTTATTAGACAGATCATTTTATAATTTATAATTTATAAAATAAAGATTAATTTATGAAAATAAAATTAAATATAAATAGTGAGATTTTATCCCACAAATTATACATGTACAATTGGTTCACATGAAATTTTATGATATTAACACAACCGTAGCCTATGTTCGAGTAGTTTTAGATTTTTAAAAAGAAATAAAATGGAAAATTCATGTGGATTAAAATAAAAAAATCACTTGGATAATTTGATTGGCTGTACGGCCTTGGGCTCATGCACCACATCGTATGATGCACGTGATCAAAACTGCAACTCTACGAATCTTCACATTTATCATATACAGCGTTGACTTCAATTCTCACTGTGTACATTGTTAATTATTTAGACTCATTTTTATATGTCTTGTTATAATATTATTAAAATTAAAATGCATTTTCATCCCAATTTTTTGTCGATACTGCCCCTTGGCTTGTCTTGATTTATTTGGTTCAATGACATAATACCATCTCCAATAGTGCCTTAAATTGTTAAAATCATGATTTGAAATTACTATCCTGAATTATGTTACATCGATTTAGTGTTGGAGATGTTTCTACGGATTATCGTTTATTATATCCTTATACGAGGATTTAGTCATAATCTGCATAAATTTGGGTTCAAATGTTTTGAATTGATAAAATCTGTAATCCTTTTCTATTTGTTAAAGTCGCAATCATACGTGTCAATCAAATGAATAATTATTTATTTATGATCCTCATAAATATAACAAAATATAAAATAAAACATACTCTACAATTAAAAAAAAATCTAAATCATGTAAATCGATGTACGCTGATCTGAGATGAATTTAGTAATTATTTTCTAAATTGGATAATAACTAACTAAAAATAACAAATCCAAATTAAATATTAACAACAATCTATATCTATATCTATATATATAATTTATATATATATATATAATAACAATTACCCCTAAAAATAGTAATGCCAAAAGTTTTCCCGTCCATTTTCACTTCCTAGTTATAGAAATTTTATTAAATATTAAATATTTAATTTTTTATGGTATTAATTGAATTTATAATAATTTTCAAAAATATTGATTTTGTATAATAAATATATATGGTATACAATCAAATCATTATATATATGGACGAAATATATATATATATATATATATATATATATAACATATAATACGACTAAAATTAACTACCCATATAAAAAAAAATCTCATCTAATTGAAAATATAATATGTATCAAGAATATATATATATATATATATATATATATATCTATATATCAATTTGGTATCTAGATCATTAAATCAATTTTATTTATTTAATGAAATATATTTAAAATCAAAGCATATCAATGAGAAAATAAACTTAGGTTTGTAAATAGAAGAAAAATGTTATCACAAATGGGTGATAAAAAAAATGTAATTAAAAAATAATGACAAAAGAAAATGATTTTTGAAGTTGATCACATCATTATTTCCAAAATGTTCATTCAATTATCAAGCATGCAATGATTTTTTCCCCTATATAGATCTCTTATAATACATTAATAATATGTGATTTAATTTTTATTTTCTTTTATTGTGGATTTTGTATCATTAAATAAATATTATCAATCTATAAAACTATTATGTGTATTTTATCTTTACATGTCAATTAATTATTAATCTTTGCACGTCAATTAAATGAATAATTATATACCTATTTGAGTTTGAAAAGCGGTTGTATTGAATGAATTTTGAATAAATTACATGAAATTATTGCAATACGTACACTTTCATATGAACATTTTAGTAATTGTCTAAATATATTTCATATAAATAAATGATATTTTGGTATATATTATTCTTAAATAAAATTTTAAATTGTGATGTGTGTTGGGCCCCTACCAAACTGACCCGGCCAGGCGCCGAGCTATCGAGGGCCAACCCGGCCAGGACCAAGCCGGTCATGCGTTGAGCCGCCAAGATCCGATCCAATCAGAACCGAGACGACCAAACGTCGAGCCGCCAGTTCCGACCCGTCCAAGATCGAGCAGGGCATCAAGCCGCCGGGGTCCGACCCGGCTAGGACCGAGCTGATGGTTACTGGCCCGGCCAGACGGGTCTGTGGCCATGTCCATCTGGCTACTAGGTTTGGCTCACGATTGATCTGAGTTCAGGTACTGTAGTTAGTGAGGTCCAGGAGTGTTATTACTCAAGGCATTTTTGGAGATCAAGTAGAAGGCCAGAGGGCCAGAGCCGGCTCGAGAGAAAATCGAATCGGCCAGAAGACCAGAACTGACTCGAAAGAAGACTAGACAGGCCAGAAGGCCAGAGCCGGTTTGAGAGAAGACCGAACCGGCCAGATCATTTCTAGGGATCCATGGCCAGGTCATTTCTGAGGATCAGGTGGAAGGCCAGAAATTGAGACCATCGTCACAAGAAGAGCAGGAAAGATTTAGTTTTTTTCAAAGAGTCTTCAAGTAAGGAAACAAATCAAGATCAAATCATGTCCGATTTAGATAGATCTTAACCCGACTTTTTCTTATTTAGAACCTAAAATCGGGGAATTTGAGTCTTATTCACTAAGTTTCATATTATTACATTTAGCCTATAAATAGTGCTCTAACCCTCATTGAAAGGGGTTCTGAAATCATTGTATTCAAGCAGTTAGAGAGCTCTTTTTCTCTCAATTTTTATATAAAAAATGTTCTGTCCGGCCAAAACTGACCGACCAGAACGAGCCAAACAAATTTGCCCGAGTAGGCACCGGGCACAGTCTTTTTCTTATTTTTATTTGATTTTTATACTTTTATTCGATTCGATTTATTTAAGCCAGATTGATATTTTTTGTGTTTGGCTAGGATTTTGTACTCTACAAAATCTGACGTCAACAATGTGCATATAGATTTACACATATTTATAGGATAATATCTTTCTATAATATACCATTTTTAATATCCTATTTCACATACTCATCTATTGTTCATATACTTGGAGTATAATTTATTTTGAGAGTATTACCATCTTACCATCTTAGAATAATTTTAGAGGAGTATAATTTTATGTTCCTACGGAGCTTTGGAGAAAAGTTTGATCATAAAGAATTCCAAATTTAAAAATATTTTAAAACATAAAAGTTGATAGTAATTTATCAAACGCATAAATTTATACTTGCATGATTTGTGTATATAAACATAGAAGTGATCATTTTATTAATCCACGAACATTTGAGCTAAAAGTACCATATTTTAAAATATAATTATTTACTATTTAATATTAACCAAATTATAGGTTATAAAGGTTTTATTATTATTATTATTATATATGTATACGGTTTACAATTACAACAAGTTTATTTTATATAATATTTTATCAAAAATTCAATATTTTTTTTATATTTTAAAATCATTTATTATTTTATTTAAAAAAAGTACAAAATATCGAGATTTATTTTAAAAATTGTATTATTATTGGTAGTTTTGCCAATCTAATATTCATGTCTTATAAAATATAAATTGAGAAGACTTTTTAAAATCAGGATTCCTTTATTAAAATTTCATAATTATATGGAGTTTTCCAAATTTAATCTTTTTGCTTAGCATATTTATAAATTTAGTAAGTCATTTTTGTTGTGTGCAATATTTTGTCACATTTATATTCTTTTACTAGTATAAGACCTGTGTAATACACGGGGTATTTTTTATGATAAATTAATTTTATTAGTTATGTATATTATTTTAAGTTTTAAGTTTGAATGATATTTATCTTAATTTATGATTTACTATTTATTTATTTCACATGTATATGCTGATAAATGCATAATTTATTTATCATTTCACATTGATCATATTTTTTCCTCAATTTTATAAATTTTTTTATTTAAGTATATTTTTATAATTTTGGATAAAAAAAATCTCGAATGCATAAAATAAATAAATCTTTCAATAATGATATATAATGTAATAATTGTAGTAAATTAACCAAAAAATATCTCTATGGAAAATTGACAGTTCACACCTTGCAGCTTGAAAACATATGGTCCTCCACCTCTGTTAATCGTTGTATCGATTTTTCTTCCCATCGAAGTAAAACTGAACATCAAGTTGTATGCCCGAATATTATCAATGAAATTCTTACTTCTAGAATTACGGCCAATGACATCTAAGAATCATCAATCAAATATTTTTAATTAAAAGTGAATTTAAATAACATAAATTGGAAAAAACAATAAAGATTCATACCTACTAAACGGGTTTCTAAATCAGGACATGAGATAATTTCTTTGAAGGCAGTAAATTCAAAGCAATACATAGGGATTGGGACTTTAGGACAAAGTTTGATTGTAGTAAATTTATGGATGCTCAATCGATATGCATGTTTTGTAGCCCGAACAGTTCCCTGATTTTGACCTATTTGAAAGTTTTTTAACGAACAAATTACTCCCTCTTTTAGCACGTTTTTGCATCTACTAATGTGACTACATGCAACAGTAGCCTGGATCCTTGTAAACTGAAAATGAATCATGAGAGAAAAAAATGTTAGAATTAAATAAATTTGAATTGTAAGCATATTATAAGATTTTAAAAAATATAAAAAAACTTATCATTGAAGAATATATATGCCAATTTTATGTAATAATATGATGTATTCTTAAAATACCTTATCATCCATCAAAACCATCTCCATGAAGCTATTTTTCGGTGGATAATTTTTTTGAGGTACAAACTATGATCTGATAACTCGAACTCTTATTGAACATGTCTTCTTGGATTGATCAATGTCAGCAATTGCAAGGTATTCCATGCCCACTTAAAAATGCATAAAAAATGATTAGGTTAGAATATTATGTAAAGAAAATTATAATGTTCAATTTTGAAATACAATAACACATGAAATATACAATTCAAAAATTGAGAAGGGTTGGGGTACTGTACGAAATACAGAAGCAAGCATGCAAGAATATATTAGTTAGATGTTGAGATTTATAATGATAAATAAAATTGAAGTTCTCAAATAAGGCATATGTAAAAGTAACCGACATTTGCATGATTATAGTTTATGCATAATTGCATGATCATAGATTTGCAAGATTTAAGTGTAATTGCAATTTCGCATTAATTATCAAATCACATTAATTCTTTTGGCGTGACTCATGTTACTAAATGTAGGTTTCATATCTAAATATTAATTGACTTATTCACAACATATGAGTCGATCATATGAAAATTTAGTATATTAAAAAATAAAAAGTATATAATAAAAAAAGTTTATTATGTAAGTTTTAAATTTAAAAAGTATATATGTAAACAAAAATATCATGTATAACATTTAAAAAATATATTTATAAAGTATATATGTGAACCACTATATAAATAATAGAATTTATTTATACATGATATGTTTAAAATTTTATAGATGATATTTTTTATATTTATACATTATATTTTTAAAGTTTTATAGATGATATTTTTTAGATAATATTATGGTTATTAAAAATGATAATTTTAATTGTTAAAAGTATATTCTTTCAATACTATATATTTCTAATAAAGAAAAAAGCTTACATATATAATAATAGTAGTGGCAAAAAAAGAAAAAAAAATCACTTAATAAGAAAATTTAATGTGCAAAATTTGAGAATGTATTATAAATTTAAATTAGATTTTAAAATATAAATAATAGCATTTATTTATACATGATATTTTTGAAATTTTATACATGATATTTTTTAAATAATATTGTGGTAATTAAAAAACATGATCTAATTATTAAAACTATATTCTTTCAATAATATATATTTATAATAAAAAAAACACTTACATATATAACAATAGATTTTCTTTAAAAATAACATTTAATAAGAGAAATAAATGTTCAAGTTTTGTATGAATAATATATATTTATAATTAAAAAAAACTTACATATATAATAATAGATTATCTTTAAAAATAACATTTAATAAGAGAAATAAATGTTCAAGTTTTGTATGAATGTCATGTGGCATTCTTGGTCCTTCTTATATATATATATAAAGATTTTTATATAGATCATAAAAATGAATAGCGGTGAAATCAAAACATCATGGACGCACACATTTTTATATTATTATTTCCTATGTCTTACATAAATAATCAATTTCTATATTTATGTTTAAACAATAGATGGGTATATGAAATATGATATTAAATATGGTATATTATAGAAAGATATCATCACAATGTCATAAATTTTTTTCCCATCATGAATGTTTTATTGAGTATATGTTAATTTGCATAATGTTTTCCTCATTAATTATGACAAATACAATAAGTAAAGTAGTCTTACAACGTATGATAAATATATGAAATATTTAAAATTAATAAATTATATTGGTATTAGATTAAACTGAAATAATTTTAAAGAACTATATTGTGTTTCATGGTCAGCATATTTATATACAAAAATTAACAACACTTGAACTTCATATGGGATTGAAATATTTTTTAAAACTTGATTTTTCGTAAAAATTAACATTTTCACATCAAATTTGAAATGTTTAATTTTTATTATCACGAATCATTGGGTAACATATTAGATTGGAATTACTCTCAAAAAAATTTATTATTTTGTATTCAACATTAAAATAGTAATATTTATACACCTGTGCATCGCGCGGGGCCTATGCTAGTCTATATCTATATCTATATATATAATAACAATTACCCCCTACTAATAGAAATGTGAAAATTTTCCCGCTCATTTCACTTACTAAATATGTAATATATTAATAACTAATAATTATTAAATATAGAAAATATATTTTGTGTAATCTTCTACAAATAGAAATTGCACCTATCGTTAATTATCTCATATTAACCAATCATACATTTCCTTATTTAGTGGTTGTATATCTAAATTTAAGCATTAATTTTCTTCATTAAGTTATCACCTAAATTTATATGTATATAGATTGATATATATATATATATATATATATATGAGTTAATTCAATTAATTACTACTCACCAATTGAGTAAAAAAAAAAATAATAGATATCATTTTGTGATTCTCAATTTTCTAATTCATTTACACCTACAACACATATATATATAGATATATACATATATATTGATTGAATAATAATTACAATTAAATCCGATAAAAAAACTCATCTTTTATACATAAAAAAAGTAATTAAAAAAACATGTTCAACAACATTAAAATAGCAATAAATTGATGATAATGATATAAATTTATACATACATAGATTGATAAACTTTGACTGCATAACTACATTTCAATATAAGCGATAAAAAAATTCAAGATTAATATAAAATTAGTTGAAACATGTTTGATTGATAAACTAAATAACAAATTAAATTATACATGTTTTTTTTATTTCAAAATATTTTAAATAAATTTGGATATGTTATTCGCACTCAATTTCTGGAATAAAAGCAACATCTTTTTTATTTAATTTTTATCTAAAAACATTTTCAGTGCATTTAATATTTTCAAATGTAACAAATAAATGGAACTATAACATAACAAACAACTTACCTATTTTGTTATTTTAATACATTAATTTTAATTTGTGATGTGTATACAAACACAAACAAATTTGAACAATTAATATGTTCTCTAGATAATATCTTAACGCAAAAACTTCTTTGTCCCCGGAACACGGATCTTAGATCCGTGTCCCCAACCCGAGCCGACCGGGCCGGCTCAGAAAACGGGTCCATGCGCGTCTCACGCGCATCCAACGCGCCTTGGACGCGCGCCCACGCCGCGTGCGCATCTTCACCTGGATACCTTGAAGGTATTCTATGGATACCTTCAAGGTATATATGTGGATATCTTCTTTCTCTGAATACCTTGAAGGTATTTCATAAGTACCTTCAAGGTATATATGTGAATACCTGAAAAGTATTCCATGGATAATTGAAGATATACATGTGGATACATGTGATGTTTGAAAAAAGATATTTCATGGATACCATCAAGGTATACACGTGATACCTGAAAGGTATTCCATGGATACCTTGAAAGTATCCATGTGGATACCATTCGCTCACGCCATAGATACCTGCGCGCGCCCATGCGCCCACATCGGGCGCGCACCTCACAAGCCGCACGCCCACGCTGTGCGCACCTTCATTTGAAATAGGTGTGATACCTTAAAGGTATCTCATGGATACCTCAATGGTATACATGTGAAACCTTTTTTTATATCTTTTTTATATATACATGGAAAAAAAAAACCTGAGCGAAAAAAAAAATTAAAAATTAATGTGGGGCCCACGGGGTGGGCTGGGGACACGGTGTCCCCGGGACACAGGAGACCTACTCATATCTTAATATTTGAAAAATGTAAAATAATTGAGTTCACTAAGTATAAATTTTAAAAGAAATAATAATATTTGATGGAATCTAATAAAAAAATGTATAAAATGGAAAAAAGTAAATATTAAAATTTAAGATACCCCTTTATATTTTGATTTATGTAATTGTATAGCTCTTCTTAGAATTTTAATTGTATAGCTCTTAATATATTTTCAACAAATATATTCTAATATATTTTTGTAAATAAGTGTTTCATTATATATTCTAATATATAGTGAAACACTTATTTAACATTTTCCATCAATTTGTTATAAGTTTGTTCCTCCCGAATATTTATGACAATATCATGACTATGAACATCACACTCAAGTTTTCAAGTGGGGAATATTAGAAAGTTAAAATATATCGTAATGGTGACAAATATTATATGAAAATTCATTGGTGGGGGGATTGATAGAGAATGTAATTTGAGAATGAATGTTATTTGGCATTCTACTATACATGGAGATCTGATGAAATTTTTTTGAAAAAAAATAAATTCAAAAAAACGTTTGTTATATCTAAAAGATATTCTAAAAATCAAGGTTTGTTTTACATAATAAACGTATCTATATCAAAAAATTACAACACTTGAAATTTATATACCATGCATCACATAAGTTACCAAATGAAATTGAAATATTATTAAGAACCTGATTTTCTGTAAATTGACATTTTCACATTTAACGTGAAATATTTAAGTTTTATGGTTATGCATCATACGGGTAACATATTATATTGAAATTAATCTAAAATAATATATTACTTTTTGTTCAACATTTTCATATCAAAATATCAAAATAGTAATTTTTATATGTCTGTACATCGTACGTGACCTATATACTAATTTTACTTTACATTAGTGCAATTTTCAAGCACATAATATTATACATTCTTACAAAACTATCTCACATTCAACACATAACTAAAAAATAATAGAGATTAATTTATAAAAATAAATTTTAATATATTTATTAAGTTATTATTGTGTGAGAGAAAAAAGGAAAAAGGGTTTATGGAAAGGGACAGAGAAATATACAAGTGAAAATCGAGAAAATCAATGAGATCATTCACACAAAATATGCAGCTTCAGAATACAGAGAATCTCATTCAACCCCCCAAGCTATGTTAAAATACACACAGAGTTGACTCTGCTACATATACATACACAATACATACATAAATATATATATATAAAGTAGTGGAAAAGGCCAAAATATTAGCTTAAATTGCACCCTATCAAGTATCATCTCATTCTGCACTACAGCCCGTACCCGTTTACCCGATCCCTCACACATAAACCTCCAAATCCCTTTTTACAAAAGAAGAAATTCAGAAATTATCAGAGAGAGAGAGAGAGAGAGATGTACAAAAACCAGCTTCAAGAGCTGGCGCAGAGGAGCTGCTTCAACCTTCCCTCATACACCTGCATCAGGGAAGGTCCAGATCACGCGCCGCGCTTCAAAGCCATTGTCAACTTCAACGGCGAAACCTTCGACACCCCTCACTTCTGCTCCAATTTACGCCAGGCCGAGCACGCCGCCGCCGAGGCCGCCCTCATCTCTCTCTCCTCCCGCGCTCCATCCCATTCCCTCGCCGCTCGCATCCTAGTACGTTCTCCTTTTCTATTTCCCCTCCCCCAACCGCCTTCGCCGCCGCGATTTCTCTCTCTCCTCTCTTTATATCTCAATTGATTCGACTTATAGAATTCTAGGTTAATCAACTTCTGGTGATATGATTTGAATTCCGCCTAAATCTCTTGGTTATTTAAAGTGCTAACGTGCGCCGTTTTTTGTTCGTTAACCTGCGCCGGTGAGTTTAGGAATTAGCTAGAGTCGCCGGATGTGGCCGATGGTCTTCTCTTCTTTATGAATAACCAATAAATTTGGCGTTGTGATGTCGAAATGACGAGATTGCCCCCCTATTAATGCACTGATAAGGTCAAGTGTGACGAAAATATTAAACAAAAAAAATGTAGAAGAATGAGAAGTTTCAAGGAGGCTTTTGGGGACCATATTTAATGCACAAACCATCAATTCTGCCAATGCCTTGTTTGTGAAAATTACACACTTTCCATGGGCAATTCCGTCATTCCCATCCGACTTCTGCATCCTAAGAATTATTGTTTTAATTTATTGGGATTATTATGATGTTAGGGTCTCAAATTGGTTAATGCACGAACATGTATTAATGTATTTCAAGTGTAATACAATACCAGATGTAATATTAATTATGAAATGTTTTATTTAAGTCAATAATAAAGAATAATAAGAAATGTAGTATTAATTACTGTGGAAGAGAGATAAGGATGAAATAAGATAGAAGCTCACTGCTTTCTAATATTTTAAATGACTTGCCAATAAATTCAGTAAATTTTGGTTGACCAGTTAAACACTATGAGAGAAGCAAGTGTTGATTATTTTAAAAATTGAATTTTTTTATTAGGTAGTTATACTGAAGTGATACATGATGAAGACCCATTAGGTGAAGTTTCTTCTACTGCTATATTTAATACATATGTATAATTTAAGAGGTTTAGAACGAGTATGAATGCTTTGACAATGCATGTGCCTTTACCTAATTTTATTTTATTAATAAGTTAGGTTGATTTCAAATTGAATTTCCTGGAAATGTGTGTGGTTCATCAGGAAGAAGTGGTTTGATTTTAATTAGTTTAAATCCTAGTTGCATCATTTCAATACAATAGTAAAGATAAATGGTTGAAATTATTGACTATAGTTCTTTTGATTAATAAATGCATCCATGATGCATGTCATGCTATAGATGTAGATTCAAATGTCAATAGTTATAAATGATGATTAAGAATTCAAATCAGTCGGGATAAGATTCCAATTGGAATGATCTGATATCGATAAGGTTTGAGTGGATGACTTGAGGATGGAACCAGTTCCTCTGGATCCAGGCGAGCGCATATATAGAATACTGTAATCAAATGCCAGGAAAAAGATAATGATGAACATATACGGGCATTGTAATCAAAGTGGCAAAATGGTTATTATGATACCTGAGCTTGGTTGTATTTATAGGTGCATTCCAGCTCACCTAGTGTAGTCTCTTCTCAAACAACTGATCCTGATCATATGGATCGGCCCAACCAGGTTGGATGGGGGAGTGGATCTATTGAAAAATACGTGGATCTTTGTTGCTTTTTGCATACTTTGTTCAGGAGAGAGGGTATTGTATTTTATTATTAGATTATTTCTAGCAAAGGGTATAATTTATAGTGCCTTTTGTTTCGATTTAACATGCTTATTTATACTAGTCTCCAAGGAGGGGAGTGCTCATACTTCTATGGACTGGATATGGGTTCATTTGTTAACAAAGCAGTAGTTCATGATATCTTGAACTCTATAGCTTGATCTCATGTGACTGGATGTGGGTGATGATTTCAAAATGATCAACTGCATGTTCATAATGTAGCACAACCTTTGGTTTTACACCATAAAAAAGCATCGATTAGCAATCTTTTTTCATACTACATGTCTTGTTGGAGGATTAAATATAGGTTGTTGCTGTGTATCAAATTTGTCAAAGCTTACCAAATTATCTTGGATTCGTGATTGTTTAGGATGAGACGGGGGTGTATAAGAACCTACTGCAAGAGATAGCACAAAGAGTTGGGTCTCCTTTGCCTCGTTACACAACTTACAGGCATGGTTTAGGACACCTACCTGTCTTTACAGGAATCGTAGAATTGGCAGGAATCACATTCAAGGGAGAACCTGCAAAGAACAAAAAACAAGCCGAGAAGAATGCTGCTCAAGCGGCTTGGTTGTCGCTCAAACAATGTAAGGATCTTTCTCTGACTTTCTGCACTACTTGAGAGTAGTTTGTGTTTTTGGTATGTCTTATATTTCCTTCGTCCCAAAAAGAGCTATGGTTCTAAAACTCTTTTTCAGAGAAAACACACTTTTTTTTTGTTTTGTTGGGGGGGGGGGGGGGTGTTCAAAATGTGATATAAAACCATTTTATTTTAGTTTCATGAGAAAATTATGTGGATAAATTAGGAATAAAAAGGCTGTGTCTATAGCTGGTATATTCACCGTCTTGAAAGGCTGCCACCAAAGGCAAACCAGGAAGAAAATACAAAATCGAACACTAGATACAACTCTGTTTCACAATAGAGTAACCAGATTGAAATCTGATTGGCTTTGATTATACACTATCATGCTTACTTGCGGTTCCCTCTCTACCTTTCCCCTCGATCCAGTGAATGAAGTGTTATTAGTATTGCAGAATCTTAGCAATGGTTGTCAGACTTTTTCTTATAGTTTTCTTTGCTCTCTTTGTTCAGTGGCACAGCAAGATGCAAGTTCTTCATCCGAGCATGAAAACACCGAGGAACAAGAGCAGATAAGAATAGCAAGGGCCTTGCAGAACTACCATATGAAAGAAAAGGTCAAAATGGCCAACTCAAACAGCATCTCCTTACCCTTTCAAAGAAAATACTCAGTCCCAACTCCTCGTCCCTCGAGCCCACAGCATCCTACAATGTCCACATCCAAAATCCTCCCCTTATTCTGCCAGAAAAATCCTTCTCAGAACAGGCCTTCCTCTAATATAAGCGATACCCACTCCACATTGTCACAGCCTCGACCATCGTCCAGACCTCCCTCGCCTGAAATCCGGTCAATACATACGCCGAGATTCCCTGTTATTGGGGCAGCCCCCTATACCCCTATCAACCTATGTAGGACACCTTACCATGGGATGGCTCCACCCATTTCAATTAGAACATCTGTGCCAGTTTTCTCAGCTCCACCTCTTCCACCACCTGTTGCACCATCTGCTCGCGTGATGCAGCACCGAGCCAATCAAGTAGCTCCACCTGTACGTATCAGGCAGACAATTCCTGTGTTCTCAGCTTCACACGGCCCAAAAGCTGATCCACTATCTACCTCAGCTTCTTCCGAGCCATCAAAGAAGCTGCTGGCTGAGGCGGATGAGGAAAGCGCAATAAACAGCACGTGTGATGTCGATGAATCTACCGCCATCAAATGCTTGGAACAACTCGAGATATGATTCTAACCGGAAATTTTTATTTAAAAGTCACGCCAGATCACTTTTGTGCTTCATAGTTGGCCATTTGTTATCTTTGTTCCATCTTTTAAACTTGTATTTTCTTCTTTCTTCTGTAGGTGAACTCTTGTCTTCTTTCTTTTATGTATAATATTTTTGTTCATTCTATGTACGGAACAAGTTAATGTAGGTTTGTTGAGAATTTTGAAGAAGGCTGTTTTTAAGGATGTTATATATACAGGTTATAGCTGTTAATGCTTCAGCTGGGCTCATCTTATTTGTGGCATAGTTTGTTTCAGGTGTAAATATGAACTTGAATCTTGAATAGCCTATTTTGCACTAGTAATCTATCTTGATTAAAATAGTGTACCTTCTTTCTAACTAATTTTCTGTGTTATTTCAATCAAATTCCTCTACTGCAGAGGTTTACCTTCTTTTTCAGAAAATATGTCATCTTATAATTTGAATGTCGAAAATTTGTCACTATGTAAATTGATAATGTCGTGTATATGTAATATGGATCGAAGCTACAGAAACAAGAGATGAAACATTATCTGATAACTGTAAACATCAATGATTTTTTTTTTTTTTTATTAAGGGTTGAAATTTGTGTTGAGTAGAGTCATGAAAATGTCAGTTGGTGTCAGTTGCAGAGATTTTCCGACAATGTGTTGTTTGGCAATGGGAAATGCGAGACATATATAGTAAATTTGAGAATTGAGGATTGCCAGTTTGAATAAATTATCCATATGATTGGATGTCAATGTTTTCGTCACATATGTTTTTATATATCTATTACCTATATAAAAAGTGTGAATGTGTTTTATAAAATATGGATTACCAACTATATTTCTATCAAAGATTATTATTTAAGATTATAATAGTAATTTAAGTTTTTATATTTAAATAATTTTATATTAGAATCCTAACTAATTCAAAATCTTATAGAATCCTACTATAATAGAATTCTAATATAAAAGTGTTATATATAAAGTATTTGTATTATTATTTCTTTTCTTAATTTGATTTAATCTTCACGTGCATTGCACGTGATCTAAAATCGTGTGTATATATATATTGTGTATAAATAACTATTAGGTGAGTATGGAACACACATGAATATGCTTTGATTCAGTATTCATTGTTAAACATAGATCACATATTGGAAAGTCTCATAAATTTTCACATCTACATATGAATTTATTGTAAGGTATTTTCAGTAATATTTATGCCTAACTCTTTGTTTTATGCACCCAATAATTTAATCTTGGTTAGAAACTATATTTAAAAAGTCAAGCCTAACAGAATAAAAGTTTTACCACATCAACCTATAAAATATAATGTCCTAATGTATATCTTTAAGCGAAATTCATTGACTCAATTGACTTAGCAGCCCTAAAAAATCCATCCATCGTCCTAATAAGTGAATCATTTGTTATACATTAAGTGAATCTTTTCATTTATATAAAATAAGTGAATCAATTAAAAAAATTCTGCATCTTTAGTTTTTCTATTATTTAATTTACGCAATATCTGACTTGAGGGTATGATGTTTTCGAAAGAATAATTAATTCTCCCTCGATATTTTTATCCTTATATCCTTAAAACGATCTCATATAAATATATATATATATATATATATCTTTTTAAAGTGCATCTTGTTAATTTTTTGTAAACTGATTTAAGGTAAAGTCTTATATAACACATCAATTCTCATTTATACTACATTAATTCATCAAATTCACCAGGAGAGTGATTATAAATTTCAACTAATAATTAACTTACTTTTGTGCAATTTGTAACCAAAAAAGGTAGAATCTTTTTTTGGATTGAATGAATATTTACGTATATGAAGGAGGGAAAAGCTCATATGAAAACTTACAAATGAGTTGATGTTAGAGAATCAGAAACCATCCTACATCAATGTTGGAAAAACTTGAAATGTTAGTAGAGAATAACTATGATTTCACTAATTAATTAAATTAAAAGATATACAAAGAGAGTTTTGAGAGCCAAATAAATAAATAAATTAAAAAAGAAATGTTGGACCATAAGTATTAAATTTGTACAAAGGTTAGTGAGAGGGAAAGTAGTGTCAACAGGCTCAACCACCAAGCTAGTTATCCATATTTAGGTTTAAACTTTTGGTCAAAAGAAATAGTACACTAAAATGTGGGAGGGAGTAGTTGATGCATGTGAAAAAAAGAGGCTACTCTCAGTCCACATAAAGTAGTGTGATAGACAAGCAAAGGTAGGGAGAGAGAGAGAGAGAGAGAGAGTCAAATTGTTTGTCTGTAAATGGGCTAATAATAGGTGGTGGGCCTAATTCTCCACTTCAAAGACACCAACATATCAAAGCAATGTCCACCTCACCATTTTGATTGATTCAAGCAAACAAATATTTTGGTGGGCCCAGGACCAGAGTGACGTCTTGGGCCCACAAATGAAACAGGGCCCACTTTGGATTAAGGAAGCAAAATGGCAAATAATATTCCTTCCCTAAGAAAAGCATTGGCTCAAGGCCAAAGAAATGAGGTGGGGGGTGGAGATGGGTACCCTACAACCATTAGAGGAACACAATAGAAGAGAGAGAGAGAGAGATGAGATGAGAGAGGAGAGAGAAAGGGACAAAGTGGAGGAATGTAAATCCCATCAAACAAAAAGTTGAAAAGAAGAAAAGGAAAAAGAAAAAATGGTAATGGGGAGGCATTTGAGTTTGACCTTGTTAAAACTTAGCTCATCATATACACCTTTGATTCTACTACAATACTTACAACTTATGGTGTCTCTTTCATGCCTACTCAATCTTACTCTCTTATCTTCTTTTCTTGCTTTTCATTTTTTGGGTTTGATTTTTTTTTTTTGCTTGCTTACAATGTTTGTGTACACCTATACACCTCTCCTCTTATATTTGTAATTGCTATTTCATATTGAATGTTAGTTTTGTATTTCATTATTATAATGTACACTACAATTAAATACAGTATAATATTATTATTGTATGTGTGTCAATACACAAATGAAATAATATTAGATTGAGATATGGTAAACAATACAAAAACTCGTGTATTGTAATATGTATATTTAAATTGCCTCCTAACGAAACACGAATATTGATGGCAACATACATATTCTGCTCTAGTGATATAATAATTATTTTCCAATATCTTATTTATAAATAAACATTAGCATTGTTAGTAATAAATGAATTAAAAATAAAATAGAAATAAAAAGTAAAAGGTGTAGATTGCATTATGCAGTGGCTCCAACATATGAATTGCAAATTTGGCCACATTAGGTTTCTCAACTTTTACTTGTTATGTAATATTAGTTTTTATTATTTTCTTTATCTAATGGTGAAAAATTAATGAAACTTCATCTAATTATCTAGATTAAATAGATAAACAAATACCTCAAGTGTACTACATAAAAGACTCTTAATTTCTACCAAATATAAAGTCTTGAAGTAAATAGTTAATTTACAATTCCATAATGTGTAATATTGATGATGTAGCCACAGACAGAAGCAAGGCTAAGGGGTGAACCTTGTGTCGACTATGACACATACAAAATGATACCCGACAACCACCTTGATAGGACCATAAAATTAGGTTCGTCAATGTAGCAAATTTTATATAAAGTTAAATTAAATAAAAGTCAATTTTTTTACTTTCACTATTTAAGCATAATTTCCATTTCCATCTGTGCTAACTCATTGGCTCCTTATCTGTGAGTTAGTTGGAGGCTAACGTGATTGGTCCGATGCAATTTGTGAATCTCAGTAAGACTTTTATGAGATCGTTTTACGGATATTAGATTCGAGAGATGAGTCAACCACAATTTATATATAATTTTAAAAAATATATTTAAGTTACACAAAAACTCATTTGAGACGGTCTCACGGATGATAAAATTATATTTATAATAAAATTTTGTCACACAAAATTATATTTACCAAACCATCTTATATGATTTTTTTATATTTAGATTTTCACTAATTATGTTTCGATGAAATGAAATTCATTTAAGTATAATACAACAACTTTAATGATATACATGCATTGTTAAGAAAAAAAGATGTTCTCGTAAAATTAAATTCAATAATACAACAATTGGAATGATATATATGCATCGTTGAAAAAAATAATGGTTAACTGTTCAATACATCTGGACCTTTTAGTCTTTAATTAACAATTTTATCATGATATTTTTCCCAAATAAATTAGAATCTTTCAAAAAATTAATAAATTATTATTCGGCCAATTTTCCGTTAAATCTTGCTAGCTTAAAAGAATATAAATGATAACAACAACAAAATTAGTTTGGTATAGATAAATTTTATATAAACTTTCGTTGATATAAGTAAATTTCATATTTTTATTTGTTATTTTGCCTTCTGTTTATCAAAAGTTAATAAAAAGGAATACTATGCATCGATTCGAGGCTCTACAATTATTGTTTCATGATTAAGTAGCACTTTTTTATTTAAAAAAAAAAAAAACCAACCAATCCATTTAATTATCTCTTTCAAACAAAACAAATCGTCCCTCTTTATTTTTCTAATGGTACTAGCTAGTCCTTCTGTTAATCCCCGATGTAAGAATTACTTTTATTAAAATTAACTTGAATAAATGAGATTAATATGATTTATTTTTTATTAACCTTATGAATAGTCTCGACTACGATTTTGAGTTTATTATGTCTATAGTATCACTCTTGTGCATCTGATGCACATATGTATTAGGGTCGGGTCCGAACGCGGGTTGATCCGAATCCGCGCTTTTTTTTTTTTTTTTACCATGACCTCTATGTTATGTTAGTCATACATTTATGTTATATTAGTCATATTCTTATGTCCAGATATCATACTTTTATTTAATACTTTTAACTCTAAAAAAACTCTAATTTCACCACAATTTGTACATATTTACCTATATGTAATATTACTTATACTTTTATATCAACATAGTCATACTTTTATGTAATATATAAAGGTACAACTAACATAACTAAAAGGTATATCTAACATAACTAAACGGTGTGACTATTATAACTAAAAGAAATGAAAGGTTAATATGTTTGTCTAAAAAAAATATTAAGGTACAACTAGTTTTACAAAAGGTATGACTAACATAACTAAAATGTATGACTAACACTACTAAAAGGTATAGTTAACATAACATAAATGTCTGACACTTGGGAGCATGTTTGGGCGGATTTTTTCCGCAACCTGGAGGTGCGTACGGGTGCGTGGCGGGCCGGATCAACCCGAGTGCACGGATTTAGGGTCCGTGCACCAGGTGCACAAAAGTTTTTATCTTCTACCTATACCATACTTGTATACGTACTCAACTAATTTATTATTAATATTGATTTATGACAAAAAACTTTTGTGCACATGGTGCACGGACTCTAAATCCGTGCACTCGAATCGACCCAACCCACCACACGCTTGTATGCGTCCACACGCGCCACCAGGTCACGGACAAAATTCATCCAAACATGCTCCCAGGTGCCAGACATTTATGTTATGTTAACCATACCTTTTAGTAGTATTAGTCATAGATTTTAATTATGTTAGTCATACCTTTTGTAAGGTTAGTTGTACCTTAGTATAAATAGACATATTAACCTTTCATTCATTTTAATTATAACAATCATACTTTTTAGTTATGATAGATATACTTTTAGTTATGTTAGTTGTACATTTATATATTACATAAATGTATGACTATGTTGATATAAGGTATAAGTAATATCATATAAATGTATGAGTAATATCACATAAAGGTAAACATGTACAAATTGTGGCGAATTAGGGTTTTTTTAGAGTTAAAAATATTTAATAAAGGTATGATATCTGGATATAAAGGTATGACTAATATAACATAAATGTATGACGAACATAACATAGAGATCAGGCCAAAAAAAAGAAAAAGTACACGGATCCTGATCAACTCGCACCCAACCCACGTGCATGTGTGCATCAGATGCACATGAATGCTACTCTTGATTTATATATTTTTTGTGTATATTTGTTTATATCAAAACTAGCTCTAAAAGGAAAATAACTTCACCTTAATTATTTTTCTTATCCAAAATCCACATGTCGCCTCTTCTTTCACTTTCTTTTGTTATTAAATATATAGTTATTAATATTTAGTCTTAAAAATCATAATTATAATATTATATAAGTTCACTTTTTTCTTGACCGACCCTGCTTTTATAGTGAGTGGTGGGATTGTGAGATTAGAGCTATAAATTATGGAAAATTCATTTAATCAATAAAATAAACAATTATTGCTCCTCAAAGGTGCGTTTTAACTCGACGCTCTTAAAGTTGTCCTTTTTATATTATCTTATTCTTATTAATATATTTCGATTTGGGTTTCAAAAATATATTATTTCGATCTGTTTATGCTTTTCCTTTATTGCTTCTGATGCAATATCTTATCAAAAGATATATAGCGTCGTTACATATTAAACTATTCAAAAAAGTTGTCAACATTAATTCTTTTATTATTTTTTTATATGACTCTTATAAATCTTCTCATGAATTTAAGTTTGTAATACATATCAATTCACATCTTACTATTTTTAAAATAGAGATCAACTTGTGAAAATCAATTTGGAGAAAATGAAAATCCGTCATATAAAATTATATTCGTGAAATTATCTCATATAAGTTTCGTATTTTTTATTTTGACCTGATTAATGTTTTATTTAATTGTTAGACTATTTTTTTTTCTTTTTTGGGAAATGGATATAAACTATAAATCATATTCGTTTTCTAATTTTCTTATTTTAGAATTGAGTTTGTATTATTAGCTAGCCTATCTAGCTAGTAATGATGTAGTGAAGTTAAGAAGGTTCAAAACAATGGTCTGGAATTCACGATTTTAAGAGGCTTTATGGGTAAATTTATAGAATTAAATGTTTTAATAGAATATATGAACAACACATATATATTAATGAATTTAAATTCAAACAGATCCAATGATTTTAGGGCATCTCCAGCACTATACATTATCTTACTGTAAATTTTGCACTATCCTAATGAAAAAAGTGTCATTCATCTACAGGCCTGCACTATTTGTTGCACTAAAATGGAATATTCCTATAAATGTTATTTTTTATGTTTTTTTTATTTATCATATATTTAGTAATATCCATAATCATTATTAATTTATCAAATTTTGATCTTTATTATTTCATAATTTATATATATGTGTGCTTGAATCTTATTTAATATAATTATTTAATAAAAATATTTTATATTAATAATGGTTTTGGAAAAAAATTCAAATTAAATGAAAACTAAATAATATTACAATAAAAAGAAGAATGAAAAAAAAAAGATTAAAAAAGCAATAAGAGGAAAGAATAAAAAGAATGAAAAGAAAATAAATGAAAAAAAGGAAAATAATGAATTAAAAAAATGAAAAAGAAAAAGAATATCGTTAGAAAAATTAGCATAGGTTTTGTAGGTTTTTACAGTACTGTTGGAAATGAAAATTTACAAATTCAGTTAGAAATGCAGCAGTGTTGGAGATGCACTTAATAACCCCTCTTACATAACTGTAAATGTCATTCAAGTGTTGTTTATTTTAATATGACCTTTTTTAAAGTATTTAAAAAAAAGAAATTAATATTTCTTTCAGCTTACTCTGTGGTTCTTAACTTAAGTAAAGAACTTGTAATGTGATTTTTTACCAACTTCTTAGTAAAAATTATACATTTGCCAATCTAGAATTCGTTGACTCATACAATATTAAAAAATTTCATATATAGATAGAAGCCATGTACACATCTCATTTGATGTATGTTTAATTTTTATTTTATTTTAATATTTTCTATACATATTATTTGTGTATTAATAATGTCGTTTTATATATGACATATATTCATAATATAAAATAATAAGATCGAACATCATTAGAAAAAAGAAAAAAAGAAAAAAAAGTGAGTGGCAATGTGCAAGATCATTGTTAAGGTGATGTTAGATTTTACGGTTTGCATCTGGTTAATAAAGATTTTAATCTTTTTCACACCCGATCGATTATTAAGGATTATAAAATAGACTCTCTGAAATAAAAATAAAAAACATATTTTGTGTTTTGGAGAAAAAATATATATTATGATTAGTGCTTGGGATAGGGATATGAAATGATTTTAAGTCACCAAAATATAATATTTTTCTTAACTTCATTTTTTTAGATTTAATTCAATTTCAAATCATATGGTTCAAATTAACATACATATTGTTAGGTTCATTCATAGTAGTTTATAAATAATTATAGTTAATATTGTTAATAGGGAAAACCGAGATCGCTAATACTAACCCCGATTCGTACCATTTAATGACTCAATCTTAAATAACCAAGACAAGTTTCTGCATGTATGGTAAAAAATGAGTCGTCTTTCAAAACAAGTTGTAAGAAAATGTTGATCTTTTACAGGTATCTATAATTCTATATAGACGGACTAAAGTAAAATATAGTTGATGGTCGAAAAACTTCTACCAAATTTTTATTTAAGAGTAATAAAAAGTGGCAATCACATGTTACATGTCGTCCATATAACAATAATAGGATGTTATTTAAGATAATAATATGAATGAATGACAAGCACCTGCGACAAGTCATGCCTGATAAATGTCAATTGTCATGGAAATAGACAAGTTTCAAGTCTCAAACAAGATCATCTATTTTTGTATATGTTTTATTTGATATTTCAAAATAATCATAATACATTGCATGCATAAGTAAGGTCAGTAATTAACATATAATGTGTATTATAAATAATTATAAAATCGATGAAAACAATACAACGTAGTAGATGATTCAGATCTTCCAAAGTCAAGATTTAGTAGAATGTCGATGAAACTTGTATTAAATACACTACAGATAATGTTATTCATATTCCAAGAAAAGATAAATGGAATAGTTCATTCATACTAAATTCTGAAAAATTCTATTGCTCACTACTTAGTTAATTGACATCAATCAACAAAGTATTATTGGAATACGTCTCAATGAATCTTTATAATTATAGTAAATTTCAAATCTAAGAATCAGAAGGATGTTAAGAAGAAGAAATATATTGAAATGCATAGTATTTTAATAGTTCAACAAAGTTTAATAAAAATACTTCAGAGAAATCCATCCAAATATTTCGGAACATTTTGTCCAATATATGACTCTGACAAAATCTATTAGTATTATTATTATGGGAAGCACGTGTGACCCCTTTTAGCGCGCATGCCAAAAGCCTGTGAATGTGCAACACCGCGAAATAGGAAATGGGCTTCTAATATAAAGTATGTAAGTACACCTGTGGTGCATGTTATCAATCTACCACCCACACACCGCTACTTTGCGCCGCCTGAGTGAGATATTTTGGTTAGATAAAGGTTCACTACTATGCGCACTTGGTTTTTAATTTTTGATATTAAAAGATTTGCCAAATTTCGAAAAACAAAATCGTGTATGTTTGGAGTTAAAAGTATGACTATTATCATATATAGAATATATAGAAAGAGTCAATCTACAATTTATAATCCAATAATCAGAAATTAATTTATAAATTTGAGTTTGAATTATGAATAAGATGTTTTGTAAGATGATTTTGTATAAGTTTTTTTTTTAATGAGTTTGGATGAGTGGAAGGGAGGGGACAATAAAAACTAGAAAACTTGCTTGATTCAAGTTCGTACCCTAGACGTTACATAATTTGCAACTTTATTAAGATGGGATAGCACTTGAACTACAAGGCTCGTGGTAAATGATTTTGTATAAGTCTGTAATAATAAAACTATGCTTTTGTTTTCTTCTTAATTATTTTCTAATAAAGTCTTTTCTATATATTATGTAATATTTTGTATTATAAGATGCGTTTTGAGTTAAGTTGGATTATAAGAAAATATGTAATATTTTTATGTGTATCATGTAATATTTTTATGTATATGAGATAATAGTTTTATATTATATGTTACATGATCCAACCACTCGGGTTGGGTCACAAAAAAACACGCGGACCCTAGGTTGTCCAGGCGCTCTTCTCTCTCGTACAAACATGTAATACTTTTGTGTATATTAGGTAATATTTTTCTAAATATCAAGTAATACTTTTGTATTATATACATATACTACATAATATAATAAAAAATATTGCATAATACACACAAAAGTATTACATAATGCACACAAAAATATTACATAATTTAGTATATGTTCGACCCGACCCACCTCATCACATGAAATGAGATATGTGAGATAATCTTGCATAAGACCTACTCTTGTTTTCTTGTGTTTCAAATTAGAAACCATATCCTGGAATTAAAACTTTTTATTTTTCTAAAATCATCGTCTCAAAGTTTAGATGTATGTCATCTCCAATTCTACTCAAAAATTAATATAGAATTTTTTCGGGTTCTCTTCCATAAACGTTTGTTACCTGGGTATATCCCAACAAGATACAAATTTCAACAAAATTGATCTTGTTGGTTCTCCCCCACAAACGTTTGTCACCTGGGTATATCCCTTAATTTACATCTGAACAAATTGATATAAATTTCAACAAGATACAAATTTTCAGGACAAACCTCAATAATATTTCAATGAAAATCTACCTCACGGAAGGTTTGAACCTACGTTGCTGGAAGATTTATCCCCGCATAACATGTCTCTAACAAATTATATATAACCATATAAAATAATTCTTAGATTAATTATTAGAAAATTAAAATTTAAAAAAAAAACTATATTCCTCAAACAAAAATTTAAATTAATTGGGTTTAAAAAAAAGACTTAAAGTACAATCTTTTACACTTTGCATTTTAAACTTTTTTTTCTCCCTGCGATGCCACTCTAAAATTCTTCACACTGCAATATATGACCATTTTCAATCACTTTTCCGTCTAAAATTTGATGTCCCAATTTTCTTAACTAAAAAAAATGAATTTTATGTCAAAACACTCTACATCTTTAACTAATGAAAACCTCTGATATTTTTTCTACTTTTCACCATTCAATCTCAATTTAAACAAATATCGAACAAAACTTCAATCTAAAAATAATCAATAAATGATCCTACTTTGTAAAATGAAAAAAATTCATGGACTTCAAAGTACAGACAAAGACTAAAAAAATTTAGAAAAATGTAAAAATAATATACTTCAAATTGGTTTTTGATTGAATGGGAATATCGATTC
Source organism: Scutellaria minor (assembly GCA_954870855.1). Classification (NCBI taxonomy): domain Eukaryota; kingdom Viridiplantae; phylum Streptophyta; class Magnoliopsida; order Lamiales; family Lamiaceae; genus Scutellaria; species Scutellaria minor. The sequence goes on from OX940729.1 coordinate 7,695,160, forward strand.
CCCCAATATGAAATTAATTAGTAGTTTTAATAATAACACAAAAATTCATGTGAGACGGTCTCACAGATAGTTTCCGTGAGACGGAGTCCCATTACCCACAAATAATATGTGAATTGTAGGGTTTGGATGATGGATAATTGGGTTATGGGTTGACCCGTTTCACACAATGAATTAAAATTTCGTGAGACGATCTCACAAGAGATTTACTCTAGTAAGAGAGTATAAGCTGTTCATGATGCTAAGACATGACAAGCATTAAATGACTTTACCATGAAAAGAAAGATAAAAATTGAATCGGTTGACAACTAAAGAATTAATAAAGAGAGCTAATAGACATTAAAAGTCACCAACTGCTGTCATCAACCAAATTAAGGTGCCCAAAATTTTCCCCATTTTTCGGAAAGTAATACTAATTACAGTACAAATATTATTACATTCTTAAATATGATTAGGACTTCACATAAACTAAAGTCAATTGTAATGAAAAAGTTGGCATCACAAAGAACCAACCAAATCTCAACTATTAGTGCAATTGATCGACACAACATAAACTGCAGACATAAGTTGGCTTTATCAATCATATCATGTGGAAAATGATACAAAAGATTGGGATTTATAGCTGGCCAAGATTATTTGGGCACCTCCAATATCATCTTATATTGTGGGTTTCTACTTTGGATAAAAATAATTTAATTTGTAGTTTACAAAAACTCATGTGAGACGGTCTCACGGATAGTTTTCGTGAGACGGAGCTCCATCACCACAAATAATATGTTAATTGTTGGGTTTGGGTGGTAGGTAATTGAGTTGTGGGTTGATCCGTCTCACGCAATGCATTAAAATTCCATGAGACGGTCTCACAAGAGACTTACTCTTTGTAGTTTTGATTATATTCATTGTGTCATGCCCCGTTTTCATACTTAAAATATCAGAGTTTTCTTTGTGGCGTGCAGGATGAAAGGGTAAAGAGACGTAGATTTTATAACTTACAAAACAAAGATTTAAAATTGAAACCTCGGAAACAGTTAAAGATACAATTTTACATGTTTAAAACCTTCGGCACATAGTCAGGAGAAAATATTAAAAAACATAGCAGTGGAAATATACAGGATCCATAACGAAAAGAAGAACAATTTAACTTTACAAACGATCAACATTGTTTAAAAAGGTAAAATCGAAAAACGAAAAGGAAAAAAGATCACAGCTGATATGGCACCCCTCTCTCTACGCTTCTCCATTTTCATTGTTTCCTGTAGCGTGAATACACGTGGGGGGTGAGTGCGTTGAATACACCAGTGGGAGTAATTTCCATATTTTAACATTTATTAAAAAGTTAAACAAATCAAACATTTATGAGTTCACAACACGTAAAATGCATAACACATAATTACAAATAGGTGCGGGTATTTTCCGTCTTACCCTACACACGATTTTTATACCGTTGGTACTTTTTACGGACCACCAGTCCCTCCGAAGCGTTTTTTACGGACCATTAGTCTCTCCGAGACATGAATGTGGACCTTAGTCCTTTCACAGTAGAATAGTATAAACACAGTATTCACAACATATAATCATGACACATAGGGTTCAACAATTCATATATCAAATATGAAAAATATAAACATATAGAAATTAGAAGTTACCCCCACCTTGTTCGGTACTAAACCATGTGTAAATCAAAGTCTTAAGTTTTTAAGGTGTTTGTTCCGATTGAAAGCCTACACATGTAAAGAGGTTTCTTAGTCTCGTTATTATGATAATTACGCAATATTAAAAGAACTCTCTCGAGGAAAGGCATTGAAGAAAAGGGAAATAAAATGAAGGTTTGAAACTTGATCATAAGAATGAAGGAACGAGCGTGGAAAGTTAAACATGTGATTATAGGATGAAAGGGAAACGATTAGAGTTTGAATGGAGGAAAAATTGGCTAAAATGGAGGAAAAACGAGCTAAAACGGAGCGTTCAAAGGTGCAGGGACATTTTCGTAAATTCTGGTAATTAGTTGACTTTGACCAGGGGTATTTTTGTAAATACAGAAAAGATTTGGGGTCTTTTTGATATATTCAAAATCTTGGGGGTTAAAACATAAAATATGAAAGTTTGAGGGACAAAACGAGATTTACAAAAGATGGAGGACTAGAATGCAAAAATCTTAAGAATTTAGGGTTTGCGATACTGTCCCGAGTTTAACAAAATTATAAAATGACCCCTCCCTCATCAAAACCCATCCCGCCGTTGTCGGACAACACGGCCGGCGATACCACGCACACACACGACACGGACTGACGTGCACACACACACCCGGCACGCACACAGCGCGCCCTGACACTGTCCGATGCGTACACAGCACGCCCCGACACCCTGCAAGCACAGCGACGCTTCACAGCGCTGCCCCTACACACACACACAACAGACACTGTGCCGCCGCTCACGGTGGTGCCCTCAACACAACACACCCGACAACGGACGGTGACGGTAGGGGAGAGGTCCGGCGAGGCTGAAGAAGAGAGAATGAGAGAAAAAAAAGAGAGAAAAGGAGAGAGAAAAAGAGGGTTTGGCCAGGTTTGACCAACTGTTTCCCAACGAAGGAGTCGTCGAAACGTAAAATCGAGCTCGGATCTGGAACGGGCTCGGCAAAAGCTATACGTGGTGTGAAAATCGATCGAAACCAAGAAGAAAGTGTCGGCGCCGTCGGCCGGAAAAATCAAAAGAGAGAGAAGAGATAAAAGAGAAAAATATCTTACCCTTTTACTTTTTCGATCGAATTATGACTTTGACGGCTTGTTTTGCACTATATATACATATATTTCAATTTTTCGTATTATTCGTGTTTTTTTCCACGAACCCTTAATGAGCCGTCCTTTAACGTTTTAACTTGTAGTTTTTTACTACGATACCATTGAGTTTCGTTTTACGATATCGTTATTCAATTATAACCTATATTTCTCGATTTAATTATACAACCGATTAATTAATTATGCATTATATCATTTTTCTAAAACACACGTAATTAAATCAAACAATTAGTGGTTTAATTATTTAATTAGCCAATTATGCATCGTTTTGTCCTAGGCGTTAGACATTGTATTTTAATTCATTCAATGTAGTATGTATATTTATGACTTATGATATCCCTGTTACTATACGGTTGCCAAGCAATTATTAATCTACTTTTTTAAAAATAAATGTTTTCTAATTGTCTTTTGAGAAAATTAATTAAGATAAGGAATCGGGGGAAATTGCAATTTTTTGTTCTCTAAATTAAGTCTTGTAATTTTCTTTCACTAATTTTGCGTATTTCAATTTTAATCCTCCATTAGTTCAACTATCATTTTCACCCAATTTTGCCTCTGAGGAAGTTGGAAATTTTCATTTACGGTATCTATATAGGTAAAAATTGACATTTCGAACAAAAACAGATCAAAATTGAAAAAAAAAAAAAAAGAAGAGAAACACAAAATTGAAATATGTAAAATGATGGTGGAAAAAAGTAGACGATATCTAAATTACATGAATAAAACTTATATTTTTTCACTAAGAAATACTTTGAAGAAATACAAACAAACGATAGTTGTGGAGTCGACTTGTTAAGTGGACTCCAAATGACAAGTTTTATAAAAACTCATATAAAGATAATCTCATTCATATAATTTTGTGAGATAGAGTCTCAATATCTACAAAACAAACCATTTTTTATAAATTCTATGTGAATTGTAAATTGACCCGTTAAATGAATTTAAACCCGTAAGAGTTAAGATTAACATCATACTCTTCTAGATTCGACAACTTTTATGAGTGCATCTATATAATACTAACTATTTATAAGTATTTATTTATATGCATCATGCTTGAATTGAGAGATGGCTAAACTTGTGGATACATTCATAAGAATTATTATTTTTAATGTATAAATAAACAACAAATATACATTTGACACTTTTACTATTTACATATGTAATAACCAAACTATATATATGGGAATTTGTTGAATTGTCAACCATAGTATACATAGAATTGGTGAATAGAAAAGTAGAGTGAAGGAATGAATGCATAGAAACATGGTGCAGGCAACATCCCATCAGCAAGATACGAAACCATTTCCTAAAAGCTGTTTATATAGAGAGGTGCAGAGTTAACAATTAATAACCCTTTTTCAGAAATTAATTACTCTCTTTTCATCCAATCTCTTGCATTATTAGTCTCTCAAACACTCATAGTTCTATTTCCATCTCACAAATATAGCATCTTATCCATTTTCATTTGAATTAAAAATGCATTATATATATTTGGAACGTGCTTGGCAGTCCGATTATTAGTTAATATTAACATAAGCAAATCACTATGTTCCAAACAAATTAACTAACAATTTATAGTAGACGCTGCATTGAAGAAAAAAACTGGCACAAAAAATGGATCTATGATCCTGACTAAATGAAACACACATAAATCGATTGAGCAAATCTTAAAAAAGATTCAAAAAAAGCAAGTTTTTTTTATGATTAGATGATCGAGAGGTCTTTATCCAAATGCATCAACACCACAAAAATTAATTCGAATCTCAAAGAATAACTCATTTTGTTTCTCTTATGAATCTCTCCATTTTGAGGATATGTTACTTTTAAATAGTGGTGACATATACATTTACTGCAACACAACCCACCACAATATATTCTCGTAAATCAACTTATTTGCATAATAGTCTCGATATATCAACTTTTATCAAGCAATTAATGGATGGAGTATTTCTTTTACTTAGCTGATTATCCACAATCAATTTCTCATACTTATTCTCTGATTATCACTTATCTTTTTTCACAATTGCAAGCTCATAAGTCTATTTTGTTGACATGGTCATCCCATCGAATTTCACACCTTAATAGAAATTACTTATGTTCTTTTATTTAATATTGTGGATAGAAATATGATAAATAAACGATTAATTCCAAAAAAAAATATAAACTAGGTATAATGGGAAAAATAATTGAATCTAGTCGAGTTGAGTACATTATATGCAAACTTGTTTATATTGTTATTGAATTTTAAAATTGTTATTAAATTTTGATTTAATAATTGTACTGTAATTAGTTATTAATCGAATCAAGTCTAAATTTTAATAAGAAAGAACACGAGTCAAACTCGAATATTGATCATTTTAAACTAATTTTATTATTTTTTAATATATCAAGCTCAAGCTCAACTATTAAATTTTTTATTTTATAAAATATTTAATATATTTACATATTTTTTTTAATATACATATATGTATATATTTAAAAATTAGTTAATTATAATTTTTTTAATTCTACTCTTTTTTTAAATATTCATATGATTACATGTGTGAATGTGCTATAAAAAAAAGTATGCATTGTTTGAAATGTTTGATCTGTCTTGTTTAATGTCCATCGTGGACAATTCTTAATATGCCCATCAATGACGTGTAATGATTACATTCCCTGATTATATGTAAAGTGAAAGTAATAGATATGTTGGATATTTGACGTATCAACGGTGGACACATATTAATGTGTCCACGATAGATAGAGTAACAAAACTATTAAATGCCAACCTATTGTCTTAATTTTGGTTTTGACAATTATTTTGATTTTGCGGTGGAAAGAGTTTGAAAGAACTTAACAAAAAAAAAAAAAAAAGGAAAGTAATTCTTTACATTTGAGTCTTTGACTTAGTATGGAGCTGATTTAATTACCAGATTTTATTTAAATTTTAAACAAAGAAGAAGAAAGAAAAAAAAATGGAATTTCGAAAGTAGTAAAGACCCTATTTTAAACAATTATTACAATCAATACATAAAACCACTTCCTTAAAAATACTATTTTTTGCCAACATACCATTGGCATTGGGCCAAAAATAAAAAGGGAAGCACAGAGGAATAATTGATGCTTGCTGATTTTGTATGTTGTGATTATACTGACTAAAAATGATGAAATAATGCATTAACGTATATTAATAAATATATACAACTTATAATTTACAATTTTTTTGGATATATTAATTACAATAACATTACTAATCCTTACATTATATATTACTATTATTCGACAAAATTGAACTTTTTTCTAATTAAGTCTTACAAAGATTCAAAATAAGAAAGAAATCAGAATTTAGGGTCCAAAAAGAACCTTTTGGGTATTATTTAATTTAATTGTATTTGTATAAAATAATAAACCAAAAATGAAAGAAAAGAAAAAAGAGGTAAGATAGAATTAGAAATGATTCTTGAGGTGCAGGCGCTGTTGCACAGCAACTGCTCCAGTCCACCACCATAAAATATAATAACACTTCTGCCATTTTCGAATTTCGAGCTCTCTCTCTCTCATCTCTTTCTCTCTCATTCTGACGGTCGTCTTCGTCCTTCTCTCGACTCTCTCTCCTTGTATGCGTATCTTTGTTTCCTTGTCACCTTTCTTTTTCTTTCTCGCACTACCAAACAACCATTATTGACATGTTTCCACTGTCTTTCTCTCCTTTTCTCTTTTATCCTCTCAGATCTTCTTCCACTTTTCTCCTCCCGCCTTGATAACCACTGTCTCTCTTCTTCCTCTTCATCTTTAGAGAGAGATTAATACATAGATAGATACATTTATTCTCATACATATATATAGTCTAGAGAGAGAGAGAGAGAGAGAGAGAGAGAGAGAGAGAGCACCTCCTCTTTTGTACCTTACTATTTCCATTTTCTGAGACCCCTTTTCCTCTTCTTTCTCTGTAATTTACGCAGAAGCACAGAGCGCCCCAGATTATGCAAAAGTTAATTATACCCAGTAATTTGACTGTAGCGAAGAAAAAGCTGAAAACCCACTTAATTCAGAAAGAGAAAACGCGCAGATTTTGCTTGTTTGTGTGAAATCAGGTGAAAAGCTTCGACCTTTGCGTTTAGTGTGAAACAAATCGAAGAGGGTTTCCTGTTTCTTGTGTGAAAAAAAAAAGAATTAAGATAAAGGGAAACGAATTATTTTGTCAGTTAGCGTGTTGTTTATCTATCGATGCAAAGGCTGCTTAGCTTTCGTTGAGCTATTTTGGCTGTTACCTTTTCCCATAAGGTAAGTGGTGGAAGTGTGTTTCTTAGCCCACCACCTAAATAAAGCTCAAGAATCTTCTCCCTCAATCAAGATCCTCCATCTTATCCGTCTCATATCACTGCGATTTCTTTCATCAATAAACAATATAATAAAATCAACATTTGCTTCAGAGAATCTTTGTCAGTGAAACTGTAAAAGCTGCTTCAGAGAATCAGTGTCTTCAAGAATTGCATTGTCTGTGAGGTTTTCTTGAAATCTTGGGGTTGTGTTTAAGTTTTGGGGGAAATGGCAATGGTGGCTCATCATCACAGAGAGAATAGCAGTGGGAGTATAAATAAGCATCTGGATTCCGGTAAGTATGTCCGGTACACGGCGGAGCAGGTGGAGGCGCTCGAGAGGGTCTACGCCGAGTGCCCCAAACCGAGCTCTTTGCGCCGCCAGCAGCTGATCAGGGAATGTCCCATTCTTTCCAACATTGATCCCAGACAGATTAAAGTTTGGTTTCAAAACCGCCGGTGAAGAGCCTTATCTCATACATGTCTTAAGTTTTTATTTGGTTTTCTGCTCAAATGATCATTCTTGATTTGAATAAAGATAGAGTTTTTATCTATTGGGTTATATGTGGTATGAGGATTAAAGATTTAGTTTAGGTAGTTGGGTCTTTAGTCTTGATCATGATTTTGCAGCTTTTTAGGAATAATTCTTGATTTATATTAATAATTCTTTGTCATTTATGGTGGATTTGATTTAGAGATAGTAATGTGCAGTTTGATGACGGCTTAACGTTTGTTTGTTAATTGTGCTTGAATGTAGATGTCGAGAGAAGCAGAGAAAGGAATCGACCAGGCTTCAGAGTGTGAATAGAAAATTGTCAGCTATGAATAAACTACTGATGGAGGAAAATGATCGCCTGCAGAAGCAGGTCTCTCAGCTCGTATGTGAGAACGGCTTCATGCGCCAGCAGTTGCAAAGTGTATGTAATCCACTCGACTAAATTGATGTTCCTCGCGTTTATTACCTCTGATTTAGATTGCTGCTATTTGATCTATTAACATTTAGTTCTTCAAGAAGTTATATTGTTGGCCGTTCTCTAGAAAATGTTTGTGCAATTTGTGCATCTTAAAATACGTTCTTTCTTCATTAGATGGGCCATATTAAGAATAGGATTGCTCGAGTGTTTATAGAATGAGTATGTGATTGCAAAGTTTGAACAATTAAATACTAATTGATTTTTGATGTTGTGTTTTGATTGTTATTCTTGTTATTAATGAAGTTGGAACTCTGTGTTTATTGTGATCTTTCATTTAAATTTTGGATCTAGTGTTCTCTCTCTCTCTCTCTCTCTCTCTCTCTCTCTCTCTCTCCCTCTCTCTCTCTCTCTATACTTTCATCTTTCAAAGTCTTACTTTTTTTGGAAATTTCTCCAGGCATCTGCACCAGCTACTGATGCTAGTTCTGAGTCAGCTGTCACGACACCTCAGCATTCTCTAAGAGATGCTAACAACCCTGCAGGGTACTTCATCCGATACTTCTTCGCCTTTTCTTGTATCATCATATATTTTGAATTATCGAACCTGACTTACTATCTTGTTTCAATATACATGAATGCTTTTGGCAGGCTCCTCTCAATTGCAGAGGAGACCTTGGCGGAGTTTCTTTCAAAGGCCACAGGAACTGCGGTTGATTGGGTGCAGATGCCTGGGATGAAGGTTTGGTCATATATATTATATTCCTGTTTCAATGAATGCAATGCAGGCCTTTCTGTTTCTAAAAATTGAATAACTCTGATTGTCCCTCAGCCTGGTCCGGATTCGGTTGGAATCTTTGCCATCTCACAGAGTTGTGGTGGAGTGGCAGCTCGAGCTTGTGGTCTTGTTAGTTTAGAACCTCCGAAGGTGATAAGCAAATCAGCTTTTCAAATGCTTTCCACATGACTTTGACACCTATATATGTTTAATTGCAAATGTCAGGTGTTTTCTAAGAGATATTCAATGTTTGCAGATTGCTGAGATGCTTAAAGATCGCGCGTCGTGGTTCCGTGATTGTCGGCGCCTTGAGATTTTCACTATGTTTCCTGCCGGGAATGGAGGAACCATTGAACTGTTATATACACAGGTTGATGGTGTGAAATATTGCATTATTATGTTTGTATTAAGGTTCCTATTTCAGAGAACTGAATACCTGTGATTGCTTTCAGACATATGCACCAACTACTCTGGCTCCGGCTCGAGATTTTTGGACTCTAAGATACACAACATCTTTGGAAAACGGCAGTCTTGTGGTATGCTTGTGTTCGTACATTACTGCTCATCATAGATTTCTTCTGATGATGTTCTCTGAAAATTGTTCCTGTGAAGCGCTAGTTTCATAGTTTATAATAGTTAAAGGGCCAAGTGTCTGTCATTACATATAAATTATTTGAACATGTTTAGGACCTTGATCCTGGGACTGCTCTTAATTGTCCTTCGTTTCTAACTAATATATTGGTATTAGTTCTCCCATAAAATTGCCATCTTGATCTATATAGTGGTGGGAAATTGTCCTATTAATGTTTCTGGAGTCTTATGGGATATAAAGGCAATCACCCAAAAATGAATATATACAAAGAAAACAAGAGATATTCTGTCAATATTGATGTGTTTCACTTGTTAATTTATTGGAATTCCATAGGGCTCCACACCAAGATTTTGGGGTTTGAAACCCAATAAATTTTATAGTCAGCATGAAGAAGTGAATGTGATTTTAAGGTTACTCGTTTATAATCCATGAAGGTATGTGAGAGATCGCTTTCTGGTTCCGGGGCTGGCCCAAATGCAACTGCAGCATCACAGTTTGTTAGAGCTGAAATGCTTCCGTCTGGATACTTGATTCGGCCATGTGAGGGTGGAGGATCAATCATTCACATTGTAGATCACATTAATCTACAGGTACTTTTGTTACTTAGTGAGCTACTTCAAACTCTATTTAGATGACACTTAATTTGTTAACTGATCACTTCTTTCTTCCAGGCGTGGAGCGTGCCCGAGGTGTTACGGCCACTGTACGAATCATCAAAAGCTGTGGCCCAGAAAATCACAATTTCAGTCAGTGCTTTACTCATATGAAGTTTTCACATGTCACTGATTTCTTGATTTCACTATGTAATTAACTTTGCATTGTATGTCATCAGGGACATGATTAATTACTTAATCTTTTGCGGGTTTGAATGTTTAATCTACAGGCATTAAGATATATCCGGCAAATAGCACAGGAGACAAGTGGTGAAGTAGTGTATGGTCCTGGTCGACAACCAGCTGTCCTACGCACCTTCAGCCAGAGGCTAAGCAGGTAATGTGTGTCTTTGTGTGCACTCTCTATGAACTTCTCTTCACATGGATATGGTCATATAATCTTGTATTGCATGCATGAATAGTGGAGATTGTTGATAGTTTAGTCTTCTTCCATGTAGAGGCTTTAATGATGCTATTAATGGATTCGAAGACGATGGGTGGTCATTATTGAACTGCGATGGTGTTGAAGATGTAGTCATTGCTGTTAGTTCAGCAAAGAACTTGACTACTGATCCAGATGCTCTTTCATTGCTTGGAGGCGTTCTTTGTGCAAAGGCATCTATGCTACTTCAGGTGCTCTTCTTATGCTATCTTGTTTCATTTATTAACTTGTAAGCATAGAGATTTCCTCATACTATTCAGGAGATCTATTTTTTTATTCTTCGTTTATGAATTTCCTCGTTAAGGAAATAATCTCAGCTTTAATTTCTTCATTTGTGGATGTGTTGTGGTGTTTTTACCAGAATATCCCCCCAGCAGTGCTGGTTCAGTTTTTGAGGGAGCATCGTTCAGAATGGGCGGACTTCAATGTCGATGCCTATGCTGCTACGTCTTTGAAAGCAAGTACGTATGCCTATCCTGGAATGAGACCTACAAGATTCACTGGAAGCCAAATAATCATGCCTCTAGGTCACACTATTGAACACGAAGAGGTATTTGCTTTTCTTTTCTATGAACTTTTTCTCCCACTTGAATCATATGGAACATTATTGATGTTCATTCCTTAGTTTATAATCTCATAAATTCTCGTCTTTTGGTTTCCAGATGCTTGAAGTTGTTCGTTTAGAAGGACACTCACTTAGTCATGAGGATACCTTTGGATCCAGGGACATTCATCTTCTGCAGGTGCTGCCATCTCGTCTTTTCTTGTAAATGGACCCAAACCCTTGTTAAAAATATTCAATTTTCACTTTCTGAATGTATCTTTGTGTATAGATGTGCAGTGGAGTTGATGAGAATGCAGTGGGAGCCTGCTCGGAGCTTGTTTTTGCACCCATTGATGAGATGTTTCCAGATGATGCACCACTGTTGCCTTCTGGTTTTCGTATAATACCACTTGATTCCAAACCAGTTGAGTTCGATCATTCTCCACTCGATCCACTTTGACTTATAGTTGAATATCAGTCAACCGTCTTCACATTTCTAACTAGTGACCTCTCTAAACAGGGTGATTCACAAGATGTACACAAAACGCTTGACTTGACGTCGAGTCTTGAAGTTGGCCCAGCGACGAGCCATGCTGCCGAAAATGCATCATCATCTTACAATGCACGATCAGTATTAACTATCGCTTTCCAGTTTCCATTTGAGAGCAGTTTACAGGATAATATTGCCGCAATGGCACGCCATTATGTCCGTAGTGTGATCTCGTCTGTGCAGAGAGTTGCCACAGCCATATCTCCCTCAGGCTTAAGCCCGATGGTGGGCCTGAAGGCGACTCCGGGCACTCCAGAAGCTGTGACTCTTGCACATTGGATCTGCCAGAGCTATAGGTACTACTATCGATCAAACCATCCCACCCCCCATCCCCCACCCCCTCCTTTCGGTTTTGCGTTTTGAGACATTTATTTTATCGTTTGTAGCTTTCATTTGGGGTCCGAGTTGCTAAGGGCAGACTCGATGAGTAATGAGTCGGTGTTGAAATCGCTTTGGCATCACCAAGATGCTGTCTTGTGCTGCTCGTTGAAGGTGAGCATGGATGGTTTTATATTATTCATTTCCGGTCTCTTTCTCACATGAGAAGACCTCTATTTATCGTGAAAACAATGTGTTTGTGTGAATAATCTAAGTGTTACTACTCTCTCTTTCTCTCTCTCTCTAGGCCATGCCGGTTTTTACGTTTGCGAATCAGGCTGGGCTAGACATGCTGGAGACTACTCTGGTTTCTCTGCAAGACATCGTATTAGATAAGATATTCGATGATTCTGGTCGAAAGGCGTTGTTCTCAGAATTCTCTAAGATCATGCAACAGGTGATTTGACTTGGCAGCATAACAATAATGCTATGCGACATTTTTTTAATGTTCAAATTGTTTTATTAAAACGGAAAGTAAGGGTGCGAAGGATTCAAACCTTCACGTTCATATAATTTGAAGAAATTCAAAACACGATAGTATTTTTGTTGCATTTGATTCCACAACTCTACATATGCAGGGATTTGCATACTTGCCTGGTGGTATCTGCATGTCAACAATGGGCCGACATGTCTCGTATGAACAAGCCATTGTGTGGAAAGTCTTTGCTGCAGATGAGAACACCGTCCACTGCCTGGCTTTCTCTTTTTTGAATTGGTCGTTCGTTTAAATGTCTAAATGAACTCGGAATTCCTGATTTCAAGATGTGAACGAGACCTTATTGAAGCAGGGTTTGAGAGACTAGTATGGAGGAGGAGGTTTTGTTATGTTTAATTCTCGACTCTACTTTTTTTTTTTTTTTTCTTTTGTTAAATTTAGTTGTAGTTCTTCACATGTGTTCTTAAAAATTTTGATCCTCCAATGTATATATTATTTTGCTATAGTTTTCTTGTTGTATTGGCAAAGTTCTTCATTTGCAGTTCCTTTGCCTCTTTCCTTGCTATTGATGTTCTCGAGATATAATATTTATTTAAAGCAAATTTATGAGGTTGTGGATATAATCTCGTGAACACGACATACATGGAAATCTATTTTCACTAGCTAATCTCTATTATGTGGGTCATTGTCGATTTCTTTCTTGGAATCGGTGAGATGGTTCTACAAAAATTTGATTAAATATTTAATATTTGTGAGATGGGGGGGAGATTTAAGAAATTTAAAGAATATTATTGAGGTGTTCTAACTAAGGTTGTGATTGAACTTAATACAATCAAGTAGAGCCAACATAATGATACAAATTCGAATTCAACTTGTTAGAGTTTTCAGCAAACTGAATTTAGTCAAAGTTAGCCCAACTGCACTACATTCGAGCTAGTCTTGTTTGAGTTTTTCATCATTATTAAGTCTCTGAAGGGTTGATTGAACTCAGTAATATCTTAATTCAATCAAGCCTGTTCATTGAACTTTAATGAGTTGTTCAAGAATTAATTATTGAAATAAACGAGCAATTTTGTAAGCTAACGAATCAAATATTATCAATCTCGAGCTTGTCTCCATAAGTTCTTTAGCTTGAAGCCACATTTGAAATTCGAACAGTTTCTTTGTCGAGCCAATACCCGAAACCCAAATCACCATCTACGACATAATAGTGATAACAGTTTGAAATTACATAGCACCCAGATCGATCCTCACACAGAAAACAGTAGGGAACTAACATCGTTTGTATATATACATACACAGATGGCAGCAAAAATTGTGTATTATCATTAATCAAACAGAGCACAAGAGATTACACAAAATCAAAAGAAGTACAAATAATTCATCAACACTGAATATATTTCAGTGATGATGAATATGCTCTTCATCTTGATGCCAATGACCAAAAATTTAACAAGAAAGAAGGCAATGCTGAGAACCAGCTGAGGAAGGCCATAGCTGTAGCAGTTTCGAATTCTGTGCAATGATTCTTACCACAGGCGACAAGATCATTTCCGATGAGAACAGTAATGCCTGCAGATGCACAGGCCGCAGCAAATGTTAAGTTAGAAGTTACCTGCAGCAATCAACGAGTAGGTTAGAGGTTTAACGAGCAAGAATGATATTTCTTAGTTCTCTATTCAGTAGCGCAGACTTCTGCTAATAGTAGTGTACTAGGATAGGTTCAGCAGAGAAACGGTGATGCAAATGATTGCATAATGTCGGGACACCATAGCACAGAAAATGATTTTCATGTGAAAAAAATCAGTAATATTCATGATAAGAGATTAGAATATGTCAAAAGAATTCTCATGAACTCATCTTGATTTAATTGATCTCATTCTAATAGTGTTTAACAATTTCATTCTATATACCCATTATAATACAATGTTAATTGTTAAGTAATACTTAACAATCACATTCCATCTGGATTTAACATCAAGACAATGTTAACACCAAAATATATGCGTGAGGGAGAATGGGAAGTTGTGAAAAAATGAAAAAGCAAATTTATCAAGTGAAAAAGGAGAGAACTATAGATTATTGTTCTCGTGTAGAATGTTGCAATGCTCAATACTACCTAAGCAACACGCAATGCGTTCAAAACTTCATCAAACGGTCAAGGAACCTGTCTCAGCTTACTTCTAAATATATGTAGGTAACTACTGTAGGATCATTTAATTTTCATCAAACATGTTCGACACCAGCAGATAGATCGGGCCCCTTGCCTCCAAATTTTCTTTACCATATGCATTATTAATCATTAAAAAGAGAGAATTGAAGCATTGACATTGACATAGACATAGGGTAAGAAATCATAGATTGAAATGATTATTATGATCTAACTAGTTAGTGAGCAAATAATCCATGAATAGTATATAATCTTCAATTTGTGGGCAAACTTACCCCATCACCAATAGCGAATAAACTAACAGCTCGGGGATTCTGCAAACGACGTCCCACAAGAAGTGCATAAGCATCAACAATTGCTAATACAAGGCTCCACAGGCTCTGCAGACCAGCAGCAGCTACAAGGTAGCTAAGAAAGGGGAAAAGGAAAAAAGAAAAGTTGTTCAATGCCAGGATATATACGACCAATCAAACTTCAACTAAGGAACATTGACTTCAACAAACCAAAAGCGGAAGAGTCCTCATAAAAGTCTTTGACACACAACCGTAAAAACATAAACGCACTCAAAACTGTGCCACTTCCAAACCTTTACATAATTTAATTTCATCTCTAGGTGCAAGAAGTTGAGCATTAGTTATAAACAGGAATAAAAAATGAAAAAAGCTAACAATACACAAACAAATTTCCATGCTAACATCCAAAGTGTTCACACCTGTCAACAATGCAGAAAGAAACGACAAACAAGGGTTACCAAAGAACAGAAATCAGTGTAATGTTCTATCTATTTATTAAGCTAGTTGTGTGCAACGTATGACTTTTTAATGGTTAGCAGATCTATTTTATGCAGGCCTGCGGAATTATGTTCCCCTGAAAATCATCAACTGCAGAAAAATTCTTATCTAGTATCCTGGGCTTTCCTCAAGGATTTATTTCTTCAGCTAGGACTTTAATATATCATTCTCCTTCTCTACATCTAGTCTTGTCAAGCTAAAACAAGGTTGATACCATGAAAAAGAACATCATCTAATCACTTTGAAAATGGTTCCGAGAAACCAACAAGCTTCCACAAGCCACAAAACTAAGTCTATTTTAAGATAATCGAACTGCATAATTCAATCAATGCGTCCTAATATCATATCTACTGTAGCTTTAATTTACAGTAACACCATATCCACAAAATGAAATTCTAATATGCGCCATCCATGATTACAAATTTCAGAGAACTCAATATATCTTCCCATAATCCATGGTGTGAATCTTCCACTGCAATTTGTTATATCTCAGCATTTCTTACTTTCAGGAAAAAAAAATAATAATAATAAAAAAACCAATAGATTTAATACGATGAATTTCAGCACTATCTTCTGGTACTTACAAATTCCTCCCCTCTCACTAACAACTCAGATGAGCTGGATTCACAACTCTATCAGACTCATCCCATCAAATTCCCAAACATACAACAAAAAAACAAATAAATAAACAAATAAATTGCACCAAAATCTCACATAACCCAAACTACATATGAATAATTAAAGGATGGCTGATTTACCAGAAGGCAGTGACAGAAGGAAAGTCACTGGTGGTTCCCATGACGGCGAGCGCCACCACCGCGAACAGAAACTGAGACACGCGCAACACCAGACCGCCGACCGTCCCCGGCATACCTTGGAGATCCTTCATCCTCACGCGCGGCAGTGGCACGTTCCCCGCACCCTCCGTCTGCAACGGCGGCGCCTCCACGGGATGCACCGCCCCCTGGCCCAAATTCATCTCTGTCGATAGTATTCACCGGCACAATGGATTCCACAACTTGAACGAGTACAAAATATGTAGCTATACGAGTCTATGAGCTAGGCCGCGAGGAAATCGTCGTCGTTTCGATCTACGGCGGCGAGGATGAGATGTGGCCTGAACTAAAGGTGAGAAGCGCCGTTCATTTGCTCCGGAAGAGCGGTGGCGCAGAGTAATTGAGTTGGGTCACAAGTCCACTGGGGCGGTGGTTGGTTCGACCCGTAAATTAGTCGCCACAGCTAACTTTTGATTCTATTATATATATATATATGTATGTATATATATTATATGCATGAATTCAACGCGTGATGCTCACGCTTGTCACACACCTTTATTTAATTGAATTCAATCATTATTTAAAATTGAACTGAAGATTCATATTTATTGAAGTGGGATATAAATAATGACATTCACTTAATACAGTTTCATTTTGATGAGATTGAGGAGGGATTAATTATTTTATGATATATTCATTCTTAATGAAACAAGATGTAAAATAATATTAATGAATGAATATGTATGTTTATACATAGAAAAACATCAAATAATCTTTTAAAAAAATATCTGAAATCTTTAGGGTATACAATATAAACATATTTATTTATTTAAAAAACAAAAAAAAAAAACCGAAAAAGTCTTATATATATATATATATATATATATAAAGAGCGATGCCACAGATAGCGCATCCTACTATTAACATATCTTCAAAATGTTGCATCACACATGTTTAACTTAATGGTTTTGTACATGTTAGACATTACAATTTTTGCTTTTATTTTTTGCACAAACCATATTAATACACTTTTAACATTTTGAATGATTAAGATCCATTTTTGGTTTAAATGGCGATAGATACCAACGCTCAATCAAATGTATGTGCAATAGTATATAATATACCACCTATAATAGGGTACCAAAATTGACCATCACTATCAGACTACCATTGCTAAAATTATGTGGATTGGGTTTGCTTTCAGCATATTCACATGTATATTAGATGTGAAGGTCCTTTCCTATCATATAGACTATTCTCATTTTAGCCTATTATTTTCTAAATCGGAATAATTCAATATTTTCAAATATATATATATATATATATATATATATAGTATTTGTAGATAAATAAATGAATACACGCAGTCTAAATGTATTTGTTGCATAGTGAAAGTACAAGTACATTAAATAATGGTTTACTTAAACAAACTAAAATACTTTTTTTTTTGTCTTAAATATACAATGAAATGATGCATATGCATGAGAAGAGGACTTTTATATATATATATAAAAGATACATATACATATTAAGAAGAATGACAATGACTATTCATAACTATTTTCTACCGGGCTTAATCAAACAATCATTTATTGATTACAAAAAATATAATATTGAATTAAAACAAATGTAAGTCTATTTACTTGTATCTTTCTTTTGTTTTTTTATGGAACAAGATAATGTAACATTCTTACCCGTTAATATTTTTGTTGATCATATTATCTCATGTTATTTCTGTCTTTCTTTCCATATGTATATACTAAATGAGGATCCTACACAAATTTTTATAAATATTTTGATCGAGAATAATATTGTATATTGAAGGTTTTGAGGTGAGTCATGCATATCTAGTCAATCAACAAAGGTTTGAAGGTTAGCACATTACAATAGAACTTGAGAGAGTGTGTGTTAGGTGAAAATAGTCCTAAGAATCATAGTCAGCCAAATCTAGTTGGTTGAGGGAAGTTAAACAGTCCCCTCCTCCCTCCCACCTTTGGATACAATATCAGAACATCAAATGTCCCTCGTTGACCCTTCTATGAGACCACTTTGTCATTTCTCGTATTCAAATTATTATCCTTTTAAGTGTCAATTATTTTGGACAGTTGTATAGTTTTTTTAATAACTTATTTTACATATCTCAAAGTTTACTATGAGACTTTTAGTTTGCACATCTCACCGTTATCTATTTGCTTTGTAGTTTAATTGTTCTTATTGCTTAAGGTTTGATATATGGTACTGGTTGGAGAGTGTATGTACTTTCTCATGATATTGATCGACTTGTTCAGACCACGATCTTGTTGTACACATAATGACCTTATCTATGCCATGGTCTGATCTAGTTACTTCATTCGATTTGATCAAATCATTTGTTGTAGTCAGTACGGACCACCCCCTTCTAAACCATCTACTAAGGTATCATCCTTGCGCAATAATCCGATCTTATCAAATACGGACTACTTCCCAACACCATTTCACATAAAGAAAATGAAAAATAGATCATTTGATAAAAAAAATCAATTGTGTGAAGAGAAATGATCAAATTTTCTAATAAGAATGAATACAAATAAAGCAATAAGAAGCACAAAAGAGACCAATTGTCAAACAACTCCATATAAAAACACAATTGTAGAATAAGTACATCTTCAACCAAGAAAAATCAATCATCATTTACCATTCAATCACTATCTATTAACATTAAAACCAAATGAAATATTTATATTGCGGACTAATTTTATAAAAAAAAGGAATAACTATAAAATGCACTTTTTCCATCAGCTACCCAGCCACCCCTCATCGCCCCCTGTCATTTGCACTGCCAAATATTACTTAAGTAATAATTGAAAAAGAAAATAATAAACAAAAAAAATAAAAAGTATCAAGCCGCTCGATCTTTGCTGCTTCACCTTCCACTTTCGATCTCCCAAATATTAGGGTTTTTCTGCCCCCACCACTCTCGTTTCGCTCCAAATTCTACTATACCCCCGTTTGAAATCTCGAGCTATACACCCCCTCTCTCTGCTCGTTTGAATCTTAGGGTTTACAGATCTGTTCAGCTTATTCTACTTGTCTGGTTGCTCGCGTCGCCGTTGCTCCGGCCGATACATACAACTGCTGCCTCTCTGTGTGTTTATGCGCCGGCAATATGTTCTGGAAGCTCACATCTCTTTCCGCCTCTTCTCCTGTAAGTCAACACGACGAATTCTTGCTTATTGCTGTGAATTATCGTTCTAATTAGTGTATGAACTCTTAAATGTTGTGTTTATGATTGATGAAGTGGTTTTAGGGCTGAATTTGCTCTTTCGTTTGGGTGAGTTGAGAATTTAAGCTGTGGTTCTCTTGCTTTCGTTGAGAATGGCAGTGGATGCATCACTGGATATGTTGTATGTTACCGATTTTGCAATTGTGGGATTTGTTTAGTTTTATTTGGCCATATCGGGACTGATGAACTTGATCTTGCTAGTTGCATTTTTAACTGCATTTTTCCACACATTTGTTTTGTTGAACTTGTCAGTGATTGGTTGGAAATTGATGGAATGATCTTAAACTTCCAGCTGCATCTCTGTATCTCTGTCTTGATTAATTGGATCATGCTACACCATGTAGGTACTGGTTCCTGCTTGTAGTATCCCTTTTGAATAACTGTTTGCTGCATCTTTATGCACAATCATTCTCGTTAGAGTTGTCCACTAAACAGTCTGTGGTGGATGCCCCCTTTCACATAAAGGCTGATAGGCACATAGGTAACATGTTAGGTCGACCAATGCTACTGAAGTAGTCTCCTCACCCCTTTCACTACCCAACCTTATTCAGTAGTAGGCAACCATTGTTTCGTTTCTTCCAGGTTTCTACAGATAAAGGTATAGAGTGTCTTTTTCTCAGTGCATTGCATTTCTTTACTCACTCAACCATTACTAACACAGTATTACTTCATCTTCACTCAATCATTATAGAAGAGATGTTAACCTTTTGATAGTAGTAAGCATTTGACTGGTTCTGCTTTTACCTAGTCAGCTCTCAAATAGTTGAATTAACCTGGCTGGTTCTCTTAGATTCTAGTAAAGATCATGCTGGTAGGAAAGAGCTAGAGATGATTTAAAGCAGTCCATCTGTGTGTGAATATCATCGGTATAATTGTTAGCTTAAAATGTAGAAAGGTAACCCAATTGATTCTGGATAAACCGCACAAAATAGTCTTTTCTTCAAGTTGATGGTGTGGTGTTCTAAAATGTATTTAGTCATTTTGGAACTTGGCCGGCCGCTGGCCATGGTGTGGTTGAGTAAAAGCCTCAAAGTCTTTCTGGTTTCAACTGCAACTGATATAGATGATGAAATTGCTAAATTTGAACCCAAACTTGAAAATCCTGACAAAGCTATCCAAAAGATGCAAAACAAACTAAGCAGAAGAACCGAGCCTCCATGGAGTCATGATCACAAGGATGATCTGTATCTGGCTTTAGATAAAATTATCCCAATTGATCATCTTATTAAACACTTGATTCTTGAACCTGGCTTTACAAAAGGTAGCAACAAGACATGCCTTACAGGTTTTCTAGTGTCTTTTGTCCAACGTATTGGTTTGAATGGTGTAATTCAAACTCCGGCTTTAGTCTTAGACTGGCTGAGAAAAAGCTTGTCCTTCTTGTGTTCCAATATGCTTTTACTTCCTCCATCTTTCTTCATTTACTATGATCTAACATATATACTTTGTGGATTCAGGTTGAGTCTGTGCTAGACAAAGAAAATTTTACATTGGAAGAGCTTTTGGATGAAGAGGAAATAATCCAAGAGTGCAAAGCATTAAACAGTCGCCTCATAAATTTGTATGCCCCTCATAGCTGCAAACTTTTGTTGACTTCTGCGTACCACAAAATATTCTGCTTTGGCTTACCGTTCAATGGAAATCACAAACTGTTTATTTTGTTTTTGACTTTAAAGTTCCTTGGTTTCAGTTTGAGAGACAGAGCTCAGGTTGAGCAGCTGCTGCAATATATCATTGAGGAGCCCCAAGAGGATGCGGATAGCAAACGAACGTTCAAGTAGGTCTATATACTTATAGGAATTAGAAGTTCTGTCTGATTTTCTGTTTTCAATTTTATTAGTTTTCATTCTTCTTTTTCTTAACGTTCTCCTTAGAACTTCTCTTAGAAAGGAATGAACGCTGTCGTAATTTGAGGCAAACACATTTGATTGCTTGAGAGATTTCATTTTGTGGCTAAAACCTTTTGTTTCGTGCTGTAGGTTTCCTTTCGTTGCCTGTGAAATTTTTACATGTGAAATTGATGTCATCTTGAAGACTTTGGTGGAGGAAGAGGAGGTCAGCTCATCCTATTGAACATTTGAAGAAATATATTTAACTATTATTTGGCTTTTATTCCCAACTGATAGTTCAACCAAATTCTCTGTTTTCTTGCAGCTTATGTATTTACTCTTCTCTTTTTTGGAACCAAACCGTTCTCATAGTGCACTGTTGGCTGGGTACTTCAGTAAGGTGTGGATTGAGTCCTACTCTGTGTTGAAAACTTGTTTCATTGTACAAACAACTTGTTTGATGTATTTCCTGGATTGTGCAGGTTGTGGTGTGCCTGATGATACGTAAGACTATTCCACTAATGAATTATGTCAAGGTGATTTTAACTGAACTTTGAGAGTTATGCATACTATTTCATACTTATGCCTCTAATTATTGGAGATCAGATACCTGATCTCTGATGTTCCCGCCAAATATGCCTTTTATTTTGATTGGGGGATGAGGATATGTGTGCATTGAATTCTTTATAGTCTGGTATCTCATGTATTATATATTTCCTTAAAAAATATGTTGTTCTTTTATGTTCTGGGCTACTGAAGTGAACAGGCTTAACATTCTGGTCTTCAATCCTTTTCTAATGCGGTTTTGCTCTTATGTTCCACCTGAGCAATGCATGCTAATTTATCTTTATCAAGTATGTATTTTGTTGGATTTTTTTCAAAAGAAAGTATCTCAATGGAGTTGCTAAGGTGTAGCTGAGAAGGATATATTGTAATATATGGTGTCCTTCCTCTAGCAGCATTTTCTTTATGAAAGTAAAATTCATATGCGTTTTGATCAATGATTATGCATTCTCAAGTAAGTTTCAGAAGTTAATAAGAGCGATTAACGAAAAATAAGTCAAATTTTGAATAAAAAATTTCCTGCTATGATGGCTGACTTATATTAGTGAATAAAGACATTTGGTTCCCTTGTCAAATAGTGTGAGGTCAGTCTGGAGACGAAATTTTGAGCTTTGAACTTTGATGGTAGTAATGCCTTTATTTCTTCTAAATCAAAGCCCAGACACATAATTAAACTGTTTTAGCTTACCAATGATTGTAATCTTTCAACCGTTGTAAATGGCTCATTTGGTACCATATATTTCACTCCACCCTAACAATTAATGTGAACAATCCCTGTAGCTTGCTTACAGAGTTTCTATTCAGTTTTTTTTCTTACTTGACTTGGCGTATTTTCAAAAAAGAAATTCTGACTAAGATTGCTTGCAGGCTCATCAAGATGTTCTTAACCAACTTGTTGATTTGATTGGTATCACATCCATCATGGAGGTTGAGTCTCTATTTATATTCTATTGCTATTTGTTTCTAGTTGCGTACTTGCTATTTATTGCTGCTTGTGGGTTTTTCTCTAATTCTCTTTAGCCTTTTGTTATCAGGTCTTGGTGCGACTTGTAGGCGCAGATGATCATCTGTACCCAAACTCTTTGGATGTTATGCAGTTGTTGGCTGACAGCAACTTGTTAGAAATGCTTGTGGATAAACTAAATACCTCTGTAAGTCCCAAGATTGGCAATTTGTGTCGTATAACAACCATTTTCTGCTGGTGTAGTAGCCATACCAATTCATTTGGTTTCCAGTTTTAGTTGTGAGTTTTTATAACATCTGGAATTGCATAGTCTTTCTAGCATGATGCACTACTACCTTTTAGCTTAGGTTTTTTGCAAGAATCTCCATAAGGTTATGGCAAGTCTCTTTTCTCTGCTGCTTGAATGCAAAATGGTGTATTGTGTGTGTTTGCTTGTTAAATCTGTTCAATTGTGATTTTTTTGCTTAAAAAAAAACGTTATGAGGCTGGTCAGTGATTGTATTTAAAATTTGAATAGACCTAAATTGTTTGCTCTTCAGAATTTACTGCTCCATGGTGGTGCTTTGTAACCATTTTCTTATTATCTGATATATGTTTAGTAAGAGTGATACAATTAGGAAGATTCTTTGTGTATATTCAACAGCATTGGCAAAATCGGCCTAGTCATTAGCCACCTCTACTGCCCCACTTTTGGTTTATCAGCCTCTTCTAGGCATCATCATGTGTGGGTGGTCCGGGCAGTCTGGATCTTTTTTTATTTATTTATTTATTAAAAAAATATGACCAAAACAATGCCCTTTTTTTGTCCCAACTTTTTTTTTTAAAAATAACTTTAGTCTAAAACGACTATTTATATCTTGACCATCAATCGATTCTGACTATTTACATAAGTTTTATGGCTATTTGAACGATTTATTTTAGATTTATATTGTATTTTATATTTTACATCCAAGCCAAATTGAGTTAATGTCTTTAAGAAAGCTGAAAGCCTTTAAGTGAGCATGAATGCCCTAGAGTTATCTTTAACCTATAAATTAGATTTAAAATAGAGTTAAAATGTTAAAAAGGGCATAAACTGATAAAAGTAAACTAAAACATAAAAAAAGGGGGGAAAATAAGCCCGCCAGGTGCTAGTTGGCTCCACAACTAATTCCTTACAAAATTTTTTACACTGCTCATGAGTAATTTATAGCCCAATTTGTTGAATTACACTTAAAAGAAGCCCAAGGTTATATAATTGATGTCCAATATCAAGAATTTAAAATAACATCAAAAGCAACTTAAAACCTATAAGAAAAACATTTATCAGGCCAGCTAGGGGCTTAGTGCCAGTGGCTGCCCAGCACATCAATTTCTGCAACACTTTTAGTCAATGGTTATGATTTCGAATTTTAACAGAGAATTACCAAGTGGGGTGTTGATAACTTGATGGGAAAAATGGACTTATTAGCCATCCTTTGCTTTTAAAACTACTGTACAGATGACTTGGTCGTACTGTTTTTATTGATTATCCTGCTTCTCTAAAGGCTGACTTTTATATCTTTTCTCAATATCAAAAGTCTGGTGTTTGGGTGGTTGTCCCTTGGCCTTTGCTAATCTTGTAGATCTCAGCTTGCTTCATTTTTATATTTCTATGATTTGCTGCTTGCCAAAATTTTTCCGCTGGGTCATGATACTGTTCTAACAGTGGCATCTATTCTGTTTCATCAGAGTCCGCCAGAAGTACATGCTAATGCAGCAGAAACATTATGTTCAATAACCAGGAGCGCACCATCACCTCTTGCCACTAAATTATCTAGTCCAAGGTCTGCAGAGTTTAGTTGAATTTCATCAACTTAAACATCAATTATTTAGCCTGTTTTGAATTAATGTTGACTTAATAACTTTCTGTACTTGCAGTTTTGTAGCAAGGATTTTTGGTCACGCACTTGAAGACTCACAGTCAAAATCTGCCCTTGTCCATTCACTGACTGTTTGTATATCATTATTGGATCCTAAAAGATCAATTCCTTCACCAGTAATGTACTCTTTCAGAAGTCAACATGTCTATGAATCACCCATACATGTGAATCCTGATACTGTTGGTGCAATGCTCCCAAAACTAGGTGTGTTGTAGCCTAAGATTGTGAACAATTACTTTCTGTTCTTATTATATCATGTTATGTAGTTGGAATTTGCATTTTAATTGCTTGGCTTCAAAATTTGTATCCACTCTATTTTGGGTGTTACTCAACCCTAAAGAGAGCGGTGAATCATTAGGATTCTTATGTCTGTTATATCTTGGCTACCATTCTCATGATCATATCAATGTTCATATGCATATTATCTGACAGCATTCTTGGATTTCAATATTCAGAATAAGCTTCTTTAGAATCTTTGAGATGCATGTATTATTGAATGGAAGCATTATGTCCCCAGCATATGGTATGGTCAGCATTGATGATGTGGATTAGGACCCATGGTTTGACTATATATGTTTGCCCATGTTTTTAGCTTGTTAAACTTATCTTGAGATATGTTTATTGTTTCTAATGTTCCACAATAAGCTTATATATGTGTAAATGATGTTTAGGTGAGCTGCTGGTGCTTCTAAATGTTTCATTTGATGAAAATATTTTGCCCACAACATATGGTGAATTGAAGCCGCCTCTTGGAAAACATCGCCTGAAGGTTGGTTGACGCACTATAATGAAGATCTCCTCTTGCAAAAATTTTCCCCTTATGGAACTCCCAATTTTTTTTGCTGTCCTTTTGGAATAGTTATTTGAATATAGGAGCTCATGGGTCATCATTCTCAGGAAAGGAAAATTGGTCCATCCTCTATATTATGATAAACTAGAAAAACTCTATCTGAATGTTCAGATTCTTCCTTTTAAGTTTTTGGTTTAGTTTATAATTTCCACATCTGATGTGTTCTGCTCCGCTCCCTCGAAGCTTGCGAAAGAAGTCACGTAGATGTACCTGTAGTTTTCTTTGATAC
The DNA here is from genome assembly GCA_954870855.1 of Scutellaria minor. Taxonomy (NCBI): domain Eukaryota; kingdom Viridiplantae; phylum Streptophyta; class Magnoliopsida; order Lamiales; family Lamiaceae; genus Scutellaria; species Scutellaria minor. The sequence continues at coordinate 7,720,876 of OX940729.1, forward strand.
CTTGGTAATGTCATAAAGATCTGATAGAATTCTTATCCTGGTTGTAGATTGTGGAATTCCTTGCAGTGCTGCTCAAAACTGGCAATGAGGCGGCAGAGAAGGAATTGGTCAGCTCTGGGACTATTCAGAGAGTGCTTGATCTATTTTTTGAGTAAGTATCTGATTTAACTGCTATTTGTTTGTACATTCTGTCTCACAAATAGTAGTTTATGCAACAAAGTTTTCTTGAAGTCTTATTGTTTATGGAACTAGTTGTCAGGAGTTAGACTTGCTAGTTATGTTTCCAATTATCTTTTTTTGGTGTAGGTATCCATACAATAATGCTTTGCACCATCATGTGGAGAGCATCTTCTATTCATGCTTGGAAAGCAGAAACAAAACCATTGTTGACCATCTTCTCCTTGATTGTAATTTGGTTGGAAAAATTCTTCAAATGGAGAAAAGTCCAACACTTTCTGGCGTAGTTAATCTGGTATTTTTTTTAAAAGATAATTATTGATGTGTGATTGTGCCTAAATGTCAATTTTTCTTACTCATTTTAGTTTCCACTTTATGTTGAATGGATAAGGTTATTTGAGAACCAGAGAATTGAGCCTGCCGATCCTTCTGTTGTAGAAATAATCCATCTAAAGTTTCATACGGTTATGGAACAAATCTTAGTAATCCTGACATGTTTTAACCCCATGTTATTTAGTGTGATTATAGATATGTCCTTAACTCTAAAACTGTCTCTGCTGCCTCAGTCGTTCACCATTTCTTCATTTATATTTTTCAATCAAATGCAGCCAACTTTACCGGCTTCTGGTAGACGGGCTCCTCGAGCTGGATATTTTGGACACTTGACACGGATATCAAATAAACTTATTCAGTTGGGGAACAGTGACAATAGTATTCGATCACACCTTCAGGTTGGAAGTTTAATACTCATGTCTTTGATTGATGACATTCTAGTTATAGACCCTAAAACTGGATGTGTGAAATGTACTGTCTCTAAAAAAGAATCGAGGCTTTAACTGTCTGCAAATATGTCTTCACCCGATTTTCTCACATCTTTTATCTGTCTTGTGTCGGGCAATCTTTTTTGCTTCAGATAAACAATGAATGGAATGAGTGGCAGTCTACTGTCTTACAGGAGCGGAATGTGGTTGAGAACGTTTATCGATGGGCTTGTGGGTAAGCCTCTTTTCTCATATTTTGTTGTTGTTTCCACTTGGTGAATACTTTTTCAACATTATCCTCAGTGTCCGACTTGCATGACTAGGACTAAAGATGGTTTCCTTTTCTAAAGCTTTATGCCTTCTTTGATTTAGGTTTCTCTATTAGTCTGTCCTTCATCTCCTTGGATACCTTTGATTAAATTACTTATGTACCTGCACAGCTGCACACACCACACACACACGTTTCATTATTTCATCTTAATTTTTCTTTGTAATCTTCCTTTGCTTACCAAGGTTTCTTCAGATTCTTCTGGATTAGAGTTCCTGAAATTGATTTACTGCTTTCCCTCTTTGCAGGAGGCCGACTGCATTGCAAGACAGGACCAGGGATAGTGACGAGGAAGACGTTCATGATAGAGATTATGATGTTGCGGCTCTGGCAAATAATTTAAGCCAAGCATTTAGATACACAATATATGACAATGATGATGCTGAGGTAAATGTCAATTATCAGAGGAACTCCTAGTAACTAATTATATAAAATGTTTATATAATTTCTTTGAGATCTATTTATGATTTGTATTCTTACAGGGTCATGGATCTTTTGATCGTGATGACGAGGTAATTCTGCTTTCCAATGTCTATATTATTCTATATTTGCATAGCTAGATATACAAATGCCTCTTTTATTAATATTCTTTAGTTTGGTTGAACTAGGCACATAGATAAATGTTTTGCTAGTATTTTTTTTCCTGATTTTCCCAGTGTTCATATTTGAAATTTATGGAACATGTAGGATGTTTACTTCGACGATGAATCTGCCGAAGTTGTAATTTCATCCCTAAGGTTGGGCGATGACCAAGGGAGGTAAGCCTTCTTGCCTGTCTTTGATAATTTAGCTGCATTATAAACCAGTGGGATTTCTTTGTTATTGGTATTTTGCATTTCCAACTGAGGAGTTACTTTTTTGCACCAAAAGCATTGAATGCTGCTCTACCTCCAACAACTAAGTACTTCTAAATCTGAAAGTATAAGGGGTTGGAGAAACGAGTCTGATAACTAACCAAAGTTGTGTTGCAAGACCAAGCTAGCTGTGTCATTTTTAGCTTGTGTAACACAGTTTATATTCTTGCAGCAGTTTGTTCACAAATTCCAACTGGTTTGCATTCCAAGATGACAGAGATGGTGGTGACGTGTCTATGAACACCTTGTCTTCTGACATGATGGATGATATTAACTTGAGTGCAATTACAAACAATGGTAACAGCAGTAGTGATGATGAAGTTATGGTTGGGGAGGATGAAGAAATGACAGAGAGTAGATCTTCTCTCAATGAATCATCCAGTTTTCAGGAAAATGGTTTCAACGGATTTGATCCAAACAACTCTAGGATTGATGGGGACTCGATGCCCATGGCTGAGAAGGCGGCTGCTTCTAATGATTTGGGGTTCTTCCGCTTTGAGACAACAGATCATGACGATCCATTTGGAGACAGGCCAATACCTGAATGGACAGCATGGGGGAAGGGGTCAGATTTTCAAGTTGGGGGAACTAGCATTAATCCGTTTGACGACCACAGCAACATCGCCAACAGTGTGGTACATTCAGTGGAGGCTACTTCTGGCCCCATGTATCCCAACTCAAGTGGAGAATCCATATCCAATGGGGTCAGTTTTATAGATTCCTGTGATGGTCAACCCAAACCCGATTCAAGTCAAAAAAGTGTTGCCGTGCCTTCTTTGTTTGAAGAGGATGTCGAATTTGTGGGTGTTGAATTAGAGGGTACAGAGAAAGCTATGGATCAGGCTCTCAAGGAAGGCATAGTTGGCGAAGCTGGGCCACTGAAAAGGAACACGAGCCCAAAGAAACCAGAGAAGGATGATTTAGATGACGGTGGTGCTGCAATGAAGGAATTTAATGATGCCAACTATTGGAGAGTCGATCAGGAGGTTGCAGTGTTGGAGTAAACTACACAGGATCAGTTACTGTCAACCTTGAACGTGTAGCCACAATATCTTGATCCCTTGTGGGTATGCAGAGAAAAGTATGTACAGTATATTTTTGTTTCAATTGGGATCAATCAATCACATTGATAAGCTACATAGTCGTTGTCACCAGTTATTTGTTGTCACTCTTGTTCGCTAGGTCTGTTTTCTTTCTCTTTTTCAAAATTCTGGGGATTCTTCCCTTCTCTTTCATAGTATTCTTGTTTATTTCTTTCTTAGACGCGAAAGGAAACATATATTTATCCTCATGTAACATGAAATATGAAACGTAGACTTCTTCACCAAGTGGATGATGTGTTCATGACCCTATATTCAAGCGCAATACGTAACATGTACTTGTTGACAGGTTAATCGATGCTCGTTTAGTTTTTAACCAGGTGATGGTAGTCAGTAACATCTTTTTCTTGTCGCTATAACTCCCATTTTCATAAGGTATTTCAGGTTTTGACAAGAATGTCTGAAATTCCCAATATGGCCTTTTGGGGTTTGATAAACTGATACAAGGTGAGATTGGAACATTTTGTGGTCTCCTGTTGTGTTTGGTCATATTAAGTTTTTGATCTGTTTCCAGGTTTCAAGAGCAACGACATTGTCGTTACTCTATATTCTACTATAACACCAGTCAATTGGTCTGTGATACTACTCTATATTCTTATATGCGCAAACTATAATGTCATTCAGATTATGCACGTTTTTCCGCCTCTTCATATAATTTTCATTTATTACATTTTACCATGTGAGAACTGAAAACTATACAAGTTATCTACTAAGTTGTCGTTTTTACATGTTTTCCCATGTAAACTTGGTTCCTAATTTATCCTTTACAGTTTAACTTAGATATCTAGTAACCTGATATTATCTGATGATTAGAATTTAGAAGGGCCAAGTATTTGATATCATCAGGCAATGGTGATGAGCAAATTAAAGTCATGAATTATTGATTGTTTGGGCCAAGAGAGGAGTTTTGGAATAAACTATAATTTGAGCGGGTTACCTTCATTTCATATCATGTATTTCTAGTCATTTTGTGTTTGGATTAAGTGATTGAAATGAATGTATTTCAAATGAATCAAATTCACACTCAAATTAGAGAACATTCCAAATTTACCAAAATAACACAAAATATAGTTCAAAATGAAATCCAAACATTAGCAATGCATTTGCTACTATAAATTTGAAATCATTCCTCAAATCCTTCAATCCAAATACAAATAAACAACATTAGAGGCTTAGACTGACTACAGAAAATTGGGACGAAATTTATTTGAAACATCTTATAAGTTCAGGTATTGTATACAATATTTTTGAGTTTATCATTACATTAAAATGTTGTTTCAAACCACATTATCATTTAAATGCAATACTAGGCATTGAATGAAAAAATAAAAGATATTGAAGTCTAAAAAATGAGGTCTTATAAATATTAAAAAATGAGGTCTTATAAGTATAAAAATCTAAGTAAGGTGTAGAAAGTCCCACTCTATTGTAATTAGAGATGTTTAACAGGTGGCCTAGTGTGTTTCGAGTTAAATGGATTTTGTGTTAATAAACTAGCCTTTAATGTTGTAAAGTTGTAAATCTAATCCTAATCCTAGTGGTGCCCACGGTTCGCCGGAAATTGGAACCGGCCGGTTCGAAACCGGCGGTCAACGGTTCGGGGAACCGTTGACCGGTTCCGGTTCCAAACCGGAACCGTAAACCGGTTTCAGCCGGTTTGGTTTCGGTTCGTGTATTGGCGGTTCGGGAACCGGCGGTTAAACCGCCGGTTTATGCTTTTTTTTTTTTTTATAATTTATGGACGAATGAGGGAGTGCCACGTGTCCGCCGGAGCTCCGGCGAAAAGTAGCCGTTGTCGGCGGAACCGGCGGTTCGAAACCGGGCCGAACCGGCCCGCTAATTTTTTTTTTTTTAAATTTGACCGTTGGACACGTGTCCGGCCAGGATCACTCGACCATTGGAGACCAACGGTCGAGATTTGCGGACCGTTGTGAACCGGCGGTCAAACCGGCGGTTGAACCGGCGGTTTGAACCGCCGGTTCCGGCGATTTTTTTTTTTTTTGAAATTTCTATAAATACCCCCTCCCCCATTCATTTCCTCACACCATTCCAACACTTCTCTCTCAATTCTCTCTCAATTTTCAAGTTGCAATTCAATTTTCAATTCTAAAGTTTCAATTCTCAAGTTTCTTTTTTCAATGCTCAAGTTCCAATTCAATCGAAAATGTCTCGAATAGGTTCTTCTTCCGCCGGTTCTTCTCACCGAGGAAAGGCGCCGATGCCTCCACCACGAGACGTTGAAGTCGATGATCTTATCGATCAATACACTCCTCACTCTCATTGGAGCGAGGAGTACGCCAATTTGGAGGAAGCTCTCGGACCTTCGACCGCCGCCGACTTTGCCGAAGCCGAAGTGGAGGAGGAGCAGCCGGAGGACTATCCAACTCAAGAGAGTGACACACGTAGCCGATCCACTACGACACTTCGAAGTGATATTTTCTCCATACATTTTAAAAAGGAGAAAGTATCAAATTCGAACGTGGACTTCGCGGTGACGTGCAACTACCGTGGAAAGTTGTACAAATTCAAGCACGGAGGGGGCTACGGAACGTTCAACAACCGCATCATCAAGAAGCATCCGGATAAGATGGGGAATGACCGCTCTCAAACCCATCTTCCTCGACAAAATATCGGTTCCACTTTGGGAACCGGAGGTAACGACCCTAACTTCCTTTTTAAATTTAGTCAATTAAGTCATAGGAGAGGAGTAGCCGAATTAATTGCTAAAAAACATCTTCCTTTTCAATTTCCAACCGACGATGATTATGAAGAATTTACTTCTCAAGTTTTTCAACCCGCTAGTAGAAGAATATCTAGGAATACCGTTACACGTGACATAGATAAAATTGTAGGTAAATATAAATATGCTTTAATTGAAGAATTAAAAATTTTAACACAACGAGTATCTATTTGCTGTGATGTGTGGAAAGATCCTTACGGAAACCATGATTATTTAGGAGTAACGTGCCACTGGATAGATGATGCATGGAACATGCAAAAACGATTAATTGCCTATGTCGAATTTGATGAAAGACATAGTTCCGTAGCAATTGCTAGAAAAATAATAAAAATTGTTAATGATTATGATATAGTTACAAAAATATTTTCGATTGGTTATGATAATGCCGCTCCTAACACCGCTAGTATACCCACATTAAAGGAATTTTTTAGGCCTCCAATAGATGGTAAACTTTTCATATTCGTTGTGTACCCCATTGTTTGAATTTGTGTGTACAAGATGGTTTAACCGCTTTGCATGATAAAATTAAACCTATTACGGATGCAATTTATGAAATTGCTAAATCAACACAATACCATAAAAAATGGGCAAGATTTTGTAAAAATAATGGAATGGAAGTTAAGAAATTTGTGATGGACGTAAAACATAGATGAAATTCAACTTATTATATGCTTCAAGATTCTTATAATTATAAAGAATTGCTAATTGAATTTTATAAAGAACACCCACATGAATTGAATTGATATATTTGAATAGCAACTCTTGGGATGCATGCATTAATTTAATTCAACTTTTAAATTTTTTTGAAGAAGCCACTAGAGAATTAAGTGACACTTATTATCCTACTTCTCCATTAGCCTTAGATCATTGTGTTAAAATTGCTTTAATTTTGAATGAATATTGTGCATGTCCTATTATAGGTGAGACTATTATAGCAATTAAAGCAAAATAGTTAAAATATTTTCACGAACTTCCAGATATATTTTTAATAGTTAAATTATTAGATCCTAGGATTAGAGAAGATGGTCTAATGGAATTATTACGCATGTATTATAGTGCTTTGTTCCCCCATTTTATTTTATCCGATTATGATGCAGTTGACTATGTTCCAAATTATGTAGAAGTTGCAACTAGAGCTAAAACATATTTGTATGATTTATTTAAAGAATATAAAACCTCATTAGGGGATGATTGTGGGGATAATTTAGGTGCTCAAAATGTAGGTGGTAGTAGTAGTTCTTCACATAATCCATATAATGTTAGTGGTCTTAGTGCATTTTAAGATTTTTATGATAACCGAACACAAAAATGAGCTAGGGGGTCTAATCCCACACAAGAATTAGATACATATTTAAGTTGTACATTTGAATATATTTCTTTTGAAAACTCTGTGGATTTTTTGAAGTGGTGGTAAAAAAAGATCAACACTTATCCTATTTTAAGTCATATTGCAAAAGAGATTTTTGCAAGTCCCGCCTCCAACGTTTCCGTCGAGTGCGCCTTCTCCAAAGGACGACATATGTTGAATCCAAAAAGGGCAAGATTGACCGTAGAGAATGTTCAAAACATTACTCTACTTGAAGATTGGCTTCGAGCCAAGAAACGTCAACAAAATCTAGATTTATCTGTCTTTGATGACGATGACCACGACGAGTATGGCTACGATTCCAACACATCCTCCTCCACCAGAACTAAACAACACTCAAGCTCTTTCATTTTTTTTTTCCTCACTTAATTGAAATGAGCAAGGAATGTTGTTTAGTAAATGATAGTGTCTCAAACAAAGGAGGAGATAATGAGATGTGTCTTAGATGCACGTCTTATTATGTCCTCCTTTCTTTGAGACACATCATTTACCACACAACATTCTTTGTTCATTACAATTAAGAGAAGTAGGAACTACGTGAGCTTTGATTCCCTAATTCAATTTAGGGATACGTAGACAATTTTATTCTAAGTTTGATATTCACTTTCAAACTTAGAATGAAACTCAAACTCTTTTTTTTTTCCTCTTTCAATTTGTAATTTGTAAGTTGTAATTTTTTTTTTATTGTTTGTAAGTTGTAATTTTTTTTAATTCAAATTTAGAAGTTTGTTGTTTGTAAGTTGTAATTTTTTTAAATTCAAACTTAGAAGTTTGTTGTTTGTAAATTGTAATTTTTTTTTTAATTCAATCAATGAATCACTAATTATTCGTTATTTGTAAGTTGTGATTTTTTTTAATTCAAACTTAGTGTTTATACTTTGTAAGTTGTAAATTTTGGATATTTATACAAAATTGTATATTTTTTAACATAAATTATAAATACATTGTTAAAAAAAAAAAAAAAAAAATCGAAAAAACCGGAAAACCGGCCGGTTCGAACCGAAACCGGCGGTTTAACCGCCGGTTACAAACCGGAACCGGAACCGGAACCGACCATACCCCGGTTCGGTTCCGGTTAGACCCTCCCCGGTTTTCCGAACCGCCGGTTCGGAACCGGAACCGGCGGTTTAACCGAACCGGGCACCACTACCTAATCCTATTGGAATAAACGAGTATTACATGGGTATTAATAAATTTATATATGTTTTAAATATATAATTTTGTGTATATATATATATTACATTCCAATTTCACATATAATACTAAATGATTTATAATAATAAAATTATACATAGTTATAATTTCATTGTAATGACAGAAGCCAAAATAATTGAACATATAAATTCCAAATTTTAAAAATAATTATACAACATAGTTATTTAATTTCTTTTCTCCTTTATGAAAACACTATTAAAATTAGATAGTCATCGAAAATCTGAACTTGTTGAAAGAAAATTTCATGAAACTTTTTAAAAAATGAAAATAAATTATATGGAATATGCGTACATTTGTTATATATATATATATATAACTTAATATCTTATAAACATTATATTATTGTTTTTATACATTTAATTTTTATAAATCGAATTTGAAGATATAAAACTTTAGGATAATAAATATATAATTGAAAATTTGTATTTTGTTATATACTAAGACTAAAAAAATAATTCATAATTGTATTCTATTTCTATTGGCGGTTAGAACAATCTAGGTTATATATAACGTGAAAATTAGCGTAAGAACATTCTAGGTATTCTTCTTTCCTTTCAACGCTCGAATTTGGTGAATCCTGAGAGAGAGAGAGAGAGAGAGAGAGAGAGAGAGAGAGAGAGAGAATGATCGAGGTGGTGCTGAACGATCGTCTGGGGAAGAAAGTGCGCGTGAAGTGCAACGAAGACGACACAATCGGCGACCTCAAGAAGTTGGTGGCGGCGCAAACTGGTACACGCGCCGACAAGATCAGAATTCAGAAATGGTACAACATTTACAAGGACCACATCACCCTTAAGGACTACGAAATCCATGACGGCATGGGCCTCGAGCTCTACTACAACTAGTTCTTCATCGTTCGTATCCCCGATTCTCAAGTAATTTCAATTCTATTATCATTTGATCCTGTTGGTTTTGGAATTTATGTAAACAGTGTGACTATTTGATGTTGGAGATCTGTTTCTGTGTAATTGTCGTGTTTTTTTTTTTTTGAGCTATGATTACGGTTTTTGAGTTTTTGGTTTCGCTAATGAAATCTCCCTGTAATTTACCTTTGTGTGGAACAGTGGAAGAGTATGATTCTTTCTGGTTTTGGAATTTAGGAAAATATTGAATCGGTGATTTAATATACGACATCTGATTTATTATAACATGCATATCTTTATGCCGATTATCACAGTAATTTTTGGAGATTTGGATGGATCTTATTTTTTCGTATATGGTCAAGGTGAAGGGTGTTGAGAAATCAAATTGAGTTTTTTGAAGATTGTGTTGGATCACGGATGCTAGCCAAATTCATGTAACTTGATGATTTTGTATATGTTTTCCAACTTTTAGTTAATCGAATCAAAGCTCAAATGCTACAAACAAACATGTTGAGACTTGGTTGTTTTTATTCAACTAATCAAGCCTCAAGAATATTTTTCTAAATAAATTTCAAAGTTGTCTAGTGAGTTAGCTTGATTCATTCATCCCTAGTTTCAATGCTCTGAGTTGTTGGAAATTCTTGAACTTCATATGTTCAATGTTTAGGTTACATTCTAAGTGAAGAGATGATGATATGTTCAGACTCTACAATCAATCTTCTTGTTTTATGAAAGAGGGCCTAGAGGACATCAGGGGCAGAATTTAAAAGACACTATCTCTGTTCCTTCTTGTGTTCATATGATAACTTAGAATATCTAGTTTTGTGAATTAGAAATAATTCCCTGATAAGCTATTCTGTGTAGAGTGTAGGATGCAACAAATCCATCTAGAATCTATTTTGGGTTTGTCACTACACTTTCTGATGTTTTTTACCGATGTTATGATCTCGTTATACATCTGAAATGCATGTCTGTAGCGTAAGACAATTTTATCATCTCCAATGTAGACTGCTATATATGCCAGGCATTTTAGTAGTATTGCATTTGCTTCTTGTTCGTTTGACACATTTTGATCATTTCTCATTTAGCAAAATCTTGTTAAGGTGGTTTGAGTTTCTTAAGCAAATAGGCGTCTTCCTATGGTCAATCACTATCCTTTGTTGTTATCCAACTTAGTCACTTATTGAAAATCTATCCAGTTCAGATTTAAAAAAATTCATGTATTTAAGATTGGATCACTCTCTTCTTTGGTTGATTTGTGTAATTGTGTTGTGATCAAAATATTATTATAAAAATTAATTTCATCTTCGTCTTTCCATTTCCTTTGATATCTATCTGCAGGTAGTTCTGACAATGGATTGCTTGAGGGACGACGGGGGGATGGACCTTGTAGCTGGAGCTATCTGCTTTGAACTATGAACTGGAATAATCTTCCTGTGAGTTTGTTGACAATTATCTCTTGATTTGAGAATGCAAATTGTTCAAACTTGGCAGATTTTATGTGTCTAATATTGCAGTCATGAAACTGAAAAACAATTCATATGTATAATAAATGTGCATTACCTTATGACAAGTTGTTTTCTGGAGCCTGGATGTCCTTTATTTTTGATTTATTTTCCATTGATATATATTATTAATTGCTCCCAAGTTATAGTTATTTTTTACAATTATGTCACCTAAACTTTTCTTGATTACACTTTGTAACTTGAGGGTTGACACTTCTTCTTTGATTGCCTATGTGCATTGACAAAAATGCACTTGCAAGTCGGGGTTCTGCCCCCAAAAGGATTAAATATAAAAATAAACGTCGGTTGATTGAAAATGGCTAATTGTTCATATCCATTCATTGATGAAATTGGATATTTTGACAAATACGTGAATTAAAATAAACTATCAGATTTATTTGAGAAATTTTTATTTTTTAATCATACAATTGAAAAGAAAATTTTGTGAGTCATTCTAAATTTTATAATAAAAAAATCAAACTAACAGTGGTGGGAGAGTTGAATAATGTAATTGTCGTAGCAATATATAATTTTTTGAAACCAATAAATATAAGTTTATTTTTGTTAAATGATCATATATTTGTACATTAAATGATATATTAATCAAATGAGTTAAATGCAAAAAGGAATCTAAACCGTATTTTCATTTTCTAACCTCAATTTATTTTTTTATTAAATTGCAATTTGAACTATTAAAATTTATCAAAATGCAACTTTTGAATTATTTTCGGACAAAAATATGAACACATGCTTATGTTTTTAGCTTGTGAATCATGTGTTCATGTTTTCACTGAAAAGGGGTCGGAAGTTGTAATTTGATATATTTTAGTAGTTCAGGTTGCAATTTAATAAAAGAAAATTTAGCTTGGAAAAAAAATTCAATAATTTAGGTGGTTTTTTACATTCAATACTAATCAAATTATAATACGTTTAATGTTGAATTCAATTATATGCATTACACAAAACCATACATATAAATAATATATGTATTCCTATATAAATAATATTAAAAACATTATACTTTTTATTTAGTTTTTTAAATCTCAGTAATACACTATTCCATCCAACTAAATATAAGAATTTAACAATATGTGCACTAGACTCGACTCAATGGAGTATAAGACCAAGACATGGAGTGCAACATTCATGTCGCTTTTATTGATGAGATGGTAAAATAGGATGGGGTCATGTTTTGAGGGATAAAAGATGTGAGCTTATTGCATGTAAATCATTTTGAACACATGGAGTGGTGAAGGTTAGAGAGGGAAGGGCGATGAGTCTTTTGGAGGTGATGTCTTGGACGAATGTGTTATTTGAGATGAATCATCTTCCAGTAGTTAATGCTATAAATAACAAACTTGACAACTGCTTAGAGTACGGTATCCTAGAGGGACGTCAGTCGCTGACACAAAATCAAACTTATTTAGTTGGCTTTACTGGAAGATTAATAAATGAGAGTGCTAAGTTAGCACAATCATCTCTGTTGCACCCTTCCTCTACTGAGTGGTTTAGTACTACTCAATTTTTATCTGATGTAATCGATAATGACTTGGTTTTTGCTATCAATGAATGAGTTTATTTCTGTTAAAAAAAAAAAAACACCAAGACAGGATTTTGCATTTTAATATTTGAAATGCCAATGTTGATTTACTATGGTTAAAAAAAGATTAAAAAAGAAGAAAAAACTAATCTTGATTTATTGAATAAATTTAATTTTAATTGCAAGAACTTATGCTCATAATTAGTCTGAAAGGGGGAGATCTTTTGAATCATTATAGCTAGAGGTGTATGATGAAGCGTATAAGGTCTCCAAATTATTTTATACGATATTTGAGTTTCAAAAACATGTCTACTGCAGTCTTCTATAATGAAAACTTTTAAGCTGTTTTTAGAAGTGTATGGAAAGCCAATTATAAGATTTTATCGATAGACTTGTTTAGTCATTTTGATTATGGAATAGTCCATGTAAAACGTTATAAAGCTCAACAATTATTTAAATATTTTAATAGCTTATTTTATTACAAATTTAGCATTTTATGAAATTTAATTTCAGCTTATAAGTAGTGATCAAAATTGACACTATTGTATCAAAAACAATATTCGTACTTTAATTTTACAAATACAGTAGTGGTAATATTGATACCGATAACTAAAAAATAAAATAAAATAACGATGGAAATTATAAAAATTTGTTGAGATTAGCTTTTGAGGAAACATTTATAATAAATTAAAAATATGAACAAATCCATAGAGGAACCCAACCGTGTATCAATTTATAAATAAAACCAAGTATATATAATTAATCATTATCATTAAAATACATTTATTAAATAATGTCTACTTTTTAAAATTTCTAATTTATTTTCTTAGTTTTACAAAATAAATTTTAAAAATATTATTCCATCTCATTCCTAAAAAAGGTTCAATTAGAGAGAATGTTTTGAAAACTCATTAGGGTCCACTCTTATTAGTTTAGAATATCTATTATCTATTACCTATATAAAAATATGGATGTTTCTTACAAAATATGATTTGCTGAATATATCCTTATCAAGAATTATTGTTTAAGGTTATAATAGTAATTTATTATTTTCATATTTCAATAATTTTATATGAGAGACCTAATCCAAAATCCTATACAATTTTATTATGAGTAGGACTCTAATATAATATAGATCGTATATCCATATTAAAGATTATTATTTAATGTTATAATAGTAATTTAGTATTTTTATATTAGAATGCTAATCGAAATCCTATAGAATCAAAAAGTATTTTTGTATTTCCTAAATTTATATAGAATTCTATTCCAAAATCCTAAAAATCATAACCTTATATTAGCAGTTTAGTATCTATGAATTTGATACAAATAATATTTTATCATATTTTGATTAGGGTACTCTGTAATATTAGGACTCTAATTTAATATAAATCAATTTATATATATGAGGTATTAATTTGTATTATTTTTATTAAAATATTTTTACGTGGAGAATGAAATTATACATTACAACATTTTGGTATCATGACCAATTTATTTAATAAAATTAGAAAATAAAACCACTAATATTTATCTAACTATAAATTCAATGAGTACATCAACTAAAAAAAATAAAAATAGACTAATTGCACTTGAAAATTGTGAAACTAACTCATTACCTTTGTAAGGTATAATTTTCAACAACATACTAATATATAATTATAACTAATAATTGATGGGTTGTCAGATCAACAAAAATAAAATCCTACTTCGATATGAGTAAATGAATGAGTATAATAGCATGGTCGATCCTCAGGGAACAAAACTTAATTCTCTTGAGCATAAAACGAACCGGGGAGGTTTTTGATATCTACTAAACTAAATGAAGTTAAACTAACTAAACTAAACAAACATCAAATAAAATAAGAATAAAACAAGCAACAAATGATGAAAATAAATAGGAGAGAGATTAACCTCACGAAACTCCGATTCAAGGATGTCGACATTCAATTGCATCACCGATCATAGGCTACAATATCTTCTTGCACATTCAAGCATTTTAACCTCAAACTAAATACGAAGTCGAAGAGAAGTCCATGTTTTTCAAATTTAATTGATCGAACCCAACATCCAATCAAAACTAGCTATTAACTAATTGACACGCTTTCCAAATTAATTAACAACCGCATTAAACTTCGGTGAAAACAGTTAAACCTAAACTGAAACCTAGAACCCAATAATCGAGATAGCTGCAATTACTAAGCCTATGATTCTGTTAGTCCTGTTAATTCATTAGACAATTACACAATCCTAGCAAAAATATAATCAACCTATTGCTACTAAGTAGCAATCATTCATCAATCATACATCCCAACAACATATAAATGAGAACTCATGGATAAAATTAGCAAAATATAATTCAAATTGAGTTGTCAGATCAACCCAAACTATATTTCACTATATGGAATTAAATCATGAATCAACAGATACTTGAAATAAAATATAAAATAAAATCAAACACAAAACCCCACAATGATAACAATCGAATTAAACGACCCTTGAATCGGAGAGAAATTTAGCCATTAATGCTTTGATTAATCATCTCCATGTAAATCTTCAAGAGAAAAACTAGAGAGAGAAAACCTAAAATTTGTGTATGTATGTATTAAGAGGATGAGAAAATATCTTCTAGCCCTAATGAAACTAATGAACTAAAATCCTAAGAACATAAAAGTCCATTACAAAAGATAAGAGATAAATCTCTTATTTGTCATTTCTTTCCCACCAAGTCACTTAAGCCCATTTGAAGTGGTCCCCTTTCAAGCCCATTGAGTCTATCTTCACAATTTAAGCATAATTTGATCATTTTAAGTCCAATTTTCCTCAAAGCCCATCAAAGTCCATTCCTACAATAACAATAATAATTGAATCAATTAAAGTACAAATGGACTATAATCAAATATAATTATGATGATAAAATATATAGAAATAAAGACACATCAATAACTATGAGTGATTTTCCATTATAATTTTATGAAACACTTCAAATCATGCCATGAATTTCACGTTGATAATATACTATGTGAATTTGTTTTTTCTTTTCTTTTATCTCAAAATAATATCGTAGGTTTTTATAAGACACACTAAACAAATTTTTGTTAAAATTTTTCTAAATTATTCATATAGGAACGATTGTTTATGATTTGAGTGCAATGTGAACTTTTATTTATATATAGAATAGTAATATTTGGATATCACTTAAAAGTTATAATTATTTCAATATTTGATTAATTATTAATTTAAAACTCAAAATAAGAATTTTTTTATATAACTTTCACCGCCTGAAAATATTAACTTTTAACTTTTGATTTATAAAAATTTAAATATATGAATTATGACATAATAATTAATAGTCATAGCTTAAAATATAAATATAATTTTTTTTTATAGTCTGTTTAGTTTGAAGTCTGATGGAGTTAGAGTTAATTAGTTTAATTATCAACATATTAATACAGGCCTTTTTTTAAATATTTTTTAATTAATATCTTGTTTAGCTAGCCTGATGGAGTTATAGTTAATTAGTTTAATTAATAATATATTATAGACCCTTTTAAACTGATCTGTTTAACCCAAAACCCGCTAGACTTAACCTGTTTACCATCCCTACATAGCACTAGGTCGATACTCCATTTTGAGCAAGTCCTAAAATTATTTGATAGCGATCATTTTTAAATTTGATAAAAATAATTAATGTTATTAGAATAAAATATTTAACACATTATCCTTGAATTGTACAAGACCAAAAATCACAATTAGAGTTATTTGGTCTGCTTTTGAAGCTGTCTTGCAATATGTGTATCATTAATTAAAAATGAAATACGCTTAAATTCAAATTAATAAAGACTTAATCATAAAACTTTCGTTGCAGTACTCATGCAATATAGTATTATATTAACTTTTTTTATCCTTATTTGAACTGTGAAAAGACCCATAGAAAATTGATGGAACTAATAGTTTTTAGTTTTTTTTTTTCAACTTCGATCACTTAGTATTGATAGAAAATATGTAAACTTTCATCATTGTAAACTGAGTTTTAACAAGTTAAACAAAATAAAAATGCCATAAAATATGGCTGTGCACGGGTCTCGGAGATTATCGAAACCGGACCGAAACCCGGACTAAAAAAGTTTCGAACTGAAAATCTTATTGACTTTTTGACTTTCTCCAAATTGAATTGAACCAAATTTCTTTTTGGTTTGGTTTTGGAGATTTTTCAATTTTCCGAACCGAATTGGGACCAAACCAAACTGAATTGGACCGATCCAAAGAATTGGTTTTAATATATATATATATATATATGTATGTCATTTATTTTTCTATATATTGATATAATTACATAATACATATTTTGGTTAAGTTAATAATTTTTTAAAGCTATAAATAATTTACATTTTTAATTTTTTAATAATTAATAATAATGAACTACATTCTAATGACTCTTATCAAGAAAACATAAATCTTTTTAAATTATGAATTTTGTAACTTTTGAAATAAAGTATGTAGCTTTTTTGTTGTCAATGAAACGTTGTTAATACATGCTAAATTAGTTTTTTGTTATTTATTTTTCTAATTTAATTTGGTGCATTTCAACTTATTCGTTTTTTGATTT
Organism: Scutellaria minor; assembly: GCA_954870855.1. Classification (NCBI taxonomy): domain Eukaryota; kingdom Viridiplantae; phylum Streptophyta; class Magnoliopsida; order Lamiales; family Lamiaceae; genus Scutellaria; species Scutellaria minor. The sequence goes on from OX940729.1 coordinate 7,737,934, forward strand.
TAATTTCTTTTAAAATTTTCGAATATTCGAATATTCATCCCGTATTGATCCAAACCAGTAGACCCGAAGCTCTGAACCGAATTGAACCGAAATTTGGTTTGGTTTGATTCTGAAGACCTTTTATTTTGGTTTGGTTTCGGAGAATCAATTTTGAAATTCTCCGAAGTTTGGTTCGGTTCCGGAGATTTTCAAATCTCCAAACCAACCTGGACCGTGCACACCCATAAAATCCATACCTATTATAAATATATAGTTGTCATATCAATGTTGAAATATATTTTGAGTGACAATTGTGAAATATTTGTACCAATATATTTACAAGGATCGTGACCGAGTGAAATTAACCTGACCCAAAAAGATGATACATATATGATTGATAAAATCAAATAATTTCAAGATGTTTGATGGGTCTTTACCCATGAAGCAATTTGAAGAATATTTCAATTCAATTTGAATTAAATATCAAATCAACTTACAACTACATCTACCCAACTAACAGAGCATAACTTATTGTGCAAATCAAAATTAAGAAATGGTTTTGACATAGGATAATACCTCCAACACAATGCTCATTGAGTCATTACATTTACGCTTCAAAATATGATTAAATTCTGATGAGATAAGTGAATGCTCTATTTCAAATAAAGTGGAGTTGCAGAGTTTTTACGAATAGCACGATTGATTTCATGGGATGAAGCACCAATGGCAAAACAGTGGACGATTGAGAATGTAGATAAACTACTAAAAGATGTTACGAGAAGTGATAAGAATGTTGGTGGCAAAGTGAGTAATGTTTTTTAAATTATGTGTCTCTAATAATCTTTTTTTGTGTAGTTGGTCTTGTGTGTACTTCGTGTACATGCAATCCGGGTCAACCAAATTTTAACCCGGATCCCTGTGTTTTTGAATTTAGCTTTTTTTTTTTTTTTTTTTTTTGCTTTAGGTTGTGACTTTTATGTTGTATTAGTGTGACTTTTATGTTATAAACATGTGACTTTTATGTACAACTATCATGACTTTATGTATTGCAACTTAGAAAAAAATTAAGATTTTCAACATAATTTAAACTGTACACCTTTATGTGACATCAATGCGACCTTTATGTTATATTATGTCACTTTTATGTACAAATATTCTGACTTTTATATAATATATAAGGGTGCATAAAGGTCAGAATATTTGTACATAAATGTGACATAATATAATATAAAAGTTACATTGATATCACATAAAGGTACATAGTACAAATTGTGTTGAAAATCTTCATTTTTTTCCTAAGTTACAGTGCATAAAGGTAGGGATAGTTGTACATAAAAGTCACACATTTATAACGTAAAAGTCACATATTTATAACATAAAGGTCAAAAAAAAATTTTGAAAAAAAAAAATTAGAAATTCACGGATCCGGGTCGGATTGACCCGGATTGCATGGATCTTAGATCCATACACCTGGTGCACATGAGTTTTTGTGTTTTTTGTGAAGTACACATAATTTAGTATTTACATAACTAAATGAACCAAGAAAAATACAAAAAAAATAATAAAACATTGACCTCTACGTGTAACGCACGTGCTCTATACTAGTATATTATATAAGTGCAAAATCTTATCATCTTCACCTCCAAATATATATGTTGTTGTAGTCGCTACTGTCTTACCATCTCCAAATATATACGTTGTTGTCGTCGTCTCCTCCTTGATGTTGCCGCCACCACCTCCTCTCTGCCCATCCTTCCTCCATATCCTCTCACCATTTTCTTTCTTAATTTCTTAATTTGTATGATATCTTTTGTTGTTGTGGAATGTATATGTTTCATTTCTTAACTTTATATAGATTTTATAATAGTTTATTTAAGTAAGATTCATTTTTAAATTTTTTTTAGATCATATAGTAGCTTATTTAGTAAGCTTATATATATATATATATATATATCATAGGTATTTTATCTTATACACTTGTATTTTGTAATATAAAAAATTTAAATACTTGTAATTATTTACATTTATAGATATACTACTTGCATTACAGATTGCAAATACATAAAATATTTAAATATAAACTTCTAACTTTTAAAACTTCAAACATATATTTTATCTTAAACATTTATGTGTAAGTACATAAATTTCGAAAAATAGTAATTTTCTTCTATTGAAATCTTTTATCACAAGATTTATATTAAAATAAAAAGACGATTTAAAGGCCCAAGTGGGTCAATATGAAAAAATAATTTTTCTATAATAAATTATATTGTGTAGATGTATATAATTAAGAAATTTTAAGCTTCAATTTTGTACAATTTATAGCTATTTAAATAAATTTTATAGTATAATCAATGTATTCCTTACTATGAAATATACATATATATTTCTCTTCTTTTATATATATTTTTTATTATAATCTTTTATAGCTTTATCAAGGAAATCATATAATTTTCATTTTCTTTATATTTTTCTCCACAATACATTTTTAGGAGGAAAAATGGTAAATTAGTAAATTTTACCAATTTTCCTCTTTTCATATAAAGTATAGATATAAAAGAAAACCGACCGTTGAATTTTCTTCTGATAATTTGTAATGTATCTACGGGAAAATCTGATTATCTATTTACATGTTAGGTACACTCACATGTATGTATGAAAATGCACAACTTGATGAATATATACATCACTAAACTAAACCTTAAGACCAAGATAGTCTCATGCATCATTAAAATCAAAAGAAAATGAAGTTGATTATAAACCACCTAATGAACGGTGTTTCTAGGTTTCAGCTTTTCAATCTTTGCGTGTCCCTAGGCCAGAAGCAATGAGCGTCATGCCAACCATTTCTACGAGATATGCTACATAATGTTCTTCATTTCTTTATATATATCATGTCGTGTTAGGTGAAGTTCTAAATCAGTGTTCGTGTTCGGCTCTAGTCTGCGGTCTAGCTAGCATGTTTCCACACGTATAAGTGGAACAAAGATTCATAGAGGTTAGCAATATCAAAGATGCTAGTAGAAGAGCACATAATTAAAGAACCCAAAGTAAAAACTAGTGAACATAGAGTTACAATAAAGTCATACAGAAGCTCAGATATTAGTAGGCATCTAAAGATTACGAGTTCTTTTGGCTACATTTAACGTTAGGCAAATAGATCTTAAGGTTTTGAGCTTCACATATCATCAAAGACTACGATAGAATATGATAAAATCTACTAAGAGGACCCCATAAGCTGATTTACCCGACTGAACAACTAGAATTACCTCGGGCATACAGCTTCGTATACATCCTCTTGCACGCTTGTAGCTATGCAAATATGCTTGACGGTCCTGCTTGGTTTGATGAATCAAGTCCACGCTCAGCAGTTGGGAGACCGGTAACCAATGTCCTGAAATACAAATTTAGACATAAACAACCCCTAGCTTAAAATTGATGTCATTGTAAAATAGCAAACAGTGATGATATCATCCAACAAATTTTCTCCAATCACAGATAAAAATGGATCAGCAGGAATGGTTACACAAGAATAGGTATAAAAAACTTAGCAAAATTACCTTTCAATGTTGTCTCTGTTTGGTTTCATAAGAATTGTCAATCTTTTAGCGGATTTCATGAACTCACTGCAGTTATATAGAAATAGTGTATGTAAATTACTCTACAAACTCCCAATGCAATATAGATTTTTCAACCAAGCATAATATAAAAAGTAGCATGATCCTGAGTTTTACCTGAATGGTTCTTCTCCAGCTTGTTTAAGAGTACCAGTGGCATCATGATAGAACAAATGGCCCAACATCTCTAATTTTTCTATCCCAAATAGGTGTTCTACCTTTTTATATAGCTCTCCATATGATCCAAGAATTGATAGATCAAGAGTCCGACCTACATGTTCAGACTCCAAGAATACTTTGCAATGACCAATATCTAGGCCTATTTCAGTTGCATGATGGCCTTGTTGGCAGAAATATTGGGTAGAAGACAAACTTTTTGGATGATCTTGCAGGGAAGGAGTAGAATTTTCAGAGTTCCATGATTTTCCACCTAAGGGACTCTGTCCTAGTGCCAAATCAGAAGCTGCATGAGAGGACTGATCATGCGACATCTGTTGCTCAGTGAGTATCGGCTGACCAAAGAGCAGAAAAAGAGGTCTCTTAACATCTTGAGTTTCTTCAGATTTCTGATTAGAGTTACCCATGCTTAATAAGCAACACACGTTCTTATTACCATTCATGTCACTCCCCGCAGCGCCATCAATAGTTTTAGGTTGAGGATCAAGCCGTGGGAAACTAGCTGGCAACAGTCCCATCTGGAGTTTATCACTTAGGTGAAGGTCTGAAAAAGAGACTCCAACTTGAGCATGCCTGGCTCCCTGTATGTCTACAGAAATGTTGTCGGATAGATAACCAAAGGGACTGTTTGGCCCAAGGGGATTGCCTGAAAATGATGGCATTTGTAATTGGCCATCAAGTGAAAAATCTTGGTGATGAGGTAACCGCATCTTCTTCCTTGGAGGGGAGAAGGGTGAGAGATGGAGGACTGGCATGTTTGACACCAATTCAACAAGCCAAGGATTGATGCTCTTTACATTTTGCAGCAAATCTGGTTCATCCCAAGTCACCTGCAACAAAGTGGTGAGAGGACAAAATAACAGCACAAACAGGAAGCAATCTCAAGTTCAAGTATTTTTTTCATGTTCATAGTATTTCTCCTACATAGATGCAACAGTAGTATTAGGGAGATAGCTGAGAATGACATAAGTAGTAGGGATGTATCAAATTGGAGAGTCGGACTGAAATTAAGTATTGCAGGATGCACATGAATAACTCGACCAGACTTTCCATAGCTAAATAAGCCCAGAGGTAAAATATAATTCATGATTTACTACAAGTTAAAGAAATAAAAGAATTGAGGCCATAATTACTCTTGAGATGATTTTCTTTTGCTTTAACCAATTTGACTACGGATATAACCTCATCAGGAAGATCATGAAGACTTATGAGAACAATTTTAAGAAATTGAGACCAATAAAAACGTAAACCAGCTCTATAATTTGAATAGACTTTGTGTCTGCAAAAGAAGTTCTAATATCTGTCTTATTTTTAGGAGTACAAATAAGGAGCAAAATATCACCTGAAGTAGTCTCCAAGGTGAATTGGGCCAACGGATGGGGTCAGCAGGATAAACAGAAGCTATAGTTCCCATAAACCAGCTAACTTGTGAGGAATCCTCGGTTTCAAAAGCCATCTTAAACCTCAGTCGAGGGCACCACTGAATCCTCATGGCAGCAATCACAGATGATACTTTCACACAAAAATCAGGCATGCTTGCACATGGATAAAAGACCACCTCAAAAGGCTTGCCACTTGCTGCCAAGAAAGCAGCCTCAACAACTGATTCAGGCTTCACTCGCCTCTTAGAAATGCCAACACTTCCAAAATTCCCACCAATGCCACCTCCCTTTTTGGCCCTCCGAACGCCAACACAAAGATCTCCATTTTCTGCCCTCAAGAAGACAATCGAGTCTCCAACTACGAGCCTCTTCTGATTCACAAAAGTACTCCATCCAGTAGTCAACAAATGCCTCCTTGGTGTCCCTCTATAGATATGTCTAAACTTCCAAGTCTCACCATGTACATCTTTAGCAATCACATTCTGCACCGGTGGATCAACACCGTAATCCAAACTTGGGAAAATAGTATCAGCACAGAACCTAGGCACTGAGAAACCCCCACCATTGTTAGCATCGGATTGAGTCAGAGTCTTCGCAAAAGAATTGGATTTTTTATTGGATTCAGATCTGTCATTTCCCAAAACTTCACCATCATCAAACCCATACTCATTGTTCCCAACCGGAATCAGCCCTATCTTTGCGTAAACTTCATCAGTCTCAGGGTCAGCCAAGTATCTCACAGATTGAACCCTACAAAGAATCATATGAGGAACTCCCTGCAAATCACCAAAATCCACACTAGTGAATGTGTGCTCTGCATGTCCCTGTGGAAAATAGAACACCTTCGAATTCAGAGTTGGCATTTGAACCATTCCTCCAGCACAAGCATGCCAAAACTCCGAATCCAAACCCTTCTCCGCCACCTCGTTCATTTTCTCTTCCGTGCCTATGCAAAACTAAGTGTCTTCTTCCCCTCAACTTGTCTAAACAACAGAAAGATAACAAGTGATTGATCAGCTAGGACCGTATTCAGAAAGGCATTCATCGTAAAAACAGAGGATTTAAATTAAAATCCATACAAGCAACAGAAGCACCGATTACCTGAGCAGAGATCCAAGGGAGAGAGAATTCGTCACCTCATCGTCATCTCTTCAACAGAAAGCACGCCAAAATTGCCATAAACGGTAAGCTAGAAAAGAAAATATCGAAATACTATGAAATTTAACACACAGCCAGCAGATCCATGCGCAATAACATGTATAACTTCCATGAATTACAGCATGAAATGAAGAATATGTGTGTCGAGGGTTTTAGGCAGCAAAAAATGCTTTTTACACCGCGACTGCGTGAAAAACACACACTGCCTACCTGAGTGAGGATTCGGAATCAGCGACGAAAATAGAGTGATGCTTTTCGAATCTGAGATTCAACACAAAATGAAAAACACAAGTAAATAAGACGAAACAGAATCTGCGAGAGCGCCAACTACGCATTACTAGTATTACCATCACATCGCCTCAAAATTCGTCATTTCTGTTACACGGTAAAACATCTTCCCTCCATCTCTCTCTCTACTTCCTTCAAATGATTTTAACTCCATACAAAACGGCGTCGTCCAGTTGTATTTAAGGTTAGTTTTGGACTTATCTTATTTTTCTCCTATTCTCTCTCAGATCTGAACAATTCAGGATGACCTTACATTTAATTACATTACATTTTCCTTTTAGTTTTGGTAATTGAAAGAATCTGTTAATTTCATTATTTAAAATTTTTGCAATTTCTTATATGATTTTTTTTTTTAAATTACAATTTAATACTGAAGTTATAAGAAAAATTAAAAAAGAAAAACAACTTGACATCTAATAATTTTATGACAATTTCTTACTACTATGCTTTTAAATATGTCTTGTTGGGGGGCCTGGGGCACTAACTTGAAAAGAAATACAATATTTGAAACAGTATTATTTACAATTACAAATTTCATGTTTTAACATTCAAATGTTCGTTTTTAACATCCGAAACTCCTCTTGATGTCAAATATCTCTTTTTATCAAGTTGAATTTAATTTTTAGGTTTCTTCCATCGAATTTTTAGTGATACACAAAACCTTTGTTGATTTTATGAGGTTAGATATTTCAAGAGTTATATGAGTGTGAACACAATTTTTTTTTTTTTTTTTTAATCTGAGCAGCATGTTATGCCTATTTCCTTCTCTCTCTCTCTCTCTCCCTCTCTCTCTCTCTGTTTTGTTTTGTTTTGTTGTTTTTAAATAGTAATATTAAAATTTTCACTTAATATGGTTGTTCTAGTAGTCAAGTCAACATAAAATAATCAAAAAGCCATTACTTGAATTCAATTACAAATATTTTAACCTTTTATATGAAGTTGCAAAATTTGAAGAAAAAAAATTGCTTTAAAAAAACTTCATCTATGGATATGAGATTTCTGAAGCCTATAATCAATAATAAAATGAAATTACAGAAGAAGCTTATAAAGAATAACTTATAAGATACTTTTATTTATTGATTTTACAATACTGAATCTCGTTCATCAATTGAAATATTTGAAATGCGAAAATTAATGATCAATATCTCGATTTCAGTATTCAATGTCATCTTATCATACAATTAAATCGAACAATCAATGTCGAAAAACTATTGTCACGAATGTCACGATGTGGATCGAGCTGAAGATTGTGTGTGATGTGAAGAAAATGAAAGGGGAAGAAAAGTTGCAGATAATTGATTATTGTTTCTGTTATAGCTAACTGTGCATCAGAGTGATGATGATATACTTATCACATGTACAACGTGAACCAAACGACATCGTTTAAGGCTGTTCTAAGACTCAAACAAAATGACACCGTTCCTACTAAACCATACGACACTGTTTCACTTAACTACTAAAACAAGACGCAGCGATATATGGAAATGGAAACACGACTCTGACACAATTAACTAATCAAAACTGAAATTCAAAAGGAACATGAAAATGACAGCTATGACATTAGTCCCCCATCGATTTGGCTTATCCTCAAGACAAAAGCTCCGGGTACTTTGCCTTAATATCTTCATAGAACTCCCAGGTGGCCTCCTCATCAGGTAAATGAGACCATCGGACAAGTAGCTTAGTGGCTGGAGAATTACCCCACTTAACCAACCGTCGAGCTAGAATCTTAAGTGGTTTCAACAACACCTTTCATTCACTATCAAACTCTGGCAAAGTGTCAACTACTGCAGTGATCGGACCCACCTTCTTCTTGAGAACAGAAACATGGAAAACAGGATGAATCTTGGTAGTAGGTGGAAAAAGTAGTCTGTAGGTAGCTGCTCTAACCTTAGCAATAATTTAAAAAAAAAAAGACCTGCATATTTAGGACTGAGTTTCCAAGCTTTACTTTTGTTCAGGGATCTCTGCCTATAGGGTTTTAATTTCAAATACATCCACTCCCCTTCCTGAAAAGTCCTAGCAGATCTGTTCTTATCAGCATATAACTTCATTCTTTCTTGAGCATTCCTGAGGGAATCTTTAAGTTATTGCTGAGCAAGTTGCTTGTCCTTGAGGATGTGAGATACACCCTCTACACTAGTATGAAGATAAGGTCCTCCAACAATTGGCAGTGGTTTGAACCCATAAAGTACCTCAAAAGTACTGATACCCAAAGAGGTGTGATAGGATGTGTTGTACCAGAACTCTGCCATAGGAAGCTAAGTAACCCATTGCTTAGGGTTAGCACTGCACATACATCTCAAATAAGTCTCAAGACACTAATTCACCCTTTCAGTTTGGCCATTTGTTTGGGGGTGATAAACAGTGCTCAACTGCTGCTCAATCCCAATCAATTTGAAAAGTTGCTGCCAAAATTGACTGGTAAATATCTTATCTCTATCAGAAACAACACTTTGAGGTAATCCATGTAGTTTATATATAGTGTCTAGGAACACTGAGGCTAGTTGAGAAGCAGAGAAAGGGTGAGAGAGAGCAATGAAGTGACTATATTTGGTTAGCCTATCCACAATCACCCATATTGTGTCCTTGCTGGAAGATAAGGGTAACTGCTCAATGAAATCCATAAATATCTGAGTCCATGCTTGAGTTGGAACTGGGAGATGTTGCAATAGACCAGGATTATGGATATTCTCATGCTTACTGATCTGACATACATGACACTCTGAGACATGCTGTTGCACTTGTTGTCTAACTCTAGGCCACCAAAAGGTATTGACAAGCCTTTGATAGGTAGCTGTTACTCCTGAATGCCCACTAACACTTGAATTATGCATATAGGTGACAATCTGATCCCTTAAGTGAGCATAATTCCCAATCATTAACTTTTCTTTGTATCTAACCAAGCCATTTGAATAGATGTAGAAGGATACATTCCATGGTGTGGTGACACATTCAGCTATGATAGCTTGAATCTCAGGATCATGCTGATAACTCCTTATCCTTTTGATTGGTGGAATTTTTGGTTTCACCTGACCACTTTCAACCTTGTCAGCTACAGTTGATGGATTGGGAGTGAACTTAGACATAGTTCTTTGGCCCTTAGTAAGCATCTGCACTATATCTTCATGTTGAATAGCTAATTGAGTGGCAGATAATAGAGTTGTAGGTTTCTGAATAGCTACCAATTTTCCAATCTCTTCCTTCAATCCTCTAATGAAACTTTCCATGAAGTAGTCATTGGTTAAGGCCTTATTATGTTCCCTCATGAGTGTCCTCTCTCCTCAAATTCTTGGATATAAACTTGAACTGTCTCAGTTTGCCTCAATCTGTTGAACTGAGCTGCCAAACTTCCTTCCGTAGGATTCATAAACCTTTCCATGACTAACTTAGTGAAATCTCCCCATAACATGTTGTCCCTCTCATCAACATAATCCACAAACCAATGATCAACCACACCTTCCAAATTCATTACTACTAGGCTAAGCTTATCAAAATTAAGCATGTTATTATAAGAGAAATATCTATAGCATTTCCTCAACCATAACCTAAGATTATCCCCATTAAACTTTGGAAATTCAAGTTTAGGCATCTTTCTATTCATTTGCCCCTGATTTCCAACCACACGATTTATAGGTGCAAGAGATAGAATTCCAGCCCCATTTCTCTCCCGATTCGCATTTCCACCACTACGAGAGCTAGATCCAAATACTATACTAGGAGTAGTAGAAGGATCAACAGATTTCTTACCTTTGTCAGCTGAAACCGATTGTTGTTCCTTTAATGTACTCAGGATTTGAGATCGCAGCATTTCACCGATGCTTTCCAATTTAGACTCTAGATGAGCCTCAGTCTGAGCTTGCCCTTGTAACACCGTCGTTTGTCCCACTAGTAGCTCAGACACTTGTTGTTCCAACGCCTCAATCCTTTGGCCATGAGTCTTCGCAGCCATGGCTATAGAAAACACAGCGCGTGGCTCTGATACCACTTGTCACGAATGTGACGGTGTGGATCAAGCTGAAGATCGTGTGTGATGTGAGGAAAATGAAAGGGGAAGAAAAGTTACAGAGAATTGGTTATTGTTTCTGTTATAGCTAGCTGTGCATGAGAGTGATGATGATATACTCGTCACATTTACAACGTGAACCAAACGACGCTGTTTAAGGCTGTTCTGAGACTCAAACAAAACGACATTGTTCCTACTAAACCATACGACATCGTTTCACTTAACTACTAAAACAAGACTCAGCGATATATGGAAATGGAAACACGACTCTGACACAATTAACTAATCAAAACTAAAATTCAAAAAGAACATGGAAATGACAGCTATGCGAAAATTAATGACCAATATCTCTATTTCAGTATTCAATGTCATCTTATCACACAATTAAATCGAACAATCAATGTTGAAAAACTATGCTCATACTTTATTGTTCGTAGAATAAGAATGACCCATGAGATCATCATTGTGCATATTAAATAATGATAAACGACGAGATAATGATATATAATTTTATCTCACATATTTTTGTGCAAAAAATTAAGATTGTTGATTGAAGTTATTTTATACACTAAGGATTAAGGTCATGTAAATTAAGAACCTAAAATTAAATTTGTGTGGCCCTATTACAATTTGAATTCCTTAGGTTTTGTACTCTAGATAGTATTGAGTTAAATAAAAAAATGAGGTTCTCTTTTTGTTAGATTATATATAAAATGTCTCAATATTTAACAACTTAAAAAAAAAAAATCAATTTTGGAGTACATATAGGTTCTGAGGTTCAATATAACTTACTCGTATGGATGAATAAGACTTTATTTTACTTCAAAAGGTCTTAATATAAATTTATGGTAAAAAAAAATAAAAAATCTACAATCTACATTATAAGTGATTTGACATTTTTTAAATAAAATTTGAACTCTTCCATTTTGTTGCATGAATTTTAAACTTGATGTACTTTATTGTATTAAACAAACTTCAATCATATACGTGTTCGAAATCAACAATCAGGATTTGTTCAATATAACAAATAGATCTATTCGAAATCTGCATAAAAAATGTCAAATCATGTGTAGTTCAAAAAAATATTTTTAACCCTATTGTAAAATGCAGCAGTGCTTGAAAACAATGAAAAATAAAAAGAAATAAACTCGTGTTCATGCATAGAAAACAAAAAACCACAAGCCTTGAGCTCAAACATTTTCGTTTGTTCGATGAGTGATGTTGTTCGATTTGAGTTCAATTCAAATATTCAATTAATAAATAACAATAATCTGTCTGTAAATAATATGTTTGAGCTCAATTTGCTTAAATTTTATTCCAACTGGATTCTATTAAAAAAAATCGACTCAAATATTATTTATATAGGTCACTAATTCCTTAAATTTGTTATATCCTAGAAAAACTATGTTTTAAACTAGCTATTTTTTAAGAGCATGATTTTTTATTTTTTTTTAAATCAGTCTTACGAAATTAAATCCATAAGATAAGTCAATTCACAACTTATAATTTATATATGAATTTTTGTGATTTTTTAAAGAGTTTCTCTCTAAATATATGCTTTTTATCTGTCTTTTTCTTGTTGAAATCATTGTATCAAACATAGCATGAGTTGAAGCAACTAGTAGATGTTAAAGAGTCAAAATCATTAATGATCGTTGCACACACAATGCAATAAGATAAAAAAGGACTTCACATTAAATACTCGGCCATATTTGGAATACCACAAAATTAGACCAAGAAATTGGGAGTGGGATGTGACAGGGAAAAACAATCATACAGACATACCACATAATAAGCCAAATTGAAACATGTCCATTCGGGCCTATAAATATGATGCTGCTTCTTTGTAAAAAAAAAAAAAAAAAAAAAAAACTTAACAGCTTAAATTCGAATAGGAAGACTTGAAGATTTCAAACTAGTTAAATAAGAGTGAATTGAAAATTCATTCTTAATTCTTAAAATTTAATTTAAAATGAAAATGATGAAAATAGATTTACTATTAAAAATTTAAATCTCTTCCCAAATCTGTACATCCAAATAAATATTGTGTGATCAAGATTGTTGTTTTTTTTTTAAAGGGTGACAGTATACACACCCCACAAAATACTAAACACACCCCAATTTTCTAAAATTTAAAGGTATAAAATTACATTTATTGGGGTGTAGTATATTTGGGTGCGGAGAATCCCATCCTTTTTTAAATTTGGATATATTTTTCACACACTACACACACTTATTGATGCAACATAAAAACTTGACCATTAATTTATAAAGTTGTACTATCTAAAGTTAGAATCTATTTTCACAAATCAATAATTAATATGGCGTTTGTTAATTAGCTCGTCTCATGAAATTAAATGATAAATCCTATTATTAATACTATAATTATAATATTGGTCGAAGTGGATTATGAGTCCAAAATATGGTGTGGATATTGTAAAATGATATCCCTTTCATCAAGATTTATTTGAAGGGTGAATCATTAAAAAACGAGAGTACTATATAGACGAAAAATATATGTCCCTAACTGTAAAATATTTGACTCTGAATTAAGTATATTAGTGGTGGTTTGAGAATGAAATCTTTAGGCATAAAATTGTTGATCTCTAGAATTTAAAGATTTGGACTTTTTGTCTCTAAATTCACAAACCTAATTAATTTTCATTTCTATAATTATGAAATGTGAGAGCGAATTACCAATACTAGCAGTGCACCCGTGCGATACACGGGATTAAATATAAGAAATATATATTATATTATCAATATATCTAAATTATTTCAATTTATATTTAGAGTTAATAATCCGTTTTAAGACACAATAAATCAAAATAAATAAATGAATTATCAAATCAAAATAATTGATCAATAATACAATAAATTGAGACTAATGTTCATATTATCGTTTACAAATAATATGTCTCTAAAACTCGGCTGTTAATTCATTATTAACAATATACTAATGTATTTGAAAATATATATCATTGTCTATCAATATTATATCTTTATCTCGTCACTATTTAAAGACATGTTATCTATCGTTAAATTAAATTCTCTCTCATTCAAAACGAAGAGGTGAGAGCATTTATTTTGAGACTCGTCAACCAAAATTTGAACACTTTTATATCAAAAAATAATAATAAGAACAATACAACAGTCAATTATATATAGGTGGGCCCAAATGACAGCTTTAGGTCTTGTCCTTATTTTAAGTGGTCCTTAAGAAACTATAGTATAGGATTTCAAAAAAAAAAAAACCAACTATAGTATAGACGCTCGTGATGGAATTTTATATATACTTTCAAGATAGTGACAAGATCTATTCTCTCTCTAAATAAAGTATCAATAATTTAATAAAAAAATTCCATCATGGGTGTATATCAGAAAGTGCATTTCAAGTTCACTATGTAAATGTGTGTGAATATAATTATATGTCGATGGAGACAGACAGATGATTATAACATGACGATGAAACTTAGATTCTTCCATGGATCAACAAAATATTCAAGTTTGGTTTTTGGTTGAGCAATTATAATAGATTGCTAAGGTATGTTTTGGGGAAATCCATTGAAATTTTTCTATTTGAAGTAAAGATGAATAATAAAAATAGAGTTAATTTAATATTTTATTACGATAAAAATGTATTTAATAATAATTGGATGATTGAATATAAATATAAGTGGTAATGATTGTGTCTGAATTTTGTGATTAAATTTATTCAAAATCTTGTCATGTGAATTATTTTCCGAACAGACCCTAATGTATTATAGTGACTTGTGATTTATATTTTGTATATATAAATGATTTTCCTTTTTTCGCTAAATGTTATACAGATTTGGAAAGACATTCATTAATATTATAGCAGGTCTATTTTTTTGCTATTTATTATGGGTATTGACTATTAAAATTTTCTATTATAAAGTGATATTTTATTTCAAACACTAGAGTTGTGTAGGACATGCATGTAAATCACTTTATATCAATATTGTACTCATAATGTGTTTATTTGTCCATACACAAAAACTCACGTAAGACGGTCTCACAGATAGTTTTTGTGAGATGGAGCCCCATCACCTACAAATAACATGTGAATTGTAGGGTTTGGGTGATGGGTAATTGGGTTGTGGGTTGACTCATCTCAAACAATGTATTAAAATTCTGTGAGACGGTCTCACAAGAGAGTTACTCTTGTCCATAAAAGTAACATTTGTTAACACCAAAGCTTTAAATCAACTCTTTTAATAAATTGGAATAGTGATAGATGTTGGTATTAAAAAATCTTGACATCTTTTTTAGTAGAGAGGACCAAGTATCAGCTCCAAATTGATACCTGATAATGATTTATGTATAACATGGGCTCGTACGTATTTTTAAGGAAACGAAGAATGGTTTTCTTGTAATTTAGATTGGGCTATCATCTATGGGCCTGGAGAAAAAGCCCATATGAAAACCTCACACTATGATAGCTGTGTCATTTCTCCAATTCATAAATGCCTTTCTAAATCACTATCTACACCCACAATAAGAGGTCGGGGTTGTTACGTGTTAAATAGTGGGTAGAATAACAGATTTATATGTATTCATTCTTTTGAAAATATTATTAGATTGGATTTGTGTCCACTGTAAAAAAGTGTTGTAAGCAATAAGTAATTTTTGTTTGATTGTGTTTGGATTGAGTGATTTGAAGTAAAAGATTGAAATATAATTAAAATGGATTTAAAATCCATTTATATTGTAAAAAAATTAGTTTAAAATAATGTGATGATTTTAAATTTATATCAATCAAAACACCACTAATAGATTAACTAATATGAATTTCAAATCACTTGATCAAAACTCAAATGCAAAAAGTAACAACAAAACGTAAAATAATTGGTGTACATTAAAATGATTGCGGACAAAGTATTAATGGTGAATACTACAAAACTAAATAGTGAAATATTTTTTTTACCTCTCGAATGATGGTTTTATTACTTTTCAACCCCAAATAAGGAAACATACAAAATTGTTCTTAAAATAAAAGTAAAAAAAATCAGCAGACTGTCAAAGTTTATACAATATGAACATGACCATTAGAGTTTACACGATAAAGACATATCATGTAATCCATGAATATCATAATGGACATGACCATTAGAGTTTACACGATAAAGACATCATGTAATCCATGAATATCATAAGTTTACACGATATATTCATATCATTGAGATTACACGATATAATCATATCATATAACCCTATAAAAAATGTAGATCATATAAAACTCAACAAAAAAACCTACTTTTTTTACTCTTATCAAAATGATAATTTTGTCTATTTTCTTGAAATGTTGTAGAAAAAATACCAAAATTATCACTTATGATATAAAAATAATCTCTTTTATAAAATGTGATATCATAACCACTGATGTCAACTATATATTAGATGGGTTGAATTTTCATCAAACATGATATGATACATTAACAAAAAAATCTATTATTGGTCCTCAAATTAAAGAATCTGAACATGTTTTAATCAGTTCTCCGTTCTCCATAGATTACTTTATGGAAATATAGGTTCAATGATCATAAAATCCCAAAAAGTTGACAAGAAAACAGAATATGAAACAAGAATGTGGAAGAATAAAGTTAAAAGGGAAATATGATTAAAATTTTCAAAGGAGGCAACAATAACTCCATTGAAAGTTGAAACACAACATCACTGAAACTCTTCATTCTTACCATCTCTACTTCCAGCTTCTCATCACATTACTCTACTGAAAAATACCTGTTTTCTGACAATTATCCTAAACTAGACTCGATATTTTTACAACATTCTAGCTAAATCAAATTAAGAAACCAAATACACAAAACTGAGGACAAAGAAGTCAACACAAGTCAACTAGGAGAAAACTAGAGCTAAAACTGTTGCCTATTTCAGTAAATGGGATCAAAGAAATAGCCACTCACCGGAATGAATTCGGGCTGTGGAGACATCAACGGATCCTCGATTTTCGTCACCAGCTGGTGTTTAGCATTGGTCCTCATCTCGATCACCTTCTTGTGCGAGTTCGAGTGCAGAGACGGCACGAATGTCGGGCTTGCCGCCGGCCGATATTCCGGGTACAAACGGCCCGACCGGTAACGAACACCGCACGCGTTGCAAAGAGTCTTTGGCCCCATTGGGCCCTCTCTCCATTGTGGGGTCTTTGTCACTTCACAATGAGTGCATTTTTTAGCAACCATAGGACGCTGCGAAGGTGTACCGTTTTGCGGCTCCACATAATCATATGCTCGGAATGAATTTCCTGCAACATCGGACGAGCCCTCGATATTTTTCTTGGCAAGTGATGCTCGAGACGATTTGTTTCTCCTCTCCCTGATTTTCTTGGCTCTCGAGGTGGAAGAGGTGGTGAACAGGGGTGATATCAAAAGCCATGGATTTACACCTGAAGGTCTGGCTCGTCTTGACCTGGTTCGCTTGCTGATATGGGATTTAATAAGGGAGCTCTTACCAGGTAAAGACGAGCCACTATTTTCAAGAACGGACACGGGGCTTTGTGATTGGAACACACCTTGTTCTTGGACCTCAAAAGATTTGTTGTGTCGACGAATACATGAGGCGGAGGTCTCTTCAAACCGGTAGGATAGTGGCTTCGGCTCCGTTGCGTCAATCTATAAGGGCCATTCAACATTGGGGAAAACAGTTATAAGCTCAATCAAAAGAACAAATAATGGCAATATAAAAAATTTAGCATAACAGGTAGAGAAACGAACTCTTCCTAGATTTGGACTTCGCACACGTGTGGGAATGGAGATTCATTAACTATGAATTAGAATCTCCGACAACTTGCAAATACCACATTGTAGGCACGTTTTCCAGACAAGTCATGCCGCACTATATACCTAGGGATCATGGAAATCCGTGCATACATCACTTAATAGCTTTTGTTTTCTAATCATCTTATCCATGTTCTTCTCTTGTATGATCCTAGATAAAGTGGAATCACAGGGAATCATTATAATCAACACCACTAATAAAACATATGCATGGTTCAATAAAACCAAATCCACTTTTCAAATCCATCGCTTTTCAACTTTAGAATCAATTTTACAAACCCTTTTCTTAAAGCTCAACAAACAAGGAAATTCAACGAAGAAATACCGAGAAAACAAGAAAAATGAATATGCACAGCATCAAGTATATTCAACAAAACAATAACAAATTATTGACATTCACATTTCAAATGAACAAATAAAAGGTATCACATAATATTATAGTCTCACCAATACTTCAGATAAAGATCAAAGCAAAGAGAGAAGTGAGCTAAAGTGAATTATAAGAACTCACGAGAGCTTGTCCGTGGAGTAAAACATGCGGCCCAGTTCTAATTTTGCTTTCAGAAATCATAGGTGGTCCCATTAGTACATCGGATGGAATGGGCCCCAGATTCTGTGACTTGCTAACATCCCAATCTCCCGCAAATCCATCCGCCTCCAAACTCTCCATCGGAAAATCCAAAATGCTAAGTATATTCTCAAACTCTTCGTCTCCAGCAGCTCCATTGACAACCCCATCCCAACAACTATATGGATCACTCTTTGCCATATTCTCACTATATTCACAAACAAAATCCATTCAGTCAACATTTAACACTTGCAACACTCTACTTATCAAGTATAAGTTTGTAGAAAAGGTTATAATGTAACTAGGAAGATTATATACTTTAATTAGGTAATTGCAGAGATAAATTAGGATAAAAATCAGTGACTTTTACCTACAAAATTGGCTAAGATATCATCTATCAATGACTTAAACCAATAACTGAGTTTGCCAAAAAGACTGGATTGTGAACCAATAGTATTCAAGTCAAAGCTTTTTATTAACTTCTAAGCATCAAGTACACTTTTAATTTAATTTTTTAAAAAAAATTCTTTACAAAAACACAACACTTGGTAAAACAAAAAAAAAAACAGAACTTAAGATTGAATATTTTTACAAGCAAAATTACTAAAATGAAATTATTTTTTACACCAAATGAAGAGTCCATCTTTCATTTTTTTAATTATTACTATTTTATTATTATAATTTTTTTAAAATTAAAGCTGTAAATTTTTCCTCCTTAGAACACAAACACAACCCAGAAATACATTTACCCCTAAGGGAATGAAGTCGAAAATGCAGAATTTATCTAAAAAAAAAAAGGAAAAAATTAACAGAAAAAACAATGCCGAAAATTAAAAAAAATCCAGTAAATAAAAACAAGAAAAATGACCCAAAACTTACAAAAATAATAGTCTTCAAAACCCATTTATCTCCACTTCGTCTCAACCAAGCAGAGCCCGAAAATAAACGCATCCATTAAAAAAAAAAAAAAAAACTAAAAAATGCCGTTGAAAGAGAAACACAAACTGAAAATAGAGGGGGAAAATGGGAAGTAAAGTACCTGAATGCTGACAAGACATAAACCCTAAAAACCCACCATTGATTTCAGTTGAATATTTTGGGGAAGAGAGAATGAAAATTGAATAAAAGGGTAGTGAGGGAGAAGATAGGGTAAGAAGATATGGGCGGTTTGAATGTAGTGTGTGTGTGTGTGTGAAAATGGGCTTTGTCTCAACTATAATGTACTATTGGACTTTTAATATTAAAGTACATTTTCAATTGTTTTACTTTGGATTTTTTACGCCGCTAATTTGGGCTGCCATTTCTGGACCCTCAAATCTGCTGTTACGCACTAATACCTATTTTTAATTCATATTTTAACTCTCGCCTCAAGAGTGTTATTATAAATCATGGAATGTTAGTATACTTTATTCTAAATTTTATTTGAGACCATGTCACGGATGTAGTTATATAAGACGGGTCAATTTACAATGCATATTTTACAGTTTACATATTAATTTTTAAAAAAATGAGTTTTGTTTATGGATAATGAGGACACATCTCACGGTAACTATCCGTAAAACTGTCTCTCGTCCTCTTTCAACAAGAAAGTCAGAAATTTCATCAAGAGGCCCATTATTGATCTATTCCTATACGATTGGGAAAGTTCTTTGTATTATCTCATAGAAAGACCAAATTTTTAGAAATAGGTGTACCCTAAAAAAAGTAAGATATTTTTCAATATAAAAATTTAGGGTAATTCTACTATATACTGTTGTATTAATACACCGGTGTTTTTTTACTGTGGTAATTTATTTGTAAGGTAATTTTTCTGTTTTGGGCTGGGCATGACTGTTGGACCTCCCTATACTCATTTTATATCCTGAGTTGCAATATGCCCTTTTTTGATTGCGTTTGATTTTGCTTGCATTTAATCATTGTAAAACAATTATGTTGTAGGTATAAATAATGAAATAAATGTAAATGAATTATCATAAAAAATTTGGTTCATTCTAAATTTATTAATACGTAATATTACATGCATTTCGTTTGTTGAGATATATTGTTGCCTCCAAATCTAAGCCGTGTATTGTTGAGATACGAATATTCATATATATATATATATATATATTTGCATTTTCAATCCAAATCTAAAAATAACTTAAGGTACCAAAATCCATCCTAATCGAATACATATATTCTCAAGATATGAAAATCCATTCTAATCAAATCCGGATCTAAACATACGTTGAGATACCAAATCGAATACATGTATTACAAGATATGAAATTGGTAATTCTTAATTGAAATCGAATAATTTTGATATGAAATTAGATATTAACATTTTGTTTATGACTGAATAATTAATATGTGTGCGAGTTGCTCATGATTTTTCATAAACTAATTCAATGATTAAAGAAAGGAATATAATGAACCATATAAAATAAATGAACAAATATCAACAATTCTCGTCTCTTTGAATTCATATATTTTACAACTTCATAAAAATAAAGAATAACTGATTAACTGAGACTTTTAACAACCAATAAATTATAGTGATTAGAGATTCGATTCCACGATTAATTGATTTTATATGAGCATTGATATTTAAAAAAAAAAAAAATTGTTTAAAAAATATTAACGAGTGTTGTTATGGTTCATGGAGAGTAGTAAGTGTATATATTTAATACTACTGAGGGAAAAAGTAACGAGTTGTCAGCACATACAAATTAATTGGAAAATTCAACTAAATAATCAATTAAGAATATATATATATATATATATATATTAATATACATTCAACTAAATAATCAATTAAGTATATACATATTAAGATACAATCACGGGTTGTGAATGCAGCACTACAGAAACAAGTTATTTGAAATTTTAATGACTAGATTTCATAACAAATATCCAAATATATCGAATATGGGTCTCAAATGATTTGTAATAACGAGATGCATAATACAAACATATTTGATTGCGGTTTTATGGTTGCAGATTATTGCTATATACAATTAATGAAGAAGGTAGATATAGACTACATTGCCCATACTCTTTTGGTTATTGGGGGGAATTCTTAGAAGAAGGTAGATATAAACTATATTGCCCATACTCTTTTGGTTATTGGGGGAAATTCTTAGTTTTTACTGTGGTAATTTCTAAAGACAGGTAAAAAGATTAAAATGTAAATGAAGGGTCAGGATGCAATCATTCAAGATCTAATGGCTGAAAACATTGGTGCATTAATACAATGGTGTACTATAGAAGGACCCAAAAATTTATAGAGACATTCCCTAATCCCTACAATATTTCTAGATCTATTGAAATGAAAAGTGATAGTTAGAAGATGCATCAAATAGAACCTATCATTGAATATTTTTAGATCTATTGAAATGAAAAGTGATAGTTAGAAGATGCATCGAATAGAACCTATCATTGAACAGATGAGTTTGAGAAAATTTTGAGCATTCAACAAATCAAAGAATACCAAAAAAAAAATTGAGAGGATTCGTCTAAAAAATATAAAGTTCTCCTCTAATTATTTATATAATATATACAATTAAAATCTTTAACTCAAACCTAATATACACAAATAAATTATAAAGTTTAAATAAAATTATGCTATTTACCTCAAACTTGCGTTAAGAATCTGAACAAAATTTAAATTCATCCGAATAGCCAAAACAGGTGTTTCTTTAAATTTTGGAATGATATAAACATTCATATATTTATTTCGTGGATAAGAATTTCAACAAACCCTAATTAGTTTTATTTCATGGATAAGTATTTAAACAAATTGTAGATTGGTAGAATTAATTTAAGCAGATCGTGTTCATGGATAAGAATTTAAACAAATACTAGAATTAATTTAAGCAGATCGTGTTCATGGATAAGAATTTAAACAAACCCTAGAATTAATTTAAGCAGATCGTGGTGGATGAATGAGATTGTGGATACATTCATATATTTATTTCATGAATAAGAATTTAAACAAACCCTAATTAGTTTTATTTCATGGATAAGAATTTAACAAACCATATAATTAATTTAAGCTGATAATGGCGGATAAATGAGATTGTAGATGATGTTTGATATTACTGTATTTCCCACCTTAATATTACCTTTTAAAATAAAATTAAGATGTGTTTAAAATACTATTTTACCCTTAAAATTTTTAATATTACTTTTAAAAAAATTTGAGATATATGTTCAAAATACTATTTTACCCTTAATTTTTTTTTTTTTTTTTTTTTGAGATTTGAGAGAATCAGTAACAATTGGTCCTATGTGTTGCATCCCTGAATCTATTTAATCTAACAGTTGAGAGAAGCCATATGAAGGTGTGCTTAAAATTCATACCTTCCTACGTGAATCTATTTGATCTAACGGTTGAGAGAAGCCATTTAAGAATATGTACACAAATGATTTATGTGATGTGTGTTAAGTAATTGAGCTAGCAAAATAAAAGGTGAACTTCCTATCCAATCAAGTTATGCAAAATTCAACTCAAGTAAACCAAGACCGATAATAAAATTGGATTCTTTATATTATTGTGGTATTTTAGTTTATATTTCATTAGCTTTAATACATATTATGTATTAGTTAGTAATATTATTTATATATTTAATTTATATGATTATTTTAAAATACGAATCAAATATTAATATGGAATATGCGAATTTTGTTTGCTTAGGTGACAACTACCATCCATTTAGTTTGCTTTCTAAAACTTAAATGAAATCATGAATGTTTGACTGATTAAAAATGCAAGCCTTATGTGATTGCTTTCTAAATAAATGCAAATATAATTCTGAATGAGGATAACCCATGTGATTCACCTTCCAAAATCCAAATAAATAAATAATGCAAGCCTTATGTGATTGTATTCTAAATAAGTCAAATAGGATCTTAATTTATCAGTAATCAGTGTTAATCCAAATTTTCTTTCTGTTCTGTCTTTTTAGCTACAATTCTATTTTTCTTCCTAGTTTATAATCGATCTCAATTCAAAAAAAAAAAAAAAAAACCTTCTTATTTTCAAATTACTGTATTTAAAATATTCACATTTATTTCAAACCATACAATTTTCTCTCATCTCTTCCATATTATACAGTTTGTCAATCTCTCCAATATATATATATATATATATATATATATATATATAATTGTATCTGTATATAGGTAACCAAAAAAAATTCCATTTTTTTATTTTCAATTCCGGTTCCATATTAAATTTTGAATTTGGTTTTTCCAAATCACAAAATCTTGCGTGAAACGGTTTCACAGATAGTTTTTATGAGACAAATTCTTTTTACCTACAAACCAAACTCATTTTCACTAATTTATATGTAATTGTGAAATGTAAGTTATAGATTGATCAATCTCATGTAACATGATCCGTGAGACGGTCTAAAATAAGACTCAGTCTTTTCAAATTAGGTGAAATTTTGGAGATTCACAATGATTAGATTAGTTTAGTAAAATTAAAGTACAGAAAAAAAAAAACATCGAGAATGAACCAAAAGAGATGTAGATTATTTAGAAATATTTTTATTCAATTTTAATATTCCTCAACTTTTTGATATTTAAATGAGATTAATGAAAATATTACTCCTATTAATTTTAATGATTTATAGGGTATGGGAAAGTGGGCCCATTCGGTTTAAATGTTATCCTCAGATGATTGAGAACAAATGGGTCCACCGTCCACACTTACTGAGGGTGTGTATGTGTGACTTATGATGCGAGCAAAGACAGGCCATGTTTTGTTTCATTAATAAGTGACTACACTACACATTTTCATTTGGATATTTTCTTGAATTAAGATAATAACTCTACATATTTTTTTCATGTTCTATTATTATCATTATAAGTGCAGTAAAATATGCTAATAGATTATATGTAAATGATATGCTTAATTTTAATGTCATGCATAGAATAAATATATTGTTGTTCTTAAAAAAAATACAATAGGAAAATATATTTTTTGTTCTAGAAGGATTTTTTTTTTAGTTTGAAAATGAAACAAACATTGCCCAAATTTGTATTGTCTTTTTTTACTAGCCCCTTTATCTCTCAAAATATATTGGGTATGATTTTAATTCATATATGAATTTATGAAAAATAAAAATCTATTTCATAAATATTTACAAAATATATTTATAGGGCTGGCATGGGGGACTAATAATTTGTTGGTGTGATGGATGCCTCATGATTTATGAGTTGAATTTAATGATTATCAAGTAAAGTGGACCAATCATCACAACTAATTGATTGCAAATTCACACTACTATCTTGTATTTCACTAAACCTACCAATTTTGTATTGCGAAAATGTTAATCTACTAACTTTAATTTTATTGTGAGGTTAAATGATCTGATCAAACAAAACATGAGACATAATTATCACATTTTCTTTGCAATGCTCATTGGAAAAGTTTTTCCGAGTTTTATGTTTTTCATTATAATTTATATATACACATATAATTTGAAATAATTAACCTACAAACTCCAACCCCACCAAAAAAACCCACATGTTATTATTTATTTGGATCAAAAGAGTAACATGTACTTTTGGTTTTACATATTTTTCTCAATATAATTGTCAACAATCTGATCGGGTCAAATGCAATCAAGCTCCAAATTTTCAATTCTCTTTAAGGGTAGATTGGTATTTTTATCATCAAAATATATCGAACGTGAAATTGAAATAAAAAGTGATGAGGGGTGTTGATTACATAGTACATTTGGTGGAGTTATATTAAATGTAGAGGAGTTGGAACCACACACCCATATTGCTTAAAAACCAGCATGAATTTATGGGAGAGCTAAAAATCCCAACATATCACATGCAAATAAGATTGGCATTGGCTCAACTCCCCATTTCTCTCAAGTCTAAACATGGCCCTTTTTTTAATTATTGCTTCGAGCCTTCGAGAACAAAAAAATAAAAGAGTTAGATATTTAATTTTTTTTTTATTCTTATAGATCATCATTTCTAATCACAACTCTTTATTGCTTTAATTATGCGTGACAATGAAGCACAAATTGCATCCAATTATATCAATTTCAACCATTTGAATTGCTTTGACCTTTTACTATTATTATAGTGCAGTCAAATTAGTTATATTCACCCTAAAATTTATTATTATGTTTGTACAACTTACCCACTTTATTATTGTTTTGAAGTAATATTTGTTTCTATTTGCAAATATTGAAATGAGGTGTGTGCAAAACAAAGTCGAATCCGAAGAGGATCTAAATAATTAATAGTTTATTAACATTTTAGCTAAATAATAAATATAATTTTTCTATTTTCCTGTGTTTCATCAATATTTCAAAATAACAATCACACTTATTTTTTCATGGAGTTTTTCCTTTATTTATATAGTTCCATATTTCAGAAAAAATCAAAATCTT
The DNA here is from genome assembly GCA_954870855.1 of Scutellaria minor. Classification (NCBI taxonomy): domain Eukaryota; kingdom Viridiplantae; phylum Streptophyta; class Magnoliopsida; order Lamiales; family Lamiaceae; genus Scutellaria; species Scutellaria minor. The sequence goes on from OX940729.1 coordinate 7,763,324, forward strand.
CTAGTCACAATAATTGAGCCGAGTTTATATTTAAACAATATAATTTAGATGAAATATCATAATATAACAAGTGATTCATATTGCGTTTTAACAGGACTAATTTCTGTACAAATATGACTTTCTTTAAAGTTTCCAATTAATGAATGCTGTGACAACAGAAAACGACAAACATAAGTAATACTTTGAATTTTTCAATAAATCCAAAAACAAGATCTGCATGCAAGTCACCAATCTAAACAAAAATCTAACGAAAAAGAAAAAAAAGGAATGAACAGTGAAACATAAACCATCGATCAACTATCAAATCTGAAACCCTAATATAGAAATTTATACTTAAAAAAAAATTATATATCTCCATGTATCCAGAATATTTATTAATATCGATGAATGTATGATATGTGTCAATTTAAATAAATATATATTTTGTACATCCACTGTGCTAATACATAACTGGTGAGGACGGTATGAAATCCCTCTATATGGATTATAGAATTCTATTAAACCTCCGGGTTGTTTCTCTACAAGTTTTCCATAAGAACTTCGAAATTCACTAAATAAAATCTTTTGCTATAAACTGCAGTAGAAGTAGGGATTCTGGTTTTCGAAAATTGAACATCTAACATTTTGACTAAATATGTTATATCCTATTGAGTATTAACTTAAATTTTAAATTGGTAGGTAACCTAACTTATATTGTAATAATGTCACATATAATACAAGTAACTTGAAATGGTTAAATAAATAGAGAATGAAAGTTGTTGACTATATCATGATAAGGAAAAAAGAAAAAAAAAAAAATATATATATATATATATTTTTCTTTTTTCCTTATCATGTAAATTTTATCGTTCAACTTATGATTAATTCAAAAATATCTAACTCAAGAAAACTTACATGTTGAATTACATATATATGTAGGGTCCGGCTATCCGTACCCCATTTTTTTCTAAACACACCCCAGTTTAAAAAAAAAAGATTTAAAAAATTAAAAAAAATAGTAAAATTCCAATTTTACCCTTTTGAAAAAAAAAATGAAAATTTTGAAAAATTTTCTACTGCCTGTCTGCTTGCTTCTCCCTTCTGTTTATTTTTTTATTTTTCAATCCTCAAACCTTAAATTTATAAGGGGATAACGTATGAAAAATCATTCTATAAGTTAACAAACTATATAATAATCATGTGAAATCGTGTAAAAAGAACGAAAAAATAACAACAAATCTGAGACTCGTTCGACCCTGGTTGGTCGAACACAAAGAAGTGTGTTCTACTGGTTGGTCGAACACAAAGAGGTGTGTTCGACCAACATCGACCAGTGGTCGAACACACTTCTTTGTGTTCGACCAACCAGGGTCGAACACACTTCTTTGTGTTCGACCACTAGTTGAACACACTTCTTTGCAAAAGGGTAAAATTGTAATTTTGTTATTTTTTGAATTTTTTAAATAAAAAATAAAAAAATTGGGGTGTGTTTAGAAAAAAATGGGGTGCGGATAGCCGGACCCATATATGTATAAGACAGCAAAGGTTTGATCTGTAATTTCTACATCTTCATATAATTTCATTGGGACAGTGGGATTTTTATCCATTATGCATGAAAGAAAATGTTTTAAGAAACATATTCTATGATTTCATTTGGCCCAATAAATTTGTAGAGCTTCAAGATGTAAAACCTCATAAAAAAAAAAGTTTACGCTTCGGTTAGCCAAAATTTAAAAGCTTTGAGGTCCATACATCTCGTAGCAATGGTAAAAACATATTTACTTGTGAGGTGGAAAATAAAAATTGGTATGAAAAAATGGTATCTTTTATATATATCATAACTATTTCAATACATCATATGACTAGCACAATCAATATGTGTGGTAAAAAATCATAGCAAAGTGCATAATCTATTGGTTGAATACAAATCATTTGTTATCAATCACACTTTCTATGCATTTCAGAACACCTTTATACTTGGTGGATTTGAGGAGAAATGATGAGTTAACAAATGGGTGTTCCTCAGTGTGGACTATGGTTTTACCAGTACTGATTTTGAGACATCGAGATGGTTAAAACGACATGTTCCAATAAGATATTCCGGTAGCTCTTCTGGTGTATTGGCCTGTGTTACAGAGTATTAACTGTAAGAATCATTGATCAAACTGCAGTTACAAGTTACAACACTATGATTTCAGATGCAGTTTATGAGAGGGGGGGGGGGGGGGGGGTTGGGGGGAGGGGGGTATTATCTTAACTGAATGACCAAGAACCATTGGAATTCATTGCTGGCAATGGTAAAGGCAAACCAATTCATTCGATATGAAACTCGTAGGATTCTATATGGTATACCTGTACTAAGAATGCCATCTCAATGACGAGATTGTTCAGGTAACCCAACACAAGGCTGACCACACCCCTCGCAACAGTTGATGAGCCGATATCAATCCCAAGCTGAAAATTAATACAGCATATTACTTGTGGTTTTGTGAATAATGAGTCCCATAGATGTCACAAAAACTTCTAAAATAAAAGGCTAGTCAGAACATGCCAGCCTTAAATCCTCACACGGGCTTAAGAAAGCAAAATCTCAATCATTCTTTCTCCCATATGGCTCAAATCCTTATTAATTCATAGGTATATTTTATGGTAGCACATTTAAAGAAGCAATGGCTAGTTGATTAGTTTAATTAAGAAAATATAGATATTTTTTTTTCAAAAAAAGATAGGTAATATGCTAACACACTATTTAAAGAACAAGATTAAACCACATTAGAATACCATGAATTCAGTCCATTTACACAACAAAGCCCTGAGACAACATGCCATAACAAACTCAACTGTGCTTCTTATCATATTGTCATTTATCTGGTGCTCTAGAAATTCAATGTAGGGAAGTCAAATCAGAATTTTTTAGTTGGCAAAACCTCAAAACCTGATTTCTTATGGTATTGTATGAATGGTCCTTATGCAAGAAAGTAGGGGTGGCCTTAATTCAAAAAAGAGACATGCAGGAGAAAATAAATAAAAAATCGGGCAGTGGTCCAAAAGGAAGTTATTCTTTCATATGATATACCTCTAGGTAGTTCTTCCCATGAAAATAATTAATCTCTAATGCTTGGCCAACCAGGCATGCCTTTTTACCAACGCTCTGCTTGACTATCCATGAACCCTGAGAAAAAGATAATATGGATATCAAGTTTGGATTCACATGATGCCTACTGATTTTGTTAGAACTGTAGTTTCTCAATCAAGAATTAGAAAAAAATAATGGAAAAAGAATAACGAAAAAGTGAAGGATGGTTATATTAATTACAGATATTAACAGGAGCATAGGGGTGCTAACAAAAGTAATGCTAGTTTCAAACAAAAGAATTCTTCAGTTTAAACAAAAAGCAGATAACAAATGAAGAATATTGACAAAAAGAAATAAATTGTTTTCTCAAACTAAAAGATCACACATGGTTCGAAATTTGAAAATTTCCAAGTTTTTATGAACAAGACTATATTAAAAAATATAGAAGGAAAAGATAAAAACACTTCTAAAAGGGTATACAATTTTCAAGAATCTTTGTACATCACCATAAGAAACAATAAACTGCTTTTATGCAAATGAACTCCAGGTTTAGAGCCACTAATAATGTCAGAAACCGCAGGACCAGTAACTCAGAAGTCAATATTTGTCAGTCACAAACTCACACATGCAAAGTTAGAAAAAAAAAAACAAAGAATATCTTGATGGTGCATGTTAAGTCATATCATGATGTGAAATCTAATATCAAAGGGGATTGTGTAGAACTTATCTCTCGACCGAAAACATAAATAAAGGGAGGAAAAAGGAAAATAAGTACAAGCAAGTGGGCGAATGTGCAAAGCACAATAATGAAACAACTTAAACAGAGTGACTCTCAAACTATATGCAGAATGCACTGTGAAGCAATTCCTGTACACACCTTGGAAATATATGGTATGAGCTTGAACCTAGAATTTCTATAAGCATCATCTCCTTTGACAAAGCTCTCAAGTAAGGGAGTATCTTCTATAGGAGTACTCATCATGTAGTATAAAGCAAGGTTATATGTTGTTGAACCTGGAACCTAGTCGAATGAAAGTAGAAATTAAGTAACAAATGAAGTCGAATCAAGGAATTAGTAAACAAAAACAAACATCTATTCACCTGTATGTTCACAATAAAGAAGAACTCTGGACCCCCCTTAGCGGCATATTTCTGCACAGTAAACATAATTTCCTTTTTCAACTTCACAGATAAATATGTGCTTCAATAGGTTAATTCGCCAGACATGAATGAGTGTATGTAAATTATACTCAAACTTATTTTAAAAAATAATGGTGAAACCTGAACTATGCCCCCAGGGCGGCCCCCAAGATCATCTTCTCTCTTGTCAGATCTCAACCAATCAGCACCTACCATTTCCATCAATGTGCCTTTTGCCTTAATCTGGGAAGACAAAGCATAATATAAATTTTTATAGTGACACACAAACTTCAGCACTATGGTATTCAGAAGAGTACTCCAGCATTGTTTGGTTTGCTCTAGAGTTCCAACAACGGCAAGTGCAATAGCACATTAACCTCTCAGGATTGCTTTTTCATATTGCAGAAATTAAAAAATTCTCTCAAAAGTAAGAATTACAACTAAACAATCACCATCACAATTTTGAGAAATTAAAGGGCATATTTCTCGATCTTATAGTGCAATCTTCCATCAAAATTATGCTATTTTCTCCTTGGTGACACATTAAGCAACAGTACAGGAAACATAAATTATACTTTATCTGAGCTGTGGATGCACTATCAGTTCATTTTCTGACATTCAAATTCTAAAAAGAGGATGGGATGCCACTTCCTGGAGTTAAAGTAATGTAGTTTTCTGTCATTCAAATTTTGAAAAGGAAGCTACCTTCTTTCTGTCATCCAAATAAGTCTTCCCACGAATCAGAAATGTTGAGGGATCTGTTGTTGTCCAACTGCAGAGTTGATTGCAGGCTGGATCCTTTGGTAGAGTATATCCATATTTGCATGACAGACTGTCTTCCCTTGCCATATCATGCAAGTCCACATATCCCTTCTTTTGAACTGTAGCATTAACATTCAAACCATAAGAAGTTCTGGAATCCAGAATGCATGATCCCACCTGATAGCAAAGGGAAAATCTCGGAGATAAATGTTAAATACCTACTCATTTTTCATATATACAAGTCTAGGTCACATACCTGCAAGATCATGCAACTTTTTCACAAAGACAGCAGCGCTTGATAGTTTGGGTTGGCGTGCATCCTGAAACACTCGACATAAAAGAACTGAGAAAATGACAAGAAAGTACCAACGAGATAGAAATGAACAACTTATAGAAAGCCCAGAGGGGTACACAACAAAAAGATAGCCTCATGTCCAGATGCCAAAAACTTCACTTTTTCATGGAAAATTATGTAAGAGTGAAATCATAAAATTCATTGGTGATTGTTTAAATCCACATATTATACTCAGAGACCATAAATGAACATTGAACCACAGAGAACCAGTGCCCTATCAGCTTAAAGTCATGCCTTTTCTTATTAGGCCCTCAGATAGGAACCGAAACTAATTCGCTAGCACCTTCATGAAGGAACAATATCAGAAAGTGAAGGCTAATATACCTGAGAAGACATTTCTGGACCATAGTCAGAAGGCCAACCATTTTCTGATTGATCATAATCTGTAGGTTCGGAGACATCAAAGAATTCATCTGTTGCATCATTTAATCCCACAAGGTTCGAGTGTTCAGAAGGTGTTTTAACAATTTCTTCCTCCATATCCACTCTATTCTGCGCATTCTCCACTCCAGTTTGAACATCGACTTTTAGTTCCTTCTTAGTTTGCTGCATGATACTATTTCCCATCAGCTCACCTGATGAGAAATCCGATGACAAACAATCTACTTTGGCTCTAAACAGCTCCCGCAAGGCTACAAACAGAGCAGTCAAATTGAATAAATTCCAAGAAGAGTGATATTAATCAACTACATGAAAAATAAGGGCAAAGCACCTTTATGGACGGCTGAGGTACATCGAACCGTCGGTTCAACCAAACCAGAACCGGCTGTTCGAACCGGCCCGATCATTTTTTTTTTTTTGAATTTTCATTCCTAAAAATAAATTAATCCTAATCATACATTTGCCACAATTTATCTATTTATGAATATATAACTATTAATTACGCTAATATAGCATTAAATTAAGATTTAAAAAAATCCTAAACAACAATAATTGGAAATTAAAATCTCTAGATACATATCTATATCATGTACGCATTAATTAATTATGAGGCTTATTTTTGTTATTGTATAACTTTTTCTTTTAAAAGAAGTCTAACTAAAGTTATATCCAATTTCAAATTTCAACACACTAGAGTTCTGATTTTTCCATGATTTAGCCCTTCAAACAACAAATAAGAGATGGTACATATACATAGTTAATAATTTGATGCACATTAGTTTCTTTAAGAAACGAATGGTCATATTTTTAGGAGCTTAAATAATTTAGGTACTTGAACATTCTATGTCATGCCATCAAGCAGGCAATACAATGACTATTCAGGGGAGTTTTGCATCCATATAACAAAATAAGAAAAACTTAGAGAATGATGAGAAGTTAAAATTTTGAAATTAAACTAAAGTAAAATATTTCCCAACTTAGCATGGAAAAAGTGATTTAGATAAAATAACAAATGCATAAGCTGAAAGGTCAGAATAAATAGGTATGGAGCAGACCAGCAAGTCTTCCCAGCATGCTTATTGTTATTGATCTGGCTGATGAAGTCCATAGATAAGATTTCCAAAATTTCCAATCAATAGCAAGCATATGCTTCACTACAGAATGCTTTCCTTGATTAACTGGAGATATTACATATCCTCCACCTGCAAGGAATTCATATCATCATCCACAAGCAATCCAACTTCAGTCATAAAACATGGCGAGACTAAATTAAGAGATGGTGAATACTAGGAGCCCATACAGCAAAAGGAAGATCAAGTCGTGTCATAACATAAATATGGACCAATTTATGCCAGCAACTATAATAATCATGCACTTTGGCCTTAACATTTGGCAAGAAAAATGTATCCTGAGATAAGGTGCACCAAAGCGGGATGCAGAGAAATTTGGCAAAGTTAATAGCTAACAACTTAGCTCAAAAGCGAGATATTGGAGTGCTAGAAAGTATAGACATAATAATGAATATAAGCCCATCAGTTGCTGGCATATTTATAAGCGTACATTACTTTTAAGGCAGGCGCGTACATAACCCCTTTTAGGCAGACACTTCTGATGGAACACAGAATGGTACAGAATCACTGCAAATACATAAATAACTAATGTTATATTTAGATCAATTAAACATCCAAAATAAGATTTGAGCCCATAAAAGTATTACCATATGTACCATCATCCTCCCTTCTCCAATACCTCCGTAATAGAAGATCCCTTCGTTTCATACCCCTGCAACAAACTATGCCCACATAAAAACTCCAGAAGAAAATAAACATATAAAAATTAACATGAAGGACAAAGAGAGCGAATGGATCAGACCAAGGTAGCCAATGAGGGTCTAGGAGCTTGTGAACTATATCATTATGACCATCAAGATGTTCGATAACAGAACCTTTATGAAAACAGAAGTCCCATCTGCACAAAGATAAATATGGTCACAGGAAAGTATGTATAGCAACTGGAGTCATCTTGACAAAAATTAGGTCATCAACTTCAGAACCAAATATTGGAATATTCTTAAGTAGGCTAGGAAGTGTCCGACAAAAGCACTTTTGTGTGTTTCACAATGAAGTTGTTGATTTCCTTCATGATTGCACAAGCTACATGCTGTCCCCCATAAGAAAAGAAACAAAGCAGTAACGAGTGCACTGGTAATTCAAATATTTTTTTGTTACTTATGTACTAAACTAAGTAAATGCAATTTGTATTTCCTGGATATCAAAGTGACTCAATTTCTGGTATGAACATTCTAGAGAAGTCAATTCGTCAATAATGATTTCCTTTACCAAATCTGAATGTTGAAAATATACAGAAAACAAATTCAAATTTTCAGAAAATAATTAGAATAAAATGCCTTACAAGAAAGATGTGTATTACTCATGCCGTAGTACCATAAAGAGTTTTTCTTTATATTTTTCAATGGGAAAATATAGTTGAATAGAATGATAACTGATAAGTCTTGTAGGTCATTGATGCTAGTATTAAGAAATCGAACTCCTTATAAGCAAAAGTATGCTAGTTGATTAGAATACTTGCTCAATTAGCAACCGCAAAACACTGCCTTTTTCATTTATTTTTTTCCCTGCATGAACAGAAAATAGCTTCTCCTGTATGATAGGCAGAGATAGTAGAGACATCATATACTTTTGATTGGTACAGAAGCTAATAAGCTACAGAGATGTATGGCATATTCATTTTAGTTTGGGACTGGATTTATAAAACTTGATCAATCATATATCAAATGTTCCCAAGAAAATAATAGGTCATAAAGATGATGTCTGGCTGAAGTAAAGTCTGATAACATTGTAACTTACTCTGATCTTGAAGGACCAAGAGACATTAGGGTTTGGAATATAGCCTCTGAAGTTGCATCAATGACACCAACAGCCATTATTGCAGGATGATCATCCCACTGTGAAGTATGGAAACAGTATCATAAAAAATGAAGCTTTGAAAACTTCAATGCTATCATAAAATTGATCAATTTACCTTCCTAGGAGATTCTTTATCTTTAGCCTCCTTAAACAATCGGAGACCTGCACATGTTTATATTAGACAAGGCAAATAGCCATTATGCAAGATTGACAAAAAATTCAGTCCATACCATTGTGGCAACCAAAGATTTTCCAAGGAGATGGTGCAACAACATCAGATGTCATTGTATCACTGACTGAGGATGAGTATACAGTCCAGTCTATGGAATATGTGTGCTTGCTGGAATAATTTAGCCTACATAAGAAGAGAGGATAAAGAATATCAAGCATTACCTCATTTTGGCAAAATTTGAATAGGTAAAACAAGTTATCAAGCATCAAAAAAACTAAAAGAAAAAAGGCACCGAAGAAACCCTTCAGCAACCTGACTTCCTAGTAAGAGAATGATTTATTTATTTCTATGTGTTACAGCAGGCTGTATTTACTTACTGATCCCCAAAAAAAAAAGAATTATGACCAACTCTACAATGTTTAACAATTGAGCAGAGCAGTTTTGTTCAATATTCTTTTGTTAATCACTACATAAAAAGCCAAAATTGTTCACCTCGATGACTGCGGTTCACGACTAGCAAGACCAAAATCTACTTGATTCTGGTGTGGCTGCATTAATAGAAAGCATCAGTTTCCAGCCTAATAATCATCTAGCAATAATACACAAAGAAAATCTCAACCTTTAAAGCCGATTCCTGGAAGGACTGAATCCATTTTGCAGCTTCTTCTGGACTGTTTGCTCCCAACTATAAATTGCACAAGTTTGTAATATGATGAGACCAATAAGAAAAAGAACAAATTCTGAAGAGAAACCTTCCACACCTTCAGTTGGTCATTGTGATTAGATGTGTTATAAAGAGTGAAGATGAAAATGACCTGCAAATTGCAAATGAAAGAAATAGAGCCTTTCAATTTCCTGAAGGCATGCATATAATTTAATTACAAAAAATCGTTATATAACCAGTAGATCCAAGCAACACAGTCATACCTTCCTCTGAATGCTCTCCCTCCCATTGTCAGTTACCCTTATGCAGGAATCAATAATGGCACTTCTAACAGGTTTCTGAGAAAATATTATGACATGAATCTTCAGATAATGTGTGACCATACAAATATTTACAGTCATCAAATATCTTTATTAAATGGACAAAATGACAGCACAACACTGTAATTATCAGAATTTAACGATAATATGATGCTTCTAGAAACCATCTGTGGCAATGTTACATAATGCAACTATTCAATTTATCCACATTCTAAAGGAGGACGAGGAAAAAGAATTGTGGTTCTAGCACACAATTGTTAGAGAAACTCAACAAAATTCACAGCAAGTAGCTGGTCGCAATTGTCATAACATTGCCAATCAGTTTCTAGAATAATTTGATTTTGCATATGTGCACACTCATTACCAATACCTCCAAGGAGAAACTTAAAAAAATCAAGTATAGCTCATGAACTTTATCAAACATCAGCTACATTAGATACAAAATCCTGGGCTGAACTATATATATTGGCAGTCTCATGTATAGTTTCCACACACACAAAAATTCAACTAGTATGACAATGCTACATACATGACTCCTCAGAGGTTTACAGTTGTAATCACCACATAACTAGAGTCTCAAAAGCTACAGAACACGCTGCACAAATAGATAAAATTGAGGCTGATGCATTCTTCAGCATTCATAAGCCAACTAGCAAACCAAAATGATGGTCTACTTTCTTGTTTAAAGGTGTATTAACTATTAAATACTTTTTTCTTAATATGCTGTAACTTAATATTCTTTGGAAATAACAGTTTATATTTACCATCTATCAAACCACAACATGAATTAAGGGTATAGTAGGAATCTTTAATATATACTAAAAGAGAACCCAAGATTGACACATGAGAATCTTGAGTCATACATGAGTACAAACCTAGATAATTATATTACAGTTATGCTTAAATACTAAATGAGATGACACTATTTTTTTGACAATTATTTATACATATTGATTACTATTTTATGAAATTCATTTATAAATTTTTTGTTAATTTATTTTTATAGAAGCATATCACAGGTGAAGAAGCATGTTTGAATTCTCTAAGTAGAACATGAGATGAGCACAGTAAAAGCATGTTTGAATTCTCTAAGTAGAACATGCTTAGACAACTAGCCTCCTCATGATTTAGTAACAATATAATTTATTTTCTGGCAAAGTGGAATGTCATTCATTAATGGTCAACTGCAAAAGAAACCTACAAACTAGTAGAACATATCATCCTCAAAAGGATAACGGTGTATCCAAGGAAAGTGTATCCAACACTGCTGAGATAAAAATTATAAAAGAGATAAAAGGATCCAATGAGTGAGAAGTTGAATGTTTCATTATCTCACTTGCACATGAAAAGTAAAATCGGATTTAAATTTTATACCATCAGTCATCAGACCAGACAAAGAGTACAAAACGTCCTGAACCAAATTCCCATTGTTTCTTCAACATCATCACACCAAAGTGGAACGAGTATACCAGACTTGGTGATGCTTTCTCATACATATTAGATATAGGTGCAGTCTTATTTTCTCCTGCCCAATTTGTATGCAAATACATCTCATGGCACAAATACATACACTAGCATGTATGCTTAATTATATGTCTGGAGCAAAGACAAATCTCACAAAAACAGTATCATGTTGTCTGGATATAGCCCAAAAGCCAGGTCCGTGAGGCCCACTCAAGACTCTCAAACTCCCAGGGTGACGATACTCTAGCCATCTATGCAGTGTATCACATCGGATTACAGAACTTCATACGAAAAAACTATCTCTCTTTTGGCACTATATTGTTTTCTGTTTTCTGCATTACTAAACTCATTCTGTGGTTCTATTGGAGGGTGTTCTTCAGCACAACTCAGCATCCTAACCACTCTTCGTGATGTAGTACACTTAGCAGTTGGCATCCAACAATGAGTCAAATTATTAAAGTGATACCGCATAATTAAAAGAGATGTTCTTCTGGAAATTTCAACTTAAAGGCATAAAGAGTCAAACCCAAACAAATATATAATTCAAGTAAAACCACACTGGACTTCGACTATAAATGAAGAAAGACAAAAACAGTAAATAACCAAAACGGAAGGCATAAATTAAATTTGGCAAAATGCAAAACAAATCAAATTACATCAATCTACTTTCACATTTACCCAGACAAAAACATATATAAGCATAAAATAAATCGAAAAATTGAAATTCAGTAAACGAAGTGAACCTCGTCGGGGGAAAGTGGCATGGATTTGAAGCTCTTAAGCAGGTGATCCTGAAGAACGAAGTAGCGTTTCCTCGAATACTGAAGCCCAATCCGATTCGATCGTATCAAGTACATCCACCCTTCCATTCTCCCACTATCATTCTGCGTAACCGCCATTTTCACCACTTATTTCCGCCAATTTTCAACAGCACAGTTCACAATTCCCCCAAAAATCTAGAAATGCAAAAGGAAATTCGTCAGTTTCAAGTCATCAAAGAGCGCTGCAATACACGCCCTCAGTTGTTGTATGCGAATGTATCTGAGAAGGAATATCTACAGCGAGAAATTGTTGTCTATTTGTTTAATGGCGTTACCGATTAGGAAAAAGAGCGTGAAAGAGAGAGAGAGTTTGTGCCTTCCTTTTGCTTTTGATTCTCTCTCTCTCTCTTGGTTGGATGTTTGTTTTTACTCAGCGTTAAAGCAACAGAAATTGGTGCAACTGCAAATGTGAGACAAAAGCTTCACTGCACAGAGGCCTAATGATTTGTTCCTTCAATTGACCAAACTGCCCTCATTGTTTGTGAAATTGACAATCCACCACCCTCTTTTTCCTATTATTTTGTGAAATTATTATAAAATTTTCTCAACAATAATTTAAAGAGTTGATGATGTTGTCTCATACTCTTAATATATATTTTACCTATAATATTAAAGTTAGGAAAATGCTCAAATTTTATAATTAATACTTTAAAAACATTTTTTTTGTTCAAAAAAAAAAAAACATTTTTAAAAAGAGAACATGAATATATTTTAAGATTTATAGGTCTTCTCTAAATTTTCTACCTTTTAATTTAATAATAAATCTATTATATTATTTAATATTTTAATGTATCATATATATGTTTTTTAGTCATGATCACTTAATTGCAATAACTTAAGAATTTAAAATATATTAAATTGTTTTACAAATAAAATTTAACAACTTAAACATATTTTCACAAGTTAATATATATTTATAATATATATATATATATATATATTATCACAAAATTAGATATGTGAGATGATTTCGTAAGAGTTATACTAGTTACACCATAATAATAATTTTTCATTAATCGTTTATTTTTAATTGAGATGATAAGAGTTTATTAAAGAGATCGACTGTAGTGTTCTAATCTGCAAAGAGTGATAAAAAATTCACCTTTATGGCTGCATTGCAATGATATAATAATAATAATAATAATAATAATAATAATAATAATAATAATAATAATAATAATAATAATAATAATAATAATAATAATAATTTGCAAACTTTGTTTATCTTAAAGTTGATTTTCCTGATACAAAGGACAAAAAGGTCAAAATACAGATTTGCTTACGAATGTTATTCAATTCATTTTTAAATTAGACAGTATGGACAAAAAGCGACGGGTGTCGTGGATTTCCAATAAATTAAATTATTTATTATAAAAATATATCCCATTTGTTGAAATAAATAACATTTATGTTAATAATGTTTTAGCTAATACTATTAAATATTAGAGAAAATACCCCAAATACCCAAATATATATAAGATATAAACTTTAATACCCTATACAATAAATTTCTCTCCCTAAATGTCATCCAAGATAAAGTATTACCCCCAAATACCAAAAAACAATTGTAGTACGGATGCTCTGAAAAGATTGTACCATTTGTCAGCACATGGGTTGAGTATTGTTCGTTAAACCTTTATTTTATATGGTTTAACGATAATATCCCAATTAACATTATATGATATATGTGCTGACAAATAGTACAATCTTTTCAGAGAATCTGTATCACAATTGTTTTTGGGTATTTGTTTTGGGTATTGGGGGTAATATTTTAAATTTTAGGATATAGGAAGTCAAAAAATTATAAGGTTGGATAAAATTGTATAACATTATATGAAATTGGGTAATATGGGCTGGGAACTCTAAATATTATAGGAACTTCAGATATAGAGTGACTTTTCATGGGGCCGAAATAAGAATGTACTTACATATATATATATATATATTTATTTATTTATATAATAGACGGATATCTAAAATTCTGATATAACATAAATTATAAGGAAAGGTATAGAAAGCTAATTTCTGGTTTAAGATTTTGACAAATTATATTGTTTTTAATGAGTTTTTTTTTTCTATCTACACAAAAAATTGTAAGTCTTACCATTTATCTATTATTAAATTTAAGTATTATATATATATATATATATATATATTTATTTATTTAAAAAACAACGGTTTTATATACTTGCTTAAACTATATTATACTTAACAGTAACTTGATATAAAAATTTATATAAAATTGCTACACTTATAAGATTTTTATGAAACAGATCTCTATTATTTATATCTCAAATTTATATTCATAAGTCAATCTTTATTTTATGAATTGTAGATTGATTTGTTTTACAAAATTAAATCTATGAACTGACTTTACAAACATAATAATATTTTGATTAGCAAAGAGTGAGGGTGGGGGTGGGGGTGGGGGAAGGGGTGTGGTTGAGACTTGAGAGAGTAAAAGAGATGGGATTTGTATTTAATATTTATGGTATTAACCAATACACGTAATCGTGTAATTAAGTGTGAGATTGGGATTTGCGAAAACAACAAGGGCCTACCTCGCAATCACCTCTCTACTTTAATTTATATATTTCTCACTAGAATATTCTCTCTCTTTTTGGTTTGTACGATTTTCATGGGTTTGGGTTGATATTTTGTTGGGAAAAAGAAGAAGATAAAAGTTGTTGACATTAGATTTAAACCAAAATCAACAAGCAATCATATTTGATTATTTTCTTTATTGCATTTATTTTGCAATTCTAGGATAGAATTAGGTTTGAATAAAAAATCTAAGCATGAGAGTTAGAAGTCCTAAGGCAGTGTTCTTGTGAACCAGGTGCACAAATCATGATCTATGTGTTTGGGTGTGCATAGATCGGGTCGGATTAGGTTCGGCCTGAATCCGAGCCCAAATTTTTTTTTAATTTGTGTCGTAACCTTTATGTTATACTCGATTTTTATGTACAAATATTATAACCTTTAAATGAATAACTTAGACTTTTTTCAGTATACAAATTCATGTAATATAGCTGATACCTTTATGTTATAATAATTTAGCATTTATGTTATATTAGTATAACATTTATATACAAATATCATAACATTTATGTACTTAAAAAATAACATAAATGTTATATTATTATAATATAAACATTGAATTATTATAAACATCAAGGTTATATTAAAACAACTTAAATGTTAAAAAGGTTTTATAGATCTGTAATACTGTAACGCCTAGGACAAAACGATGCATAATTGGCTAATTAAATAATTAAACCCTTAATTGTTTGATTTAATTACGTGTGTTTCAGAAAAACGAAATAATGCATGATTAATTTATCGGGGGTATATTTTAATCGAAAAACATATGTTATATTTTATTAGAAGGTATTGTAGTTGAAAACCGAAAGTTAAAACGTTAAAGGACGACTCGTTAAGGGTTCGAGGACAAAAACACGAAGAATATGAAAAATCAAAAATATCTATATATAGTACGAAACGAATCGTAAAAGAGATATTTCGATCAAAAAGTAAAAAGTAAGATTTTTTTTTCTCTCTCTAGCTTTCTGGCCGGCAGCATCGCCGCCGCCTCTTCCTCCTCCGTTTCGTTTGATTTTTATATCAAAAGGTAGCTCTCGCCGAGCCTATAGGGCTTGGATCGCCAAACCGTCGTAGTCTCCGTTAGAAAACGGCCGGCGAAGATGCGGCCTCTCTCTTTCTCTCTTCCTTTCTCTCTCTTCTCTCCCGTCGGCTCTCTCCCTCTCTCTCGTCGTGGACTGTTGTGGTGGCGCCTCGTTGCGCCGTCGTGTGTTAGGTGTCGCCGGCGACACAATGGTAGCCGTCCATGGTTGTGCACAGTGTGTGTGAGTGTGTGCGTGTATGGGGGGCGGTGCTGTGCAGCACCGCTGTGCTCAGGGGGTGTGTGTATGGCCAGCGTGAGATGCACCGGCGTGTGTGCATCGTATGGTGGGACCTCCGGCGACGTGGTGTCGCCAGCATGTGCGTGGGAGGTGGTGGGGAAGGAGCAGCGACGGGGGGAAAAGTTGGGGAGGCAAGGCCCTCCTTGTAAATTCGAAAGGTTCAGGGACCTAGTCGCAAACCCCAAGTTTTAGTTTATTTTCGTTTTAGCCCCTGATCTCTTTAATTTCTCGCTTTGAACCCGAAAACTTTCAGATATTAGATTTCAACCCCCAAAAGTTTTAAAGCTTTAGACTTTAACCCCCAAAACTTTTAAAAATTATATTTCGACCCCAAGGTTTTAAATATTTCAAAAAGACCCAAAAAAATTTCTGATTTTACAAAAATACCCCTGGTCAAAGTCAAACCTTTACCAGAATTTATGAAAACGCCCTACATCTTTAAACTCTCTGTTTAAGCTTGTTTTCCCTCCGTTTAAGCTCGTTTTTCTTCCGTTCAAACTCTAATCAATTCCTTTACACCCTATGATCGCATGTTTAACCTTTCAAGCTCATTTCTTCATTTTTGATCTCTAAAACTTTCATTTTATTTCATTTTTCCTATTGCTTCTTCGAGAGAAAGTTTATATAATTAATTATGCTTAATTATCGTAATAACGAAACTAAGAAACCTCAATACATATATAGGCTCTCAAACAGAACAAATATTTTAGAATTTGATATTTTGATTTACACATGGATAACCACCGAACAAAGTGGGGTAACTTCTAATCTCTATATGTTTATGTTTTTCCGTATTTGATGTATGAACTGTTAAACTCTATGTGCCGTGATTGTGAATACTGTGTTCATATTATTATATTTTGAAAGGACTAATATCCACATTCATGGATTAATGGTCCGTAAAAAATGCTACGGAGGGACTGGTGGTCCGTAAAAAGCACCAACGGTATAAAAACCGTTATGTATGTTACAGAGGGATTGGTGGTCCGTAAAAAGCACCAACGGTATAAAAATCGTTATGTAGGGTAAGATGGGTTACTTCCACACCTATTTGCAATTATGTGCTATGCATTCTATGTGCTGTGACTAAATGCCGAACTTATATATGTTAGATTTGTTAACTGCTTAATAACTGTTAAAACATGAAAATTATCCCCACGAGTGTATTCAACGCACTGACCCTCATGTGTATTCACATTACAGGAAATGACGAGAATCAAGATGTGTAGAGAGGGTGTTGCCATATCAAGATTTCTCTTTTTGCTTTTCAAAACTTGATGTCGAAACAATGTTTTTAATGTTTCTCGTTTATAAAGTTACATCGTTTTGTATTTCATTCTGATGGATCCTGTATGAGTATTTTCCGCTACTCAAGGTTTCAAACATTTATTTCTGCTGGTGCCGATGTTTTGTATATATAAATCTTTCTATTGTCTTCTATCTTCTTCTTTCTATATAAAACGTATGTTCTTGTTTACTTTCTCTACACGCTCATTATGCAACTCTGATAAAAATATGTTTTAAAAATGGGGCGTGACAAATACACTGTGAAAAGGTTAAACTAGCAGAAACATAAAAGTTATGCAAACATAACAAAAAAGTTAGGCGAACATACTAAAAGGTTAGACACGCGAGACTAGGGTTTGAGGGTGGACCTATTATGTGTGGGGCGCGTGAAAAAACACTGTTGGGTTAGGTCTATCCAGTTGCACTATTCCTGATCTATGCATCTGGTGCGTATAAATAATTGTGGAAGTCTTATATACATGCTTTATGGCGTATTACACTTTATATTATAAACTTTTTATTTTTGTTGTACTTTGATGCTTAAAATTTTCAATAATTGTACTTTATCATCTTGAATAAATATCACTCTTTGATCATATATATGTCCATGATTGAGATTTTTAATTTTTAATTTTTAATTGCAAAGTGCAACTAATTGTAAGACTTAACAGGCAAGGTGCGAGAAAAAAAAAAGTTCAATATGCTCAAAGCAAAAAAAATAAAAATAAAATTATACAATAGTTCGAAGGACAATTAAATTTCATAACATTAAATGTAACAAACAAATTTGGAATCACCTTTTTCAAACGATAAGGTCTAACTTGAGTATTCTATTAATAAATCTAAAAAATTTAGTTTAAGCTTGAATAGGTAAATTTAGGGAAAAAAAAAAAACTGTATATAAAAGACCAAACTATTTGAACTCGATTATATTTAACTTGATACAACATTAATCAACCATGTGTGTTTGTACGGTTTTTGGGACAATGATTGATTGATTGTATTTTAAACCTTTTGGGTTAAAAATTGTATCTGTCACACATATTTTTAATTAAATTAGATTTCCTAGTAGAACATATATATGACCATGAACTCTCTCTTTTGAGAGGTGGTGTTTAAAAGTTGGACTCATTCCATGTCGACAATATTAGAGTTCTCAATGTGATGATGTATATTATCATTTAAGATGTGCTTGAATGGTAGGATATTTGAAAAATATTGGTAGTTGTATCTATGATATTTGGATTGACTTGGATTCGAAATTTACCTTTATTATTTTGATCTCATTCTTTTTTAATAATTTTGGTGGATTTTAAATATATTTTAATTTGAGTGAATTTAAAATATGTTCATTCAAATCACTCAATCGAAATATAATATAAAAATGCTAACTAGATTTATCTAAATAACATATGCAACGTTTCAACAATAGAAATTATTTATATATTTGAAATTTGTAAAATTTAAAAATTTAGAGTAAAATATAAATAAATATGATGGGTGGTGAGTTATAATAGACATGTCAATATATATTCTTTTCATAATAATAAATAAAAAATTAGTTATGATCCTCTACAAATACAAATCTATTTCGACAACTAAATAATTATTTAATTATATTATGTTATATTTAATGTTAAAATAAATGATATGTATTATACAAATCATAAATATTTTTTTAAAAAATATATAACTTCACTAACTTTAATTTTAATTTTCTTTATAAAATCCCCTATAAAATCGAAAGATTTGAAATGGTGAATGCTTTTCAGTCAAGATTCCTACAATCACTCAGCTTACATGAAAATGACATCTCTTTTCTGTTAAATTGCTTTCATCGAAAAGGGCTAATTGAATGTTACACATGATATTTATTTATTACTTAAAAGAATCAAAATCTTTTATCAAAAAAAAGTTGTACTAAGTATGAAAATCAAACAAGGGAGTTCTTGGATTCTTTTTCTTTTTCCTGATGGCTCATCAGCAGTGGTGTAGTATCCCTCTCTTTAATCTGAAACAACAAAACACTCACACATTTCACCTCAATATCAACAATCTCAAATGAGCTTAATACCTTGTAAAATCCAATAAAAAAAGTTATTGGATTAATTGCTGTAAAAATCACGAACTTTTTTAAAACTGCAATTTTAAATAATCTTCTGGCTATTAGCAAATATAACATGATTTTTAATGTTCCATGCATCCGTAACCAACGAGCATATTTCGAACATATTTTCCTTGCAAAAAGAAGGGATTATTAGTTTTGGTTGGATGTGTTGAGTTTAGTGCACTGAGGTAAGAACTTTTGCAGGAAAATTATGCCCGAAATCTACCAGTTGGTTAATGATGCATAAGAATTCATATTATATTTGCTAATAACAAAAAAAAAAATTAATTAAAATTTCAGTTTTTAGAAAATTCAACCCAAGTTATTTTTATTCACCATTTTCAGACTAAGGATGAGATGCTATATATATATATATACCTGAGACAAAGAGGGGTCTTGTTTTCTTTTGGTCTCATTGGTGCAAAAGTAAGAATACAATCCCATCCCAACAATGGCAATGAGTATTCCAAGGATGTTTCTTGCATTGAAAGGATCATGCAAGATAGTATATCCTAGTCCAAGAACAAGGCATGTTTTTAGATGGCCTAATACTTGGTATGTCACTGGTGATGTCTTTCCGATCACCAAGAACGTGCTGAAGTTCACAAACACAGCAATCAAGCATGAAAGTATAATGAATCCCTGCAATAAATTAATGAAACACTGTGTCATTGTCTGAAAATGGATGCAGTTTTCTTGAAGATTAGAGTAGTTTATGTGTACCAAGACAAGGGGGTTGTATTTGTAAGCAAATACGTTCTGTTTGGTTAGGCATTGGTCCAAGAAAGGGCCCGAGACGAAGAGAATGGCTGCTTGAAATGGGGCTGATTGGTACAATAGCTGAGTTGATGACACATTTAGCCTCTTCTGTATAGTGTTTGTAAGCTGAAAAGAGAGAATATTAAGCAACAAAATCGCGACAAAATGATGTGGAAAACAGAGGAGAAAAGACGTACGATTTGGCCAGCACATGTTGTTATGATGGCTAGAAAAGAGAGAATGGTTCCGAGGAAGTTAAGCTGAAGATCAGTTATGGATGCAATGCCAAGTCCAAGAAGCAGAATTGATAGAGAAAACTTAATCTTCTTGCTGCATTTTCATAGTGATTTTCAAAATATTTTTATTTTCAATTAGTGAATGATTGATTATATGTTTATAGATAGATAGATAGATAGATACCTGAATTGCTTATTGAGGAAGATGGTTTCCATGATGACAGTGAAAGGTATGATTGCAAGTTTTGTCATCTGCATAAAAAAGAAAAAGAAAAGAGATGATATATAAAAAGAAGCATAATAATATCAAGTATGTGGATTTTGATATGAAAAAGAGGCATAGTGAATTACCTGGTAGAAGCCAATGGAGTTGAATCCTAGGCTGAGGTTGAGGAATCCGATTGAAACCCCGTTTAAAAGGCCGAAAAGGACGACAGTTTTCATGTCGATTGGCTTGTTTTCAAACAAGTTTAGGCGTAACGCGACATGAAGGCTGCAATATGTTACCATGAGGTGCCAACTTGTGAGTGTTGTGGCTGGAAAAAAACACATTGATTATTAGCACATGTTAAACATGTTGATATTGATGAGTTATGAATATTGATGATTACCAAATGGAAAAGCAAGATTAGTCATTAAGGCCTTGTTGCAGATGACTATGGAGACAGATGATGCCACTGAAAGAAACAATGCACCAATCACACCCAACTGGCACCCTGACATTTCTCCCATTTTCTCTGAAAATCACAACATAATTTAGACAAAAATAAATAGATTTTGTTTTTCTGGAAATTAATCATAAATAGTAACTACTCTAGTGTAGTACTACACTAGTGACAGGTAAATTAATGTGATGAATCATATGATATAACAAACCAAAAATAAAATATATATGGAAACCTTGATGATCTCCAAGCAATGGAAACCGGAGAGAGATGTGTTAAAAGGGATGTACGGCCGGTGCAGTGGAGAGAGAGAGAGAGAGAGAGAGAGAGAGATGTGCTTCAGTTGGCTTGTGTTGGAATGCAAAAAATTAAGAGTCTTATATTGGTCCTATTTACCATATGGTTGGTGCTAATATTCTGTTGCATTTGTCCTTAACCACCATTATAAGCAAAGGCTGTATAGCCTCTCCATATTTTGGCTTTTTAATATGATATTTAGATACTTGTATTATTCAAAATCTTGAATAATACAAGTATTTAATTATTAACATTTAGAAACAAATAAAAAATCATTGTAGTTTAGCCCTATTAGCAAATTGCCCTTACTAAAAACTGCAAATTTGGCTACTTTTGTTATAGTTGATACAATTATACAAATAATTACTGCCTTTAAATTAGTTCCTATTATAACACTAATAATAAATGTATTAGTTGATGTATTGTGATCATCAAAATTGTGCATGATGTTTTTAATTAATATTTTACAGTATAACATCATCAAACATACGACCAATCTTTAAATATCAACAACTCAAGTCCTAGTTCGAAAGAAATAAAATATATAAATGTTGCTAACAAATATTTGTATTAATGTTATAAAATAGATATATAATATGAGATTATAATTTGATTGAAAAAATCTTGGGAGAGAAGGTGGGAAGGTGAAATGAGGAGTTCTTAGTGCATAAGCAAAAAAAGGGGTAAGCATAGAAAACTTATATAATTTGGTGAGAGGTTATGAAAACTTAAATCTTACCCCACTTAGCTTTCATGCTTTACAACGCTCCTGAAACTGACATCCCAGTCACCCCGTTTTCTATTTATTTATTTATTTTTGAGCTTATAATTTTATGCAACTCATAACATAATGTCTCAAATTCATAGAATATGCAACATGCCATGTATCTGAGAAAAAAAAAAAAAGGAGCTAGTTGGGATAATTTTATGCAAATTCATAGAACATGCAATGTATCTAAGGTTAATCGCACTAAACCCTCATAGCTATACAAGGTTTTGCACTTTAGCCACTAAAATTTCTTTTATTTCACATAATCCATTAAACTATGCAAATTGTTGCACCTTGTCTTACCAGCTCTATTATCTCGAAGTACAATTTTTTTTTTTTTTTTTTAACATTGAGGGATGTCTTTGGAAAGATTATATGACAGTTTAATGTCATGATCATTTTTGCAATATTGAAATAGTTAGTTAAGAATTGTTATTTAAGAAAATTTTGTGATTTTATTGAAAATTAACCTTATTTTAATTCTGCCAAGATATAAAAAATTATTTCAAGGGCAATAAAATATTAGGATGTAATCCAACCGTATAAATATCATACTCAAATTTGAGCTTGAACTAAAGCACGACACTAATTCGATTAATTCAACTTTGGGGTAACTCAATAAAATTCAAGCTCGACTTAATTTTGTCCAATTACTT
Organism: Scutellaria minor; assembly: GCA_954870855.1. Classification (NCBI taxonomy): domain Eukaryota; kingdom Viridiplantae; phylum Streptophyta; class Magnoliopsida; order Lamiales; family Lamiaceae; genus Scutellaria; species Scutellaria minor. The sequence goes on from OX940729.1 coordinate 7,786,084, forward strand.
GTATAAATAATTTAAAAAACGTTGTAATTCAATTAAAACTTATAAAGGCTCTGCTCGATTACTTATGGAAATAACTAAAATACATCAACATTAGTAAGAATATCATAACTCGATATATATCTAACAAATCCATGGCCCCCCAAGTGTTCTTGAAACTTAGGCAAAAACTTTTGTGTCCCTGGGACACGGATCCGTGTCCCCAACCCGCCCCGACCCGACCCGAATACCAGCTTATATATACATTTTTTCTTTTATTTTTTATTTTTTTCTTTATTTCTCTTCATTTCCCTCACCTCACCTTCTGCAAATCGTGTTCTGCAAATCCTCTCAACTCTTCAATCCTTCACAAAATCCCTCTGCCACCGCTCCACCCTCGGCGCTGCCGTCCCCCGCCTCGTCACCACCGCCGATCGTAGCCCTAAAATCGTTTTCCTCTTCATCACCAACACCGACCTCCATTTCAACCTCTAGATGAAGCCTTTAAACTCCTTCAAGCAACAAATGAAAGTTCTACTACTCATTTTGCTTCTCTTCTTGGTGCTTAGCAGTATTTAGATTTCAAGTTAGGAGAAGAAATGGCTCAGAGGCTTTTGGAATTAAAACCTGAAAACCCGATTACTTTTGTGGTTTTGTCTAACATATAACCTCAAAATTATTTCTTGAGCTTTTTTGCATGTTACCTGTTTGACAAAATGTCTCAACTAGGTTGTTATAGTAAACTTTCAAAAATTTGTAGTTCTATGGTCTTGAACAACACAATTCAGCAAAAATGCATTGTCTCTTTGTCATATTCTCTTGGGAACTTATTAAAGTGTACTTAGCTTCAAATTATGTGTAAATAATAGTCAATAAACTGGAGAAAGAAACGAATTATCAGAAAAAGAATGGAACTTTGAGAATATTTCATATACAAAAACCTATAAAGTATTCAGGTATCCACATGTATAGTATCTATGGGATTCCTTGAAGGTATCCATGAGTCAATGTATCTACATGTATACCTGAAAGGTATTCATGGAATACCTGAAAGGTAATCCATGGGTCAAGGTATCCACATATATACCTGAAAGGTATCCATGTATGGAATACCTTTCAAGTATCCACATGTATACCTTGAAGGTATTCATGGAATACCTTCAAGGTATCCATGGCATGGGCGCATGGTTTGTGAGGTGCGCACGCTGCATGGGCGTATGGGCACTTGTCGCGCCCCCATGCGCGCTCACCTGATAGATATCTCATGTATACCTTGAAGGTATCCATAGAATATCTTCAAGGTATCCAAATGTACGCCTTCAGGTATTCACATGTATACCTTGAAGATATTCCATGGATACCTACGCGCATCTCACCACGCTAAACACGCACACCGCGCGCACACGCCCATGCATCCACGCCACCGCGCACCTCACAAATGCGCGCGCCCACGCCATGGATACCTTGAAGGTATACATGTGGATACCTGCGCGCACCTTGGTCATCAAGCCCCGCGCGCACACCGCGTACCCATGAGCCCACGCCGCGCGGGCCTCATAATGTGGATACCTTGAAAAAATTTCATGGATACCTTCAAGGTATACATGTGGATACCTTGCCCATGGATACCTTCAAGGTATATATGGATACTTATCGGGTATCCCATGGATACCTTCAGTATATACATGAAAAAAAACTGAGCGATTTTTTTTTTTTTTTTTTAAACTTAACCTACCCTGAAACTTAAGCTTGAATTCTAGAGCTTCATAAGCAGCTTGAGTTTGACTAATTAACTTTGAATCAAATTCAATTTTTTTACGAATCAATCACTAACATTCCAGAATCCGACTATATCAAGACTACCATTAACCCATTACGGGGCCAACGACCACCTTCATACAATCCCCCGACCCTCACCCATCCACGAGTAGAAACACGAAATTCAAGCTTTGGAAAATGGTAAACTATAATTCTATATCACTTATCCACGGGGGAAAAGGATAAGAAAAACCAGTTACCAATGTTGATGAATAAGCAAAAACTGGTTGAATTTAAATCTACTTCTAACGGTGTTTATATACTATGCATAATGTTGCTACCCTACACCTTAAAAATGGTCGTAACTCTGACGAAAGAATTAAGGCTATGAAACAACACTCAAGGTAATGGGAAGAAAAGGCATAAAATGAAGAAAGCAATGTACAAGACAGATCACCATCAGAGATTAGTTTACAAGCCGTGAAAAATATGCGTTGTCTGCAGTCGCAAGGCGATCCTGAAAAGTTGCCCATTCGTTTCTGCATCTCTCCCGTACCTATGACAGAAGAGACAAAGAATCATGTTATGAACCATATAAAGCACAACCAAGAAGCCTAATTTCATCTCCACACACACGCGCGCTACACTTCATATTGTGGATACATTTTCTTTTTATTTTTCTGATAATATTAAATATTATCTCAAGAAGCATGTCAAATGATTAGTTTATGATTGATCTATAATTTCACTTTGACTACTTCAAATTAAAAAAAGAAGACTATTTTCTAAGAATGAAGTATCAATGTTGGAATTCCTAGATAATGGATACAAAGTCCAATTTTTGCTATCCTCCCATGATTGGACACAAGTAAAGCCTCCAACGAGTTTTCAGTGCAGGGAAAGAGCAAATATTATATGATATTAAAACCAAGCTACACATAGTTCTGGTCCGATATACATACCCCTTGCCATGGAGCTTTTCCATCCTCAGACTCTCCCTGAGAATTCATAAATTTTTGCTTTAGTTAGACTTTCAAATAGTAATTCAACCACGTAAATGAAATTTGGTGTGATTGTCTACAGGAAAAAAAAAAAAAAAAACATGATGACAGTAGGTGCGATAATAAAGGAAATGCTTTGGAACAATATGACATATTAACATAACAAGTGAAGGCCGGTAACTGGTTGACTAAAAGGCCCGTGTTTACTGTCAATTTTAACTGAATTATTTTATCCAAACTACTCAACATCCACGTTTGGTTTCTTTCTGCTTCTTGCACAAATAAACAGCCAATTCTTTCACTCGAGGCATGTTCTTAAACTTATCTCTAGTGGATATAAATCGCAATCCCAATATATGGTAGAACAATCAGCTCTAGGAGGTGATACACTGTTAGATGTCGTGGGAAAATTAAGTTATTTAAATGATTTAGATAAAAAAATAATGCGTTCATTAGATTGAAACATAATACACTAGTAGCTAATGTTCTCATGTGGTACCCATTAGTGTTCAATTAGATTGAAAAACAATTCACTAGTTATTATTACACTAAGAGAGATAATCAAGGTAAATGCTAAAAATGCACCAAAGGACCCATAATTTTTGGATGGTGGGACAGTGGTAGCATCTCAAATATAGATCTATCCATGAGCATATTGTAAAAATTAATTAGTTATTCAGCTTGATTGCTAACACAATCCAAACCTTTTGATTTTTCAACAACTTTATCCAAATATATCTTCTGTCTAAAATCTCTTCTACGTGGATGAAGAAATTCCAGCACCTAAACCCTAATACATATTTTAAATATTTAAAATAATCCTTCCAAAAGTTTCCAGCCAAAACAAAAAAATGTGGCATTTTGGTGTTGATTTAAGCAGGAAAAGTTGAAAAGGGCAATACAAACCACTGGTTCTATGTTCTTAATTTTCAGCCTAGGCTTTCAGAGAAAGTGGTTTGAGGAATTTGGTGGAATGTCAAGAAATATGAACCAAAGGAGTTTTGAATATGTAACATCCTGTCCAAGAGCTTCTTGCAGACATGGTTCCTGTCATCTTCTGACGTCATTTTCATTGGATTTAAAGAATTGTGAAAACAACATCCATGGTTTTCCTATATGAAAATTACTAGTTGAATAAATCCAGAAAAGTTAAGGAGATTGACAGCAACAAGCTACAAGTGGATAACAACAGCTTGAAGCAAGAATAAAAGAATGTCAAGCAATCAGACTTCTGTGACAAAGATGATTATGCAGAAAATTAGCAAGGTATTGACGAGTGACCTGACTTCCAAGTGATGGAATCACTTGATGAATAATCCACTGCGAGTCAACAACTCCAACTTTTTCATGTGCGGGCTGCAGGGCCAAAACAAAAGTGAAATGATGATTTTGACCAAGTACAGGGGTCATCCACATACAAAAACAGACATGAGAGAGAGAGAGAGAGAGAGAGAGAGAGAGAGAGAGACTAACATCTACACATCTTCTTAATGCAAAATCCAATCCCCATCCATGTACCAAATCATTCTGCAAGGAAATGATTACAAAGAATGACTGTTCAATAGAAGGCTGAAACACTAACAGGAACCACAAGAAAAGAAAATAAGTGGTGGAAAGCTCTAAGATACATTACATTGGGGTGGGGAGGGGAGAGAATATAACCCCTGAAAGGCACACTCGTGTGTCCTTAAAATTAAACAAATACCTGAATCATATGCCAAACGCACCTCCAAGCTTCACGAGAAAATACAGGAGCCATAATTTCTACAAAGCTGAATAATTGCAGGAGAAATACAGATTATTCTTGTAAATTTGCACGGTAAGAATATATAGATTAGAGTTTAGGCTGAATATGAAGATCTAGGATATGTATACCTAGAAACCTCATGAAAACCAACTTTCAACAAAATGGTGTACGGACTCAGGTCAAAATTTGAACTTCAGAAAACCCTCTATGACCATGATGTTAAAAGCATGATGCACTGTCTACTCATTTGGAAACAAGTCAACCTTCTGTTGTCACCTTAATTACCCACCCCCAGAAAACTATCCTACCTAGTAATTGTAATAATATTACTCACCTATTTTAATATTTGATTGGTTTATTTTATTTAATGAGTATGATTACCACTTCAATACTTCATGCTCCGTATCTACTTTCATGGTGTCGAATCAGAACTCAAGTTTAAGTCCACATGTATATGGGTGTGTACATCAGTTTACTTTTAAAAAAACCCATCAAACTTACTCAGGCAAGCACTCAACTCAGCATGTGAAATCTGCCCAAGAATTAACAGGGTGCACAGAGAGAATGAAACGAGGAAAATATCAGTTAACAGTTAGTTTCAGGAACAGTTCTCGAAGGGCTAAGAGTCATCCTATTCCTCTCGCTTAATTAATAATACCAAGCACTACCTATACATAAAAATTATCCCTTAAATAGAGATATACTATCATAAATCTCAGCTGATTACGATAACCATAGATCCAGACACACAAGCATTCCTGAAATATGTATGCCTACATATAGAAATAACACATATGTAGAAGTATATATAGGGAAAGAGTCATACGCTGCACATGGAGGCAAATGTGGATCAGAGCACCAGCCTGGTTTCTCTTCTGTATCCCTGTTTGTTACATAAATTCACCTATTTATAAAAAACATCCTTTTTTTTCTTTTGGGGTGGGCTAAGGTTATTTGAACTTTTAATCAGTGGGCTTACTTGTGAACTTCTCTGTCACCTCTCCTCTTGGTCATTTGCCATGTAAGCCCATTGTTAGGTTCAAGACCTGGTTGGGATATCTCTAAACCATGTTTCTTGACCAACTGAATATATCTAGAATGCCGAGAAAGTTGTCAGTTGATGATTAAAAAATTGTCAGATAAGATAAAATACATGAGTCTGTAAGGTTTCGGAACTAAAGAGAATGATTATTACTTCTCAGCATTAAAGTGTTCAACACCAAGATCTTCATCCCAAATGAAAATGTAATCATAAGCCGCTACAACATCTGGATGTAGAAATCTCTTTGCATACCACCTGCAAAAGCAGACAATATGCAGAAACTAACAAAAGTGGTACACTATCTCAACGCTTCAAGAAACAAGATGATTTTTATAAATGAACAAACACGAATTTATCAGCTGGTGTTACAGCACATCACAATGGCACTATCTTGATCTTCTATTTCAGGTCACAACAATTATCGTTGTTAAAGTTTTTCAGGGAAATGTTTAAACTGAGGTTCAACATCATTAAGATGCTCCTAAGAAACTAGTCATTTTGCAATGACTGACCAACTTGGCTAACAAAAAGTTCTGATTTCTCCATAACATACCTCATAGGTTCTAGTATCCAACATAAGGCACGAAATAACCAAAAAAACAGACCAGAAGCTAGCAAAAAACAGCAGAATATTACCACTTTGTTTGTTTCTTTGCACTGACATGTATGGCACGACGTGACCACTCAAATTCCTCCCATTCACTTGTCCGGCCATCATAATGAAAAAGGAGTATTTGAAAATCCTCAGAAAACTGCAATTTATAACAAAATTAGATATAGTAAAAATGGAACTCTATGGAAAAAAGGTTTATTTAACATACTAAAATTTTAAACTGATGCCAACCTTCTTCACTGCTGCATTGATATTGTTCTTTTGATTGAAACCAACTGTAAATGTTACTAGGTACTTTGGCTTCCTTTTCAGATCCTGAAAGTTCCATAATGTAATATTAAGAAAACTCCAGTTCCATAAAATCTCATGAAAATGTATATAGAGCCTTTGAGTATATGCAAATATTCCTACTACTGGCAGTTGTATTAAATCTCATTTCGTAAACCTAGCCATAAAACTAAACAACAAACCCAGACACTAGATCAAGGAAAAAATATAACAGTGAAAGCCACATATGTGACCAACCACTTTATCTCATTCCACAAGCACAAAACAATCACATGAACAAGTACTCCAACAAAGAACTCCAAATCAACCTAAATGTACTGAGTAAATCCAGAGAATATGAATATTAAATATGAAATGAAGCATACATGACATGGTATATGATCACATATCACTTGAAAGACCAACATAAAATAAATAATAAAAGATAAAATAAAAGCACAAGTTCTTTCAGAATCTTGAGGCTATCATCATATCTGATTTTTCAAGAATTTACCTCATTAGGTTCACCCCATAATCTCCGCAGATAAAAATCTGATTCTGAGACAACAATTCCTGGTGGCAAAGACTCTGCACCACGGGGATTTGTAGGAGCATAGATCTGCAACCCGAAAAATAACAAATTATTTGTATATTAAATGGAAATCACAAACAGGCCAATCTCCCTAGATTCATGCAAAATAAATTAGGAGGATTCTTGATTAAGGGAGAGATAGTCTAACATCCGTCTAACCTCCCAAATCAGGAGTTGCTTGCAGAAAACAAGCTTGTTTAATAGAATACTGGAATACACAAAAGAAGGCATGGTCGAAAATAGAACCCAAACAAGCACTTGTGCTAGAACTCTCATGACCTGATGTCCCTCAATTATTGTTGAAGGAAAGACAACAGAACATAAAACAGACTTAACCTAGATCTTCCAAATAACATAACATGTATTTCTAGTAAAATGAAAATAAAAACTCTTAAACACTGAACAAAAATATGGAAAATTGGTAAAGGAAGAAACATCTCTGTTAGGCCTGATAGGTGGTAAGGGGGGACTTAGCTTGTGATTTAATTAAATCACTGGTATTCTTAAAGATGAACTCCTTTTGAGGGCATCAGTTGTTATTGGTGTCACTAGTTTCAGGTACGGTTACTCAAAACAGCACATCTAGAAGTATCCTTGGAGTGAAAATTCCCATAACAGATATAAGTTGAAATGTGAGACAGTGGTGCAGATATTGGTTTAATCACTTATAGAGTTATAAGTCTGCTTGTAAGATTCTTGAGACTGGGGAGGACGTTAAACTTGTGCATATAAAAATAACAAGCAGAGCCACAAGACTGTTTATGTCCAAAGAATCTGGTCAGGTTTTGATATGGTGCACCCCTCTTCTCATGCCAGGAAAGGTGGCACTGAGGCTGCCTGAAATTATTAGCTACCCATCTCATCAAGGAGCTTAGTGTTTGACACTTTCATAACAGAACGAGAATTGTATAATAATGTTGGCAATATATATGCACTAGCATTCACAGCAGAAAAACAAACCAATGAAAAAACAGCATCTTGCCAAAATGACAGAAAACTTCAAATGAAGGATGATGAGAAAAAAGCAGTACCTTAGGTGTTAACGGAGTACTTCCTGAACCAAGAGTTTCGGGAAAATTGCGACTAGCAGAACTATGAGGATCATCATTAAATGCTAGATCGAAAGATGTCATTAAATTTGAAGGTAGATTAATCTGCCAATAGAAAACAAAAGAAGAATGGAATATAATGGCACAGAAGGTAATCACATCTTCATTTTGCAACTTATATTATAATTTTTAAAACATACCTTGCTTAAAGAAACAGATGGAAATGAAACACCTATGAAATAGCCAAAAACCATTCCCATGATGGTTGTTATGAGGAGTCGAGCAGTGTCATTTGACTTCCTAGAAACCCCACTGCATAAGGAAAATAATATATGAGCACACCAGAGGCCAGACCTAGGATTTCATTTCACAATGTAAATCAACACTAACATCTGTACAAACCTGCGAAGCGAGGTTCCCATTATGAAGTAAAGAGCTGCTCGACTGTAAGCAGTAATCAATTAATTAAGCAACTCTAGAAGAATATAACACACTTGCCCTTGGATTTGCTCCCCAGCAAAGGAAAACCCTATAAAGCACAAATAGCCATCAAAATTATTTAGCAAAAAGATTCAATATATAGATTCATCTAATGCTTAAATCTTGCATTCTAATCTCTCTACCCACTCAGAAATTTTCTTGATGAACTTATCTGGCAAACAACGAAAACAGCATTGCAGTATTGCTATCACTAACTCAAATAATCCCCCTCTACAACTCATTTAGCTAGAGTCATCATTGAATTTGAGGCAATGGACTAAAAAGTAGAAAATCAAATAACTTCAAAGTTACACCTCCAACATCTACCACAATGAAACCAAAACCGTTTCTTAAATTTTGATCTTCGTGACACAGCTCCCAAAAAAATACTACCACTCTCGGGAAACATCAGAAATTAAATAATAAAACGATATAATCACGCACAAGACTTTCTTTTCCAACTCATCTAAAAAATTCAAGTGATGGTGATTATGAATTGCATAAATCTAAAACCCCAGCCTCATTAGAGGAAACAGAAAGCATAAAACTTTAGTGCAACTACTGAGCCTAGATTATCAACGAACACACTGGAAATTGAGAAAGATCAAAGAACCTTCCAAATTCCGTCTCTATGAGAAAGATCGATCACTGCAATTCCCAAATGTATGAAGATACGGAGATTATATAAAAGAAACGACTAAATGAGTTCAGGAAAAACAATAAAACACCGAATTTGAAATCCATGGAGATGTAGAGAGCGAAGAAACTAAAGTTTGAAAAGGCTTACTGAACTGCCAGTAGATTTTGGGGGAGAGAGAGAGAAATCAGTATGAATGTGTGATATGGTTACCGGCGAAATTAAACTGAAGAAAAGTTTTATTTGCATTTTAACCCTCTAACTATAGAAAAATAACCAAACAAGACCAAAGAAAAGTCTTTTATGCCTTTTGTAAACAGACGTGCAATTTCCCTAATTTTGGTAACCGAGTTGTAAATTATAAGGACCCATATTGCTCTAATTTGGTTCGATTTTTTTGTACAACAATATTTTACTTTAATGATATAAATTAGGGTATAGTGATGAATTATGGTATAGTGATGATAGATTAAATTTCATAGTAATATTATTAAAATAAATATAATTATGGTATTAACTTGACACATAAAAACACACATGAAGTAAATTTAATATGTTCAATACAGACATAAGAGTTTTGAGCTATATAAAGATTGACTCTTGTATGATCGATTTATGAATATAATCTTGTTAAATAGATCAATTCAAAAATCAGAAATCGATAAGTGAAAATGGATTTGATTTGTGGAACATCAATTTAAATAATTTATAATTATTATATCTATGAAACAATCCCATATAACATTATTAGAATCTTCATAATTTTTCTTAATGCACTATGTCAAAAACCGTATTATATACAATACAGTATAAAATAGAAAATATGTAATAAGATATAATATATTAATGACTTTTACCAAATCATAATAATAATTAAAAAAAAAAAAAAACACATGCAATATAGTTCAAAATGTAAAGAACCATGTACATGTATAACATAATCGAGTATCAATTTTATATCTTCAAAAATGATTGGAAAAAGGTTAATTAAATGATATCACTTTGGTCCAGTCAAACGAAAATCTCAATTCATTTAAATACAAAAGTAGAACTAGTCGACCACCAAGTCCTAATTAAGCCGCTCAATTTGATTTTAGAAATATTGACTATAAAGCTAATATTTTCTTCCAACCTTAAAATAATCTTGAAACACATGTGATCACATTAATTATAATAATTATACTTTCATCTTTTACCTCCAACAAGAATTTTCGAAAATAATTCATATATATCAACAAACTTAGGATTTATAAAGTTTTACATCTTATAAGATGTTTTAGGACAAGATGTTATATCTTTTATAAAACATAAGTTATTAAAGTGTTTAGATAAATGAGATGATGAAACTTATAATATGTTAGTAAAGTTAATTGTGTAGTTTAAATGAAGATGTTTAAAGATGTTTTTTTTTTTTTTTTTATATATTTCAAATAAGTTCTTATTTGAGAAATAAGGTCAAGTTCTCCTTACTTTTGAAATAAAAGTTTATATATACTGACATGACATTTTATTTTAGAATGAAATAAGAAATTTTTTTAACCTTTACCAAACATTTTGGGAGCTTATTAACTTTTAAATATCTTATGAGATGGTTTAAAAAACTTATAAGCTCACTCAAACATCTTCTTAATCCAACAATATAATGTGTGTATACATATTTAACATTGTATTGAGTTCGAAATTTCCATTATAACTAAAAGAAAACAATTGTCAATTATTCCAAAATTTGACACATTTTCAATAATAAAATTACATCATTTTGAAAAAGAATAATAGATAAATTTTTTTTTTTTTATCAGTCAAAACAAATTTATTAAACAAGAAAATAACTGAGTATGAAGAGTACAAATACAAGAAATTACAACCGAAGGAAGAAAAAGAGCTAGCATGAGCAAATCAAGTTCCAAGACAGCCTCTAGGATTGACCAACCAATCTTGAAACGAAAAATGACAACATTTAGCCAATTTAACAACGAACCAGCTACAAAGTCGCGTCTTAAGCTCATCAGTAAATTTTGATACTACAAACTCCCCATTGCTAAAAATAATCGTGTTTCTCCATTTCCAAATAAGCCACACAACTCTTAAATTATAACTATTATGTTTTATAGATAAATTATAAATTATAGATAAATTATAATTGTAATGTTTTATTTCACATTTAAACATATTTATAAGCTCATTTATTTTTCTCGAGGAAAATTAGTATTTCTTCCTAAATTTTGCTCAATTGATGAAAATGTCATATATATATATATATATATATATATATATATATATTTAAGATCTTGTATGTTTCAAAAATTCAATTATCTTAACCTATCTAGCTATTTTAGGTAAATAATTGCTAACATGACTAAAATTTTAATTCTATACAAAATTTACAGAACCATTAAAAAAAAAAAAGGAATTTAAACAGATGTATACACCCTCCAAATTATACTAAAATAGTTTTTACTTCTAGTAGCAAGTCACAAGACAAAAAACTGAATTTGTAAAACTTACATGACATTTATAAAAAGCATGATCATTTATAGGACATATTCATCAACATAACAAATTCTGAGGACTAAATTATCAATTTTCCCTTTTTCTTCAAAACTAGTTTTACACGTTTTTCTCTAAATTTACATATTTCAAAAAGAACTATATTATGTCATCAATACATAAACATAAAAAGTTGTGCTTATCATGTTGTTCTTTTGCCAAAGATGTGGATTGCTTTAGATTTCAAAATATAGGAAGACTCCGAATCGTGAGGGTTTTCTTTTCAATTTAAAGAAAAAAACAATGATTAAATGGGATAAATTACCCTACTCTACAGCTATATGCAAGCAATAATATATGGAGGAAATTGTTTCCATATTAGCATTTTAAAATAAAAATAAGTGGAACCAGAATTTCGAATGGTCGACAGTTTAATTAGCCACTAGAGTAGAAGTAGACAATGGAACCAGAAAAGGAATGTTATTAATTGACGATTAATTTGATGCCACTTGTTATGGGAAGTTGGTGATCTGTTGAACTACCCTTTTCCTAAATTGAAATTGATTAGGTTTCATTTCCTATTCAATTAATTTCTATGAGAAGCTTATGTGCCTCTGGGGCATGGATCTAGGATCCGTGCCCTAACCCGACCCATCTAACAAATATATATATATATATATATATATATATATATATTCTAATTTTTAATTAATCTAATTAGAGCAAAACAGATTGCAGCAGTTCTTCTTCTTCATCTCCTCATCTTCTTCTTCTTCTCTGTTAGTTTAAAGACCCTGAAATTGATCAATCTTAATCAAAACCAACCTGCAAAATAATTACCAACTTGAACCACAAACCCTAGTTATGTGTATGAGAAATAAATCAAATAATCAACGACGAAAACACCAAGATTTAACGTGGTTGGGCCAAAAGAACTTGACCTACGTCCACGGGAGAAAGAAAAAACTAATCCACTAAGAAATCAAATGAATATAGATCTTCAAAATAAGACTGCAGATTAGGGTTATATATAGGTTTAGAACCTTAATCCTATCAAAACTCTAATCCTATATCTAACTGGATTCTAATCTATCCAAACTGAAACTTGGCGATTAAGGTTGCCTCACACTAACAAGAAAAACCCTAAGATTTATTTAAGAATCGGATAAGATTCATTGCTTAATTTACACGATTTCAATTTCCTAACCCTAACAAAAATCCTAGAACCTCTCAGCTTGCTTGAGTCACCGAAATCACATTCTCCTTCTCCTTTCTTCTTCTTCTTCTTCTTTGTGATTTCAGCGCATTATTATCTTCTTCGCCGTGGATGCAACCTCACTTTCTTCTCCTTAATTTTCTTGTCTTCTTTTTTTGGAGCCTTGGATGGAGATTTTGATTTCTTCGGATTGTTATGGTTTTTATTAATAACGAAGAGGCGGAGATGGGTGACCGGAAGAGGTAAGAGCGATGGTTGACGGTGGGAGTGAAAGAGAGAGGGCGGTGGAGCTCCTAACATCCCCATTGAAGGGGTTTTTTTAATATGGGATTTGTAGAGAGAGAGAGAGAGAGAGAGAGAGAGTAGTTCATAGTGTAGCCCATACAATTCACCTGTTTCATTATCAAATTATCAGAATGATTATGGTCATCCTAATATTTAGAATGATGCATTGTTGCTGAGATAAAATATGGAGTCAAGAAACCAGATAGAAAGTATGGGAAGACAGAGAAAACAATGAGTTTGGAGGTGTTGAAGCAATATTTTGTTGGTAGCCTTAAGGATGCTGCAAATAGTCTCTTCTTGTTTTATACCTGAAGATTAAAGTTTTATTTGTACTATGGGATAGTTTTTCTTCTTTATTGAAAATTAGAAGTCTTAATTACAGATCTCTCATTTTGGTGTTGAATCTTTTTTGGAGGATCAAATTGAAGTAAGTAAAATTTTGTACTCAAATGCAGAACCAAGTTATATTTCATTTAGTTGTTGAAGATTATGTTGTGATAATTGTCCAAGTTATACAAATACTTCTGATTACATTGTAATACCTTAAAGGTAAATATGTAATACCTTAAACTATAAGCATTAATAATACCTTAAAAGGTAAATATGTAATACCTTAAATGTGTGTATATGTAATACATTATACTATAAACATTAATACCTTAAAGATAAATATGTAATACCTTATATTATAAACATTAATACATTAAAGATAAATATGTAATACTTATACTATAAGCATTAATACATGAAAGGTAAATATGTAATATCTTAAAGGTGCATATGTAATTCCTTATACTATAAGCATTAATACCTTAAAGGTAAATATGTAATACCTTAAATATGTGCATATGTAATACATTATAAGCATCAATACCATAAAGATAAATATGTAATACCTTAAAAGTGTATATGTAATAACTTATACTATAAGCATTAATACCTTAAAGGTTATAAATATGTAATACCTTAAATGTATGCATATGTAATACCTTATACCATAAGCATTAATACCTTAAAGGTAAATATGTAATATGTTATACTATAAGCTTTAATACCTTAAAGGTAAATATGTAATATCTTAAAGGTTCATATGTAATACCTTATACTATAAGCATTAATACTTTAAAGGTAATATCTAATACTTTAAATGTGCGCATATGTAATACCTTATACTATAAACATTAATACCTTAAAAGTAAATATGTAATACCTTAAAGGAAAATATATAATATATTAAAGGTATGCATGTGATACCTTAAATGTATTTATGTGATACCTTAAAGGAAAATAGTGTGATGGAAATGTGTATCAATTGTGAATATGAAATTCTTCAATAAATGAAATTCTATTGCTTGTGAATTTAACTTTACGATGAAATGAAATACTTCATGTAGTTGAATATGTAAGGATTCTTACCAATCATTAGCAGTTTGAGTGCATTCAAATTTGTTGCTTTTATCATTGTGAATTTTGTCCACAAATTTTTCCAAAGGAAAAATATGCTATTTTCTGTCTTGGGATTTCAAGATTTCACCTTTTTTTTCTTTCACATTCATTTCTCTTTTGCTCAAACACAGTTTAATAAAGAAAAAAAAACTCAAAATCAATCAAATTAAGATAGCACTCAAAACCAATTTCAATTCATGTTTTCCCTTTTTTTCTTCAATCAAACACAAATTTTCAAGAAGATAATTCTCGATTTTCTGCTGTAAATTCAAGTCAAAGCAATTGTTTTCGGTGGATCCAAAGAACTCAAAGCAGCTGCAGGAGATGCCAAACTTCTTACAATCACCATCTCCGACGAATCACAACATCAACAACATGGGCGAAAACAAGGAAGCAAAAATCAAGGATTTTCAGATTGTTGTTATAGAGAAGAAGGAGTCGAAGAAACAAGCTCTAGTGTTGAAGAGAACCTCGAACAAAGACAGAGAAAAAAGAAGAAAAATAACAACAACAAAAAAACACAGAAGAAAGAAAGAGAAAAGAGCATGGAAGAAAGGAGTATTTGAAAAAAGAAGAAAGTTGAAGGAGAAGAAGATAGAGAAGAAGAACCATCAATTAAGATTTAGAATTGAGAGGAAGAAGAACAAAAAAAAAATATAGAAGAAAGAAAGAAAAAAAAAGGCATGGAAGAAGAAGAAGAAAGAATGCTGCCCTATTTTCTTAAAAAGAAGAACAACAAAAATTAAAAGATATATATTATATATGGTGGGATTGGGTTGGGTTGGGGGTATGAATCCTAAGATCCGTACCCCGGAAACATATAAGTTTTTGCCAATTTCTATATATCTAATGTGTATTTAAGAACGATCATGAATGTTTTGATAATAATAATTTAAAACTAATTATTATGTTAATATGCAATACATCAACCATGGATAACAATAAGGTGCATTGATATTGATAATATCATGTATTATATATAGGGATGTTAAACGTTGGTTTGATGGGTCAGCCTGTTTAAATTGAATAAAAAAAAAGATAAAGTTGAATAATTTTAACACATTTAAATCTACCAGTTTAACCTGAAACTCATTAGGGCCAACTAGGGGTGTAAATGAGTTGAGCTTGAACAAACGAGGGTTGTTCACGTTTGTTTGTTTATCTTATAAGGATGTTCGTGTTCGTTTGTTAAATAATCGAACATGTTCACGAATGTTAACGAACGGTTCCCGATCATGTTTATTAATTTATTTTATAAAGAAAAAATTGAAAATGTTCAAGTTCATGAACACATAATAAAAAATAAATGAATAATATGATAAATTTAAATGCAAATGAATTGTATTAGAAGATATTTAAACCAAAATAAATATAAATAAGTATTAAATAATAAGTAGATAAATGTTTAATTAATAAATAATGAATGAATAATAAACAAATATTATCAAACACTAAATAAATATGTTCGCCAACATGTTTATGAATATAAGAGAACAAATTTTCTTGTTCGTTTATGTTTGTTAAGATTAACAAATGAAAATAAACGAACACTTATAGAGCTCGATCATGAGTAGTTTGTCGAACGCTCTGTTCATTTATAGTCATAGGGCCAACCAGTGGCGGATCCAAGATTTAGTGTTTGGTAGGGGACAAGGAAGGAACTCATCCTGTATATTTTATATGATAATACATCTAATTTTAAAAATATATCTATGTCTATTGACTCTATTCCACGACACAGTATACATGCATTCATATATATTGAGGTGAGAAATATAACCAATAAGATAAGAAATAATGTAAAAATATGAAATCACATTTCAACTTTGGGGGAAGAGAATATATAATTATTTGGAACACACTACCAAAAAAAAAATATCTTAAGTACCAAAAAAAAAAATTCAAAATTTGGGAGGAGGGCAGCAAACCCTTCTCCGCCCCTAGATCAACCAGACGATTAACCAGTTGGCCCGCTAGTCTTTATTTTATTTTTTAAAATTTAATCAATTTTTTTAAGTTTTAAGTATATAAAATATAATGCAAACTTTCAGTGATATGTTTATTACCCTAAGTTTGGTGTTTTTAAATTTGATATATAAGAATTAAATATATGAAATAAAATAACAAATGTTCTCACATTGTATTTTAATTTATGTCATTTTATTTATCACAATTTCATCTATCTTGCATCAAGTATAAATTTTCAATGTCAACCTAATTTTAATGAGATTTTTTTTTTGTCCATAAGATTTTTTTCATAATAATTTCTCAAAATGTATGGGTGTGAATATGGGTTGTGATAGTGTTCAGGTTTTCGAGTTGGACAGAAATCTAGTTATTACTACGAACTCAAAGCAACCTATTTGTTATTCGTGTCAGGATCGAACCCAATCATTTCTTTTATTAGTGGTACCGTAATTTACATTTTTTTAACTCTTCTATGCTAAAAGTTATATTTAGATGCATTTAATGAATTCAATGGAACAAAATTTATAGAAATAGTATTACCTAGGCGGTTTATTATTTATTATGAAAATATGTATGATTTGCAATAATATAATGAATTTGTTATATTAAAAAGGTTATTCATGGTATCTTTTATTTCGAAATTTGTAAAAATATGTGTTCGTTTTTTTTTTTTAAACATCAATATTCAACAATTAAATTTGAAAAATAAAATTGAATATAATAATAATAATAATAATAATAATAATAATAATAATAATAATAGTAGTAGTTTTGTGTTTGTGAGTTTTAATTTCTAAATAATTAAGAAACAATTAATTATACTTACTAATATATTTTGTTCATATTTTTGTTCCTGTATATCTTAGAATTATTTTTAGAATTCGTAATTAATTTTCTGCATTGTTATCAAATGGATTTGTTTAACAAACATTATATTTATTCCAAAATTTAGTTTATATTTAAAAAATTTAGGTTTCAAAATAATTTTACATTTTAAAATAATATTTAATTTCTTAGATTTTGGAAACCATTTTTTAGATTTTTTTTAGAACGTATTATAGTTTTTAAAAAGCAATAGATTAATTATATGTATTTATTTGAAATAATTTTGAATAAATTACCAATTATTTTTATAAGAAAAATTATTTAATTTATTGATTTTTATATCTTACACAATAAATATTACATATATATTTGAAATTAATTTTTAATGTTTATTTCTTGATTTTAGATTGTTAGACTTAACTTAATCTCACAAACCTTATTATTATTATTATTAATTTTAGATTTTATTATTATTTTAATATTTTATAATAGTTTTCAAATTTTAAACATTTTACAACCTGTCATAAAATGAAATTTAGATTTTAAAACTATTTTCAACATTTATATATTAAAATTATAAACTAATTTTCAAAAATTTTAACTTTTGACCATGTTTAAATTTCATTATTTTCAAAATTTAATCATACCATTTAAGATAACTTCTTTTATTTCATCTCAAATCTTATATATAAATTATAAAATATAGCGTATTATGTAAGATATATGTGAATCTTATTTTATAAGATACTAAAAAATTATTTTATTCTATTTTCTCTTTTTTCTATTGGTTGATAGTTTGGGAGGAAAAATGACAAATCTATAAAATTTGTCAACTTCTCCCATTTTATATATAGTATAGATTCAATCACTACGACAACATCTCAATCAATCAAAAAATAACAAAGCAAATAGAAAACCGTAATTACACAATTTAAACTAAATAAGTATTATATAGCAAATCCAATTCACAAACCACTAGAAAATGTTCTAAAGAAACTCTCCAAATTTAAAGTATCAACGCAAGTCATTTTTCCATCAAGCTTCCAACTTCCAACTTTTCATGATAAATCTAATAAGAAAATGTCAAATTTGTCAACTGAGTCGAGTTAAATAAGTTATCACAAGTTGACACCAAAATCGACTCATTTAGTTATCGTGATAAGAGTTCGACCCGTTTGACAGGCATTTAACCCATTAAGCTTCAACCCAAACCCTCTTACTGCTGCTAATTTTACACTGGTCCTCGTATTCTTAAGTATCAACTGAGAACTATCAAGCAATTAATCCCCTAAAGCTGAAATTATGTACTCTGAAAGGCCGATTTTTACTGTACATACTGAGTAAACAGGTAAGCTCACAAGCCTGTTGCACCATCACTGAGCCATCTTCACAGTTACCATTAGAAAATATATATAATATCAGAAAAAATGATATTAGACTTGATCGATGATTAATTACCCAAGTGATTCCAAATGTTAGTCATCATCAGATAAGCAAACGACATCTTTTGCTACAGCGGATGTTTGATTACCCTGTACATTGGCCGGTGATTCAAAGTCGGATAGTTCCAACTGACTAAAAATAGGACTAATATCAGGTAACGATGAAGCACGTTGCTCAGGTACAGAAGGTTGATGATCCATACCGAGAACAAGCCCTTGTGTAGTTGGAGATGGATTAGGTGGAGCTGGTATTCCACCTTGAAGCTCAGCCCTCTCCTGAGGAACCAAATTAGGTGAAGGCTTCTGAGGAGGAGCCCGTGGAAGTGGGCCTGACTGTGGGAGAAGCTGTACAGGCTGAGAAGGTAGTATTGGAGCAGGCTGAAGTCGAGACACTGATGGTGAAGTTGCAGGAGAGATGGATGGAGCTGTAGGGGGTCTATATGGTTGAAGATGAGGAGCAATCCGGGAAGCAGAACGAATCTCACCACCACTGCCACCAGATGGTTGAAGATGAGGAGCTCGAGAACGAATCTCACCACCACCACCACCACCACGGGGATTTACCGTCGGAGTAAGGGCACTGATGACTGGAGGTCTAGAGGAAGTGCTGGAGAGAAGAGCTGCTGCGTGTTGTATGCCTTGTACGGGTTGGGCTGTGACGCTTGGAGGTGCAACACTCTGAATGGCTACTGGAGATCTTGAAGAATGTGGACGTGATAGCTGCTGCATGGTTTGTACAGCCGCAGAAGTTGTCACACGGGCAGGTTGGCAACCTGAAGGCACAGGGGAATGTCTAAATGGAGGTGGCAGTGGTAACTGATGCAGCTGCTGCATCACATTGGTTGCAACACCTGCAAAATAAATGTTAGAAACCTAAAAGATAAAATGAAACATAACGAAAATGCCAGAAATGACTAAAAGAGAGAGCAGATCATAGCAATTCAGAATTCCAAGCAAGATCTGAATTTACTACATTGAAGTTCACACTAAACTAAAGCTGGTGGACGGGAAGTCAATAAATTTCAGAATGTAAGGTGACAAAAACACCCATTCATTTCAAAAGTTGAAAATGAAGATTCACAGCACCATAACCAGAATTTAACCCCCAAAAAAATAGAAAAGCCATACGAGACAAATAATTATGAGATTGCATTTGGATGGAAAGATATTGAACAGAGATTTGGAACATGTATAAAAAATCAAAGAAGGTTGTTCTGATATTTTCATTTTATCATGGATTTGTTACTACTTAATACTATGTAATCTAAAAATCATTCCCCACCAAATCAAATCCTTAGATCTTGATGCTACATTGAACTTTAGATAACTCAATAAACCCTTTATCAACAATATAAAGGGGAGCCACAATAAAAGGAGGCCCATGATGGAAGTTATCATTACCCTGATACATTGGCTACATTTGGTTGTATTCACCAAAATTTTCTTCCCAAGCTCTTTTCCCAGAAAACAAACAAATATACATAGGCTACATTTGGTTGTATTCCCCCAAGATGTTCTTCCCAAGGTTTTTTCTCAATGAAGTATGAACAAACAAATACAGATAGGCCAAGTTTGGTAGTATTTCCCCAAAATTTTCTTCCCAAGCTCTTTTCCCAGAAACAAACAAATATATCTATATGTATCTTATTTCCAAATAATCACATTTTCCAGTACTCTTATTTTCTTTCTCCATAATATCTTCTCCTACCAGTAACCATGTGAAGACTTCCTCATTTCTAACCTCCATCTATTACATTTGGATCATATGATTTAAGCTCTTGGACATAAGGAAGGTATGTTCTGGATGCAGTATGCAAAGATCAATGTAGATTTTTTTTAGGGTAAACAACATTATCCCATCTATACCCTATTTTACACTTTTCGGTAAAATCTTTAAAATGTGTCACCGTACTAACTAAACTTTGCAAATGTGTCACTTTACTAACTAAACTTTGTGGGATTTACATTATATGCTTAAATATCTTAATTCCGGTCTTTTTTTTTAACTGAAACACTACATGTGCTTCTCACATGTTTTCATTAAGGGTATGTTCATCATTAAGGGATGAAAATGAAGCTAGTAATTAATGAAGTGAAGCCTTGAGAAAATGAAGATGGCTGATTAGAGGAAGAGATGGTGGAGTTGGTGGTGAGTTAGGGTTTTGATAGAGGGAAAATAAATGACGAACATACCCTTAATGAAAACATGTGAGAAGCACGTGTAGTGTTTTGGTCGAAAAAATGACCGGAATTAAGATATTTAACCATATAGTGTAAATCCCGTAAAGTTTAGTTAGTAAAGTGACACATTTACAAAATTTAGTTAGTACGGTGACACATTTTAAAGTTTTTACCAAAAAGTGTAAAATCGGGTATAGTTGGGAAGGGATAACGTATTTTACCCTTTTTTTTAATGAGCTTGGGGGAGTGGAAGGGAGGGGACAATAAAGACTAAAACACTTGCGTGACCCAGGTTCGAACCCTTGGTCGTCACACAGTCTGCACCTTTATAAAGGTGGGATACTACTTGAGCTACAAGGCTCGTGGTCAAAGATCAATGTGGATGGATGCAAAGATTCTTTGAAGAGAAAGAATTGAACTTCTGAATAAATAAGTTACTTCTGAATACTATTGGCATATACAAGTTACCTTGCAGTGTACCAGGGAGCCCAGAAGACCTCATTTCCAAGCACTTAGATCTGAATGTCTGAGCTAATACTTTATGCAGCAAGACTTTCTTCAGATTCTTGTCATGTTCATTTCTTTTCAATCTAAACTCAGCTTCAGTCTCCTGAAGTTTCACCTCGTATTTCTTACGTATTTGAGAAATGACCTCCTCTATCTCCTTCTCGCAGTCAGATTTCTGCTGTGATATCTGTGTAAAGAAAGAGATGCCTATTACAAGTCAACGCAAACTCACAAGTAGAAAATATAGAATATGATCAACAAGAAATTCAAGACTGACCATGTCCACATGGGTTTTTTCCAATTGTTCAGTTTCTTTACGCATCCTTTCTAGTTCATTTTGTAGTGGGTCAGCCAACAAAGATGGAGTTGTATTTCTAGAAGTGGGTTGATGAATAGGATGGACAAGGTAGATAGGCTGATGAAGATTTCCTGCATCTATGTCCACTTGCGGAATAGCTTGATTTGACCGCTCCAATGTACTCACTACATGGGGTATAGCTACATCACTCTGTAAAGTGGCAGATGAATCAACACTTTGTCCATGAGCAGCATCGGTAGAAGGTCCTATATCAAGGTGATTAGGATGAATTTCCACATTTTCCACTCTTTGAGAAATAGATCCATGGGAAAGAATTTCCCCTCTCCAAGGCTCCGTAGTTTGAGAAGAGCTTCTTCCTTGATCATGATTTTCAGTAGCTACAGCTTTATTGCAGTTAAGAGATGTACCAACTGATGAACAATGAAGGTCCCCAGAGTTATCATTTACAGGATCTACATGACTGGATGGTACTGGGGTTACAATTTCATCTGTTATTGGTAATTCAAGATCAGATGGCACAGTTGCTACAGAGTTCATGAATTCCGATGTTGCTATTTCAATCTGTGAAGTACTTCGATTTTCTGCAGCTGGTGCATCTGAGTCTTGCATTTGAGCAGACCCCAATGTTCGGGCAGTTTTATCTTGTTGTACCTGTGACCAGTTAATTATTATTTCTGCAGTTTTATACATATAATAATGCACAAGAATTTACAGCGAAACATATCATACACAGTGTTGTGGAACCGGACCGGGATCAAACTGGTCTGGACACTGGTTCAAGGTTCAACCGGTCGGACCAATTCAACTGGTGGTCTGACCGGTTAAAAGAATATTTAAGATTTTTTCTTTTAATTTTGTCATATTATGTAATATTCTATAAAATTGTAAAGGATAACAACAGCAACAACAACAACAATTATACAAAATCCTTTTTAGTAATAGTGAAAAGATTAATGATAAATTCAAAATCTTTGTTAATAAAGTCTAGAGTATTATTCAAAATATTACATTAACATATAAAACTACACATATATAAATAGAATAGAATATCAAAATTATATCTCCTTAATTTTAAAAAACTAACAAGACTCGTTAAGTTTAATAATATATGAATTCTCTTAAACAATATGAATATATTTTTAATTCTTTATAACTTATTCACAATTATGTTATTAGAAGTTGTCTCACATTGAAAAAAAAAAACCTAAGTATGAAATATTGTATATACTTTTATGAATTTGTATTAGAAGTTGTCCCACTTTGAAAAAAGCTAAAGAAAGCATGAGGTTGCTATACTATAAAATGTATAACTTAGTCACTCAATGGTTAGTCAACTAAAATGGCATTGAAGTCATCCACACTATAAATAATGTTACTGGAAGAACACTTATATAAAGTAGATAATTTAGAATATTTAGGATACTGAAAAACACTTACTTGCTGCAGCAACAAGTCACAACAATCTGGGGAAGTTATGATTTGCTCCGGTAGCAATAACGATTGTGCTGTGCTGTGCAAATGCCCACTGGCTGCCTCCTCGGTTCCACCTCTCAGGCTCTCCAAATCATCAGGTGAAGCAATTTTTGTTGCTTCATCAGACTCTTTGTTAGATGCATTATTTGATCCTCCAGGGTGTACAAGCCCCATCATTTCATTGGGAAGTTGAAGCTCTTCACTTGGAGCAACTGATAGAATATCATCAGAAACCTGTTCGACAGGAGCAGATATGTTTGCAGAAACAGTTTCCTCCTTATCACTGGCACATTTTGATTGATTAAGAAGCTCAACTATTTCTGGTGATACCAACCCCACTTCATTTTGAGAGTTAGTGGTTATAAGATTTTCCACAGAAGCTTCACGGACTATTGCCTCAGCTGCACTTATAGATGAAATTGAAGGTGTGGCATTATTCACTCGCGTATAAGAACTCTTTCTTGGGTTTTCGTCCCCCACCTGCTGTCCAGGCATGGGGAATACATCACCACTGCCAGAGATGCTACCACATGTACTTGGCTGAGGGCATTCTTTGTCATCATCAGATTGAGAATTAACCAACCGCAGCCCATTAATAGCATTTTGTTCACCAGAGCAGGCTTTTGCTTTGGCTAGCCAGTCAGCTGTCTTTAGTCTCTCCTCATTTTTAGCAGCTAATTGTTCTGTCTCAAGTTTTTTAAGTTGTACATCTTTTAGGAGATTGTGCTCTTCCAATTTCTTAGCAAAATTATCCTCCAAAAGCTTGAGTTTATCCAATCCTACTGAGCCTTCACCATGTATAGACCGAATGAAGGCTGACTCCAATTTGTGATCTTTCTCCAATTCTTCCCTTTTATCCTTCCAAATTTTTTTGAACTCTTGAATTTCTTGCTGCTGTTTCCATATAAGTTTCTTCATCCGTTTGTCGCATTTTCTCTGTATCTTCATTATCTTATTATCAATATCACTTGTAGCAGCCAGATTCTCCCTCATCATCGGTTTCTTTACCTCTGATGGTTCTCTGTCCGAGTCTGTAAAGTAGTCTGCAGACTGAAAATACTTCTTCTTGAGAGACAGCATCTTTATATACACCGAGTTGGCTTGTTCTTCAGTGCATTGATAGTTCAGAAGCTGTTTTGCCAACATGAGTGTATCCTTCTTATCGACTTTTTGTTTTTTGATCGATGCTGCAACCCAACACTGATAGAGCAAACATATAAAGTCATGAAAAACATGAATTAGCAGAAAAATAATCCATTACTGTTTTGTGATAAGAACAAGTACTCCATTACTTAAATCTAGAACAATGCATAACAGGTTTAAAAAAAGTTATATAACAGAAATAACAGATAACACAACATTCAGAAAGAAAAAACACTCCCTATCACTTGATATTTTGTTGACCATGTGTACGTCAACAGATGATAAGGAAAAGCAGAGAGATCATTCTGCACATTAACGTTGTGCCACAGCCCTACTAGAAATTACAATCAAGTCAAGGGTAGCTTACAATCAAGTCAAGGGTAGCATCCGAAAGAAGTACAAAATTATCAAGCTTAATAGTACTAGATATATTAAAATGTAAGAGGAAGGTATGATGACAAACAAAAACAAGTGTTCAACAAAGATCACTTCATCCCACACACCACTAATTTTTTTTATATCAATGAGCATGCATGGAGGAGAATGCTTGATAGTCTACAGGTTAAGTAGGGCGACAGCCAGAAGCTTTGTCGTTTTAATGTGAGGCCTTCCTTACTCCAGATCTCTATTTGGTTATCTTCAAAAGAATTTTGATATGGTCATTTGCATTGTAGTACTATTGTTTTGCTTGATAGATTTGGGAAAAAGTACGGACTTAACAAGCAGCATTTTCATTTCAATATGATTATTATTGTTTTAACTTCTGCTCAGAGACATACCACATCATAAGATTCAAAAACAAATGTAATATCTCCTGGGAAACCCAAAGTAACATTTTTCTACAAGTTGAGTGAGTTCAAACAAATGATCAATGCTGCAAAAATAACCAATACAGCTGACTTAAGATGATAAAAAGTACTCTTTCAAGAAAGCTATAGTAGTTAATTGCATGTCTTGTCCCACATTTTAAAATAATCCTTGGAATCAATCATTAAGTAAG
Source organism: Scutellaria minor (assembly GCA_954870855.1). Classification (NCBI taxonomy): domain Eukaryota; kingdom Viridiplantae; phylum Streptophyta; class Magnoliopsida; order Lamiales; family Lamiaceae; genus Scutellaria; species Scutellaria minor. The sequence continues at coordinate 7,811,538 of OX940729.1, forward strand.
AAACACTTATGAAAGAAAGAAATTCAATAGAAAAAGACCAGTTATAACAATCAATTTGATTGTCCAAATATGTTTTGTTTAAATAGTTACCATCTTTAACAGGATACAAACAAAGTAATGGTGAAGATAATAATATCTAACATGATCAATGAAAAAGGTGGCAAAATGTATTTACCCAAAAAGGTTAGTTGGAATGTCCAAGAGCAATAATGAGAACTCGTATATTCTACTTTCTAACAGATATGATGCTACTTGACTCTTCTTACTTCACTTTTTTGCTGTTACTTTTAGAGGGGTGAGGTAGACTATTGTTACATGGCCTGGAGTATGTTGACAAAGTTTATTTACCTCCATTTTTTCAAGTTAGCATTAAAATCCAATAAGAATCAACTCAGCAAGTAATATGTATGTTGTAAAGTTCACTTTGTGGGCAGGCATGATCCTAAAATATGTCTGCAGGCTCACAATTGACCTATGTGACATAAGCATAGGCGCCACGAATACACATTGGTCACAGGGCACATGATCTTATATTAATAGATTATTCTGATGTTTGGTTACAAAGGTTATTTTCACTATGAACAAGATTCTAAAATTCATGCATGCCATTGCCACAATTAAAAGTATCTTATGATAACTTTCACTGGCAAAGCAGACAATTTCTATCACATAACCTAATAGATTAAACAACAAAAACTTTTAGTTTAACATATAAGTTGATGGTATACTCAGAAAAGGAACTAACCAGAGATATTTGGAAAGCCTGCACAATTGATGGTGAGTCACTGTTGACATGGTGATTCTTGATCACATATTCCAGAATCTTTCTGGCTGCACAAGTGACATCTTCCTGCATTTCAGGCCAAGTGGACCAAGGTCAGCAATAATAATAGGATGATCTCATTGAAATGCAAAGAATATGAGGCCATCGAGACACTCATTTAGACAAATGCAAAATCTTTGAACTCCTTGAACTTTACAAGAAAATAATAGAATCTTTGATTTCATTTTCAAACTGCAGTCCCATTCAACTCATTCTCTCAAAATAAAACCAAACATACATAATGTTCTTCAATACATTACCCTCCCAAATTCATCACAATTTTAATTCTGGCTATAGTTTTTCAAAATCCGACCTCTTGCTGCATGCATTGGTGGACTAATTACTTCATACGCAACAACATACAGTAAAAGACCACATCGATGGCAAAAGAAGTTCTTTAACAAAATTATCAGTAAAATGAGTCATCAAGTTGGAAGGCATTACAAGGTAAGACCATGAAAAACAGAATCAGATCACTTCACTAAGTACTATAAAAACATGAAATGTAAGGAACTCACCTCCAGCACCATTTAGATCATCAAATAGTAAATTAACAGCTTAACACAGCATAATAAAGCAAATATAATAAGCACCACTAACACTATCTAGTACGGATAAGGAAGGTCGAGGCTTAGAACATGATAATCCCATTACTCCCCTAGAAAGGACATGAAACCAGTCTGACATTTGTATCACATTATTCATCTTACTGCCTTAGTCTCCCACACACCCACGCCAATATCTTGTGACACATTTAAACAGTTTAGCCCCCAAGTCAAGCCAGACAAAAATATAAGATAGATGTGGGATTGAAGTTTCAGTCTTGGCACGAAATTCCAGATATAAGGTTATGCGTCCATAAAGAAACATGTGTATGAGTGTCTAGTTAATTGCATCTCTGTTATGCACTCATAAGAACCTTAAACTTTACATACATACATACTAGCATATGGCATAAAAACTGTCTGATATTTGCAATGCAGCAAACCAGACTCTAAGACTATCAGCAGTAATGTGAAATATAAAGAATGAGAAAAAGAAGTCTGGTACCGTAAGTTTAAGAGTTTGGCATAGTTGCGTTATTTCTCCTTGCAGAACACTATGCAGGCTTTTCTGCTCATCAGATGATACAAATCTTCTTTCCGATGTAGCATCTGTCGATACTTCAGCACCCAAAGAACAAAGGCCATCTTTTGGGTGATTTTCAGATAGATTACATTCTTTATGTGTAGAAGGCCCTGCACCACCAAATGAAAATCTTAGCAACATGGTGGAATCTGAAATACAAATTGCTTCTCCTAGGTATATGAGACTTTTCTAATGAAATGCAACAAAAATATTACTAGGTGGAGAAGTGAGAGTGTCTTGGAACAATCCTCCCTCAGGAACAGCAAATTTAGTCGCTTGATGTGCACCCGATTCAACCTGAATTAAGGTCGGATCTACATTTTCATTTACCATCTTTTTCCGTTTCTTTACTACTATATCATCTTTCCCAATTTCTGATTTACTAGGAGATCCTTCCCAGTAATGAACTCTCTTCCGATTCCGCGGGCTTGGAGCACTTAAATGTTTCCACTTGGGTTTTTTCCCATCAAACAAGTTTCTCCAAAAAACATGTGGCTCCACTCCATCTTTCAACTGAACTTTTGCCTCACCAAGCACTGGAACGTTTGAACTATAGCTTCCAACACCCAACTTAACTTCTGAAATGACAGAATTTGAATCAATACATTCATGATTTCCAGAAAGTACCGTCTGGAACTCCTTGGCAACTTCATCCAAAAGCAAGTGCTCAGATGAAAAGTTAAAGTCAGAATTAGATTTGCTATCAGCATGATATTCATCTAATTTGCTGAATAGATATGAGGCACCCCACGAGAGCAGAGTATGACTTGTTGTCCGGCTAAAGTTTTGCAAATTATTGTCAAGGTTTAGATTTTGCTTTGCCAGAACTAGGGCTCGTTCTTCTACAGTGAAGGTTGAATATAACCTAAAAACCTTGATCTGATCAACTTTAGAATCAACTGATATCTTCTGCAGTGCCCTCAAGTCAATTGCTGGATTCCAGTCGCTATCATATACGATAACAACATCCACTGATGAAAGTTTAATGGTTGAAGAACAAGCACGAGTCTCTAATAGAAAAATAAACTGTCCAGTTTCCTTCTTGTTAAACCGGTTGACAGCAGCTTGTTTCTTGGAAGGAGTAATCCCAGCATCTACACGTTCATAAGTATTTTGACCACATCTTTGGCGCAGAAAATCATCCAATATATCTCCAGTTGTTGTCCCACTTGAGCCAATAATCAACTGCAATGTAATAGTAAAAGCAATCAATGACAACCAATAGAAGTACATATAGTGACCTGTTCAGGTCCGCAAGTACACATAACTATATAAGATGTTGATGCTATTAAGTAATTCATGCATGTTACCTGAAAAAGTATTAGCACTTGTAAACCTCGAGTCTTAATCTCAGCAAGCATCACATCAAGAAATTGTAATTTGCCACTTGCTTTTATCCCAATATCCAAAAGCTCAGCAGCAGGACGCTGCTCAGCAACCAAGCGTTCTTGAACAGACGAGTCCAGAAGATAAGGATGATTACAGCACTGAACAAAGGACATATAATTAAAATTTGACAAAGTATCTACAATCTAAATATTAAAAAAGAGATTCATGCAACATAAAACACGAGCAAATTGGTATGGTTTTCATTAATGGCAAACTGGAACCATTTACATCAATCCAGTATGGTCCATTAGACATACACATTAGAAGAAAATATGTCAATAGTTCAAAGTGACATAAGCCCCACTCTTTTTCCTGGTATAGCCATGGATGTTTTTAATTAAGATGAACAAACATGCTCAAAAAACATGCATCAAGAAATCACATGCTAGATGTATCATCATCTCAAAAGAATAAATAAATATAGAAGTAGTAATACAATTTGTGAGAAATAACAGTGAACCTTTCGAACAGTAAGAAGAATATCTCGGAGGACCCCAACAGGATCACTTCTTGAACAAGAGCTAAGAGGTATAGAATTAGAAAGAAGTGCATCACAATACTGCTCAAGCTGATAATTTGATATCTGAACCGGGATCCAATACTCAATAAACTTGGATGCTTGAGAAGTTCTTCCATATGAAATAAAACGTGACAATCTATCTTTCAGTTTACAAAGATTATCATTTGTCTCAGGCTTCTGGCTCCTCAGTTTGTCAAAATCACGTTGAGATTCAAGCAATGATAGTATTTTAAGATACTCCGATGTTGTATCCTGAGGAAGTCGAAACAATGAAAAATTTAACAATCTATTAAAAAAAAAAATGATAAACAAAAACATCGAGTCCATGACAGCAAACACACCTTTATTTGACCACTGACCAGGAGTATCCTCAAGTCCGTCGAAAAAGTCTTAATTTGTTCAAGTGCACTTGATATCTCTGGATGCTGGTACTCATCAATTACAATGGCTTTCCATTTTATGCTCCTCAATATCTCAAGATCCTGCATAATTAATTTAAAAGAAATGATAAAGCAGAGTAATACAAGCACTGGTTATCACTAATGCTTTCAGCCCCCTTCCAACAGGGAAACAACATTCTATGCATTGTAAACAAGACTGCAATTCTATTGGCACCAGACACATACACTCTGAGTAATACTAGTTATGGAACATAATCAATATGTGACAAAAAATATGATAGTATAATGTTTTAATTTTCAGGTCACCTCATAACAAACCAGGTGGCAAATAACGGACACCTAAACAGAAAGATGATCTGATCTCTATACCTCAGATACAGCTTCTATGGAAGCCAGGAGAACATGGATCATCATGCAACCTTTCTCATCATAAAACTCTGATGCTCTGATCCCCTGCCTGTTAGTTGCACTTCCACTATACACAACAACATCTAGTGATGGCACCAGTTGTGCAAATTCAGCTTCCCATTGAGACAAGGAGCTAGACGTTGTAACAATGAGGAAAGGCTGACATATTTTGCTCATGGATTGAATAAAAAAAATAACAGTCATTGCTCGCTCCTGCATTCAACAGTATTAGAGGCATTTATCATGTGGTTTAATTCCCAATGAGTGCCTCTCCCAAAGAAGAGAAGTCAAAATTATAGACGAAGAACAATTGTACTCGTATTTCATACTATTAGTTTACATTCCCTAATTCATCCGAAAAACATGCATGCAATGCTATATTGGATAATGAAAATATTTTCACACATTTCTTACTATAGAAATCAGTTTCACTACACAGACTCATTCATAGAATCATAAAATAAGGCAAAGCTTAAACTCAATGCATAAAATGGCCAACAACAAAGACCTAGTGAAAACAGAAACACGTGTGATTATGCAGAACTAACCAACATGCATAAATATAATCAATGTGAAAAGACTATAGCAGAAAAAAATTGACCAACAACACAGAAAAGGCTAACCTGGTCATTAAAAACAACAGCATTCAGGCATTTGAAGAAGAACTCACGCAGTTTATTCACTCTTTTCAACACATGGTTCTCATTTACATGTGATCGATTGGAAGGAAGCTCTGGAAGCTTGACAACAGATCCTTTGTAAGGCTGCAGTATGAACAAAGAGCACAAGATGAAACACCTTTTATCTAACATATACTGGAAGAAGTCCCAAAAACTAGGGAAATTATCATTATGGCATGATATTTAAATAGGGTCATCAGTTACAAGCAATGTGTACATGCACCTGATCAAACACATCAAGCAAAAATCATCACTCCTCAAATTATTTTCAGCTTAGAATAGCTGCACTTTATGAAGATCTCAAATGTCCATGTTATACTGCTATGTATAATGAAGCCGTATGTACAAGTTTGACATGACGTCACAAATAAAACCAAAAAGGTGAATTCGTTTCAAACTCTGAAACATAGAAAATTAATCACTAGCCAGGAAGCACTGACCTTGAGATAATAGTACTAGTTGGTTAAATTTGGTTATTTGGAGCTTAAATGTCCATTATTTAACTAAGCAAACCCCTTATTCAAGTCAACACTGAACAAACACATTGCTCACTTGCTCTCAGCATACATAAGTGTCCGGAAAGAAGAAATAAAGAAAAATATATGGATGCAGCTTAAGATGACACAGTGTAGAAAACTGTTTGATGCCCCTGTACTGCTGTACAGTGTACAGAAAATAGAGGATCTTTAACTCAAACTAGAAGGGGAAGGCCTAAAAGGAATTGGAAAGAAACTATTAAAAAGGGTATATTATACTTAAAATAAAATGAGAACATGTGTTGCAAAACACAATTGAACACTCTGGAGAAATATGATCCATACAGCCAACTCCACAGTATAGGATAGTGCTTAGTTGTTGTTGATGGTGGGAATGCAGCTGGGAATTGTTGTCATGAACTCAGTAACCACAAATGCCTGACACTGAAATCTTTCAGTACTTAATATTCAGCTTATCATTGTAAAGGGAGATCTACTCCACCAAATACAACTAATCCATTCTTTCTAGCAACAAACTTCACCCTATTGTTTCCCGTCCACTTATCCTAAAATATACAGTACATTTATATTTTCAGATTCCTAATTCAGAACTCATTGCCTTATCACCAACAGTCCACTGATTCAAATTCATGTACATGTAATCTTCAGAAATGCCAGATCCTTCCTCTCCAGTAAGAAGTTTCACTATGGAACAGAAAAAAGGGTATGATGATACAATGAAATAGGACTTGGTCTCTTGATAATATAGTGGATACCTAACAGTTAAATAAATTTTGGAAAAGCTACAGTTGTTTCATGCCATCTAGACTTCTAGTAGACAATAAACTAAACTAAAGGAATACCAACATGCAAAATCTCTCCCCACACACACACAAACATCTAAGATAATAAGATAGACCCCAAACTTCAACCAAACAGATAGTAAACTCCATAGCAAAGGCAAACTAAGATATTGTAATTTAAACATATTATGAATTTGAAGTAGGCATCCTCATTTCCATTAAAAAAAATATCTTCATATAAAATGAGCAAAATTGAAACGTGTACTTGGTTGACTTATTTACAAAAAATCCAACTATGTTTATAAAATACAAATATCACTTCACATTTGTTTCAGATTCACAAATTGAACTGATTGAAGCGGGGATTTGTAAGACAAATAAGAACCTCAAGGTTGTATTTGCAATCTCAATACATAACTGAGTTTTTTGTGTGTGTCAAGCATCAAGGGTGGTTTTAGTAACCATGGAAAATTTAATAGCCGATATGAAAAACCAAATGACGAACCAAGAAATACATATAGATAACAAAACAAGAACTGAGCATCTGCTAGAACAAATGAGGCCGAAAAGTAAAGCACCTTATTAATTTCTTGCTTAGTCTTCTGGCGACGAAGTTCATAGTCCTTCATTAGGTTCTGACCTAGAGATGAGCTTAGAAAGTTGGAATTATCCAACTCCCATGTAGCATGGTCATAATCAAGGCCACGCCATTTCACAAGCCATTCGTATTCACACACCAAAATAACAGTCGAAGAAGCTATAAATATTGTATCCTCTATGGATCTTTTCCTTAACAAACGATGAGGCATCATCCACTCTGCACTCCAACTCACAACCTGCAGGTCAGAAGAACAAGTCCGGATTAAGATGTTGTCATCGTATTTCTATTCAACTACAAAAATTATCCAGGCAATTTTGTTAGACTTCTATGCTAGAAATAAGTTAACCTTATCTTTTTCAACAAAGTTGGATACAAGACAAGGATTTTCAAACAACAATTGTTTCTCTGACACCCAATGGTTGTGAATGTGAGCAAGCCCCCGGTATTTAACAAGATATTGCGTCTGCCAAACTCCTACAATCAGCAACCAGTATTAAGTAAGAAACAGAAACATGAAGAAGCTAAGACGCATAATCAATGACAACAATTTGAAATCATATAACTACAACATTGTTAGGGCTTTCTAATAGTTTTAAAATTGAATGTGTGTATCAATAAACATTCCAGACCTTTAGCATTTGATACCTCCACTTCTCTAACTTCCCAAATCGACTCAACTCCCTCTGAGACAGAGTGTGCACCAAACAAAAGCTTCTTCTTCACACACTGGGGGCAGTGCCATATACCCGGTGAAACATAAGTAAGTGAAGGATCAAAGCAACAGAGATGATAGCAGCTCTTGCAACCTTTCCCCACACAGCACCTGCAAATGCATCTTAAATAAACACCCTTAAAAAAAACAAGAAAAAGAAAAGAAAGAAAGATAGAAAAAGAAAAAGAAATGAAGAGTTCAACGTGTTTTCATTTTTACTGCATGTCAACAAGAAGGGAGAAATCTTGATATCAAGCAACTATTGTAACCTCCCATTTCACCCAAATACTACTGAAGGCCACAGCACAAGTAGATGCAATATAAATCAGAAGCAAAGTATCGTATTTATACAATCAGTGGCAAATTAGCACGAACACAAAGTTTTACCCACAGGAGCTCGCCATCTTTGTTGCAAAGGGCACACAGATTTTGACAGCCATCCAATTGAGAATCTGAGGTAACCGCAGCTCCAAGATCACTTCTATCCTAATCGACAAAGCATTGCCAAAAAAGACAATTATAACAATTAGCAATGCAGCTCTCTACTAAGAAAAATCTCAGCTCTTTTGTTTCTCAAGTTGCTGGCAACCAAATTCATATATGACAAAAAATCACTACTGAGTAAGGCACAATTCAGCCAGAGATTAAGAAACAAAGAAAGATTGTTGATTGTCCAAGTTGAAAGTACATGAGATGACACTGAATTAGAGAAGGTATCAAATCATCAAGCTCGACTACCCACTAAAGACCATTCATTTCTGGTATATTCATATTATTGGCCAGTTATCTAATTGGGAACAGGGAACAGGGGACAGTGAACAAGAGACTGCATTGACAACAAGCCGTCATTGGGAAACAATATCAAATCAAGGAACAAGTTTTTTCCATCATATACAATTAAAACCTATAAGAATCAAGCTGCCATGTGAATAAATTCAAAAACTAATGCCATCTTCTTCATCTCAGTGGCAAACAGATGCATAAAGAAACAGAGAGGAAAACCTTAATTCAATCCCCAAAAGGAGAAACCAGAGAAGGACAATACAGAAACAATTAGCAAGCATAAAACATGGTGAATCCAGATCAACACATGGAATTGAAGAGCTCAAAGTTTCTCATGTATAAGCTAACATGTGCTAGCTTTCTTTATTTTCCAGAGGCCTCTTGCCCACGAGGAAACCCATGTATTGCAATGCAAATAAAATTTAAAATGCAGGAGCCCATGTATTGCAATCCAAATATCTTTAAAATTCAGGAGCTGTACAAGGAGAAAAGACTATCCGACTTAATGAAGCTATCTGAACTTCATATCATGCGGTTACACTTAGAATTGTAATATCCTGTGGCTCAAGACCCTGCTTTCCATTTCAAAGTAAATAGTTGGCAAATTGAATACAATAATAAATCTTTTGAAAAAATTGTTGAGTTGAAACAGCAACTATGCATAGAAAACTACTCAATCATGTCCACGACCCAGTAAAAAGTCTCATCCAATCACCTAGTTCGTTCAGAACTCCATAGGGGCCAATCACCCTGCACAATCTCCCACAAGGACAGTACACAAACATAGGGGCCTCACCAGATCATGGGAACATGAACCAAATGAGATCTTTAAGATGAAATCAGTCCTTGAGAAGTGTCTAATGATACTATTTCATATCCAAGAGCCGTGTTATGAAAAATATGGATATCAGAGCACCCAAAAAGGTACACTTTCATTTAAAACAGTGGGCAATCTGACGACACAATCATAGTGGACAATTACTTTCAACACCAATTCTATAACAGCAGATTCTTTTTGTGACTAAAGAAGGAAGTGTGAAATAGACATGTAGAACAAAAACACACTGAAATAGTCAAATACGAACATTGAAAAGAATTTTTCTCTTTTTTTTTGTTTAGAGAAGTGTTAAATACCATTATCCAATATATAAGCAGACTTTCCAGTTTAGGCAGGAAAAAGTGATTTTCAATATGTCAAAAAATCACAAGGCCAGTTTTTTGGTGGGTGGTATGCTCCCCATGTGCAACACAAAAAACCAACCTTGCAAGTAGTAAGGCAGTGTTGATCCTTGCTAACCATAGGACAGCAAGAGCAAAGTTCCTGTTCTGGTGAATCATAACTCACCCTGCACAAGAAGTTAAGGCACTTATATTAGCAAAGCAGGAACTGTAATGCAACCTCAGCCTTTTTTTTTGTTCAGGGTGTGTATGTGTGGAGGTGGTGGTGGGGGGCGGGGGAGAGGTTTGCAAGAACAAAACATCAACAATGAGGTCCAATATGGAAAAAAGAATCAGTAGGTGATACAACCAATGTATATTATGCAGTAAGCTAGTTAATAGAAACAAAGTCCCAAAATAGAGTTGCCAGGCTTTACACCTTAAACAGAATTTAAAAACAATGATCATTCCACCAGCTAGAGAGTAGGCTCCAATACAGAGTACAAGATAAAATAAATAACTGAGTATTACCTAAAAGGCTACATCATTGTTTTTTTTTTTTTTTTGTTTAATTTACTTGATTGCACCATTCACAATACCCATTCCAAACACTGGAATTGTGTCTGTTTAGACCTTTTTTCAACATAAAAAAAAAAAAAAAAAAAAAACCAGTTACTGATCTTGAATATGATGGGATTCCTGAGTCCAGCATGGTATGACTGATGAGGCATAGTGATAATGATGAGACATTTATTTTTTACATGAAAAATAAGGCCCTCATTTGTGTATTGATGGAAAATGAAGAATACACTTGTTCATTTACATATGCCGTACCGAAGTTAGATTTATGGTCAACAGTTAGTTCCTCTTGTCCTGTAATTCTGTTCTACATAGGTAGCAATGATCCACAAAGAGATCTGGCAACAAACCACCTTCTCTATCTTTCATAAAGTATGGATAAAACAATGCAGTTAGCCAATAACTAGTCATGCAATGAAATTAATCAACTTTGCGCAGAAGAGCAAAAGTGAAAAGGGAACAGTAATTTTGGAACAGAAATGGCCTTTTGTAGCTTGAGGGAATTGAGTACTCTACCATGAAAACCACATGCAACAAAAATAACCAGTACTTCTTCACCAGACATTTGATTCCTTTTGCACATTGATAGCAGCCTCATAAGTCATAAGCACATACTTCTGCACAGCAGATCTCATAATCTAGCTAACGGTTTCTCAGTGACATTACTTCACACCTCAAGCCCATCTAGGAAGGACTCATAAATATGATTTGGGCAATGATCCCCAAAAATGATTGGGCAGAAATACTAGCCAAATGCATAGTTACCAACATTTTAAACCACTACAAACTGCACCAAAGGCGTACAAATAATACAGTGCCTTTTATGTGCTGGATGCTTCACATAACCAGTAAAATATTTCTGACATTGGGGGAGGGGGGCATAGAAAAGTTTTGCAAGTAAAGGAAAAATGTGGCTTGAGACGTACCTTTTGTTTTTACAGCATAGAGCACAAGTCCCTAAAAGATTGCAATTTTCATAATTTGAAGATGGTGTTGCAGTAGCCTCTGCAACTGAAAAGAAAACAATTTTATCCAGACTTACAATGATAAAATTGAATATCTACCCTTTATGCAGAACATACCTTTGGGGTGCATACACCTCTCACTACTATCCAAACTTACAGAATCATCTGATTCAGAAGCATCCACATTTTCAGTGATAGAACAATTCATCGGCAATCTTTCAGGGTTGTCAGACATGTTTCTAACAAGTGAACTAGTATAGGAGTATTTTGAGCAAGGCTCATCCACAACATAGTCCCTAAGGCTGGAAGATACATGGTTGTCATTTTCGACTTCTGTTGGACAGCCTATTGAAGTAGAAATTGACTCCAGAGCTCCATTGGAAGCTCTACCAACACCTTCATCTCTTAATTCACCCATCACCACCCCCATGCGCTCAGAGCCATTGTCTCGGCTATTATCACTGTGAACGTCAAATATTTTTTCTGAACTTCCTAGCTCCTCGCCATCATCTAATGAAAGATATGGTAAAATTTTCAGTATGGGTATGATTCAGTATATCAAGAAACACAATAAATCGTCAGGATTGCTCTTGCAAATTCCCGCCATTTATTATAATTAGAAACCACTAGCATCCTGTCCCCTCCTAAGGAAAAAAACGCCTCTTTCAGACTATAACATGTAGTAATCTAGGCAGTAATTAATTACCTGGCACAATTTCCACAATGCACTGTTTTTTAAACTGAGCCTTGAACATCCGGGCATTCATTTTCTTTCTCTTCATTCCTGCTACTCCATGGTCAAGCTCGGCTTTTTTTGACTCCATTGTTACCTGAATCAGGGTCTTCTCTTTCTTTCTCTTCGGCTCTGATGGAATAGGTTCATTTGCAGATTGTTTGGAACCCGAAAAACAAGATGACAAGTCTTTCTTACCCCTGTCAGACCTCCTCAAAGGACTAGATGTATTATATTTTCCTAATCTTTCAGATTTCCTATTCTCAGGAGGTGTCAACGGTGGCATCTCCTTATCAAGACGTTTGGATTTCCTAGTACTCTGAGGGCTTGGTGTCATCTGTCTGGACGTTGATGTTTTATTGGCATTTCCAGGGCTACGCACTAATGAATCTTTTCTCATATCCACTTTTTTCTTCGAACTATGGCCATCTGATTCATCCTTACTTTTACGAGCAGATCGAGTATCGCTCACCATCCTCTTCAACTGCTCTGATAGCCACAATTCCAGTCTATAAGTATCCAAACAACACGTGTAAAAATTGAAAATAAGGGGAAAGGAGTAACAAACTAAAACTCATAACAAGAACCATTAAGTTATTGCTTAAGCAGAGTTCTTCAACTATTAACTCTTCAGCACCAGTAGTTAAGCAAGAACTTCTCCTAAAACCCCAATGGAACTCTAACACACAAACCCACTAATTACAACTCTAATACAGCACTCCCTAGATAGTTATATTCAACTTCTATAATTCCAAGAACGGGACAACGAAGACCAACTCAATTTCATGCTCTTTTCTCAGATGAAGTACACTGCAAGCACATGCAACAACCTAATTAACCAAAAATTCGTACTAACACCGTAAAGTAAACATGGCCGTAAACCCAAATTACAGCAATGCGTGAAAACAAACTTAACAGCGACGAAATTGAAGCGGAGAGACCCACAGCCATGAAAACAAAAACAATAACAATGTACCTCAAGTGCAAGAAGGAGCCCTAAAATTCCGCATCAAAATATGCAGACGGTGAACTCAGAAATCCTCGAAAATTTGCAAGCAAACCCAAAGAATCCCTAGTTTTGCCAACTCAAAAGCTATTCGACCCATCAGTGTCTCATGAATATATTGTTCTTATAAGGAAATCGGCAGATCAATTAGTGGGGATTAATAATAAGAGAGATTTCAGAAAAGGAAATTTTGAGAAAACGTTTTGCGAAAAGCGTTTTTTGCCTCGGGTACTTAAATTATATTTTCATGGAAGAGTTGGATTTGAAGGTGAGTCTGACGGTCCGTCCTTTTTCTTCCAAAAGTACCCCATGTTTGTTGGGGTTAGTTGTTACGCTAAATCCTTGGGTCCGTTTGGTTCGAGTGATGGATTTGTTAAAATTATTTTGTTAGGTTGGGATTGTTGTGTGATTGAATTTTGAAGTTAAATCAGTTTCGTGTTTGGTTTATTGGTCTGTCTTTTTCTTCCAAAAGTACCCCTTGCTTGTTGGGGGTTAGTTGTTACGCTAAACCCTAGAAGCTTTGTGCATTTTCTATGTTGTTTATCAAACTTTTCTTCTTGTATTTTATAAGTTTTCAATTTATATTTTATTACTACATAAATTTCGTCATTTTATCACTTATGGTCGTCCTTAGCAGAGTATTCCTGTAGCGCCTAGGACAAAACAATGCATAATTGGTTAATTAAATAATTAAACTCTTAATTATTTGATTTAATTATGTGCGTTTCGGAAAAACGATAAAATGCATGATTAATTAATCGATTGTATAATTTAATCGTAAAGCATAGGTTATATTTTATCAAAAGGTTCGTTATCGAAAATCGAAAAGATAGAAACGAAAATGAGGCCAATCGGAGACCCGTAGCTCAAAACACGAAGAATCGAAAAAGAGTTATTTTCGATTTAAAAGTAAAAATTAAGATATTTTGAAAAAATAAGATATTTTATAAAAAATAAGATATTTTGTAAAATGTAAAGATATTTTGAAAAAGTGTATATATAATACGAAACGAATCGTAAAAAATAATAATTCGAACAAAAGGTCAAAAACGTAAGATATTTCTTCTCTTTTCTCTCTCTTCTATCTCCTCTCTCTGTGCTGATTTTTCCGGCCGACGGCCGCCGCGCCACCGTTGCCGCCGGCGGAATCATTTTCTCGGCTTTGGCCAATTTTCATACCTTTTATAGCTTTCGACGAGCCAGTTCCAAATTCGGGCTCGGTTTTGCATTCCGACATCTCGTTCATCGGAAAATGATCGTTCAACCGTCGGAAAACCCTATTTTTCTCTTCTCCCTCTCTTTCTCTCTCCCCGTTTCTTCCTCCTTCTCTCTTCCTCAGCCTCGTCGGACCTCCTATTGTCGTCGTGCGTGGTGTGTGTCGTGTTGGGGGGTGGCGCTGCCGTGGGCGACGTTGTGCAGCGCTGTCATGTTTGTTGGTGGCCGGCTCGCGGTGTCGCGTCGGCGTGGTCAGGGTCGGGGGTGGCCGGCGACACAGTTGTCGTCGGCCATGGCTGTCCATGTGTGTGTGTTTGCGTGGGTTGTTGTGGGGGCAGCGCTGTGCAGCGCCGCTGTGCTGCAGGTGGTAGTAGCCGACACTCATTGCGCCGGTGAGGTTGGTGGGGGTGGTCGCCGGCGATATTGCGTCGTCGACCAGGAGGAAGAAGATGAGTGGAGGGTTTATGGTGTGGGGCAGGTGCACAGGTAGCGCCGGGGGTGCCGGGCGCTGGTGCGCGCCGGTGGCGTGTGGTACGCGCGCGCGGATGCAGGAGCAGGGGCGCACCTCGACCGCATGTCGTGCGTGTCGGGAGCTGTGTTGCGCGTGCTATGAACGTGTCGGGGGATGTCGTGCTGTGTGGGCACGCGCACCATCCGAGGCGCGTGAGTGACGAGGGCGCACGCGCGCCGGGCAAGCGTCGGGCGCACCGTGTGCGCGTCGGTGTGCGTGTGTGCGTCAGTCTGCGTCATGTGTGTACGTCGTGTCGCTGACGATGTGAAGTCGTCGGCTGGGAGTCGGGGTCTCGGTCAAAGTCAACTCTTTTCTAAAAAATTACGAAAACACCCCTACACCAATAAACGTTTCGTTTGAACCCGTTTTTCCTCCGTTACAACTCTAATCTTTTCTTTTACACCCTATGATCACATGTTTAACCTTCCACACTCGTTCTTCATTCTTCTTATCGAGTTGCGAACCTTCATTTCGTTTCCCTTCCTTCAACGCTTCTTCTTTTTCAAGATAGTTCTATTTTTTAGTATGCGTTTTTATCGTAATACTAGATTTAAGAAAAACCCTCATTTACATGTGTAGGCTATCGAGTTTAGGAACGATCTTAAAGCTTAGCATTCAACATATCACGAGGAATTACCACCGAACAAGGTGGGGTAACTTCTAATCCCTAATAACTATATGTTTCTGTATTTAACGCACAATGATGATAAACGAACGCATGCATATGAACTTGATGTTAAATGAATTGTTGAACCCTACATGCTGTGATTTTATGTTGTGATTAATGTATTCATGCATGTTTTATGATGATGTTATGAAGGGACGAAAGTCCACATTTATGTAAAGAGACAAAGGTCTGCATTCATGCTAAAGGGATGAAGGTCTACTTTCACATTACGAAGTAACTGAGGTCTGTAATATAAGTCGGGGAGTAACCGCACCTGGGGTCGATGGGGAGTACCCACCCTCGCTGCAGATATGAGCGCTATGGGACTGAGTGTCCGTTAATAAACTGTTTATGTGATATGCATTATATGTGTTATGTCTAATTGCCGAACTTATACATGTTTGATTTGTTTAACTGCTTAATAACTTTAAAATACGGAAATTACTCCCACGAGTGTATTCAACGCACTCACCCCCACGTGTATTCACGCTACAGGAAATAATGAAAGAGGAGAAACGTAGCGAGAGGGGTACCATATCAACTGTGTCTTTTTTCCCTTTCTGTCTTTTTGTTTTACCCTTTAAACATTGTTTGTAAATGTTAAACTGTACTTCTTTTCTTTTATGGATCTTGTATGATTTCACTGCAATGTTTTAAATGTTGTATTTCGGCTAGACACCGATGATTTGTACATGTAAAAATCATATTTTTCATTATTTCCAAAAAAAATTGTTTCAAACGTTATTTCAAATTTTTACTCGTTTATTATATCTGTAAGCTTTTTAAAATATACGTCTATGTCCCTTTCTTCTTGCACGCACACAAAGAAAACTCTGATATTTTAAATATGAAAACAGGACGTGACAATTCCCCCGATATTTCATCATCTACACCACACTTAAAATTTTGAACAAATATTTTATATGATAATTCGTCACATGAAATTTTAATTTTTTTGTGATAATTTGTATTATAAATTTAAACAAAATTATTTATATGCACCAAGTGCATGGATCGGAAACTGTACAATTGGATCGATTCGATCCGGTCGTACTTCTTATGCGCCCACACGATTGCCCAAATCTGTACTCAAACCTAGTTTGCACGTCTGACCTTTCTATTATTGTCATGCACCATTTTCGTACTTAAAATATCAGAGTTTTCTTATGGGTGTGCAAGAAGAAAATGACATACATTTTAGAACAGAATAAAATATGAGACGATAGAAAGATTTACATATACAAAACATCGGCAACAATCGAGTCAAAGAGTTTAAACCTTGAGCAGCGAAAATATACTTATACAGGATCCATCAAAGAAAAATACAATATAATTTTTACAAAACGTGAAATAAAATAAAACATTGTTTCGATATTAAGTTTCAAAAGCAAAAGGAGGAAACTTGATACAGCACCACCCTCTCTATACATCTTGGTTCTCGTCATCTCCTGTAATACGATTACAGATGGAGGTGAGTGTGTTGAATACACACGTGGGAATAAACTCCGTGTTTTTAACATGTTTAAGCAATTTAAACAATTCAAACAATAAAGAGTTCGGCAATTAGACACAGTACGTAGGATGCATAACACCTAAAATACCAATAGGTGCGGGTATAACCCGTCTTACCCTACGTGTATGAATAAAGAGGTAAGAGACAGTTGTTATTGAAGAAAGGGGTAAGAGACAATTGTTACGATTTTTATACCATGATGCATTTTATGGACCACCAATCCCTTCGTGATATTTTCATGGATCGTAGTCCTTTCGCGGTATAATAGTATGAACATATTAATCACAATATATAATCACAGCACGTAGAGTTCAACAATTCATATATCGAATATGGAAAATAATAAACATATAGAGATTAGAAGTTACCCCACCTTGTTCGGTGGTAATCGCGTGTAAGTCAAAGTATCAAGTGTTTAGTATGGTTGTTCCGATTGAGAGCCTACACATATAAAGAGGCTTCTTAGATCCATATTACATTAATTACGTATTCATTAATTATATAAACTCTCAAAGAAGAAGAAACGATAGGGAAAATGAGACGGAACGAAATAAAATGAAAGCTTTAAAGATCAAGAATGAATAAATGAGTGTGGAAGGTCAAACATGTGATCATAGGGTGAAAAGGGAAAGATTAGGGTTTGAACGGAAGAAAAACGGGCTTAAACGGAGGAAAAATGAGTTCAAATGGAGCGTTTAAAGATGTAGGGGCGTTTTCGTAATTTTTTCAGAAAAGGGTTGACTTTGACCAGGACCCCTGACTCCCGGCCGACGACATCCCGTCGCCGGTGACACAACGCACACACACGACATGGACTGACACACATACACGTACGCCGGCGCACACACGACGTGCCCGGTGCGTACATAAAACCCCAGCGTCGGTACCTGGCACACCCGTCGATTCCCGTCGCATGCACAGCGCATACACACCCGTCCCGGTGCACGTACCACGTGCACAGTGCACGCAACACCCGTCCCGACATGCGTACCGCGCGCCCAGTGACTCCCGTCGCGCGCGCCCAGAACCCGCAATAGCTACCAACAACGGCGGCGCTGCCTGGTGCCGTCCCCCCACAACTCGCCGGCGCCACCAGCGCCGACCACCACCACTACGGCGGCGCTGCACAGCGCCGCCACCAATAGTAGCTCACACACACACCATGCATGCGTACACACACACCATGCACGTACATACACACACCTACACAGCTCCGGCACCGTCGCCTACCACACGACACACATATATCCAAGAGAGGTCCGGCCGCTGTTCCAGCGAGGGAGAGAGAGAGAGAGAGAGAGAACAGAAGAGAGAGAAAGGAAGAGAAGAGAGGGAAAAATAGGGTTTACCGGAGTTTGACCGACCGTTTCCTGGCGAACGAGCCATAAAAATACAAAACCGAGCCCGAATTTGGAACGGGCTCGTCGAAATCTATAAGATAGGTGAAAATCGGCCAAAATCGAGAAGAAAAATATTCCGGCGGTGGTGGCCGAAAAACCAGAAAAGAGAGGAGAGAGACAAGATATCTTACTTTTCGACTTTTCGTTCGAATTATTACTTTTTACGATTCGTTTTGTACTACATATACTCCCTCCATCCCGGAAAACTCTGCACACTTTTCTTTTTAATATGTCCCAAAACACTTTGCACACCCAAAAATGACAAATTTTATCACAATTATTACCCTCTCAATACACAATTATTTACCCACAATGTCATTATTTTTTCTCTCTCAACACTTTATTATTTTTTGTCTTTTTCTCACATAATTGACCCTTATACCCTCAATCATAAAATAAATATTCTTTTTTTCTTAAAAACTGTGCCCAAATTAGTGTGAAAAGTTTTGTGGGACGGAGGGAGTACATTTTTTCAAAAATATCATACTATTCATTGAAAATATCTTATTTTTTACTATTCATCAAAAATATCTTACTATTTACTATTCATCAAAAATATCTTATTTTTTACTATTTATCGAAAATATCTCGTTTTCGATTCTTCATATTCATCGTATTCTTCGTGATTTGAGCTACGACGATTGACCTCAAATTCATTTCTATCTTCTCGTTTTTTTATTACGAATCTTTTGATAAATTATAACTTATGTTTTACAATTTAATTATACATTCGATTAATTAATCATGCATTTTATCATTTTTCTGAAACGCACATAATTAAATCAAACAATTAATGGTTTAATTATTTAATTAACCAATTATGTTTTATTTTGTCCTAGGCACTACATCCCTTCCCCCTTATAAAAATTTCGTCCTTGAAATTTAGGTGCGTACCTAGAAACGGTAGATTTGGATACTTTGCTAAAATCTCGTCTTCTTGTTCCCATGTTGTTTCTTCATTTCCATAGCGACTCCATTGGACTTTCACTAGAGTCATATCTCGATTCCTTAATTTGCGAGTCTTCATGTCTAAGATGGCAACTGGATTCTCTTCATAGGTCAGGTCTTTTTCTATCTCCATGCTTTCTAGGTCGATCACGTGGCTTGGATCGAAGACATATTTTCATAACATGGATACATGGAAGACGTTGTGTAGACCGACGAAATCTGGTGGCAAGGCTAGACGATAAGCAACTTCTCTAATCCACTCTAAGATGTCGAAAGGTCCCACATACCTTGATCTCAACTTTCCTCTTTTTTCGAAACGATAAATTCCTTTATAAGGTGACAC
This sequence comes from Scutellaria minor, assembly GCA_954870855.1. Lineage (NCBI taxonomy): Eukaryota > Viridiplantae > Streptophyta > Magnoliopsida > Lamiales > Lamiaceae > Scutellaria > Scutellaria minor. The sequence continues at coordinate 7,831,300 of OX940729.1, forward strand.
CTTTAGGAAAACCTATTCTCCCACCTCGAACTTTAGCTCTCTGCGTCTTTTATCAACATACGATTTTTGTCGATCCTGAGCTACTTTGATTTTTTTCTGAATCTTCTTTATCACTTCCACTATCTGTTCCACTAATTCGGGTCCCAAAATTTTCTTTTCGCTCACCTCGTCCCAGCATAAAGGAGAACGACACTTTCTTCCATAGAGAGCTTCATACGGTGTTATTCCGATTGTTGATTGATAGCTATTGTTATAAGCAAACTCTACTAGGCACAGGTGATCTTCCCAACTTCCACGAATATCCAAAACGCAAGCTCTTAACATATCTTCCAAGACCTGTATAGTTCTTTCTGATTGTCCATCAGTTTGAGGGTGGAAAGCGGTGCTGAAAGCTAGCTTGGTACCTAGCTCTTTTTGTAAGCTCTGCCAGGACGTGAAACAGGGATCTCTATCCATGTAATCTGACGATCTCTTTCAGATAGATTCGAGCCAACCTATCCAATCCAAAAGTCATCTTGATCGGTAAGAAATGGGCTAACTTGGTCAATCTATCTACTATCACCCACACAATGTGATTTTCTCGCTTGGTTCTAGGTAATCCGACAACAAAATCCATGATAATGTGCTTCCATTTCCATTCAGGTATCTCCAACGGAGTTAATATTCCAGCTGGTCGTTGATGTTTCGCTTTCACTTGTTAGCAAACTAGACATTTCTTAATGAAAAGTCCGATGCTTCCCTTCATGTTTCTCCACCAAAAGATTTCCTTCAAATCTCTGTACATCTTCGTACCTCCAGGGTGTGCTGATAATGGCGTGTGATGAGCTTCTTCCAGAATTTCTTCTCTCAACACCTTATTCTTTGGCACGCATAGACTTTCCCTGAAAATAAGGGCTCCATCTGTTGCGAAAGTGAAACCTTCTTCTTTTCCGTTATCTATACGAGTCTTTATCTTTATTAGAAAATTATCTTTTCCTTGAGCTTCAACTATTCGTTCGCGGAGAGTGGGCTTCACGAATAAAACTGCCACTTTAGCTCTGATATTGCTTAGAGGTGAGACTACCTCCAAATTCAACATTGACATTTCTTCAAGTAATTGATTCTGGTTGGTGATCAGGGACGTTACAATTCCTTTTCCCTTTCTGCTAAGAGCATCAGCTACCACGTTCGCTTTTTCAGGGTGATAGAGAATCGTAATATCATAATCCTTCACCAGTTCCAACCATCTTCTCTGTCTCATGTTGAGCTCTTTCTGTTTGAAGAAATACTTCAAGCTCTTGTGGTTTGTTAGATCTCACATTTCACACCATAAAGATAATGTCTCCAAATCTTATGAGCGTGCACAACGGTAGCTAGCTCTAGATCATGTGTTGGATAATTTTGTTCGTGAGTCTTCAGCTGTCGAGATGCGTAGGCTATTACTTTTCCTTGCTGCATCAGAACACATCCTAAACCTTGTTTAGATGAATCGCTATAAATCACAAACTCTTTCATTACATCTGGAACCGTTAAAATTGGTGTTTCCGTCAATCTCTTCTTCAAATCTTATTAAAACTTGCATAAAACTTCTCTTTTCGCAAAATTTCTAGTGAAATCCTGAGATGTTCATGGTGTGTTTTATCACATGAGTAGACTAGTATGTCATCGATGAACACAATGATGAAAAGATCGAGATACGGATGGAAGACGTGATTCATCAGATCCATAAAAACAGTTGGTGCATTGCTGAGTCCAAATGACATCACTACAAACTCGTAGTGGCCATACCTCATTCTGAAAGTTGTCTTAGATATATCAGCATCCTTGACTTTTACTTGATGGTATAGACCTCAAGTCGATCTTCGAAAACACGTTTGCACCTCTCAGCTGATCAAATAGATCTTCAATTCGAGGCAGATGATACTTGTTCTTGATAGTTCGTTTATTCAGTTCTCGATAGTCGATGCACATTCAAAAGCTTCCATCATTTTTCTTAATAAAGAGTATTGGAGCTCCCTAGGGTGACACACTTGGACGAATGAAACCCTTCTCCAGAAGTTCTTGTAATTGAACCTTCAGTTCTTGTAGTTCATTCGGTGTCATCATATATGGGACTTTTGAGACCGGTACTGATCCTGGTATAAGATCAATCTCGAAAGTAGCTTGCCGCTCTAGTGGAGGGCCAGGTAAATTTTCTAGAAAGACGTCCATGTATTCCCTTATCACAGGTACATTCTTAATGGAAATCGTTTCTTGTTCGAGATTCATCATGTTCACCAACCAAGCTTCACAATTTCCTTTACGAAACATCTTGGTTGCTTTTATAGTCGATACCGTTCTCGGGTTGACTCTAACTCGTGTCCCATAAAATGTGAACTCCTATTTTCTCGTTTCTTGAAAGATGATCTCTCTTGTGTGGTATTTGATCATCGCATGATTTGCCTCAAGCCAATCCATCCCTAGGATTACATCGAAATCCTTCATCTCCAGTACGTGTAAATCGGCTAAAAGGATTCTTTTCCCAAAAACGATTTTTAGATTACGATAAAGGTGTTTCGTTTCTACCATCTTTCCCGATGGAATACTAACTTCTAAGATTTCAGCGACTACCCTACCGTTCTCATGCTTCAACAGATCACAGAATTTGACAGAGATGAAAAAGTGGGTTGCTTAAGTATCAAATAAGATTAAAACAGGTCTATTATATACTGTTAACATACCTGTCATAATCTCTGACCCCTCAACAGTCTCTATGTGAGTGAGAGCAAAAGCCCGAGCCCTGCCTGTCCCTGGCCTCGTCCTTGGTGTTGCAGCTGCTGGGTTTTTTTTAACTTCCAACAGTTAACTACAATGTGTCCCGGTTCTCCACACTTGTAGCAGTTCTGAGTTCCTTGCTGGCATGGTCCCATGTGAATTTTTCCACATCTGGTATATGGTTTTCCCGACCGGGGAATAGAGAGAAGTGGTGAATTATTAGCCCTTAGAAATTTGTTCTGATTAAAGCCCTGGCTCGGACCGGTCCACTTTATTTTTCCAAGCATCACAACAATCTTCTTGGACGGTATAACATCCAAGCGTAGACGAGAGGAAATCTCTTGGGCTCTCTCCACGACGTTGGCATAGGTCATGGTCCCCTGACCTGCCAGGATTGAACTGATCTCTGAGCGAAAACCCCTTTCAAAACATCGGGCCTTCTTGATGTCAGTGTCAACCAGGTGAGTTGCATATCTACTCAACTGATTAAACCTACGTTCATACTCTCCCACTGATGCGATTTCTTGATGGAGATGTAAGAACTCCATTTCCTTTCGATCGCAATATGATTGAGGTATGAAGTGTTGTGCGATCATCTCGTTGAAGGTTTCCCATGTCATATCCTTTTGTTGGTTGGACAACAAGGTCCTCTCGTACGAATCCCACCAGTGACTGGCTTCTTCCGTAAGTTGGAACACTGCGCACGAAATATTTTGTTCTTTCGTGCAGGTTAGGTGTCCAAATAAACGATCCAGTGATCTTAGCCACTCTTCGACGTCAGCTGGTTCGTCCTTTTTTGTTAAATGTCGGTGGATTGAAACGCCTGAATTGTTCAAAAATTTGGTTCGTGTTGTTCCTCGCTGGTGGTAGGGCAGCGTGTGTGATCTCGAAGTGTTGGGCTAATCCCCTAAGAACGGTCACCAAATTTCCAATCGTAGCATCCGGATCATTTTCTGGCGGATTTTCCATTGGCGGTTTCTCTCTTCGTGGTCTGCCTCGAGATATAGTTCTGTTACGATGTATATAAAATTCCAATGATCAGGTGTCACAACTATACTATAGGTGAATAAAATAAACATGAAAAGTGAGGAGAAAAGTAAACGTGGATTCTGTCGAAAAGCAAAAAGACAAATTGGTATTATATATATAAGCAAAAGATGGACAACCCATACATTATACAAAACGACTATGTATACTAACTACATAGGAAGAACTATCACCTATATATGTACATATATAATGGTTCATCATCTGTGACCTATTTATACAAAATATATATGTCCAACATTCTATCATCTAGACGGTCGTAGCCGAGGTGATGGAGGCCCCTGTAGTCCGGGTGCCAAGTCTCTCGGATCACCCTCTTCAGGGTCATCCTCCTCGGGATCCTCCTTAGGATCCTCCTCCTCAGAATCATCATCCTCAGCCTCCGAGCTGTCGTTAGACGGGTCATAGGATCTTTGCTCCGGGGTAGTCGAAAGTCCATGGCAGCCCCACAGCTCTAGAAGATGTCTAAAAACCCTCCCAAAGTCGACAATGGGAATACCATCCTAAGTCGAAAATACTATCTCGTCTCTGTAGACGAGACGCGCTCTAACTACCCACTCATCGGGCAATGTCTGTATCAGATGTAGATAAACATGAACACTAATGATGTTATCCTATATACCCCCAATCTCTCTCCAGCAGTGATACAACTTAGAGATATGCTCACTTATAAATACGTCTCCCGTCACTTGACTATTGAAAAACCGGCGTCTAAGCCTCATCACTCGTGTCTCTGGCTGGACCCTCTTCCTAGCCGTAAGTCTAACCCTAGCCATCTGTCATGTACAAACTTATATAAGTTTCGTAATGAAACCACTTCTAAAACATCCCATTAAACTTAACATTTAAACCAGATAAACAAGCAAGCATGATACAGATAAACACTCTTTTTATTAAGTTCTGTGATTAGGGAGAGAAATGTATAGAGAGTGGTGCTTATCCATTCTTTTTTGAAATGATTTTCATGTTTAAAACACGTTTTAAAAAGATAATAAAGTTTGAGCAAGTCTAAAAATGGTAGAACATTGCTCTGATATCATATTGTCACGCTCCATTTTGGTACTTAAAATATCAGAGTTTTCTTGTGGGCGTGCAAGAAGAAAGAAGAAAGAGACATACATTTTAGAATAGAAGAAGATAGGAGACGATATAAAGATTTACATATACGAAACATCGGCAACAGCCGAGTCAAAGAGTTTGAACCTTGAGCAGCAGAAATATACTTATACAGGATCCATCAAAGAAAAATATGATATAATTTTTACAAAACGTGAAATAAAATAAAATATTGTTTCAACATTAAGTTTCGAAAGCAAAAAGAGAAAACTTGATACGACACCACCCTCTCTATACATCTTGGTTCTCGTCATCTCCTGTAATGCGATTACAAATGGGGATGAGTGCGTTGAATACACTCGTGGGAATAAACTCCGTGTTTTTAACATGTTTAAGCAGTTTAAATAATTCAAACAATAAAGAATTAGATAATTAGACACAACACGTAGGATGCATAGCACTTAAAATACCAATAGGTGCAGGTATAACCCGTCTTACCCTATGTGTATGAAGAAAGAGGTAAGAGACATTTGTTACTGAAGAAAGGGGTAAGAGACAATTGTTACGGTTTTTATACCGTGGTGCATTATACGGACCACAATCCTTCCGTGATGTTTTCGTGGACCGTAGTTCTTTCACAGTATAATAGTATGAACATATTAATCACAACATATAATCACAACATGTAGAGTTTAATAATTCTTATATCGAACATGGAAAACAATAAACATATAGAGATTAGAAGTTACTCTCACCTTGTTCAGTGGTAACCGCGTGTAAGTCAAAGTATCAAGTGTTTAGTGTGGTTGTTCTGATTGAGAGCCTACACATGTAAAGAGGCTTCTTAGATCCATATTACATTAATTATATATTTATTAATTATATAAACTCTCTCGAAGAAACGATAGGGAAAACGGACAGAACAAAACGAAACGAAAGCTTTAAAGATCAAGAATGAAGAAACGAGTGTGAAAGGTCAAATATGTGATCATGGGGTGAAAAGGGAAAGATTAGGGTTTGAACGGAAGAAAAAGGGGCTTAAACGAAGGAAAAACGAGCTCAAACGGAGCGTTTAAAGGTGTAGGGGCGTTTTCATAATTTTTTCAGAAAAATGTTGACTTTGACTAAGACCTTGACTCCTGGCCGACGACATCCCATCGCCGGCGACACAATGCACACACACGACGTGGACTGACACACATACACACACGCCGGTGCACACTCAGCACGCCCGATGCGCACACAAAATCCCGACGTCGGTACCCGGCACGCCCATCAACTCTCGTCGCGCGCACAGCGCGCGCAACACCCTTCCTGGCACGCGCACCGCGCGCCCAGTGCCCAGAACCTGCAGCAGCTACCAGCAACGGCGGCACCGTCTGGCGCCACCCCCCACGACTTGCCGGCGCCACCAGCGCCGACCACACCACCACGGCGGCGCTGCACAGCGCCGCCACCAACAGCAGCTCATATACACACCATGCACGCACGTACACACGCACCTGCACAGCTCCGGCTTCACAGCCCACGACGGTGCTACCCCCACCACACGACACACACACATCCAGGAGAGGTCCGACCACTGTTCTGGTGAGGGAGAGAGAGAGAGAATAGAGGAGAGAGAAAGGAAGAGATGAGAGGGAAAAAAAGGGTTTGTCGGAGTTTAACCGGCCATTTCCCGGCGAACGAGCTGTCGAAACACAAAACCAAGCCCGAATTTGGAACGGGCTCATTGAAATCTATAAGATGGGTAAAAATCGACCGAAGCCGAGAAGAAAAATATTCTGGCACCGACACCGGCGGTGGCGGTGGCCGGAAAACCAGAAGAGACGAGAGAGACGAGATATCTTACTTTTTGACTTTTCGTTCGAATGATTACTTTTTATGATTCGTTTCGTATTATATAAACACTTTTTCGAAAATATCATAGTATTCATCGAAAATATCTTGTTCGAATTATTACTTTTTACGATTCATTTCGTATTATATATACACTTTTTCGAAAATATCGTAATATTCATCGAAAATATCTTATTTTTTACAATTCATCGAAAATATCTTACTATTTACTATTCATCGAAAATATCTTATCTTTTACTATTCATCGAAAATATCTCGTTTCCGATTCTTCGTATTCGTGGTATTCTTCGTGATTTGAGCTACGGGTCTCCGATTGACCTTAAATTCGTTTCTATCTTCTCATTTTTTGATTACGAATCTTTTGATAAATTATAACTTATGTTGTACAATTTAATTATGCATTCGATTAATTAATCATGCATTTTATCATTTTTCTAAAACGCACATAACTAAATCAAACAATTAATGGTTTAATTATTTAATTAACCAATTATGCTTCGTTTTGTCATAGGCGCTACAGTTATGGTCCTCTAACTTTTTAGTTATGTTCGCATAACCTTTTGCAGTATATTACAGACCTATAATGTTTAACTTTTTTGTTATAATAATATAAGTTTTATGATATCTTTTTAAATACATAAAAGTTATGATATTTGTATATAAAAGGTATACTAATATAATATAAAAGTTAAATTACTATAACATAAAAGTTCAGCTATACTACATGAATGTTTACACTGAAAAAAGTTTATGCTATTCACTTAAAGGTTATGATATTTGTATATAAATGTTATACTAATATAATATAAATATTATACTCGTATAACATAAAGGTTATGACATAAATTTAAAAAATAAAAAATAAAAACCAGGACGCGGATTCAGGTTCAACCGGACCCGACCCAACCCATGCGCACCCAGTTGCACGGATCATATTCGTGCACCTGTTTCATAAGAGCACAACTCAAATTTACAAGATTCATATAAGAAAAAAGATCATACTTCAGATAAAGAAAGATATTTGAGGAATAAATATCACTTTTCTTAGCCTGACTTTTCCTTTTATTAATTGGTATCTATAATTTTTGATTCATCAAAAATAATCGTCAGTTTTAATTTTTCTTTAAGTTTTTCACTTTCGTTAAAAATTTGTACAATGCCACAAAAAACAACTAAACTATTTGTTTTGTTTTCCCTCAATTTTGACAAAAATTTGACGAATGTGGTAGACCTTGACGAAGATTTTGAACTTAGAGGATTAGTTTTTATGATTCGAGAACAATGAACACAATTTTGAAATAAAAGCAAACTTAAGGTACCAAAAGTGATATTTGCTCATATTTCAGTCAAACTTATTCTAACAAGACAAAATGATCAGGCCAGTGTGATAATAGAATTTTAATACACGAGGTTCTTATTTTTTATGATCAATTTTGCAATGAATCTGAAAATATTATATTCAATAAGCAGAGATTGTATAAGAAGATGAATACTTCTTTTTGAAACCGTCACATAAAGTTAGAAATTTAGATTTAACTCATAACTCAAAGTCTAACAAAAATAGAAATAGAACTCAAAAGATAAATATGACATATGGCTACAAAAACAAAAGTCGTCGTTAAAGATCTATCTATTTCTCAATCGTTGGCATTCTTTTCTTTTATATCTATATTGACTCTCATTGTTTCTCAAGTCTCACCATCAACTTTGTTTGTATCGTCAGCGCTAGTTAATTATCGTCATATTGCATAACAATTTCTTAATATTGTTGTCACTTCATTTATCAAGGTAGACCGACCCACAATCCACTATTTGGCTTGAATGAGACAACATGATGCCAAACTCCCACCTCACTTAATTGTGGGCGTAGGCAGGGGTGCATTGATTTTTTTTAAGGATAAAGTGATGTATGCATGTAATTTTACATACTTTGTGTGCTTAATTTTTTGTGCACTCAAGTAATACATGTAATACTGAAAAAAGTTTAAACTATTCACTTAAATAAATAAATTTAAAAATATATATTTCTGTGAAATTCATTCATTCTTAAAGATAAATGATCAAGCCATAAAAGCTCAGTTTGACAAATCTAGCTCATCATGGTTTCTATTGTTTGTGCTGTCTCTGAAAGTAAATATCAATCACAACAAAATTCTAACTATTTATTATTTTATGATAGTGGGATAAGAAGAATTAATCCGAGTTTAAAGTTTAGGATTTTCTCCAATCTCAGAAAAATTATTTTTTCGGTATACCTAAAACAATTTCATGGCTTTCTGAGCCATAAAAATAAAATCAGCTGGTTCATTTCCCCTAGTTGGCTGTTGGCCTGCCATTGAAGATGAAAACTCTATAAAGAAAATTGTTTGCTAAGTTTGATTCTGTGAATTATAGTAGTTCATTTTATGCGTGAATGTGTACTGTATGAATAGAAGCGGAAAGTTAAGAAAGAAAAGTTCAAAGTGTAAATTTGGTAGTTAATTGTTCTCTGATAATAAAAAATGCCAAAAAAAAAAAAAAATTGGTTTTCTGTACATCAGGTGTATGGATCTTATCCATGCACTCGGATTGATCCGAATCTGCTCTTTTTTTTTTCATTCATGCGTTGATCTTTATGTTATATTAGTGTGAACTTTATGTTATATTATTGTGATATTTATGTACAAATATCCTAACATTTATGTAATATTTTAACTTAAAAAAAGAACAATTTCGCCACAATTTGTACATATATATACATTTATATGATATTAATTATACCTCATATATCAACATAGTCATACATTTATTTAATATATAAAGGTACATCTAATATAACTAAAAGGTATTAAGGTATTACATGTATGTCTAAAATAATGTCAAGTTACATTTATCATTACTAAAAGATATGACTATATAATTAAAATGTATGACTAACATTATTAAAAGATATGACTAACATTACTAAAATGTATAACATGCGGAAGCGAGTTGAGCGCGAAAACCAAGGTGTATGAGGGCGCGTCAGAGATGGTCCCGGATCGGGTTTGACCCGAGTGCATGGATCAAAACATGAGGAAAAAGTTTTAGTGAAATAAATAATCTAATTTAACAACTCAATTTTAAATAATAATGAATCAAATATTTTAACAAATTTATTTTTATAAATTTAGAGATCAAGATAAAATTTAATAATAAGATGTATATCACCAGAATTAATGTGAGGAAAAATCATATAAATAAATCCAAAATTTTTCGTAATAATGATGAAACGACAAATTAATATCCTCTTATATTAAACTTAATTTTTATATTTAGTGTCCTCTTATATTGATTCCAATTTTATTATATATTCGTAATTTCAATCATTACATGACAAATTAATGTCCTCTTATATTAGACTTATCTATACTATATATAAAATGAGAGAAGTTGGCAAAATTTACTAATTTGTCATTTTCCCTCCTAAAAATGTCACATCAAATTGATGATTGTATTAATATTTTTATTTTGATATTTTTTCTAAACTCTAAAAAAATAATATTTTTTGTCATTTACAAGAAAATGTTATGATAATAATATTTAAAAATTCAATTGTGGGCCCTACTATTTGTAATAATAAAAAATTCAATTGTGGGCCCTATTCCAATAGAATTCACCTCCTTGCATCCTAATTTTAATTGTTGAATATTGATGTTATATTTATTATTTTATTAATTTTTGAATATTGATGTTCAATTTATTATTTTATATTGTATTGTGTTATATTTATAAATTAATTATATTCGTAATTTCATTTAAATTTCATTTTTAATGCATGTTATATCAAATTCATATCTATTTTAAAATTCATAATATATTATTTACATTACATATATAATTATATCAAATTTAAAATATTGAGTTTCAAAATTGTTTGCATTCAAAATTTCTAATTTTATCAAATACAATTATTTAAAATAACATAATTTTAAAGTTGAAATATTAACATTTTTATTAATATAGATATTAAAAGCAATATATATTTTACATTTAAATGATATATCATTACATTATGTCATCAACAATAAAAATTATTAAATTTTATATAACAAACCGTGCATCGCGCGGGTGTACCGCTAGTTTTGTATATAATGAGGTACGAATAATAGCTCGAAATTTAAATAAAATGCACTAAAGTGTAAAATTAATGTGCTCCTATAAAATTACGCGATATTCCACAGCAGACTTACAAGTTGATTTGTATCAGAATATCATAAAAGTACACATTTCATTTATGAGCACTATCCAACAATATTTTGTTGGGGGAAGAATAGTATCTTTATTAAATATGAATAATGAATAAACAATAACTGAATGAGAAATTACATGTAAGAAGGAGGTGCTTATGCCTATATTCATCGCTAAGCTACAAAATTAAAGTAAATATTATTCCACCTCACTTATTTTGTATGTAAACCCTATAGGTTTATAATATTAATTAAATAAATCATTATGATAAATGCTACTTATATTTATTGCTCAATTCTCATGATCTGTTGGTCTGTAAAGTTTCACCGTACGCTTGTTTAATAGTTGATTGGGTCTAGCATTCCCTTCTGCATCCTGAAGATTAAAAATAATATTTAAGATATTTAACATAGGCAAAATTAATTATTAAATTAAAGAAAGAAAGAAAGAGACTTACATCATGGACAGCATCACGAATAAGCTTCACTTGTTCTCTAGTGACGGTCCTTACCTAATAATCAAAATACAAGATTCATTAATATTTTTTGAAACACAATTCTCTATTTAATTATATTATGATATATATTTCACATCTTGTTTTAATATCATCAATATACATATAAAATGACTACCAATATATATTTGTGAAATAAAATTATGAAATTGTTACTTAATGAAATGATTTTTTTTTTTTTTGGAAAATATTAGTTTTGTGATTACCTTTCTCACAATAGTCCAGATGATATTCTCAGTGCATGGAGGAGTTGTAAGTGAGCCAATGTATCTATAGTACTTTCTACTGCCAAACTTTATGAGTTCAGGATCGATGATTCCCACAATCTTTTCGACATCTCGTTTATCAGCCAATGATTCTAATTTATGTTTCATCTGAAATTCAAAATTAACAAATAAATATATGAAACAATAACATCATACAACATATATAAGCGAACAAACTGTATATATATGTATGTATTTTGTACCATGGACAAAAAGGAATTAGGCCGTCCGATTTTATACATGATTCCAATAACAGCAGTGCGATTGTCGTTACTCTGGTGAACAAGATGAACTTCCATATCTAACCTCTTGCCATTAATTATATGTTCAGAAGGTGAGTGCCAATGCAATTGCTTGAGTTCATATGAGGTTCCATTAATCTGAATATGGCCTGCACCTCCTGGCCACCTCAACTGCACTCATTTTAAAGAAACACATACAAATTAATAAATAGGGGAAATTGATCAATATTTATGCCTGGGGCCATTCAAGAAATAAATCAAAAATATAATTATATTGAAGTGTGTATGCATATATGTTGTGTATATTAAGGTAATAATTTGTTTTAGTCATATCTAATTTTAATATTTAATTTCCTTGATATATTTTAGTCGGTAGTGATGTTTTATCTTTATAGTTTTAAGATGTTTGTTGGTGCGTAATTGGGGATATATTGATGGTGTACTATAGAGGAAATGATCATTGCCTACTATGGGAAAAATTTAACATATCTACTACTTGTGATGGGTCAGAAAATTAATTTAAATCATGATGATAATGAAAATTCTCAAATCTCAACATCAAAAATTGCAATAGAAATATCGTATTTCAATTGCTATACTGATTGAGTAATTCATTATCTTTAGTATCGGAATCTCAGTACAAAATATTTTCATTATTAGATTTTGATCATAGTGAATATATAGAAAATCGGTCCTCATAATTATAAATGGTACTTAAAAAAATAATAATAATTATATAAATATACACGCTCGTATTGTGTTCACACAAATTGAAAATAGCGTGAAAAAAATTAGTAATATTGGACGATGAACAAATTTTTTTGTCACTCACTTATGGCATTTGTTGCAATTATTCATATTTTAGTTGACATTATAAATGAAACAAAATATAAAACATGTGTCCTTTTTAAGTTTTAGCCACTTCGCATATAAAAAAAAAATGAAATTTAGCAACTTTGTCAAAAAAAAAAAAAAAAAGGACTAAAATATCTTCTTAAAAAAAAAAAAAATGTTCACGATCAGTCCTCCTTATAGCAGGAGCTCGCTGAAGAATGAAATTTCATATATTTCTCTCCAAATGTCCTATATAAACCTGCAACTATATAAAATGCATTACTATCTTAAGATTAAATTATAATATTATTACCATCATATCATGACCTCGATTGATGAGTGTAGCATTTGATGGCTTATAAGTTCTATCAATCGTGCCCAAATGTGACACTATTTCAACCCTTTTGTTTAACAAATCAATAGGAGACTGCATCTCCCCTGAGTTGCAGGTCTTCCATTCGGGCCGGATTTCTCCCCAGTGAGCCGGCCCCACCTCACTATTTTTATCGTAGCTGAATTCCCTCTCATCATCTACAACAATTTCAGCAAAACCAGCACATAAGAAAACATAAAACATTATGAAAAATTACGAATAAAAACTGTAAAAAGCTTATAAAAAGCCATGCATGATGAACTTACCAACTTCTTGAGCTCTTGTTAAACATGCAACAAGAACAAGAATCAAGAAAAGCTGATGAAAATAAGCTGCAAGTTTCATGGTGATTATGATCAGCTTCTTACACAATTTTGATAAGTTGAAAGTGTAGATATAAGTTGCTAATAAATTGGAGCTGCTTATATAGAAGTTGGAAACTTGGAAACAACTTAAAAAACAAAAGGGCTAATTAATTAATTAATTTACTATTGATGGTGGTAGAAAGGCAGAACAAAAAGGGAAGTAGTTGAATTTAATTTGAAAATTTGATGTATATGATGACTACTATGTAGAATTTTCAATCTGAGTTAGCAGACCTGTTGAACACAGAGGTTGCCAATTAGAAATTGACAGAAAAGTGAAATATTTCAAACTAAAAATCACAATTAATTGATTATAGGTATGGTGGGGTCTGTACCAATAAAAAGAAAAAGGAAGAGAAGAAAAACTTGTCAGGTTCCATATGATATATCAGCGTCAAAGATGTTGACGAACTTTAGTTAAAAAAAAAAAAGCACCAATTATTAATGAAATATATATATATATATATATATATATATATAAGTTCTTTTTAGCTCTTGATTAGTTATAATATGAAATATGATGCAATATGATTTTAAAAAATTGTACTTTATATTTTGTCAACCGAATGAATAAAGGTATTTTGTTTGTAAAGTAACTAGTCTAACTAACGAGATTTCATTTATTAATTCATCATCAAATATATTCTTAAAATTTGTCATAATTATTAAGGGATATTCTAGAAATTTCTATAGCGATCTAATTTTTTTACTTTTGGAACAAGCTAATTTTTTTTTTTTTTGGAATGGGAAAGTATTTTAATCAATAAATGTAAAATTACAGGTAAACTAATCTTTCAATATTTTTTTATAGAAAAGTTGTTCTTGTGTATTTTTGCCTTTGGTTTATGTCATGTGGTACGTATAACTTAGAATTAGATCTTACCAATTCAATTTGATTTCCCTAGCTTGATAGATTTGAGATATATCTTTCGACATTCTTGGAAGGAGCTAGATATATTATAACGTGGACAAAAGTTCTTGGAAGTTTTCTGATTTAATTTTTGGCACGATAATTTGTTATATGTAACCAATTTAGTTAGTTAGATCCTGAATATATATTAAATTAACTCAATTAAATATAAATTAAATGTTATCTCATGCACTCATTTAAAAATACGAAAATTAGCCCGGTTAAAAATAATCTTTGCGTACGTATAAATATTTTCATAAAAAATATGTATCTCGATAATAATCAGTACATGGAATCTAGAGAGTTGCTATTCGAGAATTATTATAATCACATATTAACTAGATAATTAATCCTACAATCAAGAAATTTTATAAAAGCTATCTCAGTTAGTGATAAGAAATTGATCATATTTTGTAGTCCAAGCAGATTTATAGTTTATGATATGACTATAGAACAATTCAGCATCATATGTTATTTTATGATATGAGTCATATGACTATAGAACTATTCAGCATCATATTTTATTTTATGATATGAGTCATATGACTATAGAATTATTCAGCATCATATTTTAACCTGTTCTACCTGCTTCGTTTGTAGAAAGACCTAGTGTATCAAAATATTTAGTGCATTGCAATAAACAAAATTAATATATGAATAATGGAATGAAGTAGAAAGAAAAAATCTTATTACATATACAATTACATTGTCCATTTAATTTTTGTTTGACTAGACTTCAAAATATATCTATATTCTTATCAAAAACTCATCCAATAAAGAGCATCAAACCATCTAAGAAAAAAAATACTTTATAATTGATTCTCCATATATAGATAAACAAAGAGATTTATTTCAAAAAAAAAAAGAAGATAAATAAGAGATTTAAGGGCATCACATTGCCAAAATGAGAAATTGTTATTCACATAGTCGGATTTAGAAAACTATAAGACAAATAATTTAAAATTTTAACTAAGGCTAGGTCCAAACTAAATGGGTACGTTTTGTTTGGTCTAAATTAATTTATTTGATGAATGAGTTAAGTGTCGATAAATATTTGACAAAACTGGTAGAATGAAAATCATTGAAGCTCATTGTTTTCCAATATTGTTGAATTCGTCCACACACACACACACACAAGTTTATCATTGTTCAAATTTCAATCTCCTACAAGTTATCACAAAATTTGTTATTTTTTAAGTTTAGCTTGTGAACCAATCGTCACAATTAATTAAAATGTCAAACTATGATTAGTAATTTACCCGAAAATCAAATAATTTAGCTATTCAAATATGTTAGGCTGGTGTGGGTTAATTAAGTGGTAAATGACATAACCAAAATGGAAAATGGTCAAAAAGTAGTTCTTGAATTCAATAAGAACATGATCATGTTTCTGTAATATTCAAATGCCCAACCATGACTAGCCTATTCGTTCCCATTGTCTCTCCAAGACACGTTTGCAAGTAAATTAATTCTACCTTTTGTAATTAAATGATATTTAATTATAAATTTCGACAGTGTTAGATTTAGATTAGTTGGTCCGCATCTAGAAGAGACACAGGTCTAAACATGCCAATAATATCAACACCTGATTGATCATACCTTCACTTTTGGAAGAAATTTTGTTCTTCTTTGAAATAAATTTATTTTAATGAGTCATCTCTGAAATTAAAAAAAAAAAAAAAAAAAAAAACTTAATTTCTTATAATTGTATAAGTTGCATTGTTTTTTTTTTTATTTAAGAATGCACATATATATATATATATATATATTTGATATGTTTAAACTTATTAGCTACAATATTAATTCGTATTATATATCAAAGTTCAAATCGATATATAATTCTGCCATAATGGATATCAATATATAGAACATGTTATTGTAATTCAAACCAACATATTAAACTAATTAAGTTACTTCATTTACAAAGGCTTGTACGGTTATACTTTAGACTTTTTCACTCTGACACATACCTACGAAATCCGAAAAAGATATAATTAACAAAAAAAATAAAATGGTGAATATAAGTTATAGTTGAAAAAACACCAGGAGCCTTTAATTTGTAGAGCTCAAGTTTGTATCTCGACCCTTTTAAGGTGCAAATTCTGTGGATTAAAAATCGAATATAATTAGCTTTCAAATTTTCTAATCTTTATTGTTTATTTTCCTGCAACCATTTCTCTAGTTCATTAAAAAAAAATTAGTTAACTTTTTTTCTTTTAAAAGTGGCTAAACTTAATTAGAAAATCAATCAATGAAGTTTTTCGAACTAAACAGGCAATATATCACCGCTGCAATTTATTCTTATCCTTAATACGGGGTTCAATTTCATCTCTTAAATATATTCTTAAACAAAAAATTATTAAACCTTCAAAATATTTCCATGTTGTAAATATTGATATTCACATCATATAATATAAATATTTGACTATTTGTTATTTCGTCGGGTTCGAAAAATAATTGAACATATATATTCTTTGAAGTTGATGGAGTTCAATAATTGTGGGGATGCAAATCAGATTAAATTTCAAACCAGTATCCAAAAAGGTGAAAATATTGTTAAAATATTGTGAATAATAGAGATGGGAAGAAACGTAACTCACAAGGGAACACGAATTCCATACTATAATTATTATTTTTAATGTTGGATGTTTAATTCGTAAGTTTCACACCTGAAATTCTAATAGAAATCCCTTTTGATCCTCTTGACTAATTCTAACTCAAACGCACCCTGATACAGTGAATATTGATTATTCACATTGTGAAAAAATAAAGGAAAAAAATTTGGAAAAGAATTATAGTTTCCCCTTTACATTTTTAATTCATTGTATATACATTAAAAAAAAAAAAAAAGTGTCAGAACACACGATAGTTTGGATGATAACTAGGTGTTAAAAAATGATGGTTCAAATGTAAAATGTGGAAAGCACACTAATTTATATGGTAAAATGTTAAAATAAAAGAAAGTAAAGGACGTAAAATATTCAAAACAATATAGTTTAGTTGGCAAATGTTTCTCCACATTTAAATTACATTTAGCAGATTGCTTTTCTATTCACTTTGGACCAAATGATAATATATTTGTTGTGATGTTTCACTCATTCATATATATATATATATATATAATATAATATAATATAATATAATATAATAGTTGATTTCAAATTAAAATATATATTTTTTGATCAGCAAAAAAAATTTATTTTAAAGGAAAAAGGCTCTGGATACAAGGTGTACCCAAAAGCAAAGAGATGAGTCCAAAGTTTTACATTTCGAATACAAACTCAACAAACTTAAAAATCTAAAATTCTCCTAAAATCTGAAACTCATTCACAGTACGAAAAGTTACAAAAAAAAAGATAAATTTAACCGAGCACCAACTCCACATTCTACCTTTAATCTCTAGTCTACTATTTTCTCCGAGTCCCATATTGTGTTTTAAAAAATCACCTTATTCCTCCATTTCCAAATCACCCAAACCGTACAAATCCAAAAAGCAATGGCAAAATTCATACCCTTTTTCCATAAAAAAAAAAGCCGAGAATTGTTGAAAGTGTACCATAGTAATATTATACATTTATTGTCAAGGAAACTTTCAATACTTAACCAGATTGAATGAGTTGAAGAACATCCGAAGAATAAGTGATCGACTGTTTTTGAAGCTCCTCCACACAGATTGCACATGCTATCCTCCATAGAACGAATAACACGCGTCTGCAGACAATGATTGATTTACTAATTAAAATAATTACTATATATATATATATATATATAACTATGTGAAATCATAGATTTGTTAACATGTGGGCATTATAAATATATCTACACTTTACGAGTTTTGTCCTTTGTATTGTTTTATGTTCTTTTTTTTCAATTCATATTATCAATATGTAATGATGTAATTAATATAATGTGCTATGCAATGACATTAATAGTCCATACAAAGAAATGAATGAAATGATTGTATTAAGGGTGGTTCTGTGTGCAGCCAATAAATTTCTCAATACAGCTATAATAAAAATAAAATCTCAATTCTATCTTTATTATTGATTTTTTTTAGTTTTTCTTTTCCTTTTTAAAAATATTTTCTAGTTTCTATAGCGACATTCTTTCTTTTTCTTTTTTCTCCTCCTCAAAACCCACCTATTTCTATATTTTTTTTATTCACAATTCACACAACCATTTTTCACAAATTGAAAGACAAATTTTATTGCCCAACCAAGTTATTGGGAGTGAAAATTTGTGGAGAACCTCGAATCTCTAATTATATGCAGCCGTTGAAAGAGAAGAATATTTTTGGAAAACAAGATTTTTGGAGAACCTCAAATCTCTGATCATAAGCAGCCGTTGAAAAAAGAAGAATATTTTTGGAGAACCCCAAATAAGATTTTTTGAGAACCTCATATCTCTGATCATATGCAGCCGTTGAAAAACCAAATCTCTTTTGGAGAACCTCAAATAAGATTTTTAGAGAACTCTATATCTCTGATCATATGCGGCCATTGAAAAAAGAAGAAGAAAATAAGGGTAGATAGAAAACAACGTTGTTCAGTGCTTCTCCTGTTTCATTAAGGCTTTGATTTATACTGATGTAATTTTTTTAAATATACATGATAGATCCACTTTTCGATTATATAACCAGAGAAAAAAATCTGTAGCACAATAGTTTCAAAATACTTCAAATTCAACATAAAAAAATCATTTATAAAAAAAATTCAAAAGTTATTTGGAATTATCATGAGTTTTACCTTAAAAAAAAATTAAATTCACTTCAAACAATGATCGTTTTTTTAACAGTAGGATTGAAACTTAATTTAATACACAATGACTATATAAAGAAAAAGAAAGAAAGAGAAAACCAGCGTTAGAAAAATTCATAATGAGATTTAAGGGTGAAAATGAAATTTCAAGTTATGATGGTTGTATATAGAATCACCCTTTAATTAATATAGAGCTGTTAATGGATCAATTATAATTATAATGACCCAAATTATCATCATAATTGGGCCTCGGACCTTGCAAATCTATTGCTGTCTACCGTGAAGTCAAGTACGTGGCTGCGGTGACGTACAAATGAACATTATTAGGAAATAACATAAAATAAAAAAAATTCAATGATCAATTTATATAAAGAAATATATATTCTAAATTGATAATATATTCTAAATTTTCACATGTTATGAGTTCTATACATACATACATATATATATATAATTTTATTCCTTTAATACAATTAACAATTTTTTATATAAACCTGAGTCACGACTTCAATTTTTCCATTTAAATAAAACTATTATAAAAATAAAACCATTAATTACTTCAATCTATTTGATTTAGATTTGGCTACAATCACACGAAAAGGAGAAAGAAGATACAAATTTGATGGCTCATACAACGTAGACACATGCAAAAACCGATGCTTGCTTTTTCAAAATCTATTTGTATACTTGTTATCATATATTTATATGAATATATATAAGGTCGACAAGGCTGGGCTCAGTGCTACGTAAGCCCTGAATTTTTCACCGGAATTTTTTTATATTAGTCTTGTAATTAATTAGTGTTGTTCAAAACCAGGCTTGATAATTCATATATATTTTTTAAGAAATATGTTTCAAAAATGTTTAATTTTGACTTTTTTTTTTTTGTCGAGATTTACAAAAATCACAGCAATCAGCCTCATCACCATTGAATTTGGAGATTATGATTACTTCATTATTATTTGACCACTTAAAAATTATGTATAATAATATGGTACTTTATAGATTGTGTTTGGATGGAAGGATTCGAAAAAATATTTGAAACCCTTGTTTTTATGCTTCTTAATTCTTAGCTACCATGCTTAAACAAAGATTTTTGCGTGGTATTTCAAATACCATATCCTAGAGGCACTACAGAATTAATTATCCATAATTGTAACATCTTTGACACTGTATGGACATATTTATTTTATGTGTCTCAAAATTGTTATTTTCATGGATGACCGTGAAGTACTGTTGGAAAAAGGAAAGACAAAATGCATTTTGATTCTCACATTTTATTCAAGGAAAGACATATATATATATATATATATATATATTTATGTCACTATACTTTTTCACTGTATATATTCTCACATTTTTCGGTCTCTATAGTTTCGTTTGAATTAGATTTTATTCTTGAAACTTCGTTTAGATTTGACCTCTATATTTTGTACATAAGGACTACAAATAATCTTCTAAAAATCGGCCTAGCTAGGCGACTCCTAACCACACCAATTTTTGCGTATTCGGCCACCTTAGACTCAAGACGACCCTAAGTTGGGCTAGGCAGAACAATTCTGTCCTAGACGGGCCTAAGACTATCTAAACACCAAATAATTTTTTTTTCTTTTTTTTTACTTATTAGCAAATTCATGGTGTTCTTAATGCATTATAAGCTTCTATCAAATTATTATTATTTAATTAGATTTAGATAGAAAATTAATGAATTGAAAAACATAAATAAAAAATAATTACATGACAATTGAATAAGTCACAATAAAATGACTCAAATGAGGTATTAAATTTTTACTTGTCCTCCAACATAAACTAAGAAATATATGTAAGAGTTCTAAAAATATCTTTTAAAAATACAAAATTAGGAAAAATAGCTAAAAATACAAAAAATCTATTTAATTTAGATATGGTGTTTAGAACCGACTAGGCATCCTGGCGCTAGGCGTCAGTGAAGTGTCCGATTAAAGCCTAGTGAATTTTAGAACACATACTACAAACCAAAGTACATTAATTAGTTTGTTGTTTTTAACAAATTAACAAGAGAGTACTATTTGAAAGTACATGCATCTAATTAAAAAAAAACTTGAAAATATAGAGATCCAATTTTTCATTTCCCTAATTTATTTATTGCCTTAAACCTTATATATTATATATTCATATAATCGATCCCCAAATCTTTGTGTTATTCAATGCTATTATTTTTGTGATGACCATGAAACGTTGGAAAAAAGTTAAAAAAACCAAGCAACTTGTATTATGCATGTTTAAAAAAATCTATTCTTGATTACTTGTTTGAAGCCTATTTCTAGCTTACTTAATTGCAAGTGCATGGTGTCAACTATAGATAAGATGAGTAAGATCGATCTCACAGAAACTAGTAAATTAGGACAATATTAATTACCTAATTAATTTACCTAACTTTATTTAGGTGACCGAACTGAGAGAATTGTTTTTAATTAACCTAAATCTAACACAAATCAACGAAATCAAAAATCAAACAAAAAAGTATCAAGAAATATCAATATTCAAACAAGGATCCTAAGACTACGGTTTCATTCTACTTCAATCTAATTTACTTATCTAGCAAAATCAAACTCAAATCCAATTATCTTATGTGAGCAATCACGATTATAGATTAACCTCTCTCTCGAGCAACTTAACCCGTAGATTGATTATTAATGTTTATGTCACGCCTCAAAATCTTTTGGTAATTTTATCAGAGTTTCACATGGGCGTGAAGAGAGAAATAGCAAGGGACACAAAACACAACATAAAGAAGGAGTAAAAGACGCCAGAAGAAAGAGGTAAGGGATGATATGGATCATTCACATATCAATAGTCGGTCTCACTACCGAGAATATTCGGTCTCAATACCGATATATACAACATAATAAAGCAGCGAAATTAAACATCAGGATCTCACATTCACAGTATACTCAAAAATAATTACAAAACCTGAATAAACTTAAAATATTGTTTTGAAAATGTTCGTGTGGAACCACATCCTAAAACACATGTTCAGAAACAGCACCGACTCTCTCCGACTAGGGTTCAACATGCTCACCAGCTCCTGTAGTGTGAGTACAGATTAAGGGGGTGAGTGCGTGGAATACACTCGTGGGGATAAAGTCTGCATCTTATAACATCCAACAGGCATATATAGATTAACAATATTTAACAATCGGCACAAAGTCATAGCAAGTAAAATGTATAACAGATATTAGAAATTGTAAGAAGGATAGGTACGGGAACAACCCGTCTTACCCTATAAAACGGTCTCAATACCGCTGGTGCATTTCATGAGGACCACCAAACCTCAATAGAGTAGTAGAAGGGAGGGAGACGATTTTTTACAGTCCCGTAGGACTCTCCGAACATGCAATGTGAACCGAAGTTCTTTCACAGTATATAGTATGACACAACACATATATTGACAACATTTAGTATTCCCCATTCATGCTTCATAAATAGGGAAAACTGTAAACAAATTAGGGTATGTTTGTTTTGGATTTTGCAAATCCGGATTTGGGATTTTGAAATCCTAAATCCTTGTTTGTTTAAATGATAAAATCCACAATTATCAAATCTAGACAAATCCTACTCTATTTAATCATTACATCTATAAACAATATAATATTACACATACAGACATTTCCAGCATTGATTTGACATCTACAGTAATAATCCTACCCTATAAAATCCCAAAACAAACACACATTTTAACTATTCACCTTTATTTACAAATCCCAAGATTTCAAAATCCGGATTTCCCCCATCCTACATAATCTTAAAACAAACATACCCTTAAGATTTAGAAATTATCCCCACCTTGTTCGGTGGTTACCACGTGAGTAGCGAGGTCCGATGATCTAATAACTCAAGTGCTCAGTCCAATAGCTAGCTTACACAAGTTACAGTATTTCTTAAGTCCTTAATAAGTTTTATTAAAGCGATAACCGATTCCGGAGTAAAGACGATCGTTAAATACGCGACGGATTGAGAGATCTAAAGATTGAAGTCCAAGAAATGAGAGGGATGGCTGAGAAGATAGGAAATGAAATTTGGGTCACGACGGAAAAAGAATGAGCTCGATCGGAGTTAAAACGAGCTCAAACGGAGCATTTTAAGTTCATGGGTAAAATGGTAATTTTGGTCAAAGGGTTGACTTTGACCGGGCCCACGACCCTCGATCAATGACGTCTCATCGATGATGACTCGAAAAAGACGAGCGGTGGAAAAAATAGGGTTCGGATCGAAAACACGGCATTGCAGGCTCGTCGGCAGGCGCGGACCCAGCGCTAGGTGAAAAACCCGACGGCTAGGCATCACCCTCGACGAGCTGCCGAGTTTTCTCGGCAGCTTCTCTCCCGGCGCGTGCGAGGGTCGAGTTTTCTCGACCAGGTCACCCGGTGCTCGACCAGCTGCCAAGTTTTCTCGGCAGCTCCCACCTGGAGGCTCCCAGCGTCGGCCTGACCAACTGCCCACCTTCTCTACGCCACCCGGCGCGGTGGCGCCGCTCTCCGCCGCCGCCACCTTATTTGCCGGATACCTCGCACCGCCGGCTACCACCTCCGGCCGTTCCTCGCCGGATTCCGGCAATGAATAGTGCTCGAAATTTCGCCGCAAAACCCTTCGAAGTTAAATTTTTTCCAAAACCAACCCCAACCAAAAACCTTCGGCCGGCGACTTCCCGTTGCCGGCGACCACTCCCCGGACCTCCTAGCACCTCGACCGGCGACCCCCCGTCACCGACGACCTTTTCCGGCCACCCCCAACACACATACAATAGATATATATATATACACACGCTTGTACACACATGCACACACACCCATACTTCCAGCCTTGGCCGGCGGCAAGTTGCCGCCGGCCACCACCACTACCACCACCCACCGGTAACCCTGGCCAGCGACCCCCAGTTGCCGGCCGCCACCAGCTGTCGCGCTCACACACACACACACACCAAGAGATATAGACACACACATATAAACACACACACACTGATCAGCCTTGGCCGGCGGCCACCTGCCGCCGACCACCACTCCCAGACCCTCGCCGGCGACCTCCCGTCGTCGGCCCACCGTTCCCACACGGCGGTGCCACCATGCGCCGCCCCAATAGCAACCAATCATATAACACACACTAGCACACCTTCACAACACACACATGCACATCTATATACATGCATACACTGTCCATCGTGGCGGCGCCGACCCTCCAGCATGGCACCC
The DNA here is from genome assembly GCA_954870855.1 of Scutellaria minor. Classification (NCBI taxonomy): domain Eukaryota; kingdom Viridiplantae; phylum Streptophyta; class Magnoliopsida; order Lamiales; family Lamiaceae; genus Scutellaria; species Scutellaria minor. Next base: position 7,855,694 of record OX940729.1, read on the forward strand.
TTACCTCCGGCGGTCTCCGGTCATCATCTCCGGCGAGAAGAGAGAGAAAAACAGAGGAGAGAGTAGGTGGTGTAAGGGTTAGGGTTAGGGTTTTGCTACTGTTTTATGCCGTTTTCCGACGAACGAGAAATTTGAATTGAATTCCGAGACCTATCCTAGATTCGTCTCGTTGAGACGAACATCGTGTGTGAAAATCGACCGAAACCGATAATGTTGGATTTTTTCGGCCATCGGCCGACGGCGGCACCGGCGGTGGCGCCGCCGACCAGAAAACTAAAAATGAGAGAGAGAAAGGAGGAGAGAGAGACTTACGAGTTTTCGGCGCGTTCGGCTTGTTCGGAAAAATAGTGAAAAATGAATCGGGGAAGACCTTATTTATAGAATTTCGAAAGTTACTATTTATCCAAAATATCTTGGATTACTATTCATGGGTTGACTTTTCCATGTTACTATTCACTGGAAATATCTTCCGGTTTTCCGACCGAAACTTCGGGTTTTGTCCTTTTCATCGCCGTTCGAGCTACAGGTCTCCGATTGACCTCTAGTTCATTTCTATCTTCTCGTTTTCTCGATACGCATCTAATGATATAAAAATATCCTATGTTCCACATCTAATAAAATTATCGATCTAAAACGTGCATTAAACACTTATCTGAAACGCACGTAATTAATTAAACAATCAAAGTAGACGCACATAATTATTAAGTCATGCGTTAAAATATTTAATTAATAAATTATGTTTCGTTTTGGTCCGGGGCGCTACAGTTTGTATCTCTACCTCGCAATTAATAACCAATTCTCAAAAGCTCCTAAGATTGTATTCTCACCCCAATTATTATCAATCTCTCGATCTAGCAATTAACTAAGTCATGCATTCTCAAATCTATAATTAGATATCTTCTCTCGATCTCAATCTAATTAATTAAAGTATGCATAAATTTGGCCAGAATTTATACATAGAATAAGCACGAAGAAGCATGAGTAAGATATAATGGATTTAGATGAAAGATTAAAATTAGAAATTCAACAAAATATCCATAGAACTACTCTCGTGCCCTAAGATCATGAGATCCTAGCCAATAATCATGTTCGTAATGCAAAATAAATTACAAGATGACATGATAAAAATTAGAAATAAAATCAAAGAAAAACTTAGTGAGTTCGTGTTTGGGTGCTTCCTCTTTAATCTTGAATCTTCAATTTATTGGTTTCTTGCTTGTTCTCTGGATGTATTTCATGGATATGAGTGCTCCTCTTTTTTCCAATGACTCCTCCAGTCCTATTTAGGGTTAGAAAAGTCAAAATCAAATTTGAATAAGAGTTCTAGTCGAAAAATAGTCCAATTTGAGTAGGTCCCACTTCCAACCCGGGTTGGCCCAGGTGGACCAGATCTCGACTTTCAGACGTGTTTTAAAACTTTTATGGTCTGAATTGGTCTTTAATGTCTCATGAAAGTTATAGCCCTTGAAGTTGACTACCCAATGCCACTAATTTCAGCCCGATACCAATTTTCTACACCAAATTATGCCCAAAATACTCGAACCCTGTCAAGACGAAAAACTGGACGATTTGCACAACTTCCGCCTTCTTGCAATTTTCTGCTCTCTTGGAGGCAGAATTAGGAAAAGTGTTGAACATGAAAGTTGTCTAAAGTCTTCTTAGCTTTCCAACAAGATAAGAATCATCGAATTTGGACTTCTAGAGTTTGAGATATAATTTTTCTCCCAAAACTGTGTGTTTTTTACTTTGGATCTCGACTCCAACTTGGCTTTTCAATTGATTGAGCTCACTTTGTGATAAAATCTATCAAATTCCTCGCAAATCAAGCAAATACGTGAAATTTTAAAAAAATAATAAAATTTATCTAAAATATCACGAATGCATACTTTTTAACACAATATGATATGAAATCAAGCCCCGAAATGCATCAAATAACGCAAGTTATCATTGAATCATTCAATGCTGTTATTTTCAGTGATGACCATGAAACGTTGGAAACAAGTTAAAAAAACCAAGCAACTTGTATTATGCATATTTAAAAAAAATCTATTCTTGATTACTTGGGTGTTAGCATATAGTTAAACACAATCTGTTAGAAACAAAGACAAATCCACTCTTTATATAAATAGTAAAACAATATATTACTTTGAAGTGGTTTGAATTTTCAACTTCTTTCACTTGAATTATCTTTCCGTTATATGTTCTTAGTGCACTGTTTTTCTAGTACAAAATACATGTTTATGAGACTTCACTTGATCTTTATATATTTGTATTCTAGTGCATGGAGCAAAATTGGACCAAACCAAAGTTATGGAACTAAAATTGAAAAATTTCTCTTATTACTAAATAATATTTAATAAACGTATATTTATATAATCAGTATGGTAGAATGCGTGATAAAAGATGACTGCCCAAGTTGTCTTTAAGTTAATTGAGACATATATCCCCGTCTCGATGATATATATATGTAGTTTAGTGCAAGATCATCTGGACATTGATATTTTGTTCTCTATGCTTTTGGTCATTCTTTCAAGGTATAAATTCTAATCGGCTGTTTAATTTATTAAGACTGCCTCATTGTATATTAATTATGGGCCGGCCCATGCATGCCTATAATTTGAATAAAATCCACAATAATGAATGTTCTACATATCTCATTGATTTGTCTTTTTTTATTTTTACATCTAAACAAACTAATATCGATCAATTAATGAGTATTTACTTATATATAATGGATCACTATATTATATAAAGTTGTACATTCACAATATTTTGGAAGTTTCCATATATATCTCTAGCTAATTGGGTTATTGATGTTACGGTGGACAACTCTTAATGTGCCCACCGATGACATGTAATGATCTCATCTCCTCATTATATGAAAAGTAAAATTAATAAATATATTAATTTTTTAACATATTAATGTACCCACGATGATGAGTAGGGTAACAACTTCCTATCTTTTAACATTATTTTAATATTATTTTTAAAAAAACCAATTAAGATTATTTGGATGCCCGAAATATATCTCAAGTACAATTTTTCCATATTATTTACCGTATATTTATTACTATGTAATTTTATTCTCATTAGACAACGTGATGATCTTTAGAGCTTATATCTACAGCAAAGCCGATAGTTTTAAATATTAATCCATTGTACATCCTAAAATGTGCAGATTGATATTATTACATTTTGATCTTGAATCACCTAAATTTTATTATTTCTTTTTCCCATGTCCCCAAAAAACTTTGATCATGGAGGATCTGATAAATTTTCCGGGAGAATTAGTATAATTCATCTATCAATTAGCAATACAAGAACAATATTAAAATTTAAAATATTAAGATTTTGTTTTTTCTTTTTAAGTTCTATCAATGTATAGTACAACACTATTGTTGATTATAAACTAAATTAAATATTTTGATTTAGGCGTCGCGTATTGATATTGGATGTATGCTCAACATGCATTAGTAGACTATTAAATATTATCACAACCAAATTAAACTGCTTGTTTTATTCCCAAGCACCGGAATAGTCACATATGGTGAAATAAGTTACTTTTAGCAATTATTCAACACTCATTATTTTCTAATCAAATTTAATTTTTTACTTTTTATATTTCTCGTCGTACAACCTATAACTCCAACTATCGAAATTTGGATCTTAACATGATCATACTCTGTATCAACGGAATGAGGTTGTTCCACTTACATCAATACATATTATTTAAACTCAGGTCATGATATTCTATTAAGTAATTTAATTTTGATTAACCCGCATCATCTAAATTCAAAGTGTAAATGAGATAATACAATTCGTGAGCTACTCGTGACCAACTCAAATAAAATTGAATTCGATTCAAAAATAGTTGTGCCGAGCTCGAGCTCAAGCTACTCGAGTAGCTTTCGATCTCGAATCCAAACATATTAATACTCGACTCAACATACTCGTGAGTCTAATCGAGCATAACTGATCATATGTTAAATTTATAATTTTATCCTTAATGATTTAATTTTTACATTAAAATTTCAATTTTCAAATTTTTATAAATATTTTTCAGGTGTTGAGCCGTGCCGAGCTCAAACTTATCGAATAATTTGTCGAGTCGAGCTTGAGCATTACAAAAATAAGCTCGATTGAGTTTGAGTTGAGCTCGAGCTTTGAATTTTAGAATCTAACTCGAACCTGACAAAACTCAGCTCGACTCGGCTTGGCTCGGCTCGTCTCATTTACACCCCTGACTTAAACTCAAGTCGTACTAAAAATATAATTCATCAAAATGACTAAAAAAAGCAAAAGTAAAAGAAGTATCAATAAAAACTGTTGTTATAAAAGTTTGACTAAAAAGAAGGTTTTCCTAGTACAACTTTTCTCTTCGAGGGAATTTATGATGGTATTTCTCAATTAATTAGCAGTTATATATGTTGTTAACATCATGTTATTTAATGTGTTTGACCCCGACATATATATAAATATAACCAATCAAAGACTATATATCCATATAACCACTTAAAAAAATAGATTAGAATTTCATCATATCATTAAAAAATTTAATCACCATAAGAATAATCCAACTATAACAAGACCTAAAATAAAACAAGTCAGATTCATAAATATATAAAATAAATGCGTAAGTACAGACACAATAACTCTAAAAGAGAAAAACACACACTATAATTTATTGGAATGAACTAAAGCACACAGTTTAATTACAAATAGATTCTAAGTATACTTTCTTCCAAGAGCCATAGACATAGATTTTAGAGTAACATAGTATCCATGTCCTATTATCCTCAAAACCTAGTACTTCAAACACAGTCATCCATCTCATATTTTATTTCATCAGTACACACAACACAACACGTGTAACATTACCGATTTCATTACCACACACGCAATACATACGGATAAAATAAAATATTAATAATCATGCCAAAGACCAAGTAACAGGCACAACACCAATATCCACATCCAATCCCAGAGCTTTCCACACAGCATCAGAACCATCAACAATGTTGTTATTACAAGGCGGTTGTCCGGCGTGCTCCTTGTCGCATCCGAACCTCGAGTCGCACTCGTCCACCACCTTCGCGGTGGTGCTCCGCCCATTCTTGGCCACGATGCGTATAAACTGCCCACATCTCGACCCACCCTTGTACCACCCGGTGGACAACGCCACCACTCTCTCGGTATTCTCATGGTACTTGTTGTCGCACTCCGATGGGCCTCCACCATCTCCGCCCTCACTGAAGTCGTTCCACGTCAGCTTGGCCGGAGTTGAGGCGGAGATGGTGGGAGAGCATGTGTATTGCGGAAAAGATTTTCCGTGGCAGTTTAGGGTTCCTGATGGACGGCATTGGCCTCCTCCTCCTCCTCCTCCGCCGCCGCCACCTCCGCCGCCGCCGCCGCAGATATGGCTTCCTACATCTGGGTCGTCCGTGCAAATTCGGTTGATGCAAGTTAGTTGACCAGCACAGTCGTTTAGGGTTTTGCATGGGCCATTGCAGGAAGATTGTGCATTTGCAAGGGAAGAGAGATGGGATGTTAGTGTTAGGGCTATGGTGAGGAGAGAGAGGGGAAGTAGTATGGGGTTTGCCATTTTTGTATTGGATGATGTTATTTTTTGCTAGGATGTGATAAATGAGAGAAGGGTTTGCATCTATATATAGTGAGATTTCGTTGGAAAAGGAGGACAAAAATGAAATCAATATTGATAATAGTTAGAAAATGACTATCAATTTATTAATTTAATCTCAATTATTTATGTTCCATTGGATCTAAAATAAGACTGCATGGTACTGTTACACATGCATAACAAAGAGCCGTATGAATAGACTGATTTGTCCTTAATTATATATATATATATATATATATATATATAAAGTGTTTTTTAATCGTAAAAATAAATGTAAACTAATATGCAATTGTAATTTTAACACAAACTTTCAAATGCGCCATTCAAATAATAGTAGATTTTTCGGTGAAAATTCAGATGTGTCATATCAGTTTGTCAATGTTGACTATCAGATACATTATTGGTCAAGCAAAGCATTAATTTGAACAAAAAGAAGAGAACTTTTAGCAAACACAATTTTTTATAGGTTATAATGTATAGATGACTATGATGTTGTGTTTGTATAGAGTGATTCGAAATTTAGAATTTGTAATGAATGAATTTTAAATCTACTCAAATTAGAGTGAATTTGAAATCCACCCAGATGACTCAAAAATTAGCTTAAAATGAAAGTGATGGATTTCAAATACACATTTATCCAAACACCACCGATGAATTTGCTACCATAGATTCCAAATCCCTCCTGAAACTCACCTATTCAAATGGATCCCGAATGAATTTCACATTTTGGTGGAGAATTTGTAAAGAAATGGCTTTGTGTATCTCATTTCAATTTCATCATGATTGTACAAACTATAGGATAGAATGATGTCATTTTGTTAATTTACCTTTTATCATCTAATAAAAAATTTGTTTAACCATAATATACGTTGTAACAAACATGGAAATTTAGATGATACGTCTGCAAATTTTAAAAGGAAAATAATTGGTGATTCGATAATTTGCAAAATAATGTTGAATTCATAATTTATTTTAATACATCCAAAAGTTCGATCATATTAAAATTACAATTTCTTAAACATCGTAAAGCTTTTTTCTTTTCCCAACACACATTTCGAAATAATAGAGCAGTTAGTTTAAGAAGAGAAAATATGAGTATCTAATTTGGAAGATGACAAAAAAATTCAATTCCTAAAACTAACATTTACTTTGAAACACAATCAATCTTTAGGTAAAGTTACACTTATTTTAAGATAAATATAGTGCTTGTTATATACTTATATACTGTAACACCTGGGATAATTCTACGCGTAATTGGACTAATTAAATAATTTAACCCCTAATTGTTTGTTTTTATTATGTAGGTTTCAAAAAACTAAATAATGCATAATTCATTAATCGAGCTATAATTTATAATCGAACGATGTTATATGTCGAAGCTCAAGACATTTCGTTTAAAGGATAGCTCATTAGGAGCCCATGACCCAAAACGGTGCACATAAAAGTAAAATTGGAACACAAGGGTAGTGATGCCCAAACGGTTCGCCGGTTCCGGTTCGAACCGCCGGTTTGGTGGTTCCGGATTGGTGGAACCGGAACCGAACCGTGAGATCGGCGGTTCCGGTTTAGGTTCCAAACCGCCGGTTCAACCGGAACCGGACGGTTCGGCCGGTTCGAACCGGCGGTTCGAAGAAAACTAAAGAAATTTGAGTCAGTACCGCGGTACTGGATATGGATACCGCGGTACTGAGATGTAGAGAACCAAAACACTGAATTTTGCGTCTCAATACCGCGGTACCCATATCCAGTACCGCGGTACTGAACCAATTTTATAAAAAAAAATCTCAGTACCGCGGTACTCATATCCAGTATCGCGGTACGAATTCAATTTTATACAAAAAAAATACAAAAACCGAAGGTTTAACCGGCGGTTGGAACCGCCGGTTTGCCGGTTTGTCAAATTGAGAACCGAAACCGAACCGGTTCTCGGTGGTTCCCGATTCCGGTTTGGAACCAAAACCGGGTCAACGGTTTCCCGAACCGTTGACCGCCGGTTTGAACCGGCCCGGTTCCGGTTTTCCGAACCGTTTGGGCATCACTACACAAGGGTGTGTTTTTTGATCATTTGGAAAAAGTAATATCTCTCTCTTCTGTTTTTACGGCCGCCGGCCTGCGCCGCCTCCACCTCCTCCGTTCCGGCCTAAACCTACCTCATTTTGAAGCCCTTGTCGAGCCCGTTCCAGATCCGGGCTTAGAATCGTGAACCTACGCCGTCTCCGTTGTGAATCGGCCGGTGAAGTTTCAGCCACCTCTTTTCTCTCTCCTATTTCTCTTCCTTTTCTCTCTCTTCTTCCTCTCTCCTTTCTCTTTCTCGTTGTTTCTGCCCGTCGCTGTCATTGGTGTTGTTGCTGGAGTGAAGGGTCACACCGGCGAGTTTCGAGTGTGTGGGTGTGCGCCACCGTTTGACGGCACTGTGTTGATGGTCGTGCGCCTAGCGTGTCGGGTCGTTCTGTTGCGAGTCGAGTGTTGGGTGTGGCCGGCGCGCACGGTCATACCAGCGAGGCTGGTTCGCTGTGGGTGCGCTGCTACTGGATGGCGCTGCATCTCATTCAGGCGTCGGGTGTGTGTGCGCATGAGTGTGTGAGTGAGTGTGCGTGCGTGCGTGGTCGTGTCGTCGGTGACGTGGGGTTGCCGGCCATGGGGTCGTGGGCAAGTGGCGACGGGGGTGAGGGTTTGGGGTGGAGGGCTTCTCCGAAAATTTGATACACTCCAGGGACCTAATCGCAAATCCTAGATTTTTAGGATTTTTGCAAAATAGCCCACAAGCTTTCTAAAATCTCGTTTTAGCCCTCAAGATTTCTGGAAATTCCTTTTTAACCCCAAAATTTTCTGAACTTTATGTTTTGAACCCTAAACCTTTTAAAAATTATATTTTGGCCCCAAAGGTTTTTAAAATGTATCAAAAGGACCCCAAATCTTTCTGTTTTTGCAAAATGACCCATTTGGTCCAAGTCAACATTTTCATATTTTACGAAAATGTCCATAAGCTTCTAAAAACTCCATTTAAGCTCGTGTTTCCTTCGTTTACACTTTAATCGATCCCTTTAAACCTTACGATCAAGATTCAAGCTTTTGTTTTATTTTCTTCCCTCAAACACTCCTTTTTCGAGAGAGTTTTTATATTAATTTATGTATAAGTAATGTAATGAGAATCTAAGAACCCTCGTTTATATGTGTAGACTTTCAAGCGAAAGAAAGATCTTAGGGCTTAGGATTCAGAGTATCACGAGAGATCACCACCGAACAAGGTGGGGGTAACTTCTAAATCTAATGTTTAATTTTTTTGCTTCTTTTTGCATGCCTAAGTTTTAAATGATGTTACGAATACTAAATGGACGAATGAATGAACGAAAATACATGCTTAACGAGATGAACCTTAATTGCTAAGCTACGTGAAATGGAAAGATTCTTTAATGATATGAATTTTGTGAATCTTATGTGCCATGTTTACATGCCGTGAACATTATGAATGTGCATGCATATCATACTTATGTTATGAAGGGACTAAGGTCCTAAGTCATGCTACGAATGGACTAGTGGCCCGTAAAAAACGCTACGGAGGGACTGGTGGTCCGTAAAAAGCACCAACGGGATAAAAACGGTTATGTAGGGTAAGATGGGGAGTATTCACACCTATCTACAATTATGTGTTATGAGTTTATGTGTTGTGTTTAACTGTTGTATTCATGATTGCTTAATTATCTCTGCAGTTTAATTAACGTTAAATTTAGAAACTATCCCAAGAGTGTATTCCAAGCACTCACCCCCGCGTGTATTTGTGCTATAGGAAATGATGAACACAAGGAAGCGTAGAGAGAGGGATGTCGTATCAAGAAGTGTTGTTATTTCTTTCCATCCTTAGTCTTCTAAACAATGTCTGTTATCTATTTTGTAAAGTTAAACCGCTTTCCTTTTAATGGATTTTATATGAAGTTTTCCGCTGCTTAAATTTCAAACGTTTCTTCCGACTTGTGCCGATGGTTTGTTTACTTAATATCAAAAGTTTAAAATTTGCAAAGTTTCCGTTGTGGATGATATTTAAATTCTTTTATCTTAGTTTTGCAATGTATGTTCTTTTTTCTCATTTTGCACGCCTACTATGTAAACTCTGATATTTATAAGCTTTCAAAAAGGGACGTGACATATACTCCCTCCATCCCACAAAGATAGACCTACTATATTTTCACACAAATTAAGAAAATATTGAAGTTTCAATTACACCATTGATTTTCATTGATTTTCATTGAAGACTAGCATTAAATAAAACCTTTTTTTTTTCTTCAAAAAAATAAATATGAAATTAAAAATTAAAAATCATATTAATATATTAACAAATTTATATATTTATGTACCTTTACTGGACGGGAGGAGTAATTGATATCTGAGCGAGTGAGAATTTTAATAAATATAATAATGACAATAAATTGCTTAGAATACCATTATCGTCAATTAATTACTTGTATATGTTAACAACTAGGTGACAACAAAAATATACGAGTCACGACGTCGTGGATCAGTACTCACCAAAGAAAAAACACGATTAATTAAAGGATGAAGATTGCTAGTGCTATTGATAACAATTATAGTTTAGTAATTGTTAAAAAAAAGTGTAGATGAATATATGATTATGTAGAATAGAAATTATCAATTAATATATATATATGTATATATATATATTTATATATATGTCATTTATATGTGAATATATTGCAACTAGTTCATATTTTAAATTTTTTACATGCATACTCACTGCCAAAGTGTTATGAGTAATATTATTCATTTTGTTATTTAGTCTATTTATCTTAATTAAATTGAAATTGGATTTTTGACATAATGACAGGGACCCATTTGAGTAAAGTAGATGCAAAAGACAACATGGGACGTTAAATTAAAGAGTTGGTTTTGTGTGCACTTGGTGTACATACAATTCGGGTCGACCCAGTTTTTGACCCGATTCGTGTGTTTTTGAATTTTGTTTTTGTTTTTTTTTTGTGCTTCAGGTTGTGACCTTTATGTTGTAAATGTGTGACCTTTATGTACAACTATCATGACCTTTATGTACTGTAACTTAGAAAAAAATGAAGATTTTCAATATAATTTGAACTATATACCTTTATGTGATATCAATGCGACCTTTATGTTATATCATGTCACATTTATGTACAAATATTCTAACCTTTATGCACTTTTATATATTACATAAAAGTCAGAATATTTATACATAAAGGTGACATGATATAACATAAAGGTCACATTGATATCACATAAAGGTATACAGTTCAAATTGTGTTGAAAATCTTCATTTTTTTTTCTAAGTTACAGACATAAAGGTACTGATGTTTGTATATAAAGGTATGAAAGTCATAACATAAAGGTATGAAAGTTATAACTAAAAGGTATACATATTTTCCAGAAAAATGCAGAAAATAAACTAAGTGTGTTGCGCCTCCTTCCCGGCACGTGGGGGCGCATGCCGGCGCGTGAATGACTGTTCCAATAAGTAGATGACCGTGTCGGGTCGGATTGACCCGAATTACACGGATTTAAGATCCGTGCACCTGGTGCACAGGAGTTTTTGTGTAAATTAAATAATGCGAATGTCACATCTGATCGCACCATTTTCATTTTGTCTTAAGAAATAAATCCTATCCGTTTAGCCAAGCTGTACATGTGGATTAAATACATAAATCAACTCCCCATGTATATATCATTTCAAGCCATTACTTATGACTCATTAGATCTACTTGCATACTATGATTACCTTTTAATTATATTTACATAACCCTTATATTTCTACTAGTTTAATCTTTTATAGTGTATTACAAACTTATAACACCTTTTAAATCTTTATGTTATAATACTATAACTTTTATGTTATAATGTATAATTTAACATTTATGTTATAATAATTGATACACGTCGTGTATGCATGCTTTTAGGCTCATTTAGACAATCATTTCGATAGCATTTGCATGTGTTTTCAGTTATTTTGTGGTTAAATTGATTATCTTAAGTTGCATGACGTGTTTGCTTGTTTTTATAGTTAAAATGTCACATTTTACGATAAAAGTCCATCGGAATGAAGTGCGGAGAAGAAACAAGCGAAAATGAGGTGAAAATGATGAAATTACGGAAGACTAAGACTGTTGAAACAGTCCGGCTGGGCCATGTGTCGAAGAAGAAAAGGATGTCATTGGAAGTCTGGCCTGACTGAGCAAGATGCTTTGTCCTGCCAGGCGAGATGCTGAGCCAGAACGAGTTGTGATTGGGTTTTGGCCCAACCGGGCGAGTTCATCCAATTCGGCCGGACCTAGGTCTACACGATTCTTTTGTTTTTTTAGCCAAATTCGACTCGTTTCCACCAACAATCATCCCAACCTAAAAAAAGTGGTTTTTAAATGTGAAAGAAAAAGAGGATACAAGAAGCTTAAACCCTTGGAGTAGAGAGCAAGGAACATCCGGAGAAGAAGAACAGAGAAAGAGTCGGATTTGATTCATATAATTCCGAATTTTATTAGTCTTTTATTTTAGTGATTAAATTTTGAATGTTTACTCTTGAATATTTGGTTTTGATTTTTATGAACATGAGTAGCTAATTTCTTCATTGTATTCTAGGTCTAGAAATTGAGTTACGATAACTCCATGTTTTGATTATTTTATTTATCTACACTTTGTTCTATGTTTTTTTTCCATGTGTTCGTGCTTATTCATGAATTTGTCAATTTGGCCAATTGCTTGATTCATCTAGCTTAACAATTCGTTGTCCGAGAGGGAAGGATTGTTAATGGGCTTACAACACATAACATGGTATTCAATATCGGCCGAGAGGTGTGAGATATATGTGTAGACATTGATCTTTTGATCTCTTAGGAGTTACATATATGATAGTTAGTCGGAGACGATAATTATTTATATGTTATCTACATGTTAGCATTGTCCGAGAGGAGGGTTAACCATATAAGTGATCATCTAATAAAAACTAGAATTCGATTTAAAGGTCTAGATAATTAGGATAATCTAGCATTGGGAAGTCGCAACTGAAATCGAACCTTAGGATACATCTTTTAATGTGATTTATTCTTCATAGTTTCTGCTAGCTATTTTAAATTTCTAAGTACTTGTTTTACAATTCTAGTTTATAAACCAAACAATCTTATTTGAGAGTCTAGATAGAGTTGAGCTATTAGGATAAGAGTATTAAATTGATGTAGTAATTCAGTCTTTGTGGGATCGACCTTACTCACCACTATCTATAGTTATACCGTACACTTGTGGTCGTACTGGGTTCAGTTCTAGTGTTGTCAATAATATAACTTTTATGTTATTCTTTAAGTACATAAATGTTATATTAATATAAATAAATATTAAATTATCATAACATAAAGGTTCAACTATACTACATAAATTTTTATACTGAAATTTTTTTAAGTTATTAACTTAAAAATTATGATATCTATACATAAATGTTATATCAATATAAATTAAAAAAAAAAAAATTGGGCCCGGATCCGAACCCGACCCGTCCCGTCCCGTGAGCGTCCGATTACACGAATCTAGAGCCGAGCACCTGATTCACATGAACACTACTCATTTATAGATATTGTTGACGTGTCACAATTTTATTGACGCACATCACTAATTTTATTGACCCTTCTTTTTTTTTCATGTGCCACCATTTTTTGTCACTTTTTTATGGTGAATCCACACCCCAAAAATACTAAACACATCCCAAAGAATTCATAAATTTCCTTTTAGAAACACATTGAGAGGAAAATAGAGTGGTAGAATCAGAGAGAGAACAATCAAATGAGCATATAAAAAAATAAGCGAAAAATAAAGAGTATGAAAGAAATAAAAAGAGAGAAAAGAGGAGACCGTGTGTAAGAGAATTCAATTTTTTTTTATAGCGAGCATTATAGGTGCGCTTAACAATTTAATTTTTTTTTAAAGTGTGGAATGAATAAAAATACTGATGGTACAACTAAATTATGCAATTTATTTTAAATTGTTGATTGTTTTTCCTATTATTTGAATGATTTAAGTGTCAATCCTTTTAGAAAATTGATGGAGTTTTATCTTCAGCATCATCTTACCAATTGTTAATTTCTTTATCTATTATTTGAATAATTTAAATTCGATATTTTAGGAAATGGATCTCCAAATTATATAGGAAGAAAGAGTTTCAAGACTTTGCGTTAGGTGACAAAAAACCGTGTTTTAATAATAAACCTAAGGAAAATAATAGAAAGATTTTAATCGATATATATTCTTATTATATTTATCGATATTCTCAATTTATTTAATAATATGGCATTCTCGATTATTTTAACAATATCGACAACCACAAATAGTTATTAATAATATGGTATTCTCAAATTTGTTTTACAATATTGTTGAAAAATATAAAAGTATTTTTTTGATATCGAACATTGACAAATATTTGAAAAAAACTTTATTATAAACCATATAATAATTGTTTTATGTAAAAAGTTGCTTTTAATCTTTAAACTCACTCAAAATATATATATATATATATGTGTTTTTATCAAAGTATAAATATGATTTTTTATAAAAATATTATAAGAATTGATGAGTTCAAAATATTGGTTCTATGATTTAGTCAGCAGTATAATTAAATCGAGAAGCATAGGTTATAATTGGATAACGATATCGTAAAACGAAACCTAAGGATATCGTAGTCGAAAACGGAAAATTAAAACGATAAAGGACGGCTCGTTAAGGATTCGTGGACGAAAACACGAATAATACAAAAAATCGAAATATAAGTATATAAAGTACGAAACGAGTTGTCAAAATCACAAATCGACCGAAAAGTAAAAAGGTAGATTTTTTTCTCTCTTCTCTCTCCTCTGTTTTCCGGTCGGCGACCGCCGCGCCGGCACTGGTGTCGGAACTTTTTTCCCGGTTGCGGCCGATTTTCACACCACTTGTAGCTTTGGACGAGCCCGTTCCAAATTCGGGCTCGATTTTACGTTTCAACGGCTCGTTCGCCGAGAAACAACCGATCAAACTTCAGAAAACCCTAATCTTCTCTCTTCTCTCTTCCTTTCTCTCTCTTCTGCTCTCTCTTTCTCTCCTAATCTCTCCCTCGGCCGCCGAACCGCCCTCTTCGTCATCTGTGTTGGTGTTGTCGTGTTAGGGGGGTGGCGCCGCCGCCGGGTCTATTATGTGCGTGTGTGTGCGTGAGTGTGCTGTTGTGTTGTGGGGGACGTGCTGTGCAGCGTCGTCGTGTTCGCTACAGGTGGTGGCCGGCGCTGGCTGTGCCAGCGTGGGTGTTGGAGGTGGTGGCCGGCATGTGGTGTCGCGTCGGTAGTGTTGGTTGTTGCAGGCGGGCGGGTAGTGACGCGCAGGGGCACGGGATGTGCACGGTGCGCTTCGGGGGCCAAGTGTGGTTGTTGTGGGGTGCGTTGTGTGCGCGACGGGGTGCGCTATGTGCGTGCCGGGCAGGACGCCAGGTAGTGTCGGGGCGCGCCGTATGTGCACCGACGTATGTGTGTGCGCTTCAGTCCGTGTCGTGTGTGTGCGTGGTGTCGCCGGCCGTGTTTTTCGGTGACGGTGGAATGGGTTTTAGTGAGGGAGGGGTCGTTTTGTTATTTCGTTCAATTCGAGAGTTGTTTTGCAAGTCCCTAATTCTTAGAATTTTACATTCTAGCCCTCCATCTTTTAAAATCTCGTTTTAACCCCAAAACTTTTTTGTATTTACAAAAATACCCCTGGTCAAAGTCAACACTTTACCTGATTTTACAAAAATGCCCCTACACCTTTAAACGCTCCATTTAAGCTCATTTTTCATCCGTTCAAACCCTAATCATTTTCCTTTCACCCTATGATCACAGTTTAACCTCCACACTCGTTTCTTCATTCTTGATCTCTAAAGCTATCATTTCTTTTTCAAGAGAGAGTTTATATACTTAATTATCGTATTAACGAAACTAAAAACCCTCTTTACATGTGTGGGCTTTCAATCGGATAACCAATTTAGAACTTAAGACCTGGTTTTATATGCGGATAACCACCAAACTAGGTGGGGGTAACTTTGAATCTCTAAATGTTTTACATTTCTATATTTAATGTATAGTGATAATGAATGAACACATGCATGTAAACTTGATGTTATTACTGTTGCATGTTATGTGAATCTAAGAATTAGGAAACGATTATTTAATGCTGTGAAAGGTTGAATTTCATGTGCCGTGCTTACGTGTTGTGGATTATATGAATATATATGCATACATTATGAATATCTTAAATGAAGACGGAAGTCCACGATCACGTTATGGATGGATTGGTGGCCCATAATAAGCACCAATGGACTGGTGGCCCATAAAAAACACCAATTGACTGGTGGTCCGTAAAAAGTACCAACGGACTGGTGGCCCGTGAAAAGCACCAACGATATTAAAAACCGTTTATAGGATAAGATGGGCTGCTCCCGCACCTA
Organism: Scutellaria minor; assembly: GCA_954870855.1. Lineage (NCBI taxonomy): Eukaryota > Viridiplantae > Streptophyta > Magnoliopsida > Lamiales > Lamiaceae > Scutellaria > Scutellaria minor. The sequence goes on from OX940729.1 coordinate 7,871,794, forward strand.
TCTACAGTTGTGTGCGTTTAAGTTATGTGTTATGCATTCTATGTGTTGTGTCTAATTGTTGTATTTGTAAATGTTAGAACGACTTAACTGCTTAACGAATTTTTGAAATATGAAATTACTCCCACGAGTGTATTCAAATGCACTCACCCCTATCTGTATTCACACTACATGAGATGAAAAAAATCAAGATTTGTAGAGAGAAGGGTGTTATATCAGATTTCTTCCTTTTGCTTTCTAAAACTTCATGTTGAAACAATGTTTTTTTTTTATATATATATTTCACGTTTGTAAAGTTATACTGTACTTTTTCTATGTTATGGATCCTGATGTATTTTCCGCTGCTATGTTTTCGATGTTTTCTCCCGACTTTGTGCCGAAGGTTTTCAACATGTAATATCGTATCTTTAAACTTTTTTCGAAGTTTCTGTTTCAAACGTACGTCTCTTTTCCCCTTCTTCCTACACGCCTACAAAGAAAACTCTGATATTTTAAGTATGAAAATGGGGCATGAGAGTATGGATGCATTGGACATCAGATTGGATGATTATATTAAAATTCAATTGTGCTATTGTTGTCTGCGTTTAAAATTTGTTGACATTCCTTTCATATTTTCAATATTGATCATAAATATTTTTGATAGTTCAAAATTTGATGATATTTCGTAGTTATTTTTAATATTCATGACTATAAATATAAGAGGTGGTTTAAAATTTATGGAAATTTCCCCTGATATTTTCAATATTCATGATTATAAATTTAACGATATGATTGTATTAAAATTAAATTGTGCTATCATCATTTGCGACTATGGATGGTTTAAAATTTATGGACATTTATATTGATGATTATAAATATTTTTGATAGTTTATTATTTGATGATATTTCATAGTTATTTTTAATATTCACGATTATAAATATAAGAGGTGGTTTAAAATTTTTGATATTTCCTCAATATTTTAAATATTTATGATTATAAATTTAACGAAATTTTTACAACTTTTTCAAATATACTGTTGTAAAAGACATCGTAGCAATGTTGACAGGTATGAATGTCAATATTTTCTATAGAATTGTTATATAATAGCAACATATTGATATTCCCCATGAATCTCCATAAATATCAAAGTTTAAAATATTATAATCCACATAAATATTGATACATTCAATTTATTAATATGAATGTTGATATAATTAGAACGATATTTTTGAATTTTTTTTTTATGGATATTTTTGGTTATTTTAACCGAAAGATGAAATAATGTATTATATTATAATAAGAAACAAAATTTTATTATAAACGAAAAGATAAAAAGATATTATATAAATATATTTAAATTTTTTCAACAAATCTCTAAAATCTGTTTGGAGGAAGAACGTCGACAATGGTGACATATTGATAAAAGAATTATTCTACATATATTCTTATCTTTTAACAATACTAGATTTGGAACCCGTGCGATGCACGGATTTCTTTTCAATTTTTCTTTGTGTATATTAGAAAATTATCATTCTATTTATTAATCTTATCTCACATTTTTTTAATCCTTAATTTTAATAATTTTTTTCACATTTTTTAATAATTTTAATCCTTAATTTCTGAGGTTTGAAGTTCTCAGCCAGATAAATAAAAGCTCTCTTTCTCTGATTTTAGCTTTCTGCTTGAATGGAGGAGCCTTCAAAATTAAGCTATTTCCTTGCTACTACTTCTTATTTCTTTTTTCTCTCTCTAAATGAAGGAGGTCTCTTCATTTCTTTAAGCCGTTTTCTTCCGTTTCTTGCATTACATTTCTTTTAAGTGGGAGAGAGAAAGAAGAAACATGTTTTTTCCTTAGAAAATTTGAAAAAATGTCACTTGTCAACACCTGGAGAGAGCAAAACACACTTTTATATATATGATTGTGTATACGGCTGTCGTGCCTGAGAAGTTGAAATATATGATTCGTAATATGGTATAATTTGTGTTGGACATGTTGTAAATATTTGTCCAATTTTATTAATGTTGATAATCTTGTGCTTTCGAAAATACTATTCAAAATTTATTGAACACAACACTCAAAATCAAAATCGATTTTTCAGTTATTCATTATTGAAGGTATATGGTATATCCTACATTCACTAAACCTATATATACTTAATTAATTTTCATCATGATTTTCGTATGTGCTATTAAATAACCATCTAATGAATGTTTTGTCATGAACTTATTCTACAAAACATAATATAAACATGAATATTATTAACATTACAAAAGGTGAAATTAAATATTAAAATGACAAGAACATTGGAAAATTAAACAATATAAATATGATTCTTTTTGGAATTTTGTCAAATATTTGTACATTATAGTTATGAGTAGGTCTTACGTGAGATGGAACTTTATATAATCTTAAATGAGACTGGTTTAAAAATTTCAATTCAATATTCTAAGATATTGTCGATAATATAAGCATATAAAAGAAAAAAATTAGCATTTCATAATTTATTTTATTAGTGGTCAATGAAATAGTAGTTGGTGGCCAATGATAGAGTAGTTGAGTTAACTAGCTACTTCTTTTTAGAGTTAAAAATGCTATAGAGAACTCCAACTCAGGACTTTACTTAGATCGAGAAATGTATATTTTAAAGTTTTTTCATTCATTGTTATTGAGTCAAACAATTGAAATAGTAGTTGAATCTAAGTACTTTTAAAAGTCTTTTTCATTATTGTTTCAAACAATCGAACATGAAATTGCGTTTAGTAGTAATTAATTGAGTTTACTTTAAATTTTAAATTTGATCAATTTTTTTTTCTCAAATTATGGTTGGTCACCATTGTCAAGGATGTAAATGAATCAAACAGGTCGTGAATTATTCGAGGTTCGGTTCGATAAAAGTTCATTCAAATTCATTTATTGTGATTCGTTAACGTTAACAAACAACTCAAACTTGATATTATTCACCTCATTAGTTCGTGAACAAGTTCGTTAGAAGGCTCGTGAGCCAGTTTTGTAAGATATAATACTAATGTTTGACATTTCGATATAATTTTTATATGTTTACTTATGATAAATATATAAATATCTAATATTAGATATAGTTATAATTAAATTATAAATTTTAGATAATATATTATATTTTTATAGGAATATATAAAGGGTTAATTGCACTAACACCACCAAAAAAATGATTTTGCATATGAACCACCAAAATTATTTTGTTGCATCAATATATATATATATATATAAACTATACGGAATTGACACATAAACACTAAACCTTTTTTTTTTTTGCCATTTTTCACCGAATTCTAGCACGTGACATACACATGATATATTTTAAAGGGGTATTTTTATCCACGCAACTCCATTAGAATTCTCTAAGTATAGGGGAATATCAAAAATTTGATTGTGTGGATAAAATACCTCTTTAAAATATATCACGTGTATGTCACGTGTCGAAAATCCGACAAAAACTGTCTGGAAAAAAAAAATTTAGTGGTTTATGTCAATCTCATATAGTTTATAATTAGGTGGTATTAGTGCAATTAACCGAAATATAATTTTTAAGATTTTAAACTTATATACTTTAGTTTATTAATGATACCTTTTGAGTTCTGAGTAATATTTTTCGTTTATACAAGTAATATCTTACATTTCAATAACTTGTAAAATAAAGTAACATCTTTCAGATAAATAAGTAATACATTTAAATAAAATAAGTAATATCTTTCAATAGAACACATAATACTTTTAAGATAAATAAATAATACATTTACATATAACAAGCAATACATTTGAACAAACTAACAAAAGATTTTTCATGTACATAAATAATATCTTTTAATAAAACAAATAATAATACCTTTCAAGTAAAATATACTGCTATTAAAAAAGGAAATGTGTGGTAGACTAATATAACATAATTAATGGTGGATGCAAGTTTCATAGTAGGAGAATACACAATATATATTCTATATATTTAATAATTATCAAATATTAATTATTAATTAATTATTGATATATTACATATTTAGTAAGTGAAAATGGGTTGGAAAATTTGTGTCATTCTACTTTTAGGGCTCGTAATTGTTATTATAGAGATATACATAGATATAGATTAATAGGAATAACTTCAAAAATATGTAATTAATATTAGAGGACGAAAAAAAAACATTTCTCTGAAATGATTTGTCCAATGATTTTTGGTGCTAAACTGCAATTTTCACAAAATTAAAGTGATAAACATCATGATATAGCAAACAAGTACTGAAACTGAAAGTCATAAGGTATCATCTCCCCGACGGCGGGTCCCACCCTGCCGCCGTGAGGTCCCCGGAAACAGCCGACTATTGATTTCCGGAGAGCACCCAACGGCGGCGACTGGTGGCACAGCCACTCCATTAAGGATCCCATGTCTTGTCCGAAATCATGCATGTTTCTTAACAGAAGCTCAGGAATCGCTATTCGTTTTGTGGTTGTCACCATTATTGCAGCTTGGAGGTATTCCACTTTTGATCTCTCCAATTCAGCTGTCACACCATCAGCTGTGTATATCCTTACCTATGATTAATATAAATGATTTAAATAGTTGAAGAAATATTAAGAAAATTAATTACTATCAAAAGAGATTGTGATCAACAGATGTGGATCAACTTACTGCTGGAGAAGAACGAGTGCCACAGGACAAGGCAAATGTGATGTTTGGATCTGGTGTTTTAAGTCCATACAGTTGATGAATTATCATCTCTTTGGCTCCATGAATCTAAACAGAAGATAATAATCACCGGATTATGATTATGAAGGAAAAATTGCAAATTTAGGACACTGATTTTTAGGGTTTATAACTTTAAGAAACTATACTATTTTTCACTTATGAAAATTGCATAAAAATCCTTCAAAAGGAAGAATTCTCAAACAAACATTGAATGTGTGCGCAAGTTCGAAAATTAGGTGTCACACGCAACTCATTAGCCAGAAATTGGGAATTTCAGGCTAATTTTATCCTCATTTGACGAAAATCAAAGAGTTGGTGTATTAGTTTGGAAACCCATTCAGTTAGTGACATCCTAAAGTTACGACCCTAAAAGTCGTCGTTTTAAATTTGTAATTTTTCCTATAATGAAATAATTAACGAGTTTGAAAAGTTAGATTAATTTAGAGTTGTCTAACTACTTGCTATTGAAACATGAAAGGGTAGATATATAGTTATTAGTTGACTTTCAAGGTATATTAAAATTACCTGTTTGTCTGGTGATGAATAAGATGGTTTTTGCAGAATAAAACGTTGGATTGTTTGAGCATTCATCGAGTTTCCAGCAATATTAAGTGTTGCCTGGGATATCAAAATGAGTTTATAATTAAAAGAACTCAACTTTGTCTTGTTTCAAGCAATCATTCAATAAGTACGATTTTTCGTGTTTTTCTCTTAATTCATTTACCTGATTGATCAGTGTTAGCATCTTCTCAGGGGTAAAGACACAAGGAAGTCCATATTGAAGATATCCCTGAATCAACATCCAAAGATGATGATAAGTTCATCTTTAATATCATGAATTTGAAAAATAATATATATTTATAATAAATAAATAAAACTGAAATAGTACCATTTTTTACTTTACAATTACATTCTTTTTCTTTTTTTCCTTATTGTACCAAAATATTCAGAAATTCTTCACTTTGCAACCTCCAATTTTTTGATCATTTTTTCTAGTCAAAATCGAAAATTTCATCTGATTTTTGCTCAAATTGAATTGAATCGAATAGAAATCGATTAGAGGTTTTCTTTAGTTTGAGGTTGAGTATTTTAGCTTAGGTTTCATGTATTTAGTTAAAAAAATCGAGACCTCAAATTCAATTTTGACCGGATAAGTGATCAACCAAAACAAACTTAAGTTAATACTATATACAAAGTACTGTAACACAGTAACACTTGCGGACTTTAGGTTGCAAAATACAAAAATGATCATATTTCATGTTTTTTTTTTACCTTTTAAAAAATTGTCGGAAAAGAAATTAAAATAAAATGTACTGTACATGCATGATACAAGCGTTGTGAATGTTGATCCAAAAAGCTAGCTTTTGTTGATGATTCAACAACCTCAACTCCACCTTCTGAAGACCATCCATCAAAACTCTGGATTTCAATTAAAAAAATAATAATAATAATGAATCATGATAGTCAAACGATGATGAACAATCAAATAGTTAGTTTTGTTACTCACTTCAATTTCTGAAATAAAGGGACAAAACCAGAATTTTGGAAGCAATTAAAATCCATAGAGCTTGATGTGAACCTAACCAAGTTCTTGTAAGGTCCAATATCCCTTCTAATAGATCCTTTCCAATCGAATATACCATAAGGATCTTGCTCACAATAATCATGTTCATTTTTCTGAAAAATGAAGCCTGATTTTGAGTTTCTTTCACCTCTGAATCTTAGTGAAAAGTTAGTCGTTGATCGAAGCAGCCTCGTGAAAATGGAGATCAAACACTTGATTATGTTCTCAGACAACTTATTTGGACCCTTTTCTTCTTCGTAGTTTCTCTGAAACGTCATATTGAAAATTGTAGAATTTTGCAAGTGGAAAAAAAAAAACCATTTTGAAGAAATTAATTAGTAGCCAGTACCCCTGGTGTTTGATGCCTCTTTCTCGAGGGAGATAGATGTAATTTCACCACCCCGTTTCGTTTGGAAACCCTTGGATTCTCATTGAAGCTAAAATCAGTGAGTTGATAATCTCCTCTTATGGCCTTGGTGATGAAATAGAAGCCCTTGATCTCATTTGATTTGTCTTGTTTTTCGGGTTTTTCTTCAGCTTGAATCGCGTTGATCTGCGTTTCTAATCGGTTTATCTCCTTCTCCACCATTGCTAACTCAGTGAGTAGCCCTTTCATCTGTTCAAACTTCGCAAATTATGATTCTAACATATGCTAGATCATTTTGCAGCTAAGTTATAATAATGAAAATGTGACAATGTACCATAATATAGCAAAGGTTATTAATGTAATTTCATATAATGAAGGCTTACTTTGGGAGGGAGAGAGTTGGGAATAGAGAGAGCAGAATCATGAAGTTGATGATCACCATACTTGTGCATCAATATTTCTTCATCCTTCTCCATTTTCTGAAGCATATAAAATGATATTTAAAGAAGGATTTTATTTAAAATGATGATAACAAGAATCACCGAAAATCTCAAATTTAAAAGTATTTACTCATGTTCATTGTATAACACCTTAATTTGATCAAAAAGAGTGTCTTATTTGTGTACTGCTATCAGAACGATGGAATTTTAACTATCATTTTAAATTGCAGTTGGATTATATAGTATTGACAGTAGTGCATAAGGGAGACATGAGATTGTAGGATAGAGGATCTGCCTCAAAAAAAAGTGCTTAAATATTAAACATATTAAATGTTCAATTTCACTATGTCAACATATTTGGAGATATATGAACCAGTAAATGTAACTTATTTACATATTCATTGGGAAAATGAACTGAAAATCACCTTTAAGGCTATCGCTGTTAAATCAAAATAATCCAAACACACTTTGTAGAGACACTGCAAACAACGAAAAAGACAAGAGTTAGTTATCAACCACAAAGATGTAGTTGTCATAATTGTGAGTGTTAAATGAAATGACCACCTCATTTACAAAATTAATTTTTCGTTAAAACAAGAATAATATGATATATGTTAATATCTGAGAAGAAAGTGAAATATGAAGAAGATGAAGAGAGGGAGAGGTTTTAGAAGGGCTGGGTTTTAAATATTTATGGGAGTGGTGGGTCTTTAACGTAGCTTGCACTTGCAGTAATTTTTTTTTTTTTTTTTTTTTTGTAATTTTTCTTGGTGTTGATTATAGATTTCTTGTTTGAGAAGTGTTTTTAAAGTTCTTCAATTTGCAATTATGGTTGGCGTCAAAAAAAAAAAAAGAGAAGCACCAATTTTATGTTAAAAAATGATGATATGTTAGTTGAATCAATTCTTTTTAATTCGAATAATCGTGCTAATAATGATGACTTCATCACATTCATGACACGTGTGTATTGATAATATGAAATGAAATTTTATTATGTAATGAATGCTGAATAATTCTGGGTGTTGTGGGGTGGGAAATTATGGTGTCTTCAAATATAATTTCAGAAGTTATTTTATTTCACTGTATTAATAGAAATCAATACTTGCGTGTTAATAACATATGAAAATCTATATTAATATTTATTTGAATGTGAAAAACAATGATGAGATGGGTTGCTTGTATAATTTAAAAATGAATTGAGGATTTTTAAAAGGTTTTTGATTAAAGAGTAAAATTCAATGATATGTACGTTGGGCTCAATGTTAAGTTTCGGACCATTATTTTCAACTTGGACAATTTTTGCAGCTAGGTAAGTAATAATGATAAATTATTATTACTTGAGAAGTTTATTGTTCGGGGTTTCTTAAGGTTTCATTAACAGAAAAAAAATATTTGATAAAAGATCATATGTATAGTATTTAAAAAAAATTTATCCTTTTTGATTTGATAATAAAATAATTCAAATTGATTTTTTTTAAAATTAATTATCCGAGTCTTTGAGGGTGTTTTTCTCATATTAATATCTTTTGCTTAGTTTTTCCTTTGTTTAGTCATATGATTAATAAACTCTAATTCACCACTTATGTTTCTAGTTATCTTTTTATTAATTAGTCTATGATTTCTTAGTTTTCTAATGTGTGAATTAATGAAAAATTCACAAACTTTTTATGGATTTTTCAAAATTTTAATTAAATTGTCTTGACACCTATATATTATTTTGCTAGTTAAGTGAACTTCCATTACAGACCCTCGGCCCAGACCCAAACCCCAATATCATTAGATTTTGATGCATATGCTAATAGTTTTTGGTGATTTGAGTTTAGGACCGATATTTTCTTTTTTCAAGTTCTAAATTAATAGTCGATCTATATTTGAAGTTTTAGACTAACAAAAGCTCTTTTCTTTGCTTAATTACTTAATTGATTTATGTTAAAGAGAAAATGCAATTAGTTTGCCCTTGGTAAAAAATAATTCACAAATGGTAGTTTTGGTATTCATGTGTTTATGTAAACCATAAATGAAGTATCCTTTATAAAGGGGGTTTTATGATGAAATAAAGCAGTTGTTTCTTCTCATTCTCATTATTCTACAACACGTCATCAGCAGTCGTTTCTTCTCATTCTCATTATTCTACAACACGTCATCAGCATGAGAGCTCGAGGAGATAAGGTCGACGAGTTTTCTATTTAATTTCTTTGATTGAGTGTCCTAGGAAAGAATCGTGTCTAGCCTGCAAGGTAACCCATATTTTGTTATTTTATATATGTTTCATAAATCAATAAAAAATCTATGAAGAAAATTATAGTGTCATAGAAAAGAATTATTTTAATCTAAATCTTTGTGTTAATGAAATCACAATAGTTCGATCACTGAAATTATTATGTTGAATTGATGGAAGTGCATGTACTTTGAATACTATGGACTAAAAGTAGTTCGATCTCTGAAATTAGACAAAGTCTTGTGTAAGATGGTTTCACGGATCTCATTCCGTGAGACGAGTTGGGTTTGACTTGGTTAATGGTCAACGGGTCAAAATCAAAATCAAAGTCAACGGTTAAAGTCAACACTCGGTTAACAAAAGTCAAAGGTAATACTTTTAGGTGTATTATGTAATACTTTTTTAAAGTATCACATTATACACATAAAAGTATTGCATGATACAAATGAAAATATTACATTATAGAAATAAAACACTATGTAATACTTTTATGTACATCATGTACTACTTTTTGCAAGTATCACATGATACACATGAAAGTATTACATTATGATATTAAAACATCATGTACTACTTTTGTATAGATCATGTAATACTTTTTGAAAGTATCACCATGTAATATTTTTATGTATATCATGTAATATATTTTGAAAGTATCACATAATATACATAAAAATATAATATAATACTTTTACATAATGAGATAATACTTTCATGTGTATCATGTAATACTTTTATGTATATCATGTGATACCAATTTTGGTATCACATGATAAACATAAAAGTATTACATGTTACACATGAAAGTATTACATTATGAGAATAAAACATTATGTAATACTTTTATGTATATGAGATAATACTTTTATGTGTATCATGTAATACTTTTGAGTCAACGGCGTTGACCGACCATTGACCGGCGTTGGCTGTTGACTTTTTGATTTTGACCGTTGACTTTTTGATTTTAATTGTTGATCGGGTTGGGTTGATGCGTCTCACAAAATGGGATCCATGAGATGGTCTCGCACAAGATCTACTCCTGAAATTATTATGTTGGATTGATGGATGTGTATCTATATTGAATACTATGGACTGAAAGTATTATATTTGTTACTTCCCAATATTTTTTTTAAAAGAAAATTTTAGTAGAGATCTGTACATACAATAAGTAGTATATTTGTTACTTCCCAATTTTTTTTCTAAAGAAAATTTTAGTAGAGATCTATACATACAATTTAACTGGATCTGAATACATATTTGTTGGAGTTGTTGAGATTTAACAACAGGATATTAATATTTTTGTTGTCTATGAAACAAAGTTTATCTATATATCTTAGAGTTTGATGCATTGTGTATAGTTGTATCTATATGTTATATGATCTGATGTGTTACGTATTTTTATTATTTTATTGTTTTGTTGATAATGAAAATTTATGGATACTAACAAATCAAATACAATTTATGTGACAAAGTATTGTGTATTTTTATTATTTTATTATTTTTGTCATAATGAAAATTCATGGATACTGACAAACCAAATACAAAATATATGACAAAGTATTTTAACATAAATCCAATGTTAAAGAAATCCTCAATAATACTTGTAATATACTTATAATTTATAGTATGAGGAATGAATGATCATAAAAATCCTCGATAATACTTGTAGAGGAAATATTTATATGTTATATGATCTGATGCATTGCGTATTTTTATTATTTTATTATTTTTGTGATATAGAAAATTCATGGATACTAACAAACATAATACAAAATATGTGACAAAGTATTTTCACATAAATTCTCAATAGGAAGAAATCATCAATACTTGTAGTATACTTATAATTTATAGTATTGTTGACATTAGATTTTGTAGAACACAAAATCCTAGCCAAACACAAAAAATATCGATCCGGCTCAAATAAATCGAACCGAATAAAAAGTATCAAAATCGAATAAAGTAAGAAAAATATTGTGCTCGGTGCCTACTCGGGCATATAAATTAGTTAAGCTTGTTCTGGCCGGTCAGTTTTGGCCGGGCAGAACGTTTTTTATATAAGAATTGAGAGTAAAAGCTTGACTACAATGATTTCGGAACCTAGAATTTGATCCCCTTGAATGATAATTGGGGCCCTATTTATAGACTTGACCTAAGATACATTACTTGGCGAATAAGACTCAAATCTCCCGATTTTAGGGTTTAGATAAGGAAAAATCGGGTTAAATTTATCTAAATCGGATATGATTTGATCTTGATTCGCTTCCTTTCTTGACGACTTATTGAAATAAACTGTCTTTCCTGCTCTTCTGATAATGATGACCCCAATATCTAGCCTTCCGGCCTTCTGGCCTTCCGGCCAGTTCGGTCTCCGGTTCTGGCCTTCTAACCTTCTGGTCTTCTAGCCGGTTCCGGTCTTCTGGTCTTCTAGCCGGTTCTGGTCTTCTAACCTTCTGGTCTTCTAGCCGATTTTGGTCTCCACTTAGACCAGCCCCTAGGTTGGGTCGGTTTGGTGGAGGCCCAACAAGTATGAGGAATGAATTCTCATAGCAATCCACAATAATACTTGTAGAAAAAATACCAAATCATGTTATTCTTTTATTATATCTACGACAATATATTTTTAACTCTACCAAAATGAAAGCACACAACTTAAAATCTCTTACCAGAAATACTGAATCATGTTATGCATTTGTCATATCTACAGCAATGTATTTTGGACTCATACACATAACTTAGAATCTCTTAGCAAAAATACTGAATCATGTTATGCAAATGCCATATGTACGTCAATGTATTTTGGACTCATACTTTTGTCATATATATGAAGATTTCTACCAAAATGACTATACCAACATTGTCCTCTCTCCTAATATATAAATAAAATAAAAAGTATATTATCCTGCATAACTCAAATATTCTAAAGAATCAGAGAGACTATAATTAATTGATAAACATCATTGAGAGGTTATAACTAATGATTTAATAAGCATCACCACTATGGGATGAATTAATATAATTTTTAATACCTAGATATATCGAGGATAAAATATTTTTTAAAATTGAATCACACCTAAAAAGATGTGAACTATCAAATCGTGATTTCAATGCTCCTAGAGCTAATCCCGATCCATAGTTCAATGCATGATAAATCTTCAATAATTCTTAATTGATGATATATAAGTTTTTTTTCTTCAGAAATTTACAATAATTCAGCATAGGATAAATCCTCAATAATTTTTTTAAATAAAATAGATAACTAATAGATTGTCCATAAGAAATGATGCATTTTCAAAACTTTCAACACAAATGATACAATTAAGGTCTAACCACCCTAATCACACAATTTTGAAGAATTTACATCAAAAGCATTTAATTATTATTACATGTTTTTAGGATCGAAGTATAGCATCTTGTAACCCCATATGTATATACAAAAATAGGGAGAGACTAAAGACACCCCATGAAATTCTAATCACACGCCAATTTGAATATTTTTCAATTAAAAAAATTAAAGTATTAAAAAATACTAATTTTACCCTTTAAAAATAAAATAAAAATAAAAAATAAAATTTAAAACCCTACCCTCTTTTTTGCCACTTTATTTTTTATTCATTTTTTTAATCCTTTGATGTTGTTTCTCTAAATTTTTTGAGGAATTGAATGCTAAATTAATAACGGGCATCTCAGGAATTAAAGTCAAATGTATGAAATATGAATGAAAAAAATGCAAAAAAATCAATCAAATCTGACAATCTTCGTTCGGTCCTGATTATGAAGTGAAGTAAAAAGGAAGAATTGATCTTCAAGGTATAGTAGATTTGATATCTTTGTATTTATTGATATCGCTAAAGTGACAAGATTATATATAGTAGCTGCAAATATGTCTGCAATGTTAGAAATCCTCAGTAAGGGCACAGTGCCGCAGATAGAGGCATTGTAACCACACTTAGTGGAGGTATGGTTGAGGTCGTGGCTCCCAAAAAAAATGGGGAATCCACTAGTTCGATTAATACTTGTCTAAGGAAAAATAAGGCAGTATGACACAACTCAATGAAGATAATCTCTAATGAGATTTTTTCTGGTTACAATTATGTCCATGAATCATTATTAAAGGACGTTCCGAAGTTTGATATGATTCTAAAGAACAAATAAATCTCAATAGGATTCGAAAGTGTATATGAGTTGATGGAAACATTTTCTATATCCATTAATGATATATTTATATATACAATTGCTCAAGGAATTATAGAGAACAATGATATCGAATCACGCTCTATCGCAAAATGTCAAAGAGCAGGTTGACCTAAATAAAAATAAGCAATCTAGACAAACTTGATTCTCTAACAAATAGACAAGTAGTTGGTGCGGTAGTACTAGTTTTACCAAATGTAAAGCCTGTAGGATATAAGTGAACTTTTGTCAGAAAGTATAATTAGAAAAAATAAGGTCCTAAAATATAAAGTCCGTAAAGCAAAATTTCTCATAACACCTTGGAATTGCTATTATGAGACATATTCTCATGTAATGGATGTTATAATGTTCTACCACTGAGTCAGCTTAGTTGTTTTCGAAGGATTGGAAATGCAACTTATAAATGTAGCTACAACATATCTCTATGGGGATCTTTAGTCAAAGATATATAAGAAAGTACCTGATGACCTGCAATTTCCCAAGTCAAGTGACTCTAACCACAAGGTGTGTTTGTAATTAAATTCAATCTCCCACTTTACATATTAAAGCATTTTAGGCGGATATGGTATGCACGTCTAAGTGACACTTGATTGGGAAATAATATAAGAGAGATGAACTATGCACATGTGTGTTTATAAAGAAAACAAGTTCTCGGATTTAAAATTGTAGCGCGCATGTTGATGATATGAACATAATAGGTACTCTTAATAAAATAAGTGAAACTGCAAGTTACTTGAAATCTTAATTGGAGATGAAAGTTCTTGGAAAACTCGATTGTATCTAGAACATCGAGTTGGTTGAATTTATTCACCAGGTTGCATATGTCCAAAAGATACTCAGATGATTTAACATAGACAAAGTGCATCCTGTTAGCACTCCCTTGATCAGTCGAAGTTTGGATTTAAAGAAAGATCCATTTTGTCCACAGGAAGATGACGATTGAGTGATGAAATTCCCTATCTAAGTGCAGTAGGCATATTATTGAACTCAACTCAATTTACTCAACTAGATATTGTAGTGAACTTGTTAATTAGATTTAGCTCAAAACCAACACAATATCACTTGAATGGTATCAAAAAATACATGAGTTTTTGTTGGGTCCCAAGCGGTGTCCGAGGTTCAGAGGGGGGTGAATGAACTTCGGTCTATTTTGAAAAACCTTTTCAGAACAAACTGTTCTGCAAGCTACGAGAACTTGCAGTACCAGTCAGTTACTGCTTACAGCACTAGAAAGCAGTGTTGCTTGCTGTAACTTAGAGTTTTAAGCGCAGCGGAAAGATAAACTCTTTTAAAGCACAAGGCTGGCTGGTTTAAACATGATCGTTTCCAAGATATTTTATGTGTATGATAGATAGAGATATGCAAGATAAAGCGTAAGAGAGAAAACAATAAAACATCTTATCATTTATAGTGGTTCGAAGGTGTTGTAAGTCCTCTACATCCACTCTACTGCTTCCTCGAGCAGGAACTTTGTTAAGCAAGATTGAATTACAAGACTCTTCCTCACAACCTATCAACTTTACAAAGTAAACACCAACTAGAGTCCAGAGATCACACATCACTGCAAACTCTAAAGGCCCGCCAACTAGAATCCAGAGATCACACAACACTGCAAATTCTAAAGGCTAACCCACACAGGGTTCCACACTCCCACACAGGGAAGCTGCCTAGCACCTAGACAACTATACAAACAACAAGGATCTCTCATATCAACTGTTTGACACCTAAACAACCTACGCACACAGCTTTAAGGTTAAAAAGAAAAAGAAAATCTTCAACTGGTGTGGAGCAGTCTTGTTCGCTGAAAGCATATCTGTTGTTGTTAACTGATCCTAGAAGGTTGAGTGGCTTGGACAAGTGGAAGCTGAAAGCTTTGGATGATTTCTGAATTTCCACTCGACTTGTCCAACGACAGCTCTTCTTCAGTTAGCCACACCTTCTATTTATAGATCTAGGAATTTCTATCCATTGCGAAGTATCCGTTGAAGAGAGATACTTCTTGCTTCTTCAAAATCAAGCTTTGATCTCCAAGATCTCCTCTAAGGTCACATTAAATGCATCTGGGCTATTTGACCAACGACATGGCTTGTATTTAATGTGACTTGACTCTTCTGGAGCTTTTATCGTGGTGATTGCGGCTCGCAGCTTTCTGCAGCGCGTCAGTCCACGTGGTGTCTTCGCATTGGCTCCGTGTCTGCAACTTCAGTCTTCTCTCGAATGGCTCTTTCCTTCGTACTGCATTTATCCTTCCTCGGATCGCAGGATACTTCTTCAGTTGGTTGCTTGTCAAGGGCGCTGTATCCTAGGTCTGCTTGCAGCTGTTAATGCATTACAATGCTGCTGTAACATAGACCTTCTTGCAGTGTCTTCATACAGTACTGTTGTAACCTTTCTTACAGTACTCTTGTATCTTTTCTTGCAGCGAAGCTGCATGCCGTTCCTTCTTTCTTTGCTGCGATGATGTAACTGCTCTCTTGCAGTCTTGTTGTATATGAATACTTGCAGCAACTTCTTGCAAACTTTAGCTTCCTCAGTAACTTCTGCTGCTGTAACCTGGATAGGTTCTTGTGAGCTTGCAGCAGCAGCATCAACCTCCTTATGAGGTACTCTAGCTGATCAGCAGTTACCTCAGCTTCTTCTCGATCATCCTCAAAGGGTACTGTCTCAACAGTTCACCCCTTCAAAGGTCTTCTTATCCTCAGAAAGTGTTGTCAGAACAACATCCTTTCCTGAGGTCTTCAGCAAGGACTCCGTCTCCTCGGCTAGTCCTGTATCCTCGACAACCTCTACCGTAAGCACGCGTTCTTGTAGTTCTTGTCGAGTTCTTGCAGCAGCAACTAGCTTTTTGAATTCCTCTTTCAGAACAGCTTCCTACTCAGCAACCTGCTCCTGTAACCTAGGCCAGCTTACACCATAGTAGCAACCTAGTTTACTGTCTGCAGCTTTCTGACTCCGGTTCCTTCTCAACCTGCTGTAAGCTTCTTCCAGTATCCTGACTCTTCTTCAGCTCAGGATACTTCTACTAGCTTGTTGTTCCTTCAGCATGCTAGCCCTTAGAAGTGTTCTTACTTCTTCTAAGGTTGGTTTTCCCTATATCTTGGAAAACCAATACATGATCTTTCCTTGATCATGTGATGTGGAAACTAGGCATCAATACCTTAAGCAAAATGTTCTTTTCTTCTTGAGTTAGTGTTTTGTCTTATCAAGATAACAACTGAAATATCCCAACAGTTTTGTTCTTTTCATACAAAGAAAAGAAAAGAACCACTAATGGTACTATAACCCCAAAAGGAAATGATGAAGGTACCACTCTGATCCACATAAAGAATGCTCCTATAATGGTTTATGTATTTACCATTTGGAACACAATGATATCTTGAAGATCAACCAAGAATTTTTTTGAATTTATCTCCTTAACTCATTCAAAGATTATCGCCCTACTTGAAGAAGTTCATGAGTTTAGTGGTTTGAGTTTTACTAATGAAGAGCCTACTCGTATATATGAAGATAATGCAATATATATCCAACAACAACTAATTTTTCTCAATATTCAAGTTAATCAAGTGAGATCTAAAGAAAATTTAGAAGATTTATTTACTCAAACACTGCCACAATCAATTTTTAAGGAGCATGTAAAAAGTAAGAGATGTGATGACTAAGTGAATTCCTTTGATAAATGTACGTATCAAGGAAAATGTGTTAACTTCAAGAGGAGTCTTACTATTAGGTGTGTTGTGTTTTTTTTTTCCCTTTGACCAAATTTTATTTTTCCCTTTAGATTTTGTTACTTGGCAAGGTTTTTAATTAGGCAACAAAGCATGAATCATATTGTTTTTGACTTGGTGTAAAGGAGATTGTTAAAATAAAAACACAATTAACTTGTTTTCGTCAAAAAGTAACTCACAAAGGGTAGTTTAAGTATTCATTATGTTTGTGTATCTATGTAAATTCTAGATGTAATACCTTTAGCGGGTTTTATGATGAAATAAAACAATCATTTCTTCTCATTCTCATTATTTTACAACAATTTAATGACTTTTACTAATGACTCTCGTACTATTGGTTTATTATCTCAAATGGAGCCCATGTGGGAGTATGGGTGGCAAAATGGTAGGGTTGATTGGTCGAGTCAGGTCGGACACGATAATAACAGTTCTAACACGAACCCGAACTTGTTTTTATTTTGTGTCAAAATTCCTGACCTGAACACGACGCGAAATTTTTGTAAGTCAACCCAACCCGACCTGTTTGACACGAAATATATAAATATGATTTTTAATTTTTTTTAATGTAATAACACATTAAATTAAGAGATCTTTTCGAGCTAATAAAGAAATAAGCAAGAAAAACTAATAGTCCTCAATTACAATTACAAAATTACAAAAGAAATAGGCAAGAAAAGCTAATAAACTCACAAAATTACAATTTACACACAAATGGTCCTCAAACAACAATCATTATTTAATTATTAAATGTTTAATTTACAAAATAACCTTATATATATTATATAAAATAAAAAATAAATATAAATCGGGTTAGCAGGTCAACCCACGGGGTTGACCCGAATCCAACTCATTATCATTTCGTGTCAGGCGAATTCGGATCAGAAACGAGTTGAATCTGTGAAAGGCTAACCCTAATCAGTTGTTTTTGTATTATATTCGTGTTAGGGATGGCAGTGGGGCGGGGATTCTCCGTTCCTCGTGGGGATCCGCCCCGATCGGGGCGGGGATTCCCTGAAAATTATCCCCATGGTGATGGGGACGGGGAGAATTTTACCCCCGATTGGCGCGGTGGGGCGGGGACGGGGATGGTATTACCAGCCCCGCGGGGATCCCCGTCTCGTTCCCCGTGGGGACCCGCAAACATTACATATATATATTATATTTATTAATATATAATTATATATCATATAATATACTTTACTTTCCTCTTCTTGTTCAAACCCACCACTTCTTGTTCAAACCCTAATCCTCACCACTCCCTCCACCTCCAGCAAATCTGTTTGAAGCTACAATGAAGAGAATGAATTTCATCTGAACACAAATAAACCGTCTCCAATATCAAACTATTACTAGGTATGATAACCCTAACTTAACTCAGCATTGGGCGAACCCTACTTACTTTAACTCAGATCTATTTTTTTGTGCTATGTTATTTCAGTGTTCATGTCCTCGGATTTGGTTGATTTTTGTGCTTTCGAAGACATACGGAAGGGAAACGCGGCCGTTGGCACAATCGCACTCGTCGTAGAGAAAAATCCACTCCTAAGCTTCGAGGTTTATGTTCTCTCTTGCAAATTTGAACTCTCATATTGCTGGGTTAGTTTTAAATTTTCTAGTGATTTGTCGTGGTTTGCATGAACGAATGGTTCTCATATATGTTTAGATTTTACTTTTTTGTTCTTTTCTTTTATCACAAGTTAATTGCAGGATGCAATTGTGTAAGTCTACTGTTTTTTTTTTTTACATTTTTTGTGCTTTTTTTTTTGGATTGATTATTGAGTATCTAATAGAAGCTCATACTTATACATATATACAGAACGTTTTAAAAGTTAAATTTGGTAAATTTTAATGATTATGGATTTCTATTTTCCTCTTCATTTTCTGTTGGTTTGAATGATTTGGATGATGATTTTAAAATTCTTTGTAACAAACATCAAGGTTGTTTGGACAAGTTTATCTATAATGAGCTTGAAACCCATCACTCTCATGTAGAACCGTTTTGGTGTGGTTTTGATTGATCAAGCTGGAGGTAGTTAAGTTTATTAATGTTTACCATTTTCTAGATGTTCATGTGCTGCTAATGTTTGCTGCTAAAACATGTGTATGTACTAACAACTAACACTGTAATGTATTTATATTGTTAAGCCCCTCAAATAAATGGAAACCCAAATAATTACTACTCCTTCTTATCATCACTCTATTTTGAATAAACTGATCATAATGTTGATTCAACAAAAATGAGAATATAATCTTAATCTTAATGTTTCTATTCATTATTATTTATGTTAAAGGGTAAAATATGTCATCCTCCGGCCCTCCTACTCAAGACTCCATATTTCATCCCTCACCAATGAATAGCTCTCTACCAAGTGATTATACTATTCCTGGAGATGATTTGAATCCAACACTGACAAACACAAATGAAGTACAATACACAGATGAAAGTGATGAAGTTTTAACATTGGGAAGTAAAAGGGGCTTAAAATTAGAAGTGTGGAATCATTATAAGAGACAAAAGATAGAAGGTAAATGGAAAGCAGAATGTGTGTATTGTAAGAAAAAAACTTGGAGGGGATACAAAGAATGGGACGAGGCACTTACATGATCACTTTAAAATATGTCCATTGAGAAAGACAAGAGATATAAAGCAAACATTCTTGATGTTAAAAAATAGTGTTGATGGTAAAGTTGCTATAGGGGCTTACTTATTTGATCAAGAAACGGCTAGAAAAGAAATGACTACTATGATCATATTGCATGAGTACCCATTGAGTATGGTGGAACATATTGGATTTCGAAGATTTGTGAATTCTCTTCAACCACTTTTTAAAGTGGTTAGTCGTAATACTTTAAAAGGGGATATCTTGAAGATTTATGAGTATGAGAGGTCAAAGACAATGAAGCTTCTTGATAAAAATACGAGCAGAGTCGACATAACAACAGACATGTGGATATCAAGCAATCAAAAAAAGGGATTTATGACGATCACTGCTCATTTTATTGATGGATATTGGAAGCTTCAAAGTTGCATCATCAGGTATTTGCTCCTTTTCAAATTTGATAAGATATAATTTGCTAGTATAACATATATAAATTGCATTTTCATTTATTCCTTATTATTTAATTTAGGTTTATCTATGTGCCATGTCCCCACACATCTGAAGTACTTGGAAATGTTCTTGTTGATTCTTTGATGGATTGGAATCTTGATCAGAAGTTGTCTACATTGACCTTAGATAATTGTACAACTAATGATGCAATGATTGATATTGTTTTGAACAAATTAGATACAAATTTACTTTGGCTAGATGGTTCATTGATGCATATGCGATGTTGTGCTCATATTTTGAACTTGATTGTCAAAGATGGTTTGGGTGTTATTGGTGATGGTGTTGAGCAGATTCGTACTAGTGTTTCTTTTTGGGTAGCCACTCCTAAAAGATATGAAAGGTTTGAGGAGACGGCTTGTCAATTGAAAATTCAAATCACTAAGAAGTTAGTCTTAAACTGTAAGACGAGGTGGAATTCTACCTATACAATGCTTAGTATCGTCATTTGCTATAAAGATGTCTTCTCTCGTTTAAAACAACAAGATCCACTTTATAAAAGTGCTCCTGCTGAGGAAGATTGGGAAAGAGCCAAAGAAATTTGTGATAAACTGAAATTGTTTAACAGTGTGACTGAGATCTTTTCAGGGACCAAATACCCCACTGCCAATCTTTATTTTCCAAAAATTTGTGAAATTAAAATTGCTTTGAGACGATGGCTTTGTTGTGGGAATTCTAACATTGAAGCTATGCCAGCTAAAATGTTAGACAAATTTGAGAAGTATTGGTCACAAATTCATGGCATTATGGGTATGGCTACGGTTTTGGATTCTAGATACAAGCTCAAGTTATTGGATTACTATTTTTCTCTTCTTTATGGTGAAAAAGGTGCAAAGAGGGAAATTCAGAGAATTCAAGAGTTTTGTTCTAATTTGGTTTTTGAATACTCATCCAAATTGAAAATGAGTACACATGGTGGTTTCTCTTGTCAATATTCTTCTACGAGCTTTTCTAATGCTCATTCCCATTCACCGAATTATGAGGTGGATCCAATGAGTGATTATGATAAATTTGTTGCCTCAGATTGTAAGAATGACAATGCCAAGTTCGAGTTTGATCTTTATTTGGAGGAGCGTGTGCTACTAAGAAAGGTTGATTTTGATATCTTAAGTTGGTGGAAGAATGCACTTAAGTATCCTACTCTTCAATTGATTGCTAGAGATGTTTTGTCGATTCCTATTTCGACTGTGGCTTCAGAGTCCGCTTTTAGTACAAGTGGGAGGTTTGTTAGCCCACATCGCAGTAGACTTCATCATGACACGTTAGAAGCTTTAATGTGTGCTCAAGATTGATTATGGGCTGAAATTCATGGTAATATCATTTAATAATTTACAAATAATTACACTATACTTTCAACTTTATATTAAATTATATTTTATTTGCAGATACTTGTGCGCCTACCCATTCCGGATGTTGTACATTTTATGAGGACATTGATGAAGATGAAAATGTAAGTGATTCATTTATTTATAAAATATTGAAATTTGATACATTTATTTCTAGATACAAGAAATAATAATATCATATTTTTACATATTTGTAACTTTGCAAATTATTCACTCTATTGAATGTTTTGTATATTTGAAGGATGATATTGCTTGCGTGGACAAATCGCATGAGAATTGAAGATTCGGGTGGATTGAAGTGTTGAAGAAGGATGAAATTTAATGAGAATGCAATAGGATAATTAATTTTTATGTTTTTCCTAGTTGAACAAAATTATGTTTTCATCTTTTATTCGGATTATGAATCATATTTCTTGTTTTTATTGATATTTGATTTAATGAACAATTAATGTGCATTATTTTGTTAAAAAAAAAAAAGGAGAGGCGGGGATTCCCCGCGGGGAATCCCCGCAGGGGTGGGGATCTCCACGGGGGGCGGGGACGGGGGCAGTTTTTTCCCCGTTTCGCGGGGCGGGGCCGGGGAATCCCGCGAACGCGGAGACGGGGGATTGCTCCCCCGACCCCACCCCGCCCCGTTGCCATTCCTAATTCATGTCGTGTTGTTGTGTCAGGTCAGAAATTGCCACCCTATGTGAGAGGATTGATTTTTCTTTTCCCTTTTGTCTTTTTTTTTTTTTTTTGGGAGGGGATTGTGATGGGTAGGTTGCTTAATTATCCATTAGGTAATTGGTTTGGCATCTGATCCTGATGAGGTCTACATAGTTATGCATCCTAATTTCAACTAGTTCGGTTGATTAATAGTAAGGTTTTTAAGAATATATTTATTTACATCTAAAGAAAAAAAAGTGAATTATTTCGAAAGTTTTTTCGACAAACATTGAGGATTTGAAGTGGCCAGTGGGGGAAGAAAGGGGTATGCTTTATTTTCTAATCTAGTTTAATTTCATACTTCATTTTATCACTGTAACAACGTTAACATTTTAAAAGTTTTAGTTGTATTCTCAAATCTAAAACCCCCTTTTGAAACAAAATATATTAATTAATCTTGTCAAATTAGAAAAAAATAGTAAGCATTAATATAATTAGTATTGGAAAGAGAGGAAAACAAAGGTGCACGTTATTTGAAATTTTATTAAATATTTTAAAATTTTGATATGTATTATTATTTATAGAAATCATGTATATGCTTTTCAAAAATAAAAAAATATTGAAGTATATTTATTCAAGGAAAATTGCACTTTAAATCTCGTATGAATTTATCAAAATCAATTGATGGTCTCTATTTTTTGAACCGATCCCAAGTTAGACCAAATTGACCTCATCTGTTTACATATTGGATGGAAACTTCGGTGTTTTTCAATTTTTTTTTAAGGAAATGCATTAATTTGCCACATGAATTTTTTTTTAAGGAAATGCATGAATTTGCCACATTAATTTGCCTCATCGTCGGTCACGGCAACATCCGTCCTCCTCCATACGACAAGTAAGCGGGCCATGTACTCTCCAGCTGAGGTGCCAAGTCCGGGGCGGGTCGCGAAGAACTCCCGTGCCTAATTCATCGGAATCCTCCCGTCGGTGCTCTTCCGCGCTGTGAGATGTGTTCTCGTCATCTGTATCGATCGAGACCGTAACTACCCAGACTACCCCACATATCCACGAATACAACAGCAGCAACACAATAAACGAGAAATAAAGGGGCGAAAAACAGATACACAAGAGGAAGATAGATAAAATACAAATAAGCGTACCAACATAAACAATAGACACTCATTTATTATTAAGTTTCGTGATTAGGGGGAAAATGCATAGGGAGAGGTGCTTATCCATTATTTTTAAAAGATTTTCATGTTAAAGCACGTTCGAAAAGAAAACAAGCTTAAGCAGGATCCTACAAAGGGTAGGACCTTGCTCTGATACCAGTTTTGTCACACCCCGTTTTCGTACTTTAAAATATATCAGAGTTGTCTTTGGGCGTGCAGGAAAGAAGAAGGAAAAGAAGCATGTCTTTTAAAACTTATAAATAAATTAGACAAGTAATGATTTAAATTGATATCCAAACTAGAAGCAACGTAGTTCAGTTAAAGCATACAAATCTTTTACATAGTTCAAACCCTCGGCACACGGTTGGAAGAAAACATTTAAACTTAACAGCGGAAACTATCAGGATCCATCTCTTGAAACAACAGTTTTACAAAGAAACATATCTTGAAATGTTTAGAAACATTGTTCGAAGTTCAAAATACATATAGACAACAGAAACCCTGGATACGGCACCCCTCTCGCTGCATATCTTAGTTTTCATCGTTTCTTGTAGGGTGAGTATAGATAAGGGTGAGTGCGTTTGAATACACTCGTGGGAGTAATTTCCGTTTTCGAGATTATATTAACAGATAAAACGTATAAGCGATAAATAGCACATCACGTAATTCACAGCACATATTAAATGCATTGCACATACATAGCTCTTTGGTACGGGTAATCCCCATCTTATCCGGTAACAGTTTCAATACCGTTAGTGCATTTTACGGCTCACTAAACCCTTCGTGAAGTTTTTTACGGACCATGAGTCCCTCCGTGATGAACGTGGACTTCTGTCCGCGTATAACATTAATCATAATATGCATGATCACATAATATCACAACACGTAATCCCAAGACACGTAAATTCAAGTAATTCATAACATGCGATTATAGATATGATAACAGTGATTAACATGTAGCAGATTATCAGCATATCAAGGCATAATAAATATAGAAACGTAAAAGCCGTTAAGTTCAGAAGTTACCCCCACCTGATTGGTGGTGTTTGACTTTGTGATGCAAGCTCTAAATATAAACACGTACGCTCCTAATCGCGATAGCCTACAACAAGCAAACGTAATCTATTAGTTTCATTTTAAGATCGTTACGTTTATTAATTAAAGTACTCTCTCGAAAAGAAATGATAATCGAAAGGAAAATGATTAGAAAGGTTTGGAACTTGATCACAATCGAAGAGGGTTCGATTACGGTTCTATAGGCGAAAGAATGAGCTTAAACGGATGAGAAACGAGTGAAAATGGTGCGTTTTAGGGTTCAGGGGCAGTTTCATAATTTCTGCAGGAGGGTTGACTTTGACCAGGGGTAAAACTGTAATTACAGAGAAGTTCTGGGGTCAAAGTGGGATTTCTGGAAATTTTGGGGTCGAACTGTAACATACAAAAGTCTTGGGGGTGAAAATCAAAGGTTTGGAAAGTTTTAGGGTGGAAATGACATTTCCAGAAGTTTGAGGACTAAAGTGAACAAAACAAAAGATGGGGGACCAAAGTGAACTTTCTGGATTTTGCAAAGAGGTCCCTAGGGTTTTGGAATTTGCAAACAAGCCCCTCCTCCCCCAAACCCATCCCCCGTCACTGCACACCCTCTACCGCCGTTGCACACACCGCCGACAACACCACGTCGCCGGCCAACACTCACACCACGACCGCCACTCGCCGGCACTCCTTACGCCGGCCACCTCATCTCACAGCGGCGCTGGAAGCGCCGCCCCACCCTAACACCAAACTCACACACACACAAAGATCAACACACACAGCGCCACTACCGCGGCGGCACCCCGCCAGCCACGGCGACTCCGACACGGCGGCGCACCAAGCGCCGTCCCCAACCAACCCACAACACAACACAACGGCAACGGCGATGGAGAACAGTGAGGGAAAGAGAGTTAGGGAGAGAGAGAGAGTTCGCGAGAAGAAAGAGAGAAAGAAAGAAGCATCATCTTCAGGCGGTGATTGCTGGAGATCGAGCCAGCCGATCGACGATCCGAGCCTGGAATCATGACGGGCTCGTCGAGAACTTCAAGTGCATGTGTAGATCGGCTCGATCGGAAAAGAAATGAAGAAGAAACGAAGAGAGAGAAGAAGGGAGGAGAGAGAGGGTTTCGCAGGCTGTTTCTGGCCGATTCACGGCGGCTCCGGCGGCGGAGGGGAAATCCGAGCCCGAAAACGGAACGAGCTCGGCGAGAGCTTCGTTTCGACGTAAGGTTCGAACAAAACGGGGGAGGGGAAGACGACGGCTCCGGCGGCGGCGCCACCTCCGGCGCGGCGGCACTCCGGCCGCCGGCCGCCGGAATACGAAGAGAGAGGAGAGAGTAATAAAATCAGATTTTTACCTTGTGTAATTTTGTTCAAAGTGTGGTGAAAATCTCAAGTGTAGTGTACTTTTATCCATCCTATTCACTTTCATCAATTGGGCCTATCTTGGGCCTCGGGCCTCTGATTGAACCGTTTCTCGTTTCATTTTCTTCGTCTTTCGATCGCGATTGTTCTCATAACATAAATTCCACGTTTTTGTTTTCAATTATGCTTTCGATTAATATAAACATAAGCCCTCCAAATTAATTATGTTTCCGATAAAATTATGCAAACATACGATAAATTATTTCGCGCATTAAATCGATTAATCTGAAACGCACAAAAATTAAATCACATAATTAAAGTTGAATTATTTAATCGTCAAATTATGCATCGTTTTTCCTGGGCGCTACAATTTCAATCTCATTTGGTATACCCGTGTCCATGTGATGTATGGACAAATAAGTTTGAAGTGTTATTAATTTTTTGATGTAAAAATGTTCATGAAAAATAGTATAGTTTTTCAAGGTTATTTCAATTTAATCTACTACCTATATCATTTATGAATTTAAATATTTTTTATTTTCATCATATGTTTTCGTCACTATTGGCTTAAAACAAACTTATGTAAATTTATGTTCAATAACTTATTCATATTGAGTATAAAATGGTGATATTATTATGCATTATAATCGAGTTTTGATAATATTTCAACTTCATTTGATATTCGTGTGATGTAGTGAATAAATTTCATGTGCTAGTAATTTTTTAATATAAAAATGATGATCATGAAAAATTATACAGTTATTCAAAATTATTTCAATTTAATCTACTGCTCATATGATTCATCTAAATATTTATTATTTTCATTATATGTTGTTTGACTATTTTACTAATTGTTTTTGTCACAATTGGCTTGGAAAATATTTGTGCAAATATATGTTCAATAACTTATTCATAATGAGTTTAAATATTCATATTATCATATATTACTCTAAAATAAATTTTCTAAATTTAACATACCATCAAAAAATTTGTGTAATTAATTTTTTCAGATGCCTTAAAATCAAAATTTATCTATTAGAAAAATCATATTGGATGGTAAACATTTCAAAATCTGATAAAATGTAAAACCATGAAACTATATTACAACATAAATTAAAGATATTTCATCATTGTTCTGTGAACTTCATGCTACTATGATAATGAAACTTCAGATTTGTATATACTTTTTAATGAATGAGGAAATATTATTTATTCTTACAGCAAAAAAAATGATAAATTTTTTCACTAAATTTTTTATCGATGTATAAAATGATTTAAATTAAGATACAAATTTTGATTCGCAACTTTTCATAACATAATATTATTATCAGATATACACAAATCATACTAACTTTATAACATATCAAATACGATCATATTTTTTTCCCTCAATTTTCGTATATATACAAAATGATTTTCATACCATGAATATACATAAATTATGAAAAACTAAATATTTACAATTTATAAATTTATAAAATAATAAATATTTATATTTATACTTTAAAAAGTAGAAATGAGATTAGTTGATTTTTATATAGATGACAATGAAATTTCATAATAAAAAATTCAAAGTATTTAAAATATATATGTAAAAAAATTTCATCTACATATTATTACTATTATAAATAGCATCGACTATCTATTCTTCAATATTAATAATGAAGATACATTTATATTATTCAAGCATTATGAAATAGAAAATATTTTTTATTAATCTTTATAAGTATAAGTATGAATGATATATTTTATATCATTTTTTATAAATGATATTGTTTATACTTAATTTGTATATTTTAATAAAAAGTATATAAATTCATAAATTTTATACTTTCTAAATGTTATTGTGTGCAACAATATATCATATGTATATTTATTTATTATATTCAAGATATATTACAAATCTTTATGATTTTTAATAAGAATTAATATAACATAATAAAATAAAATTATGTAAACACTATGTTATATTATTAACATTGTTACATAAAAGATATATAAAATTGAAGTATTGTATATGACATATTTGTCAAATAAAATTGTGTGATTTTTATTATAATTTTACAATACATATTTCGAGTATAGTAAATAGAAATTGTTAATTTACGTTGTGTTATATATGTTGATTAGCTTGATTAATAACTCACTTCTTAGTCTTCGACCCCCTCAGTCACTACGAACGCCCCTGATCAATGCAATGTTACATATTTATTGAGATGGTATATGTGTGTGTGGGGTATAACATTAGAGATAAAAAAGAAATTACTTTGATTATCTATAGTTCTTGAAATCCGTCATTATGTTATTTTAATTTATTCAACAAACATATCTTTAATCTTGCTTATATCAATAATTAAAAAGTTATTAGATGAGATCATATTAACATTCATATATCATATATAGATAATAATTTCCAAGATTTTGTCAATATTATAAATGATATTATTACCATATATATAAATCATGTTTAATACAATAATATTAATAATTTATAATTTATAAATTATGAAATAATATGTATTTCTATTTTTTGGAGGTGGAAATGGGCGGAAAAAATTTAGCATTTCTTTTTTTAGGGGTAATTCTTATTATATATATATATATATATATAGATTTTCCTATTTATTTATATTATTTCCAAATAAATTGCGCTTGTACGATCAATCTAAAAATTAAAAAAAAAAAAAAAAAAAAAAAAGGATGAAGTTTACCTAATACAGAATTTCGAATAGTGGCTTCAAATTCATTTGTTATCACAATAAATAAATAAAAGCATCAACTGATAAAAACAAAAATCCAATAGACAAATTTGAAAAACCAAACGAAAATAAAATCAAATGAGACTACATTAATCTTATTGGATCAAAAATTCAATTATTCCATTTATTACATTTGTTTACAAAATTAAAAAAATGTAAAAGGCATTAGACAAGGCTAGAGGGTGCGCCAAACCATCAGCAACGCCGCCCATGCATGGAGTAGACTGTAGGGAGTAAAACCCTCAACGGTTCTCGAACTTATGAGCAGAATCTTCTCGAACACTCTCTCTCTTCCTCTCTCTTCGTCTCTCTCTCACATAAGCCCTAGCTTGTCCTTCTCACTCCCACCAAACCCCTTACAAGAAATACATTTCTTCTTCAGCTCCAAACGATCTTCATTTTCCGCAAATAATGGCTTCAGCAAATGCTATCTCCACTGCCGCGATCCTCCCATCTCTGTCGAAACAGGTACTTCACCTTTGCGCATTTTCCTCGATCTTCTGATTATGTTTGTTTATGCTGATTTCCTGATTGTTTCCTTGGTTTCTCTTTTTTTTTTTAATAAATTCTAGGGTGCGCTGAAGAGTAGGAGAGTGAATCAGTTGCAGCAGGGGCCGAAATCCGGGAACAAGCAGTCGAAGAATCGGTTTTCGGTGAGGGCTAATGCTAAGGAGATTGCTTTTGATCAGAAATCAAGGTCTGCGATGCAATCCGGCATCGATAAGCTCGCCGATGCCGTTGGTCTCACTCTCGGTCCCAGGGGTAATTCTTAGAAAAAGAAAGTTCATTGGTTGTATCGTTTTTGTTGTACTTGCTACAGTATCAAATAATTTCTAAATCATTGATGAATAGTGCTTTTGGGTTTTGTCGTTTATGCTTTGACTATGTTTTGGCGAGATGATGAGATGGGACGAGTAGAGGATGATGTGTTTGGTAATTATGTGATTGTTGTTGATCTTAATATGCTCAATTCGTTACTTTGTTGGATGAGTAGAGGATTGAATTAAAGTGCAAGATATCAAATTTCTCTGTATTTGTTGTTGAGATTGAAGAAATTGTCTGTCTGTATTGTCATCTTGTGAAGTTTTGTCGATAGTTATTTTTACAATATCCAGTCTATCATGAGTGGTTATTGCCAGTAAATTGATGTTCTTTGCAGTTTACATCATGCGTTCTGAGTTTTCTGAACATTAGTTTGGCATATGCATAAAGAGGGGACCAGTTTGGTGGAGGTGGCCATTGTAATCTGTAAAGCATGTCTAGACTTTCTCTATTGTTTAGTTGTGCACACACATATTCTTGATAGTAGTTTCTCAAATAATATGCAGGAAGGAATGTTGTCTTGGACGAGTTTGGGTCCCCAAAGGTAGTTAATGATGGTGTGACCATTGCACGGGCCATAGAATTGCCTGATGCTATGGAAAATGCTGGTGCTGCTTTGATTAGGGAGGTTGGTTCTTTGTTGGTCTTCTATTCTATTCCCCGTGTCGTTTATTGCATTTTCCAGCATCAGAACACCCACTTTTTTTTTGGTTTTTTGACAAACATATCCTGATTACATGAATTATTATATTACTGAAGGTTGCTAGCAAGACAAATGATTCTGCTGGTGATGGAACCACTACTGCATCTGTTCTTGCACGTGAAATTATCAAACTCGGCCTTCTTAGTGTTACCTCTGGTGCCAATCCAGTTGCTGTGAAGAAGGGTATTGATAAAACTGTGCAGGGTTTGGTTGAAGAGCTTGAAAAGAAATCTAGGCCCATTAAGGGCGGGGATGATATTAAAGGTATTGTATTTATTAGACTGACTGCAATTTGATATGGAATGATCTTTAATGTTGATTGATGTTAGCAGCAACAAAATGTAGTGAATGTTTTATGCTGAAAATCTTGTTTCTTGTAGCCATCGCCTCCATCTCTGCTGGGAATGATGAGACTATTGGGGCAATGATTGCTGATGCAGTTGACAAAGTTGGACCTGATGGTGTCTTATCCATTGAGTCATCATCCTCCTTTGAGACCACTGTTGATGTTGAAGAAGGAATGGAGGTATGATGTGTTAGGAAAATTTTATCTTTTTTTTTTGTGTACTTCACATAATCTGCCTAAAACTGCTTTAGTGGTTGATGTTGAAGATGTGCTTATGTTGTTAATCTTTGCTTGCAGATTGATAGAGGATATATCTCTCCACAATTCGTCACCAACCCTGAGAAGATGATCGTTGAATTTGAGAACGCAAGGGTATTGGTTACAGACCAGAAGATCTCTGCAATCAAGGATATCATTCCATTGCTTGAGAAAACCACTCAATTAAGAGCACCTTTGCTCATTATAGCTGAAGATGTCACTGGAGAAGCTTTGGCTACTCTTGTTGTGAACAAGCTTCGTGGTGTCTTGAATGTGGCTGCCATCAAGGCACCTGGATTCGGAGAAAGAAGGAAAGCTCTTCTTCAAGATATCGCCATTTTGACTGGTATGGAAGATATCAACTGAACATTCCATTCAGTGATGCTTAAACATATCACTTATGTTATCTCTTCACATCAATGTTCAATTAAATTCAATTTAGTCGAAACTGAAGGTGGTTTAAGAGAAGTAGAATGGAGGTCATGAATGGGGTCATCTATTCAACCAGAATCTTCTATGAACTTATTTTCTTTTTTGGTTTGCTATGTTTCAGGGTCTGAGTATCAAGCTTCTGATTTGGGATTGTTGGTGGAAAATACAGATGTCGAGCAGCTAGGTATAGCTAGAAAGATAACCATCAGTAAAGAGTCTACTACCATAATTGCTGATGCTGCATCAAAGGATGAGCTACAAGCTAGGATTGCTCAACTTAAGAGGGAATTGTCTGAGACAGATTCTGTGTACGATTCTGAAAAACTCGCTGAAAGAATCGCTAAATTGTCTGGTGGAGTTGCTGTCATCAAAGTTGGTGCCGCCACCGAAACCGAGCTCGAGGACCGAAAACTTCGAATTGAAGATGCCAAGAATGCAACTTTTGCTGCCATTGAGGAAGGCATCGTCCCCGGTGGTGGTGCTGCATTGGTTCATCTCTCTACTTATGTTCCTGCAATCAAGGACAAGCTTGAAGATGCCGATGAGCGAATTGGTGCTGATATCATACAAAAGGTATCAACAAATTGTTCTTGTTTTCCAAGTGGATGTTTGGGTGAGTTTATAAGCTCCTTAAAACATCTTGTAAGATGTTTAAGAGCTTATAACCTCCTCAAGAATGTTTGCTAACGATTTAAAAAGATCTTATTTCAGCCAAAACATCATTGCTAGCATCATATGAAATAACTTATAAGCTGTTTTAATAAGTTTAGCCAAACACTTTCTAAATATCCACCTTATGGTGTTGCAAAAACCGGCCTAGACCCCAGTAGGCCTGATCTGATTTTCATACATGCTTTTGGTATTCTTGTGAGACTTGTTTCAATATGAGAACATTTGGTGGTTGTAGGCATTACTATCACCGGCATCTCTGATAGCCCAAAACGCCGGAGTTGAAGGTGAGGTGGTGGTGGAGAAAGTGAAGGCTAGTGACTGGGAGTTTGGTTACAATGCATTGACTGATAAATTCGAGAATTTGATAGAAGCCGGAGTGATGGACCCAGCTAAGGTGACGAGATGTGCGTTGCAAAATGCAGCTTCTGTTGCTGGTATGGTTCTCACCACACAAGCCATTGTTGTCGAGAAAGCCAAGGCCGGAACACCTGCTGGCGCTGGTGCTGGCCAGCCACCTATGGGCAGTTATTCAGTGTGATCAAACTGTCGTAGCTTTTACTAGGACAATTTTGAGAAGGTTTTCGTTTTGGGCAAACTTGCTCTAATTCTATTCGATGAATTATCATAGTGAATCCATAGCCAAACTGACTGAAAGAACGATGGTAGAAGCAGGTGATAATAAATTACTTTCTTATCTTGCTCTCCTCGAATGTGCTTCTTAACTTGGATTTTATCATAGATTCTGAAGCAATGTTGAGAATAGAAATTGCACATTTGAAACCTGGAGTAACATGAAAGGTGAATCTTGTAATGGCTTCTGCAGATATTTTATTTTATTTTAGTAGGAGGGAAACATTGACAAGGAGTTTTGACATAACATGGAATTCATTCTGCATTCTGAAAGAAAAGAATTTTGTTCTCAACTTAAAATATTGCCAGATTTCCACTGAGGAAGTGCAAAATGATTAGGTTGCATTTTAGATATCGTAGAAGTAAAGGCTATATGTACATTATTCTGAATATTGCATTAAGTGAAATTATTTGAGAAACTCCAATTTAACACACTTCAAAATTCATGTATAAATTGGTAAAAATGGGTTTTGTTTGTGGATAGTAAGGATCTTTCTCATCATGATAACTCTTTGTTCGTGAGACCGTTCCATATGAGTTTTTGTGCCAATTTAGTGTACTACTCGATTTGAAATTTACAATTCGTATCCATGAATTTAGATGTGATCTAATAGAACATAAGAAGAAGATAAACAAAGCAAGCATAAGTGGATAGGTCTGAAAATCAAGTTAAGAAGCCAATGGCAACATTCAAAGTAGCAAAAGTTGGAAAGATTAAAGGATTTATATTCACCATTTCATTCATAAATCTACTTGTTTCACTGTTAGTGTGGGCAAAATTGCAGTGGCCTCACCACCGATCACTACAGTGTCGCCATTCTTGGAGCAAGTCGTCACAAATTTCACCCTAAAAACGAGCAAAGACAACATAAAAACAGAGCATCAAAATCAGGAAAACTTAAAGAGTGAAAACAAGATTTTGAACAAATGCGACCTTTCATTTGGTTGCGCCTCTAAAAGTCTACAACATTTAATTAAAATAATATCTTAAATGCAAAGAACCTTAGCTTGGGATGACATGAATTAGAACAAATGCAAGTAGGCAACATTAACTTACATGAACTTTTGTTTGAGTTGTCTAATGTAGCTTGCATGAACTTCACCAATGATCTCATCTCCTACAAAAACAGGTTTCTTGAAGTCCAGAGTCTGCTTCACATAAACAGCCCCTGGCTATACATACAAAGTTATATAGCCTAATTAAGCAATCATGATCCCTTAAGATTGGAGCT
Organism: Scutellaria minor; assembly: GCA_954870855.1. Taxonomy (NCBI): domain Eukaryota; kingdom Viridiplantae; phylum Streptophyta; class Magnoliopsida; order Lamiales; family Lamiaceae; genus Scutellaria; species Scutellaria minor. Next base: position 7,905,515 of record OX940729.1, read on the forward strand.
CAAGTTGTATATAAATAACACTTACAAAATGGGAAGCAATGATCCTAGGAAACAACGAAGCAACGAGCAATCCAGGGACAGGGACATCGGTGAAACCAGCATTTCTGGCACTTTCCAAATCGAAATGCAAGGGATTATGATCATGGGTCAGCTTCGAATATTCAGCAATGTCGGATGTTGAGAATATTCTGGCTTGCTTCAAAACATCCCCCGGTTTGAGCACATTGAGTGATGAAGAAGAGCTGTAGTTCAAAGAAGAAAGAAAATTCCAACAGGGCAGTTTCATAATTGAAGAAATAGCTAATGTTTGAACCAGATTTTCGGAAAAATTGATGCAAGAATTCTGTGGGGAAATTCGTCGAACAGATGGAATGCAAGCTACTCAAATGGAGAGAAAGAAAGCGTCGAGGTGGAGCCGAGAATTGTCTTGAATTGTGTGAAGATACAAATTGAAAACACTGATTAATTACTGAAACCAGAAGGAGTACTGGATTATAATTAAGGAAGAAGATGATTAATTAGCTCACCCATTTGCAGTTTCTCTATCTCCAAATTTTATGATTTCTTTTTTTTGTTGTGTGTAATTAATTGTTTGAATAAGAAAATGGAGGCAACCGCCGAAATATATAGAGCTGGGAGAGCCGAGCTTTTTTTTCTTATCAAGTCGCATGGGCCCCATAAAAATAATATTAATAGAATAGATATAAAAAGACGAATTCTCACGTGAGAATTTGAGATGATCACGTTCAACTTGAGCAATCAAGATTAAATCTTACAAATATAAAAATGATATACCAATAGACTTGGTAATAAAATCACATTTTTTAATTAAAGGAAAATATATTACCAAATCATAAATGATCAATCAAATTGCATCATTCATCAAATATAGATGGAAAGAATTCATATCCTATACCTATAGATATAAGTCTCTTTAAATAATTTAAAACATAAGACAATTCAAGAGTTCAGAGTTCAATAATAAGTTGAGGGATTACATGTTTAGGACTTTGGGCTTTAATATAGAAAAGACTCTAACTTGGATTTGGGCCCAACTAAAGATATATCCAAATATGGATCCACTTGAGATTTCGATTAATAAAAACTTCAGACCATAAATGAAAATCAAATATTGACTTATCAATTTTTCCTAAAAAATCAGTTTCCACCCTGAATGATTTGTCGGTTAAAAATTATTTCTTACAATCTTTTTTTTTTCAATTGACTGAATTTTACATAGAAATTATTACAAAAATAATTAGTAAAAGAATAATTGTATTTTTTGTTATGTTATAGTGTTAAAGATTTAAAATACAAAAAGAAAAAGAAGAGTGTGTATGTAATAATTAAATTCTTTTTAATCTAATGCACAACCTAATCTTTTTAGGCACCACTTATTTCACGACACGCACAACTCAATCTTTCATAATGGCACGCCCCACAGTATGTGCAATCATTTGTAAATAGTATAGTTATAGATAAGAAAAAAAATTAAAAAATCTTTCTATTTCTTCTTATTTGATTTTGAAATAGAGATTTTTTATCATAATCTTGCAAGAAAAAAAAAAACTAAAGATACAAAACCAGGAAATATAATTTAATTTGCAAGAAATAAAAAAAAAACCAGCAAATATATATCATCTCTAGAAAAAAAATGATACAATGACTTAAAAAACATAAAGATAATAATAATGAGAACAAAATCAAACATGAAGTATTTTTAACGCGACAATAAAGTTAGAGCCTTCGTATCTAAAAGAGAAGAACTAGAGAATCACTAGTGTTTTTCTTTTAAGAAAAAAAGTAAAAAGATTTGTGGCCTTTTCTTCATAAATTCAAAGAATATATACTTTTCTAGTGGTGCCCGGTTAAACCGCCGGTTCCGGTTCCGAACCGGCGGTTCGGAAAACCGGGGAGGGTCTAACCGGAACCGAATCGGGATATGTTCGGTTCCGGTTCCGGTTTCGGTTCGAACCGGTCGGTTTTTCGATTTTTTTTTTTTTTTAGCAATGTATTTATGTTAAAAAATATACAACTTTGTATAAATATCCAAAATTTACAACTTACAAAGTATAAACACTAAGTTTGAATTAAAAAAAATCACAACTTACAAATAACGAATAATCAGTGATTGAATTAAAAAAAAATTACAACTTACAAACAACAAACTTCTAAATTTGAATTTAAAAAAATTACAATTTACAAACAATTAAAAAAAATTACAACTTACAAATTACAAATTGAAAGAGGAATAAAAAAAAAAGAGCTTGAGTTTCATTCTAAGTTTGAAAGTGAATATCAAACTTAGAATGAAATTGCCTACGTATCCCTAAATTGAATTAGAGAATCAAAGCCCACGTAATTCTTAGTTCTTACTTCTCTTAATTGTAATGAGAAAAGAATGTTATGTGGTAGACGATGTGTCTCAAAGAAAAGAGGACATAATAAGACGTGCATCTAAAACACATCTTATTATCTCCTCCTTTCTTTGAGAAACACATCTACCACACAGCTCCTTTTCTCATTACAATTAAGAGAAGTAAAAAAAGAAAAAATGAAAGAGCTTCAGTTTCATTCTAAGTTTGAAAGTGAATATCAAACTTAGAATGAAATTGTCTACGTATCCCTAAATTGAATTAGGGAATCAAAGCTCACGTAGTTCTCTTACCTCAAACTTACCCATTAGTTTCGGTGGAGGAGGATGTGTTGGAATCGTAGCCATACTCGTCGGGGCCATCGTCATCAAAGACAGATAAATCTAGATTTTGTTGACGTTTCTTGGCTCGAAGCCAGTCTTCAAGTAGAGTAATGTTTTGAACATTCTCTACGGTCAATCTTGCCCTTTTTGGATTCAACATATGTCGTCCTTTGGAGAAGGCGCACTCGACGAAAACGTTGGAGGCGGGACTTGAAAAATCTCCTTTGCAATATGACTTAAAATAGGATAAGTGTTGATCCTTTTGTACCACCACTTCAAAAGATCCACAGTGTTTTCAAAAGAAATATATTCAAATGTACAACTTAAATATGTATCTAATTCTTGTGTGGGATTAGACCCCCTAGCTCGTTTTTGTATTCGATTATCATAAAAATCATAAAATGCACTAAGACCACCAATATTATATGGATTATGTGAAGAACTACTACTACCACCTACATTTTGAGCACCTAAATTATCCCCACAATCATCCCCTAATGAGGTTTTACATTCTTTAAATAATTCATACAAATATATTTTAGCTCTAGTTGCAACTTCTACATAATTTGAAACATAGTCAACTGCATCATAATCGGATAACAAAAAATGGGGGAACAAAGCACTATAATACATGCGTAATAATTCCATTAGACCATCTTCTCTAATCCTAAGATCTAATAATTTAGCTATTAAAAATATATAGGGAAGTTCGTGAAAATATTTTAACCATTTTGCTTTAATTGCTATAATAGTCTCACCTATAATAGGACATGCACAATATTCATTCAAAATTAAAGCAATTTTAACACAATGATCTAAGGCTAATGGAGAAGTAGGATAATAAGTGTCACTTAATTCTCTAGTGGCTTCTTCAAAAAAATTTAAAAGTTGAATTAAATTAATGCATGCATCCCAAGAGTTGCTATTCAAATATATCAATTTATGTGGGTTTTCTTTATAAAATTCAATTAGCAATTCTTTATAATTATAAGAATCTTGAAGCATATAATAAGTTGAATTACATCTATATTTTACGTCCATCACAAATTTCTTAACTTCCATTCCATTATTTTTACAAAATCTTGCCCATTTTTTATGGTATTGTGTTGATTTAGCAATTTCATAAATTGCATCCATAATAGGTTTAATTTTATCATGCAAAGCGGTTAGACCATCTTGTACACACAAATTCAAACAATGGGGTACACAACGAATATGAAAAAGTTTACCATCTATTGAAGGCCTACAAAATTCCTTTAATGTAGGTATACTAGCGGTGTTAGGAGCGGCATTATCATAATCAATCGAAAATATTTTTATCACTATATCATAATCATTAACAATTTTTATTATTTTTCTAGCAATTTCTACGGAACTATGTCTTTCATCAAATTCAACATAGGCAATTAATCGTTTTTGCATGTTCCATGCATCATCTATCCAATGGCACGTTACTCCTAAATAATCATGGTTTCTGTAAGGATCTTTCCACACATCACAACAAATAGATACTCGTTGTGTTAAATTTTTTAATTCTTCAATTAAAGCATATTTATATTCACCTACAATTTTATCTATGTCACGTGTAACGGTATTCCTAGATATTCTTCTACTAGCGGGTTGAAAAACTTGAGAAGTAAATTCTTCATAATCATCGTCGGTTGGAAATTGAAAAGGAAGATGTTTTTTAGCAATTAATTCGGCTACTCCTCTCCTATGACTTAATTGACTAAATTTAAAAATGAAGTTAGGGTCGTTACCTCCGGTTTCCAAAGTGGAACCGATATTTTGTCGAGGAAGATGGGTTTGAGAGCGGTCATTCCCCATCTTATCCGGATGCTTCTTGATGATGTGGTTGTTGAACGTTCCGTAGCCCCCTCCGTGTTTGAATTTGTAGTTCTTTCCACAGTAGTTGCACGTCACCGCGAAGTCCACGTTCGAATTTGATACTTTCTCCCTTTTAAAATGTATGGAGAAAATATCACTTCGAAGTGTCGTAGTGGATCGGCTACGTGTGTCACTCTCTTGAGTTGGACGGTCCTCCGGCTGCTCCTCCTCCACTTCGATTTCGGCAAAGTCGGCGGCGGTCGAAGGTCCGAGAGCCTCCTCCAAATTGGCGTACTCCTCACTCCAATGAGAGTGAGGAGTGTATTGATCGATAAGATCATCGACTTCAACATCTTGTGGTGGAGGCATCGGTGCCTTTCCTCGGTGAGAAGAACCGGCGGAAGAAGAACCTCTTCGAGACATTTTCGATTGAATTGGAACTTGAGAATTGAAAAAAAAACTTTAGAATTGAAAATTGAATTGCAACTTGAGAATTGAGAGAGAAGTGTTGGAATGGTGTGAGGAAATGAATGGGGGGAGGGGTATTTATAGAAAATTTAAAAAAAAAAAAAAAAATCGTCGGAACCGGCGGTTTGAACCGCCGGTTCGACCACCGGTTTACAACGGTCCTCAAATCTCGATCGTTGATCTCCAACGGTCGAGTGATCCTGGCGCGACACGTGTCCAACGGTCAAATTTAAAAAAAAAAAAAATAGTGGGCCGGTTCGGCCCGGTTTCGAACCGCCGGTTCCGGCGACAACGGCTCTTTTTCGCCGGACTCCGACGACAACGGCTACTTTTCGCCGGAGCTCCGGCTGACATGTGGCACTACCTCATTCATCCATTAAAAAAAAAATTAAATACCATGAACCGGCGGTTGTCGGTTTAACCGCCGGTTTCCGAACCGTGGATACACAAACCGAAACCGAACTGACTGAAACCGGTTTACGATTCCTGTTCCGGGTCAACGTTTCGAACCGGCCGATTCCGGTTTCCGGCGAACCGTGGGCACCACTATACTTTTCTGATCTTTTTTATTGTTTCATTAGTTTTATTAAACAATATTTAATATTATTGTAGGTGATCGTTTGAATCTTTTCAAGTGTGTATGGGACATTAAAGCGAAGAATTTAGTTTGTCAACTAACTTTGAGGCCCACATTTTATTTGATTGAATTTCACAATATAATTGTTTTGATTAGCCAACAATCATTATTCACATGTCACTTTCTCAATGTGGGAAAAATATAAATTGGCATTGCTCTTTAACAATATATCTTCCCACCAATTTTATTCTTCCTTGGCCAATAATTAATTTTATTCTTTCATTGACCAAAAATTTAAGATTCGACCTCATATTATACCTTATTTAAAATCATATGAAATTCGGTCCCAAAAATTTTATGTAAAATGATCTCAAATGAATTTAGTGATCAGAACTTAGGATTAGGGTTTAGGGTCGTTGGTATATTGTGGACCCAACTCAGAGAGTTATAATCTTGAAACCGACTCATGTAAAATGATTATTTATTTGGCCCCTCGCAAAATGGCTTTTCCATCACATTCCAATTTTAAATGTTTCGTGTCCCATACTTTTCCATGGAATTTAGGTGTTAGTTCAATGTGGGAGTCAAATGAAGAAGAATCACTTGAAAACTTTATTGAAAGTTACAATTCAATGTTATTATTGTCCCATCCCATTACTCATTGTCAAGTTTATTTTATTTTATTTTATTTTTATCATATGATATTTTCTTTCGTATTCTAACATTTTCTAACCTCATTTATAAATTAAACCAATGAAAATAAGGACAAGGATCCTTCTATGGAGAAAGATCTATTAGTTGAGGGGCTCACATTTTTTTCCCTTCCAAGTTGTTATGGTTGGGCCCTTATTGATAATCTATTTTTTATCGAGCTTCTACACTCATTCTATGAGTATTTTAACTTTTAAAAATCATTTGTGTTCGAAAATTATCACATCTTTCAAGTATCACTATCTTTTAGGATAAATATATCTTATAAGGGAGTGTTGCTTCTAAAAATTATCATGTCTTTTAAAACTCTCGTGTCTTCATTGATATTATATGTCTTGTTTTTTTATGATCCCACATTAAAGTCCTAATGAGATTCTTATTTTCAATCCTCTATAGATTAACTTCACCTTATACTATTTAATTGTGTTTTGCTTATGGGAAAAAAACAAAATAAAAAAATAAATCTATTTGTCATTTTTTTTTTTTTTTTGAGAATTGACCGGTTTACCCATGCAATGTGGGCTTTTGAAATCCAAGAAATGGAGCAAAACCTTAGTTTTAAAAATCTTAATTCGTGGCCATTTCATTACACTTTAAAGTGTTTTTTTTTTTTTTTTTTTTCAGTTTTCTTTTGTTTGCCAAATGTGAATGATAATTTTTCTTAAAATGAAATGTTTTGGGAGAGTTCAAAAATAAGTCACATAGACGATTATTTAAGAAATATTTATTTACCTCTAGCAAAGTTGGTAAGCGAGCCCAAATTAAACAGATCATACCAGTGCTAACATTTTGCATGCTTAAATAATTATATATAATTAACAATATTTGTTCCTAAATTCATCTTTACTAAAATTAAAAGTTTAATTGAAGTATAAGAGGATTTTATTGAACCCGCCTCCAACACAACACATATCTTGCTTTTCGACGAGAAGGAATCATTCTTGGTGAGCATATATGCATCTACTAGTAAAATAAAAGTAATTATCACTGAATAGGATATTATATATTATTTTCATCATTTAATAAATTATCACTAATTCTTGATTGCATTACATTATTATATTATAATATACGGGTTTTGTAGGTGGTTAATTATATTGAAGAATCTGGTTCTGTATTTAGGTAGTATTCTAGTTTGACATTTTTGAAAGAACAAATGCAGTTTTTATACTTTCCTTCATTCTTTGTGTGCTAGAATCATTTACACGTAAAAACCTTTCTTCAATATTGCGTGCTAAGAAATATTTATCTTTTTAATTAATAAGTAATGAGAATATAAAATTAGTTTATCCAACACTTGCACTTATATATTTTGAATATTTATATTCAATTCATTATATGTTATTATTAAGATAAATAAATTATTTATATATATTCAGGTTTTTTAAAATGAGTTTTAACATTCGAATCTTCTAAATGAGGTTTAATTTCATATATCATTTAATAAACATCAAAAGAATTAGTGTATTACTATATATTTATACTCAATAACTTTATAACTTTACGCAATATTTAAAGGGAATATAATTGAAGAATAAAATTCCTTTAAGAACATGGAATAGATCTCATTCTTATATGTATCACTATGTATGCCAACATGTATGACCACAAATTTCCTCATCTCCTCCGTTTAAATATTTCTAAAAATGGAAAGAAAAAACTTAAAAGAAGTCTCATTTTGGACCAAAGAATATAAATAAGTATCTAACTAATGTGAACCTACACCACTTTTTCTACTTTCCCATTGTTTTAAATGTGGATAAATCTATGATAAAAGTGGGAAAATGTATGGTTTTGTGCTTCATTTTTCCTCATTTCACACTTCACACTTCTTTTTTAAATTATTTGCCATTCTTTTTTCTGATGATCCATAAGAGAATGAAATTCAGTAACTATGGACAATGCCTTTAAGAATTAATAAACTTGTGATGCTTTCGCATTAAAAAAGGACATGAGATAGTATGACACGGGATCTAATGAATCAATACTTTTGGACATATTAATATGTGTATTCACCATTGTTATGTTACACATATGAAGAGTTCTTAGTTTGAAAGTCAGAAAAATACATTAAATAAAATCTGAAAATTTATTCATAAAATCTAAAAATCATCCATTCAACCTATACTATATATGTAAATGTTATTTTCATAATTTTAAAAAATCAAATATAATATGAAAATTATCTATGACATCCGAAAATAAACAAATATAATCCAAAATTTTATTAAATAAATCAAAAAATTATATAATAAATAAAAAGTTATCAAAACTTCTCTAATAAAATCTAAAACATTTAAAATAAATCGATGAACTTCCAGAAAAAAATAATAAAGAATCCAAAAGGTATCAAATAAAAATTTCAAAATCACTTAAATGAAAAAATAAATTAGCAAAGAAAATTCAAAAATTATTCACTATATCCAAATATAATAAAATAAAATCTGAAAACTTATTTCTTCTCGTTTTGACATTTGTAGTCTCAACTAATGATGCCGTTAAGTCTCAATAAATGTTCAAATATTTGGGACTAAAAAGTATCAGTTTCTGGAACTAAATATGTAGCTTTCTTAAGACATGAAAGTAGAATCCAAAAGGTTTGGATCAGAAAAAATAAGTCATTTCATTTGTTTAAAGACCAAAAGTCATACTTTCTTGTTACTCGTATCCTCAACAGGGATGATGAGACTCTTACAAATCTAATTTTGTGAGATAGATCAACCCACATTCCATAATCCATTGATTGACTTAATTATGAAAATGAATTTGGGGTATGGATAGTGGTAGTGAAGTCGGTGTCAGAGAATTATATCTACACATAAGACACATTTTATGTTTCTATGCCACTAAACGATTTTGGTTAGATCACCTCATGAATCTAATTTCATTAGACAGCTTGTATCCACAATCCATACTCACAAAATAAATATTGACTTTTGAAAATGAATTTGAATTGTATAGAAATAGTGAGACTCTCGTCTTATATACATAATTAAATTGGTGATCGGAATATTTCATATGAGTTTTTGTATTTTGTTTTTCTTGTAAACAACATATATTATAAAACATGCTTCCATCACCTATTAACTTGGAATGACCAAGCACAGTATTACGCAGAAAATGCAAAAAACGTGTCATTGATATCTATTTTACCAAAACTCTTAACCCTTTCATTATCGTTTCATTAACTATATATTAATGGATGAATATATATATTTGGAAAGTTGAGAAATGACATTTGCCAACCTTAAAGGAAATGACATAGAGTTAGCATACTAGCTAATTTATAGACCACTAATTAAATTGTTAGAACCATGTTGTTTTCCATCACAAGATGTTGTTAAAGAATAGAGTTCTCATAAACTAATTTCGTTGTATGGTAAATTTTCCTTTTTTTTTTAGTAAAAGAAACGCCTAAAATAAAGAATTAATTAAATTATTTGGTGGCCCTGAGATGCATTTTCATGGATATGAGTTCTTTTAATTGTACATAATTTTTTTAATCTAATCTCACTAAGTATTCTATAATGATATTAGTGTTATTTTATATATGTTACATGCATATACTTTAATCAGAAAAAAAAATATATATATTCCGATTGAATCCTCATTGAAAACTTTTGTCGAGTTGGATCAAATTAGACTGATTCGTTAATCAAATAAACAAGTAATAAAATCCTTTCAAACGATATTAATATGTAGAATTGATTGAACAAGATGAAAAATGGAATCTCCAGTAGAATGAATCTTCATTATAATTAGAAAGAATCTGCAGATTCATATATATAATTGATTTCTAGTCTAAGCAGCGGCGGATCTATGTGGAACAGTTGTACCCAAAATGAAATTTATTGATATATATATTACTAATTATGCTTTATTTTGTATTATATTTACATTATTGTCATGGTTTAATTTAAATGAGTAAAGAGTCAAATACATATTCTTTTCCTTCCTTTTCATAATACAAAACTCACATGACCATTTTCCTCTTCTACGAATTCTCCAACTTTCAAGTTTGTTTTGTTATTTATTTATTTATTTACACATTTTATCCATTAAAATTTTACATTATATATTCATAATTATTGCTTGATTTAGTTTATTAATTAGTGAATTTGATGTTGATTATTCATAATTTAGGGTTTGTGTTTTTTTTTTTTCATTTTAGTGTATGAAATTTATTGATTTTGGGCAAATGTGTTGTGAATTCTTTTTGAAATTGTTGTGGGTTGTAATTGTAGTTGTTAATTTGTTATATAATTGATTTTATTCTTGTTATTTACTATTAATTATATTAGGAATGAAGAATACTTCCAAAATAAAAAAAAAGAGTTGACGAACTAAATTGTAGCTTAATTATAACTTGAGTTATGAGATTAAATTGAAAAGACAAATAAGTATGGGACTAATTGCGAAAAAGACGATATTTATGCGACCGAATGTGACTTTATCTCAATCTTTTACAATACCTTATGTATTAGATTATTTTAATTGTAAGACTTTAAATATTAAACAATGTTTATGCAAGGACTTTTCTCTATTATCTTTTGTTATTTATTCGTAACCCCAATTTCAAAATTTTGGATCCGTCATTGGATCTAAGCCAAGCTAAAGTTTAGGTGGGTCAAAGTGGAGTTGTTAACTTCCAAATGGGAAATAGTGTTTCTACATGTTTTTTTTAAGAGAAGAAATTTGATTGACCTGTTAAACCTTGACTCATGATCAATTTAACTACAATAATATTGTGCACTATTAAACAAGTTGTTAGTTCATCAACAAACTGATTCCTTTGGATTTGTGCAGTTATTTCAAGTATTAAACATTATAACGAAAATATTGCATGTTATTAAATGGAAACTAGTAAGTTCTCCCGTGTGTTGCACTGTTTATCATATAATATATGATACATTTTAATGTTTGATAAAATAACATAAATATTTATAAGAAAACAAAGTATATAAAATATTTAATTATTAAAAAAGACTGAATCCTTATATACTTATATTTCATAATATTAAATAAATGATAAATATATGATAAATATTAATTACTTGATAAAAAAAAATGTAATCAATTATATGCACATTGAATAGATGATTATTCAATAATTAGAAAAATAAAATTTAAAAAACTAAATTTAAATATTCTTTCATCTTACATGATTGTATTTATTAATTTCCAAGAATTGGATTAGAAATAAAACAAAAAAAGTATATTTATAACTCAATCACATGATTGAGAAGTCTATATATTAATCTAAATATAGATCAAAAATATAAATATATTAAGTTAAATAATTATAAAAATAACATAAAGCCACATAAAATTGAAACAAAGTCATAAATAATTATTTTCATTGATTAGTTTGGAGAAATAAAACAATATATAATGATATGACAAAACATATGACAAAACAATGTAATTGTTTGCAACATAATGTATTATCTTATTAAAATTATATATGACAAAACAACATAATTGTTTGCAATTGAAACATTTATAACAATATTATCACTATTGTAAACATGTGATTAGACAATTAAAAAAAAATCAATATATCAATTTAAGTAGACTTAAGTCATTGAACTATGATTCAACTAAAATTAAAGCAATCTATTTATTCAATATTTAAATAATCACTTTATTTATTATTTTTCACAAATAAATAATATAACAAATATGTTTTCAAGTACAAACTAATATATATTAATTATAAATTTCATTATGATAACCATGATTATATTATAATACTATTTTTTAACTCTAACATAATTCATACATGTTATAGAAGATAAAATTAAAATTTTATGTGAAAAATTAATTAAATCTCAAAATTTTTGAGATATTTTAGCAATGACTTATTGAATAAGATTCAAATTACATATTATATATGGGGAAATAAAAGCTTGTGTTTTAACTGCATCAAAGAGAGAAAGAAAGAAAGAAAGAAAAAAGATATTCATGACATGACATTTTTTAGAGGGAAAGTGGCAAATTAGTAATTTTTGCCAACTTCTTTGATTTTATATTAGTACTAGCAGTCCACCCACGCGATGCGCGGTTTATTATTTATTGTGTTAATATTTAATAATTTGTAATAATGTAATGAAGTTGTATAAACTAACAGATTATTTATAACATCTTTTATTATTTTAATTTAAAACATGTACCATATACAAATGATTTTTCATATTATTCATGTACGTTGCACGAATTATCATATAACTTTAATAATTGTAATTATTAAATTTTTTTTAACATTTTTATTTTATTTGTTGATTTATATTTCCGTCAAATTGAAATTATTATATACAATAATATTTCCTTCAATCATAATAATTAATCTTTCCTTTTATATTTTTTATAAATTTCACTCTCATACTTGAATCATCATATATAGTTTTCTTACGTCATTTCTTCATGTCTCTTTCACAAAATTATTTGTTCAATTTGTGTTTAGTGTACAAAAACAATTTGGTGGGATCTCCTTAGATGAAGATGTGAGATAATAAGATTTGAAAGAACTTTTTGTACCTTTGAATGTTTAGCAAATCTTGTTTTTTTTTTTTTTTAACTTTATATAGATTTGAGAAATCATAATAATTACGATTTTTTATTATTCTTTTTTTCTTTAGACAATAAGATCTAGAAGAATTTTTATATCTTTGAATGCTTAGCAAATCTTGTATTCTTTCTTTCTTTTTTTAGTTTTATATAGATTTGAGAAATAATTATATTTATTGTTTTTTCTTATTTTTTTTCTTCATTCTTTGTATATCTTGTTTTTTGTTTTTCATTCTTTGTATATCTTATTTTTTATTTTTCATTATCTATGCATCCATCTTTTGTTGAGAAATCACTATATTTTTCTCCATTTTTTAGTTTTACATAGATTTGAGAAATCAATGTAACCCTCTCTTCATCTCTTAACTTTATATAGATTATAGTTTTAAATAAAATTGAGAAATCATTGTAACTCTCTCTTCATCTCTTAACTTTATATAAATTATAGAATAACTTCTAGAGTAAGATTAATTTTTTTTATTTATTTATTAAAGAATAGTTTATCAAGTAAGATATTTTTTTATTATTATTAAAGAATAGCTTTTCATGTAAGATTTACAATTTTATTATTTTATTATTTTTATTGACATGATATTTTTAGGCGGGAAAGTGACAATCTTGTAATTTTTGTCAACTTTCCTGCTTTAATATAAGTATAGATAGATAAGATTTACTTTATGTATACTCGAGTAGTGCTTGTGTGTTCTTTTGTTAATTGAAAAAAAAAAAGATCAAGTTGAAATAAATTTTTATTTTCTCAATCCTATTTTCTCAAGTTTGCAATGGTTGTTTGATGTTTTTTTTATCTTGTTATTGAATTAAACACAACACTCGATCTATGTGGTTGGACTTTGTGTGTGCATATATACGTGTGTGAGAGAGAGATGTAAAATCTTTTTAAATAATATTGATTATTTAGGGTTAATATCAAAACCAAATTGAAGTATTTATCTTTTCTAAATTTGCAACTTATAATTTTTTTTTCTTTTTCCAATTACACTCCAAAATTCATGATTTTTTCAAATTGCAAGTTGCAACATAATGCATTTCTTGATCACTTTTTTAACCAAAATCAAATTGATGTCTAAATTTTTTAATTAAAATACATAATATGTCAAAACATTACACATTTGAAACCAAACGAAATCATCAAATTAATATTTCTATTTTCATTTGACTTAATTTGAGTAAATGGATTTTTTTTTTTTTACTTTAGGCTTTAGATTGTAATTTTTAAAAAAAACTTGGAGTGCAATCAGGAATATATATATATATATATATAAAATTGGAATTGTTAGATGACCCTACTTTAATATTAATTTTTTTATAATATCCATAATAATTATGGTATCTAGCAATTAATTGTATGTCTTTATTGAATATGTTGGTCCCAAAAGTCTCAAGTGGTCAGAGGGTCAGAGGGGGTGAATGAACTTCTATCGATTTTGCAAACTCTTGAAAACTTTTCTGACTGACAGGTTCCTATCTCAACAGAGAAGACAGTAACCTGTTTTGAATCAGCAACCTGGCCTAGGCTCAATCAGGTTACTGACCCTGTATCAGAATGCAATGCAGCAAAATAAACTTGATAGAGTTTCTGATTGACAAACACATTTTCTTTTTAAATATGGTTTTAGCAGAAACCTTTTCCAAAATGTTTGTAATGAATGCAACAGGATAGATATGCATAGAATATAAAGCACGTAAATCAAAGCATATAAACACACAAAGTTTATAGTGGTTCGAAGGTGGTGTAAGTCTTCTACGTCCACTCTACCCCTTCACACAAGGAGGAACTTTGTTAGGTCAGTTCGAATTACAAGCCTCGCATTACAAACTTTTTCCTAACAAACTACGCCTACTAGAATTCCAGACTCTAGTTCGAGGCCACAACCGACAAAGGGTTCACAATCCCACAAAGGGCAAGTAGCCTATTTCTAGACTACACACTTAGCAAGGATCTAATCCTCTCAACTAAGTTACACCATAAACAACCTAGCGCACACAACATAATGGTTAAGAAATAAAAGATTCTTCAACTGGTGCGGAGCAATCTTGATCTTTGAAGACTTCAATGCTATGGTAGACTGCTCCTGGAAGGTTGAGTGACTGAACATGGATAAGCTTGAGAAGCTTTGGAATATGTCTGATTTTCCTCTCGACTCTGTTCAGCAATGTCTTCAGTCAGCCACACCTTCTATTTATAAATCTTGAGAATATATCCGTTGGAAGAAGGTATCTGTTGAAGAGAGATACTTCTTCGTTTTGAATCTGAGCTTTGATCTCCCAAGATCTTCTCTGTGGCCGCATTAAATGCTTCTGAGTTGTTCTTGACATGTGCATTTAATGCACCTACTATTTGCTCCTAAACCTCTCTAACATTCCTGCTAACCTGTCAAGTCGGTATGGGTCCAAGGCTGAAGTTCGTGCAACGGCTGCTTGATGTCAGTTAGCTTTACTCTTCTTCTTACTGTATGATCTTCCTGATGCTGCTTCTTGCTGCCTTCAGCTTGCTGCTCCTTTCCAACTTGCTGACTTTTATAGTCTGCTAACAGCTTCCTGCTTATAGCTTTTTGTTTCCTTCGTTGACAGCTTCCTGCTTGTAGCTTTCTGTTAACTTCGTTGATCTTTCAGCATGTTGTTCCCACAGCTTGTTGTCTTCTACTTACAGCATCCTATCTGTTTCTTATGCAGATGCTTCATTCAGCTTGTTGTTCCCTATAGCTCGCTGACCCTTAGAAGATGTATCCTCAATTCTTCTAAGGTTGGTTTTCCTTAACTCTTGGAAAACCATTACATGATCTTATCTAAGGATAGAGAAGCTGTAGATCATGTAATCAGTGGAAACTTAAGTATTGATACCCTTAGCAAACTATTTTGTCTTATTACACATATTGTTCTGTCTTATCAAAATAACCATTAAAATATCCCAACATAATATTTATAATGATTATATATGCATGAGAGCTCTGATGGGCCTATTAACACATGATGAGTTTGTTAATACCACATAATAATGGGTAATTCTAAACATACCAGTCACTCTACTCTTTTTAATTAACCATCATACTTTTGAGGAAGAAATGGAATTTATTAGTTTTTGGGACTTTAATTAGTTTAGTGATAAACTAGTATAAAGTCGGTGTGATATACGAGATTTTTCAAAATACATATTTTGAGAAATTAATATAAAAATGTAATACATTTTGAGTAAGAAATATAATAATTAAGAAAACATGATAATTAAAAAAAAAAATTATCGAATAATATTTTAACATTTTATTAATAATTTTATAATTTTTTTTAGCTAAATTTGTAACACATATATATACTTTAACTATATGTTATATTTAAATTAAATTAGAATCGAAATCTATATAATAATATGACATAAAGTACACTATATTTAGGA
The DNA here is from genome assembly GCA_954870855.1 of Scutellaria minor. Lineage (NCBI taxonomy): Eukaryota > Viridiplantae > Streptophyta > Magnoliopsida > Lamiales > Lamiaceae > Scutellaria > Scutellaria minor. The sequence continues at coordinate 7,921,775 of OX940729.1, forward strand.
TTGTTTAATAAATATGTATTACCATAGACTAACATCACATTTTATTTTATATATTAATATTAGCTAACCTCTTTTTTTTTTTTCATGAATTTAATAAGGTTAATTTTTCTTACAAAAATATTTTCATAATCACATAGTCTAAAACGTGTTTGAGTTGTCAATGTATATACATAATTTTCTTATACATGGTATGTGTGCATTTATTTTTTCAATCATTAATGATTAAATACATAAAACTTTTACTGTATGCATTTAAAATAATTGAAATTGTATTTTTGCATTTAAGATAAAATTATGAGTGTACTTAAAATTTGTTCTTCTTAATTTGATTTATTTCAAAAGTATTTTAGTTTTATCTATGTAATAAATGAAACAATTTAATGAATAAAATAATAAATAATATTTTTTTTTCTATTTCAACATTATCGATTGATAATTAATAATTTAATAGTTAATAATTTATTTAATCTACCATTAATGATATAAAATAGACTTAAATATAATTTAATTATTGTTTGGGAGGGAACTCAAATGAATGAAAGAGTGTCATGTATATTTTAATGGTTATTACTTTAAAATATATTAAAGATTAAATTCGAGAGAGTTGTTAGTCATATTATGTTGTAAAGGGTATTAATATAAATTCTAATTATTAGAAGAGTACGAGCACTCTCTTTTTTTAAACAAATTCAGATAACTAGAGTACATCCCGCGATTTATATACTACCAATTTCGAAAAATTTGAAGTTATTATCTTCAAATTATCATACCTAAATTTGGAATTAAGTTATAAAAATAATGGATTTATTTATTAGTTATGGGTTGTGTAGAATTTGAGAGAAGGTCAAAGTCAAATAAAGCATAGCAGTGACAACATTAATCCGCGTGCCGTTGAGGTGTGGGACACTGAAAATGTTTATAGATTGGACCGTCTTTTTTTTTTTTTTTTCACGCGTTTGCTCGGCCCTCAATTTTAGGCTTTCCTCGTGCACTTTAATAGCTTCAATCAAAATGGTTGGTGAAATATATTAATGTTGTATTTATTATGAGAAAATGACACTAAATACCACAAATAGTAAAGACAAGTACTCTCTCTCTCTCTCTCTCTCTCTCTCTCTCTCTCTCTCTCTCTCTCTCTCTCTCTCTCTCTCTCTCTCTCTCTCTCTATATATATATATATATATATTTGTGTGTGTGTTTTTCTTTTATAATTTAATTCTAAGTTATGTGATTAGATTTGGTAATAATAAGTTAATTTAGTTTTAAATTGACATCACTACAAGACTACATGATCTAGCTAAAAGGTAAAACAATTTATTTCGATTAACTTCAAATTCAAACTCAGATTGTTAGATTTTAATAATTTTTTTTATTTATATACAAAACACATTGTCTTCTACAGGGAGAAAATTATGTTTTCTTTGTTTTGTAAAGGTAGAATTGTCAAAAAATTACAGTTTTTTTAAAAGAACAAAATGTTTTCGAGATAGTAGAATTAAAGAGATCTCGAACCTTTATATTTCTCACATTGAAATTAGAACATTGCAAACCAATTATTGTAATAGATGTCTGAACATTACAAACAAAAGAGCCTATACTACATGTGGAATTTGAATTTTGGCATTTGTCAACTATCAACAATGACAAATCCTTTCAAACTATTACAAGAATAATTCTTCGAAAAGGAAGTCGATTCTTGAGTTTTAAACAACAATTTTAGTAAGTTGATCAATTACTTAATTGTCTTCTCCATGAATGTAAAAAATTTAAAGGTTAGAATTCTTCTTATGATCAATAAATTTCAAGATAATGTGTTGATATTTCCAACTCTATGGATGTTTTTGTTGTAAATTTTGAATAATAGTGAGAGCAACTACTTCAACCCATACATTTTGAATTCCCAAATATAAACAAAAATTCAAACCTACTAAAATAGCTAACAACTCAACAAGTATTTGTCGATAGTTCCAACGTATGCATGATAGTGAAAAACAAAACTATAATTATGCTTCATAGCAATACAACCAATATTAGCAGAAATATCATTCGCTTTAGAAAATTTCGTAATAATTATATTTAAATCATTCATCATTTGGAAATAATTAAAGAACAAGTGATGACAATCTATTTTTCTTTTTCTTAACAATGAACTAGTATAAGACCCGTGTAACACACGGGGTATTTTTTATGATAAATAAATTTTATTAGTTATGTATATTATTTTAAGTTTGAAGTTTGAATGATATTTATCTTAATTTATGATTTACTATTTATTATTTTTATAATTTTGGATAAAAAAAATCTCGAATGCATAAAATAGATAAACCTTTCAATAATGATATATGATGTAATAATTATAGTAAATTTGGTAGTTCACACCTTGCAGCTCCCGAATATTATCAATGAAATTCTTACTTCTAGAATTACGGCCAATGACATCTAAGAATCATCAATCAAACATTTTTAATTAAAAGTGAATTTAAATAACATAAATTAGAAAAAACAATAAAGATTCATACCTACTAAACAATTTTCTAAATCAGGACATGAGATAATTTCTTCGAAGGCACTAAATTCAAAGCAATACATAGGGATTGGGACTTTAGGACAAAGTTTGATTGTAGTAAATTTATAGATGCTCAATCGATATGCATGTTTTGTAGCCCGAACAGTTCCCTGATTTTGACCTATTTGAAAGTTTTTTAATGAACAAATTACTCCCTCTTTTAACAAGTTTTTGCATCTACTAATTTGACTACGTGCAACGGTAGCCTGGATCCTTGTAAACTAAAAATGAATCATGAGAGAAAAAAAAGTTAGAATTAAATAAATTTGAATTGTAAGCATATTATAAGATTTTTTAAAACATAAAAAAACTCTCATTGAAGAATATATATACCAATTTTATGTAATAATATGATGTATTCTTAAAATACCTTATCATCCATCAAAACCATCTCCATGAGACTATTTTTCGGTGGATAATTTTTTTGAGGTACAAACCATGATCTGATAACTCGAACTCTTATTGCACATGTCTTCTTGGATGGATCAATGTCAACAATTGCAAGGTATTCCATGCTCACTTAAAAATGCATAAAAAATGATTAGGTTAGAATATTATGTAAAGAAAATTATAATGTTCGATTTTGAAATACAATATCACATGACATATATAATTCAAAAATTGAGAAGGGTTGGGGTACTATACGAAATACAGAAGCAAGCATGTAAGAATATAATAGTTAGATGTTGAGATTTATAATGACAAATAAAATTGAAGTTCTCGAATAAGACATGTAAAAGTAACCGCCATTTGCATGATTATAGTTTATGCATAATTGCATGATCATAGATTTGCAAGATTTAAGTGTAATTGCAATTTGGCATTAATTATCAAATCACATTAATTCTTTTGGCATGACTCATGTTACTAAATGTAGGTTTCATATCTAAATATTAATTGACTTGTTCACTACATATAAGTCGATCATATGAAAATTTAGTTTATTAAAATATAAAAAGTATATAATAAAAAAAATTTATTATGTAAGTTTTAAATTTAAAAAGTATATATGTAAACAAAAATATCATGTATAACATTTAAAAAGTATATTTATAAAGTATATATGTAAACCACTATATAAATAATAGAATTTATTTATACATGATATTTTTAAAATTTTATAGATGATATTTTTTATATTTATACATGATATTTTTAAATTTTTATAGACGATATTTTTTAGATAATATTATGGTTATTAAAAATGATAATTGTAATTGTTAAAAGTATATTCCTTCAATACTATATATTTCTAATAAAGAAAAAAGCTTACATATATAATAATAGCAGTGGCAAAAAAAGAAAAAAATCACTTAATAAGAAAATTTAATGTGCAAAATTTGAGAATGTATTATAAATTTAAATTAGATTTTAAAATATAAATAATAACATTTATTTATACATGATATTTTTGAAATTTTATACATGATATTTTTCAAATAATATTGTGGTTATTAAAAACATGATCTAATTATTAAAACTATATTCTTTCAATAATATATATTTATAAAAAAAAAAACACTTACATATATAATAATAGATTATCTTTAAAAATAACATTTAGTAAGAGAAATAAATGTTCAAGTTTTGTATGAATAATATATATTTATAATTAAAAAAAAACTTACATATATAATAATAGATTATTTTTAAAAATAACATTTAATAAGAGAAATAATGTTCAAGCTTTGTATGAATGTCATGTGGCATTCTTGGTCTTTCTTATATATATATATAAAGATTCCAATTTCTTTGTAACATACTAGTAATTAGACCAAAATTGAACAGGAACAAAACCATCAAAATGAGCATTATAGAACTTACCCATAACCTGATTTTGAACATAAACAACATTGGGTAACTTACCTTCAAACTTACACAAATTTCTCATAAGCCGAATCTGCTACATAATGATTTAAGATATAATAGATCGAATATGATCAAGAACTCTTCTTTTAAATAATTAAAATGTTATCTTTTTACTCTCTCGTTGGTAGATATTTTTACCAATCTATAAGCAAACTGTGATGATTTCGAATTAGGATATATGACTTAGTAGATATCTTTACCAAGTTATAAGCAAATTGTGACGATTCCAAATTTAGAATATATGGCTTAGTAGATATCCTTACAAAGTTATAAGCAAACTGTGACTATTTCGAATTAGGATATATGACTTAGTAGACATCTTTACAAAATTATAAGCAAACTGTGACGATTTCGAACTAAGATATATAACTCAATATTAGATATCTTTATACCAAGTTTGGTAATTTTCTCTAAAATGTTACTATTGTGTTTAAAAAATTAAGATATATAACTCAATATTAGATATCTTTATACCAAGTTTGGTAATTTTCTCTAAAATGTTACTATTGTGTTTAAAAAATAAATATATTAAGAAAATTATAGTTGGTTCTACAAAGATAGATCATTTAACCCATGGATTGTGTATTTAATTTCTCTGTTATAACTCTCGTTACTTTTTTTTTTATCAGTCAAATAAAAACGAGTACAAGGAGTACTCCAACCATACAAATAACTCTCCTTACTTAATGTGTTGAACTATTTAGGTCAAATACACTTATTTTTTTAAGATGGATAAAATATTATATAAAAACTAATATGCACATAAATTGCAAATATAACATCAAATATAATTTTCTCAAATCATAATAATCATTTTATATATCAAACAATGAAATAGGAGGTAAAATAAAGTTGTAAAAACAAATCAAAGACATCTTCAAATTACAAGTCATCTTCCAAAAAGAGAGTTTAATTAATTAATGACTTATACTTTGTTAATTTTAAAGAATAAAAGATCGATCATAGTTGATTGAACAATTATTTGCACTTCTTTTCCTTTGAATTAATGACTTATACTTCGTTAATTTCAAAGAATGAAAGATCGATCACAGTTGATTGACGATCATTTGCACTTCTTTCCAAAGAATAAAATATCGATCACAATTGATTGACGATCATTTGCACTTCTTTTCCAAGGGTAAAAAAATCGATCATAATTGATTGAACAATTGTTTATACTTCTCAACGAAGTATAAGTTATTAATTAATTTTTTTGGAATTATAAATTTGAATTTGTTACAAAAATGCTCCAAAAATTGTCCAACAATGCTCCCCGACTTTATTTTCAAATGCATGGATGAAATCAAACAACACTCTTTTTTTTTTTTTTTAAAGTAAAAAAAAACTCTTTTTTTTTTTAAAGTAAAAATAAAAAAATCAAACAACTCTCATTGATTGAGAAAGGAGAAGAAACTTCCATGGCAAAAGAAAACCCAAAAAACTTGGCAGATATAAAAATAATAAGCAATAAAATATTACTCCCTCCGTTCCAAATTAGTTGACATTTTAACATTTTTCATACAAATTAAGAAGATCTATAAAATGACTGTTCTACCATAACTTTTTTTTTCTTCATTTTTATATTTCTAATATTTACTTTAAAATAATAAAACATTTAATAAGGAAGAATAAATGGGGGTAAATTTGGAAGAATCAAGAAAAATATTTCTTGAATTTCTATAATGACAAATATTTTGGGACAAATCTCAAATGTTAAAATCACAGTTAATTTGGGACGGATAGATAGAGTATTATATTTGACTAAACCTAGAAAATGTAATCATTATCCTATGAAACTTTTAATTCTCCTTTTGTGTGCATATGAGTCTTTCTATATAAGTATGGGTAATTTTGTCATTTACGTCATCTCATGTATCCTTCGGCACGACGTTGTTCGCCGTGTGCAAATCGTGTGTAACTACTATCTAATCAACCTTTCAAAGTTTAAAAGGCCAAATACATATTTCCCATTAAAAAAAAAAGGAATTTTCTTTTATCTTTTTGTTCATACATTTTTAATGTTTATATGTTGTCTCCTATGTATATATCTCATACACTATTTTCTAATTATTGCCTCTTTCATTTCCTTTTTTTTTTTTTTTTTTATCCCCTATAATTTTCTCTTTTGATTTATTAACAAATAGGTAAAGATTAACAAAACTAAGAGTTTAAATAAATAAAAAGATGTTGAGAGCAAAAGCAAATAAATTTTGAAAGTAGAGATTATAACACAAATGTGATTTTCCTCTCTCTCTCTCTCTCTCTCTCTCTCTCTCTCTCTCTCTCTCTCTCTTTTTTAAAAAGAAAAATGTGATTTTCCTAATTTTAAAGGTTTGTAGCTGGTAATTAACATCTCCCAACCAACCAAAGTTTTATTCTGTTATACATCCACAAGAAATGATCCGTTCAAATGTATTTGTGTACACACTGTTGTGTTGGTAACTAAATATGACTAATGCAACTTGGATGAATTATCAACTAATTAATATATATATATATATATATATTATAACAAAATACACCCTTTAAATAGTTATTAATATTTTTTTTACACTTACTAAATATGTAAAATATTAATCATTAATTAGCTCTTTTATTAAATTTAGATAATTTATTTTTTATTGATATAGATTTGTTCAGAAAATGAAAGTCTATTCAAAATCTCCATATATTATTATAACTTATATAAGAAACATTTCATATGGATCATAATATTATATTCAATTAATTTAGTTTATGGATATTAAAAAACAATAATTTTATGTAATAGTTACAAAAATTATTATATCGAAAACATTTTAATTTGTTTGATTATTTTTATGTTCATTAGAATTATATCATGAGAATTGTTCAGGATTAATAGTATCACGGATCTTAATGCTATATTATGGAATGCATCATGCTAATACAGAATTGTACTAATTATCATTTTAACAAATCAACATATTATATATCATGCTAATACAGAATAGTTTTTTTTTTTGTTTTTTTTATTTACTGTGTTGTCAAATTGATTCAATTTTTTTTCCATATTATACAATAATATTTCTATTTCAATTTCATGAATAAGAAATACAACAGCTCATCATAAAATATTATACTTTTCATAAATCTTTTTTTTTTCTCATGTTTTTAACTTAAAAGGATGGTAATATTGATTTGGTAGTTGATGATGGTTCTAAATGTCATGTTCTATCTTTAGATTAATGAAAGTGTTGAATTGAATGATAAAAATACAAGCGAAATGGAGGTAATGATTACATTTATCATTCATTTATAAATAGATGATTGAATTAAAAAAAAAAAATCAATGTTTTTTGAATTAATAGAATAAAAAAATACTTGAATTTGATTTATGTATATTTCAGAATTTTATAAACGCACCTCGCCAATTGAGATTCAACGAGCTGTTCTTAACATGTTTGTATATTTTTTCATGTTTACTTATATTAGTATATTTATAAAATAAATTTGGATATTTGTAAAAATGATTAGTATATATGTGATCAGGAATGTATAAATAAAAAGCCTACAGTTCCATCTAAGTTGAATTTCCATGTTCAATATCAATAGATATTATCAACTTGAGCATCCATGTTCAATACTAATAGATTTTATCAACTTGAGTATCATCCATGTTCATTACATTGAAAGTTGTTTGCATGAAAAAGTCTAAAGTCTAAATATTCAATTAATTAAATATGTTGTTATCTTGATTCTTTCTCTAAAACGAAAAAAAAAATCCCAATATTTGGGTTATATCATTCAACAAATATGCTAAATGTGCAAATATGATTTTTCCATAAATATACTTTTCAAAAGAGTTTATATTTCAGGCCCAATAATTAAACATAAATAATTAAATATTCTTCTAGTAAATATCTTATCTCAATTTGAAAACAATCTAATCTTACTCAAAGAATTAAATATACAAAACTGTCCTGTAAATATAAGTTATGAAACGAAACATCCTATAACTTAGACACTTATTTACAAATTGACTTTGAATATTGAATTATAAATTATGAATTGCAGTCTCACATTATTAACGTCTCACAAGAATTTTGAATCAATTAATGTCTTACAAGAATTCTACTAGAAATTAAATATATTGAAGATTTACCAACCCTATGATGAAAAAAATTAAATATTTTAATGTCATCTAGATTGGTAATTGCGAAAATAAATATATGGAAACGTGTGGCCCTTCAAGTTTCAACATCCTCATATTTCTGACCGGTCCTTTTCGACATTTTTATTTGAAAATCCAAGTCCAAATTTCTCACGTAATTCCACCCCATTCTTCTGCAATATTTACGACCATTGCCACTCCTCCTTCGATCTTCGCCTATAAATATCCCTTTCGTATAAATATCCCTTTCGTAAAGGGCCCCGCAAATTTCACCGCGAATCAGATATTCAGATCAGACCTTAATCTGTCGTGTGATATTCAGACCAACTGTGATGCGTGGCAGACGTTAGCGGTGCAAATGGCCAGATCGCATCGGAAACGTCGTCGTTCTTCTCCCCCTCTTCCATTGATCCTCCACCTCCGTGTTTTTCTGTCTATTTGTCAGCTCGTGGAACCCTAGCGGGACTCTGAAGAGACTTCTCTATTGATCTGTGTTGTACGGGTTTGGTTTCCTTGTTTACCTAACCTACATTGTGATCATGATTATTGGAGTGATGGATCCGTTGTTTGTGGTATGCTGATTTGGAGTTGATTGTTGTGCATGTGGACGGGTGAAGGTCGGAGAATGGTGGCGGCGGAGGGGGCTGCGAGGCTTCTGTATATAGTGGTGGTGGAAGATGACGCCGCGCCGGCTGCGGATAAGAAGGGGTCGCCGTCGTTTCGGTACACGCGTTCCGTTCTCCAGAGTACTCTGCAACTTATGGGTTGCAAGGCTCGTCATGCCTTTAAGGTCTCTTCGTGATTTTCTCTAATTTTTAGTTTGAAATTTCTTCTTTAATTTTTCCTTTTCTCCTCATATATGAGAATGAGCATCTGTCTTTTCAACTTACATGCATGTCCTCAAAGATATTTGTGAGTCCGTGTGGTTGTGCATTCGCTCATTGTCTGTCCTGATTTACGTTTGTTGGTGGCGGCGAGGTGTATAATTCTAAGATTTAGAATACAGAATATTGGAATCAGTTCCCTTTTTGATGTTTTTTCATACTCTCTACTTTCTGGATCTGCAGTGTCTTTGAGTTCTTCTGTGTCGATAGCATCTATATTGGGGGAGTTTATCTAATTTTGATATTAGTTTCAGAAATTCGTTTTTATAGTTTTTCTGTGAGAAACGTTTCTTTCTTTCTTTTTTTTTTTTTTTTCCTTTTTTCCGGTGATTTTCTTTTTCATGAAGGTAGTGATATACTGGGTAAGGTCATACCAGCACTGGGTTGGGGGTTAGATGTGTTGTTGATCATGGGATTGATTTCTTTCTATAAGTGATGCATTCTTGGATTTGAGTCTCTACATTCCCATGTGGATCCATAACTTTTGGATCTTTGACCTTTTTCGCATATGAATATTTCTAGAATTAATACATAGAAGAGCAATTAGGATTCCTTGGTTCTTTTATCTGCCTGGACGAGCTGTTAAATCTCATAAATGATACAACTGTCTGGCATTTGCCTCTAGATCGTCTTGCAGTACTGCATATAAATATGCAATGACCATGTGCATCTTTTAAGTACATGTGTATCTTCTGGTTATCAAGAATCCTTCATTTCAAATCTACTGCTGTTTGCAAGTTTTTATTATTGTTTACTCAGCATGCATCCTGACTTCCTCTCTTAAGTCTATGTTGGTGTTGTGTACTGTTCGCAGATTAGCCAAAGGGTATTTGAAATGATGAGGCGCTTTATGGATAAATTGGTTCCAGAATGTATAGAGGTGTCAGCACAGGATGCTAAAGTATATCCTCAAATGGACACTGAAGGCTGTGAACATGTCTGCTTGGACAAAGAAGATGCCGATCATTTGACTCTGGAGGAAGATAAAAGCAAACCATTTGAACTGTACAAACGACGGACCACTGTAGTTGTGGGAAGAAAAGTCTTTCTGGATGTTGTTTGTGAAGCTCTCTCGGAGTACAAGTACATGGGACCAAATCAAAGGGCTGATCTACACTTAGCTTGCAGGTATAGTAGGCAAAACATGTCTATCTGAAGTTATTTTTTATTTTCTAGGTTTAATAGGCAAATGCAATATTTCATTCATAATAGTGTCATGTGACCCATGTATCAATGCTGTTACATCATACTTGTTCTAAAAACAAATTGTTGGATTGTTGTTTTTTCCCATTGAGGATGCTCAATGCTACATCTTTGTTATTCTAATCTTATATAAATTTCTGATTTTTTTTAACCTTATATTCTTGTGAATGTAATTGTTATATTTTGGATTCTGAAGTTTGAGGACAACTGTTTACCCTTTAATAAACATGTGGTTGCAAATGCAAAGGAATATGTTGCCCTTTATTTTTTTAGGTGCTTATGGGGAATGCCTGATTGAATAAGAATAGATTTCAGAACTATACAAATGGACTTGAAGTTAGAATGCCTTCCAAACTATTAATATTTGATTTGGCTTCACAAAACTTAACAACTCTTAGCAGTATACGGAAGCTATCTTTGCAAATGATGTCGGCATGAAATTGTTTATTGTGGGAAGTAATGATGATTATCTTCTCTCAAAATTGAAAAAAAGTGGTCAAATGAAAGTTTAATTGTATCTTATGTTCCGGAAGCACATGATCTTTTGGTCTCTGATTTTGAAAAATGCATAGAATCACCAATTTTTTCTTTCTAGCCTGTGTGTTTCTTACAAATGTTAGATCTGCAAACAATGATCATGTGGAATTCATTTTTGTAATGTGGAATAATGTAATAACCTATTTATGCAGTAACTCATTTATGGTTGCCTGTGAAGATTGGAGTAATTTGATTGGATGTAGAAAGTTTCTGAAAATTTATGGCCCCAAATAGTGCATTTTTCTACTTTGCAATTGTAATTTGAGCATACAGCACTTTATAGAAAAATAAAATGTTATGTAATTTAGGCAATGTTGCGGTTAGGTCGATCAAACACGTTCTCTTGATGACCTTTGAGCAATGTTGATCTGATGCTCTTACATATCATTTTAATTCCGTGCAATTGTCTCGCAAATTACTAATCATCAAAATATGTATGTTTAGGAAGTGGACATGGTTTTCCAGCATCTATATATGTCTTGAATTTTTAACTCACTTGTGCATTTGCTAATTTCATGTTAAAATTGCCTTGACGTCAGACCTAAGTTCAAGAAACATCATATTTTTATTTTCTTTCTTTTTTATTAAACTTTTTTTCCACTGTGCCTTGTTTTGGTATTTCTTAGATATATTGGCTCTAAAATATTAAAGTATTAGGTTAATAAACTTTCTTCATTTGGGGTTTTTAATTGCTTGTTTATTTTAGAATCCGAGAAAGAAAGGAATCTGTGACTGTATTACTCTGCGGCACGAGTGGCTGTGGAAAATCTACCTTATCTGCCTTGCTGGTTGGTATTTCTGATCCATTGTCTTCTATATGTGGATTTTCTTCTTTCACATATATATATAATTTTTTTTTTTTCTTTTTTGCATTTATTTGTTTTTTAATGATCTTTTGAAGATGTCCTCTGTCATATTTTAAGTCTTTATGGTGATCCAGGTATATATTTGATGTTTCAAAACAATCATCATTTAACCGTTTCATGTTTAAAAGTCTTTTGTCTGCTCTTGTCATGATTCTCCTCAAGTTGTTTCTGGTGGAAAGAGTGACGGGTCTGTTATAAAGAATACTGTAATTAATGTCAGACACTGAAGAAGATTTTACTTTCTATGTCTGTTCCATTGCTTGCCTTCTGTGGCTCCAGCATGGATTGCCATTAATCTAAGCTGTGATTTCGCTTTTAAATGTTTAAACCAGATTTAAAGCTTAAGAAAATGGTGGTTGCTTTCAGAACTAATTTCCAACTATTTTGATGCATCACAACCTATTTATGGTGACTTTACCTTTTCTTGAGTTTGCCTAAATTTTATTACTGTGAAAGATTTCTTCTCCCGGTGGCAACAATTGATTTTGGGATTATTTGTCCTACATCAATCAAACATTATTATTGCAGGGTAGCAGGTTAGGTGTTACAACTGTTATATCTACTGACTCAATTCGGCATATGATGAGGAGCTATGTTGATGAAGAGCAAAATCCTTTGCTCTGGGCTTCAACATATCATGCTGGTGAATATTTAGATCCTGTTGCAGTTGCAGAATCCAAGGCCAAAAGGAAAGCCAAAAAATCATCTGGCCTTTCGGCTCTCTCAAGGTCTACGGATGAACTATCCAGTTATTCTACAAAATCTGAGGTCAGTACAACCACTAGTGATTCAATCAGTCGGAAACAGATGGCAGTGGAAGGATTCAAAGCACAAAGTGAGATGGTAATCGATAGTCTTGACCGTTTGATAACTGCATGGGAGGAACGGAAGGAATCAGTTGTTGTGGAGGGGGTTCACTTAAGTCTCAATTTTGTGGTAATGATTCTTGCTACTGGGTCTGGCAAATTTATGTAAAATGTTGTACACTGTTGATTTAGTGTTCTCAAATGATCAAAATTTGGCTGTTATGCAGATGGGCCTCATGAAGAAACATCCTTCTATCATACCGTTCATGATTTATATTTCTAACGAGGAAAAACACTTGGAGAGGTTTGCTGTTCGTGCCAAGTACATGACATTGGACCCTGCTAGAAACAAGTATGTTAAATATATTCGGAATATAAGAACAATCCAGGAATACCTCTGCAATCGAGCAGACAAGCATTTGGTGCCAAAAATAAACAACACTAATGTTGATAAAAGTGTAGCAGCCATTCATGCCACAGTTTTCAGCTGCTTGAGAAGGCGCGAGGCAGGAGAGCATCTTTATGATCCAATCACAAACACAGTTTCTATTGTTGATGAGGAGTACAGGAATCAATGTACTGCCAATTCACTGAGCTCCAAAGGAATGTTTCAGTTGATCCAGAGGCAAGGTTCTAACCGGCATTTGATGGCGCTTCTGAATAACGATGGTTCTGTCGCAAAAGCATGGCCAGTTGACATTGTGGATGATAATGGCAGGCCTGTTGTGGGTCATCACACATGGAATGGAATAGGAATGCCTATGTATGGGCCATTGCAGATAGGTAAAGCAGAACCCATCAACTTGCAGTTTGGTCATTTTGGGATAAGTGCTTGGCCTAGTGATACTGGGGGTACAAGTCATGCAAGCAGTGTGGATGAGTCAAGAGGTGAGCTGACTGACAATGGTAGTAGATGCTTTTCATCCTGCTGCAGCTCACCGAGAATGTCCGACGGGCCTTCCAAAGAGGTAATTTTATGTTTCATTCACAGTGAATTTGATCAAATTATATTAAACTTTAGCCGTCATTTACATCCCAGAATATCTTTTGTATAGCACAGGCTTTTAGCTAAAATTTTAGTTCTATTGGTGGGGTGCTAGGCATTATTCTCTAACTGTGCTCGACTTTGGCAGCTTAAGGAAGAACAATCTGTGCATGGTAGTGATGAGGAGGAGGTGGATGAGCCCCTGGAGATAGACAGCGATGAGGATTTTAGTGATGAACAGAAGCAGCTCCAAGAAGAGGTATGGATGTGTTTCTTTTTGTATTAATATTGGTAAAGACACTTCAATTAATCTGGCAAAGACAAATTAGAATGCTGTCACCTCAGTCTCATTGTTTGTTCCATCTATGTAACAAGATTTATCTTATCTTATTTCACATCTTCTGTCTATTAGAAAGTTGCTTCACTCATTTTGAACAATTTTTCAGTTGGAAGGCTCTGTGGATGAAGAATCCACCAAATCAGATGAGGAGTACGACGATCTTGCCATGCTGGATGCCCCCAACAGTGGCTACATGTCTGATGACGATGAAGAGTTCAAAGATACAGAGAAATCCAACGATGTGGTTGTTTCCATGAATAAAGTTGATGTTGAAAAGAATATGGATGTCTTCCAGAGAACAAAGAGCGAACCATTGCCAGAGGCACCAATGCGTGTGTTTGGACCTCCTCTCAGAGACAAAAACGTGAGAAGGTCAGTGAGCTATAGATTAAGAAGACGCTCTCAGAGCATTAATCACTAACAAATGATCACGCTGTTTGGTAAGATAATTATGCAGTTTTGTTGTATTTTCTCTGTGATGTTTGACTCTATTCTCTTCACACACTCTTCCCACCTCCTGTAACTTGACTATGCTGTTAAGCTTCTGTTCATCTCTCTTCTGTACATATTTTTCACTATCTCTATTTCTACCTTTTTTTTTTTCAATGTTTTGTGTATGAGTGTTGGTTGACTGTCGTTTATTATATCCCTATTGATAGAAAAAAGAGAAAAAAGAATAGTGAGAATTTTAACTTATGATTTGTGGAAAATTATGATAATTTCTGTGTTATTTGCAAGGCTGCAGAAAATGATTGCAACGTTTCTTGCATTCAAAGAATGCATATTCATAAAGAAAATAACAGAGCTGCAATTCAATACATATGGTTAATTGTGCTATTAGTTGGAAACAAAAATAGTTTGAAAGGTTATCCTAACATTACATTTTAAACTTTTTATTTTTATTTAACATTGTAACTTTTGTGCTCTTGCAAATTGTATTTGGTGCTTTGTATCTTCTTCATGGACCATTAGGTTGATAATCGCCTTTAATCCTTCACTCTTTAATGGATTCATTTAAAATAAATTAGAATTAAATGTTAAATACTAACGATCTTTACACACACTATATTACTAAATTTGACCTTTTTTTTTTATTACTTCATGGAATTATAATTTAAAAGCTATATATTCTTAATTAATTTCCTACATTTAAAACAAACTGCAAAAAATAGTATGCTAATAGTTATTCTCTTCATTCAATTTAATTTATTTATATGAAAAATTGCAAAATCACGCATGATGGACTTCTCATATCTTGGATTACTATTGATAACACGATAAATTATTTTTCAAAATATTGACATTGATTGGAGACTTGCCAATCAATTTGTAAAATTAGAACTCGATCAGTACACTAGTTTAACAAAATTAAAGCTACATGGTAAGTTTGTAACCCAAGCAAATTAAAAGTAGAAGGACCTGATTTAAAAAGGGAAAAAAAATGTAAGAACTAAATTTTCACAAATGAAATATTAATCCAATTCAAACAAATTTAAAAAATAGAGACCGTATATTTCCAAATGAATATGTAAAATCCATTTATAAAAAAATTCTTTGCGACAAAAAAAACGGATAGAGAAAGAAATGTAGTCACAAAAAACATTTTCGTGACAATAGAGCAGTCATTCATAGTCAAACGCAAAAATAAATTTCTTTTTTCTTTTTATAACAAATAGTCACTTGCGTATTTGTAACCACTAATAATGATTGCAAATAATGTTTCAACAACAAAAGCTGTGATGGTAAAATTTACATTTCTAACTATTTCGTTATTGTAATAATATAACTATAAATATTGGTCATTTTTCTCGTGTCCAATAAAAAAAATTGAAACTACAGTAACCTATTAATATACTTTTTGTCCTAAATCCATCTCAAAAGCTCTGATTTAGTTTGGTTAATGTTTAGATCTCTATAAAGACCCTTAATTTAGATCATAAATAGTACATCAGTACTATTTTACATTAGAATTTAAAAAAGGCCTATTAATTATTCAACAACTAGGGCTATCTTTACTCAAAACTGTACATCCACTTAAATTTCTAGTTGAACATTGTGAGCACATATTTAGTGTCATGATGTGCTTCAATGGAGTTATTATGGGAATTCATTGGTGCGTTTAGTACTATATATGGCAATCATGGCCAATATAGGACCTTATTTGCTGTAATTGTTTGACTTGACTTGACATTTTATTTTATAATTTAAAATAATCATTGCATTATAACAAAAATAAACATGATAACATTAATATAAGTGGTCACAAACACATACGTGACTAGTTGTGGTAAAAATAATAAAGAATTTATTTTTGCGTTTGATTAGGAGTGACTACTCCATTGTTAGAGGGAAAAAAATACTCGTAACACAGTGAATATTATTCACACTAGCATTCCACCCCGTGCGATACGCAGTTTATTATTTATTATGTTAATATTTATAATTCGTAATAATATAATGAATTGCATAAACTAACAGGTTATTCATAACATCTTTTATTATTTTAATTTAAAACATATACCATATATAAATGATTTTTCATATTACTCATGTGCGTTGCACGAATTAACATATAACTTTAATAATTTTAATTGTTAATTTTATTTTTAAACATTTTTATTTTATTTGTTGATTTATATTTTCGTCAAATTAAAATTATTATATACAATAATATTTCCTTCAATCATAATAATTAATCTTTCTTTTTATATTTTTTATAATTTGTATATTCCACTCTCACACTTAAACCATCACATATAGATTTCTTACGTCGTCATTTCTCTCTCACAAAATTATTTGTTCAATTTGTATTTAGTGTATAAAGACAATTTGGTGGGATCTTCTTATATGAAGATATGAGACAATAAGATTTGAAAGAACTTTTTTTACCTTTGAATGTTTAGTAAATCTTGTATTCTTTTATTTTTTAGTTTTATATATATTTGAGAAATCATTATATTAACGATTTTTTATTGTTCTTTTTTTCTTTAAACAATAAGATCTGGAAGAATTTTTTTACCTTTGAATGTTTAGCAAATCTTGTATTTTTGTTTTTGTTTTATATAGATTTTAGAAATAATTATATTTATGGTTTTTTCTTGTTTTTTTTTTCTTCATTCTTTGTATATTTGTTTTCCATTCTCTATGCATCTCTCTTTTGTTGAGAAATCACTATATTTTTCTCCATTTTTTAGTTTTACATAGATTTTTGAGAAATCAATGTATCTCTCTATTCATCTCTTAACTTTATATAGATTATAAAATAGCTTCTAGAGTAAGGTTGATCTTTTTTTTATTCTTATTAAATAATAGCTTATCAAGTAAGATTTACAATTTTTTTATTTTTTATTTTTATTGACATGACACTTTTAGATGGGAAAGTGGTAATCTTGTGATTTTTGTCAATTTTCTTACTTTTATATATAGTATAGATTTCAATATGTGATGTATATTAAAAATAATAAAATAGTAGATTAAACATCATGCAAGGAGTTTGAATAAAGGATCCTAATCGATGATAGATATATATATATATATATATATATATATAATAAGATGTAAATATACTTTGAGATTAGCAAAATAATATCCACTAAATTTCGATTTTAAATTATATTTGATAGTACATCTTGTACCGTAGGTCATGATATATATAAATATTTAAAATTAATTATTTCAAAATAACTTCATATTAATGAATTTCAAAGTTCAATCCCCTCAAAAGATTTTCTTATATATGGCTGAAAATCTAAGTTAGTTGTAGGCTTGTAGCCATGATTTCAATCTTGTTGAATACTATGATAAAAGTATAAAATATTTAAAAATAATTTCTTGAAAAATTCTCCTAGACAATTATTCATCCAATTCATCAAATTTCCAAATACACTATCATCAAAAATTTCAAATTAATTCGTCAAATAAACACCATAAAAAATGGGGCTAAACACTAAAGAAAGAAAAAGTCTTTTATTTATGGGTTAATTGCCGCAAAAATCACAAACTCTACTTAATTTGTAAATTTAACCAACTTTTTTAATATTAACAAATATAACACCAACTTTCATATTTTTTGCAATTTTAACCAATTGGTAGTTTTTGAATATGTTAATTTAGGAAATAACTCTCACCGTTTCAAAATAGAACAATGACTTAATATATAAAATGATAGTAATTTTGAAATGGTGAAAGTAATTGTCAAAATAAACATACCTGAAATATGCATGTTGGTTAAAATTGCAAAAAAAAAAAAAAAAGGAAGTTCATGTTATATTTGTTAATATTCAAAAAAGTTGGTTAAAAATTACAAATTAAGTAAAGTTCGTGATTTTTTCCGCAATTAACACTTTATTTATTTATTTATTATATTCTCTCTTTTTCAACTATGTCAACTAAAAAATGTCCATCTCGGCACTTTTTGGCTCGAATTGATCAAGTCACCGATCCATTCAATTTTCCTTGACAAAATAAACTAAAAACAGAAGCCATTTGTTCAATATATAATAAAAATGTTGTTATCTCAATTATAAAACCAATGAAAATATATAAAAGAAAAAAATAATTTGATGATGATGAGCAACTTAAAATGGTCCTTGAATGGCATTGAATGCATTCTCTTTTTCCCTACTTACTGTCATTTCACAAACACAACACATGGTGTTGGAGTGGCATCTTTTGGACCACCTATGCAACATAATTAGGACCAGCATAAGCAGTACTACTCTACTTCATAGTTATTTCTAAAAACTCAGCGTTTCAATGTAAAGAGCAGTACAGCATCTCCATTAATGATCTTTTTTTAGTTTCCACATATTCTATGATACTACAAGACAACCTCTACTGTCTTAATTACAACTTTTCGATAGTCATATTAATTTCCTGACAACAGATCTAATGAGCAATTATGGTACTGAATAAATGGATGGTCAATTAGTGATGTAGACTTGGATACTTGATCTCAACTTCTAATTAATCAATGGCCACTAACATACATCACTACTTGGTCGAGCTTGCCGCCACCCATTTTCGAGGATAAACTCTCCTAACCTACCCATCTGAACCCTAATCGAGTCGGTACAAATATCCCATTTAATTAAATACTCGTTTAGATTCACATAAAATGTATTTATATGTAGTATATTAGCTAGGATATTAGGCGGGTAGGTAGTGGTAATCAGATTTGGTACGGTTATGGGTAGTATAAGTAAATTTTTCATGAGAATGAGAGGGTCGTGGATTGCTTTAAAAAAAAAAAAATTAAATAAATAATGGAAGTATAACGATTATAACGTATGCAATTATGGTTTATATATGTGTTGTGAAAAGAACCATACATGGTTTAGATATAGGATATTGAGCAAGGGGTAAATTATATATTGCTTGGGTTAAATTCAATTTTAGGGAATAAATGATTTGGTACCTAATTTCTTCATTAGGGTTATGTATATGATTCTCAAGGACGCATGCCATATATACAAATTCGAACCATTTTATGTGGAATTATTAATCAAAGGGCAACAAATGAAATGAAATGAAATTAATTAAGTCGAGCCATTATTTGAGCAGTGTGTATGATTGGAACAACTTGGTACTATCACACTTCTTTAACTCTGCCCCATACACCTTTTGGCCTCTGTGGGGTTTCCATTCGTACCAATGCATGACATATCATGCAACCCTTCACTACTCTTTAAAAAGTTGTGGTAGAGGGTCATCTCGATGCTATATGTGCGATTCATTTGCAGTATCTATCGTGGTCGAGTGTGCCACCTCTAAAATCACATACAATATATAGACTAATAATTAACTTCAATTACTCTAGTCTATGTCCAGATCCAAACTAGTACTCGATACTTGTCTCGACTTAATTAGCCCCACCAGTATTATATACTTTTGTAGCATAAGATACGTTTCTTGATCAACATTGTCACTGTGTACAAGTTGTGTATGACCATATGCTGCAAACAAGTAATTTATTTAACTTAACAGAATAAAGAACATGATCAAAGAGTAATTTGATAATGACAATGATAATGAAAGTTAAATGATCTTAAACTAAAGTTAAAGTTAATGCGTGCATATAATAAATCCGGATTATAAGGCTTTCATTGACAGAGGAGGAACTCATATATGATCAATATGAAAAACGAATTAAAAGTGACGGATATATGATATCTTAGAGGATCCATATATTGATCTGTGTGGGTGATATATAAGCTGTCAGATATACATAATCAAAATTGCATTATTTCTTTCTTGCACAGTAGTTGGTGTTCAGAAATGTAATGTGCAGAAAGTATAATGATTTCTTTGGCAATGCAAGTCATGAATTTACTGACATTTGAAAATGCAAATAAAAACTAGGGATATTACAAGAACCAATTATGCAGTACTGGATTAATTACCTCATTTTAACTCAACTTAATTAATAATAACATGGATTGTGTAATGGGGTATCCATTCTTCTAGTTATATGTTGTGGCATAGCTCATTTCTCTTATATCCATCCTTTAGAGAAAAAGAAGCAATAAAAGAACTTCTAATTACCTATATATTAGATCTAGAAATATTTCAAGGCAGGCAAATCAAGGCATTCATATATATATCAAATACACAAAAATGAAGAAACTAATCAAGTTTTGGAGAATTCACTCAACTAATGAGATAATTATATCCTATGGTCCAAAAGGTTAATTGTAACATTTAACGAACTAATATTTGTATTAAAATTAACCCTTTACATGAATATTTAAACCCCACAAAAGCAGAAATGGGTTGTAATTAATGATCATGATGATTGTAAATCTAGTAATTAAGCTAGGATTAGAGCTCAAAATGTGGCAATTTAATAACAAAAATTGAACACATATATGCAAAAATAAAACAAGTTGTAGCAAAAGGGATTAGCTAGAAAGAAATGATCCCAGAAACATTGAACTCTGAACCAAGAAGATGAAAACCGGATTTTGATATTGAAAAGTTTAACCAAGAAGATGAAAACCGAATTGAATTATCTGAGCTGCCCTCTTGTAATAAATTAATTATCATAAATTGAAAGCCAATAGATATTGGTAGCATTGGTAAGGAATAGAAATAGTTGATGATATCAATAGGCCAAGTTGCAAATTAATACTCCAATCCAAAGAGTAGGTCCACCCCAATATACATGTAACTGCACAAATTCATCAACTCTTCAAAACACCAACCAGCCATGCCACTCATACATTACTATCATCTTTATTCAATTCAAATCAACAGAGATTAAAAATGTCCATAAACTAATCAATATCACTAGATTTATATTATCAACAGTAAATCACTAATCAAGATTAGATATATATTAAACCATATGATATACATAAAAAAATTAAATTAATACTTAACATATAATACCTCAGACTTCCACGTTTATCGTCTGAAGAAGGAGTCTGATCGCTATGTTGATTGCCATCAAACCTAGAAATTGCAGGAATTAGGTTTGAATAAATAAAAATGAAAGAGATAATAATTAAAAGAGGAATATGGAAGTGGAGAGTAAAACAAAAGAAATTACCCCTTAATGGTAAAAATTTCCGAAATCCAGAACTTGTGATTTCTGATAAAAAAATAAAATGAATAAGAACAGATCTATGGGGGTTTAATCAGCGTTATTTCATCAGCAGAGTTAAGTTCACTCAGTAGTCAATCCTGTCGGTTTCAGATATATATATATATATATATATTAAAATATTGAGTTGGAAAAGAAAAAAAAAAAAAAGCAAAGTCAGAATCATAAAAACTGGGAAATTAAATTAAAACAGTGAGTGAGTTGTATATATATTTACAGTCGTTTATTGCCGATGCAGCATCATCAAGATTCTCACCACCTAATAGCTCCGGTGAAGAGAGAGAGAGAGAGAGAGAGAGAGAGAGAGATGATGATGATGATGATACTAATTAACTTAATTAATTAATTAATTACCGGCCACCATATATGCTCTTGCATGTGAATCTTGATGATGCTACACCAGAAAACAACGACTTTATTTATTTGTAGAGAGAGAGAGAGAGAGATGATGGAGTATGTATATATGGAGAGAAAGAAGGGGTGAAATATATATGAAGAAGTTGTGAGAGAATCAAAGAGCCCACGAGTGTGATGCTGATGTGGCACATCTCCACTGGGTCAAATTGAAAGAAGAAAACTGTGTGTGTGGGGTCAGCAAACAAGAATCTCCAGTTTTGAAACTCATTTTCAGACGCAAGAACAGAACAAACACAACCCTATTTCATTATCACGCCAAACTAGAACAATTAAATATTCAACAATACCTCTCTCACTAATTAATCTCCACATTCCACTATCAATAAACCTTATCATCCACCTTAAATAAATCACTCCACCAAATCACAAGATTAATTAAGATTTTATATACACTAAATCCGCCACTTTAATATTCTTATATTGACTTCAGGTGTGTGTGTATATATATATATGATTGGCATCTTTGAATGAAAGAGAAAGGCAAATAATGTGGTTAGATAATTAAAAAAATAATATTACAATCAGATGTTTAATTACTTCACTAAAAGGGAATGGTAGAAAAAATTAAAGATTACACGTACAAATTTTATTTATTATAAATTTATTTACTGAGAATCATACATTATTATGTTTTCTTTTTTCTATGTATAAAAATATGAGCGCTGAAACAATCGAGTTGCACAACCGGCAGGACAATTTTCAAAATTACTTATATAATTGATTTTGTTTTAAATATGTACAAGAACGGCTTTACTAAATGTGCAGATTCAATTTTAAATATATGGTTAATTTGCATGTTAAGAAAATATTGATAAGGGCTATTGACTTGCCTAAAAAAATAAGGAAATAATCAAAATATGGAAGTATATTCAATTATTATTATTATTATTATTATTATTATTATTATTATTATTATTATTATTATTATTATTATTTGCAATTTTCTAAAAACATTGCACAATTCAGAAAATTTGGTTAATTTGTCTTTTTGATAAAAATAAGAAAAGTCAAAAAATGTTCGGAAGCGACATAATATGATCATATCATGAAATTATGTGGAAAAAACACTATAAAGTTACACGATATGATCATATCATGTAACCTTCATGGAAAATTATATAGTGTAACCTCTGATAAAAATATGATTTCTTTTATTTTTATCAGAAGAGAACAAATTTATCAAATTTCCTAAATTATGGTAGAAAAATAATAAAATTATCTTATGTGAATTATGATATTTCAAGGTATTTTTCCTATATAAGTATTCACATACACGTATGATGACGTATATCTATCAACATGTGGTGGTTTCACGATTGCTTGAGTATTTAATGTACTTTGGTGCAAATTCTTTTTCTTTTTAATTTTTTTCTTTCGGACAATTAAATTATATTTAAGAGATGACAACCAGGTAAAAAGAGTCCCCATGTTTGACATATAAAAACTCATATAAGATGTAGTTATATTATCTATAGATCAAACTTATTTTTTTAAATTTATATATATGTAAATTGTGAATAGTGATATTGTAGTTAGATTGATTTATTTCATATTATATTTTTTTTCGGGGCATAGCTTAATGACAAATTAAGAAGGGGTTGTTAATTATATTGGAGGTTAGTAATGTAAGTTCGAATCCTAAAGGGAATAAAATTACTCTTTTCTAGGATAAGATTTTGTTAGTGATATCAATAGACTCAACCTCAAAATAAAATCATTTAAGTAAAATAGAGCACAACTTTAAAAAATCGAGATTGTTATCCTCAATTTAGTCATACGTAGCCATGAAATTGGATTATAAAAATAAGTTGTCCTCTATTTTTAAAAACCCTAATTCTCTTTGTAGACTGTGCAAAACATAGCTAAATGATACCCTTTCCCCCCTCCAATTTCATGTGAACTACACGCCAAAATGAAGAAATGTTAGTGGATCAAAATGGTAATGGAAGTATAACATTAATAATCATATTTATATATAGGCATTAATTGTATCCTCCAGTTGAACATACATCAAGAGGATGACATTCAATAAATGTGTAGATATAACGATTTCTTATACTTTTTTTTTTTTCCATAACTACATATCAAGCATTGTCCGAAATAATATGAGCACATGGTCTCTTTTCTAACACGTAGATGTTGACAATATTACGGGTGAGTTTCTAGCTAGAAAAATAAATGTGGTCCTTCACTTTTTGCTTTTAATAAATAAGTTTTCTTTTTCTTTAATAAAGTTGAAAATTAAAACTTTGGATCAAGCATATAAATTAATCACAAGTTGCTAATTTAAAAAAATGCTTCTATCATTTCAATATGTTTTTTGTTGGATGAAATAACATATAAGCAAATATATAATTTGAATTTTCTTTCTTTTTTTTTGCACTAGATAAACCATCCTTTGTTTCAATGTAACACTGTATGTCCATCTAATATTTCAAAATATAAAACCACATATTACATATATATATATATATATGATATTTTATTATTGATTAACATTTGACATGTATTAAAAATAATGAAATCTAGATGAAATATCACAATATAATAAGGAATCAATTATATATACTCATTTAATAACATTGGTTGGGTAGTGAAATTCAAAGAAAAAAACAAAAATTAATTTCACTCATTAATGAGTCCATTCATATACATTAAAATAATTTAGCTAGTTCCACAGTTACGTTTGGCTAATCTGAGAATAATAATATATGATTATTCGAAGTTCATATCACGTAAATCGGAAAATATGTCTTAATAATGATAATTTGACCATTCGAAGTTGATATCATATAAATCGGAAATGTGTTTTAATAATAATTTAGTAGAGTAGGTCTTGTGTGAGACCGTCTCACGGATCCCATTCCGTGAGACGGGTCAATCTGATCTGGTCAAAATCAAAAAGTCAACGATCAACTGTCAAAAGTCAACGGTCAAAGTCAAAAAGTCAACAGTCAAAAGGTCAACGGTCAACGTCGGTCAATTGTCAGTCAACACCGTTGACTTAAAATTATTACATGATACACATAAAAGTATTACCTCATATACATGAAAATATTACATGATACTTTTATAGTTATTATGTGATATTTTCAAAAAGTATTACATGATATATATAAAAGTATTATATGATATATATAAAAGTATTACATAGTGATATTTTCAAAAAATATTACATGATATTCATAAAAGTACCACATCATGTTTTATTCTCATAATGTAATATTTTTATGTGTACTATGTAATACTTTTATGTATATCATGTAATACTTCATAATGTAATACTTTTATGTATATCATGTGATACTTCATAATGTAATACTTTTAAGTGTACCATGTAATACTTTTATGTATATCATGTGATACTTCATAATGTAATACTTTTAAGTGTATCATGTAATACTTTTATGTATATCATGTGATACTTCATAATGTAATACTTTTAAGTGTATCATGTAATACTTTTATGTATATCATGTGATACTTCATAATGTAATACTTTTATGTATATCATGTGATACTTTCAAAAAATATTACATGATACATATAAAAGTATTACGTGGTGATATTTTGAAAAAGTATTACATGATACACATAAAAGTATTATCTCATATATATAAAAGTATTACATAATTTTTATATTCAACCCGACCCGACCTGTCTCACGGATAGTCTCACCCAAGACTTTGTCAATCTAGTATATATTATATTTTCCAATGTTGGGTACTGAAAAGAAGGATCAACTTAACAAGGAACTGTTCAAATACTAAATTCCAAGGACTAAACTATGGAGCATTTTACTTTTAATATTATATATATGTGGAATTATATATCATGCATATAAATTTAAGATGAGAAGACAAGTACACATTTTTTTTCTTTAGAAAGAAAAATGGAACCACTAAAAGAAAAATGAATATTTGTTGTGATAATAAAAGTTATTGTGAAAAGTCTAGCTAATTTTTGTAACAACAAATTGTCGCAAAATATACTAATATAAATTGATAATAAGTTGTCACAAAAAACAACGAAAAAAACTCATTTGCGACATCATGTTGTTGTTATTGCAAAAAAAATTATTTGCGAGAAGGCTTTTGTGATAATTGCTTAATGAAAAGATGTTGCAAAATGATTTTGCGACAATTATCAATATTTATGCGACTACAAAAATATTCTTTTTTTTTTTTTGTAATGCACTCTATTTAGTGCAACTAAAAAAGTCCAAAGTTACATCTACTTACAACAAAGAAGGTAAATCATAATTGGAAGGGTTAAAAATCATTTTTCATCTTACAATTATGGTATCTTTCAATTTTGATTTCATAATTTTCAGTTTAGTTTCACAATTTAAAGATATATCTGATTTCAGGCAAATCTCACAGAATTGAGATTTTCTGATGATCTATGAGTGATGTAGCAATAGATGTCAAATTCTTATTGATTAAAACGTGTCACCGCACTAATTTTTAGGTCACCAGAAATCCTTAGTTTGAGGGTCACTTACATCGCTCGTGACATTTTTCAATAAAATTCAAATTTTCTAGTCAAAATTGAATTGAAATCGAACAAATTTTTAAAATGTTAGACTAAATTGAAAATTGTGATACATATATAATCAATCGAAAAACACCATTGTGACACGAAAATTTATTTTAGCCCTAATTGGAACGGGTTACATGCTAATTAAATATATTACATTTTCTTAAAAAATATTACTCTAACTTCCTTTTTTTGGAGGGTAGTATTACTCTAACTCAAGGACATGCAGTAATTAACGTTAAATCTTTAAGATCAATTGAATGTTTTAATTAGTTGGTGCAAGTGGGAAACTTTATTATTTATGATGGTTGTTGAGGTTTGGGCCATCACTGCAGGCCAACCATTCACTTGTTAGTCGTCCACCTGATAATTTGTGGTGATATTTTTGTAATCTATGAAATAACTTAATTTCTATTTTCTAAAACATGTAGAAATTTTCAAAATATATAAATGATCACTTGTTTTAGAATTATTTATAATAAATATTATACACTTTTTAGTATTGTTTTGATGAAGTGACGATAAGTATGAATTAACTAGTAAGCACAATTTGTAATAATTAAATTAAAAAGCTTGTAATATATATATATATATATATATATATATATATATATTAATATATATATTTGTGTGGGAGAAAGTAGTGGTGCCCACGGTTCGCCGGAAACCAGAACCGGCCGGTTCGAAACCGGCGGTCAATGGTTTGGGGAACCGTTGATCCAGTTCCGGTTCCAAACCGGAATCGTAAACCGGTTTTAGCCGGTTCGGTTTCGGTTTATATATGCTAAAACCATGAACCGGCGGTTCACGGTATTATTATTATTATTTTTAGTTGGACGAATGAGGTAGTGCCACGTGTCCGTCGGAGCTCCGACGAAAAGTAGCCGTTGTCGCCGGAGTTCGGCGAAATAGAGCCGTTGTCGCCGGAACCGGCGGTTAACCGCGGGTTCGAAACCGGGCCAAACCGGCCCGCATTTTTTTTTTTAAAATTGACCGTTGGACACGTGTCGCGCCAGGATCACTTGACTGTTGGAGATCAACGGTCGAGATTTGAGGACCGTTGTAAACCGGCGGTCGATCCAACTCAAGAGAGTGACATACGTAGCCGATCCACTTCGACACTTTGAAGTGATATTTTCTCCATACATTTTAAAAATGAGAAAGTATCAAATTTGAACGTGGACTTCACGGTGACGTGCAACTACTGTGGAAAGAGCTACAAATTCAAGCACAGAGGGGGCTACGGAACGTTCAACAACCACATCATCAAGAAGCATCCGGATAAGATGGATAATGACCGCTCTCAAACCCATCTTTCTCGATAAAATACCGGTTCCACTTTGGGAACCGGAGGTAACGACCCTAACTTCCTTTTTAAATTTAGTCAATTAAGTCATAGGAGAGGAGTAGCCGAATTAATTGCTAAAAAACATCTTCCTTTTCAATTTCCAACCGATGATGATTATGAAGAATTTACTTCTCAAGTTTTTCAACCCGCTAGTAGAAGAATATCTAGGAATACCGTTACACGTGACATAGATAAAATTGTAGGTGAATATAAATATGCTTTAATTGAAGAATTAAAAAATTTAACACAACGAGTATCTATTTGTTGTGATGTGTGGAAAGATCCTTACGGAAACCATGATTATTTAGGAGTAATGTGTCATTGGATAGATGATGCATGGAACATGCAAAAACGATTAATTGTCTATGTCGAATTTGATGAAAGACATAGTTCCGTAGCAATTGCTAGAAAAATAATAAAAATTGTTAATGATTATGATATAGTGCTAAAAATATTTTCGATTGGTTATGATAATGCCGCTCCTAACACCGCTAGTATACCCATATTAAAGGAATTTTGTAGGCCTCCAATAGATGGTAAACTTTTTCATATTCGTTGTGTACCCCATTGTTTGAATTTGTGTGTACAAGATGGTCTAACCGCTTTGCATGATAAAATTAAATCTATTATGGATGCAATTTATGAAATTGCTAAATCAACACAATACCATAAAAAATGGGCAAGATTTTGTAAAAATAATGGAATGGAAGTTAAGAAATTTGTGATGGACGTAAAATATAAATGGAATTCAACTTATTATATGCTTCAAGATTCTTATAATTATAAAGAATTGCTAATTGAATTTTATAAAGAAAACCCACATGAATTGATATATTTGAATAGCAACTCTTGGGATGCATGCATTAATTTAATTCAACTTTTAAATTTTTTTGAAGAAGCCACTAGAGAATTAAGTGGCACTTATTATCCTACTTCTCCATTAGCCTTAAATCATTGTGTTAAAATTGCTTTAATTTCGAATGAACATTGTGCATGTCCTATTATAGGTGAGACTATTATAGCAATTAAAGCAAAATGGTTAAAATATTTTCACGAACTTCCCGATATATTTTTAATAGCTAAATTATTAGATCCTAAGATTAGAGAAGATGGTCTAATGGAATTATTACGTATGTATTATAGTGATTTGTTCCCCCATTTTTTGTTATCCAATTATGATGTAGTTGACTATGTTCCAAATTATGTAGAAGTTGCAACTAGAGCTAAAACATATTTGTATGAATTATTTAAAGAATATAAAACCTCATTAGGGGATGATTGTGGGGATAATTTAGGTGCTCAAAATGTAGGTGGTAGTAGTAGTTCTTCACATAATCCATATAATGTTAGTGGTCTTAGTGCATTTTATGATTTTTATGATAACTGAACACAAAAACGAGCTAGGGGGTCTAATCCCACACAAGAGTTAGACATATATTTAAGTTGTACATTTGAATTTATTTCTTTTGAAAACTCTGTGGATCTTTTGAAGTGGTGGTTAAAAAGGATCAACACTTATCCTATTTTAAGTCATATTGCAAAGGAGATTTTTCAAGTCCCGCCTCCAACGTTTCCGTCGAGTGCGCCTTCTCCAAAGGACGACATATGTTGAATCCAAAAAGGGCAAGATTGACCGTAGAGAATGTTCAAAACATTACTCTACTTGAAGATTGGCTTCGAGCCAAGAAACGTCAACAAAATCTAGATTTATCTGTCTTTGATGACGATGACCCCGACGAGTATGGCTACGATTCCAACACATCCTCCTCCACCGAAACTAATGGGTAAGTTTGAGGTAAGAGAACTACGTGAGCTTTGATTCCCTAATTCAATTTAGGGATACGTAGGCAATTTCATTCTAAGTTTGATATTCACTTTCAAACTTAGAATATCAAACTTAGAATGAAACTGAAGCTCTTTCATTTTTTCTTTTTTTACTTCTCTTAATTGTAATGAGAAAAGGAGCTGTGTGGTAGATGTGTTTCTCAAAGAAAGGAGGAGATAATAAGATGTGTCTTAGATGCACGTCTTATTATGTCCTCTTTTCTTTGAGACACATCATCTACCACACATCATTCTTTTCTCATTACAATTAAGAGAAGTAAGAACTAAGAACTACGTGGGCTTTGATTCTCTAATTCAATTTAGAGATACGTAGACAATTTTATTCTAAGTTTGATATTCACTTTCAAACTTAGAATGAAACTCAAGCTTTGTTTTTTTTTATTCCTCTTTCAATTTGTAAGTTGTAATTTTTTTAAATTCAAATTTAGAAGTTTGTTGTTTGTAAGTTGTAGTTTTTTAAAATTCAAACTTAGAAGTTTGTTGTTTGTAAGTTGTAATTTTTTTTAATTCAATCATTGATTATTCGTTATTTGTAAGTTGTGATTTTTTTTAAATCAAACTTAGTGTTTATACTTTGTAAGTTGTAAATTTTGGATATTTATACAAAGTTGTATATTTTTTAACATAAATACATTGTTTAAAAAAAAAAAAAAATCGAAAAACCGGAAAACTGGCCGGTTCGAATCGAAACCGGTGGTTAAACCGCCGGTTACAAACCAGAACCGGAACCGAACATACCCCGATTCGATTCGGGTTAGACCCTCCCCGATTTTCCGAATCGCCGGTTCGAAACTGGAACCGGCGGTTTAACCGAACCGGGCACCACTAGGAGAAAGAGAGAGTATGATGTAAATATGTAATAACGTGTTGACCCACTCCAAATAAAATCGATTGTTATAAATTTCATCGTACCCAAATATATACAATACCAAATAACTAAATAATGTATTCTTTATTTTTTTCAAGTACAGCGATTTATATAAGTTTGTTTTGAAGTTTTATTAGCCACAATTAAAGCGAATTTTTCACAAGATACCCTTAATTTATAAGTAATGAATTGCACATAATTAACTCATCCTACATAAATTCTTGAGACGATTTGACAAGAGTTTTTTTTTTTTTTAATTATGCAGCATAAATTTTTATAATTTTTACCATGGTTAAACAAAAATAATTTTATGTAGAAAAGGAAGGGGCAGTTGAAAAGATGTTTGATGTAAATAGACTTCAGAATTTGACAGCGCTGAGAGATCCATCTTTGTGGGGCTAATCAAATCTAACACGTATTGATTCCACCATAATCTTCTTTTTTTTTTTTTTTTTTCTTGTCTTTTTAAATAAAAATTTTAAAGTAAAGTTTTGATTGAATTTAATAAAAATTTCTAAACATAAATATGTGAATTTTTGACTGAATTTAAGTATAAATATTCCTCTTGCATTATTTAAGTATATCTCTTACATATTTAAGTATGTGATTTATGCACATAAGTATGTGATTTCTGTCTTCAAGTATGATTGAATTTAATATTTTTCAATATTAATATTGATATTAAACAATTGTTTAATATTTTTTAAACAAGTATGTGCCGTAAGTTCTCTCAAACTCGTCTAGCTAAAGACGTAAAATTAAGCACTTGTTGGGAGACAATCCAAATATTTATTGTTTTTTTAGATACGATGTGTTTTTTAAGTTTAAGTCATGTATATAATAAATTTAAAAAAATTGAAAAAAAAATAAAAAAATCGACCCGGCCGGGCACCGTGTGACATAGCGCGCCACGCGGCCGGGCTCCCCAAGACCAAGATGCACGCGAAAAGAGGTAAGACGCGTCACCCGGCTGCGTGCCGTGTGACCCGGATCGGGTGGCGCCCCAGGTAAAAAAAAATTTCATTTTTTTTCTTATTTTTGTTGTGGGTTGGATTGGAGTGTTGTGGACTGGGCTGGGTTTGAGTCGAATAGTGGGTTAAATAGATCCGTCTTACGAAAAGGAATCCGTAAAACAGTCTTATATGAATTTTTGTGTTTGAAAAAATATTAGTTGGAATGATCAAGGGGCGGGGTGAGACTATGATCTCAAGAATAATACAGAAAATTAATATAAGAAGATTAAATAGGAACGCAGGTACGGACAAAATATAAAGAAAACAAATGAAGAAACGATATAATTAAATGAAGAAATTAATTAAAAGCAATGAGATTCAAAGGAGCTTCTCAGGTCGTTCTTTTAGATCAGATGGTGACTGAATGGTGAAGTCCCACTTTTGTGGACTTTGTTCAATCTAATTTATTAAATATCTCTCCCTTTCTCTCTCCGTATATTATGTCCTATATATTATGTAGGATAAACCAGATGCATGGATTTTAAATTCATGCAATTGTATTGATTCAGATATTTTTTTTTTTTAATTCATGCGCTGACCTTTATATTATATTAGTGTGATATTTATGTTATATTAGTATGAACTTTATGTACAAATATTCTAACATTTATGTAATATTTTAACTTAAAAAAAAAACAATTTTGCCACAATTTGTACATATATACTTTTATATAATTACTTATATCTTTATATCAACACAGACGTACTTTTATGTAATATACAAATATACAACTAATATAACTAAAATGTATAACACGCGGGAACAAGTTGAGCGCAAAAATCAAGACGCGTGAGGATGTGTGAGAGTGCGTGGACGCACGTCACGACATCAGAAGTGGTACCGGATCGATTTGACCCAATTATATGAATTTTAGATCTATATACCTGGTGTAAATTTTTGTGTAATTACATTGAGATTTATGTTTATATTTATAAAACCAAAAAAAAAAAAAAAAGGTTTGGTATGTATATGTTGACAATTGAAAAAGAATAAGTGTTCCATGTAAGATTCAAAACGCAGCAATTTAAAATGATACATAAATTTGTGAAAATACAATAAATTACCCCTTTCACACCATCACATGTAATTTTGTATCAATCTTTTACCGATTTATAACAGAAAATGATGAAATTATCCATATTTATATATAATCGTGCGTGTATATGAATATATCGTGTATATGAATCAAAATGACAGTGTACACCAAATGTATGAATATGAGATGTATTAACATGAGGCGAAATCATATACACGGCTTTTCATCAATTATATATGTACATGAATTGATGTAATTATATATATATATATATATATATTGTTCATTTATTTATTTTGTAATTTAGTCTCACTCTTTTGTTAGTTAACAATCCTTTTGTTTAAAAAAGATAATTAAGGGTTTGGATCAATTTGGTCAGTTGATCAAATAAGAGTGGACTAAATGAGTTGCAATTTTGTAGGTCCGATAAAAAAATTAGAACAACTCAAAGGATCAGGTCGGGGCAATTCTTACTAACTCATTTAAAATAATTTAATACTATCAAATTTCTAAACACATCCCGCAACATTATTATTCTACTCTTTAAAATATATAATATTATTATAAGGATATTTATGTTTTTAATTTTTATTTACCTTTAATTTATTTTATAATGTGTGTTAATTAATATGGGGATCATGAATGTGTATAGCCCCCACTTTTTTTTATCTACTTTCTCTTCTTCGCAGTTATGTAGGGTTTCCACTTTGTCATTAACAGAACCGGAAAATAACTGTTTCTGATCTGTAAAGCGAAAAAGAGAAGAAAAAAAAAGTGCCAATTGGAAATATTATTAAATAAATATAATTACAAGTCGAATTTGATATTTTGAGGTTCCCAACAACAAAGACTCCACCTGAACAGAGGACCCATTTCCGTACAATCTGATCTGGCCTCCCTTCAATTCTCCATTTCACTTTTCTTTTTCTTCAAAAAAAAAAAAAAAATTGGCAAAAACTCATGTGCAACCGTCGCACCATTTATAGCACAAAAAAACATATTTATTGTCGTAAAAGGCGTACTTGAATAACTCATATTTATACTATAAAAAACATATTTATAAAATACATACTTATAGTTGAGTTATATCTGTAAAAAATATACTTGAATCATGTCATATGTGAAACAATCTCACAAGAGACCAACTCAAAAAAAATTTTGGGAATATTTTCAATTAAATAACAAAAATTATGTGGGTGATTCATTTTTTTTTCCTTTTATATATAGAATCAGTTGCGGAATGACTTAAGGTATGCATACATATAGACAACCTTCTTTTTTTTTTTTTTTTTGGTTAAAATTGGAGTAGGGAAATTCTATTTAAATTGAGATAGAGAAATAAATAAATAATTTAAAACGTGTAAATAATTAAATATGAAAAGAAGATGATGAAAATAGAGCATCAAATATTTATATATGGTCCCTCCCCTCCCTCGCGTTCCTCATGCAGGCCACGTGATGGTCACGTGTGTGCTGTCCCCCAATCTTTCGTAACTTGACTTTACATATTTATTACTAACCAAACACGTCATTAACTCGTCAAGCTGTGTGTATATTAGAGAATTGGAAGCCTGTTTTGTCATTTTAGTTGTTCACTGTTTTTGTCATGCCTAATCTTGGTGTTTGGTGGACTTTTTTTTTTTTTGAATTATATGGAAGTTTCCAACTGAATATGACAATTGACATAGTGTGTGTGTGTGTGTGAGACTAAATAAAGAAATAAAAAACCTCCTATCAAACCTTTGAATATGGTATTTGTTTTGGTTTTCTTTTTCTTCTTGTTTTGTTTTTCCACTTATGGCCAACGGTATTATTGTCTCACTTTTTGTGAATGGTTTCGTGCAAATTATACATTTTATCTTCTGTTTTTGTTTTACCAAATATATTGTTATATATAAGTGTGTGTTGTGTGTGTACTATTTTAGAGTAAGTGATTGAGATTTTAGGTGTTAAAAATGCATCAAAACTTCTTTTCCAAAGTTTTCATTTTTATTTATTATTATTAAGGGAATTTATATCCACATTAAATGTTCATTCACCTAAAAATTGTTAGGTTTTCATGCACCTACGTTAGCTTGTTGCTCTCCACACAATGTTTACCATAAAATCATGCTGACCTAACCCTTGGCAGTTTTATTACGTCATTTTTCTGATATTTTTTGCTTCTTCGAAATTATAAAAAAAAATATCTTACATGTATAAAAGAATCATATACTGAATGTGTATTGTGATGATACCACAAAAAAAAAAAAATCATATATATAGTATACGCTTCATCATTAATAATATGGCATTCATCATTAGTTTAATTAATTGTAAATCATAATAGTTACAAGTATAACATATATATCAACATAAACACAATTTCAAAGAGTACGTACGATATTTATAAAAGCATACTGATACATATAGTAGACATGATAATTAATATAATTTAAATTAGTAAATTAAAATAATAGAAAGTAAGAAAGACAAATTTGGTACAAGATAAGATGGAGCCCGCTAAGTAATGGAGTTGTGCCATCATAATCCATTTGAAAGTTTAATTAATTAGTCTTAATTAATCTACTTTAGACATTAAAAGGCGTACCATTGAGAATTACTCTTAAGGACTCCACTGCTGTGTCATGATTAATTAACCATATACTCCAGGCCATTATTTATTTCCATTTTTTTTTTGAGGAAATTCATGACTCCAATAGATGTTAAACAAAAAAAAAAAAAATTAATATACAAAAAAAATATTACATGTTGTATAATTTTAAGTGAATAAATAATTAAAATATGTTAATTAAATTGCTAACTCTATTAAAAATTTAAATTGAAATAATATATGGAAATGTATCAATATTGAACGATTAATTATGTAATTATTTAAGTGAATTAATTAAAAAATTATGTTAAATAAAAATAAACTTCACATTTTGATTGATGTTAATGTTAAATGTATTTAATATTGGTACTTTCCTTAATATATATATATATATATATATATATATATAACCGTTAGAATAATTAATATTAGATACATATTATAATATAAAAAAAAAGTACATCACATAAATAATTAAATAATTGTATAACATATTAGATTTTTAGAAATATTACACTATATTAAAATTTAATACACCTAATAAAAAATAAATATTCTAAATTAATAATTTAATATAAAATATGGTAAAGTATATTAATAACTAAAAATGAATAAATAATTGAACGTTGTCGGTTGAGGTGACATTCACCTCTATTGAAGGTTTAAAAAAAAAACTAATAATAAATTAATATATAGGAATAGAAATGAGTGACATATTTAATATTATTCAAGTATTTTGGTTATCTAATATTGAATATACTTACTACATGAAATTTATTTTAGTGTTAAACGTATATATTGATATATACTTTAATTGAAAGATATAACTCAATACTTATTATTATATAAAAAGAACCTCACATAAATAACTAATATATAATTATATTACATAGTTTCCAAAAACTAACATGATTGTACACCAACAAAACTGAATTATATACAAATTTGGGCCACCGGTTAAAAATATTTTTTTGGGCCAAGTTTACTTAATGGGTCAAAACATAGCCCAATAACCTACTAGCCAATTCACTCTACTTTCAATTTTCTGTATAAAATATTACCAATAAAATACAAATCCAGTGATGAAATAAATCAAAGTATTAGTAAATCAAACATTAGATATCCTTGAAAGCTATCTTTTATTTAACTTTTGAATATTAAAAAAAAAAACATAAGACCTTTTTACATAGTTTCAGGAGATGAAGTCGCACAACCTATAATCTATATTAAAAGTCAACTCTATTTTCATAAGACTATCTCTGTTTTATATGTAATAAGTTATAAATGACTTACCTTAGAAAATTAGATTATTGAGAATGTTTAACAAGTATCGTACACTGGTTCAAACTTTCCAAAAAGAAAATCTCAGCCAATCTATGTTCAACTTTCTGTATAAATACAATCAATAAATTTAGCATAGTTTATTTAGAATTTTAGATTGATTAAATTGCAAAAGAAAAAACATAAAGTGAAAAAGAATAGTTCAAATATGAATAAAATCCTCGTACTATTTTAGTAGGTTCTCTTTTTCTCGATTGATATTATTTTAAAAAAATTTAAACTACAAACTAATTTTGTTTTTACATGATTGGATCGATCTCCTTATCGAACAGGCTTTTTGGACCAATATTTTATTCTACAAAAAATAATAATATAATAATAACATAACATACAGTAAAAACAGAAAATTCGAAGCAGAAATGCGGACAATTTTTGCAATGAAAGGGATCTTTTCTCAGAAATCGAAGTATTGAGCTTTCATTCATTATCAGAGACACGCATAATTCTTCAGAATCTATTGTCGGAATTTACCAGGTAATTAGCTTTCTTTTTTTCATAAGCAATGGATACAGGTTTTCACTTTTTCGTATTTTTTTTTTCTTTCTGATTCTTATGAATTCTTGGATATCTTCATCTTCGTCTTCTTTTACTTTTTTACTGTACCATTTTCATGTGGAATTATGTTTTTAAATTTTCCGTTCAGATGGTTAATTGGAGTTTTGTTGGAATTTGGTTGAAATTCTATTCTGAAATTATTCATTTTCATTGTAATTACTCTTTTTTTCTTCTGTTTCTTGAATTTCTCAAATTTTGGTCATTTGTGAGTACAAGACTCTCCCAATTCGTCGAATTATGTGATTGATGAGTTTTTGTTTAATTGCATGACGTTTTTACAGATGAAATAATGCGGCCATTGGGATTTTATACAGACATTTGATTATTGTTTTTGCATTGAGTACTAAGGGGCAGAAATTGAGTGTAATAATCAGCTGATTTAGAATTGAAGCGGCGGAGCTTACTTCGATCAGGTTTATTATTGTTTTTACG
Source organism: Scutellaria minor (assembly GCA_954870855.1). Lineage (NCBI taxonomy): Eukaryota > Viridiplantae > Streptophyta > Magnoliopsida > Lamiales > Lamiaceae > Scutellaria > Scutellaria minor. Next base: position 7,959,554 of record OX940729.1, read on the forward strand.
ATCAATCATCGCTATCGAACATCTTATGTTGATATTGTGTTGGGAATTGGGAAATTTTGCATCTTGGCAATGCTTCCATGTGATTGATTAGCTGGTTTTGGAATTTATTGTTTTTTTTTTTTTTAAAATATCATTTCCTCGAAAAGGTAAACATTGTTTGGCATTTTCTGAGTTATGTTTTAATGTGTTCTGTTTACAAGTTTAAGTTCATAGTATTTTGGTCAGAGTTGTAATGGCCCCACGCTTGCTATTTAGGAAATGATAGCGATTATTGACTCGTAGCAATGAGTCTACAGTTAAATGTATTTATTTCACTATGTCTTTGAAACTAAAGTTGTAATATGGATATGTGACTGGGGACACCTGGTGCTTTGTATGGAATTTTGCAGTGTGCAGAAACTTGTAATTGAACATTAATTCATTGGAGAAACTTTTACAACCTTTTCTTTTCAGATTCTCAAGGGTAATATGAATGCTGTTATAAGCTACTGCACTATTATGTCAATGTGTCTAACATTAAAGAGAATGTTCAGATGACTTTGTTTCAACTGTATGAAATAACTGTGTAGGATTCTATACTATTCTTTGAATGTTTGCTAGTTTTTATTATTTCTATTGAATGATTGAAGCTAATTATTGACAAGCTTGAGGAATCAAATATGGTAAACCTTGCGGAAATATTTCCTACCTGGCACATGTAAATTACTACCATTCATTCCATGAACATATGTTCCCTGTGTCTCAGATTGAGCATTATTACGTACTTTTCTATGTCCACATATACTACCTCATTTTTTAAATGGATATCTTCTTTAAAGTAGTAGATTTACAGTTTGAGTATTCCTTTGCTAAATATAATCTGATTCTAGAATCTCATCATTGAAAGAAATTTTAGCTTAGTGCGAAGGCCATGCTTCAGTAAAATCTCAAATTTGTACTTCTCTAATAATTATTATGCATCCTTGAGAAATGCTCTTTACTCATAAAACACTTGATAAACATATGCTGGATATCTGTTGCTTTCCATGCTCTTTTGTCCAGTATCTTAACCATAACCCTGTTACAGGAAATCTTTTAGTTTGTGTTTCTTTTGCTGACCCTTTTTTAGGATCACAGATCCAACATAGGCTAGCTTTACTATTAGCCACTCTGGTTCTCGTATCTTGATGCCTCATCTTGTATTGTTGGTTTGTGGAACTTTAAGTTGATCTGGCACATGATATTTAGAGTTATTATTCCCTATTTGATGAGCCAAAATCTTGACTTTAGTTAACCAAAATGATAAAACAGGATCCCTCTGATGTACCATATGGACGTGATCTGCTCTTTATAAAAACCAAAAAGTTTGTACATACAAAATTTAGAAAAGTGAAAGCAAAGAAAAGGTAACTAGCAGTCCATCTACTCAATGCATATTTTCTCTATGAAATTCTTGGACTTATTTTTTTTGGTGATATATCTCCTGACCTCCTAAATCGTACACAACTTTCTTTTATATGTATGGGAAAAAGCTGAGTATAGCAATTTTTATAGTACGGCATCCTAGCCATTAAAATTGCAATAAGAATTTTCTGGTGATGGTGATTTTAAATGTAATTGTAACATGCAGCTACTTCGATGCAGTATCTGGTTAATCGGATCCTCTCATGCATGTTTTCATTAATCTGGATATGCAATTGATTGATCATCTTCTGTTCTGTGGAATCTCTTAAGAGGGCTTTCATCCAAAATGCTTTTGAATAGTATGGTAGTCTCTGTCAGGACCCTATTTGTGCACCACATCTTAGGAGCTCGTAAAATGTGTTTGTCATATCAGTTTAGAACTTGTCGAAGAGCTGCTTGGACAGACATCATGTCTAATTATTTGAATCATATGCCATTCTAAAATCTGAATGCTTAATAGATTATCCATTAGCTGATTCTAGACTTAGAGCGAATGTTCCTGAACAATCTTTGTCATTCTTTCAGGCTTTTCAGTTCAGCTTAAATACAATGAACAATCAATATGGGGAAGAACAAGTAAGTTGAGAAACTTTAGTGTTGTGTGGTTTTATGAAACAGCCCATTAATGCATTTCTTTTTTTCAGGATCAAGTATGTGTTGCAGGATTTCATGTTCCCAATTCACCAGATGCAAGTTACAACAATGCATACCCTGAAACAGAAGACGATGGGCGAGAACCACCTACCCTACCTCCACACTTGCAGCGTACTTTGTTAAACCAGCCAACGAACTGTGATCCTTTTGCATCCCTTCCATCACCCCAGAATGTTACTCTAAATCATCTTTACATCGAGAACAGAGAACCTCCACGATCAGTAGTGGCACTTGGAGTTACTCATCGTTTTCGTTCAAAATTTGTCACTGTAGTGCTTTATAAACCTGTTCCAAGAAGGTGAAACGGCAGCAGGTGATTTGCATTATGAAGAACACGTCGTTCCTCGGCCCTTTATCTGTGTATTGATTAAATCTTTTTTAGGTGTTTCCTTAGTCTGCTATAGTGAAACTTCTGTGTTCATAAACTTCATTATCATGGATAGAAATTCTACTGGTTATATTGTCTCTGATTTATTTTTGTATACATAATATATAGAATACAAATTTGGTATGTCAACAATTGTTGCTATATAGCCTCTTTGCAACATTTTCTGCTTGTATATTGCAACATGAAGAAGTTCAAAGGGTGATCAAAGTTCAACCTCTGTCAATATTCATTATAGGATTTGTTAGCTATAACAAGCATCATATTAGCATTTGATTCTTGTGTTCTCCACCATCTGTTTCTTGAAGTGATCAAACACGGTTGGGCGTGGACACCGGTGCGATGCGGTTGCCGCGTTCGGATCGGCTGTTCTCGGCAAATTTGAGGCTGTTCTGGTGCATCCCCTTCTGCTTCTCATCTTCATTATACTCAGATGAGTAGTAATGCTCTTCAACAGAGCCCTTTGATGGTGGAAGAAACATGCTTCCCCACTGTGGGAAGTGAACCAACGTGACTGGCAGAGTGCACGCCATTATCATGATCCCCATGTAGGTGAGCCCCGTCCCTGTCGTGTAATGCGAGCTTGTGAAGAAGAGCAGCTGTGTCAGCCCTGACCCGAAGTTCCCTCCCGCCCCCGTCATCCCCGATATTATTCCCAACGACCTTCGTGATATGAACGGGATTATACCGAATGTGGCCCCACACGCTGCCTGTGCCCCGATGGAGAAGATGATCATGAACGTCACGGCAAGAGGTAGAGTATCAGCTCTTCCCAGAAGAAGACAGAAGGCCCCTCCCAGTGTCTGGAGGATCCACAGAGTCCAGAGCCTCCCCCTCATCCCGAACTTTTTGGCTGCATAATCTGATGCGAATCCACCGAAGGGACGAGCCAGGAGATTGGCCATTCCGAAGGAGGCAGCTATGGTGCCAGCTGTCTGGAGCTTGAGATCGAACCTGTCGTAGAAATATTCAGCGATGACGTTGTCGGTGGAGAGCTCGACCCCCATGGAGTAGCCGTAGAGAAGGACGAATATCCAGGTCCTGTAGTTGGTGGCTGCGTGCCAGAGAACCTTCCCAAACTTATCCTTGGCAACCTCTCCCTTCTTCTGTAGAGCGCTGAGATTCCCATCAGGCAAATCCTGTCCTAAAGTGAGGACCAGAATCCCCATTATGATATGCAGCCATCCCGGAATGAAAAACGCGATTCTCCAGGCGGTGAAGGGCGTCGACCCAGTCCTCTTTATGATGTCGTAAAGCAACGGCATTATCAGCTGGGTGGCGCCGCCTCCCATGTTCCCCCACCCGGCTGCGGTCCCGTTCACAACTCCGATGATCTTGCTGTTGAACATGGTACTCATCCAGAACTGGCACGACACGAACGTCGCCAGAGAGAACCCGATCATGAACCGCACCGCCACGTACCCACCTGCCGACGACACGAACGACATGCAGAACACGGTCGGGGCCGAGAGCATGATGACGAAGGCGCAGCCGTAGCGTGGGCCCAGGAGGTCGCAGACGGCCCCCATCACCAGCCTCGAGAATATGCTGCCCGACACCGAGGCCACCCCGGCGTTTCCGACGTCGCCTTTGGTGAGGTTGAGATTATCGCGGATGATGGGGACCAAAGGCGCTGCTGCGAATGTGGAGACGAAGCAGGTGAAGAAGGAAATCCAGGAGAGATGAAATGTTCTCATGTGAGGATTGGCTAAAGAGAAGAGCTTGAATGTCTTGGCCTTGTGCTCCGAATCCACCGGTAAATCGAACTTGGCCGTCGTGTCGGTGGGGACCATCGGAGATGCGACGGAGAATGCAAGGACGGGTTCTCTGCCGGTGACTCCATGCATGGAGCTGCCTGGAGATCCTTCAACATCAGCCATTGATGAATTGTGCTGATATTATATTGAAGGCTGGATATTTAGTTGCGTTTGCAGCTTGTTAATCTTAGATATAAATCTTGATCAGTTTATGTAGGTTTAAAGAGTTGACAATTGTCATGTGATTAATGAGCTAATGGAGATTCAAACAGGCACATGAGATTTGTGAAATAAAAGAAGGGAATCCTGTTTGCCGCATCTGAGGAGGAAAAGAAGCAGCTCAGCCCCGTGGTATAAACCAAAGGATAAAATCATAGGTTTCTGTAATAAAATAAATTGATTAATCCTACAGTTGAGGGTTAAGGCTGATAAATTGTTGAATTATAACATGAGTTGAACTTTAATTAAATGTAATGAAACAACTAGAAATGGATAACTCGGCTTGTGCATGACTATCGATAGTTACTTGTTCGACTTATAAATGGACTACTGTCTGTCAAATATTATGATCAGGGCTTTTTAATTTATTTTATTTTTTCCCTCAACGAAAAGAAATTCAGATTAAATCAAATGCATTATAATATAAAAGAATTAATTATTGTAAAATAAGTTCTAGTTTGGCTCTTTTCTTACTTAAGGACTTGTATGGTTTAGTAATAACTCTTCGGATGAATAACTACTGATCTCCAGAGCTAGAATTATAGCAAAATAAATTATCAGGATGGTTAATTAAATTTGAAAAATTGATCAAGTGGTTGGTGTTTATTTTCGATTCTGGATATTTAGGATTCAGTTTCGATGCAATTTGATAAGTTGGAGTCTCCTAATTGCAGAGTCAAAAAAGCAAGAGGTGAAATAAAAGGCAACCCTTCATTGATATATAATTGAGATGATGTATCATCCAGAGGCTCCTAATTTATATATATAGATATGTGTTTATATAATATCAATAGGAAAAAGTCTCCTTTGATATAAATAGAGAGTACACATAATTAATAATGTCTTAATCATCAATAAGTCAAATTAATTGATACTTCCTTATCACAATTGTTGAGTTAATGCAAAGACAATATAAACTATATAGTGGGTATATATCTGCTATATATTTCCTCAAAACAGTTATATGTCTTAGCCTTTCACAGGCCTTAGAGTTCTTTCACAGGATTTGTTATTCCTTAACTCCATCTCTGGAACTGGAAATCTATGCTAATTATCATCTATGATATATTATGTAACCAAATAAATAAATAACATATAATTATAATTAGACACGGCATGTGGGTGTATATTGATATGTGTATAACTAGAGCATTTAATCTCCACAAGAACTTATATAATATGATTTTAAGAATATAATTTTGTGAAATGAAACTTTATTATACATGAATTAAATGGGTTGTGAATTAACATATCTCACAAAATTAAATTTATAAACCGAACTCATAAGATTAGTACTGGTTTAACCTGTTATATTTTTCTAGCTAGTTTTTCTTAAATTGCAAAGTATTAGTATTTCCATTACTCTATAAGAAAACCAAACCTTGGTTTGGTGTACATCGAAACCATATTAATCAATTTAATATATGTTAATATCCTTTTTAGGGTCCATGTAACATGTATTAGTTTGCAATATAAATGCCAAAGTCAATGATTGCAAATTCTTACTAGTTTTCCAAAGTTGTTGGCCCCTAAAGTATGATAAATTCAGCTTTCTAATAATCATATACAGTGGGGACAATCTTGCTAGAAGCATTTTTATTTTATTTATTTTTCAAAAAAAAAAAAGTGAGATTCTAATTAATAGGTCTCAATAGAATTATATTTATGTGATAATCACATATAATTTTTTGTATTTTAAAAAGGCTGGCTCGTAATATTGTCCTTGATCAATTGTCTTTAGAGTCGTGCTGCTGTGCAACTTGTGCACGGATCAGTGGATCCGTGCACAACAATCTGGATCAAGTTCTACCCCCACGCGCACCGCAGGACGCGCAACAAATAGCTGGCGCGTGTTAACACGCGCCATTAATTAAAAAAAATATATAATCATTTTACTGTTCATCGTCTTCTCGCGCGGATTTGGGGGAAAAACTGCGACAACCATTGTTCATGGTAAGCTCTTCTTTTACCATGAAAATAGACTAATACTCTAATTTAATTTCAATCCATTGACATAACAACAAACATTGATCAAAATTCGACCATAAACACATATATACTGTTTCTGAAAAAAAATATTCCGCCATTGATACAGTGATTGAAGTTTTGAAGCAGGCGTAGGAGAAGAAATGGATACCAAGAGTGTTTTGGTTAACCATTAATTCAAGCGATTAATGATTCGAAGTCTTAATTCGAAGTCTTATTAGCGATTTGTGAATCGCTAGGATTTTCAAAAATAAGCTGATACAATGTCTTTCAATTGAAGATTCAAGGACGAAACTGAAAAAAATATGGGAGAAATTACTGGTAATTCGAAGTCTTATGTTAGTGGTACTGTTGTGTTTACTAAGTGGTATTGTTATTTATAAGTTAGTAGTACTGTTATGTGAAGTTATGTAGTATTGTTGTGTTATTTTAGTGATACGGTTGTGTTTATTAAGTGGTACTGTTATTTATAAGTTAGTGGTACTGTTATACTGTTTGAATGACACTATACTTAAAATTGCAGAATATATGACTGAGATTATTGTAGAAGATGAAACAACAAATGTTGAAGTTTTTGCAAGTACTGCAACAATTGAAATTGATTCACGGAGTAGCCAATTGGTTGATGACATTGAAGACATTGAAGCCCTATCTGGTTCACTTATTGGATACAAATGGAAGACTATTGATGAAATGTATGAGCTCTACAAAAAACATTCTCGTTTGATCGGATTTGGAGTACGGAAATCCAACAGTAGATACTCTACAATTGATACATCTATACTACTTGGGAAAATATATGTTTGCTCATCTGCTGGATGCAAAAACAAACAAAAACAGGTCATGTAGTACTGTTATGTATAAATTATATAGAACTCTTATATTAATTTATGTAATACTTTTGTGTTATTTTAGTGATACTGTTATGTTTATTAAGTGGTACTGTTATATATAAGTTAGTGGTACCGTTATACTGTTAGAATGACACTATACTTACAATTGCAGTTTTCAACAAAGAAGTCAAAAACAACAAGGACAAACTGCAAGGCATCACTTACAGTCAAATTGAATTATGAAAATGAGTACGAGGTAGTAAAACATGAGACTATCCATAATCATGAACTGACAAGAAAAGAGTGGAGTCATTTGCATCGTTCAGAGAGACATATAACAGATGAAAAACGTGCAGTGATTCAGACAATGCTGGATTCAGGAATGAAACCGTCAGACTACATGGCATGTGATTTTGGTGGAGAGGAAATAGTTGGGCATACAATGAAAGATCACTTGAACTTGGTGCATCGAATGAAAATGAAGAAAATCAAAGCAGGTAACGTACAAACAATTTTAGATATGATACAAGAGCAAGATGCAGAGGAAGATGATTTCTTTTATAGAGTAAAATTGGATGACGAGGGCAGATTATCAAATATGTTTTGGAGGGACTCTATGATGAAGGAAGATTATGCATTATATGGTGATGTGATGATATTCGACACAACATATAGGACAAACAAATACAATTTGATTTGTGCCCCCTTTGTTGGTGTCAACAACCATATGAAAAATGTCATGTTCGCTTGTGCATTCATTTCAGATGAAAAAATAGAAACATTTGAATGGTTGTTCAATGTTTTCAAGAAATCAATGTGTAGACAAAGTTCCATCACAATTTTCACAGACCAAGATCAAGCAATAGCAAATGCAATTGAGAAGGTATAACTAAAATTGTACTATTTATTTTTTTACTGTTTTTTTGTCATCATTCAATACTGTATAGACTAGTAAGTAATACTGTATAGCGTATTTAGTAATATTCTTTAGTATTACAAATATAACTGTTCAGTAATATTTTTTTTACTATTTTTTTTCATCATTCAATACTGTATAGACTAGTAAGTAATACTGTATAGCTTATTTAGTAATACTCTTTAGTATTACAAATATAATTGTTCAGTAATATTGTTGCATTACTAATTTTGTCTTGACAAAACAGGTTTTTCCAGCAACAAGACATAGATTGTGTATATGACATCTTCAACAAAATGCAATAACAAGATTTGCAAAGTTGAAATCGGACAATTTGTTTAAGAGTCAATTCAACAAATGTTTAACTGGATGTGATGATGAAGATGAATTTGAAATCTGTTGGAAAAACATGGTGCAAAAATATAATCTCGAAGATCACTCTTGGTTCACACGACTTTACGGATTAAAGGAAAAGTGGTGTACAACTTTAAACAAGAATTACTTCTCTGCTGGAATTTTTTCATAAAAAAGAAGTGAATCGACAAATAATGCAATTGGGTTTCATGCTAAGAAGACAACAAGTTTGACAGATTTCTATATACTTTTCAGTAACACAATAAAACGTTGGAGGATGACTGAACAACAAGATGAATTCAATTGTGCAAGGTCACTTGCGGAAAGTCAAATGCCTATGGATGGAATATTGAAACATGCTTCTGAAATATACACGATCAATGCTTTTAGATATTTTGAAGAGGAGTTTAGAAAGTGCATTGTTTGTCTTTCAAAAGTCATTGGAATGAAAGGTACCACAATACTTTATGAAGTGTCCAATCCTGGTAAAACTGCAAATAAGCAAGTAATATTTGATTATCAGTTGATGATGGTGATATGCTCTTGCAAGTTGTTTGAAGAAATGGGTATTTTGTGTTGCCATTCCTTGAGAATACTCCACATAAATTCTGCACAATCTATACCTGAAATGTACATTCAAAAAAGATGGACAAAATTGGTAAAGTCAATGGTGTGGGACAAACTCAATAACAATGATAACAACATAGCAAGAGGAAATAAAGGGGTTCTTTGGCGTCACATGATGATAAGAAAATACTATAATTTAGTCTTGAAATCACAAAACAATAGGAATGCGAGAAATCTTTTGGAAGAAAGCTACAACAAAGATTGTATTATTGTTGATTCTTTAAAAACTTCTGTTAGTGATGCAGGTGTCGAACAAACTGAAAACGACACAAATTCTTCTACTTCTATTCTTGATCCAGAACGTGCAGTCACTAAAGGTAGGAGCAAGAGACTAAAGACACATTTTCAGAAAAACAAGAAGAGAGGAAGTTCATCAAAGAATAATTCAACATCAGAATTTGGCAGTTTAACACCATCCATACCAAAAGAAACTTTGTTTTAGATCATAGCTTTAAGTAATACTGTTCTATTTTTTTCAGTAATACTGTTATTGTTAATCAGTAATACTGTTTTATATTATGCATTAATACTTTATATTTTTGTGTAAGTAATTTTTATGTTCAAGAATTACTAATAATGCTTATGGCTATTAGTGTTTATGTCTGACAATAATATTGAATGATACTGTTAAGTCTTATAACTAATACTGTTTATGTTTCATACTAATACTTTTAAGTCTTATGGCTAATACTGTTTATGTTTGATACTAATACTGTTAAGTTTTATAGTTAATTCTGTTTATGTTTGATACTAATACTGTTAAGTCTTATAGCTAATACTGTTTATGTTTGATACTAATACTATTAAGTCTTATGGCTAATACTGTTTATGTTTCATACTAATACTGTTAAGTCTTATGGCTAATATTGTTTATGTTTGATACTAATACTGTTAAGTGTTATAGCTAATACTGTTTATGTTTGATACTAATACTGTTAAGTCTTATGGCTAATACTGTTTATGTTTGATACTAATACTGTTAAGTTTTATAGTTAATTTTGTTTATGTTTGATACTAATACTGTTAAGTCTTATAGCTAATATTGTTTATGTTTGATACTAATACTGTTAAGTTTTATAGTTAATTCTGTTTATGTTTGATACTAATACTGTTAAGTGTTATAGCTAATACTGTTTACGTTGAATACTAATACTGTTATAAAACATGTATAATAATGTTTACGCTATTGTTGTTTATATTTGATACTAATACCGTTAATGCTTATAGCTAATACTGTTTATGTTTGATACTAATACTGTTATAAAAAAATGTATAATAATGTTATGTTCAAGAATGATACTGTTAATGCTTATGAATATTAATGTTTATCTCTTATACAAATACTGTTAAAAAACATGTATAATATACAGGTTTCATTCATTACCTTGTTTTTCATTTTATACTTTCCAACTGTACACCTACATAAAAAAAAATATAATATAAAGTTATAACCAATATAAATATATTATAATTGTAAAATGATATCAAATACTGTTAAAAACATATTTTTCAAAAATACTAATTCAACATCACAATTGATTTCAAGAGACAATTATATAACACAAATATTGTTATTTTTCATCACCCAAAACCTAAACTAAGATTGTTTTTTCTCAACGCACTTCCTTTTCGGTCTCACATTTTTTGACATCTCAGCTTTTTTTTTCTTCATTGCTGCAACGACCTCTTGTCTCTTAAACACAATGTATTTGGGTTTTGCCAAATAAAATCTTGTAACCCTATCAATCACATATCTTCTTTCCTCATTTAAATGTGACATAACAATAGCAACAACAAATTCTGCCCTCAATACTTTCCTCAAAAGTGGCTGCAATGAGAAAAACATAAATTAAAAACTAATAATACTGCATAACATTATTCACTGTACAATTTAGTTACATAACTAATTCTGTTTATGTATTGTCATATCAGTATTACGAAAATATAGCTTTAACATACTATTATATATTTTTGAATAGTAATGTTTCTCAAAAGAATAACATGCCTTTTTTAAATCAGGTTTATCATATATAGCACCATTGAAATACGTCATATGGTGCATCATGAAAATTCCACAATCATTTGTTCCTTTAAAGTCTAATGCTCTCCATGGCAAATCCACCTCTTCCATTTCATAATTTTCAATCTCAGCAGCCCTGGGATATTGTTTTCGAAGAAGATATTTGCCCATGCAAGACTTCTGCAAACAGAAATATATAGGTTTTAGATTGTACAACAGATAGTTATATCGTAACTTTATTAAAAGGACATACCATCAATAGAGCAATCTTCTTGTACTTGTTATCATTGTTTTCATAGAGCTGGTTGTCAAGATAATGCACTTTCTTGTTTGCAAAGTTTATTGCAATACAAAAGTAGTGCTGGGACAACCAGACAGGAACAAATATCTACAATGAAAAATAATAATAATTGTTAAACTAATACTATATAGTTTAATAACTAATATTGTCCTATATTAAAATAGTATATTAATAACAATTAACATACCAAATCAACTACATTGAGAACTAGTTCCTGCAATGAAAACCAAGAATCCCAAATATTGAAGATATTCTGCTCCAGGACTTCCATCTTCTTCGAATCTTTCTCTTCTAACAATTCAATCATGTACATCTGTAAAAAAACACAACAATTTTAAGAATATAAACAAATAAAAAAACAGACTACAAAAAAAATTGAAATTATACTTACGGAATGATCAAGTGTAAAAACAAATCTACTTAAACCATCATTTGTAGATTTGTTCAGTATTAACGTCCATGCGTTCAATACACACGACTCGATCTGTGCATCGGGGAACAAAGAGAGCATGTCTTTTCTATAAAGAATGAGGAGTGGTCCATGTCGAAATAGAGTTTTACTGTAAATATAAACATAAAGATTTAAAAATACTGGAAAATATTAAATTAATAAGTACAAATCACAAAACTTACTCATCAGTGTCATGATGCTCATAAAAAATTGCATAGTCAGCAAACTCTTTCGATTGCACATCCATTTTGCTCAGAAATCTTCCCATCCTACGAAAGAAATTTGACAAATCCATTCTTCCGAACAACATGGATCAAAGTTTCTTTCTCATATCCCTTCCTCTTATAGGACATTGACCCATAAACCTCAGAAATTTCTTTAGTATTCACTTTATCAGGATCATCTATATTTTCAGTTGGAGTTGCAGCAAGATTGTCATCATTGGCTTGTGGTGAAGCACTTAAATGCAGATCAAATGAAGGCATCTCATTTATATCTGCTGCAACTTCAGAACAACTTCCTTCATTTATGTCCGCAGCAACTTCAGGACAGCTTCTTTTGTTAATGTCCGCTGCATTTGAGGAAGGGATATCTTCAGTAAATTCAGGACATGTTCCTTCATTTGGCCCCGCTTTATTTGATGGAACATCCTTCTCCTTATTCATGAAATCAAGAATGATTTCATCGATGACCTTGTGCACTTTCTCATCTAAAAATTTTTTCTGCGAGTCGGACATCTCTTCAGGGTCACTCTCCTTCATGGATTTGAAAATTGATATGTAGTGGTGAGATACCACTGAAATATCTCTCTTGAAAAGAAGAGAAATCTTGTCCATTTCCTAAACAAAAAAGAATAAATATACTCAAAAAAACAACATATGTAATCATGTTATAGAGTTAATAGCATTACTTGTTGGAACCGACGGATCGCCGGCCCTATGCTATCGGAATCGGGATCCAAAGATAAATTGCAGCGGAAAGAAATCATACCCTTGTAGACCTCTTGATCTTCTGATGTATTCCTCTGAGCCCTTCTCGAACGTTGCGTGGCCAACGATCCTTCGAGAAAAATCAGTTCCGCTCTCTCTCACTTATCACGTGTTTTCTGTGATCTGTGTTCTGTGTTATGAGAGGCGCTGATGAAAAGAGCTATATATAGGCTACACCAGGGACCTAGAGGAGGAATTGGGTTGGGCCTCCTGATGGGCTTTAGTATCCTGCGTTCGGCCCGAACACATAACTGAAGCCCATCAATAATAATTCAGTCCACTAGAGAATTATTATTGAACTACCATCCCAATCCCATATTTAATATGGGCTCCTTATTATGTGTACATTTATTTCCCCGTGTTTAAGATATCGAATGTCCGTAAATTAAATAAGTTACTGACAACTTAAATAATTTACATCTAATTCCAAGAGTAGTACCACTCATCCTTATTATCATGTCGGATTAAATCCACCTGCAGGGTTTACATGATAATCCTTATGAGCTCCTCAAGGGGACATTATCATCCTAAATAATTAGGACACGGATTCCTTCTATAATCAACAGAACACCATATAAACAATGCTATCTCCCAACTCACCGAGTTTATTGATTTATGAATAAATCTCACCCATTGGCAAATTAAAGAAATAAACATTGAGCATACGTGCCCGTTATTATATAGGGATTAAGAAGATGTACATCCATAATAACAGAGGTCTTGTTCTATTATATAGTCAGTATAAAACGAACAACCTCAAATGGTCCTGCTCAATACACACAAAGTGTACTAGTGTAGTTTTATAGTCAAGACAGACTAATACCAAACTACACTACAACCATTCCGATGATTTGTCCAAATCCATCTTGGTTGTGAGCTACTATTTATAATTTATAAGAAACTGATAACATGATCTTCTGTGTGGCACCACACACCAAGTTATCTATAATATAAATTAATTGGACATTGCATAAACATATATAACAAATATAAAATGCAAACATATGACCAATGTGATTCTCATTCCATAAACGATGTTCATACAAAAAACAAGGCTTATAGTATACATCCTAACAATCTCCCACTTATACTAAAAGACTATGCTTCTATAAGCGCCGCCACACATCTAATTCCCATCCCTTCAACATGCCCATGAAAAGCTTTCGCTGGGAGGGCCTTTGTGAAAGGATCTGCTAGGTTATCTGCTGATGCAATTTTGGCGACAACAACTTCTCCTCGCTTTACGATGTCTCGTATCAGGTGGTACTTGCGCTCAATGTGTTTACTTGCTTTATGGGCTCGTGGTTCCTTCGAGTTTGCCACTGCACCACTGTTATCACAATAAATTGTGATAGCTTTGGGCAAACCAGGAATCACTTCTAAGTCCATCAAGAAGTTCCTGAGCCATACAGCTTCTTTGGCTGCCTCAGAGGCTGCCACATACTCAGCTTCCATGGTGGAGTCTGAAACGCATTTCTGCTTAACACTCCTCCATATAATGGCTCCACCTCCTAAGGTAAACACATAACCCGAGGTAGATTTACTGTTGTCCCTATCCGACTGGAAATCAGAATCTGTGTAACCCACAGGAAGCACATCATCTGCTTGGTAAACCAGCATATAATTTCTAGTCCTTTTCAGGTACTTTAAAATATGCTTTACCGCAGTCCAATGTCCTTGTCCTGGGTTACTTTGATATCTGCTAACCATGCCCACGGCAAAACAGATATCTGGCCTCGTACATAGCATTGCATACATTAGGCTTCCTACGGCCGAAGCATAAGGAACTGCCTTCATGTCCTCTATCTCCTTTGGTGTCTTAGGACACATCTCCTTAGATAAAGGTACTCCATGTCGAAAAGGTAGAAAACCTTTCTTGGAGTTTTGCATGCTAAAACGAGCTAGAATGGTATCAATGTACGAAGCTTGAGATAAGCATAACATTCTTTTCTTGCGATCTCTTATCACTTTGATCCCAAGAATATGTCCTACTTCTCCCAAGTCCTTCATATCAAACTGCTTGGACAGCCATACCCTTACGTCTGACAACACCTTGACATTGTTGCCAATGAGCAAGATGTCATCTACGTATAGTACAAGAAATACCACCACGTTTCCATCACTCTTCTTGTATACACATGACTCATCCGGACATTGAATGAATCCATAAGACTGGATTACCTCATCAAAACGGATGTTCCAAGATCTCGAAGCTTGTTTCAATCCATAAATGGACCGATTAAGCTTACACACAAGATGCTCTTTGCCCTTTGCAACGAACCCTTCTGGTTGCTTCATATAGATGTTTTCTTCAAGACTACCGTTAAGGAAAGCAGTCTTGACATCCATTTGCCAAACCTCATAATTCATATGAGCAGCAATAGACAAAAGAATCCGGATAGACTTAAGCATGGCTACCGGCGAAAAGGTTTCCTCATAATCGATTCCTTCTTTTTGAGTGTACCCCTTCGCAACAAGCCTTGCTTTGAAAGTTTCTACTTTCCCGTCTGATCCTCTTTTTCTTTTGTAGACCCACTTACATCCAATGGCTTTTACACCATTTGGTGGTTCTACTAGCTCCCAGACTTGATTAGAATCCATAGATTCTAATTCAGAATTCATAGCTTTTTGCCAAGATTCTGCATCTTTATCTTGGAGTGCTTCGTCATAGGTCCAAGGATCAGATTCATGTTCACCAGATACCAAGTCCGAAGACTCTCCCAAAAACATGAATCTATCAGGCTGTCTAACAACCCTCCCACTACGACGAGGCACTTGTGGTAATTGTGTATCATTAGTGACACATGGTGCAGACCCCTGTGGTATCTCATCTTGTACTAGTGGTACTAAGGTAGGGATTTCCCCTCTGATTTCCTCTAGAACAATTTTACTCGTGGGCTTGTGGTTCATTACATAGTCCTCTTCTAAGAATCGGGCATTTGTGCTAACAATGACCTTCTGATCCTTAGGACTATAAAATAAACCACCTTTCGTTCCTCTAGGATAGCCCACAAACAGCCGAACATCCGTACGAGATTCCAACTTATCAGCATCTCCCTTCAGCACATGTGCTGGACTACCCCAAATCCGAATGTGTTTAAGACTAGGCTTACGCCCATTCCACAATTCTGTGGGAGTAGAGGGTACTGTCTTAGAAGGTACCAAGTTTAGAATATACGCTGCCGTTTCCAGGGCATATCCCCAAAACGAATTCGGTAATTCCGAATAACTCATCATCGATCTAACCATTTCCATGAGAGTTCTATTCCTTCGTTCTGCCACACCATTCTGTTGGGGTGTACCAGGTGCAGACAATTGGGATTGAATCCCAGCCTCTGATAAGTAATTCCTAAACTCTCCTAAGAGGTACTCGCCACCACGATCAGATCGTAGTGTTTTGATACATTTACCATGACGCTTCTCCACATCAGCCTTGTACTCTTTGAATTTATCAAAGCACTCAGACTTGCGGCGCATCAAATAAATATACCCATATCTCGAAAAATCGTCTATAAATGAGACAAAATATTCGAAACCACCTCTTGCCTGGATAGTCATAGGACCACACAAATCAGAATGAACCAATTCCAACACTTCTTTGGCTCTATACCCCTTGGCTTTAAAAGGCCTCTTGGTCATTTTTCCTTCCAAGCAGGACTCGCAGGTCGGATAGTTTTCCACTTCCAATGAACTCAAAGGTCCATCGGCTATCAACCTTTGAATCCTACTCAAGTTAATGTGACCTAGTCTTAGATGCCAAAGATATGTTTGGTTCATTTTAGAAGGTTCTTTTCTCTTATTTGAGTTAGAAGATGTATTATTAATTTCCAGTTGTTGCATCGTAGGAGTTATTGGATTAAGAGTATATAAATTGCCAACCAACGTACCAGAACAGACAATAACCCTATTTTTCTTGACAACCACTTTGCCATCAAAAGAAACAGAATATCCATCCAAAAAAAACTTAGAAACCGAAATCAAGTTCTTTCTAAAAGAAGGTACGTAAAGACAATTCCTCAAAACCAAAGTCTTGTTCCTATCAAAAGATAAATAAACATCTCCCACTGCAACTGCCGCCACTTTCGTAGCGTTGCCCATGTAGATGGTAATCTCGCCCTCACTAAGTCGCCTGGTTTCCTGGAACCCCTGCAAAGAATTGCAGACATGATCAGTGGCTCCCGTATCTACACACCAGGTACCGGTAGATAACACCGCTAAACATGTTTCAGTAATTAGTGAGTAAGATTTACCTTCTTTGTTCTCCTTTTTCTTGGGACAATCTACCTTCCAATGTCCAGGCTGCTTGCATGAGAAGCACTTGCCCTTCGGCTTTTTCACGCCACCTTGTGGCCCAGCCTTTTGAGGTCCATTCGCTTTGTTTGCCGAAGGATTCTGTTTCTTTTTCTTCTTTCCACCTTTCGGCTTAGAATTAGAAACATTTTCAGCAACGTAAGCTTGAGCACTTTGACGAAATAGTCCTTCTGCCGATTTGAGTTCTGTCAGAAGTTCCGCCAAGGAATACATCCTTTTGTTCATATTATAATTAAGGCGGAACTGCTCAAAACTCTTAGGCAGTGTTTGGAGCACGATATCGACCTGGGTTTCCCCATCGATTTCAGCTCCAAGGACTTCCATCTCATTCAAATGAGCCATCATCTTAAGGACGTGATCACTCACAGGTGTCCCTTCAGACATGGTGGTCGTCATTAAGTTTCTCATTGCCTCCTGTCTGGCAGCCCGACTCTGGTGTCCGAAGAGTTCTCTAAGATTGTGCATCATATCATAGGCAGTGGGCATGGCCTGATGCTGATGTTGCAGTACATTTGACATGGAAGCCAAAATGTAACACCGCGCCATCTCATCTGCCTTAACCCACTTTCTATAATGCGCTTTCTCCTCTTCAGTAGAGTTTTCATCAGGCATGTCAGGACAGTGCTCATGGAGTACAAACTTGTACTCCTCAGCAGTTAGGACAATATCCAGGTTTCTTTTCCAGTCAATATAATTAGGACCAGTAAGTTTGTTTTCTTTGAGTATAACAGCAAGTGGATTGAAAGACATAATGAAATCCTGAGAATCATATAAATAAATAAATGAATACACAGGTCATAACATATAGAATTTAAAGCCTATATTGTTCCCTCAAACAATATAATTAAATTCACCAACACCTCAAAAACACCGTGAACTTCGCATGCCACGATAGTGTGGACGTATGCTAATTCAAACATTTGTAAGAGGAGGTTTTACCCATTAATTTCATTATCTTGTCAAACAAAATAAAATTAATAGTTGGTTTAGCTTCAGCCATGCAAACAACAGCACTTACTCCGATGGGAAGGATACTATCATATGCACCTAAGTGTGTACCATTTCTTAATACTAAGTCCATTATCTAGGATTGTATCTCTTCAGATGGAGAAGATCATACGCTCCTAAATAATTTTCTATAATTATCCTTAGAGGAAGTTTGATCCAGTGATCCGCAATCAAACTCATCCGATGTGGAAGAAGGCACTCAAAGCCAACGTGTAAGTTTAAATGCATCACTTACAAACCAGTAATGGAGGCTATGGGATTTATTCAAAATAAATCCCTCTCCCACTTAGTTATTTAAATGAGGGATTTTAGCATGCAATAACATATAACATTCAAAAGCATGCTTGATAAAACAACAAACAAATAGAAAGGCAATAAATACGGAATAATATAAATCCAACTATTATGGCCACTTCGATTGAATGTTTGCCTGCTAAACGGGGATCGACCTGCCCGGTCAGGTCGCGGGGATCGACCTGCCCGGTCAGGTCGCGGGGTGCGGGGCAGCGCCCCGTTAGAAAAAATTAGGGTTTAAAACCCTAATCAGCACCAACATCCAGCGAACAGAATCAGCGCCAAATCCAGCGATTGTTGCGCAAATCCAGCAGGTTGTTGCACAGAATCAGCGCCAATCTACTGATCTGATCGATCAGCCCCATCGAGCAATCTGTTCCAGCGCCTAGCAATCTTGATCGAACAGCCCCTTCGAACGCCAATCCTAGTTCGAATAGAAGTCTCGATCGAACAGGAATCCTATACAGAATCTAGTTCGAACATCTACCAATCCTATACAGAATCTAGTTCGAACATCTACCAAACCCTATGCAGAATCCTTGTAGGATCAGAATACACCATATGAGATCGAACAAAATTACATCGAGAACAAATCAAGAATATGTAAAACCTAACACGACAAACCGCCGTGTTTTTACTATTACAATCATGCAACCAACCCAAAATAAAAACCTCGACAGGTCCGAGGGTTTAGATCATACATTAAACATACATACAGACCATAATAGTTGGATATATAGGTAACCTGCAAAACCGAGTTATCCTATGCAATCCTACTATCATACAATCTGAATATAAAACGTATGAAAAAGCATAAGATCGTAATATATAACCGATCCAATTACATAGAACCAGAAACCGTGGCTCTGATACCAATTGTTGGAACCGACGGATCGCCGGCCCTATGCTATCGGAATCGGGATCCAAAGATAAATTGCAGCGGAAAGAAATCATACCCTTGTAGACCTCTTGATCTTCTGATGTATTCCTCTGAGCCCTTCTCGAACGTTGCGTGGCCAACGATCCTTCGAGAAAAATCAGTTCCGCTCTCTCTCACTTATCACGTGTTTTCTGTGATCTGTGTTCTGTGTTATGAGAGGCGCTGATGAAAAGAGCTATATATAGGCTACACCAGGGACCTAGAGGAGGAATTGGGTTGGGCCTCCTGATGGGCTTTAGTATCCTGCGTTCGGCCCGAACACATAACTGAAGCCCATCAATAATAATTCAGTCCACTAGAGAATTATTATTGAACTACCATCCCAATCCCATATTTAATATGGGCTCCTTATTATGTGTACATTTATTTCCCCGTGTTTAAGATATCGAATGTCCGTAAATTAAATAAGTTACTGACAACTTAAATAATTTACATCTAATTCCAAGAGTAGTACCACTCATCCTTATTATCATGTCGGATTAAATCCACCTGCAGGGTTTACATGATAATCCTTATGAGCTCCTCAAGGGGACATTATCATCCTAAATAATTAGGACACGGATTCCTTCTATAATCAACAGAACACCATATAAACAATGCTATCTCCCAACTCACCGAGTTTATTGATTTATGAATAAATCTCACCCATTGGCAAATTAAAGAAATAAACATTGAGCATACGTGCCCGTTATTATATAGGGATTAAGAAGATGTACATCCATAATAACAGAGGTCTTGTTCTATTATATAGTCAGTATAAAACGAACAACCTCAAATGGTCCTGCTCAATACACACAAAGTGTACTAGTGTAGTTTTATAGTCAAGACAGACTAATACCAAACTACACTACAACCATTCCGATGATTTGTCCAAATCCATCTTGGTTGTGAGCTACTATTTATAATTTATAAGAAACTGATAACATGATCTTCTGTGTGGCACCACACACCAAGTTATCTATAATATAAATTAATTGGACATTGCATAAACATATATAACAAATATAAAATGCAAACATATGACCAATGTGATTCTCATTCCATAAACGATGTTCATACAAAAAACAAGGCTTATAGTATACATCCTAACATTACTAACTTATAATTAACAGTATTACTAACTAATACTTAACAATATTACTAAATAATACTAAATAGTATTAGTTTGTAATAGTTAACAGTATTACTAACTAATACCTAACAATATTACTAACTTATACATAACAGTATTACTAACTAATACTACTTAGTATTAGTAAGTTATACTTAACAGTACTACTAAGTAATACTAAGTAGTATTAGTTAGTAATAATTAATAGTATTACTAACTAATACTTAACAGTATTACTAACTTACACTTAGCAGTATTACTAAATAATACTGCTTAGTATTAGTAAGTTATACTTAACAGTACTACTAAGTAATACTAAGTAGTATTAGTTAGTAATAGTTAACAGTATTACTAACTAATACTTAACAATATTAGTAACTTATACTTAGCAGTATTACTAACTTATAATAACAGTATTACTTAAATTTCATATAACACTATTAAGTCAGAAAACTTACATCCTTGGCAGCTATCTTTATTTGTTCATCATTCATCTCATCCTTCATCAATTCAAAACTGATAAATTGGCCACTTCCTTCTCTTTTTAACTCACCAGCTCTCTTTTTGGCCCCTTCTTGATTCAATTCCTCTTCTCCATCCTTCTTCACATTCCTACTAATAGGATACACATCATATACAAGTTCATCGTCACCATACGATCCCGCAGCAGCCTCTTCAATGCATCTTTTATGCAGTTTGTCGTCATTCCAATGCTGAATTAGAGGCAGTGAAGAAGGTGCAGCAACACCTTTCCACTTCAGTCTATGCATATAGACTATTTGCAGGAAGATTGTACAGCCGGAAATATTTTTCGATTGTGTGTTATTATACACATAAACACCTTCACACAATCTTTCCAATATATATTCACACCAATCAAACTGAGATATTCTATCAACATCTTCTAATGATTTCAACACACTAATGTTTACTGTTTTGTTACAAGTTGGAGTCAAAAATGAATACAAAGCATACAAAACAAATAATCTTTTAAAATCATCACCACCACAAGAAAAACGACTAACTATCAAATCATATAAAACTTTAACCTGAACATTAGCTTGTACCCCCATATCCCTAAAATGCTTAAGTAATACCGAATCTTCATTCTTATTAAAATTTATCACAGGAGAACCTACATTTCTAGGCAACATGAACACATCATGAACATCATCTGCAGTAATGACAAAACTTTTGTCTCTTCCTACAGACAACATCCTACTACTTCCGTTAAAGCTCCTCACCAGCCAACGAATCATATGAAGATTCACACATTTTGTGATCGACATAGAGAGCAAACCACCAAAACCAATGTCAGTAATATCCTTTTTCTGCTTCTCAGATAACTGATAGATCAAATTGTGTAGACCCTTAGGCCTAGATTGTGTCACAAAATCACTGCCCAATAAAAAAACAATGAACATTATAAGCTACAAACATAAACAGTATTAGTCATAAGACTTAACAGTATTAGTATCAACCATAAACAGTATTAGCTATAAGACTTAACAGTATTAGTATCAAACATAAACAGCAATAGCATAAACATTATTATACATGTTTTATAACAGTATTAGTATCCAACATAAACAGGATTAGCTATAAGACTTAACAGTATTAGTATCAAACATAAACAGAATTAGCTATAAGACTTAACAGTATTAGTATCAAACATAAACAGTATTAGCCATAAGACTTAACAGTATTAATATCAAACATAAACAGCAATAGCATAAACGTTATTATACATGTTTTATAACAGTATTAGTATCCAACATAAATAGTATTAGCTATAAGACTTCACAGTATTAGTATCAAAACATAAACAGAATTAGCTATAACACTTTACAATATTAGTATCAAACATAAACAATATTAGCCATAAGACTTAACTGTATTAATATCAAACATAAACAGTATTAGCTATAAGACTTAATAGTATTAGTATCAAACATAAACAGTAATAGCATAAACATTATTATACATGTTTTATAACAGTATTAGTATCCAACATAAACAGTATTAACTATAAGACTTCACAGTATTAGTATCAAAACATAAACAGAATTAGCTATAACACTTTACAATAATAGTATCAAACATAAACAATATTAGCCATAAGACTTAACAGTATTAGTATCAACCATAAATAGTATTAGCTATAAAACTTAACAATATTAGTATCAAACATAAACAACAATAGCATAAACATTATTATACATGTTTTATAACAGTATTAGTATCCAACATAAATAGAATTAGCTATAAGACTTAACAGTATTAGTATCAAATATAAACAGAATTAGCTATAAGACTTAACAATATTATTTTCAAACATAAACAATATTAGTCATAAGACTTAACAGTATTAATATCAAACATAAACAGTATTAGCTATAAGACTTAACAGTATTAGTATCAAACATAAACAACAATAGCATAAACATTATTATACATGTTTTATAACAGTATTAGTATCCAACATAAACAGTATTAGCTATAAGACTTCACAGTATTAGTATCAAAATATAAACAGAATTAGCTATAACACTTTACAGTATTAGTATCAAACATAAACAGTATTAGCCATAAGACTTAACATTATTAGTATCCAACATAAACAGTATTAGCTATAAGACTTAACAGTATTAGTATCAAACATAAATAGAATTAGCTTTAAGACTTAACAGTATTAGTATCAAACATAAGACTTAGGTATATGACTTAACAGAGTACATACCAAACATCATAGTAAGAGTTGTCAATGGACTCCTTCTTCAATTTCTTGTCAATGGCTTCCTTCTCCGGAGCCTTCTTTTTCTGCACAATTTGTTTCAAATATTTTTTCACTGGCCTTTTAGATGATTCGTCAACTGCATCACTCTTTGACATCCTGGTTTTCATCTTGGAAACTGTATAACATTGCAAGCATCAATAGTCAAACATAATCTCACTGTTTAAACTTCAAACAAACAGAAGCACAAAATTCAAAGAGCAGAAGGAGCATCATATTTTCTTATCACCTCACATTTCCAATTCAGTATTTAGCATCACAGTTTAATCATAAATTCCACAGAATCACGGTTTAATCATTTTAACAAAATAACATGATAATCAATATCAAGATATTAAGAGTACAAAAGGCAAAAAATAATGAAACTTTTAAACCGATTGCATGTAAGATTTAAACAAAATAGTAGAAACTTACACAAAATCGGGGATGAAGAAACCACGCAAAAATCGCACACAAACCGCAAAAGAGACACACAAAAATCGCACTGAAAACCGCACACAAATCGCAGAGAAAATGAAGGATTACAACTTCGAACTAGGTTTGAGGAGAGAAGAAGACAATACTGAAAACCGCACACAATACTGTTAATGCTTATACTTACACAAAATCGGGGATGAAGAAACCGCGCAAAAATCGCACACAAACCGCAAAAGAGACGCACAAAACTCGCACTGAAAACCGCACACAAATTGCAGAGAAAATTTTGAGAAGAAGACGCTGAAATTTTGAGAAGAAGACGAGTTCTATTCTGAGTCGCGCGGGTTTCGAAATTCAATGCATGTGTGTGTGAGAGAATATTATGAATTGTGGGCTTTTCAATTGGGTTTGGGCTGAAAAATAAATATTATTGGGCTGTAGAATATAAATTGTGGTGGACTAGAGAATATATTATTGGGTTGGACGGGTATCAAATTGTGGTGCACGGATCTAGGATCCGTGCACCTTGTGCACAAAAGTTTTTGCCTTGTATAGACAGGTGCCTCAAATTGGATAAACGTCTCAAACTTATGTTTTCAATTTCGGATTTCATTTTAATACTGATTTATCAATTATATCAATTTAATTTAATAAAATATTGAATCTGAAAGATAATGATTAACGCTCAATCAAAGTTTGGATAATGTGTATTTTCATGGATTAATCTGATGAACTAAATTATATGCGTGAAAATTGGGGTGTGAATGACATCAAAAAAAAAAAAAAAGAGTTATCAAGGCTAAGAAAATGTGGAGCGTTTAGGTTAGCAATGGTAGTTACTAATTTGGGTTAAGCTCTTTTTTTAAATAATTGTATATTTATCATTAATTTAGTTAAGCTCTTGTTTTCTTTTTTTTTTTTTAAATGAGTTTGGATAGTGGAAGGTTGAGAGCTAGACAACCAAAACCAGGAAATTTATAATTTGAAATTTGATCATCACAAATTTGCACATTTATTAAGATAAAATACCATTTAAATTATTATACTCGTGATAGTTAAGCACATGAATTATTACAGACTTTGCATCTTATCAAAATCGGAAATTCACTAAACCTCTTGTGATAATCAAAATCTTCTTGTCTACATCCAATTAATTAGGTCCGAGATCATGCCAAGCACTCATCAAACAGTGCAATTATATGTGCTCATAATAATAATTCACTAAAAGTTTGAAATTATATGATTTTCTCTTGATAAGATCAATAACATAGAATATATGTTTAAGATATAAACGTGGAAACTAGTTTGCTAAAGAACTCTCAGAATTGTGAAAGGTTATGAGGTGATCTTACTTAATTGCTGTATTGTCATTATCATCCTCGGAATCAAAAAGTCAAAAGCACTGAAAAATGAACTACATATACCTACCATTTGACCTTGGAATTTCGAGGGCATATTATTCAATCAGTCCGCCTTTAATTTCTTGATGTGTTTCATTATTGAACACCACATATATAGCTATAATTGGCCAAAAAAAATAAAAACAAAACAAAAATCACTTTTCTGAAATTGCAAATAGACCACATATGTAATATGAAATTATACGCATGCGTTGAGCTTGTAAAATACGAGTAAATATGAAAGAGAAAGATCTTATTATATCTAAATTTTACATATATATATAAATATACATATTTGCAGAGTTATAATCCTACGTGTGGAATGTGGATAAATTAAATACTAATAATATTAATATCAAAATTTTCAGTTTTGGTCCTATAATTTTAGTCATATTCATTTTGAAGTTTGAAGCACTAATTCTACAAAGTTTATAATGGTTGTTTAAGTTGTAATTTTTCCAATTTTACTTCCATTTTAGTCAAAAGTTTGTTTGTTTCCCGGTGAAAATTTGGAAGAGATGTTAGAGTGTCCTTCCAATTTTAAGAATTTAATTGTATGAAGATAAAACTGATTTAGAGTTTCATGCCCAATATACCCAAAAACATAAAGGACTTATACAAATATACCCACTGAACTTTAATATTATCCCCAAATACCCAAAAGTACAATTTTTTCAGAAATGGTGCAGAGAATCTGTTAAGTGTTGGTACGGATTAGCAGGTTGTGATATATACAATATGTACAATATATTGAAAATTTCGTTAAATCCTGAAAATTAAGGGTTTAACGAAAATAAACCATAATTTTCGTTAAACCCTACTTTTTAGGGTTTAACGAAAATTATGGTATATTTTCGTTAAACCCTTTTTTTTTTGTGTTTAACGAATATTAATTTAATCCCGTTATATTATTAAATTAATTAAATAATTATCAAGTACAATAATACTATATTTTCGTTAAACTCTAAACATTAATGGTTTAACGAAAATAAACCATAATTTTCGGTAAACCCTGAATTTTTAGAGTTTAACGAAAACTATGGTTTGTTTCGTTAAACCTTTGTTTTTATGTGTTGAACGACAATTAATTATTTTTCGTTATACTATTAAATAATTTTCGTTATATTATTACAAAATATTCGTTAAATTATCAAATTATTTTCTTTAAAGTATCAAATAGTTTTCGTTAAATTATGACAATATTTTTGTTAAATTATCAATTAATTTTGGTTATATTATTAAAATTTTTTTGCAATTATCAAACAATTTTCGCTAAATTATCAAATAATTTACGTTATATTATCAAATTATTTTCGTTAAATAATTTTCGCTAAATATTTTTCCTTAACCCTATATTAAATAATTTTTGTAATTATTAAATAATTTTGCAACTTTTGCAGAGGACTTATGTGTAACTTTTGTACAATTTTTTTTGTCTTTTTGTTATACTATTCATTCACGTGTACAATTTTTTTCACTTTTTCTTTTACTTTTCAATGATTTGATCATTCGTTCACGGTAAATATCATGAAATTTACAACTCCATTCATTCACTAACATTCACCATTCATACTAAAATTTTTGAAGTTTGAGAGTATTGAAATCAAGTAAGTACAGTTTAGTTTATTTAAAGTTTATTTAATTTAGAGAATAGTTGAGTTTATTTAAAGTTTAATTTATTTAGTTATTATAGAGAAAATTTTGGTTAATATTGGATGATCAATTTTTCTTTCATTCTAGTTTAAACGAAACAAATTGATTGTTATTTCATGAACATAATGAAATATTTCACGAAACAATTAGGGTTTGACGTAGTACAAATTAGGGTTTCCCAGGAAAAATGATGGATTAACGAAAATAGGGTTAATAATTTTCGAATAATCTGTTCACAAACAATAGGGTTAATTATTGTCAGTGAATAATTTTCGCTTAACTCTTAGAGGATTTTATTGAAAATTGTTTTTTAATTCTCGTTAAACCTACAAAAAAATGAAGGGATTAACAAAAATTACTTGTTTAATTTTGCGTTAAACCTACAAAAGAATGGTTTAAGGAAAATTATGGTGTAATTTTCATTAATCCTTAAATATTTTGTTGAAAATTATTGTTTAATTTTCGTTAAACCTACAAAAGAAGGGTTTAACGAAAATTGTGGGTGTTTAACGAAAATTGTTGTTGGTGTTTAACGAAAATTGAAAATTAAACCACCTAATTTCGTTAAACCCTACGAAAATCTACTTTTTAATCTGTAGTGTAATGTAAAGTTTAACTTGGACTATTGTATATTATATAATTGTATTTTTTAATCTGTTATGGAAGTTAACTTGGACTAATCCGTAATGGAATTTATATTTTCTAATTTCGTTTAACTTGGACTGTTTTAACAAATTGTTTGTTTTCATCACATCCTTTTTTTTCAGTTTAATTGGACTGATGAGTTTGTCAGTGGCATTGTGGCATGGAGGTTATTGGCAAGGTTTGCAATATGTAAATGGTATTCATGAAGTGATAAATCTTGAAAGATTGACATATGAAGATTTATTGAAATCAGTTCATGCGACTGTGCATGAGGATATGAATTATTGGTTTTATGTGATCCATTCTCAAGTGGAAACGAATGGAGTCTTGAGGAAGAAAAAAATCAAGACTGATTCTGATTTACAAGATTGTTTTACAGAGCAGTATGGATACTTGGTTATTTTCGTTACGTTGAAAATGATGGACGTCGGAGTATTGGGTGGATCTTCTTATCAATCCGGGGAGACACAACAAGGTGGTGAAAGTTTAAATCCATTCATTGAGGAAGTTCGAAATTTGAATTGCTCGAGTGTTCCGATAGGGCTGCAAGACAACCAAGATTTATATTCAAGATGGGGTATAAATGATGGCTTGGTTGGAACGTCTTCAAATGTAAGGTGGGTTACAGACGACGGCTTGGTTGGAACCTCCTCAAACTTTCAAGACCTTAATTTGGCCCCTCCCAAAGAAATTCAAGAACCAGATGCTGAAGACCATGATCATCGATCAGGTAATCAACTATTACTGCAATTATCATCTGTGAATTTGTGTATACGATTAAGAAAATGGTTCATATATTTTTTTTGGTAGATCGAAATGTTGAAGCAGATGACTTCGTATTGGACGAAGAAGTAGAGACAGTCTTGGATGAGGAACAATGAGCAGTGTACGAGCAATTCTGCGATGGCATCATGCGAGCTGAGTGGCACATTCCAGACATACCTGAATTCGAGGAACCTACTGCACAGATTGAGCAGGCTCCAACTGGTTTGCAAAAAGGAGTCTTGTTTGGCAGTAAAGATGAACTACAGTGTGTAGTTGGGAATTATCATCTGGAGAATCAAGTCCAATTTAGGGTGGACCACTCCGACAAACACTGATGGGCCGTGGAGTGCAATCAAAATGATTGTCCTTTCTTACTCCGAAAAACACGGTGTTTGGAAAATCGCCAAAGTCGTCTTGCCCCACACTTGTTCGTATCTTCTCAGTGCTAGTGTTTCTCGTAGGCTTCCGTCCTCTTTAATCGGAGATTATTTTATCCAAAGGCTCCGGAAAGATAAATCTGATATCGCTCCTAGGGAGATCATGCGAGAGATGAATGAGCGATATGGATTGAATTTGAGCTACAAGCATGCTCGGCTGGTAAGACGTCATGCAATGTATAAGGCATACGGTGATCCTCAGACGTCATTCCACAGGCTTCCAGCCTACTTAGAGGTCTTGAAAGAATGGAATCCTGGTATATACACCGCGATAGACACTCAGAAGGATGGAAAATTCAAGTATGTTTTTTTTACGTTAGGTGCATCCATTGCTGGATTTCGACAGTATTCCAGACTTGTTATAGTGGTCGACGGTTGCCATTTGAAGGGACAGTACAGGGGTATTGGTTTCGTTGTTGTGACTAAAGATGAAAACGATCAAGTTTTTCCCATCACAATTGGGATAGGAAGTGTTGAGAACGATAAATCTTGGACATGGTTTCTCAAATAAATTCGAGAAGCCGTTGGTTGTCCAGATGACTTGATTATTGTGTCTGATCAACATGTTAGTATCGATAATGCGATTGAATCTGCATATCCCGAAACATCCCATGCTCTTTGTTGTTTCCATCTTCAACAAAATCTAGCCAAATATGGAGGGCATTTGGTTGGGCTATTTCACACGGCTGCATACTGTTACGATGAAGATACATTCAATAGGTATGTCGAATTTCATGTCTTAAATATGCCTAATTCGTTAACTAACACATTGATGTATAGCATTGCGATTGTGTTCTTTTTTTCAGGTGCATGTCTTCTATCAACGATAGTGGTATCCAGGGCGCGATTGATAGCTTGATCCGAGCTGATGAGACTAAGTGGTCACGTGTGAAATGCCCTGTTCGAAGATTCAACTTCATGACCTCTAATGCTGCTGAGGTTTGGAATGCTCATCTAATCTGGGCTAGAAAGTTGCCAGTTTGTTCGTTCTTGGAGGCTACTCGAAGGGTGATTGAAAAATGGTTTGTCGAAAGAAGATTGGTTGCTGATGACAGAGGATCAACTTTCACGAAGTCAGTGCACGACAAATTATCAGAATTTATGCGGCAAAATCGAAATATGGAGGTCGAGAGGATGGGCAGATCGAAATTCAAGGTCACGGATGGGCGAAAAATATTTTTGGTGGGCCTTAGTGACGGTGTCTGCAGTTGTATGTATTTTCAAATCGAGTTGATGTCATGTGCACACGCATGTGCAGCGATTAGGTACTCCTATATACTGTTCCATTGCTTAATTGGAAATAAGTTTACAGTGTTTGTAATATTTAAATGAATCCGTGTTTACTGTAATGCTACTAATGAGCAAATTGCCTCGTACGTTGCCCCGTATTATACGACTCACTGTTTGAGGGGGATGTAGGCTTGTGAAGTTATGTCTGTGCCAGATCCGATGGAGTGGGTTGTGGATGATGAGACGCGCAATAAGTCGTGTTTCGCCCCGGATCAACCAAAACAGGTCGGTCGCCCAAGGAGCAAATGAATACCTTTTACTGGTGAAGGTAGTGGAGTGCGCCGACTAAAATGTTCACGTTGTGGTCAACCTGGCCACAACTGCACTACATGCACACAATACATCCCCCTGTAGATGGCCTATTCAGTGTAAATCCGGATCAAGACTTACAACAGTCTAGAAGAAAGAAAAAATGTTCTATATGTGGGTCAGAAGAACACAACAGACGAACATGCCTGAGAAATAGAACATCTTAGCCGGATTGTGTACAATAATGTTTTCAAACATAATTTCAAACTTTCTGTTTTTTTATTATTAGAAATCAGTGGCGAGTTTTTTATTTTCATGCAAACGATCATATCATTAGTATTCGTTAAATATAAATCTTCATGGAAACCAGGGAAAAAAATTTCGCGAAATTTCACCGACATTTCGCTAATTTTGACTCACCGAAATTGAAACGGGGGTTGAATAAATATCGTTGGTATTTCACCGAAATTTCTGTGAAATTTCGGTAAATCACTTGTTCGATGTCGATTTCGGTAAAGTTATACTATAAAATGTTTGAAATCTTGAAATTTCGGTAAATTTCGTTTCAATTTCGATTTCGGTGAAATTTTTATTTTTTTTACCCAAAATAATTATAATATTTTATAATGAATTATACCAATTTTTTAAGGGAAAAAATTGTATTTTTCACATTATAATTATAACGTGTATAACACAATCAAATAATTTTCTTACATATTTATCGTAAATGGCTCACATATTGAAAAGATGAGATCGATTATTCCACTCAAACCACATTATCTAATAATAATAATAATAATCTATATCTATATATATATATATAATAACAATTACCCGCTAAAAATAATAATGCCAAAAGTTTTCCCGCCCATTTTCACTTCCTAATTATAGTAATTTTATTACATATTAAATATTTAATTTTTTGTGATATTAATTGAATTTATGGTAATTTCACAAAAATATTGATTTTGTATAATGAATATATATGGTGTACAATCAAATCATTATATATATGGACGAAATATATATATATATATATGTATGTATAATAATAATAATAAATATATAATAATCAAGTTACTTAGCATATATAACATAACATAAATTATCTACTTCTATAACTATATTCTAAATATGTTGAAAAACTATAATAAAAATCACGTAATTTTTATTTGACAAATATGTCATTTATAATACTCCGGTTTACTATATCCAGTTAAACAATACTAATAATATGACACAATATTTACACAATTTAATTATATTAAGTAGAAAATTATTGTATAATCCATAAAAATAATATAATAATAAAAATGATGATAACTTTGAAGCATTTACCTTATCTATGCTATATTAATTCTTTTTTAAAAATCATAAAGATTATGTATTGTATAAAACATTATTTATGGTCCTACCCACCCCTACAACCACCTATCACTATTCATTGCTAATGTGTACACTTACATGTACAGATGTACTTTAATTCACATGTTGGTATGCATATAGGACAAGGGCATCAGTTTGGACGAAATTGACTCAAACAAGGCTAATTCATCTTTCAAAGATACTAGAACCCCTTCATTCCATTCTTATCAAATTGGTATCCTCGTCTCCTTCTCCATCTTCTTCTCCTTCACGAAATATCTTATTTCAATCTCCGTGAGGTTCGTTAAATCCGTGAAGTTCGTTAGATCCGTGAAGTTCGTGAAAGAAAATGGCCGAAGAGGTCCACCAAGAGGTTAGAATCATAACTGATTTATTTATTATGCACGTTGTAATGGAGAATTTGTATAACTATTTTTTGTTGCAAGTACATGTTAGCACCTTCTATGATTTTGCCATCTATGTTGACGTAGCTATCGGATTTAGGATTGAATTTTCTATACGGATTTTATATTGTTCGTGGTGTAGAATGTGAATTTTTCATATGTTATGAAATTGGTTAAAAGGGGCGTGATCGAGAATAGGCTTTAACGAAAATATGGGATTGTTCGTTAAAGCCTATTGTTGTTATGTTTAACGAACAATTTTTAATGTTCGTGAAACCCTCCGAAAGTTATACTTTTACAAAAATATAACATTGTTCGTTAAACCTTTAAAAAATAGGGTTTAACGAACAATCACATATTTTTGTTAAAGGCTATTCTCGTTCACGCAATAATATTGTATTGTTCGTTAATTTAGGGATTGTTTTTTTGGTTTGTGATATAATGTTCGTTCATGTGAATTTGGAAATATGTGGATTGAATTTAATGAAGTCCGTAGGTTGGAAATCATTTGTTCGTTAACAGGGTCCTTAGCGATTTTAAGGATTTAACGAACACTGGATTATTATTCGTTAAACCCTTTAAAAAAAGGGTTTAACGAACAATACCCTATTGTTCGTGAAACCCTAACCAAAATAGGGTTTAACGAACAATAGGGTATTGTTCGTTAAACCCTTTAAAAATAGGGCTTAACGAATAATTTTCCAGTGTTCGTTAAATCCTAATTTTTAAGGGTTTCACGAACATTAAATCCTATTGTTGTGAGACCCTATTCGTGAATGTTAGACCATGTTCGTGAATGCGAATATATATGTAGATAGAATTTAGTTAAATCTTTTGCATGTTTAGAATTGAATTAAACTGACTTCGATTAAGGTATTTTCTTCGTACATACGAATATTTTTTTCGTTAATGTTCAAGGTTTCAAATAGTTGGCTTATGCTACTTCATGCTAATGTGTAGTTTGCTTTGGAGTACGTTCGTGAGGCCTGCCAGGGTCGTGTGGCCTACATCAATGGGTATGTTCGCTTGACGGTACTCGATGAGATTAAGGCACAACTTCAACTTATCGGCCGAAAGTGTTTTCGAAGCTTTTGGAATACCAGTTTTGGCCATTTTTTGATGTGGCAGACGAGAAGAGAGTTATGCAAGGCCATGTTACACATCCTCATGTCATACAAGGTGCGTGGGCAGGCGGTCCCTGCAGACGAGAGGTGGTTTGCTGTGGGTCAAGACCGGCAAATTTGTCGGTTCGGAAAAAAAGAGTTTGCCCTTGTCACCGGCCTGAAGTTCGGTGACTCGGCTTTCAACCCTGTTGGGGATCACACTCCACCGAAAGGGGCGGTGTACTGGAGGGTGTACGCCGAGACAGATCGAGTGACCGTGTCTGAGCTCCATGCTCGATTCACCTCGGGCGAGTTTAATGATAGTGCAGAGGACACAGTGAAGATTGCTAAGATATTGATCCTCCACCTAATACTGCTCGGGGTGGACGCCGGCAAATCAGTTGTCGATGCATGGATTTGGACGCTGGTAGAGCAAGAAGACTTGTGGGAGAGCTTTCCATGGGGGAAGATCAGTACCGACCACTCTTCCATCTCGATCCGGCATATCACACTATCATTTTTATGGATTCTCTGTAGCCCTGCTGGTATGTCCCTTCAATTTAATTTTTCGAAAGTACTTTAAAAGTGACACTAACACAATGTTGTTTGCTTACCAAGTTTACAAATATTTCTTGTTCAGATATGGGCTTTTGAGGCGATCCCTATTACCTCGTCATATGCCGAGACCAAATTGGGTTCGGCAATAAATACACCCCGGTGTATGAAGTGGAGTTTGAAGAGGTCCGAGTTGGACGTTATACCTATACTAGAGGGCCCGGTATTTTCTATTTATTTATTTATTTACTACCATAAGTTGAACTTAAATGACTATTACAATTCGTACATTGAATTAATTCTGGTATTTATACGATGTCCCTACAGGTCGAGTGTTACCTGACGCTTCTCCCCACACCAGATGAGCTGCTCCAGACATACTGGCAGGATATTGATGACGATATCATGGAGGGGGTCCAGGTCGTCAAGCAACGACGTGGCCGTCGAGCTACTTCATCCGCTCATAGGGCACCTTCAACACCCAGCATTGATCCTGAGACTGGTGGTCCATCGGGAAGCCATACTGTCCGATCAGCTGGACGAACAGGTGGACGACGGGCCTCTGCAAATACCATTGAAGAAGAGGCTGATGAAGCAGGACTACAGTGCCCGTCGTTCGATGAAGTTCCGATTGGTCACGGACAAAGCTCCGGATCGAGTGACGACCTGTTCGCTCGATTGATGGGACGGATTGATGCTCGATTGGAGTAGAAAATTTCCAGTCTCCGAGAGAACATCACTCAGGATGTGGGGCAGCACATGACAGATCTCATGCCTGGTATGATTCACGATTATATGAAGACGTACTTCACGTCGACCTTTCAGGAGCCACCTCCACAGTGGGCTAATGCAGGTGTGCAGTCTTTCATGACACCAGCACCATCTGATAGGGTCTTTCCAGAGGGCTCCGGCACACCCTCAGTGATATCTTTTGGTTTCAGTGGCGTTCAAGAGTCAGCCCAATCTCCTGCCGTCCAAGAGATTGGTTCCTTTGGACCTAAAGCGCGACGGAGGGTTCCTAGTCAATTTGTGCGCAGTCCCTTTTTGCCGGAAGAGCCTTCTAGAAAGATGGGGATCGAGTTCTCCGAGTTCAAGGCCTACTACATGAGTGACGACAGCAAAGTGTTTGGGTAGACATTCATGTTCTTTCACATTACTCTTTTGGATTTAATAGTATCTGTTTTATGTTTAGTGCTTTATACTTGATTAAGTTTTCATCTTTTTATCGTTACAAGCGGAACGTTGGTGTTGGTGTTATAGTCGGGCCAAGTTTCTTTCGAAATTTCATTGATCCGTCGTTGGATCTGGATTTCGAGGTAATACTTAGGCTGTTACTTATTTACCAGAGTTGATTTGTAAAAATTTATAATTTATACGTCATTTCTATCTAATACAGGCTATTGATGCATACCTCGGCATACTACAGAGTTGCCCAGAAACAGCCAAAATACATCCCAGGTTCCACGGGAAGATCCAGTTGGTGGATACCCATCTGTTCGTAAGTTCCAATCAAACTGTTATAGTAATTACTCAATTTTTGTGATATTACCTTCGATGAAGCAATTGTCGTAAACGTAGGAAACATGCAAGGAAATTTGGAACACAAAGCATGCCGGCGAGGATGACGCATCCAAATACTTGTCGGGGGCCATGGAGATGTTCACAACGGAACAACTGGAACAAGTTGCACCCTATGTACGAGGGTCGAAGCCGAAGTGGAATTTTATCAAGCCATGGTGGGATGACATACGAGTGGTAAGTACTTAATACAAACGAGTTAGTATTCTTTTTATATTTTTCAGATAATCTGTAAGGTATCTAATTGTTTGTGCCAAAATTTCAGGTCCACACGGTACTGAACCTGGACGGTCATTGGGTTGCATGTTGTGTAGATCTCGAGCAGCAGCGGATCTGCTTGGCTGATAGCTTTAGGCATCGGTACGCTAACGAACCTGCATTAATCCAACTCCGTATCAGACAGACCCTCTCACTCTGTCGCCTTCTGCCACGAGTGTTGGAGCACTGTGGCTTCTATGAGAAGATATTGGTACAGGGGCGCAGAATTCCAAAGGGTATCCCTGAGTTCGCAGTTGCGACATTACAAGAAAACCTATGCTATAAGCAGGTGGACCACCACTCATGTGGGATTTGGTTGTTACTCGCGATTGAGAGTTGGATGATAAAGGAGTGGCCAAGGAACACACTTCAGACCAAGAAGGGGATCAAGGGCGTCAGGAAGTGGATGGCCTTAGTTGTTTACACAAACTCCACTGATGGTGACACCGTACCTACTGATTTTTTTGAGTAGTAGAGTACTTGAACTTGTATGAAATCATCTTATATATAATTTCATTGTCCAAAAAGTTTGTCACTTGACGAATCCTCTAAATTTCGGATGACTCCTCACAAACTTCAAATATTTTATAGATTCTTGTTGAATTGTGAACCGTGTTGAATGAATGGAATTGTAAATTTATTGCTTCGTGAATGTAAAAAAATAAAATAAGAGCAAACCCTAAATTTCGTTAAACCCTGAAAATATGAGTTCAACGAAAAATCAATCTATTTTGGTTAAATTTTGTCTTTTAGGACTTTCACGAAAATTATACAGGTTATACGAAAATCGGTTTAATGAATGAAATTGTAAAACAAAAAAAGTCCTACAACTAATTTTTGTTAAACCCTAATCAATAAGGGTTTAACGAAAATGCCCCTACTTTTAGGAGTTTAACGAAAATTGGTTGTATTTTCGTTAAACCCTTATTGAATAGGGTTTAACGAAAATTAGTTGTACTAATTTAACCTATTTTCGTTAAACCCTGAAAATATGGGTTTAACGAAAAATCCATCTATTTTCGTTATATTTTGTCTTTTACCCTAAACCCTAAACCAGTTTAACTAAGATCTGTTTAATTAATGGAATTGTAAAACAAAACAAAAAAATTGTCCCACACCTAATTTTCGTTAAACCCCTACTTTTAGGAGTTTAACGAAAATAGGTTAATTTTCATTAAACTCCTAAAAGTAGGGGTTTAACGAAAATTGGTTTCGTTAAAATAAATTTTTAGAGTTTATGTAGTTTTAGACGAAAATAACAAAAAATATTTCATAATTTAAAGAAAATTATTTATTAATATAAATAAAATTAATTAATTGTCGTTAAACCCTAAAAATAAAGGGTTTAACGAAAATTATGGTTTATTTTCGTTAAACCCTTAATTTTTAGGGTTTAACGAAAATTTCAATATATTGTTTTTATAATTTCCTGCGAAACCGTACCCGACATCTAACAGAATCTCTGCACCATTTCTGAACAAATGTGTTTTTGGGTATTTGGGGATAATATTAAAATTTAGTGGGTATATTTGTATAAGTGCTTTATGGTTTTGGGTATTTGGGGGTATTTCCTCAATGATTTATGTAGCTAGCATTAAATAAAGTGAAAATTTTCACAATGTGGGGCATCACGATAGAGTTCATAATAATAACTACTGTTGGCAATGGAATTCCTGACTAAAAATAAAAAAATAATAAATAAAAAAATAAAAAAAGAAGATATAATGATAATTATAGAAATCCGTAAGGTTAATGGATTGGCCAAAGTCGTAGGATGTAAATTGAAAAACTATAGGAAGTAATCATTGTTAATTATTTCTAGTGTGGAAGGAGGAATAACATTCATCTAACTCAGGGCCAAATGGACTTGCAAGTTGGCCAAATATCGAAATTATTTAGACTAAAAGAAAATAATTTTAT
Organism: Scutellaria minor; assembly: GCA_954870855.1. Taxonomy (NCBI): domain Eukaryota; kingdom Viridiplantae; phylum Streptophyta; class Magnoliopsida; order Lamiales; family Lamiaceae; genus Scutellaria; species Scutellaria minor. The sequence goes on from OX940729.1 coordinate 7,996,986, forward strand.
CAAATTAAACTGAAAATGGGTGCATATGATGATATTATAGACTATTTTGCAATATGCAAATATTGCAGCTATATATAAGTCTGCAGAAAGTGACTTTTAGATGGTGTGACATTCACTTTTCAGTATCTTGTAAAGCTAAAAAAATATGCTGTCAAAATCAGAATCAAGTTTTTCCACCCATGCATCTTTCAATTTAGCTTTTCATTCTTTAAAAAATTATATATAGAAGTAAATATATTAGTTTAATTTAGTCAAGCTTGACAACCAGTGAAATATTAATCAACTTGATTGATTACAAGCTTACTGCTGTTAGGTGTGAACAAACCCCCCCTCCCCTGAAATTCATATACAAGAATCAAGATGCATGTGGGGATTTTTGCATTCCAATCTCGTATATGTAGTATATGTAGTATGATATCAAGCACAAATAAAATATGAGATTGAAACATTGCAAAGAATCAGCTAAACACAACCTTGGAAGTACCAATACTACCCTAATTAGCCTTAGATATGTGGAAAACATTCGAAACAAAGTTTGCTGCAAAAATGCAAATAAAGCTGGAGTAAATTAATGATACCAAGAAATCAAAATTACTTAAACTCCCAGTTGCAAATTAAAAATTCTTACTAAAAAAATATAATGGTGTTTGCAAATTCTCATGAATCTAAGGTTGTATGTGGCAATTTGGGAGATTCTAGGCCTCTTTGAATTGTCACAATTTATTCTTTGCGTATTCACTTAACCTTTGGTATATACGATAAGGCTAATACTATTCATAGTCAGATGCGGCAAATTGGATTCCCTTTTAATAATTAAACAATTATTTATTATGCATTATGTACCCATTCGCAATCTCCATTAGCTCATTAATCACATGAAATTGTCAACTCTTTAAACCTATATAAACTGATCAAGATTTATATCTAAGATTAACGAGCAGCAAACACAACTAAATATCCAGCTTTCAATATAATATCAGCACAATTCATCAATGGCTGATGTTGAAGGATCTCCAGGCAGCTCCATGCATGGAGTCACCGGCAGAGAACCCGTCCTTGCATTCTCCGTCGCATCTCCGATGGTCCCCACCGACACGACGGCCAAGTTCGATTTACCGGTGGATTCGGAGCACAAGGCCAAGACATTCAAGCTCTTCTCTTTAGCCAATCCTCACATGAGAACATTTCATCTCTCCTGGATTTCCTTCTTCACCTGCTTCGTCTCCACATTCGCAGCAGCGCCTTTGGTCCCCATCATCCGCGATAATCTCAACCTCACCAAAGGCGACGTCGGAAACGCCGGAGTAGCTTCGGTGTCGGGCAGCATATTCTCGAGGCTGGTGATGGGGGCCGTCTGCGACCTCCTGGGCCCACGCTACGGCTGCGCCTTCGTCATCATGCTCTCGGCCCCGACCGTGTTCTGCATGTCGTTCGTGTCGTCGGCGGGAGGGTACGTGGCGGTGCGGTTCATGATCGGGTTCTCTCTGGCGACGTTCGTGTCGTGCCAGTTCTGGATGAGTACCATGTTCAACAGCAAGATCATCGGAGTTGTGAACGGGACCGCGGCCGGGTGGGGGAACATGGGAGGCGGCGCCACCCAGCTGATAATGCCGTTGCTTTACGACATCATAAAGAGGACTGGGTCGACGCCCTTCACCGCCTGGAGAATCGCGTTTTTCATTCCGGGATGGCTGCATATCATAATGGGGATTCTGGTCCTCACTTTAGGACAGGATTTGCCTGATGGGAATCTCAGCGCTCTACAGAAGAAGGGAGAGGTTGCCAAGGATAAGTTTGGGAAGGTTCTCTGGCACGCAGCCACCAACTACAGGACCTGGATATTCGTCCTTCTCTACGGCTACTCCATGGGGGTCGAGCTCTCCACCGACAACGTCATCGCTGAATATTTCTACGACAGGTTCGATCTCAAGCTCCAGACAGCTGGCACCATAGCTGCCTCCTTCGGAATGGCCAATCTCCTGGCTCGTCCCTTCGGTGGATTCGCATCAGATTATGCAGCCAAAAAGTTCGGGATGAGGGGGAGGCTCTGGACTCTGTGGATCCTCCAGACACTGGGAGGGGCCTTCTGTCTTCTTCTGGGAAGGGCTGATACTCTACCTCTTGCCGTGACGTTCATGATCATCTTCTCCATCGGGGCACAGGCAGCGTGTGGGGCCACATTCGGTATAATCCCGTTCATATCACGAAGGTCGTTGGGAATAATATCGGGGATGACGGGGGCGGGAGGGAACTTCGGGTCGGGGCTGACACAGCTGCTCTTCTTCACAAGCTCGCATTACACGACAGGGACGGGGCTCACCTACATGGGGATCATGATAATGGCGTGCACTCTGCCAGTCACGTTGGTTCACTTCCCACAGTGGGGAAGCATGTTTCTTCCACCATCAAAGGGCTCTGTGGAAGAGCATTACTACTCATCTGAGTATAATGAAGATGAGAAGCAGAAGGGGATGCACCAGAACAGCCTCAAATTCGCCGAGAACAGCCGATCCGAACGCGGCAACCGCATCGCTCCGGTGTCCACGCCCAACCGTGTTTGAATGATATTGTGTGCATCTGTTAAATATCGTTGCATGTTTTAGTATTATTGCACGATACTTAACATTATACCAAGAGAAAATCTCAGTTTTCCTCATTCGACTCGGTCTCAATGCATTTTTTTACCATTAATCTTACACAATTGAATTTAACTATTTTTTTTTTCAATTTTGATCTAATTTACTTAACTTCAATATATATGCGCGTAAACATCGGAATAGAGAAAAATTAACGTCAACAATTTCAGTGTTCATATAAGCAAAATTCGAATTTTCAAGAAAAATCAAATGAAAATAGAAAAAAAGTTAGAATTAGATTGGAATATGTAAAATTGATGGTAAAATAATAGATAATCGTTGAATAACACAAATATTATAATTTTTCCTTAATACCAAAATTTGCTTGACGGCGTACTATTTTAAATCATATGTTTTATATTTTATTTTTGAACATAGAGTGATAGTGTCATACAAAGAACATTTTTTGGGAGCATTTATAGGGGAAACAGCAATTCCAGAAGTTAGGAACTAGTCATGTCACCGCTTCCCATGGCTTTGGCTTTCCCAAATAGGTTGGAATTCTGAAATCTGAACTAGACTAAAATAATTGGTTTAATATTCCTTACTAAAGTTGGTAATAGTTATATTATATGAGAAAATTAAGTGTACTGAAGGTTTCTTTGTACTTATTTAAATACAGTAAAAGAAGTACAAGTAACCTAGAGGTAATTTCTCGAATGCGGTAAATATTTTAAATATTGCATTATGAGTACTCCAAAGGGCAAGGGAATAACACCTGCAATGTGAATGACTATTATCAAATTTATATCAGATTTAATTCAACTTTCCCTCATTAAATTATGATCTGTAATTGTGATTTGGTAACACTGTAAAGGGGTAGTCTGATCCTTGGAACACCCCTTGAGGTGTATGAGGAAAAACGAGTTTTGCTTCTCAAAATTTTTATGGGCTTCCCAAATAGATCGTCACCCTTTACATATTTAAGAATTAAAGAAATTATAATGACTTCATAATATACAGCGGAAGACTTAAAAGAGAAGACACGAGAGTTATTAAAATTTATTTTTTAAATATAATATATATATGTAATTATATATCGACTATCAATCAAGTCTAGTCATGTCTCACCCACATTTCTAGGTAAAATGTTCGAACCATAGACCAACATGAATTTACACAACAAAACATATATATATAATAAAAGATAAGTCTAGGCCCATCGTTTTTCATATAATACATGTTTAAACAACATATTGATTTCAAAAGGAAACATGGTTCTAGCATATCTATTTTAAAGTGACAGTGAGAAGTCAGTCCAGCCTGCTACACGTCCACGTCATCATCTGCCGAGCCTGAAAGTTATAAAAAGTAACATCATGAGACACCTCCAGAGAGGGATCCCAGTGGGATAACCTTACTATCTAATATATTGAAGCAATTAAATCGTTAAGCAAGTACTACATGTCATCATCAAGGAATGTGGGAATCGCTCGCCCACTAAACCTTGCATCATCATCATCATAAAGGAATGTGGGAGTCGCTCGCCCACTAAACCTTACATAGACCAGACATTTTATTGCCCTTATAGTCGCTTTCATAGACCAGCCATTTTATTGTCGTTATGGTCGTCGCCGAGTATGGAAGTTACATACTGGTTATAGCTACGGACTTCAGTCGTAGATTTTCATACATAACTTATCAATTCAATTAACAACACATAGTAGAGAGTAGAAGTTACCCACTTGTATGTTGATTATGCAAAGATGGCTTCCGGATTCTCCGATGGTCTCGACTGCGCTCGACACACTTAACTGATTAGCCTCTTCTGTCGTATAACATAATCTTTTGCATTTATATTAGGTTACTTTAACCTAAAACATATTCATACTTATAACTTAATTGTTAGGCATTTAAACTAGTAATTTTTGACCTTAAATGACATATAAAGATGTCATAATTTTAATAATTCACATATAATTCCTAAAATCACATGACTTCCTTTAGTATAACATGCTGAAATTTCATAAATTTTAACAGCTTGTACAAGGAATTAAAAATCACACATTTAACTAGTTTTTCACTTCAATTCTAGCTCCAAAACAATCTGATTTTGAATAACTAATCAATCCCTTTAGAATTCATGAAATCCTTCCAAATTTCTACAGACTATAGATACCTTACAGAAGTATGACATATAAAAATATCAACCGAAAATAAGATTCACATAATTAGTTATGAATTTTCTAAGTTGGCTGAAAACAGGACATAGCACATGCTGAAAACAGACTTTCTTGTAAATATCACCATAAATCGTACAAGGTTCTAAAAATGACATAGTAAATTTCTACATACTCATAAGAACGTGTACTACAACATAGTAAAACATGGTTTATAAATACGATCTCAATAAATAGTTATGGCTTTTAGAACAAGACTGAAAACAGGACATCATCTACGCAGAAAACAGGTTATATTGTAAAATCCGGCATAAATCGTACAAAACTCAAAAAAATGCATACTAATTCCTACACGTACCTAAGAACAGGTTATTAAACATAGTAGAATATCATGTATAAATTCGAAGTATACTGTTCCAGAAAATTATATGATTCCGACCTAAAAACAGGGCGAAAACTGTCTCTGAACAACTTATCTTAGAAAAATCATATAAAATCGAGTTTAACTCCAAATCTTCTGAAATTTTACAGACATACTCTTGACTTCATATATTTCAATCTGGAAAAAGGATTAAGCTTAAAACAATTCCTAAGATTTTCAAACACATCTAAAACAGAAGCAAAACCAAGCACATCCTTAAGTCTATTCTAGAAACAACTTATTTCTTCATTCAAACAACATATAATCCCAAACAAATTGCCAAAGAACATCTTTGGACTTTATAACCTAAGGTATTTATCATAAATCATAAGATTTAATGAAGGTATTAAGAGAGTTTTAGCCAAAATACCTTTAGGGTTTGAGGAAAGACTTGATGTATGCTTGATCTTTCTTTCCTTTGTTTCTTCTCTCTTTCTTTGCTTCTTATGTTAAACTATCTATGACCTTGGTTCTTCTCATATGATATGGACGAGAGAGAGAAAGGGTATCATCAAGTAAGGATATTTTGCATGTTGCAAGTTGATGGATATTTTGCATGTTGGAATTAGGGTGGTGAGGTGGCTAGGCTAGTTTAGACTTCTTAGTCATCCTTAGCAATGACTTATCATGGAAGCTTTAGTTTAAATAAAAAGTTAAATTAATTTATTTATTATGATATTTTGATGTTTCATGTCACACATATTTATAAGTATATGTATACCTTATTGAAGGGACTAACAATAATAATGTAATGTATAATTCATATAAATGTGGAAATTGCTTAGCATAAAATTAAGTATTAAATTTCCATATGTACTTAAATTAATAAGCATTGCGGTTATTTTAATATTCACTATAATGCATGCTCGTTGAAGGTAAACCTCTAATTTCATAAAAAGAAAGTATTAAAAAACGGTAACGAATAAAATTAGCATAAAACCTAAAATCATTTTATTCATTTAATTAACATCTTATCTTTTTACTTCCATTCATATGTGTCGAGTGAGTGGAGATCGAGCTCGATTTCCTCCGTAAGTCATCCTGCAAAAACCCTTAAAATCTCGAAAGAAAAACATGTCATAAAATCTTTAAAATAAACAAGCACAAGGAAATATTCATAAATCATAACTTATTGTAATATAAGATCTCACACTTAAATCATTCTTAAATGATCATTAAAAGAAATTTTAATAAATATGCATATGCAGATTTTCTTGAAATGGGGTGTTACAACTCCCCCCACCTTTTTAAAAATTTCGTCTCGAAATTTGGTTAAACAACTTCGGGTATTTCCTAAGAATTTCGTCCTCACTTCCCAAGTCACTTCCTCTTCTCTATGCCTATTCCATTGTACCAAAACTAATGGTATATTCCTATTCCTCAAAGTCTTAGTCTTTCTACCGATAATAGACACAGGTTGCTCTTCGTAAGTTAGGTCTTTCTTAATCTCAAATGGTTCAAGCGTAATCTGATGACTAGGATCTGACACATATTTTCGTAGCATTGATACATGAAAGACGTCATGAACTTTCTCCCCAAAACGGATTATCCCTTTAACCGGTGTAACTTTAAGGAACACTTTTTTTTTCACCAATCTCAAATTGTAGATTTTTCCTCCTTATCTCAAATTAAGTCGGCGTAAGATTTTTGTCGATCCTGTGTCATCTTAATTCTTTCTCGAATCTTAGTGATTGCTCCTGTATCGAATAAGACGTAAGCAGACATATTGAAAATTAATCTCATACCGCTACAGTCTCATTTCCTCATTCGAGTTGCTCCTCTTCTGAGTTCTCTTCTTCTTCAGCGTATTGAATTCCTGACAAGACATTTAGTTTACCTTTGCCCCTTTGGTCATTATTCTGAGGGTTTGTCGGACGAGGTCCGAACGTACCTTCACTATTTGTTTGGATGCTCTTTGGATTAGGGCACACATTAGCTTTGTGGCCCGGTTTGTGGCATCGAAAATAAATATCCTTGTCTTTTATGCACTCTCCCAAATGGAATTTCCCACAGTTCTGACAAGCGGGTACTCGCATGGGTCTTGGGGCCGCTGCAACCATGGGACGAACGTTACGAGAAAATGTATTCTCTATTATTATGGGTTGTGGTGGAGCCTTCCTCTTAAACTGATTCAGAGTTAGCTTCTGCTCGTTCTCTAAACCCAAACTCATAGATACAATGCGTGCCCTCTCAAACACATATCTAAAGTGTGGAAGTCTCAATCCAGACACTATACCACCAACTTCTGGTCGTAAACCCCTCTCAAACCTTCTTGTTTTTCTATCATCAGTATCCACCAGATGAGGTGCATACTTGGAGAGTGAGTTAAATTTGCGCTCATATTCTGTAACTGTGCTTGTCCATTATTGGAGATTCATAAACTCAATCTCCTTCTGATCTCTCAATGCTTGTGGGAAGTAACGATCTAGTAGTATCCCCTTAAACTCTTCTCATCCAAGTGTTTTGCTTGCTTCCGGTGTTAGGGTTCGCTCGAGTGATAGCCACCATTGGCCTGCATCTTCCGCTAGTTGGAATCTAGCACATGAGACTTTCTGTATTTCTGATATCTCCATGTGCTCAAAGATTCTTTCTAATTCTGCAATCCATTCTTCGGTGGCCGCTGGTCCTTCTCTACCCTTAAACCTAGGTGGCTGGAAATGTCGAAATTGCTCAATAACTTGATGTGGTCTAGAATTATGTTGTTCTTGAGCATTTTGGGCTGGTGCAGGTCGTTGCTGCATAAATCCAGTCAGTTGAGCAAAAAGCTCTCTTGTCATATCAATTGTTGCATTTTGTTCAAAAGGCGGTTCTCCATTGTCCTGTACTCTTTGTTGGTGTTGTTTTCCTCTTTGTTGTCTAGTAGATGGGGCCATAGTACTTGCTCTATAGAGAAAATGACCTTTTAAACAAAAATTCTCATTTTACAAAACATTTTTGAAGTGAAGAGATAAATGTAATAACGAAGTATGCAATGAATCGGAAGTAAATACGATAGAAGAGGTATATATATACATATATTTTTTACAACTTTTTATAACCATCGTAAGAGTTTTCGGGATCACACCGTCCCTCTTTCAAAAATTAAATAAAAAGAAAGTACATTTTCTCGTTAGCAAGTACTACAATCACCAACTATACATATGTACAACAAAAGATGGGCATGTAAGCCCATATAAGAGTCTGGGATAAAGTTTTAGCAAAACCAAAATAACAATCTACTAGCATCCTCAAGATCAACACGAGACCCGACTCTCCTTATCATCAAAATCTCTATAAGGGCGCTTCGCTGGGCGCTCATGCTCTGATGCAGGTGGTCGGCTAGGGCCTGCTCCATTACCCTCTGGCCTTCGATCAACTACTAGTTCTTCATTCGTACCTCCGACCTGGCGCTGTCCTGCTTGAAGCGAGGTCCTGGCAGCTCTCGCCCTCTCCAACATATCATGACTGTGAGTAGATAGTCTCTCATACTTGGCGTAAGCATATGCCAAAATCTCCTTAATAGTCTGTAGGCGCGTGGCCCACATCATAGCTCGTAGCGAGTACTGATGAGCCTCATTCTCAATCTGGGATATATCTGCCAAACACATCTCATAATGCTCTACAGTCTCCTGCAAACTCAAACAGTAAGCCCTGTACTCTATTTGAGGTCCTCTCCTACCATCGAGGATGAGCAGCCTTCGAAAAACTGACCAAGCTATCGTCTGGTAAGATGGGTGTACTCTAGTACGTAAGTGCTCAACTGCCCGTAAATCACAATTCGCAAGTCCTAGAGCTGAGAGCCTCCTGCGTGCTTCATTAATTCGTCTTATAAACTCATGTATATCCTCCCAGCCATGTTGATAGCACTCGAGGTACTCTCGTTCTAACTGTGCACGTCTAGCTTCGTGATCCATCCAACTATACTATTTATATCATATCCACACTCGAGTCAACTCTAAGTTCTATAATCTAGGGATTCATGCATGTATGTATTTTCAGATAAAAAGATTAAATTTAAACAACAATAGAATAATTAAATCATCCTGATCATTGAAATACGTTACCTCTGCATACTTCTTATTAGTACTTTTCATATCCTCGTTAGATCGTATCTGACGATCTCTTACATACATAACATCATAACTTAAACATTTTCGTAAAACATCTTTATATCCTCATCGAATATCTTGAAAACATAACTCAAAACACTTACTCGACGACGATTCGGACGGTAGCTGGTTGTTGACTTAAAATAGTCTAAATATGATTCTGAGTTATAAAAGTTAGAAGTATGGTTATGAATAAGAACTAAGTAAGTTAAGTGTGGGAAAGTCAACAGCCAGCTACCGTCCGAATCGTCGTCGAGTAAGTGTTTTAAGTTAGGTTTTCAAGATATTCGATGAGGATATGAAGATGTTTTATGAAAATGTTTAAGTTATGATGTTATGCATGTAAGAGATCGTCAAATACGATCTAACGAGGATATGCAAAGTACTAATAAGAAGTATGCAGAGGTAACGTATTTCAATGATCAAGATGATTTAATTATTCTATTGTTGTTTAAATTTAATCTTTTTATCTGAAAATACATATATGCATGAATCCCTAGATTATAGAACTTAGAGTTGACTCGAGTGTGGATATGATATAAATAGTATAGTTGGATGGATCACGAAGCTAGACGTGCACAGTTAGAACGATAGTACCTCGAGTGCTATCAACATGGTTGGGAGGATATACATGAGTTTATAGGATGAATTAGTGAAGCACGCAGGAGACTCTCAGCTCTAGGACTTGCGGATTGTGATTTACGGGTAGTTGAGCACTTACGTACTAGAGTACACCCATCGTACCAGATGATAGCTTGGTCAGTTTTTCGAAGGCTGCTCATCCTCGATGGTAGGAGAGGACCTCAAATAGAGTACGGGGCTTACTGTTTGAGTTTGTAGGAGACTGTAGAGCATTATGGGATGTGTTTGGCAGATATATCCCAGATTGAGAATGAGGCTCATCAGTACTCGCTACGAGCTATGATGTGGGCCATGCACCTATAGACTATTGAGGAGATTTTGGCATATGCTTACGCCGAGTATGAGAGACTATCTACTCACAGTCATGATATGTTGGAGAGGGCGAGAGCTGCCAGGACCTCGCTTCAAGCAGGACAGCGCCAGGTCGGAGGTACGAATGAGAAACTAGCAGTTGATCGAAGGCCAGAGGGTAATGGAGCAGGCCCTAGCCGACCACCTGCATCAGAGCATGAGCACTCATCGGAACGCCCTCGTAGAGGTTTTGGTGATGATGAAGAGAGTCAAGGTTCGTGTGGATCTTAAGGATGTTAGAATGGATTGTTATTTTGGTTTTGCTAGTACATTATCTCAGACCCTTATATGGGCTTGCATGCCCTTCTTTTGTTGTACATATGTATAGCTGGTGATCGTAGTACTTGCTGACGAGAAAACATACTTTTTTTCTATTTAACTTTTGAAAATGGGATGACGTGATCCCGAAAACTTCTGCGATGTTTATAAAAGTTGTATATGTATATATACATCTTCTATCGTATTTACTTCCGATTCATTGCATACTTCGTTATTACATTTATCTCTTCACTTCAAAAATGTTTTGTAAAATGAGAATTTTTGTTTAAAAGGTCATTTTCTCTATAGAGCAAGTACTATGGCCCCACCTACTAGACAACAAAGAGGAAAACAACACCAACAAGGAGTACAGGACAATGGAGAACCGCCTTTTGAACAAAATGCAACAGTTGATATGACAAGAGAACTTTTTGCTCAACTGACTGGATTTATGCAGCAACGACCTGCACCAGCCCAAAATGCTCAAGAACAACATAATTCTAGACCACATCAAGTTATTGAGCAATTTCGACATTTCCAGCCACCTAGGTTTAAGGGTAGAGAAGGACCAGCGGCCACTGAAGAATGGATTGCAGAATTAGAAAGAATCTTTGAGCACATGGAGATATCAGAAATACAGAAAGTCTCATGTGCTAGATTCCAACTAGCGGAAAATGCAGGCCAATGGTGGCTATCACTCGAGCGAACCCTAACACCGGAAGCAAGCAAAACACTTGGATGGGAAGAGTTTAAGGGGATACTACTAGATCGTTACTTCCCACAAGCATTGAGAGATCAGAAGGAGATTGAGTTTATGAATCTCCAATAATGGACAAGCACAGTTACAGAATATGAGCGCAAATTTAACTCACTCTCCAAGTATGCACCTCATCTGGTGGATACTGATGATAGAAAAACAAGAAGGTTTGAGAGGGGTTTACGACCAGAAGTTGGTGGTATAGTGTCTGGATTGAGACTTCCACACTTTAGATATGTGTTTGAGAGGGCACGCATTGTATCTATGAGTTTGGGTTTAGAGAACGAGCAGAAGCTAACTCTGAATCAGTTTAAGAGGAAGGCTCCACCACAACCCATAATAATAGAGAATACATTTTCTCGTAACGTTCGTCCCATGGTTGCAGCGGCCCCAAGACCCATGCGAGTACCCGCTTGTCAGAACTGTGGGAAATTCCATTTGGGAGAGTGCATAAAAGACAAGGATATTTATTTTCGATGCCACAAACCGGGCCACAAAGCTAATGTGTGCCCTAATCCAAAGAGCATCCAAACAAATAGTGAAGGTACGTTCGGACCTCGTCCGACAAACCCTCAGAATAATGACCAAAGGGGCAAAGGTAAACTAAATGTCTTGTCAGGAATTCAATACGCTGAAGAAGAAGAGAACTCAGAAGAGGAGCAACTCGAATGAGGAAATGAGACTGTAGCGGTATGAGATTAATTTTCAATATGTCTGCTTACGTCTTATTCGATACAGGAGCAATCACTAAGATTCGAGAAAGAATTAAGATGACACAGGATCGACAAAAATCTTACGCCGACTTAATTTGAGATAAGGAGGAAAGATCTACAATTTGAGATTGGTGAAAAAAAAAATGTTCCTTAAAGTTACACCGGTTAAAGGGATAATCCGTTTTGGGGAGAAAGTTCATGACGTCTTTCATGTATCAATGCTACGAAAATATGTGTCAGATCCTAGTCATCAGATTACGCTTGAACCATTTGAGATTAAGAAAGACCTAACTTACGAAGAGCAACCTGTGTCTATTATCGGTAGAAAGACTAAGACTTTGAGGAATAGGAATATACCATTAGTTTTGGTACAATGGAATAGGCATAGAGAAGAGGAAGTGACTTGGGAAGTGAGGACGAAATTCTTAGGAAATACCCGAAGTTGTTTAACCAAATTTCGAGACGAAATTTTTAAAAAGGTGGGGGGAGTTGTAACACCCCATTTCAAGAAAATCTGCATATGCATATTTATTAAAATTTCTTTTAATGATCATTTAAGAATGATTTAAGTGTGAGATCTTATATTACAATAAGTTATGATTTATGAATATTTCCTTGTGCTTGTTTATTTTAAAGATTTTATGACATGTTTTTCTTTCGAGATTTTAAGGGTTTTTGCAGGATGACTTACGGAGGAAATCGAGCTCGATCTCCACTCACTCGACACATATGAATGGAAGTAAAAAGATAAGATGTTAATTAAATGAATAAAATGATTTTAGGTTTTATGCTAATTTTATTCGTTACCGTTTTTTAATACTTTCTTTTTATGAAATTAGAGGTTTACCTTCAACGAGCATGCATTATAGTGAATATTAAAATAACCGCAATGCTTATTAATTTAAGTACATATGGAAATTTAATACTTAATTTTATGCTAAGCAATTTCCACATTTATATGAATTATACATTACATTATTATTGTTAGTCCCTTCAATAAGGTATACATATACTTATAAATATGTGTGACATGAAACATCAAAATATCATAATAAATAAATTAATTTAACTTTTTATTTAAACTAAAGCTTCCATGATAAGTCATTGCTAAGGATGACTAAGAAGTCTAAACTAGCCTAGCCACCTCACCACCCTAATTCCAACATGCAAAATATCCATCAACTTGCAACATGCAAAATATCCTTACTTGATGATACCCTTTCTCTCTCTCGTCCATATCATATGAGAAGAACCAAGGTCATAGATAGTTTAACATAAGAAGCAAAGAAAGAGAGAAGAAACAAAGGAAAGAAAGATCAAGCATACATCAAGTCTTTCCTCAAACCCTAAAGGTATTTTGGCTAAAACTCTCTTAATACCTTCATTAAATCTTATGATTTATGATAAATACCTTAGGTTATAAAGTCCAAAGATGTTCTTTGGCAATTTGTTTGGGATTATATGTTGTTTGAATGAAGAAATAAGTTGTTTCTAGAATAGACTTAAGGATGTGCTTGGTTTTGCTTCTGTTTTAGATGTGTTTGAAAATCTTAGGAATTGTTTTAAGCTTAATCCTTTTTCCAGATTGAAATATATGAAGTCAAGAGTATGTCTGTAAAATTTCAGAAGATTTGGAGTTAAACTCGATTTTATATGATTTTTCTAAGATAAGTTGTTCAGAGACAGTTTTCGCCCTGTTTTTAGGTCGGAATCATATAATTTTCTGGAACAGTATACTTCGAATTTATACATGATATTCTACTATGTTTAATAACCTGTTCTTAGGTACGTGTAGGAACTTAGTATGCATTTTTTTGAGTTTTGTACGATTTATGCCGGATTTTACAATATAACCTGTTTTCTGCGTAGATGATGTCCTGTTTTCAGTCTTGTTCTAAAAGCCATAACTATTTATTGAGATCGTATTTATAAACCATGTTTTACTATGTTGTAGTACACGTTCTTATGAGTATGTATAAATTTACTATGTCATTTTTAGAACCTTGTACGATTTATGGTGATATTTACAAGAAAGTCTGTTTTCAGCATGTGCTATGTCCTGTTTTCAGCCAACTTAGAAAATTCATAACTAATTATGTGAATCTTATTTTCGGTTGATATTTTTATATGTCATACTTCTGTAAGGTATCTATAGTCTGTAGAAATTTGGAAGGATTTCATGAATTCTAAAGGGATTGATTAGTTATTCAAAATCAGATTGTTTTGGAGCTAGAATTGAAGTGAAAAACTAGTTAAATGTGTGATTTTTAATTCCTTGTACAAGCTGTTAAAATTTATGAAATTTCAGCATGTTATACTAAAGGAAGTCATGTGATTTTAGGAATTATATGTGAATTATTAAAATTATGACATCTTTATATGTCATTTAAGGTCAAAAATTACTAGTTTAAATGCCTAACAATTAAGTTATAAGTATGAATATGTTTTAGGTTAAAGTAACCTAATATAAATGCAAAAGATTATGTTATACGACAGAAGAGGCTAATCAGTTAAGTGTGTCGAGCGCAGTCGAGACCATCGGAGAATCCGGAAGCCATCTTTGCATAATCAACATACAAGTGGGTAACTTCTACTCTCTACTATGTGTTGTTAATTGAATTGATAAGTTATGTATGAAAATCTACGACTGAAGTCCGTAGCTATAACCAGTATGTAACTTCCATACTCGGCGACGACCATAACGACAATAAAATGGCTGGTCTATGAAAGCGACTATAAGGGCAATAAAATGTCTGGTCTATGTAAGGTTTAGTGGGCGAGCGACTCCCACATTCCTTTATGATGATGATGATGCAAGGTTTAGTGGGCGAGCGATTCCCACATTCCTTGATGATGACATGTAGTACTTGTTTAACGATTTAATTGCTTCAATATATTAGATAGTAAGGTTATCCCACTGGGATCCCTCTCTGGAGGTGTCTTATGATATTACTTTTTATAACTTTCAGGCTCGGCAGATGATGACGTGGACGTGTAGCAGACTGGACTGACTTCTCACTGTCACTTTAAAATAGATATGCTAGAATCATGTTTCCTTTTGAAATCAATATGTTGTTTAAACATGTATTATATGAAAAACGATGGGTCTAGACTTATCTTCTATTATATATATATATATATATATATATATGTTTTGTTGTGTAAATTCATGTTGGTCTATGGTTCGAACATTTTACCTAGAAATGTGGGTGAGACACGACTAAACTTGATTGATAGTCGATATATAATTACATATATATATTATATTTAAAAAATAAATTTTAATAACTCTCGTGTCTTCTCTTTTAAGTCTTCCGCTGTATATTATGAAGTCATTATAATTTCTTTAATTCTTAAATATGTAAAGGGTGACGACCTATTTCCAATAAAGGGAAACGGGGCATTACAGTAACTCTCTTGTGAGACCGTCTCACAAAATTTTAATGCATTTTGTGAGACGGGTCAACTCACAACCTAATTACCCACCACCCAAACCCTACAATTCGCATTTTGTTTGTGGCTGATGGGCTTCGTCCCACGAAAACTATCCGTGAGACTATCTCACGTGAGTTTTCGTGTTTAAAAAATAGTTTTTATAATATCAATCAAGCCACACATACATGGTGCTTAGGACAGGTAGTCCTTATTCATAACCAATTAGCAAACCAATTCGATTAGGCCGGTTTTATTATTTATGTTTAGAGAGTTTAAAAATGGTATTTACACTTGACCAATATACGTTAAATCTTAAACTTGTTTATATTCTTTTGTTGATTTTTTGCTCTTTAAAATGTAGTATATGCATCATACTAACCCTACTAACATATCATACTATTATTTTACAATTTAATATATATACATTGATCTAATTAATATTCCTGATAGTAAATCCAACTTATGCACAAATCCATATGAAAACTCTACTTTTTTAATACCTAATATCTTGGATTGTTTACTTATTTCCCACTAATAATTTGGCGAATTTCAAAACATATGAAAGAGAGAACAAGTTATTTAAATCTTAACAACTGCTCTAGCATATTCAAATAGGATAAATTTCATAACAAGACAAATAGGATAAATTTCATAACAAAATCCAATTTATAGTTTAGTTCTTAATTCTAAACTTAATTTTTTAAGTTTCTTAATAAAGGGCTTAATTTAATCTTTTTTCTCAATTTAAGGCTTGAAATTTAAATTGAGTTCTCAATTCAAGACAAAATTTCATTTTTTTTTCTTTTGAATTATATTTATAAAATTATTTATTCATTAATATGTATTTATATTTTAGATAAATTAAGACAATTTAGTACAATTTTATAACGATCTTCATCCGCGACTTGTATCAATTTATAATATATATATATATATATATATATATAATTATTTCAATTCATAAAATATAATTTATATTAAATCGATTAATATTAAAATTTGGTTTCTATACTTTTATTTATAAAATTAAGAAAATAAAAGAATCTTAATTTTATGAATTGCATTAATTATATATATAAATTAATATAAATTGGATGAAAATCGTATCAAAATTTCACTAACTTGTTATAATTTATTTTAAATATAAATACATATTGAAAATATTAATGAATCTATGAATATAAATAAAAGAAAAAAGAAAAAAAAATGGAATTTTGATTTGAATTGAGAACTCAATCTAAATTTCAAACCTTAAATTGAGAAAAAAAAAATTAAATTGAGCCCCTTATTGAGAAACTTTAAAAATTGGGTTTAGAATTGAGAACTAAACTATAAATTGGATCTTGTTATGAAATTTATCCCAAATATTTAAACTAATGAAACAATTTGAGACCATGTAAGCAAGTCATGAAATTATAATAAGAAACTCAAAAGTTCCCTTCATTATAAAGGGAAAAAGAAAGTTATTTATTATGTATCACACACAAATATAACAACCCTTAGTATCCAGAGATGTACTAGGTTGTCTGTGATTATCTAGATTTGGTTAGATTAGGCACACACATTATATGAATGTAGTATGCAAATGTATATACAAATCCTACTATTAGATCATCATGAAGTGTTTTCTGCCTATTCCATGATTTAATTACACACCAATTGTATCATCCATATGAATCTTTAAAGAACAGGAAAAAGAATGTCAATTAATATCGAAGCCAAAGCAACCATTTAAATTTCTAGAGTATACAAAGATTTGCCATCTTTTGAACAAAAATCTATACCTGGATGCAACCAACTAAAGCTTCTTTAGCACCAAACTTCATTTTGAGCTAATTTATGTAGCTTAGCTTCCCACTGCCATTGCATGTAGTGCAGGATCGAGTCGAGGAGCACTTTGTGCAGTAGCTCCACTTCTTTGGAAGCCTATCGACAGAGTATGAAAATGTATATATACTGTTGCTATATATAAAGAAAATTTCAAGAAAAGAAGATTGCAAAACCTACCCTGCAGTGTATCTGGTTGCCGCATTTGTTGCCATCAGTCTTGCTCTTTCAGCATTTTTCTCCGACAATTTCTTAAGGACAAATCCTTCGCCTTTGCATTCAGAACATACACCGGAACCTCCACAGTCCTCACAACTTTTTGTAGGGACCTGTCTATCACAAGAATTACTGTCAAAAACCGATGAGCTAACAGAAGATGGAAAACTCGTTATTTATTAGATGTAGCCGCTAATTCTTGATATAAATTTATTTATTTGGGTTTCATCACCTTCCTCGTAGATTCATATCAAGAATCAAGAAAGCTCTTCCATAACTAATGTATAACCACTACGTAGCGGTTAAGTCAAACCAGCCAATAATGGCTGATGGTAAAAAAAACAGCAATAATTCAGTACTAAAACTTTCACTTTTAATAATTCAGTGATGTTTCTATTTTGCTAGGTTAAATGTTTTTTACATCACCAAGTCTTATTAATGCATGCAGAAGTCGAAGCACTTTGTTATGCATACCTCAGTCACTTCAGTGCTTTTATTTCTTCTCACAAGGAATGTAGCAGCAACGCCAACAATGGTTGCAGCAACTGCGACAGAGGCTGCTGTTTCTGGTAGTGCTGATAGTATTACAGATTTTCTACTTCGTATTTTTGCCTTATCTGCAGATAGAGATCCAATATTGACTCTGGACTTGGAATTTCTAGCTGCTGCGTAGAACAATCAAATAACACATCTGATTTAGTCTCAATACAATATTCTGATGCTTAAAACTCGGCACTGAGAATGACAACTTATTGTGTCAACAATTTGTAAACATAGGTGGTGCTAAAATTTAAACAAGAAGTTGGAAAAGATAAGTATGATCAAATGGATCGCAAATCTATTCTCAAAGCTATATAGAACCATCAACGTAGGACATTTCCTGATTTTGAGCAGAGCACTCTTTAACTATAGGAGATAATTGAAGCTCTCATGAAAAGAAACATTACATATATTGATGAGATATGAATCAAAAAGCAATTATTCATCATCTATTTTTTAGAAGGTACAGAGCTAAGTTATATTTTTAGTGCAACAAACAAATCAGAGAGACGATCCTAAGCAAAGTTTTTGGTGAAATAAAACTGCCCATATCATCCATGCTAAAAGAGGGCCTATCATATAAAACACCTTGCAACTAAATCATGATAATGTGGCAAATATAACTTATGATTCCCTTGTATCCAGCAATCAAATATCATCTTTCAAATGCATGCAACATATAATAGCTGCAAATATGTTCTCTCTTCATGATTATGGATTTTCATTAATTTCAACCATCCAATTGATTATCACAAGAGTTGCTTACCATATCTTTTATCGGTGATGCTTGCTTGTGAGAAGATTCATTGTTTATGTTACTCTTGTCAAAACTCATTCAGAAAGACATTGTAGACAGAATTTGATTATCAGAAATTGTATAGTAAAGAGATTTGCTTGTCCTAATTGTCCTGACACTTACTCCTACTTCAAACATCTACTCAGCCAAAGTAGTGGCTATCAAACAAACAACACTACTCTATACTTAATATGAAATTCTTCTTCATGAAAATTCTCAAAAACCTATAAAGATTTTGCTTAAAATCTAAGAATTCTAACATCAGCTAATAACCCCAAAACAAGAATTGAGAAAGTTTTCAGCTACACACAACTCTAGCCTATCAAATCTTCAGCTCTTATCTCTGCATCATTAACTTAATGCACTAAATCAAATACATGAATACCCTACTTCAACAGTACCACTGTACCAGTCTAAAACAGCAAGAAAATAAACCTTCAAAATTGTTTCTCACCACCAATTTGGTGGCCCTTTTATTCAACTCCCATTACTATATATCCCAACAATCTTATTCAGCAATAACTTTATTCACAGCTCTTCAAATGAAAATGTATGGTGGAACCAAACCACCATTGACAATTGAATCCACAATTACAATTTATCAGGAAAAAAACCCATTAAGAACACCTCATCTAAAAGATTGAGCTATCGAGACAGAAATCAAGGCCTGCTCATGAATTGCACATATTTAAACAAAAATTTCAATGTCATCTGATTAACTGTATTGGTTGATGTCACTACACACCCAATGAAGAAAGATATCACCTTTTTTTGCTAAATTTCAACAAGTAAAACAGTTTGGATAAGATTGTATAACTTCAGAGTAATAAAGAAAAATAAAAAGAAATATTCTGCTTCTCAACTTACAGTAATCGAAGGAGGCAAGAGGTAGAGTTAAATTATGCAACCTTAGCTCCATTTGCAGTTGTGAAAAGAACTGTTTTTTTCTTTTCTTTTTTTTTTGTTGGGATGGGGTTTAATGGTTTATATGCATTCATGAAATCTATGTGATCATATTAATCTTTCTTTTCAAATATGCCCTCCTACTTTTAACAATTTCAAGTCTGCCCACTTTTATGATCTGCAATTTCTTTTCTTAGTTCTATTTTTTCATTAAGATATTTTTGGAGCATATGGTCAATTGTATAAGTGATAATTAAAATTGGAATATGATGAAAATCTTTTGTGATTTTTATTTGATATTCCTTCAGACATCAACTACTCGTTTGTAGAAATTGTTTATATTGGACAATTACTAATGAAAACATGATAATGGATTAACATCAAACAGATTTAGTATCTAATTATAGATGTTAGATTTTTTTTTTTTTTAAACACGATAGTTATTAGTTCAAATTATAATAGGTGTTAATATCTAGAAACGATCAACTCACGTTAGATGAGGTGGTCTCTGATCTTCTTTATGAGTGAAAGGAACAAAGATTACCTACTTTTCAAGACTATTATTTCTTATTTGTTAAAAATAAAATCATTACCGCAAAAAATTGTATGTCCCAGGGACATGGATTTTAGATCCGTGTCCCCAACCTGACTCGGCGCGTGGGCCGCTCCCACGCGTGCGCCCACACTGTAGTTGTGGTGCGCCGTGCGCATACATGTTTTATTCTTCAGGTATCACACATTTACTCTTCAGGTATCACACATTTACTCTTCAGCTATCACATATCTACCTTTAAGGTATTATACAGAAAGAATGTTGTTTTCTTCTTTTTCCTCTTTTTTTTCTTCTTTCTCATTCTTCTTCTTAATCTTTTTTCTTATTGATTTGTTATTCTTCTTATTTGTTTAGTACATTCTTCTTCTTATTCTTTTTCAAATTGCTATGAAATCATTTATTGAGGATTTTTCCCTTCTTATTTATGAGTAATTTTAAAATATTGAAAATAAATTATTTCAAATAATATGAGATCATGATTTATAGAAAATTTGACGAAAAATAAGATAAAATCGTGATTTGCAAAAATTTTGAGGAAAAAGATGATGAAACATTTGAAATTTTAAGATTTTCAGTGAAGGTATTAGTTGTAAGCTCTTAAGGTATCAGTTGTTTACTTATAAGGTATCACACATTTACTCTTAAGGTATTAGTGCAGAAATAGTGTTGCTTTCTTCTTTTTCTCTCCTTCTTCTTAATTTATTTTCTTATCGATTTGTTATTTTTCTTATTTGTTTCGTACATTCTTCTTCTTCTTCTTCTCTATTTTCTTGTTTTTATTTTTCTTATTTACATATTTACTTTTTAAGGTATTAGTACTTATAGTATAAGACAACTCTTAAGGTATCAATTGTATGCTCTTAGGTATTATATATTTCCTTTAAGGTATTAATGTTTATAGATAAGGTATTACATATGCACCTTTTAAGGTATTTAATGCTTACCTTTAAGGTATTAAAGTTTATAGTATACGGTAATAGATATGCATTTTTAAGGTATTACATATTTACCTTTAAATATTAATGTTTATAGTATAAGGTATTAGATATGCACATTTAAGGTATTAATGTTTATAGTATAAAATATTACTAATGTTTATAATATAAGGTATTACATATTTACTCTTAATGTATTAGTTGTTCATTCAATGAAAAATATCACTTGTATACTCTCTAGATATCACTTTGAATAATCTTTAAGTATCACTTTGTAGCAATTATATGAAAAAATTAAGAAGGAAGAGAAAAAAAAAAAAAAAGTAGAAAAACAACAAATTAAAGGGGAAGGGAAAAAAAAA
The DNA here is from genome assembly GCA_954870855.1 of Scutellaria minor. Classification (NCBI taxonomy): domain Eukaryota; kingdom Viridiplantae; phylum Streptophyta; class Magnoliopsida; order Lamiales; family Lamiaceae; genus Scutellaria; species Scutellaria minor. The sequence goes on from OX940729.1 coordinate 8,018,539, forward strand.
AGGAAAGAAAGGAACAGCAGCAAGAAAAAGAAGGGAAAAAAAAAAGGAAGGAACAGCGAGAAAAAAGAGGAGGGAAAAAGGAAAAGGATAATTTTGGGGCACATGCCCTGCGACACATAAGTGCCCCCAATCATTACATATAGGATGTCAATTCTTGTAGCACATATTGGAGTAGGCGTAATTGCAAGAACTCGTGATAATTGGACAAAATGGAGATAAGCGAATGAGTGCCCAAAATGGTTAGAAACAAAATATTGGATTGATTTGTTAGGTATTTTTTTGCAAGATAACCTTGTTCGGTTCCTAAGCTGAGTGTTTATGGCAATTTATCAGCAACTGACCCAGCATTATTAATTATGATTTTATTACAATTATAATTCAATACAGGTTTCTTCACCAAAGCACTTCATTAATCACAACGAAGCACTAGATGGAGAGCCTTTATTTATAGTCTAAACACACCCAACAACCTATACCTCACCAACATTAAATGTAAAAATGTTGTAGACATTATGGGTGAGAACACTTACATCGCCATTTTTTTTTAAGGTAAAATAGAGTAATATATAAAGAAAAACGGAGTACAAGGGATACTCAAAATCTCGTACAAAAAGAATTATCGAAAATAAACATAACAAAAATTACCATTTAGAGGGAAAGCAATCCTACGGATGAGAGTACCAATTATGAAACAAATATGAAAAAGCGAGAGGGTAGTGAGCTTTAATCCACTTCCAAGTGCTAAGTTTAACACTATCGACAACTTGAATTATATCTACGCCCGTTCCATTGAATAGTATATCATTCCGAGCTTTCCAAATCCTCCAACACACGCATTGCCAAATTAGGATGAATGTTTTTGCTACCTTACCATGTTCGAGACTCACAAAGTTGATAAAGTGATTATGCAAAGAAGAAGAGGTTTGTTGTAGTGGTAAGTTCAGTCATCCGAGAACATTTGACCAAACTCCAATAGAGATAGGGCAATACATGAAGATATGGTCAGAGGATTCTGGTAAGTAGTGCAGAAAACTAACATCACCATCTTTTCAAGCAGTGTTTGCAAAAAAATTGTGCTTTTGAGAATTGAGTTATTATAAAGTTAGATAAAATCAACTTAATCTTGTCACCAAAACTTGAACAACCTCGACTCTATTCAACCACCAAATATCAAACATCCCCATAGACACTAAACCAACACAGGTCGAACATTGTTTTTGTATTGTACTGCATTAACTTCACATGCAATAAGAATGGTTTGGGGCTTGCAAGATTTTCCAAGTACAAACATTTTTGCTACCTGTTTAGTTGTTTCTTTAATAGTGTAAATGCCTCTTCAAATCACAGTAATAAAACATACACAACCACCAGACATACTCCCTGATTGCTAACATAACAGGTTTTTCAGGCACCAGTAAAACAAACAGTATTTCAGTGTCTCAGAAGCACAATTAGCAAATGAAATATCAAGTTAATCCATCCTCATAATCCTGGAACCACAAAAGTATAAATAGGATTCAGAAGTAAAATATAAGCATAGCGTCATTAAAGCATAGCTGCAAAGCAACATCCATTGATCCAGGGATACTAACTATACAAATCGTCATCATCAGCTCCACCAGCAGAGGCTGCAAATGGGTCAGATGCAGATTGTGATGCGCCACCTGTTGATTCAGCAAACCTGAATTCAGTTCCAAATCCACGAGATTGTTGCAAGGTCTGAGCAAAGGCCTGGTACTTGCGTATATCAGCATCGCTCACACTTCTACGAGCATATTTCATGGATTCCTCGAAATGTGCAGGCGTGATTTCTGACACTTCATCTTCAGCATCCTCTTCCATTAAATCTGGATTATCACTTTTCCTCCTCTCCCTTTCTATGTCCTGAAATAAGCACACCGTTGTCAGTAAGCTCACTTCCATATAGGACAGGTTTACAGATAACAAGAACTGAATAAGGATATTTAACTCCACTTAGATGAATGAGTTTCTAACACATCCAAAAAGAAGATGAGTAAAAAAAAATTATTTACATGAAGACAGTTATATTTCCCCACAAATGAACTATGTATACACAGGATTAACTTGAGATGATGTATATATACTATATTTGGAGATGAAAAGAAACCAATAAAAAAGGTTAGTGGGAGAATGCTTGAGCTCTGCTTCTGTTTCCCTTCATATAGAACAACATGCAAGAAATAGACTATGCTTATCTCCAAGTCCCGACGAAAGCACATCTTGTTAAAGCAAGAATGTCAACAGCATAGACAATGATTATGTACTTATAATGTGTTCCAATAAAAAAATATAGAAAGAAACAGAAAAACAGGATTTATCAATCCACATGGATCTGTCTTTAGAGTAACAAAACTTCCATACTTCCACATTCAACTCATTCTAAATTCCATTGGATGGAAAGCTGAAAAAATGATGAAAAGAGCTTTGCATGATGTCTCAGCATGAAACAAACATCAATCCCAAACAAATAACCTCAATTTTCCTAAGGGTATGTTGGTCTGGGGCGGAGGTGGATTTTGCAAGTCTGGATTTGGGATTTGAGTGGATTTTGCAAAAAGGTGGATTTTGAAAATTTTGTGTTTGTTTTGGGATTATATAAGGTAGGATTATAGTTGAGATGTCCTCATCACATTGGGAATTGTAGAAAAAGTAGATATTTTTTTGGGGAATTGTAGAAAAAGTAGATATTTTTTTGGGGAATTGTAGAAAAAATTGATATTTTTATTGGGAGTTGTAAAAAAAGTAGGTGGAGATGGGTGGGATTTGCAAATTCTTCCCCATCCCATAACAAACAAGGATTGAGATTTGGCCCATCCCAATCCAAGCATACCCTAAGAGTGGGATAATCAATCCTGAAAGGTGCATAAAAGCTGAACTTTAGCCCAAACCACCCACCCACCCACCCACCCAACCCCAAAAGAAATGGCAGAATAACTAAAACAAGGATATTAATCAAGTTGGGAGGTAGACAAAAAAGAATAACATAGTCAGACCCTCCTAGTGTGGTAAGTCCATAATACACCAGCCATTTGATTCTTTGGCACATTGATAAGTTTCAAATTATCCATAGAGTATGACAAAAAGTGTAAGCAGAGGAGGAAAAAAATGCTCACTTTTTCAATATTCTCTCTTATTGCATATTTGCAAGCCCGCTGACAGATTTCTGTGATATCTGCCCCACTAAATCCTTGAGTATACTTGGCAAGAGCTCGCAGATCAACATCCTTGGAAAGTGGTGATTTTCGAAGGCAGGCTTTGAAGATCTGATGACGAGAATCCTCATCTGGCAGAGGGATATATATTAACTGATCAAGACGGCCTGGACGAAGAAGTGCTGGATCAATTATGTCAGGTCTGTTAGTAGCCCCAATTATGAAAACAGTCTTCTTTGCATTCATGCCATCCATTTCAGTGAGCAGTTGGTTGAGAACTCGATCAGCGGCACCACCAGCATCTCCAACACTGCTACCTCTCTACACCAAATAACAAGATTGATTGCCTTAGGCCGTTCTTGTACTTGAACAAAATTTAAGTACTAATGCAGCTATCCAGCTTGTGGTATATAGAATTCTATTGTTTTTCTTATTCAATTCACTATAAGGTACTTTACAATAAATGATTGATTCTCTTTGCAACTTATATACAAATGATTGGTCTATCCATCTAAATGTATAAATTTTCAGGCATGATTATATAAAACAGGAAAGTGCATAACCTGAGTGGCAATAGAGTCAAGCTCATCAAAGAAGAGAACACAAGGAGCAGATTGTCTAGCCTTGTCGAATATTTCACGGACATTAGCTTCACTCTCTCCAAACCACATCGTAAGCAGTTCCGGCCCTTTTACGCTGATAAAATTGGCTTGACATTCGTTTGCAATTGCCTTGGCTAATAGAGTTTTACCACATCCAGGAGGACCATAGAACAGAACACCCTTTGAGGGGGACATACCAAATTTCTCAAACTTCTCTGGATGTTCCACAGGATATTGAACAGTCTACAATATGATAAACAGGTTAGAAGTTATCACTTAAACACATTTAGTACAGTAACTATAGTGTCTAAATTTGAATCTGAATTGATAATTATACTACCTCCTGAAGCTCTCTCTTGACATTTTCAAGCCCTCCAATATCTTCCCAACTGACATTGGGCACTTCAACAACCTGTGCATCAATTCAGAGAATATAAGATATCACATTAAGTGGATATCACATTAAGTGAATACCTCATGACAAAATATGGATACTATAATAACTTTGCAACCAGAGGTTCACTTACTGTCTCCCGCAAAGCAGAAGGATTGCTTGTCCCAAGAGCAGTATGAAAGTGCTCGTTTGTTACAGCCATGGAGTTTAGTATCTCAGCATCAATAGAATCATCTTCCAAATCAATGACATCCATTTTCTCTCTAATGCACTGGAGTGCAGCTTCAGTGCAAAGAGCTGCAAGGTCAGCACCAACATAGCCATGGGTGTCTTTTGCTATTCTTTCTAAATCAACCTGAAAAAACATAGAATTCCTCATTAGAGTAAATGAATCTAGTTCAGAGCACAACTGTGTGTAAATTCTAAGTAAGAGCAGTAAGCCTTACATCATCAGAAAGCTTCATGTTCTTAGTATGAATTCTAAGAACTTCAAGCCGTCCAACTTCATCAGGAACACCAATGTCTATTTCCCTGTCAAACCTACCAAACCTTCTAAGAGCGGGATCGATGCTGTTTGGCCGGTTAGTTGCCCCCATAACAATAACATGAGCACGAGATTTCAACCCATCCATGAGAGTCAAGAGCTGAGAAACAATCCTCCTCTCAACTTCTCCATGTGTCTTCTCTCGTTTAGGTGCTATTGAGTCAATTTCATCAATAAAAATAATAGATGGAGCATTCTTCTCAGCCTCCTCAAATGCCTTTCTTAGATTGCTCTCACTCTCTCCAGCCAATTTAGACATAATTTCTGGTCCATTAATCAAAAAGAAGAAAGCACCAGTTTCATTAGCAACAGCTCGTGCGATTAAAGTCTTTCCAGAACCTGGGGGCCCAAAGAGCAGAATTCCTTTAGGAGGTTTTACACCAATAGACTTGAAAAGCTGAGGATGCCTCAGTGGCAACTCCACCAATTCACGGATCTGAGCCATCTGCTTCCTAACACCACCAACATCATCATAACCAACCTCATCTAGCCTATCCTCATCCTCTCTCCTAACAGGCTCCCCTTCACAGAAGATCTCAGTATCAGGAGCCACGACACAATACTCACCTGGGTCAGTCTCAACAACTTTGAATTCCACACTTCTCATGCCCCCTCGCACAAGCAAATGGTCTCCTTTCCTTACAGGGCGATACGCCTCCAGAAAGTAAGCTGCAAAGGCAAGATTTCAGTTGACAGTCTATAAGCCGTTAATTTAAAGATTCATTTCCTTTTTCAAATGCTAGTACACAGGAAACATGTAACACAAAGGAACCAGATTTAAGGGCTTACGTTTGAGATATACATCAAAGAGATCCCCAGTGAGACCTTCTATAGTGTCGTCCAAGGGCAGTATGTGGACACGCTTTCCATATTTAACATCTGGACACTGGTGCACAGATACAACATCCCCTAGCCGAATCCTCAAATTTGACCTGACAACCTTGTTCATCCTGATCTTCGGCTCTTCACATGTCTCGTCGGCAAGAGCAATGCACACGGTATCTTTTCTTTTCTTCCCCTGGAAACCACAATAGCAGGATACTCTTAACTTTAATGCATCAAATAGATATATTGCATTGAAAAAGGTAAATACAACATTAAAGGGTAAACACGGAATGCTTAATAAACCATGAATGGTGTACATAGTAGATACATGATATTGTACTGTTACAGATCATCTTAGCTTCTTTCATGACATGCCATAAATTGGACTACTGACTTCATCAGCTTCCTAAGAATAACAAATTCTTCAACTAGTGACTTAAATCTGATCGAAAGATACACCCTATTTGCCCAAATTAGTAAAACATCTCCATCCAAATTAATCTTGAACTACATATTCAGCCAGATGTGTAAACCTATCTCAACTAGTCAATTCAGTCAGCAACTCCTCCACTAATCTATTCTACTTTCCCCAAATAAATAGCTTTACAACATATAAAAACCCTAACCCTTGCTCCCAATAAAACCTTTTTTAAACAAATTTCTTGCAATTAAAAGTCAGAACCTTAATCAGAATAGTATCTCCACGGAAAAGCTGGAGCTTTTCCATGGTAGAGGGATGGAGGGCGACGACGGAGTTGTCATCGTTGACTGCCTCATCAACGACTAGCCGATTCGCTGCCTTTTTCCTCTCCAAAATCGCGGTAGAGAAGTCCTTCTTCACACCTTTCCTGCTCAGAACAAGAAAAAATATTCAGATATCCGGCAAAGATTGCTTCAGTACGACAAAATACAAAAAGTGCAGAATCCATCGAAGCCGAGCCAGTGAGAAAACAGTGAGTTAGGGTATACTTACGAATCAGATGACTCAGCTGGGTGACTCATTCTCCGGCGATCTGAGAATTGAGGTATTCGAGAATTAACAGAGGCGTGTATCGTTTTGGAGAAGAAAAGAAACGAGTTGTGAGATGTAGAGATATTATGTTCTAGTGTATAAATAGATACATAATTTGTATGTATATCGTATACAGATTATACGGTAGTTAGGATTTTACTACAATTCATCTAACTTTCCTTCTCATTTACCTAATTAAGATTAATTAATATTCCTAGTTATGTTAGTACTCTTACCGCATGATTGGTATGATGGAATGAAATTAGATGGGAATGAAATGAACTCAAGAATGGAATGGTGATAGGAAATGAATGGTATAAAAATACTGATTCTTGTGATTGGTATCACAAAGGAATAGGAAATGAATGAAATAATTATTATAATTATATTTTATGATTGATAACTATAAATAAAATGTATAATATTAAATCAATCTTTATTTGACCAAATTACCTCCAATATAATTTTATTTAATATTCATATTCAATATATCACTCAAATTTAAAATATTTGGCATATTTAAATTTAAAAATAATTTTTTTACATAAAATTAATCATTGTATTAATATTAAGATATATTATATTTATATATTTTATTTTTTAATCTTATTATTAGTTTATTATTTTTGTATTATTTACATATTCTTAAAGTAGTTAAATAATAATATATTTTTCATATTTTTTTATTAATTATTCTATATGATTTTATATTATTAAAATCTTAATATCTTATTTTATATTTCTAAAAAAATATTTTAGTTACAATTTATTTATATTTTTTTAAATAATTTATTATCTATACTAATATTCATTTATCTTACAAATATATATAGATAAATCAATATCAGAACTAAAAATATTTGTATTATTAAAATTATATTCATATTATTTTATTATGTTTTTAAAATTTTATATTTATTAATTATTTTTATACTATTTATGTATTTAATTTTTTTTTGCTATTTTTTATATTTTTATTTTAAATTATTAGTTATTATTTTATAATTTTTTATAAATAATTTAATATTATTTACAAATTTTTATATAATAATTCAACTTTAGAAAGTTAATTTGTGAAAACATAAAATAAATATGATAATTGTCAAAATTAATTTTAAAAAAATTCATTTTCTTCACGACAGGAATACGTAATACCATGGGGGTAGGAAGGAATGGTCATTCTCTCATTCATGATAATACCAATTCATGCGGGAATCACCATTCTCACCTATAAAATATACCAATTAAAATAATAGGAATAAAAGTAAGAATGATGATTCTATTCCTACTTCATTCCATTATATCAATCATGTCATGATTGATGTTTGTTTAATGAAAAAATCATCGTGGGACCAAACCTAATTTGTTGTACTGAATTTATTTTTATTTTTTATATGAATGAAACTAAATTTGAAGTGTTATTTTGGCTTTAATTCTCAATTAATTGAGTTACTCTTCATTTAAAAAAAAAAAAAAAAAAACCTTGATTGGTGAAGGAGTAATGAATGAACTTTAGTTTATTTGCATTTAATCTAAATATATACTTCTTCCGTCCCGAAAAACTCTTCACACTAATTTGAGCACAGTTTTTAAGAAAAAAGGAATATTTGTTTTATGATTGAGGGTATAATGGTCAAATATGTGAGAAAAAGACAAAAAGTAATGAAGTGTTGAGAGAGAAAAAGTAATGACATTGTGTGTAAATAAGTGTGTATTGGGAGGATAATAATTGTGATAAAATTTGCCATTTTTTGGTATGCAAAGTATTTGGGGACAAATTAAAAAGGAAAGTGTGCAGGGTTTTAAGGGACAAAGGTAGTACTTTTTATTGAATTTAATAATTTAAATATTTGACCTTAGCAAGACTAATTTATTGGGAGATGATTCTTCTCATATTTGTATTTTAAAAGTGAGATAGCAAAAACAATAAGAAAAATTATCACTCTTATGAAAATTAAGAATTTAACTCTCTATTATAATTCAAATTATTATAGTATCTTTCCACGATTTTAATCCAAATGTCCACCTAAAACAACATCAAATGTAACATATTTGAAAAATTAAAAATAAAATTTCCATCAAGATCATTGGAAAATATAATGTAACTAGAAGTGCAATAGTAAATTAAAGTCTTAATATTTTTATATTAAATTAAAAGGTATTAGATTACAAACTTTTTTTTATTGTTGTTCTTTTCATGTTTTTAAAATTCAACTCATATTCCCATCACACGTCGTGCATTACCACCATGCAAAACTCATAAGAAATTTGTATGTCTTTTTACCCAAATTAATATGAAATGGTCTCACGGATAGTTATCCTAAAACAAAACTTCATAACCCACAAACAATATGTGAATTGTAGGATGTAGGTTGTTTATTGACCCGTCTCACGTAATAAGTTACATGAGACGGTCTTATAAGAGACCCACTCTTTTATTTACCCTTTTGTTTGTGATTTTTTTATTTAAATTTTTCTTTTTCATGTTTCGAGGGAATGTTATTTACAATTTTTTCTATGCACTATATAATCAAGGACGAAAAAAATCATGATTTTTAGCTCAAAAATAGGTTTTTTCACAAGGTAGATATTGAAACTGATCTTAAAAAGTGTCGTTTTTACATGTTTTTGTGAACATTTATGTATTCTTTTGAATACAATTAGATACATATTGTAGGTGATTCATATGATTTTCATGTATAAGTGCATTTTATGGTTTTCGTAGTTTGTTTCATGTTTTTAGTGGAAAAAACACAAGTTTCAGATTACACGCGCAGTTATGGGAGAAGTAGCATATCTGTTAATTTAGAAGTCTGAATTGAACGCTCTTCTACAATTTTGATGTTCAACACTTTTCCCAGTTCTTTCTCCAACAAAGCAGAATATTAAGAGGACAGAAGTTGTGACGTTCGGTTTTGTGTCCTGACAGGGCTCTAGTATTTTGACCATAATTTTCTTTATAAAATTGTTATTGAGACGAAATTTGTGACATTGGAAAGATAACTTCAAGACTTACAACTTTTGTAAAGATCATAAAATCAAATTTAGACTTTGTTGTCGTACACGTCGTGCTACACAGCACGATGGTGTTTCATAACGCAGTAACTTTTGTTTCCGCACACAGTTGATCGTGTACGAAGACACCTTTCTTGCCCAAAACTCATTTTTGTCGTATTTTCAAATTTTACTCAACTTAAGAGACCTCCAAGATGTTATAAAAGTCCAAAATCGATGGAAATATGAGGGAAGCTTCATACATACACATATAGAGAGAAAAATCAATATTTTGAGAAGCATCTAAAGGAAGAGACAAGCACGATAGATCATATTTGGAGGTGCTTTGGAGGAGATCAAGAACCAAGTGATTGGAAAAATGAGAGATCACCTTTTCTAGAATTTTTTCTATCTTTTTCTCATAGTTATATTTTTGGTTTAGATATGATGTTTTTCAATTTATCTATGAATTGTTTGATAATCATGTCAAGCTAATTTTCTAGGGTCTCTAGAATTTGTTAGTAGTTTAGTTTGAATCCTTACAGATCTTCAATTTTAATTCAAATTTTTAATTTTTGAACTATATTCGTATGTTTATGTTTTGATTGCTTTTTTGATTAGATGACCACTAGTCGAGCATGTTTAACTAATTGAATCAAAATTCGAGAGTAGAGATTTAATTATGGAAAATAAATAAATGACATATAAGTGGGATTAGATCGAGAGATTAATGAACGTATGTGATGAGAAATCTAGGAGTTTTTGGTAGTTAAATTATTTTATCGGATTGAGTAGCGCTACATTCGATAGCCTTTTAAACAATCGGTTAATTGACTCAAGAGAGTTGTTAATTTGATTTTTGTGATTGCTAATATATGGGGAATAATTAATGAAATTGGTTGGTCAAAGTGATATTTTGATTAGAATTAGATGAAAGCATATCCTAGAACCTGTCTTCATTATATTGATTTATCGTGTTCATTGATTATTTTGTTTTGTTTTTGTTTTTTTATTTGAATCTTGATATTCGGTTGTCTAGATAAAATTAGGTGTTGAATTTGGGTAATTAATCAGTTTATAATTCAAACACTATGTGATCAACCTTATTCACCACTTCTACAATTGTGGGGTAGCTAAAAGAAATTATTGAACAAGTTTTTTGCATCGTTGTTGGGGACTAAAGTTTTAGAACGATTAATATTCGAATAATTCACTTTATTTTAATTAGGTTTTTTTATTTGTTTTCATTTTTCTTTTAGGTAGTCTCAAACAATTGAATTTTTTTTATTCGTGTTGTGCTTTCAGGTTGTTTATGCGTTGTATTGGAGGTAATGATCATCAACTTTTATCTGTGGCATGTAGATGGTGCTCAATTGAAATTCGATGGATCACGCGTATTATGTGAATAATAGGAATTTTAACATAATTAAGTTTCTACGCATTATAATCCTAATTTGAAGAACAATAGAAATTTCTCGTACGCTAATAAGAGAAACACTTTTCAATCACCTCTGAGATTTTCAACAACAAATTGGGTGGTAGGTGATGTAATTAAACACTCACTTGAAGATATGATAAAGTGCATTCGTGAATGAGTCGAGAAATAGATTTGCAAAGAATGAGGAAAAACCCAAGCTAGATTGGAAATCCAATTGAATGAGATGAATGTCAACATGAGTGTAAGATTGAAGGCCTTGAAAACTCAAATGAGACAAATTATCTTGATACTTGAAAATCAACATCAAGAGGAGCCAAATCCAAGTACCACCAAGTTATATCCAAACGAAAAATGTAAGACCATCACATTGAGGAGTAAAATCAAGTATGATGAGCCAATCATGCTAGTTGAGGATGTGAAAAATAGTGAAAAAGAGGAAGAAGAATTTTTGGTAGAGAAAAAAGTGTCTTGAGATGAACAAAAAGGGTTGAGAAACCAAAAATTATTTATAACTTTATATTTCTTTTTACTATTACTTTTATTCATTTCCCTCAAAAAGTTCAAATGAAAGGACTTAATAATCAATTTGTAAAATTTCTGGAAATTTTTGTGAAAATTCACATTAAGATTCCTTTTGTAGGTGTGTTTGAACAATTGTTGAAGTAAAAATTGTTTGCCTAGTTGAAGACATTAAATTTAACACGGATTGAGATGCAACCCAATTGGGGGGAAAAAAAAGGTCTGCAAGTTTTCCATTACATTTTCCTTTTGATATTTATGAATTGTTCTCTTTGGAATTGATGACAATAAGTTTGGGGGATGATTTTTTATTTGTTAGATCAAAGAAAAATGATAATAGCTTTTGCATTATATTTTAGTTGCATGTAGGATTTTATTGCTTTGGTCTGTTTGTTGCTTTTTAGGTAGATTTTTTTTTTAGGATTTTTTTTTTTTTTTGATAAGAAAGGATGATATCTTGATCTATAAAAAAGAATGAATTGAGTTGAATGAATTTGAGGATATATTGTTTGATTGAATTGAGTGTTTTGAATTTTTTATGAATATATTTAAGCATGAAGTAATTGTGTATTTTTTAAGAGTATGAAAATAAGCTTGTGAAATTTGAGTCTTGACTTGATATTACACCAAGTCTTGTTTTCTTAATTATGTGGTTTTAGATTGTCTTCTATATATCTCTATAACTTATATTGATATCTCTTTTGAGGCTACAAGTACGTGTGAAGTTTTGAAAATGATTTGATATCATTTTTGTTTTGCTAAGTCACTTAGAAATAATTTCTCACCAAATTTGATATATATTTTCTAGTTAGCCTTTTTTGAGCCTTTCAGAATTTTTTTTTTTGTATGATTTGCCCTTACCTTTGTGAGCCTGTCTATAGGGATGACCATGAGACGGGTTTCAGACGTGTTTGGCTTGTCCCGAGACCAGCCATGCTAAAACTTATGTAGACCCAGGATTAGCCCCACTCCATCTGCTTTTTGCGACTTTAACAAATTATTGAAATTTGAACCACATTAAAAAATTTTGAAGATCACAACTTTAACATTTACATAAAAATCAGGACATAAACACACTATTGGAATTCATCTTTAACACATTATTTTGCTTGACACTTAAACTCAAATCGTTGGAGAATATAATTGTGCTTCAAACTGCAATAGTTAGTTTAAATCATGATTTTTTGTTTTTGCTAAATTTAAAAGGATGAGATTAAATTGTAATTTTGATAAAGATAATGATTTTTTTCCTAAATTCAAAAAATCAGGATTAAATAGCAATTTTGAGAAAGATGATAATTATTTATTAATTTTCTTTGAAAATTAAAATCACAAAGACAAAGTCTTGGGTGAGACCGTCTCACGGATCGCATTCCGTAAGACGGGTCGGGTCGAGTTGAATATAAAAATTATGTAATACTTTTATATATATGAGGTAATATTTTTATGTGTATCATGTAATACTTTTTCAAAATATCACCACGTAATACTTTTATGTGTATCATGTGATACTTTTTGAAAGTATCACATGATACACATAAAAGTATTACGTTATGAAGTATCACATGATATACATAAAAGTATTACATGGTACACATAAAAGTATTACATTATGAAGTATCATATCATATACATAAAAGTATTACATGGTACACTTAAAAGTATTATATTATGAAGTATCACATGATATACATAAAAGTATTACATGGTACACTTAAAAGTATTACATTATGAAGTATCACATTATATACATAAAAGTATTACATGGTACACTTAAAAGTATTACATTATGAAATATCACATGATATACATAAAAGTATTACATTATGAAGTATGACATGATATATATAAAAATATTACATAATACACATAAAAGTATTACATTATGAGATAAAACATGATGTGGTACTTTTATGTATATCATATAATACTTTTTGAAAATATCACTATGTAATACTTTTATATATATCATGTAATACTTTTGTATATATCATGTAATACTTTTTGAAAATATCACCATGTAATACTTTTATGTATATCATATAATACTTTTTGAAAATATCACATAATAACTATAAAAGTATCATGTAATACTTTCATGTATATGAGGTAATACTTTTATGTGTATCATGTAATACTTTTAAGTCAACAGTATTGATTGACCATTGACCGACGTTGACCGTTGACCATTGACCGTTGACTTATGACCGTTGACCGGTGACTTTTTGATTTTTGACCGTTAACCGTTGACTTTTTGACTTTGACCGTTGAATTTTTTGACTTTGACCTTTGACCGGGTCGGGTTGACCCGTCTCACGAAATGGAATCCGTGAGACGGTCTCACACAAGACCTACTCAATCACAAAATATAAATTTCGAATTAACAATGATTTTTAATGAAATATTTAAGAGTGAGTCTTTTGTGAGACGTATCACAAACTTTTATTATATTGTGTGAAATGAGTCAACCCATAACCCAAACCCTACAATTCACGTGTTGTTTATGGGTGCTGAGGCTCCGTTTTACGGTAATTATTCGTAAGACCGTCTCACATGAGTTTTTGTAAATATTTAATGTTTCATGATGATTTTTCTTCACAAAACCAGTTCATTACGATAGAGAGTTTCCATTGTTAGGATTCAAAAAATAGAAAAATGTGGGGAGGAAATAGGGTGAATATTTTTAGTTAAATATAAGAATATTTCTTGTTTGGATTGGGATGTGCCGGATTTGAGATGAGCCAAATCTCAATCTTTGTTTGTTATGAGATGATAAAGAATTTGCAAATATCATCTCCATCTATTTTTTTTTACAACCCTCAATAAAAATATCTACTTTTTTTACAGTTCCCCATAAAAAAACATCTATTTTTTCTACATCTCTCAATATGATGAGAACATCTCAACTATAATCCTACTCTATATAATTCCAAACCAAATATAAAATTTTAAAAATCGACTCAAATCTTGAATTCAAACTTGCATAATAAACTTTCATCCCAATTCAAACATACCTTAGAAAAGGGTGGGTGTCCCACCCTTCACCAAATCTGACCGAGGAATCCATTTACAAATCAGGCACACAGTTCCATAAGAATTCAACGGTATAAAAGCGTGAACCGCGTCTGCTCGCGCCTTAATTCCCCCCAAACCCCAATTGGTTGACAACAGCTAAATCTCTGGTATTGCTCTGGCTATCGGAACCCATCGTCTCTAGCGATGGCGCTGTCGCTGTTGCAGCCGCTCAACGGCGAGAGAGCGGTGGTGCTTCTCTACCTCCTTCAAATTCTCTTTTCTACTCCTCTCTCTCTCCTCCCGGAAGCCTTTTCCCTCGCCATCCTCTCCATTTTTGCTCTGTCCATCGAGATCTCCGCCGACGATGCCTCCAATCCTCTTGCCCAATTCTTCAGAGTCAGGTTAATTTGATTCCATTGGGGCATGCCTTTAGTTGAATTGAGATTGAACATATTTTATCGAATTTTCTGTTTGCTTGAGTTTGTTATTTGATTGTGATCATTCATTGACCTGAAATTATGATCATATTGATTTGTTGATTTTGGTTTGAAGATTGAGTTATGTTCTTGATTAATTGCTTCCAGCCTTTTTGGCAGCTTTAAGTCTTTCATCTGTACACTATGAACTTTAGATTAGTTGGCAGTTTTTTAATATTTGGAAATGGTTTGGCCATTTGTTCTTCCATAGAGAATTTAAATTGTCTTGGTCATCAATCCATTCATATTTAATAGATCACAACTTAATTGGAACTGAACTGATTTCATTTTTAATGTCACTGCCTGGGATCTTTGTTAAATTATTGTGGATATAAACTAAATAGATTCTGGAGTTTCCTAGTAATTTGGATGAGATTGGATCAGTTGAACATTTAATCGCATTGCATCTTTATAATTTTTTATTGAAATTGGTTGGGGAAATTGTTGGTAACAGGCCTGGAGCTTCATCTGGAATTTTGCTGGGTGCAGCCACTCTACCTGGTCTCCTGGTCTCCAAGTTAATACAAAGTCTGAGAGCAGAGACATTACAGGCAGTTGAAATTGAAGGTATACCAAGTTATGCTGACTTGAAACTCATTCATAATATTTCCCGTTTTCAAACTCTTACCTCTCAAATAAATGTATGGTATGTAAAAAGATTGCAGAGGGTGAGAGAGTGGGGAGTTAGTTGATCTTTTCTTTTATGGTCGCAATAAAGTGAAATTTTGGGATTGTTGAACCCAAGACTAGAAATGCAATGAAGTTATCGTTTTATTTTTAGTTCCTTTTAAGTGAAAGAGTAGGAATGTGATTATTAATCATGTTGGTCCTCAAGGAAATGGGATTGTCTCCACATACTAAGGGAAGTCTTTTCTAGTGTACTTTTGTTATCTTCTACAAATTTACGAAATAATACACACATTGCTTAACATGACAAAACTTCAAAAGAATATTGTTCACTTTCCTTTTAACTGGTTGGACCGCGGCATGAACTGCAAACTGGCAACAACGATCAGTTTGATCACCGACCCCTCAAACATTGCCTCCAAGTTCTCTAGAGATGGGCACCAAAAAAGAATGATCATCTTCTTGGTATGAGTAGTACCTACCAATTCCTTTAACCTTTTTTCCTCAGAGACCATGATCTTTCTCATAACTGTGAGGACTTTGTTTGTCCAAAAGTCCGAATAATTAGATTATAAGTTTATCTTAATTGTAGTCATAGTTCAGCGTTTCTAATTCCTCTTGCTGTCAGGATTATTAAGAGAAATGACAGTCGTGGTTATGTTCCTTTTGCACGCTTTTGGATGGTTTTGGAGATTGATTTTAATTTTATTTTTGTTATAGTAAAATAAGCATTGGGTCTAAATATCCCACCATTTGTTGATCTAAGTTGGTTTACTGAATAGTGGTAGTATCCAATAACCCTTCCCATCCACGGAAAAACTTATAAAAGGTAATTTCTGCCTTTATTTGCTAATGAGATAGTTAATAAAGGCTGTGCCATTCATGGCATTTAGGTTGTCTTATCTTCATATGTTTCATATTATATGGCATGCAATGGATTCTTGAATTATATCTCAAATCGTGATAAAACTTGTTTTTAGCCTAGTGGTGTTTAGTGTTCCTTTTCTTTTTCTTTCCCTTTCTTCTTTCATGAGCTTGTTTATCGTCAATATAGAGTACTGGCTTGCAATGCTCATCACCTCTATTTATGTGTCTCGATGATATGAATATACTTTAATTGGCTCAGCTGTTTCTTAAAAAGCAATTCATTGCATATAAACTTAAATGATTCTGTATTTTGCTTTTGTTTTCTACAGAGTTTGAATACCTCAAGTTTCAGTACTGGGCTGCATTAGCCAGTTGTGTCACTGTGCTAATTTTCCTTTTCGTGGTTTGCCGACGTCAGGGGAAGAGTTCAGTTGCCAACTTGAACCCAATTTATAGTTCCATTTGCGTAACATTGCTTGTAGGATCTGGTGTGGTATCACTATCAGGGAAATTATATAGTGGTAAGCGAATTACTCTCTCATTATCACACTTATCCAGTATTACTTGGACCATTTGGAGTATAAGTAAATGTATGTTCGTAAAGGATGTTTTGAAACTTGTATGATGAACATATTTGTCATGATGTGCTTCTGCTTAGAGAATCAAGCAAAACATGTTTCATGTCTTACCTTTTTTTCTTTTCAATTTCCTGCTCTTTTGCAGTGTGGTCTCCAGCATTGATATCATTATGGGTCCTCAGTCATGGATTGGCAGCAGTTACTCTAATTCAAAAGATCCTTGAAATGTTTCCAGGATGTGCTTCTATAGGTGTGTGGTGTAATTGTTTTGGATACATAATTTGTTAAAACAGACTTCTGTGAAGACAAATACTCTAATCGACTAATAAAAAATTCTCGCTGTCTTAAACCTGTTATGATTTTCATGCTTTATTGGAATGCAGAAAATCATGAGAGTGCTTTTGTGAATTATTCCCTTCTTGTGTGTATGTGTGTGTGAGAAAGGGCTTGTTAGTTGTTATTATGTTGTCAGCAATTGTATGTGTTTCTTATGTCAGGAGAATCTCTTCTGGCGACTACTGGCCTTGTAATCTATTTTGCGGACATGATGGCATATACTGCTTCAAAAGTTGGTTGCACCATCTTAAATTTTCATACA
The DNA here is from genome assembly GCA_954870855.1 of Scutellaria minor. Classification (NCBI taxonomy): domain Eukaryota; kingdom Viridiplantae; phylum Streptophyta; class Magnoliopsida; order Lamiales; family Lamiaceae; genus Scutellaria; species Scutellaria minor. The sequence continues at coordinate 8,036,201 of OX940729.1, forward strand.
GCATGGTCACAAGACTAATTATATCTTCTTCTTTTTTGACTGATCAATGTCTATATTCAACAGATCTCTTGTTTGACATTATCCAAGGTACTATTAGTTCAAAATGGGATCAACAGAAGTGAGATAAGCACCATTATTCAGGTATTATTCTCTAAAAGCTTTTATCGCAATTGTGATGTCAGTTCTGTAGGCTCTAAAGCTAGTGAAATAATTAGAATCTTTTAATTGTGTATTGATAATTCTTTAGCTGCATTCATGCAGGGACTGATTGTCGGCCTCCTCCTTTTTCCTGTGTTTTATAAATATGTGCTACGTATGTGCGAATTCTTTGTCAGCCTGCAAAGCAATGGAGATCATGGAAAACATGAGATAAAGAGATCCCTTGTTTTCTATGCGTCACTCACTTTTATGTTGCTTGTGGGTGTTCCATCATGGATGCAGTTTGTGCATGCGTTTCACATGCATCCGTTTTTGTGGTAGGTTATCCGCATATTCTGTTTCTTTCATCTTTCTCTTTCTACATTTGGTTTTTCTACAGGAACACATGCCTTACTTGTGAAATACAATATGATTTCACTGAATATATGAATAAGACTGTAAGAGGATTGAGAATTGATGCAACTGATTTGTGTTGGATTTCACTTCCACTGGGAATTAGTAATAAGTAGCTTATTGTGATAGCACTATCAATGATCATAGGAAGGCTTCATAAAATGCATTATCCTTATTTCTCATTGCAACGAGAACATCTTTGAGCTTTGAACCCCCCCACCCCCAATCAACTGGGCGCATCTTCATTTTTTCTATGTGGATGCAACATAATTGAGAGCTTTGTTACTTCATTTTAGTCAGCTGCCCCCACACATCTCTCCTTATCTCCATCAAATGTTTCTAATTACCTTTTTTTTATAGAAATTGATGATTACCCTACGGAAACCCTTGCAATTTAAATAATAGTTAGAATTCTCTGTAACATGAACATGTACCGTGTTCTGTTTGACGGAAAGGTCCTTCTGTCTACTTAACAGATTTTTTGAGATTAGATTTATTGCCATAACAGCTTTGTTTGTCATGTTTGTTGTTGATGGTGTGGTTCTCTCCAGAGTACAAAACGTCTCTTGAAAAACCTTGATGTAATCCAGGGAATGCTCTCCTGAGCTTTCCTGAAAATAGACCTGGGCACATTACATATTCATAATTTTCTCTGATGAGGAAAGAGTACAATGGTGTCTAAGGTTCTTAAATTTTTGATATTCAAAAATTTACTCTGTTTCACCCCTTCTGTGTATTGGCTCTGGTTTTCACATTTTGTCTTCTATTTTTCTTTTTCTTGTCAGGGTGATTGATTTTGTGTTGTTGGAACCATGTAAGAGACTCATTCTATGCTTGTATTGGCTGCTCATCATATCTGTGTCGATTAAATGGTTTTACAACATATCAAAGAATAGTAAGACTGAAAGGATACTTCTTCGGAAATACTATCATCTGATGGCTGTCATAATTTTTGTTCCAGCCCTTATATTCCAGGTGCTTTGAGACCCAAAAAATAGATTTATAGGTCATTTCTCTGCAAATCTATTTAATTTTTGTTAATTGCTGCTAATGTCTTATACTTATCTTCAGCCGAAGTTTCTTGATCTCGCTTTTGGTGCAGCTTTGGCAGTTTTTCTCATGTTGGAAATTATTCGAGTAAGTTTTATGAAAGCACATCTGCTTTTCGCAAACTTTTGATTCTTTTCTTTCATCCTGTCATCATGATGTGAATTTTGCAGAATCCTTATCGTAGTTCTGTAGTTAGTGAAATATCCACTAATAGCTCATATATAATTTTGCAGAATCCTTATGAATTTTTTTATTTATTGTACTTTAAAAAGTTCCATGTGTTGTATAGATATGGAAGATCTGGCCAATAGGTCATTTAGTCCACCAATTCATGAATGCCTTTACAGATCACCGTGATTCTGATCTACTTGTTGTCAGGTGTGTGATTCGTCTCTTATCACATTGCATATTGTGCTATACCATACAGTTCCCATAAAATATTGTTCTGACTCATATTTCCTCCCTTATGTGACCATTTAGCCACTTTTCACTGCTGTTGGGATGTGCAATTCCTATTTGGTTGTCTTCTGGTTTTACTGATAGACCACTTGCGCCTTTTGCTGGAATTCTTAGTCTTGGTATTGGAGATACAATGGTAAATTCTGGTGGTCTTTTCTGGCTTTTGATTCATTGTTGCAATGATTCTTGATCTGAATGACTTTAGCAATTCTGATTCTTCATAATGACATAAGAGATCCACTGAAATTTTTGAACTTGTTTCCTTATTTAACTGCAGTCGTTGACATATACAAGATATTTACGTTCTAATTTCATTATCTAGCAGTAGAGGCTCATTTTCATCTTTCTTACTAGTACACTACGTAGGTCATATCTCAGTGAGTCAGTGTTAAGATCAGATTTTCTTTATTATTATGTATCACTACATATGTGAAAAACTCAAGACATGAAACTTAAAACTTCAATTATCTTCTGCAAATCTAGATTAGTTTCTTCATCATTTACTAGTTTTATTTAGAAAGCATGTGGAAGCTGGTGACCTAGGTTTGGCAGTCATGATGGTGAACATTTTCTGGATTTAAAATGCTCACAGAAAAATATTAAGATCTAATTAACTTTTTATTTTTATTTTTTTAAACGAGCTTGGGGGGAGTGGAAAGGAGGGGGACAATAAAAACTAGAAAACTTGCGTGACCCTGGTCGTCATACAATCTACAACTTTATAAAGGTGAGATACCACTTGAGCTATAAGGCTCGTGGTTAAAGATCTAATTAACTTAAAAGCACATCAAAATGATAAGTGCAAGCATTCCTTACTTGCGATATAATGTCACACAGCTGAAATATGATTTGTTTCTACAAAACTCTGTATGGTGCCACATTTGAGCCATGATTATACTGGATAAGGTGTGCTACATGTTAGTTACAACTGAAAGAGTTATTACATTATAAACTAAATTAATGCACTGTATTGATGGCTATAAAGATAGATTTTTGAACTGAAATTTTAAAAGGAAAAGTGTGTATCGTAAGTACCAGGCTCTACGTAAAATACTATGCAAGGTTTTTTTTTTTTTTCTTTTTTTGGATTGGTTCGTCGTACTAATAATAATGTGGATACTAAAGAGTGATTTGGTCGGCTCAAAGTCTTTACAGGGTGGGGGGGCCTAAACCTTCGAACATGTTAATTCAAATATGGTAATCTAAACTTAGGAATAGACGACATGGTTCATAATTTATTGTTTCACTTGTGAAGAAACCAAAAACCCTTGATAGAGAAGATCCATCAAAATGATGGTGTTTATAAGGTTGTTGACTTTTACCACTCATTTGCTGTACTAAATATCTCTTTGTTAGGCATCGATGGTAGGACACAAGTATGGAGTTCTTCGCTGGAGTAAATCTGGCAGTAAATTCTCAACCCTTTCCTCTTTGATCTTTCTTTCCTCCGATTCATCATTTTCTTCTTCTAACTCTTGCAATTTTGCTTTTTCCAGAGAAAACAATTGAAGGCACTGCTGCTGGCATTACCTCTGTTCTTGCTGCATGCTTTGTGTTACTTCCACTTTTAGCCGCAGCTGGCTACATTTTCACAGTGGTCTCTCTCTCTCTCTCTCATATGCACATATATACATATATAATTTGTACTTGGGTGTTATTCTGATTTCCATACTGCCGATTTACATGTTTTGCAGCACTGGTTTTCTTTGATTTTAGCGGTGACCACCATTGGCCTGTTAGAGGCCTACACGGCACAGCTTGATAATGCCTTCATACCTCTTGTCTTCTACAGCCTGCTCTGTTTATAGAATACCCGATTACAGAACTAACCCACGCAAGTGTGTTTTCACACGTTCTACTTGCAAGAGTATCTATCACCTTTTGAGCATATACTTCATCTATGATTGCTCAAATTTGTCTTGTAGATAATACCAATGAGTAGAAAATTAAAAGAACCAGAGGGGTGGTTACGTCTTACTTTACACGATATAGTTGTAGCATGTAGGGTTTCACAAACCTTCAACCAATTTTGATGTTGTGATAATACTTCCATATACTAGATATGATGTAAAAGTTTCGCAGTTAGCTAATGTACACACAAGATCTTCTATTGCAAATGTAAGAGCGATGTATGGACAACATTGCAGCTAACATTGTATTCCCAAATGTAGTTTATATGTTAGATTTTATGAACTTTTATCCAACAATTGTCAATTGGCTGGATTATTTATATGCTGGATTTTGTGAACTTTTATCCAACAATTGTTAATCAGCAGTATTACCCCCTTTTTCTGGTAGATATACTACCAATTCAATTTTTTTCTGTGAAGTGTTTGTTCAATGACAAGAAATTGTTCTAGAAATCATACCATCTCTTAATTGCCTTTTAATCATTTTCATTCCAATCCAATCTTTTTTTAATTATCTTGTAAAGTGAAAAAAATCCAACAAAAATGACGGTCAGCAGTTTTCTTCTAGCTACATTAGCAAAATTTGAATTTATTAAGATTCCTAAATATAACATTGGTGTTAATTTAAAATTAAAGTGTAAAAACTTTATTTTATCAATTTTAAAGTGTAAAAACTTTATTTTATTAGCTACATGATGATCATCTATCGTGTTTTTATTAGCTATGATATTTGATTAAATATCTAATTGAATAGTTTTTTTGTTTACTTTCAATATAGACTCCATTTTAATTATAATTTGATACATTTAAGTAATAATAATAAAAAAATTTATAATATTAAGTGCTATATTGTAAAGATATTAATATTGCTATCGATATATACATATATTATATATGTATATATCGATAGCAATATTAATATCTTTACAGTAGAATCTATTTTGAAAGTATATAAAAAAAAACAATAATTTGTATTCAGTTAGGTATTCTGTCAATACAAAATTAAAATGATTTTGTTTTTCTGCAAAATCAGAAAAGAGAAACAATTAGACTTATTTTATTTATCTTTATAAAAATAATAATTTAAGAAGTAAAATAAAAAACGACACTCTCTCTCTCCCCCCTACCTGTTCTCTGTTTTCTCTCATTTGCCGCCTTTTGTTCGCGGCTGTCAGTTTGCTCCGCCGCTGCCGCTGCCGCGCTGGTGTCCGCGACCGCCGCTATACCGTCACTGATGTGCGACGCCGCGCCTCCGACCTCTTCCTCCACGTAAGATTCTCTGGAGAAATCGGAAGGGTCATTCAAGTGGTTCGGGTTTACGGTCGGTTCCCCCGCCGCATCCGTTCGCGCCACCCGTCGCCGACTGAGCTTTAAGGTGCTATTAAATAGAAGGTGAGCACACACTATAACCCAAAACCTTGCATACCTTTATTATTATTGTTATTTTTTTTTTTCATTTTTTATTTCTTGGATTTCAGTCATTTGTATAAACCCTAATTTAGTGTAAATTGGGGATTTTATAAACTGCAAGATGACTCCTATATGAACTAGATTTCTATCCACAACTATACAAATCAGGATATCTACAAGAATGAGTATGAGGGACTTCTATTTCCCGATGTTGTATGATCAATTGTTGTTCTACAAATCAGGGTATCAATTGTTTGTAGTAGGATTTTCTTTTTCTTCTTCTTGGCGACACCTCATCCCTTTGTAATCTTTCTTTTATTAATAAAATTCTTTTTCCTATGAATATACACACACACACACATAAAATTAGGAGTGGGCCTGGATTCCTGTATTTTGTTGATGTACATCTATGTGTGGCACTTTTCTCTACATGTATGCATAAAAATGATATAAATCCAAACTTAAGGTCTTTTAATGGAGCCATCTTAACATATAATAATAGTATGTAGTATAAATTTCTAGTAATTTAGTATTTGTTTGTGTCCATTGAAAACCTTTAGTCGTGTTTTATATTGTTTATATGTATACACAGACTGAGTAATGTTGGTGTAGGTGTGTGCATGTTTGTATTGCAATTCAAAATAATTCTTGTGTAAGGATAAGGAAGATAATTTGAGATGTTTGATGTGTTATTCAAAACAATTTAGCAGTATAAATAATTATTTGAGATGTTTGATGTGTTTTCCATTTTGGATATGTTTAGATGGGATACAAGTTTTTGGCGTAGTTTGTCATGGAGGATAAGGCAATTCGTCACTTTAAAGTTGGAGATCTAGCGGAGGCAAGGACTTTCGAGGAAGGTTTTCGTGGTGCATGGTTCCGATGTAAGGTAATGTCGGCTTAAAGGGTAGGCAATGTTACCCTTTGGCCTCCTCACTGGTGGAGGATCTCTCTTTTCTCCTTTAATTTTGTACCTCATGGAATTACATATAATCCCAAACATAGTCATTGTAGCCTCTATTGTGATCTCCTGTTGAATATCCGGTTGTCATGCTAGTAATAGGTAAAGGAATGCCCAAAATCAAGACAAAGGTTGCATAGCTGTTAAAGGTGTTCCTGAGGTGTTTGATGTTCATGATGTGCGTGCCTTTCAACGCCTCCCTTTTTTTTGTGTTTTTTTGGTGTGTGTCCTGCACCTTAGGTGTGCCTCTTGTTAACAACCACCCTCCAACCTAGAATTGGCTTTAAGATCTCTTTTAAGACTAAGCACATTTTTTCTTGAGGAAAATTCCAAAATGGTCAAAACTTAATTTTGGGAGGTAGAATACTTGTTTTTCATTCTTTTCTTAATATTTAATTTGGTTCCATTAATGTATCAATTTTTCAAAGTATATGCACTTCATTTTTTTAATATATTTTTTATTTTTATTTTTAAAAGATTTTTGTTTATGTTCAAAAGGATCACCTTTGCGGTTCTGCATGCCTTGCACCTCTAACAACTATGCAAGATTAAGGATGGGTTACAACATTGTTGGTTCGAACTGCATTGCTAAATAGTAAAAGTGCATTAATGATATGTTAATTGTTTATCAATCTTTTAATTGTAACTTTCCAAACTACACTCTGATAATTTTATACACATGTTTAATCATTGTGCATCTCTTTGTTATAAATAACGGCTTTAAATTTAATGAATGTGTCATTTTGACTAATCTTATTCTTGTCTATACATTTTATACTTGGATTTATCAATATTGTTAGCATGCAGTCAATGGAGTTATAGTATGATATAAAATTCTTTATGCCTTGTGTGTTTAGAGTAGGACTAATAATATATCTTGTTTCCAAATCTGTGTGTTCCAGAACTGAACTTCTCAATTTTATCAGTTCTTTGTTTTTTTTTCCCTTCTGTGTACGACCCAGCTCCCTCCTCTTCTCTCACGCATACACAATTAAGTATTATATCTCTCATCATCCTATTAACATAACAACACAATAACATCCACATCTTTCTAATATAATAATAATAATGATGATGATGACAACAACAACAACAAAAGCAGCAGCAGCAACAACAGTTATAGTTATAGTTATAATACTGCATTTCAATTTTTCAAACATGATTTGACGTTACACGTTAATTCAACTTCTCCAATTTTGCAACAAACATAATCTCTTACTATTATCCAAAATTCAGCAACTTTGTCATTGTTGAAACATCAACAGTTTCTCCAGTTCTAATGAGCAGGGGCTTAGTTGATGTAATTACTGATTGGCATTTTTGGGAGGTAAAAAATATATTTTTGCAAAGTTAGCTTGACCAAACACCTTATCCTCTCAGGGTAGTAATTTCTTAAAATTATTTAAAAAAAGCCTATTTAATTCTTATATTTTCCAATCTGCAGAATTCTTTTTTGTAATAACATGTATATTTATTTGCTTCTATCAGATTAGAAAGACTAGGAAGAGAAAGGGCAAACTTGAGCATGGCGTAGAATACTATGACTTCCCAGATGAAAGTAAGTGTGGTTAGTTTGCTTTGGTTGACATATATTTTATGTGGTTTAGACTGTGATAAGTTTTGTAAGTTATTGCTTCTACCTTTTTGACATCATTGCTGTATTGTACCTTATTATAACCAACCAAATTTGTTACTTCCAAGTGGTAGAATGTCTAGATAGGTATGATAGACCTTCTCAAAGTTCTGAATCCATTTTTTGTTGTGGGTTTAACCCCAGAGCTCAGCAGACTATCTTGCCTTGGAGAAGGTATACAAGCGAAGTAGTAGATTGGCCACTCAACGATTCACGAATTGTTTATAAAATTAATCCACAACTATAATGATGTCTCAAAAGTTTTGTATGGAATGGAATATCTTAAACTTCAGTATTCAAAACTTTAAATCAATTAGTACGTGGAATATCTTAAAATATACTTTTTCAGAACTTTATTATTATATATATAGTTAATTTTTTTAGATTTGATATTCTAAAATAATTTTTGATTTTTAAAAATAATAAATTCTAATTTTTATTATATTTTCGAAAATACCCCGTATGTTTGTATCTTTTGCCAAAACTACCCCTTTCTCGAATGACATGGATATATGATTAAATAAAAAACTAAAAAATCAATTCCACATGTGTATTTATCAACCACGTCAAATTGCGACATATGATTTACTTGTTACTACCAGTAAGTGGGTATTTCGGCAACAAAAATTAACATACCGGGCATTCTTAATCAAAAAGTTGATAGGTAATGTCATAATTATGTGTAATACGTGGGGTATTTTTGCTAGTTTTCACCTAAGGCGCATGTGTGCTCGTGCATCTTCAAATTCGGGCTTTTAAAAAATTTCATTTGATTTTCGTGCAAATTGAGCTTGAATCAAATTGAATTTACTTAATTAATTTGGGGCTTTGCTATGTCTTGAGGAGATGAGTGTTGTGCTGTATGAAACATACATTATGGTTAAGTTTTGAAGGAAATCGAATTTTGGGTGAGCTTGGGGTGGTTATGGTAGATCCCGGCGGTGAGATGGCAATGCTGATGGAATTGAAATGTTCTAAAATATTGTTGGTATCCTAGTGATGAAAATCCTCCAACCAATTTAAAGAAATGCATGCTACCATTGTAAAATTCTGGGTCTTCATTTGAAATTTCATCCCATTCTTGCTTGAATTGAACGTAAATCGGCAAAGTTAACAGAAATTTTTGTTAAGTTTTGAGGAATTGCCATCTCACTACCAGAATCCACCATATCCACCTCAAAATCACCCACAATTTGATCTTCCTCAAAACTTAATAAAAAATTTAATTCTTACGCCAAACACTCATCTCCTCAAGCCATAGCAAAACCCCATATCAATTTACTGAATTCAATTCCATTCATGCTCGGTTTGAGTGAGAATTGAATGAAAATTTTGAAAAGTCCGAATATGGAGTCACATTCACTGCATAGTACACATGCGATGGCCCGAATTTTGGGATTCCGGGCTAATTTTTCCTAAATTTACCCAAATTAAAAAAATTAGAGTTGTAATTTCGGAGTCTGAAAAGTTAGTGTTCTAAATGATGAATGACCAAAAGTTACTGTCCTAAATTTGCAAATTTTCCCATAATTTGCATATATTGAAAATATAAAATTTCAATGTGGTCAAGTCATAAGCAACCTATCATAGAAAATCTTCTCATTCCACATAAATGACATAAAGAAAGTTCAGTGTAATGGAAGTTATTTGGGGAAGCAATGATCAAGACCCTCTTTCCTCATGTCTTGGAAGAAGACAATGCTGTGTAGTATCTAAGGTGCTTGCCTACCCGACGTGCTGCTTCAATGGCTCGATATGAAAGAGGGGAAAATTCTAATCTCACTCTATTTTGACAAATTTGTAAGGCTAATTTTCAAGTAGTGTATAGTAAGCATCATGTATACCCTGGTGTTTTTTCCTGTTCAATGTGTTTATTGTTTGCATTCTTGTTACCATGTTGATTTTATCTTCATTTTTTTAATATTTGACTACAGACCATTGTAATTTCTTTCATTCAAGTTTTAAGTTTGCATGTGCGAAAATTGGTGGCTATCCCTGATTCTTTCTTTGAATGTTTTTGTGATGATTCCCTCACTTCTAAAGAGCTCCTTTAGTTAAATGTCTAGACTCTAGATATGACAAAAGTTGTTTATGTCAGGGAGTTTGCCAGTGGAATACACTTGAGATCAGATCTCATGTTCTTGGAACAAAGAGAAACAGCAATTTCCATTGATGTTTTATGTTAGGAGATATATTTCTTTTGCAGGTGTAAATAACTACTTCTTTCAATTTGGATTTGTGACTTTTTGCAGAATTGGAATGGATAAAGTTGTATAAGGCTGGGAGGGGAAAAATGAATCATAGAGAATTGATGCTGAGGGCACCGTACCCACCTATGTATAAAGGAAAGCAAATGCCTCATGCCAGTGAGATCTCAGAAGTTACACTAATTGTTGATGATGGTAAATGGAAGGTGGGCGATTTGGTGGACTGGTGGACTAATGGCTGTTATTGGTCTGGAAAAATAACACATATATTGGGTGATGACAAGGCCAAGGTAATAATAATTCCTGGATACTCATTTTACTTGGCGACTCTACAACTTGATCCTACTGTTTAAAACTTGAGTTTACCTACCTCCAATGACCTTCATCTTGAACTAAGAGGAAAGAAAAGAGGGAAACATTAACTGGATAATAAGGTCGTAGTTACTCCCCAGGTTCTGTCTTTTGAATTCTTTGGATTAATTTCACCAAGTCGGAAACTAGTCAAATGCTGATTCTCTAATGCTCTGATCAGTTGAAGCCACTGCAAATTATAATTTGATGTCCAAATACTAAGGTTTGATTCATATTGTAACCGATCCTATAAATTGCATTCCTTAGAAGTCCTGTAACAAAATATCTATACTATAATGTGAGGCAAAGTGAGAATTACTATTGGTGACCCGCAACTAAACATGAGCACAGCAGGCGTGATGCTTAGATGTCAGGACCTTTGCTCTCTGAAACAGTAGAACTGTCTCTGTTTTTGGTTCCCTTGGTCATCCTTATAAACATATTCCAGATTGAGTACAACAAAAAAATTGGCCTTCATTCTACTTTGGGGTCAGCTTATGGATCATATCACCTCGTTGTGTTGTGTTCAGTTGAGTTTTTTTCCAAGCCTATTTATGTCTTTCCTTCTCCCTTGATTTGAGTTAAAGGATCTTTACTTTTTACACAGTTTTTTTGGCACCCAATATCTCCCATTCACATGTCCAAACTATCTTAAATACATTTCTCTGATTTTCTCTCATCTATTGGGGTAAAACGTTTGTTTAGTAAGGGTTGTTGCTGAATCATACCTGATTCTACGGACATGATAAAATATTACTAAGAGGTTTTGGTTATTTAAGTGAGCTTATAAGTCTTTCATCTTCTAAGATATTTTTAGAGCTTATAAGATGTTTTATTTTACTTCAAAAATAAGTTGTTAAAGTGTTTGGATAAATAATATGGTGAAATTTATAATATGTTACTAATAACAATAGTTAATTTAAATGATCAAATTTGAAGGAGCTTATAAAGAAAAAAAATAAAGATCTTATTTTAGAAATAAGTTGAGATCTCCCTCTTAAAAAGAGCTTATAAGCCCCTAACATCTTATTTTATAAATCTTTACCAGACACTTTTGAGCAGCTTATAAGCTCTAAAACATCTTTAAAGAGCTTATAGCTCACCCAAACATCCTCTAAGACTAGTGCGGTTCCATTGGTATGATGTTGAGAAGTCAAATCCTATTTTTTTGTTCTTAATTTTGTCAAAAAGTAAACAATAGTGGCCAGTCCTCCTAGCATGACACTGGAAAATGTAGAAGTAGGAGGCAAAAGAAAGATGATAGATCTTTTATATAAGCCTAAGAGCCCAAATAAAATATGTTTTATAATTTAAGTCAAAACATTAAAAGAAGACCTTCAGACTTCCTAAAAATTTGGGGAATAAGAAAGAAGCGAGTCAGACAAAAAAAATATAATGTGGAATTATTTGTGAGTTGGTATTCTAACAAGTGCCGATGTAGTTGTAAGAAGAAAGCTATCAAGAATATCAAAAATTGGTTGAATCTTCCAAATTTCCATATAGAAGTAGGTATCCTGACTGATTATAGTAAAATGGCCTTTCCCCTCTATAGAAATATCATCATCATCATTATTATTTTTGGAAAATGGACTCCTGTGGTTTTCCACTGATATAATCCAATAAAAGCAGTTTAATTCATGAAGTGGACTTGACAAACCGGGTTCTCCATTCTTCCTTGGTTGGAAAAGATGTCCTTGAATCTTGGTCAAATTCATCATCAATATAATAGAAAAGATAGGCAACATTGGACATTGCTGAAACTCCTTATTCACTCACCGGGCAAGAGCTATATAAAAGAGTCATCAAAATTGATAACATCAAACTTGCTAATGAACGATTTTAAATCACGAATGATAAGCTGCATAAAAGTAGAAGAGACATTAGATAACTCGAGACCTGGAGAGAATTGTTTTCATCCCCTTCCGAAGATTAGAGAACATTCTCCATTTTAGATGATTGCAAACTAACTTTTCACAATCTTTAACAAATGTATAATTGTTCTTAAAACTATCATGATAAGTTTTCTATCAACTTGCCTAGGTCTATTAAGAAGCAAATGACAAACATCCATTGGAATAGCATTATACCAAACTTAATCGTTATATTTACTACCAATAGAAAATTCTTTTTGTTACCTTCACTTCATTACCTTTTGTAAACCCATGATAGCTTGTAAGGTTGATGATGACCTTTAGTTTTTAGCTTTGACTTCTCCGTCATTGTAGTAAACACAACATTCTCGCAACTTCCTTCATAGATTGTTATGAAACATCAAGTAATCTTCAACATAAGTGGTAGTGAGAATACTTCAATCACTATAAATTGTCCATGATTCTTACAAAAACTCTCTTCTTATTCATCATATTTAGGTGTTTCCTCACTTCTCAACTTATTCCTTAACGAGATTGACAATCCACAATGAAGAGTCCAAACCCTTTGCACTTGAAGCATAGTTTTTGATTGTTAGAGTACTTAGGGAATGTTTGGACTGTCTTGGCCCATCCGGATTTTGGATGGGTTCAGTCCATGTTTGGACTAGGATTGTTAGAGTACTTAGGGAATGTTTGGACTGATTTGGCCCATCCAGATTTTGGATGGGTTCAGTCCATGTTTGGACTAGGATTTATAAATCCTACAATACTACCCTACTTTTTCTACCTTTTCTACAATACCCAATAAAAACATGTACTATTTTGGTATTTGCACGTTTTCTACAAATTCTAACAAACAACATATACTTTTTCTACAATTCATAATGTGAAAATGATATTTTAACTATAATCCTACCCTACGAAATCCCAAAACAAACTCAAGATTTTCAAAATCCATAATCCTCCTAAATCCCAAATCCAGATTTACAAAAGACACCTTAAGTCTAGAAAAAACATAGCTTTAGTTTCACGAAATCTGCATTATTATGCCTACTTGCAACAACCATTTGTTTTACCTGATTCCCAAATCCAGATTCACAAAAGACACCTTAAGTCTAGAACAAACATAGCTTTAGTTTCGCGAAATCTGCATTGTTATGCCTACTTGCAACAACCTTTCGTTTGAAGTGATTTGATGTTGATGTGTTTGAAGTAGTTGCGCTTCCTGAGTTGGAAGCACCCCTCAAGGGAAGCAATCAATAAATTGACTTGAATATTTTTGTTGTTTTTCAACATTGAGAGCCAACTTGCACGCATCATTGTAAAACCAATATGATTGTTATTGGACAATTTTTTCTCATTTCGAGACCCTCCAAGAGATGAACTAATGTTTGCCTTTTCGATTTCAATATATCACATCTCATCATAAGATTCTCAAATTCAACAGTTTACTCCATAGATAGATCTCTTTGGTGGGAATTGTGAAATTTGCGAAATTTAGACATTATTTGGCAAAAAATTTCAACATAGTTCCTTCTTCATTGTGCCCCATATCTTTTTTGCTTTACCATCACAAGCGCATTGTCTTTTAGGTGCTCCCACCAAATTGATGCATATTTCTTTAACTTGATAGCATCAAGTTCACTTTGCAATCCATTAAAATTTCCTTGAATTTGAAGACTTTCTAAATGGAGTTGAGCCAATCTATGAAGTCATAATGATAATTTCATCCATCAAAACATTGACTTATAGTCTAAAGACTGACAAACATTGTTCCTTTAGGTTTTTGACCTTGCGACGAGTTATCTCTCATATCAAACTTTTTCTCACCATGAATTTGATTAAATCCACTTCATAAGCATAAATAGCCTCTGAACCATGACCTCAACATCACTATCCGAAAGTTCGCCACATGTAAGATGTTTCTCAAGTTGTTGCACTTGTCTCTTTAAGTCATCCAACTTGATAACACGATGGTCTCTTAGATGAGCAACGACATCATCAACATGTGTATTTTACATCTAGTGATTGAGAACAAAACTATGATAACCAACTTGACACTGGAAAGTGGTTGGAGAAATAGGAGGTATCACAAGACAATATTCAACATTCACCATTTTAGTGGTTGGAGAAATAGGAGGTATCACAAGATTTTGAATTGATTTTAAACATGAGTCCCTAGAGGACAAATGGGGTAGGTTGAAGTTTAGGGTCAGTCTATGGGCGTCGAGTCATAGCTCTTTTAGAGGTTATTTGTTCTCAGATCTTATTAGGGATTGGGGTATAGTCTTGTATAGGTTTAGCTTCGTTGTGTTTCGCTTCTGTTTTGGTTAGTGTGGGTCTGGTTGTTTCTCTGGTTTTTCTGTCTCTTTGTACTCCTCATCCCTCCATTTTTTCTCCTTTATTAATAAAATTTTGTTTCTTTCTCAAAAAAAAAAAAAAAAGAGAGAAGGATTTTAAACATTAAAAAAATAGCCTTTTACAGGTGAAAATTGAACATCCTTCAAGATGAGTCAAAGCATTAAAAAGGCATTTTCTTGACCCATTTATCATATTAATTGATATGTTACTCATATCTAATTTATGCTTTTGTTGACCTAATATTTTTTGGCATTGACTTGCATGAAATGATATGTATTTGCCTTTCTAGAAACCATTGCTCTCTGGGCATTGAAAAGATAATAATGTGATTTTTCACTATTTGTATGGCTATTTTGTACTTGTGAGTTACTATTATTTCTTTAATGTGCTTGAGACACATTTCTAATGATATAAAAGAAGTTGGGTACTGTGGCCTTGTCCTTTAGTTATCTATAAAATGTAATTTGTTGGTTTTGCAAAATGGGTATTTTCAAATTTAGTTGTGTTATAGTATACTTAAAATATTACCATTGTTTGTGGAATGCAAATTGGATGTACAGAGGTGCAGCACATTTCACAAGTACAAGTCTTAAGTTAAAGCATTACATTTCATATGGTGAATCAACTAAAGATTTTTTCCGATGCAAACATGAAAATGTTGTTCATTAGTTTGGTAGAATTTTCGACTAAAGTATGCTATGCTGACAATGAAGTACCTTATATTAACACATTTCTTTATTTGGGTGGTGTTTCTTTAGATTGAGTTGCACCCACCACCTGATGGCGAAGGTGATTCATACGATGTATTTCTCAAGGATGTACGCCCATCTTTAGATTGGTCTGTGGAATGTGGTTGGACATTTCCTACTCAGGTTTGTTATCTCTTCTCTTCTAATTTAATGTCTTTTCCCCACACAAAATTTATTTCCTGAACTTCTATGTCTATGTACGTATTATCCCTTATTTATTTATTTATTTTATTTTTTATCAGCTGGAACTATATCAATATGTAGTGTTATGATGGTGAAGCATTAGAATTATGTTTAATCTATGACTTATAGAGTATAGTGGTCCACTTTAAGTCCCTGAGCAAAGCCTGAACTCTTAAGGGAAAAAGGTTGGCTTACTCTTTGTTGTGTTTTGGATTGGTTTGCATTGGGTTAGGTCTGACTGAAGTCAGGATCAAAAATGAATTGCACTAGGCTTGCATATCAGACCTTTTTGGGTAGTGTATGGGGATTTGGGTGTAGTGGTACAACTCTCTGATGACTTAGTTGCATCTGGAACATATATTTCTTGACTGAATTCATTTGGGAGACTGATCACAAACTTTCAAAAATCTGTCTGCTTAGTGTCCTCTTTTTGATGTACAACTTCTACCACTTCTGAAAGAAAAGAGTAGGAAATATAGAAGGTGAAGTTTCAGTCTACTGTGTCGAGGTAGTCATTTCAAACAAAACTGTGTTTTATATGGACGGAGGTTGCTTAATGTTGAAAAAGCTGATTCTCTTCATTATCATATTTCATCCTACACCGCAGCTCTTACACTTTACTTTGTGATGACTTGTATTGTGAATAAATTAATAAAAAGAGACACTTGTAAGTGAATTGAGTAGACTGCCCTTTATATCTGATTTGTAGATTAATCTCAAGCCATTGTACCGTTCATTTTGGGTTGAATCCTTTTTTTTTTTTTCCTTTAATTCTACCTTCAATATTAAGGTTCAGAGTTATCCTCCTAATTACTGTTCATTATAAATTTTCAAGTTTTCATTTGCTCATCAGGTTTAATTTTTTTTTTGTTAAATAAACAGATTTAAGAATTAGAGCATAAGTCACATACCTTTGCATAAGAAAGCAGTTTTTTTTTTCCTGTTTGATCCAAACACATCCAGATGCTTTCAATCTGTTTGGCGTAGCATGAACTAAAATGGTGCCTATTTGACTCTGTTGATGTCATCTTCCTTGTATATAATACTTATATTTCTGTTCAATATAACATTGCAGGAAGGTGACACTGGTCGCCCTTGTGCACGGCTTATTAAACCCATAAATCAAGGTATGATCAACAATGTACTATCAGTTTGTGTAAGTAAATTTATGTAGCTGTGTCAAATGTTTTGAAAGTGTGTTCAAGGTGTGAGCATCACATGTTGTGTCTGTTAATCTGGGACTGCTGTTTTCTTCTAGTGACATGGTGTGCTGTTACTTTATTCGCCAGATCATCATGTGAATCTAGAACATGATAGTCATCCTCTGGAGTTTGGTCTTTGTAAATGACCATCGTTTTGTCGGAGAAATTCTCTTAAATTTTTGTCTGTACTTGAGCTTTGAATTTATTACTTTGGTAGTTGCAGCATACAAGCATTAATAGCATAGGCTTGGGATTAAAGACGGACATAGATGCTGTTTGATAATTCTTCTGTTGGATTAGTGTGATCTATCTGATTCCAGTTTGGTAAATGGAGTATGGAACAATTCCAAATTTGTCAGCCTGAGTATTTGAAGGGCTTGCTGGGGATTAAGTCGATTCTTGCAGAAAGTAAACCAACAGATTACTTGTTTCAATTTTCCATAATTGAATGTCTTATGAAGATGCATGATGAAAATAATATTTTCAATCTTGAAATCCATGCTAAATGATTAGAAATTACCCCCTCTAGAAATGTAACTAATTTTTGGTTTACCAGGGATCTTTTATTAGAACAGTAATTTAGATCACATTTTGTTCTTTCTTGTTCATCTTAAAGCCTTGTTAGTGCCTAGAATTCTGGATGAGATTGGCTTAGTTAAAAGCTTTAGCCAATCTTGTTCGTCCGCAATGTTGAAATTCTGATTTTAAGATGTAGTTATTATACTGATTCGATCACACATCCCTGCAGATATTGGCAGTACTTCAATCCAGAATTCCCATAACACCGCTCAAGAAACTGATGCTGTTCAGGGTTCAGCTGCATCATCAGCTAGATTGTCTGTCGCTTGTTCCGTTTCCTCCAACTCAGCTGTTTCAGATGAAGTGAAGAGCAAAGGTGCAATGGAGATGCAGACAGAGTCTCTTGGGAAAACAGTTTCTAAGGAACTTAAAGAGGACGAAAAAGAAAAAAGCACGAACACAGCTGAACGTGCAGCTGAGGACTGCAAATCCAGCCGTTCTTGTCAGAAGACGTACAGAGCTGGTGAAGGAGTCGCTCTAAACTCAACGCGCTCTGATACACTTGAAGCAGCAATCATGGACTTGGAAGAGTATGTGAATAAAGTTAAATGGCTAAGGAGGATTTTGCAATATGGGATTTCATCTTCTGATGCTGAGAGGCCTAAGTGGGAGTTTGTGGAACACAATTCTGCCTCAGAAATCCCAAAGTAAGTAGCTCAGACTCTTTTACAGCTATGAATTTTGTTCAAACTGAAAACTTTTAGGCCACTTCTTTGAATGTATATATACAATTTAGTATTCCTTGCCAAATATGGTTCTCAAACATTAAGCTGCGCCTCTGCATATGAAAGGGTTTTGTCGATTTCTCTCTTCATATTTGCATTACTTTTAATGCATTACGATGAAAAACTAAAATGATATAATATTGAGTGATATGAAATTCAATGAGTGGATACTTATTAGTAGTAGTTTAAAATTCACAAGAACTCATATGATATGAGATTATCTTACGTATATAATTTCATTTTATACGTTTTTACAAGTCAATTTATATTCTATATTTTAAGAGTCCTGCTCAATAAAAATAGAGAAGGACTAAAGGCACAACACAGATTTCTAAGGGCACCACACCATTTTTTCTAAAAAAAAAAAAAAAAAAAAATTTCAATTTTACCCTCAGGATTTGTACAATTGCTTCCGTTCGGTCATTATGACCGAACATGCTTCACGGCGTTCGGTCACCTTGACCGAACGCCCTTCTAAGAGTTCGGCCGGGGTGACCGAACACTCTTCTATGTGTTCGGCCACCCGGGACCGAACACTCTTCTATGTGTTCGGCCACCCGGGACCGAACGACACTGCTCCGATTCAATCGTTTTTTTTACGTTTTTTCCTACGATTTTCACACATCTAACAAATTTGTGGAATGTTCGTCATTATGTAGGCATTACATTCTTAAAAAAAAAGATTTAACATAAAAAAAACGTAAAAAATCGATCAAACCCGATCGCGGTCACCCGACCCCCGCGCGCACACAACGCTTTTTTTTTTTTAAGAATGTAATGTCTACATAATGACGAACATTCCACAAATTTGTTAGATGTGTGAAAATCGTAGGAAAAAACGTAAAAAAACGCTTGAATCGGAGCAGTGTCGTTCGGTCCCGGGTGGCCGAACACATAGAAGAGTATTCGGTCACCCCGGCCGAACTCTTAGAAGGGCGTTCGGTCAAGGTGACCGAACGCCGTGAAGCATGTTCGGTCGTAATGACCGAACGGAAGCATTGCATAAATCCTGAGGGTAAAATTGGAATTTTTTTTTTTTTTTAGAAAAAATAGTGTGGTGCACTTAGAAATCTGTGTTGTGCCCTTAGTCCTTCTCTAAAAATAATCAATAAAATAGAAGTCATACTATGTATTAAAAGGGAAAGGTGAGATGTGTCAATCTTTGGGTGCATTTTCGTCCATCTAAAGTATTTTACTTCATCTCAATATACTCTTTTTTCATTATGATGCTTCATAGATATAGTCTATTTACTATATAAAGTAATATTTATTTACATTGATATGCTCTTATTCAATTTAATATTGTCTTAAACATATATATAAAATAAAATTAAGCATGATATGATATATTAGAGAATATAGTACTCATAAATATGAGTATAAAACCAATTCAATTGGTTTATTCGATAACTTTTTTAATTTGTGTGAACAGTCTATCAGGATAGATGGAGTAATTCAGAAGCTAATGCTCAGGAAAATAATTTAAGGGTACTCATCCCAAACTACCCATTTTTCTATAACACCATCCTTTTCTACCCTATAATATAACATATAGACCTTAAATATCCATTTTCATTAAAATACATCCCCATCTACTCCTTTCAATCATTAGCTTTTATGACATTTCACCAAATCCCAAAATCTATCTTTAAACATTTAATGCTTTCTCTCCTAATTTCTATTTCCACTCCAAATATCAATAATATCCGGTTAAAACGTAAAAGGATCAAAATTAGGTCCAACATGCTTCCGTAAAAATAAATTTATCCCCTAAAATTCATACCTTTATTTGACCGTAACAGCACCGGGTGAGATGGTTTGCAAAGCCACCAGCTGAAAAATCACTGCCCCCAGACCGTTCTACGAACAGCTCCTCACTGTTCAACTTCAACCCTCAGGGAAGATGGTTTGCAAGTTATCCAGCTCTTTCAGCAACTGTACAACACAACCTTGGTTCGTTTCCTACACCAGGTGTACAAAGTATTCCTTCCAGGGGACGAACTATATTTACTAAAAACACATGTTGAAAACAAAAACCTTTCTTTTATTAAGAACTTTTAGGAAATATTTATTACAACATATGTAATCTCCTTTTGGGAGGAGAATTACTGGTTTAGCCTCTCATAGAGAAGGCTTGAACTCGTAAACACATAAACTATAAACACTCAAACTATTACAGAAACTAAGAATGATAGATGTTTTGAAGAAAACTGAGGGGAATGGTCGATGCCTTCTGCTTCCTTCTCTCTGTCTATTTATAGATAAAAATCCGGACATGAAATGCGGATTTCAAATCTCCTTGAATGAGCTGGCTGACTGCTTTCAATTGTGGCCAATCAATACTCTTTCCTCTTAATGCCCCATGACTCAACCATGTGAAGTCTGTCGGGGAATCTCTTGCTTTTTGGCTCCTCCTACCATGTGATAGTGGTTGGAGAGTCCCTTTCTCGTGGCCTATCCCATTTAACTTTGTCGGGAACGCTTTAATAATTTGGTCGTTGTGGTCCCCGGGGATATCTTTTCTTTTGTGCTGGGCCCTTGTCTTTATTAGCACCAGCTACCTGTCGGTCGGGTTTGGGTCGGAATTCTTTCCAAAACTCAGGCTCTTTCTGTTCGGGGCACGCTGGACAGATCCGATCGATCCATCGTCCAATGTGTGCCATATTACAGAACTTCCGGTAAGTTTCTTTGCTTGCCGGAATCTTGTTCTCCCAGAGGATCTTCCTTTTGGTTTCAAAAAGTTCCTCCGCAAATCCTGTTGTCGATCCAGTCATTGTATTCAGCATGAAAGATCCATTGGCTGAATTCTGGAAGACCTTAAATGAGTATTTGACCTTGTCCATTTCTGTGAGACAAGTCCAAAGCCCCCAAGCTCGTCGTGTAGAAGCTTCATCTTCAGTAAATGCTCCTACTAATATCGGAACTTCTTCCGGGGAGGTTGCCTGTAGTTTAAGACATTCCCGTCTGGTCTCCGAAGCTTGATGAAATGAAAAACTTCATGGAAACCTTTCTTAACTGGTTCTGGAGCGGCACTAATAAAGTAGAGCTCCAAGATGTCTCCTCTGGACAAGTGTGGATTGTTTGCCCAGGTCTCGTAAACTGCTTCCCCAATCCATCTTGGTAGTTTGGAGATTTCTGGGAAACCAGGTGCAATGGTATAAATCGAAGCTAAGGCTCCAAAGTTATACCATTCTTGAACTTCGTTTGGATGACTTTCAGGTTTCATCCAAACTCTTGGGTATTTCCCGGCTATATCAATGATTGATTTTTCCGGGTTGATTCCTTGTCTCGTTACCAATTTCTCCCATTGCCTTTGGTATACCTGCATCGGAGAAACCTCGTTAGTGTGAGCTTGAACCTTCGCTTTGCCTGTCTGCGGCCTTAGGTTCAACTCGACCTCTTTAACCCCAGAGGTACTGGGTTGACTTGAAGACTCGGGTTGTGAGACCGGAACTTCAACATTCATTGCAGATGGTACATCCTCAAGGAATGCATCACCTGTAACACTCGTAGGCATGGTATTTGAATCCATAGCCTTCGGGTTAGAGTCTCGATCTCGAAGTTCTCCTTTTAGCACCGTTGAAGATGCAGCCTGGAGGATAGGCTTATGCAACGCTTGGAACAAATGTCCTTGAGCGTATTGGCATGCTCGTATTAGACCAGAAATGGATTTCTGATCTTCTCGTTGAAGTCGTCCAGCAACTTCAGCATTGAGACATAATGTCCCAAATTCTCGTTCAAGACTCTCCTGGTTTTCCCTGAGATGTCTTACTCGTTTAAGGACCTCGTCAGCAACGTGTCCTTCCATCTCGTGTTAAGAAATCTGCAAGAACATTATCGTGAGATTTCACAATGACAATATCATAATCATAATATTGGCATTCTGCTTGCCATCTAGGTTTCCTAGCATTTTCTGGTTTAGATTCAATTTTATTTTTCAGAAAAACTTTGACACTTGAATTATCAATTTTTAAGGTAAACTTTTTAGCCTGTAAAAAGAGAGGCCATTTTTTAAAAGTCTTTCTGACTGCAAAGAATTCATTCTCGTTGATATGCCATCGGATTGCTTCTCCATCTGTAAACAGACCACTACAATATCGGCATGACACTTCTTCGTCTGGTGTGGCTTTCATAAGAACAACCGCCCACCAATGATCACTGGCATCTGTATAAAGAACCAGTTCATCCTCGTCTTGAGGTATAACACGTTTTGGAAGCTTGCTACAGACTTCCTTAAGCTGCTTAATCCCTTCTCGATGTTCATCTTCCCATTTGAAAGCAACATCTTTCTTAAGTAAAGGGCTGAACACCTTCCTGTGAAATGCTAGATTGTTGATGAACATTCCAGCAAAATTAACAACTCCGAGAAAGCTTTGAAGTTGTTTCTTGTCCGTGAGATCATCTGGAAATCCTTGTATCTTTTCTACAATATGACTTTGTAGAATAATCCCAGATTCATCGATTTCAATTCCGAGGAATTCAATCTGTCTTGTAGCAATTACTGTCTTCTTTTCTGAAAGCACTAATCCTTCTTTGTGACAAACATCTGAAAATATCATCAAATGTTTGAGATGCTCCTTCATGTTCTTTGATGCGATGAGAATATCATCGATATAGACAAACATAAAGTTGAAATAATCCTTGAAAAAATTATCCATCTTTCTCTGATATATCTGGAGTGCATTTGCCAATCCCATAGACATTACATTCCAGACATAGTGTCCCTGTGGTGTGGAGAAAGCCGTGAACTTCTTACTTTCTTCCTCCATCTTAATCTGATAGAAACCAAACTTGCAATCGAACTTGGAGAATATCTTGGCACCTTTGATACAGTTAACCAAGTGTTCTCTACTCGGGATATAGTATCCATCAAACTCTAGAATGTTATTAATCACTTTGTAATTAATAACAAGTCTAGGTTTACCTCTTTTAATTTCTCCATGATTCCTCACAAGGAATCCCGGACTGCTATATGGAGAAAATCCTGGTGAAATCAACTTAAGGTCTAGATGTTCCTTAAGTATCTTCTGCATATCCTCACGATCATTTTGATTCATCAGGATCGGTTTGAGTCTCACGAACTCGTGTTCCTTTCCAGGTTTAACTTTTAAAGATGCTTTGAGCTCGTTTCTATCCCACCATGCTAAAGGATCTTCATTGTAATTTCTTTGGATCATTTTCTTGAAATCTTCGAGTGATATTTGTTCTTCAATGGTAACATCACTCTGTGGATTCTCCATTATGACTTTTCGTAATACTGCAATAACCTCCGGAGAAACCCATTCTTCTCCTTGTACTCTGAACGAATACAAAGTATTATCCAATCTCTTGGTATCCTTTTGTTTCGAACCAAATTGTCGAAAGGATAATAAGGCATCACCAAATCTTCTTTTATCCGCCATTTTTGGATGTCGAAGTTTGGCGTCATCACCACGCTTGCTGCGAAAAGGAAATGACATTTTTCTGTAGAAGGCCTCTCGCAGTCGCTGGACAATAATCTTATGATCACATAATGTTGTGAAAATAAGTCTTCTTGTTTCATTTTCCTGTGTAAAACGCTTAAATGTTTGTAGGAAATTGTTTCCTAGCAAAACATCTGCTCCTGTATCATGGAAATAAATTGGTGGTGTCTTCACCTTATACCATGGGGTATCACCGGCACCGTCGATCATGATTTCCGCTTGTTTGATACCTCTGTTCAGGATAAGAATCCTTTTGGAGAAATCTCGTCCTACAATGGCTGGTAGATCTTCTCCCATTTCTTTAGGGAAAACCTCCTGCTTTGCAGTACATATTCCTGCTCCTGAATCAACATAGGCTGCGAAATATTCAGCCTTGTATTCAGCATATAACATTCCGATTGAAATGTATATGGAGAATGGACTAGTGGTCATCTGATACGGTATCTTTTATCAGCCACTGTAAACTCCATTCCATCTTGTAATCTTTCCCAAGGCATATGATCCTCAAGAAAGTTGATACCCAGTATTAACTATTCTGGGATTTTTCCTGCGACACCTGAGATAGTCAGTTCGATTTCACCCATCTTTAGGCTTCCTTGAAATCTACCCACTATCGGTTGTTGTAGATAATATAGGACATCACAAGGAAAAATGTTACCTTCTGGTTGATGTCAAATATTACTTCAACTGCTCTCCAGCCTTCTGGACATTTCAGTTCTCCTTGTGTTTTGAATACACCTGAGATTCGCTGAACTGTATTAGGCCTTCTTTCCTCCCAACGACTGCTACTCATCAGTCTATCTTGTTGGAAAGACATTCTCATTGTCTCCATTCTGAGGTTTTGACTCCGGTTGAAGACAGGTTGATCTTGTATTCTCATATCTATCTCCTTTATAGTTGGAGATTCAATGAGTTCTGGCAAAACCACCTTAGCAAAATCCTCAAAGATTCTTGGGACTTCGATAAATTCCTTTCTCAAGAATACATCTGAATGATGTGTATTCGAGAGAGCATAGGAAATCTTGTATGTGATCGAGTAAAGTCTATTCCCTTCTTTCATCAAGTCGTCTCTTTCGAAATCTTGATGAAGGGTCAAGACTTTGTTGAAGTCTCGATCTCCTAAATTGTATGCAATACGAGGATAGACATTGAATGCCAATTTCCCTGAACACAAGTTTCCTGTGACCGCTCCAAGGCATGAATCCTTGAGATTTGAGATTCGCTTGTCAAAAATGGCCAGATTGAGAGACGAATCAATTCCTTCTTTGAAGGTTGCTTTAATAATAACTCTTATGGCTCCGATATGAATCCATGAGAGTGTATTTGCAACTTCTCTCTTGACTTGGTTTCTGATCTCCTGAACTTCTTTATAAGGGATCAACTGCATCTCGATCAGGTTATGTGAATTCCTTTGGGATAGCGAATTCTTCTGTAGTAACCCTATGGATAATTTGGTGTTTTCTTTTTCGAATTCCAAACTTATCCAAGGCTTTTTCCATAGCTCCAATGGTAAAACCATCGTAGATCTGAAGCTTTGGATCCTCTTTCATAATTCTCATGAGAGTCTTATGAGAGACGATTGTGTGAGAGAGGAATCCTGACATATCTTCTCTCATTGTTTGAAGAATTTCTTCTTCACTCCGATTCTGATGTGGATTCACTTCCATAATCCGAATAGACCTCTTCTTCATAGATGCTTTCATCTGAGGGTAGATCCTCAAATTGATACACCTGTATAAGATCTTGGTAATAGACAACTTCCTCGAATTCTGGCGTTGCTTTGAACTGCCTAAGACCTCTCCTTTGGATGTCTGGGCAATCCGTCGAGATATGCCCTCTTGCTCCGCAAGTCCAGCAATTACAATCTTTGAAACTTTCATTAGCTCTGGTGTGAGCCCGCCTGAAAGTTCTTCTTCCCATAATTCTGCTGGAACCTCTTTGGTTTGAACCTGTTGATGAGGTTCTACTCCTGCTTGGTGCTGGTCTTTGCCCTGACTTATAGCTCTGGGCTTTTTGTTTTGACCACATCCTTTTAGGTCTCCATGAAGACCTATGACTTCTTCTGTTGTTGTTGCTTCCATGGCTATAAGGATGACTTCTCTGTTTTATGCCTTCGTGGTTGACCTCCCACTATTGTTGGGATGTCATTTTCTTCGCAACATAAGGGAACCATTTTATTGATTTCTCTTAATCTCTTATAATTTTTGTGGAGTGCCACCTGGTGGCACCATTCAGATAACTTGGCTTTTAGGAAGGACATTCTTCTGGCCACTGTATCCAAATCGTCTGCACTCTTGTATTCCCTGATGAGCATTTCTCTCCAGGGACTCGGAATCTTCGCAAAGAAAAGTTGCGAAGCTTCTTTGTCATCCACCTTGGACTTCCATCGGTACTCGGTGAATAACTTGATATATTCGTCTATATGACAAATATCATGTAACTCGAGGCAGTAGAAGGCTTGTTTATATCTTTTTCTCTTTTCCTCTTCTATTCCCTCAAAATAGCCTATGCTGATAAAATGGATTTTGAATAATTTGGCCATATTATCGACAATTCCTTTCAATGACTCACCAGCAGTTACATTGTTCCTCATATCTGGTGGTGTCATATCCCACGCTCTCTTTACAAATTCTTCAAGACTCATTTCAAGAAGTAAAATGAATCCTTCCTTTGTAAGATCAAGCGTTCCTACTGCAATCCTCATCGATGCTGCCCAGTCATCAATAAGGACTTCTCGATTTTTAAAATCTAGAATATCTAGATTTAGCATTAATCCATATGGATGTATCGGATTAAGCTGTGACTTTCCATAAGGCGTATTCTGAAGATCTGGCCTTTTGGAACGTTGTCGAGTTCCCGAAACAATCAGGTCTCTTCTAGTAGTAAAATCTCCAGTGTGTGGCATTGGTTTATCCACATGGTGTGAACCTGAACTTTCTGCAACATTGGGATCCACTGGTGGTTGTGGAGGTGGTCTTGGGTGTTGGTCACGAGTAACCAAGGCCGAACCATCTCCTGTTTGCATCTTTAGATCCACTATACCTAATCCTGCAAAAGACTCGGCAAGTTCTTGTAGATCTTCAAGATTTATCCTTTCCATATCCATCACCTTAATTTATGATGGATTTTCCTTTGATGATAGCAATAAGCTTTTCATCTCGGGTCATTGGTCGTATGACTTCAGTTGGTATCCCTTTTTGATGTAAATAGGGAACTGTTCCGAAATCTATACGTTTCCTTCCTCCGGGAACACTTGGTCTGTCTTCTAGATTCTTGACTCTTTTTTCAATATCATGAAGGATTTCAAGAGTTTCCTTCTGATATCTAATCATCATCTCCATCTGGTTTTGGATCTGATGGACTTGTATTGGTAAATGATTATGGCGGTTGCCATAATTCTGCACCGTCTTCTGGATTTCTCTAAGATCAAGGCCGATCTTAGATGAATCTGGAAGTATCTCGCTCCATTCAGGGTCTCCATCTGTCATCAATGATTTAGATGAACGATCTCCTGAAGGTTTATGAGTTCAGTGTATAAACATTGGTTAACCCAAAGGAAACCCATGTAATACTCCTCTCCCTTTTTACATTGCCTCAAGGTTTCCCTGTCGGCTCCTGCTTCTTCTTGTTCAACATATTGGTTTTGCCAATATGTTACCTGGTCTCGGTGTTCTTGTTCATACATCGCCAAAATTTGACGATATCTCTTGTAGGGTATACATCTTGGACAATTGTCTAGATTCATATTTTCGCGAGAAATTCTCCTCACCAAAGGTTAATTACATAACAATAATAAATATAACATAAAAGTTCTTAATAAACCTAGGCTCTGATACCATTTTGTGCAATACGTTTTCATCCCGATTTTATGCCTTATTTTAAGATTTTCAATTTCCGAAGGAATTTGTACGTGGCATTGTTACACATTCCAGACCACTGTTTTTTAAGCAGTATCGGCACGAGGAAAGTATTCCAGCCTATATACTTATTCCTTAAGAAAATCAATCTTTAAAGTTTCATTATCGGATCCGGATTTTCAATATTTGAAATGGAATTATTAATTAAATTAGAAAGCATATGGATTGGATTTAGGAAAATGTGCTTGGAAGTAGTTAAAGTTAAATGATTGGAAATGGGTCAAAGGGTTCAAAAGGTCCTTTGACTATAAATTGGGTATTTTGGGATGTTTGTTATATTAGGGGGTAGAAATGGATATAGTTATATGAAATGAGGTATTTTGGGATATTTACCCAATAATTTAAATATTTATAAAAGTAGAAAAAATGTCAAAAGAATTTTACACACGAATATTTCTTTAGTGTAGAAATACCAAATAACAATTTAAAATAATTTAAGTAAATAAAAAGGACAATGATGGTTCTGCTAGGACTTGGTCAAATCTTGTTTGTCAAATATAGAACTTATATGGGCACACATTGATGGATGGATAATGTAGCTATAAAATAAGAATTCTATTTGTATTCGGTCTTTCCCTCATGTATAATTTTCTTATCAAGTAAATTAATCACAAGCACACCTATGGGGCACAAATATTTATATGCACCAGCTGTACGGGTCGGGAATCATACAACTAGGTCAATCCAATCCGATGGTGTTTTTCATGCACCCCACGCACATCACACGCGCCCACACGTGCATCCAGGTCCACACTCAAACCTTAGTCCGTGCATCTGACCTTTCTATTATGTTCGTCTAATCTTTTAGTTATGTTTGCGTAACCTTTATGTTCTGTTCGCATAACCTTTTATGTTATTTATATTGAAAAAAGTTTTTAGTTATTCACTCAAATGTTATGATATCTTTACATAAAGGTTATATTTGTATAACATAAAAGTTATCACATAAATAAAAAAAAAAAAAAATCTGGGTGCGGATTCGAGCCGGACCCGATCCGACCCGACCTGACCTACGCACATCCAGTTACACGGAACATGATCTGTGTTCATAAGAACACTACTATGGGGAGTTATTAATTTTTTTTTTGTTTTCGAGTTTTCGATATGTATGTATATTGCAAAATATTCTAAATTTTGGGCATTAATAATTATGCAATATCAAGATCGAATTTTAAATTTTGGGCATTAATCATTAATGGTTGTGCAATATCAAATCGAATAGCATAAATTATAACAAATTAATGAACTCACGCGCGCGAATGTGTTTTACGGATTTTTTGTTGTACTAGTATAGAGCACGTGAGTTGCACGTGGAGGTCAATGTTTTATTATTTTTTTTGTATTTTTCTTGGTTCATTTAGTTATGTAAATACTAAATTATGTGTACTTCACAAAAAACACAAAAACTCCTGTGCACCAAGTGTATGGATCTAAGATCCATGCAATCCGGGTCGATCCGATTCGGATCCGCAAATTCTATTTTTTTTTTCTAAATTTTTGTCTTGACCTTTATGTTATAAATATGTGACTTTTACGTTATAAATGTGTGACTTTTATGTACAACTATCCCTACCTTTATGCACTGTAACTTAGGAAAAAAATGAAGATTTTCAACACAATTTGTACTATGTACCTTTATATGATATCAATGTGACATTTATATTATATTATGTCACATTTATGTACAAATATTCTGACCTTTATGCACCCTTATATATTATATAAAAGTCAGAATATTTGTACATAAATATGACATAATATAACATAAATGTCACATTGATATCACATAAAGGTGTACAATTTAAATTATGTTGAAAATCTTCATTTTTTTTCTAAGTTGCAGTACATAAAAGTCATGATAGTTGTACATAAAGGTCACACATTCATAACATAAAAGTCACACTAATACAACATAAAAGTCACAACCTGAAGCAAAAAAAAAAAAGCTAAATTCAAAAACACGCGGATTCGAGTCAAAATTGGGTCGACCCAGATTGCATGTACACGAAGTGCACACAAGACCAACTCCACAAAAAAAGATTATTAGAGACACATAATTTAAAAAACATTACTCACTTTGCCACCAACATCTTTATCACTTCTCATAACATCTTTTAGTAGTTTATCTATATTCTCAATCGCCCACTGTTTCGCCATTGGTGTTTCATCCCATGAAATCAATCGTGCTACTCGTAAAAACTCTGCAACTCCACTTTATTTGAAATAGAGCATTCACTTATCTCATCAGAATTTAATCATATTTTGAAGTGTAAATGTAATGACTCAATGAGCATTGTGTTGGAGGTATTATCCTATGTCAAAACCATTTCTTAATTTTGATTTGCACAATAAATTATGCTCTGTTAGTTGGGTAGATGTAGTTGTAAGTTGATTTGATATTTAATTCAAATTGAATTGAAAAATTCTTCAAATTGCTTCATGGGTAGAGACCCATCAAACATCTTGAAATTATTTGATTTTATCAATCATATATGTATCATCCTTTTGGGTCAGGTTAATTTCACTCGGTCATGATCCCTGTAAATATAGAGTAAATCTCTTATGAGACCGTTTCACGAAATTCTAATGCATTGCGTGAGACGGGTCAACCACAACCCACTTACCCACCACCCAAACCCTACAATTCACATGTTGTTTGTGGGTGATGGGGCTCCGTCTCACAGAAACTATCCGTAAGACCGTCTCACATGAGTTTTTGTGGTAAATATATTGGTACAAATATTTCACAATTGTCACTCAAAATATATTTCAACATTGATATGACAACTATATATTTATAATAGGTATGGATTTTATGGGTGTGCACGGTCTAGGTTGGTTTGGAGGTTTGAAAATCTCCGGAACCGAACCAAACTTCGGAGAATTTCAAAATTGATTCTCCAAAACCAAACCAAAATTTGGTTCAATTCGGTTCGGAGCTTCGGGTCTACCGGTCTGGATCAGTTCAGGATGAATATTCGAAAATTTTAAAAGAAATTAAAATAAAAAACGAATAAGTTGAAATGCACCAAATTAAATTAGAAAAATAAATAACAAAAAAACTAATTTAGCATGTATTAACAATGTTTCATTGACAACAAAAAACTACATACTTTATTTCAAAAGTTACAAAATTCATAATTTAAAAAGATTTATGTTTTCTTGATAAGAGTCATTAGAATGTAGTTCATTATTATTAATTATTAAAAAATTAAAAATGTAAATTATTTATAGCTTTAAAAAATTATTAACTTAACCAAAATATGTATTATGTAATTATATCAATATATAGAAAAATAAATGACACACACACACACACACACACATATATATATATATTAAAACCGATTCTTTGGATCGGTCCAATTCAGTTTGGTTCGTTCCCAATTCGGTTCAGTTCTCGATTCAGAAAATTGAAAAATCTTCAAAACCAAACTAAAAAGAAATTTGGTTCAATTCAATTCGGAGAAAGTCAAAAAATCAATGAGATTTTTGGTTCGAAACTTTTTTAGTCCGGGTTTCGGTCCGGTTTCGATAATCTCCGAGACCCGTGCATAGCCATATTTTATGAAATTTTTATTTTGTTTAACTTGTTAAAACTCAGTTTACAATGATGAAAGTTTACATATTTTCTATCAATACTAAGTGATCGAAGTTGAAAAAAAAAACTAAAAACTATTAGTTCCATCAATTTTCTATGGGTCTTTTCACAGTTCAAATAAGGATAAAAAAAGTTAGTATAATACTATATTGCATGAGTACTGCAATGAAAGTTTTATGATTAAGTCTTTATTAATTTGAATTTAAGCGTATTTCATTTTTAATTAATGATACACATATTGCAAGACAACTTCAAAAGCAGACCAATTAACTCTAATTGTGATTTTTGGTCTTGTACAATTCAAGGATAATGTGTTAAATATTTTATTCTAATAACATTAATTATTTTTTTCAAATTTAAAAATGATCGCTATCAAATAATTTCAAGACTTGCTCAAAATGAAGTATCAACCTAGTGCTATGTAGGGATGGTAAACAAGTTAAGTCTAGCGGGTTTTGGGTTAAACAAATCAGTTTAAAAGGGTCTATAATATATTATTAATTAACCTAATTAACTATAACTCCATCAGGCTAGCTAAACAAGATATTAATTAAAAAATATTTAAAAAGGCCTATATTAATATGTTGATAATTAAACTAATTAACTCTAACTCTATCAGACTTCAAACTAAACAGACTATAAAAAAAAATTATATTTATATTTTAAGCTATGACTATTAATTATTATGTCATAATTCATATATTTAAATTTTCATAAATCAAAAGTTAAAAGTTAATATTTTCAGGCGGTGAAAGTTATATACAAAAATTCTTATTTTGAGTTTTAAATTAATAATTAATCAAATATTGAAATAATTATAACTTTTAAGTGATATCCAAATATTACTATTCTATATATAAACAAAAGTTCACATTGCACTCAAATCATAAACAATCGTTCCTATATGAATAATTTAGAAAAAGTTTAACAAAAATTTGTTTAGTGTGTCTTTTAAAAAACCTACGATATTATTTTGAGACAAAAGAAAAGAAAAAACAAATTCACATAGTATATTATTAACGTGAAATTCATGGCATGATTTGAAGTGTTTCATAAAATTATAATGGAAAATCTCTCATAGTTATTGATGTGTCTTTATTTCTATATATTTTATCATCATAATTATTTTTTATTATAGTCAATTTGTGCTTTAATTGATTCAATTATTATTGTTATTGTAGGAATGGACTTTGATGGACTTTGAGGAAAATTGGATTTAAAATGATCAAATTATGCTTAAATTGTGAAGATGGACTCAATGGACTTGAAGAGGGACCACTTCAAATGGGCTTAAGTGACTTGGTAGGAAAGAAATGACAAGAGATTTATCTCTTATCTTTTGTAATGGACTTTTATGTCCTTAGGATTTTAGTTCATTAGTTTCATTAGGGCTAGAAGATATTTTCTCATCCTCTTAATACATACATACACAAATTCTAGGTTTTCTCTCTCTAGTTTTTCTCTTGAAGATTTACATGGAGATGATTAATCAAAGCATTAGTGGCTAAATTTCTCTCTGATTCAAGGGTCGTTTAATTCGATTGCTATCATTGTGGGATTTTGTGCTTGATTTTATTTTTTGTTTTATTTCAAGTATCTGTTGATTCATGATTTAATTTCATATAGTGAAATATAGTTTGAGTTGATCTGACAATTCAATTTGAATTATATTTTGCTAATGTTATCCATGAGTTCTCATTTATATGTTGCTGGGATGTATGATTGATGAATGATTTGTACTTAGTAGCAATAGGTTGATTATATTTTTGCTAGGATTGTGTAATTGTCTAATGAATTAAAGGGACTAACAGAATCATAGGCTTAGTAATTGCAGCTATCTCGATTATTGGGTTCTAGGTTTCAGTTTAGGTTTAACTGTTTTCACCGAAGCTTAATGTGGTTGTTAATTAATTTGGAAAACAC
Organism: Scutellaria minor; assembly: GCA_954870855.1. Taxonomy (NCBI): domain Eukaryota; kingdom Viridiplantae; phylum Streptophyta; class Magnoliopsida; order Lamiales; family Lamiaceae; genus Scutellaria; species Scutellaria minor. The sequence continues at coordinate 8,069,307 of OX940729.1, forward strand.
GTCAATTAGTTAATAGCTAGTTTTGATTGGATGTTGGGTTCGATCAATTAAATTTGGAAAACATGGACTTCTCTTTGGCTTCGTATTTAGTTTGAGTTTAAAATGCTTGAATGTGCAAGAAGATATTGTAGTCTATGATCGATGATGCAATTGAATGTCGACATCCTTGAATCGGAGTTTCGTGAGGTTAATCTCTCTCTCCTATTTATTTTCATCATTTGTTGCTTGTTTTATTCTTATTTTATTTGATGTTTGTTTAGTTTAGTTAGTTTAACTTCATTTAGTTTAGTAGATATCAAAAACCTCCCCGGTTCGTTTTATATTCAAGAGAATTAAGTTCTGTTCCCTGAGGATCGACCCTACTTGCCATTATACTCATTCATTTACTCATATTGAAGTAGGATTTTATTTTTGTTGATCTGACAACCCATCAATTATTAGTTATAATTATATATTAGTATGTTGTTGAAAATTATACCTTACAAAGGTAATGAGTTAGTTTCACAATTTTCAAGTGCAATTAGTCTTTTTTTTTTTTTAGTTGATGTACTCATTGAATTTATAGTTAGAAAATATTAGTGGTTTTATTTTCTAATTTTATTAAATAAATTGGTCATGATACCAAAATGTTGTAATGTATAATTTCATTCTCCACTTAAAAATATTTTAATAAAAATAATACAAATTAATACCTCATATATATATATATAAATTGATTTATATTAAATTAGAGTCCTAATATTACAGAGTACCCTAATCAAAATATGATAAAATATTATTTGTATCAAATTCATAGATACTAAACTGCTAATATAAGGTTATGATTTTTAGGATTTTGGAATAGAATTCTATATAAATTTAGAAAATACAAAACTACTTTTTGATTCTATAGGATTTTGATTAGCATTCTAATATAAAAATACTAAATTACTATTATAACATTAAATAATAATCTTTAATAAGGATATACGATCTATATTATATTAGAGTCCTACTCATAATAAAATTGTATAGAATTTTAGATTAGATCTCTAATATAAAATTATTGAAATATGAAAATAATAACTTACTATTATAACCTTAAATAATAATCCTTAATAAGGATATATTCGGCAAATCATATTTTGTACGAAACATCCATACTTTTATATAGGTAATAGATATTTTAAATTCTTAGCTTCAAATCATTTAGTTAAAAAAAATATCTATGGAAACTGAGATATTTAAGGTAAAACTTTGGATAGATTACATATTTTGCCGTATAATTTCAATATTTTGTCCTTCTACTTTATTTTCTCGTTCTTTTGGGCCTTATATTTTGAGGTTTGTGGTAGTTTGGAACCTTATCTCATATATAGGGTATATTTACTATATAGGTTGGACAAGGTTAAAAGATGGAATGGACTTGACAGTCGTGCAGTACCATGTTGATGAATAGAGAGGTACATACGTACATTAATCATTCAGTTTTCATTTACAACTTGGGGTTTTTTCCATGCTTAGAATGACTATAGTCTATATAGGTACGACAATCATTAAATAAAAGGTGTTCTAACTTGTAATAAGTACTCAAGAACCACCTAAAGTCGATCAAAAACTAATTTAATGATTTGAAATTTCAATCCATCTCAAACACAGTTACAAATATCTTCCTAACTATTGAAGCCAACCAAAGGTCCAAAACCCATATATTATATAGATATAGATTTGTTGTTTTTAAGCTCATTACATCGTAATATTTAAATACATATATTTATTTATTTATGTTATATATACATATATGGACGGACCCACGTGAGAAGGGAGGGTGGCCCTGACCCACAAAATTTGCAATTTCTTTTAACCCTTCAAAATATTTTGGAAAAAATTAATAATAAATAGTTATATATTATTCTATGTAAGAAAAAAATTATACATATTATTGGCCCCCTCGTTTTATGATCCTGGTTACGTCCCTATATATATATATATATATATATATATATATATATATATATATATATATATATATATATATATATATATATATAGAACTCCCATGTATAGTATTGATCACGATGTTGATCAAAACATGGTCAAGATAAATATTATTATGTCACACTAAATCAAGAAAATAATTTTCACTAAAATATTGTGGAGGTTTGTCCTGTAGTTGTTGGCTCTCTCCCATGATGTCTTCACTTCGGGCACATGCATCCCTCGATTTCCATCACATCCGATTGCTCTCTCTAATAAAAAAAAGTGAAGAACTCTGGGGTTGGGTTGGGGGAGGTGTGGTTGCTAAGACTAGGCAAAACCCTAGAACACACTCTGACGAAAATTCAAGAAAGCTCATAATGCATTAAAACTTGACCCAAGTTCTCCATTTTCCATGTTATTTTGGTATTCAGACATGGCCTACACATGCTGGCATGGAAGCATTCAAAACCTAACTTGTAATATATATTATTATGGGAAGATGAACTAGTTCAGATGGAAGACAACGATGTCCCAGATATAATAACTTGTACACATCAACATGTAACTCCTATGGCTTTTTGTTTCCCATTTTGGAGATCAATAACTTCATATACCAATTAGTTTTTCATCACCTTTTCTGCACTTTTCTTTTCCCTTTCCAGCTCAATGTAGGGTTTCTTAAATATTTGCTTTCTTTTAGGTGTCCAACACATTAATTGAGATATTATTTCCCTGTTCTTTTTTGACTACATTATTACATATGGAATCTTTCATGATATTAACCAGTTTTTATTATCATAATTAATTAAGTTTGGTTTAACAAGTATATGAAATTGGAATACAATATGTGAGGCCATCTGACAGGTTTTCAATAATTTTGCAGACGAGTAATCCAAAATTCACAATGGATAATCATTATTTAGATTTGTGAAAATGAATTTGATTTGTAGATAATGAGGCTCCGTCCAGGAAAGGGTCTAGAATTTTGTTTCAAGGGGATCAAATTTTTTTAAGATGAAAACATAGCTGGAGGCTATTTATATAGTAGACAAATTTTTACAATATAAGGAAGACGAACCTTTGTAAATTAATGATAAAAATGAAAAATTCAGAAAAAATTACACATAAAAAGAACAATTTTAAAAGTTTAAGAGGGCAACCACATCCCGCGCCCCTTGAATCCGTCCCTGACTCAGTCTAACAAATTTATTTTCTTTAGATTATTTCATGAGTTTTTGAGAAGACAAGTGAGACTAATTTCGTGAGCAATTATGAAGGGTTAACTAGGTTAATTAACTTCTATGCTGTTTATATTATTTATGTTTCATAACAAATTCAGTTTCAATGAAAAATAAATGAAGAAGACTGGCATTTCTGGGTCTTAAATGAATACGAAAATGACTTCTCTTCCACCCACTAGTTTTAGATTATCTATATATATAGACACTAGTTTTAGATTAACGTATATTGTACATGGAAGTCAATTAAATTTTATTAGGTGTGATATTTATTAAATTAGAGTCTTTTTTGAATTTAGAAACAATAATAAATTTTAATTAAATTAATTATATACAGGAGAATTAAAACAAACATTATGAGAAATGGACGAAACATAAAATTATTTATATTTTTATAGTAGTTATAGTTTCGTAGATATGTAGTCTTTATTCAAAATTTATATGATGCAATAATTTTTTCAACTTATTTAAAAAACCATTTTCAAGTTAATTTTCAAAACTAGTAAAATTGGGATTTGAAGGGGCACATACATCCCATTTAATAAACAATAAAAAAAATATCAAATTACTTGGTTATCCTTAGCTAATATTAATTATTTTAAATTACAATTGATGGAGAGGAATCTTTAGTCTGATATTTTGCATAGGTTGGATATAAACTTATGACTTAATGGCCATATGCCATTCTAATATTAAGAGTATTAGTACTTTATATGTGTTTATATCTATGTGTGTATGTTTTTTTTTCTTCCAATAATGTAATATATATGTGTTTGTAGTTATTGGAAAAATCAATTAAATCATCAATCAATTTCCTACCATGTTCATATTTGATAAGTACTTATTCTCTTATAGTACACTATTTAATGATTACTGTTTTTTTTTTTTTTTTTTTTCAAGAGTACTAAAAAATTAAATTGAGTATGAGCTATTAATAAATGAACTAAATAAATATAATTACATTATAAATATAGTTATAGATTTTATCATGGCCTTCTAAATTGATCTTCTAAATCATTTTCAATTATTATAACTAAATACATCAATAAAAATATCCATACCAAGAGCACGAAGAGTTAACGAGTTGCAAATCATAAATATATAACAATTTCTTTTTCTAACGTCATATATACACATATAAAGTATATATCATGAAAATATACATACAAATAATAATTGGAAAGCACAAAATGGTTTGGTGAGAGATAATTGATGGTAGAAATTGACAATTCTTATATATGCATGATCTCAACACATGCTTGGCATGACCAACACCATGTGGCCGTTTAATCACATAACCTATTATTCTAACTTCTAAGCACAGAGCTATTGAAATATTTCAATTATTTTTGAGTATTTAATATAAGTGTACTTGGTTACTTGTACCTTATTCAATTTAAATTTAGATGAAGGTTTTCTTTTTTTTTTTCTTTTAAATTTTCATTACTAAATAAGTGAATAATAAAAAACTCTGGCTATATAATAAGTAAAAGTAGAGAAATACATCCATATTCAAGTGCACTTGAAAAACACCATTTATTTTTATCATGTTTTCTTGTTCTCAATCCAAGCAAATAAAAATAAAAGTAGTGGGAGAGAGAAAAAGAGAATAAATTGAACTAGGCTTCATTTGGATAGGTGAATTGAGGAGTGATTTGAAATCCATCGGCGGATGTTTGAATAAGTGTGAATTCAAAATACATCACTTTCATTTTGGATTAATTTTGGAGTCATTTTAATAGATTTTAAATTCATTCCAAGAATGAATTTAAAATTCATTCATTTAAATTCCGGGACCTGAGATTTTGTTTCTTGGATCTAGAGGTGTTTACGGTTTCGAAACCGCCGGTTCACGGTTCCAAACCGGCGGTTCTGCGAACTGCGAGGAGGCGAACCGGAACCGAACAGTGGGGGTCTCGGTTTCGGTTCCTGTTTCGGTTCGGAACCGCCAGTTCAATCGGAACCGACAGTTTGGTTTTGATTTTGTTCGGTTTTTGTCTTTTTTTTTTTTTTGAATTTTTTGTAAATAATTGTTTAATAGTTCATAATTTTAATCTTTATATTTCTTATAAATTTTTTAAGACTTTTAACAAAGTAAAATGAGTGAAAATTAATAAAATACAATTAATTCAAAAATTACAATAAAACATTAGAAATTTAGAAATACAAGTACAACATTTGTTCAAAATCATATATTACAAGTTTACAACTCAATATATTACAATTATGAATGATGAATCATACTACAATATTGAAGACTTGAAGTTAAAATATTACAACTTTTTCATCTTTGTATAAAATAAATTGAAGAAGAGGAAAAAAAAATTGAAAGAGCTTGAGTTTCATTTTAAGATTGAAAGTGTAACTTCCAAACTTAGAATGAAATTACTTACGTATCCTTGTCAAAATGAAGGAATCAAAGCTCACGTAGTTCTCTAACTCACCTAAACTTACCTTCATTCATTGGTTCCGGCGGAGGACATGTTTGAATCATATCCGTACGTGTCATCTCCATCGTCGTCTAAATACGAGAGATCGAGATGTTGTTGACGGTTGTTTGCTCTCATCCAATCTTCAAGGAGAGTAATGTTTTGTACATTCTCTTTCGTCAATTTGGATCTTCTTGGATTCAACATGTGTCCTCCTTCGCTAAAAGTATGTTCGACCGCAACGGTTGAGGCGAGACTTGCAAAAATTTCCTTAGCAATAGTCGTTAGAATATGATAAGTTGTGGTCCTTCTTGACCACCACTTCAATAAATCTATAGGATTCTCAAATATAATTTGTTCAAATGTGGCACCTAAATAATTATCTAATTCTTGACAATGGTTACTACCTCTAGCTCGTTTTTGTGTTCTAACATCATAAAAATTGTAAAATTTACTAAGTGCCGGAGCCGCATGAAAACTAAATGATTGTGTCGATTGACTACTACCTCCTACATTTTGATCACTTATATCATTACTAGAATCACCTAACATTTGTTTATATTCTTTAAACAAATCGTATAAATTTTTCTTAGTTCTACCTACAACTTCACTAGGGTTAGAAATATAATCACATAAATCATAATCATTTAATATCATATTTGGGAACAATGCATTATAATATATATTTAGCAATTCTTCTAAGCCATCTTCTCTAATCCTAGGATCTAATAACTTAGCACATAAAAATATATCGGGTAATTCATGAAAATATTTTAACCATTTAGTTTTCATTACTAAGCATGGACTAGCTAAAATATCACATGTTGAATATTCATTTAAAATAAGAGCAATTTCACACAATGATCTATTACTATAGGAGAAGTAGGATAATAACAACCACTTAATTCTCTAGTTGCCTCTTCAAAAAAATTTAAAAAATTGAATTAAATTAAGACATGTATCCCATTAATTTTCAAATAAAACAACTTTATCATGTCGATTTTCTAAATAAAATTCACAAAGTGATTTTCTATACTCATAAGAATCTTGAAGCATGTAATAAGTAGAATTCCAACGATGTTGCACATCAGCTATACATTTTTTAACTTCCAAACCATTTTTCTTACAAAACCTAGCCCATTTTTTATGATAGGCCGTAGAGTTAGCAATTTCATAAATTGCATCTTTAATAGGTTTAATATTATCTTTTAATGATTCTAATCCATCTTGAACACATAAATTTAAACAATGACATATACAACGAATATGAAATTTTTTTTCCTCCAATTGGAGGTCGACAAAAATCAATCAAGTAAGGTAAACTAGCCGTATTACCACTAGCATTATCAAATCTTATGGAAAATATTTTTCTTAATATACCATAATCATTTAAAACATGTCTAATTTTTTGTGCAATTCCTATAGCCGAATGTCTTTCATTAAAATCAATATATGCAATTAAACGTTTTTGAATATTCCATGCATCATCTATCCAATGACAAGTAATACCCATATAATCATGCATTTTACAAGGATCCTTCCAAATATCACTACATATAAAAACTTTTTGTTTAAAATTTTAAAGTCTTCAATTAATTTAAATTTATATTTTCCTACCATTTTTTCTATATCCCTAGTAACGGTGTTTCTCGATATTTTTCTACTCGTCGGTTGTAAATAAGTGCTAGTGTATTTTTTGAAAGCATCATCACAAGAAAAATTAAATGGAAGATGTTTTTCGGCGATTGATTCAACTACGCCTCTCCTAACATTTAATTGACTAAATTTAAAAGTTAGATCATCCATACTTCCACCTTGACAAGAACCGGTAAATTCCCGAAGTTGAGTTTGCTCTCGATCGATATCCACCTTGTCGGGATGATTTTTCAACACATGATTGTTGAATGTCTCGTAGCCTCCTCCATGCTTGAATTTGTACATCTTTGCACAATGGTTGCACATGACTATGTAGTCGGTGTTGCTATTCGGCACTTTCTCCTTCTTAAAATGAAAGGAGAAAATGTTACTCCGAAGGGTAGAAGGTTGTCGAGGAGTAGTGGTGTGTGTTGTGTTGCCACTCTTTTGTGTTTCTCTCAGCACCTCCTCTTCTTCTTCGACAAAGGCGGCGACGGTATTAGGGCCTAACGTCGCCTCCAAATCATCTTGATTATATTGATACGACTCAATTTAATCAAGATCATCATCATCGTGGAAAGATTGTGGTGGTGGCATTGGCATCGGACTATTTCCTTTTCCACGAGATGAACCAGCGGATAAAGAACCTCTTCGAGAATTTTTTTTTTGACGAATAGAAGTGAAATAAAATTGAAGAGCAAAAAAAAAAAAAGTATCACTAGAAATTGATCAAAGATTGAAATTGTGAGCTTGAGAGAGTTGAATTGAGAGAGAGATTGAATCAAGATTGGTGTGAAAAATACAAATGGAATGGGGGTATTTATAGATTTCATTGGAAATTCAAAAAAAAAAAAAAAAAAAAGATCAGCCGGTTCAAACCGTCGGTTCCGGTTCGATTGAACCAGCGGTTCAGATGATCTTGGCCGTAGATCATCAACGGTCGTGTGATCACGATCGTTGATTTAAAAAATGCTCATGAACCGGCGGTTCGGTTCCCAACGGCTATTTTGATGATCAACGGCTAGTTAATCTCAGCCGTACACGTGTCAATGCATCATTTAAAAAAAAAAAAAAAATATATATATATATATGGAAACCGACGGTTTAACCGGCGGTTTGCAGTTTGGAATATGCTGAACCGGAACCGAACCGTGAAATCCCGGTTCTCAATTTCGGTTTGAAGCGGAACCGGGTCAACGGTTCCCGCAACAGTTGATCGACGGTTCCAAACCGATCCGGTTCCGATTTTTGGAACCGGTTGAACACAAGTCCAAAATTATGAATAAAAAAAACCGAATCAAAAGGTCTCTAAAGTTAAACATGGATTGAGAACAAACTTAAGGATTTGAGGAGTGTTTTTAACTGAGGCTCCATTTGGGTAGATGTGAATTTGAAATCCATCATTTCATTTTTAATTAATTTTGGAATCATTTGGGTTAAATATATTTAACATCATTCATTTCAAATCTTGTTGTTAAAACCAAGCTATTCACACACAACCTAAAATTGGCGAATAAGATTCTTTGTCCTATAATTCGTATCCCAATTAAATGTCACTGTTAAAAACAATGCGGTTTCAATAATAGATTTATCTAATTGTGCGTTTAAATTAAGTATCAAAATATGTAAGTTTGATAATGATACAGAAATAACATCAACGGGGATTGTGAGATTGAAAATCTGGACCCGATTCTACAGTATTCCTGCCTTTTCTTGACAAAACCAATCCAATTCAACAATTAGGCCTAAGCTTTTGAGTGATGAACATCGACAAAACAGATATTTTGAAGCAGGATCAATTATGGAAGCATTCAATTTCGGACAGCTACTACCAACTGTGGGTAATATATTGTTTAATTGCAATATTATATTTGGATTTTTTACTCGATATAACTTATAATTTATTATATTAAAAAAAAGCTTATATATTCTCTCTAAATTTTATTAAAATACACCACCCCCAATTCAAAATAAATGTACGTTGTCTTAAAGTTTTTGTCATGGATTAAGGAATATAAAAATTAGACTAAAATATTTTCATCAGACAATATTAATCTCTCCCACCAAAAAAAGAAATAAGGAAAAATTGAGATAAACAACGATTGTATAATTTTGTGAGAATAAATTTTAAAGAGGTTAAATAGATACATTAAAAATTAAGGAATCCGATAAACTTAGAAAAAAGTGAAAAAATAGCTAAAATAACACTTATTAATTTGAAATAAAATTTGATCTTCAGAACCACATACATTTTGGATCAAAGGAAGTATATGATCATGATGAATAATTTAATGAAAATTCTTTTAGAATTAATTATTTTATCATTATAGTAGTTGACTATTACTATCATAAAAAAGTAGATTTGGACAACTGCAAACATATGACTTATGTAGATTTTGAAAATGAACAATTTGAGTCAATATTTAGGGTGGTTCTATAATACAACAGTGGTATTAATATAATTTGTAGTTTTATCCATTAGATTTTGGATCATTGCATCTTAATCGTCATTTTCATTTTAACTTTTTTTATCTGGCTTTAAAAATTATCGCAGTAAATTCAAAGATTCCCCCAACAAGTCTAATACAATATAGTGTGTATATATATATATATATATATATATATATATATATATATATATATATCTTCTCTGATTATTGTATTTAGCTGTCAATAGCAACCATAATCTCACAATCAAATCTTCTAGTATTATGCATTGTGTGATGACGAATCATTTGAGACTCATATTTTATATGTTTTATTTTTTCGTGATGTAATCATTGTTATTAAAATCTTAGTGCGCGATTAAACTGCCATTAATAATCCCATTATTGTATCTTCAAACATCACAATGTTAGTTGTCGATTGTTGTTTAATATATTTTATTTAAAATAATACATGATCATAGCTAAAAATCATTGTTGCATCCATTTTGCTTGTATTGGTGTTGTGGTTAATTTATATTATTATTAGTTCATACATTCCATTAAAAATAAAAATCATTGCAGCATCGGCTGCATCGGATTCTATCGGATATTGGTTGCTTCCTATTTTATCGAATAAAATATTGTTTATGATTTATGATTTAATAATGCATTAATTACGATCCATGTTACCATAGTCTTTTGATTATAGAGATTTTTTTAGCATATCAAACAATTGTATAAGATTCAGTTACAATTAATGATACCATAATTTTAGCATATATGGATATGAACTTCGATTTGGATAGATTAGTATCTCAAACGAATTACTATTACCAATATCAAGATTTGGATTTTGTCATAATCTTTTGATTATACAGATTTTTTAGCATATCAAACAATTGTATAAAATTCAATTACAATTAATGATACCATAATTTTAGCAGATATGGATATGAACTTTGATTTGGATAGATTTTAGTATCTCAAACGAATTACTATTACCAATATCAAGATTTGGATTTTGTAACGATTTGGATTTGGGTTTGGATTTTGATTTGATACGTGGTATATTCTCAAATATATTATTACTAAATTACTATATTAATCAATGAAATACATATTTGATTTCATTTTTTAAGAATCATTATTTTGGTTAACATCCAAAGAAATGCTAGCATCGATCCTATCCTATGATATGGATGCAATAATACATGATTATCATTAAAAATCACTGTTTCAATCTATATAAAATATACAATTTCATTTTAAATATGAAATCTAAATTTTATTGAATTGATCCAAATTAAATTATTTTAAAATCAATAAGTGATTTTAACATAAATAAATAATTGAAATCATCCTAACAAGGATAATTTAGGCCTACATTACAAAATTAATGTGAACTATCTCTATCATTGCATACTTAAGCTTAATAAGAATAATTTGTTCTTCAGTCATACACGAAATATGATCGAACCAATAATTTGTCCTTGTTGTATCCATTTAAAAATCGTGTTGTGTGGTGAATTTGGTAATGTATTATTATTAATTGATTTGTTGACGTGCATTCAAAATCATTGTTGCATCCATTTAAAAATCATTGTTGCATCCATTTTGGTATTGTGTTGTTAATTTGGTAATGTAATTAATTAATCGATACATGCATTCAAAATTACCGTTCAAAATCGTTGTTGCATCCATTTCAAAATCATAGTTGCATCCATTTCAAAATCATTGTTGCATCCATTTTGTGTTGTGTGGTTAATTTAATAATGTATTACATTCAAAATCATTGCATCGATTGCATACTATTTCATCGGATATTGGTTACATACTATTTCATCAGATATTGATTGCATCCTATTTTATCAGATTGCATATGGTTTATGATTTATCACAATCTTTTGATTATATAGATTAGGATTTGGATACATTTTTAATATCATCATCCATTGTATAAGTTTGAGTTACAATAACCGATACTCATATTGGATGATGTGGCTGTCTTAATTAATTCACGATTAACATTAATTATTATATTTAAAATGAAATAATATTTTCGTGGTAATTTATTTATAATGATTTGGATTTATATATGCAAAATAATTAATTTACAATGATTAATTAAATCAATACAAGGATTAATTCATATGCAAACGCAATGCATGTAGCAAGATCAATATTTTCATGTTAATTCATTTACAATGATTTGGATTTATATCTGCTAAATAATTAATTTACAATGATTAATTAAATCACTACAACTGTTAGTGTGGTTTGATTCAAGCAAAATCAAATGCATGTAGTAAAAAGAAATAAGTGAAAGGACATTTGTGTATTGCGCAACCCAGGATTTAAAATCTGTGCAAAGAGGCCCAATTAATGCATTCTACAACTAGCATCCCACAACCTAGAAGATAAAAGTTACCTTACACAGAAATTACTACAGTAAAAAACACTAGTGTATTAATACCATTGATGTACTACAGAACACTTCTTAGAAATATATTACGTAATTAACATGTATTAATCACACATAAACATGCTTTAGTACATAAGCCCCAAACCTAAGATCTACGATGATAAACTGAAATGGAGAAGAAACGATAACCATAAAGTGGAAACGTACTTGAATCTATATATCGATTATTGAATTGATTCGTACTTGAATCCATATATCGATTATTGAATTGATTCGTGATTTAACTGGTGTGGTTTACCAAACGTCAGTTCACCCTTCTTCACTTTTTCGTAGAGAGAATACAGAGCGTGAGATGAGAATCTGATGTTTTGGGACCATAACCCTAACTTATCATAATAAGTTTCTTTTATTTTCAATTTGGTCCCTCAACAAATTGAAAATCACTTAATGATATCTACACATAAAAGCCCATAAATATTATGATACCCATGTAAGCCCACAACTTAAATTTAAGTGGATCACTTTAATTGAGCCTCTTTAAGACATCTATACACATTTAATTTGACACGTGAAAGCCCAATATTGGATTTTTCCAACAATCTCTCACTTGAGCAACACTTGACACCGAACAAATGTGTATTACCTAAATGAGCTCAAACTTTGTTGTCATATGTATGAGTATCCCTTAAACAATCTTATTATTAATTGCACTGATAAAGGACTAAAGAGATTTTCGTCACTTTAAGCGTAACTAGACCCATCAATAATGACGTATATCATTACAATCAATCAACAGATTATTCATGGTGTGTAAAATGGAAATTACATGTAATGTAATCTAACATGTCTATTTCCAATTGGTCCTTTCCTTATTTCTTAGTGAGATCAACATAAAACATTAAAATAACAGAGTATAAATAAATGAATCAAAAATTGTATTTCTAACTCAAAATAGCTCTCATGCTTTTAATTAAAGCATTTCCAAGATTTTGACATTATATAGTCTTTCAAATTGTCATCTACAAAAAGTAGATTGGGTCCGAATGCGTTGTGTTACGTACCCCGTGAGTTTGATAAATCGTAAAATTCTGCTTGGGGAAATGGTCTTGTACATCGTAAATTTAAGATTAATTTCTTCATTGTTTAATAATAATCCAACCATATAATAATACGCACCTTATTTCCCATCAAAATCGTTTGTATTTAGTGGGAAATTTGGCGAAATGATCCTTATCTATTTATTAAATAATAAAAAATAGTAAAAATATACACTTTTTTAAGGAAGCAAATATTTTCATAATTGAAATAGGTATAGTAGTACTCTAAAAGAAAATCAATGAAGAAAACATGCAAGGGTATGTAATATAATATTTTAGTTGACGCCGAAAGCTGATTTTTGCTGAATCTAAAATTAAACACACATGAGAATTTTTATTGTAAATAATATCTTAATCTATATTTAGCAACATTATATGTAAAATAATATTTCCTTTGATGAAAATAAGTGTCCCTGTAGAATATTTTTTATCATAGATTAAGATACAAAAAAATAAAATAAATCATCTTATTTTGAAAACTTATCATCTAACTATTTAATCTCTTTAAACTTTATTCATACAAGATTCTACAATTTTTCTCTATTTAAAATTTATCTTATTACATAATATAAGACATATTTTTTCGTATAATAATATATGTGAAATCACATAATATATTACAAATTGAGTTTACTTTTTGCACCTTTACATATCTAAACTTTATTTTTATATGAGATATAATTAATATAATAAATCATATTTTCTTAACAAATATTAGATTTAAAAAATCTATTTTTTATTTTCTATAACATTGTATACCTAATCTATTAAGTGAATTTTTTTATAATATACTCACTATATACATTTTAACTTCTACATTTTAATTTATATTCATCACAAATAACTCAAAACATTTGTCATATTTCACACAAATGTCTAAATTAAAAAAAAAAAAAAAATTCAAACCCAACTAAGATACATTTCAGACTTTTTATTATTACTGTAATGTATAGGAATCAAACTAAATATCATTAAAAGGGAATTAATTTGAATTATATATATCAAAAATGAATTAAAATGAAATAATCATAATAATTTAAAATTATTATGTTTAACCCCCAAGGAATTTCCCCCAGTCCCCTACCAAAAAGTTGCCCTTCCCCAATACCCTTTCCTCTCTCACACGCGCACAATTATTTTGACAGCAAAAGTTGTCAAAACGCAAAATTCTCCTTTTTTTTTTTTTAATTATTTAATTTTCTATTTTTGGCAGCTTTTTAAGAGATATTATACATATGGGCTTTCAGATGAATTAAGGAAATTAATTTTCGTTTAATTTCCTAAATGGGTCTTACCATATTAGAGATTACAAATTCTTGTACGAGACTATCTTAACGTCAATTGATTTGTAAAATGGGTTGAGTTGACATGGTCAACGTTTGGTTAATTTGGTCAAAACAGGCTAAATAATATTTTTATATATATTAAATAATATGTTTGTTCATGTAAATTTTGTGAGAAATTAAAATTTAACGAATAATATTGTGTAATACTTTTATGTGTATCATGCAATACTTTTATGTGTATTATGTAATACATTTTGTTACAAAATTTTAAATTAATGATTAATTTGAGAAATTGTAATACTACAAATAATACTTTTATTCTCGTCACGTAATACTATTGTGTTCATAATGTAATACTTATGAAAAATTATAATTTAATAAATAATTGATATGTATGAAATATGTGCATGATTTTAGCAGTCGAACGTAGGATTCATATCCGTTTCTTATATATATGTAATTAATTTTGGTATCAAAATACTCAAAATATTATTTTCATGTAATTTCAAGTGTTTAGGAGAGTTTTTGGATCAATGAACTTGATTGTGAGTTGCTTGATGGATCTGAAACAAGATTAAACCAATTTTAAGCTAAAGCTCCTGACACAGGAAAGCCTAATATCGTCCCAAGCATGCATCGTTCTCTTCAAATTTTGGCCTAAAAAGGATTTAGGCCCATCTCCAGGGACAAAAGGACGCTACCAGTTGCCTACAATCTATTTGGAACACTGCAACAGTCCAAAATCATGCGAGAGATGGGGGACAAAGCGTACGAGGCCGGAGGATCCATTTTGGATTAGATTTTATTTATTTTCTTATGCCAATTGAAGTGTTTTACGTCGAGGATTGAAGCGTAAACTGTTTATTTCGGTTAGAAGAGATATTTAAACCTGAGTATTTGATTATTTTTTGATTAATCCCGTAACATTGTCTTAATATCTTGATTGAAATTATTTGTGTAATTTGTTTGACATATTTTTTATTATTAATGTTTAACTTAGACTGAATTGTTAATAATTGATTTCAAGAACTTTGAATCATGAATATCAATTGTTGCAATTTGATTTTCATAAATAGTAAACTTGAGGTTGCGCATCTTTGGTAGGATAAATTAGAGTTATCGGATCGATGTTGTGTATTTGGAGTTTAATTTACCGTAGTTCATATCGTCTTGATAATTTAATGCAATTAGCGAATTAAATCTAGAGACTTTGTTCTAGATTATTCTATTATGATTGATTAGTATCTTAATTAACTAAACTTAAGAAACAATTCGATTTAACAGAGTTTGTTGTTAGACCAGGGTAATAATTCCAAGATATATAGATTGAGAGAGAGACGTTGCATTAATCTAAAGATAATTAGTATAAAAAATAACTGAAATACTTTCATATATTGATTTTTTTTCTTATTATTTATTTCGTTGCTTTTGTACTAGTTTGATAATTGAATCCAAACACCCATTGTGTTAATTCCTTTCGCTTGATAATTAACACAAGATGCACAATAAATTCATCACTTTACGTAGAATCGACTCTTACTTGCCCTTACTACTAGTTAGTGAGGTTAGGGAAGAAATAAAATTAATTTGCCGCATCATGACTACGCAGTCAATAATATTTTACATGTATATTTTATTTGTATAATGTAATACTTCTATGCGTATCGGGTAATACTTTTAGTTCTATAACTTCAAATCTGATTAGTTTGAGATATTGTAATTTAACAACTAATATTTTTAATGTCAAAATATTATATACACACAACATTACTAATACTTGTCATATTAATTAATTGACTTTGAGTTTGTGTTGACGGGATATTAACCGAACGCTGACATGTTGTTGGTTTAGTTGACCCAAACCGTCTCATAGATTAAGATCTGTGAGACCATCTCCAACAAGACTTAATCATTGAAAATTTACTGTATAGAGAAACATTCAAGAACCCTAGCTACCACATGCAAAACTCTATGAGATCAAATATATATAAGCATCCACTAAGTTCCTTTATTTCTGATCAGGTTGATCAATTTGTTTTGATTTTCAGCTAGTCAATTTAATTAATCTACTGGCTATTCTAGATCTCTTACTCTTACTTGACTTGAAAAAAATTAATTTCAGATAATTATTTAATATGCATAGATCATCATCGATAATGATCCATGTTGGTTACTTTGTGACAAAGTGCAAACAAATCGTATGATCCATATATGTGATAATCGTATTAAACATGCATGAAACATAATTTTTCACATTGAAAATCCTAATAAGTATGTGAATTATTTGATGAAAGAATTGACAATTCATGGGCACTTTATAGCTTCTCTCACATGCAATGGTCTCCCACATTTTTACAAACTGTCACCTGGCCTCCCTCTCCATTCCTCTGCAGGCCTTATCTATTCATTAATCATACATACATTCATCAATGTGTATATATATGTAACCTATGTCACACTCCTCTAACACAAACTATTTTATTTCCTAAAAAAAGAAACAAATAGAAAAAAGAGAATGGCAAAGCTTAGAACAAATAAAAGCAAGAAAAAGAATGTTGGCATTCTAAGCCTAAGAATAGTGGTAGAGAGGCTACAAAAGAGCCTTCTTTTAGGCAAGAAATATGCTTCTGACGACGTGAAAGAAGGGCATTTCGCGGTGGTGGCTGAGGACGAGACGGAGCTGAGGAGATTTATCGTTCCGTTAAGTTATCTAACACACCCATCATTTTTGACACTATTGGAACAGTCTGCTGAAGAATATGGCTTCGATCATGACGGCGCCGTTATGGTTCCTTGCCGGCCCAAGGAACTTGAGCGGATGCTGGCCGAGCAATGGGTGGAGGAAACGTCGTCGTCTAGGGTTGGGAAGTGGGGTTCCTGCATTGAAACCACCGTCAAGAGCTACTAATGTGTATTGTGTAAATAAAACACGAAACATTTGTTGCAATAGAGGATATTTTATTTTGTTTACTTAAAGCACCATGTACTTTAATTTATTTTCTCTCTTATAAAATACAAATTATTGAAATTCACGATGATTTGATTTATTTACTTATTCTCTCTCTCTCTCTCTCTCTCTCTCTCACACACACACACACACACATATATATATATATATATTAAGGTTCATGCAGTAATTCTTGAAAATGTAATATTAGAAGCGAGTCAACGAACAAGATATAATTTGTGTTTCATGCATACTGTAAACTGATTTCATTAATTAATTAATTATGGGTTTGATTGGAGAGATATAATTTATGTTTCTTTTTTAATTTATTAATTAATGGGTTGGTATGGGTTGACATTACCATTATATATATATGAACTATGCAATTTTTTAATATTAAACATTATTTGCGATAAAAGAACACGATTGAATTAATTAACAAGTTGTTACAATGTTTGAACCAATCTGGATTTTTGAAACTTTATACCAAATAATGTAGAAATATCAATATATATTTAACTGAAAATACTAAATTTGTTTGTTTCTGAAATTATGGCATTTTGATCACATAAATAAACGTATGCGATATTAAAAAGATATGAATAAAAAGATTTAGGGGGTTTTTAGCTAAGTTTATTTTTAAAACTAATAAACTCTTACATCTTATAAGATGTTTTTAGAGTTTATAAGATATAATATTTTAGTTTAAAGTAAGTTCAAAGATAGTGGAGCTTATAAGATGCTAGTAATGACATTTGTGTAATTTCAATGATCAAATTTAAAGGTATTTTAAAAAATAAGCTCTTATTTTAGAAATAAATTGAGATTCCATTACTTTAAAAAAAGACATATAAACTCCTTACCTCTTATAAACTTCTAAAATAAAATATTATTTTTAAAATTTAGCCACACTTATGAGGAGCTTATAAGCTCTTAATATCTTATAAGATATTTTAGGAGCTTATAAACTCACCCAAACAACCTCTTAAACATGTACGAGTCAAACATGAGTCCATGAAAAAGCTTTAATTAAAATTTACAATTCATATTAAATATTTTTGGGAAAATTCGAAAATAAATTCGTATAGACTTAATCTAAACAAGGTAATCATAACAAACGTGGAATTTGTGCATGTAGCCCCACCAAATTACTCCCTCCGTCCCTTAAAACTCTGCACACTTTTCTTTTTAATCTGTCCCCAAATATTTTGCACACCAAAAAATGACAAATTTTATCACAATTATTATCCTCCCAATACACACTTATTTACACACAATGTTATTACTTTTTCTCTCTCAATACTTTATTACTTTTTGTCTTTTTCTCACATAATTGACCCTTATACCCTCAATCATAAAATAAATATTTTTTTTTTCTTAAAAACTGTGCCCAAATTAGTGTGCAGAATTTTACGGGACGAAAGGAGTACATTATATATGCTTGCTGATCACAAGGCACAATTTTGTTATATATATAATTGATTTATTTAATTATTATCATATTCTGCAGTCAACGACGACTCGACATAGTTAGATGGATCTGATTTGAGGGGCGTTAATGGACATTTAGGTCCATGTCGCGACTTTTGACACGACGTTTCTAATTAATATCTAAGCTTGATGGACAAAACACCGTGCAGTGGCATTTGTACTATTTACAAATACCAATCACATGTTTTTAAATTTTCGATGATAAATATAACCAAATAACTTTGTCTTTTTTTGATATCAAGTTTATTTATTTTTTATTTTTTTAAATACTGATAATTAACGTCTCAATTTTCTATAATTCATTCATAATTTTCTATTCAATCTGTTCCATATATATTAGATTGTTTTCTTGAATGCGCAAATATATAATTCACTTTCAAACATATTGCTTTTCAATTCAATGTTTCCAACTTCGAAAGTATAGAAAACATTAAATATTGAATGATATATTCTTGTCTAAGTATGGCAGTTTTGCTGATAAACGCCTGGTGACCTATTTGTCCGAATCCTAATAAAAAGGATACATGTTATTTTAAATGAGAATGATATGTGTTTGCGAAAAAAAAAAAAAAAAACTCATTAGGTATGGGTAGATACACTACCCATAGATATTGTGTAGCATGTTTTATGTAGAAATCGAACCTGCACATTTAATTAAAAAAAAATAGTAATATTTACCATTGAACTAACTAATAATTTATAATAAAATATTCATTAAAAATGTATATAAATATATAAAACAATACAAATTAAAAAAATACAAAATATTCATTTAAAATATGCAATTAGATTCAAATAAAAAATATGGTTAATTTCATCTTTCAACATGTATTATGCACGTTTTTTAATTTTACATCCTAAACTATTTTTTTCTCCAATCACAACCTATACTACACGTTTTGTTTACTTTTGCAATCTCCAGCCAACATTTTATGGCGAGAAAAGTTCCACGTGATTTTTGCGTGTCAATTGAGGGTTATTTTCGTTAGCCATAAACTAATTTTCCCTCATTCTTCTACAAATTATTTGAGTAAATGAAGAATGGTGGTGATGGTGAGGTTCAACCAAAAATAAGATCTCTTAACCATTGAAAGTAGACGAAGAACCAAATTTACCCATGTCTTAGAAGTGTAAATAATGAAATAACCCTCAATTAGCACGCGAAAATCACGTGGGCCCTTTCTTGCCAAAAAATGTTGATCGGAGGTTGCAAAAGTAAACAAATTGTGTGGTATAGGTTGTGATCGGAAAAAAAAAATAGCTTAAGTTGCAAAATTAAAAAACTTGCATAGTACAAATGAAATTTGTAGCACCCGAAAAAAAAAATTATGTTCTTTAAGAATTATTATTATTATTATTATTAAGGGTATAATTAAGTATCCTAGAAAAGGGTAGAATTTTATTTAGATGATGGACCTAAGCTAGAATACAAATCCAAACCTTATTAATTATCTCTTAAAGTGAGCCCAAAAGCAAGTAGGCCCATTTCATATTTAGGCTAGGTTTAGGAATAATTAACATCTATACTATATATGAAGAGAGAGATACATTGATTTCTCAAATCTATATAAAACTAAAAACTGGAGAAAAAATATAGTGATTTCTCAACAAAAGAGAGATGCATATAGAATGGGAAAAAAAAAAGATATACAAAGAATGAAGAAAAAAAAAGATATACAAAGAATGAAGAAAAAAAAAACAAGAAAAAACCGTAAATATAATTATTTCTCAAATCTATATAAAACTAAAAACAAATGAAAGAATACAAGATTTGCTAAACATTCAAAGGTAGAAAAATTCTTCCAAATCTTATTGTCTAAAGAGGATATGCTAGGTTAGGATTTTCTGCAGTCTCTTAGAAGGTACACGGTTTTTCTCTCTTTTCTCTTATAGAATTTATTTGTGTCATTCCTACATTAATCCATTTAATTTTTGATATATGGTTGATTCGTAATAGATCTAGAGTTAGAACCCTAAATAAATTAGATTAGATCTTTATAAGGTATTGGATAAACTAAGCAATTTAAATTCGGATTCTTCCAAATCATGAAAACCTTTGTAGAATAAATTTTAATGTTGTGATTAATGAAGAATAATACATTAGGGAGAAAAAGTAATTAAGTAAAGAGAGAATTAAGTATGAGAAACAGTGAAGGAATGAAAGGAGGATAGACAGAAGAGAGAGAAAATGAGGGGACCAGAGAGAGAAGATGCATGAGGGGAGAGAGAGATGGAGAGAGAGAGGAAACAATATGTAAGGTGAGAGAAAAAAAAGTAGAGAAAGAGAAATGTGTTTTGTCTTTTCTCATAATTTTTCCCTAATTTGTTGACTTAGTAGGTGATCCAACCTTGTTGAATATTATTTAAGCCATTTTAGAGCCTTAGATTAACTAAAAATAATTATTAGTCTTCTTTTTAGCTAATAGATTTGAGTTTAGTAATTTATTTCTTTATGGATGACTAGGTGGCGAAGAAGGTGTGACTCGCGAGATGTAGACTTGCATTCACATTCTTTTCATTCAAAATTTTCAACTTTTAAGGTGAGGATTTTTATATATTGTTTGTCTTTATTAAATGTTTTGTGTGAAGTAATTGATGAATTAATGCAATGTGATATGAGGAAAATTATTGATGATAATGTGCTATGATTTATGATCTATGCATGAGACTTTGCTATTAGTCAGAGACCACCAATGGTTTTAAATAGACCTTCGGGTTTGCCCGCTGTGCTCAAAACTAGTCAGGAACCATAAAAGGTCCATAGGTCATAAGTAGGCCTTCGGGTTTGTCTGCCATGCTAATTGATTGGTCAATCCCAAGACGAGGAAAATATTTTATATGCATGTTGTGATGTTTGTCTTACTTTTCATTTTGCCTTTAATTTAGATAAGCATGTGCCCCACCGAGCTCGTGTTTTGCTCACCCTATATACAAAATCTATCATTTCAGAGTAATGACATGGACGTGGAGTGGAGTGGATGCGTGGTGGCTAGTGTCATAATTGTTGCTTTCTTTAAATTATTTAGTTCATAAAAATATTAAATGCTTCTCCCTTTATTTTGCTTTAGCATGGCAAAATTTAATTATGTTGTGTTTTCTAATGAAAATGTTATTGGATTATTAAACTATTTCTTCCAAAATACCCTCAAGATTCCTACTAAATCAAATCTGCCTAAACTTTTGATTAAAATTTGTATAATTTATTTCCGTTGCAAGTATATTTAAAAAAAATTATGTAAAAAATTTACTTATAAATAATTTATTAACAGAAACGTTACTTATAAATTTAAGAAAATTGGGATGTTACAAAATTAACCCTAAAAAATATTAATATTTACTAAACGGGTATTGAGTGGGTGCGGATACCCGCCGAGTAGTGATAATCAGGAACATGATGGGTACGACTGGTTTTAAATGAAAAAGAGATGGGTATGAGTAGTATACTATTAATAGGGTTAAAGTTTCTGATTCCCTAAATAATAGGGTATCCTACCATTGTCATCCCTACAATTTTGTCCCACAAAGATAGACACACTTCACATTTCACACAGATTAAGGAAGTACATTTAATCTATTTGGAATAACAATTTGTCTACAAACAACCAGCAACATTTCAGAAGTGATTAATTCCAACAAACATTAATTCAAAATATTTTAGGTAAATTATATTCTTATAATAAGAAAAATGACTATAACTTGGACATACCAAAAATAAATAGTGGACCATTTAATGGAATGGATGAATATTAGACAATATAGTTATTAAATATGAGTATAGTAGAAAATTAACTAATATGATCGATTTTTTCATTAATTTTCTTAATTTGCGTGCAAAGTTCAAAAAATCTATAGGATGGAGGAGTATTTAATTATTAATATATTCTACGCTCAAATATTTATTTTCTCACTGCACGAAAATATAAAATAAAAATGAAAATTGTCTTTCAATTAAAAGTATCAGCCTATGTAATGGAAACGAAATCCTTATTTGGAAAAAAGTTGGTTGCTAGACTTTAAAAATGAAAATATATGCTTACTGATTAAAATGAAAATATATGCTTACTTATAAAATCAGTAAGCATATGAGAATAGCCCAAGAAAGGTGATATTGGGTGATTCGAGTCCACTTATGCGGGCTGGGCTTGAAATGGCCCATTGGCTTTATATTAACTAAATCGGATTCTTATATCTTTTAAACCAACCCCCCCCCCCCCCACCCAAAAGAAAAAACAAGGAAAAGTTCCTCTCTAAAATTAGTGATCTAATCTCCGTCATATAAAATCGAGTTTGAATTATCAATTAACTAGCGATAGATAACGGGGAAAAAAACACATTTGTCCTATAATTGTCGTATTTTTCGCAATTAGTCCCATAACTATTTATGTTTTCAATTTAGTCTTGTAATTCAAATAATTGCTCAATTTTAATTCCAATTTCGCTGAAATTTAAAAATTGGTCGGAAAATTGTCATGAATAGCACATGACATCCAATTTGGAACTTTCCGGCGATGACTAATGACATGACATGAGGTGTAATTTTTCTATTGGTTAAGTATTACAACAAATTCTAAAAAAAAAGAAAAAAACAAATGCCACATCTTTAATTGTATATCCACATCATCAAAACATATCCACAACATCAAAAAGTAAAAAAAAAAAGAAAAAGAAAAATGAATTAGTAATTGCTTACATGAAACGGGGAATTAGAATCAAATTCCCCAAGGACAGCACTTATGTGCCCCGGGGGCACCATGCCCCCAACATTATCCATACTTTTTTTTTCTTTTTTCTCTTCTCGCTGTGACTTTTTTTTTTTTTATTCTTCCATTTTATTGCGTTGTTTTTTTTTTCTCTCTTCCTTCTCAATTTCTCACATTTGATACTTTAAGAGCATACAATTGATACTTAAAGAGTATAAAAAGTGATATCTAAAGAGTATACAAGTGATATTTTTCATTGAATGAACAACTAATACATTAAGAGTAAATATGTAATACTTTATACTATAAACATTAATACCTTAAAGGTAAATTCAATGTAAATATGTAATATCTTAAATGTGCACATCTAATACCTTATACTCTGAATATTAATATCTTAAAGGTAAATATGTAATACCTTAAAGGTGCATATCTAATATCTTATACTATAAACATTAATACCTTAAAGGTAAGCATGTAATACCTTAAAAGATGCATATGTAATACCTTATACTATAAGCATTAATATCTTAAAGGTATTATGTAATACCTAAGAGTATACAATTGTTAAGAGTATACAACTGATATCTTAAGAACATACAATTGATACCTTAAGAGTTGTCTTATACTATAAACACTAATACCTTAAAAGTAAATATATAAATAAAAAGAATAAAAACAAGAAAACAGAGAAGAAGAAGAAGAAGAAGAAGAAGAAGAAGAAGAATGTACAAAACAAATAAGAAGAATAACAAATTGATAAGAAAATAGATTAAGAAGAATGAGAGGAAAGAAAAAGGAAAAAGAAGAAAGCAACACTATTTCTGCATTAGTACCTTAGAGTAAATGTGTGATACCTTAAGAGTAAACAACTGTTACCTTAAGAGCATACAATTAATATCTTCACTGAAAATCTTAAGATTTCAAATGTTTCATCTTCTTCCTCAAAATTTTTGCAAATATGATTTCATCATATTTTTCGTCAAATTTTCTACAAATCATGATTTCATATTGTTTGAAATAATATATTTTCAATGTTTAAATATTACTCATAAATAAGAAGGGGAAAAAACCTCATAAATGATTTCATGGCAATTTGAAGAATAATAAGAACAAAAAGATAGACAAAAAGAAGAAGAAGTATGTACTAAACAAATAAGAAGAATAACAAATCAATAAGAAAAAAGATTAAGAAGAAGAAGGAGAAAAAAGAAAAAAAAAGAGGAAAAAGAAGAAAACAACACTGTTTCTGCATAATACCTTAAGGTAGATATGTGATACCTGAAAAGTAAATGTGTGATACTTTCACTGCATATAATCAGGTTTGTGCGCAGCGCACAACAACTATGGTATGGCTGCGTGTGGGGACGCGTGGACGCGCCTGGGAGCGGCCCACGCACCGAATCGGGCTGGGGCACAAATCTAAGATCCATGGGGTATATAATTTTTTACCATTCCCCAATTATCAAACAAAAACCCTTTCTCACACCCAAATCCATTCCCAGCAAATTCCTTTAACTAGAACCTTAATCTCTCAATTTATTCTCATCCTTTCACCAAAATAATGGTATTTGTTCGGGAAAAAAAGAGTTATGGACTGGTCTCTCCAAAATTATGGTAAGTTTACAATAGTTTATTTAGATTTTATTTTAGGATTTGTGAAATTTGCAATAGTTTAACTAAATTGTTTGTCATTTGCGTTTGGTAGTTTATTAGTTTAATTTTATTATATTGTCCTTGTGTTTTGTAAAGGGGAACATGTAGAATTCACATGTTGTGTGTTGTGGGCTAAAAATTGAAAATATTATCATTTTTGGCATTTTATATTTTCTGTATTTCATATATGATGGTTTTTTTATTCCATGTTATTTGTTTCTGTTTGTTGACTGAAAATGTGATTCTTTTTCTTTTTCCCTTGTTTCCATCATTTTTAGATCCTAAGAGTAAGTATTTTACTTTAATGTTGCATTTTTGGGGGACTTTTAAAAATATGTCTCATACTGAATATGTAGGTGGTGATAGACTTGTGTTTGACTGGATTAAAACTAATGAAATAAAATCCACTGATTTAGATTCATTTAGCAAACGGGGCAGAGGTTAAGGGGATAAGAGATATCACTTAAGATTGAAAGATAACACACATAAATTGTGTGGTGATGATACATATATTAGAAAATGGGCTGATAGTTTATTGGTGGTATGGGAGATGCACATATTTGTTGAGCCATTGGAATGAGAGCCTCAAATCAATTTAGATTCTGAATATGAATCATTTGAGGACTCTGATTTTGCAATTGAGAATGAATTAATTAATGATGGTGATGATGTCATATTTGAGGATGAGGTTGAATCTGTAGAAGGTGATTATGATGATATAGATGCTAGTAATATAGATGCCATATTTGTTGATGCTACACAATTTGAAACTGCACTACCAAATAACACAACCAAACTCAACTTTGTTCAAACTATCACCTTCAATTTCAAGCTCTTTGCATCAACAACCACTATGCATAAAAGACCAAATGAACAATCACCAATACTATGTAAACTTTCTTCATTTTACGAGCCAATTTTTTATTCTACTCCATAATCTTCTTGTTCTTCTTTTGCAACCTTTTAATCTCAAGTTTCATTGTTTTGTTCTCAACCTCCAGCTTTTCATCAATACAATAACGATTTTTGTTCTAGGTATTATGTTTATTTAAACGTCTTAACAAGACTGGAATTATTTGCTTAGACCTCTCACACAATGGTGGATCAATCCATCGAAAAAATCTACAATATCCATCATTCTGAAATTACACAACAAGAAGTTAAAGATATAATCAGCCTAAATTATTACATTTCAATTTACAGATGGGTAATTACAAAATTTATACAAATTATTAAATTATATAAGTATTAGTAATCAACTATAGACTTACCCATTATCGATTACGTTATTCAAGAGAAGATTTGAATCTAATTTTGACTAATTAGCAACATAATGCACTACTCAACATTCAACAATTGCATATCGGATACTTTTCACAACCAAGAAAACGTCGACCCACATTATCAGCCTTTCATGTGGTCGCCATCACTGCTCGTTCATGACAATAACATCGAATTGGGTTTGAGCTTCCACTACATTGTGACATTTTTCCAATTTACCAGTTAGGGTTCTTCCAAAATTTGGGGTTTTTTTGATAAATGGGTATTCTAATCCCCTATTTTGACACCCCCATTTTATGTTAGCAATTAATATTTCATTTTTTTTTATGTTTTTGATGATGTGGATATGTAATTAAAGATGTGGCATTTGCTTTTTTTTTTTTAAGAATTTGTTTTAATGCTTCAACCAATAGAAAAATTACACCTCATGCCACGTCAGTAGTCATCGCTGGAAAGCCCCAAATTGGATATCAAATGCAACTCATGTGATAATTTTCTGGCCGATTTTGAAATTTCCGTTGATATTGGGACCAAAATCGAGCAACTATTTGAGTTACGGGACTAAATTAAAAAACTAAATAGTTACGAGACTAATTGTGAAAAAGGTGATAATTATGGGACGAAATGTGATTTTTTCCCGATAGATCTTAGACTCTAATATTCAGTCACTAGTCAAATATTATTAGTATTGCATGTGATAGATTTTTATATCACCTTTTGTCTTTAATTTGTCACTAATTATCACTAAATTCCATCTGTAATCTGTAAATTTTGTTGTCGAGTGCTTAGATTAATGAGTCCCCTACGAAGAAAATGCAACCTCTAAACCGCAGATTTTCCAAAAATAAATCTAATAGGTTATATCAAGTCATAAAAGTGATGTGAAATGGAATCGTGCTCCTTATATGATTTTATGAGTTTAATATTGAGAACCTTACTTTGAAGCATGACCTGAAATGACATAACTTTGATTTTTTTTTTTTTTTAAAGAATGTGGAAGTTCTCATGTGATTGCTCCTCATATGGAACCATGCACATGGGTATGTTTGTTTTGAGTTTATGTAGGATTTGAGAAATCCTACTAGAAAATCCTGAATTTTTGAAATAAAGGTGAATAGTTGAAATTTATGTTTGTTTAGAGATTTTGTAGGGTAGGATTAGTACTGTAGATGTCAAATTAATACTGAAAAAAATGTTATTATATAATATTATATTGTTAGTTGATGTAATGGTAATGAATAAATGATTGTAATAGTAGAAATTTAGGTGTGTACTGAAATTTGTGTATTAATAGGTTATAATATAAAGTTAATGATTGTGTTTTTATTTAAATAAAATAGAATTTTGGTAGATTATATAATCCTCTTTTAACCTTAAAACAAACCAAGATTTAAATGAATTCAAGTTCCAAATTTCAACTAACAAACACTAATCCAAACATTGCCCAGTATTCACTAACATTGGGATTATTATAATTGTTAAACTAGTTGGGCTATAGCCCAACGTTTTGGTTCAACTTAGCGCACGTTCGTGGACAAAGAGTGCTAAATGAACCGAATTGCTGGGCAGGTGGGCTCCAAATGGGCTGAGCAAAAAGATCAGCCCAACTCAAGCCTGAGGCAGGCCCAGCCTGTGACAACCTCATTTGTTTATATTCTGTTATATACTTATATTTACTTATTAAATTGGGACTATTTAATTCATATGTTATAATTCATATTTACCTATTATCTATAAAGTACATAGGAATCTTGTGAGATCGTTTTATTGATTTAATTTTATAAAATGAGTCAATTCACAATTTATATACAAATTTATGAAAATTTGTTTGATTTGTGAACATTGAAGTTCTATCTAACGAAATTATTTCAATGAGATGGTCTCATATAATTTTAGTGTTATACATGATTTTCGTTTAACTATATATTGTACATAAAACATCCATAATAATGAGTGTTATTAACATCTATTGTTGTGGATCTCATGTGACACATATGCATTTTATTAACATCCCAATTTTAAAAACACATACTCACATCAATTTTAATATTAATAAATATAACGTATGGTTCCAATACCCACCAACATATCTTTTTTTTCCTTACATTTACGTCAATTAATTATATTTGTATCTTTTTACAATTTAAAATAATGAATTATTGAAAATATTATTTTAATTTATTCAGAATTTTCAAACATTTTTTTATTAACACATAATTTGAATATTTAAGAAAATTTTAAGATTCATTATAAAATGCATACAATTAAACAATCAACATACTTTTTGATTGATTCGATTTTTGATTTAAATGATAGAAATTAAGATTACACATATTATTGTTTTATCAAAATTTAGAAACAAATAATTATTAAAACAAAACATTAATACAACATAATACAATAATAAAATTATATAAGAATATAATAACAAAATAGAATCAACACATCAAAATTTATTTGTCCAAAAAATCAAAACAAAAACTGTAAAAAAAAAATGGATAAGAAAAAGAAAATGAAAGATGATTGAAATTCAAGATCAAAGAAAAAAACAAGGAAAAAACAATTCACAAAAACTTATGTGAGACGGTTTCATGGATAGTTTTCGTAAGATGGATCCTTTTTGTCACGCCCCGAATCTTAACCATAAATTATTATAAAAGATTAACAAGTTTAGGGAAAAAAACATTTTTTAAATTATCAGAGTATCCCCGACAGACGTGCAGGAAAGAAGAAAAAGAAAGAAAAGAGAAACGATGAAGATATATATATATATATATATATCGAACTTTATAAGTTATCGATTTACAGCAGCAGATTTTAACAACACGTGTTTAGACCAAAAGAAAACGTAAGCGTACGTTGTTCCGAAACAGTTTAACAAATCATCATAACAAAATATCGTAATAACAAAAGAAATCTTTAACAGAAAAGACACATCTCTCCCTTCAACTCCTCCCAACAAAACCATCACCTATAACGAACACGTAAGCGGGGTGAGTTCATAGATATACACCCCGTGGAGGCAAGTTCATAAATTAACATAAAACTTTAAATCAGATAAGCAGTTAATCACAGCAAGTACAATGCACAACACATAAATGACGTGGGCGCAGGCATATCCCGCCTTACCCCACCACCCTATCCTCCGGGTGATTATTTGGTTAGGGGGACTTCACCAATCCTCCATTTTCCTGTTAGGACTTAATCCCAACCTGTCTTTCCAAAGACCGTGCACATGAACACATATTTTATCTTAATCCCAACAAAAGATTCAATTCACAGCACGTAGACAAAACACATAAAACGGACATGTATAACATTTAATAGCATGCTGATATCATCGATCACATTTCATGCTCA
Source organism: Scutellaria minor (assembly GCA_954870855.1). Taxonomy (NCBI): domain Eukaryota; kingdom Viridiplantae; phylum Streptophyta; class Magnoliopsida; order Lamiales; family Lamiaceae; genus Scutellaria; species Scutellaria minor. The sequence goes on from OX940729.1 coordinate 8,099,234, forward strand.
TAATCTCAAATCGCATATCATATAACGTTCATCATAATATCATAGCTTATCGAAAACCTTAGCATGCGACTATACAAAACAAACGTAAAGTTAAACGTTAATTCAGAAATTACCCCCACCTCAGCCTGGGCGGTGTGATTAACACGTTCTTTTCTTTTTAGTTTTGAGATGGGTTCGATGCGTTTGGGCCTACAAACACACAATGTAAATTATTAGGTTACACTTATTAATTAAACGTTTATAATTAAATGCTCGGAAGAAACAACAAATTGAAAATAGAACATAACCAGACCCTACTAGGTCCAGAAGTATAGAGGATTCAAAAAGGAAGCTTTAGAGACGAGAACAGATTAAAACGGATAAGAAACGAAGCTTAACGAAGCATTTTAGGGTTTGGAGGGTTTGAGGGGTAAAACTGTAATTACAGATAAGTTTTGGGGTCGAAATGGAGTTTCTAGAATTCTGGGGGGTCAGAATGTAATATACAAGAGTTTTGGGGAGGAAAGTTAAAGCCTTGAGAAGTTTTGGGGGTGGAAATATAATTTCCAAAACTTTGAGGACCAAAGTGCAGAGAATAGAAGTTGAAGGACCAAAATGAAAATAAGCACAACTTGAAGAATTTGCAAAGAAGTCCCTGAAGAATATCAAATTCTCAAAACCAAACCCACCCCCCAACCACCCACTGCCCCTCGCCATCCGCCACTGCCAGCCTCCAGTTCCGACGCCGGCGGCCCCTGCCGCCGGCGAACTCCACCTCTGACACTCCCCTCCTCGCCAGCCCACAGAGCGCCGGCCTTCTCCAACTACGGCGGCGCCGGGAAAGCCGCCGCCAAACACCATTCCACCACCACCAAACACCACAAAACACAGCCCCAACTCCAACCAAACTAACCATTATCGGTGCTCATTGCACCGGCCGATCAACCACACGGCGGCGCTGCATGCGCAGCCTCCGACACCAGACCAGAGGGAGAGAGAGAGAGATGAGCGCGGGAGAGGGAGAGTTCGAAGAGAGAGAAAGAGAGGAGAGAAGAGGAGAGAGAAAACACTTTTACAGAAACTTTGACCGCTGCATGTCGGAAATCGGCCGGTCCGATCAACGATCCGAGCTCGGAATCAAGATGGGCTCGGTGAGAACTTCACTTTAGGCTCAAGAATCACCCCGATCGGTGGCCGGATGGCTGAGAACGAAGAGAGAGAAAGTGTGGGTTTCTAGAGAGAGAAAGTCGTGTCTTCTCCGAAGAATTGCCGGCGAATGCGGCGGCGGATGACGATTCCGAGCCTGAGGTTGGAACGGGCTCGGCAAGAGCTTCAAGATGGTGTAAGGTTCGATACATTTCGGTCGGAAGAAAATTTCGGCGACGGTGGTCGCCGGTGGTGCTCCGGCCAGCCGGCCGCCGGAGAAGAGGAGAGAAGGAGGAGCAGTTTATGACATTTTTACCTTAGATTATAAAATACAGTATGGTTTTTACCATATGAGGAAAAGGTATTTATACCATGTTTAATTATGTCATTAACCTTAGGTTATAACTTAGAGTATAGTTTTTACTTAGGATTATTCACATTTATACTTTAGGTTAATTAAATCATTAGTCATAATATAATCTTTAAACTTTATATTAAACTTTCTTATGATATTAATTAATTTGGGATATCAAATGAACTCTGATTTGATTCATTCTTTTGGCATTTTGTTCGATTTTTCATTCTCGTTTAACTCGTCCCACTTACGAACTATTTTATCGACTTTGTCTTTTTATGAAATAAATCTCACAAACGTTAAACTTAAATTAAAGCATACTTATAATTAAATTTTCTGAAACGCACGTAAAATAAATCAAATAATTAGGGGTTTAGATATTTAGTTATCAAATTATGCATCGATAAATCCTAGTCGTCACACCCCTTACCCCTTAAAAGAATTTCGTCCTCGAAATTCAGAAACGTACTTATGAACGGAAGATCTGGAAACTTTGACAAAATCTCGTCTTCATACTCCCATGTTGCTTTTTCTACTCCGTGGCGATTCCATTGGACCTTTACTAAAGTCATCTCTCGGTTTCTCAACGTACGAATCTTTCAGTCTAGGATAGCCACTGGAACTTCTTCGTATGCTAGATCATCCCTAACTTCAAGGTTGTTCTGGTCAACTACATGGCTTGGGTCGAAAACATATCTTCTCAACATCGATATATGAAATACGTCATGTACTCCTGCAAGATTAGGCGGCAGTGCTAAACGATAGGCAACGTTTCCGACTCGTTCCAAAATCTCGAATGGTCTCACATATCTTGGCCTTAGCTTTCCTCTTTTCCCAAATAGGTATATTCCTTTTGTAGGGGATATCTTCAGAAAAAACTTTTGTTCCCACTTTGAACTTTAACTCCCTGCGTCTTTTATCCGCGTAAGCCTTCTGTCTGTCTTGAGCTGCTTTGATTCGTTCACGGATTTTTCTGATTACTTCGACTGTCTGCTCAACCAAATTAGTTCACAGCACTTTCTTTTCACCGACTTCATCCCAGCATAATGGAGATCGACATTTTCTTCCGTATAATGCTTCGTATGGTGCCATGCCGATTGTTGATTGATAGTTGTTGTTATATGCAAATTCCACTAAGCAAATGTGTTCTTCCCAGCTCCCGTGCAAGTCTATGGTGCAGGCTCTCAACATATCTTCCAGAATTTGAATTATCCTCTCTGTCTGTCCGTCTGTCTGAGGATGAAAAGCGGTGCTAAAAGCTAGTCGAGTCCCTAGTTCTTCCTGAAGTTTTTGCCAAAATCTCGATGTAAAACGTGGATCTCTATCGGAAACGATAGATACTGGCACTCCATGTAGTCTGACAATTTCCTCGAGGTAAATCCGAGCTAGCTTGTCCATTCCGTATGTCATTTTGACTGGCAAGAAATGAGCGGACTTAGTCAGCCTGTCCACAATCACCCAGATGGCGTGGTTCCCGCGTTTAGATCTTGGTAATCCGACGACAAAATCCATGGCGACGTGTTCCCATTCCCATTCGGGTATCTCTAATGGGGTTAGAAGTCTCGCTGGTTGTTGGTGTTCAGCCTTCACCTGTTGACATGTCAAACATTGTTTTACGAACAATCCGATGCTAGACTTCATGTTGTTCCACCAGAAGTTTTTCTTCAAGTCTTTGTACATCTTTGTGCCTCTAGGATGTGCTGACAGAGGTGAGCAATGAGCTTCTTCTAAGATCTCCTTTCGTAATTCTTCATCTTCTGGTACGCATAGTCTTCCTTTAAAAATTAAGCTCCATCTGGTGCCAGGGTAAATCCTTCCTCTTTTCCAGTATCCATACGAGTCTTCTTCTTCTTCAGGAACTCATCATTTCCTTGAGCTTCGATTATACGTTCGTGAAGTTTGGGTTTCAGAAACAGCGTTGAGAGTGTGGCCTGGATGCTATCTGGTGGTGTGATTATTTCCAAGCTTAGCTTCGCCATGTCTTCGATTAGTGAGTCTTGAATTGTAATCATTCTTGCTATAGATCTCTTTCCCTTTCTGCTGAGTGCGTCGGCTACCACATTTGCTTTTCCTGGATGATACTGAATCATACAATCGTAATCCTTGACCAGTTCTAACCACCTTTGTTGTCTCATGTTAAGTTCTTTTTGTTCGAAGAAGTACTTCAGGCTTTTGTGATCGGTGTAGATATCGCAACATCCGCCATAGAGGTAATGTCTCCATATCTTGAGTGCATGAACGACTACGGCTAACTCCAGATCGTGTGTCGGATAGTTCTGCTCATGAGGTTTCAACTGTCTTGACGTGTAGGCCACCACTTTTCCTTCCTGCATTAGAACACACCCTAAGCCTTGTTTAGAAGCATCGCTGTAGATCACGAAGTCCTTTGTTGCGTCTAGAATGGTCAGCACTGGTGCTTCCATCAATCTTCGCTTCAATTCGTGGAAACTGCATTCACATTGCTCTGTCCATTGATACTTTACCCTCTTTCGAGTTAAACGAGTCATCGGATTAGCAATCTTCGAAAATCCCTCAATGAATCTGCGGTAATATCCAGCTAATCCCAGAAAACTTCGTACTTCATTTGCTGACTGACGTTACTTTTTCTGGATCTACTTCAATACCTTTAAAAGTTATTATATGTCTAAGAAAGACCACCTTCTCCAACCAGAATTCGCATTTCTTGAATTTGGCGTAGAGTTTCTCCTGACGCAAGCTGTCAAATATGATCCTGAGATGTTGTTCATGTTGAAGTTTGTCGTGAGAATAAACCAAGATGTCGTCTATAAAGACTATGACAAAACGATCGAGATAAGGGTGAAAAACACGATTCATCAAATCCATGAAGACAACGGGTGCGTTGCTGAGTCCGAAAGGCATGACCACGAATTCATAGTGTCCGTATCTCATTCTGAAAGCCGTTTTCGGTACATCCGTCTCCTTTACTTCGACTTGATGGTATCCCGATCTGAGGTCGATCTTTGAAAATACACTGGTACCCCTTAGCTGATCGAAAAGATCTTCAATTCTGGGCAGAGGATAATTGTTCTTGATGGTACGTTTGTTAAGCTCCCGATAGTCAATACACAGCTGAAAACTTCCATCATTCTTCTTCACGAACAGTACTGGAGCTCCCCAAGGTGATACGCTCGGACGGATGAAACCCTTATCTAATAGTTCTTGGAGTTGGATCTTTAGTTCTTGTAGTTCTTTTGGTGCCATTCTGTAGGGTGCCTTCGACACTGGTGTTGAACCTGAAATGAGGTCGATCTCAAAAGTAATCTGACGTTCCGGTGGAGGGCCTGGTAAATCATCTGGAAAGACATCAACGTATTCCTTCACGACAGGTACTTTCTCGATAAGGTTCGTCTCTCATTCAGAACTCATAACGTTCACTATCCAAGCCTTACAATTATCATTCTTGAGAAATTTGTCCGTTTTCATTACTGATATGATTCTCGGGTTGCTTTTGACTGGAGTTTTGGAAAACGTAAATTCTTCACCATCTGAGGTTCGTAGGATAATCTCTTTTGCATGACATCTAATCACCGCATGATTAGTCTTCAACCATTCCATTCCTAGGATGACATCAAAATCTCTCATATCCAGCGCATGTAGATTGGTAAGCAGGATTCTGTTTCCGAAAGCGATCTCCAGATCTCGGTATGAATGTTTCGTTTTTATCACTTTTCCAGAGGAAATGCTAACGTCTAGTGTTTCAGCGATTATCCTACCGTCCTCATGTTGTAACAGATCACAGAACTTGGTAGATATAAATGAATGAGATGCTCCAGTATCGAACAAAATTAAAGCAGACACCAAGTAGAAGTCTTCGAGGAATATGATAAATTCCATACGCTCATCGTAGAAAAGAAAAGAACTGAATACGTCATAAAGAAACGAAGAAACAGAAGATACGTGAGTCGTAGAAAATAAATAAAGATATATAACATCATAAAAGATAGATTGGAAAGTAGCTCGGAACCATACGACAGAATTCAAAATCAAAAGTGTCAAGTACAACATACATCTGAGTAAAAGTGATCATAGTCTCATCAGTCTCGAACAGAACAGATAGGAAGGAAAGGAATCAGAAGCAGCTATACGACAATCGCTGCGGCTCCGGCAGTTGGGGGTGGTGGGGGTGGTCTCCTAAAACGACGGTGTGGAGGGTTGGACATCTCCTCTGGATCTTCTTCAGGTTCTTCCTCTTCATCGCTGCCTGGAGGGTCGAAGGGTCCTGGTGGAGGCATCGTCGGCTGTCCCTCGCATACCCATATGTCTAGTAACACACCAATAAAACGAGAAAAAGAAATACTCGGCCGCCCCGTCCGGATATCGTAAACTACTTCATTCTGGTGTACTCTGCGGGCAACTTCGGTCCACTGTACTGGTAGCATGTTGACCACGTGTTCGCTGGCATTTGTCTCAGAAATCCCTCCACGGGTTCTCCTCTAGAGAGTAAGTATATGCGTTAAGAACATACCTACCGATTCTCCCGGCTCCATCCTAGCTCCGTAGAACGCCATCCAAACTTGAGTTGGTATTACTTGTCCACTTGTGCTTTTTATAGCCGTGAGTTTAGTCCTTGCCATCTGTGTCGTCACAATGTAACTACTCGACTATGCGCAACTAACTTAAAAGGAAAACATAGAACAGAAACTACAGAAAATCCCATCTATCACATAAACATAATCATAAACATCAACATAATATAAATAAACAATACTCAGAACATCAATCTTAGGGTGGAGAAGTCGTGTGGACAGAGAAGTGCTTGTCCCTATTTTCAAAACATGCGGAAAAAATAAAATATAAAGAAACGAACAAGGTCCTAAAGGGCGGGACCTTGCTCTGATACCACAACTTTCACGCCCTGAATCTTAACCATAAATTATTATAAAAGATTAACAAGTTTAGGAAAAAAAACATTTTTTAATTATCAGAGTTGTTGGAACCGACGGATCGCCGGCTCTATGCTATCAGAATCGGGATCCAAGGATAAAACGCAGCGAAAAGTAATCATACCCTTGTAGACCTCTTTGATCTTCTGATGTATTCCTCTGAGCCCTTCTCGAACGTTGCGTGGCCAACGATCCTTCGAGAAAAATCAGTTCTGCTCTTTCTCACTTATCACGTGTTTTCCGTGATCTGTGTTCTGTGTTCTGAGAGGCGCTGATGAAAAGAGCTATATATAGGCTACACCAGGGACCTAGAAGAGGAATTGGGTTGGGCCTCCTGATGGGCTTTAGTATCCTGTGTTCGGCCCGAACACATAACTTAAGCCCATCAATAATAATTCAGTCTACTAGAGAATTATTATTGAACTACCGTCCCAATCCCATATTTAATATGGGCTCCTTCTTATTATGTGTACATTTATTTCCCCGTGTTTAAGATATCGAATGTCCGTAAATTAAATAAGTTACTGACAACTTAATTAATTTACATCTAATTCCAAGAGTAGTACCACTCATCCTTATTATCATGTCGGATTAAATCCACCTGCAGGGTTTACATGATAATCCTTATGAGCTCCTCAAGGGGACATTATCATCCTAAATAATTAGGACACGGATTCCTTCTATAATCAACAGAACACCATATAAACAATGCTATCTCCCAACTCACCGAGTATATTGATTTATGAATAAATCTCACCCATTGGCAAATTAAAGAAATAAACACTGAGCATACGTGCCCGTTATTATATAGGGATTAAGAAGATGTACATCCATAATAACAGAGGTCTTGTTCTATTATATAGTCAGTATAAAACGAACAACCTCAAATGGTCCTGCTCAATACACACAAAGTGTACTAGTGTAGTTTTATAGTCAAGACAGACTAATACCAAACTACACTACAACCATTCCGACGATTTATCCAAATCCATCTTGGTTGTGAGCTACTATTTATAATTTATAAGAAACTGATAACATGATCTTCTGTGTGGCACCACACACCAAGTTATCTATAATATAAATTAATTGGACATTGCATAAACATATATAACAAATATAAAATGCAAACATATGACCAATGTGATTCTCATTCCATAAACGATGTTCATACAAAAAGCTAGGCTTATAGTATACATCCTAACAAGAGTATCCCCGACAGGCGTGCACGAAAGAAGAAAAAGAAAAGAAAGAGAAACGATGAAGATATATATATATATATATATATATATATCGAACTTTATAAGTTATCAATTTACAGCAGCGGATTTTAACAACACGTGTTTAGACCAAAAGAAAACGTAAGCGTGCGTTGTTCCGAAACAGTTTAACAAATCATCATAACAAAATATCGTAATAACAAAATAAATCTTTAACAGACAGGGCACATCTCTCCCTTCAACTCTTCCCAACAAAATCATCACCTATAACGAACACGTAAGCGGGGTGAGTGCATAGAAATATACCCCGTGGAGGCAAGTTCATAAATTAACATAAAACTTTAAATCAGATAAGCAGTTAATCACAGCAAATACAATGCACAACACATAAATGACGTGGGCGCAGGCATATCCCGCCTTACCCCACCACCTTATCCTCCGGGTGATTATTTGGTTAGGGGGACTTCACCAATCCTCCATTTTCCTGTTAGGACTTAATCCCAACCTGTCTTCCCAAAGACCGTGCACATGAACACATATCTTATCTTAATCCTAACAAAAGATTCAATTCACAGCACGTAGACAAAGCACATAAAACAGACATGTGTAACATTTAATAGCATGCCGATATCATCGATCACATTTCATGCTCATAATCTCAAATCGCATATCATATAACGTTCATCATAATATCATAGCTTATCGAAAACCCTAGCATGCGACTATACAAAACAAACATAAAGTTAAACGTTAATTCAGAAATTACCCCCACCTCAGCCTGGGCGGTGCGATTAACACGTTATTTTCCTTTTAGTTTTGAGATGGGTTCGATGCGTTTGGGTCTACAAACACACAACGTAAATTATTAGGTTACACTTATTAATTATGTGTTTATAATTAAATGCTCGGAAGAAACAACAAATTGAAAATAGAACATAACCCGACCCTACTAGGTCCAGAAGTATAGAGGATTCAAAAAGGAAGCTTTAGAGATGAGAATAGATTAAAATGGATAAGAAACGAAACTTAACGAAGCATTTTAGGGTTTGGAGGGTTTAAGGGGTAAAGCTGTAATTACAGATAAGTTTTGGGGTCGAAATGGAGTTTCTAGAATTCTGGGGGGTCAGAATGTAATATACAAGAGTTTTGGGGAGGAAAGTTAAAGCCTTGAGAAGTTTTGGGGGTGGAAATATAATTTCCAGAACTTTGAGGACCAAAGTGCAGAGAATAGAAGTTGAAGGACCAAAATGAAAATAAGCACAACTTGAAGAATTTGCAAAGACGTCCCTGAAGAATATCAAATTCTCAAAACCAAACCCACCCCCAACCACCCACTGCTCCCCGCCATTCGCCACTACCAGCCTCCAGTTCCGACGCCGGCGGCCCCTGCCACTGGCGAACTCCACCTCCGACACTCCCCTCCTCGCCGGCGCACAGAGCGCCGGCTTCTCCGACTACGGCGGCCCCGGGAAAGCCGCCGCCAAACACCATTCCACCACCACCAAACACCACCAAACACAGCCCCAACTCCAACCAAACTAACCATTGTCGGCGCTCATTACGCCGACTGATCAACCACACGGCGGCGCTGCATGCGCCGCCTCTGACACTAGACCAGAGGGAGAGAGAAAGATGAGCGCGAGAGAGAGAGAGATGAGCGCGGGAGAGAGAGAGTTCGAAGAGAGAGAAAGAGAGAAGAGGAGAGAGAAAACACTTTTGCAGAAACTTTGACCACTGCATGTCGGAAATCGGCCGGTCCGATCAACGATCCGAGCCCGGAATCGAGACGGGCTTGACGAGAACTTCACTTTAGGCTCAAGAATTGCCCCGATCGGTGACCGGATGGCCGAGAACGAATAGAGAGAAAGTGTGGGTTTCTAGAAAGAGAAAGCCGTGTCTTCTCCGGCGAATTGCCGGCGAATGCGACGACAGATGACGATTCCGAGCCCGGGGTTGGAACGGGCTCGGTGAGAGCTTCAAGATGGTGTAAGGTTCGATACATTTCAGTCGGAAGAAAATTTCGGCGACGGTGGTCGCCGGCGATGCTCCGGCCAGCCGGCCGCCGGAGAAGAGGAGAGAAGGAGGAGCAGTTTATGACATTTTTACCTTAGGTTATAAAATACAGTATGGTTTTTACCATATGAGGAAAGGGTATTTATACCATGTTTAATTATGTCATTAACCTTAGGTTATAACTTAGAGTATAGTTTTTACTTAGGATTATTCACATTTATACTTTAGGTTAATTAAATCATTAGTCATAATATAATCTTTAAACTTTATATTAAACTTTCTTATGATATTAATTAATTTGGGATATCAAACGAACTCCGATTTGATTCATTCTTTTGACATTTTGTTTGATTTTTTATTCTCGTTTAACTCGTCCCACTTACGAACTATTTTATCGACTTTGTCTTTTTACGAAATAAATCTCACAAACGTTAAACTTAAATTAAAGCATACTTATAATTAAATTTTCTGAAACGCACGTAAAATAAATCAAATAATTAGGGGTTTAGATATTTAGTTATCAAATTATGCATCGATAAATCCTAGTTGTCACACTTTTAACCCATAAACGAAATCCATTTTCACTTATTTATATGTGAATTGCGAAGTGTGGGTTGTGGGTTGACCCATCTCACATAATATTATCTGTGAGACGATCTCACATAAAACTTACTCAAAACAATTTGCTAGATACCTGGGCCCACCTATGTTAGCTACTCAAGTTGTCTTTTCTCCATTTCCTCTGTAATAAGACATTTTTGCAGGAAAACAAAACCTAAAAAAAAAAAACAAGCTAAAAACACATAAATTAAATCATATGATGGATCTAATTTCGTAAGAGGACTCATAATTCAAATATGAGTTTGGGAAATTTGTTAGATTAGTTGAATAATTAAAGAAAAAAAAAATTGTGCACCTGGTGCACGGACCCTAAATCCATACACTCGGGTCGACCCGACCCGTCACACCCTGCACGTGCTACCAGGTCGGACAAAATCCACCCAAACATGCTCTCAGGTGTCAGATCTTTATTTTATATTAATTATATCTTTTAGTAGTGTTAGTCATACCTTTTAGTTACGTTAGTCATACATTTTGTAAGACTAGTTATACCTTAACTTTTTTTTTAGACAGACATATTAACCTTTCATTCATTTTAGTTATAACAGTCATACCTTTTAGTTATGTTTGATATACCTTTTATTTATGTTAGTTGTACATTTATGTATTACATAAATGTATGACTATGTTAATATAAATGTATAAGTAATATTATATAAAGGTAAATATGTACAAATTATGGTGAAATTAGGGTTTTTTTAGAGTTAAAAGTATTAAATAAATGTATAATATCTAGACATAAGAGTATGATTAAAATAATATAAATGTATGACTAATATAATATAGAGGTTGTAGCAAAAAAAAAAGTAAAAATACGCAGATCCGGGTTAACCTGTGCCCGGACCCGACTCGAGTGCATATGTGCATCAGGTGCACAGGAGTACTACTCATAATTAAATTTTAGATTCTGTTTCATAAAATTATATCCATTAAATGATTTCATGATTTGAATTTTTGTATAAAAATAATATTGGTGCTCAACCGGTTGGTGGTTCGGGAAACCGGTTGAGCTGGAACCGGAATCGAACCGTGGGGCTATCAGTTTAGATTTCGGTTTGAAAACCGCCGGTTCAATCGATTTTTTTTTAAATTGTTGCACGGTCCGAGCACTGGTGGCACGGTCTGGACCCAATGTTCTGTGTTTGGTGACTCGGCCGGACGCTAGGGACACGGCCCGGGCGGCCGAGCCAAATTATTATTATTATTTATTATTTTTTGCATTATTAAATTTTTATGCAATAATTTTAGATTTCTAATAAATTCTTAAATATAGACTAAGTAAAATAATTTTTAAATTAATAAAATACAATTTATATATGGAATAAAATACAATCATAACAAGTATAAGTACATCATTATAAATTACAACTTAAGATTTTAAAAAAATTACAATAAAACATAATACAACTTGAGTCTACAAGATTAAAATGAGTGAAAATTACAATTATTAATTAAAATATATTACAATCATGAATGATGAATCATACTACAATATTGAAGTCTTGAAGTTAAAAAATTACAACTTTTTCATCTTTGTATAAAATAAATTGAAACTTGAAAAAAAAAATTGAAAGAGCTTGAGTTTCATTCTAAGTTTGGAAGTTACACTTCCAAACTTAGAATGAAATTGCCTACGTATTCTTATCAAAATGAAGGAATCAAAGCTCACATAGTTCTCTTACCTAAACTTACCTTCATTCGTCAACGTTGGTTTTGGCGGAGGAGGATGTGTTTGAATCATATCCATATGTGTTATCTCCATCGTCGTCTAAATAGGACAAATCAAGATGTTGACAGATATTTGTTCTCACCCAATCGTCAAGAAGATTTATATTTTCTACATTCTCTTTCGTCAATTTTGATCTTCTTGGATTCAACATATGACTTCCTTTGCTAAATGTATGTTCTACGACAACGGTTGAGGCGGGACTTGCAAGTATCTCTTTTGCAATAATTGTTAAAAATTGTCTAATGATTCTAAACCATATTGAACACCATAAGTTTTAACAATGACACATACAACGAATATGAAAAAATTTACCTTGAATTGGAGGTTTACAAATTTCAATAAGTGAAGGTAAACTAGTTGTATTACCACTAGCATTATCAAATCCAATGGAAAATATTTTTCGTACTATACCATAATCTTTTAAAACATGATGAATTTTTTGTGCAATGTGTATAGCCGAATGTCTTTCATTAAAATCAATATATGCAATTAAACATTTTTGTATGTTCCATGCATCATCTATCCAATGACAAGTAATACCCATATAATCATGCAACTTATAAGAATCCTTCCAAATATCACTACATATAGAAACTTTTTGTTTTAAAATTTTAAATTCTTCAATTAATTTATATTTATACTCTCCTACTATTTTTTATATATCCCGTGTAACGGTGTTTCTAAATATTTTTCTACTATTAGGTTGTAAGTAAGTGCTAGTATATTTTTCAAAACTATCATCACAATGGAATTGAAATAGAAGATATTTTTCAGCAACTAATTCGACTACGTCTCTCCTATGGTTCAATTGACTAAATTTAAAAGTAAGAGAATTCATACCTCCACCTTGAGAAGAAGCGGTATATTCTCGAAGTTGTGTTTGAGATTGATTAATGCCCATCTTGTCGAGATTCTTTTTCAACACATGATTGTTGAATGTCCCATAATCCCCTCTATGCTTGAATTTGTACATTTTTGCACAATGGTTGTTGCATGTGACTATGTAATCAATGTTGCTATTCGGTAATTTCTCCTTCTTAAAATGAAAGGAGAAAATATCACTTCGAAACGTAGAAGGTGCTCTAGGATTAGTGTTGTGTATTGTATTGTCACTTTCTTGTGTTTCTCTCCTAGGCACCTCCTCTTCTTCTTCGGCAAAGACGGCGACAGTCTTAAGGCCTAACGTGGCCTCCAAATCATCTTGATTATATTGAGAAAAAGATTCAATATAATCATCATCATGTAAAGATTGTGATGACGGCATTGTCATAGGACTCTTTCCTTTTCCACGAGATGAACTGAAGGAAGAAGAACCTCTTCTAGATATTTTTTTTAATACAAATGAAATAGAATTGAAGAACAATAAAAAAATAAAGTATGAATTGAAAGTTGATCAAAGATGGAAATTGGAAAGTGTGAGCTTGAGAGAGTTGAGTTGAGAGAGAGATTGAATCAAAAATGATGAAATTGGTGTGCAAATCATAAATGGAATGTGGGGTATTTATAGATTTCAATCAAAATTTAAAAAATATATATATACATTTCGGGACGGTTCGAACTGCCGATTCCGGTTGGGCTGAACCGGCGATTCGAACGATCACAGCTGTCCATCATCAATGGTCGTTTAATCACGACCGTTGATTCAAAAAAAACAGGTTCATGATGAGTCACTCCGATCAAGTGCTTGAGCGGGAGACATGCGGCGTAGGTTGTGCGTCCGATTGCTCGTCGAGCGATTGGACTTTCCAACAATGCGTGTCGAACACGATGATGGCCTTGATAGAGCGACAACGAGTCATGTTCCGAGTATCAGGTCTTTCGGGCGATCCCGCACGAAGTTGGTGAGTACTCTCGATGGAAAGCTTGCATGGCTGACCGTTGCACCCGACGGCCCTCACAGGCTGTTGGGGGTCGTGGTCGGCTGCAATGGCTGAACGGAGGGAGGACGAGCCTATTGATGGTGGGATCGCCCTCGGGACTCTCCTTGGCGCCGTCGTCACCCGATGATGGTTCATGATGAGTCGCTCAGATCGGGTGCTTGAGCGGGAGACGTGCGGCGTAGGGTGCGTCCGATTGCTCGTCGAGCGATTGGACTTCCCGACAATGCGTGTCGAATGCAACGATGGCCTCGATAGAGCGATGACGAGTCATGTTTGAACCGCCGGTTTCCCAACGGCTAGTAAATCGGAGCCGTTGATCAACGGCTCTATCATCTCGTTCGTACACGTGGCATAATGCATTTAAAAAAAAAAAAAAGGCAAACTGTAGGTTTAACCGGCGGTTAGAACCGCCAGTTCGCCGATTCGAAAATATCCGAACCGAAACCGAACCGTTGAACCTCGGTTCACGGTTTCGGTTCGAAGCGAAACCGGGTCAACGGTTCGCCGAACCATTGACCGCTGATTCAGAACCGGTCCGGTTCCGGTTTTTGGAACCGGTTGAGCACCACTAAAAATTAATAAAGAGAAATGGATAACATGTTGAACTTTGAATTGAGATTTTGTTTTCTGGATCAGGCCTAGAAGTAAGAAAAAGAATACCCAATTGAGAAGTTACAATCAGAACATGGATTGAGAACTAAACTAAAATTTGGCGAATGAGATTCTCATCCTACGATCCCATATTCACTTATACACTGTCAAAACGTTATAGTTTGAATATCAATTTTAATTAATTATTTAAATTAAATAGCAAAAATTATAATATTTTGACAGTAATATACAAGTGAAGTAAATCAAGTATTTACGGCTTGAAAATCTGGACCCGGTTCTTCAGTCGTCCTGACTTTATCTCGACAAACCAAATCCAATTTCTATGGTTCGGTCGGATAAGCAATGAGGCCCAAGCAAATTTTGAGTGATGAAAATGGACAAAGAGATATTTTGATCAAGTAGGATCAATTATGGTAGTATTCAATTTTGGACAGCTGCTACGAACTATGGGCAGTATATATATATTTTTGTGGACGAACTGTGGGCAAGCAAAAAAAAAAAAAAAGAAAAATTATATATATATATATATATATAGTGAGGACAAACCGTGGGCAATATATATTTCATTGTTTAATATGCAATAGATTGGAGAGAGCGAACACCCGAGGTCCAGTTTCTGAATTTCGGGTTAAATGAGTTAGTTTAAATTTTAGACCCTAATCCTATCGAATTTTAAGCTAAATGGAAATTATCAGAACACTAATAAACGTAATTATATTTAAATTTTAAATGTAAAATTTTGAATCAAAATGTACATGACATCAAATTGTTGGAATAAATGATATATAGCATATAGATTTTCTACAATTAAAACATACACATAACAAAAGAAAGTAGAGAAAACGTATTTGATTGTATTAAATGTCCTAAGACATAATATTTCACCATTTTTTGAAGTGCTGAAGACTACGGGTACGGGTGTTCTGTTCCCTGTGTATTTTTCTTCAAATTCTACACCTTTGAATTTAAGAAGCCAAAAACTTGTATAAATGTATCTCTCAAAGATGGTATTCTTAGATTCTTAAATTGATCGATGGAATTTATTAAATTCATTGATTGAATAATTCTTAACATATCTACATCCTTCTAAATCACCATAGCTAAAAATAATTATTCAAATTATTTCATGTCATTACTAAAAAGAACAGACCTAATTAAGAGAATCAATATATACTATTAAAGTCCATTTATTTTAAGTTGGCTTAATGAACTTCCAATTCCAATTATTTCATGTCATTAAAAAAAAAAAAGAAAAGGCCTAATTAAGAGAATCAATATCTACTATTAAAGTCCATATATTTATTTTAAGTTGGTTTAATTAAATTCCAATTCCATGTATACGCAATTCAAACTAAAAAAAAAAACACTAATTTCCAATTCCCAACCACCCGCCTCACCTTCTACAACTTGCCTCCTTACACCACCCGTTTCCCAACCACCCGCCTCCTTACCATATCAATTTTGGTATATCAAAATTTACAGGTATATCGAGATACGGAATGTTAAAATTTTTAATTTATTAATTTTAAATACATATATATTTATTTATTAATATTAATATTTTTCGGCATTTTAGACATATCGAAAAATTTAAAATATCATATAATGATATACATAAATTTTCGTTACAGCACCATACCATACCTAAAATTTTGATATTTTCAATATTTTTCGATTTGATAATTAAGTATGGTGTTTCAATATTTTGATCAAAAAAATTTCCAGCCCTAATTCAAATTTTAGAAGTATGCGAAACCACCTCTCATATCTGGACACCAAAATTTTGTTTGGACTTCAAAATTGCAAAGTGGAAATCAATTTTTTTTTTCTCTTCCCTTCAAATGTGAGAAATGCAATTACAATATAATCATATACTGCTTTGTGTGATTGTTTAACTTGATGGCCTGATGAAGCTGCTAGATCCGTCAAATAAATATATCTCTCCAAAAATAGTTAAAAGAGTACTAAGGCTTTCGTGAGACCGTTTACAGATTTGATTTTGTGAGATCGTGAGTTGTATCAATCTACAATCCTTACTCTAAGAAGAAAGTTTGACTCGTGAAAATGAGTTTGACTTGTGACTAGTGAACTGCATGTCATATGAATCTATATCTTTGAAACAATCTTATAGAAGTTTTTTGTCTAGAGATCAAGTTTGTATATATTCATGCAATTTTCTAGATATTTCTATTTTGATTATATAGTTCAACTGACAACTGCTTAATGATTTGAGTATCACAATATGCCCTCTCTATTCTAATTCATTAGGTTTGTATTCATAAAAAAAATCAGTGTTTGTCTATATTAATGTTATATGGATTTATATTTATGATTTACTTGTTTCATTTTTGCTGCATTTGATTATAAAAAAATAAATAAGAGTATTTAACATATGCAGGATACCATGTGTTATTTTTCTAACAAAAAAATAAAATTATAATATATACTTGTTATTGTAATAAAAGACTGCTGCAGTGCTGTGGTACATATATTTTATCATGAAAAGTACGTACTAGAACTTTTTGTTGTATTAACATGCTCACCTCCCATTTTCAATTTTTAATATTAGTGTTAATTTCAATTTTGGTCCTCCATTATATATGTCATTTTTTATTTTTTGATAATGAAGTATCTATTTTGCAATTTTGGCTCTCCATGTGTTAATCTTTTCCAATTGCAGTCCAATTTTGATTGTAATTTTCAAAACCGCTAACGTACGTGGTCACTAGAAATTTTGACGTGACAACCCAATTCCGTTTAGCGATTTTGAAAATTTCAATCAAAATTTAATTGAAATTAGAAAAAAAAATAGAACATTGAGGACTAAATTTAGAAAACGGATACTTGATTATCAAAAAATGCAATGTATCTTATGTACATATATACATGATCAAAATTGAGATTACCACTTTAATAATGTTTGAGTTGTTCCTACTTCCTAGGTTATATATGTGATTTTAGATGAATTACGGAAGTTAATTTTCGTGTAATTTCATGAATGGGCCTTACCATATTAAAGATTCAGTGTATATAGCTAGAGAAACATTCAAGAACCCTAGCTACCCACACGCAAAACTCGATCTACGAGATCAACTATATATAGCTATAGGGTTAATTTCATTTTTGCTCCTGTATATAAGGTATTTTCTATTTTTTGACAATCATACATTTTTCAATTTTGATCTTGTATGTTTCAATTTTTTCCAATTTCAATCCAATTTTTCAATTTTGGTCCTGTAAGTTTCAATTTTTTCCAATTTCAGTCCAATTTTGGCCCGAATTCCCAAAATTGTTAATGTCACATGAGATTTTCCAGTGGCTATCGGATCAAAATTTGATTGAAATTGGAACAAATTGAAACATACAGGACAAAAATTGGAAAACTTAACTGAAATTGGAAAAAATAGAAACATATAGGACCAAAATCGGAAAAATTTGAAACATATAGGATCAAAATTGGAAAATATATATTTGGTTGTCAAAAAATGGAAAATGTCTTACATATAGGATCAAAATTGAAATTATCCCTATAACTATATAAGCATCAATTTTTATTTCGAGGTTGACCAATTTAAATGTTTTGATTTTCGTTAATCAATTTTATATATTAATCTACTGGAAATTCTATATCTCTTATAACTCTAACTTGAATTGAGCAAAATTAATTACAGATAATTATTAATTAATAAATATCATCATGATCCTTGTACAAGCAAATCGTATGATCCATGCTAGTGTTAATTAAACATGCATGAAACATGATTTTTCACATTGAAATTTCGAATAAGTATTTATATATATGTGATTATAATCTTGAATTATTTGATGAAAAATTGACAATTCATTGGCTCTTTAAGCTTCTCTCACATGCATTGGTCTCCCACATTTTACAAACTGTCAACCTGGCCTCCCTCTCCATTAAACCTCTTCGCCTTATCTATTCAATAATCATATATATGATTCATATTTCATTTTCATGAGCGTGTATATATATATATATATGTGTGTGTGCGCTATGCCATACCCAAAATTCATCGTCTAACACAAACTACCAACACCCTATTTATTTCCTAAAAAAGAAACAAAAGAGAATGGCAAAGCTTAGAACAAATAAAAGCAAGAAAAAGAATGTTGGCATTCTAAACCTAAGAGTAGTGGTAGAGAGGCTAAAAAATAGTCTTCTTTTAGGCAAGAAATATTCTTCTGATGACGAACGCGGTAAAGTTGAAGAAATTAGGGTTCCGAAGGACGTGAAAGAAGGGCATTTCGCGGTGGTGGCTGAGGACGAGACGGAGATGAGAAGATTTATCGTTCCGTTAAGTTACCTTACACACCCATCATTTTTGACACTATTGGAACAATCTGCTGAAGAATATGGCTTCAATCATGACGGCGCCGTCATGGTTCCTTGCCGGCCCAAGGAACTTGAGCGGATGCTGGCCGAGCAATGGGTGGAGAAAACGTCGTCGTCTAGGGTTGGTAAGTGGGGTTCCTGCATCGAAACCACTGTGAAGAGCTACTAATGTGTAATGTGTGAATTAAAAACCAAACATTATAATTGATTTCTAATATGTACTTGAAGCACTATGTACTTTTATTAATTTTTCTCTTATAAAATGCAACTTAATGAAATACATGATGAATATTTGATTTATTTACTTATTCTCTTATAACATACAACTTAATGAAATACATGATGAATATATATATTTGGTTTATTTACTCTCTCTCTCTCTCTCTCTCTCTCTCTCTCTTCTATATATATAAATGAACTATCCAATTTCTAAATATAAACATTATTTGCAATTATTTAGAACCAAACTGGACTTTAAAACTCTATACCAAATTATTTAGAAATGTCAAAATATATATAACTGAAAATACTATATTTGTTTGTTACTGAAATTATAGTATGCATCAAAAATTTGATCACAATATATAAACCTATGCGGTAGAAAAAAGATGAATAAAATGATTTAAACATGTATGCGTCAAACATGATAAGCTTAAATTAAAATTTACAATTCATATTGAATATTTTTGGGAAATATTCAAAAATAAATTTGTATAGACTTAATCTAAACATCTAACAAGCTAATCATAGCAAACATGGAAATTGTGCTTTGTTATTTTTATCACATAATCTGACATATTCTTAAATTGTGAAATTAAATTAAAAATCGTGATACTTATGTGACCAAAATCGAAAGACAACACAATTATGAGATGAAAAATGATTTTAATCATAAAATCTTCGATTACACTTGGTGTCAACTTCCATTCAATTCTAATCTTCACATGTCACATGTATTATATGATACTACTAATTAATACTTTGAACACGTATATTAAATATCATTAGATATAAGATGTAACATCAATAATAGAAATTAATATCATTAGATATACGATGTAAAATCAATAATAGAAGATTCAAATCGGTAGTTGCCCACCAAACCAAATTCCACTATGCTGACAAAGGCACAATTTTGTTATATAATTGATTTTATTTAAATTTCATCATTTTCTGCTGTCAACGACGACTCTAACATAGAGTTACATAGATCTGATTTGAGGGGCGTTATCGACATTTAGGTCCATGTCACGACTTTTCGACACAACGTTTCTAAGCTTGATGGACAAAACACCGTTCACTGGGCTGTTGTACTATTTACAAATACCAATCATTTGTTTTTCAATTTCCGATGATAAATATAACCAAATAACTTTCTCTTATATATATATATATATATATATATATATATATATATATATATCAAGTTTCTTTTTTTATTTTCAAGTACTGATAATTAACGTCTCAATTTTCTACAAGTCAGTCACAATTTTCTACTTGATCTGTTCCATGTACATCAGATTGTTTTATTTTATTTTTTTTAACTGTCCCAAATATATAATTCACTTTAATTCTAGCTAACATATTCCTATTCAATTTAATCATTTCAGCTTTGAAAGTTTAAAAAACATTAAATAGTAACTCACATATTAGACAATAGAGTACTTACTATTAAATATAATTATAGTGGGAATTTAACTAATGATTTTTCATTAGTTTTCTTAATTTGCGTGCAAAGTTAAAAAAATCTATAGGATGGAAGGAGTATTTATATTCTACACTCAAATAAGAAACTTATTTTCTCACTACAAGAAACTATCAAAATAAAGATGAAAATTATCTTTCAGTAAAAAATATTAGTCTATGCATTAGAAATGAAATCCTCGGAGTCACTCTCTTGTGTAATTGGTGTACAGTGCAATTAGGTTGATTCGGATCGATTTGGATCCACGAGTTTTTTTTTTTTTTTTTTTGCCTTTTTTTTGGGGTGGGACTAAGGGCACCCTATGAATTTCTAAGCACACTTGAATTTATATGTTTTTTTAATTTAAAAAATAAAATAAATAGAAAATACCAATTTTACCCTTAAAATAAATCCTAATAGTTTTGATCGGCCACATCAGACGAGCAAGAAGAAGAGTGTTCGGCCACCCTGGCCGAACATACTTCTATGTGTTCGTCCGAATGGCTGAACATACATTTACATGTTCAGCTAACAAGGACCGAATGAAGCAAGTCATGTTTTGATCGGATTTTTTACGTTTTGTTGTACAATTTTCACATGATTTTCATATATTTAACTAACTTGTGAAATTTTAATTATTATGTTGGCATTTAATTCATTAATAAATTCAAAGAAAGATGAAAAAGAGAAAGAAAGTGAAGGGGAAGAGAGAGGATACGGTTTAAAA
This sequence comes from Scutellaria minor, assembly GCA_954870855.1. Taxonomy (NCBI): domain Eukaryota; kingdom Viridiplantae; phylum Streptophyta; class Magnoliopsida; order Lamiales; family Lamiaceae; genus Scutellaria; species Scutellaria minor. The sequence goes on from OX940729.1 coordinate 8,120,455, forward strand.
TTTTTATTTTTTTTATTTTCTAAAGGACAAAGTTGGTATTTTTTAATTTTTTGTTTTTTCTTGATTAAAAATTGTATAATTGGGGTGTGCTTAGAAAAGGGTAGGGTGCCTTTAGTCCCACCCTTTTATTCATCTGTTACATTTATGTTATATTAATGTGATCTTTATATACAAATATTCTTATCTTTATGTAATATTTTAACTTCATAAAAAAATATGAATTTCAACACAATTTGTACATATATACTTTTACGTGATGTTACCCATATATTTATGTGATATTACTTGTACCAGCTTTATATCAATATAATCATACCTGAAAATGCTAAAATGTAATATATAAATTAAGATACAACTAATATATATAACTAAAATATATGACTAACATAACTAAAATGTATGATATATATTAATATCTATCTAAAAAAATATAAAGACATAAATGTCATAACATAAAGGTAAAAATATCATAATTTAAAGATATGAAAGTTATAATTAAAATGTATACATATTTTTCCAGAAAATGTAGAAAAATTATATGTTTAACGAAAACAGATTCTCAGATCTTTTATCCTATTCATTGAATTACCAACTAATTAGAGATAGATAATGTCAGACACTAATGTTCCGTCACTAACCTGATATAATTAATATTTTAGTGAATTTTTATGTTACTTTTTGTCATTAGCCTATCACCAATTTATCACTAAATTTCATCTCTAATCCGTAAATCTCTTGTAGAGTGCTTAGATTAATGAGTCACCTACAAAGAAAATGCAACCTCTAAACCACTTATTTTTCAAAAATAAATCTAATATGTTATATCAAGTCATAAAAGTGATGTGAAATGGAATCATCCTATTTTAATGATCATATGAGTTTAACATTCAGTACCTTAACTTTTATGAGGCATGAAAACCTGAAATGACATAAGTTAATTTTTTTTTTTTTAAAGAATGTGGAAGTTCTCGTGTGGTTGCTCCTCATATGGAACTATATACAAATTTTTTGAGTCTTCACAACATTGGGATTATTATAGTTGCCAAACGTGTTGAGCATCTTCAATGGAGAGGTATTTGTTGACATGAAGTGCGATAAAGATTTCAATGTTTTTTTTTTTTAATTTATAAATTCATTTAGTCAACTCTTATGAATTTTGTTTCTGTGTGAGATATGGGGTTGATGAAGATTATATATTATTTTAAGGTTTTATGATTTAATTTGGGGAGAGATAAACTAATGTAGTTTGAATAATTGATTCATAATTTTATGGCCAACAGGTTGTGAGAACTAGAAATTCTTAAGAAATAATGTTGAAGTTTTAGTAACTTAATTATCATGGTTATGTGACAGTAACCTCAACAAAATATATACTTTGCTTTAAGAAAATTATTAATTAATTCTTTTATTTAACTTTAAGAATTATGAATCTAGTGTTAAAAGGATTGTTAGTTAATTAATCAAATTAAGTTGACTAAAGTAATTTAGCTATTTGTTTTATTGAATTGCAAATATATTTTTCAAGGCCTAATACGACATTAGTTAGGTATAATATTTTGTAAGAGTTAACTGATGCAATATTAATTGGATATATATATATATATATAAACCTACAATAGAGGTGCATAGCGATTCTCCAGTAGTTAATATAATCCTTAAACCTTAAATTAACAATGTAACTGTCACGCCCCGTTTTCGTTTTAATTAAAATATATCAGAGTTGCCTTTGGGCGTGCAGAGGGGAAGAAAAGAAGAGAGGAAGAAGTATACTTTTTTTTTTTTTAAATTTATAGATAAGATAGACAAATAACGATTTAAAACTAATACTCAAAATAAGACAGCAGAAAATCAGTTTGAGCATATGATTCCGTTACAATTTTCCAAAACATCGGCACATTGCCGGAAGAAAGCAGTTTACACTAACAGCGGAAATAAAACAGGATCCATCACGAATTACAACAGTTTTACAAAACATATTACAAAAGTTTAGAAAACTTGGTTCGAAGTTCAACATATATAAAAACAACAGAAAAATCTGGATACGGCACCCCTCTCGCAGCATATCTTAGTTTTCATTGTTTCCTGTAGGGTGAGTACAGATAGGGGTGAGTGTTTTTGAATACACTCGTGGGAGTAGTTTCCGTTTTCAAGATTATCTAACAGAATAAGTATACAAACGATGAATAACACATCACGTAATTCACAACACTTAAGAATGCATTGCACACATAAACTCTTCGGTGCGGGTAATCCCCGTCTTAGCCGAATACGATTTCAATATCGTTAGTATATTTTACGGCTCACTACACCCTCCATGAGTTTTTTACGGACCATGGGTCCCTCCGTGATGAGGGTGGACTTTTGTCCACGTATAACATTAACCATAACATGATGATCACATAATATCACAACACGTAATCCCAATGCACATATATCCAAGCAGTTCATAACATGCAATTATAGATAGGCTAGCATTGGAAATGTATCAACATATCATAGCATATAAAACATAATTAAAAATAGAAACATTAAAGCCGTTAAATTCAGAAGTTACCCCCACCTGACTGGTGGTGTTTGACTTCGTGTAAAGCAAGCTCTAAAATAAATATGCACACTCCTACTCGCAATAGCCTACAACAAGCAAAAGTGATTTATTAGCTTCGTTTTAAAAGCATTACGCTTTATTAATTAAAGTACTCTCTCGGAAAGAAAACGATGATCGAAAAGAAAATGATTCAAAAGGCTTGAAACTTGATCTTATATCGAAGAGGGTTTGATTACGGTTCTATAGGCGAAATAATGGACTTAATCGGATGAGAAACGAGTGAAAACGGTGCGTTTTAGGGTTTATGGGCAGTTTCGTAATTTCTGGCTAGGGTTGACTTTGATCCGGGGTGAAAAAGTAATTATGGAGAAGTTCTGGGGTCAAAGTGGGATTTTCTGGAAACCCTGGGGTCGAAATGAAATATCCAGAAGTCTTGGGGTGAAAATCAAAAGGTTGGAAAGTTTTGGGGGTGGAAATGGGATTTCCAAAAGTTTGAGGACTAGACTGAAAAGAGGAAAAGTTGGGGGACCAAAGTGAACTTTTCCAGAATTGCAAAGGGGTCCCTAGGGTTTTGAAATTGCAAAGGGACCCCTCCCCTTCCAAACCCCTCACCCGCCGCTGCCAACCTCCATTGTCGCTGCTTCGAAGCTCCGCCGGCGACACCACGTCGCCGGCCACCACCCAACACCACCACCACACGCCGGCGCTCCTCGCGTCGGCCACCATAGCTCACGGCGGCGCTAGATGCGCCGCACACAAACACAACCAACCAAACTCACACACACCATACCCAACACTTCTGCTCGCCGGCGACACCAAGCACGGCGCCGCCCTCACGGCAGCTCCCCCAACCACCACACACACACACCCAGCGACGACATGCAGCGACGAGGAGAGAGAGAGAGAGAGGAAAAACAACGATTTTCAGGCGGCGATTGTCGGAGATCCAGCCGACTGATCATCGATCCGAGGCCGGATTCGTGAAGAGCTCGATGAGAGCTTCAAATACATGTGTAGATCGGCTCGATCGGAGAAGAGACAGAGGAGATCAAAGAGAGAGAAAGAGAGGTGGAGAGAGAGGGTTTCGCCGGCTATTTTTGGCCGATTCATGGCGGCTCCGGCGGAGGAGGGGAAGTCCGAGCCCGGAAATGGAATAGGCTCGGTGAGGGCTTCGATTCGATGTATGGTTTGCACGAAATGGGGAGGAGACGCGGCGGTGCCGGTGGTGGCGCCGCCTCCGGCACGGCGGCGCTCCGGCCACCGGCCGCCGTAAAACAGCGAGAGAGAGAGGAGAGAGTAAATCCTTATTTTTACCTTGTGTGAATATTGACCAAGTGTGGTAACTCTTCTCAACACTTGGGTGTTTTATCTACTTTTGACAATTAGTCAAATGGGCCTATCTTGGACCTCGTAACTCCGATCGGCCCGATTCTCGTTTCATTTTCTTCGTTTTACGATCACGATCGTCCTCATGTCATAAATTATACATTTTCGTTCCCTTTATGATTTCGATTAAATTACACAAGTTCTCCGAATCAATTACGTTTTTGATAAATTAAATCGTGAAATTATACGATAATTATAAGCAAACATACGATAAATTATTTCACGCATTAAATCGATTAATCTGAAACGCACAAAATTTAAATCACATAATTAAAGTTGAATTATTTATTCGTCAAGTTATGCGTCGTTTTTCCTGGGCGCTACAGTAACATTGTTGATATAGAATTGTACAAGAATTCCCTAAATAAAATTTACTATCCAGTTTTGGGTCTATTCAAGTTGGTGGTCTAATCTTTAATTATGTTGTTAACTAGCTCGTTTAGGACTGTCGCATTATAATTACAAGTAGTTATAAGATTATAGATTTAATATGTATAAGAGTAGATTTTGTATGTGATAAATTCTAATATCATCAATTAATTTATGTTTTAGATTTGGTTGAGAAGACTTAGAACACGTTTAAGAATCTTGAGATATTTTTTTTGGAAGCTTCAGGTAAGTACATCTCTCACCTGCAGTATGAGTAACTTTGTTTTGATTGTTTAATGATTATGTAAAATTACGTGAGTGCCTATTTATGTTTTATGTGAGTATGCTTTAATGAGTTGTTAAATTAAATGTTTCGTGAGTTTTTATTTATGATTTATGTGAATGTGAAGAGATGTTTTGTTAAGTGTGGTGATTCCATATATTTGATCTGGTACAAGATGCAAGTATTTTATTTTACGAAAAGTGAGAAAAGTATTTTGAGATAGAATATATATGTATATGGTTTTATTTTCTATATTTTTAAGAGACTGGTATCGGGCACCGAGACCACCCACTAGAGAAGTTAAGGGCTCCAAGACCGTCCTATGAGTATTGAGTTGCTTCGTTTGCATTCGGTGGCTAGCTACCCCGGATTCTTCGGAGTTGCGCGCATTGGTACCATGTCTGGGCCCATAATATATTATTTTCAAGTACAAGAATATATTATTGTTTTATTATTGATGTTCTTGTTTTCTATTAAGTTGGAAAAAAAATGTTTTGTGAGATAGGTGATGTACTTGCTAAGCATTATTACTTATAGTATTACCTCATACTGCAGGTAAAGGCAAATGTAAGATGTGATGCAAGGAGGTAGCAGTGCTATGCTGAACCGTGATTGGTGGCGGCGGCCTCGTAATTGGTTTTAAGAGTTTTCTAAGTTTCATGCAAAGTAAACTTTAATTTTGAGTTCTTTTGATGCAATGTTTTACACAAACGATTTAATTCTTTTTGGATGCTTTAGACTGTTTTAAAACTCTGATATGTTTCTTAACAAAATTATTTCCGTTGTTTAAAAAAAAAAATTCTATGAATCCTTATGACATATTTTTATTAATTGAAAAGTTAAGCATATTTTAGTAGAAATAACTACCCTACTAGAAGTGGGCGTTACAATAACATACAAAATTATCATATATATTTTCACACTTAAATTCTCCATTATTACACAATCCATAATTTTAAATCTAATCTCCCACTTCAATATTGTACTAAAGCCACTATATTACAATATGAATCATCTACTTCATCTTTAGGTCCTAAAAACGGTTCATGGCATATATACACCACTTTATCAACAATATTCCATATCTACCTATTACTTAATCAGGTTTTGGAAGCAACTGAGAATGAAAGTCTCAGGATTCATTTGCATAAGAGATTTGAAATATATGATTTAAAATAAATAAATTTCAAATCCTCTCAAATTAAAATAGATCCATCTATATTACTTAAAAAATTAATTCAAAATGAAAATAATTAATGAATTTCAAATATATATCTATTCAAACCATGAATAAATTTATTCAATCCTCCCTTAAATCCGTCCATACAAAGAATCCTAAAAGAAGTCTCTAGTTAGTTTCCAATTTCTTCTAAGATGTTTTTTGATGAATGACAATTCATTCGGGGAGAATAGTGATTACAAGTGGCTAAACTGACTTATGTTCCTCATATGTCTCTACAATATATTTTTTTTCTATTTATTTATTACTAATGCTTCTCCAAACTTATCAAAATTACATTGCATATCATAACAATAGTAATAATGTATTGATTAATGATTTTCACTCAACTTTTGTGAAACTTTTTTTCTATCAATTTTTTTGGGTACGGTTTCGAATATATATGTTAAAATAAAAGTATAAAATTGTGTTTTTTTTTTTTTTTCAATTTCTTTTGAGATTTAGATGAAAATAAACTTTCTTAAATATTTCTTAGAACTTTAATTGAAATTTTCAATGAAGAATCTCATCAATATATTATAACTTGCTGAAGTGACCATTTACTCATTACGAGCATATAAATCCACAATATTTTCATAAGAGACTTGATATAATTACGACATGATATATTTTAACACATCCTTAATAGAAATATTTAACATGTGTCTATGAAGATAAGACGATAATTCCAAAATAACATAATTCTATATATAATAACTAATTCCTTCACGTTGAAGTTTATCATGGGTTGATTATTTCCTTTGGTGTTTTTATTAACATGTATAATTGTACATGCATTGCCCTTTTAGTGGAATCGTACATGAGCATCTTCACAGTCTTCTCCAGAACAATCTAAACCACCTAACAACTTGCCAAGCTATAGTATAGCTAGAAAGGCCCAGATCGAATGATACCAGAGAGTATTACAGGCTCATGTTCAACCACATCATATATATATATACCACATTCTATAAACGCCTTTTTTGAAATAGTGGCTTACAATTGTGATTTTATGTCAATATTAAAATCGTGATCTTTGAAAAATATAATTGTGATTTCCATTGTAATAATGTGTTAAAGTTGAGAGTTTTGTTTTTGTTAAATTCAAAATATTATGATAAATTGTAAGTTTAGAAAAGTTGGTTTTTTTTTTCATTTTGTTTGCTAAATTCAAAAGCCCATGATTAAATTGCAATTTTGAAAATAAGGGTAGTTTTTTTTTTTTTTAATTAAGCCAATTAAAAATTAATTGTGTTAAATTATTATAATTTCTTTTAAATGATGAACTGATATTATAATTATGAGTGTAAAATTAATTTGAAATCATGTTTTCTCAACGTTTAGATGAAAACAGGTAATTAGATCTATAATTTGAGACAAATTAATGATCACGGATATTACATTTTATGTATACATACCAACATTATCAAGATCTTTTTGTTGGTCACAAGACATAATTAAGCAAATTGTACGATAATGATTAACCACGAAAATGACCGGCTAATTAAATTCCGTCGACATATGTTGATATAGATGAACGTGTATGCTTTTTCCAGAATTAAATTCTAGGTAGAACAATTTTTAATTTTATTAAAAGATCCGAAGTCATGTTGCAATTGCATATGTCTCGATCAATTATTTGATGACAAAACAATGTAAAAGGGCTTAAGTTGTTTGGTAAAAGGCCATATGTGCACTGAAATGACAAGTTAGAAAAATTGACGTTTCATAGATTCTTCAAACTTCACCACATGCTCTGGTCTCCCTTTTTAATTTACACTCCCCAATCTCATCCTCCATCGATCCATCTCTCTCTCATTTTATCTTTCTATTTTCTCAATATTATATTGTGTTCTAATTTGAAATTTTGTTTGGTCGATAAATGTCAAAACATGAAATTAAAACATGATAGATTTGGCGTGTCTCTTTCTGACAAACCCTAGCACCAACGTGGTAGCCTAGAATTAATGATAATGAAAATATAGTTCATTATCTACACCACGTTTGTATTAAAAATCTCACTCAACACTCCATTAAATCTAATAGAAATTAGCAGAAATATATGCTATATTTAGGGAGTTGTTTCCAGCAACTTAAAAAAGTGATATTTTGTATTTGACTTAGTATTGTGCTATTTAGAGTGTTCTAATTATCTGTTTCTACTTAAAGAAGCAGTAAAACTCAGAATTTCTAAAGCAACAATGAAGCAATGACCCTACTTCAAACTAATTATAAGCAGTTATACTATGGAAAAATCTTAATTTCCATGATGTTCATTTTTTAACCATTCATTAATATTATGTATTTTAATTTTGGGATAATTTCAGTTTTGATCATGTATGTAAGGTCATTTTCATTTTTGGACAACCATGTATACGTTTTCCAATTTTGGTTCTATATGTTTCCATTTTTTTCAATTTTGATCCTATATGTTTTAATTTTTTCCAATGTCAGTCAAGTTTTTCGATTTTGGTCCCGTATGTTTCAATTTTTTCCAATTTCAATTCAATTTTGATCGGATGGTCGCTGGGAAATCTCACATGACATTGACAATTTTGGGAATTTCGACCAAAATTGGATTGAAATTGGAAAAAATTGAAACATATAGGACCAAAATTGAAAAATTAGACTAAAATTGGAAAAAGTTTAAACATACAGGATCAAAATTGAAAAATGCATACTTGGTTGTCAAAAAATGAAAAGTTTCTTACAAACAGGATCAAAAATGAAATTAACCCTTTAATTTTAGTCTTCTAATTATCAAATATTTCAGTTTTGTTCGATTTTGATCGAAATGTCAATTCCTGCCTATGTGGAAGCCGGAGTTTAAAAATCCATATTAGCAATTTCAACATCATATGCAACATTTGTAATTCCAAGCAAGATGAAAATTGAAAAAAAAAATCATAATTAGAGGATCAAAATGTGTAAAATTTGTGGTAAAAATGGACAAAACATAAGTTACAAGACAAAATTTGCAATTTTCTCTTATAGTATACTATAACTATACATAAAATCACTTTCTCAAAAGCACAACTTTTGCAAACAATACCTTAAAATACACGTATAGCAACAATCCAACTAGTGAAATAAAAGACGAACACAATTTTGAAATACAACACCTCGCTCATACATGCTCTCGCTATATATGTAGGCGAGGTGCACCAAGCATATAATTCATCATCAAAAAACAAAAAACCATCTGGCATTATCCATACATAAGAAGAACTCATTCCAGAGAGAGAAGAACATGATAATAGGAAAGATAGGCAAGAAAAAGATGATGAATGGTGGGATGGTAAAGCTGAAGATAGTAGTGGAAAGGCTACAAAAGATGAGTGTAGTGTACTTAGGCAAGAAACATTCATCGAGCCTCGACGATTCAATGGTGAAGGAAGGGCATTTCGCAGTGATCGCAGAGGAAGAAGATGAAATGAAGAGATTCGTGGTGCCATTGAGCTATCTTAGCCACCCTTCATTCATGAGGCTATTGGAACAAGCTGCTGATGAGTATGGGTTCGATCACGACGGTGCCTTGACGGTCCCATGCCGCCCAACCGAGCTTGAACGGATCCTGGCTGAATCGCCGGCGCCTTCTAGGGTTGATAATAACTACTGGTGTTCATGCAATAAAACCACACTCAAGACCTACTAGTTATATATGTAATTATCTCTTTTTCTACCTACTTGTTAATTCTATGTAACATCTAGTTCTATGCAATAATGTTTCTTCTTTAATTTTATGTTATAATCTCAAAATATATATGATTAGTTGTATTTCTATAATTTTGAAAACAAAAATTTTGGAGTCTCTATTCAAGATTTTGGAGCTGAAGATTGAGCATCGTTTGCAACTACTTAATTTTTTACTTTATAATATTATTTATTCTCCTTTTTTAGTTTTTTGAACCATATTTATTCTACTATCTAGTATATACAGTACGTGAATATAGATCAGTTACTTAAACATAAGTTATTAAGTATTAAAAAAATATGTCATAAATTCAAGTAATCAGTCGTTAAGGTGCATGTGACTTGAAAAGGTAAGGAAAATCTCGATTTTCATCCCCTAGTTAAAATTTAGGTCTTCTCTACAAATTTACCAACAAGTTCATGTATTTCGGTTTCTAATAATCATTTTCTTTTCTTTTTCTTTCCCTTTTTCTTTTTTTTTCAATTTTGCTCTAATTAAATGCAAAATTGCAGTGTGGACATTGAAATTAAAAATTCATGTCGGGGATTCGGCATTCATAAAGACAAAACTCAAAATTTTGAACAAAATTGAATGAAAACGGAAAAAAAGTGATAGTTAGGGAATTGAAATTAAATACATAAAATTAATGGTAAAAAAAAATGAACAACACATAAAAGTACCAAATTTTAAATTTTCCTAAAAATTAAATCATACAACGAATCTGAAGGCACAACACAGGCTCGTTCAATCAAATATTGTTTCCCTCTTGGATACTGTATATTCTTAAATTTGAATAAAACACAATTAAAGCCTATTATTTTCTAGTAGTGCAAGTCGATAGATAATTTAATTCATAAGAGACTCGGGAATTTTTTTGAATTAAATCATTCAGTTTTTTTTTTTTTTATTGTGTTTATATATTCAAGGCTCAAGAATTTATTTTCACGGTTTCCAACATTTCAAAAAATTATGTGAGAATATTGTTCACTAATGTAAATTTGTGATACCAAAATTATACTATATATCCACAAACACATTTTTATGAAACAATCTTTATTTTATGAGTTATGGATTGTGAATTGACACATCTCACAAAATAAATCTATAAAACAATCTCATAAAAATCATACTCAATATTAATTAAATGTCTCCATTGAACTTTCAATATTGGTTCATGTCAATTTTTACAAATGAACACTAGTTGTTGTTCAACATGATTTAGCTAACATATTTAGATCATAGTAAATTTCTCGAAAATAGGTGCTAAATGGTCACAATTGAACTAGTAATAATTTGTAATATAAAGATAACACAAATAGATCATAAACATAAAACCTTTTTTAACAATTTTTTTATTAATATAAGTCACAAATATGAAATGATAATATGTTGTGTCAAAATAAGTCAAATAAACAAGAAAGGTAATTTGGACGGTTTTTAACAGCCTGATGTGACAAATGCATATACATAATTGATTGCATTTCATTATTATATATCATTTATCTGATGTGGAGATTGTGAGTGTGGTGGAATTGGGACTGTGATGTTTTATTGTAATTTATGTTACATTTTTTATTTGAAATTAATTATCACACATTTTGTATCAAATGATATCACTAGGGACCAAGGACAAAAATATCGGTATCGGTAGAAATATCGGTATCTTGATTTTACAGAAATATCGACGGATATATCGATTTCGGTGGAAATATCGATTTTTTACGCAAAAAATATAAAAACTTTGTAAAAAAAATTGAAAAATATATATAGTACTTTACATAATATTATAAGTAATATTAATACATATATTGAACTTAAATTTCAAATAAAATGATATATTTACAATAAATATAGAAATACATTAATATTATATACATCATAATCATTTTATTAAATTTCAAAAAATTAACTAAACTTAATTAAATTATGAGAGAACCTAAATGCTAGTGTACTAATTTATTTTAAACAATTTAACTAAATTTGTTTAAAATAATTATTTGCTCTACTAATCACTCATATAAAAAATATAGATATATAAAAAGAGAGATAAATAACTCGATTTTAATAGATATCCTCCAAATACACCATAAAAAGATTCATAATAAAAAAAATATTCACTTAAATTGAATTCATAATGAAAAGGGAAAAAAAAGGAAAAGAAATAAGGAAGAAAAGAAAAGGAAAAAAGAAAAAGAAAAAATGAAAAGAAATCAGCAGGAAAAAAATAAAAGAAAAAAAAAAGAAACAAAAAAAGGAAATCAGGTGCGTGGCGGCCACACGTGCACAGTACTCCAACATATCGCGATTTTTTGATCGAAAATGATTTTTTGCCGAAAAATCGCCGATTTTTCACCGATTTTTCGCGATTTTTTTGTTGAAAAAATATGTCCGGTGTTTTTTATATCGGAGACTCCAAAATCTCGAAATATCGCCGAAAAATCGGCGATATTTCAAGAATTTTTTTGTCCTTGCCAGGAACGGATTAAGGGGGTGCACAGTGATCGTCGCCCCCTTGAACTTTCAAAATAGTTCTATTTACATGTAATTTTTTATGATACTTTTTTATTTTTATTATTAATTTATAAGGCTCCGTCCCCATTACATTATAAAAATTTGTCTACTATATAAATTTTAGCCTCCAATTTGTTTTATGGTTTGATCTAAAAAAGATTCGTTCCCCTTGAAACAAAATCATAGATCCATCTTAGGTCCATACACACGGGTCGACCCAACCCGCCACACGCCTGAATAACATTAATTAATACATGATGTATATTAAATGTCATAAAATATGAAATATGATATTAAATGTAATAGATGATCAGGACTTGTGGATTTTGCGGTGTGAAACTAATAAGAGTAAGTCTTATGTGAGACCGTTTCACGGATCATGTTACGTGAGACGGACCAATCCACAACCCACATTACACAATTCACATATAAATTAATGAAAATGGGTTAGGATTGTGGGTAAAAATGATTCGTCTCACGGATATCCGTGAGCAGGGACAGAGCCAGGATTTGGTAACGAGGGGGGCGAAATATTTTTTTTTGGGATATTTATCAAAACTTTGAAATTCGAGGGGGGCGAAATCCGTATTTTTAACTACAATTACATTATATACGTATATATAAATATTTCGGTCAAAAAATTTGAGGGGGGCGGCCGCCGCCGTCAGTCTCCCCCTAGCTCCGTCTCTGTCCGTGAGACCATCTCATACAAGTTTTTGTGAACTAATAATTAATAGAAATAGGTATGATTATTGTAGAACCTATATTATTTTTGGTCCATGTTCCGATTTTCACTACACACACGTTTTTCTGCTCGGGCTAAGCTTTGATGGACAAGAGCTTCGTACGTACAAGCATGCTACTGCACCAGTACCAACGTCAATCATTTAATATTTAACTTGCTCGGGCTAAGCTTTGATGGACAAGAGCTTCGTACGTACAAGCATGCTACTGCACCAGTACCAACGTCAATCATTTAATATTTAACTCTATCATTCTCATGATTAATAAATTATTGTTATTATGTCGAATTAGGTACATAGATACGAGCATTTGAAGTTGTAGTGCTCAATAGTATTGGTTGGTATGTAGTTTGAGTGAGATCTTTTATTACATTACATGTTATATTGTTACATTTTATATTATAAATTAATCAACACAGATCACTAATTAACATGTGATATATATTAATTATTAAATGTCATGAAGTACCGGTGTAACACCAAATGCTATATTTAGAATATTGTTTGAATATTCTTATAGCTGAAATATTCCTAACCAACATAGATTAACTAAGCTAACAGCCTGTGACTTATGTAATCTGAAAGTATTCTATAATAGACTATGGATACCTCATTGCCAACATGTCGAACTATTTAATTTTGGATTACGTAATAATTAAAATTAGTACTGTTTGTACTCTATGTTTGATAAACGATTGCCACTGTGATCTTTATGAAATTGTACACAACACTTATACTTTGATTATATTTGAAACATGTGTATCACGACTCGCATATTGAATCCACAGAGCTCACCCCTCACTAATATTTTTTATCTTAGGTTAATTAGATTGCAATTGGAAGCTAAAAACATTTAAATGATTGAAAGTTCAATTAGAATTTTTATTTAGAGTTAATATACATGCATATATTTAATTGTTAATATTTTCCTGCTCGTTTCACCTTACTAAATCTGGAAGTTTCATTTTGTATTGTGTACCAGTATATCGTTGGTGAATGTTTTAAATAATTTCGTTAGTAATCATAGTTTTTGTTTATGCCTTTAATGAATATTATTTGACAAGTCATTGAGACGATGTGAACGCAATCATCAATAATCGGGTGTTGCAGATTATCGTTAACTTATAGAGGATATTACAACAAACAATCCCACAAATCATGGGATGAAATAAATAGAAGATTACAACAGTTGACTGATAATTAAAGAATTATGTACTATCCTTATTAACCCCCGTCAAGCGAGGCGTGGGATGAGGCAGAACGCAGAGCTTGGATCTCAACAACTCGAAGGCTGGCCGAGGAAGACTCTTTGTGAAGACGTTGGCTAACTGAAGATCAGATGGTACATGTTGAGTGTGTAACCGACCAGACGACACTAATTCCCGAACAAAATGGCAATCAATATCAATATGCTTCGCCCGTTTATGAGCAACAGGGTTCTAGCTGAGAAAGATGGCACTCTTGTTATTGCAAAGAAGAGTGGGTTGAGGCGTGTGAATGCGAAGCTCAGATAACAGATTGACTAGCCATTGGACCTCCGAAGCAGTGTTGGCTAAGGCTCGATACTCCGACTCGCAACTTGAGCGAGCAACAGTAGGTTGCTTCTTCGCACTCCAATAAATAAGATTACCACCAAGGAATATGGAATATCCGTATGTGGATCGTCGGGTCTCTGGGCAACGAGCCCAATCAACATCAGAATAAGCAAGGATAGACAACTCGGGTCGAGCAGTGAATGAGAGACCGAAGTGCAGCGTCCCTTTGACATACCGAAGTATTCTCTTGACAGCATCGTAGTGATCAACAGAAGGTCTGTGCAAGAACTGACTGACTTGACTGACAGCATATGAGAGATCCGGGCGAGTGATAGTAAAGTATTGCAAAGCACCAACAATGGATCGATAGAGAGTCGGGTCACCAAAGGGTTGCCCGTCGCTAGTAAATGAGCAACCTGCTGCAAGAGGTGTGCTGACTGGCTTGGATTCCACCAACTGAGCTCGCTCCAATATATCATGAGCATACTTAGCTTGGCCAACAAAGAGGCCATGAGAGGTGTAAGAAACTTCCAAGCCCAAGAAATAGCTTAACTTCCCAAGGTCTTTGATGGCAAATTCCATATTCATGCGACGTATAAGCTGCTGAACCAAAGGATAAGAGCTCTCCGTGATGATAATGTCATCGACATACAACAAAAGAAAGACCACTGATGCACCCTTATGATAATAAAATAGAGAATAATCCGATCGGCTTTGTCGGAACCCCAATGTAGTGAGAAAGACGCTAAAATGCTGAAACCAAGCCAAAGGAGCTTGACGTAGACCATAAAGTGCTTTCTTGAGGCGGCAAACATGAGATGGATATCGAGAATCAACGAAGCCCGATGGTTGGGCCATATATACCGACTTGGTAAGAATGTCGTTAAGGAAAGCATTTTTTACATCAAATTGATGAAGCCGCCATTTGTAGTGAACATAAAGAGCCAAAATAACACGAACAATAGTGGCCTTGACGACTGGGCTGAAGGTGTGCTGGAAATCAGTGCCCGGAACCTATGTAAACCCCTGAGCAACGAGGCGTGCCTTGTAACGCTCAATAGATCTATCAGAATGGTACTTTGTGCGAAATACCCACTTTGACCCGACAATATTAACACCTTCTGGCGGAGGAACCAAATCCCAAGTGTTGTTAGAGTGCAAAACATCTATCTCTTCTTGCATGACGGCAAGCCAATGAGGGAATTTCATAGCAGATTGGAAACCACGGGGCTCGGTTGCAGTGGACAATGTTGTAAGGAGAACAGTGATGGCCAAATTAACCGGATACTTAGGCTTGAAGATTCCAGCCTTGGCATGAGTAATCATGGGGTGCCGAGACACTGGAGCAACGGCTGCTGGCGGAGAATCCGACGAGGAAGAGCTGTCGGGAGTATCTGGAGAATGAGGTGGAGAGTCTGGCTGAGAGGATGTCGGACTAGCAGGTGCTGATGCAATTGGAGGAGGAACCGATAGAGGAGAGTCCGGCGCTACAGATATAGACACGGATAAGCATGGACATGGAGGTGAGGCAGAATCCATGCGTGAAGAAGTAGGAGTCGAAGAGCCAAAATAATCCTCATAACTCGTGACATCCAGATCATCGGCGGAAGATGTAGAACCATGTTTAGAAAATGGAAATATGGTTTCGGCGAACTGAGCATGGCAGGAAAGGAATACCCGGCCTGTAGTAGGATCGTAACATCGGAACCCTTTGTACATGCTGCTATAGCCAATGAAGATGCAAGGACGGCTTCTGGGAGCCAATTTATGCAGTGAAGAATCACGGAGATACGGAAACACCCGGCAACCAAAGGGTCGAAATTTTACATAGTTTGGCATCGTACCAAAAAGAACCTCAAACGGAGAGATATTCCCAAGCACAGGGGTAGGGAGCCGATTAATGATATGTACTGCAGTCGCAAAAGCATCAAACCAAAAAGAAACAGGAGCAGAGACATGAAATAACATAAAAAGACCTGTCTCACATATATGTCGATGCTTGCGTTCCGCCCAACCATTCTGCTGAGGGGTGTAGGGGCAAGAAATACGATGATGGATGCCATGAATATCAAAGAAATTACGCACTCTATGATTCAAAAATTCAGACCCCCCGTCACTCTGAAAAGTTTTCAGAGTTGCCGAAAATTGGTTGCATACAAATGCATGAAATTTAACAAATATGTCATAAAAATCAGACTTCGCATGCATCGGATAAATCCAAGTGAACCGAGAAAAATCATCCACAAATGCAACATAATAACGATAACCAGTAGAATTTGCAACAGGTGCAGGGCCCCACAAATCACAATAAACAAGTTCCAAAACAGCAGAAGCTCGTTTATTATTCAATTCAAAAGAAAGTCGCTTACTCTTGGCTAATTGACAAGAGGAGCAAACAGTAGGATTCGGCAATAAAGAAGTAACACCCAAATGTCCATGTTTATTCAATAAAGAGAGAATAGAAAATGGGACATGCCCCAGGTGTAAGTGCCATAAATCAAAACTAGCTTTTAATCTGGTGGAACGAACACTAGAGAGAAATGCAGGAGTGCTACGATCCAAAACATAAAGACCATGCTCACACCGGCCCTGAGCTAGAACTGCCTTGTTGATTCGGTGCTGAATAATGAATGATTTATCAGAAAATAACACATCAACGGGATAATCAGTAGTTAATTTGCTTATAGACAACAGATTTTTCGTAATTTGAGGCACCACAAGAACATCAAGCAATTTAACACCATTAGATAAGGAACGAGAACCAGTATGAGATATGGGAAGAGATGTACCATTTCCAACCACAACAGACTGATGACCAGTGTAGGGCTCGACGAAATCAAGAGACGCGGGCTGAGCAGCTATATGGGCCGAAGCCCCTGAATCAACAAACCAATCTGGTGTGGTATTGTTGGGCTAAAGCATGAAAGTGCACTGGGCCTGAAAAGCTTGGGCCAAATCAGCAGCCCGTGGAGCCCGATATGCAACAGGTGGCGGAGCAGCCCTGTTGAGGAAGATAGGGCACTGGTTTGCATAATGTTCGTCAGTGGACAACTAACACCGGGAAGGACGGTGCGTATAGCCACGGCCACAATCGCCGGACTGACCACCGGACTGATTGCCATGATTGTCGGAATATTGGTTCTGCTGATTTCCATTCTAACGAGAACCGGACTGCCAAGAGGAGCCCGAGGTACGGTGAGTATCAGCAGTAAATGCAACTTGGGACTGAGATGGAGACGCATCCATTGCCTTTGACATGAGGTCGAACTACACAGCTTGATGCAGAAGCGTCGTAAATCCAGGAACTGGTTCAAGAGCCATACGTGTGTCTGCAAAATTAGCGAACTGTGCTCCCAATCTGCGAAGGAATAAATGACTCTTGTCGGACTCGTCTATCGGCCGTCCAATCGCCGATAACTGGTCACAAATAACCTTGAATTTCTTTCCATATTCTTGAACAGAAAGAGAGCCACGATGAAGCGAGAGAAGTTCCTCACACAATTGATTCGCGCGAGAGGTGGAGGAATGAGCAAAAGCACACTCGAGGGCCAACCAAGTATCACGAGAAGTCATACAATCGACAACCTCAACCATCGCTTCTTCCAAGAGAGAGGCGGAGAGAACTCCCAAGATTTTCTGATCCTTTATGTGCCATTCGGAGAAAGCAGGATTAGCAGATTCCTTCCCGTCGACGATAATGGTGGACGCAGGAGGTTTGGACGACCCATCCACAAATCCGACGAGATCAAAACTGGTGAGCATCGGCAGCACCTGTCATTTCCATAACAGAAAATTGGAAGAGGAAAGCTTGATAGTAAGCGTGTGGATCATTGTAGTAATTGACAGAGAATCGGCAGAGGAAGAGGAAGACGCCATCGTGCAGAGAACGCAGATTGGAAAAGAGATGAAGAAAGTAGATCGGAAGAGAAGGAGAAAAAGGGTGAACCGATGTTTCAGGCTGATACCATGAGAGGATGTGAATGCAATCACCAATAATCGGGTGTTGCAGATTATCATTAACTTATAGATGATATTACAACAAACAATCCCATAAATCGTGGGATGAAATAAATAGAAAATTACAATAGTTGACTGATAATTAAAAAATTATATACTATCCTTATTAGTCATGGGCTTCCTTGTTATATGTTGTGTTTAGATACAACTTATTATCTTTTCATTATATATTAAAATAATATTCAGGACAAGGATGAGAGGAATTAATAATGACATTTTTTTTTTTATCACCATTAAGAAAGTGGGCCGATCCACCACCAGCCTATCTTTAACAATAATACAACTGGACCAACTTCCCTTTTATTGGGCTACTTCTGCCACATAACAGTCCATCTTTGGAGGGTATTTCGTCAACTAATTATAATTGCAATAAATCATTTTGCCAATTTAAAAAAAAAAAATCAAAATAATATTAAAAATGGATAAATTTTATAATAAAACCCAATTTATAAATTAATTCTCATTATAGACCCAAATTTTAATAAGTGAGTCTTACGTGAGATGGGTCAACCCACAACCCACATTTCATAATTCACATACAAATTTGTGGAAATAGGTTTAATTTGTGGGTAAAAATGATCCGTCTCACGGAAACTATCCGAGAGACCGTCTCATGCAAGTTTTTGTGATAACTATCTGTGAGACCGTCTAACATGAGTTTTTGTGCAAATTTTAAAGTTTCTCAATAAGGGGTTCAACTAACTTTTTTTTCTCAATTTAAGGCTTGAAAATTAAATTGAGTTCTAAATTCAAGACAAAATTCTATTTTTTTTCTTTTTTCATTATATTTATAGAATTATATATATTTCAATATGTATTTATGTTTAAGATAAATTAAGACAAGTTAATGCAATTTTGAAACTATCTTCATCCTACTTGTATTAATATATATATAAAGATCGTTCCAAAATTGAACTAATTAACTTATCTTTATTTATCTAAAATATAAATACATATTCAAAAATATAAAAAAAAAAAAAAATGAAAACACAATCTTATTTTAAATTGAGAACTCAATCTAATTTTCAAAACTTAAATTGAGAAAATAGATTATGAACCCTTATTGAGAAAGTTTAAAATTAGATCTAAAATTAAGAATTAATTTATAAATTGGATCTTACTATGAAATTATCCTTAAAAAAATGTAATGATCTCAACTCAACTAAATGATCAAATGATTCATGAGAAAGAGAATAGAAATGGAAGACACGAACTAGCTAGCACAATAGTCACAGTATTCATGATAAATAAGTGTTAACTTGGAATTACTAATAAACTTAAAACAAATTTTGAGGTTCCGTCATAATTATATATTAACTGTACTTCAATTTTGCTACTTAGCATCAAATCTTACATTGTCTTTATCCTGCAATACAAAGAGAAAATATTATAAGTGAATGCTTAGTAACATCATAGTTCTGCATAAAATATTTATAAGATGTAAGAATAAATTTTGTTAAACGAGTTTAGTTCAAAACACCCTCTTAATTATGATTAGAGGAATTAGTACTAACTTTAGATAAGAACTTTCCAGAAATATTATGGTACTCCATCCACATCCCAACGTGACTGGTCATGTCTTAATTAAGATCATTTGTGTTGAATGGTGATTCTGGTACAATTTTCATAAATTTCTTCACTAATTTTATGGTTTCGCTAAGAATTAATTTGTCAATTCCTGATTTTCTTTTTTAATCCATTTTGGACTTAAAGTTACGATTTTTTGTTAAGTAACATTAGAATTAGAATAAGTACATGATTATAAGCGATTTTAGGTGGTTTTTTAACCTTGGAAGTTTAGACTAACAAGGAAATGAACATACATCCAAATAAATACAAAAATAAGAATTGAATTTATTTAGTACATATTGGAATAGCCAAAAAATTATCATCTTGCAACATACTGATTAAAATTTCTATAAAAATTTGATTTTTGTTCCTAAAGTCAACATCTTCAATAAATTTGTATAATATTACAGTTGACAAGAAATTAAATCCTCAACCTCCTCTATGCTAGAAGGGACCATGATCTACAACATGTTTTTGTAATGAACTACTAAATAAAAGCAATATCAGTTCATGAAATGAGCTTCGAGCACATGATCATGACACACCATAAAAACGTCACACTCAATAACAAATTATATTTAACCTAATTTTTCATTTTAAAACTTAATTTATGTACTTTGTATATAGATTATAAATCTCCTTAACTCACCACAACATCAATATCGATCCAACAATTCTGTTACATTACCAACAGAATATGTACACCGCTGATATATGACAAATCTAATACGATCATTAATTTCAAATTACACGGTGGAAATATGAGCATTTTCTATCAACCCAAATTACCATCTCCGAGACCCCAGCAATATCAACAGTTTTGATTCTTTTTTTTTTTTTTTTTTAATTTTCCACGGTGGACATGAAAAATGTCCTTTAGCTTTATGTCCACATCGATCATTAGGGAAAAAGTTTAGGCTATGTTTATCAACTGAAATAAGAGTATGTAGCCATTGATATAGTAGAGAAGCTGGGGTTGGATCTTGACATATTTGTCCCTAAAAGTCATTTCGTTTTCGTAGTCATGCCCATACCTTTTTCCACCATTGATGCATTCTTTTCCAGTTCATATCATTACTACCATGAACTATGCACTTTCCAATTATATAATAATCACAAAAATAAATTATAATAATTTAATAAAAGGAGTTAAGTTGTCTCCATTAAAGTAGTGTAATTCATATTGACTTGCATCTTCTCTCGAAACTTCTGAGTTGATTGAGAAGCAAATTAATCCACCTATCACCTCCACACAATCTGCCAACCTCTTCATTTTTCCTTTGGTTTATTAATATATATATATATTTTTAGGATAAATTTTCAATTTCTTTGAAATATTAATTTTTAGTTTCATGATCAAGTCCCATTGCCTGATTACCACCAGAGTAATATACAGATTGAGGATGTGAGTTGCTTAATTATTAAGAGATATTTACTCCTTTTCAATTATTGTTGCAAACTATTAATAAAAAAAACATTTAATAGTTATGATTATGACTTATGAGTACAAAATGTCATTATATAATGTCCCCTTGTGGAGTACTAAAAGATATGATGACCATAAAAACCATAAGTTATATATAAATGAAAACCTTGTAAAAAACAAAATAAAGATAAAATTAGAAGAAAAAAAATTAATTTTTTTAGTAATGAAAAACCACACATGAATTGAAACATATAAAAAGATAGTATTTTGAAAGAAAAAGGAAGAAAAGGAATACACAACTTCCCCCTTTAAATACTTTTCCACTTACATTAAACTCTTCCCTGCAGTTTAATTATATACATGCACAGAGAATGCAAAATTGATTTGTTTTTTTTTTTTTTGTAACGACAACAAATAACATATCAATTTTAATTCATTCAAAGTTGCACCTAATTTTGTGGTTTGCAGTATATTTCCATCATGATTTAAATCTTGACATATAAGATTATAAAAACATGAATATACTCGTAATTCAACCGTAAAAGATTCCGTATATTTTGATACATTTGTAATTAAAGGCCAGTAAATGATATTTTATTTTGGTGAAATTGGTATCTTTAATTTCAATATAAATTCAGACAAGCCCTGAGTGGACTTACTAATATTAGAGAATATTAGTTCTTCTTACTAATATTTGATTTTATTTTTTTATTAATTTGTTTGATCATTCTCTTTGCAAGTATTGAAAACCCTCACATGGTTGTATCTGGTGTAATCATCAGGAACCCCACCCATCACATGTATTTGGATTGGAATCCAACCATATATACATATCCTCATCAATTTTCTCATTATTAAATAAAGCACGCTTTCTTCTTTGTATTTTAGTCGTGTTACAAGTTTGTCGTTGGAATATTGCATGAAGCTGCCATGATTCTAGCTACCATTAAATCGTGTTGTTTTAGTAGGTGGAATATTCTTTGCACTTGCCCACCCCACACTTATTTATTTTTTAAAATTTATTTATTATGATGTCATGATACCAATATGATTAAGCCTATACACATAAGTCAATGTAATTATCTTTGATGTCTCGTATATTAGTGTGGAATGTATTTAATAATACATTTCGAAGGCTTACAACTTTTAATAATACATTTAATATTAGTGTCGGAATCACAACTTTTATCTAAATCCTCATTTTAACTAAACTTTTTTATTGATCTAAATAATGTAATCTTATATATATATATACACACACACTTTTTTTTTTTTTTTACCTCAATCAATTTTGAAAAAAAAAAATCATACTTTACACTTACTTTGCATTTAATTATTACGTAAATCTCTAAGTACGAGCTGGGCTCTTGCTCAATGGGAGAGATATCCATGCAATATATTTTTATAAAGAATTAACAAAATCTAAATTCTAAAGTATGCAAATAACAATAAACTTTTCAAATTTTATACTTCATTAATATATATATATATATATATATATAATATAATTCATGCATTTTTTTTTTCAAATTAACTACCTTTTTTTTTCATTGTTAACTAAATAAAGGTTCAACATTTTCAACTAAACCAATTAAATCTCACTTATGCCCTTCATCTACTTATTGAAATCCATTATCATAATTTTTTTATAAGAGTGTTATAATGAATTTTAAAACGTTACTCTTTTTTGTTGGGGGGGGGGGATTGGACCTTTTCTTTTGGTGGGAGAGAGTATTTCATTAATTTTTGCTTCTGTTGATTCGTGGGGTGTTTAAAAAATATTCAATGTGAAAAAAACTAAATTATAACATAAAATAATTATAAAAGGAGTTAGTAAAATAAAATCAAACATTTCAAGAAAAAAAAAATTAAAGACTTTTACCTATCATAATATATATTGGATTTTGGAAATGAGCATGCATGCACATTGAACATGCATGATGGCATGCATAACGAAGCATTGTATTGATGTGCATGACATACATTAGGCTATATTATTTTGTCAAGATAAAATATGACTCATGATTGTCATCGTCAAAATGTCAGCAGTCGATTCCCTAATTTTGGCAAAGGGACTACATGATTTGAAATTTGAAACATGATAAAGATATTTTGAATGTGCCATAAAGGGATATCCTACTCATAGTAATGATTTAAAAAAAAAAAATTGTTATATTTGTATATAAAATATGATATGCTATATATAAAACCAGACACTGACAGTTTACATCTCACTTTAGGGGCTGCTCAATCATGAATATTATAAATATAAAATAACATACATTAGTGATCAAAACATAAAATTTATATAAATATAAAGTTTAACTACATTAATATATTAATACGATTACATCATATTATTTCTAAAATTTACGACCCTTGTGATTCGCACAATGGATAATCAAATAACCAATAGTATACCAAAGAAATTAAACAAATACTATTGTAATAAACTAGCATAGTTTGCAAAAGAGTTACAAATAAACTAAAAACTATACAATTAATTAATTATGAACAATTATGACCCTAATAATTCACATAATAAAATAATCAACGATTTAACAAAGAAATTTAGAAAATTCATAATCATATTAAAACAAGTTTAATAGTTGGTAGAACCTTGAGAATTTGATTATCCATCCTAACATTCCTCAATCAGTTGGAATGTGGTGTGAACTCTACTTAATTTGTTTGTGTAAAAGGTTTAAAATAAAATATTGCATCTAACAACTGACATAAAATATATTGCAAAGTTCAGGTTTCAACACTACAGGACATTCATAAGTTTAAATCTCCTTAAAATAATCAGGCCCTTGTCTGATTTTGTATTTGTTTTTTGTTTGATAGAAAATAATTAGTAATGATTGTATGTAAATAGAATATTATGATTCACAAAATAAGAAAGTGATGTCATGATTTACAAAATATAAAGGGAAAATCAACCTAACAAACCATATGGAAGACATGGTGGTTGATTTCCAAATATCCATAGTGTACATGTTATATCATTCTAGAATTTACTTGAAATGCGAATCAAATGATAAGACGATACTTTCCAAAAAAATATATAGCAATCAACGAAATGTAAATATTTGAGTTATAAAAAAATGAAAGGTCGAAACCACTTGTACTATTTAGGATTATGTATCCAACAATGATTTACATTGATGGCCATGGTGAATATATAACAAAATATGTAGTAATTTGAGACGATCCAATCGAGATGTGTACAATAATGGTAGCATTGTTACGATGAATTAAGTTTTGGAAAGATGATGTGTATGTATATTGTACAAATTGCAATTTTTCATATTTCATGAAGTACTAATATTTATAATTTTTAAAATGCATGTTGCAATTAAGAATTACCTCATAAATGGTAATTTTTTTTTTTTTTTTTTATCACAATTCTTAAGAGAAGATATTATAATGTTTAAATGGTGCACTCCAGTTGATTTTAAAGCGTGTAGCATTTGTCATGTTTCATATATATTTATTTATTGATTTTGAATAAGTGGATGATGAATAATAACTCGCCAAGTATAAATCCACCCATTATAGAATTTAAAAGACCCTGATATTGAAGAAAGAATCAGCAGAAAAATACAAAATTAGAGGGAAAAAAAAAAGAAAAAAAAAGGAAAATTAGGAGACAGAATATATAGCAGGTTGAGTAGTGTAAAAAAGAGCAGAAAATGCAGAGCAAAAGGACATACGGAATTGGACAGCAGCCATACTGCCATAGTGCTCTACAACTCAACTAACAATAAATGAGACAAACAATTGCTTGTAGCAATCTGCTACAAGACAAACAATTGCTGCTTAAGGAAAATGGATGCCACTTTTACACTTTTGTCTTTGTGTTTTTAGCAACTATACATGGAAAACTCATAAGAATATATATATATAGAGGAAAGTATTCAATTTACCATGAAAAATATAATTATTTATATTTCTTACCATGATATATAATAGTGTTGAAATTTATACCACAAAATATAATAGTATGCCACTTTCTACCATAATTTTTGTCAAAGTCAACTATGATGAAATGACAATTAATATATATATATTTTTTTTGTGAAGTAGAATTACACGTGTAGTGCTAGGGTTGCAACTTTGAATTTGGCAATGCAAGAATTAATTTGGCCATGCAAGAATTCAATTAGAAGGGCACGTGTAGTACTAGGGTTGCACCTATTATTTTGCCCATGCAAGTATTAATTTGGCATGCAACTATTCAACCTAATTTTTTGTTTTTTTTGTTCTCAATTTTTATTGTTGGGTTCATTGCATTTGTATATGCACGTGTTTTAATTTTATTGTGCAACTACGAGTCACTATTACACCAATTTTTTTTGTTTTTTTCTTCTCATTATTTACTGTGAATTCACTTTATACTGTGAATTCACATGCAATTTTCCTGTGTTTTCTCCATCTATATATGTTGATAATTTCCGTAAGAAATTATCATACAACATTCTGAAGAAAAAATTATCTGTAAAAAAAATTCGACGTTTTGGCTCTTGGAAGATTGAAAGAAATATCATTGAAATCAGAAAGGTATGTTCAATATCGTTGAACCCTAATTTATGTACGGATTAGGTTTAATTTGTTTTAATATATGCTTGAATTCATGTTTGGAATGTTGAATTAGGGTATAATCTTGCATTTGATAGGGTTAATTTGTTTGAATATTATTTTGAATTCATTTTTGAACCGGTTAAAACGGGCATAATCGACGTTTAGGGTTTCGATTTTTATAGTGTTAAACGTGATTATGGGAATTTATCACGTTTAACCCTATAATTATAGTGTTAAACGTGATTAAAATTCGAAATATATTTTATAGTGTTTAACGTGAATAAATTGAAAATTCACGTTTAACCCTATAAAATATAGGGTTAAACATGAATAAATTGTAAATTCACGTTTAACACTGTAAAATCCGAATTTTATATTGTTAAACGTGAATTTACAATTTATTCACGTTTAACCCTATAATTATAGGGTTAAACGTGAATAAAAGTAGAAATATTCACGTTTAACGCCAAGTGCCGAGAAAACTCGGCAGCAGCCGAGGAGCACCTGCCGAGCTGCCGAGAAAACCCGGTAGATGCCGAGAAGCTGCCGAGGCCGCCGAGATTTTCACCCGACGCCGGGTACGCGTGTGCCCCGTCGTGTTTTCGATCGGATGTCCTTTTTTTTTTACCGTCGGACGTCATCATCGAGAGCTGCCGACGAGAAGTTTATGACCGAGGGTCGTGGGCCCGGTCAAAGTCAACCCTTTGACCAAAATTACCAAAACACCCGTAAACTTAAAACGCCCCGTTTGAGCTCGTTTCAACTCCGATTGAGCTCATTCTTTTTTCGTTGTCACCCAAATTTCATCCTCTATCATCTTAGCATTCTAGACTGAATTTTCAATCTCGTTTCTGAACTGATCTTTAGGTCTCTATGGAATCTCGCGTCTGATTTCGAAGTAATTTATTAATTTTAGTAATCCCCCTTTAATAATTTATTACTAATGTTAATAATTAATTTTTTTAATTTATTGAGAACCGTCATTTGATTGTAGATCTAATTTTATTTAAACGATCATTTATTGTGTTTGGACAGCAAAATCCACTATTAATTATTTAGTTTGTTGATAAGAAAATTATTATGGACCTATTGTTTGTTTCTCAATTGTTATAATATCTCGTTGCAACATTGAAATATTTAGTTGTTTTTTTTAGTTTATTTGTTATTTATTATGTGTTTTATGGTACTGACAATCCTGTAATTTTTTTTTTCAGTGTCCATCAAAAAAATGGCAGTTGAAGTTATTGTATGGTATGGAGGCTACTGGGAAGGTTTAGAATACACCAACGGTTTTGAAGAGGTCATTCACCTTCGTGAAAGAACCCTATATGATTTAATGTTCTCCATTCATGAAGTTATCCGTGCCGACATGACGCAGTGGGGATATGTGATTCACTCACTAATTGAAACTGACGGGAGGGTGAAGAAGATAGAAATAAAAAATACAACCGTTTTGCAATGAATATTATCAGTGATCGGTGAGGCTCTTGTTGTTTTTGTTACCCTGACGAGGTTAGACGTTGGACAATCCGATATTGTCGTGTCTCCAGAGCCTGAAAGTACACCACATGCAGGGGGATCGTCTTGCCACGATCATCCAGAAGACACCATCACGACGGATGACCAAAGTCACCGGTGTGGTGAAATTAGTGTTCCGTTTTCTTCTAGCTACACGGATCCGCAGTCAAATGTGTGCACCGACCAAAAAAATCCCTATTTTGGTTCTGTTCCCCTCGGATTCCAATCTGACGATGGATTTCAGGCCAGATGGGGAATACCCAATGATGACGACAGTAGTCGGTTTGGGAGTTCTTCGGGGATGCAGTGGGACCCTTCACCACCGGAACATGATCGAAATGATTTCGGTGGCAGACTCGATTTAAACAGCACCCCTACACGGGTCGGACAAGAAGGTGTGCAATCATGTGGAGCATTTGATGAAACGGGTCGTGATCCAACACCAGATCATGAAGATGATGATCCAAGTGGTAATCCTGCACTCTTGATTAGTTCATTTCATTTTGATTGTATTGAATTCATCGGTTGTATTATTTCGGTTTCATGTCTACCTGTATGTAGGTTCGGACAATGCAGTTGACGATTTCGAATTAAATACTGATCAAGAGAATGCTTTGAATGCTGAACAGCGAGAGAAGCATGAGCAATTTTGTACGTACATATTAAGACCGCAATGGTCTATCCCCGATATGTGGGAAATCGAGTTACCCAATGAAGGGGAGTTCGAGGGGGGTGAGCAAGTTACACACATTTTACAAAAAAGGAACACCTTCCTCAATAAAAATGAAGTGCAGACAGCTGTAGACCAACATCATCTGGAAAATCAGGTAGAGTATCGCGTGACCCATTCTGATAGACACAGATGGTTTGTGAGTTGTAGGCACGAAGACTGTCCTTTCACACTCCATGCAACCGAGAAATATGACCTTTGGACAATATCAAAGAGTGTCTTGCAACATACTTGCACATCGTATCTGAACCGTAGTGCTCCACGACGACTTTCTTCTGCTTTCATCGGCGAGTACTATGCGGACACACTTCGGAGGGAGAGATCGACTATCGGACCCAGGGGGATCATTGACGAAATGCAACGGCGACATGGTTTGACGGTAAGTTATAAGTCCGCGCTAAAGGCAAAACGTCATGCAATGTTCCTCGCGTACGGTGATCCGAAGAAGTCATTTTGGAATCTTCCATCCTACTTGCATGTTTTGAAGGAGACGAATCCTGGAACTTACACAGCCTTGGAAATCGACTCGAACGGAAAATTCAAATACGTGTTTTATGCATTGGCCGCCTCAATTATGGGATTTGTAAGATATTCACGGCCGGTAATTGTGGTGGATGGGTGTCACTTGAAAGGTTTGTATAAGGGAATTGGATTTGTTGCTGTTACTTTGGATGGAAACGATCAAATATTTCCGCTGACGGTTGGCGTGGGAAACGTTGAGAACGATGCATCTTGGACATGGTTTTTGGAAAATGTCCGTGCAGCTTTTGGATGCCCAGAGCAGCTACTCATTGTGTCCGATCAGCATCGTAGCATTGAAAATGCCACAAAAGGTGCATACCCAGAGGCAACCCAAGGACTGTGTTGCTACCATCTTCAACGAAATTTAGCGAGGTATGGAGCACATTTGGTTGGAATTTTCAAGAGGGCTGCCTATTGTTATGACCGTGACGAGTTCGAGAGGTACGTTACAAAGCCTATTTATTATCAGTGATTTACTCGAATCCCCTATACACATGCACTTTTATACGTTATTTTTTTGACTTTATTTGGCAATTTAAATTTTCAGGTACATGAACAAGCTAAATGAATTACAGGTCCAGGGTGCACTCAATTCATTGAAGGAAGTAGGAATCAACAGATGGTCGCGTGTGCACTGCCCGGTCAGAAGGTTCAACTTCATGACATCGAATGCTGCAGAGACGTAGAATGCTCGACTCCTGTGGGTGCGGAGGCTTCCGGTTTGTTCGTTTCTGGAAGGTGCTCGTAAGATAATTGAGAAGTGGTTTTACGAAAGAAGAACGACTGCTCAGAATAGAGAAGAAATTCTAACAAGTGTGATACACGATCGACTTATCGATTATATAAGACTTGGACGACATATGAATGTGGATAGGCTTGGACGCCGTAAATTCAAGGTCACAGACCATCAAAGAATTTTTACCGTTGACCTCAATTTGAATGAGTGTACATGTTCTCTCTTCCAGCTGGACTTGATACCATGTTCGCATGCATGTGCCGCCATCAGGTAGCTGATTGACCATAAAATATTTTTTCAAGTATATCAACTGTTTAAATTTGACATTATGTTGGCCACTAAACGTAACAAAAAAAATTTGCTCCTCGCAGGCTCTCAAATGAATCGGTGACTGAATATGCGTCTGCCTACTACACTACAATGTCGCTGAGGGGGATGTGGGTCGGTGATGTTAACCCTGTGCCCGAAGCACAAGATTGGATCGTGCCATCCGATGTTCGGGATGTTCTATGTCGGGCCCCTGATAAACCAAAACAGGCTGGTCGACCCAAAGGTAAGCGAATTCCATCAACGGGTGAGTTTTCAGGGCGAAGAAGGGGGAGAGGGCCATGTGGTCGTTGCGGTGGTTCGGGTCACAATATAGTCAGATGTCCCGAAAACGTCGTGCCCATACCTGAACAGGAAGGGGAAGAGGGATTCGATAACAAAAATACATCTGCAGGGCGTCCGCAAGTAAGGACGAGAAGACATAAAAAATACAGTTTGTGTCAGTCTGAAGAACATACAAAAAGGAAGTGTCCTCTCTATCGAATCAATCCTTCACCAGAGGGATAACTTGCGGTGCTTTTAGAACAGGGTATAATTAAGTGTCGGTTTGCTTCGGGATTATCATGTAATTTGAATTTGGTTTTCAATTCACATTTGTCACGATACATGAAGATATGCAGATTTTCATATAATACTTTTTGATACCCTAAAATGTGTGTGCCAACACTTATAGATAATTTCAATCAGATGTTAGAATGAGAAATCAGTAAATTTAATGTTGTTCAGGATCCACAATTACAAAATAAATGAAACTAAAGACGAGAAGTGTATCATTCAAAAGATGGATTGTCGGACCACAATATCTATTGTCACCGGTGATGCACTAACCATCCAAGAAATCGAGCGCCACTGTGTCTCCATCAGTGCTCCATCTGTAGATGTCGAGACCCATCCGACGCCTAATCCTGTCTACACCATCGAATAAATAGGGTCTAGGCCACATGCGAGTCAGACAACCCTCGATGGACATCAACGCAAATATAGCGCACGAACTGTTGTCGTTCTGTACATAACAACGTGCCTCATCTCCTACGTAGAGCTGATACTCAGGTGGGATTGGGAAAGCTTCATAGTTCTCCTCTCGGCGTTTGTCGTTGAAGGACGCGTACTCGAGAAGGGGAGGGAGAACACGACGGAGAGGCAGTGTCTGCACCACTCGGGTTATTTCCTTGCTCTTGTTGTAAGTGTGCAACATGCTATCATAGAGTACAACACGTCCGTGGCTCAGTTGAATCTCACACGCGACCCAATGTTGGTTGATGTTAATCACCGTCAGTATCTGTAGCAATTTAATGACATATAAACATATCTGAACTGATCGCGATTCAACGTAGGTTATGTTCAAAATCGGTTAAATATAATGTGATTGATATAAATTACACTTACACTATCGACATCCCTCCACCAAGGTCTAATGCGCCCCCACCTAGGATGTGTACCTCTGACGTAGGGCATCAACAACTCCAAAGATGCAGCTGGAAAGTTCTCTCTCTTGACAGACGTAACATTTTTTTTGTGTTCTGGCTCACCAGCATGCGCCTCCTAAAAAATAGCCTTGCATTTTTCCTAAAGAAGTCATTGCATTTAATTGTTAGTACTATGTCAATGGATAATAAATAATTACAAAACTGAGTGAAAGAGCATTACAAAAAAATGTGTGTCCACTATGAGAAGTTTGCCAGCTAAAGCACGATCGCGTCTAACGCCGACGAACTTTGCATTTGTTTGAAGAATGTCGAGGTATGCATCAATCGGCTATAGCACAAGACCAATCGTCAATACTCTCACACCGTTTGCTCATATTCAAATAGTAAGCATATCTACATTTATGAACAAAGAGTTTGTAATAAGAATACATACCTGATAGTTGACGTCCACGCCCGGGGCCACAAATGCACTGAAAAGTTCAGGTCCTACTGTGTAGCCGGTACCCACGTTAAGCCTGAAATTTTTAAGAAAAAATTGATTAACACAATAAAGTCACTAAAAATTTTGGTTGTATGTTGACGAGAGAGGGGACTCACTGTTCGGCATCAGAACCGGATGCCATGTATCTATCGAACTCCTCCTCCTTTGCGAGCAATCTGGGCCGTCTTTCATCCCGTATGAACGGGCTACGGATATACTTGCTCGGGGCTCTCAATCTCACATTTCGGATGTCGGCACTCGTCTGAGGGATAGTTGACGATGAGCTCTCATATTCGAATCCTCCTACTGTGTCGGCCGGTGTGTAGGGTACCAGGGCACCACCAGCTGTAGAGGTCCCCAAATCAAACTGTACAGCTGATATAACTCTATGAGATACACCAGTGTCGGGGGGTAACAGGAGTGCAGTCCGGGACAGCATTCTCATGTGCATCCAGATCCTGCTGAAAAGGTGGATCCGATCGAAAGTAGGTGGGCTGATAAAATCCGGATCCCCAACCGCGATAATCTGGCTCACCCGGTGGATAAAACTGCTCGTGATAGGAGGGCGCCTGCTGGTAGTAGTCCGCAATCCCTGACTGAATCATGTTCGGGATCTCCAACTCCAATCGTTGGAGATCCTCGCATCGGCTCTCATCCAGGTGTCTGAAACTGTCATCGACATAGGCCCGCATCTCAGAGAACTGATCCCCAACGTAGTCTCTCATACTCATCATGCTTGTGTTCAGTGCTTCAAAGCCAGTGTTGAACATGTTCTTCAGCTCATCAAACATCTGTCCAACACCGGCTGGATCAAACTGCCCTGGATATGACGAACCTGGCTGGTCGGCCGTAGGAGATGCATGTGGAGGATGCACCGGCGACTGATGGTCATAGAATGTGTCGCGATGCTCTGTCTGATATGCTGGATAACCCTCATTCTGATAACCATCGGTATTGGAGGTGGGCAGCCAACCACCACGCTGTTTTGGATTGTCATGCATATCTGATATAGGGACCTCCACGTAGTGGCATGCTCTACCCTGATAGTCCTTCTCGGTCTGATGCTCGGCCACACCATCGGTACCCTGCTCAGTGGCCGGTAAGTCGCGTTGAGCCGTCCGCCGAGAACTCTCTCCAGCCACCCGGGCCAAAAGCCTTGGTCGACCTCGACGGGTTTGTGTTGGAAGCTGAACCCCCTCTGTGAGATCATCGTCAATGTACTTTATGTATATCTGTCGAGTCTCTCGACTCTCGACCCTGAGAGTCTCGTAACACACAAGACCCTGCAGTAGTGGTAGTTACAATAAAACGAATTAGAAATAGCAGTAAGTACGTGGAAAGAAAGATAATTAAACATATGTGTGTAAGCTAAGATCGAAATCAACATACCTCCTGATCTAGCTCCCTCGAGACGTCGTCCAGTGGAAGTTTTGTCGACCACCTCAAAAGTCTCGGCAACACCTTGTGAGACTTCGAAAGATGCTTTCCAGCGTACACTCCAGTGTATGGAATCGCCTCGAAAGCCCATACCTACAAAGTTATAACAACAATTCACATTTGTAAGTACATTACATTTTGACATCAAAATTTGGAACCAAAAAAATTGACAACTAATACTAACCATTACTGCCAAAGAGAATCCGTAAAAGTGGTAGGCCGGGGGCCTGCTCGCCGTTGGGTCCGGCAGTGGCGAAGGTAGCTGTCTGATTTTGTTCGGAAGGTGGAGATAAGAAATCTTACCCCATGGAAAGGTATCCCATCGCTCCTCGTCCTCCACCAAGTCCCAAACCTACGGGTCAACTGAAGTGGTCGCTGGGTCAGCCCAAGTGGTCGCTGGGATAAGTAAAATGTTGTATAGGAGGATGATCTTAGCAATCTTCATCGTGTCAGCCCGACGAGATACGAACTCCTCCTCCCTAAATCTCCTCAGAAGAGCCGACACAGTAATCCTATCCCCGCCAGGGCTGACTCGATAAAACACACCATCAGACAGCTCAGGATGCTTTAGCAAAACCGGTTTGAAATCTGAGTCGCCAAACCGTAAACCCGTCACGAGGGCGAACTCTCTTCTTGAGAACCGACATAGACGACGGTCCCCACCTATATGGAACCACACCTCATCGGCGGGGGTCTGGGGCCCACGCACCTCACGTGACATAAGGGCGTGCAGAAAGCTCTTGCAACTATCAGGCTGAGTAGCCCAATGCAAGAAATGGCCGAAACAACTGTTCTCAAATTCAGCCACACATTCAGTGTCAGTTTTCTTTAAGACAGCCTTTATGTAGCCGAGTACTCTAACACGAGTGTACGAGTTAATGTAGGCCTATTTCGTCTGATAATCCTCACGTACCCAATAGACCTGTAAAAAACCAAAAAAAATTCATATTAATTAATAAATTACTAAACAGATTGAAAGAACACAAGCGAATATATGACTTAACTATCTGGCTAGAAAATCAACATGTGAATCTTATAAAGCTAGGTGTTTTAGTTATTCAAATTAGTTGAGCTAGATAAAACAGGGATTACTGAATTACCAAAAAAAAAAAGGGGAAAATGGGGACTATTAAATTGAAACGAAATTGTAAGTCTCACAACCATTTAGTTTATGTTGTAGTACTTTTTTTGGTGGATTATTTACAGCAGATGAATATGAGGATTATTACAGATGGATTAGGAAATTATTTGGCAGTAAGTGTTGATTATTAAACGGAGATTTAACCGAGCCAAGGACATGGTGTACATTTTGATATTATAGAGGATGAAATTTGGGTCACAACGAAAAAAAGAATGAGCTCAATCGGAGTTGAAACGAGCTCAAACGGGGCGTTTTAAGTTTAGGGGTATTTTGGTAATTTTGGTCAAATGGTTGACTTTGACCGGGCCCACGACCCTCGGTCACAGACTTCTCGTTGGCAGCCCTTAATGATGACATCCGACGGAAAAAAAAAAACGGGCTTCCGATCGAAAAAACGACGGGGCGCACGCGTGCAAGCGCGCACTCGGCGTCAGGTGAAAATCTAGGTTTTCTCGGCAGCTCGGCGTGTGCTCCTCGGCAGCTGCCGAGTTTTTCTCGACGCTAGGGGTTAAACGTGAATTTAGGGTTTATTCACGTTTAACCCTATAAATTAGGGTTTATTCACGTTTAACCCTATAAATTATAGGGTTAAACGTGAATAAACCCTAAATTCACGTTTAACCCCTAGCGCCGAGAAAACTCGGCAGCTGCCGAGGAGCACACGCCGAGCTGCCGAGAACTCGGCAGCTAGGGGTTAAACGTGAATTTAGGGTTTATTCACGTTTAACCCTATAAATTATAGGGTTAAACGTGAATAAACCCTAAATTCACGTTTAACCCCTAGCGCCGAGAAAACTCGGCAGCTGCCGAGGAGCACACGCCGAGCTGCCGAGAAAACTCGGCAGCTCGGGGTTAAACGTGAATTTAGGGTTTATTCACGTTTAACCCTATAATTTATAGGGTTAAACGTGAATAAACCCTAAATTCACGTTTAACCCCTAGCGCCGAGAAAACTCGGCAGCTGCCGAGAGCACACGCTCGACAGCTAGGGGTTAAACGTGAATTTTCAATTTATTCACGTTTAACCCTATAATTTATAGGGTTAAACGTGAATAAATTGAAAATTCACGTTTAACCCGTTCTAACATGAATTCAAACCCTAATTCTGAACAAATTAACCCTATCAAATGCAAAATTAAACCCTAATTCACCATTCCAAACATGAATTCAAGCATATATTATAACAAATTAAACCTAATTAAACATAATCCTTAAATAATTTAGGGTTCATACCAAATTCAAATTCCACGTTTAACCCACCATTTTTTCAACTGATCCTCAACAAAATCGAAGTATTAACACACTTGTCCAACAAATTCAACCAAAATCAACAAATTCTCAAGAAAGCATTGCAAATTCGAAGCTTCATTTCAAAAAAATTCTGAAAAAAAGAGGGGTAATTCACTAACCTCTCCTTCTTCGTTTGACATCTTCGCGTTAAACGTCAATTTTCAGCAACAAAATTGAAGTGGTAAACGTGAATTTTTGGTTGAGGTTGAAGGTGAAAATGGAGGATTTTCCTCGGTTGTAAATCGTGAGTTTTGGGAGAGAAGGTGGAGGTGAGAGAAAGCACTTTTTTTGACCAAGATCCCCTTTGACCATGCATATTATTGGGTAATAATTGTGGTCATCAAAGTCAATCCAAAAATGTAGTATTTTTGGCCCTAGTTTTAAATTTTATGGTATAAAGTATCCCACTTTTATATTTTATGGTAAAAAAATGCCAAGTTTTATTTTGGGTGGTATTTTTGGGCATACTTAATATTTTTTGTTGTAAATTGGGTTGCTAACCCATATATATATATTTCAATTAATTTCAACTATATTGTAGGAATGGAAAAAAAGAAATCAACCAAATCGAGTCTTGTAGCTCAAGTGGTACTCTGTAGCTAACTCGAACTTGAAAATTTAACGTAAACTTTGACCGTGTGAATTTATTTCTTGTTATCAAAGCAATATAGAGCTCTTATTTTATTTTTCAAACAAACTTTTATTTTGACAAACACTTTTAAATTTTATTATCACTTGCAATATAAAAGCTACAAAATATTGTTTTATCGATATAGAGAAATGTAAATCTCAACTTATGGAAATGTTGTCAAGGTGGAATATTTATTATACCTTAAATTATTTTCATAATTAAGAATCCAACTCACAAATATGAAATGATTTTAACAATATATAGTGTTGTTAAACTAACACATCACAACAAATTAAATTTACAAAATGATTTCATTAAAATCTATTTCAATAAAAGATATGATTATTGATGGTATCTAGAAAATTGTTTTGACTGCTTTCCACCAAACTTCACCACAAATGATGAACACACAATATCCATTTGCCCGTAGCCTAGATGTATATTAGCCAACCAATCTCATGCAATCATGAGAAAGTGCTTTAATTCACATGACCCACCTTAAACTAAACAATTTACCAAAAAAATTTGCCAATATTAAAATTCTTTCGTACCTTAAACTAAACAATTAACCAAAAAATTGCAAATATTAAAATTATTTCGTCAAATAAGATATTGGACCCTTTCTAGTTTCTTACCACTACCAAAATCCCCCAAATGAAGTGACCAAATTGCCCTCACAACATTTCCTTATTTACATATTCTGCCACTCTCACATCACACTGCAAGAGTTTGGGTTCTCATCGCTGAAAATCTGTGGCGCGTGGTACTGAACCGCGTACGGATTGTACTGAAACTGATCGCCGGCGTGAACAACCGTCGGGCCATACATAAACGGGTACAGATTCCCTACCGGCGCCTGATTCTTGTTCCCTTCTGCCTTCTCATCCCCGCCGCCGCCGCCTTTCTTGTCGCCGCCGTCTTTCTCTTTCTTATCGCCGCCGTCCTTCTTCGGAGGCACGATTGCTACTTCTCTCTTGAGCTTCTTCTGCAGCGTCTCCGCCAGTGCTTTCATGTCCATGGCGCCGGTGACCGTCACCAGATCCTTCTGAGTGTCGATCTTCATGTCCTTGTACCCTAGAATCGCCATTGAAAAAATCAGCGATTTTATTCAACAATGGTGTAATTGTGAGTGATTCAGTTAGGGATTTTGATCGAATCTACCTTCGGTTTTGGTGACGGTTTTATATATCTTGTCTATGCATCCGTCGCAGTGCAAGCTCAGCTTCAACACCGCCGTCGTAACCGGTGGCTGTCAACAATGCAAACGCCGGTGAGAACAACAGAAGTGTTATTGTTACAGAGAGAAAATGCTAACATGCGCCGGGTTAATGTCGGGTAAAATGGAGAGAAAACCGTGGGATTCACGGCAAATTGAATGAATGAAAGAAAGATAAAAAGGCAACGTCGGAGATTTCACAGAATTCAAGGAGTTGACATGAAATGTCGCAAGCAATACGCCTGCTAACGTACGCTGGCTGCCACATGAATTTCCGCTTACAACGGAATGAACAAATAATTATTCTGCTAGCAATGCTAACGTGCGCCGGGAAACACAAAACGACACACACATAACATACACAGAGGCGCACGATAGAGGATATCAGTAAGTCATTGGCGGCACCACCACCACCAATGAATTCATACCTCCTTTTCCTTGGACTTTTTGTCATCAGATTTATCATTCTGGTTTTTGCCATCGGAGTCCTTTTTCTTATCCTTTTTCCCACCGTCGCCGCCGTTGTTTCCATTGGCATTGGCGTTCTCTTTGTCGGCGCCGTCTTTTTTGGGCGGCGGTGAAATGAGCTCCACCTTCTTGTGTGTTTTCTGCTCAACCTTTTCCCGGAGCTTCGCCGGATCCACCTTCCCCACCACCGTAACCTTCTGCCCCTCAATCTTCACTGCATCCACCCCTTAGTTCCACACCAACCAACCAAACAAAATCAGCAAAAAGAGTGTGTGTAAAGTGAAAAGGCGAAAACAGAGTGTATATTCTGAAGAGCAGTGGTACCCCAGAAATCTGAAAACAAATAATTGTAGAAATTAAGAATAAATTACCATCAACAGAGCGAATGGATTTGATGACTTTGGAAGCGCATCCATCGCAATGGATGTCGGTTTTGAGCACGATGGTGGTCCCTCCTCCATTTTCTTTCTCCTTCTTCTGCAATACCACAATGAATTAAGAAGAAGATACAATCAAAAGAGAGAGAGAGAGAGAGAGAGAGAGAGAGAGAGAGAGAGAGAGATGTGTATACCTCACCCATTGCGAAAAAACAAGTGAAAGATTAGTGTGTGAATGGATAGAGTAGAATTGTGCAGCCAAAATGGAAGGGAAATGAAACAGGGATTATATATAGAGAAGGGGAAAAGGTAGTGTGTGTGGAGTTGGCAAAATGGAATGTCAAAATAGTGCAACATGGGGGCTTACTGCATATCTGTTACATAATCTACCTATTCAAGCCTCTAGGACCTCCTAATTCCAATTTTCTCCTACTAGCTACTTTTTTCATTTCATTTTCCAAAAATATTTTTTATATATTATTAAATTCAAAAAATAATAAAATTTGCATACACATTGACACATCAAAAGATTAAAAATTAATGCTCTTATATATTATCTTGTTTGTGAGTTGATCTCAAGTTTAGATCTATAAGTTCAAAATTGAGGGGGATTGGTTTCGAATGTGAGAGCTATTAGGAGCAGCAAAGTAAGGATAACTTTTGTGCCCGATCAGTTTGTGTTGTGTTTTATAACTTCATTAGATGATTCATAGAGGACGGTGCACGATTGTCGTGCATAGAAATGAGGAAAGACTATCAGCAACTGAATTTGTTGTGAATCTTACGTTGTGTTTCCTAAGATTTCACCTTTCTAATAGGACTTAATTCAACCTCTTTGATTTTTCAATGATACCATCTTAAATGAATTCATTGCTTATGAAAACGAAAAAAACATATTTATCTTAATAAAAAAAATAAAATGTTTGATTTTTATCCGACTAATTTTGGAAGAGGGTGGCTTACTTTCGGGTTTGTCCTCTAAGTAAATGTTGATGCCTTCACGATTTATACACAGTTATTGTAAACATTATATATAAGAATTTATATATTGATGCCTTTTCTTATGAAGGTTTAAACTCCACCTGTCATGCCCCATTTTCATACTTAAAATATCAGAGCTTTCTTTGTGGGCGTGCAGGAAAAGAGAAAAGAGAAATATACATTTTAAAACTTAAGATATAACCGACGAATAAAGATTTAAACAACATTCATAACAGAAACTTCGGAAACCTTTAAACTTGTGATTTTACATGTTTAAAACTCTCGGCATATAGCCGGAAGAAAACATTGAAAACTAAGCAGCGAAAAAATCATACAGGATCCATAACAGAAAATAGTTTATCTTTACAAACGACTAACAACATTGTTTAGAAAGACAAATTCGAAAAAGGAAAAAGACACAACTTGATATGGCAACCCCCTCGCTACGCTTCTCTACTTTCATCATTTCCTGTAGCGTGAATACATGCGGAGTGAGTGCGTTTGAATACACTCGTGGGGACAATTTCCATGTTTTAACGTTTAAAGCAGTTAAGTTGAACGAACATTTACAAATATAGCAAATAACACAGCACGTAATATGCATTGCACATAACATAAGATAGGTGCGGGTACTCCCCGTCTTACCCTATGAATGGTTTATATACCGTTGGTGCTTTTAATGGACCATCAGTCCCTCCGTAGTATTTTTTACGGACCATTAGCCCCTCCATAACATAAATGCGGGCTTTCGTCCTTTCATAAGATAAATATAGTATGTATGCATGAACACAGTAATCACAACACGTATTCATGGCACATAAGGTTCAACAATTCATAGCGATCAATAGCGTTTCATTAACATTAAGTTCACATGCATGCGTTCGTTCATCATCATTATACATTAAATACTGAAACGTAAAGCTATTAGGGATTAGAAATAACCCCCACCTCGTTCGGTGGTGATCCCTTGTGATACTTTGAATCCTAAGCCTTAAGATCTTTTCTTAACTTGAACGTCTACACATGCAAACGAGGGTTCTTAGATTCCTTATTACGTTAATTACGCGTATTTTAATATAGAAACTCTCGAAGAAGAAGAAGCGTTAAAGGGAAGAATACAAAACGAAAGCTTGAATCTTGATCATAGGATTTTAAGGGATCGATTAGAGCTTTAACGGAGAAAAAACGGGCTTAAATGGGGAAAAACGAGCTAAAATGGAGCTTTTAAAAGCACAGGGGCATTTTTGTAAATTCTGAAAGAAGGTAGACTTTGACCCAAGGGTCATTTTGTAAATTCAGAAAAGATTTAGGGCCTTTTTGATATTTTTAAAACCTTTAGGGTCAAAATACAATTTTCAGAAGATTTTAGGGTTAAAAACCTAAAGTTCAGAAACATTTGGGGGTTAAAATATAATTTTCGAAAGTTTGAGGGCTAAAACAATATTTTAAAAGGTTTAGGGACCAGAACGTAAAATCCTTAAAATTCTAGGGTTTGCAAAGAGGTTCTTGAACTCTATCAAATTTTCGGAGAGACCCCTCCCTCTCCCAAACCTCCCACCCATCGCGCCTCTCCCCCTCCGCCACCTGTATAGCCACGACCGACGACCACCCGTTGCCGGCGACACCCCAACACCCGCACACACCCCGCCCGAACGCACCCGACACGGTGCCACCCCATACGATGACGCCTCACACACGCGCACAACAAACACACATGCACACCTGCACACTCACACACACACTAACACACAGGCCGTCGTGCACTCCGACAGCAACGAGGCGACACGCCGGTGCAACCTTCGTGTCGGCTCGACTCAACCACAGGCGGCAGGGAAAATAGAGACGGCCGAGAGAGGAGAGAAAATTAAGAGAGAGAGAGAGAGAAAGGGGTTTGGCCGTCGCCTTTTTCCAATGAAACCGGCGGCCGGATGGAGGTTCCGAGCTCGGATCTGGAATGGACTTAATGAGGGATTTGTTTCGGCATAAGAATCAACCAGAACGGGGAGGAATGAGAGTGGTGCCGGCGGCGGTACGATGGCAGCACGGCGGTCGGCCGACCAGAGGACAGAGAGAGACCTTTTTCAAATGTGTTCAAAATTATCACTTGAGTGTTCCAAATTTTACTTTATATGATCCGATTATTGGGCCATGGACCCTTAATGGGCCACCCATTAACATGTCAAACCCGGGGTTCAACTTACGATATCTTTATTTAAAAATATAACCTATGTTTTCGATTAAATTATAGCTCGATAATTAAATTATGCATTATTTCATTTTTCTGAAATGCACATAATTAAGTCAAATAATTAGTGGTTAAATTATTTAATTAATCCAATTAAGCTCGTTTTATCCTAGGCGTTACACCACTCACATTTCATAATGTATATAAAAATGTGAAAAAAAAATTATTTGATTTATGGATGACCTATTTATAAGAGATCGTGTTTTAAAATTAGATATATAATCATAAAAAATATATAGGTGAAATTTCAATATATTTAGATTTTTCATACATGTGTTCCTTCCTCCAACCTCTAACAAAAAATTGTGGATCCGACACTGGCTCCCACC
This sequence comes from Scutellaria minor, assembly GCA_954870855.1. Lineage (NCBI taxonomy): Eukaryota > Viridiplantae > Streptophyta > Magnoliopsida > Lamiales > Lamiaceae > Scutellaria > Scutellaria minor. The sequence continues at coordinate 8,162,192 of OX940729.1, forward strand.
AAGGTCTTCTTAACGTTGGCTAGCAATAAGAAGAGATGAAAAATAAAGAAGGTGTCCTAGACCTAACAGTGGTAGAAGTAGAACCCTCAGAACTCATACATATATTTACATGTAAAATCGTTTTATATAATTTTTTTGTGTTGAAGAGAATACAAACATAATCATAATATACATGTACATTTGGATTTTTCATGAAATAATTAGATGATAATGATGATTTGTGGATTCCATTAAATCAATTGGTTAGTTGGTTGGAGATGGTCTTTGGGTCATGTGATTTGGGCAGTGTGGAGGTAGATAGATGGCTTCGTCGAATCTTCAATTCCAGTTGACTTTTGGGTCTCTACATTTGAACAACCTTTTTTCTTTTTCTTCATTTTTACTTTTGCAATTATACTTCCATAATTCGTCGGCCAAATTAATTAGATTATTTCTCGAGCATTGTGTAATTGATATTGGAAAATGATTGTGGGTACATGTATATGTGTTTATTTATAACCTGTTGATCAATTGATATATAGAATGGAAGAAAAAAAAATTTGACAGAATTTCCATAAATAATCCTTTGTGTATCTTGGTCTACCAAATCATACACTCCTTTTTTTTTTTTTTTTCTTTTCAATCTCACATTAGGAATCATTACAAGTTGGAATAATCAACAACTGATCATTTACGAACATATATAGTAGTACTACTTATATTATTGTAAAGAATACAAATATATTGATATTTATAAGAGTTTATATGAGGTCATTTCATTGACCTTTTTAGGGCTTCTCCAACCCTGCGCTAGAATCTATTCTAGCGCAGGGATTCAATCTCCAACAGGTCGCTATTGTGTGAGTTAAGATAGCGCAGAAGCTAATCCTTGTCCGTTCTGCACCAGAAGAAGAGACGGCTTAATCCATCTCTACTTCTTTTCCTTTTCTTTTTCCTTTTTTTTTTTTTTCTAATTTTATATGGTAATGGGCTTGTTGCTTGGGCTTAGTATATTTTTTTCCCATCTTTTTTGTCCAAATAAACAATTGGGTTTGGGCTTGAGTATTATTTAAATGTATTTATTGTATAAAAAAAATTAATTAATTAAATAATTAATGAAATTAAATATAAATTTCCTTAATGTGTTAATTAATTCAATTAATTAAAACATAATTAAGTTAAATTTATTCAATGAAAATTTAAATTAATTGAATAATGCAAAATATAATAAACATAGAGTAATATTGGAGAATAATGAAAAATACATAAAGTTACATAAAACATAAAATTACATAAATGAAAAACATAGAAATACATAAAACAATAAAACAAAATATAAATCCTAATAATCTGAAAGACCACCTCCGGACCCTGACCCTCCGATATCTCTAAAATATTCTCCAAACATAGGTGGTGTTGATTTATCTTCGTCGGCTCTCTTCTGCATAATTCTTAGTTGTTCTAGTCGTAAAAACTCACGTGGAAGATTCTCGATACTGGACAAATTGATTGCTAATGTCTTGTTTTCCTTTGCTCGTAGAATATCCTGTTGCAACTGAAGTTCGCGAGCTCTCAACTCGTGACTATTCTTTAATATTTGACGCAACTGTTCATTTTGGTCATATATAGCTTGAAACTTACTATGGTCGGCATCGTTTTGTTTCTTTTTCATTTTAGATTTTTTCACACCCATGGGTCTTCTTGATGTAGTACCGCCGCTACCATTACCGCTACCAGCACCGCTACTGTTGTTTTCACTGTCTAAATTGATAGAAAATGATGACAAAGAATGTTCAGGGGAAAGAACTGGTTCATTTGATGAAGCCAACATTTCGGCTTGTAGAGTCGGTTGTATAGCAGACCATACATGATCAAAGTTGAATACACCCTCATATCCTCGCTCTCCTTTCATCAATTCTTCAGCACGATTCTTCTACATATTTTAAATAAGAGTAAACTACTTTTTTCGCCCATTATGTTTGTCGTTTCGCAATTTTGCCCTTTTGAATTCGGGCTTGCAATTTAGGACTTTATTTTTTAAAATTTCACAATTACTGCCCAATTTCGGCCCGAATTGCTTAATTGGGCTGAAATCGCACGTTTTTTGCACGTGACTCCTCAATTCGGGCTGAAATTGCTGACATGGCCATCATTTATTGACGTGGAATTTCCTTCTTTTTTTTTACTCTCAAGTGTATTAGAAACTGGGACCCACAATGACACGTCACTCAAATTTAAAAAACCTAATTCTCTTTCTTTCTCCTCACACCGCTCTCGAGCAAAGATTTATGGAGGTGGTTAGCGGCTTTGGGGAGGATGAGCAACAAATTCGCCGGAGAGGAGATGGTTCACCAGAGAAGATGGCAGGAGGTGAGCGGAGAGGGGGAAAAAGGGTGGTGCAGCGGTGTTCGAATAAGCTAGGCTCGCCGGAATTGGAGCTGGAGGTGGTGCGCGCCGGGACTGTAGCAGCGGCGGTGGTGTCGCTGGAGAAATAGAGCTGAGTGGTGGAGGAAGTGAATAGCAGTGTTTCAGATGGAGGATTTATGGAGGTTGAGCAGGCTGGAGAAGAGAAATTAGTGTGATAGGCGGCGGAAATCGGGTTCGCCGGTGAGAGAGAGGCTGAGTTGGTCGGTGAAGAGAGAAGCTGAGTTGATCGGTTTTGCCGGGGTTGAGATGGTTGGAGCTCGGATTTCGTCGGTAAGAGGTGAGAAGATGGGTGACGGTGGAGCTGCTGTGAAGGAGAAAGGGGGGCTGAAGATGACGGCGACGGAAAAGATGACGGAGATCGTCGGAGGTTGGCTGAAGAAGAAGAAGATGGGTGGAGAAGAAGGCAGTGGTGGAGAAGGTTGAGGTGTTGACTGTTGAGGCGGCGACGGAGGTCTGATGGACGGAGAAAAGGACGGGATGACGGCGGCGATGATCTGATGGACGGAGAAGATAGGGTCGATGATGATGAAAGCGGTGGGGAGCTGCAGTGAGAATGATGAAGAAGATGGTGGTGATTTTGTGGAGGGACTGAAGATGATGAGTAGCGGCGGGGTGACGATGAACAGTAGCGGCGGCGATGGTGAATCTGCACAGAGAGAGCGGTGTGAGAAGAGAGAAAGAGAATTAAGTTTTTTAAATTTGAGTGATGTGTCATTGCGGGTCCCAGTTCCTAATACACTTGAGAGTAAAAAAAAAAGAAAATTCCACGTCAATAAATGATGACCATGTCAGCAATTTCAGCCCGAATTGAGGAGTCACGTGCAAAAAACGTGTCATTTCAGCCCAATTAAGCAATTCGGGCCGAAATTGGGCAGTAATTGTGAAATTTTAAAAAATAAAGTCCTAAATTGCAAGCCCGAATTCAAAAGGGGCAAAACTGCGAAACGACAAACATAATGGGCAAAAAAAGTAGTTTACTCTTTAAATAATATTGTTAAAATCATTAAATAACAAGAAAATAGTACTCTTAAAACTTACAATTATTTCCCAATTTGCACCACTTGGATTGCTCATTTCTATTTGGTGCACACATCCGTTGAATTTTCTACAAAACTTGAGAATATTTTTCCATCGACAATATAGCGATCTTGAATTACGATCTGGCATCCTGGCGCTTGGTTTCTCTGCATTGTATTTTGTAACAATACGATCCCAAAAAACTGATTGAGACTGATTGATACCCACAATTGGATCTTGTGAAATTTCAAGATAAACACTCACAAGGTGTGAATCTTCAGTAGAAGTGTAATTAGTTGTGCGCTTAGGAGACATTTTCAAGAAAAATATGTAAGCAAATAAAGACATTTCAAAGATTGAAAGTAAGCAAAAAAGGATTTATAGAAAATAAGGATGAATCGTAGAAGTGTGTGAAATTAGTGAAGCAAGGAGTCATATATTTATAGCAGATTTGAAGGCTCAGATTGAAAGTTGTTATCAACGGCTTATATTGAAAGCACAAGGATTGTGTTTTATTCAACTTTACACATGTAAGGCTCAGATTGAAAGTTGTTATCAACGGCTCATATTGAAAGCACAAGGATTGTGCTTTATTCAGCTTTACACGTGTAAGGCTCAGATTGAAAGTTGCTATCAACGGTTCATATTAAAAGCATAAGGATTGTGCTTTATTCAGCTTTACACGTGTAAGGCTCAGATTGAAAGTTGCTATCAATGGTTCATATTAAAAGCACAAGGATTGTGCTTTATTCAGCTTTACACGTGTAAGACTCAGATTGAAAGTTGCTATTAACGGCTCATATTAAATGGACAAGGATTGTGCTTTTTTTAACCCTTTATATAATGAGTACATGCTCCAAGCATATCTTCACATCAATCAACCTTTCACCTTTCACATTTTGATATCCTTTTTTCAACCCCCACAAATTCACATGTCAGCTTCTCCTATTTCTTCTGGTTCTTCAAGTTCATCTGAAGATGAACTTCAAAAAATATTACGCAGTGGTACTCTCGATCCAGAGGACCAAGCTGTTGCGGCTCAATTGTATGCTAACAATTGTTGGATGCTTGAATATTTGAGGCGTCAAAATGATGAAGCCACCCATGGAGGCTCAGTTCTGGGTCATCATACAATATTTCGTGATCGAGCCACAGGAGCTGCAAATCTTTTCAGAGACTACTTTTCTGAAAATCCAACCTTTAATGAAGATCAATTTTGTCGGCGTTATCGAATGTCCCGAAGTTTATTTATTTGTATTGTTAATGCTGTACAAAATCATGATTCATACTTTCGTCAGAGTCGAGATGCAACTGGGAAACTTGGATTGTCTACTCTTCAAAAAATCACTGCTGCATTTCGGATACTAGCATATGCAATGCCCGCAGATGCAATTGATGAGTATATTAGAATTGGAGAATCTACTGCAATTGAGTGTGTCAAAAGATTCAGTCGTGCTGTTGTGGAGATATTTTAGGAAGAATATCTAAGAACACCAAATGTCAACGATGTAACAAGATTACTTCATATTGGTGAGCAACGTGGCTTTCCAGGGATGTTGGGAAGTTTGGATTGCATGCATTGGAAGTGGAAAAATTGTTCGACCGGATGGGCAGGACGATATGCTGGTCGAAGTGGATCTCCAACAATAATTCTTGAAGTTGTGGCTGATTATGATTTGTGGATATGACATGCTTATTTTGGGATGCCAGGATCAAACAATGATATTAATGTGTTGGAAATGTCTCCCCTTTTCTCTAACCTTGCTAGAGGTATTGCCCCTCCGGCAAATTATTTCATTCAAGGAACAGAGTTTAACATGGGGTATTATTTGGCTAACGGTATATACCCTAAATGGTCAACTCTTGTGCAATCGATTCATGCACCAAGTGGTCCAAAAAAGAAATATTTTGCAATGAAACAAGAAGCGTGTAGGAAGGATGTAGAACGTGCATTTGGAGTCTTACAAAGTCGATTTGCAATTGTGGCAAATCCAGCACGTCTATGGAATAAACATCATTTGAAAGATATTATGACTGCGTGCATAATAATGTATAACATGATAGTTGAAGATGAACGAGAACTGGATGCTCCAATTCAGGATGTAAGAGAAGTACAACCTCCAGATGTTGAATTAGCTGAAAATGAAACTGCACGTTTTCAAAATTTTATGACTCGATTTAGGCAAATTCGATCTTCAAAAGGTCATTTCACACTACGAAATGTACTAATTGAGCATTTGTGGGCAAAGTATTCTAATTCAGGCGACTAATCATGTTTATTTATTTTATTGCACTTTTATTAATCATGTAATATGTATTTTTATTGTATTTTTTTTCATGTAATATGTATATTTGATGCACTTTTATTAATCATGTAATATGCTTTTGTATTGTATTTTTATTTCATTGAAATATGTATTGTTATTGCACTTTTATTTCATATAATATGTATTTTAATTACATTTTTAGTATTAATATATTTAAAAAATGATATTAAAAATAAAATAGTGCTGAAAGTAGTGCGAGCTGTTGGAAAAGAGATGTTGATTCTGCACTAGAGTAGTGCTGATTCTGTACTAGAATAGTGCAAGCTGTTGGAGATGGCCTTAATGGAATATTGTGATTAAAAAAAATTATTAATATTTTGAGGTGTTTTTTGAAGTATTTATTAGAATAGGCGAAGTGGCCAATATTTTAGGCAACTTCAATACTGTTTCCATTTTTTGCTTTAATTTGACAACTGCCGCCTTTACTATAGGCGATCATGATTTTTATTTTTTTAGTTTTTTAGTGACTGCATAATCTTTTTTTTCTCTCATTTTTTCAAATAAAGGTACATCTATAATTATGGGATTTGATTATTTTTATTTTTATTTCAATTTTAGTTTTAAATTGTACTTATATAAAGAATTTCTCTACTTTTTATCCGTATATTACATAGGTTCCCTATATAATATACGCATTAAAAAGAAACATAATAAAATTAGAGAATTTTAAATATTATTTATATTAAATAAATATTTATGATTTTGTGGTCTATATATCATCAAATTTAGAATCAACCATAATAAAGTCTGATTAATATATTATTTGATCATATATGTTTCATTCATGAAAGAGCATAAAGATTATTTATTTTATTATATATGTTGCTATTATTATTCAACCATTCCACCAATTTTCTAGTTCTTTTATTATGTTTTGCTTTTTATAAAATTTTAATTAAAGTTTTTTTAAAAAATCCTTAAATTTTGTTTTCAATTTACGATACATAACTCAAAATTTTCATAGTTTAATGAGAAAATTATTCAATTTATTTATTTTAATGAGAAAATTATTCAATTTAATTATTCAAGATTATTTATTTTATTATATATGTTGCTATTATTATTCAACCATTCCACCAATTTTCTAGTTCTTTTATTATGTTTTGCTTTTTATAAAATTTTAATTAAAGTTTTTTTAAAAAATCCTTAAATTTTGTTTTCAATTTACGATACATAACTCAAAATTTTCATAGTTTAATGAGAAAATTATTCAATTTCATTAATTAATAGGTTTGAAAGTTTCATTAATCTTTTAAATTACACTGTCTTTATTTTAGTTTTTTTTCCTCTAAATTTTTTATATTAAAATAAATAAAAAGTATATAAAGAATTTTGATAAGCACTAGCGGTCATATATGTGTATATATATATATATTTAAGAGCATAATAATAATAATAATAATAATAATAATAATAATATTATTATTATTATTATTATTATTGTTGTTGTTTAATTTTACGCATTTTGTTGATTTTTTTTAAAATATAAGTACATTTTCAAATTTATATTTTTATATATATTTAAATTTTTTCATTTGTTAATTTTAAAGCTTAAGATTTTTTATTCATATATTATACTGGAGCCCAATGCTATTAGAAGTCAATATTCACATCACTTATTCATTTACATTTATACTTTCGTTACAAAAAAAATAAATAAATAGAGAAACTCTTGTATAAGTATAATTTAAAATAAAAAATGAGAATGGAGTTGTGGAGGAAAGAAAAGTTATGCAATCGCCTAAGCAAAAAAAAAAAAAAGACACGAGTCGCCTGTAGTAAAGACGACAATTGAATAAAAAAAATTAAAAAAATCAAAAATTACTATAGTCGCTTATAGTGTAGGCGACTTCGCATATTCTACAAAACATTTCGAAAACCACCATAAAACATTAATAATTTTTTCATTCACAATATTTTGTTTAGAAAGCCCATTTCATTGACATGTCAAACTTTCGAACCCCTTTTGCACCGAGGTATTAGAATTTTAGAATTTTACTATGTAATCTTCAATCTTTGTGAATATTATTAGTAGGCCGTTACGATGTAATATTCCCCTGAAAATGCTTATTCTTGAGGGTATTTCTCTCTTCTAATTAATTAATTTTTCATTTATGTTTTCTACATCTTCTTCCTCCAATCATTTGCTCGTTGTCGGCTGCCACACTACTGCTACCGGAACCACCATCCCCTCCCCCAGCACAACTCCAATTTTTGCCTCAATTCGTATGTTTTGGTTCAAATTGAACTGAACATCATTTTTCCTTTCATTTTTTCAGAAAAAGAAAAACATGGCAAAAAAACACCAATATCATCAAAGAACCGCCACCATAGTCACCGAAAAACTCCATGATTGCCGCTCAAGCTAAAAATTGGATTTCCTCCAAATCTTAACCAAATTTCAAAAAATCTACATCAAATTAGTTCTCTTTGTAACACCCCATTTTTCATAAAACTTGCATAGCATATTTTTATATAAATTTGCATTTCTTTTTTTATATATAAAATAATTTATAGCGTATGATCTTTTCGAGTTTAAGATGAATTTTACTTTTAATCAATAATTGATAGCTAATATTTCTTTAAGTCTAAAAGTCTTGCAGGATAGCTATCCGAAGAGACCGAGTTCGATCGTGATGCACTCAACATGCACGAGTAAAAGAATGACCAAAAATAGATAAGTTACACACAAAAATGATTAAATAATTTATATAAGAAACATGGCTAATGTATTTAATCATGCTTAAGTGTGTATATATATATATTATTATCATGTGAATTGTGTGCAATAAAGTGTGTGATTTACATGGTGTACTACATTAAATATATCTTCATTCATAATTATGTGACTTATGTGTTTAATTATAGTTAGGTAGATTTTTATTATATAGTTTATGTACAATGAAGTATGTGATTATTATGATGTGTTAAATTAAATATATTTTTCAAACATACTTATGTGACTTATGTGATGAGCTAATTTGGACATAATTTCATGCATAATTGTCATGATTAAATTATTTATGCATGTCACATTAGATAGGACTACACTCAATCTTCCATACCCCCATCAAGTCCACCTCAAGTTTCAATGCTACTAATCATCACACCTCTAGTGGATAAATACTACAAGAGATTATCTACATGTATAATACATGTATTAAATTAGAATAGGTACACTACATGCTACATATAAAAGGGGAGACTCCACTTTAAGCTCATTTCACCCCTCTCATTTGAGCACTTTTCTCTCTCTCTCTCTAGATAATTGCTCCTCCTTCTCTCTACTCTTTTTCTTCTCCTCCAAATCATATTCCCTATTTTCAAACAAGCTGCCCAATTCAAGAAATGAGTGAAGAAACAAGATCATTCCAAGAGATCATGGAAAATTAAGCTCAAAGTACAACCTCCTTTCAAGCAAGTTTCAAAGAACTCATAGTTTGTACTTTTAAGAGGTATTTTGGTTAAATCCTCACCACTCTTCTTCCTTAGAAGCATGATTAAGTTCTAATTTTGAGTTGCATGTAAGATCTAAGTGATGTTTCCTACAAATGTGATAAAATTGTTGGATACCTTGTTCTAAGTAGTGGATCTTCAAAAATATGTCATTTTAAGTGTTGATTGAGCAAATGCATGTTGGATTAAGCTTTGCATGTTTGATTTCTTTACCTAAACACATTGCATGTATGATCCAAGGATGATTTTCTACTAATGTGAAGAAATTTGTTCAAAGTCTTGTTTTGTATGGTTGATCTTTAAAATATGTCACTTTTGGGAGTTGATTGTTCAATTGCATGTTGATTTAGTCATTACATGTTTGATTATCTTGTCTAAGCTCATTGCATGTGTGATAAATTGAGTAAATATGGTTTATTTGAGGTTGATAGTGTTATAAAAGTCGAATCTACATTTTAATTATGAAAATAGGTGAGTTTAATCAAGTTGTAAAATTTTTAGAAAGGACAGTCCACTTTGTCGATTTTTATAAAATTGTATACTTGGAATTTTTCAAAAATGTTTCGGTATGTTATACTATATGAAGTGCTGAGTCTATGATTAAAATTTGGTAATTTTTGGAGTAGTATACAAATTATGATGATTTTTCAAAGATAGTCCAATTCGAGTTGGAATTATGCAGTTTTCAAACCTTAGAAAGTTAATTTTATAAAATTGGTCCCTTATAATTATTCAAAACTGTTTTAATATATTTAAAACATGATGTTAAAAGTCTAAATTATTAATTTCAGAAGGTTTCAGTAAATATACAATTTACGGTGAATTTTATAACACAGACTGATTTTAGAGCATTTTCGAACATTTTTTGATTATCTTAAATAATTTATTAAAGCTTTTGTGATTTGAATTTATCCCTGATATTTTAGCATGGATAACTAAGGGTTGTTATGTAAATGTATGTTTATTTTCATGAATTTTGGATGATCGTTTAAATTATGAAAATTGTTGCGGTAAAGAGTGTCTTTTCTTCCTACATTTTACTAACTTCCAGATCAAAATTTTATCTATGATTTAAGAATGCAATTTGACTATATTTGAAACTGATATCATGTGATTAAATGTGTGCTTATGTGTGAAGTGTTGAATAATTTAAGTCTTTAGCATATAAATTAGCGTTTTATGGGTTAAGATGAAAAATACGGTTTTCATTCCCTTCAAGGTACAATCGATGCTTGTTTGAAAGTATACTTTAAAATTCTCCTAAATCAATAGCTATGTTTTTGTGATATACATATGTTATATGTACGATAAGCATAATAGGTTAGATATGTACGATACAATTGAAATGCAACATAAAGGCTAAGAATTTATAAACGTGTCGAGTGCAGTACGAGCGACCGGATACTTCAGGAGCTATCCCAGCTTACAAACCAACGCCAAAAGTGGGTAACATTTATTTACTGTTACATTTATTAGAATAACTTGTATGTTGAGTATGAATGTATGATACCATGAAATGACACCTTCGGGTGAAGTATCAGGTTAACGAACCTTGGATGCCAGGTCTTCGGACCTTGGATGTTTATGCCAGATCTTCGGACCTTGGATGCCAGGCCTTCGGACCTTGGATGATGACATAATTAGCACATTGGTTAATCTCTTTAGCGTAACAGTTAATAAGCATTATCCACTAAGATTTCTCAAATCTTATGTTGCTATGTTTAAACAATTTCAGGACCCCCTTACGACAAAGCGGATATGTAGCCAGCTGTACGGACCCCTCTTTAGAAGCATATATATTATATGTTTTTAATATATGTTAATATGTATGAAGTTAATATGCTTAAAGCCTCTTTTGACACTTCTAATATCGACTTAAGTAAACTGTTTAGTCATTTTAAATATGTCAAGGTTTTTGATTTGCAAATGTGGGTAAGACACGAGTTAGTTTCTTGCATGTTAAGCTTTTTGATTTAAAATAGAAAGAAAAAAAAGAAATACTTGTGTTTAGTAAAGTCGTTCAGCTGAGTTTATTTATGAAAGTTATTTAAAAAGAAAAATTATTATCTTTTTTACAAAATCATTTGAGCATAAAGTCAAGGTGGCACCTCAATCCTATAAAGATGGGTTGGGGTGCTACACTCTTTGCAAGCACAATCGAAGCTCCAACTCAATTTTTTTTAGTTCTCACTTAATTTAAGCTCGAATTGAGCAAAAATGGAATGAAAATTTAAATCAAACCCATTTTCTTGAATTCTTTTCCGTACATGTATTTCATAAATTGGTTTAGGGATTTAATTCTCATATGTTTCCCTATGAACTTTTATTATTTTTGTTATCTTTTTTATGGCTTAATTTCTATCATTTATTTTCGAATTGAAGGGCATGATTTTGAGAATTCAAAATATTATAAGGAATTATTTGCAATTTCTATGGACTTTGCAAAATCACAGTCTCCACCCTAAGTCTTTGGAATTTTGATTTTTACCCAACTCTTTTAAAAGATAAAAATACCCTCGAGTTTGATGGCCTATTAAATAAAGTCTTTTACGGCAGCATTTGACGGCCTATTGTTGGGATATTTCTGACTAGATTTTGATGAGACAATGTAATATTAGTTAAAACTTTAGAGTACCAATTTTTCACATTTTATAAGTGGATTATACCTTGATAAGTTTATCTTTCTATGTCTTGTTTTGTAAAGATACATATATCAGAAAGATAGAAAAAGCTGATCATAACAGGTTTCTGGATCATAAGAAGACGTGAAGACTGATTTTCTGTAAGGAAGATCAGTAAGCTGAAAAAGAGACCAGGACCAGGAAGCTGACTGCAGGATTCTGGAATAGGTAACTGTTCAGAGTCAGGAAGCTGAAGCAGATCAGAAAGGAGACGCAAGTCAGGAAGCTGACTGCAGGTTTCTAGAACAGGAAGTTGTTCTGAAGCAGAAACCTGGCGCAAAACAGAAAACGACTACTGCATCCTGAGCAGCAAGTTGTAAGTCTTTCTAACCTATTCAATACAGTCGAGAAATATGCTGGAGATAGTACGAGGTTTGGTTACTGTCAAAGTTACCAGTAGATAGAAGTTAGCAACAAGCCAATGAGGTGATGCCACCTGGACAACGGCTCTGTAAAAGTACTGTAGCTGGAGTATGGCGCTATTAATACGGATCAGAGTAGGACATGCTCTATATCCCAAATCTTCCAAGATGTATTTAATGCGAAGATTTGAAGATCAATTTGAATTGCAACAAGAATAATGTCTCTTTTCAACGGACATTTTCCTATAGATATAAATAGAATGTAAAGAGGACTGAGAAGACTACTGAACACATTGTGAATTTTCTTAAGCAAACAAACTATCAAGCTTCTCAAGCTATCCAAGTTCAGTCACTCAACCTTCTGAAGCAGTCATTCAAGCACTCGAGCTTTCAAGTTCAAGGCTGACTTTGTGTTGTACCAATTGAAGAAAAACAATATACTTTTAACCATTTGTTATGTACTAGGTTGTTTTAGTTTTGTGTCCTTAGTTGACAGGATTAGATCCTTGCTAAGTATTAGTCTTGTGTAGGCTTATAACTCTATGTGAGTTTTGTACCCTGTGTGGGATAGTGCCTAAGAATCCTTGGATTCTGGTAGGTTAACTTGTTTGGAAGAGGTTTGTAAAACAGTGTCTTGTAAAACAAATTGACCTAACGAAGTTCCTCCTTGTGAAGAAGTAGAGTGGACGTAGAAGGGTTACACCACCTTCGAACCACTATAAACCCTTAAGTGTTTACTGCTTTGATTACTTGCTGCATTGCATTATACATATATCTATCTTGCTAAATTTATCATAAGCATACTGCCAAAAGAATTATATAAAAATCATTCTTGTGAAAGAATACTGTTTTCCAAATGAAACTCTATCTTAAGTTTATTCCGTTGCATACTGTGATACCGAGTTAGGAACCTGAACAGCTTACTACCAGGTTTCTAAATCGAGCCAGGTTACTGCATTCACTATTGAATCAAGAACCTATTTTTACAGAAAAGTTTTCAAAACGAAAAATCGATAGAGGTTCATTCCCCCTGAACCTCTGACCACTTGGGACCAACAAGTGGTATCAAAGCGAATTGGGTTAAAAACCAATTTGACTAGTAACCTACCCAAATCCACCCATTTCTGTTGGTTAAACCTTTTTCTTTTACGAGACTAAAACTCATCCTTTTTAGCATAAGCATGGATTTTTCACATCACAAGCTACCTATGTTTTCCATATATGAGTATGACGACTGGAGAATTCACCTGAAAGCCATTTATTGATCATGCACGATGAGATGTGGTATGTTATAACTGAAGGGCTACCAGTTATCTACAAACTAAACCTTAATTATGTAGTACAACAACACGAATGAAGACGAGCTGAAGAAGCTGCTGAGGCAACAAGAGGAGAGGTCGAAGACGCAACTATCATCGATGATGAAACAGAAATACCACCAGGATTCGGTCCACAAGATACTGCACCAGCATACAGGAGACCTCATCCACCAGTGGAGTATATTGTCAAAGCTAAACATGAATATACTACTGAAGAGCGAAAACGAGCAAACATGGACAACGTAGCCAAAAATATTTTATTTCTCACACTGGATAAAGAAACATTCAGCAAGGTGAAGAGCTGCAAGACAGCTAAGAAAATCTGGGAAAAACTAGGGTTAATCTATGAAGGCAATGAGCTTGCCCGAGATAATAGGGTTTCCAAAGTTACACAACTGTATGAACAGTTTACAATGAAACATAGAGAAACCCTAGAAGAGATTGATTAGAGATTCACAACCATCATTAGTGAGCTTGAATCTCTGGAAAAAACCTACACACAGAAGGAAAAGAACACAAAGGTGTTGAGAGCCTTATCCTACGAATGACATAGCAAAGAAACCACAATGAAAGTCTCACTGAATCTCAGTGCGGTGAGCACCTTTGAACTATTCTCAGACCTCAAGACGTTTCAATTTGATATTGAACGTAGGAGAAAAGAGGTTGAATGATCAAGTGCCAAAGTTACAGCACTTACTGCTAGGGCACAGGATACTGCCACCATAAACGGCAGTAAGTTGAAGAGCAAGCAGAAATAAGTGCTTGCTGAGGATGCTGAGGAAGAGATGACACTCTTGTTAAAGAAGTTCAAAAGGTTCCTGAAGACCAAGCACAAAGGGAATGACTTCAAAAAGAAGTCTCAGACATCAGAAAGAAGTCCCCAGGTAAGACCACAACAACAAGCAAACACAGGTTCCTCTGACTTGTGTTATAACTACAGGAAACCTGGTCACTTTGCCAGAAACTGTCTCCACCCTCAAGTACATAAGTACACTGAGGATGAGAGGGTGCAGAGGAGAGAGATGAGGAGAAATGACAAGCAGAAATTCAGGGCACTTCTTAGTGAAACTGAAGCTCTTAAAGCAGCAAGCAGCTCCAAAGAAGAAGTCAAGGATGACTGTTCATCCGAGAACGATTCTGACAGCTCTACCTCCGATGAGGAAACACTACTATGCCTTATGGCCAAGGATTGTGAGGATGATGAAGATGATGAGGTAAATTCACAATCCCTTGAGATTTCAAGTTCTGAAAGACTTAACACTATAAGAAAAAAAGGCTACGACAAGTGTTTTTAACCCTTGTCGTAGCCATATTCAAATCGTTGTCGTAGCTGGTGTTGTCGTAGACTTTAAAAAAATCCGCTCATAGACTCTACGACAACGGTTTTTAACCGATGTCGTAGCCATATAAAAACCGTTGTCGTAGATCATAGTGTTGAAAAAAACCGTTGTCGTAGATCATAGTGTTGAAAAAAACCGTTGTCGTAGATCGTAATATATTAAAAACCATTGTCATAGTGTCTACGACAACGGTTAATAACCGTTGTCGTAGATTGGTTGTAAACCGTTGTCGTAGAACGTAGTGTTGTTAAAAACCGATGTCATAGAGTTTACGACAACGGTTAATAACCGTTGTCGTAAAGTACAATGACAACGGTTCAAAACCGTGTTGTTTCTATCTAATAAGCGTTGTCATAGAAACTACGACAACGGTTTTTAACCGTTGTCATTTAGTACAACGACAACGAATGTGTTTCTATGTAATAACTGTTGTCGTAGACTCTATGACAACGGTTTTAAACTTTTTTTTCCAACCATTGTGTTGTCGTATCATTTACAACTGTTGTGGTATCTAGCAAGGACAACAATTTTTTGTTAATTTAAAAACCGTTGTCGTAGAGTTTTTTTTTGGAAATTTGCTTAATAAATAGTGAAATTAAATTATTAAAATTAAATAATACTAAAAATAAAACAATATTAACATTGAATCCCCAAAATATAAATTACAATAAATTAAAATATTATCTTAAATCACAAATATTCAAGCAACAAAGCATTTATCAAAGTAATCAAACACAACACTTGAAACTAGATATCCATCGACTTGTACCACAACAAAAATCGATCAAATACTCCTATCACCAACCAAACATGATGATCCTGCAACAAATAAATTCCACATTTTATTTGTATATCTCGAATAACCGTACAAAAATCAAAAGCCATCAATAACAAATTGAATATACCACAATTAATTAATTGAAACACATCTTTCAAAAATTAACATGCAAGCAGCAAAAACACTTACCAAGGACCTTACTTCCACTTGAAACTTAACCAATAAAGCCAATTTCTCTAACCCCAACATGCCTTATGTAGCATAGACAACCTCAATGGATTGGAGCACAAAAAATTTCAATCAAATCATCAACTAAAAACCATTGAAACACAATTCACCAAAAGCCGGCCTAAAACATACATTTAAAGTTCAACACCAACAAGTATAATAGCATTCATCACCAAACATCTATTCAAAGCAACCTAACTCGAGTACATGACACATAATTCACCCAAAGTCAAAAAATACCAATCAACAACCAACTCAAAAACAAATATATTTTGTTCATTACCTAAAAGTCATATATATGTTCTTGTACACATTCCGCCCACTCCTTACGCACTTCATTAATATCCATGTCAGTGTAGTTGTCTCCAGTAAACTGTGAAAAACATTTTATATAAATATACCATGATAAGATTCAAATATAACATTTAAAGATATGATTCACATTACCAGGGTGTGTAGGGAACGAATCTCCAGTGTAGTATCACACTCAACTAATTGCTTCATGTACTTCATCACATAATAACCACATTGGAATGCGTCCGGTTGTTTAAGACCCTACATATATTTGAATCCAATTGTTAATGACTTAAACTTATTAAAAATCTTTACTTATGATTTAATTACACACCTTAACTACTATCCATGTAGGTTTTTTTCTTTCTTTGCACCCGTTCTCCGCACTAAACATCTTTAAGGCCCTTCACAGGTGATATGATTGGCATAATTCTCAAGTCATTTTAAAAAACATCAATCAATTTTAGATAAATTGGGGTAGCTACTTGCTAAATCAATTCTTGTAAGCAACGTATATATATTACTAAAATAAACTTGATCAGTATCAATCAAACATCAAACATGTGCTTTCAACAAAACAAGAGAGTTTATATACTCACTGTTCCAAGTATCAGAAGAATTTTATTGATGTAAGATTATTCCTTTTTTCATAATCTGGTTGATTGGCAGATTGAATTTGCAGAACCTGCTAAGTCAATTAAGTTCTGCAAATACTGACCAAGAAGACTTGAGTGCTAACACATGGATATGAAATTTGAATTTTAATGCTGATGGAAAGGACTTCACCTTATAAGAAGAAGCAACCAGAAAATCAGCATTACTCATGAATATTTGCTCATAAGAAAGGATAACCAGTTCCTGTCATGCACATAAGTTGATGACAAATTTAAGTTGCACCAGTCTTTTAAGCTACAAAATTTCCAATGGAAAAGTATAGAAGAAACATTGTTAATATGAAAAGCATGGATGAACAAACTTGGAAACCAGCATACTTCTTTTGAAATGAGTAACCAGCACTTACTGAAACAGTTAACCAAGCCTTGAGTATATGTCGGCTTCCAACATAGCAGATCATATTCCAGCTCCACACTAAGAAATGTATACGTTTCCCAACATGTTTCCTTCAAGATTGCTTCATCGTCTATGAGAATAAGGGATGCAAGAACTTGAATTGCAGGCACAAGCTACACCAACGAAGAAGTTTATGCATGAGCAAACATAATATTAAATAGTTCGTGAACAAAAGATATATTCATGTTCAACAAGACTTTCTATAACAAATCATGTTTTCCATGATTGAACCCCAAGAGTTGAAAAATAAAACAAAAGTTGTATATAGTAAGTTAAATGAAATAGCAGGTAAGCAACCTTGGCAGATGGAACTTTAGGTACTCCCTCAAAATAAATTTCCAGAGTCCAGGTAACAATTCTTAGAAAAGAGAGTTTGTTAAGATTAATAAAAAACACGTATCACTAGATGAAACATGGTGGCCTTGGAAGGTATGTATCACTATATTGTTCTTTATTTCTCTAATTGTATTTCACATTTTTAAATGGCTACTTACATATATTTTTATCAATAAATGCATAAATCACACTCTTAAAAAGTAAGCACAAGCTATGAAAGCCCCGGTTGTACACTTGAACTATAATGTATTAAATACAATGATACAAATTAGTAGAGATTCTAGAAATTTTCTGTACAGTTTGAACAGACCATATTTACTACCACAATTCGCATTCCTAGGAAAATAGTTGCATACTTGCATGGTTGGTGAAGAGAAGTTCTAATTCAATTTCTAGAGAAAATTAAGGTTTGAGAAAGCTAGAGAGCAACAATATTCTTGCTCTTTGTTTTACCCAATATCTTTTAATGCTCCAATGAAAGCAAAAGGATCATGTTTAGACTTGAAAATATAAAGAAACCAATATACCAAAATATTAAAATTTGACAATTATTAGATAGATGAATTTTAACCAGAACAGTGACATGGATATTGGATAGCATCATCTAAACTTGGAACCACTCTTTATCCTTTGTTTTGCTTTTGATTACCTACTCATCGAATATAGAAGCAAGTAAAAAAGACACATGCAATGCATAAAGTAATTAATCAAAGAAAATGTGACGGATTGCAACTTTTAGGTGAAACACAAGTATAATTAAAAGAACATAACATCCTAAATATAGTGTGTGATCTTCTTCTACTGTCATTCATGCTAAATCACCAAAATGCCTATTAGCTGCAAGAATTAAGAACAAAAAAACAAAACAAAACTTTTTAGAACAAGAAACAACAACATGATTGACTGCATGCCATGGCCATTTCACATACATTCTGATCAAAGGTCAGACCTTCTCCAGAAGACAATGTATTCAGTCAAACCTTTGCTGATGATCAAGAGAAACACATTGAACAAATAAAAAATACGAGAAACTCTCATAATGAAATTAGCAATATGATCAAATCAATATATATATTTATATATATTTAATTTACCAGAACCTCAGTTCTTCATTACAGTTTTATCCCAATTATTAGGAAATTCAAAAGGGACATTTAGAAATATAACGATAACAATAATAATAGTAGTAACATATTTTACACTTGTTCAACCTCAACGATCTTGAAACATAATTTAAAACAGATTCTTTACAATGCCATTGCACACTAATGAAGTAAAACACACTGAATATGAAATTCAAATGGGACATTCATAAATGTAATAATAGTAACATGTTTGAAACTTGTTCAACCTCAATAATCTTAAATTAGAAAAAGGATGAAGTTTGTTGCTCTGCACAATTGAACAATAAATCTAAAAAAGATAATTTCTCATTAATGAGCTAAACTTTATATAAAATAAAGATATGAAGCCATAAGATGAAGCAAAGGTTCACAACTTACACAAAAATTCAGATCAAGCTGCATAAACATTAACTGCAATTATCTTATAAAAATAACAGAAAGCTCACCAGATAAGTTTAGAAGCGTGTTTTTGTTTAAAGACATGAAAATACTAAGACAAAAATAAGAACTAACACCAAATTCAAATATGGTGCTCCCTCCATCCTAAAAAAAAGGTCTTGTTTCTGCAAATTACAACTTTTTATTTTTGTCAACTAAATGAATGTATAACTTTTTCACTAGCCATCAAATTTCATTTATTGTTCCTATGCGTATGCATTGATAGTTTGTTACAACTGATCACAAATTTGTTATAAGGGCATTACAGAAATTTCAACTAAAAACTAACTTTGACTTTTCAAACAAGATCAAACGAAATATTTTCTGCCAAGTGAATATAATAAAAGCATACAATGATACAATATATATCTAGCTCATGAACTGCACAGGTTGATTTCTAACCCAAAAAAAAAAATCTAATAATTTTTGCCTATTTACTCATCTAAAATAAATTATCAAGGAATAAGTAAAATACTCTCACTATTACAGTGAGGCAAAAAAAGATCCTATCATATCTCAAGTAAAATAGCACATCCAGTAAAGAAAGTAGTGATAAATCTTAACACATGTCATTGATAATAAATCATCACAATATATCCATTCTTGCAACTGAACATCCATGTATTTAGTTAAAAGTGAAACCTGTACTGAACTTATGGTATGGGTGATCTTTCACACTCAAATGTTTCTGAAGATGTATGGATTTAAAAAAAATCACATAGTATATTAGTTCTCTGACTATAAACAGGTAAGATCAAAACGGTTTGTATTAGAAATAGAGAAAGAGAGAGATGTATCAGCGGCAAACCTGCAGCGGCGATGGTGAGCTGGAATTGATTTTTAACTTCGAAAATGGCGACTTCTCTGTCCAGTGACTTAGTGACTCCAGTCCTCTGTGTCGAGAGAGAGAGAGAGGTATCAGCGGTGGAAATTTGATAAATATTGGTGCAGCGATCAAGGGGATGACGATGAGACAATTGAGCGTAGATTCATCATATTTGTTTCGGCTTTAGTACAAGCGAAATGATTCTATTAGTAGCAAAAATTCTTCGCTCACACTAAAAGTAAGAAACAAAATAAAATAAATATGATTCCTAATCATCCAAAGCACATGCACAAACAAACAAGCAACATTATATGAACACCAAATCATGTCGCGAAATGGAAAAAATAAGTGACCACAAAAACACAGGTAAAAAAAGTAAAACGAAAACCCACCACAGCCAATAAAAACCAAAAGCAAATCTGAGCATTCAACCACGCGAAACCCCGACCCCAATCACAGCACAATGCAATTCAAATTCCAAAACTCAAAAATTCCAAACATTCTCCACTTCCACCCCACCCAGCACCACTCAAATTGAACCACCCCAATCCCCAGATCGAAAGAGCACCAAAACGAAAAACAAATCCCCCAAACACCGAAATTTCAAAAATGAAAACACACCTTCCTTTACAGGCAGGATATTTCCACGAACTTGAAAATGAATGCGATCAAATAACGGAAATCATCAATGTCTGAACGGCAAACCCGCACGAGGAGTCCCCCTGTGATTTCTAGGGTTTGCAATCGCTGGAGAGTCTCCTGGAACTTCGAAATTCGAAAAATTCCAATTCCTTGAGAAGCCTAAATTATGTATTCAGGAGGTTTTTAGAGCAGAAGGAAAAGTCTGGAAGAAAGAGAGAGAGAGAGGGGCAAAGAGGAGAGAGAGCGCTTTGAATTTATAGAATAATTGATTAATATATCGATATTGACGGTAGATATTGATAAATTCGAATATATATAACTATATGAATGTTATTGGATATTACAATATGAGTTTTGAATATTTAATAGTTATTTCAATAAGATTATACGTGGAAACTGTATTCTATTTATATAAAACTAGCGGGTGTAGCGGTACACCCGCGTGATACGCGGTTTGTTATATAAAATTTAATAATTTTTAATGTTGATGACATAATGTAATGATATATCATTTAAATGTAAAATATATATTTCTTTTAATATCTATATTAATAAAAATGTTAATATTTCAACTTTAAAATTATGTTATTTTAAAATATACAATTTTTGTTTCACTATTGATTGATTTGTTTACGTAATTTTAAGTTTTAATTTTCTATTTTTACACCTACGAAATAATTTTCCTATTATAGTTTAAAAGACTTTGAGATTTTCTTTTTCTTTTCATAGTGAGATTCTATTTATAATTATTAGTTTTAAGTAATCTAGCTTTTATTTGTGTTTCATTATTTTTTAATTACTTAATCAGCATTTTGGTTTAATTTTCAAAATAATTTATTTTTGATGTATAATCTGTTGTACATATATTATAAAATTTCTTTATAATGAAATAAAATTTAATTCTTAAAATTAGTTTATTTCATTAATTTAATCCCCAACAATATATAGCATATATTTCTTCTTTCATTAATTTAAAAATATATATATTTTAATATTTGACTTTTTTTTAAAATTAATTAAATTAGTCTATGACAACGCTTTTACGATGCTACGACAATGTTAGAAAACAACCCTTATCTTAATTACCTACGACAACACATCTACGACAACGGCAAGTTAAAACCGTTGTCTATGAGAGAATTTTTCGGGCTACGACAACGGTAGGTTAAAAACCGTTGTCTATGAGAGAATTTTTTGGGCTATGACAATGATTGCTAAAAAACCCTTGTCTATAAGAGAAGTTTTTTAGCTATGAAAACGGTTTTATCTACGACAACAGAATTTTAGGCTACGACAAGGGTTTTTAGCAAAAACACATGTCGTAGGGGTGTTGTCTATGAGAGAATCTCTTGTAGTGTAACATGATCAAATCTTTTAGACAGATCATGAGTGACTTTGAGCAGATAAATTCAGCTCATGAAGAACTTAAAGAGAAAAACCTCCAGCTCAAGAGTGAGCAGGTTGTACAGAAGGAACAGGTTTCTGACCTGGAGTACTTCAGTACACAATGCAATAACCTCAGAGCTGAGTCCTCTAAGTTCAAGCTGCTAGTCACTAAACTTGAAGTTGAGAAAGCTGGCTTGCAAAACACAATTGATGTGTATAGTAAATTAGCAAGAAAGACACATGAATGTATCCTGGAGACCCAGAATGCTTACTCAGGAAGCGGTCTAGGATACTGTGCTGAAAGCTCACAGAAATCTGCTAGCACATCCAAGGCTGGAAAGTTTGTTCAGGCCCGAGTCTCCTATACTTAGGAACTTCTTCCAATTAATGGAAGCTTGAACAAAGTTAGTACATTGGATAAGAGAAAAAAACCCTTGCTGCAAGAAGAAGACAATAAGACTGCAAGGAACCTCAAAAAGCAGCATAACCAGTATGATGCAAGTAGAAGAAGAAAACAGCAATCTTCCAGGTTTCAGAAAAACCTTGAACCCCTATATACCAAGATACTCTTATCTAAATTCCAAAGAGTTTATGCTTAGGAAAGGTATAAGTGAGTACCTTCCTCTAACAGGAAGCACAAAATCTGAAAATCTCAAGTTCACACACACACAAACAGTATCCTGCCAAGGATACTAACAGGAAGAGAACCACCAAGACTTATGGTAAACCAATTACTATAAAAAAGGTGTGGGTTTCTAAAAGGAACTAACCCCCTAGGACCCATACTTGTATGGGTACCTAAATCTACCTAATTTACTTACAGGTACAGTTTCCAGGAAGTAGCAGTGTTGGTCCCAAGTGGTCAGAGGTTCAGAGGGGGGTGAATGAACCTCTATCGATTTTTCAAACTTTTTAAAACATATAACTGATTAACAGGTTTCTGTCTCACTTAAGAGGACAGTATCCTATCTCAAATCAATAACCTGCCCTAGGCAAAATCAGGTTACTGTCCCGGTATTAGAATGCAACGCAGCGGAATAAACTTGATGGAGTTTCTGATGAAAACCAGTTTTCTTTTTCAAATATGATTTTAGAACACACGTTTATCAGGATGCTTATGATAGATGCAACAAGATAGATATGCAAACAATGCAATGCAGCAAATAAGATAAGCAGTAAACACTTATGGCTTATAGTGGTTCAAAGGTGGTGTAACCCTTCTACATCCACTCTACTCTTTCTTAGAGGAGAAACTTCGTTATGGTCAATTTGCTTTACAAGACTTGTCTTTACAAACCTCTTCCAAAACAAGTTAAACCTACTAGAATCCTAGATTCCTAGGTCTAATCCCACATAGGGTTTACAAACTCCCATACAGGGAAACTCTCTCACATAAAGAACACACTCCCACACAGGGAAAGATAGCCTACACAAGACTAACAAACTTAGCAAGGATAGAATCCTATCAACTAAGTACACCAACTAAAACAACCTAGCACACATAGCACAATGGTTAAAAGTATATGATTTTTTCAACTGGTGTAGTTCAAAGATAGCCTTGAACTTGAAAGCTCGAATGCTTGGCTTGACTGCTTCTGAAGGTTGAGTGACTGAACTTGAAAGCTTGAGTAATAAAGAATAGCAAGATAACTTAGAGAGCTCAATTTGTTCAGTAGTCTTCACAGTCCTCTTTACCTTCTATTTATAGATGTTGGAAAATGCCCGTTGAAGAGAGACATGATCTAAGTTGCAATTCAAAAAGATTTTCAAATCTTCACAATTAATATGGCATGAAAGATCAGAGTTTCATAGCATGTCCTCTGAACCGCATTAATGATGCCATACTTTAGATACAGTACTTTACAGAGCCGCTTTCCACGTAGCAGTATCTCAGTGGCTCTTCACAAACTTCTATCTACTGGTAACTAATTAGGATCCAAACCTCGTATAGTATCCAACGTTTTCCTTGTACTGCTTTGAATAGACTAGAAAGACTTACTGCATGTTGTTCTGATTGCAGTAGTCACTTTCTGTTGTGCATCAGGATTCTGTTCCTGAGCAGCTTCCTATTCTTGAATCCTGCAGTCAGTTTCCTGACTCGTATATCCTTTTTGATTTGCTTCCTATTTCTGAACAGCTTCTTATTCCAGAATCCTGTTGTCTGCTTCCTGATTCTGACTTCAACTAAATCTTACTGACTTCTCACATTGAGAATCAGTCTTCATGAAAACTCTAAGTCCAGAATCCTGCTAACAAAAGTTCTACCTATCTTTCTGGTATAATCAACTTCTTAAATTACAACTTGAAAGATTAGATAGGAAAACAAAAATCCACTTATAAATCGTGGAAAATTAGTACTCTAAAAGATCACCTAATATTATATTGTCTCATCAAAACCTAGTCAGAAATATCCAAACAAGCAGTGATGTATGATATATTGACAGTGGCTGCTTCTGACATATGACTGGCAGCAAGACAGGATTAAGAGACTTTCAACCATGCAAAGGACCCAAGGTTGTCTTCAGAGATGACTCCAAAGGAAGCACCAAGGAAACAAAAAGCTTAGTTAGAGGCAATGCAAGTATCAGTGATATTTCATATGTCAAAGGGCTAAAGTATAACCTCCTGAGTATCAGTCAGTTTTGTGACAAATGATGTTCAGTGGAGTTCAACCTCAACAGGTATCTGATTAGAGACAACAAAACAAATGAGGTTAAGCTTACTGGCACCAGAAGAGACAACATCTACCTTATTGATTAGAGTTCAACAGTGCAGCCAACATGTTTCATTGCAAAGAGAACTCCTGAGTTGAGTTGGCTATGGCACAAAAGGATGAGCCATCTGAACTTCAAAACAATCAACAAGCTGGCAAGGAAGAATCTGGTAAGAGGTCTACCTGATGTTGCTTACAAAAAGGAGAATGTTTGTAGAGTCTGTCAGAAAGACAAACAAGTAAGAAGCTCTTTCAAGGATAAGGTTCAGAGATCCTCCAACAGGATACTGGATCTTCTGTATATGGATCTATTTGGACCAGTGGAGCCTATTATTGTAAATAGGAAGAAGTATTTCCTGGTGATTGTGGATGATTACTCTAGATTTACTTGGACCATCTTCCTGGCCAAGAAATCAGAAACTCAAAATAGGCTGCCAGAATTCATGAAGAGGATGTAGAATGAGAAGAGCTTAAGCATTGTAAAGATAAGATCTGACAGAGAAACTGAGTTCACAAACAAGTTTGTGAACAAGTTTATAGAGAAGTATTGTTCAGAGAATGAGATCAGTCATGAGTATTCTGCAGCAAAGACTCCTCAACAGAATGGAGTTGTAGAAAGGAGGAACAAGTCTCTGAAGGAAGCTGCAAGGACAATGATTGCTGATGTTGCAATACCTAAGAGATTTTGGGCTGAAGCAACCAGCACAGCATGCTACACACATAATAGATATCTGATCAACAAGGACCATAACAAGACTCCCTATGAGGTATGGTATGGTGTAACACCTAACATTTCATATTTGCATATCTTTAGATGCAGGTTCTGAACAATGGAAAGGAGTACCTGAAGACCTTTGATGAAAAATCTGATGAAAAAGTATTCTTGGGATACTCTTCAGTAAGCAAGACCTTCAGGATCTTCAACAAGAGAAGTTTGGTTGTGGAAAAGTCAATTCATGTGGTGTTTGATGAACCACATTGTGATACTGCTGAACTGGACAAACTAAAGGAAGATGTATCCAAAATGAAGATCAAAGATCAAATAGTGAGGTATATTGATGGAGTTCTAGTGCCTGTTGAAGAGATTACTGCAAGCAGTTCACAGATTACTGCACCCGGGAATACAGTAGCACAGGATGCTGGACAGCAAGCTGACAAGACTCAGCAGACCAATAGTAACCGCAGTCAGGATACTGTAAATCAACAGGTTACTGTCCAGCAACCTGCTTTCTTTTTTTAGCCTGATAGGACATGACTAAGAAATCACCCAAGAGAACTTGTGATTGGAGATATCAATGAAGACGTAAGAACAAAAAGATCAAGACCTCAAGAATCACTGTTCACATGTTTCATATCACAAGTTGAACCCAAGAGTATTGAGGAAGCTCTTGAGGACAGTAACTGGATTCAGGCCATGCAGGAGGAGCTGGATGGATTTGAAAGGAATCAAGTATGGAGATTGGTTCCAAGGCCTGATCACCAAGGAATTATTGGAACTAAATAGGTGTTCAAAAACAAGTTGGATGAATTTGGTACAGTGGTCAGAAACAAGGCAAGGTTAGTGGCTAAAGGATACTGCCAACAAGAAGGTATATATTTTGATGAGACCTTTGCCCCGGTTGCTAGGCTTGAAGCAATAAGGATATTTCTGGCCTATGATGCTCACAATGACTTCAAGGTTTATCAGATGGAAGTGAAAAGTGTATTTCTGAATGGATTACTATTTGAGAATGTATATATGGAACAGTCACCAGGTTTTGAAGAACAGACAGAAGACAAAGTATTCAGATTGAAGAAGGCCTTGTATGGTTTAAAGCAAGCTCCTAGAGCCTGGTATGATGCACTGTCTTTGTATCTCTTGGAAAATGGATTTCAGAAAGGGACAGTAGACAAGACTCTCTTCAGGATACAGGATGGAGACAGTATACTGTTTGTTCAGATCTACGTAGATGATATTATCTTTGGATCCACAAACAAGGATTTGTATGGAAAGTTCTCAGCACTCATGCAAAGTAAGTTTGAGATAAGCATGATGGGTGAACTAAGCTTTTTCCTTAGTCTACAAGTGAAACAACTACAGAATGGAACTTTCATTAATCAAGCCAAGTATACCAAGGAGTTGATCAAGAAGTTTGGAATGGAAAGTGGATCATCAGTAAACATATCTATGACCACATCTATCAGCTTGGATAAGGATGAAGGTATAAAGGATGTGGAGATTACTAAGTATAGAAGACTTATAGGATCCTTACTATATCTAACAGCAAGCAGGCCAGATATAGTATTTGCAATTAGAATTTGTGCAAGATTTCAAACAGCCCCCAAGGAGTTACATCTTGCAGCAGTAAAAAGGATTATCAAGTATCTGAAGGGCACTCAAGATGTTGGACTTTGGTATCCTAAGGAAGGAGGATTCAACCTCAAAGGATATTCAGATTCTGATATTGCAGGTTGCAAGATTAACAAGAAGAGCACCAGTGATACCTGTCAGTTTCTAGGACACGGACTTGTTTCTTGGTTTTACAGGAAGCAGACATCGATTGCAACATCAACTGCCAAAGCTGAATATGTAGCTGCAGGAAGCTGCTGTGCATAGATTTTGTGGATTCAACAATAACTGAAGGATTATGACATCATAGAGAAGGAAATTCCCATTCTGTGTGACAACACAAGTGTCATTACCATAACCCACAATCCTGTATTCCACTCAAGAACAAAACATATTAATGTAGGACATCACTTTATCAGAGATCATGTGGAAAAAAAAGATATTACACTGAAGAAAATGCATACTGACATGCAGCTTGCTGACATATTTACAAAACCTCTATATGAATCAAGGTTTTCTATGTTGAGAACTAAGCTTGGGATAATCAAGCTTTGATGAGTAAGCTTTTAAAGGTTCCTTAAGTAAGGGGGAACGTGGTCTGTATTTTATTCATTCTTGAACTTTATTAAGTATTCAGTACATTGGGACAAGATACTGCATTTTATTATAGACAGAATTCTCTAACAGTATTCAGTCTCAGGATACAACAAGTAACAACAGGTTGCTGAAAACAGTAATCAGAAACATGATACTCCAACAGGTTTTTGATACAAGTTTATGAGATGGGTTACTGCAGGTTGCATACAACATTTATTGATATCAACATTCATTGAGTTGCAACCTCGTACCAGGAACAGTAACCTGATTAGTAATGTTTACAAGAGATATTTTAGCAACTGCATTAAATGTGAAAAACCGTTTTACAGTGGAGGCGGAAAATGTACGGTTTAACGTCTGACACATTTTCAGCAAATTACAGATTTACTCCTCCGCTATTTTATCTCAACCGTTGGATCAAACACATCTCTTAAGTTTTTAATCGGAACCGTCGATATTTTCGGAACTTAAATTCTTATAAACCGATTATATTCTTCGTCTTCCTCTCTATACTTTCATTTCTCACTTTCAAAGTTTCTAACTCTCTGTAATCTAGTTTATCTCTCTCTATACACTCAAGCTTTCTACAGATAACAATGGTTGTTGCAAGGGAAACAAAGGTTGTGGAAGGAAGGTTGGTGAACGATACGGTGATGCTGGGATCTGATCAAGAAGATATGAGAGAAAGTGAACCAGAGTG
Organism: Scutellaria minor; assembly: GCA_954870855.1. Taxonomy (NCBI): domain Eukaryota; kingdom Viridiplantae; phylum Streptophyta; class Magnoliopsida; order Lamiales; family Lamiaceae; genus Scutellaria; species Scutellaria minor. The sequence continues at coordinate 8,190,562 of OX940729.1, forward strand.
AACTCGCTGGGCTCTTCACCAGTAACTCTGGGTTCTGTGAAAAGTCAGTGGAAAGGTTCTATGTCTTTGCTAAGTTGTCTGAGGATGAAGAGACAATTCTCTTCAAGATGGATGCTGATGATGAAGACTGGCACTCGCTGACAGTCGACAATATTGCCAAGACCTTTGGCATCTCAAATAAGAGAATGAAGTACTCTGACCTACTATCGTATGACTCAGAATACTTAAAGAAGAGCTGGAACCAGTTTAAGCTGGTTTTTGTGGTGGAGGAGACAACCACCAGCAACTTTGGTAAAAAGTTGTTAAAGCCAGAGTATGAACTCCTCCACGACATCCTCATCTACACCGTTGAGGGAAGATGCGACAGCTATGATAAATACACCAACCTTAGGATGAGGATGATGACTGTCATCATGTGAAGAGATGCAGTTAACTGGGCTCAATTCCTCTTCAAGAGGATTTAGGATGAGGCCACCAAACCCACGACCAGGAAAGAGTTTGGAATCATCCTCACAAGCATCCTCCGAATGATGTTTACACACCTGGAGAAACCAGTGCCAATCCACTCTGGCTGGTTTCTAGGTGTCAAGAAAGGTTTTTCTAAGGACAAGAATGAATAGAAGAAGCCTAAGAAAAAGCCTACCGCCAAGCCCAATGGTGCTGACACCAATTTCGATGACTCTGGCGGTGATGATGATAAGCCAGTAAGGAAACTGGTGACCAAGAGAGCACCATTAAAGAAGAAGACAAGGGCAAAGAAGGTTGATGTCCCCTTGATAGCACCTTCGGATGCTGCATCTGAAGTTTCTGAGTTGCCCCTTGAAGTTATTGAGAAGACTTTAAAAGCCACTGTAGGGGAGGAACAAGATGCTGAGCAGGCAGCGGGATAGGTTGTTGTTCTAGGTTCTCGAGTTCCTGAGGAGGATCTTCTTGTTGCTGAAGAGGATCCTGATGAACAGGTTGTTACTTCAGTAATCCAGATTCCTGAAGAATCTGAGAAGGAGAAGGTTGTTGAAGAGGTCCCTGACCCAAAGAAAAAGAGAAAGTTGGTCAAGAAAGCTGACAGCTCCTACATAAGGAAATGATTGGGCAAGAAGCAAGAGTTGAAGGAGATTGACACCCTTAACAGGATGGCAGATTCCATTTGACTCAATCACTGCCGAAGATGCTGAAAAGACAGTGATCGAATCCACAAACTCCATCTGGCGGAGGTTTGTTATCGCCTATGAAACCTGAAGATTGAAGAGGTTGGGCGCAACAAGGGATTTGGTGAGTGGGAGGACTGGTTCGAATTTGAAGATATTATCCTCTCTTGGATAGATAATTTTGTAGATGAAGACACTCCTCTCCCTAATGGACTTCTACCTTTCATACTCGAAGATTACATCAATCTTCAGACTGATGTTATGATTGCTCTTATTTGTAAAAGGCAAAAGAAGTTGAATGCCCATTAGTCAGCTAAGCATGATGAAGAGATGATAAGGGAACAGTCGATGAAGGCAGAGACAGACAACACATTGATAAGCCTCAGCATTGAGACTGTTAGGATCTCATCAGAAGTGGAGCTGGCGAGAGCTCAGTTAGCTACTTGTTTGGAGGAGAAAGTTAACAGAAGGATGCTGCAGCAATGGATTGAGGCAAGCAGAGCTCAATCCAATCAATCCCAAGAGTGCTACAGCCAGGGGAATGAAGTTCAAAAGCTGCGGAGACTTATGATTCTCCAACTTACTCAGGTATCGCAACTTTTTCCCCTATCACTCATCTCGATACCATGGATTCTGATGTACAACTGTTTGACTACTCTGATTCCCCTGTTCTTAATGATGAATCTGTTGAGAGGGAACCAACACCCATTATCTATGAAGTATGTCAATCGATCGAGACAGAATATGCCGTTGAAGCAGCCCCAAAGGAAGTTGTAGAGGCGGGACTTCCTGTACTAGCCAAGGTAGCAGTACAATATGCTGAACAGGAAGGAGCTCAGGTTGCTGCTGAAAGAGAGGAAGAAACAGCAACTGATGATGAGCTGGCCATAGAACTCATCAGCTTGGTGCTTGACAGAACTGATCCCAACTTCCTTACCTATCAGGTTTTGCAAACCGCTGTCAACAAGATTGTTGAGACCAGTCTCATTGCTGATGCAACTAGGGAAAATTGCTGATATTCCAATTGCTGAAGCAACTACTAACATTGTACATAATTCTAAGGTTAGTTAGGTTGTTGATGAAGCAATTGAGGAGGTTGCTGAGGCGACTGAAGCTACATCTATTCAAGTAGCTCCAGTTACTAAGGAAACACCTATTGAGATTACTGCAGTACCCGATGAAGCAACAGTGGTGTCTAACCAGGTTGTTGAGGGTAGTCAGGTTTTTGCTGAAACAGTTTTGCAGGTTGAGGATCCTGAGATAATTGTTGAGATAGCTTCTCCATTAAAGACCTCGGGCATGGATGCTGTTGAGACAGCTCCGATGGAGGATTTAGAAGGGAAGAAAGCTGAGAATGATATGTCTGCTAGAGGTAAAAAGTTAGTAGTTGTTGTCCCTGTCCCAAATCCTGATGACGGTGATGACTCTTCTGATGATGATGATGAGGATTTTACAGGGGGAATCAACCTAAGTGCAGATATTGATGTTCCATACAAAGACTTACTCAAAGCAGAATCCGATGAAACAAGATTGAAGAGACTGAGAAATGATCTTGCTGAGGATAAAGAGGAGCAAGTAGCTGAGGAGCAAACAAGTCAGGCCCTGGTACCTTATACTCATCAAGAATCAGTACCAGTAGTTGGGGTTAAGACTTATTTTGACTCTAATGAAATTTCTCTTCAAAACATTATGGATGTTGTTTGAGGGCTTATGAGGACTATTGAAACACATGAGATGAATACGACCGCCAGCATCCAGAGCAATGATAGGAAGCATTCATCTTCTATGGAAGAACTAAGGAAGGAGTTGTCTGAACTCTCTGCCAAGATAATGAAGAAGATAAATGATGAACTCAATACTCATCACACATCCAGATCTAGGTTTGAGCGTGAACAGAAAGTTACATCTGATGCTCTGAAGAAATCTGTTGATGATATGCAGAATAGTCATGCTGCTCAAAGCTTAGTCATGGGTAATACGCAAGAAAATATCTCCTCCTAGGGTAGTGATGTTACAAGTATCAAGGACAGGATCCTGAATCTTGAGATGCTTGTGGGAGAGATGAGGACTATTTTGATGAAGGTCTACTCTGCTGAAGCTGCTGAAGTTACCAATCGAAGAGCTACAAAGGCTGATGATGCCAAAAAAGGGGGAAGGTAAGAAGAAGCAGAAGTAGGTAGATGAACCCGATGCTACCATGGTTGAGATCACAACCAGGGAGATTGATAAAGAAGAAGAAGAAGATGAAGAAGATAAGACTACTCTGACCAGTCTCAAGCGCAAGAGATCAGATACTAGACATGGTCAGGATGTAGAGCCAAAAACAAGAATAAATGATGATGATGGTGATGATGCAGGTACTGGGGTTGCTAGGTCCCAAACAACAAGCAATACTACATTGATACAGGTTGTTGCTGCCCCTACAAAGCAAAGATCAAGTAGGCAATAAACTGGAAGAGGTCGAGGAAGAGATCGACAGCAAACTGATCCTAATATCAAACCTTACATGGCTGATGTTGCTGATCCTAGCAGGAGGCTGTCAGAAGATAGATGGAGACAGCTGAAAGCTGCTGATGAAGAAAGAAGAAGGAAGAAGGAGAATGAATAGATTTCCCCCGACTGGGAATTGTTGGACATAGAACAAAAGCTAATGAGAAAGTTGATGTACCTTTACATTCTTTCCCAGACCAAGAAGCTCCTGACCTCAATAAAGAAGATGTCCCTGCAAAGGTATTATTATTGATGGATCAAAGGCCTGTAGATATCAATCATCATTGGGACTTGAAGATCTTCGATCAAGTATATCTACCCAGAAACAGGAATCCAACCTTTGATGAGCTTACAATGTTTAAAAGGTTTGAGTACCTCAGGTATTTTCAAAATCTCTACAAATATGGCTATTTCAATAATTTTTCTTCCTGTGAGAAAGCATTGATGAAGTACGAAGAACTAGTAAGGGAAATAAAGCTAGATCGTCAGATGAATCTGATTGAAAATGTCAAGAAAGGGGAACAGGTTCCTTACTGCTAGGATTATTGGCTTAGATGGATATAGGTTCCTGAGATTGCTCAACAGATGGAAAATCATATCAGGATTCTGTTATAAACTGGTGGAAGGGGACTAAGTATGAAGAGGTCGTCAAACAAAATCAGCAAGCAGATTCGAGACATATCTTCTCAAGAGAAAGTTGTATGATGACTAAGAAGACTGAAGAAGTATAGTTTACTGCATCTTTCAAGATACTCTTTGTGTAAGCACTTCTTGTAAAGAATTTTTGTATTCTTTTATTCATTCATTTTATTTATGAAGCTGTAAGCTTGTTTGTTCATGTGTTGTAAAGCTTACACTGTACTATACTTGTACATATTACATGTATAAAAGTATATTTGTTATGTTGTTTATTCTTTTATGTTATGGGTTTTGTCATCATCAAAAAGGGGGAAATTGTTAGGATATTTCTGACTAGGTTTTGATGAGACAATGTAATATTTAAGACTTTAGAGTACCCATTTTCCATATTTTATAAGTGGATTATAGCTTGATAGGTTTATCTTTCTATGTCTTGTTTTGTAAAGATACATATATCAGAAAGCTAACTGCAGGATTTTGGAATAGGTAGTTGTTCAGAGTCAGGAAGTTGAAGCAGATCAGAAATGAGACGCAAGTCAGTAAGCTGACTGCAGGATTCTGGAACAGATAGTTGTTCAGAGTCAGGAAGCTGAAACTGATCAAAAAGGAGACGCAAGTCAGGAAGCTGACTGCAGGATTCTGGAACAGGAAGCTGTTCAGAGTCAGGAAGCTGACTGCAGGATTCTGGAACAGGAAGCTGTTCAGAGTCAGGAAGCAGAAGCAGATCAAAAAGAAAACACAGGTCAGGAAACTGACTGCAGATTTCTAGAACAGTAAGTTGTTCTGAATCAGAAACTTGACGCAGAATAGAAAACAGCTATTGCATCCTGAGTAGCAAGTTATAAGTCTTTCTAACCTATTCAATACAGTCGAGAGATATGCTGGAGATAGTACGAGGTTTGGTTACTGTCAAAGTTACCAGTAGATAGAAGTTAGCAACGAGCCAATGAGGTGATGCCACCTGGACAGCAGCTCTGCAAAAGTACTGTAGCTGGAGTATGACGTCATTAATGCGGATCAGAGTAGGACATACTCTATATCCTAGATCTTCCAAGATGCATTTAATATGAAGATTTGAAGATCAATTTGAATTGCAACAAGAACAGTGTCTCTCTTCAACGAGCATTTTCCTATAGATATAAATAGAAGGTAAAGAGGACTGAGAAGACTACTAAACACATTGCGAATTTTCTTAAGCAAACAAACTCTCAAGCTTCTCAAGATATCCAAGTTCAATCACTCAACCTTCTGAAGCAGTCATTCAAGCACTCGAGCTTTCAAGTTCAAGGCTGTTTTCGTGTTGTACCAGTTAAAGAAAAATCATATATTTTTAACTATTTTTTGTGTTCTAGGTTGTTTTAATTTGGTGTCCTTAGTTGACAGGATTAGAACCTTGCTAAGTGTTAGTCTTGTGTAGGCTTATAACTCTGTGTGAGTTTTGTACCCTATGTGGGATAGTGCCTAAGAATCCTTGGATTCTAGTAGGTTAACTTGTTTGGAAGAGGTTTGTAAAATAGTGTCTTGTAAAGCAAACTGACCTAACGAAATTCCTCCTTATGAAGGAGTAGAGTGGACGTAGAAGGGTTACACCATCTTCGAACCACTATAAACCCTTAAGTGTTTACTTCTTTGATTACTTGTTGCATTACATTATACATATATCTATCTTGTTGCATTTATCATAAGCATACTGCCAAAAGAATTACATAAAAATCATACTTGTGATAGAAAACTGTTTTCCAAAAGAAACTCTATCTTAAGTTTATTCTGTTGTACACTGTGATACTGAGTTAGGAACCTGAAACAACTTACTGCCAGGTTTCTGAATCGAGTCAGGTTACTGCATTCACTGTTTAATCAAGAACATGTTTTTACATAAAAGTTTTCAAAACGAAAAATCGATAGAGGTTCATTCCTCCCCGAGCCTCTGACCACTTGGGACCAACACCTATTAATATCATTCGCAAAGTATAATGATTGTAAATACAATAAAGTCCCAAAGTTTGGGTAACTTAATGCAAAAAGGGTCATAGTTTGGATTGGTTTTTGTAATTTACCCTTGATATTATTCTGAGATGAAATACTACCAAATAAATTTAAATACATATTAACAAGTCAATCCCTGAATTTTTTATTGACTTATTTTATAAAATTAAATTCATAAAATGGTGTTATAAGAATTTTCTACTCATTTAATTTTGGATCTTCTATTCTAAATTTGAAGTGTCTTATACTATTTAATTTATAAAAAAGTTAAATGCAAAAAACAATATAACTATTGACTTTTTCCATTTTCCAACCTCAACCTTTTTTTTTTTATCAGATTGCAACCTTAACTACTAAAATTTATCAAATTACAAATTTAGAACCATTTTCCGGCAAAAACGTGAATACATAACCCGCACCCTGACTTTAGATGAGGGTCACTTTAAATTACAAAATTACAAGAATATCCTTATGTTATCAATGTGCGGGTCAAGTGTTCACGTTTTCACCGAAAAATACGTCGAAAGTTACAATTTGATAAATTTTAATAATTAAGGTTGCAATCTAATAAAAAAAAGTTTAGGTTGGAAAATGATAAAAGCAAATAATTTAGGTTGTTTTATAACCCTTTATAAAATAATGTAATAACAAGTAATTATTATAGGTCCCATGCAATGCACGGTATATAAATTATACTATTTTAACGTTGATATAAAAATGTTTAACAGAAAAAATAATAAATATTTTTAGAGTAATTTCAATCTAACTTATTTTAGGTAATTGTTATTGTGTATATAATATAATATAATATTCTCAAATATTTTGTTATATAAATATATTTAGAGCTTTATTTTGTAAAAGGTGCCCATTATAAAATGAACATAATAACAAAATATTAAACAAATACTAATTAAAATAGAAGGAATTCAAATTGAAATTTGGTTGTATAAGTATACGAACTAATTTAAATATTTAAATCAACCTGTACTTTTTGTATTTTTACACGTCTCAACCTAAACTTTATTTTATGATCAGTTGCAACCTAAAGTCCACGAATTATACAAATTGCAACCTCCAACAAAATTTTCCGGCCAAATCTAACACATGTGACATTCACATGCAATTGACTAGAAGACAGTTTTTATTAGGCAATTGACTATTGTTTTTTTACAATTAACTAGTAATTTAATTTTGTTTCTTTTAAAATGACATCAACAATTCATGGGAATATCAAAACCCCCCTCAATTTGGCATGTGAATGTCACATATGTGAGATTTGGTAGGAAAACTTCGTCAGAGGTTGCAACTTATACAATTTGTGGATTTCAGATTGCAACCGGTCAAAAAATAAAGTTTAGATTGGAAAGTGTAAAAACACAAAAAATACAGGTTGATTTAAGTATTTAACCCCTTAATTTTTGCATAAAACTTCACAAAGCTTATTCAAATTAATATATAATCAGACGGTTAGAAAAATTGAACTTTATAATTTTATCTGTAATATTTTGATTGAATTACCATCTATATAAGAAAAAGGTTGAGGTGATACCATAGATAATTTGATATTTAATCTAGGTATAATTAATTATACTAAAAACAAAATCTCCATAGTCCTCGTTCGGAATTTTCACCAAAATTGATGGTAGAAAATGTGTATGTTAGACAGGATTTATATACCATTTGTATCTATATCAGTACAAAGTCAACAATTATGGAAATTTACCATAAATTCATCAAGTAATACAATTAGAAAATAAAAAAAATAATTAATGATATTCTAATATTAAGAATTGAAAATGAACAGGTAAATATTTGTCATTTCTATTTTGAAGGATAATTATATATATGGTTTATGCTTACTGATTTGGCCAAAATCAATGAATTTTTTTTTTGACCCACTTAACTAGTCCAACTTGTTAATTTCGACCTGCCAACCTATTAGATTTTTATTTTATTTATGATTTATCGAATTTGAAGGAATTACATTATGGATTATTTTTGCTGCTAAATAAACAAATTAATGGATCTTCTACACGATTGAAATCACAGTCTGTCTCAATGTTCTTCTTACTTCTACGTTCGGATGTAGATCACGTGGAAATCCACCATTAATTATAACCCAAGTGCCAATTTAGTGCGTGGAGAGAATACAAAGTCAGATGAAGATCACGTGGAAATCCACCACTAATCACAACCCAAGTATCAATTTAGTGTGTGGAGAGAATACAGAGTTTTAGGTTCTATGGATTCTCTTCTGCATGTACATTCTATGTTCTGACTTATCTTTTTTTATCTCTACAGAATTCAAATATAAGAGGGAGCGGGGTGGTTGGTGTTGGGAGTTATCCAATAACTCCCACACTTTTCTTATTTACTTTTAAACCTCTCCACTTATATAATATATTATGTGTGAAATAGGGTCAACCACATGAACGATCGGTTGACCTGGTCCATTAACTCGGGTCCTATTATATTTATTCAACATTTTTTTTTTTCAAAATGGCCGATCAATTGTAATATATATCCAATATCTTATATTTCTAGCTACGTTTTATTATTCTGTGCCATTGGATATATATTAATATTGTTTGCATTCAGTCTTATGCTGATTTGAGTGTACAAATAATTTTTATATATTAATCAAACACTTAAACTTCTCTTGAAAAATGCTTGTCATTTTATTGATATATCTTTTTATATATAAAAATATGATAGATTGTATACATACCATTGTTTCATACTTATTATTTTGAACAAATTTAATCTAAGACTAGATCAAATTAGAAACTGTGTTTGGTTCAGGCATTTTGCCGAACACCTTCAGTTCAATTTATTGTTGGTAGAGATATACCCGACTCATTTAATAAAATAAAATATCAATTTTTTAAATAGCCTTAACAATTTATGGAAATATCAAGAATTCAAGATCCCCAATTTAGCATGCGAATGTCACGTGTGTGAGATTTAGCCGGAAAAATTCGTCAGAGATTGCAACTTGTACAATTCATGGACTTCAGATTTCAAATGGTCAAAAAAAAATTTAGATTGGGAAGTATAAAAACACGAAAAGTACATGTTGATCTAAGTATTTAACCCTTTAAAGTTCTAATATAAAATTTTAAATTTTGTTCATTATACAGGTCTGATATTAGTAATAAAATATAGAAGAAAATCCTAATTTTTTTATAAGGAATAAAAATTAGACTTGTTTTATAATTTTCAAAATTGTATTTTTATTTTCATGTGATTTTAAGATTTTACGAGTTTTCACACACGAAACAAGTTGTGTTTTCGTGTATACATGACCGTCTCTGTCCAAATCAAGAGTGGTTTTACTGGGTTCATCTAATTGTATTTGTTGGTACAATTTTAAGTTGGGGGAATGATGTAAAATACCATAAAACTTATAAACTTGGATCAAAAATACCATCAAATATAATAGTATGCCCAAAAATACCATTTTTTTAAATAACCAAAATAATCTTAGAACACACATGTGCAATCATTGGATAATAAATCCATATTTTTTCAAAATTAATCAATTAAATTCAATCTAAATGTTTGTTAGATTCGGACCTCAAAATGGTATCAGAGCCTAAATTTATTGAAGAAATAATTTATGATTTATATTTACAATATTGATTTTATGCCTAACGAATGAGAAAATCAAAAAAATATGTATCCGAAATATTTTTTGAGATAATACAAGTTTCATGAATATCAATCTGATGATGTTCAACAAGGATTGGAACAAAATTGTTCCTGATAGTTCTAAGATCTCATAAGATCTTAGAGAGATCCAGAAGACCATCCAGTTTTATGGAGGTCAAACGGAGATGATGATCAGATCTCTATTTGAGATCCAACGAGAAGTTTCAGGTCTGAAAAAAAAAATTACAGATCTGAAAATGAAGTTACCAAGGGATCCAACAGATCCATGAATGAACGTTTCTAAGATGTGTTCAGGGATAAACCACTTATTCCCAAAGGAAAGGCTACGAAAATCCCGGAGTCAAAGAGTCATGATGAACTAATGTGTGAAATCATTAGGAAATTTTGAAATGAAGGCATCACGAGTTGATATCTCGGAGTTAACCGAATCACTCTCCAATCTTGGAACTTTGTAGTTTGAAAGGCTTTTAAAAAATGGTTTTCATTTTTATTAGCAAAAGTATTTATATTAAAAGTGGACAATACAAATGTTAAGGTTTTCTTAAAAAATAAACTCGAATCAAAAATCAAGAAAACCCGTATTATCAGATGGCAAACAGAATGTCAATATTATTTATTTGATATTATCATTGTGAAATCTAATGAGAATGTTCTTGTAGATTTCCTAACGAGAGATGGATATCCTTGAAGCAGATTCCATCACAGTACGTGCTAGACATCTCAGGGAAAACCTTGAGGAGTTAGATAAAAGATATGGCTTGTTGAGGATGCGTGTTGAAGTCGCTGCCTATGTTCAAAAGACAGATTAGGACTCGATCCAGAAAGCCATAAGTGCTACAAGAGCAGCTTATGCCCATCTATGGAATGCGCTTGAAAGTTCTCTTCTCAAAACAGGTTCATCATCAGTGACCCAGAGAGAGGTTCACGAGAAAGGTTCATCATCGATGAACAGTTAGGGTATTTTTATACCCGAGGTAGGGAATTCTATTGATACAAGTTTTTCATTGGATTCTGGTGAAAAGATAGATAATGCCAAAACGAGTAATCTATCGGACTCCGATAGAATAATTAATTTGAAAAATCAGGACTCTGTTCCAGACAAACCAAGTCAACCCAGCACCTCTAGGGTTAAAGAGGGAGAGGTTATCCTTAGGCCACAAACAGGCCCAAGAAAGGTTAACACTAACGAGCTATTTTCTCCTTGTACAGGTTTTGTAAAAAATGTGGAAGAAATTGGTGACAAGGAACAGGATCAATCCTAGCAAAATAATTGTCGATTGGTCTGAAATGTATCCATGTGTGTGGATGCTAGTGGGTGCAAACCCACGAGATGTACGAGAATGGTATGATTTTGGAGCCATTGCTTCAATTCTTACCACCGCACCAAGCTTTCTGGAGATTTCTAAACTACCGGAATGGATTACCACTACCGTGTATGACTCATGGCAAAATAATCTACATCTTAGTCGAGGAGACATTCTGGAGCTTGAGTTCATTTCATCAGCCCCAGAAATCACATGAAAAGGGTCTCATCCAATCTTTCATTTCATGAAGCTAAAGAAACCGGACATGGTGGCGTTCAATAGAGTAAAGGCTCCACTAACAAACAATCCTCTGGTCATAGCCCTCACTGAAGATGATATATCTACTAGGCGAACATGAGAAATTTGGCTCTGTCTCACAGGGATGGACAATGTAAAATACTCGTTTAAGATATTTCAAAATTCTGTGAATGGGTCATTCCTGTTAAATTCTATAACATAAAATACTACCGAATTTGCTGAGAATTTATTCGAAAATAAAAGGAAGTTGATCTAGGAAAACAAGGTTCCGGCGATGGAAAACACAAGAAAGAAGATATGTAATATGATACATATCGGATGATGGGAAAAGCGACTATGTTCTTGCTGTCAGCTACAGGAGAAGCCATTGTTCGGACAAGACTTCTAAATCAAAGAAAACCGGCCCAAACCACAACAGAAGAAGAAGAGTCCAAAAATGATTTTTTAGAAAATAAAACCCAAAGATGTAAAAGAAAGCGAGTCTAATTAGACTCGATAAATCTCATGTAAGAGAAAATTTTCGTATAGAGAAATTCTCGTGTAGGGTTTTAATCTTTGTTTAGAGTTAGATTAATTCTCGTGTAACGATAGGAATTAATCCCCGTGTAAAGGTAGAATAAATCCTCGTGTAAAGGTAGGATAAATCCTCTGGTAAAGATTAAACCCCTATGTAAAGGTAGGATAAATCCTCGAGTAAAGATTAAATCCCCGTGTAAGGATTAAATCCTCGTGGAGGGAATAATCCTCGTGGAAGACCCCACCAAAACACTATACTTATGGAATTTTAATTCCTGTGTAGGGCCCTACCACGATAAAGGATAAGCCGTCATCACTACAAGACAAAAGGTTCCACTCGACAAAGGATGGTGGAGAGACCAAAACTCCACAAACCGACGAAGGAGGGTGAGTGAATTCACGTGGCCACTTACCCGACAGAAGAAGGTGGAGAAGCTGGCAGTGGGGTAGATGAAGATGACAAGAAGCAGAAATTGGAGATGGAATCCGCAATTGAAATCCATGGAGAACGTCTATAAAAGGGATGCTTCAGTCATAAGAGAAGGGCATCAGAAATCAAACATTTCTTGAGCACTTCTCACTCTCAAGCATAAGTGTTTAGATTTTCAAGTTTTTCTAGTTTATGGGGGTTTTCCCAAAAACTTAAGCCATGATCGGCTAAAACAAGTATTCTTCTCCACTGGCGAAGAAATAGTATTGTAATATAGGTTGTATTTTATTTCTTCAATAAAAAAAGGCATTTGTTTACTTCACGCTATTCGAAAGTTTATAAGTATTTTGTGAAAAAATATCGACAGTGCGTCTCCCCATGATCTCCATGAAAACTCTACCAGGTGGGTAGGAGTAAGGATTGTGATATGGGTTCTCGTTGTAAAGATAGAGTGGAACTACCGACTACGGGTGTGTGGTTGGATCGCTGATTTGTAAAAACCAGCCGGAATAGGAAGGATCAGAAACAAAGGCAAAATATGAATTAAACAGAATATGAATTTAAATACAGAAGCATGTTAGGCCTGATATTGATCAGTTTACGCTTTATCCGAATCTAATTAAATAAATGGAGTGGATATTCTTTAAATGACAAAAAAAGAAAAATTAATGATTTTTGGAAGTTAGTTAAAGTCAACATAGGACAATCATTGTTTTATGGTAGTGTTGGGTATGGTTTTATATTTGATGATAGTTTGGGACATTTTGTTATATTAGGTGGTATTTTTGGTTACAAGTTATAAGAATTGTGGTAGTTTGGGACCTTCACCATTTTAAGTTATCTTACTACTTTATGTGGATGTTTTATTAAAATTTGTGGATTAAGATGTTAACTTTTTAATGTATTGAGAATTATAACTTCATGTTTATAAGTTTACTAGTATAAGTCCCGTCCGATACACGAACATATAAATTTCACTATTTATATATTTTAATATGAAAATATTGAACACGAAAAATAATAAATTTTTTGGAGAATTTCAGTTTGATTTGTTACTTTTGTGACTCACGACCATAAAATCTAAATATTTCGAGTTTGATGTGAAAATTTAAATTTACAAAAAAAAAGATATTAAGTTCTCATAATATTTCAATCTCATTTGGTATACCCATGTCCATGTGATGTATGGACAAATAAATTTGAAGTGTTGGTAATTTTTTGATATAAAAATGTTATTCATGAAAAATAATATAATTATTCAAAGTGTTTTCAATTAAATCTACTACCCATATAATTTACGAATTTAAATATTTTTTTTATTTTCATCATACGTTGTCATCACTATTGGCCTAAAACAAATTTATGCAAATTGATGTTCAATAATTTATTCATAATGAGTATAAAATGGTGATATTATTGAGCATTATAATCAAGTCTTGATAATATTTCAACCTCATTTGGTATTCGTGTGATGTAGTGAATAAATTTCATGTGTTAGTAATTTTTTGATATAAAACTGATGATCATGAAAAATCATATAGTTTTTCAAAGTTATTTCAATTTAATCTACTACTCATGTAATTCATCTAAATATTTATTATTTTCATCATATGTTGTTTAACTATTTTAGTACTTGTTTTTGTCACAATTGACCTAGAAAATACTTGTGCAAATATATGTTTAACAACTTATTCATAATGAGCTTAAAATATTGATATTATTGTATATTACCCCAAAATAAAATTTCTAAATTTAACATACCATCAAAAAATGTGTATAATTATTTTTTTCAGATGTCTTAAAAATCAAAATTTATCTATTAGAAAAATCATATTGGATGGTAAACATTTCAAAATTTGATAAATCTAAAACCATGAAACTATATTACAACATAAACTAAATATATATTATCATTGTTCTGTGAACGTCATGCTACCATGGTACTGAAATTTCAGATTTTTATTTACTTTTTAATCAAGGAGGAAACATTATTTATTCTTACAAAAAAAATGATAAATTTGCTAATTTTTTCGTGGATATATAAAATGATTTAGATTAAGGTACAAATTTTTATTTACAACTTTTCATGACATGATATTATTACCATATATACACAAATCATATTAACTTTATAACATATCAAATACGATCATATTTTTTTCCTCAATTTTCATATATATACAAAATGATTTTCATACCATGAATATACATAAATTATGAAAAACTAAATATTTACAATTTATAAAATAATAAATATTTGTATTTCTACTTTAAAAAGTAGAAATGAGGTTAGCTGGTTTTTATATAGATGACAATGAAATTTCATAATAAAAAATTCAAAGTATTTAAAATATATATGTAAAAATTCTTCATCTACGTATTATCACTCTTATAAATAACATCGACTATCTATTCTTCATGATTAATAATGAAGATATATTTATATAATTTAGCATTAAGAAATAGAACATATTTTTTATTATTTTTTATGAGTATAAGTATAAATGATATGTTTTTTTTTAATCATTTTTTATACTTAATTTGTAGTTTTTAATATAAAGTATATGAATTCATAAATTTTATACTTCCTAAATGTTATTGTGTGCAACAATATATCATATGTATATTTTTTTATTATATTCAAGATATATTACAAATCTTTATGATTTTTAATAAGAATGAATATAGTATAATAAAATAAAATTATATAAACGGCATATTATATTATTAACATGGTTACATAGAAGATATATAAAAATTGGAGTATTGTATACGACATATTTGTCAATAAAATTGTGTGATGTTTATAATAATTTTACAATACATATTTCGAATATAGTAAATAAAAATAGTTAATTTACGTTGTTTTATATATGTTGGTTGATTTAATTAATAACTCACTTTTTGGTCTTTGACCCTCTCAGTCACTACGAACGCCCCCGAGCCCCAATCAATGCAATGATATATTTATTGAGGTGGTATATGTGTATGTGGGGTACAACATTAGAGATAAAAAAAATATTTTGATGATCTATAATTCTTGAAATCCGATCATTATGTTATTTTAATTTATTCAACAAACATATATTTAATCTTTGATTTTATCAACAATTAAAAAAGTTATTAGATGAGATCATATTAACATTCATATAACATATATAGATAATAATTTTCAAGATTTTGTCAATATTATAAATGATATTATTACCATATATGTAAATCATGTTTAATACAATAAAATTAATAATTTATAATTTATAAATTATGAAATAATATGTATTTCTATTTTTTGGAGGTGGAAATGGGCGGAAAAATTTTAGTATTTCTATTTTGAGGGGTAATTGTTATTATAGAGAGAGAGAGAGAGAGATTGCAGGATAATTATACAGTTATGTTATCCTATCCACCATAAGCATATGAAATCATTAAATATCAGTATTAATTGTACATATTAATGATTTCATCCCCTCATATCTAGTATTTTTTATTAAAGTCACTTTTTATATAGGAAGGTGATGAAATCATTACATATCATCAGTGGACATATTAACAGTTGTTCACGATGGAGGATATTTTAACATTTTCGGATAATTATAATACTTAAATGCATATATAGGAAATGTAATTTTACATATATATTAAACACAAAGTTTAGATTTTAGATTCGATTTCGTAAACTGTCCATCAATCCTAATTAAAAAAATGATTCTAATTTCTAACAACCTCGTTACAGAATATGGATTTAGTTTTGGGCCATTTCAAGTTGGATCACATTTAAAGTTGAGGCCCATAGTCTGTTCTCCCACATACATGACTTCTTTTGACTAGGATTTGAAAATTTAACTGGGAATTTCCTTTTTAGGATCAAATGGGCCACATTTGACATATGCCACTAAAGTGGTTGGCCCAGTCCAATTTGATAATAATTGGACTAGATGTTGCTATTCTA
This sequence comes from Scutellaria minor, assembly GCA_954870855.1. Taxonomy (NCBI): domain Eukaryota; kingdom Viridiplantae; phylum Streptophyta; class Magnoliopsida; order Lamiales; family Lamiaceae; genus Scutellaria; species Scutellaria minor. The sequence goes on from OX940729.1 coordinate 8,206,951, forward strand.
ATTGGGCCTACATATTAATGACTGCCATGATGAGAACAGTGGATAATGCAGTTGCTTCCACTTTATTTTGAAATATATTGGGCCGGGCCATGTTATCGAATTGAAGGTCAATTTTAAGGGAAGTTTTATTCACAACCAAACATTTTTCTCTACAGATTCTACATATAAATTTTCCATTTTATCCTTGAAAATCACAACATGGCCCGGCCCAATTTATGAGTTTGTGGGTTTGAAAGGTAATATGGAAATTTTATTTTTAGTACATATTGGTCCAATCTATGAAATTCTACACATTCGACACAAATATTATAAAAAGGATCGATTAAGCACAATAAGATATAGAAATATGTAAGAATACGATAAATAAAATATGCAAATATATACACTTATCACTGAACTACATTGAAGTGTTTTAAATTTAGAAGTTATGAATAAAAGAAAAAGGGTATAGAAAAAGGGATTTACATGAACTTTTTATTTAGTTTAAATCATGGTTGTAAAGTAAAAAATAATAATAAAAAAAAAAGGACAATTAGTACACCATATATTTTATGTTACATTTTTTTTTTCAAATAATAAAAAATATATATTGCAAATCGTAAAATGTCAGTTGATGATTCCATTTTATAGCGATTCCACTTTGATTTTTGAATGGACCATATTAGAAAAATCTAAGTTGCCCCAATACTTTATTGTATGATGACCTAGAATAAGCAATAATAGCGATTAGCGATATCGACAACCATTAAAAATTAATGTAAACTTCAACTATCCATCCATGAGTCTCACACTATTAATTAAAACCAAATATTAAAACTATATTACAATAATATTTTGATTGTAAAATAATTCCATTCTCTTTTAAAATTAGTTAAATATTTGAATTATTCTAGCTTTACGTATAAACAAAAAAACTAAAGACTACGATGTGAAACTTGTGTACCTTTAGAACAGCAATTAGTGGGGATTGCAATTTGCAGAAAGTGTAGGGAAAATAGAGAACAAATCCATTTAAGTTTTGACACATATAAACAAAGGATGGGACAGAGAGAGAGAGAGAAGAGCAAAAACCACTTTCTTGAGTAGGGATTAAAAGGTGGTACATGGCCACGAGGTTAGACAGATGGTGATTCCACGTGGCGAGTGGGGATTGGTGGATGAAGGCAAAGCCACGTGAGAAGGGGATTCTCATCACGTGGGCAAATGGTACTGGGTCTACTGGGTGATGGACCATTTGGCATTTGTACCTAGTATGATGAGAGTAGACATCTCACCACTTTATTTAATTATTTTCCCATATAATGCATCTCACATCATGTTTCTTATCCAAATACAATATCTTGTCTCCTTCTTCCTCTTTATTTAATTTTTTTTAAAAAAATTTTTAAACATATATTCACTCGTTGAAACTTCTCTTTCCATCTATTGTTTGATGTCCAATCACTTGGAATACAATTTTTAAAAAAGGCTGTGCTGATTCTATCATTATAGATATAGTGTGACTCTAATCTATTATACTTGATAAAAATTAGATTCATTATATCATAAAATATAACAAAATATCCAAAATATCACTAACTATTGGGAAATATAATTGATTGAGACATATAGACCCCATCAACATGTCATCCAATGAAATAAAAAATTTGTGTTGAATGATCAAAAGAGGCCTCTCATCAAGTAATCTTCGTTGGTGGGTGGCAAAGTTATATGAACATTTAAATTAGAAGGTTAAACGAACATTTATAAATCAAAGCTAAACAAACATTTTTCTATATTAAACGAACATTTTACACTATAGCTTTAAACGAAGATTATAAAAAAATGAGTAAAATTTCACTGTTTGCAATTTAAAGGAACATTAGTAAATAATATGGTTGAATTCTTGTGCAACCCAAATTCTATTAAATTCTCGTGGAATGCATACATATGATTTAATTAATATGTAACCCAAATTCTATTAAATTATCGTGGAATGCATACATAGGATTTAATTAATCCATTAAATAAATCCTAATAAAATGGAATGCGTTAGAAATATTTAATTAGTATCTTCATGGAACCCTAATAATAGAATTCTCGTGGATAGTATTAATGAATTAAATTCTTATAGGGTTACACGAAAATTTAATTTATTTTTCATGTAACCCAAAAAAAATTGCATTTTTTCTTTTGGAAATCATAGGGTTACATGAAAATAGAACCTCTTAAAGTCTTTTTAAATGGATTACATGAAAATATATGGGGTTACATGAAGCAAATTGAAATTTATAAAAGGGGGATTTCCACAAAAATAAAAAGAGAAATTATTTCCAAAAGTAATACCCCTTACACAATTTCACTAATCAAAAAACAAACGAACATTTTTAAGGTTAAACGAAGATTTTCCAAAATGTTCGTTCGTTTAACCCTAATTATTTCATACAATTTTAATAATCATCGATATTTACACAATTTAACCTTGCAAGGGCTAAACTAACATTTTGAGGGTTAAACGAACATTCTTACATTGACTTTTTTTCACACAATTTAATAAATTAAGCAATTTAAACTTTTTAACTAACAAACATTAAACAATTAATAAACATTCAATGAACATTAAACAATTAATAAACAATTAAATCTTCGTGTGATTAATAAACATTCAACGAACATTAAACAATTAATAAACATTAAATCTTCATGTGATTTAAACAATTAAGGCCAACGAACATTAAACAATTAATAAACATTCAACCAACATTTATTAAATAGTTAACTTATGCTAAATGTTCGTGTATACTAAATAATTATTAAAGGCTAAATAACTTATACTAAATACAATTATATACATAGACACAATAGCCTTTACTAAATGTTCGTGTAAGAGTGGACGAAGACTTTTTATATTAATACATGAAGATTTGTAACTAATTATTTATACTAATTATAATACATATTAATAAATGTTCGTGTAGAAATATATGTGTTAATAATACACAATAGGGAAATTAATAAAAACTAATTATTAATAATTATAGAATTGGTTCGATTTTCTAAAACTACACAATATAAACGAAAATTGTAACTAATTATTCTAATTATTTAAACATAAAGTGCAAAAAAAAAAATGTTCGCGTAGGCTTTGCATAACCAAATTCCATCAATTTGCAAAACTAAATGACACAAATTAAGTCTTGTCAATTTATCCACTGTTCACATTTGACTTGGATCAAAAAATGTGATAGAAATGGATCAAAAACTATATTTAGTGGTATAAAAGAATCTAAAATTATAGTTGATGATAGAAAGGATAATAGGTTATACATTTGATAGTATATTTAGTTATTTCCTCTTTAAAAAAATGTACTTGTACAAAAATATCTTGAATTATCGCACGTGATCTATTATATATTTGAGAATAAATGACTTTTTACACATATATTATGTTTATATAATATTTCAGGCAGTTTCTTCTTCCTGAAATATATAATGTGGGTGAACTATATATCTTTTCTCAAATTTTCAATATTGATACTAATATGGGTAATTTGCAATATAAATTGGACAAAAATTGATGATGCATGGGATATATGTAAAATTCTATATATACAATTAATTACGTAATACATACATTTATAAACTACCCGACATGAATCACATAAACATAATTTAAAACAAGAGGAAACATTTGAAATTGCAATTTTCATATAGGAATTTTTTTTTTTTAACCTATTCTTCCTCTAAAAGACCAAAATACCCATAAAATTAGCTGAAAAAATGTTTACTTATATTTTATTTGAGTCTGATTGAAGGGTATTTTGAGTCTTACGATAAAATTGAAATTTTTGGAAGGTCGTGGGTTGTAGGTTGGATACCCAGCTGAATTTACTCTCTCATCGAGCAATATGCGCATTAATTGTGTCACAGTGTAGATGAAACCCGATACTTTAGAAACTATAATGTGGTATGTCGATAACAATGTGACCATTGTGTTTGGAAAAAAAAATAAAAAGAATATTTTTAAGCTAGTGAGGCAGCTCACAGATTGGCAATGGAGAATATTCTTATAAGTTACCAAAAGTGGATCTCATCCAAATTTCATTTTTTTTTTATAAAATGTCTATTTTTTTTCAAATTTTTATTATATATTCATTGATATTTCTATATTTACCTATATTTACAACTTTGGATGAATCCTAATGTAGTCATAGCTTATTCACCTTAGTATGGAACATTTTATTTTTTATTAATGCAGTGATAATTTTTTTTCACTTTAATTTGAATGTAGACATATATTCAATATTTGGTTTTGAGTGTATACGAACCAATTCTCTTGTGAATTATTTGAAGCTGGAATTAACTAATTATTCATTAATATTTATTTGTTTTCTTATTTTTTTATAACTAATATGTAAATATTATTAGTTATATATATTTCAATCTCTTGTGAAATAATATCATCAGCATTAAAGAAATATTTCACAAGATATAATAATGTTAATGTTGATGATTTTTGAAAACCATTTAATGCTGAAGTCAGCAATGAAAGAGTCAAAATAAAAGTGTTGTATAATTGGTGCTCAAAATTGAAATCTTAAATTTAAACCTCAACAAATATAGTATATCATGGGACTTGGTTAGTACTATGTAAGCTATTTTTGGGAACACTTATTTAATTCTTGTATGGAGCCTACATAGCTAGTGCAATATTTATTCATCTCTTCCATGCGAGCACCACGTTTGTGGAATAAGTTGTTAAAAAGGACAAATATTGGAATGGACACAATTGACAGCAACATAATATGAGTACCTTAATTAAAATAATTTTGAATAAAAATATTAAAAATGGCAGAGTATGCTTTTTCTCCAAGTATAACTAATTTGTAATAATGCAAAACACAATTCATAACTCAAAAAATAGTATTGACTTTTTTTGAATTTGAAAAATAGTATTGACTTATTATTTAGAAGAACTATATTCATAAAGTGGTACCACATAAGTTTTTGTCATTATTATAAATTACTTTTTTTTATATTCACAAAATATATAAAATAGAAAATCTTGCTACCAAACAACTGGTCCCAATGTCAAAAACTCCAAAAAAAAAAAAAAAAAAATTTTGTCCGAGATCAATAATAATATCCTACAAGATAGTGTATTCGAATCTGCAGAGATGGGAATATTTCCTAGGTGAAAAGTTACGCAAGGGTGACAATGTCGTGTTTCATTACCTTTCACGAAAATGAATTCATATTTGTCTTGAAATGAAAAATTTATAGTGTTCAGATTTTTTAACTAAGAATCTTTGTTCTTCAAAAATAGTTTTTGATTTTCATTTATACCTAATATGTTATACACCCCTAATACATATCAATTTGATATATAGTTCATTATAACTAAAAGGGTCAATATCAATCTGCTATCTAAACTTTTTTTTTTTTTTTGTGGGTAGCTAAACTCAAAAAGTTTTTCAATCACTAGTCTTTTTCATTGAAATTTATCGGTTGATACCAGAACTCAATTTTTGATGCATTTTTCAGAAAAAATCAGTCACCGAAAAACTCGAAAACATAATCTACCTTCAAACATCAATCAAAATGCATGAGTCATACACTAAAATGACCCCCTTTCAAATTCAAATTATAACTCCAAGTTAGTTTAATGATTCTCGTTCGATTTGTGATCAGATTGAATGTAAATCATGAAATCGACTTGGGGTTAAAGTTGGTTTCGAATAAGAGTCATTTTGACATATGAATTATGCATTTTTAACTGATATTTGAAGGTGAATTGCATTTTCGAATTTTTTGATGAATTTTGACCGGAATATGTCAAAATTTTGAGTTAGGATAGCAACCGAAAATTTTCAAAAAGAATAGATAACGATCAGTAAGTTTTTTGAATTTAGCACCCACTCAAAAAAAAAAATGCAATAGATCAAAGTAAAATGATATTAACCCTAACAAAATACTCAATGACATAGCTTCTTTATTAAACAAGATTTAAAGTAGTATATGAGAATTAAATCATGATTTGCATCCTTTATTCAATGCTTTGATTGATCGATAAAGGTGCTCGAAAGTCGAAAGGGAAAATAATCCCAGAAAAGCGTATGCTTTAAAGAAAAATATTAAAACATGTTATATAATACTTTTCAACAGGTTTTGAATCGCCACATCTTCTCAATCTCACTGTCCAAATTGCATTCTCGAGATATATATATATATATATATATATATATATATATATATATATATATATATATATATTCCCAAGTTGTCTAAAAATATACATACATGTTTTTAAATTATATATACACACACTGCAAAGATTGTATATGCATGTAATTGATTTCAAATATAATTTGAAGATGCCTTATGAGGAGAGTGATATTTTGTTCTTATAGAGTGGCTTAAAGAATTAAACAATTCATCTCATTGCAGATTGAGCTACTATTAGTGTCATTTTTATTAGGTCTAATTGCAAAAAAATCATGATTTTTACAAATTGTAATTTTATCCTAATTTTTCAATAATTGCAAAAATATTAAATTTATTCGTAAAAATATTAAATTTGAATTGCAACAATGAATGAAAGTTGTGGCTATTTTTGCTAATTATATAAAAAGTTATGATTAATATTGAAATTTTGGAAATGTGGTGATTTTATTTTGCAATTTGATCTTTAAATTTATTTTTGTTGGGAATAATGTGGCATGTAACGTGCCATGTTTGCCGGACACGTGGATTCTAATTACCGAAAAATATAAATGTGGTTTAAATTACAACAATGAATAAAAGTAGTGATTTATTTTACAATTATCAAAAAATGGAGATAAATTTATATTTTTTGAAAAAGTCATGATTTCTTTTGCAGTTACGTCTTTTTATTATGATAAGATAAGATATAATCAGTCTCGTAAAAGTGCTAGATTTTATTTATTTATTATAATTATTATATATATATATATATATATATATATTTTTGGAAAAAACTTCGTATTCAAAAAATTGATTATTGACATTGATCAATTGTTGAAAGTTCTGTTATTGAAGTAGTACTTTTTAAACACAATGAAGATATATACTTCATTTTATTTTATGATCATTTGTATGTTTGTCATTGTTGATGATGTTGGAAATTGGTTTGGAAAAGTTGGCATTGATCAATCTTTGATCAATTTTTTCATGGTGTTTCATTTGTTAAAAATGAAAGCAAGCTGTAAAATTTGAAATCTACATTTCGAGCGAATAAATTTAGAGTATTTATTTTCTCAAATCCAATTTCGGATGAATGAGAAATTAATGATTAAAGTTTGCAACTTAAATTGAAAAGGTGTGAATGTTTGAAGATGTGAAGTTGTGAAAAGATGTGAATTTGAATTGAATTGATACAACCCAAATTAAATGGATGCATCTAATCCGAAACATTGTGAGACAATATTTTATTCCAAAAGGTGTCTAATTATGGAATAAAATGTGTCTAATTATGTAAAGACATCATTTCAAATTAAAATGTGTCTCTTATGGAAAGATACTACACCGCTTCAACTTCTATAAATAGACCCCACATTCAATCATTCCATTAACTCCACTACAACTTGTATTATTAACATTCTAACAATTGTAGTTCTCTCATCTTCTTGTCTTAGAAAGTTCCAAATATCATTTTCGTTTGTCGAAGAACTTTTGGATTGTTGTGCTGCGATCTTTAAATTAGTAAGTTGTTGTATCTTGGGAATGTTTGTCATAGACCGTAAAACATTGAATACGAGACAATTTTGTCTTACGGAGAAAGAGTCCAACTCTTGCCCCAACTTTCTGGTTTATCATTTGAGTCATTTTCAAGTACATCATACATCATATCCAGCAGATGAGATATAATATGTGATGCAACAGTAATGGCTATCATGACATTAGTTGTTCTATTCGTAAAGAGAAAAATTCAAAACTAGTCTTGTAATTTTGAGTTTGTTTGAAACTGGTCTTGATACGTAATTTAAACTTATAACGACATGATTAGTATGATAAAATGAAATTAGGTGATAATGGAATGAACTCAAAAATGAAATGATGATGGGAAATGAATGATATAAAGATACTAATTCATATAATTGGTATCACAAAGGAATAGAAAATGAATAAAATAATTATTATGATTATATTTTATGATTGATAACTACAAATAAAATGTATAAATATTAAATCAATCTTTATTTGACCAAATTACTTTCCACTATAATTTAATTTAATATTCATATTCAATATATCACTCAAATTAAATTACTTGACATATTTAAATTTAAAAATAATTATTTTTTACAGAAAATTAATCATTAATATTAAGGTATATTATATTTATATATTTTATTTTTTAAATTTTATTATTAGTTTACTATTTTTGTAGTATTTACATATTCTTAAAGTAGTTAAATAATAATAATAATAATAATAATAATAATAATAATAATATATTATCATATTTTTTATTAATTATTTTTTATGATTTTATATTATTAAAATTTAATCTCTTATTTTATATTATCTACAAAAATATTTTAGTTACAATTTATTTATATATTTTATATAACATATTATCTATACTAATATTCATTTATCTTATTTGTATATATTTACACACACACACATATATATATATATCAGAACTAAAATTATTTGTATTATTAAAATTATATTCATATTATCTTTATGTTTTTAAGATTTTTATATTTATTAATTATATTTATACTATTTATGTATTTAATTTTTATTATTTTTTTGCTTTTTTAATATTTTTATTTTATATTAATTTTAAATTATTAATTAATATTATATATTTTTTATAAATAATTTAATATTATTTACACAATTTTATATAATAATTTAACTTTAGGAAGTTAACTTGTGAAAATATAAAATAAATAATGATAATTGTCAAAATTAATAAAAAAATGTTCATTTCCTTGAAGACAGTGATACATAATACCAAGGGGTAGGAAAGAATGATCATTCCCTCATCCATGGTAATACCAATTCCTATGGAAATCATCATTCCCACTTATAAAACATACAAATCAAAGGAATAAGAATGAGAGTAAGAATGATGATTATATTCTCACCTCATTCCATCGTACCAATCGTGCCATAAGTTGGTATTCACATGTCTATTAAATGTTGAATAATATAATTATTTTATATTCACGGTTAACACATTTAAATTAAATGTTTCTTGGTCTTTATAGATTAAAGAAACTCGAACAATAATAGATATTTTGAAACGGACAGAATAATAAATACAAAATGGAACAAACTACATGATCACATATTTATTGTGTTAATAAGTGGTAGAAGTGGGGTTTAGGTTATTAGGAAAGATATTATTGATTATATAGATCTGGAAATGAAAAGACCAAAAAAAAAAAAAAAAGGTTGAAACAGAAACAGGTAGAGAGTTAATTTGTGGAGCCACAAATAATGGTTGATTTCGAAGGTAGCAAGTTTGGACATTTGTGGGGACAGACACACGCGTGAATGAAATCCTTTAAATACACACATGCTTGCTGGCTTCATATACATAATTTATTAATTCATGCAAATATTAATTCTCACAAAAAAGATACCAAACCTAATTGTGATGAGAAAAACAACGATGAGGGATCCCAAGATGTTGCCTTTTCCTGCATTTGCACCTGCACCTCACCTTCTTCTTCTCCTTAATTTTCATTAATCCCTATTATCTACTTTTTTTTTTTTTTTTTAGCTTTTTCGTTCAGACTAGCTAGCAGAATGTTAAGAGTAAAGAAATTATGAAGATTCATTATTTATGGTTATTTACTAGGGCTACAACACACACACACACACACACACAATTAGCTAGATTTATGATTTAAAGAAGAGATATTGAAGGAGGTGCAGGTGCATTTGCAGGTGAAGCCCATTCTGGATAAATTCCCGATCTGGATATTTGAAGATTATAAAAGAAGGTACAATCATGAGTTTCTCTTCTTCTTCTTCTTCTTCTTCTTCTTCATCATCGTATCACTGTGTGTCTGTGTGTGTTGTCTGGATAATTATCATCAAGATTTGCTCAAGATAATATCTTTGAGTGATGACCTAGTTTTGAGGAATTGATCTTGAAAAATTGTACCCTAGAATTAGATCTACTCTTTAGTTTGGAATTAAGAGATTTCTGGAAACTTAAAGTGGAAGAAAGATGCATGGGTTTAATTCCTTACCATATAGCATACAAATGCCTTGCAAGCTATAAATATATTAAAGTACTGTCAATTATTATTTTATAACTGATTTTTCATTTTACAGGATAGCAACCCGATTTCTATAAGTTGTTATTATATTAATTGTGGAATGTGTTTGAATGACCCAGATTTAAAATTGTTCAACTAATATCACTACCAAGAATGTTAATAAAAAAAAAATTAATAAATGAAGGATCCTATATATCTATGCTTTTATACTAAATAATTATACTATTTACACTCAATCTTATTTGATTCTTGAGCCTTAAATTATGATCTCTACCACATATATAGGAACATAATTTTGTTTATCTTTTCGGAAATCTTTTTTTTTTCCTACTCTACTGGTTTTTATCGAATCTTGTATGGAAATTTGATGCATTGATTGGAGTTTTGATTTGAATACTTCGAGCAGGGTGAAAGTATTAAAACATTGAAGTGATGCCATTTTGTGCTTTCCAAAGAACAACCTATATATAGTACTACTATTTCATGTTCATGCCACTACTCTTATTATTTCTAAATGTGTGTGCCTTTTAGAGCATCTATATTGGTTTGAACATAAACTTTCATTTGAGGCGTCCTGCTGTGCACCTTGTGCATGGATCAGTGGATCCGTGCATAATAATTCGAATCACTGGTGCCCCCACTCGCACAAAGGACGCGTTCCAAATAGATGGCGCGTGATAACACGTGTCATCAATTAAAAAAAAAAATTGTTTCACTGTTTATCATCTTCTCGGCGACTTGGGGGAAAAACTACGACAGCCATTGATCATGAAGGCAAGCTCTTCTTTGAGCATGAAAAAAACTAATATTCTAATTTAATTTCGATCCATTGACATAACGTCCAATATTGATCAAATTTCGACCATAAACACATAAATATTGTTTCTGAAAAAATAAAATTCCACCATTGATTGATGAAGGTTTAGAGTTGATACAGTGTTCAAATATCCATTGATTGAAGGTTTTAGTGTTTGAATTGAAGATTGAAGGACGAATCTCAAAAAAATTTGGGAGAATTGCGACATTGATTAACAAAATCGTGAAGGAAAAATTTCCGCCATTGATACAGTGTTATGTATAAATTATATAGTACTGTTATATAAATTTATGTAGTACTGTTGTGTTATTTTAGTGATACGGTTGTGTTTATTGAGTGGTACTGTTATGTATAAGTTAGTAGTATTGTTATGTATAAATTATATAGAACTGTTATATTAATTTATGTAATACTGTTGTGTTATTTTAGTGATACAGTTGTGTTTATTGAGTGGTATTGTTATGTATAAGTTAGTAGTATTGTTATGTATAAATTATATAGTACTGTTATATAAATTTATGTAGTACTGTTGTGTTATTTTAGTCATACGGTTGTGTTTATTGAGTGGTACTGTTATGTATAAGTTAGTAGTACTGTTATGTATAAATTATATAGAACTGTTATATTAATTTATGCACTCAACAATAGAGGCACGAAATTTGTAAAAAATCAGAAAAAAAAAACAGAGAACACGAAATTGAAAAATAAATCACGAAAAATAAAATAAAAATCACTAAAATGAAATTTTGAATGTCAGATAGAAGAACATGATTACAAATTCGAACTAAGTTTGTGGAGAGAAGAAGACGATTACTGAAATTTGCAATATGAGAAAGAAGAAGACGCTGAAGAAAATGAGTTTGTACTGAAATTTTGAGAACTTGAGTTTTTCTTCTAAGAGAGAAGAAGATGCTGAAGAAGAAGAGAGAAGAAGACGCTGAAGAAGACGTTGAAGACGCGTGAAACTGTCTACCTGTGTATATGAGAGAGAGAAAATAAAATGTGGTGGACTGCATCATATAAGTTTGGGCCTGAATTTATATATATGATGGGACAGTTGGGTTGGATACCAAATTATGGTGCACCTCGTGCACAAAAGTTTTTGCCCGTTCATTTATTTAATGGAAGTCGGTTAAAAATGAGTATATAATGTGTTTATATATATTATATTTATTAAATGATAAATTTAAAAGAGCTTGTACTCTAAGTTTAGATGAAACTGGCCCTAATTAATTGTATTAAGACAGTATGTTGAAAAGTTCAAAAAGAACAACCTTTAACTACTTTTCATATATATGTCTAAAAATTTGACAAAATAAAGCTTAACAGATGAGCAATAAATTGAGGCCAACACTTTGAAAGGGAATAAATCAAAAAACAAACATGAAGAAAACACTGATAGCATTGCCTATGAGTATTAAATTAAGTTATTTGGTTTAGTACGCTTTATTTTGGTCCACAATAATTTCATTTTGCTATTATTGGTTCCAATGTTTTCTCTCCAATTAACTACATTCTTAATATAATTTGGGAAAATTGCTATTTTCATCATGTAACTTTAGTTTTTTTTTTTTACCGATGATATATATATTCTAATTTAATTTGATTTTCTAACTATTACTTTATTCCAATTTTTATTTGATTTTGTTTGAAATTTTGATTTTGCCTATTGAATGTTAGAATGGCAGACGTGGATTTTTCAGTTTTGGCGTTCACTGAGCATAACTTAACATTTTGAGCAAAATCGGATCAAATTTGAAAAAAAAAAAGTTAAATTAGATACATAAACCGAGAATTAACAATTCTACTCTATATACACACACACACAATGCAATGTTGTATATATGCATGTGCTTGACTTCAACTATATATATATATATATATATATATATATATATATATATATATATATATATATATATAACTTCTAGGTGGCTTATAGAAAGAGTGGTACTTTTGTGCTTTTAAAGAATTAAAAAATTTACCTCATTGCAGATGGTACTACTTTTACTGTCACTTTTATTAAGATAAGATAGGATGGAAACAACTGTGACATGCATGAAAATGCTAGAAACAAAATTGGAAAGGGCCTGCACTCACAAAATTAAACATTGTACATTAAGTTGTTGAATATTGGACTTAATTGCCTAGTATACTTTAACCACAATGAGGATACTTTATCTTAGTTTATCATTGTATGTTTCATGTATAGTGATACCATTGTTGATGAGATAAAATGTAACAAATGGGATAAATCTATGTATAATTGAATTAATTAAATAATTTAACCTTTAATTTTTTGTTTATTATGTGCGTTATCGGAACGAAATAAATACGTAAATAGTTTAATCGAAATTTAAGTTATAACAATTAAATGATATCATATGTTAAGGCCCAAATATTTCATAAATTAAAAATTTTATCTTGAGGCCCATAAGCCCAAAAGAGAACACATAAATAGTGATTTTGGATACCACTAAGGTAAATTTTGAACACATTTTGGAGGGGTATACTCTCTCTCTCTCTCTCTTTTCTGGACGACTGGCCAACCCATCGCCGTCGTGCTGGCGCCGTCTCCGGTGCCACCCTTACCTTCTCCGTTTTGATCGATTTTTACATCAGATCTTAGATCTCGACGAGCCTGTCCCAGATCTGGACTCGACGCTGCAGTCCGTCGCAGCCTCCATCGAAAATCACCGGTGAAAGACGCATATCTTTTCCCCTTTTCTTCTTTTCTCTCCTCATTCTTTTCCCTCATCTCCTCTCTTTCGCCCCCTTCTCCGTGTGCCAGCGCGAGGGCCGCGTCGCCGAGTTGGTTCGCCGCTACGTATGACTGTGTTATAGCGCGTTGTGCACAATGGTTGTGGGGTGTGTGTGCGCGTGCATGAGTTTTTCGGCATAATGAACCACGTTGGCGTGTGCGTGTGTGGGCTGTCGCGGGTCGGGTGTGTGTGCGTTGTTGGGGGTCGCCGGCGACATGGTGTCACCGGTCATACATTTGGTGGTGGAGTTGGGGTGTAGGGCGGCTGGGTAGGTGGTGGTAGGTGGAGAGATCTCTTCCGTAAATTTGAAAGAACCTTGGGACCTATTTGCAAATCCTAGTTTTTAGGATCTTTTACAATCTAACCCTTCAAGTTCTAAAAATCACGCTTTAGCCCTCAAGTTTTTGGAAATTCCTTTTTAACCCCTAAAACTTTATCTGCTATATGTTTTAACCATCAAAACTTCTGAAAATTATGCTTTGACCCCAAATATTTTCAAATATATCAAAAAGACCCCAAACCTTTTCTAATTTTATAAATTGACCAATTTGGTTAAAGTCAACATTCCAGAATTTATAAAAAAGCCCCTATGCGTCTAAAAACTCTATTTTTAGCTCGTTTTTACCTCCGTTTAACCCTAAAACTATTCCCTTAAACCCAATGATTGAGTTTTAAGTTTCCACGATCATTTCAACGTTTTTAATGATTTCGAAAGCTTCCGTTTTCTTTCCTTTATCGTTTCTTCTCTTGAGAGAGATTTCTAAGTTAATCTTGAACCTTATAGCATAATTAGAAATCTAAAGCTCCTTCTGTAATGTGTAGGCTTCAAGATGAAAAACGAACATAGGCTTTAGAGCACCGAGTTTCATGTAGGTCACCACCGAACAAGGTGGTGGTAATTTCTGAATCAAACTCTTTACTTTCCACTTTTATATGAATGCTTAAGCTATAAAAGATACTATAAATGCTGATTTAACGAACAAATGCCACATGAACTCATGATCAATGAAATGTTTCTTAAATGCTAAGTTACGTTTAATTTTCTTAAGTGTGTTGTGTTTACGTGCTGTGATATATATGCGTGCATGCAATGAATGGTTTCGATCATATAACTACACTAATAGGATAAAAACCATTCATAGGATAAGATGGGAAAAACGCTCACCTATCTATAGCCACGTGTCATGAGTTATGTATTGTACTTAACTATTGTGATTATGAATACTTGTTAATCTATGTTGCTTTATAAATGTTAATTTTGGAAAGTACTCCCACAAGTGTATTCCAGACACTCATCCCGTGTGTATTCACACTACAGATATAAATGAAAACGAGGAGGCGTGAAGTGAGGGATGTTATATCAAGAAATGTTTTAATACTTTCTATAATTAGATTTTCTAAACGATTCTTAGTTTTCTATTTTTGACGAACTTAACCGTTTGTTAAGGATCCTGTAATAGACTTCCATTGTATGGTTTTCAAACGTCTTTTCTGCTTATTTTTCAATGTTTCGGATATGTAAAAAATGCGAATTTAAAATGTTGTAAAGATCTTATTGTGGATGATATCTTACTCATTTTTATCATTTGTTTTATTCTCACTTTCAAAGTGTATGTTTCTTTTCTTCTTGCTAGACGCCCAATACGTTAAACTCTGATATTTACATACTTTCAAAATGGGGTGTAATAGTTTTGGTATCAGAGCATAGTCCTACCTTTTTTAAGAACTTGCTCAAGCTCGTTTTCTTTTCGAACTTGTTTTAACGAAAAAACTTTTAAAATTAACAGATAAGCATCTCCCCCTACACACTTCTCTCCTAGATCACGAAATCTAATGAAAGGAATGTTTATTTGTATCATGTTTATCTGCTGCTTATTTATCTTTTCGCTGCTATCTATGAGTTACGGGGGGTTTTTGCTCAGGTAGTCACCAATTTTTAGTATAAATTGCAAGGACATGTTTGACTGCACGTAAGTCCATAGAAGGGAACCTGTGGATCACGACCATCGGTAGCAGACATTTGTATAAGTGTCGCATGACGATGGAGGACTCGGTTGGAGAGTTCTTAGCCTGTCTGCTCCACATTTAAAGGGGAGCAGGAGGCTCTAGGGGTACGATCTCTGACGATTAGGTAAGCCAGCACGTGGTTCGAGTTGTGCTAAATGAGTGGGCTATCGTGGTGCATCAGACATACCGCAATGAGGTAGTGTATTCGATCATCGACAACAGGTCTATCATCTTCTTAATTCACTTCATGGGCATCCTGCTAGACACATGGGTGCAAGAGGGACAACCTACCTCACCGGAGCCCGGACCTTTTGATCCATCGAGTGAGGAGGATCCCGATGAGGACTCAGATGATGAAGGACTAGACCCTTCTTTCCCTGGACATGGTAGACCACCGCCACCAGTAGCCTGGGCTGCAGCCATCATAGTGTAGTTGTAGTATTTGTATGTTGTATGTAGGACCTTTATGGTCGAGGACCTCTTAGTTGTAGTTGCGATGTATGAACCTTATTTCGAAGCTTCTTTATGTATGATGCTTATGTTTGACATTTATATCATTTCCTCTTTAACGATATATTATTTTCTCTACACAAATAGTCATTTTAGATTTTCTCGTAAGTTTCATTAATATGATGTTTATGTCACTATCAGAAAGTCATATCTCGAGGTCGACCATGAATAGACCAAACACAGGCAGACAATGTGCCCAAGCACGACGTGGATACCATCATAGGAGATTTGGTATCTATGTTAAGGGGTTTGACTCGATATTTTGAAACTACACAAGTTGTACTACCACCACCACCGTCGAGGAGTGATGCGAACCTAGTCATCCAATAGTTCTGATGTTTCTACCCACAAACTTTCAATGGAAAGGTTGAACCTACCGACGCAGAGGAATGACTGAGATTGTTGGACCGCCTATTTGGACATTTGTCTTGTATGGAGAAACATAAGATCTCATGTGTCGTGTTCCAGCTTACTAAAGAAGCCAGTTACTAGTGGGAGTCATACGAAAGGACTATGCCACCAGAACAAAATAGTGTTATGTTTTAGGGAGTCTTCAAGAAGGTGGTTATGCAGAATTTTTTGTCTTAGTTATACCACAATCAAACGGAGATATAGTTCCTACATCTTTGTCAATGAACCACTACTGTGGGAGAATACGAGAGAAAATTCAATTAATTGAGCAGGTATGCAACCCATTTGGTGGACATCGACTCTAAGAAGGCCCGACACTTTGAGAGAGGTCTTTGCTCAGAAATCAGTTCCATCTTAGCCGGACAAGGAACTATGATGTATGCTGAAGTTGTTGAGAGAACTCAGGAGATTGCTTCTCGTCTACACATAGACATTGTACCGCCCAAGAAGGTTGTAGTAATGCTAGGGAAGAGGAAATAGACTGGTCCGAGTCAGAACTTCAATCAAAACAAGTACCAAATAGTCAATAGCATCCCGTTCCTCCCTACTCCTAAGTCGGAAAACTCATGTGCCAAGTGTGGAAAGGCTCATGTGGGACCATGCCTTCTAGGGACCTAGAATTGCTTTAGGTGCGAAAAGCCAGGACACGTTGCAAACAACTATCTGAAATTCAGTAACACAACAGCAGCACTAAAGCCAAGACCAAGAGCAGGCAAGATTCGAACTTTCGCTCTCACCAGTACAGAGGCTTCTGAAGAACCGGAGACCATGACAGGTATGTTAAAAGTATACAATATCCCTACTCTCATCTTATTTGATACCAGAACAACCCATTCTTTCATCTCTGTCAAGTTTTATGATCTTTTGAGACATAAGAACGGTAGGATAGTCACTAAAACCCTAAAAGTTAGTAAACTATCAGGAAGAACGGTAAGAACAAAACACATTTGTCGAGATTTGAGAATCGCTTTTGGGATTAGAGTTCTTTTAACCGATCTACATGCTCTAGAGATGAAGGACTTCGATGTAATTTTGGGAATGGATTGGCTTAAGGCAAATCACGCAGTGATCAAGTGTCACGCAAGAAAGATCATTTTCCAGATACTTGGAGAAAAAGAGTTTACGTTTAATGGAATACGAGTTGGAGTCAACCCGAGAATTGTGTTAGTTATGAAAACAGCTAAGATGCTCAACAAATGTGATTGTGAAGCTTGGTTGGTGAACATGGTGAATTTCGAACAAGAAATGAACCCATTGAGAAGGTACCAGTTGTGAGGGAGTATATGGATGTTTTTTCGGAAGATCTACCTAGCCCTCTATCAGATCGACAGACTGCTTTTGAGATTGACTTGATACCAATATCAGCACTAGTGTCGAAGGCACCGTATCGGATGACACCAAAAGAGCTACAGGAATTGAAGGTTCAACTATAAGAACTTCTGGACAAGAGATTCATTTGTCCAAGTATGTCACCCTAGGGAACTCCAGTGCTCTTTGTAAAGAAAAATGATGGAAGTTTTCGGATGTGCATCGATTATCGAGAGTTGAATAAATGAACCATCAAGAACAAGTATCATCTGTCTTGTATCGAAGACTTGTTTGATCAGCTGGGAGAAGCAAGTGTGTTTTTTAAGGTCGACTTAAGGTCTAGATACCATCAGATGAAAGTCAAGGATGCTGATATACCTAAGATGGCCTTCATGACAAGATATGGTCACTACAAGTTTGTAGTGATGCCTTTTGGACTCAACAATGCACCAGAAGTTTCCATGAATATGATGAATTGTGTTTTCCACCCGTACCTCGATAGTTTCATAATAGTGTTCATCGATGACATTCTGGTCTACTCATGTGATAAGACGAACCACGAACAACATCTCAGGATTACATTGGAGACTCTGCGAAATGAGAAGATTTGCGTAAAGTTTAAGAAGTGTGAGTTTTGCCTTGATAAGATAGTCTTTCTTAGACATATTGTCTCCTCCAAAGGAATTGAAGTGGGATAAGATATAAATTGTTGGCAATTGGAAAGCTCCGACGAACATTAACGAGGTGTGAAATTTTCTTAGTTTAGCCGAATATTACAAAAGATTCATCAAAGGATTTTTTAAGATTATCACTCCCATGACCCGCTTGACACGAAAAGATGTGAAGTTTCAGTGGGTTGAACAATATGAGCATAACTTCCAAGAGCTGAAGAAGAGATTGACAGATGCATTAATTCTGACAGTTCCAGATGTAACAAAAGAGTTCATGATTTATAGTGACGCATCCAAACAAGGTTTATGATGTGTTCTAATGCAATGAGGAAAAGTGTTAGCTTATGCGTCAAGACAGCTGAAGACTCAGGAGCAGAATTACCCAATACACGATCTAAGAAATGGTTGTCGTTGTGCGCGCTCTCAAGATTTGGAGACACTATCTCTACGGTGAAAAATATGAGATCTACATCGACTATAAGAGTTTGAAGTACTTCTTTGAGCAAAAGAAAATTAACATGAGACCAAGAAGATGGTTGGAATTGGTGAAGGATTACGATTGTATGATTCTCTATCACCCCGGAAAGACGAATTTGGTTGTTGATGCTCTTAGCATAAAAGAAAAATAAACCGTGACATACATGATTACGGACCAGAACCAGCTAATTGAAGAGATGTCGAGATTGAATTTGGAAGTAGTTATATCTCTGAACAACATCAGGGCTAAAGTTGCAGCTTTGTTCGTGAAGCCCACACTCCGTGAATGAATAGTCGAGGCCCAAAAAATGGATAAGTTTTTGATAAAAATAAAGGCTCGTATGGAGAAAGGAAAAGTAGAAGGGTTCATTTTGTCAACAGGTGGAGCCATGATCTTTAGGGGAAGGTTGTAGGTGCCAAAGGACGAAGAACTGAGAAAAGAGATTATGGAAGAAGCTCATTGCACACCGTTATCGAAAGTGTCGTTCACCTTTCTGTTAGGACGAGGTGGGTGAAAAGAAAATTTTGGGACCCTAATTAGTTGAGCAGACAGTTGAAGTGATAAAGAAGATCCAAGAAAGAATCAGAGTAACGCAGGACAAACAGAAGTCATATGCGGGTAAGAGATGTAGAAAGCTGAAGTTCGATGTGGGAGACAGTTTTTCTAAAAGTGTCACCCACTAAAAGAGTTTATCACTTTGGGAAAAAGGAAAGATTGAGACCGAGAATGTAGGACCGTTTGAGATTTTGGATCGAGTTAGAGATGTCGCGTACTGACTAGCCTTGCCGCCGAACTTTGTCGGTATACATAATATCTTTCATATATCCATGTTACGGAAGTAAATTTTTGACCCGAACCACGTGATTAACCAAGAGAGCATCGGAGTTGAGAAAGACTTAACATACGAGGAAGTTCCAATAGCTATCTTGGAAAGGAAGACTCGTAAGTTAAATAATCGAGAAATGACTCTAGTGAAAGTTCAATGGAGCCGCCACGGAAGGGAAGAAACAACATGGAAGCAAGAAGATGAGATCTTAGCGAAGTATCCAAATTTACCATATATAGGTACATATCTAAATTTCGAGGACGAAATTTTCTAAAGAGGAAATGATGTAACACCAAGGATAAATCTATGCATAATTAAATTAATTAAATAATTTAACCTTTAATTTCTTGTTCATTATGTGCATTATCGAAATGAAATAAATACGTGAATATCTTAATCGAACTTCAGGTTATAACAATTAAATGATATCATATGTTAAGGCCCAAAGATTTCATAAATTAAAAGTTTTATCTTGAGGCCCATAAGTCCAAAAGAGAACACATAAATAGTGATTTTGGATACCACTAGGGTAAATTTTGGAACATCTTTTAGGGGTATACTCTCTCTCTCTCTCTTTTCTAGTCGGCCGATCGTCACTGTAACATCGGCGGCGACGGCGATGCCACTGCCACCTCTATCTTCTTTGTTTCAATCGATTTTTACATCAAATCGTAGATCTTAATGAGCCTATTCCGGATGTAGGCTTGTCGCCGCCGTTCGCCACCACCTCCATTGGAAATCGCAAGTGAAAGGCGCAGATCTTTTTCCCTTTTTTTCTTCTCTCTCCTCATTCTCTCCATCTTCATCTCCTCTCCTTCACCCCTTTCTCTCTCAGTCGTTCCCTACCCCTGGTCCATCGTTGTGCCGTTTTCGGGTTAAGTGTGCTGGTGTGAGCGTCGCATCGGTGCATTATCGGGTTGGTTCATCGTCGCATGCGGCTGTGTTGTGATCATGTTGTGTGCGCTAGTCGGGGGTATCTGTGTGTGCGTGCGTAAGTTTGCCGACACAATGAGCCGCACCGGCATGTGCATGAGTGGGTTATCGTGGGTCGGGTATGCATGCATTGTTAGGGCAACCATGGTATCGCCGACAACCATGGTATTGCTGGCCATGACATTTGGCGGCGAAGTCGGGGTGTAGGGCGGCGGGTAGGTGGTGGTAGGTGGAGGGGTCTCTTCCGTAAATTTGAAAGAACCCAGTGACCTTTTTGCAAACCCTAGTTCTTAGAATCTTTTACAATCTAGCCCTCCAAGTTCTTAAAATCACGTTTTAGCCCTCAAGTTTTTGAAAATTCCTTTTTAACCCCCAAAACTTTCTAAGCTATATGTTTTAACCCCCAAAACTTCTAAAAATTATGTTTTAACCTAAAAGGTTTTTAAATATATCAAAAGGACCCCAAACCTTTTCTGATTTTGCAAATTGACCCCTTTGGTCAAAGTCAACATTTCAGAATTTACAGAAAAACCCCTTTGCTCCTAAAATTTTTATTTTTAGCTCGTTTTTACCTCCATTTAAGCCCAAAATGATTCTCTTAAACCCAATGATCAAGTTTTAAGCTTCCATGATCGTTTCAATGCTTTTAATGATTTCGAAAGCTCCCATTTTATTTCCTTTATCATTTCTTCTCTTGAGAGAGATTTCTAAGTTAATATTAAACCTTATAACATAATTAGAAATCTAAAGCCCCTTCTATGATGTGTAGCCTTTAAGATGAAAGAACGAACATAAGCTTTAGAGCACCGAGTTTCACGTAGGTCACCACCGAACAAGGTGGGTGTAATTTTTTAATTAAACCACTTTACTTTCCGTTTTTATATGAATGCTTAAGCTATGAAAGATATTATGAATGTCGATTTAACGAACGAATGCCACGTGAACTCATGATCAATGAAATATTTCTAAAATGCTAAGTTTCGTTTAATTTCCCTAAGTGTGTTGTGTTTACGTGCATGTAATAAACGACTAACGACTGCTATGTAATGAACGATTGACGACTGCTATGACGGCTCTGCCACAAACTACTGAATAGGGATTTCGATCATGTAGCTACACTAACGAGATAAAAACCGTTCATAGGATAAGACGGGGAAAGCTCGTACCTATCTATAGCCATGTGCCACAAGTTATGTGTTGTGCTTAACTGGTTTGATTGTGAATACTTATTTATCTTTGTTGTTTTTTAAATGTTAATTTTGGAAAGTACTCTCATGAGTATATTCCAGACACTCACTCTTGTGTATTCACACTACATATATAAATGAAAACGAAGAGGTGTGAAGAGAGGGATGTCATATCAAGAAACGTTTTTAATGTTTTCTATAATTAGATTTTCTAAACGATTCTTGGTTTTCTGTTTTTGACGAACTTAACCGTTTGTTAAGGATCCTGTAATAGACTTCCGCTATATGGTTTTCAAATGTTTTTTCTATTTATTTTTCAATGCTTCGATTATGTAAAAGAGTAATTTTAAAACGCTGTAAAGATCTTGTTGTAGATGATATCTTACCCTTTTTTATCGTTTGTTTTATTCTCGCTTTCAAAATGTATGTTTCTCTTCTTACTGGACACCCAATATGTTAAACTCTGATATTTGCATGCTTTTAAAATGGGGTGTGACATGAAATATGCGATGTAAAAGTAATGGCTGATAATGTATAATTGTTCTATCTATTAAGAGGAAAATTTAAAACTAGTCCCGTAATTTTGAGTTTGTGTAAATGTGGTCATGCTACATAATTTTCAATTAATTTGAATCATATATGTTTAAAAAATGTAATATATTTTAAATCCATTTCTTGTCGAAAATTTAACAAGTTGTGAGAGCTAGTTATATCACATTGCATTTTGGGATTTTAACAAAAAAAAAAATTATGTGACACCTTGAATAATTTTAGCCACATTAGTCTAAACTGCGCTAAACTATAATTTTAGCCACACCATTCTAATCTTCGTGTGAAATTTTAGGTGATGAATTAATGAAAAAGTGATCATATATACCTCAAATTTATTGCGCAAAAACTCATGTGAGACGGTCTCACGGATAATTTCCGTGAGATGGATCCTTATTATCCACAACTCAAATCCATTTTAACAAATTTACATGTGAATTGTGAAATATAGGTTGTGGGTTGATCCGTCTCACATAAAAAGATCCATAAGACGGTCTCACATAAAACTCCCTCAATTCATTGTTGATTTGGCTCATTGCGTCAACTTTTTAAGTTTCGGAAACAATTGGATTTAAATTAATTTTTTTAGTACTGGACTTTGAAATTGTTGAAATAGCAGGAGTAAATTCTACTTTGAAACAAGCTCTAAATTATAGGACTGCTTTTGTATTTTTCTCATTCTACTAAGTTCAAATTCTTCATATAGCTTTTTTATTTAATTTAGTTGTTTGTACTCTTTCTATCCCAAAATAAATGTCGTTTTATGATTTTTCACACATATTAAAGAAGATAATAAAAATATGGATCTATCCCTACTGAAGTATAATTATTGTGAGTGGTTTTCTTTGTTCTAATAACCCGCTTTAATTTGAAAAGAATAAACGAGGGTAATTTTGATAGATTATAATGAAATGTATCTTGAGTTCCTATATTAATACTTATTTTAATTTGGAATAAATTTATTTGTTAAAACAACATTTATTTTAAGACGATCATATTAAAGTACTTCTCATCCCTTTAATGGTTGTCATTAATGACTCTATCCACCTCTAAGATCTTGTTTTTTTATTTTTTTCACCTAAAGTGCAGATATTCTTAATTAATAAACGGATTTTTTCCCCTAAAATGCATGTCTTTTCTTTTTATTTTTCAAATTAACTTTTTTCAACTCTCATTCACTCTTTTGGTCAAATCGAGCTTTCTCTTTCATGTTTATTGTTGTAACGGCGAAAGCCCAATGGTACTAAAGTGTATCAACGACGATTGGTGGACAGTGGTTCTCACTACAAGGTAAAAATTAAAAATAGATATACAATGTACCCTGAATTAAAATTTTCAATTATTTAGTTGATTTGGGCATTATCAATTTGGCATTAAAATTTCAATTAGTTGTTGGATAACTTAGATAGGTTTCTCAATTGTACTTATGAGTATTGTGAAAACACGACTTTGCAGTTGAATGGTTTATGAATTGATGAATGATGATTTGGCGGTTTATACTGAAAATGATATATATTCAGGCATATAATTAAATGAAACTATTATTCACAAGTTTCAATATACGACGAACGATTGAGGTCAATTGTAAATGAGATCTTTTCATTCCCTTTTTTGGTTCAAACGAATCGTATAAACTGAATCTTTGAACTCACTTGTAAGTTACATTTTGTATGAAAATTTAAATTTTTGTATATTAATTTTAATTGTGCCATTCATTTCTATGGAAAAATTTTGGGTCTGCATATATATATATTGTTCAGTTTTGAAGATTATAGTTGTCCATACTGCATACTAAGAATTTGTCCCCAACAGATAACCAAATTGGCTTGGGTATCTTGAGCCATCATTTCAAGGAGCTTAAACTGTTGGACAGGTTTAGATTAGTTTCTTTTTCTTTCATTTTTTTTTAAATCTTTTGTGAGGTTGATTCTATAACAGATTTGCTAAATCTTATTACAAATCTTCTTGGCAGTTTTACAAGTGTTCACTTAACTGAATATACATTAATTTGTCAAGGGTTACAAAAAATATCATTTATGATCACTTCATGCTTGACAGAAAAATGTGTTTACATCATGATCTTCTAGTTATCATATTTTTGTGTAGAAAACATTGGCACTTTGGAAGTGGATGTAGTATTCATTGTAGAGTACGTCTTACGTGAGACGGTCTCATGTGAGACCTAATTATGTAAAAATAAGTTCATATTGAACAATAAAAGCAGGTCAAGTCATTCAATACGGTCAATATTTCTCACATAAAACTATATAAAGCTACCGTCTCACGTAAGGTCTCATTTAAGTTTTTACGTTAATTATATTGTCCGAAAGAAAAGAGGTTTTTATGTTAAAAGAATTTATTCTAAAAGTGTTAACACTATCCATCCGATATGTGAAGATAATCATGAATTCATGAAGGGTTGGATGTACAGATTAAATTAGTGAGAAATAATGTGAGCCAGCTTTAAGGATCTATATAACTAGAGGGAATGGTGAGAAATGAAAACAAAACAACAATTTACAGTACAAGAGATTCATTAATCTTATAGTTTTGCATTGATTAAAACTTATAAGTTGGCTAAAGGATATTCATGGACTTACCTCAACATGTATGTATATTATCATACTAATTGGATTAATAGTTGAATTAATATAAGGGTTAATTTTATTTTTAGAAGACCTTTTTCATTTTTTAACAACCATGCAAGTATACGTTTTTCAATTTTGGTCCTATATGTTTCAATTTTTTTTAATTTCAGTCTAATTTTTATCGAAATTCCCAAAATCGACGTTGTCAAGTGAGATTTTCCGGCAGCCATCCAATTAAAATTGGATTGAAATTGGAAAAAATTGAAACATATAAGACCCAAAATTGGAAAATTTGACTGAAATTGAAAAAAATTGTAACATATAGGATCAAAATTGGAAAAAAATGAAACATATAGGACCAGAATTGGAAAACGTATATGTTGGGATATTTCCATTAGGTTTTGATAAGATAATATATTTATAGATGAGCTTTTAGAGTACCCATTTTCCATGTTTTGTAAGTGGATTTTAGCGTGATAAGCATATCTTTCTAAGTTATGAATTCTGAAGATGTATAAATTAGAAAGATATAGAATACTGATCATAGCAGGATTCTGGAGATGAAGAAATCTTGAAGACTAATTTTCTGTAAGGAAAGTCAGTAAGTTGAAGTAGAAACCAGGATTAGGAAGTTGGATCAATAAGCAGCAAACAGATAGCAGTAAGGGAATCTGGAAGCTAACTGCAAGATTCTGGAACAGGAAGCTGTTCGGAATCAGGAAGGTAACACAGGTCAGGAAGCTGACTGCAGGATTTTAGAACATGAAGTTGTTCAGGAATAGAAGCAGACGCAGATCAGGAAGCTGACTGCAGGTTTCACAAACAGGAAGCTGTTCAGAAACAGAAACCTGGCGCAGAACAGAAAACAACTACTGCAACCTGAGCAGTAAGCTATAAGTCTTTCTAACGTATTCAATGCAATACGAGGAATATGTTGGATACAATACGAGGATTGGTTCCTGTCTTAGTTACCAGTAGATAGAAATTAGCATCGAGCCAATGAGGTGATGCCACCTGGACAGCGGCTCTGTAAAAGTATTATAGCCGAAGTATGACGTCATTAATATGGATCAGAGTAGGACATGCTCTACATCTTAGATTTTTCAGACGCATTCAATGCAAAGATTTGAAGATCAATTTGAATTTCTTTAAAGGACAATGTCTCTCTTCAACGGGCATTTTCCATACACTATAAATAGAAGGATGGAGTGACTGTGAAGACTACTGAACAATTTGTCTATCCTACAAGCGATCAAATTCTCAAGCGTTCAAGCTTTCTAAGTTCAGTCACTCAACCTTCTGAAGTAGTCAATCAAGCATTCAAGCTTACAAGTTCAAGGTTGTCTTCGAGTTGCACCAGTTGAAGAAAACATATACATTTTAACCACTTGTTGTGTGCTAGGTTATTTTAGTTTGGTGTCCTTAGTTGACAGGATTAGATCCTTGATAAGTGTTTAGTCTTGTGTATGTTATTTTCTCTGTGTGAGATATTGTACCCTGTGTGGGATTTGGCCTAGGAATCTTTGATTCTAGTAGGTAGACTTGTGTAGGAAGAGGTTTCTAAAACTGAGTCTTATAAAACAAACTGACCTAACAAAGTTCCTCCTTGAGAAGGAGTAGAGTGGACATAGAAGGATTACACCACCTTCGAACCACTATAAACCATAAGTGTGTTTACTGCTTTTGATTACTTGTTGCATTGCATTGTTGCATATCTATCTTGTTGCATTTATCATAAGCATATTGGTCAAATGATCCACTCAAAATCATATTTGTGAAAAGGAAACTGTTTTTCTAAAGGAAACTCTATCTTAGTTTATTTCACTACATACTGTGATAACTGGATCAGTAACCTGAAACAACATGCTGTCAGGTTTCTGAATCGAGAGGTTACTGCATTCTCTATAGAATCAGTAACCTGTTTACAGAAAAAGTTTTAAAACAAAAAATCGATAGAGGTTCATTCACCCCCCTTTGAACCTCTGACCATTTGGGATCAACAAGTGGTATCAAAGCGAGTTGGGTTAACAACCAACTTGTCTGGTAACCTACCCAAATCCATCCATTTCTACTAGATAAACAATTTTTCTTTTCATAGACCAAAATACATCATTTTAGCATAAGCATGGATTTCTCACATCATAAATTCCCGATGTTTTCCATAGATGAATATGATGATTAGAGAATACACATGGAGACGCACCTATCAGTCATGCACAACGAGATATGGTTTGTAATAACTGAAGGGCCACCAGTAATCTACAAAGCAAACCTTATTTTGTAATACAGCGTCACGAGCAAGTGTCAGCTGAGGCAGCTGCAGCAGCTGAGGCAGCGAGTGAAGAAATCGAGGACGCAGCAATCTTCGATGATGACGCCGAAGTACCTCCAGGATTCGGTCCAAGGGGAGTTGCACCAGCACAGAGAAGAACTGCTCCACCACAAGAATACATTGTCAAGGAAAAATATGAGTACACTCCTGAAGAAAGGAAATGAGCCAATCTTGATAATGTGGCCAAAAATGCCTTATTTCTCACGCTGGATAAAGGAACTTTCAGCAAGGTGAAGAGCTGCAAGACAGCCAAAGAAATCTGGGAAAAACTACGGTTGATATGCGAAGGCAATGAACTTGCCAGAGATAATAGGGTTTGTCACGCCCCATTTTCGTTTTAATTAAAATATATCAGAGTTACCTTTGGGCGTGCAGAGAAAGAAGGGAAAATAAAAGAAGCATACTTTTTTTTGAAATCTAAAGATAAGATAGACAAATAACGGTTTAAATTAAGACAGACAGATAACGAGTTAAATTAAATAAAAGACATCTCTTTAAAAGTTTACGAAAAGATATGTATACTCAAAATAAGACAGCAGAAAAATTAGTTCAAGTACATAATTCTGTTACAGTTTTCCAAAAACATCGGCACATTGCCGGAAGAAAGCAGTTTAAACTATCAGCGGAAAATTAAACAGGATCCGTCACGAATTACAACTGTTTTACAAAACATATTACAAAAGCTTAGAAACTTGGTTCGAAGTTCAAAATATATAAAGACAACAGAAATCTGGATACGGCACCCCTCTCACAGCGTAACTTAGTTTTCGTTGTTTCCTGTAGGGTGAGTACAGATAGGGATGAGTGCTTTTGAATACACTCGTGGAAGTAGTTTCCATTTTCAAGATTATTTAACAGGATAGGTATACAAACAATAGATAACACATCACGTAATTCACAACACTTAAGAATGCATTGCACACATAAACTCTTCGGTGCGGGTATTCCCCGTCTTAGCCGGATACGATTTCAATATCATTAGTATATTTTACGGCTCACTACACCCTCCGTGAGTTTTTTACGGACCATGGGTCCCTCCATGATGAGGGTGGACTTCTATCCACGTATAACATTAACCATAACATGATGATCACATAATATCACAACACGTAATCCCAAGACACATATATCCAAACAATTCATAGCATGCAATTACAGATAGGCTAGCATTGGAAACGTATTAACATATCATAGCATATAAAACATAATTAAAAACAGAAACATAAAGTCGTTAAATTCGGAAGTTACCCCCACTTGACTGGTGGTGTTTGACTTCGTGTACAGCAAGCTCTAAAGTAAAAATGCACGCTTCTACTCGCGATAGCCTACAACAAGCAAAAGTGATTTATTAGTTTCGTCTTAAAAGCATTACACTTTATTAATTAAAGTACTCTCTCGGAAAGGAAAAGATGATCGAAAAGAAAGTGATTCAAAAGGCTTGAACTTGATCTTATATCGAAGAGGGTTCGATTACGGTTCTATAGGTGAAAGAATGGACTTAATCAGACGAGAAACGAGTGAAAACGGTGCGTTTTAGGGTCTAGGGGCAGTTTCGTAATTTCTGGCTAGGGTTGACTTTGACCCGGGGGTGAAAAAGTAATTATGGAGAAGTTCTGGAGTCAAAGTGGGATTTCTGGAAATTCTGGGGTCGAAATGAAATATCCAGAAGTTTTGGGGGTGAAAACCAAAAGGTTGGAAAGTTTTGGGGGTGGAATTGGGATTTCCAAAAGTTCGAGGACTAAACTGGAAAGAGAGAAAGTTGGGGGACTAAAGTGAAAATCCTGGATTTTGCAGAGGGGTCCCTGGGGTTTTGAAAATTGCAAAGGGACCCCTCCCCTTCCAACCTTCTCCCCCCCACTGCCAACCTCTATTGCCGCCGCTACGAAGCTCCGCCGGTGACACCACGTCGCCGGCCACCACCCAACACCACCACCACACGCCGGCGCTCCTCGCGCCGGCCACCACAGCTCACGGCGGCACTGGATGCGTCGCCCACAACCAAGCCAACCAAACACACACACACACACCGAAAACTCACGCACACATACACACTTCGCCGGTGACACCAGGCATGGCGCCGCCACCACGGCAGCACCCCCAACCACCACGTACACACTCCCGGCGACGACATGCAGCGGCGAGGAGAGATCGGGAAGAGAGAGAGAGAGTTCGCGAGTGAGAGGGAGAGAGAGAGTGGAAAGACAGTGATTTTCAAGCGGCGATTGCCGGAGATCCAGCCGGCCGATCAACGATCCGAGGCCGGAATCGTGGAGAGCTCGATGAGAGCTTCCATTGCATGTATAGATCGGTTCGATCAGAGAAGAGACGGAGGAGATCGAAGAGAGAGAAAGTGGGGTGGAGAGAGAGGGTTTCACCGGCGGTTTTTGGCCGATTCGCGGCGGCTCCGGCGGAGGAGGGGAAATCCGAGCCCGGAAATGGAACGGGCTCGGCGAGGGCTTCGATTCGATGTATGGTTCAAACAAAACGGGAAGGGGACGCGGTGGCGCCGGTGGTGGCGCCGCCTCCGGCACGGTGGCGACGCGGCGGCGCTCCGGCCGCCGGCCGCCGGAAAAATCAGGGGAAGAGGGAGGGAGAGTAAATCCAATTTTTTACCTTAGTGTGAAATTAGCTCAAGTGTGGTGAATAATCCATCATAGGTGTGTTTTATCTACTTTGACCAATTTTCAAATGGGCCTATCTTGGGCCTCGTAACTCCGATCGGCTCGATTCTCGTTTCATTTTCTTCGTCTTTCGATCATGATCATTCTCATGACATAAATTATACATTTTTGTTTCCTCTATGATTTCGATTAAATTACACAAGTTCTCCGAATCAATTACGTCTTTGATAAATTAAATCGCGAAATTATACGATAATTATAAGCAAACATACGATAAATTATTTCGCGCATTTACTCTATTAATCTGAAACACACAAAATTTAAATCACATAATTAGAGTTGAATTATTTAATCGTCAAGTTATGCGTCGTTTTTTCTGGGCGCTACAGGGTTTCCAAGGCTACACAACTATATGAGTAGTTTACAATGAAACCTGGAGAAACTCTAGAAGATCTTGATCAGAGATTCACAACTATTATCAGTGAGCTTGAATCTCTGGGAAAAACCTACACCTAGAAGGAGAAGAACACAAAGGTGTTAAGAGCTTTACCCTTGGAATGGCAAAGCAAATAAACCACAATGAGAGTCTCATTGGACCTCAATACAATAAGCATCTTCGACTTATTCTCAGACCTCAAAGTATTTGAATTCGACATTGAACGAATGAGAAAAGAGGCTGAATGATCGAGTGCCAAGATAGTAGCACTCACTGTAAGGACACAGGATACTGCAACTGCAAGCAGCAATAAGCTGAAGCACAAGCAGAAAGAAGTGCTTGTTGAGGATGCTGAGGAAGAGATGTCACTCTTACTGAAGAAGTTTAAAAGGTTCTTGAAGACCAATCATAAAGAAAACAACTTCAGGAAGAAACCTCAGACATTAGAAAGAAGTCCCCAAGTAAGACCACCACAGGAAACAAACACAGGTTCATCTGACTTGTGTTATAACTGTAGAAAACCTGGACACTTCATCAGAAACTGCCCCTACCCTCAAGTACACAAGTATACTGAGGATGAGAGGGTGCAGAGAAGAGAAAGGAGGAGGGATGACAAGTAAAAATTCAGGGTTCTTCTAAGTGAAGCTGAAGCTCTAAAGACAACAAGCTGCTCAAAGAAGAAGTCAAAGATGATTGCTCATACGGGAGCGATTCTAACAGCTCTACCTCCGATGAGGAAACACTGCTATGCCTCATGGCCAAAGATTGTGAAGATAATTAAGATGATGAGGTAACTTCACAATCACTTGATATTTCAAATTTTGAGAAGCTGAACATGATCCAGTCTTTTAGACAGATCATGAATGACTTTGAGCAGATTAATTCAGCTCATGAAGAACTAAAAAAGGAAAACCTCCAGCTCAAGAGTGAGCATACTGTACTGAATGAACAGGTTATTAGCCTAGAGTACTACAGTACAGAATGCAACAACCTCAGAGCTGAGGTCTCTAAGTTCAAGCTGCTAGTCACTAAGCTAGAAGCTGAGAAAAGTGGATTGCAAAACAAAATTGATGTGTATAGCAAATCAGTAAGAAGAGCACAGGAATGTATTCTGGAGACCCAAAATGCTTATTCAGGAAATGGTCTAGGATACTGTGTCAATAGTTCTCAGAAACCTAATAGTACATCCAAGGCTGGAAAGTTTGTTCAAGCCAGAGTCTTTTACACTCAGGAATTACTTCTAATCAATGGAAGCTTGAACAAAGCTAGTACACTGGATAAGGGAAAGAAGTCCAGGCTGCAGGAAGAAGACAGTAAGACTGCACAGAAACTCAGAAAGCAGCATAATCAGTATGCTGCAAATAGGAGAAGAAATCAGCAATCTTTCAGGTTACAGCAAAACCTCTACCCCTACTATACCAAGACTCACATGTCTAAATTCCAAAAAGTTTATGCTCAGGAAAGATATAAGGGAGTACATTCCTCAAACAGGAAGAGTAACATCTGGAAACCTCCATCATACACACATCACACGAACTCAAAAAAATGAAAGAGTGCCCCAAGCTTGGACTTAATACTATGCACATCGCGTGCTCGATCTAGCAATCTTGGGCTGGGATAGTGGCGCACATTCAACATCAGTTTCGAAAGGGTTCGCTCATGCTGGTCTTATATTTAAAATCTCTAGCTCTAATTGATCCGGTTGCCATTTCATTTTCCATTTTATGAACTCCCCGACCGAGAATAAGACAACACTTATTATATTGAAGAAAGCCCGACCGTTTGGCTCTTGGAATCACATCCAGCAGTGGTTGGAACAGCTCGCAAAATCCAATGGATTCGGCCTTATTATTTGCTTTACACATGAGAGGAGTTGAACTTATAGAGCACCGCTCTGTCAAGGCGGAAACTACGGGTTCGAGCCCAGACTCTTTAGAATGGAATAGGTTTCTCGTTAACATGTTTCTTTACAAGTACTGGAAATGGGGACAAATAAAGTGACTTCGGAGAATTCTCCTTCAAAAGGAAAGCCAGTAAGAGTAACTCAAGAATAGAAAAAAAGACATTTAGCATCTCGTCATTCCTTATTGCCCTAGTCGCTTGTTTTCCTTGTTTGATTGAATGTTATGGAGGGTCCTGGATCTATCAATAGAGGGAGCAAAACAAAAAATGGAGTACTAACAGGAAGAGAACCACCAATGCTTATGGTTAACCAATTATCATCAAGCAAGTGTAGGTCCCAAAGAAGACTAACCCCCCAGGACTCGTACTTATATAGGTACCTAAATCTACCTGATTTACTTGCAGGAACAGTTGCCAAGAAGCAGCAGTGATGTATGGTATATTGACAGTGGCTGCTCCAGATATATGACTGGCAACAAAACTGGATTGAGAAACTTCCAACCATGCAAAAGACCTAAGGTTGTCTTCGGAGATGACTCCAAAGGAAGCACCAAGGGCACAGGAAGCTTGATCAGAGGTAATACAAGTATCAGTGATGTATCATATGTCAAAGGGCTAAAGTATAACCTCTTGAGTATCAGACAATTTTGTGACGAATGATGTTCAATGGAGTTCAACCTCAACAGGTGTCTGATCAGAGACAATAAGACAAAAGAGGTTAAGCTTACTGGCACTAGGAGAGGCAACATCTATCTTGCTGATTGGAGTTCAATAGTGCAACCAACATGCTTCATTGCTAAGAGCACTCCAGAGCTAAGTTGGCTATGGCACAAGAGGATGAGTCACCTAAACTTCAAGACAATCAACAAGCTAGCAAGGAAGAACCTGGTGAGAGGTCTACCTGATGTTGCTTATAAAAAGGAGAATGTTTGTGGAGTCTGTCAGAAAGGCAAACAAGTAAGAAGCTCATTCAAGGACAAAGTACAGAGATCATCTTACAGGATACTGGATCTCCTGCATATGGATCTATTTGGACCAGTGGAGCCTGTTAGTGTAAGTGGGAAGAAGTATTCTCTAATGATTGTGAATGATTACTCTAGATTTACTTGGACCATCTTCCTGGCCAAGAAATCAGAAACTCAAAACAGGCTGCCAGAATTCATGAAGAGAGTGCAGAATGAGAAGAGCTTAAGCATTGTAAAGATAAGATCTGACAGAGGAACTGAGTTCACAAAAAAGTTCATAGAGAAGTATTGTTCAAAGAATTGAATCTGTCATGAGTATTCTGCAGCAAGGACTCTCCAACAGAATGGAGTTGCAAAAAGAAGACACGTGACTCTAAAGAAAGCTGCAAGGACTATGATTATTGATGTTGGAATACCTAAGAGATTTTGGGCTGAAGCAACCAGCACAACATTCTATACTCAGAACAGATATCTGATCAACAAGGATCATGATAAGACTTCGTATGAAGTTTGGCAAGGAGTTAAGCTAAATGTTTTATATTTGCATATCTCTGGATGCAGATGCTGCATACTGAACAATGGAAAGGAGCACCTGAAGACCTTTGATGAAAAATCTGATGAATGAGTGTTTCTAGGATACTCTTCAGTAAGCAAGGCTTTTAGGATCTTCAACAATAGAAG
The DNA here is from genome assembly GCA_954870855.1 of Scutellaria minor. Taxonomy (NCBI): domain Eukaryota; kingdom Viridiplantae; phylum Streptophyta; class Magnoliopsida; order Lamiales; family Lamiaceae; genus Scutellaria; species Scutellaria minor. Next base: position 8,241,182 of record OX940729.1, read on the forward strand.
CTTGGTTGTTGAAGAGTCAATATATGTGGTGTTTGATGAACCACATTATGATACTGCTGCGTTGGACAAGCTAAAGGAAGATGTATCTAAGATGAAGATCAAAGATCAAGCAGTATCTATATTGATGGAGTTCTAGTACCTGCTGAAGTGGTTATTGAAGACAGTACACAGGTTACTGCATCTGGGAATGCAGTGGCATAGGATACTGCAGACCAACAGTAACCACAGTCAGGATACTGCAGATCAACAGGTTACTGTCCACCAACCAGTTTATAATTTGGAGCCTGACAGGACTTGGCTCAGGGATCACCCAAGAGAACTTGTGATTAGAGATATCAATGAAGGTGTTAGAACAAGAAGATCAAGACCTCAAGAATCAATGTTCACATACTTCATATCACAGGTTGAACCCAAGAGTGTATAGGAAGCTCTTGAAGACAGTAAGTGGATTCAGGCCATGTAGGAAGAGTTGAATGGATTTGAGATGAACCATGTATGGAGACTGGTTCCAAGGCCTGATCACCAATGAGTTATTGGAACGAAATGGGTGTTCAAGAACAAGTTAGATGAATCTGGTGATGTGGTTAGAAACAAAGCAAGGTTAGTGGCTAAAGGATACTGTCAGGAAGAAGGCATAGACTTTGATGAGACCCTTACCCCAGTTGTTAGGCTTGAAGCTATAAGGATATTTCTGGCCTATGCTGCTTACAAGAACTTCGATGTTTATCAGATAGATGTGAAGAGTGCATTCCTGAATAGATTACTGTCTGAAGAAATGTATATGGAACAGCCACCAAGTTTTGAAGAACAGACAGAAGATAAGGTATTTAGATTAGAGAAGGCTTTATATGGATTGAAGCAAGCTCCTAGAGCTTGGTATGATACACTGTCCTTATATCTCTTGGAAAATGAATTTCAGAAAGGGACAGTGGACAAGACTCTTTTCAGGATACAGGATGGAGACATTATACTGCTTGTTCAGATTTATGTGGATGATATAATCTTTGGATCCACAAACAAGGGTTTGTGTGATAAGTTCTCGTCCCTCAGGCAGAGTAAGTTTGAGATGAGCGTGATGGGGGAACTAAGTTTTTTTCTTGGTTTACGAGTAAAACAGCTAGAACATAGGACTTTCATAAGTCAAGTCAAGTATACCAATGAATTGATCAAGAAGTTTGGAATGAAAAGTGGATCATCAGTAAGTATACAAATGGCCACATCTATCAGTTTGGATAAGGATGAAAGTGGAAAGGATATGGAGATAACCAAGTATAGAAGGTTTATTGAATCCCTACTATATCTCACAGCAAGCAGACTAAATATAGTATTTGCAGTTGGAGTATGTGCAAGATTCCAAACAACACCAAAGGAGTCACATCTTGCAGCAGTGAAAAGGATTATCAAGTATCTAAAGGATACTCAAGATGTTGGTTTATGGTATCTAAAAGAAGGAGGATTCAACCTCAAAGGATACTCAGATTCTGATTTTGCAGGATGCAAGATTGACATGAAGAGTACTAGTGGTATTTGTCGATTTTTAGGACACAGGTTAGTCTCATGGTTTTGTAGGAAGTAGACATCCATTGCAACATCAATCGCGGAAGCTGAATATGTAGCTGTAGAAAGTTGTTGTGTTCAGATTTTGTGGATACAGCAACAACTAAAGGATTATGGGATCATAGAGAAAGAGACTCTCATTCTGTATAACAACACAAGTGTCATTGCTATAACACACAATCCTGTCTTCTACTCAAGAACAAAGAACATTGATATTAGACATCATTTTATAAGAGATCATGTAGAGAAGAAGGATATTATACTGGAGAAAGCACATACTGATATAAAACTTGCTGACATATTCACAAAACATTTGTGTAAATCAAGGTTTTCTATGCTGAGAAGTGAGCTTGGGATTATCAAGCTCTGATGAGTAAGAATTTAAAAGTTCCTTAAGTAAGGGGGAACTTATGCAACATTTTAATGTTCATGCATTTAGTATACTGGAACAGGATACAACTTTTTATCAAATCAGGATTCTCTAACAGTATTCAGTTTCAGGATACAGTAAGTAACAACAGGTTACTAAAACAAGTTACTGCAACAAGTAAATGCAACAGGTTGTTGAAACTGCAAGCAGAAATAGGTTACTCCAACAGGTTTCTATTACAGGTTAATGAAACAAGTTACTACAGGTTGCATACAACATTTATTGATATCAGCATTCATAGAGTCCTGCAACCTTGTACTAGGAACAGTAACCTGATTACTAATGATTACAAGAGACATTTTGGCAACCGCATTAAATGCAAATACCACTTTTCAGAGAAGTTGAAAAAGGCACGGTTTAACTTCTGACACGATCTTCAACAAATTACAGATTTATCTCTCCCCTATTTAATCTCAACCGTTGGATCAAGCACGTCTCTTAAGTTTTTAATCTAGATCGTTGATATTTTTGGAACTTGGATTCAAATATAAACCGATCAAATCCCTCATCTTCCTCTCTACGCTTTCATTGTTATCACTCTCAAGTTTTCTAACTCTCTGCAAGTCAAAGTTTTTCTCTCTCTTCTTTCAAACTACTTTCAGATCATCAATGGCAATTGCAAAGGAAACCGGTGTTTTGGAAGGAAGGCTGGTGAACACCCATGTGTTACTGGGTGATAAATCATCATACGAGGACAGAGATCTCATCTCGAAGATATGAAATCATGTGTGTAACAGTGAGCTCGATGGGCTGTTCACTACAACCTACATAGGGTTCTCTGTCGTGTCTGTAGAGAAGTTATACGCTTTCACAAAACTTTCTGAAGATGAAGAGTCCATCACCTTCAAGATGGATGATCAGGACTACTCTCTGACCGCTGAAGATATTGCCAAGACCTTTGACATTTCTAGCCAAAGAATAGTGTATTCTGACCTGGAGGAGTATGGGTCAAAGTATCTGGAGGAGAGCTGGAACCAGTTCAAGTTGGATTTCGTGGAGGAGAGCGCAACCAGCAACTTCTGTAAGAAGAAACTCAAGCCGGAGTATGAGTTTCTTCATGACATCCTCATCTACACTGTTGAGAGAACGTGTGACAGCTTTAATAAGTGCACCAACCTCAGGTTGAGGATGATGACTGTTATTGTTTGTGATGAAGCAGTCAATTGGCCTCAATTCCTCTTCTAGAGGATTTGGGAGGAAGCTTCCAAACCCATGACTAGGAAAGGGTTTGGGATAGTGATATCCTCTATTTTGTGCTTCAAGAAGATTACTCTGGAGAGGAGGGTATCTTATGCTCCTGGATGGTACCTGGGAATGAAGAAGGGCTTCTCCAATGAAGAGAAGAATGAGAAACAGCCAAAGAATAAGCTAGCAGCCAAGCCACAGGTTGCTGACACTGATTCCGATGACTCTGGCGATGATGATGATAAGCCAGCAAAAAAGTCGGTGATAAAGAAAGCCCCCTGAAAAAACTAAAGAAGGTGAAAAAGACTTCACTAATTGTGGGATATCTTCATAGGAAAATGAAGAAGGTGACATTAACTGAATCTTCTCCAGTTCCTGAGTTGCCCCTTGATGTCTTTGATTCCGCTGAAGTTGTTGAGAAACCAACACTGTGATCATTGAAGCTTCTGCATGATCAGAACAAGTTACTGAGAAGACTTTAGAAGCCCTTGAAGATGTAGAACAGGAGGTTGAGCAGGCAGCGGGACAAGTTGCTGCTCCAGCTGAACAGGTTTCTGCCCAACCTGATGAAGAGGTTCCTGAACAGGTTCCTGCTCCAACTCAGGAACCTGAGAAGAAAATGAGAAGACTGGTTAAGGGCAAGAGAGAGCTTGCGAAGAAACCTAAGGCCAGGACCAAGCAGATGTGGCCAGGTTTGAAGGAGTTGAGAGCAATTGACACTCTCAATAGAGTCGAAAGCTCCATAGCATCCTAAGCGCAAAGGATACTGAAAGGGTCGTGGTCGAATCTAGTATGGCTATTTGGAGAAGATTCGCCACCATATACGAGACCTGGAGGTGGTCGAGGCTAGGCTCAGGAACAAAGCTAGTCCAATGGGAGGAATGGCTAGATGTGGAGGAGATCATCCTGACATGGATAACCAATTTCGTGGAGGATCCTGATACATTCCCCAGTGGGCTCCTACCTTTCTTCAGTGAAGAATTCATTGAGCTTAATATCAAGGCTATCATTGTCAATATATATGAGAGGTATGAGAAGTTAAATGCACACTGGATGGCCAAGTGTGAGGAGATGGTGAATGAACAGTCGATGAAGGCAGAGGCAGATAATATATTGATGAGTCTCAGCACCGAGACTGTTAGGATCTCATCAAAGATGGAGCTGGTGAGAGCTCAATTAGCTATTTCCTCCGTTGAAGAAGCTAATATGAGAATGCTGCAGCAGGGGATGGAAGCAAGCAGTGCACAATTCTATCAACCCCAAGAATGCTGCAGCTAGGGGAAAAAAGTTCAAAAGTTATCGAGATTCATGACTCTACAACATTTATAGGTATCGCAGCTCTTTTCCCTATCACTCATCTCGATGTCATGGATTCTGATGTTCAATTGTTTGACTATTTTGTTTCCCCTGCTCTTCATGCTCAACCTGCTGAAGGGGAAGCTTCACCAATCATCCATGGAGTTGTAACAGATATCGAAAAGGAGTTTGCCGATGAAGCATTCGAGGAGGAGATTACAGAGGCTGGACTCCCTATACTGGCAGAAGTAGCAGTACAGAAAGCTGATAAGACAGAATCAGCACAGGTCAAGAAACCTGATCAGACTCTTGAACTTCTACATGTTGTTGCTGCTAAGCTCACAGAAATAAGTCAGGATGTTGCTGCAACTATCGAGGAAGTTGTTGAAATTCCAACTGTTAAAGCAAATATTGACAACGAACAGGTTACTGAAACTAGTCGGGTTGCTGGTGAAGCAGTTGAGGAGGTTGTTGAGGTGACTGAAGTTACTAACATTCAGGTAGCTGAGGTTGCTGAGAAAGCAACAGTTGAAGTTACTAGAGCACACCAGGAACCTGTTGTCGTTCTTAAGCAGGTTACTGAAGTACTTGATGAAGCAACTGTGGTGCCTGAACAGATTGCTGAGGGTAGTCAGGTTTTTGTTACAGAGGTTGAGGAGATTGCTCTTCCTGAAGAGGCTGTTGAGACAGCCTCTCCGACAAAGACCTCCGGTGTGGATGTTGTTGAGACAGCTCCAGTTGAGGATTTAGAAGGGAAAAAACCTGAGGATGTTGTACCTGCAAGAGATAAAGAAATTATTGATACTGTTCATTATTGGGATATTTCTGACTAGGTTTTGATGAGACAATGTAATATTAGATAACTTTTGAGAGTACCCATATTCCACGCTTTATAAGTGGATTTGTATTCGCTTATCCAATCTTTCTAGTTGTAATTTAAGAAGTTGATTATACCAGAAAGATAAGTAGAACTTTTGTTAGAAGGATTCTGGACTTAGAGTTTTCATGAAGACTGATTCTCAATGTGAGAAGTAAGATTTAGTTAAAGTTAGAATCAGGAATCAGACAACAGGATTCTGGAACAGGAAGTTGTTCAGAAATAGGAAGCAAGTCAGAAAGGATACGCGAGTCAGGAAGCTGACTGTATGATTCAAGAACAGGAAGTTGTTCAGGAACAAAATCCTGATGCACAACAGAAAGTGACTATTGCAATCAGAACAGCATGCAGTAAGTCTTTTTGGTCTATTTAATGCAGTACGAGGAAAACGCTGGATACTATACGAGGTTTGGATCCTGATTAGTTACCAATAGATAGAAGTTTGTGAAGAGCCAATGAGATGCTGCCACGTAGAAAGCGGCTCTGCAAAGTACTGTATCTAAAGTATGGGATCATTAATGCGAATCAGAGTATGACATGCTATGAAGCTCTGATCTTTCATGCCGCATTAATTGAGAAGATATGAAGATCTTTTTGAAATACAACTTGGATCATGTCTCTCTTCAACGGGCATTTTTCCATTCTCTATAAATAGAAGGTAAAGAGGACTGAGAAGACGATTGAACATTTGAGCTCTCTAAGTTATCTTGTTATTCTTCTTTTTCTCAAGCTTTCGAGTTCAGTCATTCAACCTTCAGAAACAGTCAAGCCAAGCATTCGAGCTTTCAAGTTCAAGACTGTCTTCGAGCTGCACCAGTTGAAGAAATCACATATACTTTTAACCATTGTGTTGTGTGTGCTAGGTTGTTTTAGTTAAGTGTACTTAGTTGATAGGATTTATCCTCGCTAAGTTTGTTAGTCTTGTGTAGGCTATCTTTTTCTGTGTGGGAGTGTGTTCCCTGTGTGTGAGAGTTTCCCTATATGGGAATTTATAAACCCTATGTGGGATTTGACCTAGGAATCTAGGATTCTAGTAGGTTCAACTTGTTTTGAAAGAGGTTTGTAAAGACGAGCCTTGTAAAGCAAACTGACCATAACAAAGTTCCTCCTCTGAGAAGGAGTAGAGTGGACGTAGAAGGGTTACACCACCTTCGAACCACTATAAGCCATAAGTGTTTACTGTTTATCTTATTTGCTGCATTGCATTGTTTGCATATCTATCTTGTTGTATCTATCATAAGCATCCTGATAAACGTATGTTCTAAAATCATATTTGGAAAAGAAAACTGGTTTTCATCAGAAACTCTATCAAGTTTATTCCACTGCGTTGCATCTTGATACTGGGTCAGTAACCTGATCTAGTTTAGAACCAGGTTACTGATTCGAGACAGGATACTATTCTATTTAAGTGAGATAAAAACCTGTTAATCAGTAAGTGTTTTGAAAAAGTTTGAAAAATCAATAAAGGTTCATTCACCCCCCTCTCAACCTCTGACCACTTGGAACCAACACTCATGCCCCAAATCCTGATGATGGAGATGATTCATCAAGCGATGATGATGAGGATCCTGAAGGTGGCAGTCCTCAATTCACAGAGTCTTTCAAGATGAAGAGGACTGCTGAGGACAGATTAAAATAGATGCTGGATGAAGATGCATCAAGAAGAAACAAGTCAGGCCCTGGTCCTCTATACTCAAGAGGAAACTGGATCAGTGGTTGGGGTTAAGACTCCTACTAACTTACAAGAGTAATCACTTCAAAATATAATGGATATTATGCTCGTCCCTTCCAAGATACAACAGAGGTTGAATGGGGATTTCAATGCTCAATATAAATCCAGACAGAGATTTGAGCGTGAACACAAAGCTACATCTAATGCTCAGGATATAACTCTGAAGGATATAAAAAGCTCAGTTGATGAGATAAAGAGCAATCAGACTGCTCAAAATATGATGATGGACAGCATGCAAGAAAGCATCTCCACCCAAGGCAGGATGTTCGTAATGTGAAGGAAAGGATTCTGAACCTTGAACTTTTTGTGGGTGAGATAAGGGATATTATGATTAAGGTTTTTCCTGCAGAGACTGCTGATGTTACTGCCCCTAGAACCGGAAAAGTTGATGATACCAAAAAGGAAGAAAGTAAGCAGCAAGCTGAGCCAGATGTTGAGATGGTGGATGTCATCACAAAGGAGATAGAAGATGATGATAATGAAGACAATGCTCCTCTGACCAGGGTTAAGCGCAAGAGATCAAATTCTGGACATGGTCAGAGTGCAAAGCTAAAAAGAAGAATGAAAGATGATGATGGAGAAGATGGTGCAGGTACTAGGGTTGCTGGGTCTCAAACAGCAAGCAGTATTGTATCACAGCAAACTAGTCGAGGCAGAGAAAGAGGAAGATGACTGTAGCGAATAGGTCAGGATCCCTAAGCTAAACCTTATATGGCCAATTCTGCAGGTCCTAGACTGAGTGAGGAAAAATAAAGATAGCTCAAGACTGCTGATGAGAAGAGGAGGAGAAAGCAACAAACTGAATGGATATCCAGACTTGGAGTTATTGGAATTGGAAGATCCAGAGCAGATGTGATTATTGATTCAGCTCTACATTTCTTTCCAGATCAGGAAGCTCCAAATTTTGATGTAGAATCGACTCCTGCAGAAGTTTTGGTGCTACTAGATCAGAAACCAGAAAACATAAACTTCTATTGGGATTTAAGTATCTTCGATCAAGTATACTTGCCCAAGAACCGAAATCCAACTTTCGATGAGCTCACAAATTTTAAAAGATCAGAGTATTGGAGGTATTTTCGAAATCTCTTAAAGCATGATTATTTCAAAGATTTTTCTTCTTGTGAGAAAACACTAAAGAGATATGAAGAGCTAGCAAGAGAAGGAAAGTTGGATAGGCAACTTGCTCTGATCGATAAAGTTAAGAAAGGAGAACAGGTTCCTTACTGCCAGGACTATTAGCTAAGGTGGATACAGGTGGTTCCTGAGATTGCTGAGCAGATAGAGAAATCTTATCGGGATTCTGTTGTGAACTGATGGAATGGGACTAAGTATGAAGAGGTTGTCAAACAAACTCAACAAGTTGTTTTAGGACATGACCTAGTGAAGAGGAAGTTGTTTGGTGACAAGAAACCTGATGAAGAATAGTTTACTGACTTTATCAGACATACATTTTGTGTAAGCATTATTTTGTAAAGAATTTTTGTATTATTTATCCCTTCATTTTATTTATGGAGATGTAAGCTTGTAAACTTTTTGATGTAAAGCTTACATTGTACTATACTTGTACATATTACATGTATAAAAGTACATCTGTTTATGCTGCTTATTTTATGTGTTTTGTCATCATCAAAAAGAGGGAAATTGTTGGGATATTTTCATTAGGTTTTGATGAGACAATGTATTTATAGATGAGCTTTTAGAGTACCCATTTTCCACATTTTGTAAGTGGATTTTAGCGTGATAAGCATATATTTATAAGTTATGAATTTTGAAGATGTATAAATTAGAAAGATATAGAATACTAATGATAGCAGGATTCTAGAGAAGAAGAAATCTTGAAGACTGATTTTTTATAAGGAAAGTCAGTAAGCTGAAGTAGAAACCAGGATCAGAAAGATGGATCAGTAAGTAGCAAACAGATAGCAGTAAGGGAATCTGGAAGCTAACTGCAGGATTCTATAATAGGAAGCTGTACAGGATCAGGAAGGTAACGCAGGTCAGGAAGCTGACTGCAGAATTCTAGAATACGAAGCTGTTTAGGAACAGAAGCAGGTGCAAATCAGGAAGCTGACTACAGGATTCACGAATAGGAAGCTGTTCAGAAACAAAAACCTGGCACAGAACAGAAAGCAGCCACTGCAACCTGAGCAGCAAGTTGTAAGTCTTTCTAACCTATTCAAAGCAGTACGAGGAATATGTTGGATACAGTACGAGAATTGGTTCCTGTCTTAGTTACTAGTAGATAGAAGTTAGCACCGAGCCAATGAGGTGATGTCATCTAGACAGCGGCTCTGTAAAAGTACTGTAGCCGAAGTATGACGTCATTAATACGGATCAGAGTAAGACATGCTCTACATCCCAGATTTTCCAGATGCATTCAATACGAAGATTTGAAGATCAATTTTAATTTCTTTAAAGGACAATACTTCTCTTCAACGGGTATTTTCCATACACTATAAATAGAAGGATGGATGACTGTGAAGACTACTGAACAATTTGCCTATCTTACAAGCGATCAAATTCTCAAGCCTTTCAAGTTTTCTAAGTTCAGTCACTCAACTTTCTGAAGCAGTCAATCAAGCATTCGAGCTTTCAAGTTCAAGGCCGTCTTCGAGTTGCACCAGTTGAAGAAAATATATACTTTCTAACCATTTGATGTGCGCTAGGTTGTTTTAGTTTGGTGTCCTTAGTTGACAGGATTAGTTCTTTGCTAAGTGTTTAGTCTTGTGTAGGCTATTTTCTCTGTGTGAGATATTGTACCATGTGTAGGATTTGGCCTAGGAATCTTTGATTCTAGTTGTTAAACTTGTATAGAAAGAGGTTATTGACCTAACAAAGTTCCTCCTTAAGAAGGAGTAGAGTGGACGTAGAAGGATTACACCACCTTCGAACCACTATAAACCATAAGTGTGTTTACTGCTTTTGATTACTTGTTGCATATCTATCTTGTTACATTTGTCATAAGCATATTGGTCAAAGGATTCACTCAAAATCATAATTTTGAAAAGGAAACTATTTTTCTAAAGGAAACTTTGTCTTAGTTTATTCCACTGCATACTGTGATAACAGGATCAGTAACCTGAAACAGCATACGCCAAGTTTCTGAATCGAGAGGTTACTGCATTCTCTATAGAATTAGTAACCTGTTTACAGAAAAAAAATTAAAACGAAAAATAGATAGAGGTTCATTCACCCCCTTGAACCTCTGACCACTTGGGACCAACAGTATACTTGATTGTCCAAAAATGAAAAGGATTTTACATACATGACCAAAATTGAAATTATCCTCTAATATAACCTATAATTTTCAAATCAACAAAAATATCCTGATGGTGTGACTCTTCCATTGTTTTGCAATGGTATTTTATCTTAGTGTTTACAATTTCTTATAAAAGATTGTACCTCAATTACTTTGAATCAATTGCTTAATAATCATATTTAAATCAATTGGAAACTCTCATTTTTACCAACTTCCGTAAGAATTTTGTTGTTGTGATCTTCTTAATCTTTGTTCCCTATTTATCGTTTTGTTCAATTATATGTTCTTAATTTTGTATGAGCTAGGATAATACGACTTTAATTTGGATTCTATGAGTTGATGAAAATAGAACATTTTTTAGTCAAGATATTGTGATACTACAACTTGACTTAAATGGAACGATTTGATTTTATTGGTACGAATTAAGGTAATACAACTTATGATACGAAGTAGTGTAGATGATACGGACAAGAAAAGTTAAATATTCATTTAACTAAAGAATAATGAATGTTGAATTATGACTTAAAACATTAATTATTTATTTCTACCAGAAATCTATATATCTATATCTATTATATAAAGAGTGTTGAAACTCTCATGCATGTTGCTACAAATATGATTTTCGGAGCTCACTTGAGCTTCCATGTCTCACCTTTGTGTCTAATATGTGTGATATGATCCCTACTTTTTCAATCCACGAAATTTAATTTCATTATATATTACAAAGTCTCTGTCTTTCCACCTTTTCACCTTACCCACAAACTTGATTCAAAAAAAAAAAAAAAATTGAATACAAATGAAACTCTCAATCATATATACAATTTAAGGAAAGGTACCTCTACAACTCACCAAAAAGAATTTATGCTTGAAAGTGTTCCACTGATCAGAAGTGTTTTGGAAATCATAGCTGAATATATATGGAGGGGAAAAGGGAACGAAGGAGATGCAAATATATTCATATTAAAAATCTCAGGAAAAGAAATCTATTTTTTTTAGTGGAGGTATTATTTATATGAGATTTTATCGATTCAGGCCCCACAAGATGAGTTAACTATCAATGCGGGATATGAAAGATAAATCTTATCAATTCAGGACATCAAAGATTGGAAACTATCAAATTAAGATTTCAAAATGAAACAACGTTAAGTTTTTCTGTTAGACGTTATCTCATTCTCTTCTCATGGTTGATGTCGCTGTCAAATCGCGTTGACGTGTCAATTGATAGTTAACTTATCTTTTGAGGTCTAAATCGATATATAAGTAGTGTTTGTGTGCACCAAGTGCATTACATTATCTCATTCTCTTCTCATGGCTGATGTGGCTGTCAAATCGTGTTGACGTGTTAATTGATAGTTAACTTATCTTTTGAGGCCTAAATCGATATATGAGTAATGTTTGTGTGCACCAAATGCATGGATCAACTGGGCGCGCGTGGGTTGGGTCAGGTTGGGTCCGGTCTGGATTAGTGCACAGATTTTGTTTTTAATTTATGACATAACTTTTATATTAACCGAGTATAACCTTTATGTACAGATATCATAACCTTTAACTAAAATTATTTGGACTTTTTTCAGTATAAAAAATATAATTACAAGTTATGTAACTTTTATGTTAATCGAGTATAACATTTATGTTATATTAGCATAACTTTTATATACATATATCATAATTTTTAAGTGATATTACTTAAAAAAAATCACTTTAAAAATTCGGATAAATTTCATAACAAGACCCAATTTATAGATTAGTTCTCAATTTTAGACCGAGTTTTTAAAGTTTCTTATTAAGGGGCTCAATTTCATATTTATTCTCAATTTAAGGTTTGAAAATTAGATTGAGTTCTCAATTCAAGAGTAAATTCCATTTTCATTTTCTTTTTATTTATATTTATTGATTTATTTATATTTCAATATGTATTTATATTATAGAAAAATTAAGCCAAGTTAGTGCAATTTTCGAACAATCTTCATCACTTTATATTAATTTAAATAAAAAATGAATGAAAGAAAAATATAATAAATTCAATTCATAAAATATAATTAATGTAGTATTAAATTTGATTTTCTATACTTTTATTCATAAAATTAAGAAAAATAAGAAATCTTAATTTTATGAATTATATATATATATATTGGGGTTAATTTCATTTTTTAGTCTTGTATGCAAGACATTTTCCATTTTTTGACAATCAAATATACATTTTCCAATGTTGGTCTGTATATTTCAACTTTTTTCAATTTTGGTCATGTATGTTTTAATTTTTTTCAATTTCAGTCCAATTTTGGTCGAAATTTCCAAAATCGTCAATGCCACGTGAGATATTCTGGCAGTCAGCCGATCAAAATTAGATTGAAATCGAAAAAAATTGAAACATAGAAGAGCAAAATTGAAAAACTTAAATGAAATTGGAAAAAATTAAAATATATAGGACCAAAATTGGAAAAAATTGAAACATATAGGACCAAAATTTGAAAATGTATGCTTGGTTGTCCAAAAATGAAAATGACCTTACATACAAGACCAAAATTGAAATTATCCCTATAAATTAATACAAGTCGGATGAAGATCATTTCAAAATTGCACTAATTTATCTTAATTTATCGAAAATATAAATATATAGTGAAATATAAATAAATTATAAATAAAATGAAAATGGAATTATGTCTTGAATTGAGAACTCAATGTAATTTTCAAGCCTTAAATTGAGAAAAAAAATGTTAAATTGAACCCCTTATTGAGAAACTTTAAAAATTGAGTCCAGAATTGAGAATTAATCTATAAATTGGATCTTATTATGAAATTTATCCAATAAAATTCATATAGTATGGTTTAACCTTTATGTTATAATAATTTAACATTTATGTTATATTAGTATAACATTTATATACAAATATCATAACTTTTATGTACTTAAAGAATAATATAAGGTTATGTTATTATAACGAAAAAGTTAAATTATTATGCATAAAAGTTATATATTATAACATAAAGTCTTTGAAAGATATTATAGGTGTGTCATATACTGCAAAAGGTTATGCGAACATAACAAAAACGTTAAGTTCGATAAACTAAAAGGTTAGGTTCATCAAATTAAAAGATTAGACCAACATAACAGCGAAATTAGGGTTTGGGCGCGTAGGAATACGTGTGGACGCGTGAGGCGCATGTGGGACATGTGAAATATACCCTCAAATCAGGTCGACCCAGTTAAATCCGTGCACCTAATGTATCTAAATAATTGTGTAAAATCCCTAGTATGTATATTAGTTTTATCATTTGTTTTCAATATTAAATTTTGATATTTTATTCATATATTCAACCACTGACTAATTGGCTTCCTAATGCATCTGAATTGTGCTTGATATGTTATATGTAAGTTCTCCGTTACCCTCGTATGGGAAGACTAAATTCGATATTAAAAATTTGCTCATAATATCTATCAAGAATAAAACTTTGAATATCCTTGATTTCTTAGTTGCCCCACCTGGGTCTGATTCACTACTTTGTGGGCGTATACATCAAGGATGTATATTAAAAGATAAAAACTTTTGTGCATGTACGGACTCTAGATCCGTATACTCGGGTCGACCCGGCCTATTATGTGCATCCATGTGTCCGTGCACACCATCATGTCGAGGACAAAATTTGTCCAAACATGCTCCGAGATATTAGACATTTATGTTATGTTAACTCTGCATTTTAGTAGTGTTAGTTATACATTTTAGTTATGTTAGTCATACCTTTTGTAAGGTTAACTGTAACTTAGCATTCTTTTATACAGACATATTAACCTTTCATATCATTTAGTTATAACAGTCATACTTTTTAATTATATTAGATATATTTTTTAGTTATGTTATTTTACTTTCATATATTAAAATGTATAACTATGTTGATATAAAAGTATAAATAATATCATATAAAAGTATGAGTAATATCACATAAAGGTAAACATGTACAAATTGTGGCGAAATTAGGATTTTCTTAGAGTCAAAATATTAAATAAATGTATAATATCTGAATATAAAGGTATGACTAATATAATAAAAAGGTATGACTAACATAATATAGATGTCAGAACCAAAAAAAAAAGTAAAAATGTATGGATCTGGGTCAACCCGCATCTGAACCCGACCCTCGTGTATGTGTGCATCAGGTTCACAGAAGTGTTACTCATATTAAAATATCAAACTTGATTCTTTTTATCTCTACAAAAATTACATGTATTATATCTCTTGTATACATGGAAGTGCTACTCATATTAAAATATTAAACTTGATTCTTTATATCTCTACAAAAATTACATGTATTATATCTCTTTTATACATGGAAATACTGCTGCTGATCTGCGTCCGAAACATTAATAGTGAATGTTTTATGTAATTTAACACAAAAACTCATGTGAAACGGTTTCACGGATAGTTTCCATGAGACGGAGCCTCATCACCCACAAACAACATGTGAATTGTAGGGTTTGGATGGTGGGTAATTAGGTTGTGGGTTGACCTGTCTCACACAATGTATTAAAACTTTGTGAGACGGTCTCACAAGAGACTTAATCGTAATTTAAACATATCTAAAAAAATTAAATGTTATTACCATATTAAAAGAAATATCCAGCATTTGGTCCATATTCATCAGTGACCACTCTATGAATCCAGGAGCTTTATACGTTACCTTTCAAGATGTAAAAAATAGCACAATAGAATGTCAACCTTAATAGAACAAGTTGATGCATGCACTTGTAGTTTTATTGAAAAAAGAGTAATAAAATTATTACACATACATATATAATATATAATCAGGTTCAAGTAGCAAGTACCCAATATATAAGCATAATTATATTAAATATTTATGTATATAAGCTTAAATAAAAATATAATTACACTTATTAGTTGTTAATACCCTATAGATAGGGGAAAATTTCAATAAAATCTGTGCAATGCACGAGACATCGTCTAGTGATAAAAAATGACAGTACCCTTCAATTCATACACCAATTTACAGAGGTTATGCCACAATTACTTATTTTGCACTCTCCAAGTCATCAAGATAAGAGCATTACTTATGAAAACGATGAGAGTTTCAAATTTGGTGGCCATACAGATATAATTATGAGTAGAAAGAAATATCTTTTACAAAAGAGTTCACAATGTTACTTATCAACAAAGTGAGCATTATTACCTCCTTAAGTCCTATCCTTAGAGGCAGAGGCGCCCTCAATTCAAATTCATCGTCTTCTTCGTGTTTTCAGAGCTTTGATCTTCAACTTCCAACTTTTTTCGCCTTAAATTACATAAGTGGTTTCTCAAGAGGAATACGTGCATGTTCTCCATTCTTCCAACGATCACATCATCTTTACTCACAACTGATTGAAGAGCTACTTTTTGTTCATAGAGAACGTAGATGAGTGAGCTCTAGGGCAGTGATAATGGCAGTGCTTGGATTGTTATCCTTGAAATATTTGGAGTATGAAGAGCTTTTGTATATATTTCTCATCCACTTGAGGAAATGACTACGAAAACATCGTCAATAGACCACTTACATGGTGTTGACTTGCTTACAGGGTTGATCACTGCTTGCTCTGCTGTTGCAAGTCGATATCCAATCACAATTTCATTACGCTGACGACCCCTCATCATTATTTCGTAGAAACACACCTCTTCCTGATCGTAGAGATAGAATTCTGCCGGCTTTATGCACATCTCATTACCCTGCACATCATACACTAGTGGTTAATGAGGATTTCTAGCAGTGTATAATTTCATTCCAAGTGTTATAAAGAATATTTCTTGGATATTATCATCAAATCTAATTACAATATCAGTATAGTGTAAGCACTTGGATATACCAATCCATGGTCATTTTGCGGCAGGAATGAGTTAAAGAAAAGGAAAATGAACTACCAACCCCAATTTTCTCACGGAGTGAAGTGAATGATGAATACCTCTTCTGCAAAAAGTTCTTCTAGCACACGATTGATTTGTTTATCTTCTGCCACCATGGCTAGCGCCATGCTCACCAGTTCATTTGATAGTACATAATCACTAATCTTTGTTACGGAGACAAGATTTCTAGTTCTGGAATCCAATATCTCGCTTATGATTATTGACTTGTTCGAAGCCTGTTGCATTTCCCGAATCCATGAACTTTGAGAAAATCCAGTATGCCGCAATGGAGAAGACTTAGTGTCTTTGGAAGGAAGTCGCTTGGACTGTAGCAATGAGCATGTGGTTTAAATAGTTATCGGCATTTGAAACCTATGTTTACAGCAAGATATGTGCTATGAAAACAGACTTAAACATGTACGTGGCATGGTTTAGAAGAACAATTGTCAGAGATATAGCTGCAACACTAAGCTTCTATAAATTAGCATGACATGATATAGCAATCACATACTCATTATTTGATCCTTAAACTGAAACTAAATTTACAGCTCAGAATAACAAAAAAAATGGGTAAAAAGGAAGGAACAAATGACTAAATGGCTTAGCATAGAAAACAGAAATTCTGAGTAAACTGAAGAGCAAGGCAAAAAGACATGCAAATAACATAAGAAGCCGAAATAGAAATGACCTGTATGTCTCTGATAAGGAGCAGTGTTGCAAGAGATCGTGAATCAGAGTGAACAATAGAGTCTTCTACAGATTCATCTGCAAGAATTAAAATCTGTTCTCTTAGAGTTAGTATGGCCTCAGCATCCATATTTCCTTTAGCACCCTCTACATAGTGCCTAACATTACAAGTTTGATTTAGTAGCTAATTATAGAAGTCATGACAACAGCTCCATGGAGTAAACTATCCATTCATATTGCTCTTTTGACCACAAAAAAGCTTATATACATTTATTTTGTGATATAACCAAGAATTATCAAGCATTCTAGTTCCTCGGGCATCAGAACTCTGGATGGGGAAAAAATGAAGGAATTGAAGAGAGTCGTGATATAAAATTTTGAGAATCTATTTTCAAATTTATTAGGGGCATTTCAAGAATAATTACCTGGACTTAAGTTTCTCCCTTTGTTTAGCTCCTTCTTAAGATAATACACACTCCAGTAGTCAATAAACAGATTAAATTTTCCCAACTGGAACAGACATCAATTATAGAGATAATGTCTTTTTGAGATCTCTACCCCTGTCAATATATTGGTTTGGATTGGACATGAATTTAGACATTTCCATTTTCTCAAGCTCTTTATCCTAATTCACACTCCCAAAAAACACCCTGTGACTTGAAGATCAGAATCGGTGACATTATCAGCTACGTATTTTGCTATCATGGGGTGTGGATGGCATGGATATAAGAGCAGCATAATTATACTTACAGAATCAAATGTTTCTAATGGCAGATTCTCCAGATGGCGACGGATGACTGCATTCCCTACACGATGAACAAGTTTCAAGTTTACCAATCCTGAAATTTCTAGCCCACCATCTTTTAACTTTGTCTCTCTGTCAATTTCTGGGACCTCGTTGAACATCCACAATTCTGATCCTGGAGACAAAAATGCCTCTAGTACCTAAAAGATGGACAGCAGAACAACACACCGTTTAGAAATAAGATTAAACAACCCAAAATGGATGAAGTTTCTACAAAATAGCCAAAAAAAAACATCATATGGTTTTAAAATGTTTCATAATGTAATTCATCATTAAATAAAGATATCAATTTGTGCAAATTTTCAGTCTGAGGACTTCCCAATCAAATAA
The DNA here is from genome assembly GCA_954870855.1 of Scutellaria minor. NCBI lineage: Eukaryota > Viridiplantae > Streptophyta > Magnoliopsida > Lamiales > Lamiaceae > Scutellaria > Scutellaria minor. Next base: position 8,259,228 of record OX940729.1, read on the forward strand.
GAAGCATTTACCATACAAAGTGCAACTTATAAAATATAATATTTTGGGTCGCTGTTTTGTTCAAAAGAAGTCATAGTTTTACAGACTTTCTAGAAGTGGAGCTGATGCGGATCAAATAGAGAAAATTGCAAACCTATTTTAGACACAATTGCAAGAATAAGCCAAGTCGAAATATAGTTTGAATTACTGAATAAGTCTACAACCAAGACAATGCTCATGTGACTGAGACAGCCATGGTATGACAGGGCAGTAATGGAGCAGGACTTTAGGAATAGCATCAGTGTGCAGGTGCAGTTCATGTGTACAAGGTTGGTCTTAAACTCTCTGAATGAGCACAATTGCCAAACGATGGCCTTAGGACATATTTCTTACCCATATTTCAGTTGTTCACATTGGTTGCCTAAATTCTGATGTACGGGTTTGCCCATAGCTTAAGCTAACCAGTAAAAAATTAAGTGGAAAAAAGATGCCTCAGTAGTTTCCCCAAGCCTAAAACTCAGACAACCATTTCAGATTAGGCATGAAAATGTGTCGCCGTTTATTTGAAATGTATGGGCTGACACTACTACTGTTTCATTTTTATCAAATATTGGCATCTTTTCTGGCCTTCACACAACCAGAAGCAGCAAGGCTTGCTCTGACAATATTAGCAATATTAACCTACTTCCATCAACCTTAGTAGTAAATTAATAGAACTATGGTTATAAAAGTTAAAAACAAGATATAAATGGAAATTGAAGAAAATAAATTATAGAAGTATGAAGAAATACCATAATCATATCATCAATGTCACGTCTCCAACCACAAAAAAGGATCTTTTCAGGGAATTTTGGAGGATCAGCTATTCTAGGAGATAAGCCACCCTCCTGGATCTGCAGATGATGATGCATATATGAGAAACACACTAAGTAGTACAAATGAAAAGGTTTTAAAACAAGTCCGAGAAAAGAGAGAACCTTTGGTAAGGGACCTGGGGCATATGTGTCATCATCCTCAGCTATAACAAGGATTTCATCACCTTCTCGTAGAACATAGTTATCGTCAGGATTTATAACAATTTTTCCGCCATCTGCAGACACCTTAACCCCACAAGGAATTGCATCAGGGAAAGAAATGAGAACATCTTCAAAACAATGCCCATCCAGTTCAGGCCACCTTTTGATATAAAACTCTGCATTTTCGAACCCCAAAATGTCTTCCCATATCTGCAAGGCAAGGATTTATTATGCCCAAGAAAGATGCAAAAAAAAGCTACCACAATGGGTGATAACGATATCTTCAGGCTAAAAAAAGCAACTTCAGCATTTTCTAGGAAAGAGCAGAAGGGACCACCGCATGAACTATGAATATGCTATAATGCTACAAGTTTCAAAACAATTTACTATTTGATAAGTTTTTTAAGGACAAAGGACCTTCAGAAGCAGCATTATTTTTACTTGTTAATGACAAACCAGGTAGAGAAGAATATAGGTTTCTGAACCATACTAGAAACTTTAATGTTTGAATTAACTGGGCGTTACTCAACAAGTACTGGGTATATAGATTTTTAAATCCATAAGAATTTATAAAGCAGCCTTACACAATTTGGCTCTTTACCGGATAATCAACTTATCAGTGACTAAAAATGCTCTCAAAATTGGGAAACCTCTTGATTTTAGCTGCATTTCTTGATAAAGCAGTTTTGGTGCATTCCAGCTGAATGCTCAAGCAGATTGTATCCTATCCAATTCAATTCTATAATTTTGGAGGTTTAGCACATTCACAACTTACTTTTTAGATCCTATTATCAAAAAATAAAAGCTCACAGTACTCTTAACCTGGTTGTAGACTCAAATCAACGTTAAAACTATGGTTCTTTTATACAACTAATTCTATATTAGACAATAGAGTAAATAGTGATCTTGAAAATACAAGAAGCACTATTTATGTGGGAAACAGATATGATTGTGGAGTGAAAGAAGAGGGAGGCAGAGAGGGAGGGGGTCATTTAATGTCACATTAAATGAAGCGCTACATTATCTCAACGAGTGAACTAAGAATCTCTCAAAAAAATCCCACTTCACTTGTTTGTGATCAAAATGTTTACAGGATCTGACCTGAGCAAGGCCAGGCTGGAGAGCACACTGTATCATCAGTCGTCCAATCACATCATGTGCAACAACTGTTTCAATGAGCTCACCTCCAACAAGCTTCACCAAGGGCTCATTGTCAAGATCACTCATTTCTACAACAACATGGCCCCTCAATCCCTCCTTTACTCCAGTTAAACTAAGCACAACCCTGAGCGCACGTGCATCACTCTGATATGCATTCAAAGATAAGAATTTTAATATTTTTCCAAGCATAAATCATAGCAAGAGAATTTAGAATCAAAGGTAATGACCTGATCAGCATTCTCATCAGATGCTAACACAATGATTGCACGTGCCTTTGAGACAGAGACCTGCATGGAAAGAACATAAGAAAAGAAAGGCCTATATGCTGCTCAGTCAGAAGTAAAGGGATCACGAATAAACTTAAGCAAAAACAAACTAAGTCTTTATCCCATTATATGTATCGGCTACACGAATATTATCCAGCCATTGTGTACAATTGAAGCACATGCTCTCAGTAATATTTAAATATAACATGTCTTGTTCATAGTTTATTTCCAAGTCTTTTTGGTCTTCCCTTCCCCCTTTTGATTTGAGTCATAGCTTCTTTACCTTCTAACTGTCGGCATCTGAAGATCTCCAAGGATCATTTCTGCACCATCTTAAATTAACTGTGTTTCTTTACTTTCTGGGTCTTCCCTTTCCCCTTTTGATTTGAGTCCTAGATTCTTTAGTTTCTAACTATGGGCATCTAAACTCCAATGAACATTTCCGCACCATCTTCATTGTGTTACACCAAGAATTTCATCTATTGGGACAACCACTTTTTCGAATGCAATCATTAATTATTCTATCTAATCAAGTGTATCCACACATCAATCTCAATGTTTACATTTCTGCTATCTCATTTCTTTTTCATGTTCGTATTTAGTCGCCCAAAACTCTGATCCATAAGCATGATGATCTTATGGCCATTTTATAAATTTTTCCTTTCAATTTTAGCGGTACTTTATGATCATAAAAAATAGAGAACATACTTCTCCATTTGTTCCAACCCGCATGAATGCTATGTCTAACATCTTTATCAAATATATCCATCAATATATATAAATATATATATATATATATATATAAACAAGAAATTAATATAAAAAAAATTGAGCAAAAAAAAGAAAGAAAGCTATTTGGGCAAGTGGGGAATTGGAAAGAGGAAAAGTTGCCATGCTTTTCCCTTTTCCAATACTTTTCTATCACAATTTCTAATTATAATAACATTTTTGTTTCAAATTATTTTTATTTGACACCCATATTGCATGTATAAATGTGAATGTCTGATCTAAATTATGGACTTTTATTTGTTGTAGTTTTTGGTGGATTTGAACATTTATGTATTGTTTAGATGTTTGTAATGGTTTGGACTGTTTGGGCTAGTTTTAGGCTAAAATATGGAAACTTATAAATAAAAATATTGCACTAAAATCATATTTAATAACTTAAAAATATACCAATTAATCAGATAACCTTTTCACATAAATAAAATGAATAATGAATTCACAAATTCAATTTAGTTACTAGTAACATTGAAGTTGGAGAAGAATTATGTCTAACCAATATAAAAAGACATTTAATTAACCCTAACAGCCCCTCCTTCAAATTTTCTCCTTCCCTCATCTTCCCACAATGGGAGGATGGGGAAGTACTTTTTATTTATTCATTTTTTACGCTTTCCTTAATTAATTTTGTTTTTATTCCTACATGGAGTATCTCTCCTATATGTGGAGTTTATTTTCTCCTTCTTGGAGTTGTTCCCCTAAATCTATTCAAATATGAGTAGATCTACATATTTGGACTTTTGTAAGGAGATTGACAATGTCTAATTCATGAGCAGGTCTTAAGCTTTCAGGTTCTTGAAGGTTATGGAGTTTTGATCATCCATTTCTTATTAAGTGGTGCAAGCGTGGTTCATGTGTGTTCTTTGAGAATTGAGACTTATTTCATTATGGATAATAATGTCAATTTGACTAAAAGTAAAGGTTTTGGTACCATTTGGCTATTATAAATTTTCTGTCATCTAGAATGAATATTATGGTTGATGTCCCTTTTTTAATACAATGTAAATTTCATTATGCTATAAACATTGAATTGCACGGTGATACACTAGTTTTCTTCAATAATAGCTGAGTACTTAAAACTTTTAGATGCATTTAATGTAATGTATAGAATTAGACTACCAGAAAGTTCATCCAACGATAAACCTAATTCCAAATTACAGAGCTATGACACAAATATATTCTAATGTAATGATTAGAAACGGGAAGAATTGAAACTATAGGAGATAATTGCTGGTATTTGAAAAGTACCTTTTTTAAGTCAGCGAGTATAAGGGGACTACCACTTCTGCAGATAACTGATGTTCCCATCAAGTCAAATTCAAGCTTTGATATTTCCATCTCCATTTCCTCCTTGTCTCTTTCTGCAAGTACAACAATGACCCCACCACCAATGCTTTTGTTTGCTATTGCTAGCTGCTTTAGAAGAGAACCCTGAAGTAAAGTATCATTTAATAACCTTAGATCAAAAATAAAAAAATAAAACTCCAGATAGAGGTTTGTGCATTAATAGCATACAGTTCAGTTCAAGTAGAGGGAGCAAAGTGAGACTTTTCAGAAGTTGGCAAACGGCAGGAGTCCCATTTAAAACAAAGTAAGCTCCATGCACCTAGAGCTAGCTACTATTATTTGACACAGACCATGAATATGAAGATCCAATATCCTAAAGGAAATGGAACAGGTATGCATCATAGCCAGTACATGGTTTAATTGATTATAAAACCAGTCTATAAAGGCAAGATTTTCATATTATATAGAATCTGTCCTCTATTAAACTATGATTAAGAGACATTAAATTAACAGAACACTCTGAAGAAGGGAAGAAAGTATTGCAATCAATAAATATGTAAATGAAAAAACATCAATTATCAAGATCAACATAACATACTGAATGGCAACACAATGAAAAAGCCAACAAGTTCTAACAACGATAATCAACCACAGGAGCAGTTTAAGTACATTACCAACTTGTCACTCCATCCAAGAATGAGAATATGGTTACTTTCAATGACCTCACTCTTGCCCTTGCGCAACGAGTCCACCTTCTCTGAAATAGCATCGGAAACAAGCCCCAGCATCATGGCAAATATAAGCATGCCTCCTGAACTTATAGAAACTGAAACAATCCGGGGCCCAGTACCAACCCTATCGGCATGATTTCCTGAATCCGCCACAAAGGTCCAAGAAAGCCAAAGTGCTTCAGCAAAGCTGCTATCACTTACAGCATATAATGCCAACCCTCCAAATGCAATAAGAAACAGGGTTGCAAAGAGAAGTGCAAGCAGCTTTGCATAAGGATAAATTGAGAAACACACATCCACCATATAGGCAATTCTTTTCTTCAAAGGGACCTCCTCTTTGTTTTCCTTTGTCCGCTTTAAAAGACTTTTAATTCGTGGTAGATAATCGAGATATTCATACAACATAAATGGTGTTATGAGGGTAATGATAACTGTGTACAAAGCTATTGATCTAGGGTCATTGTTCCCAAAAGACAAAGATGAACTCTCATTTTCAAAATCCAAGACTGCAATACCATTGCTACCAATAGAATTTTCATGACTACAAAATTGTTGAAGCTTGGTGTTCTGTTCCTGCAAGAATATCATCATTTCTAGTAAAATATTGATGAATTTAAATGTTTGCAAGTTATTCTGATTTATTAATTAATTAGTTTTATGAACACTCATTAATTGATTGATCCAAGTACCTTAACTGTCCAAAAAGAAGGAGATAAATGGAGGAGAGTTCTGGTCGTCATAGTTTCAAGTAGCATGAAAGTAAATATAGACATTTTACTAAGAACTTTGTACATACCTTAAGCCTTGTGACTTCATTTCTCAATAGAATTGTGTAAGTAACAGATATGAAGCAGAACAACATGAGCTGCAAGTGAAAGCACACAAATATCAATAACAAACTCATCAGATAACAATGAAGCCTTAAGATTTTGTAACTCAATGACATAAAGAAATAAAGAAACAAGTATCCAACTATATTCAACTCTTCCTTTTGCCCCCTTATATATTTCTAATGCTAATTAAATATAAATTCAGAGTGTTCTTGTGAAATATGATAAGTGAGGCTAGTCATATTCAACACCATAAGAAGATGAAGGTAACAGACACATGTACATGAACAAGATGTCTGTAACCCAATATTTAGAGCAAGAACAAGAGAAGATATGCACATTAGTATGACGAAGGTATGGTAGCAATTCCCTCCTATGACGAAGGTATGGTAGCAATTCCCTCCAAGAAATCAAGAAAGACAAAAGTTGATGCTATCATAAACAAATAGTCAAATACCAGAGACTTTGAAGGAAATAAAGCTACACGACTACTCGACTAGATATAATATGAAATTCCACATTGAGAGCCTTGTTCATCTTTGAGTCTTCTCACATTTGCATTTGTCCAACATTAGATTCTCACTGGAGTCTTGCCACTAATGTTGTAGTATAAATATATAAAGACTTCATTTGACTTACCCAGTTCTCCCTTGCTATACATACCATCTATAATATATGTATGTAACATATATAAAGTGAAATAAATAAATCAAAGAGAGAAAGAAGACCACAGCAAGTTGACTACAAGATAGTACAAACTTTAGTTAGTTGTTGGCTCCTTGAGTGGTTTATGAGATTTAGTTGTGGACTAGACTCGTGATGATTCTCAAAGCAGAAGAGTTGCTGCTGATCTACCTTGTTGATTATGTCCAAGTGAACAATAGTTTTAAGTAATCATTAAAATGACCAATTTTCAACATCCACATCCTAAAAGTAATATTATAATGCAATCTTTACAAACATACACCATTTGAAGCAAAACCATGTAACCTTTCCACAGAAAATATGTCAATACATCAAAAAAACTCATTGCACAAAGATGAACACAACCTTTGCAAGTCTATTAATACTTTCAACCTTTCAGAAAAAAGTATGTAACAATTTATATCAATCTTCTTTTTTCATAGAGTTTTTCTTCCTTTTATTTCTATGTTCTTCAACTTTGGAACTTGGGTAAGTTGCAATCATAAAATTCTGAGCGTAACCTTAGAAATTCTCTTTTTCAAGGTCATTAAAGGTTACTAGAATACCATCTACAACACAGTGACAGAAATATATAACTTAAATATAAGATCTTTCAGTGTAGTTAGGCTATATCATATTTGTTATGACAAAACCATCAGTTTGACTGGTTGTGCTTTCACAAGAAAATCTCCATAACAAGGACCTCAAGATAACCTAGGACAGGCAAGTCTGGTCATAAATGGTAGAGAAGCACCTGAAATACGAGATGTTTCTCTTAAGTTTTCTAAAGTTTATTCATCATGGTCGTTTTCATTTTCCGTCCCTTTTGTTTCTCTTAAGTTTTCTAAAGTTCGCTCAGGACAAGGACTCTGACCTCGAGTTGAAGGTCAAACTCGAACCTAGAAAAAGGGATGGAAAATGAAAACGACCATTATGAATACTATTTACCCTTTTAATGCACTATTTACCCATAGAGGCGCATTACCTCAACCCAAGAATTGTGTCCCATTGTGCCTCCCAATGGGACGATGATCAACTACCCACAAAGCTTTGTGACGGGTGCCAAGCTTTGAGACCTTGCCTTCTCACTAGCCATGACCAATGATATTTAGAGTTAGACAATTACCTGACCTCCAATCAAAAGGAAGCATGTGTAAGCTTATCTCTTACATGGATGCTTTTGGGATGTTGGATCCCATTTTCAGTTTTCAGCATTCACAATAGAATTATAAAGTTGTATTGGTTTTTTTTATTCGGAAATTAAATATGTTTGGTTAAGTATTTTGATGTGTGCTAATGTGATAGGTGTGGGCATCCGGAAACGGGTCTCAGGCACTCTTAAAACCAAACTCCAACTACCAACTTCAAATTTTGCTCTAGATGGATTATTTGGAAATCATTCCTTAATTCATTTTACTATTTAATTTGTATTTTTACTTTAAAAAAAGTAATACTCTTTAATTGATAATTATATAAGATGCTAATATAATATATATATATACAACATTCATAAAAAATGACATTAAATCAAACAGAAAGAAATGCATAGCATTATTGCATTTAAATTCTCTTGTATATACTCCCTTCATCCTATTTATACAGTCTACTTATTTTTTCACATAAATTAAGCATGTTTGTCGCAATTACATTTAAAGTAAAGTGAGAAATGGAAAGTGCATAATGAAAAAAGAAAGATAGTGTACTCACCAAATACACCTTCCATGAATTTCTGAACGAGCAAGTCTTCTCAACTCTACAAGAACTAACGGTAACGGAGTCACGAGGCACCGACGGTGGAGGAATCAACGCTTGAAGCGACAACGCCTTCAGATCCTTCTCAGCTCGTAGCTTCGGCTTACTCGGCGGCGAGCCAATCCCGCGGGCGCCGTCGCCAGCACCGATCGGAGCATGGGGCAAGGACGTGCTGCGAACCGGCAATTGAAACGGCGGCGTTTGCTGCTGAGATTTGGAGGCAGCAGAAGAAGAAGATGATGATGATGATGATTTGACGGAGAAGCTTCTGCGGGTGGAGTAGGGGCCCAGATTGGAAGGGAAGATGTAGTCCCGATCCGAGAAATTAAAACTGCTGGTGCGACCTCCGCCGCCGGGGGAAGTGGCGGAGGAAGATGTGGCGGCGGAGGAGGTGGAATTGAAAGAAGGAGTGGGGGATAGGCGTCGGACGCCGCGAAATTGTGGGATTTGTGAATCGTCCGACGTCGTTTTGGACTTCTTGTTCACCGGTGGCCTCTCGGGTTTCCCCGGGTTCGGACCCGGCCTTGCTTCACAGTTGCTCCCTTCCTGCATGTGTGTGTGTGTGTGTGTGAGAGAGAGAGAGAGTTGAAGCAGCCTCTGTAGAGTGGTGAATGGTCGCAGGGGCGGATCCTCTCATCACATGAGGGGGCCTAACTTTTTAAAAAAATTTAAATATTATATATATTTATTAACTAAAATTAATTTTATATCAATTAAGCCCTCAAAAATAATTCATTTATAATAAAAGGACAACCACAAGTAAGATTTATTATTATATTATATATAAGTGGTCTCAATCTATCCACATTATTATTGTTATTTGCTATTTTTAATAAATTTTTCTCTCCTCTCTCAAAGAATTTTGTGTGAGAGATTATTGCATTTTTGAATATTAAGCATATATATCCATGTCATTTTGTTTTTTTCTCTTTAGCCCCCCCAAAAATATGAGTCTAGCTCCGCCCCTGAATGGTCGGAATGGTGTTAGTTGATTGTTTTTTCAGTTATGAGACAAAAGGAGTGGAACTTATATAGTCAGGATTATTTTTTTGTTTCATTTTGATTCTATCAATCATAAAGGAAGAGTTATTCTGTCGAGTTTGATTGAGATTTTTATATGGGACAAAATATATTAATACAAGAAGATGCAAGTTTTATTCTTTACTATTTCAAGTATTATTTTTATTTACTTAAATGAATTTATATATAATTGAGAGACAATTGTGAATTTTTTTATTATAGACATGCTAGGATGAAATATAGGTGAGTATTGACTTACTCAAAGACTACACATGTGGCACAACTCATTGACTTTAGTCCATTGCTGAATCTTAATAAAGAGCACATAGCATAGTTGGATCATTTATCAAAATTAGTGTTATTACTGATGGATTCGAGTAATGTCAGTCTTGCTTCTCACAATAATTAGACGACCTTAAAAATATTGAAGATTTGAATGAGTGTTGTAAATAATTACGATAACTATAAAATAAGTTAGAGGTAAAACAGACGAAAAGCGTACGAAAGTAATACGTAAATAAAAGACGAGATGAGAAGAGAAAAGTAGATGAGATGAGAGAATTTGTTGTGATTTTCATTCCATACATTACATGTATATATAGAGGAAAAATGATCCATATAGCTTGATCACCAAGTTTAGCTTGATCACCAAGTTTACTTAATTACTAAGTTTATATTCAATATTATAATACTTCCCCTTGAATTTAACTTTGTTATGTCATGTGCATAAGCTGTTTCGTTAAAAACCTCAAACCAAAAAAACTCATTGGGATAAAAAAACTGGGATGAGGGAAAAAGAATACAGCACATATATGCAATATTTTCGCTTCCCCTGAAATGATTAGCATTGTTGGAACCGACGGATCGCCGGCCCTATGCTATCGGAATCGGGATCCAAAGATAAATCGCAGCGGAAAGAAATCATACCCTTGTAGACCTCTTGATCTTCTGATGTATTCCTCTGAGCCCTTCTCGAACGTTGCGTGGCCAACGATCCTTCGAGAAAAATCAGTTCCGCTCTCTCTCACTTATCACGTGTTTTCTGTGATCTGAGTTCTGTGTTATGAGAGGCGCTGATGAAAAGAGCTATATATAGGCTACACCAGGGACCTAGAGGAGGAATTGGGTTGGGCCTCCTGATGGGCTTTAGTATCCTGCGTTCGGCCCGAACACATAACTGAAGCCCATCAATAATAATTCAGTCCACTAGAGAATTATTATTGAACTACCATCCCAATCCCATATTTAATATGGGCTCCTTATTATGTGTACATTTATTTCCCCGTGTTTAAGATATCGAATGTCCGTAAATTAAATAAGTTACTGACAACTTAAATAATTTACATCTAATTCCAAGAGTAGTACCACTCATCCTTATTATCATGTCGGATTAAATCCACCTGCAGGGTTTACATGATAATCCTTATGAGCTCCTCAAGGGGACATTATCATCCTAAATAATTAGGACACGGATTCCTTCTATAATCAACAGAACACCATATAAACAATGCTATCTCCCAACTCACCGAGTTTATTGATTTATGAATAAATCTCACCCATTGGCAAATTAAAGAAATAAACAGTGAGCATACGTGCCCGTTATTATATAGGGATTAAGAAGATGTACATCCATAATAACAGAGGTCTTGTTCTATTATATAGTCAGTATAAAACGAACAACCTCAAATGGTCCTGCTCAATACACACAAAGTGTACTAGTGTAGTTTTATAGTCAAGACAGACTAATACCAAACTACACTACAACCATTCCGATGATTTGTCCAAATCCATCTTGGTTGTGAGCTACTATTTATAATTTATAAGAAACTGATAACATGATCTTCTGTGTGGCACCACACACCAAGTTATCTATAATATAAATTAATTGGACATTGCATAAACATATATAACAAATATAAAATGCAAACATATGACCAATGTGATTCTCATTCCATAAACGATGTTCATACAAAAAACTAGGCTTATAGTATACATCCTAACAAGCATGAGTCTGGAAGTAAACTGTCAATCTTGCTTCTCATTGGATCTTCTCATACCGATGTCGTATACCAATTTCTCAAATGTAGATGTAGGCAGGGATTTTGTGAATAAATCAGCAAGATTGTGACATGAACGAATTTGTTGAACATTTATCTCTCCATTTTTCTAAAGCTCGTGAGTATAGAAAAATTTCGGTGATATATGCTTAGTCCTATCACCTTTTATATACCCCGTCTTTAATTTGTGTTATGCAAGCAACATTATCCTCATAAATGATAGTAGGCGTAGTGGTAGTCAGATTTAACCCACATGCATTCCTTATATGAGCTATAACTGATCTTAACCAAACACACTCTCTGTCTGCCTCATAAAAAGCAATAAGTTCAGAGTGGTTGGAAGATGTGGCAACCAATGTCTGTTTAGTAGACCGCCATGAAATGGATGTGCCATTATAACAAAATAAATATCCAGTTTGTGATCGAGCTTTATGTGGATCAGATCTATATCCCGCATCTACATAACCAACTAACCCCGAGTTAGTTGTATTATTTGAATATAACAATCCCAAATTTATAGTACCACGGAGATAACGAAAAATATGTTTAATTCCGTTCTAGTGTCTCCGGGTTGGCTCAGAACTATATCGAGCAAGCACATTGACCGCAGATATGATATCTGGTCTTGTACATTGTGCTAGATACATCAATGCTCCAATAGCATTAAGATACGGCACCTCTTGGCCAAGTATCTCTTCATCAAACTCTTTAGGTCGAAATGGATCTTTATTAGGGTCTAAACAACGTACCACCATAGGAGTGCTTAAAGAATGAGCACTCTCCATATTAAACTTTTTGAGCAGTCACTCAGTGTACGCAGATTGATGAATAAAAATGTCATTTGCTCTATGCTCTAGCTGAAGACCGAGACAGAGTTTAGTTTTCCCAAGGTCTTTAACTTCAAGCTCTTTTTTCAGATATGCAGTAGCATTGGCCAAATCCTCAGGGGTGCCAATGAGGTTCATGTCATCTACATAGACTACAATTATAGCAAATCCGATTTCTGATTTTCTAATAAAAATGCATGGGCAAATTGAATCATTTTTGTAACCTTCTCTAATAAGGTATTCACTTAGTCTGTGATACCACATGCGACCAGACTGCTTTAGTCCATACAATGATCTTTGTAATTTGATCGAGTATAGCTCACGGGGATTACCCGTTTTTGGTATTTTAAATCCATCAGGAATTTTCATGTAGATATCAGAATCAAGTGAACCATATAGATAAGCTATTACTAAGTCCATAAGACGCATGTCCAAATTTTCATGGACAACCATACTAATGAGAAAACGGAAAGTGATCGTATCCATTACTGGTGAATACGTCTCATCATAATCAATCTCAGGTCTCTAAGAGAACCCTTGGGCAACAAGTCGGGCCTTATATCTTACAATTTCATTATTCTCATTTCTCTTACGGACAAATACCCATTTATACCCAACAGACTTTATATTGTCCGGAGTTTGAGTGATAGACCCGAATACATTCCATTTATTTAGTGAAGCTAATTCAGATTTGATTGTTTCCTCCCATTTAGGCCAGTCATCCCTTTGACGGCATTCTATTATGGAACGTGGTTCACTATTACAATCATCGCTCAAAATCTCTTGAGCAACCGAGAATGCAAAAATATCATCAATAATGATCTCATTTCTATCCCATACATAATTGTAGTAGCTTATGGATTTCTCGGTATTTTCTGGATTTGATATCATCATGATTGTTTTACTAGGCTCTACAGATTCACCTGGAGCTTGCTCATTAGATCTCTCTTGATTAATGGGCTCATAAATCCCTTTCTTGGTTTTTCGAGGAACAGAGTCCTTTGAGCCAATGGGTCGACCCCGTTTTTGTCTTGGTCCATCAGAATTCATTTTCACATGTTCATTAGGAACATCGATCCTAGCTGGAGCGTTCACAGCTAGAATATGAGACTTCGTGACTTTACTGGCATCATTAAATGCGTCAGGAAGTTTATTAGCAATATTATGTAAATGTATGATTCTATTGACCTTATTTTCACATTCAAGTGTGCGTGAGTCTAGATGAGACAAATTCTGCTCACACCATGTGAGATTCTCAACATGCATAGGTTTATCATTATCAAGGATTGTCTTACCGATTAATGGAAATGTCGTTTCATCAAAATGACAATCCGCGAACCTAGCAGAGAATAAATCACCCGTCATTGGTTCCAAAAACCTAATAATCGATGGTGAATTAAACCCGACATATATGCCAATTCGATGTTGGGGACCCATTTTTGTCCTTTGTGGAGGTAGAATTGGCACCTGTACAGCATACCCAAATGTGCGAAGGTGCGAAATGTCTGGCTCAAAACCCAAGGTTAATTGCATTGGGAAATGCATATGATACGCACTGGGACGTAATCTAATTAAAGATGATGCATGCAATATGGCATGTCCCCATGCTGTACTAGTGAGCTTTGATCTCACTAATAAAGTTCGAGCAATAATTTGGATTCTCTTGACAAGAGATTCTGTCAATCCATTTTGAGTATGAACATATTCTACTGGGTGCTCAACATTAATTCCCAGTGCTGCACAATATACATCAAAATATTTTGATGTAAATTCTCCGGCATTATCCATCCTTATATTTTTAATAGGATGATCAGGAAAATGTGCTCGTAGTTTAATAATTTATGCAAGCAAACGCGCGAATGCAACATTGCGCATAGATAACAAGCATACGTGAGACCATCTAGAAGATGGGTCTATCAGAACCATAAAATATCGAAATGGTTCACTCGATGGGTGAATTGGTCCACAAATATCACCATGTATCCGTTGTAAAAATGATGGTGATTCATAACCAACTTTTGTCATAGAAGGTTTTATAATGAGCTTTCCTTGTGAACATGATTCACAAAAATAATCATTTGACATCAATATATTTGTATTCGTTAAAGGGTGTCCTTTAGTATGTTCCACAATCCTACGCATCATAGTAGTTTCGGGGTGACCCAGACGATCATGTCGTATCCAAGTATATCGGGATTAATTAGTTTCCATGACATGGTGGCATAAGATTCGAAAGCTCGAATCGGGACACAATATAGCCCAGAAGCTGTTGCTTCAAATTTCTCATGAACATTCATTTTGTTCATATCATATGATGTGACGCATAGATATTCTTTGGTATTTTCAACCAATGTCTCTATATAGTATCCATTGCGTCGAACATCTTTAAAACTTAGTAGACATCTTTTTGATCTACCAGATAAAAGTGCATTTTCAATATGCAGAGTGGTACCATTAGGCAACACAATTCTTGCACTCCCGGAATCATCAATAATCTCAACGGGACCTGATATGGTTCTTACTTGTGCTTTGCACAATGTCACACTCGAGAAATATATTTTATCTATGAATATTGAGTGTGTTGTTGCACTATCGAGTAGACAATGATTCCTTTTATTAGTATGCTCCATGTACTGCCTAATTATACAAAAATATATTAATATTGGAATCACTATAATCAAATAACAATTTCATAATATTATATAAGGTTAATTTCAGGAATTTATCATTTAAGAGATATGTACATTGCTATTGACATCCGATAAAATTTACTCGATCTTGGGTATGCCATCTTCCGAGAGAGGTCTATACACAAAATTACCAAACTCTAAGTTTGGATTTATCACCACCACTTGACACTTTATACAATGGGATCAAGGTCCTCAAAAAAATCTGATAGTTCAAGAGATTTCCCATCTTGAACTTGATCATTCATGATTTGAGGTATGGCGTTTCGAGGGGTAGTAAATGGCATTTCTGTCTCAGTGGCATATGTCTGGACTCCCTTTCCTTTGTTTTTTATTGAATCCTGGTACAGATCCACCAGGTGTTGGGTAGTCCTGCAGACTTTGGCCCAATGACCAGTCATTCCATATCTATTGCAATTATTTTCATAAGATTTTTCTATAGGCACCTTGCCCTTGTCATGGTTCCACTGAAATTGGTCTCCCTGATTGACCGGATAATTATTTGGACGAGAATAACCACGTCCACGTCGGTTATTAATATCATGACGTCCACCTCGGTTATCATGATGGGGACTACCACGTCCACCGCCTCTTGGACTACCACGTCCACCGCCTTTCCAGGCACCACGCCCGGATCTTTGTCTACGGCCTCTAGATTGGCCCATAAATTTGTTAGCATGTGTTTCTGGCACTGCTTGGGACCCACAAGATCGCAAATCATGATTTTTCAATAACAACTCATTTATTTTTTCTGCTGTGAGTAGTACAGAGATAAACTCTGAATATGTTTGAAATTGGCGTTGTCTGTACTGTTGTTGTAGTATCAGATTTGAGGCATGCATGGTGGAGAATGTTTTCTCTAATTTGTCATATTCTGACAATTTTACACCACACAGAGTCAAACGAGACTCAATCTTAAAAAAAGCCGAATTATAATCGGAGACTGATTTAAAGTCTTGCAGTCTTATATGTTGTCAATCATACTGCGCCCGTGGCAGGATCACAGTCTTTGTGTGATCAAATCTTTCTTTCAATTTTTGTCATATCTCCGATGGCCTTTCAAACTGTATGTACTCATCTTTCAAATCCTCCGATAAATGGTGGCATATAAAGATCATGGTGTTAGCCTCATCTTTCCTGTTGACCTCATCGATATTTACACATTCAAGAGTTTTCACGAGATCCAACCCTTGTAAGTGTAGTTTAATATCTAGGCACCAGGACAAATAGTTTACTCCAGAAACATCGAGAATTTGAAATTTTTGATTTTCAATTCTAGCCATAAGAAAACACAGAATATAAAAATAACGATATAAATATACAAACCTTTTTTTTTCGAGCAAAAACTCGTGCTGATAACGTGTTGTAAATAATTACGATAACTATAAAAAAGCTAGAAGTAAAACAGACGAAAAACGTACGAAAGTAATGCGTAAATAAAAGATGAGACGAGAAGAGAAAAGTAGATGAGATGAGAGAATTTGTTGTGATTTTCATTCCATACATTACATGTATATATAGAGAAAAAATGATCCATATAGCTTGATCACCAAGTTTACTTATACTAAGTTTATATTCAATATTATAATAATGATTAAGTATTTGCCAATATTTTATCAACTCATTGACAAACTTCCATCATCTATCTAGTGTAGAGATATCAAACAAGTCAATGCTAGTAATTTTGAATTAGTTCTAAAAGATTTCTGGCTAAACAGTCCGAATTCAAGTTTGATTCATTATAAAAGGGTCAAAAATATTATCAAGCTAATTCTTATTATTAGAATCAATTACTTACCATTAGATTAAAAAATTATAGCTGATGGTTGAGAGTTGAGACGCAATTTTATTTTCTTAAATCATTGTGATGTGGAATTACATTTATTTCTTTAATTTGTGGTGGCGTGGAACATGCTTCATTAACCACATATGCAGAACTTATTATTTCCTTAAATTGTAGTAAACATAACAATTTTATTCCACTTATGGGTTATTGGGACATAACAACGTTGAAATTCCCAACAAACTTCGAAATTCCCAACAAACTTCCTTCCATTAGTTTGAGTTAGAATCAACACTTCCGATTTTGATAGAAGATGTCAAGATTGAACGCTTATTTATTGAACGAGAATTATAACGGTGTATAACATCAGTTATTGATCACAAAACAGTTATTTTCAATAATTAGTCTCGATTGCTAAAAAATATAGATTTGGAACTTGGATACTTGACAAAATTTGATTGATCAGTAAAAATATGAGTAAAAATATAAATTATTTTCCATTTAAATTATATACATTATTTGAATTGAGATCTCATGTGATATATTATACCTATCCTAATTTTATTGGTCGTAAATGTTATTTTCTATAAATGCCCCAAGGAGTGAATGAACAGCCGAATACGACTTTATAAACCAAGAAAAAGAAATTTAATTTATGGGCTAACTAAGATCCTGCAGCCCAAATAAGCTTTGGCCCATTAAATAAAGGCTGGAGATCCAAGACCGCTGACTTATTTTGCTTTAGGTGAATGAATTAAAGGTCCGGGACTCCGGCCCATTATATTAGATTTTAAGACTCGTTAATTTAAAGCCCACCATTTCTTTTAATTCAATGGAGAAGGATGTCCAGCCTTTTCCTTTCTTTATTGATGTCTTATTTTATTGACTATTTTCGAGAATTAAATTTCTCATCTTTGCAAGTTTAGCAATTTGTTCATATATTCCAAGAAATTTAAAGATACTAGCATACATCACCCGATTCATTTTACATTGTTGTTAATTGAAAATAGATCATCTACTTCACATCCATTAAATGGACTACATCTATTTAATGAATTACAACTTGTAAAACGGCCTCGTAAAAGAGTGACTTATTTATAATTTCGGTCTTATTGTTCTTGTATTAAATGAATGAATTATGTATGTCATTCTTATTATTTGACCAATTTTCCAAAAAAAAAAAGAAAAAAAATCTCAAAATGTATGAAAATTACAGTCATTCTCTTAACTATGGGAAAAAAGCTCATGCAATATTTTGACCAAATTTTGTGGGTAATTTAGTTCAAATACACTCATGTCTTGTTGATTATCATAAATGATGATCTTTTAAATTTTAAGGGATTGTATATTGAAAATCTGATCGTTAAAATTACTAAAACCATCAAGAACAATGCATAAAATCCATTTTTCTAAAAGAAAGTAATGTAGTATTAGCTTCCTATACATACAACAACACTCCATTTGTTAGTATCAAGAAACATGTAATTGGAAAACACACATTAGTTCTTGAGATCTTGCATTTTTTTTACCTTAAAAAAGGATGGCCTTTGCAGTTTTATTCATAAAACATAGATTTCCTATACATTTCCATTAAAATCTGATCCTTAGATCATCACTGACACACTCCAGTATCAACTATAGTAAGAACCAAATATTTAATACAAAAAAAAAAAAAACTACGTACATGAACTTAATGTTTACAAATTAAAATAATATATATTCACTTAATTAAAACAAAGAAGTCAGTACAATTACTTAAAAATACATAGTTCCAACACTTGCACATAAAATTATGGTGTTGCCTTGTTGTTTGGATACATGAAAGAAAATGTAATAAGTATAGCCATCCTAGCCTATACATATAGTGTAGAATCATATCATTAAATATAAAAAATTGCATGTGGTGGAAAAACAATTGGAAGGATGAGATCTAAATGTTACCCCAGTTCAAGTATTATATTAATATTAGTATAGATAAAAGCTGAAGTAGAAAGGATGAGAAATTTTATGCTTCTTTCTTCAGCAAAGTTGCTGTCTTTGTTGGTCCCTTTTCAACCACAACATATTTTCTTTAAACCTCTGTTTTCTTTAATGAATTGCTGTCTCTCATTGTCAGTTGTTTTTACATCTTTTGACAATTGTACTCTACTAGATAAGACATCCCTTGACAAACAACATTCCCTCTATTTTCGTAACATCCAATTTATGTACCTATCTATCAAGATATATATATTAGATTTATTTATAAGGTATAATAGTTTTTTATAGCATAAAATCAAATAAAATTATTTTTTTTACTATAATATTAGTTTTTTAATTTTTTTACCACAATTTGAGTGAAAATTCTAAAATAACGCTTACATTGCAATGTTGTTAACTAATATGATGAGAGATGTTATGTCTTATCAACAATGATAAAATAGTTATTTTCTTTATATTTGTGCTAAAAAACATATATATATTATCGGTTGTGGTAAAAAAGTACGTAATTAATTATTCTAATTGTGGTAAAAATTGGTGTTATCCTTATGTATAATTCTCAAAGAGTTATGAAGGAAATTCTTGGTTTGTATGCAAATTTTAGTCTAAATTGCTTCAAGCTGTGAGAATTCATAGTTGTACATATATAGTAATGATTTAATTCTTAATTTGAATGAAATAGTTTCCCAACATACTAATAATTGGTTTGATTTATTTAATTATGTATGTATATATATAACCACTTTCAATTAATATTTTTATTTGCAGAAGTTAGAGTTGGCAGGGCAATAAATTATCCATATCTGAAAACTATGATAATGCAAGAAATGACAATATTTTATGATGGCCCAAATTAAAATTGCAACCTATATTTATTGGAAGATGACTCTGACATAAGATCTTGAGATCATATAATTTTGGACCTCAGTTGGGTGGTTTCCCAATAAGGATTTTCTGTAAATTTGTATACCCATGAATCTACTGCTGCTTCCTATTGTACTTTCCATACTTAGGTTGTATTGCATTGATAGAGTACAAGTACATGCTTCAGATGATGTTCTAAATTCAAAAGGCTTGTTAATATTGTTACCAACTCTACCTTATTCAATTGTATTTTCATCACTTTTTTTTAATTGCATTGATGTGAAGCCTTCAGAGGATTAGAAAGTCATATTCTTAATTTAAATGTTTTGAAAAAAATAAAATATCATTTTACAAAGTCATCCTCTTAATGTCGTCTCACGGATATTGAATTTTTTTTTTTTTAAACTTCATTTAGAAAATTCAAATGTAAATAACACATTATATTTTGGTAATAAGGTGAAAGAATTGAGTGGGAGCTTTGTCTTGTAGAATGTGATATGTGAGATAATAGTATAATCCAAAATTTTACCTATTTTAAAATGTAGGAGTTTTCACTACAACAAAAAGGAAATCTAGTTATGATATTTTAATTACATTTCTAATTAATGTCATGAAATAATTACCACACTTGTAAAAGTGTCGAAAGTTGTGCGCATCATTAAATTTGCTATCACAATTTTTTTTTCTTGACGTGGGTAAACTTCATTTAGTGGGATTTTTTATAATTATGTCACTAACGTTAAAAATGAGGACACTACTTTACGTCACTATTTTAAAAAATCTATTGGTGTTTTTTTTTTTTTTCAAATCTGCCAACATTGATCCATAATCTCACCAAAAAGAGCCAACACATTCCATAACGTGCGAATGTACCAAAATGGGGATTTCAAAAAAGAAAAGAAAAGTAACAAAATGAGAAAAATCTTAATTAGTCTGTTAATGTTCCTATTTGGGTAACATTAGATTTGTGTTGGTTAGTTTGAATATGAACACACCATATTACTACTAGATATTATAATTTTGAGGGAATAATATTCCTTCGCAATTATTATATAATGATGAATGTCGATATAATTTTGAATTAATTATTAATCTCGATTGCAAAGATAAACTTTATACATAATATCTTATAAATTTAAATAAAAATGAAGTTTTCTTGAATGAAAAGTGAAAAATCAATTACCACATGTTACATTTTTCCAAATCAAAGGACTTGTATTTTTGTTTTCAATATTTGATTTCTCATTCTCAAATAAGTAATATATACTCTTAACTAAGATTAGATTTGATTTAGTATTTCACTCTGTCAACCATCTTACCAATGCACTTTATCTTTATGTGCAATGGAATGATATTCTAAATGTGGATTATCTTATCTCTGTTTGCTATAATTAATTTTACTAGACATTTCATCTGCAATGTCCAACTAAATTAATAGTAATTTGAGTGGTTCGAATCACAGTAAAAAAACAAACAAACAAACAAACGGGATGTTAAACTATAAATATATGTTCTAAAAAGCTAGACCAATTTGATTTGACTCAATGTTCCGATATCCAAATCAACCCAAATTGACCAAACACAAATAACTAAAACTCAAAAAATTCTTTGAACTATGAAATTATTGGCTCGGAGGGTTCAGGCAGTCCAACTCAGTCCGGCTACACCCTGGCTCGATGGGTTGGGCCCACGACTCTATTTTTCACCTTCATCGTTAATGTTGTTGACTTGTAGCCTAAAATGGTATAGTAGGACATGCATTATTTTTAATATTTTTACATTTGCACTTAATTCAAATATGTTTTTATCTGGTCATCACATTTATGTTTATCCTCGTTATACAACACATCAAAGGTAATAGAAAAATAAATTGTAAAAGCAAATAATTAGCCAAAATAAATAGTTACAAAGATAAATCATGACAAAATGAAAAACAGGAAAGTTAAATAATCATACTAATAAAAAATGATGTCATAATGAAAAGGTCAAATGAAGGCAATTAGAAGAACTTATTGTGCGATCTTTTGGATGCTGAGACATTACATAAAATAAAAATATTATGAAATAAATTTATTCAGTTGTAAGTATAATGAAATAAATAATTAAAGCATACTCAATTTAAATCTGAATCAATCTATTTTAAAATATAAAATTAATTAAAACACAATGTAAAATAGAGACTTGATCCACACTAGGTAAGGCCAAAATAATTCTAAATCCTAAGCTAGAAAATGTAGAGTGAATTGGTAAAAGCATGCATATATTAACTTTACAGTCTGTCACAAGAAAAATTAGGGTGGCAGTATCAACTACTAGAAGAAAATAAGGCCCTGCATAGGATGTCTCTAGGATGCCTTATCACATCTCTTACTATCACTTTCACTAAACTGTAACCAAAAATATTTAACATCAATTTAACTTCACTCGATTTTAATATTTTACTCCAAGATGGAAAGTTATGTGATTGAAGAACTAAAAGTACTGCTCCCTCATATATATATAAAGTTTGATCTTTAATTCATCTCATATTTCATTGTATTTAATACACATTATGTATTGATTGGTGATGTCATTTGGTACATACAATTAATACGTAGTGATTATTTTGTAACATGACAAAACCATAAAGTCACAAAAGTCAGGAGAGGTGATTGCAAATTGTGTTGGAATTATACTGGATTTGATCCTATATCTAGCTATATATATTGAATTAATTATTAATTATGAACATATATGGAGATTACTAAAAAAATATAAATGTCATTTGTAAACCCGATGTATATATATCATCTGAAAGGCACACAATGAATATTTATACCTTGAATTTGTCAAATTTTGATCGTTTTATCATCTTTTCTTAGTTTATGAGCATTTTGTCCCTAAAGTACTCAACTATAAGTATATCATTATCCTTTTGGAGACTTCACAAAAATTTGATTATTTTGCTCCATCGATTTTGATGGAGCTAGCCACTTAAGTACATTTATGATTTTTAAAATTTATTAAATATGTATGGTTATTTTTCGCCTCAACTTCAATTGTGTGTATTATTGGATACATGGTTATACACAATTTCAATAGTACCATAACTTGCCAATAAACATATTAAACAGATAGAATAAGAATGAAAAAGCATATATGTTGTTCAGATAGAATAAGAATGAAAACGCATACATGCAACAACATTTTTGCCCGTTTCTTTTTCTTCTTCTTTTGAATTAAAATTTAATTCCCCATGATTAAAATATTGAATGAGAAATTCATTGCAATGGAACACGAATATGAAGAAACATAGCTATGAAGTGTTTAATTGTATGATATGTTTTTACCTATTATCATCTTAAGTCTTGTGTTAGTAGGCGTTCTACGAGCAATACAAAAGTTAAACTTGAAGAAGCAAAATTGCTTAATTTGGCAAATTTATGGACCACAATTGTACGTATAGATAGTTGAGTTCATGTGCAAGGAAAAAAATTCATAAATGGATCGAGACGACAAATTCTCCTATGCGAGGAAATTGACAATAATTATAGCTAGACGTTTTGGAGCAAATTTTTTGTATTAATAGTTCAATAACAAAAGTTAATATGTATCAAAACGACTATATATTATATATAAATAATATAAATGGGCAGATAATTATTTTCGTATAGGAGAAATTCTGTTTAATCTACTTAGCATTTTGATTTTTTTCTATTGAAATTAGAGTTGTTGAATATCATAGACTTGCCATTAAATAAATCTTTTATTGGTGAAGAAGAATCATTAATTAAATTGCAGTTTAATTATCAAATGTATACTCATGAAGTCATGTAATCTTTGGCGTATCATTCAAAATAATTGGCACCTCCCCCAAAAGGAAAGAGAGAGAATCCAACATTCCACAAAAAAACGACAAATTATTATTATTATTTTTTTAATGAGATGAATTATTTAACTGGAAGAAAATATTATCTACAAGATGCAGCATATATACAACTCATATGATGAAAATGATGCAACAAAGTTTGACTCTTTATTCTTCTAAAAGAGCATTTTAAATACAAGTAAGAAAAAATACAGTTTGCTTGCTGTCTTAAGAAACCAAAAATATTTGATTGCATAGTTTTATATATGTATATTAGCTAAGGTGATAATAATGGGAAGCAAGAGTCAACTCTAATTGGGACCCTCCAGAACATTGATACTCATAAGACATTGGTCAATCATTAACCAATCAAATCAATGGGACCATTAGCAGTTGCATGCCGTGATATGCGTGTGATATTAGTACATGCTTATGTTTAACATTTTTACATCCAAACTTTAAAATACTTCAAACTTATATGATTTATGCTATACGGGAATCATAATAAATTTAAAAAAAAATTAGCCATTTTTCTTTCATTGATGCAATAGATATTTGTAAATATAGACATGTTCTCTATCCTCTTCTTCATAGAAACAATGGCATTAGCAATATACGAAAACACACCTCAATATTATCTCTGTCACTCCAATGAGAAAGAAATCATAATTACTTGTTTATCATCTTAAAGTTTGTGGATTGAAGGATGGTGGTAGCTCCGACGTGGACCTCTTTTCCTTATCGGATTAATCAGAAATAGATGATGATCTTCGACTTGCTTTCTTTTATTTTTTATTTAGATGTAATTGTATAATAAAATAAAATTAACGAATTAAAATAAAGTAATATATAAGTAATGAATAAGTGAGAATATGTGGAATTGAGATGGGGAAATTTGCAACTTTTGTCCAATACTTTTGGCTTGTTCACCATTTTACCACCAATTTTAGTCCTTTAACTATCACTTCTTTTCAATTTTCATTCAATTTTATTCGAAATTTTGATTTTTGCTCTTGTGGTCGCTTGGATTGTGGGCGTGAAATGTTTAGTTCTGGTGTTCATGTAGACCAAAATCAATTCGGACAAAATCTGACCAAAAATCGAAAAAAAGTGATAATTAGAGATGAAAATAAACAAAATTTAATTTAATTTATGTGATGAAAATTGAGATTTTCTTATTGAAATTTGAATAGTACTGACACCTTCAGAATTGAGGGAGATTGAAAATCGAGGGAAATTTATATTGAAGAATAGTGCGAACATGTTGTAGGGTTTATGGGTATTTAAGGGAAAAAGAGTGCAAATATTCCAGTAAAACGTCGAAAAGGTGGAACCGCAAATTCTGGTTTGAACTGTCGTTGGTTCATAAAAGTTGATCGGAAATATCGGTTCGCATGGTTGTTAAAAAGAAGATGTTGCAAATCATCGATTCGGATCAAGAATGTCGGTTCGCATTCAACTACTACTAAATACGGACCATTCATGTATTGGGTCACGAGATCTTCAACGTACATGGGGAAGCTAAATCGAGTATTGCTAAACAACTGATTTATCTTTTATATTTTAACAAATTGAAATTCAAATGTAACTATCCGATTTTCGAACCGAAACCGGATTAATGGTGATGGTTAAACAAATCGTTGACCATCGGTTCGATTTGGTTCTGATTCACCAGTTGCTTGTGTTTTTTGCCTTCCTTTAGTTTGGAGCAAATTAAGTTGTCTCCTGTTTTGGGAGTGGCCTATCTCCCATTATGGAGTCTTTTGTCTCCAAGTGCATAATAGTTTTTAGGCATATGCTGCTATTTTTAAGTCCAACATTTTGAGTGTGATGCTTTCATGTCACTTTAGGTTTCTCTGAATACCAAATAGAACCTTTAAATCAATCCACTTTAATTGTACTGTGGATTTTCTGAATTTCCAATAAACTTTCAGTTTGAAAAAAAAGAAAAAGGAAAAGTATAATAAAAAACAAGAATGGTGATCTCTTATAATTATTGCTTCAGTCCAATTAACACACATGCATAGTACAGTGGTTTTGCCTGTTCTTCTTTATTATTATACTGGTGAATCATGCATGGTTTAATATTATAATGGCAGACTAAGATTTTGATTTTTCTTCTGTCCTTTCTGTCATGATAGCCACAATTATATTTTATTTTCTTGAATGCATGTACTTTTATTGTGCCTAGTTGACTCATTCAATTGTAAATTTAAATGGCCCTCAAGCATCATAAACCATACACGAATGATTCAATGAATGGCATTATTATGTACTACTTTAGTTCATTTTCAGTCTTGTTAAAATCAATAATAAATTGGGTTTACACACTAATCACCATTCATGACTTTAATCACCATTGTAAGCAGCCTTGTAGTAGTTAATTAAAGCCCAAATATTCTGAATAGAACAATGAATGCTTCATTGTTCTGTGACAATGGTGATCATAAAAAGGGTGGAGATATTTGATTTTTTTGATAGGGATAATATCATAATAATATTAAAAAAAAAAAAAACTACTAAAAGACATCATGGTTTTCCTAAAAGAAATGCACACAAAGGAAAAGAGATTACTATGTACTGTCAACAATAGAGCTTTTTTCCATGCATTTTCAATCACAACACAAAATCCCAGAAACTGAAAAAAAGTCTTTTTTTTTTTTATCTTCACTCCATCATCATCATCCCCTTTCCCACCAAATGCCATGCCCCTTCAAATCTTTCTGATGGCACTTAATTACAGTCAGTACTTTCTCTCTCTAGAAGTAGTACATCTCTCTCTCATCACCACTCTTGTTTTCATCACTGAACAAGAAACTGTTGCTGCCATTACCAGTGCATATCAGCTGTTTCACTTCCTCCAAATCACACTGCAATTCACTCTTCTCCAAAACCCCATTTCCCTTTTGATCAAGAAACCCATGATCATCAATCTTCCCATAATGAAGCATGAATTTCTGGCTCTGATCTTCAAGTGACATTGATGACCCATTCTGAATAAAACCCTGATGATGATCTTTCCCATAACTCATGCTCCCATCAGATGAAGAACAGCTTGCAGCTTCATTGCCACCTCCAAACATCAGCATATTGCTCTCATTTTTTACTGGATAATACTGCAACACATTATCCACCAACCCCTCTTGATGATACATAGAAAAGCTTTGATCATTGATGTTGCCATAGAGAGGATTTTGCTGGGCTGCAGCTTGGAAGTAGAGTGAGTTGTAATCTCTGTAAATCTGTGTTTGAAAGGTGTTTGAAAATGGTGGCTGTGACTGTGAGTATCTTCCATGGCTTGATGGGATCATTCCCATGAGCTTCTTCTTCAGCTTTGTGTTCCAATAGTTCTTGATATCATTATCAGTTCTTCCTGGTAACTGGGCTGCTATGATTGACCATCTGCATTTTTGGGAAATTGGATGCACAAAAATGGGTCATAAAAAGAAATGTTTTAGCCTCTGATCTACTGCTATAATTGGAAATGTAAACTTGACATGCATGCATAAAATCTTGCACAAATATAGGAGAATCTAATAGCTTTCCATGTACATAACAATTCACTCTTTTTAAAGAAAATTAACAAGAACAATTAAGGAGGGTTTGGTTATTTTCTACCTGCTTCCAATGGTTGCATAGAGAGTACAAATAATTCTATCTTCTTCATCAGAAAATTCTCCATGTTTGATGTTAGGTCTCAGATAATTAAGCCACCTCAATCTGCAGCTCTTTCCACATCTTTTCAGACCTGATTTCAGACACCAAATTACAACAACGTAAGATAGATAAAGAGATTAACAAGAAATATGTATATAGTTTTGAAGTTTGGTAATAATTACCAGCTTTTTGGGGTAAAGCAATCCAGTTTCCACCAGTGCCAGATTTCTCAATGAACTCCTTAAGCTTAGCATCTTCTTCAGGTGACCATGGCCCCTTCTTTACATTTGCCTTGTCACAGCATGGAGCTCTTCCCATCTTCTCTCTCTACTCTCTCTCTCTCTGATCTTATGTTTGGTGCATCTATCTTTGTTGGCAGCAGTCTTCAGAAGCCTCTCTCTCTCTAATAATTTGACTTGGTGTGGTGTGGCTTTAGGCTCTTTATTGATGGAAAAAACAATTTTTGATTTTTTTTATTTATTTAAGAAACAGTAGTAAAAGTTACTGTACATTTTCTTTTAGAAGCTACAAGTCAAAGTGATAAAGTCTTATAGGCTTATTTGATTAGTTTCTAAAGTGATTGGTTTATTTGATTAGTTTTATAGGCTTATTTGATTAGTTTCTAACATATAGGTTTACACTGTTACACATTGCGCTAATATTAATTGATATATATATACACACACTTATATGTTTGTTTTAATATATGTGTGTATGAGAATTTCATTTGAAGATTCCAATAGTTTAATTAGTTCTAATTAGTGAATTAGCCAGGATCTATACTTAGTCAGAATACGTTAATATAAAAAAAATTATATTATATATATATATTTTTTTTTTTTTTTCATTTACGTAGCTAGATTATAGAGCTAGTTGAACTTTGAACATATATATATATATATATATATATATATATATATATATATATACACACACAATTAGCAAAAAGTCGTCTCAGATGAACACAAATTTAGGACATTTAATTACTAGCTAGTTGAACATGGGACTAGCTAGCCAAAACAAATTTATTGATAGAAGACTAAGCGAGATTGAATTTTATGTAATGTTTTAATTTTGTGTATAATCAGTAAATTTCGTCAAATGTCAAATGTATAGGTCGAAACTCTTTCGTGGAATATGATCATCAATTAAAAAATTAAAAGGTATATACTTACAGTTAGAATAACTCAAATTGTTTGATATATATTCAACAAGTTATTAACTATATATAGGGCACCGCTTGGTGCCATATATATTCATGATGAAGGGAAATCACACTTTTCGTAGTATGAGCAGAGAAAAAAAAAAGTAGCTAGATTGATTTATGTAAAATAGATAATAGTAAAAAAAAAAAAAACGGTAATTATTGTTGAAGGATCCTAGTTTTCTACTATTTATAGGTAGGTGGATTACTTGGGAACTGACTGATGAGAATGATTAATTTTTATGACCCATCTTAAGATTTTCTTTAATTCAATTCAATCGATCAGGTGCCTTTGGATTGACCCATCAATGCTTCACTTTCCCTTTCTTGAATTGTCATATAGCCTCCACTGAGGGAAAAAAAAGAAGAAGAAGAACATGGAATACCAATTCTAATTGTACATTGTTATATTGCATTTTAGACACGATAATGGTCGAGTTGGACTTGGGAAAAGTTCTTGTCGACAAATCGATTAACTATTGACCTGGTTCGACATTTAAAACTCGGTAATCAATATTATGATGAACGGTGATCTTAACTCTACGATCAGACATCTATTAATTGATAGTCATAAAGGTAAAATAATTTATTTTTTTAAAAGATATCATAAGGTGTGTATATTGCTAAAGCATATAAGATTGGCATTGAATAAATGGTGGAAAAGTGTGAATTGGAACATATGTATTTAGGGGCGGTAGCAAAAGTTGAGGTCAAATTATATATGTTGCTTTTGTTTGATGAGTCAGATTGTAGTTTGAATGGTTCTTCAATTACTTTTTCAGTAAATTAAAGGCAAGGACGAGTACTGGACTACTTTGTAATTTATTATATTTCATTTTTTCAGATATATCTTAAAATAATTAACCACTCTTCAAAAACTAGTTGGTAGTTGATTATAGAAATAATGCATGCATGAGTTATACAATTTAATCATATCTTTTAAAAAATTGCAATTTGATCATACATGAGATAACTTTTCAATTAGATTTTGGTATCTTGATTCCTGAAAGTAGACACTTATTGTTATGGTGAATGTCATACAGTTAAGGTTTTGTAATTATTGGAATTACCTATAATTATGACATATATGTTAGATTTATAATTTTAACTCTTAATTCTTGTATACTTAAAATTTTGAGTTGAGTTTTGTTTTGACTAAGTTATGAGGTGTCCACTAATGCTACGAGTGTCAAGTTTATGGCAAATCAAATCCTCTGTATCAAATATTCATGTATCACGCGTGTACTATATCCCAAAACACGTTATATTGATTTTTAAATTAAAAGCAGTTACAAATTATTAGTTTTTTCCAATATTAAAATTACGTAGTTTTAATATGGCACACAAATGAGATAGAAATTTTAATACAGAGGATCCGGTCTAAGTTTATGGAGCCACATCATCAAAATATCATCCTACAATTATCCTATGTATCAAGTTGTGAAATTGAAAAATGCATGCCTTAGATATCAATTTTTACAAGGATATGATTAAATTGAAAAAAGTCAAAAACTGTAAAAAAAAAATTTGTTCAATTAACCCAAAAAAATATGAGATTTTTTTTTTTTTTTTTTTGCAAATCTCTCTCATGAAGGCAATCATTAATTTAGGGGGTAACAAATTAAATGTAATTTTCTTAGTTCACAGTAGACTAAATTTTGGTAATACATGCTTACTTTTCTGTGTACTAGTTACAATATATGGCCTTTCAACTTCAAATATTTTCCCCTAAAAAATTCAAATATTTAATCCGCAATTGTAGTAAAAAAAAAGTAAAAAGAGGCTGTAAAATCAATTCTCCACTTAGGTAATATTATAGTTAGTTTACATAACTAATTAATCATAGAAAAATAAATTTAGAATTAACCAATTTTTATGGTATCACATAGAGCAGCATTTTCTCTCAGGAAAAACACGCATTAGTCCATCTGCCCTGTATTACTATTTTTTCAGGAAAAAAAAAACAAATATAGAGCATAGTATTTTTAAAGTTTTACTTCTTTTTTCCAATTAAATTATAATTCTTTAATTTTCAAAACTTGTAATCAAATAGTATTAGGTATCGGACAAATTAAATAGTCAAACTTTAAAAACATGGACGTCCACAATAAATTTCAAAGAAATGATTGATGTAATACCCATATTATAAATTCTACCAACACTTGTAATTTTCTTTAAAATTAATTAGATTATTACAATACGTTGACTTTATGGGCATTAATTAGATGTAACATTATTGTGCAATAATTGCTTGAACAATGTCTAATATTATTCTTACCATATCATATAAATTTGGAGGTGACATGCATAGATACGAATTATTACAAATTGACTTAAAATAGAGCATTATGTGAACACGTACGCTATATGAACACATAGAGAAGACCACGATTTCTGAAAATTAGAGAAATTGATGTTTCTTCAAAACGACTTTTTACTACAAAATACATAATTAAATATGGGTTTTGTCTTGTCTTGTGAGAACGAATCTTTTGTTTAAAAAACACTTAAAATCAAAAGCTTAAAATTATCAAACTAATCAGTGCAGATCGTACGATGAAATAAACTATTTTGGGAAAGGAGACAAGTGTCCTGTCTCCATTGACTTTGGACAGCTAAGATTGGGACTTATGTTTTGCTTAATCCTAACTTAAATCAATGGTTGGCAAACTAAGGTTGAATTTTTTATTCATACTACTTTTTATTACTATACTTAATTAACCAACACATTAAAGTGAACTTGAGGTTTCAATTTGACCTTGCTATAATAGTATAATACCACTTGTTTTTCTTAATTTCAGAACCAGATTTTCAATTAATAGATTGACTTGGAGATTGTTTTGCAAGTCCTCACTAGTTTAAAGAAGATTGCTTTTAGAATTCATAGTTTAAAATTCAACATTGTTAATAAATTATATTTATTATATGGGTGGGACTATCCACCCTAAGGATTTCCAAACACACCCCAACTTTTTGATTTTCAAATAAAAAAATTAAAATATAATTAATTTCCAATTTTGTCTTCCAATTCTTTCCCTCCTCTCCCGTCTTCTTCTGTTCCTTTTTCTTTAATTTTCTTTTTTTATTTTTTGAAGAATAACACACCAATATAATGGAAATTATTCACAAACAAACTAAATATGTAAAAAGGGTCTAAAAATAATTTAAAATATCGTGTAAAAAATGCAAAAAACATATCAAAACTTGATGGTTTCGTTCGACTCTGGTTGGTCGAATATACCTTGTGTGTTCAACCACCGGGCGTCGAATACACTATAACATGTTCAACGTTCGGTGGTCGAACATACCTCTGTGTGTTCGACCAACCAGAGTCGAACAAAGCCATATAGTATGTTCGAGATGTGTTCGGCAATTGGGCGTCGAACATGTGATAATGTGTTCGACGTTTGGTGGTCGAACAAACCTTTGTGTGTTCGACGCTCGGTGGTCGGAGTCGAACGGAGGCATCATATTTCATATATTTTTTTTGCGTTTTTTCATGATTTTTAGATGAATTTTTACATATTTAGTTGATCCGTTAAATGATTTTTGTTATGTTGTTGCATTATTCCTAAAAAAATCGAGTAAAAAAAGTTAGAAAAGAGAAAAAAAAAAAAAAAAAAAAAAAAGACAGACAGGAGAGAGAGATTGAAGAAATAGGGTTTTGATTTTTTTTATAAATTTCAAGGGTAAAATTGGAATTTATTTATCTTTTAATTTTTTTAATTGAAAAGTCAAAAAATTGGGGTGTACTTAGATATTCTTGGGGTCCCGATAGTTTCACCCTTATTATATATGCTATCCAAAATTATTCAATTTTTGTTAAATAAAATTACTTATATATTCATTATATATATATGAACAAAAACTTGTAGTTATGATTACAAAGACAAAGCACAACAAATATGAAATTTTGTCCTTCTCTGGAAAATTAGGAGGACAATTTATACATGGAAGTGTCAAATTCGTATTTGCAATTGTGATTGAGTAACCGATTAGACGGGTCATGGATTGTCAGGCAATAATCAAGAAAAGAACTAATGGTAATGATACGTAGTACCTTCAAAAAAACAAAAAACAAAAAAAAGATTCATATACATAATATAAAGTAGTAAAATTGTCTTTGTGAAATTGGATTGGTTGTTGAATCAATTGGCTAGTAATTTAATTAGGGTTTCATAGCAATCAAATCGATCGGTTCAACTCGGGTCTGATCGATTATATAAAAAAATGGATTGTATTTTTTTACTTAACATTTTTATGTAATATACCAGTAATACAAATTAAAAAATAGGACACAAATGAATGTAGATGGATGTGGGTGCAAATGTTCGATGTGTGGAGACACGTGGGCAGATCGGATCAAAATACACAGATCTACCAGTACCACATACACAATTTTTTTTGTGTTTGAAAAAAAAGGAAACGCCAATTTTGGATTTTGCATTTCAATTAGATTTCTCTGATATCTCCAATGTTTTCAAAAAAAAAATATATATATATATATATATTTGATAAAATAGATAATGCACTGATATATAGATTTTTCCAATGTTTTCAAATTTTTATTTTATTTTGTATAATAAATAATGTACTGATAGATTTTTCCAATGTTTCCAATTTAGAAACGCATAAATTGTTTGGAGCAGAAATCAATGGTCCGTTCGTTCCTTTCTTAATTTTCATTTAATATATGCCGTAATTTGATTTTTTTTTTTTCTTTTTTCCATTTGTCTCCCAAATCCTACTATGCCTTTTGGTTTGTTTACCGTTATTAATATTATTCTATTTTTTTCACTGACAATTTTTTAAGTAAGAGTATCTTATGGATCTCCCCCGTGAAATAGGATTAGTTTGATCCGATCAACATGGGTCGCTTGGTTAACAAAATCAAAAGTAATATTTATATATATATATATATATATATATATTGAGTAATATTTTGTACTTATGTAATACTTTTATATGTATGAGATAATATTTTTTAGAATTATAATTTGACGAGTAATACAATATAATATTTTTGTGTGTCTTATGTAATATTTTTATGCGTCATGTATTACTTTCGTGTGTATCAGGTAAAATTTTTGCTTTCAAGATTCTAAATCTATAATTAATTTGGGAAACTGTGATTTTACAAGTAATACTTTTATTCTTATCATATAATACTTTCGTGTGCATCGTATTATACTTTTGAAAAATTATAATTTGATAAATGTTATGTATAATATTTTTGTTTCATGTCTTTAAATCAATGGTTAATTTGGGAAATTGCATTTTGACATGTATTACATTTGTTCTAATAATGTAATAATTTTATGTATATCATGTAATATTTTTGAAAATATCACATGATATACATAAAAATATTATATTATGAGAAATAAAAGTATCATCTAATTAATATGTTTATATTTATCATATAATACTTTTGAGTCAATAATGTTGACAGACATTGACAACTCGGTCAACGATATTGACACACATTGACCGATATGAATATGAATATTGATCGAATCGACTCGTCTGATGATATGAGATTCGCAGACAGTTTCACGGTCTTGCTCTTTTTTCTTCTTTTAGTTAACTTTTCCTTTTTCAATTTTTTTCTTTCATTGTTAATTATTTTTATGATAACTCCATTTTATTAATGAAAATAACATTATATTATATTTATAATCTATCATGTGTTATATTGTTTTATTTTAATATTTTTTATAATCATATAATTTTAGTGAGGATATAATTTTTTTAATAAATAACTAATATACAATTAAACATATTTGGATAATAATTATTTACTTTTTGAGGAATTGATATATTTATGTATTTGTACAAATTTAATTCGTGTACATTTATTGTAATGAGATTTTTTAATAATATGCAAATATAATTTTGATGAAATAACAAAATGTGTAATTTTATTGACCTCCTTTTTTAAATACTTACTAATTGGTAAAAATAATTTAATACTAAGTTAATGAATTTCAAATAATTAATTATTTTAGATTTTAAATAAATATTAAATGTGTTTAATTGATATAAAATATAAATATGTATAAATTTGTGGGTAATGAGACCCATAAGTATTGACTATTAAGTAATTAGTTGAGAAAATTCTGTGGAACGAATGAGTAGTATATGAAGAAATATCCTATAATAAGTTTTAGTTTGGAAAAGAAAAGGGCTTAATTTTAAGGATATGTATTTTGTAAGCTAAAAAATAGGAAAAATGGAAATGTTGTAATATCTATAGGAGCATCTACATTTATTAATGAATATCATTATCAATGAATGAAAGTGTGAATTAATTATTGTAATAGTATTATTAAGTGTGTGTTAATAGAGGTGTAATGGTGTGTGTTAGGAGGGGTTAATACCATTATTGTCCCCTAATTAAATGCTCAGTGTCGGCCGATGTGTGTGCTTCTTTCTCCCTTTTTTTTTCTTTTTTTGTTTTTCTATTTATTTCCTTTCCACATTTATTTAATTGCTTTGTAGTGGATATGGTTTTTTTATTTATTTCCTTTCCACATTTATTCAACGCTGTGCAAAATGATTTTTTTTATCTTTTACCTATTAAATTTATATAATTGTTTTTTTCAATTTCAATTATGATTTTTTAAAATTATTTTTAATGTGGAAATTGTCAAATTTATTTTGATTATTTTGTTAAAATTATAGTTAATCTAAATTCAATTTATAATTATTTATTAATAAAAAATAATAATAGATTTTAATTAATATAAATAATAAAAAAATTAACAGATAATGAGGCTCACTTGTAATAAATGTACAATAATTATAATAATATTAAATTGATGTGGGAGAGTGGATGTTATTAATTTAGTGTGGGGGACTAGGGAGTAATGGGAATGAATAATGGGGATTGTTGAGATGCCCTGAAGAGCTGAGGTTGCGTGTTGTAGATGAGACATAATCAGCGTTGGAGTGGCTGCTCACTGCCTTCACCCTGCCTCGCTGCTCGAAACGTGTCACCTTGTTGTCTGTGATATTAATTTTTTTTTTTTTTTTTACAAAAGTAATTAAATTCTATTTAATACTAATAATTCCACTTTCACTCACGTTTTCTTAAGTTCTTTTCCAAAATAAAATAAAATTATTGAACGGATGACTCTTAACAAAATCTGGTCAATTTACCATATGTTATCAAAGTTATACATAATAATTAATAATTCTATGGTATTGTCAAAGAAATTATACATTATTATTATTATGTAATTACACAAAAGTGGTGTGCTTTGTTTTCAAGAGAATTGATGTTGCGATTGAGTATTACCAAATGGCTATGCTCCATTTTGATTTACCTACATAACAAATGAAAGTATGTATTCAATACAAATTACAATCAGAATCACTGTTATACAACCCCATAAATTAAAGAGCATTAACCAACATAAAATTCAGTAGTCAACTAAATCAATATAAATTTTGATGAAGTTCAAACTAAAATTAAGATCTCAAATATCGGGACGGATATGTGATGGTCTTAGTTTGCATATTGATTTTTATTCGATTATTCGGTAGATTTTTTAGATTGACACATATCACACATTCACTGATGTTAATATACAATTGATTGAGATAATATTGAATCATCGATTAATAATCATATATACATATATATTTAAAGCAATTTTGGAAAATATTTTATAAATAAAATCGACATCAATCCGTTTCATGATGTATTAGTCCGATTAAGGTTGGTGGTTTTCTGCTCGTTTGGTTTTGAATTTCATAATCCAATTTGCTACCTATTTTCAACACAGGTCGGATTCAGGTTCTTGGAGGTCTACATACAGTAATAATTAAATCAAATCTAATTGAATTTAGTAATTTGAATTTGTCTTGTTTATTGATATAAATTTAAACTTAACTTATCAAGTTTATTAATGACTTAGGAGCTTACTCGAGTATAAACAATTTTATTAAATATAAATTATAACTATTATAATTCATTATAACATACATTTTACATTTTTAGAAAGAAAAGAAAATAAAAACAATTTACCAGAATCTAATCATGTTAGGAACAAACAAAAAACTCATTTGATATTTATATATTTCTCTTAAGCTAAAGTAAAAAAATTGCAATTGAATGTCAAACTATTAATTTAAAAATTTACGAGTTAGCTTACGAGGATCCAATAGGCCCTTTCAAACCCAAGACTATATAATAAGGATCCAAGCCCAATCCACTGTAAAAGTTGCTGCATCTTTCTTTAACCCAATAATGGGTTGTCTGGACTGGAAACCCAATAAGCTAAGTGATACTTTCATAAAATGTTTATCTACTATTTGTTGTATGGAAAATAGAAAGTGGGCAATTGACATTTAGGTTTGATATATAAATATGTTTTCTTTAATGAATAAAATTCCTCTATTTTCAATCTCACTATTCAATTTATTTGATGTAAACTTCAATTATTTATAGATCTCAAAAGGTAATTAATGAATTGCCTTTTATTCAAGAGGAGCTCTCTTGTATCCAAGGGCATGGATTTAGGATCCGTGCTCCCATTGTCCGACCCGACCCCACCCGTTGGAAAGGTGTATATATATATATATATATATATATTTTTTCTTCAAACCCAGTGCCCCCTCCCATTCCTCTCTTCTGTAACCCATTCCTCTTCTTCTTCTGTCATCTCTTTTCTTCTTCTTCTTCTTCTTCTTCTTCTTCCTTACGTCATCTTCTTCTCTATTTTTTTTTGGCTTTATTCAGATCATGATTTATGTTAGTGGATTGAAGAGTAATGATATGTTTCTTGTTGGAGTTTTGGATGAATTCAGATTGATTGAGGATTATTCCTTTGAAGATGTGTTGAATTCGACGAATTGTGTGGATAATTTAGATTGTGGAATTGAGAGTTTTTTTTTAACTTTGATGCATAAGGGGAAAAAGATTAATGTTATGTATATGAAGTTCTTACATTCTTTATTTTACTAATAAATGACACTCACTTCTTGTTGGAGTTATGATGTGTTGTTCTTTCATTGCATTAATGTTAATAGCTCTGTTTTCTTGATGAGATTGTTGATTCAATTTCATAAAATTAGTTGCAGAAAATTCGAGGAAGAAGATGATGAAAATTCACATTTTAAATTTTAAGATTTTAAATTTACAGTCTATAGTACATTGATACCTTAAGAGTACACAAGTGATATCTAAAGAGTATACAAGTGATACTTTAGGAGTATGCAACTAATATCTTTCATCGAATAATCAACTAAGACCTTAAGAGTATATATGTTATACGTTACCTTATATTATAAGCATTAATCCTTTAAAAGTAAATATGTAATACTTTAATACTATAAACAGTATTACCTTAAAGGTAAATATGTTATACCTTAAATATGCATGTGTGTAATACCTTATACTATAAACATTAATACCTTAAAGGTAAATATATAATACCTTAAATGTGCATATGTAATACCTTATACTATAAACATTAATACCTTAAAGGTAAATATGTAATATATTAAATGTGTACATATGTAATACCTTAAAGTATAAACATTAATACCTTAAAGGTATGTATATAACACTTTAAAGATATTTATGTGATACCGTATACGTAAATGTGCATTCAATTAATATTTTCATGTATTACATGTAACAAAAACACTTATACATATTTAATTATCTGACTGATCATCTCAATTGTAATATCTTTGTAATAAGTATATAATATCTTGTAGCATAATCAATAATATTTATGCCAACTAAATGTTATTAAAAATGTCACGCCCCTTTTTCATAACTTAAAATTTATCAGAGTTTACGCGGACATGCAGAGGGAGGGAAAATAACATACATTTTATAGGGAAAGAGATAACATGCGATAAAAGATTCAAATAACATTCATAACAGAAGCTTCGAGAACTTTTAAACTTGCGATCTTTACATATTCAAAACCATCTGCGCATAGCCGGAAGAAAACATTGAAATCTAAGTAGCGAAAATTCATACAGGATCTATAAATAGAAAAATGGTTTAACTTTACAATCGGATAACAACATTGTTCAGAAAAAAAAGACACTTCTTGATACGGCACCCCACTCTCTACGCTTCCCTACTTTCATCATTTTCTGTAGCGTGAATACACGTGGGGTGAGTGCGTTGAATACACTCGTGGGGATAATTTTCATGTTTTAACGTTCATTAAGCAGTTAAACTGACCGAACATTTATAAATACAACAATTAGACACATCATGTAAAATGCATAGCACATAACTGTAGAATAGGTGCGGGTACTCCCCGTCTTACCTTATGAATGGTTTTTATACCGTTGGTGTTTTTTACGGACCACCAGTCCCTCCGTAGCATTTTTTACGGACCACTAATCTCTTTGTAGCATGAATGTGGACTTTTATCCCTTCATAACATAATCATAATATGCATGCATGAACACAATATTCACAACATGTATTCATAGCATATAGGGTTCAACAATTCATAGCGATCAATAAGCATTTCATTAACATTAGGTTCTCATGCATGCGTTCGTTCATCATCATTCATACATCAAATACAGAAACGTAAATTTTTAGGGATTAAAAGTTACCCCCATCTTGTTCGGTGGTGATCCCTCGTGATTCTTTGAATCCTAAACCTTAAGGGTATGTTTGTTTCGGGTTTCACAAATCCGGATTTGGGATTTTAAAATCCCAAATCCATGTTTGTTTAAGGACTTTTGTCAAGAATTATCAAATCTACCAAAAACCTACTCTATCTAAGAAAAACACTATAATTAACCCTATACTCCAACCTATTACATCAACTAATAATATAATATTACACTTACTAACTTTTCCAGCATTGATTTGACATCTACAGTAATAATCCTACCCTATAAAATCTCATAACAAACATAAATTTTAACTATTCACCTTTATTTACAAATCCCAGGATTTCAAAATCCGGATTTTCCCAATCCTACATAAACCCGAAACAAACATACCCTAAGATATTTCCTTAACTTGAAAGCCTACACATGCAAATGAAGGTTCTTAGATTTCTTATTACGTTAATTATGCATAAATTAATATAGAAACTCTCTCAAAGAACGAGTGTTAGAGGAAAGAAAATGAAACAAAAGCTTTCGAGGTCATAAGAGGCGTTGAAACTATCATGGATGTTTAAAACGCTATCACAGGGTTTAAAAAAATCGATTAGAGAAACGGGCTTAAACGGAGGAAAAACGAGCTCAAAACGGAGTTTTTAAAAACACAGGGGCATTTTGGTAAATTCTGTAAATGTTGACTTTGACCCAAGGGTGATTTTGTAAAATCAGAAAAGATTCAGGGTTTTTTTGATATTTTTAAAATCTTTGGGGTCAAGTCATAATTTTCAGAAGATTTGGGGGTTAAAACATAAAGCTTAGAAATTTTTGGGGGTTAAAATATAATTTTCGAAAGCTTGAGGGCTAAAACGATATTTTAGACGGTTCGGGGACTTAAATGTAAAATCACTAAATATCTAGGCTTTGCACCCAAGTCCCTGAACTCTTCGAAATTACGGATCGATCTCTCCCTCACCAAACCTTTCTCGTCTTTGGCACATTGCTACCCGCCATGACACCACAACCGGCAACGCCACGTCGCCGGCAACTCGACCACGCACGCATGCACACGGACACTCACACCCATGCACACGACGCTCGGACGAGATGTAGCGCCGCCCGGCGGTGGTGCACCCACATTAGACCAGCCACGCCGACACGACCACGTGCACCGGCCACACCTATCACTCGACTCGTCGGCGCGACTCCACGCACCGGCCACAACCAACACACGCACGACGGCACTACCCAGCGCCGCCCCCAACCAACACACATGCACACATAACACACTCACGCACACAGCTGCACACGGCGGCACAAAGCGGCTCGCAGCGGCTTTACTAACGACGCACCAGCGCAACCTTCACGCCGACCGAACGAACACTCGACAGCGGAGGGAACCCAGCGACAGGGCATGGATGGCCAAGAGAGGAGAGAAAATAGGGAGAGATAGAGGAAAAAGAGGGAGATAGAGAAATGGGTTTGGCCTCCTCTTCGCCGGTCGATTCACGGTGGCTGCGGTTTGACGATCCGAGCCTGGATCTGGAATGGGTTTAGCAAGGGTTGCATTTTGGCGTAGGTTTCGACCAGAATAGAGAAGGTGGAAACGGTGATGGCAGCGCGGTGGCGGCAGTCAGAAAAATAAAGGAGAGAGAGATAACCTTTATTTCAAATTGTATCAAAAATATCTTTTTGATATTCCATCTTTTACCTTTATATGTTTCAATTTTGGGTCATGGGTCCCCCTCTTAACGGGCTACCCATGTATGCATCAACCTCGGGCTTCAACTTACAATATCGTTAATTATATTTTAACCTATGGTTCGATTAAATTATAACTCGATAAATTACTTATGCATTATTTCGTTTTTTTTCTTTTCTGTAACGCATATAATAAAATCAAACAATTAGGGGTTAAATTATTCAATTAATCCAATTATGCATCGTTTTATTTTAGGCGTTACAAAAAATATGTGATACATTAAAGGTAAATATGTAAATAAGAAAAATAAGAACAAAAAAATAAAGAAGAAGAAAAAGAATAATGTATAAAACAAACAAGAAGAATAATAAATCGATAAGAAAAGAGATTAAGAAGAATGAGAGAAAAAAAAGAAAGAGGAAAAAAAAGAAAACAACGTTGTTTTAACACTAATACTTTAAGAGTAAATTAGCAGTACACCCACACGATGCACGGTTTATCATATAAATAGTAAATATATACATATTATATATATAGTATAAGTAATAAAAAAACAATAAACAAAGAATAATGAATTAAGTAATTAGATAACATGAATAATATACATTAAATCTATCAATTAAGTCATAGATACATAATGATTATTTGTTAAAACCACATAAAAATATATAAAAAATGAAGTAAAATTCAAATATGAGAAAACGATTAAGTAAAAAAATAGATTAGATACAAAAAAATTTTAAGATTAATTCTACATTCAACAGCCACCTCTAACCACCGTTTACACTCTATCTAGATTTTGTCTTTTTCTTCATTTATATGATAACCAAGTCCACAATTTCATCTTATTGACCTCATGATCTTTGATTTATAGAAGTAAACAAATCTTTTGTCTATAGTGTATTTTAGAAGTAAGCAAATATGTTGTTTATCCTCCTATTAAATACACCGAAAAAGCAGCAGCCAGCGACACTCAACCTCTCTTCTCCTTTACTTCTCCATTTCTTACATGTATTTTTTCTATCTTTCTTTTATCTTTCTTATGTATTTTTTTATCTTTTTTTTTATCTTTCTTTTGTAATGTTGTTCCTCATCAGAAGATTGTTGTATTTGGATAATGAAGCTAATGACAATCAGATTAATATTGTCAATATCTCATTAAATATTATGAAAAAGTTTTTATTTCTTCTTCCAACTCTGATTCTTCTCTTGATATTTCATTTTCTTCTCCCATCTCTATTCTTATTTTGATATTTTTATCCTCCATGAATTGTTTTCTTATTTTCAACTTTTATGATGTGAAATGAGATCTGTTGAATGGCTCCCATCTCTGATTCTTCTTTTGATATTTGAAAAAACTTATTTTCTTCTCTCATTTCTATTATTCTTTTGATATTTTTATCATCCATGAATTGTTTTCTTATTTTCAACTTTTATGATGTGAAATGAGACTGATGAATGACTCTCATATCTGATTCTTCTTTTGATATTTGAAAAAACTTATTTTCTTCTCCCATCTCTATTCTTCTTTTGATATTTTTATCCTCTATGAATTGTTTTCTTATTAACATTTGATATGAAATGAGATATGTTGAATGACTTTACTTATATAATGTGATGTCTTTCAGGGGAAGCCAGATTCAGGCTTGGAAAAGAAGTCATATTCAAGCTTAGAAAATAAGTCAGAACTAATGACATGACATTTTTGAGCGGGAAAATGGTACTCTTGTAATTTTGACCAACTTTCCTGCTTTAATATAAGTATAGATGTGTGATACTTAAGAGTAAATGTATAATATCTCAAGAATATAAACCTAATACCTTCACAAAATACAATAAGGTGCGTGCTGCACGTGGGAGCGACCCACGCGCCAGGTCGGGCTGAGGGCACACAAGTTTTTGCCTTTATCTAAAATTGTGATTCAGGATTCTTGAATTATGATTTTTCACGTTCCACCAAAACTTATGTCTAGGGATGTAAACAAACCAAGCTGTTCGTAAACTATTCACGGCTTGGTTCGATAAATATTCATTCGAGATTGTTCGTTAAGCTTAACGAGCCCAACTTGAGCCTAGACATATTTGATTCAATAGTTCACGAACATGTTCGTTTAGTGGGTTCGCGAACATGTTCGTTTAAGGCTCGTGAACATGTTCGTTAAGTGGGCTCGTAAACA
This sequence comes from Scutellaria minor, assembly GCA_954870855.1. Taxonomy (NCBI): domain Eukaryota; kingdom Viridiplantae; phylum Streptophyta; class Magnoliopsida; order Lamiales; family Lamiaceae; genus Scutellaria; species Scutellaria minor. The sequence goes on from OX940729.1 coordinate 8,302,115, forward strand.
GGTTTGTTTATAGTTCGCTAACATATTCATTAAGTGGGTTCGCGAGCCTATTCGTTTATTAAACAATCCAAAATGTTATGGATAGATATCGAACACAAAACCCCCCCTATAAATTATACTACCACCAGACCAATATGTGCTCTCGTTAATTTCCCTGTTAAACTTTTATTTTATCTATTACATTTTAAAATATAAATACATTAATAATTAAATTCAATATAATTTACTTATTTCTAATATATTGCTTGCTATGCCATGTGAATTTTTTTGAAAATTTGATATTAATGATACAATTTACCAATGATATATTATCTTAATATAAAAGATATAATGCTTCAAGTATAATTATATTGATGTTTCAAGTATAATCCCATGATCAACATAATAGCATTTTGGTCTTGAAAATAAGTATACAAATATATGCTTCATAATATATTTATAATGAGTATAAAAAATTTATACAGTCCAAAATAAAAAAATCTAATTTCAACATACTATTAAAAAAACTATATAATTTTTTTCCAGATGCTTTAAAGTTAGAATTTCTCAATTCACAAAAGTTTTTTGAACAAAAATATAGATCGATTATCTTAAATTCTGTAGTTTAATTTAAAAAGGTGTAAAAATAAGTAAAAGAAAGTCAATACAAAAAGTGTTGTAATTTTGATATAATCATTATCACCATACTTCAAAAGTGGCTTTTCGAGAGTGAAACCTCATCACCATATTCTACCATTTAAAAAAAATCAATAATCAAAATAAATAAACCCTTAACAAATAATATTTAATTTTGAATATGAAAAAAAAATATAGAAAATTCATACCATTTCAAGATCGAATCCAACATGTTTAAATTTTGAAAATATATCGGACTCCTTCATAAAATGAACAGTGAATCGTCCTTTCAAAACATTAGTTTTCTAATTACCTAAAATACATTAATGATATGTTATAGAAAGATATCAAACCATAAACATGTGCAGATCTACATATAGTTTTTACATATAGTTTATTCATTTAATTATTCATATATTTGCAAACTCAAATAGGTATGTATGATATACTCTACATTTTATATGTGTGTGTGTATATTAATTATATAACTATTATATTATGATCAATAATATTGATTTTGAAAAAGATAGCTTGTAAATTAGTATTACGTTTTGCAAATACCGCTTTAAGTCAAAATTTCTACAATTTAGATATTTTAGATTTCAAACAAATTCATTAGTTTGTATAGTTTTAATTCAAAATTAGTTGTAATATAAATAATTATTTGATATCATATTACTCAATTAATTATTGAATAACTAATTGATTTGAAAAAAAAAACCATAATGAACTTATATGTGTTTTTGAAAAAATAGTTCAAAAGACAAGATATTTAATTGATACGTATATATATTTTTTTATTATATACATATCAATTAATATTTTTTGCCATATATATCATTGAAAATATTTGTCAACAAAGTTATATTATTATATACCATATATATTTATTATATAAAAGTAATATTTTTAAAAATTTACAATAAACTTAATTAATATAAAAATAAAAAAAATTTGAATCGACAGTTCTACCCTGTGGAAACACCGAGAAGGCGAGAAGCCTGAGGGTTGTAATAGAGGATAAGGACAAAGAGAAGTAGAAGAACGCGATTACAACTCCTCGTTCGAAATCAATTGGAGCTCATCGCCGCCGCCGCAGGTTCGTCGCTAATACCTCGCCGTCGCCGCCGATTGGCCGCTAATACCTCTCTCTCTCTCTCTCACACACACACAGAATAGTCTTGTCAATTGACGATTCAGTGCCCTAATTTAATGATTTCAAATTTTACTGCAAAGATCTTATGCAATTTAGGCGAATGCAATTTTATATGATTTAAGACCTTTATTATCTGATTTTGCTTCTATTGAGAGATTTAGGTATGATTCTGATGAGTCTGTATTCGAGCCCAATTCGAACTTCCAACGAACTTTTGTCGAGCCAAACTTAACTTTGAATAAACGAGCTTGTATTCGAGCCCATTTCGAACTTTTGACGAATTTTTATCGAGCCGAACTCGAGCTGAGTTTGTTTAGCTTGTTATCAAACTTTGTTCGAGTCGAACTCCAAATATCGAACTCAAAATTTTGATGTCGAGTCGAGCTCGAACTCCATTTTTAGAGTTCCTAACGAACTCAAGCCGAACTCAAGCCCGAAAATAAACAAACAAGCCAAACTCGAGTCTAGTGATATTCGGCTTGGTTGGGCTCGTTTACATCCCTACTTATTTCACAAATAATTTGTTTAAAAAAAAACATATTTTCATTTTAAACTGAATCTTGATGGCAAGGCTTCACCCTTTTCTCTGTTAATTCCCTTTCCTATCTTTTTTTTTTTTTATTTATATATGTATGTATTTTGTATATACTGTCACGACCACATTTCTAACATAGCTAGACATGTAATATATTTTCATATTAAAAGACATGTAAGTAAGTGTGGGACCCTTTTTTTTTTCTTTTTAAATGCTGTAATAAATAACTTTTCTTGCACCTGAAACTAGATACGAAAATATATAGCCTGTTTCATAGCATTTATCATAAAGTCCAGTCACACCCACTTTTATATTTTACATATTTATCCCCAAAAGAAAGTGAAAATAAAATAGAAATTCACGTTCTTCATCAAAACATTGTTTAAAGCAAAATAAGCCCATAACATAGCCCAACAGGTCGTCATCCATGTACACCACATCCGAACCCGTAGGAACTCAACAACATAGTCAGTAAGTCCATGAGCTTAAACATCAGCAGGTTCACCTACAATGCATGAACTATATGAGCTAATAAGCTCAGTAAGCAGAAATTATGTGCATAACATTAATGATTTGGAATGATATCAGTGATGCATGCTAATAAATGAAAACCTTTCTTTACAAAATCATTTTTCTTCATTGGGCCCCTTGACCACCTCGCTACTAAGCACCGGATAGAGCTCAATATACCATCATTCATCATTATAGTCGTAATCATGTCTCACAGGCCCCCGGCTGAGCGAATCAAGCCGTAGCCATGTCTCACAGATAGACACGCCCAAACGGTTCGGAAAACCGGAATCGGGCCGGTTCGAACCGACGGTCAACGGTTCCGGGAATCGTTGACCCGGTTTCGGTTCCAAACCGGAACCGAGAACCGCCAGGAACCGGTTCGGTTTCGGTTTTCAATTAAACAAACCGGCGAACCGGCGGTTTTATGTAATTTTTTTTTTTAAATTCGACCATGCCACGTGTATGGCTGTGCTTGAATCAAATATAGCCGTTGAAGATGAACGGTCCGGATGAAATGACCGTTGCAAACCGGCCAAAACCGAACCGAATCGGAAACCGCCGGTTCGAACCGGCGGTTTGGAGGAATTTTGCATCCAACGGCCGAGATCAAATGGCCGTTGGAAATTGACGGCTGTGATGTGTCGAACCGCCGGTTCGAACCGAACCGGAACCGGCGGTTCGAACCGGAGCGTAGCAATTTCCTTTTTTTTTTTTTTTTTTTGAATTTTTGAGATCTATAAATAGGGGTTCAAATTGTGTATTTGCTCACACCAATTCTCTTGCTCTCTCTCTCTCTCAAGTCTCAATTCTTGCATTCTAGCTCACTTTAAATTATTTCAAGTTCAAAATCTCTCAAATTCTTGTTATATTTCGATTTCTTGTTCTTCGTCATCAACTTCTAGTTCTATTTCTACTTCTATTTCTACTTCTATTTTTTCTATTGTAAATTCATCATGTCTAGAAGAGGTTCTTCAACTTCATCATCTCGTGGGAAGAGAAAGAGTCTCATGCCACCTCCACCATCGTACGAAGATGAGCTCATTGATCAATGGTGTGACGACCTTGATCCGAATGTCGATTTGGGGGAACAAATCGCTCAAGCCTTAGCCGACGAAGATGAAGAAGAGGTGCATCCGACACAAGAGAGTTTGAATCAAACTCAAACCACTTCAAATAGAGCACTTTCTTCACTTCGAAGTGACATTTTCTCCATTCACTTCAAGAAGGAAGTCGTGCCGAATTCGGATGTCGACTACGTAGTCACGTGCAACCATTGTGGAAAGCAATACAAGTTCAAGCACGGAGGGGGCTATGGAACGTTTAACAACCACATCACGAAGAAGCATCCCGACAAGGTTGGATTGGAGCGCTCTCAAACACAACTACGAGGATTCACCGGGTCTTCACAAGGTATGGATTCTTTAACCTTTAAATTTAGTCAATTAGAACTTAGGAAAGACACCGCCGATTTTATTGCTTCAAAACATCTACCTTTTTCATTTGCTTCCGATGACCTTTATGAAGATTATGTGAGCACGTATTTACAACCACCCGCTAGAATGATAAGTAGGAACACGGCCACTAGGGATATTGATAAAAGAGTACGTGAAAGAAAATATAAATTAGTATCCGATTTAGCTAACCTTAAACAAAAAGTTGCAATATGTTGTGATTGTTGGAAAGATCCTTATAATAAAAATGATTATATGGGAATTACTTGCCATTGTATTGATGATGCATGGGATGTTCAAAAATGTTTAATTGCTTTTATTGATTTTAATAAAAAACATACCGGTTTGCATATTTCACAAAAAGTAATACATATGTTAAATGATTATGGTATATTAACAAAAGTATTTGCTATAGCTTTAGATAATGCAACTAATAATAAAGCTAGCTTGCCTACAATAATTGATTTTTGTAAACCTTCATTAAATGGTGATTTTTTCATACTAGATGCATGTGTCATGTTTTTAATTTATGTGTTCAAGATGGATTAAAAACTTTAGAAGTAGAAATAGATAAAATTAGAGATGCAATTAATTTAATTTGTCACACCGTACAAATGCGGAAAAGATGGGCCACGTTTTGTAAATTGAATGGATTAGAAGTAAAAAAATTTGTGAAAGATGTGCCACATAGGTGGAATTCTACTTTTTACATGCTTCAAGATTCGTATAATTATAGAGAACTTTTATGTGCTTTTTTTATGGAATTTGGTGATAATAATGTTATGTTAGTTGCACATTCTTGGGATTCTTGTATAAACATGATGAGTTTGTTAAAAATTTTTGAAGAAGCCACTAGGGAAGTTAGTGGATGTTATTATCCTACATCTCATTTAGCTTTAGATCAATGTGTTAAAATTGCTTTGGTAATTAACTCTTACAAAGATGATCCTATTTTAAGTGATGCAATTATTATGATGAAAGCAAAATGGTTAAAATATTATCATGAGCTACCCCCTCTATATTTATGTGCTAAATTATTAGATCCTAGGATTAGAGAAGATGGATTAGAAGAACTCTTAAATATGTACTATAATGCATTGTTTCCATGTGGTTTGATTAGTGAATATGATCTAGTAGAATATGTGCCTAATCCTAGGGAAGTAGTAAAACGGGCAAAAGATTATTTGTATGATTTATTTAGACAATATAAAACAATTCATGGTGATGCAAGTAGTAGTGATGAAGTAGGAGATCAAAATGTAGGATCTAGTAGTTATTCTTCTTCTTCATCTAGTTTTGGACCAACTCTTAGTCAATTTTACAACTTCTATGACATAAGAACGCAAAAAAGAGCTAGAGGTACCAACCCATCACAAGAATTAGATTCTTATTTAAGTGCTACTTTTGAATCTATTGCTTTCGAGAACAATTCGGATCTATTAAAGTGGTGGTCACGGAGGACCACCATATATCCTATACTAACAATTATTGCCAATGAGATCTTTGCATGTCCCGCCTCCACGGTCTCGGTTGAACATGCCTTTAGCATATCGGGCCACACTTTGAGTGCAAGACGAGCAAACTTGGCCGCCGAGAATGTCCAAAACCTTATGCTCCTTGAGGATTGGGTCAAGGCATCCAAACGTCAACAAAACCTCGATTGCACACGCTTTGAGGAAGGTGAACCGGACTTGTATGGTTACAACTCAAACACAACATCCTCCGGTGGTAGTGGCATCAACAACCCCGACGATTGGGCGTAGGTAAGTTGAGGTAAGAGAACTACATGAACTTTGATTCCTTAATTTGATTTGAATTAAGGATACGTAGACAATTTTATTTTAAGTTTGGAATTTGAATTTCAATTCCAAACTTAGAATAAAACTCAAGCTCTTTCAATTTTTTTCCCCTCCTTTTGGCTAATGTTGTTTCATATGTTACTTAGTTAGAATGTTCTACTTAGATCTTAGAATTGTATTATATAATTCAAGATAGATAGATAATTGTAATTCAAGATAGACTTTTATTTCTTTTAGATAGATATGGACTTTTGTAGTTGTAATATATATCAACTTTTGTAATATATTAGATCATAGATTATATAGAGTTCTAACTTGTAATAATTTTCCAAGTTATAATGATAATGAAAAATGTTTGTTCACTTAAATATTTCAATTTCTCATGGTATAAATTATGATATGATATACTTCAAAACAAACATTAAAAATCAAATTTGGAGTTGTGATTTTATAATTATAAAAAAATCAATCAAAAAAAAAAAAAAAAAAACCGACCAAAACCGCCGGTTCGAACCGGCCGAACCGCCCGGTTCCGGTTCAACCGGCGGTTTGGAACCGAAACCGGAACCGGCCATCACACAGTTCGGTTTCGGTTCCACCAATTCGAAACCGCCGAACCGGCGGTTCGAACCGGAACCGTAACCGGCGAACCGTTTGGGCGTCTCTACTCACAGGCCCCCGGCTAAACATATAATAATGGTAGCCGTAACCATGTCTCACAGGCCCCCGGCTGAGCGAATCAAGCCGTAGCCATGTCTCACAGGCCCCCGGCCACCCATATAATATACTGTAAGCATGATTACATGCCTCGGTGCTAGTAGTGGTCAATAAAATACTTTTCATCTTGAAATCATGTCTTGTATGCAGAATGCAATATCTTTCATCATTTATATATGCACGTGTTGATGCTCGTAATTGATATTCGTAATGCATTACGTATACACCCCCATAGCATCATTTAAACACGTCAATTCTCAAGAATACGTAAAATCACGTAATATCACTTAATCAATATACATATATATCACAAAATACTACGTTCATACATTATAGTTGCAAATGAATTTCTACTTACCTGAATTGCCGAGGACTTTGGTTGTGTAACCTCCTAATTTACCTCTCAGTCTTCTCTTCTATTTTCCCCCCTTTATTTTTTTTCTAAACCCTGTCTTCTGCTCTGTTCAACCCCCTTCTTTTTTTTTTCTCTCTGACCATGAATATGAGTCCACCGCCTCTTATAAATCCTCCTCAGTAAGTTTGTTCTTCCTTCTTTTATTATTATTATTATTTTAATCATTGTTGTATTAGTATTGCATGGCAAGTGTATTGCAATTCTTTCACCCACTTACACGTATAACCATATATATTATATTAATATCTATCAACTTAACTTCTTATACATATACACACGGCACTTGCATATAAACATACATATTATAATATTAATTAAGCTTTCTAAATATATATATATATACTGACGCACTTAGCTAACTTACATATATATATATATATGAAATTTTAAATTCACTTCAAGCACACACGTGTACACATACATATATAATATATATATATATATATAATAAATTCTAGAATTATTATATTTTCATAATTTATTACTTAATTTATATTAGAATTAATAAAATAATTTTATTATGCAGTCTAACATTATTAGAGTCTCAACCAATTATGATAGGATTTTCTCAACACCAATTTTGCGAGAACATATAAATAATTCCATATTTAAAAGAAAAATATAATTATGCAAAAATCACAAGTAGCACATAAATACTAAAATATGCATATAATGCATGAGGCGTATTGGTCAAAGAGTAACGAGGGGCTCGGGTCTCACATATACTATGAATATATAAAAAAATATGTAGAAAATATTTTTATTAATATATAAATTATATATATACATATGTATTATATATATATATCACTATCATATGATATCTATTTACTAGTCTTGACTCTTGGTCATTTTTTCCCGTATATCCTTTACGAAATTTTGGCGCGGCCTTGCACATAATACAAAACGTGGACAAGGGTTTAGCAAAATCAGAGCAAAATTTGGGGGTTAAAATGTCGAATCAGAATTTGAATTCCGGTGAACAGACGATGCACCAAAGCAGAAAAAGGCCGTTCTCGGAAATTGAAAAGCCGACAACAACAATCTGCACTGTGGTTGCAATTGATCACACCAATCTGTTTTACAGAGTTTGTTCTGTCTGTGAGAAAATTCTCCCTGACAATCCCGCTAGTGGTTGCAGATACTGTAATTTCAGCAACAGTTTCAACCCTAATACTTCTGGCTCTAAGCGCCTCTTTCGTGTTCTTGTAAGTTTTCGTGATGAAGGAAACTAAATGAAAAAGAGCTTTTTTCAGGAAATTTTTCCCAAATATGTTGCTTTTGGTTGTAAATTGTAATGTTGTTGTTTAATGAAAGGGTTTTTGGATATATTTATACAGAGATTTAATGTGAACAGGCATTGTTCGTTCGTTTGCCGCAAATAATATTTCTTAATTTTGTGATTATGCATTTATGTTTTGTATATTGCTTGTGAAAGAATGTTGGAATATGCTAATTATTTGAAGTATGAATATATCTTTATTTTTTGTATTTGCAGATGTCTGTAGCTACTGAGACAAAGGTTTTTGTGGTGATAATGTTTGATAGGGCTGCAAGAGTGTTGTTTGGTTGCTCAGCTGATGAGTTATTTGACTTTGCCAAGACTCATCCTTATGCTGGTATTAATTTTGCTTCTTTGTCGATTTCTTTTTACCATTCCATCCTGATGTTGTTAGTGCATTATTTTTCTGTTAAAGCAGATAACTATGATTTGTGGAATTGTGCAAGTGAATCGAATAATGAACTTATTAAATGAGTAATGTAATATCATTTGCTATCAATGTTCTCGATCACTATCTTCTTAAGTTATTGATTTGAACACCCTGATGTAGATTGTAGCTCTATAATTCTCTCTTACCGTCATCGATATATATATATATATATATTAGGGTGAAACTGTCTGAACTATACTTTTGCATTGCGATTTTTTAGAAAAATATCCGTTGAAGTTTCTCATCGCTTTTTATGTTCAATATCCATTTGAGTTGGATGGAAGCTTATTCTATAAGGTTTCTAGAGAGTGCCAATATGCTGAATTGGCATTTATGCTAATATATTTAATTCATGTATCTCCTTTTTCTTTTATGATGCTTCCATCTAGGCTAATTGATTGGGTTGCTTTTCTGACCCATCTTCATTCTGTAATGCTTTATTATTACTATTTTTTCAGCTATTACAGCTGGCAGGGCACTGGTGGGAGAGATGTTAACTGTAACGTTGTCAAAGCCAAAGAATGGCAACGCCCAGCATTTGCGAGCAGTATCAGTTGTTCCTCTGAGAACTGGTTTTCAGCCAGCTATTGAAACCTTAAGGGAGTTGTACCAAGTAAGAGGGGTTTCCTAACATACTTCGTGATTACTTTCTGTTAGTTCTCTTTCCTTCCCCTTCGTTTATTTTTCTAATCCTTCAACCAAAATTTGTAATAAGGACATCCTAAAAAAAATTGTTTCAAGGACACTATAGAATTAATTAATAATTAACTGAGACTTTTCAAACATGACTCTTTTTCTGGTACGAAGGAAGTATATATTATTCTGAGTCCAAATAGATTCTGAGCCCAAAATCAGAATACATGATTTAACTTGGCTGGGTAGTTTTCATAACTACGAAATTTGTCATAGTGGCTGGCCTTGCATCCACCTCCTTAGCATCTCCAATGATGCTTTTGGCTGATCCATTGGAACCATGTGACCGGCTTCATAGACCTTAAGGAAAGTAAGAGGACCATAGCTTATCTTCTCTCCTGCTTTCACACCATCTACAACAAATGGATTTGAGTGAGCTGATTGAAACTTCTTCTGACCAGACCACTCCATGGCAGTCACCCATCTTGAGTTTCCTGATGATGTCAGATTGCATGACACGTTAATAAAGTCTGGCATTATCTCTCTGTTCAAGAAACAAAAGAATCTTACCAAGCCAGTTGCAAATAAGATCATAGTCCCCAGCATATATGAGTAGTTTGATTCCATTCTCTAGTAATTCTGGAATACCAACCTCAGAATTCTTTATTGAGTCTCCAGTCATTGCTTTGTGAACTACTGAACTACATGACACAAATTTTACAGATCCAACACCGAGTGTTGTTTTAACATTTTGTTGGTTTAGGAATATCTCCACGTTTGAGAAGTCGTAGCATAGATGTCCTATGCATTTTTTCCGAATATCATAGTACTGGAAGAAGAAATGGTAAAATAAATTCAATTAGTCTGAGTTTTTGTGCTGTCTGATATTATTAGCAAGCTGTGTTATATTACATTTATATCACCAGTTTTCTTAAGTATGCCGTAAAAAATGCCATCGCAAAGTCGTGATGCCAAGAGACAAGACAATGATCCATTGTTGCCTGCTAAGGAATTTTTCTTAGAAAAGATATGGGTGATATTAGATAGAAAAAGTGGATGAGCTTTAGGTCTCATCTGGACTGAAGATTATGGATTTTAGGGAGGATTCAGGGAAGGATTTTAAATGACGTCAAAAAACCATCTTAAAATGAAATCTTCCAAACAAGCATAATTTGGTGATTATGGTTTGAAATCAATTTCTCCAAATTCATTAATCCAAATTCAACCTTAGATTATGTATTACCACAAAGTTTTATCTGCCTTTGACAGAGAGGTAATGATTTAATCAGGCGGTTATAATAAGACTGGTTGATCAATTTCATGTCTAAAGCATAATCTGGGTATGCTTTATACTGGATCTCTGGATTAGTCATTCCATTACCAATAGACATTCCCTGCTTATCAAATCTGAAACACATTAGTCAATCAGTTAACTAGTTTTAAATTACTGATGTAAACAACATCTGAAGCTTACCTTGATGTTTATGTAAGTTGATTTCTTATTTTTGTTTGCCTGGTGAATTCGTTTGGCAAAGACTGGAATATAGTGTCCAGCATATGATTCTCCTGTGATGTAAAAGTCATTCTTTGCATATTTTTGGTGCCTTCTGAAGAATGCCTATAAATTGCATGGTTGAGTTAAGCATATTCCAGTATATGATTGTTATTGGGAATGCTGTTTTTATCTTCAATTTGATTTTCATGCTTTAACTTGATCGTATGGCAACAGACCTGTAGGAAGTCATAAAAATCCACGCTTGCCACCTCCGTGCTGCTCCTGATGTCTACTCTGTTTGAAGTAGAACTGAATCCAGTTCCAATTGGCTGGTCCACATATATGAGGTTTGAAACCTGCAATTTGGTACTTCACTTATTATACAATGTGAATTCATTTGCATTTTGTGGTATTCTCTGATCACACTGTTCACTTGATCGGCATCACAAGGTCACTTTACTTTGTAGCATATTTTCTGACTACAATTTACTGCTTTCTACTTACATCGCTGGTCATCTCCTAGTTTATATTATACTGCATGATTATTATTGAGTTATCTTTATAACAGCCAAGAGTTGCTTCACAATCTTGTTTAGAACTTGATTAACAATTTTGGCTGATTGTTATCATGTTCCAATAAATCTGTGAAAGTGAAGCTGAAATCTTAATCACAAAAGCATATGTGAGCAGTTTAGACTATTCTGTGTGTCAGGGAGGAAACAGATGGTCCTATCAACTAATAACCAAAGGATACATTACTTTGAGATCTAATCAGGCAAAAGTATGATTCTATGTCTTCCCTCAGTTATCCTCCCTGTACTAGTGTGAAAAAATACACAAAATGTGCTTACTTTAATGAAACCGGAAAATAATTAATTTAGGTTTGGTTGAAAATCATTACAGTTCTTAGATGCCTTAGTATAATATTGTACAAAATTACATGAAATGTTCAACTCCCTTTCTGTTCTAAATTAAGTTTGCACCATTTGCTTCATTAAACATACCAAAATATGAGAGACAACAATTTGATTTGTACTACGGAGAAAATTTCATGTCATGCACTTGGATAGTGTCAGTGGCTCCTTAAGCTACTGAATGTATAAGTGAGGACAAATCAATGTTCAATTATGACTTTGTTACATAGGCTGGGAGCATGTAATGAAAATATTTCAGATACTGTTGAAAGATCATTGTTTTTTCGTAGAAGAGGCTGGCTCAAGTCTCAACCATTAGGTTTAACATTGACAGGGAAAATGTTATTTAAGAAAACTAGAAATAAGTACCTTATCCCAACCATAATCATTCCATGTAAGAGACAAGTTAGCTTCTAAGTAAAAAGGGCCATTTTCATAGAATAAAGCTAACGAGCTACTGCATCCAGGTCCCCCACTCAACCACACAACAACAGGATCAGTACTCCTATTGTTCCTTGATTCAAAGAAAAAGTAGAACATCCTGCAAATCACAGTTGCACATGGATAAACACAAGACCTCAAAATTATCAAAACTGTAATGCCATTTGATTGTTATTTGGAAGAAAGACAGGAAAGAGCAGTGATCATTGATATATTCATCATGCATGTGTTAAAGGATCATCATCTGATGGCCATTATAATAATACCTTGCACTTTTGCTGTGTGGAAGTCTAAAAAACCCAGCATGGTGGCCCAAGTCCTCAACTGTGGCACCAAGAAAGGGGAGTTGAATGCGCTTCTCAACGAGCTTTGGTTTGTCGATTTCAGGTTCATCTTTGACTATGTTTACATCAAGCTCGGGAAACAAGTTAAGCTCTCCGATAATCTTTTCTACTTGTGATGTGGGATATTCTATTGTTGATGATGGGGCAAGATTGCCAAACTTAGAACTTTCTGCAGTTGAAAGAATGTGAACTGAGAAAATGAGTAGAGAAAGAAGAACATGAGAATATGGTGGTTTCATTCTCATGATTGTTTCTTAGATAATATTGGTTTGAAGTTTGAACTGTTGAATTGGTTATGTATACTTATATTGTGGATTCTGCATTAATGCCTATCAATCTTCTTTTAAGTTATAGATAATAGAAGAATTATTAGCAATTATGATAATTATACATACAACTATAGAAATAAAAAAAAGCAGTGATGACTCCTACATGCAGATTGGATAGACATTATATACAAATGAAGGATAACAAATTTAAAGCAGTGATGACCATATTTTGAACTGCAAACACAATAAAGTTTGTCCTTGTCCCTTGGGTTAATGGATTTGAAAGAAGGATTTCAAATTCATATGGAAATTCATGTATGTTATTTGGGTAGATTCATTCACGATATATTTGAAATTTATAAGACTGTTTTGTTTTGAGGAATTCTTTGAAGGATTTTAGTAGATTCAAAATCTACTAGTCATTTGAGAATTTCCCCTTAAAAGCCTCTTGCTAAATAAAATGCTTAATTTTGCCAATGAGTCATGGTTTTAGTGGCAAAATTAAGATTTTAAACTTTGAGCTTTGCCTTTCAAATGTCGGTAATATATTTATCTTATACACATAATGGAACACCCAAAAATATCTCTACAAATTATCTGCAATTAATTTATCTAATTCAGTGAATATATTCAGAACATAAACTAATTGGTCAAATTGATGATATACAATTTTTTTTTTTATGCAATACAATATAACTAACTTCTGATTGATCAGAAATATTATATGTATTGTAAAAATCTTAATGAATGCATACCTAGTTGATTAAATTGTTGTAATGCAACAAAATTTATACCAAGTTCACCAAACAATGAATATATTATAATTTATCAATTCGTTGATCCTCTAATAATTGATGAATCAACTGTGACTATAGATGTTGTAATCTCCCAGATAAATTTACGAAAAAGAGAGGCTTATAATACAACAGTAAGGTACTGTGATACATGAATGTGTCTTGATAGGTTAGAATATCACAAATCACAATTCACCATTCTGAGTTCTGCTCAGCTCACACTAAACCAGAAACTTCTGATAATATATTAACTCCATATTTTGAATTTCACAACCTCGTCAAGTAGATAGATGATACGATGAAAGAAAAAAAAACCAAGTTATGATCGAACTCTTGCAAGACGAGCCCTTATTTCTTCCAACTCTTCCTCATCATCAACATTCTCCTATAAGCAGACAAAAATACTCAGTAAGTTCAAAGTTGGGATAACAAATCGAATTGGGACTTGATCCCATGGTTTTCTATTTGAAAACTGTATTTCATCTCCCATTCCAATCGTTGGAATACCATTTGCATTCTATGTGTATTTTAAAATTTTCATACTTCTGCTGGTTTAAGTGGGAATCTTAAAATACACATGAAGACAATCCACCGACTGAAACAGCATATGAAATACAATTTTGGAAAACAGAATCGCAGCTGTCCAAACATACCTCAGCATCTTCGCTAGTTGCAGGTTGCTTGAGTTTCTCAATCCTGACTGCTGCAGGCAATTGAGCAGCAGTTTCACCAGCAATCGCTGTTAGGACCTTGTCGATCTCTTCCTCAGTTTCCTCTTCTATGTCTTCTGAATCGAGTGCACTGTCCAATGCATCATTCATCATCTCTTCAATTACACCGGCCTGCCATTCAGTAACACAACGTCAGTGCCTCAGAGATTCATGAAGAACCCATTCCTCACAGTAAAGAAGAACGGGATCTTTTATTATGCGTCAGTTTCAGAAAACAAAAAATCATAGTGCACTTAAAGCTATAGCAACAAAACAAAAATATTTCACAGAAGTTAATGATGGTGATATAAATAAAGGGAATAACTGAACTCTGGAAAGCTATCATCAAATTAAGTGTATATTAAACAACAAAAAGAAGCATAAACACAGACCCAAATTGTGTTCTAAAGCACAGAGATTCCAATTAGAAGTTGATATTGCTTCTCTCTAAAAGATTGTAAATGTGCTTGCACGTGATTATTAATCGTCTGGTAATACTTAGGCAACACCAGAAGATGCAAAGGAGCCACATCTTTAGACAGTCATGACATCTCACTAGAGAGTGTATTCAGATTGATGATTAAATGATGAAGTACTAAATGTTTAGTTTATGTTTCCTATTCACCAAAATATTTATCTCAGTACTGCACACATAGGATACTAGTGGATACTGATGAACCAAACAGCACTGCTGAATCAAGATTCATGGACGCTTCAAAATCTAACAAGCTCTTCAAGAAAAGGATGATGAGAGAGGAACTCCTAGTCCTACTACAAATGTGCAACTTCTTAAATTCATCATGCTCCAATCAGCCAACCAAATATATATTGAGCCTGATAATCACTTGGCTTTTGGTTACATGCATATACATGAGATAGACCAGATGAGGTCACAAAAGCGCCGATTTATCTTATAGTTCAAAACTTAAATAAAACTCTCACGGAGTTCAGACACAAGATTCTACTAAAAAGGCCCATAACAGCGCCCCCTCCCCCCAAAAAAAAATAAATAAATAAATAAGCACAAAAGACACAGACTGGGCAAACATTATTTCTATATTTCAAGAGAAAAAACCAACTTACCTTCGTCATTTCTTTACTGAATTCTTGCATTGTGACAGCTACTTCTGGAGCCCTCATAAGATTATTGACGAGCTTCATGACTTCAGCACTTTTTTGTAAATGTCCCACAGTCCGAGCAACAGCTGCATAATGAGAATAGCAAGTCGTTAAAAATACAAACTCTGGAAGTCTTTAATAATACAAACTCTGGAAGTTGTTAACAGCTTGATAAAAGGAAAAAAATGTAAAATTCAAAATAATAAGGTCCAACAAGAAGAAAAAAAAAAGTGTATATTTCTGCAACTCTTCCACTCAAAACTCTCATATAAGTATATTTGAAACTCTAAATGCATAATGAGAGAATTTTGGGAAAATATCCATCCACTTGAAAAAGACACTCTCTTGATTAACACATAATAGAAATTCTTCATGCAAATGGAAGTGGTCTACTCACAGATCAAGATTGCAATGGCAGTTAAATGCATGAGTCTCTAATTTCTGTTTAGAGTAACATTAAAGACGACATGTCACAAGTTTCAGAGGATTGAATCAGCAAGAAGCAAGGAGCGACAAGATTCTCATATCATGCTCTAGATATCAAAATCAGAAGCTAGATGGACTAGAGGAAGCACCAAGAGCCACTTGGGAGAACAAAGAATTTTGAGGATTATTATACACACTTGTTCAGGTAAGACTAAGCACATGACTCAAATGAAATAAAATATTCCAGTTAGTACTAGATGCTACGTATGTAATTTACTCATATACTATATTATACTGGAAGTTGCAGTCACATATGTGCTCAATTGTATTGTTTTGAAGCTTAACATACAGCTTGATGATATTCAGTACCTAAATTGACAATTCATCTAAAACACATTTACTCCATTATTATGATAAAGTGGGTGAATCATATTAGGAACTCCATCGAGCAGTAACTTCTATAATTTGCAGTTATCAAAGCTCTCAAACTTAACTTGAACAATTCAGATATGAATACAAGACCAGTAGAGATAATCAGACATTAAAAATCAACATTACATTTACATGCAAGTATGAAAAGAAAGTGAATTGAACCAGATCATACCAACACTTTCTCCAAGATGCATAGATATTGAATTCAACTGTGCCTTGTTTTCATATAGGCGGTTCACTGTTTTCTTAGATCTCACTATTTCTTTGGCCAGTGACTGTCAGGACAAACGATCAAAGAAGCATATCAGACATACAATTCAAATATTTTTTTTCAAGTTTTTCAATAAAGAGAACTCAGGAGATGAGTGCACCTAGAACTGGAAATAAATGAAAATTGACATAACATATGTGGTTTAGAAAATGTTCCTTAATATACAGAATCATCCAATAGTTCTCTGAGCTGACGTCTCGTATGCTATTACTAAGATACATTCTACTGCTGTCGTTGAGAGTTCCATACCTCACCTTAGTTCCATTCATTGTCTTCAATTTTCTCCCCAACTTTTCCTCTAACTCTTTTGGACGTCTACATAATATAAAATTATGGAACCAACCTATTAAATTCCAACCAAATGATTTCTGGAATATGAGAAACAGCAGTATGACATCACCCACTTTATGAGGTGCCAACTATGTCATTCCACAGCAACGTATTGTTCTCATAAATTCATATTGCACTTTGACATCTATAATGGGAAAAGTAGTTATCATTGACTTATCAACTAACAATCCACTAGTACACTGGCCATCCCTGATTTTAATAGCGAAAAAATCTTGATTTCTATTGAGAAACTGTTCCAGTTTATAAAACGCCTATGTTGCGCCACGAACAGAGTTGTCCCATTCTCAGTGAATTGCATCTAGGTCAAAAACCTCAGCCATTTAAGTTCAAAATATTTCAGGGAACAGATCCATTCTTAGAGGCAGGGACTTATTAACATCTTGAACATCATAAATCTTCAATGAGGACTGATCCCCAATCCTAGTATAAGTCTTCAAGTGAACATCAATACTTATTTTCTAAATTTGTTGCGTACAATATGCGACACACTTAAAAAAGGTCCAGAGCTTGAGACCAATTTTTTGCCGTCAAATGAGAGAGAACCAGATACTGAGATACATTTCTTATATACGAGTAATATACCTACACACCTCCTAATTATCAGCACAAGCAGTAAATTGGGCACCTCTAACATGTCCTCTCTATTCGATTCTAATGATCGAAAACCTCATCGCTTCTCAACCCACCAAAAAAAACAAAAAAAAAACTTCAACAAATATCCCAAATACCAAGTTAGCGTTAATAATCCCTCCATGCTTATCCATAAACAATAGAAATCAGATATAATCAAGCACATAAATAATTGAATTACACAAAATTATAATTACAGTGCCTTGGCAGAGCCCATGTCATTTCTTTTTGCAGCCTCTTTGATCGCTTTCTGCACATTCTTCTCTTCTCTCTGTATATCTAATCAAGGCCACCAACGATAAAAAAAACCAAATTTTTGTCAGACAAATTAATGTGTAAAAAAACACAACACAACATGAAGAAATCATAAATAACGACCTCGGATCTGGCGTTCGATATTGCGACACTCTTGGCGCAGGCGTCGCTGCCAATCTCTCATTAATTGCTGCGGATTAGGTTTTGGCTTCAATATATTCATCATTTTTTCCATAATTTCTAGGTTTTGTAATCGAAAATTGATTTCTGGGATGAAGAATAAGATTTTTCACTTTTCTCGTGGCAATTGCGTAAGGTTTCTGCTATGTATAGGGGTTTTGGAGCTATGATCCCAACTTATAAACAGAAAAGAATCTCAAATTGTTCGAAAGAACATTAGAAAGGATCAGATAAAAAGCAGAGTTGTCAACGCAAAATTCAACGCAAAGATTTTTATCCTGAAATTGGGAGTTGGGAGGAAAGGCGCTTAAAGTTTGGGGGTCGAAAGAAAATTCCTCTTTTTTCCCATCCATGTGAAGACCCAAAAAAAAAAAAAAAAAAAAATTATATATATATGTATATATATTTGATATTTGTGAAAAGTCTAATAAAATTTACAAATCAAATATGAATCAAATTTGTTTCAAATGATAACAAATATATATTTCTAAATGAAATAAAGTCTTTTTTTTGTTTATTTATTTTCATGAGAAAATACGTATAAAGTTCTCTAATCAGAATTTCCATAAAGTAATGTCTAACAAAAAATATACTACATGATAATCTATGAACTCTTTTTATTTTGCAATTCTATACACAGGTTAACTTTTCAATTTTTGTGTTTATTTTGATAATGTGGTTTATGGAGCTCAATATCATTTAAAATAACTTAGCAAAAAGAAAATTTAGATATACAACAACGCTGTATTGTCACAATCAAAACTCCAAGTTTATCCAAATTTACAAATTAAAAAACAAAAAAAAACAAAAAGCGGTAATTGAGAGAGCTATATTAACTTCTAAATCCAGCCCAAAAGGTACGATGTGCTTACAATTGAAAGGAGACATGAATCTCTCAATTACATTACACAAGAAACAAAATAAATACATAAATTAATAGATAAGTAAATAATATATATACAGCTAGAGAGGATCTAATAAGAAGAAAAGCATGGTAGCTTCAACTAAAACCTACTAGCTCAAAATCTATACAAATTTAAATCCCTCAAAACCAAAGAATCCCAATTGCCCTAGTCAAATTATGTAGTAAAATTGGTCTCTAATCATGCTATTAGTAATCTCCTAATGGAAGTCCCATGAGCAAGATTAAATTGAATATAGAAAAATTTCGAAGTATTTAAATATACAAATTATATATATATGAAATGAAAAACTCCATTTACCACTACTCGCAAGCCTGCTAAGGCATATATTGGGCCATTGCATTATAACATAGCCCAACAAGAATATGGCATGAAAAGAAATACATACTATCAATCTACCCAAAATGCCCATGGACCAATAGACCATGGCTTGTCCTGTGGGCCTAATTTACTAATGGGCCAAATTATGATCCAAGGATCTAAAAAACTAAAATAATTAGAGATTAGTATAGCTAAAAATGATTTATGTTTCAAAAAGTACGAAAATATATATCTTGATTATGAATACTCAGTTACATACGAAATATAATATTAACTTTATTAGGAGTTATTCGCTTGGAATATATTAATCCTTTTTATATACTCTGTCTAGTTATAAAATACGAGACATTCTCTCTTGAGATCGTTTCATAAACCCAATTAAAAAATTAATTTGGATTTAAATGATCCAGTTTAAGTTAATAACGAGGTAAATCTGATCGAAAATTTTGCCAAAACATATTAACTACTACTGCAAACAAAATTTTTATTGGATAAATTCTGAATTGTGTGAGTCCTTGATTTTGTTATTATTTGGAATTTCAATTGAATATATTTTTAGATAAATATGAACTAAATTATGTATTCAATTCGAAACCATATTAGGAAGTATTTGGTATAGTTGAAGGAGCAAAATGATGCCGGAAAAAGAAGCAGAAAAGATGGACGGAATTTCGTAGAATTATGAATAAATGTCAATTTTTACTACAAGATATGGTTAATGTTAATGTCATTTTTGTTCATAAATAAGCTAATGAGATCGTTCATATGCTAGCTAGGTGTTCTCGTCTTTATGCTTGTCCATCATGGGAGCTTCCACCTCCTTGTATTTCGGCTTTTTTTGATTATTAAAATCATGTTAAAAAAAAAAAAAGAAAATGGACGGAAAAACTTCTTAGTTGACAATAGTACAAGGGGTTAAAAGCAATTAATCATTTATAGATAGATCAAGATACCTTTCCTCTAGAACAAATAATAATCAAGATAAATGATCATTCATTTTTGAATTATGTTACAGTATTTCTACTTCATGTATTTTAAATAGGTAGTTGAATACATATTTTAAATAGTAAGCAATATGTAGAAAAATAGTATTTGATGAAATTATTTATATATCTATTTTCATGAAATGGGTTAGAACACTACATATGAATTGGTGTAAATGAGTTTAGTTTAAGGAGTGAATCACTGTTTCACAAATTATATTTGTATATAATTTTATATTTGTATATAATTTTATATTTGTAGATTTGATATGTTAGTGGTGTAAGGTGTTTAATCCAATATGATGGATTATCATTGAGATAGTACATACTTCATCAATTAATTTAATTGTGTTTGCTTCGTGGATTCAATATATATATATATATATATATATATATATATATATATATATATCTTAAAACCATACAAAATATAAATACCTTAAATACAGCATCATACACAATATAAGCTGATAACCATCAATTTACAAGAACTCTTAACTAATTTTCTCCTTATTCGTACCATAAGTTATTTATATAAAATTTCCCAATCCCATGCACCTCTTAGGGTAGGGTAGGTGGGGCGGGGTTAGGTAACTTAAAGACTAATTGAACATTTATCATTAAATAATGGTAATGATGAAGAGGATTTAAATCAACAGCTGACATCAGAAATCTTGGCTTTGACCCACAATTTGCAATTTAATTAATAAATCTTTGCCCAACATAGTAGTATTTTATTTTTTTGACTTGTTGAGGCAGATAAGATGAACATTAAATTTATGGGTATCTCATAAGATCGAAGATCTCAGTTATTGAATAATGCACATACATTTAATCCTAAAATTGTAATCTTTCGACTTGTACGATTGGAATTTAATCCCATCTTAAATTGTGGGTAGGGTATTCCTATTAATTTTTACACAAAAATTCATATGAGATAAACCTCATGAATATATAATTTGGTGAGATGAAAAACTTAATAGAACCTACAAATTAGACCAATTTTCATAAATTTATACATGAATTGTGAGTTTTGAATTGTGGTTAATGATTAGGTTAGATTCATGAGACAGTATCACAAAAGTTCTGCAGAAAAAACCATGACATAGGTATTATATGAGTATGATTTTGTTCATTTTATTCAAATATAATTAATTTTGTGAAACGAAGCCTCATTACATATATACCCACAAATTAGACCAATTTTCACAAATTCATATGTGAATTATGAGTTTTGAATTGTGAATTAATCTATTTCACAATAATGTCCATACATCACACGGATACGGGTATACCAAATGAGATTGAAATATTACGAGAACTTAATTTTTTTTTTAAATTAAAATTTTCACATCAAACTCGAAATATTTAGATTTTATGGTCGTGAGTTACACAAGTAATAAATCAGATTGAAATTCTCCAAAAAAATTTAGAGTAAGTCATATGTGAGACCGTCTTACGGATTATGTTACGTGAGACGGGTCAACCGACAACCAACATTACACAATTCACAAGTAAATTAATGAAAATGGGTTAGGGTTGTGGGTAAAAAGAATCCGTCTCACGAAAATTATCCGTGAGACCGTCTCACACAAGTTTTTGCGAAAAATTTATTATTTTTCGTGCTCAATATTTTCTTATTAAAATATATAAATAGTGAAATTTATATGTTCGTGCATCGCACGAAACTTATACTAATTATTGAAGATATTATGAATCTTCTGGAGATTGAATTTGACTTTATATTAATACTATCACAAAGTTTCATCAATAACAAATGAAAAACATGCATAAACCAATAACTCAATAATTCGAAAATTATTATTAAGGATTTCAACTTATAGTTACTCCAAACATCCAAGAACCTTAAATTCCTTTAGGCTATGTTTGTTCTGAACTTAAGGTGAGTTTGTAAACCTGAATTTAAGTTTTAAAAGGATTTTGTGAGTATGGATTTTGAAACTTTTATGGGGTTAGAATTATAGTTAAATGTCATTTTCACATTGGAAATTGTAGAAAAAATAGATGTTTTTGTTGAAAATTGTAGAAAAAGTAGATATTTTTATTGAGAATTATAGAAAAAGTAGGGTAAATTTGTAGGATTTTGAATCCTGTCCAAACATGGACTGGAATGAGCCCAACCAAAATTTGGATTAGCCAAGTCCAGTCCAAACTTAGCCTTACTACTTTCAAATTCTATAACATTTGGAATATTTGGTAATGTAAAAACTTATATACCCTAGGGATACGCATCCTTAGATCTATACTTCAGACCTGACCTAGCACGTGGACCACCTATACTCAACTAAGGTATATGCCCACATCCACGTTAATCCGCATACATTCGTCAATGAAAGTATTATTTGTGTACTCATAAAATATTAGTTGTATACTCATAAAATATTACTTGTATAACTGAATCTGCATACATCCATTAGTGAATATATTAGTTGTATACTCATAAGGTAATAATTGTATGCTCGTAAGATATTACTCGTATAAGGTATTAGTTACTTTGTTTTAGTGAAAAATAATACTTATTTTACCAAATTAAAGATATTACATGTTATATGTAAAAGTATTACTTGTTCATCTCAAAGGTCTACAAATATTATTTATTTATCTAAAAAGTATTACTTTGTTTACTCAAAGGTATTATTTGTTATAGGTAAATGTATAACTTGTTTATTTAAAAGGTATTTTGTTTTGTTGAAAGGTATTTACTTATTTAATCTAAAGATATTACTTATTTAATTGAAAGATATTACTTTATTTTTACAAGTTTTTGAAATATAAGATATTACTCGTATAAGCGAAGGGAATAACTCATATACTCAAAATGTATCATTCTATAAAAATGTATCATTCTATAGTAGAATATATGTTTGAAATCTTAAAATTTATTTTACGAGTATTGAAGTGTAAGGTATTACTCGTATAAATTAAATGTACTATTCATATACTCACAATGTACCCATGCATTAAAACCTTAAAATTCAAATTCATGATTTTCATTATCTTCTTCTTCAAAATTTCTACAAATAATTTCATATTATTGGAATAATTGATTTCGAATATCTAAGAATCATGATAACCAAACCATGATTAGAGGTTAATCATCTAAATCTATGAAAAAGAAAAAATAATAAGAAGAGAAAAATGAAGAACATCACTGCTACAATAGAAAAGAATGGAGAAAGAAGAAAAAAAGAGAGATGGAGGGTAATTCTACTATACACCGTTGTATTAATACACTGATGTTTTTTTACTGTGGTAATTTCTCTGTAAGGTAATTTTTCTATTTTGGGCTGAGCTTGACTGTTGGACCTCCCTATACTCATTTTATATCATGAGTTGCAATAGACCCTTTTTGATTGCATTTGATTTTGCTTGCATTTAATCATTGTAAATCAATTATGTTGTATGTATAAATAATGAAATAAATGTAAATGAATTATCACAAAAATTTTGGTTCATTCTAAATTTATTAATATGTAATATTACATGCATTTCGTTTGTTGAGATATATTATTGCCTCCAAATCTAAGCCGTATATTGTTGAGATACGAATATCCATATATATATATATATATTTGCATTTTCAATCCAAATCTAAAAATAACTTAAGGTACCAAAATCCATCCTAATCGAATACATATATTCTCAAGATATGAAAAAAAAATCCATTCTAATCAAATCCGGATCTAAACATACGTTGAGATACCAAATTGAATACATGTATTACGAGATATGAAATTGATTATTCTTTATTGAAATCGAATAATTTTGATATGAAATTAGATATTAACATTTTGTTTATGACTAAATAATTAATATGTGCGCGAGCTGCTCATGATTTTTCATAAACTAATTCAATTATTAAAGAAACGAATATAATGAACCATATAAAATAAATGAACAAATATCAACAATTCTCGTCTCTTTGAACTCATATATTTTGCAACTTTATAAAAATAAAGAATACCTGATTAACTGATACTTTTAACAACCAATAAATTATAGTGATTAGAGATTCGATTCCACGATTAATTGATTTTATATAAGCATTGATATTTTTAATTTTTTTTTGGTTAAAAAATATTAACGAGTGTTGTTATGGTTCATGGAGAGTAGTAAGTATGTATATTTAATTATTTATATGACTACTGAGGGAAAAAGTAACGCGTTATCAGCACATACAAATTAATTGGAAAATTCAACTAAATAACCAATTAAGAATATATGTATTAAGATACATTCAACTAAATAATCAATTAAAAATATATGTATTAAGATACAATCACGGGTTGTGGATGTTGCACTACAGAAGTAAGTTATTTGAAATTTTAATGACGAGATTTCATAACAAATATCAAAATATATCGAATATGGGTCTCAAATGATTCGTAATAACGAGATGCATAATACAAACATATTCGATTGCGATTTTATGGTTGCAAATTATTGCTATATACAGTTTAATGAAGAAGGTAGATATAGACTACATTACCCATACTCTTTTAGTTATTGGGGGGAATTCTTAATTTTTACTGTGGTAATTTCTAAAGACAGGTAAAAAGGTTAAAATGTAAATGAAGGGTCAGGATGCAATCATTCAAGATCTAATAGCTGAAAACATTGGTGTATTAATACAATGGTGTACTATAGAAGGACCCGAAGAATATCACTGCTGCAATGGAAAAGAATGGAGAAAGAAGAAGAAAAAAAGAGAGATGGAGGAAGAGAAGAACACACGCAACATAAAAGAATGGAAAAAGAAGAAGAAAAGAAGGAAGAAAAAGGAAGAGAAGAACATGAATGGAACAGGGAGAAAGAAGAAGAACATTAGAGAAAAATAAGGGAAAAAAAGAACATAGATAAGAAGAGTGTGTTTTAGAGCAGGAAAAAAAAATTAAGAAAAAAAGATTTAAGATCCATACCTTGATGTAAGCATTATCCCTTCTCATTCTGTAAAGCTAAAAAAAAAAAAAAAGTATTTAAGCAAAATTAATCACAAAATAGTTGAGTTGTTGTAACCTTCGCTTCCACATTGATTTTCCTAGAGTTTAAAACACATTAATTCTAAGAATTAATTTCAATTTTGGTCCTGTATGTAAAATCATTTTCATTTTTTGATAACCAAATATATATTTTTCAATTTTGGTCTTGTATGTTACAAATTTTCCAATTTCAATCCAATTTTTCAATTTTAGTCTTGTATGTTTCAATTTTTTCCAATTTTAGTCTAATTTTGGTCGAAATTCTCAATATCGACGATGTCACGTGAGATTTCCCGATGACCATTCAACCAAAATTGGATTGAAATTGGAAAAAAAAAAAAAAAACATACAAAACCAAATTGAAAAATTTGACTGTTATTATTGTTTATTTATTTTTGGGAACCTCTCTTTAAGCCTTATGAGAAATAAGAAGTAAACTTTTGGAGTTTTTACTTTAATAATAGTATGTAAATTATTTATATTATTTTTAAGTTTGATGAATTAATAAAAGACCTTCCTTTAATTTGTGTATTGTTTTGAACTTTTTGCTAATGTATGTTTACTAATTTCATTTTAAAAATATGCAGGTGATTTTTCTCCAGTTTGGATGGTTATGGATTAATTACAGAGAAGTTCTTGTATTTGAAATAATCGAGTACGTAATAATTAGTAGTTAGGAATAAGATTTAGAATTATTGTTTATATTTAGTAGAGTACTTTTTAGTTTTTTTTTAGTAACAAGTGTTTCAATTTTGTATATTGATATTTAACATTTCTCCATGTTTATAAATGAGATTTTAATTAAATTGTGATTGATACTTTAATTCCTAAAATTTGAGTTTTACATTGTATTCAAATATAGCCGGTTTGATATTAATGTCATTTGTAAAGCCATAAATGTTGTCACATATAGATCAATGAATCAGTGACAATGACACATTGTTATTGAAAGGTTACTCTTCTTACGATAAAATAAAATGATAATATTTAATCTAGTGATTTTAACTATTCTTCATGGTGACTTTTATTGTCACAAATATACATAATTAATGTCACAAAACAAATTCAAATTGAAGAAAAAAAAAATTGTCATGTAAAATTATTATTCATGACAAATATTGTGTCACCATATATAGATATATATAGTGATAAAAAATATTGTCACCAAGTATTCATTTTTTCATGACAAACTAGGTCGTCGCCATACTTATCTTTTTTGACAAAAGAAATTATTGTCACCATTGTTGTCTTTTACACGACAAAATATTTTGTTACCGCTAATAGTTATTTAATGACACTGAACCATTCGTCACTAAAAGTTTGACTATTTTGTGACGCAATTTAATGTCATTATAATATTTTCATTTAATAACACTTCATATTTCGTAATTTAAAATAATTATTTTGTGACGAATTATTTTAAATATGACGAAATAGTTAAGCAAATTATGATGATACAGTCGTCACTAAAATTTGATGACTTTCAATAAAAATTTATATTTGTCACCAAAATATATTTTTTGTTGACAGTGTATATTCGTCATTTAAAATTATATTTATAATGACGAAACACAATAGTAGGTGACAAAATTTGATCGTATTAGTGACGAGTTATGTGTCATTAAAAATTTGACCAAATGTTGAATATTTAGAGACAAATTAAAAAATTTGGAATATCTCACAATAGCTTTTTTTTCACCAAATGTTGAATATTTAGAGACAAATTTAAAAATTGTCGCATATATCTATTGTTATTGTGATGCACCTTTAATGACGATCATTGTGACGTTAAAATTTTGTCATAAAAAAATATTAGTGATTATATGACAAATTTTGTCATCATGATTTATCAAATTTCTTATGGTGATACCATTCAACAGCTTCTTACGATTTGAATTCGCATTTAAATCTTTGATGAGATTTAGATTCTTCTTGAGATTGTGATTCACATTGAATCTTTGTAGATCGACACTATGTATTTATGAGAATAATGAATGTAAAATTAAGGATATTTATCATTAAATTTATTCCCAATTTGAAGTATTGACTTTTTGGTTGATAATGATATTCATATTTATCGATATTAATATTATAATAATATAATATGTTCAGAAATATATATGATTTATATTCAAGTTTGCTTGTATTACAACTAAACAAATCAATATTCATCATTATTTTTATATTCAACTCAAAATTGGACAAGCTAGAATATTAGCATCTGAAAAAATATATATTTCTTTGAAATTGACATAAATATTGAATGTTGATATTGAAAATCTTTGAAAAAATGATGAAAATTCAAAATTAACGATATTTATATTTTGATATAAACTTAAATATACATGATTAAAGGTATTCCCAATTTCATTATTATAAAATTGATCTAGAGAATAATTATATTGATCTAAAATAATCATAATTATTCATACATTCTTAAATTTTGAAGTATTGGTGTTTTCCTCCATAATGACATTTTAAATTTGATATTTATTGACAATCATTTGCTTTTTTACTGTCAAGAGTAAATCGAATATAATTTAAAAATTATTACACATATATAATTAAATGATAGTCCTATATTGAGTACAAAAATTTTTATTTTATATATTTTGTTGGTCCAAGTGGTCAGAGGTTCAGAGGGGCTATAATTGGAGATACCATTGTTTCTGGTACAGAAGTTCCTATAAAAATGAGAAATGCCCTACCTTTGAGTGCGGTTTGAACTATTGATTTACGTAATTGGAAGTAACCAATTAGGTTTACGACGAAACCTAGAAATCGATCACTGATCCAATTTGAGTACCTCTACAGGATAGACCTCAACAGAAAACTGAAGAGTAACGGCAACAAGTTTTCTTTTATCACTTAGGAGCCGTGTGAGATGAAAGTCTCATGCACAGTTTTGAATGAGAGAAAGAAGTGAGGAATCCTCTTTTCGACTCTGACTCTCCCACTCTTTCTTTCTGTTACTTCGAAAGTAGCTGCGTCACCTTCAGCCACTCGAATTTTCGATATTCCTTTTTATTTCTCATCAAACGAATGGCATCTTCTTTTGGAAATCCTAGCTATTCTTAGCATGATATTGGGAAATATCATTGCTATTACTCAAACAAGCATGAAACGTATGCTGGCATATTCGTCCATAGGTATATTATATATATATATTTGATATAATTACTATTAATTATTAATTGTTTTTTGGCCTCATCTGTTTTGTGGAAAGAGCTAATCAAAAATTTTCATTATATCCCCTCTAAGGATTTTATTTCATCGGATATTTCGTAAGGATAAAATAAGGGATATAGTACAAAATAGACTTTTTTTTTTGAATCTTCTTAAAACAAATTTCAATTAAAACTAATATATCGAAAATCAAAATTTACAACTAAATTATTAAAATGGATTTCGATCAGAAACCTGGCAGTTAGCTGATTCAGGTTTCTTACTCGGTGATCACAGTATGCAGCGGAATAAACTTATGATAGAGTTTCTTTGGAAAACAGTTTTCTTTTCTAAAGAATGATTTTATCAGAATCCTTTTCATAGAATGCTTATGATATGCTTAGCAAGATAGATATTTATAAATGCATGCAATACAACAAATAAATATTAATAAACACTTAGGGTTTATAGTGGTTCGAAGGTGGTGTAATCCTTCTACGTCCACTCTACTCCTTTGCAAGGAGGAACTTCATTATGGTCGGTTTGCTTTACAAGACACAACCTTACAAACTTCTTCCAAATAAGTTAAACTTACTAGAATCAAAGATTCCTAGGTCAAATCTCACACAGGGTACAATATCTCACACAGAGATAATAGTCTACACAAGACTACAAACACATAACAAGGATCCAATCCTCTCAACTAAGGACACCAAACTAAAACAACCTAGCACACAACAAATAGTTAAAAGTATATGTGTTTCTTCAATGGGTGCAACACTGAAGTCAGCCTTGAACTTGATAGCTCGAGTGCTTGAGTAGACTGCTTCGAAGGTTGAGTGACTGAACTTGGTAAGCTTTGAATAATAGCTTGGAAATTAAGAGCTTTGAAAATATTCGCAATGTATTCAGTAGTTCAGTAGTCTTCATGGTCACTCCATTCTTCTATTTATATCAGTTGGAAAATGCCCGTTGAAGAGATGCATTGTCCTTGTTGCATTTCAAATTTGATCTTGCAAATCTTTGCAATTAATGCATCTGAGAAACTGGGGATATAGAACATGTCCTACTTTGATCCGCATTAATGGCGTCACTCCTCGACTACAGTGTTTTTGCAGAGCCGCGGGTCCAGGTGGCGTCACCTTATTGGTTAGACACTAACTTCTATCTAACGAATGTTTAACAGGTTCCATACCTCGTACAACATTCATATCATTCCTCGTACTGTAGTGAATAAGTTAGATATACTTACAACTTTCTGGTTGGTTTGCAGTGGTTGTTTATTATTCTGTACTGGCAATCTGATCTGCGTTAGCTTCCTGTTTCAGAACGGTTTCCTATTCTTGAAACCTGCAGTCAGCTTTTTGACCTGCGATAGCTTCCTGATTCTAAACAGCTTCCTGTTCCAGAATCCTGCAGACATCTTCCAGTTCCTCTTACCGTCATCTGTTTGGTGCTTCCTAATCCAACTACTTGATTTTGGTTCCTTCTTCAGCTTACTGACTTTCCATGCTGAAAGTCAGTTTTCAAGATAACTTACCTCCAGAATCCTGCTAAGATCAGTATTTTACATCTTCCTGATCTATACAACTTTACAACTCTAAGACTTAGAAAAATTAAACTTATCAACCAAAAATCCACTTATAAACTGTGAAAAATGGGTACTCTAAAGTCTCATCTAATATTACATTGTCTCATCAAAACCTATCAGAAATATCCCAACACATTTGATGACATTGTTCCAAATATATCACTAAATTGACAAATATATTAGCATCCCAAAATATTCATAAATTAATTATTCTTTTAAAAGGCATCATTACACACTTATTTTTAATGTCATTTTAAGAAAATGTCATTAAATTTATGTCACTAAAAGTCGGACTCTTTTAATATATTGACGATTTTTTTAGGCGTAGCAATTTTTCACAAATTATATATACTTTTAAAATAGTGTCACTAAACACTTATTTTTAATGACGTTTAAAAGAAAACATCATTAGATTTGCGTCACTAAAACTTTGACTCTTTTAATATAGTGATAATTATTTTTAAATGTCGTAATTTTTATATAAATAAAATACACTTTGAAAAAAGTATCACTAAACGTTTATTTTTAATAACATTTTAAAAAATGTCATTTGGACGGACAAGTGTAGACTATGGCGGAAAGATAATAGATTCATTAAATTTGTGTCACTATGAGTCCAAAATCTGACGCTTTTAAAAAATGTCAACAATATTATATAATTGATAACGTTTTTGTAAAAAGGTCACTAAATTGATAAACGGACGTTTTTCTGAGAGCATCACAGTTTTTCATAAATTAAATATGCTTTTGAAAAAATGTCTCTAAACACTTATTTTTAAGAACAATTTAATAAAATACCATTAAATTTGTATTACTAAGCGTCTTTTTTCTTGTAGTGAGATTCATGTCAATCTCTCCGTCACTATTAGAACCCGAAATTTCACTTGTCTTCCGCTTGGACTAACTTATTCATCATATATATTTAATGTTTTATTTTATTAATATATGTTACTATATAACTAATATATTAAGCTGAAATCGTTAATTGTGCGATTATTTAGTTATGAAATAGTTCAGTTACTTGTACATTTAGTGGTCTTAAAAAATCAAAATAATTTAAAGAAATTATAAATACCCTTAAACGAAAGCATTAAGAACATACAACTAATATGAGGTTATTCATAGCATGATGAATTTTCATCTAGTTCGAAGATATATAATAGAAAATAAGAAATTCATTTCACCACGAAACCACTCTTTCTTATACAATTTAAATTAATAGAAAAATGAAATCGAATAACGTGGAAATAGTACATGTCAGCACTTAATTTCGCAATAATATTCGAATGACGTGGAAATAGTGCTTGTCTAATTACTTGATTTTCTCAAATAACTACAATCTATCACATATCATATATAATGGACAAATCGAATTAGCTATTTAATATATTTATTTGCAATTATAGGTGTTGGGACTTAAATGTCAGGACCTGAATTGATATGGATTTGTATTCGTCCATATTAAAATGGACAGAAATAAGCATCTTTCATACAAATAATGTGAAAATTATGTCCCAATAGCTAAAACTCTCAAATTTGTCCCTAGGATATATGTTGCTCTATCAAAAGTGGCATTCACAAAAATCTCACATTAATATAACATTTGATATAAAAAAAAAAAAAAAAAAAGAAGCTGATATTAAATTTATTCAAAAATATCACTCATAGTTCTTGTATAATCACACATGATCATAAGCGACTTTATGTTTTTGTAGTTGTAACTTGAGATTTATTTCTCTTTGTAGGGAGTTTCCAAATTCTCTTTTTAATTAATTGGATGTAATCAATATCTAGTTAGCTACAACTTGTATCTTATTCTTTTTAACCTTTTTTTATATGAATACATGATTATTGTTATTAAAGAAAATGGTAACCATAATATACATGTAATTAATTAGATAACAAAAGAAGAAACAAATGTAAACACAATATAAGATAAACCATTCTAAATGCAAACATTAGCTAGTTCGTGGGTAAATAAAGTAGGTTTAAGAAATCGAAACGTACAAGTCTCAAGCAACAAATTAATTAATTGGCCGACTCAAACCATTGAATTAATAAGCCCTGTTTTATGGCCAATTTCTGGAACCAAATTAAACACTACTTAATCAGCATACAACATTGCATCTTATTCCATGGGAGTTGTTTTTGAACGATAACCTAATTATAAACTCTCTCTCTCTGATTATATTCTCAATTTTGACTTATTTGGAGTTTTGTTCATCATGATTTATTAAGCTATCATATGATGATACTTTTGTCATCATTATACATTTTTATGTTCATACACTCCATTATAAATTTGAAGATTCTGAACTTTATTTAGGTGGATAAATTGGCATGTTGCACCTTTCAAATAAGGGTTTTTGGCACTTTGTACCTCAAAACTTAAAAATGGCACTTTGCAACCTCCATTTTAATTGAGGTAGAAATATATTCCCGGCCAGAATCATTTTAGCATTGACTTGATGAGGGGACTTTTTTTGTTTATCAAGTTAATTCCTACTTGTTCACTTTTAATGTGAAACTCATAAATTCAGAGAAAATTGTAGTTTTGATTTCAAGAGCATGGAGTCATTTAATTCGAATGGTCCAAACACTTGCACTTTTAATTTTAAAGTCAAAAAATCACTCATATTTGGTCTCATAATGTATTTTCTAAGCGCTCTCAAATCTGTTGATGTCTAACGATTTTGACCATTTGATTGCTAATTAGTAACTACCTTATGTAATGGGACCAAAATTGCAATATCTTAAAATCCTTATAAATTGTTTCAATAAATTCAAAAATTATAAGAGAGAAAAAATTATAAACATATTTAATAAATCCAAAAAAAAAAAGAAGCAAAAAAAAAATCTATAAAGTATTTAATAAAATCTGAAAACTAGAAAATAAAATTTCAAAATTATGTGAAACAAACCAAAAACATATATAATGACATAAGATATATATATATATTTATTATTAAAACTTATTTAATAAATATGAAACGTACCAAACAAAATTTGAAAATTATCTAAATAAATCTATCATTTGCTAAATAAACTAGAAACAAACAAATAAAAATTGAAACTTATTACATAACTACTGAAATGACAAAAATAGATATATATTAATTTGGAAACGAAATAAATTTTGTAACTCTAAGAGGCTACCAAATTAGAATCTGAAATTATTTTTAATTAAAAAGCTTAAAATTAACAAATAAAACAAGTACATAAAGAATAATTCTAAAAATGAAAAAAAAACTTAAATTTACAAAAATCTAAAATGTGTATATGATTTAATAGATAAACCATGAAATGGGGAGACGTGGTGCTGGTTGAGTGACAACATTTAATAGATAAAACAATTATCCGCTGAAATGAGCCACTACAAATTAAAGTCAAATAGACTGCAAGTTGCTAACAAAATTATATTTTGATTGGCAAAATGCCAATTTTTAGATTTTGGGACTAAATGCCAAACACACCCTACATGGGGATTCAAGGTGCTAATTACCTTAATTTTCCTCAATAACATTCTTATATCAAGAAATGTCGAGATTATGTGATTTTAATTTATATATATATATATATATATATATATATATATATATATAGTATCCACTATTCTAAAAATTGGATTAGGCGGGACGGTTGCTAAACACATCCATTTTAGTTTATTCTGTCATTATAAGCGTTAGTTGAACGGTGGGGATATTAAGTGCCAACTAATTTTTTTTTTCTTTTTTAACTTCTAACATTGTGTTGTTAGTGTATTATTGTATTATATAGAGTTCTATCATATATTTATTACATAGATAAATACAAAAGAACAACAAAATTCATGTGACGTGCAATTAAAAAATAATCATTAAAAATATTATATATAAATATAATTCAAATGAAATTTCTATTTTGTCTTCAACATAACTTAAAAACAAAATGATAGAAAAAATAAAAAAAAATTGTAAAATAAGAAAATCATGAAAAACAGTTAACATAATAATAAAAAAATTAATTTAAATTTATACTCTACATGTAATCAACTACTAAACATCGTAAACGTTCATTGGAAAACACTAAATATAAAATTATGCCGACAATTCGTGAAATATGATAAGAGGGCATTAGTGTCGGCAGTGGGGGCCCACATTCAGCCTACACAATTGGAATAAATTAAGCCCTTTCGTCTCAAATTACATAATTAATTTGTGCCACTGTATAATTATAAAGCTGTTGCTTGTGAAAAGAAGAAGATTATAGATTCGAAAGTTATTGCCCACCAATCTAATCATTTCTAATATTATTGCCTCCAGAAAAATAATCAAATTATTTCAATTATTATATGCTTTTATTCTGAATAATTCATCCGTATTATTTAATTGAGTTGATTATAAAAAAAATAATAAACTATGAGTCTGTTTTCAATTTTCAACTGCATATATAGGAGCTTTTAATGTATAAATTTTACTAAGAATATATTTTTTTCATTAATACATTGACAAATGTTTCTACATATAATTGTGACATCATCATCATTGGACATGCCTCTATTAGATCATCTATCATAAAAATGAAAAATGTGATAAGCTCTAATCTCCTGCCTAAATTCATTTTGGTAGTGGAGAATAACATATAAATTAGTGGTGAAGTTGTGACGATATCTCATTAAGATGCGTCCAATAGATGATGGAAAAAAGAGTTGATATTATTATTGAAAATCTTTTCGTTCGTGGATAAAAAGAATGATGTTTTAAATTTAAAATTCATATTTGCAATTAAGAATTGACCATTATTCATGATTTTTTTTTCATAATAGCCCTAGCCGTATTTAATTTTTGTATTCAATATTTTTAGTTTTAAAAATAGAAATTAGAAATCAATGTCATCTTGTTCAAGTTCTTGAATCAAGATTATGTAAATGCATAAACTGATAGACATACATTTTATGAATGATAAATTGTTATTAGAAAAAATTATAAATATATATGTTTGTGTATGTATACAAGAAATTGTTACATGAAATTTAGCTATTATAATGCTCCAAAATATACATAGGACACATATAGTTCATTGATGATCATACAAACTATGATCTGCAATAATTTGGTCAAATTAGTTGTTGAAAATTCTGAATTAGAATGTCAATAAATGGCAGGTAAATGGGGTCTGTTTTAAAGAATTCGAGAAATTAAAATGTGACAAACCAATATTCAAAGTTGTACAAGTTTTGATCAGTGCATCTTAATTACTTCAACTTTTTTACTCTGAGAATTGGTTGAGATATGTAACCCAATTATGAGACAAACTAAACTTACTTACGAACTACTTTATTCTTAAAATATGTAATAATCTTGCATATCAATAAACTTGTTGCTTGTTTTAAGGAGTTAAAGAAATCTCATTCAATTAAACATTATAGATATAGAAGTTGAGATTACGGGGAAATAAGGCCAATTATCCATATAAAATTATCGGAGTTAATACTATATGTGACACAAAGTGACGTATATAGTACATGACACTGATATTGTTCTACATAATTCATCTTGATTTTGCATACTCATTTCAGTTGGGTAGCATCTTAATTTATATAATTAAGATTGATAAACCTTGTGCTACACGAATACGATTAGTTGTCTCATGGAATGAGAATGTTCATGAATCCACTATATGTCCAAACTGACAACATTAAATATATTTGTGGTGCTAAAATCTGACACGAGGATATGTTTTTCAGAAAACCCACAACACTAACATGTTTGCCATGCTTTTACATATTATTTATATATTTTTTCATCACTGGTCATTTATATGTTTCATGTAATGTCCCAAAACTAGCTACTAATTACATAACTTGGAGAGATTTTCAACATGTCCTAACACAGATTGAAAGAATTTAAAAATATGAATTTTTGCTTAATTTGATCCTTATTTCATGTAATTCGGTTAGATATGATATTTATTTTTGGGTAAAATTCATCCCTAAAATTAGGTCAGAGTGGGAGAGTAGTGAGCATCCGTACCACATATACATAAAATCAACCGAGTACAATGACATTAATTATATCTAAGACCTTTTTACTTCTAAAATATTCAACATCTGCCTCTAATTGATTAAGTCTTAATTTATGTTCTGACAAGAGCTTCTGGTTTAAGTAGGAGTACACACTATCTTGCAGATTATTTGTGAGATATATTTAATTAACTTGAGTTCTTTTTCATAATAATTTCTCAGATTTTATTAAATTATTTTGATTTATTAAAATAAGTTCTCTTATTTTATTGGATAATAATTTAATTTTTTTATATTTATTAATTATTTTTTATTTATTAAAGAAATTTCGTAATTTTCATATTTATTTTTATTATTTTAAACAATTTTATTTTTTATTAGGTTATCTTAAAATTTATTTAATTATCTTTAGACTTCTTTTTTTTTTTTTTTTTATATTTTCCACATATTTTTAAATTCAATATATTACTTTTCTGAGATAATTGTCTAAGAAAAGGTTTTTGCGTAATATTGGGATCAGCAATTTCAGCTTAATTGAAATAGTTGGACCGAAAAATTGAAGGGCCTAATTGAAAAAAATCACAAAATTAGAATTTTAACCCTTTAAATTTAGTCAAAATAATCACAACATTTACCAACTGTCGCAATTCGGATTACAATTTTATTTTTTGATAATCAGAGTCCACAGCAAAAGTGCCACAACTGATGTTATGCAATTTCGAAAAAGAAAATTCCAAGGTCACGTTGCTAATTTTTTTTATTTTTTTTCAAAAATTGCACTTTAATCCTAAGTCAAAACGAGTTCATTTCAGGTAAATTTAAATCTAAAACTTTTTGGTTGTATTTGAGAATAGATAAATTACAATTATGTGGCTTATGTGAGTCAGATACACTAATTAATTGAACACATGAATTTAGATTGTTGAAATAGAATTGACAAAAACTTTTGTGCACAAGATGTATGGATCCAAATCTGTGCACAACAATACTATTATATTATATTATATGAAGTAATATTGTTATATTATATGAGTGATACTGTTATATTATATATAGTTTTAACAATATCACTCATATAATATAACAGTATTACTTCATATAATACAACAGTATTGTTGTGCACAAATCTGGATTTATGGACCTTGTGCACAGGAGTGTCACTCAATAGAATTATGATTCGTGATATAACATTTGAGGTGGCTTTTTTCCAAACATGTGAACTCCCGCTGCAAAAAATAGAATCATAATTTAAAATTCATTAATAATTACTAAATGCCGTGGTTTATTTTACTAAATTAAAAATAAAATTATAATTTAGTAATGATAAGGAATCCACCGTTTGGTTCCTTATGGAGCCAATCTTGTTTATGTGGCAATCCACGTCTTGTTTTCTTTTTTCTTTCTTTTCTTACGTTTCAATTACCGCGTAACATTCTTTTTTATTTTATTGCATTTTTAAATAAATCTTCTTTTCATATTCATCTAAAATTCTATCTCTCCACATCTTTTTCTAACTCATCTCATTTTATCTTTTTTTTTCCTCTATTTAACATTAATACTAATTTTCAATTTTTTTTATTTCTCTTATTATTAATAATACTTGGAAAAATATTTTAAGATTTTTTTAAACTTATATATATGTTTAGTAATTGTCGTAGTTTCATTAATATCAATAATATTTGGAAAAATATCTTAAGATTTTTTTTAATTGTACATAAGTATCAATAGTATTTGGAAAGATATTTTAAGATTTTTTTTAATTTTTATATAAGTTTAGAATTGTCTAAATATTTCATATACTTACGTTTCAATTAGCGCGTATCATTCTTTTTTATTTTATTGCATTTTTAAATAAATCTTTTTTTCTTATTCACCTAAAATTCTATGTCGACACATGTTTTTCAAACTCATCTCATTTGATCTCCATCTCCATACATCTTTTTCAAACTCATCTCATTTTATCTCCATTTTTTTTTCTGTATTTAACATTAATACTAATTTTCAATTTATTTTCTTCTTTCGTAGGTTCATTATCTCATTTGATCTCCATCTTCATACATCTTTTTCAAACTCATCTCATTTGATCTCCATCTCCATACATATTTTTCAAACTCATCTCATTTTATCTCCATTTTTTTTTTCTGTATTTAACATTAATACTAATTTTCAATTTATTTTCTTCTTTCGTAGGTTCATTATCCCATTTGATCTCCATCTTCATACATCTTTTTCAAACTCATCTCATTGTATCTCCATTTTTTTTCTATATTTAACATTAATACTAATTTTCAATTTATTTTCTTCTTTCGTAGGTTCATTAATACCAATAGTATTTGGAATTTTTTTTTCTCTATTTAACATTAATACTAATTTTCATTTTCTTTTCTTGTCTCGTAGTTTCATCAATATCAATAGTACTTAGAAAAATATTTTAAGATTTTTTTTAATTGTACGTAAGTTTAGAAATTGTCTAAAAATTTCATATACTTGTAGATTTTTATGTGTAATCTCAACCATCTACTTGGTAGATTTTTATGGAGTAATCTCACCATTTATTTTGTTTTAAGTTTAGAACTTGTCTAGAAAATTGTCTAAAAGTTCTTGTTTATTTTATGGGGTAATCTCAATCATTTATTTTTTTAATTCTATATATCTTTAGAACCTGTCTATTTTAAGTTTAAAACTTCTCTAGAAAATTGTCTAAAAGTTCTTGAAGTTCTTGTTGATTTTATGGGGTAATCTCAATCATCTATATTTTAAATTCTATATATCTTTAGAATTTGTATATTTTAAGTTTAAAACTTGTCTAGAAAATTGTCTAAAAGTTCTTGTTGAAAAATATTTTAAGATTTTTTTTAATTGTACATAAGTTTAGAAATTGTCTAAAAATTTCATGTATTTGTAGATGTTTATGTGTAATCTCAACCATCTACTTTGTAAATTTTTATGGAGTAATTTCACCATCTATTTTGTTTTAAGTTTAGAACTTGTTTAGAACCTGTCTAAATTTTTTTTAATTCTATATATCTTTAGAACTTGTCTA
The DNA here is from genome assembly GCA_954870855.1 of Scutellaria minor. Classification (NCBI taxonomy): domain Eukaryota; kingdom Viridiplantae; phylum Streptophyta; class Magnoliopsida; order Lamiales; family Lamiaceae; genus Scutellaria; species Scutellaria minor. The sequence goes on from OX940729.1 coordinate 8,341,319, forward strand.
GACATCAACCATTTATTTTATTTTTTTTAATAAGAATGTTAGGATCTTTTTTATTTATTTATTTTTATTTATGTCAACAACAACAAATAAGAATGTTTCGATGTTTTTCTTTTATTTATTTTTATTTATGTCAAGAATAACAAATAAGAATGTTAGGATGTTTTTCTTTTATTTATTTTGACATTTGATAGGTTTTATTTATTTATATTTATGTCAAGAACAACAAATAAGAATGTAAGAATGTATGTTTTTCTTTTATTTATTTTAACATTTGATAGGTTTTATGTATTTATATTTGTAATCTTCACAATGTATAAGGAGGTGACAAAAACTATAAAATGACAAGTTCTAAACTTATGTACAATTCAAACAAAATAGATGGTTGATATTACATCATAAAGATCTACAAAATAGATGGTTGAATTTACTTCATAAAGATCTACAAGTACATAACATTTTTAAACAATTTGTAAACTTATGTACAATTAAAAAAAAATTAAAATATTTTTCCAAGTACTATTGATATTAATGGAAACTACAAGATAAGAAAAGAAATTGAAAATTAGTATTAATGTTAAATATATATAAAAAAAAAATGTGGATATAATGAGATGAGTTTCAAAAGAATGTGTGGAGATAGAATTTTAGATGAATAAGAAAAAAGATTTATTTAAAAATACAATAAAATAAAAAAGAATGATGCACGCTAATTCAAACGTATGAAAAGAAAGGAAAAGGAAAAAGGAAAACAAAGCGTGGATTGTCACGTAAGCAAGATTGGCTCCATAAGGAACCCAACCCAACGGTGGGTTCGTTATCATTACTATATATATATTCACAATCTGACTAATTTTAAAGTCATAAATTGTTAGGCCAAATGCATATGGCCAAGCCGTAATCTAAATGTAAGATCCTTTTAGTTACGGGGCAAAACAACAATTATCCCTTTTTTAACTACAAAGAAAAGAAAATGTCATCAATTTTTTTACGAGGGAAAAAATGTTATCAAACTGATTGGTCTGGTTCATGTAATTATGCTAATTCAGATTATGACCACTCAACGTCTGAAATATCCAATCATTAATTTGACATAAATACCAGCTATCATTAAAATGGCAAGATTTGTTACTGTATGAGCGTCATAGTTAATCATCAGTTGAGGCCACCAAAGGACAAACCCTTACGTTGTATGATCAGAAATGAATTATAATAATGCATGCTGTTGATCCATTGATTAATTAAATAATTAGGAAATTAATTTCGTTTTCTTTTCTCCTTCTCTTTAAAGGATATGATTAATTTATACTTGCACCTACTATTTTTGTATTCATGACAATATAATGCAATATTCAATAAATACCTAGCTAGCTAGTAGCCGGCGCTTTCAAGTAACACCATAAATTTAGTTACTTTGTGGTGTGGTGGGTGTTTGAGCTACATCATAAATATTTGACATAGTTTATAAAAAATAACAATGTCGATCCTATATAAAATAATGATCCAGAGTAAGCACTGGAGTAAAATTGTTCTTAAAAATTTCAAATTCAATAAGACCCAATTTGTATAGAGTGATTTGAAATGAATGAATTTTAAATCCAATTAAATTTGAGTGAATTTGGAATTCACCTGTATTACTAAAAAATTAGTTTAAAATGAAAACGATAAATTTCAAATCAGCATCTATTCAAACACCATCAATGAATTTACGGTTACAAATTTCAAATCATTCCAACCCAATGAAGCCTGAATGAATTTACTAATAACTTAGGTTGTACTAAATGTAAAATTGATTAATGCAACACCTATAAAATTAAAGAGATAAAATCACGCAAAGATTCACAAGATGAAAAAATAGATCTTAGGGTATGCTTCCATTAGATTCTTCCACAAGATACCAAATCAACAAATCTAAATTCGAAAATTTAATTATCTCTATGTGAACAATCATAATGATTTGTTAAATCTCTTCTCCGAGGCAACTTAATAGTTGATTCATTATTCATGTTAGCATTACTACTCAACATGTATACTTATGATACTTAACTTTTAAAAATAAAAGAGCCAAAGATGAATTATAATCACAAACAACATGTCTTCAAACTATACAACTATTCATGTCATAAATTCAAACATCACATGATATTAAATCTCATCTCCACTAAATAGGGTATATAAATCTTAAAAAGGCATTAAAGTCCAAGGCATTAAAGTCGGAAAATACGTATTTTCCTTATTTCTAAAATAAGGCAAAAAGATTCGTGTAAGCTTTCTTGAAGTTCAAAAATGGCAAATTGTTAAAGATATACTCCATAATATAAATCTTATTGCCTTAACATACCTAATTAGTATTAAACATTAAAATTAATAGCCACAGATATAACCGTCGAAATTCTTTTTCTTTGAACAGCAAACATAACAAGTCTAAAAATTCTTCTGTCAAACATAGTTAAAAGTTAAATAATACACGAAGGAAAGATTATTGTGATACTCCACGTTGATTGTGGAATCAAATTGAGTGGTCTATTATATGACACTTAATTCATATATATGTGATTAACAGTATGCATTAATTTCTTTGTGTTTCACTAGTTGTTAGTGTTTAATAATATATGTATATACATACCCCTTTTATAAATAAGGATATGTATCCTTTCATGGTATTCTTCTATCTCATTTTTCAACTATAAACAAGCGTAAAGTTATTTTTCAAAAATGAGCAACCCTAACTAACAAGCTACCTAGCTCATTACAAAAAGAAAGAAAAGTGCCAAGAACATATATTATACTAATATATGTATATACACAAATATATATATATATATATATATATATATATATATATATATATATATATATATACATTTCTTGTCCGCATGCAATTACCAACTGATCTCTCTCTCTCTCTCTCTCTGTGTTTTGTCTTTAAGTGCATTTCCTACTTCAAGAATTCAACCTCCTTATCACTACATAATTTTCTCACGTGGGACCCAAAAATCTTCTTATTTATACCAAAGTATAGTGCTAACATTTCGACACACAATAATTAGAGCAAACATTAAATTCTCCAAACAGTATCTACACTTTTGTTCTGAGCAGTATCAATCATATATGGCTCTCCAGCTTCTTTATTTCCTCTTGCTTTTCATGTTACCTCTCAGAAATAATGGGCAGGGTCCACCTGCACCAGGCTACTACCCCAGTTCAAGAATTGGTACAATTGGGTTCAACCAAGCCTACAGAAATCTTTGGGGTTCTCAGCATCAAAGACTTGACCAAAACACACTCACTATTTGGCTTGATAAGACTTCTGGTTATATACATGCACTATTTAAAAGCACTATATTAAATGTCCCATTTTTTAGTAGTTTAAAATACTTTTAGATAAGATAGAATGTGTCCATATTGTGATCACAATATTTGTGATGGGCTCTAACTATATTGTTTTATTTTGGTAGGGAGTGGATTCAAGTCATTGAATCCTTATTCATCAGGTTATTTTGGTGCAGCAATCAAGCTCCAATCTGGCTATACTGCTGGAGTTATTACCTCTTTCTATGTGAGAAATTTAAGAATTAATATTATTCAGTTATATATGCTGTGTCATTTGAAATTGATTAAAGAGTTTTTTTTTTTTTTTTTTTTTTTTTTTTTTTAACTAAATAAAAAATGGCAGCTTTCAAACACTGAGCAACATCCAGGGAACCATGATGAGATTGATATAGAATTTCTTGGCACCACATTTGGGAAACCGTATGTTCTTCAAACAAATGTTTACATAAGAGGGAGTGGAGATGGAAATATTATTGGCAGAGAGATGAAATTTCATCTCTGGTTTGATCCCACCAAAGCTTTTCACAATTATGCTATCCTTTGGAATCCCTCTGAGATCATGTGAGTTTATATATAATATTTTTTTCCCATCTCTCTCTCTCGCTAGAAAAACATTTGGATAGGTTGATTTGAGGAGGGATTTAAAACTCATATTAGCAAATCCATCGATGGTATCTGGATAGATGTGGACTTTAAATCCACTAGTTTCATTTTAAACTGATATTTGACTCATTTGGCTGAATCAAAATCCATTCTAACTTAAATGTATTTGAAACTTCATTTTAAATCCTAAATATCAAAATCAAAATCTATCCAAACACAACCTAAAGGAAGGGCAACCTTCCATATAAATTAAATAACTTTTTCTATATTTGTTTTTCATGCACCTAGTATATATAGTGGTAAACATTCCTTTATCTCAAATTTTCTTTATTAAAAGTGACTTCATTTAGTTTGTCATGGATATGTGACAATGAACCATAAACATCACATGCAACTAAATGCATGCAAAACGTCTTTAATTGAGAGAGAGAGAGAGAGAGAGATCATTAAAAAAAAAAAAAAAAGTAGTACAATAATTAGCCTTTCATTTTCTGAAAAAGGGTTTTCACACGATGTGGAATTGTAGGTTTCTTGTAGATGACGTGCCAATAAGAAGGTATCCAAAGAAAAGCGAAGCGACATTTCCATCAAGGCCCATGTTTGTGTATGGATCAATATGGGATGCCTCTTCATGGGCCACTGAGAATGGCAAATACAAAGCTGACTACAATTACCAACCCTTTGTTGGCTATTACAACAATTTCAAGATTCAAGCTTGCAACCCTAACGCCGCCTCCTCCTGCCGCCCCGCCTCCGCCTCTCCAGCCGGCACCCCCGGCCTGAGCCGCCAGCAGTTCGCAGCCTTGGCTTGGGTCCAAAAATATAACAAGATTTATGATTATTGCAGGGATCCCAAACGTGACCATAGGCTCATACCCGAGTGCTAGCTAGGGTTTGGCCCCAATTTGGTTGGATTTTTCTATATCATTATGGAGTGTCTTGAGATGGGCATACTTGCTATAAATATTGATCGTATTAAATGGTTTGTTAAGGCAAAGCGTCCAAGTCTCCATAATTTGTAATTCAAGTTGTTTGTGAATGAAATCAATTTGTGAATTCATGTATAATTTGAATGTGATCATAAGATAGTGATAAAATAAAAATAATCTCTGGCCTCTGGTTTGTGAAGGCAGGAACTTTGCCACTACATGTATATGTTTCTCTTATGTATTTTACATTTACAATGAATAAGAAAAAAAATCCCTCAATTAATTTGTTTTATTCATTACGTGTCATATCCTAAAGTGTTTATTGATAACACTTCATTCGTTTGAAAAATAAGTGTGATTTTGGAGTTTTTGCCAATAAAGTAAGAAATATAAAAATTGGACAAATATACCTTTTTACAAATCAAAAAATTTAGAATTCAAAATTGAAAATAGAATCAAATTAATTTCATAAAAAGTATCATATTAATTAATTAAATCCCTAAATTAATTAATAGGCATAATTTGGAAATAAAATTACATAAAAGTCTAAAACGACACTAATTTGAAAAAAATTTAGACTTCAGAACGACACTTATTTTGAAGAGTTGCACTCCTGTGAACCTGATGTACACATACACGCGGGTCGGGTCTAGGTTGATCCGGATCCGCGCACTTTTCCTTTTTGTTTTTTTTTTTGTCATGACTTTTATGTTATGTTAGACATATCTTTATGTTATATTAGTTATATTTTTATGTTATATTAGTCATACCTTAATGTCCAAATATCATACATTTATTAAATACTTTTAACTCTAAAAAAACCCTAATTTCGCCACAATTTATACATGTTTACCTTTATATGATATTACTTATACCTTTATATCAACGTAGTCACACATTTATATAATATATAAAAGTACAGCTAACATAATTAAAAGGTATATCTAACATAACTAAAATGTATGAAATGTTAATATGTTTGTCTAAAAAAAATATTAAGGTACAACTAACATAACTAAAAAGTAGCTTCTGTATGAAGGTATAACTAACATAATATAAAGGTATGACATTTGAGAGCATGTTTAGCGAATTTTGTGCACGACCTGATGGTGCATGCGGGCACGTGGCTGCGCGTGGTGGGACGGATAGACCCGAATGCACGGATTTAGGATTTGTGCACTAAGTGCACAATAGTTTTTGTGTATTTTTTAAGCGGAGGGAGTATTATTTTGAAATTGAAGTTAGAGATGTTACACAATTTTATTTAAATTAAAGCTGGATCACCCGTAGTTTTTATGCTTGACAGAACTTTTGTTGAACCGATGAAATTATTAATAAATCATAATTAAACATAGGATATGAATATGACTCTTATATATTTTGTAAATTTTAATAATAATAAAATATAAAAATTAAATAAGTTAATTTGAAATAAATTGATAATGATTAGTGAACAGATAAAAATTTATTTGGTATAAATGGGATCGATGGAGATCATCATGCACTACAAGAAAAAATGAGTATTTGCGATGTCAAAAATGTTGTGGCAAAATAACTTTTTTTCATTGTTTTTTGTGCCAACGTATTGTCAATTTATATTAATATTTTTTGTGATAATTTGTTGTCGCAATAACTAGACTTTTTGTGATTACTTTCATTGTCACAAAAAATCTTATCACAAATACTCTTTTTTCTTAAAGTGATGATTATATCAAAACAAATTTGATGAGGTTCAAATGGAATTAAACTATATATATATATATATATATATATATATGTGTGTGTAAATTATGATTAATCGTGATGACCCATGCTCTCAATAATTATTTATATTGTATTAACGTAAAATTACATAAATCTTTATTTTTGTTTTTGGAATTTTTTGCAAGTACTAATTTGTGATTAAAAAAATAAATTCCTTTATATCTACTCAGGAAATTTAATGTCGTGATAGATAATATATATTAAATGGGAGTATCAAGTATATGTCATGAGTGCTGTGAGAATTATGAATACGGTCGTCGATCAATCTGATTCATTTATTATTGAGTACGACTTTACAATTAAGAATTTGAATTTGAATGTGATATCATTAGACAATTCAAATTACTTAATACTACTACATAAAATGATTTCTTATAAATAACAAACTAAAAATTATATTAGATTTAAAAATAAATAAATAACAATCTTAAAAGAAAAAATATATTGGTCTTTAAATTTTATTTTAGCTCGATCGGGTCATTAGATTTAATTAATAAATTTCTATATATATATAATTTTTTTTTTTTTTTGATAAGACTAAAGCTCAACTTGGACATGATTATAAAACAATAAAATTAAATTATGGACATTAATAACTGAACTTGATCGATCGTATTATAGATTGAATTAGATTCTCTCACTAAACAAAAATGAGTATTTGTGACAATAATTTGTTGTTGCAAAAATATTGATAATTGTCGTAAAAATATTTTGCGACAAAAGTTGTCGCTAAATTATTATTGCAAAAGTCTTCTCGTAAATAGTTTTTTATTTTTTGCTACAACATTGTTGTCACTAATGTATTAGCGACAACAATGTTGTCGCAAAAAAACTTTTACACATTATCTTTTGTGACAGTGTATTGTTAATTTATATTAATATTTTTTGCGACAATTTGTTGTCGCAATAATTAGACCTTTTGCGACTACTTTTGTTGTCACAAAAAATCATATCATAAATACTCATTTTTCTTGTAGTACTATTACGTTTGGTGTTACATCTCATGTTTTATAACATTTAATACGCAACATGTATTAAATAGTGATGCCATCGAATATACATGACGTGTGCTGATTATTTTGGAATAGAAAATATAACATCAAGTGTAATAGAAGATCTTGTGTGATTATCGATATCGTTGAAATTGGGTTTATTTAGTAAGTTAAACAAATAACCCTCGATCACATACAAATTTTAAGGCTTGATAAAGATTCTAACAAATTAAGATAAGCAATAGTATATGTTTAACTCGATTCACTTATATTTTGACTTCAATTATATTTTCATGATAAAGAAAGCATGGCATCGCTGTATATTGTAAAAAGCATGTTTAGGTCCCTATACTTTTAATTGTATATAATTGATTAAACATAGTTTTGCTTATTATATATTATGAACATTGACTCATTATATTTGCATTCACATCAAATTTCAGCTAGTGACATCTTTAATTACTTTGAATTAAAAGTTGTTCCTTATGTTAGACATGTTGATCCTTAACTATACGGATCAGAACTTGGTACAAATAGAACTATACCAAAACAAAAAAAAATTCATAAATAAAAGTATAGAAACTCGACTTCAATAGAGATGAACAAACAAGGATTAATATTTGTATATAAAAGTATGTGAGTTCAAGACGAATTCCTATAGATGAAAAAAAAAAGGTTGGGTAGGATTGTGTAACATTGTTTCATGGTTCTAGTCCTATAAAATAAGTTGACCCACATGTCATTCATTATCCATATATAAGTTTGTGAAGATGAGTTTGATTTATTGATAATAAGATTTCATCTCATAAATTTATATCCCTAAAATGATCTTATATAAGTTTTTGTATTAAAAAAAAAAAAACCAAAATTAATTTTTCAAGACACTAAATTTGCAAATAAGATCCTCTATTTCATATTGATATTTCATTTGATATTTCAAAATAACTATCACTCGCCAAGTGTAAAGATTACTTCATTAATTTACAGATAAATAAATTAAAAATAATATAATATAAAATGAAGGCAAAAACTTCTGTGTCCTTGGGACACGAATCTTAGCGCCCTGAGGGTCCACGCGCCCTCCACGCGTGCCGAGGGTCCACGCCCTCCACGAGCGCTGGATGCACGCCCACGCGCCCATGTGCGCACACCTAATAGGTATTTCATATTTGCTCTAAAGGTATCCCACATATACTCTTCAGGTATCAGATACCTTTAGTTCATGTTTATAATACCTATAAGACAAACCTGTAAAACCTCACAAAACAAGCGCCCATGCACGCGCAACTCATAAATCATGCGTCCACGCCGCCCTCGCACAGGTATCCCATGTATACCTTCAAGGTATCCCATGTATACCTTAAAGGTATACATTTGCGCCCATGCGCCCACGCCGCGCGCGCACCTCACAAACCGTGCACCCACATCACCCGCACACCCACGCCGTCCGCGCACGTTCAATGTATACATGTGATACCTTCAAGGCATTCCATGAATACCTTGAAGGTATACATGTGATACCTATACATGAAAATAAATAAAAAATTTGAGCGAAAAAAAATATTTAAAATTAATATGGGGCCCACAGGGTGGGCTGGGAACACGGTGTCCCGGGGACACAGAAGACCTACTCTAAAATGAAACATCAAATTGGATTGAGTATACAGTTGGGCTGATTTGTGCCTACCCAAGTCAAGTCTAATTTTGATTAAGGCCTCAGAGATCTTGGGCCTCATTTATAGGCCCAGAACCCACTGATATGAAAATTGTATTCGGGCTGAATTATTAATTAACGTATGTAAAATATTATTATAATTTTGCTGGACTCTAATGTGGTTTCTGGTTTGTCTTAGAAAGAAAAAAAAAATCTAAATTTTATATGACGGTGGGATTTGGACATGCATTTCCGTTGTAATAAGTTTGATATGTGTTTCTTTAGTACCTACTCGAAAAAGTATTTTCAGTAGAAATTCAGATCTAAATGCATTATTATTAGGGGTGGAAATCGGACGGATCGGATCGGAAATAAGGTATTTCAAAAAAAATTCGAAAATTTTCAAAATTGAAAAACCAATTTCGATTCTGATTTCGAAATTTTCGGAATTGTAAAATCCATTCCAATTCCGATTTTTCTGAAATTTCAGAATTCCGAAATTTTGGGCTTTTCGGAAATTTTTCGTAAATTTTATCATTAAAATAATAAATTTATATAAAATGTTATCATTTTTAATGAAATTTATGTTATATTTACCTTTGAAATTAGATATTACTTTTTATTTTATATAAAAAATTTATGATATATTTACTTATTATATTTTGCTATTTAAAAATCGAAAATGTTGTCTATTATCTTTTATCTATTACGAAAATGTTTAAATCATTTGTAACATGAACTATTGGTCTAGTGGTAAGTTTCTTACTTTGAGTGTGAGAAGTCTTGAGTTTGATTTTCTAAATGTCTTTATTCTACATTTTTATATTCCAAGAATTGTTGTGCACTTGACAGAAGCGGATCCGAATTTTCGGATCTAATTCGGCGGATATCGGAAATTCCGTTTCGATTTCCACCTACAGTTTTTTTTTAATAATTAAAAACAAAACCAAATATACCCCTATGACTTCTGGATCAAGATGATCAAACACCACTTATGGCGTGATTGGTATAATGGAATGGGATGAGAATGGAATCATCATTCTTTGACAGAATCAGATCGAAATTTATTTTATATTCCAATAATTGTTGTCAAGTATCGGATCGAAATTTTCGGATCGGATTTCGGAATTTCCGAAATTTTTAAAACTAATTTCAATTCTGATCCGAAAATTTTCGGAAAAATCGGAAATCAGAATCTCGAATTAAAAATATTCATTCCAAAATCGAAAATTTTCAAATCGGATTCGGCGGATATCGGAAATTCCGTTTCGATTTCCACCCCTAATTGTTATTGAAGTCCTACAGTTTTTTTTTTTTAAATTAAAAACAAAACCAAATATACCCCTATGACTTTTGGATCAAGATGATCAAACACCAGTTACAGCGTGATTGGTATAATGGAATGAGATGAGAATGAAATTATCATTTTTACCTTCATTTCTATTCCTTTGATTGGTATGTTTTATGAGTGGGAATGGTGATTCCCGCATGAATTGATATTACCATAGATGAGGGAATGACCATTCTTTCTTACCCCCATGGTATTACGTATTTCTGTCTTGAAGAAAATGAACGTTTTTTTTAATTAATTTTGACAATTATCATTATTTATTTTATGTTATTACAAATTAACTTCCTAAAGTTGAATTATTATATAAAATTGCGTAAATAATATTAAATTATTTATAAAAAATATAAAATAATAACTAAGTATTTAAAATAAATATAAAATAAAAATACAAAAAATAGCAAAAAAATAATAATAAATATAAAATCTTAAAAATATAATAAAATAATATGAATATAATTTTAATAATACAAATAATTTTAGTTTTGATATATGATTTATCTATATATATATATATATATTTGTAAATACATATAAATAATTTAAATGAATATTATTATAGATAATAGGTTATTTAAGAAAATATAAATAAATTGTAACTAAAATATTTTTTAAAAATATAAAATAAGATATTAAGATTTTAATAATATAAAATCATATATAATAATTAATAAAAAAAATATGAAAAATATATTATTATTATTTAACTACTTTAAGAATATGTAAATAATACAAAAATAGTAAACTAATAATAAAATTAAAAAATAAAATATATAATATAATATATCTTTATATTAGTACAATGATTAATTTTCTGTAAAAAGAATTATTTTTAAATTTAAATATGCCAAATATTTTAAATTTAAATGATATATTGAATATGAATATTAAATAAAATTATAGTGGAAGGTAATTTGGTCAAATAAAGATTGATTTAACATTATACATTTTATTTATAGTTATCAATCATAAAATATAATTATAATGATTATTTCATTCATTTCCTATTCCTTTGTCATACCAATCACAAAAATCAATATTTTTATATCATTCATTTCCCATCACCATTCAATTCTTGAGTTCATTCTATTCCCACTTAATTCAATTTCATCATACCAATCATGCCGTTATAATCATGCTTAACAAGTAATGAAGGAGATTGACCCGTTTAAGCTTGAAATTACAGAATTATATATGACTCAATATTATGACCCAACTAAATTATGGCCTTCCTAGTAAGGCTTGATGCCTTGATCTTTCATAACGTGTCATCAAAGTTTCAAGGAGTTTGTGCCTTTTTGGTCATGTCTATTGAGACCACATTTAGAAGTGACAGAAATGCTAGCAATTTTTGGTTGGAATATTAATTTGTCCCAGAAATGAAGTCTACAAAGATGATTACAAACATGGAACAATTGGTACGGGCTTTGTCGTTAGAGAATAAATATGCGAGGTTATATTAACAAGGTCTAAAAATGCAAAGGCGAATATTAAAACACTAGGAATTTTAATGATTTTCACAATCCAAAATACCATCGAAATTGGTGTATTTAATTTTTAGGTTGCAAGCGATTGATAGGTTTAGATTGAATCACATCAAATAGCAAAGAACCTTTAGATAATATTCTTAAGGGGTGTTTGAACTAGACTTGACCCATCCAGATTTTGGATGGGTTCAGTTCAATTCATGTTTGGACAAGAATTGAACAAACTCTTGCAATCCGATCATATTGTTCCTATTTTTCTACAATTCTAAAACAATAGTTTCATTTTTTTCCATATTTTCTAAAAAATCCGACGAACATCTACCATTCCCAACATCTTAATCGTAATTCCACCTGATAAAATTACAAAACAAACACAAAATTTTCAAATTTTATCACAAATCCTACTATATTCTTAATGATTTTATTATGGTAGATATTCTTTCTTTAGGTCGTAACAATTCAGTATTCATGTTTATTAAACACATCAAATAAATAAGACTTTCTTACTCATTATCATACTGAAACAAATTCAGTAGATTTCTGTTGATAGAAAAAGTAATAAGTGTTTGTTTTTAAGCTAAGTTTTTATCCTCTTTGGTTTCAAAATTTTTTTTAATCCTCTTTTCAATTCATACAAAATCTAACGTATCGTAGACCTATGTACAACTAAAAAACAAATCAGTGAAATGACCCACCAAACCGCAAAAGCCACCAATTAAACCTTGCCAGCTCAGATCCAGCTGGCTCACGCTTCCATATCCACCTCGGTTCAAGCGCGAAAAAAAGCTGATATTACCTCCAATAACAATTCACCACGTGGACATAATTATCTAATCTAAACACTTGACCTCTTGTGGGACCTGTCGAGCTTCAGGGAGAGGGACTCCAGCACCTGCCACGTGGCGTCGCCTTCCACCATCGGCACATTGAATAAAAGGGCACTTCTAACCGAGGGGTCCCACAGGTTCCTTTGTATGGAAGTGAGGTTGGTAGCTGCCACGTGATCAAGAATTTCTCCAAGTTTGTCCACGTCGTTCTCCGCCACGGTCAACGAAATCTCCGCCCAGGGCACGGCGGACGTGAACGGCAACTTGATGCCGTCTGCTATTATGACCGGGACACAACCCAAGGCCACGGATTCTACCAGCCTTGGACTCCATGGGGCCCATCCCAGAGGACACAAGCAAAACGTTGACCGTACAATCTCTGACTGGTAACCGGCAAACCTGTTCCTCCGCAGGTAGAACCTCCGGTTGCTGCCGTACTTCCGCCATATCTCCGTCCGCACGCGCCTGTAATTAAATATATTATTTTAATTCACATAAAATTTTATTTTAAATGATGTTCATATATATTAATAAAAATAAATCAATCCATTTAATGCGATCAAATCAGTCTCGTGAGTCTCACATCATAAATAAGTTTCACATAAGACTTTTCACATAAGATGGTCTTATATATGTCATCTTATATATGTTTTTGCTGACGAATTAATGAGTGAATTCTTCTTACTTGCTGTAAAAACGACCACTGACATTCTTGGGGTGGATCTCCATTTTACCCCTGAAAAACGTGAAAATGTCACGAGCTCCGCTCGCTGGAGACTTCTCCAGGGTGGCGCGTACGCTTTCCGGCGATATGTACGGTGGAATCACAAAGTTTTCCACATCCTGACATGGATGCTTGTGTTTCACCCCAAAAGTTTGCAAAATTATTGAATTTTTTAAAATTCCAGGCACTCCATCTACAATCGCTACATCTTCCTACAAACATCATCATCAATCAATCAAACAAACATAAAGAAGAGAAGAAAACAACAGCAACACGAATCACAGCATACCAAAGTGTGAAAGCAAGAACCAAAATCATGGGAGGCCACGAAAACATGGTCGGCGCCGCGGCTACGGTTCCAAAACGGAAGCTGAGATGAAACTCGGCGCACGGCGGCGGCGATGAGCGGACGGGCGTGGCCAATGGCGGGGAAGCCATTAACGGTGCTGAAGTTGCATGAAACATAAACAGGGACGAAGAAAAAGTCGGCCTCCCATGGGTCTAATGTCCTGACGTCACTCATCAACAGAGCTCTGTGAATCGCCACCTCTGCTGCAAATAAATGGCTGCCACACCGCTCGTTCGAGAGCCAATCGGTGTTGTACTTGGATGGCAATTCGTAGACATAAACTTTCATTCCCTTAAAGAAATGGAGCTTTGGGAGGGAGGAGTTGTGGAGAGAATTTTCAATGAGTGCTCGAGACGCCTCAGCGTGGGAGACGGTGGTTCGTGCAATGGAGGAGGCGGGGTTGTTTCGAGTTATGAGAAAAGATAAGAAGAAATAGAAAGAGATGGAAAACCAGAGAATCCATTTGAAGTATTTCAAGCAGAAGCCCTTCTCTGTGTTTCTGTTGTTTCTTGTTCCATGCAAAAGCCTCATCCTCACATGGATTCCTCACAGAGAATCAAATTCTCCTCCCTCTCTCTCTCTCTTAAACCACTCAAGAGAGAGAGAGAGAGGGGTGGAAGAATAGAGGGTAGTTGAAATGGAGTTTTCTGTGTTAGGTTTAGGTTGGAGAAGTGGAGATGAAGAAACAGGGAGGAATGATGAGTTGGATTTGTTGGGAGTTCCTTTTTGCTTCAACAATAATAAATTATTTACAATTATATAAATCGCAAGATGTATCTCTGAACAACTAAAAGTTTAGCATCAAACTTGTACTAAATCTTTTAATGTCTGATTCTGTTTTGAGTATTTGTGGCGTTTTCAAGACAAAAGTTACTACAATGAATGTTGCGAGAGTGAAACAGACACATTTTCTATGAAGCAGAAATAAACGAACAATTGTCTCCCTCTATTCACCTATTATTTCAGCCTTAATAAATTACACACGGTTTACTTGTTGACAATTACACACTATCATTTACTCGAGTGGGATATTTAGGTTTCAATTGTTGATATATTTTTTAATAAGATATAAAGATTTAACCAAGTTCCGATGCTGGATTGTTTAAAATCTAATACGAATGCAGTCTAATCTATTGTTTAAGTATGGATCATATGCAGTCAAATTCTGAAGGAATGTTTATATATCATTTTTCAATTTCTGGAAAATAGGCATAGATCTCAATAAAAAGAGCACAATGTATGATCTAGTGATGAAGTGCAGAGATATCATCATAAATTTGGGATGATGAGGGTGATGACTAATTCAATGGAAAAGCAAAGTGGAGATTAGAAAATCTCACAATGATAATTTTATGTGGGGATGAATTGTAATCTCACACAATATTTTATAATCCACTTAATCTTTCAACTCCTATTCATCACGTGTTATGTGTAAATGTGAGTCATTAACAAACAAGTAATGCAACGAAATATGACATGAAACATCAAATCTAATAAGACATGCAATGTGTATTTAATTTGTAATCAAACACTTATTTTTTGGTTTTTTTTTTTTTTTTGATTAAGAGAATATATCGAGTTTGGATTATAAGTACACCCTTTATCCAATAAGGATGGACAAGTTTCAAATTTTATACAAATTAAGAAAACATATTTAATCTACTTGAAATTGTTGGTTTAGGTCTCTCACAAAATTGGTGAAACGAACGTGGCTACCTTTATGAACAAAACTAATTACACTTATCTCTCACGAAGTGGGTGGGATAAATTTAGGAGGCTTATGAGAAGAACCAATTGTGACTAGCTAAGAGAATAATTCTAATTTGAATATATCCATCGTTCAACTTTTTAACAACATGAAAAAACCAAATGCCCCGCCCTCACTCTCTATTCATTCAAGGGATGTCTCTTACAAAGTTTGTGAGATGAACCTAGGTGCCTTAATATGTAGACTTAATTACGCCTAGAAATGAATGATTAGATGAATAGAATAATCCAAATTTGGATGACAAGTATATTTCTTAGATCTTTTAGATATAATATATGATACACCTTATGAATTTATTAGGTGCAGTATTTACTTCCTATTACACACATACCCACGAGTATATGTGTAAGCAATCAATTATTTCATTAGAATCTACAAATCTATCGATTTATATGATAGTCTCTCACAATGTTGGTGAGTTGAACTCAAGTAACATTACAAGTACATTGTTTAGGGGCATGAAACATTTATAATTAAGTTTGACTTAAATGTTATTGCATAAATACTCTTTTTATAGAGATAAAAAGGCCCGAGTGAGAGTCTGCACTGACAAATCTCAATCTTATAAAGTTTTATTTCTTATGTAAATATTATGTATTGTTAAATTTATTCTCCTTAACAGATCATATAAAAGAAAATATATTCATCTTTCTCATATACTAGTTATATTAAATTAATATAATAATTCCCTCAAAAAAAATTAATATAATAAGGTGTGAAGTAACTCAAAACTATAATAAACACAATCTTCTTCTCCACGAACAGCTCATCCTCTTAAATCAAGTTAGTAAGCAAATGTTGTGTGAAATATTGAAGAAAATAATAAAGTATTTGAATATTACGGATCACTCATAATTAAATTCCAATTTATTAACCACCTTAATATTCTTGTAATGTCACTAGCTACTCAAGAGACACACGATAATGCAAAAATAAATGGAGCAATAAAAGCACCTAGAATAATTCAACTATCAGATCATATCCATTTTCTAATTAGATAAACTTGATTACACTCCCAAACAATACAGCATAATTGCTCAAGTGGGGCAACTTAAACATCAATTATTGTAATGTAAGAAGATTTCTACAAATTATTCGTATAGAGATTGTTAATATCTACAGAGAATTATGAATTAGTACGCCCTGAAATTTGGATTTTGTTTGATTTGATCCATTGATTTGAAAACTGTGTGCAGCCTTTTTGAAAGTATTCCTCTCACTCACTGTCACAGCATCACTGTCGATAGAATTTAATGGGATATGAAAAATGTATAAATTAAATTAATAATTTTAAACTTTTATGTTTTAACTTCATATTGGTATGTCATTTTAATTAAATGTACAATAACCTTCTTTCACGTTTGGTTTGGAATATTAAACTTATAAAAATTATCAATTCATGGTGACAACGTTCGTGATTGTCGGATTATATTGAAGATTTATTAACTAAGCATAATTCAACTGCTATTTATCCATAGTCGAATTATGATAACAAACTCTTGTTTCAATCAATTAAAAAAAGCCTCATTTTTGGATCTGAAATCAAATGGAAATGACTAATACTATATGTGGTCACTAGATCTAACATTAAAACTTAAATCCTATAGACTTATATGCGACGCTTAAATTAAAAATTAATTTGAGGATATTAAAGTAAAAATTTATGAGAAATATTTGCAGACTTTTCATCTTTTTATTTTTATTCTTTTTTGGATAAGCACAGATACTCGCCATTATACTAATATTTGGATTTATGATGGTGATTACAATAATAATAATAACAAAAATAATAATAATGCTTCCAAATTATTCGTGATTGAGCTCAGATCGAACTCACATAGGTCCAAATATATAGTCCAAAGTTTGCCAGGCATTTAAAGTCTCAATCAATTGCTGTAATAAATTGTCAAGACCTGTTTTATTTACTTAAGTTGGATTAGGCTATTCATTAGGCCTCGAGGCCCTTTGCAATATTTTGTATGGAAAATTATATTCTATCCCTATAGTATTAACATAATTATATTTAAATTGTGTTACATGTTACATTCACGTGGTATTATAAAATATCAACATGAAAATAGTGGAATAAGCCACTTGATTCAGCAAGCATGATTCTTGTTGTATAACCTACTTTGAAAATGATATGATAATTTGTTAGGCCAAAAAATTCTCCATTCAAATCATTTTTTCTTTTAAATAAAAGAAAGTAAATAATTCAATCAAACAAATTGATATCATAAGAAACTACTTATGTATAAACGAAAATGTAGTGACCAAATTAAGAAATCGATTACTTGCAAACAAAACAATATATTGTTGACTATTGTTTGGGTACCTTTTAAGAGAGAGCGTGGGCCAAATGATAAGATCCAGGCCGCAAACGGGCCCTTAAAGCAAGTTTTGAAAATAGTTAGGCTTTTATTGTCCAACATTACACAGTTATTTGAATTTAAACGGTACCGTTTCCTCATAGACCAAAAAAAAAAAAAAATTATGATGATGATGGCGTGCGTGGGTACTTGAAGACCTAGGCCAACCTCGTTGACTAATGGGTTGACTCGTTTCTCATTATAGGTGTGAGAAAGTTTATTTTGTTTTGATATATATATATATATATATATATATATATATATATATATATATATATATATATATATATATATATATATATGATAAAGAATCTCCCGTTGGTTTCTTATGGAGCCAAATCCAACGTTCTTTTTCTTTTTACATAATTTTTTTCTTTTAATTTTTTATTTTCTTACATAATGTGTGTCATTATTTTTTATTTTATTCGATTTTTAAATAAATCTTTTTTCTTATTCATCTCAATTTCTTTTTTATTTTATCTAATTTTTAAATAATTTTTTTTTCTTCTTCATCTCAATTTCTTTCTTATTCTATCTCCACAACTAATTTTATCCAATTTTTAAATAAATATTTTTTTCTTATTCATCTCAATTTCTTTCTTATTTTATTTCCACAAGTAATTTTATCCGATTTTAAATAAATCTTTTTTCTTATTCACCTCAATTTCTTTCTTATTCTATCTGCACATTTTTTTTTTAATTTGTACATAAGTTTAGAAATAGACTAAAAGTTTCATATTTTTACTAAGACATGTTTTTTTTAATTGTACATAAGTTTAGAAACTGAAAGTTTCATGTACTTGTAAATCATTATGAAATAATTTCAACTATCATTTTTTTTTTCTAATTGTACTTAAGTGTAGAACTTGTCTAAAAATTATTCTATCTTTTAAATAAATCTATTTTTTTAATTCTACATAACAACCTATCAAATGTAAAAAAAAAAAAAAAAAAAGACAAAACAAACTACAATGAAGTCAAATAAATTAATATACATAATGTATAAGGGGGTGACAATAATATTTATAAATTATTTAAATTAATCCAAACATTCTTATTTATAAACCTTCCAAATATTCTTATTTGTTGTTATTGGTATAAATAAAAATAAATAGAATCTATAAAATGTCAAAATAAATAAAAGACAAAACAAACCACAATGAAGTCAAATAAATTAAAACTTATGATGTTAGTGGAAATGGGAATAAGTAATGTTTTACATAAGTACATGATGATTTTTCTATTATCACAATTCTTCTTTTTACTAACTGTTATATAATAGGAATAACTTTGCAATAGGTAATATTTTACATAATGATTTTTTCTATCATGACAATTCTTCTTTTTACTAACTCATGTATAATGATTTTTTTATTATAACATTTCTTTCTTTTTACTAACTAATGTTTGGATGATTTATAAATAAGAATGTTTGGAATATTATTGTCATCTTTTTATACATTGCCAATATTATTTTATAAGAATTTGAATTCTAAACTTATGTAATAGTTGAGATTACTCCATTTAGACAATTTCTCAACAAGTTTTAAACGTATGTACAATAAAAAAAATATGTGATTGAAATTATTCTCTAAATTTATGCACAATTAAAAAACATGTCTTAGCAAAAATATTATTTCAAGTGCAATTGATATTAATGGAAACACAATTAAAAAACATATCTTAGCAAAAATATTATTCCAAGTGTTGTTGATATTAATGGAAACTAAGAGAGACAATTTGTAAACTTATGTACAATTAAAAAAAACATGTTTTAACAAAAATATTATTTCAAATACTATTGATATTAATGGAAATTAAGAGAGAAGAAACAAAATTAACTTTAAAAAAAATTAAGAAATTGACAATTTCAAGAAATTGACTATTAGTATTAAATGGTAAACAGAAAAAAAAAAACACGTCAAAGAAATTAAGAAATTGACAATTTCAAATAGTATTAAATGATAAACAGGAAAAAAAAAAAAAGGTCAAAGAAATTAAAAAATTGACTATTAGTATTAAATGTAAACAGAAAAAAGAAAAAGAAAAAGTGTGTTGATGAAATAAGAAAGAAATTGAGATGAATAAGAAAAAAGATTTATATAAAAATCGGATAAAATTACTTGTGGAGATAGAATAAGAAAGAAAAGAGATGAATAAGAAAAAAGATTTATTTAAAAATAAGATAAAATAAGAAATAATGATATGCATTATGTAAGAAAATAAAAAATTAAAAGAAAATAATTACATAAATAAAGAAAACAAGGCGTGGATTGCTAGATCAGCAGATCTGGCTCCGTAAGTAACTCAACTGTGGGTTCCTTATCATCACTCTATTATATACACGGGGGGAATGCCCGCACAATGCACGGGATTTATATGATATTTTATAATTTTAAAAATTTCAAGTGAAGTTGAGTTCGTTATTTGATTTTGTACTTGTTCATTATTGTTTTGATTTTAATTACATAATATTTGTTGATCATATGTTATTGTTTCATTTGCTACAAATTTATTTGGTATTGTTTGCACTCATCCTAAAAAGTAGTATTATGTTATTGATCATTCATTAACAAAATCACTTTGTTTCTACTTAGAAAATTCAACAAATATTCAGAGAGATTTATGGATATGCGATTGAAATTATCATTGCTCATTCAATTTTTAATTTTCTTTTGGTTGTATTTTAATTATACATATATGTAGATATTTTCAATGAATATTTCTTATGTTTTGATCCAACTTCAAGTGTAGATATAAGTAACACACATTGCTCTTAAAGTCCAATAAAAAAAGAATCAAAGACTTGGCCATGTATGAGTAACTTAGGGACCTGAGTCTTGACATATATTTACCTCTGGAGTTTTATGTACTTTTCTACTTAGCTCTATCTTGGTAATCAATTCGAGAGAAAAGAGGGAATCAAAACCCAATTGCAACATGAAACTTGTTGGTCCCAAGTGGTCAGAGGTTTAGAGGGGGTGAATGAACCTCTATCGTTTTTTCGATTTTTAAAACAATTAGAGATGCAGGTTCCTGATTCTTAAAAGAAACAACAACTTGACTTGATCAGAAACTTGGCAGTATGCTGATTTAGGTTTCTGATCAGCTTTCTTAGTACACAGCGGATAAAACATGATAGGGTTTCTCTTTGGAAAAACAACTTTCTTTTATAAGTATGCTTCTTTTATAAACTTCTTTATGCAGGATGTTTATGATAAACAGTCAGTAAAATATAACAAGATAAGCATAATGTAGTAAGTAAATGAAAACAATAAACACTTATGGTTTATAGTGGTTCGAAGGTGGTGTAAGTCTTCTACATCCACTCTACTCCTTCACAAGGAGTAATTTCGTTAGGTTAGTTCGAATTACAAGCCTCGCTTTACAAATCTCTTCCTAACAAGCTACGCTTACTAGAATCCCAGACTCTAGTCAAAGGCCACAACCCACAAAGGGTACAATCCCACAAAGGACAAGTAATCTATTTCTAGACTACTGAACTTAGCAAAGATATTATCCTCTCAACTAAGTACACCTAAAACAACCTAGCGCACACAACATAAATGGTTAAAAGATAAAAAAGTTTTCTTCAACTGTTGCGAACATGGATCAGTCTTGAACATGAAAGCTCTATTGCTGAGGTAGACTGATCCTAGAAGGTTGAGTGGCTGAACATGATTTCTCTGAATATCTTCTCGACTCTGTGTAGTATGTCCAGCATCTTCTTCAGTCAGCCATACCTTCTATTTATAGATCTTAAGAATGTATCCGTTGGATGAAGTATCCGTTGAAGGTAGATGCTTCACCATTTTGAATTCAAGCAAAGATCTCAAGATCTTTCTTTGTGGCTGCATTAAATGCTTCTGAGTTGATCCTGACATATGCATTTAATGCACCCAACATTTACTTCTGAACCTTTCTGATATTCCTGCTGAATTGTCAAGTCGGTATGGGTTCAGAGCTAAAGTCCATGCAACGGTTACTCGTCAGTTGGTTTTGCTACTTCATGGTCTTCACAATATTGCTTCCAGCTTGCTGCTATTCATAGCTTGCTGCACTTTATTTGTTGTTCACTGCTGACAACTTTCTTCTTCCTTCTTTCCTTAATGCAACCTTCTGCCTTCAGCTTCATGTCCGCTCTTATGCAGATCCTTCATTTAGCATGTTGTTTTCTACAGCTTGCTGACTCTTAGAAGATGTCATTTGTCTTCTAAGGTTAAGTCTTCTTTGCCACTTGGAAAACTTCTAACATAATCTTTTATCGTAAGATTATATTAGTTAGTATGAAAACTTAGTTGCTGACTATTTAAGCAACCTGTTTTGTCTTAAGCAAACTATTTTTGTCTCATCGATATAACTACTAAAATATCCCAACAATTTTCCCCTTTATATTGATGATGACAAAACATAATAAAGGTAAGAGTCAAATAGACAATGAATGTTCTTTATTGAAACTGAGTATATTATACAAGTACAAGTTTATTCCTAAATCAAATGTAAATGTAAGTAAGCTGTTTTGTCTTTATCTTTAGACTTCAGCTTCCTTCTTCGTCTAGCTTTAGCTTCCATCTTTATCATCAAGCTTCAGCTTTCAGTTTCTGTCAGTTTGTTGTTTCCATACTTATCCACCAGGGAGCTCTTCTTCTTCTCCCTCTCTACCATATTTGATCTCTACATGCCTTTTCAGCATGTTTTCATCAGCTTGCTGCATCCTTTAAATCTTGAATGATCAACTTGCTGCTTAGCTTGTTGCTTCAGATGGTAGGTGGCTCCTAATCGCCATACTGTTATCCTATGCTTCCCCCTTGTTTTAAGGCTTCAGCTATGACTCTTGACTTGAAACTCTTTCCCCTTTTTATCATCATCTTCACGTAGCTCGATGTGTAAGGATGGAGTTACAATGCCAAATATGATAAGTCAGGTTTCTCTTGTCCATCAATTACTGCTCAAAACCAAGGAGCAGTAACCTGTTCGTACTTTTCTCTGAGCATCCTCCTTCTTATTCCTACCCAAGGGAATAAACTGATCAGCCCCAATACACGACAAGAGATCAGAAAACTGATCGGTGGATGATCAGTTACTTGTGCATCTTTGTCAATATCTAGGCACGTTTACCTTGGATCTTTGACTGCTGGTCTCATTTTATCTTTTACTTTGTCCAGAAACTAGCTCGAAGCTGCTGACATAATATCCTTATGAAACACCTGCTGTTTGATTTTATCTCCATGAATGGCAGCAGGTGTCTTTTCTATCCAAGGACTGGTCCTGAATGACTCCCTCGGTCTCATATCTTCATCGAAGTTGAGGAAGTCGGACTTGTGTCATCTGAATGGAGGTTGGATGTCCACTCCTTTGCATCCATCTCGTAGAGACGGTCTTTGATTCTGAAGACCTTCTCTACTTCTTGGCAAACAGAACCTCTATACTCCATTCTTCTGAAGACCTTCTCTGCTTCTAGGTCAACAGAGATTTGTCTTCATCATTATCTTCATCTCCATCTCCATCTCCGTCCTCTTATGTCTCAATCTTCTTATTTTTGACAGTAAGAATAACTCACATGGGAAGTTGTTGTGATTTGTCAAGCATTTAGTGAGTATAAATGTATGGAAGAATGGTGAAGAGTCGGGTATATATAAGCGGATGAACGGTTTCTTTGGATCAATGGTTGGGAGATGAAACGCACGATCTGACGGTTGGTTCTAAAAAGGTGGAGGGACCTTTTTGTAAAAAGTTGATCTTCTTGAAACGTCGCCGGTTATCCTTCTGAAAGGTTGATGTCTTTTAAGATAGGTTTTTCGTTAGTCGCCCAAGGAGATCTTGATTTAACTGTGATTTGACTGTCCGCTTCCTTTAGAGATTTGATCTTCAAAGCTACTTCTATTGGATCGAGGTGATTTGTATCTCTTGTTGTACGCAGCTTTCTGATCCTTCTCGTTGTTCTCTATTCTCTAGGTAGTAGCTTGCTGGTTTCCCTTCCAGTCTAGATCGTCAGTATCTAAAATGTGCTCTTTGCTTCCTCTTGATTCAGCTTGCTGATCTCACATAATAGTGATAACTTGTTGGTCTCACTTGCTGATAGGTTCCTTGAGCACTTTGGGTTTGTTCACAGCTTGTTTCTCAGCTTACTGATCTTCCTTTGTTCAATAACTCTTTTGCCACTACCACAACAACTTCCCTTTCACTTCCATTGTTTCTTTCAGCAATTTCCCCCTCAATGACTACATTCCTTTCAGTCTGGGGGTTTCCTTCAGATATTAGTGTTGCTACATTAGTCAGCACAGGGAGTCCTGCCTCTAGTTCTCACAGTATCCTCCTTTGTCCTAAAAGTTATGATTCCACTTTGATGTAGTGTGATACTGATTGTTATCACTTGGTGGAATGTTTTTTTTTTTAAATGGAGGTTATATTAGAAGAGTAAGAACAACAAATATCAGTATGCTATCTATAAAATAGATAAAGAGATGAGAATCATTGATAGCATAACGAGTTCCCCCTTACTTAAGGAACTCTTATCATTCTGCTCATGTAATTTGAGCTGTGGTATGCTTTGCCGTATGTGATCTTTTTATTTCTCTGATTGGCCTTGTGTTTTGAAAAGTGGCTTGACTCAGATATTTTCTTAAAACTTGATCTCATTTGGTAGTTTCAGGGATACCTATTGCTTCCTTAGTAACATAAGCTACTGTAAAAGTTATAGCTTTTGTTAGGGCATTATTATACCATTTTATGCATTATTATATTTCTTAGAGCATTCCAACATATTATACCATTTTATGCAAATTTTAGACTATTTTATTATAGAATCTGCAACTCATCTACATCAATTTTCACTACTTTTCATTAGATTTAATTTAGTCATTTTTTTTATTTTATAATTTTAAAATAATTTTTATAGTTATCATAATTTTTGAATATTGATGTAATTTTATTAATCTTTATAATTCAAGTGTAGTATTTAAATTTCATAATACATTCAAATGATCATAATTTTATTATTATTATTATTATTATTATTATTATCATTATCATTATCATTCAAATAACATATCATATATATCATTTAACACTTTAATTAGATATAATTAAAATAACTTTAATATTAATTTATGATAGATTAATTCTGATGCAATGCATTTATAACATTTAATAACACTCAAAAGGAAAAAGAAAAAAAGAAAAAAAGAAAAATTGAACATAAATTCATGACGTCTCAAAAGGATTTGTCTTTTTTTTTTTGTTTGCCCCCTTTAATAGCATGTCACATATATAGCCATGGCTCGATTTAAAAATTAGACTTGACAAGGAAAAAGAACCACATATTCTTTAGGTCTGTTGCAAAATTCAAATTGTTCCAAGTATTTCCAGAAATCGTGGGTGATAATAGTTATTGATAATTGCACTATTCTAACACTTCACCAATTTTTGGTTAACATTGCAACAAATGGGAACTGTAACTCAATGAGTGAGCACGTGAAATAGGCTGATTGTCTTGTTTAATAACTACCCTCTTCTTATTTGTTGGGTATGCCCACCATATATATTTGTGTCCCATATTTTATTTTGCAACTATTTCCTTTTATTTATTTTTTATGGAAAAGAGTCAAAAGACTATTTCTTTATCACTTTCACATTCAAGTATTCAACACAATTATTTTATTTTAATAAAACTTAAGGATCAACTGATCAAGGACGACTTCCGCAATATGTGCACATTTTGAATTCAAAATGTTCACGTATGCATCATTGTCGATATGAAAGTTAAAATGCATTAGACTTAAAACATGCATAATGCCAAAACAATACAAGTTGTTTTATTTACATTGAATGATAAATAGATAAATATATAATTAATAGATAATAATTGAATAATAAACAAACAATGAACAAACTTCCTCACAAAAGTCACGAAAATGTTAAAATGTTCATTGTGGACAACCTTTCAATATATCCGTCGATGATGTGTATTAACTTTATTCCTCTATATTATGGAATGTGAAATTCATAAATATGTAAGATCTCTAACATATCAACGATGTACACATGTTACCACGAGCCTTGTAGCTAAGTGATATCTCATCTTTATAAAGGTATAGATTGTGTGACAACCAACGTTTGAATATGAGTCACACAAGTTTTCTAGTCTTTATTGTCCCATCCCTTCCACTCCCCCAAACTCATTAAAAAAAAAAACGATGGACATATGTAAATGTGTCTACGGTGGATAGGTTAACAAGACTGTTCGCAAACATTAACAAATGTTAACAGAGTCTGATTATAAAAGTTTGTTGATCATAATACCATAATTGATATAAAAGATTGTTTTTTACCACAAAAGAAATTTTGTTACTTTTTTTATCATAAATCAAAAATTTTGATAAAACTATCATTCTAAAAAAAATTAAAAAGTCACAGTGAGATTTAAAGGGTCACAAATCGTGTAATCCTTTTAAAGGGTCACAAATCGTGTAACCCACGAAAATCAAAGGGTTACACGAAAATCGTGTAAGTCATTGAGTTTGCAGTGATGTTTTTTAACTTTTATCAGGATGACAATTTTATAAATTTTCATGATTTATAATAGAAAAATAACAAAATAATCTTTTATAGTAAAAAAATAATATATTATTTGATTTTGTGGTATAATTTGGGCAATGAATGGATATTCAAATTTCAAAGGATTAGTCACCACATGTCTCCAATCAAGTCCTCGATAGAGACAACCACCATTCTTCATTACACTACCTCCCCAATTTCGGCCGGAAAAACTCTCCCATCTCAATCTTGCTCACCACAATCTCTCCAATCTTCATCGTTTTCGCCCTAATGCACTGTAACATCTTCTAATTCGATAAATACCTTCTCCATTTTCATCAGTTTCCACCGTCACAAGCTGAGAGAAATGGCAGGCGCTACAACCACCGGCGGCGGCGGCGGCATTGGCATGGCCAGCAGCCCGCTCAGCTTCACACTTCACGTGCTTCGAGGGCGGTGGTTCTCCCTCTTCGCCTCCTTCCTCATCATGGCCGGAGCTGGAGCGACTTACCTCTTCGGAGTTTACTCAAAGGAGATTAAAGCCTCTCTTGGCTACGATCAGACGACGCTCAATCTCCTAGGGTTCTTCAAGGACCTCGGCGCGAACGTCGGAGTACTGTCGGGGCTCATCGCCGAGGTTACTCCAACGTGGTTTGTGCTATTGGTTGGATCCGCCATGAATTTCACTGGCTACTTCATGATATGGCTGGCTGTGACCGCCAAAATTCCGAAGCCAAAAGTGTGGCACATGTGTTTGTATATATGCCTAGGAGCGAATTCGCAGAATTTTGCCAACACTGGTGCTCTTGTTACTTCTGTTAGGAATTTCCCAGAGAATCGAGGGGTTATGTTGGGATTGTTGAAGGGTTTCACAGGATTGAGCGGTGCGATTCTCACTCAAATCTACTTGGCGGTGTATGGGAATGATTCCAAGTCTTTGATTCTTCTCATTGCTTGGCTTCCAGCTGCTATCTCTGTGGTTTTTGTGTATGTGATTCGTGCAATGAAGGTTGTTAGGCAGAGTAATGAGCTCAATCTCTTTTACCAGTTTCTCTATGTGTCGATTGCGCTTGCTCTGTTTATCATGGTGATGACTATTCTTGAGAATGTGGTGACCTTCTCACAGGCAGCTTATGCAGGCTCTGCCACTGTAGTTTGTGCTTTGCTCTTTGTTCCTCTGTTTATCTCCATTAGAGAAGAGTCAAGAATTTGGAGCCAAAAGCAGCACCTTGTTATTAGCCCTCCTCAGATAGCCATGGATGAACCACCGAAAGCCCCTCAACCCGAAACGGCAAGGCCTGAGGAAGAATCAAGAACAGCAACTACTTGCTTTGCGAATACATTCTTGAATAAACCGGAAAGAGGAGAAGATTACACGATATTGCAAGCCCTTTTGAGCACTGACATGTTGATTCTGTTTCTTGCAACGTTCTGCGGTTTGGGATCGAGTTTAACTGCTGTGGATAACATGGGGCAGATTGGAGAGGCATTAGGGTACCCTCAAAAGACAGTGAAGACATTCTTATCACTTGTGAGCATATGGAATTACTTTGGGAGGATTTTTGCAGGATTTGTTTCTGAAAGCCTTCTTGCAAAGTACAAATTTCCGAGGACACTTATGATGACATTGGTCCTTCTATTATCCTGCATTGGCCTTCTCCTCATCGCGTTCCCATTTCCGGGCTCACTCTACGTGGCATCAGTGATCATTGGATTCTCATTTGGGGCTCAATTGCCATTGCTTTTCGCGATCATCTCTGAGCTATTTGGGCTGAAATACTACTCCACATTGTTCAATTGTGGGCAACTAGCTAGCCCACTTGGTTCATACGCGTTGAATGTGAGACTAACAGGGCCCCTTTATGATAAGCAGGCATTGAAGGAGCTAGCTAAGAAGGGGATGACAAGATCATCCGTGCAGGAATTAGTTTGCGTTGGCTCAAGATGTTATCGATCAGCATTCATAATCTTGGCATCGGTCACCTTCTTTGGAGCCGTTTCTTCGCTGATTTTAGTCGTGAGAACACGAGAGTTTTACAAAGGTGATATCTACAAGAAGTTTAGAGATGAAACTGAGGAAAAACAGACAGAGATGGCTTTGGCGATCAACAAGTGAAGCATAGTTCTATGCCTTATTTTCCATTTTGCAAAACTTTTTTGCATAATTCTATACAAGACAGGATAGAATTTGTGCCAAAATTTGATATCCCAAATGTAAACTTGGCAATGTTGTATACAATCTTTACTGAAGTTTAGACTGTTGATCAATGAAGAAGTTTGTAGTTCTGAATTCTAATCCCACCAATTCCTCATCAATGTTTATTATACTTTTCTTTTTCTTTACAGAATTAAAAAAGAAAGACAGGAAAAAGAAAGGATCCAATTAGTGGATGTACATACAAGTTGGAATAGTTTTTGTGTTAATAGGGCACATGATTTGTCTTAAATGAAGGTCATTCACATGGAAGATTGCTGTTGCATATTATTTTATGGCATAAATATGTGTCTGTCTTTACGCACTTCAGAGTTTGGCGTTTTCTCTCTTGAGATTACAATTCATCATCTTTTCATGATTACACAAAAATTCAAATTATTATCCACTCAAAATACAAAAAGCAAACGTTTTTTTAATTTCTTATTCTTATTTTAGAAGTCAACTTCACCCAACCAAATGGGAAATTCTTTAATAACTAAAGATAAAGATTTATATATTTTTTTTATATCGATCCTTACATTCATGCACCTTGTCAAATCCAACTTTAAGAAATCTTCGATTGGCCATTTTATAAAAATTGTGTGTTTCTTTTAATTTTTTATGCAACACATTTCTTTTTTTAGATATCGCGGCGTAAAAAATTGTTAAGTAAAAGAAGAAAAATAAGAAATATCTTCTCTATAAGAAATATTGATCCGAAGAGGGCAGAGAAAATTGTTATAGAAAAAAAAAAGAACATCTTCCTTAAATGTATTATTTGTATGTAAAAATTGTATTAATAGTATCTCTAAAAGGAATTAGTATACATGTATAGTGCTTAGTGAATATTTGCGAAGATGATATGAAATGATTACTTCTACATGTTAAAATATGACTTTTTAGAGTGAAAACTATTACTTATTGTATTAAAGGTACTAATTGTTTTACTAAAAGCCAAAGTATGTATCATACATTTTTTTTCAAATGTATTATTTATTTTCTGAAAATGAAAACATGTGTTAACTGTAAGTGATTAATTACTTTGTCTAAAATATATTAACTGTTTTATTCAAAAATGTTATTTGTATGACTAAAAGATGTTACTTATTTAAGACATAAGATTAGAATTGAGTTATTATAAATATATTTTAATTCATTCCTCCAAAAGAAGATTGAGATATTATTTTGGAAAATATGCATGAAAAATTGTAAACAAGAGATGGAATAAGAGCATCTTTAATGGCTTGAAATATAAACCATATGTATTTAATCACCTACCTCACTTTCTTCTCCACATCATCACATTCATTAATTATTTAATCCATTTCATCACATGAATGAATTATAAATAATTACAAATTAAAAATTTTACTAAAAATTTAATGAAAGAATTAGGTAAAAGTTTAAAAATTTAGAAATTATTATAAATTTGAAATTAAGGAGTATCATTCAAAAAAAAAAACATAAATTGAAAATTAAATAATTACAAATTCAAAATTCAAAATGATTTGGTATTCAAATTGGAGTTTGAGTGTTCAAATTTGGGATCCATCAACGTGTTTGTTTGTTTTTTAATTTTAGAAGACGTTTTTGACATTACTTTCTCAATAGGGAATATTTTTTGGATGTGGAAAAATAATTTGGACAAGCACTTCAGATTTATTTAGCAAAGGAAAATAAATAAAACGTGTGCGGTCTAAGTTTAGTAAAGAGTTAAATGATCAATTAATGACTAGAAATGGACCCACGTCTTTACAATCTTGTCCTTATATAAGGGCTACCAAACTAGTGTTTGTTTCTAATGTAGGCTGACTAGTTAAAATTTAGGCTCTTCTATAGTACACTGTTTATTAATACTGGTGATATAAGAACAATTTCGTTTGGTTTGAAGGATGAGTTTATAGCATATTGGCTAAAAATGTGATAATTTATTATTTATTAAAGATAAAATAGGTGTTATTTAGGTGTTTGGTATGCTGGTTTAGGTTAGGTTATTTATAAAATTTGTATTTGGTTTGAATGATTAGATATTTTTTAGATTGAGTTAGCTTATAATCCTTTGTTTGGTTTGTAGGTTAGTTAAGAAAAAAATGTGAAGTGCCCAAAATATCCCTCATTAAATGAATTATGCAACAAGACTAGTTTTAATATTAATTTCTTTAATGGCAAAATTATATAATTTAATATCCCAAAATTTAATTATATATATATATTAAAAAATTAAAAATAATTTAATATATATAATTTAATATTCAAAAATTTAATAATTTAATAATTTAATAATTTAAAAGATAAAAAAATAATTTAATATATATATAATTTAATATCCCAAAATTTAATAATTTAATATATTAAAAGATTAAAAAATAATTTAATATATATAATTAAATATCCCAAAAGTTAATAATTTAGTAATTTAAAAGATTAAAAAATAATTTAATATTCAAAAAATTAATAATTTAATAATTTAAAAGATAAAAAAATAATTTAATATATATATATATATAATTTAATATTCCAAAATTTAATAATTTAATATATTAAAAGATTAAAAAATAATTTAATATCCCAAAAGTTAATAATTTAGTAATTTAAAAGATTAAAAAATAATTTAATATTCAAAATTTTAATAATTTAATAATTTAAAAGATTAAAAAATAATTTAATATATATAATTAATATCCGAAAATTTAATAATTTAGTAATTTAAAAGATTAAAAAATAATTTAATATATATACATATAAGTTAATATCCCAAAATTTAATAATTTAATATATTAAAAGATTAAAAAATAATTTAATATATACAATTTAATATTTGAAAATTTAATAATTTAGTAATTTAAAAGATTAAAAAGTAATTTAATATATATAATTTAATATCCGAAAATTTAATAATTTTGTAATTTAAAAGATTAAAAAATAATTTAATATATATATAATTTAATATCCAAAAATTTAAATTCATAAAAGTGAGGGTATTTTTGGCAATTCATAAAAGTTACTATTGAGATTGGAATAAACCCACCAAATTGGTGGGTTTACAAACCCTTCTTTAATTACACATAATCCCAAGTTTTGAACCGGGCTCAAACCGAGCCCAAACTATAAACCCCCTATCAAACCCCCAAACCAAACCGGGGTTTAGGTTGGTTAGTAATTCGAAACTAACCTAAACCCCAAACCAAACGAGCCCTTAGTTCTTAAATTTACATATATTAAATGTAAATTTTATATTTTCCTCATTGATACTCTAAAATATTTTTCAATTTAGTGAAATGTTACATTTCCATCCATCATGCAAATTCCATGATTAAAATCTTGTTGAATGAATAATAAATCAATCAAATAATATTGTATTTTTCATCTTGAGCTCACGATTCTATTGAGATCCATAAATCCCTATTTTTTGTTGTGCATAGAATCAATATCAATCAATATTTGGATAAGTAGGAGGACACAAAATACATGTATATTTAACATTTATATGTGTGTCTATATATATATATATATATTTACTTAGTTAGAAGATTAAGAGATTTGATTTTATCTTTTAAATTATTCAATCTGATAGAAAGTTAGTGTAGATAAATCATTTTCTATAAAAAAAAATTGTATGCGTACAAATTCAAATAATATCAAGATTTGCTCTGTTACATGTATGCTATGAACTAGGATCAATAGCTTGCAACATTTAAAATGATTGTAAATATGATTTTCATGAGTACAAATATAAATATTTTTAGTTATAAAACTATTGTTAATATATCTTGAAAAAAAAAAAAGGATTAAGATAATATTAATTATGAATAGATTTTTTTGGGGAATTTAATATGATTGTAAATATGATTTTCATGAGTAGAAGTATAAATATGTAGTTATGAAATTATTTGTAATATAACCTGAAAAATTATAAAAATTGCAGAAAAATGTAATAAAAGTATTTGGATTAAGATAAATAAAATTATCTAAAATTTTCTTCTACATCAAATGTAAGCATGACCAAAAATAATTGAACAAAAGACTCATATATAGAATAGGGGTAAATTACATTTTCGGTACCCAAACTATACCTCAATTTCACTTTTGGTACCCATGTTTTCACGAGTTTCAATGTTTCAAAAAATCATACATTTGGTACCTTCCGTCAAATTTCTATCCAAACTTGACGGACGTTTGCGAACCCTAACAAGTTGGAGCGAAAATTGCCCATTTTTCCCCAATTTCATTCTGCAACTTCGACGATGACCTAATTTCTTCTTCCTTTCTTCAATCTCCAGTAGATTTAACCCCACTTTTTTGTTCTTAATGCCATCAGGCCAATCACCATTTGCTAAATATTGTGAATTTTTTGTTGATGATATCTCTCACTTTTTAAGGTCATTGTATGCAAAGGTTTTAGTTTTCTTCCGATTCTTGTGCAAGGGTGAGAATTAGAATCAAGATCTTGATTAGTGGTGAAGCTTGTTTTAGAGCTGATATACTTAATCATTGTTGAACGTATAATATTTGGAGAGGGCTTCGTTTTCTCTTAACTGAATAAGTAGGAATTTTGAATTCTAGGGCCTTTATTCGGTATTTTGATTGGGTAGATGAAGAAGTTGAATTCCGATTATTCGAGTTCAGGGATTGGGAATATGGAGCATAATAGGAAGGAAAATGCATTATTTTGTGATAATTTAAATGGATTTTGGTTTATTAGGATTGCAGATGAAATTGGGGAAGAAGACAACCAATTTTCGCCCCAAATTGTTAGGGTTCGCGAACTTCCATTAAGTTTGGACTGCAACTTGATGGAAGGTACTAAATGTGTGATTTTTTTAAACATTGGATACCAATTTTGCAACTCGCAAAAATGAGGATACCAAAAATGAAATTGAGGTATAATTTGGGTATCAAAAATATAATTTACCCTAGAATAGGAAAAAAGAAATAAAAGAAAAGGTCCAAGATATCCATTTAAGAAGCCCAACCCAAATTAAAAAATTACCTTGACAAAAATTTACAACAGTAAAAAATATCGACGTATTACCCAATATTTCGACTTAACATTGATAGTTTAGAAAGTTTTATGAACTACATGAATTCTATTAATTTTGTCATCCTGAATTGTTGTGCTTGAAAATCTGACAGGTTATCGATCAACTTTTTTATTATTATGTACTCCCTCCGTCCCACAAAGATAGACCTAGTTCTATTTTCACACAGATTAAGAAATTTTTTGAAGTTCCAGTTATATCCTTATCATACATTAATTGTTCAAAGAATTAATTCTACTCCAATTTTGAAGTTTCATTAATTGAAACAAAAATTATTTTCACACTTATAATATTGCATTAATGATATTGTTTGTCTCAAGATACATTTTTCTACTTTCAAGGAAGAGAGACAACTAAAAAAGTTTAGAAGAGAGGAAACTAAAAAATTTAAACAAAAATTGCAACTCAAATTTAGAATAGAGGCAACTAAATTTTTTCAACAAAATTTGAAACTCAGATTCTACTCCAATTTGCTAAAGCACTAGACTTATTTGGTGTAGAAATATTATCTTCTTCAATTAGTGACATCTTCGATTCTTGTTTCGTCATTTCTTCTGCTCTTGAGAATTCATGAAGTATTAGTTTTTTTTTTTTTCTTCACATTTTAACTATGAACATGAATTAAAATGAACATTTATTGATTAGTGTAGTGGTAATTCAATTTAATCATTAATGAAAATTTGGAAATACGAAATGATTATGGGAATTTGTCAAAAATGAACAAATGAAGACCACACATTCAATGCAACTTTTTTTTCCTAAAAAATAAATAAGGGCATATATGGAATTATAAGTTAAAAACCACACTAATATAGTAACAGATCTATCTTTGTGGGACAGACAAAAATAGTATACAGGTCTATCTTTGTGGGACATAGGGAGTATGTTTTTGTACATATAATTTTTTTTTTAAAGATCATGAAAACACTTTAAATGAATTATAATAAGGTTTTTTAAAACTTGATAATATTTTTATAGATTGAGTGTTTCTCAAGTTTCCTAGAATGTTAAAGTGTATTAACTATTAAAGATCTTGTAGTTCATAAGGCAAAACATATAAAAAGTTACGTTTAGAGGGAAAAAAAATAAAAAAAGTCATATTTTGGATGTCAAAGAGTAATTTTCTCATGTATAAATAAATATTATAGAAATATAGAACTCTCCAAAAATAGACAAATCTATTAGTTTTTTTTTTTTTTTGGGACGCATATATTTTCTCATTTTAATTGGACCACTTAATTTACTTCTATCTTCAGCTTCTAAATTCTAAACCCCATCACAATTTGAAGTTGCCAAACGCACCTCCCGAGCCTATTCAAAACTCAGGTTCGGACATCGATTTTCCTTTTAAAGATTTAGGCTCGTAAACATTTCTCGGTTCGGAAAGCCGTTTGTGAAATTTCAAAACCTTCTTTTGCTTAAATTTCATCTTCACTTCTCTAGTTCCTTTTCTTTCTCTATATTTTCCTTCTTTTTCAGATTCCCTCCAACTTAATTTTCATACTAATTCACATCCCCACTGAATTTCTTTCGCAATTTTACTTTTTTTTATTTAATTCCCCTGTTTTCTCGTTCAAGTTTGTGTAAATTTGAGAAAATCCGTACTAACCCTCTTTCTACAATCAATCCAGTCGATCTGTTGATACAATAAACTACTGTTCACATTGAATTGGTTGTTCCATCTTCCTCTTCTTTTCTTGAAAACCCTCTTGGTTTCTTGAAATTTGAGTGTGTAGTTTTAAATAAATTTCCAGTAAGATGAAAGGGGATAAAATGGCGAAAAGATCCTCTTTTGGAAGCATGGTGAGGAGGAGGTTTTCAGACATTACAAATACTCAGCCACAGCCAAAATCCCCCTTATTTTCTGAAAAATTACCACCTGATAGTGATAGTGCTTCTGCTAAGGAATGCATTGACCATCTTGTCAAGGTTACATCTTCAGTTTCCTCTTTTCTCTCTCTTATGTTTGTCTAATTTATCATGTCTTATATTTGCCAATTTTTTTACTGATTTTTGTTGTGTTTCTCATTAACTCTATGGTACAGGAAAGGATGGCCTTGGTGAAGCTTATTCAAGACAAGAAGTAAGTATGTTTTATTTATGTTGTGTCTCTTGATATTTGTTGACTGGAGTTGAGATTCAAAATTATAATTTATGTTTTATTGTTCAAAACAGTAAAATTATAGAGTTGACTGGAATTGAGATTCAAAATTTGAGAACATGTCTTCAGAAGATGCAGCTGCAAAATTGGAACCTTGCTAGAACAAATAGTCAAATGTTAGCTGTAAGTACTTCCCTCCTACAATTGATGAGTAATCAGCAGTTGAACTAAGTATTTAGCTAAGTTTTCTTTGCCTCTTGCAGGAACTTAATTTGGGCAAAGAAAGGGTAAGCCTTATGAGAATGTTGAATTGAAAGTGAAAATTTGATTATATGTTGTTATTTTCATTTAATGTATGGTTCTCTTAACAGTTGAAAGCATTACAACATGAGGTTGTGTGCAAAGAAGTGCTTCTCAAAACGAAGAATTTACAACTGAAGGTGAGATCTTTCATAGTCCATGATGTGTTTCAGATTTTATTTAAATTCTTTTGGTAATTGTGTACTGTAACTTATTGAGTGATTTGACTGACTCTAGGATCCTTAATTGTGGTAAGATGTGATTCGATATTGTGTGGATCTAATTTATGCATCTTCATGTGGCTTGATGCCATCATTATGGACCTATGAACGAGATTATAATGCCAACTGTTAAACCAAGTGTCAATACAAATTGTAGAGTAAAAAGGGCTGAACTTTTTTAGTTCTGAAGTTAAAGAATTCAGAACACTAGTTTTTAGTCTCTAATAATGTTCTGATATAAGCAGAAACTATTAGTTTTAGCTTGCTTCTTGCATGGGGGAATCTGGATTTGTAGCTAAAAACTTCAAGTGACTAATATTTGATGGACCTGAAATTCAACATTATGATTGAAGAAATAGGCAAAGTGGGTACTAAAGGATTTGTTTGTAACCTATTGTAATCTAAATAAAATCTTAAAACAAGTGCTATGATCATAAATTCTTAATCCTTCAAATATAAGCCCCTTGATAGTTTTATTTACAGGTTAATTACACTACCAATTGATGATAGAATTATTATTTTGACTTTTATACTTGAATACATGAGGTATGATGCCCACAGAGCACAAAAAACCCACCTAAGTTATGCAAAAGTTTCAAGCAAAACACCATAACTTCTTAATAATGTGAGTGTGGTTTTGAGTCCATTATTATGATTATCCATATCACTAATGTGCATGTTGACTTCTTCAGGGGAAGGAGAAAGTGCTTGTCCAAAAACCTGAAATTGAGGTATCGATAGCTGAGTTTTAATCACAGCTGCTATTCGACTCTAAATTAGAAGCAAATAAAGACATTGTTTCTTTATGTTAACTAACTGTTAATAGTGATCTATTGGTGTGAAGGAACCAGCAATGGTAGCTAAGGAATCGGAAACTGATGAGGATACTAAACATTGCAATGCCAGCAGAAGGCGCCGTCTCTCTAGAAGTAGATGTAAAATCCTAGAATAAATTCTCTGCTATTCAATCTTATGAACCTTCTTAGCTTCTAACCAATATATTATTACTATGCAAAATATGCAGCTTTGGGAAGTTCGACGATATCTCAACAGCATGCTGAAAAGGAGACTGCGGTAGTAAGCAAAAGGTTTGTATCTCATCATGGCATGTATCTTTAGCTCTTTCTCCTGTTTATCATCATGATCTAAACCATTCTGGTGTTTCTTTATTTTACTATAATCTTAGGCGTTGTCTGAGAAGACAATCTAGTAGTTCGCGAACTAGACAAGAGGAGGACAAATTGTTCGAGATAGGTGAAGCCAAGTTCCCAGAAGAAGCTATACCATCTTCATCTAGCAATAGAGTATTAAGAGATAGTAATCACATCGTTGAATTGGAAGATGATGCACGGAGAAGATCAATCTCGAGACCATTGCGCAGAGCAGCTGAAAAGGTTCAATCCTACAAAGAAAGACCTATTAATACCAAGATGAGGAGATCACAATGATATCTCTCTTCAGAATTGTGTATTATCCCTATATATATATATCCTCTTTGCACTGTATGGAGATTATACATAGGAACAATGTCTGTATAATGTACTTTTAATTATTCTTGAAGAATGCTCGCGTGTACAATTTAAATCTCGTTCAATGCAATTTTCAGTTGCTTTTGTTGAATTTTGGTGGTCTTGATGTACATATTAGTCATACGAAAATGATTTAGAATACTTCTAATATGGTATTTGCATTATTCAACACTGATTCATGATGATGACCTTTATATAAAAACTAAAACGTTGTAATAGAACTCAACATGTATTCATTTTCTTTTCCTAAACAACAAAATAAATGATCAAAGTGAAGAATTAGATCTATATTCAGCAAGAGTGGGTTGTAACATGTAATATTTGTTTTTTTTGTGTATATCATGTAATATTTTCAAAAAAAAATACATGATCAGAAAAAAAATATTACTTTAATATTACAATTTCCCAAATTAATTATAAATTTAGAGTGCATAAGATGATGTATATAAAAGTATGACTATAATACATATAAAAATGTTGCATCATATATATAAAAATATTAAATTTTACAAGTTTACCCGCTTTGGGGAGAAATTAAAAATCATGTCACGCATTACAGGATAGTTCATGAGTCAGTGAGAATTAAATACTTGAAATTAAGTGGGATAATTCAAAGAGTCAATGAGAATTAAACACATTGAAGCCAAACATCACCAATTTAATAAACAGATGATAACTATAAATGGAGTAGTACTACACATAATATCAATAACAACATATAAACAAAAAATGGGAAAGTTGAAGCTGTTGATTGACAGCCATGGCCAAAGAGTCCTGTTTGCTGAGGCAGACAAAGAATCAGTGGATCTCCTCTTTCGGTTACTCTCTTTGCCAGTTGCAACTGTGATTAAGCTTCAGATCAGAACACAACCAAACTTATTAGGACCATTAACAAAGCTATATGAGAGCATCGAAAATCTGGATGACAAATACATACAAGCAGGCCAAAGCAAGGACACCCTTTTGAGCCCGGAACCGGCCCGCAATGATGCACCAACTCCAATGAATTTGTATAGGTGCAAATCTGCATGCCATTTTTCCCATGATCCACGTGTGGTTTGTCCAAAATGTGGTGAAAAGATGACCCAAACGATGTCGTATGTGGGTCATGATCTTGATGAAGGAGGATTTGTGAAGGGGGTGGTCACTTACATGGTGATGGATGATTTGGAGGTGAAGCCTTTGTCTACTATGAAAATAGTAGCTTTGCTTAATAAGTATGGAGTTGTGAACATAGAGGAAAAGTATGTGAATTTTGGACCTCAAGAGGTATGAATCATTTCACTTCTGTAAAACTAATACTTGTATGGGTTA
Organism: Scutellaria minor; assembly: GCA_954870855.1. NCBI lineage: Eukaryota > Viridiplantae > Streptophyta > Magnoliopsida > Lamiales > Lamiaceae > Scutellaria > Scutellaria minor. The sequence goes on from OX940729.1 coordinate 8,380,696, forward strand.
GGTTTAAAGTTTGATCCACATTTCTCCATATTGATTTGTTAAGCTTTTTATGTTATGTTTGAACTCAGGCTGCCAAGTTGTTCATCACATCTTTGAAGTCTAGGAGGCAGGTTCTTACCAAAGTGTATTTGAAGGGGACCAAGCAAGGCACTTCTTAAGATTTTGCTATGTTATTTCTATGGTTTTTAATATCAGACAAAAGATGGTTGCATACTTTTACATTTCTCAAAATCTGGAGTTTCACTTATGTAACTGTTCTATCCTGTTTGATGGGTTTAATGTTTCAGTTTACTCGTTTATATTATGAATAAATTTTGATGATTTCATATTTTAGCATGTGATATAGACTTATAGACACAAAATATTATTGTTAAATATTTTAAGTACTATGACTGCCTTTTAAATTAATTAGCAGTTCCAAAAAAGAAAACTCTACTCATGCAATCCAAAAGAAGATCTCAATTCCCAATATGAGTAATTATTGTTATTAGGTGCTCTACGTTGGAATTTGGTACAAAATATATGAGACGACGAATACAACTATTAAATTATACCGATTGGTAAATATAGGTGTGACCCTTTATGTCCAATCAACACTCAGGCTTACAATTTTTTTGTAGCTTACAAATAGTGATCTTTAAATTGATTTAGTTATTAATCAACCAATGCACTTGAAATTAACTCTTTAATTTCAGGAAAGTAATTACGGCAACACCTAGCAAATAGCATGACCATCTAATATAAAGTGAAATAATAAGTAAACCTTCAAATTGAGGAGCAGTACCATACAAATATAATAATCAATGTCAAGATCTCAAGATCATGATCCTTAATACTTTTCTTTTCTAGTCTTGAGTTAGGGGTGAGCATCGATGTAAAGGTTTCTGAAAACCAAATTTTTTTTGCACATTTAAAAACCAAAAACCTAAACCGAGTTTAGTGAATACTTCATTCCGATTAGGCTAAAAAGTTTTAAAAAAAATCAAAATTCAACAAATTAGGCAAAAAAAAAAAAACAAAAAAAAAAAATTCAATAAATTGAGCCTATTTAAACAACAATAAAATCAACAAAAAAAAAAAAAAAAAAAAACCAAACTATAAAAATTAAGTAACACCTATATTCCACAAATCAAAATTGCATAGAAACTCAATAATATATATATATCCAAAAAATTTTAAAAAATATAACGAAACCTAACCGAATTGAAATGTAGTTTTCCGATTTTCACCTCCCCTAATACTACCTTAATTTGTTTTACAATAATTATTTTAGCAACCTAAAAAAAAAGTGTTTACCAATTTATACTTGTTGTCCTACACAAAATTTTGTTTACCATCGTTTGCCATGTCTTAATCATTTAATTATTACCAATATATTCTCCCTATATATCCTCAATTAATTAAATAAGAGTAACATATACTTGGCTTCATTTATTAATTCGTGTGCACAATTTTAAAAGAACAAATACTGTAAATAAAATGTTGGAGTAACTCTTAATAATTGAATGCAGGACCAAAAAATGAATCCAACTTATAAAGCTTGCATGTGAACCTAAATAATTAGCGACGTACTAGATTCTGAGAAACAAACAGGAAAAGCCATGGACTAGTTTATCATTAATTAATCTTGGAGAACTCAAGAGGCAATGAGAATCTGAATTGATCATAGTGTGGCTTGGGCCTTTCCGAGTATGAATGTCGTCTTTAACTCTTAATTTGGAGTTACTAAATTCTAACGCACGTATGAGATTAATTCTCATGATAATGTAACTCAACCCTTGCACTATCAATCTTGGATAACTCAACAGCCAATGAGAATTAAATACATGGAACTCAATGGATCCTCTATATAATAATCAAATTACACTAGAATCATCAAAATCAACAACAAATTAAATATGGCAGATCAAGTGATGAGCTTGAAGCTGTTAATAGACAGCCATGGCAAAAGGATCCTCTTTGCTGAGGTGGGCAACGATTTTGTAGACTTTCTTTTTCATATTCTCTCACTTCCTGTTGCTAGTGTCATTAGTCTCCTGCGTAAACAAGGGACGATGGGCTCATTGACAAATCTGTATGAAAGCATAGAGAATCTGAATGATTCCTACATACAACCAAATCAGAGCAAGAACAACGTTTTAAATCCACGCGTCTCTGGTGTTTCTCATGTTCCTCTGTTGGCCCTCAAGGCTGCATCCTCAACTGTGAAGAAGTACTTTAGGTGCACCAATTGCTGTTATCATAAATACATCACTGATGATCCAAGCACGGTTTGTCCGGATTGCAAGGGGTATATGGCCACAAATTTGAAATACGTGGGTCCTTCTAAAGTACAACAATCATCAGGTTGTGTTGTAGGTGGATTTGTGAAGGAGATGGTAACTTACATAGTGATGGATGATTTGGTTGTCACCCCAATGTCTACTATCTCAAGCATCACCTTGCTTAACAAGTTTAATGTTAAGGATGTTAGTGCATTGGAGGAAAAGGTGGTCAAATTTAGCATGGAGGAGGTAATATTCATTTTAATATATATATTTCTTAATTTGGAAGACAACACAATTGCATGTACTAATTATTTGATTTGGCCAGGCTCTGAAGCTGTTGAATGCTTCGTTGCATTCTAAGAAGGTTCTCACGGATGTCTTCCTCGGTAGTATATAGTTGAGCACGCACAAGGGCTTGGATTCCAAGTGTGTGTATGAGTCTTGCTTTTATTTTGGATTTAGAAAATAATCATGTGCCATCAGTGCAAAATTGCACTTGCTTTTGAACCCATAGACATAGTAAATATCTGCTTTCATGCTCATCACCAAATTAATCAACTGAAAATGATTGAACAACTTTATTTTGATGTTTATTAGTAACATTATATTCCCTCCAATAAATGATTGAGACACATTAAGATTGATAAAAAAAATTGATCTACTAGTATTTAAATGCAATAAAAGTTAATTGCAAAGAATTAATTTATATCAATTTGAGAGGATTATATGAGGACATTTTTTGTAAAACATAGACAAATGTTCTCGCAATCTTATAATAACACTTATTTTTTAATAATGTTTATTTACAATTCCAAAAAACAGAGTTTGACATGTTCTTAATCTCAGTTTGTGCAGAAAGATAAATTGTTGTTTATAACTACTTATTTTTACCTACATAAGAGTGTATTTAAATACGGATAAATTAATCGGTCATTTTTCGAGCTTCTTTATTTATATGCAAAATCCATAATACTTTATTTTGTAAGCAATGAGTAACACTTGATAATAATTAAATTTTCTTGATCCCAGGGGAGCATTAACTAGATTTTCCAAGTAAAAATAAAAAACCTTCAAGTGCCACACTCTGGAATACATCAACAGCCACAGACTTGAATATACATTGGTAATCATCAAAACTCAGGCCCTATATAAATCGAAGAAGAACATCAAGCACATAACTACATAACTAAAAATGTCAGAATCCACAGTGAGCTTGAAGCTGTTGATAGACACTCATGGCAAAAGAGTCCTCTTCGCTGAGGCAGGCAAAGGTTGCGTCGACTTTCTGTTTCACATGCTCTCTATGCCCATCACCACTGTCATCATGCTGCTGCGAACTCAAGGAATGGTGGGCTCTTTAGCCAATCTCTACCAAAGCATTGAGAATCTCAATGACAACTACATCCAACCAGGTCAGAACAAGGACACCATTCTCAAACCGGTTTCTGGTTCATCGGTTCAGTTGCTCACCTGCGACACGCCCACTGAAAGGAAATATTATGGATGCACCGAATGTGATATACAATATGTTACTGATGATCCACGTGCAGTTTGTCCGGATTGCAGCGAGAATATGAGCGATGCTTTAACTTATGTGGCTCCTCCGGCCACCCAGCAGGGGTTGGAAGAAGGTGGTTTTGTGAAGGGGGTGGTGACTTACATGGTCATGGATAACTTGACAGTGAAGCCTATGTCTACCATCTCTAGCATTACTCTTCTCAACAAGTTTAATATCAAGGAGGTTGGGTCTCTGGAGGAGAAGGTGGTCACTTTGGGAATGAATGAGGTATCATTTTCTATTATTTATTATTGTTTTTAATATGGATTATTTTGAGTAAACTCCTTAGTATGTTGAAAAAAATTAATGACATTATTTAATTTAGGCTGTGAAGTTGTTGAAGGCTTCGTTGCAGAGCAAGAATGTTCTTACCGATGTTTTCCTTACCGATGAGTGAAGTGATGAGCAAAGTGATAGGTCTTGTTTCAACATCCGATTTGCTTGTTTTTTTTGTTTTTAACTTTCAAATTGTGATTTGTGAAACAAATCTCAGCTTTGTTATGTTACATAAATGCTTATTAAGATTCTGAATGCATTGTCGATTTCGTGGTATAAACTATGAACACAAGGTATGTGTTACTCTGTCCAGTTCTAAATTGCTTTGTTGCACATCAGCAAATTAAGGAGCACCATCGAAAACATTGATGGGAAATATAATAGATCAATTTGGGATAAATCGGATTCATGGTATAATTAATAATATTTTGGATGTTCATTATAAAGAATTTGAATATAAAATAAATAGATTTGATAAAAAAAAATCATTATACACCACGAGAAATTGTTTCTTGTATGGTTTGTAAATTGGTAAAATTAATGTGGCAGTATATCAAAATTAAATAGTTAATATTGTGAGAAAACAAACTGCAATTAAACGTCACAAAGCTAGAGAAGCTGGTTAGCACGCACCATCCCGTCATAATGGAGAATTGGACGATAATTAAAGGATGAAAAATGTTTGTGGTATTTTATAGTATGAAAATGTTCGTGTAAACCTACAGGATTATATGAATATTTTGATTAATTTTCATTTGAAATTTGACTGTTGATGTGAAATGCGGTTGTATATGAATATTTTGATTAATTCTCACTTGAAATTTGACTGTTGATGTGAAATGCGGTTGTTAGGTCCATCGAATGCTGCATAAAGACAAAATCATTTCTTATATTTAGTGGTATAGTAGACCACTATTTTATCTTTAGTAATATTATAGGATTTTCTTATACCTATTGTGGTATATTGGGTTGCTGACTCTTTTTGTAAAATTACATTTTATATCTCAAATACTAAGTGTAAATAACATTCACCAATGTAATTAACATTATAATTATTACTTTTGTTGGTAACTTTTTTTGTATTTTACTTGTTGATTGGTAGATATTTAAAAGTAATTTTATAATTCTTAAATAAACATTAATGATCTACTATATTTTTTGTTGGTCTCAAGTGGTCAGAGGTTAAGAGGGGTGAATGAACCTCTATCAAATTTTGCGTTTTAAAACTTTTTTGTAACAGGTTATTGATTTTAGAAAGTATGCAGAAACCTGACTCGATTCAGAAACCTGACAGTATGCTGATTCAGGTTCCTAACTCGGTTATCATAGTATGCAGCGAATAAATTAAGATAGAGTTTCTCTTTGAAAAACAGTTTTCTCTTTCAAATATGATTTTATCAGAATCATTTTAACAGTATGCTATGATAAATACAGCAGGTTAGATATGTATAACAATGCAATGCAACAAGTAATCAAAAGTTGTAAACACACAAGGATTTATAGTGGTTCGAAGGTGGTGTAATCCTTCTATATCCACTCTACTCCATTACTGAGGAGGAACTTTGTTAGGTCAGTTTATTTTACAAGACTCAACTTTACAAACTTCTTCCTATCAAGTTTACCTACAAAAATCAAGGATTTCTAGGCCAAATCCCACACATGGTACAATATTTCACACAGAGAAAATAGCCTACACAAGACTCAACACTTAGCGAGAATCTAATCCTTCCAACTAAGGACACCAAACTAAAACAACCTAACACACAACAAATTGTTAAAAATATATGTTTGTTCTTCACCTGATGCAACAATGAAATCAGTCTTGAACTTGAAAGCTTGAATGTTTGAATGACTGTTTCATAAGGTTGAGTGACTGAACTTAGAAAGCTTGAGAATAGCTTAAGAGTTTGATAGCTTAAGAAAATAATCAGTTGTTCAGTGGTCTTCACAGTCACTCATTCCTCCTATTTATATCATCTGGAAAATGCCCGTTGAAGAGAGGCACTGTCATTGTTACGTTTAAAATTGATCTTCAAATCTTTGCAATAAATGCAACTGGAAAAATTGGGAAATAGGGCATGACCTATTCTGATCCGCATTAATGGCGCCACTCCTCGGCTACAGTGCTTTTGTAGGTCCGTGGGTCCAGATGACATCATCTCATTGGCTTGACACAAACTTCTATCTACCGGTAACTTAGGCAGGATCGAATCCTCGTAGTACTATCAGTAAATACCTCGTACTGCAATGAATAAGATAGAGGAACTTACATCTTACTGCTTAGGTTGCAATAACTGTTTTCTGTTCTGTGTCAACTTTCTATTTTAGAATAGCTTTCTGTTCTCGAAACCTACAGTCAGCTTCCTAATTTGCGATAGCTTTCTGCTTTACGTCTGTTTTTTGTTTCAGAACAGCTTCCTGTTCTAGAAACCTGCTTCCTGATCTGAACAGCTTTCTGTTCCAGAATCCTGCAGTTAGCTGTTCCAGAATCCTGCAGTTAGCTTCCAGTTTCCTGTTCTCGAAACCTGCTTCCTGATCTGAACAGCTTTCTGTTCCAGAATCCTGCAGTTAGTTTCTAGTTTCCCATACTGCTATTTGTTTGTTGCTTCCTGATTCAGCTTCCTGATCCTAGTTTTTTCTTCAGCTTACTGACTTTTCTTGCTGAAAATCAGTCTTAAGGATATCTTCATCTTCAGAATCCTGCTAACATCAATATTCTATATCTTCCTGATTTTTACAACTTTACAAAATACAACTTAGAAAGATAAACTTATCAACCAAAAATCCACTTATAAAATGTGGAAAATTGGGTACTCTAACTTCCTTTCTAAAGTTCCATTATCTCATCAAAACCTAGTCAGAAATATCTCAATATTTTTATATTTACTTAAATAATATTTCGGTTTTTATTTTTTATTAATTCTTTTATTATAAAATATACTTTTTTTAAATTCTAATTTTGTTTTTATTTCAAATTTGTAATATTATTAAATGCAATAATTTATAATATTAAGATATAAATATAAATATATAAAATTTTAAGAGTATTTAAGATATATAAAATTTCTATTTATAAAATATTAAAAGTATTATATATTTAAATTAGGATAAAAATTATTACATTATATTTATCAAAATTTAATAACTATTTAATATTGTGACAAGTTCTACTGCTAAAATATGAATAGATCATTCATTTTATCCATCATTTTGTACGAAAAAATTAAAATAATATTTATTTTGTAAGTGATGGGTACCAATTTCTTTTTCGAGGAAAAACACTAGATAGATAATAATGAAATATAATAATGAAATGATCTTGATCCACGAGAATATTTCATTAACATGTCATATGATGCCATTTTCTTTTCGTTAACAGGGGAGCATTAAAACAAACCTGCCACACTCCCTAGAATACATCAACAACCACATAGACTTGAATATGCATTGGTAATCATCAAAACTCAGCCATATATAAATATATATAAATTAGAAGAACAACATCCTCAACTCACATACATAACAAAAAATGGCAGAATCCACAGTCGTGAGCTTGAAGCTGTTGATCGACAACCATGGCCAAAGAGTCCTGTTCGCTGAGGCCGGCAAAGACTGTGTGGATTTTCTGTTTCACATACTCTCTCTGCCGGTGGCCACCGTCATCAAGCTGCTGGAAGCTCAAGGAATGATCGACTCTTTGGCCAATCTCTACGACAAGGAATGATCGACTCTTTGGCCAATCTCTACGAAAGCATTGAGAATCTCAATGCCAACTACAGGAATGGTCGGCTTTTTGGCCAATCTCTACGAAAGCATTGAACTGCTGCAAGCTCAAGGAATGATCGACTCTTTAGCCAATCTCTACGAAAGCATTGAGAGTCTCAATGTCAACTACAAGAATGGTTGGTTTTTTGGCCAATCTCTACGAAAGCATTGAGAGTCTCAATGCCAACTACATTCATGGATGAAAATATCCGGAAATATCTTCGATATTTCCCCGATATTTTTATTTTTTCACGTGATCGATATAAAAAGGGGATGCAATCGATATATCTTCGATATTTTTATTTTTCCACATAACGGTAAAGAAACGAGAAATTTTGTCAAAATATCGGCGAAATATTGATTTCAATAACAGTGACTTCATGGTACAATTTATAGAAAAATAATCAGGGAAATATCGATTTCAATATCAATGACTTCATGCTATAATTTATAGGAAAATAAGTGAAATATCAGCGAAATATCGATTTCAATATCGATGACTTCATGGTAAAATAAGTGAAATATAAGGGAAATATCGACAAAATTAGGAAAATAAGTGAAATTTCGGGAAAATATCGATTTCGATATCGATGACTTCATGGTACAATTTATAGGAAAATAAGATTTCAATATCGATGACTTCATAGTACAATTTGTAGGAAAATAAGTGAAATATCAGGAAAAAATCGATATTGACTTCATGGTACAATTTGTAGGAAAATATGTGAAATATCAGAGAAATATCGACGAAATACATAAGTGAAATATCAAGGAAAATAAGTGAAATATCAAGAAAATATCGGCGAAATATCAATTTCAATATCGATGACTTCATGGTACAATTTGCAGGACTTATACTAATTGAAGTATCAAAAGAAATTACTAAAAACTAAAATAAATAGAAGAAAATTTCGAATCATTTGACACCATATAAATAGAAGAAAATTTCGAACTTTTGACACCATTTGCAACATGGCAACGGCGAAATTGACAGGAATAAAATCCACAATAAGATCACTGAAGTCATCCTCAGAGTATAAGTAGTCTACGGGCAAGAGTGTCTACTTGGCTGAACCTGGAGCCAGACAACGGATATAGTGCCACCAAGAGTGTCTACTCAAGTAACTTTGGCTTCTGGGGTGTTTGGTTACGCACATCAACATCACATCAAATGCTGCCCATGAATTTCCCATGACAACAAGTAACTTTGGTTTCTGGGGTGTTTGGTTAAGATTCTGTGTGCTTGGTTAAGCAAATCTTGCCCATGAATTTCCCATGACAACAAGTAACTTTGGTTTCTGGGGTGTTTGGTTAAGATTCTGTGTGCTTGGTTAAGCAAATCTTGGTGGTTGTGTTCTTGGTTTTGGTTGAGATCCTAGGGTGCTTGGTTAAGAAAATTCGGATCATTGTTTTCAAGATTTTGGGTATCTGTGGAAAAGGGTTAAGCATGTACCAGAGGTCATCCAGACCTTTTTCTTCAACATTGTATGCGACTCAGACCTTTTTCTTCTTCTTCAACATTCTGTGCGACTAGACCTTCTTCTTCACCTTTTTCTTCTTCTTCAACATTCTGTGCGACTTCAACAATGTTTTGATCAAGAACAACACCCAAACCTTCTTCAACAACATTCTGATCAAGAACAGCACACAAACCTTCTTCAACAACATTCTGTGCAATTTGAACAATGTTCTGATCAAGAACAGCACCCAAACCTTCTTCAACAACATTCTGATTAAGTACAACACCCGGACCTTCTTCAACATTGATGTTCTCATTCCATATCTGTAGATTTAGAAATGGATTCCAATTGTTATCCGGAAATTGGGCATTTAGATGATAATCTTCATTAGGGTTTGGGACACCCATTGTAATCAACATCCATGAATACCCCTCATTGGGGTTCCTTGCTCCACCGTTTCCCACAACTCTGTTGAATTGGCCACCATCTTCAACCGTTGCTCTACTGTTTCTTGCAACTTCGTTTACTTCGCCATCTTCAACCGCGTTCGGATTCACTCCAGTATCTTCCATGAGTTCGCCATTTTCCAACCAATCATGGGATTTTTGAGAGAGAGATTCGTGGAGAAAGGAGATTTGCGAATTGCAGGAACGATGAAGTGATTTTAAATGTACATTTGGAAATATTATGTATATTTTAATTGGATTTAAATGTGGATATTTTTAATGTTATATATATTATGTATTTCTTTATTATTTTGTATATTTTAAATTTACAATAAAAGAACTAAATATTTTAAAATATGTGCTTAATAGTTATATTTGTATAGGGATGAAAATGTCGCGATATTTCCGCAAAATTTCGCTAAAATGGATGAACCGAAATAATAATACGCAACAATTTTATTTCATCAAAATATCGCCCATATTATGGTAAAATATCATTCAAATTTTAATTTTCGTTGAGTCCCTTCATAAAAATACGGTATATCGTCGATATACCGGTCTTATGCATATGTCGTCGATATACTATTTTTTTATTTGATTTTTTTCTTTTTTTTTTATGAACTTATTGAGTGGAACATTAAATAATGGCTTTATATGAATCATGTGCTTGTTGCATAGATTGTTTCTACTTTCCACATCATTTATTAAAATGGAGATGAGATTTCTTATCCAAAAATTAGTCATATCATTTGTTGTCATAACAGACAACGTTTATATAATAGTTTATCTATATATTTGTTGTAAATATATCATTTTATTTGCAATTTAATTCAATATATGTATTAATGTTAGTTATAATATTCTGTAAACTACTAGATATATTTTTCAATTTTTTTTACAAAGTATCCATATTTTTTAAAAAAAATGTCCGATATTTCCAACGAAATTGATATATCCGTTGATATTTACATAAAATCAAGGTACCGATATTTCCATCGATACCGATATTTTCGTCCTTGACTACATCCAACCTAGTCAGGACAAGGATACCCTTCTCAAACCGGTGGCTCCAATTTCCGGTTCATCATTTCCGCTGCTCATCTGCGACGTGCCGACTCAAAGGAAATTCTATAGATGCAAGCACTGTAAAAGGAAAATGATGGATGCTTAAACAAACGTGGCGCCTCCGGCGATACAGGAGTCGGAAGAAGATGGGTTCGTTAAGGGGGTGGTGACGTACATGGTCATGGATGATTTGGTTGTGAAGCCTATGTCTACTATCTCTAGCATTACTCTTTTCAACAAGTTTAATATCAAAGAAGTTGGTGCTTTGGAGGAGAAGGTGGTTACTTTGGGAATGAATGAGGTATCTTTTTCTATTATTTATTATTCTTTTTAATATGAATTATTTTAATTAAACTTTTTACTGACATTATGTAATTTTATGTCATTTAGGCTGTCAAGTTGTGAAGGCTTCATTGCAGAGCAAGAATGTTCTTACAGATGTTTTCCTCAAGGGGATGAAGTAATGAGCAAATATATGTTATAAGTTTTTTACTTTAATTTCTGCTTTGTGTAACTGATCATGAATCCCTTTTGATTAGAAAAAAAAAAAAAAACTCATGAATCGCTTTTGCATATTATGTTATCACAATGCTTTCCTTACGATTTCTGAGTAAGGACTCAAGATCTTACATAATTGATTTTATTATCTTTCTTACTCAATAACTTAGTTTGACAATTTTGATTATTAATTTTTAGGGCTGTCAATTTTATTCATTAATTTTTTAATATTTGAAAATTTAGGTCAATTTCAATTCGGAAGATTCATTTGGGCTCAAATCACTAATTTCGAGTTATTCAATCCAATTTAATGATTTTTACCAAATAACATTAAAAATAACACAAAAGTATTAAAAAAAAGTAAAAAACATATAAATAGATAAAAAATTTAAGGGTAAAACTGTCAGTCCTAATTCAGCAGATTGAGCTAAATAGTCTGAAATTAAAGTTTGATTGCTCAATTTGAGCCCAATTTGTCTAAATGTTTGAATTTTCAAAATTAAAGAATAAAATTCTCAACCCGAAAAGTTAATGGTTGGAATTGTCAAACCCGATAAATTACTAGGTAAAAAAATAATAAAATCCATAATTAATTACTTCTTTGTACTTACATAACTACGTGAGTGCATGGATAACTACCTGGAGTGCATGGATAGCATGATAATAAAATGACTATTAAATAATAAAAATAAATTTGTCTTTTTGCCGTAAAGGAATTTGGTGCTCTACCATGGAATTTGTTAGAAAATGAAACGATAGATATGTTAAGTTAGTATTGATGTTTTATGTGTTAAATTAATATTAATGTTTTTGAAAGAATTTGAGTTTCACAAAAGACTACTAATCACATATGCCGTTTAGCATTTGGTGAACTCCTGTAAATTAAGGCTAAAGATTAATTGTCGATTGATTTAATTTGATGGATCTCACATATGCATTTAATTGCTAATTAACAACCAATTAATGTAGACTTGGATGCAATTATAAAGGCTTCGAGCCTTGACACGTACCATTAGTTAACATACAACGTCTATTGAATCATACAGATTGATAAATATTGCTATTGCAATATAGGTATCCTTTAGGTTCAATCAATACTAACTGTAGCAGTGGGCGTAGAATTTTTTTAACTTAATTTGAAATTATCTCATTAATTGCAATTTCAGTCTCTAACTTAGAACCTTGTCTACTCTTTTATTATCAATTATACATATTTTGATGATTTTGATTCTTCAACAATTTATTTTTTTCTTACAAATTTCATCTGAGTTTGTTGGAAATTTCCATATTTGCTTAAGTGAATTTCAAAATTGTTGACGTGGAGTTTCAATTCTAACATTCGCTTGGAAATTGACAATTCGAATAAAATTGGACCAAAGTTTTTTTTGTGATAATACATGAACAAAACATAAGTAGAAGACCAACATAAACCTTAAAGATGACCATACACGGATATAAAGGACCTATCAAATATCAAAGTCAAAGTGAGGAGATCCAAAGACCCCCCAGGAGTTAATTTTATTTTGTAGTCTTGAGTTATACTTCCTCAGTGGCATATAGATTTAATAAGAAAATCATTATACATCAACAGAAATTGTTTCTTGTATGATTTATAAATCGGTCAAATTAAATGGCAATATGTTGAAATCAAATAGTCAATTGAGAGAAAACAAACTGCAATTTATAAAAGATAACAAATTAACAAGGTCACATGAAAGCCCTCAAGAGTCAAGTGATCAAGACTCATGTCTGACAATATACTTGTTGGGGCTTATTAGTCCTTAACTACAATTTATGGGAAAATATCTCTAAATACCACTAAATCAAATAGTAAATTACTTATCATGAAGGGTAGTTATATTACTTTTAAAAGAAAAAAGAAAAAAAATTGCGCATTCAATAATTTTACACGATATGTTCATATCGTTTAATCTTAATGAGGTTAAAAGATATGATGATTATATCGTACAACCCTATGAATTTCATATTTTTACACAATATGTGTTTTTTCATAAGGTTATACAATGATATATGTTCCCATTGAGTTATATGATATGAAAAACACATATCGTGTAAAATCGGATACAAAACTGTTTTTTTTTTTTTTCAAAAGGACAATTTTATCAATTTTTCTGATATATGATTGAAATTAATCAAACTATTATTTATGGTAGAAAAATAGTCTTTTATATGAAATGTGATCTTTTATCTACTAAACTCTACAGTTTATTGTACTATATATTTTGTTATATTATAATTAGAATCAAGACCATGAAATGTTTATAAATTGAGAGTTGCATTATACAAATAATATTTTTTCTAAATTTAATGTTGGCTATATTTTAATGGAAAAGAAAAAACCGAGTTTGTTTCGTAAAATTTGATTTGGTACTAGACTTTACGTGGGAATCAGGGATACAACTTCTATCATCTATATATGCATAGAAATATAACATGTTATTTATAATCATGTATAATACCTCTTAATACCATAAAATCAGATAGTATTTTCTTCTATTATAATGGATAATTTTATTATTTTTCTACCTCAAATTAAAAAAATATATAAATAAAACTGTCTTTATGATAAAAGATCAAAAATATATATTAAAATTTTTATGTATTACTCCTCTATAACAATTTTTCGTGTAATGCATTAAAAAATTATGGCATTAAAATTTCATGTAATGGTATAAAATATGACATTACTCACCTGAAGAAATGATCATAAGTATGAGGCAAAAAATAAAATGAAGACTTCATAAAATTTCGTGTAAGACAAAAAAAATGAACAATTCAGTGTAATGCTAAGAAGTGTGATAATTTTCATTAATAATGCTTCTTCGTGTAAAGCTAATGAAGTAATTAAAAGAATTTCGTGTAAAGCTTTAAAAAAAAAAAAATCTTGTAAGGTTGTAAAAAAAAATTGTGTAATGCATTGGAAAAGATTTTTGAGTAATGCCTTTAAAAAAAATTCATGTAATGCTTCAATTAAAAAATATATATATGTGTAATGGATTAAAAAAATATCTATGTAAAGTGTAATGCTTTTCAAATTTTTTTTCGTGCGTCCAAAATCATGCAATGTCTTATTTCATTTTGTAGTATAAGGTATAATTTAATAATTTATGTAACTTACGACACAAAAGTGACTTTTTCTTTATATGAAATGTATTAGAAACATCACCTAACTTTTTATAATTAAGACAAAAACTAAATTAATAACAGTTTCTTTTTTCGAGGTAAAACAATTGTGAATAATAATGAAACCATATTGATCCACGAGAATATTTCAGTAACCTGCCATATGACCCTGCCACACATACACAACTGCCACAGAGAAGTGATCAATATGTGTTAAAGAAACTTAACAATTCAAGCATGAAGAATGGGCTAAGTATTGAAGCTATTGTAGAATGGATTTCATTATCAAGTGTATTACATTGCAAATACTAGGACTAAAATAACCACTATATATATCCAAATGGAGAAAATAAAAGACAAGATTGTGTAGTATCTAGGGTGGGGAAAAATACCTAATTACCGAAATATTGGGCTTACCGTATTAAAAAAAATATCGAAAATACCGAAAATTTCAGTATAGTATCGGTATGACATTTTCAAAATTTCGGTATTTCGTTATATACCGAAATACCAAAAATATTAATATTAATTAAAAAATATATTAATTCCACATTAATAAATTAAAAAATATAATATTTTTTATTTTGGTAAACGGAATTTTCGGTATATCTAAGTTTCGGTATGTAATTTTTATTTCGGTAAAACAATATTTTTGATATACCGAAATTTCGGTATATATTTTTCATTTCAGTATAACGGTATTTTCAGTATACCGATAAATAGTGGTGCTCGGTTTAACCGAACTGCCGGTTTCAGTTCCGAACCGGCGGTTTGGAAAACCGGGGGAGATCTAACTGGAACCGAACCGGGGTATGTTTGGTTCCGATTCCGGTTTGTAACCGGTTGTGGAACCGCCGGTTTCAGTTTGAACCGGCCGGTTTTCCGGTTTTTCTTTTTTTTTTTTAATTTTTTTTTTATTGTTTAACTCAAATTTTTTAAATCATACAATATGACAATATAAAACAATGTATCTATGTTAAAAAATAAACAACTTTGTATAAATATCCAAAAATTTACAACTTACAAAGTACAAACATCAAACTTCTAAGTTTGAATTAAAAAAAATTACAACTTACAAACAACAAACTTCTAAGTTTGAATTTAAAAAAAATTACAACTTACAAACAACAAACTTTTTTAAGTTTGAATTTTAAAAAAATTACAACTTACAAACAATTAAAAAAAAATTACAACTTACAAATTACAAATTGAAAGAGGAAATTTTTTTTTGAAAGAACTTGAGTTGCATTCTAAGTTTGAAAGTCACTTTCAAATTTAGAATGAAATTACCTACGTATCCCTAAATTAAATTAGAGAATCAAAGCTCACGTAGTACTTACTTCTCTTAATTGTAATGAATAAAGAATGTTGTGTGGTAGATGATGTGTCTCAAAGAAAGGAGGATATAATAAGACGTGCATCTAAGACACATATTATTATCTCCTCCTTTCTTTGAGACACACCATCTACTACACAACATTCTTTGCTCATAACAGTTAAGTGAGGGGAAAAAAATGAAAGAGCTTGAGTTTCATCCTAAGTTTGAAAGTGAATATCAAACTTAGAATGAAATTATCTACGTATCCCTAAATTGAATTAGAGAAACAAAACTCACGTAGTTCTCTTACCTTGCTTACCCTTCAAAGTTGGTCCCGGTGGAGGAGGATGTGTTGGAATCGTAGTCATACTCGTCGGGGCCATCATCATCTAAGACCGACAAATCTAGATGTTGTTGACGTTTCTTGGCTCGAACCCAATCTTCAAGTAGAGTAATGTTTTGAACATTCTCTACGGTCAATCTTGCCCTTTTTGAATTCAACATATGTCGTCCTTTGGAGAAGGCGCACTCGACGGAGACGTTGGAGGCGGGACTTGCAAAAATCTCCCTTACAATACTACTTAAAATAGGATAAGCGGTAGTCCTTTTTGACCACCACTTCAAAAGATCCATAAAGTTTTCAAAAGAAATAAATTCAAATGTACAACTTAAATATGTATCTAATTCTACCGTGGGATTAGACCCCCTAGCTCGTTTTTGTGTTTGGTTATCATAAAAATCATAAAATGCATTAAGACCACTAACATTATATGGATTTTGTGGAGAACTACTACTACCACCTACATTTTGAGCACCTAAATTATCCCCACAATCATCCCCTAATGCAGTTTTATATTCTTTAAATAATTCGGTCAAAGTTGTTCTAGCTCTACCTACAACTTCTATATAATTTGAAACCTAGTCAAATGCATCATATTCGGATAACAAAAAATGGGGGAACAAAGCACTATAATACATTCGTAATAATTCGGTTAGACCATCTTCTCTAATCCTAGAATCTAATAATTTAACTATTAAAAATAAATTGGGAAGTTCGAAAAAATATTTTAACCATTTTGCTTTAATGGCTATAATAGTATCACCTAAAATAGGACATGTAGAATATTCATTCAAAATTAAAGCAATTTTGACACAATGATCTAAGGCTAATGGAGAAGTAGGATAATAAGTGTCACTTAATTCTCTAGTGGCTTCTTCAAAAAAATTTAATAGTTGAATTAAATTAATACATGCATCCCAAGAGTTGTTATACAAATATTCATATTCATGTGGGTTTTCTTGATAAAATTGAATTAACATTTCTTTATAATTATAAGAATCTTGAAGCATATAATATGTTGAATTCAATCTATGTTTTACGTCCAACACAAATTTCTTAACTTCCATTCCATTATTTTTACAAAATCGGGCTCATTTTTTATGCCATATCGTTGATTTAGCAATTTCATGAATTGCATCCTTAATAGGTTTAATATGATCATGCAAAGCAGTTAGACCATCTTGTACACATAAATTCAAACAATGGGGTATACAACGAATATGAAAAAGCTTACCATTTATTGGAGACCTACAAAATTCTATTAATGTAGGCATACTAGCGGTGTTAGGAGCGGTATTATCAAAACCAATCGAATTTTTTTTTGTAACTATATCATATTCATTAAAAATTTTTATTATTTTTCTACTAATTGCTACGGAACTATGTTTTTCATCAAATTCGGCATAGACAATTAATCATTTTTGCATATGTCATGCATCATCTATCCAATGACATGTTACTCCTAAATAATCATGGTTTCCGTAAGGATCTTTCCACACATCACAACAAATAGATACTCGTTGTGTTAAGTTTTTTAATTATTGAATTAAAGCAAATTTATATTCGCCCACAATTTTTTCTATGTCACGTGTAACGATATTCCTAGATATTTTTCTACTAGCGGGTTGTAAATATTGACTAGTATATTCTTCAAAATCATGGTCGGTTGGAAATTGAAAAGGAAGATGTTTTTTAGCAACTAATTCGGCTACTCCTCTCCTATGATTTAATTGACTAAATTTAAAAAGGAAAGAAGGGTCGTTACCATCGGTTTCCAAACTGGAACCGGTATTTTATCGAGGAAGATGGGTTTGAGAGCGGTCATTACCCATCTTGTCCGGATGCTTCTTTATCAAGTGGTTGTTGAATGTTCCGTAGCCCCCTCCGTGCTTGAATTTGTAGCTCTTTCCATAGTAGTTGCACGTCACCGTGTAGTCCACATTCGAATTTGATACTTTCTCCTTTTAAAAATGTACGGAGAAAATATCACTTCGAAGTGTCGAAGCGGATCGGCTACGTGTGTCACTCTCTTGAGTTGGCCTCCTCACCACCTTCTCTTCCTCTTCTTGCTCAGCAAAGGCGGTGGCGGTATTAAGTTCGAGAGCTTCCTCCAAATTGACGTACTCCTCACTCCAATGAGAGTGAGGAGTATATTGATCGATAATTTCATTGAGTTGAACATCGTTTGGTGGTGGCATAGGCTCCTTTCCTCTTTGAGAAGAACCGACGGAAGAAGAACCACTTTGAGACATTTTCGATCGAGAAAAAGTAAATAGAATTGAATTGAAATTGAAATTAAGCAAAAAATTGAATTGAAACTTGAGAATCGAGAGAGAATTGAGAGATAAGTGTTGGAATGGTGTGAGAAAATGAATGGGGGAAGGGGGTATTTATAGAAAAATCTGAAAAAATAAAATAAAATTTCGGCCGGTTCGAACCGCCAGTTTCAAATGGTCATGAAATCTTGACCGTTGATCTGCAACGGTGGAGCGATCCTGGCCCTCCACGTGTCCCATTTCAAATAAAAAAAAAAAACGCGAAACTAGCGATTTCGAACCGCTGGTTTCGGCCACAACGGCTAGTTTTCGCCGGACTCCAGCGACAACGGCTACTTTTCGCCGGAGCTCCGGCGGACACGTGTCGATTCCTCGATTTTTCAAAAAAAAAATAATAAAAAAATAAAAATACCGGAAAACCGGCGGTTTTCGGTTTCTAATACCCCTAACCGAAACCGAACCGGTTGAAACCGGTTCACGGTTTCGGTTAATAACCGGAACCGGGTCAACGGTTCAGGGAACTGTTGACCGTCGGTTTCGAACCGGCCGATTTCGGTTTTTCCGAACTATTGGGCACCACTAGTAGTATCTAGAGTGGGGAAAAATACCTAATTACTGAAATATCGAGCTTACCGTATCGAAAAAATATCAAAAATACCGAATTTTCGGTATACCGAAAATTCCAGTACGGTATCAGTATGACATTTTCAAAATTTCGGTATTTCGATATATACCGAAATACCAAAAATATTAATATTAATTAAAAAATATATTAATTCCACATTAATAAATTAAAAAATATAATATTTTTTATTTTGGTAAACGGAATTTTCGGTATATCTAAGTTTCGGTATGTAATTTTTATTTCGGTAAAACAGTATTTTCGATATACCGAAATTTCGGTATATATTTTTCATTTCGATATAACGATATTTTCAGTATACCTATAAATATTGGTATACTGAAATTTTGGGTATGAAATGGTATATTTCTAATTATGATACCGAAATTTCGATATACCAAAATTTTCGGTACGATATACGATATAAGATTTTCGGTGCATAAACCGAACCAACCACCCCTAGTAGTATCAGAAACTGTACATAGTACACACCACAGAGTGGCAGTACACTCACAGCAAAATCAGACTATATAAAATGGTTACAAAACAGCGAGTGCAAATGTTGAGCTGTAATGCTATACATAATCTGAATGGTTTGGTGTTTGGATACTAGTTTTAGGTTGATCAATTCCCTGTGTTTGGATGCAAGTAGAAGGATTCTCGCTCTTAACAATATGCATTGGTAATTACTAATTAATCAAAACTCAAAAACAGAAAATGGTTAGCTAATAAAATAAAACAAGGATGTAATTTAGAACTCTATCTCCGTATCATGGGTACAAAGAAAAAGAAAAGAGTTTGGATTTGATTGGTACTACACTTTATAGGGATACAACTTACTTCTGTAAAAATATAAAAGGCTTTGGTGATTATAATACATTATTTAATTACAAGATTATACAAAAATTAATTAAAATTCATGTAACCATAAAAATAAATTACACTTTACATGAAATTTTCTTACACATAATTTGTTTAATACTTATCAAGAAATTTTGTTTAATGTCTTACATGAAAATTAAACAGTTAAATAACGCCCATTAACAAATAATGTCTTACACGAAATTAAAAAAAAAAAAAAAAAACTGTTTCCACTGAAAGCAACATAAAAGGAATTTTAATACGAAATTGTTCAATTGTTTTCATGAAATTCAATTGTTTATTGGAAAGGAAAAACAGTTGTTTACGATTCAATTGTTAAACGAAATCAAACAATTGTTTACTATTAAGGAAAAGCAACAGAAAAGGAACTATTACAGATAATTTCGCGGGCATTATTAAACTTTATGCAATCGTTTACACACAAAAATTGAATATAAAATTACGAAAAAATCAATAAGCATAACATGATTTTTGCCCTTTTATCAAAAGAACAATTCGTCTATTTTCTTTATACAAAATTCATATAATGTTTTACTTTTTCAAAATCAATGTTATAGGATCACACGAAAAATTGTGTAAGTCTCTAAAACAACAATGATTTCTATCTTTTTATCAGAAACATAATTTTGTCAAATTTTTTGATTTGGTATAAAAGACACCAACTATTACTAATGGTGGAAAAGTAATACATCATTTAATTTTGTAGTATTAATGAATATTAACTCAAATATAAAATGTTATTTCTTACTAAGAGAAAAACTAAATAAACAACAATTTCTTTTTCTATGAAAAACAGTAAATAATAATGAAATGATCTTGATCCACGAGAATATTTCAGTAGCCTGCCATATGATCTTCCTTTTCTTCTCGAACAGTGGGCGGATCATAAAGTAGATTTTCCAAGCAAAAAGCCTGGCACACATACATCAATATGCATTGGTAATTAAAACTCAGCCCCTATATAAATCGAAGAAGAACACCATCAAGTGATCACATATAACCAGAAATGGCAGAATCCACAGTGAGTTTGAAGCTGTTGATCGACACCCATGGCAAAAGGGTCCTCTTCGCTGAGGTTGGTAAAGATTTTGTGGATTTTCTCATTCACGTACTCTGTCTGCCCATCGCCACAGTCATCAGGCTGCTGCAAGCTCAAGGAATGGTGGGCTCTTTGGCCAATCTCTACGAAAGCATTGAGAGTCTCAATGCCAACTACATCCAACCTGGTCAGGATAAGGATACCCTTCTCAAACCGGTGGCTCCGGTTTCCGGTTCATCAGTTCCGCTGCTCATCTGCGAAGCGCCGACTCAAAGGAAATTCTATAGTTGCAATCAGTGTAATACACATGTTTCCGATGATCCACGTGCGGTTTGTCCTCATTGCCGCCGGAATATGACCCAAGCTCTTCCTTATGTTGCTCCTCCGGCGATGCAGCCGGCGTCGGAGGAAGGTGGTTTTGTGAAGGGGGTGGTGACGTACATGGTCATGGATGACTTGGCAGTGAAGCCTATGTCTACTATCTCTAGCATCACTCTATTCAACAAGTTTAATATCAAGGAGGTTGGTGCTTTGGAGGAGAAGGTGGTTACTTTGGGAATGAATGAGGTATTTTTTAATATGAATTATTTTAAACTTTTTAGTCTGTTAAAAAACATTTACTGACATCATGTAATTTTATTTAACTTAGGCTGTCAAGTTGTTGAAGGCTTCATTGCAGAGCAAGAATGTTCTTACCGATGTTTTCCTTGAAGAGGAGGAAGTGATGATCAAATGTTAATTAGGTCTTTTTGAACATCCAATTTGGTAGTACGTTGTTTTGAATTTTAATTTCTGCTTTGTGTATCTGATCATGAATCCCTTTTGATTAAAAAAAAAAACTCATGAATCATTTTCTATGTTATGTTGTTACTATAGTGTTACGGTTCAAATGAACATCAAAGAAGAATGCAAGATTTTTATGATCCAAAGCTTTTAAGTTTCGTTTACTTGGTCTTATTGTTATGTCTTAGTTTAATCATGAGTGGTGGTTAATCCAAAGCTTTTAAGTTTCGTTTACTTAGTCTTATTGTTATGTCTTAGTTTAATCATGAGTGGTGGTTAATTTCCCTATACATGATATGAAGTTTCTAGAAGCCTCTACTTATTTATACAGAGTAATTGACTGTGTTTCTAATTATCAGTCCATCATCAATATGAAATCTTATTTATAGAAAGATAATCATGGGGTAGTTGCGTCTGCAATAAGATTTATTTGTAATGGAATTAAGGTACCTACCCTACAGGGAAAAAAAAAAAAGTTGTGTTGAGATTTTTCTGCAATAATTTTCAATGTTTTTACAACAATGATCGATTTCTTTCCCAGCATTTTGGTATAGAAAAAACTTTTTGTGTTGTGCCAGATACTTATAAAAACAATCCTTGAAATTAGTAAAATTAGATGTAGACAAAATTGCTAGATGTTTGACATTAATAATTCACTTTAATATGATCGGAGAGCTTGTGTTTGACACAATAAAGTTGAGACGTGCCCTTATTGTATCTAATTATAAGATATAAAGAAATTATCTATATATAGTCTATATATCTTCATATTAATTAATGTCAATATAATAATAGTAAAGGATTTTATCGATTTGACATTAAACTATAACTATCAATATGGACGACGGACATTAAAGAAAGCTTATCAATTCAAATCCTGAATTGATAAGTTTGATATAGTTTTAGAGTATTTTGGGACTATCTTAATTTAGAAATCTTAATTAAATGGTTTCAAATATTCCAAGTTCTAGATTGATAAGTTTAATGATTTCAGATTCGTTAAGCCCGATTGATAAACTTTATCTTTAATATGTTGCATTGATAGTAAATCTTTCTTTTGGAGCCCATATGATCAATAAAATCTCTAATAATTAGTTTTTGTTACAGTGTATCGCAAGGTTGCATAGTAATTAGCAAGTGTATTAGTTAGCTGGTTGCTAGATATTTTGGTTAGTTAATAGAGTTAGTTAGATCGAGATCTTCTACACTCTTCATGAGTAGTGGTTAATTTCCTATATGAGATGATGTATGATGTTGGGAGTCGATGAGTGTCAAACCAATAAAAGTAAATTCCTACTCCAAAATATATAAATGAGTATAATGGTGAGTAGAGTCGATTATTAGAGAATATGACTTAATTTTTTCGAGAGAGAAAATGAACTAAAGGAGGATTTTTTATTATCTAACTAATTACCCTAAAACTAAACTAAATTAGGAAATTATCTAACCAACCAACTGCTGAAATAAACAGGAGAGATATAATTTTACCAAACTTTGATTCAAGGATATCGATATTCAATTGCATCACTGAAATATGTATAAATAAGAATTTTTGTTTTAGTTATTCAAATTGACTAAAACATCAATGTGGATATTTTTATAGTTCCATTCATTTTTGGTAATTAGAGATATGATCGAACAACCTTGATTTATTAGAGTTACGTCCAATTTCATTTTCACAGTTTTGTTGATTTATTTTGATCTGTAAACACGAATTAAAAAAGGAAGCTAAGTGTTACTTTATATTATTTTTATTGAATAATTAAGGAGAATATATTAGTAAAAGATATGACATTAAAATTTCTTGTAATGGTATAAAATATGACATTGCTCACCTGAAGAAATGATCATAAGTGTGAGGCAAAAAAATAAAATGAAGAATTCATAAAATTTCGTGTAAGGCAAAAAAAAAATATGAAGAACTCAGTGTAATGCTAAGAAGTGTAATAATTTTCAGTAATAATGCTTCTTCGTGTAAAGCATTACCAAGTGAAATGAAGTGATTAAAAGAATTTCGTGTAAAGCTTTAAGAAAAATAAAAAAAAATTCTTGTAAGGCTGTAAAAAAAATTGTGTAATGCATTGGAAAAGATTTTTGAGTAATGCCTTTAAAAAAAAATCATGTAATGCTTTAATAAGAAAAAAAAAATCTGTGTAAAGTGTAATGCTTTTCAATTTTTTTTCGTGCATCCAAATCGTACAATATCTTATTCCATTTTGTGGTGTAAAGTATAATTCATATAACATACAACACAAAAGCGAACTTTTTCTTTATATGAAATGTATTAGAAACATCACCTAATTTTTTATAATTAGGACAAAAACTAAATTAATAATAGTTTTTTTTTGAGGTAAAACAGTTGTAAATAATAATGAAGGGATAGCACCCAAAAGTACCACAACAAATATAAAGGATCTCAATTTTACCACACTAAATAAAATTGGGATCTTTTATACCATAAAATATAAAAATTGGATATTTTTTATCATCAAATATAATTGTATGCCAAAAAATACCACAAATTTATCATTGACTTGATGGGAAAATTAATGCCCCATAACAACCCACCATCCAATCACACCTAACAGTCAAACACTAATTAAGAAGGAATATTTTATTATTTTTTTACATCTCACCTCTTAATCCCCGTTTAACCCTATTTTTATTCAAATTATGGGCATAAAAGTCAAAGTGAGGAGATCCAAAGACCCCCAGTAGTTAATTTTATTTTGTAGTCTTGAGTTATACTTCCTCAGTGGCATATAGATTTAATAAGAAAATCATTATACATCAACAGAAATTGTTTCTTGTATTATACATCATTATACTACAATTTATGGGAAAATATCTCTAAATACCACTAAATCAAATAGTAAATCACTTATCACGAAGGGTAGTTATATTACTTTTAAAAGTAAAAAGAAAAGAAATTGCGCATTCAGTAATTTTAAGTATGTCCATATCATTTAATCTTAATGAGGTTAAAATATATGATGATTATGTCATACAACCCTATGAATTCATATGTTTACATGATATGTGTTTTTTTATAGGGTTATACCACTACAACAAAAATTAAAAGAGAACAACTCCTGTGCAACTTGTGCACGGATCAGTGGATCCGTGCACAACAATCTGGACCGGTTCCTGCCCCACTCGCACCGAGGACGCGCTCCACATGGTGGGCGCGTGTTAACACGCGTTATTTAATTAAAAAATATTCAATTTCACTGTTCATCGTCTCTACGCGGCGGCTTGGGGGAGAAAACTGCGACCTTAATTGAGAAAAACGCGAAGGTAACCTCTTCTTCGAACATGAAAACATACTAATACTCTAATTTAATTTCGATACATTGACATAACGTCCAACATTGATCAAATTTCGACCATATTATTTCTGACAAAAAAAATATTTCCGCCATTGATACATTGATTGAAGGTTTGAAGCTGATATATTGATTGATGAAGGTTTAAAGCTGATATAGTGTTCGATTACCCATTAATTGAAGGTTTGAAACTAATATAGTGTTCGAATTGAAGATTCAACGACGAATCTGAAAAAATATGGGAGAAATTACTGGTAATTTCTTTGTGAATCGCGAGGGGACTGTTATGTGAAGTTATGTAGTATTGTTGTGTTATTTTAGTGATACTGTTATGTTTATTAAGTGGTACTGTTATTTATAAGTTAGTGGTACTGTTATACTGTTTTAATGACACTGTACTTAAAATTGCAGAACATATGACTGAGATTATTGTAGAAGATGAAACAACAAATGTTGAAGTTTTTGCAAGTACTGCAACAATTGAAATTGATTCACGGAGTAGTCAATTGGTTGATGACATTGAAGATATTGAAGCCTTATCTGGTTCACTTATTGGATACAAACGGAAGACTATTGATGAAATGTATGAGCTCTACAAAAAACATTCTCGTTTGATCGGATTTGGAGTACGGAAATCCAACAGTAGATACTCTACAATTGATACATCTATACTACTTGGGAAAATATATGTTTGCTCATCTGCTGGATGCAAAAACAAACAAAAACAGGTCATGTAGTACTGTTATGTATAAATTATACAGAACTCTTATATTAATTTATGTAATACTTTTGTGTTATTTTAGTAATACTGTTATGCTTATTAAGTGGTACTGTTACGTATAAGTTAGTGGTACTGTTATACTGTTAGAATGACACTATACTTACAATTGCAGTTTTCAACAAAGAAGTCAAAAGCAACAAGGACAAACTGCAAGGCATCACGTACAGTGAAATTGAATTATGAAAATGAGTACGAGGTAGTAAAACATGAGACTATCCATAATCATGAACTGACAAGAAAAGAGTAGAGTCATTTGCATCGTTCAGAGAGACATATAACAGATGAAAAACGTGCAGCGATTCAGACAATGCTAGATTCAGGAATGAAACCATCAGACTCTTATCGTTACATGGCATGTGATTTTGGTGGAGAGAAAATAGTTGGGCATACGATGAAAGATCACTTGAATTTGGTGCATCGAATAAAAATGATGAAAATCGATGCAGGTGACGCACAAACAATTTTAGATATGATACAAGAGCAAGATGCAGAGGAAGATGATTTCTTTTATAGAGTAAAATTGGATGATGAGGGCAGATTATCAAATATGTTTTGGAGGGACTCTATGATGAAGGAAGATTATGCATTATATGGTGATGTGATGATATTCGACACAACATATAGGACAAACAAATACAATTTGATTTGTGTCCCCTTTGTTGGTGTCAACAACCACATGAAAAATGTCATGTTCGCTTGTGCATTCATTTCAGATGAGAAAATAGAAACATTTGAATGGTTGTTCAATGTTTTCAAGAAATCAATGTGTAGACAAAGTCCCATCACAATTTTCACAGACCAAGATCAAGCAATAGCAAATGCAATTGAGAAGGTATAACTAAAATTGTACTGTTTATTTTTTTACTGTTTTTTTTTTCATCATTCAATACTGTATAGACTAGTAAGTAATACTGTATAGCGTATTTAGTAATACTCTTTAGTATTACAAATATAACTGTTCAGTAATATTTTTTTACTGTATTTTTTCATCATTCAATACTGTATAGACTAGTAAGTAATAATGTATAGCGTATTTAGTAATACTCTTTATTATTACAAATATAACTGTTTAGTAATATTTTTTTTACTGTTTTTTTTATCATTCAATACTATATAGACTAGTAAGTAATATTGTATAGCGTATTTAGTAGTACTCTTTAGTATTACAAATATAACTGTTCAGTAATATTTTTTTACTGTTTTTTTCATCATTCAATACTGTATAGACTAGTAAGTAATACTGTATAGCGTATTTAGTAATACTCTTTAGTATTACAAATATAACTGTTCAGTAATATTTTTTTTACTGTTTTTTTCATCAATCAATACTGTATAGACTAGTAAGTAATACTGTATAGCTTATTTAGTAATACTCTTTAGTATTACAAATATAACTGTTCAGTAATATTGTTGCATTACTAATTTTGTCTTGACAGGTTTTTCCAGCAACAAGACATAGATTGTGTATATGGCATCTTCAACAAAATGCAATAACCAGATTTGCAAAGTTGAAATCGGACAATTTGTTTAAGAGTCAATTCAACAAATGTTTAACTGGATGTGATGATGAAGATGAATTTGAAATCTGTTGGAAAAACATGGTGCAAAAATATAATCTCGAAGATCACTCTTGGTTCACACGACTTTACGGATTAAAGGAAAAGTGGTGTACAACTTTAAACAAGAATTACTTCTCTACTGCTATTCTTTCATCACAAAGAAGTGAATCGACAAATAATGCAATTGGGTTTCATGCTAAGAAGACAACAAATTTGACAGATTTCTATATACTTTTCAGTAACACAGTAAAACGTTGGAGGATGACTGAACATCAAGATGAATTCAATTGTGCAAGGTCACTTGCGGAAAGTCAAATGCCTATGGATGAAATATTGAAACATACTTCTGAAATATACACGATCAATGCTTTTAGATATTTTGAAGAGGAGTTTAGAAAGTGCATTGTTTGTCTTTCAAAAGTCATTGGAATGGAAGGTACCACAATACTTTATGAAGTGTCCAATCCTGGTAAAACTGCAAATAAGCAAGTAATATTTGATTACCAGTTGATGATGGTGACATGCTCTTGCAAGTTGTTTGAAGAAATGGGTATTTTGTGTTGCCATTCCTTGAGAATACTCCACATAAATTCAGCACAATCTATACCTGAAATGTACATTAAAAAAAGATGGACAAAATTGGCAAAATCGATGGTGTGGGACAAACTCAATAACAATGATAACATCATAGCAAGGGGAAATGAAGGGGTTCTTTGGCGTCACACGATGATAAGAAAATACTATAATTTAGTCTTGAAATCACAAAACAATAGGAATGCGAGAAATCTTTTGGAAGAAAGCTACAACAAGGATTGTATTATTGTTGATTCTTTAACAACTTCTATTAGTGATGCAGGTGTCGAACAAAATGAAAACGACACAAATTCTTCTACTTGTATTCTTGATCCAGAACGTGCAGTCACTAAAGGTAGGAGCAAGAGACTAAAGACACATTTTCAGAAAAACAAGAAGAGAGGAAGTTCATCAAAGAATAATTCAACATCAGAATTTGGCAGTTTAACACCATACATACCAAAAGAAACTTTGTTTTAGAAAATAGCTTTAAGTAATACTGTTCTATTTTTTTTCAGTAATACTGTTACTGTTAATCAGTAATACTGTTTTATATTATGCATTAATACTTTATATTTTTGTGTAAGTAATTTTTATGTTCAAGAATTACTGTTATTGCTTATGGCTATTAGTGTTTATGTTTGATAATAATATTGAATGATACTGTTGAGTGTTATGGCTAATACTGTTTATGTCTGATACTAATACTGTTAAGTGTTATGACTAATACTGTTTATGTTTGATACTAATACTGTAAAGTGTTATAGCTAATTCTGTTTATGTTTTGGTACTAATACTGTGAAGTCTTATAGCTAATACTGTTTATGTTTGATACTAATACTGTTAAGTCTTATGGCTAATATTGTTTATGTTTGATACTAATACTGTTAATTCTTATTGCTAATTCTGTTTACGTTTGATACTAATACTGTTAAGTCTTATAGCCAATACTGTTTATGTTTGATACTAATACTGTTAATTCTTATAGCTAATACTGTTTATGTTTGATAATAATATTGTTGAGTCTTATGGCTAATACTGTTTATGTTGGATACTAATATTGTTAAGTCTTATAGTTAATTAAGTTTATGTTTGATACTAATACTATTAAGTCTTATAGCTAATACTGTTTATGTTTGATACTAGTACTGTTGAGTATTATGACTAATACTGTTATGTTTTATAGTTAATTCTGTTTATGTTTGATACTAATATTGTTAAGTGTTATAGCTAATACTGTTTACGTTGAATACTAATATTGTTACTAATGTTATGTTCAAGAATGATACTGTTAATGCTTATGAATATTACTGTTTATCTCTTATACAAATATTGTTAAAAAACATGTATAATATACAGGTTACATTCATTACCTTATTTTTCATTTTATACTTTCCAACTGTATACCTACATCAAAAAAAATATAATATAAAGTTATAACCAATATAAATATATTATAATTGTAAAATGATATCAAATACTGTTAAAAACATATTTTTCAAAAATACTAATTCAACATCACAATTGATTTCAACAGACAATTATATAACACAAATATTGTTGTTTTTCTTCACCCAAAACCTAAACTAAGATTGTTTTTTCTCAACGCACTTCCTTTTCGGTCTCACATTTTTTGACATCTCAGCCTTTTTTTTCTTCATTACTGCAACAACCTCTTGTCTCTTAAACACAATGTATTTGGGTTTTGACAAATAGAATCTTGTAACCCTATCAATCACATCTCTCATTTCCTCATTTAAAGGTGACATAACAATAGTAGCAGCAAATTCTGCCCTCAATACTTTCCTCAAAACTGGCTGCAATGAGAAAAAAATAAATTAAAAACTAATAATACTGCATAACATTATTCACTGTACAATTTAGTTACATAACTAATTCTGTTTATGTATTGCCACATCAGTATTACGAAAATATAGCTTTAACGTACTATTATATATTTTTGAATAGTAATGTTTCTCAGAAGAATAACATACCTTTTTTAAATCAGGTTTATCATATATAGCACCATTGAAATACGTCATATGGTGCATCATGAAAATTCCACAATCATTTGTTCCTTTAAAGTTTAATGCTCTCCATGGCAAATCCACCTCTTCCATTTCATAATTTTCAATCTCAGCAGCCCTGAGATATTGTTTTCGAAGAAGATATTTTCCCATGCAAGACTTTTGCAAACAGAAATATATAGGTTTTAGATTGTACAACAGATAGTTATATCGTAACTTTATTAAAAGGACATACCATCAATAGAGCAATCTTCTTGTACTTGTTATCATTGTTTTCATAGAGCTGGTTGTCAAGATAATGCACTTTCTTATTTGCAAAGTTTATTGCAATACAAAAGTAGTGCTGGGACAACCAGACAGGAACAAATATCTACAATGAAAACTAATAATAATTGTTAAACTAATATTATATAGTTTAATAACTAATACTGTCCTATATTAAAACAGTATATTAATAACAATTAACATACCAAATCAACTACATTGAGAACTAGTTCCTGCAATGAAAACCAAGAATCCCAAATACTGAAGATATTCTGCTCCAGTACTTCCATCTTCTTCGAATCTTTCTCTTCTAGCAGTTCAATCATGTACATCTGTAAAAAAACACAACAATTTTAAGAATAGAAACAAATAAAAAACAGACTACAAAAAAAAATTGAAATTATACTTACGGAATGATCAAGTGTAAAAACAAATCTACTTAAACCATCATTCGTAGATTTGTTCAGTATTAACGCCCATGCGTTCAATACACACGATTCGATCTGTGCATCGGGGAACAAAGAGAGCATGTCTTTTCTATAAAGAATGAGGAGTGGTCTATGTCGAAATAGAGTTTCACTGTAAATATAAACATAAAGATTTAAAAATACTGGAAAATATTAAATTAATAAGTACAAATCACAGAACTTACTCATCAGTGTCATGATTATCATCAAAAAATGCGTAGTCAGCAAACTCTTTCGATTGCACATCCATTTTGCTCAGAAATCTACCCATCCTACGAAAGAAATTTGACACAAATCCATTCTTCCGTTCAACATGGATCAAAGTTTCTTTCTCATATCCATTCCTCTTGTAGGACATTGACCCATAAATCTCAGAAATTTCCTCAGTATTCACTTTCTCAAGATCATCTATATTTTCAGTTGGAGTTGCAGGAAGACTGTCATCATCGGCTTGTGGTGAAGCACTCAAATGCAGATCAAATGAAGGCATCTCATTTATATCTGCTGCAACTTCAGAACAACTTCCTTCATTTATGTCCGCAGCAACATCAGGACAACTTCTTTTGTTAGTGTCAGCTGCATTTGAGGAAGGGATATCTTCAGTAAATTCAGGACATGTTCCTTCATTTGGCCCCGCTTTATTTGATGGAACATCATTCTCCTTATTCATGAAATCAAGAATGATTTCATCAATGACCTTGTGCACTTTCTCATCTGAAAAAAATTTCTGAGAGTCGGACATCTCTTCAGTGTCACTCTCCTTCATGGATTTGAAAATTGATATGTAGTGGTGATATACCACTGAAATATCTTTTTTGAAAAGAAGAGAAATCCTGTCCATTTTCTAAACAAAAAAAAAAAAAATACTCAAAAAACAACATATGTAATCATGTTATAAAGTTAACAACATTACTAACTTATACTTAACAGTATTACTACTAATACTTAACAATATTACTAAATAGTACTAAACAGTATTACTAAATAATACTAAACAGTATTAGTTAGTGATAGTTAACAGTATTACTAACTAATACCTAACAGTATTACTAACTTATACATAGCAGTATTACTAACTAATACTATTTAGTATTAGTAAGTTATACTTAACAATACTACTAAGTAATACTAAATAGTATTAGATAGTAATAAATAACAGTATTACTAACTAATACTTAACAGTATTACTAACTTACATTTAGCAGTATTACTAAATAATACTGCTTAGTATTAGTGAGTTATACTTAACAGTACTACTAAGTAATACTAAGTAGTATTAGTTAGTAATAGTTAACAGTATTACTAACTAATACTTAACAATATTAGTAACTTATAATAACAGTATTACTTAAATTTCATATAACACTATTAAGTCAGAAAACTTACATCTTTGGCAGCAATCTTTATTTGATCATCATTTATCTCATCCTTCATCAATTCAAAACTGATAAATTGGCCACTTCTTTCTCTTTTTAACTCACCAGCTCTCTTTTTGGCCCCTTCTTAATTCAGTTTCTCTTCTCCAACCTTCTTCCCATTCTTGCTAATAGGATACACATCATATACAAGTTCACCGTCACCATACGATCCTGCAACAACCTCTTCAATGCATCTTTTATGCAGTTTGTCGTCATTCCAATGCTGAATTAGAGGCAGTGAAGAAGGTGCAGCAACACATTTCCACTTCAGTCTATGCATATAGACTATTTGCAGGAAGATTGTACAGCCGGAAATATTTTTTGATTGTGTGTTATTATACACATGAACACCTTCACACAATCTTTCTAATATATATTCACACCAATCAAACTGAGATATCCTATCAACATCTTCTAATGACTTCAACACACTAATGTTTACTGTTTTGTTACAAGTTGGAGTAAAAAATGAATACAAAGCATACAAAACAAATAATCTTTTAAAATCATCACCACCACAAGAAAAACGACTAACTATCAAATCATATAAAACTTTAACTTGAACACTAGCTTGTACCCCCATATCCCTAAAATGCCTAAGTAATACCGAATCTTCATGCTTATTAAAATTTATCACAGGAGAACCTACATTTCTAGGCAACATGAACACATCATGAACATCATCTGCAGTGATCACAAAACTTCTGTCTTTTCCTACAGACAACATCCTACTACTTCCATTAAAGCTCCTCACCAGCCAACGAATCATATGAAGATTCGTACATTTTGTGATCGACATAGAGAGCAAACCACCAAAACCAATGTCAGTAATATCCTTCTTCTGCTTATCAGATAACTGACAGATCAAATTGTGTAGACCCTTAGGCCTAGATTGTGTCACAAAATCACTGCCCAATAAAAAAACAATGAACATTATAAGCTACAAACATAAACAGTATTAGCCATAAAGCTTAACAGTATTAGTATCAACCATAAATAGTATTAGCTAAAAGACTTAACAGTATTAGTATCAAACATAAACAGCAACATCATAAACATTATTATACATGTTTTATAACAGTATTAGTATCCAACATAAACTGAATTAGCTATAAGAATTCATAGTATTAGTATCAAATATAAACATAATTAGCTATAAGACTTGACAGTATTAGTATCAAACATAAACAATATTAGCCATAAGACTTAACAGTATTAATATCAAACATAAACAGTATTAGCTATAAAACTTAACAGTATTAGTATCAAACATAAACAACAATAGCATAAGCATTATTATACATGTTTTATAACAGTATTAGTATCCAACATAAACAGAATTAGCTATAAGATTTCACAGTATTAGTATCAAACATAAACATAATTAGCTATAAGACTTAACAGTATTAGTATCAAACATAAATAGTATTAGCCATAAGACTTAACAGTATTAATATCAAACATAAACAGTATTAGCTATAAAACTTAACAGTATTAGTATCAAACATAAACAATAATAGCATAAAAATTATTATACATGTTTTTTAACAATATTAGTATCAAACATAAACAGTATTATCCATAAGACTTAACAATATTAGTATCAAACATAAACAGTATTAGATATAAGGTTTAACAGTATTAGTATCAAACATAAACAGAATTAGCTTTAAGACTTAACAGAGTACATACCAAACATCATAGTAAAAGTTGCCAATGGACTCCTTCTTCAATTTCTTGTCAATGGCTTCCTTCTTCGGAGCCTTCGTTTTCAAATATTTTTTCACTGGCCTTTTAGATGATTCGTCAACTGCATCACTCTTTGACTTCTTGATTTTCATCTTGGAAACTGTATAACATTGCAAGCATCAATAGTCAAACATAATCTCACTGTTTAAACTTCAAACAAACAGAAGCACAAAATTCAAAGAGCAGAAGGAGCATACATATTTTCTTAGGCAAAAACTTTTCCCATTCAGTATTCAGCATCTATCAGAGAACATATATACTGAACTACTACATTATTTCTCCCAATTTCATGTAAGATTTAATTAAACAAAATAACAGAAACTTACATAAAATCAGGATTAATGAAAATACACTAATACTGCCTAACAATTACACTAATACTGTATAACAATTACACTAATACTGTATAACAAAATACACTAATACTGTTTCATTAATACTTTACTAATCTAAGAAACACATAAAAAACAGAGACACATGCAAATGTGTGAAAAACAGAATGAAAAACCTCTCATATTGCAAATGGTATATCTTCTCCTGTTCAAAATCACACTTGTAAAGTCATTTTCAGAGATTCAATAATATGTCAAAACCACACAAAACAAAATGCGCGAAGAACACACAACACATACACGCGAATAACACAGAAAGGTGAAAAAAAATATAGAACACGAAGTGTAAAAATAAATCTCGAAAAACAGAATAAAATTCAGAAAACTTACCGTTGAAGAAAGTAAATCAAAATTTAGACAATGAAAACCTAAAATGTAGAAACAAACAGTATATTAGACGATTGAAATACAATTGCATGTAGGGTTAAATAGACAAATTCAAAATCAAAAAATATTTTCGATATTGAAATTGGGGGAAAACTAGAAAGAAAACTGGCAAAATGTTTAACTTTTAAACCGATTGCATGTAAGGTTTAAACAAAATCTCAGAAACTTACAGAAATCGGCGTTGAAGAACAAACCGCAGAGAAGAAGAACTACAACTTCGAACTGAAATCGCACTTCGAAACAAGGTTTGCGCTTCGAATTAGGTTTGCGGAGAGAAGAAGATTACAACTTCGAACTAAAATTCTGAATGTGACTGAATGTGAGAGAGAAGAAGACGAGTTTCTCGAATATAGTCTGTGGAGAGAAGAAGATTACAACTTCGAGTCGCGCGAGTTTTTCGAATTAGTCTGTGCGTGTGTGAGAGAGAGAATATATTGTGGGCTTTTCAATTGGGTTTTGGCAGGAAAATAAATTGTTGTTTGGATGTGGGCTGGAAATAAAATATTATTGGGCTGAAAAATAAATATTATGGTGGGCTGGATAAAATATATTGTGGGTTGGGTGGATACCAAATTATGGTGCACGGATCTAGGATCCGTGCACCTTGTGCACAAAAGTTTTTGCGAAATTAAAAATAGCGACAAAAATTGATTTCGTCGCTAAAATAATTTTTAACGATGAAATTTTAGTATTTGTCACTAATATTAGTGGCGAAATTAAAGATGTCGTCACTAAAATGTCTAATCTAAATTTAAATAAAATGGAAGAAATGTTAGCAACATTGTATTGTATTTTAGTTAATAAGTTAGCAACGAAGTGTTGTATTTTCGTTAATAAGTTAGTAACGAAGTTAGAAATGTCGTCACGAAAGAGCTATCTAAATTTAAATAAAAAAGAACAAATATTAACGACGAATACTGTAGTTGTCGTCACTAAATTAGCAATGAATTTTCATTATTTCTTCACTAAGTTAGCAATAAAATATGATATTTCATCACAAAAAGTCTCTTTGAATGTAGAGTAAGTCTTCTGTGAGATCGTCTCACAGAATTTTAATGCATTGCGTGAGACAGATCAACCTACAACCTAATTACCTATCACTCAAACCTTACCATTCATATGTTGTTTGTGAGTGATGGGGCTCCGTCTCACGGAAACTATCCGTGAAACCGTCTCACATGAGTTTTTGTGTTGAAATATAAATAAAATTGGGAAAATGTTTAGCGACTGACTTTTTATTTTTCTCACTAAGTTAGCAACTATTTTTTTTTATTTTCGTTGCTAAATATGTATATATATAATACACACCAGCAAATTTTATTTCCCTTCACAAAATCAACCGCAACTCCTCTGCAGAACTTCATCCAATTTTCCGGCAATGGTTCAGCCAGTTGATGTTTCCACCACTCACTCCATCACCGTCGGTTCCTCCCCCATTCCGTCAATACTTTTAAGATAGGGTTTGATTCTCAAAGCCATTCAAATCGTTTTTCAACAATTTTTATTATGACTGTTATCTAGGTTTTTGGATTATGGATTTCGGTTTAATTGATGTCCTGAGATTGCAATTTATGTTTTAATTTTGTTTACAGTTAAGCATCTTGTTTGATATTTTTCCTTCAGTTTTTACAGTATGTCAATATTGTGGATTTTTTCTGTTGAGTTTATGTTATTTTTCTGTATCTGTCGCTTTAAATCAAATGTTATCCCATACTGGTGAGTTTTATATGCTGTTGCTTATATATCTGCAAATTCTTGTTCAGTATTGCTCAATTTTGGTTTTAGTTTGAGTAAGATTACAGATTGTTTTGGCCTTAATTGTTTAATAATCGATATAAATATCCATAAGATTACAGTTGGGTTAGAGTTTGATGCGGATGCGAACAGATTGATGATATGAACATCTACTAGATGAATTGGGTCACAAATTTACTTAATTTTGTGGGCATTGAAGTTTGTCCAGTGTGGGATTTGTGGTGTTCATTGCCATTTGAAATTTAGCAGCTCCAAGCTCGAGAGAGAGAGAGAGAGAGAGATGAATACATCCATATCGTCTCAATTTGAACAGCTCTGCTTCCATATAAAACATCAGCTACATAA
This sequence comes from Scutellaria minor, assembly GCA_954870855.1. Lineage (NCBI taxonomy): Eukaryota > Viridiplantae > Streptophyta > Magnoliopsida > Lamiales > Lamiaceae > Scutellaria > Scutellaria minor. Next base: position 8,417,478 of record OX940729.1, read on the forward strand.
CTTGCCTGCTTTATATTCCCAAAAATCTCAAAGCAACAGTTAGCCTTGCCTATGACTGGTTTCATGGAGGATCCTTTAGTGGCATCATGGCATCAATGCCATGCCCAAATTCTTAATCCTGTTTTTGTCATTGTAGTGGAATGCCATGAAACTTTGACATTTGAATCCAAAGGTCTAATAAATGAATTTGATTTATCACTTTGAATGTCTAACTCCTCCTGTAGTCTTCTGCACTCAACTTCATGCTCACATCTCAGAGCCCTTAACTGAGCCTCATGCTCAGATCTAAGCAATTTTGTTTTCTGCAGGACACATATTGTCAGTAACATAATATCGTCTTTCCTTATAATCACGTAATCAAAATATTGTGGAGATAATATACCTCTCTTAATTCAGTTTCAGCTTCAAGTTCATTGCGTCTTAGTTCTTCACAGTATGTGATTCTTTCACCGAAAGTAAGTTCAGATATTTGGTTTGACTAATGTATCTGCTTGTGAATTTTGCATTTCTTTGACTAGTTTTTTATTATTTTTACATAATACATTGAACTTTAATGCAAGTTTTGGTGTTTGTTATATGTTCTGGTGGAAGAATCTTGGGGTATGATGAATGCCAGTGGCGGATGTACATGGCACTAAGGGTATGCAAGTGCATACCCTCATTGTTGCCAAAACAAAATTCATATATATATTATTTAGTTTATATTTTATACAACATAATTATGTTTTAGAATTTAAAGTATATATCACTAACATTAACCCAACTTAAAATAATAAATAAAGACTGTATTAGCTCCACTTTAGGATTCAAGTTGTAGAATGTCTATACCATTAGTCCTTTTTTTAAGTACTTTTCAATTTTAAATTGTAGGATGTGCGTATATATATATATTGTGTTATATCTCCTATTCTAAATCAACCACTACACGACATATGTATCATATGACATCATTAATTAACATGTGACATGTATTAACTATCATGAAACATGAGATGTAACATCAAATGTAATAGAAGATACAAATCGTTTTTCTTTTTTTAGTATTTTTTTATAATTGTGCATACCATGTTTGATATTATTGGATCCACCACTGATCAGTAGCATGGTGTTAGCCCATTTACACATTAATTCTAATTGTATGGATACAGTTATAGATCTAGCCAGATATTAATTCTGTGAAGTTTTTAATTATATATTTTTGTTGCAATTCTTAATATTATACATTTTCAAGTTTTAGTGCATATATTTTGTTTATATAAAAAAATTTTAGTATTCTAAAGAATGTGCATACCCTTTTTCGATTTTCTGGATCCGCCACTGATGAATGCCTTACTTGTTTTCATCATATGATGGAATAAGTCCATGACACTTCACCAGTGAATACTTAATATGAAGTACCAGATAATTGATACCGTTATTACTAATGCATCTCACAGTGGTTTAGTGAAACAATATAATAGTGTGAGTTATTGAGATGACTAGCAAATTGACAAATTGACAATATTTTTGCCTTGTGGAAGTATTAGATGGCATAATATTGTTCAAGGTTAATAAAATCAATTAAGCTTGATAAAAATGAATAACTAATTGTTGTTATTTAATTTTCCTTCACTATGCATTGGAATTGGCCATGGGAGATGAGTAAACCTAAACCATGTTTTCTTGTGTGATGATGTTTAGGATTTGTCCAGTGAAATCTATTAATCTATCTTTTTTATTCTTTCAGTTCGTCACAAGTTGGTTGGCAATTTGGCGTAGAAAAGCTAGCTAAATATTAGACAATCCAACAGACACAAAAATATATCTCCTAATCAATCATGTGTTGGATTGGATATATTTATTTTGACTTAGCCTTTATAAAATTCATCAACATCTTTGAATTGATTTTGTTATTAAATATTGCATATTGTAGCTTGATATTGAATATTTATAGGTAAAACTAACCAAAAATCAAAAGAAATAAAGGTGCAATAATATTTTATTTTAGCAACGAAACACATAAAAGTCGTCGTTAATAAATAAAATAAAATTTTCCATTAGCGACAAAATTTATACAATTCGTCGTAAATGTTAGTGACGAATTTATAATATTATTGTCGCAAACCAATTTTAGCAACGAAGTTATATACATTGCCACTAAATTTGTGGCGAAGTAATAATATTTTGTTGATAACTTAGCAACAAAAATTATGTATGTCTTTCAGTCACTAATTCTAGTTTTAGCGACGAAATTTGCAAGGTTAGCGATGAATTTTTTTTGTTTATAACTTCGCGACAAAGTACTAATATATTATCGCAAATATGGTTAGTGACGTTGCCATAGAGACGAGCTTGATGACGAAAAGAAATGGTCACTAAATCATATTAGTGACGAAAATTATGTGGTTAAAGATGAAAATTTTCGCTGCTAAATTCTAGTTTTCTTGTAGTGTACAATGATATATGTTCCCATTGAGTTACATGATATAAAAAACACATATCGTATAATATCAGATACAAAACTGATATTTTTAAATTTTTTCAGAAGGACAATTTTATCAATTTTTCTAATATATGGTATAAATTAATCAAACTATTATTTATGGTAGAAAAATAGTATTGTATATGAAATGTGATATTTTATCTACTAAACTCTACAGTTTATTGTACTATGTATTTTGTTATATTATAATAGAATCAAGACCACGAAATGTTTATAAATTGAGAGTTGCATTATACAAATAATATTTTTTCTAAATTTAATGTTGGCTATATTTTAATAGGGAAAAAAAAAAAACAGAGTTTGTTTCGTAAAATTTGATTTGGTACTAGACTTTACGTGGGAATCAGGGATACAACTTCTATCATCTATATATGCATAGAAATATAAAATGTTATTTATAATCATGTATAATACATCTTAATACCATAAAATCAAATAGTATTTTTTTTCTATTATAATGGATAATTTTATTATTTTTCTACCTCAAATTAAGAAAATATATAAATAAAATTGTCCTTATGATAAAAGATCAAAAATATATATTAAAAATTTCATGTATTACTCTACTATAACAATTTTTCGTGTAATGCTTTAAAAAAATTGTAATGCATTAAAAAATTATGGCATTAAAATTTCATATAATGGTATAAAATATGACATTACTCACCCGAAGAAATGATCATAAGTGCGAGGCAAAAATATAAAATGAAGACTTCATAAAATTTCGTGCAAGACAAAAAAAATGAAGAATTCAGTGTAATGTTAAGAAGTGTGATAATTTTCAGTAATAATGCTTCTTCGTGTAAAGCATTAAAGTGAAATGAAGTGATTAAAAGTAGATTTATAAAGAAGATTTTCCAGTGGGCGGATCATAAAGTAGATTTTCCAAGCAAAAAACCTGGCACGCATTCATCAATATGCATTGGTAATTAAAACTCAGCCCCTACATAAATCGAAGAAGAACACCATCAAGTGATATTCACATACTTACATAACCAGAAATGGCAGAATCCACAGTAAGCTTGAAGCTGTTGATCGACACCCATGGCAAAAGGGTCCTGTTCGCTGAGGCTGGCAACGATTGCGTCGACTTTCTATTCCGGATGCTCTCTCTGCCCATCGCCACCGTCATCAGGCTGCTGCGATCTCAAGGAATGGTGGGCTCTTAGGCCAATCTCTATGAAAGCATTGAGAATCTCAATGACAACTACATCCAACCTGGTCAGGACAGGGAAACCCTTCTCAAGCCGGTGGCTCCGGTATCCGGTTCATCGGTTCCGTTGCTAATCTGCGACGCGCCAAGTGTAAGGAAATTCTATAGATGCAGCTATTGTAGTGCCTATTATGTTTCCGATGATCCACGCGCGGTTTGTCCGGATTGCCGCCAGAATATGACCCAAGATCTTCCTTATGTGGCTCCTCCGGCGATGCAGCCGGCGTCGGAGGAAGGTGGTTTTGTGAAGGGGGTGGTGACGTACATGGTCATGGATGACTTGGCAGTGAAGCCTATGTCTACTATCTCTAGCATCACTTTATTGAACAAGTTTAATATCAAGGAGGTTGGTGCTTTGGAGGAGAAGGTGGTTACTTTGGGAATGAATGAGGTATTTTTTAATATGAATTATTTTAAACTTTTTAGTCTCTTATAAAACATTTAATGAAATCATGTAATTTTATTTAACTTAGGCTGTCAAGTTGTTGAAGGCTTCATTGCAGAGCAAGAATGTTCTTACCGATGTTTTCCTTAAAGAGGATGAAGTGATGATCAAATGTTAATTAGGTCTTTTTGAACATCCAATTTGGTAGTACGTTGTTTTGGATTTTAATTTCTGCTTTGTGTATCTGATCATGAATCCCTTTTGATTAAAAAAAAAACTCATGAATCATTTTCTATGTTATGTTATTACTATCAGTGTTACGGTTCAAATGAACATCAAAGAAGCAGAATGCAAGATTTTTATGATCCAAAGCTTTTAAGTTTCGTTTACTTGGTCTTATTGTCATGTCTTAGTTTAATCATGAGTGGTGGTTAATTTCCCTATACATGATATGAAATTTCTAGAAGCCTCTACTTATTTATACAGAGTAATTAACTGTGTTTCTAATTATCAGTCCATCATCAATATGAAATCTTATTTATAGAAAGATAATCATGGGGTAGTTGCGTCTGCAATAAGATTTAGGGTGCAGCTATCATCACATGTGAACAGTAACAACACAATTGGGGTGTGTTTAGTATTTCAGGGGTGCGGATAGCCGCACCCTAAGATTTATTTGTAATCGAATTAAGGTACCTACTCTATAGAGAAAAAAAAAAAAAAGGTTAGTAATGAGATTTTTCTGCAATAATTATCAATGATTTTACAACAATGATCGATATTTTTCCACAGCATTTTGGTATAGAAAAAACTTTTTGTGTTGTGCAAGATACTTATAAAAACAATCCTTGAAATTAGTAAAATTAGATCTAGACAAAATTGCTAGCTGTTTGACATTAATAATTCACTTTAATATGATCCGAGAGCTTGACACAATAAAGTTGAGACGTGGCCCTTATTGCATTTAATTATAAGATATAAAGAAATTATCTATATATAGTCTATATATATTCATATTAATTAATGTGAATATAATAATAGTAAAGGATTTTATCTATTTGAACCCACACGACATATAAATATCAATATGGACGACGGACATTAAAGAATGTTTATCAATTCAAATCCTGAATTGATAAGTTTGATATAGTTTTAGAGTATTCTGGGACCATCTTAATTTAGAAATCTTAATTAAATAGTTTCAAACATTTCAAGTTCTAGATTGATAAGTTTAATAATTTCATATTTGTTTAGCCCGATTGATAAACTTTATCTTTAATATGTTGCATTGATAGTAAATTTTTCTTTTGGAGCCCATATGATCAATAAAATCTCTAATAATTAGTTTTTGTTACAGTGTATCACAAGGTTGCATAGTAATTAGCAAGTGTGTTAGTCAGCTGGTTGCTAGATATTTTGGTTAGTTAATAGAGTTAGTAAGATCGAGATCTTCTACATTCTTCAATTCTACACTCTTCATGAGTAGTGGTTAATTTCCTATATGAGATGATGCATGATGTTGGGAGTCGATGCGTGTCAAACCAATAAAAATAAATTCCTACTCCAAAATATATAAATGTGTGTCAAACCAATAAAAATAAATTTCTACTCCAAAATATATAAATGAGTACAATGGTGAGTACAGTCGATTCTTAGGAAATATGACTTAATTTTTTCGAGAGAGAAAACGAACGAAAGGAGGATTTTTGATTATCTAACTAATTATCCTAAAACTAAACTAAATTAGAAAATTATCTAACCAACCAAATACTGAAATAAACAAGAGAGAGATAATTTTACCAAACTTTGATTCAAGGATATCGATATGGCAAAAACTTCCGTGTCCCCACCCGCGGGCCCCACATAAATTTTAATTTTTTTTTTCACTCAGTTTTTTTTCTTCATGTATATATGGAAGGTATCCATGAGATACCCATGAGATACTAGATAGGTATCTCATGGATACCTTGATAGGTATCCATGGACAAGGTATCCATATGTATACTTGAAGGTATCCACATGCATATCTTCAAGTATTTATGGAATATTTTCAAGGTATCCGCATATATACTTTCAGGTATCCACATGTATACCTTAAAGATATTCCATGGATACCTTGAAAGTATACATGTGGATACCTTGAAGATATTTCATGGATACCTGAAGGTATAAATGTGGATACCTTCAAGATATTCCATGGATACCTACGCGCATCTCACCACGTCGCACGCACACCGTGCGCCCATGCGCCCACACTGCGCGCGCACCTCACAAACACACGCGCTCACGCCATGGGCAAGGGATACATGTATACTTGAAGGTATCCACATGTATACCTTCAAGGTATCCACGCCCACGCTGCGCGCACCGTGTGCTAATGCATCCACGCCACGCGCGAACCTCACAAACGCGCACGCCCACGCCATGGATACCTTGATAGGTATCCATGGGGCAAGGTATCCACATGTATACTTGAAGGTATTCATGAAGGTATTCATGGGCAAGGTATCCACATGTATACTAGAAGGTATCCACACGTATACTTGAAGGTATCCATGAAATATCTTCAAGTCATTATTAGGGTTAAGAAATTATTTGGTTCAAGTCATTGCTCAGAGAACTTGGGAATGTTGTTGAAGAACCATCCTTACTTTGGTGTAATAATCAATTACATGAACTTTTTTCATTTATATATCATGTAAAAATCTTTATTCTAAAAAATAGTTTTTGTTCTTCCAAGAAATTTCTCTTTTGTTTTTTTTAGGTGTCTATCTATCTTTTTTCTTAATGGAAAAGAAATGATATTTATACCTTAATTCAAATTGATTCAACCGCTCCTAAAATATCGCACCACTAAGCCACTAACACAGAACAGTTACCAAGATTACAGAACGTGGGTTCGAGTAAAATAAAATATCTCGATATTTTTATTAGCAAGATATAATATCCGAGTTATATGTTCTTCGATCTACATAAATGTATCTCGGCTTCATCACCTTGAAATGTAGGGTAAAGATTTAAGGATTCGAGAAGCGACCTTAAATCTGACGAGATATCTTTACTATCTTTATCTCGACATATGCTGCTCGGACCAGCTTTCATAAATTACTAACTTATTTCGTATTAATATATTTGCGTTTTGACTTCCCTAGTCGAGATACTCATTTCGGATTTTTATACATCTCAACCATATCAACCACTCCCCCCGAAATGATGTGTGTGTGAACACACATCGAAGGACGAACTAGAACAGGCCTTCTAATCATCACGAAAGCCGAGGCGAGCTCTATACATTTGGACTGAGACACGTATCAATATTTTCCCACCTTTACAGAATATTAAAAATCGAAAAAAGTATCTTTTAATCTGAACCCTCGCTTCGCTTTGAAATTAACGGTCAAGATCTTCGGATCTTTCAAATACCAGTCAACGTCGTCTATAAATACCCCCAACAGGATTCAAAAAATACTTTTGCATAATCTTCCTTCTGTTGTTCAAGGGTTCTTCTTCTTCAGGCGATTTCAGGTACTCTTCCTAAAAAATCCCCAAAAAAGTCGAAATCCGAAGTATTCGGCCCGCCGAAAATAAATGAAAAACATCTCACTCTATTAAAACAATTGTTACAGGGTAGGTACCATAGGGGTGCGAGATACGAAATAGCCATCTCTAATCTTACAGATCGACCACAGAGTCCGCCCGAGTATTTTCGTACTTGGTTCCTTGAACATGTTCCATTAGGTTTAGTTCCACCAATTCATCCATTCTTCATTACTATGGGTAGGTCATACGACGTCAATCCCAATCAATTTCACCCCAATTCTATTCGATACTTTGTTGTTTTTTATATAATATGCAAATGGATGGGAGTAGAACCTACTCCTCGTCGGTTTAAGACATGTTTCCTTATTCGAAGTCCAAATCCCTATCAATTTTATGTGGCCCCCTGAGCTCATGATAAGAAAGCTACCTTTCTGTCCTCGGGTGTCGAGAAGGTGAGTTCTTCCTAGGAGAAATCCTTTGTTTACATAAAAGCTCCTCAAGATAACCCTTTTACCACACCGCCTTGGGTGACATACCTGAATCCTAATGTAAATACCCCCAGTTTAGGATTAGATCAAGCCATAGCCAAATTGAACATCATTTTCCGAAAAATGGTGGTTCAATATAGTGGGATTGACATCAGACGCGACTTTACTCGTCTATTGGGGTTTTTATCCAAACACCGAGATAGCCAGGGGACTTGACTTAGGTTGTATCTTATTTCTTTTATTTTCTCATCATTTCAGATAGTTTTAATAACTGACATGTCTAACTTTTGAACATATTTGGTTTTGCAGATATGTCGATAAACAAATGGTTCTCCTTCATGAAAGACATTCATAAGGAAGAGCAAACTACTTTTAGTGCCTCTTCCCATGCAGTAGATCCTGTTCAGGCTCAAGTTAATCGAGCAGAAGCAGAAGCTCGTTTATCAATTAACCGAGATCATTCAATTCCTCCTTCAGGAATACCCTTACCAGCAACTGTTGTCACCGAAATTTCGCAAGCTCCTACTCACTTATCTTCTTCACCCACTCTGGATCCAGTTGACCTAACCAGAGAAGCTGATAGTGAGGAGATCGAGAAAGAACCTATCCGGGTAACTCCAAAAAGAAAAGCCACTCCTTCCACTTCACTCCAATCTCGATCTATGGTACTTCGTACTCGTTTTAACACTCCTACTGAAAATACCGAAATGCTACAAGATACTACTCTTATTCCTTCTTCTCCAACAACACTTCTAGGAAAAGCTGCATTAGTGAGGACCAACACTTTGCAAAGATCAGATAAGGTGACTGAATACAAAAGGCACATATCTCACATAGCTGCTGCTAAAAAATATCTTATTTCTTTTGCCAAAGAGATGATGCAGGATGAAGAAGTAATCAAACAGCTGAGAGAGGAAAAACAAACTATTGACGAAGACTTTGCTGTCTTCCACAATAAGATTGATGAGTTGTCTGCAAAGGTGGAGAGAGGAGAAATAGATCTGGTGATGGCTCGATCTGAAATTGAGAAGAAAGATGAACAACTTCGCATTTTAAATGTCGGGATGGTGGAAAAGCATAAAGAAATCAGGAGTAGAGATCTCGTAATTGCTAAGTTGCAGAAAGAATTGGAGGAGGAGAAAGAAAAGATGAAGATGGAGGCTGACTTTTATTTCCATGAGGGACGAACATATGGATTAAAGGTTGGATATCGAAAGGGGTTTTCTACTTTTCCAGCGAGCAAAATGATGAAAAAGATTTCCGAAGAATATAGGTCCAAACTGTTTGATAGGATGTGGAATTCGGTATTGTTTCTTTCCAAGGCTGCTCCAATGACAGAGTCTTTTTTCGTTGAAGGGGTCCGAATCTGTCAAGAAAAGGTGAACAAATATTTGGAGACAGTGCAAGCTCACTTGGCAACAAACAACATTTCCCTGCCAGAAGGCAATTTAATTTTCAACTTAGCCGAACTGGGAAGTCAGATTTCTCCAAGGCCTCATCCGAATGCCTGGCAATTTAATTTTCAACTTAGCCGAACTGGGAAGTCAGATTTCTCCAAGGTCTCATCCGAACTGGCATGGGGACATTGAAGAAACAGAAGACGCCGAATGGTGGAAAGACTTTCTCCATCAAGCGATCCTTGTCAATCCCTTATCTGATCCACTTACTTTGCCTCCTGACTTGATTGGAGAATCTTCTCGATCATTACCGGAGATAACACCATTAGATGGAGCAGGGGGTGATACCACCTTAATCGACTTGCCAGAGGAGATGTTCAGCCATGAAGGTCCCCGAGATGTGGGGTTATGAAGAAACTGTACTAAAAACAATTCCCTTTTATTTTTATATGTTTGAAGCACGAAATATGCTAGAAACAATGATCTCTTTTGCTAGATTTATACTTTATTTGTCCGCAATCAAACTCAATTTTCTGAATCATCTCGGAAATATATTATCAACAAATTCATTTGATTAAGCTTATGATATTTTCCATTAACTCGCTTAAATCTACAAGATCTTTATAATTGATTACCTTTTGGTTAATCAACTCCCTAGATTGGATCTTGATGATCTCGATCTCCCATCTTCAATAGTTGATTACCATTTGGTTAATCAACTCCCTAGATCGGATCTTGATGATCTCGATCTCTCATTTTCAATAGTTGATTACCTTTTGGTTAATCAACCCCTAGATCGGATCTTGATGATCTCGATCTCCCATTTTCAATAGTTGATTATCTTTTAGTTAATCAACTCCCTAGATCGGATCTTGATGATCTCGATCTCCCATTTTCAATAGTTGATTGTCTTTTGGTTAATTAACTCCCTAGATCGGATCCTGATGATCTCGATCTCCCAACATTGATTATTGTCGAGCATTCAAGAATGGAACAAGAGATTTACGTGGTTCGATCCCATATAATTGAGATCTACATCCATGGAGAAATTTAAAGGAGATTCACTACTACTCAAATGTCTTAACCAAAATACATCACACATAACAAAGCAAAAAAGAAGTAAAATATTGACATGCTATAAAGTCGACCTATAAATAGTACTTCTTGAGGTGACTGATGTGCCACGGTCAAGGCAAAATCTTTCCTTTGTCATCCTGCAACTCGTATGCTCCACCGGATAAGATCATGGTCACCTTATATGGACCTTCTCATGTTGCATCCAATTTACCTATTTCTCGCAAGGTATCTGCTTGTCGAAGAACTATCTCACCGACTTGAAAATCTATTTTCCTCACTCTCTGATTAAACACAGCCTGCATCTTCTTCTTGTAAAGATCATGTCTAATTCTTGCTTCATCATGCATTTCCTCCAGAAACACACTATCAACACTTAGCAACTCATCATTTCGAGTAGGATCGAAATACACAATTCGCATGGCTTCTCCTTGTATCTCCGCTGGTGTAACTGCTTCAGCCTTATAAACTAGGCTAAAAGGTGTTTCTCCTATAGTGGATCTTGGTGTGGTGTGATAAGCCCACAAAACAGAAGATAGCTCTTCGACCCAATTCGACTTTTCGTGTTCTAATCTTTTCTTCATTCCATCCAACAAAATACGATTGATCACCTCTACTTGTCCGTTAGCCTGTGGATGTGCCACAGCCGTGAAGACTTGTGTAATCTTCATCTCAGAACACCATTTCTCTATCTTTTTTCCTCGGAATTGTGGCCCATTATCAGAAACTAATATCCGCGGTAAGCCGAAACGACAACAAATGTTTCACCATATGAACTTCATCATTTCGAACTCGGTTATTTTAACTAAAGGTTCTACTTCTACCCATTTAGTAAAATAATCCACAACCACAACTATAAATTGTTTACCCCCTTTTGCTTTCGGAAATGGCCCAACAATATCAATTCCCCATCTTACAAATGGACATGGCGAAGTAACTGCGATCAATTCCACTGCCGGCGTATGGATCCTAGAATCATGTTTCTGGCAAGTCGGGCACTTTTTCACCATATCTTTTGCATCTTTCTTAAGCGTAGGCCAATAAAATCCAGCCCAAATAACTTTCCAAGCTAGTGACCTTGCCCCTGCATGTTCCGAACATCCACCTTCGTGCACTTCCCTTAATACCATCAAACCTTCTCTACAAGAAAAATATCTCGTATCTGTTGGCGAAAATGTTTTTCGGAAAAGAACATCATTCAGGAAGTAATAAAATCTTGCTCGTCTTTCCATGATCTCTACTTCTCTAGCAATCCCGTGTCGAACTCCCTTCAAATATTGCTGTATTGGATACCTCCAATCTTCTTCATCCCTTTCCAAAGTCATCACATCCTGATCTTTAGGTATTCTCATTACCGTTATATTCTTTTTCGTACAATCTTGTAATGAACTACCCATTTTAGCCAAAAAATCTGCTTTCTGATTTTCATCTCGAGATATCTGTTCGATCTGTATTCTTTCAAATCTTTTCTCAAGCTCCCTGATTTTTTCCACATACACTCGCATCCGATCCTCCCTGATATCATACTGGTTCAGCAATTGTTGGGTAACCAATTGTGAATCTGATTTCACCTTCAAACATCTTATCCCAGTCTGTTCGGCAAACCTTAATCCCTGTAAAAGAGCCTCTTACTCAGCCTCATTATTAGAAGCTTTAAACTGGAATCTCAAAGCAAATTCTAACTCATCTTTTTCGGGACTAACGAGAAGTATCCCGGCTCCTGCACCCAATCGGCTTGATGACCCATCTATATACAATTCCCATTCTGGCTTCCCTTCCAATTGAGTAGTTTCTTGAATAAAGTCCGCTAATGCTTGTGCCTTAATTGTTGTTCGTGGTTCATAATGAATATCGAATTGACCAAGTTCAACAGCCCATTTCACCATTCGCCCAAAGACATCAAGTTTACCCAAAATCGATGTTAATGGATGATTAGTTCGGACATAAATGATAAACTCCAAAAAATAAGGCCTTAGCTTCCGTGTCGAAATGATCAAAGCATAAGCGACTTTTTCAATATTCGAGTATTTCAATAAAGCTCCATGCAACACCCGACTAATGAAATAAATAGGATGTTGTTCTTTTCCTTCTTCTCGAACCACAACTGAGCTAATCGATTCTTTTCCCACTGATAAATACACAATTAGCGGAGATCTCGATTGTTTTAATATCGGCAAGGTACTCAAAAAATCCTTCAATTGTTCGAGTGCAGCCTGACACTCACTTGTCCATCCAAACTTCTCACCCTTTCGCAACACTTTGAAGAACGGCAAACTACGCTCTGCTAGCTTCGAAATGAATCTACTAAGAGCTACAACTCTTCCGGTTAACATCTGAACTTCGTTAAGGGTTCTTGGCGGAGTCATATTCAGGATGGCTTGTACTTTAAGGGGATTAACCTCAATACCTTTCTGGGTAACCATGTAACCCAAAAATTTACCAGCTCTAACTCCAAATAAACATTTCGCAGGATTAAGTTCCATAATGTCGGATTGTGGATAAAGTCTCTCTTAGATCTGATGCATGTGATTCAGCTCGCACACTTTTGACCAACATATCATCAACATATGCATCCATATTTCGCCCTAATTGATCTTTGAACATCTCGTCTATCATCCGCTGATATGTAGCCCCTGCATTCTTCAATCCAAACGGCATCACCGTATAACAATACATCCCAGATGATGTGATAAAAGAAACATTTGGCTTATCATCTGGATGCAGAGCTATCTGATGGTACCCTTGTGCTGCATCCATCATACTCAGTAATTCGCATCCCGTAGTAGCGTCAACCAACTTATTGATCAATGGTAAGGGATAATGATCCTTCGGACAAGCTTTATTTAAATCCCGAAAATCTATACACATTCTCCATTTATTTCCCGGTCTAGGTACTAATACCATATTGGCTACACATTTAGGAAATTGAATTTTCTCAACATGTCCGATTTCCAGCAACTTCTGAATTTCTTTCTCAATAACTTTATTCTGTTGTGCTCCGAAATACCTCATTTTTTGCTTTATGGGCTTAGCGTCTGGCCTGATGTTTAATCTGGGCATAGCTATGTTGGGATCAATTCCTGTCATATCTTCTGGTTTCCAAGCAAATAAGTCAACATTTGACCTTAACACCTTAACAATACCTTTTTTCAACGCACCCTCTAAATGACTACTTATCTGGACGACATAACTGGGATCATTGGGTATGAGTTCCACACTCATCAGTTCTCCTGGCTCAAACTCAGAAACCCTCGACTCTTTCCCTTTTCGTCTTTCTTTTTCCAACTCTTTGTCTACTTCATCCCGCTGATAGGTTACCCTCTTTCTAGATTCCGACTGTCTTATAGCTGCCACATAACACCTTCGAGCAGCATGTTGATTACCTCGCACTACTCCAACTCCAACCATTCTATCATTTTCACTGTCTACTGGAAATTTCATCATTAAGTGAGCCGGTGAAATGATTGCGGCATACTCAGTCAGGGATGATCGACCCAATATGACATTATACTGCGAAGGGGTATCTACAAGCAAGAAAATAATAGTCTTAGTCTGTCTCCACAATTCTTCACCAAGTATCATGGGCAATTGTACCTTCCCATATACATTAACTGAATCTCCCGAGAAACCATATAGCGATGTCCCAACTGGCTTGACTTCTACTGATGATCTCATCTTCTTGAAACAATCCAAAAACATAATATCCATCGAACTACCCTTGTCCACAAAGACCCTCTCTACATTGAATCCCCCTATCTCAGCAGTGATCACCATGACATCAGATTGAGGTGATTGAATATTTACTATATCATCCTTTCCAAACTCTATAACTGCCTCCCGTAAGATGGTATACACTCCATGTTTTTGTCGAACAGAATTTAGGCTAGATTTCCTAGCACGATTTGAATCCCCATCAGTAGGTCCACCCATAATCATGTGAATGATCGGTCGTTCTTCTTGAACTTGTTGATTTCGACGAGGAAAAACTGGTGCAGGCGGATCAATTCGAGGGTTATACCCTATCCCCTGTGTCATTTGTTCTCACTGAGGTTCTTCACTGACATTTCTCCTATTGATGTTATCTTGTCGAGATCGAGCTATATATCTTGCTAATTTGTTGTCACGAACTAACCTCTCCAATTAATCTCTGAGGTGTGTACACTCATCAGTGTCATGTCCATACTCATTATGAAATCGACATAACTTTCCATTCCCAAATGTTGGAGGATTTCTTGGACTAGGAGCCCATGAGGTCGACCATCGTAATTGGGGATAATTCCATATTTCCATTAATAATTGCCCAGGTGGTAGTGTCAATTGGGTGTAAGCATCATACCTAGGACCTCTTCTCATTTCCGTCCGAGTATTCGATATCAATCTTTTACTTCGCGAATCTAACTCTTTCTTCGTCCTGTTTGAATCTCTTATTTTCGTTTCCTGAGATGCAACTCCATCTTTCTTAATATGAAGCACTTCTTCCAAATTAATGTATTTAGTTGCTCTCTGAAGTAAATCATCAAAAAAATTTGGCATCTTCTTCACCAATGAAGCATGTAGATCTCCCTCTTTGACCCCTTGCATAAAGGCACTGGTAACTAAATCATCTGAAGCCTCAGGGGATTCTAACGTGGCTGCAGTGAATCTCTTTACAAAAGTTCTTAAAGATTCATTTTCTTTTTGTTTAACTCCAAACAACATTTGCGTCGACTTCATCTACCGTCGAGATCTGGCAAACTGATGTAAAAAAAAAGCTGATAATTGATCAAAATCACGAATGATCCCCTCTGACAACTGACTGAACCATGTCTGTGCTGATTTCGTCAAAGTAGTAGCAAAAACCCTACATTTCACACCATCCGTATAACGATGTAACAATGTCGTATTCTCAAATCGACACAAATGATCCCATGGATCCGAGGTACCATCATACTTAAAATTTACTGGCCTAAAGAAAGCCGGCAACTCGTCTTCCATCACGTTTTCTGAGAAAGGATTACCTCTCATTCCCCGTGAATTCACCCTAAAATTATTCCTCACCTCTTGATCTCTCTTTGCAAGTCTTCTACCCTTTCAGATAACTCATCATGCAATCACCTTTTACCTACAGGGGATAACGGACAACTTTCTCTCTCTTCCACATGTTTTTTTTCACCTCGTCTCTGTTCCTCCTGTTCATCTGTATCACCTTGATGTGATGCCAAAGGGCGTTTATCTAAAGCCTTTTGAACAGCCGCAACAACTAACTCAGACAGTTCCTCACGGGTTAAAGTAATGGTATCTTGACGAGGATGATTTGGAACAACATTCGGTTCTCTTGACTGATCATCATTCAGTATAGTCCTCGAGCCTTCTCCAACTTCCCTTCTTCTTCTAGAGTTCCGTGTATCCACCATGATAACAATAACTAAAATCTCACGTCTTAGACCAAAAAATACTTCCCACAGACGACGCCAATTTGTTCTTCCAAGAAATTTCTCTTTTGTTTTTTTAGATGTCTATCTATCTTTTTCCTTAATGGAAAAGAAATGATAATTATACCTCAATTCAAATTGATTCAACCGCTCCTAAAATATCGCACCACTAAACCACTAATACAAAATAGTTACCAAGATTACAGAATGTGGGTTCGAGTAAAATAAAATATCTCGACATTTTTATTAGCGAGATATAATATCCGAGTTATATGTTCTTCGATCTACATAAATGTATCTCGGCTTCATCACCTTGAAATATAGGGTAAAGATTTAAGGATTCGAGAAGCGACCTTACTATCTTTATCTCGACATATACTGCTCGGACCAGCTTTCACAAATTACTAACTCATTTCGTATTAATATATTTGCTTTTTGACTTCCCTAGTCGAGATACTCATTTCGAATTTTTATACATCTCAACCATATCAGTTTTGCTAAAACTTATTATTGTTGCCAGTTTCTTTCCTTTCTTTTCTCCTTCTTTGTTTTGGTTGATTCATTTTCGTCTAAATCTTTGATTTTCTTTTCTGAAGAAAACTCAAATTTCTCCTCTCTCATCAAAGAATGAAGCAAAGGGGATTTTCATTGGCGTCATTTCTACCTTCTTCCATCAATTCATTCGAATCTGGTAATTTCTCTCACTCCTACTTCGAATCTGGAAATCTGATGTAAATCGCGATTCCCATGAGAGAAGACATCATTTTGGAAATATTAATGGTTTGAATGATGCGCTCGCAGCAGGGCAAAGAAGAGCAACAACAATGGAGGAAAAAAAAGAGAAAAAGAGGTGGAGAAGAAGAGTAAAAAACAAAAAGAAAAATATATATATATATATATACACACAGTGGCGGATCCAGGATCAAAGTATTGGGGCGAGTATCATAGGTAAGAAAATAAGAACATATTAGGGGGCGATATCATAGCTAATATTTTGGGATATAAGAAAATATATAATATATAATATAATAGGTAGTTTTTGTCAAAAATTTTGGGGGGCAAATGCCCCCTGTATCCGCCTCTGTATACACATATATTGGGTCGGGTCAGTTTGGGGACACGGATCTAAGATCCGTGTCCCGGGGACACAAAAGTCTCACTCTATCGATATTCAATTGTATTACTGAAATATGTATCAATAAGAATTTTTGTTTTAGTTATTCAAATCCACTAAAACATCAATGTGGATATTTTTATAGTTCCATTCATTTTTGGTAATAGGAGACATGATCGAACAAACTTGATTTATTAGAGTTACGTCCAATTTCATTTTCACAGTTTTGTTGATTTATTTTGATCTGTAAACACGAATTAAAAAAGGAAGCTAAGTGTTACTTTGTATTACTTTTATTGAATAACTAGTATTAGTCCCGTGTGATGCACAGACATATAAATTTCACTGTTTATATATTTTAATATGAAAATATTGAACACGAAAAATAATAAATTTATTTGGAGAATTTCAGTCTGATTTGTTACTTATGTGACTCACGACCATAAAATCTAAATATTTCGAGTTCGATGTGAAAATTTTAATTTAAAAAAAAAATTAAGTTTTCATAATATTTCAATCTCATTTGGTATAACCGTGTCCGTGTGATGTATGGACAAATAAATTTGAAGTGTTGGTAATTTTTTGATATAAAAATATTTTCATAAAAAATAATATAATTTTTCAAAGTGTTTTCAATTTAATCTACTACCCATATAATTTACGAATTTAAATATTTTTTATTTTCATCATAAGTTGTCGTCACTATTGTCCCGAAACAAACTTATGCAAATTTATGTTCAATAATTTATTCATAATCATATATAAAAAGATGGTTTGCTCTCTCCTGGTGCTGACAAGTGGCACCCTCCAAAGATGCCACATCAGTCTCTCCAAGCTTTTAATGCAAAACATGTTTTTTTCTCATCTCTCTCCTACGTTTCCATCTCTCATACCTTTTCAGTATTTAATCCAACATTTAAGAGAAGCGTAACTGCAAGAACAGAAGAAAATGGTAAAGTTTCATATTGCAATTGGGTTTTGATTCCATCTTTTTACTGTCTAGGTTTTTCATTCTCTATATATTGGACTTTAAGAGCAATGTGTACTTATCTATACATTTGAAGTTGGATCAAAAATAAAAAATATTCATTCAAAATCTCTACATATATCTATAATTAAACTACAACCAAAAGGAAAAAATTAATCGCCAATGACAATTTCAATCACATATTCAAAAATCTCACTAAATATTTATTGAATTAAGCAAGTAGAAACAAAGTAATTCTATTAATGAAGAATCAATAACAAAATACTATTTTTAGGATGAGTGCAAATAATATCAAATAAATATATAGCAAATGAAATAATCACACATGATCAATAGACATTATATAATTAAAATCTAAACAATAATGAATAAGTACAAAATCATATTTTGAACTCACCTTCACTTCAAATTTAAAGAAAATAAGATATCATATCAATCTCGTGCATTGCACGGGCATTACTCTAGTGAGTATAAAATAGTGATATTATTGAGCATTATAATCAAGTCTTGATAATATTTCAACCTCATTTGGTATTCGTGTGATGTAGTGATAAATTTCATGTGTTAGTAATTTTTTGATATAAAAATGATGATCATAAAAAATCATATAGTTTTTCAAAGTTATTTCTATTTAATCTACTACTCATGTAATTCATCTAAATATTTATTATTTTCATCATATGTTGTTTAACTATTTTAGTACTTGTTTTTGTCACAATTGGCCTAGAAAATACTTGTGCAAATATATGTTCAACAACTTATTCATAATGAGCTTAAAATATATTACCCCAAAATAAAATTTCTAAATTTAACATACCATTAAAAAATCTGTATAATTATTTTTTTCAGATGTCTTAAAATCAAAATTTATTTATTAGAAAAATCATATTGGATGGTAAACATTTCAAAATTTGATAAATCTAAAACCATGACACTATATTACAACATAAACTAAATATATTTTATCATTGTTCTGTGAACTTCATGCTACCATAATAGTGAAATTTCAGATTTTTTTTTTACTTTTTAATCAAGGAGGAAACATTATTTATTCTTACAACAAAAAAAATGATAAATTCGCTAATTTTTTCGTGGATATATAAAATGATTTAGATTAAGGTACAAATTTTTATTTACAACTTTTCATGACATGATATTATTACCATATATATACGAATCATACTAACTTTATAACATATCAAATACGATCATATTTTTTTCCTCAATTTTCATATATATACAAAATGATTTTCATACCATGAATATACATAAATTATGAAAACCTAAATATTTACAATTTATAAATTTATAAAATAATAAATATTTTTATTTCTACTTTAAAAAGTAGAAATGAAGTTAGTTGGTTTTTATATAGATGACAATGAAATTTCATAATAAAAAATTCAAAGTATTTAAAATATATATGTAAAAATTCTTCATCTACGTATTATCACTCTTATAAATAGCATCGACTATCTATCCTTCATGATTAATAATGAAGATATATTTATCTAATTTAGCATTATGAAATAGAACATATTTTTTATTATTTTTTATAAGTATAAGTATAAATGATATGTTTTTTTTTTTATCATTTTTTATACTTAATTTGTAGTTTTTAATAGAAAGTATATGAATTCATAAATTTTACTTCCTAAATGTTATTGTGTGCAACAATATATCATATGTATATTTTTTTATTACATTCAAGATATATTACAAATCTTTATGATTTTTAATAAGAATTAATATAGTATAATAAAATAAAATTATATAAACACTATGTTATATTATTAACATTGTTACATAGAAGATATATAAAAATTGGAGTATTGTATACGACATACTTGTCAAATAAAATTGTGTGATGTTTTTAATAATTTTACAATACATATTTCGAATATAGTAAACAAAAATAGTTAATTTACGTTGTTTTATATATGTTGGTTGACTTGATTAATAACTCACTTCTTGGTCTTCGACCCCCTCAATCACTACGAACGCCCCCGATCAATGCAATGATATATTTATTGAGGTGGTATATGTGTATGTGGGGTACAACATTAAAGATAAAAAAAATACTTCGATGATCTATAGTTCTTGAAATCCGATCATTATGTTGTTTTAATTTATTCAACAATCATATATTTAATCTTTGATTATATCAACAATTAAAAAAGTTATTAGATAAGATCATATTAACATTCATATACCATATATAGATAATAATTTCCAAGATTTTGTCAATATTATAAATGATATTATTACCATATATATAAATCATGTTTAATACAATAAAATTAATAATTTATAATTTATAAATTATGAAATAATATGTATTTCTATTTTTTGGAGGTGGAAATGAACGGAAAAATTTTAGCATTTCTATTTTGAGGGGTAATTGTTATTATATATATATATATAGATTAGGGAGAATAAAAGACAAGGATGTATGGTATCAGAAATTGTACATAGTACACACCACAGAGTGGCAGTACACTCACAGCAAAATCAGACTCTATAAAATGGGTACAAAACAGCTATTGCATAATCTGAATGGTTTGGTGTTTGGATACTAGTTTTAGGTTGATCAATTCCCTGTGTTTGGATACAAGTAGAAGGATTCTCACTCTTGACAATATTCATTGGTAATTACTAATTAATCAAAACTCAAAAACAGAAAACAGTTAGCTAGTTTCTTGGCAGTTTAGTTGTTACTTTAGCGTAATCTTTTAGTTTGCAGGAAATCTATAAATACAACTAATACACTCATTAGAATAGTAATCTTTCTCTCTCTATTCTTCTTCTTCTTCTTCATCAACACCATCATCACTTCACATACTATATCACCAAAAATGGCAGAATCCACAGTGAGTATTTCAAATTTTCATTTTATAGGGTTTTAGGGCTATACGGACTCGAACCGTAGACTTTATACTATATCACCAAAAATGGCAGAATCCACAGTGAGCTTGAAGCTGTTGATCGACACTCATGGCAAACGGGTCCTGTTCGCTGAGGCTGGCAAAGATTGTGTCGACTTTCTGTTTCAGATGCTCTCTCTGCCCATCGCCACCGTCATCAGGCTGCTGCGATCTCAAGGAATGGTTGGCTCTTTGGCCAATCTCTATCAAAGCATTGAGAATCTTAATGACAACTACATCCAGCCTGGTCGGGACAAGGATACCCTTCTCAAACCGGCAACTCCGGTTTCCGGTTCATCGGTTCAATTGCTCATCTGCGACCCGCCCACTGAAAGGAAATTCTATAGATGCAATCAGTGTAGTGCACAATATGTTTCCGATGATCCACGCACGGTTTGTCCGAGTTGCGGCCGCAATATGACCAAAGTTCTTCCTTATGTGGCTCCTCCGGCGATGGAGGCGGCGTCGGAGGAAGGTGGTTTTGTGAAGGGGGTGGTGACGTACATGGTCATGGATGACTTGACAGTGAAGCCTATGTCTACTATCTCTAGCATCACTCTACTCAACAAGTTTAATATCAAGGAGGTTGGTGCTTTGGAGGAGAAGGAAGTCTCTTTGGGAATGAATGAGGTATCTGCATTTTCTAGTATTTATTATTCTTTTTAATATGAATTGTTTTACACTTTTTATTCTGTTAAACATTTACTGAAATTATGTGATTTAGGCTGTGAAGTTGTTGAAGGCTTCGTTGCACAGCAAGAATGTTCTTACCGAAGTTTTCCTCAAGGGGATCAAGTGATGACCAAATGTAATTAGGTCTTTTTGAACATCCAATTTGATAGTACGTTGTTTTGAATTTTAATTTCTGCTTCGTGTATCTGATCGTGAATCCCTTTTGATTTAAAAAAACTCATGAATCACTTTCTATGTTACGATATTACTATTAAGTTTCGTTTACTAAGTCTTATTATTGTTATTTCTTAGTTTAATCATGAGTGGTGATTAATTTCCTGTGACATGATGTTGGTAGTGGTATTAACTGTTTCAATTAGTGGGAGGATGTTGATTATTTTTAGAGGGACGTGAGATAGTAGGGTTATTATTTTAGTTGTTAAGCCTCTCCTTAGTAGTTGATTCCAATATCTCCCAATTTTTTAATTTAAGAAAATATAGATTTGAGTATTGTTGGAAGTCCACGTAAAATTAAACATATATGCAAAATTCACGTAATTGACAACTAAATTAATGGACTTGACCATTTTAACTTATTTGCATTCCATATTTATATGTTTAGAACTTTTTTTAATACAAATACAATTACTTTTACAATAATATGTAATATTTTAGTATAAATAAGAAACCCACTAAATTGTTAATATGATAAGATACCGGATTCTATGGATTGAATTATGGGTTTTGGAGATTTTTTAAAAATGCATCATAATATTCTTTGGAATTTCATATCCTGTTATATATTGTTTGTATATATGACTTTTTTTTGTTTTCTTATATGGAATTTTTTCGTCTATACAAAATTATGAAAATATATAGATTATGAAATCAATATAAATATCTATACAAAAAATAAAAGACAATTAATAGCTCTTTCCAAAAAAAGATTTCATGATTTAGGCCAATTAATTGAATCTTTTTAATATAATTGCAACATTTATTAGTGATGCACATTAAATCTCGAAGAATATGTATAAAATATATGTACATATATATCATGTATTTAAGAAATTCATTCACATATAATTTTTTTTTCTAGAAATAGAATGTGGCTTTTAGGCGGGAAAATTCTTACCTTTTATATATATATATATATATATATATATATATATATATATATTGGTAATGTTTTTGTTTTTATATATATAAAGATTAATGTGAATATACTAACAGTAAGAAATTTTATCGTCAACCAATATTACGTATAACTATTAATGGTGGATATTAAAGATGAAACTTATCAATTCAAATCCAGATAAGTTTGATAGTTTCAGAGTATTCTACGGCTATTTTAATTTAAAAATCTTAATTGGATAGTTTCAAATTATTCTAAATTCTTGATTGACAAGTTTGATAGTTTCAGATCTTTTAAGCAAATTTTATCTTTGATACATTGCATTGATAGTTAATCTTTCTTTTGGAGTCCATAGCAATAAAATATCTAGTAAATACATATATTTATATATAATTCATCATAACATATTTATTATTTCCGTATTTATTTTATTAAATTGTATAACTAATTCGATTTCTTGAAATAAATAAATAAAAACTATATATATATATATATATACACACACACACTTTAAAATTTATTCAATTTTATAAGGGAAAGGTTATAAGGTAATAAACTTATATATTATGTTTTAATGATTTGGGTTCATTCGTAATGTTCAAGTCTTTTGGTTACCCCTAACTTCTGTGTAACTTTTTTCTTTAGTTTCTTTTAGCGGGACTCTTATTTTTTTCTCCTTTGTTTTAATTGAACGTAATCATCATACCACATTTTCTTTATATTAATTTATTTCAATTTCAAGATTTGATATAATTGAGAACTAATATACCGATTTTAATGGTAACAATTCTTATCGGTATAAACTGAAGTACGATTTCAACGCTAAATACTTTTATCTATACTAAAACACATATCCTACCCTCTCTTTGTGTATCCCTATATATATATATGTGTGTGTTTCTATCGATCAAAAGTTGTATATCAGCATTAATTAAGTCCGAATATTGATTGATATCTTGACAAAAATGGGAGGAATGAAGTTGAAGCTGTTCATCGACAATGAGAAGAAAAGAGTAGTATTTGCAGAGGCCAACAGGAAGTGGGTGGAGATGCTGTCTTGCCTAATCAATCTGCCCTTTTCCACTGTGACCAATTTTCTTGAACTCAAGAATGAGCAATGCTCATTCAAAAACCTCAACAAAAGTCTTAATGAAGATCTGGCCATAGAAACAAATTACCAAAGCGAGAATCGATTCTACTATTTACCCCTACATGAACATCCATCACTCTCAGAGCTCGCCTCCTGTATTGCGCCTCAAAAGATGGTCTACGGGTGCCAAAGTTGTTGGTCATTCGTTTCCGACGAAGTCAACGACTCGTGTCCCGATTGCGGGTCCCAGATGAGTTCAGCCATACCCTATGTGGACGATGAAGAAAAAGAAGAAGAAGAAGATTATTGTATTTGGGGTGGTGAAGGTGGTTTGGTAAGAGGGAGGGCTAGGTACATGGTCATGGATGATTTGGAGGTCAAGCCTTTGTCCACCACTTCTTTCATTGCTTTGTTGAAAGACTTTGGCATTGAGCATGTTGGTCTTTTGGAGGAGAAGGATGTTGATTTTGACATGGATGAGGTAATTGATTATCATTCTTATCACTTTTTATAATAACATATAAATATTTGTATCACTCAACAGTTTTGCATGAGTGTTAAGGTTATTTTAGACTTTTCATCCAAATTGTGGTAGAAAAATTAATTTTATTTGATTTTATGGTACACAAGTTTATTATACCTTTTCTTTTACATGTATAGTGGTAGTTGATAATTAGTGACATGTTTGTTTTTTGTTTAGGTTGTGAAGTTGATGTCTACTTCTTTGAAGTCTAAGAAAGTTCTTACTGATGTCTTCCTCGAGCATACTAGTGATGCCACGAGTGCCAAAAGTGATGCCACGAGTGCCAAAAGTTATGATGAGGTTACTAGTGATGCCACGAGTGTCAAAAGTGATGATGAGGGTACTAGTGATGCCACGAGTGTCAAAAGTGATGTCTGGCACTCTGATGACGAGGGTTATGAATATCTTTAATTTTGTTTTTTAGATGGAATATTTTTTTTTTAATTGTTTTCTTGCTTAATGTTGATTTGCTGCTTTTGAATTGAGAAATTTAGATTTTTTTTTTTTTTAAATCATGGATACAACTAGATTTTTACATTTCAACGGCTGCTTTTTTTGAGCTTTTCTTGCGTTTCTTTCTACATTAATTGTTATTGTTATTTTGCAATTTGATAACAGTTTCTGTAAAAACTGCAAATTTCACTGCAAAAAATCATGTTCCTCTACATCGATGTTATAAATTGGGGGAATTGGTAAGTTTCATGATGACCATAATGTTGAATACTTGAAGTTATAACCTAAGTTAAAAAGAAGATAGAAGATAGCTAGAAACACATTTTTTATAAATCATCCTTAATTATACTATACTTGCTTTACTAATTTTCGATGAATTTTTCTTGATATTTTCATCATTAATCACACCCCTATTTTATCGGTACAATTGATATCATTTTCAATGCATCAATTTTAATAATAAATAAACCTGTAAAGATTAAACAAGATATATATATATATAGTTATAGAGAATTGATCAGGCACGCACCTGAAGAATGCACCGTGCGCACTTCTTTAAAATATATATATTTTTTAATTTTTACTTTAAAATATATATATTTTTTAATTTCTAATATCTCTCATGTTTTTTTTTTTTAATATCTCATATTATTTCTTTTCTCACGCTACCACTTCACATACGAAATTCTGATCTCACACATAGACCTAACTCATCTTCAACATATACAATTTGCATCTCACAATCAACATAGATGTTCTTCCCAATTCTCATAATCAATATACTATTTAATATTTTATATTATTATACACATAATTTTCTAAATCATAATCAATGTAATTTTTAATATTTTATAATATTATATACATAATTTTTTCTCAACCTACCACTTCACATACGAAATTCCATATCTTCACATACTTTTTTATATAAATCATCAAAGGAAAAAATAATTTCAAAAGCAAGAGTTTGTCGTGGTTGTGGCATTAATGGACATGACAGGAGAAACTGTACCACATCCTTGGAATATTATAATATTTTCTTATCTTTTCTGAAAGTTTTAACATTTAAAAAATTATGGTACTGATTTGTTTTAAAAAAAATTCACATGTGTAGATCCATTATATTTGAAGACACAAAATACAAGTAATTAAAGAGACTTGGGGATTTTGAGGATTGATTGAAGACTTCTTGAAAATTGATGATGAGTTGGAGGATATGATTTGTTGGTTTTGAGGATTTTGTTGAGAATTTATTCTCTTTGTTACTTAATTCATATTTCTTAAAGAAATCCTCAAAATGAATAATATGATTGATCTTGAGGATTGATTTAGGATATATCATATTTGTTAATCAATTCATATTTTATAATTTTTAACAAATGATTTTTGATGATAACCAAATTTTTATGGTGTAGTATATGTGTGATGAGAATTGGGAAAAAGATCTATATTGATATGTGGGATGCAAATTGTATATGTTGATAATGGGATAGGTCCATGTGTGAGATGAAAATTTCGTATGTGGAGTGGTAGCGTCAGAAAAGAAATAATATGAGATATTAAAAATTAAAAAAAAAAAAAGAAATCTTAAAGAGGAGGTCCATGTGTGAGATGAAAATTTCGTATGTGGAGTGGTAGCGTCAGAAAAGAAATAATATGAGATATTAAGAATTAAAAAATATATATATCTTAAAGAAGTGCGCACGGTACGCATTCTTCAGGTGCGTGCCTGATCAATTCTCTATAGTTATATACTTAACTTTTTACAATATGAGATTAAACATGCCCAAACGGTTTGAAAAATCGGAACCAAACCGGTTCAAACCGGCGGTCAATGGTTTGGGGAACTGTTGACCCGGTTTCGGTTCCAAATTAGAACCGGGAATCGCCGAGAACCGGTTCGGTTTCGGTTCACAATTTTACAAACTGGTGGTTCCAACAACCGGTTTTTGTATTTTTTTTTTTATTATGGAGCATGCCACATGTACGGCTGTGTTTGAATCGAAGATAGCCGTTGAGGATAAACAGCCAAGATTAAATGGCAGTTGGAAACCGGCCAAACCGAAACCGAACCGGAATCGCCAGTTCAAACCGGCGGTTTGGATGATTTTTTGATCCAACAGTCGAGATCAAGTGGCCGTTGGAGATCGACGGTTGAGACGAGGCGAACCGCCGGTTTAACAGAAGCGGAACCAGCGGTTCGAACCGCAGCGTAGCAAATTTTTTTTTTTTTTTTTTTTTTTTAATTTTTGAGATCTATAAATAGGGGTTCAAATTGTGTATTTGCTCACACCAATTCTCTTGCTCTCTCTCTCAATTCTTGCATTCTAGCTCACTTTAAATTATTTCAAGTTCAAAATCTCTCAAATTCTTGTTATATTTCAATTTCTAGTTCTTCATCATCAACTTCTAGTTCTATTTCTATTTCTATTCTTTCTATTTTACATTCATCATGTCTAGAAGAGGTTCTTCTACTTCATCTTATCGTGGGAAGGGAAAGAGTCTCATGCCACCTCCACAATCGTATGAAGATGATCTCATTGATCGATGGTGTGACGAGCTTGATCCAAATGTCGATTTGGGGGAACAAATCGCTCAAGCCCTAGCCGACGAAGATGAATAAGAGGTGCCGCCGACACAAGAGAGTTTGAATGTCACTCAAACCACCTCAAGTAGAGCACATTCTTCACTTCGAAATGATATTTTCTCCATTCACTTCAAGAAGGAAGGCGTGCCTAATAGTAACGTCGACTACATAATGACGTGCAACCATTGTGGGAAGCAATACAAGTTCAAGCATGGAGGGGCTATGAAACGTTCACTAACCACATCACGAAGAAACATCCCGACAAAATTGGATTGGAGCGTTCTCAAACACAACTACGAGGATTCACCGGGTCTTCACAAGGTATGGATTCTTTAACATTTAAATTTAGTCAACTAGAACTTAGGAAAGACACGGCCGATTTTATTGCTTCAAAACATCTACCTTTTTCATTTGCTTCCAACCTTTATGAAAATTATGTGAGCACATATTTACAACCACCCGCTAGAATGATAAGTAGGAACACGGCCACTAGGGATATTGATAAAAGAGTACGTGAAAGAAAATATACATTACTACAAGATTTAGCTAACCTTAAACAAAAAGTTGCAATATGTTGTGATTGTTGGAAAGATCCTTACCAAAAAAATAATTATATGGGCATTATTTGTCATTGGATTGATGATGCATGGGATGTTCAAAAATGTTTAATTGCTTTTGTTGATTTTAATAAAAAACATACCGGTTTACATATTTCACAAAAAGTAATACATGTATTAAATGATTATGGTATATTAACAAAACTATTTGCTATAGCTTTAGATAATGCAACTAATAATAAAGCTAGTTTGTCTACACTAATTGAATTTTGTAAACCTTCATTAAATGATTTTACTAGATGCATGTGTCATGTTTTTAACTTATGTGTTCAAGATAGATTAAAAACTTTAGAAGAAGAAATAGAAAAAATTAGAGATGCAATTAATTTAATTGCACATACCATACAAATACGAAAAAAATGGGTCGCGTTTTGTAAAATGAATGGATTAGAAGTAAAAAAATTTGTGAAAGATGTGCCACATAGGTGGAATTCTACTTTTTACATGCTTCAAGATTCGTATAATTATAGAGAACTTTTATGTGTTTTTTTTATGGAATTTGGTGATACTCGTGATGGTAATGTTATGTTATTTGCCCATTCTTGGGATTCTTGTATAAACATGATAGGTATGTTAAAAAAATTTGAAAAAGCCACTAGGGAAGTAAGTGGATGTTATTATCTTACATCTCCTTTAGCTTTAGATCAATGTGTTAAAATTGCTTTGGTAATTAAATCTTATAAAGATGATCCTATTTTATGTGATGCAATTATTATGATGAAAACAAAATGGTTAAAATATTATCATGAGATACCCCCTATATTTATGTGCTAAATTATTAGATCCTAGGATTAGAGAAGATGGATTAGAAGAACTATTAATTATGTACTATAATGCATTGTTCCCACTTGGATTGATTAATGAATATGATCAAGTAGAATATGTGCCTAATCCTATGGAAGTAGTTGCTAGGGCTAAAGGTTATTTGTATGATTTATTTAGATAATATAAAATAATTCATGGTGATTCAAGTAGTAGTGATGATGTAGGAGATCAAAATGTAGGATATAGTAGTTATTCATCTTCTTCATCTAGTTTTGGTGATACCCTTAGTCAATATTACAACTTTTATGACATTAGAATGCAAAAAAGACCTAGAAATAATACGAACTCAACACAAGAATTAGATTCTTATTTAAGTGTATCTTTTGAATCGGTTGCTTTTGAGGACCATTTGGATCTATTAAAGTGGTGGTCACGAAGGACCACCATATATCATTTACTAACAATTATTGCGAAGGAGATGTTTGCATGTCCCGCCTCCACGGTCTCGGTTGAACATGCCTTTAGCGTGTCGGGTCACACTTTGAGTGCGAGACGTGCAAACTTGGCCACCGAGAATGTCCAAAACCTTATGCTCCTTGAGGATTGGGTCAAAGCATCCAAACGTCAACAAAACCTCGATTGCACACACGTTTATGAAGGTGAACCAGATTTGTATGGCTATGACTCAAACACAACATCCTCCGGCGGTAGTAGCATCAACCTAGACGATAGTGAAGAAGGTAAGTTGAGGTAAGAGAACTACGTGAGCTTTGATTCCTTAATTCGATTTCAATTAAGGATATATAGGCAATTTCATTTTAAATTTGGAATTTCAATTCCAAACTTAGAATGAAACTCAAGCTCTTTTAAAAAAAAATTTACCCCTCCATTTGGCTAATGTTGTTTAAATAGTTACTTAGTTAGATACTTAGATCTTAGACTTGTATTATATAATTCAAGATAGATAGATAATTGTAATTGTAATTCAAGATATACTTTTATTTCTTTTAGATAGACATGAACTTTTGTAATTGTAATATATATGAACTTTTGTAATAGATTAGATCATAGATTAGATGGAGTTCTAACTTGTAATAATTTTCCAAGTTATATTGTTATAATGAAAAATTTTGTTCACTTCAAATTCAATATTTTATATTAATTTCCCATGCTATTGTATACTTCAAAACAAACATTAAAAATCAAATTTGGAGTTGTGATTTTAAGAAAATAAAAAATTCAAAAACAAATGATAATAATAATTTGCCAAACCGCCGGTTCGAACCGGCCGAACCGTCCGGTTCCGGTTGAACCGGCGGTTTGAAACCGAAACCGGAATCGCCTCCCACACGGTTCGGTTTCGGTTCCACCAATCCGGAACCGCCGAACCGGCGGTTCGAACCGAAACCGGAACCGGCAAACCGTTTGGGCATCTTTATATGAGATACATACATGAACATGTAAGTGGGATTTTAATTGACAAAAATAATTAGAAAGTGGAATTCCAAGCGGAATTCCATCAAAAGTTCCAGCCGTAATACAATGAGGATCTTGGACTTCGTCATTCGAACTATTAGACTTCTTTGTATAATTTTATCATACAATGGTGTTAATAATCGATATCAATTGTAATAATGGTTACGGTGAAAATGATAAAGGGAATGAATTGAAGATGGGAATGGCTATACAACAGTAGAGAGAAGATTTTTATTTTTCGAACATGACAATAGTGAGAATGATGGTCCCAAGTGGTCAGAGGTTCAAATGAGAGTGAATGAACCTCTATCGATTTTTCGATTTTAAAACTTTTCTATAAAACAGGTTCCTGATTCAATAGTGAATACAGCAACCTGACTCAGATCAATAACCTGGCTCAGATCAGTGACCTAGCAGTATGCTGAATCAGGTTCCTGATCTGGTATCACAATATGCAGCGAAATAAACTTGATAGAATTTCTTTTGGAAAACCAGTTTTCTTTTCAAAGTATGCTCTTCTCAGAAACCTTATGTAGTATGCTTATGATATGCTTAGTAAGATAGATATAACAAAGTAAGTGCAATGCAGCATGTAAACAAAACTATAAGCACACAAAGGTTTATAGTGGTTCGAAGGTGGTGTAAGCCTTCTACGTCCACTCTACTCCTTTACAAGGAGGAACTTCGTTAAGTCAGTTCGATTTACAAGCCTCGCTTTACAAACCTCTTCCTAACAAGTACGTCTACTAGAATCCAAGATTCCTAGGCCACAACCCACAAAGGATACACAATCCCACAAAGGGCAAGTAGCCTACACTAGACTACACACTTAGCAAGGATACAATTCTCTCAACTAAGTACATCAAAATAAAACAACCTAGCATACACAGTACAATGGTTAAAAGTATATGGTTTCTTCAACTGTTGTGGTGAAGTCAGTCTTGAACTTGGTAGCTTGAATGCTTGAGAGATAGACTGCTTCTTGAAGGTTGAGTGACTGAGCTTAATAAGCTTAGAGTAAGAAAGACTTGAGAAATATTGCAATGTATGTTTCAAAGCTTCAGTAGTCTTCATGGTCACTCCATCCTTCTATTTATATCACTTGAAAAATGCCCGTTGAAGAGAGGCATTGTCCTTGTTGCATTTCAAATTTGATCTTCTAAATCTTTGCAATTAATGCGACTGAAGAGCTGAGGGAAAGAGTCTTGTCCTAGTCTGAATTGCATTAATGACGTCACTCCTCAGTTACAGTTTTTCTCGCAGATCCAGGTGGCATCTCCTTATTGGTTAGGCACTTACTTCTGTTAAACGGATCTTTGACAGAAACCTTCCTCGTACAACATTCAATTTACATTCCTCGTATTGTAATAAATAAGTTGAAATGGAGCTTAACAACTTACTGTTTTGTCCTTCAGTGCTTGTGTACTTTAGATGCCAGTCTTTTGATATGAATCAGCTTTCTGATCCAGAGTAGCTTCCTTTGTCAGACAATGTTCAGTCTTCCATGTGGCTTCCTGATTCTCTGCTTGCTTGATTCTTCTTCAAACTCCAAGAGTTTCTTGAAAATCTGTTCCAAACTGTTTTCTTTATCTTTCTAAAGACCTATTATGTTACTTATGAAGATACGCTTATAGGCCTGTATTCCACTTATAAAACGTGGAAAATGGGTACTCTAACTTTTTATCCAAAGTTACATTGTCTTATCAAAACCTAAACAGAAATGTCCCAATAGATAAGATGAAAAAATTAAAATGAGACTAAAAAAATTCATGAGAAGAGGTAGGGACGGATTCATATACCCGATGGCACGTGCCCCCACATTTTTTTGGAATTGTTTCACTACTATATATGCATGTATAGATTTCATGTAATTACCTTAATTAGAATGAAAACAATAAGGTCATCTGACCATGACCCACCATAATTTAATAAAGAATGGCATATGGATGCCAATAGAATATATAAATATACAATTTATTATTAAAGCAAATCAATTTATTATTTGTTTATAACACTTGCTTTAATTCTTCCGGTTGCCACTGCTATAGTTGAAAGAGTATTTTCTGCAATGAATATCATAAAGAATCGTCTACGCAACCGGATGGGAGCTTAATGGATGAATGATAGTTTGACTAAATATATTAAAAAAGAGGTTTTTGATAGTGTTGATAATAAATCAATAATGTAAATATTTCAATCAATAAGTTTAGGATATTTCAGTCAATAAGTATAGCTTGAGAAGAGGGCAAAATTAGAATTTAAATTTAAAATTAAAATCGTGTGGATGTATTAGTAAAATAGGGGGTGTGAATAGCCGCAACCCTTGAGAAAATTAACTCCAATTATTTTTCTCAAAAACTAACAAATAATAATTTTTAAACAATTTATGATATGAGGTGGTCTCACCAACCTTATTTCAAGAGACATGACTCCACATCACAGTGAAACAGATTGGTCAATCCATACCTGCGGTCAACATATATAATGAAGATTAATATTACATTTGAATTTTATGTTAGAGAATCATTCATATACATATTGCAATATAATTTATTATACATTAAAATATAGTTTTAATACATCACATCTCAACTATATATTAAATTATAATTTCTTAATTATACGTTAACGTATTATTATTTAGTATCAGTGTAGTTCGTTAAGCACAAAGATATTCTTTCATCACTACCATATAATTTCTAACTTCGAACAAATATTAGAAAAGAGAAAAGATTTGATATTGAGACGCGGATAAAGATGATCAGTTGGTAAAACATGGAATATATACATTCAAATTTGATTGATTTGCTTCCTTTCTCATATAAACATATATCAAGAATATAATAACAAAAGGTTGCAGAAAAACACATTTATAAAAAAAGCATGGCGCAATGCAGCAGCTCTTTGAGCTTGAAGCTCTTGATCGACACATAAACACTCTGCCACTCGGCACTATCATTTCTCTTCTCAACAATGATGGGCTCCTTAGCAAACTTATATCAGAGACGAGTTTTATATAGTCTTATGTGAGTCAATATTAATTTTATGTGACAAGTTTTATATAGTCTTACGTGAAATTCATGTTAGATTAATAAATTGTATGTTTATTGACTTTGTGTAGGCTGTTAAGCTGTTGAATGCTTCTTTGCAATCTAAGAATGTTCTGACAGATGTCTTCTTCAAGTAAAGGTAAAGACTCCATTCATAAGTAAGTATATGAATGGACTTGTTAACTCATTAGGGTTATTTTCATTCCACATGATTTGACTGAGTCAAATATAATAGAGGATTTAAAATGATTTGACTCGATCTAGAAAATGATGTTGGGTTTTCTCTAGTTTAGCTTTCCATCAAGGGTATCCTTGCTTCAACGAATAATGCACTAGTTCATTGAATTATTCATGAATTTATTTTGGTTTTAACCTATATAGGTTCATATTCATAGACTTTTATTCCACTGATTCGTTTCTTTCCTATCAAAATGATAGGTATTAGTTGCCGTGTTATTTGTCACTCATGACATCTTTTATTAACTCGGACACGATTTTTACACTATTTAATTT
Source organism: Scutellaria minor (assembly GCA_954870855.1). Lineage (NCBI taxonomy): Eukaryota > Viridiplantae > Streptophyta > Magnoliopsida > Lamiales > Lamiaceae > Scutellaria > Scutellaria minor. Next base: position 8,451,375 of record OX940729.1, read on the forward strand.
TGTCAGGTATTATATTTATTATTATTGGTGAATAAATATAGTAAATATGTACAATCTTGATATTTAAAAATTTCATTTTCCTATATGATGTAATATGAAATTAATGAACACTTCATCGATCTTAATTAAATGTCATTCTAAAGTTTTTGTCCTAAATTAATGAGCTATAAATTGAAAAAACTTACTCTTAACTAATCATTAAATTTAAGGTTCAAAATTAAAAATTATACCAAATTCCTAAGTTTTAAATAAGAAATATTAATAAAAATAATTTAGAAATAAATTATGTAAAAATCTAAAATGATATTTAATTAAAAACAAAATTTAACCTTTAAAATGACACATCAACAACAGGAAGGTACATGACTATAAGAAAACAGTAATGGGATATTCAGCACTTGCAAAAACTTCTGTGTCCCCGAACACGGATCTTAGATCCGTATCTCCGACCCGGTTGGCTCAGAAAACAGGTCCATGCGCTCCCCACGCACGCACCCCACGCGCCTTGAACGTGCGTGCACCTTCAAGGTATCCCCTGCCGCGTGCACCTTGAAGGTATCCCATTGATACCTTCAAGGTATCCATGGTCAAGGTATCCACAGGTATACCTTCAAGGTATCACATGGATACCTTCAAGATATCCATGGATACCTTCAATACCTGTACGCACTTCCACACGCCGCGCGCACACCGCGCGCCCATGCACCCACGCCGTGCGCACACTTCACGCTCATGCACCCACGCCGCGCACACCTCACAAACTATGCGTTCACGCCATGGATACCTTGAAGGTATTCCATAAATACCTTCAAAGTATATATGTGGATACCTACTTGAAGGTATACATGTGGATACATGTGATGTTTGAAAAAAGTATTTCATGGATACCTTGAAGGTATACATGCGGATACCAAAAGGTATCTCATCGATACCATCAAATTATACATGTGATACCTGAAAGATATTCAATTGATACCTTGAAGGTATCCTTGTAGATACCATGCGCTCACGCTATGGATACCTGCGCGCGCCCATGCGCCCACATTGGGCGCGCACCTCACAAGCCGCGCGCCCACGCCGCACGCACCTTCATCTGAAATAGGTGTGATACCTTCAACATATCTCATGGATACCTTGAAGGTATACATGTGATACTTTTTTTGTATACATGAAAAAAAAAAAAAAAAAAAAAACCTAAGTGAAAAAAAATTAAAAATTAATGTGGGGCGGGATGGGCTGGGGACACGGATCTATATCCATGTCCCCGGGACATAGGAGACACACCCTTCGGCACTAGGTAGATAATTTCCATGTATCTAATAACTAATTGACTATCAATAAAATTGTCCTTATCGACATAATTACTTTTAAAGAACTCTAAATTCTCTATTTCATTTTTGATAATTAATTAAAACACTTAATTAACTTTTTAGGTCTGACATTGTTACATGTGTGACAAGGGGAAGCGGGATAAATAGGTGTTTTTTAATTCTTTAATGAAGAGTATTTGTTTGTTATGTCGATAATTTGTCATTTGACCTTTCATCATCATATACGATCATTGAAAAGAAAATTAAATAATGGTTGCATACAATTGTTCGAAGAACCAACACTAAAATTTTGGGCTAAGCCCAGACAGAGTTTTGGGCTTTATATGCCATGAAGCATTTTTTATACCTCAAAAGTTGTTTTAACGCAACTGCAATCACTGAGTTTTAATTTACCTAATTAATATTAAATTTTTCTATGGCATCTCTCACCTCACAAAGGATGTTGCACCTCTTGGATTATAACCAATACTATTTATTCACCGAATATAATATGTCAAGAGTAGGTATTGTGCAAGGCCGTCTCATGGTGGTCGATCTAATTCGATCAACGGTCAAAGTTAAAAAGTCAACGGTTAACAACGGTCGGTCAACGCCGTTGACTAAAAAGTATTACATCATACATATAAAAATATTACCTCATATACATAAAAAGTATTATATTATGTTTTTATGTGTATCATGTGTTATTTTCAAAACGTATTACATGATATACATAAAAGTATTATATGGTGTTTTATTCTCATAATGTGATACTTTCATGTATATCATATAATATTTTTATGTGTATCATGTAATATTTTTAATAGTGTTTTATTCTCATTATGAAATACTTTCATATATATCATATAATACTTCTTAAAAGTATCACCATATAATAGTTTTATATATATCATGTAATACTTTCATATGTATCATATAATACTTTCAAAAAGTATTACATAATGTATATAAAAGTATTACATAGTGTTTTATTCTTAATGTAATATTTTCATATGTATCATGTAGTACTTTTATATGTATTATGTGATACTTTTAAAAAGTATTACCTAATGTGTATTACCTTTGACTTTGACCGTTGACTTTTATCCGTTGAACGTTGACCGGGTTGCAGATCGGGTCAAACTCAACCGTCTCACGGAATGGAATCCGTGAGACCGTCTTACCCAGTACTTTGTCATATCTCAATACAAGAAACCTGGAATGGAGACGTAATAATAATAGAAATTGGTATGAAATTTGTAAGCGGACTTGTATATTAATCAATGACGAATTAGTGATGACATATTAGAAACAAACATAATATGTCTCCAATTTTTTGATATTCAATTTCTAATTTTAGAGATCAGAATTCCATTGCTAAATTTAAAGAAAAAATGTTACGTGTCTAAATTTTTGCATATTTCATTTTAGTGACTAAAGATTCTATTTCAAATTTGTTATTGGTATACTTTAAGGATTGATATTTTGTGATCAGAAATGAATGCATTCATTCTTCATTTTGATATTTTCTTATAATGTGTGTCATTTATTGTAGTTAATTGTACACAAACATTAATTTCTTTATAATTCTAATTGATTTTAATTCATCTTATAGAATGTTATCTCTAAAACTCTTTAAGGTACATTTATGTCGAAATATATCATTTTGAGATCCTATTTAGTTAAAAATATGAAAACAGTTATTTCTGGGAATTGATGAACATTAACTAATTTTGTTAATATAATTTTTTTTTTATTTTAATTTACTGCTAGTAATTTATCATATGTCAAACCAAAAAACGAATGTGGGAAACAACTACGACTTTCTAGTTTTATCCACGTTCAAGAACAATACTTCTCAGCATAAGTACAAAATTGTCAAACTTAAAATTAAATAAATTAATTAAAAGTAGATACATTATGAAAAAACTTATTTATCAAACCATCTCACAAATAGACTATCCATAACTCAATATTATATTCATAAGTCAACTTTAAAAAACTCTATAAGGTTGTTATTGAATAGAGTGAATTGGAATTTTGGATTTGGAATCCACCCAAATATTCAAAAATTAACTCAAAATGAAATTGATAGATTTCGAATTCATATTTATCCAAATACTACCTATGAATTTTGTACTATAAATTTCAACTATCTTCTCAAATCCACGTATTCAGATATTTGATCATATGGATGATGGAACCACACACAATGGGTCTAGTTGTTGTATCTAGGGGTGGAGATCGGACGGATCGAATCGGAAATAGGGTGTTTCGGAAAAATTCCAAAAATTTTCGGAAATGAAAAATCAATTCCAATTTCCATCCAAAAATTTTCGGAAATGAAAAATCCATTCCGATTTCGGAATTGTCGGAAATTTCGGAAATTTCGGAATTCCGAAATTTTGGAATTTTGGGAATTTTTTTCGGAAATTTCGGAAATTAAAAAATTCAGAAAATCGGAAAAAATCGGAAATTTTCGGAAATTTTGGGAATTTTCAGAATTGTCCCAAAATATCATATTATAGTATATATAGCATAAAGTATATAATATATAGTATATAGTATTCTTCTATAGCATATAGTATATAATATATAGTATGTAGTATATAATATAATATAATTAAAAAACTACAGTATAAACTATAATATATAGTATATATTATAAAATAATACTACAAAACTACAATATAAACTATAGTATATAGTATATATAGCATAAAGTATATAATATATAGTATATAGTATTCTTCTATAGCATATAGTATATAGTATATAGTATGTAGTATATAATATAATATAATTAAAAAACTACAGTATAAACTATAATATATAGTATATATTATAAAATAATACTACAAAACTACAATATAAACTATAGTATATAGTATATGTAGCATAAAGTATATAATATATAGTATATAGTATTCTTCTATAGCATATAGTATATAGTATATAGTATGTAGTATATAATATAATATAATTAAAAAACTATAGTATAAACTATAATATATAGTATATATTATAAAATAATACTACAAAACTACAATATAAACTATAGTATATAGTATATATAGCATAAAGTATATAATATATAGTATATAGTATTCTTCTATAGCATATAGTATATAGTATATAGTATGTAGTATATAATATAATATAATTAAAAAACTACAGTATAAACTATAATATATAGTATATATTATAAAATAATACTACAAAAATACAATATAAACTATAGTATATAGTATATGTAGCATAAAGTATATAATATATAGTATATAGTATTCTTCTATAGCATATAGTATATTGTATATAGTATTAGTATATAATATAATATAATTAAAAAACTACAGTATAAACTATAATATATAGTATATATTATAAAATAATACTACAAAACTACAATATAAACTATAGTATATAGTATATATAGCATAAAGTATATAATATATAGTATATAGTATTCTTCTATAGCATATAGTATATAGTATGTAGTATATAATATAATATAATTAAAAAACTACAGTATAAACTATAATATATAGTATATATTATAAAATAATACTACAAAACTACAATATAAACTATAGTATATAGTATATATAGCATAAAATATATAATATATAGTATATAGTATTCTTCTATAGCATATAGACTATAGTATATAGTATGTAGTATATAATATAATATAATTAAAAAACTACAGTATAAACTATAGTATATAGTATATATTATAAAATAATACTAAAAAACTACAATATAAACTATAGTATATAGTATAAAATAAAATTATAGTATAAACTATACTATATACATATAGTATATAGTATATATAGCATAAAGTATATAATATATAATATATAGTATGTAGTATATAATATAATATAATTAAAAAACTACAGTATAAACTATAATATATAGTATATATTATAAAATAATATTAAACAACTACAGTATAAACTATAGTATATAGTATATATTATAAAATAATACTAAAAAACTACAGTACAGACTATAGTATATAATATAAAATAAAACTATATTATAAACTATACTATATACATATAATATATATAATATATTTATATACTATCATATAGTATAAAGTATATAAAATATATTATATAGTATACAGTATTATAAAGTATACTATAATATGTATATTTATATTTACACATAGTATAAAGTATATAAAATATATTATATAATATATAGTATTATAAAGTATACTATAATATGTATATTTATATTTACACATAGTATAAAGTATATAAAATATATTATATAGTATATAGTATTATAAAGTATACTATAATATGTATATTTATATTTACATATAGTAAATGTATATAAAATATATTATATAGTATTCTTCTATAGCAAATAGTATATAGTATAAAATGTTTGAATTATTTACAACAATTGCTATTGGTTTGATGGTAAGTTTCGTACTTTGAGTATGAGAGGTCTTGTGTTCGATTCTCAAATGCCTCTACTAACTCTACATTTTATAATTTCGGATTAGAAATCGGAAAATTTCGGAATTTTCGGATCGGAAATCGGAATTTCCAAAAATTGAATTTCAGAAATATTTCGGATCGGATTTCGGAATTTCCGAAAATTTTAAAACTAATTCCAATTTCCATCCGAAAGTTTTCGGAAAAATCGGAAATCGGATTTTCGGATTTCGGATTAAATATATTCGTTCCAGAATCGAAAAATTTCGGATCGGATTCGGCGGATTTCGAAAATTCCATTCCAATTTCCACCCCTAGTTGTATCACATGTCCCGTGCTCGGAGACAAAAAGATAGAAGAAAACGCGTTTTGATCAATAGAACTATAAAGTCGTAGTTGTTTCCACACACATCAACTACTTCCAGAAAATAAATAAGTCTATTTCATGGCAGCTTTTTTTTCTTTTCTTTTTTCCTTTGAAATGCAAATGGGATTCCCCATTTCGATGTGGTTGTAAAATATAGAGTATGATATATATGTTTCCATAATTATAAGTAGTGTCCCACCCGTCCCTTTTTATAAAGGGAAAAGAGAAGTGACCATATAAGGAAAAAGTGGGCACCGCGTTTGACTAATTATTTCTTTCTTGTGATTTGTGAACCTGACTTTTCTGCACAAAATTATCACCAGATTTTATATTAAGTTTAACATTTGTCATTTACTGCAATTGTTATTGAAGATTTTGCTTATTTTATGATTTTTATCTCGTGCTTTATATCATTTTTTTAAAAGTTTCCTTTGTTAAATATTTAATAAAATAGAGCATTAATAGGCTAATATTATAGGGGATATTAAGTTATATTAATATAAATATAATAAGGGATTTAATGAGACAAATGGGCAAATCATGTCAATTGAAAATTAAGAATTAAAATAACGTTTTCAATTGCTATTTTCTTCTCTACATGATCATCTTCTCCCATGACTATGGTGTCTCATCGCTGGTATGATCATGGATCCATTAGTTTCTTTTTATCTCTACACTATATTTAGTTGCATATTGCTCTCAGAGGAAGGGACAAAGTTAAAGAAGATGGAAAAATATCTTAATTAAGAGTTGAATCGGAAATTTCTATGAATCAAGAATTGAATCCTATTATATAAACTTTCTAAAGAAGATTTTATTTGTAATATTCATTTGTTTTAAGCTCTCCAATTTGTAATCGATCACCTCAACTTTTGTGAAAGAAACTCAGACTAACACCTTAAGAATTGGGAGTCCTAATTTGATAGTTTTAGGTCTTTCAGATCTGTGTTGATAGTTATATTTCTGGTATGATAAAATCGATAACAATTAAGAGAAATTATGTCAAGTTTTCAAAATATAAAAGGGTAAAATGATATAGAATGAGAGTATAGGGGCTAAAATGGTATAAATCAAAGCATATGGGGTAAAGTAATATTAGTGAGAACATGAAATTAAGCTGGTAAAGTGGAAACAAAAAATTAAAATAAAGGGATTTAATTTTCTTACATGAAGTTCATAAGCTTTAAAAATAATTAAGCATGAATAAAAATGAATAATTTACAAAATAGTAAAATGGAAGCTTACAAAAAAAAAATTCATGAATAATTTTCTGTCCAAGGGGTCAGTGTGGAAAATATAAAAAATCGCCGGTTTTCACGACTATTGAAATATTTATATTTTGACTTATGAATAAAATCACATGTTGAATGAAAAAGAAAGAACTTAAACGTTTTTGAAAATATGTCTTTGAAGTTGAAGGTTCCACATTTCATATACTCTTTAATTTATGTAATGTTCATCGTCACAAGTGCACATATGGTAGCACTTTCTCAGTCAAAATAATTCAAGAATTCTGCTCCCTATATATATTGGAATTTTTATGTCATAATTTATTTGTTCGTTGCCTATTAATTAAACGTGAATGTTTCTTCAAATACATATATCATTTCAAGAAATGAGTTTTTCATTTACATGTACTACTATCTGGGAATAATTGAGAATTTACCAAGACTAAGTAGGACTACAATGCTCAATAGTTTAATTTTCGTGAATACAGTTGCATAATGTGCAAAGAAATAAGAATATTCATATATATATATATATATATATATAATTTATATCCATCAATATTTAATTTTGCATTCAATCCTTTTTTTAACCGTTGCTGCTCATTCTTTTTTTTTTTTTTTTATTTAATCACCATGGAAAGTTACGTATAAAATAAACTGTTTTTTTATATAAATATTTCAAATTTATATTTTATTTTATCATATACCTGAAAATCATCTTGATCAAAAACAATAGAATTTTTTTGAATTTTTTCGAAAATCATATATTTTTCCAAAAAAAAGTTTCAATGAGCAAAATTCATCATTGCCACAAAATTTTAATTATTCGCACTTTTCTTGATCCCCACAAATTCCAACAAACTCAAAATTACATGATATATGGCAACAACCAGAAACACCATCTTTCTTAGAGACAATCATCTCAATATTCAATTCTAATTGATCTTGAACTTTCAAAAGAAAAATGCATCGTTAATTGGTGGTAGACGCGAGATGAAATGGAGGATTGGGGAAGATGAACTGCTAGCAATGTGTTTCGTCATTGTTAGAGATGTCAATTTTATCTGCAGGATAGAGTTATCTACGGGTAATAGGACAATCGGGCAGGGCATCGCCCGAAATTTAGGATAACGGGCAAGATATTACCCATACCCACTAAAGTATATTAGGGTAAGGGTTTAGCATTCTACCCACTACCCGACCCGATTATCCGATCCAATTACCCTATATACAATATTATATATTTTATAAATATAAAGTTTAATAGATATGAAATACATATATATATACACACACATTTAACATTTATCTAGTTCATATGATGAATACTATTTGATTATTTTGTTGTTTTTATCTTTTTATTTTGTGGGAAATATTGAATCAAAAGTGATAGATGATCATATTAAAATATTATATTATTAATCGTGGTATATGTTTTTTTTTTTTAATAATAGGTTTGAGTTTTTATATGATTTTTTGTTAATGTTGTTAGTGTTAGTTCGTGATTATTGATAAAACACAGTTTATTCATAGAAAATGTGTAGTTTAATGAGTTCGGAGAAGTCAATCGAATATATTAATTTATAGTGTAATATTATATAAATGGGTATCTGTTTACCTGCGGGTGCCCGTTTAACCGTACCGTACCCGATGTAAATAATAGGGTAATAGGATAGGGTATGGGTAGGGTATTTTAGAATAGGGTACAGTATAGGATAGGCGTATCAGTACCATACCCTACTCGTTTACATCCCTAGTCATGGTAAGTGAGAATCTCATGATCAACAATAATAAAAAAAGGGGAATGACTTTTGGGGAAAAATACAAAGTACTACAACGATAATCGTTCTGCCAGCATGTGTTCAAGAATTCGAAATGCAATATAATCACATAATCAACATCATTGTAAGTGCTTAGGTACTCTATGTATTCAATATCACAAAAACATATATGAGACGGTCTCATAGATAGTTTCCGTAAGATGGATCCTTATTACCTACAATCCAAACTCATTTTAATAAATTTACATGTGAATTGTAAAATATGAATTGTGGATTGACTGTTCTCACATAAGAAGATCTATAAGACGGTTTAATATAAAACTCACACATTTAAAATTGAAGTGTCGAGTATTCAGTTAATGGTTGGATACTTGGTTTGGTCGAATTACCTTAAAAATACTGGAACACAACTGTGAACCAGTCAAACCTAGTCAAATCCATTTCATGATCATTTTTATTAATTTCCTCAAAATTAAATTTAAAATTTGCTAGGTAATTTAGACTTTGCATTAATATATTATATAAAAATGTATTTTTTTTCTTATTTTTTTGGATATTTATTTTCAATATCTTTTGCATATTTACATTAATTTCTACTTTTTACACCTTTCTGCCCCTTTTTTTTTTTTACAAAACTCATGTGAGACGGTTTTACAGATAGTTACCATGAGACGGAGCCCATCATCCAAAAACAATATATGAATTGTAAAGTTCGGGTTATAAGTGATTGGATTGTGGATTGACCCGTCTCACACAATACAATTAAAATTCGTGAAACATCTAACAGGTCTAACAAGAGACCCACTTTTTCCTTTTTAGTTTTTGTCTCCTACACTTTATTTTCAACTTTTTTTTCTTCTTACCCTTTATGATTTTTTGTGATCCTTTGTATTGCCAATGAAATGAAGGGGCAAAAATTAACAAAATAAAATAAATAAAGTAAAAAAAGTAGAAAATAAAGTTCAGTAGGCAAAAGTAGAAAGACCTGATAGTGCAGAACAAAAAATTGAAATTTGTGAAAAAGGATTTGTGGTTTTCTTTATAGGATCCCATCCCTTATTACCCCTTTTCATATAACAACATACAATTCTACCCCTAAATATAACATATTATCCCAATATACCCTTTTTCCTTATATTATATTCATATCTTCCCCAAAAGTCAATCATTACACATAAATGATCTCCTACCAGCTTTCAAAATTTGTCTTCATGCAAAATTTTATTATTTCCACTCCAAATAATTGATTATATCCGGCTTAAGAATACATAAACAAAATCAGGCCCAACATGCTTCCGTAAAATAAATTCATCCCCCAAAATTCATACCTTTTTTTACCGCAACAGCACCGGGTGAGATGGTTTACAAATCCACCAGCTGGAAAATCACTGCCCCCAGACCATTCTACGAACAGCTCCTCACTGTTCAACTTCAACCCTCAGGGAAGATGGTCTGCAAGTTATCCAGCTCCTTCAGTAACTGTACAACACAACCTTGGTTCGTTTCCTACACCAGGTGTACAAAGTATTCCTTCCAGGGGACGAACTAATTGTACTAAAAACACATGTTGAAAGCAAAAACCTTTATTTTATTAAGAACTTTGAAATATTTATTACAACATATGTAATCTCCTTTTGGGAGGAGAATTACTAGTTTAGTCTCTCATAGAGAAGGCTTCAACTTGTAAACACATAAACCCTAAACACTCAAACTATTACAAAAACTAAGAATGATAGATGTTTTGAAGAAAACTGAGGGAAATGGTCGATATCCTTAGCTTTCTTCTTCTTCTCTATTTATAGAGAGAAATCCGGATTCGAAATGCGGATTCCAAAGCTTGTTGATCAACAGCTGGCTTATTCCTTTAGTGCTCCATGTGATAGTTTGTCGGGAATTCCCTTTCAGCTGTTAGTGCTCGTCCTCTTTTTCTTCCCCTTGACCCATCCCATGTGATGGTGGTTGGAGTTGTCGGGGAATCATTTATTTCCTCACATGGCTTAGCCCATGTGATCTCGTGTCCTATCCCATTTAACTTTGTCGGGGATGCTTTAATAATTTGGTCGTTGTGGTCCCCGGGGATATCTTTTCTTTTGTACTGGGCCCTTGTCTTTATTGGTTCCAACTACCTATCGGTCGGGTTTGGGTCGGAAACCTTTTCCAAACTCGGGCTCTTTCTGTTTGGGGCACGCTTGACAGATCCGATCGATCCATCTTCCGATGTGTGCCATATTATAGAATTTCCGGTAAGTATCTTTGCTTGTCGGAATCTTGTTCTCCCAGAGGATCTTTCTTTTGGTTTCAAAAAGTTCCTCTGTATAACCTGTTGTCGATCCAGTCATTGTATTCAGCATGAAGGATCCATTGGCTGAATTCTGGAAGACCTTGAATGAATATTTGACCTTGTCCATTTCTTTTAGACAAGTCCAAAGTCCCCAAGCTCGTCGTGTAGAAGCTTCGTCTTCAGTAAATGCTCCTACTAGTATCGGAACTTCTTCCGGGGAGGTCGCCTTTATATATTTTAAGGCATTCCCATCCGGTCTTCGAAGCTTGATAAAATAAAAGACTTCATGGAAGCCCTTCTTAGCCGGTTCTGGAGCGGCACTAATGAAGTAGAGCTCCAAGATATCTTCTCTGGACAAGTGTGGATTATTTGCCCAGGTCTCGTAAACTGCTTCCCCAATCCATCTTGGTAATTTTGAGATTTCTGAGAAATCAGGTGCAATGGTATACACCGAAGCTAAAGCTCCAAAGTTATACCATTCTTGAACTTCGTTTGGATGACTTCCAGGTTTCATCCAAACCCTTGGGTATTTCCCGGCTATATCGATGATTGATTTTTCCGGGTTGATCCCTCGTCTTGTTACCAATTTCTCCCATTGTCTTTGGTAAACCTGCATCGGAGAAACCTCGTTAGTGTGAGCTTGAACCTTAGCGTTGCCTGTCTGCGGCCTCAGGTTCAACTCAACCTCTTTAACCCTAGAGGTACTGGGTTGACTTGAAGACTCGGGTTGTGACACCAGAGCTTCAACATTTGTTGCAGATGGTACATCCTCAAGGAATGCATCACCTGTAACACTCGTAGGCATGGTATTTGAATCCATAGCCTTCAGGTTAGAGTCCTGATCTCGAAGTTCTCCTTTTAGCACCGTAGAAGATGCAGCCTGGAGGAGAGGCTTGGAACGCTTATGCAATGCTTGGAACATATGTCCTTGAGCGTATTGGCATGCTCATATTAGATCAGAAACGGATTTCTGATCTTCTCGTTGAAGTCGCCCAGCAACTTCAGCATTGAGACATAACGTCCCAAATTCTCGTTCAAGACTCTCTAGGTTTTCCCTGAGATGTCTTACTCGTTTAAGGACTTCATCAGCAATGTGTCCTTCCATCTCATGTTAAGAAATCTGCAAGAACATTTTCGTGAGATTTCACAATGACAATATCATAATCATAATATTGGCATTCAGCTTGTCATCTAAGTATCCTAGTCTTCTCTGGTTTAGATTCAATTTTATTTTTCAGAAAAGTTTTGACACTAGAATTATCAATCTTTAAGATAAACTTTTTAGCCAGTAAAAAGAGAGGCCATTTTTTAAAAGCCTTTCTGACTGCAAAAAATTCCTTCTCGTTGATATGCCATCGAATTGCTTCTCCATCTGTAAACAGACCGCTGCAATATCTGTATGGCACTTCTCCATCTGGTATGGCTTTCATAAGCACAGTTGCCCACCAATGATCACTGGCATCTGTGTAAAGAACCATTTCATCATCGTCTTGAGGAATAACAAGTTTCGGAAGCTTGCTACAGACTTCTTTAAGCTTCTTAATCCCTCCTCGATGTTCCTCTTCCCATTTGAAAGCAACATCTTTCTTGAGTAATGGGCTAAACACCTTCCTGTAAAATGCTAGATTGTTGATGAACATTCCAGCAAAGTTAACAACTCCGAGAAAGCTTTGAAGTTGTTTCTTGTCTGTGAGATCATCTGGAAATCCTTGTATCTTTTCTACAATATGACTTTGTAGAATGATCCCAGATTCATCGATTTCAATTCCGAGGAATTCATTCTGTCTCGTAGCAATTACTGTCTTCTTTTCTGAAAGCACTAATCCTTCTTTATGACAAACATCTGAGAAAATCGTCAAATATTTGAGATGCTCCTTCATATTTTTTGATGTGATTAGAATATCATCGATGTAAACGAACATGAAGTTGAAATAATCCTTGAAGAGATTATCCATCTTTCTCTGATATATCTGGGGTGCATTTGCCAATCCCATAGGCATCACGTTCCAGACATAGTGTCCTTGTGGTATGGAGAAAGCCGTGAACTTCTTACTTTCTTCCTCCATCTTAATCTGGTAGAAACCAGACTTGCAATCGAACTTCGAGAATATCTTGGCACCCTTAATACAGTTAACCAAGTGTTCTCTACTCAGGATGTAATATCCATCAAACTCCAGAATGTTATTAATCCCTTTGTAATTAATAACAAGTCTAGGTTTACCTCTTTTGATTTCTCCATAATTCCTTACAAGAAATCCCGGGCTGCTATATGGAGAAACTCCTGGTGATATCAACTTAAGGTCCAGATGTTCCTTAAGTATATTCTGCATATCCTCACGATCATTCTGATTCATAAGGATTGGTTTGAGTCTTACAAACTCATGTTCCTTTCCAGGTTTAACCTTTAAGGAAGCTTTGAGCTCGTTTCTGTCCCACCATGCTAAAAGATCTTCATTGTAATTCCTTTGAATCCTTTTCTTGAAATCCTCGAGTGATATTTGTTCTTCAATGGTAACATCACTTTGTGGATTCTCCATTATGGCTTTTCGCAATTCTGCAATAACCTCTGGAGTAACCCATTCTTCTCCTTGTATTCTGAAAAAATACAAAGTATTATCCCATCTCTTGGTATCCTTTTGTTTGGAACCAAATTGTCGAAAGGATAATAAGGCATCACCAAATCTTCTTTTATCTGCCATCTTTGGATGTCGAAGTTTGGCTTCATCATCACGCTTGATGCGAAAAGGAAAAGGCATTTTTCTATAAAATGCTTCCCGCAGTCTCTGGACCATAATCTTATGATCACATAACGTTGTGAAAATAAGCCTTCTTGTCTCATTTTCCTGTGTAAAGCGTTTGAATGTCTGTAGGAAATTGTTTCCTAGCAAAACATCTGCTCCTGTATCATGGAAATAAATTGGTGGCGTCTTCACCTTATACTAAGGGGTATCACCGGCGCCTCCAATCATGATTTCCACTTGTTTGATTCCTCTGTTAAGGATAAGAATCCTTTTGGAGAAATCTCGACCTGCAATGGCTGGTAGATCTTCTCCCATTTCTTTAGGAAAAACTTCCTGCTTTGCAGTACAAATTCCTGCTCCTGAATCAACATAGGCTGCGAAATATTCAGCCTTGTATTCAGTATATAACATTCCGATTGAAATGTATATAGAGAATGGACTAGTGGTCATCTGATTCGGTATCTTTTATCAGCCACTGTAAACTCCATTCCATCTTGTAATCTTTCCCAAAGCATATGATCCTCAAGAAAGTTGATACCCAGTATTAACTATTCTGGGATTTTTCCTGCGACTCCTAAGATAATTAGTTCGATTTCATCCATCTTTAGGCATCCTTGAAATCTACCAACTATCGGTTGTTGTAGATAATATAAGACATCACAAGGAAAAATATTATTCTTCTGGTTGATATCAAATATTACTTCAACTGCTCTCCAGCCTTCTGGACATTTCAGCTCTCCTTGTGTTTTGAATACACCTGGGATTCGCTGAACTATACTAGGCCTCTTTTCCTCCCAACGACTGCTACTCATCAGTCTATCTTGTTGGAAAGACATTCTCTTTGTCTCCATTCTGAGGCTTTGACTCCGGTTGAAGACTGGTTGATCTTGTATTTTCATATCTATCTCATTTATAGTTGGAGATTCAATGAGTTCTGGCAAAACCACCTTGGCGAAATCCTCGAAGATTCTTGGGACTTCGATAAATTCCTTTCTCAAGAATACATCTGAATGATGTGTATTCGAGAGAGCATAGGAAATCTTGTAAGTGATCGAGTAGGGTCTATTCCCTTCTTTCATCAAGTCTTCTCGTTTGAAATCTTGATGAAGGGTCAAGACTTTGTTAAAGTCTCGATCTCCTAGATTGTATGCAATACGAGGATAGACATTAAAAGCTAATTTTCCTGCACACAAGTTTCCTGTGACTGTTCCAAGGCATGAATCCTTGAGATTTGAGATTTGCTTGTCGAATATGGCAAGATTGAGGGGGGAATCAATTCCTTCTTTGAAAGTTGCTTTTATAATAACTCTTATGGCTCCAATATGAATCCATGAGAGTGTATTTGTCATTTCTCTTTTAACTTGGCTTCTGATCTCCTGAACCTCACGGTAAGGGATCAACTGCATCTCGATCAGGTTACTTGTGAATTCCATCGGAATGGTGAATTCTCCCGTAGTAACCCTATGGATAATTTGGTGTTTTGTTTTTCAAATTCCAAACTTATCCAAGGCTTTTTCCATAGCTCCAATGGTAAAACCATCGTAGATCTGAAGCTTTGGATCCTCTTTCATAATCCTCATGAGAGTCTTATGAGAGACTGTTGTGTGAGAGAGAAATCATGACATATCTTCTCTCATTGTTTGAAGAATTTCTTCTTCACTCCGATTCTGATGTGGATTCACTTCCATCATCCGAATAGATCTCTTCTTCATAGATGCTTTCTTTTGAGGGTAGATCCTCAAATTGATACACCTGTATAAGATCTTGGTAATAGACAGCTTCTTCGAATTCTGGTGTTGCTTCGAACTGTCTAAGACCTCTCCTTTGATTGTCTGGACAATCCGTTGAGATATGCCCTTTTGCTCCGCAAGTCCAGCAATTACAGTCTTTGAAACTTTCATTAGCTCTAGTGTGAGCTCGCCTGAAAGTTCTTATTCCCATAGTTCTGTTGGAACCTCCTTGGTTTGAACTTGTTGATGAGGTTCTACTCCTGCTTGGTGCTGGTCTTTGCCCTGACTTATAACTCCGGGCTTTTTGTTTAGACCACATCCTTCTAGGTCTCCATGAAGACCTATGACTTCTTTTGTTGTTATTGCTTCCACGGCTATAAGGATGGCCTCTCTGCTTCCTTCTTTTATGTCTCCGTGGTTGACCTCCCACTATTGTTGGGATGTCATTTTCTTCGCAACATAAGGGAACCATTTTATTGATTCCTCTTAGTCTCCTGTAATTTTTGTAGAGTGCTGCCTGATGGCACCATTCAGATAGTTTGGCTTTTAGGAAGGACATCCTTCTGGCCACTGTATCCAAATCATCTGCACTCTTGTATTCCCTGATGAGCATTTCTCTCCAGGGACTCGGAATCTTCGCAAAGAACAGTTGCGAAGCTTCTTTGTCATCCACCTTGGACTTCCATCGTTACTCGATGAATAATTTGATATATTCGTCTATATGACAAATATCATGTAACTCGAGGCAATAGAGGGCTTGTTTATATCTTTTTCTCTTTTCATCTTCTATTCCCTCAAAATAGCCTATGCCGATAAAATGGATTTTGAATAATTTGGCCATATTATCGACAATTCCTTTCAATGACTCAACAGCAGTTACATTGTTCCTCATATCTGGTGGTGTCATATCCCACGCTCTTTTTACAGATTCTTCAAGACTCATTTCAAGGAGTAAAATGAATCCTTCCTTTGTAAGATCGAGCGTTCATGCTGCAATTCTCATCGACGCTGCCCAGTCATCAATAAGGACTTCTCAATTTTTGAAATCTAGAATATCTAGATTTAGCATTAATCCATATGGATGTATCGGATTAAGCTGTGACTTTCCATAAGGCGTATTCTGAAGATCTGGCCTTTTGGAACGTTGTCGAGTTCCCGAAACAATCGGGTCTCCTCTAGTAGTAAAATCTCCAGCGTGTGGCATTGGTTCATCCACATGGTGTGAACCTGAACTTTCTGCAATATTGGGATCTATTGGCAGTTGTGGAGGTGGTCTTGGGTGTTGGTCACGAGTAACCAAGGCCGAACCATCTCCTGTTTGCATCTTTAGATCCACTATACATAATCCTGCAAAGGACTCGGCAAGTTCTTGCAGATCTTCAAGATTCATTCTTTCCATATCCATCTTAATTTATGATGGATTTTCCTTTAATGATAGCTATAAGCTTTTCATCTCGGGTCATTGGTCGTATGACTTCAGTTGGTATCCCTTTTTGGTGTAAATAGGGAACTGTTCCGAAATCTATACGTCTCCTTCCTCCGGGAACACTTGGTCTGTCCTCCAGATTCTTGACTCTTTTTTCAATATCATGAAGGATTTCAAGAGTTTCCTTCTGATATCTAATCATCAATTCCATCTGGTTTTGGATTTGATGGACTTGTATTGGTAAATGATTATGGCGGTTGCCATAATTTTGCACCGTCTTCTGGATTTCTCTAAGATCAAGGCCGATCTTAGATGAATCTGGAAGTATCTCGCTCCATTCAGGGTCTCCGTCCGTCATCAATGATTTAGATGAACGATCTCCTGAAGGTTTATGAGTTCGATGTATAAACATTGGTTAACCCAAAGGAAACCCATGTAATACTCTTCTCCCTTTTTGCATTGCCTTAAGGTTTCCCTGTCGGCTCCTGCTTCTTCTTGTTCAACATATTGATTTTGCCAATATGTTACCTGGTCTCGGTGTTCTTGTTCATACATCGCCAAAATTTGACGATATCTCATGTATGGTATACATCTTGGACAATTGTCCAGATCCATATTTACGCGAGAAATTCTCCTCACCAAAGGTTAATTACATAAAAAATAATAAATATCATAAAAGTTCTTAATAAACCTAGGCTCTGATACCATTTTCAGGATCCGTATTCTTGAGGGTTTTATTTTCTAGAGAAATTGTATGTGGCATTGTTACACATTCCAGACCACTGTTTTTTAAACAGTATTGGCACGAGGAAAGTATTCCAGCCTATATACTTTTCCAAGAGAAAATAAACCTGTTTAATAGCTCGAATTAAATCAATTCTTTGGAGTTAGAATAATTAGCCCAAATTAAAGAATAAAATTGGTGTTAGCAAAAGATGTTTGGATATAGCCTTTTCCAATGATTAAACTTAGTGGGGTCCACGGGTATAAAGGAAAATGGGTAGTTTGAGATATTTCCTTATATCGAGGGGTAATAAAGGTTGTTGTTATATGTAATGGGCTATAAGGGGATATTAACCCTTTCTTTATTATACTAGATCTATGAATATAAAGTCAGTCGTACCCGTGCACAACCCACTATTTGGCGGGACAGAATGGAGTGGGTCGGGCTTTTTTTATGGTGAACTCCAAAAATCTCAGCTCAACCTAATCTATTAGTAGGTTGCCGGTTAGACGGGATGACCCGTTGAAATTTTCATTATTATTTAAACTTTTTAAAAGGAAAAAAATTATATATGTGATATATATGCATTCGATTACATAAATACATGAAAACAATTTTAAAAAATAATTCTTTCACAGAAATTTCTCCATTTTATAAATAAATGAGTCATCAATACTTTTATAAATTATTACTTACATTAGGTAAGAATTTTCATCATTATTTTTCATTTTTCATCTATATTTTTATAAAAAAAAATAAATAGATAGATAAATAAAATAGAGGGGCGGATTTGTAGTGTGGGACGGATTGACCCAACCAACCTAACTAGTTTTGACAGGTTTAATTTTACCATCATGGTGATCCAATCACTGTGTTAAATCATATTGAAGTTACTGTTAATAGATAGTGAAATCAATTAAATAATAGGTTAGATTATGAAAATATTGCTTGTACTTTAGTGAGGAAAATACTCGGTCTAAATCAAGACATTAATAATGAAAAACAAAATACTCAGTCAAAGACTCAAAAGTGGAAAAATTGAGAGCTAGTAATACGGTAGGACAAATCCATCTTTTCTTTTACTTTAGAAAATAAACAAAAACATCATTAATTAATTATATAAAAGATCGAGAATCCACGGACATATTATTGTAGCTAGAAATTAATGTAGTAATAATGGGACTCTACAAAAAAATATATTTTCATTTATATCACTTGTTCTTGTTTATATGGCACTTGACCACTATCTATATCAATTAAATCATTACAAATTAACACTTCGTTGACTTTTGATGATAATTTACTGTATTCCTACATGGAATTAAAGTATTAATAGGAGGAAAATTCAATTTCGTAATGATATCAATCGAATTAAAATCAATAAAACAACATGTGAATTAATAGACTTGATATGGAACTTTGTACATGTCTGTGAACTTTTTCTCGAGCCCATTTCTGATTATTTTATTTTGATTCTTTTTATAATTGAATAGCAGCAAGACCTCCCTTTTTTAAATTGCAATGGCTACAAATATTCTCGAGACAAAATACTTGACAAAATTTAATATTCTTCAAACTGCAACTTTCTCCTACTATTAAAAAAATAACTATCATGTAATAATGGGATACTCTCATAAAATGGTCTTATGGATTTCGATTTGTTGGATAGATGTACATTTAAAAAAACTTGAGCATAAATAACTCGACTTAATGATGAAGTAAAATAAATTGGATATAACTGTCTAACAGAATATGATTGGTGAAAAGTTGTTATGCATCCAAGTTTTTGTCTCTAATAATTGTGATGGGAAATTCCACGTAAAGAAAATTCTAAGCCTAACGCGGCTGGAGAGAAAAAACAATCATCTTTGGTATCGTTAATTTTCTAATAAAATAAATAAAATGAAAAAAGTTTCTCGAAATTCTGCACAAAAGTTAAATTATCCTACCTAATTCCCATTATGGCTCGATTTAATAATATGATTTTAGGTCTTTTTATATGTACATGATATATTGTCTAGTGACATTCTTCAAGTTCCAACAACTGTTTATTGATAACTAATCCCATGATTAAGCACTAATAAAGTATGCCTTTGTAAAGTGGCATATCGAGGTAAAAAGGGTCAAATTTGGTCTTATTTTTCTCGGTAAATAGTCAAATTTAGTCTAGATTTTAGTTAGGAGAACTTAAAGGGAAGAAATAGTTCAATATTGAAAAGTTGGAGCCTGGAGGGAATGTTTGTTTGCAACTTTTCTAAAATAAACTATTGTGGAAATGTGAGTTTTCAACCATGTCAATTAAATAAAATGTTTAATACTTATATTAAATCATTAATGTATTATAATTAATTTTGACATCAAAGACTGAAATGTCCTTCTCTTATGCAAAACTAAATGAAATTGTGCAATCTTATCTAACTTTGCATGAAACCCTATATCTATTATATCTATTATGTTAGAATTAGTCACGCATGTTAAGATTCATGCAACTCAATTCGTCTGATCTTAATATAAATATTCATTAGCTTTTCTTTTTCTTTGGTACACACAACATCGTTGTTCATCTTCTGATCCACTTCTCTCATGTCACACAGACGCCTCCCTCATCTTCTTTTTCTTATAACTCACACATACATGCGTCACTCTTCTTCTTTCTCACATAAGCACTATATGATTTACTATCTTACTCAAATATATTTCTATTCTTTAAAATATAACCTTAGGATTCAGATTTATTCAACATCAATTTTTTTTTTCAAATCAATACTATTATCATATTTCCTTAAAATTAAAAAATCGATATTTTTATCAATATACCAATATTTTCACTGATGTTAGTGTTTCAAATAAAAAGAAAAAAACATTTAATTTTAGCATAAATGGAGGCAAACTGTGGATCAAGACAAAGTAGCAGTAAATTGTAAGAGGCAGAGTTTGCAAAATAGGGGTGAAATGAGTTGTCTTCACTCCCCGCATTTGACGCTTGATATGTAAAATTCCCCACGCCCAATATCCACTCTATTCACTCATCACTAACTCACTACACTCTCTTCAACCTTAAGTCATATATCATTAGATGTATCCTCTCTCTCTCTCTCTCTCTCTCTCTCTCTCTCTCTCTCTCTCTCTCTCTCTCTCTCTCTCTCTTTGTCCTGTTTTAGTCCAACTATCCAACTACCCCCCTCCCCCCAACCCCCTTCTTATCTTATCACAATAGTACATCTTATTTCATATTTTATCTAACATACATCGACATACCTAATATTAGTAATGTTATTTCATACATGTGGTGCGGTTACATCAAGCATCGTCATTTACAGTAGACCATATTTAGTAGTGGGTCCCGAGGAAAAGAAAGAAAGAAAGAAAAACACATTCTTTTGAGGAGTTAATAGAGAGAGCAAACGAATATAAAAGAGTGGTAAAAGTTGGTCCATAAGGAGCAAAAAAGAGTGACTCATTCTCTTCTACTCTCAAACTCCTCCACTTCTCCAAGCATGGATCTTCGAAGAAGCATTCTTCTCAATTGGACTTATTTCCACCAAGACAAGGTGAGATCATCTCTTCTTTATCTATATGACTATATCATCATATTAGTCATTGTTTGTTTACTTTCTTGATTGTTTGATCAACAGAGCATGGATGAGATGAGGCAATCACTTGTGCTGAGTATGGAGCTCGAGGCCATAAGAATCAAAGCCGAAGAAGAGCTCAAAATGCGAGACGAAGAAATAGCCCAGCTCAAAGACTTGCTCAGCGCCGCCATTAAAGAGAGAGATGAAGCTCAAGACAAGTGCCAGAAAGTGCTCTTCGAGAAGCTAATCCTCCAACATTCCGGAATCTCCAGCGTCGAATCAGACGATCCCAGAAGAGGAATCGACTCCTCCGACTGCGACGAAAGCATTGTTTCTTCCCCACTCCAACTTCCGCCGCCGGAGTTCCCGATAGTGGTGGAAAGGGCATTGCCGGAAAAGGGGAAGTTTCTAGAAGCAGTGATGAAATCGGGGCCGCTTCTTCAAACCCTCCTCCTCGCCGGCCCTTTGCCGCAGTGGCGCCACCCTCCGCCGCCGCTCGACACCTACCAGATCCCGCCACCGCCGGTGGTGGTTCCGCCGCTTCCAATCAACCAGGAATCATTTAACAGCGTTAACAACTGTGGTTCGATGAATCGGAAAAGAGGGATGTCGGAGATTAATTGTGATCATTCCTCCATGGAATTCTTCAAGTACCAAAGAATTGTTCTCCAATGACGAGCGAGAATCATTGAGGTTATGCAATTACTAATCAAGATTAGTGAGGTGAGATTAAAGTAATAATTGTATAGTTTTGATTGTGAAAGTGAAAGTGAAGAAAAAAGGTTGGAGTAGTCGAGGCTTGTCTCTGTTGGTTGGACCCTCTCTTTCCTCACATAATTAATTAGTCCTCTTTCTTTTTACTCTTTTTCAACCTTGTCGGAAGGGATACATTTTTTCTTTCATATTACTATTACAAATGTAGCATCCAAACCAGATCCTTTCTTTCACTGTCTATTTTAACAAATCAACGATTTAAACCTGCATTTCATCTTATGTTCCGACATTATATATTGATATATATTTCAAAGAAATTATCTAAAATTGCGTTTGCTTAGCTATTTTATTCATTAACACCTCGTTACCATAATTAGGATCGATCCAAGGAGGAAAAATGTATTTGCTTTAACTTTTTGTATCTGGTGTTAGAATCACAATTAAAAGTTCTCATTCTCAAGAAAACGACATGATCTTTCAAACTCAGCGACTTTGGCACTGACTTAAGACTTGTACGCTTAAAATATCATCAATTCGATTTCGACCACTTTCAAAGTTTTTAGGTTTGTTTAGGATTCATTTCTATTTTTGTTTCATGTGTCCTGGATTTTGTATCATTTAAATATTTTTAAGTTATTTTGAGTTATTATTCATCTTATTCTCGAATGTCTACAAATTTATTTTTAATTTGTGTATTTCGAACAAAGTCTTCAATATTCAATATTTAATTTGTTTAATGTTGAGAAAAAAATATTCAATAACTAAATGTTTGCCGCTATTAATATTCAAATAGAAAATAAATCACAAATAGAAATTCCCTTCTATATTGTATAATGTGGACTAAACATTTAAATAAAAATAAAACAAAAATGGAAAGTTTGTTCTATATTGTGTAATGTGGACTATGAAGTCTTGAATTGGGTAAATAGGGGGTGGGGGTGGGGTAAGGGGGCCAACAACCAGAAGGTGTGAAAGGGTCGTGTTGTCGTGTTGAGTGGGTCCCACAAATCAGAATTGAGATCTAGCAATTGACCCTTGTCTAATTACTTTTAACTTTTAATCATGCCATCTTATATCATTTTTCAATTCTTTAAAATTTTAATCCAACTTTCACTTTATAATTTATATTCATCTTTCAAAAGCTAAGCAAAAAGAAGCACTTCCCGCCTTCCTTGAGCGCACAAATCCTTTTCTCGTGAATTGTTATTTATAAATTAGTATATCATCCGTATAATGTATGGATTAAAATATGTAGATGTCAATTATATATTAGATTTAAATTAATTGCGTATCTTAGTATTATTTTGTACATGCAAAATAATGTTAGCTGATTTGAAAATCTTTAAGGATATTTGATTGAATGTATAAGATATTAGTATAGAGCACATGCGTTGCATGTGGATGTAATTTTATTATTTTCAATTCATTTAGTTATGTAATTTTTTTTTTATTAACTTTTGAAATTTATTAATTTGATCCCGTGATTTTTCTCCTTCATTTGTTGGTCGTAAGTTTTTGATGAAGTACATTAAAGTTGACTGTAATGCAATATAAAACTCAAATAGACAAAAAAACATATGTTTGAGAGGGGTTAAAAAAAAGAAGAAATATTGTTGCATTAGATGAAAAGGTTCAAGTTCTCTATTCTAAAAAGTCAAATAATCAAAGATTAAAAAAAATCTAAAATTCTAAAGTGAAAGATAATAATTATAGTTGGTTGTGATGTTTCTTGCTCCTAGTTGTTTGTGTTTTGACTCATAATTATTATACAAATTTATTATTTTAATCTAATTCCTTGTCAAATTATAGAAAAAAAATTTGTCGAAAATAGAGGATTGTGATTAATGGTGTTCAACTGGTTTCAAAAACCGAAATCGGACTGGTTTGGAACCGTCGGTCAACTATAGAGGATGGGTGGGTTGTGGCCGGCTCGCGGAGTCGCGCCGGCGTTGCTGGTTTGGTTGGGGCCGGCACGTGGAGTCGTGCCGGTGTTACTGGAGTGCACGCATGTGCGGACGCCGGGGCGAGGCTACGCCTTGGCCTCACGCCGCGCATGTCGGGTGTACATGTGTGTGGTGTTGTCAGCAATGTGGTGTCGCCGGCTGTGTTGTCTGGTGGCGGTGGGAAGGGTTTGGTGAGGGAGGGGTCGATCTATATTTTCATAAAATCCGGGGACTAGATTCTTAGGATTTTACAAGTTAACCCTCAATCTTTTGAAAATCTCGTTTTAGCCCTCAAACTTTCGAAAATTGTATTTTGACCTCAAGGGTTTTGAATATATCAAAAAGGCCCCAAAACCATTCTGATTTTACAAATATGCCCTTGGTCAAAGTCAACTCTTTACCACAATTTACGAAAACACCCCTGCACCTTTAAACGCCCCGTTTAAGCCCGTTTTTCCTCTGTTAAAGCTCTAATTGATCCATTTACACCCTATGGTCAAGTTTCAAGACTTTATTTCATTTCATTTCCTTCAACGCCTCTTCTTCAAGAGTTCTTTTAAGTATACGTATTTAACGTAACAAGAATCTAAGAAACCCTCGTTTGTATGTGTAGGCTTTCAAGCAAAAGAAAGATCTTAGACTTAGGATTCTAAGTTCACGAGGGTTACCACCGAATGAGGTGGGGGTAACTTCTAATCTCTAATAACTTTACGTTTCTGTATTTAATGCATAATGATGATGAACGAACGCATGCATGTGAGTTTATGTTAAATGAATTGTTGAACCCTACGTGCTGTGATTATATGTTGTGATTAGTGTGTTCATGCATGCATTATGATTATGTTGTGAAGAGACGAAAGTCCATATTCATGCTGAAGGGACGAAAGTCTATATTCATGCTACGGAGGAACCAGTGGTCCGTAAAGTAAGTTGGAGAGTACCCGCACCTAGGGTTAATGGGGAGTACCCGCACCCTTTTGCAGATATGAGCGTTATGATGTTATATGTCATGCATTCTACATGTTGTGTTTAATTGATGTATTTTTACATGTTTGATAGTTTAACTATTTAATAAACGATAAATAAGGAAATTATCCTCATGAATGTATTCAACACACTCACCCCTGTGTGTATTCACACTATAGGTAACAAGGAAAGCGGAGAAGCGTAGAGAGAGAGGGATGCCATATCAGTTGTGATCTTTTTTCCCTTTTCATTTTCCAGTTTTGCCTTTTTAAACAATGTTGATCGTTTGTAAAAGTTAAATTGTTTCTTCTTTTCATTATGGATCCTGTATGAGTTCCGCTACTATATTTTCAATGGTTTCTTCCGGCTGGACGTCGAGAGTTTTAAACATGTAAAATCATATCTTTACCTATTTTCGAAGCTGTTTCAAATGTTGTTTTAAATCTTTATTTCGTCCTAAACCTTTAATTGCCGGATATGTTTCTGTTTTTTTAAATGTATGTTTTTCTCTCCCTCCTTGTTGCACGACCACAAGAAAAACTCTGATATTTTAAGTATGAAAACGGAGCGTGACATTACTCATACCTTTATATAAACATTGGCGTACCTTTATTTAATATATAAAAGTATAGCTAACATAACTAAAAGGTTTAATTAACATAACTAGAAGGTGTTAAAGGTATTACATGTTTGTGTAATATAATTTTAGGGTACAACTAAAATTACTAAAATATATGACTAGCATAACTAAAAGGTATAACACATGAGAACAAGTTGAGCGCGGAAACCAAAGGGTGTGGACGCACGTCAAAGGTGATCGTAGGTCAGTTTAACCCGAATGCTTCGATCTTTTTGTGTACGAAATTAAATGTATAAGACGATTTTAACCAAAAAATTATCAGATATATAATGAAAAATGAGTAAAAAAATAATTCAAAGTGACATTGACAATAAAACTCAATTTCTTTTTTGTCTTTTTTAACATTCTTTCTTGAATGTTCACTTTTAACTCAAAGAAAAAAATGTTCTCTTTTGAGTTGATATCTCGATTTCTTTTTTAATGTCCTCTTTGAGTGGATATTTAAATTTCTTTTTTGTTCTTTAGCAAATTCATCAAAATAAATATATTATGTCTGATAATTGTGAACAAATGATCGATATGAAAGTATACAATAATTTAAAAAATATCAATAAATATAAAAGTTCAAACAATCAAGAATCAAGTAAAATATTGAAACTTCAAAAGAATCAACGAAACATCAATAACTATGAAAGTTCAAAAAAAATATTTTTTGAATTGTTAATTAATATAAAAGTTCACAATAATCAAGCAAATATTGCAACGTGGAAAGAATCAAAGAAGTATTAATATATATATATATATATATATGAAAGTTTAAAGAATCAACGAAATAATATGAACGTTCAAATTATTATTATCTATGAAAATATTGATATTTTTTTACAGAAATTCTATAAGAAAGTGTTGTTAATATGAATAATCGAAATATCATTATCAACGATATAGTGAAAGTTCAAAATAGCATTATCAACCAAAATATCGATATTTTATTAAAAAATTATAATGCATAAACTAAGTTTTTTTTATAACAAATTAATTTCTATTAATTTCATATTTAATATTCTATATTTCTATTACCTTCTCATTTCATATATATTCTATATTTTAGGTTTTAATTTTTTTTAATAAATTCAAAAAAAAATAGTATTGAGTAAATATATTTAAATTTCAATGGATATCTTTCAATAGCATGGTAGTTTACATTTTTAAGAAGGAATATTCTTCAATAGTTAGTTTTTTTTTTTAAGAATGAATATCCTCAATATATTTAAATTCCAAAAGAAAGTTAATTTAGTTTTTTCAGAATAGATATGCTCAATTTATTTATATTTCAACACATGAAATATAATCATGTTAGTTTATTTTTTCTAGAATAGATAAATCAATGGATCTTAGCATTAGAAATTCATAAAAACACATCATCAAAGAAGGCCAAATCATCTCTGTTAAGTGTCGTTTTTCACATATTTTTGCGTATGTTTATGTATTCATTTGAATATGTTTAGATACGTTTTTATAGTGATTTCTGATATTATATTGTATAAGTTGCATTTGACGTGTTTGTGCTTAGTTTCATGATTTTAATGAGAAAAGTGTAAGTTTCAAGTGTAATTGAGGATCAAGGAAGGAATCACGGAAAAACGAGGAGTAATAGGAGTTGAAATACGAGAAAATGAGGAAGAGTGGTGGCGCACGGTCTGGTCGTGCCATGTAGCACGACCATGCGCCATTGTACAGTGAGTGGGGCACGACCGTGCCCCACAACACAGTCAACTCCGTGCGAGAGCCAATGACTTCTTGGAAGGGCATGGTCGACCATGCTGGACAGCACGACCGTGCCCGGGTGAACAGGAGCTTGTTAAGATCTTATTTTTTTGGATAATCTTCATCTTTTACTTCACTTGTAAGATTCCCACATGAACAGATATACTCAGCGAAAAAGGATTGAAGGGAGAGAAAAAAAAGGAGAGATTCATACAGAGAAAAACAGGATAGTCGGAGAAGCAACGAGAGGAATTGAAGAAGGATTCAAGAGATCGAAGAATCGCGAGATCATCGTTACTAGAGTTTTTAATCTTTCATCTCTTGTTAGATTTTAGTAATATGATGTTTCCAATCTTGTCTATGAGTTTGTTTACCATCATGTCTAGCTAATTTCCTAGGGTTTCTAGGGCTTGTTAGTAATTTGATCGAATCTAAATGGATCTTTAATTTCAATTCAAAGTTCATGATTGTTTATCCTATTTGTGTGTTTATGATTTGATTGCTTGTTTGGTTATTCGGCCAGTAATTGAGCATGTTTTAGTAATTAGATCAAAATTCAGGAGATGAGATTTAATTATGGAAGAATAAACACATGATACATAAAAAGACTTAGATCGGGAGATTAAAGAATTTATGTAATGAGAAATCAATCTTAGGTACTTTTGAGAGTTGTTATGTTTCAATCAGATTGAGTAGGGATATCTCTGGTGGCATAATAATCAACTGGTTAACTGACTCGGGAGAGCTGTTAATTCGGTATATGTGATTGCTCATATAGGATGATTGATTAATGAACTTGAGTTGGTTAAAGTGATGTTTTGATGAGAATCAGATGAATGTATGTCCTAGAACCTGTTTTAGATATCTGTTATTCTTGAGTGAATTTATCTGCGTAGTTATTTTTCTATTGAATTAATTTGCAATCGATGTGATTAGTTAGTGTCTAGATAGCCAGTCTCTGTGAGATCGACCTTGCTCACCACTTCTACACCCTACACCGTACACTTGCGGGAGTAGCTAAAAGAAATGAGAACAATTCCTGTGCAACTTGTGCACGGATCAGTGGATCCGTGCACAATAATCTGGACCGGTTCCTGCCCCACTCGCACCGAGGACGCGCTCCACATGGTGGGCACGTGTTAACACGCGTCATTAAATTAAAAAATATTACTTTCACTGTTCATCATCTCTGCGCGGCGGCTTGGGGGAGAAAACTGCGACATTAATTGAGAAAAACGCGAAGGTAACCTCTTCTTCGACCATGAAAATATACTAATACTCTAATTTAATTTCGATACATTGACATAACGTCCAACATTGATCAAATTTCGACCATATTATTTCTGACAAAAAAAAAATTCCGCTATTGATACAGTGATTGAAGGTTTGAAGCTGATATATTGATTGATAAAGGTTTAAAGCTGATATAGTGTTCGATTACCCATTAATTGAAGGTTTGAAACTAATATAGTGTTCGAATTGAAGATTCAACGACGAATCTGAAAAAATATGGGAGAAATTACTGGTAATTTCGTTGTGAATCGCGAGGGGACTGTTATGTGAAGTTATGTAGTATTGTTGTGTTATTTTAGTGATACTGTTATGTTTATTAAGTGGTACTGTTATTTATAAGTTAGTGATACTGATATACTGTTTGAATGGCACTGTACTTACAATTGCAGAATATATGACTGAGATTATTGTAGAAGATGAAATA
Organism: Scutellaria minor; assembly: GCA_954870855.1. Classification (NCBI taxonomy): domain Eukaryota; kingdom Viridiplantae; phylum Streptophyta; class Magnoliopsida; order Lamiales; family Lamiaceae; genus Scutellaria; species Scutellaria minor. The sequence goes on from OX940729.1 coordinate 8,480,686, forward strand.
ACAAATGTTGAAGTTTTTGCAAGTACTGCAACAATTGAAATTGATTCATGGAGTAGTCAATTGGTTGATGACATTGAAGATATTGAAGCCCTATCTGGTTCACTTATTGGATACAAACGGAAGACTATTGATGAAATGTATGAGCTCTACAAAAAATATTCTCGTTTGATCGGATTTGGAGTACGGAAATCCAACAATAAATACTCTACAATTGATACATCTATACTACTTGGGAAAATATATGTTTGCTCATCTGTTGGATGCAAAAACAAACAAAAACAGGTCATGTAGTACTGTTATGTATAAATTATATAGAACTCTTATATTAATTTATGTAATACTTTTGTGTTATTTTAGTGATATTGTTATGTTTATTAAGTGGTACTGTTACGTATAAGTTAGTGGTACTGTTATACTGTTAGAATGACACTATACTTACAATTGCAGTTTTCAACAAAGAAGTCAAAAGCAACAAGGACAAACTGCAAGGCATCACTTACAGTCAAATTGAATTATGAAAATGAGTACGAGGTAGTAAAACATGAGACTATCCATAATCATGAACCGACAAGAAAATAGTTGAGTCATTTGCATCGTTCAGAGAGACATATAACAGATGAAAAACGTGCAGCGATTCAGATAATGCTAGATTCAGGAATGAAACCGTCAGACTCTTATCGTTACATGGCATGTGATTTTGGTGGAGAGGAAATAGTTGGGCATACAATGAAAGATCACTTGAATTTGGTGCATCGAATGAAAATGAAGAAAATCGAAGCAGGTGACGCACAAACAATTTTAGATATGATACAAGAGCAAGATGCAGAGGAAGATGATTTCTTTTATAGAGTAAAATTGGATGACGAGGGCAGATTATCAAATATGTTTTGGAGGGACTCTATGATGAAGGAAGATTATGCATTATATGGTGATGTGATGATATTCGACACAACATATAGGACAAACAAATATAATTTGATTTGTGCCCCCTTTGTTGGTGTCAATAACCACATGAAAAATATCATGTTCGTTTGTGCATTCATTTCAGATGAGAAAATAGAAACATTTGAATGGTTGTTCAATGTTTTCAAGAAATCAATGTGTAGACAAAGTCTCATCACAATTTTCACAGACCAAGATCAAGCAATAGCAAATGCAATTGAGAAGGTATAACTAAAATTGTACTATTTATTTTTTTACTGTTTTTTTGTCATCATTCAATACTGTATAGACTAGTAAGTAATACTGTATAGCGTATTTAGTAATACTCTTTAGTATTACAAATATAACTGTTCAGTAATATTTTTTTACTGTTTTTTTTTCATCATTCAATACTGTATAGACTAGTAAGTAATATTGTATAGCGTATTTAGTAATACTCTTTAGTATTACAAATATAATTGTTCAGTAATATTTTTTTTACAGTTTTTTTTTCATCATTCAATACTGTATAGACTAGTAAGTAATACTGTATAGCTTATTTAGTAATACTCTTTAGTATTACAAATATAACTGTTCAGTAATATTGCTGCATTACTAATTTTGTCTTGACAGGTTTTTCCAGCAACAAGGCATAGATTGTGTATATGGCATCTTCAACAAAATGCAATAATCAGATTTGCAAAGTTGAAATCGGACAATTTGTTTAAGAGTCAATTCAACAAATGTTTAACTGGATGTGATGATGAAGATGAATTTGAAATCTGTTGGAAAAACATGGTGCAAAAATATAATCTCGAAGATCACTCTTGGTTCACACGACTTTACGGATTAAAGGAAAAGTGGTGTACATCTTTAAACAAGAATTACTTTTCTGTTGCTATTCTTTCATCACAAAAAAATGAATCGACAAATAATGCAATTGGGTTTCATGCTAAGAAGACAACAAATTTGACAGATTTCTATATACTTTTCAGTAACACAATAAAACGTTGGAGGATGACTGAACAGCAAGATGAATTCAATTGTGCAAGATCACTTGCGGAAAGTCAAATGCCTATGGATGGAATATTGAAACATGCTTCTGAAATATACACGATCAATGCTTTTAGATATTTTGAAGAGGAGTTTAGAAAATACATTGTTTGTCTTTCAAAATTCATTGGAATGGAAGGTACCACAATACTTTATGAAGTGTCCAATCCTGGTAAAACTGCAAATAAGCAAGTAATATTTGATTACCAGTTGATGATGGTGACATGCTCTTGCAAGTTGTTTGAAGAAATGAGTATTTTGTGTTGTCATTCCTTGAGAATACTCCACATAAATTCAGCACAATCTATACCTGAAATGTACATTCAAAAAAGATGGACAAAATTGGCAAAGTCGATGGTGTGGGACAAGCTCAATAACAATGATAACAGCATAGCAAGGGGAAATGAAGGGGTTCTTTGACGTCACACGATGATAAGAAAATACTATAATTTAGTCTTGAAATCACAAAACAATAGGAATGCGAGAAATCTTTTGGAAGAAAGCTACAACAAGGATTGTATTATTGTTGATTCTTTAACAACTTCTGTTAGTGATGCAGGTGTCGAACAAACTGAAAACGACACAAATTCTTCTACTTCTATTCTTGATCCAGAACGTGCAATCACTAAAGGTAGGAACAAGAGACTAAAGACACATTTTCAGAAAAACAAGAAGAGAGGAAGTTCATCAAAGAATAATTCAACATCAGAATTTGGCAGTTTAACACCATACATACCAAAAGAAACTTTGTTTTAGAAAATAGCTTTAAGTAATATTGTTCTATTTTTTTCAGTAATACTGTTACTGTTAATCAGTAATACTGTTTTATATTATGCATTAATACTTTATATTTTTGTGTAAGTAATTTTTATGTTCAAGAATTACTGTTATTGTTTATGGCTATTAGTGTTTATGTTTGATAATAATATTGAATGATACTGTTAAGTCTTATAGCTAATACTGTTTATGTCTGATACTAATACTGTTAAGTGTTATGGCTAATACTATTTATGTTTGATACTAATACTGTTAATTCTTATAGTTAATTCTGTTTATGTTTGATACTAATCCTGTTAAGTCTTATAGCTAATACTGTTTATGTTTCATACTAATACTGTTAAGTCTTATGGCTAATACTGTTTATGTTTGATACTAATACTGTTAATTCTTATAGCTAATTCTGTTTACGTTTGATACTAATACTGTTAAGTCTTATAGCTAATACTGTTTATGTCTGATACTAATATTGTTAATTCTTATGGCTAATACTGTTTATGTTTGATACTAATACTGTTAATTCTTATAGCTAATTCTGCTTATGTTTGATACTAATACTGTTAATTCTTATAGCTAATACTGTTTATGTTTGATACTAATACTGTTGAGTCTTATGGCTAATACTGTTTATATTTGATACTAATACTGTTAAGTTTTATAGTTAGTTCTGTTTATGTTTGATACTAATATTGTTTATGTTTGATACTAATACTGTTGAGTCTTATGGCTAATACTGTTTATGTTTGATACTAATACTGTTAATTCTTATAGCTAATTCTGCTTATGTTTGATACTAATACTGTTAATTCTTATAGCTAAATACTGTTTATGTTTGATACTAATACTGTTGAGTCTTATGGCTAATACTGTTTATATTTGATACTAATACTGTTAAGTTTTATAGTTAATTCTGTTTATGTTTGATACTAATACTGTTTATGTTTGATACTAATACTATTGAGTCTTATGGCTAATACTGTTTATGTTTGATACTAATACTGATAAGTTTTATAGTTAATTCTGTTTATGTTTGATACTAATACTGTTAAGTGTTATAGCTAATACTGTTTACGTTGAATACTAATACTGTTATAAAACATATATAATAATGTTTACGCTATTGCAGTTTATGTTTGATACTAATACTGTTAATGCTTATAGCTAATACTGTTTATGTTTGATACTAATACTGTTATAAAAAATGTATAATAATGTTATGTTCAAGAATGATACTGTTAATGCTTATGAATATTACTGTTTATCTCTTATACAAATACTATTAAAAAACATGTATAATATACAGGTTTCATTCATTACCTTGTTTTTCATTTTATACTTTCCAACTGTATACCTACATCAAAAAAAATATAATATAAAGTTATAACCAATATAAATATATTATAATTGTAAAATGATATCAAATACTGTTAAAAACATATTTTTCAAAAATACTAATTCAACATCACAATTGATTTCAACAGACAATTATATAACACAAATATTGTTGTTTTTCATCACCCAAAACCTAAACTAAGATTATTTTTTCTCAACGCACTTCATTTTCGGTCTCACATTTTTTGACATCTCAGCCTTTTTTTTCTTCACTGCTGCAACGACCTCTTGTCTCTTAAACACAATGTATTTGGGTTTTGCCAAATAGAATCTTGTAACCCTATCAATCACATCTCTCATTTCCTCATTTAAATGTGACATAACAATAGCAACAGCAAATTATGCCCTCGATACTTTCCTCAAAAGTGGCTGCAATGAGAAAAAAATAAATTAAAAACTAATAATACTGCATAACATTATTCACTGTACAATTTAGTTACATAACTAATTCTGTTTATGTATTGCCATATCAGTATTACGAAAATATAGTTTTAACGTACTATTATATATTTTTGAATAGTAATGTTTCTCAGAAGAATAACATACCTTTTTTAAATCAGGTTTATCATATATAACACTATTGAAATACGTTATATGGTGCATCATGAAAATTCCACAATCATTTGTTCCTTTAAAGTTTAATGCTCTCCATGGCAAATCCACCTCTTCCATTTCATAATTTTCAATCTCAGCAGCCCTGGGATATTGTTTTCGAAGAAGATATTTGCCCATGCAAGACTTTTGCAAACAGAAATATATAGGTTTTAGATTGTACAACAGATAGTTATATCGTAACTTTATTAAAAGGACATACCATCAATAGAGCAATCTTCTTGTACTTGTTATCATTGTTTTCATAGAGCTGGTTGTCAAGATAATGCACTTTCTTGTTTGCAAAGTTTATTGCAATACAAAAGTAGTGCTGGGACAACCAGACATGAACAAATATCTACAATGAAAAATAATAATAATTGTTAAACTAATACTATATAGTTTAATAACTAATATTGTCCTATATTAAAACAGTATATTAATAACAATTAACATACCAAATCAACTACATTGAGAACTAGTTCCTGCAATGAAAACCAAGAATCCCAAATATTGAAGATATTCTGCTCCAGTACTTCCATCTTCTTCGAATCTTTCTCTTCTAGCAGTTCAATCATGTACATCTGTAAAAAAACACAACAATTTTAAGAATAGAAACAAATAAAAAACAGACTACAAAAAAAATTGAAATTATACTTACGGAATGATCAAGTGTAAAAACAAATCTACTTAAACCATCATTTGTAGATTTGTTCAGTATTAACGCCCATGAGTTCAATACACACGATTCGATCTGTGCATCGGGGAACAAAGAGAGCATGTCTTTTCTATAAAGAATGAGGAGTGGTCCATGTCGAAATAGAGTTTCACTGTAAATATAAACATAAAGATTTAAATATACTGGAAAATATTAAATTAATAAGTACAAATCACAGAACTTACTCATCAGTGTCATGATTCTCATCAAAAAATGCATAGTCAGCAAACTCTTTCGATTGCACATCCATTTTGCTCAAAAATCTTCCCATCCTACGAAAGAAATTTGATACAAATCCATTCTTCCGATCAACATGGATCAAAGTTTCTTTCTCATATCTCTTCCTCTTATAGGACATTGACCCATAAACCTCAGAAATTTCCTCAGTATTCACTTTATCAGGATCATCTATATTTTCAGTTGGAGTTGCAGCAAGACTGACATCATTGGCTTGTGGTGAAGCACTCAAATGCAGATCAAATGAAGGCATCTCATTTATATCTGCTACAACTTCAGAACAACTTCCTTCATTTATGTCTGCAGCAACATCAGGACAGCTTCTTTTGTTAATGTCCACTGCATTTGAGGAAGAAATATCTTCAATAAATTCAGGACATGTTCCTTCATTTGGCCCCGTTTTATTTGATGGAACATCCTTCTCCTTATTCATGAAATCAAGAATGATTTCATCGATGACCTTATGCACTTTCTCATCTGAAAAAAAATTCTGAGAGTCGGACATCTCTTCAGGGTCACTCTCCTTCATGGATTTGAAAATTGATATGTAGTGGTGAGATACCACTGAAATATCTCTCTTGAAAAGAAGAGAAATCCTGTCCATTTCCTAAACAAAAAAGAATAAATATACTCAAAAAACAACATATGTAATCATGTTATAAAGTTAACAGCATTACTAACTTATACTTAATAGTATTACTAACTAATACTTAACAGTATTACTAAATAATACTAAACAGTATTAGTTAGTAATAGTTAACAGTATTACTAACTAATACCTAACAGTATTACTAACTTATACATAGCAGTATTACTAACTAATACTATTTAGTATTAGTAAGTTATACTTAACAGTACTACTAAGTAATACTAAGTAGTATTAGATAGTAATAATTAACAGTATTACTAACTAATACTTAACAGTATTACTAACTTACACTTAGCAGTATTACTAAATAATACTGCTTAGTATTAGTAAGTTATACTTAACAGTACTACTAAGTAATACTAAGTAGTATTAATTAGTAATAGTTAACAGTATTACTAATTAATACTTAACAGTATTAGTAACTTATACTTAGCAGTATTACTAACTTATAATAACAGTATTACTTAAATTTCATATAACACTATTAAGTCAGAAAACTTACATCTTTGGCAGCAATCTTTATTTGTTCATCATTCATCTTATCCTTCATCAATTCAAAACTGATAAATTGGCCACTTCCTTCTCTTTTTGACTCACCAGCTTTCTTTTTTGCCCCTTCTTGATTCAATTTCTCTTCTTCATCCTTCTTCCCATTCCTGCTAATAGGATACACATCATATACAAGTTCACCGTCACCATACGATCCCGCAGCAGTCTCTTCAATGCATCTTTTATGCAGTTTGTCATCATTCCAATGTTGAATTAGAGGCAGTAAAGAATGTGCAGCAACACTTTTCCACTTCAGTCTATGCATATAGACTATTTGCAGGAAGATTGTACAGCCGGAAATATTTTTCGATTGTGTGTTATTATACACATAAACACCTTCACACAATCTTTCCAATATATATTCACACCAATCAAACTGAGATATTCTATCAACATCTTCTAATGACTTCAACACACTAATGTTTACTGTTTTGTTACAAGTTGGAGTCAAAAATGAATACAAAGCATACAAAACAAATAATCTTTTAAAATCATCACCACCACAAGAAAAACGACTAACTATCAAATCATATAAAACTTTAATCTGAACACTAGCTTGTACCCTCATATCCCTAAAATGCTTAAGTAATACCGAATCTTCATGCTTATTAAAATTTATCACAGGAGAACCTACATTTCTAGGCAACATGAACACATCATGAACATCATCTGCAGTGATCACAAAACTTATGTCTCTTCCTACAGACAACATCTTACTACTTCCGTTAAAGCTCCTCACCAGCCAACGAATCATATGAAGATTCGCACATTTTGTGATCGACATAGAGAGCAAACCACCAAAACCAATGTCAGTAATATCCTTCTTCTGCTTGTCAGATAACTGACAGATCAAATTGTGTAGACCCTTAGGCCTAGATTGTGTCACAAAATCACTGCCCAATAAAAAAACAATGAACATTATAAGCTACAAACATAAACAGTATTAGCCATATAGCTTAACAGTATTAGTATCAACCATAAACAGTATTAGCTATAAGACTTAACAGTATTAGTATCAAACATAAACAGCAACAGCATAAACATTATTATACATGTTTTATAACAGTATTAGTATCCAACATAAACAGAATTAGCTATAAGAATTCATAGTATTAGTATCAAACATAAACATAATTAGCTATAAGACTTAACAGTATTAGTATCAAACATAAACAGTATTAGCCCTAAAACTTAACAGTATTAATATCAAACATAAACAGTATTAGCTATAAAACTTAATAGTATTAGTATCAAACATAAACAGCAATAGCATAAACATTATTATACATGTTTTATAACAGTATTAGTATCCAACATAAACAGAATTAGCTATAAGATTTCACAGTATTAGTATCAAACATAAACATAATTAGCTATGAGACTTAACAGTATTAGTATCAAACATAAACAGTATTAGCCATAAGACTTAACAGTATTAATATCAAACATAAACAGTATTAGCTATAAAACTTAATAGTATTAGTATCAAACATAAACAACAATAGCATAAACATTATTATACATGTTTTATAACAGTATTAGTATCCAACATAAACAGTATTAGCTATAAGACTTCACAGTATTAGTATCAAAACATAAACAGAATTAGCTATAAGACTTTACAGTATTAGTATCAAACATAGACAGTATTAGCCATAACACTTAGCAGTATTAATATCAAACATAAACAGTATTAGCTATAAGACTTAACAGTATTAATATCAAACATAAACAATAATAGCATAAACATTATTATACATGTTTTTTAACAGTATTAGTATCCAACATAAACAATATTAGCTATAAGACTTCACAGTATTAGTACCAAAACATAAACAGAATTAGCTATAACACTTTACAGTATTAGTATCAAACATAAACAGTATTAGCCATAAGACTTAACAGTATTAGTATCAAACATAAACAGTATTAGCTATAAGACTTAACAGTATTAGTATCAAACATAAACAATATTAGCTATAAGACTTAACAATATTAGTATCAAACATAAACAGAATTAGCTTTAAGATTTAACAGTATTAGTATCAACACATAAGACTTAGGTATACGACTTAACAGAGTACATACCAAACATCATAGTAAGAGTTGTCAATGGACTCCTTCAATTTCTTGTCAATGGCTTCCTTCTTCGGAGCCTCTTTTTCTGCGCAATTTGTTTCAAATATTTTTTCACTGGCCTTTTAGATGATTCGTCAACTGCATCACTCTTTGACATCCTGGTTTTCATCTTGGAAACTGTATAACATTGCAAGCATCAATAGTCAAACATAATCTCATTGTTTAAACTTCAAACAAACAGAAGCACAAAATTCAAAGAGCAGAAGGAGCATACATATTTTCTTAGGCAAAAAATTTTCCCATTCAGTATTTAGCATCTATCAGAGAACATATATACTGAACTACTACATTATTTCTCCCAATTTCATGTAAGATTTAATTAAACAAAATAGCAGAAACTTACATAAAATCAGGATTGAAGAAAATACACTAATACTGTATAACAATTACACTAATACTGTATAACAAAATACACGAAGACTGTTTCATTAATATTTTACTAATCTAAGAAACACATAAAAAACAGAGACACATGCAAATATGTGAAAAACAGAATGAAAAACCTCTCATATTGCAAATGGTATATCTTCTCCTGTTCAAAATCACACTTGTAAAGTCATTTTCAGAGATTCAATAATATGTCAAACCCACACAAAATAAAATTCGCGAAGAACACACAACACATACGCGCGAATAACACAGGAAGGTGAAAAAAAATATAGAACACGAAGTGTAAAAATAAATCTCGAAAAACAAAATAAAATTCAAAAAACTTACCGTTGAAGAAAGTAAATCAAAATCCAGACAATGAAAACCTAAAATGTAGAAACAAACAGCATATTAGACGATTGAAATACGATTGCATGTAGGGTTAAATAGACAAATTCAAAATTAAAAAATGTTTTCGAGATTGAAATTGGGGGAAAACTAGAAAGAAAAGTGGCAAAATGTTTAACTTTTAAACCGATTGCATGTAAGGTTTAAACAAAATCTCAGAAACTTACAGAAATCGGGGTTGAAGAACAAACCGCAGAGAAGAAGAAGGACTACAACTTCGAACTGAAATCGCACTTCAAAACAAGGTTTGCGCTTCGAATTAGGTTTGCGGAGAGAAGAAGATTACAACTTCGAACTGAAATTCTGAATGTGACTGAATGTGAGAGAGAAGAAGACGAGTTTCTTCTTCGAGTCGCGCGAGTTTTTCGAAATACTCTGTGCGTGTGTGAGAGAGAGAATATATTGTGGGTTTTTCAATTGAGTTTTGGCAGGAAAATGAATTGTTGTTTGGATGTGGGCTGGAAAATATATATTATGGTGGGCTGGAGAAAATATATTGTGGGTTGGGTGGGTACCAAATTATGGTGCACGGATCTAGGATCCGTGCACCTTGTGCACAAAAGTTTTTGCGAAAAGAAATTAGTAAACAATCTCCAAACCAAAGTAATTCTTTGAGCAACTTATAGTCAAAACATACAATTTAATAGTCAAAACATAGTCTGATTCTGTCGATGATGAGTATATTATTAAAATTAGGAATGACAAAATTAGCACACATAATCGAAATTGGGTGTGTGAAAAGTTTTTCTTAATGAAATGATATTCATATTTGTATAACAAATTAATTTTTTATTAACTTCTCATTTCATATTCTATATATTAGGGTTTATAATTTTTAATAAAGTCAAAATAAAAGGTCAAAAAAATAATATTAATCCTTAATAATACTCAACAAAATTCATTAATCCAATAAATGCTTAATCAACTCTCAAGAAATTAAAAAAAAAATGTAACATTACAAAATATGAATTGAATAATAAAATCGAACTATAAAAAAAAATACAAAATATGAATTGAGTAACATATATAGAAGGATAAATCTTCAATCAATCCTTAATAATCCACAACAAAATTCATTCATTCAAAAAATGTTCAATCAATCCTCAATAATCCACAACAAATCATTCAACAAATTTTGAATCAATTTTCAAGGAATCCTTGAAACCTTCAACAAAATCCTAATTCAATCATCATACAAAACTCAAATATATAAATGCTTAAAAAAATTTACTCCATGATTTATATTTTGTGAATTTATAAATACTACAGCATAAAAAAAATTATTCGATATCAATATTTCGATAAAATTAAAGTATATATATTTTCGTTGATAATCCTATTTACATTTGATATCGATATTTCGATAAAATTAAAGTATTGATATTTTTGTCGATTATCATATTTTGATTAGTTTACATTTGAAATGAGCAATATAGATGATGACAACAAAATAAGGAATTAATGAAATGAGTAAGATTAAGCATGGTGTGATGAACTAAGTAAAAGTAAACGTACTTACACCAAACGAAAATATCAAAAACAAAAAACTTCATTATAATATAGAATAATACTCGTATGGGGAAAATTGGTGAAAATACCCGTATGTTACCCAAATTATGATTTTACCCTTTAATTTCTTGAGTTTTTAATAATACCCCATATGTTAATGTTTGTTGCTGAAAATATCCACTCACCGTTAAAAAAAGGTAAACAACTGGTTACAATCTGAAGTGACATAAAAATACACATGTGGAATTGACTTTTGAGTTTATTTTTAATCTTATATCCATGTGATTTGAGAAATGGGTATGTTTGGCAAAAAGATACAATCATACGGGGTATTCTCAGAAATATAATAAAAATAAGAATTTATTATTTAAAAAATCAAAATATTATTTAAAAATATCTTAAAACAAAAAAAAAATGTGTACAACAAAAATAAAAATAGAAATTCTGAAAAAATATATTTTAAATTTTAAAATATTATATAAGTAAATATGAAAATATATTAAAATTAGAAATTTTATTTACAAAAAAAATAAATTATATTAAATATCTATAAATCAACAAATAAAGACAAAAAAAATTTAATTTTCTTATTATTTAAGATTAAAAATTCTAATTTTATTTTATATGTATAAAAAAATTTACTAATACTTCATTTTTCTTTTTAAGAATTTTAACGATTTTATTAATTATTTTACTTTTCACCATTTAATCGATTTTATTTTTTTAGATATTTAGAGATAATTTTCTAACAAATATCTATCATGCTAAGTTTCTTTTTGTTGGTTTATAAATATTTTAAAATACTATAAAGAAATTAATAACTATGATAAATAATTTCTTTGTTATTATGAAAGTTTTTGTCATTAATTAATACAGTAAACATAATTTCCAATTATTATTATTATTATTATTATTATTATTAAACATAGGTTTACTAAATTGAAAATAAGTTATGATTTTTGAAATAAATATTTCGAATTTATTATATTTACTTAATAAGTATTATAAATTTTATATGTTAAATTTAAAATTTGAAAATTAATTTTCATAATTTAATAATAAGATTATTGTTGCGTTATTTTAACATTTTTTCTAGATTTTTTATCTGTATTTAGATAATTTAAAATATTTTTCTATTTTTTTAAATGAAATTTTCAGATTTTATATATTATATTAAATAATATTTTTTATTTTATTTTTTACTTTTAAATTTCCAAAATTAATTTTTATAATAATAATAATAATAATTATTATTATTATTATTAGCAATTAATTATTTTTAGTGAAATTTGCTGATTTTTGACTTTCTTTTCGAGTGACATGGATTTAGAAGGAAAAAATAATGAAAAGTCAATTTCACATGTGTAATAACCTGCCATGTCAGCATGTCACCTCTTATAAATGGTAAATTGGTATTTTTGGCAACCAGCAATAACATACAGGGTATTCTTAAAAACTCAAAAAATTAAAGGATAAGGTTATAATTAGGGGTAATATACGGGGTATTTTTACCAATTTTTTCCACTCTTATGAATCTGTTGCACGGATCTAGGATCCTTACAACTGGGTCGAACCAGATTTATTGGAATTTTATAATGAATTTTTTTAATTAATACACTGACATTTATGTTATATTAGTATAACATTTATATTAGTATGACATTTATGTACAAATATCATAACCTTTATGTAATAATACAACTTAAAAAAAATTGGCACTATTAGTATTAACATAACTTTATGTAATATTACTCATACATTTATGTGATATTAGTTATACCTTTATATCAACATACTCATACATTTATATAATTTTAATTTCACATTTATATCAACATAAAAATTATATTATTATAACATAAATGTTCATTTGATATAACATAAAGGTTTAAAAATATATATTACATAGACGTAATATAATATAAAAGTACAACTAACATAACACAAAAGTCTAGCTAATATAAATAAAACACAAAAACTCATGTGAGATGGTCTCACGGATGGTAACTATGAGACGGAGCACCATCACCCACAAATATATATATGAATTATAGGATTTTGGTTGTGGGTAATTAGGTTGTGGGTAATTAGGTTGTGGGTTGGCCGTCTCACACAATATAATAAAAATCAGTGAGACAGTCTCACAAGAGACTCATTCTAACTAAAATATATGACTAACATAACTAAAAGGTATAACATATTTGTTAGAATACAAACATGTGGGAGTGAATTGGGTGGGGACACTTGGTGCGTGAAGGGCGTGAGAACATGTGAAAAGTGGTCCTAGATTAGGTCAACCTGAATTGCATGAATTTAGGATACACGCACCAATTAAATATAAATAATTATGTATATTATATTATTTCCATCATTAACTTCTCATTTTTGTTTAATAAATGTTTTCAGTAATTCTTCATAATAGTTTTCTACAATAGTATCAACTTGTTTGAAGTGAGTTTATTATCCAAATTGCTCTGTAATTTAGGTAGTCAGATAATTTGGAATTTTAAATATTCAAACTGATAATTTAAGACATTAACTTTTAGGATTTTTGAAATTTTGTTAAATTTCAACTCGAATCACATAATTGTATCGAATTAGTATGGAAACGGACGTGCATACTCAATTTTGGATTTTCGGCCCAATTTGCTAAATTGGCTAATATTCTAAACATGTGTTATATATTTGTATGCATGGCTATCCTTTTTGACATGAAACATTGACACATAAAAATTGGGACTTACGACAATCTCACGATATTAAAATAAAAGAAAAAAAATAAACAGGAAAAATAAATAAGTCACACAATCTATTAAAATAAAATAAGAATTGAAAAAAAAAATTATGAAAGCGTGTAGACGTCTTCATAAAAAAATAACAACAGTAAACTCCTTGATCTTCTTTCCCAATTCCACCGCAATTCTTCTTCTTCTTCCGCTACGGCCAAAGACCTTCATCGGAGTTTCTCTGTCCAATTTCAAACGCTTCAAAGTTCAACCCTACTATTATTGATACTTGTATGAATCCTCTTCAAAATTATCTTCAGAACTTCGAAAGGAAGAAGAGAGAGAGAGATGATTCATTTATTCATTGAATTAGAGATTAGGTATTAGAATTTCTAGGGTTTTTGTTGAATTAGAGAAATAGATGAAGATTTGATGTTTGAGATTAGGGTTCTTATCAATGAATTGGGGATTTTTAATTTGATTTTTTCTGTTTTGTTTTTGTATGATTATTTTCCAGATTTATTTAGTTATGTTTTTTTTTCGGTATGGATTAGTGACTTGTTAAATTGAGTGAAATTGAGCCGAAAAACCCGAAATTGAGATTTCACATTACGTTTATGTATGTATGGACATGGTTTAAACGCTCTAATAGTCTGAGGATCTTTGTATCTGCTCTCGTTCCAGTTTTATCAGAAAAGATTGTGCATCCTAGGACAAACCAGGGATATGCCCGAGCAGAACTGGCCAATTTGTCTGCATCGTCTGAGGATGTGTGTCCTTTAAACTTACACCGGAGTCATTCAAATTTGACACTATTTTCTCTAAGACCAGCAAGGACTTCAATTGCGACTCTCTCAGTGACTCCTAACAACCTTCTTATCAACAGATGGGCAAGTTTAGGTCTGTCCCTAGTAGTTGGTAACATCACCGAGTGTCCACTCACCGGGAGGCCAGTGATACAACGAACATCATTCAAAGTGATGGTCATCTCTCCCCATAACATGTGAAAGGTGTTAATCTCTGGTTGTCAACGCTCCACGAACGCACAAATGGGATTCTTGTTTGGAGTCTTATACGACAACCACCTCAGATTTAGAATGCTCGAACACCTTTGAAGTAACCTCAAGAAGTCCAGGGACACATTGTTGAAATTCCATGTGTCTATCTTCGTGGTGTGACACCAACACTTCAAAATCAGCCTCAACCCTATGCCAAATCGAATAGACAATGTGTGTTTTGAAGCTTGGAATGAGTAACCAATCAATGGGCCCACCGGGACAGGAATCCTTCAGAACCTTATCCTCAGCCGATGCATCCCCTTGTGCATCCCCCTGTGCATCCTCATCTGCCTCATTTTCTTTCTCGGCTTCCGGTTCAACATACTGAATTATTTCAAAACCGGGCCCATGTGCAATCCGTTCCTCTTCCTGTTCCTGTTCCGATTTCTCGTTTCGACGTCTTCTGTTCGAGGCGGTAGGTCTCCTCCTTTGATAAACTCTATCATGTCCTGCAATATTTATCAAACTTGAGTGAGTAAAAGATATTACACAACAATATAAGACTTGATGTGTATGGAAAGACTAGAACAAGGTATGTTCGACCAATGACGGTCGAACAATATAGGTGTCGTTCGACCAGCATTCGAACAAAGTGAGTGTTGTTCGACTACCATTCGAACACTGAAGAAAGTGTTCGACCATCAGTTGAACAGAACACCAAACATTGGACTACCAGTCGAACACTGTGCATACCGTTCGACTGATAGTCGAACACTACTTCATTCAACTCGGCGAACCAGGGTCGAACCGACCCCGCCCAGAAAATACAAATTTAACATCGCAATTTTTTTTCAGGCTTAAATCTATCATAACTACACATGTTTTCAACTACAATACATCCTAAACATGATTTCTAAACAATGTTGCTCAATTTCAAACAATAAAACAACAAATTTCACCAAAATGAAGGAAAAAACTTTGGAAAAATGAAAATTACAAACTTACTTGAAACTTCATCTTCGTTGTAAGGATCCATTGTACGGAGATGCTTTGTTGAATATGAACTCATAAAAACTTGTTCGAACTTAGACCGAACGATTTCGTCGAACAAATCCGGGTTAAGAGGATAGGGTTGGATTGAAATGGGTTAGGATTTTGATTTGAGGGTGAATGAATTGTGGAGTGTGTTTGGGTATGTTGGGGTATGTTTAGTATATGTGTAATTTAAGATCAAACGGTATTATTGTAATGTGTTGGGGTGTGTTTAGAAATTATTTAATGAAGTTGATTTAAATGTGGGTGTGTTTAGAAAATGGGATGTGTTTAGAAGGTCATGGGGTGCGAATAGTCGGACCCATAATCTAATTTAAATATGCATGTATCTTCATCAAATTTAAAATCAACTAATATGGACTCATTGTCCACTCAATCTTGTCTCACCTAATTTTAACTTAAATTTAATTTGGATTTTATAATTTTAGAAACATAAATTTTCTTTTGATATATTTTAAATAAATAGAATATGACATTAAAAAATTATTTAAACAGATTTATTTAATTTTAATAGGGTTTAAAATGAGGAGTACAAAAGGATTTTAAAAATATACATAAAATTAAAGATAGGATAATAAAATGGATAAAGTTAAGCATTTTAATTTATCACCACAAGTCTTGTAGTTCAAATGATATCTCATCTTTATAAAGATGCAAATTGGGATGACTTGGTTCGAAATTGGATCACCTAAGTTTTCTAATTTTTATTATTTCTCTACCTTCCACTTCCTCTAACTCATTCAAAAAAAAAAAAAAAAATTTATCACAGAGTCGTTGAAGCGTTGAACTTAACTCCGTATAAATTAGAAAATATTTTTGAAATTCTCGATTAGGGTCTTGAACATGTTCCAGATATCTTCTTCATCATTGTACCAATTTTAACCATATTTTTTAAAATTCATTTTGTAAATTATTCAATTTGTCAAGGTATGTCTTAATATATTTTAATTATATTATTATTTTTAAATATTAAATGAGATAACACATTTTTTTCATTAGTTATATATATATTAATAGTTGTTTTGTTGATTCATTTACAAAATTTACTTTACTTCTTTTTTTTATAGAACCAGTGTATTAAAATTAAATGTGTATTTAAATGAGACGGAAATAAGGACACATGGGTGACATATATCAGACTTTAGTAGCTTAAAAAATTATAATGGTTCGAGTCCGAACCCTACTTTTATACATAGAGATTGGGTCTTTTGTGGGTTATCTCAACTCCCAATATATAACAATCACAAAAACTTATGTGAGACGGTCTCACGGATAGTTTCTATGAGATTGACCCCATCATCCACAAATAACATATGAATTATAGGGTTTGAATGGTGGATAAGTGGGTTGACCCGTCTCACGCAATACATTAGAATTTCGTGAGACGGTCTCACAGAAAACTTACTCTATATCAATATGGTAAATTCAAGTTCTCTTGGTTATGTTTCAGATTGATCTCTAACTAATTGAAATTTTGTTAAGATTTTTCAAGTAAGTTTGTCTATCAATATCCCCTAAAGAATTTATAAAGAGTAGCGCTGGTATGAACAAGTTGCACGGATCTTAAGATCCGTGCAACACTTATCCGACCCGGTCCAGACTACCAGCCTAGGCAGAAAATATATATATCTTTTTTTTTCCCCTTCACTTTCACGTTGTTAGGTCTGCTGCGCCTCTCTTCTTCTTATTTTCTCTCATTCTTCTTCGTTTTTTGTCTTTCTTTCTCGATCTCTTCTTCTCATCTCTTCTCCCCTTCTTCGCTTTTTGTCTTTCTTTCTCGAAGCACGATGTTCTCTATTTCTCTCAAACCTCATCTTCTCCATATCGTGATGCGAGGCTATTATTTTTAAAGTTAAAAATTCATCTTTATCAGTTCGAAAAATATAAAATTGTATCTGATTTTGTGTTCTTAATGTTTTATGATAGATGATCATTCAAATACACATGAAATAGTTGAGTTATCTACTGATGAAGATGAATTTATTGATGTGAATGTCTTGTATATATAACTGACTCATTTTAGTTTTGTTTATAAAAGGTATTCTTAATAATACATAAATGTCACTTTATTGTTTATAAAAAGGTATTCTTAATAATACATAAAGGTCACCTTATTGAGACAGAAAACTTATAAAGGTATACTTAACTAAATCTAAAAAAAATGTTAATGTACAACTAGCCTTACAAAAGGTATGTCTAACATAACTAAAAGGTATGTCTAACACTACTAAAAGGTATGCTTAACATAACACTAAAGATATGACTAACACAACTTTTAGTATGCTTAGCATAACACTAAAGGTATGACTAACACAACTAAAAGGTATGTCTAACACAACTAAAAAGTATAGTTAACATAACATAAAATATATATCTAACATAATTAAAAGGTATGTCTAACACTACTAAAAGATATGTTTAACATAACATAAAGGTCAGACACCTGGGAGCATATTTGGGCGGATTTTATCCGCAACCTAAAGGCCCGTGCGGGCGAGTCTGAGCGCGTGATGGGTCGGGTCAGAAGTAGTGCATGAATCACAGATCCATGCACAATGTGTATATAAGTTTTTGTCATTTATAAATATCTTTTTTGAAATTTGTCGTTATTTTTAGAGTTGTCCATCTCCATGGGCAAAATATTTAGCGCTTGTAAGTTCATTTGTTTTAAAATTTGATTATTATGAATGCCACTAAATATAAAAACTCAATTCCAAAAAAAAAAAATTGGAAGCACGATAGCCCAAGTGAAAAATGGAGATAAGGAACACAGTTTTTTAAAATCTATATTACAATGACTCAATTCAAATGAATTAGAAACATAATATTTATAGCTAAATACAAGAATCTGAATCTTTTTAATAATAACTTCTTCTTTTTTTTTGAAAATTTTAATAATTTTTAAAATCCAAGAACCTAAGTATCTTTCTTCCATGTATATTCCTCCTTCCGGCAAAGTCAAACCACTTTTATTTTCACACACATTTAGAATTATAATTAACTTATATCGAAATTTCTATTTTACCCTTATTTAACATTTTTAATTAAAAGATGATAAATATCGATATAAATGATTGATTTTAAAGAACATTATGTACAACTACATAAACCATGATCTTTATTGTCCCATAAATTTATTTGTATGCTATTTTAGTTCGTTTCACAAAGATAAACCATCTACTATAGTCTACATATATTAGTCATATACTTAATTTTTCATTTTCATACATGCTCAAAATTTTATCTGTTTTAGTATTACTTTACATCAACTAACTAAATGATGAAGTAATTAATGAGATATATAGATTTACAAAAATAAGATCTAAAATTAAATACTATAATTATATTAACTAGTTTTTTCTATGTAAATAATTATAGATTTATTTTTTGTGACAGGAATGGAGTAATAAATGAAGAGCTAAAAATGGAAAAGTGACCACATTTTTGTGCTACTCTTATTTGCAGAAGTCAAAGTAAGTATTAAGTATTAATTTCCTAAAGGGTGCATTAAATCGAAGATCGCAGAATGATGCAGGAGTAAATGAAGCACCATAATATAGTAATAAATATTAGGATTCACCACTTATACTTCTCCATCATTTAAATGTCGGCTATTTGTTGTCAATAATTTACTCTACTTAATTCAGATCCTTTATTCAAACAATTGAAAAATGGGTTTGACATTTTCTTTATAAAAAATGGCATCTATGTTCACATATTGAGTTTTTTAGTCTTTAAAGATTGAAAAGGCACTTTTATATCTTTTATATTTGTAAAGGTTTCTATTTTTTTTTTTATTCTCCATCTTATTGCAACCAATATTTGTTGTCTATTATTGATTTTGCTCAAAATTATATGAGGTGGAAAAAATATATTCTGGAATGGTAATTTATTTGGTCCAAATTAAATGGTGTTTTTTTTTAATAAGATAGGAGGAGTGGAAAAGAGAGATAATAAAGACTGAAATTTTTGTGTGATCCAAATTCAAACTCTAGGTAATCATAATTTGCATTTTATAAATGTGGGGTACCTTGGTCATCCAAATTAAACTATGTTCGATTTATCATCTTAAATAATTTTGATCTAATTAGGACTAGCCAGTAAAAAATACGATCCAATAGATTGTGATACTAGTTTCATATAATTCAAGATAACAAGTGTCACTCCGTCTCAAAAAGTAGTTGGAATTCATTAGCACGCACCACATTGTATAGAAGATCATGTGTTACTCCCTCTCTATAGAAAATTTCCCATAAGGTAAGGAACCTTTATAAAATAATTTGTTTATGTCGTTATTAATCATCACTTGAATTGTTAAAACATTTAATTTAGGAAGAGTAAATGTCAGACAATTTTAAAAGATCAAGGTGTTTTTTCTTGAACGCCTAATAAACCTTTATTTTTTGGGATTTTTTTCATTTCTTTTGATAAAACAACCACTCTTGGAATAGAGAAAATATAATCATCCTCCACCTCTTTGATTCACTTATTAATGATCTTTTTTTATATAATTTAATAATTTAGTTAAGAAATTGTGTATTCCACATAATAAATATAATTTGCCACACAATAAAAACAAAACCTAGGTGAAATATTAATTTCATACTTCATTTATCCCAAAATAAAATGAGTAATTCGCCTCGTTCAAGTGAAATTATTATAGGTATATTTCAAATAATCAATCTATATCATTCAAGATAGATTCCTTAAACATGAAGGAATCTCAAATTCAATTTGAGAGAGAGAGAGAGAGATGGTGTGAATTTGAGCGTGAGAGACGGTTGGAGTTATTGGGAGCAAATCAGCTAAGCAAAGAAATGTCTTCTTAAAGAGTCAACAATGGTCCACACGCCCAAACCCAATAGAATACAGCAATTCAACAATGAAATTCAATCCCCCAATCACGTTCTCTTGTCCCATTCAACAAGTTTCTCCAGTTTCTGCTAAATGATCAAAGTTTTTCAACTAAACCAATCCTTCAAACAAAAAAGTGTCCATTTCAATAAAACATCAACTTCCCATCTTTTCCAGGCGCACATCACATGCTCCTTTCCAAAATGTCTAAAATTGACAGCCCCAACAATCGAAAATCCATTCATTCTCCACGCTCGACCACAATTCATATACGCCGTACAGCTATAAACACTATGCTCTCTCCATTTTCATCGTTTTCTATTGGACAAATGTCTATTTCATGGGTTAATCGTAAAATCTGCATTCATACACGTACAGCAGTGTAGTAGGAAAATCAGAGACCAGAGAATGATAACTAGAGGAATTGGATTTCTGTAATACTATTGGAAGATTAGGTCTCATCTTTGATAATCTTGCTGTTCGAATGTCGAACACACCAGAATCTGTAGCATTAACCACCACCTCTGCTAATCACTCCACCTTCGCCACTGCTGTCTGCAAATTCAACAAATATTATAAATCTCAACTTACACCAGTTCAATTAATTTCGCACTTTGAGTGACAATCTTGACTTGTTATAATGACATTCTTTCAAAAAAAATATTATTGATCAATAATATATTTTGCTACATTAGTTAATTATAGGAAATGAAACAAATTTGATTAGAATAGATATCATGGAATAGTGTAACAAGTCCATTCGAATTTCAACCTTGCATTAGAATGAGAAAGGAAGAAAAGTATGATGTGAAAAGTTTGGAATAAAATACAGAACATATTACAGCTAGTTATCACTTATCACCACTTGACTTTATGTTGAAAAATATGTTGCTATCTTGGTAAATTATAGGCAAACCAAGGTTAACTAAATCATATTTTTATGTACTGTAAAACAAAAATATTCTTCAAGAAAAGGGAACCAACTTACTTGTGTACATGAAACCACTACCAGAAATTAATGAAAGAGGCCTTTGTTTCACAATTTTAATCGTCCTCATTTTCATCTCGGTTGTCTCTCTGGTTGTGCTTCTGCGCGTTATACATTTCCGCAACCTGAATTTAGCGAATAAATAGCTCCAGTTAAAATCTCAACCAACTATGTCCATAACAATAAGCAAGATGCATAAACTGAATAAAAACCACAATGTCAATGTTGGTTACCATATCAGATGAGGAGGCCTCCTCAGGAGTTTTATCTTCACGAACACGAAGTAATCGTGGAAATCGCAGAGAAATTCCCTAAGTCGAAATAGGGTAAATAAGAACGTAAAATCTTCAACCAAAAGTAGTTACAAAGAAATCCAGCTTTCAAACTTTCACCTCCTGGGATGAAACTTCTCATACTTGTGGAGTTTGTAATGTGAAAGCATGGAGTGATTTAGCATGCACAGAGGGCCATAAAAACATGCAGAAGCGGTAGAATAGAGAGGAGAACAGGACAAATGATGTGAAGGAAAGCAGGATAAGAGGTGGCTTCGAGAAATAGAATCTACAAATGAAGTCTAGGGATCTGATAATTGTGGTAGAAGTTCATATTTTAGTTACTACAGTAATAAATAGGACCACATTGTCAATTTTACTAGAAAAATAAATAATAAACTCAATGATCTCGCATACTTGTTCATTATGAAAGGGCACATGCATCACTGGGCCAATAGAACAATCTATCAACAAATTAGAGACATTTTAATCTGATTGTCATCTTTCTTCTTATAGTTTTATTATACAGTTAATTTTCATTCCATTATGTCATATCATCAGAAGCTCTCGGTTTAAAAAAACTTCTCTTTCGGGATGAGATTTTGGACTTAAATCTTAAATTAATTTGCTAATTCACTATTGTGTATTACAAAATATAGTAGGGTAGATGCAACTAGTATCAAAGGCCCCACTACCTGGGTCCCAGTTTACTCAAGCTTATAGTTCAAACAAGTAGTAGATGAGCACACACATATTAGATGTGAATAAGCATTTCTTTTTTAGAAAATTAAATGGTACCTTGTTGGCATCTACAATACCAACGGCAGCACGGTGAACTGGGCTGATAGTGAGATCAGCAGCTTTCACCTCCCAAACCTGTGCAACAAACAAGAGTTCAATAGGTGAGGATACAGTAACAAATATCAAATACCAAAACCAATTTCAATGCATCGCTCCCCTACAACCACCCCCCAACACCAGTTCCACCACCCAAAAGAGAAGAGGTAATTAAACAATGCAATATTTCTGTTTTATAGAGGACTTCGTTTTTCCTCCTAATGAGATCCCATTCAACTTACCACCATAATAGATTTAATAATTTGATTGGATAAAATAAGAATGATGCCAGGTCAGGGAAGAATGGGATCTCAGTGAGAAAGATATGGAATAAAGAATGTTACCAAGATAATGGCTAGAAAAAACCCAGCTGGTACCCTCATTCCGATCCACTAATAATTCAGTCATTTCTTAATATTTAAGAAGATAAGCATTCTACAAGTAGCAAGCCAAGGAAAGGGGTACACAACAGCACTAGTATGCCAAGAACAACAGACAGAAGAGTAAAGGCACAATTTAACTTAGAATATTGTTAACTGGAAAGCAATTTAACTTAGGGCACTGAAAAAATGATGATATGGCTCAATGGCATTATAATGGTATGACCATTGATGGCAAGGTATTGATACATATCAATAATATTATGGGATTAGGGGATGCTTCATAGTCAAAAGAGAAGTAAAAATTTAAAACCGAAAGAAAATTAAATAAATAAATTCAGAAAATAAAATAAGCAAAGATGTTAATTGCTACCTCAAAAGGTTCGAACCATACATCAGGATCGAATGCGCTATCTGAATACCTATAATATGACTGAACGGAATATATGTCAGAGATTTGTAAAGATCAGTAATCCCATTAGAAAAAAGCAAAAATATATATTCAAAAGCAACAAAAATAGCTTAGTCCAACCTTGGGCTTGGGAATAACTTTTGAGCGGAGACTGGCAGAACGTTCTTCAAGCATTGCTTCAGAAAATCCCGTTCCTAATGAGAAGCACAAGTTTCCACATTAACTAGACTTCAAGGTACAAATTGGTAGGTAGGTCTTTTTAAACCGTCAAGCAGCATTAAATAGTTTTCTGTCAGGGAGGTAGAACATTTCCTGATGGCATCACAGCTTTGATCAAGAATATAGGGCCTCACCAATTTTACATATGCTTTGGAACTCTTCTTTGTCACTATCATAACAAGCAAGGAGAAAAGTACCATAGACACCTAGAAACAAAAGGCAGAGAACACAACTATTTTGAGAGTTCCATTAATGAGAAAATCCAATGTAAAAGGATTATAGTCATTAAAAGAAAGATAAGACATTGCCACAGCTATGTCACGTACAAGGCATCAATTAGATGGTTGGCTCCTATAAAATGAAAAGCTAATTAACAACTAACCAGTACGTTTCCCCTTGCCATGGAATGCAGCAATAGGAACCAAATCTAGCGAATCACCAATACTGAGGAGTAGAAAACATTAATCATACCATGCAGCGAGGTTAAGCATATAGTTATATGCAGTTATGAGCTGAGGGGCTTGCCTTTCCATATAATCCTTTTTCAGTTTCAGCCAGTTATTTGACCTTTTTGATGGCTCATAAGTAGCATCTTTGTTCAATGTTTTGATGATCAACCCCTCCGAGCTGAAAAGTAGAAATTAAACATAAAAAAGAAGAGAAAAATCTCCATAGTTCACAGCTTTAATAAAGTATAATAGTTTTTTGTGCAAACAAGATCTGCCAAATCACCACATAAAATAATAAAACATTGCTAATTGAGCCTAGCTCACAAACTTCTCCAATTCCTAGAGTAGGTGCAATACTAGAGAACAATTGTACACCTACATTCAATAATTTACATATTCTCCAGTCTGAGTTATGATGTTTACTATGATAAAGAATCCAGATCAAGTGAGAAGTACAACACCGACAAATTTGTCCATTTTAAAAATCATGTTTCACTTTTCTACTATGTGAAAATATAAATCATGTTTTTTTTTTCTGCCTATTTTACTGAAAACAACAATTTCTACTTTTTCAAATCCCAATTTAAAAAAAAAAAAAACCTTAATCAATACCCCCTTCTTCCCATATATAGGTTTATTGAACTTTTCACAAGGATGAAAAGAGTCATCAGCAAAGCCTATGAAATAAGTCAGTTGTCAACTATACTCATATTTAATGAGTATTTTATTTAATGCTTAATGTTGTTTATATATTCAAGACTAAAAAGATTAAATTGAATAGGGGTATATTAGTAAATGAGTTAAATAAATACTGCTAGATACAGAATTGAACAATATATTTGGGACTCCAAAAAAGGAAAACAAGTCTATATATGTGGATCGGAAGGAGTACATATTTGCTATGCAATTACAAAAAGATCCCACATTCACACACATCAAAATATTTAACCAAACATAGTTTCGTTTTTAAACCATAGCTCAATAATTTCAAATCAATCATCCAAACATATTTTCATTTCACAAAAAAACCAATGCAACTTTATAAATTTACTGAAAATGCTGAAAATTGAAAATGAGAAATGAAAATGGGAACAAGCAGCTCCTTACTTTCTAGGACATGATCAGACAGGTTAGTGCCTTTAAATATATCTGTAACTAGAAGACAATAAAATTGACTTGCCTAGAATTAACGGCATCATCAAGAAATTTTTGTATTTCCTCGAGATCATTTGATGTTATAGCAGTGGCAAACTTGAAAAATCCAGTTTCTTCTTGAAAAGATTTGTAAAGATGCTGCACAAATGCAATTAAGAGGTGAATAAACATTATTGTATGTCATGGCAAAAAATGTATTGAGCTACTAAATGACAGTTCAAAGTGCAACACATGTGCTGAATTTACTCGTACGAGCTTCATCAGTTATTTTGTTAAAGACTACACCAGGTAAATATTAGACATAATATTGAAGGTCGCTGATATAGAAAAGAACTGATTGAAAGATACAAGACTAACAAAGGAATGTATATATCATGCTTAATGCAACAATCTGCATAAGAAAAACAAGCATCAAAGTCTGAACTACTGCTAGGTGAAACCTAATCCTCTTCGGTTTAACAATCAAAAATGAAGAATATGATGAAAGAAAGTGATCATTCTGAGTTAATACTAGTTAAAACCCAAAACTTTTCTTTAACAGTCAAAAATGAAGTTATGATGAAAGAACTTGATCATCCACATGAAAGTGCAAAAACTACTAAAATATTGAGCTTGTTCTGGACTAACATATTCGCTGGTTTATCAACTATACAACAAAATAAATATTAATGATTGTTTGGAAACTCCATTATCAGAATTATAACAAGGAAAATACACAATTAAGTCAAATAAAAATCAAGCTACAAAGGATATCATACCTCTCTACGGATATTGAGTTGCTCCTGCAGGAGTTCTTGGCCGTTAAGATACAGGATGTCAAAAGCAAATATGCAAACGTTGACTTTGATATCATTCATGACAACATTTTTCCGAGCACGAGTACTGAGTATCTGACCAAGACAGATTTTGTAAGCATCATTTGCAGTAGGCAGATATACTCTAAAATTGACAACTCCAGATGTTCTATCTAAAAAACAAAACATGCACATCAACACAAAAGAAAAAGGACAACTGATAGAATAGACAGGCAACCAAATAAAAATAAAAAGAAATATAAAAAACAAAACAAAGCATAACAGCATGGAAAGAGCAAACCAAAGGATGATCCTTAGAAAGGGATGCCAAAGGATAAAGGTAGGAGCAACAATGACAGAAAGTTATTAATCAATGAGGAAAAAATATCTCAGCATTATATTTTAAAGATGATATCTCTAGTTACATGTGTTGCTCCAAGTTCCAACCTCTGTGAAAAAGCATTATGTGGTCATTTTCCATGCACTTTGACCCCTGAGATGTGCCCACTTTGCAAAGGAAAGCTTCATCCAATCTTGAAACTGATATATCAAATGGCATTCCAAAACTACAATTGATTATCTATCATGCTTGTAAGGCAGGCCCAACAAAGGTAGTAGTATTCAAAGAAATGGAAGAAGAGAACATAATTAGGTATCTATCAGCATAGTGCAGCATCAATCCTGTGTTAAAACCTCTTTTCATAATGCATGCCAGTTTTAATACCTTTTATCAGTTTTCCATCAAACATGCCATAATTTGCTAACTCAAAGCATTACAAAAAAGGCTAAACTTGCAAGCTAATCCATACCAAAGTAATTTAGATACGACACATAGTATTCCTGTTCTTCAATCAGTACAACATCAGTAGCATTTCATTTTATTTATTGTAGTAAAAAAAGGTTATCAAGAAACTATAGTTAATATTTGAAAATGAATTATCAAAAAATGGTTCAAATTTAAGAAGAAATGAAGGGTCACAAGATTGTTCACCTGGAAAGGTTGGATTTTCTGTTTCTCACGGTCGAATGCAACAAGTTCGCAATCAAGAACAAATGATGTTACAGAAGGCTCCTTTAATCTGCAGGCAGATAGTAATTGTTAGTACCTATAACAAGAAAATAAGTAATCCCCCCATCTAAAGTCTACAACAACATCAAAATTCTTTCAAAAGAATTGCCAACACAGAAGCATCACTGAGTGAAGTTGATTAGACCACATGTAAGAAAGATGTGCACTCTTAGGATTACATATGAAATAATAAACAACCTTAATACATCCCCTATTGTATTAGGAACTTATTGATTTCTAAAATAGCTTCTAAATGACCCCCAGGATAATTTGCATCAGTATTTTAAACACTAAGCTACAGACAAATAGGATAAAAGTACCACTCTTGTCATTATATAAGTCAATAGGATAAAAGTACCACTCTTGTCATTATATAAGTCAATATATCCAATGTTACAGGAGTACAGAAAGAGACGTGGGAGAGAATTTCTCTTGGAGTGTTTTACTTCTTTTTACTTCTTGTTCTCCTTTTCCCATAAGAAAAATGTGTTTGGTGAAAGATATTCGTATATGGTATTTTCATCCCCCTACAACATAAGTGACTTCTTACAATCTAACAATACCCATAATCCTATACCTTATTAATACCACTGACTACAACAAACAATGATGATGACAAGAAATTTACAATTAAAAGTCTCTCCAATCATCACAAGAAAGAAATTTTGACAAGAAGACAATGATTGGAATATGCTTTCCCTACAGACATTACATTATTTCTTTCTAATAAAACATCCAAAGTTTCTAACGAACCATGCCTTTCAGATTTGAGAATGCCTGGTTAAAGAAGAGAGTTTAAATTTTACATTACAAATTGGTGGAAAGTCGAACTAAGGGACAGGTGGCCAGGTTTCAGCTTTATGTCAAAGTTGAAAGCGATAGAAAATCAGCTTTAAAAGTGTTACAAAGAGCACAACATGAAAGACGTATTCATCAAATAGACATGATGGAAGGGTTGAGGAGCATTCAAAAGAAAAGAAGGCAAAACTTCTTTCGAAGAGGCGAACTCTAAAAAAAAAGATTATGTGGAGGCAAAAAATGAAATCCAAATGGGTGTCAGAAGTACCAAATTCTTCCATCATAATATAAGTAACAGGAGAGGTAATAGTGTAATTTCAAAGCTGGAAAAGATCAACGGCACCATCTGATGAAGGTCTCACCGAAAAGGAGCTGAAAGAAGCTGATTTTTTTCGTTAGAGAGAATCTCTACAATGAAGATGAGAAAGGTGGTTGAGGTGTGGAAGGTCTTGACTGGCAACCTATCAACCACGCAGCGAGTACAAAATTGGAACAACCATTTTCAGAGGAAGAAATCTGTAGGGCAGTTTTCCAGTATGATGGGAACAACACACCTGTCCTGATGGTTTTTTCATGGCATTCTATAAGAATGCTGGGAGGTGATCAAGGGGGATCTTGTATATTTATCATTTTTGTTCCTGACCCTTTTGGGGCTCCTGGGATCCCTGGACTCTTGCTTTGATTTGTGCACCTCTTTTTTTAAATAAAACTTATTGTTTGGTATCATACATATATATATGGGTGTGTGTGTGTACAGGGTTATAAGACATAACCGTGATTGGGCATCATAACTTGAGTCCTAAAAGAAGGAAATTGGCCTATAGTAATTTATTCAAATAAAAAATACCTTTTGACAGCAGCAACAACATCTGGAAATTTTCCAGTATTCCGCTCTGCATTTCTACTGTATATCTCCACTGAGCCATTCTCCATATAATGTATCTGCATGGAAAGTTAACAGTTGCAGCATTAACTTTCAATAACTCCATGTTTCAAGAACTTAAGCATATTTATATTATTAGGCATTGTCACCTGGGCACGTTCTCCATCATACTTGTATTCACAAGTGAACACCATATCTTGAAATTTTTCCACAATTTCGGATACTCCTTTCGTTGGTTTAGCTAACATGGGCCCAACCGGAATACCTGGTGAAAAGCCACATGTCTTTGGGAGATTCCACACACCAACAGAAAGAAGTGCAGGAACTATTTTATCATAGACTGGAATTACAGAATAGACTTGTTTGACAATTTTTGCAGCCTGACAAACCGAAAACAAAATTTAAGGAGAATTAGTTAATGCATTAAAAAAACTTTCCTAATAATGGCACACTATAGCATATATAAGAATGTCAAGTTCAATATGAGTAGAATGAGAATGGGTATGATAAAACATAAATCTGAGGCCACAGATATCAACAACCAAACGATTGTTCCAACTTCAACCAAACAATTAAAAAAACCTTCCTAATAAACCAATTTTTTCAATGATGGTGCATAGTCCTTAGTGCATTTTCCTTTTTTAGCTTTTAAAAATAAGTTCTTTACCAAAACTTCTCTCACCACTTCACCAATATGTGGTAACTATTGTAAAAATCCCTGCCTAGCTCAGCCTGCCTAGGCGCTAGGCTGCCCCTAGCCACCTCAGCTTTTTTCTTGAATCCGGCCCGCATAGCCCCACCTAAGCTAGTCCGGTCAGAATTTGCAACCCACCTGGCACCTAGCTCCTTTTATAACGCTAATTATGGTAATGCTCTATTGTTCATCTTTCATATGTAGTCTTGATACAGGAACTAAAGTGCAGTACAAAAAATTACAAGATTAGCAAAATCAACCTAAGCATAAACTCATGAAAAAGATATGCTATTTGGCATGAGAATCATACAAGTCAATCTACTAATACCATACTAATGAATGAAAAAATTAGAACAACTAAATGTAACAGGACAAAGGGAGTATCACAAAAATCATCTGGCCATTCTCATTGCTAAGTATGATGAAATAGACATCCAAAATTAATCTAGAAGACAGAGTGAAGATAATGTCCATGTTCATCTAATTTACCAATAAATATATACTTTTACATGCTCCATTCTTTTTTCTCAGTTACATATCATTTTTTCTCCAGTCAAACAGATACGTCAAAAAGTAGCACCCAGAAATCTTTACTAATAGCTATGAATTTAAGTCAGTGGAAAAAAGTAAAAATCAATTTTGGTTCCAGAATAATGACTGAAAGCCATAATCACTTACTTCTTCTAGAGAATTATCAGCCTTTGCAGGGCGAGTTGAATGCTTTTCAGAATAAACAGCAGCGTGGCCCAGTGCTGCCAAGAGAGTTTGTTCTGCCAAACCAATACGCAATTTTGTCTGCATATATTTCTCAAGTAAAGCTTGTGATATGTGACTACCAAACAGAAAACATCTAAAAATTTGAATTTAGTTTACCTGGAGCAAACGAATCAAATATTGAGGTTCACAATCAGTGGCTGCAACTAGTAGTGCCTTTATGTGATTCTTTTTCTTATCTTGACTATCTTTGCCAGATTCCTGAGAAAGACAGTATCCAAGAAAGACTACATCATTCCAAGGACATACATCACTTGCTGCAGTCTCTCACTTTACAAAATAATGAAGGCGGAAATAGAATCCTCTCACAGGCTGATGAAAACA
Organism: Scutellaria minor; assembly: GCA_954870855.1. Lineage (NCBI taxonomy): Eukaryota > Viridiplantae > Streptophyta > Magnoliopsida > Lamiales > Lamiaceae > Scutellaria > Scutellaria minor. Next base: position 8,511,677 of record OX940729.1, read on the forward strand.
GCAACACGAATCACTTATAGAATATGTAAAAGGCATCGATCCTGAGTAATGCATGCAGCTTGGTCTCACCTTGGAAACCAAGCCATCCTTAATGAAGGAGTTAGATGACTGGGAAAATATAGGAGGAACTCATCAAAACCTTTCAATCTGGTAGCAAAAGTTTGACCAAATATTATTCATATTCCTTTTTTTTCTTGAACTTTTTTTTTTTTCCAAAAAAGTTTAAATAGAAAACTGAGACTGTAAGCATTGAGGTAGCATAGAAAATCTTAATGCACACACTATGATTATGAGAAGCTAGAAATCTGAAAACATGGGAGTTCCAGGTTGGAGCCATTCTAGGTGGAAGCTTAGCTGAAAGTCCAAATATATATCAACACATGAGTTATACCAATATTGGCTGCCCAAAGAATAAGGTTCAGGACCTTAGATATTGTTATAAACGGTTTCTGAGTCCTCCTTTCTATAATTGTCTGGTGCAATCAAGAATATAACTAATTTGTGTTGGATATAACATCAACTAATAAAGACATAGCATCTGGATAGGAGACTAAAATAGTAAAGATGATTACTACAGCTAAATCCACAATAGAATTATAGAAAACGAAAATAAATAAAATGCAAAACACAATTTTTTTATGAGAACACACAAAATTAAAACAGAGTACCTTAGCAATAAGCCGAAATGTATCAAAAACTTTGGCAACAGTCAAAGCTTCTGGCTTACGCATCAAAGCCTGTGATGAGCGGCTGGCCTTTGCTACAAGGCCCAAATCTCCAAGCTCCTACAATAAGGAAATTAGAAATTAGGAAATAAGGAACTTCAACAAATTAGTTAATTGAAGCAAAGAGATAAAGACTCAGGAAGGTGAAATGAGGTCGATCATAATTGGTGTCTAACCAAAATAAAGTCGTATAAAAGTATCCTGATAACAGGAGGTGTGAATAACAACAACCAACATGTCATCATCAAGAAGTACATGTCCCAATGTAGAATGTCATTGCATATAAGCATCAGTGAGAAGGATGAACTGCCTCAAACAACCACATACATGTTTTTTGATAACAATCAATTCATTGCAAAACTGATGAATTAACATGATACAGAAAAAAATTCCACGATGGCCTTCTTTTATTTCAAATGTAGACTAGAATGCTAGATAAATATGATGTTGTGTTACAAGGGTACAAGCATGCACAGTATTTTGAATTATGTAAATCTGACTGTTCAGAATATATTCTTAGACCTACTATAACATAATCTCCAATCTCCATTGCAATAGACAATCAGCCATGTTTATCATCTCCAACATACATGAAGAGCAATGATCTGTACAGAAGTATTCCATGATTAGACCAAAACCTATTTTAGCCAAAAAATATATTTTTGTTGGATTTTAGGTGGGAATGGAAAAGGTAACCAATGTATTTTGAAATGGTGGCTATTGGTCATAGACTCATAAGGTGTTTGTGAAGATATCAAAAAGGTTATGAACATTCATAAAAGGATGCAAATAAGATTATAAGAAACATTAGATAGTGACAACTGATAAAAGCTGAGATAGAATGGTCTTGATTGATCTAAACAAAAGGTTGCACCTAATCACGAAATGACATCTTAAAAACTATAAATAGTGATAACCCTAACCATTATATTAAGCTAAAATTTATCCAACACCTTTATAGCATGGACATGCTGTGTACGAGGATTGGTACTTTATTGTGCCAGTATAGACTGTCCAACTCTAATCATGTTGCTCGAGCATAATAGATTAGTGAAAGTTTCAAAGAGCAAGAAACATTTAATAAGCTCCATCACAATAGTTCTGCATCAACCATACCACCAAAAAAAATTATTATTACTTCTATATGCTACTGAAGCTGATATGTGAGGTAAAATGTAGCAGGATTATAACAACAAGAGTCTTTATGTTAATATAAGCAGCATCAATCATTCAGGAATCACATTTACAATCACAAATCCACCTATAAATATGACTTTAATATTTCTCAACATGGGCTTTCAGAAGTACTACGCACGTAGAAAGTAGGAACTATCACAATTTTTGAAATGTTCTGATATTACCAAACTCAAAACGTTTTTGAAAATAAAAAAGAAACCGATGAACAGGTGCACAAAGTTTTAGAACTCTTTCAACCAAATAAATCAGATCATTTATACGATTATATCTCCATCCACTGCCAGCACCCAACTCATTACCTATAATTTGTCCAGTGATAACACTCTAGTCAGCCTAAGTTATCCAATGTAATAATTGAGCTGAAAAATATAGAAAAACTCAAGGGAAAATAAAACAAGAGGTTGACACCTTCAAACTATAGTGAGCTCGGAAGTAACTCATTTAATCACCTTGTATTGCTTCTTAATGTGTGCTTCTTTAGTTCCACAAGCCTCCGCAAGAGCCTTGATAATTGAAGCATCCCCAATACCAAGCTCCAAACCCTCATGCGCAGGTGCAATTCTATTTGCCAAAAGGTACACAACAGCCAACAAATCATCTGGTGTCACCTCAATCACTGTCCTCAGCATATTACACACAATCTCTGTGATAGCAATCCTACCCGATTCCTTTGATATAGCATCAAACGCCTTCACCACAAACATGAAAGGCACTCTCTCTCCCTCCCCCCAGTAAACAGCCTTCTTCACATTGAAATCGGCCGCCTTTTTAGTCAACTCCGATAGACTCTCATCTGGGCTGATTGACACCTTCGGCTTCTTCATCGCCACCAGGCCTTTATCCGAATCAGCATTATCTGACCCGGATTGATTCAAACTTGATTTTTTCAGTTTGCTTCCATCATTCGAAGAATTCTCCGCATGGGCATCTCCAATTTGCCTCTCTGCCACATTTTCATTTGCGCAAGAAACGGGTAATGGGGAATTACCAACATCAGGGGATGAATTAATAGTTTGGGATTCAAGTGGGGCTTTACGTTTTTTGGGCGAGGACTCTTGCGGCTTCGGCGGTGGGTTTTTCTTTTTCCTAGAAGCATTGGACATGAGAACATCAAAGGCTGAGGGGCGGGAGGAAGACATTGCTCTAATACTGCTAGGGTTTGGGCTAGTGAAGATGAATGACAGGGGTTTTGAAGAGAGAGAAAGAGAACGACGGAGGGGCAGTCTTCCGGCGAGATTAAGAGAGAAGGAGATGAGGAGTGAGCGGTGGAAGCATGGCCTAACTGAAATCATCAACCGTGCGGCGAACAGAGAAATGGCGGGAAAAATGTACGGGTGCCGTTTTGGGGGCTCGTGAAATTTGTGCAGAGAAGAAAATAGCTTCCTTCTGTATCGAAACGACACCGTTCCTCATGGGAATAGTTTCAAATCAAGAAGCAAAATCACCTTCCTCCCACACAAAGGGCGAAATGAGAAAATAAGTCCACATTGTTAGTTCATATGCAACCCCTTTTAGCATTACAATAATAATAAGGTGACGACCAAAGGCACCTACCCATTTTCTAAGGGCATCACTCATTTTTTAAAAAAATAATAATAATTTAAAAATATCAATTTTACCCTTAGAATTTTGTACACTATTTTTGTTCGGTCATTATGACCGAACGTACTTGTTCGTGTTCGGCCAAGGTGGCCGAACAGGCTTCTAAATTTTCGGTCAAGGTGGCCGAACACTTTTCAATGTGTTCGGCCAATCGGGCCGAACGAAACTGATCCGGTTTAATTATTTTTTTACGTTTTTTTCTACAATTTTCACACGATTTTCACACATTTAACAAATTCGTAGAATGTTCGTCATTATGTTGGCATTACATTTTAAAAAAAATTTAAAAAATTTAATATAAAAAAATATATATATCCGGATTTAACATAACAAATCTGAGTTTGATCGATTTTTTTGCATTCTTTTTATTTTATGTTAATTTTTTTAATTTTGTAATGTCAATATAATGACGAACATTCCACGGATGTGTGAAAATCGTAGAAAAAAACGTAAAAAAATGATTGAATCGGATAAGTTTCGTTCGGTCCCGATTGGCCGAACACATTGAAAAGTGTTCGGCCACCTTGGCCGAACATATAGAAGCCTGTTCGGCCACCTTGGCCGAACACGAACAAGTACGTTCGGTCATAATGACCGAACACAATTAGTGTACAAAATCCTAAGGGTAAAATTGGTATTTTTTTTAATTTTTTTTTTTTTTTTAAATGGGTGGTGCCCTTAGAAAATGGGTAGTTGCCTTTAGTCCTCACCTAATAATAATAGTAAAAATAAGAGATGGAATATTTTTCAAAACTGCGAACTTCACTAGGGTTGGTGGCTGTTTGCACCACATCTAAAAAAACTGTAACAATATGAAGCAATATAATGTAGACCAATATAAGTCCTCTTTTGATGGTGAAAAAATTCTCCAACAACCACAATCAAAATAAACTCAAATTTTTTTCCGAAGGTCAGTATTAATTGTGAAAAACTTCACAAACGACAAGCATGTCATTGGTTCATCCCAACACACATATCTACACTTAAGTCTCAAAAAGAACAACGATTCCTAACTCAATCATGATTTGTTCTATGAAATAAATTCATACAATAAAATACATCCCCAAACAACACCAAAATATCAATTAATTCATAATTTTTTTTTTCTTTCACCGTCCGCCATTGTCAACATATAACAATTTATGTAGTTGGTTGATAATGTGCAATAAATAAAGGTCTTGTTATTGAACTTTATAATGTAAAAATTTGAATAGTTTAGAAGATTAGTTTGATCAACCATATCATTTTCACATTACACTTCACATAACTTTCCTCCATTGGTGGAGGATGAATATAATTCTCAATCACTAGTATGCCATGTCCTATCTCAATCACTACTATGTCATGTCATATCTTTATCCCTTCACACACATATATTAACTTTTGTTACACTATTTTATACTACATAGATAAATATTAAAAAAATTATCATCTAGTACTCAATTTGATAATTTATTAGTTTTTTTTAGAGTATTAGCAATTTAAACATATGATAATTCATGTATTTTTTAAATCAACATTTTTATCTAACACAAATATTCACATAAAACGCTCGTCATTATTTACAGATCAAATTTATTGTCATAAACTTATATGAATTATGAATTATGGCAGAGAACAATTAAAAATAATAATACTGTTTACTTAAAACAATAGCCTAAAAGAAAGGCAATTTTTAAAATTGTCCATCAACATACGAGGACAAAAAACATATTGTCATCTCATGTGCTTTTTTCTTTTTTTCTTTTTTTAAGAAATCGCATGTGGGGTATTGAAGAGCCCATATGTCTGGATTGAGAAAATAAGGCCTTGATTCGGCCCAAACTGAATTCAAAGACTGGACCAAACAATCTCAATAAATCTTGTCTGTCTGCTACCACCACTACATACATATATACTTCTTCATTGGGACTATACATTTACCTCAATTCCAATATGATATAAAAAGTACTCCCTCCCGCCTAATTTTGGACATTTTTCTTTTCGGGATGTCCCGGGTAAATTTGCACACCCCCGAAAAGAAAAGTAATTTTTACTTTTGGCATAATTTTGTTAACTTTTCAACTCAAAAAGCAAAAAACACACTTACTTTTGACATAATTTTGTTGACTTTTCAACTCAAAAGACAAAAAAACAACATTTTCTTATTCCACGTGCCGGGAAGGATGTGCAAAATTAGTCAGGACGGAGGGAGTACATTTATTTCAAACTCAAATAAGAAGTACATTTTCTTCTAAATTTTAAAAAATATATAGTACATGCATTTCAAATTCAAATCCATACAATTTTGGCAGACTGCATTAATAAAAGTTAAAGGGGAACACTTGTGCACGGTACACCTGCCAAATGTAGTGTGCTCTTCAAATTTTTTATTTTTTATTTTGTTATAAAATTGTTATTTTCTAATTTAAGCTAATAGACCGATTTCTTTAAGGTTGTTATTCTTAAAAATTGTGAAATACATCTTAGTAGTAGAATATTACATTTAGTTTACATGAATAGGTATTTCTCAATCAATAAGTGGAAGCGACATCTGTTCTTAACCGTGGAAGCAGTCACTAGCCAATAAAAGAACTATGGTTCACAAGCATACACTCACATAATTAATATTGATTTGATTATATTCATTTTCCAAGTTTTGTGAATAGTAATAAAATATTATTGTTATTATTAGGGTATAAACATTATCGCATCTGAACTATACGTGATTTTACATTTTTTTGTAAAAATTTTAAAATATTTCATTTTGCTGTATAAATTTTAAATTGGCGTAATTGCAAAAAAAAATAAATAAATCACCACTTTTTCAAAAATTGCAGATTTATCCCCACTTTTTAATAATTGCAAAAAAATCACGACCTTTATTCACTATTGCAATTTAGACCACATTTATATTTTCCGGCGACCGGAGTCCATGTGTCCGGCAAACATGTCACGTCACATACCATGTCAAATGCCACTTCATTCCTAACAAAAATAAATTTAGAAATCAAATTGCAAAATAAAATCCAAAATTGCAATTTAATTCTATTTTTTTATATAATTAGCAAAAAAAACCACAACATTCATTCATTGTTGCAATTCGAATCTATTATTTGGTGTCTAAGTTCATGTGTCCAAATAAATTTTCATGTGAGGTTAAATATTTGAATACTTGAATAAAGAATAAGGATACAATTTTTTTAAGATATACGATTTATTTATCGGCAAATTAAAGAAAGATGTTTAAATTAAGATATACTTGAAACGACGTTGTTTTGATGTAAATAAATTATTTTTTAAGATTGTATGGCTAAATATTTGAATACTTGAATAAAGAACAAGGATACAACTTTTTTTAAGATATACGATTTATTTATCGGCAAATGAAAGAAAGATTTTTAAATTAAGATATACTTGAAACGACGTTGTTTTGATGTAAGTAAATTATTTTTTTAAACTGTGTGGCTAAATATTTGAATACTTGAATAAAGAATAAGGATACAATTTTTTTAAGATATACGATTTATTTATCGGCAAGTTAAAGAAAGATGTTTAAATTAAGATATACTTGAAACGACGTTGTTTTGATGTAAATTAATTATTTTTTAATATTGTGTGGTTTATTTGACATCTCACATAACAATTTATTTGGACACATGAACTTAAACACCAAAAAATAAATTCGAATTGCAACAATGAATGAATGTTGTGGCTTTTTTTTGCTAATTATATACAAAGTTAGGATTAAGGTGCAATTTTGGGTGATGATTTTATTTTGCAATTTGATTTTTAAATTTGTTTTTGTTGGGAATGAAGTGGCATTTAACATGACATGTGACGTGGCATACTTACCGAACACGTGGACTCCGATCGCTGGAAAATATAAATGTAGTCTAAATTGCAACAGTGAAGAAATGTCGTGATTTTTTTTTCTTTTTTGCAATTATTGAAAAGTGGGGATAAATTTACAATTTTTGAAAAAGTGGTGATTTTTTTTTTTTTTGCAATTACGTCTTTTAAATTTGATGCATTTTACTGTATCAGACAAATCATAGTCGTTGATTTTGAACACATGTACTAAGATTTGTTTGATATCGTAAAATGCATCAAATTTAAAATTTATACGGACAAGTAAAAAATTTCAAAGTTTTTGCAAAGAATTGTAAAATAATGTATAGTCCAGATAAAAAAATATCTTTAATCATTATTATTATTATCAATTTCCTCTCACTAATTCTTTGCATTTTGAGAATTTTGATTTTTTTATTTGCAATTTTTCTTGTAAATATTTATTTCATTAGTTTATTAATAAAACTTACAATTATTTTGCATAAAAAAATAAGATACAATAAATACCGACCTCTTTCAGAAGGGATAATGGACTGACCCACCCGAACAATGACTATGTTACTTTAAACAAAACGAAGAATTGAACGAATTGTCATAGCACCCCTCGACTAAGCCATTCGCTGCAGACAACATTTCAATATAGAAGTCTCCATGGTCATTTCTTCCCATATTGTCAAGTTGGACTCTATCTTGCAAGATCATTAAATAAGATTTTCTCAACAACTACCTAATCGGATATCAATCTAATCAAGATCAAATTAACTATATTGATATTCCATGAATTATGGGAAAGTAGATATATTGACTCTAATTTCATTCCTAAAAGATCAATTGTAAGATAAATGATCGGAAAAAATTGTACAAAAAAACTCCCAATTGAGCAATAGTTATACATATATGTAACTTGACCGACCAGATTTGGCCAACCAGGACACAATATACTATTTTTCTCCCTAGATCAAATTACTTTTATTTCATTTAATTTTACTTAGTTGTTTGACCAAAATCCACCCTCCGAATCTACACCGTCAACAAAAAGTATTTCTAAAAAATATAATAATCAATAATAACAAGAAGTCACAGTTTCAATGATTTTAACTCGCAAATCATTAACATTTTGTAGTTAATTTTAAAGAAGAAGAAGATTAAAATTTGAGACTTAAATATATACACTTACCACCTGTAGCGGCTAGGACAAAATGATGCATGGCTAATTAAATAATTAAATCTCTAATTGTTTGATTTAATTACGTGCGTTTCAAAAAAACGATATAATGCATAATTAATTAATCAGTTGTATATTTTAAATCGAGAAGCATAGGTTATAATTTAATAATGATATTGTAAAACGAAACCCAAAGGTATCGTAGTCGAAAACCGAAAATTTAAAACGATAAAGGGTGGCTCGTTAAGGGTTCGTGACCCAAATCATCGAAGTACATAAAATCGAAAGTTGAGACACAAAAGATCATAACTTGGGCACACTTTTCGATAAAGATTATCTCTCCCTCTCTCTCTAGCTTTTCGGCCGGTGGCGCTGCCTCTTCCTCCTCCGTTTCGTTCGATTTTTACGTTAAAATGTAGCCCTCACCGAGCCTATCCCGGATCCGGGCTCGGATCGTCGAGCTGCCGCCGCCTCTGCTGGAAATCTGCCAGCAAAGGCGCGGCCTTTCTCTTCTCTCTCCTCTCCCTCTCTTCCTTTCCCTCTCTTCTCTCTCTCTCCTCGACGTGACTGTTGTGTGGTGTGTGTGTTTGGGGCGGCGCCTCGTTGCGCCGTTGTGTGTGGGAGGAGTCGTCGGCGACACGGTGGTCATCGGGCAAGGCTGTGTGTGTGCGCGTGCAGGTGTGTGTGTGTTATGGGTGGCGTCATGCGTGGCGATGGGTTGGTCGCACAGGCGTGGTGATGGGTTGGTGGCCGGCGACGCGGTGTCGCCAGCAGTGGTGTGGTGGTGGAAACGGGGGAGGCGACAGGCAGGGGGGTTTGGGGGAGGGAGGGTTTGGTTGCAAATTTGATAAGTTGGGGGACCTAATTGCAAACCCTATATTTTAGTTTATTTTCTTTTTGGCCCTTGAGCTCTTTAATATATCATTTTAGCCCTCAAACTCTCGGAATTTAGGTTTTAAACCCCAAAGGTTTTCAAACTTTAGATTTTGACCCCCAAAAATTTCGAAAATTACACTTTGACCCCAAAGGTTTTGAATATTTCAAAAAGATCCCAAAACTTTTCTGATTTTACAAAAATATCACTGGTCAAAGTCAACCATTTACCAAAATTTATGAAAATGCCCCTGCACCTTTAAACACTTCATTTAAGCTCGTTTTCCTCCGTTTAAGCCCGTTTTTCTTTCGTTCAAACTCTAATCAATTCCTTTACACTCTATGATCTTTAACCTTCCACACTCGTTTCTTCATTCTTGATCTCTAAAGTTTTCATTTTGTTTCGTTTTACCCTATCGCTTCTTTTTCGAGAGAGAGTTTATATAATTAATTATGCATATTTATCGTAATAATTAATCTAAGAAACCTCTTTACATGTGTAGGCTCTCAAACGGAACAAACATTTTAGAATTTGATATTTTGATTTACACGCGGATAACCACCGAACAAGGTGGGGGTAACTTCTAATCTCTATATGTTTATGTTTTCCGTATTTGATATATGAATTGTTGAACCATATGTGCCGTGATTATATACTGTGAATAATGTGTTCATATTATTATATTTTGAAAGGACTAAGGTCCACATTCATGCTACGGAGGGACTGGTGGTCCGTAAAAATCACCAACGGTATAAAAACCGTTTTGTATGCTACGGAGGGACTGGTGATCCATAAAAATCATCAATGGTATAAAAACTGTTATGCATGCTACGGAGGGACTGGTGGTCCATAAAAAGTACCATCGGTATAAAAACCGTTATGTAGGGTAAGACGGGTTGCACCCGCACTTATTTGCAATTATGTGTTATGCATTCTATGTGCTGTGTCTAATTGCCGAAATTATATATGTTTGATTTGTTTAACTGTTAAATAACTGTTAAAACATAGAAATTATCCCCACGAGTATATTCAACGCACTCACCCCTGTTTGTATTCACACTACAGGAAATGATGAGAGTCAAAGATACGTAGAGAGGGTGGTGCCATATCAAGTCTTCTTTTTTTGCTTTTCAAAACTAGATGTTGAAATGATATTTTAATAGGGTGCAGCTATCCACACCCCACTATTTTACTAAACACACTCACTTCAAGTGTTACTGTTCACATGTGTGTTACTGTTCACATCACATGTGAACAGTAACACTTAAAGTGGGGTGTGTTTAGTACTTCTTGGGGTGCGGATAGCCGCACCCATTTTAATATTTCACGTTTGTAAAGCTATATCGTATTTTCTTTTGATGGATCCTGTATGAGATTTTCCGCTGCTTAAAGTTTTAAACGTTTTGTTTCGGCTGGTGCCGATGTTTTGTATATGTAAATCTTTTTATCGTTTTCTATCTTTTTCTTTCTATATAAAACGTATGTTCTTATTTTCTTTCTCTGCATGCCCTTTATGTAACTCTGATAAAAATATGTTTTAGAAATGAGGCGTGACACCACCAGATTAAACCGTGCAAGTGATTGGCATTTGTTATTGTTAGTTCCTCTTTTTTTAGCAGGTAACTCTTCAATAACAAATAGAAAATTCAATGATACTATTTTTTTTTCTTACATAAAAATGGTGGAGTGCTGTAACTCTATTTTAAAGTCACTTTATGTATCTTTTATTTAGTTGATATATTTATTTTATTGACGAGGCAACATTTGCTGGTTAGCCAATTAATGAAATTGACATAATGAATTCATCTCTTTTTAGTGCTTCTACCAACCGTCATGAACTCAATTTATTCACTAGAAAATCAATTTCTGAAGTTGTTATGACTTATTGCCAATAATTAAGATATGTTGTCATCTTGTAAATATTATATTTTTAAAATTATTTTCATTATACACAAATATAGTCCTGATAATATAAAATTTAACATTGAGTTTTTTTATATAAACCGACTTTAACACAACATAGTAGTAGTACTTTATAACAAGTTCTTTTAATTATAATACAAAGTACTATTAATGTTAAGTTTGCGTCATAAGAAAACTCAACATTGAGTTCTCCGTACAAATTAAATAATTTTCAATGAGATTTGGCCCATAAAAGAACCTAATTTTTGATTATATATCACTATATACTAATACACACATCATAAGTAAAACAAGATGTATAGTAAGTACCATGAAAATTATTGGAATAAATAACTACATTCGTATAAATGAGTGATACCACAACAAAATGATATTTTTTAGATAACAAAAAGTCGTCTCCAATAAGTCTTTGCAAATACATTATTAAAGATTGCATGTCATCTTTGATCAATTAAACCAACACCCATGTTTCAAATAATTTAATTGAAATTAAACTGTCTCTTTTACTGTTGCGACAACAAACGATTTTTAAAAGTATAGTTTTAATTAACTTCGTTGAGTCTCTAGTCAATCCGTATTAAATATCACTCATAACCACACCAATAATCTCATTTTAAATTAGAACATGAACATTTTTTTAGTCTTATATTTGAATTATCTTCACGAGATGATCGAATATATAAAAAGGCATTGGGACAACTACATTTTCTTTAAAAATATCAAAGTATAATATCGAGCCAAGTGAGTGGAGTTGCATAGTCTCTCAATTATTATGCTATTACTACAATTAATCATTTTTCAACTTATTGTACATTTTATTGTTCAATTATTTTTAGCGGCTTTTAGTATAATTAAACATCAAATTTATGGAATTCCCGCATTTTATGGATCTTGTAGTGAGTAACATCATAATTCGATCATTTCAAGCCTGCTCATGGCAATCACTACTGATATCTTTTAAAATTTGAAGTACCTCATGATGAAAAGTGGAATTAAATTTTGGCTGCATTTATCTTTTCTCAAAAATATATAATTTAAGAGTATTACTTTTTACATAGAAATCACAGACACAAATACTTATAGATCACAATCTAAGTAAATTTTTACAAGTGATCGATCTTTATTTAAATTTTTAGGTTATATATAATAGATTGACTATCTTGAAACTAGATTTGTTAAACGATCTTACAATAAAATTGTACTTCATTTACAGATCATGAGTCTTTTTTAAGAAGTTGACTTAATGTGGAATATAATTGCCCTTTACAATTTAATTAAGTAATTGTTAGAATTATCGTTACAACTTCTAGAGCTATACAAAGCCAAGAACATTACCTCATGATATAACGATGATTATTGGTTTGAAAAGCTTTAAAGTTATGATCAATAGTTGAATTATAAGAGAGCCATCTTTTGTTCTACATTGGAATTTTATCGATTCATACCCTAAAAAATAAGTTAACTATCAATATAGGGTATGAAAGATAAATCTTATCAATTCAAGGTTTGTGAAAGATTGGAAACTATCAGATTAAGATTCCAAAATGAAACGGCCTAATATAAATTTATTTTGGAATTTTAATTTGATAGTTTTAAATATTTCAAGCCTTGAATTGATAAGATTTATCTTTCCTATCCCGTCCAGGCCTAAATCGATAAAATCATATTTTTTTAATTTTATTTAGAAAATCTAATATATTTTATTCTAGCTTAACAAAGTGACATGATGGATCTCTTCACATGATTTTATCCACTTTAATTGGTAGAATACAAGTGGTAGTGGCCTAGTCGGTATATGAAAGTGATTCGGGAATGAGAAGAACCAATATCATATGTACATATGTTTAATCAAGTGTCTACCTTCAAATTATAACAAATTAGAAGACAAATAAAGAACTACTATTTTCTTGTAAAATTGCATTCTTAAAATTTATAATGATAATACTCTATTTACACATTGGTATTATTCATCAAAAGAAAATTTAATATAAAAAAACATTGAGGAGTAAATTAAGAACATAGATTGCTGCACTCTACCCATCTATGGAGATGGAATATCACTTTCAAAGTTGCCAAAACTCTTTTGTCTAAAAAAAAAGGTCAAAACTCATTATTAAGCATATGAACTTTTAAATTATTTCTTACTAAATTCCCAATTAATTTTCAAATTTTATATTAGTAAATATTTGTACGTTTAGCCGTTTAACAATGTCCTTGTCTTTTATTTATTTATTTATTTAATAATTACCAAGTCATTGTCGATGGATCCTTAAACCCATCCCCCCCTATAAACCATTGAACTTTATGAATTTGTTTTACTAAACTTTTAATACGTAGTAATAGGTTTAACCTAGCGGCTAACATCTACATAAATAACAGAGAACATTTATATAAGGACATAATAAATAAAATTTGTAAGTTTAATAGATGTAGAAATAGTTAATTAGCAAAATAAAATTTTAAAGTTCAGAAGTTTGATAAAAACACACACAAAAAAAGAAACAAAAAAAGAAAAAGAAAAAGGGAACGAGGGTTTAATATAATAAAACTTGGAGGTTCATGAGTGAATATTTTTATGTTCCCTTCCAATTATGCAATGTGATTTGTAATATAATGATGTCAATCATTCAAATTATACAATAATGTGATTTGTATTTTATATAATGATGTTAACCATGTCATTAATACAAGTCTACAAAATAATATATATAATTAATGATAAATTTAGCTAGTCTTGTTTTCACCTCATGTGCTACGACATTTTTCTTTTGGAATGAGGGAATATTTGTTCTGCGTTTTTCAATGTGATAATAACATCTTAATTTGTTTGATATAATAATAATAATAATAATAATAAATCATTTTTCTTAAAAAGCGATTGAATCGCAAAAAAAAAATGTTATTTTGATATATTTTTCTTTTAAAATGCAAATTTATTCACGATTTTGTCAACTAATAAAGAACTGAAGACATTTAAAAAAAATTATAATTATTTAATTTTGTGTACAACATGTACTATATGTATTTTTTCATTTTGGAATCTAATTTTCTTTTTTCGATCACAACCTGTACTATATGTTTTTTTTTTTTTTTCAATTTTGCAATGCTCGACAACAAATTCTGGCCAAAAAACATACATGTGATTTGCACATGCGCAGCTGGAGGACATATTGTCATTTTCTCTTTAATTAGACGATTTACCCGAAAAATCGACATTTAACCCTAATTCATTCACCATTCCTAAAATCAGCCACAAATCCAAAACAGTTCTATGTGTTTTCATTTACCATTAAAAACTAGTTGCAACACCAAATTTTCTCCCATCTTAAAAAAGAAAATGACAAAAAATGTCACATATGCATGTACAAATTATGTATGCGCTTTTCATCGAAATTTGTTGTCAGATGTTAGTAAAAAAAATAAACGTGTAGTACAGATAAAAAAATACAAATAATACATATTAGAAAACAATATTAACTTCGAAATATCGCGTAGTTATAACAATTGTATACAAAATTATGGAATCGAGAGTCTCGTTTAAAAAAAAAAAAAAGAAAACAAGTAGGGGCATGATGAGGATTGAACAGTGCAGACAAGAAAAGGAAAGGGAGTTGGGTTTGATTTGGATGGAACGATGGCCATCTCCATAAACAGACATTTCGAAAACTATATGCAGCCAATGCTCAATCAACAAGAAATTTCTAATTCGCCATAACATCCAGGCAAAATGCCAAACATCTCTCTAATTTAACTACTTCTCTCTCTAGTCCCTTTCTTCATCTCTACTCTGTCGTTTCTCTCATCACTTGCCTCACTCTCTCCAAAGCTCTGTCGCTAACACACACTGGATGTGGATGACCTGATTGGGAAAGCATTGCATTGCTGCATTAATTCGGGGCGTTCTGTTTTTACTTTCCTTCTTTCTCTTTCCCAGGTTCCCCCTTTCCCCCCTTTTTTTTAAGGAAAAAATTCAGCCACTTTTTAGTTGTTTGTGTTTCGCTGTGTTAATCTGCAAATGGGTTTGCTTGGGCTAATCACTTTTCTGTGTTTGTGAGATATTCTTGATTTTTTTTGAGGTTCAATTTTTGTTGTTTTCTGGTTTTGATGGTTTTGGAGCTCTTTTAGCTCATATCTAGATCTATTGCTCATACATACATAGCCTCAAATATGTTTTGTTTGTGTATACAAGTGATTTCTTTCTGAATATTTTGTGGGGTTTTGGGTTTTTGAAGGAAAACTTAAAAAAAGAGTTTTTTTTTTATAAAATCTTTGACAGTTGAGAAGATTGAGATTAAACTGCTAAAAAATGGAGGAAAGAATGAAGAAGTATAGGCAAGTTAGCCCTGAAAGAGCCAAAGTATGGAAAGAAAAGTCCCCCAAATATCACTACAATCATCACTATAATCAACAGCAGCATAACAACAAAGTGCCAGTGGTCTATTATCTGTGTCGAAATCGACATCTTGAGCATCCCCATTTCATGGAAGTCCCCCTCTCTTCCCCTGATGGCCTTTATTTGAGAGGTATCTAAATGCTGTTTGTTCATGTGTGTCTGTTGAGCATCAGTTACTTGGTATTGAATCCTTTTGGATTAGTGATAATTGTGTTTGTTTTGAAGATGTGATCGAAAGGCTAAATGCTTTGAGAGGCAGAGGGATGGCTTCGATGTACTCGTGGTCTTGCAAGAGGTGATTAAATGGTCCATTGATTGTCTTTCTTTAATCGTGTAGTTCTCTTTGCCTGTGTGAATGTGTTGTATAGATTTTAGTGTGTAATTTGTCGATGCAGGAGTTATAAGAGCGGATACGTATGGCATGATCTTTGCGATGATGATTTAATCCTTCCTGCTCATGGGAATGAGTATGTTCTCAAGGGCTCTGAGCTCTTTGAAGAATCCAATTCAGGTAATAATTAATGTCATTTGAGTGTTCTAATTGAATTTACTAGGGTTGTATTTGGATTGAAGGATTTGAAATGAATGGATTTCAAATCTACTCAAATTGGAGTGCATTCAAAATCCATCTAAATTGCTCAAAAATTAGTAATAAAAGTGATGGATTTCAAATCCATATCAATCCAAACATCACAAATGGATTTACTACTATGAATTTCAAATCCTTCTTTATATCCCTCAATCCAAACACAACCTACGTAAACTTGTTTAATTATGTCTTGGAAATTGCAGTGATGAGTTAGATAAACTTCACTCAAAAACATGTGAGTAGGCTTTCATCTGTGGCATGCATTTTCATGTGCTGTGCAATAAAATTGGAGAAACTGAAGGCTTATTTAGTGTTCTAGTCGAAATTGTTCTTATATCTGTTTGAAACAATGCGTTTCTTTCACCATTGGAAACAATTTTCATTATCACCTCAAACTGGTTGGTAATGCAAATAAATAACGAAAGAGAGAAATTAATATACCTTCCGCGCACCTGCGACTCTTTTCATCGTCTTGAGATAGAAATATGCCATCTTGTTGATAATCGACACGTGTTTCTTCTAGGTAATTTTAGTCCAGCTGAGACTGTCATATTACAGAATCAGAAAGCACTTCCAGAACCTCCATCTTCTAGAAGCCAAGAGGAATCTTCATCTTCGTCTAGCTTGAATGGAAGAACCACAAAGACTTCTCAGGACGATGAATTATCTCCTCCGGATCAACGCCCTTGCTCATCAGCCATGTCTCCAGAGTTCAGCAATGGGAAAAACTCCTCTTGGAATGGCTCTTTGAGCCTCACAGAGTATAAAGTCTACAAGAATGACGGTCTTGCCGATGCTTCCACTCAAACTGAGGAAAATGGTAGCAAAGCTGTTGGAACTCGAGAGACTTGTATGAGAGGCGTTTCAACTGATGATGGATTGTTGGACCCTGACAGTAGTGGCACTCGGGTGAAAGCCACTCCAGAGATTTGCAGAGACTTCGTCTCACCACCTCCATCTACGTCGAGTGCTTCTTCATCGAGTGGTAGGACCGATACATTGGAATCTCTCATTAAAGCTGATGCTAGGAAGCTCAACAGCTTTAGGATACTTGAGGAGGAGGAATTTCGAATGCCATCCAATGCTAAATTAAAGGCTTCAAGCATGATAATGCAGTTGATCTCTTGTGGTTCTATATCTGTCAAAGATCACAGCTTTGGCCTTATTCCAACCTACAAGCCAAGGTTTTCACACTCCAAATTTCCATCCCCATTGTTCTCGACATCATTAGTGTTGGGAGAGCTTGATTGCCTGGCAGAAAACCCTCGTCTTATGGGCATGACGTTGGAAGACAAAGAATACTTTAGTGGGAGCTTGATAGAAAGGAATATGATCAAGGAAGGAGTACCCAATCTCAAACGATCTTCTTCGTTCAATGCTGACAGGTGAGATCTTCTTCATCATCTAATGTAGAACTTTTTGTTTTTGTCATGATTAATAGATCCTTGATATTCACTCTCACCTTGAGAGCTCTTGAAGCACTATTAGGTTAGGTTTTAAAACCACATACTAATTTTGGCTGGTTATATAATGGTACTCAAACAACATTAAACCATAGGTATTCAGTGTGATCATAATATGAATGTGAATGGTGTTACAACATCCATTGAGTTATAAATATTTTCCCTTCTTTTCTTAACATTGAAACAAAGAAAATCCTTTGGCTATGCAGAAGTACTGAGCAATTCGATTCTAGCGAAGACAAAGAAGAGGAAAGTTCGACACGCACGAAGTGCATCCCTAGATCGATAAAGGTTTCTCTAAGCAAGCAGCCAAGGTGTGAATCAATGAGATCCCCTGTTTCTGAGGGGCCCAGAATCTCATCAGATAGATCTCAAAGCTCACGAACAACTACACCTGCCACATCCATTGGGGGGAGCAAGAGAACTACTGATCCCCTCTCGGTGAAAAATCAATCACGAAATCATGATGAAAATGTGATCAAAATTGAAGAAAGTTAAATTCCAAACCTTCTTTAATCTTACAGCATTTACCAGGCCAGTTAGTTTATTACACTGCTTTCATAATCATGTGAGTTGACATTCTCTTTCCATTTTTGTCTAACAGGCTTGCTTCAGGAGCTCGGGTTATAATACAATCGACAGCATCTCCCGAAGGCTGAGTGGGAGAGAGAATTCAAGATTAGGGATATGCTACAATCATCATGTTTTCATACACACTGCTTCAATTTCACAATGAATTCCAACTCTTTGATGGACCAATGGTTTCTACTCATTCGAGGTGATTCTATTGTCCAATGGAGAAGCATTTTGTTATGAAACCAGTCAGTTATATTTGAGCAAATTCTGCTAAATTTTTGTTCTTGCTGGCAAGACAGTGAATGTAGGAATGAGTGACATTTCTAGTGAGAATGAGTGTTGATACCAAAGGATATGATGTTGGAAAAGTTCAATCTGCCTTGCTATTTTTGTTGTTCTATGTTTCTATTAAATTCAAAATGTGTAAATGCCAATATGGAGATTAGTGTCATACTTATTACACCATCTTGGTGTTGAGAATGTCGAGACATTTGCAGGTGTTGGGACATGCAAGAATCTGTTTGTTTGTGCCTATTTAATTTGCAACTTCTAGAACTATAGAAATCAAGAAAAGTTTGGAAGTGTTGACTTTTCTCCAAGAAGCATTGGATGCTGATGCTTTGGACTTGAGAAGGTTTGACCAAACATGGAAAGTTATAGATTTAAAGTCAAAATCGCCTTTTAATTTATTCCACATTTGGGGGGAAGTGGGAATCCAATCTTAAGATGCATAGAGAATGACAAAAAGATGTCCCCCACCTTTTGGTCTCTTGCAATAATTTTTTTGAAATTAATTACTGCTGGTTATTATTTTTTAAATTAGATTATTATATAACCACCTATATGAATTTCCCCACCTATAGTGGATGATTCTGAGTAGTTTATATTTGAATGTAATATTTACTAGGCAAAAATTCTATTCAATTGAGTATTTGAGCCTTTGTATGCTCGATTCATTTTATTGAACCCTTTAAATTTTATTGATGCTTACATGAAAGATCTTTTAATGGTTCTCTATGAGCAAAATGAAAATTAAATTAATCAATAATGCAATATAAATAATTACTGATGTTATCTACAAAACGTTCAATGTGAACAAAGTAACAGTTTAAAAATTCAATAAAACAAAATAAATGTGCGTAGGCTCAATAAAATAGACATGAAAATTTAAGAGCTTACAAATAAAATTTGCCTATTTATTACTACATAATTACACATTTATGAAAATGTGTGAAAATATATAGTAAATATTAAAAGTGGAATGACTGGAATCCATCAAGTAATAGATAAGAATACGATTTGTCTCATTTAGATTTTTTATAACTATTTGTTAGTCAAATTATTTCCAAGTGAGAGAATTTCATTTGTGGGGGTGGTTGTTATAAAGTAGGACATGTGCATTAAAAAGGGGAAAAGTTTGGGGCATTGAATAAAAAGTTGAAAAAGGTAGGGACTTAGACATGGGTGGCGCCAATCCTAGTTTTAAATTAAAGTGATTCTGAATTATTAACTATAGTAAAAGGCCTCCAATAACGTGCACATAACATCAACCTTATAGTTCCCAAGAAAAATAATAAATAATCGAATTGAATTAATCCTTTTATGATCTTAATAAGTTAATAGGGTCGACCAATCTAAATTCCACTTGAATTTATAAAAATGAATTTGAATTGTGGTTAATAAAACAATATCTCATCGAATTATATTTATATTCGTGAGATTGTTCCATATAAATTTTTATGAAGAGGTTCATAACTCAAAATCAAGATTACCACCTGCTTAAAAAAATGATATTTGAATATTTGATGATAAAAGTGAACTTTCAGATTAATTCTTGGAGCACTCTAAGAAATGAAAAATTTATGATTATGTTAACAAGTGTTTTAAACACAACTGAAACTTAACTTCTAATTGTATGAGATGAGTGAGTTTTATGTGAGACCGTCTCACGGATCACATTACGTGAGACGAGTCAATACACAATCCACACTTCATAATTCATGTATAAATTAGTGAAAATGAGTTTGGTTTGTGGGTTAAAAGGATCCGTCTCACGGAAACTATCCGTGAGACCGTCTCACGCAAGTTTTTGTGGTATGGGATTTATGTATAGACAATTTCAAGGTTAAATAAGGATAATTAGATTTACTTCCCTTAAACGTAACAGTTAGATATACATATATAACAAGGACAAATAAGTTATTAAATAATATTTTACAAATTTTTAAGTATCGAAAAATATTATTTGAAATAATAGAGAATTTAAAACACAAATTGATAAAATTATAAAAACATAAATCACTCCACATGCATAAAATAACATATAATGCAATGACATAAATCTTACAAAAATTATATTATATAAATCATACTAAACATAAACAAAAATATATAAATAGATTCACAATAATCATGATTTGATATTAAAAATTAATTCAATATAAAATGAATAGAAGAGGAATATTCCAAGTAGAGCAAACCATTGGGAGATTATTGGTCTCACGTATAAGTTTTTTTTCTTTTTTTTTGAAACAACGTATAAGAGCACCCTCAACAGTTCGCCATTCTAGCGCCCACCGTCATTTTTGTTCTCTCAACAGCACGCCATCTTCGGCGCTATTGTGACGCTACATGTGAAGCCAAGCTATTCCAGCGCCAGTTTTTTCCTTTTTTTTTTTTTTCTTAAACATCATCCAAATTTTTGTGGAAATGGGCAATTTCATGGGCTAATTTTTGGGCCAATTCATGTGGAAATGGAAATGGAAAATTGGCTTAATTTAATAATTATTGGACCAATTTATATATTTTGTAAATGTTTATTAATTTTATAACAATTTGAGGTAATATAAGTGTTAATTTTTCAATATGAATGATAATATAAAAATGTAAAATAATATGAGTGGAAATTTGAACGACGTTGTTGATAATATAAAATTTTAAAATTAACACAGGTTATTTTTCAACATGGATAGTAAAATTATGAGAATCGGGAAACAATTACATAAAATTACTAAATTATAATTTAAATACATTAAAATACATGAAAATGAAATTATAAGATTACTAAATATTGATTCAATAAAAATAAGTTATTGTTTTTGTTTTCATTTTATATTGAGTTTCAATCAATTAATGGTATTAATTTTTATTTATTAAATTTAAAATATAAAAAGTAAAAACTATATTAAATAATGTATACATGTGCAAATATGTTATCCAATTATAACAAAAATTAAAAAATATAATTAAATAAATTATTAATTAGAAGTAATATGGAATATTCCTTTATTGTGTAAAATTTAGTGCATATTGCTGGAGATGAAACATTGTTTCTGCACTACTTTAGTGCAGTTTCTGCACTAGAGTAGTGTAGACTGCTGGAGATGCTTAAAATAGTGTAAATGGTTGTTGATGATCTCTTAGTATTGGTACTAAAAAAATTAAACATACTTGGAACACTAGAGGGATTCCTGCATAAGAATTTTAGGTTGTAGGAAAGACATAAACAATAAATTTCTTTATGTACTTTTTTTTTTTTTTTTTGCGTGTTCACTTATTTTAACAAATTGTCATGATATGCGTAGGAAAAGATTAACAAACCTTCGTAATAAGGAAACCAAGAACCATTTGTCCTAAAATAGAAATAATATATGCATTGTCAATAAAAAAAAGTCACAACCTTAACTAATTAGGAAAGATAATGGGCCAAAAACGATGGGTAATATGGGCTTTCTAGATCAGCTATAAAGTGGGTTAGCTATTAGCCCATTTACATGATTATCTACATTATATATAGTATTATCAGGATGGAGCTAGGTTTTTTGTATAGATGTGAGATTTTATCTTAAAGATTAATCAATTATTTAAAAATAGATTATCAGATAAAATACATAATGTTAATATAAACTAGCTAGCTAATTATACGCATATAATGATGATGATCACTAAATTTTTACATACAGGGTTGTAAATTCTAAAGAGATCGTTCAGCCGTACTAAATAATGCAACAATAAATAAAAATTAAATAACTTGATAAAAAAGAATATTTCTAAATAAATATGGCTAAAAATGAGGGTTCCTCTACATAAGATGATGACAAGATAATTGCATTTTGCTCTTTTATTTGTAGTGGACAAGAAAATAGTGTTATTCTTTATAACAACTTTGAATTTACACGTAATATATATAATGAAAATAGAGTTTTGATATAAAACCCTAACATTTTGTTGAGAAAGCTAATCTTGATGAATGAAAGATTGCATTAGGATTAGAAAGGAAAGATTACAGAGTAGGAGAAGTTACAATGTAGAAGAAGATAGAGACTAAAATTTTAATCTTAGAGAGCTATTCTATCTCTATTTATAGAAGACTACTTCTATAGTTTTATTAACTAACACTTGAGATCAGATATACTTTTGCATAACTAATCAACTAATCTTTGTTAAGTCGTTGCTGAGTTTGTAGCTGAGCTGGAAAGTTTGATTGCTGAGCTGGATTTCTTTCCTCTTGATACATTTAGTTTGTATGGAGCTAAATTGATTTATAATTCGAGTATTATATATCATATATTAAAGTAGAACTTTTTTGATATCGTCTCATGGATTTAATTATGTAAAACAGATTAACATGATACAACATATACCCTATAATTCATATGTTATTTGTTGATATATATGAATTTCGTCTCAATAACTATCCATAGATTGTGACCTAAAGTTTTTATGTACAAACTATTAATGATTTTTAATGTAGATGATGATATTGTTTACTACATTAAAACTTTGACTCCGTGAATAATCAAATATTGGGCTCTATATATATGACTTTATAAAAATATTCTTGTTTATAGTATCAAATCATATTAAGAGCATAAGTAAAAATAACAATTGATCATTTCACTTAATTCAACAATTACAAGAGAAATTGTGAAATTCACTTCGAGCCTTAAAGTTCAATTGCTATATGAGTAAGAAAGATTTAATTTCATTCACAAAAAAAAAAAAAAAAAAAAAAGTAATTTGTTATGAGCTCATGAGAATCAATAGTTGCACAGCACTCAGCAGCAGCCAGCAGGTGTAGAATATTACATTTGGACATCACCACTCGTTGACTTTTCAATTATTAAACAAAGTCAACTCCTTTTATATATATATATATATATTGATTGCAATAATCTAATCTAAATTGAAAATTATACGCTATACTAATGAAATATTCGCAATTCTGATTATAAATATATTCTAACCAATCCATTTTGTAGGAACTCCTATATATGTGTGTGTATATATATATATATATGTTTATTTATTTGTATATAAATAACACATATTACATTTACTGTGTTTTTTTTCCTAAAATTATTAACTAGAGTGGTTTTCCAATATTTTTCCTTTGTGAAACTTGTGCCAACTGTTTTCACTACCCCTACAAGTTTTTCTAGCTTTTGAGTTATTAATAATAAGAGCAACCACAATTCATACACTTTTTTGGTCCAACATGAAGGAGAGAGGGGATGATGGATCCAAACCTTTGGATCCAAAAAGTGAAAAAATAAAATCATTTGCAGAGCCAGCACGTACGTATCATGTCAGATTCTGATTGGCGCGTGATTCACACACGCTGAATAGGCGCGTTATGGGACCCGATAGCTGGGTCCCAGATCTCCTTTTTCTGTTTTTTCCTTTTTTTTCTTTTTTTTTAAATTTATTCTTTTCTCAAATCTGTAAAATACGTTTTTTCTGCTTTTATTTTTATTTTATTTTATTCTATTTCCTTTCTTTTTGGAACCACTTATTATATCTTGTAATTATTCTTATCCACTAACATTAATTATCGAGATTGTAGGAAGTTGTATTGTATTAATTTTTTTGTTCATTCTTCTTTTAATATAAATTTGCCAATTAATCCTAATGCTTTTTTTAATTAAGGTAATAAAAGAGTTTCAAGTTTATTATTATTTTTTTATTCATTTTCCATTAATTATCAAGATTGCTGATAATTTGTATTTTTTTTCTTTTATTTTATTCAACTTTGTATGAATTTTAAAATTTTATCATTTTAAAATTTTAATTAAATAATTTATATATTATCAAAATAAATTATATTTTTAATTCTCTATAATCATGATTTGATTATATTCGTGCATTCATAAATTAACTTGATGTATTTCAATGAAATTGCTAAAAAATATTTTTAACCACAATATAAAAATTAATTTGAGGCTTTCAAAAAAATTGAAACTCAAATTATAAGATAAATTTTAAGTATATCCCAAAAGCAAGATTATATTACACATTGGATTCCAACTTTATGAAGGGTTTAATTATATTTTTAACTTGTAGTATCATTGCATTGTCAATTATATATGTAACTTGTTGTGGCATTGTGTTGTCAATTCTAGATTTTTAACATTTAATAGCATTGTGTTGTCAATTCTAGATTTTTAACATTTAATAGCATTGTGTTGTCAATTCTCTGAAAAAGCGAGTAGTCAAAATTTCATCATAAATGTGGCTGAAAAAAATTCGCTGCAACCCCATATTTTTTAGGTATAGGTGGATCTAGTCGTATCAGTGCTGACAATTTAAAAGTGATATTGGTGGATATAGTCACATAAGTGCTAGCACTGTAAAAGCAATAACTTAAAACGGTTATATGACATGAAACATCCACCTATATTACATTTTTTCTTTCATTTAATTTAATTTCACCCACATTTTTCCTTCTATAAATAAACCATCATATTTACAAGAAAATACACTTCTCCACATCCATTCTCTACTTTCTCTTCTACACTTTCTTTTTCAATTTGTAGTACTTGTCTTATTGAAATTTTTGCAGAAATGAATGCAAATACTAGGAAAATGTTACAAGATTGGCTAGATTCTCAAAATGTGGAGGATGCAAATGATACTTCCCAAAATTCTCAAACCCCACATAATCTTCCATATTCTCAAATCAATTTTTTCGGTAAAGTTCCACCACAATTACCCCAAAATTTTCCATTCCCTCAGCATTATTCTCAAAATTTATCGGGTGTTGGAAGTATGATGAATTATACAAGCAATTTTCCCCAAGCAGATGGAATCTATCCAGAATGGGCTACTTTCGTTAAAACATTTCCATGCCCAGAGGATCTTAAGAGAAGATTGTTCAAAGAAAAACAAGAGGCTGCAAGAAAAGATGTTGAACGAGCATTTGGGGTGCTTCAAGCTCGATGGACAATTGTGAGAGGCCCAACACGATTTTGGTATAGGAAAAAACTTAAGGAAATCTTGTTGACTTGTATATTTTACATAACATGAGTGTTGAAGATGAGGGAAATATGATTACAAATTGATACAATGACGATGGTGATAATCCCGCAGAACACAACCGAGGCCCAACTCGAGAATTTCAAGAATTTCTCCGAATTAATACGGAGATACGTGATACTCAAGTGCATCACCAACTTCGTGCGGACTTAGTTGAGCATATTTGGGAACACTTTGATGTCTCGATGTAGAATTAAAATGCTTAATTCGTATCCGTTCAATTATCCTACCTTTAATTTTATGTACTTCATTTTAGTATTTATGAAAATGAAATAAACTTGTTTAAATATTTTATTTTAATATAATATTTTATCAATTTAGTTAAAATATATTTAATTAAAATTTGTGATATCAAATATAGAAAATGTAAATTAAATCTTATTTTAAATTAGGAGAGAGAAGATTGAGTGAAGATGAGACCCATAAAATAATGAATTTAGATTTGATGGATTGTGAGTGTGGATTTAAATTGATAAAATGTTGATGTGGAGAAGAGAGAATCAATTTTATGATTAAATGGATTGTATTTTGGGATAATGGGTTGTGGATGCTCTAAGTCAATTTGACTGTCCAGATAAACCCTCTAACTCTTATTTTTGCAAGGGAGACTTTTATATTTTAATTTCATAATTTATTTTATTGATATATTCCATTTGTATATCTAGTAATTATGTGATAGTCTGCATCAAATACACGACCAAATTTCTTTAAACAATAAAATAATATAAAAGTCAACTGGTAGACATAATCATTAATTATGTTTCCAGTTGTCAACTTCTTTTAGCAATTTAGTGCATGCCACGTAAGTATGTATTAACAACCTCATATCATATACATTTATACACATTTTCACACACACACATATATAGTAATAATAATACTTTTAAAATAATTAGCTAATTTTGCAATACATATATGTAAAGCCCATATATATATGTGTGTGTGTATTAACCAACAGATGTGAAGGAAAGATAAAATGGAGAGTGGTAGAGAAGATCAAACAGGATCAATCCCATTTGGAGAATATGCAAGTTCTGATTTAGGGATAGCAGAATTCATGGATAACCAAACCAACTTGGATCAGTTTATTGATGATCTCATTTGGGAAGAAGATAATGCACTTAATTCAATTGTCAACTTCACTTCTCAAGTAGTTGATTTTGATCATCAGCAGAATCATGGTGGCTGTTTGGCTAACATCCACCCATTTCCCCCTGTAGATCAAAGCTTGTTTGATTTCAACGATGTTGCAATGAACCATGTTGCAAGAAATATTAGTCCTGATTGCTCTACATTGAACGAGTTTCCAAACACCATAGTGGAAACAGATGAGGAGGAATCGTCTTCAACCACTAGTAATGCATCGGAGAAGAAGAAGCAGAAGAAGAGTGATAGATCGATAACTTTGATTTCAGAGAGACGGAGGAGAGGCCGAATGAAGGAGAAGCTCTACGCCTTGCGATCCTTGGTTCCTACTATCACCAAGGTTTGTTAATCTTTATGTCTAGTTTTTGCATCTTTTTATCTTTATGTCTAGTTTTTGCATCTTTTGAATCTTCTGTTTATTTTGGTATTTTATTTTGTATTCTATTTAAAAATATATATACTTGAGATTTTCTATTTTAAATAGTTGAAGATATCCTAAATATTAATGTTCTTCTCCAACATATATATTCCAATTTCAGCGATTCATGGTAGATGTATGTTTACTAGCTATTTTCGTCATGTACGCTTTAATGAAATCATATGTATTGATGGAATTGAAATATTGGTTGAAATATCATTTGCAATAGAAGATCTCGATTGTATATATGAATATTTACAAAACGCATGTAACTTAAAATGTATATATATATGTATTGAAAATTAATTAGTTGAGCAATGCAATATATATGAAATGCACAAATTAAATGAAATATTCTTTTGTTTATTCATTAATACTTCAATCTCATGTCATGTATAGTGGTGATATCTCATAGCATGTGATGATACTTGTAGAATAGAACATGACATTGTCATATCCTCATCGTAAATGTCAACTCATGGTTAATTGCTCAAAAGAATGGCTGACTTAGAAATATATTAGGTAAATGGGTTTATACTATTAGACTAGAGCTTCTAATTATATGTAAAGGTTGTGTGTGTGTGAATATAATTTTGTTGCATTCAAGATTTTTGATATCAAAATGTGGATGTTAATTGCAGATGGATAAAGCTTCCATAATTGGGGATGCAGTGTTATATGTGCAAGACTTGCAAATGCAGGCTAAGAAGCTAAGATCTGAAATTGCTGGCCTTGACTCATCATTCACAAAAGGGAATAATCATTACCATAATAGTAAAAATAATAAGAAGAAGAAACTAAAATCTAAGAAAATCAATTCTGCAAATTCCTGTTCTAATCCCACAAGCAAGAAGATTCTCAAGATGGACATAATAGAAGTAGAGGAAGGTGAGTTGTACGCGCGAATAGTATCGAAGAAAGAGAAAGGAGTAGCTGTATTGCTATACAAGGCCCTTCAATGCCTCACAACATTCATTGTTCAAACCTCTAATTTGGCCACTCTTTCTCAAAATTATGTCTTCACATTCACTCTCCATGTAAGCATTCATCTTTTCTGCAATGCCGTTTCATCTTTTTTGTTGATAATATGTGCACTGATTAAATAAAATCTGAGACTAAATGAAAAATGGATTAAAATATATAATTGTTTTAACTCTTTTTGAATGATGAAAAACAGACAACAGAAGAGGTGGATATGAACTTACCAAGCCTGAAGATGTGGATTACAAGAGCTTTTCTTGGCCAAGGATTTGATTTTGAAACATCCCTATCTGCCTAGCTACCTGATTCACACCAATTAAATTTCTATTTTATTATTATTATTATTATTATTATTATTATTATTATTATTATTATTATTATTATTATTATTATTATTATTATTATGTATGTTACAAATGTAATACAATGTCATTGTATATATAACATGTATTGACACAATAAATCATCATAAAAAGTACATTATTTCATATCTTTGACCTACTTCAAATAATACTCTTTAAAAATAAGCTATAATTAAGAATATGAAGCATATTTCTATAAGAACAAACCATATTCTTTCTGGTTTCAGCTATCATTAAATTTCTTTGACTTTTTATTTTTTATGATTATAGATTTTATTAAATGTTAATGTAACCTTAGTTTCAAAGTTCCTCTTCAGTCAAAACAATGATACATTATCAGCAGATTTACGATTAGATGATATTACTGAAATAAATATGAGTTGTTTCAAATAATTTATAAATTATGTAATATATCAATCCAACTGTCTAAAAATGTTGTGAAATTTCTAAAATAAGAAGAGTTCCTAAAAAATAAATAGAATCTAATAAACCCAACCCATTATTTTGTTGCCCGCATTTTATGGTACATAAGATTGTCATTGGTTAATGTTTCATGATAAATAATTTTTTTAAGTATAAATAAAACATAATACTATCTGAAAATGCATAAATGAGCACAGGCGTTAGCTCTAAAACTCGTGGTTGAATAATGGGCTCAAAACTTTGAAAAGTAGTGGGCTTTCAGTTGGCAATAATTTAATTTTCGATTGGCTTTTACTTTTTTTTTTTTAAGGCATGATTGGGGTTTTTTTATTTTAGTAACATTCTAGTATGTGATAATTTGGACAATGTATTTTACATATCAATGATTTAAGATAATTTGTATATATCCATAGGCTTAGCTAAAGAAAAGCACAGCTCTCTAAGATATCAGATTTGAGTCCCCACCATCATTTGTAAGTCAAAAAAAAAAAGAAAAAACGATTTAAGATAATTTTGCTTCTCTCGAAGTATCTAAAGTCTAAGTATTGCAATGATAATAAGTTAGGTTTACAGTATGTTATGTCTCAAATAGATTCGAATTTAGTGTAATGAACTTTTTACAGGTGTGAAATGGGTAACGCTTGTTGGTGCTGCACCTAGCTATGTTTAATATTTATTTTAAAAAAATATTATTTATATATATATATATATATATATAGTATTTGACTAATTCAAGTGCATTTATGAGTAATGTTTGAAGGTTCTTTAAAATTTTATTATAGTCTAATGTCTAAATTAGACTCCATTTAGGGAAAAAAGAAAAAAAAAACTTGTATGAGAATTATTAATAAATTTCATGGTTAAAAAATATTTTCTCATCTACACACTATACTTAATTTTACATTTTTTTGTAAATTTGTAAAACATTCCATTTTATCATATAAACTTTAGATGTAAGACATTTTACAGTATCAAACAAATCCTAACTATTGGTTTTGCACACGTGTTATGTATGATAAAGATTTGTCTGATACCGTAAAATGAATGAAACTTAAAATTCATTAGGCAAAGTAAAAAAATTCAATTTTTTTTACAAAATATATCAAATCACTGATGGTTCAGATTTGAAAATGTTATACCCTAAATTCTATTATAACTTTTTTTGTTAAAGGATTTAAATGGGCTGACCTTCCAACTTGTGATCACAAGTACATAACAGCTTCCAAAATTTTTTTTTAAAAAAAAAAAATTAATAAACTTCCAAAATGAAAAAAGAATGAGCCTAATCTGTAATTTTTTGAAATTTCACATGTAAATCTGTAAACTTTTTAAAGCACTGCAGTAACTTCCAGACAACTTTTTGAAATTTCACATGTATAAAGTTGTTTCGACATTTATTTGGTAAGATTTTGTTATTTTCTAAGTTTTAAATTCTTAATTAAAGGTGGGGTCCGTGGGGAGGGTTTTGGTGTGAGCTGTGTGAGATTTAATTATTCAATTATCAAATTATAGTATTCGAAAAAAGCAGCAATATTACACCTCTTTGATGTGGTCACTTCCCATGAAAAACATGTGTGCTTGAAAACATAACTAGATAAACTTATACAACCTTTATCCAGAAACTGATCACAATTTAGAATTGATATACTAGTCTATATCATTATCATTGCAACCAAATTCTTAATTTAATTTATTTCAAGGACTAGACACCTTTCTCTCCTCATAGTTATCGAAGAAAACAACTTTAATAGAAAAAGAATTTTCAAAGATTTTTAAAGATTGTATGATAGTGAATATATATCTCATATATATAATAATAGCACCAGACAAGAATAAAATCGTTGGATTTCCCAGCAAATTCTAGATATGCCTCAATCATTATGGATTTATCGTGCAATACTTCCATTAGTACCTGATTTTTTGAATTAAATTATAAACATTGTTGTGGATATTCAACTCTAAAAAAAAAAAAAAAAAAAAACTTATGTTGTGACTGATCGATTCTATTACTAGATCTGCTCAATCACACTAGGAAAAGTAGCTGATGTGGATATTCAGCTCTGACAAAAAGAAGAACTTATGCTATGATTGACCAGCTCTGTTACGAGATCTACTCAACCACACCAGATGGAGTAGCTGATGTGGATAATCTGTATCAAGGGCTTTGAGCCCACAAATTACCAAAAAAATCCAAAAGATGAATGGGTCCCCAGCCCACTGTACCACAAAATATATAAATCATAACAAATTTACCACAAAATATAGTGATTTGACCGAAATACCACAAAATATAACAAAGTTACAAAAATACCATAATTTTTGACCGGTCCTAATGTGAATAATGAGCTGATGGGATTGATAATTTATTGGACCAACTAACAATCAAATCACTTTGAGGGTATTAAACGAAAATTTACAAATTTGCACATTAAACGAATATTTGCTCAATTTGCACTATTAAACGAAAATTTACAAATTATATACTTTAGGCAAATTTTCGTTTAATAGTTCAAATGTCTGCTCCTATTAAACGAAAATTTGCACATTAAACGAATGTTTGCTCAATTTGCACTATTAAATGAAAATTTGCAAATTACATGCTTTAGGCAAATTTTTGTTTAATAGTGGTAGCATTATTTCACTATTACATAATATAGGCAAATTTTCGTTTAATGCCTACAATAATGTTTTAAAAAATTAAAAAAAATTCGTGTAACACTTTGTAATTTTTTTACTTTTCAATTCGTGTAACAATTTGAAAATTTACACTATTTTTTAATGAATTGTTAAATGAATTGTTAAACGAATTGTGAAACGAAATTGTTAAAAAAAATGTTAAAAAAATTTGTTAAACGAATTTGTTAAAAAATATTTGTTGAACAAATTTGTTAAACGAATTTGTTCTAAAAATTGTTAAATAAATTTGTTAAACGAATTATTAAATGAATTGTTAAAGGAATTTGGGTTTTTAATTGTCTAACCCTGAAATCAACTTTAATTAAAAAAAAAATACAACACTTTGGTATTTCGTTTAATAAGGTATCAAGACTCACTTTGGTATCAAATCACTTTGAGGGTATTAAACGAAAATTTGCAAATTTGCACATTCAACGAATATTTGCTCAATTAAACGAAAATTTACAAATTTCATGCTTTAGGCAAATTTTCGTTTAATAGTGCAAATGCAATACCCCTATTAAACGAAAGATTGCACTATTAAATGAAAATTTATGCACTTATTAAACGAAAATTGGTGCCTACCACTATTAAACGAAAATTTTCGTTTAACTTGCATGTAATAAATTCAGAATTCGTTTAAATTAAATTCCTACCACAATTTGCACTATTAAACGAAAATTTGTAAATTTTAAACATGAATTCGTTTAATAGTGCAACATGAATTCGTTTAATTGCACATGAATTCGTATAATAGGGGCACTTTGGTATTTCGTTTAAGATACCCCTCCCCCTCTCTAAGCATATCTTAGTGCATTTCGTTTAAGATACCATTCTCTATGCATATCTTTTGGCTACTATTCTTAACCCTAGTAACATACAACATAGCCGCCTTTCATTTCGTGGATGAAATTTTACAGATTTGCAGTTTAAACACAATTTTCCATTTACAGTGTTATACTCTAATTTTTTTTCAATTCAAGCCACAACATTTTTGAGGCCTCGGTGAAATTCGTGGAAAGAAGATTTTTGTGCAGATTCGTTTAACAAGAAGTGGAATTCGTTTAATCGATCGGGTAGATTTTCGTGGAAGAAGAACAATCCATGGAGAACCAGGTTAATTTCCTAAATCCATAGATTTTGTTGAAGCATGTTTCATTTTGTCGAAATTTGGGTTATGTATGCATTTGAGTTCGAAAATTGGTTCTATTTATTAAGCTTTTGCACGAATTTTTTTGTTTAATTTGGGTTAATGATTAATTCGTGTAATAATGATAAATTTGGGGTGTTTGGTTTGGATAAACTGCCGTAGATTTATCAACTTTTAAACGAAAATGTGTGTTTATTTTCAATTTATGAATTATTCGTTGAATTGTTAAATTGAGTTTTCAATTTGTTGTGTAAAAAGTGTTAAACAAAAATTGTTGAGAAGAAAATGTTGGTTTGAATTGTTAAACGAAAATGTTGGGCAAGAGTTGTTAAACGAAAATGAAGCGGTGAATAGTTAAATGAATATTGGCGTAGAACTTTTGGGTTTGTTAAATGAAAATTTTGGTAAGATGAGTTAAACGAAAATTGATATAAACTGTTTTTTTTTTGTGCTATACACGAAAATAGAGTTTTATAATTTATTTGTTTTTTTTTTTTGTTTTTTTTTGCCGATATTTATTTTTTCTTTGTTTGCTTTTTTTTTTAATGTATTTGGGAATTAGTTAATATTATTTTAGCAATAAATATATTATAAATAAGACATACATAGTTATATATAGTAATTTACAATTCTTGTACACATTTTAGTTGGATCGTGTATGGGTGTGAATGGATCTTTAGGGTCGGTCGTCTTATATTAACGGATACACTCGTATCAGTATATTGAATGACATAAGGATAGAGTTAAACAAAGTTGGTGTGGCGTGTATGAGACAATTTAGACGATCATGTTTCGGCCATTTTATTTTGTGGTTCACTGATAACGAGTCATGCAAGGTCTTTCTCCATATTCTCATGTGTTGTGAGGTTTCTCGAATTAGTGGCGATGAGGAGTACGAAAGATTCTTTCGCATCGGGCGAGATCGTATTTGTCGGTTCTCGAGGAGGGAGTTCGCTCTTATCATGGGTCTGCGTTTTGGAGACTCGGACTTCGATCCCCATGCACGACATACACTTGAAGGTGGATTATACCAGAGAGTGGTTGCCGAGCATGCATCTGTCACTGTTTTGCATATACGTCACCGATTTGTTGATGGGGAATGGCGTCATAGTATCGAGGATACAATTAAGCTCGCTAAGATTCTCATCCTCTACTGTATTGTACTAGGGGTCGATGTCGGAAAGACCAAAGTAGATAAGTGGGTCTGGGTTTTAGTGGAGCAGGAGGAGCTCTGGGAGAGCTTCCCATGGAGGAAGTTCTCATATCTCAAACTGTTGCGACATATGGACAAGGTCCCCACTACTGTGCCATCTCCAGGTGTCCGACCATCCACCTACCACTTTTACCGTTTCTCAGCTGTTTTACTGGTGAGTATCTTTTAAGTAATATAGATTCATCCTAGCATTAACTTATTTGACAGCTTGAATACTAATATTATAACTTCATTGTCCAGATATGGGCTTACGAGGCCATTCCTGTGACTGGCACAATTGTCGGTCGTCCATTGAACAATATACCGCAATGATTACCAAGATGTTTGAAGTGGTCTACTTAGAGAGCCACAGATGATATCACTAGTATACTAGAGCAACAGGTATGAAATTATCTTTTTTTTTCAATATAGGAATACAGATGATTTTAGTCGAAATATTATTCCTAACCGTAAATTATTTCAATGCTTTGTTTTAGGTTGATTGTTTCGAGACTCTTGAGCCAAGTCCTGAGGAGCGACGACAGATTTACTGGCAGGGAATAGATCAGGACCTCTCATTCGGTGTTCAGCTTCGGTCGACTCGGCGTAGTGTGAAGGCTCCAGCAGAACTAGGTCCTTCGACATGGGCTTCCACTTCTCGATCCATCCGATCGACTACACATTAGTATACATGTGCGACGAGCCATTGTAACACGCGTTCGTCAGCTGGTCCTGATTCACATGTCCTTAAAGAGTCTATTTTTCGATCTGACGAGCCGAATTATGATCCAAATGTTACCATAATGCCGGAGCGTGCATACTAGCATACTTCGCCGCCCCAACATAGTTATGATTATGATGTTCCTCATGCTGATCTAAAAAGGAACGATCACAGTAGCGTGTATGAGCAAATCTTTGAACGGTTAACTACGATGCAGACTCACTTTGATGGTAGGTTTGATGGGATCGAGCAGGCAATTAATTAAGGATGAGAATGATCGTTTGAAGCGTCAGATCCCCTCGCTTATTGAGGATCAGCTCAGATCATATTTTGACACTCATTATGCGTTTCGCTCATCCGAGCAGTGGACGACTTGGCTTGAGGAGGACCATCATCACTCTACTTCTCGTGCATCAGTATTCGATCATTCAGATCAACATCCCACTTATGCTGATCACACTCCTTTTGAGCCATACGTTCCGCAGCCCGTCCCTTATCAGTATGCACCTGACCCATATGTTTCGCAGTCCTCTACTTATGATCCTTATTATCCGGTGACTATTGCGGACCTGATCACGGCTATTATTTCTTATCAGTGTAGCGATTACGGTCGTGACCCTTCTAGAGATGCCGGTACATCGTTCCAAATGAACATACCACCACCGACATCCATATTTCAGACAGAGTTTGGTGATCCCGGCTTTGTTACAGGCTCGATATTTGGCACAGTCGGACATGACATTCCTGACATAAGTGCCGGTATCCTTGCAGTTCGATGAAGAGATCGGTCTCATTATTTGAGAAGTCCATTCACGAGTATCAACTGACAGAGAAGTAGTGATCATAGCTTCAATGATTTTTTAGCGTGGATGGAGCTTGGGGATGCAGTTGATAAGTAAGTTTTACCTGTCCAAAATTTTGAGTTTTTTTCTTCCACTGCTTGAAATATGTTTTTAAATTTTGTATCAAATTTTCACCTTGTATATGTTTTATCTTACAGATGAAACGTTGGCATCGGTTATGCAGTTGGTCCTAATTTCTTCAGGTAGGGAGTAAATCCACACGTTATGCTTGATAGAGAGGTACTAGTCTTTACTGCGTGTATTATGTCCTTACACACTGGCTGAGCTAATCGTATTTTTGGAATAAATTGTACAAATTTCTTTTGTATTGTAGGTCTTTGATGCATATCTTATGGTTCTTCAAGGTCGTCCAGAAATATTTGGAGTTCAAGTGGATCGAGATTTGAAGGGACAAATCTAAATTGTTGACTGCATGTTTAATGTAAGTTGAATTTATATTAAATATAATCGTATTTCACTTATATTCGTTCAAGTAGGTTTTACACTAATTGCCATTGCAGGAAACATGCAAGGAAATTTGGAACTGCAAGCATGCATCGGATCCTCCAAATGCCCGTTACCTGGAAGAATGTCTCGAAGAGTTTAATCCCAAGGAGCTGGATCGACTTCTCCCATATGTGAACGGTGACAAACCAGGTTGGTTGAATATCAAACCTTGGTGGAAAGATGTCCAAAGGGTACGTTTGATTTTTTGCAAAGGCCTCGTTTCTTCATCATTTACTTTGATTTTATTAATAGTCCAATAAAAGCCTGTTACTATTATTGATTTGTTAATAGGTATTCTTGATTCTTAATTTGGACAACCATTGGGTGGCTGCGTCCTTATACATTGGATATATGACGTTAACACTGTTCGACAGTTTAAGACATAAGTGCACTCCGGATGTGGAAGCACTCAGGTTTCGACAAACTCTACCCATTCGCCGGATAGTACCGCGCTTGTTAGAACATGCAGGACATTATTCGAAGTTAAAGTACTCTCAATGGAAACCGATGATGATTTCTCTCAAGGCTGCGGAGCCACGGTTTTGTTATCATCAGGACGATCCTACTTCCTGTGGAATTTATGCATTAAAAGCGATAGAGAGTTGTATTAGCCGTATTTTTCCTAGATTGGATTATACTCTCGGCGATTTTGAGATGAGACGATCGATGTGTCTGGCCTTATACAAGTTCTCAAGAGATGCTGACACCATTTTGGATGATGATTTGGACTGATTATATATTGTAGATGATGATTTGGACTGATTATTGATTTGTTAATCCTTGGTCTATGAACATGCATAAGGTTTGATTGTAATCTATAATGGTTGGTTTTTTTATTAAATTGTGGTTTTATTGTAAATGAGTTTATTTTGGATTTATGAGTGATTGTTTAATTTTTTAATTTTTCGTATTGCATTAAACGAAATTTGTACTAAATGTTTGTATAGGTATATGAATTTATTTTGTATAGTTAAACGAAATTTAATAAGTGCAGGATTTTTTGTTAAACGAATTTTAATAAGTGCGTGAATAAGTGCACTAATGCCTACCAGTATTAAACGAAAATTTGCACTATTAAACGAAAATTTTATAATTTCATTTAATAGTGCAAATGCCTATCAAACTTACACGAAAATTTCCACTATTAAAGGCAAATTTAATAGTGCAAATCCTATCACTATTAAACGAAAATTTCCAATATTAAATGAAAAGGAGCAAATTTCGTTTAATAGTGATATGAATAATAGTGCAAATACCTATCACTATTAAACGAAAATTTCCAATATTAAACCAAAATTTGCAAATTTTGTTTAATAGTGCAAATACGTATCACTATTAAACGAAAATTTCCACTATCAAACGAAAATTTACAAATAAAGTATAATAGTGCAAATGCCTACCACTATTAAGTTTCGTTTAAACATTAAAACTCTTTGTTTAAACATTACAATTTATGTTTTACACGAATTATTTTTTTATTTAAACAATGTATCAAAACATTAATATTTTCGTTTAAACATTGTTATTTTCGTTTAATAATTAATATTTTTCTTGATTTCGTTTAATAATTCATATTTCTCAAAAAATTATTACAGTGTTTTAACACTATTTACATTTTTGTTTAGTAGTGCAAATTTACAAATTTAGCCTGCACATGTCATAAATTGAGAAGATGGGATGGAAGTTTGTTACTTTATTCAGTGATTCATAAAGCGTTAAAGCCTTGGACATGTCATAAATTGCAGTTTTTCACAAGTGTAGATGGGATGGAAGCCTGCAGAACTTTACTTTAATTTGATAAAGAATGGTAGTTTGGTAATTTGACTATTTCCTCCTCTATTTAAAGACATCAACATACACAAATATATTTACATTCCACTTGTGTTTTTTTTAGTTGATAAGAAATACTAAGAAACATAGGTTTTGAGTTTGAGGTGAATTTTTTTTCCACGAATAAGGTATGTATATCATTTTCAAGTGTAGTCAAACAATGTCAATTTGTCGTGTAAATGTGTATATTATATGCTATGCAATTCTCATTTTATGCTAATATTTGTTTAACTTATTGTTGAGTACTTTAATTCGTGTATGTATGTAAAATCTCCATATTTTTGTATGTGTTTGCCTTAATTTTCATTATATAAAGGAGTAAACGAAAAAAAGGGACTTATATTGGTTTAATAAGTTGTTAAACCTTAAAAATAAAATGTGCACTTTTAGTCATTATTTTTGTAAACAGTATTATACGTATTTTTTAGACAAAATACTTACACGAATTTGGAAGGCTGAACCAAAAAATTAATGTGCAGTGTTAATAAACGAATTTGTTATAGACATTGTTAAACGAAATTATGGAATTTAATCATTTGTAATTTACTCTCACTTTTAGTGCCATTAACTCTCATATTTGTAATGCAGTTTATTAAATGAATTTTTTAGAATATATAGGTTAAACGAATTTTATGGCCATTAATATAGATTAAATGAACTTGTTCTGATATATAGGTTTTGTAGAAGTTTAATACTATTAATATAGGTCAAATAGATTTTTTAACAATTTATAGGTTCAACGATTTTTAAATGATTTGTTTAATTGTTTTTGTTCACTATTTTATACCTAATTGTTTACTTATTTTTGGCTAATATCAATTGAATATTATTGTTCAATGTTCTACACCTTCTTACTGTTAAATGAAGATAGGCTTTAATATCATTGTTCAATGTTTTACACCTTATAAAAATTGAATATGATAATATTTAGACTCACTTTATACGAAAATTAGACTTGAATAGGTTGATCTATATTTTCATTTTATATAAAATACTTAAGTGTTTTAAATTGGTAATATTCTATTTTTTGATAGTGACACGAAAAGATGAGCTTTATCTCCATAGTGGTTTGGTTTGGAGGGTATTGGGAAGGGTTAGAGTATAAAAATGGTTTGCATGAGCGGCTTCACCTTCAAAGAATCGGATATCACGATTTACTCGACTCAATTCATGAAATTGTGTGTGCTGATGTGAATTTTTGGGGATATGTGATCCATGCATTAATTGAGACAAAAGGCTTTGTGCAAAAGAAGAAAATGAAGAATGATTATGACCTGGACCGATTATTCCAAATGGGAAATGAGGAGGTCACCGTTTTTGTTTCCCTTAAAAGGATGGATGTTGGAGTCAACTTGTACTCGGAAGGAAGAAATGTGTCGGATGATACTCCAAATGTTCATCCCTCTACGTGTGTTGTAGATATGACAAATTGGAATGATTATTTTCACAATAATTTGGATAATCCAAATGTTCCATATGGACTACAAAACGATGAATCATTTTATGCAAAATTTGGTTTATCAAATGAGGATCATATGAGACAGGTTGACACATCCGCAAGTGCTCAGAGGGAATCTGGGCAATCGTCAGTTGGTCGTGAAGACTACGTGGCAGTGACTTCGAGACTTGACATGTTCGACTTGAATAGGTCTCCGATTGCGTCTACACAACATGAAGAAATATAACGTAATGAATTACCACTTTCAATTTTCGAAGACTTTGGACTGCAACAGAGACGTGATGATGTAAATGGTA
Organism: Scutellaria minor; assembly: GCA_954870855.1. Classification (NCBI taxonomy): domain Eukaryota; kingdom Viridiplantae; phylum Streptophyta; class Magnoliopsida; order Lamiales; family Lamiaceae; genus Scutellaria; species Scutellaria minor. The sequence goes on from OX940729.1 coordinate 8,551,332, forward strand.
ATAATTTTTTTTTTCATTTTTTTAAAAACTCAATCAAGTTACTTCATTTGAAAAATTAATTTATTTAACTTACGTCTACCTTGTGTATAGATTCAAATAATGAGGAAGATGGATCGGGATCAGACTCTGTCAATGTACAAGATGACCTTGAGTTGAATGAAGAGGATCAAACAACTTTGGATGTAGACCAACGAATCGCTCTGGAGGAATTTATGACATACATTGAAAGACGAAATTGGTTTATCCCAGATATTCCAACCTTCGAGGAGCCCCGTATAGCATATTTCGAGGATAAAAAGTCGTCCACAAATGATCTACGGAAAGGATCCATGTTTTGTAGTAAAACTGGATTGAAAAACGTTGTTGGTTTCTACCATTTGGAGAATCAAGTTGAATACTGTGTTGACCATTCTGACAAACACAGATGGTTTGTGAAATGCAGATTAAGGGATTGCCCATTCATCCTCCACAATCGGAGAAATATGGAATTTGAAAAATAACCAAAAGTGTCTTGCCACATGAATGTTCAATTCAGCTCAACTTGAGTGCCAACGTCGACTTCCATCTGCTTTGATAGGTAAGTATTAAGTTGAAATAGTTCGAAAAGAGAACTCGTGACTCGTTCCCAGGACAATCATTGAAGAAATGAACCAGTGTAACGGTTTGAAGCTCAGTTATAGGGTGGCATTAAGTGCGAAATATCATGCGATGCGGGAGGCATACGGAGATCCCAAACAATCATTTGCAATACTGCCACTGTACTTGTCAGCATTGAAAGATGCAAATCCCGGTACGTATACAATATTGGAAACACATGAATTCGGAAAATTTAAATATGTGTTTTTTGCTTTGGGTGCATCTATTCACGGATTCCGACGGTATTCACGTCCGGTGATAGTGTTGGATTGTTGTCACTTGAAAGGTCAATACAAAGGAATCAGATTTATCGCTATGACAAAAGATGGAAACGATCAAATCTTTCCTCTAGCAATTGAGATATGAGATGTTGAAAATGATGATTCGTGGACTTGGTTTTTGAAACATGTTCGTGAAGCATTTAGATGCCCAGATCAACTGTTTCTCGTGTCCGATCAACACATCAGCATCGGTAATGCTATCACTGCGGTGTACCCAGAAGCCACTCAAGGTCTATATTGTTTTCATCTGCAACAAAATTTAGCTAAATATGGATCACATTTCGTTGGACTATTTCACAAAACAACCTATTCTTATCAGCTCCGTGAATTCAAATGGTAATTTTTTTCGATTTACGATATATGTTGTTGAAACATTTTAGAAGAGCATATTCACTTGGAGAATATTCGATGATTTAACTTTAATTTTGATAGATACGTCACCGTCATCGTAGAAGCGAACATAGAAGGTACACTTAATACCTTAAGAAAAGCAGGCACAATTAGATGGTCCCGTGTTAAATGTCCCGTTCGAAGATTCAATTTCATGATGTCAAATGCTGCCGAGATATGGAATGCTCGCCTTATTTGGGCTAGAAAGCTCCAGTTTGTTCTTTTTTGGAGTGTGCTCGGCGGATTATTGAAAGGTGGTTTTACGAGAGGAGGACGGCTGCACTAGAGAGATAAAACATCTTGACACAGTCAGCGCATGAGAGATTGTTAGAATACACCAAGCTTGGACGACATATGCAAGTTGAGCCACTCTCACGATTCAAATACTAAGTCATAGATGGCAGTAAGATTTTTCTCATTGATCTCTCCCGATACGAGTACTCTTGTTGTATTTATCAAGTTGAGTTGATACCATGTTCACATGCATGTGCAGCAATAACGTAATCTTGGTCGATACTCGATGACGATTAACAATTCGGAATATGCAATGAAAATATAAAATCTAACATTTTATTTCCCTCTATTACTGTTTGCAGTTTTGCGAATGAAACAGTCACTTCTTAAGTTGACGCATATTACACGATGGAATGGTTGAGGGGGATATGGGCAGGTGATGTTAATCCTGTACCTGATCCGCAAGATTGAGATATGTCTGACGATGTGAAGAAGATACGATGTATTCTGCACGACAAACCAAAACAAGCAAGTCGTCCGAAATCAAGACGTATTCCCTCGATCGGTGAGCATGTAATTCCTTCACGCAAACCCGCTGCATGTAGTCGTTGTGGCAAAACCGGTCATAATAAGTCCAGATGTACCGAACTCTTGCCCTTAGAGTATCAAGTACTTGATGACGAGCACGTTGAGGGTCAAGCCAGACGAAGGAAGCAGAAACATTGCTCCGTTTGTGGGTCGATAGAGCATACCAGAAGAAAATGTCCAATTTATCTAGCATCAAATGTGTGAAACGAATGATAGATTCGACATGTATATTTGAAGTTTAAACATTTTTAACAATTCATAAGTTCCACTATTTATACGATAAATTTTCGTTTAAGTATTGATAAATGCTTAGTTAGATAACATTTCGTTTAACTATACAAACTAAGAAGAAATACAATTTTTTCCATTTAAATAAAACAATTACTGCGGTCCAAATTTCGTTTAACGAAAATTTGTAGTGTTTTCAGACATTGAATTATTAAACAAAAATATTAATGTTTAAACGAAATTAGGAAAATATTAATTATTAAACGAAAATAACAAATATTAAACGAAAATAAACATGGTTTGAGACATTGTTTAAATGAAAATTTAAGAAGTGTAATTCTTTAATTTTGGTTTAACTTGCATGTTTTAAACGAAAATTTGTTAACTCGTTTAACACTACAATTTATTACATGCAAGTTAAACGAAAATTTTAGTCATAAAACGAAATGCAAGTATTAAACGACAATTTCGTAAATTTATGACATGCAAGTATTAAACGAACATTTATGACATTTAAATTCGTTTAACAATTATTTAAAATAAGTGCACTTATTTTCATTTAAGCATTCTTAACAATTCATAAATTTTCGTTTAACAGTTCATATTTCAACAAAATTCGTTTAACACTTCATATTTCACCAAAATTCATTTAAGAGTTACGCCAATTTTATCTTATTTTATTAAAGTGTAAAGTGTGATTTGAGTGGTAGTTGGCCACAATTACTTTTCAATCACATCATCAACTGTTGACATGAAGACCGGTAAAAAATTATGGTATTTTAGTAACAGAGTTATATTTTGTGGTAAAATTGTACAATGATTATATGTTGGGGTATTATTGTTATTTATTAAGTCAAATTGGGTACAGTGGGCTATTTCCCCAAAGATGAATTGTAGACGTGGCAGCCTTGACAACTCTGTCATGGTCGGCAGAGTTGATGGGGCAGGACTTGGCAAAGCTAAAGTGATAGGAAGACCTCGGCCAGAAGATAAAGAAGCACAAAGGAAGACTTCAACCCAATAAATAAAGTAGAGTTTGACCCAAGCCCAATGAGCTCATTAATATAATAGGATTTCTCATAGAGGACAAGGGAAAGACCTTTGTACCCTTTAACCTAATAAAAAGATATAAATAGAGAAAATGAGAACTTCTCCTCCTAACTATTGGACAAAATTCATTTTTCGGTCCTTCCCTAGGGACGATATCCAATTTTAGTCCTCTTGTTTTTCGATCATCAATTTTAGTCCTTTTAAATCTTCGATTGTCCAATTTTAGTCCGATTGCCCAATTTTGGTCTTCCTAATTCGATTTTTCGGTCAGCTCCATCAGCGTCTGAAAATATAAGTCACATCAGCGTAAAATCATCAATTGGTTGAAATTGGGCAATCGGACTAAAATTGGACAGTTGGAGATTTAAGAGGACTAAAATTGATGATCGGAAAACAAGAGGACTAAAATTGGACAACGTCTCTAGGGAAGGACGAAAAATGAATTTTGTCCCCCAACTATTCACTCTCAAGAACATGATTCTCCATTCTCCAATATTTTCTCTCTAATTCTTATTATTTTCATATAATTCTCTTATGCATTTTTTTCATTTGATGTTGGAAATCACAAAGCCAACAAACTAGATGTCCAAATCAATAAAATATTATCAGAAAAAAAAAAATTAAAAACGATATGTACATATATTAGTCCATGTTCAATCAATCGTATGTAAAAGTTAACCACTATTATGCAAATTGAACCCATCAACAGATTTAACAAGTCTGCTCAAATTTAATAATATCTAAAGTTCAAATCATTCACCATACAACTATGCTTATATTACATATATCTATACTTATATAAAAGCAATGAAGTTGGAAATATTTACATTTTTGCCATTTTCCCTCTAAAAAATGTCACATCATGAATATATTTTGTTTCTCTCTTTGGTGTAATTATGGCACAAGCTTTTGTCATATAAAATTTTAATAAGAAATCTATTATAGAAAATCTTCTTTTTCATGTTAGCACACTAATTAATATATATATATATATATATATATATATATATATATATATATTGTTTTATTTCTCCAAACTAATGAATGAAAATAATTATTTATGGTTTTGTTTCTATTTTTATATGGCTCTTTGTTATTTTTATAATTATTTAACTTAGTACCTTTATATTTTTGTTTTATGTTTAGATTAATTTATAGACTTCTCAATCAATTTATTGAGTTATAATTATATTTTTTGTTTTATTTCTAATCCAATTGTTTGAAATTAATGAATACAATCATGTAAGATGAAAGAAACATATAAGTATAGTTATTTAAATTTTATTTTTCTAATTATACTCTAATATTCGGTGTGCATATAATTGATTACATTTTGTAATCAAGTAATTGATATTTATCACATATTTATTATTTTTTTAATATTAAAAAATATAAGTATATAAGGTAATATATAGTTATGTAAATGTTGTCTTTTTAATAATTAAATAAATATTCTACATACTCTGTTTAATATATAATATAGATATTTAATATATAGTTTAGTAAATTCATATTTTTTTTAATTGTTAAATACTTTATATCGTCAAAATGTTTATACTTAATTACACAATATTATCAAATAGTTGATATTTACTACATATTATATAACCGTGCAACGCATGGGGACAACTACTAGTTATTCAAATTATACAGTACTATCTTAACACAATTAAATGAGTGTGAAAAGAACTTGGGGAAGAATTTTGAGAATCCCATAATGTTTGCAAGTGATGTCATGTTTAATTTAGACTTTTTGAATCAATCAACTGTTAATACAATAATATATATCCACGAAAGAAACTATAATCAAAGTTTCTGAGTGGATTAGCTCCAGAAATTTCTGGTAATAAAAGTCGAGGAATCTAATAATTGCACATTTTTACATCATATTTTCTATTTTTTTATATGATCTTTCACTCTTGCGAGTTATATATGTGTATAATTTAATATTGTTCAAACACACAAACACATATATATATGAGATAAAATAAAATACAAAAACTTAACATTACATAACTAATAATGATCGAGACTTAGACGGGTTAAAATCTTATATGTGGTGTCTTTTAATTTTGATCCGCAATTATTACGATTTTCAATTTATTTCTACAACTTAAGAATTTGTCAGATTTTAGTCTGATTTTGTCAAATTGGAATTTTTAGGTGACCTAGAAGTGATGTGGTGTCACGTGTCAAATTCTTATTGGTTGACATGTGTCCTCTCATCACTATTAGGTCATCTAAAATCCCTATTAAAGGAACACATGCATCACACGGTACATTTTCCATTAAAATATGAATTTTTTTTAAATAAAATTGAATTGAAATTGGATAAAATCTTAATCTATGAGAATAAATTTAAAATTGTGATATTTATGAAATTAAAATCGAAAAATACTATGACTATGCGATGAAAATTGATTATAGACGGTAACAATGAAAAATGGGATATGATATATATGAGTAATCAATAACATTATAATTATTAAAAAAATAAACTTAAATGTTGACAGGTGTCAATATTCTTTAAATTCTGCTAAGAAACGAACAATTTTGACTTTTATAAACTTGTAACTTACTCCAAGCTTGTTTTTGATAGGTAATGAAGTAGTCTTAGAAATTTAATTTTATGATTTTATTAATTCTATGTCCACAAAATAAAGATTTCTTTATAAAAATCGATTTGAACTGTAAATAGTAGTGGAGATTGGTTGCACAAAATAATTTTATTTATTAAATAATATTTTATTAATTTTTGTAGGTGATAATAAAGTTTTCATTTCAATTATTTAAGTTCTGGCAAATGATAAGTCGAGGCTGCCAAATTTTGTAATTATGAAACTCACATAATAGTCTGTCAGAATACAACCTTGTTTTATAATCAATGTCCATCCACCATTCTCATATTTGATTCACACAATAAATAATTTCTTGTCTTTAGTCATCTAACGTTCTTCCACGTTTTGGTAAGTACACATGGACTATTAAAAAAATACAAAAACTCATGTGAAACGGTTTCACAGATAGTTTTCGTGAGACGGATCTCCATCATCCACAAACAACATGTGAATTGTAGGGTTTGAGTGGTGGGTAATTGGATTGTGGGTTGACCCGTCTTACACAATGCATTAAAATTCTGTGAGACGGTCTCACAAGAGACTTATTTTTAAAATAGTGCTTCCACATTTACCAAACAATTTTTTTTTTGTTAGTTATGAATGGGGGATGGCAAACTGTGTTGGGCTAAGTTTTTATTTTGTTTTTGTTTCAATCATAGATCCGTACGGGTCTATAGTGTGTTGGGCTAAATATTTATTTAATGAGTTAATTACAATAAAAAATACGAACCTATGGCCTTATTTCAATTGTAACATGAACTTTTGACTGTAACATCATAAACACTCAATTTAATACTTGTTTCAATTCAGGACATATTTAAACTTTTCAGGCTCTAATTGGTGACATGTAACCTGAAATTTATAAATTAATCCTTGTCATCATCCACGTGGAATAAAAAGAAAAAAAAATCCAAAAAACAAATCAACACCCCATCCAAGTAAAGAAAATCTAGAAAAAAAAATTCCAAAAATCAAATCCAACTCCTCTATTTCTCCTTCTCCGTTGTACCTTCTTCTTCCTCCATGGTTAAACTCAAATCCAAATCGAGCATTCTCCTTCTCTTGCGAAGAAAGATTCTTCGTTTCAGTTCAGATTTAAACCTCACTCCTTGAAATTATACACACATAATCAATCCTCTCCACTATATATAACATTCATCACCTATAAGTACACGCCATCCGTATTAATCTGTGAAAGCCCATATCAATGGCAACAAGGTAGAACCATTAACCAATCATTTGTCCATGACTCTTGTCAATCCTAAATCTTCACGAGTTTGATACTTGTCGACTATTCCGATAGAACACAATCTTTTAGTGACGGCGTTTGCTGTCGTTCAGTTGTCGAGACAGAAAATTCCACAGAGCAGTTTTTAACCACAATTGCGACTCGCGATTTGAGTTGAAGACAGTCACCATTATCAGAAATTATGAAAAGGGAGACACAAATCTAATAAAATGAAAAATGGAGAAAGTAGCCCCGCTACATATCAATTTTGATAAAACAATAATTTAGTGGAGAGAGTGTGTGCTCTGTGGTTGGAACGAGAGGAGGAAACTATTGTTTTGTGTTTGCCGGAGAGGGGAAGACGGTGGAGGTGATGACTGAAACTATTGTTTTGTGTTCGCCGGAGAGGGGAAGATGGTGGGGGTGATGACTGGTTTTCATTTATCTGCCTTTTTTTTTTCTTTTAATCATTTCTTTTCTGGATATTATTTATTATTGATTATTTTTTTTTGTTTTAATTCCACGTGGGTGATGATGAGATTAATTTATACATTTTGGGCTCCACGTCATCAATTGGAGCCCGAAAAGTTCAAACATATTCTGAATTGAAAAAAAATGTTAAATTCAACATTTGTGGTGTTACACTTAAAAATTCATGTTGTAATTGAAACTACACCCTAAGTTCGTACTTTTTTACGTAATTAACCCTTATTTAATCACAAACCCGTACGGGTCTATAGTGTAAGTGTATAAAAATTGTCCAACAACTCGTGCCCAACAGAGGATCTGGATCCGATGGAGATTGGAATTTAACTTTTTTCCAGTGGGTGTTTAAATTTTTAATCAAGAGTCATTCTCTTCAAATTTTTCCTTTTGCTACCCCTAACTCAATTCCGTCCAAAATTTGCTGAAAAACTCGGAATACAATTCACCTCCAAATACCAATAAAAAATGACCGATTCATATGTCAAAATGACTCTTATTCGAAGCCAAATTATAATCCAAGTCGATTTTATGATTCTCATTCGATTCGATCATGAATCGAATACAAATCATTCTAGGGTTTTGAACGATTGTTGTTCAATTCAAGAATAAATCTAATAAGAATCGTTAAATTGACTTAGGAATTTGACTTTAAAAGAATGTCATTTTAGTGTATGCATGACTCATGTATTTTGATTGATGTTTGGAGGTAGATTATGTTACAAGAAAATGTGCAATAATTTAGGTAGCAGATTGATATTAACTCTATCTTTAATATACATTATTTCAAACATTTTATTGAGATGATTTTTGATTGAAGAAACATTTATTCGAAGAAATATGAGAAATCAAAGAGCCAATCAAAACACTGGAAATTCTGAAACCAAATTACGCAATAGAAAAACTCGTGCAAATACAACATGAGAATTGAGAACTTTACAAATCAAACCACAAGAGAGACATATCACACTCCCAAAAAAAACACGAGAGATAATACCAAATTAAATTATTAAAAAAAAATAAGAGAGATATTTTTATTTATTAATCAGGTACTATAATAGAATCAGTAACCACCACCAGGTAAAGGCTCGTGACCAGAATGACTGATAAAAAAGACCTCATAGACAATTCCGGCGAGGGCACCTCCGACGAGAGGCCCGACCCAGTAGATCCAGTGGTTGGCCCAGGTAAAGCTCAGCAAAGCCGGGCCGAACGACACAGCTGGGTTCATGGAAGCTCCGGTAAAGACGCCGCCGGCAAGAATGTTGGCTCCGATGATGAAACCGATAGCAATGGGTGCAATGATTCCGATTTCACCCTTCTTGGGGTCAACGGCGGTGGCGTAGACGGTGTAAACAAGCCCGAAAGTCATAACGATCTCGAACACCAATGCACTCCACACTGATACTCCGGACACCAGAAACGGCGGCGCTCCCTGCACCATCCATAAGAAATGATTTAAATTAAACAAACATGGATCCCACATTTTAATGTTGATGTGTCAAATATCTAATATATCGTAAGCATAAGATATCTAATATATCGTAAGCATATAGTTATGTCATGTATGGTTAAAATTGTGAAACCCTATATCAAGATATATACTAATCTTACTTGAAGTCATTCATAGAAATATGATTCCAATCTAATGTATATGGCTACTTAGTCTTAAATATAGTTCTTCTATATGTTGAATTGGTCTTGTGTACACTTGGTGTACATGCAATTCGGGTAGACTCAGTTTTGATCCGGATCCGCGTGTTTTTGAATTTAACTTTTTTTTTTGTTTCAGGTTGCTACTTTTATGTTGTATTAGTGTGACCTTAATGTTATAGATGTGTGACTTTTATGTACAATTATCATGATCTTTATCTACTATAACTTAGAAAAAAATGAAAATTTTCAACATAATTTGAACTGTATACCTTTATGTGATATCAATGTGACCTTTTTATTATATCATGCCACCTTTATGTACAAATATTCTGACTTTTGTGCACTTTTATATATTACATAAGAGTCAGAATATTTATACATAAAGGTGACATAATATAACATAAAAATCATATTGATATCACATAAACGTATACAATACAAATTGTATTGAAAATCTTTTTTTTTTTTATAAGTTACAGACATAAAGGTACGGATGTTTGTACATAAAAATCACACATTTATATATAAAGATCACACATTTATAACATAAAGATCAAGACAAAAATCTGAAAAAAGAAAGTAAAAAAAAAAAGAAATTCGTATATCCGGATCGGATCGACCTGGATTGGATCCATGCAGAACACTTGATGCACAGGAGTTTTTGTGCTGTATGTCATGTATAACTTTGAGTGTAACTTGAATATCATCTCAAACTCATCATAGGCTGTAAAGGGATATAATAGATTTTTCCACTTTCATATAAAGAATCATCTTTTGTACATGCTAACTTATAAGGAAATCAAGATTTTAAATCATTTTTTATGTAAAAGACAAAAATACCTTCAAAAAGTGGCTAAAATAGATATTTTCTTAAAAAATTTCAAATCAAATTAAGAGGATATTTCTGTTTAAAAAATAGAAAATGGGCAGAAAAGATGTTATGTTTTAGTAGTGATTAAAAATCATAAGATCATTATCCCAAAACAAAATCAAATTTGAAGTGTTTTCTAGTTTGCTATCACATATTAAAGTAGTTTTAAAAAAAGAAATTAATTATAATGAGGAGGAGACATACCAGTCCACCAGTAGTGAAGGCGAGAAGAAGACAAGCAACGACGGAGCCAAGCAACTGAGCGATGATATACAGAAGACCACGAAAGAGTGTGATATTTCCACCAATAAACAACCCAACCGTCACCGCCGGGTTGACGTGGCCGCCGGAAATGTTCGCCGAGATGGAAACTGCCACGAAGAGGGCGAAGGAATAGGCAACCGCCGCCGCGACGAGGCCGGCCGGAGAGCTGGGACCGTGGTCGGTTATCTTGCTGTAGGCGATGCTGGATCCCGACCCTGCGAACACGAAGATGAGTGTGCTGATGAACTCAGCCACCGCCGCCTTCACCGCGCCGGGTTGTCGGAACTCGTTCCGGTCGCCGATGGCCACGTGGCGGAGGGGGATGTTGAAATACTCGCTCTGACCTGGCATTGTCGGAAATTAAATCAGGATATTGTAATAATAAGTGAATGAGTTGCAGAGTACTTATTACCGGAGATCAGTGCATGGAAACCGGCTATACCGGTTGACTGTGGGGGGTTTGAAATTTTAATTATTTTTATTTTTATTATTATTACAATTTTAATTTTAATAGAGTTTTTACGAGTAAAGCAGTTGGATGAATAATGGTGTGGAGTGACGCTTGCCACGTCACAAAACCTGTGTGATGTGACTGGTTGAGCTGGTGCTACTTAATTAATTTTGGATGACCCTAGAAATTAAGAATTGAATGATTAATTAATTATTGTGATTTTATAAATTGGATGATACGACATTTTCCTCGAGAAATATGATAAATAATAAAAAGATGATAGAAACTATTGCTCCGTGTCCCTTTACTTAAGAAAATCCATGTGCTCTATAACTCTTTTGAGTTCAGTTGTATTTATACACACATGCAAGTGAAGGTTTCATGTATATATATAGTAAATGATTAGGATGATGACGTGGAGTTAGAAATTTGAATAAATCAACTCTAGAATATTATGTATAAAGAATCATATTTTGTGTATATTCTCTAACTCCACCTCATCGTCCTTATCCGTAGAAATAGTAGTGGCTACTGTGTACAAAGACTAGAACTTGACACGACAAAGTTTTTTGGCAAGTCACAAGTGGCAACCTTAACATTGGTCTTCACTTTTTTTGTCCACTTAAAGCTGTGTCAGTCCCAGTTGATATATGATATTACATATAATTCAAAATTTTAAATTCACATTGCTTTCGGGGTGGTTGTAAATTGCCACCTAAAAGTAGGGTTGACAATGGGTTGGGTTTAAACCCGGACCCGTCACAAATCCGACCCGTTTAGGTCGGGTAAAAACTCGATCAAACAGGTTTTGAGGTGGGTTTGGATCCGGTCAAATGAATCTACTTCGGGTTTGGGGCGGGTCCTTGTATTTGTTAAACCCACCCCGCATAACATATATATATATATATATATATATATATATTGTGTAAAGGCTAGATATTTGGCTGAATAATTTTATTCAATCTTGAATGTTCAATATATACACAAGGTAATCCTAAATTATAGGAGACAAAATCTCAACAAAACATATTGGAATAAAATATACAAGGGAATTATATATATGTACAAGAAAGCAAACTCTAAATAATCTCTATTTGATCTTTTGTTAACTTCGGCCTTGATCTTTGGAATCATCGGTTGATTGAGAATCGCCTACCATATCTCTAATAGGCCCCCGCAAGATGGAGGATCCATTGGATACACCAATCTTGGACCGAAAATGTAGGTATTTAGTGGAGGATAGTGGTTTAGTGAGAATATCAGCGGGTTGATCATGGGTGGAAATGTAGGAGACACGAAAGAAACCGGAAGACACGTGATTACGAACAAAGTGATAATCAATAGCTATGTGCTTCATACGGGAATGAAAGTCGAGATTAACACAGAGGTAAGTAGCTACAAGGTTGTCACAGTGCAGAGTGGGAGGAGAGGACAGAGAGACACGAAATTCAAACAACAAGTTGGAGAGCCAGAGTATCTCAATAGAACATGTGGCAATAGTACGGTATTCAACCTCCGAGGACGAACGCGTGACCGTGCGTTGTTTCTTCGAGGACCACGAGATCAGGCATTGACCTAGATATGATATAGGCCGATGTGGACGAGCGATCGTCGTGGTTGCCGTCCCAGTCTGAGTCAGAGAACACATTGAAGAAGAGAGGGGGACCAGCTCGAAGGTAGAGACCATGATAAATGGTGTGCTTGAGGTACCGAAGGACACGTTTGACTGTCGAGAGGTGGGTTTCGGATGGTTGATGCATGAACTGGGATAGTTTGCCTACGGTAAACGAGATATCAGGGCGGATTAGAAAAGATACTGAAGGACGCCGACTATCTGGCGATAGGCACGAGCATCAGTCGAAGGAGAGCCGTCATGGAGAAAAAAAGCCGAAGTAGACGATGGGAGAGTAGAAACGACCTTAGCAACGAGCATGTTGGTGCGAGATAGAAGATCGAAGATGTATTTGTGTTGGCTAAGAAACATGGAGTATGCGGTACGAACAATCTCAACGCCGAGGAAGTAGTTGAGGGCGCCGAGATCCTTGACGGAAAATTTGGAGGAAATGGACGATATGAAGTCAGAAATGGCAGACGTCCGATTACCAGTGACCAAAAGGTTGTCGATGTAGACGAGGAAGAACATGATTGTGCCAGACTTGTCATAGAGAAAGATGGAGGAATTCGAGAGAGAGTTTGTGAAACCATAGTCAAGGAGGAAGGAGCGAAGGACAGTGTACCATGCCCGGGGAGCTTGGCGAAGGCCATAGATAGCTTTGTTCAGGTGACAAACATAAGAGGGATAATTTGAATCGACAAAGCCGGGTGGCTGAGACATGAAAACAGGGTCGGGAAGGGTTCCGTGGAGGAAGACATTGTTGATGTCGAGTTGTTGCACAGGCCAGGAGTAAGACAGGACAAAAGTTAGGAAAAAACGAATAGTAGCGGGTTTGACGACAGGACTAAAGGTCTTGTGAAAATCGATTCTAGGATGATGATGGAAACCTTTGGCGACCAAGCGAGCTTTGAATCGAGAGATGGAGCCGTCGGGGTTTCACTTAATGCGAAAGACCCACTTGCAACCCATGATGTTGGAGCCGGGAGGAGCAGGGACGAGATCCCATGTGTTATTAGAAGGAGGACATTAAGCTCATCATCCATAGCACCGCGCCAAGAGGCCGATTTAAGAGATTGAGAGACACAATACGACTTTATAGGTTCAGGGGCAGGATCACGAGCATCACGGAATTTAGGTGCTTGGGATGAAAAATGTTGTTCTTGGCACGAGTGACCATGGTGTGACTGTTAATGAAAGAGGGGACGACAGTGTTTGGAGCAACATGGAGAGCAGGGACAGAGGAGGAATGACTGGGCGGAAAGGGGTTTGAGACGGCCGAGGCGAGGTCGGTCCATAATACGCTGGTCGGCAACGCATGTGATAAACTGCGTTTATTACATGTTTCTGGAGCTAATTCTCGTTGGAAATATTGTGAAAATATGCAATTTATTGTGGTTTATTGGCCTATTACGAGTATAATTGTCTCTCTACATTGGTTATGATATTTTACAGGAAATAGGCCTAAAGTGGAGTGTTTTGATAAATGGATCGGAAAAGAGTTGAAGAAGGTCGGTCCAATAAGCATGGAATTGAAATGAATTGCAATAATTGGAAAGTGAGACATGGGCCGAAATGATAAATTCAAAAGCCCAAGTTGAATTTGAAGAGATACAACGTGGAGAAGATGTACAATTTAAAAGCAATGATTTGTGCTTATTCAAATAACTCCACTATAAGTAGCCAAGACTTATTAAAGAGCAACAACTTTGCGGAATTCAAGACTTCTAATTTTATTAGAAGATCCTATTCTACACATATAAAGAGGGCCTTAATCTCATCATAATACACATCGATAGTTATAATTCACATACCACAAGAGAGAATGAAGCAAGAGATTGAAGAGGCAAAACCTGAAGATCAAGAGGAAGCAAGTCAAGAATCGCCAATTCGGTTTTTCTTTCTTTTTTCTTCCAATTGTTAATCATGTCCAGTATTAAATTATTTATAATTGTCTTTTTATTGGAACATGAGTGACTAAAACACTTTGTTGATTTCAGGGAAACTTAGTTCGTAGATTTTATGTTTTGATTTTGGACCATTGATTTAGTTGATTGCTCAATTCTCCTTTTCTGTATATTCGTTTTATAATTCTTCTATTGTTGATTGATTGAATCTATATGATTGACTAGGCAGAATTCGAAAGTTGGAAACCTAGTTTGATTGATTTGCAATAGTTTGAATTCATTTGATTAAATTAGATCACTAATATATTGGAAACACAAACAAGTAACTAGGATCTGAGAGACGGTGAAAAGTTGTGAAAGGAATACAGTCTTAGGAACTTTTAGGAGTTGACTAATTTGATAATGCAGAGATGATTATTAGATCAATTAATTTATGTAATATTTGCGTTGAAAGACGAAGTATTATAATTTCGTGATTGCCTTTAGATCTGAGTTGAGTATATTAATTAGATCAATACCTTATGATAATTATAATTGATATGAATGAAAGTTTCCCTGAAATCAATTATCCTGAAATCTGATATCTCTCGTAATCATTATTCTCTTGGTAATTTAGTTAGTTTAATTTAGTTAATTCATAGTCAGTAATTTAGCATATTGATCACTATCTATTTCATTGATTCACTAGATATTATTTAGATCAGTAAGTAGAAGTAATTAGTTTTATAAATTTCTTGTCAGTCCATGTGGAAACGATATCTGGTCTTACTATTTATACAATTTGACACCGTATACTTGCGAAGTTTTCTTGTTTAAGAAATAAACGAACAACATGCGAGGCCGTGATGAGCGAAGGCGAGATGGCAGGGGATAGGGTGGTCGGCGAACGAGGAGCCGAGGAAGCCATGGGTGAGGGAGTAGACTGGACAAGTGTCAACAGAGAAGTAGGGATAATGGAGATGGGGTGGGAAGGTGAGGCGACAAGAGCCGAGTGGAATGGAAAGACATGCTTGATGAAACGAACATGACGAGAAATGTAGATTTTGTTAGAGCTAGGGTCGAGGCAGGAGTACGCATGATGAGAGAGACTATATCCTAAGAAAACACAAGTGAAAAATTTCGGCTCTAGCTTGGAGGAAGTATAGGGGTGGAGCCAAGGGTAGCATAGGCAGCCGAAAGGATGAAAATAGGAGTACGACGGGCCTCGATCGAAGAGGGCTCGAAAGGACGACGATACGGACAGAGCGGAGGTGGGAAAATGATTGATAACATAGATGGCAGTCGAGAATGTATGGATCCAATATTTAAGAGGGATGGAGGAATGATGTAAGAAGGTGCGGGCTGTTTCCACGATATGACGGTGACGGCGTTCGGCGGTGTTGAGTTCGGGTGTGTGGGGTGGTGTTATAGTGTGAGTAATACCAAGAGATGAAAGAAAGGGCTTCAATACAAGGAATTCACCACCACCGTCGGTGTAAAGCATTTTTAGAGAACAATGTAATTGTTTTTCAATATTACGCAAAAAAATAGGAAAAACAGTAGCGACATCGGATTTTAAGCGTAAAGGAAAAAACCAGGTAAACTTAGTAAAATGGTCCACAAAAATAACGTAATAACGAAAGCCGTCAACAGATGTGACCGGACAAGGGCCCTAATTATCGGAGCAAACAACTTCCAACTGGGCCCGACTTAAAATAGTATTGTTTGCAAAAGGGAGTTTATGACTCTTATTTCTAAGACACAAATCACAATGAAAAGTAGTGGGGAATGATGACGCCGTGGAGGGAAGAGTGGACAACAGCCTGTTCGTAGTGTGGAGAGAAGGGTGATCGAGACGATCATGCCATAAGGCTGGAGATACTCTGGCGACCAAGAAAACAACGGGTGAACATGGAGGGGGAGATGACTCTGGCCAGACATAGAGATTACCTCTGGTGTGACCGTGCAGGAGGGGAGTGCGAGTGCAGAGGTCCTTAACCACAAATTTAGAAGGAAAAAATTCAATAGAAGTAGAATTTTGTAAGCAGAACTGGGACACAAAGATTATATTACGTTTCATTGAGGGAACGCATAAGACATTTGACAGTTTAAAATTGGGAAAAATGGTGATAGAACCAATATGAGATATACCAAGAGAGAAGTTGTTACCGAGGATCACATCATCGGGGCCATCATAGAGATGATGGTATTGGAGATCAGTGGAGACGACATGGTGGGAGGTGCCGGAATCAAGGAGCCAGGGGCTGCAGGCGACGAATCGGATGCCGAGGGGGGGCAGCGGTGTGCATGTTGACAGAAGCACGAGGCGGACGAAGGTTGGGAAAGAAGTCCCAACATTTATCTGCGGCATGACCTTTGCGAGAACAATATTGACAATAAATTGGATCACGAGATGAGAATGTACCTTTGCGATAGTCACGATGGAACCCCCGTGGACCGGAGGTTAGAGCAGGTGAGAAGACAGGTGGCGGCAGGATGCCGGGAGCAGCAGTGGGCGGCAACGGAGAGCGCCGTTGATGGGAAGAGGTGGACGAACGTGGAGACGGACGACTGGAGGCTGTAAAGTTTAGGGACGGGACAAATATAGAGGTGGCTTCGAAATCACTCAAGTATGTTTCACGGTCGATCAGTTTATCATAGAGTTCTTCAAACGGAACCATGAAATCCCGAGTACACAACGCTATGATAATCTCCTTATAAGCGGGGCCCAGGCCACAGGTGCAATAGATCAGGAGATCCGCCTAGGAGGGGTGCCAAGGGAGGACAGTTTATCGGCGATAGTCTTGATTTTGAGTAAAAATTCCAAAAGGGGCATGGTACCTCGAGTAGTGGAGGATAACTTATCCTTCAAGTGAATGATATGAGATTGAGAGCGTTTCGCAAACGTGCGATTGAGACGAGTCCACGCCTCATGAGAGGTAAGAGTCGTACCAATCAGGGGAACGAGAGACTTAATAAGAGATTCCAACAAGACATGTAGAATCAATTGGTCCTGACGTTTCCAATGGATGAACGCAGGATTGGAGATAGAAATCGCGACATGCGTGATAATGTCTGATGGGGGAGAAGACGTACCATCGAGGAAGCCCATCAGATCCAATCCGAAGAATAAGGATGTAAACTGGAGCTTCCATGAAACATAGTTGAGAGGGGTTAGGTGGATGGAAAGGTGGGTGAGGGCCTTGACTTTGATGAGGGGAGAGAGGGCAGCCGACGAGAGGACGTGTTTGGGTTTGGATGTGTGGTGTCGGACGTATCGAAGGAAATGGCCATGGTGGGGCTGGACGAAAAACGGACGAGAAAGGAGAGGGGTCTCATGAGAGAGATGACTCACTGATACCATGTAAATGCTAGATATTTGGCTGAATAATTTTATTCAATCTTGAATTTTCAATATATACACAAGGTAATCCTAAATTATAGGAGACAAAATTTCAACAAAACATACAGGAATAAAATATACAAGGGAAGAATATATATGTACAAGAAAACAAACTCTAAATAATCTCTATCTGATCTTTTGTTAACTTCGGCCTTGATCTTTGGAATCATCGGTTGATTGAGAATCGTCAACCATATCTCTAATATATATATATATATTATTAACCCTAGTTCATATATGATACTCTCTCTACCAGTAGTCCAATACACACTCTGCAATTTGAAACCCTATTCTCTCACGTCTTCACCCCTTCTTTGATTGCTTCGCCATTTTCAAACTCTAAGTAAGCTCAATTTTTCCTTTTTATTATTCGCATTCCAATTTGTTTGCTTATTGCTTGATTTCTTCTCATAGTTTCAACTCTTTTTTTTTCAGTTTTTTTTGTCAAAATATTTGGGGTTTCTTAGATTGGGTTGATGAATGTTTGAATTATATACCTGCAAGTGATTTTAATTTTTAATTTAGTGATATATTGAGAGTTTGCAGATCTTTTAATAGCCCTAACAATATTCATTAAATTGCATTCTATTCACTCAAAAACCTGGTATATCTTCTATCTCCTCTCACGAGTGTGAGTGAGTGTTTTTCTATATTTGTGTATGTGACTGAATTTGCCATGAACATGAACATGAACTGAATTTTGCTGCATTTTGAGTTAATAATCACTCTAATGGTGTGAATTTGACTTGAGCTTGTGCTAATATGCAGGCTACCAAGGACACTCCAAAGGCCAAAAGCCCAAAACTAATAGCATACTCTATTCTGATTGTGAGGGTAATGGTAAGTGAAACTTGATTTTGTTGGTGGCTATTCACATGTTTTCTCGTTCGACTTTATTTTAATATCCCAAATCTATTGTCAGTTTGATGCATTTTATTTTCTGTAATAATCTAATATTTCCACGTAGAATCTAAATATTATTTTAGTGGAAACATACTTGCTTGAATATTTCTTATGTATGTAATTTTTGAAGGCTAATTGCTCTTTGGAATTGTATCTAGGGATTACATTCTTGGATTTTGTAGCTGTGTTTGATTTGACGATGGTTTTGTAATGATGGATCACATGATAAAAACTTGTCCTTTTGGAGAAACTAATTAACTATGTTTTTAAAAATAGATGGAGTCTGAAGAAGGAAATAATTATATTCCATCAAACAATTCTCAAGAAAGTGATGTGGCAATGAACATGACTTCTAAGGAAGATCGCATTTAAGGTGATAATAATGATAGCTTAGGAGATGAGGATGTTTCTCAGTATAGTTCAAAAAGAAAGAATACATCTGAAGTATGAAATCATTTTAGAAGAATAATGCACGAGCAAATTCAATATGCCGAGTGCAATTATTGCACCACTCGTCTCAAAGCTCCACCAAGCCATGAGACTACTCATTTAAAGAAACACTATGAAAAAACTTGCAAGAATAGACCTAAAAAAATGGATATCCGTCAAAGTGTATTATTGATGAATAAGAAAGGTAGTGGTCAAGAACTTACAACACAAGTTTTCAACCAAGAGGATTGTCGGTGCGAACTTTCTAATATGGTTATTTTACATAATTATCCTCCTAGTATTGTGGACCACGTTGGATTTCGAAGATATTCTGCAACTCTTCAACATTGTTTTAACATGATCTCAAGAAATACAATTAAAAGTGACATTTTGAAGACTTTCAATACTCAAAAAGCAAAGTGCTACAAATTGTTGGACAAACATAAGTGTAGAATTGCAATCACAACCGATATATGGACATCGGATAATGCTAAGAAAGGTTTTATGGCTATTACAACACATTTCATTGATGATTCATAGATTCTTAGAAGCTTCATTTTGAGGTATGTAAAATATCATAATTTTATAACTATATAATTTTGATTATTTGATGTATTTGCAAATTTTATTTCTGAGTTTTAACTTTTATTTATTCAATATAGGTTTGTATATGTCTCTGCTCCACATACAGCTGAGGTCATGACTGATATTCTCGTCGAGTCATTCATGGATTGGAATATTGATAAAAAATTATCAACAATCACTATTGATAATTGTTCGACAAATGATGTTATGCTAAGGATTCTACCAAATAAGCTTTCAAGGAGAAATTTACTTCTAGAGGGACAGGTACTTCATATACGTTGTTGTACTCATATTTTAAATCTGATTGTGAAAGATGGTCTTGATGTTATCGGTGGTGAAATTATAAAAATTCGGGATAGTGTTATTTTTTAGACCGGTTCACCTTCTAGAATTGAAAATTTTGGAGAAGCTACACAACAATTGCATGTTGATTGTTCTAAAATGTTGTCTCTTGATTGCAAAACTCGTTGGAATTCAACTTATTTGATGTTGGAGACTGCAATCAAGTATATAAATATTTTTGCGAGACTTCAATTGCGGGAAAAAAGTTGCAATAGTCTACCAACTGATGAAGAGTGGGATAATGCACTTGAATTGTGTGGAAAATTGAGGTTATTTTATAGAGTGACTGAGATGTTCTTTGGAACACAATATCCCATCTCTAACTTTTATTTTCCAAAGATTTGTGATATTAAAATGGAGTTGCATAAGTGGTTGAAGAGTCCAAAGTTTATTGCAAAACTTATGGCTGAAAAGATGGTGTAGAAATATGAAAAGTATTGGAATGAATGTCATCTCATGATGGGGGTTGCTGCTGTTTTGGATCCTAGGTATAAAATGAAGTTGGTTGAGTTTTATATTCCATTGATCTATGGTGAAGATTCTGATTTTAAATTGTATAAGATTCGGAAAAACTGTTATGATTTGTTGGTTAATTACCACTCTAGAAC
This sequence comes from Scutellaria minor, assembly GCA_954870855.1. Lineage (NCBI taxonomy): Eukaryota > Viridiplantae > Streptophyta > Magnoliopsida > Lamiales > Lamiaceae > Scutellaria > Scutellaria minor. The sequence goes on from OX940729.1 coordinate 8,572,078, forward strand.
ATTGATTGAGAACAATTTAGATGACAATACTTTGAATACAGGAATGACATCATCCGATATTTCTAGTTCAATAATTGATCCACTCGAGAGTGACACATTGGACATGTATGATAAATTTATGGCTTTAAGTTCAAATCCTTCTTCTTCATTGTCCAAAACCTCTGAGTTGGACATATATTTGGAAGAAGATGTCTTGCCAAGAACTTCAAATTTTGATATTCTTAATTGGTGGAAAACAAATGCAGTTAAATATCCAAGTTTACAAAAGATGGCAAGAGACATTTTGACAATTCCGGTATCAACAGTTGCATCCGAATCATCCTTTAGTGATGTGGTCGATTGATTAGTCCCCATTGTAATAGACTTTATCCAACTACTATTGAGGCATTGATGTGTAGTCATCGTTGGTTATGGAATGAAGAGAAAGGTAAATTTATTATTCAATTTCTATCATTTACATTAATTGGTATATATATATTAAATATATGACATAATTCATCATTTTAATTTTTGTAGGATCTTCTACATCATCCGTTTGTCCTTCGTTACTTGATGAAGAAGAAGACGAACTCGAAGAATGTATCACTCGAAGTAATGAGACTTGAGAAATGAGACATTTATGTTATGTTTTTAATTCTATAATGTTATTTTGCATTGAACATTATATGTATGATTTTAAAATTTTAAGACATGTTGGGATTGTGTTTAAATATTTGAATTGTATGACTATAACTATTTAGATATTTCCTTATATTTTGATAGACAGACACCTCCAACCCCTAGATTTGATCACGCAGCTGTTCTACATGTTGAACGCTATCTTTTTATTTTTGGTGGATGCTCTCATTCTGTCTTTTTTAGTGACCTCCATATATTGGATTTGGAAACAGTAAGCTTCTCATGTTCATTTATTACATTTAGTGCTCTAAACAAATTCTCTTTGAGTATTTCTATATTTGAATTGGCTTAGAGACGATGATAAAGTGCAAGCTAGAAAGTAAAGTTTAAATTAACTTGGCCTGTAATTTCTTTACATTTTTGAACACCGGTAAAAGTATGTGTGCTTCTCTTGTAGATAGTTAATATTTATATTATGTTTATAAATGTATTAAGCTTATATAGATATAATAAAAGTTATGTGAGGAAAAAAAATACCAAAAAAAAAAATTATAGCGGGTTGGGATGGGTTTACCCGCCGGGTTCACGGGACGGGACAGATCCCAAATTTGAAATTTTTTTGGCGGGGCGGGTTCTGTGACAGACCAAATCCGTCCCAGACCCGCCCCGTTGTCATCCCTACCTAAAAGTCTCTAGATTTTTATATTCATAGAATTAAATAAATATAGGGATAGCAACCCAATTTACCACAAAAAATATAAAGTACGATAAAAAATACCACCAAAAATAAAATTTACATTTTTATACCATATAAAATAAAAGTGGAATACTTTATACCATGAAATATAATTATAAGGCCAAAAATACCACAATTTTGATTGACTTTGAGTAGAACATTTATTACCCCATAACAACCTCTAACAACCTTCAATCACATCTTGGTCAAAGGGAATCTTGGTCAAAAACATTTTCTCTCACCCCTACCCCCAAACCCAAACCCTTTGAATTTTTACCCAAATTTTCCAAGTGAAAAACAGAAAAATTCACACCATAATCCACGGTTAATCCTTTAATTTTTTTGCTGAAAATTCACGTTTAACACGAAGATGTCAAACGAAGAAGGAGAGGTTAGTGATTTAATCCCTCGAATTTGTTGAAATTTGTTGAAATGAAGCCTTCGAATTCTTGAGAATTTGTTGAAATTTCTTGAAATTTGGTTGAATTTGTTGAAAACTGTTTTCATACTTCGAATTTGTTGAGTATTAGTTGAACAAATGGAGGGTTAAACGTGGATTTCAAATCCCATTTAACCCTAAATTATTTAGGGATTAGGGTTAATTGGTTTTAATATATGCTTGAATTCATGTTTGGAATGGTTAAACGGGTTTAATTTTGCATTTGATAGGGTTAATTTTTTAGAATATGTGCTTGAATTCATGTTTGAAAGGATTAAACAGGCATAATTCAAGTTTAACCCAGATTGTATGTGTTTATAGTGTTAAACATGGATTATAGGTATAATCCACGTTTAACCCTTTATTTTTCTGTGTTTATAGGGTTAAACGTGGATTATGGGAATAATCACGTTTAACACTATAAATTTCAAAATTTATATTGTTAAACGTGGATTATGGGAATAATCCACATTTAACCCTATAAATTTCGAATTATCGGGTTAAACGTGGATTATTCATAATCCAGAAATTATAGGGTTAAACGTGGATTATTCATAATCCACGTTTAAGCCAAACTCGGGCGCACGCGCACAACACCTCGTCACTCGTCGGGCGTGCGCACACTGCCCCCCCCGTCACCCATCGGGCGCGCGCGTGCACCGCTTCCCCGTCACCCATTGGGGACGCGCGCTCACGGGTAATAACCCCTCTTTAATAATTAAGACAACATAAGTTAATAATCCCCATTTACTAATTTGAATAATCCCCTTTAATAATTTTAATAACCCTTGTTTAATAATTAAAACATCATATTTGAATAATTCCCCTTTAATAATTTTAGTAATCTCCATTTAATAATCCCGTTTAATAGTTAAAGCCAAATAATTTCCTAATCCCCGTTACACATTTTTAGTAATTTAAATAATATCCATTTAATAATCCCCGTTTAATAGTTAAAGCCAAATAATTTCCTAATCCATCTTAATAATTGTAATAATTTTAATAATCCACATTTAATAATTCCCATTTAATAATTAAAGCAACATAATTTCCTAATCCCCATTAAATATTTTTTCTAATTTTAATAATCTCTGTTTAATAATTCCCGTTTAATAGTTAAAGCCAAATAATTTTCTAATCCATCTTAATAATTGTAATAATTTAATAATCCCCATTTAATAATTAAAGCAACATAATTTTCTAATCCCTGTTAAATATTTTTTCTAATTTTAATAATCTCTATTTAATAATCCCCGTTTAATAGTTAAAGCCAAATAATTTCCTAATCCATCTTAAATAATTGTAATAATTTTAATAATCCACATTTAATAATCCCCGTTTAATAACTAAATCAACATAATTTCCTAATCCCCATTCAATATTTTTTGTAATTTTAATAATCTCCGTTTAATAATCCCCGTTAAATAGTTAAAGCCAAATAATTTCCTAATCCATCTTAAATAATTGTAATAATTTTAATAATCCACATTTAATAATCCCCATTTAATAATTAAAGCAAACTAATTTTCTAATCCCCGTTAAATATTTTTTGTAATTTTAATAATCTCCGTTTAATAATCCCCGTTAAATAGTTAAAGCAACATAATTTACTAATCCTCGTTTAATAATTATAATAATCTGCTCTTCATAATCCCCGTTTAATAATTGAAATAACATAATTTCCATAGTTGAGAGACTTAAAACTTTTAATAATTATAATAATCCCCGTTTAATAATTAAAACAACGTAATTTAATAATCCACGTTTTCTCCACCTCTACTAATTTGAATAACTAAAATACCCTGGTTTATAAGTTTGATATATTTATTTTCCAGAGAGATAGTAAGACAATAATTCGTATATGTACTTTCAATCTGCATATTAATGTATAAATTAATATGAACATTTTTTCCGTTATTTTAGCTCGTTTGGGTACGTCAGGAGTATCAGACACGGCAGGCATACATTAACTCATATACTCATGTTAGAGTACTAAACGAGATAAAAAAAATCCTACGAAAAACTCATACTGATTGTGTGGCTGATTTTGAGAGGGCATGTTTTGGCCATTTCTTGCGTTGGGATATCGAGAGTGACAGTTGCAAGGGCTTTCTGCATGCCCTTATGTCACGTGAGGTGCGTGCGCCCAATACCCCTGTTGATGAAGTGTGATTTCTCATTGGTGGAGACCGTCGTCTATGTCGGTTCTCAAGAATGGAGTTCGCCCTTGTGATGGGTTTAAGGTTTGACAACTCTGTTTCATCCCGATTGTTCTTCACCATCCGCACCAGCAAGATGGTATATTTTACCGAGTGTGTTTATGCGAGCCTCAGATTACTATGTCGGCTCTTCGTAAGAGATTTAAAGCGAAGGAGTTCGTATCTTGTCGGGATGACACGATGAAGATTGCCAAGATTCTTCTCCCGTATAGCATTTTACTTGGAGTCGACCCACGAACCACTTCAATTGACTCTTGGGTTTGGGACTTGGTGGAGGACGAGGAACGATGGGAGAGCTTTCCATGAGGTAAGATTTCTTATCTTCACTTTTTGAACAAAATCAACCAGCTACCATCTGTTCTGTCGGACCCAATGGGGAACAGGCCCCCAGCGTACAACTTCTACGGATTCTCATTAACCGTAATAGTTAGTATTAATTGTCATTTTTATTGTTTCATATTTTGAGTTTTTATTCAATATACTTATAACATGAATTGTTATTATAATTTTATAGATATGGGCTTTCGAGGCGATTCCGTACACCGATACTTATGCCGGAAAGCTTCTTTTGGAGGATCACGACGTGTTCCCAAAGCTTTTGAGGTGGTCGACAAAGATTCCACTAGACGATGTATCGAGGGAGCTAGATCAGGATGTATGTTGAATTGAAAAAATTATACCCATAGTCTTTTATTCTTTACGTGTACTTAGAATGCCAATGTTTCTAATTCGTTTCATTGTAACTATGTCTATTGCAGGGTCTTGTGTGTTATGAGAATCTTACCCCCTCACTAGGAAAGACACGTCTGCCGTACTGGCAGTACATTGTTTAGGATCTCTTAGAAGGGGTTCAGCTTCCTAGGAAGAATCGGGGTCGTTCGAGGAGGTCGACTACAGTCTTGTTTACATCAGTGACTGCTGCCCCAGATGTTGGTGTTCCATCGGCTGGGGTCACCAAACATCCGACCCGAGCATCGAGTTCTACGCGGTCGACAAGGTCGACTCGGAGGATACAGCAGAGTTCTCAGCCAACTGGCCACCGAGACTTACCAGCCATAGATCAAAGAGCCGATCATGCTCCCTTGCAGCAGATCGAAGAGAAAGATGAGTGTAGAGCACACCAGTCAGTGGAGGTCCCTATATCAGAGATGTAGGAGATTCCGATATAGGGGGATTATGAACTGTCGACCTATCATACTGAGAGTCCAGCATATCAGCCACAACAGCAGTATTATCGTCATCCTCAGTCACTAGTGTATCCGCCACAACCGTTCTCTATCGCCGACCAGCCGTGTCCATCATACACGAGACAGGGAGATGCTAAGAGTGTTGGACAGATGTTCGATGAGCTGAAGAACATGTTCAACAAAGGCTTCGAAACGATGAACGCAAGCTTGATGGGCATGAGAAATTACGTTGGGGAGCAATTCTCTAAGATACGAAAATACGTCTATAGTAGGCTACGGGACGTGAAAGATAGGAGATGCGAGGACCTAGAACGTTTGGAGTTGGAGATCCACGGTCGACACACACACACTGACCGATTATGAAGGAGGGTCACGATATTCCAGCTCCTCATACGATATCCCTCAGATAAGTGTCGGCATCCGACATATGCGATTGAGAGCACCGAGCAAATATATCCTGAGCCCGTTCATAAAGGATGAGAGATGAGGAAGAGAGCGAGCAAAAGATGACGAGTTCGAGAGATACATGGCCTCCGGACCTAATGCCGAACAGTTAGTCCCCTTCCTTAACAAATGATAATAACAACTTATTTGTAATTAATATCAAACTAAGCCTCTGACATACTAGTTTACCCTTCATTTCAGGCTTAACGTGGGGACAGGCTACTCAGTTGAACCTGAAATTTTCAGTACATTCGTGGCTTCGGATGTGGACGTCAATTATCAGGTACGTATTCTTATTACAAACAATTAGTCTGTAATTGTACATATGTACTATGTTATTATGACGTTGTGAGTATAGTGATTATTGTTGTTGTGTTGTAGCCGATTGATGCATACCTCGACATTCTTCAGACGTCAGCAAAGTTCGTCGATGTTAGACGCGATCGAGGTTTAGCTGGCAAGCTCTTGATAGTGGACACACATTTTTTTGTAATGATCCTTCATCTAATACTTCATTATTCACTATTATCAGGTAAACTAGTACTAACAATTAATTGTATTGTTTTTTGCAGGAAAAGTGCAAGGTAATTTGGGAGGAGGCGTACGCCGAGGAACCAGAAAAGATCAAACACGACTTGCATGTACGAAGGGAGAATTTTCCAGCTGCATCTCTAGAGGTGTTGCTTCCCTACGTTAGAGGTGCACATCCTAGATGGGGACGCATTAGACCATGGTGGAAGGATGTCGATAGTGTAAGTTTTACTCCCATTGAGCACATTAAATGTCTTCAGTTATTGATCATATATAGGTTATAATTAATTGAGATAGATAACATTTTGTATCATGTTTCAAGCAGATACTGACGGTGATAAACCTCCAAGAACATTGGGTGGCCTGTGAGATTCAACTCAGTCAAGGACGTGTTGTGCTTTTTGATAGCATGATGCACACTTATAACAAGTACAAGGAAAGGTGCGCTTGGTACAAACACTGCCGATCCGACGTGTTCTCCCAGCCCTTTTAGATTACGCGGTCCTCAACGATAAAAGACGAGAGGAAGGTCTTGATGCTTTTGATGTCCCCGATGAGTATCAATTGGTCGTAGGAATCCCTGTCAAGTGTTATATACAGAAGGACAACAATTCTTGCGCTATATATGTCTTGATGTCCATCGAGAGTTGTCTAACTCGTACTTGACCTAGACCCTATTTAAGCGATGGTATAGATAGGATTATGCGACAGATGAGTTTCGATATATATAGGTGGAGTACTGATGGAGACACAGTTTCTCTTGATTTTTTTGATAATTAGTGTTACATTCCGACAGTATGCTTTTGTTATAATGGAACAGGTCAATTGAACTTGTATGCATTTTTTTTTACCAAATATTGATGTTATTGACAAACCTATTGTCTCCGTATTTATGTCTTTATGCTGGTAAAATGTTATTGATATTCATATATCATCCGATGAGCCTAATATATAGGGTTAAACCCCCATGATAATAACATTCTTGACTATAACAAATCTTATTTCAAAATTGAGCCAGACACTAGCATGGTTTTTAACAACAATCGTTACAAAGAATTAACAATAAATTTACATACCACAGATACACTACAATAAAAAAATCAAATGTGTTGATTTTTTGTTTTGAGATAATAGTGTATTTCAAATGATTTTCAGCTATACGTACTTTCGTTTATTCACTTGAAGGTCACAAAAATAATTTTTGGATAAATAATATAGATAAATATCATGAATATGATTGATCGGAAATAATATACTATCCGTTAGGGTCAGCATTGGATTGATAGAGAGGACATTTTCTTCTGGTATGTTCTTCCGAACGACACAAACTGCATTTTTTATGTCTTCTCATCCTTAATGTGTTTTGAGCCAGTATTGGATTATCCTCACTAAGTGAATTTTCACCATGATGTTCAGATATGGGCATTACACTTTCGGTATATCTGGATATGTTGTGCCCGGATCCGCCACAACGACCACATGTCATTGTGGTCTTTCTTCTTCCTGAAAACTCACATGTTGAAGGAATTCGTTTACTTTTGGGTCAACCAGCTTGTTTTGGTTTGTCAGGCTCTCGACAAAGTACTTTACGAACATCATCCGACACGATCCAATCTTGTGCTTCGGGTACAGGGTTGACATCACCTGCCCACATTCCCCTCAAAGATATCGTCGTGTAGTACTCTGACACATATGCAGTCACAGATTGGTTCATAAAACTGTATGCACAATTTTTCAGATAGGATATTTTTGAAGTAAGCTTATGTCAAATTATGACAGGTAAGATTATGGACAATAATAGAGCGTTTATGGTGAAGTACAAACCTTATTGCGGTACATGCATGCGAGCATGGTATCAAGTCGGTCTGGAAAATGGAACAGGTGCACTGATTTGAATCCAGATCAACGATAAAAATCTTAGGACGGTCCGTGACCTTGAATTTATGGCGTCCATGCATATCCACTTGCATTTGTCGGCCAAGCTTTACGCATTCGAGAACACGATCGTGTACAGATTTTGTCAGACTATGTTGTCTATCTTCAGCAGTCGTTCTTCTTTCATAAAACCACTTTTCTATTATCCGTCGAGCTCCATCTAAAAATGAACAAATAGGCAGTCTTCGCACCCAAAGGAGGTGTGTATTCCACGTTTCGGCAGCATTCGACGTCATGAAGTTAAATCTTCTCACCGGGCAGTTCACGCGCGACCATCTCATCTTCTTTATTTTGTTTAATATATTGAGTGCACTTTGAACCTGTAATGCATTCAGATTGTTCATGTGCCTGAAAAAACCAAGAAGAAAGATTTTCAGATACTTAATAATGACAACATGTGTATGTGTATTCAGGAGGCGCGCCAACACAATGAGGTCACTGAATTGATTTATAACTTACCTCTCGAACTCGTCATGATCATAACAATATGCAGCCCTCTTGAAAAGTCCAACCAAATGTGCTCTATACCTCGATAAATTTTGTTGAAGATGAAAGCTACACAGCCCTTGGGTTGCTTCTGGGTATGCAGTTTTGATGGCATTTTCAATGCTAAGGTGTTGATCAGACACAATAAACAGCTGATCTGAGCATCCAAACGCTGCATGAACATTTTTCAAAAACCATGTCCAATATTCATCATTCTCGACATTTCCTATGTCAATTGCGAGATGAAATATATGATCGTTTCCATCTTGTGTAACAGCGATAAATCCAATACCTTTATACAAACCTTTCAAGTGACACCTGTCCACCACAATTATCGGCCGTGAATATCTTATAAATTCCCCAATTGAGGTGGCCAATGCAAAAAATAAGAATTTGAATTTTCCATTCGAATCGGTCTGCAAGTTTGTATAAGTACCAAGATTAGTTTCCTTCAACACCTGCAAGTAAGATAGAAGGTTCCAAAACAACTTTTTCGGGTCACCGTAAACAAGGAACATTGCATGACGTTTTGCATTCAGTGCAGACTTGTAACTAAGGGTCAATCCATGTCGCCGGTTTATTTCCTCCATGATCCCTCTAAGCCCGATAGTTGATTTCTCCTTCCAAAGTATGTCCGTAAAATACTCACCGATCAAAGTAGAAGGAAGTCATCGTGGAGAACTACAATTCAGATATGAAGAACAACTGTGTTGTAAAACACTCTTTGAGATTTTCCAAATCCCATATTTCTCGGTTGCATGAAATGTGAAAAGACAGTCTTTTTGCCTACATCTTACAAACCATCTATGTTTGTCAGAATGGTCCACACGATATTCTACTTGATTTTCCAAATGGTGAAACCCAATAGCATTCTTCAATTCCACCTTACTGCAAAAGGTGGATCCTTTTTGTAGAATGTGTGTAACTTGCTCGGCCTCCTCTAATTGTGAGGAATTGGGCAACTCGATTTCCCACATATCGGGGATAGACCATTCTGGTCTTAATATGTATGTACAGAATTTCTCATTCTCTCATTGTTCAACATCCAAAGCATTCTCCTGATCAGTATTTAATTCGAAGTCATCTCCTGCATTGTCCGAATCTAAATACAGGTAGATATCACAAATAATGCAAACTCGAAATCAATTTTTAGAATGAAATGAAATAATTAAGAGTACAAAATTACCACTTCGACGATCACCTTCATGGTCTGGTCTTTTTTCACATGTCGTTTGGGCAAATTCTTCACGTGGTTGCACCTTTTCTCGTCCATCTCCTATAGGAGCCCTGTTTAAGTCGAGTCTGCCACCGAAGTCATTTCGATCATGCTCTGGTGGCGAAGGATCCCATTGCATTCCCGAAGAAGCCCCAATGTAAGTATTGTCATTTTCATTGGGTATTGCCCATCTTGCATGAAATCCCTTATCGTCTTGTAGTCCAAGGGGAACAAATGAAAAATAGTGATTTTGGTCGGTATACACATATGAGTTCGGATCCTTATAGCTAGATGTAAACGGTACACCACTTTCATGAATGGTTGATTTTGCTCGTCTATAGTGATATGTTGTTCCGGAGGTTCGAGATAAGACGATCCACCTCCAGGGGGTGTATTTCAAGCAGTCGGAGACACGATAACATTGGATACTCCAACATCAATCCTCTTCAGAGAATCAAAAATAACAAGAACGTCATCGATCATTGACAATATTCGGTACAACACTGCACCGTTCTTTATTTTTATCTTCTTCACCCTTTCTTCAATTTCAACTAGTGAGTGAATCACATATCCCCACTGCCTCATGTCGACACCCACAACTCCATGAATGGAATACAGTAACTCATAAGATGTAATTTCACGAAGGTGAATGACCTCTTCGAAACCGTTGGTGTATTCTAAACCTTCCCAATAGCCTCCATACCATACAACAACTTGAGAAGTCATTTTTTTGTGGATACTGCTAAAAAAACATTAAAATTTGTGAGTATTAAGAAACACATAATAAATAACAAATAAAATAAAAAAACAAATAAACTACATTAATTATTTTCCACTCGTAAAATAAAAAATTATTTAAATAATAAATCAAATTTCAATAATAAACTAATAAAGTCTAAACACAATAAATCATGCTACAATTAATCATAATATACTGAATAAACTTCCACTTCAGCCTCCTTGTGCATCACATTATTCCATTTACTTTAGGAGTGACTGCACCAAAAAATTAATTCACGTTCACATTACTAATCTGTATATGTAATAATATTCGTTTCAATTTTAATGTTCTGATAATTAAAATTTTATAACTAATTTATAAGTAATGTTCGTTTAACTTATAAAATAATATTACTATAATTAATCTTCGTATGACTTATAATTCTCAATAACTAATATAATTACATCCTAATATAGTTATATTATTATAACTAAATAATAATTCATCGCGAAATCATCTTGTAATATTGTAAAAAATATAATTTAATGTACACACGAAGATTATAACTATTGTAACTAAATAATAGGTAGATAATAATTTTCCTCATGAACAAAATAAATAATTAATATTGAATTTTCCTTCTTAACAAAATAAATAATTTAACCCTATAATAAATAAAATTAACCCTATAATAAAATAAATTAACTCAATAAATAAATAAAATTTCCTTATTAACATAATTAATAAATTATTAAAGGGGATTATTAAACGGTGATTATTAAACCGGGATTATTAAATTATGTCACATTAGTTATTAAAGACTGATTATTAAAATGCGCAAGCGCGACGAGTGATAGGGCGTTGTGGTCGCGCGCGACGGGTGATGGGTCGCTGTGCGCACGTGCCCCATGACGGAGGCGCGGTGCGCGAGCGGGGGCACGGGGATGGGTAAATGCGCACGCGCCGCCTACAGTCATCCGTGAGCACACACGCCCGACAACGGGACCGCGGTGCGCTGTGCGCTCGAGCGCCCGACGGGTGACAGGTTAAACGTGGATTAATGGAATAATCCATGTTTAACCCTATTTTTTTCGAAAAAATTTGGGTTAAACGTGGATTATTCAATTAATCCACATTTAACCCTCTTTATTTCGAATTAACGGGTTATACATGGATTATTCCATTAATCCACATTTAACCCTAATTTGTTCGAAAAAAATTGGGTAAAACATGGATTAAGCCAATAATACACGTTTAACCCTAATTTTTGTCGAAATAAATTGTGTTGCACGTGGATTAAGCCAATAATTCATGTTTAACACTAATTTAATCGGAAAAAATACGGTTTAACGTGGATTAAGCCAATAATCCACGTTTAACCCTATAATTCTCGAATTATAGGGTTAAACGTGAATTATGAACATAATCCATGTTTAAATTTATAATTCACATTCAACCATAAAATTCGAAGAAAAATAGGGTTAAACGCGGATTATGTTAATAATCCTCGTTTAACTATTAAACATATTTTTCTTATTTCAACGATAATTCTTCAAATCTTCCAAATGCCAAAATGTCGAAAAAAATTTACAGAGAATTTTGTATGAAATATTGTTGTATGATAATTTCTTATTGAGTTTATCAACCTTATATAAACGTATAAAGTGAATAAACAGTACAAAATGCATGTAAATTCACAGTAAATATTAAGAAAAAAAAAACAAAAAATTGGGTGTAATAGTGGCATGCATGTGTGGTAAATAATAACAACAAAATTTCACAGTAAATATTAAGAACAAAAAAATAAAAAATTGAATGTAATAGTTGCATGCATGGGCAATAAATAATGGGATTTTGAATCAATTCAATTTTTTTGCATGCATGGACAAATCAATTCAACACTGTCAAATTTACTTGTCAAATCGAAGCACTATTCTCCATTGACTTGAACTAAAAATGTGGTAAAAAGTGTATATAAACTATATTTTGTGGTAGAAAGTATCCTACAACTAAATTTGATGGTATAAAGTGTATTATGTTATTTTTTTCATGATATAATAGATATTTTCCTCGTAAATATATGCCACCTAAAAGTCGCTGGATTCTTATATTCATAGAATAAATAAATATATAAATCAGCATACGTACTCATTACTTACCCCTCGTGGAATGTTGATGTGATGCCAATTTTGTCGATGAAAAAATCACATGTTGCTAAAAACACTACCCCTTTTCGTAGTTGGTGTTGGATTTCTAACTTATCCAATTTCACTTCCATTATTAAAAAAGACAAATTATTAAAAAATGGTGCATTGACCGTGAACCAGCACTGGTTAGGTGGTTTTCTACTAATTTGCTTGCTTGCTTATATATAATTCATAATGTAGAATTTGCTCAAGGTTTAGAAAGAAGCAGTTAATTCTGATATTTACATACATTAAATTGATAAATTTAAAGCAATGTATCTATCATTTATAGTTTTGCAATTCAGTAAGTAGATCTCGTAAATAATTTATTTTGCAACTTCCCTCGAGAAAAAAGGCAAGATAATTCCTTTATACTTGAATGTCAAAAAATCAGATCAAATTTATTTCCAATAATAGATAGCACATCACACACCATTGTCATGTCTCCTAATTGCCATCGAAGAATAGCATATAATTTGGAGGTAAAAAAAGAAAGAAACATATGTTTTAATATTGAGGTAACTTTCTTTTAAATGAGTGATACATGATCTGAATCATCACAATCTGCACCTATATAAAGGTGAGATACCACTTGAATTACAAGACTCATGGTAATTAACAAGATATATACTAATACTTAATACATGTTAAACTAATTGTGGTGGCCTAAAACGGCTTTCGGAGACTACCATAAATAGATCCTAACAAAATTGATTACTATTGTATATGATGCTTGTGTGAATTGCGATTGATCATATATCTCTATATAATTATTAGACAATATTTGAAAATTTTTGTATGTCATGTGCATTTGTGTCTTATATATATTGGGTGTTCATAACTATGTTATTCAAACAAGTCATACCTTTGAGAATTTGAATTTGACTCGTTTGCTACTACACTGAACTCGAACTTAATCTATCTAATCTATTGATACTTACAATTTACAACTAGCTCGAGTCTAAACAAATTTAAGAAATATAAATATAGATCAAATTAATCACCATTACTACATCTTTACTGGATGAGTTACAAAAAATGCTTAATTCATTCTGATGGGGCTGCGGTGGACAACATGGTATCGATTAGATGAACTGAGATAAGATGGTTGTGGCTAAGAAAGATGGGATTTCCGAAAATTTGAGATGTTTAATCTAGAATTTATTGGGAAACAAGGATGAAAGTTAATCTCTGAAACCTGATGCTATAATTAGTACAGTCTTCAAAGCTAGGTATCACCAACGAGTGGATTTTCTTAATGCCAACCTTGGACATAATCCGGATTTTACTTGGCGAAGCAGCTGGAATTCTCGAGTTTTTCTAGAAAATGATTGTCGTTGGAAGGTTGAAAATGGGTGTGATACGAGAGTTTGGAAGGATCCATGGCTAAGAGATGATAATAATTTTTTGTTTCTACTCGGGGGTGCACACGTTGAATGAGATGAGGGTATATGAGCTCTTTATTTCGGGCTGCAGATTGTGGGATATTGAACTGTTGAATGAAATTTTCAACAGCATAGATGTTTCAGAAATATGCAGAATTCCCCTTTGATGAATCCCTTTGAAGTTCGACTAATCTGGAATTTTAGCAAAAATGGTTTATACTCGGTAAAGACTGGATACAAGGTTATTATGAATCATCTTTTACCTTCATTTCTCGAGCCAAAACCATGTAATTGGCTAAAACTTTGGTATTTAAATATTCCACCTAAAGTTCGTTCTTTCTTATGGCGAGCATGTTGCGATTGTTTACCAACGAGATCCCATCTGCAACAAAGAAGTGTTGGAAGTCCCTCATCTTGTGTGTTATGTGGGGGGAGGTTGAAAATACCTGACATTGCTTTGTTTCTTGTTCTTTTACTTCTTGTTGTTGGAGGGTTGCTTTTTTTTTCATTAGTTATTGACACATATGCAAATTTATCTGAAGGTTTCTCAAAATGGTTCTTCAGATTATTGGAGAGTCTTGATTATGAGAAAATGAATAAAGTGGTTGTTATCTTATGGAGTTTGTGGAAATATCGGAATGATTAGTTATGGAACAATATTGTGTTGAGTGCAGAACAAGTGTATTCGGCTGCAAAATTGTTATGCAGTTGGCTTTCAGTTCAAAAGAGGCATCAACTATCTCGCTAAGAAACTTCTTCTAGCAGAACAGTGTTGGGTTGGGCTAAGCCTCCACAAGGTTTCTTGAAATGCAATATTGATGCAACATTTTGTCAGCAAAAACAGAGTACTGGTTGAGGATTCATTTTGCGTGATGAGAGGAGGTCGTTTATTGTTTTGCAGCTCCTCATATTAGGATTTATTGCTTGAAGTTAGAGAAGGTGAGACTCTTGGCTTGAAGGAAGTTTTGTCTTGGGCCAGTGGTCTTGGGTATAAGAAAAAGTTGTTTTGAGTGGGATGCTAAAGAAGTTATCGATGTCATTATATTTTCAAAGAAAGTTATTCGAGTGTCAAGCTATTATGAGACATGAGTCATACTTTTCTATTCAATTTGTTTATAGATCCGCTAATGAGATTGTCCATGTGTTGACAATAAATTCTTATTTGCACTCTAATTCTTGTATTTTGAACTCTTCACTAAATAGTATTGATGATCTTTTAATTTCGGATAGTAATGAAATTTCTACGTAATGAATTTTGATTCACCATTAATAATATTAAAAGGAAAAAAAAACAACATATTTACTAAAATCTATTTAACACATAGCAATTAAGTAAAACTATAAAAGTCATAAATCAAATGTCAAACTTTACTACTTTATTTTTTTGTAAGTTAAATTATATGCCTGGTAACAGATCTATTCAAAAGCTAATGAGTTATTGCCAAACTTGAATTTGATACATTTATCTAAGTGAATGTTAACCATGCTCGAACTAACTTCTATTGAATAGAGTTTTGAGTTGTGGGATCCATACAAAATGTTTCCTTATTCATAGGCAAAAACGTTTTATACCGTGAGCACCTGAGTATGGATCTAAGATCTATAACCCCACTTGACCAGTTGACCAACCCTTTTATTTTTTTATTCTTTTACACAACACTGCTTTTTTTTTTTTTTCCTTCTTCTTAATATCTTTTCTTCTCAATTTATTATTATTTTTATTTATTTTGTACATTCTTCTTCTTTGTCTTCTTGTTCTTATTCTTCTTCAAATCGTCATGAAATCATTTATGGGGTTTTTTCTTCTTTCCCTTCTCTTTTACTCATTTTTATAGATTTAGATAATTGATTTCAAATTACAATGTATTACAATAATTTTAAAACATTGAAAATCAATTATTTCAAATAATATGAAATCATGATTTGCAGAAATTTTGACGAACAAGATGATGAAATTGCGATTTACAGAAATTTTGAGGAAAAAAATGATGAAACATTTGAAATTTTAAGATTTTCAGTGAATGTATTAGTTCAATGCTCTTAAGGTATTAGTTGTATACTTTTAAGGTATTAGTTGCATACTCATAAGGTATCAGTTGCTCATTCAGTGAAAGGTATTGATATAAGGTATTGCATATTTACCTTTAATGTATTAATGCTTATAATATAAGGTATTACATATACACCTTTAAGGTATTACATATTTACTTTTAAGATATTAGTTGGTAAGTATTAGTTGTATACTCTTAAGTATTAGTTGTAGGGATGTAAATGAACCAAACCGCTCGTAAACTATTCGGAGCTCGGTTCGATAAAAGTTCGTTTGAATTCATCTATTGTGATTCATTAAGATAAACAAACAAACTCAAACTTAATGATATTCAGCTTGATAACTCGTGAATATGTTCATTAGAAGGCTCCTGAGCATCAAATTATAAATTTTAGATAATGTATTATATTTTTAAGAATATATAATTTATTTTGTTAATAAGTTAATGAATAATATAATTTATTATTAACATTTATTAAGTTCATTAGGACTCGATTAGGCTTGAGTAAACTTGTGAACTATGAATGTATTCGTTAAATTAGGCTCGAGTTTGTTCGATAACTAAACAAACCAAACTCAAACACCCAATAGTTCGGTTCGACTCGGTCCGATTATATCCCTAATTAGTTGTATACTCTTAAGGTATTAGATGTATACTCTTAAGGTATTAGTTGCATACTCTTAAGGTATTAGTTGCATACTCATAAAGTAGTAGTTGCTCATTCAATGAAAGGTATTAGTTGCATACTCTTAAAGTATCAGTTGTATACTCATAATGTATCAATGTATTGCAGAGTGAGTTTAAAATTTTAAAATTTCAAATCCATGATTTTCATCATCTTCTTCCCCATCAATTTTTGCAAATAATTCATATTATTGCAAATAAACATGTACCAAACTTAGATCACGATTGTTCTCTATTCTAACTAAAACGTAATTTGAAATGAATCTTCTAAATCAACAAACATGAGAAAGAAAAAGAAGAGGAAAATGAAGAAAAAACACATGCACGAATCATGATTCGAATAAGGAGGAAACTAATAGAAAAGAAGACGACATAGTAAGAAAGAAAAAGAAGAAGAAGAAAAGAACAAAAGAAGAACAACAATACCGAAGAAAAAAATAAAAAATATAATGCATATGGATCTAAAGCGGATTGAGGGCACGAATCCCACGAAGTCATAAGTGTCACCCTTATCTATGCTATATATAAAATGAAAGAAGTTGGCAAATTTTACAAATTTGCAATTTTCCCTCCCAAACTATCAACCAATAGAAAATAAGAAAAAAAACTAAATAATTTTTAAGTATCTTATAGAATAAGTTTCACATATATCTTACACAATAAGCTATCTTATAATTTATATATAGGAGTAGAGATGAAACAAAAGAAGTTATCTTAAATGATATGATTATATTTTAATGATATAATTAAATTTTGAAAATAATGAAATTTAAACATTGTCAAAAGTTAAAATTTTGAAAATTAGTTTATAGTTTTAATATATAAATGTGGAAAATAATTTTAAAATCTAAATTTCATTTTATGAAGGGTTGTAAAATGTTTAAAAGTTTGAAACTATTATAAAAATATTAAAATAATAATAAAATCTGAAATTAATAATAATAATAATAAGAAGAAGAAGAAGAAGAAGAAGAAGAAGAAGAAGGTTGTGAGATTAAGTCTAACAATCTTAAATCAACAAATAAAATTTAAAAAATAATTCAAATATATATGTAATATTAATTGTGTAAGATATAAAAATCAATAAATTGAATAAATTTTTTTAAATAAAAATAATTAAAATATTTGATAAAATTTATTCAAAATTATTTCAAATAAATAGATATAATTAATCTAAAAATTATTTTAAAAAACTATAATATGTTCCAAAAAAATCTGAAAAATGGTTTAAAAAATCTAAGAAATATTGTTTTAAAATTTAAAATTAATTTGAAACCTAAATTTATAAATATAAACTAAATTTTTTTGGAATAAATATAATGCTTTTTGAAAAAATTCATCTAAAAACAATGCAAAAAATTATTTATAAATTCTAAAAATAATTATAAGATATAAAAGAACAAAAATATGAACAAAACATATTAGTTAGTATAATTAATCACTTCTTAATTATTCAGAAGTTAAAACTCACAAACACAAAGCTATTATTATAATATGTTCAATTTTATTTTCATATTTAATTGTTGAATATTGATATTATCAATAAAAAAAATATGGATTTTTATAAATTTCGAAATAATAAGATGTCATGAATAACCATTTAATATAACAACTTCATTATATTATTACAAATCGTATATATATTGTCATAATACATAATAAACCGTGCATCGCACGAGAGTACTACTAGTTCATTAATATAAGAAAAAAAATGTTTTTAGTCACTTTCTAGAGGTATTATTATTGCACATGAATAGTTGATAAAAAAAACAAAAAAAAAAACTTAGTATCTTATATTAGTAGGTAAAAAATAGATTTTCTCTATGCGAATTAACAAATATTTTATGGGTTAATTGCGCAAAATCCCCTTGTGGTTTAGAAAATCGGTTTGAAACCCTTTTATGCTTTCAAAAATGCATGAAACCCCCTTATGGTTTTCTAAATATAGCCTGAAATCCCCAACTCCGTTAAGGTTAACAGAAGTGCTATGCACGCGCTCTTCATGCATTTTTTTGGTGTTTTTTTGACTTTTTTGCTATAAAATGACATATTTACTCATTTTTTACTATAATATAACACTAATTCTTTTGTGGGGGGTTTTTTGCAATTGCAAACACTTATTTATTTTATTGTTATTAATGACAGTTACTACGTATGTTTCTTTATTTGCTTTTGGTTTTTTCAGTTCATTTTTTACAATGTTCATTTTTTTATTTTATTGGTATTAATGTTGACTATTGATGAGGAGGATGTGGAAATATTTGATAATATATTATTTTCACATCAAATTAACCCTAAAGTGTAATTAACGAGACTCTAAATATAATTAGTTTACTATCTTGCTTCAAAAAAATATTCGATGTTCATACAAAAAAAATTAAAAATCCATTGAATTTCTTGGAGAAATATAGATGATTAACGGCGTGAACAATGAGAAATTTTGTTGTTGAGGTACATTTTGTTTTAGAATGAGAACCTGAAACTAGTATAATGTATGTTCCAAGTTTTTCAATATAATCTTTTTTATCTTATGTTTGTAGTTACAAATTGGTATGTTCCAAGTTTTCTTGCATAATTTATTATTATTATTATTATTATTATTATTATTATTATTATTTTATTTATGATAAATTGGTATGTTAATTATTTCTTGGTATGGTTAATTTTTTTGTATGTTAATTGTTTCTTGGTATGGTTAATTTTGTTTGTTATACCTAACAATTATTAAATAATGAGTCTTTTATTTATTTATTTATTTTATATTTTCCTTAACATCGAGTCTTGTTTATTTAATATAATTTTCATAAATAGTTGAGTTAATAACAATAGAAAATTTAGCATTTTGAAAAAATGAACTGAAAAAAAAAGTAAAGAAAAAAATATATCTATCAATTATTGTAAAACAATAAAATTTATTTAAAAAAATAAAAGAAAAGAAAGAAAAATTATTAATAACAATAATATAAATAACTAAATAAAAATCAATATTGAAAAAATAATAATTGAAATAAATAAAAGTAAAAAAGAAACATACGTACCAATTGTTAGTATTAACAACAATAAAATAAATAACTATATATAAAATTATTATTATAAAAAAATTAATTGAAAAAAAAAACAATAATACATAGTTGTTAACGTAAAACTTCAGATTGAAGGAAGTGTTTACAATTGCAAGAAACCTCACTCGAGAATTAATCTTTTAATATAGTAAAAAAAAAGGTATATATATCATTTTATAGCAAAAAAGTCAAAAAAAACGCCAAAAAACGCGTGCTTAGCACTTCCATAAACCTTAACGGAGTTAGGGATTTCGGGCTACATTTAGAAAATCATTAGGGAGTTTCGCGCATTTTTAAAAGCACAGGGGGGTTTTACGCTGATTTTCTAAACCATAAGGGGATTTCGCGCAATTAACCCAATATTTTATCCAGATATGCTTATTATGATTATTTACGTTTTTTGAAATATAATATTTTTGTTCATACTCCCCCCTCTTCTTTCTTCCTCATATGTCCGCCCATTACTTTTTCTTCCGGCGACGCTTCTCTCCAAACCCCCACCATGATCGCCGCCGTCAATAAGACCGTCGCCGTTCTCAAAGGCGCGTCTATTGTCACTCCCACACAGGAAGGCAATGTTCCAGCCCTTCTATCTCTTTCAAATAATCCTTTTTATCATGAATCAACGAATTTAATCATTTTTTTGGAATGTGGATGTTCGAGTGTTTGGGCTTACACATAGGAAACATGAATTTCATTATAGTCACTAAATAGTATTTTTGATATTTTTTTTATAATTTTGATTGCTTGTAGCTGATTTCTACAAAAGCATTTGCACATATGAATTATGATAGTAATCTGTGTTCATTAGGATCTGTAGCATGAGTGTGGTGACATTGTAAATCGATTCATACCAACAGTTTGGAAATTTACTGTGTTTCTGAAATTCGCATTCTGCTGATCTGAGAAAGATAGCTGCTAATACTGATGGTATATTGCAAACAAGTTTTCTATAGCTTGTATTCTTATTTATTCCAAAATTTCTATGTTTCTTACTCAGTGCAGGTGGTCATGAATTGAGTCTTACTACAGGAATTTCTGGGGGATGTTTGGCATCCATATGCTGTGCAATTCATATTTTGTCAATCTACATGTCTCATCTATACAGGTGAAAGCTTTATACTCCAAGTTCAATAATTGTTGATCTGCTGCATGCAAATATCACTGCACTCTGGTTTACTGTGGATACTTTTTGGAAATCGTTAGCCATCTAAGTATTCTGAACTTAATATCTTCATCCTTTATGAATAACCATGTTTAGTTTGGTCATCGTTGTTAGGGCTTTGTAGATGCTACACACGGTGCATCTACAAGACCATTTTTAGGAAGCCTTAATTTCCTTTCTGTTGCCTAACTGTTATTTGTTTAAATTCTAAATCGATATAATAGGCTGTTGCCTTGTATTCTCGTCTTGGTTCTAAGAAACCTACATAATTGATGATTAAGGACTTACCCATTTTACATCACATATGCAGCTAAATTTAATGGTTAATTCTCTGAGAGAGGGGATTTGCTGATTACATAGTTTCACTGAATAACTCGTTATGTTTATTAATAGGCTGAAAAGTAAAATAATAATAGTGAATGGCTGAAGATTGTCTCATATTCACACCTTTGGTAATTTTATTTGGTTCGTGCGACACAATTATGTTAAAATGACCAGTGTGTGTGTTTATATTCAAAGTGATTTTGTCAGGTTTATCCTATAATCACATACACTAATTAGAAAATGCTGATATTCTCTTTTCCTGTGGATTCTAAATGATGTTTATTTGTATTGTAGTTTTTAGTGTTAATGGACGCTAATGTTCCACTTTCTTGTAACATTTTCTCTATAACATCAATGTGGTTGGGCAAACTTACTAGTAGCAATTTTTAAAGTAGTTTCAATGTCTATTCTAATCTCTAACTTTAACTTTATCCCTAAGAACTTAGAAGTCTTAAATGTTGATGTTAAGAGTGAAAGGTTGCAACATTAAAGGAAGAAACTTTTAGGTTGGTAGTTGGATGAAAATTAACAATTATTTAAATTTACAATGAAGTGAAAATACATTAATGGAAGAGAAGATGATACCAGTGGTTACAAGGAACTATTCCACTATGATGGGAAAACAATTGAGAGTTATAGCAAAGTTCAAGAATGTGTTCTCTAAGGGTATAATCTCTCAACTCACAAAATTATCTCAATTATTTCCCTAACTCTCAATTTCCACAATCTCAAAATGTCTCTTGAAGTGTAGCTCTCTAGAATTTAGCTAGTTGAACAAAATTGATGGAATAGTGCATGAGACTTTCATCTCACATGGCTTCTAAGTGATAAAAGAAAGTAGAACTATCTTCTAAACTCATGTTTAAAGGATGCTTCAGAATTTGTTGCCACGTAGAAGGTGCATCGCTTGGTTTACTGTTCAATTTATGCACACAATATAGCGGTTTAATGGTCAAATCACGTCTAAGAAACTTGTTTACACTTTTCACCAGAAGCATGTACATCATGCTACTCGGTCAATATATTCTTTTATGCACTTTCCATTTGTATGAAGCAATTTATGGTGGCATTCATTTCTTAAAAAAATTGGAAGAGGACATCATTACATTTCCATTTGAATTGCCATGCAAAATTTCTTTTGCAAATTTCAAGGCACTTTTTATAGATCTCCACATAGACTTGAATTTCTTCGATTTTATAAGTGCCAATCTCGCCCTGGCATACTGATGCAAGAATATTGTGGCTAAACAACGAAAACCAGAAGCAAACTAAACAATTCTCATTCAAGAAACGATTGAAGACAATTGACAAACAAGGATTTTTGGATCATGGAGATTAAGTCATTATTAGTATATTGCATTCTCCTTTGATTTTGAATTATTGTATTTCCATTTTTTGTTGCTTCATTTTTCAAGAATTGTATGGCGGGATGGAATAAGACTTAGGACACACAAGTTTTGAAGCAAATAAAAGTTTAGCAAGTTTGGTGAATTCTTAATAAAAATTTCTCATTCTTTTGCAATACAAAAATTTGCAAATTCTCGTTTATTTTTGCTTCACATTCCAACTAGCAACCATAGCAAAGAATGAGAATATTTTATTGAGAATTCCCTATACTTTTCTTTGCCTCAAAATTTGTGCGCCCTTTGTTTTATTTCATCCCACCATAAATAGATTTTAAAATTCTTGAAAAAGGAAGCAACAAGAAAAGGAAAATACAATAATTGAAAATCAAAGAAAAATGCAGTATGCTAATAATAGCTCAATCTCCATGATCCACAAATACTTTATTGGCATTATTGTCTCCACCCCTTCCACCCCCCCCCCCCAAGCTCATTAGAAAAACAAGTACTTGATTGTCATTTGTCTTCAATCGTTTCCAGAATGTGAATTGTTTGATTTGCTTGATTTTCAAGTTTTCTTTCTTTCACGGTGATACTGTTGCATCACATATCAATCTACTTAATTATCTGTATTCTTCAATCAAAATCCAAGCGATACATGGACTTGACTTCTGGGAGAGGTTTAATTAATGTGTAGGATTCAGTTGAGTAGAAACCTACTTCAGCGAGATATCATGATTAATCTTTTCTTTTGTTTTCAAAGAAAATCTAATAACCTTTGTAGAAACAATTTCTTTTCCATGCAAAGTAGTTTCTCTATTTGGCACTATGTGAAGTTAATATTTCAACAGGAAATTACAAACAATGCTCTTATATTGACTTATTTAATAAGCAATGATAAAATCAGAATAAACAAACTAAGAAAATAATATAACACGGGTATTCACATGGTTTGACTAGTAACATGTTTATGTTCATAGGTGAAGGGAGTGATTCCACTATAATAGAAAGAATAATCGTCAAGATCTAACAAATAGCTAGAAAACATGTTCTCTAATTAAACTCAATGCCTGAAGTAATAATCTCACTACACATACATATATCTTTCAAATGTTGCCCTTCTTTAACCTCACAATTTTTTATCTTTTGCAGTTTTGCTCTTTGTCATTTAGTTTGCTTCAAAAATTTTGTTAGCTCAAAATTGATGAGATTTTGATGCTAATAAAAGGCTTTGCAGATGTAAACCGATATATATGATGAATGATAAAAGAAGGATATAGATGATAACGCCAGTTTGGCAATCCAATGTCTCTTGCAAATGAAGTTTTGTGTTAGGTTATATCTGAGAAGACCACAAAGGTGGTATAGGCTGGAGCTTCTGAAAGACCCTCATAAATAAGTTGCTCAAGAAACAGTGCGTGTATTCACTGCCAAAGAGTGAAGGTACATCTCTCAATTCTCAGTTTAAACTTATTATTATGTATCTGCAAAATTTATTATGAAGATAAGGCTTTGATCCTTACCATCTTCAAAGGTGCCTTGAATTATGCGGAAAAAAAAAAAATTCATGGCAATTGAAATAGACACATAATGACGTACCATTTCAATTTGAATAAGAATGAAGGCTGCCAAAGATTGCTTGTTACACATGGAAAAATGCATGTAAAATCTAGCGGTAAAGTAGCATGGTGTGTACATGGTTTTGGTAAAATATATATTTTGGACGTGATTTAGCCACCAAACCTTACATTGCGTACATAAATTGAACGATGCACCTTCTATGTGGCCAAAAGATTTTTCATGCACTTTTCCACATGCATTAAGCAATTTGAGGCCTTTATCCCTTGAAGAAATTCAAAGTGGACATCATTACATGTTCATTTGAATTTGGGTTAATTTAAAAAAGATTAACATGAAGTATGACATTTTTCAATTTGCAACCTAAACTTTTTTCTTCTTCCGATTGCACCCCTACATTCCAGATTTATTCAATGCAATCCAGTGCCATTTTCAGGTCTTTTTTTTCTGTCAAAAACGAATTTTTTGTTCAATTTTTTCTTAAATTGAGCTTGGATCAAATGGAAATCAAAAAATTGAATTGGAGCTGGGTATTAATTACAGACCACAAATTCAATTTTGGCTGGAAAACTGATCGAAAAATGGCCCTAGGTTGTAATTTGAAAAAAAAAAAAATCATGAACTTTGGGTGTAATCAGGAAAAAGAAAAGTTTAAATTACAAATTGAAAAAAGATCATACTTCATTTTAATTTTTTATATTAACCCTTTGAATTTCCATACAAAATTTCTTTCACAAAATTCAAGGCACCTTTAACTGGTATAGATTCTTGTGGGTGCCTTCAGAGTCTATATTGGAAATAAAACAGAAAATAGGTGGAAGAATTAGATAAAGATGTAAAAGTCTGTGTTGCTTATTGAGCTAAATGAAGGCTGCACAATGTCATGTAACTTGATTTGTAAATAATTTGAAACATGTATATGCATGATGTTTGCTTATCACTATAGACAACATAGTCGGTGCAAATATCCATTTTCTCTTTACTAACTCAAGTTTTTGCCTTCATTTCTTTGGTATGTTAGAAGGGAAATAAGTCAAGGCTTATTACATTGAACAAAGGAAAACTATCTTATATGTGCAAGACAACGTGAAAATCAAGATTGTATTTAATGTTGCTAACCATTTATGTAGTATGCAGGTGGTGTTGGTTTAACTCCAGTATAGTGGTTCCTTCTTCGGTAATGAACCAAGAACACGTATTGTACTTTCCAGTTTCCATGATCCATATAGAGGCATATAGTGGTACTGGTTTGTCCTTATATCAGATAATTGCTCTGACTTTCTCTATACAATTAGTTGCTGATGTATGGGAGTCTGCGACTTCAGTTTCACCATGGAACTTCGAAATATTCTCCAGATTCTTAAAATAATTAAAAGTTTGAGCTCCATGATGACTCTTTGAACTGTTTTTTCTTCACTATAAATTGTAGTTAAATTCTAAAGTACATGTCTTTAATTTTTTGGCTGAGAGCATTATTGCACTCATCTAACTTTTAAACTAATTTTCTCGAGTATTGTCATAAGTACTATGTCCCGCATGCTGTTTATCCACCTACTGATGGTGAAGAAAGAAAACACACTTGTAGCTTGGACAGTTTCCGAACTGAAGGCTGCTTTTTAGTTCACTAGGTTGTTTCTTTTTTGCTTAAGACAGAAATATCCCACAAACATAATTTAGTTCATGTGTGTGGTAGTAAACATTGCTACTATATTGTGCGGAAACATAAGATATCCTCTTACTAGCATTGTACTTAGGGGTCCTGTAGCTTCACGTGCCGAAGCAACTGTCAGCTCTGGAAGCCATGAGACTTCCTTAGTATTAATCCAGGTAGTGTTGGCTGAATTTCTGGATGTACTGGTTACTTATGGATAGTTATAATGTACTTTTCATTTTTAAGACTATTGGTAATTATTTTGCCATCCAAAGTATTCGGATAGTTTTTTTGCCAACTAAACATTTTTTTTTTAAATTTTGCACTTCACCATCTCGAGATGCACATAGCCAACCATCAGCGGCCATGTGTCTGGCATTCTAGTTACATGTCAGCTTTAGGGCAGCTGGGATGGTGAAGTGCAAAAGTATGTTGACTTCAAATGGCAAAATGGGAAGGAAAAAAAAGAAAAAGTTTTGTTGGCGAAGTCAAAACCACTATATTTCAGAGGACAGTGTAATTAACCTTAAAGATTATTTGCTAATATGAACAATAGGTATATATGATGGTACTGTCACCAATGACCAATCTCTGCATTTTTATTCTTGAAGAACATATATTTTCCAATTTAAAAGCATTTATTTTAGGAAAATTGAGATACCTGGTTGAGTGGACAGGAGATATAGACCTATATGTATAACTAATATGTTGTATTAGAGGTTAGAGCCATCTTAAACCATATGTTAAAGAAGAAAGAAATGAGAGGATGTAGTGAGAATAGGAGCTACATAATGAATCTTGACAAAAATAAGTGAATTTATTGCACCTAATGTCTGTGTTATGTCAACAGTTGCTTTCTAATCTTGAGTATTAGGTAGGATTACTTATGAGAGTGGCAAAACTTTATCTATTATTAGCAACTTGCATTTAAGTTCTCAGATAGTAGTGGTCTGGCTTACCCTTTCATTTCATTTTCAAGATTTCAATTGCAACTAATTTAATCCCCCATCTATTTATTAGAAATTTAATTAATATCCCCATATTCCCAAAAAATAACTTTTAGTTACCAAATACAAATACACCACACATTGAATTAACAGGTGGTGCAATCTTCAGACATAAAAAGTTACTATTACTAAATATTATTGCACTGTACATATATGATTAGATATATGCAATATTTAGGACAATAATAAGTGGCCAACCCATGAGATCCTCTGTTGTAATGGTGTTGCATCTCCCAGTTTTCTTTTGCCTCTAGATGCCATGTGTAGTGAATGAAACTATGAACATAAATGTTGGGGGGTATAGGTAGGGGTAGCTTCAAAGCTTGATTTAGAATTGATTAGTGAGAGGTTGAGCTGTGTTTGCAAGTAGAAGAGTTGGCATAAAGTCAGCATCACAGAAAGTAGGAGCTCAATAGCCAACTTATCTCTGCCTATTTGTGGCTTTCATTTGTTTGCATTGTCACAATTAGTTCTCTATACACACCACTAAACCCAGTTGTATATACTACACAAACATTTGTGTGATTGAGAATGCAATATAGTCACTAATCTCTTACAATAATTTAGTGAAGTAGAATCTTTATCTAATTCAGTTATTAATCTCTTTATTACTGGACAACTATTTGGATGCTTTAGCTGATGATTCTGTTGTTTCTTGTTTGATACTGAACTTTACTGTCGATCACTTCATTGGCCGACCTTGATGCCTTTAAATTTTATGAATATGGTAGAGTAAGAATTTTAATTTTAATGCACGATACCATTTTCTTTCTTTTTTTTCTTTAAAAAGGGATACTCCATAGACTCTTGCAATATAAAAAAGTTGATTTTATCTATAATCAAATTATTTGTTATATCTGTTTTGATATTCCTTTAGAAGTGTTGTTATTTATATCATATGTGATGTGCATTGAATATATGAGATGAGACATTTTGTAACGGATGATCTTGTGTTGTTTAAGAGAGAAAGATAGAGAGTGGTTTAAACACAATTAAGTGCACTTTGATTATGTCTTATAAGTATCTTACTGAGAACATAAAGCAAAAAGAGGTAATTTGAATGTGACTCAGCTAAAGCACGGTTCAAATTAGGTTGAATTGCAGAGTAGTGCCTTGCACAACACCTCTTAATAACATTATCAAAATCTAAGCACTCTTTGAGTAAGAATTAAGAATTGAAAAGTGTATGAGTAAAAATCTTCTTTTGATTCTCTAAACGCTACATTAAATTTAGTATTAATCGTTTATATATACCTTTATACCTCTCTATATATATCGAAATCTGAAAGGAAAAAAAAAGTAAAAAAAAAAATATATTTAACCATGATTGAGATGTGGTAGTTGTTCAAATATCATGGGACAAGGGTTTCGACATAAGTAACATGAATGAATGTGACAAAAAAAGCACTTCGTATTTTGTTTAGAGAAAATATTTGAAATTTGAAGTAGCAAATCCATTAATGATTTTGGATTAATAGAGATTCAAAATTTATCACTTTTATTTTGAATTATCTTTTGAGCAATTTAAGTGGATTTTGAATGTATTCCAATTTGAATATATTTGAAATATGATAATTTCAAACATTCAATCTGAACATAGCCTTTTTTTTTGTGTGTGTTTTAATTTTGTATTAACTTACCATATTTCTGCTATGTTATCAAGCTATGTAATACTAAAAAGAAAATACGAAATTAAAATAAAGTTTAAGAGAATTGAGCGTGATTACTGATTAATATGCAAGATAAGTAGTAGAGTTAAAGAAAATGCTACACGCTAAATTTGAGTTAGAATTAAAAAAAAAAAAAAAAAAATGGTAGCAGAGTGTATGCTATCAATAGGAGCATGCTAATACAAAGAAAATAATAAATCGTTTTTGTTTTTTATCAGTTTATTAACAAAACCTAATTTATATCTACATAATTATATTTATCCATTTATATATACGTGCGTGTGTGTTATATTTGCACATTGATATCAAAAGTGAACTATAAACAATTAGATAGGATTTAAATCAACGATTTTATTTATACTGATATGAAAAATTAATCAAAAATTAATTAACAAATATTCTCACGATTTCACAAGAATTTTAATCATAAATATTATTCGTGATATATTTCAAATTGTACTTCTACTGCTCGTTCTTTCCTTTTGTCTTCGCGATATTTGTCGCTCCTACCGACTAATACATTATATAACTATTTCAAAATTCCAATTTAATTAAATTTCAAACTTTCGACATTCTGTCTCAGTTCACATTGGTGTGACATTATGATACACTTATTCCTAAAATAGATTGATTTATAAACTTTATTTTGAAAATTGTAAATAGATAATGCTTATCTATATTTATCTCTATTTTAGTGGAAATCTAACAATAATTAAGTCTACGTCCATGTAATAAAAATACATAATAATCTCTTTCCAAAGCATTTGACTTATATTTTTTTTTTTTAATTATCACTAAAAATTGCCAATACACTCAACAGCAATTTGCATAATTTATTGATTCTTCGTGTAATGCACATAATACATGTTGAGTGTTGACATTATATAGTCATTCTTTACCTTTTCGAAGAGTAGAAACTTATCTTTTATTTTTAATTAGGATATACATACTTGAAAGAAACACCAATATTGGCCTTTTTATTATTTGTATGATGATGAAAGAACATTTCGGGACCATATTAATTCTTCCATTTCTTTTTCTTTTTCTTTTCTTTTTTGACTTTCTTTTTCATTTTCCATTTTTGTCCTTTAAAATATTAACACTGTCCTTTTTATTACATGGCTTTCCAATATAAATATGCATGTACTTGTCAAATAAAATAAAATATGAGATATAAGTTTGCATATATATTGCTAAACTAAACAATAAAGCTTGCACGACCGTTAAGAGAAAAATAAAATCAAGCCTTTTGGATCATTGGATTTTTTTTTTGTTTTTTTTTTTTTAATCCTCTTTGGGAATTAAAAAATATGTAAAATTGTAGGAAAATTAAGA
This sequence comes from Scutellaria minor, assembly GCA_954870855.1. Lineage (NCBI taxonomy): Eukaryota > Viridiplantae > Streptophyta > Magnoliopsida > Lamiales > Lamiaceae > Scutellaria > Scutellaria minor. The sequence goes on from OX940729.1 coordinate 8,602,051, forward strand.
AACTAATCCAAAGTGATCTTTATTTATTTCTTGATCCTTTTTTTTTTCTTTTTTTAGCAACATTAATTTATCAAATTTAAATAAATAATAATAACAAAATGGACATTTATTCTTTGTTCTTGTAGGTAACGCAGTAAAGTAGCTGGTAACAGGCAATTAAATGTTGTTGATGTCACAAGAGTTAACTGCTAACTGTTGGGTGTCCAAAAAAAGTAGTAGTTGTCGTGGAAGCGTAGATTGCAAGGCCAACATGTCATTAAATAGTTTAATATTTATATCAATAAAATGTGTGACAAATAAGTGATAGCGTACATAATTTACAAATATAAGGAGAAACAACCAAGTTAATTTTTTTGGACAAAAATATCCTTCAAATTGACTTAAAAAATATAATGAAACATCTTCTTAGTCACTTTGTTAAGGTATTTTGGTCATTTTATGAAAATGTGGATAAAAACACCAGTTTTCTTATGTTGGTGGGTAAATAATATATTTTCTTATATGAAAATGGTATTAATAAACATTTCCTGATATTATTTTATAGAGATGGATTCAAATTTAAAATTAAAGAATTAATAGTCACAAGTCACAAAATTATCCATATGATAGTTACCCTTATGGTGCACACACTCTTCATCATCTTTTCCACTCCATCACTCTAAGCCCCCACTTGAGTGTGCCCTTAACTGTCCCTACACTAACTCATTTTAATTTCCTACAACCCTTAATTATATATATATATATGTATGTACCCATCTTTAGTTAATTTTAATGAGCACACCCTTTTATAGTTAGATAATAAACTATAATTGGTTAAAGATAGTTTTTTTTATTTATTTAAATAACTAAGTATATATTAATCCTTTTTGCAAATGAAAAGTAGTTGTGAGAAGGATTTAAGTTCCGACTTCTCCTTTAATAGGGAAAACTAAGTATCAATATGAAGTTCACAACTAACTTAAAATTGAAGCAGTATATAAATTAGTTGAAAACTTCCAGACCCGATAAATATATATGGATCATGTGTCATATGGTGATATATATATCGTATGTATACAGAATGGATATATATTTAATATGAACGTATGAAATTTATAAATTATATACTCCAATACAAATATACATATATGTATGTGTGTAAATATGTAATGGATAGATAGTGGAGACCCAATATATATGATTGAAAAGGAATATATAGTTGATGAAAAGAAGTTGTGGGTTTGCTTGAAAGCCAACCGAATCTTTTTTGTTTAGCTCAACTCTCTCTCTCTCTCTCTCTCTCTCTCTCTCTCTCTCTCTCTCTCTCTCTCTCTCTCTCTCTCTAAAGAGTATACCTTTCTTTAAGTTTAAGAAGAAGACATGGAGTGAGTGAGGTGGAGCATGCCTATAACGTGCAAACCCCCTTCCTTTAATGCTGCTGTTTATTCCTCACTTGACCTCCCCATTTTTATATTTCTTCTTAATTATTTTTTCCTATTCTAATTACACCCCTACCATTAACTTTCATTAATTCTTCAACAAATATAAAATAAAATTAAAAATTTGAGAGAGAGAGAGAGATATTATATTGCAAACCCTGAACTTTCCAATTAATCCACCGTTTATCTTTATTTTCTTTAATTCAACCCTCCATTTGTTTTATAATACATTATTATGAGTGAACTAAAGTCTCGTGTTCCTAATTGGCTTTAGTCATCAATGAGCTTATTAAAAGCACACTACATAATCCATAAAGAGTAATGGTATTTTATAACCGATGTATTTTTATATATTTCATTAAAAGTATATAAAAAAGTTTGAAAATATATATCATTTAATAAGTGAATAACTATACAACTTATTTTATTAGGTGGAAGGTAATCAAAAAACCCTCCAAAAGTTCAAATATTTCTAAAAATAGTAATAGGGTAGAATCATCAAATTTGTACTTATTTTCAATTTTAATATGAATTATTACTCTATGTCTTGTATGTTGCTAGTTATCAATTCATGAGTAACATGAATATATTTGAATTGAAGTATTTGACGATGTATTTCAAATTTACCGTAACTAATTCATTCATTATTGTTCGAATTGATATGAATTTCATCATTTTCATTCTAAATTATTTTTAAAGCTACATCTATTTTACTTTAAGTGGATTTAAAATTGACCAATCATTTAAACTATTACCTTTCGATTAACTAAATCCAAACATAACCTTATAGTAAACAAAAAATATAAATTAAAATACATGTATCAACTATTGAACAACTTCTTTTAGAAAAAAACAAACTATTGAACAACTAAAATAAAAGATAGAGTAAATGGTTTTAGTTGGAAACAGAAGCAAGAAAAATTGGTTGGCTAAAGCCACTTCATCCTAAACTTTCACGAGAACGTCACTCTTCACTCTTTTATTTCTACATATACAAATTACTTACACTACAACCTGTATCTATGTATCTTTATACATATATATCGTTTTGTATATATCTATATGTAAGTGAAGATTAATATACATACATATATATATATGTATATGTGTGTATTTTATAAGCCTCACTATCTCATTCACAGTTTCTCTCATCGCTCATCTTCACTTTCTCACACTTCTACTCACTACCACTCTCTTCTCTCTCCAATTCTGTTGCACTGAACACTCAATCTTCTGATCAATTCGATGATGAAATTGGAAATCATGGAAGACTTTTCGGGGTCCGACGATCAGATGATCGTTAAAGGAAAACGCACGAAGCGGCTGAGGCCGTCATCCTCCACCTCCTCCAACGGCGGCGGTTATGGCGGCGGCGAGTTCTACAATTCATTGCAGGTCTCATCTCCCACCACCTCAAGCGGCATATCCACAACCACAGAAGAAGACGAGGACATGGCCAACTGTTTGATTCTCCTCGCACGCGGAAACTCCACGGCGGCGGCGAAGAGCAGATTCACCAGCCGGAAATTCACGGAAATGGCCGTCAGGGCCGACGGTAAGGTCGGCATCTACGTTTACGAGTGCAAAACATGCAACAGAACTTTTCCGTCGTTCCAAGCGTTGGGTGGGCACAGGGCCAGCCACAAGAAGCCTAAACCCGCCGCCTTCGACGACGCGCAGAAGAAGTCGCCACCGGCGGCGGCGCCGCCGGATAATCTATCAGAAGAAGAAACGCAGATTCCTCCACAGAAAAACTGGCAGAATGATCCAAACAAGCCAAAAATTCACGAATGTTCGATTTGCGGATCAGAATTCGGGTCGGGTCAAGCATTAGGGGGGCACATGAGAAGACATAGGCCGGCGCCGGGTAATAGTGTGAGAATCGGCGCGAGTACAGAGAACGAAACGGCGTCGCATGATGTTGATGAGAAGCCGAGAAGCGTATTGGCATTGGATCTCAACCTGCCGGCGCCGCCGGAGGACGAGAAGTTTCAGCAGTTTCCGGCGAAACAGCAGCCGCGTATTGTCTTCTCCGCCGCGGCGCTGGTGGATTGCCAGTATTAGTTGATAGGAGGAGACTAATGGGGGGCTGACATTTGATCAAATGTGCATAATTATTTTTGCTTAATTGATTTTTGTTTCTTTTTTTTTTTTATAATTATTTTGGTTATAAAATTATAAGTCCCACTATTCATTATTGTTGTTGTATGATTCCTTGAAGAAGGCTAAGCTCATTTTATTAATTTTTTTATGGACAAGTTCAATTCTTTGAGTGAGTAAGTGGTTACTATTCATGCTTTGCTTTCATTCACGAAAAGTGAGTGATGGGCCATCTTTTTATTTTTATTTATTTCTCTATTTGTTTTTTTGAGGGTGGGGAGGGGGATGTGGGTTGTAAATGAATAGAGTTGGGCTAAATGGTCAACTGCTTAAACTTATTTGAGATATTATTCAACTTTATAAATTACATTTAAGTTTGTTTGATTATTAATTAAATTGAGGTCGAACAAGTTTTAATTTAATTGAATACAAGTTGAGTTCAAGTAGTTTTAAATTCATGCAATTGTTTTGTCTTTATATACTTATAGAACCTGCGTTTAAATTTTATCAAATGTTCAAGTATATTTATTCAAGCATGTTTAATATATAAAAAATTAAACTTAAATGAACTTCTATAAACAAGCTATAATTGAATATCGAGTGGTTTTCTTTGATTTTTCAATCCCTGCATGAAGATGGCCAGGGTTAAGGTATAAAGAGCAGCTAAGCAAAAAGTGGTGGTCTAGCTACATTTGATATTTTACCACAAAACTTATGTCACGTGGGGTTTGAACCTACGACGTCGTTGAAGGATTTATCATCACTTCATCAATTGTCTTAGTAACTCGGTTACACTCGATGGACATAAAATATATGATTCTGTGTGCAGAAGTGGTGAATTAGGTTGGGTTTGTTTTATTAGATTTAAAAAAAAAAAAAAAAGAGGGTAAATAAAAATTTGGTTAGATGAGAGTAGTGTAGTTTCCAGTTTCCATTAAATGACGAGGAATAAATGGATAGGAAAGAGAGGTTGGTAACTGCCAAACCCACTCCATCTATCTGTATACCCATTTTAATTAAATAATATAAATTTGTAAGCTGTTTCTTGCTAACTTTGTTCACCTCACTACTACACTTGTATCTCTCAACCCACCTAATTATTCAACCCAATAATCCCTAACTTTCTAAGTTTTCCTTAACTTACTCACCCCAATATTCCCCACTTTGCTTCATAATTAAATTACACTTCTTAGCCTTAATAACATATCACATTGGTAAAACATGTATGTGAGTAATTAAAATGTAGATGATTGTAGATTCATATTCTTTCTTTTAATTTAGAAGATTTTCAATATCACATAGATCTCATAGATATGATTTATTTTGAAAGTTTTAGATTCTAAATATTAACGTCAAACATGTTATAGATGTTACGTGTTGAATACAAAGTGTATTCTTATGGATTTGGACACGTAACGTACCACACGCATCCAAAGATAATAGTAACACCGAAAATCTTATCTAGCAATTTCAAAAAACTTGTAAAAATATGTTGGATGTATTAGAGGACGAAAACTCTGACGCTCGAATAAGTATCTAAAAAATATAAAAAAGAAAAAAACCAAAAAACTAGAAGAAAGAAATGAAGAAGACGAGGAAGAACTTATTGTCAAATAGCAATGCTTTAGAGTTGATGGTATATCATAGGGATTTAAAAAAAAAAAAAAAAACACATTCATTTTAGAAAGTTTAGAAAATGAGATTTAGGGTGAAGAAGATAATTAGGATAAAAAGAGTAAGAAAAATTTGGATAAATGGAGGAAAAGATTAAATAAAAACATGAAAATCTCAAGGTACAACTAATTAATATATTAGGTGAAGTATAAACTCATGATAATTCTAAGTTATGGTTCAACCATCTTGTCATGGATTAAATCCACTTAATTAATTAAACTGATTTAGCACTTAATATAAAAGCTAACAATCAAAACATCCAATCACACACACACACACAAAGAGGTATAGGGTGGGGTTAGTGACTTAGGAGTGTTTTTTAAGTGCACGTTTTGGTGATTATTTGTTAAGCCAAAGCTCCCATGTGCCCACTTACGGTTTCATCTATCAAATGCACATGTTTGTGGGCACTACTCTGTCTATTAATCATCTATAATCCTCCATATTAATCACCTCTTTAATTTATTATAATAACTTTTTCTCTTTAATTAATTCAATTCATGCCATGCATGAACTAATGCTCATAATTGTTCCTTCAATTTTTTGGCCACTTAATTTCGTAACCCTTTGAGATTCTCCTTTCATTATTGTATGTACTCAATAATGATATTGTAATAGACGTTATATATAATCATAAATTTGATTATCAAACTTTAATATATCAATTGGAAAATTAAATAGGAACTATCAAGAATTAATTAAAATAGATGGGAAATTAGTTAGTTAAGTATTTGCCTACTTGTGTAGCTGCTGTGTGAAATGCTTCTAATGGACAAAATTAGTGGACTGTATTTAAACGAAACTCTTATTTATTTTCACCATAAAATAAGAATTCAGATGCATATCAGCCAAGTGAATAATAGGTATTTGTCAGCATAAGTGCAAGGTAGGTTAATTGAGTGCATGTTATCAGAATATCACTATCAATGATATTCCTCCAGTATTTTTTTTTTTTAAATCGAGTCTTTTTACAAACATAGTTAGGAATAAGATTTCTTAAAAACACAACTTATATACCTAGGAATGGATTCTTAGATTCCGAAGATATTAATTATATACTTATAAAATATTAGTTGCATACTTATAAGGTATTACATGTAACTGTACTTAATTGTTTCAGTAAAATGTATTGGTTGTATATTTATAAAGTATTAATTGTTTACTCATAAAATGTTACTTGTATAACTGAAATATATGATTTAGTGTAAGATATTAGTTGTATATTCATAAGGTATTAATTGATTATTTATAAGTTATTACTTGTATAACTTATAAAATATCTATATCTATACTTATATTAAAGCAGGAAAGTTGGCAAAAATTACAAGATTGTCAATTTCCCGCCTAAAAATGTCGTGTCAATAAAAATAAAAAAATAAAAAAATTGTAAATCTTACTTGATAAGCTATTCTTTAATAATAATAAAAAAATATCTTACTTGATAAGCTATTCTTTAATAAATAAATAAAAAATATTAATCTTACTCTAGAAGCTATTCTATAATCTATATAAAGTTAAGAGATGAAGAGAGAGTTACAATGATTTCTCAAATTTATGTAAAACTATAATCTATATAAAGTTAAGAGATGAAAAGAGAGTTACATTTATTTCTCAAATCTATGTAAAACAAAAAAATGGAGAAAAATATAGTGATTTCTCAACAAAAGATAGATGCATAGAGAATGAAAAATAAAAAATAAGATATACAAAGAATGAAGAAAAAAAAACAAGAAAAAATAGTAAATATAATTATTTCTCAAATCTATATAAAACTAAAAAAAATAAAATAATACAAGATTTGCTAAACATTCAAAGATATACAAATTCTTCTAGATCTTATTGTCTAAAGAAAAAAAGAAACAATAAAAAATCATAATTATTATGATTTCTCAAATCTATATAAAGCTAAAAAAATGAAAAAATACAAGATTTGCTAAACATTCAAAGGTACAAAAATTCTTTCAAATCTTATTATCTCATATCTTCATCTAAGAAAATCCCACCAAATTGTACTAAACACAAATTGAACAAATAATTTTGTGAGAGAGACATGAAGAAATAACGTAAGAAAACTATATATAATGATTCAAGTATGAGATTGAAATATACAAATTGTAAAAAATATAAAAGGAATGATTAATTATTATGATTGAAAGAAATATTATTGTATATAATAATTTCAATTTGACGGAAATATAAATCAACAAATAAAATAAAAATGTTAAAAAATAAAATTAACAATTACAATTATTAAAGTTATATGATAATTCGTGCAACGCACATGAATAATATGAAAAATCATTTGTATATGGTACATGTTTTAAATTAAAATAATAAAAGATGTTATAAATAATCTGTTAGTTTATACAACTTCATTATATTATTACAAATTGTTAAATATTAACACAATAAATAATAAACCGCGCATCGCGCGGGTGGACTGCTAGTTATATATTAAAGCAAGAAAGTTGGCAAAAATTACAAGATTGTCACTTTCCCGCCTAAAAGTGTCATGTCAATAAAATAAAAAAAAATAAAAAAATTGTATATCTTACTTGATAAGCTATTCTTTAATAAAGAATAAAAAAAGATCAATCTTACTTTAGAAGTTATTCTATAATCTATATAAAGCTAAGAGATGAAGAGAGAGATACATTGATTTCTCAAATCCATGTAAAACTAAAAGATGGAGAAAAATACAGTGATTTTTCAACAAAAGAGAGATGCATAGAGAATGGAAAATAAAAAAACAAGATATAAAAAGAATGAAGAAAAAAAACAAGAAAAAAATCGTAAATATAATTATTTCTCAAATCTATATAAAATAAAATCAAATAAAAAGAATACAAGATTTGCTAAACATTCAAAGGTAGAAAAATTCTTCAAGATCTTATTGTCTAAAGAAAAAAAGAACAATAAAAAATCATAAATATAATGATTTCTCAAATATATATAAAACTAAAAAATGAAAGAATGCTAAACATTCAAAGGTTAAAAAAGTTATTTCATATTTTATTATCTCATATCTTCATCTAAGGAGATCTCATCAAATTATCTTTGTACACGTGACTAAATACAAATTGAACAGATAATTTTGTGAGAGATAAATGAACAAATAATGTAAGGAAACTATATATGATAATTCAAGTATGAGGGTGGAATATACAAATTATAAAAAATATAAAAGGAAAGATTAATTATTATGATTGAATGAAATATGATTGTATATAATAATTGTAATTTGATGAAAATATATATCAACAAATAAAATAAAAATGTTTAAAAATAAAATTAACAATTAAAACTATCAAAGTTATATGATAATTCATGCAACACACATGAGTAATATGAAAAATCATTTATACATGATACATGTTTTAAATTTAAATCATAAAAGATGTTATGAATAACATGTTAGTTTATGCAACTTTATTATATTATTATAAATTACAAATATTAACACAATAAATAAAAATCACGCATCGCGCGGGTGGACTGCTAGTATATTTTAAAGAAAGATATAACTTAAAGGCATTACTTGTTATATATAAATTAATTATATTACTTAAAGGTATTAGAGTGTGGGTCGGGATACTGTGTACCTAGGGGTGGAAATCGGACGGATCGGATCGAAAATAGGGTGTTTCGGAAAAATTCCGAAAATTTTCGGAAATGAAAAATCAATTCCGATTTCCAATCCGAAATTTTCGGAATTGTAAAATCCAATCCGATTTCGATTTTTCGGAATTTTTTCGGAAATTTTCGGTCGACCGTGCCCAGGTGAACAGGAACTTGTAGAGATTTGGTTTTCTTGGATAATCTTCACCTTTTACTTCACTTGGAGGATTCCCACAACAATATAAATACCCAACATGAAGTGAGAGAAAAAAGAGGAGAGAGATCCATAGAGAAAAACACGATAGTTTGAGAAGCATCGAGAGGATTTAAAGAAGAATTCAAGAGATCGAGAAATCGCGAGATCATCATCTAATAGAGTTTTTAATCTTTTCTTCTTTTGTTAGATATTATTAGATATGATATATCCAATCTTGTCTATGAGTTTATTTATCATCATGTCTAGCTAATTTTCTAGGGTTTCTAGGGCTCGTTAGTAATTTGATTCGAATTTAGATGGATCTTTAATTTCAATTCAAAGTTCATAATTGTTTATCCTATTTGTGTGTTTATGAGTTGATTGCTTGTTTGGTTATTCGGCCGGTAATTGATCATGTTTTAGTAATTAGATCAAAATTCGGGAGATGCGATCTAATTATGGAAGAATAAACACATGATACATAAAAGACTTAGATCGGGAGATTAAGGAATTTATGTGATGAGAAATTAGATATTCACTTTTTATTTTATATAATATATAGTATATAGTATTCTTATATAGCATAGAGTATATAGTATAAAGTATATAATATATAGTAAATAATATATAATATTCTTCTATAGCATATAGTATATAATATATAGTATATAGTATAAAATAAAACTATAGTATAAACTATATTATATACATATAGTATATAGTATATTTATATACTATAGTTTATACTATAGACTATAACATATAGTATATAGTATATAGTATATAGCATATAGTATAAAGTATATAAAATATATTATATAGTATATAGTATTCTTCTATAGTATATAGTATAAAGTATATAATATATAGTATATAGTATATAATATATAGTATATAGTATATAATATGTAATATATAGTATGTAGTATATAATATAGTATAATTAAAAAACTACAGTATAAACTATAGTATATAGTATAAAATAAAACTATGGTATAAACTATACTATATACATATAGTATATAGTATATAGTATTCTTCTATAGCACATAGTATATAGTATAAAGTATATAGTATGTAGTATATAATATAGTATAATTAAAAAACTACAGTATAAACTATAGCATATAGTATATATTATAAAATAATACTAAAAAACTATAGTATAAACTATACTATATACATATAGTATATAGTATATAGTATAAAGTATATAATATATAGTATATAGTATGTAGTATATAATATAGTATAATTAAAAAACTACAGTATAAACTATAGTATATAGTATAAAATAAAACTATAGTATAAACTATACTATAAACATATAGTATATAGTATACTCATATACTATAGTTTATACTATAGACTATAGCATATAGTATATAGTATATAGTACAAAATGTTTGTATTATTTACAATATGAACTATTGGTTTAGTAGTAAGTTTCTTGTGAGGGGTCTTGAGTTCGATTCTCAAATGCCTTTATTCTATATTTTATACTCAGATCGGAATTTCCAAAAATTAAATTTTGGATCGGATTTCGGAATTTTTGAAAATTTTAAAACTAATTCCGATTTCGATCCGAATTTTTCGGAAAAATCGGAAATCGGAATTTCGGATTTTGGATTAAAAATATTCGTTCCAAAATCAGAAAATTTCGAATCGGATTCGACGGATATCGAAAATTCCGTTCCGATTTCCACCCCTATGTGTACCCAAGGGCACACCAACCCTTTAAAAAAAAAATCCAGAGTCTAATATCGAATTAAAATTATAATGGGAGTTTTATAGTAAAATAATATTCAATTCCATGTTTTATCCATGGTATGTAACGCACGAACTGGCAATGCTTCATGTAATCACCACATTAAGAATATATTCTTTTAAAAAAGAAAAAAAACAAACAAAAAATTTCCTCTAAAAAGGTAAAATAAAATATAAAAGTACAAAAGCTGATGAATTGGATATGGTGACTTGGTGGGTATATTGGTTTTTGTAGGATTATACAAGGTCAGTTTTCATGCCTATTTTGAATTATTATGAACTAATTTTAAAATTTGCATGAATATGCTTTGAAAGTAATTTTAATGAAATCATTTTATAGATTTTGTTGGGCCCCATCAAACCGACCCGACCTAGGGTCCGGCTCGAGGGAAGACCAAAAGGTCAGAAGGCCAGAAGGCCAGCTCGAGGGAAGACCAGAAGACCAGAACTGGCTTGAGAGAAGGCCAGGAGGCCAGAAGACCAAAGCCAACCAGACCGCCGGCTTGGGCCAGGGACCGACCCGACCAAAACCTGGTCAAGGGGCCCGACCAGGGGCCGACCCGACCACGACCGAGCCGACTAGGGGCCGACCCGACTACGATCGAGCCGACCCGACCAGGGGCCGACCCGACCAGGCCGGTCCGTGGTCATGTCTATCTGACCGCTAGGTTTCGCGATTGATCTGAGTTCGAGTACTATAATCGAAATGGTCCAGGGGTGTCATTGTTCAAGACATTTCTGGATATACAAATGGAAGACCAGAAACCAATCTCCATAAGGAGAGCAGAAAAAAGTTAGTTTATTTCAAGAAAGAGTCTTCAAGGAAGGAAACAAATCAAGAACAAATCATATCCGATTTAGATAGGATTTAATCCGTTTTTTCCTTATCTGTACCCTAAAATCAAGGGTTTATTTCTTACTTTCCAAGTTTCATATCTCGGGTCTAGCCTATAAATAGGGACTCAATTATCATTCAAAGGGATCGAATTCTAGATCTGAAATCATTGTAATTAGAGAGTTTTTTACTCTTAATTCTTATATAAAAAACGTTCTGTCCGGCCAGAATTGACCGACCAGAACAAGCCTAACAAATTTGCCCGAGTCTCTTTTTATTATTTTACTCGATTTTTATACCCTTTATTCGGTTCGATTTATTTTAACCGGGTCTATATTTTTTGTGTTAGGCTAGAATTTTGTGCTATACAAAAATCTGACTTCAACAGATTTAATTATATGAAATGAGTTAATCTACAAATAAACATTGATATGCGAAAACAGATTTGACTTATAAGCAGTTGACTTTGTCATAACTTATCAAATGGCACAATTAATTTCGTTAAAATAAATTAATGCATAATTTTATAAAATAAAATAAATAATTTGAGCTGGAGATACATATGATAGAAATCAATTTGTATTCTAAGTTTTACAGGCTACTAAATTTCTCGGCAGATAATTTGGTATAAATAATAATATTTATAATGGTCATATTAATGTTAAAAATCACAATCAAATGGTATTTATTAATAATAAATATGAAAATATGAAAAGGCGACAGCGGCGTGTGTGGCATGTGCGAGCAAAAATTACTCATGTGGACAGCTCAGCACCCTACTTATTCGAGGTGGACACCTTCTCCACTTGACACGTGTATGGTTCTCATTTTTCATCTTAATAACCTCAAACTTTTCTCTGCCCCTATTTTTCTGAAAACTCATTCTCACTTTCACATTTATTTTAATTTCGGAAATATATAAAATTATAAATGACCCATCCCAAGCTGTACACGCACGCATCTGCACGTGTTTTTGTGGGATCACACTATTTTTTCCTACACTTTGGTGGGTTATACACATAGATGAATATAAAATAGAGCACAAATAACTACATAATATAAACTGCAAGTAAAATTCTTCATTTCGATGAAAATAGCAATTACAATTGAAATACAGGAGTTTTCAGGAATTAAATTATTTGCATGATGAACTTATTATCAATACTATCAGAATTTACTTATATCTCTATATACAAAATCAAACTATTAATCTATTAGTCATTCATTGAATCATTGATATGCAAGTTAAAAAATCAGATTGTTATCCTAACATTAATGAGAAGTAAATACGAAAATTCTATTATACAAAATAATAATAATAATAATAAACAAAAATTAATATGAAATTGTCTCATCGATCTTGTAAGATTGTAGGGCAATCACAGAACATATTATTCCATGTATGAGTTACATTATATAGGGTACAACAAGTATGATATTGGGCTCTAGCCCATGACATATACAATGTACAAAGCCCTATCAATATCTATTCTAACAGCCCCCGCAATCTCAACGGGAGGGAGTCGGACGTTGAGATTGGAGCGAAACTCCTCAAACAAAGCAGTAGGCAAGCCCTTGGTCATAATATCAGCAAATTGGCTTGAGGACGGAACATGCAACACTCGAATAACACCTGCCGCAACTCGTTCCCTTACGAAATGCAAATCGATCTCCACATGTTTTGTTCGTTGCGTCTGAACCGGATTACCCGAGAGGAAAACTGCACTGACATTATCACAGAAAACAAGAGTAGCCGAAACTGGGAACTGTAATTCCCGAAGAAGAGAGTGGATGGAGCTAGCCTCAGAGACCGAATTCACCACGGCTCGATATTCGGCTTCGGCGCTGGATCGGGAGACTGTATGCTGACGTTTGGAAGACCACGAAACTAGATTGGAGCCAATAAAAACACAATATCCAGATGTAGATTGCCGAGTGTCAGGACACCCAGCCCAATCAGCATCAGAGTATACCGTCATTTTGTCAGACGAGTCGGGCCGCAATAATAAACCATGATCAAGTGTCCCCCGTAAGTATCTCAATATTCTTTTGACGGCCTGAAAGTGAGAAGTGCGAGGAGCGTGCATGAAGAGATAGATTTGCTGAACTGCAAAAGCAATGTCCGAACGTGTGAAAGTCAGATACTGTAAAGCACCAACTAAGCTCCGATATAAGATAGAATCGGGAAGAGGATCGCCATCAATAGCCGAGAGTTTGGCTCGCGAGTCGACATGAGTAGAAGTAGGATTGGTGATGGACATGTTGAATTTCTCAAGCAAAGTGCGTAAATATTTCCCCTGAGACAAGAATAGACCTGTAGAAGAACGTTGAACAGAGATGCCTAAAAAATAATGTAGAGGACCCATGTCGGATATAGCAAACTCGGATTTCAGCAATATAATGACCGACTTGAGCAGAGCAGATGAGGATGCTGCCAATATAATGTCGTCGACATAGAGCAATAAAACAACAGTATCAGAACCAAAACGATAGATAAAGACAGAACTATCTGATTGACTATTCAGAAACCCTTTCTTACAAATAAACTGTATGAACCGAAGATACCAGGCTCGAGGAGCTTGTTTCAGGCCGTATAAGGCCTTATGTAGGCGACAGACATAATCAGGAGTAGTAAAATTAACAAAACCTGGTGGCTGGCGAAGGTAGACCTGTTCAGATAAATTCTCGTGAAGAAAGGCGTTCTTCACGTCCAACTGATATAGAGGCCAATGCTTAGATAAAACAAGTGAGAGCATTGTCCGAATGGTGGCAGGACGAACAATAGGACTATATGTCGCACCACAATCTATGCCAGGTCGTTGATTATACCCTTGAGCGATGAGACGAGCCTTGCATTTATCCAAGGAATCATCCGCCTTCTGTTTGGTTTTAAAAACCCATTTAGAGCCAGCAATATTCACACCAGGGGGCCGTGGAATTAAACTCCATGTGTTATTCTTGGCGAGGGCATCCATTTCGTTCTGCATAGCTGCTCGCCAGAGTGGATCTTCCATAGCTACTTTCACTGTCTGGGGTTCTTGTGGAAGAGTGTTAGTAGCAACAGTATGTAACGAAAAAACCATTTTGGGTTTATATACATTCTGCTTTTGCTCACGTAATCATAGGGTGGGAAGGGCGAGGCGAAGGACTAGGCGATGGAGAGGTAGACGTGGAACGAGAAGAGGAAGAAGAGGACGATGACAGACTGGACTCGGACAAAAATGAACTAGACTCAGGCATGGGTTGGGCTGTGGATGATGACTCGGGAGAGGGTACTGTATCCGGTGGTTCGGGTGAAGTGGGAGTCACTATGGGGGAGGTTAGAGAGGAGCTGGGTGGTTCGGCAGAGGTATGCCGAGGGGTAGGGTCATTTGGAGGCCGCGGGAGTAATGGTCTCGGTGGGGGTAATGTAGTCGGGTTAAGGAGTGTGAGGGATGGTGTAGACGGGGATGAGGAAACGGAATATCTATATGGGAAGGTATTTTCGTCAAATAAGACATGATGACTGGTTATATCCCGACCAGTGGAAAGATCATAACAGCGATAGCCCTTTTGGTGTAGAGGATAGCCGATAAATATGCAGAGGGAAAAACGGGGGGAAAGTTTATGGGAAGCCTGGGCATGTAGATTTGGATAGCAAGCACATCCAAAAACTCGGAGGTGGGAATAAGTCGGAGGAGTGGTGTAGAGTTTCTCATACGGGGAGAGGTTTCGTAGTAGTGGTGTAGGGAGTAAGTTGAGGATATGAACCGCCGTATATAGTGCTTCAACCTAAAAGAACAAGGGGACCGAGGCTTGGAATAAAAGCGACCGAATGATGTTAGTAAGTGTGCGGTTTAGCCTTTCAGCTTTGCCATTTTGTTGTGAGGTGTATGGACATGATGTATGGAATTGGATACCCTGCTGTACACAAATATTTTGAAAAGTATGGTTAGTGAACTCAGTACCATTATCGCATTGGATGGTTTTAATAACTGTTTCATGTTGATTTTTAGTGAGAGCGAGAAACGAGGAAAAATGTGTTGATGCCTCAGACTTAGTTTTCTTAGGATAAATTCAACAATAGTGTGTAAAATAATCCAGAAAAGACAGAAAATAACGATAGCCAGATGCAGAGATAATAGGAGACATCCAAACATCAGAATGTATTAACTCAAAAGGTTTATTAGTGTATGACACAGAACGAGGAAACGGTAAACGAGTATTCTTCCCCAATTGACAAGCATGACATAAACATGAATCAAGTGTAGAACACTGTATAAGGTTTCAACTAGAGAGTGTAGACAAGACACTACGACTCGTATGACCTAAACGATGATGCCATATAGTTGGATCATCACGGGAGACAAGTGCAACGGCAGGAGAAGACGCGGGCTTGGTTCCAGGGAAAGTGTAGAGACCAGTCTTGCTAGTTGAGATGAGTAGAGGTGTCTTCATTCACTAATCCTTAAGACAGACACCAGAAGGAGAAAATTCAATCAAACAATTATTGTCAGTAACAAATTGACACACAGATAAGAGATTATGTGTGAGATGTGGAGAACAGATGACATTATTTAAAGGAAAATTACGCGAAGCAGAGCGAAGAACAGTTTTACCAAAATAAGTTATCGGTAGCATACTGTCGTTCCCAACACAAATCCCAGAGGGAACCGGAGAATGAGAAACAGTAGAGAGAATACCTGCATCATTGGTCATGTGTGCAGTTGCTCCAGAATCAAATATCCAAGAGGCCGTGGATTGTTGATCAAACTGCGGGAAAGCATGAAAAGCCTGAGGGGGAATCATCGGTTGAGGAGCAGCATTGAAGGCCTGCTGTGGTTGACCACCATCGGTTTTGGGGATAGAAGGACAGTTCCGAAGTACATGGCCCAGTCCACCGCACCTGTAGCATTGCAGGAATGTTGAAAGTGTTGTGCGGTGATCTGAGGGTTCGGCGTGGGCCCAAGTATAGAAGGCGATGAAGACTGCCGTGGCCGGAAAGGTTGGAACGTGTGCTGTTGTCGGCCTCCGCTACGTTCTCGGCTACGTCCCGTACCACGGGACCCTCTACCGCCAGACTCGCCACGATTGGAAGCCGACGAGGACGGATGCTGCTGGGCAAGCAGAATCTGATCGGATGGAGTAGGGGCAGCCGCACGCTGCACTGTCAATTTGGCCTCTTCAAGCAAAAGCATAGACTTCATCTGGGTGAATGTAGGAGACGGCTGCTGTGTGGAGAAGATGGAAGTAATCGTCTTGTACTTCGATCCAAGACCCATAACAATTTGCAACAGTAAATCACGCGAAGAAACTGTATCCCCAACAGAGATACGACAATCATGGAGGTCCTTCAATTTGAGTAAGAACTCCTGCATTGAGCGTTCGCCCTTCTTGATACTATAGAATTCCTGTCGGAGTTAGACAATCCGACTCTCAACATGGTCGTGAAAGAGACCCTCGATCTTCAACCATGTAGTTCGGGCGGTCATTGGAATACCAGGAGAGATGATAGAATGCAAGATATCTTTCGATACAGTGGATTGAATCCACAATAGGACAAGTGCATCAATCTGGCGCCACTGCACAAACTCGGCCGACCCAGGTGGCGGCGCTGGTGTACCATCAATGTGATCATACACTTGATACCCATGAAATATGGGTAAAAAGAGTTCACGCCAAATCAGATAATTAGTGAGATCCAAGGGTTCGGATATGTGGGAACGTATATTAGAGAGGGACAAAGCAGGATGGTGAGGGGGCCGAAACGACGGTGGCACAGAAGGGGAAGAAGCCGTAAGATCCGACGGGCTGAGGAGACCGAGATTGGGTAAGGTAGGGGGCGTGGTAGAGAAGAGGGGAAGAGTACCAGATGGGAGATCAACAGGGAGAGACGGCGTATAGGAGGAAGACGCCAAGGAGGAACTGACGTCGACAGGGGCGGAAGAAGTCGCCGACGTTGTGGCATCGCTAAATCTTGGGGAGGAAGACATCGGGAAAAAAAAATTAGGGTGTTTGAGCACTTTGATACCATGTAAGATTGTAGGGCAATCACAGAACGTATTATTCCATGTATGAGTTACATTATATAGAGTACAACAAGTATGATATTGGGCTCTAGCCCATGACATATACAATGTACAAAGCCCTATCAATATCTATTCTAACAGATCTCCTTACATAAGACCAAGTCTATATGAGTCATATGGTCAAGTCAACGCAGGTCAACACGATTAAGAGACCAATTTATTGATTAACATAGTTATTAAAGTATCAATAATACACCTATAAATATTTGTTTTATGACTAGACCTATAAGTATTAGTATGTTCGCCATAAAATTAATGCTTATATATGTACTATTAATACTTCTACGAAATTATAAATAAATATCATTTCAATATTTTAGGAGTTTATAAATATTTATTTTCATGTTTATAAGAAGTTAATATAGTACTTTTAGGCATAAAACGAATTCTTACACATGTATTATTAATATTTCTATGAGCTTCCAAACTGATATATAGACTTGCTTTGATTATATTAAGCGCGTTGACCAGTGTTGATCGTGTTGACCTACAAATATGAATCAAATTTTAACTGATCTACATAAGATTTTATCTCACATAAAAAGAAATCTGTGAAACGAAATACTATATGCATCATTTACAATGTTTGAGACAAGTCATCATGTGAACGTGATTATTGATGGAAACATTAGTTATTAGCATCGAATATTCATGTTGAGCGAATAACTATTTTTGCCGGCCACAGATTAGATTTGAGCATCTCCACTGCTCTGGATTATAAAGATTTAAAGATTTTTCACTTCAAAAGGAGTTTAATAGTTCACGCCAACTATCTCATTCGTCAATTTTGTGTTTGATTCAACATAATAGTCAAATTTTACGTTAAAAACTTTTTTCTTGTTTTTATGGAATATTTTGGAATATTCTTTTTTAGTGTGAAGAGTAGTGTATACTATTGGAGACAAGTATCAGTTTTTATATAAAATAATGCAAAAACTACATTATTTTTTTGTGCGGTTGAATTATAATTATTATATTCTTCTACTTATATTTATATAATTATGTTCGTAATATATAAATCTTTATATACTAAATAATCAATAAATTAAAAAAAGAAAACGTAATATTTATTTATAAGACATATTTGAAAAGATATAGATGATAAGAATATTTCGTTTTTGTCTCACCAAAATGAATTATCATTTTTAATTCCCATGTAACGGCAGTAAAAATTAGTGTTGCAATTTGATCTGCTATCAAATATAATTGTTGTAACTATCAAATACTAAGTTTTTTTTTACTACCCAATTTTAGAACAAATTTGGAGATAATAATTCCACCCCTCTGAATGGATTTGAAGCCACTGTTAATCTTCAACATAATTTACAACCATTTCATTTCTCATATCCAACTATATGCAAGACATCAAATACTACATTCTTATATATATCGAGGTTGCTTCTATTTTATGCCTTTTTATCTTTTATTATTATTTTTATTTGGACGCAACTTCAAAAATAGAGAATCAAATAATATATATAATATATTAAGATAGAGTGTATAAACTTTTATAGCTAGTTTTTTAATATTTTTGTTTCTGAAATGCTTAAAAGTGTAATTAATAGCTAGATGTCATAATTAGTGGATTACTATGCGTTTGAATATCTATTATTTATTAATTTACATATATATAATACACACGTAGTAGTTCATGTGTATAAATGATTGAAAGATGCCTTGCAGTGGATGAAATCTGTGGATATATATAACAAATATTATATGGAGTGGTTGTATGATCTATTTCGAAGATAGTGGGGGATGGCAAATTAATTTATAAAGAGGCAAGACTTTTAGATAATAATACACTATTAAATTACTTACTAAAAAGGTTGTGGGTTGTATCACTACCAAACCACCTTCTTAATACTGTGTGTATATATATTACTAATAATAATTAGTTGTTATAGATAGCGGTGACCCAAACAACGCATGTTATTGGACCCTCTAAAATGGGAGAGGGTTTGTATATAATATTAAGCAGCCTAAATGACCCGTAAGGGATGAATATATAGTTACAGGCTTACAGTTGACTGAATCTTTTATGATATCGTTTCACGAATTTAGTTATGTAAGATAGGTCAATTCATAATCTAAATTTCAATATTCACACACTAATTTACGAAAATAAATTTTATTTGTAGGTAATAAGAATCCGTCTCACGGTAACTATTTGTGAAATCATCTCATCTAAATTTTTGTGTTGATTTTATGTGTATATGTATATATAACTGAAAATACATCAAAGTCAGAATATAAGGGAAAAATAAGCCGTGAATTAACCATAAAATGAATATAAATTTTTTTTTTTTTTTTTCAAAATGGGGTATAAAAGTTCTCAACCTTATAAAAAGGAGGTAAAAATGAACTTGACCTATTAATTATTGATTATTAACTATGTACTGTGTTTTTTTTTTTTACTGTACTTAGCTAAGTTGGTTTAGAATTTATATTGATATAAGTACATATGTAATGAAATTTACTTAAGTTTGACCACTGAATATATTGTTAAATCTGCGGTTTAATTCGGTTTCGAGATTGTTCGACTAAGTTTATTTACAAAATTTTAGCTTTTAAAATAAAGGTGATTTGTTTAAGTATTTGTACAAAATAAGATCAAATATATTTATAGAAGTTAAATTAAGTAAAGTAGTTTTTTTTTTCTACACACTATAGAAGCTTATAAGTTCTTGGTGCTTTATTGAATTCATGAGATTGTTATTTAAAAATCCACAATCAACAAGAAGATTAAAAGGTTGTACCAAAACTTACAAAAATTAAAGCAGTCCCACAAATATAATTATACTTTCCATAATTCAAATTTATTTCATATATCGTTTATTCATTTTTAATTGTAGGTTGATCTATCTTATACAATTAAATTTATGAACACTATTACAGAAAAATGTTACTCTAAATATTGTGAATTTGTACCTTATAATATTTTCAACCATCCAAAAAAGTGAATGGTTAATTTAAAATTTCTTAAATATTTTTCTCAAAATAAAGAAAAATCCCTTAAAGCCCAAAAAGTCTAGGTAGGGACGGATGGGAATCTTGTATTTGATATTTTTGGTTTTTAAATTTTATAATAAATAAAAATTATATAATTTCTAAATAGTGAAAAAAGAAAAGAAGCTAGTAGTGTGTCAATAATCGGAATGGATGTGATAAAGTGGGAGCAAGTAAGAGAGCTCATCTCCGGAAGACACGGCTCAAGTTCAGAATATTATTGGCAACAGATAGATATGTGTAATCATCATCATTATCCCATGCATATTCCCTAAATAGTTTCACATATTATATTCTCATGATAATGTACTATTGTTGGCATGTTTTAATATATCCAGCGATTATACGTAAAAAAATATTCTACACATTTTTTAAATTTTATAATTTAAAACTAATAATCGTGTTAGATTTTTGACACACTAATTTGTGGGCTCATAATGAATAGGGCAGCTGATCTTATTATTCTCAATCAATTCTTGTTTTGTAAATGTTAGACTCGCTACAATCCAATATGTATGGGGAACCTTGAATCTCTATCTCTCACATACACATATAAATAGAAAGTCCTAATAAGGAATTAATGTTGATTTTCTTATGAATAGGAAAACAAAAAAGAAAAAAAAAAGCCTTGAGGAGAAATTCCCCATGAAATCAAACATGAAAAAGGGAGGTGTATATTTTGCAAAATTCCCCATTAAGTTATTGTGGAGACTGGAGAGTGGATATTTTTGGGCCTAAGAAAACATGAATATATTGGGCTTGATATGAGATTACAATTAGATTTCAAATTTATTTAGTACTATGAGCAATTATATGTCAAGACTTCAAAATATTTTGTAATCTTTATTAATACTCCCTGGACTGGGCCAGAGTAGCCTGACCAATCAAAGCTATATGGGATGGGCCGTATTCGGAATTAGGATCGACAATTCTTTTTTTTTTTTTTTAATTATTATTATAATATGGATCTTATATTGACTATTGAACATCTAATGTATTATCCTGAGTTTTAAGTTTGTATGAATGACTTTAAGCTTGATTAGTAGTCCATTTAGGTATTGTAAGTGGATTATTCTAATCTCCTTTAAATTTCGATTATCCTAAGTTTATAATTCTAACATTGTTTTTATTTTAAGAATGATCCAAGATTTAGCTTGGTAAACAAAGATATAGATTATTATAGTAGAATTGTCTACTAAAGTTTGATACTGATCAATTTTATTCAACTATTTTAAACATAATTATAAGCTTAACTTTAATATATTAAATATATTTAATTACTTGAAATTTTGAAAAACAAACCGATCGAAGAAGAAACTTCACTCTACTGAGGTGTGTGTGCATATTCATATTATCTTATCTTATATACAAAAGAATGACCAGCAGGGACATTTACCGTTGAGATATTTCTGTTAGGTTTTAATGAGACAAAGTAGTTTTGTATAGAAAATTGGAGTACCCAATTTTTCCTCATTGTTTAAGTGGAATTTAGCTTTGATATATTTATTTTCTGAGATGTACTTAGAAGATATGTAAAAATAAAAAAGGTAGAAGTTTTTGATTGCAACAGGATTCTACAAGTGAAGGAATATCAGATGCTAATTTTCAGTAAGGAGAATCAGTAAGTAGAAGAAGTAAGCAGAATCAGCAAGCTGAACCAGTAAGCAACATACAGAAGACAGTAAGGAGAACTGGAGGCTTTATGCAGGATTCAGGATCAGTAAGCTTGATTCAGAATCAGTAAGCAGGATTCAGAAACAGGAAACAATTACTGAATTAGTAAGCAGATGCAAAACAGAAAGTTAACGCAGAACAGAAAGTGATCACTTTAACCTGAGCAGAAAGCAATAAGTTTCATCACTCTTATTTATTGTAATATGAAGAAAGAGTGAATGCAATACGAGGAATATGCATTATCAAAATATCTGGTAGATGGAAGTTAACACCTGACCAATGAGGTGATGCCATTTGGACCACGGACCTGTAAAAGCACTATTGTCGAGGAGTGGCGCAATTAATGCCCTGCAGAGTAGGACATGCCCTATTTTCCAGTTTCTCCAGAAGTAATTAATGCGAAGATCAAATGAGATCAAGATTTGAATTTCAACAAGGAGTGTATCTCTCTTCAACAGATATAATCCCTACAAGTATAAAAGAAGGTGAAGTTGACTTGAGAAGACAACTGAACTATTGAAGTAATTTTCTAGCTCTCAATCTCTCTCAAGTAAATGCAAGTTTTCTCACTGTTCAGTCACTCAACCTTCCAGAAGTAGTCGAGCCCAAGATTTCAATCTATCAAAGATCTTAAGGCTATCTTCAAAAGCACCAGTTGAAGAACATATACTTTTAACCTATTTGCTATATGCTAGGTTGTTTTAGTTGGTGTCCTTAGTGTGAAGTATTTAGATTCTCACTAAATGTTAGCTTTGTTTTGTTAAGGCTTCTTACTCTGTGTGAGTATTTGTACCCTGTGTGGGATTGGCCTAGGAATCATACTGCTTTTAGTAGGTGATAGCTTGTTAGGAAGAGGATTGTAAAGTTGAGACTTGTAAACCAATCTGACCTAATGGAGTTCCTCCTTTGTGAAGGAAAAAAATGGATATAGAAGGATTACACCACCTTCGAACCACTATAAATCCTTGTGTGTTTATTGTTTTATCTATCTGCTGCATATCTGATATATTCTGCCCATACTGCACAAAACGATCGTGATAAAATCATACTTTGAAAAGAAAATCATTTTTACAAAAGAAACTCTATCTTAAGTTTTCACTGCATATTGTAAATTTTGAGATAGTAAGGTAATCAAACATACTGCCAGCTTACTAAATCATGTGTGTTGGGTCCCAAGTGGCCAGAGATTTAGAGGGGGGTGAATGAACCTCTATCGATTTTTCAAACTTTTCAAAACAACTAACTGATGAACAGGTTTCTGTTTCACTAGGAAGATAGAATCCTGTCTCGAGTCAGTAACCTGGCCTTAGGCGTAATCAGGTTGTTGTCCCGGTTATCAGAATGTAACGCAGCGAAATATACTTGATAGAGTTTCTGTTGAAAAACCAGTTTTCTTTTCAAGATATGATATTATGAAGTACGTTGTTGATAGTGTGCTTATGATATATGCAACAGAATAGATATACAATAAAGATAAGCAAGCATATAAGATAAGCAGTAAACACTTATGGCTTATAGTGGTTCGAAGATGGTGTAATCCTTCTACGTTCACTCTACTCCTTCACTGTGGAGGAACTTCGTTATGGTCAGTTTGATTTACAAGACTCATCTCTACAAACCTCTTCCACAATAAGTTATACCTACAGAATCCCAGATTCCTAGGTCTACACCCACACAGAGTTTACAAACTCCCACACAGGGACACACTCCCACACAGGGAAAGATTAGCCTATACAAGACTAATAAACTTAGTAAGGATATAATCTTATCAACTAAGTACACCAAATAAAACAACATAGCACACACAGCACAATGGTTAAAAGTATATGTTTCTTCAACTGTTGTAGCACGAAGACAGCCTTGAACTTTAAAAACTAGATGCTCGGCTTGGCTGTTTCTGAAGGTTGCGTGACTGAACTTTGAAGAATTTGAGAGAATGAAGAATGTCAGAATAACTTGGATAGCTCAATTTGTTCAGTTGTCTTCACAGTCCTCTTAACCTTCTATTTATATGTGTTGAAAAATGCCCGTTGAAGAGAGGCATGATTCAAGTTGCAATTCAAAAGATCTTCAAATCTTCTCATTTAATGCGGTGTGAAAGATCTGAGTTTCGTAGCTTATCCTACTCTAAGACGCATTAAATGATCCCATACTTTAGATACAATCCTTTGCAGAGCTGTTTTCCACGTGGCAGCTTCTCAATGGTCCTTCACAGACTTCTATTTACTGGTAACTAATCAGGATCCATCCTCGTATAGTATCCAGTATCTTCCTCGTACTGTATTAAATGGGCTTGAGAGACTTTAATGCACGTAATCTTTACTTCAGCATTCCTGTTCCTCGTGCATCAGAATCGTGCTCCAGAGCAGCTTTCTGTCCTTGAGTCGTGCAGTCAGCTTCCTAACTTGCATATCTTCCTTGACACTTCCTGCTTCTGAACAACTTCCTGTCCTTAAGTCTCATCGTCTGCTTCTTGATTCTGACTTCAATCTCGATCTTGCTGACATTTCATATCGAGCATTATGCTTGATGAAAACCTCTAAGTCCAGAATCCTGCTTGAGAGAGTTCTACCTATCTTTCTGATAAAAGCTATTACTCAATCTTACAATGAAGGATTGGATAGGTGAACAAAAAAATCCACTTATAAAACGTGGAATATGGGTACTTTAAAAGATCATCTAATATTACATTGTCTCATCAAAACCTAGTTAGAAATATCCCAATAATTTCCCCCTTTTTGATGATGACAAAACCCATATAAAACAGTAAAAAATAGATGTACATTTATACACATGAGTGTACAATTACAGCATAGTATAAGTTTTTCAACATATCAGTACATATGCTTACAAAAAAAACAGTAAGGAAATTAAAAGAATACAAGAATTCTTTGACAAGAGATGTTTACAGCCAATGAGAGTCAGAGATAATTAAAGAACTAACTCTTATCAGGTTCATTGTCACCAAAAAGCTTCCTTTTCACAAGATCATGTCTTGAGGATGCTTGCCGATTCATCCTGACAACCTTTCATATTTCGTTCCTTTCCACCAGTTTAAGATAGAATCCTGATATGATTTTTCCAATTGTGTAGCAATCTCAAGAATCTATATCCATCTTAGCCAAAAGTCCTGACAGTAAGAAACTTTTTCTCCCTTTTTGACTTTCCAATCAAGACTCTCTGGCGCTCCAATTTTCCTTCTCTTGCCATTTCCTCAAATCTTTTCAATGTTTCTTCATAGTTTGGGAAACTTTGAAAGACATTATATTTGAGAAGACTTCGAAAATACCTCCAGTATTCTGAGCGTTTGGACTTGGTAATTTCTGCAAATGTTGGATTCCTATTTTTGGGCAAGTGACTTGATCGAAGACACTTAAATCCCAGTGGTAATGGATATTCTCCGGTCTTTGATCCAACAGAACTGATATCTCAGCTGGGGCATCCTCCTTATTGAAGTCAGGAGCTTCTTGATCTGGGAATGAGTGAAGAGCTGCATCAACTTTCTCTTCAGCCTGTGTTATCCTTCCAACAATTCTCAATCTCGAAATCCAATCAGCCTTATTCATTTTTCTCTCCTCATCCGCAGCCTTAAGCTGCTTCCATCTTTCCTCAGACAATTTTGGTCCAGCAGGTATAGCCATATAAGGTTTTACATTTGAGCTCTGCCCTGTCTGCTGTCTTCCTCTTGTCTGTTGTCTCCCTCTTCTTCGGCTTCGACCAGGTTGCTGCCTGTAGGTTCTTGGTCTTGTTGAGCTGGCAGTAACCTGTCCTTCTTATTGTAATGCAGTGCTGCTTACTGTTTGAGAAGTGGTACCTCCAGCACCTGCATTGTCATCATCATCTGGCTTTCTTCTTTTTGGTTCACCAACTTAACCATGTTTAGAAATATCTGATTTCTTGCGTTTGATTGTGGTCAAGGGAAGTTCATCATCATCATCTTGCTCAAGCTCCTTGGAGAAGGTTTCAACCATCTCATCATCTGGTTCAACCAGCTGCTTACTACTTTCCTCCTTTTTGGCATCATCACTTTTAGTAGCAATGGGGTCAGTAAGTACAGCAGTTTCCCTTGAGAAAGCCCTTTCCATGATTGCCCGCATCTCTCCTAATAATAGCTCAATGTTGAGAATGCTGTCATTGTTGCTTCGATTCGAGGCAATAATTTCTTCCTGAGTTAAACTCTGTGCAGCATGAGTATTTCTGATTTCTTCTATGATCTTGTCACGTGCCTCAGATGCAGCCTGTTGCTCTTTCTCAAACTGAGCTCTTGCAATATATTGAGCATTGAATTCAGAGTTCAACCTTATCTGTATCTTACTAGGGAGATCATCCAGTGTTTTCTTTATTTCATCCAAGGTTTCTGAGTGTGATCGGTCTCTTATAATTGTATTGGTGGCCAAATTCATTTGATGTGTCTCCATGGCCCTCATCAAACCTTGAACAACATTCATTACTCATTGGAGAGTAAGCTCTTGTGAATCAGTAAGGGTATCATTCCCATCCCCTGGTCTCGGTTTCTCTTGAGTGTAAAGGACCAGGTGCTGATCCAAAGTCTGTCTAGCTTCTTCATCAGTCTTTTCTTTCTCTCGAGCCTCGAGATCAGCTAGATGCTTCCTTCTCTCCTTCATTGTCATTTTTACTTTATAAGAAGGAGATTTCACTGGTTCATCTTCACTGGAACTGGATGAATTATCAACATCATCTGGAGCTTATTCAATAGTCGCAGCTGTTATATCTTTGTCTTTTGAAGGCATAGCATCCATGTCCTTTATTGTTTGTGAATCTTCTAAATTGGAGCTGTCTCAACAGCATCCATGCTTGAGTTTTTCTTTGAGTTATTTGATTCAGCTGTTACTGTATTAGTAGTAACCTATTCAGGCACAGTGGTTACTTCATTGGATATATCAGTATTTATTCTTGTTGCTTCCACAGTAATCTCAGCTTCCTATAGGGTAGGAACTTCGACTACCTCTGCAAACTCCTCAATTACTTCATTAGCAACCTGACTAGTTTCATATGACGGATTTATATCAGAAGTTGCTTCAGTAATTGGAATTTCAGCAACTTCCTCCCCAGTTGCTGTAGAAACTTGATTTCCTTCTGTAAGTCTTGAAGCGGCTTCATGTAGAAGGTCTAGAGTTTGATCAGGTTTCTCTGAAGTCACTTGCTCTGTCTCCAATTCTTGAGCTTTCTGTACTGCGACATCAGCCAGTACAGGGAGTCTTGCCTCTGCATCCTTCTCCACAGATGCTTCATCGGCAACTTCTTCATTGATCTTCTCTAGAACACCATAGATTATAGGCGATGCTTCCCCCTCAGCAGGTCGATCATGAAGTACAGGGGAAACAAAGTAATCAAGCAATTGGATGACAGTATCCACAGTGTTTAAATGAGTCATATGTGAAAGAGCTGCAGTACTTGTAAGTATTGGAGAGTCAAGTGTCTCCGCAACTTTTGAATTTCCTTCCCATTGCTGCAATATTCTGGGTGGCCTCATCGATTCAGCTCTGCTAGCCTCCATTCCCAATCGCAGCATTCTTTCATTTGCTTCCTCAGGAGTGAAGTTAGCTAACTGAGCTTCAGCCATCTCCAGCTCAGTAGGGTTCCCAACAGTCTTTGTTATGGGGTTCATCAATGGGTTGTCTTCCCCAAGAGTCATTGACTGCTCCCCTGTATTCTCCTGTTTCAGCTTCGACCATCAAATAGGCATTCAAGATCTCCTGCCTACTCTTAATGAGAGCTGTCATTTCCTCAGCTTGTTGATGAATGTAATCCTCACTGAAGAAAAGTAAAAGTCCATGAGATAAATCCTCTTCAGTCAAGAAGTTTTCTACCCATACAAGGATGATATTTTCCACTTTTAACCAATCAGACCATTTCACCAATTCTACTCCAGGACCTAGTCGCATCATTCTCCAATCATCATAGGCAGCTGCAAATCTTTTCCAAATGGAGTTGGCAGATTCTCTCAATGTTCTGCTTGCTTCTACTGCAATGATGGACTCTATGGATGTTGCAACTTTGTTAAGGGTATTGATCTCCCTTAGTTCCTCTTTGGGTCCTAACCACTTCCTTTTCTTAATGGAAATATCAGTCTTCTTGACTAACTTCCTTCTTTTCTTCCTTGGTTCCTACATCTTTTCAGCAGCAGGTTCTCTACTCTGGTCTGAAACCTATTCAGGAACTTCTTCACATATAGGAATAGTAACCTCTTCTTCTGCATGTTCCAAAAACACTAGAGTCTTTTTAGGAACTGGTTCCTCTGGTTGTTTAGAAACCTATTCATAAGCATCCTCAGTAACTTCTTTGTCAGCAGAGGGTTGGTTTATTGGAACACCAACCTGAACTTCCTGGACTTCTCCAGAATCCTCTTCAGCAACTGAAGTAGGAATCTCTTCTATTGTCTGCTCCAAATACTCTATAGTCTTTTCAGGAACCTGTTTCTCAATATTTGATGAATTTGATTCATCAATGTCCTTTGCTGGAGAATGTGTCATTGGCTTAGAGGAAACATCTTTCTTTGTTTCTTTCCTCTTCTTTGGAGGAGTTTTCTTCACTATCTTCTTTTTGGTTGGCTTGTCTGCATCATTGTCTGAATCACTGGAATGGTCAGAAACATGTGACTTGTTCGCTGGTTTCTTCTTGAGTGTCTTCTCAATCTTCTCTCCTTTGGTGTACCTCTTCTTTACTCCTAGGTACCATCCAACAGCATATGGTATCTTTCTCTCCAGTATTATCCCCAATAAAGATAGAATAGAGGAAATTACAATTCCAAACCCTCTTCTTTCCCAGGGTTTGATTGCTTCCTCCCAGATTCTCTGAAAGAGAACTTGAGCCCAGTTTACTTCTACTTCCTTGACAATGGTTGTCATCATTCTGAGCCGTAGATTGGTGCATTTATCATAACTTCCACACCGACCCTCAACAGTGTAGACCAGGATGTCATGTAGAAACTCATACTCTGGCTTGAGTTTCTTTTTGGGAAAATTGCTGGTTGTTGCCTCTTCCTTAACAGAATCCAGTGTAAACTGGTTCCAGCTTTCCTCCAGATGTTCTGATCCATACTCAGCTAGATCAAAGAATGTCATACCTACATCAGAAATTCCAAAGGTCTTGGCGATGTTTGCCATAGTCAGGGTGTGAGATTCATCATCATCTCTATCAATCTTAAATATGATAGTTTCCTCATCCTCTGAGAGTTGTGCCCATGTATAAAATTTCTCTACTGATATGCTAGAGAATCCTTTATATATGGTTGTGAACAACCCATCTAACTTGTTGTTGCACACATGATTCCAGACTTCAGAAATGAGTTGCTTGTTATCATACGGTGACTTGTCTCCCAGCAGTACACGAGTATCCACAAGTCTTCCTTCAAGCACTTTGTTGGTAGTCCTTCCTCCTTCTATTGGATATGTGTATAGATTGAAAGATCAGAGAGAGGTTTGAAAGAGTTTTGTTTGCAGAGGGTTGGTAGGGGATTTTTGAGTGTATCTGAGGAGGCGTGATGTTGAAGGTGAGGGAATATGATCAATTTTATTTTTGAAATCTCGTCCAAAAATATCAACGATCAGGATTGGAACTTAAAAATCGTGTTTAATCTGGCGGTTGAGATTAGATGGTTGAGGGGCAAATATGTAATTTGCTAAAGATGTGACAGTCGTTTAAGTCGCGCATTTTTCGCCTCCACTGTAAAAGTGATTTTTCGCATTTAATGCGAGAGACAAACTTTCTTTCGTAATCATTACGAAACAGGTTACTATTCCTGGTACGAGGTTGCATGGCTCAATGAATATTGTTTTTAATAAATGTTGTTTGCAACCTTTAGGAACCTACTTCAAGAATACTCTTACAGAATCCTGTTGCTACATATTGTGTCCTGAAACCAAATACTGTTAGAGAATCCTGCTTTATTTAGCGAACAATATCCTGTTTCAAGAAACTGATTAAGCATTAGTGTATATTCAAAGGACTAGTTCCCTCTCGCTTAGGGAATCCTTAGAATTTTACACATTAAAGCTTGATAATCCCCAACTCTGTTCTCAGCATAGAGAATCTTGATTCACATAATGGTTTTGTGAATATATCAGCAAACTGCATGTCAGTGTGTACTTTGTTTAGAACAATGTCCTTCTTTTCTACATGATCTCTTATGAAGTGGTGTCTGATATCAATGTGCTTCGTTCTTGAATGAAAGACAGGATTGTGAGTTATGACAATAGCACTTGTGTTGTCACACAGGATAGGTGTCTCTTTCTCTATTACTCCATAATCTTTTAGTTGTTGCTGTATCCACAAAATCTGAGCACAACAGCTTCCAGCCGTTACATATTCAGCTTCCGTAGTTGATGTTGCAATAGATGTTTGTTTCCTGCAAAACCAGGAAACTAACTTGTGTCCCAAGATTGACAGGTACCACTGGTACTTTTCCTATCAATCTTGCATCCTGCAAAATCTGAATCAGAATAACCTTTAAGATTAAATCCTCCATCTTTTGGATACCATAATCCAACATCTTGAATGCCCTTCAGGTACTTGATAATTCTTTTTACTGCTGAAAGATGTGATTCCTTGGGTGCCGTCTGAAATCTTGCGCATACTCCAACTGCAAAAACTATATCTGGTCTGCTTGTTGTTAGATATAGTAGGGATCCAATAAGTCTTCTATACTTAGTAATCTCCACATCTTTTCCATCTTCATCTTTATCCAGGCTTATGGATGTGGCCATTGGTATACTTACAGATGATCTACTCTCTGTTCCAAATTTCTTGATTAATTCCTTGGTATACTTGATTTGACTTATGAACGTCCCATGCTCTAGCTGTTTGACTTGTAAACCAAGAAAGAAACTTAGTTCTCCTATCATGCTCATCTCAAACTTACTTTGCATGAGGGATTAGACTCTTGTTTGTAGATCCAAAGATTATGTCATCCACATAAATTTGGACAAGCAGTGTGCTGTTTTTGTCTTGTATCCTGAAAAGAGTCTTATCCACAATTCCTTTCTGGAACCCATTTTCCAAAAGATACAGAGATAGTGTATCATACCAAGTTCTTGGGGCTTGCTTTAATCCATACAGAGCTTTTTCTAATCTGAATACTCTTTTTTCTGCTTGTTCTTCAAAACCTGGTGGTTGTTCCACATATACTTCTTCTGAAAGAAGTCCATTTAGAAATGCGCTCTTTACATCCATCTGATATACCTTGAAATCACTGTGAGCAACATAGGCCAGAAATATCCTTATTGTTTCTAGTCTAGCAACTGGAGCAAAAGTCTCATCAAAATCTATGTCCTCTTCTTAGCAGTATCCTTTTGCTACTAACCTTGCTTTGTTTCTGACCACAGCACCAGATTCGTCCAACTTATTCTTGAATACCCATTTAGTTCCAATAACTCCTTGATGATCAGGCCGCGGAACCAGTTTCCAAACTTGGTTTCTCTTGAATCCATTTAGTTCTTCTTACATGGCCTGAACCCAATTACTGTCTTCGAGAGCTTCCTCTATGCTTTTGGGCTCAACTTGTGAGATGAAGCATGTTAAAAAAAATTCCTAAAAGCTTGTTCTCCTTGTTCTAACTCCTTTATTAATATTTCCAATCACAAGCTCTCTTGGATGATCCCTGAGCCATGTTCTGTCAGGCTCAAATGAATGGATAGGTTGGTGGATGGTAGTCTGTTGATCTACAGTATTCTGTATTTGATTACTGTTGGTCTGCTGAGCATTGTCTACTTGTTGTTCTTCACTTTGTGCTGATGCATTCTGTTGTGCAGTGACTTGTTGTTGTGAGTCATTTGTGGTGATCTCCTCTGTGGGCATTGGAACTCCATCAATATATCTTATTGTGTGATCATTGTTCTTAATATCCGATACATCTTCCTTTAATTTTTCCAGCTCAGTAGTATCACAATGTGCTTCATCAAATACCACATGTATTGATTCTTCCACAACCAAACTTCTTTTGTTGAAATTCTGAAGGCTTTGCTCACTGGGGAGTATCCTAAGAATACTCCTTCATCGGACTTTTCATCAAAGATCTTCAGGTATTCTTTCCCATTATTCAGTATATAACACCTGTATCCAAATATATGCAAGTATGAAATGTTAGGTGTTATACCATACCATACCTCATAGGGGGTCTTGCTATGTTCTTTGTTGATCAGACATCTGTTCTGAGTATAGCATGTTGTGCTAGTGGCTTCAGCCCAGAACCTCTTAGGAATTCCAGCGTCAGCAATCATAGTCCTTGCTGCTTCCTTCAGAGTTTTGTTTCTTCTTTCTGCAACTCCATTCTGCTGAGGAGTTCTTGCTGCAGAATACTTATGACTGATCCCATTTTCTGAACAATACTTCTCTATGAATTTGTTTGTGAATTCAGTTCCTCTGTCGGACCTTATCTTCACAATACTTAAGCTTTTCTCATTCTGCAACATCTTCATGAATTCTGGCAGCCTATTTTGAGTTTCTGATTTCTTGGCCAGGAAGATAGTCCAAGTAAATCTTGAGTAGGGAATATTTCTTCCCACTTACACTGACAGGCTCCACTGGTCCAAATAGATCCATATGCAGAAGATCCATTATTCTATGAGAAGATCTCTTAATCTTATTTTTGAATGTGCTTCTTACTTGTTTGCCCTTTTGACAGGCTCCACAAACACTCTTATTTTTATAGACAACATCAGATAATCCTCTTACTAGATTTTTCCTTGTCAGCTTGTTGATTGTCTTGAAATTCAGATGACTCATCCTCTTGTGCAATAGCCAACTCAGTTCTGGAGTAATTTTTGCAATAAAACATGTTGGTTGCATTGTTGAACTCCAATCAGCAAGGTAGATGTTGCCTCATCTGGTGCCAGTGAGCTTAACCTCATTTGTTTTGTTATCTCTGATTAGACACTTATTAAGATTGAACTCCACTGAACATCCTTTGTCACAAAACTGACTAATACTTAGGAGATTATACTTCAATCCTTTGACATATGATACATCACTGATACTTGTATTGTCTTTGATTAAGCTTCATGTGCCTTTGGTGCTTCCTTTGGAGTCATCTCCAAAGGTAACCTTAGGTTCTTTACACGATTGGAAGTCTCTTAATCCAGCCTTGTTGCCAGTCATATGTCTGGAGCAGCCACTATCTATATACCATACATCATTGCTGGTTCCTGACAACTGTATCTGCAAGTAAATCAGGTAGATTTAGGTACCCATACAAGTACGGGTCCCGGGTGGTTAGTTTTCTTTGGAACCCACACTTGCTTAATAACAATTGATTTATCATAAACATTGGTGGTTTTCTTTCTGTTGGTATTCCTACCAGAATACTGTTCATGATATGTGTGTACTGGATTTCTCCAGTTTTTGTACTTCCTGTTTGTAAAAGATACTCTCTTATATCTTTCCTGAGCATAAACTTTTTGAAATATTGGCATGTAGGCTTTGGTATATGAAGGGTAGAGTTTTTACTGTTTTTTGGAAGTTTGCTGCTTTCTTTCCCTATTGACAACATATTGATTATGTTGTTTTCTAAAGATTTGAGCAGGCTTGCTAATATCTTCCTGTAGTAGGGGTTTCTTACCCTTATCCAAAGTACTCATTTTATTCATGCTTCCATTATTTGGACAGAGTTCCTGATTATATGGAACTTTAGCTTGAATAAACTTTCCATCATTGGATGTTCTAAAACTCTTCTGAGATGTGCTGGCACAATATCCTATACCACTCTTTGCAAAAGTACTTTGGGTTTCTTGGATACATTCTTGTGTCTTTCTTGCTGACTTGCTATACACATTGATTGTGTTTTCTAGTTCAGCTTTCTCAGATTCTAGCTTAGTGACTAGCAATTTGAACTTAGAGACCTCAACTATAAGATTATTACATTCTGTACTATAGTACTCCAGGTGTTCAACCTGTTCCCTCAGTACAGTATGCTCACTTTTGAGCTGGAGGTTTTCCTCTTTGAGTTCTTCATGGCTGAATTTATTTGCTCAAAGTCACTCATGATCTGTCTAAAAGACTGGATCATGTTAAACTTTTCATAGTTTGAAATATCAGTAGATTGAGAGGTTACCTCATCTTCTTCATTATCTTCACAATCTTTGGCCTTCAGGCACAGTAGTGTCTCTTCATCTGAGGCAGAGTTGTCAGAATCGCTCTTTGATGTATAGTCATCCTTGGCTTCTTCCTTGGAGTTGCTTGCTGCCTTTAGGGCTTCAACTTCACCAAGAAGAGCTCTGATTCTTTGTTTTTCAGCTCTCTTCTTTTCTCTTCTCTTTACCATTTCATCCTCCGTATATCTGTGAACTTGAGGATGGGGGCAGTTTCTGGCAAAGTGTCCAGGTTTCCTACAATTATAACACAAGTCAGATATACCTGTGTTTGCTTGTTGTTGTGGTCTTTCTTGGGAACTCCTTTCTGATGTTTGAAGCTTCCTTCTGTAGTCATTTCCTTTGTGATTGGACTTCAGAAACCTCTTGAACCTTTTTAATAGAAGTGTCATCTCTTCCTCAGTTTCATCAGTAGATACCTCTTTTTGTTTGCTCTTCAACTTACTGCTGCTCGGAGTAGCAGTATTCTGTACCTTAGCAGTAAGTCCAGTTATTCTGGATGTTGAACCTTCAGCTTCCTTCATTTTTCATTCAATATCGAATTCGAAAGCCTTGAGATCTAAGAATAGGTCAAAGGTGCTCATTGCATTGAGGTCTAGTGAGACTCTCATTGCAGTTTCCTTGCTATGTCATTCCAAAGATAGAGCTCTTAGAACCTTCAAGTTTTTCTCATTTTTTTTGTAGGTTTTCCCCAGAGATTCCAGTTCACTGATGATTGTTGTGAATCTCAAGTCTAGCTCCTCTAGAGTTTCTCCCGGTTTCATGTTGAACTACTCATAGAGTTGTGTAGCTTTTGAGATCCTATTTTCCTTGGCTAGTTCATTGTCTTCACAAATTATCCCTAGCTTGCTCCATATTTCTTTAGTTGTCCTGCAGTCTTTGACTTTGCTGAATGTTCCGTTATCTAGTGTAAGAAATAGAGCATTCTTGGCTACATTGTCAAGGTTGGCTCTCTTTGTTTCTTCAGGAGTGTATTCATATCTTTCCTTGACAATATATTCTTGCGGTAGGGGTGCTCTTCTGTAGTCTGGTGCAGCTTCTCGTGAGCCGAATCCTAGAGGCCTTTCGGCATCATCATCGGTAGTTGTTGCACCTTCTCTTTCTCCGTCTGCTGCTGCTGCAGCTTCTTCAGCTCGCCTATATTCACGAAGCTGTGCTACATAGGCTGGATTTGCTTTGTAGATCGTTGGCGGTCTTTCAGTGATAACATACCATATTTTGTCATGCATGGCTGACAGATGAGCTTTCATGCGTATCCTCCAGTCATCGTACTCATCTATGGAAAACATAGGTAGCTTATGATGTGCGATATCCATGCTTATGCTAAAATGATGAGTTTTGGTCATGTGAAAAGAAAAAGCGGTTCAACCAGTAGAAAATGGGTGGATCTGGGTAGGTAGCTAGATACGTTGGCAGTTAGCCCAATCTACTCTGATACCACTTGTTGGGTCCCAAGTGGCCAGAGGTTCAGAGGGGGGTTGAATGAACCTCTATCGATTTTTCAAACTTTTCAAAACAACTAACTGATGAACAGGTTTCTGTTTTACTAAGAAGATAGAATCCTGTCTCGAGTCAGTAACCTGGCCCTAGGCGTAATCAGGTTGCTGTCCCGATTATCAGAATGTAACGCAGCGGAATATACTTGATAGAGTTTTTGTTGAAAACCCAGTTTTCTTTTCAAGATATGATATTATGAAGTACATTTTTGACAGTGTGCTTATGATATATGCAACAGAATAGATATGCAATAAAGATAAGCAAGCATATAAGATAAGCAGTAAACACTTATGGCTTATAGTGGTTCGAAGATGGTGTAATCCTTCTACGTCCACTCTACTCCTTCACTGAGGAGGAACTTCGTTATGGTCAGTTCGATTTACAAGACTCATCTCTACAAACCTCTTCCACAACAAGTTATACCTACAGAATCCCAGATTCCTAGGTCTACACCCACACAGGGTTTACAAACTCCCACACAGGGACACACTCTCACACAGGGAAAGATTAGCCTATACAAGACTAATAAACTTAGTAAGGATATAATCTTATCAACTAAGTACACCAAATAAAACAACATAGCACACACAACACAATGGTTAAAAGTATATGTTTCTTCAACTGTTGTAGCACGAAAACAGCCTTGAACGTTAAAAACTAGATGCTCGGCTTGGCTGCTTCTGAAGGTTGAGTGACTGAACTTTGAAGAATTTGAGAGAATGAAGAATGTCAGAATAACTTGGATAGCTCAATTTGTTCAGTTGTCTTCACAGTCCTCTTAACCTTCTATTTATATGTGTTGAAAAATGCCCGTTGAAGAGAGACATGATTCAAGTTGCAATTCAAAAGATCTTCAAATCTTCTCATTTAATGTGGTGTGAAAGATTTGAGTTTCGTAGCTTATCCTACTCTGAGACGCATTAAATGATCCCATACTTTAGATACAGTCCTTTGCAGAGTCGTTTTCCACGTGGCAGCTTCTCAATGGTCCTTCACAGACTTCTATCTACTGGTAACTAATCAGGATCCATCCTCGTATAGTATCCAGTATCTTCCTCGTACTGTATTAAATGGGCTTGAGAGACTTTAATGCACGCAATCTTTACTTCAGCATTCCTGTTCCTCGTGCATCAGAATCCTGCTCTAGAGCAGCTTTCTGTTCTTGAGTCGTACAGTCAGCTTCCTGACTTGCATATCTTCTTTGACACTTCCTGCTTCTGAACAGCTTCTTGTCCTTAAGTCGCGTCGTCTGCTTCCTAATTCTGACTTCAATCTCGATCTTGCTGACATTTCATATCGAGCATTATGCTCGATGAAGACCTCTAAGTCTAGAATTCTGCTTGAGAGAGTTCTATCTATCTTTCTGATAAAAGCTATTACCCAATCTTACAGTGAAGGATTGGATAGGTGAATAAAAAAATCCACTTATAAAACATGGAATATGGGTACTCTAAAAGATCATCTAATATTACATTATCTCATCAAAACCTAGTCAGAAATATCCCAACAATGTGTGTTGTTGTATTCTGTCTATAATTCAGTAACCTGCTTACAGAAAGTTTTAAAACGCAAAAATTTAATAGAGGTTCATTCAACCTCCTCTGAACCTCTGATCACTTGGGACCAACATTTGCCCATCCTACAATTTTCTAATATTAATTATTTTAGTTAATCTATTTAAAATAAATTAATATGACCATTTAATGATATCAAGTTTACTATTGTTTATATATATATATATATATTAATAATATAAAAGTTTTAACAAAATTTGTTAAATAATACATACTAGACTTTAAATATATAAATAAATTTGAAATTTGATTAGTTTAAATTTTTTAGAGAAAAATAAAATAAATAAAAAATAAAAAACTAAAATAAACGTGAATTGATTAAATAGGATTAATTATTCAAAATTTTCAAATTTATTGATTACTAAAATTGAATAGTTTTACTTTTTGCGAATATATGTTTTAAAATAAACTATGAAATTTATTTCAGAAATTTTAACTTTCAATTTTTTATCATTTCATTGAAAAGAAAATTTGAAGGTTGAACAATATAATAAATATAATCATGTATAAATTTTTGGAATAATAAATAAACACCTATTTATGTTCTTTTACTAATGCAACATATATATCTCAACAATTAGATTATATATTAATCAGATTATGTTAATGCTAATTTAGATGACGTGTATTGCATAAAAAAATAAAAAAATAATTACTTTTCTTAATTAAATTAAATTTTATTTTATTTTATTTTATTCCCTGTATTACGGGCCCTATACTAATCTGCTGATAAACAATTCTTTTATTGTTAGGCTTTTCAGGCTATTCAAGCCATTGTCTAAAATGGTGAATATCAAGTTTCAAGCATATTGTCTACTTGTTTTAAAATAAATATTGTTTTAATTAGATGTTTCACACAAATTAAGAAAGATAATATGAAAATTTATCTATCCTATTTAAGTATTGTTATTGTGGGAGTTTTTTATCTTTCCTCTTAACAATCATTTTTAATTTGATAGGAGTAAATGGGAATATTTTTAATAATTTATTAACAAATATATCTTGAAATTTTAAAAAGACACTTTTTATTTATTAAAATAACATTTATTTTGAAAATGGTGTAATAAATGAGTACACCTCAGCCATTTGAAATGTGGTGCGTAGAAAATTGGATTGAAAAGATTTTGTTACAAGCAAAACATTTTCAATTATTTCATGTGAACTTGATTTCCTAATAGTGTGCTAACACCCTATCCTACATTCATATAATAATTGATACATTTATTGTATTAATTAGAAGAGTTGTCTAGGGTGTGCCCCAATCTTAACTCGAATGTCTTTAAATAATACGACTAATACCTTTACATGTAACAAGTAATACCTTAAGTAATATTTTTCATTAAACCATATATTTTAGTTATACAAGTATATAATTTATGAGTAAACAATTAATATCTTATGAATATATTACTATTACCTTATAAATATACAACTAATATGTTTCATTAAAACATATATTTCAGTCATACAAGTAATACCTTATCAGTATACAATTAATACCTTATGAGTATATAACTAATACCAAATTAATAATACTTTTAGGGCTCGTTTGGTAAGGAGGATGGGTTTGTAGTACGTTGGACAAAAATGTGTGATAACATTGTTCATCAAAGACAAAAAAGGAGTTTTTTAGGTGTTTGGTTTGTTGGCTTAGAGTGTGTTTGAATCCAATTATGTGTTTGGTTGGAATGGTTATATATATTTTTGACATAGGTTATTTTATAGTTGTACGTTTGGTTTGCCGGTTAGTGAAGATATGCATGTGAATTGTCCAAAATGCCCTTCATTAACTAAAATCAATTACATTTAAAATTTCTGATTTTTTCAACCAAACCCTATGCACAGTGTATGCAAAACCAAGAAAATGAAGATTACTCCCCCTGCCCACTGAGCTCGACCAGTGAAGCATCAAACCTTGGAGAGGGCATACCAAATATTGATGAGAGGAATATCACGACGCGTAGGATTTTGGGTAGATCCAGTAGCTTGCTCGGGCCCAAAAACGAAAGAAAGTGTTCGACCTTAATTGAAGGAGTCCAGCTCGGGATTGTAGGAACTAAAGCCCAGTGTTCGTATCCAAGGTTAATTTAGTGCATTCTTTATTGTCGACAAAAGCAGGAGCAAAAGGTGTGCGGGTAAACTTCAGATCGATTAGCAAGAACAACAAAACCCCCAAAAAAAAGTAGCAAAAATATTATGTCCAATAGGTATGTTGTTCTTTTTATTCCGACGGTGCAATTATATTCGATTTCACCGGCAGTACCTTCATTTTACCTTTATTTGAATCACAATTGGTTCGGCACTAAGATAAGATGTAATCTGTTGACATTAACCCCCAATGTATCAAGTATAACCTGAGCGAGTTTTATTTCCAATCCTAGTGTGTTTTAGCTTGTTTGAGTCTCCCGAAAATTAGAAGCCTTTGTATGACATTGATTTAAAGTCAAATTTTATGTTATGAATGCTTGAATTTCTCCAACGAATAGGGATTATTTTCTGCATACGATCTCCTAATTGATGTAGAATTGTCTCTTGAAACTTTTATTGATAATACAACTATTGTGTAGTTCGTACTCATCTCACCACTGAACGGATAGATACAATTCTCAAATACGTGACGGGGTCGTACGTTGTCATCATGCCCTGCCGATGCAAATCCAAACATCGTGTACCCAAAAAAATCCCATGCGTCGTTTCATGACCTGTCCTATTCACGGGGTAGGACAATCGTTGTAATTTTTCTTTTCATTTATATGACTGTTGGGAAAGGAGTTTTGATGTAGATATAGTGTAAATTTCTAAATCATTGTGGATATTGTGTATTTCAGAAAGAAGGGTGCGGTGTTTTCATTTGGGTTGAGCCGCAGCTTGAGGGCCGTGCCAGGGATGTGGCTCTCGAATGCATCGAGAAGATTGATCGAATGAAGACCGAACTTGCCCTGACAAAAGCATGTCACACAAAATTTAAGAGGTCAACAAGAATCGTTTACATTGTGTGTGTGTTAGCAATTTTTGGAATGACATGTTTGTGGCCAAAATCCATCTAATGTGATGATAAGCATGTGAAGACTCGTAAAAATTGTAACATATGTTTTGTGAACAAACATTTTAGGGTAAGCGATGGTTGTAGTTGTAATCGATAACTCTCATCTATGACATCTAGCTCCTCGTTTGCAAGAATTTATGGTTATAGTCAGCTTTTGGTTGATTGCATCATCTTTACATATTGAGCATTACATGTGCTTCGACTTTTATCAAGTTTTTGTTCATATGCATCTACAGATATAGATGTGGATGTTCTATTTAGGCAACCATTATCTTTAGGTTCATTACATCACTGACATATGTGGTTTACGTATATGTAAACTACCATGTTAGCATTAAAATGGTAAAATTAACATTGAATGTTTATGTAATTACATTTCAAGGCACAAGTGACTAAAGTGTAGCATTAGCACATACTTTTGAAGGCTAATTTAGGCATACTGGGACTTGTATATAACATGTTTCCCAGATCCATTATAATGGAATTGAAAGACTTGGAAAAAGCAAGAATGTGTGATGAAGGTACCACATTTAATTGTCATGCCTGAAATTGGTTACATCACCGACTATATCTAGAAGTAATCGCAAAACAACAACACTCGAGTGAATAACATGGATGTCCATGAGAACGCACTTGTTTGCAAAATCATTCATATACGACCGACAGAGTTTGATAGTTATAATGCTAAACATAAAAAACACACTTCGAGTTAATGAGATACAGACCTACTAGCATCCATGTCTACGATACGTAAATAAGCAAAATATTAGTCACAAACACATGTCACATTACTTGCATTCATCCTCGCCACAAGTTTATGAAATCTAGAGGGTTGTTAATTTGCTTGGCAGGATGGGCTGCGCATAATACATGTGCACCTGGCGATCCCAACCATCCACCGCGTCCAAATCGAATGGCTCATCCTTTATGACAAAAGGCAAATCCGACGATGACCCTAGATCTTCAAAAATTACCTCACCGGGTCGGTGCGCTTCAACAATCACAGCCCATGATTCATAGTTTGGGAATCCACACTCCCTGAACAACCTTTGAAGCTCGTTCTCCTATAAAATAAATTGCAGCGCCCTTACTAAAACATATATGGCTCTTCATTTTAATATAACGTTATTCACATTACAAATGCAGATTTTTACTAATGAAACTTTGACATATGAAATAAATCTATGAATTGGAATATAATCAAATAAAGTTCTTCGAGTAGCATCGTGTACGGAAAAAACACAATACCTTACCAATGACCTGCCAATACTCAACACCGACGACAATCTTGTTCTTGCGAATGTTGTACTTGACACCCGTGGTCGTGTTCACAAAGCTGATGAACTCTTTGTAAAAATGAATGTTGTGGTGAACGAATGTCTTTACATTATGGACGTAAAAGCGTTCATCCCCTGTTTCTTTCTTCATTTCATGGGCTAGATCAGTAATGGCACTTGTGAAAGTCTTAGGGTCGTGCACAGCGCGTTTGAGGCATATTTTCTTCAAACGCCTGATCATCTCCGCCGCCTGGTCATAGGTGAAATCTCTGTGGAAGCACTCCATGTCGTTGTGGCGCTTAGGCATCTTCCTGCACACACGTAAATGGAAATGAATAATGTGTTTAAAAAATAGATACATATGAACAAACCCCATACAGACATGAAAAATTGTGTACATATAACCTAACATGCATGGGATCCTTGTAGCCAGCACGTGGTAAGCATTCATTGCATATCCTGCTACACATAATACAAAATATTGTCATAATTCAAACTGATTTGAACCTTGCAGGGAAAGCCTAGTTGCGAGATTTACTAAATCTTGATTTAATATGTTTATTAATTGAATAACCTTGGGAAACAATGCTATCATTCATGGGGTGAGACGACATGTAACCATAAGCATAATAATGATATCAACCCAGACATTTATATCTAATTTGAAATGGAAGCCAGTTGCTAACCTACTTCAAATTGATTACACAATGAGCATTTAATGAGATTTAGTTTTTTCTTCAAACATCTGATCATCTCTGCCGCCTGGTCGTAGGTGAAATCTCTGTGGAAGCACTCCATGTCGTTGTGGCGCTTAGGCATCTTCCTGCACACGTAAATGAAAATGAATAATGTGTTTAAAAATAGATACATATGAACAAACCCCATGCAGACATGAAAAATTGTGTAAATATAACCTAACATGCATGAGATCCTTGTAGCCAGCACGTGGTAAACATTCATTGCATATTCTACTACATATAATACAAAATATTGTCATAATTAAAATTGATTTGAACCTTGCAGGGAAAGCCTAGTTGCGAGATTTACTAAATCTTGATTTAATATGTTTATTAATTGAATAACCTTGGGAAACAATACTATCATTCATGGGGTGAGATGACAGGTAACCATAAGCATAATAATGATATCAACCCAGACATTTATATCTAATCTGAAATGTTGTCAATTGCTAACCTACCTCAAATTGATTACACAATGAGCATTTAATGAGATTTAGTTTTTTCATTTTTTGTTAATTTTATTTACATGCATTAGCAGACACAATGATTAGTTTTTTCCTTTAAAAGCCCATCTCTAGTCACACAAATATAATCAAAAATTAAGTTTTTTAATTTTTTGTTAATTTTATTTGCATGCATTAACAGACGCAATGATTAGTTTTTTCCTTTAAAAGCCCATCTCTAGTCACACATATATCAACAAAAAAATTAAGCATATCAGTGGTTCATTAAGGGTGACAAATATGTACTCCAAGAAGGAATTGTGTTTGAATCAGGAAGACTACATATATGGACTCGAATGGGATGCGAATGTTGTCGGTCTCTTCGTCGATGTGTTAGCCGATCAGGCTCGTATGGGAAATTTCAACCCAAAGGGGTGCAACAGTTTGGCAATCCAAACCGCTCAATATTTTGTGAATAAATGGTTCAACAAAAAACTTGGACTGCTGGATTGTGTGAAGCAGGTGCGGTTGCTTCGTCAGCGGCATTCAACGTTCGCTGCAATCATCCTTCGTGATAATGTCGGATGGTCACTGGAAACGAACAACATTGATTGTAACCCCGAGACATGGGATGACATTATCCGGGTATTTGGTTAAATGTGCTTGTTTATATCTTTGATGTGTATTTATAACTTGAGTCCCATTGTCTATGTAGGCGAACTCTTTCGCTTGTGCGTATGCGAAACAAGGAGACCCACACTGGGATGACCTCAAAGTAATCTTCGGTGATCCTGTAAGACAGGCTCCAGCGGTACTGGAGACGGCCGTCGACCCCAGTGTCATTGTCATCTCTGATGACATCCCTCCCGCCCCTTTGAATTCAAAATTCACCCCCTTAGATGAGGTGATCGAAATCTCGAGTGATAAGTCCGATAGTCTGTCAACAAACGTTTGGAAAGAGT
Organism: Scutellaria minor; assembly: GCA_954870855.1. NCBI lineage: Eukaryota > Viridiplantae > Streptophyta > Magnoliopsida > Lamiales > Lamiaceae > Scutellaria > Scutellaria minor. The sequence goes on from OX940729.1 coordinate 8,646,053, forward strand.
TAGGGCTCATTCCCAGTACAGTATCAGAGAGCGAGGGTTCTTTCCGCTCACCTTCTTTAGGGACAGAGATGAGCACGTCGAACCCACAGAAAAGCAACAAGGGGAAAGGGAAAGAGGTCATGAAGAGATATTATGTGAACTTGTACGGTAACTCGACCGGCGCATCATCGTATCCAGCCACCCCAAGTAGCAAGAAGTGAGATGCTCTTATGTATCAATGGTGCCAACATAACGTTCGGTTTGAGTCATTTTGTGTCGCCTAGTGTAAGAGTGTGGTCTCGTTTATTTTGTGTTGTTATTTTGTCTCTCCAGTGAACATGTACTAGTGATTTTGGTCGAAGTGTTTAGTAAGTATGTTGGGGATTTGGAGCTTCTGATGAACTTTGTGAATTATCTAGCGCATGAATGTTTATGTTGTGCTTCCTATATTTTGGCCAGCGTTTGGACTTGTAACACAAGATTTAGTTCTTGTGATGTGTATTATGAAATCAAAATATTTTTTTCTACTTTGAATTTGGTTCTTGTCTGACTGGTAGTTAGGCTGAACAACAAAAAACATAATGTAGCCTTTAAAATAATGCCTGCAGCAAGTTAATGTGGGATGTTTATATCATTAATATAGAATAATTAAAAAGTACATACAGGAATGAAGCTTCTTTGAATTTAGAAAAGAACCAAATTTGCATGCAAAACATGGTCAGCAAAAATCTAGTACATAAGTTACAGATTACATATAGAAAGTGCAATTTGGTTCCCGAATGATGTTGGATAGCGACCTACGTCAACAAAATGGGTTGCATGTCATCATATGCATGAACCCGCTTCCAACCGGAGTGAAGTTTACTTTACAAACAAAATAAATACATTGAAAGTTCAAAACAACCAACCAAGATGGTAGATTAACCAACATAGGTCTTCTCCATAATGTCTTCAATCAATTCAACTCTAGCATCATTTGGGATGCTGAGAAACAAATCAAGGTCACTCTCATTACTGCACAAGTGTCGGGCAGTACGTACTCGATGTTTCAAGCTAGGGAAATTGTAGCCTTCAAGCATGTTGTACATTTTCCCTCGTTTAGCACTTGCATCTAAAGACTCGACTTTTGTCTCAACCAAAGTACCTAGTTTGCTCGCAATGTCCCCCATCTTATCATCGTTCTTTTCACAATATGTACTCACCTTGACCATGAAAGGATCAACTTCTTCATTGTTCATCCTCCTGCACTTGGACTTCCCACTTCTCCTGGATGTGTTAGAGCTTTCCGTAATATCCTTTGACATGTACTCAGTGGAACATGCGTCTGGTATGCTTGGAGTATGTAAGTTAGCTGATTTGTCCGCTTCTTTATTGTCATTGCTTAGGAAATCCTGCATCGCGTCAACAAACCCTTGAGCGTGTTCCCCTGTGGCGTGATCCTTCCCAAAAATATCGACCCAATCATTAAAAAGAGGCCAAGTCTTGAAACGCATTAAACGTACGGTAGGCTCAACCTTGCATTGAATACAGTGATTACATGGTAAGCCCCATAGGTTGTATTGTCATGTACTTGTAATGTTGGATGCTGATATGTATATCAGAAACATAATATAAATCAAACAACTAGACCAAACCTTCAAGTACGCCTCCCATACTTCGTCTGTGCAGTCGATCATGAAGTTTGGGCTGAGCCCGATACCACTTTTGCCGAACATCGCTGCCAGGGCGTTGTAGCTTTTTTTCCACCCATGAATTTTACTAGAAATGTGTGGTTCGGCCTTCAGATCGGTTCCGGGAAATCGGGCGACCAATGACTGTTCCAACAAGTTTAGATAACCTGTCCGAAAACCGTTGTCTGACTTATATCCTCTAGCAACCAACTCTTTCAAAGCCTGAATGAGTTCTTGCTCTTCGATACAATTCCATGTCCTTCTTGTTTGTGTTCCTTTCATTTTGGGTCCCGGAACAATCATGTTGTTCATGTCTAATAGATTGAAGACATCAGCAACATTAAATTAATTCGACACAAAATCATTGACAATGATAAGAACAACATAATGTAGCATTACATGATGAATACATAGTTCATCTCCATACGGTAAAATGAAGACCGATCTGTAATATGCTTCAACAAAATTGATATCCATAACAAATTAGGTAAACTAAAATCACAACACATTTTCCATAGATAGGATCAGAATTTTCTGTTCAAACATGAAGTTTATAACAATGGATGACTACTAGGACGGAATGGTAGAGGAAAATTGAGTTTAACATGCGGTACAAATACGGCAACACTGCACTTAATATTCTAATTTGGAGTCCTATTGTTCCACATGTCTAGGGCAATATTGTCTCTTAAGAGTGTCCAGGCCTTAGATGATTGAACCTGTTCAACGTAGTCCATCTCCGAGTCATTGTCGTGATGGGGATCACTACAAAAGTCAGACACCTCAATCTCTATTGGGTCAATTGTGGCGCTTGTACAGATAAAATTGTGAAGTAAACAACATGCTAAAATGATGTGATTTTGTGTTTTGATCGGATAGTATGAATAACTCCTAAGGATTCCCCAACGTGCTTTGCAAACACCAAACGAACGTTCAATCACATTACGTGCTCGAGCATGCATAAGATTAAAATATTCCCTAGGGTTTTGGGGAGCTTGGGAGGCTTGATTCCATTCTTGCAAGTGATATCGTACTCCCCTATATGGTGCCAAAAATCCATTCCCGTTAGTGTATCCTCCGTCACATAAATAGTAATTTCCTGTCACATTCAAACAAACAAGGAAATATACTATTGTGAGACGCAGGAGATTTCAAATGCAATGTGTTAATGGACTTGTTGATTATTATATGCAAGCATCCACTTTAATCATCAATTTTTTTCAAGAATTGGCTGAATGTAGAGACATTTTTTAAGGAGTACCTATCGGGACTTTTAATCCATTGGGACGTGTTATTGCATCACGTAAGACTCGTCCGTCAGCGGCAGAGCCTTCCCATCCAACCAAGATGAATGTGTAATTCATGTTACGATCACAGACACCTAACACATTCACAGAGACAACACCCTTGCGGTTTCTGTATCTTGGTTTGTCCTCGACACGTACTTTCACAGGGATGTGCGTCCCATCTAAGGCACCTAGACAACCCTACATGAGAAAGAGATTTGGTATTTATTGTGAGCTTTATTGGGTTAGAATAGTCATTAACATGATTCATGAAGACTCACTATTGAAGTAAACACAAAACACAATTTAGAACAGGTGTTGTTACCTTAAAGTATTTCCAACGGTCCTGTTGCTCATCGTCATCGATAGCCTTAGGTTGTACTAATAGAATGTTGTGTAGTTTTAACAAACATTTGAGAACACCATTGAAGTGCTTGCTTATTGTGTACCCACTTCTGGTGAAATCGTGCTTCACAACTCTATTCTTCTTGTGATGGGAAAGTATAGAAACAAAGATAGCAACTTGTTCCGGAATTGGCAGGTGTCTAGTTGGTTCTAGACCCCCTAGGTGCTCCAATAGATAACATAAACGGCCAAAAGTGTCACGACTCATTCTTATATGGTTGATGCAAGTTTGATCGGATATGAGTGTTAACTGACGAATGTGGTCTAATTGACGACTTATGTTTGCAGTCAAATTATATTTCCTACGATTGTTTTGCTGGTTGTCTACTAGCCTATTTCTCCGGTAGTACTTGATGTATGCCAGGGTCATGATCATGAGGAAAGCTTTGAAAGAGGAGTTGATTGCCTCAACAACTCCGATTATTACCTCAAGCTCAGTGTATTCATCCATGGAACAGGCCTACTTAGGAAAAATAGTTATTTCAACATAGTTATTATGACTACATGTCATTGAAGATAAGACTAATATGAATTACATATAGTTAAACTAGGCATCATTTATGATTGAATGTAGGTTATACAGCTTGGTACATGGAAGTCATTTTAGGGTTCGGAACCCTAAAATACCATACAACCCCCATACAAATGAGTGAGTCAACAGGTCAATTATGTTGGTAATTGTTGGGTAGATTTTCAGAAGTCATTAGAAGACATTGTGGATATTTATATTCTCAAATTGGAGTTGTAATTATATTTTGGGAGCGAGTGAATTAGATAATTGTTGCGTGAACTAATAGGGGTGAGATCCGCTAGGTTTATGTGAATATACCATGCACTCTTAATCAATATGTCTTGCGTATCCTCAAACGGATACGATACATGCTTCTTAATATTTCAGAACAAGAAATGCATGTACACATACAAAAACATCCAGAATTTTCCCAATGAGCACAAAATCTAAATCAATAAGTGCATTCGAAAGCCATATAACAGCAGATTGTCATGGCAAACAAATAATTACACAGAACAAGTAATCTGCAAACCATATACAAATCTAGCAAAAACACTTTTGACATCCAGTTAGGATTCTATAGACACCCTAATTTCTTGAAAAGTTCCAAAACAATTAGTTTAGATTTCCAAATTAGACATATATATGCACATAGTGTATATTTATCATGAGTCACAACAAAAATAAATATAACACAATCAAATTCGTGAACATCGTAAGTAAGGCCTAAAACTACAGCAACAAAACCCAATCCTAAATACATACTAATTCCATTCAGTAATAACGTCAACTGCAAACTACTAAACGATCGCCAAACTATAACGGGTGAGATAGTTCTAACCTATTTGAGTAAGCAGCTGTTTCTGATATCTGGAGATATGTATTATAAGAGCTCCCTCCAACGCCTTGTCAACTGTTAGTAACAACAATGCCAATAGCTATGTTAGCAAAAAAGGTTTTCGACACTCATAATTAATCAATTATCTGCAAATCAATCAACTAACAGTCCAAAAAATGAGATAGTCTTCAACAATATGCTAAAGATATGTATATTGACAAGCATTTGAGTGTACTTTTCTGTAATATATGCAATATAAAAGACCCCAAATATGTAGATAATTGAGAACTCGTCCAATTATTCATTGGAAGTCATACATGATATACATAAATAGCATATGTTACGTACAAATGAGTATCCCACTTTAGGAATCTGATTTGACAATCGTAACTATAGTCGTGGATTTTCTTGTATCAAGCAAAGTATTGAAATCATCATATTTACTAAATCAATTAATATGAAAGAATCATCCTCTGGCTAATGAACAGGTCGCACCTCCTTTTTAACCAAACCATAGATTCATAATGTTGTTTCACTGAGATGAATGATTATATGTACATGCCCAAAATAATAGATATCATGTAACTGAATATTTATCTACGAAAACATCTTTTAAATCTGATAACCCCAAAGAAATATGTGTTATCAACCTATGCAGCGGATCCATACTGTAAATATCAAATTTCGACCTCCCACAGCAGACATAATAGTATAAAATACAAGAGTTGGTTAATTTTGATGGTCTCGTAAAACAGAATGTCATGACAAGGTGTTTTATTAACTACAAACTAAAATAAAATATGTCAACAATTGATAACAAGTATTGTGTTTATAAAAACAAGAGGAAGATTCAAGTTTTGTACTTCATTTCAGTTTAGATATACTTGAAAAGTCTAAGTCTAAGTGAAATTCAAAAACATGTTGAAGTTCTAATTTTGTAGCAAAGAAAATTGATATCAAAAGACCCAAATCTTGGGTTATTTTATGTTAAGAAAAGGAGGTCGAAATTTAACAAACCTCATTTTTCGGAGGATCCAAATCAAATATATTTATGGAATTCTAAAAACTAAGATTATAAACAACATATTGTGAAATCAATATATTAATACTTCAGTAATCGCAAAACAAGTCAAAGTTTCAACATTCAAAAGCAAAAATTAGGGACAGACTTATGAAAATAAAAACAGAGATGTGATATCAAACATGCCTGAAATTTGCGTAATTTAACAATTCTAGGGAACAATTATTATCTTAAAGCTTCAGCTATAATTACTAGCTTAATCAAAGGGAATACTATTAGGAATAATATCTTATAAGTAATGGACAGGGTCAAGCATCACAGTAGGCAGAAAAGTTATCTATTGTCTTTCGGCTATTATGTGGGATGGTGCAGTGATCCTGACAGGAATTATTCCTGGTGTAATTTTATTTCAAACAGATCATTACTCTTTTATATAATTCATTCTTTTATGCTTTTTACTCTATCATTTATCATGTCGGGCATTTCATGATCCTCTCTGTCTCTGTGTTTTACCCCACAGATCAAATTCTCTGTTGTGTTGGTGTCTGAGACTGAAATGAAGCTAGCAAAAATTTCTACTACCTAGTTTATATGGCCTTCACCCAAACATGAGCATTTGTAATTTGCTGAATGAAATAAGCCCAAGTAAGATTTGAAAACCAAATTTAGATATATGCACCCATATATATAATAACTCATCTAAGAATAACTTTTGCAGTTGGTGGATTATTTTGCCCTCAAACATGTGTTACGCCATACTTATTCTTGTATCGATCAAACAGAGACAATTTATCATATGCTTCGTCTATGTTATGGGATTGAAATATGAAAGTGGAGGCCCACATTAGAAATATAATATCAACAAATGCTCACTCAATACATGAATCATCTCAACCTACTGTTTTATATAGGCATATGAAACCCAAGAAATAATTTTAAATCAACAGCAAATCACTTAAAAAAGTCAAAAATCACATTTTTTTGGGTTCAAAGACAACAACAGAGGATACATTTGCTCGTACAAAACCCATTTGATTCTGCAAATCTCAAAATAACCAGGTTCTACTAGAATCCTTGGTAAATACCTGCTATTCCCCTCACTACCTAATATCTAAGTTCTCGATGGATCTGATTTTGCATCTCCCACAAAAAACGTAATACGATTCATACCTGTTTATGGGAGGACGAACTAGCCCCACTGTATCGCGCGATTGCGACTCGACCCCAGCTCTCCTGTTCTACACTTCAGCAAAAACACCAATGATTAACGACAGCCGTGCCATAATCTACAAATTAATTACCTAGAAATGTTACCTCAAATTCGCAGATTCGACAGAAAGACTCGAGCTTCACCCCCTGCGTTCTCTTGCCCTAAATGAAGTAATTTGGGATTCTCTGGTTCAAACAAGTTTCGATGGCAAGAATGTAATTAGGAGAAACAGTGGGGTTAGTAGGGTAATTTTTTCAAAAAAGTAAGGGCAGATATGTCCTAAAAAGAGAGTTACTGTACATGCAGCTGTAAACCCGTGTTGGAAGGTGGGTTTCGTAAACCCTTGCATATCCCGCCTAAACACAATTTTTCTCCCGGGCCAAAATTACACTCCACACGCCAACACCCCAAACCAAACGGGGGTTTTGGTTGGTTTGTAACTTTAAACCAACCTAAACCCCCAATCCAAACATGGCCTTAGGGGTATGTACACCAGAGGTATATAAGTTTTTGCCTAATTAGAATTGACGAGCATAATATTTACCATACCTTGTAAAATATGAGATCATTTATACACTTTTTATTATATTAATGTTACATGTTCTATTTCAAAATAACCACCACACGCCACATATATTCGATGACATCACTTTCTAACACATGATGTTTATTAATAAATGTTATGAAATATTAGATGTAACATTAAATGTAATAGAAGATCCTACAATTATTAGAGTATCTTTCATACACACATTTAGTATACAATATATAACGAAATTCAACGAATTTATGAAAATACTACCCGAAATTAAGTTAATAAAAAAAGTCTTAACGACCTTGAATTATCAACATAAATTCATGAATTCATGAATCATAACAAGGTCAAAATGTCAAAACTGTGAAAGTTTCAACTCTAATTCATGCGTGGTGATTGATGCCACAAACACTATATATACTAGAAAATTTGAGCTTGGATATTTTAAATCAAAGACAACTTGAGCAAAGAATACACGTAGGAAAATTATGTTAATTAATGGTCGTAAGTAATAATTAACACAAAATTTATGCGAGTCTATCTTACAAATATAATTCTTCGAAATGAAGTATTTATACACATTCAAAATAATTTTTATTATTTGTAAATTAATCAGTATTATAAAATTAGATCCGTGAAATTATGTTAAGAGAATTGTAAACTATAATTCTATCATTAATCAAGCCTTATCATATATATAATGATTGAAAAATGTTTTTAAAAAAGTTTGTCTAAAAGTGAGTGGTGGCATTTGAGGGAGGTCTTAAGTGGTGATGAAGAAAGCTCAAACGTTGACTTGCAGTGGTTGGTTCGAGAAATTATCTCCTACACCTCGCTATGTACACCAACGATACATCTACAAATAAAAACACGACACATTTCACAAACAACGCCAACGAACATTGGTTGCACGAATCCCATGTACAATCTATCATCACTGGATCCTATCCCCTTTCTTATGTCAACCAAAAGGCCTGTTTCAGCATATATATATATATTATTTGTTTGTTATACTTCTTCCTTTCTATATCTCACTATAATATCCATGGATTTTTGTTGGGAGAAAGATTTGAATCAAATCTAGTACAAAAAGGGTTAAACGCTTTTGCAGGAATTATCTCAGTTTTTTTGTTTTCTTCCATGATGATCATGGAATCGGGGCCCACTCCTTGTTACCCTAATGGATATGGCGTTTCTGATCAACAAATGATTTCTTCGTCTTCTTCTCTTGATGCAGATTCTTCATCTTCAACCACGAATCCCACCTCATTTCTCTACAATCTTTCAGTTCTTAAAGATAAAGTTCATCAGGTACAATCTCTAGCCACTATCTTCTTCTCGCCCGAACATCCCGAGTCAACTGCCATCGCCATACCAACTATGGGCACATTGATTCAAGAAATCATCGTCACAGCATCGACGATGATGTTTGCTTGTCAGCAGATGTCTCTCGGTTCTCCTCCGACCAACCCTGCGGTGGTGGAGGCGGCGGCGCCGTCATCTAGCTTCTTTCATGACACACCTGATCATTGGTATATTGATTCGACTGCTACTACTGCTGTTGATAATTGCACTGAAGGTGTTTGTAAAAAGGTCTCACCCACAAAAACCGAAACTAATGAAGAACCACAGGGTCTCTCTCTTTCTTCATATGACATCGTTGAATTGGATGCCGCTGATATACTAGCAAAGTACACGCACTACTGCCATGTTTGTGGCAAAGGGTTCAAGCGCGACGCGAATCTACGGATGCACATGAGGGCTCACGGCGACGAGTACAAATCTAGCGCCGCCCTTAGCAACCCCTTGAAGAACAACGGCGGTGGTGGCGGTGATGAGGCTAGGGTTCCGAGGAAATACTCGTGCCCACAGGAAGGTTGCAGGTGGAACAAGAAGCATGCGAAATTTCAGCCTCTGAAATCCATGATCTGTGTGAAGAATCATTACAAGAGAAGCCATTGTCCGAAGATGTACGTGTGTAAGAGGTGTAATAGGAAGCAGTTCTCGGTGCTCTCGGATTTGAGGACGCATGAGAAGCACTGTGGTGATCTCAAATGGCAGTGCTCGTGTGGGACCACGTTTTCGCGTAAGGATAAGCTCATGGGCCACGTGGCCTTGTTCATCGGCCACAAACCAGCGGTGAATTTGTCGACGAAGATGGGGAATGGAGCTCAGAACACTGGACTATTAATGCAAATGGATGATGCAAGGTGACAAGGTTATTTTTTGAATAGTAATATAGCTCTTAATAATTTTCTCAATATATATGCCATGTAAATTATTTTGTTGGGTTGCTATAGTTTATAGGTACTTTGTCAGCTTATGATCTTTGAATTTTACTTGTGGCGTATATCATCGGGGGTGAGAGAATTCTACAGAGACGACAACAATTGTCGTCTCTGTAGAATTTTTTTACACCCTTTTGTATTGTTGCAATTTGATCAGTTATTTTCTTTGATTGTGATGTTTCTAATTTATAATTTTTTTTCCTTACTAATTCGAAGAAAGAAGTAACGATACTTCATAAGCTAATCAACATATAACCCAAAAGAGGTATTACAAATCTTTTTAATGAACATTTAATACACATAGATGTGTGCATGTGTGGGATTGATATAATTATTTGGTATTTTCATTCACACTATTATTACATGTTTATGTGTATATTGATAGTATCATTTAGCATATGTGAAGTGTATGTGCACTGTGATACTAGAAGATTAGAAGATGAAACTATCATTTGAAAAAGAGGATCATGTATGCTTTCTATCTCTCTCTTTTATTAGACTCTTTAATCTGTTATTCATGGAATATTGTATGAAAATCATGGATAAACTCGGATTTGAATATCTTCGCCACCCATCGATGAAGAGAACTTTATGTACTAGACTTCATAAAATGAATGAATGGTGAATGAATGGAGGTCTTCTCAACTCCATCGATCTAGTGCATAAATAGTCCATTGTGTAGAATTTTTGATGAATTTTGGTATGAGCTTTTGGAACAACATAATCAACATGTTGTTGATAAAGTTTGGCTTACATTGTGAGGGATTTGGAGACAAGGCAGGTGTAGAAGTAATTAACATTTATACAAATGGTTGACCCTCATGAGTCATTCATGAGTCTCATGACCAATCAGACCGCTTCTTCTACTAGGATGGCTTGGTTCAGGCTTGTATGTTCAGACTTAAACAGTAGCATTGTTGCAACTGTGTCTCAACTTCAAAATGCTATTTGTATGGGAATCGCTTTCTTGGATTAAATCTTTGCAACTCCAATGCTTTGTTTTTTTAATTTGATGCAATTTTGGTTGTGGTGATGATGCTTTATTTGAGTTTGGATATGTTATTCATAACTACGAAAATTTCGATTTCGTTGAAATATCGGTACCTTGATTTTAAGAAAATATTGATGGAAATATCTGCAAAATATAGAAGACTTTGTAAAAAACGATTGGGAAAATGGACCTCATATTTTACCGAATATTATAAATAACATTGATACATATATTAAGACTTAAAATTTCAAACATAATGACATATTTACAATAAATAGAGATAAATTACTATGTACACATGAACTTTAAAGTAGTGTTGTGTATGCAACTAGCAGTACACCCGCACGATGCGCGGTTTGTCATATAAACAGTAAATATATACATATTATATATATATATATAATATAAGTAGAAAAAAAAAACAATAAACAAAGGTCATGTATAAAAAAAAACAATGAATTAAGTAGTTAGATAATATGAATAATATACATTAAATCTGTCAATTGAGTCACAGATACATAATGATTATATGTTAAAACCACATAAAAATATATAAAAAATGAAGTAAAATTCAAATATAAGGAAATGATTAAGTAAGAAAATAGATTAGATACAAAAATATTTTAAGATTAATTCTACATTCAACACCGTCTACACTCTATCTAGATTTTGTCTTTTTCTTCATTTATATGATATTCATAACCAAGTCCACAACTTCATCTTATTGACCTCATGATCTTTGATCTATAGAAGTAAGCAAATTTTTTGTCTATAGTGTGTTTTAGAAGTAAACAAATATGTTGTTCATCCTCCTATTAAATTCGTCGTAAAAGCAGCAGCCATGACAACGACACTCAACCTCTCTTCTCCTTTACTTCTCCATTTCTTACATGCATTTTTTCTATCTTTCTTTTATCTTTCTTATGTATTTTTTTTTATCTTTCTTTTGTAAATTTCATTTTATTGACCTCATGATCTTTGATCTATAGAAGTAAGCAAATTTTTTGTCTATAGTGTGTTTTAGAAGTAAGCAAATATGTTGTTCATCCTCCTATTAAATTCGTCGGAAAAGCAGCAGCCATGGCAGCGACACTCAACCTCTCTTCTCCTTTACTTCTCCATTTCTTACATGCATTTTTTCTATCTTTCTTATGTATTTTTTTTATCTTTCTTTTGTAATGTTATTCCTCATCGGAGGATTGTTGTAATTGGATAATGAAGCCAATGACAATCAGATTAATGTTGTCAATATCTCATTAAATATGAAAAAGTTTTGATTTCTTCTTCCATCTCTTATTTTTCTCTTGATATTTCATTTTCTTCTCCCATCTCTATTCTTCTTTTGATATTTTTATCCTCCATGAATTATTTTTTTATTTTCAACTTTTATGATGTGAAATGAAATATGCTGAATGACTCCCATCTCTAATTCTTCTTTTGATATTTGAAAAAACTTCTTTTCTTCTCTCATCTCTATTCTTCTTTTGATATTTGAAAACACTTCTTTTCTTCTCTCATCTCTATTCTTCTTTTGATATTTTTGTCATCCATGAATTGTTTTCTTGTTTTCAACTTTTATGATGTGAAATGAGATCTGTTGAATAGCTCTCGTCTCTAATTCTTCTTTTGATATTTGAAAAAACTTCTTTTATTCTCCCATCTTTATTCTTCTTTTGATATTTTTATCCTCCATGAATTGTTTTCTTATTAGCATTTAATGTGAAATGAGATATGTTGAATGACTTTGCTTATATAATATGATGTCTTCCAGGGCAAACCAGATTCAGGCTTGGAAAAGAAGTCATATTCAAGCTTAGAAAAGAAGTTAGAACTAATGACACGACATTTTTGAACGGGAAAGTGACATTCTTGTAATTTTGGCCAAGTTTTCTGTTTTAATATAAGTATAGATTATTTTAACATTGATAAATTTTTGATCTTTTTACATTATAATATTATTTGGGTACACAATACTTTTTTTTTTCCTTTAAAAATTGGTGTTATTCATTATAAAATTCTATTACCATTTTTTTTATTGACATCAACATGTAGCCATATTTTATTGATTTATCAATGACGAAAAAAATACGTCAACATGTTTTTCTTTTGGTTGAGTAATTTGAGCAATATTTTGATGACATTTCACTGAAATGTTGTGATTTTTTTATCCTTGTTGGTTATTCGTTGCTACTAATTGCTCCTCAATTAAATTTTAAACTTGATTATATAATTCTCTAGAAGAGAGTCGAACACTGCTTTTAGTTGTCTTATTTATCATGATTTCAATCTTCTCAGTCTCTTCATATTTGTTGAGACTTCTAATATGAAAGTTTCTTGAATTTAAAAATAAAATATAATAGAGATTTAATAATGTAATGACGGATAAAGATAAATTAGAGTATTAAAATATTTTTATAAGATTTTCGATTGAATATCCAGAGGGAAAGTGGGAAACATTTCAAATTCTACCGCGTCCAGCAAATGAGAAAATTCGCGAAATACATCATCAAAATTTCCCGCCTTTCCAGAAGAAATCCAATCCGTCCATACATATCTTAATCAAGGGCTCGCATTGTAGATCCACGTCCCACAATTTAAACCAATCAGAACACTCACTCGTTCCCATAACGAAGCACTGCCTAGATCTCTGACCGTTTGTTCATATTTGATCAGCGGCCCATATTTAAGATCCGAGTCAAAAAATCCCCACCAATCAAAATCCTTCTTCCCTGTATATAACTCACTGCAATACCCTGCTATTATACTCAACTATTCTATCTCATTTCCAAACCAACCAAAGCAAAAACCTTCCTTTCTTCAGATTTGCCCCTTTTTAACTAAATGGCTCCAAAGGCAGACAAGAAGCCCGCAGAAAAGAAGCCGGCGGAGGAGAAGAAGACCACGGTGGCGGAAAAGGCTCCGGCGGCGGAGAAGAAGCCCAAGGCCGGGAAGAAGCTCCCCAAGGACGGCGCTGCGGCGGCCGGAGATAAGAAGAAGAAGAGGTCGAAGAAGAATGTGGAGACGTACAAGATCTACATCTTCAAGGTGCTGAAACAAGTGCATCCAGACATCGGAATCTCAAGCAAGGCGATGGGGATCATGAACAGCTTCATCAACGACATTTTCGAGAAGCTTGCGCAGGAAGCTTCCAGATTGGCGAGGTACAACAAGAAGCCGACCATAACATCTCGGGAGATTCAGACTGCTGTTAGATTGGTGTTGCCTGGGGAGCTTGCTAAGCACGCTGTTTCTGAGGGGACGAAGGCGGTCACTAAGTTCACTAGTGCTTAGAACTGTAAATTTCTGTCTTTTTTTTTCCCTTTTCCAAATCTATGTGGGTTTAGTTTTTTGATTTTAATAGAACTACTGTGGGTTTATTAAAAGAATTTTATATCGTGATTTTGATTTTAATTTTAAGTCTTTTTAGCCAATCTCTATGATGTTTAATTTCAGGGAATTATTTTGGTTGCTTTATTTCTATAGAGAATTTCTATGATGTTAAAAGACGTCATAAGCACCAAAATAAGTCAGAAAATGATGAAGAAATTATAATAAATATAAAGTAACCTAATAAATTAGGATTTATATTTAAAATACAAATGATGATTAAAATAAAGGGAATACAGAGAAATTCTGGACTATAGACTGATTTTCAAGTAAGATCTTACACCCTTGAAAACATGGAATACGGTTTTGGGTTCTGATTTAACTGTTCAGTAGAAAGTGGAACGATGAATTGAGATGATTTGCTAAAATTAGATAAAATTAATATAGTTTCAGTTCTAAAACAAAGCAAAAATATGCTTTCAAATAAAACCAATCAAAGGTACATGTTAATAGAATTTGTTGCAGTAGTTTCAAATAAATATAATACACATCAATGTTTAAACCAATTCATCCAAGAATTTTTATCCATTCTATAAATAAGATGTGTGAGAGTGTAGAAATTGATATTTAAAAATTGTAAAAAGTGATAGTAATTTGTTGAATTAGATTATGTATTTATAATGGAAAAATTCTTAATTTAAAAAAAAATTACACAAATATTACCGGCTATAAACGGTAATATTACTAATAGCAATTTAATTGAAGTGACAACAAATTAATTGAAGTGTGGAAAGAAAATTAAAAAAAAAAAAAAGGAAAAGGAATGGCTAATATACAGTGTTTTCCCCATTAATTAAAAAAAAAAAGAAAAAATAGTAAATTAGTGCAAAATAATTTTTTTTTTATTAATGGCGCGGACCCCACGCCACTCGCGTGAAGGTCACGCGCCCAATCTGGGCCTTCAATTCTGGGGGTTGGCCGCCGCTCTCTCTCTCCCCCTCTCTTTCTCCTCTTCCTCTCCTTTTCTTCTTCCTGGGTATCACTTTCTCTCCCCCTACTCTTCTCCCTCTTCCTCTCCCCCATGTCCCCCAACCATGTCCCCCTTCTTCTCCCCATTCCACCTCAACATATACCTCTAATGAGAAGCACCATTGGAGGTGCTCTTAGTTATACGAAAACATTTGTCATTTGATAATTTGATCAATCATCTATTATCTTTCCTTATCCTTAATAATCAAGGGAAATAGCCTCCTGTACTAAAAATGTAATAGTTAATGAAAATTCTATCCCATCAAATAAAATAATTATCTAAATACCATATTATATAAAAATGTTACAAAACTACTACAATTTTTGACCGGTCTTGAGCTGATGGGATTGCAATACTATTTGGTCCAAATAACAATCAAATCACTTTAAAATAAATAAGATTTAAAAAAATACAACATGAATTCAGATTTAAATGCCTATAACTATTAAACGAATATTTTATCGATTTAAACATGAATTCGTTTAAGTTGATCCTGGATTCGTTTAATGTTGTTATATTATTCATTTAAGTTCAGAAATTCGTAAAATAGTATGCAACGTTTCAACATAGTGCAAATTTATGAATTTTCGTTTAATGCCTATAACAATTTGTAATGTTTTTACTTTTCAATTGTTACACGAATTTTGTTTAAATTTTCGTTTAATGCCTATAACAATTTGTAATGTTTTTACTTTTCAATTGTTACATGAATTTTGTTAAATTTTTTAAAACATTATTATATGCATTAAACGAAAATTTGCACTATTTTTAAATGAATTGTTAAACGAACAATTGTTACATGAATTTTTTTAAACATTATTATATGCATTAAACGAAAATTTGCACTATTTTTAAATGAATTGTTAAACGAATTGTTAAACTAATTTGTTAAACGAATTTGTTCTAAAAATTGTTAAATAAAATTGTTAAATGAGTGACATATTAAACGAAGTTAGGTATTTCGTTTAAACGAATTTGGGTTTTCGTTTAAACGAAATTGTGTTTTTCGTTTAATAGGGTATTTTGTGGAAGAGAATCTGCCAATTTCGTTTAATAGTTCATGTCCAAAGTCTTTATTTTTGGCTACTCCTTAGCTATTCTTTGAACCTTAGAATTACAACACAGCCGTTGTTTAAGCTCATGTTCTTCCATTTTCTCGTTTAAACACAACAATTGCCAATACTCTTCTTTTTTGAACTGCAAGCCACAATTTAATTTGATTTGAACCACAACATTTTTTAAGGGGGGGGGTTTGAAATTCGTGGAAACAAGGGGAACTTGTTTTCGTGGAATTGGGCGACGAAGAAATTGGGGTAAATTGTTTTCGTGGAATCGGACAGATTTTCGTGGAAGAAAACAATCCATGGAGAACCAGGTTAGTTTCCTAAATCCATGAATTTCGTTGAAGCATGTTTCATTTTGTCGAAATTTGGGTTATGTATGCATTTTAGTTCGAAATTTGGGGTGTAATATTGATAAATTTGGGGGTGTTTCGTTTGACATGTTTCGTATATTGATAAATCTTCTTCTTCGTGTAATTGGGTTTCATTTAAACGAAAATTTATGTTTATTTTAGATTTAATAAATTGGGTTTGTATAGTTGGATTTATGAATTGCCGTTTAAAATTTCGTATAATTGATTTTGTAATTGGGTTTGTGTTTGTATAGTTAAATGAAGTTGGTTTGTATAGTTAAACGAAGTTGGTTTGTATAGTTAAACGAAATTTACCGTAGTTGGATTGTATAGTTAAACTAAAATCTGGTGCTTGTATAGTGAAACGAAAATCTGGATTTCTATAGTGGATTGAAAATGGGGTTTGTTGAATTGTTTAATTTTTCCCAGAGTTAAACGAAATTTGCCGTAATTGAGTTTCTATAGTTAAACGAAAATTGGGTTGGGTTTGTATAGTTAAAGGAATATCTTGATTTGTATAGTTAAAAGAAAGTCTTGGTAAGAATTGTTAAACGAAAATGTTGGGCAAGAGTTGTTAAACAAAAATTTTGTTTGAATAGTTTAACGAAAATTTTGGTTTGATTTTTGGGTTGCGAAAATTTTGGTTAGAATAGTTACACGAAAATTGATATAAATTGTTTGTTTTTCGTATTATACACGAAAATAGAGTTTTGTAATTTATTTATTTTTCTTTTAATTTTTTTGCCGAACCTTCTCTTATTTATTTTTTCTTTGTTTGTATTTTTTTAATGTATTTGAGAATTAGTTAATATTATTTTAGCAATAAATATATTATTAATTTACAATTCTTGTACATATTTTAGTTGGATCGTGTATGGGTCCGAAGGGAATTTCAGGGTCGGCCGGCTTATATTAATGGATACACATGTCTTAGTATATTGAATGACATAAGAATAGAGTTAAATGAAATTAGTACTGCCTGCTTAATGCAATTTAGAGCGACATGTTTCGGGCATTTCATATTGTGGTTCACTGATAAGGAGTCATGCAAGATCTTTCTCCATATTCTCATATCTCGTGAGGTTTCTCATCTGAGTTGTGATGAGGAGTACGAGAGATGGTTTTGCATCAGGCGAGATCGTCTTTGTCGGTTCTCGAGGAGGGAGTTCGCTCTCATCATCGGTCTGCGTTTTGGTGACTCAGACTTCGATCCCTATGGCGAACATATACCACCGAAAGGTGGATTATACCACAGAGTGGTTGCCGGACATCTATCTTTGACTGTTTTGTATATACGTTACCGATTTGTTGCTAGGGAGTGACGTCATAGTATCGAGGATACAATTAAGATTGTTAAGATTCTTATGCTCTACAGTCTTATACTAGGGGTCGACGTCCGAAAGACTAAAGTAGAGAATTGGGTCTGGGTTTTAGTGGATCAGGAGGAGCTCTAGGAGAGCTTCCCATGGGGGAAGTTCTCCTATCTCAACCTGTTGCGACATATGGACAAGCTACCGACCACTGTGCCACCTTTGGATGAGTGACAATCCACTTACCACTTATACGGTTTCACAGCTGCTCTACTGGTGAGTATCTTTTTACTAATATGGAGACAACGTGTATTAACTTATATATAAGCTTGAATACTAACATTATTAAACGATATGTTCTAGTTATGGGCTTACGAGGCCATTCCTGTGACTGGAACAATTGTCGGTTGTCCATTGGTTGTCCCGCATCAATTACCTAGATGTTTGAAGTGGTCTACTAAGAGGGCCATATTTGATATCACTGGTATACTTAGCCATCAGGTATGACTTTTTTTTGTTTCAGTATAGGAAATCAGATGATTTGCTTTATGTACTGTTACGAACCTTAATCTATTTGACTGCTTTGTGTAGGTTGAAGTAAATGAGACTCTTGAGCCGAGTCTTGAGGAGGAACAACAGATTTATTGGCAGGGAATAGATGAGGACCTCTCATTAGGAGTTCAGCCTCAAGAGCAAAGTCGTGGTGAGAGGGCAAGAGTGGATCCATGTCCGTCGACTCGTGTTACCATTTCTCAGACCAGCCGATCGACTACACACCAGTCGACACGTGGGACGAGCCGTTGTAGCATACCAGCAAGCGAGCCTAATGTGATCCCAGATTACACTAGCGTACAGGAGTGTGTACCTCTAGTTCATATGGCCGATCAGGATTATGCATACCAGCATCGTTCGCTGGCCCAGCATACATCTGAGACTGCTGATACACCAGTAGCGGCTCTTAGGAATTAGCGAAGGCATGGACGATTTGTGTTGTCTTCGTTGACCGAAGTTCCTCAACCTGAGCCAGAAAAGAGCAATCACGATAGCGTTTATGACCGTGTGTTCGAACATTTTGAGCGTGTGGTAGATAATCGGTACAATATCATGCAGAATTACATGGATGACAGGTTTGACTAGATGGAGCAGGCCATTAGGGATGAGAGTGATCGTTTGGAGTGTCAGATTTCCTTGCTTATTCAAGATGAGTTCAGATCATATTATGGTACTCAGTACACGTTTCGCTCATCCGAGCCTTGGGCATCTTGGCCTGAGGAGGACCATCATCGCTCTACTTCGAATGCATCGGGATTCGATCATTCCACTCATGATCCCACTGATGCAGAACACTCTGGTTCTTACGCCACTGATCATTGTGCTTCTGATGCATATGTCTAGTACCCCGCCCCTGATATTCACCAGGACACTTATCATGCCACCGTCGCGGAGCTGATCACAACTATTATTCCTTATCAGCACAACGTTTATGGCTGTGACCCATCTTTTGATGTCGGCACACCATTCGAGATGAATACACCACAAGCATCCACTTTGAGGACATGGTTTGGTGATCCCGATTACGTTACAGGTGTTAGGATGTATACTATAAGCCTAGTTTTTTGTATGAACATCGTTTATGGAATGAGAATCACATTGGTCATATGTTTGCATTTTATATTTGTTATATATGTTTATGCAATGTCCAATTAATTTATATTATAGATAACTTGGTGTGTGGTGCCACACAGAAGATCATGTTATCAGTTTCTTATAAATTATAAATAGTAGCTCACAACCAAGATGGATTTGGACAAATCATCGGAATGGTTGTAGTGTAGTTTGGTATTAGTCTGTCTTGACTATAAAACTACACTAGTACACTTTGTGTGTATTGAGCAGGACCATTTGAGGTTGTTCGTTTTATACTGACTATATAATAGAACAAGACCTCTGTTATTATGGATGTACATCTTCTTAATCTCTATATAATAACGGGCACGTATGCTCAGTGTTTATTTCTTTAATTTGCCAATGGGTGAGATTTATTCATAAATCAATAAACACGGTGAGTTGGGAGATAGCATTGTTTATATGGTGTTCTGTTGATTATAGAAGGAATCCGTGTCCTAATTATTTAGGATGATAATGTCCCCTTGAGGAGCTCATAAGGATTATCATGTAAACCCTGCAGGTGGATTTAATCCGACATGATAATAAGGATGAGTGGTACTACTCTTGGAATTAGATATAAATTAATTAAGTTGTCAGTAACTTATTTAATTTACGGACATTCGATATCTTAAACACGGGGAAATAAATGTACACATAATAAGAAGGAGCCCATATTAAATATGGGATTGAGACGGTAGTTCAATAATAATTCTCTAGTGGACTGAATTATTATTGATGGGCTTAAGTTATGTGTTCGGGCCGAACACAGGATACTAAAGCCCATCAGGAGGCCCAACCCAATTCCTCCTCTAGGTCCCTGGTGTAGCCTATATAAAGCTCTTTTCATCAGCGCCTCTCATAACACAGAACACAGATCACAGAAAACACGTGATAAGTGAGAGAGAGCGGAACTGATTTTTCTCGAAGGATCGTTGGCCACGCAACGTTCGAGAAGGGCTCAGAGGAATACATCAGAAGATCAAGAGGTCTACAAGAGTATGATTTCTTTCCGCTGCGATTTATCTTTGGAACCCGATTCCGATAGCATAGGGCCGGCGATCCGTCGGTTCCAACAACAGGCTCGACATCAGGCACAACTAGATATGAAATTTCAGATACAAGTGCCGGAATCTAGGAAGTTCAACAGAGAGATATATCTCATTTTTTATGATGTCCATTCACGAGTTCTCCACTTTATCAATTCAAAAAAGATCTTCAAATCTTCTCAATTAATGCAGTGTGAAAGATTAGAGCTTCATAGCATATCCTACTCTGAGTCCGCATTAATGGTGCCATACTTTAGATACAGTACTTTGCAGAGCCGCTTTCCACGTGGCAATATCTTAGTGGCTCTTCACAAACTTCTATCTACTGGTAACTAATCAGGATCCAAACGTCGTATAGTTTCCAGCGTTTTCCTCATACTGTATTAAATGGACTAGGACTTACTGCATGCTGTTCTAATTGCAGTAGTCACTATCTGTTGTGTTTCAGAATTCTGTTCTTGATCAGCTTCCTATTCTTGAGTACATTAATCAGCTTCTTGACTCGTGCATCATTTCTGATATGCTTCTTGTTTCTGACCAGTTTTCTATTCCAGAATTCTATTGTCTACTTCCTGATTCTAACTTTGACTAACTCTTACTGACTTCTTTTGATGTGAATCAGTTTCTCTAAGAACTCGAAGTCCAGAATCATGCTAACAATGTTTTACCTATCTTTCTGATACTATAGACTCCAAAAAAAATACATCTTGAAAGATTTGATAGGCAAACAAAAATCCACTTATAAAACGTGGAATATAGGTACTCTAAAAGTTCATCTACTATTACATTGTCTCATCAAAACCTAGCTAGAGATATCCCAACAATTTCCCCCTTTTTGATGATGACAAAACCCATATAAAGTAGTAAAAACAGATGTACTTTTATACATGTAAGATGTACAAGTATAGTACGATGTAAGCTTTTCAAATACATATGCTTACAAACTTAATAGAGAAAATGAAGAATTTAAAAGAATACAAAAATTCTTTACAAGAGATGCTTATAGATGAATGATTAGAGATAATCAGTAAGCTATCCTTCATCAGATTCTTTGTCACCAAACAACTTCCTCTTTACTAGGTCATGTCCTGAGGATGCTTGCTGATTCCGTTTGACGACTTCTTCATACTTTGTTCCTTTCTACCAGTTTAAGATAGAATCCTGATATGATTTTTCCAACTGTGTAGCAATCTCAAGAATCTGTATCCATCTCAGTCAATAATCCTGGAAGTAAGGAACCTCTTCTCCTTTCTTGACTTTATCAATCATGATCTTCTGGCGATCCAATTCTCATTCTCTCGTCAGTTCTTCATATTTCTTCAATGCGTGCTCACAAGATGGAAAATCTCGAAAGAAGTTACATTTGAGCAGGTTTCGAAAATACCTCTAGTATTCTGATTGTTTGAACTTGGTGATCTCTTCAAATATTGGATTCTTATTTTTGGGCAAGTATACTTGTTCGAAGATACTTAAATCCCAGGAGAAATTAATATCCTCAGTTCTTTGTTCTAACAATACTATCACCTCAGCTGGAGCACTTTCCCTATGAAAGTCAGGGGGTTCTTGATCAGGAAATGAGTGAAGAGCTGCATCAACTTTCTCTTCAACTTTTGTTTTTCTTCCAACAATTCCCAATCTTGGAATCCAATCCGCATGTTTCCTCATTCTTTCCTCATCTGCAGCTTTGAGTTGCCTCCATCTTTCCTTGAAAAGCCTTAAACTTGGGTCAACAGGTAAGGCCATATAAGGTTGTACATTCAAAACCTGACCTGTTTGCTATCTTTCTCTTCCTCGACCTCGACCAGGTTGCTGCCTGTAAGTTCTTGGTCTTGTTAACGCAGCAGTAACCTGTTGTTCTTGCTATAATGCAGTGCTGCTTATTATTCGAGAAGCAGTTCCTCCAACACCTGCATTGCCATCATCATCTGGTTTCTTTCTTTTAGAATCACAACCTCGACCATGTTCAGAACCATCTGATCTCTTGCGCTTAATCTTGGTCAAGGGAAGTTCATCATCATCATCTTGTTCAAGCTCATTGGAGAAGGTTTCAACCATCTCAACATCTGGTTCACTTGGTTGCTTACTTTTCCCCTATTTGGCATCATCAACTATAGCGATAGTGGGGTCAACAGTTGCAGCAGTCTCCCTTGGGGTGCCCTTATTTCTCCTAACAACAACTCAATGTTAAGAATGTTGTCACTATTGCTTCGAGTTGTGGCAATGATTTCCTCTTGAGCTAAACTCTGTGCTGCCTGAGTACTTCTCATCTCCTCTATGATTTTATCTCGAGCCTTAGATACGGCTTGCTGTTCTCTCTCAAACCTTGTTCTTGCAGCATGTTGAGTATTGAACTCAGAGTTCATCCTTGTTTGTATCTTTCCAGGGAGATTATCAAGTTGCTTCTTCAGAGCTTGTAAGGTTTCTGAGTGTGCACGTTCTCTCATAATGGAATTTGTGGCCTGATTCATCTGATGAGTTTCCATGGCCCGCATTAATCCTTGAACGACATTCATCACACCTTGAAGTGTCAGATCTTGTGAATCAGTAAAAGTCTCAACCCTATCCCCTGATCTTGATTTCTCTTGAGTATGCAAGACCAGGTCCTGATCTAACTTCTGTTTAGTTTCTTCCTCAGCCAGTGCCTTCTTTCGTGCTTCTAAGTCAGCCTGATATTTCTTTCTCTCCTCCAGTGTCATTTTTACCTTTGCAAAGACATTGTAGGGAGGGGAGTTTATTGGTTCATCCTCACTGGAACTAGATGAATTATCGCCATCATTTGGAGTTGGAGCAGCAACAACAGCCATCACATTTTTGTATCCAGTAGGCACATTATCCTTTGATTTAATCCCTTATAAGTCCTCCGCTGGATCCGTCTCAACATCCGTGCCCGAGGTCTCTTCTGGATTAGATGTCTCAACAGCTTCTTGAGGATCAGCATCCTGTGGTGCTGTGTCATTATGAACCTGTGTACCTTCAGTAACCTGTTCAGATACAGTAGTTACTTCATTGAGTTCATCATTATGCATATCCGTTGCTTTCATAGTAATCTCAGCTTCCTATAGGTTAGGAGCTTCGACTACCTCAGCAACCTTCTCAGTTATTCATCAGCAACCTGACCAGTTTCATATGACTGATTGATGTCAGTAATTGCTTCAGTAGTTGGAATTTCAGCAACTTCCTCCACAATTGCAGCAGAATCTTGATTCACTTTTGCTAGCCTTGAAACAGCTTCATGTAGGACTTCAAGAGTTTGATCAGGAACCTGTTCACTTCTGCATCCTCCTCCACAGATATTTCATCGTCAACCTCCTCTTCAATCTTCTCTAGAACACCATGGATTATCGATGATGTTTCCCCCTCAGTAGGTTGATCATGAAGTACAGGGGAAACAGAATAATCAAGCAACTAGATAACAGTATCCACAGTGTCTAAACGAGTCATAGGGAAAAGAGCTGCAGTACCTGTAAATGTTGGAGAGTCGTGTCTCCGCAGCCTTTGAACTTCTTTCCCCTTGCTGCAGTACTCTGGGAGGCCTCATAGTTTCAACTCGGCTAACTTCCATTCCCAGTCGCAACATCCTTTCATTAGCTTCCTCAGGAGTGAGGTTAGCTAACTGAGCTTCAGCCATTTCCAGCTCAGTAGGGTTCCTAACAGTCTTTGTTGTGGGGTTCATTAATGTGTTGTCCTCCCCAAGCTTCATTGACTGCTCACCCGTATTATTCTCTATCTCAGCCTCGGCCATCAGATAGACATTCAGGATGTCCTGCCTACTTTGAATGAGAGCTGTCATTTCTTCAGCTTGACGATGAATGTAGTCCTCACTGAGGAAAAATAGAAGTCCATGAGAGAAATCATCTTCAGTCAAAAAGTTTTCTATCCATACTAAGATGATATTCTCCACTGTAAGCCAATCAGACCACTTTATCAAGTCCACTCTAGGACCCAATCGCATCCATCTCCAATCATCATAGGCAGCTGCAAATCTCCTCCATATAGAGTTAGCAGATTCTCTCAATGTCCTACTTGCTTCTTCTGCAGTGATGGACTCTATGGACTGTGCTACTTTGTTAAGGGTGTTGATCTCTCTTAGTTCTTCTTTAGGTCCTAACCACTTTCTTTTCTTGATAGTGGTGTCAGTCTTCTTTACTAACCTTCTTCTTTTTCTCCTTGATTCATGTGTCTCTTCAACAACAGGTTCAGTAACCTGATCAGAAATCTGTTTTGTAACCTCCTCAGTATCTGCTTTATCTGATTCCCTTGAAGATTGGATTACTGGAGCAACAATTTGAATCTCTTGAACATCTTCAGAATCCTCTTCACCAACTGGAACATGGATCTCTTCCTCTGCCTGCTCCGAAGGTACTATAGCCGTTTCAATAACTGGTTCCTCTGGTTGATCAAGAACCTGTTTATCAGCAATTGATGGATTGGATTCATCAGTAGTTTTGGTAGGAGAAGGTGTCACAGACTTAGAAGGAACAATATCCTTCTTTGAGCCTTTCTTCTTCTCTGAGGGGGCTTTCTTCACTATCTTCTTCCTTGTTGGCTTATTGTCATCATTTTCTGAATTTCTAGAGGAGTCAGGATCATGTGGTCTGTTAGCTGGTTTCTTCTTGGGTACTTTCTCTTTCTTCTCACCCTTGGTGTACCCCTTCTTCATTCCTAGGTACCACCCAGCAACATAAGATACCCTTCTCTCCAGAGGTAGTCTTAGCGATGTTAGAATTGATGATAGTACAATTCCAAACCCTTTTTTCTCCAAGGGTTTGATTGTTTCTTCCCATATTCGTTGAAAAAGAACTTGAGCCCAGTTTACTTCTTCCTCCCTGACAATAGCAGTCATCATCCTGAACCGTAGATTGGACATTTATCATAGCTTCCACATTTTCCCTCCACGGTGTAGACAAGAATGTCATGCAAACACTCATACTCCGGCTTGAGTTTCTTTTTGGGAAAGTTGCTGGTGGCAGCCTCTTCCTCTACTGAGTCCAGTGTGAACCTATTCCAGCTTTCTTCTAGATAATCTTCTCCATACTCTGTTAGATCAGAAAGTGTCATACCTTTATCCGAAATACCAAAGGTTTTGGCAATGTCTGCCACTGTGAGCGTGTTAACTTCATCGCTATCCTCGTCGATCTTAAAGGAGATGGTTTCCTTATCATTTGAGAGTTTTGCCCAAGCATAGAATTTCTCTACTGTTATGCTAGAGAATCCTTCATAAATGGTTGTGAACAGCCCATCCAGCTTGCTGTTACACACATGATCCCAGACTTCAGAAATAAGTTCCTTGTTGTCGTATGGTGACTTATCACCATGTAACACTCTCGTGTCAACAAGTCTTCCTTCCAGTACTTTGTTGGTGATCCTTCCTTCTTCCATTGAATGTTTGTGAGAGGTTTGATGATGAAAATAGTTTTGAGAGAGTTTTGTTTACAGAAAGTTGATAACAGTTTTTCTTTTGAGATGAATCAAAGAAGACGTGATGTTGAAGACACAGGGGATATGAATAGTTTATTTTCAAAATCTCGTTTCAAAAATATCAACGATCCAGATTAAGACATTAGAGGACGTGCATGATCAAGTGGTTGATATAAAATGGCGGAAGGGCAATTATGTAAATTGCTGAAGACATGTCAGAGATTTGAACCGCGCCTTTTTTCGCCTCTTCTGAAAAAGTGGTTTTTCGCATTAAATGTGAGAGCCAAATTCTCTTTCATAATCATCACGCGAACAGGTTATTATTCCTGGTACGAGGTTGCATGGCTCAATGAATGCTGATCTTAGTAAATGTTGTTTGCAACTTCCAGGAACCTGTTTCAAAACATTGTGTGTGACAAGAACCTGTTGCTATATGTTTTATCCTATAACTGTATACTGTTAGAGAATCCTGTTTTGATCAAAGACAGTATTCTGTTCCAGTAATCTGAATATCTGAAAACATTAATGTAGCATAAGTTCCCCCTTACTTAGGAATCCTTAAAATCTTACTCATTAGAGCTTAATGACTCCAAGCTCAGTTCTCAGCATAGAAAATCTTGATTCACACAGAGGTTTTGTGAATATGTCAGCAAGCTGCATGTCAGTATGTGCTTTGTTTAGAATAATATCTTTCTTCTCCACATGATCCCTTATGAAGTGATGTCTGACATCAATGTGTTTAGTTCTTGAGTGGAAGACAGGATTGTGAGTTATTGCAATAGCACTTGTGTTGTCACACAGGATGTGAGTCTCTCTTTCTATTATCCCATAGTCTTTTAGCTGTTGCTGTATCCACAAGATCTGAGCATAGCAGCTTTCAGCCGCTACATATTCAGCTTCCGCAGTTGATGTCGCAATGGATGTTTGTTTCCTGCAAAACCAAGAAACTAACCTGTCTCCCAAGAATTGACAAGTGCTACTGGTACTTTTCCTGTCAATCTTGCATCCTGTAAAATCTGAGTCTAAGTATCCTTTAAGATTAAAACCTCCATCTTTTGGATACCATAGTCCAACATCTTGAGTGTCTTTCAGGTACTTGATAATCCTCTTTACTGCTGATAAGTGTGATTCTTTTGGTGTTGTTTGGAATCTTGCACATACTCCTATTGCAAATACTATATCTAGTCTGCTTGCTGTTAGATATTGTAAAGATCCAATGAATCTTCTATACTTTGTAATCTTCACATCTTTTCCTTCTTCATCTTTATCCAGGCTTATAGATGTAGCCATTGGTATACTTACGGAAGATCCACTTTCCATTCCAAATTTCTTGATTAACTCCTTGGTATATTTGACTTGACTTATGAAAGTCCCTTGATCTAGTTGTTTGACTTGTAAACCAAGAAAAAAGCTTAGTTCTCCCATCATGCTCATCTCAAACTTACTCCATATTTCTTTAGTTGTTCTGTAGTTTTTGACTTTGCTGAACGTGCCTCTATCAAGTGTAAGAAATAGAGCATTCTTGGCCACATTGTCAAGGTTGGCGTTTTTCCTTTCTTCAGGGGTATATTCATATCTTTCCTTGACAATATATTCATGTGGTGGAGGTGCTCTCCTGTTACTTGGTGCAACTTCTCGTAGGCCATTTCTTGGAGTGATTTAGGCATCATCGTCAATGATTGCTGCGCCTTCAGTTTATCCCTTTGCTGTAGTTGCAGCATCTTCAGCTCGCCTTTGTTCTCGAAGCTGTGCTACATAGGTAGGGTTTGCTTTGTAGATTACTGGAGGTCCTTCAGTGATAACATACCACCTTTCGTCATGCATAGCTGACAGATGAGCTTCCATGCGTATTCTCTAGTCGTCATATTCATCTATGGAAAACATAGGTAACTTGTGATGTGAAAAGTCCATGCTTATGCTAAAATTATGAATTTTGGTCTGAACACTAAAAACAGTTTATCCAGCAGAAACATGTGGATCTGGGTAGGTAGCCAGATACGTTGGCTGTTAACCCAACGTGTTTTGATACCACTTGTGGATCCCAAGTGGTCAGAGGTTCAGGGGGGTGAATGAACCTCTATCGATTTTTCAAACTTTTCTAAAATATATAACTGATAAACAGGTTTCTGTCTCACTAAGGAGAGCAGTATCCTGTCACGGATTAGTAACCTGACCCTTGGCTTAATCAGGTTACTGTCCCGGTATCAGAATGCAACGCATCGGAATAAACTTGATAGAGTTTATGATGAAAAACAGTTTTCTTTTCCAAGTATGATTTTGCAACAACGTTTATCAGGATGTTTATAATAGATGCAACAGAATAGATATGCAAACAATGCAATGCAACAAATAAGATAAGCAGTAAACACTTATGGCTTATAGTGGTTCGAAGGTGGTGTAATCCTTCTATGTCCACTCTGCTCCTTCTCTGAGGAGGAACTTCGTTAAGGTTAGTTTACTTTACAAGACTCGTCTTTACAAACCTCTTCCAAAACAAGTTATACCTACAAGAATCCCAGATTCCTAGGTCTACACCCACACAGGGTTTACAAACTCCCACACAAGGAACACACTCCCACATATGGAACGATAGCCTACACAAGACTAACAAACTTAGCAATGATATAATCCTATCAACTAAGTATACCAAATAAAACTACCTAGCACACACAGCACAATGGTTAAAAGTATATGTTTCTTCAACTGGTGTAGTTCGAAGACAGTCTTGAACTTGAAAGCTTTGAGATGATGGAGAGTGGAAAAATAACTTGGATAGCTTAATTTGTTCAGTAGTCTTCACAGTCCTCTCAACCTTCTATTTATAGATGTCTGGAAAATGCCCGTTGAAGAGAGGCATGATCCAAGTTGTAATTTAAAAAAGATCTTCAAATCTTCTCAATTAATGCGGTGTGAAAGATCAAAGCTTCATAGCATATCCTACTCTGAGTCCGTATTAATGGTGTCATACTTTAGATACAATACTTTGTAGAGCCACTTTCCACGTGGTAGTATCTTAGTGGCTCTTCACAAACTTCTATCTACTGGTAACTAATCAGGATCCAAACGTCGTATAGTTTCCAGCGTTTTCCTCATACTGTATTAAATGGACTAGGACTTACCGCATGTTGTTCTGATTGCAGTAGTCACTATCTGTTGTGTTTCAGAATTCTGTTCTTGATCAGCTTCCTGTTCTTGAGTACATTAATCAGTTTCCTGACTTGTGCATCCTTTCTGATATGCTTCCTGTTCTGACCAGTTTTCTATTCCAGAATCCTATTATCTGCTTCCTGATTCTAACTTCGACTAACTCTTATTGATTTCTTTTGATGTGAATCAGTCTCTCAGAGAACTCGAAGTCCAGAATCCTGCTAACAATGTTTTACCTATCTTTCTGATACTATAGACTCCAAAAAAAATACATCTTGAAAGATTTGATAGGCAAACAAAAATCCATAAAACGTGGAATATGGGTACTCTAAAAGTTCATCTACTATTACATTGTCTCATCAAAACCTAGCTAGAGATATCCCAACATTTTCACAAATTAACTTTTTCTAAAGTTAAATTATCGTATAAAATTTTGTAAATAATATTAAATTATTTATAAAAAAATAAACTAATAATTTAAAATTAATATAAAATAAATATAGCAATCCATAGTGGAATGAAATAAAAGAAAAATTGTATTCATTGCGCAACTTTGAGATTTGAGTACGAACCACCTACGGTTTGTTGTAATAATGAAAAAATTAAGTTCACAAAACTATTGAGGATCCAATTGAAGTATTGAATATGTTTACTTTTGAGTCTGAAGAGACGTTCGAATTTTTAAAAAAACATTTGTTCATACAATTATTGGTCATATTCTTTCTCATAAGAGACATAGAATAATGTATTACTATAGATGTTATGACTCATTACAATATCAACTTTGATATCGAGGGGTGAAACAGACTGACACTAAAATATCATAAAACTTAAACCACATGGATCCAATAGAATTCAATGAAAAACATTGAACAAGAACAAAGTACATCTTTCTATTATTACGAGTTTTCTTACATTTGGTTGCTTTCATCTTATTTCTTATTCTCACTTACGTACAAACATTTAAAGATTATTTAAACTTTTAAATTTTCTTATTAAAATTTTATGTGATTTCGGTTAACATTCAAAGTGTTACTGATATCTTGAAATTACCAAAAAATTTCTTCGGCAGAAGACATGATTTCTCAAGACAACACAGTATGAATGTTAAATGAATATATTTATTTAAATACAACACCTATGAATTTTAAGAACTAATTATGTTGTTTTAATTTGTCGGTTGTTGAGAAAGAAAGTGAAAAAATATATCTCATGTAGAGAAATTGTTGGTACAAACTTCAAATTAGAAATCCATACCAATCAATATTTTTATGTGTCGAACTGTTGCAACAATATGTAATAGACAACTATATAAAATTGGAGACAACAAGAATCATGGATAATGTCTTCAAAGGAGAAATAAGAGATGGTGAAATTAAAAAAAAAAAGTTCTTCCATCAACATTTATTGGTGGACCAAGATGACGAAGATATCTTGATTATTTAGTATTAGTACATAAATTTGGAAAACAAGTCTCTTATGACGATGACTTGCAATCCACAGTGGAATGAAATAAAAGAAAAATTGTACAATGTTCAAACACCTACCAAAAAAAAAAAAGATAAGGATCCGATTGATGAAATCAAACAATTCGAAGATGCTTTGTGGGTCTCTATTCAAGAATCAATGTGGATAATTTTTTAATTCAATTTATATGAAATATCTCTTTCAGTTATCAACTTACAGCTACATCTACCCAACCAACAAAGCTAAACTTATTGGGCAAATCAAAATCTAAAAAATATTTTGACATACGATCATGCCTCCAAAATAATGCTCACTTTGTATTTCACAATGTTTCATATAAGTGAAGAAATATAGAAATATCTTACAGAGAATTTCCTGAGCATTACGTATAAGATATACAAAGAAAATGTTGGAAGGACAAAAAGAAATGGGGTGTAATTAGATGTATAAGTCTCACAAATCCAGTAGAAGAAGAAACATATTATCTGACGTTATTCATAAATCATGTAAAAGGACCAACATCTTTTGAATATTTCTTGATGATGTATGGTAGACAATGTACTGCTTTCAAAGACATTGTACAGAAAAGAGGTTTGTTGAAAGCTGAACAAAATATTACAAAATATTTGAATGAAGTTCTGCTTTACAAATGTCATACGAATTGCAAAGATTGTTTGCAATAATTTTAGTGTATTGTGCACTAATATATGTGAAAGTTTCATCAATGGGTCGGACAAATATATGTACTAACAAGGGTAAATGAAAGTATAATTGTTCGAACTTCAAAAGGAGGACCAAAGATTTGTAAGGAAAATCACGATCATAATTGAAGAGTAAGTAATTTATCTTTTATAAAAATTAATGAGAAAAAAATATAAATTTAATCCCAAGGAAAAAGAAGAGTAAGAGTAAGACACAAGAGACAATCAAGAAAGAAAATATATAATTAGGAGTCAATACACAAACTTATTATCTTTCGTTTCAGAATTTCGAAACTTATTAATATTATTATTATTTTGACTATTTAATTTTTTTTCTAGATTTTGATTTCTTAGGAATAGAAGAACCAGATTTTATTAATCTAATGCAATAATATTTTTTCTACATTTTTTAACGAATCTCAAATTGATGTTCTTGGTTTTTAATTATTTGGGTTTTACATGCTATATATTACACTTAACTTTAATATGCTTCAACGAAAATTAAAGATCAATTACATTAACTTTAATACACTTGAAAAAAAAAAACTAAAGATCATTAAATGATGGAAAAAAAACCACAAGATCAAAGAAACAAATGCATGCAAATAATAATAATAATAATAATAATATCAACAACAAAATTTGTCCTCTACGTGCTTTGCACGTGTTGTCTACTAGTATATATATATGTGCGCGCGCATATGTACACCAAATTTTTGTCGTTTGTAGAAATTTAAAGTCTTTGTATTTGAGGATAAATAAATTGTTACTCTCAACTTTTAGCTAGAAGAATTTTCAATGCTTAGTAGCATATAAACATAGTCTCGTTAAATTTTAGAAGCTTGTGATTGAGTTGTAATTCATCTATCACTTAATGCCAGAGAAGGGTCTTGTTTAGATTAAAGCTTGTTATTGAGTTGTAATTGACATCATTATATTGTACACTAATAATTTTATACGCATTTGTGAAAATTGAGGCTAATGTGACCACCACACGTCGCTATTTTCCCAAATATATAAACTTAAATCACCGAAAAAGAGAATTTTAATTTAAATTGTAATAATAATTAAAAGGTCATGATTTATTATAATTTTTGATAAATTCACAAAAAAAAAAATAAAGTTTTAAATTGTAATTTTTTAGGACATGGTGATTATTTTGGCAAATTGGTCATCATATTTTTATTTATATAGCTATTCGAACGTGGTACTTATTGCGAAACCAAAGGCTCCGGCAGTTAAGAAAAATATAATTTTTTGATCAAACTGAAACCAAGAATATATAAAGTGATTTCCTTTTGGCTAAACTCAAATAGTGAGGATTAATTACATTAAAAAAAAATCCAATGTTTATTGTTTTTCTTTCAAATAGACCTACAAAAGAGCATGTTACTATTAGATATTTTTCCAAACTCTAAAAGGATCTTTACCGTGACAGTAACAACACATCGTAGCATCATAATTGCAGGCACCAATAAGAATCCAATAAATAAAACATGAGGCTTCAGAAGAACTAATGAATCAAACTTAGATGACCTAGAGAATCCTTGAAATCCAAAAGAACAAACAATGAACAATAAACAAATTATAATTAGAGACGATTTCACCCAAACTTATGCAATGATAGATACAAGAAGGATTCTAATCTGTATAAGCATCTCATCACCCATATGTTTCTCAATATCTGTCAAAAACTTGCAGCTAGAACAGAAAGATCACAACAGTAGTGATAATCAAAGTATCATTACTTCTTTTGAATCAGAAATCCACACAAAGAAACCACGAAAATCACTAGATAGTATCATATAGAGCTGTTCAAAGTTTTCATTATCACCTTCGAGTAATCATCAACACACAAACAAGCAAGCACACGATCCAAAAACGCGCTAATTATTGCTAAAAGAAGATAAACCCAGTAACAAATAGGCATAACAGAGTAACATTCTGAATAGGAAACTGAAAAACATTGAAGTTGTTGAAAAAGAAGTTTCAACATTCAAAAGCCTCCACACTGATACAATACTAGCACTCCAACATTCACTCAGGCAACACAAAGTTTCTAATAGAGTATAATGTATTAGGTATATTACCAAATAAAATGCGAAAAAGCAAGCAATGGAACTTCACTTAGCAAGCATGGCTTGCTGTGCTTGACTCTCCTGCTGCTGCTGGAAGTTCAGAGGCCTCCTGAAGAGCATAATGTGTGGCTCTGGGCGATGAATCGCGTAGTGGACCCATCCTCGACTCTGCTGCACCCCGATTGCACGCCACTCATTCTATCCCCAAAACAATAGGAAAAGGAAAAACATCAACTATGAAACATATACAATTTCACACCAAATAAACAGAATTGAATTGAATTGAATCTACTATATGCTAAACGAAATCATTAGATATCACAGATCACAGCCACCACTCAAATAAACCCTACAGTGAATATTTCTCTGTTACCAATACAAGGAATTGAGTTCAGGTACCAATAAACTATGCAGTGGTCAATTAGTAAACATTAAATTAGTCAGCCTCAAAACCTAAAACCCTAAACTATGGATTTAAGGAAAGGATAAATGTAATTTACTTCTGAGAGTAGGCGATTTTTGGGAAGCAATTTGGCAACCTCCGACGGAAGAACTACATGCCTGAAAATTCCCCAAAACCAAAAAATAAAAAAATAATAAAAAATCGTATGAGCGTATTTCATATAATAATCAACACTTCGGATTTTAAAATAAAAAATCAAATTAAGCAAAAATACCTGTATTCATAGACATCATCGAAATACTTATCCGAATACTGGATCTGACCCATATTCTATTAATTATAATAAATTTCACACGGGAAAATAACCACAAGTTGCCGAGATTTATTTCTGTGAAAAACAAATCAACAATTTCAAAAACAAGTTAGCAATCAGAAATGAGGCATGATAATGGGTGTGTGTTTGAGATAGAGAGAGAAAGAGAGACATTGGAGAGAAGCAGAGATTGCGACCTGAGGAAGCCAAGGGTGTTGTGGGTGAAATTCCGAATGGTAAATGATTGTTGCTTTTGAAATAATAGAAATAGAAAAAGAGGGTCACTTTAGTTTGAATTTCAAATCTCAATCATTCCCGCTTTCATGAATGAGCACCGGCCATTATAATTTATAACGTTATTTTTCTTCCTAATCTAATTTAACATTACTTTTTTTTTTGGAAAATCTAATTTATTTATAATTTATAATTACTAAATAACTAATAAATTTAGGGGTCTCAAACAGAAAAATCCTCTAAAATAAATAATAATTATAAACAACTCTATGTTTATAAATATGGTAATTTAGTGAATAATGGCAGCAACTGCAAAATCTACCAAAAATTTGTGTGCATCAACCGTTTGAATAAAAATAATATAATCTGTTTAGAGGGGTATAACACGACAAAACTATTTGCAGTAGTTACTCTCGTTAAAACACGTGAATACAAAATCCTCATGAGGGATACCACAAAGATGACAGATGAACAACTACGTATACATCTCCACATGTGTGATCAGATAAAGAATAATTGGGGCTTGTAATTTTATTCACCTGTTGTTTTAATTATGTAATTTCATTATATGTGTGTTGTAGTTTCCTTTAATTTTATGTAATGTAATTTTCTGCTTTTATGTAATATATCTATCTTCTGTTATAAAACTAATCGTTGGAAAACTAGTCGTTAGAAAACTAGCCGTTGTAAAACTAGCTGTTGGAAAACTAGTCATTATAAAACTAGTCGTTGGAAATCACATTATATATTGGTTTACCACACTTTCAGATTTATCACTACATAAATTCATTGTCCTTCTCACTCATTCACAATTTTATTTCCAAATTATCAAATATGTCTTCATCTTCAAACTCATTCTCCGACGAGAGCGATAGTGATAGTCTCATCGAGTTCATAATGGATGACACAACCGATAAAGAATATTTGGCGTTACTCCAACAACAATAAACACTTCTCGACATACCACAGAGTTCTTCTGGTATAACCAGAAAACGAAGAACATATGTGGAACGAGATCATGAGCGGGCACACGCTACACTTTTCAATGATTACTTCTCAGAAAATCCGACCTGGGGTAGTGACGTGTTTTAACAGCGATTCCGAATGAGTAAAGGTTTATTCTTGCGCATAGTTAATACATTAGAGTCCCACGATAAATATTTTCAGTGGTTCTCACCACTTCAAAAATACACGGTGGTCATACGTCAACTAGCATACGGTGGTCCTGCTGACCATTACGATGAGTACTTACAAGTTGCTGAAACAACCGCTATAGATTGTTTATTTAATTTTTGTCGATGTGTAATTGAAGTATTCGGTGAATGTTACTTGAGAAAATCTAGTGCTGCTGACTGTCAACACTTGTTATAAAATACATGAACAGAGGCACATCTTTTCCGGAATGTTGGGAAACCTTAATTGTATGCATTGGGTTTGGAAGAATTGTCCAGTCGCTTGGAAAGGTCAATTTACAAGAGGTGATCATGGCGTCCCAACAATCATGCTTGAAGCGGTCGCATCTGTAGACTTGTGGATATGACATGCTTACTTTGGAGTTGCAGGGTCGAATAACGATATCAACGTGCTCAACCAGTCTCCTTTATTCAACAACATTTTACAAGGACGTGCTCCACTTGCTAATTTTACAATAAATGGTACGCAATATAATTGACCGTGTTGTTGCCGACACGATAAAATTAAATTTATTTCTCTACTCAAACCACTACAAAGAGTAGAAGTGATAAGCAAAGGTCGATCCCACGGAGAGCAGACAAAACTAATTATTTTGTATTTAGAGTTCAATCAAGAAAACAGGGGGTTTCAACTTCAAGAATAGAGCAAGCAATTAGAATAAAATTTAAATAATAAAGAAAGTACTTGGTTCTTAGTTCTGTTTTCCACCCTCACTCAACTATGTAAAATTGATTATAACAATATTCTCTTATTTCCTCATGAATTACTAACCCTAAAAAACAAGTACAACGAGTTATTCGGATTTTTCCTTAAGTATATCTAATTAAGAAACGATCGTTAATTAGACCTAATCGTTGGACAACCTAATAAACTAGATTTAATGCAACGACAACTTTGGAATCAAGGAAAATAGATTAGTCTAAGCAACAAATACGTACGATGATTCGTTTAACTTAGGTCATGATATCCCTAGCAATGCTCGACCACTAGTTTGCTACTACGAATCAAGAATAACTACAATTACGGATTGCAATCTCAATTCTAGCAATAGACATGCACAAATTCAATAAAGTTGATCAGACTAAATCAAAAATACACAAATCATAAACTTTCATCACAGAATAACACAATCAATTCACGAGAATAAATTCGAGAATATGTTACTGAAAAAAGCATAAAAAAAGGTTTTAGGTTTCAACATCCCTTCGAACCAAGTGAAAGTAGTCTAGCCTTGCATATCGACTTCACAAGAAACTCCAAAAGGAAAGATGGAAAATCTTGTTCTCACGTCCAGATTATCGTCATTCCATCCATGACAAATCTTCCGTAAATACGTCTAAGATAGGTCTCAATATGTCCTAGTCGTGACCTACAGTCTTGGGACGAAATAATTAAGATTGGGCCGAAACTTGGCCTCCAAGAAATTTTAAACAGCTTCAACAAAATGGCCCAACACGAGCGTGTCAGTCAACACAGGCGCAACTTGTGTCAATGTACTTTTCAGCATTTTCAGCTCCAAAATCTAGCAACTTTATTCCTTGCTCTCCTATGCCTCACTCCAACACGTGCACTTAGGATTCATCCTCGAAACAGCTCCATTAAGCCCCTAAAATACACAAAAATAAGGAATCGAAGAGATCTACCAAGAAGAAATAATAAGTAGAAAAATATAACCAAATAACATGAATATGCAACTAAAACCAAACGCTTAAACACATAAGAAGACACAATTTTCCTACTTATCAATAATCAAGGATACTATCTTACAAATAGAATCTATCCTGAGTGGGCAACTTTTGTGAAGAGCTTTCAATGTCATCAAGATCCAAAGAAAAAGAAGTTCAAGAAAATGCAAGAGGTTGCTAGAAAGGATGTCGAACGGGCCTTTGGAGTGCTTCAAGCTCGCTGGGCAATGATTAAAGGTCCAAGGTGTTTCTGGTACAAGAATAACTTGAACGATATCATGAGAATGAAGGAGATACAACATCTGATTGGTCAAACGAACCTACTAACTCCGATAGTGCTCTACAAGTAATTCCAGGACCCGATAGAGCACTCAATAATGACTACCTCATGAGGAATTCTCAACTACGTGATGAGAGAAACATCATCAACTTCGAGCCTACTTGATTGAGCATGTATAGACAAGATTTGACAATAATTAGCTAAATATCAATTTATCTTTCGACGAATATTTTGTTATTTTGCAATTTTTATAAATATATTTTCTTTTTTTTATTGTATTATTCCATGTATTTGTTTTCAATAAATTTAATAATATATTGTCCAATTTTATTTCATGTTTTACTAAATTAAATAAATAATTAAAATTAAAAATTAATTACATCAATTGAAATATTATAATTTTTTTATTATAAAATAAAATAATAAATAGAGATGGTAAATTAATAAAGATGTACAAAATATGAGTGACTTGATAATAGAATCATGAATAGTTATTTTTGGGGTAAAATGATTGGTGAGGTATTTGTTTAAAGATAGAAGTTTTTTTACCTTTGATGTGGTAGTGATGTGGTACAAAAATACATAAATTTTGTATAGCACCATTGGAGGTGCTCTTATTTGTAGCAATTATAAACCCAACTATGAACATTAGGTTTTCTGTTCGCAGCTGCTGATGTGATGTTGCAAAAAAAAAAAAAACAGAAACAAAAGCATGGTTTTATAGGTTCATTCCTTGGTAGTATATGTCACAATATCAAATAGTTTGTTCAGAAAAACTCAGTTCATTACAAAGAACAGCTCAAACTAGTTTGGCTTCATTTTACCAGTTTGTTGATTGAAATGCTTGTAAAAGAATTTGCATAAAAGAGTAGCAACACACTATAGGACACCAAGAGATATGAACAGCCAAAGAAACTCGTCTAATACAAAAGAAACCGCATCTCTAGTCTTGAAGAGACGGAAATTTTTCTCCAGGCATCGACAAAATAGAGATCTAAATATACTGGAGAGCGTCTAACCATCTACAATGAACACTGGCATTGTAGCTTGTATATACCCTATGTGCTTCCATGTTTCACGTTGTATGATTTAAATGATAATAAATTATAAGAAACCCCAAAAAGAAATGTGATGTGCCATTCTAGGTAAGCAAAAATGGGTTCAAAATCTAGTACAAGCACCACCAATCAAAAAAGGGCAAGATATTTCAGGACGACTTCAAGATCTGCTTATGCAGAACTGAGGTTCCCTCGAATATCATCATCGAGTAGTTCTTCCTGTACTCATCCAGCTGCAATGCAACAAGCAGATAGAAAATGTAGATATAAGTCTACTTGAAGGATAGTTCGAGAATTCTGCAATGGACATAAACAAACAATAAGATTGAAAAACGAACCTGCTCATTGCTAAGCTTTTCAAAACCGAACCTGGTCTTCCACAACGATTCCGCTTCATCAGCAGCTGGGAGCACCAGGTCTTTGACGCTAAGAGATGCTAACAACTCCTCTATGCAGGAGAAGAGTGATTGGAAGTAGCCCTGCAAAAATAGCGAGGTGTGCAAGTATGATGAGGGATTTGAAGATTTTCATAATGGAAGCAAAAGGAAGTTGAGAAAGAGTAATCTCCTGTTAAGACTCCAGTTGAGTAAACGTACCTTTCCTTGGCAATCACTTCTCGTAGCAACCAAGGGAAGCTCTGCAACTTCCTCACCAAAAATCCGCACAATTGCTGCAGATACCACCACCGAGCTGTAGAAATATTTGATTGTATGAAAGGCCAAGTTCCAGAATGAGAATAAGAATATAACAAATAAGAGCAAAATCAAGTCACATATATTCTTACTCGACCATCAATATGGCACAATACATGCCACAAAATTCCTGGTCTTTAAATTTCCTCCTGCAGACCACAACAGCAATATTGGACAGAATCAAACATAAGAGTCGCAGAGACGAGATAAGTGAGGAAGTAGGGGAGAGTTATTACCCATAAACCATTGTTGGAATAAGGTCAACACGGCTGGTGCTTGCATCAGCAATAGGATCAAACCGGTCCTAAAGAAAATGGGTTAAGGAGATCAGCTCTTTGATAACTAAAAATAAGAAGAAAAAATAATGCTGCACATTAAATTCTGATTTGGTGCACAAAATGAAAATTCAGAG
This sequence comes from Scutellaria minor, assembly GCA_954870855.1. NCBI lineage: Eukaryota > Viridiplantae > Streptophyta > Magnoliopsida > Lamiales > Lamiaceae > Scutellaria > Scutellaria minor. The sequence continues at coordinate 8,685,664 of OX940729.1, forward strand.
TATTTGTTCAGGGTGACATCGAGTGACTATGACCAGCTTATTAAAATTTAGATCAAAGGTGGACAATGACATCAAATATGAATCTTGGAGATACCACGAAAGTACAAGAGCTAGGGCAAGTCTGGTGTTACTTTGGGTCTTTTCAAAAAACCTTTTAGGGAAATGTATTGGATGGATTGTGTATGCATGGCGAATGAAATGTGACTGGAGTTTTAGGGAAATACTAATGTGATCAATTATCATCAAAGAAAACATACGCTGATCTAGTGTTTGTGTCGTCACTATATCAAGATAATGATTGGAAATTTTGTTTTGATAAAAAGTAAAGTGAAAGATATGTACACACACACACACACACATATATATACATAGACATTTTGGATTGATGAGATAGTTGGATGATGAATAAAGATGAGAAAATGGTTTTGTAAATATAAAAATTCATGCTGGGGTTTTGAGGGAATAAAAATATCATCCCATCATACCACATCAACACATACATTTCTTAGGAGATGAAAAGGGACTCTGGAAATGAACCAAACGGTGAAGAGGAGAATGTCAACACAGAAAAGGAAGAAACTGACATTTGAGGTCTGCTGTCTACTATTTTAGTCATTGATCATCCGAGGAAATGAAGAAAAAATGAACCACCACTCAACCATTGATATTGAATGCATTTATTCAAACTTATAAAGAAGTATTCATTTACAGGATCCAACTGCTATCAATTCATAACATAAACAATGAGGGAATTTTGAGTAAGGAAGAAGATTTCACACCACATCTCATGTCTATGTTTATCGCAAATCAATTCAATTGTCTCTAAAGATGAAGAGTAGTGACACATCAAAAGATGCATTAAAGAATGAGGCAAAATAGAACTACAACGATTTCAAAGGAGAACATACTAATAAGGAAAGTAAACCACAGTCAATATTCAAGAGGTACTCACATGGAAAATAGAAACAGCACCAGAGAGCCACACCCTGGTGTCCTCTGAAGCATCTTTTCCTCTGAGCAACCTCCATTTTATATCAAGCTCAGGAGTCTGCTCTGAACCTTGTCCATCACCTTTCTTCTCCAGAATGTTTAAAACAGCTTCTGGAAGCCTCAGCTCACCATCGCCAATCTGCTTCTGAAGGGAAGAATGAATATTGTTGCATTGACTGCTGCAGAACCATTCATTTTCTGGCAGTGCCTGCAGTTTTACCATACAACTTGTTCGTAACTGAGGTATGGAGTGCTTTTATCAATTCCAGAAACTCAGGAAACATAGACATAGATATAGTGCAAACCTTCAAATCATCGATGTTTTGCTCCTTCAGACATCCGACATGGTATTCTTTCTCACACTACAAACAGAACAGAGTTTATCATGCTTCAGACATCAGAAACAGCAAACATCTTGAGACTCCTACACTTATGTCAACAAATAAGAGCGTGCATTTCTACCTGATCGCATATTATAACAGTACGGCTGTCAAATCCTGAGCTGCTGAAACCATCACTTCTGCAAGAACCACATATCAACAAGGTTACCCAGAAAAACGAAAAAGAGAGAGAAAGGGAAAGAAAAGAGAAAGGTACAGAAAAAGAAAAAAGGTTGGAGGTCTTTGGGGTTGGGGCAGATAGGAGCCTTAATTATAAATATCCAGTAACACTAGAATCAATATAACAATCTGCAACTTTATTTTCCCTGATTTATAAATGTATTTAAGAACTTTAGGGGGATAATTAAATGCATAGGCATAATTTTTTCACTATACAACACACAAAGGTTTGAATGAAATGCCAAACATAAAACGGTGAAAATATCAAAAAAGGTAAGCAGATAGACAACCTGCAAATGACGCATCCACTATCGGTGTTCATTTCAACTGTTCCAATAATGCGGATGCACCTTCGCGTTATCTCTTCCAGGGGATCAACCCCAGGGACTCTTCCAGCAGCTATTGCATTTATGTTGCATTCCGCAAACTTTTCCCTTTCAAACATGTTCCGGCAATATTTACAGTACCATGTTTCTGTAGGAAGACTTGTGACACCAACACATTCTGCACCAGTAACCAAGACCACAGATTAGTCATATAAGAAGTGGGAAAAGCAATTAAAATGATAAGAACAAAGTAACCTAGAATTGGAGCTCGCAGGAGTTAGTAACAAAAGGTAAGTAATGGACTTAATTTGTAGATATCAACAACAATAGAAAAACAATACATCTACAACCAGGTAGAAATTGAGATAATAGAATGAATGGAGGGTTAAATGCAAAAATCAACCTAAAGTATTACCGTTTTTCAATTTGCAACTTAAACTTTTTTTTTATCCGATTGCAATCTTGAAGTTCTGGAGTTTATCCAACTGCAATCTAATTCCCTTTTCCGACCATTTTTCCGACAATGTGGAAATCACATGATTTAATTTTTTCACTTCACAACCTAAACTTTGTTTTTTTTTAAAATCCAATTGCAACCTCAAATTCTGAAATTTATCAAAACATATCCTAAAGCAGAGGTTGCATTTGGATAGAAGAAACAAAGTTTAGGTTGCAAAGTGAAATTTTTTAATCATGTGCTGGAAAAATGATCGGAAAAGTAATTTAGGTCGCAATCGGTTAAACTCCAGAACTTCAAGGTTGCAATCGGATAAAAAAAAAAAGTTTTGGTTGCAAACTGAAAAATGCCAATACTTTGGGTTCATTTTAGCATTTAAATCTAGAATGGAGGATGAATCAAAAGAATGATTCGCAGTGTTCTAATGACGAGATTTCTTAGTGCTTATTGTAATAGGAATCATCAATAGTATATGCCACAAAGGCATAAAACTTAAACCCGCAAATTTTATACTATAATACATTCATATAAAGCTCCCAGTAATAAAATATTTCATAGCAATGCTATATTTTTTTTATTCTGACCGGTGTGAAAAGCTCTTGGACAGTTTTCACAGCATAACAAATCTCCTCCATCCTCACAAATAGAACAGAGATCATCATTCTCCGCTGAAGACGATTTACGGTTTTTGGATAGTTCGAGAGATAGCTGATGTAGAGAAACTCCATTGGAAGTGTATATGCTCATGTACCTGCAAGCAATCACATCCAAGTCAATGGAAATGAACCAGAAAATGTGTATATCAAACTTCTTATACTCCCCCTGACTCAACTCATGTACCTAGTAATCCTTTTGTTGCATCAGTTAAAATTACTTACATTTATGCTGTAGAGATGTATAAATAATCAAGTGCAGCGTAACCCCATAACAATATGAAAACAACAAAGTCAAAATAAATTCTTACGGCTTTCGACGGGAATTAAAACCGGCATGAGCTTCAAACTGTGAGGGGCTCACCTGAACAGCAAGATTTCCAACATCACCGATAAGTAACTTCTAGGCACATACAAAAATATGAATCTAAAATTTTCATGTAAGAAGACAGAAAATACCACTCTATTGCAGCAGAAGCAAAGGATGGCACCATCTTGCTTTTTACCATCAAGCCTTTTCTACTCCAAAGCAAGAACATAATAAACAGTCAGCAACCATTTTCAACAAAAAAAAAGTCGGTTCATTTCAGTAACACCAGACTACCTTTACAGTGCCCATAAGCAATTTTGAGAAACTATTTAGAGCTAATAATAGTTCACATTCACCTGTCCATGCATAACATACGACAAAATAGTGCCATCAGGGAGCAGATCTTCTGCCAATACATTTTTATGCATCCTCAAATCCCTGCATAATGGAAATACAAAATCAGTCTTATGATGTAAATAGCGATGGAATGTAGTATTAAAAAGACGCCAGCGATTGTGAAAATACAGAATGCATGGCACAGATTTAAAAGATACTTACTTCCGTGTTAGCTTCCCCTGACGTTTCATTTGAGGTTGACTGTTCAAAGAAATTTGAGAACTTTCTGGATCTTCTTCAGGCTCATAACTAGAGGATACACGAGCCGACAAACCAACCAATGGGGACCTAAATGTTCATCATAATAGAGCAGTTCAGTAAACACAAACAACAAAGAAGGTAACAGACAAATAGGGTATGCTGAATGCAAAGTAGTCCCAAAGCTAATTAACAAGAGAAACTTCAATAAATTTTGTTAGTCCTATGGGCCTTTTGGAGACATTTTCCTTCAATATCTGCTCGTCCCAAAAGTCCTAAATTGGCTGTGTGTGTCTATTTATTTGCCCATTGATTAAAAAGACAATGAAAAGGCATGCTTACATGATTAGGTGGCAAAAACCTGAGCAGAGATTGACAAAAGTTTCCTCCCTCAACTGCAGGGTTTGCTTTTATTTGGTTATGCTAATATTGTATACAGCACAGACCAGAGCCACTACTCATATTATACCTGAGCAGAATTTGAACTCGAAACCATATAATATAAACAATTCTCCATCAGTCTTTTCTCTACATTATCCGCTGATAAGTCTATACTATGAACATATTCACTACTATGGTGTCCTTAAATTTGTTTAGTCAATGTTAAGGTTACTGGACTCAGAATGCTTAGAACATATATTGTGCTAACTCAAATTTGATTACATTCATTTGGTCCTCACAGCTAGCAACATTACCCATGGGCGGTGGTATCACTGATCTGAGTATGACTTGGACCAGACTCCTTGGACAGAACACAGGAATCACAGAGTAGCATTGCTCTGCCAGAACCAGATTCAGAAATCAACCCTGAAAGCATAAATTCAAAAGAGACAAAAGAAAAGGAGCGTTCAATATCCTATTCAAGCACATATGCAACTTCTGAAATATCAGAGAAATGAGCACGAACATCATCACCTCTGCAATTGAGACAGAAAACAGCTGTATAATTTGAACGACCAATGGCTTTCTGGATGACAGATTCCAGAGAATCTGAAAGATTTGCTTTGCAAGCATTGAGTACATCTCTGAGACTCTTGCCATTCTCCAAATAAATATATTCTGGTGGGCGCTTATTGCCACTACGAGCATGCGATTCAAATATATTAGGCGTGATGACCTACACCGACAACCACAAGTTAATAGAATAATCCAAATCAACCGGGAGTCAACAATGTTCAAAGCATTTACCTTTTTACCCTTGCATCCATCACATGAACATAATATCCCAGTTCCTTGAATAACTCCCTGAAGTTCAGATTCTGGTCGGCTCCTCCCCTGCAAAAGTTTGTATGAGAGAAAAACCAATCAATCACATATCAAAAAGGTAAGGTTGACCAAAAGCAATAGTAAAATATTCTTACCTTTGATCCCTGTATATAGCGTACTCGAAGACCCTCAAGCAACCCCGTTTCAAGAAGGTCTCTCAACTTTCTGGGTATTCTTTTTAACCCAACTTTTTTTGACATTTTCATCTCCAACTTTGATGGACTTGTGGTCAATGTATCAACTGTTCCTGCCCCTGCTCCTATGTTTATCTCCCCATCCCGCAGCTTCAAAGCCGAGCGCGTAAACCTCTTCAATGGCTTCTCTGATGCCATACTTGCACCATCTTCATTACTTTCACATCCTAAATGAGAGGCCCCTCTAACTGTTCCATCATCTTCTTGAATAGAAACTCTATCACTACGTCCAACCTCAGTTACAGGTGAACTCATGCACAATGACTGGGCAGCGCATTCACTAAAACCGGCCCCCACTTTCCCTTCTTCACACACCTCAACAGAAACTAAGTCAGCATCTAGATTTCTTGTACAGTCTGCTGAATTAGATAATACATCTACTATGTCCCTATCTGCCCCTCCATCACCACCCAAAATATTAACAACCTCCAACTGCCCTGCATCTTTCCCTCGCAATTTATCTTCTTCTTCCGCCTTTTTCATTTTCTGAGAATCAGATCCCTTTATTTTCTTTCTATCAGTTACCACATAACCTCTGCTGGAACTACCAACACTTTGGGACCTTGTCACTCTCCTTCTGCCAGCTGGAAGATCCCTCATTTCTGACTGAGCCTTCATGATGAATGCAAACTCCCTCTTCATCCCAGTACGAATGGATGACACCATTATCTCGCTTGTGTCCATGTCCTTCAACAGTGAAACAGAAAAATAGTAGAAAGTAACTTAAATTACATAGGCCTACTGTCAAATATTGAAGGCACCTACTATCTTTAAGTCTTCATCAACATCAATCAAATAGGCCTGCTATCAAATATCAAAGGTACATATTATCAACAAGTCAAGACCTTCATCAGGAGGAAAATGGAAGATTCATAATAATCAGAATAAAAGGGCAATGTGCGATTTTCTCAATTTCACTTCGTAGAGTCCTAGTACCATGTCATGTCAGAATACAGTCTAGTATTCTACATCACCATTACGAAAGAAACAAATACATCATCTATAGACCAAAAATGTCTTAAGGCTATAGCATAAGTGGCACTACATGTACTTATTTATATAACAATTACATCTCCCTAGTGTGATCACCACGAGAAAGAAACTATCACTGCAAACCTTAGTATTCCACCTTATTACTCAAATATTAAACAGAGAACTTTTCAATTGGTCATATTGTTAAGAAAAAAAAAAGTTAATTTGACCTTATCAATTAAAAAGACAATTAGAAAACTGGGATTTCAAAATCGGGTGTGTCTTACTTGGGCATTGTAATTGCTCGAGCTATTGACTTTATCCATTTATATCTCTGCAACACAGAATAGACGAAAAATTATAATTGGATAATTAGTAATTTTAAATCATTGACTCCAAATTTTGACAAAAACTTCAACTTTTTAAAGCCATTTTAAAGTTCTTCAATATGCAAAGTCATATATTTGGAGTCTTGGACTAGCACGAAAAAATGCACAAGAGGCACTGAGAGGCGCAGGAAGCGCGCCCCCATGAATAGTGCCTGCCTCTTGCTTGTAGAGGTGCAACAGCCTGCATTCCATGCACCTCACAGGTCTCTAACAACTATGAGTATCTAGTCAAATTAATGAAAACTGCTGAGCTCAAAGATTAAACAAATGCAGGTTCACCGAAATTATGATGAGTAATATTATCAAACATATGAGAGGACGAATCATAGCTAAAAGCTAGTAAACAGACCAACAGTGATTTTTGGGTCAGCTAACATGCCAACAGGGTTATTGTCACAACAAAGTAGCTAATGAAGGAAAATGATTCACTTGAAGTTTATTTTATTGATTGCCAGCAGCCATTTGAAAACTATATTAAAGTTGTATATTTATAGAAACATGTTACGGAGATTGCAATCACTTATCAGAGAACCAGATGCTCGTAAACTTGATCCTCACAACAGTATTTACTTCCAGCCATAACTGTGGGAGGAAAGGGCAATTGACCGAGAGAGAAAGAGAGAGAGAGAGTAGCGGCAGTGTAGTGGGGGCAACATTTTTGAGTGAAACTTACCAACATATCATATCAGACTACAAAATCTTAACATATGCATGGAGATTCATACTAAATCACCAAAGACACTGGAGGGGGGAATGACAATTCATAAATTGATACACATTGAGCAATACTTTCAATTGGGTTTTCGAAATGGGCAGAGAGAGAGAGAGAGAGTTTTCTGTGCGCATAACGATAAAATGAGTTAATAATGCAGTTATATCTTAATTCTTAGGGAAGTATGAGCTCTCTCTTTGAAAGCATGGAATTATGTGTTATTAATAATTTTCTAAATGATAAGAAAACCTGAGCACACAATATACAGGAAAAGATATATGATTATAGTTAACTGACTACAATGATTAAAATCAAGAAGCTCAACCCCTCAGTACGAGCAGAAAGGAGGGGAAAGCTTCTGCAAACATATAACCAAGGAATAATACCTTACCAACACTTAACCTAAATGATTAAAAAATATCATGTAGACTAAAAGAAAATAAAAAAAAAACAAATCATAAATCAAGAAAACCAAACTGCTAATACAGCAGTCTAAACACCAAATCCCACGTTCTAAATATCAGTTTCCAGGGAATTTGTCTATATGTAATAAAAATCCATAAATAACATAGACACACCAAATAAACATCTTGCTCGGTTCTCATATTTTATGAGCAAAACAGAAACAAATAACACCACTAACCCGGGTGGAGAACGCCAATGTGAACACAATCAGCACCACACAAAAATATTGGGAGTTCTGAAATTTGAGAAAGTTAAACCTAAATTCATCCACTAGTGCAAGATATTATCATTCATTCGATTCAATCAAGATTTGCCCAGCAAGAACACTCGGCATTCCACGCACAGACAGATGGTCAGAATCAAAAACAAAAACCCTTAAACCATGGGGAGAATCAAGAGCTGAGGAGAAAATCTTGACATACCTAATTCACTGCGAACGCCAATAATGCAGAGAGAGGAAGCCGATTGGTTGGAGGGCGGTGAACTCCAATTTCCCAAGGAAAAATCGGAGGGAAGATGGAGAATTGTGCAGAGTATTGGGGGAAAAATAGACCTACAGCGTAGGTATAGCAGGGGTCATCTTTCTGATAAATAAACTCCTCCATATTTAAATTCCTGCTTATATATATAAACATAATATATGTACGTATATACAATTTGTGTGTATGTATATGTTTTTCACTTTTTTAGTATCTTTTGCCATTTTGGCATCAATAGAATACCAAATTGTGTACATCAATTATTCTTTAACGATTCCCAATAGTCAAAACATTAAAAAAAAAATCATATATTCCAATATATTTTAACTTTCCACATAAATATAATAGACTCTCATGCTATAATTGAATCTCGAGTATAAGATCGTCTCACATGAAACCTTATATGAGATGAAGTTTATATGGATCAGTAAATGCGGTTCAACTCCTTCAATAAGATCGGTGATTTTTGTGTTTTAAAAAAAACTAATGCATATCCCAATGTTCCTTCTGAAATTTGAGAAATCGGGAATAAAAACTAATTACTAGTCCAAAGGGCTAGTAATTGAGGTCATTTGTCAATTTAATGAATTTTTAGTTTTTTTAATAAACCTGTTTTGAGATGTCAATTAGGGTGTCTTGGGTTTGGGTGACGTGGAGTAATTTTTTTTTTTTTTTTTTTTTTTTTTTGGGTAGCTAGAAAAAATATTAGATAGTCAAAATCAAACAGAAAATCGTTTGATGATGAGGTAATTCTGATCACATTAGTAAAAAAAAATGTACTCAAATTTAAAATTATAGATTATGTGAGTTTTAAAATGGTGGTAGGAGATGTGTTGTGAATTTTGTGATTATTGAAGAAAAACATACGTGTCACAATATATATATATATATATATATATAATAAAATATAATATAAGAAGAATTTTTTACCTAAAAGGTCCAAAAGTTAAGTCTTTAGTTTAATAAGCAAATGTTATTCAATTACAAAAAACCAAAAATAAAATAAAATTTTGAGGAAATTTATTTTCCTATAAGTGACATTTGAGCAGATCTCAAAATTTTCGATGATTTGTTTTTGCGAGAAAAAAAAAAGGATTTGAATTTATGACGAAAAATATCATGTCTGACCTTTTAGCAAATTAAGAATAGAACTATATTAGAAATATAAAATAAAAAATCTATTTTACAAATATAAAATAAAAAATATATAAAAAAATTATAACTAACACAATTAATAAACTCATAAAAATTGTTAAAAAAAATTTCTTTTTACAACAGAATGGCTCTACTAATTTTAATCTATCAACAATGGGTGTGATTATTCAAAAAAAAAAAAAAACATTAAACCTCAAAAGTCCTATATTAAAACCAAATTTATTGGTTTAAAATTTTCTTTAAATGATTTTTTCCAAGATTTATCACATTAGAATGGAAACTTTGAGTTTTTGAAAATAAAAGTTCCAATAATTTTTTATTTTTTTGGAAATAATTTTCTTGTAATTACTAAAGAATTAAAGACATGCATGAAGAAAATTTTGTGAATGCAACTTGACCATATTAAACGAAGGAATAATGAAATTAACATAAAAAGAAACAAAAATGTTACCTTAAAAAAATTGAAATGGTGAACGATTATGTATCGAATGATTCACAGTTCTTGGATGTAGCACAAGATCGACTCTTCCTGCAAAGGATCTGCAATTTTAGGGTTTTTTTTTTTTTTTCAGATTTATGAAGGTTGTGAAGACAATGGAAGTGATTAGAAATAGAAGTGATGTGTTTTTGCTTTAGGTAAACCACAAATGTAAAGGCTCTTTGGCTTTTATAGAGAAATGTGAGTTTGAAAATATATATTTGTTAAAAAAATAATATTAGATGTATTTTTATCTGTGTGTATATATATAATTATAATGTATTTTTTACTTGTGTGTATCATTAAAAACGTAAGATATGGTGACACTTATTGTTCAAAACGACGTGGTTTTGCTGAGGTTAACATGAGTTGTAACTCTTTCTTCGGTTTTAATTATTTGTCGCTATTCATGATTTTAGGTGCACCGTCAAAAGCAAGTGACGCGTCAGAATTTATTATTTAGAATGATGTGGTTTTCTTGAGGTAAACGTGAGTTATAACGCTCCCTCCGTTGCCCATTTTTGTCATTATTCTTTCTCTGGTGTGTTTTGTAAAGTGAATGTGAGTTGTAACGCTTTTTCCATCGGTATTATCGTCTTTATTGTAACGTTAATTAATTTCTATAACAAGAAATTTTGAAAAAAAAAAACTAGATTATAAATTTAGACATTTTATTGTAGAATTTACATAATTACATAATAATTGACTTTCAATATTTCTGACTTTAATTTTCATGACCTACCAATACCATTTACTCCCTCCATCCCCACCCCATTAAAAAAAAAAAAAAAAGAGTTTTCAAAAATACATTTTATCTCAAAGAAAAGAATTATATTTTAAAAGTCTAAGTGAGTGAACAAATTGATTGAGAGTATGAGTCTAAAAAATAATAGAATTGTAGTGAAACTCAAACTAAAGGCATTCAAAATCGAACAAATATGTTGATTGTTTGACTTTATCTGAATTGAATCGTTTTGATTTTATTTTATTTTTTCCAAACTCAATCATATTAAACTGAAAATATAAAATATTTAAGGAAGTGACTATATGTAAATGTATAAATATCATCTAATAAAATGGTATCAGAGCCATGGGAGTAGTATAATATTTAGAAAACAGTCAAGATCTAACACATTTCTCATCCTCATGAATATATTTGGTATAAAAAATACTGTTAAAAACAGTATGATTGAAGATTATGATATTCCTGAAAATCTTGATCTCCTTAATAAATGGACTATTCCTAAAATTGAACCAAAATTGGTTTATAAATTAGGAACTTTTGAAAAAATGGGATTTAGACAGATTGTTAAAACAACTGAATCCTCTATTCCTCTACATGATGAAGAAATGGTTATACGTTTACTAAATAAAAATGATCTTATTCCTTTTAAATTTCACAAATTCCTTCATATAGGATGTGTTCAAATTGCCTTCAGACCTTTAACTCTTGAAGGATTACCAGAAAGTTTTCTTGCTACTCTTAGAGATGGAAGAAATCTTAATTGGAAACAATCCCTTATGGGAATTATTCAATCCAGCTTGGCACATGGTCCAGTCTATTTTGATGTTTATCCTAATCTTTCTCTATCTCTCTCTGATATAAACATTCTTGATGCTCTTACCCTGAATGTTAAAACACATGGTTATAACTATATTTCAGGAACTGAAGTTATATGTATATGTTATAGAATTTATTATAAACCTCTTTTTACTTTAAATCCTATGTGTAAAAGAGTTGATAAGAATTCTAATGAAACCATTCTTATTGAAACAAATTTCAATAAATCCAAAATAACAACTAGGAGAGCTATTAAATGGGAAGAAATTGTTTTCCCTGAAAACTGGATAATTGAACATGTTGTTCCAAAAAATCCTATTATAAATGATAAATTTCAAAATATTATTCAGACAAATGAAGGATCTGTTCATATACAGTTTGAAAATCAACAAATAAAAAATTTGTCATCTTTATATAGATCTAATTCTAGTCATTCTTTTATTTCTCCTATCGATTATAATTTGGATAATCCTCAAACTTCTAGAGCTTCGACTTCTTATTTTAGAGAAGATATTAGATCTCAATCCTCTAGAAAAGATGAAGAAAACAGTTTTGATAACATCATAATAAATAAAAATAATATTGTTCATAATATAAAAGAGACTGATACATTATCAGAAATGAACTTTACAATTTAATTTATGGATTTAAACCAAAAAATAGATTTTTCCAAAGGCTCTAGTGCTAGAGCACATATAAATAAAGAATTTTATAATTCCAAATGGGATGCTTTTAGAAAATGGTATTTTGAAAACTTTTCTGAAAAAGAATTGAAGTTTTTTGTACAAAGCTTTTATGAGTTTTGTGAAAAACATAATAAAATTATATATTTTGTTCCTTGGTTTTTCAATACTTTTGTTGAACAATATATCTCTGTCATAGAAAGAGATTATAAGCTTTCTTCATGTCAAATACAGAAATCTGTATTTCCTCCTCAATCTGCTTTTCAAATTGAAAAAAATGACAAACAAATTAATTTTATTGCTTTTTCAAAAATATTTGAAAATGATACACTCCAAATTACTGTTCAACATATCAATCATCTTCTTGAAAAACAAAATTATACAAATCTTTATTTGACTATTCTTGGTGAAGAGATTATATCTCTTAAAGATAGAATTGAAAAAATCGTTTCTCAAACTAAACCTAATGATAATATTCAATTAGAAAACGAAACAGATATTGTTTCTATTGTTTCATCTTCTATCCAACCTCCTCCTGATACAAAAAATTTTAGGATTAAAACTTATGCCTCTCAATTAGAAGCATTTATAGAAGAAAAGTTTAAAGCCTTTAACATTTCTGTTCTTGATGAAGAAGATATAGAACAGATTAATAAAATGAAATGGGCTGATAGACCTACTCTCAATAAATATTATTATAATAGACCTACCCCTATGGACGTTCTTAATGAAGAACAAGAATATACTATCTCAAACAGCTATAATGGGAAAAGTATTTATGAATGGAATCTTAATGGTAATACCTTTACACATATTTATACGATTGCACATAGAATTCTCATATATAGCACTATATGCAAAAATACTGGTAATACTGATAAAGAAATTGCTAAAATGGTTATATCAGGCTTTACTGGACAATTAAAAGGTTGGTGGGATAATTATTTAAAACCAAATCAAAGAAGTGAGATTTTAGGATCCATAAAAAGTGAAAATGGAATCCTTGTTGAAAATGCGGTTTACTCCCTTGTTACCACCTTAATTGAACATTTTACAGGTAGATATACCGATAACAGTGAGACTATTAGAACTCTTCTTAATGATTTAAGATGTAAAACTCTTACTGAATTTAGATGGTATAAAGATACTTTTTTATCCAGAATATTTGAATTACCAGAATGTAACTCTAACCATTGGAAAGCTAAATTTATAGATGGTCTTCCAAATCTTTTTGCTGAAAGAGTTAGAAAAATTCTTAGAAAAGATAATATTTCTATTATATATGATAATTATACTTATGGAAATCTTATAAATATATGTATTCAAGAAGGAATATCTCTTTGTAATGATTTAAAATTAAATCAACAAATTAAAATTCAAAATCGACTTGAAAAGAAACAACTTGGTCAATTTTGTGATCAATTTGGTATGGAAATATCCAAAGATAAAAAATATTATTCACATAAACATAAAAATAATGATGAGAAACAAAAATCATATTTTCGAAAAAGAAAAAGATATAAAGATAAAGATAAGTATAAAGAGTATAAAGAGAATGAAAGACATTCTTTCAAAAAGAATAAATATAAGAAAAGAGAAAGGAGAGATTCTCCTATTATTTGCAGAAAATGTGGTAAGCCAGGACATTATGCAAATCAATGTTGGGCTAAAGAAAAAATTAAGAATCTTGATATTAATAATGATATGAAAGAAATTATTTATAATATAATTTCATGTCCGGTTTTCCTCTAAACAAAAGAAATGAGAGAGCATTATATAGAGGAAAACCGGACATGAAACCGGACATGAAACCCCGGATTCCAAAAAAAAAAACAGAACAGTGATATGTCACAAAAAGTGAATAGTGAAATGTCACTAAAGTGAACAGTGAAATGTCACTTAACTATTATACTTCCTCTAGTGTCGTTTTCTGTTATGTCGCTCTGTCTCCTTGAAACATATTGTGGAAGAAGATTTGACTTTGATGGAGACACTCATCAGTGGCTGGATACTTATCCATATTCCTTTGAAATTTTTGATCAAGAATTTTTAAACTCTTTTTGTATTTCCTTATAATACAATTTTCCAATGCAATTCTTTCCATAAGAATATCAATATGGATATTTTTTTCTGGTTCTGGATGTAATTCAAGGACAGCCTGTCGAAATTCTCTGTGTCCTTCATCAATAATTGCTTGTTTGTTAATTCTCCATTGAGAATAACAAAAACATCTTGCACAGTCTCTTTTGTGCCTTTGATTGAAGCGATTTGAAAGATTCATAAAATCTGTTCATCAAGAAATCATTATTAATGAGAAGTGGAAGGAGTATTTTCCTTAAGAGATTTCTTAATTTTCTCAAATGCATTCTCAATAGCAAGATCTCCATCATTAATAGCAAGATCTTCAATATCATCGTCTGGATCTTGTGCATCTTGTGTTAAACAATTGAAACTCGTATCTGAGTTCATGGAAGTATCAGATTCTGAACTTTTAATTTGTCTGGAAATATCTCTCTTCATCTGTTCAAGAAATATCTCTATGATTTTTTTCTTTTGGATAAATCTCAGAATATTTCTGAGTAAAGAGTTTGAAAGGACTAATATTATCATCCTCAAGCTTTTTCTCTTGATCTTGTTTATAAACTTCGATCTTTTCTTTTATCTTTTCAATGGTTTCATAACAAAAAATTTCTTCTGTATCGGGATCAATGCGAATAAGCTTCTCCCAGAATTTACAGAGACAAACTCTCCATAAACATGGAGCACCATAATTGGTATAACCAAAAATTGGTTTCCATTTCCAAATCCATGGAACACCGAATTCTATGTAGAACATACAGGAAGATTTTCCTTCGATGTATACATCTTTAGAATTGTTTTGAACAATCGGTGAGATAGTAACCCATTCATTCATAAGTTCACTGAAACATTTTGGAAGGATCTCAATAGAAGGACCAAAAGTTCTCCACCAAGTAAAGAACCATGTAGGAATTGGTTTGTGAAAAATGTTTTCACAAATTTTTATAAACCAAGTATGTTTTCTCTTCTTGTTCTCAAGATAGAAAGTTTTATAAAAACTATCAATATAGTCATAATAATTAAATTTGAAAGTCGTATTATGACTAGGAGAAAAAATATCCTTCTCATTTAAGGGAGAAATTCCCCATTCCTCAAAAGATATAATCTTTTTGATAATAAATTTGGAAAAACTATAATTTCCTTTATCTTGGGTATTTCCTGATGAAAAGTGAGTGATTTCAACACTTTTAGTTTCCATAAGAAGATTTTCAAAAAATCCTCTTTGTTTATATGAACCATAAGGTGTTGAGTTATTACTCAAGTATCTTTCCATGATATTCCATGGATTTTCTGCCCATTGAGCATCTTTTTCTTCTATAAGAAGAATGATTTCTCTTTTGTCATTCTCAATATAAAGATGTGAATCATCATCATCTTTTGCAGCATTGACATATGATGTCTGAGAATTAAGATCTGGGATATGTCCCTCTTTCTGTTGTTTCTGTTTAAGAAACTCTTGAAACTCATTATGAAGAGGGTTTTCTGAATTCATGCTTTCAGAAATGTTTTGAGCTATAAGCTTCTTTTTTCCCTGTTGGAGAATAACATTAGAGGAATTTCCTCGTCCTCCATAATTCAGATTTGGGGGTTTTCCCCTTCCTCCTCTTCCTCTATAAGAGGAAAAGTTTCCGCGACCCTGAGTATTCATACCTGTAGATTCAAGCATGTAAATATTCTCGGGTTAAAAAATCAGGAAGATGATTTTCTTCGCCTTTTTTATAAATGATATTAAAATCAAAAGGAGCTAAATGAGCTTGCCATCTTGCAAACATTTGTTTTGAAACATCATGTTTAAAATCTTTTATAAACATAAATTTCGCAGATTGACAATCAGTTTTTATAATAAACTTTTGATTATATAAATCATCTTGAAATTTTAGAACACATCTAACAATGGCTAAAATTTCTTTAGCAACAGTAGAATAATTTTTTTGAGCATTATTCCAGTTACCAGAATAGAATCTAACAAGATATTCTTGTTTATTTTGAGGATTAATCTGTTTAAGAATACCTCCAAAACCAATGTCAGAGGCATCAGTTTCAATAATTTTTTCCCATTGAGGGTTAGCAAGCATAAGGCATGGAAGGTTTTTAACCTTTTCTTTAATCTTTCTAACAGCTTCAGTATGTTTATCTGACCATGGTAAAGGATTTTTCTTGAGTCTGTCATAAAGAATAGCAGATTCTTTATTGAGATTTTCAATATAAGGAGAAATATAATTAAGACTTCCAAGAAATCTTTGTAATTGAGTTTTATCAGTAATAATGTCTGGAAATTTTGATCCAAATTCAATACTTCTTTGTATAGGAATGATATTTCCTTTTTCGATATTGTGTCCAAGAAATCTAATATTTGTTTGGAAAAGAATCATTTTTGGCTTGGAGATAACAAGACCATTTTGTATAACAATTTTTTTTAAAAATTCTAAGTGTCGAAAATGATTTTCAATATCTTTAGAAAAAACAAGGATATCATCAATATTTACAATAATGAAATCACTATAAGGAGTAAAAATATCATTCATAATTTGTTGAAATTCAGAAGGAGCGTTTTTTAGGCCAAAAGGCATAACATTCCATTCATAATGTCCTATAGGAACATTGAAAGCAGTTTTATATCTATCAGTTTTGTTAATTTGGATTTGCCAAAAACCAGATTTTAAATCAAATTTTGAAAATATTAAAGCATGAATTAATCTATCAAGAAGATCTTTTTTATTAGGAATAGGATGTCTAATCCATTTTAAAACCTTATTAAGAGGTTTATAATTAATAACCAGTCTGGGTATACCACGTTCTTGTTCAGAATGTTTATTAACATAGAAGGCTGTACAAGACCATGAAGACTGAGAAGGAGAAATGAGTTTCTTATCAATAAGAGATTTGATCTCTTTTTTACATAATTCTAGATATTCAGAATTCATTTGACAAGGTCGTGCCTTAGTAGAAATATTTTCTTCTTTGAAATTATCTTCATAAGGAAGAGAAACAATATGTTTCTTTCTTTCCCAAAAAGCATTAGGGAAATCATTACAAATCTCTAAAGAGAAATTATTATGAATGATTTTTATTTTATCTTGTAATTTAGGATTTTTGAGTTTTTCATCAATAGATAAGAAATTAATTTCTTCTTTCAAGGAATTAATATGAAAAACCTTTCTATCAATTTTTTCTTGAAGTTCATTAAGAATACGATGAATAGGTTTAGTAATAAAATCAAAACTTATAGGTTTATCCTCAAAAGTTCCTATAAGGCCTTTAGAATTAACAGTAGTTAAAGGATAAATTTGATGTAAAAAAGGAAGTCCAAGAATAAGCTGGCTAGATATATCTTTGGCCAAGAGGAAACTAGTAGAAATGCATTTTTTATCTTTACAAATATAAACTTTAGGAAGTTTATAATTAATGTTAAGAGGTTTTCCTCCAGCATGTGAAAGAGAATGAGAAGTTTTATGGAAATACCTGGTTGGTATAAGTCCTTCTTGTATGACATTTAAATCAGCACCGCTATCAATCATAGCTATAAAATCTTTTTTATATGAATTATCTATAAGAAGAGTAATCTTAGTATACCATTTTTGAGATATAACCATAATAATAGTAGAAAGATGATTCTTTTCAAGAGATATTTCTTCAAATTGTTCTTCAACGGATATGTTTTTCCCTTTCTCAATAGTTGAAATACGTTGATTAAGTTCATAATTGCTTTCTTTAAGAATTTTAACATCGTTTTTTAAATTATTTACTTCATAAAGTAAATCTTGTATAGTAATAGGATTTTGATTATTATATTTATTTTTTAATATTTTATTAACTTCAACCATAGAATAAGCATTATTAGAAGAAACTATTTTATCTTCTTGCTTAAAATCAGAAGTAGAAGGAATGTCTTCTATTTGATCAATAATACTAGTTCTTAACTTGGGATCTTTTATCCTTTTAAGAAATTCAAGGATATTATTATCAGTAAGAGTATTAATATTTAAATCTTTGAATTGGGACATAAGTTTATAAAATTCTTCATCTTTGTCATTAATATTAATATCATCATTAATATTATTATGAATTTCACTTATGTGATTTATACAAGGTTTTCCTTGTATACAATTTTCACATTCTTCTTTTGAAAAAATAGAATCATTATCTTGATTATTAGAAGTATCTGAACTGTAATAGCTTCTGGAATGATCAGTTTCAGAATTATTATCAAAAATTATATTATAAATAATTTCTTTCATATCATTATTAATATCAAGATTCTTAATTTTTTCTTTAGCCCAACATTGATTTGCATAATGTCCTGGCTTACCACATTTTCTGCAAATAATAGGAGAATCTCTCCTTTCTCTTTTCTTATATTTATTCTTTTTGAAAGAATGTCTTTCATTCTCTTTATACTCTTTATACTTATCTTTATCTTTATATCTTTTTCTTTTTCGAAAATATGATTTTTGTTTCTCATCATTATTTTTATGTTTATGTGAATAATATTTTTTATCTTTGGATATATCCATACCAAATTGATCACAAAATTGACCAAGTTGTTTCTTTTCAAGTCGATTTTGAATTTTAATTTGTTGATTTAATTTTAAATCATTACAAAGAGATATTCCTTCTTGAATACATATATTTATAAGATTTCCATAAGTATAATTATCATATATAATAGAAGTATTATCTTTTCTAAGAATTTTTCTAACTCTTTCAGCAAAAAGATTTGGAAGACCATCTATAAATTTAGCTTTCCAATGGTCTGAGTTACATTCTGGTAATTCAAATATTCTGGATAAAAAAGTATATTTATACCATCTAAATTCAGTAAGAGTTTTACATCTTAAATCATTAAGAAGAGTTCTAATAGTCTCACTGTTATCGGTATATCTACCTGTAAAATGTTCAATTAAGGTGGTAACAAGGGAGTAAACCGCATTTTCAACAAGGATTCCATTTTCACTTTTTATGGATCCTAAAATCTCACTTCTTTGATTTGGTTTTAAATAATTATCCCACCAACCTTTTAATTGTCCAGTAAAGCCTGATATAACCATTTTAGCAATTTCTTTATCAGTATTACCAGTATTTTTGCATATAGTGCTATATATGAGAATTCTATGTGCAATCGTATAAATATGTGTAAAGGTATTACCATTAAGATTCCATTCATAAATACTTTTCCCATTATAGCTGTTTGAGATAGTATATTCTTGTTCTTCATTAAGAACGTCCATAGGGGTAGGTCTATTATAATAATATTTATTGAGAGTAGGTCTATCAGCCCATTTCATTTTATTAATCTGTTCTATATCTTCTTCATCAAGAGCAGAAATGTTAAAGGCTTTAAACTTTTCTTCTATAAATGCTTCTAATTGAGAGGCATAAGTTTTAATCCTAAATTTTTTTGTATCAGGAGGAGGTTGGATAGAAGATGAAACAATAGAAACAATATCTGTTTCGTTTTCTAATTGAATATTATCATTAGGTTTAGTTTGAGAAACGATTTTTTCAATTCTATCTTTAAGAGATATAATCTCTTCACCAAGAATAGTCAAATAAAGATTTGTATAATTTTGTTTTTCAAGAAGATGATTGATATGTTGAACAGTAATTTGGAGTGTATCATTTTCAAATATTTTTGAAAAAGCAATAAAATTAATTTGTTTGTCATTTTTTTCAATTTGAAAAGCAGATTGAGGAGGAAATACAGATTTCTGTATTTGACATGAAGAAAGCTTATAATCTCTTTCTATGACAGAGATATATTGTTTAACAAAAGTATTGAAAAACCAAGGAACAAAATATATAATTTTATTATGTTTTTCACAAAATTCATAAAAGCTTTGTACAAAAAACTTCAATTCTTTTTCAGAAAAGTTTTCAAAATACCATTTTCTAAAAGCATCCCATTTGGAATTATAAAATTCTTTATTTATATGTGCTCTAGCACTAGAGCCTTTGGAAAAATCTATTTTTTGGTTTAAATCCATAAATTAAATTGTAAAGTTCATTTCTGATAATGTATCAGTCTCTTTTATATTATGAACAATATTATTTTTATTTATTATGATGTTATCAAAACTGTTTTCTTCATCTTTTCTAGAGGATTGAGATCTAATATCTTCTCTAAAATAAGAAGTCGAAGCTCTAGAAGTTTGAGGATTATCCAAATTATAATCGATAGGAGAAATAAAAGAATGACTAGAATTAGATCTATATAAAGATGACAAATTTTTTATTTGTTGATTTTCAAACTGTATATGAACAGATCCTTCATTTGTCTGAATAATATTTTGAAATTTATCATTTATAATAGGATTTTTTGGAACAGCATGTTCAATTATCCAGTTTTCAGGGAAAACAATTTCTTCCCATTTAATAGCTCTCCTAGTTGTTATTTTGGATTTATTGAAATTTGTTTCAATAAGAATGGTTTCATTAGAATTCTTATCAACTCTTTTACACATAGGATTTAAAGTAAAAAGAGGTTTATAATAAATTCTATAACATATACATATAACTTCAGTTCCTGAAATATAGTTATAACCATGTGTTTTAACATTCAGGGTAAGAGCATCAAGGATGTTTATATCAGAGAGAGATAGAGAAAGATTAGGATAAACATCAAAATAGACTGGACCATGTGCCAAGCTGGATTGAATAATTCCCATAAGGGATTGTTTCCAATTAAGATTTCTTCCATCTCTAAGAGTAGCAAGAAAACTTTCTGGTAATCCTTCAAGAGTTAAAGGTCTGAAGGCAATTTGAACACATCCTATATGAAGGAATTTGTGAAATTTAAAAGGAATAAGATCATTTTTATTTAGTAAACGTATAACCATTTCTTCATCATGTAGAGGAATAGAGGATTCAGTTGTTTTAACAATCTGTCTAAATCCCATTTTTTCAAAAGTTCCTAATTTATAAACCAATTTTGGTTCAATTTTAGGAATAGTCCATTTATTAAGGAGATCAAGATTTTCAGGAATATCATAATCTTCAATCATACTGTTTTTAACAGTATTTTTCATACCAAATATATTCATGAGGATGAGAAATGTGTTAGATCTTGACTGTTTTCTAAATATTATACTACTCCCATGGCTCTGATACCATTTTAAACCCAGGTATAAAAATGCTTAAGTTATTTAGACAGGCTCTTTTATAAAACAAGAAAAGTCCAGAGTCAAAGTTTAAACTTACAAGAAAAACCCACAAATTCCTAACAATGCCTGCGTCACAATATGTTTCTTTCTTTCCCAAAAAGCATTAGGGAAATCATTACAAATCTCTAAAGAGAAATTATTATGAATGATTTTTATTTTATCTTGTAATTTAGGATTTTTGAGTTTTTCATCAATAGATAAGAAATTAATTTCTTCTTTCAAGGAATTAATATGAAAAACCTTTCTATCAATTTTTTCTTGAAGTTCATTAAGAATACGATGAATAGGTTTAGTAATAAAATCAAAACTTATAGGTTTATCCTCAAAAGTTCCTATAAGGCCTTTAGAATTAACAGTAGTTAAAGGATAAATTTGATGTAAAAAAGGAAGTCCAAGAATAAGCTGGCTAGATATATCTTTGGCCAAGAGGAAACTAGTAGAAATGCATTTTTTATCTTTACAAATATAAACTTTAGGAAGTTTATAATTAATGTTAAGAGGTTTTCCTCCAGCATGTGAAAGAGAATGAGAAGTTTTATGGAAATACCTGGTTGGTATAAGTCCTTCTTGTATGTATGACATTTAAATCAGCACCGCTATCAATCATAGCTATAAAATCTTTTTTATATGAATTATCTATAAGAAGAGTAATCTTAGTATACCATTTTTGAGATATAACCATAGTAATAGTAGAAAGATGATTCTTTTCAAGAGATATTTCTTCAAATTGTTCTTCAACAGATATGTTTTCCCCTTCCTCCGTTTCCTCTATAAGAGGAAAAGTTTCCGCGACCCTGAGTATTCATACCTGTAGAATCAAGCATGTAAATATTCTCGAGTTAAAAAATTAGGAAGATGATTTTTTTCGCCTTTTTTATAAATGATATTAAAATCAAAAGGAGCTAAATGAGCTTGCCATCTTGCAAACATTTGTTTTGAAACATCATGTTTAAAATCTTTTATAAACATAAATATCGCAGATTGACAATCAGTTTTTATAATAAACTTTTGATTATATAAATCATCTTGAAATTTTAGAACACATCTAACAATGACTAAAATTTCTTTAGCAACAGTAGAATAATTTTTTTGAGCATTATTCCATTTACCAGAATAGAATCTAACAAGATATTCTTGTTTAATATTAAATTAATTACTATTTTGCTAGAATTTTAATATTATTTAAAACTACTATATATTGAATGTCACTATAATTTTAAAATTTCATAAACACAATTAATAACTAATAATAGAATAAAATATTTATAAATAAATAATTTCGGGAACACATATGTTCTATTACCTACTAGAGATTAATCAAATAATTAATTATAACTTATAAAATAATGTATTATAAGTTTGATTTCAAGTTAACATATATATATATATATATATATATATATAAAGTCCGTATTTTATTTTCTTAATTAAGAATTTTCCAATAGTCAAAAGACTTAAAACAACCAATACTCTAATGGTCACTCATATGGTGTAGAAAAAAAACCTCTAGGAAGAAAATATGAATGTAATGCTATTATTTTTTTAGGAGGAACGAGTGAAGTCACTTTTATTAGTTTAGAATTTTTTTAAAGATTAAATAATATTGTAAGATATATGTATGTGTGCGCAGGTATTTTTGTAAGAATAACTTCTTGTTTTAATTTCTTCTTTATGTTCGAATCTCTGAACGGATATGAATTAATTTTTCTATTTGGTTCTATAATTTATGTTTGGAAATGATCCCAAAAAACTTCAAACTTTAACTCGATTTTGAATGATTTCGAAACCAATCCAGACAATACGATGCTTGATCTTAAACAACAAAAATTGACCTTTGATATAAGAAGGGGGGGAGCTTTCTCAGGCCATGTGGGGGCTTTAGCCCCCAATATATATATAATTGATTTTTTTAATTTTTAATGTTAAATTACCCATTTTATGATAATTTAGCCTTTCAAAGCCAACGAGTCCCCCAACATTAATAGTCTAACTCTGTCCCTGGATATAAGGATAAAAAAAAATTTGCAAAGAAAATCTCATGTAGATATGGATGGTTAGTTTAAGAGAAATTACAGTGTATATATATATATGTTATATCAAAATAATTCTTAAAATTTCAGACTAGCAATAATTTATTGGGATTGTTATCTACAATTTTGTGGTGTGATGAAAAAAAAAATTGTTATTATAAATTATATTGCTGAAACAGTTTAAGATTTAACTCTTGGAAAAAAGGTTTCGAATAAAATCTAATTCTACATAGTTGAATATATAATAACAACATTTTTTTTCTTTAATATCTCATTATTTTTATTAAATTTATTTCTTATTTCTTGAATATAGTAAAGAATTTTAAAAAATAAAATCAAAGCACGAACTTAAAAACATTTGTGAAGTTATAAGGTTGTCAAATCACAAATGAATGTGGGATAAGACGTCTTTGCCTTTTCATATGCCCACATTTGGACTCATCATAGACTTAAATGAGTGGTTAATTGGTGTATTAATTTTTAACTCATTGAAATTCGGTTAAGAAGTTAATGTTTAAACTTGAATTTATATATAAACATCTAAACTCGGTCAAAGTTGAATGGATTCCCACCTTAATAAAATCATTTCAATTGAGTTTTTTGGTGGCTAGGTGACACCTAAATTTGAACTAGAGCAACCTTACGCATATATATAACTAGTACATTGAAATCGAACATATATCAAGAGAAATTGAACTAGTAGGTTGCTACACATATGCATATTACTTATTGTTTGTCGTACCTCCATTCTTAATTTATGATGGTAATTGTAACAATTGATAAATAATAAAATTAGTGGTAGATTTGAGACAAATTTCAATTCATGAATTAGGCATTTAGTATATCTCAATTCAAATAAGAAAAATAATTTTGGCAAAAATTAAACACGAATTTGGCAGGGAAAAAGTTGCTAACATGTCATCTGGCAAAACACATGTGAATTGAGAGAAGTATACTTGAATAATAGTCTGACAATCCGCAAAATCCTCGTTTTATTCTCTTTTTGATGTTACTTTTTTGTACATCATTTGCATACTTAAAACTTAAAAGTGATACTATCTAATATATAATATAATATATATATTTATATTATAATAATAAAATAAAAGTGATAAATTTCGGGTTCTTGTTGGGATTTCAACTTGCATTAAATTCTCATGTAGATAAATATTGAAGTTTCTTTTTTGGCACGTAGGATTCTGATCATGTAGTAGAGTAGTTAGGGAATTTTCATTTTTGATTAACCCCTCGCTTATAACTATACTTTAAATTTCGCAAAAACTTGTGTGCCAGATCCATGTCTCCAACCTAATCTGGTGTGACGTACGGTCATTTCATAGTTTGTATGCGCCACACGCACCTTAGTGTATATAGTGTATTTTGCGAAGGTATTAGATTTATACTCTTAATGTATCACACATTTACTCTTAAGGTATTAGTGCAGAAACGCCACTTTCTTCTTTTTACGCTCTTTTCTTTTCTCTCTCCTTCTTCTTCTTAATCTCTTCTCTTATCGATTTGTTATTCTTCTTACTTGTTTTGTACATTCTTCTTCCTGTTCTTATTCTTCTTCAAATTGTCATGGAGTCATTTATGAGGTTTTTTCTTCGTCCCCTTCTCTTTTACTCATTTTCATAAATTTAGATAATTGATTTCAAATCAAAATTTATTACAATAATTTAAAACATTAAAAATCAATTATTTCAAACAATATGAAATCATGATTTGCATAAAATTTGACGAAAAAGATGATGAAATCGTGATTTGCAGAAATTTTGAGGAAGATGATGATGTAACATTTGAAATTTTAAGATTTTCAGTGAAGATATTAGTTATATACTCTTAAGGTAATAATTGAATATTCTTAAGGTATTAATGGTTTACTCTTAAGATGTCAGCTGTATACTTTTAAGGTACTATATATTTAGCTTTAAAGTATTAATGTTTATAGTATGAGGTATTACATATGCATCTTTAAAATATTACATATTTACCTTTAAAGTATTAATACTTATAGTATAAGGTATTAATGTTTATAGTATAAGGTATTACATATGCACCTTTAAGGTATTACATATTTATCTTTAAGATATTAATGCTTATAGTATAAAGGTATTACATATTTAGTCTTAAGGTATTAATTGCTTATTCAATGAAATAGATTAGTTGTATACTCTTAAGGTATCACTTGTATACTCTTAAGGTATTAATGTACTGTAGACTGTAAATTTAAAATTTTAAAATTTCAAATGCGAATTTTGATCATTTTCTTCCTCCAATTTTCTGCAACTAATTTCATGAAATTAAATCAACAATCTCATCAAGAAAACATAACTATTAACATCAATGCAATTAAAGAACAACACATCATAGTTCCAACAGGAAGTGAGTGTTATTTATTAGCAAAATAAAGAATGTAAGAACTTCATATACATGTACATTGATCTTCTTTCCCTTATCCATCAAAGTTAAAAAAAACCTCTCCATTCCACAACCTAAATTATCCACACAATTCATCGAATTCAACATATCTTCAAAGGAATAATCCTCAATCGATCCGAATTCATCCAAAACTTCATCCAGAAACATATCATTACTCTCCAATCCACTAACACAAATTATGATTTGAATAAAAAGAAAAAAAAATAGAGAAGAAGACGACGTATGGAGGAGAAGGAAGAAGAAGAGAAATGAAGGAAGAAAAAAAAGAGAGGCGGCTGCAGAAGAGAGGAGGGGAGGGGGAGAGGGGCTAGGCTGGTGGGCTGAGTTGGGCTGGGGGCGCAAATCTAATATCCATGTTCCGGAGTACAGGAGTGCTACTCTTAAATTTTATTTAATTATTATACTAGCTTGTATTATTTTGTCTTATTTAGAGAAAACCTACTGCTTAAAACTGTACTTTTAATTTTACTTGGTTATTATACGAACATGTATTATTTTGTCGTATTTAAAGAAAACCTACTACTCGTGCTCAGAGTTTATTAGTTCATCCCCCTTAAAAGTCAAAATAAGGTACGCTTGGATTTTTTTTTTTCCTTCTTCTTATATTTCAAATATGAATATAAAATTCTTGATGGAGTCTATTTGGGCTTTGTTTGGTACTGGATTTGGCCCATTTGTTGGGCTGTAGAGTCATTAAATTAAATGGGCCAGGCTTTTATCATAAAATGGGCTTATAGTTTACTGCAATTTGATAATTCAAACGGCCTTAAAAACTGACCTAATTGACTCATTATAGTATATACTATATATGCCACTTTGTATACTTGGATATAAAATTATGAATATATGAACTATGATGTAATATGTTATGAAATATGAGCTATGATGTAATATGTGAGAATTGAGATGAAATATTAAATTAAGTTAATTAAAATATATACTCCTTCATTTCCAAAATAAATGTTGTCATTATAAGATTTCAAGATACATTTATTCTTATTCTACCAAAACTATCATTATTTACTACTCTCAAACTAAACAAGATACAAAGTGATTATTGAAAATTTATCTATAAGAATTGTACTCAAATAAGAGTAGTTCTGTCTTTTATTTGTGTGCAAAAATCATAATACGACATTTATTTTGGAAGAAATGAAGTATTCAATATGCATATCCTAATGACCACATGCATTTAATAACAAATTGTAGATTGTTTATCTGGAAATGTCTCGAAAAGTTGATTGTAGGTTCTTTTCTTCATTGGAACAACATAGTCATTATGTTGATTACTAACTTGTTTAAGGGATGAAATATGACCAATGTATAATCATCAGAAGAAGAAATAGACCCAAAATGATACAATTTCGAAAATCAAACTTCCATTCTAGATAAGAGAATGAAAGTCTTTCATAAAAATTCTCCTAGAATCAAGAATGAAGTTTTCATTCTATACATGTCAAATGGTTAATTAGTAACTGGATCCACTTTCGAAAAGGAATTTCAATTGTGTCGAACTTTTCATTTTTGCAATGAAATATGATCAAGACCAAAAAAAATTTCATGGTATTTACACGAGGATCCCTTTTGGAAAAAAAAAAAAACCACCTAGAGAGCTTAGTTGATCTACGACTTATGTTTCATCTTTTAGTTTATTTTCGTTTGCTTCGAGAAATTTATGATAAATTCCAATTCTTTTGTTTTCTCTCAATTATATTTTTATCAAAATGTGTAGATCATGTTCATGAATTAATGAAAATATACAAAAACTTTGTCATCTAAGCAAAGTTAAAAATTTAATTGTTCCCAACACTTATATCACACATCTAATAACAATAATATACAATCAAAAACAGCATATCATGGAATCACCATTATTTAACATGTCATTAATATCATGATCTCGCCAATCATAAAAATACCAGAAAATTACTTTAGATACTTCTCAATTCACATACATCAAACCAATAAGATATATAAAGCATACACTTTTACCTAATCAAATATACATAATTTGAATTTTAGAATGTAGAACAATATTATTTGTGGTTTTATCTCTAATAATACACTATATTTCATCTTCTACACTACTTCAACAATTTTATAAATCAACGAGAGTACTCTGTAAAGAAGAGTATCTTATTAACATATGATCTAATCTTTATTAATTCGTAAGAAAAAAAAAATGCTTTTGAAAAATCTAGAAAACTGAAACAAGATTAGAGAAAAGAACAACTTATAAGATGGTTTAAGAATACCTTGAGTGCCAACCAATTCATCCCACCAATATTGATTCCAAAATTTCCATGGAAAAGACTTGTTTAAACTCTCAAGACAAGAATATTCATCTCTTCATCCATCTTCTTTATTTCCTCCTAATCCATTACTCGTATATTTCTTGAGTCCCATGCAAGAAATCACTAAAGTGTAACAACTGTAAACTAAATATTTAAAAAAAATTCATAAACTGTGTTTAGAGAAAAAAAAAAAATCAATCCCCACCTCTTCACCTGTATAAATCAAACCACATTGCCCCTCACAAACAACATTCAAAAAATCCCATTTTACTAACTAACCAACTAACTAACTGCCACCATCATGCCGCCACCAGCACCACCGCCGGGGCAGGTGAAGCCACGTCAGCACTCCGCTGCGGTGCGGTGGATAGCCGTAATTCTGCTTGGCCTCATAATAATCACGGGCCTTGTGGTTCTAATCATCTGGCTTGCGGTTCAGCCCAAAAGGCTGAGATACTCCATCGAACAGGGCTCAATCACGGGCTACAACTTGTCACACGACCACCTCAACGCCAACTTCCACTTCGTGCTTAAAGCCAACAACCCGAACCGAAGAATGTCGTTGTACTATGACCGGATCGACGTGACTGTGTCGTACGAGGATCAGAAGCTGTCGATCAACAACGTTCATCCTTTCTATCAGCCCAGGAGAAATGTCACGTTCGTGGAGCTGGATTTGGTGGCGAAGAATGCCACAGTGTATGGGGCCGTGGCCCGGGATTTGAAGATAGAGCGGGCCGGAGGAGATGTGAACCTGGACGTTAAGATTCGGGCCAAGATCAGGCTCAAGGTCGGGCTTTTCAAGATCCATCGCACGCTTAAGGTTGACTGTGGGACGTTAACGGTGCCGTTTGATTCACGGAAGGGTTTTGAGAGGGTTAACTGTGATACAGATATTGATGGTTAAGATTATTGTTTTATGATTTTTTTTATGATTCTGTGTTCGGATTTTTTTTTTTTTTTTGGTGTTTGTTATTTCTGTTGATATTGTGAGTGCCGAGTTTGTTGGATATATGAATTCTTGGGGATTTTTTTCTTTTATTTTTAAATATTTCAATGAAGAAAGTGTGACATGAAATTGTAATTCTTTTTAATGATGTTGTATTGGAAGATAATGAATTGTGGAGTATTTTATGTCTGCGATTTTATTTTGTAATTTGATACTATGGTTACATGTTTTGAAGCCAAACTTTGGTTAGTTGTTAAATTTATTAAGATTGTAAAAAGAGGATTGATAAATTGTATTTCAGGTTCGTAACTTATTTTATCAACGACATTAAATGTAGGATACGTTTACTTCGATTATTGATTGGATTTGATTAAAGGATTTATTGGGTTAGCTTGAATACATAGATATCCATCCATCTCCATGAGATGTACATATCACAAGGTTTATTGATTGGATTTGATTATAAGATTTATTGGGTTAGCTTAAATACATAGATATCCACCCATCTCCATGAGATAAACATATCACAAAGTTGAGTGATACAATAACAAACCTTTTTATATCATGGACGCATATTTTTCTAACAAACTAATTAAACTTGATATGATATATTATCAAGTTTAATAAGGACAAGCAAATAGACCCTTATTAATTCTCATATATTAATAATAACATCATAACATACATGTGTAGTTTATTATGAAATTATATAGAATTCTCCTTTTCAAGAAATCACAGGTATTTGGACGTACTTTCATATGTTGGAAAATGGGTGAAGTATACTTGAAAATGATTCAAAATAACAAATATAGAATTGAGACAAGAGTCACTCTTTCTCCTTGTTATAAATTTGGTTTCAAATCAACTTACATTTATGAGATTTTATAAATTAATTTCCATATTTGAACAAGATAATAGTTGTTCGAAGCCTATTTCTAACCTACTTAACCGCAAGTGCACAATGTCAACTATAGATACGATGAACAAGGTCGATCGCACAAAAACTAGTGAATTAGGACAATGTTAATTACCTAATTAATTTACCTAATTTTATCTAGGTGACCGAATTGAGAGAATTGTTGTAATTAACCTAAATCTAACACAAATCAATGAAATAAAAAATTAAACAAACAAGTATCAAGAAATATATATTCAAACAAGGATCCTAAGGCTACAATTTCATTCTACTTCAATCAAGTTTACTAATCTAGCATAATCAAATTCAAATCCAATTATCTTATATGAGCAATCACGATTATAGATTAACCTCTCTTTCGAGCATCTTAACCCGTAGATTGATTATTAATGTCTGTATCTCTACCATGCAGTTAATAACCAACTCTCAAAACCTCCAACTCTCAAAACCTCCTAAGATCGTATTCTCACCCTAATTATTACCAATCTCTCAATCTAACAATTAATTGAGTCATGCATTCTCAAATCTATAATAGATATCTTCTCTTGATCTCAATCTAATTAATTAAAGCATGCATAAATTTGACCAGAATTTACATGGAATAAGCGCGAAGTAGAAGAAGAAGTATGAATAAGATATAATGGATTTATAGGAAAGATTAAAACTAGAAATTCAACAAAATATCCATAGAACTACTCGCGTGCCCTAAGACCACGAGATCTCTAACCAATAACTATGTTCGTAACGTAAAATAAATTACAAGATGACATGATAAATTACTAGCTATAAAATCAAAGAAAAAAATTTAGTGAATTTGTGTTTGGGTGCTTACTCTTTGATCTTGAATCTTCAATCTCTTGCTTTCTTGTTTATTCTCTCGATGTGTTTCATGAATCTGAGTATTTGTCTCCCTCGAACGACTTTCTTAGTCCCTATTTAGGATTGAAAAAGTCAAAATCGGGTTTGGATAGAAATCCTAATCGAAAAAGAGTCCAATTCGAGTAGGAAACCCGTAACCCGACCACTTCCGATCCGGGTTGGCGCGGGTGGCACAAATCTCAACTTTCAGATATGTTTTGAGTCTTTTATTGGTTGAATTTGTCATTAGTATCTTCATAAAAGTTGTAGTCTTTGAAGTTGGCTATCTAATGCCACTAATTTCAACCTGATATCAATTTCCTACACCAAGTTATGTTCAAAATACTTGAACCCTGTCAAGATGAAAAATTGGATGATTTTACACAACTTCCACCTTCTTGCAATTTCTACTCTTGTGGAGGTAGAATTACAAAAAATGTTAAACATAAAAGTTGTTTAATGTCTTTTTAGCTTTCTGATAAGATAAGAATTATCGGATTTGGACTTTTAGAGTTCAAGATATAAATTTTCTCCCAAAACTGCAAGTTTTCAACTTCCTATCTCGACTTCGACTTGGCTTTTCAATCGATTGAGCTCTCACTTTGTGCTAAATCTATCAAATTCCTCTCAAATCAAGCAAATATATAAATTTTTAAAAGATAATAAAATTTATATAAAATATCACGAATGCATGCTTTTTTAACACAAAATGATATGAAATTAAGCCCCAAAATGCATCAAATAACGCAAGTTATCAATAGTCAAAATGCTTGATGTTTGTATTTGGATTAAAAAATTTGAGAATTTTTTTAAAATTTACAATAATAAGTTCATTGGTGATATTTGGATTAATATATATTCGATATTCATAACTTAAATTTTGATCTAATTTCTTAGCAAGTTTTGGTGAATTTTAAATACACTATAATTTAGGTAAATTTGAAATACATCTATATTCTATACTATATATATTAAAGTAATAAGTTGACCAATGTTCACTAATTTCTTTTAGCTACTCCCACAAGTGTACGGTGTAAGGTGTAGAAGTGGTGAGCAAGGTCGATCCCACAGAGACTGGCTATCTAGGTACTAACTAATTACTCAAATTCAATTTTCAGTTTTATCTAGGAAATCAAATCACACTGATTGCAAATTAATTCAATAGAAAACTAACTATGCAGATAAATTCACTCAAGAATAACAGATATTTAAGACAGGTTCTAGGACATGCTTTCATCTAATTCTCATCAAAACATCAATTTAATCAATTCAAGTTCATTAATCAATCATCCTATATGAGCAATCACTTATGTCGAATTAACAGCTCTCCCGAGTCAGTTAACCGGTGGATTATTATGCCACCAAAGGTATCCCTATTCAATCTGATTGAAACATAACAACTCCCAAAAGCACCTAAGATTGATTTCTCATCACATAAATTCCTTAATCTCCCGATCTAAGTCTTTTTATGTATCATGTGTTTATTCTTCCATAATTAAATCTCATCTCCCGAATTTTGATCTAATTACTAAAACATGCTCAATTACCGGCCAAATAACCAAACAAGTAATCAATTCATAAACACACAAATAGGATAAACAATCATGAACTTTGAATTGAAATTAAAGATCCATCAAGATTCGAATTAAATTACTAACAAGCCCTAGAAATCCTAGGAAATTAGCTAGACATGATGATAAACAAACTCATAGACAAGATTGAAAACACCATATCACTAAAATCTAACAAGAGTGGAAAGATTAAAAATTCTAGTAACGATGATCTCGCGATTCTTCGATCCCTTGAATCCTTCTTCAATTCATCTCGTTGCTTCTCTGACTACCGTGTTTTTCTCTGTATGAATCTCTCCTTCTTTTTCGCTCTTTTTTTTTTTTTTTCCTGAGTATATCTATTGTTGTGGGAATCTTCCAAGTGAAGTAAAAGATGAAGATTATCCAAGAAAACCAAATCTTAACGAGTTCCTGTTCACCCGGACACGATCGTGTTGTCCAGCACGGTCGACCGTGCCCTCCCAAGAAGTCACTATCTTTAGCACGGATTTGATCGTGCTGTGGGACACAGTCGTGCCCCACTCACTATACAATGGCGCACAGTCGTGCTACATGGCACGACCAGACCGTGCGCCACCACTCTTCCTCGTTTTCTCGTATTTCAACTCCTATTCTTCCTCATTTTTCCATGATTCCTTTCTTGATCATCAATTACACTTGAAACTTGCACTTTTCTCATTAAAATCATGAAACTAAGCACAAACACGTCAAATGCAACTTATACAATATAATATCAGAAATCACCATAACAACGTATTTAAACATATTCAAATGAATACATAAACATACGCAAAAATACGTGAAAAACGACACTTATCAACCAAAATTACTAGAATGTCACTTTCCTGTCTAAAAGTATCTTATCAATAAAATAAAAAATGTAAAACAAAATAGTAAATCTTATTTGGTAAGCTACTCCATAATTTTAAAAAAATATATAAAAGATCAATCTTACTCTAGAAGTTATTATATAATCTATATAAAGTTAATAGATGAAGAGAAGATACATTGATTTCTCAGATCTATGTAAAATTAAGAAATGAAGAAAAAATAGTGATTTTTCAACAACAGAAAGATATATAGACGATTAAGAAAGAAACATGATATACAAACAGTAGTTATAATGATTTCTTAGATCTACATAAAATTAAGAAATGAAAGAATATAAGACTTTACCAAACATTCAAAGGTAGAAAAATTCTTTTAAATCATATTGTCTCATATCTTCATCTTTAAAGAGATCTCACAAAATTGTCTTTCTATAATAAACACAAACTGAACAAAATTATTTTGTGAGAGAGAAGTGAAGAAATGGAGAGAGAAATGAAGAATATTGAAGTATAAGAGTAGAATATACAATGATTGACTGTAAAAATGTGAGAAAGTGAGCCAGAAGAATGAAAGAATCTTTATATATATATATATATAAGTAAGACCATTAAGGATACTTGACATGCTCACATTATTTTGACATTAAATATGGCTAATTAATGATTTCAAATTTTATGTTGCTAAAAAAAATTACTAAATAATTTAGAAATGTTGACTAAATTTATTCAAATAATATATGCTAGGCTTGAATATAAGAAATATTTATTAAATTTAAAATTTTAGAAAAAAAAAGTATAATAAATAAAAAAAAGAAAAGCACTAAAATAAAGATGAGCTTACTAAAAATGATTGATCAAACTTTTAATTTAAACTTATTAATTAATGAAAAATTGTATAATTCTTTTTTGCATCTGTATTTTAAAATAAACTATAAAATTTATTGTGAAATTTTGAATTTTAATTTTTTATTATTTAATTGAAAAGAAAAATTGAAGATTGTTATAGAAGTTAGAGTGATTCTCCTGTGTCCCCAGGGACACGGATCCTTGTCCCCAACCCGCTTTAGATCCGTGTATATTTTTTTTCCTCAGCTGTGCACGTTCACCCTCAGTTTTTTATTTATTTTTTGAGGTATTACAGATTTGTCCTTTAGGTTTTACAAACATGAACTAAATGTATTACATAATTACATGCTTTAATGACATGTAAGTTATGAAAAATAATTTTGAGGTATTACAGATTTGTTTTGTAGGTTTTACATACATGAACTACAGGTATTATATAATTATGTGCTTAATGATATGTAATACTCGAAAAATATATGTGTGATACTTAAAAGATACTTGTGTAATACTTTAAGGGTATATATGTGATACCTGAAGGTTAAATGTGTGATACCTAAAGAGAAAATATGTGATACCTGAACATAATACTTGTGTAATACCTCAATGGTATATATGTGATACCTGAAGAGTAAATGTGTGATACATAAAGAGAAAATATGTGATACCTGAACATAATACATTATGTGATACCTGAAGAGTATATGTATGATACATGAAGAATATATGTATGATACCTTTAGAGCAAATGTGTGATACCCGTCAGGTGTGTGCACGACGTGGGCGCGTGGCGTGGGCGCGTGTGGGAGCAGCACAAGCGTCGGGCGGGTTGGGGACACGGATCTAAGATCCGTGTCCCCGAAACATATAAGTTTTAGCGTAGAAGTTAACAATAAAAAACAAACTCAAAAAATGATGGGTGGGTTGAAGATACAACAACCATAGCAAAATATATTATTTTAAATAATAAATAAAAAAGTATGTATGATCCTCTACAAATGCAACATACATTATGGTAATTAGATAATTATTTAATCATGTTACGTTATATTTAATGCTGCGATATTTATTGCACAAATCATAAGTTTAATTTTACTGTATAAATAATATTTTTTTTTAATTTAATTAATTTTTTTTAAATCCCGTGTATTACATATGCCCTGTACTAGTGAAAAAATAAATAAAGAAATAAATAAAGGTAAAAGACAATGAAAAAAGGTAAAAGATCCATTAGAAGAAGATGAGCGGTCTTCTTGCAATTCCTTCTTTCATCTCTCCCTCGTCCTCTCCCGTTCTTGGTGAGAGTTCCTAGTGTGAGTTTCTTCTGTCTTTATGCAGCTTCTTCGTCTAACCGACTCAGCTGATTTGGACGTCCTTTTCATGGATTCAGAGGAACTCTCGAGGTTGGTCAGAACAATGAAGCTTGAAGCCATTAAAGAAGAACAAAAGGTGGTGTTAGGGCAAGAAATAGTGGAGATCGGAAAGGAGAGACTAAATCAATGCTTGGTGGCTAAAGTCTTCGATACTAAGAGTACAAATCGTGAACTTTTTAAACAAAAAATGCCAACCATTTTGAGAGCATCAAAAGGCATATATATTAAAAGTGTTAGTGACAATAT
The DNA here is from genome assembly GCA_954870855.1 of Scutellaria minor. Taxonomy (NCBI): domain Eukaryota; kingdom Viridiplantae; phylum Streptophyta; class Magnoliopsida; order Lamiales; family Lamiaceae; genus Scutellaria; species Scutellaria minor. The sequence goes on from OX940729.1 coordinate 8,721,499, forward strand.
ATTTTTGTTGGAGTTCAAGGCTCAAACAAATAGAAGAAGGGCTCTTGAAGAGGTCCATGAAATTTATTTCAAGATCTGGTGATTTTCAAAGAAATCCATGGACTTCAAAAATTCGATGAAGTGGTTTTTGACACAGTTTCTATGTGGGTTCAACTTTATAACCTACCAGCTGCATTCATGAACAGAGATATTATTGAAAAGATTGGGGCACAGATTGGGAAAATTGTGGAGTTCGATCCGGGAGAAGGAAATCTTTTGGGCAGAGTTGCAAGGATTAGGGTTATCCTGGAGCTAGCTAAACCTTTGTCGAGGTTCATCAACGTCTCAGCTGAAAAAGGTACAGAACCTATTATTGTTCTTCTCACTTATGAAAAACTACCTAATTTCTGCTATGCGTGTGGAAGATTGGGGCATTCTTTTAAGGATTGTACTAATGAAGAAGCTGATAAAAGTAAGTTTGCCTTTGGAAGTTGGTTGAGGGGAGTCAATTCAGTTAGGGAAAAGAAGAATAATCTATCTACCAAAAGAACACAAAGCAAATCTGATTTTGATCCCCCAGAGTTATATTCAAGACAAGATGATAACACTCTAAAGGGTGATGCATCACAGATGAAACAGATTTCCTGGATACTAGATTCTGATATTGATCTAGCTCCAGTATTGGCCCAAGTGTCAGAGACTGATGTTAATGAAGATTGTGGGGGAAAGAATGTATTAAAATTAGGGAAAAAACTGAATGTAGCATGAATCAAAAGTGTGATGGTAAAAAATCCACGTTCAAACAGTTTTTCCACAATATCATTGATGATGACTCAATTTACAATGAGTCGATGGACTTTTCCAATCATATTGATGGGGAGCAACAAATCTTAAGTGACCCTATAAGAGAGATATCTCCACATGCATCATTGGTCTCTACTGCTAGAAGCCCCTCTAAGTGGAAAATGTTGAAAAAAGGGGATAATTCCAACAATCAACACCCTTTGTGTCTGGATGAAAAAAAAACGAGTACAAAAAGAAAAAGGGAAAAACAGATGGTGGAGGAGGAACCCCAGGGTAAACAACAGAAACAAGAGCAAACTTTTGAGGTACAAGATAATATTATGTGTCTAAATGTTACGGCGGAGGTTGCTACGCAACCACACCGATAATTATGAATTGTGTTGTTTGGAATGCCCGAAGGGCATTCCAAGAGTTGTGACGTTTGGTCGCGGTTAACAAACCCTCTTTACTTTTTATCTGTGAGACAAAAATTACAGATTGTAGATGGCATAATTGGATTTCTGAGTTAGATTTTGCTGATGGTTTCTCTGTTAGTAGTAGAGGAAAAAGTGGGGGGCTTATGTTATTTTGGAAGAGACCACTCGAAGTGATTGTTAGAAGCTGTTCTTCTGGCCATATTGATTGTTTTGTGTCATCAGCTGGAAAAAAATGGAGATTTACTGGCTTCTATGGGCATCCTGGTACATCACAAAAGGCTGGATCATGGGAACTTCTGCGGATTCTTAAAAAATCAGAAAAAGATATAAACCTACCGTGGTTAATTGGAGGAGACTTTAATGAAATCAGATTTGATAGTGAAAAGTTTGGAGGTCGTCTCAGATTGACATCACAAATGAGTGCTTTTAGAGAGTGTGGCTTACGTGAGATCTTTACTCTCGGTGAATTCTTCACTTGGGTGAATAAAAGGAAAGATTCTGATGTGGTTTTTGAGAGACTTGATCGCTTCTTTGGCTCTCTTGATTGGTGTTTGATGTTTCCTATAGCGAGAACTTGTACTATGGAATTTCATGGCTCGGACCATAGACCAGTGAAAGTTGATCTGGGAAACTCTCTTGGATGTCATTGTAAGTTTTTCATTCCAAGAGCGAAGTCCTTCAAATTTGAGACATGTTGGCTTCTTGAACAGAATTTCGAGCAAGAGGTGTTTAAAGGCTGGAGCTTGGTTGATGGCTCTGCATCTCTTCAAGAGCAGCTTAAAGCATGTGGGAATCATCTTATGCAATGGGCCGGAAAGAGTGTTAAAAAGATACCGAGGAAGATTTCACATGCTAAAAAGGAACTTGAAAGTCTATCCAACCATAGAGATTGACAAAAAACTACTCAAAAATTCGAAACTTAGAGTTTACAATTGAAAAGTTAAAAGCACAAGAAGAGCTTTTCTGGAAACAACGTAGTAGGGTCGATTGGCTTGCTCATGGTGATCAAAACACTAAATTCTTTCATGCCAAAGCATCTGCGATGAAAGCCTACAACCATATTAAAGGGCTTGTGTCTTCTCACGGGGATTTTTGCACAGATAAGGATGTCATGAAGAAGATTATTGTTGAGTATTTCAGAACCATTTTTAAATCCTCAAACCCATCGAGATGTGATATTGAACAGGTGTTGAAATTTGTGGATAAAAAAGTTGATCAGGATATGAACAATTTTCTATGTATGTCATTTACAGCGGAAGAGGTCAAATCTGCAGCTTTTGATTTGGGCTCTGAAAAAGCTCCAGGTCCTGATGGTTTTCCAGGTCTTTTCATCCAGAAGTTTTGGAAGGTGGTAGGGGCTAGAGTTATTCAAGAATCTTTGCGAGTTTTAAATGATGGTGCCTCATTAATGGAATAGAATCACACGATTATCACATTGATTCCCAAAACTAAAGAGTCGTTGCTTGTAAAAGATTTCAGACCTATTAGTCTGAGTAATGTGTGCTATAAAATCATTGCAAGAGTTATCACAATAGACTTCGGGAGGTTATTGGCTCTATCATTGATGAAACTCAATCAGCATTTGTGCTAGGACGCCTAATTACTGATAATATTCTTGTCGGATATGAATATATGCATTGGATCCGTAATCATCGAAAGAGCAAATGTGGATTCGCAACACTCAAACTTGATATGAGCAAGGCTTATGATAGAGTTGAATGAGATTTTCTTGAAGCAATTTTAACTCACCTGGGTTTTTCAGCTAAATGGGTCGACTTGATCTTGAGGTGTGTCAAATCAGTCTCATACAAAGTTAAAATTAATAGAGAGATGTCACAAGTTTTCCAACCGGAACGGGGGATTCGTCAGGGGGATCCTCTATCTCCTTTTCTTTTTGTTCTCTGTGCACAAGGTCTTTTCGCTATGCTCTCATCCATGGAGAATAGTAAATTGTTCAGAGGAGTTCGGATTGCTAAGACATGCCCTCCTATTTCACATTTGTTTTTTGCAGATGACAGCCTGGTTTTTTTCCAAGCTAAAGTGGAGGACTGCAAAAATATTCAAAAATTCTTGAAGGTGTATGAAAAGGCCTCGGGACAACTTGTCAACTTTGAAAAATCTGCCCTCACATTCAGCCCAAATACTCGAACGACAGATATTGAGGTTATTAAATCTATTTTTCAAATCCCAGTAGTGCAAGGTCATGACATTTATTTGGGTTTGCCTACATTTCCCTCTAGAAATAAAATAGTTCAATTTGGATATCTAAAGGAAAGGGTAATTCAAAAGTTGCAAGGATGGAGTGGCAAATTTTTTTCTAGTGGGGGTAAAGAAGTTCTTATCAAATCGGTTATCCAAGCCATCCCAACGTTCGCTATATCATGCTTCAAACTTCCAAACAACTGTTGCCTTGATATTGAATGAGAGTGCTCAAACTTTTGGTGGGGTATGGAATCGGGGAGAAAGAGAATGCATTGGAAAACATGGAAATTCCTTTGTAAACTAAAGTGTCTTGGTGGGATGGGATTTCGTAATCTTTTGGACTTCAATAAATCTTTGTTGGCCAAACAAATTTGGAGATTTATTCGCATGCCTAATTCTCTTATTGCTCGGATTTTCAAAGCAAGGTACTTTAAACATCTTGATGTCATGGAAGCGCATTTGGGATCGAACCCATCTTATGTTTGGCGATCTTTGCTTTGGGGCAGGGATCTTCTTGAGCAAGGTATTAAATGACGTGTTGGGGATGGATCTAATGTTGGTATTTTCCATAATAAATGGCTCCCTTCAAGTTTGCAAACCATACCCCATGCAAACACTCCCTTGCCTCTTGATGCGAAAGTTGATCTTTTGATAGAAAATGGCAGTTGGAGTACTCAGAAGGTGAGAGGGAACTTTCCTAAATATATTGCAGAAGATATCCTTGTTATTATGTTGCCTTCAAATCCTAGTGATGACTCTCGGTTTTGGTATTTTGATCGGAAAGGCTCCTATTTGGTTAGGGATGGGTACAAAGTTGCTAGTGGAGTTTTCAACTCTCCAGAACATTAATCAGCATATTTATTTTCACATTGGTGGAATTTCATTTGGGCCCTCAATCTACCTCCGAAAATTCGCATTTTTTGGTGGAAGATATCTCACGACATTATTCCCTCAGAAGCTAATTTGTTGTTATATCATATCCCTTCTAATGATTTTTGCAAATTGTGTGGCTTTTTCTGGGACTCAACGATTCATTCCCTTTTCCAATGTTCATGGGCTCGAAAGTGGTGGAAAAATTCTCAGTTTTATTTGTTGATCAAGTTACGAGTCTCTGGTAGTACCCTTGATTTTTGTTTATTCTTGAGATCTCAAGTTGATGGGGTTGATTTTGTGAAACTTGCTGCTGCTACATGGCATTGGTGGAAGGAGAAACAACGTTTTTGTCACGGTTCAAAGGAGAACTTCTGTGTGGGTAAGGTTGGTGAAGTTGAGAATTTTTTGGAGACCTTTCATCAAGCAAAAAAAGCTCTTATCCTGCCTCAAACACAGGTACAAAGATGTGGGCAAATTAAATGGACAAAGCCTGATTCGGGGAGATATCGTCTGGATGCGGATGTTTGCTTTGATGGGATTAATGGTCATTTTGGGATTGGTGGAATCATCCGCGACTCGACAGGTGCCCCTGTGATTATTTTTGGTAGGAAAGTAGGTCTTCTGCATTCGGTGCTCGAAGGGGAACTTTTAGCTGTTAAAGAGGGGTTGTCTTTGGCCTCAAATCGAGATTTTTCTCCACTCTCTGTTTTCACGGACTCTTTAGTTGCAGTACAAGCAGTTACTAAGACTAAGGAGTTTCCTGGCTACCTGGGTTTCTGGGCTTCAGATATTTGTTACATGCTTTCTAGGTTGAATGACTCAAGTTTATCTCATTGTAAAAGATCGGCCAATAGTGTAGCTCATTCTGTTGCTTCTTTTGCTAGTTTTCTTGTCTCTCCTTTTTGTTGGGATGATGGTATTTACCCTCAATGAGTGTGTAAACTTGTAAGTGTTGATTGTTATTAATGAAGCTTCAAGTTTGTTATAAAAAAAAAGGGATAATTGCGCGAAATCCCCTTGTAGTTTGGAAAATCGGCATGAAACCCCCCTATGCTTTCAAAAATGCGCGAAACTCCCTTATGGTTTTCTAAATGTAGCCTGAAATCCCCAACTCCGTTAATGTTAACGGAAGTGCTATGCACGCGCTCTTCATGCATTTTTTGGTGCTTTTTTTGACTTTTTTGCTATAAAATGATATATATATCTTTTTTTGACTATTAAAAGACTAATTCTCTTGTGGGGTTTCTTGCAATTGCAAACACTTCCTCCAATCTGATTTTTTACATTAACAACTATGTATTATTATTATTTTTTCAATTAATTTTTTTATAATGTTAATTTTATATATAGTTATTTATTTTATTATTTTTAATACTAACAGTTGGTACGTATGTTTCTTTTTTACTTTTGTTTGTTTCAATTATTTATATTATTGTTATTAATGATTTTTCTTTCTTTTCTTTTATTTTTTTCAATTAGTTTTATTATTTTGCAACAATTGATACGTATATTTCTTTCTTTACTTTTTTTTCCGTTCATTTTTCCAAAATGTTAAATTTTTTATTTAGTTATTTTTTATTGTTGTTAACTCAACTATTTATGAAGATTATATTAAATAAATAAGACTCGATATTAAGGAAAATATAAAATAAATAAATAAAAGACTCATTATTTAATAATTGTTAGGTATAACAAACAAAATTAACCATATCAAGAAAAAATTAACATAGCAATTTATCATAAACAAAAAAATAATAATAATAAAAATTATGTAAGAAAACTTGGAATATGTCAATTTGTAACTACAAACAAAAGATAAAAAATATTATATCGAAAAACTTGGAACATACCTTGTACTAGTTTCAGGTTCTCATTCTAAAACAAAATGTACCTCAATAGCAAAATTTCTCATTGTTCACACCGTTAATCATCTATATTTCTCCAACAAATTCAATGGATTTTTTTTTTTTTTTTGTATGGACATCGAATATTTTTTTGAAGCAAGTTAGTAAACTAATTATATTTAGAGTCTCGTTAATTACACTTTAGGGTTAATTTGATGTGAAAATAATATATTATCAAATATTTCCACATCCTACTCATCAATAGTCGACATTAATACCAATAAAATAAAAAATGAACATTGTAAAATATGAACTGAAAAAACCAAAAGCAAATAAAGAAATATACGTAGCAACTGCGTCATTAATAACAATAAAATAAATAACAAAATTAAAATTAACGTTGAAAAAAATGAATGGAAGAAAACAAAAGTAAAAAAAAAAAAACATACATACCAACTATTAGCATTAATAAAAATAAAATAAATAACTAAATAAAAAATTAACATTGTAAAAAAAATTAATTGAAAAAAAAAACAAATAATACATAGGTGTTAATGTAGAAAACAAGCTTGAAGAAAGTGTTTGCAATTGCAAGAAACCCCACAAGAGAATTAGTCTTTTAATATAGTAAAAAATGAGTAAATATGTCATTTTATATCAAAAAGTGAAAAAAAAACACCAAAAAATGCATGAAGAGCGCGTGCATAGCACTTCCATTAACCTTAACGGAGTTGGGGATTTCGGGCTACATTTAGAAAACCATAAGAGGGTTTCGCGCATTTTTGAAAGCATAGGGGGGTTTTACGCCGATTTTCCAAACCACAAGGGGATTTCGCGCAATTATCCCTAAAAAAAAATGAAAAGAAGAAGATGAGTGGTGGTGGCATGGTGATATCCACACAGTGGCGGTGATTTAAAATGGAGAGTGGACCACTGATTGGGACGATCATGGCAGTAGTAATTGAGAGTTGATTGGGTTAAAATTCACAATTTTAGGCTTTATTAGTAGATTTTTAAAATTATGGATCTTTTCATTGGGCTTTTAGTAATTTAAGTTTTATAATATCAATCTAAATTATTGGCTCACTTAATTGGCCCTTTTAATTTCTTTAAACAAAAATAAATTTTAATCTCATAAAATTCTAAAAGATAACAATGAAATCTGAAAAAAAAAAAAAGACAAATTTAATGTTAAATTTGGTAATTTATAGTCAATAAATATAATTTTATGATTAATTTAAAATATATAATAATATTAATTTGAAAAATATATAAATCAACAAATAAAATAATAAAAATTTAAAAATAAAAATAACAATAATATGTATTGTTCTTTTTTTAATCAAATTTAGCCCAGGTAAAAGGAAAAATATATTAAAGTTATATGACCATTCATGTAAAATATGAGAGAAATATGAGAAATCATTTGTAAATTATACATGTTTAAAATTAAAATAATAAAAAATATTATGCATTACAGGTTAGTTTATACAACTTCATTATATTATTATAAATTGTAAATATTATCATAATAAATAATAAACCGCTCATCGTGTGCATAACTAATTTCATATCAGTCAATCCAAACATAATCTGAAAGTATTTTTATTTATAGAGTTATTTTTGAAATGATTAAATTGTTAGACACATATAATGTTGAAAAGTAAGACTAACGTTGTGGATGTTACCTGCGCAGGCCCAGCCCAAGCATAGCCTCTAACCCAGACGGCAAGAGTAAAACCCAATATGAAAGTAAGCCTGTAAAGGAGTATTAAAAATACTTAATATAATTAAAAATACACCCATGGACAGTGAGTAAAAACCAAATAAATATTTTAATATTTTTTTCTTTATAATCTCAGAGTTTACATGCCAAAAAATTGCAACACACATTTGATATATATAGGGTAATCTTGAGTTATACACACACACACACACACACATTCTACTTATTTAACTTCACCCAAAATGTGATGATGGCCCTGTAAATATATATATATATATATATATATATATATATATATATTCTACTTATTTACTTTGTATGAATTATAAATATTTGTATTACTTTATTAACACACTTTTAATTGTTCCTTGATATAATAATTGAAGTATAATGTCATCTTCTTCCAACTACCATCAGCTGATGGTAGAAACATGTTAATTTTAATTTTAATCTGATGGGTTTTAATTTTAATCTTAGTAAAGTGATTGCGCCCCAAGATTAATTATATAGTTAAGCAATTAATGACTTAGATTTAAAGCCAATTATATGTAATGGGAAAATGATGTGTCCTAATCTCTGCTTCTATACTAATTTAAGAATGTGGTAATGAAATTCCAGAGGCAACACTTGCACAATCAATGGTTTATATTATTTCCCCAAACCCTATAATAGATTATGTTTCTATATATATATATATATATATATATATATAAAATATGTTTTTTGGGACATAATAAATAAATAAAGTAGAGGGTGAGATTGAATTGTTAATATGATATTATATTATTGTTTTGGGTTTATCACAAGACTGTTTGTTAGAAATTTTCTTGATTAGTTACTGAAACAATAGTTAAGTTTATTTTAAATAAAGCAAGAAAAAAAAACTTATTTTGCAATTTGAATCAACAATGATGTTTTGGCCAAAAAATGTGAACGTATTTGGCAAATTTAAGTCCACAACAATTGTCATATTGTTGTTGGTCAATTTTTTTATTTATAATAATAATGGATAAAATTATAAAATAGATATTTTGTCTCAAGAAAGAATAATTAAATGATTTAAAATGGGATACAAATTAGATATAATAAAATTGATTCATAGAGAATCGAACCATAAAAATGTTAGGACGCGATCATTAAAAAAAGAAAGAATAGTTTTAAAACAAAATTTCCTAAATACACACACACATGTGTGTATATATATATATATATATATATATATATATATATATATATATATATTAGGGTATACTCGATCTTGATCATGAACCTAAGGAGATTTGACAGGTATGATAAAAAATTGTCCTAAAATTATGCATTTGTCTTTGCTACAACAAACACATATGAGCATGAGAATGTGCATGAAACCCAACAATCATCCACCGACCTCAACTTAGGCCATGTTTATCGGCTTGGGCGGTGCCCAGGTTGTAACAAAACGCCAAAAAAAAAAAAAAAAAAAAAAAAGGAAAATAGCTTTTATTTCCATGACCAAGGGCTTCCCATGACCATGGTCATGAGGATTTTGATGATCAATTGTGATGACACGTGTCATCGTTTGATTCGTCGAGTGTATTTTATTTAGATAATTTCAGATTTTGATTTATCCACTTAAAAAAAAAAAAATTATACACCAAAATTCATAAAATAAATTTCTCTATAAATAGATATCAATATTGATATATTTTGGATCACAATCTCATACACTTTCTTTTCTCTTCTAATTTGTGCCAAATCTCTTTTCTATTCTAACTTGTGCCAAATCTCTAAATTTTTCTCATTTTCTACATGCGAGTTTATCTACTTATATGACTAATAGACAACAACTTCGCAATAGAGAAGCTCATGTCGCTCTTAAGAACGACTTGATTGAGCATATATGACAAAAATTCGGCACTATTAATTAAATATGTAATTTGTATCTTTTGTTTTGTTGTAATTTATGCATGTATTTGTAGCTCGATTTATTTATTTTCTTTTGTATTTCAATTCTTGTAATTTTAATTTTTTTATTGGATGTTGTAATTTATTTTAACTTGTATTCCCAAATTTTTTTATTATAATTATGATTTTTTTAATATTAAATAATTATATATATTTCTTAAATATTTAAAATATAATAAAAATTAATTATAGATATAATTGTTAAATTATAAAAGAAATAATTTATTGAGGGTTGGTTGTGGTTGTGGGTGGTCATGGATAAACTATGAAAAATATGAGATTTGGTTATAGAGTAGAATGTGTATGTGGAGGAGAGAGAAATGAATTGTTTATTAGTTGGTTGTGGGTGACCATGGTCATGGATAAACATAGTCTTAGTGCTATACCATCATCCACCTACGGTACCTCTCTCTCTCTCTCTCTCTCTCTCTCTCTCTCTCTCTCTCTCTCCCTCCCTCCCACATATATACATAACTACATAAGACAAAACATAATAACATGTTCATAGAAGAAAACATGTTATATAATGTCCAATGCATTATAATAATGTATAACAACATTAAGAGATAACAAACAACAAGTGAAAGTTGAACAAACAAGAGTAGGATTTCTTTTACTAGTCATTTGACAAAACTATCATAAATCCTAGAAAATACAACGTATTTTAATAGAAATAATAATTAGAATATATATATATATATATATATATATATATATATATATATAAACTCATGTGCAACTGTCGTACCTGCAACGATTGCACTTATAATATAAAAAGACATATTTATAGCTGTAAAAGATATAATTGAATAACTCATGCATATACTGTAAAAAACATACTTATAAAACACATACTTATAACTGAAAAACATATATTTATACCTGTAAAAGACATACTCGAATCTCGTCGCATGTGAGACAGTCTCACAAGAGACCAACTCATATATATATAGTAGTGTTTGTGTGCACCAAGTGTATGGATCATAATCCATGCAACTGGGCGCGCAAGTTGGGTCGGGTTGGGTCTGGCCAAGATCCGCGCCCAGGTTTTTTTTTTTTTTAATTTATGACATAACCTTTATATTTACCGAATATAACTTCTATGTTTACTGAGTATAACCTTTATATACAAATATCATAACATTTAAGTAAAATTACTTAGACTTTTTTCAGTATAAAACACATAACTAAAAGTTATGTAACTTTTATGTTAACCAAGTATAACCTTTATGTTATATTGGTATAACCTTTACATACATATGTCATAACCTTTAAGTGATATTACTTACACTTTTTTCAATATAAAAATTCATATAGTATGGTTTAACCTTTGTGTTATAATAATTTAACATTTATGTTATATTAGTATAACATTTATGTACAAATATCATAACTTTTACGTACAAATATTATAACTTTTATATACTTAAAGAATAACATAAGGTTATATTATTATAACGAAAATATTAAATTATTATGTATAAAGGTTATATTATTACAATATAAATGTTTGAAAGGTTTTAAAAGATATTATAAGTCTGTCATATACTGCAAAAGGTTATGCGAACATAACTAAAAGATTAGGTTCGACAAATTAAAAGGTTAGGTTCAGCAAACTAAAATGTTAGACCAATATAATTGGAAAACTAGGGTTTGAGCTAGGGTTTGGGCAAGGGTTTCAGAGTGTGAGCACGTGTGTGGGCGCGTGGGATGCGTAAAATGCACATTCGGATCGGGTCGACCCGGTTGCACATATTTAGGATCCGTGCACCTGGTGCACAAAAATATTTATGATATCGATGCAGTAAGTACGATTTTACACAAGAAATAAAAATTACACCGTTTGAGCGGTGTGGTTAATTTCCTAAAAAATTGGCAGTAATTACAAATAGATTCAACGATTTGGTTGATTTTTAATTTTTTTTGCTCAAACACTATGTAATACAGTGGGTTTCAACATTTTTTTTTTCTTTTTCTGTTGAGGATAATAAGATATTTTAATTTTATTCATCAAGAAAGGATATAACTTATAAGTCCTACAATATTATCATTTACATTGAATATAACAAACATTTCCACGGGGCAAGAATTTTTTTTAAATAATTGTTGCATATTATGATTTATGCTTGATCTTGAAATCTACAATAGATTAGGTTGAATTATGAAAGTTGTCCAATTGGGTCACAACTCTTTAAATGAGAGTAATTAGCCATAATGATAACACATTAAAAAAATTAATGCGTCTGTGATCATCATTAATCCTAGTATTTATAATCACATGATCAAATTAAGTTTGTTAAAATAATAATCATAGGATCAAAGTATATATAGCTTTATTTATAATCATTTCGGATTATCCAAAGTAATGTTCAAAGGTAGATGAACAATTTGGCTATGGTTATGCGTGCAAGCACGTCGACTAGCACAATTAAAATATTAAATATAAAAATAACTTGTGTCGAGGATTCTCAAAACATTTAGATGATTTTTATTTATTCCTTAATCATTACGACCAATAGTCTTTAACATTTTATTTAATTCTCTTACACAAAGATATGACTTTTTAGCATAATGTAAATAAAGCCTACATAAAGTTATTATTGGATATATGACATGCTGCTTGTTATTGTTAATTGTTATCCGTTGCAAAATTTATATTATTATATATTGATTTTTAAATTAATATTGCATTAAGTGCATCGATCATGATTCATGTAATTGGGCACGCGGATCGGGTCGGGTCTGGCCCAGATCCGCACTCAGATTTTTTTTTTTAATTTATGATATAATCTTTATGTTTACCGAATATAACCTTTATGTTTACCGAGTACAACCTTTATGTACAAATATCATAATCGTTAAGTAAAATTACTTAAACTTTTTTCAGTATAAAAAATATAATTAAAAGTTATATAACCTTTATGTTAACCGAGTATAACATTTATATTATATTAGTATAACCTTTACATACATATATCATAACCTTTAAGTGATATTACTTAAACTTTTTTCATTATAAAAATTCATATAGTATGACTTAACCTTAATGTTATAATAATTTAACATTTGTGTTATATTAGTATAACATTTATGTACAAATATCATAACATTTATGTACTTAAAGAATAATATAAGGTTACATTATTATAACGAAAATGTTAAATTATTATGCATAAAAGTTATATCATTACAACATAAATGTTTTGAAAGATTTTGAAAGGTATGTTATTAAATAGTACAATTATAATGGGCAATGTCGAACAAAACAGAAACTATAAACAACAAGCAGTAAGTCGAGTCGAGGATACGCCCAGGGTAGTGCTCACTGGAACTGTGTGTATCATCTCCCAAAGATAAAACGACTTCGTCTCTGGAGTAGTAACACCACAAACTCGAGAGCTCCGACAAACTTTAGTGCTTTGAGAATTGAGCTTATTCAGATGGAAAACAATGCAAGGTTTTAATTTTTTGATGTCCCAAAAAGATGCATGACAACCTTATATATAGGTCTTCAACATGGGGGTTACACCTGAAAATGATGAGAATTTACTGTCAAAAAACGGGTCTTTTAATGCAAGTTAACGCCCCGTTCAAAAAAAAGAAATAGTCAAAAAACGCTCACGGCACTGCAACACGTTGCCGCATTCTGCTCCCGGGACGTTCAACATACTGCATCAGCATGATGCTCCCAGCCCATCAGCATACTGCAGCAACAACAACCCGGCGTAGCAACAACATATTGCAGCAACAGCAACCTGGCATATCAAGCACTAATAGCATGTTGTTTCCCGCTGCATCCTAGTACGGGCGCACATTTACCCTACGCCGTTAACGGTGTTGCAACTTTTGCCCAAAAAGATAAATACGGGTCGGGTAAAATCCGAGCCCAATCCGCCCAACATCCAATTGCTAAGGACCAAGTCCCACGACCGAGGTCGGGTTTGGGCCATGCCGAGCCGAGTCGAGCCGAACCCCGCGCGCACGAGCGTGTGTGTTGCACAAGTATAATATTTCAATAGTATACTAATTACTAGGCCTCTTCACATGACTTTTCTTATACTTGCATTTTCAAGGTCTATTTTCCTATGTGGGATAGTTAAATACTTCTTCCCACATCCAAGACCTTTCATTCTCATTTCAAGTGACCAACTTTGATGCTTAATTTCTCACTCACCAAAAATTGGTTTTGAGCGATTCAAAGTGTCTCGATTATCTATTCCAAACGTAGATTAATCTTTTGACGTTCAATCCTCAAAAGGATTATCTCTTAGCCACTTAACAATTGGTCAAAGTGGTGCCACCCACCACTTTCAACAACCAATTTTCCAACAAGGTATTATAAGTCTGTCATATACTGCAAAAGGTTATGCGAACATAATTAAAATGTAAGGTTCGACAAACTAAAAGGTTAGGTTCGGCAAGCTGGTTAGGCCAATATAACTGCGGGTTTGAGCTAGGGTTTGGACACGTGAGGCGCGTGTGAGATGCGTGAAATGCACCCCCGAATCGGGTAGACACGGTTGCAAGGATTTAAGATCCGTGCACCTAGTGCATAAAAACATTTGTGATTAATATTTGGGCCATACTAATTTATGCATATAATTGAAAATATCATAATGACTTTGGAATGTTATTGTTGAAATCCTGATTTCCAAAATTAAGAAAAAAGTTTGGATCATGTTATGTTAGAGCTGAATCGATCAATCGCCTCAGTTCACTCCTCCATGTCATACATCTTTTTATTTGGTTTAAATCTTTATGAATTTTGTGAATTCTTGTGTCAGTGGAAGAGTAATATTTATAATGTGATTAAAAAGTTTGGAAGTATTAAACGACTTTAAGTGCTTCACCTGCAAGCTGCACTACTTATACGTGAGAAATCAAACAATTTTAAATTGCTTGCCTATGCATCGAGGGATCTCTTGAAGATGTTGAAGATAAATGTAAAAATGGTGCTTGTCTTAAATAACTTACACTTTTGTATTAATATTACTAAGAATGTTTTCACCCTAATTACTAAAAGAAGCGTATTTTTATTTTTTATTTTTTTATTTTATTTCGACAAATCGTAGATGTAATGATAAGATATTTATACAATTTAGAATATATATACATATATATATGTATATAGTTATATATATTTCCAAAGTGAAATTCAGTGGATATAATATTGACCACACGTCTACACTTTACAAACTCACCACATCAGAAATGTATTTAACTTTATTTAACTTTTCAAATCGGTACAAATTACATTATAGCCAAGTTTAGTGTGTAAAATGGTTCAAATTAGATTTGTGAGGTAAAATACCAAATTTTAGCAAGTATAGAGGTTTATAAAATTCTGTATACCGAGTTTAATGTGTTAAAAAGTTTGAATTAAAATATAGGGTATAACTATAACTATATATATATATATATATATATATATATATATATATATAAAGTCATGTGCAACCGTCGCACCGTTCGATGGTTGCACTTATAACAGAAAAATGCATACTTGAAAAACTCATGCTTATAATGTAAAAAACAAACTTATAAAACACATATGTATTTATATTTGAAAAACACATACTTATACATGTAAAAAACATACTTGAATCTCATCGCATGTGAGACGGTCTCACAAGAGACTAGGGTTGTAGGTACTCTTAAAATACCACATTACCACTACTCTAAACCATTACAATTTTTTTTAGGAAAAAATATTAGTACTAATACTATGAACATTTTGATAAACAATTAATCTTTAAACTTTTACGTTCTTAATTATAATCTAAAAGTCATGAAATGGATGTTGAGGTGGATAAAAGATTTTAGATAAAATGGAGCACACCATAAATAATATTTATTTTATCTAACTTATGAAGAATAATCTGACATAAAATGTCCATATATATATATATATTATAAGCTATAGTGTTTGATGCAAAGAAAAAAATGTAAACTTTTTAAATAAATGATAACTCAATAGCAATAATTATTTCAGGTGTGGAGATCTTTAAGTGCAGTTCCAACAGTGTCTTGTCAGTGAAGCAATTCACGGAATTATTTGTCATTTTTTAACTTTTTATATACAAAAAAAAAAAAAAAAAAAACTTTAAAAATGGTGGGTGAAAATTTAAATTCAAAATAATGAAATTTAATGAATTTATTTTTCTCTGAAGTGCTTGAAAAGTATCATTCTAATTTTGTGAGTCTTAGAGTCAAAAAATTGAAAGATGGGTAAACGGTGAAGAAAAATGAATTGACTACAATCTTTATAAATTTAATGAATTTCTTTTTTACCGAAGAGCTTAATTAATTATTTTCACAGTTTACTAGATTATTATGATATTTCCTTTTTATTTTTTATTTTTTGGGAATAGAAGAAAACCGCATTATAGTAGTTTCATATATTAGTCCATATTTCTATCAAAACAAAAAAAAAAAAAAAAGAAGGCAGCAACTTAGATTTTCTAGTCATATCATTTAATATTCAAAAATAATTACTATACACTATATATATATATATTTTGATCCACTATACACTATGTTTTAAATGACATAACTTGTATTAAAACATTAAAATATAAAATATACCATCAAAATGTAATAGTCATCTATTACATAGATTTTTTATTTATTTAGAATGAGTAGTATGGATTCGGTAAACAAGAATATGCATATTTGATTTACCAAGAAGGAAAAATAAAGAAAACGATATCCAAAATTTGTTATTAATTAATTTAATTTATAACTAATACATTACAATTTACAATACGATTCAATATCCAAATTTTATCATAATTAAAAGAAAAAAAATCGCAAAAGATTGAAATCTATTCTTCCTTTTTTATATCAATCTAGAAAACTCTTATTATATTAAATAAACAATTATTTATTAAAAATAAAATACAACATAAAATATTATTTTCGTATCAGGATCATTACCTTTCAATGTTGAATTTGACAATTTAACATTTTCTCATTTTATGTGTCTTCCAAACACAACATACCCATTAATGCCAAAAATAAGTTTAAAGGGTCCCAATTGGAGCAGAAAGTACTTACTATAAAGTGGTGTTACCGTTATATTCAGGACCCAGAAGGGTTAGTTCTGTAATTTTACATGAGGAAAAACGACTTCATTTCATACACGCGGCCATCACTAATATTGTTGGTCAAAAAAGTGATTTTTTTTTTGAAATCTCAATTAAAAAAAAAAAAAAAAAAGACGTTAGAGTTACGGCAAAAATTTCGAAGTGAAATGTGTATTCTTAATATTAAATGGCGCCGCGGATGTGTCCCCTTTCTAATAAATATTTGCTGTTACAGTTTCTCTCTCTAAAATCTCACCTCTCTCTCTCTCTCTCTCTCTCTCTCTCTCTCTCTCTCTCTCTCTCTCTCTCTCCTCCATATTTCTCTGTAACTGTTTCATCTGCCATTACTGTTACATTTGTTTTGAAGTACAGAGCTGCAGAAAGGTATTTTGTTTTCTATCTGTAAATAGTAGCTAAAAACAATGGTATTGCGTCTATTGATCTTTTATGTAATATACCTATGAATTACTTGTTTGTTTTTGTTGCTGTATTTTCATTGTGAAGGTAATTGTGGTGCTTTGTATTGCTCTTTTTTTTTTTGTGTGGATATAATCATGTTCTAGGATTTCGTATTATTTTCTACTGTTGCTTTGACTTGATTGGTTTTCATTTTTTTGGATGTTGATGACTTTGGATTGTAAGAGTTATTTTGGGTTTGTTTCTGTTTTTTGAATAATTTTTGTAAGTGAGAAATGATTTAGCAATTTGAATGTTGTTGGAGAAGTTGTTTTTCCTTTCTTTTCACCTTTTGGTGGGCTGTTATTGGTCAGGACAAGATGGATCTGCAAGTCACCTGCTTTTTTTATTTTTATTTTAATAGTTTCTTTAATTTAGGCAGCATAGTTCGATTTTCTATTTGGAGAACTGGATGGATAATCGTTTTAAAATTTACTTGGATTGTTTGATCTTTGTGATTGAGTATAAATATAGTAATATGTTGCTCTGTTGTTAATTGTTGCAGGCATTGTGTATTTTCTGTTAATATCAGCCTCCGATTTTCCAGGAATGGCTACAACGATTTGATCAGTTATTCAATAATTATATCTATTTGTTCACTCTATTTGAGCTAGCAGACCGTGATCACACTATTGGTTTACTTTTACTGTGATAAGAGTTCTAGAAATGGCTGTTGCTGGTTTGCGTAATGTATCGGATTTTGGTTCATCCTTCTTTGGTGAGTCTCAGAGGCGGTGGGATGATGGCCATGATAGGCCTAGCACCCGTGCATCCAGTCTCTTGCAAATGTGGCGAGAGATCGAGGGTGAACATGTGGTGACTCAATCTTATGAGTCGAAGCAACAGAGAAATGGTTCGGATTCTGAGTGTGTAAGCACTTGCACTTCTGTAGGGAATGGGAGTGAGAATGGTGATGATTTCTCTCAAGTTTCTGATGAGTCTGAAAATCGAGGCTTCAGTGGTTCCGAGACTGAGCATGATGATAATAACAGTGTAATATCAGAACAATCTAGTGACTTGGGAGAAATTGAAAGGGAAAGAGTGAGGCAAATTTTTCGAGAATGGACGAATACTGGTGCCAAGAGTCATTCATCTTATGGATTCCATTTGAACAACCGTTCAGAACAATTGCTTGGTGAGAATGAGTGTGAAAGGGTGAGGATTATCAGAGAATGGACGCAAATTACTACTCAGCAGAGGAACAATTGTAGATCATCTCGAGATGTAGTTGCTGAAGTTGGTTCTCAAATTGAGCAGGTGCGTGATGGCTTAGTTATCACTCATCCAAAAGTTGGTGCGCAGAGATCAATTCGAAGACTGTGTGGTAGGCAAACTCTCCTTGATCTTCTTCAGAAGGCTCAGAATGAAAGAAAAGTGGAACTTCTGAATCTATCAGAGCAGAGGCCAGTGTCCGATTTTGCTCATCGTAATCGCATTCAGGTGATAATCTATCATTTAATACATTTCCAAAGTTGGCATTTCTTATATTGCTAGTTTTAGATCACGTGCGTTGCATGTGGAGATCAGTTCAAACTAAGAAAAGAAATAATACAAATACTTATATGACACTTTTATATTAGAGTTCTAATTATAATAAGATTCTATAGGATTTTGAATTAGGATTGTAATATAAAATTAATTAAATATGAAAATCCTAAATTACTATTATAACCTTAAATAATAAGGATATATTTGGCAATTCATATTTTGTAAGAAACATCCACACTTTTATATAAGTAATAGATAATAGATATTTCCATTACAATGACAGGTTCTGCTTAAGTTACATATGTATTTGTAAATTTTGCAACAATGACATTTGTTCTTCTTGACCACCTTGCACGGAGTTGACGTTATCTTAATATTCAATATACTAACTGTAAATTCTCTCGCACAAGAAATAGAAATCATTTATTACATTTGATGCTCAAAAGGGCAACGCAGATCATTTATTTATCTGTATAGGTCCCTAAGTTGAGATAGTATTTCCATGTCTGATATCTAATAATTTAGTTGGAGTTGTGTGATTTCGAATTCATTGCACTCTGACTAATTTTAATTGACTTTGCAGGCTCTCCTTAGAGGTAGGTTCCTACGAAATGAAAGATTGGTGTTGGATGAGAGACCATCTTCAGTGGCTGCAACTGAATTGGTTTTGCTGAGGCAAAAGCATACAGTGTCTGACCTCAGGTAGTTTTGATCAATATATTTCTGATATATTTCTGTGCAATATTCATTTTCTTTTTGTTGAGTTGCTCTTAGCATTTTTATTACTTTTCAATATCTACTTCTGGTATGCGTTTCTAGAAGGCAATTGTAAGCACCATGGAATTAGTAATTGCTTATTATTCTCAAAAGTGCTAAAATTATTTCACGTTACTCATTCTGGTTCTTTTGAGTTTGTTTGTTGATTTTGTTTGACTTTACATCCTGAGGAATAATTTTATGTGGGTAATGGCTTTCCTACTCCGTTTTTACCTAATTTCTTTAATATTCTAATGGCATTAGTTAATAATAATACAGAGAAGGATTCCTCTCCAAGTTGGACAATTCTTCTCCTACATTGGCAACCAGTGCTGAGTCTGATTCCTTTGTTGGTGATGGAAATAATGTTGAATCAGAACTTACATGCAGTGGAGCTGAAGTTACTGGTAATCATATAGCATCAGACTTTGAAACTTGTATCAACAGAGACAGGAATAGACAAAAACTTGAAGTAACTGAGGATCCCATTTTGCTTAATGAGAGAAGTGAGCAAGAAATGTCACTTGGTGCTGGAGGTGCCAGTACCAGTGAGGATCCAGTTTTGTACACTGGAGTAAGGCAACATGAAGCATATCCTGATCTTGAGTGTGGCGAACAGATAAATGCCAATATTTCCGATGAATCATCATTAGAATCTGTAGATATAAACGTGAGTGGATCCGATGAGGTATACAATGAAATTTATGAACAAAGAAGTGGTGTAAGTGATGCACACAAAGCTGACAGTCATAGTACTATCTTGGAAAGAGACTCGAATGAGGAGTTGTATTCACATGATGCTTCAATTCAAGTCGAAGATTTCCAAGAATCAGTAAATGAGATTGAAGATGGGCAACAACTAAATACCATTGCATTTAGAGAATGGGCGGATGGTAGCAGAGAAGATTTAAACAGAAGTTTGCTAGAAAGAGGTTCTAGTCAATCATTTCCTGAACCATCTGATAACAATGTCGAAGAGCAAGACCAGATGCATGAATCACATGACTGGCCAAGCCATGATTTGCAAGAGGCTATCAATAGTTGGCTTGATACGCCTTCTGGAGAGGTTGACACGGCTGTTGGAAGACTTGATACATTTTATTTTCCAGATGATGATAATGTTGAAATCAGGGAGCTTCTCAGCCGGTATGCTATCTAAGAACTTCAGTTGGAAAAATATCCTGCATTACATTATCTACTTTCAGGTAAATAACTTATCTTTTCCTCTGCAGGAGACGTGTCTCTAGTCTTCTTCGGAGTGGTTTCCGTGAGAGTCTAGATCAGGTGCTACAGTCTCACGTTGAAAGGCTGGTTCATGCTTCTGATGATTGGGAACTTGACACTATGTCATTTCCTGCCATAATTGAGCAAATCCAGGAACAACCAAATGACAATCAAACTTTGGATCCACCCAACAGCACTGAAAGCAATCTATTTGCTTCTCCCTCTTCAAATCCCCATGATGTCTCCCACCTACTATGGGTTGAGGATTTGCAGGGTGCAAATTGGCCACACTACAACTCAAATCAGCAGTTGGAAACAGTAAGTTGAAGAATTGATTTAGTTCAACTTGTTATTGTCTTTTCTTCCATTGGTTATTGCATGCACCAGGCAATTTCTTGTTGGGTTATGTAAGTGCTATGGTGGTGCATATGTTAAGGTAGCGGTTTTCATGTCATTTAATCCCAAACCAAATATCGAAAAAAATGTATCACCACAAGAACCCTTGTTAGGGCTAAAAACTCAGGTTGTATGCCAAACTCAGGACATTCATGTCAACCTTTCTATGACGTGAAGTTGTTTTGTGTATTTCTTTTATTTATTTTTAGTAAGGGATGTTTGCAAATTTCATTGGTTTGCATGTACTATTTTTCTCTTCGGCTGATTACTCTTGTTTAATACCATGTTGATTTTGCTTCAGATTTGTCAATCCTCAAACTTTTTGTATCTTATAACATCTTTGTTGACCGTTACATCTTCCTTCTTTCATTTGTCGAATAATCTTGTCCATTTTATTCCAACTTATACATCTCTCTGATTATGATAATTAGGAATGGGAGATCATCAATGAGTTAAGGACTGACATGGCTAGGCTTCATCAGAGGATGAGTGACATGCAAAATATGCTGGAAGCATGCATGGATATGCAACAAGAGTTGCAACGTTCAGTGCGTCAAGAGGTTTCAGCAGCCTTAAATCGGCCAATCTTTTCAAGTGGTGAGTTTCCAGCCAGAGATTATGGAAGTTGTTCTCATCAAATTTTTTTTTTTTTGGATATATATATATATATATATATATATTTTTTTTTTTTTTCTTTCTGAAATCTTCATTTTCTCTTCTCTGGGTGAAAGGGACTTAGCTTTTGCTTTCCACATCTGAATTTCCTCTCCATGATTAAGAGATAACCTTCTTAATGATGCTATCCTACGCAGATACATCTGAAGATAACCAGATTCATGATAAATCTCAATGGGATCACGTACGTAAAGGAATTTGCTGCCTTTGCCAGAATAGTAAAATTGATTCCTTGCTGTACAGGTATGACACATCAACCAGCTTTTACATCATTTCAGCTGCAGGTTATACAAATATGCCTTACATTTCCAAGATTTAATATGATTGCCTGTTCCAATATACACAATTCACACATGGTTCCATAGACATTCGTTCTTGAGCTCAGTTTGTTTACTTGGACTAGATTGTTGTCTGTGGGTTTCCTTTACTAAAGGACTTCCATGCTCTCTAGTCTCAATGCAAGTCTTGTAAACTAAGTATCAAATACGATCAACAGATCATGTTTCTGATTACCTAAATTTTTGACCATTTTTCTCTTGATTTATACAGGTGCGGGCACATGTGTGCCTGTACGAAATGTGCCGAAAATTTGGTCCAATCTAATGGAAAGTGTCCAATGTGTCGTGCTCCAGCAGTTGAGGCTGTCCGAGCTTATTTCACACAGTGATAGTAACCAATCACAGAATGTATATACAAATTCAAAGAGTCCAATAATTCAAATAGCACCTGCAAGTACACACTAGGTAAACCTCCTCTGTGTGTGTGTGTTTTCAACTTCGTATTTTTACAAGTGATTTCTTGATGTTACATTACACTCTTCACTATCTATAAACACACGAACATACACATTTGTGGGTGTATGAATAGATGAACGGTAAATGCAGCATCTAAGGATTTCATTAATGGCATTTATAAGATTTTCTCATGTTTATATTTTACCTTTTGCCTTGTATTCATTGTGACATTTGAATTTGTTTCTCTTGCAGATGAGACCTCTGATTTATTGTTAATATCAGAACAAATCTACTGTACCTGCATCTTATATATCTGCACTGAAGCAGTTATTTAGATTACTGAGGCATCTGTGAATAAAGTTTTTTGAGGAAGAGAAAATTCAATACCTGATTTAAGTAGTTGATCACATGATGTTTTGTTGCTGATACTTGGGATAAACTGAGTGATATATAAATTATTTCTTAGATAGGTGGATATTTTATTATGTTTAACAAACCTTCAAATTTAATGAGGAGTTTCTAAATTCGTTGAAGTCTCTCTGTATCTACCCTTATATTTCCTTAATCCTCTTGAAAAATTGAATGAATAGGCACAAAAACTCTTGTGCACTAGGTGCATGGATCTAAGATTCATGCAATCCGGGTCGATCCGACCCGAATCCGTGAATTTCTAATTTTTTTTTTTTCAAATTTTTGTCTTGACTTTTATGTTATAAATGTATGACTATGTATAAATGTGTGTCCTTTATGTACAAACATTCGTACCTTTATGTTTGTAACTTAGAAAAAAAATGAAGATTTTCAACACAATTTGTATTGTATACTTTTATGTGATATCAATATGACATTTATGTTATATTATGTCACTTTTATTTACAAATATTCTGACCTTTATGTAATATATAAAAGTGCATAAAGGTCAAAATATTTGTACATAAAGGTGACATGATATAATATAAAAGACATTGATATCACATAAATATATACAGTTCAAATTATGTTGAAAATCTTCATTTTTTTCTAAGTTATAGTACATAAAGGTCATGATAGTTGTACATAAAGGTTACACATTTATAACATAAAAGTCACACTAATACAACATAAGGTAACAATTTGAAGCAAAAAAAAAAAAAGTTAAATTCAAAAATACGTGGATCCGGGTCAAAACTGGATCGACCCGAATTGCATGTACACCAAGTGCATACAAGACCAACTCATGAATAGGTTGTTAGTTGTCCTGACTTGCATGAAATTCGTGATTGATAATATTGTTTGTTACAAATTTAAAGAATATGTTAAATTTTATCATTTTTTGATAGGTCATTATGAGATGTGGAGTTTCGATTATCATGGATGAAATTGACCATAAAAATGAAAGTTAGGACCACATATGATATAAAAATAAAAGTTTATTGTACCATTTTAATCTGGGATGAATGTTATATTTTTTTCAGATCTAAATTGAAATTCTTTGTTTTTAGGCTATGAATTTTTCTCATTTACAGGGTTTGGGAACGGTGAGGATGGAGTAGACAGACCTTATCTTTGTACCAAAATCTCTATCTCATTTGTGTGCCACATTAAAACGACGTAGTTTTGATATTGGAAAAAACTTATAACTTATAATCGCTTATAATTTAAAAATTAATATAACGTATTTTAGGATGTGATACACACATGATACATTGATATTTGATACAACTAATCTGTGGAGGGGTGTCATCGTATTCTTTTACATGGTATTTGCTAATTGGGCTTTCTTATTTTGGGCTTTCTTCTCCATGGAGTATATACATATTGAAAATTTCGGATAGAGTTGTTACCCTTTCAGAGTGATCTAAATTAAGGATGAATATATCCCAAAATATCTCCGATATTTTTTCAATATTTTTATTTTTTTACGTGATCGATACA
Source organism: Scutellaria minor (assembly GCA_954870855.1). NCBI lineage: Eukaryota > Viridiplantae > Streptophyta > Magnoliopsida > Lamiales > Lamiaceae > Scutellaria > Scutellaria minor. The sequence goes on from OX940729.1 coordinate 8,746,015, forward strand.
AAAACAGTGACCGATACAAAAACAGGGTGGATCGATATATCTCCAATATTTTCATTTTTTCACATAAAAATTAGAAATTTTGCAAAATATTTATAAAATATCAATAAATATTGATATTGATTTCAATATCGGTATCTTTATGGTACAAATTGTAGAAAAATAGGTGAAATATCGGGTTCGATATCGAAAGTAATGATATAAATTATATGAAAATAGGTGAAATATTATGAAAATATCGTAAATATCGATGGAATATCGAAAAAATATCGGTAAATTTATGTACCGATATTTCCATCGATATAAATATTTTTATGATATTTTCGTGAATCTAAAATACTGATATCTCCATCAAAACCAAAATTGATGATATTTTCGTGAATCTAAAATATCGATATCTCCATCAAAACCAAAATTTTCATCCTCAATCTAAACAAATTCGAACATTTAATTACTAGAATCAATTTTTAAGTGGGGGTTTATGAAAGTTGACTAAAAGTTGGAACTGAATCTCACAAGTTTTAGTACTAAAATTAATTATTCAAGTATCAGTTATCTCTTTTTAAGCGTCTATAAATAGTGAGAGGAGTCAAAGGCTCAGTTGGAGAATTTTTAATCCTCTAAATCCTTTCCTTATTTCTTAACCCACCTGCCTTATATTTTCTTTTTCTTTTCTCTGTAATTTCTCTTTTTTCTTTTTCCTTCTCCGTAATTTCTTCAGAAATTCTAGGTGTATTATCATTTAATCAGTGAGAAAAGACAGCCATAGGTGTCAAATTCTTTCTTCTGCTCTACCTAATTTTGAGAAAGTAAGCCATCCATCTTTAACATATCAAACAACACATGTCCTAGAACCACCATAACTAACGTGCGAGTTCGAAGCATGTTCTTAACTAAAACCCTAAAATCATAATTGACACACATACACTATCCTAACATGCATAAACCCTAAAAAAACAATTCATGACACTCCTAGGAACGACGTCGTTGAGAAACATACGCAAGGTACTTAGTAACAGCCTTAGTACCCTCAGCAATGGCATGCTTCCCCAAGTCCCCAGGCAGCACGAGCTTGACGGCCCCCTGTATCTCCCTCGCCGACAATGTCCGCCGCCGTGTGTAGTTCTGCAACCGCGCCGCCTCCTCCGCTATCCTCTCGAACATATCCACCATCAAGTTGTTTATAATCGTCATCGCCTTGGACGACATTCCCATCTCTGGATGCACCTGCTTCATCACCTTAAACACATACCTTTTATACCCTTCGCCAGCGCCGCCGTGGCTCCTCCTCTGCTTCTTCTGACCCTTCTCCTCCCCTTGCTTTTCCGATTTTGATCTCTTCTTGGTCTCCTTCCTCTTCTCCACATTCTTCGGTGAAGTAATTTCAACGGTAACCGTTTTCGGCTGCGGCGTTGGGGCGGTTCGGGGCTCAGAGACGGGCTGCGTTTCGTCATCGTCTGGATTGGTGGTTGAAATCTCCAGATTTTGATATTGTTTGGTGGAAGAAGAGAGTAGCTTCGCTATGTCGGTGTTTTCCGGCGGGGAAAGTACGAGCTCGACGGTTTCCTCCACCACCTTCTTGGCGGTGACCACCGCTTTAACGGCCTTCTTCTTGGGTGCCATTTTATGCTTCAGCTCAATTAGGTGCAAATTATTATTATTATTATTATTCTATTGTTTGGAAGTACAAAAGGAGAGTGGTGAGAGTTGTGGAGGTAGCCACTTGGCATACACGTGTCGTGTGATTGTATCATTACTGCTACGTGGTTAAAATGTGGAGTGAATTTCCCACGAACAAATTTTACTAGTTGTCCTGTTTGGGTTCATTACCAATCAGCGTTATCAGATTTAGTTCAATCCAAATTTCGTAAAGGAAAAGGAGAAATAATGGTGGGCGTATCCATTTATAATGTATTCAAAGTCAATATAAATACAATATTATCTAAATTGTAGATATTGAAATATATTGAAATAATTAAATATATTAAAAGCAAAATCTCCATTAAATCGCGTCAGAATGAAAATTTGGAAATATCAATGAAATGAAAATATCTGCTATCAAATATTTTCCCAATATTTCACTGATTTTTCTATTATTTAAACTATGAAGTTATCAATATTGAAATCGTACCGATATTTATCAATATTTTGTTAATATTTCGTTGATATTTCACCAATTTTTCTACAATTTATAGGATGAGACCATCCCACCATATCAAAATCAATATCGATATTATTGATATATGAAATTTCTCGTTTTTATACCGGTCAATTTATAGGATGAAACCACCGATATCAAAATCGATACCGATATTTATTGATATATAAAATTTCTTGTTTTTATACCGATTATGTGAAATGAAAATATAAAAAATATATCGTTGTCCCGTTTTTATCGATCACAATATCAAGAAAGATAATATTTTGGGATATTTCATACTTTGGTGTCTGCCTGCCCTTTCTATCAATAGAGATTCAAGAAAAGTGATTTGAAACACAAATTTAAAAGTTCCATTTAAAGACTATTTTACAAATCCAACTTGAGTGAACAGAATTTGATCAAGCTTATAAGTTTTGCCAACCTCTTGAGTTGAGTTTGAATTACTTTTCAAATCAATCTCAAATAGCTCATCAGAGAATTCAATCTATTATACCCTGACACTAAAAAAATACAACCTAGGACCTATCAAGTGAATCATTCTATAACCCAGGAACCTTGTAGCTTATATTGGTCAGATTCGAACCTGAATTACTCAGATTTTCTAATATTTAATATCTTCATTTTCTCACCCCAATTCATTAATATTTTTTTAAAAATAAATAAATCATTCTATGGGCTCTTGGATTCAATAATGCAACACCAGATTTGGGCCTAAATGGGGAGAATCAGGCCCATTTATTACCCTAACATTGCTGGTCTATTGGGCTGGGGTTGGCCTCAAATAGTTCGCCCTATTAGGTCAATAATTTGGATGAAATTTTTTATATGGGACCATCTTTACGATTTTGGGGATCAAATTGAAATGACCCTGAGACCTGTGGAACGAAATATGCAAGTTTATTATTATCAATTTTATTTTAAAATGATATATTTGTTGTGATTTGACGCTTGAATTCCAAAAACCAAAAAAATATAGTCGAATTATCAGTTACAGAATTTTTTCATATTATCGACAGATTAGTACGAAAATTCGTCGAATACTTATGAACATGATGTGTAACTTCAACTGAAAATCGTGCTACATTTAACTTAACTCACTGGAACTCTCCAATTTTCGGCAACTAAGTATTGTTCCAAATTTCACCATCAAAATTCAATGCCCTAAACTTAACTGTTTTTAAATTAGGGGGCTAATTTACCAAATCCTTTATTGCAGGACTGGAAGTATGACCTCAATACTTATCTGTTTATCTTACCTAGTTTATTTTCTTAATCTATCAACTCTTTAATTAAAGTACCAAAAGAAAATTAATGCCCAACCAATTTTACATAATCTTCACTCTAAATCGATTTTCCAACAACTAATCATTCAATTCATAACAGTTACTCCCTCCATCGTATACATATAGTGTGATTGTTTTTCTCTTTTTTCTTTTTAAAAAAGATTAAGAAAGTGATTGGAAAAATACCATTAAATAAGTAAATTTTCTTTAGTGTACCCATATATTATATAAACATCATACTATCAGTGATGGACCCAAGATTTTTGCTCAGGGGTGCCCAATCAGTAAAAAATATAAAACACAATAATTCCAAAAATAACATCATAAAATAATAACAATTTCAATAAAATAAATAAATATGTTATATTATAAAAGAATAAACATACAAAATCAGTAGTTTTATTACATTTTAATATAACAACATTAACATTAAAAAATATATAATTTAAACACGATTATACAAATTTTATTCTATTTCCATATTTTAAAACAATTGCATAATAAGATCCATCCTAATATTTTCAAATACATGACGGAACATGGAAGTCTAGGTATAAAGAACGTGCTACTTAGACTTAAATTTAAGGTTCATGTCTTCAGGGGTACTGGGGTAGGAGTTAAATTATTTGATCCTTTTTTTTTTTTTTTTTATACCAAACCAAAACATTAAATCATTTGATCATTAAATTTAAATTAAAAAGAGAAGAAAAAAAACATTTTAAATACATCATTTTTAATATATATTTTAATAAATAATAATTCAATAGTGTATCACTCATTTGATTACCAAGTGAACTAATAATGTTCATATATATATATATATATATATATATAAATAAGTGGTATTTTTCATAATACCTTTCTATTATCTAGGAAAGATAAGAACAAAATTTGAATTATAAAATAGCATTAAATTAAATTAACTAGTATACAAATTACAAATCAATGTTTAAAATACTAACAATTGTAACTCAAAAATCTAACGATTCACATGATAATAGTACAATAAAAAACTCAAATTAATAAAAAAAATTACAATCACACCATACTTCATTAAGTCAAAAGAATGAATGTATTATATAGTTCCTAATAATTGATAATCAAATAAATTAAAATATAATCAATAATCAATAAAAAAAAGTAAAATAGTGAGTTTAAATATGAAGAAGTTATCTTAAAATTTTGGTATTTGAAATGAAAATTTGATAATATTGGATTAAAACTAATTGCTTTACATATTTCTCTTTTTTTTTTTTAATAAAAATATAAAATTAGCATAATATACCTAGTTTTTCTAAAAATTCTCAGAGGGAGCCAGTGCCCCCCTTGGTACCTATACAGGTCCGTCGCTGCATACTATTGTCTAGTATACTATTTAATAATAGAGATAGTTTTAATTTTGGTCTTGCATGTAAAACACTTTCCATTTTATGAAAATTAAAAACCTGTTTTCCAATTTTGATCCTTTATGTTTTAATTTTTTCCAATTTCAATCATTTTTTGTTGGAATTTTCAAAATTGCTGACGTAACCGTCGGAAAATTTGACGTGACATCCAAATTCCGACAGTTACGTCAACAATTTTGAAAGTTTTGACCATAAGAGATTGAAATTGAAAAAAATAAAAATAAAATATAGATGACCAAAATTGAATAACAGATATTTGGTTGTAAAAAAATGGAAAGTGTCTTACATACATGACCAAAATTAAAATTAACTCTTAATAATATATATTGTATATTTGAATATTAGTATGAACTCAATAATTAATGTTACAATTTACATATGAAGTAAAAATATATTTAAGTATGGAAAAAGGAAAATAAGCCCCTCTGTCTATATATGTGTGTGGAATAAAAAGAGTACATAAGTATCTATGCATGGATAAATTTGGTCTAGAAACATTAATGGACCATAATTAAGTCAAGTTTCTTAGTTATATGATTTGCTCCCTCTTGACTATAAATCACTTCATCCCTAAATCTACACCTCAAAAACACCTCTAAAAGACCATCACAAATACAATTGATCAACAGTTCTTGCACGCTGTATAATTTCATATACTGAAAACATATGGGATACATTGTAAACAGGTAATGTAAATATACATCACTCAAAAAATCAAATGATATTTCATTTTATATTTTGTATATAAGTCGATGTCACATTTGCATCAATTGTGTCATCATCGTTGGAATTTTTAGGGTGAATGGAAAAGTCACCTTAAAAAGGTGTCTATTAGATTAAAAGATGTATGAAAAGGTGTGAACCAAAAATTGTGAACGTTTATAAAAGATTCAATAATAGACATTAGATCGTGCCTTTTCGTAAAGACACAATTGAATGGTCTTGATCGAATTAATTCAAATGGTGCATCTCTTCACTAATAGACACCTAAAAATCTATAAATAGACCCTCCCTATTCCACAATTATCACGTCGAATGAACATTGAATATTCATTCATCATACATTGAAAATGTATGGAATTTCCTATGAAATTCGTTTTGATCTTCCTTCTTTTCCTTGTCCAAAACAGGTTCAAAATACAATTTGATTCGTCGTTTCTTGTGTTTTGGAGTGCTACAATCACAAGATGTGAGTTGTTGTATCTTGGGGACGATTTGCCGAAGATCGTGAGCACTAGAGCAGAGACAGAGAAATAGTCTAACTCTTGCCTCAACTTAATTTTATGTCCCGTTTTTCTAGTCACTTTATTTCGTACCATTTTTATTACACATCCACCTGATTTTTCCAACACAAGATAAAAATTGAACATGTAACTGAATAAAATTTTGTTTTTAATTCAAACAACTATATGAACTCATGCAAGCTTGCGATAGTAATCAGCACTAATTAATTAGTAATAGAAATCAAACCAATTATCTTCATACCCGCGTATGTCAACGTTATTTTCTGAATTGAATACCAAAAAATTCAGAGTAGATATTGAATGCTTTCATACACACATTTCTTCTAGTATTCGGAAATTCCTAGAATGCTAATTTTTATTTTCTTGTTTGAAACTTTTATTCTTTTTTGGTATTCTGTTTTTATGGGTATTTCTGACAGATAAATTATAGGTATAGTTCAAATAGTGTTTGGATGTAATGAAAAGGAATCCGAGGATACGCGTGGACAATAATAATACACAAACCCAACTACACAAGCAACAAACAAGCCATTCATGTGGCTGTGTTTCTCAACCCTTTTGTCAAGTTAATTCTGAGGGTAAATTACAATTCACTAGTCAAACTATCATGAAACAAGTTGTCTTGCTAAATTTCTAATTATGGTAATTATGGAATATTCTAGTGAAGATGCTTTCCACGATGAAATATTGATGCTCCAAATTGACCACAATCGAGAGTATTAGCTAACAATTGTTTCATTAATTCCCAGATTGACCACAATCCAGAGTAATATCATTCGTAAAGTTCAGCAAATTTAGATAACATATTACAAAATTGATGATAATTTGGTTTGGAAATTATAATTCACCCAAACTGTTAAAATAAGGGTAGTTACTAATGGAATATATTTTTGATGTATAAATTATGTGTTTAAGTACCATAATCTATAGAGAAATACAAAAGAAACTGATAACCTTTTTTTCTCGAATATAAAATCATGCTAAGGCCTTAAATATTCTAACTATAATATCTCAAATAAAAGGTTGATCTTTCTATTCCATTCTAAGTTGCAGATTGTTTTCGTTTATCAATTTACTAGTGCAAAAATTTATTAATGAATCAGAAAACGAAACAAGATCCTATGTATATCAATTTATTAGTGCAAAAATTTATTAATTATTTTCATACACATATATAACGTTCATGTTTTCCTTTGAAAAAAAAAAGTCAAATATTTTGAATGTTTATTCCGTCAAAATTAAAACTCTAAGTTCAATTATGAGAATCCTTCAAAGCACAAGAAGAAGTAATACAGAGAATTATATCTTAATATCAAAAGTATGAAAATTGAAATAATAATGAATCAACATAATCAAATATCTCTTAATCATCTAACTAACCTCAAACACTAAGCCATAATTCAGTTCCCAAATCTAATATTGAATATTTTCAGAAAAAAAAAAAGTATTATATACGAAAGTATAAAAAATGTAACGCAAAATATATCCTTAACAAGAAAATAACTTATCCATATGTCTCCTCTTTGGACTAGAACTCCGATCTGCATCTGCCACCGCAACTGGCGGTGGCGGCGGCGGTGGCGCAGATTTTCCGGCGAATGCTTTAAAGAAGTCCTCTATATCAGAATCATGGTCCAAGAACACCCTACCCTTAAACCCCTCCACTTTCTTGATATTCTTGAAGACTAACAGTTTCCTCTTCCTCGGCGGCGGCGGTGGGCGGCTGTAGACCGCCGGAGGGATTCTGTGCTCTTCAGACGTCGGAGTATGATACCCTTCATCGTCTTCTTCGTCTGCCTTGGGCCCCACATATTGATGATCTTCTCTTTTAGTGTCTGAATCTTGCTGAGTTCTGCTGCAATGATCTTCTGACGACATGATTGGTTTCAAGAAGATGATAATGATGATGAGATTATTAGGAAAATTGAGTTGCAGAGATTGACGAATCTTGAAGGTTTTATAGCTGGGTGGGGTGGGGGGGGGGGGGGGGGTGGTTGACAAGGAGTTTGAATCTGAGTGGGAATTTATTTCTTATCTTTCGAAAAAATAGGGTTGCGAGAAATACTTGGACTCTGTATATATCCTTTTTTTTCTCATGCACCACCTCCTTTAGATCTTCCCCAGGATAGAGTTACGGTGCGGTGACGAGTCTCGTATCACGGCTTTTTAGATATTTTCTTCAATTTATTGGATTATGATATATAATCATGTACTCGTATGTTATACTGGAGGATTATTTGGAATTTGAGTATACTCCTTTATATTTTCTCGGCTTTTTTATTATGTTGATATATTTTCATCTTGAGAAATAGTGAATGATAATGCATCTTGTGAATACTGATGTCAAGATTAATTATAAGAAAATATATAGTGTTCAATTATCATATATTTTTTGTTATTTTATTTTATTTTTCTCTGTCTTTGTCGCCTAAACTTATTTTTATATTATAAGAATGTGTCCACGTCAAGGGTTAATTATGTACATTAAAGAAAATTGAAAAGGTAAGTGATGTAAAACAAAATTAAAATTCCTGATGATCATAAGTTAGTTCTTTGAAGAAAATAACATTATCAAAAATTGGCTGACTATTTAGTGCTTTGTTTTGTTTTTCTAAGCAATTAAATTATTTTATATGTTATAGATTATGAAATCAAACTACAAGTGGGACCAATCAATATCTGATTAGATATATAGATAACCTTGGACCAAAGGTTGCTCCTAGTATGAGGTAAACGAATCATTCGACTCAAACTCCAAAAAAAAAAAAATCGTAAAATAAACGTTGTTAAGTATGTAAATATGCCCTTTTAATGTAAAATACTTTTTCAAAGGAGATGGTTGTTTTCATTGGTTCTGACTGCAACCAAGCCACCAAGTGACTAAAATCTTATTAAATAAGATTTCAAAAAAAAAAATCTTATTTAATAAGAGATCCAGAATTAATTTGGCAAGCGAAGTTCCAAAATTTATAAGCTCTATCCAAATTTCAACAAGCGAATTAAGCTAAATCCTTAGATCAGAGTCCAATCTAGACTTGGATATTGAGGTTTTCTAAGTCAAATATATAATACCGACTATACTTAAGAACAACATTATCAAAATCAAGAGTAGTGTTTGTGTCTATCAAATATATGGATCATGATTCATGTAATTGGGTGCTCGGATTAGGTTGGGTCCGGCCTGGATCCGCGTCCAAGGTTTTTTATTTTTATTTATATCATAACCTTTATGTTGTAATAGTATAACCTTTATATACAGATTTCATAACCTTTTTGTGAATAACTTAGATTTTTTTCACTATAAAAATTCATGTAGTAACCTTTATGTTGTAATGGTATAACATTTATGTTGTAATAGTATATAACCTTTATGTACAGATTTCAAAACCTTTTAGTGAATAACTTAGACTTTTTTCAATATAAAAATTCATGTAGTATAGCCGAACCTTTATGTTATAATTATTTAACCTTTATGTTATATTAGTATAACTTTTATATACAAATATCATAACCTTTATGTACTTAAAGAATAACATAAGGTTATATTATTATAACGTAAATGTTAAATTATTATGCATGAAGGTTATATCATTACAACGTAAAGGTTTTGAAAGGTACTATAAGTACACTGCAAAAGGTTATGCGAACATAACTAAAATGTTAGGTTCGCTAAACTAAAAAGTTAGGTCAATATAACTGTGAAACTAGGGTTTGAGAGCGTGAATGCATGAGGCGCGCGTGGGATGCTTAAAATAGATGACCCTTGGGTCAGGTCCTGTGCACCTGGAGCACATAAATAATTATGCAAAATCAAATATTAAATTAAATCTTTCATTAAATTATTTTCTGATCTATTTAAATGTTTTCTAGATTTATATATTTCTTTAATTTGATATAATTGGCACATATGATGATAGTGGTGAAAGTAGTGCATATGATGCTACATGTCACCACTGTTCTGCACAACAATTGATATTAGGAGTCCTAAATTATCCGTTCTAAAACATGTGGTTCTCAAAAGTCACATTATATTCCCAGAGTTAGAGGGCAAAAAAAGATAAGTATCCCTGTTCTTGTGTATGTATAACCACTATTCACTACTTGTTTTATTCTCTCAATTGTTGGAACAACAATTGTAAAATATTGTTGCTTGTTCCAACATATAAACAATTTATTCTTTTGCAACATCATCGTGTGGTGTAGTTTTATCTATATTGAAAACATCATAATATTATCTACAGTAAAATTTCTAACATTGAGAATAATCTTACAGTGTTTTTGTTGTAGGGAAAACCTGTACTTGAAAGCAACAAAAGAAAATTTGTAAAGATGCTCAAACTCCATTGCTTCAAGAACATGAGCATATAATCACCCAAAAAAAAAAAAAAAAAGCATTATGCATGGTTTAATTGGTTACACAAGTGATCTTCAAACATTTTGAATAATCTTGTCAACTATGTATGTTTTAACCAAATTGTGGAGAAGAAAATCACTTTTTAGAGAATGCAGACCAAGAAATTTATAACACATTAATAATTCGTGTCTTTTTCAAGAAAATTGATGCACACAATATTGGCCCCTACCCGCCAACAATTATTTTGATATATATAGTAGTAAAATAAGACTAATTCTATCAGTACTCATATGAATATTTATTATACTGTAAAATAAATAGAATTCATAACTTTCAAAACTAATTAGTTCAACATTCATCTACTAAACACATTAGAACAAATTATTAGAAACATTCTTATGTTTGAATTGAGTGATTTGTAATTTACAAGATTTGAAATGAATATATTTTGAATCTGTCCAAATTAAAATGCATTTAAAATCCTTTTAAATAACTCAAAAATTAATTTAAAATGAAAATGATAGATTTCAAATCTATATTAATTTAAACATATTCATTAATGAATTTGCTAATATGAATTCAACTTTTTTCTTAAATCTTCGGATTAATTCAAACACAACATAAGTTTACGCAGTATCTCGAGATTATCTGCAATAGTAGCAATCATATTGCAAATCGAACATGTGTATTCCAAGAACATGTAATTCTTTCGTAGTTAAATTTAGTTATTGGTAATTATTGCATAACAATTCAATAGTATTTGCTCTATGATAATATAAAAATCAATAGTCTTAGCTAAACTAAAATCCTTAGCGACTGGATGATCAGTCTCGATCGGTTCTTTATTGAAATAAGATTCATTTTCATTTTAGAATCAGAAATTCAATTGAAGTTAACTATGCATGAATAATATCATTTTCACACATCTACAATTCATTGCAATAACATTGAAGAATGAGAAAAAAAAAAAAAAAAAGGTATTTTAAGAAAGATAGAAATATCAGTCTGTTATATAAATTATTTGCATCCGTATGTATGGAGAAAAACAAAATTATTGCTGAACTAGTTGATTAAGATTGGAAAACCCATTTAGCTATCAATTAATGAAAAATATACTACTCTCTTATCAACATATCTCCATTTAAAAGATTTAGATATTAATAACTCACTTCAACTAATAATAACAGAAAATTTGATAAATGAAAATGAATCAAGAGAGAGAAAGAGATCTAAGTAATAAATAAAAGAAGAAGAGAATATAGCAAAATCAGGTGGTGATTAATAGGGCACATCCTCCGTATCCGACGGGGAGTGTAGACTGTATGCTGTATCCTTATCTTCTCTCTCTATCACCCTCCCTTTCTCTCTCTAAATTGTCCATGTACATCTAATTTGCATAGGATACCCTTTCATTTTCCAACATTTTTTCAAACCATATCTTTGTAATTCTATATATACTTGATTATGAACGTATAGTAGATACATAGCCAGGGATTTTTTGAATATGGATTTTTTTTTTTTCAAAAATATATTCTGAGTCGAACTGATCTTGTGAAATCATTTTACGATCTAAATGAATTATCCACGATCTATATCTTACAAATAAAAGATTAACTTGTGAAAATAAATTAATTTCGTATATGCAATTTTTGTATTAATATAGTATATTCCCTATTTTCCTTCCCCACCACATCGCTTTCAGTTCCGTTCATCCACAACCTTGAAGCTTTTGGAAGTATCATGACAACTTGATGAATGTAGTATTCAAAATTAATTGTTATAATAATGACATCAATAATTTAATATAATACTACACTCAACGAAACGTGATGAGAACAAATAGAATGCAACACTATCATATCCCTTTGTCCCACATGAATATTGTAAAAATCGTAACATAAGTCTAATTGCAAAATAGTTTATATATCGGGAAGAAAATATATTCTATCTCTACCATTAATATTTAACAACTGATAGTCATTTATATTACAATATTTCATATATTATATGCTTAAAGGAAAAAAAAATCGTAACATTATCAACTACTTAAATCACAAAAATTCATATAAAACAATTTTACAAATATAGATCAGTGATATGGGTCCACTACTCACAAACCAAACTCATTTTTATAAACTCATCTACGATAAACTCATGATCTGATAAAATTAAATCTCTGTGCAACGATCAAACACAAATTATTTTTATTAAATTTGGTTATGGGTGAAGATGTCAATCATAGCACGGGAGTAGTTGGTTTGAGGTTGCGTATTCTCATTTGATTTAACACAAGTCCAATTAGCATTGGATCCCATTCGTTGATAATTGATAAATTCTATCTAATTAATTGCTACCACAAGTCAACCACTATCCAAACCACATCATTATCTATCAAGAATCTATTCTAGTTTTCTTTTGTTCTTGTGTATTTGTTTGAACATCCAATTTAAAAAAAAAAGGGTATACAATGTAACATGATTCTGGTATGAATTTCAAATAATTTTACATAATAGAGAATATAAAAAATTTGTTCATTTATGTAAAAAAAAAAAGAGTCATATAATAAGAGAAAAATATTATATAATTAGTGTCAATCCCTATTGGATCAAAAAATTCATGAATTTACAAAACACTCCCCAATTTAAAAAAAAAAAAAAAACAATATTTGTTGATTTTATAATTATGTATGATTTGTATGAATTACTAGCTACGTAAGTTGAGTTTCATCACATAATTAAAAAAAATGTTACAAAGTTACAAATATTTAACTTGAGCCATCATTTGAAGAATCTATTAACCAACTCATATTAACCAACTCATAATGATATCAATGAATCTAATCTTGAAATCGGATTATTCTCAGTTTTCTTTCCATTTCATTCCCCATGATTTTCCCTATCCAAGTCATCATTTCACTCATGTATGAACAATGATATCTTCAACGATGTATGCCCACGGGAGCGCGTAGAAATGGATCGGGTCAAGCTACATGAATCTTGGATTTGAGCACAACTTACATAATTTTTTTTTTTTTTATTAAATATGAACATTGTGTACTGCTAAAAGAAAATTCATCGGGTTGAGCTGCATGAATCTAGGATTTGCGCACAAATTACATAATCTTTCTTTTATTAAATGTGAACATTGTATATTGCTTAAAAAAAAAATTTACTACAAGGAAAATGAGAATCTGCAATAAGAATTTTTACGACAACAGAAGTTGTCACAAAAAGTCTAAATTTTTTGATAAGTTGTCGTAAAATTTGCTAATATGAATTGACAATACATTATCACGAAAAAACAATGGAAAATTATTGCTAATATAAATTATTGCTAATATAAAACAATGGAAAACAATGTAAAACAAATTATTGCTAATATAAAACAATGGAAAACAATGTAAAACAAATTATTGCTAATATAAAACAATGGAAAACAATGTAAAACGAATTATTGCTAATATAAAACAATGGAAAACAATGTAAAAATAATGCAAAACAAATTATTGCTAATAGGAAAAAAACAATGTAAAAGCAATGAAAAAACAATATAAAATTTGCTAATATAAATTGCTAATTTTGCAAGAAGGTTTTTGCGATAATAATTTAGCGATAAATTATTGTTGCAATTTTTTTTTTGTAACAACATTTTGTTATCGCAAATACTCATTTTTCTTGTAGTGATGGTCAAATATTTGATACTACAATTTATTTCATAATGTATAATTTATTTGGTTCGTCTAAAACAAAATATAAACCGAAGTGAATTATCCAGTTTAGTATCTTTAATTTCACTATCCATTACAATAAGCATGAATATTTTAAGCTCAGAGAACGTTAATAAGTAGAAAAAAAGACATTTAGTAAAATAAGAAAACTATTGTTAATTGAAAATGAATGACGTTGAAATACTAGCATCTAAAACCAAATATAAACTGAAGTGAAATATCCACTGAAGAGAGCTATCTAGTTACGTTTGGTTAATTCGATTGGTCGAATGGATGAACGTTTTGAGGATAGGTTTTTTTTTTTTTTTAACCCATTATCAAACATCATTCATCAAGAAAATCGAATCAAAAAAATGGAAAGTTCTAGTACAAAGTTATGTTTTCTAAATGTGGCTTTATCTAATTCGATTATCAAATACGAACCCATTATTCGAGTACAACTGTATTTTCTCTTATTTATTCTACTAAAAATTGTTATAAGCTGCATGTATTATATATGTATATATAGCTTGCTTTTAAATAAGATTCTTATTATTCTAAAAAAAAAAAAATTACTTATGCTTGATGACTTTTAATACTCCTAGTATCTAATGATATATAAAAGTTTGCAAAGATTTTCTAAAACAAATTTAGCAAATGAAAATAAATATAAGTTGGGCCTACTTGACAAAGAATATGGGCCTAATGATTGTTCTCTTCTCTATTCTACCCAGCAGGCCCAATTTTCAAATTCCGAAACTTTCTTGTTAATGTCCCTTTACCAATTGTTTTTTTTTTTTTTTGCCAACTTACAAAAAAAATCCAAAACTTTTCGGATTTTTGCAATTTTGGCTGATCCTTTTATTTTTATCAATTCATCCAAGATTTGAAAATTTATTTGTTATTTTGACCAAATTAAGATTTAAATCAAAATTAAATAACATATCAGATATATGGCGGACACATCAACCATTTGTCCTCATTTCACATGACTATTTCACCACATAATATATTAGGAAATATTCCTTTTTGTTATTATCTAATTGATTTGTAATTACCTTTCATATAATTGTAAATATTCTAGTAGCGTTAATTAGCTTGTAATTAGCTAAATTATAGGAGTAGATTACCATTGTAATTTGTATATATATGAGATATATCACTCAAAGTGATCAAGTTATCCTGATATTTTTTCTCTTATGTTCTTGTTTTCTGTGCTTCCAATTTCTTTTATGCCTTCTTCGTTCCTTTTAATTATTTAGATGGTATCAAAGCACTGATCCTAGTGCTCTTGATTATTGTTATTTTTCTTCACTTTTACAATCATGTCCGACGACACTGTTGAATCGTTCGGCGTGAAAAACGCATCCAAAAATCCTAGTGTGGATCCATCACATCCATACTACGTTCATCACTCTGATCAACCTGGGCATCTCCTAGTACCAACCAAGTTGAATGGAACAAATTATCAATCTTGGAGCAAGGCCATGATACATGCTCTCACTGCCAAGAATAAGATGGGGTTCATTGACGGGACTACCGTTCCACCCACTGCAGACGATGATCCATCCGAATTTGCACTTTGAAAGCAATGTAACAGTATGGTATTGTTATGGCTCACTCATTCTGTTGAGTCAGATCTAGCCGAGGGAGTAGTACATGCTACAACCGCTCAACAGGTGTGGAAAGATCTACGAGAACAGTTCTCGCAGAAAAACGCTCCGGCAGTCTATTAAGTCCAAAAATCCATCGTCACCATATCACAAGGTAACTTGTATGTTGCTACATATTATTCTAAAATTAAAAGTCTCTGGGCAGAATTGGAGACGTATCGCACCCACATTCCTTGCAATCAGGAGAAGATGCATGCTGAACAACGTGAGGAAGACAAACTCATGCAATTCCTTATGGGGCTCAGTGATTTATATAAGAATGTCAGATCCAATATTCTCATGATGTTGCTATTGCTAAACGTCCGTCAGGCTTATTCTCCTGTGATTCAAGAGGAAAAACAGATACAGGTAACCTCGGAAGTCACTGAGAATTTTTCAATTGCAGCTGCAGTAGAAAACAAAGTATCAGGTTCGAAAACCCAATTTGGGAAAATTTGTGATCATTGTCACATATCAGGTCATACAATTGAAGAATGTTGTACTTAGAAATTTCACTGCAAGTTTTGTGATAAAAGGGTTCATACGGAAGACCGTTGTCGCCTAAAATCTAGGTCTGGTAATCGGCCCCTGTAGAAATAATTCAATCTTAACAATGGTCGATCCAATAATCCCTCGGCTCATCTGGTAGACGCCGCAAATGAATTTGATGCGCCATCTTCACAATCCCCAGCATTTTCAACCGAGAGTTTGCAGCAGTTAGCCTAGGCCATTTCTATCTTGGCTCAGAATCGTTCATCTAGTAATAACGACCATTTTTACAAATGCAGCAGGTTTATTTACTGATGTTTCTATCAATTCTACTATCTTTAATTCATGGATTTTAGATAGTGAGGCAACTGATCATATAACCTGGGATGTTACTCTTTTATTCAAAAAAATTCCTCCATATGCTTCTCGTGTTAATTTGCCTAATGGTGCAACATCTCCCATCACACATGTAGGAACAGTGCATCTCGGCCATAACCTAAAATTATCAAATGTGTTGTGTGTTCCTTCCTTTCAGTTGAATTTGATTTCTATCAGCAAATTAACTAAAAATCTCAACTGTTCTGTCATATTTTCTAATGACAATTGTTTCTTGTAGGACTTGGTTACGGGGAAGATGATTGGCTCGGGTAAAAGACACGGTGGTCTGTATTATGTCGATCCTGTCAAAACACCAATCTCCTTCCAAGTCACCTGTTTGTCCAACCTATGGCACCTGCGCCCAGGCCACCCTTCAGTGTCACGTTTTAAATTAATATCACCTTCTCTTTCTCTCAAAAGTAGTGAATCTGATTTCAATAAGTGTAATGTTTGCCCTCTGGCAAAACAAACCAGAAAACCCTTTCCAATGAGTTCAATAAAATCACATTCTGCTTTTGATCTTTTGCATTGTGATGTATAGGGTCCTCATAAGGTTCCGACACATTTTGAAAACGTTTTTTTCTAACAATTGTTGATGATTTCACAAGATGTACTTGGGTTTTCCTTATGCAAAATAAATCCGAATCACAAAATTTTTATTGACCAATTTTGTCCGATTTATTCACACCCAATTCAAAATCAGAGTTAAATCCATTTGTGCAGACAATGGAACAGAGTTTCTACCTCTTCGACCATTTCTTCAAGCTCACGACATTGAGCTTCAAAAAACCTGCGTTTACACCCCTCAACAGAATGGGGTTGTTGAATGCAAACACCGCCATATCCTCAACATAGCTCGATCACTATTTTTTCAGTCCAAGATACCATTGTCTTTATGGGGGAATGTATACTTACAGCTGTCTATCTGATGAATAGAATTCCATCTCCACTTCTCTCGAACAAAAGTCCTTACGAAAAATTACACAATCATCCGTCAACCCTTTCCCATCTTCGTGTTTTCGGCTGGCAGTGTTTCGCTACCCTCAATCAACCCAAACAAAAGTTTGATCCAAGAGCCATTGAGTGTATTTTTGTTGGTTATCCTCCAAGTCAAAAAGGTTATAAACATTACAATCCTCAAACAGGTCAATTCCTTATCAGTCGGGATGTAGAGTTTCATGAAAATATTTTTCCATTCTCCATCAACTCACAACCTACTTTGGAGTCACATTCTCCTTTACTACCCAACCTTTCTGCCGAAGATACTTCCTATTCATCTACCTCGTCCCAGTCTTCTACCGAACCCAATTCTTTGTCCTCACCTCTTCCGTCGAATTACAGTCCATCTTCGTCTTCCCCTTATTTGTCGTCCCTAGATATTTCCATTTCCTCTCCATCGCAAAGTTCGTCACCCTCCTTTGATTCCTCTGCCGAAGCGAACACTTCCACCGGTGATTCCCAGCCTCCTCTGCATCATTCGGATCGATCCAGGCGACCTCCGGGTTGGCATAATACCTACTACATGCCACCCCTAGCTAGTCATGCAACTCCGGAATCAGGTTCCTACCATGCAACACGGTACCCTCTTTCCCATTACATTTCTTTTTCTTGTTTATCACCTACTCATAGTGCCTTTTTAGCCTCTATTTCATCCCAGGTAAAACCCTCCTCATATGATCAGGCTGCTTGGGACCCGAATTGGCAGCAGACAATGACATCCAAATTACAGGCACTTGAATGAAATAAAACATGGTCTATTGTGCCTCTTTCACTTGGACATAGACCTATTGGCTGTCGTTGGGTTTATAAAATCAAGTACAAATCTGACAGCAGCATCGAGCACTACAAAGCTCGATTGGTAGCTAAGGGTTACACGCATATAGAAGGGGTTGATTACAGTGAAACATTCTCTCCTACTGCTAAACTCACCACTCTCCGATGTTTACTTGCGGTTGCATCCACTCGACACTGGTATGCGCATCAATTAGACGTCTAAAATGCCTCCTTGCATGGTGATTTGGACGAAGTAGTCTACATGTCCTTGCCTCCGGGTCTTAACTGATATGAGGAGAATTCAGTGTGTCGGCTTCATAAATCATTGTATGGGCTCAAACAAGCCTCCCGAAACTGGTTTTCTATATTTTCTGTTGTAATTCAAAAAACTAGTTATACTCAGTCTAAAGCGGATTATTCACTTTTCATAAAGGTACGCAGCTCATCTATTACCGCCATACTCATATATGTTGATGATATACTTCTGACAGGTAATGATCTTCGAGAAATTCAAAATCTTAAAGATAGTCTGCTTCGTAAATTTCTTATCAAAGATCTTGGCCATTTGAAATATTTTCTGGGAATTGAATTTTCTTGCTCAAAGGATGGCATATTTATGTCACAATGCAAATATACACTTGATGTATTGCAAGATGTTGGTTTGACAGGTTCTCGTCCTGAAAGGTTCCCAATGGAACAAAATTTAAAACTCACAACAAAAGGTGAGCGGTTGCATGATCCTACTAGGTACAGAAGATTAGTTGGTCGACTGATCTACTTAACTGTCACGAGACCAGATATAGTATACACAGTACGGACACTGAGCCAATTTATGCAAGAGCCGTGTAAGCAGCATTGGGATGCGTCTCTCAGACTCCTTCATTATGTCAAAGCAACGCTGGGACAGGGACTACTATTTTCGGCTAACAATGATTTAAGTTTGATAGCCTACTGTGACTCGGATTGGGCAGGATGTCGTATGTCATGAAGGTCTATTTCTAGTTATTGCATTTTTCTGGGAAATTCTCTTATATCATGGAAGTCAAAAAAGCAAATAAATGTTTCAAGATCTTCAACAGAAGCTGAATACAGAGCGATGGTAAATACATGTCTTGAGCTGACTTGGCTTAAATATCTACTCCAGGACTTGCGAGTTCCATTCACAAGTCCAGCTACTTTATTTTGTGATAATCAGACAACACTACATATTGCAGCAAATCATGTATATCATGAGCGAATGAAACACATAGAGATTGATTTTCACATCGTTCGTGAGAAGTTCAAAGATGGTTTAATACGACCTCAATATGTTCCGACTCGTTTGCAATTGGCGGACATTTTTACAAAGGCACTTGGCAAGGATCAGTTCGAGTCTCTAAGGAACAAGTTGGGAGTTCACGACATTCATTCTCCAACTTGAGGGGGAGTATTAAGAAATATTCCTTTTTGCTATTATCTAATTGATTTGTAATTACCTTTTATACAATTGTAAATATTCTAATAGCGTTAATTAGTAGCATTAATTAGCTTGTAATTAACTAAATTATAGGAGTAGATTACCATTATAATTTGTATATATATAGATCTATCAATCAAAGTGATCAAGTTATCCTGGAAATCTCTTTCTCTTATATTCTTGTTTCCTGCGCTTCCAATTTCTTTTATGCCTTCTTCGTTCCTTTAATTATTTAGATAATGCTTTCATCTTCCTCTTTACTCTTTCACTTCTTTTTCTTCCCCTGCATCTCTCTCTACTTCTTTTACATCAATTTTCTTTTTAAACCGGAAAATCAGGCATATGAAATTGTCATGAATAGAAAAGGTACCAAGCAAAGAAAGATAAAACGAGCCATGGGCTCAAATACTTATTGGATACGCAGTGAAGCTCTTGGTTGCATAAATGTGTATATATAGACATCTAAATGAGAAACTGAATTCATGGGTTTAATTGGAAACTTTGTGCTTATTATTCCCTTTGCAATATCAAAAGACAAATGTTGTCGTATATATGAACAACTTTCATGCTTCTCCGAAATTAATCCCTGCTAATGTGTTTTTTCATTGCCAAACACATGTAGGCTTACATAAAGACATGTAACAACCCATAATTTCAGGATCTATGAACAATATAATTTCAGAATCTATGAACAATATTTCCACATTGATTGGAAAATCCACATGGTAGCTAGGATTCTTCCTCTGTTTCTTCCACTACAAACCGTGTTCTATCTTTTATTCGTATTCACAGAATGTGTATTACAATTTACATGTATATTTATAATTTCATGTTAAACATCATCTTAACAGTATTCATTATTTTTTAACCAAATTTTACTCTCAAGGATTTGTTATGAATCAAATCTCAATTTATGTTTGTCAAAGATTTTCAAAAATTCTACAAGTCTACTCTACTTTTTAATTTTTTCCTATTTTTCTACAATTGTCATCAACAAAATCTACCTTTTGAAAATAAAATAATACAACATCTGTTTTTTCTACTATTCTTAATGTGATAATAACATTTTAATTATAATCATATTCTATAAAATGTCAAAATAAATACAGGATTATCAACAACATTTGAATCTCAAATTCTAACTTGCAAAATCTTGTGGTTGTGTTCCATGCGTTGTAATAATATTTCACATGATGAATAATTATAATATGTAATAATTATATATTAATTTAAATATATATATATATATATATATGATTTTTCAAGAATTTTTCTTACTTCACGTAATGAAACGATAATTTCAAAACGTGATTTAAGTGTCACATCATTCTTTGTATTACACTACCAAAAATTAGAAATTAATTTAGGTTACATCAAATTGATTAAAATAAAATATTCAACTAATCATTTGATCTTATAAAATACAATCAAAATCATAGAGATCCAACCGCCTTCCGAACAATATGCATTGTACGTCCTAACACATCAGACATGTAGAGGCAGAACTCACGTTTGAAACATGAGTCATTATAATCAAATGAGAATGAAGAAAAGAAGAGTTGCAGTCCGTTTTGAGACAGTCTCATAACATATGATGCATGAGACGATCTCACTTAATTTTTTGTTATTTGTTAAATTTACTTTCAAGTTTAATTTTATTAAATGAAATCAAAAGTACACTTTTAAGCTCTGAGGGTTAAAAAATGAAATATCAAATTGAACGCTATGAACTTGGTTGGGTGGGCTGGGTTATTATATCCATTACCCACATTGGGCCGTAGCCCAATTATTTGGGTTATAACCTCAAATTTTGGTACTAATTAATGGGTGCTGTTGCTGTAACAGACCATGATACTAATAAATTTAGGTTGTCAAATTTGAGTAAAAAATTAAAAATTTTAGTAGTAAATTCATTGATAGTGTTTAAATTCAAAAAGATTTAATTTTCACAATTTTTATTTTAAATTAATTTTTAACAAAATAACAATCCTGTATACTCATTGTGGACACCACTGATATGTCAAAGATTTTGGATATCTATTAATTAGATTTTCCATAATTTCAGAGGATAAAATCAATATATATCAGCGGTGAGCATATTAAGAGTTGCCCATAGTGGACATTTATCATTTTCGTATAAGTAAATTGAATCCACTCTGATTAATAGATTTCATTCATTCTAAATATTATATTTCAAATTTCTCAATCCAAACCCAACTTTATTTTCTAGGATTTATTTGCCTAATCTTTTTATTTAGGGACGGTTTTTTTTCACTTATCACAAATGTTAGGGATATTAAAGGCCAACAATTTGAATTATCGTAATGTTTTTGTGTTTGACTAGTGATCACTTTTGGATTATGCTCCAACTATATAAAAAACTTATATAAAATATAAGAATACATATACGACAAATTAATTTGTTTAAACCGTGTTAGCTAGATTGTAATTATTCGTGATTTCTTTTATATTGTGTTAATTAAAGGACAAATCATCACTTTTAACATTTCATTTACAATATGATTTTTGAGTTTTATCACTACAAATTTGCCCCTTAATTTTGTTAACATTTTGGTATATACAAGTTGAGTACCCTTTAAATACCCATACTTCAACCCTATAAATATTA
Source organism: Scutellaria minor (assembly GCA_954870855.1). Lineage (NCBI taxonomy): Eukaryota > Viridiplantae > Streptophyta > Magnoliopsida > Lamiales > Lamiaceae > Scutellaria > Scutellaria minor. The sequence continues at coordinate 8,768,543 of OX940729.1, forward strand.
TATTATATATGTACATGTCTCATTCTCATTTAACATTATTTATATTACCCGCCTAAACCTAATTACCACTATCAGCATACTACGTACCAGCCCAATACCCGATTACTACACATAAATATATTTTTATGTGAATCTAAATATATATTTAAACGAGTATTTAAGCGGGTGACCTACCCATTTTGAAATTGAATGAAATCAATCAACAACAATATATACAAATCAAATATGCCATCACAAGAATTTCTTAAAATACATATCAAATATTAACTAAAGAATCCACTAATACATTATCTAATCAATAAAAAATATAAATGGGTATGGGTAGCAGGTACCCGAGGATATAAACCTTATTAGGGTTTGGACAGATATGGTATCTATATTTATCCATCATCCCTAATTACCTGATCAGGTATATTGGGTTCCAATTGTTGAAGCTCAAAATTTAGAGCCACGCGAACTGGTGATTGGCATAATTTTCAAAATTTAGACTCCACGTAAACAATTATAACATGAAATACCCGATAATCATGTACAATTGATGAAAAATTGAAGGTGATGATTGATCATAAAATCGAAATGTTATGTTATAAATGAAAGGTGGTTAAAAGTCATTATTGGTTATAAATGCGCAATGGCCTTTGTGTCGTATCGTGATATGATCTTAGAAGATCCGTCCACATCAATGCCACCCAATCATAGAAGTTAAACTCGTGATAATTTCCGCAAAAGAACAATTTTTTCTGATAATGGGGGACAAATTAGTGTTGTATCTATCCATGCTTTTAATGAGATCGAGTTTCATCATTCCAAAGATCATTCTCGAACATGATTTCAGTTGTAAGATATCAACTCTATTTTTACTCCAATTTGATCTGTAAATGTTATAAAGATTAAATGTAAAATCTTTGATGTACGGAGATCACTGTAATTCCAGATAAATGTATGAACAACAAATTCTTGAGAGTGAAGATTTTAATGAAGGATTATCTATAATGGTGCTAAAATCATTTTTCGTCTCATAATTATGGTGTTTTTCGATTTTGGTCTCATAATTATTATGATTTTTAATTTAGTCTCACAATTTAAAAATCTATCTGATGTTAGTCCAATTTCATCGTATTGGGGTTTTTCAGTGACCTAAAAATGACGTGACGGCACATGTCAAATACTTATTGATTGACATGTTACTTCTAGGTTACCGGAATGTTCTAATGTGGGGTCACTTGCATTGCACGTGACATTCTCTTGCAAAATTAAAAAAATTCGGTTAAAATTGAATAGAAATCGGACAAACTCATAAATTGTGAGATTAAATTAAAAATCGTCATACTTATGAGATTAAAATCGGAAGATATTATGATTATGAGACGAAAAATCATTTAAACCCATTTGTAATGTCGAATTTCTGGTCCTCTTTTGTCTTTTAATCTACTACTTTTTTTGAATTTATTTATATATTTAGAGTCAAGAGAAGAAGTGAAGATGGCCATCGAATCACAGCCCTTTAGGGCACCCACATTGATTCATTTTGATGTGTTTTTAATTAAAACAAAAGGTGTGTTAATTAATGTAGTGTGTTTTTATATAATTAGTGTGTGTGTTAATAGGGCACACAAACCAATTCATTTTGAGGTGTTATTAATTAAAACATGTGTGGTGTTAATTAATGTAAGAATGTTTTTAAGTGTGTGTTTTTGTGTAAGTATGAGTGTGTTAAGATGTTTGAATAGCATTCTTGTCCCCCTTTGTAATTATTAGCTAATGATTAGAAAGAGTGTGTATTTTAGTGGATAAAAATAATAGAATAAAAATTAGTGGATAATGGGACTCACATGTAATGATTGCATTTGTGTTAAATTGATGTAAATTTGTGATAAATTGATTAGAGATGTATTTTAAAATTGATAAAATTTAGTGACATGTGGGCCCCACACTAAAATGGTGTGCTAAAAACACTACAAAATGAATCAATGTGGGTGCCCTTATCTGCCTATAAAAAGACAGCTCCACATTCTTATTTCCACAACTCCACACACATCTTTATTCATTAAATCCTCATCTGCTTTGGAAATGGAAAAGCCCTATTTTGTCCTTTCCTTTCTTGCTTCTCTGCTGTTCATTATTCCACATTTTATTGGTGAATCAGTAGCCATTGCTATAAGTTCAGAAGATGGATCAGAGGCTTGGGGATATGTTGAAGTCAGACCCAGTATGCTACATTCCAGCTCTGATTTTTCAAATTCTTATTATTATTATTATTATTTTCAATTTTATTTGGTTTCAAATTCTGATATTTGTGTTATTATAATTACAGAAGCCCACATGTTTTGGTTGTACTACAAAAGTCCAAACAGGGCTCAACATCCAGACAAGCCATGGCCAATCATTCTTTGGCTCCAGGGTGGACCTGTCAGTAAATTTAATTTCATGTTTTATTTTCAGTAATAATTAAAAATAAGAACAATTTTTTTTTTTTTTTGCATTATATTTACTGAATTAATCTTGCATTTTAGGGTGCATCTGGTGTTGGGCTTGGAAATTTTCAAGAAATTGGGCCATTGGACACATATCTCAGACCTAGGAACTCAACATGGCTCTCCAAAGCTGATCTTCTCTTTGTGGTAAATATTAACATGCATTCCATATATTTTCCATTTTTCAAAAATACAATTGTTTATTTGATTAATTTGTTTATATATAGGATAATCCAGTTGGGACTGGATACAGCTACGTGGAAGATACAAATGTGTTAGCGAAAAGTGATGATGAAGCAGCAGATGATTTAACCACATTGTTGATTGAACTATTCAACAATAATGAGACCCTTCAAAAGAGCCCTCTTTATGTAGTTGCAGAGTCTTATGGAGGAAAATTTGCTGTCACTCTTGGTTTATCAGCTCTCCAAGCAATTGATGCCCAAAAACTAAAGCTCAAACTTGGTGGTATGCATTTTTTTTGTTATACATTGTTTCGCTTATAATAATCGAGCATAGTTGTTAGCAGAGTATTATGGATCGAGTCAAAGGATAAATGTTTTTATTAAGAATTGTAGAATAAATAGATAAAGTAAAAAAAAAAAAAAAAGTAATATAAAATTTCATAACAAAATGAGTGAGACTTTGACTATCTAAAATTCAAATGAGCACATGTAATAAATAAAACCCAAAAAATTGAATCGGTTCCTTGCTTCAATTTAGTCCCTTTTGATTTGAAACCTTTTTGTTTGTAGGAATTATATTGGGTGACACTTGGATTTCACCAGAAGATTTTGTGGTATTCCTTAATTCTGAATCATAATGATCATATTTTTCAATTACCTCATCAAATTTTCATTTATTTATTCATTTTTTGGCAGTTGTCATGGGGTCCTCTCCTGAAAGATGTTTCCAGGCTAGACAACAATGGCCTGGCCAAATCAAACAGGTCTATCTTCATTACAAATTTCTGCAGTACAAGCTTTAAGATTTTAAATTTCTTCAATTAAAGATAATATAATAATTAATATATTTAAATTTGAATAATAGTCTAGCTCAACAGATAAAAGAGCAACTCGATTCATGCAAGTATTTAGAGGCTACAGATACATGGATGGAGCTCGAGTATACCATCGATGCCAGCATCAATTCAGTGGTAATTAAACTTCTAACATTATTTTCCCTTTTTATTTTAACTACAATATATATTTCAGTAAATAATTGATTATATATTTAATTTTTCCAGGATTTCTACAATTTTATGTTGGATTCAGCCATGGATCCATTAGCCGTGGCAGCAACATCTGAGCAATATTCACAGAAAATCTCGAGGAGACGATACTTGAGATATTTGAACTCGATACGAGATGTTAATTCTCTTGACGATGATCTTAATACCCTCATGAATGGTGTGATCAAGAAGCAGCTTAAGATTGTACCAGAGAATGTTACGTATGTTGTATTTTATTTTTTTCTGATTTATAAGTTTTCTGTAGAAAATTGATTTTTTTTTTTTTTATTATTATTGTTATTGATTATGTGCTTGGATTTATTTTTGTAGATGGGGAGGGCAAGCAGATGTTGTTTTCATTGCATTACAAGCAGAATTCATGAAACCAAGGATTAATGAGGTACCAAGTTAAGCATTTTGGATTAAATTAATTGTTTGAATAATCTCTTTCGAGATTTTTTATTTTGTTAAGTTGTAGTTAAATTTTGGAAGTGGTTAAATTTAATTTTTAAAATATATGAGCACGCAACATTTAGTAGTTGACCATTTAATATAGGCAACCCCCCAGTTCAGTTAAACCATTTTAATTTGGTGCATCTATCTCGAAACTTGATAAGTAAAACTTAATGAATGATCAATCTCAATCCAATTTGATAAATCACGAAATCTAATCTCAATCCAAGTTGATTAACATTGACATATAAAATTAGTTGTTTCTAAAGCTACCGAACTATATCCAATTTTAGAAAACGTTTCTCGATTGCAACAAAATCGTGTGTTTGTTTAGTTTTTATATATTTTATTAGAATATATATATATATATATATATATATATATATATATATATATATATATATATATATAGACACACACACATGGGCACAATGGCTATGACTAGAATTGAGGGGTAAAGTGACAAAAGTTTGCAAATTCAAGGGGATATAAGTGTATTTATAGCAAGTTTAAAGGCCAAAAATGGTTCAAAGTATAGTTTAGGGAGCAAAACGATCAATTTAATCAAGTTTTGGGGATGCACATATAGGCATTTTCCCTTTAATAAAGATGCTATTAATATTCGATAACAATATTTTGGGAAATATAAGGTAATAATTTGGGACAAAAGTAAATAATGTTGATTGAGGATGAAAATGACAGATAACTATTTGAGTAAGTCTCTTGTGAGACCGTCTTACAAAATTTTAATACATTACGTGAGATGGGTCAACCCACAACCCAATTATCCACCATCCAAACCCTATAATTCACATGTTATTTGTAAGTGATGGGGCTCAATCCCCCGTAAACTATCCGTAAAACCGTCTCACATGAGTTTTTGTGTAACTATTTTAAAACGTGGCATTCAATACAAGATGAGATGACATGATTTCCATTCACCTACCTTTGTTGATGACAGATATATCGCACGTTTTTCTCTTTCCTTGGAACCAATTATTGTACACACGATAACATCACTATTCACTTGGTAGAATAGACTTTTATACCACAAAATTAAATAAAATCAATTTTTCTACCACAACATATAGTTTGTTAATTTTCTATCATAATTTAGGTGAAATATTTAAAATAACTCCTACATTGACATGTGTATAGTGTAAAGTTGTTGACTTATGTGATGTGAGATATATTTATGTCTTCTCAACAAAGATAAAATTATCATTTTTTTTTTGTGATAATATATATATATATATACACACACACTAGCACAAGTCTCGTGTACTACACGGATTTAAATCACTTGAATTAGTAAAATTAAAAATCTTAAGATGTTGTTTATATTGATTTTTTATTTGTATGATTTTATGTTATAACTATGACTCTCATTTAAGTTAATAATAAATATAATGTAATTTTTATTAATATATTATTTAACTATTAAAATAAATAATTTCTAATATGTGTAAATAAATTATAATTTATACATATTAGATTTTTTTTAAAATTTTGATGATGATGACAACAACAAAAACAACAACCCATATATTTTATTGTTGAATTTTAGAGAAAAATAACTTAAAATTTTTAAACATTTCCATCATAATTTAGTTTATATTTTTATTAGTATATTTTTCCAAAATCCATCTAAAATTTTAAAATATTTTATATTGAAAACCTAGTATTTTATTCTTATATTTCTTATATTAAGAGTCATTTAATAGTCCACCATTTCATAATCATTGAATATTTTAATTTTTAATTTTTTAATTTATATTAAAAAATTTAAAAATAAAAACAATAAAAATAACATTAAATGTGAGACAATTGTAAATTTGATACATGTCCCCAGTGGTCTTTTATATATATATATATATATATATATATATATATATATATTAGAAATGTATTGATTGAGGGTTGGATGATTTGGTAATTCTTTTTAATTAATAATAAATATGTTTGAAATATGTTTTTAATACATTCTTTTTTTATATTTGTCAATACATTCCATCCAATAATTAGAAAGATTGTGTTTGCCATAAAATTATATAATTAATATTAATATACTTATCAATATTATATTTTGATCTTTTAAGAGAATGACACGTGACATTAGTGGTTGTTCTTTTAGAACACACACATATATATATAGTGATAGAAAAGTAATTCATTTTCCTAATTATGATTGAAAGTGGCTCTATCCCTATAGTAGGGGAATCACCATTTCCACCGCAATTAATAAATTAATATTGTGGTTTATTTTTCTACCACAAAAGATAGATAATGTATATTTTTAGCACAATCCATTACATCAATCATATTACACTATTCCATATATGAACAATGACTATTTTGATAAATCACCAAAATTATAATAGAAAAGTAATAAAATTATATTATGTGGTAAAAAACTTTCGTTATTTGCATAGTTGCTTCTAACTCATTTTCCTATATATGTTTTAACAGGTGGATGAGCTGCTTGCAAAAGGAGTGAATGTGACAATATACAGTGGTCAAGTAAGAACTTTTTTATTTATGTGTCCAAGTTTTGATAGAAACAAAAAAAAAAAAAATAATAATAATAATAATTAAAAAAAAAATATATATATATATATATATATATGCAAATATATATTAATTTTGATTTGCTAAAACTAACGTACGTATTGTGTAGCTCGACCTCATTTGCTCAACCAAGGGAACTGAAGCATGGGTTGAAAAACTTAAGTGAGACTATTGATTACTTCTTATTTATTTATTTATTCTCTAATATATATATATATATATATATATATATCGTATATTAGATAATTTAATTATATTGATTAATTTATTAGGTGGGATGGAATAAAAAGTTTCTTGGGCATGGATAGAACTCCAATATACTGTGGTGACTCAAAAGCTACAAAGGGCTTCATCAGGACTTACAGAAATTTGCATTTCTACTGGATTCTTGGAGCTGGTCATTATGTAAGTAAAAAAAAATAAAAATTAAATTAAATAACCAGTAAATAAATCAAGGTTATAATCTAGAATTTTTATTATTTAGTTATGTATAAAGAAAACTCTCAATAAAGTTGGAACTTATTTCATAGCTTATCAAATGAAAACAAAAAAAATATGTTATGATTATGGGCTGTATTATTTTATATGAAAATGTTAAAATGTCCACCATATGTAACTCTTAATATACCCAAGCCGACGTTTAAAGATCTCATCTCTATAAATATTCTAATTTGAAATTGATGATTCTTCTGAATTTATGACACATCAGCGATGGATACATCAATATGTGCCCACGATGGGTAGGTAACAATGTTATTATTTTATATACATAACTTATATTAATAACATGGATATACTAAAGCAAATAAAATTTAAAACAGAAAATCTAATGTGGAAATAATTGCTAATCTTAACGGCTGTGATTTTCAGGTACCTCTTGATCAGCCGTGCGTGGCATTGAGCATGATAGTTAACACAACACAATCTCCTCACCAAAACTAGTTGAACTGTCTTGGCATGTTTTTTCATCAAATTTAAATTTGAGTGTACTATTTTATTATGTTTGTGTATAATATTATGAGGAGTAGGTCTTGTGTGAAAACTCAGGAAGTGGACACCTACAGTCTAACAATCCTCAGTTTGTTGGTCTTGTGTATAATCTTAGTTTTCAGTTACAAACACTGAAGAAAGAAACTATGTCTATTGCTGAATTTGTTATGCAGATGTAAAATCTTGCTGATCAGTTGAGAGTTGCTAGTCAGATTATTAATGATGATGATCTTACTCTTTATATTCTTGGAGGATTGGGATCAGAATTTGAGAGTGTTGTTAGTAGTCTTACTACACGAGGTGATACTCTTACTTTACCTGAAGTTCAGTTTGTTCTTCAAACTCATGAAACACGTTTGAATCAACAATCTTCTATGAATGCCAATTTACCTACTACTGCTTCGAGTGCTTTTTATGGTATTGCTCGAGGTTATAATGATCGATCTAGAGGAGGATTTTCACCACGAGGTAGAGGTCGTGGCAGATTTAATAGAGGAAGTAGAGTTGTTTGTCAAATTTGTGGCAAAAACAATCATGTTGTAGTCAAGTGCTTTAAACTTTTTGATGTTTCATTCCAAGGTTTGGAAAACTCTGTTGCTCCTGTTCAAGTCAATCTTCTAAGTACTACTAATACTGCAAATCAAGCTCAAGATTCCGGACATTCACTTGTGTTTGAGAATGGTTCTTCTAGTCAATCATCACCAGATTGGATTATTGATAGTTAACTCATCATGTTACCTCAGCCTTGGAGAATCTTCACATGCAATCTCCATATCAGGATAAGAAAAAGCTTGTTGTTGGTGATGGTTCTTCTTTTTCTATGTCTCATACAGGTTCCACATCCTTTCCCTCTCTCAAATCTTCTTCTATTCATCTTAAGAATGTGTTTTTTGTTCCTGATATAACTAAGAATCTCCTGAGTATTTCTCAATTCTTACATGATAATGATGTCTTCATTGAATTTCATTATTCTTGTTGTTTTGTTAAGGATCTGAGAACTCACAACATCCTATTGAAAGGAGTGCTTAATGATGGACTGTACCAGCTTGATCTTTCTCACATTCAATCATCTTCTTCGTCATCATTTTCTGCTTCTCTATCTAGCTTCAACAATAAGAGTGTTTATGCTCAAACTGATTTGACTTCTCTATGGCACAATCGTTTAGGACACCCTTGTAATGCTGCTTTGAATCAAGTTCTTAAGTCAATAAATGTTACTTGCTCTTTTACAAATATGTTTTGTGATGATTGCAAAAAAGGCAAACTACATCAAATGCATTTTCCCTCTATCCTGCATGTCAGTATTAAACCTTTAGAGATTGTTCACTGTGATGTTTGGGGTCCCTCATTCAAAGTTTCTAAAGATGGTTATAAATATTATATTCTTTTTGTGGATGACTACATAAGATACTCATGGATTTAACCATTACAAGCCAAGTCTGATGTTGCATCTATTCTTAAGAAATTTTTACCTCTTGTTGAAATGTTTTTTAATACTAAGCTCAAAGCTATTCAATGTGATATGAAAAGAGAATTCAGAGTTTTTTCTTTTTTCTTGCAGACCTTAGGTATTGCTCTTAGGCATTCTTGTCCTTATACACATCAACAAAATGGTTTAGTTGAAAGAAAACATCAACATATTATTGAAATTGGTTTATCTATGCTAAGTCATTCATCTATTTCTTTATCCTTTTGGTGGGACGTTTTTCAAACTGTTGGGATATTTCTATTAGGTTTTGATGAGCCAATATAATTTTAGATGAGATTTTAGAGTAACCATTTTCCATATTTTTAAGTGGATTATAGCTTTATAAGCTTATCTTTCTAAGTTGTGATTTGTAAAGATATATAAATCAGAAAGATATAGAAAATACTGATGTTAGCAGGATTCTGGAGATGAAGAAGTCTTGAAAACTGATTTTCAGTAAGGAAAGTTAATAAGCTGAAGAAATAACCAGAATCAGGAAGCTGGGTCAGTAAGCAGCAAACAGATAACAATAAGATAAACAGGAAGCTGACTGCAGGATTCTGGAACAGGAAGCTGATGAGGGTCAGAAAGCAGACGCAGATCAGGAAGCTGACTGCAAGATTCTGGAACAGAAAACTGTTCAGGATCATGAAGCTAACAAGGGTCAGAAAGCAGAAGCAGGTCAGGAAGCTGACTGCAGGATTTTGGAATAAGAAGCTTTTCAGGATCAGGAAGCTAACGCAGGTCAAGAGCCTGATTGCAGGTTTCAAGAACAGGAAGCTGACGCAGAATAGAAAGCAGCTACTGCAACCTGAGCAGCAAGTTGTAAGTCTTTCTAACCTATTCCATGCAGTACGAGGAATATATTGGATGTAGTATGAGGATTGGTTCTTGTCTAAGTTACCAGTAGATAAAAGTTAGCACCGAGCCAATGAGGTGATGCTATCTGGACAGCGGCTCTGCAAAAGTACTGTAGTCGAAGTATGACGCCATTAATGCGGATCAGAGTATGACATGCTCTAAATCCCAGATCTTCCATGACACATTTAATGCAAAGATTTGAAAATCAATTTGAATTACAACAATGACCATGTCTCTCTTCAACGGGCATTTTCCTAATGATATAAATAAAAGGACGGAGTGACCATGAAGACGATTGAACAACTGATTATTATCTTCAAGCTATCAAACTCTTAAGTTGTTCTCAAAGATCTCTAAGTTCAGTCACTCAATCTTCTGAAGTAGTCAATCAAACATTCGAGCTTTCAAGTTCAAGGTTGACTTCAAAGTTGCACCAATTGAAGAACCAACCTATATACTTTTAACCATTTGCTGTGTGCTAGGTTGTTTTAGTTTGGTGTCCTTATTTGGAAGGATTAGATCCTCGCTAAGTGTTTAGTCTTGTATAAGCTTATAACTCTGTGTGAGTTTTGTACCCTGTGTGGGATAGTGTCTAGGAATCTGTTGATTCTAGTAGGTTAATTTGATTGGGAAGATGTTTGTAAAGCTGAGTCTTGTAAAACAAACTGACCTAACAAAGTTCCTCCTCGAGAAGGAGTAGAGTGAACGTAGAAGGATTACACCACCTTCGAACCACTATAAACCCTTGTGTGTTTACTGCTTTTGATTACTTGTTGCATTACATTGTTGTATATTTATCTTGCTGCATTTGTCATAAGCATACTGGTCAAAGGATTCATTCAAAATCATATTTGTGAAAAGAAAACTGTTTTTCAAAAGAAAACTCTATCTATATTATTTCGCTGCATATTGTGATAATCGAGTCAATAACTTGAAATAGCATACTGCTAGGTTTCTGAATCTTGAGGTTACTGCATTCTCTGTAGAATCAGTAACCTGCTTACAGAAAAAGTTTTTAAATGAAAAATCGATAGAGGTTCATTCACCCTCCTCTGAACTTCTGATCACTTGGGATCAACATAAACCGTTGTCTTTCTTATTAACATGTTTCCCACTCCTATTCTTAAAGGTTTTTCTCTTCATTACAAACTGTATCATAAAGCTCCTGATTATGCATTTCTTAAGACTTTTGGCTATGATTGTTTTCCATATTTGAGACCATATAATAATCATAAATTGTAATTTCGAAGTCAAAAGTGTGTTTTCATTAGTTATAGCATGTCTCATAAGGGTTTTAAGTGTCTACATCCTAGTGAAAGAGTATATATTGCTAGAACAGTTGCATTTCATGAAAATGAGTTTCCTTATAACACTCTCTTTTCTTCTACTGATTGTCCATCTCATTCTACTCATACATCTTCTTCTCTTCCTATTCTTCTTGTTGTTTCTTCTTTTCCTTTGATCTCTTCTTTATTATCTGGTTCTCAACACAGTCCATCCTCAAGTTCTTCTCTCAACAGTTCATCATCATTATCCACCTTATTTCCTAATTCTCTTTCTTTATCTAATATATCATCTATCACTTCATCTTTAGTTTTCCCCTCTCATTCTCTACCCTTAGATAGATCCTTAACTCTTCATTCTTCTACCAATACATACTCCATGACTACCAGATCTAAGAATGACATTTTCAAGCTAAAAGTCTTTCATATCAACCTCTCTGAGCAAGAACCTATTACTATCCAACAAGCTTTGGATTGTCCTCATTGGAGAACTGTCATGGAAGATGAATTCAAGGCTTTGCAATCTAATAATACATGGAGTTTGGTCCCTTGTCAGTCTGATATTAATCCAATCACCAACAGGTAGGTATTTAGAATCAAGAGACATCCTAATGACAGTATTAGTAAGTACAAAGTCAGATTGGTGGCAAGAGGATTTCAGCAACATGCGGGGGTTGACTTCTTTGATACTTTTAGCCCTGTGGTTAAGCCTCTTACTATTAGACTTGTGTTCATATTGGCTGTCACAAGGGGTTGGCAAATTCAGCAAGTTGATATCAACAATGCATTCTTAAATGGAGACTTGAAAGAGGTAGTTCGTATGTATCAACCTGAAGGTTTTATTGATAGTGATCATCCATCTTATGTTTGCAGGCTGGTTAAAGCTCTATATGGTCTTAAATAAGCACCTAAGACCTGGTATGATAAGCTTACATGTTTTCTTATATCTCTTGGCTTGCATAAATCTGTTGCAGATAGTTCTTTATTTCATTCTCATATGGATAGTAAACTCTTTATTGCTCTTGTTTATATGGATGACATACTCATCACTGGAGATGACTCTTGTATGATCTCAGCTCTCATTCAAAAATTACATACTCAGTTTTCTCTCAAACATCTTGGTGAAGTAAGCTACTGATAAGTGTGATTTTTCATGTATTTTTGCGTATATTTATGTATTCATTTGAATATGTCTAGATACATTTTTATGGTGATTTATGATATTATATTGTATAAGTTGCATTTAACGTGTTTGTGCTTAGTTTCATGATTTTGATGACAAAAGTGCAAGTTTCAAGTGTAATTGATGATCAAGAAAGGAATCATGGAAAAACGAGGAAGAATAGAAGTTGAAATACGAGATCGCATGAAAGAGCTGGTGGGGCACGACCGTGTCGTGGGGCACGATCGTGCGCTAGTGTACAGTGGGTGCTTGATGATTGGGCACGATCGTGTCCTGTAGCACGACCGTGCCCGGGTGAACAGGAATTCGCAGAGTTTTAGCTTTCTTGGAGTATTTTCACCTCTTACTTCACTTGGAAGATTCCCACAATAATATAAATACTCAACATGAAGAGAGAGAAAAGACAGAGAGAGAGAGATAAAGAAAAATTCAAAGAGAGATTCATAGACAAAACACGATATTCTGAGAAGCAACGCGAGGATTAGAAGAAGAATTCAAGAGATCGAGGAATTGCGAGATCGTCGTCTAATAGAGTTTTTTATCTTTTCTTCTTTTGTTAGATTTTAGTAAATATGATATTTCCAATCTTGTCTATGAGTTTGTTTATCATCATGTCTAGCTAATTTTCTAGGGTTTCTAGGGCTTGTTAGTAATTTAATTCGAATCTTGATGGATCTTTAATTTCAATTCAAAGTTCGTGATTGTTTATCCTATTTGTGTGCTTATGAATTGATTGCTTGTTTGATTGTCCGGCCGGTAATTGAGCATGTTTTAGTAATTAGATCAAAATTCGGGAGATGAGATTTAATTATGGAAGAATAAACACATGATACATAAAAAAACTTAGATCGGGAGATTAAGGAATTTATGTGATGAGAAATCAATCTTAGGTGCTTTTGGGAGTTGTTATGTTTCAATCAGATTGAGTAGGGATACCTCTGATGGTATAATAATCAACCGGTTAACTGACTCGGGAGAGTTGTTAATTCGACATATGTGATTGCTCATTTAGGATGATTGATTAATGAACTTGAATTAGTTAAAGTGATGTTTTGATGAGAATTAGATGAAAGTATGTCCTAGAACCTGTCTTAGATATCTGTTATTCTTGAGTGAATTTATCTGCTTGGTTACTTTTCTATTGAAGTAAACTGCAATCAGTGTGATTTGATTTCTCTAGATAAAACTAAAAATTGAATTTGAGTAATTAGTTAGTGCCTAGATAGCCAGTCTCTGTGGGATCGACCTTGCTCACCACTTCTACATCCTATACCGTACACTTGCGGGAGTAGCTAAAAGAAATTAGTGAACAAGTTTTTTGGCACCGTTGCTGGGGACTGGAGTTTAGGATAATTAATATTCGAATTTTGTTTTTATTTTTAGTCTAGGATTTATTTATTTTTTATTCTTTTTTTCTATTTTTATCTTTCTGATTTTTAGAGAGTATCTGATACTTGTCTTTTAGGTGTTTTCAGATTGTGCATGAACACTCGCTCTAAAAAGGCAAACTTGATTGCACTAGATTCGGAGATTGAAGCAACGTGCAAATGTAGTAAAACACGAAGGCAACTATTCACTCAAACTCAGATGGCTGAAGATAATCCAATAGTGCAAGTACCAAACAATCAAAGTGTCGATGGAAGAGTGAACCAAATACCACTAGTTGGTGCTCAGAGAGCCATCAGAGACTATTTTCAACCAAAACAAAATGGAAGGGGGGTTGCACGACCACCTATTCAAGTGAATAATTTTAAGTTGAAGTCGGCTCTGATCAATATGGTTCAGCAAAATCAGTTTGGGTGGCCCTTTAGATGACCCCAATGCGCATCTAGCGCAGTTTCTTGAAGTATGTGATACAATTAAGTTGAATGGTGTTTCTGATGATGCCATAAGACTTCGATTGTTTTCTTTCTCTTTACGAGATAAAGCGAAGTTGTGGTTCAACTCACTCCCTCCAGGTTCAATTACTACGTGGGATGGATTAAGTAGTAAGTTTCTATTCAAGTATTTTCCACCAAGTAAGACGTTGAAGTTGAAAAGTGAGATCACACAGTTCAAGTAATTTGATGGGGAGTCCTTGGACAAAGTTTAGGAAAGATTCAGAGATATGTTAAGAAGATGTCCTCAGCATGGATTCCCTGAAGATCAACAGGTTTGTTTCTTCTACAATGGACTGTTTGGATCAACGAGAGCAATGATTGATGCAACGGCAGGAGGAGCTTTGTTAGCAAAGAATCTGGAGGATGCGATATATATTTTGGAAGAATGGGCAACAAACAACTACTAATGGCCGTCTGAAAGAAACACATATAGGAAAGTGGCTGAGATTCAAAGTCAAGACTAATTGTCCGTTTTATCCTCACAAATAGCGGCTCTCACAAATCAAGTATCTGTACTGGCAAAGGTTCAAACTCAAAACGTAGGAAGTGTAGGAAGTCGAGGATGTGAGTTCACCCAACAAGAGGAAGTAGAAGACGTCAACTATGTGAATGGGTAAAATTACAACAACCAAAACTTCCAAAATAGGGGTATGTATCAGTATAAACATGGAGGGGAGAATCATGAAAATTTCTCTTATGCAAATAATAAGAATGTTCTGCAATCCCCTTCGGGTTTTTCTGTTACGAATGGAGTTATCAATGAACCAAAGAAGCTGACACTAGAAGATTTGGTGGGTGCGTTTGTGAACGAATCACGAGATAGATTCGCAAGGATTGAAGAAAGATTTGATGCACGAATGAAGGCCTTGGAGTTACAAGTCGGGCAGATTTCCGAGTACATAGGGAATCAATATAAAAAGGGTCAATATCCAAGCACCACTAAAGTGAATCCAAGGGAGCAGTGTTTGACAATTCAATTAAGAAGTGGAACGGAATACGAGGGGTCAAGCATGCCAGTGGCAAAGAAAGATGAAAGCAAAAGGAAAGAAGAAGAAGAAGTGGTGGAGAAAAAAGAAGATGAAGTCAAACAAAAAGGGGCTGAGAAGCCAAAATCAAATTCTAACCCTTCACTTCCATTTATAATTTCTTCTCTTCCTTTTCCTCAATGTTTTCAAAAGAAAAAGCTAGATGCTCAATTCGCTAAATTTTTGGAAATTTTTAAGAAAATTCACATTAACATTCCTTTTGCAGATGCTTTGGAACAAATGCCGAACTATATGAAATTCTTGAAGGATGTAATGTCAAAGAAAATGAAGATAGCGGATTATGAAAGAGTGAATCTCACGGAGGAGTGCAGTGCCATCTTGCAACAAAAGCTGCCACAAAAGCTTAAGGACCCAAGGAGCTTCACAATTCCTTGCGCAATTGGAGGATCAAGTTTTAATAAGGCCTTATGTGACCTTGGAGCAAGTATAAATTTGATGTCGCAGTCCATCTTCAAGAAGCTTGGTATTAGTGACGTAAAACCTTCCACCATCTCATTGCAATTGGCGGATAGGACAATAACTTACCCCAAGGGGATCATCGAGGATGTGCTAGTCAAAGTTGATCAATTCATCTTCCTTGTGGATTTCATGGTTCTCGACATGGAGGAAGATCATGGTGTGCCCTTGATTTTAGGACGACCATTCTTAGCCACGAGACGAGCACTGATTGATGTGCAAAAAGGAGAGCTTACGTTGAGAGTAAATGATGAAACCATTTTGTTCAAAATTTACAAGGACATGCGATTTTGTGATAGAAAGGAGAACTGCAGTTTTGTGGATGTAGTGGGTGCTTGTGAAGAGGATCGAGAAATACCGATGAAGATGTACCATAGAAAGGTGAGGAAACGACAAGATGAAAGCGGTATCGAAGAGAAGAAGACCGGGCACGACCGTGCTATGGCGCACGGTCAGACCGTGCCCGGCAGAAAAAAGATTCTGGACAATTGGACACGACCGTGCTGTACAGCATGGTCAACCGTGCCCAGCCATCAGAGAGAATTCGATGTGAAGATCAAGGACAAATTTCCTCCATGAAAGGTACGTTTTCATCTCGTCTGGCTAAAGACGTTAAACTTAGCGCTGCTTGGGAGGCAACCCAATTAGCCATTCTTTCCAAGTTTTTTAGTCTTCTTTGGAATTGTCAACTTTAAGTTTGGGGGGATGGTTTGCATCACATGATTAGTTGCATTATAGGTTTATTGCTTTAGCATATTTATTGTTTTGTTTTAGGATGATAGATGATCTTGTGATTAGAAGATATGAAGTAAATTCTTGGAGTTATAAGAAACATGAATTGAGTAAAATGAACATAGGGATATATTGCTTGATTGAAGTTGAAAGTTTGTTTTGAATTTTTGGTAAATATATTTGAGCATGCAATGATTGTGTAGTTTTGAGGAGTATGAAAATAAGCTTGTGAGATTTGAGCCTTGACTTGATATTACACCAAGTCTTATTTTCTTGATTGTGTGATTAGCGATTGTCTTGTATATAACTCTAGAACTTGCTATGGTTTCTCCTTCGAGACTACAAGTACGTGTGAATTTTTGAAAATGATATAAGACCATCTTTACTCTGATTAGTTACTTAGCCAAATAATTTCTTACCAAATTCGATATATTTCCTTAATTAGCCCTGTTGAGCCTTTAAGCCTTATTCTTTGATTAGCCAAATAATTGGGTAAACTATCACAACTTTTATTTTGAGCCTACCTACCTATGATTTTGAAGCTCAATTGAAAAGTGATGGGTGAAAGGAGTATAAATATAATGGGAAGTATATATGGAGTTGGAGAAAGAATTTGGTGGAGAATATCAAGAAAAAAAAAGTGTGTGAAAATGATGAAAAAAAGAAAATATATATATATACTTGGATTGTAGAGGTGATTGTTGGAAGGAAATTTTCTGCATGAGTTATGCCTATTTTTGATATGTTTTGAGTTGTGCCGTTTTTGGAACTCACTTGAATTCTTATTTTTGACATATCTCTGGAACTCATATTTTGGGAAAAGTGGTCATTTGAAAAGACCTCATGAAGATAGAAAAAATCATGGTGTGAGTTGAAATTTATGGAGGAGCTTCAAATATCTATTTGATTAGTCACTTTTATCCCAAAATTTTCCTACCCTGTCCAAAGAGCCTCATTGCGTCCAAATAAAGTCCTTTTTGATTCTTAATATTCACATGTACAAAAGTGGTGGAGAAGTGAGACGATTTGCAAGCTTATGGTAGGTTTTACTTGATTTATCGATTTGAGTGTATACACGTCCTATTTTTAAACACTTTTGAGCGTGAGTGATACACTGTTACCTTGTGAGGTTCATTATTCCTTGAAAGTACATGGTTATGAATTGTTTGAAGTATTTATTAGAAGTTTGGATGAATTTTTGATATCAATTAGGTGTATATGTTCTATAGTTTGTGATACTTAAATTCATGGTTCGTGTTTCTTCTAGTTGCTTGCTTGGTTTTCTTTAGGAGTGTCATTTGAGTAGTTGATGTTGCTCGAGGATGAGCAACAGTTCAAGTTTGGGGGATTTGATAAATGTCGTTTTTCACGTATTTTTGTGTATGTTTATGTATTCGTATGAATATGTCTAGATACGTTTTTATGGTGATTTATGATATTATATTGTATAAGTTGCATTTAACGT
This sequence comes from Scutellaria minor, assembly GCA_954870855.1. NCBI lineage: Eukaryota > Viridiplantae > Streptophyta > Magnoliopsida > Lamiales > Lamiaceae > Scutellaria > Scutellaria minor. The sequence goes on from OX940729.1 coordinate 8,786,633, forward strand.
GTTTGTATTTAGTTTCATGATTTTAATGAGAAAAGTGCAAGTTTCAAGTGTAATTGATGATCAAGGAAGGAATCATGGAAAAACGAGGAAGAATAGGAGTTGAAATACGAGATCGCATGAAAGAGCTGGTGGGGCACGACCGTACCGTGTAGCACGACCGTGCCCGGGTGAACAGGAATTTGCAGAGTTTTGGCTTTCTTGGAGTATTTTCACCTCTTACTTCACTTGGAAGATTCCCACAATAATATAAATACTCAACATGAAGAGAGAGAAAAGACAGAGAGAGAGAGATAGAGAAAAATTCAAAGAGAGATTCATAGACAAAACACAATATTCTGAGAAGCAACGCGAGGATTAGAAGAAGAATTCAAGAGATCGAGGAATCGCGAGATCGTCGTCTAATAGAGTTTTTTATCTTTTCTTCTTTTGTTAGATTTTAGTAAATATGATATTTCCAATCTTGTCTATGAGTTTGTTTATCATCATGTCTAGCTAATTTTCTAGGGTTTCTAGGGCTTGTTAGTAATTTAATTCGAATCTTGATGGATCTTTAATTTCAATTCAAAGTTCGTGATTGTTTATCCTATTTGTGTGCTTATGAATTGATTGCTTGTTTGATTGTCCGGCCGGTAATTGAGCATGTTTTAGTAATTAGATCAAAATTCGGGAGATGAGATTTAATTATGGAAGAATAAACACATGATACATAAAAAGACTTAGATCGGGAGATTAAGGAATTTATGTGATGAGAAATCAATCTTAGGTGCTTTTGGGAGTTGTTATGTTTCAATCAGATTGAGTAGGGATACCTCTGATGGTATAATAATCAACCGGTTAACTGACTCGGGAGAGTTGTTAATTCGACATATGTGATTGCTCATATAGGATGATTGATTAATGAACTTGAATTAGTTAAAGTGATGTTTTGATGAGAATTAGATGAAAGTATGTCCTAGAACCTGTCTTAGATATCTGTTATTCTTGAGTGAATTTATCTGCTTGGTTACTTTTCTATTGAAGCAAACTGCAATCAGTGTGATTTGATTTCCCTAGATAAAACTGAAAATTGAATTTGAGTAATTAGTTAGTGTCTAGATAGCCAGTCTCTGTGGGATCGACCTTGCTCACCACTTCTACACCCTACACCCTACACTTGCGGGAGTATCTAAAAGAAATTAGTGAACAACTACTTCTTTGGCACTGAGGCATATAGGAGTTCCAATGGCATTCATCTATCTCAGTCCAAATACATCAGGGATATTCTTAATCATGCAGGTCTCTCTCAATGCAAACCTAGTCCTACACTATATCTTGCTGGACAAAAGCTATCTCTACATGATGGAACTCTCTTTGATCAACCATCTCTATACAGAAGGATTGTGGGATGTTTACAATATCTTATTTTAACTCGGTCTGATATGGCCTTTATAGTAAACAAGCTCAGTCAATATCTTCATCAACCAACAGTTAAACATTGGCTGGCTTGCAAAAGGGTGCTCGATATCTTCAAGGATCTATTCATACTGGCATTATGTTTAAATCAGTCTCAAGAATGGTATTAGAAGGATATGTCGATGTTGATTTTGCTAGCAACATTGATGATCGATGGAGTACTAGTGGTTACTGCATTTTTCTTGGCTCCAATCCTCTCACTTGGAGTAGCAAGAAACAACATGTTGTAGCTCGCAGCAGCACTGAGGCTGAGTATAGATCCCTTGCCTTGGCCACCAATGATCTTCTTTGGCTCAAAAGTCTATTCATTGAGTTGGGAGTTAACCTTGAGCATCAATGTTGCTATGGTGTGACAATATGGGTGCCATCAAATTGGCTTTCAATCCAGCTTTTCATGCACGTACTAAGCACATTGAGATAGATGTTCGTTTCCTACGAGAGAAAGTACAAAACCGTGATCTTGATATTCGGTTTGTCCCTTCAGAACATCAAATTGCTGATATCCTTACCAAAGCCCTATCAATTGATTGATTCAACACTCTCAGTACTAAGCTCTCTCTTCTACATGACCCTGGTTAGCTGCGCAGTGGAGCATATTTGAGTATAAACGTATGCATGCAGTTGCATGGTTGCATAAACTAACTTATGGTTGTTAGGTTATTACTTTGTTGTTGTAACTATCGCTGAGTCGGCATGCCATGTCAGCACCAAGTAGTTGGTTAAATAGCTTGGTTGTTGACTCTTGTATCTATATATATGTTGTACTTCTTTGATTACAAGTAATGGAAAATATTCTCAAACATATGCATTGCTTTCAACACAATAGTATTAGAATCATCTCATATCTTTATGTTGTAAATGAAGAATGATTTAAAATTCATTCATTTTTAAGCAAACAATTATCTACCAATAATGACCTTGAGTTTCTTTTACCACTACTTAAAAACACTAAATTTCCTTTTTTTTATTTCAAATTTTATATAATTTATTTGTAAAGAATCAATTCTCATATAAAATCTCTCCTAAAAATTTACTTGAAATCTAACCAGGATAAAACTATACACACCCCATTATGTACTAAACACACCCCAATTTTAAAAAAATTAAAGGCATAAAAATTTATATTTAGAGGTGTGTTTAGTAATTTTAGGGTGTGGATAGCCCCACCCATCTGACAAATCTTGTTTCATTTTTAGAAAATAAATTTATGTTCAGTTTGGTAAAACATAAAAACTACAAATATGAGACCAAGAATGAATCAAAACGGGCTAAAAACAAGCCCATTTTTCGCTATGGCCCATTCCTACATGATTTTGCTCTTTCTTGTGTGATTAATTGGGCTAATGTGCCCGAAGCATCTTATCATCTAGAGATATATAGATACCTGATTTATTGGCAAGATTTTCAACCACGCATGTCCACCGCTCACCTCTTAACCAAAATAATAATAAGAGTGAATTATTTTTATGTAAAAAAAATATTTAATTATACATGATTTGATATCTTTTTTATAAATTTTGAATCGATTTTATTGTATAAATTTTATATTCGATGTATTTTACTAAGAGAGATTCGGAGGGGAATAGGTTAAAAAATCTAAAATAGAGGCATCACATTTTTAAGTCCTTTTCGTATTTAGTGATGTTAAAAAATGGTATCCAATCTTTTATATATATATATATATATATATATATATATATATATATAAAAGCATACAATATTCTCACATTAAATATGAGTAATTAATTACTTAAATTTTTATGTTACTAAGAAATATTATTAAATAATATAGAAATGTTAATTAGATTCATCTAAATAACATATGCTAAATTTCAATAATATAAATTATCTACATAATTTGAAATTTGTTAAGTTTAAAAATGTAGAGAAAAAATATAAATAAATAAAAAAGAAAAAAAACTAATTAAACTAAAGGTCGGCTGATTGAAGATGATTGTTCAAACTTTTTGAATACATGTTTTAAAATAAACTGTGAAATTTATTTGTAAAAATTTGACTTTCATTTTTTATAATTTAATTGAAAAGAAAAATTGAGTGTTATTATACACGTTAAAAATAAATAAAAAAACAAACTAAAAAAATGGTGGTGAGTTGAACAATATAATAGGTATAACAATATATATTATTTTAAGAATAATAGAAAAAGAATTGTTTATGATCCTCTATAAATCTAACTTATATTTTGACAATTAAATCATTATTTAATCATATTATGTTATATTTAATATTCAATTAGATGATATGTATTGCATTAATCATAATTTTTTCCAAATCTTATCAATTTTTTTCATTTCTTTACTTTTTTTTTCTTTTTCTTTTTTGTAAAATCTTGTATATTATACGAGATTATTTCTATATATGAAGAATCATGTATCCACAATATTTAGCTAAACGTTTTGTGATTTTAAGATATGTAAGTGATTAAATATTGAATTTGATTGTGACATATTGAGAATGATATTTTACGAGGGAAAACCAAATAGGGCATTATGATAATGCATGGTGTGGTTGTGAATGAGATAATTCATAATTTGGGTACAATAAAGAATTGTCAAATGACATTGCTCATACTTTGATGACATTAAAAATTGAGAGCAATTTAAAACCACTTATTTGAAATATCTATCACGCACGTTTTTTTTTTCTTTTTGTCGCTATATGTAAATGATATTTTTTTTTATTTTAACTGATCATGTCATATATATACTGTATAGTATCCATATAATGCACAAGTTTTGAAAAATAAAAATTATTAAATTATAAAATTTTAAATATTATTTATATTGAAAATTTATCTATGATTTTGGTAAACTTAGCCTCATAATATGAAATGTAGCGTTGCATCAACATTAAAAGATTGAAAGATCTTCTTTTTTCAGATTGTTGGGAAACTTATCATCATTTTGATCTTATGTTTACAGATTAATTTATCTTCTCTTCAACATGAAATATGCTATCTTTTAAATTTATTTGATTAGTTGTTTTTCTCCTCTCCCTAGAAATATGTTTGGTCTAATAGCTATCACATAAAATCATTTATTATGATGTCGAATTGATCGAAATTCTATATATGTTGGATGGAGATTTTGAGGCAATGAGATATATATGTGAAGCTTTTAGATCATCTTGATTCTCATTTTACAAAAACAATTTTAACATCATAGTTACAAACATATCAAGTAGAGCATAAAACTTTAGCAATTTGTCATTTATCAATTATTTCTACATCCTACTAGATATACATTCTACAGTAATTTTTTTTTTTTGTTTTAAAGATAAAATGGAAACCTTATTAATAGATACAATAAAAGCTATCGAGTAGGCCTTCCATAAAGCTTGGAGGCTCAACCCAATTATTACAATAAGAGGGCTGGGATACAACCAGACAAGGAGTTTACGACTTGCAAATACGACTCATAATATGACAAAGTCTTGGGTGAGACCGTCTCACGGATCTCATTCCGTGAGACGGATAGGGTCGGGTCAAACATAAAAATTATGTAATACTTTTGTGTGTGTTATGTAATACTTTTATGTATATTAGGTAATACTTTGTATTATAAAATGCGTTTTGAGTTGAGTCAGACTATAAGAAAATATGTAATACTTTTATGTGTATTAAGTAATACTTTTATGTATATCAAGTAATACTTTTGTATTATGGGATAATGACCCGAATTGGGTCGGGTCGGGTCAACACAAAAACGCGCGGATCCTAGCTAGGCGCCCAGGTGCTCTTCTTCCTCGTGCGTGAATTGTGTAATATGTAATACTTTTGTGTGTATTAGGTAATATTTTTATGTATATCATGTAATACTTTTTGAAAATATCACATAACTTAATATCATGTAATACCTTTATGTATATGAGGTAATACTTTTATGTATATCATGTAATACTTTTGTATATATCATGTAATACTTCGATCCGACTCTACCCGTCTCACGGAATGGGATCCGTGAGACGGTCTCACACAAGACCTACTCTTATAAGAAATAATATTGCGATTAATTGCAACAACAAAAATAAGAAATAATTCTCAGGTCTTCTGGAAATTTAACAACAAAAAAGAGAAAGGAATTATCAACAATGTGTGTAACCATTAAATTGAAGTGGATTTTGCTTCAAAATTAAGAAAGGACCACCTCTTCGATCTCCATGCGTGATAGAGTGGATAAATAGATGAGTGATACCTAAGACTCTCTCTCTCTCTCTTTATTTGAAGTTTTAAAATTTAGTATTTTCAAAACTTTGACTATACGACATAATTTTTATTTTTATTTTGTTTCCAAACTTTGGAATATATGTTTTTAGAGCATCTCCGATGTTGCTTTGAAGTTGCACTAGAAAATGGCATAACTACATGCTATTATGACTCATGTTTATAATTTTTTTAATGTTGTATAAATTAAATTGGTGTGCTTAATTTTTTGATCTTATAAATTGTTTCCTGATTTTCTTACGATCTTATATCTATTTAAGTAATTCTTTAAAATTTATTTCTCAATTTGTAGACTTAATAGTTTTCAGATTTAACTTTTCATTTATTTAAATACCTCTTTTAAATTTTATTTTTCAATTTGAAGATTTTGAATAGAATTTGCTGATTTTTTTTTTAAAGAGTTTTCCCCTTTTAGTTTTATTTGTCCTTAAATTGCAACTATGGAAAAGTTGTTGCCCTAATTTGGACGCCTAAAAACATAGCGTCCTTCTTTTACCATGATCCAAAATTAATGTCCTAATTTTTTAATTTTCCCATGAAATTATAATTTAGTAGTCTAGTTGAAAATCATAAACTTGACAAAGATTGTCCGTAATTGCAAAAAAAATCACAACTTTTTCAAAAATTGTAAATTTATTTCCACTTTTCAATAATTACAAAAAAAAAAAATAAATCACGATCTTTCTTAACTGTTGTAATTTAGACCACATTTATATTTTTCGACGACTGGAGTTCATGTGTCCGGCAAACATGCCATGTCAAAAGAAAGATCGTGATTTTTTTTGCAACTACTAAAAAGTGGAGATAAATCTGCAATATTTGGAAAAGTGGTTATTTTTTTTGCAATTACGCCTATTTATAAATAAAGAATTATGGAAAGATAAATAAAGTAATATAAATGAATTTTTGGGCTTCTAAGCAAATGGGGGGATGCGATTTTAGAAGCCATCATTTTCTAACTTCTTTGGGATGGGTTTTAATTTGTGGATGTGATTTTAGAAGCCACCAATATTTTTTCAAAATATCTTCCACAAACATTGTTGTTCTGTATATATGCACATACTTTATCATCTATTTTAATTTTTGTAATCAAATTACAGATTTTAATTGAGAGAAATTGATTTTTTTCGTCTTGAGCACTCGTGTCCAAATCTTGTATAATTCAAAAAATCAACTTTAATCAACTTCCAATTTCAATTATTTTTCCACTGTAATTTCCCATCTGCATTGATTTATTATTATTTTTATTTTATTATTATTATTATTATTATTATTATTTATTTTTTGCAATTAAGACACACCTAAATTCAGAAAAAACAATCAAACTTTGGAAATTCTGATAAAAAAATGCTTGAAATTGAGCTTTTCTTTTTCAGGATTAAAATTAAATTTATAAATTATACATGACTAGTATCAGACACAAGTTTTGGGGCATGATGAAAAATGAGTTTTTCCCGATTTCAATTATTTTACATAACTGTATTATAAGATTTTGAAATTATGCTGTTCAGGCTTATTTGAGGCTTGAGCCAAAACTAAACTACAAACGAAGCCCATAGCACATATTCATGAAATTTAATTTTACTATTCAATGTCAACCCTATTAGAATTTAATTAATTAAATTAAGTAGAAAAAAAATGTAAACGAGAGAAATGATTGAGTTTGGAATACATAAGCCCTCACTATACATGTATATCGCGTTCACATTAATCTCAGGTTGTAACTTGTAACCCCAAGCCACAATAAGAGAAATATGGGATAGAGTAAAAGTGTTAATTTTAGGATAAGAGGATGGACAAAAAGCATGCTCAAAATATAACTTTTTGAATAAATTTCTAAATCCTCTACGATTTCCAGTAAGTCCTGAAAAGTTATACGAGTTTGGATCGTTGAATTTCAGCATATATATACAAGATACAACCCGTATTTTGTGTTCTAAAAATAACAATAAACTTTTATGAAGTCAATTTTTAGCAATGAATTTTACGTTGAAATTGTGCTCAATTAATCAAGTATCGATGAATTTTACGTTGAAATTGTGATCAATTATCGATGAATTTTACGTTGAAATTGTGCTCAATTAATCAAGTATCGAGTTGATTCAAAAGCATAAATCATGACTTTTTAAACAACTTTCTTATGTAAATCCACCAATTTTCAAAAGAGTCTTGAAAAATGTTATTCTTGTATATTTATATTACATCATAATATTATTATTTTCACAAATATTCAGTCATTAAATGTTTTCTTTAGATATTATATATTATATTTTATATGATAAGAAAGAAAAAAAGGAAAAAGAGAAAAGAGCAACATTTAGTGGAAATGTAGACATATTTTGGACAAAGACGGTTTCTTTACATAAAAAGACAACTTTTAGAATATCTGTGACTATTGAAGGCACCTATTGGATGCCTATAAATAAGCAATAGTCACCAATTGGATGCCTATAAATAAGTATTTTGATTATTATTCACATATATATACTCTAATCTAGTCACCTTTACGATTCTTAAATTTGTAACAATCGAGTGCAATTTTAGAAATATCTTAATGCGGGTTTTATATCCTTGATTTCTTAATTGAGATTCATTTATGGCATAATGAGAGGAATCTGTATTTAATTTATAATAATATTTTTGCTTTCTTGTTTTAGTCATTTTAAAGAAAATTCTCACTAGATTTCTCCATACCTATTATTATTATTAATTAGACGTAATTATCGGAAAAATCACAAATTTTACTTAATTTGTAATTTAACTATGTTTTAAATATTAATAAATATAACATGAACTTTCGTATCTTTTACAATTTTAACCAGCGTACAATTTTCAGATATGGTTGCGTTGGTGCTAAAGTATAAAATTGCTATGGAAAAACTATTATAAAAAAGATTGAAATTGAAAAAAATCGAGATCGTCAAAACAAAAGAACATATACTAAAACATAACCATATAAAATGGTCTTACAAATATAATTTCGTGTGATTGAGACAGGGCTACTATCCTCAAAACAAACCCATTTTAAAAAACTCAATTGTGAATTATGGTACATTTATTATAAGAATCATTAACTCACACTCAATTAATATCCCAAAACATATCTATAAATACCAGTATCCATGGTTGAGAATATTGAAGAACAACAAGTTTCTCACTCATCACTCCCAATGGCCATGATTCAACTCAAACTACTTTTGTTCCTATTATACCCTCTCATTCTTCTTCTTCTTCTTCAAACCGTTTCAACATACCCACACAAAATTCCAAGGCTCTCTCCATATAACAAAGAAGCATTGTTCTTGAGAAAAGGTGATGATGAGATCAATCTGAGAGCATCATCCAATTTAAAGGATTATAAGACATATTTTTACAGACAAACACTTGATCACTTCAACTATGCACCACAGAGTTATGCCACTTTCAGACAAAGATATGTGATTAGCTTTAAAAACTGGGACACTTCTCCTAATTCCAATTCTCCAATTTTTGCATATCTTGGTGCTGAAGAACCTCTGGATGATGAATTAGTTGCTATTGGTTTTCTTGATGAAAATGCTCCTTATTTCAACTCTCTTTCTGTTTTCATTGAGGTAATTATAAAACTTTAATCTCCATACATGTGTTATTATTTTATTTTTTTCATCTTGATTTATATTTTGGTGAACGAATTTGTGCAATATGATACAAAATTAAGATGTAAACGAGTTGAATCGACTCTCGAACTACTAAAGATTTACTCGAAAAACATTTGAGTTTGACTTAACTTATAAGTCAACTCATGCTTGAGTGCTTGACCAACCCACGAGTCTAATTGAGTTTTGTGATCGAAAATTTTGAAAATTGATTTGATTTAATTTATAACAACAAATCTATAGGTGATATTTTGATTAATATATCTTTGAAATCTATTTTGGATGCACTCTAATTTAGATGGATTTGAAATGTATTCATTTCAAATCTTGTATTTCAAATCATTACATTCAAACATATTATAGGATATTTACATTCAAACATATTATAGGATATTTACTATTTTACCCTTGATATATTGAATTATACAAATAATCGAGCTAGTCAAGCTTTATTAATGTTCCTTTTCAATGTAACTATTATAAGTTTTAAAATATTTATATAACTAATATAGTTGAGTCGGGTTCAAGCTCAAGTCCAATAATATTGGAGTAGACTTGATCAAACTCCAAACAGAAATGACATGGAGTGATTAAATAAAATGCGACATGTTAATTCATTATAATAATTTATTTAATCTTCTTAGAAAATTGTGTCGAATCATTACATAATGATAAATAACTTGAAAGTTTAGTAACAATAAAAATAAGCAGAGGATAAATCTAAGCCAACAGATGTTAGCAAAAAAAAAAAAAAATCTAAGCCAACAGATAAAAATTTAAGTTAATTTCAATTTCTTAAAAATATTTGTTGTTTGATTTGTTACAGCATCGATATTATGGAAAATCAATTCCATTTGGAACACAGGAAGAGGCCTTGAAAAATGAAACAATTCGTGGATATTTTAACTCAGCTCAAGCCATAGCTGATTATGCTGAGATTTTATTACACATTAAGGATAAATTCTCTGCACATTATTCTCCCATTATTGTCGTTGGAGGCTCATATGGCGGAAGTAAGTAAATAGAAATATTTAAATGACAATTTTTGTATAGTAAAAATATATATACATGCAGCACTAATTTTCTGAAATTATCAATTATTTTATTCGTCACAAAAAGGAGAAATGTTTTTTTCTTTTTTATCACTAATTATTAATATAAATTTCAGTGCTAGCTTCTTGGTTTCGACTAAAATATCCACACATCGCAGTGGGTGCTCTAGCTTCCTCAGCCCCTATTCTTTACTTCGATGACATTACTCCACAAAATGGGTACTATTCTATTGCAACCAAGGACTTCAAGGTAATTTTCATTTCAATTCAACCACAAAAAACCCATTAGATTAATATATATAACTTAAGAGAAAATGGAGTGGCAAACTTAGCCTAATTTATTTAAAGGTCGCAAAATCAGTCTCATTCATTTTACGCTATCGTGTTTTTGGTCCCGAAATTTTTAGTTTAGCAGAACTGATTTCAAAATAATAGGAACTTAATGTGATGCCAACTAAATTAGGATGTTGGATCAAAATCACGATACTTATATAATGATCCAGGACTAATTTTGTTATTTTGAAAGAAAATATATAATTAACTTTTTTTTTCTCACACCTCAATACTTAGCAAGTGATTTTCATCTCCAATAGTGTTGTAAAAATCTGCGCTAACTTTCTGTAACTGCCAACCTTGCATTAGGTTAATGCAGGTTTTGAACCTGTGGTATTCTTTTTTTTTTTTTTTTCTTTTTCAAATTTTTAATTCATTGTTTCCTTTACTTTTTATTTCTTTTTTCTTTTCATTCTTTTTTTTTTTTCTTTCTTCCTTCAGTTTTCTTTATATTTAGAGTGTTATAAATATTATTTTTATTTAATTTAAAATATTTTTCTAAAATCACTTAAAATATTGTTATTAAATAAAATTTAAGCACATATATAAACTATATATAAATTATAAAATAATAAATATCAAAAACTTGATAAATTAACAATGGTAATTGATATTACTAAATATATGATCAATAAAGAAAACATAAAAAATAATAATTATAAGGAATATTATGGAATATTCCATTTTAGTGGAACAAATAGTATAGACTGCTAGAGATGAACGACAATTTTTACATTAAAATAGTGCAAAACTTACAGTAAAATACTGTGCAGTGCTGGAGAAGTCCAAGACTAACTTTACATTTTTTCTTTTAACTTATTTATCTATTTATCTTTTTTGCAGGAGATTAGCCAGAACTGTTACGAAACAATTCGAAAATCATGGGCCCAAATTGACAAAGTAGCATCAAAACCTGGAGGCCTCTCCGTTCTAAGCCAAAGATTCAAAACTTGCTCGTAAGCATTGATCATCAGAACATATAAATGACTACATAATACAATATAATTTAAATAATAAAATAATATTTTTTTCTTAAATTCTCTTCAGGAAATTGAATAATTCAGGGGAGCTGAAGAATTTCTTGGAGTCAATGTACAGTGTGGCAGCTCAGTATAATTCACCCCCAGATTATCCAGTAACAATGGTGTGTAAAGGGATCGACAAAAACCCCAAAACGACAGACATAATAGGTCGTATCGTGGCAGGGGTTGTGTCTTACTTAGGGAATAGTAGCTGTTATGATACGAATCGCTATAATCACCCCTCTCAAACTAGTCGCGGTTGGCACTGGCAAGTGAGTTTTTTTTATTTTATCTTGCTTCCTATTTTGTTTCACAAAAACTTATATAAGATGTTTATATATTTTTTTTTTTTTGAAAGGACAAACAATTAGTACAATAAATAAGATTTAGATCTCCTTATATAAAACTTTTCATTATATTTAATCCTAATTAAGATCGGCTGTTTTAAATCAATCTATTCAAAAACTCCAATTTTGACCTGTTTATATATATATATGCCTAGTGAATAACCATTTAGATTAATTAATTGAAAATATTTGGGCTAAATAATTAGTTTGAATTTGTTATGCAGACATGTAGTGAAATGGTGTTACCAATTGGGAGAGGGGAAAATGATACTATGTTCCCAGCATCACCTTTCAATTTAAATGAATTTATCAAAGCATGTAAGGATTTTTATGGTGTCACACCTCGACCTCATTGGGTTACAACTTACTATGGAGGCCATGTAAGTAATTATATTTATACTTATTTTATCAGATCTAATCTTTTATTTCTTATTTTATATATATATATATATATATATATATATATATATATATATATATTCAGCTTTATAACTAAATGAATGTACACAAACCCATTTAAACAAAACCCAAGCATAGGAACTTATATTTGTATTTGTATGTATGTGTGACTGTGTCCGTCACGTGATATTTCCAATATTTGTGATTTCTGATATGGATAGAGGGGTAAAACTATTTTTCCAAAATATATATAGGAAAAATATGAACCAACTAATATTGGGTCTTTTATTGTAATAAACATGACAAAAATAATTAAATAGAAAAGATCTCTTCACAGCAAAAAAAAAAAAACATTTATATATATCCAGATTTTCGTTCATGATCATGTAGTATAGAATGGTAAAATAAAATAGATCAACATTTAGATTAACTTTATTTACTTGAGATATTATTATATATCCCTGCTATTTATGCTACGATTATGTTTATTCCTTTTTTTTTTTTTGTTGCTACTTATGTTATGATTATGCATAGTTTTGCTATTTATGCTAAGATTAAGCATTTGTTTTGCTCCTTAATTAATACAGGATATTAAATTGACTCTTAAGCGATTTGGAAGCAACATAATTTTCTCCAACGGCCTAAGAGATCCATACAGCAGTGGAGGGTAAATGATCCATGCAATTTAATTTTTAGCCATATTTTCATGGAAATATATATCATTATTAAATTATTCATTTGTGGCATCTCATCATGCATTTTGTTTCACAAATTCATGACAAATTAATATATAATAAGGATCTTAGTTTATAAAATTGACATGTATTTGTTAGATAAACTATGGGATATATATAATTTCATTAAGGTTTGTTTTACAAGATTAATAGTTCTCATCCACTTAATCACTAATTATTTGGATTAATTGCGATTTTAATTTAATATATTTTGCCCCCAACTTCTCATAGGGTGCTCGAGGACATATCCCAAAGTATCGTTGCAGTAACTACCCTCAATGGTATGATCATCTATTTTTATGATTTTGGATTTAATCAGCACTTCATTTTAAAAGTATTGTATATTATTGTATACATATCTGATTTATTCACTAGAAAAATAAATACGAACTTTTGCTAAAAATGCACTCTACAAATTTTGCAGGTTCACATTGTCTAGATATAGTTACGGCAAAGAAAACCGATCCAAAATGGCTGATTATGCAAAGGAAAAAAGAGGTTATGATTATTGAAGGATGGCTTACAACTTATTATTCTGATCTTCATGCCTTGAAAAAATAGAACAAAAATCAAAAGCTTTCTTTTGAATTTAATTAAGAAGCTTCAGTTCTATTATGTCAAGTTTTATTGCACAAATTTATGGTTAAGATTAAGGTTGTTACTTATATATATATATATATATATATATATATATATATATATATATACAATTTAACTGGCCTTTTGCGTTTACATAATGGGTAGATTTTTGAAATGGTCTTCACTTTTTATTTTCTAAATATAGAATTTTAAGATGTTTGAGAAATGAATACAATCATATGCTTTTTTATTTTTTCTATTTTTTTTAAATAATGAAAAATAAAATTAATTTTATGATCAATTAAGATGTACGCATGATGAAAAGCACGTTATGTGCAATCTATTATGTATCTGGTCATGGTTCAACTTTATGAGGAAGATCATGGAGTATTCCACTTTATGATTTCCTTGCATACGAATAATTAAAAAGTATTTAATTTTCCATATACTTTCAAAAAATATATATACACTATACTCATATTTTAACAAAATAATATCGTAGTATTTTCTAAAAGTACGTACTAGTTATGGTTAAATTTCTATTATAAATCAAATAATATAATTAGAACATGAGTAGTGTTCTTATGAATCAAGTGTACAGATCATGATTCGTGTAATTGGGTGCGTGCGAGTCAGGTCCGGCCTGATCCGCACCCAAGTTTTTTTTTTTTAATTTATGTAATAACCTTTATTTTATATTAGTATAACCTTAATATACATAAATCATAACTTTTAAGTGAATAACTTAGTTTTAGTCGAATCTTTATATTATAATAATTTAACTTTTATGTTATATTAGTATAACATTTATGTACAATTATTATAACATTTATGTATTTAAAGAATAACATAAATGTTATACTATTATAACGGAAATGTTAAATTATTATGCATAAATATTATATTATTACAATATAAAGGTTTAAAAGGGTACTATAGGTTAGCAATGCACTGCAAAAGGTTATGCGAATATAACTAAAAAGTTATTCGAATATAACTAAAAGATTATACCACGTGGGCTAGGGTTTGAGCGCGGACCTGGGCGCGCGTGTTGGTGCAAGTGAGCGCGTGAAGTGCATTGGGGCTGAGTGATAAGCACTGCCGGGTTGGATCGATCCAGTTACACAATTCCCCACCTGTGCACCTGGTACATATAAATAATTGAACATTTATATTATTCAAGCTTTAATAACAACAAACATACAAATTATTACCAAAATGTATAATTTCATTATTTACCTTGTTACTCGAATAATTCTTCTATAACAGTATTTTACTAATATTTGTGATTTCGAATGATATTTTGGCCAAATATAAATAAAAAACTATATCAGCACATAAAAACACCAAATCAATCATGACACATATATAGGGGTGCATTATTTTTTATTAAAATAATTAACGTGGGTTTTAATCACTTATCATACAAATTCTTGTTTTATTTTATGCTTGGTATTTTGCCTCTAAACAAGATTGTTCCACTTTGTCATTTCAGATAAATCACTAGTCATAACTATTAATTAATGTCTATAACTGAAATTCTTCTTAAGTGATATTGATACACATATTTGTTGTATAATTCATTAAAATTTTGTCTTCTTTTTTTTTTTTTGGTTACGTACGAAACACTATAGTGATATTTAGGCTGCGACAGAAAAATGTGCAGTGCTTGTGCATCATTATGGCTTCCTGAGTTTACCTAAAATAGCACTTTCCCTTGTCTGAAAACATAATGCCTAAAAATACTTTTTTTTTTATTTCATTTTTTTCAAAAGTTGTATACATTGTAAAATAGAATTAAATCACACTAAGACAATTTACTAATTGGACTAAGAGAGTACTGTTTAACTAATAAATTTAGAAGCATTTACACGTCTTATAGGTTTAGTTAGGGCTTACAAGAAGATAGATCTTATTTTATAAAGAAATTATTAAGTGTTTAGGTAAAATAAAATAATGGAACTTTTAAAGTATTAGCAATGAAAACTTCATTATCAAACGTAAGATGTGTATTGGGGGAATGAATCGTGTGTTATTTCTGTATTGAGTTACATTATATAGAGTACAAGATATATTTGTACAAGATACATCAATATCAACACACTAGAAGGAATATATGGAAATCCCTATAACTAAGGAATGTAGTTATTCCTTGATACGCCCCCGCAAAATGGACGTGCCGTCAGCCACGGAAATTTTGGAGCGAAGATCACAAAATCTGGAACGAGACAAAGGCTTAGTGAGCAGGTCCGCGAGCTGATCCTGTGTAGCAACAAAACACACGTGAAATACGCCCTTAGAAGACAAGTCTCGAACATAATGAATGTCGAGAGCGATATGCTTCATTCGCGAATGCATGATAGGGTTGAGAGCCAGCCGAGTAGCACCCAAGTTGTCACAAAGTAACTTCGGCTTGGACGAGAAAGAAACCCCAATTCACAAAACAGTTGATATATCCAGCAGACTTCTGCAGCTACAGACGCCAAAGCACGATATTCTACTTCTGTGGACGATCGAGCAACTCCTCGTTGTTTCCGAGATCTCCAAGAAAGAGGAGCATTATCCAGAAAAATCATATATGCAGATGTGGACTTACCATCAGATATATTGCCACCAAAATCCGAATCAGAGTACGCCTGCAAACACAAAGATTTTGGTGTACGAAGTAGTAAACCATGATGTAAAGTCCCTTTAAGGTATCGAAAGATCCTTTTTACCTCAACCCAGTCATGTGCCGTCGGATTAGACATGGATTGGGCAAGCTTATTAACTGCAAACGATATATCAGGCCTGGTCATTGTTAAATATTGGAGCCCCCTATAGCACTCCTATAAATCGAAGCATCTGTCGTACTGGAAACAGAGAGAGTATTAGACGTTTGCATAGGCGTAGTCACTGCCTTAGAACCGTCCATGTTATGCTTGCGAAGCAGATCAACAATGTATTTATGTTGAGAAAGCAACAGCCCCTCCCGACAGCGAGAAACTTCAATCCCCAGGAAGTATGTTAATTGACCCAGATCTTTAAGCACAAATTTAGAACCGAGATGATGAATGAGATTCTGGATATATGAAGAAGAAGAACCTATGATAATGATGTCGTCAACATATATAAGCACCAGGATATGAACCTTGCTAGTATGCAAGATAAAGAGACTGTGATCGGATTTGGACTGTCGAAAGCCCTCATGAAGAAGAACGACACTCAAAGTATGGTACCAAGCTCGTGGTGCCGGACGAAGGCCATAAAGAGACTTCCGGAGTTTGCACACATGTGTAGGATGTGAAGGATCAATAAAACCTTGAGGCTGCGACATGTAGACCGATTTTGCCAAGACACCGTGAAGAAAAGCATTGCTCACGTCTAACTGCCGCATCTCCCAGTTATGGAATAACGCCATAGTGAGTACAGTACGAATAGTGACCGGCTTGATAACCGGACTAAAAGTTTCAAAGAAATCCACCCCTGGACGTTGGTGGAATCCTTTAGCAACTAGCCGCGCCTTATATTTATCGACAGTGCCATCCGGTTTCCTCTTAATCACGAATACCCATTTGCACCCTACTACATTGCAATTAGCAGGTTTCGGCACCAATTCCCAAGTACCATGTGAAGAAAGGGTTGTTATCTCCTCGGCCATAGCAGTTCGCCATTGCGGTATCCGTAGAGCTTGAGTTGCTGTTGTGGGCGCGGTTTCAGGAGGCATTGGGTGCTTTGTAGCAGAATTCGACGTTGGTTGAAGAGAGCTTGGTAAATCTGTTGCAAACCCCTCAAGGCGAGATGAGAGTTGTCGTTGGTGAGAGCTTCGCCTGGGCGGTGGTACAGCATGATCCGACGGTAAAGGAGGAGGGGATCCGGGCAGTGGAGAATTCGGTGCAGTTGTCGGATTTGGAGGAGCAGGAGGCACAGAATTCGGTACAGGAGTAGGAGAGATAACCCCTAGTGGTACCGAAAGTGGAGACAACAAATCATTGGATTTATGTAATTCATCAAGATTGGCAACCGCATTTTCTTGAAATCTAACATGGCGAGAAATATATCCCTTGTCATTCAGTGGATCAAAACATTTATAAGCACTCTGTGTCAAAGAATATCCCACGAAGACACAAGGTCGAGAAGCCGGTTCAAGCTTATTTGACATATACGGGTGAAGCCATGGATAGCATATACATCCAAATGTGCGCAACTTCAAATAATTTGGTTTGGTGCGAAAAAGTGCTTCAAAGGGACTCAACATGTGCAGTATTGGTGTAGGCATGCGATTTATCAGATATACTGCAGTCTGAAATGCAAATGACCAAAAATTAGATGGTAATTTCGCATGATGCAAGAGTGCTTTACCCGTTTCGACGATATGTCGATGGCGTCTTTCCACCAAACCATTCTGCTCAGGAGTATGCGGAGCTGTCGTAAGCCACTGAATCCCATGTTTTGCAAGATAATTCTGGAGAGCCAGAAATTCACCACCATTATCACTGTAGAAATTCTGTATCGTCAAGCTAAATTGCTTCTCTGCAACTGAGTGAAATTTCTGAAAAATATCTTTAACCTCCGATTTATGAACCATGGGAAACAACCAACAGTATTTTGTAAACGAATCCACCAATAACAAATAAAATCGATATCCATCCAAAGAGACAGTAGTAGGACCCCATACATCCGCATACAAATAATGAAAAGGACGAGTGGCAATTAATGTAGACTCAGAAAATGGTAATTTGTGCATTTTGCACGATAAACAAGCATCACAATCCAAATTCGACTGAGCAGAAGTAAACAACGGTAATTTGTGCTGAGAAATAATCAAACTACTAATACGATGAGATGGATGTCCCAATCTCGAATGCCAAGTTTTAAAATTGGTACGCAGACCGACAGAATTGAAATTTGCAGAAAATAAAGGCGAGCATGAAAGCCGATACACGCCATTCTCACATCTGCCTTGAGTTAGTGGCGCCCCCGTACTGCGATCCTTCACAAGAAATAAATGCGGAAAAAATTCCATCGAGACATTATTAGCATGAGTAAAACGGTGCACTGATAATAATTTTTGTCCGGCAAAGGGCACACACAATACATCAGATAAATGAAAACTATGATTCTGAGATTGGATAGAAGTACTATCAGTGTGAGTAATTGGCATAGAGGTGCCGTCAGTCAACTATACTTCTTCCGTACCATCGTACTCAGAATGGAGCGAAAGGTTGCTCAAATCATTGGTGATGTGATGAGAAGCGCCGGAATCCATAAGCCACGAATTCGGTGGAGCAGCAGAAGGAGATCGAGTATGATTCGTCATTGGAGGTTGCGATTTTGGCGAAGTGATTTGCCAGCAGTGTTTGGCGGAATGTCCGGGCCTGTCACACCACTAACAAGAAACACGAGCAGTAGAAGATGGCAACTGTGTGGCGGCTGAAAACCCTTGCTGCGAATGGGAATTAGAACGACCCCCACCGCGGTTATTTTTAGATGCAGAAGCCTGTCCAGATCATTGTGGGCGTGCATTCCACGGTTGAGCGAAATTTGCAGAGACAGTCAAATCAGGTTTCGGTTCATCAAGAGCATCGACAAACTTCTCTTGGGCAGTGAGGAGATCGAGCAGTGCAGGGAATGACAAAGATGTGGGTTGAGCACGGATTGATGCTGCAATGTCACGGAACTTAGCGCTGAGTCCGCCAAGAACATAAAGCGTAAAATCATCATCTAAAACTGGAGAGTCGATCATGGCCAACTCATCGACTTTAGCCTTGAGAGAATGCATAAACTCGGCAACCGAGCGATTACCGATCTTCTCAGATTGTAGATCGCTTTTAAGTTGCATCACGCGAGTGCGTGATTTGCTCGCGAAAATTGAATGAAGGCCAGTCCACACAGCGGCGGAAGAAGCGTAGTAAGTAACATACGGGGCAACCGAATCGGTGAGCGAACCCTGCAAGAAGGCGAGGACCAGTTGGTCCTGCCGAAACCAGACCTTGAACGATGCATCCGTGACTGGCGGAGTTGGTATGGAGCCAGTCACATAGCCCAACAAGTCATGACCATTCAATATGGCCAAAACAAGAGATTTCCACTGAGGGAAATTATTGCGATTCAACTTGTGAGAATTGGGAAACGGAGCAGTGATCACAATAACTGGACTTGATTGTCCGACAGCGACAGTGGTGGACGAATTGTCAGTCGACATGTTCAGCAATTGAATGAGGGAAGAGCTTTGGAACGGAAGCGAGGGTTTGTGGATCGTGAATACTGATACCACGTAAGATGTGTATTGGGGGGAATGAATCGTGTGTTATTTCTGTATTGAGTTACATTATATAGAGTACAAGATATATTTGTACAAGATACATCAATATCAACACACTAGAAGGAATATATGGAAATCCCTATAACTAAGGAATGTAGTTATTCCTTGATATCAAACTGATCAACGATTTTAAAGTGTTTTTCGAATAAGATCTTTAAGGGAAAAAAAAACTAAGATTTCAGTTTCTTTCAAAATACAAGGACATTTTAATCTCAGAGATATATAAGATAATTTTAAAATTTCTAATGAAAATATTTTTAAAATATACAAAACGATTTTGAAAAAATTTAAAAACCTCATTCGTATTATAAGATATCTTACAAAATTTATTTTATAAGATGTTAATCAAATTCTTATAAAGCTTATAATATTTGGTCTTCTGTGGGTTTGCTAGAGCTTGCAATGATATTTGTAATTTTTTTCTGAATTGTAAGGTTAATTTTGTTTGTCGTAAAACCAATTCTCTGACACATTCTATTGTTAGGATCTCGAGATTTTTTTCGAGCCACCATTCTTGGGTTGAGCCTTCAACGTTTATGGTCGGCCTTCTCGATGATGTCTGCGTTAATTATGAATAAAAGAATGTTTATATCGTAAAAAAAAAAAATTAAGCTTATGATTAGCTAAACATTACATGAAGAAATAGAAATCATAAACATTTGGATAAACTCCCGCAAGAAAAAAAATTAGAGTGCATAGATGATATACTTGACTTGAAACACTAAGTAGACTTATTGGGCTTCATTTAAAAAAATAATAGAAGTAACATTGGGCTTTATGGGCTTGAGTACTCTTATTTGGGTAACATTGTGCTTTAAGTTGGGCTTTGTGTGGACTTTTGTCTTTTAATATGACCCATATGAGGAGGAAAAAGTACAGCTACAAAAGCCATCAAATTCGAATCCAAATTAAAGAATTTTTTGATACGAGTACATTATTTTTTTCAATTTAAATTGAAAAAAAGAAACTCATGATATGAGTATAAACTATTCATATGTTTGACACTTCATTTGTGAACAAATCTCGAAAGCATCTGCGGACACAAATTTTGATGCGCAATTAAATTGCACAATTTTTGATATGAATTTGGATTTATTTAGGGATTCATTAAATATGATTTCTAAATCAAATAATTAAATGAAATATATATATATATATATATATATATATATTTCATTTGTCAATCTGAACCGGTTATGTGAATGAATCTTATAGATATTATCAAATTGAATATAATTAATTTGATAAAATGGAATAGAACGATTTATTATTCACAAAAACTCATGTGAGACGGTCTCACGGATAGTTTCCGTGAGACGGAGCCCCACCACCCACAAACAACATGTGAATTGTAGGGTTTGGATGGTGGGTAATTGAGTTGTGGGTTGACTCGTCTCACACAATGCATTAAAACTTCGTGAGACGATCTCACAAGAAACTTACTCTTTATTATTTCATATATTCATAATTTAAAAAATTGACCTCTGGTTTATCCAAATGGAATAGTTAACATCCTAATTTCTTCTAAATTATAAAACGAAGGTTTTTAATCAATCATTATTTATAAACAAAATTCATTTTCACAAATTTCATATGTAAATCATGAAGTGTAAGTTATGAATTAATTCGTTTTACGAAACTAAATTCGTAAATTAGTCTCACAAAACTTCTATTCAAAGAAAAAGAGATAGGTCTCACCTATTCAGAGGTTAGGGAAAACTAACAAAAGCAAATTCAATTATTTATACTAGACTTATTCAAACCATTAGCCGTGTATTGTTCAAATCCACTATAATAATTATAATTTGATATTGATTTTAGTAGGGATTACCAAATCAGTACTACATTTGATATATAGTTTATTAATACCTAAGAGACACGCTCAGACCTATGCGATGCTTAATTGAAGTTGGGTAATAATAGAGGTGGCAAACATGTTGTATTATGTGTTTATCAATTGAGTTCTAATCAAAGAAGAAAATTTCGATTTCGATACAAATATCAACACCTTAATTTTATGGACATTTTAGTAGAAATTTCGATATTTCGATGAAATTTGAAGGAAATTTCAATTTCAAAAGCTGAATTTTACCGATATTTTGATAAATTTCGTGAAATTTTTATACTTGGTAGAAATATAATTATTACGCATGGTACGTAATCACCCCCCATCTATGTGTATACAACACAGCCATAAAAAATTGAATTCCTACATATTTGAAATTTCTTTCTCCGACGGACTTAAACACCAAAGAAATTATGATTCACATTGAAAATTATAGTAGAAACTTCCTAGAAAATTAGTGATATTGTATTCATTAGTCAAACGTTTAGTTGACTGACTTTCGAGTTATGAGATGAGAATGGAATATCAAATATATGTATATTTATTTATTTATTTATTTCTTTATATATAGATTTTATATCACAATCATGAATATAAATAAATAATTATTAACACATATATCCGTATATAAATAAAGTTTGGTAAAATCAACAAATTAATAATATATAATATATTTTGCATTTCGTCAATTATATATATTTTGAATAAGTAATAAAAGAACCAACTCCCAATAAAAAAAAAAAAAAAAAGAGTTAAATTCTTACATATATATTTGTATTGCATTGTGAAAGAAATCCGTTGGTGTTTAAAATAAACACTTGTAATAGTAATCGTGTCAAAATGAATTCCCAATCAAGTTAAGTTCCAAATATAAATAGTGCAAGAATTTGAAAAACGGAAAAGTATATATTTAACTGAAAAACTTGATTGCGAGTCATATGTTAGTTTTCTTTTAAAAAAAAAAAAGGACTTGGAATGAGTTGTTGATATTGAAGAGAGATAGCGTAACTAAATTATTAGAGAACATAACAATAGTAAAATATATTTATGAAAAAGCTTGAAAAACTATTATTTGTTTAAGATTTTGACAAAGTAGGTGGCTCTTTTTCGCACAAAAACTATGCATGTGTTATCATTTGTTAGTAAAACTAAGGAGAGGCTTGAATTTAGTTTTCAATCTCAATTTTCAATTTTCAGTATTTTTAACATCGTTTATGATGTTTTATTTGATTTTTATGTGAAAAAAAAATAGAGTAAAGTTAATAGTCATGAATTAACCCTTCTCACACTAAATTTACAAGTTGCATGATTAAAATTTATATGAGACAAAATCTCATTATGCACAATTAAATCCATTTTCACAAACTCATAAGTGAATTATAGGTTGTGAGTTGACCTATCTTATTGAATTAAATTCGTGAAATGATTGCACAGAGTTCTACTTGTTGTAAAAAATGTTGTCCAATTGCATTGAGTACAATATTTATTTACAAGAGTGTGAATTCTAAAGGTCATAAAATATGAAGAGTTTTATATGAGCAATGCCCACATAAATAAGAATATATAACACTCTTCATTGGACATTACAACTTGATGTACATGCCTCATTAAAAATTCGCTAGAAAAACCAAATGGAAAAAAAAAAAAAAAAAAGATAAGAAAAAAGTACATGACATACATGTTCTAATGTGTTGCACTAGTTGTCTTGTTAAAAACCTTTAACTAAAAAACCCAATGAAAAAAAACTTAGTTAAGAAAAAAAGGCGCAACCACTGATCTTCAGGACCCAACCTTCAGGGTTACAAGGGTATAACCATTGGTAACTGTAACGCCTAGGATAAAACGATGCATAATTGGCTAATTAAATAATCAAACCCCTAATTATTTGATTTAATTACGTACGTTTCAAAAAAATGATATAATACATAATTAATTAATCGGTTGTATAATTAAATCGAGAAGCATAGGTTATAATTTAATTACGATATCGTAAAACGAAACCCAAAGGTATCGTAGTCGAAAACCGCGAGTAAAACATTAAAGGACTGCTCGTTAAAGGTTCATGGCCAAAAATACGAAGAATACGAAAAATCGAAAATATGTATATATAGTACGAAACGAATCGTAAAAGTAAGAAATTGAATCGAAAAGCAAAAAAGGTAGATATTTTCTTCTTTTCTCTCTCTCTCTTCTCTCTCCCCTGACTTTCCAACCGACGGCCACCGCGCCGCCGGTGGTGCCGCCACCTTCCTCTCGGTTTCGGCCGATTTTCACACCACTTATAGCTTTCACCGAGCCCGTTCCAGATTCGGGCTTGATTTTACGTTTCGACGGCTCCTCCGCTGGGAAACGGCCGGTCAAACCCCGACCAAACCCTCTTTCTCTCTCTTCTGTCTTTCTCCTCTCTCGCTCGTCTCTATCGCCGGTTCTGTGTATGGATGTTAAGGACGCCGCCGTGTGTGGCGGCGCCGAGCTCGCTATGGTGGAGTGGCCGGTGCGGAGTGCGCCGGCATGGGAGCGCGGTTGTACGCACGCTGTCAGGCGTGTTGGGCGCGGCTGTGCGCGGCTGCTGTCAGGTATGTGTGTATATGTGTGTGTGCACGCGTGTTGCAGTTCGTGTGTGTGTTGCTGGCGCTCTGAGTCGCACCGACGTGTGGTGTCACCGGCGACGCAATGGTCGCCGACCGTGGCTGCTTTTGTGTGTGTGTGTGTCTAGGTGTGTGTGGGTGTGTGTGAGTGTGTGTTGTGCGTGCGGTGGCGCCGCCGTGTAGGATTGCGCCGGGTGAGGGCGCGCTGGTGTCGGGTGTGTGGCCGGCGATGGGTGGTCACCGACAGGGGCTATGTGGGCGGCGGCAGAAGGGACAGATAATGGGGGTGAGGTTTGGGGGAAGGGCCTCTTTGCAATTTCTAAAGGTTCAGGGACCTAGTTGCAAACTCTAGGTTTTTAGTTTATTTATGTTTTGGTCCATGAGCTTTCTAAAATCTCATTTTAGCCCTCAAACTTCAGAAAATTATGTTTTAAACCCCAAAGGTTTTAAATATTGTTGGTCCCAAGTGTCCCAAGTGGTCAGAGTTCAGAGGGGGTGAATGAACCTCAATCGATTTTGCAAACTCTTTAAAAACAATCTTACTAATTAATAGGTTCCTGTCTCAACAGGGAAGACAGTAACCTGTCTCGAATCAGCAACCTGGCCCTAGGTTCAATCAGGTTACTGATCCTGTATCAGAATGCAATGCAGCGGAATAAACTTGATAGAGTTTCTGATTGACAAACACGTTTTCCTTTTTAAATATGGTTTTAGCAGAAACCGTTTTAGAATGCTTGTGATGAATGCAACATAATAGATATGCATAGAATATAAAGCACGTAAATCAAAGCATATAAACACACAAGGTTTATAATGGTTCGAAGGTGGTGTAAGTCTTCTACATCCACTTTATCCCTTCACACAAGGAGGAACTTTGTTAGGTCAGTTCGAATTACAAGCCTCGTTTTACAAACTTCTTCCTAACAAACTGCCTACTAGAATCCCAGACTCTAATCGAAGGCCACAACCCACAAAGGGTTCACAATCCCACAAAGGGCAAGTAGCCTATTTCTAGACTACACACTTAGCAAGGATTTAATCCTCTCAACTAAGTTACACCATAAACAACCTAGCGCACACAACACAATGGTTAAGAAATAAAAAGGTTCTTCAACTGGTGCAAAACAGTCTTGATCTTTGGAGGCTTCAATACTATTGTTGACAGCTCCTGGAAGGTTGAGTGACTTGAACAAGGATAAGCTTGAGATCTTTGGAATATGTCTGATTTTCCTCTCGACTCTGTTCAGTAATTTCTTCTGTCAACCACACCTTCTATTTATAGATCTTCAGAATATATCCGTTGGAAGGTATCTGTTGAAGAGAGATACTTCTCCGTTTTGAATCTGTGCTTTAATCTCCCAAGATCTTCTCTGTGGCCGCATTACATGCTTCTGAGTTGTTCCTGACATGTGCATTTAATGCATCTACTATTTGCTCCTAGACCTCTCTGACATTCCTGCTGACCTGTCAAGTCGGTATGGGTCCATGGCTGAAGTTCATGCAACGACTGCTTGATGTCAGCTAGTTTTACTCTTCTTCTTACTACATGATCTTCCTGATGCAGCTTCTTGCTGTCTTCAGCTTGCTGCTCCTTTCCAACTTGCTGACTTCTATAGTCTGCTAACAACTTCCTGCTTATAGCTTTCTGTTTTCTTTGTTGACAGCTTCCTGCTTGTAACTTTCTATTTTCTTCGTTGATCTTCCAGCATGATGTTCCCACAGCTTGTTGTTCTCTACTTGCAGCATCCTTTCTGTTTCTTATGCAGATACTTCATTCAGCTTGTTGTTCCCTACAGCTCGCTGACCTTTAGAAGATGTTTCCTTAATTCTTCTAAGGTTGGTTTTCCTTAACTCTTGGAAAACCATTACATAATATTTTTGTCTTAAGATCATGTCAATTAGTATGGAAACTTAGGTATTGACAACCATAAGCAAACTGATTTGTTATAACAAACAAACTGGTTTTGTCTTATCAGTATAACTACTGAAATATCCCAACAAATATATCAAAAAAGACCTCAAAACTCTTCTGATCTTACAAAAATACCCCTGGTCAAAGTCACCTCTTTTTCATAATTTACGAAAATGCCCCTGCATCTTTAAACATTCCGTTTAAGCTCGTTTTTTCTCCATTTTAGTCCGTTTTTCTTCCATTCAAACTCTAATTGTTTTCCTTTCACCCTATGATCACATGTTTAACCTTGCATACTCATTTCTTCATTCTTATGATCAAGTTTTGAACCTTTGTTTCATTTCTCTTTCCTTCAACGTCTTTCTTCGAGAGAGAGTTCTTTTAATTATGCGTAATTAACGTAATATAAGAATCTAAGAAACCCTCATTTACATGTGTAGGCTTTCGAGTTTAGAAAAGATCTTAAAGCTTAGCATTCAACGTATCATGAGGGATAACCACCGAACAAAGTGGGGGTAACTTCTAATCCTTAATAACTTTACGTTTCTGTATTTAACGTACAATGAAGATGAACGAACGCGTGCATGTGAACTTAATGTTAAATGAATCGTTGAAACTTACGTGCTGTGATTATATACTGTTGGTCCCAAGTGGTCAGAGGTTCAGAGGGGGTTGAATGAACCTCTATCGATTTTTCAAACTTTTTAAAACATATAACTGATTAACAGGTTTCTGTCTCACTTAAGAGAATAGTATCCTGTCTCGAATCAGTAACCTGGCCCTGGGCTAGATCAGGTTACTGTCCCAGTATCAGAATACAACGCAACGGAATAAACTTGATAGAGTTTCTGAAGAAAACCAGTTTTCTTTTTCAAATATGATTTTTAGAACACACATTTATCAGGATGCTTATGATAGATGCAACAAGATAGATATGCAAACAATGCAATGCAGCAAATAAGATAAGTAGTAAATATTTATGGCTTATAGTGGTTCGAAGGTGGTGTAATCCTTCTACGTTCACTCTACTCCTTCTCAGAGGAGGAACTTCGTTATGGTCAGTTTGATTTACAAGACTCGTCTTTACAAATTTCTTCCAAAACAAGTTGAACCTACTAGAATCCTAGATTCCTAGGTCTAATCCCACACAGGGTTTACAAACTCCCACACAGGGAAACTCTCCCACATAGGGAACACACTCCTACACAGGGAAAGATAGCCTACATAAGACTAACAAACTTAGCAAGGATAAAATCCTATCAACTAAGTACACCTAACTAAAACAGCCTAGCACACACAGCACAATGGTTAAAAGTATATGATGATTTCTTCAACTGGTGCAGTTCGAAGACAGCCTTGAACTTGAAAGCTCGAATGCTTGGCTTGACTGCTTCTGAAAGTTAAGTAACTGAACTCGAAAGCTTGAGAAATGAAGAATAACAAGATAACTTAGAGAGCTCAATTTGTTTAGTAGTCTTCTCAGTCCTCTTTACCTTCTATTTATAGATGATGGAAAATGTCTGTTGAAGAGAGGCATGATCCAAGTTGCAATTCAAAAAGATCTTCAAATCTTCACAATTAATGTGGCATGAAAGATCAGGGCTTCATAGCATATCCTACTCTGAACCGCATTAATGATGTCATACTTTAGATACAGTACTTTGCAGAGCCGTTGAATAGAGGCATGATCCAAGTTGCAATTCAAAAAGATCTTCAAATCTTCACAATTAATGCGGCATGAAAGATCAGGGCTTCATAGCATATCCTACTCTGAACCGTATTAATGATGCCATACTTTAGATACAGTACTTTACAGAGCCGTTTTCCACGTGGTAACATCTCATTGGCTCTTCACAAACTTCTATCTACTAATAACTAATCAGGATCCACACCTCGTATAGTATCCAATGTATTCCTCGTACTGCATTGAATAGGCCAAAGAGACTTACTGCGTGTTGTTCTGATTGCAGTAGTCACTTCTTGTTGTATACCAGGATTCTGTTCCTGAACAGCTTCCTATTCATGAAACCTGCAGTCAGCTTCCTGACTCGCGTATCCTTTCTAACTTGTTTCCTGTTCCAAAATCTTGTTGTCTGCTTTCTGATTCTGAACAGCTTCCTGTTCCAGAATCCTGTTGTTTGCTTTCTGATTCTGAACAGCTTCCTGTTCCAGAATCCTGTTGTTTGTTTTCTGATTCTGAACAGCTTCCTGTTCCAGAATCCTGTTGTCTGCTTCCTGATTCTGACTTTAACCAAATCTTTACTGATTTCTCATATTGAGAATCAGTCTTCATGAAGACTTTAAGTCTAGAATCCTACTATCATAAGTTCTACTTATCTTTCTTGTATAATCAATTTCCTAAAGTCCTATTTGAAAGATTAGATAAGCAAACAAAAATCCACTTATAAATCGTGGAATATGGGTGCTCTAAAAGTTAATCTAATATTACATTGTCTCATCAAAACCTAGTCAGAAATATCCCAACATATACTGTGATTAATGTATTCATGTATGCATTATGAGTATGTTGTGAAAGGACGAAAGTCCCCATTCATGTGAAGAGACAAAGGTCCGCATTCATGCTGAAAGGATGAAGGTTTACTTTCACATTACGGAGTAACAGTGGTCCGTAAAATAAGTCGGGGAGTACTCGCACCTGGGGTCAATGGGGAGTACCCACCCTCGCTGCAGATATGAGCGCTATAGGACTGAGTGTCTATTAAGAAACCGATTTATGTGCTATGCATTCTATGTGTTGTGTCTGATTGTCGAACTTATATATGTGCTTTTTGTTTAACTACTTAATAACTTTAAACTATGGAAATTACTCCCACGAGTGTATTCAACACACTCATCTCCACGTGTATTCACACTACAGGAAACAATGAAAGTGGAGAAGTGTAGAGAGAGGGGTGCCATATCAGTTGTGATCTTTTTCCCTTTTCGTTGTTCCGGATCTACCTTTTTAAAAGATGTTGACCGTTTGTAAAAGTAAAACTATTTTTCTATGTTATGGATCCTGATGATTTTTCTAGTGTTATGTTTTTAAACATGTAAAATCGTATATTTAACGGTTTTCCGAGGTTTTTGTTTCAGATGTTTTAAATACTTTATTCGTCTTGTATATCCAAAACTTATAAAACGTACGTCTCTTTTTCCCTCTTCCTGCACGTCCACAAAGGAAACTCTGATATTTTAAGTATGAAAATGGGGCGTGACAGTAATACTACTCTCTTTCACTAAAAAAAATAGACGATATTACGATGGAATTTATCAACAGAACAATTTCATCAGTAAATACCGTTGGAATAATGACGGAATATTGTTAGCAAAAGCAGAATATATCTTTTAAAAAACTCAATAGTTTACCGACGAATACCGATGGAAGGTGTCGAAAATTCCCGAAAATCCATCGAAAAACAAGCCTTTCCGACGAAATTCCCAACGAATGTTCGTCGATAATTTACCAAAGGAAAAATCCATTGAAAAATGGCGGTGAAACACTGTCGTTTTTTTAGACATCGATTTTCAGATTCAAACGACATCGTTTTTTGCAAGATTACCGACTGAATTTTCGTCGGTAATATTGATAAGGGAAAACGACATCGTTTTTTTCAAATTTAGCGACGGAATGTCAGTCGGTAATTTTAAAATTAATAATCCATCATAATTTCGTCGGTAAATTAGTCGTAAGACCTTAAATATAGTGTATTTAAAAAAAATTATGATTTATCTCCAATAATCTTAATTTAATTATTGTTTCAAATATATGAATAATTATAGTATACCAGAAATTTTAATATTGTATTATTTTAATCATACGTACATGATGTATATATGAACTAATTACATATATACATATATATCTCGGTCGCTAGCCAACTTTATCTTAATCTAATTAAGGTATATAATTATCAATTAGATTGTTATCCATCAACCGTAATCTTATTATTTTAGTAAGAGCACAATTATATACTTTTATTATTTATGTCATTCAAACAATTGATTTTACATATTTGAGAATATTTGATCGAATTAACATGTACATATATCATCGACCGATTTAGCAAGTTCGTTGTGTTTGATTGAATTGAACTGATTTATAAAATTGAATTATTCTTATAAGATTGTAAATAGAACTCAAACTATGGTTTTCAAACAAAAGTCGGGGAAAAAAGTCACAAAAAAATTATCGAAAGAGGAGTGAGACACTTACCGATGGAATTTCGTTGGTATTTTCATCGCTAGAGTACTAAAACGACACCATTTTGCGAATATTGAGATGAAATTTCCGCCGGTAACTATTTATTTAAATAATTATTTAAAAATATTTGAAACTTTGTTGACGAAAATAAGTTTCGTCGGTAATTTCAAACATTACGACGTTAAAATTAATTTCGTTAAAATTTAGGGTTAATTAATTATTAGAATTTAGGTTAGTTATAAATTTTGTCAAATAAAAATTATTTTTAGTTTACTTAAATTAGGTGAATTAATAATGATAGTTTTGTAAATTTTCGTGAATTTTTTGTTTAGTTAAATTAGGTGAATTAATTTAGTGTTCTATAATAATTAGAATTTAGGGTTAATTAATTTTTAGAATTTAGATTGGTTTAAATTATGTTTAGTTACTTTGCAAATAGGAAATTTAGTCTCTCTTACTCTTTCATAGTTAGATGGCTGGTAGAGGTCAAGTTCCCTATGGACGAGAAGTGTCTCGAGGTGGTCGAGACGGAGGTCGTCGTTTCTAGGATGCCGAGTCGGACGAGAGTACTCCGGATCGTATTCCACCACCAACCATCTCTTTCGGTGGTTCGACTGGTGGAGCCCACTCCACGTACGACGTAAGGGGCACGTCTACTAGCACATGTGTCTCAGTTTCTGACCAACCCTCATTACAGCAGGGGGCGTCACAGGCGCCTACTAGTCCCTCTCGTCGGGCAGTCATATGGGTCGAGTTTGGAGCGGAGTACACCTTAATTTCTTATTTTTGGTTATTATTTACTAAATTTTATTTATAACTAATTAAATTCAATTGTGCAGCATAATGTCGTCGCATCAGAGCTCATCCCTTTTGAATGATGTGTTTGAGAGTTATCTCGATGCAAAGGGCTTCAACTGGAAGTTGGTCTCGCCAGACACCAAAATGGTGTACTGGGAGGAGTTCTCGGTAAATTTATTGTTTAATTTTCTTTAATTTATGATTATTATTCTGAATTTGTTTGAATAATCAATAAATGTTGTTTAGTTATTTTGATTTTTTTGTTTTGCAGAAACGATGTATTTGGGACCTGGCGTTCGACGACGAAATCCGATGCTTGTACCAGAAGACTACAACCCGCTACTGTGATATGATCAACGGCTCGAAACGGATGTGGTTTTCGAAGGGGAAACAACCCATGTGTGTGTAGGACTCCACTTGGAAGGGATTTCTAGGCTATTGGGCTGACCCCGTTGTGAGACAAAGTTTGAACAGGTTTCAAAAAATCGTTTGAGCGAGCCACTCGGATCGGGTATAGGAGTCGCCAAGCATACATGAGGTTCGAGGTCGGCTATGGAGCATTTGGAAGACCTCATAAGTCATTAATTATTTTGACATGAACACAATTTAAATTAATTTTTTATTAATTATTATTCAATTAATAAAATTTTGTGCAGTCCAAGAAGAATGGTGCCTCGACGTTGAAGTACGAGCTCTTCAAGAGGTTGCATGTTGCCGGCGAGGATGGGACATACACCGATGACATGGCCAATACAATTCCTATAAGTATTTTTCTTTTGTTTTTTCCTATTTTAATTATTAAAATAGTTTATACTTTGTTATTAGATTTTTTAAACTTGGATCCCAATTTCAAGAGGTTTTCGAGGAGAGTCAGTCGGAGGAGGGCTCATCAGAGTCTCGCCCCGTTGATTTAAACCGGTTGTACATTGAGACAACTGGTGTGCAGAAAGGGCGAGTACGGGCTGGGACCGACCGGCAAGAGGCGATCCCTGACGAACTGCGCCATCTCTCATTCCACGTCTTCCAATATGATGAATTTCGATTGGATCGTGCAAGAAGTCGAGGACCCGATAAGTCGTCGGTACGAGGAGAGACTGACAGCGTATGAACGTGAACAGGAGGAGTCTCGGCGCCAGTAAGCAGATTTGATACGCCAGCAGAAGGAGATGAAGGCACTTCTGCAGTCACAACAGACCCTTCTACAACAGCTGATTGGAGCTCGTCCAATGCCCCCTACCGTCGGTGCCCCCTGCCATCGGGATGATGATGATGACGACAACCTCGCTCATTTATTAACATTTTTTATATTAAACAATTTTCTTTTAAAACTTTCACTAAATTTGTTGAATATTTTTTATTTTAATTAATTTGGTTTCATTTCTTTTGTTTTATTTATTATTATTAAATAATAATTACATTTTTTTAATTTTTAATTTATTATTATAATTAAATAAACAAAAAAAATTAAACTATATTAATTTACCGACGGTATTAATCCGTTGGTAAATAAAAAAACATAAATCACCAACGGAAATATTCCATTGGTGAATAAAAATCATAACGACGGAGAAATCCGTATTAAATTCATACTTCCGTCGGTAAAATCGCGGAAAAAAATCGTGGGGATTCTACATTTTCTTTATTGCTTTTCGTCGGTAAAAGAGGTACCGACGGATATTTTCGTCGGAAAAACACCGACGGAATTCTAATTCCGTCGGAAATATGTTACCGAAGAGGATAATAGCAATAATTTTTACCAATGTAATTTCCGTCAGCAAAATTCTTACCCACGAAATCCAATTTTTATAGTGTTTTAAATAGGTGAAGTTGTTGGGCAAAATGCATAAATACTGAACGTTCTCAAAAAAATTTATAACTCAATTCCAAATTTATGTCTAATTAATTTTGGGATAACAACACTCTCACGTACATAGTATAGAGTCGGATATTTGCGATCTTAAGGTCACACCGTATAGTAAATACATTATCACAAAAACTCATGTGAGACGGTCTCACAGATAGTTTCCGTGAGACGGAGCTCCATCACCACAAATAACATGTTAATTGTTGGGTTTGGGTGGTGGGTAATTGGGTTGTAGGTTGATCCGTCTCACACAATGCATTAAAGTTCCGTGAGACGGTCTCACAAGAGACTTACTCATACATTATTTGATTGAATCCCTTGTACAGAACTTACCAAATACAATTTCTTAATTTTATATATTTTGTGAAATATTAAACAGAAAAATACACAATTACATAAATATATTATTACTTCAAATACGTACACACAAAAAAATTCCAAGATTAGAAAGGGTGGATGCAGGCAGGGACCATGCATGATGCAGCTTGGCCTCCTCATGTTTGACTTTTGAATCACTTAATTATTGTAAATTAATAATTATAGGAGGTTATATAGAGGAGGTCGGTTTTACTTTGGTTTCTTATAAATTTAATTACATTAAGGAATGGGAGCTGATAATACGTATGCCGTGTCGCAATGCCTATAAAATATTATATCACCAGGTCTACTTAGTTAGGTTGGATTCTAACTAATCTAATCTAATTAATAACTTTCAATTATAATTATAATTATAATAATAATAATAATAATAATAATAATAATAATAATGTTGAAAAATTGGTTGTTAAAAGTGGTGGGTGACACCATTTTGACTAATTATTAAGTGGTTAATAGTTAATCATTTTAAGAATTGGATGCCAAAAGATTAATCTACGTTTGGAGTAGATAATCGAGATCTTTTGAAAAGTTGGTCACTTAAAATGAGAATGAAAGGTCTTTGAGTGTAGGAGAAGTGTTTAACTACCCCACATAGGAAGATGAACCTTGGAAATACGAGTATAAGTTAAGTCATGAGAAAATGTTTAGTAATTAATATACTCTTGGAGTAGTATGCTTGTGCAACACACACAAGCGCGCACACGCGAGGCTCGACTCTATCCGGCCCCAGACCCGACCCGGCCTTGGTCCTTGGTAATTGGACGTTGGGCTGGTACAGAATGCAGCACGTCGCTTATCCGGCCCCGGACCCGACCCGGCCTTGGTCCTTGCCAATTGGACATTGGGCTGGTACATAATGCAGCACGTCGCGCTGCAGTGCCGTATTGCAGAATGCAGCTCTGTGAGCGTTTTTTGATCGTTTCTAATTTTGAATACAGAATGTAGCACGCCGTGTTGCAGAATGCAGCGCTATGAGCGTTTTTTTATCGTTTCTAATTTTTGAATGGACTATTAACTTGCATTAAAAGACCTGTTTTTGACAGTAAATTCTCATCAATTTCAAGTGTAACCCCCCATGTTGGAGACCTATATATAAGGGGTCTTCATGCATCACTTTTTAGGCACGAAAATATAAACTCTTGCATTGTTTTCCATCCTTGCATCAAACTCAATTCTCAAGCACCAGAAGTTCGCCGGAACTCTCGAGATTGTGGTGCTGCTTTTCTAGAGACGAAGTCGTTTTATCTTTAGAAGACGATATGCACGATTCAGTGAGCACTATCATGGGTGTATCTCGTCTTAATAAAAGAGGGTTTTCCTCGACTCGACTTGTCGTTGCTGTTGCTACATTCTTGTAATAGACTAGGATTCTGTTATAAGTCACGCATTTCTGTTCTTCTTTGTTTTACTTTTGTTCGACAGGTGTAAGTCCATTTTTGAGTACTATTTTCCAACAAATAATAATAGTAATAATAATAATAATAAATGAGAATTTTATTTGTCAAACTGGTATTGCAAATTTGTGTGTGCATTGATTATTCTGCTATTCTAAAGACTGTCACATAGTAAGTATGCATGTTTTATTTACGTGTTTTAAAAAAAAGACAAAAAAATTTATACATTCGGTGTACAGTTCTGAAACTATATACTAGTCTCCCACGCGCTCGCACGGGTTAGCACGCGCCCCAAGATCGCGCACAAATTCGCCCAAATTCGATCATAAATGTTATACATTTATGTAATATTAGACATACCTTTATGTAGTGTTAAACATACTTTTATGTTACGTTAGTCATACCTTTTAAATTTTTACATGTACCTTAACATATTTTCAAATAATTATTAATACGTTTCATACCTTTTAGTTATATTAGTCATACATTTAGTTATGTTAGTCATACCTTTTAATTGTGTTAGTTGTACATTTATATATTATATAAATGTATGTCTATGTTGATATAAATGCATAAATAATATCAAATAAATGTAAGAGTAATATCACATAAAGGTAAACATCTACAACTTGTGGCGAAATTAGAATTTATTGTGCCGAAATTAGGGTTTAGGGTTTCGGGTTTAGGGTTAAAGTATTACATAAAAATATGATATTTGTATATAAATGTATGACTAATATAATATAAAGGTATGACTAATATAGTATGAAGGCCAGCAAATATTTTTTTTTAAGTTAAAGTATTGCATTAAAGGTATGAAATCTGGACATAAGAGTATGACTAATATAACATAGATGTATGATTAATATAATATAAATGTATGACTAATATAACATAAAGGTCAGGGCAAAAAAAGAAAAAAAAATGCACGGATCCGGCCCGACCTAAATGCATGGATCTAAGATTCATGCATGCACAAGTTGCATATGATACCTACTCAAAAAAAATGCACATTTCATATGCGAGATTTAATAAATGTACGATTTTTTTAAATTATTAAAGTTAACATCGGTCCTTAATTTGCGTACACTGTTAATACGAAAATTGAAGTTTTTCACTCGTTTTCCACTATTTTTAATGTATTGAATTACATGTTTGCTCTTTCCCACCCTTTTTCAAATTATTCTTGATATTTTCTGAATAATTTGTGACCTTAATTTAAAAATAAATTTATTCTCAAAATATTTTGCTCTTGATTAATTGAAAAAATTAAAATTTGAAAATTGTTCAAATCTCTGAAAATATTGAGTACGTCTATCAAATGTGGAAAATATCAAATTACAGAACAGTGTATAAATAAAATACATAAAATTACAAGATATATATATATATATATATATATATTTTAAAGAATATTTAAAATATAAGGAATAAATATAATAAAATAATACCTGATGTATATGGAAATAACTGGATATTTTGTACAAAAGTTAACACTGCTTTGATGAAAATAGATAATATACAACATTAATTAAATCTCACGTGTAAATAGTGCATTTCTTTCAATGCAGGGGAAAACACACAATTTTCAAATCACATAATGATTCGACGCATTATTCCATGTATATATATATATATATGTAATTCAATAGATTTGCTTGAACTTTAGGGTTTTCTTTTCTAAGTTATGATTTGTCTTAGAACGGGGTCTATCTATGTTGTCATTCGTTTGAGATTTACTTAGGTTTTAAATGACATATGTTGGAAGTCTTCATAATTTTTTTTTTTTAATTATTGAACTATACACGGTTTGGTTATGGATTTTTTGAATTATCCTTGATTTTAATTCATTTATGTTTTAATTAATTCAATTATCATTTTTATATATAGGAGTCGACTTTGATGGACCTTAAAGTAAATTGGGCTTAAAAGACTAAATTATGACTGTAATTATGAAGATGGGCTCAGTGGGCTTGAAAGAGACTATATCAAATGGGTTTACTTCAAGTATCTGTTAATTAATGATTTAATTCCATAAGGTGAGATATAGATTGGATTGATCTGACAATTCAGTTTAAATTATATTTTGCTAATGTTATCCATGAGTTACCCTTTATATGTTATTGAGATGTATGA
Source organism: Scutellaria minor (assembly GCA_954870855.1). Taxonomy (NCBI): domain Eukaryota; kingdom Viridiplantae; phylum Streptophyta; class Magnoliopsida; order Lamiales; family Lamiaceae; genus Scutellaria; species Scutellaria minor. Next base: position 8,823,853 of record OX940729.1, read on the forward strand.
TTGTTGAATGATTAGTAGCAAATAAGTTGATTATGCTTTTACTGGAATTGTGTAATTATCTAACAAATTAACAGGACTAACGAAACTCTAGATTTAGTAATTGTAGTTATCTCAACTATTAGGTTTATTGGTTCGACACGCCATCAGTTTTGTAAGAACAGTCTTTGACTGTTCTCAAAGATAAAGATAGATATTCATTAATTCAAATATATTAAATATCATAAACATATTTCAAAGATGACAATACAACGAAAATTTGTAAACAATAATTGCGTAGGTAATCACTATAAGATTGGTATTCGACTATAGAGGGCAAACTTGTAGAATTTAAGACCCCAAATTTTAGGGGTTGTGGATGTTAATTAAGACTTGAGATCTTACATATCGTAGGTATACACTACAGAGGCTATTTGTAAAATCAATTTGTAGAATCAATTTTATTACGCCAATTTACAAATTACAAATTACAACATCATGAACGTGCAGCCATTGTTAATTTTTTTTTTAATAATTATTTTAATGTGTTCTCTATAATCTAATAGAAAATTAATATTAATGTTAATTAAATTATACGTGATAACAAACTTAAATTAGTATGATTGTGATATACATGGGTGCTAATTTCTTGACGTGACTTACAATGTATTGATATATATATATATATATATATATATATATATTAAATTAACATGTAATTTCTTGATGTGTGTGGTAATTTAATATTTTAAATTAGTATGAGTGGTAATTTTAAACTGAGACATATATAAATATGTTAATCGATTATGTATAACATAATAAAAGTAAGATTAAATGAGTACATAAAATTAATATTGTGATTATTTATTTTTATTCTAAAATTTAACACGAATACTTGACGGTCTCATGGATAGTTTTCGTAAGACGGATCTTACCCACAGATCAAATCAATTTTCACAAATTTGTATGTAAATTGCGAAATGTGGATTGTAGATTGACCTGTCTCACATAAAATGACCCATGAAACGGTATCAAATAAGGTTCACTCAAAATTTAATGTAAATTACCGAAGTGAAGTGGAGATTCAGGACTAAATTAATACAGTTACGAGTAAAGTTATGAGATGACCTCATCATGTGAAAACTTCTAGTCCAAACGAGATTTATACCAAGACTACTTTTATTTCAATTTATTTATATCACTACAAATAAAGACTAACATATGAATTGGAACTACACTACCATATTTTGCAATTTCAAGCTAATATTCGGTTTATCCCAAAATGCTTCTTAGCATTAGCCATTTATATTCATGTGAAAGATCATATTTTCGATCAGACATCTAATATCATCGAAAGTAAAATCTATAAAACATAAATAAATAAATAAAAGTTCTTATTTATGAAATTAGCCAAAATCAGAAACTATTGAACGTGCGCATTTACATTACTTTTTTCTTTTTTACCTCAAGTTGAGGTTTAGTCTGATTAATAGTTTTTTTTTTTTTTAAAACTCAAGTTTAGGCTTAGTCTGATTAATTTAGGGATAAAAATGTGGTCTTTTCAAGTTGCAATCATGTAAATCACAATATGTACGTGATTAATGATTCAATTTCATAATGATGTGTAAAATAATTGACCACTAAAAGAATAAGCAAAAAGAAAAAGACGAATTATTGCAATAAAAGAAGGGCATAACCTTTTGAGATGAGACAAAAAGTGAAAAATAAAAAGTGACATGAAATTGATGTGCCCACTTCCACAGTTCCACTTCTCTCTATTTCCTCTTCTTCGTAGCAAACAAGAAGGACAAGGTTCTTGTTACACATTCTCACTGGCTTTACTTCCCAAATGGAATTGGATTCATCAATGTGGATATACACATACTACATTAATGAAATACAATTCATTATTTCAATATAAGTTCACTTGGTTCAAGATTTTGGTGAAGTACTAGTGAAGAAACAATCTTAGACAGATTTTCCTTTTTCAGTTTTATATGATGCTTTCTCCACATTTCATTTCTATAGTTGGGGCATTGGCCACCTACTTTTGGGTCAAAGTCATAATCAAAGACTATATTACCCAAAAAAAAATTAATAATAATAATAATAATAATAATAATAATAATAATAATAATACCTGAAAATAAAACCGGCTAAAACAATCACAATCATTGATATAAAATATTCATTTAAATGGAGCCCTTCAAATAAAGATGAGTGTTCCTAATTTTTCATAAAAAATAATTAATAAATATTTTGGAACCAAATAAAAAATCATATATGCATAATGTAAGTATGTTCACTGGCGAAAATAATATATTATTTTATTACAAAATATTTCTTGGGGGCTTAAAAAGGAGAAAGATAAAAGAAATAATTGAGGTGGAAAAAGTGCAGAGTCAGAGTGCAAAAATAAAAGTAGAAGATGGATTGGTAGTGGATTGGATTCACTCAATCTCAATGGTACCAAAAAAGGTTCATTCTTAGCTTTTAGTATCTCAAATGCTTACAAGAAAAAGGTTGGAATCTCATTACACAAATTATTTCAATTCTTTTGTTTACGGGACAGCCACCATCTTTATTGCCACGTGTTGCGATCATTTTGGTTCTTGTTCTAAACTATATATTAGCATTCTTTAATTTTAGACAATTTCATATTTCTTTAATCAGAATTAATTTTATAGGATCATTCTTGAGGCATGCCCAAATATCATTGTCATGTTTATTAATCGTGAAACAAATAATGTTGTTCATTGTATTGTATGAGATTTTATATCTCATATAGATCCGAGTGTCTGAACTGAGCTACATTTTTCTATGGTGGACTTGAGCCAAATGTTTTGTCATGAATGCGAATTATAACTTTACTTCATTTAATATATATATATATATATATTTATTTATTTATTTATTTATTTTACGCACATAAATAGTTTATTTTTAATGCAAATAAATAGTTCAGCATTTTATTTGATTTATTTGGAGGGTAAATCAAGATAAATGTTTTCTTTTAAATTGGTCAATTGAACTTTGGGCATTTGAATTTTGACTAAAAAGATTAAAAGAAAAATCTTTGACATAATACACTTAATGTGTTAAATTTTAGATACATAGTCAACAATCTACAATATTAATATTTACAAAAACTTATATGAAATTGTTTTGTGAATGTAATTTACAATTTCACTTCTCATTATAAAAATTTATTTTCAAAAGTCAAGTTCTATTTTATGGATTATGGGTTTATCAATCTCATGACATTAGACCAATTAGAAGGTCTAACAAAAATTATACTCATTGATTATTTCAAAGTTTCAAACTATCGGCATATTAAGTTTAGTCTCTTTTGGAAATTATTATTTGAAGCAGCTTTTTAAAATTATTTTATAATAATAATAATTCACATATTAGGTTAATCAAAAATCAGATTAAAGAAATTTTGTAAGACCGACATATCAGAGTTATACTCATCAATGTTTGATATTTTCAACTTATATACATGTCAACTTGAGTCTCTTTTGCAAGTAGCAAAGCTTGTTCTGACTGAATTCACATTGCAAGTTGCAACCAAATGAAAATTAATAAACAAACGATTTAATTGAACTCGGAAAATTAACAAGCAAATGGTTCAATTGAGCTCGAAAGTTCTTGCTCGATCAATTGAGTTAGGATGATCGTGACAAATCGATTTAGGTTAGTTAGATCGATTTATTTTGTTGTGCTTAAATACAATGATTTTTTATTTTTGGTCTAGGTTAAAAATTACATGATCTTTATAAATAAATCTTTTCTTCACGATTCTAGGTTTAGAGATCTATCCGAATCTGATTTGATTATATTCAAATTAAATTTGATTCTATCTTAACATGGTTATCTTCGGCTTTATTTTACCATTATACTTGAATCCGTGGTTTCATGCTACAAGTATTAACTTATTCAAAAATCAATCCTACTTAATGTCAATTTATTCAAATAGATAGTTAGTTAAAAAATCAATCTTACTTAATGTCAATTTATTCAAATAGATAGTTAGTTCATAATTTTTTACACGTGGAGATACAAACAAATATGAAGAGTGAGACAAAAATTCTCCAATATCCAGATTAAATTTGATGGAGGAAACTCTTAAGATTGAAAATAGTTTATTTTTAGGTGAATCAAGGAAATAAAGAGCAAAAACAAAATGGAAAATAATTAAAAAGTGAAGGAATGTACAGCTCCATATGCAGGACGTATAATCAATTAAAGCACTCAACTATCCATTCAAGGAGCCCCACATATAAATATAACATAATCCAACTTTTTCCCAAATCAAACTTCCGTTCTCTCTCTCTCTCTCTCTCTCTCTCTCTGTGATAAAACTATATCAGAGAGTAGTATATACGCATACAAAAACCCACATGATAACAGCATGAGAATATTATTCTGATTATTAGCCATTGCTTAGAGTAAAAGGGAAGCCAAGAAAGGGGAAACAAATAAAAAGAAGAAATAATTTGAATAAAGGAAATGCCGCCGGTGAGGTTTCCGGTTGTTTTGGCGGTGTTTCTGGTGGCGGTGGTGGTGGCGGTTGGTCAGAGCGTGACGTTGACTCTGGAGAGAGCGAATCACGATGGGTTAGAGCTGAGTCAACTCAGAGACCGTGACCGAGTCAGACACGGCAGATTCTTGCAGCAACGCCCTTCTTCCGTCATTGATTTCCCTGTTGAAGGCACCTACGATCCTTATCTCGTTGGGTATTTTTCTCTTTTTCTTTTTTCTTTATTTAATAATTATATATATGTTCATGAAAATATCACCAGCAATGTTTCAGTAATGGTAAAGATTGGTTTTTTATTTGTTTTGATTATGGATTTCTGAGTTATCCAATATTTGATTAAATTATGCAAAATTCTTGATGATTTTCTTGAACTCTTGACAATTTGGATATGAAATCAATGCTATTATAGGCTATACTTTACAAGAGTGAAATTGGGAAATCCTCCAAAAGAATTCTATGTACAAATAGACACTGGAAGTGATGTTCTGTGGGTCGGTTGCTCTCCCTGCTCTGGTTGCCCAACATCCAGTGGCCTTCAGGTAATTTCACCCCTCATCTAGTTACAATCTCAATTTTTCTAATTTAATTTTTAAAATTAATAAAACAGATAAAGCTGGAGTTTTTTGAGCCATCAAGATCATCAACCGCATCACTCATTTCATGTTCAGACCAAAGGTGTGTATTGGGAGAGCAATTCTCGGACTCGCTTTGTTCGAGTCAGAATCAGTGTGGATACACTTTCCAGTATGGAGATGGTAGTGGGACTTCTGGATACTATGTGTCTGATTCTATGTTATTGGACTCAGTGGTTGGGAATTCATTGACTTCGAATTCTTCAGCTCGCGTTGTTTTTGGGTGAGTTCTTGTTGATCTTGAGCTGTGTTCTTGTTTATTGGCTGTTTTGATTGAGGTGGTGTGTGTTTTTGGGCTCAGATGTAGCACGTCGCAGACTGGAGATCTTACTAAGCCGGATAGAGCTGTTGATGGTATATTTGGATTTGGCCAGCAGGGCTTATCTGTAATATCACAACTTTCTTCTCAAGGAGTCACACCGAATGCATTTTCTCATTGCTTGAGAGGGGGAAATGGTGGTGGTGGTATTTTGGTGCTTGGCCAGATTGTCGAGCCTAATATGGTTTACACTCCGCTTGTTCCATCACAGTATGTATTCATTCATTCTGCTTGTTTCCTTCTGAAATCTTGTTTCTTTAGTTTCGTGGTTTAAAGTTGATAGTTAAAATGTTGGTTTTGGAGATTTCATTGGTGATTAAGACTTGATGTGTGTGTTTGTTTGTTTCTCTATGGAAATTGATGTGGTTGAGTTTAAGTTTTGATTCTTTGTGGTTCCAATTTGTCAGGCCACATTACAATGTAAATCTGCAAAGCATTTCTGTAAATGGACAAACATTACCCATAGATTCATCAGTGTTTACAACATCAAACAACAGAGGAACAATAATCGACTCAGGAACGACACTGGCATACCTTGCTGAAGAGGCTTACGACCCTTTTGTCAATGCTGTAAGCATCTTGAATCATCAAAATTTTCTTTTTTCTTTTCTTGTTTTGTAAGATTATACATACTAGTTAGAGCCCAAAATAATGGCATCGTTTTTCTTGTGCAGATTATGCAAACTGTTTCACAATCCGTACGGCCTCTTTTGTCGAAGGGAAACCAGTGCTATCTAACCACCTCCAGGTTCTTATTTTCATCAGATGCATAATTCTTATTAGCATTTATCATTACTCTTCAATTTAATTCCTCTTCTTATTATCAATCATTGTTCTTGCTAGTGTCTCGGAAATCTTCCCTTCGGTTAGTTTGAACTTTGCCGGTGGGGTTTCAATGATCTTGAGGCCCGAGGATTACCTCTTGCAACAGAACTCTATTGTAAGTCAACAAAACACAATCGAACGACCAAAACATAGTCCTTACATATGTTTTCTGGGTTTTGTTGTTAATGTTAATGTGTCGTGTTATAGGGTGGTGCTGCGGTGTGGTGCATCGGGATTCAGAAAATTCAGGGTCAGGGAATCACAATATTAGGAGGTAATTAAGAAGTGTAGAGAAATTATATTAATCTTGATGGCTTGAATTCAGACAATATATCAACTTACATAATTCTTTTCGAACTTCTATTCAGACCTTATTTTGAAAGATAAAATTGTGGTGTACGATTTGGGTGGTCAGAGGATCGGATGGGCAAACTATGACTGTAAGTTTCGTTCTATTATATCTTTGCTTCGTGTGTTTTTTTTCTTCCTTGATCTCGATTAATTCATACAAATTAATTCTCACGTTTTATAGGTTCGTCGCCTGTTAATGTCTCTATAAGTAACACTGGCACAACGGAATTTGTGAATGCTGGACAGTTTGACAGAAATAAATCAGCACGTTACAAGCCCTATAAGTTGCTACCAAGCTTCGTTATAGCTCTCGTGTTGCATATAGTATTCTTTGGAATTTTGCCATTTTTATGATAACTATTGATGGATGTTTTTTGATATTTTTCTCCCTTTTATCTCCATGTTTTATAATGTTATAGCCATTGATAGGTTATACTTGTTGCAGCTTTAGTTGCTCTTTTTATGGTTGCAATTTTTTTTTTTCCTGGTTTTAGAATAGAAATATACTCTCTTACCTTGTACAGAAAACCTTATACTGGAATTTTACATCTCTTTTATACAGGTAAAAATCATGTTAATGTTGGACTGTGATATTTTGATTCTTCACAAATATTTACGAGAATGTTGTTTGATTTAAAGTTATATGATTCATTTTTCATATTTATTGTTTCCTCTTAAAGTCTTGGATACAAACATAGTCTTAACATTAACATGATGCTGGTGAGTACTGGAGTTAAATATTAATTCTTAATTTTAACATTAAATTACTTTTTTTTTTTGTAATATTTAATTACTGTCTTGATAATATTAGAATATAAGAGATAAAACACGATTTTTTCATAAGATTATTTAATGTTTTAATTCTCCCAATTAAGATTACTTCAATTTAATAATTATTGATTTTCCTCAAAAAGAAGAAAAAATAGATAGGTGTAGATATAATAATGCTTCTCAAGATATATTATAAGCTTTTATTCTTAAAAAGAGTATTCCAATGTATTGCTATTCTCCGCGTACACTTTCTCTCGAAAAATATTTTTCTATAATTATTGAGAATTATTTCAAAGGTATAAGCACATTACACACATATTAAAAATATCACAAATGTTCACGCGCTCACACGCGCTCACGCTCCCAAACCCTAGCTCAAACCTTAGTTTTGCAGTTATTTGGTCTAACCTTTTAGTTCGACGAACCTAACCTTTTAGTTATGTTCACATAATATTTTGCACTATATGACAGACTTATAATATTTTTCAAAACCTTTCAAATCCTTTATGTTGTAATAATATAACCTTTGTGCATAATAATTTAACTTTTTCGTTATAATAATATAACTTTATGTTATTTTTTAAGTACATAAAGGTTATGATATTTGTACATAAAAGTTATACTAATATAACATAAATGTTAAATTATTATAACATAAAGGTTAAATCATACTATATGAATTTTTATAGTGAAAAAAAGTCTAAGTAATATCACTTAAATGTTATGATATATGTATGTAAAGGTTATACTCGATTAACATAAAAGTTACATAGTTTTTAATTATGTTTTTTATATTGAAAAAAGTCTAAGTAATTTTACTTAAAAATTATGATATCTGTACATAAAGGTTATATTCGGTAAACATAAAGATTATATTCGGTAAATATAAATGTTATGTAATAAATTTTAAAAAAAATCTGGGCGTGGATCTGGGCCAGACTCAACCCGATCTGACCTGCGTGTCCAGTTGCATGGATTATGACATGATCTATACATTTGGTGCACACAAACACTACTCTAAAAATATTATATATTTTCTTAGTGGGTTCTGTTAGGCTTATCTATTTCAAAAAACTTTCTAACTACAATGTATCTCAAACATTGTCGTTTAATTTTCCATTTCTGCAGTTGATTTTACTTAAAATTTAATCATTTAGAATCTATAATTCAAAAACAGATGAAGGAATGGATGTGATGATTATGACAATTCTATAGATATTTAAATGTTTTGTAAATATTCAAAAGTAAAAGTGATTTTCTTCAATCACAAAATCTCAACTTTTTAATTTATATGAAAAACCACTGCTTATCTCAAATACAACCCACTTTTACTATAAGCACTTTATTCACAATTAACTTTTCAATTATTTGTTTTCAATATAATAACTATCAATACCTTCCTCGAAACTAGCTGTAATGGACCCAAAAATTATACTCACGAGGTGTAACTAACAAAAAACCAAAAAAAAAAAAAAACAAAATAATTCTAAAAAGAGTAACTTCATGAATTAATAATAATTTTGATAAAATCAACATATATATATATATATATAGCATCATATAATAACAACATTCAAATTTAGTAACTCTACTACTACTACAAGAAATGCCTTTTTTGGTATCGGAAAATTAGTATCAGATTCATTTAAGGATACAAAATCTTATTCTTTTGTATCGGCGTACTTACTTATGATACTATCTTTATGGGCAATGAATATTTGGTATCGAAAATTTGTTTTTGGATACTATTAATTTTATAGTATCCACAATTTTTTTGATACTATTGTTATTTTGGTATTAATAATTTATTTATTGATACCATTTATTTTTGGTATCAAATATGTTTTTTTGATTCTAATTATGATTGGTATCGAAAATTTAATTGCCGATACCATTAATTTTATAGTATCCACAATTTTTTCGATACTATTGTTATTTTGGTATTAATAATTTATTTATTGATACCATTTATTTTTGGTATCAAATATGTTTTTTTGATTCTAATTATGATTGGTATCGAAAATTTAATTGCCGATACCATTAATTTTATAGTATCCACAATTTTTTCGATACTATTGTTATTTTGGTATTAATAATTTATTTATTGATACCATTTATTTTTGGTATCAAATATGTTTTTTTGATTCTAATTATGATTGGTATCGAAAATTTAATTGCCGATACCATTAATTTTATAGTATCCACAATTTTTTCGATACTATTGTTATTTTGGTATTAATGATTTATTTATTGATACCATTTATTTTTGGTATCAAATATGTTTTTTTGATTCTAATTATGATTGGTATCGAAAATTTAATTGCCGATACCATTAATTTTATAGTATCCACAATTTTTTCGATACTATTGTTATTTTGGTATTAATAATTTATTTATTGATACCATTTATTTTTGGTATCAAATATGTTTTTTGATTCTAATTATGATTGGTATCGAAAATTTAATTGCCGATACCATTAATTTTATAGCATCCACAATTTTTTCGATACTATTGTTATTTTGGTATTAATAATTTATTTATTGATACCATTTATTTTTGGTATCAAATATGTTTTTTTTTATTCTAATTATGATTGGTATCCATAAAGTAAACTTATTTTTACGAATTAATATTACAATTGTGGTATAAATCGTTTGAAAATTAGGGACTACATGGCTACACCGCTTGGATTTTCATCCATGTCCATCTCTCTCTCTCTATATATATATATATGTATATAATTTTGGATAGAGATACAATCTTTTATAAATTATAAATTCCCACCTACATCATTTTGATTATAATTTTAAGAATTCTTGTCATTTGAGTATTTATTAAAAACTCAAAATGATAACTCGTTTAACTTTTAAAGCATAATTTAGTACAGGAAAAAAATTAGTTTAGGGAAAAAAAAAACAGATTTTACAAATCAAAACATATTTCTTTTTCTTGGAGGGAGTACATCTAGTTTAGGTTGCGCAGAACATATTATATTTATAGGTATATTAATAAATAAATAAAGGTCAACTTAGAAAGTAAGAAAGAATAACAAAATGGGCCAACAACGCAAATAATACATGGGCCCAGTAAATAAAGCCCGCAAAAAAGTAAAGCACTGAGCCACTTGGGCCTAGTTGGACTGTAATTGAAGAAGATACAAAATTCTCTTTTTCGTTTTTTTACATATTTCAGTTGGAAATTTATCCTGCTTCTTTCAATTACTAGGGGATTTTACTTGATTTCTGTTTGATACTCAATCACCACCATCGTTCTTTTGCTCCAATTGCAACGAATCTCATGGATTGATCGAGCTGCTCCAATTGCAGCGAATCTCATGGATTGATCGAGCTGGAAAATCGAGCTGCGTGAAGTTGAGTTTTAATTTTATAATATTCGTTAGTTTAGAATATCTAAGCCTGTCATTTTTGTGGAATTTCAATCAATTTTATGCAGCTCTAAATCAAGTCAAGGATTTGATTGATTTTAGTCATTTGGAAATCAACTGGCACTTGGATCCTATATAATTCATCAACTGTAAGTACCATTTACACAATAAAAATGTTCCCTAACCTTCCATTGCCATTTTTATTCCTCGATCCATCTTATGTCTGCTACTTTTTCTAGCTGAACTATTTGCTTTGGTTGAGTATATAATAAATTAGTTTAAATTCACTGAATTTGTATAGTATTTTGTATGTATTATTACGTTCTTTGGTTTAATATAATTTGGAAAAACTTGCTGATGGGATACTATTTGTCAATGTTAGGTTTAATATAGTTGATTTATGAAATTGTAGCATGGAATCTGGTAAAGAATGAGTTTCTATGCCGAGAAACAGTAATGAATATATGAAAGGAGTGGAAAACTTTATCAAGTCATCGATATGTTCTTCATCTTTAAATGGAAAAATCAAATGTCCATGTAAGAAATGTGGCCTCACTATGTATCTTGATCCCAAGGAAGTTCACGACCACTTACAGTGGATAGGTTTCGATAAGAATTATGCTAGAAGTATATGGGTTTTTCATGGAGAGGGGTCATCACCATCTATTTTATCAAATGATGAAAGCTTTGTTGATGAGGAGATGAATGAAATAGATGGACTCTTGCATGATGCATTTGGCGTGTCAAACTTTGATACTAGTACAGATACATCTCAAAAAAATGATAAAAACGAGATGAATTTAGAAGCCGAAAAATATCACAAACTAATGGAAGATGCTAAAACAGAAGTATATCCTGGATGTCAGAAGTTTACGACTTTATCATTGATAATCTGTCTTTATCATATGAAATGTCTGCATCGTTGGAGTGATACATCTTTGAATGATCTATTGCAACTTTTGATTGAGCTTCTTCCTAATGGTGCAAACCTCCCTAGCAACATTTACCATATGAAGAAGATCATAACTGATTTAGGTCTTGGATATACAAAAATTGATGCATGTCCTAATGATTGCATGTTGTATTAGAAATAAAATGATAAAGATGAGAAGTGCACTGTATGTCAAACTTCAAGATGGAAGAATCCGATGGTTGGAAAGAAAAGTGGACCAGCTAAGATCTTACGTCATTTCCCTTTTGATACCACAATTAAAAAGGTTGTTCATGTCATCAAAAACATCACAATTAATGAGGTGGCATGAAAAAGGACGTAGTAGTGATGGGAAACTAAGACATCCAGTTGATTCCCTTGCTTGGAAGAGTTTTGATAACAAATATCCTGAATTTGCTAAAGATGCTCGAAATGTCAGGCTTGGTTTGACAAGTGATGGATTCAATCCTTTTGGTACAATGAGCATCTCCCATAGTACATGGCCAGTTGTGCTCATAGTTTATAATTTGCCACCATGGTTATGCATGAAAGATTCTTATTTTCTTATGTCACTTCTTATATCTAGTCCGAAAGCTCAAGATAATGATATTGCCATTTACATGCAACCGTTAATTGATGAGTTAAAAGAATTGTGGCATAATGGTGTGGAGACCTTTATGCTTGTAGTAACAATACATTTATGTTGCATTCTGTATTATTGTGGACAATAAATGATTTTCCTGTGTATGGTAACTTATCAGGATGGACAACTAAAGGTAAGTATGCATGTCCTCATTGCAATACTGACACCTGTTCTCGATATTTGAAAAGAAGTAGAAAAATGTGCTACATGGGACATCGTCGTTTTTTAGACTTGAATCATCCTTTTCGAAAAAACAAGGTTGCTTTTGATGGTACACTTGAAAAGAGACCACCACCAAAGGTGTATTCTGGTATCGATTTGTTCAATCAAGCATCTCAGGTAAAAGTTATATTTGGAAAGATCAATAAAGAGTTAGGAGGGAGAAAGAGAAATGTAAGAGGTAAGAGTAGAAAACAAAAAAGAATCACTTTTCTTGGTTGGAAAAAAGAAAGTATCTTCTTTTCTTTACCGTATTGAAGACATCTTCTGCTAAGACATAATTTGGATGTAATGCATGTCGAAAAAAATGTATGTGATAACTTGGTTGGGACGTTATTGGAGATTGAAGGGAAAAATAAAGATTCTCTTAACGAACGTTTTGACCTTGTGGACATGAATATTAGACCTTATCTTCATCCTAGAGAGGTAGGTGAAAAGTTCATAATACCACCAGCCCCATACTCTTTAGATGAAAAGGTTAAGGGAAACTTTTGCAAGGTGTTATCTTCAGTGAGGGTTTCGGATAAGTATGCTTCTAATGTTTCACGTTGTGTGGATGTTGGCGCTAGAAAGATATTTGGATTGAAAAGTCATGATTGTCACTTTCTAATGCAACAATTGTTGTCTTTAGCAATATGAAAATCACTACCTAGAGAAACAAGTGTTCTACTGATTGAGTTCAGCAATTTTTTTAAGGAGTTATGTTCTAAAGATGCTACATTTGAGGATTTTGAGAGATTGGAATCTTGAGTTACATTAACAATATGTCGCTTAGAAAGGACTTTCCTCCCTGTATTTTTTGACGTCATGGTTCATTTGGTTATCCATTTGGCATATGAAGCTGCGATTGCTGGGCCAGTTTAATATCGATAGATGTATCCGATTGAGAGGTACTTAATGATTTCAAATTATTTTATAATTTTATTTGGATTTTAGTACAAATTATTAGATTTAAAAGTATCTAACTTTTATGTTTTAACTATTTAGGTATTTGTCAAGACTGAAAAGTTTTGTGCGAAATAAAGCACGACCTGAGGGCTCAATCGCTGAAGCTTACATTGCTGATGAATGCATGAATTTCTGTGCAAGATATTTGGAAAGAGTTGAGTCGAGAGAAGATAGAGCAAATAAGAGCTATGATGGTGGTGGAGATGAAATTCGCAAAGGATTATCCATTTTCTCAAGGTTTGGTCGTGTTTTAGGGTGAGAAGAAGTTATTTATTTGGATCACCATCAATGGATTCAAGCACATGAATACGTCTTATTCAATTGTGACAAGTTGGCAAAATATATAGAGTATGCATCAAATTTTAGTGAATTACATTTGAATCAATTTAAACCTTTTAAGTTACTTTTATTTTTTATTTTTTTGGGGAATTTCTAATACAGAGAACATAAGAGGTTGCTTTGCTTTGAACATCCACATATTCAGCATGTGGAACTTGAAAATCTTCATAAAGAATTTTTTTTTGAAATGGTGGCGGATTAATGTAAGCGAAAAGTTTCAAATAAGAAGCTTACTTTCCTCATTTCTAAGTTTTATATGTATTTATTTATTTTGTTACAGTAACAATACTTTTACCTATATTAGGGTGAAGAGCTCTGTCAAGGGGATGACCAACAAATTAAAGAAGATCTTTATTGGCTAAGTAAAGGTCCAAGTAGCTTGGCTAAAAGGATAAAAAAGTTTAGTTATAATGGATTCAAATTTCGAACTAAAGATGTTGAATTGCATTCTCCAACTCAGAATAGTGGTGTAGCTGTTGATTCAGAAGTGGGTCTGATATACTATGGTGTTCTTAGAGATATTATTGTGTTGGACTATTACGAAAAGAGAAAAGTTGTCCTCTTTAAGTGTGATTGGGTGGATATGGCAATAGGTGTTAAAGAGGATTCATTAGGTTTCACACTTGTTAATTTCAAGCATTTTTGGAAGACAACCGAACCATACATCTTGGCATCTCAAGCTTTCCAAGTTTTTTATACACCAGATCCTGTGGAGATAGATTGGAGTGTCGTGACAAGAATAAAATCTAGACATGCATATGATATGTGCAATGAAGATCTTTCTCTCGAGACAAGTACCTATTTCAATTCTCAAATGCATGCTTCTAATGTTTTGGAAAATGTTAACATTGACGTTGATAAATTTATGCATGTGACAATGCTAACAATGACAACATGGATATTGAAAGCGACACTAGTGATTCTGATGAGGAAAATAGTGAGGATCTGATGAAGATGATTTTGAATAATGGTGGATTTCTTCTATTTCATTTGTTATGCATGATTGTTATTTTGATTTTACATATATTTTATTTGTTTTCCAATTATTTTCTTTGCATGATTATGATTTTAAACTTTCAAGATATGTTGTTTTTCTTTCAATATTAATATCTATTTTGATTGTAGGATACAATGATCAAAAGTATGAATAGTATTCAATCAAAGAGAATTGACGAGGCAAATTCATCCAAGAGAAATGATGAATCAATTTCATCTAAGAGGTTCAAAAAAGGAGATCAAGTGCTGCCAACTAAAAACATGAAAAGTGTTGCAACCGGCACTACTATTGAATCTGTGAATGCAACAACAAGTTCTGCAACTAGTTGTACAAGTGCTGCAACTATTGGTAGAGTTGCTAATAATCCTTATTTTCATTAATTAATATAAGTTTTTGGTTTTAACAATGGTACAAATATGCATTACTGTTTATGGTGTAGAGAATGAGGTTGTTAAAAAGAAGTATGCTGCTAGAGGACCGAATAAATGTGCTAACTTGCAAGGTAACACTATGACAGTAGTGAAGGTTAATGTTCATGGACAACCAAAATGTAGAAATGCGAGGAAGTTGTCGTCTTACCTTGGCTTACTTGCAAGAGATCCAAAATTGATACCTCTTGATATAAAAGATTGGAGAAAGTTCTTGGATGATCGAAGAGAGGAAGCCCTTTGGAAGATCATTATGGTGTTATCTTTTAATTTGTAATTTATTTTCAAAACTAAATTTTATTAAATGTACTCAAATTTACTTTTTCACGTGTTAATTACTTAAAGACTAGGTTCACAAGGTCCAACTTCTCCAAAGGAATGGATAATGGATAAGTTAGATCATTGTTTAAGATCGTGGAGGGTAAAACTTAAGAAAAAACACTATAAAATACCAAAGATGGCAAATGCAATACTTGACCAAATGCTATTAAAGCAGCCGAATTCTAGGGTGGACCCTGATCAATGGAAAAAGATGGTTCATTACTGGGAATCACTAGAAGGGCAGGTATATAATGTCTTATTATGCTTAATATAGTTTATATTAATAATATTTAATATAACATTTGATGGATAAATGACAATGTAGGCTTGTAGTGAGAGAAATACAGAGAATCGTAATAGTATTCTAATGGCATACCACTTGGGCACCAAGAGTTTTGCTCGTTTTAGAGAAGAGAAGGTAAGAACATATTATTCTTCAAATTACAAATCATATTTCTTTAAAAAAATTACTTATACTTGAATATTTTGTTTATGATAGACAAAAGATGGAGTGGAGTTGGATAATTTGGGGTTGTTTATTATTGCTTATGGAAAGCCAACAACAAAACCTGTTGATCCACAATCTGCCAAGCTAATTGTATGAATGAGTAGATAATTCTTTTATTTTATGTTTTTACTATGATCTTGAATAATTATATTGAGAATACTTGATTTTGTAATGATGTGAAATATGTGTTTTATAGGCTGAAATTGAGGGTGAGTTAATGAACCTTCCACCGGATTGTGATGTTGCTAGTGAGCGAGAACGGATTTTTCTACAAATAGTTGGAGATGATAAGCGTGGATACAAAAGAACTTATGGAATTGGTGTAAAGAATAAAACTGCTGGAACTTCAAAACAAAGAGCCACTGAAGCGTTATTAATGGTTGAAGCTGAAAGACAAAAAAGAGAAGCTTTAGAAGAAGAGATTGCATCGGAGAAACAAAAACGAGTAGAATTGGAAAATGAGGTAGCAATCCAAGCGAAAAAGAGAAAGGAATTAGAAAAAGCAATGGAAGGTGAAAAAAAGAAAAGAGAAACTCTCGAGGACCAAGTTCAGAAGTTGACAAATATCATTCTCCAAATCCAAGCTAGTGGTAGTCTGGTATGTATGCTAACTATTCTATGGTGTTAAGACTTGAAATGGGTTGATGGTTTGAGCTGCCACAAATAGCATGCACCTTGTTAATTGGATGACCTTTTTGATATTATGAACACTATAAAGTGTTTCTTATAATTTTATGTTTTCTTTTCATTTCCATTGATCATTTAACGATTGGTGCTGGTGATTCTCTTTGAAATTCTTTGTTTCTTTATTGGAGAAAAAAGAATCAAATCTGAGATTTATCTCATTTCCAAATTCTTCAACAGAGACTTCAAAGAGTTTTTCTTACATGGATGATGAGTATGAGTATGGAGAATGAATCCTCTTAGGTATCTCTCTATGTTATTCTTCTGTAGTTAACTTTACTAATTTTATACAATTATTACAATTGTGTATTGGTAGAATTTAATGTGTTTTGTTTGATGCAGATGGACGATGCTAACAAGCAAGGACTTATTACATATCTTAATCTTGTGATTACAAAAGCTTATATATGCTCTGATGGAAGAATTTTGAATGATTAAGTCATGAAGTTCTTAAAAAAACATTTCACTTTATTTCGTAATGAAGCTTATATACTAGTTTTTATGTATGAAATTGATGTACTTATGGTTTTTTGGTTGGTAATATACTTTGGACACCTTCATATAGATTTGAATTATATCTGATACTATCTCGTATTCTATGTGTGTACAAAAAATATAATGTTGATACTATTGTAGCTTTTAGTATTTGGAAATTAAGGTTGATACCATAAACCTGTAATATCAGAAAAATCTAATGATACCATTAGTAATTGTATCACAAAACATGCATTGATACTAAATGTTTAGTATCAGTGAATGTTTTGGATACTATAAGTACAATGTTGTCTCAAAAAAAATTGATACCATTATCTGATACTATATATATTTCTGATACTGAAGAGTTCAATCATTTAGTATCAGAAAATATGTATTGATACTATATGATTAGTATCGGAAAAAGTTTCAATTACTATAAACACAATGTTGTATCACAAAATTTTGATATCATTATCCAATACTAAATACATTTCTGATACTAAAGAGTATGATCCTTTAGTATCAGAACTCTTTATCTGATACCAGGTCTTTAGAATTGGGGGTATATGTATCGGATGTGTATCGGAAAAAAAATTGATACCAAAACTCTTTTGTATCAAATATTTTATCTTTGGTATCAAAAGATTTCCAATACTAAAAACCTTTTTTCTTGTAGTGTACGTTTCAACATGACAATATTAGGATTTAAAAAAAAAATTAAACACAATCACACAATTTTTATTCTATTTTTCATATTTTGAGAGTATTGTATAATAGTTTCATTGCTAACATTTCCAAATACATAACAAAACATAATAATCTAGTGGTAAAAGATGTTAGCTACATAAGCATAAGTCTTAGGTTCATGTCACCAGGTAAATCTTTTGATCCTCTTAAATTAAAAAAAAAAAAAAAAGAGAAAGAAAAAATATTTTTAAATACAATAAACACTTATAAATAAGCTAGTAACACAATAATGAAATTAAAATTACAATAGTTTAAATACGAAATTGAAAAGAAATAAATCAAGCTACAAATAGATTATGAAATACTAAATTACTAATATAGAAGATATAACTTTTATATTGATAGTTAGGATAATATTCGAAGCTCATAAAATATTGAAAGTTTGAATAATGTTGAGAGTTTGAATAATTTTGGGAGTTTGAAAAATAATTTGAATTTTTTAGATTCATAATAGAAAATGATAGAAATTAGGTGAGAAAAAAGAGAAATTCAGATTGTGCTTCAAAATATGTTAATATTTGACTCTATTTGTAGAGAGAAAAAAATACAAATTTTGATAATTGTTTAATTTTTTTTAATAAAAATTAAGTTAAATATCAACAATTTAAATTATATACAAAAAGAAGTACATTTTCACCACTCAATTTATGACAAGTGTCACCATGAAGATTGAGAAAAGATTATGAACCAATCGGGGTAATTGTTTTTCTTTAATTTTTCCTTTTTATTTTTAAATTAGTGTTTGTTCTGTATGGTGACACCAAGGTCGGTGTTGTCAACGAAAGTAGTATTATATAGTATCGTCCATACTTGGAACACCTCAAACTGTTCTTGAAGAAGTTAAAAAAATCGATAAA
This sequence comes from Scutellaria minor, assembly GCA_954870855.1. NCBI lineage: Eukaryota > Viridiplantae > Streptophyta > Magnoliopsida > Lamiales > Lamiaceae > Scutellaria > Scutellaria minor. Next base: position 8,842,755 of record OX940729.1, read on the forward strand.
AACAACAAGAAGCTAGAATAAACACTCAACTTCCAAAGAAATACTTAGCAAACTTGAGTAGTACAATTTTGATCAATAGGCTTAGAAATTTGTAAATTTCCAAATGAACCCTAAAGTTTTTGGAATTTACCACCAAACGTTTGACTAGTAAAATTTTCTAATATATGACACATTAAGAGCTAGAAGATGATAGAATTATATATTAAAATGTTAATAATAAATGAGTATTTCAAACCAAATTGGATGCTTTATTATTTCAAACCTTTTCCCCATTGACCAAGTTGTAAAATATTTATAGCCACCATAGATTAAAAACTGCAAAAGAATGTATATTTATTATTTTTAATTCCAGATCATAATGAATTATATAAATAATTTGTTTCCTAAAATTGATCCACCAACATTTTTGTTAATGCGATCCCATAAACATTTTCTACTTCCAAAGTCAAATAATATTTTAATTCTTATAATTTTAATTTTACTCATCAAACAAACTTGTTATTTTATACGTTCACATATAAATTTGTGTCGGTTTTATGTAGCATGCATATTCATCTGAATGTTCAGATGTTTTTCATTTGTTTATTTGATCATTTGTTTTTCCAGCTATCCATAAAATAAACTTTAATATTCTTTGTCTATACTAAATGTCTAATTCATGGCTACTTTATTTATTTATCATTATGCTGGCTAATATACTTGAACATTTCATCAACGTTCTCTCCACTGGTTTTCTCCGTATAAATATAACACTACAAGAAAAATGAGTATTTGCGACAACAAAATGTTGTCGCAAAAACATTGATAATTGTTGTAAAAATATTTTACGACAAATGTTGTTGCTAAATTATTATCGCAAAAACCTTCTCGCAAATAATTTTTTTTTGCGAATACATTATTGTCTCTAATGTATTAGCGACAACAATGTTGTCGCAAAAAAAACCTTTTTGCCTTGCTTTTTGCGACACCGTAATGTCAATTTATATTAACATTTTTTGCGATAATTTGTTGTCGCAATAACTAAACTTTTCGCAACTACTTTTATTGTCACTAAAAATCTTACCGTAAACACTCATTTTTCTTATAGTGACATTCACAGAACAAAATAGAGTTTTGTGTGTAGTTTTATATTTTTCAAAAGAAATTTATTGAAAACATCATAAACTAACGAATTTATTACAAACTTATTCCCAAGTCTCAACTTTTAATGGTTAATTGTCGGAAAATTTGACCGAGATCAAATAATATACTACATATATATGATGTTATGTTAATATGATTTATAGGAAAATGTTTGGTTGAAATTACAATTCAAGTAAAGGTTGTGATTTTCCAAACTCGTATAATTAACAGATAATTCAACATATAACAACACTATTCGAGTTAACTTGGGTACCAATAGAAAGAGAAACAAAAAATTAATGAGAAGAGATAGAGAGATAGAAGCATGAGAAACAAAAAATTAATGAGAAGAGAGAGAGATAGAAGCATGAGAGCACTTCTGAATTCTATCCTTCTTATTTTTTGATGACAATGGGCTTGAACTTCCATTTATTTATACTTATTGGGCCTATTTGAGAATTGAGAGTTACATATCATTGTTAATCTCTTGAGTTAGGGTGGTAACATTTGTTATAAAAATCTTAACAAATACTTATAATTCTAATTTATGAAACCACAAGAGTTTGAAATGAAATCAAACGGTTTGAAAGTGTAAGTTTAAAAATGGAGGAAAAAAAATCAAACCATAAACTTAACCTGATTTTATAATTAGAATAATCAATAATTTCCGGTTAAACAGATAGGTTTATCCAATCAATTTGTTCACAATATTGATTTTCATGGGAAAAATATTATTTTTAAATTATGATAGCTAAACAAAATAGTGACGATTAGTGAATACGTTTTGTCTTTTTAACTTTAATCTTATTAGGATGGAGTAGAACCACACATTTCATCATATTTTTTTTTGGCTAATAGAATGATGGCCAACGTGGACAAGTCAGCTAAATATGTATGAAAGTTTTTATTAAAAAATATCGATGCTAATTTAATTTCCAAATTAAATATGCCTAATTTTTTGGGCGGCTAACTATAAAATTTTATGTTGATAACGAAATCTTTTAAAAATTCTTTTTTTTTTTCTCTCAGTTTACAAGTCAATCAATAATCGGTTAAAATCAGTGACAGACCCAGGATTTCAATCCAGGAGGCCCAAGTTGACTAAAAAAATATACAATAATTTTAAATTAAGAATATAAATTTATCAAAATTTAATAGAGTTAATATATTATTTTTTAGAGTTATAATAACATCCAAATTAGTAACTTAATTACAACCCAATATGATAACATCAACGTAAAAAAATATATTAATTAAGCTAACACATTACAACATTTTTCTTATATGTTTCGTATTTTGAAATTGGTGCATATACTTTCATTGCTAACACATTACACATTGGAATTAGATGAAGAATGAATTGAGAGAGAGAGAGAGGTAAATAATGTAAAAGAGATCCTTAAAATTAGATTTGTGTAGGCTCTGTGAAGGGAAAAAAAAACGATGAAGAAGAAGAACACATATCTACATTTTCTAATTTATTTTTAATATTGAAATGCTCACACAATATCAATTGAAAAACCTTATCAAACTCAAAGAAATTATCCTAAATCACTGAATTTTTTGATAAAGTAAAATGGAAACCCTCAATACTCAATAATATATTGTTGGCAACAAACGAGATAAATAACGGGATAAATAAATTGATGAAATCTAACGATAAAAAATAAAACAAATTTCAGTTAAATTAAACAAAATAATAAGATAAATTTTAACTAATGAAAAAAATATCCACAAACAAAAACAAATAAAAGTTAAGAAAAAAATAGGTGAATGAATGAGAATGTTAAATTAAATCATGAAAATTAATATATATATATTTTTTAATCAAAATATGAAATTACTAAAATATCCCTATATTTTTTGAAAAATTTCAGGGATCCTTGGCCCTACATGGGTCCGTCACTGGTTAAAGTCAAAGTTTATTAGTTTTCTGGATGCCGCCTCCCACGTCCATTTCATGCTAGTAACATAACTAGCCTGTGTGTATATATTGATCACCACAATTATTAATTATTAAGCACATATTTCTCATCTCAATGATAACGATTTAAAAGAAGAAGGGACCATACATAGTTTCCAATTTTAAAAAGGAAAAAATGTATATTATAGTTCAAGTGAAAATATATATGCAAAAACCAAATATATGTAAGTACTGAATCGAATAAATTTTATAATTATCATATAAGACTTCTACGTAGTAAAAAAAGAAAAAAAAAAAAAACAGTTATATTGAGTGGTTAACTGGGTTAAGGAATTAGAAGGGATTTATCGCAAAATTTTATTATACGAGCGAGCTTATAAAAAATTATAATTACAATAATTGAGTCTAATTAATCATTGTTGTTGATAATTAATAACATATATAAATAACAAATTTACAATTTATCATACCTTATACAAGAATTCAGGTATTTAACAGTGAATTTATCCGATAAAATAATTTCATCGCAAACTAAGCCAGCGACATATCAAATAATTTGTCGGCAAAATATCGAAGTTAAAATAACTACAACGATATTTTACACTTTTAGCGGAAAAAAAAAAAAGGTTGCCACTAAATACCCGAATTCTTGTAGTATTATTTGTAAATATAACACTTTACTGTACTAACGTCATCAATTATATATTTTGAAAATCTAATATTACAACCTTAATTTTATCACTGTCAAAGATTGATGAGAGCAACTATTGAGATATTTCAATAGTTATATTGATAAGACAAAAACAGTTTGTTTAGGGTGTCAGTGCCTAATTTTCATACTGAATACATGATCTTCTGATAAGAGATCATGTAATGTAATGATTTTCCAAGTTATAAGGAAAACCAACCTTAGAAAATATAAGAAGATATCTTTTAAGAGCAGCAAACTGAATGAAGCAGCAAACTGAAGGAAGCAGCAAGCTGAAGGAAGCAACATGAAGGAAACAGTTTGCAGTGATGGTAGAAAAATAAAGTGTTATTCTCATCCATGCAACACGAAGAAGAACATGCAGTACGAGGAAGAACAAAGCTAACTGACAACAAGTAGCCGTTGCATGAACTTCAGCTATGGACCCATACCGACTTGACAAGTCAGCAAGAATGTCAGAGAGGTCCAGAAGCCGATGTTGGGCGCATTAAATGCATATGTCAGGAGCAACTCAAATACATTTAATGCGGCCACAGAGAAGATCTTTGGAGATCAAAACTCGATTTCAAAATGGAAAAGTATCTCCCTTCAATGGATACTTTCCACCAACGGATATATTTTCAAGATCTATAAATAGAAGGTGAGTGATTGAAGATCTTGCTGAGCAGAGCCGAGTGGAAAATTAAATATACTCCAAAGCTTTTCAAGCTTATCACTGTTCAGCCACTCAACCTTCAAGAAGTAGTCTACCATAGTCTTAAAGCTCTCAAAGATCAAGGTTGTTTTGAGTTCGCACCAGTTGAAGAAACCTCTATACTTTTAACCATTGTGCTGTGTGTGCTAGGTTGTTTTAGTTTGGTGTACTTAGTTGATAAAATTAGATCCTTGCTAAGTTTATAGTCTTGTATAGGCTATTTGCCCTGTGTGGGATTGTGTGCCTTGTGTGAGATTTGACCTAGGAATCTGAGATTCTAGTAGGTATAACTTGTTAGGAAGAAGTTTGTAAAGTTGAGACTAGTAAATCGAACTGACCTAACGAAGTTCCTCCTTGTGAAGGACTAGAATGGACCTAGAAGGATTACACCACATTCGAACCACTATAAGCCATATGTGTTTATTGTTTTGTTTATTTGGTGCATTGCATTTTATCTGATATCTATATTGCTGACCATATCTTTAGCTTTCTGAGAAAGGATTCTGTTAAAATCATCTTTGAAAAGAAAACTGGTTTTCATAAAAAAACTCTATCTAGTTTATTCTGCTGCGTATTATGAAACCGGATCAGGAACCTGATACAGTATACTGTCAGGTTACTGATCTGAGTCAGGTTGCTGCATTCACTCTTGAAACAGGAACCTGTGTCACTAAAGAGTTTTAAAATCGAAAAATCGATAGAGGTTCATTCATCCCCTCTGAACCTCTGACCATTTGGGACCAACAAGAACCGTTTTGCAATTTGTAAAATAACAACTTCTCGCTATGAAGATGCAACTGACAACTTTCATGTGATCGATGTTCCAATACTGCTCCCCACTTTAAAAAATAAAGTTTAAAAACAAAAAACCAAATTTGCCTAAAAAATGGAAAAGAAAATTTCTCTTTGGTTTGCTATTACATTATTGCTCGCAAGAGGACTATGTCATTATTTTTTTCCCTTTCCGACATAATAAATATCATTGTAATAAATGCAATTGCATCTCAAAGCATGTTTAATTTTAGGGTTAATTTCATTTTTGGTCATGTATGTATGACCTTTTCCATTTTTTGACAATCAAGTATACGTTTTTCAATTTCAGTCCAATTTTCCAATTTTGGTCCTATATGTTTAAATTTTTTCCAATTTTAGTCCAATTTTGGTCAGAATTCGCAAAATCGCCGATGTCACGTGAGATTTTCTGGCGACCATCCGATCAAAATTGGATTGAAATTGAAAAAAATTGAAATATAAAGGACCAAAATTGGAAAACTTGACTGAAATTGGAAAAATTTAAAACATATAGGACCAAAATTGGAAAAAATTTAAACATATTGGACCAAATTTGGAAAACGTATACTTGGTTATAAAATATGGAAAGGGTCATTACATATAGGTACAAAATTGAATTTATCCCTGAATTTTATTTTAAAAACTCAATTTCAAATTTACGTCTAATAATTTGAAAATAACAATCTCAATCCCTCAACACTAATATCATATAAATCGCAGTATGTGATCTAAAATAACTTGATTTTCAGGTTGGCTTCACTTATATTTCTCATTAACCTCATCTTGTTCACCTAATTTTTAATTGTCACGTCCCCAGAGAACTCAAGTTGTGGACTTCATTTCTATTAATTGATGCAAGTCAAAATTTATAGAAAAACATCAAAATTTGTACCAACTCCTCGAAGAAACAGCTGGTCACAAAGAACCAAAAAGGGATGACTTTTGTAGACAGCATTTAATTGTTTTATTGAGAAAATCTTATTAAATGGCTTAACCTTTTTTTTATCTAATACAGACATTGCATTAGGCAACAACTATTGAATTGGTACTATTAATGACCCTTGAAGTTTGTTCTATATAAACCCCTAGTATGGCCTCCAAGAACTCAAACCAAATTGCATTTTGATTGCCTAATTCACCCAATCAAATCAACCATGAAAGTGAAAATAGAGAGCTCAAAGCTTGTTAAGCCTTTCTATGAAGGCAATCCTCCTCCTACAACAACTTACATTCCTCTATCCGTCTTTGATAAAGTCACGTACGACCAACACGTGGCCGTTATTTACGCATATCGCCCCCCAACCCCACCAAATGCAACGATAGAGGCAGGCCTGAGAAAGGCATTGGCCGTTTATCGCGAGTGGGCTGGGAGACTTGGGAAAGGTAGCAATGGGGATCCCATCATTCTTCTCAATGATGACGGTGTTAGGTTTGTGGAAGCATCCGTTGATCGTGCCCTCGATCAAACTGTGACTTTAAGTCCTTCGGCCACTTTGTTGAGCCTCCACCCTAGCTTGGAGGGCGTGGCGGAGCTTGTTCAAGTTCAAATCACAAGATTCTCGTGTGGCTCAATGGTGGTGGGGTTCACTGCCCACCACCTAGTGGCAGATGGACACGCCACAAGCAACTTCTTGGTTGCTTGGGGCCAAGCCTCTCGTGGGCTCCACATGAGCCCAATACCTTTTCATGATCGTACAATATTCTCCCCTCGAAATCCTCCTCATTTTGACTTTGAACATAAAGGGGTGGAGTACATAACCAAAAACACCAAAAAAGTATATCCTCTAATTGACCACAGCGTGGAGGATATTGTTGTACATACAGTTCATTTCACTGCAGAGTTCATACTCAAGCTTAAGGCGAAGGCTTCATCTTTGAATGGAGCCATGAAGCCCTTTAGCACTTTCGAGAGCCTAGTGGCCCACCTCTGGAGAGCTATAACCAAGGCTCGTGGCTTAAACGGGTTAGAGACCACACAAGTTAGGGTTTCTGTTGATGGTCGTGCCAGGCTAAACCCGAAAGTGTCAAATGAGTATTTTGGCAATTTGGTATTATGGGCTTTTGCTAAAGCAAAAGTGGACGATCTTACACAAGAGTCACTTCCATATGCAGCTAAACTCTTACATGACGCGGTCATTAATGTGAACAATAACTACTTCAAATCATTCATCGACTTCGCAAATCACAAAGTGAAGGAAGAAGATCTTGTCCCAAATGCAGTGGCAGATACACAAGAGTCAATATTGTGGCCAAATTTGGAGGTGGATAGTTGGCTAAGGTTTCCATTTTATGACTTAGATTTTGGAAGTGGAAGCCCCTACATTTTCATGCCTTCATTCTCACCAACAGAGGGGATGATCTTTCTTCTCCCATCATTCACTGGCGATGGAAGCATTGACGTTTTTGTTCCTCTTTTTCAACAAAATTTGAACATCTTCAAACAGATTTGCTATTCTCTAGACTAGAAGAATATATGCTCAATATCCAAATGGGATTTTAGTTGAATGCATGCATCGCGTGTTTTAGTAATTGTTTGTTTTACAAATTATTGTAGCAAATATTAATGTTACTGAAAAAGATTTCTATATATATAGAATAAATTTTCTATGCACTTCGTATATTCTTTGGAAGGTTGCAATTTTTGTTCTGTAATTTAAGTTTTATTCATTTTTTCGTCACAAATTATATATATATATATATATATATATATATTCTAATTTCAATCTTCTAACTATTAATTTTTAATTTCAACTTTCATCTTATTTGATTTGGAATTTTGATATTTACCTACATAGATATTGAAATTGCTAACATAAATTTTTCGATTTCGACGTTCGATTCCGGTCAAAATCGGTTTAGAATTGAAAAAAAAAGCTAGATAAAAGATCAAAACAGAAATACGTAAAATTGATGGTAAAAAAATAGACAATGCCTAAATTCTAAGAAGATTTTCATTTCTTAATTTGAACATAAAAAAATATATAATTGGAATAAAAATAGGCGTTTAATTATTAGTAGGTCATATCCTCTAACTGGGGAAGTAAGAACCGTGCATGCATGTTTAAGATGATTATTAGATTCCCGTTTGGTGGGCTGGATTATTGCTTTAATATATAATTTATTTGGCTACTAATCATGGCCCAGCACTTTCATTGTCAAATGATATTTTATTTGTATTATATTTAATTGTACGTAGTGTGTGTGTATATACATATTCATTAATGAAAATTCGACATTACATACGCTATGTATATCTGTATAACATTGGATTAATAAAAAAAATTGTACAGGATAGAAGAACGGAGTGTAATTATATATACTAAGGCAATTATATTCATTTAAGTTGTGTTTGGATCGAAGGAATTTTGAAATATTTGAAGTTTATAGTAACAAATTTTCTTGTGATGTTAGGACTAATATGAATTTGGAATTCATTATTTTCTTATTAAATTAATTTTTGAGCAATTTTGATGGTTTAATGCTTATATTACAAATCATTCAATCCAAACATAATTAATGCACACCATTTGGTTATTGATAATATTGTTTTAATTAATGTTAATTACACTCGAAGCTCGGTTTTTTAACATGAACTTCGCTATTAATTCCTACGTATTTTAGAACAACTGCTATATACCCACACATCAAATAATATCAATACAAAATAACATTAATAACATGAAATCAGAATCAGTCATTCGTACGAGGTATATATCTTCTATTACACTTAATATTTCTAACATTCTAAACTAGTTATCGTCGTATACTACATATATCAAATGACATCACTAATTAATAAGTGACATGTGAGCATATATTAAAGCAATTGGATAGAGATGAAATATCAAACGTAACCGATGATTTTAACTAATTTTTTGTTTGTGCAAGAGATAACACACAGGATGTATATTTATTTTATCTTATATTTCATAATAATCACCACACTTCACGTGTATAAATGATATTTCTAATTAACTGATACACAAAAGCTCATGTGAGACGGTCTCACGGATAGTTTCCGTGAGACGGAGCCCCATCACCCATAAATAACATATGAATTGTAGGGTTTGGGTGGTGGGTAATTGGATTGTGGGTTGACCCATCTCACGTAATGTATTAAAATTTTGTAAGATGGTCTCACAAGAGACTTACTCATTATAATGTATTAAAGATAATAAACTTAAGATAAAATATCAAAATGTTACAAAGGATTTGAATCGGTATGATTGTGATTTTACACACTATAGTTTCATTTGAGATCTTCTATTACACTCAATAATTCGTTGTTGGTTTTAGATATTTTCCTGTATTACTATTTCTTTAATTATCCAAACAAATAATACATTAAGTGGGTTATCAACTTGCTTAAAATAACAGATCTTATCACATTAAAACCACCAATTAAACAAGTCCAAATATGATTGGTATAAGATAGGATTGATCAATGAGATTGATTTAATCAATTATTTGTGGTTAAAAAGATTAAAGAAAAGAACAAATTCTCCATTTTTCTTCATTTAAAAAATATAATTTGTTTCTTTAAAAAAAATAAAACAAAAACAAAAATGTTTCCTCCCATAAAACGTTTTATGTTGCACTAATGATTTTTACAATCAAGTCCAATGGTACGCAGCTAGAGTTGTAACAATGTTTATATATACCACAAAAACCCATAATGACAAGTATTGTCGTACAATGTACAGCAAAAAATTAATTATCTATATGATTTGTGATACTATTTTATTTTATTTTATAAAATCCCCCCCCCCCCCCCCGGGAAATAATGGTTATAAAGATTTCTAAAAATAAAAATAAGTTATTATTACTTTATTATTTATTTTTTTGGAGTCAATCATATTTGTTAGAAGCAAATAAAAGTTTTTTTTTTTTTTCAGATAATACAAGTTCATTAGATTCGGCTGTTATAATGTTACTTATTTTTTCGGCAAGTTTTTGTAATCATATTTTACCTTTAAATATCATATTCTTCAAGCAGACATTGCTTTAATTAAATTCACTAGAATATTATAGGATTAATTAGAGCAAAAATCACGTAATTTTCCAAAATTGTAAATTTAATATGACTTTTGGTTATTAGCAAATTTAACATGATTTTTAAGGTCACGTGCATCCGTAACTGACGGCAAATTTCGAGCATTTCAAAATTCCCCAAATTTTCTGAAATTATAAAGAAAATCGCCAATTAATACTTCTATATATGCAATAAACATCTATTAATAGACATAAAAACACGAATTTATAGAGTTTAATATGTCTGAAATCTAGCCTTTTGATTGCAAATGCACAAGATATTGAAAATAATGTTAAATTTGCTAAATACATCATCACATTATTTAAATCTGTCATGATTTTTTTAAATTCTAATTTCTATAAGACAAGATGTGGAGTTGAAAAATCGGAAACTTAATTTTAGCTATAAGTCTGTTTATAAATTTTTTAATCTCAGCTCACACTTATTTTATATGGAGCAGTTCAAACAAAAGTGCGATTTTCTAGTTTTTTTTTTTCTATTTCTTTTTGAACCAATTTTATTCGCTTCATTTTCCATCATAATCCCACAATATCAATGGGTAGAGTCAGACAAATCTGTAATCTGATTTTTTTTATCATAATTATAAAAAATGAAATGGCATATACCTATTATTCTTACCTAACCAATGGCGTTGGGTTTGGACTTTGCCTTTGAAATTATGACAGATATTATAAAAATCTATTTGGTATCGTTTTTGTCAACTAATTAATTTAAATTTTTTTTCTCATTAAAATTATTATATATTTTCTTCACTGTATTATCACAAAATTTATATGTAACTCTATGAGATAAAGTCTTCTTATCCATAATTTTCAGTGTCAAAATTTCTTTTGTAGGATTTGGATTGGAGTTACCCAATATTGCAGACTAGATCATAAGTACTTAATTGAAGGTATTAGCATTTAAAATTCAATAATTCAGTTGAATAATGCAAGTTAATTAATCAACAAATGAAGATTATAATCCGTGATTTCAGCTCGCAGAATCTTTGTTTAGTGAATCGTGACTACGTACTAAAATTATGGTCTTTTAATTCCGATAGTTATTAATTGAATGGAGTCGAACTGAACAATTGAGATTTTGGATTTGTTTATTATTAAATAAATTTGAGTATAATTTACTAAATACCTACATTCACATTTGTTTATTATTGAATAAATTTGAGTATAATTTACTAAACACCTACATTGTTTATGAGTTTACTCAAGTTTAATTGAATCTAAATAAGCTTAATAATTATAAATTATACTCATTCCGTTTCAAAATAAATCTCCTTCCGGAGTTTTTATCATGGATTAAGGAGCATAAAAATTGACAAACATACTCTTAACTAATTAAGAAATTTAGAATTAAAATTGAAAAGAGAATCAAATTAATTCCATATAAATTACACAAAAACATATGTGAGACGGTCTCACGGATAGTTTCCGTGAGACGGGGCCCCATCACCCACAAACAATATGTGAATTGTAGGGTTTGGATGGTGGGTAATTGGGTTGTGGGTTGACCCGTCTCACACAATGCATTAAAACTTTGTGAGACGGTCTCACAAGAGACTTACTTAATAAATTATTGTATCAAATCCCTAAATTTTAGCTAAAAAATATTAATAGGAATAATTTGAGAATAAAATTGCATAAACATCTAAAACGACACTTACTTTGAAAAATTTAGACTCCAAAACAACACTTATTTTGAAATTTAAGGACTACTGTCCATCAACTCTCTAACATAATAAATCATAAATTTTTATAATATATTATCTAACATTTATAATTTAATTATAAAAATACCTATAAATATTTGATATATATAGATATATTAATCATAAATAAAAACATATAACATATATATCAAAATGTCAAATATTAGTATTATATTTTATGAGTTAACTCACGAACCTTTTAAATGAGCTTGCGTACAAGTTAACAAGCTGAATAATGTCAAGCTTAATTAGGTTTGGTTATTTATTTTTATAAATCACATTAAATGATTTTGAACATATTTTTATCAAATCAAATCGGCGAACTATTTTGGTTCATTTATATATATTTATTTTGAAGTATCCAATTTTTTTAACCCACAATTAATATTGCCTATATATTTGTAATTACTATGATCACTTGTTAAAACTTTTTATAAGTTTTTTCTTAATATTGTATCCTTGAGCATCAAAAAAATCTTCCATGATAATTCCTCAAGATTGTAGAGGATATGGATTCATGTTGCATCATACTTCTTAATCCTCAAAAATCACATCCAAGATTAATTGTGGAGGATGTGGATTCATGTCACATCATATATATATATATATATATATATATATATAAAGTTATAATATTACATGGGGGCATCTTATGTATATTGCTCTATAACTTCATAAGTCAAATTTTTAATTAATTTTATGAGTTATGAATATTGTGTTGACCCGTCTCTAATTCATATAACAGTTTATAAGAGTTTTATACCTATTTATATTGTATGCTATACATTATAATTTACAACCAATAAATTTGTCATCTGTTTTTCCTACACATATAAGAATTTCGATCAAGAGTATTTATTTGTTTAATTAGACTAACCAATCTTCATTTATTGACATTCAACAGAAAAATAAAAAATTCGAAAACTATCATTTATGTAAAATTTGAACATGGCCGGGCTGGAGCCTAGTATGGTACATAATTGTAATTATACGTCACTCATGACGTTGAATTTTTAGTAACATGTAAATAAAACAAAAAGAAGTCCTCTTAAAAATTATATAATGGAAGAAACTTCCAATAAAATCTCATATAAATTATTTCTATATAGATTGTGAGATTTTTTTAATCATGTAGAATTCAAACTCACATTCCTAATCTTGAATATGATATACAATCACTCTTATATCATCTAATTATGAATAGTTGTAGTTCAATATAATGAAAATCTCATATCATGTATCATATCGAAAATTTTGGTAATCGAAATTTTTCAGTGTACTAATTATTGTTAGACCGGAAATGAAAAATATATACTGAAATTTTGGTATACCAAAGATATTGTTATATCAAATGAAAAATATATATCAAAACTTTAGTATAATGAATATACCGTTATATCAAAATTAAAAATATTATTTTGTTTAATATATTAATGTGGAATTTTTTTAATTAATATTAATATTTTTAGTATTTCGATATATACCAAATTACTGAAAATTTTGAAGTATCATACTGATTCTTTACCTAACATTTCAAATCTTCGATATTTTTTGATATGATATATGCGGTATATTAATATTTACATTGTTTTTCCCACCCTAATTATAAGCCAAGAAATAATATTATCCTTTCGTCTTATGTAACAAGTTAGATATTTTGTATCATTAGGGCTAAATTAAATCACTCACTAAAGCTCGCAAAACTTTGCAACTACATTTGAGTATTTCGAGTCTACAAGTTTGTATAACTTATAAGGATGGAAGTAATTTCTCCTCATGTCAAATACAGTCTTTCTGCATATATACTAATCTTCAAAAATAAAAAAATACTTTGAAAAATGACAATTTCCAAGTTTAAAATAATGATTTTTTTGAATCGATTTTGAAAGAAATAGTAAGTAATACTTAAAAAAAAAAACAATACAATTACAATAAAAATAAACACTAGCTAATTTTAAAAAAATAGTAATTAAGTAAAACTTTCAAAAAATCATATTTTTCAAGTTTAAAATAATATTTCTTTCAAAATAAAAATAAAATTTTAAGTATTGTTTTCAAATAAAAAGTAGTACTTTGAATCAAGTTTGAAATAAATTGGAAGTAATTCTAAAATAATAATTTTACAACAAAATTAATACTTTTCTGAGGAAAAGTAATATTTTTTTAAGTCACAGACGCATAAGTTGATTGATCCATTATTTGTATCGACCAAGTTTAAGCAATACATTGATTGGACAATTACTAATCCAAAACATAAAGTAGGATCGTAAAACATCGTCGTCAAGTTGTGTGGATCATAAACATCGTCGTCATGTCACACAACTTGTTACCTAATTTAAGTTGAAATGCTATATATATAGTCAACTAGAATTAAAGTAGTGCAATTGTCATTCTTTTCAACAAAAGTCTACTTAATGTGAACAATTGTTCTTTACATCAAATATATTGTCTAATCGTTATCAACAATCACGGGAGAGTATAAATGCTTAGAAAATAATTTGTAAACTGAAAGAGTCTTTGGCTCAATTTATAAAATTAATGTATTAAACATTTTATAAGATCTTTAATAACTTATAAATTCGTTAAAAGTTATTTGGTAAATATTTTTAAATAAAATTAATTGTGTTTATCATGAAATAAAATGTTTATGAGTTTATAAGCTATTTTAAAATATAAATATTGTGTTATTTATAAGTAAGATCTTAGACAATATCATTTACATTATATTTAAATTATACAATATACTAACATTTTATAAGTTTCATTATCTTATTTTATCCAAATACTTTAAGAATTTAATTTTGAATTGTTAAATTTAACAAAGTATAAGTTCTAGAAATTGAAATTTTAAATAAGTTAACCAAACACCCTCTAGAACAAACCAAATCAACTACGTTATTTAAAAAGGTTTTCCATTTTCAACCAACTAAATCCTGTCCTTCACTATTTTCTACTTTTGGATAGAATGAATAGTGGACTCTTCCCCTTATAAGTCCAGTTTGATTTTCTTTTCTTTTATTTTTTTATTTTTTGGCTTTCCGTTTTCAACTAACTAAATCTTGTCCTTAACTATTTCCCACTTTTGGATAGTATAGGTTTTCTCTCTTTTTTTTTTTTAATTATTAAAAAAAAAAAAAAAAACTAGTTTGGGTAGTTAGGCAAGAGCAAATTGGTAAGGATTCATGATAGAAAATCTTTTTTGTTGTATTTTGGAGATCCGGAAATTAGAAACTTTGAAATCCAAAAAAGTTTCATTCTTTTTATTTAATTTTTATATATATTGTAAATTTTATTTTTGTTTAGTAGATTGAAAACAACCTTGATGTGATATGACTTAATATATTTTTAGTGAATTGGATTAATTTTGGATTTTAATTTTAACAGAGAAACAAAGTCTCTACTCAACGTCTCAAATATTTTACTTTTTCAACACTATAATCTATTGCTACAAAATCTATTGTTTTTTTTCAACACTCTCAACTATGCATTTAATTTAAAACAAAAAAAAAAAAGCCATTAATAAGACACCTAAAAACCGTCAACAACTTCAGATTATGACGCGTAATACTAACGATATGATTGGTATAATGAAATGAGGTAGGAATGAAATCATTATTCTTATCTTCATTCTTATTTTTTTGATTTATATTTTTATAAGTGGGAATGATGATTCTCAAAGGAATTGATATTACTAATCCAATTAGACATTCCTTCCTATCTCCATGATATTATATATTCATGTTTATAAGAGAATAAACAGTTTTTTATTAATTGTGATAATTATCATTATTTATTTTATTTTTTCACAAGTTAACTTCCCAAAGTTAAATTATTATATAAAATTGTGAAAATAATATTAAATTATTTATAAAAATAAAAAATATTTTGATTAATAATTTAAAAATAATATAAAATAAAAATATAAAACTAGCAAAACCTAATAAAAATTAAATACATAAATAGTATAAAAATAATTAATAACTATAAAATCTTAAAAACATAAATATAATATGAATATAATTATAATAAAACAAATGATTTTAGTTCTAATATAAGATTTATCTAAAGATTTTTTTTTTTTTGTAAATACATACAAATAAGATAAATGAATATTAGTATAGATAATAGGTTATAAAATATATATAAATACATTGTAACGAAAATATTATTTTGGATAATATAAAATCATATAAAATAATTAATAAAAAATATGATAAATATATTATTATTTAACTACTTTAAGAATATGTAAATAATACAAAAATAGTAAACTAATAATAAAATAAAAAATAAAAAATATATAAATATAATGTACCTTAATATCTGTATAATGATTAATTTTCTATAAAAAGAATTATTTTTAAATTTAAAATGCCAAATAATTTAAATTTGAGTGATATATTGAATATGAGTGTTAAATAAAATTATAATGAAAGATAATTTGGTCAACGATTCATTTAATATTTGTACATTTTATTCGTAGTTATCAATTATAAAATATAATTACAATGATTATTTCGTTCATTTCTTATTCCTTTGTGATATCAATCATAGGAATTATATTTTTATATCAATCATTTCCATCACCATTCAATTCCCACCTAATTTCATTATGTCATACTAATCATGTCGTAAGGGTTTTCTCTACTTTAGATCAGTGGGATGCCATCTTCACGCCAAGGGATTCGTTCTTCACATAATGAAATGGATACCTCAACGAATAATTTATGTTCTTGATATAAAGCATTTTGTATTATCATGCGAGTGATATATGATGAGGACCAATAAACAATTTTTTGATTTTTTTTTAATTTTGTTTCATTTTTTTATAATTCAAAAAATATACAAAATTATAAAATTTAATTTCAGATCATCAATTTGGGCCGAATAGCCTGAAAATAGGACATCATGTGTGTTTCACATGTGATTTCAACCCAATTTGGCAATTCAAACTGAAATTAGGCAAAATTTACGAAACACAAAAAGTTAAAATCCTAAATTACTGCCCGAAAACCTCGTAATTCAAATTGTCAGACCCCTAATTTAGTGTTGGGTTATTCCTCCATAAATAGAAAACCCACATAATTAAATGACTCATAGCCCAATCTCTAGAAGTATCTGTCTATTCTAGAGTTCTTTGGAAGAGTTCTAGAGGAATGAAGGGAGAATTCTTTACAATGGTCTTGAAATGTTCTAGAGATAACATTAGTCTAGAATCTTCCACTATCTAGTATAAATAGATGGGAGTGTAAAAACATTTTGGATTTGAGATAACATTACTCTAGAATTTCTCATTATCTAGTATAAATAGATGAGAGAATTGTGAGTTCCTCGGAAGAGAAAAAGTGAAGTTCATCCTACAATAGATTTTCTTAATTTTTTTTTCCAGATGTTCTTAATATAGATAAAAAAAAACCTATGAAATACAAAAGATCACATACATGTTTTTTTTTATGTTCTTAATAGAGATAAAACTCAATCTATGAATAAGATCACATACATATTTTTTTTCCAAATGTTCTTAATAGAGATAAAGTACATATGTTCTTAATAGAGATAAAACACAACCTATGAAATACAAAAGATGATGTGATAAAATATCAATTATGAAATATATGAGATTCAACTAGGAAATAATTCCAGGATTTTGGAACCAGTCTCAAATCACTCAAAACCGGTCTAGAAAGGGTCGAACCAAACATCGCAAGATTCTGTCAGAACCGGATCTTTTCTGGTTTTTTAGTTATAAGAACTGTGCAGCAGAAGTAAGGGTTTGGTGTAGAAATCATTTTTGCAACAGAAATTAGCTCTAATCTTATAACCGTTTCTTGAAATTGATTGAGGGATATTGTTCTATATATATAGAATTATTACCTGTTGTAATTTCATAATTCAATTTATTGAGATTAGAGAGATACGAGAGATTTGGGTGCTAGGGTTAGCTAGTGAAAACCCTAATCTGTGAGTGTTTTGTAAATCTATTTTCTTCTTCATTTTTTTAGTGGAAATCGTTGATTCTTGTTCTCAGTGGACGTAGGTCACAGTGAAGTGACTAAACCACTTAATTCTTGGCCTGTTGATTTCATTTTTGATTTGCATTTGATCAATATTTAACGCTGTTTAGTTCAAGTTCATAGCTAGGGTTCTTGGTGAAGTTTGCATTGTTGCTGTCAAATTCTTTATAATTGGCACCGTCTGTGGTAAGCGATCAACACCAAGATGAGTACTATGAAGCTTGATGTACAGAAGTTCTCTGGGGCTGAAGAATTCAACCTTTGGAAGGTTCTCATGGAATCTCTTCTCATTCAACATGGCGTGGAAGATGCTTTACTTGCAGAAAATGGATCATCATCGTCTGCAAACGCTGAGAAAAGGAAGGTTATGGAGAAGAAGGCTAGAAGTACGATACTTCTGTGTTTGTGTGGAAAAGCCCTAAGAGATGTGTGTAAATAAACTGTTGGGATATTTCTGACTAGGTTTTGATGAGACAATGTAATATTAGATGATCTTTTAGAGTACCCATATTCCACGATTTATAAGTGGGTTTTTGTTTACCTATCCAGTCTTTCAAGTTGTAAGGTTGAATAGTTGCTTATATCAGAAAGATAGGTAGAACTCTCTCTAGCAGGATTCTGGACTTGGAGGCTTTCATCAAGCTTAAGTTCTCAACATGAAATGTCAGCAAGAGTGAGATAGAAGTCAAAATCAGGAAGCAGACGACAAGACTCTTGAACAGGAAGCTGTTCAGAAGCAGTAAGTGTCAAGGAAGATACGCAAGTCAGGAAGCTGACTGCAATACTTAAGGACATGAAGCTGCTCTGAGGCAGAATTCTGATGTACGAAGAAAAGAAATACTGAATTAAGGATTACGTGCAATAAAGTCTCTAGCCCATTTAATACAGTACGAGGAAGATATTGGAAACTATACGAGGTTGGATCCTGATTAGTTACCAGTAGATAGAAGTTTGTGAAGAACCACTGAGAAGCTGCCACGTGGAAAGCGGCTCTGTATCTAAAGTATGGGATCATTTAATGTGTCTCAGAGTAGGATAAGCTATGAAGCTCAGATCTTTCACACCACATTAATTGAGAAGATTTGAAGATCTTTTGAATTGCAACATGAATCATGTCTCTCTTCAACGGGCATTTTTCAACACATATAAATAGAATGTTAAGAGGACCGTGAAGACTACAGAACAAATTGAGCTATCCAAGTTATTTTGCTATTCTTCATTCTCTCAAAGTCTTCGAAGTTCAGTCACTCAACCTTCAGAAGCAGCCAAGTCAAGCACCTAATCTTTCACGTTCAAGGCTGTCTTCGTGTTACAACAGTTGAAGAAACATATTCTTTTAACCAAAGTGTTGTGTGTGCTAGGTTGTTTATTTGGTATACTTAGTTGATAGGATTATATCCTTGCTAAGTTTATTAGTCTTGTGTAGGCTAATCTTTCCCTGTGTGGGAGTGTGTCCCTGTGTGGAAGTTTGTAAACCCTGTGTGGATGTAGACCTAGGAATCTGGGATTCTGTAGGTATAACTTATTTTGGAAGAGGTTTGTAGAGACGAGTCTTGTAAATCAAACTGACCATAACAAAGTTTCTCCTCAGTGAAGGAGTAGAGTGGACGTAAAATGATTACACCACCTTCAAACCACTATAAGCCATAAGTGTTTACTGCTTATCTTACTTGCAACTTTATCTTTGTTGCATATCTATCTTGTTGCATATATCATAAGCATACTATTAAAACGTACTTTATAAAATCATATCTTGAAAAAAAACGGTTTTTCAATAGAAACTCTATCAAGTTTATTCCGCTACGTTACATTCTGATAACCGGGATAGCAAACTGATTACGTCTAGGGCCAGGTTACTGACTCGAGACAGGATACTGTCTTCCTAGTGAAATAGAAACCTGTTCATTTGTTATTTGTTTTGAAAAGTTTGAAAAATCGATAGAGGTTCATTCACCCCCCCTCTAAACCTCTGGCCACTTGGGACCCAACAAGTGGTATCAGAGCACGTTGGGTTAACTGCCAACATATCTGGCTACCTACCCAGATCCACCCATTTTCTGCTGGTTAAACCGTTTTTTGTTTTCACGTGACCAAAACTCATTGTTTTAGCATAAGCATGGATATCGCACATCACAAGCTACCTATGTTTTTCATAGATGAGTACGACGACTGAAGAATACATATGGAAGCTCATCTGTCAGCCATGCATGACAAAATGTGGTATGTTATCACTGAAGGACCGCCAATGATCTACAAAGCAAACCCTGCCTATGTAGCACAACTTCGTGAATATAGGCGAGCTGAAGAAGCTGCAGCAGCATCAAGTGGAAAAAGAGAAGGTACAACAACTACCGATGATGATACCGAAAGGCCTCCAGGATTCGACTCACGAGAAGCTGCACCAGGCCACAGAAGAACACCTCTACCACAAGAATATATTGTCAAGAAAAGATATGAATACACTCCTGAAGAAAGTAAGAGAGCCAACCTTGACAATGTGGCCAAGAATGCTTTATTTCTCACGCTGGATAAAGACACGTTCAGCAAAGTCAAAGACTGCAGGACAACTAAAGAAATATGGAGTAAGCTAGGAATAATTTGTGAAGACAATGAACTAGCCAAGAAAAATAGGATCTCAAAAGCTACACAACTCTATGAGCAGTTCAACATGAAACCGGAAGAAACTCTAGAGGAGCTAAACTTGAGATTCACAACAATCATCAGTGAGCTGGAATCTCTGGGGAAAACCTACAAACAAAATGAGAAAAACTTGAAGGTCTTAAGAGCTCTACCTTTGGAATGACATAGCAAGGAAACTGCAATGAGAGTCTCATTAGACCTCAATGCAATGAGTACCTTTGATCTATTCTCAGATCTCAAGGCTTTTGAATTTGATATTGAACGAAGGAGAAAGGAAGCTGAAGGTTCAACATCCAGAGTAACAACACTTACTGCTAAGATACAGAATACTATTACAACAAGCGACGGTAAGCTGAAGAGCAGACAAAATGAGGTATCTACTGATGATACTGAAGAAGAGATGACACTTTTACTAAAAAGATTCAAGAGGTTTCTGAAGTCCAATCACAAAGGAAATGACTATAGAATGAAGCCTCAAACCTCAGAAAGGAGTTCCCAAGAAAGACCACAACAACAAGCAAACACAGGTACATCTGACTTGCGTTATAACTGCAGGAAACCTAGACACTATGCCAGAAACTGTCCCCACCCTCAAGTTCACAAGTATACAGAGGATGAAAGGGTGCAGAGAAGAGAAAAGAAGAGGGTTGAAAAACAAAGATTCAGAGCTCTTCTTAGTGAAGCTGAAGCCCTAAAGGCAGCAAGCAGCTCCAAAGAAGAAGCTAAGGATGACTATACATCAGAGAGCGACTCTGACAGCTCTACCTCCGATGAAGAGGCACTATTGTGCTTGATGACCAAAGATTGTGAAGATAATTAAGAAGATGAGGTAACTTCTCAATCTACTGATATTTCAAATTATGAAAAGCTTAACATGATCCAGTCTTTTAGACAGATCATGAGTGACTTTGAGCAGATAAATTCAGCTCATGAAGAACTCAAAGAGGAAACCCTCCAGCTCAAAAGTAAGCATATTGTACTGAGGAAACATGTTGAAAACCTGGAGTATTACAGTACAGAATGTAATAATCTCAAAGTTGAGGTCTCTAAGTTCAAACTGCTAGTCACTAAGCTAGAATCTGAGAAAGTCGAACTGCAAAACACAATCAATGTATATAACAAGTCAGCAAGAAAGACACATGAATATATCCAAGAAACCCAAAATACCTCTGCAAGGAATGGTATAGGATACTGTGCCAACACATCTCAGAAAAATGCCAGCAAATCCAATGATGGAAAGTTTATTCAAGCCAGAGTTTCCTATGATCAGGAACTCTGTCCAGCTAATGGAAGTATGAATAAAACGAGTACTTTGGATAAGGGTAAGAAACCCCTGCTACAGGAAGATATTAGTAAGCCTGCTCAAACCTTCAGAAAACAACATAATCAATATGTTATCAATAGGGAAATAAAACAGCAAACTTCCAGAAAGCAGCAAAAACTCTAACCCTCATATACCAAGGCCTACATGCCAATATTTCAAAGAGCTCATGCTCAGGAAAGGTATAAGGGAGTATCTTCTACAAACAGGAAGTACAAAACCTGGAAACATCTAGTACACACACATCACGAACAGTATTCTAGTAAGAATACCAACAGAAAGAGAATCACCAATGCTTATGGTAAATCAATTATCATTAAGCAAGTGTGGGTTTCAAAGAAGACTAACCACCCAGGACCCGTACTTGTATGGGTATCTAAATCTACCTGATTTACTTGCAGATACAGTTGCCAGGAAACAACAGTGATGTATGGTATATAGACAGTGGCTGCTCCAGACATATGACTGACAACAAGACTGGATTAAGAGACTTCTAACCATGTAAATGACCTAAGGTTGTCTTTGGAGATGACTCCAAATGAAGCACCAAAGACACAAGAAGCTTGATCAGAGGCAATACAAGTATCAGTGATGTATCATATGTCAAAGGACTGAAGTATAATCTCCTGAATATCAGTCAGTTTTGTGACAAAGGATGTTCAGTGGATTTCAACCTCAACAAGTGTCTAATCAAAGATAACAAAACTAATGAGGTTAAGCTTACTGGCACCAGAAAAGACAACATCTACCTTGCTGATTGGAGCTCAACAATGCAACCAACATGCTTTATTGCAAAAAGTACTCCAGAATTAAGTTGGCTATGGCACAAGAGGATGAGTCATCTAAATTTCAAGACAATCAACAAGCTGGCAAGGAAAAATCTAGTAAGAGGATTACCTGATGTTGTCTATAAAAAAGAAAGTGTTTGTGGAGCCTGTCAGAAGGGTAAACAAGTAAGAAACATATTAAAAAATAAGGTTAAAAGATCCTCTCACGGGATAATGGATCTTCTGCATATGGATCTATTTGGACTAGTGGAGTCTGTCAGTGTAAGTAGGAAGAAATATTCCCTAGTAATTGTGGATGACTACTCAAGATTTACTTGGACTATCTTCCTGGCCAAGATATCAGAAACTCAAAGCAGGCTACCAGAATTTATGAAGATGTTACAGAATGAGAAAAGCTTAAGTATTGTGAAAATAAGGTCTGACAGAGGAACTGAGTTCACAAACAAATTCATAGAGAAGTACTGTTCAGAAAATGGGATCAGTCATGAGTATTCTACAGCAAGAACCCCTCAACAGAATGGAGTTGCAGAAAGAAGAAACAGAACTCTGAAGGAAGCAACAAGGACCATGATTGCTGACGCTGGGATTCCTAAGAGGTTCTGGGCCGAAGCAACTAGCACTGCATGCTACACTCAGAACAGATGTCTGATCAACAAAGAACATGTCAAAATGCCCTATAAGATATGGTATGGTATAACACCTAACATTTCATACTTGCACATATTTGGATGCAAGTGTTATATACTGAATAATGGAAAAGAATACCTGAAGACATTTGATGGAAAGTCGGATGGAGGAGTATTCTTAGGATACTCCTCAGTAAGCAAAGCCTTCAGAATATTCAACAAAAGAAGTCTGGTTGTGGAAGAATCAATACATGTGGTATTTGATGAAACACATTATGATACTGCTGAGCTGGAGAAATTGAAGGAAGATGTATCGAATATTAAGATCAATGATCACAATAAGATACACTGATGGAGTTCCAATGCCCGCAGAGGAGATCACTACAAGTGACTCACGGCCACAGGTCACTGCACAACAGGATGCATCGGCACAAAGTGAAGAACAGTAAGTAGAAAATGCTCAGCAAACCAACAGTAATCACACACAGAATACTGAAGATCAACAGACTACCATCCACCAACCTATCTCTTCCTTCGAGCCTGACAGGATATGGCTCAGGGATCATCCAAGAGAACTTGTGATTAGAAATATCAGCGATGGAGTTAGAACAAGGAGAACAAGAACTCAAGAATCTTTACTAGCATGCTTCATATCACAAGTTGAGCCCAAGAGCATAGTGGAAGCCCTTGAAGACAGTAACTGGGTTCAGGCCATGCAGGAAGAACTAAATGGATTCAAGAGAAACCAAGTTTGGAAACTGGTTCCACGACCTGATCATCAAGGAGTTATTGGAACCAATGGGTATTCAAGAATAAGTTGGATGAATCTGGTGTTGTGGTCAGAAACAAAGCAAGATTAGTAGCAAAAGGATACTGCCAGGAAGAAGACATAGATTTTGATGAGACTTTTGCTCCAGTTGCTAGACTAGAAGCAATAAGAATATTTCTGGCCTATGCTGCTCACAGTGATTTCAAGGTATATCAGATGGATATAAAGAGCGCATTTCTTAATGGACTTCTTTCAGAAGAGGTAAATGTGGAACAACCACCAAGTTTTGAAGAACAGGCAGAAGAAAAAGTATTCAGATTAGAGAAAGCTCTGTATGGATTAAAGCAAGCTCCTAGAGCTTGGTATGATACACTATCTCTGTATCTTCTGGAAAATAGGTTCCAGAAAGGAACAGTAGATAAGACTCTTTTCAGGATACAGGATAAAGACAGCATACTGCTTGTCCAAATTTATGTGGATGATATAATCTTTGGATCTACAAACAAGTGTCTATGTGATAAGTTCTCATCCCTCATGCAAAGTAAGTTTGAGATGAGCATGATGAGAGAACTAAGTTTCTTTCTTGGTCTACAAGTCAAACAGCTAGAGCATGGGACTTTCATAAGTCAAGTCAAGTATACCAAGGAACTAATCAAGAAATTTGGAATGGAAAGTGGATCATCTGTAAGTATACCAATGGCCACATCCATTAGCCTGGATAAAGATGAAGATGGAAAGGATGTGGAGATTACTAAGTACAGAAGATTCATTGGATCCCTGTTGTTAGAATAGAAGATAAGTAAATATTCTGTAATTATTGTATTTTATCTTCTTTCCTTATTTTGTGCTGATTTGTTGTAATCTGTAACCATATATTACAACTGTGAATATACGCTACCTCAATTGAGGTTTTCCAATCCTATCACATGGTATCAGCTTAACTCCAGAAACCCTTACCCAATTCCATCGTCGCTGCTGTTCTTCCTCCATGGCTGTATCGGTTGATCTTCACTCTCTCTTTCTACGATGGTGTATATGGTCACCATCAAATTAACATCTTCGAACTATCTCCTTTGGCATGCGCAAGTTCTGCCATTATTGGAGAGTCAAGATCTGATCGGTCTTGTTGATGGCTCATCTAAGCCGCCGCCTACTCTTATTACCAGTGTTGATGGCCGTTCTTCGCCCAACGCCGATTACACTAAATGGAAGGCTCATGATCAGTTACTCAAGGCTTTTCTTGTTTCCACTCTCACTGAGGAAACACTGTCTCAGGTTGTTGGGTGTTCCACATCGCATGATGTCTGGTCCTCTCTTTCCCGTGCATACAGCCACTCTTCGAAAGCTCGGGAACTCAACCTTAAAGACGATCTGCTTTCTACCAAGCGCGGTACACAGACCGTTGCCGAATATGGCCGTCATTTTAAAGCTCTATGCGACCAATTATCTACGATTGGTCATCCGATCGATGAAGTTGATAAATCCTACTGGTTTTTGCAAGGGCTTGGACCATCCTTCTCCAACTTTGTGGTAGCGCAGATGGCATAGGAACCCTTGCCAACTTTTGCTGATTTACTGTCTCGTGCATCCAGTCACGAGTTTTTCCAGAAAGGAATTGATGATTCTGCTTCCACTCAGGCCGCTTTTGTTGCAACAAATAGAGGTCGCGGTCATTCTTCGTCATCCCGAGGCCGTGGTGATCAGCCCTCTCGTGGTCGTGGTAGAGGACGGAGGAATTTCATCCATCACTGTTTTTTCTACCGAGAAGATGACCATGATGTATTTGATTGTCCTCACCGTTTCAATCGCTCTTTTGATTGCAATGCTCGTAACAATCTCACCGCCAATCTTGCAGAAGCCTTTTCTGCAAATTGCAATATTTCTAATGCAAATGCTTCTGATTGGTTTCTTAATACGGGTGCATCCGCTCACATGACGCCTGATGCTTCAAATCTGGACTCATCTTCCTCCTACAATGGCTCCGACAATGTTGTCATCGGTAATGGTACTCCTCTTTCTATTACTCATACTGGCACCCTATCTATTTCTTCTTTCTTGCAATTAAATGATGTGCTTGTTGTTCTTGCTTCAACTAAGAATTTATTATCGGTCAACAAGTTAACCACTGATTTTCTTGTCACTGTCATATTTTCCGAGCTTGTTTTCGCATACAGACTCGGGATACAGGTCGGGTTATCACCAGCGGAATTCGTGAGTGTGGTCTTTACCGTCTCACCTTGAGCAACTCGGTGTTTTCTACTATTTCTAGATCCCGCATTCCCAGTGGCTCATTTGATCTATGGCACTCCCGTCTCGGGCATGTTCATCATTCTATTATTTCAGTATTATGTACTGTTAGTTGTTTAAACACTAGTTCTATTTTGCCTTCGCCAACTTTGTGCTCATCATGCCAATTGGCGAAGAGCTCTCGTTTGCCATTTCGCACTAATGATAAACGCTCTTTGCGAATTTTAGATTTGATACATTGTGACTTATGGGGTCCTGCGTCGGTTCTGTCTACTTCTAGTTTTAAATATTATGTTGTATTCATCGATGATTATTCCCGTTTTGCTTGGTTTTATCCTATGGCTGCAAAGAGTGATTTTTATGATGTGTTTGTTCGCTTTCAACGCTTTGTGGAAAATCAATTCTCGACAAAAATAAAAGCTTTTCAGTCGGATGGGGGGGACTGAATTTACAAAAAAAAATTTACAATCCTTATTTGCATCTAGTGGCATTCGACATCTTATGTCTTGTCCATATACACCGGTGCAGAACGGACGTGCCGAACGAAAACACCGGCACATTACTGAAACTGGACTTGCTATGTTATTTCACTCATCGGTTCCATTATCTTATTAGTTTGAAGCTTTTAGTGCTGCTGTCTTTATTATTAATCGCTTGCCATCGATCATTTTGGACCATAAATCTCCCTATGAACCGTTCTATGGTACATTACCGAAATATGATTGTTTTCGGGTATTTGGTTGCCGTGTTTACCCTTGTTTAAGAGATTATTCGCCAAATAAACTGTCACCACGCAGCTTGCCATGTGTTTTCATGGGGTACAGTTCGCAACACAAGGGATTTTGGTGTTTTGATCCCTCCACAGGTCGCACCTTCATTACCCGTTATGCTCGCTTTGACGAACTTTGCTTTCCATATGCTGCTGCTCACACTTCACGGTCCATCACTGACCTTGACATAAGCTCTTTCAGTGATCCCTCCACACATGCCAAGCCGGTTCAATCTTCACCGTCTTCGGATTCCATCACTGCTCCCTTGCCTATTGGATCCCCTCCATGCACGATGTGTGACACACCCACTGCTGCTGTTCCGCCCACTCCGGAGATTCCGCTGCCGACTCCGGCTGACAATCTTGTTCCACCTCCTCCTGACTAGGTTGCACCTTCTCAGGTCCCAGATCGTATCCACTCCATGCACACCAGGTCAAAATCGGGCATTTTTAAGTCGCATTACCCGGCTGATGTTGCATTCGTCCGTACTTTCTCTCTCTATAATGCTCTTGTTGCTGCTTCCGAACCTAAAGGTGTTAAGACAACAATAAAGTTTCCTCATTGGGTACAAGCAATGGATGAAGAGATGGATGCACTGCGTAAAAATAACACATGGGAACTCGTACCTTGTCCGCCCAGTGTCAACATTGTTGGCTCGAAATGGGTTTTCCAAACCAAATTTTATGCTGATGGTTCCTTGGATCGATACAAAGCTCGTTTAGTGGCTCAGGGTTTCTCTCAACTTCCTGGGTTTGACTTCACACACACGTTTAGTCCGGTTGTGAAAGCTTCGACAGTTCGCGTTGTTCTTGCTCTTGCTATCAATTAGATGTCAAAAATGCATTCTTGAACGGTTTTTTATCGAAGCCCGTCTATATGGAGCAGCCTCCAGGTTATGTTGATCCTTCCCGACCGAATCACATCTGTTGCCTAAAGAAGGCTCTCTACGGTCTTCGTCAGGCTCCTCTCGCTTGGTATCAACGGTTTCGCACATTTTTGTTGACGGCTGGTTTCACTTGCAGTTCTGCAGACACTTCATTATTTGTTTTTCACAAGGATTCGATCTTGCTATATTTACTCGTCTACGTAGACGATATTGTCCTCATTGGAAACAATTCCGCCGCTATTTCCTCACTTCTTGCACGTTTCAAGATGGAGTTTTCAATCAAGGATATGGGTCGTTTGGGTTATTTCCTTGGCTTAGAATTGTCATACCCATCTACTGGTCTCTTTCTAAGTCAGTCAAAGTATACCAGGGATATTCTTAGCCGCGCTGATCTTCTGGAATCCAAGCATGTCTCCACTCCTCTTGCCGCTTATGTCTCGTTTCATGCCGATGACACCCCATTCTCGGATCCTACATTGTATCGATCACTCATCGGCGCTTTGCAATACTTAACTATCACTCGTCCGGATCTGGCATTTGCTGTTAATACTGTCAGTCAGTTTCAGCAACGTCCCATTGACGATCATTTCCAAATAGTCAAGAGGATACTCCGGTATGTTAAAGAGACACTCGACTATGGTCTTTCTTTCACTCCAGGTTCGACTGATTTGCTCGGGTACTCCGATGCCGACTGGGCTAAATGTTTGGATACTCGTCGTTCTACTTATGGGTATACTATTTTTCTTGGCAATAATCTAGTATCTTGGAGTGCGAAAAAGCAACCCACTGTGGCTCGCTCAAGCTGTGAATTTGAGTACCGTGCTATGACGAACACTACCTCGGAAATCATATGGGTTACTCATCTTCTCCGTGAGCTTCGTGCTTCTCCTTCGCAGGCTCATCTCTTTTTATGTGATAATTGCAGTGCCTTATTTCTCACGCAAAATCCTATCTCGCACAAGAGAGCGAAACACATTAATATTGATTACCATTTTGTTCGGGAATTGGTTGAGAGTGGACGTTTGAAGACTCAATTTGTTCCTTCATCTATGCAGTTGGCGGAGGTCTTCACCAAGAGTTTGCCATGTTCGGCGTTCGAGCTCATTCGCACCAAGCTCCGCATTGGTCGCAATCCCACGCTTCGCTTACGGGGGATATTAGAATAGAAGATAAGTAAATATTCTGTAATTATTGTATTTTATCTTCTTTCCTTATTTTGTGCTGATTTGTTGTAATCTGTAACCATATATTGCAACTGTGAATATACGCTATCTCAATTGAGGCTTTCCAATCCTATCACACCTGCTATATCTAACAACAAGTAAACCAGACATAGTTTTTGCAGTCGAAGTTTTTGCAAGATTTCAAACAACACCCAAGGAATCACATCTTTCAGCAGTAAAAAGAATTATCAAGTAACTGAAAGACACTCAAGATGTTGGATTATGGTATCCAAAAGATGGAGGATTTAATCTTAAAGGTTATTCTGATTCAGATTTTGCAGGATGCAAGATTGATAGGAAAAGTACTAGTGGTACCTGTCAATTCTTGGGACACAGGTTGGTTTCCTGGTTTTGCAGGAAATAAACATCTATTGCAACATCAACCGCGGAAGCTGAATATGTAGCGGCTGGAAGCTGTTGTGCTAAGATCTTATGGATACAACAACAACTAAAAGATTATGGAGTAATAGAGAGAGAAACACCCATCTTGTGTGACAACACAAGTGCTATTGCCATAACGTATAATCCTGTCTTCTACTCAAGAACTAAGTACATTGATGTCAGACACCACTTCATAAGGGATCATGTGGAAAAGAAGGATATTGTCCTAAAAAAAGTACACACTGACATGCAGCTTGCTGATATATTCACAAAACCATTGTGTGAATCAAGATTCTCTATGCTGAGAACAAAGTTGGGGATCATCAAGCTTTAATGTGTAAAATTTTATGAGGTTCCTAAGTAAGGGGGAACTAATCTGTTGAATATACTTCAAATGCTTACTCAGCTTCTTGAAACATGATACTGTTCTTTAATCGGAACAGGATTCTTTAATAATATTTGATTTCAGGACACAATAAATTGCAATAGGTTCTGATGATTGTAAACAACATTTATTGAGATCAGCATTCATTGAGTCGTGCAACCTCGTACCAGGAATAGTAACCTGTTTAGTAATGATTACAAAAGAAAGTTTGTCTCTCGCATTAAATTCAAAAAACCACTTTTGCAGTGGAGGCAAAAAAGACGCGGTTCAAACATCTGACACGTCTTTAACAAATTACATATTTACCCCTTAGCCATCTAATCTCAACCACCAAATCATACACGATCTTTAAGTTCTAATCTGGATCGTTGATATTTTTGGATGAGATTTCAAAAATAAAACTGATCATATTTCCTCGTCTTCAACATCACGCCTCCTCAGATACACTCAAAATCCCCTACCAACACTCTGCAAACAAAACTCTCTCAAAATCTCTCTTCATCTTTCAATCTATACACTTATACTCAATGGAAGGAGGAAGGACTACCAACAAAGTGCTGGAAGGAAGACTTGTGGATACAAGCGTATTGCTGGGAGACAAGTCACCATATGACAACAAGTAACTCATTTCTGAAGTTTGGGATCATGTGTGCAACAGCAAGTTGGATGGGCTGTTCACAACCACATATGAAGGATTCTCTAGCATATCGGTAGAGAAGTTTTATGCTTGGGCACAACTATCAGAGGATGAGGAAACTATCTCTTTCAAGTTTGATGGGGATGATATTGATGAATCGCATACTCTGACTGTGGCAAACATCGCCAAGACCTTTGGAATTTCTGATGCGGGTACGACACTCTCTGATCTAGTGGAGTATGGATCAGAACATCTGGAAGAAAGCTGGAACCAGTTTACACTGGATTCTGTCAAGGAAGAGGCAGCAACTAGTAATTTTCCTAAAAAGAAACTCAAGCCAGAGTATGAGTTTCTGCATGACATCCTATTCTACACTGTTGAGGGACGGTGTGGAAGCTATGATAAATGCACCAACCTACGGCTCAGAATGATGACAACCATTGTCAAGGAAGTAAAAGTAAACTAGGCTCAAGTTCTCTTTCAGAGAATTTGGGAGGAAGCAATCAAACCCTGTGAAAAGAGAGGGTTTAGCATTGTAATTTCATCCATTCTGTGTTCATTGGGGATAACACTGGAGAGAAAGATACATTATGCTGCTGGGTGGTACCTAGGAGTAAAGAAGGGGTACACCAAATGAGAGAAGAAGGAGAAGACACCTAAGAAGAAACCGGCGAGCAAGTCACAGGTTTCTGATCCTTCCAGTGATTCAAGCAATGATGAAGGCAAGCCAACTAAGAAGAAGATAGTGAAGAAAGCTCCTCCAAAGAAGAAGAAAGTGACAAAGAAAGATGTTCCCTCTAAGACTGTGACACCTTCTCCAGTAAAAGACACTGATGAATCAAACTCGTCAAATATTGAGAAACAGGTTCTTGAAAAGACTATAGTGCCCTTGGAGCAGACAGCAGAAGAGATTCCTGCTTCAGCTGCTGAAGAGGATTCTGGAGAAGTCCAGAAAGTTCAGGTTGCTGCTCCAGTGAACCAACCCTCTGATGTATCTGACAAAGAGGTTACTAAGATAGTTGCTATACAGATTTCTGATCAAGTTGTTGAACCTGTCATTGAGGAAGTTTAGGAATCAAGAAAGAAGAGGAAAAAGTTAGTAAAGAAAGTAGACACCTCTGTCAAAAGAAGAAGGTGGTTAGGTTAGGATCCAAATAAGAGTTAAGAGAGATCAACACTCTTACCAAAGTGGCGCGATCTATAAAGTCCATCACTTCAAAATAAGTAAGAAGGGCATTGAAAGAATCTGCTCACTCCATCTGGAAAAGATTCACAGTTGCTTATGATGATTGGAGATGGAAGTGACTAGGTCCTGGAGTTGACTTATTAAAATGGACTGATTGGCTGGAAGTGGAAGACATCATCCTAGTATGGATAGGGAATTTTATGACTAAGGATGATCTATCCTAGGGATTTCTACCATTTCTCAGTGAGGATTACATTGGTCGTCAAGCTGAAAGAATGATCCCGCTCATTCAAAATAGGCAGGATACTCTGAATGCCTATGTGCTAGCCAATGCAGGGATAGAAGAGAATAAGAGTGAGCAGTCAATAACGCTTGGGGAAGATTACTCAATGGAAAACCCCACTGCTAAGACTGTTAGGACCCCTACCGAGCTGGAGATGACTGAAGCTCAATTAGCCAACCTCACTATTGAAGAAGCTAATGAAAGAATGTTGCGACTGGGAATGGACGCTAGCAGAGCTGAATCGATGAGGCCACCCAGAATACCGCAGCAAGGGAAAAGAAGTTCGATGGCTGCTGAGACACATGATTCTCCAACATTTACAGGTACCGCAGCTTTTTCCCCTATGACTCGTTTAGACACTATGGATACTGTTATTCAATTGCTTGATTACTCTGTTTCCCTTGTACTTCATGATCGACCTGCTGAGGAGGAAACATCACCTATAATCCATGGTGTTCTAGAGAAGATTAATGAAAAGGTTGCCGATGAAGCATCTGTGGAGGAGGATGCAGAGGTAAGACTCTTTGTACTGGTTGATATCGCAGTACAGAAAGCTCAAGAATTAGAGATAGAGCAAGTGACTTCATAGAAACCTGATCAAACTCTAGATCTTTTACATGAAGCTGCTTCAAGACTTACAGAAGAAAGTCAAGTTTCTACCGCAACTGGGGAGGAAGTTGCTGAAATTCCAATTACTGAAGCAACCACTGACATAAATCCGTCATATGAAACTGGTCAGGTTGCTAATGAAGTAATTGAGGAGGTTGCTGAGGTAGTCGAAGCTCCTACTTTACAGGAAGCTGAGATTACTGTGGAAGCAACGGGCATGAATACTGATGTATCCAATGAAGTAACCACTGTACCTGAACAGGTTATTGAGGGTAATCAGGTTACTACTGATGCAGTAACAGAGGTAATTGAAACTCAAGTAGTTGTTGAGTCAATTAATCCGAAACAGTCCTCAAGCATGGATGTTGTTGAGACGGATCCAACAGAAGACTCACAAGAGAAAAGGGAAAAAGATGATATGTTTTCTAAAGGCAAAGATGTGACAGCTGCGGTTACTGCACAAGCTCCAAATGATGATAATGATTCATCCAGCTCTAGTGAAGATGAACCAGTGAAATCCCCTTCATACAAAGTGATAATGACAATGAAGGAGAGAAGTGTTGGGATATTTCAGTAGTTATCTTGATAAGACAAAATTGTATAACAAAATAAGAAAAGAACAGTTTGCTTAAGATATTGATACCTAGTTTCCACACTGCATGATCACAAGCTTATCGATACTAAAGATAAGATCATGTAATGGTTTTTAAGGAAAACCAACCTTAGGAGTAAGAATACTTTTGAGGATCAGCATGCTGTAGGGAACAGCAAGCTAGAAGAAGTATCCTTAGTAAAAAGGAGATAGGATACTGAAAGGAGTAGTCAGCAGGTTGTGAGAAAGCTGTTCTGAAAGAAGAACTCAGAAAACAAGTAGCTGCACTGAAAGAAAGCTGGAAACAGGAAGCTGTCAGTAATTGACAGGTATCAGGATGCTAAACCCAGATAGAAGAGTTGCAGGATGCTGAACCTCGGATACTGACAAGTATCAGGAAGCTGGCACGGAACAGGAAGCAGACAGACAGGAAGCTGGCTGAAGGTTTCAGGAATAGGGAAGTGTTCTGAAACAGAATCCTATGAGGGACAGAAAACAACATGGAATAACATCCTAAGCAGCAAGCAAGAAGAACTTACTGTTGTCTACTAAGAAGGAATAGGAAGTAGCCAAGGGATCTTTGGAAAGATAAGAACGCTACTCTCCTTCACAGAGTATCAGAAAGAGCATGCAACATGAAGAAAAGCGAGATACTCAAGTAGTCGTTGCATGTACTTCAGTCTTGAGCCTATACCGACTAGACAGGTCAGCAGGAATGTCAGAAAGGGCCAGGAGCAAATAGTAGGCGCATTAAATGTTCATGTCAGAAATAGCTCAGATGCATTTAATACGACCACAAAGAAGATCTTGGAGATCAGAGCTTGATTTCAAAGAAGGAGAAACATCTATCTTCAACGGATACTTCTCAACGGTTAAATCTCTCAAGATCTATAAATAGAAGGTGTGGTTGTTTGAAGAAATTACTGGACAGATTCGAGAGAAAACTCACATATTATCCAAAGCTTTTCAAGCTTCCATTTGTTCAGCCACTCAACCTTCTAGGAGCAGTCTACAACAGCAAAAGAGCTTTCAGAGATCAAGAACTGATTCGCACCAGTTGAAGATTTATTTTCTTTTAACCAAAGTGCTGTGTGTGCTAGGTTATTTATTTGGTGTACTTAGTTGATAGGATTATATCCTTGCTAAGTTTATTAGTCTTGTGTAGGCTAATCTTTCCCTGTGTGGGAGTGTGTCCCTGTGTGGGAGTTTGTAAACCCTGTGTGGGTGTAGACCTAGGAATCTGGGATTCTGTAGGTATAACTTATTTTGGAAGAGGTTTGTAGAGACGAGTCTTGTAAATTAAACTGACCATAACGAAGTTCCTCCTCAGCGAAGGAGTAGAGTGGACGTAGAAGGATTACACCACCTTCGAACCACTATAAGCCATAAGTGTTCACTGCTTATCTTATATGCTTGTTTATCTTTATTGCATATCTATCTTGTTGCATATATCATATGTCAAAGTATTTCATAAAATCATGTCTTGAAAAGAAAATGGGTTTTCAACAGAAACTCTATCAAGTTTATTCCGCTGCGTTACATTCTGATATCTGGGATAACAACCTGATTACGCCTAGGGCCAGGTTACTGACTCGAGACAGGATTCTGTCTTCCTAGAGAAATAAAAACCTGTTTATCAGTTATTTGTTAAAAAAGTTTGAAAAATCGATAGAGGTTCATTCACCCCCCTTTGAACCTCTGACCATTTGGGACCCAACAAGAAGGAAGTATCTAGCTGATCTAGAGGCTCGAGAGAAAGAAAAGACTGATGAAGAAGCTAGACAGACTTTGGATCAGAACTTGGTCTTTTATACTCAAGAGGAATCAAGACCAGGGGATAGGGTTGAGACCCTTGCTGATTCACAAGAACTTATTCTTCAAGGAGTAATGAATATTGTTCAAGGTTCAATGAGGGCCATGGAGACACATCAAATAAATTTGGCCACCCAACAAATTATGAGAGAACGATCACATTCAGAAACCTTGGATGAATTAAAGAAAACACTGGATGCTCTCCTTGGTAAGATACAGACGAGATTGAACTCTGAATTCAATGCTCAACATATTGCAAGAGCTCGGTTTGAGAAAGAGCAACAAGCTGCATCTGAGGCACGAGATAAAATCATAGAAGAACTCAGAAATACTCAGGCTGCACAGAGTTTAACTCAGGAAGAAATTATTGCCACGAATCGAAGCAACAATGACAACATTCTCAACATTGAGTTGTTACTAGGAGAGATAAGGGCAATCATGGAAAGGGCTTACCCAAGGAAAACTGCTGCATTTACTACCCCATTGCTGCTAAAAGTGATGATGCCAAAAAGGGGAAAAGTAGTAAGCAGTTGGTTGAACTAGATGATGAGATGGTTGAAACCTTCTCCAAGGAACTTGATCAAGATGATGATGATGAACTTTCCTTGACCACAATCAAACGCAAGAAATCAGATATTTCTGAACATGGTCAAGGTAGTGATCCAAAAAGAAGAAAACTAGATGATGATGACAATGCAGGTGCTGGAGGTATTGCTTTTCAAGCAGTAAGCAGCACTGCATTACAACAAGAAGGACATGTTACTGCCACTTCAACAAAACTGAGAACTTACAGGCAGCAACCTAGTTGAAGCCGAGGAAGAGGAAGACAACAAATAAGAGGAAGATAACAGACAGGGCTGAGTTCAAATGTACAACCTTATATGGATATACCTGTTGGACCAAGACTGTCTGAGGAAAGATGGAAACAACTTAAGGCTGCAGATGAAGAAAGAAAAATGAAGAAGACTGATTGGATTTCGAGATTGGGAATTGTTGAAATGAGAACACGGGTTGAAGAGAAGATTAATGCAGCTTTTTACTCATTCCCAGATCAAGAAGCTCCTGACTTCAATAAGGAGGATGCCCCAGCTGAGATTTCAGTGATGTTGGATCAAAGACCGGAAAATATCTATCACTACTGGGATCTAAGTGTCTTTGAAGAAGTACACTTGCCTAAGAACAGGAATCCAACATTTGCAGAAATCACTAAGTTTAAACACTCAGAATACTGGAGGTATTTTCGAACCCTTCTTAGATATAATGTCTTTCAAGGTTTCCCAACCTGTGAATTAGTATTGAAGAAATTTAAGAAAATGGCAAGAGAAGGAAAATTGGATCGCCAGAGAGTCTTGGTTGATAAAGTCAAGAAAGGAGAAGAAGTTCCTTACTGTCAGGACTATTGGCTGAGATGGATACAGATTCCTGAGATTGCTACACAGTTGGAAAAATCATATCAGGATTCTATCTTAAACTGGTGGAAAGAAACAGAGTATGAAGAGGTTGTCAGAATGAATCGGCAAGCATCCTCAGGACATGATCTTGTAAAGAG
The DNA here is from genome assembly GCA_954870855.1 of Scutellaria minor. Lineage (NCBI taxonomy): Eukaryota > Viridiplantae > Streptophyta > Magnoliopsida > Lamiales > Lamiaceae > Scutellaria > Scutellaria minor. The sequence continues at coordinate 8,879,472 of OX940729.1, forward strand.
GAAGCTATTTGGTGACAAGGAACCTGACAAAAGTTAGTTCTTCAATTATCTCTGGCTCTCTTTGGCTATAAGCATCTTTTGTAAAAGAATTCTTGTATTCTTTTAGTTTCCTTTCTGTTTTTAAACTGTAAGCATATGTACCAATATGTTGAAAAACTTGCATTATGCTATACCTGTACACCTGTGTATAAAAGTACATCTGTTTTTACTGCTTTATATGGGTTTTGTCATCATTAAAAAAGGGGAAATTGTTGGGATATTTCTGACTAGGTTTTGATGAGACAATGTAATATTAGATGATCTTTTATAGTACCCATATTCCACGATTTATAAGTGGATTTTTATTTACCTATCCAATCTTTCAAGTTGTAAGGTTGAATAGTTGCTTATATCAGAAAGATAGGTAGAACTCTCTCTAGTAGGATTCTGGACTTGGAGGCTTTCATCAAGCTTAAGTTCTCAACATGAAATGTCAGCAAGAGTGAGATAGAAGTCAGAATCAGGAAGCAGACAACAGGACTCTTGAACATGAAGTTGTTCAGAAGCAGTAAGTGTCAAGGAAGATACGCAAGTCAGGAAGCTGACTGCAATACTTAAGGACAGGAAGCTGCTCTAAAGCAGAATTCTGATGCACGAAGAAAAGAAATATTGAATTAAGGATTGCGTGCAATAAAGTCTCTAGCCCATTTATTACAGTACGAGGAAGATACTGAAAACTATACGAGGTTGGATCCTAATTAGTTACCAGTAGATAGAAGTTTGTGAAGAACCACTGAGAAGCTGCCATGTGGAAAGCGGCTCTGTATCTAAAGTATGGGATCATTTAATGCGTCTCAGAGTAGGATAAGCTATGAAGCTCTGATCTTTCACACCATATTAATTGAGAAGATTTGAAGATCCTTTGAATTGCAACATGAATCATGTCTCTCTTCAACGGGCATTTTTCAACACATATAAATAGAAGGTTAAGAGGACCGTGAAGACTACAGAACAAATTGAGCTATCCAAGTTATTTTGCTATTCTTCATTCTCTCAAAGTCTTCGAAGTTCAGTCACTCAACCTTCAGAAGTAGCCAAGTCAAGCATCTAATCTTTCACGTTCAAGACTGTCTTCGTGCTACAACAGTTGAAGAAACATATACTTTTAACCAAAGTGTTGTGTGTGTTAGGTTGTTTATTTGGTGTACTTAGTTAGTTGATAGGATTATATCCTTGCTAAGTTTATTAGTCTTGTGTAGGCTAATCTTTCCCTGTGTGGGAGTTTGTAAACCCTGTGTGGGTGTAGACCTAGGAATTTGGGATTCTGTAGGTATAACTTGTTTTGGAAGAGGTTTGTAGAGACGAGTCTTGTAAATCAAACTGACCATAATGAAGTTCCTCCTCAGTGAAGTGTTAGGATGTATACTATAAGCCTTGTTTTTTGTATGAACATCGTTTATGGAATGAGAATCACATTGGTCATATGTTTGCATTTTATATTTGTTATATATGTTTATGCAATGTCCAATTAATTTATATTATAGATAACTTGGTGTGTGGTGCCACACAGAAGATCATGTTATCAGTTTCTTATAAATTATAAATAGTAGCTCACAACCAAGATGGATTTGGACAAATCATCGGAATGGTTGTAGTGTAGTTTGGTATTAGTCTGTCTTGACTATAAAACTACACTAGTACACTTTGTGTGTATTGAGCAGGACCATTTGAGGTTGTTCGTTTTATACTGACTATATAATAGAACAAGACCTCTGTTATTATGGATGTACATCTTCTTAATCCCTATATAATAACGGGCACGTATGCTCAATGTTTATTTCTTTAATTTGCCAATGGGTGAGATTTATTCATAAATCAATAAACTCGGTGAGTTGGGAGATAGCATTGTTTATATGGTGTTCTGTTGATTATAGAAGGAATCCGTGTCCTAATTATTTAGGATGATAATGTCCCCTTGAGGAGCTCATAAGGATTATCATGTAAACCCTGCAGGTGGATTTAATCCGACATGATAATAAGGATGAGTGGTACTACTCTTGGAATTAGATGTAAATTATTTAAGTTGTCAGTAACTTATTTAATTTACGGACATTCGATATCTTAAACACGGGGAAATAAATGTACACATAATAAGGAGCCCATATTAAATATGGGATTGGGATGGTAGTTCAATAATAATTCTCTAGTGGACTGAATTATTATTGATGGGCTTCAGTTATGTGTTCGGGCCGAACGCAGGATACTAAAGCCCATCAGGAGGCCCAACCCAATTCCTCCTCTAGGTCCCTGGTGTAGCCTATATATAGCTCTTTTCATCAGCGCCTCTCATAACACAGAACTCAGATCACAGAAAACACGTGATAAGTGAGAGAGAGCGGAACTGATTTTTCTCGAAGGATCGTTGGCCACGCAACGTTCGAGAAGGGCTCAGAGGAATACATCAGAAGATCAAGAGGTCTACAAGGGTATGATTTCTTTCCGCTGCGATTTATCTTTGGATCCCGATTCCGATAGCATAGGGCCGGCGATCCGTCGGTTCCAACATGAAGGAGTAGAGTGGACGTAAAAGGATTACACCACCTTCGAACCACTATAAGCCATAAGTGTTTACTATTTATCTTACTTGCAACTTTATCTTTGTTACATATCTATCTTGTCGCATATATCATGAACATACTGTTAAAACGTACTTTTTAAAATCATATCTTGAAAAGAAAACGGTTTTTCAACAGAAACTCTATCAAGTTTATTCCGCTGCATTACATTCTGATAACCGGGAACGCAACCTGATTATGCCTTAGGCTAGGTTACTGACTCGAGACAGGATATTGTCTTCCTAGTAAAACAGAAACCTGTTCATCAGTTATTTGTTTTGAAAAGTTTGAAAAATCGATAGAGGTTCATTCCCCCCTCTAAACCTCTGGCCACTTAGGACCCAACATAAACCACTGCAAGAGCTATATGGAAGAAATTGGATGCACTTTACATGACAAAGACACTTGTAAACAGGTTGTGTCTCAAGCAGAAGCTGTTCTCTTCAAGATCCAAGATGAGAAAAGAATTCTAGAAAAGTTGGATGAGTTTAGCAAGATAGTTGATGACCTCGAGAATATTGATGAGGAGCAGAATGATGAAGATAAGGTCTTACTGCTATTGAATGTCTTGACAAAGTCATACCAGTCCTTCAAAGATGCATTGGTATATGGAAGAGCTACATCACTGACCTTGGAAGAAGTACTGGTCTCCATCAAAACAAGAACAATATCAGGGATTTCAGATAACAAGAGTCCAAGCTTAGGGGAAGGATTAAATGTGAAGTACAAGAACTTTAAGAAAACAAATCAAGGCTCCAAACAGAATCCTCAGAAGTAAGAGACAACTGGGAATAAAGGGAATGAAGATCCTTCTGAATCAAAGAAGTGTTTTTCTTGCCATAAGGTGTGACACTTCAAGAAGAACTGTCCTGATGGGAAGAAAAAAAAAGCAAATAATCAGCAAGCATCAATAGCTCAAGAACAATATGATAATGCAGATATGTTGTGTATCAGCAATTGCCAAATCAAAGATGAATGAGTACTTGATTCAGGGTGTTCATTCCATATGTGCCCTGTCAAGTCATGGTTCACTAATCTGAAAATGGAGAGATGGGGTCTAGTACTCTTAGGAGATGATCATTCATGCAGGATTTTGGGGATTGGAAACATCAAACTAAAGTTACATGATGGAAAGATTAGAACTCTCACCAAAGTAAGGTACATCCCTAAACTTAAAAGAAATCTAATCTTTCTTGGTTTATTGAATGCTGCAGGATATGAATTCAAGATAGAAAAAAAAAGATCCTTGTTACCAAAAGTGACAAGTTGATTATGAAATGAAGGGAATCAAATTGTCTCTATACACTGGTTGACACCACAATCACAGGAAAATCCTCAGTTGTAATAAGTAAGGAATAGACAGATCTCTGGCATAAGAGACTTGGACACATTGGAGAGAAATGACTAAATGAATTAACAAAGCAGAAACTACTTGGTGGGGATCAGATTGCAAAGCTGGAAAAGTGTGAGCAATGCATCTTAGGGAAGTAAACCAAGATCAGTTTCCCAATAGACAAACACACTACTCAAGGTCCCCTAGATTATGTGCACTCAAACATATGGGGGCCAGCTAGGACAGAAACACATGGTGGAGGTAAATTCTTCATAACCTTCATTGATGATTTCTCTAGGAAAGTGTGGGTTTATATTCTTAAACATTATGAAGCTTTTGAAAAATTCAAAGAACGACTAACTCTCCAAGAAAATCAAACTACTAAGAAGATTAAACACTTGAGAACTGATAATGGACTTGAGTATTTGTCAAAGAAATTTCAAGAATATTGCAAGTCAAAATGAATCACAAGACACAGAACTGTAGTGGCAACACCTCAACAAAATGGATTGGCAGAAAGGATGAATAGAATATTGCTAGAAGAGTAATGTGTCTACTACTAAATACAGGCTTACCAAAACCATTTTAGGGTGAAGCAGTGTCAACAACAACTTTTTTTATCAACAGGAGCCCATTATCAACCATTGAATTCAAATCTCCAAATGAGATATGGTATGGAAAGCCCTCTAACTATACTTATCTAAAAGTGTTTGGTTGTCTTGCATATACACACACAAGGCAAGATAAAGTAGATGCTAGGACAATCAAATGCATATTCATTGGATATCCAAATGGTGTTAAATGATACAAAATATGGAGCCTAGAACCAGGATTTCAGAAGTGTTTTATTAGCAATGATGTGGTGTTTAAGGAATCAGTAATGTGCTACAAACAACACCTGAACACTCATTTGATCATACCATTAACTGATCAATCACTGAATGAAGATGAATCACAACAAAACACTGAAGTTCAGGTGGAGCCAAGTGAGCATGTAGAAGAAGAAAATCAAGGAAATCAAGACATCTCAGAAGATGATCAAGCTGATGATAAAAACAATCATCTACCTCAGGATCTAAGAAACTATAACTTAGCAAGAATTTTTTCAAGAGAATTAAATAGGTGATCTTCCGGGGGATGGTGGAGCGGCGGTGGCTTTGCATTCGACATAATGGTAAACCAATTATCTTTAAGCAGGTGTGGGTCCCAAAGAGGACTAACCCCCCAGAACCCGTACTTATATGGGTACCTAAATCTACCTGATTTACTTGCAGGCACAGTTGTCAGGAAGCAGCAAATATGTATGACATATTGATAGTGGTTGTTCCAGATATATGACTGGCAACAAAGCAGGATTGAGAGACTTTCAACCATGCAAAGTACCTAAGGTTGTCTTCGAAGATGACTCCAAAGGAAGCACCAAGGGCACAAGAAGCTTGATCAGAGGCAATGCAAGTATCAGTGATGTATCATATGTCAAAGGGCTGAAGTATAACCTCCTGAGTATCAGTCAATTCTATGACAAAGGATGTTCAGTGTAGTTTAACCTCAACAGGTATCTGATCAGAGACAACAAGACAAACGAGATGAAGCTTACTGGAACCAGGAGATGCAACATTTATCTTGCTAATTGGAGTTCAACAGTGCAGCAAATATGTTTTATTGCTAAAAGTACTCCTGAACTAAGCTGGCTATGACACAAGAGGATGAGTCACCTGAACTTCAAAACCATCAACAAGCTAGCAAGAAAGAACTTGGTGAGAGGTTTATCTGATGTTGCTTATAAGAAAGAGAATGTTTGTGGAGCCTGTCAGAAAGGTAAACAAGTGAGAAGCTCATTCAAAGATAAAGTGCAAACAAGTTGAGTTGAGCCTGTTAGTGTAAATCTCATAAGATTCTAGATCTCCTACATATGGATCGGTCCAGTTGAGCCTGTTAGTGTAAGTGGGAAAAAATATTCCATAGTAATTGTGGATGATTCCTCTAGATTTACTTGGACCATCTTCCTGGCCAAGAAATCAGAAACTCAGAACAGGCTACCAGAATTCATGAAGAGAGTGCAGAATGAGAAGAGCTTAAGCATTGTGAAGATAAGATTTGACAGATGAACTGAGTTCACAAACAAGTTCATAGAGAAGTATTGTTCAGAGAATGGAATCAATCATGAGTATTCTGCAGCAAGGACTCCTCAGCAAAATGGAGTTGCAAAAAGAAGGAACAGAACCCTAAAAGAAGCTACAGAGACTATGATTGCTGAAGCAACCAGCACAACATGCTACACTCAAAACAGATGTCTGATCAATAAAGAACATGATAAGACTCTCTATGAAGTTTACCAAGAAGTTAAGCCAAACATCTCATATCTGCATATCTTTGGATGCGGATGCTATATTCTGAACAATGGAAAGGAGCACCTGAAGACCTTTGATGAAAAATCTGATGAATGAGTGTTTTGGGATACTCCTCAATAAACAAGGCTTTTAGGATATTCAACAAAAGAAGTTTGGTTGTGGAAGAATCAATACATGTGGTTTTTGATGAACCATACTGTGATACTACTGAGTTGGACAAGCTGAAGGAAAATGTATCTAAGTTAAAGATCAAGGATCAAGCAGTAAGATACATTGAAGGAATTACAGTACCTACTGAAGTGGTTACTGAAAACAGTACACAGGTTACTGCATCTGGGAATACAGTAGCGTAGGATGCTGAACAGCATGCAATCAGAATACTGCAGTCTAACAGTAACCACAGTCAGGATGCTGCAGAGCAACAGGTTACTGTTCAACAACCAGCTTACAACTTTGAGCCTGATAAGACATGGCTCATGAATCACCCAAGAGATCTTGTGATTGGAGATATCAATGAAGATGTTAGAATAAGAAGATCAAGACCTCAAGAATCACTGTTCACATGCTTCATATCACAAGTTGAACCCAAGAGTGTGGAAGAAGCTCTTGAAGACAGTAACTGGATTCAGGCCATGCAGGAAGAGCTGAATGGATTTGAAAGGAATCATGTATGGAGATTGGTTCCAAGGCCTGACCACCAAGGAGTTATTGGAACAAAGTGGGTGTTCAAGAACAAGCTAAATGAAATCGGTGTTGTGGTTAGAAACAAAGCAAGGTTAGTGGCCAAATGATACTGCCAGGAAGAAGGAATAGATTTTGATGAGACATTTGCCCCAATTGCTAGGCTTGAAGCCATAAGGATATTTCTGGCCTATGCTGCTCATAAGAACTTCAATGTGTATCAGATGGATGTGAAGAGTGTTTTTCTTAATGGACTCCTATCTGAAGAAGTATATGTGGAACAACCATTAGGTTTTGAAGAATAGACAGAACACAAAGTATTCAGATTATAGAAAGCTTTATATAGATTAAAGCAAGCTCCTTGAGCTTGGTATGATACACTGTCTTTGTATCTCTTAGAGAATGGATTTTAGAGAGGGACAATAGACAAGACTCTTTTCAGGATACAGGATGGAGACAATATACTACTTGTTCATATATATGTAGATGACATCATCTTTGGATCCATAAACAAGGATTTGTGTGAAAAGTTCTCAACCCTCATGTACAAGAAGTTTGAGATGAGCATGATGAGAGAACTAAGTTTCTTCTTTGGTTTATAAGTGAAACAACTAGAACATGGGATTTTTATAAATCAAACCAAGTACACCAAGGAATTAATTAAGAAGTTTGGAATGGAGAATGGATCCTCAGTAATCATACCAATGGCTACATCTATCAGCTTGGATAAGGATGAAAGTGGAAAGGATGTAGAGATAACCAAGTACAGAAAGCTTATTGGATCTTTACTGTATCTCACAATAAGCAGGCCAGACATAGTGTTTTCAGTACGAGTATGTGCAAGATTCCAAACATCACCAAATGAGTCACATCTTGCAGCAGTGAAAAAGATTATCAAGTATCTGAAGGGTACTCAAGATGTTGCCTTATGGTATCCAAAGGAATGAGGATTTAGCCTCAAAGGATACTCAGATTCTGACTTTGCAGGATGTAAAATTGACAGGAAAGAGTACAAGTGGTACTTGTCAATTCTTAGGACATAGACTGGTTTCTTAGTTTTACAGAAAGCAAACATCCATAGCAACGTCAACCGCGAAAGCTGAATATATAGCTGCAGAAAGCTGTTGTACTCAAATTTTATAGATACAACAACAGTTTAAGGATTATGGGATATAGAGAAAGAGACTCCCATTTTATGTGGCAACACTAGTGCTATTGCTATAACACACAATCCTGTCTTCCACTCAAGGACAAAACATATTGATGTGAGACATCATTTCATAAAAGATCATGTGGAGAAGAAGGACATTGTGCTTGAGAAAGTGTATACTGACATGCAGGTAGCAAACATATTCACAAAACCTTTATGTGAATCAAAGTTCTCTATGTTAAGAAGTGAGCTTGGGATTATCAAGCTGTGATGAGTAAGAGTTTAAAAGTTCTTTAAGTAAGGGAGAACTTATGCAGTATTTTAAATTTTTCATGCATTCAGTATACTGGAACAGTATACAGTATTTTATCAAAACAACATTTTCTAACAGTATTCAGTTTCAGGATACAGCAGGTTGAGTATAGGTTACTGCAACAGGTTACTGGAATAGGTTGCTGTAGGTAGAAAACAACATTTATTGAAGTCAACATTTATGGAGTCCTGCAACCTCATATTAGAAACAGTAACCTTAACTCTAATCATTTCAAACGATAAATCGGTGTGTACATTAAATGCAAAACCGTCTTTTTAGAGGAGTTGAAAAAGATGCAATTTAACTTCTGACACTACTTTTAGTAAATTACAGATTTATCCCTCCACTATTTTATCTCAACTGTCAGATCACGCACGTCTCCTACGTCATTTGATCTGGATCGTTGATTATTTTGGAATGTCTTTACAAACTATAAACCGATCAAAATCTCTTTCTTTCCTCTCTACGCTTACACTGTTACTCTCTAAACCTTTGCAATTCTCTCTCTACAATCTCAATGTCATGCACAATTTTCATAGTTAAAATATCAGAGTTCACATTGGGTGTGCAGGAAAAGAAGAATAAGAAACATACTTATAAAAGGTTCAGATACGATAATCGAGTAAAAAAAATTTAAAAACATATGTAAAGTCAGGAAATTCAGAAGCAGTCGAGTCACGATTTTTACATATTCAAAACATCGGTATATCGTCGGGAGAAAAAGTTTAAAACTTAGCAGCGGAAAAAGTAACATGATCCATAAAAAAAACAGCATAGTTTTACAAACGTGAAATGTTTAAAATATCCTTTCAACAACAAGCTTTTGGTAAGCAGTAGAGAAACATGATATGACACCTCAATCTCTACGTGTCTTAGCTCTTATTATTTCCTGTAGTATGAGTACAGATAGGGGGTGAGTGCGGTTGAATACACTCGTGGGAGTAATTTCCATTTTCAGAATTATATAATCAATTAAACTAAGTAAGCAAGCATCAGCATGTCAGGTAAACACAACACATAAAATGCATTGCACATAACATCATATAGGTGTGGGTATTTCCCTGTTGGGATATTTCTGACTAGGTTTTGATGAGACAATGTAATATTAGATGATCTTTTAGAGTACCCATATTCCACGTTTTTATAAGTGGATTTTTGTTTGCTTATCTAATCTTTCAAAGTTGTGTTTTGAGAAGATGAATATATCAGAAACATAGGTGATATTTATGTTAGAAGGATTCTAGACTTAAAGAGATATTGAAGTCAGAATCAGGAAGCAGATAACAGGATTCTGGAACAGAAAGTTGTTCAGAATCAGGAAGCAGACAATAGGATTCTGGAACAGGAACCTGTTCAGGATCAGGAAGCAGATCAGAGAGGATACGCAAGTCAGGAAGCTGAGTGCAGGTTTTAGGAACAGGAAACTGTTTTGAAACAGAATCCTGACGCATATCAGAAAACGACTACTGCAATCAGAACAACATGCAGTAAGTCTTTTCTAGCCTATTCAATGCAGTACGAGGAATACACTGGATACTGTATGAGGTTTGGATCCTGACAAGTTACCAGTAGATAGAAGTTTGTAAAGAGCCAATGAGGTGTTGTCACCTGGACAGCGGCTCTGCAAAGTACTGTAACTAGAGTATGGCGTCATTAATGCGGATCAGAGTAGGATATGCTTTAAAGCCCTGGTTTTCCATACCGCATTAAATGCAAAGATTTGAAGATCTTTTTGAATTGCAACATGGACTATGTCTTCCTTCAACGGGCATTTTCCAAAAACTATATATAGAAGGTAAAGAGGATTGAGAAGACTACTGAACTATTGAGCCCTTTATATCTCTAAGTTATCTTTCTATCAAGAAATTTCTCAAGCCTTCGAGTTCAGTCACTCAACCTTCAGAAGCAGTCAAACCAAGCATTCGAGCTTTCCAGTTCAAGGCTGTCTTTGAGCTGCACCAGTTGAAGAAACTAACATATACTTTTAACCTTTTTGTTGTGTGCTAGGTTGTTTTAGTGAGGTGTACTTAGTTGAAAGGATTTGATCCTTGCTAAATTTGTTAGTCTTGTGTAGGCTAATTTTTCCTGTGTGGGAGTGTGTATCCTGTGTGGGACTTGGCCTAGGAATCTTAGATTCTAATAGGTTTAACTTGTTTGGAAGAGGTTTGTAAAGCTGAGTCTTGTAAAGCAAACTGACCATAACGAAGTTCCTCCTCTAAGAAGGAGTAGAGTGGACGTAGAAGGATTACACCACCTTCGAACCACTATAAGCCATAAGTGTTTACTGTTTATCTATCTTGTTGCATTTATCATAAACATTCTGCTTAAAATATTGTGTTAAAATCATACTTGCAAAAAAACTGGTTTTCATAAAGAAACTCTATCTTTACTTATTCCGCTACATATTGTGATATCGAGTCAGAAACCTGAATCTGCATTCTGCCAGGTTTCTGAAGCGAGTCAGGTTACTGTTTTCTCTGTAGAAACAGGAACCTGGTCATAGAAAAGTTTTAAAATGCAAAATCGATAGAGGTTCATTCATCCCTCTTTGAACCTCTGACCACTTGGGACCAATATTCCCGTCTTACCCTATAAACGATTTCAATACCGTCGGTGTTTTTTACGAACCATCAGTCCTTCCGTGATGTTTTTCATGGACCATTAGTCCATCCGTGATGATCGAGGACCCTCGTCCTCGAATAACATAATCATATCATATGCACGTAACCCAAAACACATAAAGTTCAACAAATCATAGCAATCACCAGCAATTCAATAACATTGGATTACATACATGCATTCGATCATCATCATTATACAATAATTACGGAACGTAAAGACGATTAAAGATTAGAAATTACACCCACCTTGTACAGTGGTGTTTTTCTAATGTGATGTGAGCTCTAAGTCTAAGTTCGTTTCTAATGGCGAAAGCCTACACATGCAAATGAGTTTTATTAGTTCAATGTTATAATAATTACATATTTTATTAAAAGAACTCTCTCGAAAAAAAAAACATCAGAGAAAAAGGATCGAAAGAAGATTTAGAGGTCATGAGGTCGAAGAGGGATCGATAAGGGTTTGATAGGCGAAAGAATGAGCTAAAACGAATGAGAAACGAGTTAGAACGGAGCTCTTAAAGATGCAAGGGTATTTTCATAAATTCTGCAGGATGGTTGGCTTTGACCAAGGATGTTTTTGTAAAAATAGAGAACTTTTGGGGTCTTTTTGATATTTTCAAAACCATAGGGGTTGAAACGTAATTTTCAAAAGTTTTGGGGGTCAAAATCTAAAGTTTGAAAACTTTTAGGGGTCAAAACATAATTTTTAAAAGTTCGAGGGCTAAAAAGAAACTTCTGAAAGATAGAGGACTAGAAAGCAAGGATTCTAAACTTTCCAGGGTTTACACATTGGCCCCCGGGAGTTTGGAATTTGCAGGAAGGCTCCTGCCTCCCTCCACCATTCATCCTCGTCTGCCCCCCTCCACCGCCGCCTGCACACACGCCGGCGACACCACGTCGTCGGCAAACTCATGACAACACCACGCACACACGCCGACTCCCTTGCGCCGGCCACCCACGCACATGACGGCGCGTCCAGAGCCACCCAACTCGCTCAAACACACACACAGTGCACACACACACATAACTCGGCGAGAGCTTCGTTTTGGTGTATAAATCGAACAAAAATGGAGAATAAGAGGAGAAGAGAGGAGGAGAGAGAAAATGGCGATGAGAGAGAAAGTACCGCGACTTCTCCGGTCGATCTACGATGGTGGCGGCGGCGGATAGACGATCTGAGCCCATATTTGGAATGGGCTTGGCGAAGGCTTCGATTTGACATAAAAATTGAATGAAACGGGGGAGGAGGGTGGCGGCGCCAGCGCCGGTGCGGTGGCACTCCGATTGTCCGAAAAAAAAAATAGAGAGAGAGAGAGATTACCTTGGTGTAAAAATTACAAAGTGTGTAAAAAAATTTCTTACTTTGATCCACTTATGCACAGTCTCAAGACTTTCAACATTATTCAATTGGGCCTAGATTGGGCCTCGGACCTCCGATTGGCCTGATTTTCATTTCTATCTCTTCGTCTTTCGTTCGCGAATCTCTTTATATATAATCTATGTTTCCAATCCAATTAAGCATTCGTTAATTTTATCATACATTCAATTAATTTAAAACATGCATTATTTTGATTTTTCTGAAACACGCGTAATGTAAATCACACAATTAAGGGTTCAATTATTTAATTGTCCAATTATGCATTGTTTTATCCTATGCGTCATATCTCTTCCCCTTTAGAAAAAATTTCATCCTCGAAATTTGGAAGCGTACTTAAAAACGCAGGTCTGGATACTTTGCCAGGATTTCATCTTCTTATTCTCATGTCGTTTCTTCTCTTCCATAACGGCTTCATTGGACTTTCACTAGGGTCATCTCTCGATTCCTTAGTTGGTGGATCTTTCTGTCCAAAATGGCCACTGGGACTTCTTCATATGTTAGATCTTTCGCAATCTCGATGCCTTCTTGGTCGATTATGTGGCTCGGATCGTAGATGTACTTTCATAGCATGGATACATGGGAAACGTCATGTATTCCTGCGAAGTCTGGCGGCAAGGCTAAACTGTATGTGAGCTCTCCAACTCGATCTAGGATCTCGAATGGTCCCACGTACCTCGGTCTTAGCATTCCTCTTCTTCCGAAACAATAGACTCCTTTAGTGGGGGACACCTTTAGTGGGGGACACCTTTAGTGGGGGACACCTTTAGAAAAAAATTGTCTCCCACATTGAATTTCAGCTCTCTGCGTCTCTTATCAGCGTATGACTTATGTCTATCCTGAGCCACCTTGATTCTCTCTCGGATCTTCTTTATCACTCCCACTGCTTGCTCGACCAAGTCGGGTCCCAAAACTTTTTTCTCGCCCACCTCGTCCCAACATAGAGGTGAACGACACTTCCTCATATATAATGTCTCGTACGGTGCCATTTTGATCGTCGACTAGTAACTGATGTTTTATGTGAACTCCACCAGACATATATGATCTTCCCAGCTTCCATGGAGATCTAGAACACATGCCCTCAATATGTCTTCCAGGATCTGAATTGTCCTTTCTGACTGTCCATCTATTTGGGGGTGGAAAGCGGTGCTGAAAGATAATTTGGTCTCTAGCTCCCTATGTAAGTTCTGCCAGAATCTGTATGTAAAGCGCGGATCTCTATCTGATACGATGGAAACTGGTACGCCGTGTAACCTAACGATCTCTTTTAGGTAAATCCGAGCTAACTTATCTAAACCGTAGGTCATCTTGATCAGGAAGAAATGGGCAGACTTAGTCCTGTCCACAATCACCCACACGACATGATTTCCTCGCATGGTTCTCAGCAATCCCACAACAAAGTCCATGACGATGTGCTCTCATTTCTACTCTGGTATCTCTAATGGAGTTAGCATCCTAGCTGGTCGTTGGTGTTCGGCTTTTACTTGTTGGCAGATTAGACATTTTTTTATGAAGAGTCCAATGCTTCCCTTCATGTTCCTCCACCAGAAACTCATTCAGGTCCTTATACATCTTCGTACCACCAGGATGCGCAGATAGCGGCGAGCAATGGGCTTCTTCTAGAATTTCCTTTCTCAGCTCTTCGTCCTTTGGTATGCACAATCTTTCCTTGAAGATTAGGGCTCCATCTGTCGATAACACGAACCCTTTCACTTTCCTCCTTTCCATATGAACTCTCATTTTCATCAGAAACTTGTCACTTCCTCATGTCTCGATTATACGCTCATGGAGAGTGGGCTTCACGAACAAAGCTGCAACCTTAGCCTTGATGCTGCTCGGAGGCGTTACCACTTTCAAATTCAACTTCGACATCTCTTCTCTCAATTGGTTCTAGCCTGTGATCATGTACGTCGCAATCCCTTTTTTCTTTCTGCTATACGTTCGCTTTTCCTGGGTAATATAGGAACGTGCAATCGTAGTTCTTCACTAATTCCAACCATCTCTTCTGCCTCATGTTGAGCTCCTTCTGTTTAAAGAAGTACTTCAGACTCTTGTGATCAGTGTAGATCTCGCACTTTCTGCCAGAGATAGTGTCTCCAAATCTTGAGAGCGTATACCACTGCGGCCAACTCTAAATTGTGTGTTGGGTAATTCTGCTCATGAGTCTTCGGATGCCATGACGTATAGGCTACCATTTTTTCTTGTTGCATCAGGACGCACCCTAAGCCTAGTTTGTACGCATCACTATAGATCACGAACTCTTTCATCACATCCGGCACTGTTAGGATTGGAGCCTCTGTCAATCTCTTCTTCAGCTCTTAGAAGCTTCATTCACACTGTTCGATCTACTGAAATTTTACATCCTTATGGGTCAGACGGGTTATGGGAGTGGCGATCTTTGAAAACCCTTCGATGAATCTCCTGTAGTAACCAGCTAATCCAAGGAAACTCTGCACTTCATTGACGTTCATTGGAGCTTTCCAATTACTGACAGCTTCCACCTTTGTAGGGTCCACTTCAATCCCTTTTGAGGATACAATGTGTCTGAGAAAAACTACTTTATCGAACCAGAACTCACACTTCTTGAACTTTGCAAAAGGTTTCTCCTTCCGTAGAGTCTCCAACACGATCCTGAGATGTTGTTCTTGGTGTGCCTTATCACATGAGTAGACCAGGATGTCGTCGATGAACACTATGACGAAGCGGTCGAGGTACGGATGGAAGACTCGATTTATCAAGTCCATAAAGACAGTGGGTGTGTTGTTAAGTCCAAACGGCATTACCACAAACTCGTAGTGGTCGTACCTTGTCTTGAAGGTTGTCTTTGGTACATCCGCCTCCTTGACCTTCACCTGATGGTATCCGGACCTCAAGTTGATTTTCAAAAACACACTTGTTTCTCTTAACTGATCGAACAGATCTTCAATCCGAGGTAGATGATACTTATTCTTAATGTTCTCTTATTCAGCTCCCAATAATCAATGCACATCCGAAAGCTTCCATCTTTTTTCTTTACAAAGAGCACTGGATCTCCCTAAGATGACACACTTAGACGAATAAATCCCTTGTCCAGGAGCTCTTGTAGTTGGACCTTCAATTCTTGTAGCTCATTCGGTGTCATTCGGTATGGCGCATTCGATACTGGTGCCGATCTTGGTAAAAGATCGATCTCAAAAGTAATCTATCGATCGGACGGAGGACCGAGCAGGTCTTCCGGAAAAACATCCACATACTCTCTTACGACAGACACCTTTTCAACAGGATTCATCTCCTGTTTGAAATCCACCATGTTCACCAACCAAGCTTGGCAATTTCTTTTACTGAGCATCTTAGTTGTCTTCATAACTGATACGACCTTCGGGTTAACTCCAATTCGCATCCCATGAAACGTGAACTCCTCATTTTTTGGTATCTGAAAAGTAATCTCTCTTGCATGGCACTTGATTACTGTATGATTCATCTTAAGACAGTCTATTCCCAGTATTACGTCGAAATCTTTCATCTCTAGTGCATACAGATCGGCTAAAAAAGTTCTATCCCCGAATGCAACTCTCAGACCTCGATAAAAGTGTCACATTCTTATTGTCCTTCCCGATGGAATACTAACTTCTAGGGCTTCAGCGACTACCGTACCGTTCTCAAGTTTCAAAAAATCACAAAATCCGACAAAGACGAATGAGTGGGTTGCCCCAGTATCAAACAAGACAAGAGCAGGGATATCGGATACTATTAGCATACCTGACATGGTCTCCGATCCTTCAGTAGCTTGTGAGTGGGTGAGGGCGAATGCTCGAGCCTGGCCTGTTCCTGATCTTAGTCTCAAAGCTGCAGCTACCGGGTTTTTGGACTTTTGGCAGTTGCTTGCTATATGTCCAGGCTCTCCACACATATAGCAGTTTCGGGTTTCTTGGAGGAAGGGTCCTACATGCGCCCTTTCACATTTGGTGTAGGTGTTTTCTGGTCTGGACGTAGGGAGAAGCGGGGCATTGTTGGTCCGTGGGGTCTTGTTCTGGTTGAAGTTTCGGTTGGGATCGTTCCACTTTCTCTTCCCTGTCGTCACTTTCACTCTCTTGGGTGGTACCACATCCAAGCATAGCCGGAAAGCAATCTCTTGAGCGTTTCTAATGACCGCAGTATATATTATAGCACCCTGTCTAGCTAGAATGGAGCTGATCTCCGAGTAAAGACCCCTTTCGAAACGTCTGGCCCTCTTAGCATCCATGTCCACCAGATGAGGTGCATATCGGCTTAACTGGTTGAATTTTCTTTCATATTCTCCCACGGTAGTGGTTCCCTATTGTAGGTGTAGAAACTCCATCTTCTTCTTATCGCGGTATGATTGGAGTATAAAGGTTTGCAGAACCACTTCCTTGAAGGCTTCCCAGGTCAAGGTACCTAGTTGTTCCAGTATTACGGTTCTCGCATATGACTCCCACCAATGATCGGATTCCTCAATAAGTTAAAAAACGGCACAAGAAACATTCTGCTCTTCGGTGCAGGACAAATATCTGAACAGGCGATCTAATGACCTCAGCCAGGCTCTCCTCTTCCATTGAAGGTTGGTGGATTGAACCGTCGGAATCGCTCAATCACTAGATTCGCATCGTTTCTCGTAGAGGATGGTAGTGCGGGATGTGTTGTCTCAAAGTGTCGGACCAGACCCCTCAACATAGTCACCGGGTCCTCCATCATTGCATCGACATCGTGTTTAGGTTGGTTTTCCACTGGTGGCTGGTTGTCCATTGGTATTAGTCTCTTCTTGGTCGACCATGTGACATAACCTTCTAGAAAAACATGACATACGCGTTATACAAGAGATATTATAAATAGATCCCAAAACCATGATTCGCAAAAGAACATCAGACACGACGTAGAAATAAGAGAGAGAAAAGTGAAGGTAAATATATCGTAGAACAGAGAGAAAGAGGAAAACGATAAACATAAACATAAACATAAACATAAATCCATACAAGATCATGAGTTCCAAAGCAAAACATCGTCATACGTCATATCCTATAACGTGTCTATGGCCCTAAGGGTCCAAAACACAACACTCTTAAACTACACCTACACCACTATGGCGGTGGCTCCTGCTGCTGGTAGCAGTGGTAGTAGTCCCCGGTGCCTACGACGGGGAGGCTCTGGGTCCTCCTCCGGCTCCTCCTCAGGATCCTCCTAAAAATTTCTATCACTACTCGAAGGGTCGTACGGCTTGGGCTCTGGCATCGTAGGTTGTCCCTCTCATACCCACACATCGAGAAGGATGTCTATGAAACGTATAAACAAAATGATCGGCAGGCCACTGTAGATAGAGTACACTACCTCATTTCGGTATGTCCTTCGGGTAAAAGCCAACCATTTGTCAGACAATACCACCACGACATGCTGGCATGCCTGGTCGTGTAATACACTATCGTCCGTCCTTCTCCATAAGGTGAGTAGCCGAGCCATGAACTTCTCTGTCCCATTTTTATAGTTAAAATATAGGAGTTCACATTGGATGTGCAGGAAAAGAATGATAAGAAACATACTTATAAAAGGTTCAGATACGATAATCGAGTAAAAAAAATTTAAAAACATATGTAAAGTCAGGAAATTCAGAAGCAGTCGAGTCACGATTTTTACATATTCAAAACATCGGTATATCGTTGGGAGAAAACATTTAAAACTTAGCAGCGGAAAAAGTAACATGATCCATAAAAAAAACAGCATAGTTTTACAAACGTGAAATGTTTAAAATATCCTTTCAACAACAAGCTTTTGGTAAGCAGTAGAGAAACATGATATGGCACCTCCCCCTCTGCATGTCTTAACTCTTATTGTTTCCTGTAGTATGAATACAGATAGGGGGTGAGTGTGTTTGAATACACTCGTGGGAGTAATTTCCATTTTCAGAATATATAATCAATTAAACTAAGTAAGCAAGCATCAGCATGTCAGGTAAACACAACACATAAAATGCATTACACATAACATCATATAGGTGCAGGTATTTCCCATCTTAGCCTATGAACGATTTCAGTACCGTCGGTACTTTTTACGGACCACCAGTCCTTTCGTGATATTTTTTACGGACCACTAGTTCCTCCGTGATGATTGAGAACCCTCGTCCTCATATAACATAATCATATCATATGCATGAGCATCTAAAACACAGCATGTAACCCAAGACACAAAAAGTTCAACAATTCATAGCAATCACCAGCAATTCAATAATATTGGATTACATACACGCATTCGATCATCATCATTATACAATAATTATGGAACGTAAAGACAGTTAAAGATTAGAAATTACCCTCACCTTGTTTGGTGGTGTTTTCCTCATGTGATGTGAGCTTTAGGTCTAAGTTCGTTCCTAATTGCGAAAGCCTACACATGCAAATAAGTTTTATTAGTTCTTTGTTATGATAATTATATATTTTATTAAAAGAACTCTCGAAAAAGAAGTGTTAGAGAAAAGAGATTGAAAGAAGCTTTAGAGGTCATGAGGTCGAAGAAGGATCGATAAGGGTTTAATAGGCAAAAGAATGAGCTAAAACGGACGAG
This sequence comes from Scutellaria minor, assembly GCA_954870855.1. NCBI lineage: Eukaryota > Viridiplantae > Streptophyta > Magnoliopsida > Lamiales > Lamiaceae > Scutellaria > Scutellaria minor. Next base: position 8,898,439 of record OX940729.1, read on the forward strand.
AAACGAGTTAGAATTGAGCTTTTAAAGATGCAAGGACATTTTCGTAAATTCTGCAGGAGGGTTGACTTTGACCATGGGTGTTTTTGTAAAAACAGAGAACTTTTGGGGTCTTTTTGATGTTTTCAAAACCTTAGAGGTTGAAACGTAATTTTTGAAAGTTTTGGGGATCAAAGTCTAAAGTTTGAAAACTTTTAAGGGTCAATACATAATTTTTGAAAGTTCAAGGGCTAAGAAAAACTTCCGAAAGATGGAGGACTAGAAAGCAAGGATCCTAAACTTTCTAAGGTTTACACATTGGCCCCAGGAGTTTGGAATTCGCAGTCTCCCTCCACCCTTCACCACCGTTTGTCTCTCATTCCACACCTCCTGCACACACGCCGGCGACACCATGTCACCGGCAAACTCTCAACAACACCACGCACACACGCCGGCGCATCTTGTGTCGGCCACCCACGCACACGGCGGCACATCCAGCACCGCCGAACTCGCTCAAACACACACACAGTGCACACACACAGCTCGGTGTTGCCACCCATGGTGGTGCCCCCAACCCCAATACCACACACACGACACAACGGTGACGAGTGAGAGAGAGAATGAGAGCTCTAGCGAGGCGAGAGAGAAAGAGAAACGAGAAGAGAGAGAGAGAGAAATTAGGGGAAGCTGGAACTTTGACTGGTCGTTACCGATGGAGGAGACGGCCAATCAGAATTCCGAGCCCAAATTCGTAACGGGCTTGGCGAGAGCTTCGTTTTGGTGTATAAATCGAACAAAAATGTAGAATGAGAGGAGAAGAGAAGATGAGAGAAAAAATGGCTAGGAGAGAGAAAGTGTCGCGACTTTTCCGGCCGATCTACGGTGGTGGTGGCATCGGATGGATCTGAGCCCGGATTTGGAACGGGCTCGACGAGGGCTTCGATTTGACATAAAAATCAAATGAAACGGGGAAAGAGGGTGGCGGCACTGGTGACGGCGCGGTGGCGCTCCGGCAGTCCGGCCATTGGAAAAAAAAACACAGAGAGAGAGATTACCTTGGTGTAAAAATTACAAAATGTGTAAAAAAATTTCTTACTTTGATCCACTTATGCACATAGTCTCAAGACTCTCAACATTATTCAATTGGGCCTAGATTGGGCCTCGGACCTCCGATTGGCCTGATTTTCATTTCTATCTCTTCATCTTTCATTCGCAAACCTCCTTATATATAATCATTAATTTAAAACATACATTATTTCGATTTTTCTGAAATGCACGTAATTTAAATCACACAATTAAGGGTTCAATTATTTAATTGTCCAATTATGCATCATTTTATCCTAGACGTCACACTCAAGTTTTTACAGATCATCAATGGTTGCCGCTAACATTGTAAGGGAGACCAAGGTTGTTGGAGGGAGGCTGGTCAACACGGAGATCATGTTGGGGTCTGAGTCGCCTTTTGAGGATAAAGACCTCGTCGCAGAGGTCTGGGAACAAGTTTACAAGAGTGATCTTTCTGTGCTCTTCACCACCAACACTGGGTTCTCTGCCCGGTCTGTGGAAAGGTTTTATGCCTTTACCACACTATCTGATAATGAAAAGACGATAACCTTCCAGATGGATGAAGATAGCGATGACTGGTACACCCTGATAGTCAGAGACATCGCTAAAACCTTTAACATCTCCGATAAAGGGATGAAGCTTGCTGACTTGGAGTGTATGGGTCAGCATATTTGGAGGAGAGTTGGAACCAATTCAGACTGGGTTCTGTCAAGGAGACGACAACAAGGAATTTTGATAAGAAGAAACTCAAACCTGAATATGAGTTTCTGCATGACATCATTTGCTATACCGTTGAAGGTTGATGTGAAAGCTACGACAAGTGCATCAATCTTCGAATGCGGTTAATGACTGTGATTGTTCATGGAGACGTAGTCAACTGGGCACATTTCATCTTCAAGAGGATTTGGAAAGAGGCCACCAAGCCAACAAGCAGGAAAGACTATGGGATCGTCCTCACCTCCATCCTCGACAAGCTAGGCTTACTATTGGAGAAACTTGTGCCAATCACTTCTAGCTAGTTTCTCGGTGTGAAGAAAGAATTCACGAAACAGAAGAAGGGCGAGAAAAAGGCCCAGCAACCAAAGAAGAAGAAACCTACGGCCAAACCACAGGTTGTTGAAATCGATTCTGATGACTCTGGCAGTGATGATGATAAACCAACGAGGAAGCCGGTGATGGAAAAAGCTCCCCTAAAGAAGAAGCAGAAAGTGAAGAAGACTACTCAGGAAGCTTCTCCCCCTATTGCTGAAGAATAAGTTCCTGATGATGAAGGAAGGGATGCTGTCCCCAAGGAACCTTCTAATGATATTCTATATCCAGAATATCCTATTCCTGACTAGGAAGCTGTTGGAGGTTAGGAAATTGAGCCAAAAGCTGAACATGATACTGTTGCATAGGTTGCTGATCAACCTGACGAGGAGTCTACTAAGCAGGTTACTGCTCCAAGAGAAGATGAGTCTCAGGCTATTAAGCCTGAATTGCACCAGCTTGCTTATATGTTGGAAAGAAAGAAGAAGAGGAAGAGACTGGTGAAAAGCAAGTCAGGCTTGGGAAAACTTGCAGAAAAGCTAGAAGAAAGGACAAAGCGAAGGTCGATGGGACCGAAGGATGCGCTGAAGGAGATCGACACTTTAAACAAGGTCGAAGGCTCCATTGAATCTATTGATGCAGAGGCTATAGAGAATGTCCAGATAGAGACTGCTCAATCTATATGGAGAAGGTTTGTCACCGTCTACGAGACTTGGCGGTGGATGAGGCTTTACTCAGGAAGGGACTTGGTCCAATGGGAAGATTAGCTGGAAGTTGAAGATATTATCCTTACTTGGATAGTTAACTTTATGGAAGATCCTGATACTCTTCCCAATGGGCTTCTACCTCTCTTTTCTGAAGGTTTCATTGATCAACTTACTGATCCCATAATGGCTAAAATCTTTGAGAGGTAGGAGAAGTTGTTTGCCCACTAGGAGGCCAAGAGCAAGGCTAAGGAGATGATGAGCGAGAAGTTGATGACAGTAGGAAAGGACAACACATTGATGAACCCCAGCACCGAAACTGTTAGGACCTCAATAGAGTTGGAGCTTGCTGAAGCTCAATTAGCTGACCTCACCATTAAGGAAGCCAACAAAAGGATGCTACAGATAGGGCTGGAGGCAAGCAGAGCTCAAACCACTCAACCCCTCAGAATTTTACAGAAAGGAGAAAGAAGCTCAAGAGCTACGGAAGCACATGACTCTCCACCCTTTACAAGTATTGCAGCTCTCTCTCCAATTACTAAATTGGATGCGATAGAATCTAAAGAATAATTGGTTGATTACTCTAACTCCCTCATTTATCACGTTGTACCTTCTGAAGGGGAATCATCACCGATCATCTATGGTATGGTAACAAACATCGAGAAGGAGTTTGGTGATGAAGCATCCGAAGAGAAGGTTGTGGAGGCGGGACTCTCTGTGCTGGCTACTATTGCAGCACGGGTTGCTGATGACAAAGCTGATGAGACTCTTGAACTTCTACATGCTGCTGTCACTAAGCTTGTAGAAGTGAGTCAAGATATTGTTGCCACTATTGAGCAAGTTGTTGAGGTAACCGAAGCTACTGTCATTCAGGTAGCTGAGGTTACTGTGGAAGCTGAAGTTGTTGTTGTTGGTGAAGCCACCAAAGTTGCTGCTGTTGAAATTACTGAGGTAACTGAGACTACTATTGTTTAGGTAGCTGAGGTTGCTATTGAAGAGAAAACAGTTGCTGAGGTTACTGAAGAATCTGTTGAGACAGTTTCTCCCCCAAAGACCTCTGGCGCGGAAACTGTTAAGACAGTACCGGTGGAGGAGATAGAAGGAAAAGCTAAGGAGGAAGAAAAACCTGCAAGAGGTAAAGAAATCATTGTTGCTGCTCCTGCACCAAATCCTGATGATGGTGATGATTCATCAAGCGATAGTGATGATGAACTTGAAGATTCTCCTCCATATATAGAACCTTTCAAAGTTAAGATGACAGGGGAAGAAAACAGAAAATATCAGGCAGAGCTAGTAGAAAAAGCTAAGCAGCAAGCTGAAGAAAAAGCAAGTCAGGCCATGGTCCTCTATACTCAAGAGGAAGCAGGACCAGTGGTTAGAGTTAAGACTCTTACTGACTCACAAGAGATATCTCTTCAAGGAATCATGAATGTCGTTCAAGGGCTGATGAGGGCCATAGAAACTTATGAGATGAATATGGCCACAGGCATCCAAATGTGAGAAAGCGCATACTCTTCATCTATGAAAGAATTGAGGAATGAGTTATCTGAACTCCCTTCCAGAATACAAAACATGATGAATGAGGAATTCAATGCCTAGTACCAGGCAAGACAGAGATTTGAACGTGAATAACAAGCTGTGTTTGAAGCTCGAGATGTGACTCTACAAGAAGTCAAAAGCTCAGTTGATGGGGTAAAGAGCAATCAGACTGCACAAAATATGGTACTAGATAACAGCAGGAAAGCATCTCTACCCAAGGTCGTGATGTTCGAAGTGTCAAGGACAGGATTCTGAACCTTGAACAAAAGATGAGGGCCATTATGATGAGAGTCTTCTCTACTGAAGCTGCTGAAGTTACTGCCCCACTGCTAACAAAGTTGATGCCAAAAAGGGGGAAAGTAAGCAGCAAGTTGAGCCAGATGTTGTAGAGTGGATGCTACTGCAAGGGAGATTGAGGAAGATGATGATGATGACGATATTCCTCTAACCAACATAAGCAGAAAGCGCAAACGTTCAGATTCTGGACATGGTCAGAGAATACTGCATCACTGCAAGAAGCTAAAGTTGTTGCACCTACACGACAGAGAACTCACAAGCAGCAAGCTAGCAGAGGAAGAGACAGACAGCAAGGACTGCAGTGAACAGATCAGGATCCTTATGCCAAACCATTTATGGTCATTCCTGCAGGTCCAAGATTAAGTGAAGAAAGATGGAGACAGCTTAAAAAAGCTGATGAGGAAAGAAGGAGGAAGCAAGCTAATTGGATGTCGAGGTTGGGAAAAGTCGGACCAGAAAAGTCACAAGTTGTTGAGAAGATAGATTCAGCCCTATATTTTTTCCACCTCAGGAAGCACCTGATTTTGACATAGATTATGTTCCTCCTGAATTCTCAGTTTTGCTAGATCAGAAACCTGAAAGGATGAATATGGGTTGGAATCTCAATATCTTTGATCAAGTCTATTTGTCGAATAACGGAAACCCATCATTCGAAGAGATCACCTTCTTTAAAAGATCCGAATATTTGAAGTACTTCAGAAACCTATGCATCCATGATTATTTTCGAGATTTTTCTTCTATTGAAAAAGCCTTAAAGATGTATGGGGAGATGGCAAGAGAAGGAAAGCTAGACATTCAACTAATCATGCAGGACAAAGTTAAGAAATGAGAGCATATTCCTTTTGCAGGGATTTTTGGCTAAAGTGGATACAGGTTCCTGAGATTTATGAGAAGATGGAAAGATCTTATTAGGAATCTATTTTGAACTGGTGGAAAGACACCAAGTATGAGGAAGTTGTCAAACAGAATCAAGCTAGCTTAGGACATGATTTTGTGAAGATGAAGTTGTTTGTCGACAAAGAAACCTGAGGAAGTGGAGCTTACTATGTTTTCTCAGAAAGATAGTAGAGTAAGCTCTTCTTGTAAAGAATTTTATTTATTCTTTTTATTTTCTTCATTTTATTTGTAAGCTCTTCTTGTAAAGAATTTTATTTATTCTTTTTATTTTCTTCATTTTATTTATGAAGCTGTAAGCTTGTAATTGATTGATGTTAGCTTACATTGTACTATACTTGTACATAATACTCGTATAAAAGTACATCTATTTATGCTTCTTAGTATGAGTTTTCTCATCATCAAAAAGGGAGAAATTATTGGGATATTTCTATTAGGTTTTAATGAGACAATGTAACTTTATAAAGAAGTTAGAGTACCTCATTTTCCACATTGTGTAAGTGGATTTTAGTTTGATAAGTTTATCTTTCTAAGTTGTATTTTGTAAAGATGTAAAAGATCAGAAAGATAGAGAATACTGATGTCAGCAGGATTCTGAAGATGAAGAAGTTTCAAAGACTAATTTTCAGCTAGGAAAGTCAGTAAGTAGAAGAAAAAAAACAGAATCAGCAAGCTGGATCAGTAAGCAGCAAATAAAAAGAAAGCAGTAAGGCAAACTGGAAGCTTACTGCAAGATTCTGGAACAGGAAGTTGTTCAGAATCAGGAAGCTATCGCAGATCAGGAAGTTGACTGCAGGTTTCAGGAACAGGAAGCTATTCTGAAACAGGAGCAGACGCAGATCAGAAAGATGGCAGAACAGAAAGCAGCTACTGCAACCTAAGCAACAAGCTGTAAGTTCTTTTAACTTATTCATTGCAGTACGAGGTATATACTGAATGCAGTACGAGGATTCCATCCTGCCAAAGCATCCGGTAGATGGAAGTTAGCGCCCAGCCAATGAGGTGATGCCACCTAGACCGCGGACCTGCAATAGCACTGTAGTCGAAGTATGATGCCATTAATGCGTATCAGAGTAGAACATACCTTACTTCCCAGTTTTTCTCAGATGCATTTATTGCAAAGATTGTGAAGATCAATTTGAATTTCTTCAAAGGACAATGTCTCTCTTCAACTGACATTTTCCCTATAGTACATATAGAAGGTTAGTGTGACCGAGAAGACTACTGACTGAAAATCTGATATTTCTAAGCTATATCTCTCTCAAGCTATCTAAAGCAAGTTCAGTCACTCAACCTTCAGAAGCAGTCGAGCCAAGCATTCGAGTTTTCAAGTTCTAAAGGCTGACTTCGAGTTGTACCAATTGAAGAACACTTATATATTTTTAACCATTTGATGTGTGCTAGGTTGTTTTATGTTTGGTGTCCTTAGTTGAAAGGATTAGATCCTCGCTAAGTGTTTGTCTTTGTGTAAGGCTTATAACTCTGTGTGAGTTTTGAACCCTGTGTGGTAAGAGGCCTAGAAATCTGTTAATTCTAGTAGGTTAACTTAATACGAAAAAGTTTGTAAAGCTGAGTCTTGTAAAGCAAACTAACCTAGTAAAGTTCCTCATTTGAGAAGGAGTAGAGTGGACATAGAAGAATTACACCACCTTCGAACCACTATAAACTCTTGTGTGTTTATTGATTTTGTTTACTTGCTGCATTGTTTTCTTATATATATCTATCTTGTTGTATTTATCATAAGCATTCTGCTAAAAAAATTCTGACAAAATCATACTTGTAAAAGAAAACATTTTTCAAAAGAAACTCTATCTTGTATTTCCGCTGCATACTGTGATTACCGAGACAGTACGCTGAATCAACACTCTGCCAACTTACTGAATCGAGCTAGTTGTTGCATTCTCTATAGAATCAGCAACCTGTTTACAGAAAAGATTTTAAAATGCAAAATTTGATAGAGATTCATTCACCCCATCTGAACCTCTGACTACTTGGGACCAACACGTTTCTTGAAATTGATTGAGGGCTATTATTCTATATAGATAGGAGTATTACCAGTTGTAACTTCATAATTCAATTCATTGAGATCAGAGAGATACGAGAGATTTGGGTGCTAGGGTTAGCTAGTGAAAACCCTAATTTGTGAGTGTTTTGTAAATCTGTTTTCTTCTTCATTTTTTAGTGGAAATCGTTGATTCTTGTTCTCAGTGGACGTAGGTCATAGTGGAGTGACTGAACCACTTAATTCTTGGTCTGTTGATTTCGTTTTTTGTTTGCATTTGATCAATCTTTAAGGTTGTTTAGTTCAAGTTCATAGCTAGGGTTCTTGGTGAAGTTCGCATTGTTGTTGACAAATTCTTTACAAAATATTTATCAACAATGTTTATTCAGTTGAAGCTACATGCATTGAAGATGAATACTTCTTAATACAAATAAAACACAACCTATGAAATACAAAAGATGACGTGATAAAATATCAATTATGAAATATTTATCAACAATGTTTATTTAGTTGAAGCTACATGCGTTGAAGATGAATACTTCTTAATACAAATAAAACACAACCTATGAAATACAAAAGATGTCGTGATAAAATATCAATTATGAAATATTTATCAATAATGTTTATTCAGTTAAAGCTACATGAGTGGAGCTTATGTGAGACCATCTCAAGGATTATATTACGTGAGACCGGTTAACCCACAACCCACCATTCAATATTCACATGTAAATTAGTGAAAATGGATTTAGTTTATAGGTAAAAAGGATCCGTCTCATGAAAATTATCCATAAAACTATCTCATGCAAGTTTTTGTGAAGCTACATACGTTGAAGATAAATACTTAATCTTTAGGAGAACTAATTTGCTTATATTTCAACAATATTCTAATAGTTGACATGTGTATACTAGTTTGATTTCATATAATATAGATGGAAACTTGTATGATTTTCATTTTTTGTGAAGGTATTGTTTTTTTATATATAAGCATTTCTCTCATGCTTTGCACGAATTATAATATTTATAGTTAGATTTAAAATTTATGTTAAAGGATTAAAAACTTTGTATTTGATAAAGTAAAATAAAAAATACTCCTTGGATGAAAAAAAGGGTTTGCCACTCATTTTGTTCTTAGAATATTAATTTTGGATTGTCTAACTATTTATTGCATAGTCCTAAAATTTTAGAACTTCAACATTATTATCATAATTTTCTTAAATAATATTTAGATTTTTAAAACAATTATCAATTGTTTTGAAATTTTTTTTTCAAGATTTTTCAAGCAATTTATAGATTAATTAATCTCCATTATTTTCGACTAAGTCTTTTTAAACATATTTTACACATATTGTTATCACTATTTAAATGTTATTATTGTTGTTGTTAAACATTTTCTTTTTCAGATTTTGTATGTTAATTGTTAAATTTGTTTCACGAATAATTTTTTATATCATATATTCATATGAAATTTAAAAGCACATTTGTTGATTTTGCAGTCTTATATTTAACATTATGATCTTATTAGTATAATGTTTTTTCCAGATTTATTGTTATATTTGAGATTTTATTAGATTTTTAAATAAATTTGATCTATATTTTTTATTTTTTTTACCTTTTAATAATAATTTCATATTTTAAAACTATTTCTTACTAATTTATTTTCTTTGATTTTTAAAATAGTTTAAAATGTTTTAATTTTCTATTTTTTTTTTTATTTTGGATTAACTATTGTTAATTTGATTGTTAAAATTTGTTTAGATTTTATTTGTTGATATTTAGATATTTAAAATAACTTTCTGATTTTTAAAATAATTAATATTGGATTTTATTATAATTTTGTATCTACTATATGATTTTTTAAGTTATATTTATCAATAATATAATTGTTTAAAAACCATATAATTGACATATAGATTAAAAAAAAATGAAATTTTAATACCACTTATAATTTTACAAATTGAATACTTGCATTTTAGAATTTAATTATATAAAATGACTATAGATAAAAAAAAAAAATCAAATTGTTATTACCTTTTCTTACTAAAGAGTCTATTAAACTTTTTTATAAATATATTTGAGCCCATTAATTTAAAATTGGGCCAACCAATTCAGAAATTCCAGCCCATTAAATTAAAGATATGGCCCATTTCTCACCACGTCGCCTCCCCTCTCCTACGCCGGCTACCAATCCATCTTCTTCCGTCGTCCTTCGCCGCCAATATCAATCACATACAATCTTTCCACATTTCTCGATTTTCTTGACCTAAATTTTTCATTGAGATTTATATCTCAGTTCCGATGATTTCATGCCGAGATGAAGTGGTTTTACAAGCGCATCAGCTCCAATTTCATTATTTCACATCCCACTGATGACGAATCGAGCAGCTTCCGTGATTTGCATCGACTTCCTCTTTTGCAGCTATGTTGGATTGTAGGTTTTTTCCGCAAATCAGTTGAAACATCGAAGTGTTCGCTGTCAGTGGACTTGAGTAGTTAAGCATCTGGCATTAAAGCTTTGTTCACTGTCACTGAAGGCAGCTATTAATTTGCTTGTAATATTAGCAATGGCGGAAATAAGATTCCGATCTCTTCTTCATTTCTCGGCATTTTTTCGTGTATTTTTAATTGTGTATGGGGAGTGGCAAGATGCTCATATGGAGGTTAGATACACAGATGTGGATTATTTTGTTTTCTCTGATGCTGCGAGCTTGATGGCATCTGGGAAATCGCCTTATGACAGATTAACTTATCGGTATTCGCCATTGATAGCTTTTCTTCTGATTCCTAATTCGTTTCTTCATCGGTCGTGGGGAAAGTTTCTCTTCTCGGCATCAGGTGCGTTGTATAAATAATTGATGAACATAATATTTTCCCCCAAAATAGGCAGTTGAACTAGCTTACATTGAAAGTTGGATCACATTGTGATAATGTGGTGTGATTTCAATATAAATTTTGTTGCCAGCAGATTTAAGATTTTGTGGTCTTACTTTTGATTTGTAATTGATACTATGTTTTGATGATACCTTCGTAAATGTGGTTCTCTTGTAATATTCAGTTGTATTTACGGAATTCGTGATGACAGACCATCTTCGGGCCAAAAAGTTTGCTTCTTAGTGAAGTGTGGTTCTCTGTCACCTATGTAGTGAGTAGGCGTTGTAGGATATCTAGTCATTGATATGTGTTTTAATTGCTTGGATATGAACTCTATGGTGTGCTATATTGATTCTTGATGGTATTTAGACAATGAAGTATCATACTCTAAATTCACTTGACAGATCTACTCGTGGGATTGTTTATCCACAGAATTCTGAAGTTAAGAGGGGTTCCTGAGAAACTAAGCACCTACTATACAATGGTATGGCTTTTCAACCCATTCACCTTCACGATTGGAACACGTGGGAACTGTGAGCCTGTTGTTTGCTCCATGATTCTGTGGATTTTGATATGTCTGAAGAATGGTACTACTTCTATACCTTTCAGTTATTTATTTGTATGGTTCTCTTTGCAATTATTGTCTTGTTAATGTTAGTATGTGTTTCTTACTTTCTTAGGCTGCATGTCAAATAAATTTATATGTACATAGATTCTAACTAGTGCATAAAAGGAACTTATTTGTTGATAGTTCAGAGATGATATCGATGTTGTTGATAGAATCAAGTGAAAAGGAAAGTTGTTTGTTGAATGTGTGTTGCCCCCGCAAGGGCATGGGCTTATCACATAATATAAAGATACCCTTCCCATATGATTTACATGTTGAATACTTAAATTAAGCTAATTCTAATTATATTCGGAAATCAAATAGAATTTTATGCTAAACACATTGGTTATGGAATGATAATTGTGAAAATTAATTATTAAAAGCTTATAACTAAGTATGAAAAAGGAAGTAGAAAATGAAAATAAAAATAAAAATCAGGCTTCATAGTTTGTATACTGCTACATTGTTCATTTCCTTGTCATAAGTTTATCATCTTGGTGAGTTAGTTGACTGGTGCTTTACAAAGCATGGTATTACATTGATGAATATCCAAAGTCATGAGAAATCAAAAGCCAACTTTGTCTACACATGAAATCAAATTTGATTGAGTTTTTCATTGCTCAACTCTGGCTTAGCTTCTACAAGTCTTACTATTCTTCTTATGACATACACATATTTCTATTTTTTTTGTGTAAATTGTGGTTAAAATTTAGTGATTCAGTCTGTCTGCTCTTATTTTGGACTACAGGTCGTCTTTCACAGGCTGCATTTTGGTATGGGCTTATTGTTCATCTGAGAATATATCCAATAATATATGCACTTCCAATCATCATACTTCTTGATCCAATGTATTTTCAACTTGGTAAGAAGCCTGCCCTTGTGGAATGGAGTACTAGAACATCAAAATCATCCTGGGAGGAGAGCAACACAAAGATTACCGTTTTGCAGTATATATGGAACTTCTTCACAAGCCTGATCACTTGGAGAAGAATCATGTTTGGCATTATCTCTGGATCTACTTTCCTAGTGTTGACTGGATTATGTTTCCATTTATATGGATGGGATTTCTTGCATGAGGCATTGTTGTACCACCTCACACGTACAGACCCGCGTCACAACTTCTCCATCTATTTTTATCACATATATCTCCACTATGAACACGAGTTTTCAATCCTGGAAAAGCTCATCTCATTTCTGCCACAGTTCATAGTCCAGCTGGTTTTGATTTTCCGGTTTGCCCTGGACTTGCCATTCTGTTTATTTCTGCAGACACTGGCATTTGTAGCATTCAACAAGGTTAGTCAGAATGTAATAGCTGATTCTTCTCTTGCCACATTATCAACTTTATAACAATGTACAATATCATCTTCATATACTTGTGTTCGTGTTCAGGTCATAACAGCCCAATACTTTGTGTGGTTCTTCTGTCTACTTCCTCTAATACTTCCATGGAGCAATATGAAGCTTAGATGGAAAGGTCTAGCTTGCATATCTGTGTGGATTGGAGCTCAAACCCATTGGTTGATGTGGGGATATTTGCTCGAATTCCGAGGTAAAAATGTCTTCCTTCAACTCTGGATGGCAAGTTTACTGTTCTTAGCAGCGAATACTTTTGTTATTATTAATGTTATTCGTAGCCATGTATACTGTCCTCTGTTCAAACCGTTAATAGCAAATTCAAGCAAATCTGTGAAAGATGATTAGCATTATGCTTTTTTGGCTTGTTTTGTGGAATTTTGGTCAATCATGTTTAGAACTAGGTTGATGTTAATTGAATGTTTGTATTTTCTCCTTGGAATGTAACTGGTTATCAAGAAGACTTCTCTTTCAGTTGGCTTTTTCCTCCCTTTTCTTTCTCTTCTTTTTTAAATGTATAATCTTTAGTAAGTTTGGCAAAAATAATAACAGAAAGATAATCATCTGAAATGCAAGTTTATTCGAATACAGAATCTAATATATTCGATTGAAGGCTAACTTAATTGCAAAGGAGTCGAATCATTCTTATAGTTTGAGATGGCTTAAACCTGGACTCAACTCTGTTTATTAGCTTCTTCTGAATTTGTTTAGTATATCCTTGATCTTCACACAAATATAAGGTAATGAAAACTACGTATCTAAACTATAAGGTCTAAATCTACTCTAAAACAAGAGAACAATCCCTAGCCTCCAAATAGCTTTGATCTACAACAATGGACTGCTGTACCCTTCATCATTTACACAATACAGTTACACAAGACGTTTAATGATGCATATGCCTGCTGTCATTCGCTGCTGCTCAGTCGATGCATGACCGCAGGGGCTATGCTAGAGATCTCTCGTTAATCCTCCAGAGACCGACTATCAACAGCTTCTTACGAGCTGTGTTTATGTTCCCCAACTTTAGCATGGCAGATCAAATATATGGGGAAGTTGAATAAGGTATTGTGTAATTTTTGTCTTTGATGCTCATAAAATTTTCCTCTTCCTGAGGTATGAATAGATGATGAAGAAACCAACCACAGAGCCAATAAAAATTCCTGCCGTTGTTAGCCAAAAGGCAGACTGCAGAGCAAATTAAGCAGATTAAATCAAGCCATAGAAAGGACACATAACAAAATATACATTCAAGGTTTGATTTATTTTAAACGAAAAAAAAACTCAAGTTTGTGAATTACAAATACCCCTAAAATTTACTTAAACTCTAGGGATACCAACATTTGTGCCTTTTTTTTTTTACGTTGTCCAATGAAATTTGCAATTTATTACACTTCACCATAATGGATAAATCCTTGTCGTAAACGTGACTAGCAATCAAAGTATGAGATTTGTCCAAGATCGCAAAATGCAACAGATTGTAAAATTCGAGGAGCAAAATGTTAAAAAAAAAAAAAAAAAAAAAAAAAAAACACTTCTATTTTGTATTGTAAAGTGCAAAAAGTTGCAAAGTTTATATGAAAAATGGCAATTATCCCTATATTCTACCATTACCTCCTATTGAGAGGGTATTTTTAAGAGAAATATAAACCTCAGGGGGGTACTTGTACCTCAATAGGGTATTCATAATTTTAAAACATAATAGGATTTCATCAATAAATCAAAACCTCGAGAAAATTTTGTAATTAACCAGAAAGAAATACAGGTGATGGTGACTGAAGAGGGGGGACATACCACATGTTCCTCAAGATATGACCTCAGATTCATGCCAAATATACCTGCCAAGTTCTTAATAATGTTAGTCCGAGGCCAAGAGCTAAGACTTTATACATAACCTCAGAGAAAGCCAAATTTACATGCAGAATATTACATGTAATTAGACGTTATTTCTAAACATGAACGAATCCAAGATATCTAAACACTCGAGGCTGTGGTTGTTTTTTGTTCCTAGACTAAGTTTTTCATGAAACACAACAAACAAAATCCAGTTTTGGCAAATTATTCACTAAATGCATTCATAAAGTACCAATGGTCTTGGAAAATTCAGATGCCAATATTTAAGAAATTTAATAAGTATTGACATTATCATTATCAGCCAAGTACCTGCAATTAGGGCACCAACTGCTAAACAAAATGTCCCAACTTGAAGGAGAAGTTCCACTCTACTTACTTCAAGCCTCCGAGAACTGATATGAGAAAACCATCATATAATTATATTAATGATAAACATTTACACATAATAAGGTTATAACACATTTTCTATTACAAAGGAGAAAACTTAGGACTACTTGGTGCATGCATCAAGATTTGAAGCCACAGAAGACAATGCATTCCACATATTACATGATTGACTTTTCTTAGAATCAATGTGCTCTGGACAATAAGTTAACAAACTTAGTAAGTTGTAGTTGCTAGTTGGTTTGATTTCTTCTAAACCTTAATTTATTCTACTGAATTGCTCTCGAAGCTTACGGATTCTTTCGCTCCTATTTCTTCATGAATGTTGGTTAGTCTATTGAAAATCTCCCCAAAAGTACAAACCACCACATCGGTAATTAGGAAGAGGTTGAAAACCTCATATATCATCCTATAATATATTCGATTTGGTAGTCTCATATCCATGGATCCTCGTTTTAACACCATCAATTGCTCTTTCAACTGATTGAATTTCGAGAACAGTTCCCCAGTGGAAACCTCACTAGCAGATCGGTCTAAATTTCAATGGCTGTGTCACAATAGAGCACGCCGTAGCAATTCGTGGTAGCTAAGATATGACCATGTTATTGCAGCGTTCCAAATTCCAAAGAGTAAATCATTTTCCTTCGATTATTAGAGTTCCAATCAACAAATCCGAGCTTATATTTGGCAGTCAACACTGTAATCATCACTTGATTCCAGCAATTGTAACTTGATCCAGTAAGTTGAGAAAATACAAGAATGAGGCCAAGGTGATCTCCATTGTGGAGGCAGAACGAAACTTGTAGAATCCTTCATTGATGGAGAAGATTGAGTACCGAACACAAATCTATTATTATTGGTGGTACTCTTCACCATTGTCAATCAAATACGCAGCTAAAAGCGAGCTATGCTCTTGATTCCATGAAACAAATTTTCAACCATTTTTAAATCATGAGAAGAGAGAAAGAGAACTCAATTTATTGAAGGAGTTCAAGGTTACAGAAATGAGATACAGATCCTATATTTATACATCTGAGTTGTAGGTGAAAATAATTTTTGGTTTCCACTAGCAACACACTTGTATAAATATAGGATCTGTATCTCATTTTTGTAACTTTGAACTCATTCAATAAACAGAGCTTAATCAGTGAATGTGAAATGAAATTAAGCACCGCTCATGCCATGTGGAACTTGAGTTTAGTCCATAATTCTGTATTTTCTCTATTCTTTACAACTTAGGCAGGACTACCCTTAACCTGCTGGTACCACTAAGTCAGGTTTATATTCTTTGGTGGAATCGGTTAATAAAAGTTCTTTAAAATCTAAACATAGTAATCATAATAAATCAGATAGTAGAACCACTAGCAAATTACAAACCTGAGGTTAACAGCAATTGAATCTTCCATTTCCTTGGCTGAATTGAGAAGCCTCTCTGCTTGACCATGACAAGATTCACATCTGCCAGTACATGAAATAAATCAGACATGCTATATAACGAGAAACAGGATTGTGTAAAAAAATCACCACAGTAACCCGAACAAGAAAACTACGAAGAACCACTCACCCTTCAGACCTTTAGTAAATAGTAACTTCATTCAGAAAATAGAGAACTTAGCATGTTACTTAAAGGTTTATTGGCAAAAAAAAAGGTCAGTGATAATAAAGCCAAACAGAACAGAGCCCCCTCCCCTCCCCCTGATATATATCTTATTCGTAAAGAGTTTTATGATCGTCAGAAGACAAATCAGATTTTCTAGAACACCATTTTAGATGATAAGTTGTAACATTGAAAGAGATAATTAGAAGCTTCAACTAATCGGCAGTCAAATTGTCTATCAGTGGTCCCCGCCACCTCCCCTCAATATTTTTGTCTCCCTAGCCATTGAATTTTCTCAAACATACGAGAAGAGTGGTACTCTGTCAATGCACACAGGTGACAAGTAAAATAGAAAACATCAAAAAGCAACAACTTACCTGAACATAGCAAACTAGATATTATCAAGTGATATTTCTTAATGGACAAAAGTGGATTCCCACTCACTGAAGGCAATAGATTTTTTAAGTTTTTGCATATGAAAGAATCCCTAGATTCCAAAACACAGCAGTTTTGACCATACCAGATTCTCTTGAGGCAAAAATGGTTATTAAGGCGTGTTTCAACATCTAATGTAATCCCCAAAATAGGAAATTGGGGATATGTTTTTCCATAAAAAACTAGAGCAATGTTGCTTCCTTCCTACATTCATATAAATTTCTCTGATAAACACAATCCAATGACATGCACCATGGATATAATTCCTTACAGTGAACTGAAAGGTTTCGTGGAATTACCTTTGTAGATAATTTTCCAAAAGCATTTCAATTTCTTCCTCCTCTTCTGATAAACAAAAGTATTTATAATCAGAAATAGATCCATGTGATCAGAAGTGATGTGCTTGGTTTCTTAATGTGATTCATTATTGGTCAAGCTTTATGCACCTTACCTCAGCTATCTTTTAAAATGAACCTTACCCTCAACTATCTCCTTTTCCAAGGCAACGCTGCATTCCATTTCATCATTTTTCAACAAAGTGCAGTTTCTTCCCATAATACAAATTTGCCGTATTTCATGAGTGTCCTCAAGGATATCAAGCAGCATTTGTTTCAGAGCCCCAGCCTTTGAGCCTAGTTCAACCTTTAATTATCAAAGTGTAAATACATGAGCAGCTATTTACGAGTTAATTGTTACATTGATCATTCCAATATAGATAGAATTAATTAAGGGTAGCAAAACTATATACCAGTGCTTGTTTGCTAATTCGAAGTTCCTCCAATATGTCTGCAGTCAATCGATTAGGAAGAACCTCAAGTAAAGCTAGCACCTGCAAGAGAGTTGAAACAAACTATAAATAACAGCTGCACACAAATGAGGTGAGCTAATATTTTTTTCTGCTAATATATATAAATGCAATATGTATGTATAATGTGTAACTGCTGGTATGTAATGATCTCATTTCCATTAATAATTATGTTAGATATATAAAAATAATAACACACACACATATATATTACATGAATTTTTCTGTGTTTTTTCCTTTTTTTTTTTGGGGGGAGGGGGGTGCAAAGGAAGAAGCAAAAGGTGTCGGAGCTGTTAATAAAGGTTTAGGAATGCCTTTGTCTAGGAAGTTGGGAAACATCATTTTTCTAGCAACATTTGTTGGATAATGCTCAATCATGAAAATCTTTTCGTGTTATTTGTGTTATACTGTGCTAGAAAAACTATTCCAGTTACTTCAATGACCAAAACTTGTGGACATCTCATAAAATTAACATCAACGAAGAGACGGCCAATTCAACTTTCATCATCCATCAGCCACCACAACTTTCTGCGCGATGCCCATACAATAAATATAAAGAATCCCTAAATTAACCCAATAACAAGAAATTCAGCCAGGAAGGAGAGAAAAAATCAGAAAACAAGCTGTCACTATTTTCCTTACTCACACGTGGTTCGAGATCCATTAATCTCCGCTCCAGACGTTGTATTCGAGAATGCAGTGCTGCCTCAACCACCTGAAAGAATTTCAAAAGTAGATTTATCAGGCTCTTTAACAATCAAATACCTCTAAAGCATACAAGTAAAGGGATTAAAAGACCACAACGACCAGGCTACATGTAGGAGCAAGTGCCTACTTCTGTGCTAAAAGCTACAACTGAAAGCAATAATGCAACCCAAATTTTCAGATCATATAGCAGCTGCCCTGCATGTGAGCAATTACTGACAGGCCAATAATTCCCTAACAAGGACCCCGTACAAGACATGATACCCTCCTAAAAATTGCTTCTCAATCAAACAATGGGTTTGGCTTCAATTATTTCTAAAGGATAGAGAGCCAGTGGATGTGCTAATATCTATAATTGTTAGATCATAGGAACAAGCGCCAAGTTCCGATTATGGCTCTGCCATGAGAGCAATTGTAGCCACAGACCAACAGTCACATACTCAACAATTGCCATAAGGCGATATTTCCAAACATGAAGCTACAGTAAAGTGATGATCTCTATATAAGAGATATATGTGACAATACAAATAACTCTTCATAAGTCACATCTAAGTATAGATTTGAGTACTAGAGAAAAACTGAAGGATAAAAATATTCTTAAGCTACTTATTAGCTCTTACTCATGATGTTTCAGAAAGTCTAACTTGGTGAATCTGGTGTTTAATTGTCATTGCCAGTTGCAATTGACAACATAAACATGAAAGAATCAGAAACTGATTGCTTGGTCAAAATTGCTTGTGTACATAAAGGCTAGAATAATTCATGCGGCAAATTAATGTACCATGTGTTATGAAATGTTTATCTCATGATGAAATGGAAATTAACCAGACATTAGTAAGATAAGTGAAAGAATATAACTCAGCAGTAGTCATAGAAAACTTGAAAAAAAAAATATATTCCTTTTTCTTCATCTGGAAAAATTTGTTCACTATTTATTAGATTGATAGATTTTGCATATTCATAGATTGAGTTCAACAGGCATATCATGACCTGTCTTGGCAGCAGAACAAAAATCTGAGTGCAATGAAAAATTAAATGGGGCTTTGTTGATGCCCACTTGAGGCATGTGTCTTTTGACATCATGGTGATTTATAACATAAAATGGAGTCAAAAATGGCTACGAAATCAACAGAGTAAAATAATATATAACGAAAAAGTTATTTGAGAAGATCAAAGGGCTTTAATATATAAATGAAACACCAAACTTAATGTCTAATGCAAAGATTTGGAAGCAAATTTTAGTGGATACCGACCTCAAGCACAAATGGCATCGAGGGCCCAACGTTCATGTTTTTTGGATTTAAGCGAGGTAACAATGTATCGATAAAAGCTTTTCCTGCGTTGCTGTCAGTTACCAAAGATCATATATGAGTTCACCGAGAATATATGAAAAACATTAACATAATGGACAAGAAAAGTCGAACAGTAGAGGATGGGAAGGTACCGATTATAATTGAATATATAAACACATTCTTGCATTGCAATTGCCCTCAAGGATCCCAAGTTCAGCAGAATTGCATAGTCACGTACCTTATTGAAGTTTAACATAAGATTTTTAATCAGAAACAACCAGTTGGTTCAGAAAGGAAGACTACCGTGACAAATGTAAAAATGCCTTCACACAATTAAACATGAAACTATGCCAAATATGGTCTAAAATGTTAATTTAAGAATTTGTTACTGGAAAACAGAGAAACAATGATAATCAGCACAGTGCATACTGATTTGATTCATAGTGTCACTAACTAAGATTGAGTTAACAAAAAGAGCTTTAATTCAGTGAGGGTGGCTGCTGCAGTTCTGTGATGGTTCAAATCGCATAGAATAAAATTCAATTAAAGTGGTTGTTCTCGATTTTCATCTTCTAGAATTTAAAGGCCAAAATATTATTTTCATTGAAGATAAGCAGTCTAGGAAACAATGAAGCATCTTAACACATAAATAGGTTAAATGTAAGTAAGATTCGAAGGCAACATGACTGTATAGACAATCAAGAGTGATTGGAATCAAATATGATCGTTCAGTATACCAGTAATGAAGGCATTGAGTTAGTTAACCACAATGATGGATCAACACTCCTAACATCTCGAGGTCGGAGTCCTGTAGAAGGAATAATTCCAGACAAGAGAAACAGTAATGTTACAAGAGAAAAAAAAAGCTCAAGCGAAAGGGGACACCAGAAGACAACAGGCAAAAGTGAAAATACATGTTGCTGGTTTCTAGTTCATCCAAAAAATAACCAACGCTTAAATTGTAAGAAAATATCTTGTTAAGTGAAGTTTTAGGAAGAAAGTTTAGAATTGAATAACAAATGCATTAATTAAAATTAAAAAAATGAATCGATCAAATATTTGTTGTAAGTTATTTTCATATTGATCTTTTCCAGCACTTGAAATTATGAGAACTAGGTCTCCACAAAAGAAACTTCAACTCACCACTTGATTTTAGCAAGTGTCTCCGGTTAATTTTCCTTGTAGATACTATACCGTTAGACCTTACTTCCACAACCTGTTAATAGGAAATGGGTAAACATGAGACATGCATGCAGTGAAAATGCATTTCAATATAAAAGTTCTCAATTGTCCTATTTAATTCCTGAACAACAATAGAGACTAACGTGGACAAATGAATAGGAAAGCAGAAAAAAATGCTTTCTTTTTTCTTAAATTTGAGGCTTAATTTCAATTGGTGTGACTTCTTTAATAAAATGACTGCAATTGATTGAGGAGAAGAGCCAACACTATTACTTAAATGTCCCCAAATCATACATGAACAATTTAGTCCACAATTAAAATAGACTGAAAATGTGTTGCTATAGAAACCCAGCTCACAAAACATCAATCCAATATCGTAACAACATATATTTATCAGTTCAAACTAACTCCGAAATATATGTCTTAACTTGCATTACAGATATGCAAGTCCCAACTCCCAACAAAGAATCAAGAATTTCCCTCATTTTTATCTCATCTTCTTTGTTTTTATTGGCTAGTTTGGTCATCTTATCTGTAACTTGCATTGAAATCTCCACTTCAATCAATATTGTTCATCCTCCCAACATGATGAAAGTCTCAACGCTCAACTGATGTCTTATCTGCTAATCACTTAGGTTTCCACTATTTCTCCGCCCTTTGGGGTTCTTACAAACTATGCAAGATACTTAACACAACAATTAGCAAATTATAGCTTCTTTTTAGCTCGATTTAAATAATCAGAAGTTACAGCCACCATATCAAATAGGCAACAGGCAAACTCAAACACCAAAATTCTGAAAAGCATATAAATCTATAAATAAATGACCTCATACACAGGCTCGCGAATCCCAAGGGAAAGAGAATCCCCAGAGGCTGGAATCCTCGGAGAACCAGCAGAACCATTGGAGACATCCCGATCAATCACTTCCTTATCATCGTCAGAGACTTCATCATCCCCACCTTTATCCAACACAGCTTCCCCTGCGCCGTCCCTCCCCTCCGCAAGACACTTTATCCCAACTTCCTTAGCAGCGATTGGGCACAAAGGATCCCAGCTCCTCTGCTGCTGCAACAACAACTTGCGCGAAAAGTCGATTTTCGAGTGCGAAAGCGAAATTCCGGCCAAAATCAGGCGAAATTGAGGGAAGTGAAGCGGCAAATGCAGAACATTCGGAGAGAACTGCGAAGAAAGCGGAGTTGAAGACGCCATTGTTGTGGTGTGAGGAATGCATGCAATTGTAGAATTCTCACGCTACATCCGTGTATATGTCTGTATCCGCGAAGAAAATCTCAATGGAACTGTGTAGATTCGAGAATGTATGTGTATATGTATGTATAGGTGGTGAGATGTTGTAGAGAGAGAAAGCGACGATGCAGCTGGTGGTTGAAAATGGTTTGTCATTGGTTGTGGAGAAGCGCCTTCCACCTGTTTTCATGGAGCATGCCTTTTTTTTTTTTTTTTTTTTAACCAGATTTATATCTAATTAATTAGAAAATTTTAATTTTATATTATTATCATATAACTTGAAATATATCTGAATAACTATATTTAAAGTTAAAGAGTAACTCTCTCCTGTGCAGCTGTTGCATGAATTTTAAATCCATGCACTTGGGTCGGGTCGAATCGAATCCAACCCAGATTCGTACATTTTTTTTCTCTGACTTTTATGTTATGTTAGTAATACATTTATATTATATTAGTCATATATTTATATTATATTAGTGATACCCTTATTTTTAGATTTCATACCATTTACCTTTATATACAAATATCATATCTTTATGTAATAATTTAACCCTAAACCCTAATTTCGGCACAAGTTGTAGATATTTACATTTATTTGATATTATTTATACATTTATATCAACATAAACATACATTTATGTAATATATATATATATAAAAGTACAACTAACATAATTAAAGATATGACTCACATAACATAAAGGTATGTTTAACACTACATAAAGAGGTATGTCTAATACTACATAAAAGTATCAACATAGTCATACATTTATGTAATATATAAAGGTACAACTAACATAATTAAAAGATATATCTAACATAACTAAAATGTATGACTGTTATAACTAAAATGAATGAAAGGTTAATATGTTTGTCTAAAAAAAAATGCTAAGATACAGCTAGTCTTACAAAAGGTATGTCTAACATAACTAAAAGGTATGACTAACACTACTAAAAGATATAGTTAAAATAACATAAAGGTTTGGCACCTGGGAGCATGTTTGGGTGGATTTTATCCGCGATCTAAAGACGCGTACGGACACGTACGGGCGTGTGACGAGTCGGGTCTACCCGAGTATATGGATCTAGGGTCCGTGCACCAAGTGCACAAAAGTTTTTGTCAAAGTTAAATCATTTGCAACTAGCTTATTTATCATTCATTTATATTCAAACAGGGCCCTTATTTTCAGATAGGTTTGTTTGTTAATGTCGTTAATCCATGATGAGGTTAATTTTCTCCAATAACTAAAAATAGTTTAGAATGATTCATTTTTCCATAATAATAAATTGTAATAAAAATTTAAAGTGACTATTTTTATGTATTTATGAAGAGTTGGACTTACAAACACTTGTTGCACGGATCTTAAGATCTGTACAACTCAGACCCGACCCAGAGCAAACACATATATATACCTTTTTTTTCATAATAAATGCCCTAATAAAGAGGTGCAATCCCTTAGTTCACCATCATGATCTCTCGATCTCTCCTTCACCTCCTCTCTAAGCTTCACCTCTTCAATCAACTCAAAATATCATCTCCATGGGCACCTATGATTCCAACCTTCAAATTACAAACGAAAACACGAAAAGCACTGGTAACTTAGAGAATCAGATATTGTCTTCAGTTATCAATGCGAAAAGGTTAACTGATGTTGTTTTCTTAATATTCTATCATAGGTGAAACTATACCCAACCTTCAAATTGTGGAGTTATCTAGTGGAGAAGATGAATTTGCCGATGCAATTGATACAATTTCTGGAATAAACGAGACTACAAGTATACTTAAATGTCATCTTCTTGAGACATAAATATATAAATAACTAAATCTAAAAATCATCTTATGAACTCATAAAGGTATAGTTAACTAAATCTAAAGATATCTGTATTTACACAAAATGAATGTCTTGTATATATAACTGACTTATTTTAGCTCTGTTTATAAAGGTATTCTTAATAATACATAAAGGTCATGTTATTGAGACAGAAGATATAAGTAATTTAACATAAAGGTCTTGGAATTTATACATAATGTGCCTTAAATGTTTAACTTATAAAAGTATACTTAAAAATACATAATGGTCATCTTATGAACACATAAATGTACTGTACATATATCATAAAGCTAATAAATGTGAATCTAAAACATTCTTTTTTTTTTCAGATAACACAATTCAATTAAATGATCTCACTGGTTCTTTAATTGGATTAACAAGGGAAATAATTGACGACATGTATAAAATCTACTGTAAGCATGCTTGATTATTGGGATTTAATGTTCGTAAGTCTACTAATAGATACTCTACAGGAGAAAAATCTAATGAGTTGTTGGGCAAGCTTTTTGTATACTCTTGTACCGGATTGAAGACATCACATGTTATAAAAATCAAGAGAAAAAAAACTGGAATTACAAGAACAGGTTGTAATGAATTAATAAGGGTGAAAATGAATGATGAAGGGTTATATGATGTGGTTAATCATGTCATATTGTATAATCATCCATTTACTAGAACTGAATAGAACCATCTACACCGTTCAGAGAGAAGTATCACTAATGAAAAAGATAAAGCCATAGAGAATATGATCTCGGCAGGAATGACTGCGACAAACTCTTTTCGTTATATGGTTGATGATACTGGAGGTGAAGAGATTGTAGGACATACGATAAAAGATCATTTGAATTTTGTCAATCGTATGAAAATGAAGGTCATTAAAGGTAGGATGCTCAAACAATTATTGATATGATTCAAAGACAACAAGATGACAATGATGACTTTTACTATAAGGTTAGATTAGATGATGAGGGAAGATTAAACAATATCTTTTGGAGAGATTCTATGATGAAGGAGGATTACAAAATATAAGATGATGTTGTTGTTTTTTACACAACATATAAAACAAATAAGTACAATCTAATTTGTGCTCCGTTTATTGGTGTAAATAATCATTGGAGGAACGTCATGTTTGGTTGTGTGTTTCTGACCGATGAAAAAACAGAGTCATTTGAATGGCTTTTTGAAGTATTTAAAAAGCCAATGGGAGGAAAATGTCCAATAACATTATTCACTGACCAAGATTTTGCAATTGCAAATGCAATAGAGAAGGTGTTATTCTAATCTCAGTCTAGTATCATAAACATTGAATAAAGGTATACTTAACTGTGTTAAAAGCATGGAAAAAAATATCGTGAATCGCCGAAATATCGCGAAAATTAAGGTACCGAAATAATATCAGGGTACAATGATGAACGTTGTACCGAAATTGTTTCTTCCTGAAGGACCTGAACGCTATATTGTGTTTTTCTTTTTTCTTTTTTATCTCTTTTTTTCCTTCCTAAAATGATGTTGATTTTTTTTCCCTTTTCATTATGAATTTAGTTTCTATGAATTTTTTTTTCTTTTTTATTATAAATTTTTTTATGGTGTATTTGAAGGATATCTATTAAAATTGAATTATTTATCTTTCTCTTTTTATATATCTATATTTTTGTCTATGAGTGGAGCAAACAATTACTTTATATAAAGTTAGTTAAATTGTTTAAAATAAATTAGTACTCTAGCATTTAGGTTCCTCTCATAATTTAATTAAATTTAGTTAATTTTTTTAAAATTTAATAAAAGGATTATGATGTATATAATATTAGTGTATCTCTATATTTATTGTAAATATATCATTTTATTTGAAATTTTAAGTTCAATATATGTATTAATGTTAGTTATAATATTTTGTATATTACTATACATATTTTTCAATTTTTATACAAAATTTTCATATTTTTTCAAAAATGTCCGATATTTCCACCAAAATCGATATATCCACCGATATTTTCGTAAAATTAAGGTACTAATATATTCACCGAAATCGATATTTTCATCCTTGGTTAAAAGGTATTGTTATTCTGACTATAAGGTGTTATGTTTTATAGGTTTTCCCTTCAACAAGGCATCGTCTATGCCTATGGCACCTTCAACAGAATGTAGTTAGCAGGTTTGCACAACTAAAATATGACAACACATTTAAAGATTCATTCAACAAGTACTTGTCGGGGTGTGTCAATGAGAATGAATTCAAGCATTGCTGGAAAAACATGATACCTACTTATAAATTGGAAGAACATTCTTGGTTTGCAAGATTATACAATTTAAAACAAAAATGGTGCACTGCATTGAATAAAAACTTCTTTTCAGCAGGGATACGATCTTCACAACGAAGTGAAAGTACAAATCATGTTATTTCATTCAATGTCAAGAAGACTACAAGCTTAACTAAATTTTACACAATTTTCAAGTAAACAAACTACAATTGAAGGAGCAAAGAACGTCAAGACGAAATTCATTCTTCAAGATGCATTCCTGACTCAGTTCTACTAATAATTGGATTGTTGAAGCATGCTTTCGAGGTATATACACTCACTTTTCAGAAATTTTGAGGAAGAGTTTATCAAATGCATTTCAGCTACATCCACAGTTGTTGGAGTTCAAGACAATACAGTGATTTATGATGTTTCAACACTTGGTATTGACCAGAATACCAACCGTGTGATATTTGACAACAAAATGAACTTGATTGTTTGCACTTGCAAGAAGTTTGAAGAATATGGTATGATGTGTTACCACTCATTGAGAAGACTTCATATCAACTCTATAGAAAGCATACCCGATCCTTACATACAGAAAAGGTGGACAAAAGAAGCAAAATTACAAATTTGGGATAGTTTCGAGGCTACTACTACCAGTGGCACAAACAAGTCTCGTGATTGTGTTCTCTTGAGACATGAAATGACTAGAAAATATTACAATTTGCTTTTAAAATGTGAAGACAATGAAGATACAAAGAGAATACTTGAAGAAGCTTATGACAGAGATTCTTCAAATGTTAATGGAATCACTTCAACAAATTCAGCAGATCTTGCTTGTTCCAAATCATCTAACATTGTGTTTGATCCTGCTCGTTCGATTACAAAAGGACGAAGACAGAGAATCAAGGGTCACTTTCAGAAAAAGAGCAATCACAAAGAAAAAACAACAGCAAAGGAATTTGGTTCTAAAACACCAAATGTTCGTTTGTTTTAGTAAATAAAAAAAATGATCATGACAGTTTACTCTTGAAATATGTATGACTTTTTACTTATGATAAGCATACCATTATATTGTATTAGTCGTACATTTACATTGTGTTAGTCATATCATAACTTTTTTATGATCATGATTGTTTACTCTTGAAAAATTGTACGACCTTTTACTTATGATAAGCATACATTTTACTTATGATAGTATACCTTTACATTATTTTAGTCATATCTTATGTATTACAATCATGACTTTACTCTTGAAAATATGTGTGACCTTTTATTTGTGATAAACATATCATTATATTGTTTTAGTCGTACATTTACATCATGTTAGTCATACCATAACTTTTTATGATCATGACAATTTACTCTTGATAAGCATACATTTTACTTATAATAGCATACATTTACTTATAATAATCATACATTTACATTATTTTAGTCATGACCTTTTAATTATGATAAACATACATTTTACTTATAATAACATACCTTTACATTATTTTAGTCATAACTTATGTATTACAATCATGACTTTACTCATGACCTTTTACTTATGATAAACATATATTTATATTGTATTAGTCGTACTTTTACATTGTGTTAGCCATACAATTATACAATAACACATATATCTTATTTCAAGAGTACCATAATACATAAACATACTTCAAGAAAATAAATAATGAAGAACAAAAATACTAAAAACAATAAATACACTGAAGATTATCATAAAAACTACTAGATTGCAAAATGTATATACGTACCTATCTATCGAAAAAACTACCATAAAACAATCCAAATGTATATATACCCACCAACATTACAAAAACCATCACACAATGTATATAACAACAAAAACTACCAACATATACTACCAAACACAAAACTCTCATTTTCTTTACCAACATATACTACCAAACACAAAACTCTCATTTTCTTTTCCTTCTATATGTCTTCTCAACTTCCAAGATGGTTTTACTCTTTTTCTTCTCAGCATTCACATTTCTCTTCTCCTCCATCATCTTAGCTTTCACATCAGGTTTAGCAATGTAAAAAACATAAATTTTTCTTATAACATCTCGCCTCAATTTATTAAGATCTGAAAGAACTAGCGTAACACATATTTCAGCTCGAAGTGCACGTCTACGGTAGTCTTTAAAACAAAGGAAATAAGAAATTACTAAGTATAATGAATAATAAAATTATAACAGATTATTCAAAAAATAAAATAAATAATGCACATATAACTTCATCATATTAGGACTTGAATACAGAACACCATCAAAGAATTTGACATGGTGCATCATATAAACACCACAGTCAAGATCTTTGTTCGTAGTTTGCCACTTAAACAACACATTTTCAAATTCATAGTTCGTCGTCGCTAGTTCGGCCTTCAATCCATTAATTTTTTCAATACAATCAAGAGCAACATCTCTAACACGACCCTCATGCGGCGACTCCAACTAAATGAAAATCTCACATGATTCGTTCTATTTCAACAACACCAAGAAAACTTCCATACATCAAAATCAACATAATTCATCATACTTGTAAAAGCATAAATAATGGGGCAAGGACAAGAAGGATTGAATTAGAGATCATCACATCCCTCGAAAAGGACATGTTTTAAAACGTCACATAGGATTTTTTTTGGTTTCGAAAGTTTAGATATGCATTGGAATGGCATGTCGACAACGGACGCTCACATTGTTGGGTTGAGAATTCTCACTACAATGTCCTTGGTAATATGAAGTTGAACTACATTCACGTAATACAATATGAGTGAATTACAACACCAAATACTTGTTTCCAAAAAACTAAAGGACAACCATATAAAATAGCATACATATATCATAAGACATCTGTATCAAACAATCTATGGCTAGTTCAAGCATTCACGTATGTAGGACTAATGTAAAGTATCATAAATCGTAAACATTATTAATTGAACAAGGAAGTAAATACGATTTGATCAAAAGCAACAATTGCAACATGAGATCTACATTTCTATAAAGAATTAAACTCATTCACTCCCTAATACCCTTTCTGTACATACTACTCGGCAAATACCCTTACCTAGTAAACTAGTACATAAAAGGCCGAAAAAGACAATAATAAGAACATCATACCAGTTCGACATTCTTTGTTCAGTTATTGATGTTCGATTTTTTGTATTCTTTGAAGAATACGTGAAGATCCTCAGTTACAAAGATAACCAATTTTCGGGTTCGAAAAACTTGCTAGTTTTGGTGATTTTTTCTCAGGAAATCAAAGAACCCGTATATAGATCCTCGTTTATTGAAGATGAATTTTGTAGAGAAAAGTGGAATAAGGTGATTCCTTGAATTCACCTTTCACCTCTACTTTACGTTTGACCAAGAAGAAGCTCCATCAGAAATGGTGCACAGTGGTATTTGTTTTTTAAATATTTTATCCTAAATTGAGTTATAAATATTAATTTCAAAGTTATTTGTGATGAAGGGTAATTTAGTCTTTTCATCTTTTTTATCATTCTTAACCAACAAAGCAAACATAAAATGTAAATTAACCCACATTTGCAAACCCATAATCATTCAAACCAAACATACAATTTAACTCAAACCTACTACAAAACCTACATACCAAACACCCAAAAAACATCATTGTTATCTTCAGTGAACAACACAATCCCACCATTTTTATCAATCTTAATAAACTCATCATTCAAACCAAACGGGCCCTTAAGGTATTACATGTGTTCATTTAAGATATCATATGCTTGTTTGAAAAGTAATATATATATATATGGGGTGTTACTCTAAGGTATAAGGTGAATACCCTTAAGATATCACATGTGTTACTTTAATATATCGCATGTGTTATCTTAAATGTATTAAAAGTTATTTGTTAAATGTATACCTTAAAAATATCTTTTGAATACCCTTCAGGTATTAATTGTGTATTTTTTAGGTACCACATGTATATCCTAAAGGTATCTATTGAATATCTTTCAGGTATCAATTGAGTACATTTTAGGTATCACGTGTATATCTTAAAGGTATCTATTATGGTTTAATTAATTTTTCAACATCATATTATGGTTTACAATAATTTTACTTTTGTCAGGCTGAAATAAAACGAGTGCTCAGAGTTGAAATTTGTGCAATAATTATGTTGTCAAAAAAGAATGAGATGAGGAAAATTGTGCTGCAAAAAGTATTTAATTTTTATCAAAGCAAGCCTGAGGTTAAAGAGAAGATAGTAGAAACTAAGAAAAAGGAATCAATAGATAAGACTGCAGAGTTCAAAAGTCATACAGGTCACGGATGAAAAGACCGGGGAAGTGATGGAATTTGAAACAATGTTTTTTCTGTTTAGGAATTTGGTTACAAACAATAATTTTAATTTCAATGTTTGGTTATTGAGTTGAAAATAATATAAAATTGTTTCTTTTACAGGTGTTATTCAATAATGAAAACTATTAGATGAAATTGTTTAAGGTATATGTTTTGTCTCTTAATAGTATTAAAGTAAATAAATAAATAATTATACAAATCAAATATTATTTTTTTAGACAGGTTATTACAGAAAGTTAGTACTTGAATGCAAGCATGTATATGTAATTATGAATATAATATAAGATATTACATACTTACCTTCAAGGTATTACATAGATATCTTTAAGGTATTAGCATTGTGTTGATTATGCTATAATATATTATATACTTACTATAAAGGTATTATAATTGAGATGATCGATCAGATAATTAAATATGCAAAGGTGTTTTTGTTACAGGTGATACATGAAGGTATTAATTGAATGTAATCAGAGGTAATATTAAAAGGTATTGTGCATGTACCTTTACGGTATCACATAAGTACATTTACGGTATCATATAAGTACCTTTAAGGTATTATATACATACATTTAAGGTATTACATATATACATAAAAGTTAAAAATATTAATTTTTTGAGGTATTAATGATTACACTATAAGATATTATATATTTACGATGAAAGTATTACATAATTCCCTTTTAGGTATTTATCTTTGTGGTATCAGATACTTTCAAATATAAATGTATTAAAACTAGTTTAAAATATAAGTATTAATCATTATGTGTCTTTGAGGTACCACACTAATACGTTTAAGGTATTAGATACTTACATTTTAAGGTGTTGAATATTTACTTTTCAGGTATTACATATTTACCTTAAATGTACTACATAAGTCTCTTTCAATAAATACATTTAAGATATTTATCTTTGTTGTATTAGATACTTAGAAATATAAATGTAATAAAACTGGATAAGAATATAAAGATACATAGTCAGAAAGTATAAAATATAAGAACATTGATTTCATAACTTAATATTATTCAGGAAATACAAAAATAATGTAACACTTGGTGTTTCAGAACCAAACTCCTTTGGTGCTGTTGAATTTGAACTAGCTTCTTTGTTTTTCTTGTTCTTTTGAAAATGACATTTAATCCTCTGTTGTCGTCATTTTGTAAATGATATCACCACATAAAAAAAAACTTTGTTGGGATAACACATAACAAAAAACATGTTATCATCAAAACTAAACATGATACCTTTAGAGCATATGGGTAATACCTTTAGATCATATCATTAATACATTGAAGGCATTACTTACATATCATTCAAGCATATAATTTTGTAATACCTTTAGATAATATGTCTAAAACCTTTAGAAGATGTCAAGGTAAAGTATTTTCATAATACTTTGAAGGGATTACTTACATACCATTCAAGCCTTTAGAGTATATGTATAATACCTTTGAGCATATCAATAATATCTTACATGAAATCATATTAAGTTACTAAAGCATAAACACTCGTATAACAATGTTTGCAGCACAACTCAAAGATTATTGTGATTGAACAGAACTCTGGCCAAACATATTCCAATTGGAAGAATGACACTTAAACTCAAGCTTTGTGTCAAAAAAACAATCAAGAAATGCATAAAATAATCCAAGCAAACACACTTGAAAATCCTGAAATTTGAGTATGAAGAAGAGCACACAAACGGACCAATATCCAACGATCAAAATGCCAAGAATCAACATGGTTCGGTTTAACAAATGCCTATATCCATGGAGTATACTTTCATTAATCAAACAAAGCAAGAATCGATCATTTACAAGAAGTAAGAAATAAACTGAAATAGAAAACCCTAGTCTAGCACTCTCTGTTCTCTGTAATTTTTCTCTCTCTTCAAGCTCAAAATATCTAGAATGAATAACTAAAGAAATATACTACGATATATATACTATCCACAGCAAGAAACCGCATCCAATTCCGTTGAGAAATCAGCAAGTTACGAGCTTCAGAAAACCGCTACTTGCATCCGCATAACAAACCTGCAAAAAAAGAGTTAGCACAATAACTAAAAAACCTAACTTGAAATCGCGTTTTCAAAATGCGATTTTATAAGTGAGAATGCGACTTCTCCTTTACTTAGCCAAAATTTCATCCACTTCTTTTCCTTCTGTATTTCTAATGCAAATGGCTTGAATGATTCATGCTATTCTTTGCAAATCTCCATCTTAGCATGAAACTTAATCTATTTCACCATATTATCTTCAAGTCACATCCATAGCTAGCTTTTCTCTTAAACCGATAATCTCCATACAAATCTGAAATTTTGCAGTAGGTAAAGCCTTGGTTAAAGTATCAGAAGGATTCTCCTCAGTTGCTATCTTGCAGACTTTGATCTCCTATTTCTCCACTATATCTCTGACATAATAGTGTTTTACATCAATGTGTTTTGTCCTCTCATGGTATCCCTAATGTTTTGACAAATGTATTGCACTATTGTTGTCACAAAGCATTGATACACATTCTTGAACTATCCCAAACTCAGACAAGATTCCCTTTAACCATAAGACTTCTTTGATTACCTCAGTTAGAGCTATAAACTCTGATTCTGTAGTTAATAAGGCCACAACTGATTGCTGAGCTGACTTCCAACTTATAGTTGTACCAAATAGAGTAAACACATAACCTGTTAAGGACTTCCTATTGTCCAAATTTCCAGCATAATCAGCATCCACAAATCCAACTGTAGGTAATCTTGTGTCTGTCATTCTTCTGAACCTCAATCCCATATTAACTGAACCATTAACATATCTGAAAACATATTTTACTGCTTCCCAATGAGCTGTACCTGGATTAGCCATGAATCTACTAATTAAACTCATGGCATGAGCAAGATCTAGTTTACAACAAACCATGGCATACATTAAGCTGCCAACAGCATTTGCATAAGGTATCACTCTCATTTTCTGCTCATCTATTCTTGAACTAGGACACTGATCCTTTGATAGCTTCAAATGTTGACCAAGGGGAACTGTAGTACACTTGCTTTGATTCATTTGATACTTCAACAAAACCCTCTTTAGATATGTACTAAGATCAAGAAACACCTTATTCTTTTTCCTGTTTCTAGAAATATTCATCCCCAAAATCCTTTTTGCTTCCCTTAGGTCCTTCATTTCAAACTCTGAGTTCAGTAACCTTTTGATTTTATGCAAGTTAGTTAATGAATCAGTAGCAATAAGCATATCATCAACATATAGTAACAAGTAAGTGAAAGAAGTGTTAGAGTTAAAATTGAAATAAACACAACTATCATACATGTTTTTCATGAATTTAATTTTCTTCATAAAATCATCAAACCTGAGATACCACTGTCTTGGTGATTGCTTCAAACCGTAGAGAGATTTCTTCAGTAAGCAAGCCCTTTTTCCACCATCTTTAACTGATAAGCCTTCTGGTATCTCCATATAAATCGGCTTCTTTAGTTCTCCATGTAAGAAGGTTGTAGTTACATCCATTTGATGTAATTCCAGATCATATTGAGCAACCATGGCAAGGAGTGTCCTGATAGAGCAATGTTTCACCACTTGAGAGAATATCTCAGTGTAATCTACACCTTCTCTTTGTGTGAATCCTCTAGCTACCAATCTAGCCTTGAACTTCACTTTATCATTTTAGAAAGCTTCAATCTTCTTCTTAAAGATCCATTTGCATCCCACTAGCTTTTAATGATCTGGCTTATTAACCACAATTCAAGTTTTATTCTTTTCAAAGGAATTGAGTTCCTCTTGAATTGTAGATTGTCATTTCTCCTTTTCTTTGCAGGTTACAGCTTCTTTGTAGTTTCTCGATTCTTGGTTTTCTACATTATTGGCTGCAAGAAGAGCAAAAGAAATTGAGTTAGCTTGATCAAATCTTATAGGTGGCTTTACTAACCTCTTGGTTCTATCTCTGACTAGTTGACAGTTAGTAAGAATTTGATCTTCTGAATTTGTATCTTCATTTTCTTCTCTATCGGTGTCTTCTTGTTGTATCTCATGATCTAAACTTGAACTTGCTTCCTCAGCTCCACCTCAAGCTGTGACTTCTCCTTTTCAGTATTGGATTGATTTCTGATTGCTTCTTTGTTCAAAGGCATACAAGTTTCATCAAAAGTCACATCTCTAGATATAATACACTTCTGATTTCCTTCTTCTAAGCACCATAGCTTGTAGTCTTTAACCCCAACTGGATATCCAAGGAAAACACATCTTAATGTTCTTGACTCCAATTTATCTTGCTTGATATGAGCAAATGTCAAGCATCCAAAAACCTTTAGCTTTGAGTAATCAACCAATCTGTCATTCCACATTTCTTCAGGAGTTTTGAAATTGATTGCAGAAGATGGTCATCTATTTATCAGATAAGAAGCTGTAGTGACAGCTTCTCCCCAAAAACTTCTACTTAATCCTGAGCTCAGCAACATACATTCTTTCAAGAAGAGTTTGATTCATCCTCTCTGTCAATCCATTTTGCTGAGAAGTGTAAGGGGTAGTCTTGTGCCTGATTTTCCTTCTTTCTTTGCAAAATGAATTAAACTCTTTTGACACAAACTCTAAACCATTATCAGTTCTCAGATACTTGAGCTTCTTTTTAGTTTGATTTTCCACCCCAACAAGCCATTCATTGAATCTTTGAAAGGCTTCATCTTTGCTTTTGAGAATCATCACCCAAACCTTCCTTGAGTAGTCATCAATAATGGATAGAAAATACCTTCCTCCATTCTTAGTTTGAGTTTTAGCTGGCCCCCACAAATCTGAGTGAACGTAATCAAAAATCCCTTGAGTTGTATGTGTTGGTCCCAAGTGGTCAGAGGTTCAGAGGGGGGTGAATGAACCTCTATCGATTTTTCAAACTTTTTAAAACATATAACTGATTAATAGGTTTCTGTCTCACTTAAGAGAACAGTATCCTATCTCGAATCAGTAACCTGGCCCTAGGCTAGATCAGGTTACTGTCCCGGTATCAGAATGCAACGCAGTGGAATAAATTTGATAGAGTTTCTGATGAAAACCAGTTTTCTTTTCCAAATATGATTTTAAGATAAGCGTTTAACAGGATGCTTATGATAGATGCAACAAGATAGATATGCAAACAATGTAATGCTGCAAATAAGATAAGCAGTAAACACTTATGGTTTATAGTGGTTCGAAGGTGGTGTAATCCTTCTACGTCCACTCTACTCCTCAGAAGAGGAACTTCGTTATGGTCAGTTTGCTTTACAAGACTCGTCTTTACAAAACTCTTCCAAAACAAGTTAAACCTACTAGAATCCTAGAATCCTAGATTCCTAGGCCAAATCCCACACAGGGTTTACAAACTCCCACACAGGGAAAAATAGCCTACATAAGACTAACAAACTTAGCAAGGATAAAATCCTATCAACTAAGTACACCTAACTAAAATAACCTAGCACACACAACACAATGGTTAAAAGTATATGGTGATTTCTTCAACTGGTGCAGCTCGAATACAGCCTTGAACTTGAAAGCTCAGATGCTTGGCTTAACTACTTCTGAAGGTTGAGTGACTAAACTCGAAAGCTTGAGAAAATGAAGAGTAGCAAGATAACTTAGAGAGCTCAATTTGTTCAGTAGTCTTCTCAGTCCTCTTTACCTTCTATTTATAGAGAATGGAAAATGTCCGTTGAAGAGAGACATAATCCAAGTTGCAATTCAAAAAGATCTTCAAATCTTCACAATTAATGCGGTATGAAAGATCAGAGCTTCATAGCATGCCATACTCTTATCCGCATTAATAACGCCATACTTTAGATACAGTACTTTACAGAGCCGCTTTCCACGTGGCAGCATCTCAGTGGCTCTTCACAAACTTCTATCTACTGGTAACTAATCAGGATCCAAACCTCATATAGTATCCAACGTTTTCCTCGTACTGTATTGAATAGGCTAGAAAGACTTACTGCATGATGTTCTAATTGTAGTAATCATTTTCTCTTGTGCATCAGGATTCTGCTCCTGAACAACTTTCTGTTCTTAAATCCTGCAGTCAGCTTCCTGACTCGCGTATCCTTTCTGACTTGTTTTCTATTTTTGAACAACTTCCTGTTCCAGAATCTTGTTGTCTGCTTCCTGATTCTGACTTCAACTTAAATCTTACTAACTTCTCACGTTAAGAATTAGTCTTCATGAAAGCTCTAAGTCCAGAATCCTGCTAACAAAAGTTCTA
This sequence comes from Scutellaria minor, assembly GCA_954870855.1. Taxonomy (NCBI): domain Eukaryota; kingdom Viridiplantae; phylum Streptophyta; class Magnoliopsida; order Lamiales; family Lamiaceae; genus Scutellaria; species Scutellaria minor. The sequence continues at coordinate 8,934,904 of OX940729.1, forward strand.
CCTATCTTTCTGGTATAATCAACTTCTTAAATATAATCTTGAAAGATTAGATAGGCAAGCAAAAATCCACTTATAAAACGTGGAGTATGGGTACTCTAAAAAGTCATCTGATATTACATTGTCTCATCAAAACCTAGTCAGAAATATCCCAACAATATATGCTCCAGATGAGAATTTTAATCTCTTTGTTTTGCCTAATACACAATAGTCACAGAAATCCAAACTTGAAATACAATCTTTGCCAAAAGCTTGTTGTTTCTAGAGTTCTTGTATTCTTTTTAAACTGATGTGAGCTAACCTTCTATGCCATATCATAGTTTTATCCATCTCTCTCATAGTACTATCCATCTCTCTGACAGAATATGCACTTCCAACATCAGTGACTCCTTCTAGATAGTATAGATCATGCTTCTTTGATCCTTCCATAACCAATCTAGATCCCTTCAACACTTTCATGACTCAACCTTCAGCTGATAATCTATAGCCTTGAGAGTCTAACATACCAAGTGAAATCATGTTTCTTCTTAACTCTGGCACAAACCTTACATTAGATAGAAGTTTCACAGATCCATCTTTCATTTTCAGAGGTATAGAGCCTATTCCTTTCACTCTATAGGTCTTGTTGTTGCCAAGCATTACTGCTCCTTCTTCCTTAAGTATTAGATCTTTGAACCATTCCTTGTGTGGACTCATATGGAATGAACAACCTGAGTCTAGGATCCATTCTCTCTTGGTATCAATTGAGGTGATAGCTAAGTCCTCTACAGAATCATAACCTGAGTGAGAGCTTGAAGCATCTGTAGTGTGATTGGCTTGCTTTCCAGTGCCATTACCCTTCTCTTGTTGGGCCTTTTTGAACTTGAAACAATCTTTCTTAAAATGACCTGGTTTGTGGCAGTGGAAAACCTTTGACCTTCTACATCATCCTTGGCTTCTTGATTCAGTGAAACACCTTTCTTGAATGGAGGTTTAAATCTCTTCTTATTTGGTTTCTTCTTCTGTATTCTTTGCTTTGCAATGAGACTCTCTCCTCCACCTTGTGCTTTTAAATCTGAATCTTTTTTCAATTCTTTGGTCTTTAAGGTTGTTATCACTTCTTCTAGAGTGATGGATTGTTGTCTTCCATACAGAATCGAATCACAGAAGTTTACGAAGCTTTTTGGAAGAGAACTTAGCAACATCAATGTCTTATCCTCCTCTTCCAATTTGACATCAACATTCTCAAGATCATCCAGAATCTTGTTGAATTCCTCTAGTTGATTGAGCAAGGGCAGATCATCCATGATCTTGAAGGCATATAACCTCTTCTTCAAGAACAAACAGTTAGCTAAAGATCTCACCATGTAGAGACTTTCAAGCTTCTCCCAAACACCTTTTGCAGATTCGATTTTGGCCACCTCGCGCAATACCTTGTTTTCAAGACTGGGAATAATCATACTATGAGCCTTTTCCATGAGTGTAGCATTCTGCTCGGCTTTCATAGCTTCTGGAAATGCCTCTATACCCTGCAATGCAGCTGCAGCTCCATGTTGAACCAACATGGCTTTCATCTTGATCCTCCACAATCCGAAATCGCCTGAGCAATTGAACTTCTCCACATCAAACCTCGTTGATCCTATCTCTTGATCGCGTTTCCCACAGACGGCGCCAATTGTCAAAAAAACAATCAAGAAATGCACAAAACAATCTAAGCAAACACACTTGAAAACCTTGAAATTTGAGTATGAAGAAGAGCACACAAACGAACCAATATCCAACGATCAAAATGCCAAGAATTAACGTGGTTCGGCTTAACAAATGCCTACATCCACGGAGTATACTTTCATTAATCAAACAAAGCAAGAATCGATCATTTACAAGAAGCAATAAAGTAACTGAAACAGAAAACCTTAGTCTAGCACTCTCTGTTCTCTACAATTTTTCTCTCTCTTCAAGCTCAAAATATCGAGAATGAATAACTAAAGAAATATACTACGATATATATACTATCCACAGCAAGAAACCGCATCCAATTCCGTTGAGAAATCAGCAAGTTACAAGCTTCAGAAAATGGCTACTTGCATCCGCATAACAAACCTGCAAAAAAAAGAGTTAGCACAATAACTAAAAAAACCTAACTTGAAATCGCGCTTTCAAAATGCGATTTTATAAGTGAGAATGCGACTTCTCCTTTACTTAGCCAAAATTTCATCCACTTCTTTTCCTTCTATATTTCTAATGCAAATGGCTTGAATGCTTCATGTTATTCTTTACACTTTGTTTTAAACTCAATCAACATATCAAAAATCTTGCTGGGATAACACATAAAAAAAAACATGATGTCATCAAAACTAAACATGATACCTTTAGATTATATGTCTAATACCATTAAAGTATTTTCATAATACCTTGAAGGTATTATATGCAAGTACCATAGCAACCACACCATTTAAAAAATGGTGGGATACTTTGATTTTCTTCCACTCAACCAAATCATCGTCCTATTAGATGACACCAGTATCATAACCGCTTACATTTGCTTAGTGTTTATGACAATAGAAACTTCAAATCTTAGAAAAAATAGAATCCTAGATCTTTTTAGGAAGAGAATAAATTATTGAAATATTAGAAAAATTAAAACTCTAGATATCGATCATGTGAAGAAATTGAAAAGGAAGAGAAAAAAAAAAAAGAACAACGCATATGAAGAAGAAAGAGAGAAGAAAAAAAAAAAAAAAAAAAAAAGGAGTGGAGCGGGTCATGAGCGGAAGGAACGGGTTAGGGATTCTAGCCTCCGGGTTACATAAGTTTCACCCATAATACTTTGACAAAACTATATATGGAGATAATATTATTTTGAAAATACTGCTGATGAAAATGTTCTTATACTATAGAATATATAGAGCCTAAAATTCCAATTGAATTTATTCGCAAAGAATAAAAATAAAAAGTCCGGCTGAATAAAAGAAATTGACATATTTATTAAAAAAGGTTGACTCCATGACCCCGAGTGTTGTTCATCTCCTCCTTTAAAGCTCATGAAATCAAAACCTATCTATATTTGATGGCAAAAATGGAGAATCCATTGCTAAAAGACTTCAAATTTCCACCATATGATGAGATTCAACCAAACCATGTTTGCCCTGCAATCCAATCCTTGCTTATTAAACTTGTAAGTTTCAAAAAAAAAAAAAATTATTATCTTGAATTCTTGATGATTTTTGATTTATTGATCATGTGATAAAGATGGTCTGATTTACAGGAGCATGATTTGGTAGAATTGGAGAAGAGAGTGGAGCCCACATGGGGAAAATTGGTAGTTCCACTGGAGAAAATCCAGGATCGGTTATCAGTTGTTTGGGGGATTGTGAATCATCTTAACTCTGTCAAGGATTCTTCTGAGCTTAGGTCTGCAATTGAACAGGTTCAGGTTTGTGCTTCTCAATCAAAAGCTTGGTACAACTAATGAAACTGACTTTGGTGATTTTCTGTTGGCGGTTGGATAGATTTTATTTAAAAATTGTTTATGTTTTTAATTTATTAATAGGTTTATGATAAAACTGTCATTATCAAGAAGGAGATAGTTTGTCAAGTTTTGTTTTTCCAGGTTTTAGGAGTTTAGGTTCGGAAAAATACTAAATATAGAAAATAAGTTTATTGTTTGAGGCGTTTGATTTCTGAAATAATAAAATGAGCCTTTACTCTTTCTCTTATTATCTATGTTATTCGGGTATTCTCAAAATCTACTGATAGTGAATGTGTGATTACGTGTTATTAGAGTTGACAATTCGAATCCTTCAATCCAACCCTACGAGTCAAGGATGTAGTCGGGTCTAATGCAGCTCAGTCCAACTTTACTTGGGTTAGTTGGCCAACAAACCAAATTGACCCAAACCTTTTACTAAATTTACTAAATTTTGAGACCAAATGAAATAAACAATATATCATCATATTATATATACAATTATACATACAAATAATTATTAATGACCAAATGAAATAAACAATATATCATCATATTATATATACAATTATACATACAAATAACTATTTAATATTTACTCATCATAAATGCTAAAAATATCATCATTCATCATAAATGTATTATGGGTTTGTACTTCTTGGCTAATGGGTTTTATTATGTAATGAACTAACGTAATGTGCTTGTCTTTTTCTTTTTTTATAAATAAAATAAAATGTCGGGCCACCCAAGCTCGACGGGCTAATTTAACCTGAACCTATAGAGCTCGTCAGGCCGCTACATTCACATTAGTCCAATCCAATCTAATTTAGAAGCTAGCCCATTGGATCGGGCTCAAATTGCCGACTCTAATTCTTATCACTCTTCTGCTTGCGTCATTTTCCTTTTTTATAATTTGCAGCCGAAAAAGGTTGAGTTCCAGCTGAAATTAAGACAGAGCAAGAGGATTTACAATGTGTTTATGGCGATCAGAGGCTCTTCTGATTGGGAAAACTTGAGTGATGCTCGTAAACGAGTAGTAGAGTGTGAGTTCTTTTCCTACGTACTATAGAGGTAATCGACTTCATTGCTGTGATGAATACTTAAATTTGTGCAGTGAAGTTGAAAGAAGCAGTTATATATGGAGTTTCTCTTGAAGATAGTAAGAGAGAACGTTTTAATGAAATAGAGCAGGTATTTCTGTCTATGATTAATCAAACAAATCTAATAAAGATTATATTGATAGTAACTGATATTCAACTTTACTTAACCTATAAGGAACTGGAAAAACTTGCTCAAAAGTTTGAAGAGAATATATTAGATGCTACAAAGAGATTTGAGAAAGTTATTACAGATAAAAATGAGATCAAAGGTTTGCCATTGACCACTCTGGCTATAGCTGCAGAGACAGCCATTCAAAAGGTATTCAATATTCAGCTAAACTCAACATTATTTTGAGTCGTTTTTAGCTCTATTTTCTCAGAATCTGCAATCTCAATAATAGGGACATAAGAATGCTAAAGCTGATGATGGTCCTTGGATAATAACCTTAGACGGCCCAATTTATCGATCAGTGTTGCAACATGCTTGCAACAGATCTTTGAGAGAGGAAGTTTACCGTGCATATGTGACTCGTGCATCAGATGGGCCTCTTAACAATACGCCCATTATTGAACGTATATTGGAGCTCAGATTGGAGAAAGCAAAGCTTCTTGGCCATAGTAACTATGCTGAGGTGTTGATATAACTTGGATTCTTGAGCTGATTTACACATTTTATTTCCTCAGAAAAGGCTAAAAAATTTCATATTAGGTTAGCTTGGAAACGAAGATGGCCACCATTGATAAAGTAAAGGATCTTATAGACAAGCTTCATAACGCTTCGTGGGGGCCTGCAATTCAGGGTGAGTGAATATCTAACAAGATTACAATACTTAAGTAGCCAACTCTGAGCTTCGTTTTGTCTGTAGACATGGAAGACCTAAGAGACTTTGCCAGAGAACAAGATGCTGAAGAGGCTAATGATTTGAATCATTGGGATATTAACTTTTGGAGTGAAAGGCTCCGTGAGTCCAAATACGGCTTAAATGAGGTTGGCTTAACTTCCTGTTTCATTGCATATGTGTTTATTACATTCTCAACAAATTTCTATCTATCATCCAAAACATCCATATTTCCTTTATAGAGGATCAAAATTTCTTGAATTTCTCGATGTCTACAGGAAGAGCTACGTCCATATTTCCCATTGCCAAAAGTAATGGATGGTCTTTTCAACCTAACAAAGAAGTTGTTTGAGATAGACATTGAACCAGCTGACGGGGAAGCTCCGGTAAAGATTCTTGAAACTTAAACCTAAACTTAAAACTTAAAACTTTAACTTTAACTTTAACTATAACTTATGCTGTTGTGAAGGTGTGGGATAGAGATGTGAGCTTCTACAAAGTTAAAGATTCTTCAGGTACTCCAATTGCATACTTTTACTTTGATCCATACTCTCGTCCCTCAGAGAAACGAGGTGGTGCATGGATGGATGTGGTTGTTGGTCGGACTTGTGTGCTCTCAAGTGACAATTCTTATCCAAGATTGCCAATCGCAAACATTGTATGCAATCAGACTCCACCAACTAGAGACAGGCTGAGTCTTATGACTATTCGTGAGGTACATATTCATGACACTAGTTTGACGCCAAAAATTCCATCCTTAAAGACCATATTTTGGTCACCCTTCAACTATAACAAATGTACTTGGAACTTTAGATAAACATAATCGATGATAACATCACAGTTCACATTGCTATTACAGAATCAAGCATGAATCTGCACCTCATAGATCTAAATTCAGAAAACTCCCTTTGACGTTGTTATAGCCATGCGATATGCTGATTAATCAATGACTGATTTAGGTTGAGGCTGTATTCCATGAGTTTGGTCATGCACTGCAGCATATGTTAACCAAACAAGAGGAAGGCCTCGTTTCCGGAAATCTAGGGATCGAATGGGATGCTGTGGAAATACCTTCTCTGTTTATGGAGAACTGGTGTTACCAAAGGTAACATAAATTATTGAAGTTAAACTGTTATGCACCAAAGCATCTCTACTAAAGATTGTTCTCTTCTTGAAATGAAGAATATTTTTTCTCAAGTTTTAGCTAATGAATTCATACCGCAGGGACACCATTTTGGGAATTGCACAGCATTATGAAACCGGAGAAGTCCTTCCGGAAGAAACATGCTTGAAGATTCTTTCTGCAAGGACTTTTAGGGCAGGTTCGCTGTTGCTTCGTCAGGTAAAAGCAAGGACAAAGCCTCTGTTAAATTCTAGCCATTTTTGTTTCTCCTAACATTTTCGTTACCACCACGCTTTCTAATTGGACTCATATAATAGAAGATCATCTTACATTACGAAATAGTGGTTAAAAAGGAATCACAAGATATGAGTTGACAGTTGTGATCTATAACCTTTGCAGCTACGTTATGCTGGTGTGGATTTGGAACTCCACTCGAGTTATGTGGCAGGTGAACAGGAGTCTATATATGACGTTGATCAAGAAATAGGTAGAAAGACTCATGTGATTCCATTGCTTCCAGAAGACAGATTTCTCTGTAGTTTTAGTCATATTTTTGCAGGTTAGTCTTATCTGACACAGACTAACATCTTTAATGTGAGCAAATATTTATTCTCTTTGAACATTCATTCTCTTTTCAGATAAATATGCAGCAGGATATTACAGTTATCAGGTGATTTAAGTTTCTGAACTTTAAGAGGTTTTGGCAATTAGCATGCATTAAATACAACCTAAAAGTTCCAAGTCCAATTCTGCATATATATATATATATATATAGATCAATTTAAACTAAGGAAATAAATAATACAAATATCTTATATATAACTTTTTTATATTAGAGTTCTAATTATAATAGAATCCTATAGGATTTTGAATTAAGATTCTGAATATTATTTAAATATAAAAATTCTAAATTACTATTATAACCTTAAATAATAATCTTTGATAATGACATATTCAGCAATTCATATTTTGTAAGAAACATTCACACTTTTATACAAATATAATATAATATAATAATATAATAGATAATATATATATAATATATTATATAGATAATATATATATATAATATATTATATTCAAGTATCACACACATTTGTTCTAAAGGTATCACACATATACTCTTCCGGCATCACATAGTCTATATATAATGTATTACGTTCAGGTATCACACATTTGCTCTTCAATATCACACATATACTCTATAGGTATCACATAGCCTATATATAATGTATTATATTCAGGTATCACACATTTGTTCTTCAAGTATCACACATTTGTTCTTCAAGTATCACACATATACTCTTCAGGTATTACATAATGTATTATGTTCAGGTATCACACATTCAAGCATGTAATTATGTAATGCTTGTAGTTCATGTATGTAATACCTATAAAACAAATTTGTAATACCTCAAAACTATTTTTCATAACTTACATACCATTCAAGCATGTAATTATATAATATCAGTAGTTCATGTTTGTAATACCTATGAAACAAATCTGTAATACCTCAAAACTATTTTTCATAACTTACATATCATTCAAGCATGTAATTATATAATATCTGTAGTTCATGTTTGTAATACCTACAGAACAAATCTGTAATACCTCATATCTTAAAATTTTCAAATATAAGATTTTTATCATCTTCTTCCCCAAAATTATGCAAATTCATATTACTCAATCAATAACCAACTATGGTGTTTGTTACATCAATTATATAGTATATTGCTATGAATCGGAGCAAGATATAAAAAATTGCAAGTTATTGAAAAATAAAAACCCTAAGTTTTTATACAAATTAGGAAGAAAATAACTTGAGAAAAATAAGAACCCTAAATTTGTAGCAATCATATGAAGAAATTGAGAAGGAAGAGAGGAAAAAAAATGAACAGCAGTGAAGCTGTGAAGGAAAAAAAAAAGAGTGAAGTTGCGCAGGAAGAAAAGAAAGGAAAAAAAAAAGATATATATATATATATGGGGCGCGGGTCGGGTTGGGGGCACAAGAGAGTCACTCTAATATTATATGTGCAAATAATTAGTTGTCTTATAAACAAAGTCATGAAATATTCTACTATAAAATTATTAAATATTAAAATATTAAATAAAATTCTAATATAAAATTTTTCCAATATGAAAATTCTAAATTACATTTATGACCTTAAATAATAACAATTATGATATATTCTAATATTAGATTATTAAATACAAAAATAATAAATAGAATTTTAATATAAAGTAATTAAATTATAAAGTGAAAATAAAATAATTAATTTATATTACAATTCTCATATAAAGTTATTCAAATAAAAAATATTAAATTACTATCATGATCTGAAATAATAATCTTTAATAAGGATATATGATTTATATTAAATTAGGGTCCTAATATAATAGAGTCCTACTCATAATAGAATTCTATATGATTTTGGATTACAATTTCTATATAAAATTATTTAAATATGAAAATCTTAAATTACTATTATAACCTTAAATAATAATCTTTACTAAGGATATATTAGGCAATTCATATTTTGTAAGATACATCCATACTTTTATATAGGTAATAGATATGTACATCTTTTTATTCTTCTACTTTCATTGCCTGCATTCAGATTTCATGACAATATCTGTGAGAGTCTTGTTTTCTGATTGCCTTCTTACAAATCTGTGAGAGTCTTGTTTTCTGAGTTTCATTCTGTGACAACCCCCCCCCCCCCCCCTTGTGTGTGCAGTGGGCAGAGGTATTATCAGCTGATGCTTTTTCAGCATTTGAGGAGGCTGGATTGGATGATGATCAGGTTAGGCATTTGGACTTATTGGGTATCAAGAGGTAGCTATGTATGTCTCATAATGAATTTATGTGTATGTTGTAACAGTCTGTCATTGAAACGGGCAAAAGATTTCGAGAAACCATCCTTGCCCTTGGAGGCGGAAAGTCACCGAATGAGGTAATTGAATCCAGGGTTTTTTACTAGTACTGCCAAGGTTCTGAGAACCTTTTTTAACTTTTCTGTATTGATCAAAATCAGAACATTTATTCATGCACATTATCATCTATCAGGTCTTCTTGGAGTTTCGAGGGCGAGAACCTACACCCGATGCATTTCTACGCTACAATGGCTTGTTGCCCAGCATTGCATGATAAGTAGCATCTGTGACATATATATCAATAATACTGGTAAACTTTAATCATACATGCCACAATTGTTTCAAGATAATTTCCTGATAGAGTATATCCTCGACTATTTCCTTCCTTTCATATTGAAAATCATAGCATCCTAAGGAAAGCGTGTATTATGTTCAAGATTTTCAATCTATTTAGTGAAGGTATTGTTCTTGCTTCTATAATCATGCAAAGCCAACTCTGTATGAATAGCAAAAAGATGGAGAATAATACTATATAGATCATAGTTGTAAAGGCATAAAACTAAACAAATTCTTCTATATATAGACTAGGAAGTGAAGGCATAAATCAAAATCAGATTATAGTAACTGAATGAAAGGCTAATTTACAGTAGAAAGTATCTAATATCCAAGAAAGCAAGTTAATGGCTACCTCCTCTCTCCTTCTCCCCAACATCATTCTTCAAACAAAGGTTGATAAAAAATCTTGAAGGCTTCCATGACTTCAAGATACCACATTGACTGCCTATCTGGAAATGGAGAAAGATCAACGATTTTGTGAACCTGTGATTAGACCACATCAGATTCAGTATACTCTTGATTCTTGACTTGGATATGAATCATATGATACCAACTCAAATGATCTATATACTGGTAAGCTTGATATTCAATGTGGACAAATAGTTCTCATAGCTGAAGAAGTACCTAGTTGTTTTTAGACATGCTTATAATGAGCACAGAGAATCATGTTCGACCATCTAATCAGGTAATGCTGCAGTGCCCCCAGAGTATGGGTGATTACGAACAGGTAAGACAAATAACAAGCCTATCATAATTATTAAATTTTCAGATCTCTCTACTAACTTGGAAAGGTCCACTCTTCTCTTCCATTATAAAATAGCACAAATTGAAAAAAGAAACTAAAAAAATTGATATGCCATTCCATTTAACTATTTGTGAAATGTGTATATTCATCTGATGAGTTATGATAGTTCATTCTTGAGCTTGGAGCATGCTACCACAGCTAGTGCTGCAGTAAAAAGATAAATTCAGGTGAATTGCATAAGATACTCCTCACTGAGCAAGAAATTCCACCTAGGCATTGGACTAGTTAAAAAAAAAAAAAAGCAACCCAAAAGTTGAGCTTTCATTCTCAAAACACTTATAAACCATTTCATCTGCAAACATACTTGATTTTAGTTATTGTTTAAATCATTGTCTATCCATCTAAGTACCTACAAGCTAGTCATGCTTCCTTCAAATATGCTGCTTGATCAATCCGCTGCACATAAACACTAGTGCAGGATTTTCTGTTTCTAGAAAACATCGGGTCATGGGATGAGGTATAAGTCGAATTCAAGGTACACCTTAAGTGCTCCCCCATAGAATTAATCTGCTTTTTATTATAGGAACTTTGAACTTTCACAAAGGAGGAAATCACCCAAAGATAAATCAATGGTCATTAGACAACAAAACCACTATGTTCATCAACACAATGGAGTAAATCAACAGTCTATTGAATTCATCGCACCCACATATATAACTGTAAAACGAGTAAGAGGTCTACGTCCTCAGCTTGCTATCATATGGATTCACTTGATAAAAATTCATATCAAATAAGATACTAAGTTCCAAAACTAGAATTGAACAGACATCAACTTGATCATCACACTGCACTTACCTATATCAGTAATGACAATTAATTGTCAAATAAATCCTGAACAAATCACACCAATTATTCAGCAACGAACATGAATAAGTTAATATTTTTAAATTTAAAATTTATTTTTACCTTAATATTTGGGAGGTCACCTTCAGGGGCACAATACGCTCCAACCACCATTACATACATCCCTACAGAAATTCATTCGCAGATAAACCAAGCTTACAGCTTATTCAGTAATACAATTTAAAAAAAAAAAAAGTGAAAAAGAAGTAAAATTAGAAATCGAATTGAGCGACCTGCTTCCCAGTGGCGGCTGAGAAAGTCGCCGGAGATAATTAGCTGAATGACACCAGTTCCGTCATCTAGGAAGAGCTGGCGGGTCCTACCGCCATCAGAGGAGGAAGGTACAGATACAAGAACACCCTGAAATTCCGGCGGTTTAGGGTTTATCGACGTGATTGTTGATGAAATTACTCAAGCACAAGCAGAAACACACACACACACACACCTGAAGCCAGGCCCGTTGGAAGAGAATGTTGCCGAGAGTGAAGGCGTTCTGCGAAGGCGTTTGGCGCGCGCTTCTCAGTTGCACGCAGAGTAGCTTCAATGCTGCTAAAGTGTAATCCATTTTTCCTCTTTTCTTCTACCTCAACGGCTCAACTTTCCCTCTTTCAATTATTTCAAATGCCAGGCGCTTGTGTTATTGCCACACGCTAATTGCTGCTGCCAGATCTAGTTTAACGGAAATCCCTAATATACCCCCCATATTTTTAACCCTAATAATTCTCTACTTCCTCTTTAATTCTACCACCACTAAAAAAAACCACATTTTCAAGAATTACAATTTAAAAAACAATTGTATTTTACTCGCGTTCAAGTGTTCTGCTAAATAGTCACATTAGATTTCACATCATAATCCACGTAATTAAAAAAATAATAATTGATTTTCATCAAAACGTTGTTAACTTGTTTTAGGTGAATTAATTTATATATACCTGAAATGATGTCATTTTCTTTAGACTTAATTAGCTAATGTAAAATCCGTACAACTAAGTTAGCATTACTATCAAGTATCAAAATCCTAGACTACATCTTCATTATTATAGAATAACTAAACATTTATCAGTATCCTATTTGATTCCTTAATAGCTATATATTCTCAGAATTGACTTGAGCTCTGAACAGCCAATACAAATAACAAATTATAATACACCATACACCAAACTCCATTAATTGAAAAACAAAATTAAAAAGCGAAATCATAAATCTGATTTATTATCAATCAATACATGAAAATCTCACACAATCAAAGCAAGAAAATTACACATGAATCGAACTCAGATGAAAAGAAAAGAAAAAGAAAAGGTGTGTAATTAGATGAGAGAGAGACCAGCAGACAACAAATCATCAGATAAAAGCTTGTTAGCAGCATCAGAAGGATGAAAGCCATCCCAGAACACATATTCTGTCGCATTTTTGCACGTTCCAATTGATTCAGCATTGCACAGTATTGATGTTTCAACCAATCCGGTGCCACAACATGCCTTTCTTGCTTCAAAGAAACCTGCATTCACAATGGATAGTGCTTATTACTTAGTTGGAGTTGAAAACTCTTTATTAAAAAAAACATGGTTTTGGGTCTTACCATAATCGGTAGGGTGGGTGACAAGATCATGAAGAGGTTGATAGATATCGAAGATGACAAGGTTGAGAGCAGAGAGTTTGGTTTGGAGGTTGATAGAAGTAGAATTGAGCTTATTGTTGAATGAAACTGCTACTTTGTTCATCTTTTCTACACATTCATTACTATCTTCACCAAATATTGTTATTACTGCTGGTAAACATCCAAGTGGTGGCAATGTTGCCACTCCTATCTTTCTTGCTCCCAATTTGTACAACTCCTAACCACACATGTACAAACACTTGCTTCAGAGTATGAATAATCAATTCAATTTTCAGCACCAACACCCTTTGCTAACCCATATGACGGTTGGTTAATAACTACTATCTTTGTTTCAAAATAAATGTCATTTTAAGATTTTACACGCAGATTAAGAAGATTGATAAAAAGACTGATCATGTCAGCGTTAACTACGTTCATTATAGTAAATTTATGTGTATCATTTAATTTGACAGCAGCAAATGAGGGCAATTTTGGTGGAATATGAATAAATGTTTCTTAAAATTCTATAATAAACTTATTTTGAACCAAAAAAATACTTGACTAAAACGACATTAAATTTGGAAAGAGATGGTATAGTTTTAGTGGTGTTTGATCTGATTAGTGGTACATGATTAGTGTTGGTTTAGGGTTCAAAAACCTGACTACTCCTTCTATTTCATTCTGTCTCTTGTTTAAAATCAAGAAATTGGTAATATAAACACGACAAACTAGACGAAAAAAATTATATTTTGTAGACTGACAGAGAAAATGAAACTAGTTTTTGGTGTGCTGATCCTAACAAGTAACTCAAGAAACCTTAAAATCAAAGTCATTCAAACCTGGACAAATTTGATGTAAGATTGTATGAGAATGTCTGAGAATTGATCAGTAGTGTACTTGTCATACAAGAGAGGGTTGATGTAATAGTTTTGAACAAAGTCACTGCTTCCAGAACTAACAAAATGGATTGAGCCATTTATGATTGATGAAGCATTAGATTGTCCCACAAGTGTCACAAGCTGCTTCTGATATTCTTTGTACAACTCAACCTGTTTGCTCAATGGAATAGTATTCTACAAAGCCAAAGAATAGTATTCATCAAGATTTTAGATGATACTTAGTTGCTACTCATCAATCATATGCACAATATTATTCTTACATAGATTTTTGCAGTGCTTTCGTAGTACCCCGAAGAGCCCGAGGCAAAGTTAGCTCCAATCAGAAGCTGTTTCTTATCCACCACCTTCAAATAGGGTAGTGGATAAGAGGTAAATCCCAGGTTCTCAGCTACAACGAGAGAAAAATGGTGAATGAAAAGTTAATAGTGCAAACTTTAATCTGATCTGAAAGATCGTAAATTATCAAATTGGAGCTTAAAAGATAAAAATATATAAGATAATAATATCACTTAAAGACCACAAAATTATGGTTTTGTTTGGCATCTTGTAGTTTCTTGTTATTTTAAAAGATTTTTAAAACAACAATCCCAGAATATAATTGACAAAACTTCATGTGTATATGAAATTAAAATGGAAAAATAGAATAATAAAAAGTTAAAAATTTGATAAGTTGACCTTGTTTCTGCTGGGTCTTTAAGTGCTAATATCATTTTCATACTCTGAATTGTTAGATTTTATTTTTTTAGGTCATGGAATGATAGTTTATTATCTTTCCTACACTAAATTGATAAAATTTCTAATACTAATGAGTAGTAGAAGGGGTAGTTGAGAAAAGTGGGATAATATATATCGTGAAAATCTGTTTGATTTGTGGGTGAAAAGGATTTGTCTCACGGAAACTATCTGTAAGACATATATAGATAAAGATATAGATATACCGGTGTAATCTGATGCAAGTTTTCCGTTGCAGAATCTGCCAGTTGGTTTGTGTTTGATGAAGTCTCTTCCATAAGGTCGAAAATTGGCTTTCACAATGGTTTCGAGATTATTGTTGTTGCCTACGTCGACTACCGAATCCCCAAATACTATAAATGCGGGGACGAGAGGTTGTGCGTCTATCGTGAAAGTAAACAGAAGAAGAAAACTTATAAAAAGACTCGAATTCGTATTCATGATTAGAGGATTGTGAGGGCAAGTGTGGAGATTGAGGTGATGAGAGATGAGCAATTTAAAGAAGAGTTTACATGTTGGCCTAATTGGTTGAAATGGCAACATCTTAGATTTGTGTCATTTCAAATCTTTGCAATCTTAACTAAAGACAATAGAAAATGAAATTATAGGAATTCCTTGTGAACGAAGATGGTGTTATTGGTATCATTGGACATTCTCAAAATGGGTATTATCTGATCGAGTCAATTCAATAACAAACAAGTTTGTAGAAATATATGTGTTGATGAAATTAATTTATGCATATATAAGGAGGTAAGGTAGGTTTTATAGCAAAGATTAAGCACCAAATGAATGTTTTTTGCTCAAAGAAATGGCAGTAGTTCCAACTAAGTTCACTGGCGTGTCTTGCTCAAATTTTATTTTGAGCTGGACTGGCTTGTAAGATACCTAATTCAGCAGGGGCAAATCAGTCATTTAGAACTGCCAGCTTTAAATTAATTTGGCAAAAAAAAAAGAGAGATGTATTCATCACTCTTTGATTATTTGTCTTCTCAACTTTTTTTTTTCTTCGATTGAACAATTTACAAATGATGTGTGGAGGTTATTTTGAAACACTAGATTAAATATTAAAATGAAATAGAGGATCTTGTTTGCAACAAAATTTTATTGCCAATGAGTTTAAATTTAACTTGTTATGTTGGTTAGTTGATAACTAAATCAAATTTGATTTTTCAGTATAATTCTCACTATTGTTTCGAAATTTTATCATTATCAATACTTTAGTGAAGGTAGGATATCGTTGATAATAAAACAGGTTTTGCCATAGTGTAAATGTTCTCTAAGCAAAACATAATTAATTGTCTATTGTGAAAGCAAACTTAATTATCATAATTCTGATTAATAATTAATGTTTCTGGTTGCTAGCTGTATATGAGTGAGTCTTAGCCTTTTAGCTCAACATTGTCGCTGTAAAAATCTAGTTGATGTTATACAAGTTAGTTATACTTATATAAATATGTGTGTCTTCAATCAAAATTATTCAACTTATTCTTTAAATTATATTTTCTTATATGTAGCGTATAGTATGTTTTTATATTACTTTTTATGATAATTCATTTTGATAAATTTGATAGGTTTTGAAAATAGATTTCAAATACAAGTTTTGAATGAGAATTGCAAATTCACACAAATTATAATGTATATAAAATTCAAAACTAATCTCACCAGAGGTTTTTTTTTTCTTTTTTATTTTAATTGGTGAAGAGATATAGGAGCTCTATTTTAGTATATTATTTTCATTATAGAGATTAGAGGCCTAATTAAGTTTATGGGCTCATAATAAGATTATAGATGCTCTAATATCATAGAAGGGGAAAATATAGGGCCTAGTTAAATTAATTGAACAATAAAAGTTTCAATAATCACACAAGGGAAAAATTGTTAAGCCTGCCATTATGGGCTCCAACAATGGTAATTGACATGTGAAAGACAACCCTAGAATACCAAGGATATTCTTCAATTTTATGTATGTTACATAAATATAAACATAAATGAATATATATATATATATATCTTATAAAATATAATCATTTGGGACACATTAAAAATGATTTATTTAAACAATAAATAAAACAAGCGATATATATTCAAACCAAAATAAATAAAAATCTAATCTACCAAAATAACTTCCACTTTCAAAAGAAAAAATAACAATTATTAAAAAAGAAAAAAATTATCTATACAATATTAATTTAGATATAAAAAAATTCATCAATCAAATTGAAATGAAAAAATAACATGTATCAAAAAAAAAAAAAAAGTGAAAAGAAGAATCGTAACCTACCAAAATAACTTGCAGTTCCATGTATATAAAAGAAAGAAATGATTTATCTATACAATATTAGTTTAGAAATTATGTTTTTCACTAATCAAATTCAAATGAAAAAAGTAAGAAAAGTGGCATGTTGGTGTAAAGAATGGTTGAAGAATAACAATTGTCGAGAGGTTTGCTGATTTTAGGAAAGACAATTATGTGATGAGTAAGAAAGTTGTTTCTTTTTATACTTTTCAAAACCTTGATTACTGTTTGACTTTACTTATTTTTGGCGGACTATATATAAATATGATAAATTTGCGTTTATTATTTTTATTCTTTAACTTTTTTTTTGGATTTTGAATATTATATTTTTAGAAAAAGGGCTTTGCAAGAAAGTTTTTGGATATATTTAATAATACTTCTTATTAAAAGAAAAATTAAACCGTTAAAAATTTACCTAGTGCAGATCAATTTTTCTATCAATAGACATTTATTCATCTTAAAATGTATGTATAGGTTTTTTTATACTAAATAAGAAAAGTCTGGTATGCTTTTATTTTATTTTCTAATATATTATTTTATGAGATCGTTATTGTTATATTGTGTGTGTGTGTGTATAAATAATTAGACAAACTCTTGTTACCATAAGCTTTACATTATAAGCTAGTCACATTTAATTAGTTTGACATTTTATATTCCAACAATCAAATGTAATAAAAAAAATAATGAAATAACCTAATGATATTTTTGCAATAACCTAATGATATTTTGCAAAAATATGAGATAAACATTATGAAATTACTTTGGTTATGTTATATTCAAATTAATTCAATATAAAGCTTCTTTTTTTTTTTTAATTCAATATAAAGCTTTAGAACTCTAAATCTCATCAAATCATGTTAAACTTACCATTCTTTTATGATTTTATGTTCTAATTTGCTATTAAATTAAGCACATTAATTTTATCTACTTATATTTGTATATGTCCTCATCCATCATAAACACGCAAACAAAACAATCAATTTAATTAGCATCTACAAAAAATTTACTTTGAAATTAGATGGTTCAACTTCTCGTTTCATCACACTATAATATATTGTCTATATTTATATACAAGTTTTATAAGTATAGACCATTTAGATATTTAGCATTTTATTTCTCCAACTATTTTGTGATAGGTGCCCCGTTGTGAAATGACAGTTCTATGATGTAACATTTATGATTTATATAACCACCACATCACATATAACACCCTAAGAGAAATTAATTAGGATAAATGCTTATTTATCATACTCAAAATTTAGAACAAGATAATAAATGAGTCATGTTACACTTGCTATGCTTATGACACCTATCATTATGGGCACTCTCACTCCATGACACATAGATACACCAAGTGTTGGACATTTTTTAGGGAAGGACTAAAAGCACCAACCAAATTTATAAGGACACCAATCAGATTTGAAAAAAAAAAAAAATTCTAATTTTACCCTTAGGGTTGTTGAACTAGTTTCGTTCGGTCAAGATGACTGAACGGGCTTCACGGTGTTCGGTCAAGATGACCGAACGTCCTTCTATGTGTTCGGCCAACCGGGCCGAACGAAACTGATCTGGTTCAATTATTTTTTTACGTTTTTTGCTATGATTTTCATACATTTAACAAATTTGTGGAATGTTCGTAATTATGTTGACATTATATTCTTCATTAAATTAAAATATTTAATATAAAAAAAAATGCAAAACAATCGATCAAACCCGATCGCAAAAAACGCAACCCGTCACCCGTCGTGCGTGCGCACACAGCGCCCCCGCACGACGGGTGATGGGTTGTGTTTTTTTTTATGTTAAATCTTTTAATTTTTTGAAGAATGTAATGCAAACATAATGACGAACATTCTACAAATTTGTTAAATGTGTGAAAATCGTGTGAAAATCATAGCAAAAAACGTAAAAAAATAATTGAACTGGATCAGTTTCATTCGGCCCGGTTGGCCAAACACATAGAAGGACGTTCGGTCTTCTTAACCGAACACCGTGAAGCAGATGACCGAACGGAACTAGTTTAACAACTCTAAGGGTAAAATTGGAAAAAAAAATTATATCTGGTTGGTGCCCTTAGAAATCTGGTTGGTGCCTTTGGTCCTTCCCCATCTTTTATATGCTTTACTGCACAAGTGAAGGAAAAATGAAATTAAAACAATAATAGGAAAGAAAATTCTCTTTATCTTGCGCTCTCTCTCTTCGTTTCTGTTTCTTTCTCTCTCTCAATCTCTTTTTCTTTCTCCTTACTGCCGACCACCACCTTCATCGCCGGAGTTCACAATCATTCCGGTAGGTATCCCGGTCCTCCCTATCATCGTCGCCGCCGGCGCGACGGCTCTCTCTCTCTCTCTTTCTCTCTCTCTTCCCTGCCTCCCTCCTCCGCCGTCCCTGTTCGCCACTGATTTTAGTTTTGCTGGCGCAAAGTTGCGCCGGCGAGTGGAGTAGGGGTGAGCCGCCGCCGTGGGTGGCGGCGTGTGTGCAGAACCGGCGCCGTGAGGGTGTCGGACAGTGTGTATGTGTGTAACAGTATGTGGGTGTGGTGGGTTTGTGTGTGTTTGCGTTTATGTTTGGAGTGGGTTGTGTTGGTGTGAGTCACGGCTGTGGTGGTGACGGGTCGCCGGCGACGCGGTGTCACCGGCCATGGTGGAGCAGATGGTGGAAAGGGGTGGAGGGGACGGCTATGTGGTGATTTTGGGGGAGGGGCATCTTTTGTAAATTTGATATAATCTAAGGACTTAATTGTTAACCCTAGAATCTTGATATTTAAGTTTTGGCCCTTATACTCTTGGAATATTGCATATTGACCCCAGAGTTATGAACAGTAACAATTGACATCCCAAAAGTTACAGGAAATTATAGTTTTACCCAAGGTTTTCAAGAACTACTATTTGACCCCCAGAATTCCAAGTATACTTCAGAAAATACCATTTTCGACCCTTTATCTCCTAATTTGGGTATAAAACCCTAATTACTACAGTTTGGGGCTACATAAGTCCTAAACGCGAGCGTCGGATTTTCTAAAAACGTTGTATTTTAAGCCCTCGTTCCTCCCCTAATAAATTGTTTCTTATTACGAACGCTCGCTTTTGAGTTTCAAACGATACGAGCTATCTTACTTATACTCAATCGTTCTTTTTACAAACCCTTCTTCTTTATTCTCGATTAAAGTTTTAGTTCAAGTTACGAATAGACTCTTTTAGTCGCTAAGATAAGAATTTTGTATCTTGTAGGAAGCAGAAGCAAACGATGCGGTTAGGCACGCGTAGTACCTAGAAGCTCTCCGAGACGTTATTCGATAGAGGTGGGGTAATTTTCCTATATTACATATATGTTTCTTTGTTAGTTGATGTGAAGTTAAGTGTCTACATGAAACGTATATGTTTATTTACTAAAGAGTGCACTATATGTTTTACTACGAAGTGCAAACGAATGTGTGTTATATGCAAGGTGAATGAATGTGTTTATATTAGTGAAATATTTTCCAAGGCGGCTAAGAACCGCACCAAGATGGCTAAGAACCGTACCAAGACGGCTAAGAACCGCACCAAGATGGCTAAGAACCACAAAAATATTTTTCAAAGGCGGCTCAGAACCGCATCTATGTGCTGTTGAGTGATATGTCTATGTTTTCCTCAGTGTTTTAACTGCTCACAAATCCCAACCCATTGAGTGACTTCTTGCACTCACCCATTTATGTGATTTTATTTTATAGGTTGCAGTCGCTCGGACGGGAAGTGAAAGAGGTGTGGTTTTGTTTGTTTGGTTTAATCAAGAAGAGTTAGTTAGAATATTTTGGAAAACCTCGTTAGTAAATCTGTATAGTTTTAACTGAATACCAGCAGAGTAAATGTTTTCTTCCGCTGCTACAGGACTCGTTTTATAAGACAGGTTGTTGTGATGATTTTACTCTTATTTTGCAAGTTTGGGTTGGTTTTGGAAATCTATGTTTTAACGAAGTTGCTGGACGCCCAAAATGAGAATTCATTAAACTCTGATTTTGAAATCTTTGAGCGAGGTGCGCGAGCGGTGGATGCTGGTAGCCAGATTTTTTAAAGAATGCAGGAAAATCACATTTTTTTATCATGTATTTTAGAAATGTTCCTGATTTTAATTATTTTAATTATCATGAAATGGTGAATTTTGTACGTAACGTCTTAGTCAAAATTTCCTTTATTAAAAAAAAAGGGGCCTTACATCACATATCACCACATTTTTTGAAAGGAAAATGAAGAAAAAGTAAAATTAAATAAAAGCAATTAACATCACATTTTTACAGGTTCACTATGTTGGAGCCACTGATATATACTTTTTGCCGTTAATGATGTTAAAATAGAATAATGAATTTAATGGATCCCATAATTAAAAACATCATTTTTGCAATTAAGATCAATGCCACATCATTATTAATATCACTTTTAATAACACAATTGCGGGTTCATGCATCATTTCATCATGCACATGCACATGATTTTCACAATAATATTGATTTTTTTTTCTTACTCAATTCCAAATTTACAATGATTTTGACATTTCCTAAGGTTATTCGTTTTTTTCCCAACAATATTGAAGTTTTTTCTTTTTTACCCAATTCCAAATTTACATTTGAATTTAAAGATAACAATCTCACATTTGATAGTTGTTTGCATGTAAGTCATGAAATATGTCTTAATAATTCGATTTTGAGATTGGATCCACTGATATTACTAACAAGTAGAATCCACGATTTGTACACTGTCTGATGGGCCAATCCGAACATCCCATAACTAAAGTTGGGTTGGACCATGAATATAATAGTCTGAAAATAATTTGGCCAATTGGCCCGGTCCAAATGGCCCGACAGTTTTTTTGTTTTGTTTTTCTTTGGATCATCCCAATTCTTTTTTTCTTTTTCAATATAAAAAGATTAATATATTGCATTAGTCCATTAAACAGTAAATTTACTGTAAAAAAAAACCCAAACATAATCCCAAACAGAATCTATTAGTGATGAGTAATGATGACTTTAAACTTTTGTAATGAGTATTGAATTTGAGCAATTGTTAAATACTTACATTTATGTATAATTTTATGTGTATATTATGTATGTACATGGTGATATATTGTTTATTTATTTCTTTATCTTACAATTTTAGTTAATTACCAATATTTTTTTGATTAAAAAATAATTAGGGGTGTATGTCAATTTGTCCTATTGGTTTAATCAAATAAGTAAAGTTGTGTTGAGCTGTAATTTTATTTGCTCGATGAGATGATGAATCAGCTTGATTCGATTACATCGCTAGCCTCATCAAGCCAAATCAGGTTAGGTCAGACAACCGAATTAAGAACTCTATCCCACCCTAATAAAATCATTTGTTCTTCTTAAAATTGGAACTCACACTATTAATCTTCAACATAACTAACATAAGTCTCTTTGTTTGTAATTGAACTATACAGGAGCACCACCTTAATATTTTTGATTGTACACAGGAGATTTTCTTCTCAATAATACGAAAATAACATTTCTGTTGTAAAAGCATTAAGTGGATTATAACAATTTGATAACAATTTGCATGGGTCGACATATATGTACCCACATTTATTTATTACGTGGGTCATATAAAATAACATTTGATAACTTAAGTGGATCACATGAACCCACTTTTAGTAATTTTCATATTCTTTCTTTTTCTATTATTAATAGTGTCGTGATATTGATATTGAATTATATTTTTGGTACCATAATGTTGTAAAGCTACATAATCATCAACATGTGCTCAATAATGTATTTCTCGAATTAATTTAAACTCACTCGATCTTTTGTTACGATTAATTGTGTCTGGCTATAGTGGGCACTATTGCTTAATTTGCATAGTCGGTGGACCGACAAATCGAACACTTTATTTTTTCTTTGCACTGGTTAGGAAGCGTTTGAAGGTGGAGGGAATCCAAGGATGAAAGACAATAAAAATTAAGATTAAAAAATATGATTTAAGTTTGAAATTAAAGAGAGAAGAAGAGAGAAAGACAATAAAACAAGAAAATTTGTTTGATTCAAATTCAAAAGGAGAAAGAAAATAAAGATTAAAAAATTTGTATGATACAGGTTCGAAAATAAAAACTAGAAAACGTACATGATCTAGGTTCGTTACATTTGACATCACAATCTACACCTTTATAAATGTGGAATACCACTTGAGCTCTAATTCTATAAGGGGGAAAGCATTTTAAATCTTGTTGTTGGGATATTTCCATTTAGGTTTTGATGAGACAATGTAATATTAAATGACTCTTTAGAGTACCCTTTTTTCATGTTTTATAAGTGGATTTCTAGATTATAAGTTTATCTTTCTTTGTCTTGAGTTGTAATGTTGTAAGCATCAGAAAGATAGAGAAAACTAATGTAGCAGGATTCTGGAGATGAAGATTTCTTGAAGACTGATTTTTAGTAAGGAAAGTCAGTAATCTGGAGATGAAGATTTCTTGAAGACTGATTTTTAGTAAGGAAAGTCAGTAAGCTGAAGATGAAACCAGGATCAAGAAGCTAAGTCAGTAAGCAGATAAAACAGATAGCAGTATGGAAGACTGGAAGCTGACTGCCAGAACAGGAAGCTGTTCAGGATCAGGAAGTTATCGCAGGTCAGGAAGCTGACTGCAGGTTTCGAGAACAGAAAGTTGTTTTGAAACAGGAAGCTGACGCAGATCAGAAAACTGACACAAAATAGTAAGCAACAACTACAAGCTGTGCAGAAAGTTGTAAGTTTTCTAACTAATTCCTTTCAGTACGAGGAATATTTTGCATGATGTACGAGGATTGGTTCCTATCAAGCATCCGTTAGATAGAAGTCTGTACCAAGTCAATGAGATGATGTCACCTAAACCCGCAACTCTACAACAAGGATTGTAGCTGAGGAGTGGCACCATTAATGCGAATCAGACAAGGACGAGCCCTTGTACCCAGTTTTTCCAGGCGCATTAATTGTAAAGATTTGGCGATCAAATTTGAATTGCTACAAGGACAGTGCCTCTCTTTAAAGGGCACTTTCCTACAAATATAAATAGAAGGATGAAGTGACCTTGAAAACTACTGAACTACTGATTATTGCAAGCACTTTCTAAGCTCTTTATTCTCAAGCTATTTTCTCAAGCCTTCCAAGTTCAGTCACTCAACCTTCTGAAGTAGTCATTCAAGTTCTCGAGCTTTCAAGTTCAAGACTATCTTCATTGTTGCACCAGTTGAAAAAACTATATACTTTTAACCTATTTGTTGTGTGCTAGATTATTTTATTTTTGGTGTCCTTAGTTGATAGGATTAGATCCTTACTAAGTGTTAACCTTGTGTAGGCTTATAACTCTGTGTGAATTTTGTACCCTATGTGGGATAGTGCCTAAGAATCTGTTGATTCCAATAGATAAACTTGCTAGGAAGAGGTTTGTAAAGCAGTGTCTTGTAAAACAAACTGACCTAACGAAGTTCCTCCTCAGTGAAGGAGTATAGTGGACGTAAAAGGATTCACTACAAGAAAACAGTAAAATTCCAACGGTACACATTCCGTTGGAATGATTAGATTTTTCGTTGGAATTGATGATTTCAACGGCAATTCCAACGGAATTTAAACCGCAGGAAAAGTAGGCGTTGGAATTTCAAAATTCCAGAGGAAATTCTAATAGAAATATAATGATGGTCCCAAGTGGTCAGAGGTTCAGAGAGGGCTAAATAAACCTCTATCGATTTTTCAGTTTTATAACTCTTTAGTGACACGGGTTCCTGATTCAAGAGTGAATGCAGCAACCTGACTCAGATCAGTAATTTGGCAGTATGCTATATCAGGATCCTGATCTGGTTTCACAATACGCAGTGGAATAAATTAGATAGAATTTCTTTATGAAAACCAGTTTTCTTTTTCAAAGAATGCTTTTGACAGAAACCTTATGCAGTATGCTTATGATATGTTGAGCAAGATAGATATAACAAGATAAGTGTAATACAACAAGTAAGTAAAACGATAAGCACACATAGGTTTATAGTGGTTCGAAGGTGGTGTAAGCCTTCTACATCCACTCTACTCCTTCACAAGGAGGAACTTCATTAAGTCAGTTCGAATTACAAGACGAGCTTTACAAACTTTTTCCTAACAAGTTATGCCTACTAGAATCCCAAATTTCTAGGTCAAATCCCACAAAGAGTACACAATCCCACAAAGGGCAAATAGCCTATACAAGACTACAAACTTAGCAAGGATATAATCCTCTCAACTAAGTACACCGAAATAAAACAACCTAGCGCACACATCATAATGGTTAAAAGTATATAGTTTCTTCAACTGTTGTGAACTCGAAATAGCCCTGATCTTTGAAAGCTCTAATGTTATGGTTGACTGCTTCTTGAAGGTTGAGTGGCTGAACAAAGGTAAGCTTAAAAGCTTTGGAGTATATCTAATTTTTCACTCGGCTCTGCTCAGCAATGTCTTCAGTCACTCACACTTTCTATTTATAGATCTTGAGAATATATCTGTTGTAGGAAAGTATCCGTTGAAGGAAGATACTTCTCCATTTTGAATTCGAGCTTTGATCTCCAAAGATCTTTTCTGTGACCGCATTAAATGCATCTGAGTTGCTCCTGACATGTGCATTTAATGTGCCTAACATCGGCTTCTGGACCATTTTGACATTCTTGCTGACTTGTCAAGTCGGTATGGGTCCATAGCTGAAGTTCATGCAACGACTACTTGATCTCACTATCAGTTAGTTTTGTTTCTTCCTTGAGTTGCATGATCTTCCTCGTACTGCATGGATGAGAGTAGCGCTTATCTTTGTGCAAGAGATCCGTTGGCTACTTCCTGACATCTCTGCAAGCTGTTTCTGCTTGTTGCTTCTTTCAGCTTGCTGCTTGCTGCTTCTTTCAGCTTGTTGCTTCCTCCATGCTGTTTTCAGTTTGCTACTCTTAGAAGATATCTTTCTATATCTTCTAAGGTTGGTTTTCTTTAAAACTTGGAAAACCATTATATGATCTCGTAATAGAAGATCATGTAATCAGTATGGAAACTAGGTACTGACACCCTAAGCAAATTGTTTTTGTCTCATCAATATAACTACAGAAATATCCCAACATGTAATTCCAACGGTCATTCCAACGACACTTGTCCATTGGAATTCTTAGTTGTTGGAAAAAGTTCAAATGCTAATTCCAACATATTTTCCATCGACAAATGACCGTTGGAAGTTTTCCAACAGCATCTCCAGTGATAGTTTGTCGTTGGAATTGTTAGGTGGAAATTAAAATTCCAACGACTTTATTCCGTTGGAAAAAAGTCCAATGGTATTTCCAATGACGTATTTCCATCGGAATTTTGAGTATAATTCAAGAATTTCAACGGATATTATCCGTTGGAATTTGTCCAATCATAATTCCAACGCCAATTTTACCATTGGAATTGTCCGTTGGAATTTTCAATTTAATATTTCCAACAGATATTATCCGTTGGAATTTGTCCAACTATAATTCCAACAACAATATTACCATTGGAATTTCCAATATTACCATTATAATTTTTTCGGTACCTATGTGAAGAAATCCTATAATGCTAATAATTAAAATAACACAACCAAATACAATATAAAATCCTCTAAACATTCAAATTTAAGAACGCATCCAAAATGATTCACAACATAAACAATAAGTTATAAACATCATCATCGTCAATACTAAGCATCATTCACCATTCTCATCACCAACAAAATGAAACAATCTTGTTCATATTATAAATAATATATTTTAGAAACCATGATCATCACCAATACCCATATCTCCATCATCCTCATTTTCATCACCCACAACGTCATCAACAACATTATCTATGTTCTCACCATCGTAAAAGGAAGCCATGTCTAAAGAAGAGGCACTAGGAGTGAGCGATCCATTATTCAACTTCTCAAAAAGGCTACGAAAGGAAGTCAATTCACTCTCAATAGCAGCCAAACGAGATTGTAACAGTTGAACTTCAGCAGTAGTGGGGTGAATGGTCTTACTTCTTGCATTCGATCTTGAAATTGAAGATGTATAGAAAGTTATTTCCGATCCAAATCCATAAGACCTATCTCTCTTGTTCTTTCCTCCATTAGCCTCGTAAAAAACAGTAGAATCATATATGTCAGCTTCATCTACACCTTTAGATAGTCTACTAACCTTCAACGTCTTATACTTATTCTGCATTTAGTTTCAAATGGGTACGAAGATAAGATTTTGTAAGTATAGAAAACTATAAAATAAGATATTAATACACATGTATCATACTAATATCCATTTTTCGAAAATTTAAATAGTATGTTATAGAAATACTTACATAAACTCCCTCAGCCCTAGAATTTCGCCATTGACCAGTTTCCTCATCGTAATTGAGCCTCATAAAAACCTCAAGGACGGTAGCATCTCTACCTAGCAACAATACTGAGAATGAATGGATGAACCAAAATAAAAATAAATAATTAAAGTCTGTATTTTAGTTGCTAATGGATTTTAGTTGTCATGGGAAATTGAAGGACGAATTTATGATCCAAAATAATTGCCAATATTGCAATCACACAAGGAAATGGCTTTCCACAAAGTCTGTACAAATTAAGCATTTGAATTGTACTTTTTCACATGATATTACACTAATAGATAAGACCACATGCAATCATGCAGCTTTTCATAGTTTGCATTCTTATATATAAAAATAAAAATAACTTGATTGTATTCTATATTATTAGAAAAGCTAGGATTTAATCGAATTAAGGAGTCTAGTTTTTAAATTGTTTGTTAATGTATTTGTTTTTTGAATTTATGTAATGAAGGGCTTGGAAGTGGTTGAAGTAGTTGAATTGGAAGATTAATTACTATGAATATAGTCCTTAATAAATTTAGAAATTAGAAACTCTACATCCAAATTGATAGGAACATCATTATCAAGAGGAAGACCGACCAACTTATCACCCTACACACAAATAGTACAAACAAAAGTCACGATATATCAAAATTCCATGTTGAGATAGTTACTAGTTTGCTAGAATTTGTATCGTACTACCCAACTGTCCATGTCTAATATGTCTCCCTACTGTAAATTGCACCTACAATGAGCATAGATGAGAAGCCAAATTAAAAGTCAGAAACAATTAAGCTACTAGATTGTTAAAGGCTCAAAGCAAAGCACAAAATTAAAGTAGGACCTCAAAGCATCTTCGCAACTGATCCAGAACTATCCCTTGCCCACAATAGCACCAAAAAATCAACTTATATTTTTTTCAAAATTAAGTGTCTCATCAACTTTATACAATAAAGAATGGGCTAGTTTATGTACAAACTAAATGACTAAATGCACAGTAGGCCTCTTACCTTATATGAAGAGAGACTAAAATAAACATGCATATGCAAAATAAAAAATTAATAGTGTGTCGTCATTCAGGCAATTTAACAAACAGTAAAGCTACCATAATTCAATGTAGATAACAAAGATTTATAATAGCACAACAAAAACTTCATTTTTAGTCAAGTTAATTTAAAATTTCATAATAAACTAAGCTACATACAAACAACCATAATATAATTTGATTAAATGAGGAGCAGAATGCAGATAAGGAATCAAAAAATTAAAACCTACCCAATCAAATAAGTAACAATTGATTTAGATAGTGCAGCAAACTGTGTACTTGAAGAATAAATGGATGAACAGAGGAATCTCAAAGTAAAAATAAGAAAAACAAAAGAAAATGGATAAACAATTGTTATGTGATAAGATGAAACAATTAAACATTATTTCATTCTTAATCCAAACATAGGACAATAATAACTTAAATCATGGCCTCACAGAACCATGCACACAATTCAATAATTATAAGTGAAATTTTTTAATATCAACTTCAAACCTCTCATGAACTTGCAAAACATTGTCATCACATATTTAATTAAGAGTCATGAGAAAAAATTGTTAAGACAATTTAGCATCACAAAGACAAGCCTGATTAAGAACATCTCAATTAGATGCAGAAGAAACAAATATTATGGCAACCCCTAAGCCCTCGTAGCTTTGCCGACCTAAAATATTGAAGAGCAAATTATAGGGTGAAAATCAGACTAATCATTCAAAACTCCAACCTCAAAAATTGATTGTTAAGAAAAGAATCAAAGAGTATACCATGTGTAGATGAGTGTCCGCAGAATTTTGCATATCATAGTTAATCACAATGTTGACTCGTCTATGTTGATTCTTCTAACAAACAAATATGTTACAATCAAAATCCTCTTAACGCCTTTTTGAATACATTGTATCTACTATCTAGTATATCTGCATTCCCGAATTGCATTATTACCTCTTTTCAATGATTTCACCATCCACCTCATATTAAAATTGCATTTCTCTAAAACCATTAAAGGCTTTGCTCATGATCACCAATATTACCCTCTATAACATCCTAACTTGCAGACACTCCATGTGGACAAATTCATTTAACCGGATTAGAGTGTTGATCCCCTGCTCGTCTAACCGGATCAGAGCCCCGGGTGAGGGAAAACTATGGATCGAACCGAGCTGAAGTGGTACCCAACATGGTCGGACCGACCATAACGACAGATCCGAGCCCAGTGGGTCGGCGGTCTCGGGTACCCAGTTTGGTCGGTATGGCCCACTAAAATGGGATGATCCGACCAAAATTATCCGACTTTAAGGATCCCGATGAGCAGATAAGGGCTACGAATCTATAAAAAAGGGAACAAATCCTACATCAAATCGTATCCGATTTAGATAGGATCAAATCTAATTTTGCCTTATTTAGACCCTAGAACCTAGGGATTTATTTCTTATTGTTCAAGTTTCATATCTAGGGTCTAACCTATAAATAGGGCCCTAAACCCTCTCAAAGGGGGATCCGAAAATTACTGTATTCATTGCAATTAGAGAGCTTTTACTCTCATCTTTCACAATAAAAACGTTCTGTCCGGCCAGAAAAGGCCGACCAGAACAAGCCTAGCAAATTTGCCCGAGTAGGCACCGGGCACCGTCTTTTTCTTACTTTATTCTATTTTCATATTATTTGTTCGGTTCAATTACCCGAGCCGGGCCGACTTTTTTGTGTTAGGCTAGGATTTTGTGCTCTACAAAATCTGACGTCAACATTTGGCGCTAGAAGGAGGGGGGTTTGAGAAACAACACATCGCTCGAAAATCTTCCAGCACAACGACCTTAGAGACATGGAGCTCCCACCTGATCCCCAAAGCCAGAACTTATTGCCTGGAAGTTCTGGCCAACGCCAACAATACGACACCCCCGGAGTCGTAACCAACACTCCTCTGGAAAGGGTGTCTTTGGGAATCCCACTACTAACCGAACCTAGAGGGACCGAGATGACCTCTGAAGAAATAAAAGCCATGATGTCTCGGCTCAACGACAGGCTGAAGGAGGCAGAGGCCAGGGAGAAGACTAAGTTGATACACGATCTCGAGGATACCCAATCCTCGGACGAACCGAGGAACAAAAGGAAGGACAAGGGAAAGGGCGCAATAACTGAACAATGGTCGGCAAGAGCGGCGATGGTTGAAAGTCGATCAGGGACTCAGATCTGCCCGACCCGATCAGAAGCCCGAATGAAAACTCGTAGCGTATTCGACCGACTTGGTCCTGCCTTGGCTCGTGAGGCCAGGAAATTGACGAGAAAACTGGATTTCGAGAACGAGTATCAGCGAGACGAGAAGCAGACGCGCAGTGACTACTCGGTAGACGAGGACGAGGAAGAGCACAAGCTCAAACGAAGGCTAGCTGAGATTGAGGCTAAAAAACCAAGGCCCGAACAAGAAAGGAGGCGAAAGAAGGCATCACCTTTCGTGGATAGGATCTCAGACCAGATCACTCCCACAAAATTCAAAGTGCCGCCGATTGGTCTCTATAATGGAGAAACCGATCCAAATTCGCACGTGGATAAATATACTTCATGGATGGAGCTTCAGGGCATATCCGAGGAGCTTATGTGCAAAGCCTTCCCTTTAACACTCGGTGACCGAGCTCAAAGATGGTTCCGATCATTACCAGATTTTTCGGTCAGAGGATGGGAAGAATTGACTGATCTATTTCTCACCCAGTTCATGGGATCAAAAACAAGGTCTACCCCGAAAGAAAGACTGGTAAATATAAAGCAGGGAAATGATGAATCTCTGAGATCCTACATGGACAGGTTCAATAAGCTCGTCTTAGAAATAGAACACATTTCTGATGACGCTGTGCTAATGGCGATCATGGCCGGCCTCCGACCAAAAATGAGGTTTTGGTGGAATGTCCACGAACAAGGCCCTAAGACATATCATGATTTCCTGAGCCGAGCCGAAAGATATATCGGGGCCGAGGAGGCAATCCCAGAAGAAAGACCAAACCAGGAGAAAGGAGAAGGGAAGGAGAGAAGAAAGAATACACCTTTCAAACCCCCGGGCGAGTTTAAGGTCTACCAAAGCGAGGAATTGGATCGGGTCAGACAGATCCTAACAGTAAGCCCTACCCAGATGCTTACCGAACTTCAGGGACAAAAGATTTTGCCCGTCCCGAGGCCAATGAAAGCCGATCCCGCTCGATTAAATCAGAACAGGTATTGTCAATACCACAAAGCTCTAGGACATGATACGGATAGATGCAGAGCTCTTCTAATTGAGCTCATGAGGTTGATTGATCGAGGTCACCTCAAGGATTACGTCAAAAATCCCGAGCAGAGGCCACAACAACTTCCACCACCACCTCAGCAGGGAGCAATCCGAGAGATCCACACGTTGGTGAACAACAACTATGGCGACCAGAGATTGTCCAAAAGGATGAGAAGGGAACAAATCAGGGAGGCCAGGAATGGATACCAACGATGTAACCCGCCAAGGACGGAGCCGATCCACGTACCAATAACATTCACCGAGCAGGATTCCGAAGGAAGAGTGCAACCTCACAGCGATGCCTTGGTGGTATCTTTGAATATTGGCCTGACAATGGTCCATAGAGTCTTGGTCGACACAGGGAGTTATGCTAACATTTTCCATCTGAATACATTCAAAAGAATGGGGCTCCGAGAATCCGATCTGCAGCCTTGCTCGGACGCAATACAAGGGTTCGGAGGCCATATAACACGAACGATAGGGACGTGTGAGCTGAAGGTCGTATTCGGAGCCGGAGAGAAGACTGTTCATACTACAACCGAGTTCAAGGTAGTGGATGTGAACTCAGTATACAACGCAATCTGGGGACGACCACTTTTGGCTAAGATAAAAGCTGTGATATCAATTCATCATCTGACAATCAAGTTTCCAGTTGGGGACGAGGTATACGTAATCCGAGGCAATCAAACGTCAGCTCTGGAATGTGAATCGGGACTGAAGCCCAGGGAACTCAATGTGATTGAGCAGGGAAATCCTGCCAGCAGCTCGGGACTAGAGAAGTGCCCGGAACTCATCGAGCTAGATCCCGAACTTGAGCCGGCGCTCGCCCAACCAGAACAGATAAGCCCGTCCAGTACGCTGGAGGACAACACTAAGTCCAGGATAGCCGACCAGAAATCAGATGAAGAGACAGTTGACCAGGATGTTACTTGGGAAACTTTGGATCCCAGGAGGGAGAGACCGAAGAAAAGGGCCACATCGATGGAAGAACAGGATGTGGTCCGGCTGGATGAGAGCAAACCCGAGCTGGAGCTCAAAATTGGCAAGAATCTAAAAGAGCCGTTCAGGGGAGAACTCATAGCGTTCCTAGCCAAGAACACTGATGTTTTCGCCTTGTGCCACGAGGACATGGAAGGCATCCGACCAGAAGACGCATGCCATCATCTGAACATCGATCCCGCTGTCAGATCGGTAGTACAGAAAAGGTGGAGGCTTAGCCCGGACAAGTACGAGGGATTGGAACTAGAAGTCCAGAAGCTGCTCGGAAATGGTTTTATACGGGAATGCGAGTATGAAGTCTGGGTTGCCAACCCAGTTTTGGTAAAAAAGTCCAATGGAGCATGGAGGCTGTGCGTGGATTTTACCGACCTCAATAAAGCCTGCCCCAAGGACTGTTTTCCCTTGCCGAACATCGATCAGCTGGTCGACACGACGGCAGGACACGAAGTAATGAGCTTCATGGATGCCTATTCGGGTTATCATCAAATTCCGATGGCCGAGCACGACCAGCAACACACCACGTTCGTTACTGACCGAGCACAATACTGTTACAAAATGATGTCTTTTGACCTGAAGAACGCTGGGGCTACCTACCAAAGGCTAGTTAACAAAATGTTTGCATCTCAGATAGGCAAAACCATGGAGGTCTATATAGACGATATGCTGGTAAAATCGAAAAAACTAGAGGATCATGTGGCCGACCTAGCAGAGATGTTCGACGTTCTGAGGAAATACAGGATGAAGCTCAATCCGAAGAAGTGCTCGTTCGGAGTCAGCTCGGGAAACTTTTTGGGTTATATGGTTAGTCAATGAGGAATCGAAGCTAACCCCGAGAAGATTGACGCAATAGTAAAGCTGACACCTCCAAGGAGGGTGAAAGACGTGCAGAGCTTAACTGGAAGGATCGCCGCACTGAACAGATTTATATCAAGGTCGACTGACAAATGTAAACCGTTCTTCAACCTGATCAGGAAGGATGGGAAATTTGAATGGAACAGTGAATGCGAAAAGGCATTGGAAGAACTGAAGAGAGCCCTGATGGAGGCACCAGTGCTAGCAAAACCCGAGGCCGGGGAAAAGTTACAGCTCTACCTAGCAGTATCGTCCTACGCGATCAGTGCAGTACTGGTACGAGCAGAAAAAACAGCCCAGCAGCCGGTGTATTATGTTAGCCAATCCCTCCACGATGCCGAGCTCAGATATCCGGCCATGGAGAAACTCGCATATGCTCTGGTCGTTTCGGCCAGAAAATTAAGGCCATACTTTTTGGCCCATCAAGTCGAGGTA
Organism: Scutellaria minor; assembly: GCA_954870855.1. Classification (NCBI taxonomy): domain Eukaryota; kingdom Viridiplantae; phylum Streptophyta; class Magnoliopsida; order Lamiales; family Lamiaceae; genus Scutellaria; species Scutellaria minor. Next base: position 8,968,714 of record OX940729.1, read on the forward strand.
TTAACCAACTTTCCACTAAAGCAGGTCCTCTCCCGACCTGATTCATCAGGACGACTATTGAAATGGTCCGTCGAGCTCGGACAATATGACATCCAGTACTCCCAAGAACGGCAATCAAAGGGCAGGCCCTAGCAGATTTCATTACCGAATTCACTCCTACAATCATACTTGAGGAGGAAAAAATCGAGAAGCCCTGGAAGATGTTTGTTGATGGGTCGTCAACACAAGCAGCAGCCGGAGCAGGAATCGTACTCATCAGTCCCACAAATAAGTATTTCTGCTCGGCCCTAAGGTTCAAATTCCCAGCAACAAATAATGAAACAAAATACGAGGCCCTGCTAGCCGGATTAGAAATGGCCAAACAGTTCGGAGCTGACGATCTTGAAGTGTTCAGTGATTCACTCATCGTCGTCAACCAAGTTTCGGGGGAATACGCCGTGAGGGACGACAAAATGGCAAGGTACTTGAGGTCGGTGGAACTGGCCTTGGCAGACTTCAGAAAGATTCGAGCCGAGCAAATCCCAAGAACTAAGAATACCCAAGCTGACGCCTTAGCTCGGCTCGCAACGAGTGATGGAGCGGAGGACATTGGGTCAGTAAATATCGGGATGATTGAGAGCTCGGTCCTCAACCAAAGGACGATATATGTCACTGAGGACAGCAGCAATTGGATGACCCCGATCATCCAATACCTGGAATGGGGGAAGGAGCCCGATGATCAGATCGAGGCTCGAAGGTTAAGGATACGGTCTGCTCGCTACACACTGCAAGGAGGAATTCTATTTAAAAGGGGTTTTTCCCTACCTTTATTACGATGCTTAGACGAGCAAGAAGCTAATTACGCCCTGAGGGAGGTACATGAAGGAATTTGTGGAAATCATAATGGTGGACAAGCTCTGGCCTTCAAAATAATTACGCAGGGATACTTCTGGCCGAGCCTTAAAAAGGACGCGATCAATTTCGCAAGAAAATGTGAACGATGTCAGAAATGCGCACCTCGGACAAAATCCCCGGCAGAAGAGCTAAATTCTGTAATGGCACCCTGGCCATTCGCAAAATGGGGAATCGACCTGATCGGACCCCTACCAACGGGCAAAGGAGGAGTGAAGTTTGCAGTGGTAGCCGTTGATTATTTTACTAAGTGGGCAGAGGCCGAGCCGCTCGCCAAAATAACCGAACCGAAGATCACCGATTTCATCTGGAAGTCTATCATATGCCGCTTTGGCATTCCACACTCTTTGGTCTCTGACAACGACCGTCAGTTCGACTCCGTGGGCTTCAATGAATTCTGTAGGAACCTCGGCATCAAAAAGTTACTTTCCACCCCATATCACCCTCAGGGCAATGGCCAGGTGGAAGCAATAAACAAGATCATCAAACACACTTTGAGAGCAAAACTCGAAAATCTGAAGGGATCCTGGGCAGATGAGCTACCGGGAGTCCTCTGGTCTTACAGAACAACGACCAGAACTTCAACAGGCGAAACTCCTTTCTTTTTGGCTTTTGGGTCGGAGGCCGTCATCCCTGTTGAGGTCGGCATCCCGACATGGAGGACTCAGAATTTCGAAGAACAGAATAATGAAGTCGCTATGCTGAGCAGCCTCGACCTTTTGGAAGAAAAAAGGCAGGAATCCGAGCTCAAGAATTCAATTTACAAACAAAGAAGTGAGAAGTACTACAACTCCAGGGTCCGAGCCAGGAAATTTGACGTCGGAGACCTGGTCCTAAAAAAAGTACTCCAACACACAAAAGAGCTTAATGCCGGGCCACTCGGACCAAATTGGGAAGGGCCGTATCAGATAATCCGAGTACTGACCAGAGGGGCATACGAGATAGCCGATCTAAACGGAAAGAAGTTGCCTAAGCCGTGGAATGCCGAGCATTTGAAGAAATACTATCAATAGTGTCAGAATTTTTTCCTTGTAAATTTTACTATTCTACAAATTGCTCGTTTCAATAAACAAGTAGTTCATTTTTAATTAATGCTGTAAAAATAGGGCTCCGGCCTAATCTGAGCTCTTACACAGAGCTCGGGTTTTGAATCTAAAATAGGGCTCCGGCCCAATCCGAGCTCTCACGCAGAGCTCGGGTTCTGAATCTGAAATAGGGCTCCGGCCCAATCCGAACTCTTACGCAGAGCTCGGGCTCCGAATCTGAATTAGGGCTCCGGTCCAATCCGAGCTCTTACGTAGAGCTCGGGTTCTAAATCCGAATTAGGGCTCCGGCCCAATCCGAGCTTTCCCGTAGAGCTCAGATTCTGAATACTGAATTAAGGTTCAGGCCCAATCCGAGCTTCACCGCAGAGCTCGGATTCTGAATCTGAATTAGGGCTCCGGCCTAAAAGCTCGGATCCCGACCAATGGCCCCATGATAAGATAGAGAATATACAGAAACGCCGAACAAAAACAAGTTTGATCATTCATTATAATATACGAGCAAGAACGAAATAGAAACGACCAAAAATATGTTTCATTTACAAAGAATAACCCGGTTTGGAGGCCGGAACCTCTTTACAAAAGGCAGAAAGCTGAAGAACAATATCACGAAAGACCTGAACTAAACAAAATCCGAGCACCAGGATCGGTGCCTCGGACAAAAGGGTTGATGCTTCTGATAAGAGGTGCAATGAGGGATAGAAGCTACTGGTCAGTAACTTCGATCACCTCATCGCCACTCGCCTCGGCCGGCGCCGGCCCCTCCTCCGTACTTGCTGCTGTTCCGCCCGAGCTCCCCGCAGTGCCATCGCCACCACCATCGCCGCTGCCCTCTCCGACCTCCTCGCCGACCTCCGGAGGAGTTGGCATCGACATAAAGTCGATAGGAGGAGCCGGCCTGAGGAGGTGATCAGACCCTGCCGGAAGGTATTCTGGCAGCTCCTCCATCATCCGAAGGTGATAAGCCGGAAGAGGCTGTTTCTCCAGGAAGGCAGCCAGAGCAGACATCAGCGGCCCATCATCCACACCGGTGGCTCGGTTGGTTTGGATGTTGTCTATGAAGGACAAGACGTAAGTCAGAATACTCTCATACTTGTACTCCGTCGACGTCTTGAACTTCTGACAAACCGCCATCTCATTCGGCGGTGCGGCCCGTGCCTCTTGAAGCTCGGCTCGGAGACGAGCCACCTCCACTGTTAGGTCGGACACCCGCTGCCTATTGACTTCGGCAGCCCGGGTCGTCTCTTCGAGCGCCTCTTGGGAAGAGGTCAGCTTGGCGGTCATGGTGGCCTCCTCGTTCCTGGCCTTGGCGAGGTCGGCCCGGACCTTCTGCAGCTCTTCCCGTCGCCGATCATGCCTCTCCCGAGCCGCATGATGGGAGGCTTGGGCCTTCCAGGCAAAAACCGACGCCTGGACGAGCAGGATGGCAGAGCAGTAGTCGAGGTCGACACCGGACATCTGCCGGGCATAACCTTCCAGCTCCTCGGTCCAGGCCCGAGCAGGTGCTTCCATCACATCCGCCACCCCATCGGGGAGGTTAGACTCGTCGGTGGGAGAGCGGGCCCGACTATAGCTGATTTGGAAGGGTGGCCTCCTGCCCAACCATTCCTCGGTTTCCGTCACCCGCTGAGGATCCCAGCCGGTGACGCTCACAGACCCGGCCAAACGTGACTCCTGGCCGGGAGCAGGTTGCGGCCGATTGGCCGATCGGCCAACCCCGGAGGGTCCTCCCTCCTCGACGCGAGCCCTTTTGCTCGTCCCCTGTCCGGAGCTCGGCGGTCGCCTGGACGGAGCATCCCGGGGCTGCGCGGGACGGTTGGAGCCGTGTCCCCGGGAGGAAGCCTGAGCCCCCCGAGCAGGGGCTGAAGCGCGCTGCGAGCGTTGTCGGAGACGTTCAGCAGGATCCATCCTCAGAACGATGCCCTGGCCGGGAAGGGATACTGGATAATTAAAATAACCCGATTAGTTACAAGGTGTATGAAAATCAACATTATATAACCCGATTAGAGCAAATGTGCAAGAACCTTGTACTGGGCTGGGGGAGACGCGGAACGGTGAAATCAAGCCGGCAGCTAAGAGATTCTCCTCGGCTAACAACACCTTGTAGTGCCTCTGGTCAGCAGGAGAGAAGTCGCGCAGATAGCGAATCTTCTGCGAGAAAGAGTCGCTGATCACCAGGTTCCTGGGCGGAGTCTCTGCAGAACAAAGAAAAGTTAAAAAGATCAGAAGGGACGTCAGCAGACCAGATTAAAGGAACGATAAATATCCTAAGCATCGCCAAATTGGGTAGGGCACCTAGCCCGAGCAGCTTCGTCCGCCCATGCCCCGCCGACCCAGAACCACTTGTCGCGCCAATCCTTAATCGACGAAGGCAGGCATCGCACTAACACTGATCGGTATTTCCGGACCGATGCATAGTAGAAGTGGTTCTTCAGACCAGGCGTCAGCTTCAGCCTGTACATCCACGCCACTTCATGTAGGCTCGGCACTCCGAGGCCGAAGTGCCAGAACATCACCACCAGACCGATGAGTGATGACCAGCCGTTTGGATGAAGTTGACCTGGCGCGATCCCCCAATGCTTGAGGTATCCGGCGAGTGTTGGAGCAAGGGGGAAGCAAAGTCCGGCCTCGAGAGCTCGGACGCTGACAGCGACTTGCCCGGCTGGCGGCTGGTCCATCCGATCCATGGGGTGAGGAAGGGTCATTGGCACGTTCTCCGGAATTGAGAAGAGTACGTGTCATTTGAGCAGCTTAGCAGTGATGACGTATGTCGGGCAGTCAAAGGCCTCAGAGTCCCGGCTGGAGGCGATTTGCCGAACAGAAGGCCCCGGTATTGTACTTCGGATCGGGACTCCCTAGGGGATCACAGATTCGCCACGCCCCGACGTACTGACTTCGCCGGAACCGCGTACCGAATGGCTCGGGCTGGCTCGCTCGGCGGAAAGAACATTAACCAACTGGCCGGCAGGGACTTCATCTGGGTCGGACGAAGAGCAGTCGGACGAGCTTGACGTCCACGAGTACGATGGCTCGGAACCAGGGTTGGCCCCCTGGTCGTAATCCTGAACCGATTGGTTTGAACTTGAAGACATAATTTAGAAGACGATAAATATGTACCTTACAGAATTGAGGAGTACGGGAATTTCTGCACGGTAATTTAAGATCAGTAAGTTCTGGTCAGAATTGCGAGAGAAAATAGCAAGGATTCGGAGTTCGCTGAAAATGGAAGTGGAGAAATGACTTGGTATTTCCCCTATTTATAGAAGACCACCGCGACTCTTCAACTTCCAGGCGTGCAGATGCCGACACGTGTCCTCGTTTGGTGGGAGAGATGAGCGCGTCGACAGATCATTGAGTTGGACGAGCAGTTTATCTGGAGATGTCGGATCCTGATCAGAGTGAGCCTCTTACCACGACCCGAGGGGCTAGTGTTGATCCCCTGCTCGTCTAACCGGATCAGAGCCCCGGGTGAGGGAAAACTATGGATCGAACCGAGCTGAAGTGGTACCCGACATGGTCGGACTGACCATAACGACAGATCCGAGCCCAGTGGGTCGGCGGTCTCGGGTACCCAGTTTGGTCGGTATGGTCGACTAAAACGGGATGATCCGACCAAAATTATCCGACTTTAAGGATCCCGATGAGCAGACAAGGGCTACGAATCTATAAAAAAGGGAACAAATCCTACATCAAATCGTATCCGATTTAGATAGGATCAAATCTAATTTTGCCTTATTTAGACCCTAGAACCTAGGGATTTATTTCTTATTGTTCAAGTTTCATATCTAGGGTCTAACCTATAAATAGGGCCCTAAACCCTCTCAAAGGGGGATCCGAAAATTACTGTATTCATTGCAATTAGAGAGCTTTTACTCTCATCTTTCACAATAAAAACGTTTTGTCCGGCCAGAAAAGGCCGACCAGAACAAGCCTAGCAAATTTACCCGAGTAGGCACTGGGTACCGTCTTTTTCTTACTTTATTTTATTTTCATATTATTTGTTCGGTTCAATTACCCGAGTCGGGCCGACTTTTTTGTGTTAGGCTAGGATTTTGTGCTCTACAAAATCTGACGTCAACAGCTTTGCCGACCTAAAACATTGAAGAGCAAATTATAGGGTGAAAATCAGACTAATCATTCAAAACTCCAACCTCAAAAATTGATTGTTAAGAAAAGAATCAAAGAGTATACCATGTGTAGATGAGTGTCCGCAGAATTTTGCATATCATAGTTAATCACAATGTTGACTCGTCTATGTTGATTCTTCTAACAAATATGTTACAATCAAAATCCTCTTAACGCCTTTTTGAATACATTGTATCTACTATCTAGTATATCTGCATTCCCGAATTGCATTATTACCTCTTTTCAATGATTTCACCATCCACCTCATATTAAAATTGCATTTCTCTAAAACCATTAAAGGCTTTGCTCATGATCACCAACATTACCCTCTATAACATCCTAACTTGCAGACACTCCATGTGGACAAATTCATTTATTAGACTCTTAAATGCCAACTATCAAATGTGTATCAAATCTAACTTTTCAAATCAATTGAATCTACTATTTCAAATATACTACTGAAATTTGAGAACAAAATTCAAGATTAGAGAAAATGAAATATACCTTGACAGACGCTTATGAGAGAAAAGAAAAAATTTCACAACAAAAATAGAGAGAGTATGCAGAGCATGTAGTGGTTTACTCGGCTTCAATCCACAGTCAAGCATTTCATCAAACACCCTCTAGGTTATTGAAAAATAAAATTTGAGACTAATGACAAACCGTACATCTTATCGAAACTTTTGACAGAGCAGCATGTACAAACATTAAGAGTGCATTTAGCAAAATGACTCTCCGCAATACTTACACCATTGAAACAGTGAAAAGAGAACAAAATTGTTATCCTCGACCTTATCCTTTCAACTAGACATCAAATCCCTCAATCTATGGCAACAACGAGAAGAAGAGATGAACAAAATCGTTGAGCAAAGAGAAGAGCAAAGAGGTGTTGAGAGAAAGAGAGAGAGAGAAACCCTAGGATCAAAGGGAGAAATAATAAATTTGGGGGGAAATATTTCCAACAGTAACTTATTGTAGGAATAACCGTTGGAATGAAAATAAATTGATTCCAATGGCTCAATACCGTTGGAATATTTTCATTGGAATTTCTTCATTTACTTATCCAACGGTATCATATCGTTGGAACAGTCGTTGGAAAAATTCCAACGGTACAGAGTTGTTGGAATGTTTATTAGAAATAATAATTTCAGTGACTTTTCCAACGGTGAATTCCAACGGTTTTTACTTGTCGTTGGAATGTCCGTTGGATATTTCCAACAGTTGCAAATGGCGTTGGAAATGTCGTTGGAATTGTAAAAATTCCAACAGCTTTTAGTTCCGTTGGAATTTTTCCCTTGGAATTTTGCTGTTTTCTTGTAGTGATTACACCACCTTCAAACTACTATAAGCCATAAGTGTTTACTGTTTTTGATTACTTGTTGCATTGCATTTTATTGCATATCTATCTTGTTGCATTTATCATAAGCATTCTATTAAAGGATTCTGATAAAATCATATTTGGAAAAGAAAACTGGTTTTCATAAAAAAACTCTATCTTAAGTTTATTCTGCTGCATACTCTGATAACCGAGTCAGAAACCTGAATCAGCATTCTGTCAGGTTTCTGAATCGAGTCAGGTTACTGCTTCTCTATAGAATTAGAACCTGTTTCACTAAAAAGTTTAAAAATGAAAAATCGATAGAGGTTCATTCACCCCCTCTAAACCTCTGACCACTTGGGACCAACACTTGTATATCTTTCAGGATATCCCATTCATATGGGTCGTTCATATGCATAATTTAACCATACCTACCTTTAATATTTTCAAATTTATAATAATGTGTCCTATATACTGATTACTTTGTGTTGATGATGTGACCGACAAAAGAAAATAATGTACAAAGTTTTCTGATATAATATTCATTGAAATTATAACTCTCTACTTATATAATATACATCTTAAAAATTATGATATAAGATCATAAATGTACATGAAATATCTCACAAAATCTCTTCTTCTATACATTGTTACACAAAACTTTTTGAAGCATTTGATGAAATAAATGAACGAGAAAGAGAAAAAAATAGGTTAATACGAAAATATTTCATTTTTTTTATTACATTTAATGTCATATTTTGTATTTTATAAAATTTAATATACATCATGTATTAATTAATAATATTATTTAATACATATGATGTGTATGGTGATTAATTTTAAAAGAAAATCTCACCCATATCAAAATAATAAAAGGATGGAACTATTCACACACACTCCAAGCTTTTCTAAGCACATCCCAATTTTTTTATTTTTCAATTAAATAAATTAAAAAATAATAAAAATTCAATTTTGCCCCTATGAATTAAAAAAAAAAATTGAAAACTCTTCCATTCTTTCCTTCCCCTCTTCATTTTTTTTTCTTTCATTTTTCTCACTTAGACTTTTTAAGTAATAACACAACAATTAATAAAAATCATATAATGGGTTAACTAAATATGTAAAAATACTCTTAAAATCATGTAAAAATCGTGTAAAAAACTTAAAAAAATATATAGAATTTGACAGCTCTGTTCAACCCTGGTTGGTTGAACACACAGAGGTGTGTTCGACCACCAAAGTTGAACGCCCTATAGTGTGTTCGACCACCAAAGTTGAACGAAACCATCAGAATTGATACATTTGTGTTCGATCATCAGGTGTCGAACATGCTATAGTTTCCTTTTTAAAAATAAAATATTTTAAAAATAAAATTGAAATATAATTATTTTTTAATTTTTTTAATTAAATAAGCAAGTTGGGGTGTGCTTGGAAATTCGGGGGATAGCATTACATAATAAAATGTAATTTATATTTAGGATAGCATTGAATTACCCATTTCCAACCAAATCACATCACATCAGGTTGCATAGTACAGAGACGAGTAGAAACAACAGACGTAGTGGGACTAGCGCCACACACACTGAGTGAACCTCCCTCCCTCCCTCCCTTAAATCTCTCTCTCTCTCTCTCTCTCTCTCTCTTCACTTGTCAGTTTCCCCACTTCGCAATTACCATTGTCGGTGCTGAGCTGAAATGGCGAGTGGGAGAGTAGATCTCGATGGAAATCCGATCAAGCCGATTACCATTTGCATGATCGGCGCTGGAGGTTTCATCGGCTCGCATCTCTGCGAGAAGCTCATGAACGAGACGCCGCACAAAGTTCTCGCCGTGGATGTCTACAATGACAAGATCAAGCACCTCCTCGACCCTTCCTCCTCTCCCTGGGGCGATCGCATCCAGTTCCACCGGCTCAACATTAAGAACGATTCTCGCCTCGAAGGCCTCATTAAAATGGCGGATCTCGTAATTCTACTTCTCTTCTTTCTCTTAATGTTTCCGATTTCTCTACATGAGCTTCGATTTAGACTCTGCAAATTCTGTGGACGTGTGTAATTATGTGCATGTAGATAGTGAATAGCATTGTGAAAACCTAGGCTTGCTTAAGTTGGATCTGGTTTTGTGATTATTCGATTTCTATTTGTTGTTTCGTACTTCGGAATTTCTGTGCTTTAATTTCATTGTTTAGAGATCTCTGGTAATTAGTAATTGAACGTAAATCGTGCTCTATTACAGGATTAGATCTTGATGGTACGCACTATAGTGAGTATATTACTGTCCACAGTTTGGTCAATCATACTTGTCAGCTTCACTTGTCAGTAATTCATTACTAAAGATAATCGTGCTCATATTTGTTCCCCATTTTATAATGATTGTGACAGTGTTTAATTGTTTTTAATGGTGTATAGTTTTAAACATTGGCCTGGACTAAGTATGGATTTTTCTTGTGATGTAGACCATAAATCTTGCTGCTATATGCACTCCAGCAGATTACAATACACGTCCGCTTGACACAATTTACAGCAATTTTATTGACGCTCTCCCTGTGGTAAGTATTTCGCGTTACGGCTGATTTGCATGTTTGGTGTTTATTTTTCTTATAGAATCGTTCACCTAATTAATCTCCATGGTTCTGAAGCTGATTAGTTGTTGTGTGTTTAGGTTAAATATTGTTCTGAAAATGGCAAGCGCCTCATACATTTCTCCACTTGTGAAATATATGGGAAGACAGTTGGTTGCTTTTTACCCAAAGATAGCCCATTACGGCAGGTGAGCCTTTGCTTTCATGTCCTTTGAATATTTTCTTGGACTTTTGTGATTGTAGTGATAGGCATTAGTGCTCTGAATGTTTTGCATTAGTGCTCTAAATGTTTTTCACCACACTTTTCATTTTACTCAAATAATTATCTTTGCTGGTAGGTAAACATCTGGTTGGTATGGAGTTCCTTTATTCTAAGAGTTTAGATAATATATTTCATGTCCTTTTTTTAACAATGATAAACTTAATGCAACTGAGGGATCATAACAAAATAAGCCCTTTTCTGGGTAGAAATATAACATCAGAATAGTAGATAAAATGTCTTGGCCCTTGTGTGCCCTTTGTGTTCTACAAAACATGAAAACTTTGAGGAGCAAATTTTATTGGGACATGGCTTAAAGTATGCACATACATTCTTGAGGAAGTTTTCTGCTTTATTTTCCAAGTCATATATGCCATGTATTGGAGATAAAATGATGATGGGTGATGGGTATTGTTTTGCTGAGTCCTATAATCCATAGCATTAATCAAATTATGGTAGAAGCTGGTGCAAATGTTATTTATGAATATTTTCTTTATTTTAGAATGATTTTAAATGTAAATTCATTCTTGTATGATTTATCCTGTATGATACTGTTTATCTTGCAATATCCTTTCTCATACCAGTCTTGGGCATTATATTCGATTCAGTTGCTTCTAGAATTGTACTTCTCTTTCCAAGTAATAACCAAGGAGACCTTGTAATCCACAAATTTTTTGGCTTTTTTTTAGATATTTTGTGGAGAATTTTCTGAGTCATTATTTTTTTGCATCAGGACCCTGAGTATTTTGTTCTTAAGGAAGATGTCTCCCCTTGCATCTTTGGCCCTATTGAGAAACAGAGATGGTCATATGCGTGTGCAAAGCAGTTAATTGAGAGGTTGATATACGGTGAGCTATGTTCTTGTATTCTTTAAAACAGATTTAAAATCGGAGATGCATCTTGCAGTGTTCTTATATTCTTGTCTGCAGCTGAGGGTGCTGAAAATGGTCTCGAATTTACAATCGTGAGACCCTTTAACTGGATTGGTCCCAGGATGGATTTCATACCTGGAATTGATGGTCCAAGTGAAGGTGTTCCCAGAGTTCTTGCCTGCTTTAGTAATGTAAGATCTTCTTTATTCATTTTTCTACTACTTTAAATAAGTCTTTGAGCTTGATTCATTTTGTATTTTACTGGTTCTTTCTCTTCCAGAATCTCTTGAGGCGTGAACCACTGAAGCTTGTGGATGGTGGTGAATCACAAAGAACCTTTATTTACATTAAGGATGCAATCGAAGCTGTTCTTTTGATGATTGTATGTTCTTTGTATGCTTTCCATCTACTCGTGTTTGACATTAATCTGTGTAATCGTTGTTAAGTGAGGCAAATTTTTACAGGAAAATCCGGCCAGGGCTAACGGTCATATATTCAATGTTGGCAACCCTAACAATGAAGTTACAGTCCGGCAGCTTGCTGAAATGATGACTCAGGTAATTCAAAATTGTCATTTCATTTCAATTGTAAAACTCTCTCTGGTATCTACTTTTCTCAAGCGTCCTTTTCATTGCATGCTTGCAGGTTTACTCAAAGGTTAGTGGAGAATCTTCACTCGATACACCTACAGTTGATGTAAGCTCCAAAGAATTCTATGGTGAAGGATACGATGATAGTGACAAGAGAATTCCTGATATGACTATAATCAACAGACAACTTGGTAAATAATCGTATTCTTCTAGCAAATGCAGGTCACCTTCAAGAAGCATCTTTCTCTCCTAACCTTTCCCTTAAATTGTTCATCTTTCAGGATGGAATCCAAAAACATCACTTTGGGACTTGCTTGAATCCACTCTTACTTACCAACACAGGACTTACGCCGAAGCTGTAAAGAAGGCTACTTCAAAAGCAGTGGCAAGTTAAGAGCAAGATTCAGTGGTCTCAACGAGCAGCGCTATTAGGCATGTCTTCCATTCTTTTTCGAGGATCTCTCCATAACCATTGTATGGTTCCTTCTCTCTCATATGCCCAATTTTCTTGCGCTCAAGTATTAAGTATCTACAACTTACATTGTAATGATCTTGTATGTCTAGTATCTTTGAGAGAGCACTCGTCTTATCTAGAGTACTTTTACTTCAAACGTGCCGACAGACTTGTGGCTAAAAACCTCATGCCGGATGTCATACATGGGAAAAAAATCTGCTAGTATTTTGTTCCTTTGGGAAGTTGTGGTGTTGGTCACATTTTCTTAGTTTGCCTACAAAGGAGCATCTTGTATCATCTTGATGTTTTTAAAACTCCTAATAGCAAAGTGAAAACTTAAGCTTTGCAATTTTTTGTCATTTTGGTTCTTTTAATGATTAATTTATTCATCATTTGATTGATTTGTCCTGATTGTCAGAATTAGTTGACGTGTAAGAGATATATCTATATATTATATGTTTGTGGTTATTTTAGATTTGGATGTTTACAGAGTATAACCTTCGTTGTACTCTTTGTAATTTTTAAGTTAAATTACTTAGACTTTTTTCAGTATAAAAAATATAATTAAAAGTTATATAATTTTTATGTTATATTAGTATAATATTTATATACATATATCATAACCTTTAAGTGATATTACTTAGATTTTTTTCAATATAAAAATTCATATAGTATGGCTTAACTTTTATGTTATAATAATTTAATATTTATGTTATATTAGTATAACATTTATTTATGTACAAATATCATAATCTTTATGTACTTAAAGAAATAACATAAGGTTATATTATTATAACGAAAATGTTAAATTATTATGTATAAATGTTATATTATTACAATATAAAAGTTTTGAAAGGTTTTGAAAGATATTATAAGTCTGTCATACACCACAAAAAGTTATGCGAGCATAACTAAAATGTTAGGTTTGGTTTGACAAGCTAAAAGGATAGACCAATATATCTGGAAAACTAGGGTTTGAGCCAAAGTTTGGGTGCATGAGCACACGTGGGATGCGTGAAATACACCATTGAATCGACCCGGTTGCACGGAATTAGGATCTATGCACCTAGTGCACAAAAACATTTGTGTTCTGCAGAAAGGAGTTTAGGTTCATGAGATTGATATACTTTAATCAATATATTTTTAAACCCACAACGAACAATATACTTTAATCAATATATTTTAAAAATTTCGTATAATATTTTAGGTTTTTTTCCTTATGAACACGGTAGAGATTCATTCTTTTCTTGTTAATGATATGGGGGATAATATCCACATCAATATACTTTAATCAATATATATTAAATTTTTCTTATAATATTGTACGTTAATATTTTAATACTTTCTTATAATATTTTATATTTTTTTTCTTATGGACACTGTTGTGCCCTCAACAATCCGACCCGATCTAGGGATTGAACACGAGCAGGGGACCAACCCCAGGATCGAGCCGACGACCGACCCATCCAGAGACCGAGTCGAACACGATCGGGGTGGCCAATCGGGTGGTCAACCCGACCAGGTTCTGGTCCCGGCCCGACCAAAGACCGAGGAGCCGACCAGAATGAGGGGTTGACCGGCCAGAGGCTGAGCCGAACACGACCGAGTGGCCAACCTGACCAGGATCAAATCCGGGCCCGACCAAGGGCCGACCCGGGGCAAGGAGCCAAGCCGACCAAGGGCGACCAGTGCCGAGTTCCGACCCGACCATGTGGTCGACCCGGTTTCAAGCCGAGGCCGGTCCAAGCCGAGCACGTTGAGCCCAGTCCATGGCCAAACTAATCTGGTTGCTAGGTTTAGGTCATGGTCGAGCTGAGCTTAGGTACTTTAGCGGGTATGGTTCAAAAGTATTATCACCCAAGACATTTCTGGAGATTATGGAGATGACCAAAAATTAAGGTCATTACCCTGGAAGAACACAAAATATTTACTCTCGCGAGGAAAGATTTAAAAAAAAAAAAGAAACAAATCTACAAACAAATCATATCCAATTTAGATAGGATTTAACTCAATTTTTAAGTTTTATTTTCCAAGTTTCATATCTTAGACTTAGCCTATAAATAGGGCCTTTAGCCTCATTGAAAAATGTCCGAAATCATTGTAATTCAAGCAATTGGAGAGTTTTTTATTCTCAATTTGATATAAAAAAAATGTTATGTCCAGTCAAAACCGACCGACCAGAACAAGTCTAACTAATTTGTCCGAGTAGACACTTAGTTATCTGATATTGTCCGAGTAGGCACTTAGTTACTCGGACTCCAAGTAGGCACTTAGTTATCTGAGTAGGTAGGCACTGAGCACCGTGTTTTCTTCATTTGACTGAGCACCGTGTTTTCTTCATTTGACCGACTAGAACAAACGTAACTAATTTGTCTGAGTAGGCACAGAGCACCGTGTTTTCTTCATTTTATTCGATTTTACTGTTATTTATTTGGCTCATTTTATTCGATTTTACTGTTATTTATTTGGCTCAATTAATCTTAAGCTGGATCGAGCTCTTTTGATGTTTAGCACCAACCAGAACAGCCCAGAACAAACCTAACTAATTTGTCCGAGTAGACATTGAGCACCGTGTTTTCTTCATTTTATTCAATTTTACTGTTATTTATTTGGCTCAATTAATCTAAGCCAGATCGAGCTCTTTTGGTGTTTGGCACTGACCAGAACAAGCCTAACTAACTTGCGACCGGACACCGTCTTTTGCGACCGGATGCCGTCTTTTCTTCATTTTATTCGATTTTACTGTTATTTATTCGGCTCAATTAATCTAAGCAGCGGGATCGAGTTGCCCGGTCTTTTCTTCATTTTATTCGATTTTACTGTTATTTATTCAGCTCAATTAATCTAAATCGGATCGAACTTTTTTGGTGTTTGACTAGAATTTTACCTTAGATAAAATCTGACGTTAACCGACACAATAGTGATTCATCCTTTTCTTGCTAATATGAGGATAATATCATATGGATAGGGTAAAATTAATCAACTCCAACCACAATCCCACCACAATTCAGGTTTCATTCTTTTCTTATGCAGATAATCCTAAATAAAATTAGTCTAACTCGAACTACGATATAGTCAACTTGAATTAGAATGGGATAAAATTAGTCAATTCGACTCGTCTGATTAGACGTCAAATGCCTTATCCATTATGCCATAGTTAAAATGTACAAATTGTACTAACTATTTAGTATTTATACATATATACAAACATAATAGAAATGATGTAAGTTATTTATTTTATAAAAGAGAATTCAAATTGAATTTTCGAACTGATATCAGCTTCTGTAGCAAATTTCCAATACCCAGTACCACATTTAGAAGTTTAGAAGCAATGAAAGGGTGTTTTCCAAACTAAAACACACTTTTTATTGGTCTTCTTTTGAGTAACACTAACACTCGCAGTTTTCTCAAATTTTAATTTTTTTCTTAATCAATTTTTTCTTAATCAAGTTTAATTTAATTTTTTCTTAATAAAAATTTTCTTAATCAAATTTAGTAAACGAACGAGTGTAATTTTTTTATTTAGTAAATTATTTGTATATATATATATATATCTAAAATTTGATTTGTTCTATAATTTTTTTGAATATATCATATATATTAAAAGTAAATAAATTGAAACAACTATTAATTTATCCATTGATTAAAATCTCTAAATAATTTTGAACGAAAATACATGACGATTATTTTAGAATAGAAAAAATAACACCACCTGTAATTGAAGATCTCGTACGTCACCATTTACATCAATACGTTTGGATGTCAATTAAAAGTAAAGTTGAAAGAATAACAATATTCGTCCTTTTACAACAATTTTATATCTAATACATAAAATTTACAAGAATAAGAAATCTTATATTGAGCTTTATGCGATCGTAATGGGTAGTTAATACTATGACAATAACAATTGTTAATAAAACATAATAAATGGTGAAATAAGCATTTGATAAATATATTGCAAATCAAAACTACTATAAAAAAATTTATATGAGACATTTTTACATTAGAAAGACTTACAATCGGGCAAAGGGGCCCTTGAACCCCTGAATTTGGAAAATTAGCAAGAGTACTTGGGTAATTTTGTCATTTTAATTAAAAAAAATTATTAAGACCCAAACTCTCCATCAGTGTTCTGGTCTTCCAGACTCATCCCTGCAAATTTATTCATCTCTTTTGTTTTCCAGCTAATACAAACTCTAGACATCCTCTCTTTCTTTTTCTCTCAATTCATTCTCCATTAAATTTCAAGATAAGATGTTATCTTTATATTATTTCATTCATTTCATTTTTCTTCATTTTTTTGTTGATTTATTGTTAACAATGAAGCTATTATGCATTGATTTCAAGATATGAAAAATAAAAGAGAAACATTGTAATTCATTTGTTTAAGTTATTTATTTTCTTACATTGATGTTGTCTAGTTGAGGTGTAATTAAGTGCGTGATTTGGATATTATTTTATAATGCAATATATCAACTTTATTGAAATTGTGATAAATTTATGTTCTTAAGTTATAATAATTATAATTTTTTTTATTAATTGACTTGAACCCTTAAATAGAAATCTTGAGTTGTCATTGGTCTCTCATGAATAATTTGGTGAAACAAAGATCCATTATAACTCATATATATATATATATATATATATATATATATATATATATATATAAAATGTGGTGAAACAGAGATCCATTGTAAACTGGAATTGTGAGTTGTGGATTGAGTGGTTTCAAAAATAAAGAAATGTTTAATTGAACATAATTTCTTAATTAACAACAACAAACTTTATACGTGGACAATTTTACGTTGTTGTTTCTACAGTTAAAATCGTAAAGCTTAAATATTTTGATTTGTGAGATAGATAATGAAAGAAGTACCCCAGCCACTAACATTGTATATTTTAAAGGAGCATTTTCTAATTTGTAAAAAAAATTTATAAAAAAAATTCAAATTGTCACCATCTATCATTACGCTCCAAAGACTATGAAATCAAGTCTCCACAAAATTGTCCCATTAGTGTTAAAAACCTACTCTAAAGTCTAAACCCTCAAATGAGGTCATTTGCATTTTAACCATCCAATTTATTTTTATTATATTTTCTTTTTTAGATTCATACAAGGGAGAAAAATAAAACAAAATGCTAGTTTAAGAAATAAATGCAAAAAAAAAAAAAAAAAGGTAGAAATACACATAATTTGAAGGTGTTTAGTGCAATAAAACACATTAATTAAAACACGTCTTTCAAGTTTTTTATTTATTTTATAGGAAATCATAGTTGTCCTAAAAATACTCCAAACAAAGCCTTCTTTCCCCGTTTTCTGTGGTGTCACACAGATATGTCATTTTCTATTTAAGAATAATAAACCCAAATAAATTGAACATAACAAGTGTAATAACCTTCTCAAAAAAGGAGAATTTTTTTTCTTCACATCTCATTTTTATATTTAAAAAGGGTCAAATTACATTTAAGAAGTGTGTTAGTGTGATGACATGTGCAGCACCACTAATGCACAACACCCAAAGCCTCAATTTCCTGGGATCTAGGACTTCTCGGGGTTTCTTGCACACCAACTGTTCGACAAATATCCTGACTCACACATGTTACATTTTACCTCTTGTTCCTCGGCCGGCATAAGTTCCCTTCTCCATGCCCATGGCTTGTCATCACATGCAAAAGTATATGCGTAAATAAGTAGCCACTTGTACGCAGATGTTGAGTAGTATAGAAATGGGTCCAAAGTCCAAACACGAATGGTATGTTTTATATAGTTTGGAATCTTTGTAGAAACTGATACCTTTTCCCTTTTGTTCTTTCATATTTTTAAGCCTGTTCCTTGCCACCTACTCTGAATTCTATCTTAGTATGACTATGACCCTCTCTCTCTCTCTCCCCCCCCCCCCCCCCCTAAAGTAGATTAGAGTAAAGTATGCTTCCATGTTGTTGGTATGTGAGTACAAAAGAACAGTGGGGTTGGGCTTTTTGTTAAGCATAAACTTGGATTATTTATCTGAAAAGATGGAGTCTTTATGAGTCATAATTGCTGTTTGTTAATGCTAATGAGTATGACCAAAAGTTGACTCTGGCCTTATTTCACTTGTTTCTTTATAAATTTATCTTTTTCTGGGCATCTGTGGTAGAGGTGGTGGGTAGGCTACCCTTTTGTGGGGTTCGTTTATTAGTGTATGCTTAATTATTAATGAAGTGCTGAGCTGTGAGAATAATTATATTAGGATCTCTGTTGTCTGAATTGAACTGATTTGAAATGAGGGCAACCTTTAATGGCTTTTGGAGAGAGAGAGAAAAAAAGAAGAAGAGGGAATTTGAATTGAATTGAGCATTTATTGGAGAGGAGAAGAAGAAGAAGAAGAAGAAAGAAAAAGCCGGTCTTGAAGGTTTGAACAGTGATGGCTCCTACTGGAAAATTTTCTGGGTTCCAACGTCAAGGAGATGACTGGTCTCTCTCTCTCTCTCTCTCTCTCTCTCTCTCTCTCTCTCTCTCTCTCTCTCTCTCTCTCTCTCTCTCTCTCTCCCCCTCTCCCTCTCTGTGATTTTCTTTGTGTTTCTATTTATTTCTGGATCACCATGAACTACCTAACTTTCAGCCACAGAGAGAGAGAGCTCTTTTTGAATTTTAGTTAGGAACTTAGAATGTATGGACTAGATCAATTTGCAGAAAGTTTTTAATATGCAATTGAATTTTGTATCTGTATCTGCAGGGGAATATTGTATTTTACTATATATTATTGCTGAATTTTTAATAATATTATAGAGGGCAGTAAATTCCATAAATTAGCGTTAGGCAGGCCTCTGAATTTCTGAATAGGCGATGATAATCCTCTAAACAAACAAGGAGATGATACAAACATTTATGTGTGCAATTAATAACATACCTACATTGGCATGCTCAAGCAGATCAAGGGTACTACTATAATGAATTGGTAACTTAAGCTTTAGTTAATTCCAACATCCTTGGATAGATAATTCACATATTGAAAAAATGGTTTCCTTACAATATATCCATCAATAATGTCTCTCTCAACCTATTGGCTGTCAAAATAATCGCCAATTTCATGGTCTCTGAAAAGATTAGGCTGCGCTACAAGCTTGACATAATCGCCGCTAATAGACATGATTTAGGCTCACTTCTAACAATTGGTTCTGTCTTGTTTAGTTCTTAGTTATGATAATGTTAAAGTATAAGTCGGATCATATTTTGCACCTGGTAGATCTTGGTTGGGAGTTGGCAACAAGATCAAATGGGCTAGTGTTGTGTGTATTCAATGGGCAATTTTGGAAAATCCATGTGATTAAGTCTCGGATTTTGGAAGGGTGCCAACTAAAAATGTCCTAATTAGTAATATGTATATGAAATAATGAAGTTTTTACCTTCTCAACAACATGGTTTTATACTTTATTGAAGTCAAATTAATGATATGAAATGCTGCCTTTTTCTACCCTCTGGAGAATCTAGTTATTTGGGTTTTAGTACGACCAGGTTGGGCTATGGGTATGGGTATGCAGAAGGTCTATCTGAACATGCAATATGGAGGGGCTAGGCTAAATTTGCACTCGATTTTGCTCAGTCTACCGTTATAAGGTGCATTTGGGTATAGGTAGATGGGTTTACCAAACCGGGTTTTTCTCTTTTAGTCAACCATAATCTCAAAGGTTAGAAATGATCTCCCTTTGCTTGAGCATTAAATTCTTTAGATATTAATTAGCCTTAGCTTGTTTATCCATAATTTTAGAATTGTTTTGAATATATTTTGGTTGATTTAGAATGTGTTGCAATTGCTTGAAACGGAAAATAAAATTGGTTCTCCCCCATTTCACCAATCCAGATCATTACCTTATTGGGTTGCCTTGTGATTCGGGTTGAATATCAGCAAGGGGGACTGAACTAGGCAACTATGCTCTTGAAAAGTCTTCCTACCTTCATGCACTGTGCTAATAAGATACTATTAGGCGCATCTAATGTAATGTTGTATATTATTTAGACGGGCCTTTTCTTTTGTATCGAGAAAACCATTGACAGGCCCTTTCTATAGCTGAACATGTGGAAAAGGTCAGATAGTGACAATATCCTTTTTCTCTGTGTAAGGAAATATTTGCATTTCACCAGTCACGTGTCAATGTTCTAACAGAAATACTCATATGCATAAACACACCCCAATTTAGTGGGTAAGTGTATTAAAAACGGACATATCATATTAAACATACTGAAAAGTGGAGGAACAATAAAAAATTACATGATAGGATGTTATGGAATTTTCTCAGTATGATTTTTTTGTTTAATGTCAGGTTCTGCAATGCGAGTCTCCCAAGTGATCTCACGGTGGTGGTGGACGGCGTAAACTTCCATCTTCACAAGGTATCTTTATGTGGGTTGCACTTGATGCAATATTGCAAATAGGAAATAGTTTTTCTGTTCTTCTATTTGTTTAAAATTATTGGATTGGATGCTTGTTGATTTGGTCTTCGGGGAATATGCTCTCTTGCAGTTCTGGAGTATGTATTGTTTCTCTCTTGATTTTCTGATTCAATTTACAATTTTTTATACTGGGAAAATTCAGACAGCAGAAGTGAAAAATGCTTGTGGATAATTAATTGTATTCTTGTTTTACTTTACACTTTGATTAACTATTTATCTGCAATAGAGTGTAGACACTCTTGGTTAATCTTGGAGAGTTTTCCCATGAATATATACTTCTCTTTTGAGAGTTTTCCCATGAAAATATACTTCTCTTTGAGAGTTTTCTCATGTATTTTTATTCCCCCCAAACACTTGGAAATATTCCCTCAATCACCCCAAAATCTATTATACCAACACAATTCACAATAAAAAAAAACAAAAAAAAAAAAAAACCCTAACAATACATGCAATTAAAATATCTTTTTTAGAAAATTAAACAAATACATTTTGTATTTCCCAAGAAGGAAATACACTATGTCATTATTTTGCAGCAAATCATCCAATCACATTTTCATTCTCCAAACAGTAATCAATCCCACAATCGTACATATATTTCATGAAAAAATTCTTAATAATGAAAAAAACACCAAACATAGCCCAACTTTTTTGTCTTTTTATTTTTCTGTGGGTGGTTATCTTTTGAATTTGTTGTCTATGATCATTTATTCTCTGTAGCATCTTTTGGCTGTCAAGACTTTGATTTTCAGTTTTCCTTTATGTCGTATTATACATGATATCTGATAGAATAACATGTACTCCAGTTTCCTCTTATTTCAAAATGTGGGAAGATAGCTTCCATCTTTGAAGAATCTCAAAGTTCCACTGAGACGAAATTGACAGTACCACTTGAAGAGTTTCCCGGTGGTGCTGATACATTTTTCAACATTGTCAAGTTCTGTTATGGTGGCAGGATAGAGTTCACACCTAGGAACATAGTAATTTTGTATTGTGCAGCAGATTATCTTTCTATGACCGATGATTACGGTGAAGATAATTTACTGTCCAAGTCAGAGAGTTTCTTCCATAAGCAAATTCTAAGACAATGGAAGGATTGCATTTTGGCGCTCCAAAGCTGTGAACTAATTATCCCAAGAGCTGACAAACTTCAAATCAT
Organism: Scutellaria minor; assembly: GCA_954870855.1. Lineage (NCBI taxonomy): Eukaryota > Viridiplantae > Streptophyta > Magnoliopsida > Lamiales > Lamiaceae > Scutellaria > Scutellaria minor. Next base: position 8,990,434 of record OX940729.1, read on the forward strand.
AAGTAAATGTATGAATGCATTGTCTGTGATGATCTGTACGGATCCCTCTTTATTTGGATGGCCTATGATGATGTATGGTAGCCTACAGAGCCCTGGAGGGAGCATACTGTGGAACGGGATAAATACCGGTGCAAGGATTCACAGTAATGAATCTAATTGGTGGTTCGAAGATGTCTCATATCTCTGTATTGAGTTGTTTGAGAGACTAATTCAGACAATGGAAGTCAAAGGGATAAGATCTGAGAATTTAGCACGTGCCATAATGTACTACTGTAAAAAATATCTTCCGGGGTTGGGCCGATGGCAAGGAGGACAAAGTGGTATATCAAGAACAGTTGCTAGTTTCAGTATGACACCTGCCTCTGTTAATCAGAGTGCTCTTTTGAAAAGTGTTATGAAACTACTGCCTGAGAAAAAGGGTAAATCTTTTTGCCGTTTTTTGCTGGGACTTTTACGTGTTGCATTAATCTTGCGAGTTAACGATGCATGCCAGGATTCTTTAGAAAGGAGAATAGGTTTACAGCTAGATTTGGCAACACTGGATAGTATATTGATACCTAGTTATTCAGATTCTGATACTTTATATAACACTGATTGTGTTGAAAGGATGATTCATCATTTTGTATCTTCTGAGCCAAATGTAACTTCTATATCTCCATCATCGGTTGACCTAGACACGTCACCATTATCTGGGCGATTGAAGAGAGTTGCTAAATTGGTAGATAATTATGTAGCAGAGATTGCTTCCGATGTTAACTTGAAACCTGGAAAAATACGTTCATTGGCGAAAGCTTTGCCTGAATCTTCCAGATCCTTGCATGATGGGTTATACCGAGCATTGGATATATATTTTAAGGTTCGAACGACCTCCTTTTCATTGTTCTTATTTATCTTTATATTTCTTACTTGTGTTTGAACTAGAGCTTTGGTGATTTTGCCCATCTAGACCTAGAAATGCTAAGATTTTAAATTTTGAAAAATATCGAAAATCTCTAATTTGTATTGGGATTATGCATGATAGGATTATAATTGAGAACTTGAGATTTCACATCATTCTGGAAATAGTGAAAAAAAGTAGACAAGATTATATTACTATATGGGGTAATTACACTGCTTTTCAAACTATCCAATCGTTTACACTTTATCCTCTAAACTATATCTTTTCCTTTTATGCTTAACTAGTCAAATTGTGCAATAATATACTTTATTATATCAGTTTCATTGGCGAATGGAATATTTTGGCTAGACTGTAAAGTGTAAAAAAATCATATAGTTTGGAGGGCAAAGTAATTACCCCCAAATTGTATTGTGAAAAGTTGTTTGTGTATGGTAGAATGATAGTTGAGATGTCACGTCATACTGAAAAATTGGATGTAGTTGTATTATTATATTGTGATTTGTGAAAAGTCGTTTATGTAATAATTATTTGGGTTCCTAGATCCTCAAATCACATCCCAATGCAAACATTGAACGGGGATCTTGAAGTCCCTGTTCGAATGGGCCAACTCTTGTTATGTTTTTTTTTTTTTGCCACCAAGGAGTTGTGTCTCTTTTATGTATCTTTTCAATGTTTGTATATTAAAAATTGTCCCTAAAAAAAAGACATCAAAATTGTGTAGGCACATCCGTGGCTTTCGGAGAAAGAACGTGAGCATCTTTGCAGCATTATAGATTTTCAGAAACTCTCAATCGATGCATGTGCCCATGCATCTCAAAATGAAAGACTCCCTCTGAGAATCATATTACAAGTCTTGTTCTTCGAGCAGATGCAGTTGAGAACAGCCTTAGCTGGTTGTCTCAATGTTCTTGATGTCCCAAACGAAGTTTCTGGTCAACGGGTGGTCCAACGAGACGGATGGGTGACTGTTGTTCGTGAGAACCAGGTGCTGAAAGTGGATATGGAAAGGATGAGATCAAGAGTTGGAGAATTAGAAGAAGAATTCAGTAAAATCAAGGAAGAGATGAAGAAGGTGACTAAGTCACATAGTTACATCAGTTCTCCCCGATTCATTGCTAAAGGGATCGGATGCAAACTGCTTTCTCGGGCCTCGGATGCCCAACAAGATGTCGTTGAGAGCACAGCACCCTCTCCACGAGTATCAGTTGAGCGGGCCCGATCATCCAGCCATAATCCTCGACATAGAAAGAGTTTCTCCTTGTTTTAAGTATTCTCTCTCTCTCTCTCTCTCTCTCTCTGGCTGAACATGAACTGGGCTGGGGAAAAAAGTCTAGTAGATAAGTAGCTATTTGTTTTCAGCAATTCTGGGATCGGTGATGGTATCGAGCGTTCTGATATCTACTAGGTTTTTTTCCCTGGAGTCATTTAGCTCGGCCATTGACAAAGCTTCTATACAAGTAAATACACATTCAATCACAAAGGTGAGCAGATTGTGTGTAAGTGTGTATCATATTTATGTTCTTACAGTTGAATACATTTCATAGAAGATGAATGTATAGTTTGTAAAGCATAGGAAAGTATATATTGTTGGTTTCTCTGTGTTCATAAAGTATGCTTCAAACCTTAACAGTTATTCAAAGAGTTAATGGAAATGGTCTTTGACATTGGTTAGATTGCCTCTAGATGCTTGGGTTTTTAGTGCTGTGGATTTCAAATATATATTACTGAATCTATGAATTTGTTTGAATGTGATGGATGTTTTCCATACTTTAACCCTCCATTTGAAGCTATCTGCTTTTAGGTTGTGTTTGGATTGAAGGATTTGATTTGATAGGATCATTTGAAGGAGATTTCAACACTCTAGATTAACTGATTGCACATTTAGCAAAGTCACTTCAAAATGGTTTTCCAGATGAAGTCATTTGTAATTATTTTGTCAAATCTTCGTCTTGATTCAAAACCCCTTCATTAATAATTGGAAGAATCTCAATAAAGTTGATACAACATCTAATAAGTCAATAATATTGACAATTTCAAATACATGATTATATTGATATTATTTATATATTTTTCATTATATGAATTTATAATTATTATCAATCAAATAATAGGCTTATAAAGGCTATGCAATTACCCAAGTCTAGTCTAGCCTTTCTATATAAATGAGCTTTAAAAAATATCTCAACCTCGTCAATTTGTTAAATAAGTTGGAAATTGAGTTGATTATATAACGATATGTAGCAGTTTGGGTTGGTCCGAAAATGAGTAATCCTTCTACTCTACTCTACTCATTTTCTTGGGAAAAACTTCGTTAGATTTTGTTTAGGTTACTAACACACAACTTCCTAACACAAAACTAAGAAAATTAAAGTCAAATCTAATATTTAATATAACATGTTAGTTTTTCATAAAGAACTTTACTCAATTTACAGTTCACAAAGAACTTTGCAACTTTTTTGGAGAAACCTCGTTTCTTCTAAGAAGACTTAAATATAATCTTTGACTTGAAATAACCTCCGACTTAAAGTTTGATCTTTAAATGTGGGCTCCTTCTTGTGAGAAACAGTGACTTAGAGAATTTTACTCAATTGTTTTTCTTGCTTCTCTTGAGTACTCAATAGTCATAAGTTCTTTAGGTGTCTTCTCCAAGTGCACTAAATCTTGTATTTATAGATTGAAATCCAATTTGCTGATGTAGAGGACAAAACTCTTTTTTCCATTAAATGCAAAACAACTTAGTTGCTTTCTCTTGACCTATAAACAATTTTTTATTGGGAACTGATGTTGTATCAATCAAATTTTTACAATGTATCAGAATACATGATGCTTTGTAATTGATTGTCGAGTACAAGATTGAAGCTACTAACTCGTTTTTGAATTTCAAGGTCAATTAAGTCATCTCCCAAATTGATGTAAATTTGCAATGGCGTTGGCTCTCTAAAGACAAATTGTCTTGCATTGAATAAACTAAAATTTTGGCTAGTGTAAGATTCATTTATGCTCTCGCTATAGTTAGGTTTTCACTTCAAAGTTAGCTTCATATTGCAACATTTTCTTCCTTATTGAATTTTCAGCTTCCCTACATTGATCGAATTCTACTCCTGACTTACAATTTACAACGCAAAATTAGAAGAACTAGATCAAATTACATTTTTCTTATTTATATCATCAAAAAGTAAATAATATTTTCCTAAAAATAATAATAGTGTAAAATATTCATGTTTGAGTAAGTCAGCCTTGGATTCTAGAAATTAAAAGGTTTTAATATCTCAAATCATGGAAAAAGATTTATTATATCTCTAGTCGTTTTCCTCACGGGCTAAAAAGTTTGATAATTCAAATTGGCATCATTATCACAACACCTTTTGTTGGCTAAAGATTTTTCAGTCGTAGCCTTCAAAGTTGAAAAGGTTGGCCTTTATAGTACTCTCCTACTCGGTATAGAAACAACCACTCTACAAACTAGTGTGCTTCGATAAATGTAATTATTAGTATTATTTACTAAAGAAGGCAAAAAATGTGATAAAAGATAAAGATTAAGAAAATCTAAGGGCTAGTTTGGATTGGGTGATGGGAAAGTAAACCCACTGACACGTTAGATTTTTTATGTTTGCATTGAGAGATGGTGAATAGGTTTGATTATGGTCCTAGGTTGTGGTTGGGATAAAACAATGGATTAGGGTCTTTTAGGTTGAGGACAACTCAACTAACCAAGAAAGGTGGGTTTATATTCCCCATCATGGGCCAACAGTAATACTATGCAATTTACATAAATGTCCCTCATAATTCATGTTAAATGTCACAAATACCCCTGTTGATCCATTTATTTACGAAATGTCTATCATATAAATAAGCCCTATCTTGTCGTTACCTTCTCCAACACCTGAGATTTTGTCCAAACCCTAGCCGCGTCAGTTTTCCATTTCTTCCCAAATCATCAATCTTTGTTTGATTTTTACTTTCTCTACACTTCCACCTTCAACATAGATATGGTGAAATAAGTTGCTCCAAGGAAGATCCATACCCAAAATCAGTTTCTTAATCGCGACTGAAGACAAAGGAGATGGAGTAGCCGAACTGATTTGAAGTTTTTGAAGATTTGCTTGGAAGACTCTGTGAACAAAAAACGTAAGTCCTACCTTAATACTTGCAGTGTGGGTTTTCTTCTTTTTTGATTTCAGAAGAGTTTTGGGTAAAAAATCGGGGTGTTAGAGATTTAAGATATTTTTTATTCCTCTTCAAAATATTATTTTGGGTACTTGTGTTAAATGTCTGTACATTGATAATGTAAGGAATATTTTTGTGTTTTCTCATTCTTTCATTGAATGTTGACATTCATGAGTATTTTACTTGTATCAAAACTTGGGTAATTTTCCATAGTGCAATTTGTGTTCTATCCGCTTTTACTTGTGTATTTTATTGGAATGGTTTTATCAATGTGGGTTGGAATGAGTATCTTACTGGAATGGTTTAATCAATTTAAAGCATGGTGATATAGTGTAGATGATTCATTATTTCTCGTTATTTACTGGTGAAGTGATGAGTTCAATCCAATTTTTTCATATGAAACTCAGTTTGGTTGGTTCAAGCTTGGGTGTTAGTCTATAACTTAGTAGGATAACAAGAAAGAAGATTTATTTAGATAAATACAATTCTGTTGTTATTAAATACATTTTAATCTACCATCTAAGCACAAATTTATTTGATTTGTAATGTTCAGTAACTTACATTTTGTTTCTACTAGAAAAGTGGAAAATGTTAAAAAGGAACTTTATTAAATTAATGAAATATATTATAACATACATGAATCAGTCAAAATTTATTAACCAAAACCTAGCTTTGAATTAAGATAATATAAAAATAGAACACAAACTTTTTTTTATATATTTAACATTACACAAGATTTCATGTAGAATACGAGATAATAAAGTTATTACAAAATTAAATGAATTTTACGCACATATTTAACAATATAAAATCCAACAATATGTTTTAATAAATTCTAAGATAATTAAATATAAATAGTATAAAAACTTATATCATTCAATTAAGAAAATTAAGTCTAAAACCTTTGTAAAAATTAATTTACTACCCAACAAAGAATTATAAAATTTCTCATATATATGTGTGTGAAACTAACTATCACACTTGACAAAAATATCAAATAAGTGAGTATCTATTTCTTTTTAAAAAGTCTGTTTTGTATAAATCTGAATTACTTCTCTAACTCATATGTTTTAACATATTTTCTTTGTATGCTTTACATGAAAATACATTTTTGAATCTTAAGCCACTCAATCAACGTGCTACCAGTTTGAGGAAAGCCTGTCAGGTATATATTTTTTCATTTAACTTAAATATATGTATTGTGTTGTGCAACAAACTATCATCTCATGTTATATTGTGTGCATTTTACAATATTATACTAATGAGGTTTGGGTTGATCTATTGTATTGTTGGATTATGAAAGAAAATTTTGTGGATTTTATTACTTAAATTGTAGTGAGAGATATAACACCATAATGTTTTTGTTATTTGTTATATAAACAAATTGCCAACCAAGTTTTTTAATCTGCATTATGCTATTTTTTGGAGTAGAAAGTTGGGTTGATATGTTGTATTATTGGGTTTATTTTGATTTGAAATACAATGATTACAGTCTTTTCTAAGTTCTGAAGAGAGTTTTAACTGCATGTTTTCTGTGATGGTCTATTTGCTTCTTAGATGTGCTCATTGACTCCCTGAATCTTATTTTGTTATAAGATGAGAGTTTAGTTTGAAAAATTATCACATTTCTTTTGCTTGACTTTCGATGCCTAAATTTAAAGTTTTTAATTACTTGAGTATGTATACATGTGCTAATTTGAGTTGTTTTTTGGTTGCTAAAGATGGACGACCATGTAGAAACTGAATCCATGTTACTTGTGCTTGAGGGAGTGACTCTATCATTGAAGGCTTTCGTAATGTTATTCACCACTGTCTATATACATATATAGCGCAGAAACCGTCGTAGGTAAATTGGAGCTAATAGGGGTACCCATTACAACCTACAATCTAGGATAACCCGAACATTAGACCACACTAGTAGAATAACCCAGAAAAATGATGTTACCTATCTAGACCACCTACGAATGAGTTGTGATAGTTTTTCTGGTTTGTGCTATTTGTTGGAAAATCTCGATAGTCTCGTGTCTACTTGTCACGTAACTATTTCTGAACAAGTTGCAATTTTCCTAAGTATACTCTCTCATCACAAAAAGAATAGAGTCGTCAAGCATGATTTCAATCGTAGTGGTTACACAATTAGTACACAATTTCATTGTGTTCTTAAGGCACTTTTACGTCTACATACTATCCTTCTTGTACAACCCGAACCTATTCCTGAAGATTGCACCGATGAACGCTGGAAATATTTCAAGGTACCAACCTAAATTTCATATTAAGTAATCAATTTCCTACCTTCACTAAAAAATACATTTACCAATTACTTTCATAATATAGGGTTGTCTTGGTGCACTTGATAGCACTTACATACCCGTCAGGGTGGCATTACAAGATAAACCACGCTATAGGAATCGTAAAGGGAATATTTTTGTTAATGTGTTGGCAGTTTGTGACCAACACATGAACTATGTTTTCATGTTATCCGGTTGGGAAAGTTCGGCGGCCGATAATAGGGTGTTACGTGATGCTATCACTCGACCACATGGCCTCAAAGTTCCACATAGATTCATAGAATTATTTTAATAATCATTTCATACCAAACATTAGAAATTGTATAGATCATATGTTCTTGGGTATTTATTGCACTAATTAAATAAATATCATTGATTTCAGGAAATTACTACTTGGTTGATGGAGGTTACACCAATGGAAATGGTTTCCTAGCACCTTACCGAGGGGTTATGTACCATTTACAAGAATGGGACCATTGTAGTGTAAATCCTCAAACCCCTCAAGAATTTTTCAACCTAAAGCATGCTAGGGCACATAGTGTAATCGAACGTTCATTTGGAATACTCAAAGCCCGATGGGGTATACTTCGGAGCAACTCATACTATCCAATAAAAACTCAAAATGCAATAATCATGGCATGTTGTCTCCTCTACAACTTCATTTGAACTAACACTTCCGAAGACCCATATGAGTACAAAGTCCCTGAGTCTTTTGTTGAGATAGATGGTCATGAGGACAATGAGGGTATCCCCTATATTGATCAAGTTGAGACTTCTCATGCTTGGACTACTTGGAGAGACAATATTGCATTGCAATTGTTCAATGAATCACAAGTCCCTTGATTTTCTATTAACCTCTATGTTTTTTATTGGAGAAACCAATATTTGACCTTAATTATTACTTATTGTCATTTGTTGACCTCTATGTACCAAATTCTGATTAATGTCACAGTTTGTTTTTATTGATGCATATGAGTTGATTCCAGACAAGATTATATGTTTTGTTGTGAACTGATACTTCATGGTGCACATTCTGCTATGTGCCTAAATTAATATATGTTCTTTGTCAAATATATGTATTAATATCATGCCTTTTGCACCACTTATTTACTTTGCATGACTTTCATCAAACTAAGTGCACTAGCCTCTGTTTGTTTTTAATTGTTTTATTTCCTTATTAATTATTAGTTATGGACAATCAAGAAGTTGAACCCCATAAGGAAAGGAAGTTAGAAAAGACTAGGAGGATGTGGACATTCAATGAGGAGCAAGCTTTAGTCAATGCACTCAAGGAGTTGGTGGCAAAAGGGTACAAATCTAATAATGGATTTTGAACAGGGTACCTAAATTTGTTTGAGCATGCCATGACACAAAGTTGTCCGGGGACACATTTGAAGGTCAAACCACATATCGCTAGTAAGATCCATACGTGGAAGAAATGTCACAACTCATTGAATATGATGATGAGTAAGTCTGGGTTCACATTGACTGGTGCGGGGGTCATCGATGTTAAGGAGGACATATGGCTAGAGTACCTTAAGGTAACCTATGATTATCCAAACCATTACGTCAAACATAATGTTAACTCTTTCATTTTTCTCTTTACAATTATTCATTATGGAGTCATTATACGTCCTCATCGCTACCTTGAACAAAAAAATTGTGCAGGTTGACCCACCCGCAAGAACTATGTGATATAAGTCCTGGTCATTCTTTAATGATTGGATGGAGATATTTGATAAGGATCGGGCTATGGGGGAACATGTTGTTCACTTTCATAATGTCGTCCATGAGGCACTTAACTCGCAACACCAGACAATGTCTTCTAATGGTGCAACGTCTAAAATATCTCCAATCTCAAACATCAATAAGTCTAGCAATGAAACTACATCGACTCGAAGAACCGTGAGTGGGGTTGCGCCACATAGAAATGCCCAATCAAAAGGGAAATGAAAAAAAGAAGATGTGGATGAGAGACTCATCTCTACCATAAAAAATTTATGTCAATCGATCACGAAGGAAATGGGTGAACTTTCGAAGCAAGTCGGGTCCAAGTATGATACCGTCGAAAAACAAAAAAGGGTTTTCAGAGAACTTGCCCAATTTGAGCGCCTAAGTTTGGACATGAGAGTGAAAATTGCACGATGTTTATGCCACAATGAAGATGATCTGGTCCTCTTTTTTAGTCTTCCACAGGATGCTCAACTTTCATTGGTCAACGATATTCTAGACAACACGCGAGCCCTCTGAAGGTTCAACCTCAAAAATACCTTCCTTTACCAAGTTATTTATGGACCTCATTTTGGTAATTCCACTCATCGATAAGCTTTTTCCTTAATTGTCATGTAATTAGAACACAAGTCCAACTAAATACATTCATAGTGGACTATAACCTAGTATGTATTTAAAATTGAAATCGAACACATGTAATGACTAAAGGTTACTTCATGGAGTTCATTTGCTTAACCAATGCATCTTTTGCTATTATAATGGTCAAATAGAATAATCATCCTTATATACCATACAAGTTAACCAGTTTCCAATTCCCAAGTACACCTTCTTTTTCAGAATTTAAAATCATGAGTAAACAATGCATATTACTTAATTATATTAATCACAAAAAGGGTACACATATTAGATCATATATAAACTGAGAAGATACAATATTTTAAACGTACGGCAACAAAGCACATCACTATGGCTTGATGAGAAAATAACCAATATGTGCAAACCACATAGGGTTTATGCAACTGGAATGACAAGCTAGTGCTAAACTAATACAACATGACATATAACATATATAAAACGACAAGGCATGTAATGAAGTTAAAAAATTTCGCAATACTTCATTGTTGACCCTCCTTCCATATCCATCACTTCTTGGCTTAAGGAGAAGCATCCTTACTGGAAGAAGACACATATGATGTGTTTAACAAATTTTTTGGTTCAACATTCATTCTACCCTTGCTTTTTCGATTCTTTGGCGTGTTAGACGTACTCATCTCTATCTTAAGTGATGGAGATTTGAAGGAGTCCTCTTCATCCGAAAGGTCACAATACTTTTCGATGATTTTTTTCCAATATTTTGTGTCAATGCTCACTTCTTAGTCCGAACTGATTTGGATGACTTCTTTTTTCAAGTCTTTATTCTTGAAATCACTAGAGTCATCGGATGGGACGATGATCACATTGTTTGGTTCGTCCACAACCTTGTACTCATTCATAAAGTAATACCTATCAGTCTCGAAAATCACTCGTAAATCATCCCAACTAGGATCCCCATTTTTTGAGTACGCATCAGCAAAGGGCTCACCCTAGCATCAATGTTTGAAAACATAAAGAAGGTTATTACATTATTTCGCAACACCACATACATATATGATCATACGGAGACATCACATAAATGGTTGATAAGAACTTACATGTATGATTTCATTCCATGTAGTTGGGTCACAGTTGATCTCATTAGTCGTCGTATTGTATCCAACACCATTGGTGTGAATAACTCTCGAAAAAACTGAGTACCTCTTTCGTAGCAGATCCATCTGCCCCTTACACTCGGTGTACGTGAAACTCTTGTTAAAGAATTTGTTTATCATGTATTGTGTTGTTTGGATTGCGCAGTAGTTGTTTCGACCTTCCTCGTAATGGCCCATTCAAGTTTGGTCGGCAAGAAAGTCGATGAAAAGATTGCTTATTGATTCATCATATTCCAATCCATAGATATAGTCTGCTTGTGTCAACTCTGGGAAGGTGGGTGCCATTAGTGATTCTAGTAATTTTTGAAAAAACTTGAAAACTAAAATTCATATGCTTTCTGATTTCAATCCAGATCTCACAATTATATCTACCTTTATTATTAGTTACATATATATAAAGGCTTGATGAGATGTGAATGTATTCCTACCTACTTTGAATGTCACTAATAATGATTTACAAAATTATAAAAATTACTCATGAGAATCTTACTTCCTATCAAAGATATCTGCAACTTAATTATTATGACTAAGTTGATAGATTTTGTTCAATAGAAGACAAAGAAACTTAATAGATTTTGTTCAATAGAAGACAAAGAAACTTAATGGTATTTTCCTACCAAAAAACTAGTCCATGTGCAAGTAATAATTATTTTTACCGCATCTCTTCAACAATATGTTTGAGTATTATTCAATAATGTGAAAATAATATTATTTCTGGTGGCATTTTATTTTGGGTATTTAAAAAAAAAGGCGTGTAATTACTATCATGTTATCCGAATTTTAGATTCAAAATTTTAAATTATTAACATGTGCCAAATATTTTTGTTTGAGGCAAAAAAATTTGTTTTTTTCTTTTTGAAGCCTTTCTTTCACAATATCCAATGTTATATATTTAGCTCTATTGGAAAGTGTTAATTGTGATCTTTTGATTCTTTCACACTATCCAATTTAATACTTATCAAAACATCTACAATCTGAACAAAATATTGCAAATCTTATAATAGAAATGATCATCATGAATATAGTGGAAAATTACTACTTGACGAAATACTACAATCAAGTTGTCAATTTCCACTTTTTTTTTGTCATTTCCCATGTACTATCATAACTACATACATTGATGTTCAAGGTGGGTTGTTGAGTTACTTTATTTTGCATAAGGGACACATGACGGATATTAGAAAACCCAAAAGATAATGGCCAACATTTATTAATCTCCCCACTATATTCATTGTAATTTTTTATACCAAAAAACTTGAAGTTTCATTTGGGTTTTAGTTAAATATATGTACCTTACATAGCTCCGATCGTCGTTGATGAACCTTGCTTTACGTAGGCTTATAATGGCAAGAAGAAATACAAATTAAATTACCTAGTTAATTTTGCCCTAGAAAAACTGAATTGGGGAACATGGTGAAGGGGTTGTGCATTGAAGTACGAAAATGATATAAAATATGTATGATTAGTAAGGGCATTTTAGTCATTTGGTTGTGATGGAATAATAAACATATAAACCAAACACAATATCAATAAATAAACATCCCTAAAAAAAGTTTTAAACCTTCAATCCAAACAAAAAATTAAAGTAATCCCGATACACATAACATGCAATCCAAATAAAAGAACTATCAAATCAAAGGTTACTACAAACCTAATCTAACAATACTTAACAATCACAACCCCCAATCCAAACTAACCCTTAATGAATGTTATGTTCCAAAAAAGGAAATAGTTTCTAGTTGCTACTTTCAGTACTTTGTATACAACATTTATACAAATTTCCAACTATCTTCATTCAATGTAATTTAAAATTTCTATTATAAAAATATATTTCATCATAGAATTTTGTAAAATACAATAAATTATTATATCATCATTTTATAATAATAATTCAAATAGTGCAGTATTTTGAACAAAGTGAACGCTTTGATTAAAAATTACTTAAAATTAGTAGAAAAATTGTATTGCTTTTCTTTTATGTAACCAACAATTACTTTATAATATAATTAATGATACTTTATTATATATTAAATGATACTTCAATATATAATCATTGATGTATTAATATAATCATATTTTAATATCAATTTTGATTAATTTTATAGAGGGATGAAATTATAATTAGCCAACTATAAAAAGAAATATTTTTTTTAATCAAGAGTTAAATTTTTTTTTTTAAGTCAAGAGAATATTTCTTTGAACCATAGTATCCTTAATGAAATTCACCAAATATCAGCCCGTACCATTATATTTCATTTTATACAATCATTAATGAAGCTCGTACCATCATAGAACACTCTCGTACCACAACTAATGTAGTATGTACCATCATATTACATTTATGTACCATTATTAATGTACTTCGTACCATCATAATACACACTCATACCATCATTAATGTAGTTCGTACCATCATATCACATCATAGTTGGCAAAATTAATTTCTCTTAACTAAAAAAGAACAAAATTTAATAACCTGACAAAAAAATTATAAATATAGATAATTAAGAATGAGGATTACCATTTTTTATAGATTAATTAAAGAGATGAAATTATAAGTAACCCACAATAAAATAAACATTCTTTTTTAATCAAAATTTTGAAATATTTTTTCAGCCAATAGAATATTTTTTTTGTCTATTATATCCTTAGTAAAATTAACCCCATATCAGCCCATACTTATCAACCTCTACCACCATATTTCATCCCGTATCAGCCTGTACCACCATAGTACACTCCGTACCATAATGAACGTGGTATGTACTACTATATTACACTCTTGTACCATTAATAATGTAGTTCATATCACCGTATTACACCCCCTACCATCATTCATGTAACACGTACCATTATAACTACACATCAAATGTTAGAAGGATATAGTTGACAAAAATTATTTCTCTTGATTAAAAAAGAATAAAATTTATTAACTTTACAAAAAAAAATGTTTATGAGTAGAGATGGTTAAGAATGTGGTTACCACTTAATATTAAATACAATCCCTAGATTTATATACCAAATTAAATGATATTACACTCTCGTACCATTAATAATGTAGTTCATATCATTGTATTACACCCCCGCACTACAAGAAAAAAAGGCTACGACAAGTGTTTTTAACCCTTATCGTAGTCATATTCAAACCCTTGTCGTAGCTGGTGTTGTCGTAGACTCTGAAAAAATCCGCTCATAGACAACGGTTTTTAACCGTTGTCATAGCCATATAAAAACCGTTGTCGTAGACCGTAGTGTTGAAAAAAACCGTTGTCGTAGATTGTAATATATTAAAAACCGTTGTCGTAGTGTCTACGACAACGGTTAAAAACCGTGTCGTAGATTGGTTGTAAACCGTTGTCGTAGCCATATAATAACCGTTGTCGTAGAACGTAGTGTTGTTAAAAACCGATGTCATAGAGTTTACGACAACGGTTAATAACCGTTGTCGTAAAGTACAACGACAACGGTTCAAAACCGTGTTGTTTCTGTCTAATAAGCGTTGTCATAGAAACTACGACAACGGTTTTGAACCGTTGTCATTTAGTGCAACGACAACGGTTCAAAACCCATGTGTTTCTATGTAATAACCGTTGTCGTAGACTCTACAACAACGGTTTTTAACCTTTTTTTTCCAACCGTTGTGTTGTCGTATCGTTTACAACTGTTGTGGTAGCTAGCAAGGACAACAGTTTTTTGTTAATTTAAAAACCGTTGTTGTAGAGTTTTTTTTTAAATTTGCTTAATAAATAGTGAAATTAAATTATTAAAATTAAATAACACTAAAAATAAAACAATATTAACATTGAATCCCCAAAATATAAATTACAATAAATTAAAATATTATCTTACATCACAAATATTCAAGCAACAAAGTATTTATCAAAGTAATCAAACACAACACTTGAAACTAGATATTCATTGACTTGTACCACAACAAAAATCGATCAAATACTCCTACCACCAACCAAACTTGATGATCCTGCAACAAATAAATTCCACATTTTATTTGTATATCTCGAATAACCGTACAAAAATCAAAAGCCATCAATAACAAGTTGAATATACCACAATTAATTAATTGAAACACATCTTTCAAAAATTAACATGCAAGTAGCAAAAACACTTACCAAGGACCTTACTTCCACTTGAAACTTAACCAATAAAGCCAATTTCTCTAACCCCAACAGGCCTTATGTAGCATAGACAAGCTCAATGGATTGGAGCACAGAAAATTTCAATCAAATCATCAACTAAAAACCATTGAAACACAATCCACCAAAAGCCGGCCTAAAACATACATTTAAAGTTCAACACCAACAACAAGTATAATAGCATTCATCACCAAACGTTTATTCAAAGCAACCTAACTCGAGTGTTTGACACATAATTCACCCAAAGTCAAAAAATACCAATGAACAACCAACTCAAAAACAAATATATCTCGTTCATTACCTAAAAGTCATATATATGTTCTTGTACACGTTCCGTCCACTCCTTACGCACTTCATTAATATCCATGTCAATGTAGTTGTCTCCAGTAAACTGTGAAAAATATTTTATATAAATATACCATGATAAGATTCAAATATAACATTTTAAGATATGATTCACATTACCAGGGTGTGTAGGGAACGAATCTCCAGTGTAGTATCACACTCAACTACTTGCTTCATGTACTTCATCACATAATAACCACATTGGAATGCGTCCGGTTGTTTAGGACCCTATATATATTTGAATCCAATTGTTAATGACTTAAACTTATTAAAAATCTTTACTTATGATTTAATTACACACCTTAACTACTATCCATGTAGGTTTTTTTCTTCCTTTGCACCCGTTCTCCGCACTAAACATCTTTAAGGCCCTTCACAGGTGATATGATTGACATAATTCAGTTAAAGAATCATATAGAAAAACAAAAAATTAAAGAAATTAAACAAACCAAAACTTACAACTCAACAACTTGTTTCCAAACTCCATCACGAATACCATTGTAAAGTGGATCCAACATTCCAACTTCCTCCTTGTGAGGATCGATAACAGTAAGGATCCAATGTGCACTACATATATACACAAACACAAGACAGAATGCATATAATGTTCAACTAAATTTAATGATCATCTCAATTTAAATGACTTCAAATTCTTACTTACCCCACATTACATGGAACCAAAACAAGTTGATTGACCAAGGTACCGTTCAGCCCATTTGCCAAATGACGCGCTCTTTGCTCCATTCCATCGCTGAGAGTTTTCTTATCTTTTCTCGTGTATGGAATATGACCAACGTTATATGGATCAACAAATTTAAATCTCTACAACATGCTTAAGCTCTCAATCTTGTTGTATAAATGTCTATAGATTAAGAAATATGATTGTAATATACAGCAACCATCCAAGATAAAATAATTATATTAGATTACAAATATTTCAATATAAATTTACTATATGTAGACAACAATACACATATACGAAATTGACTGCAACTTGCAAAAAGCTTCTACATCCTCGAAATGCACATAAAGGGTGCGCTCTTTTCCAAAAACACCTTCATCAAGACTTATCATGAGGCAGCTCTCACGTTCGAGAGAAGCCTTGCAATAACAATACACCATTCGTAATGGTGCTGGTATGGTCGAGAAATCTATCACAGGCTTACTCTTTTCAAGCTTTTTTTTCTTTTTCGGTTTCTAAATATTGCAATTTCACACATTAGAATCGTCAAACAAGTTCATATTATTATATACTAACTATTGAAGTACTTACCTCATCTCGTAACTTGAGAAGATGCACTGGCCAAGCGACATGAGATCCTACTGCATCACCAATGCTCTCACACTCTGCTGTTGGGATGGGCAAAGCAGCATTTTCATCAATTGCTTCATCAATAGAAACACGCATGCACTTTTCAGGTAATGAGATTACATGAATAAGCTCGTTTGGACCATAAGCTTTCACAATAGTGCCATATGCAGCAATGTCGGTGCCCGACCCCAAACTTAATGCTACAAGTTTTCCCTTGATAATATAACACGAAAAAAAATTCATTACAACCAACTACTATCATTTAACAACAATGACGAAAAGCATAAACATATGATACCTATAATGTCGCATTCTCATCAATAAGTTGCACATCATCAGCGTCTAAGTTCACCATGTCATCCACTAACTCAAATGGAATGGGAGTTTTTTCACGTTCAATACCCTTCGGTTCAGTTGAAGAAGACTTGTACTTCACCGAGCAACTACCCTTCTCATCTGTGATAGCATCATGTGCAACGTATTTCTGTAAAGCAGCTTCCAATCTTGCAATGCGTTCATCCCGTTCGGCATTTTTCTTTCTTTCTTCACTCAACTCACGTTGTTAGATGTCATATATATTATCCTTCTTTGACTTTTTTCCTCTTGGAACTTTGTAATAAGCCGTCTTAGTGATATGACCTCCGACACCTCTCAAACGCCCTTGGTGTTCTTCTAAGCCAAGTGCATTTGCCAGTAGGGTGGATTTATGTCCCTCTATTTTCAAATTTCCTGTCTTTTTCTGGGTAATAAACTCATCCTAGTATGTAAATATCGAATGAGCTGATTAATAAAATAAGTAGATAAGATTCCAAGCTACAAATGAAATAAAAAAAAGTAACATAACTTACAATCTTCATAACTTTTTCTTTAAGCTTCTCTCCTTTGTGTACCCATTTTTTGGTCTTTCGTCCTTCAACCCAAAGTATAGCCTGATTAATTTCTTCATCTTCACACAACATCTCAGGCTACATACATAAATAATTACAAATTTCTGATCAAATATGTGGATTATATTGTTCTAAATATATACTAATAACATTTAATTTAAAGTTACTTACATGATCCTTTGCAAACTGTGCATAACCCTTTCGAGATAAATGATAGAGATATTCACATTGAGCTCTTCGTTCTTGTTGTTGTTCCCTCAATTTTTAGAGAGCACATGCAAACATTTAACAATTAGCTTGTATTGTTTTAAAACTTAGTCAAAATTAAATACATAAATATGAAATACACATGTTACCTTGAAGTTATCAGATAAGCGGTTGATCACAAAAGTACTCCAATCTTTGTCTTCAATACAAGGATATGCAGGTGGTGGCGTGTTCAAATCAGGCGAGACTAGCCTTCCATATACAAACTCATTCGTAAGTTTGGTCTTAAATTGACGCCATTTGTTGTTGGCTGAATTAAGACATCCTCCCTTCCATTTTGGCTCCACATTGAAGGACAACTATGGAATATTAAAGATCACATTAAAAAATAAGATAACAATAGACAGTTGCATGAAACTAAACAGTAAAATCACATTATTACTTACATTTATAGACTCCCAAATAAGTTCCTTCACATTATTTGGAACATGTTTCCAACTGTCGTAAATAATTTTCACTTTTTCCCTCGCTAAAACCCCAATATAACTTTGCATTTGAGATGCAATCTCTCCAACTGGCTGCCCCAAATCATTAAATTCGACCTGTTTTTTTAAACCTTGAACCCTTTGCATTGACAGACAATGCATCACCGTTCGTCCTCTTAGTGATCTTGTAGATTGGGTGTTTGATATTAATGTATCTGTTTCAACTTCATCATCAATCTCATCAACCAACCTTTCTTTATCTTTCTCTTGCAACTCATCAGCAATCTTATCAACCACCCCTTCTTTGCCTTTCTCTTGTAACTCGAGAAATAGTGCTTTTTTACTCCGTGTAGTCATTGATGTAAGAAATCTTCAATGTACAAAATAAATAATTAAGAACAGGTCATAATCTATTAAACAATGCAGTTCACATAAACCTAAGGAAAATGATATAACACTAACATTTTAATACTTAACATATCTAATAACAATTATATGTAAAGATGCAGTTCGTATTTAAGGAAAAAATTAGATAATACCAAAGATATTTAATTGTTTGCATGGTCAATCCAAGTCCCGTCACAATCAACACGAACACATGATGGGTCATCATCATCTGACAAATCATCATCCTTAGTAGACAACTCTATCCTTGGCAAAAGCTTATAATGATCTACATCAGTTTTAGAATAAGTTGTAACAAACGGAACATTTTGTTTCATGACTCTGATGTCCATTGAATGACATCAGAACAAAACCCAATACCAAAAAGTAAAACCCTAAAAATATTTATGCAAGTGCAATAAGAACTCGAGATCACCAAAAAAGCAAGCAATGAATAAAGACACTTCAACGAAGTATTTATGCCAGAAGGACACGCCTTATATTAAACCTTACTAACCTTGGTTGCTGGCCAAAACCAGGATCAGATTCAGCGCACTAGCAATGATAAAATGCACAACAGATCAGTAAGATTCCAACCTCAAGATCGGTAGTTTTGTAGTTTAGCTCCTACACCTCACGAATATGGGAAAACTTTAGGATTGTTTCAAATGTTGATACGAATACTCTTTTCCAGAATAGGTTATGAAATATGAAGAAAAACATAAAGACACCAATTTATCTAAAATGCTTGTTTTTTTCATATAGAGCAAGTTAACAAGGGATTATCATCCATCCATGTAAAGCTAACATTATTTCTTGTTGAGCTCATTCTGAACATTCATGGAAGAAAATTTAAGGAGTGACAGATAATAGAGTCTGTGATTTTAATTATGTAAAGTAGTAGTGAAACACTGGTATCTGATAGTTCATTATCTGCATGTAATCTGCTTCATAACAATTTAAACTATTTTCTAGAATGAGCTGTGTTTTTATTGATTTACTAGATAATTAACGGCATTAAATAATACAAATATATCTCAAACTAAAATCATTGCAAACCACCAGCTTTCTATAGCCAGCAATTGACACAAGTTGTCCATTATAAGGAAAACATACAATTCTCAAGTCTACTTTTATTAAGAGTAGGTGAGATAGTTTTATGCGATATCTTATTAAGATGAAATTTGTATGGATCTCACGATAAAGTCTGATATGAAATTATCTCTTATAATAAACAAGACTATGCAATCCACACCAAAACAAACACCAAATTCACTAGACAAGGCTTACGATTAGTTTCTACATTTATTAGATATCAGTCAGATATATATCAGTCTGCATTGACAAATCAGTGAAAGAGGGACTGTAGCACCCCGGACCAAAACGAGCATAATTTATTAATTAAATATTAAAAACTCATAATTTAATAATTATGTGCGTATGATTTATCTGTTTAATTTATTTCGTGCGTTTCAGATATGTGTTTAATGCATGGTTAGGATGGAAGTATTTATCTAGACGTGAAACATAGAATTTTATTTTACCATTAGATGCGTAATGAAAAAACGAGAAGATAGAAATGAATTAGGGGTCAATCGGAGACCCGTAGCCCGAACGACAAAGAAAGGGGCAAAACTCGAAGTTTCGGAACAGAAAATCGAAAGATATTAACGATGAATAGTAATGAGATAGACATGATGAATAGTAACCCGGAAAAGTCAACTATGAACAGTAACTTAGATTTTTCACGTGAATAGTAACTTTCGGATTTCTATAAATAGAGGTGATTTCGATTCAAAAATCACCGTTTCTTCGATCGAGCCGAACCCGACGAAAACACGTAAGTCCTCCTTTCTCGTCTTTTCTTTTCTGTCTTTCTGTTTTTCCGGCGCGCCGCCGCCGCCGGCCGGTCGCCGGAAAAATTTCAACGTTGTCGGAATCGGATAATTTTCGCACATGACGTTCGTCTCGACGAGATGAATCTAGGATAAGTCTCAGATTTCAAATCTGATTTCTCGTTCGCCGGAAAACGGCAAAAAAAGCCCCCAAACCCTAACCCCTTCACCCTTTCTCTCTCCTCTGATTTCTTTCTCTCTCCTCGTCCTCTTGCCGGAGCGGTGGCCGGAGAAGCTGTTGGTGGTGTGGTGGTGATATCGGGGAGATGGCGCAGCCGTGGGTGGCGGCGCATGGCCGGAACAGTAGGTATATATGTATGAACGTGCATGTGTGTGTGGGTTTAGGTGTGCTAGTGTGTGTGAGTGTTGAGTTCGCTGTTACCATGCGCCGCCATGCGTGACCAGTGAGCCGGCGATGGGAGGTCGCCGGCGAGGGCTCAGGTGGAGGGGGCCGGCGGCGGGTGGCCGCCGGCCAAGCATGACAGGGTGTGTGTATATGTTTCCATGTGCGTGTGTGTGTATATGTTTCCATGCGTGTGTGTGTGAGAGCTGCTGTGTGTGTAGGTGGTGGCCGGCGACTGGGGGTCACCGGCCAAGGTCACGGCGGGTGGTGGTGGTCGCCGGCGGCAGGTGGCCGCCGGCCAAGGGTCGGTTTGGCAAGGGTTGGAGTGTGTGTGTTGAGCGTGGGTTGTATATGTGTATATATATGGCTGTGTATGTGTGTTGGCCGGAGTTGGGTGGTTGCCGGCGACTGGGGAGTCGCCGGCCGGTGTCTGGAGGTCGGGGGAGGTGGTCGCCGGCGACGAGAAGTCGCCAGCCGGAGTTTTGGTTGGAGTTGAAATTTGGAAAAAATGTGACTTCGAAGGATTTTGCGGCGTAATTTCTGGGCACTATTCATGCCGGAATCCGGCGATGGATGGCCGGAGGTGGTAGCCGGCGGTGCGGGGTATCCGGCGAGGTAGGTGGTGGTGGCTGGAGGCGGCGCCGCCGCGCCGGGCGGAGCCGGGAAAGTGACAGGCGAGCAGGGCCGACGTCGGGAAAATTTGGGCGCCCGCTGCCGAGACGGGCCAACCGCTGCCGAGAAAACTCGGCAGCCGTCGGGTGTCGGGAACCCGCGCGCACCGTGCGCGCCCGTGCGCACCCGTCGGGTGCCGACGCGCACCCGACGCCGTGTTTTCGATCCGAACCTCATTTTCTTTCCGTCATTCATCCATATCGAGTCGTCGCTGACAAGACGTCATTGACCGAGGGTCGTGGGCCCGGTCAAAGTTAACCCTTTGACCAAAATTACCATTTTACCCCTTAACTTAAAATGCTCCGTTTGAGCTCGTTTTAACTCCGATTGAGCTCATTCTTTTTGCGTTGCGATCCTTATTTCATTTCCTATCTATTCAGCCACCCATACAGATCTGACCCTCTCGTTCCTTGAACTCCAATCTTTAGATCGTTCGATCCGTCGTGTCGTTAGCAAGCGTTTTTCCGTCGGAACCTTTTATAGCTTTATTTATACAGTATTTAAGATCTAAGAAACATCGTAACTATGTAGGCTACTTATTGGACTGAGCTTTGAGATAGCAAGTTATCAGACTTTCGGATTTATCAACTCACGTGGGTACCACCGAACAAGGTGGGGGTAATTCCTATCCTTTTATCTGTTTACAGTTTTCCCTATTTAAATGCATGATTGAGGAATACTAAATGTTGTGAATATATTTGTTGTGCCATATTATTACTGTGGTTGGACAGATGTCCATCTTGATCATGCATTCCGTTCGTCCCTTGCTATTTTCTACTACTCTGAAAAGGTCTAGCGGTCCTTAAAATACGCTAGCGGTATATGAGACCGTTTACAGGGTAAGACGGGGGAACCCCGCACCTATGCGTCCCTTGTCATTTCTAATATCTGCTATGCATTTTATGTGTTGTGGCAATGTGACTTAAGATTATTTTACTAGTACTTTCTTGAGAGTCATAAGGGGCAGAGTTATTCCCACGAGTGTATTCCACGCACTCACCCCATTATTCTGTACTCACACTACAGGCGATGACGAGCATGAGGAACCCTAGTCGGAGTGAGAGGATGAACTGTTTTCTGACTTTTGTTGTATGAGACGTGGACTCCAAACATTTTCAAAACAATGTTTTAAGTTTAACTCACGTTTTTTGTAATATTTCTGTATTTATATTTTGAGTACTTGTGAGGATGGGAGATCCTGATGAATAGTTTCTGCTGTATATGATGTATATTATCGGTGTGAGACCGAATGTTATCGGATGAAGCCGATTTTTGTTATGAGATGGATTCTCATCGTCTCTTACCTCTATCTTCTGTTGTCCCTTACTTAATTCTTTCTGTATATGTTAAACGACCCTTGCTTTTCTATCTTCACGCCCGGGTAAAACTCTGATATTTTAACAAAAGATTTCGGGGCGTGACAGGGACGGCCTCAGTAGCCCTCCCAGAAGCTGAGCAGCATGAGAGAGTCACGAGTGTCAACATAGCAACATAAGCTTCGCTAGCGCACGAGTGTCATTTGAGAATATAAAGACATAACAATATCTATCCATCCTAGACATAACTGTTGAACAGATCTTAATAATGGGAAAATAATTAACATGAGAATAGCAAATGATAATTGCCAACCTGTACTGAACTTGTGGTATGGGTGATCTTTCAAACTCAAATGTTTCTGAAGCTGTATGGATTTAAAAAAAATAAAAATCACATAGTATATTAGTTCTCTGACTATAAACAGGTAAGATCAAAATGGTTTGTATTAGAAATAGAGAAAGAGAGAGATGTATCAGCGGCTGCACTAATCAAGCAGCATCACTAAAAATAAAGCACATGTTACAAAAAAAAATAAAAAATTCTTTGTGGAAGCAGCTGGACACCTTTTTGTCCTCTGGAAAGACCAAAATACCACTGACTACACAGCATCTTGACAAAGTATAATATGATATACATTCCTATTCATTATCTAATCAAAGTTTATCCCATTTTCTGCCACTACTTTTTAGTCCTTTTTTCTTTCAAGATAGATCTAATCAACTTTCATCTTATTAGTTTCTGATTCTACTTGAGAGAGGCTCCAAATAATGTACCATTAAACTCTAACCTACAAATACTTGCAGCAATAACTTACCTTATTGCTTTCTCAAATCCCATATATGTTGCAGAGAACAGGATTTGATCATTAGTCAAAACTGAAATATTTAAATGACACTTCTGCTAGGATAAGAAAAACTAACAGAGGACAAGTAAACTGAGAATCTCTATATAAGAAATTGAAAGATTATAGCGGCACCTGAACCAAAATATTCAGAGTACCAACTTAGGTATTGAAAGAATGAGCAATCTTTTTAACAAACAAATGTCACCAGCTCAAGTTCAAAAAAATTGTAAATAAACTTGCACACACCAAGAAAAATCAGAAAAAAAAAAAGTATACCACTTGCAAGATATAGACATAAAATTAATAGATTCCACCTGTAGATGTAGAAGCACTTTTGCCTTAACAAGCAAAAAATCTTATTGATTCCAAAGAAGAGAGATAACTGAATAAGTACAGCAGACTATACACTCATACCTGAAGCTCAGCTAGCTTTTCTCGAATTAGCATGTACCCTAAATGGAGCTTTCCACCAAAATGATCAGCTAAACGGAGATCACTGAAAACCAAATACACAAACACTCTTGTAATAACAAGCTCGATTAATATAATCAATTGTAATACAGTAGCCTGATAAATTATCTGCAATGGCATGATCTACACCATTAAAATAGAAAATAACGCACATTCTTTAGCTGCAAAAGTTATCCTCGTAAAACTGGGCCCAAAAGCCTACTGGTGACAAGGAGGTATAATCGCCAGGTCAAACAATGAAGTACCCGAAACTCTAATAACTACATTGCCATCCTTATTCTAGGAACATCGATATGTTACTCAGAAGATCAACAAAAACATTACCTGTCATAAACACTCAAGAATGCTCCACAAATGTCACAGACACGAAGCTTCTGATCAGTTTGCAAGTACGTAAAATTAATGTATCATTATCACATCAGACACGTTCATAATAAAGCAAGGAAAATTTGAAATGTGTCAAACTGAAATTAGAGTCAGGAGGTAGACTTGGTGAGTTCCACAGTAGGATGAATCACAGTAGAAATTTACCTCAAATATCAGTCTTACTCATATTCATAATGGAAGTTGCTAAAATTATAATAAGTCCATATTGTCAATGATTGATTGTGAAACCAAAATTGTCAGAAAAGAGAGATGGGGACTCACAATGCGCACATCAGCAGTTGTATACTTTGAGGAATCCAGTATACGCGTCTGTCGAGCTGGTAGCTGCATCATATGAAGGTTAGACAAGAGTCATAGAAGCCAAGTCTGGTGAAGCAAAATAAAAGGCAACAACTTGACAAGACATGATGGGTAAAAAGAGTAGTGATAGAAAATTACAATGCAAAAATATATACAGAAGAGCAACATGCTTAATGAAATTGAATGAATTATATTTAAACCTTTTTGAGTGTTTCAGCCTCTTCCACCTACCGCGGCGACGGCGAGCTCGAATTGATTTTCAACTTCGAAAATGGCGACTTCTCTATCCAGTGACTTAGTAACTCCAGTCCTCTGTTTCGAGAGAGAGAGAGAGATATCAGCGGCGAACCTGTGGTGGAGGCGAACCTGCGGCGGCGGCGATGAGCTCGTAGTGATTTTGAATTGACTTCGAAAATGGCTTCTTCTCTGTCCAGTTCCTCGATCGAGTCCTCTATTTCAACCCTAGTCAGCTTCTAATAAGCCAAGTGCTGGTGTGCAAATTATAGAATTTGTTGAGCGCTGTCATGACGAATTAGAAGACTTTCCGACTAAGGCTGGCAACAGAATGGCCACCGCACTCGTTGCGACTCTCGGAGATGCGGCGGTGATGTACACTGTTCCGCTTGGATTGGTGGCGGATTAATCGGACCGGCGGCGGCGACGGTGAGGTATGCAGTTGAATTGAGTTGTCGTGCTCAGTATTTCTTTGTTTTTGGGGATTAGGTTTTGATTCATGATTTCATTTTCCCCCCTTACTTATTTGTGAACTTAATTTAATTTTATTTGTGATATATTGATGGTGTTTAATTTAAATTTTACTCTTGGAAATTTATGTTTTTGTTAATAAAAAAAACACCATATGCAGTTTCTAATTAATATATTATAAGTTCTTTTAAGTTATTAATTAATAATATATATATAATATATAATTATATATATATTATATTAATCATATATATATATTATATTAATATCTTATATATATGACCTTGTTAAACCTTCAGTTTTGTATATATATATACATTAATATTAGAATATATATATATATATATATATATATATTAATATTAGAAACTCTTTTTATATATATACTAATTAATTTGTATTCATAATTCTCATTTTTATTCTATTTATAATAATTAGTTTTAAGTAATCTAACTTTTATTTGTGTTTCATTATTTTTTAATTACTTAATCAGCATTTTGGTTTAATTTTTAAAATAATTAATTTTTGGTGTATAATCTGTTGTACATATATTGTTTTAAATTTCTTTATAATGAAATAAAATTTAATTCTCAAAATTAGTTTATTTCATTAATTTAATTCAACAATATATAACATATATTTCTTCTTTCATTAATTTAAAAATATATATTTTTTAATATTTGACTTTTTTTAAATTTAATTAAATTAATCTATGACAACGCTTTTATGATGCTACGACAACGTTAGAAAACAACCCTTGTCTTAATTACCTACGACAACACATCTACGACAACGCGAAGTTAAAACCGTTGTCTATGAGAGAATTTTTCGGGCTACGACAACGGTAGGTTAAAAACCGTTGTCTATGAGAGAATTTTTTGGGTTACGACAACGGTTTCGACAACGATTGCTAAAAAACCCTTGTCTATGAGAGAAGTTTTTGAGCTACGACAACGGTTTTATCTACGACAACAGAATTTTAGGCTACGACAAGGATTTTTAGCAAAAACACATGTCGTAGGGGTGTTGTCTATGAGAGAATTTCTTGTAGTGCCGTACCATCATTCATGTAACACGTACCATTATAACTACACCTCAAATGTTAGAAGGATATAGTTGACAAAAATCATTTTTCTGACTAAAAAAGAATAAAATTTATTAACTTTACAAAAAAAAATGTTTATAAGTAGAGAAGGTTAAGAATGTGGTTACCACTTAATATTAAATACAATCCCTAGATTTATATACCAAATTAAATGATATTTATAAATGTATTATATTGGTCAATTAGAAGTCGTCATGTGTCAAAATCTTACAAATATTATCAAATTAAATACATAAATAATTTGATAATTATCAACTTATTTAAGGAGATATCTCATTATGGTCAACCAATCAAATCACTCCATTGTTAGAAAATAACACCCGACAGTGGGAAATAAGGAAGTCGAACAGAAAATAGAAATGAACTAAACAAAAATAGCAAGTCGAGTCGAGGAAGACCCTCTCTTCTTAAGACGAGCTACACCCAGGATAGTGCTCATTAGAACCGTGTGTATCATCTCCTAAAGATAAAACGGCTTTGTCTCTAGAGTAGTAGTACCACAAACTCGAGAGCTCCGGCAAACTTTAGTGCTTTGAGAATTGAGATGATGCAAAGATGGAAAACAATGCAAGAGCTTAAAGTTTCGATTTCTAAAAAAGATGCATGATGACCCCTATATATAGGTCTCCAACATAGGAGGTTACACCTGAAATTGATGAGAATTTACTGCAAAAAATGGGGCTTTTAATGCAAGTTAATGCCCCGTTCAAAAATAAGAAATGGTTAAAAAATGCTCACATTGCTACAACACGACATTTGCAGTATTCTGGATAGATTACTGCATTCTGCAGCACGTTACTGCACCCGACACAGTATTCTGGACACATTACTACATTCTGCAGCACGTTACTACACCCGATGCTGCATTCTGGACAAGTTACTGTACTCAACGCTGCATTCTGGATACGTTACTACACCCAGTGCAATATTCTGGATGTGAACAACAAGTGCGAACAATATTCTGTTCAATAACAGCAAGCACAAATAGAATTTTGTTCAGCAACAACAAGCGTGAACATGATTATGTTCCCGCTACATCCTGGCACGAGTGCACAATAACCTGGCACCGTTAACGACACAACAACTTTTGCCAAAAAAGATAAATCCGGATTGGATAAAACCGAGCCCGATCCGTCCAATTGCCAAGGACCAAGGCCAACAGCCGAGGTCGAGTCAGGTCCCGTGCGCGCGCGTGTGTTGCACAAACATACTACTACAATAGTATATTAATTACTAAGCCTCTTCTCATGGCTTATCTTATACTCGCATTCACTACTAGAATTTCGCTGATAGACAACGGACAAAGCGTTGTCTTTCCAGAAAAAAAAGCGTTGTCGTTTCCAAATACAACAACCCATAAAAACCGTTGCAGAAAAGTGTTGCCTTTTTTAAGAAACTACGTTGATGTCATCATAGAGACGACACGTGCTGACATATCATTGTACCGCTGACATCATCATTACACATCATCATACCATCATCATAGAGACGACACGTGCTGACACATCATTGTACCACTGACATCATCATGCCACATTATTATAGAGCTGACACATCATCAACAACAATATTATGCATTGATTGAGAATCGAACCCAAGTGCCATGGAGGTACTCTCACCACTAGACTAATGGTGCTTTATGTAATAATATTTTGCATACATTTCTTTTATATCAATTTTTGATAATTTTCAATTTTCTATTAACACATATTTTTTTGTTAATTTTTATAAAGTACCATTAATACTTATGTCACGTCCCGTTTTCTTTTGGTATTTTATCAGAGTTTTTCATTGGGCGTGAAGAAAGAAATAGCAAGAGACAACAGATGAAGGAGATAAAAGACGACAGAAGAAAGAGATAAGGGATGATATGGATCATTCACATACCAACAATCGGTCTCACTACTGATATATACAGCATAATAAAGCAGCGGAATCAAACATCAGAATCTCACATCCATAGTATACTCGGAATTATACAAAATGTGAATAATTTAAATCATTGTTTTGAAAATGTTTGTGCGACACATCTTAAAAACACAAGTTCAGGAACAGCACCACCTCTCTCCATCTAGGGTTCATCAAGCCCATCATTTCCTGTAGTATGAGTACAGATTAAGGGGTGAGTGCGTTGAATACACTCGTGGGGATAAAGTTCACCTCTTGTAACTTTCAACAGATATAAAATACTAATAAAATAACCTTAAGTCACGTTGTCACAGCACGTAAAATGCATAGCAGATATTAGAAATGGCAAGGGACGAATAGGTGCGGGATCAGCCCGTCTTACCCTATAAATGGTCTCAATACCGTTAGTGTATTTCAAGAAGCTCACCACACCTCCACCAGAGTGTTAGCAATAGTAAGAGACGATAGAGTAGTAGAAGATAGCAAGGAATGCATGATTAGAGTGGACCTCTGTCCTTTCACAGTTATATTATGGCACGACAAATATAAGCACAACACTTAGTATTCCCCAATCATGCAAATAAATAGGGAAAGCAGTAAACAGATAAAGAGATGGAAATTACCCCCACCTTGTTCGGTGGTTACCACGTAAGTAGCAAGGACCAAGGATCGGACAACTCAAAGCTCGAGTAGCAAGTACCAAAAGTCCGATAATTCAACGCTCAATCCCACAAGTAGCCTACATAAGTTATAACGTTTCTTAGATCCTTAATAATGTATAATTAAAGCTATAAAAGACTCCGGCGGAGAAATAATCGTTTAAACACGCGATGGATCTAAAGCTCTAAAGATCGGAGTGGAAGAAACAAGAATGGATAATCAATCCATGTAGCTGAGATGATAGAGAATAAAATTTGGGTCACGACGGAAAAAGAATGAGCTCAATCAGAGTTAAAACGAGTTCAAACGGAGCATTTTAGGTTTAGGGGTATTTTGATAATTTTGATCGAAAGGTGAGGAAGAGGGAACGAGTAGGGTCGCTAAGGAAGAAGAATGAGCTCAATCGGAGTTGAAACGAGCTCCAACGGAGTGTTTTAAGATTGAGGGGCATTTTCATAATTTTGGTCAAAGGGTTGACTTTGACCGGGCCCACGGCCCTCGGTCAACGACATCTCATCGGCAACGACTCGATGTCGACGTACGGTGGAGAAAATGGGATTCGGATCGAAAACACGGCGTTGTGGGCGACGTGGCACGCGCGTACCCGGCGCCGGGTGGAAAAACCCGGCGGCTAGGCCATGGCTCGGCAGGTGGCCGAGAAAACTCGGCAGCATGGCGCCCGGCTCGGCAGGTGGCCGAGAAAACTCAGCAGCGTGGCGCGGGTCTCGGCGGGTGGCCGAGAAAACTCGGCAGCGGCACCCGACGCTCGGCAGGCGGCTTCCCGGCGCGCACAGCTCGCGCCCAGCTCTCCCGTCGCCGGCCTGCTCGACTGCCCCTCTTCACGGCGCCACCAGCCTCGACAGCGCCGCCCTCCGCCGCCGACACCAAGCCCGATGGAAACCTCTCGCTGCCGGCTACCACCTTCGGCCACCCCTCGCCGGATTCCGACTGTGAATAGTACCCAAAACTTCGCCGCAAAATCCTTTGTTACCACATTCGCAACACCAAAACTAGGGTTAGGGTTTTTGGGTCGGTTTTTTGCCGTTTTCCGGCGAACGAGAAATCAGAATTGAAATCCGAAACCTATCCTAGACTCGTCTCGATGAGACGAACGTTGTGTACAAAAATCGGCCGAAACCGACGACTTTCAATTTTTCCAGCCACCGCCGGCGGCAGCGCTCCGGCGACTTTCCGACCATGGTGGTGGCGCCGGCGGAGGCGCCAGTGGTAGCGCGCCGGAGACCTAAAAATGGGAAGAAAAGAGAGGAGAGAGAAACTTACTCATTTTCGTCGCTTTCGTTTTCGTCGGCCGAATGAATATTTTGAATGGACTGAGCTCCTATTTATAGATTTCCAAAGTTACTATTTACCAAGTAAATTTTAATTATCATCCATTAAAATATTATTTTCCGTTTTACCGTTCATTCAGTTTCTACCCCTTCCGTTTTACCGAACCTTTGTATCCGGCTCTTTTCTTTGTCATTTGAGCTACGAGTCTCCGATTGACCTCTAGTTTGTTTCTATTTTCTCGTTTTTCCGTTGCGCATCTCATGGTAATAAAATATTCTATGTTCCAGGTCTAAGAAAATTATCGATCTAACTCGGGCCTTAACATATATCTGAAACGCATGTCAACACATACGAAATTAATTATTAAATTATAGGTTTAAATATTTAATTAATTCATTATACTTCGTTTTTGGTCCGGGGTACTACAACTTATTAATATAATTCATTGATTTCCAATTTTGATATAAAATGTGACTCAATTAAATACATATATTTTTACGTACATAGATTTATTCAATACCTAAAATAGGGAAAATTGGTAAAAATACCCCATATATTATATTAAATACATAAAATAGGAAAAATTGATAAAAACA
Source organism: Scutellaria minor (assembly GCA_954870855.1). Lineage (NCBI taxonomy): Eukaryota > Viridiplantae > Streptophyta > Magnoliopsida > Lamiales > Lamiaceae > Scutellaria > Scutellaria minor. The sequence goes on from OX940729.1 coordinate 9,021,527, forward strand.
CATAAATTATATTAAATATCTAAAAATCAACAAAAAAAGATAAAAAAAATTATTTTTAGAAATTGAAAAGTAAAAAAAAATTAAAAATATTATTTAATATAATATATAAAATCTGAAATTTCATTTAAATAATTAGAAAAATATTTTAAATTATCTAAATACACATAAGAAATCTAGAAAAGAAAATGTTAAAATAATGCATCAATAATCTTATTATGAAATTATTAAAATTAATTTTCAAATTTTAAATTTAATTAACAAATAAAATTTACAATACTTATTAAGTAAATATAATAAGTTCAAAATAAATATTACAAAAATCATAACTTATCTTCAATTACGTACTAAAACCTTTATTTAATAATAATAATAATAATAATAGGAACTTATGTTTACAGTATTAATTAATGGCATAAACTTTCATAATAACAAATAAATTATTTATTATAGTTATTAATTTTTTTATAGTATTTTGAAATATTTATAAACCAACAATTAAAAAATTTAGTATGATAGATATTTGTAGGAAAATTATCTCTAAATATAAAAAAAAATCTCGATTAAATGGTGAAAAGTTAAATAATTAATAAAATCGTTAAAATTCTTAAAAAGAAATTAGAAATATTAGTAAAAAAATTTATAATTAGATTTATTACTCTTAAATAACAAGAAATTTTGTTTTTCTTTATTTTTTGATTGTTAGATATTTAATATGATTTATGTTTTTTGTAAATAAAATTTCTAATTTTAATATATTTTTATATTTAATTAAATAATATTTTAAAATTTTAAATATAGTTTTTCAGAATTTCTATTATTATTATTTAAATAATATTCTAATATAAGATAACATCAAAAAATAATTAAACTTTTCAAATATAATTTAATTAAAAACAATTAATTTAATTAAATATTTTTAATGAAAGACAACGCTTTTGAAAGACAACACATAAAAGGGTTGTCTTTTAGTTAAAAAATCCGTTGAAAGACAACGCATAAATAGCATTGCATAAAAGGGTTGTCTTTTTTTTTTTTAAATCCGCTGAAAGACTTCCAATTGGTTGTGGATGAGGTTCAAGCCAATGACATGAACTTGCCCGAACTTTTCAATGTTGCTTGTGTGATCGAGAAGCTCCCACCTAGTTGGAGGGACTTCAAGAATTACTTAAAGCACAAACGAAAGGAGATGACCCTCGAGGACTTGATTGTCAAGCTCCGAATCGAGGAGGACAATAGGAAGGTTGATCCAAGGCCTCATATGCCAATGGATGCTAAGGTCAACCTGTTGGAGGGCAACAAAAGAAAGCGCCCTAACTCTAATCAAAACAAGAAGGGAAAGAAGTCGGTGAAGAGATTCAATGTTAATTGCTACAATTGTGGTAAGCCTAACCACATGGCTAAAGATTGTAGGCTTCCTACTATATTTATCCATACCCATAACCAACTAATAAATAATTCATTTCCCTCTCTTCCACATACACATTCTACACTATAACCCAATCTCATCTTTTTCAACATTTTACAACGCTTTTTGTGAAAAGCGTTGTCTTTTTGTGAAAGAAGCGCTGAAAGACAACGCTTTTAAGAGAAAAGACAACGTTTTTCACAAGGTGTTGTCTTTCAGCGCTTTTTTCACAAAAAGACAACGCTTTTCACAAAAAGCGTTGTAAAATGTTGAAAGACAACAAAAAGCGTTGTCTTTCCAGTGTTGTTGTTAAGCGAAATTCTAGTAGTGATTTTCAAAGTCTATTTTCATATGTGGGATAGTTAAGCTCTCCTCCCACATTCAAGACCTTTCATTCATATTTCAAGTGGCTAACTTTGATGCTTAATTTCTCACTCACCAAAAATTGGTTTTAAGCGATTCAAAATGTCTCGATTATCTATTCCAAATGAAGATTACTCTTTTAGCATTCAATCCTTAAAAGGATTAACTCTTAGCCACTTAACTATTGGTCAAAATGGTGTCACCCACCACTTTCAACAATCAATTTTCCAACAATCCCCCACATGAGTGAAAATTAATACATGAATGCAGACTTGAAGCTCAATCCTCAAGAGACCTCATTGCATAAGGATAAGTGGCTTTTGGCCTTGAACCTTTCATAGCTCACGTCGTCGGGTGCACCGACGACTTAGTCAACGTTATGTCTTGAACTACTCCACCTTCGTGTACACCAAGTCAACAACGCTTGCACAACAAAGCCTCAAGTACCTTTGTTCTCACGTTTTTATCCTTTTTGGCCATGGACACGTCTTTGGTTCATAAATGTTCATTAGAAGCGGTCACCACTTCTCACTTATATAGGTGATATCCATACGAGTATCCTACCATACTCAACCTTCTTGAGGTGTTTGGAATCATTAAAAGTCATAAGACTTAACTTCACCACGTTGGTAGGCTTAACACTTGATTTACTTTCTAGGGAAAGATTTTACATTTTTCAAGTGTTCTCAACTAACTTTTTTAATTTATTTTTCCCGTTGAACCATGTTCTTGGGATCTCCAATCCACATAGTTGGGTATCCACTAAGAAAGTTTTCAAGTCGTGGATTTTAATCTCATTCCTCCTAACAACTTGTTCATTTGATCTTGATTTAATCATTTCATCAAATGATCAACCAAATTATCTTTAGACTTCACGTAGTCGATCGACATCACGCTGGTTGAGATCAATTGTCTCACGATATTATATCGATGATGTATATGTCTCAACTTACCGTTGTACATGTTATTCATTGTCCTACCTATGGTAGCTTGGCAATCACAATGTACCATCATGGTCGGAACCGTCTTATTCTAACATGGAATATCCTCAAGAAAATTTCAAAGCCACTCGACCTCTTCACCCATCTTATCCAAGGCTATAAACTCAGATTCCATAGTGGAATGTGCTATGCACGTTTGTTTTGTGGATTTTCATGACACGGCTCCACCACCTATAGTGAAAACGTATCCACTCGTGGAAAATGAGTCATTCATGTCCGAAATCCAATTTGCATCACTATACCCTTCAAACACAGCAGGGTATCTTGAGTAATACAAATCATAGTCGAGAGTATACTTTAAGTATCTCAAAACTCTCATGAGAGTTTTCCAATGATCATTACTTGGATTACTCATGAATCTACTCAACTTATTCACCAAGCATGCAAGGTCGGACCTCGTATAATTTGTTATGTATATTAGGCTTCCTATAATCCTCACGTATTCAACTTGAGCTACAGACTAACCTCGGTTTTTACTCAAGTGTACATTGAGCTCTAAAGGTGTTTTGGCGATTGGATCGTCATAAGCATTGAATTTCTTTAGCACTTTCTCAACGTAGTGAGATTGCGTTAGTGTTATTCCTTCAGATGTCCTTAGAATTTTGATTTCAAGAATCACGTCCGCCACACTCATATCTTTCATGTCAAAGTTTTGTTTCAACATGCGATTCGTTTCAACTATGACTTCATGGTTACTATCCATGATCAACATGTCATCTATGTAAAGACACATGATGACATAAGTCTTGTGTGTGCCCTTGATATAGACACATTTGTCACACTCGTTGATTTTGAAGTCATTTGACAACATAATATTGTCAAATTTAACGTGTCCTTGCTTCGACGTTTGCTTAAGTCCATATAAGGACAGAACAAGTTTATACACCTTCTTTTCTTGTCCAGGTGTTACGAACCCATCAGGTTGATCCATATAGATCTCTTCTTCTAGCTTACCATTTAAGAATATCGTTTTCACATTCATTTGGTGAATTTCAAGATTGTGCAAAACAACAATCCCTAGAAGCACACGTATCGACGTAATTCTTGTTACAGGTGAATATGTATCAAAGAAGTCATCTCCTTCTCTTTGTCTAAAGCCTTTGGCTACTAGACGAGCTTTATACTTATCTATGCTTCCATCAGTCTTATATTTCCTTTTTAGGATCTATTTGCATCCTAAGGGCTTACAACCGGGAGGAAGATCAACTAGCTCCCACGTGTTGTTTTGCATGATGGAATCGATCTCACTATTGATCGCTTATTTCCAAATTGGAGCATCAGGGCTCGATAGAGCTTTCTACTTGTAATTTATCATATTCTAAATTTATATTTTACTATAAGAAAGTGAGACAAATGTTATTATTAATTTGTTACATTTCTAAATATTATAATTATTTTAATTTCAAATTAAATGTTTTATATGACGGTTTACGTCATTTCCATATTTTCTAGGGGGTTTCGTTCTTTCTTTTCAAATGAATCTTATTAAGTATGTAATTTGCCGTCAAAATGGCTTCCCCCACAGGTTCTGTGGTAACCCCGAGCTAATAAGCATGACATTCATCATCTCTTTTAGAGTATGTTTTTGCGTTCGGCCACGCCATTTGATTGAGTTTTTGCGTTCGGCCACGCCATTTGATTGAGACGAGTAGGGAGCCGTCGTTTGATGAATTATGCCACTTTGTGAACACAACTCCTCAAACGGTGTCACATACTCTCCACCTCTATCGCTTCTTATAGCTTTTTTTGCTATTTAATTTATTTTCTACCTAATTCTTGTAATTCTTGAAAGCTTCTATAGCTTCATCTTTACTTTTCAAGAGATAGACATAGCAATATTTTGTGCAATCATCTAAAAATGTAATAAAATACTTTTTTCCACCTCTAGTTTGCACAAACTTCAAATCACACACGTCGGTGTGAATTAATTCTAGAGGTTTTGTGCTCTTTTCAACATTATGAAAAGGTAGCTTAGCCATTTTGGCTTCAACACACACTTCACATTTATTTTGTGTGTTAATTTCATCGACTTTTAGCAAGTCCAAGGTTATTAACTTTTTTATAGCATTTAGATTTACATGTTCTAATCTATTATGCCATAAATCACAACACTTAATAATATAAGAAGAAGTTGTTGCATTCTCATTAATCTTTTTAGGTACAACTTGGCGTTTGGCCATTACATTTATTTTGAATAGGCCATTGGCCAAATAACCTCTACCCAAAAATAAACCATGCTTCGTAAGAATGAATTTTTCCATCTCAAAACGAGCTTGAAGTCATGATTTACAAGTAATGAACCACTAACTAGGTTCTTGCGGATGTCCAGGACATGTAGCACGTCCTTCAACGTGAGCTTTTTGTCCAAAGTGAGCTTTAGAACCGTGTTTCCCACTCCAACCATCTCGGATGAAGCTTGGTTGTCTATGTGGAGCTTTCTTCCACTCACAGCTTTATAGGAGGAGAAGACCTTATCCGAGCACACATGGTAAGTGGCTCTTGTTTCAACGAACCATTCTCTTAGGTTATCCACTATGTTGGCTTCAAACACCACATCACAAAGATCATTATCATCCAAATTTTTCTTATGCTCGGCCAAATTTGCTTGCTTGTCTTTGTTCTTCTTAGACCATGTTTATCGGCGTCTCTGACGCCCAGGTCATAGCAAGAAGAAAAAAAAAATGAAATTAATTTCCATGACCAAGTTGTTTCATGACCATGGTCATGACATTTTTTTTAATCAATTATGATGACACATGGCACCATATGATTGATCGAGTGTATTTTATTTAAATAATTACAGATTTCAATTTATTCACTTGAAAATTTTAAAAAAAAACACCAAAATTCATAAAATAAAATTCTCTATAAATAGATACCAATATTGATATAATTTTAATTTTGTTATTGGATGTTGTAATTTATTTTAATTGTATGGTAAAAAAAATTTATAATTACGATTTTTTTAATATCAAATAATTGTATATATTTTTTTAAATATTTAAAATATAATAAAAATTAATTATAGATATAATTGTTAAATTATAAAAGAAATAATTTATTAAAGGTTCGTTGTGGTTGTGGGTGGTTATTGATAAAGTATGAAAAAGATGAGATTGAGTTGTAGTGTAGAATGTGTATGTGGAAGATAGAGAAATGAATTATTTATTAGTTGATTATGGGTATGATTGGGTATGGATAAATATAGTAGGAAGCCTACAATCTTTAGCCATGTGGTTAGGCTTACCACAATTGTAGCAATTAACATTGAATCTCTTCACCGGCTTCTTTCCCTTCTCGTTTTGATTAGGGTTAGGGCGTTTTCTTTTGTTGCCCTCCAACAGGTTGGCCTTAGCATCCATTGGCATATGAGGCCTGGGATCAACCTTTCTATTGTCCTCCTCGATTCGGAGCTTGACAATCAAGTCCTCGAGGGTCATCTCCTTTCGTTTGTGCTTTAAGTAATTCTTGAAGTCCCTCCAACTAGGTGGGAGCTTCTCGATCACACAAGCAACAGTGAAAAGTCCGGGCAAGTTCATGTCATTGGCTTGAACCTCATCCACAACCAATTGGAAGTCTTGCACTTGGTCCATCACAAGACATGAGTCCACCATTTGATACTCCAAGAACCGAGCCACCATGAATTTCTTTACGCCGGCATCCTCGATCTTGTATTTCTTTTCAATAGCATCACATAGCTCTTTGGCCGTCTTACAGCCCGCGTACACGCTATATAGCGAGTCACTCATTCCATTCAGGATATAGTTCTTGCATAGAAAATCACTATGCAACCATGCATCAAGCGCAGTACGCGCTTCCATGTTAATGTCATTTTCAGCAATAGTTGGGAGATCCTGTTTCTGGTATATCGCCACTCCAATGGTGGTCAGGTAGAACAACATCTTTTGTTGCCACCTCTTGAAGTTCTCGCCCATAAACCTCTTGAGCTTTTCAGTAGTAGGTAAAATCACAGGGTGCAATGTTGCACTCATGGTTGCAGTAGCAGCAGAAATGGAGAAACCTCGGTCGGAGGAATCTGGTTTCCGTCATTGTTCGACATTGTTATTTCATCTTAAGATTGCTAGAAAATAGCACTCGACAGTGGGAAATAAGGAAGTCAAACAGAAAATAGAAACAAACTAAACAAAAACAGTAAGTCGAGTCGAGGAAGACCCTCTCTCCTTAAGATGAGATACGTCCAAGATAGTGCTCACTAATACCATGTATATCGTGTCCCAAAGATAAAATGACTTTTTCTCTAGAGTAGTAGTACCACAAACTTGAGAACTCCGGCGAACTTTAGTGCTTTGAGAATTGAGCTGATGCAAAGATGGAAAATAATACAAGAGTTTGAATTTTCGATTTCTAAAAAAGATACATGATGACCCCTATATATAGATCTCCAATATGGGGGTTACACCTGAAATTGATGAGAATTTACTACCAAAAAATGGATCTTTTAATGCAAGTTAATACCCCATACAAAAATAAGAAACGGTCAAAAAAGCTCACGGTGCTGCATTCTGCAACACGGCGTTTGCAGTATTCTGGACACGTTACTGTATTCTGCAACACGTTACTGCATCCGATGTTGCATTCTAGACATACTATTATACCCAGTGCTGCATTCTGGACACGTTACTACACCCGGTGCAGTATTATGTACGTGAACAGCAAGCGCAAATAATATTCTGTTCAGCAACAGCAAGCACGAACAGAATTTTGTTCAGCAACAACAAGCGTGAACAGGATTTTGTTCCCGCTGCATTCTGGCACGTGTGCACAATAACCCGATACCGTTAACAGCGCCACAACTTTTATCCAAAAAAATAAATCCAGGTCGGGTAAAATTCGAGCCAAAGACCAAAGTGTGGCCGAGGTCGGGTTGGGATCGTGATGTGCCGAGCCGAGCCATGTGCGCGCGCGTGTGTGTTGCACAAGCATACTACTACAATAGTATACTAATTACTAAGCCTCTTCTCATGGCTTATCTTATACTTGTATTTTCAAAGTCTATTTTCCTATGTTGGATAGTTAAGTTCTCCTCCCACATTTAAGACCTTTCATTCTCATTTCAAGTGGCTAACTTTGATGTTTAATTTCTCACTCACCAAAAAATGGTTTTGAGCAATTCAGAATGTCTCGATTATCTACTTCAAATGTAGATTACTCTTTTGGCATCCAATCCTTAAGAGTATTAACTCTTAGCCACTTAACTATTGGTCAAAGTGGTGTCACCCACCACTTTCAACAACCAATTTTCCAATATCCATTCCAATACTAAGTAATCAAGACACTCCATCTACATACTTCTAGAGCTATCAGAATCCTTGTTGGGTGTTACTTTCATCATTCTGCATAATTGCAACTAAAAAAAAAATGAAGAAAATAAAAGTTTGAAAATATTCAAAGGTTATCAAAGGTGTTCTTGACTTCTTCATCAAGATAAAACATTTTGATTCATTGAACCAACATTATATAAATTTATATTGTACGTATGAAGGAGATTGAAGAATTAAATCCATCAAGAGCTATAGGATTAAAGAGTTTAAGTTCTTCAAATTCTTGAATTTATTAGTGTTAGATCTGATACCAAAGTTTTAAGCCCTCAGACAAACGTTATTGAAATACAAAATTAGTCGTAGAGAAGATCAAATTATAAAAATTGCTCCAAATATATTGAAGTTATTTTTGAAAATGATAATTAAAGGATCAAATGTATTATAACTCACAAGATTGTGAAATTTTCATTGGATTTGAAGAAACATAATTTGTGCATAATTTGTGTTTATTTAGTACACAAATTTGTTGTTACATATACTAATGATACTTTAATATATAACAAATATTAAACGATAATTTAACATTTACGAAGTGATATTTTAACATATAACAAGTGATAATAAAACATACAGTTAGGGCTGGTTCGGTACGGTATACCAAAACTTTTATACCATACCGTATACCATACCGAAATATTCGGTATGCCAAAAAACTTACCAATACCATACTAAAATTTTCGGTATACCGAATTTTTGGTATATTGATAGCCTATATCGTTTGATACCGAATTTTTCGGTATAACAAAATTTACCGTCATACCATACCGAAATTTATCAAAACTACCAAATATTATCGAAAATACCAAAAATTACCGAACTTGCCAAAATTTACCAAAATTTACTGAAAAAAAAGTTCATACTATGTGAACAAGTCAATAATAACCTATTCACGACATAACATTAAAAAACAACATAAAATTAAAGTTCACGTCCAAACACAACACATCAAATAATACAAAAAAAAGTTCAATTCAAGTAGCAATAATCATGACAATAATAATAATAATAATAATAAAAAATTCATGTCCGAATACAAAAATCCAATTGATTTTGAAACTCCAAAACCTCAAGAATCAAGGCACGAGACCTGTATGAGTTCCAAATAAATTAGTTACAAATATTGAAGTTGAAAAATATATGGATGTAATCTTATTTTCAAAGTTACATTGAAATAAATAAACATAAATATAATCTTACCTTTAAAATTACACCTTAGATAAAGTGGAGGCTGGAGAGAAAGTTTGAGAACGATCTTGATTGGCATTTGCAGCTATAAAAGAATCATAAGAGATTATTAAAATAATTTATATTAGATTAACATAAATGAAAACATGTCAAATAAAAAAAATATTACTCTTTTCAATTTCTTTGTATAAATCAAAGTCTTCGTCGATTGGATCCTTATAAAAGTTGAGCTCCTTTCCTCTTAGCCAATCATGAGTGCACACCAATGTCTCTACCATTTTTGGACTCAAACTACTCCTAAAAGGATCCACAACCCTTTTGTCCAAACTAAAAGTAGATTCACTAGCAACAGTTAAGCTTGGAATGATAAAAATATCTTTGGCAATACTTGAAAGGATTGGGTACCTAGTTTCACTTCCTTTCCACCATTCCAAAAGATTGACAGATTGATTCGATCGTTTTTCAATCTCATCAGCTAGGTATTTATCCACTTCATTAGATATCTCTTGAAGTTGTTCTTCATTTTGTGCTTCCACATCATTGAACAATTCATCCCAAAAACCATCACCACCACCACCACTTGTAGTATCATCTCCACCATCACACTCTATTTGCGTACATTATTTTTCACTATGCAAGATATCATTTATACCCTAGTACTCCGTCCACAAAGTTACCAAATTTAATCTAACCACATTTATACCTTTGTAGGAATACCTCCCAATTTCTTGATGCTAACTTTGATCATTTGAAGCTTGTTTCTCAGGTCTAAAACATTGGCAATAAAAATCAAAGGATTCAAGTTATTCCAATTTCCCCAATACTTATCAAATTTCAACTTCATTGCACTTGCAACCTTTTTAAGTGTTGGATCGGAATCCTCATTTCTCTTTTTCTCAATCTCAATTTGCAGTGCAATCATTGATTGATATATCAATTGAGAGGTAGGAGTTTTTGATGCACTTAGCTCTAAAGTGGCATCATAGAATTTTTTCAAGAAGTGTACAAAAGTTGTTGCATTCTCCCAATTGTCAATAGTTAGAGGCCCTATTCTTTCTTTACCTTTTTCATCTTTTTCACAAAAATAATTCATAAAAGGGCGACCATTCTTCAGCCATCCTTTCAAACACTCTTCTATACTTCAATGCAACTTCAAGCATTTTATAGGTTGCATTCCACTAGTTTTCACATCCATAGGAACAGTTGATGTGCTAGCAAACTTGGCTAGCATGGCAAACTCCCTAAATTTGTTCAATCTAGAAGGGAATGAATGAATAAAAATAACTGCATTCCTTATAGATTTAATCGAAGCATTAATCTCCTTCAAACCATCCTTAACAATCAAGTTAAGTATATGACATGCACACCTCAAATGCAAGTACTTCCCCTCAAACAACAATGCATTCTCACTTTTTATTCTTTTTTTCAAGTAATCAATAGATGTATCATTAGAAGAAGCATTATCTACCACTATTGAAAATACTTTTTCTATCCTCCATTCCCTCAAACAAACCTCAATCATCTTGTCAATTTCTTCCCCAACATGACTAGTGATTTTTGTGAAATTAATTATTTTTTGTGCAACTCCCAATCATTATCCAAAAAGTGAGTTGTAACAACCATGTAATTTATGTTTTGAATGGATGTCCAAGTATCAGTTGTGATACTTACCCTTTGACCACTAATCACACTTTTTATCTCACTCTTCTCAACTAAGAATAAATCATAAATCATACTTGCAACTTTTTTTCGATTTGGGATTTTGAATCTTGGTTGCAACTCATGCACAAGACTTACAAATCCCCTCCATTCAACAGTCCAAAATGACATTTCATCAATAATCACAAACTCTGTAACCTTTAATTCACACCGTTTTTTATTAAAAGTGTGAGGAACCAATGCACTTCCTTGCCCCATAGTCTCATTCGTCAAACACAACTTGATTTTTCTCACTCCCACTCACTTTGTATAGTGGACTTGTCTTGCACCTATTCATCAAGTGATTTTTTAATCCACTTGTACTTTCGTAAGCCGTTGGGATCTCAACTTTACAATAATTGCATATTCCAATTTGTTGTACACTTCCATTATCCAACTTCATCATTTTTTTTCACAATGCATCCAATATTGACTCCTAGGTTGTTTAAGAGCTACGGGAGGTCTTGATGTCGAATTTGTTCTTGCTCATTTTTGACTCGTAGACTCATCACATGTTTCAAATTCCACCGTGTTTAATGTTTCAGATTGGCTTGGTTGTGGCGTATGAGAATAATCAGATTCCATTCCAAATTCTGAAAAGTAAATCATGAGAAGAATCATATTCCATTCCATTCCAAATTCCATATATTTTCAAACAATTAGATGTATAATTGTGGCTAATACAAGAAAAAAATACCCAATCAAACAAAGATCAGTAAAACTGCCAATCAAATGAACCATTTGCCTTAAATAGCATCAAATCTTCAACCTCAACATACATTAAAGCAGTATTTAGCATTATTATAAACATATAATTCGCACCTATCAAATTAGCCAAACTTATCACCCAGTAAAAAAGTTAGCTACTCTTCTTCTGCGATTAAACCATTCAAATTCAATAACAAGGATATCATAAAGATAATCAAGTCTACAAAAACCAAATATACGAAAGAAAAAGAAGAATCCAGTTGTGCAAAAGAGATTTTATACTAGAATAATCCGAAAGTGAGAATAATCCAAAGATACGGAATTCTGGTGGATTGAAGGGAGAATTTGCAGCCAAATTAGGATCTTGAGAATTGAGGATATTGTGTACAGATATTGTGAGAGTTGGGAGATTGTTGGGAAGATAAATGGAAAGTCAGAAATAGAGGAGACGATCTAGGGTGAGTGAATTGATTCAAAAAATTGAAAGCCCTAGGTTAATATATGTATATATATATTATTAATATTAATATATTTCAGAATTTCGGTATATACCGAAATACCAAAAAATTCTAAATCACCATGCCAATACAGTACCGAAATTTTCGACATTTTCGATGTTTTTCAACACGGTATGTGCAGTATACCGAAATTTTCGATATTTTGCCCAGTCCTCATACAGTTCAAATGTGATTTACTAAAGTAATACTTTAACATAAAACATGTAATATTTTAATCTATGTTAGGTATAATTTAACATACACAAGATGATTTTCTTTTGTTTATATTTACCGACCAATTTAATGTAATATGAAACTCGTCTTATGAGATTTATGAAACGATCATATAAGAATTTGTCTTAAAACAAATAGAAACGACAACCACATGAGCATGTTCAATATTGAAAATATCGGTACATGAAATAAAATGTTAAATTACAATTTTCAGGTCAAATTATCACCATTTTTGTTGTGTGAGCTGCTCAAACTTTAAGTTGTTACCAAGTAGCTAACTTTGTGAATGAAACTAATAGGTGCTAGATGCTCTTGACGATGAAATATTCTCCCATAGATGCTACTTTTCGAGGGTATTTCGATCATTTAAAACCCAATTTGGATAGAGTGATTTGAAATCCAATATTTGAAATGAATGGACTTCAAATAAAGTTAGAATGTTGAAATCCACCCATATTGTTCAAAAATAAATTCAAAATGAAAGTGATGGATTTCATATTCGTATCTATCCAAACACCACGGATGAATTTATTGCTATAAATTTCAAAATCCTCCTCAAATCCCTCAATCCAAATGGAGCTTGAGTGATTTTGCAAAATCCATGAAAATTGCAAATGAGTTTTTAAAATATTTTGAATTCTCAAAATCATGCCCTTCAATCGATGAAATTCCAAAATAAACGAGAAAAATCGAGTCATCAAAAGATAACCAAACACTACAAAAAATAGGACAATATGTCCACAAAAATTACCGACGGACAATTTTCGTCGGTAATTGCCTACTGATTGCCAATGGTTTGCTATTAGAGATTTGAATTAATTTTTGCTCAACTTGACGATAGATTATCGAAAGATAATGGCGGGCAATATTCCATCGATAATTTTTTTCATTGGGGATTAACGGTGGTCAACATTCCATCCTTTTTTTTTTTTTCCCGACGGGATCCATTGGCAAGTTGGTCGATGAATCTTTTTCATTCATGGGTTAAAAATATTGACAATTTGAAATAATATTATTAATTTTTTCATTCTCCTTTATTCCAAGACAAATGATACACCGACATTTGCGATGTCTTTCATTCCTAGTTTATATTAGATAGATTTGACAAACTTTGATGTATGATTGTCGTTAAAGTTCTTAGTGATGATACATTGACAATCAAAATCAATGTGCCAAATTTTTATTTTTTAAATTGTCTACTTACAATAAAGAACATAGCACACACTAGTTAATCATATTTATTAATTATATTTAAAAAATAATTATAAGTTATAATAACAACCACATATTTTTATCAATAAGTTTACCTGGATCAAATTCGATCTGGATCAATTATGACAATTTTGTAATATTAAAAAAAGTAAATATATTTTGTTGTTATACCAAAATAAGGGTTTGTTTAGGATATCAAAATTGAAATAAACTCATGTGTGTGTATATATATATGTATAAAAGAATATCAATATCAAAAGTATCCAAATAACCAAACCGATATATATATATATATATAACGCAAACAAGATTTAGACATTCATAAAAAAGTAATGAACTAAAGACAAATTTCAATTGTATTATTAGAATGACATATTCACTTAATTAGTAGACCGATTATAATTATATATGACATTATTTTATCAATTTATATTAATTGTAATCAATTACTATTTTAAACCCAGGTATAAAAATGCTTAAGTTATTCAAACAGGCTCTTTTACAAAACAAGAAAAGTCCAGAATCAAAGTTTAAACTTACAAGAAAAACCCACAAACTCCCAACAACGTCTGCGTCACGTCTGGACATTATGACAAAAGGGAAAAAGGGCACGAAGCAAGTTTAAAACAAATCATCGAACAAGTTTTAACCTTAAAATAACTTAAATATTTTTATCACATGAATTAAACAATTTCTCAACCATGTTTAGTAGTTTAATATATAGTCAAGTCATGATCTAACACAATGAATCTAGCCGACCATATAGGCGGCAAAGCAGAAATAAATGTGCAGAATGAAATACAGAAAGTAAAGAACTCACAAATAGTACTTCAAGCTTATATTACTTCAAACTTCCAATTTTACAAAAGATGAAAGATTATAGAGAGAGAAAGAAGGGTGCGAGTTAACACTCAAGCGTGCTAAACAAAAGAAATGAGAGGGCATTATATAGAGGAAAACCGGACATGAAACCCCGGATTCCAAACTAAAAAGAAAAGAACAGTGATATGTCACAAAAAGTGAATAGTGAAATGTCACTAAAGTGAACAGTGAAATGTCACTTAGAAATTATTCTTCCTTCTGTGTCGTTTTCTGTCGATCTGTCTTCATTGAAACATATTGTGGAAGAAGATTTGACTCTGATGGAGACACTCATCAGTGGCTGGATACTTATCCATATTCCTTTGAAATTTTTGATCAAGAATTTTTAAACTCTTTTTGTATTTCCTTATAATACAATTTTCCAATGCAATTCTTTCCATAAGAATATCAATATGGATATTTTCTTCTGGTTCTGGATGTAATTCAAGGACAGTCTGACGAAATTCTCTGTGTCCTTCATCAATAATTTCTTGTTTGTTAATTCTCCATTGAGAATAACAAAAGCATCTTGCACAATCTCTTTTGTGCCTTTGATTGAAGCGATTTGAAAGATTCATAAAACCTGTTTATCAAAAATCATTATTAATGAGAAGTGGAAGGAGTATTTTCCTTAAGAGATTTCTTAATTTTCTCAAATGCATTCTCAATAGCAATATCTTCATCATTAATAGCAAGATCTTCAATATCATCGTCTGGATCTTGTGCATCTTGTGTTAAACAATTGAAACTCGTATCTGAGTTCATGGAAGTATCAGATTCTGAACTTTTAAGTTGTCTGGAAATATCTCTCTTCATCTGCTCAAGAAATATCTCTATGATTTTTTCTTTTGGATAAATCTCAGAATATTTCTGAGTAAAGAGTTTGAAAGGACTGATATTATCATCCTCAAGCTTTTTCTCTTGATCTTGTTTATAAACTTCGATCTTTTCTTTTATCTTTTCAATGGTTTCATAACCAAAAATTTCTTCTGTATCAGGATCAATGCGAATTAGCTTCTCCCAGAATTTACAGAGACAAACTCTCCATAAACATGGAGCACCATAATTGGTATAACCAAAAATTGGTTTCCATTTCCAAATCCAAGGAACACCGAATTCTATATAGAACATACAGGAAGATTTTCCTTCGATGTATATATCTTTAGAGTTGTTTTGAACAATAGGTGAGACAGTAACCCATTCATTCATAAGTTCACTGAAACATTTTGGAAGGATCTCAATAGAAGGACCAAAAGTTCTCCACCAAGTAAAGAACCATGTAGGAATTGGTTTGTGAAAAATGTTTTCACAAATTTTTATAAACCAAGTATGTTTTCTCTTCTTGTTCTCAAGATAGAAAGTTTTATAAAAACTATCAATATAGTCATAATAATTAAATTTGAAAGTCGTATTATGACTAGGAGAAAAAATATCCTTCTCATTTAAGGGAGAAATTCCCCATTCCTCAAAAGATATAATCTTTTTGATAATAAATTTGGAAAAACTATAATTTCCTTTATCTTGGGTATTTCCTGATGAAAAGTGAGTGATTTCAACACTTTTAGTTTCTATAAGAAGATTTTCAAAAAATCCTCTTTGTTTATATGAACCATAAGGTGTTGAGTTATTACTCAAGTATCTTTCCATGATATTCCATGGATTTTCTGCCCATTGAGCATCTCTTTCTTCTATAAGAAGAATGATTTCTCTTTTGTCATTCTCAATATAAAGATGTGAATCATCATCATCTTTTGCAGCATTGACATATGATGTCTGAGAATTTAGATCTGGGATATGTCCCTCTTTCTGTTGTTTCTGTTTAAGAAACTCTTGAAACTCATTATGAAGAGGGTTTTCTGAATTCATGCTTTCAGAAATGTTTTGAGCTATCAGCTTCTTTTTTCCCTGTTGGAGAATAACATTAGAGGAATTTCCTCGTCCTCCATAATTCAGATTTGGGGGTTTTCCCCTTCCTCCTCTTCCTCTATAAGAGGAAAAGTTTCCGCGACCCTGAGTATTCATACCTGTAGATTTAAGCATGTAAATATTCTCGGGTTAAAAAATCAGGAAGATGATTTTCTTCGCCTTTTTTATAAATGATATTAAAATCAAAAGGAGCTAAATGAGCTTGCCATCTTGCAAACATTTGTTTTGAAACATCATGTTTAAAATCTTTTATAAACATAAATTTCGCAGATTGACAATCAGTTTTTATAATAAACTTTTGATTATATAAATCATCTTGAAATTTTAGAACACATCTAACAATGGCTAAAATTTCTTTAGCAACAGTAGAATAATTTTTTTGAGCATTATTCCATTTTCCAGAATAGAATCTAACAAGATATTCTTGTTTATTTTGAGGATTAATCTGTTTAAGAATACCTCCAAAACCAATGTCAGAGGCATCAGTTTCAATAATTTTTTCCCATTGAGGGTTAGCAAGCATAAGGCATGGAAGGTTTTTAACCTTTTCTTTGATTTTTCTGACAGCTTCAGTATGTTTGTCGGACCATGGTAAAGGATTTTTCTTGAGTCTGTCATAAAGAATAGCGGATTCTTTATTGAGATTTTCAATATAAGGAGAAATATAATTAAGACTTCCAAGAAATCTTTGTAATTGAGTTTTATCAGTAATAATGTCTGGAAATTTTGATCCAAATTCAATACTTCTTTGTATAGGAATAATATTTCCTTTTTCGATATTGTGTCCAAGAAATCTAATATTTGTTTGGAAAAGAATCATTTTTGGCTTGGAAATAACAAGACCATTTTGTATAACAATTTTTTTAAAAAATTCTAAGTGTCGAAAATGATTTTCAATATCTTTAGAAAAAACAAGGATATCATCAATATAAACAATAATGAAATCACTATAAGGAGTGAAAATATCATTCATAATTTGTTGAAATTCAGAAGGAGCGTTTTTTAGGCCAAAAGGCATAACATTCCATTCATAATGTCCTATAGGAACATTAAAAGCAGTTTTATATCTATCAGTTTTGTTAATTTGGATTTGCCAAAAACCAGATTTTAGATCAAATTTTGAAAATATTAAAGCATGAACTAATCTATCAAGAAGATCTTTTTTATTAGGAATAGGATGTCTAATCCATTTTAAAACTTTATTAAGAGGTTTATAATTAATAACTAGTCTGGGTATACCACGTTCTTGTTCAGAATGTTTATTAACATAGAAGGCTGTACAAGACCATGAAGACTGGGAAGGAGAAATGAGTTTCTTATCAATAAGAGATTTGATCTCTTTTTTACATAATTCCAAATATTCAGAATTCATTTGACAAGGTCGTGCCTTTGTAGGAATATTTTCTTCTTTGAAATTATCTTCATATGGTAGAGAAACAATATGTTTCTTTCTTTCCCAAAAAGCATTAGGGAAATCATTACAAATTTCTAAAGAGAAATTATTATGAATGTTTTTTATTTTATCTTGTAATTTAGGATTTTTGAGTTTTTCATCAATAGATAAGAAATTAATTTCTTCTTTCAAGGAATTAATATGAAAAACCTTTCTATCAATTTTTTCTTGAAGTTCATTAAGAATACGATGAATAGGTTTAGTAATAAAGTCAAAACTTATAGGTTTACCCTCAAAAGTTCCTATAAGGCCTTTAGAATTAACAGTAGTTAAAGGATAAATTTGATGTAAAAAAGGAAGTCCAAGAATAAGCTGGCTAGATATATCTTTGGCCAAGAGGAAACTAGTAGAAATACATTTTTTATCTTTACAAATATAAACTTTAGGAAGTTTATAATTAATGTTAAGAGGTTTTCCTCCAGCATGTGAAAGAGAATGAGAAGTTTTATGGAAATACCTGGTTGGTATAAGTCCTTCTTGTATGACATTTAAATCAGCACCACTATCAATCATAGCTATAAAATCTTTTTTATATGAATTATCTATAAGAAGAGTAATCTTAGTATACCATTTTTGAGATATAACCATAGTAATAGTGGAAAGATGATTCTTTTCAAGAGATATATCTTCAAATTGTTCTTCAACAGATATGTTTTTCCCTTTCTCAATAGTTGAAATTCGTTGATTAAGTTCATAATTGTTTTCTTTAAGAATTTTAATATCGTTTTTTAAATTATTTACTTCATAAAGTAAATCTTGTATAGTAATAGGATTTTGATTATTATATTTATTTTTTAATATTTTATTAACTTCAACCATAGAATAAGCATTATTAGAAGAAACTATTTTATCTTCTTGCTTAAAATCAGAAGTAGAAGGAATGTCTTCTATTTGATCAATAATACTAGTTCTTAACTTGGGATCTTTTATCCTTTTAAGAAATTCAAGGATATTATTATCAGTAAGAGTATTAATATTTAAATCTTTGAATTGGGACATAAGTTTATAAAATTCTTCATCTTTGTCATTAATATTATCATCATTAATATTATTATGAATTTCACTTATGTGATTTATACAAGGTTTTCCTTGTATACAATTATCACATTCTTCTTTTGAAAAAATAGAATCATTATCTTGATTATTAGAAGTATCTGAACTGTAATAGCTTCTGGAATGATCAGTTTCAGAATTATTATCAAAAATTATATTATAAATAATTTCTTTCATATCATCATTAATATCAAGATTCTTAATTTTTTCTTTAGCCCAACATTGATTTGCATAATGTCCTGGCTTACCACATTTTCTGCAAATAATAGGAGAATCTCTCCTTTCTCTTTTCTTATATTTATTCTTTTTGAAAGAATGTCTTTCATTTTCTTTATACTCTTTATATTTATCTTTATCTTTATATCTTTTTCTTTTTCGAAAATATGATTTTTGTTTCTCATCATTATTTTTATGTTTATGTGAATAGTATTTTTTATCTTTGGATATATCCATACCAAATTGATCACAAAATTGACCAAGTTGTTTCTTTTCAAGTCGATTTTGAATTTTAATTTGTTGATTTAATTTTAAATCATTACAAAGAGATATTCCTTCTTGAATACATATATTTATAAGATTTCCATAAGTATAATTATCATATATAATAGAAATATTATCTTTTCTAAGAATTTTTCTAACTCTTTCAGCAAAAAGATTTGGAAGACCATCTATAAATTTAGCTTTCCAATGGTCTGAGTTACATTCAGGTAATTCAAATATTCTGGATAAAAAAGTATCTTTATACCATCTAAATTCAGTAAGAGTTTTACATCTTAAATCATTAAGAAGAGTTCTAATAGTCTCACTGTTATCGGTATATCTACCTGTAAAATGTTCAATTAAGGTGGTAACAAGGGAGTAAACCGCATTTTCAACAAGGATACCATTTTCACTTTTTATGGATCCTAAAATCTCACTTCTTTGATTTGGTTTTAAATAATTATCCCACCAACCTTTTAATTGTCCAGTAAAGCCTGATATCACCATTTTAGCAATTTCTTTATCAGTGTTACCAGTATTTTTGCATATAGTACTATACATGAGGATTCTATGTGCAATCGTATAAATATGTGTAAAGGTATTACCATTAAGATTCCATTCATAAATACTTTTCCCATTATAGCTGTTTGAGATAGTATATTCTTGTTCTTCATTAAGAACATCCATAGGGGTAGGTCTATTATAATAATATTTATTGAGAGTAGGTCTATCAGCCCATTTCATTTTATTAATCTGTTCAATTTCTTCCTCATCAAGAGCAGAAATGTTAAAGGCTTTAAACTTTTCTTCTATAAATGCTTCTAATTGAGATGCAGAAGTTTTAATCTTAAAGTTTTTCGTATCAGGAGGAGGTTGGATAGAAGATGAAGCAATAGAAACAATATTTGTTTCGTTTTCTAATTGAATATTATCATTAGGTTTAGTTTGAGAAACGATTTTTTCAATACTATCTTTAAGAGATATAATCTCTTCACCAAGAATAGTCAAATAAAGATTTGTATAATTTTGTTTTTCAAGAAGATGATTGATATGTTGAACAGTAATTTGGAGTGTATCATTTTCAAATATTTTTGAAAAAGCAATAAAATTAATTTGTTTATCATTTTTTTCAATTTGAAAGGCAGATTGGGGAGGAAATACAGATTTCTGTATTTGTCCTGTAGAAAGCTTATAATCTCTTTCTATGACAGAGATATATTTTTCAACAAAAGTATTGAAAAACCAAGGAACAAAATATATAGTTTTATTATGTTTTTCACAAAACTTATAAAAACTTTGAACAAAAAACTCCAATTCTTTTTCAGAGAAGTTTTCAAAATACCAGTTTCGAAAAGCATCCCATTTGGAATTATAAAATTCTTTATTTATATGTGCTCTAGCACTAGATCCTTTGGAAAAATCTATTTTTTGGTTTAAATCCATAAATTAAATTGTAAAGTTCATTTCTGATAATGTATCAGTTTCTTTTATATTATGCACAATATTATTTTTATTTATTATGATATTATCAAATCGGTTTATTTAGAAACAGTCAAGATCTAACACATTTCTCATCCTCATGAATATATTTGGTATGAAAAATACTGTTAAAAACAGTATGATTGAAGATTATGATATTCCTGAGAATCTTGATCTCCTTAATAAATGGACTATTCCTAAAATTGAACCAAAATTGGTTTATAAATTAGGAACTTTTGAAAAAATGGGATTTAGACAGATTGTTAAAACAACTGAACCATATGTGATAATGCATCTCCGAAAAATAGTTCAAGAAAAAATGGTTTGATTTGAATTTCCATTTTATTTTTGCTCGATTGGTCTTGAACAAACGAGAATTGAAACATCAGTTGGTATTTTGTGTGACCCTTGCATGTGTAACGGAATTAAAGTATGTGTTTTATAGGTATAAATATATATTTTTAGCTATAAGTACTCCCTCCGTCCCACAAAAATAGACATATTTTCACACAAATTAAGAAAATATTTGAAGTTCCAATTGTATATTTATCTTTCATTAATTATAACATTGAATCAAACTTTTTTTTGTTTCAAAAAGTGCATAGGGAGTTGAAGTGTGGTGATTTAATATACATTTAATTAAGAACATATATGTAATTACAAATTAAAAACCACACTAATATAGTAACAAACATATCTTTGTGAGACGGAAGAAAATAGTATACAAGTCTATTTTTGTGGAACGGAGGGAATATTATAAGTATGTGTTTTATCATTACAAGTATGAGTTATAATAAATACGTGTTTTACAGCTATAAATATACGTTTTTCTGCTATAAACATAGTTTTGCAAAACCGTCGCACAATGCGATGATGACACATAAATTTTTGTGTTGAAATATTGACTTGGGAGTTCGGTTTGACTTAAGGAGAGGACTCAGAGGAGTAATATGACAGATTTTTGTGTATTTTTGTTGAAGTTTTTTTTTTTTTTTCGGGAGATCAGATTATTAAACTTTAGGGGTGTGGTCATGGAGTTTCTGGACAGATATGACAGTAGTTCTTTGCTGGTGTTAGTGTGTTTTTGCCACATTTTTTTTTATTTTCTAAAACCGAAAGAGAAAATGATATCTGATTGAATTCGACTAACAATATTGAGATCACAAAAACTTATATACACCATTTGCATGGATCTAGGGTCCATGCACCACTTCTGACCCGACCCGTCACGCGCTCTGACGCGCCCACACACGCCCGCAAGCGCCTCTAGGTCGCGGATGAAATCCGCCCAAATATGCTCCCAGGTGTCTGACCTTTATGTTATGTTAAGCATACATTTTAGTAGTGTTAGACATACCTTTTAGTTATGTTGGACATGCCTTTTTTGTTATGTTAACTATACTTTTTAATTGTGTTAGACATACCTTTTAGTTATGTTAGTCATATTTTTAGTGTTATGTTAAGCATATCTTTTAGTAGTATTAGACATACATTTTAGTTATTTTAGATATACCTTTTGTAAGACTAGTTGTACCTTAGCATTTTTTTTAAACTGACATATTAATATCTTTCATACATTTTAGTTATATTAGACATATCTTTTAATTATGTTCGTTGTACCTTTATATATATTACATAAATGTATGTTTATATTGATATAAATGTATAAATAATCTCATATAAATGTATAAGTAATATCACATAAATGTAAATATCTACAACTTGTGCCAAATTAGGGTTTATTGTGCCGAAATTAGGGTTTAGAGTTTAGGGTTAAAGTATGAAATCTGGAAATAAGGGTATCACTAATATAATATAAAGGTATGACTAATATAATATAAAGGTATGCCTAACACAACATAAAGGTCAGGACAAAAAAAAATGCGCGGAAAAAAAGAAGAAAATGCGCTGGGTCAAATAGTGGTGCACGCAGCCCAACTCTATTGAGATTGAAGCAAAAATTGAAGTTTCAAGAGGTTTAAATGACAACGACGAAATGGCAGGTCAACATGGGCTAGTGATTGGAGAATAAGATGCAAAAACACAATTTATAAAAATAAATAATTTAATTAAGAATCCGAAATATGGTTGAACACTTGAACATAGATATTTTGTAAGAACTGTGTGACAAATATCTAACATCTAGAAGAATAATAATTTTACTCGAAATAATTATTTAATAAGTGAATAACAACTCAAAGTTTAAATATTTTAATGCAAAAAGATTTATAATTGGACTTGAAAAATTATAAACCTTAATAATAATAAAATTGTTTGAAAATCAAAGAAATTTTTTGAAAGAAAACATTTGAAAAAGGGTCATGAATGATGGCGGTATGTTGTAACTTGTATGTCATGACTCACTGTAAATACAAATTTAAATTAAACAAAATAAATATTTATTGCTGAAATAAAAGTCGTCACCTCCCTCCACACTCCGCCGGCGTTTCCCTTCACTCTCTAGATCGCACCGTTCCCCGGTTCTCTCTCTACTTCCACACTCTCATCTCCACACAGAAGAATTTCTGAGCTGCGAGCATCATCATATTTCGGATTCTCAAATTGCACAGAGATCTGTGAACTTCGTTGCCGTTGGATCTGGTCGGTTACCGGATCTGAGGGCGTTGGACGATGGCGCTCTCGGGGATGAGAGGATTGTCTGTGTTCATAAGTGACGTTCGGAATTGTCAAAACAAAGAGCTGGAGCGCCTTCGTGTTGATAAAGAGCTCGGCAACATTCGTACTCGCTTCAAAACTGAAAAGGCAAGTGTAAACACGGTCTGCGTATTACGCGCTTTACGCTCGATTTGAAGTGTTGGGTTTACTATTTTTAGTTTTGTTATCGTTTGCAATTGTGAATTTTGAGCTGGAACTGAATTGAATTGAAAGAAATGGGAGGCTTTCACTAGTTACGCTGCAGAGTTCAAGAGTTTGTGGTTTTGAAGGTTTATGATGCCAATTTTGCTGTTAGGAAAGATTTGTGGTAGGTAATTAATTGTGATATTTGTGGAATTGGTAGTTTGTGGTTTTAGAGGTTTAGGGTGCCAATTATGCTTTTAGGAAAGATTTATGGTAGGAAATTGTGATATTTGTGCAAGTGGTTTATGGGTGAATGAGTTTGATATGTTGAATTTGTTGACTGGATAATATTTTGGTCACTGGATACTATATGTTAACAGTAAATACAAGTATGCATTTTCTAATAGACGCATGCACTACGCTTTTGAGCACTAGATTGACCTAGTTATACTGCTCTCCCAAGGTATTGTAGCTGAGATAGGATGTTCACATGCATGATTTTATCTGGAAAGGTATAGATCATAAAAGGAAAGATCATCTTGCTGTTGGAAATTGTATGCTAAGAAATAAAAACAGGGGGTTGGTTAGGTAAAAAATTAGTCCTACACTTTGAGCCCTTGTAGGAATTATTGTGTTTCCCGCTGGAATTTAATATTGGCATAAAGAAATCAAAAGTTATTATGGTCTACAATTAAACAGAACTGATGCTGGTATCTATTTTAATTCCTTTGAGTATCAGTCCTGAGAGCTTCAGGACTGTTAATTCCTCCTGTATTCCACATTTTATAGCTGGCAAAGGTGTTCTCTGTTTCTCGGAGTGATGGATCCTGTTGTTCTTCACCTAATTCCTGCTGTATGCCCGTATCATTTTTTTGTACTCCATTAACCACCCATATTTGGACATTATGTGTCACTAAAATTGCGAAGAGTTCATCAGTAGGAATTTTTTTTAAAGACAATTCTCTATTCCATTAGAAATGGTCACCTTGACCTAAATTCCACCACCTTCTTTTGATTTCTCTTTTCATTAAGAAAATACCAGGTTTGCAATTCTTTCTCTATTCTGATATGCTAATTATTGTGCATTATCAGAATACATTGCCCTTGGGTTCATCAGATTTGGTGCAAGGCCCTTGGGGAAGTGGGTATGCAATGGGTTCCACCACAAACGACCACGGAATTGTTACAAATCAATATGGGAGGTTTACTTAATAAAAGGACTAAAATACTTTGGAAAATCATAGTAGCAGTGATTCTATGGTCCACTTGGTTAGAAAGGAATTGGAGCATCTTTGAGGAGAGTGAGGAGACTTTAGAGGAAGTTTGGGAGAGGGTCAAATATAGAGTAGCCCTGTGGTTGTCTAGCCACAGTCTGTTTAAAGTCTTTTCTGTATATGATCTAGCTAGGAATTGGGGCATTGCAATGTAGCCAAAATATCTTTCTGTACCTTTTTCTTATGTACCAGAAGAGGGATCTCTCACCCCTCTTTCAAGTGCAATAAAATTTATCATTTCTTATCAAAAAAAAAAAAGATAATGCTTATTATTGTGGGAGATCGATGATATCCTTATTTTTCAAAAAACTTATCTTGAGATTAAGCTCATACCTGATTGGAGCAGCACTTTTCACTCTGACTTTATTCTCACAAATCTCTTTTCATTCAAGTTGCACTGCTGCAAATGTGATATTATATCTTGAATTCATGATTATTGATCATTGTCTTTAAGTTCATGCTTATAACTTGACAGGGTCTATCACCTTATGAGAAGAAGAAATATGTATGGAAAATGCTTTACATTTATATGCTTGGTTACGACGTTGATTTTGGTCACATGGAGGCTGTTTCTCTAATATCTGCTCCGAAATATCCTGAAAAACAGGTACAATTCCCTCCAATTTTGCATCTTCTTTCCTTATTAATATTGTTGTATCACATGATAATGTTTTCTACGAGAATTTCATTTTTTTTTGTATTAACCAATACAACTTATTAAGTTAATGTGGATCGACTTATAGCTGTCATGCAACTTTACGTGCTGTGCCAAAATTATTTAGTCATTGTAGTTTGTAAGTTCTTTTCTCTCTAGAAGAATGTGACACTCACCTTTGCCTAAAAGAGGAAGTTATTAAGGATGTTTGACTGGTAAATCTACGTAAATGGTGACTTCTGTAAGGTGGAAATCTCTTAAAACTTCTAAGCTCTGCTATTTTCTTCTATTATCTAGAACGTTAAAGGTGGAAATCCTTAGATGTTGGACTCCAGCAGAGTTTCTTTGCTTTGATAGTTTATAAATTTCAGTGCCACTCTTACAGGATTTCAGTAAACTGCTTGATGAATTTATATTGCTCTGGATGTTATTCCTAGTTCTATTTGTATTTACATTCTCAACAGTTTTATGTTATTTAAAAAGCATCAGAGCGATTCAAGTATATGTACTCTGTAGAGGAGTCTAGAGGGAAAGAAATGCAGTTGCTCGTCTAGAAATGAATTACTTTGAGGGCCCATTTGGTTGGGGTTACTAAGCATGATTACATTCCATATCAAACCAGTTAACTCATTTGGTTCATTTTGACTCGGCCTAGGAAATGATGTTGGCTTCTCATGTACTAACGTCTGGCCCTGTACACACCCCAACCCATGGGGGGTTGTGATCCACTATCACACCCTTTTGTCAAACTTTTAGTATTTCTTGTAAAGACATTCTTGTACCTTAGATATAAATACATCATTTATGACCTAGATTTAGGTGAAACATGTTGCAGGTTCATCTTTCTCGATTTCTTCAATTTCAAGTTGGGTCTTCTCTGATTTAGCTTTCCATCAAGGTTTCTGAGAGTTTGAAGTGTATAGCTATAGAAAAATTTACCACTTGATACGTAGAGGAAGGTCAATTTTCAATTTGGATGCGTTGAAAATGTCGGATTCCAACTAAACGTCCATCACCTGCAATTTGAAAATGATCTCATTGGACGTCCATAGATATGTGAAAATGTGTGAGTTGTATTTTGTGAGATATTTGTTAAATAATTTTTCGGTACTAAAATAAGAGTGTTTCTTTTATAATCATTTGTGGTTTTACTTTTATTTCCTAATCAATCCTGCTACTCATTTTTTTGTCTATCTGCATAAACAAAAAGCTCTCATATATCTTTAAATCTAATTTTGTGGTTTTCTTTTTCATTTTAATTACAAATTAATTTTTGTTTGATCATTCATATCATGATATATGAGTGAAAATGAAAAAATAACATTGAATGGGGATGTTGTTTTTTAATTCAATTTGATTCCTAATAGTCGATTTCAAATCCCTAATTTGAGGCCATAGTACAGATCCTCTTTTTGGTATTTGAAAGGGTAAGGAGTGTAAATGAAAAAAGTATAATGAGGTTAGAAATGTAAATTTCAGTAGTTATAATGAGGGAGTATAACGGCTAAACATGATAATTTGTTAAAGGGTAGACACTTTGCCATTTTATTACACCAACCAAACATATTATTATTATTATTTTTTTTTTTTGAGAAAAAAACAGAAATATTATTAATAAAAGAAAAAAAGAGGGATGAGAAATCCCTCAAATGGAATACAAGAGCCAGAAAGATCAGGTTAAGGTGACAAAACCCACACTGACCACAACAGAACTGAAACTAAACCAAAACCAAATCCTTCACAAGACTACACCCCAATCCCTCATAAGATCTGAGAACAGAAAACCTCTAAGAGAACTATGTCTTGATGCCCATGGACTGACTCTAAACTTCACCCTAGCCCAAATGTCCTCTAGGGACTCATGTACATCCTAAAAAATCTTGTTATTCCTAAAAAATCTTGTTATTCCTCTCTAACCAGCCATATAGACCAACAAACAGCGGGCTCAATAACTCTCCAGAGCGTTTTCCCCCTTTTACTTATCGAGCCCCCAAGTTAGCTTGAAATAAATCCTGCATAGATTGAGGTAGAACCCACAAGCAACCCAATTCTTCGATCACTTTGCACCATAAGCGATAAGAGAAGGAACAATGGATGAATAAGTGATCAGATTCCTTAGAATGACATCTGCACAAGACACCAATTAGGAAAAGAAAGCTATTCGGAAACCATTTTTGTATCACCTCACAGGTAGGCAACTTTCCCATCCCTATCAGCCACATAAGCACCTCCACTTTCTTAGGAACCAGACTCTTCCAAACACGAAGGCACCAATGAAAAGGAAAAAAACTGAAATTGGAGAAAAAAGAAGCAAAAAATGATTTACATGAGAAGACCCCAGACGAATCAGCACACCAAATCCTACGATCAGACCCAACCTCACTCAACCTAGCACCCTCTAGACTAGAAAGGAGCTGTTATAGCTCCCCAATTTCCCTTTCTCGGAGAAACTGTGAAAATGAAAATTCCAAGAAGGTGGGAACATCCAAGGAATGAAAGACACAATAGGCTCATTGTGAAGATTTGGCAATATGTAAAGAGATGGAAAACAGAGAGCGAAAGAAGACTCACCCACCCAGACGTCCTCCCAAAATCTAACTCTGTCCCCTCTACGAGCTGGAACCTTGGTAGATCGCATGAAATCCGGGTAGACACAGGAAATGAACTTCCAAGGGCTACAGAAGGTACTTCGCACAGCCAAACCAGCATACTTGCTTTTAATCATTTTATGCCACAACATTCTTGTCTTCATGAAACGTCACCACCACTTCCCCAAAAGAGCCTTATTTCGCAAAAGGATGTTTCCAATGCCTAGATCCCCCAAAGACTTTGGACGAGCCACCACCTTCCATGATACAAGATGCAAATGCGAATCACCCTCAACCCCATCCCACAAAAAAAATTCCTCATCTTCCTCTACACTAAGCTTGCAACACCACTTGGAATTCGGAAAAGAGAGAGAAAATAGGTAGGGAGCACATCAAGGACCGATTCGATTAAAGTGACTCTCCCAGCCCTAGAGAGAAAAGCCTTTTTCCAACCTGCAAGTCTTCGCGAAATTTTAGCCAATAGTCGTCTATTGAATATGGAATATAAGTTACTACATCAATAGGAGATAATTCCTTCCTAATCTTATAGTTGAACCAAACGGGGTCTGAAATGAAATTAAATTAAGTGTACATTTACTGTCAGTAATGCCAGAAAAATGGCACATCTTTGTAAGTATATCATGTATATTAATCTTGGTACTATCTAATGCATTCATGTAACAACATCAGGTTTCTTAAAAAAAATTGTAATTAAGAACCTCTATGGTAACTTCCCCTGTATGTTTTATAGGTTTCTAGGGTGATAAGTTGCCTCAGCCTTTTCTTTTTTCAATACGAAAAGTTGTAATACAAATGGGAACATTGTTGGGGAATACTTTTGAAGATGTTTATGATGAGTGGATTTTTCAAGGGAGGATAAATGAAATTTAAAGGGTTGTTTAGTTTAACTTTTTGGTGCCTCTTTCTGTTGGAAATTCACAGTTGTTTTTTTTCTTATGATAATCAGCTAACTTATGGACCTAATAATGTTGAAATCCTCTTTGACTGCTTATATTATTCAGTTGTGCAATATTTGATATTAGTGATATATGGTATTGCTTATTCTACTCCTATAATTACATCTTCTCATGTGTTCTAGATTAGGTTATGGTTTATCACATTTTCATTGGCTCTATTGTGCTTTGAGCTGTTTCAGGTTGGCTACATAGTCACATCCTGTTTGCTCAACGAGAATCATGATTTTTTGAGATTAGCAATTAACACTGTGCGAAATGACATCATTGGTCGCAATGAGACTTTTCAATGTCTGGCATTGACGTTGGTATGACTTTGGACTCTTATAAAGAAATTTATTTATTATGAGTTGTTTTGTAAAGATGTTGGTTAACATAATAAAAGGATATTTTACCTCTAGCTTGATTATCTATGCATATTCATGAAGATGAAGTTTCATTGTTACCTTCCCTACATTCAATTTTATTATTGTATCTGTTTAGGTTGGAAATATTGGTGGAAGAGAATTTTCTGAATCACTGGCACCTGATGTTCAAAAGTTACTTGTAAGTAAATAACTAGTTAAAGATAATGTGAAAGGCAGCTAATAGACAATGCTGAAAAGATTATTGTTACAGATTTCCAGTAGTTGCAGACCACTTGTGAGAAAGAAGGCTGCATTATGTCTTCTGCGCCTGTATAGGAAAAATCCTGATGTGGTGAACGTAGATGGCTGGTAAATTTTCTGCATATGTTCTGTGTTTGCTTTGTTGAATATCAATCATAAGTTCTGTTCATCCTTTTTGTTGTAGGTCTGATCGGATGGCTCAACTGTTAGATGAGCGTGATTTCGGTGTCTTGACTGCTTCTATGAGCCTTCTAGTTGCTTTAGTGTCTAATAACCACGAGGGCTATTGGAGTTGTCTTCCAAAATGTGTTAAGATATTGGAAAGGCTTGCCAGAAACCAAGATGTCCCGCAAGAATACACTTATTATGGCATTCCATCTCCCTGGCTTCAGGTTTGTAGTCGATCTTACCTTCCTATCCGTTATGGCTCATGCTGGTCGATACTTTACGTACTGTCCATTTTTAAGCAGCTAGTCAAATGAAATGCAACCTCTGTGGTTCCCATTGGCTATTCATATTCTATAGTCGCCTGTAAGAACAAACAAAAAGAAAGAGAAGAATTGTTCCGTCACACATGGGTGTCACATTCTTATTACTATAACATATATTTTCTTCAGTTTTTTCGTTCCTTTAGTCGCTGGAGCCTTAAAAGAACTGAGGAGGACATAAGTTTGTAGATTTAAGTTCATGATACCAAACAAACCAAGATAGTGCCATCAAATGCATCTCCTTTGACTTTGTTATCCTTGCAAATAACTAAGCTTCAGAATTCACACAGAAAGGATATGACTATTCAGAAAGAGCGGAGAATCTCTTAAAAGGCATCCAAAGCGAAAGAAGTCAGTGCAAGAAGATAACTTTCACCTTAGATTTGGACTAAACTGTCTTGACAAATGGATCATTGGAGTGAGATCATTTTGACTTTGCAGAGGGAGGTTTTTGAGCATTATTCTCATCATTTAGGGTATCCGTATATATAGATGCACAGTGATGAGGCTCCGTTTCCATATATTTGCTTATATTGAGAAAACTTCAGGGGATAATATTTGTTTCAATTAATTTATTTGACCTCTTTTCAAGAACCACTAATTCCTTTCACATTCAACTAAGCCTTGAGTTTACCTAGTTGTGGAGGGCAAGTGGCATTACTGCTTCATAGTGATCTCAATACTTTTTCTTTTTTGGAGTTTATCTCATATCAAATAGCAAACAGCCAAAAAGGGGGGAAAAGAAGAAGAAAAAAATTACCTTTTGTCAAAGCTTGGATTCAATTTATATCTTGGAAGTTGGAGGCTAATTGTAATCTTTGGCAGAATTGGCTCTCTTTGCATTTACATTTTGCCCAAAAATCTGAAATTGTATTTTTCTAAGTTAATACCCATATTATGTTTTAGGTGTTTAAGACATTATAATATTATATCCAGGCTTTTTAATTTTTGGGTTGGGCTTGGGCTTTTAAATTCAACATTTTTTCTCTCTTTCTTTTGGCTAAAACCAAAAAGTTAACCATTTTTTTGAAATCAGTAAACTTGCCCAAAAAATTTTAAGAGTTAACTAATGAGTTTACTTCAAAAATATCATATCCCAATTATATAAATGTGTTAACTCATTTGGTAGGGAAAAATTTGTGAAACCATACAAGTTGACTTGTGATTTTAATAACATTGGTATTTTGCAAGCCTGCATTTTACTGATTTAGGATAGATCTCTGGCCTTGGTTTGATAAAAACCAAAATTGAGCCCTTCCGAAGATTGATTTTTGGCCTGAGGTCAGCTTGAAAAGGCCAAACAGATTGCTCATCTTTTCTTGATTTCCTATAGTTTTCTTTTGGCAGCTTTTATTGCTATTTCCCTTCAGTTGCCAACATAAAGTTTTAACTTTCTGAATCCTTACCCTGAAGCAGCAGAATATGAGAGAATTCTTCTAGAGGTGATATATTGTTACCTAACTATATTTGATGTTTTATAATAACTCTTTGCCTCAGGTTAAGCTAATGAGGGCTCTTCAGTATTTTCCGACAGTTGAAGATCCTAACACTAGAAGATCATTGTTTGAGGTCTGAAGTTTTTCTTTCTTGGTTGGAAGGTCATGATCTTTCAGTATATGGCTTGCATAATGTCTATACCTGCATATTTGTATAGTTTGCATGAGCGAATTTATGTGTTTTTTCTACTTGGTATATATTTGACTATTCTATTTTTGTCGTAATCAGGTTTTACAAAGAATACTAATGGGAACTGATGTGGTGAAAAATGTGAACAAGAATAATGCATCACATGCTGTTCTTTTCGAAGCTCTTGCCCTTGTAAGTTTGATTTCTAATAAATCAGAAGCATTGTAAATTATGGCTCAAAAGCATTGCAGATATGCTTTTTACATGCGCTTCAGAATTATGTCTGAATAAGTCATTAGGGTATGTTTGTTTGGAGACTCATGAGTCAGGATTTGATATTTCAAAATCTCAAATCTTTGTTTGTTAGGAGATTTAAATTAGGATTGTAAAATCCACTCAAATGATACTTTATTTAAAGAAAACATAATAATTAACCCTACACTCTAACCTATTAATACACAAATTTCAATACACACCTAAATTTCTACTATTATAATCATCCAATCATTATTATTACATCAACTAATAACATAATATTACACTTACTAACTTTTCCAGCATTGATTTGACATCTACAGTAATAATCCTATTCTATAAAGTCTCATAACAAACACAGATTTTAACTATTCACAACTTACTAACTTTTCCAGCATTGATTTGACATCTACAGTAATAATCCTACTCTATAAAGTCTCATAACAAACACAGATTTTAACTATTCACCTTTATTTACAAATCCTAGGATTTCAAAGCCGGATTTCCCCAATCCTACATAATCTCCAAACAAACATACCCTTACTTATTTGGCTTTTAGAAATTGCCAACACTTACCCTTATGAGCTTATTTATGTGATAAGCACCTGCACTGCATGTAATTATATCGATTGCTATCATACAACCCACCAAAGCATAACCAGAGGAGTTGAAAAGTCTTGAAAATGTTGGCAGAAGGATAACCTTATGGTCTGGAATGTTGGTATCTTTTAATTATATCTGAATATCTGAGAGTAGTATAACGTCACGTCAGCACTCATCAAACAAAGCTTCTAGTATAAATAGACTTAAATGTTATATTTTAACTGGTTATTGTCAGTAAATAAACTTAATTCCTCAAAAGAACTTTTATGTATCAAGGTTGTATAACAACCATCCCCCCCCCCCCACCCACCTCTCATAAAAGAAAGGTATAGAACAATTGCTTTAACAATTGCAGAAGTTGATATTAAGTCTTTGCTTCAAGCAGAAGAGAAATCATTTCATGATGTGAGAGATAAAAATAAAATGGGTACAGACCAATATCTGTTGGAAAGTCCTAATGCTACATGGGTTTATTTAATTATTTTTTCAAAAACATTTCCATTTTCTAATAGTTTTTGGTTTTACACTTTGTGAACTGCAGGTTATGCATCTTGATGCTGAAAAAGAAATGATGTCTCAGTGTGTTGCATTGCTTGGTAAATTCATCGCCGTTCGTGAACCTAATATTAGATATCTTGGTTTGGTAAGAAAATTTCTTAAACCTGTTTCTTTTGTTCTCTTCAAATACTTGTTCACTTGCATCTATCTGGCCTTGCAACATTCTGCAAATTGTACCTATCTCCCAATTTTTTATTTGCCTTTTCAAAGTCCCAAGTAATTTGATTCTCAGGGCTATTGTGATGTAGATTATTTTGTGATTTCCATGACCTGATTGCATAGACCTGTCTACTCTGGTGCAGGAGAATATGACTCGGATGTTGATGGTGACCGATGTGCAGGATATTATCAAAAGACATCAACCTCAAATCATTACTTCCCTGAAGGATCCTGATATTAGGTTGACTATAATTGCTCTATGATCTCCTAGACTTCAACTGCTAGGCATTACGATTATCACTTATTAGGTATAAACAGCTCAAGTTGTCTCCACCCCTTTTAGTGCAGTGTGACATATGGAATTATCCCTTTATGTTATGGTATTTGGACCTTCCTGTAGATTTACAAAGTAATATGATCAGGAAATTAATTGTCTTTGACTGGTGTATCTGATGTTGAATGTTTTTGCTTCACATTGTTGCTGCAGTTTTTTTTTTGCTGGTCTTATCTCTTGGTTTCAATCATGTTATGCAGGCAGTGGGAAGAACACTTTTCTTTTTTCGATTTAATATTTTAGACAGTTTTCTAATGACTACTTTTTTCTCCAGTATAAGGAGACGTGCCCTTGATTTGCTATACGGTATGTGTGATGTTTCAAATACGAAGGACATAGTTGAAGAATTATTACAGGTAGCTTATAAGCTGCTCTACTGTTCTGTTTAACAATTCTCTGTTGGTACTTGTAAACTAAGAAGGAAAGTATATGCTAACTTTAATCTTGTCTCAGTATCTTAGCACAGCAGACTTTGCAATGCGTGAAGAATTATCGCTTAAAGCTGCTATTCTTGCAGAGAAGTTTGCCCCCGACTTGTCATGGTATGATATTGCAATGTTGAAAATATACTTCTGCCTGCTGATTTGGCCATCAAGTTACACTAGAAGAGTGGCTAGCAGGGTTTGTGAGTGATTAAACAAAAATAATGCTTGAATTTTTGAGAAAAGTGTGCTCCATTGTGAACATAAAAGATGTTAACATTCTTTTGGCCTAAAATTGCATCATCATTTAAGCATTTTCCAGTGGTTTTTAGATGTTTCCCTTCTTCTTTTTAATCAATAAAATCGTCCTCAAATCCAGGGAACATGGTAAGTGTTCTATCTAAATAATAGTGGATGTTTCTGTATTGTTTGGTAATAGAGAGCATACATATCCACAGAGATATTGCGTTGCAAAAAAAATGTCAGAGCTTGTAGGACATTGGTTACAAATGCTTAACGCCAACATAATTCTGATAATGTCAGGCTTAACGCCAATATAATACTTCAAACAAGATGATATACAAATGCCTTTTTTTGTCCTCATTTACTGCAGGTATACAGATGTGATTCTTCAGTTAATTGACAAGGCAGGAGATTTTGTCAGTGATGACATTTGGTTTCGTGTGGTGCAGTTTGTTACAAATAATGAGGATCTACAAGTAATGTGAATTGTCTTTCATGTTACTTATATTCAGGATGGCTTCCTTGAGACTCTTATAGAATTCTCAACAAACTCATCTATGTGTTCGTCTATATTTTCCAGCCTTATGCAGCACTGAAAGCTAGAGAGTATCTTGATAAACCTGCAATTCATGAGACCATGGTGAAGGTGTGTCACATGACACATGATTTATTTTATATGATTTTGAACTGGGATAAACTATAGCTGAGTTGATTGGTTTTTCTTACAAGTAATTGTGAAATTTGTAAAGAGATGCAACACTCCTCATCCAGTAAGACTGCTGGATGAAGAATGGATGGGTGGTAAAAAGCCACCCATCCCCATAGTACATGGGCAGATAGTTTGACTCCTGTTCCGTCATGAAATAGTCCACCGATCCCATATTGCTGCTTGCTAGGTTTTCAACCTCAAAAGATATTTGCAGGCTGAGTCGTTAGAGAACCTAATAATCAATGCAGGTTCTGAATGGTTGGTATCCTAGATAGCATGCCCGTGATTTCCTTTTGTCCTCAGTTTTCTAGTTTTTTAGAAACATTGTCATTAGCATAAACCTAGTTAGGTGCTGGATTGGCTGATGAAAGTTAATTGAAAGAGAAGTTGTGCAACTGGCGCAATCAAACATGTTATTGAATTGTTTCTAGCTTAATTGATCTGTAGATCAGGTTCTCTTTATGTTACGAGTTAATAACTAAAATATTTGTACTTTTCAGCAAATTTTGTGAAAATAATTTCAATTGAGACAGTTTATTGCACACTGAATGAAATGTTCTGTAATGATACAGGTGAGCGCATATATCCTTGGAGAATACGGTCATCTTCTAGTCAGAAGGCCAGGGTGTAGTCCTAGGGAAATTTTCAGCATCATACATGAGAAGCTTCCCACTGTTTCGTAAGGGCAATATTTGTTCTCTCTTACACTGTTAAACATTAATTTCTATGTCATTTTATCCAACTGAATCATTTTTGACCAGGACTTCAACAATCCCCCTCCTCCTTTCCACATACGCAAAGATTTTGATGCACACTCAGCCACCAGACAAGGAACTACAGAGTCAAATCTGGGCCATATTCAGCAAGTAATTTATTAGCAATATTCGTTTCATTGCTTCTTTGCATCAGAAACTATGTTCTGGCAGTAATTGAGTTTATGTGTTAAAGGTATGAAAGTTGCATTGATGCTGAAATACAGCAGCGTGCTGTTGAATACCATGCTTTGAGTAGGAAAGGTGCAGCTCTTGTGGATATACTTGCTGAAATGCCAAAGTTCCCAGAGCGGCAGGTTGGAATATGAATTACTTAGAATGAGTTATTTTTTAACTCTTGTAGTAATGAACTGTAGTAACAGCTTTTAACTGTAGATTAGCTTAAGTTAGTTTGACCATCAATGGTGATAATGGAAAATTTTGGTTGCAGTCTTCCTTGATCAGAAAGGCTGAAGATTCTGAGGCAGATATTGCCGATCAAAGTGCAATTAAGTTGCGGGCACAGCAGCAGACTTCTAATGCTTTGGTGGTGACGGATCAACGCCCTGCAAATGGCACTTCACCTGTGAACCAGCTTGGTCTTGTAAAGGTGCCTAGCATGAGTAATGTGGTGAGTATCCTTCCATACTTTATGATAAACAATACCACTGGTTTTATCCAATCTTTCAATCATTCACAAGTATTAACCAACATTGTACATGAGAAAAGGATCAGGGCTCTGCTGAACAAGGGGTAACACATGTAAATGGTGCTCTGACTCTAGTGGATCCTCAACCTCCTAGCACACCTTCTCCTGATCTCCTTGGAGATCTTTTAGGCCCACTGGCTATTGAGGGCCCTTCTGGTAATGGTCCCCAATCTGAGCCTAGTATAGCTTCTGCTCCAGGAGGTGGTGAGAGTGCAGATGCATTAGCCATTGAACCTGTTGAAGAACATACTGGCATTGTCCAGGTATATTTTTCTTCTCCTTACGTGGACGAGTTGAAGTTGCTCTTGTCAATGTTTATGTTACTATGCATCTGGTCTTGAGAATTTGATTGTCTTGTTGGTCAGATATGCGTTCATGAGGGTTTTTTATGTTACCATTCTAAATGCATAGTGGGATTGATACAAATAACTTGATATATTAAATCATGAATTATTATAATTAAATTCCTTGACCAAAACTCTGATCTTCTGCAAAGTTCTGATTTCTTGCTGAAATGTAATAACCATTTGGGTAAATACTAGCTCAATTTCTGTTTGCTTGTTCAAAGCAATCCTCATTCTCAGGTACAAGGCTTACTTCCCATTGCCAACATATGTCCGATGTGCTTATTTAGGTGACCTGCACATGCATACCTCATTTGCCTTAACAAATGCTACTCTTGGTGAAAAATTGTGCATCCAATATTTATATAATCGTTAGATTTCTCTTCCATGTTAAGACCAGTGAATTAGGAGATGATCCATATAGCTGGCTCCACTTATTGGGATTAAGGCTTAGTTGTTTTATAGCTTAGAAGTTAGAATGGTTCTATAAATTAGTTACCAAAACAAGAAACTATGTTCTTACATTTGATGGGCTTCTGATCATATTTCTTTGTGCAGCCAATTGGTAGTATTGCAGAGAGGTTCCATACTTTATGCCTGAAGGATAGTGGCGTGTTATATGAGGATCCTTACATTCAGGTATTTTGTCTTTTTCGTTTCTTTACTTTCGAGTGTCTTGCAGCATACTTGTTGTTCTACTAATTTTATAAGTTTGTTATACTGTGATTCCAGATTGGCATTAAAGCTGAGTGGCGAGCACATTATGGGCGACTTGTTCTCTTTTGGGGAAACAAAAATATTACTCCACTCAGTTCAGTTCAAGCTTTACTGTTACCTCCATCACATTTAAACATGGAACTCTCTTTAGTACCTGATACTATTCCTCCAAGGGCACAGGTTCGCCTACATACTGATTCCTTTCCCTTATTAATCTGCTCTTGTCACATGTCCTTGAGCACCATTTTAACTTCCTATATTAAGGGTTATAATTGAAACCAAATCCATTGGCTGCTCAGGTTCAATGTCCACTCGAAGTAGTCAACCTCCGTCCAAGCAGAGACTTGCCTGTGCTGGACTTCTCATACAATTTTGGACCTCATGTGGTAATTGAATTTAAAAGAAAATGGGGGTGTGGGGAGGTGGGGGGAAGATTTTTATCTGTAATGCTAATATGTGGATATGTACTCAAAACAGGTCAATGTAAAGCTTCGCCTTCCTGCTGTCCTCAACAAGTTTTTTCAGCCAATCTCAGTTTCAGCTGAAGAGTTTTTCTCACAATGGAGATCACTCTCAGGTCCACCATTGAAGCTGCAAGAAGTGGTATGCAGAGATCACCAGAAAATATGTCCCTTTCATGTGCATGAAGAATGAAATTCTGAACTTATTTTCCTAAACTTTAACAGGTTAGGGGTGTGAGACCTATGCCACCTGTGGAAATGGCAAACTTATTTAACAGTTTGAAGTTCATGGTTTGCCCTGCTCTTGTAAGTGCTTAATACAATATTTCTGACCAACTCCAAATGTTTGGGTATTATTTTGACCTCCTTGTCTTGGATTTTACCTTATGTTTTCATCTCCTGTTCAGGATCCTAATCCAAATAATTTGATTGCGTCTACCACTTTCTATTCAGAAAACACACGAGCTATGTTATGTTTGGTAAGCTTGTACTTAAGTTCTGTGTTAGTTGTGCCTATATTTTCTCTCTAAATATCACTATCATTCATGAACTAGATGATTACCTTATTATTAACGTTGTTGGTCAAATTCAGATGAGAATAGAAACAGATCCAGCTGACAGAACACAGTTGCGGATGA
Organism: Scutellaria minor; assembly: GCA_954870855.1. Taxonomy (NCBI): domain Eukaryota; kingdom Viridiplantae; phylum Streptophyta; class Magnoliopsida; order Lamiales; family Lamiaceae; genus Scutellaria; species Scutellaria minor. Next base: position 9,060,340 of record OX940729.1, read on the forward strand.
CTGTTGCATCTGGAGATCCTACTCTAACATATGAGTATGTCTTCCTTCTATTGTTATAAGTTTGAATTTGGTTATGCATTTGAGTTTTGAGATTCCTCCATCCGTTTACAGGTTGAAGGAGTACATTAAAGAACAACTAGTCCACATTCCGGCTCCTCACCAGGCACCTGCACCTATACCTCCTCAAGCTCGACCAACGAGTCCACCTACCCCGATATCAGATCCCGGAGCTCTCCTTGCTGGTTTACTTTGAGTTGGTATTTCCAACATATCATCATCACCTCACACAACTTTGTATCAATGTCTGTATATTAACGCTGCCCTGAAATCCTTGGTGGGGCAATGAACAATACGATATACGATGCGAGAGCTAGCGGGGGGCAAACGGTGAAAATTGGTACGCAATCAGCATAGCAGTAGCATTGGAGTTGTTGAAGATTGTTAAAGTTTTGATTCTTTTGCACAATTGTATTGTTGTGCCTTGGTGAGGCTTCCACTTTTTCAGGCGCGAGGTCTATTCTTTCCTTTTTCTTTTTCTAAATTCCCCCGTTAGTTTTCTTGTCAGGATTTGCTCCATCATGGGTTTGTGTAATATTAAACAGTATAAGAAAAATTTATTTGTAAAAGCATTTTGTCTGTCGATTTATATGTATTCAATTTATTGGCAAAACTATGAAATTGCAATGGGAGTAATGCAGCTGATGTTTGATTATCTTTGGTAGCCCTAAATTTTTCTAGATTTTTTTTTTTGGCAAGGATATTTTAAGAAATATGAAAGTTGATAAGATAAAACGCAACAATTTACATGGTGGATTGTGTAATAAAACAAATTTAAAAGAATAATAAGAATTGAAAGGGAAGTCGGTAAAAACAAATGTTCTCATGTTAGACGCTCGGTAAATGCATCATCAGCAGAAAGTATATAAATTGATGGGATAAAAAAAATTGTAGTAATATTATAGAGCTTTGCCTTTCTTTTTAGGGGGGAAAAATATAAAAACAGTAATTTATACACAGCTACCTGAGCAAAACTGGAAAGAGCACAAATTGTTTCCACATTGCTGATAAAAACTAGCTATCTCCACTCACGGCAATTGCCACACCTCCACTCCTCATCCTCGTATTCAGACCAAGGTGAACAATGTCGATGAATCCACATCCCACATATCTGGCAACAAAGATCCGCAACAACTGTTTTTAAACAAAACTTACAAGGCACTATTATCTGGATAGCTGTTTCTGCAGATGTGATTGATTTTTCTGGAATTAAAGATGAGCTTTTCTGAATTTCTGTTACATTGTTCAGTGGTTCGTTGCCATTCACATTGCCACCATCATCAGATTCAAGAAACTCGTTGAAAGAGAAAATAGTCTGAGGCTCGAATTCCATAGCATCAGAACCAAGAAAATCAGATATCGGTGTAGCACCATCATCAAACTTCTCTGAAGAAGCAATACGTTCAATGAAGCTAACAGCATTTGTTTCTGAAAGGTCGGATACTTGAGTCCTAAACGAGTTGGTTGCTGAGTAACAATCTAAGTTGCTCTCTCTACTTGTGCTTCTCCTGATGGGTATTTTCTGGTTAGAGTTGGAGAGATTTGCTTCAAAAAGAGCACATACTTCAGTCTGAAAAACATCCTTTTCTTGATTGACATATCTTCTAAGTGGCAACTTCCAAGGCTGAAGGGCAGATACAGAATTCAATTCTGATTTGCCCTCAGAGCATTGCTTAACTTCAGAAGGAGAAGCAAGAAGAGGATTATTATCTGGTCCCACTTCCTTGTCCATCATGGAAATGACCGGCTGTTGGTGATTGATTTTGTCCTCCAATATCTTCTTCTTCTCTGGATCTAAGTAAGGACATACAGGAGATTTGATCCTGCGGCACTTGCAGCATTTGAATCCCACTAACGAGAAAATCTTCGACTCCTCCAGTTCTATAGAATCAGCATGGTACCAATCTGCAATGGGCACAAAGCCAAACACGTTAAACTCTCCTGAGAAGAACGCTGAAGAATGATGATTTGAAATTAAGAATTTGCAAGAAAAACTTACATTTGCATGTTTCACAGTGAATGTACATTAGATCAGCATTGTATGGCTGAGTACAAAGACGGCAAAGAGGTTTTATTGAGTGCATATCTGCATTACCCCTCAGAAGAATGTTCTTTAATCGGAAATCAATGCCGGTATCTTCACAATTCTTCTTCCTCCATATCAGACCCCAGTTTGATTTTTTATTCTTCTTTGTAACTGCAGAATATTTGGTTGATTTCACTCCGAAATAATGCATTGAAGGTCCAAGAGATGCTGGGGACCCTTTACTGCCTACTAAATTTCCATGTTTGGTTGCCGTAGCTGGATTTGGCAAGTCTTGTCCTTGAAGGGGTAAAGAACTTGTGGGGGGTCCATGGTTGCTTTCAACTTGAGAGGCATGCTGAGTCTCACAGCATTGTTTGCAGATGATTGAAAACTCAATTTCCTCACTATTATCAAATGTTGAACTGGCTGCACATTGCCTATGACAAAACCCTGGCAAATAGAAGAGCGTATTAAAGTTTTTCACAGGAGAGAATACAAATCATAAGACCCCAAAAACTTATGAAGGACATGGAAATAATGTCTCAGCTACCTACATGTACGAAGCCACATATATGCACAAGCTAACTAAAAATATTACATGCAAAGAGGTTCGCTTTCCACCCACCCCCGTCAAACTGAAGCATATAAAAAAGTTTTGCAAAAGAGAGGATGAAGGAATACTAAACTTAACACCACTTTGTCCTATAGCTTCACAATTAGCTTTCATATAGGTAGAAGACTAGGAGCAGTCTTGAAAATTATAATACAAATAAGGATATTTGATGACTTTGCTAAAAGAGCTGCATTTTCTGCATATTAATAGGAGAAGAGGGTTAACTTTGCATACTGAAAAAGGATTTAACAAAGAACTGCAATGAGAAATGATTGGCCGTAGATCAAGATCTTTTTAAGATATAGGATATAACGAGGTGTGATAGCTTAACTTTACAGAAACCATCGCAATATTTTCAACCTCTAAACTGCACTAGGTCCCCTTTCATCTGGTACTGAGAGTTCTAATTATCATGGAAAATCTTCATTTTAATGTTTAAAACACAAAGTGTTTATTCAACAGGAATCCATCATATAGACAAAAGAACATGGTTTATCATGGGAATACCTTGACATGCACCGCACTTGACAGCGTTCCTGAACACCAAAACATCCAAAATAGTTTCAGTTAACCAAGGGAAAAGGAGTAAACACAAAAAGAAAACTTAGAAAAACATTTGAAGCAAAATACCTATAAAAGAGAACTTGATGACATGAACAACAGCTGCTGGCTGTGTTTTCTTGCTTCCACAAGAGAAAAGAGAAAATATTTTCACGAGAAGGCTTCAATTGTTTTAATTGTTTTCTCTGCAGTTTGGATAAGGCATTCACAGGCTTGTTATTCTCCACTTTTCGCTCATATTCTTTAATTAGATGCAAGGGGATGTAGCTCTCAGAAAACCAATATCTCTCCTTCTCTTCATCCAGGATTTTCTCTATTTCTGTAATATTTTTCATAACACGGGAGGGAAGGTGCTTCTGAGTATCGAAAGCAACACAGTATCTAATTTCATGCTCCACTATTTTCTTATCACAAATAAAAGCATTCCTAAAAGCCGAAGCTTCTGTCTCTGGGCCTTTTCCATCCCATGGCATCTGCTCTGGATGAACAAGATCACCCCACCTCACATGAAAATCAAGGTATCTGACCTGATGCAAGTACAGATTGTTTTTATAAGGAGAGTAAACTCCAGTATCACAAAGCCTAGTAACTGCCAAAAGTATTTTCCATAAAAAACCAATAATGCAGCTTGATAGTTCAAAATATGGAATAAAATAGTACCTGGAGTGCAAGTTGTGCCACATTCCTACTCATTTCAACTAAGGAACGCCAGACAAGCTGTCTGCTACATTTGGGGATCTCATTTCCTTCGACATAATGTATACCTGATATCTTTTTTATACCACCTGATATGCTTACAACTTGTCAGTGAGAACTCTTTTGAATTTTGGCAAATATCATACACACAAAGAAATGTTATGACTTTCATCAAACAAAGAAGATAATAAGCATTGAGCTACTCCACAACCAAGAAATGGAGGGGTTACGCATGTTACCTTGACGGGATGCTTTTTTTATGATTGAACATGGAAGAATCCCTCTTTGAAACATAAGAGCTGACAATATACCTCCTCGCAACCAGGTGAAGTTAGTTAACATATCCCGGCGACCATCAACTATAACTTCCGCAATACTGGAGCGTTTTCTGCCACGCCTGCCTGGTTTACATTTTTGGGTTGATCCAGAAGCACTTGCTACAGATATGGAAGATTGAGTTGGAAAACATTCAACAACCTTCATCCAATCTCCAGAAAGGGCAATGGAGCGTATATTCTCCTCGAGCTGTAAACACAGATATGATTATACAACTAGAAACATTTCAGAACAAACACAATGAGCATGAGACATTGTAAATCAGCAACATCAAGTAAGCTTCAAAACCCACAAAAGTTTCAACTCAATTCTAGTAAGTTGTAGCCTAGATGCAGCAACCACCAGCTAAAGGCAAATCAAGGAAAAATATGCATGCCTGATAGGACAATCTAAATGAGGTGACCATGCATTTGAGAGAACGATGAAACATCAAAGTCATTAGAAAATAGATTTAGCATGTACTACCTGAAACCTGACTATTGAGATAGATAAGTATTCAGGTCTTGGGAAGAAATATGAACACAACCAAGAACACCAAGCTAAATACTTACTTCAAGCAAAAGGATCTTTAATGCCTTGCAAGTGGTGGCTTGTTGAACTTGTTTGTGCCATTGTTTCCTAAAAGAGTCATCAAGGAAGGGGCCAACAATTAGGCCACTTAAGCTTTCCTCCACAAACATAAGGTATGTTGCAATGCCAGAAAATATCCCATCGCCACCATTCTTCACAGGACGAACACCAGCAAGCACCTTCATAGCCCCTCTGATGGCATTTGACGCAGCTGCATTTAACAAGCACCCTCTCTTGCTAGTTACATGAGCCTTACAAGAAAAACACCAGCCACATCTTTCCCTGGGAACTTCAACAAGTTTCTTTTCTGTATTGGGCCAGAAAAACCGCACTGTGGCTGAAGAGAAAGCTTTCACCTGAAGTGCAATGCTGGCAGACATAACTTTTCGGTGATTATCTGAAGAGCAAGACTCCGGAGCTTGATTCTCTTTGCATGACATAATAGCCAAATTAGCAGCTGCAGATGCAGCAAAATCTCCATGAGAATAATGATTTATATAACCAGTTGTTTTGAAGGAAGAGCCCATGTATAAGCACCAATCATAAGGACTTCCGCAAGTCCTTCTGTCAACACTATTATTAAGTTCCTGGCTAAGAAGAGAAGCTTTGGCTTTTAGAGTAGTACCAATTAAAGGAACATTATCTCTAATGTTGCTGTTTCTTGTGGAAACAGCCTCTGTCACATTTGAAGTGTTTTGTTGGCTTAATTCACAAGGACTACCTGGCTGACCAATTAAACTGTTAAATGAAGCAGGTGCAGTTATTGTTTTCGTGATTTCACACTGTTGTTCCATAGAATCAATATGCTGATCAGATATGGTCGCTTTATCTGAAGAGTTCTTACTTAAAGCAGATTCCTGATCACAGTTTGCAGCCATGTCAGCACAAATACCAGTGACATAACTTCCGTGATTCTCAGCATCAATCACCTCTGGGACTTTGTCTAGCAAATTAACCAATTGGGTAATACATTGACCACTTCCCTCCTTGTTTGCTAACTGTAAACCAGTTTCAGACATCTTATCGCTAGGTATGAAGTCTGGGAATAATTCCCAATACTGCATTATCCCCCTGCATATTTCAGAGTACATATTAGCATGCTCTGCTCTCGAATAAAGAGCATGGAGGACTCCAGGAATGTCGCGTCTATTGTAATATCTGGCACAATTTTCAGAGTCAATCGACGCCTTCAATCTGCAAAATTATTTGCAGGAACAATCAGACTAATACTAATAAAGGTGAGAAACATTAAATAACACAAAGGCATGGAGGAAATGCAGCTTATACTTTGAGCAGGGAAGGATGAATAGAACTCAGTCATGCACCTAATGCAAAGGGAAAGAACTGATGTTAAGAAAATGAAGGCAACAATGTTGCTGTAAATTAGAAACATACACAAGTAAATGGTCACAAGAAGCAATAAACACTTGTTTATATGGATCGACACCTAAAATATCCCCTCCTCTTAAAGTTGTTCCTCGCAGAATCTTGGGTTCACTTGCATTGATTTTACACTCAGGACAGTACCACAAACCATCCGGCATAAGCATCTTGTTCAGTCCTAAGCATCTTGAGTGGTAGGATGATGGGCACCCATCACAGCAAACCAGAAGTCCATCCATGCCACAAAGGCGACATTCATCACCATTACCATCCTCATCAGTGGAATTCCCAACAGCCCTACCTACTTGAGACTTCACATAATGATTACCAAGAGAATACTTAGTCTCACAATGCTCTGCAGCACTTTGTACTGCTTCAATGTCATTGCAGGCAGAAGTTTCAGAGCATCTAGGATGGACACTTCCAGGTTCACATATTGTACCCACCATTGAACTTGTATCCATGTCTACTCCAACTTCTGATTCCACACGCATATCCATTTCTGTTCTTAGCTCTTCAGTATCCAGAACTTCCTCGCATAAAATCTGCAAAACTATTAACTTCTTACCCGTTGATAAAGTATAATAATCGTTCTCCAAGCAATGTGTATAGAACTCTTTCCAGTCATCTCCATTTTTACAACCCATCACCATTAGATAGTGGACTAAGTAAATTGGCCAAGTTACTGAGTCAAGCAAGCTCCAATTCAGGCACCTACATGCAGTAACAGAGAGAGTTTGATTTACTGCAATAAACTTTAATTTTGCAAGACTGAAGTAAAAAAATGATGTTAAAATGTATAGAACAATGAAAAGCAAACATGATCATATTTCAGTGAGCCATCATCAATAGAAGCAATACGGCAGGAAAATCAATGTAAGTGCTACTATGACTGGTTCCAAATTCAAATTCGACGGAAAGTAAACAGCAGCTATGTTGTGACTTGTAGATTTCAGTGTCTAATAGGATAAAATACCAAAGCCAGTCAAATGGCTAGAAATGAATAGATCAACCAAAAAACAAAATTACTGAGCATGAACAAGAAATTTTGCTTAACACATTACGAATGAGAGAAGAGCTAGAGATGCTTCCCAAATAAAGTATGACCAGAGAGTGTGTAAGCAAACTCAGAATTGTAAAAGTTCCATTAGAAGATGTTCATCATGACAGATATCACTTAAAATTTGAGAGAAATTCAGACTAGAAAATAAATATAAGAAGTACCTCAGCAGTTTTGATGCAGGCTCGGAACCATCTGATGAGAGCCTATCAATTTGGCGCTTCAGGACACGCATTAAAGCAAAATGAACAGAGTCCAACAATGTGTTTGCAACAGAGCAATTGAGAGCCCCCACAAACTCATCTAAACCAAAAGGGTATAGGAACAGCCGTACACTAAAAGAACGCAAGAAACTATGGACAGAGAGAAGGTAAGAAACATACTCCTCAGGAATACCAATATGCCCAGAAGAAGGAGGCAACTCTGGTGGTGGAACAATCGGCACTTCCATGTCCATATTAACCTCCCCCCCTCGAGTACCATCACAAGAACCACTAGAAGAATCAACATCAACATTACCATTTTCATCATCATGAACTTCAACTACTTCAGTATTAGCAGTATGAAAGTTCGTCAATTCACTCAACAATGATGAATCAATGGGATTGACATTTTCCAGCTCTTGAGTGTCGTCCACTGTCAAAGCTATTGTATTTACTACTTTACTAGATAATACTTCATTTAACATATCTTTTCTCTCAAGCCATTCACCAGTAAATTCACTGTCTTCAACCATTAACACCTTTACTTTGCTGCTGATCAAATCCTCACAATGTCCATCCTCATAGGTTATCCTATACAAACCTGAATCATACAGCATAACCCTTCCCAGGAGTACCCCACTTCCCTGAAACTCTTTCTGCACATATCTACCAACTAACTTCAATGACCTGGTCTCCACTGCCTTCTTTCCACCACCAGTGTCCACCATCACATTCCCTACGTTATTTCTCTTCCGTTTTCTCCCTCGGCGACTCTTAGGCCCAACCACCACAGTCTCCATTCTCTCACTAACAATGATTCGATCCTCTGAAAATAAATCACATAAAACAAATCCAGCATTCTTAGGTTATCTCCTGGAAATATATCATCAATAAACAGCTCTTATTTAGTTTAACGTGAATCCGAGAATTTCACATCTCACCACACAATCAGTTCAAGCGAAAAGATAAAATATGATTTTCTTATAAGATCACTGGTTTAAAAAAAAAAATGATTAATTTAGATCTATCACAGAAGGAAAAACTGTAGCAAAATCAGAAAACAAATCGAAATAAATTATTGTGGAAATTTGAAAAATTTCCGGCATCCAACTCCATTCAGATTGTGATCTCAGTTTGTGTATGAGAGCATGAATTTACATGGTTTTTTTTCCCAATAATTCAAATAAAAAGCAGCGAAAACAATGAATTAAAAATTACCTATTCCAGAAATCCTGATGAAACAGCGGCGTTGAAGTTGCAGAGAGAGAGAGAGATGAGTGAGTGAAGCGATTTATGGATGGTAATATAGCCCTAGCTAACCGAAGGCTTCGCCACTCTCACGAGTCGTGAGACTACAAGACTCGGTCGAGTCGCATATTACTCTATTATCCTTTTTAGTTACAATTTACTATTTTTTATCCTTAATTTTTTTAAATTTTGAATGTCTAATTATTTAAATTAAATAAATCATATATTTTTATCCACTGAAAAATTATGTGCAGATCTATTTATCAAGGAATAAATTATTTACCAAAATAAGTTATTTACGCATAAATTTAGTAATTGGCAAAAATGATTAATATATGAATTAAAGACATAATAAATAATCGTATCATTATTTATGACAATTGTATGTAATGTCCCCAACTTCTTTTAATTGACAAATTATATTCAAATATCGCAAATCAAATTAAATTAATAGTTACAGTAAATCAATCTTAGACTACACATTTGGATGTATATATTAAGGTGCAGTGAGTTGACTCACAGAGTTGGATGAACTCGGCAGTTATGGTATTTCATTGAGTAGAATTGGCGGGAACACGTTGCGTGCCTTTTCCCTCTCTCCCCCCGACATTAATTTAATTTTAAATTATTTAAAAAAGTGACCATCCTCCAACTCTATTCAACTCCTCCTTTTTGTCACATTTCAGATTTAGATTTTTCTTTATGGCGAATTGCATTTATCTTCGAAATTTTATCAAATTATTATCAAATAACTGTAAAGAAAATTGTTTTTGAATTTTCTAACCTTTTCTTCTTAAATTTTTAGTTATTAATCTATTCATTTTCGAATTTTAGATCTATAATTTTAGAAACTCTTGATCTTTAACATACAAATTACATATTATAAAAAAATTAAGAAATAATTATAGAAATTAATTGATAAGTTAGTTCGGATACTAAATTAAAAAAAAAAATCCACATTTTATTTCTAAAAATATAAATGCAAAAATAGATTATTATATAATTATTATTACAACCTTTTGTTTTATTTTATTGTTTAAAATTCAATAAAATGTATTTTACAACTTTTTGTGTTAAAATTAAATTAGTACAGAGAATTGTTATAGTAGGTTAGAGAACTTAAAATCGGTATTTCAAAAGATGAAAGATAAAGGGCTAATTTCATTTTCCAACATGTGCTATACATATTTTTTAATTTTGCATTCTAAACTTTTTTTTTCTCCGATATCAACCTATATTGCATGTTTTGTTTACTTTTGCAACCTCCGGCCAACATTTTCCAACGAGAAAGGGCCTACGTGATTTTCATGAACTAACTGAGAGTTATTTTCGTGATTTGCACTTTTAAAACATGAGCAAACTCGGTTATTCAGTCATTTTCAATGGTAAAGTTATATTATTTTTATTTGAACCTCACCATCACCACTATTTTTCATTTCCTCAAACAATTTGCAAAAGAAATCAGATAAAAAAGTAAAGGGTTAATACTAAAGGTTATGATATTTATAAGTAAATATTATACTAACATAATATAAATGTTATACTATTAAGATAAAAATTACCGTATGAATAAAAGAAATAATACTATTTTGAGCACGAATCCGGATCCGATCCGAACCGCATCCAATTACACCATGCAACCAGGACACACAATAATATTCATATTGAAATTACTCCTTTAACCAATAGTTAACTACTCTTTTTGAGAGACGAATAAGTAATAACCTGTGTTGTAAAATTTATTATATTACCCTTGTATTAGTACTAGTACTGATCATCTACACTAATAAATAGGGATATTTTTTCGTCATCCCAATTACTGTGGTATTTTAACTTTACTTTCGAAATAATATTTGCCAATCACCATATAAATTAATTGATGTTTTGTGCTTTATTACAGCATATGTAATATTTTGAAATAAAATATGGTAAATTATGAAAAAAAAATGAATTTTAGGAGACAGAATGCAACCAAAATATATATTTCAAAATCTCATGGTGGTTAATAGTACAAGTGATGAAATAATGTCGGAATATCTATATTTATATTAAAGTAGGAAAGTTGGCCAAAATTATAGGAGTGTTACTTTCCCGCTAAAAAATGTCATGTCATAGTTCTGACTTATTTTCAAAGCCTGAAAGTTGGCCAAAATTATAGGAGTACCACTTTCCCGCTCAAAAATGTCATGTCATGGTTCTGGCTTCTTTTTCAAGCTTGAATATGACTTATTTTCCAAGCCTGAATCTGGCTGCCCTGGAAGACATCACATCTATACTTATATTAAAGTAGGAAAGTTGGTCAAAATTACAAGAGTGTCACTTTCCCACTCAAAAATGTCATGTCATTAATTCTGACTTCTTTTCCAAGCCTGAATCTGGCTTCCTCTATAAGTAGAGTCATTCAACATATCTCATTTCACATCAAATGTTAATAAAAAAAACAATTCATGGAGGATAAAAATATCAAAAGAAGAATAGAGATGGGAGAAGAAATAAAGTTTTTTCAAATGTTAATAAGAAAACAATTCATGGAGGATAAAAATATTAAAAGAAGAATAAAGATGGGAGAAGAAATGAAGTTTTTTCAAATATCAAAAGAAGAATCAGAGATGAGAGTCATTTAACAGATCTCATTTCACATCATAAAAGTTAAAAATAAGAAAACAATTCATGGATGATAAAAATATCGAAAGAAGAATAAAGATGAGAGAAGAAAAAAAGTTTTTTCAAATATCAAAAGAAGAATTAGAGATGAGGGTCATTCAACAGATCTCATTTCATATCATAAAAATTGAAAATAAGAAAACAATTCATGGAGGACAAAAATATCAAAAGAAGAATAGAGATGGGAGAAGAAAATGAAATATCAAGAGAAGAATCAAAGATGGAAGAAGAAATAAAAACATTTTTCATATTTAATGAGATATTGACAACATTAATCTGATTGTCATTAGCTTCATTATCCAAATACAACAATCCTCCGATGAGGAACAACATTACAAAAGAAAGATAAAAAAAGATAGAAAAAATACATGTAAGAAATGGAGAAGTAAATGATAAGAGAGGTTAAGTGTCGCTGTCATGACTACTGCTTTTCCGGCCTATTTAATAGGAGGATGAACAACATATTTGTTTACTTCTAAAACACATCATAGACAAAATATTTGCTTACTTCTATAGATCAAAGATCATGAGGTCAATAAGATGAAATTGTGGACTTGGTTATCATATAAATGAAGAAAAAAACAAAATTTAGATTGAGTGTAGACGGTGGTTGGAGGCCGTTGTTAAATGTAGAATTAATCTCAAAATATTTTTGTATCTAATCTATTTTATTACTTAATCGTTTCCTTATATTTGAATTGTACTTCATTTTTATATATTTTTATGTGGTTTTGACAAATAATCATTATGTATTTGTGACTTAATTGATAGATTTAATGTAAATTATTCATGTTATCTAACCACTTAATTCATTGTTGTTTTTTATACATGACATTTGTTTATTGTTTTTTTTATACTTATATTATATATATAATATGTATATATTTACTGTTTATATGACAAACCGCGCATCGCGCAAGTGTACTGCTAGTTATATAAACAAAGTCATTCAACATATCTCATTTCACATCAAATGTTAATAAGAAAACAATTCATGGAGGATAAAAATATCAAAAGAAGAATAGAGATTGGAGAAGATAAAAAGTTTTTTCAAATATCAAAAGAAGAATTAGAGATGAGAGTCATTCAACAGATCTCATTTCACATCATAAAAGTTGAAAATAAGAAAACAATTCATGGATAATAAAAATATCAAAAGAAGAATAGAGATGAGAGAAGAAAAGAAGTTTTTTCAAATATCAAAAGAAGAATCAGAGATGAGAGCCATTCAACTAATCTCATTTCACATCATAAAAGTTGAAAATAAGAAAACAATTAATGGAGGATAAAAATATCAAAAGAAGATTAGAGATAAGAGAAGAAATTGAAATATCAAGAGAAGAATTAGAGATGGAAGAAGAAATAAAAACTTTTTCAGATTTAAATATTTAATGAGATATTGACAATATTAATTTGATTGTCATTATCTTCATTAACCAAATACAACAGTCCTCCGATGAGGAACAACATTATAAAACAAAGATAAAAGAAAGATAGGAAAAATATATAAGAAAGATAGAAAAAATATATGTAAGAAATGGAGAAATAAAGGAGAAGAGAGGTTGAGTGTCGTTGCCATGGGTGCTGCTTTTCTGTATTTAATGGGAGGATGAACAACATATTTGCTTACTTCTAAAACACATTATAGACAAAAGATTTGCTTACTTCTATAGATCAAAGATCATGAGGTCAATAAGATGAAATTGTGGACTTGGTTATCATATAAATGAAGAAAAAAATAAAATTTAGATAGAGTGTAGACGGTGGTTGGAGACGGCTGTTGAATGTAGAATTAATTTTAAAATATTTATGTATCTAATCTATTTTCTTACTTAATCATTTTCTTGTATTTGAATTTTACTTCATTTTTTATATATTTTTATGTGGTTTTAACAAATAATTATTATGTATCTATGACTTAATTGATAGATTTAATGTATATTATTCATGTTATCTAACTACTTAATTCATTGTTGTTTTTTTATGCATGACCTTTGTTTATTGTTTTTTTTTTTTGGATACTTATATTATATATATATATAATATGTATAAATTTACTGTTTATATGACAAACCGCGCATTGCGCGGATCAGGGACGGAGCCAGGATTTGGCAACGAGGGGGGCGAAATCCGTATTTTTAACTACAATTACATTATATACGTATATCTAAGTAGTTCGGTCAAAAAATTTGAGGGGGGCAGCCGCCGCCGCCAGTCCCCCCCTAGCTCTGTCTCTGGCGCGGGTGTACTACTAGCTGGAAAAATACCACAACAGTAAAATTCAAGCGCCTAATAATTGGAACATCTAACTTTTTTTTTTTCCTACTCACAGTCGTACATTGATTTAAATAAACTTTAATCAATATAATTTGATTGAAAAACATAGTGTAATGCAGAAAAATATGATTATATTTTTGATTTGTTGATTATATATATCTAGGAAACAAACATCTTCAAATTGAAACAAAAAGAAACAACTTTATACGTCCTCAACTATTTTTGTCCCATTGATAAAATTCATACACAATAATTATAATTTTTTCTTCACATTCACAATTTTATATTGACATAGAGTATAATATATTGAAAAAACACAGTGTATCACAGAAACATATGATTATATTTTCGATTAAATATATTTAGAAAACAAACATCTTCAAAGTTAAACCAAAAGGCCAACGTCACTTGTTTTCAATTATTTTTAGGGTGACACTAAAGACACCACAACCTTTGCTTAGCAGTTAGCATACCCCAATTATATAATTTCTAATAAAAAAGAAAATACCAACATTACCCTTTAGGAAATAAAAAAGTAAAAAATTTAAACTCTATCTTCTCTTTCCCTTCACTTTCTCTTTTTTTTTTTTCAATCTTAATTGATCTTTTTAGATTCTTTATTTGAATTTATTGATGAATGAAATGACAACATAATAATGAATATTTCACAAATTAATTAAATATATGAAAATCGTGTGAAAATTATATAAAATAATGTAAAGAAAAGTAAAAAAAATCAATCAAAATCCGAGTTTCTTCGTTCGGTCCTAATTGGCTAAACACATTGAAGTATGTTCGGTCATCCGAATCGAACACATAGAAGTATGTTCTGTCAAGGTGACCGAACACTCTTCTACTTGTTCAGCTGACATGACTGAACAAAATTAGTATTTTTTTTTTAAATTTTCTAAAAGGTAAAATTGATATTTTCTATTCATTTTGTTTTTTTAATTGAAAATCATACAAATTGAAATTTGCTTAGTAATTCATTGGGTGTCTTTAATCCCACACTTATTTTTATCCGAAAATGATAAAACCAGTAAGAGTATGTTTGGACTGGACTTAAGGCGGTTTTTGCAAATCTGGATTTTGGCTTGAAAATGATTTTGTGAGTTTGAATTTTGAGTAGAATTATAGTTAAAATGTCATTTTCACATAGGGAATTGTAGAAAAGTAGATATATTTTATTGGGAGTTGTAGAAAAAGTAAATATTTTTATTGAAAATTGTAAAAAATAGTAGAAAAAGTAGAGTAGATAATAGGATTTTGATAATTCTTATGCAGATATGGACGAGACTGAATCCATCTAAAATCCGGATGAATCAAGTTCAGTTCGAACTAGGTCGGTTTTGCTAATGGCATAAAGCACACCAAAATGAATAACGATGGCGGGAAATATCCGTCCCTCACACGCTTCTATATTATACCGGCCCGCCACTAAATCTGCTTATTTTCAAAAATATTTCAACATCTAATTTTCTAGGGTTTCCAAATTCCCAATTTCTAAACCCCTAATTTGTCTCTTTGGGGTTTATGTCCAGTTCACGTCAGCAAAATCTTCTGAAATTCAGTAATATTTTTAACAACTTCGAATCCGATTCGAAGTAAGAGCGGTAGTAATGGGAAACAAGGTCTCAGAAGAAATAATTTCAACGGTGCGGTCGATTGTCGGCGGCGAATTTTCCGACATGGACATAATTCGAGCTCTGCACATGGCCAACAATGATCCTACTGCTGCAATTAACATCATCTTCGACACTCCTAGAAGCGTTAAGAAGCCTGATATCCCCAAGAAGGCTGAGCCATCCAACAGAAAGCCGAATGCGGAGCCTCCGATCATTGATTCTAATGTACAGAATAATGTTAGTCGGGTTGAGAATTATAATTCTGGGTCGAGATCAAATGGGAGTTTAAACAACAGGATCGAAAGTAACCAGGGTGAGGTACATGTTGAAAGAACTGATAGTGAAGTGGCCAACGAAATGGGGCGTGAGTGGTGGTTTGTGGGCAGTGGTGAGGTAGCAGGGCTATCTACTTGTAAAGGGAGGATCTTGAAACCTGGTGAAGAGGTGAATTTCACTTTTCCGGTTGAGAGAAAAACAACAGCACCCTCACCTGGGAAGTTAGGGGGTGGACGAGGCCGGCAGGTGGCTGCATGCTCTGAGATTGTAAGGTTTTCTACCAGCAATTGTGGAGAGGTACTGCAAATTATCCTTTTTGTAAATTGAGTTTTGCTTATGTAAATTAGTAGTAACTTCTATGATACTGCGTCTGCTATTAGATGTTTATTTGTTTTGTTTTTTGAGAGGAAAATATTTATATTCGTCTAAGTTCTTTGCATTCTGTGTTATTTGATCAAAGGGCGGAATATGAATGTTTGTCTTTTGTTATTAAACAAGTACAAGTGATATTAAGAGAATAATTCAGAAATTCATATGAACATGGAGGAAGTTGATTAGTTACTTTTCTGTCATTGGTCTTTTTGAATGGCGCACATCAGTTTCACAAATGTAAACTAAATTTTAAAAAATGCTGCCACTTGAAGTTTCCTTTACCAAGATGTGATAACTTTACATGATATAGTGTGTCCAAATACTTGAAATGTTAGCTTTGCTACTTCAGCAAATTGTGGTCCAATACCTTGTATCAAATATTATTATATGCATGTTGCTTGTTGCCTGATATGACATTGCAATGGAGTTTTGCAGATTGGTCGTATTCCAAATGAATGGGCCCGATGTCTTTTACCTCTTGTGAGGGATAAGAAGCTTTGTGTTAAGGGATATTGCAAATCTGCTCCACCTGTATTGGGGATTATGGATTCAGTTATTTTAGCTGTCAGGTATGTTGATTAATGGGGTCCTTTTCTATTCACATTTTTGTGGTGCAATTTAGTAACAATTCAGTACTCAACAATGCAAAGGAGTAATAATTTTTTTCATCTCCTATCATGGAATAGCATTTATATGAACAGCTCTATGTTCCGAAAAAGCCAACAGACTTCACTTAAGGCATCCAGTAATTCAGCCGAGGAGTCAATTGTTCACCCCCTCCCAACTTTGTTCAAATTGCTGGGACTTGATCCTTTTAAGAAGGTAATATGATTTTCTAACTCAGTGGTGTTTTATATGTTTCAGTTTAGAAATATTGATGGTGAATGCAATTTATTATGCTGAGAAATTGTAGTTTTCTGCGTATACTGCATATATGCTGACTTAACCTGTAATCTAATATTTGTCCCTAACTGTAGGCAGAATTTACTCCAGGAGATCTGTACACAAGGAAGAGGCCTTTGAATTCTGAGGTACAATCAGGAAATTTACTGGATACATAAATGTAATGAGCATGGCTTTTAGTATTTAATTTTTACTTGAACAGGACAGCTGTTGTTTACCTCCATCACTTCCTCATCTGAAGTTGAAGAGTACATCTTCTGAGGATGGAAATAATGGTGAAAACGAGGAATCAATTTCTGACAATGACCTTGACAATATTGTTGGTGTTAGTGACAGGTCAGAGTTAGAGGTAAAGGAAACTCAAATATCTGTGCTGTCGTATAATGATGTTATTTCTATTTGTAACATAATTTAAATAATGATGTTTTAGGAGATGGAGCCTCCTAGTACCCTGTTGTGTGAACTTCGACCTTACCAGAAGCAGGCCCTTAATTGGATGATTCAGCTGGAGAGGGGACACTGCGTGGATGAGGCTGCAGCTACTCTGCACCCATGTTGGAATGCTTACCGCCTTGCAGACAGGTTTGTGAAGCTTCGATGCCCAATCAATATTCTATTGTTTGGTGGTTGGGTTTTTCATTGTCAGTTGGTTTTATTTGTTTGCAGGAGGAGTTTGGTTATATACCTAAATGCTTTTTCAGGTGATGCCACAGTAGAATTCCCAAGCACGCTTCAAATGGCTAGAGGAGGAGTATGTTTGAGTTTTTATTTTATCTCTTTTTATCTGTGCTTGTATTCCTTCATCAGAATAGCCATGTATGAATGAAAATACAAATGCAGATTTTGGCAGATTCTATGGGACTTGGGAAGACTATCATGACTATATCTCTCCTTCTCAGTCATTCTGAAAGAGGAGGAACACTGAGTAGTGCATCTGCAGGCCAGTCACCAAGTGATAACGGTGAACTGAGCTCAGATAAATCTTCAATACTTCCAAAGAAAACATCTAAATTTACTGGTTTTGAGAAGCTTATGAAGCAGAAAGCCTCGCTTGTTGGTGGTGGCAATCTCATTGTATGCCCAATGACACTTATAGGCCAGTGGAAGGTATAATTTCTCCATTGTTAATTTAAATTTTGTTGATGTTGTAGGAGTTAATGCAGAACAAGCATTGTCCATATGGTTTGTAGACATGAATGCTTGGATTTTATTCTTTTTAGACAGAGATAGAAACTCATGCTCAACCTGGGGCTTTGTCAATTTATGTACATTATGGACAAAGTAGATCAAAGGATGTAAAAGTTCTAGCTCAAAGTAATGTTGTGCTGACAACATATGGAGTGTTAGCTTCAGAATTTTCAACAGAGGTACTTTGCATCTCTTGAGTAATAGGTTTGAAGTAGCTTGAGATTATTTCCTTGTCCTCTCTTTGCAGTGCTGTGGTTGCATATATTTTTTGGGAAAATCAAGTGATATTGTTATACTGATCCTGCTAGTTGCTTCTCTATACTCCTGAAGTATATTGACAGTTACCTGTGTTTCTCTTCATTTTCTTTTGTAGAATTCAGAGGACAATGGGGGATTATTTTCAGTTAGATGGTTTAGAGTGGTTCTTGATGAGGCACATACCATTAAATCATCCAAAAGCCAAATTTCTATGGCCACTGCTGCTCTTGTTGCTGATTGTCGATGGTGCCTTACTGGCACACCGATCCAGGTAAATGTTTCTTGTTTACTAGTTGCTTTACTTGTTCAGGGAATGACTTAAATGCAATACTGACCTTTACATTTTTCTATATCATTTTCTTCCTTTTCCTTTGAAATACTATTATCACACCAGGTTTTTACATTTCTCGTTAATTTTCAGTCTTGAAAGGTTCTTTGACATGCCTGCTGGGATTTCTCTTGTTATTGATTGTACATTTTTGCTCTGCTTCGTTATTCGTTCCTTGTCTTTGTTGCGTAAACTTTCTACTAAAATCTTAATCTCTACTTTGCAACTCATATATGTGATAATCTATTATCCCATCACTCTATTTCTGAGTCTTTTGCTTATTAATTTATTTTAAACAAATGAAATGTAAAGAGATTTGAAAATAGTTTCATATTTATTTGATGTATTTAAACCACACCGTCTGTTGTGCAAAACACAATTGCAATGATCTTTTGGCTTTCAGTTAGGTCAAACTTGAAGTATTTGTCATGGTAATTGCTGGTACCTTTAAATGTAGTATTGCTTAATGGGTAGTGGATATTGTAGTTTCTGTCTTTGCCTACTGGGAACAATAGCCAGTGAAAATCTAATTTCAAGTGAATTAATTGTGAAGGGATTTGCAGTAATTAGATCAACTTTGGGAACCTAAGCAACCAACCATGCTGACGTTAGTAGATATATTTTCAGTTGTTTAGGTATTTAGTTCCTGTATTTTATGTTTTTTTTTTTTAACATGCCTTTTATTGTATGCCACTAGTTGTCAGTTATACTTCCTTAAGTTATGAAGTTCAACCTTTTTAATATGAACCTAGGGTATACTTATTACAGATCATTCCTTAGAACTTATGCTATGCCTTAAGATCGGCGTGGAGCTACATTACTTCAAAAAATTTCACTTGTAAAATGTAGTTATGTTTTTAAGTGTGTTTTCTTTGTAACAGAACAAGCTGGAGGACGTGTATAGTCTTCTTCGCTTTTTGAAGATTGAACCATGGGGAAGCTGGGCTTGGTAAGGTGTATGAATGCTGTTGATGTTCAAGTATTTTTATTTGGACTCTTTGTTAGATCAATGTGGTATAGTAAGAGTGCCTGCCTTTGAATAAATTATTAGATTTTGTTTTTTGTTTCTTTGAATAATTTTGCAGAGGCTCTCTAGTTTACCTCCCTCAGTTTCTTGCTGTACTTTGTAAATCTATTATTTATTTTATTTTCCCTAATACCATTACACTAATGTTTTCAATTTGTACATTCCTATAGAAGAAATGGATTTTTAATTTGGAATAGAGATTCCTAGAAATTAAGTCTAACATTTATGGGACATAATCATCCGTACCAAATTTATCACTCTCATTCCTTTTGATTCCATTCTCTTAAAAAAAACCTCTCACCCATTAGTTTTAAGAATAGTGAAGAAGTACACAAGGCCTGCATCTTTTCAACTCTTACCTAAAGCTCTGTATCTTCTCGGATTAGACCTAAATTCTTGAATGGATGGAGTATCTCTTAAGGGAAAGCTTGAAGATAAAATTTCACATTCTTTTCATGTTGCAGATTGATGATTAGTTATCTCTTGGCAGTTACATCTCAATAAAACATGTAAATTCTAAGATATAGACTGCTGCAAAATGTGGGCCATGATATGCTTTCAGAGGCAAATTCCAAGCATGCTGTGGTTGAAAGATTAGATTCAGTGATGAGCAACATGCATATCACTTGATAATTCTTGACACTATTTCACTATATTCTGTCTTAATGTAATGTCATAGAAATTTGAAATCAGCTAGCCATGCATTGATGTATTCTGCTCTGATATGGAGAAATGTTAGTGGTTACAGACCCAATCTTGTACCTGGAAGATATGCTTATGTTTATAATCTTTATAAGGCTTCTGCAACTAGTAATTTGGTATCTTTATTAGGATGTACTAACTTCTTCCCCCCTTCTTAGCATTCCATTCATAATTGTCATCTTTATATTACCGAGAGATTGCCAATTCAGCTTTATTTCCTATGTGCTGCTGAAGATATATCCTTACATTTTAAAATAAAACTAGGTTCCTCCAGGAAACAACAATATAGTTTACTGACCTGAGTACTTGCCCAAATATTTTCAAGATGTTGACATGTTGTCTCATTTGTTGAATTGTGTTTTCTTGTGCGTCCAAGTCTTGTCACACTGGACTACTTATTTCTTCACATCCTCGTTTCCTCTGCCATATATTGTTCTCAAGCTTGTCCTTAGTAATGTGCCAATTATTCAGGCACTGAATAAGCATGAACAGGAACAAAGTCATGGTGCATTTAGTATTGTTCTTAGTTTCTACTTTTTGCTTCATTGCTATTGATAAAATCTTGATAAATGTACCATGGTATGGTAATTTGCAACGCTCATGGATTCTGTAGGTGGAATAAGCTAGTACAGAGACCTTTTGAAGAGGGAGATGAGAGGGGATTAAAGTTGGTCCAATCTATCTTGAAGCCAATCATGTTAAGAAGAACCAAGACTAGCACAGACCGTGAAGGCAGGTGGGTATTCTTAAACTTTTCTGGCTATCTTTCCCTTTTCTGTCTGTCACTTCCTGTGGTTGTCATGGACTTATCTTTTATATTTATTTGGTCTGCAGGCCAATTTTAGTCCTGCCACCTGCGGATATTCAAGTGATATATTGCAATCTTACTGAAGCAGAGAAAGACTTTTATGAAGCATTATTTAGAAAATCAAAGGTACCAATCTGTTCTGTTTCCACATGGAACTTACATAGTGATATTTTCACTTGGCTAAAGTTTCATTGATGCATCTATAGGTGAAGTTTGACCAATTTGTGGAGCAAGGTCGGGTTCTTCATAACTATGCTTCAATTTTGGAACTGCTTTTACGTCTTCGCCAATGTTGTGATCATCCATTTCTTGTCATGAGGTGAAGATATCTTTTGGCTCTAGCTTGAAATTTTTTCATCTGCATGACTGTATATTGACATCATTGACTGCCTTAGAAATTGTATATACATTTTATAAGTGAAATTTAAAACCATATGTTTGCCCCAAATTCCTTTAAAGACAAGTATAGTTGAAAGCTGCTAGAGTATGATCAGATTCCAGTTAAAATCTTATATATCATGGGTTTCAGTCATTGTCAATCTTTCCTGAGAATTTGATGGTCAACCAAAATATTTTTGTACATCTTCTTGATATAGGAATCACATCGATCTTACGAAAAATCTTCCTTTCTAGACATTTCATTATCTCATTGGAATTGCTCATTCCTTGGCATGTGAACTGAAGGTTCTGCTGTGATTTTCAGATTCTAATATCTGGAGTGTTTGAGAAGTGTTTCTTGTCAATGGTTGAAGTGTATAGTTATTTTATTGTTGATTTGTGCATGGTATCTGCAGGCACACACACACACACACAATTTAGTCCTTATATCTGCTTATATAACCTTGAAGTTGGATATATGTATGGGAACATTTAAACAATAAACACACATGTATTTTTTGGTTAGTTTTTTTTTTTTTTTTTTGTCAGTTTTCTGCTGCTGATATGGTTCTTTATGTGTCCAGTCGAGGTGATACTCAAGAGTACTCTGATTTGAATAAACTTGCAAAACGCTTTCTCAAGGGTGGTCTGGAAAATGTGGATGGTCAAACTACAGAGGGACCTTCACGTGCTTATGTTCATGAAGTCATGGATGAGCTACGCAAAGGGGAACAAGGAGAATGTCCTATATGCCTGGAAGCTTTTGAAGATGCAGTATTGACACCTTGTGCTCATCGACTATGTCGAGAGTGTCTTTTGGGGAGCTGGAGAAACTCTGCAACTGGCCTTTGTCCTGTCTGTCGGTAGCAATAACTGCTCTTTCTTGCATGATCCTACCAATATTTACTTAATTATTATCCCATCCAGAGAAAAAAAGAAAAAAGAACAAAGAAGAGATATATAATAAAACAGTTTAGAAGATGTATCTGAGGATTGAAATCACTCACTGGGAAACTCTGATAGATGTACTGACGCCTAGCATTGATTGTTTCCCAGGAAGACAATCAGCAAGCAGGAACTCATCACTGCCCCAACTGATAGTCGCTTCCGTGTTGATGTTGAAACAAACTGGGTGGAATCATCAAAGGTTTCTGCTCTTATGTGCGAACTAGAATATCTACAGACAGTGGGCTCAAAAAGTATCATATTCAGTCAATGGACTGCGTTTTTGGATCTATTGCAGATTCCTCTTTCTCGGTAACACCTTATCCTTTTTCTCTTGTTATATTTTATCTGTTTTTGAATAGTTGCTGTCAGAGTCTACACTCTACATTATAAATTTGACAGAATGAATGAAGCTTTGATTTCTCCTGGAGTTGATGCTGCTGGTGTAGATGAGACGAATATCAATATCCAATTTACTGTATAACATTAGCCACTCATTTATTATCTTCAGTTCATTAAATTTCTTTCCCCCCTTTCGCCAACACATCTATGTATGTTCTTGTCTTGATTAAATTTTAGTGGAGTCAAATTATTGATTGTCTACTATCATTTTCAGGAGTAATATTCCTTTCCTTCGTCTGGATGGAACCCTAAACCTGCAACAGCGTGAAAGTGTGATAAAGCAATTCTCAGAGGAAGATAGCATCAAGGTGTCATTTAAGTTATATCTATTCATTTTATCTCTTCTGATCTTCCTTTCCAAGTTGAATGAATTAAGAAAACCAACCTTTTATTTTTATTTCTTTCAAGGTGTTACTCATGTCCCTAAAGGCTGGTGGAGTTGGAATAAATCTCACAGCAGCATCTAATGCTTTTGTCATGGTAAGGCTTCAGATATTTTAAAATATCTATGTCTAGCATAGCATTGTTTATGTGTTCCCTGTTTATGATTTGGTAAGGACATTATATGTGATTGTATAAGTTGTGAGAGGGTATTACCATTTATTACAATTGACTGATGATCACTGCTATAGTTTAACTACATATTATATATGTTTTGAGCTAGATAATCATCTCTTATACACCATAAGATGTCTAATTCCAGTGGCCTACCTTTGATTTTGGTGTAGGATCCCTGGTGGAATCCAGCAGTTGAGGAACAAGCAGTCATGCGCATTCATCGTATTGGACAAACTAAAAAGGTGGTAATCAAACGGTTTATTGTCAAGGTAATCTCTTTGTAATTTTACGTTGAACAGTCTTTTTCCTCTCGTTTATAAATTGCCAACTTATCATTCCTTTTGAATTAGCTATGAGAATGAATTATTTGTCAATCCTGACATTGCTTTCAATTTTAAAAGAGAACGTATTCTTATGCCAAGACTGTCAAATGACAGGGCACAGTTGAGGAAAGAATGGAAGCAGTGCAGGCTAGGAAGCAACGAATGATATCTGGTGCTCTAACTGACCAAGAAGTTCGAACTGCACGTATAGAAGAACTTAAAATGCTCTTCACTTAGACCAACCTATTTACCAAGTATCCTACAGTTTCAAATGCTGAAAGAGGAAGACTCGTTTTACTTGTCGGGATAAGAATGCATACTGTTGGCTGAGTATTATAATTGGACATTGGCCAAGTGATTTCATGAACCAGAAGACTGAGTTAATGTTGGGGGTTTTGCTCGAAGCTATTGAGAAGCTGAAGCAGTTTAACCATATAATCTGCCTCTGGTAATTTTGTTCGAATGAGAGCTGCCTTTTCATAAATATTTAAAAACCTCGTAAAAGGAGCTTTTCTGTGGTCGCCATCTAACTCGATGACTTCACACCAATGATCAAACAAGTGATGTTTCTCAAAGGAGCAGGATAAGTATAGCTGGGCTGAGGATTTCTATTTACTTGATTACCTGCAACATTCTTTGTTAGTAATTATATGGTCTTATCAAGTAGATTTGAGATATTTCCTCGTCACTGTATTGAATATAGATAGCAAGTAGCGAGATTTTCCGCAAGTGTAAGCTAAAAACAGCATTGGGTTTAAGTTCAACAGGGGCTTAGACAGCTGCACTGTGTTGAGTGTCTGTGCTTTTATGAGTTTATAATAACAAATTCATTTAACTTGTTTAGATCAGTATGAAGTTGACATTCTTGAGATTTTCTTTTAAATTATTTTTGAATGTTCTGATAAATTTGGGACAGATGGTGGCGATTCGAATGAGAGCTTCTGGCAATCCTCTTGATGCACATCAAAACAAGCGAAGTTTGGAAAAGAGGTTAGTTACATAAACTTTGAATGCTGTACATTGTTAGTCTAATTAGTTTTTCAAGCTTCGACTGGATAAAAGCTCGTTCTTGCTATAACTTCATGAACTATATATATATTATACACAGCATGAGTGATCAGACATTGGCAAATAACCGATAATTCTTGGCATCAAGGCTTATTTGTCTCACAGCTGCAACTGCTGCTATAACCCCCAATACTGAGAAAACCACAGCTATGCCACAATTCAACCAAAAAACAAGACCCCTCTTTGATGGTTTGAATGTTAGGTTGAAGAAAACAACAGGAAGTACGAAGTCAAGCGGCATGAAACCAAATGCTCCGATCACTGCATTGATGTCCCCAAAAAACGGGAGCATTGCAGCGATCGTAGTCGCTATAATGACTGAGAGTGATCTTGCTATCACTCTTGGGACTACATTTCGTGCAGAGAACTCCCCACTCTTGGGGTCTGCGAATGTTCGTTCCAGAACTTCGTTTGTTGGTTGCAAGTAGACCTATAGAAATCATTACAGATTTAGAAAAGTCCCAATAGATCCAAAGTGAACATAATTGTATCGTTTTCTTATTCTCACCACTGCAACAGCTGATAGCTGGAGAATAGTGAAGAGATTGATCATTAGAATGAACCATTTGGGGACCAAAGGCTTTCCATCTTCCAAGAAATTGGTAAGAATTAGGCCATCAGCTTCTTTACCAAATGCCCAGTACCCAGAAATGGCAACACTGAAGAAAGTAACTGTTACCACTGAATAGCAAACACACAGCCCTTTGAACATCTTCCCTTTAACTGGTGGTGCTAGTGTTGCCTACAATGTCGTCACAGTAAGAACACAGGTATATCACTTGGAATTTTTTCGTCTTGATTTGATGTTGCATCTCATATGATATAACATAAGATAGATGAAGTGAGATCACCTGGATTTCTGGGATAATACCATTGCCAAAAGTGGTGGCAATAATGGCTAATGCATTGAAAAACCCGAAAATTTGCGTTTCTTTGTTGCTACTCAGAGAATAGTCTTTTCTTGGTCCCTTGGATGAGTTTCCTGGAGAAAATTTGATAAGCTAATCACTGTAAGAATTTCATGGAATATTGATAGGTGATGTTAAAACGTAGAAGCAAATGTGTTTATAAATTAATAGTTTTACCAATATGGATGGAAGCAGCAGCTGCACATGCACTGTAGGTAAGACATAGTAGCAGAGAAACCAAGTTGATGTGCCTTAGAGAGTGAAAAGATGGGATTTGAGCTAAAATTAGCATAAGCCCACCAAATATTATTACAAATTCGTAAAGCTTCATGTTTTCTTCTGGACTTGTCAGCAAGTATATTGTCTGCAAAAACCAATTATTCAAGTTACTTTACATGATATATTTATGAGTAGGATCCTAGTGAGATCAACTCTAATGAATCTAATTCTGTAATATAGGTCAACTCACGATCTATAACTTACAAATAGATATTGCCTTGTGAATAGTGAGGCTCATATGTGTGACGATCTTATATACATTTACTAGTATAGGGCTCGTGTCTACACGAGATTTTATAAAAAAAACTAAATAAAACTTGGTAAAATTTGAAAAATTTAAATATTATTTAAATATTAAAATTAAACTTATGTTTTGTGTAGTACATATTGCTTAATTTAACATTAAATGTAACATAATATGATTAAATAATTATTTGACTGTAGATTATAATTAGTTCCATTTGCAGAGGATCATAATTTTTTTTTTCCAAACAGAATAAATAATTTATTGTTATGACTTATATTATTTAATACACCCATAAATTTTTTAAGTAGGACTTTTATTTTTAACATCTATAACAACCCTCAATTTTTCTTTTCAAATACGATAAAAAATTAAAGTCAACTTTAAAAATAAATTTCATAATTTATTTTAAAACACATTCAAATCAGCCAACCTTTATTTTAGTTTTATTTATTTATATTTAATTTAACAAATTTCAAATATATAAATAATTTATATTATTGAAGTTTAGGATATGTTGTTTAGATAAATCTATATATTTATATATTATTTAATCAGTAATGTTTCTTAGTAACATAAAATTTGAAGTGATTAATTAGCTATATTTAATGTGAAAATATTGTATGCTTGCCATGTGTACCTATGATCTTACTCATACATACATACATATATATATATATATATATATATATATATATATAAAGATGCTTATATTTAATGAGTCTTGATAATAATAACGTTTATAAATATTTTCCGATGCATATATTTTAGGGTATGTAATTTATTTGTATAAGCAAACATTTAATTTCAATAAATTCTATATCTCTTGGTCCATCTGAGTTAAAGCATCAGACCTCTTTGACAGCACTCATTATTAATTCGTGTTGCAGACAAGAACCCAAAAGTATTTAAAAAATTGAAAATTTTAAAAAAGAAAAAGAAAAAAAAGAAATGATAATAGAAAAAAGTGTGTAAGAAAGAAAAACCTTGAGGCACTGGCCTCCCAAAAGAGTAGAGCCAACAACAGCACCATAGCAGACCATGAATTGAATGGGTCCCACATAATACTTCCCCCATTTTGGTCCTGCAGTGCCAACACATGATACCATACATACACCATCCATCTTTCATATAATGTTTTATTTCATGTTTCTTAATTAAGATACATATATTTTTGAATAGAAAAACCTAATTGCTCTTTTTCGATCTTGCCCAAATTAAATAATTCATTCAATTTCTTTACTAAGTTTTTAAAGATTTCTTTTTCAATCAATTTCACATTCCTTAATTATTATCAATCATCACATATAATTTTGAAAAATGAAATACTATTTATAAAGTCAATCTGTAAATATTTACGTATATTTTTGTAATGCAACCTTATTGCAAATCACATTCAAGGCAGTGTAGTGTAAATAAAGGAGAAAAGACACAAAACCTTTAATGTTAATTAATTGGTCAACATGTATAAAATATTCTGTTGTAATATAGTCCTCTCATATTTTTTTTAAGTGGCCTAAAACTTATACTATTGGACCAATAAAATTAAAGAAAAACTAATGGGGAATGAGATTTAGGCAAATTAATAAACACACAAAATTATATAATACCGTTATTCTGAGGTTTCATTGCCCCAACTCAAAACCCATTTTTTCAAAACTCAATCTTTATACTGTGGATTAAATTGGCCATTTAGATCAGTGATATATTCTCATAAAATCTCCTCATTAATGAATGAGCTTTAAAGCAACTTTAATATGACCTAATTTCAAGTTTTAGGCCCAAACTTATAGTTTCTTGAACACCAAATTTGACTTCTGAACTAACGAGACAAAAGAACAAATTACGTGGAAACTGAAACTGTGGCTTGCACCATACCACGTGTTGAATATATATAGACTGGTTGAATATATATAGACTGAAAATGTGGTTTGCACCATACCAGAGAAGAAAAAGGGAAAATGGAAAATAATATACCATGAAATTGTGTTTTAATTTCAAACAGAAAAACTGAAGTAGTAAACTTGTTTCATGTTTTAAATAACAAGAATGATTCAATTTCCAACATCTTCCATATCCTTTAGAATGTATGAAACAATGGGAGTGTAAGTGAATTGGGCCCAATCTCATTAATACTCTAACTTCACAGACTTACGTGCTTAATTGAACAATAATTGAATTCACAGACATTTACTTTAAAAAAAATCAAATTGAAGCAAAATTTATTTTAGGAATTTAAACCGTTTTATATATATTATTCAGATATCAAAGATGAGTCGAACTCGAACTTAAAAAAAGAAAAACTCAATCAAGTTCGACTCTTGAAAATTTTAATCAAGTTTGAGTATGACAATATTTAGTTCAGCTCGTTACACCGATATAAGAGAGATGTACGTACCTAGTATGTAATAGGCCATGTCTCGAAATCTAAGATATCGATGACCCAATTCAGCATGATGTTCAAGAACGAGAGATAACAAGTTGTACGAGTAGAAAGTGATGAGTGCTCCGATGAGGAGGCTTAAAATTCCGGCGACCCATCCCAATGATGCTAAGGCAAATGGAAGGCTGAGCAACGCCGGAGCTACGATCGACGTTGTCAAGTGGTATCCACTATGTATCCACGATCCTTCATAGTTTTCATTTCTTAATTTTCTTATATAGTAATTGCTAATATATAATTACTCTAATTATAACTTTTACTCATATCTAATTTGTCTAACTGCAATTAATAAACAATAAAAGAATGGAAACAATTGAACAATTTGTCAGTTTAATCACATGTATTGTTATTACAATTTCTATTTTAAAATAATCATCAATACCACGTGTATTCAATAATATTATTATTGAATACTTTTTATTTAATTTTCATTTATTATTTAAAATAATCATCAATACCATGTGTATTCAATAATATTATTATTGAATACTTTTTATTTAATTTTCATTTATTATTTAAAATAATGATCTATTAGTGATCTCTCTTTTATTTCAATTTTATATGTTTCAAAGATGAAATCATTTAATAGTAATATGAATTAGTAATATAAAATAGGGTTAAAAAATTTGAAGCGTGCATCATTTTTGTGTTTTGCGATGTAAGCTTATTTCTAATTTTTTTGGGCCCACATTGAAATTTTGGTATGATTTATGCTATTGAAGATCATAAATTGATTTGGAGCTTTTGTTTGATTTGAGACTTAAAGTCTTTTGACGTAAATTTTCATGTTATTAAATAAAAAAAATCCGAATTTGATAAAAAAAAAAAAAAAAAAAAGGAAAACAAGCTTAGTTTTCAAAGTTAAAAATCAGAGAAAAAATATATATAAATAGTAAAATGAAAAAAAAAGATCATATCTTAGATTTTTTTATTTATTTTCTCTATAAAGTAGAAAATGAATATATTATTTAAAATATAATATCATAGTTTTTGATGTCCATATATACTTTGGGGGCAGGGGATAAAAAAGTGCTCAAATTCCCATGCCTAAGGAAGCAAATATTATCAATCAAGCTCTATATTATCAACATAAACCCCTAAAATCCCACAAACCTCAGTGTTCAATTTCATTACAAACAAATATATAAGAGAGAGGGAGAGAGAGAGAGAGAGAGAGAGAGACCTCTGGATTTTAGAACAAACTGTGCACCAGCGTCTAGTTGTTTGCTATCTTCTGGACCGTCCAACTCTCCACCATTTGATCCAAAGCTTCCCATTATATATGTTTCACTCTTTTTATTTGTTTTTGATGATGCTCAATATACTAAATATATTATATATAAATATATATATATGAAGAAGGAGAGAGAGAAAGAGAGAGAGAGTATATATAGGTAGAAGGAGAATATTCATATGCTGCCAAACATCTCTGCCGTGATTGAGAACCTCTTTGTCTCAAGAACAAAATTGCTATTTAAATTACTAAAAAGTAGGTTATATATGTTAAATAATGTATAAGAGGATTAATATAATATTGGAATGTTTAGAGTTTCATTTTAAAATATCAAGAAAGTATTTTATATTAATTAATGGAAGAAGATCCGATCACGTATTAACTATTGATCACACATACTCCAATATGAAATGAGCTGTGAGATAACGACAACTAATCGATCAAACTATTTATGGAAGAAAAGGCCAAATTACTATTTATACCCTTTAAATACAACATAAGTTGTTTTATGGCAAAACCTTTTGTGCACAAGGCAGTGGCGTATCCAGGAATTTTAAATTGGGGGTACGAACAAATAAATAATAGATAATAGAAAAAAAATTATGCATATCCATTGTTTCATATATAGTCTTACTACCAAGATAATCAAATACATAAGATATTACAAAAGATTCAAGTAATAAGCTACAATTTGGTTCTTCGACTCTTCATTTTTTGGAAACGATCTATGACATCATCATCAGGAATTTGCAAGAACACATCTTTCTCAATGAAAGTGACCAAACAATCATTTAATAATTGATCACCCATACTATTCCTCAATTTATTTTTGACATAGCCCATTCCTGAAAACACTCTTTCAACACCTGCAGTAGCGACCGGGAGAATCAACACCAACTTGATAAGTAAAAAAATTACCGGATAAGTAACATGTTTGTTCGTTTCTATTAACATCTTCGAAAGGGCACCAAGATCATGCAAACCCCGAAACCTATCATCTTTTTGCATATCTTCAATGAATATATCGAGTTGGCATTCAAGACTCATCAAATCAATACTTGAAAATTCGGATGGATAAAATGTGGCAAGTTTAATAACTTTTTCTTTGTCAAAAGAAGAGAAACCATCTTTAGGACTTAAACAAGCCATGCACGTAAGCAATTCCATATTCACCTCATCAAATCGATCATTGAGTTCATTAAGCTGTAAATCAATCACTCCTAGAAAAACTTGAATCCTAAAATGTTGAAGATTCGTCTCTTGTTGTACAAAACGTCTTGATCGTCCCCTTGCCTTATAAGGAACATCCATATTGGGAACCTCAATGTCATACTTGTTGCAAAATAAAGTGACCTTATTCAAGAGAGTTTCCCATCCACAATCTCTTGTTTTTTGCAACAATTGCTTGGTTAAAGAAACAAGAGACATAGCATTAACAATATCTTGATCTCTTCTTTGCAAAGCAAGACACAAATCATTAGTGTACCCAAAAATAGTCAACATCAAGTGTGCCATGAACACAAAATCAAAGGACTCTAATGAGAACAAAATGGCTTGAGCTTTTACCTTATCTTCTGAACATGAGGCATTCTCCCCAACCATGACGAGTACCTCAACAATTGTAGAAAACATATGGATAACATTCAAAAGAGTTTTATAATGAGACCCCCAACGAGTATCCCCCGGTCTTTTCAAACCAACCTCTTGATTCAAACCTGACCCACTCTCAAGTTCACCAATTTCCAAGGCTTGAGCAATTTTTTGAGCTTGAACTACTCGAATCATTTCTCTTCTCTTACAAGAAACTCCAACTATATTCAACAAATTTGCAAGAGTTTCAAAAAACCAACCACAATCGTTGTTTTTCTTAGCAACAACAACAAGTGTTAATTGAAGTTGATGAGCAAAACAATGAACATAACAGGCACATGGAGTATCTTTCATAATCAAAGTCTTGAGACCATTAATCTCACCTTTTATGTTGCTCGCCCCATCATACCCTTGCCCTCGAATCTTCGATGGACTCAATGAATGCTCCATAAGTAAAGATATAATTGCATTTTGAAGTGTCAAAGCCGTGGTATCACCAACATGTATTAGTCCAAGAAAACGCTCCACTACCACTCCTGTTTTACAATCAACATAACGCAAGCAAAAAGCTAATTGTTCCTTTTGAGTCACATCACTTGACTCATCAGCCAATATAGCAAAGTATTCATCACCAAGTTCTTCTATAATGCACTTAGTTGTTTCTTTTGCACAACAATTGATGAGATCTTTTGAATTAAGGAAGACGTCATTTGATTATTAGCTGGAGCATTTGTAAAAATAACATTTCTAACATCTTCATTATGTGCTGCTAGCCATTTCAAAAGCTCAAGAAAATTTCCCCTATTAATTGATTCTTCACTTTCATCATGCCCACGAAATGCCAACCCTTGGCGCAAAAGAAACCTCAAACAACTAAGTGAAGCTTTCAAACGACTTTCATACTCACTTCGAATCGTATCACTTGCATTATCAAAAGCATATACAATAGATTTTTTTTTGAGTCTCTTAGATTCACATACTTTTCATAAGCAAGATTATGAGCACTTTTAACCCCACCAACATGCTTCTCAAACCTATCCAGCTTATTCCACGATCTAAATCCTCCATTAACAAATGCATCTCCCCCCACATTAAGAAATACTTCATTCTTGAACAAATAACAAACGAAACAAAATGCTGCATCTTTCTCAATACTATATTCAAGCCAATCATACTTTTTGAACCAAGAGACGCTAAATCGACGTATTCCTCCAAGTTCTCTTTGAGGGAAGTTATGATTTTTCGGTTGACATGGTTCTTTAAGGATATATGCTCTTCTCACTGCATTTCGTTGTTTTGGAGAATAATCCATTATATTTATTCTTTTCCCTGGATCGTGGGGAAGAAGTTCGACATCATATAAAAATTCTTCCTCTTCTAATGCTACTCTACTTTCCCTTGAACCACTTAATTCCATTTTGTTCTCTTGAATTTGGGGTGAATTAAGTGATTGAGAAAAAGACTCACCATCTTCTTGAGGCACTTCGATATCTCTTTGTAAAGAACAAGAATCCCCTTGAGATTTTGTTTTCTTAAACATAAATTGTCGAAGATCGGGTTGCTTTTCCATTGTCTTTATTTTCTTTGATTTAGGAGTATTCTTCATCCTAATAAAATTGATAGTAAATAATAAGAATAAAATCAGTTCTATAGTAAATTAACAATTACAATTACAACCCATGTAAATATAACAACACATTTGTCATAAAATCAATCAATTTCATTCATAAACATGAAAAACATAAACCCTAAATTATGAATAAAAACAACATCAAGTTCACTAAATAATAATCTACATCATATATTAAATAAGAATACATATAAAATATGAAGACAAAATAAGTAAATAATTTTAAAAAAAAAATACCTCAAAATTTTGGGAAGAGCCTCCTCACTTGAGTTGAATCTGTTCGACAGTAGCCAGCCAGTAGGAATGAAACTAAATGAAAAGGGAGGTAGCATATTTCAATTGCTTTTAATTTAGATATAATGGCATTTTTGTAATTATTATGATGAATAAGGGTATTATAGGAATTATGTAAATATATATAATTTTTTTTTCAATTTGGGGGTACAGCCGCTGGCACAAGGTGCACGGATCCAAATCTGTGCACAATAATACTATTATATTATATGAAGTAATACTGTTATATTATATGAGTGATATTGTTATATTATATATAGTTTTAACAGTATTACTCATATAATATAACAATATTACTTCATATAATATAACCGTATTATTGTGCACAAATCTGAATTTGTGCACCTTGTGCACAGGAGTGTCACTCTTTATACCACTAAAAATAAGAATCTTTTTTTACCTATCCTTCTTCCAAAGGACAAATATATTTGTAGGTTCACTTCAATTATATCATTTAATGCTTAATTTATGTCGTGTAACTTATTATATCGTGTAATGTTTGAAATTCATAATTATTTTGTTGTATAATATGTGAAAATCGACTATCATGTCTATAACATGTATTATATCTTATAATGTCTATAAATCGAATATTATGTCTTAATTAACAATTAAAAATCGACTTTTATATCGTGTAAAACCTAAAATCGATTATTAAATTGTGTAACAAAATTTTACAAAGAATTTTTTTTTTGTCTATGTCTGTGAAATAGGTCAAAAAAGCTAATTAAAAGCAGCTTTTATCCAAAAGAATAATTTAAGTTTTTGGCGCGACTATGGAAGAAATACATAATATTACATATATATTATATATACCCCTAATAAATGGGGACTATTTCAATTTTGACTCATTTGCCTTTTGAATTTTGAGGTGAAAATTTTAATTGAAATAGACTTCTTTTCTTGTGTGAGGAAATTTTGGCTACAAAATATGCGGTTTCTAATATATTTAAAAAAAAAAAGGTTAAATACAATTGTCATCGATCTATCCCTCCTATTTTTTATCTTTATCATATTGCATTTATATGAAGGTAAAATGTAAATATAGTTGGTGTTTTGAAATGACATCATGCAAGTTTGTTTTAGGGATCTTGATTGTGAGATTAAATTTCATCTAACAGATTTATATAAAAATGATTGATTTTGACTTAATAATAAGGTGAAATAACTTGGGTGGAGCTTCGATTTCATGATTTCACCGTAAATTTTGCCTAATATTTTCTGAACATGTAAAAATTTACATTAATAAATAATTTAAAATCTTGTAAGATATAATGCACATGTTCTAAATTTCCATATGACCTAATTAACCTTTTTTTTCTTTTTTCTTTTTTTCCTTTCCTATATAAGTTGCCTATTAGCTAAGTTAGCTAGGATTAATCATCCTCAAAATAAGTAAACACATCTGGTAATATATATATATATATATTTGATAAAGTTAGTATTTGAATTATATGCATGATCATGTGTATTTCCTTGATTTTATCTAATCTGAATGTTGAATAATGTTGAGCTGGAGTAGCCTTCATGAATTTTTCAGCGAATAATTTTTTAATGCCAACATACAAATCCTAAATTCATACAATTAAATTCGATCTGTTTTCATGTGATCTCATACGGCAACACACGTCCCAGTGTATCGCCCTGCATGTCCACACTCGCCCTTACATGTTCATGCCTCATCAAACAAGTAATAAATACTTCATTTGTTTCCAAATAAATATCATTTTGAAGTTTTTTGTCATTAAGAAACATAAAAAATTGGACAAATGTATGTACCCCTAGCTAATCAAGGAATTTAAAATTCAAAATTGAAAAGAGGATCAAATTAATTCCATAAAAAATATTATATTAATTCCCTAAATTTTACCTAAGAAATATTAATAGGGATAATTTGGGAATAAAATTTTAAGTCTAAAATAACACTTAATTTGAAAGAAAATTTAAACTCCAGAATGACACTTAGTTTGAAATGGAGGGATAACATTTTAGTTATACTAATACTACCTTTTAAATTATGACAGTCATACATCTCAATCAAACAAATAATATTTTTTAGTTATACGATTAATACATTTTAGATTAAAATAATATCTTTTAGTTATACAATTAATACCTTTTATATTATGATAATAATACTTTCAACAAGGTCGAATTTATGATTTTGAATCAAGGGGACAAATTTATTTCATATCAAAACATAAAATAGATTGGAGACTGAAAATTATATAAATGACAAATTCTTACGGTATAAGGGGAGCAGACTCTTATAAATTAATGATATAAATAAAAAATGAAATTACATATAAAAAACAATTTTCAAAGTCCAAGGGAGCAATTGCACCTGCCTTTCAATTAAATAAAAGTTAGAATTCATCCAATAGAACCATCAAATTATAAAAATTTGTCAATAATTTTGAGAAATGAGAATCCGATCATAGAAGGAAGATTCCATGTATTGTTCTTGCATTGAAGGAAAGTAAAGAAAAAAGAAGAGGAAGAGAAAGAAGAAATAAAGATGAAGAGATGAAATATGAAATTTGATGGAGAGAAAGGCAAACATTGATGAAGAAGAAGTGATAGAAGAAAAGAAGAACAAAAAAAAAAGAAAATAATCCTACAAATTAAATAATATCTTTTGAATGAGTCTTTTGTGAGACAAGTCATTCCACAACTTACACCCTATAATTTACGTGTTGTTTGTGGATAATGAGGTTCCATCTCATAATATTTATTCATGAGATGATTAATTAATCTTTTAATAATAATAATAATAATAATAATAATAATAATAATAATAATAATATCTTTATGTTATAATACTAATATTTTTCAGAATTTGAATCTTATTACATCATAAGTTGCAGTGGACACGCGAATCGTGGGATAGATCGAACTGCACCACTCTATTTAATGTTTTATATAATGTGATATCGCTTATGAGATTGTGAGTTCAGTTACATTTACAGTTGTTAATTTTTCTTGAAAGGTATATATTATTATTTAACAAAATATTCTGTAAGTTCTTTTTTTCAAATGTATTCCATGCTTTGACGTGTTAAGAAAATAAATAAATAAATGGAAAAGCTGAAATTTCAAGTTGAATTCGATGACTTTAATTTAATTTAAATATTTTGGTTTGGGACACAATCATACAATATCAACTGAAGCTGCGGATTGTGATTAGTTCATCATAACAAGATTAATGCACCTTATTGTAGAATTCACCATTAAATTAGTAAACAATTAACAGTTGACCAAGCTCGTTATCGTTTGTTGTCTTTACTGCCACGTCAGCATTTGAATTATTGTCTCCAAAAATATGATAACAAATAAAATTATACTTATCTTGTGCATCCCGACAAATTCAGAAATTTACAAAAAAAAATATTAATAATGTTGATGTAGCTGGCGTAGCACATGCTTATTAATTGTACAAGTTTAACATAATATATTTTCATAGATAACCAATACTTTTTTTTTTCTTTTTTATCGACATATCTTAAAAGCTTCATTTTTTTTAAAGTTATTCAACATAAAAGAACATAATTTGATTTCATTTTACCCATTTTGTATTTTTTATTTTACTAATATATAAGTCATGTCTATAATACCATATTATTGTTGTGTAGTGTATATAAATTGGCCAAACTACATAAAAAAAACCATGATATTTTCTCATAAATATAACCAAACATTTGGAATCAAAACAAAAAAAAGATAGATAATAATGCATGACGTTAGTTATACTTTGCAACTCGATCATTAGTCAATTTTTTCACTAATCTAATGATGATGTGTCTAAACACTAGTTACAAGAAATTAATCGGTGTGATTAATCCTAAATAATTAATAGTAGCAATTAGGCCATATATGAATGTTTTTATAGCAAATACACAATTTCAATCAAAGAAGTAATGATATAATAATCCATTATCTTATAAAAACATAAGATGAATGTTAGCACTAAACGATTATCCCACAATTTAGGGAAGGATTCTCCCTTTGACATAAGGGACTTCAACCTAAAACTTTTCTAAATTTTATTAACTCAATAAATGTATAATTTTCCAATATACAATTATACATGTTGACTTTTAGAGTTTGGACACTAAATTTAGAAATATTTAGTCCCCAAATCAAATTTGCCCCTCCAAAACTAAATCTGAGATGAATTATTTATATGAAATCCATGTGACAAGATAGTATATTAAATCATCAAATTGGGACAGTTGGGAACAAAAAAATAAAGAGACAGCAGAGAGAGATTCTAATAGAGTATAAAAACAAACAACTCCAACTCTCACTCATATGCCAGCTCACTCCAACTCAAATCCTCTCTCCTTATTACAATCAAGTTCTTACAAGGGGGGAATGATCCAGTAGATCTGCACCACACCGAAGCTGAAAACAGAGCATCCCCTGTTTCAGAATCAATGGCTGAGATCTCTGTTGAAAATCTTGCAGTGGAATGGCTGCTGGGATCAACGGCTGATATCTCAGGCCAAATGCAGCATATCTGGGATATTATCAGAGCTTCATTCTTGGCTCCAATGGTGACTGTTTCTCTCTACATATGCTTGGTTTTGTCGACGATGCTCTTTGTGGAGTGGATTTATATCCTAGTTGTCGTTTTATACGTGAAGATCTTTCGTGGAAAAACCGACAAGGGATACAAATGGGAGGCAATTAAGGATGATGAAGAAACAGGGAATGCAGGTTTTCCTATGGTTCTTGTACAGATACCTCTGTATAATGAAGAAGAGGTGAGTTTGTTATTGAATTCACACACACACATAGGGGTATGTGTGAGAGAAAGATGAGCAGTGTTTTGTGTGGTTTGTAGGTTTACAAGCTTTCGATTGGTGCAGCATGTAAGCTCTCATGGCCAGTTGATAGGCTACTCATTCAAGTACTTGATGATTCCGATGATATTATCATCAAGGTATTCATGTTTTTTTTTTTTTTTTTTAATAATATTATTTTAAATATTCAATTCTACCTTGGTCTCTCATTTTTGGCAGTGACTTTTTAGTTTTGATAATTGAATGCCAAAAGGTTGGTTTTCTTATGATTTTGTAGAAAGGGATAGGGGTATTTTTCTCCTAAAAGATTTTTTTATTCCCAAATTTACTTTAACATATAGGTCATTATGTAAAGAAATGATTTGATTAATGTCAATATGTAATTGTCCTTAGTGAGTACTGCTATAAGAGTGATATTGTAATTTTAAATGAAAACATATATATAGCTAAAAAGATATTCTAATTAACTTTAGCAAATATAAGATAGTTCCTTGAGGATTTTTAATGATTAGTAAAACACGTCAAATTCTGTTAAAGACAGAAGTTTCCAAAAATGTCAAATGTATGGCAAGAATGTTTCAAAACTTGGAATTAAATAAATGAAAAGTGTAGGGAATGTATACCTTAAATCTTGAGATTAGGGGAGAGATATTTCAACAAAAATATGTCATGGATAAGTTCACATTCCGAATTTGTAGAAACTACACTCACTATCAGCAGATTAGGGGACACCTCATTTCTACCAAAAGCTTATTCGAGATAGAGTTTAATTCCCACAAGTCCTTTAAAACCAGTGCTTGAACTAATGAGGATAATTATTCGATCATGTCACGTCCAATCTAATTAAAAAAAAAAATCCTATGTAAAGGACTGTCCTCAAAGTAATTTTGTCATTTTACAAAAATTAGTTGTGCACGAGGAACGCAAAATTTAACTGAAACCACACTTTTCTTAATTAACATCTTTGCTCACGTCACATCTCTTCCTAACATGGAATATATAGTAATCCAAGATAACGTGGCATCAAGATTATTAGTACTTCTATAACATTTGAGATAAATTCTTTCCTTCATATTCCCTTCATAGTTTTCATTAAATGGGACATATAATATTCACATTTCAAGGAAAAGTCGTGTATTAAAATAATACTAAGATAAAATTCACACTTCAATTACAATTATGCGAAAAATATACACGTGATTTTTGTCGGATAGAAATTAATAATTCTGAAAACTATATTTCTTTTAATAATTCCGAAAACTATTGAACAAAATTGGGAATAACATGAGTTTGTGTAAGGTTGTAGGATAAAGTTGAGAAGGAATGTTTGAAGTGGGCTAAGGAAGGGATTAACCTTAGATACCTTGCTAGAGAGACAAGACGAGGATTTAAAGCTGGATCACTTAAAGAAGGTTTGGAGTGTGAATATGTTAAAGAATGTGAGTATGTCGTCGTCTTCGATGCTGATTTCCAACCCGAACCGGACTTTCTTCGACAAATTGTTCCGTTTATTACTCACAACCCTGATATTGCCCTTGTACAAGCTCGTTGGAGGTTTGGTATGCCTTATCGCTATTTTTTTTATCTTTATGGTATAGATTCATATAAATAAAATGATATGATTCTATTGGTGCGAAAAACGGTTGTATGACCTTCATTTTGATTCTGTGTACTGGAAAGGTACGTAAAAATATCAAATTTTGGCTATAAAATGAAAGAATGAAGAATTGTATGAAGTGGCTAATATATATATATATATTTTTCCACAAGTGGTTATAAAAGAAACCACTTCATTTTATCTTTATTTTTATCATCTATATATATCACATAATATATATTGAGTTCGGAATTGAGGTTTCCACGAAATTTAATGGATACTTAATTCAGTTGATGAACATTTTTATTGGCTATAAATGTATAATAATTAT
Organism: Scutellaria minor; assembly: GCA_954870855.1. Lineage (NCBI taxonomy): Eukaryota > Viridiplantae > Streptophyta > Magnoliopsida > Lamiales > Lamiaceae > Scutellaria > Scutellaria minor. The sequence goes on from OX940729.1 coordinate 9,100,550, forward strand.
TAGAAAGATGGAAAAATTAATGCATGATTAATGTTGCAGTGAATGCAGATGAATGCATGTTGACTAGATTGCAGGAAATGACTCTGGACTTTCACTTCATTGCTGAGCAACAAGTTGGATCCTCTCTCCATTCCTTCTTCGGCTTCAATGGTATGTATCTAATATTATTTGTTTTTTCTATATTTATATATATATATATATATATATATATCATCAAACAATAATTCTGACATGCCTAATCATCGCCAAATGATCAAATCCAATATTTGAATTGTTTTGTCTAGTGTTTCAAATCATTAGTTTAATCATCAATAATAAAAAATTTAGTATTCAAAATACGATCAGAAGATCTCCCGTATCTTAGATACACTGGTTGAGGGTATTCCCCATTTTCTTTTCAATAACTTAAGTCGGGGTATTCCACCTGTTGAGTCGAGCCGAGCTGAGCTGATAAAAAAACGTATTAATTTCAGATTGTTTTTTTTCTTTATCAAATGCCTAAATTAGGAAAAAATTCACGGTGGGAAATTAGGAGTTTTTTTATGTAATAAAGATCAAAGATAATCTTAAAATAAAATTGTATAGAAATATAAAATCACAATTAATTTGAAATAAAATTTAACTTTGTTAAAAGATATTTATTTTAATTGGAAAGGTGTAATTAAATATCATTTCGAACCACAATATTTAAAAATTGATCCTAACTAAAATACAACTAACCCTATATATTCTCATTTTTCAATTTTAGAGAAAAATCAATAAATTTTGTAATATACCACATATATTGGAAATTTTGAAAATGAGAATTAAGATTGATAATGTACTACGACGACTACTAATAATAATAATTTGAAATTGATTTTGACCTGATTTCGAACCGTTTGAATTCAACATTTGAATGCACCATTCATATTATTCATCTGTTGAAAAACATATTCATATTTCACAAAAGTACAAGTTTTAAATTTTAAGAATGTATTTTTTATAACGTATGAAATTAATCTCACTTACAAGTTATAAACTTTTATTTATACATTATTTTGCAAATGGTATCACACAATGAATCAACCATGAAATGATATGACAAATTTAATGGTTGATTCATTTATGTGAGATAAATCGAATCAACACTCGATTAACATAGAGCCAGCGGTCCATTGATATGACAAATTTTTTTGTATGAGGTAATCATTTTATATCAGGTAATAATTATATTTATCATGTAACAATATTACTTATTACATAATAAAAATAAAAGTGTTACTTGACCGATTACTATTTTCCAAACATATTATTTTTGCTAAAACATTGTTTATTACATTTGATAACATAAAAGCATCTCAGGAACTGGTGGAATATGGAGAATTGCAGCAATCAACGATGCTGGGGGTTGGAAAGATCGAACAACGGTGGAAGACATGGATCTTGCTGTTCGTGCTGCTCTCAATGGCTGGAAATTTCTCTACGTAGGAGATCTCCAGGTAATTCGTTTTCGATTTTCACCAATTTAAGTCTCTTCATCAACCCTTCTTCCAATGCATGCTAAGTGTTTGTAAAAATGCCGCAATTGTGTTTCGATTCGAATAGGTGAAAAGTGAACTTCCCAGTACTTTTAAAGCGTTTCGTTCTCAGCAGCATCGCTGGTTTAGCGGCCCCACTAGTTTGTTCAGGCAAATTGCCATCGACATTGCTAAGAACAAGGTTTGTTTACTTACAGTTGTGAATGGATAAATATTTGAGTTTTTCGATGGCTGAGATAAACCCTTTGACCTTTGCAGAAAGTGACACTGTGGAAGAAGGTTTATATAATGTACAACTTCTTCTTTCTCCGAAAGATCGTTGGCCATACATGTATCTTCTTTTCTTACTGTGTGGTGTTACCATTGACAATTCTGGTACCTGAAGTTCATGTCCCAAAAGGGGGAGCCATTTTTATGCCTTTGCTTATCACTGCCATAAACGTCGTCATAGCAACTCCGAGGTTTTGTGTTCATTATCTTGAGTGTTTGAAAATCCAAACTTTGATCAAATGAGTGCATTTCTTAGCTTGTTTGCTGACGAGAATTCAATGAAGTGTAGGTCACTCCATCTTATTGGTCTTTGGATTTTTTTCGAGGGTGGCATGTCTATTTATCTCACGAAAGCTTTATTCATGGGCCTACTGGGGACAAAGAGAGCTAATGAATGGCTCGTGACAAAGAAATTCGGAGATGGTACTGAGATTAGAACCCACAGTGAATTGGCTCCATCAATGAAATCATGGTTTCAGGTTCTCAAAGACAGGTTAGTTTTCACTTTGTTTCCCTTCTGTGATGCTATGGGCATTACCAGAGAAAATTGCAAATTTAGAACACTATTTTTAGGTCATTCACTAATGAAGGACACTAACTTTTCGTAGCTAAATATTGAGATACTAACTTTTCAATTTGAGTGATTTTAGGACAAAAAACCCAAAATCACGAATTTCGGATCCAATTGCATGAGATTTGGGCTTTTTGCCGAAGTGATTGGGCCCGAAATTCGTGTGATTTGGCCCAAAATTTTTGATTTCGGGTTTTTTTGTCTTAAATTGCCCAATTGAATAGTTAATATCCTAATGTTGGGACCAGAAAAGTTAGTGTCCTTTAGTAAATGACCTAAAAATAGTGTCCTAAATTTACCACTTACAAGAATGATTGTTTGATGTCATGAGTTTGAAGGATTATTTGATCTGATACTTAGTTTTGTGATTTTCAAGAATACTTTTGCCTGAGCTGGGATTTGCTGTGTTTCTATTCATCACCGGACTCTATGGCTTTGTATACAGAAAGGATTACTATTCCATATACATCTTTCTTCAAGCCATTACCTTAACAATCATGGGATTCGGCTTTTTTGGCAAACAACTTCCTTGCTAAACCTTTTTACCACTGCTCAACACAGAAAGTAATGAGTTTACAAGTGAGGCTTTGATTGATGATACTCATGTTCATAACTGCTAACATGGTCAAGGTTTTTGTTCATTAGTAGCAATAGACAGTTTAGTAGATTGTCCTTTATCAATCTCTTGAAAAGGAATACTCATGATGACATGATAGTGTATGATAGATACTTCATGATAACTGTGACATTACCATCGATTTAATCATTCATCATTCAAGAATCGAACCCATTTTTCTAAAGCATATATTCCATGTTGGTGTCTCGTATTCGATGCTCCTTTTCTGTCGAAAGGGGTTGAGAGATGTTGGATGTTCTTTTCCATTATTGGATTATTATCATATGTTGCCATGAATTTGAAAAATCAAGTGGATAGAAAGCAACATGAGCTTATTAAGGATTTGGTCACTAGGAATTTTCATATGAATCAGTTGTGGGAATTCTTGTTCTTTTAGCACTTAAGTTTCTGAAACACGTATGTTCTTCTGCAGTGAATCAATTTGGAGAGAGTTTTGGGAGAACTTATTCTTTGGTGTTTTCAATCTTGCATTTAATTTCATTAGTGCTCACGACGTGTTTAATGATGATTTTATATTCAATTGTTGCATGCATTGTTAAAAGAAAATACACAATTAAATATGAAGTCGAGAATTTAAACGACGAGCTGCACAAAGTGATTTAGATGGTGAAATGTACAATTTTTATAACCTCTCATTCAAACTTGTTCCCTTAAAAATTTTATGGTTTAACTTTCTAAATCACATGCATTTTGTAGTTAGTGAACCGTGTTAGATGCAAAGATAATAAAGTAAAATTCAGTTTTATTTTGAAAACAACACAATTTTTTTTAAGGGAATTTTTTTCTATAAATAGACAAATTTATGTATATTTTGTTAACCTATTAACGTGTCAATAGACGAATTATGAATCGACTGTAATTCTTGCTATTTTAATCATACCATATTTAATTCAACTTTTTTCTTTAGGACCCAACTTAATTAAGAACGTAACTAATAGCTTACCATTTTGAAAGCAGCTGAGAACACCATCTGCAACGAAATTTGAAAATATATCCTGAAAATTTTCAGCTATATCCTGAAATTAATTTTGAATTTTCTTATTAAGGGGGAGCCTTAAAGAAAATAAGTCGGATTAAATGGAGTAAGTTTGAAATAGTTAGAACTATGGTTAAATTAAACATTCTCATCAATATGACATCCCAACTCATTAACGAACATATTAAGTTATATTAATGGGGATAGACAATTTTTCACATGTAAGTATACTAACAATGATTTACTTGTTCAGGAAAATCTTTTATCGCAATTTTCTCCAAAGATCCCTCTATGTGAATTACCCAATATTCGTTCATAGTCAATAAACCATCGACGATCAGTTGAAGAACACCAAGCATTGATGGGTGGTGGGGACCCATATTGACTATCATGAGGTCTTTTCTTGTAATTAGTGCAATCATGAGTTTTTTCTCAAGTCATTCTCGATTTAAGACAATAATAACAAACTTAATAAAAAAAAAAAATCATTACAATTGGAAAATAGTATTAATTACAATTTTAGTAAGTTATATAATCTAATTTATCAATTATATACAATGAAATTTGATTAATATATAAATTGTTGAAACAGATGTATACTTTGTATTTGTAATAAAACGTGTTTGTCATATATTAGTTAATTTACTATTTAATTTTCTTTTCATTTATTCATACTAGCATAAGTCCAGTGCCCGATGCATGGGGCATATAAATTTTATTTTTTATATATTTTGATATGAAAAAGGTTAAACACAAAAAATAATAAATGTTTTGGTGGAATTTCGTTCTGATTTATTACATGTGTGACGCACGACCATAAAATTTAAATATTTCGAGTTTGATGTGAAAATGTTTATTTATGAAAAAATTATCAAGTTCTTGATATTTGGTAACTGTGTGATGCATGAACAAATAAATTTCAAGTGTTAGTAATTTTTTAATATAAAAATATTAATCATGAAAAACAATATAGTTCTTCAAAATTATTTCAATTTAATATACTACCCATATAATTTACGAATTTAAATATTCCTTATTTTCATCATATGTTGTTTAACTACTTTACTAATTGTTTTTGTCACAATTGACTTGAAAAAAACTTATACAAATATATGTTCAATAACTTATTTATAATGAGTATAAAACTGTGATATTATTGTATATTATAATCAAATTTTGATAATATTTCAATCTCATTTAGTACCCGTGTGATGTAGCGGATAAATTTTAAATGTTAGTATTTATTTGATATAAAAGTGATGATCATGAAAAACAATATAGTTCTTTAAAGTTATTTTAATTTAATCTACTACACTGTCTACCCATATAATTTATCAATTTGAAATATTTCTTATTTTCATCATATGTTGTTTTGACTACTTTACTAATTGTTTATTTCACAATTGGCCTGAAAAAAAAAAACTTGTGCAAATATATGTTCAATAACTTATTCATAATGAGTGTAAAATATTGATATTATTGTATATTACTCCAAAATAAAATTTCTAAATTTAACATATCATTAAAAAAATTATGTAATTTTTTTTTCCAAATATGATAAGTTTTTTTTTCTCATTTTTTCTCAATTTTTATGTATATACAAAATGATTTTCATACTATGGATATACATAAATTATGCAATATTCAATATATATAACTTATAAATTATAAAATAATAAATATTTATATTTCTATTTTAGAAAATGAAAATGAGATTAATAGGTTTTTATATAGATGACAATGAAATTTCATAATTAAAAATTCAAAATATTTAGAAGATATATGAATTTTTTTCTTTGTTGACATATTATCACTCTTATAAAATAGCAACGACTTTCTATTCTTCGAGATTAATAGTGAAGAATTATTATATAATTTGACATTACGAAATAGAAAGTATTTTTTATTAATTTTTTAAATGTATAAATATAAATGGTTTATTTTTGTAACATTTTTTTTGTAAATGATATTTTTTATACTCAATTTGTGGATTTTAATAGAAAGTTTATAAATTCATAAGTTTCATACTTCTATTTGTAAATTGTACGCAAAAATATCACACACACCTTTATTATTTTTAATAAGAATTAATATAGCATAGATTAGATAAGTATTTCAAAGCCATCTGATAAGTGTCATTTTTCACGTATTTTTGCGTATGTTGATGTATTCATTTGAATATGTTTAGATACATTTTTATGGTGATTTCTGATATTATATTGTATAAGTTGCATTTGACGGGTTTGTGCTTCGTTTCATGATTTTGGTGAGAAAAATGCAAGTTTCAAGTGTAATTGATGATTAAGGAAGGAATCATAGAAAAATGAGGAAGAATAGAAGTTGAAATACGAGATCGCATAGAAGAGTTGGTGGCGCACGGTCTGGTCGTGCCATGCAGCACGACCGTGCGTCAGTGTACAGAGAGTGCTCGATGACGGGGTATGACCGTGTCCCACAACACGGTCCACTCCGTGCAAAAGACAGTGACCCCTTGGCAGGACATGATCGACCGTGCTGTACAGCACGACCATGCCCGGGTGAACAGGAACTCATAGATATTTGATTTTCTTGGATGATCTTCACCTTTTACTTCACTTGGAAGATTCCCAAAATAATATAAATACTCAACGTGGGTCGGAGAGAGAAAAAATGAGAGAAATTCAGAAGAGAGATTCATAGAGAAAAACACGATAGTCTGAGAAGCATCGAGAGAATTTGAAGAAGAATTCAAGAGATCGAGGAATCGCGAGATCATCGTCTAATAGAGTTTTTAATCTTTTCTTCTTTTGTTAGTAATTAGTAGATATGATATTTCCAATCTTGTCTATGAGTTTGTTTATCATGTCTAACTAATTTTCTAGGGTTTCTAAGGTTTGTTAGTAATTTGATTCGAATCTGGATGGATCTTTAAATTCAATTCAAAGTTCATGATCGTTTATCCTATTTGTGTGTTTATGAGTTGATTGCTTGTTTGGTTATTCGGCCGGTAATTGAGCATGTTTTAGTAATTAGATCAAAATTCGGGAGATGAGATTTAATTATGAAAGAATAAACACATGATATATAAAAAGACTTAAATCGGGAGATTAAAGAATTTATGTGATGAGAAATCAATCTTAGGTACTTTTGGGAGTTGTTATGTTTCAATCAGATTGAGTAGGGATACCTCTAGTGGTATAATAATCAATCGGTTAACTAACTCGGGAGAGCTGTTAATTCGACATATGTGATTGCTCATATATGATGATTGATTAATGAACTTGAATTGATTAAAGTGATATTTTGATGAGAATTAGATGAAAGTATGTCTTAGAACCTATCTTAGATATCTATTATTCTTGAGTGAATTTATCTACGTAGTTACTTTTCTATTGAATTAATCTGCAATCGGTGTGATTTGATTTTCCTAGATAAAACTTAAAATTGAATTTGAGTAATTAGTTAGTGCATAGATAGCCAGTCTCTGTGGGATCGACCTTGCTCACCACTTCTACACCCTACACCGTACACTTGCGGGAGTAGCTAAAAGAAATTAGTGAACAAGTTTTTGGCACCGTTGCTGGTGACTGGAGTTTAGGAAAATTAATATTCGAATTTTGTTTTTATTTTTAGTCTAGGATTTATTTATTTTTATTTTTATTTTTCTGATTTTTAGAGAGTATCTGATACTTGTTTTTTAGGTGTGTTCAGATTGTGCATGAACACTCGCTCTAAAAACGCTAACTTGATTACACTAGATTCGGAGATTGAAGCAACTTGCAGACGTAGTAAAACACGAAGGCAACTATTCGCTCAAACTCAGATGGCTGAAGATAATCCAATAGTGCAAGTACTAAACAATCAAGGTATCGATGAAGAAGTGAACCAAGTACCACCAGATGGTGCTCAAAGAGCCATCAAAGACTATTTTCAACCAAAACAAAATGGAAGAGGGGTTGTGCGACCACCTATTCAAGCAAATAATTTTGAGTTGAAGCCGGCTCTGATCAATATGGTTCAGCAAAATCAGTTTGGGGGTAGCCATTTAGATGACCCCAATGTGCATTTGGCACAGTTTCTTGAAGTATGTGATACGATCAAGTTGAATGGTGTTTCTAATGATGTCATAAGACTTCGATTGTTTTCTTTCTCTTTATGAGATAAAATGAAGTTATGGTTCAACTCACTCCCTCCAGGCTCAATTACTACGTGGGATGGATTAAGTAGTAAGTTTCTATTTAAGTACTTTCCACCAAGTAAGACGTTGAAGGTGAAAAGTGAGATTACACAGTTCAAGCAAATTGATGGGGAGTCCTTGGGCGAAGCTTGGGAAAGATTCAGAGATATGTTAGGAAGATGTCCTCAACATGGATTCCCTGAAGATCAACAGGTCTGTTTATTCTACAATGGACTGTTTGGATCAACGAGAGCTATGATAGATACAGCAGTAGGAGGAGCTTTGTTAGCAAAAAGTGTGGAGGATGCGATATATATTTTGGAAGAAATGGCAACAAATAGCTACCAATGACCATCTGAAAGAAACACATATAGGAAAATGACGGAGATTCAAAGTCAAGACTACTTGTCCGTTTTATCCTCACAAATAGCGGCTCTTACAAATCAAGTATCTGTGCTGGCAAAGGTTCAAACTCAAAACGTAGGAAGTGTAGGGAGTCGAAGATGTGATTTCACCCAACGAGAGGAAGTAGAAGACATCAACTATATAAATGGGCAAAATTACAACAACCAAAACTTCCGAAATAGGGGTATGTATCAGTATAAACACGGAGGGGCGAATCATTAAAATTTCTCTTATACAAATAATAAGAATGTCCTGCAACCCTCTCCGGGCTTTTCTGTTACGAATGGAGTTATCGATGAACCAAAGAAACCGACACTAGAAGATTTAGTAGGTGCATTTGTGAATGAATCACGAGATAAATTCGCAAGGATTGAAGATAAATTTGATGCACAGATGAAGGCCTTGGAGTTACAAGTAGGGCAGATGGCCGAATACATAGAGAATCAACATAAAAAGGGTCAATATCCAAGCACCACAGAAGAATCCAAGGGAGCAGTGTTTGACAATTCAATTGAGAAATGGAACGGAATACGAGGGGCCAAGCATGCCAGTGACAGAGGAAGATGAAAATGAGAGGAATGAGGAAGAAGAAGTGATGGAGAGAAAGGAAGATGAAGTCGAACAAAAAGGGGCTGAGAAGCCAAAATCAAATTCTTAACCTTCACTTCCATTTACAATTTCTGCTCTTCCTTTTCCTCAACGTTTTCAAAAGAAAAAGCTAGATGCTCAATTCGCTAAATTTCTGGAAATTTTTAAGAAAATTCACATTAACTTTCCTTTTGCAGATGCTTTAGAACAAATGCCAAACTATGCTAAATTCTTGAAGGATATAATGTCAAAGAAAAGGAAAATAACGGATTATGAAAGAGTGAATGTTGGTCCCAAGTGGTCAGATGTTCAGAGGGGGGTGAATGAACCTCTATCGATTTTTTCAAACTTTTTAAAACATATATTGACTAACAAGTTTCTGTCTCAATCAAAGAGAACAGTATCCTATCTCGAATCAGTAACCTGGCCGTAGGCTAGATCAGGTTACTAACCCGGTATCAGAATGTAATGCAGCGGAATAAACTTGATAGAGTTTCTGATGAAAAACAGTTTTCTTTTCCAAATATGATTTTAGAACAAACGTTTATTAGGATGCTTATGATAGATGCAACAAGATAGATATGCAAACAATGCAATGCAGCAAATAAGATAAGCAGTAAACACTTATGGCTTATAGTGGTTCGAAGGTGGTGTAATCCTTCTACGTCCACTCTACTCCTTCTCAGAGGAGGAACTTCGTTATGGTCAGTTTGCTTTACAAGTTTGTCTTTACAAACCTCTTCCAAAACAAGTTGAACCTACTAGAATCCTAGATTCCTAGGTCAAATCCCACACAGGGTTTACAAACTCCCACACAAGAAAACTCTCCCACACAGGGAACACACTCCCACACAGGAAAAAATAGCCTACACAAGACTAACAAACTTAGCAAGGATAAAATCCTATCAACTAAGTACACCTAATTAAAACAACCTAGCACACACAACACAATGGTTAAAAATATATTTTTCTTCAACTGGTGTGGTGAAGTCAGTCTTGAAATTTAGAGCTCGAACACTTGAATGATAGACTGTTTCTGAAGGTTGAGTGGCTGGACTAAGAAAAGCTTGAAGTAGCTTTGGAGTATTTCTGAATTTCCACTTGGCTTAGTCTCACACATCTTCAGCTCCTCACACCTTCTGTATATATATCTTGAGAATCTATCCGTTGTGGTGAAGTATCCGTTGAAGGAAAGTTACTTCTCCATTTTGAATTCGAGCTTTGATTCTCCAAAGATCTTCACTGTGACTTCATTAAATGCATCATCGTTGAAAGACAAGTTGACGTGTAAAACTTTCCATGAGTATTTAATGTGTCTGACCTCGATTATTGGACCTTGCTGACCTGACACGGCGGTATGGGTCCATTCCTGAGATTCATGCAACGGATACTCATTCTTGCTGAAAGATAGCTTTGTTCTTCCTTGAGTTGCATGATCTTCCTCATACTTACTTGGATGAGAGTAGCGTTTATCTTCTCATGATAAGTCCGTTGGCTACTTCTTGACATCTCAGTAAGCTGTTGTAGCTGCTGGCTTCCTGATTGCAGTTTGTAGCTTTCTGCTTTCAGCTTCCCGTTGTTTCTTCCTGCTTCAGCTTGCAGCTTCCTGTTTTCAGTTTCCTGTTGCTGCTTCCTGCTTCAGCTTCCAGATTGCTGCTCTTAGAAGACATTTCCCTATATCTTTTACGGTTGATTTTCCTTATTACATGGAAAACCATTACATGATATTTTATAGATGAGGAACTAAAGATCACGTAATATGGAAACTAGGTTCTGATCTTTTAAGCAAACTGTTCTTTTCTTATTGTGCATACAGTTTTGTCTTATCAAGATAACTACTGAAATATCCCAACAGTGAATCTTACGGAGGAGTGCAGTGCATTCTTACAACAAAAGCTGCCACAAAAGTTTAAGGACCCAGGGAGCTTCACAATTCCTTGCGTAATTGGAGGATCAATTTTTGACAAGACTTTGTATGATCTTGGGGCAAGTATAAATTTGATGCCGCTGTCCATCTTCAAGAAGCTTGGTCTTGGTGACATGAAGCCTTCCACCATCACATTGCAATTAGCGGATAGATCAATAACTTACCCCAAGGGAATCATCGAGGATGTGCTCGTAAAAGTTGATCAATTCATCTTCCCAGTGGATTTCGTAGTTCTCGACATGGAGGAAGATCATGATGTGCCCCTGATTTTAGAATGACCATTCTTAGCCACAGGACGGACATTGACTGACGTACAAAAAATGGAGCTCACTTTGGGAGTAAATGAGGAACACATTTCATTCAAAATTTACAAGGACATGAGATTCCATGATGAAAAGGAGAACTGCAGTTTTGTTGATGTAGTGGGTGCTTGTGTAGAGGACTAAGAAATACCAATGAATATGTACCACAGAAAGATAAAGAAAAGGGAAGACAAAAGATGAATCGAAGAGGAGGAGGAAATACCAATGAATATGTACCACAGAAAGACAATAGTTTTGGATAATGGAGCACGACCGTGCTGTACAGCACGGTCAACTGTACCCAGCCATCTGATGGAATTTGATGTGGAGATCAAGGAAAAATTTCCTCCATGAAAAGTACGTTTTTATCTCGTCCAGCTGAAGACGTTAAACTTAGCACTGTTTGGAAAGCAACCCAATTAGTCATTTCTTTCCAAGTTTTTGAGTCTTCTTTGGAATTGTCGACTTTAAGTTTGGGGGGATGGTTTGCATCGCATGAGTAGTTGCATTATAAGTTTATTGCTTTAACATATTTATTATTTTGTTTTTAGGATGATAGATGATCTTATGATTAGGAGATATGAAGTGAATATGAAACATGAATTGAGTAAAATGAACGTGGGGATATATTGTTTGATTGAAGTTGAAAGTTTGTTCTGAATTTTTGGTGAATATATTTGAGCATGCAATGATTGTGTAGTTTTGAGGAGTATGAAAATAAGCTTGTGAGATTTGAGCCTTGACTTGATATTACACCAAGTCTTATTTTCTTGATTGTGTGGTTAGCGATTGTCTTGTATATACCTTTAGAACTTGCTTTGGTATCTCATTCGAGACTACAAGTACGTGTGAATTTTTGAAAATGATATAAGGCCATCTTTGCTCTGATTAGTTACTTAGCCAAATAATTTCTCACCAAATTCGATATATTTCCTTAGTTAGCCTTGTTGAGCCTTTAAGCCTTATTTTTTTGATTAGCCAAATAATTGGGTAAATAACCACAACTTTTATTTTGAGCCTACCTACCTATGATTTTGAAGCTCAACTGAGAAGTGATGGGTGAAAAGAGTATAAATATAATGGGAAGTATATGTGGAGTTGGAGAAAGAATTTGGTGGAGGATATCAAAAAAAAAAAAAAGATAAAAAAAAAGACAGACCAAGTGTGAATTCAAAAAAAAAAAAAAGAAGAAAATAATATATACTTGGGTTGAAGAGGTGATTGTTGGAAGGAAATTTTTTGCATGAGTTGTGCCTATTTTTGATATGTTTTAGACATTTTGTTGAGTTGTGCCTTTTCTGGAACTCAATTGAATAATTATTTTTGACATATCTCTGGAACTCATGTTTTGGGAGAAGTGATCATTTGAAGAGACCTCATGAAGATAGGAAAATTCATGATTTGAGTTGAAATTTGTGGAGGAGCTTCAAATATCTATTTGAGTAGTCACTTTTATCCCAAATTTTTCCTACCTTGTCCAAAGAGCCTCATTGCGTCCAAATAAAGTCCTTTTTTATTCTTAATATTCACATGTACAAACGTGGTGGAGAAGTGAGACAATTTGCAAGCTTATGGTAGGTTTTACTTGATTTATCGATTTGAGCGTATAAACGTCCTATTTTTAAACACTTTTTGAGCGTGAGTGATACACTGTTATCTTGTGAGGTTCATTACTCCTTGAAAGTACATGAATATGAATTGTTTAAAGTATTTATTAGAAGTTTGGAGGAAGTTTTGATATCAATTAAATGTATATGATCTATAGTTTGTGATACTTAATATCATGGTTCGTGTTTCTTCTAGTTGCTTGCTTAGTTTTCTTTAAGAGTGTCATTTGAGTAGTTGATGTTGCTTGAGGACGAGCAACAGTTCAAGTTTGGGGGATTTGATAAGTGTCGTTTTTCACGTATATTTGTGTATGTTGATGTATTCATTTGAATATGATTAGATACGTTTTTATGGTGATTTCTGATATTATATTGTATAAGTTGCATTTGATGGGTTTGTGCTTAGTTTCATGATTTTGATGAGAAAAGTGCAAGTTTTAAGTGTAATTGATGATCAAGGAATGAATCATTGAAAAATAAGGAAGAATAGAAGTTGAAATACGAGATCGTATAGAAGAGTTGGTGGCGCACGGTCTGGTCGTGCCATGCAGCACGACCGTGCACCAGTGTACAAAGAGTGCTCGATGACGAGGCACAATCGTGCCCCACAGCACGGTCTACTCCGTGCAAACGACAGTGACCTCTTGGCAGGGCACGGTCTGTACAGCACGACCGTGCCCAGGTGAACAGAAACTCGTAGAGATTTGGTTTTCTTGGATGATCTTCACCTTTTACTTCACTTGGAAGATTCCCTAAACAATATAAATACTCAACATGGGTCGAAAAGAGAAAAAAAGAGAGAAATTCAGAAGAGAGATTCATAGAGAAAAACACGATAGTGTGAGAAACATCGAGAGGATTTGAAGAAGAATTCAAGAGATCGAGGAATCGCGAGATCATCGTCTAATAGAGTTTTTAATCTTTTCTTCTTTTGTTAGTAATTAGTAGATATGATATTTTCAATCTTTTCTATGAGTTTGTTTATCATCATGTCTAATTAATTTTCTAGGGTTTCTAGGATTTGTTAGTAATTTGATTCGAATCTGGATGGATCTTTAAATTCAATTCAAAGTTCATGATCGTTTATCCTATTTGTGTGTTTATGAGTTGATTGCTTGTTTGGTTATTCGGCCGGTAATTGAGCATGTTTTAGTAATTAGATCAAAATTCGGGAGATGAGATTTAATAATGGAAGAATAAACACATGATACACAAAAAGACTTAAATCAGGAGATTGAAGAATTTATGTGATGAGAAATCAATTTTAGGTACTTTTGGGAGTTGTTATATTTCAATCAGATTGAGTTGGGATACCTCTGGTGGCATAATAATCAACTGGTTAATTGACTCAGGAGAGCTGTTAATTGGACATATGTGATTGCTCATATAGGATGATTGATTAATGAACTTAAATTGGTTAAAATGATGTTTTGATGAGAATTAGATGAAAGCATGTCCTAGAACCTATCTTAGATATCTGTTATTTTTGAGTGAATTTATCTACGTAGTTACTTTTCTATTGAATTAATCTACAATCGATGTGATTCGATTTTCCTAGATAAAACTGAAAATTGAATTTGAGTAATTAGTTAGTGCCTAGATAGCCAGTCTCTGTGGGATCGACCTTGCTCACCACTTCTATACCCTACACCGTACACTTGCGGGAGTAGCTAAAAGAAATTAGTGAACACCATCATCATTTTTATTATTTTTTATTTATTAGATTATATGATAAATATCTACTTAATATAATTAAATAATGTAAAACACTATGTTATATTATATTCGTATTGTTACATGGAAAATATATTAAATTGGAGTATTGTATATGATATACTTGTCATATAAAATTATATGATTTTTATTATAGTTTTTCAATACATATTTTGAATATAGTAAATAAAAATAGTTAATTTACATCGTGTTATTTATGCCGATTAACTTCATTAATAACTCACATCATCGTTTTCAACCCCCCAGTCACACCCGATCAATGAAATATTACATATTTATTGAGTTTATATATATGTGTGTGTGATGGGGGCAATATTAAATATAATTTTTTTTTTTTTTATCTTTGATGATTTAGAATTCTTGATCTTTAATCTTGATTATAGCAATAATTAAACATTTATAGAAGAGATCATATTAATATTCATATACCATCATAGATTATAAATTTCAAGATTTTGTCAATATCATAAATGATATTATAACCATATATATCAAATTTATTACAATATTAATTAATAATTTTTAATTTATAAATTATGAAATAATAAATAGTTGTATTTCTATTTTTGGAAGGTGAAAATGGACGGAATTTTTTTAGCATTTCTATTTTAAGGGGTAATTGTTACTATATATAGATAGATATTAAAAAAGGAAAGATTCCGGCCCAGAGAAATTCTATAGTGTGTTGTGATATATGTTTGCTAAAATTATTCTATTTCCATTAATTAAAGTATGACAAAAACCTTCCAATTAGCCCACATAAATTGGTTGTTCTTTGTGAATAAAATTTTAATTTTTGAAATTGAAACAAATATAAAAGGAGAATTAATTTAACGTGTCCTAGCGACCATACATGAATACGTACATACATAAAAATATTTAATGTCTTTCACTATTTCATTATTAGCTCATCATTTTCATAGTTACTATGTTCTTTATTTATTCGTTTATAAATTGCTAATTTAAAAAAAAAAAACTATTAAAATTGAGAAAAAAAATTCATGGTTACAATGACTATAATTAATTTTTATCTTGTAGGTTTTTAAATTTAAAATACAATAAATAATACAGTTAAATTTAAGAAAATAATCATGATTGTCCATTTATTCCCTAACCAACTTACTTTTATATAATATAAACAATTGGAAACAACTTTTTATGAAGTAATCTCACATGGGCTTTTCATGCTAGATTTATGGATATATATGGAAACTTCAACCCCCAAACCATACTATCCATATTCTTAGAAGATGATATTATATGATCAGTTGGGTAAGGGCTCAACCAAATTAATTAATTCTTGAAATATAAGAGTTGTGAATATTAGACATACCGAGCAATCAAGAAAAGCTATTAATTATTTCCCAAAAAAAAAAAGAAGAAGCATAAATTAATATTATTGATTAACATGTTACACTACTCTTATATCAATCCAGATTCTTAATCCCAAAATCGCATAATCAATTTTGCACCGTATATCATTATCGAAATGAAATAATATCAATTGAAATAATTATTTAAACTATATGTCACGATAATACATGAATAAAACTTTTGATCTTGAGATATAAAATCTTGTTAGAATAATCTTATAAACCATATACAATATTTTAATGGGATGGGAGAAATTAAGTATGAAGTGCAGTTAAATTACCTAACTACCTAACATTGACTTTGCATATCCCCAAAAATTCTACTTATTAGAGCCTTTTTAACCTCTTTGCCGACACTTAAATGAGTATTAATTTTTTTTTATCTTATTCTATTAATCCTTATTTAAAAAATATTTTTAAGCAGAAAGTATAAATGGGTATATATATATATTATTTATTTATATTGGACCTGCAGTAACTGCAGTTCTCTGACATATGAGCTGCTGTCTGAAATTAGTACCAAGTTTTTCTGTGCTGGCATTTACCAATCATTATTTTTCTTCCCAATTATTTTAACCAAATGAATTTGTTGCACTTGCTACAACATTATTTGATTAAAGGCATATAGTCAGAAATTTTATTTTATGTGAAGGAGACAAGATTAATCTTTTTTAAATATTCAGAAATAAGATTTTAAAATTTAAGGAATGTGTGTACATAGTTTATAATTGATGATATAGAGTTGTTGAGGACTGATATGAGGAATGGGGCTTCTGCCCTCGTACTATTTCTTTTTTTTTTATTTTTTTTATTTTTTATAGTGTATTCATATTTTATGTTAGCTGTGGATTATTTACACCTAATACATTATTGAATACATCTTACTACATTCGAAATATCACATATACTACGATTGTGATGGTGCCTCTATAATTTTACATAAATAGTTGTTATTACAATATACGAAAAGTTATAATTTATATTAACAATTAGGGTTAAAAACGTTTTTCCATCCTAACTATACCTCATTTTATATTTTTTGGTATAAAATTTGAAATGTTGTATTTTATCGTGTAAACTTTAAATTTGATACATTTTACGGTATCAGACAAATTCTAATCGTTGATTTAGGACACGTGTACGACTATGAATTGTTCAATACTGTAAAATGAATCAAATTTAAAGTTCATACAACATAGTGCAATATTTTAAAATTTATTAAAAAAATGTAAAATCACATATGATGAGAAAATGTTTTAACCCTAAAAATTATAGTAAATGAAAGATCATAATTAAGTGATTGTATCTTTTATAAAACGTCATGAATCGGACAGTAAAACCTTAGTTAATCATGTTGTCCTAAGTCAATAATAGACTTAATAGTACACAAGTAATGAATATTACTTTACTATACTAGATTATTAGTTGGTGCAATCTAATACATGCATGTCAATCTATGTATCTAGAAAGGTGAATGACAAGTATAGCTAATCCCACGAGTTAGGGATTTGTTGGACATTTTTGGCCTTGTCACTTCCTCAAATTTAACCAAGCCCCAGTGTATTCATCCATGAATTATTTTGTAGTGTATTCAATAGTTCCTAATATTATTAAATAACCCCCAGTTTATTAAATATAGGCAATTTAATAATTAGTTATTAAAGTGGTTTAACAATAAGTGCACTTAACGGTTCTTCCCCAGCCACAACTGACACGTGTAATTTAGGTTTTTATACAACTTAATTTATTTCAAAATTATCTCTATTACCAATTTACCATTCCTTAGCTAAAACACGCATCTATAGACTTAGCCTAACGGTAGATATATCCCTCATCTTGAACAAGGTCTCAGGTTCGAGTCCTCCACCCCATTGTAACTCAAAAAAAAAAAAAAGAATTTGATATGACCTCCTTTAGATAGTTATCGTGAGACGGTTTCACAAGAAACTCACTCCTAAAAAATACCTAAAATTCGTGAGACAGTCTCACAAGAAACTCACTCCTAAAAAATACCTAAAATTCATGAGACGGTCTCACAAGAAACTCACTCCTAAAAAATACCTATCTGATGTCCTTGTGCTCACTATATGATATGATTTCGTTACCTACCGCAATACATTGGTTAGATTATAATTTTCTTCGAAGCCAAAATTAAAAAATAAAAATAAAATAAAATAATCTTTGGACATCATACAAATTATATAAAGGATTAATATATATAAGGATCAGAGACAATAGTAAAAAGGCAAATTATTTGATCATTCTTTTGAATTTTAATAATATTAATAATATTTATAAATCTTGATGATGTTAGGTAGTGTTGTATAGTCAAATTAAATACTAACTAAACTATGCTAAAGAAACAATTCGGTCAACTGGTGACAACAACAACAGAACCATATGACTTAATTTACATATGTGTTATCAAGTAGTATTTACATTTATTTTTATTTAATCAATACATATAATTCGTATATTGAAAAAACATGAAACACCAACAAAATGAAATAGGGTCATCACTGATGTGGCACATGATAATCACAACTCTGGTATACGACACACTGAATATTAATAATACACTAACATGCATCCACAGTTACAGGAAGAATTATTTTCTCCAATTTGGTTCATAAGTTACAAGCAAATGTTCGTTGTTCTTTCTGTTTTGTTGTGTGAAATAGAGATTAGTTTGTCAATTTATTACAAAAAGCATGTGCACATGATATGAGATGCATGTTGCATGTCATCACGTGACCTAACCTCCATATATGGAATCTTCCGTGACACACACATACATATTTACCTTTCACATACATCTAAAATTTGTGTTCATCCGCTAATTTTAAAATAATAATATCCAAACTTTCTCAATCTCAAAATAAGGGTTCTTTAGTGATTTTTTTTTTCTTTTTCAAATTAGTTTTGTTTTAGAAATTTAAGAAATAATTGTCTTAGTCTACCTAAATTGTCCATATTACTCTTGTCAAGCAAATATTTAATATTTGCAATTTGAGCATTTGGAATTAAACAAGCTTATGTATACTAGCATAGCGATTAAATTTAAATAAGAATAGATAATCATTTTATAAGATTTTTTTTCACATATATTAAATTTTAGAAAATTACACATATTTTAGAACAAATGATATATTAGACAGGAAAAATGTATCCCTTACTTGAGTTGATATAATTTTATTTGTAAATTTAAGGTCCATGTTACTTTTTTTACGAATTTTTTATTGGAATACATAATTTTATATTTAAACATTAATTAAATAACTTAGTATCAATTTTGTTAATGTTGGACGTTTATATATTTTCATTATATCAACAATAGTATATTCCAACATGATAATTATTTGATTAGACCCAAATTAATTGATATTGATTTTGTATTATATAGTTTTGATTTAATCAGAATTAATCGGTAAAATATACTGATTATGGCAGATCCAAGATAAAAAGAAAACACAAATATATTCTAAAGATAGAGGACGGAAAATAGTTTAGAGAAATATAACAGATGAAAAATGTTTTTTAAAGGTTAAGGATGGAAAACAGTTTAGAGAAATATAAAAAATGTATAAATATATCCAAATATAATTTTTTTTAAAAACAAATATTTTCTTCTCTTAATTTTTTTTTCTTTCATGCGTGGGATCTTCCGCATTTTGCGGTATTCTATAATTGAACTTTTTGTTCTGGGAAGGTATTTATATAATTGGGATTTAATTGAAACTTGCAAGATAACAACTAAATTTTTATAAGATAATTAATCTATAACGTTCTATTTTTTTTTTTTTTATAATAAATTAGGAAAAATGAAAGGGAAAAATAAAGACTAAACAACTTTCATAATTTAGATTCGAACTATGATCATCACAATTTATATCTTTATAAAAAGGTACCACCATGTATTACAAAAATTGTAACATGGCGGTACTCGAGTTCTGGAAATACTTATTCCCAATAATTTAATTTATGGTTTAATTAGTCCTACTTCTTCAAAGAAAACGTTAACTATTGTTATTTTTTTTTTTAGAAAATATTTAATTCGTTCCCTCAATTTCTTATTTCCATTGTTTTGTTTTATTTGCCGCGTTATAAATACACTTTAATTTACTCTATTTATCAGTTTTAAATGACAAGGCACAATTTGTTTCAAGTGGTCTTTTCATTACCTAAACATGTCTTGATTTTTGGGTATGGCTTCTCTTCCCGAATTGTAGCAATAAGTCCAATTAAAAGAGATCAACAAACCATTTGATATATATGTACAATAATATATGTTTGTTAATTTTCACAAAACAATCTTAAATGACAAAACAAGTATAGTGAATCAATTAAAGGTAATTAAACAAAAAATCTAAGAAATAAATCTTTTGAGTTCCAGCAAGAAGGATTTAATTCTTTGTGGTAAGGTATAATATGGAGTCATTTTCCTAAAAATTTAGATGGAG
Source organism: Scutellaria minor (assembly GCA_954870855.1). Classification (NCBI taxonomy): domain Eukaryota; kingdom Viridiplantae; phylum Streptophyta; class Magnoliopsida; order Lamiales; family Lamiaceae; genus Scutellaria; species Scutellaria minor. The sequence goes on from OX940729.1 coordinate 9,121,076, forward strand.
CCCATGAAATCAGATACATCAGAATATGAAATGAAAAGAATGGTCCAACGTTAATTTAGCTCATAAATTAACGTTAATTAGGCACCGACGGTACCTACAATTCAAAACTTTTGACGGTACCTACAATACAAAACTAACAAAGTTTTGGGTTGATATCATCTCACGTATCCCATTCTATAAGACGAGTCGGATCAGGTTGGATAAAAAAAATTACGTAATATTTTTTGTGTGTATTTGGTAATATTTTTCTATATATTAAATAATACTTTTGTATTATAGGATGCATTTTGAGTTGGATCGGAATATAAGAAAATATGCAATACTTTTATGTGTATTAAGTAATATTTTTATGTATATCAAACAATACATTTGTATTATAGGATACATGACACGAATTGAATCGTGTCGGGTTTATGAAACGCACAAATCCTCGATAGCACCTCCTCATGCTCTTGTCCCATGTAATACTTTTGTGTATATTATACTAGTATAGGACCCGTGTAATACACTGGATTCTATAAAAAAAATAAAGTAAATTTGGTAAAATTAATTTTTTTTTTAAATAAAGTAAATTTGGTAAAATTGGAAAATTTTAAATATTATTTATACAGTAAAATTAAATTTATGATTTGTGCAATAAATATCACAACATTAAATATAACGTAATATGATTAAATATTTATCTAATTGTCGAAATATGTTACATTTGTAGAGAATCATAAATAATTTACTATTTGGAAAATAATATATATTGATATGCCTATTATATTTTCAACCCACCAATCATCATTTTTAGTTTATTTTTTATTGTTAACATATATAATAACCCTTCCTTTTTATTTTCAATTAAATTAAAAAAAATGAAAATCAATTTTTCACAAATTAATTTTATAGTTTATTTTAAAACATAGATTAAAAAAAGAATAATTTAAATTTTCAATAATTAATAAGTTTAAATGGAAAGTTTGAACAATCATTTTCAATGAACTCATCTTTAGTTTAGCATTTTTCTTTTTTATTTATTTATATATACTTTTTCTTCAAAATTTTAAATTTAACTAATTTCAAATATGAAAATAATTTTTATATTGAAGCCTAGCATATTTATATAGATAAATATTGTCAACATTTCTAAATTATTTAGTAATTTTTTTTTTTGTAACATAAAATTTAAAGTCATTAATTAATCATATTTAATGTCAAAATAATTTAAGTTTGACATGTGACATAAGTGGTGTTACTTTTATATATATAAAAATAATATTTATCTATAGTAATACTTTTGTATTATATACAAATATGACACATGCTGTCGAGGCACACAAATTAATATTACCTTCTTACTCTCAACTAACTTGTAGTAGTGGCAAGTAAGGGTCGATCGCACAGAGAACAACGAAATTAATTAAATTCACCGATGCTAATGACTCAACAAATAAACAGGATAAATAGGGGGGACTATTTGGAAATTATCTAATCAAACTAGAAACCTATCAAACTACTACGCAACAAAGATGAAAACAAATAAATAGACAAGAATCAGTAAATAAGATACTAATTCTTAGTTCAGTATTCCCTTCTATTCTTGATCGAGTGAATTAATTAATAACACTTCTCTCAATCTATCTCTCAAACCCCGTCCCTAGATCAGCAACAAGCTCTGCTAGCTCGAATCGTCTCTTAAGTATAGACTATTAAAACAAGCTCTTTAATAAACTCTGTTCAATCAGACAACCTAATAGGTATGACCTCTAGATTTAATGTGACGAACTCATTAATTTATAAGACAATAGGATGAACTAGACTCCAAATTCACAAGCTCGATTCGGATAATCTAGAGATGTGTTGCCCCTAACGGATCAAGCATTATTTGTTACTAAGGAATATAAATTCATAACAATTACAGATTACAGTTTATACTCTAACAATAGATATCACAACAATTCAATTCAGTGGAACCTATTAAATCAAATTATGCAACACCATAAATCAATGAACCAAACAATATAAATCATTCAAGAGATAGAAATCAAGAAAACGTTACTAATCATCTAGAGTAAATCTGAAATAGAGATATAACATCCATTCGAATTAGTGTACGGAATTTAGCCTCATCTTGAGAAAATAAAAGACAAATCCTAAACTACTCTCTTTTCTGCGGCACTATCAATCTCTTCCCCCCACCAGAATTCTTCTCTTGTCTTTCCAACTTGATATATATACTTCTGCTTTAATTATGGGCCAAGAGTTTCTTTCTCAATCATGGGCTTTCGCAAGTGTCACGCCCCGAAACTTAACCATAAATTATTATAAAAGTTTAACAAAGTTGAGAAAACATTTTTAAATTATCAGAGTATCCCCGACAGGCGTGCAGGAAAGAAGAAAAGAAAGAAGGGAGAAACGAAGTAGATATGTATATATATAACCATATAAGTTAAAGGTTTATAGCAGCGGATTCTATAAATACATGTTTAAACCAAATAAAAACGTAAGTGTATATTATTCCAGAATAGTTTAACAAAACACCATAACAAAACATCTTTATCAGACAGGGCACATCTCTCTCTTCAACTCCTCCCAACAAAATCATCACCTGTATCGAACACATAAGCGGGGTGAGTGCATACAAATACACCCCGTGGAGATAAGTACGTAAATTAACATAAAACTTTAAATTAGATAAACAGTTAAGCACAACAAGTACAATGCACATCACATAAATGATGTGGGTGCAGGTATATCCCACCTTACCCCACAACGGAATCCACCGGGTGATTATTTGGTTAGGGGGATTTCACCAATCCTCCATATATCCGATAGGACTTAATCCCATCTTGCCTTCTCTAGATAATGCATCATGAACACATATCCTTATCTTTATCCCAACAACATATTTAAATCACAGCACGTAGGAACATAGCACATAAGCAACGACATTGTATATTAATTAATTGCATGCTGATATCATAAATTCACATTCATGCTTGTAAACTCATATAATTAATCATATAACATTCATCATCATATAATAGTTTATCGAAAACCCTAGCATGCGCCTATACAAAACAAACATAAAGTTAAACGTTAATTTAGAAATTACCCCCACCTCAGCCTGGGCGGTACGATTTCCACGTTCTTTTCCTTTTTAATTCTGAGATGAGTTTGGAGCGTTTAGGCCTACAAACACACAACCTAAATTATTAGGTTATTAGATTAATTAAGCGTTTATAATTAAACTTTCGAAAGAATAATGAAATGAGAACGGAACACAACCCAACTAGGTCACGGAATATAGAGGTTTCAAAAAGGAAGCTTTAGAGACGAGAACGGGTTAAAACGAATAAGAAACGAAGCTAAATGAAACATTTTAGGGTTTGGAGGGTTTGAGAGGTAAAACTGTAATTACAGATAAGTTTTGGGGTTAAAACGAAGTTTCTGGAATCTGGGAGGGGTCGAAATGCAAAATCAGAAAGTCTTGGGGGTGAAAATCCAAGTCTTGAGAAGTTTTGGGGCAAAACAGAAATTCCCAGAAGTTTTTAGGACCAAAATGTGCAAAATAAAAGATGGAGGACCAAAATGAGAATAAGTATAAACTTAAGAATTTGCAAAGTGGTCCCTGGAATTAATCTAATTCTCAAAATCCATCCCACCCCCAAAACACCCACTGTCCGTCGCCACCATCGCCACTGTAAGCCACCGTCGGCGACTTCGTGTCACCGGCCACCACCCGAGCCACCACCACACGTCGGCACATCGAGCGCCGGCCTCTTCCGTTGACGGCGGCGCCGGAAAAAGCCGCCTCAAAACCACTATCCATCACAGCCAACATGCATGTAATACTCTCACACCCAAACACAAGCTTCGCCGGCCGATCACTCACACGGCGGTGCTGCATGCGCCGCCCCGACCACCCATAATCGGAAGAGAGACGAGAGAGAGCAGAGAGATCGAGAGAGAGACGAGAGAGAGAGTGTTCGAAGAGAGAGAGAGAGAGAGGTTAGAGAGAGAAAACAAATCTGCAGAAACTTTCACCGGCCGTAACCGGAGATCGGCCGGTCCGATCAACGATCCGAGCCCGGAATCGAGATGGGCTCGGCGAGAACTTCAATTTAGACTCAAGATTCACCTCGATCGGTTGCTGGATGGCCGGAAACGAAGAGAGAGAAAGAAGTGAGTTTTTAGAGAGAGAAACCGAATCTTCTCCGGCCTATTGCCGGCGAATGTGGCGACCAATGATGATTCCGAGCCTGGGGTTGGAACATGCTTGGTGAGAGCTTTAAGATGGTATGGGTTTCGATATGTTTCGGTCGGAACAAAAATCCGGCGACGGTGGTCGCCAGCGGCGGCGACGGCCGGCCGGCCGCCGGAAAACAAGAGAGAAGGAGGAGGAGATTTTATTACCTTACGTTAAAAAATCTTAGCATATACTTTTACTTTAGGATGATACACCATATATACTATAGGTTAATTATTTCATTAGTTATTTTATAATCTTAAACTTTATATTAAACTTTCTTATGATATTAATTAATTTGGGATATCAAACGAATTCCGATTTGATTCATTCTTTCGGCGTTTTGTTCGATTTTTCATTCTCGTTTATCTCGTCCCACTTACGAATTATTTTATCGACTTTGTCTTTTTATGAAAAATTTTCAAGGATATAGAACTTAGATTAAAGCATGCTTATAATTAAATTTTCTGAGATGCACATAAAGTAAATCAAATAATTAGAGATTTAAGTATTTAATTATCAAATTATGCATCGATAAATCCTAGTCGTCACAACAAGTCACTTGAATTCTCGTTGGGCTTTCATTGGGCTTTTGCTTGCACATTGGATCATTCGATGTGATGATAGTGTATCCAATGTGCATCTTCCAACTTCAATTATCCACCAAAGTTCGATCCCATCTATTTATTAGCCACATTCATTCTTCAAACATCTCACTGCTCCACCAACACATACACAATCAGTATCTAATAAAAATAACACAAACTCTCACGTCATCACAGCAAGTTCCCAATACTTCTCATTCTTTTTTTTTTATTCACCTTTTAATTTTTTACTTTTTTTTAATTTTTTTTAAATGAGAACATAATGGAGACGTGCTAAAGCAATAAACGTGCAACTAAATATGCAATCCTATAAATGCAAAACTATATGCTCATGTAATAATAGAATGTAATGATATACACTTAACAATTATAATCACACCCCAAACCTATACGTTTGCTTGTCCTCAAGCAATTCAAACCAAGTCACACATACGAAGAGAACAAGCATATGCCAGATTAAAAGGTGAAAAATAAGACTTAAGTATAGAATACACCTATTATTCATTAGATGGTGGTGGCTTAGGCGGTGGCCTTAGGAATGTCTTCTCCTAATTTGGGGTCAGCCTCATAGGATCATTTCGCTTTGATGATAATTTCTTTTGAAAAATGACCAACACAATTTCCCAATCGTCATTTTCTCATCCCCCTTTTGGAAATGATCAAAACATGTCTTTCCTTGCTATATGTAGATATATTTCCAATCCTATAAACAAGAGACAAAGTGTTAGGTTTATTGAGATTAAAAATGGAAAGATATACCTCTTTCATATAGGTGGGCTTCTGTGACAATCCACTGGGAACTTGTTGGTTAGTGTGCATTTGTTCACTAGATAAATTAATGTGGTCCTGCACACTGGATGAGACAATGTGATTCTGTACATTCGATGACTCAATATGGCCTTGAACATTGGATGATGCAATGTGGTTCTTTGCATTAAATGGCTCAATGTGAATCTGCACATTGGATGATGTAATGTACATCTTTTCATCGTCTTCATCCCCATTATTATGCTCAAATGCTTCTCTGGGTTTTTCAAATTGGTCAGGTTGTTTTCCACTATGTAAGAATATAATATCACTCACATCTCTAAGATTGAGCTCAGGTTGGGAACACCATTTATCATTATTCCGCGCCTCCAAGTGACTAAACGCCGTCGCCAACTGATTGACTTATGTTTCAAGATTCTTAATACTTGATTGAGCATCCTTTTGAAATTGAATGGTAGCATCTTCACAATATCTTCTAATGATGGTTGAGGGCTTTGTTCTAAGTATTGTTCCTGATATAATTGTCCTTTTAGCGGTGGCAATGGTGGTGATTGATTATGCTCAACTTGGTGCATTCCTTGCTGATTTCTCCACCTCAAGTTAGGATGGTTAGACCACCCCGGATTATAAGTGTTGAAGTAGGGGTCAAATATACGTCCTTGGAAATTTCCAGCATCAATAGGTACACATGCACCTCCATCTCATCCATTAACACCCAACAATCATCCGTTCTATGATTCATGGTTGCACAAATGTGACATATTTCACTTGTAAAATACCTCATATTAGAAGTTTCCTGACAAAATAGGTGAGCTTATCTAATTTTTTTGCCAATGAAGAGTTGTTGGAAAATTGTCTGTTGAAAGTGGTGGATGACACTACTTTGACCAATAGTTAAGTGGCTAAAAGTTAATCCTTATAAGAATTAGATGCCAAAAGATTAATCTACGTTTGAAGTAGATAATTGAGGCATTTTGAATCGCTTGAAACCAATTTTTGGTGAGTGAGAAATTAAGCATCAAAGTTAGCCACTTGAAATGAGAATAAAAAGGTCTTGAATGTGTGAAGAATACTTAACTATCCCACATAGGAAGATAGACCTTGAAAATGCAAGTATAAGAAAAGCCATATGAAGAGGCTTAGTAATTAATATACTATTGGAGTAGTATGCTTGGGACTAGGCTCGGCCCGGACCGGACCCGACCTGACATCGGCTGTGGGCCTTGGTCCTTGGTAATTGGACGTTGGGCTGGACTTGGGCTGATCGGGCTTGGATTTTACTCGACTCGTGTTTATATTTTTAGATAAAAGTTGTGACGTCGTTAACAGCACCGGGTATTTATACGCCTGTGCCGGGATGCAGCGGGAGCAACATGCTGTTGGTGCTTGCTGCAGTAGGTGTTGTGGTGCTACTAAAGTTCGCCGGAGTTCTCAAGATTATGGTGCTACTACTCTAGAGACGAAGTCATTTTATCTTTGGGAGACGATACGCACGGTTCTAGTGAGTGGAAAAAAGGTGGTGTAATCCTTCTATGTCCACTCTACTGCTACCTCGAGCAGGAACTTAAGCAAGATTGATTTACAAGACACTCCTAACAATCTATCAACTTACAAAGCTAGACACCTACTAGAGTCCAGCGTACACACAACAACTGCAAACTCTAAAGACAAACCCACACAGGGTTTCAAACTCCCACACAGGGAAGCTGCCTAAACCTTAGACAACTATACAAACAACAAGGATCTCTCCTATCAACTGTTCGACACCTAAAACAACCTAAGCACACAACAATAAAGTTAAAAAGTATATAAATATGTTCTTCAACTGGTGCGATGAAGTGAGCTTCTGAATCCTTCAAAGGATCTTTCAGTGTTGAACTTGCTTCACTTCACAGAGGTTGAGTGACTAAAACTGAGAGTATAGCTTGAATGCTCGAGAATTTTTGTGCAAAGTTTCTAGCTTTGTCCAGTTTTCGTAGTTTCAGTAATCAGCTTCAGGGTTGCTCATCCTCTATTTATACTTGTAGGGAAGATATCCGTTGAAGGAGATATCTCTCATTTTGAACTTTAAGTATACTTGATCAAAGACATGACTTGCATTTAATGCGACTTGACTTTTCTTTCTGGAGTATTTAATGCGGTGGTTGTGGTTCGCAGCTTTCTGCGGCGCGTCAGTCCACGTGGCGTCTTGGTATTGGCTCCGTGTCTGCAACTTTGATCTTTTCTGGAACGACTCTATTTATTCTTGCTTGGATCTTCGTTTCTCGTACTGCATTTATCCTTCCTCGGATTGCAAGATACTTATTCTGTATGTCATTGGCGTTGTTGACTGTTTGAATAGTAAGCTTCGTGCTGTATCCAAGGTCTGCTTGCAGCTGTTTGTACTTTACAGTGCTGCTGTAACTTGGACCTTCTTGCAGTATCTTGGTACAGTATTGTTGTATCTTTTCTTGCAGTATTCCTGTAACTTCTTCTTGCAGTGATGCTGCATGCCGTTCTTACTTACTTTGCTGCAATGCTGTAACTGTCTTCTTGCAGTGTTGCTGTATTTGCTTTCTTGCAGCAGCTACTTGCTGCCCCTTCAGAGATCTTCTCATTCTCAGAGAGTGTTGTCTGAACAACAGCCTCGCCTGAGGTCTTCAGTAAGGACCCCGTCTCCTCGGCTGGTCCTGTATCTTCGACAGTCTCTGCTGCAAGAATGGGTTCTTGCAACTCTTGTTGGTTTCTTGCAGCAGCTACTTGTTTTCTGAGTTCTTCTTTCAAAACAGCTTTCTCACAACCTGCTGACTACTTTTTCAGTATCCTATCTCTTTTTTACTAAGGATACTTCTTCTAGCTTGCTGTTCCCTACAGCATGCTGACCCTCAGAAGTGTTCTTACTTCTTCTAAGGTTGGTTTTCCTTGTATCTTGGAAAACCATTACATGATCTTTCCTTCAGTATCGATAAGCTTGTGATCATGTAGTGTGGAAACTAGGTATCAATACCTTAAGCAAACTGTTCTTTTCTTATTGTGTTATTGTGTTTTGTCTTATCAAGATAACTACTGAAATATCCCAACAACTATCCTGGGCGTATCTCATCTTAATGAGAGAAGACATTCTTCGACTTGACTTGTTGCTTATTATTGTTCTGATTCTTGCTCGGATCTATTTTGATTGACATCTCTATTATAGTGTACTATTTCCTAATAATCTTAAGACGAGATAACAATGTCAAACAACGGCGGAAACCAAACTTCTTCTACCGAGGTTCTTCCTACTAGTGACGAAAATCGAGTTCCACCTATTGTCACCACCAATGTAGCAACTATGCCTGCTGTTGCTACATCCTCCACCTCTGCTGCTACTGCAAGCATGAGTGCAGCTTTACGCCTTACGATTCTGCCTACTGCCAAGAAACCCGAGAGATTTACGGGTGAAAACTTTAAGACATGGCAACAGAAGATGTTGTTCTACCTGACCACCATTGGAATGGCCATGTAACTGAAGTAGGATCCTCCATCCATTGCTAAAAAAGACACAAACATGAAAACACGTACTATGCTTGGTGCATGGTTGCATAGTGACTTCCTATGCAAGAATTATATCCTGAATGAGATGAGAGACTTGTTGTATAGCGTGTACACGGGCTGCAAGACGGTCAAAGAGCTATGGGATGCTCTTGAAAAGAAATACAAGACCAAGGATGTCGGTGTGAAGAAATTCATGGTAGCTCGGTTCTTGGAGTATTAAATGGTGGACTCACGTCCTGTGATGGACCAAGTGTAAGACTTCCAATTGGTTGTGCACGAGGTTCAAGCCGAGGGTATGAACTTGCCTAAACCTTTCACTGTTGCTTGTGTGATTGAGAAGCTCCCACCTAGTTGGAGGAACTTCAAGAATTACTTAAACCACAAACGAAAGGAGATGACCCTCGAGGACTTGATTGTCAAGCTCCGAATCGAGGAGGACAATAGGAAGATAAATCCGAGGCCTTGTATGCCAATGGATGCTAAGGTCAACCTATTAGAGGACAACAAAAGAAAGCGCCCTAACCCAAATCAAAATGAGAAGGAGAAGAAGCCTGTGAAGAGATTCAACGATAATTGCTATAATTGTGGTAAGCCTAACCGCATGGCTAAAGATTGCAGATTGCCTAAGAAGAACAAAGATAAACAAGCAAATTTGGCCGAACACAAGAATGACGTAGATGATAATGATCTTTGTGCTGTGGTGTTTGAAGCCAATATGGTGGATAACCCAAGAGAGTGGTTCGTGGACACGAGAGCCACTTGTCATGTGTGCTCGGATAGGGAGGTCTTCTCCTCCTACAAGACCGTTAGTGGAAAATAGCTCCATATGGGCAACAAGCTTCATCCGAGGTGGTTGGAGTGGAAAACGTGGTTCTAAAGTTCACTTCGGGCAAAGAGCTCACGTTGAAAAATGTGCTACATGCCCCGAACATCCGTAAGAACCTAATTAGTGGGTCACTACTTGTAAACCATGGCTTCAAGCTCATTTTCAAAGCTGAAAAGTTTATTCTTACAAAGCATGGTGTGTTTTTGGGTAGGGGTTATTTGGTCAATGACCTATTTAAATTAAATGTAATGACCAAACGCCAAGTTGTACCTAAAATAATTAATGAAAATGCAACAACTTCTTCGTATATTGTTTAGTGTTGTGATTTATGACATAATAGATTATGACATGTAAATCTAAATGCTATAAAAGGTTAGTAACCTTGGACTTGCTAAATCTAAATGCTAATTAACACACAAAATAAATATGAAGTGTGTGTTGAAGCCAAAATGACTAAGCTACATTTTCATAATGTTGAAAGGAGTACAAAACTTCTAGAATTAATTCACACTGACGTGTGCGATTTGAAGTTTGTGTAAACTAGAGGTGGGAAAAAATATTTTATTAGTTTTATAGATGATTACACAAAATATTGATATGTCTACCTCTTGAAAAGCAAAGACGAAGCTATAGAAGCTTTCAAAAATTACAAGAATGAGGTAGATAACCAATTAAATAGCAAGAGCAAAGCTATAAGAAGTGATAGAGGTGGAGAGTATGTGGCACTGTTTGAGGAGTTGTGTTCACAAAGTGGCATAATTCATCAATCGACGGCTCCCTACTTACCTCAATCAAATGGTGTGGCCGAACGTAAAAATTGTACTCTAAAAGAGATGATGAATGACATGCTTATTTGCTCGGGATTACCACAGAACTTATGGTGGGAAGCCATTTTAATGGCGAATTACATTCTTAATAAGATTCATTTGAAAGGAAAGAACGAAACCCCCTACGAAATATAGAAATGACGAAAACCGTCGTATAAATACCTTAAGGTGTGGGGATGTTTGGCTAAAGTGAAGAAATAGCACTAACGCAATCTTACTACGTTGAGAAAGTGCTAAAATTTTTTTAATGCTTATGATGATCCAATCACCAAAATACCTTTAGAGCTCAACATACACTTAAGTAAAAACCGAGGTGAGCCTGTAGCTCAAGTTGAATACACGAGGGTTATAGGAAGCTTAATGTACATAACAAATTATACGAGGCCTGACTTTGCGTACTCGGTGAACAAGTTGAGTAGATTCACGAGTAATCCAAGTAACGAGCATTGGAAAGCTCTTGAGATATTTAAAATATACTCTCGACTATAGTTTGCATTACACAAGATACCCCGTCGTGCTTGAAGGGTATAGTGATGCAAATTGGATTTTGGACATGAAAGACTCCTTTCCACGAGTGGATATGTTTTCACTATAGGTGATGGAGCCGTATCATGGAAATCCACAAAACAAATATTCATAGCACGTTCCACTATGAAATCTGAGTTTATAGCCTTAGACAAGGCGTTGGAATAAGCCGGTTCCGACTGTGATGGTACATTGTGATTGCCAAGCTACCATAGGTAGGGCAATGAATAACATGTACAATGGGAAGTCGAGACATAAACATCGTCGACATAATACCGTGAGGTAATTTATCAGCATGATGTCGATCAACTACGTAAAGTCTAACGACAATTTGGCCGATCCTTTGACAAAATGATTAAATCGAGATCAAATGAACAAGTTGTTAGGGGGAATGGGATTAAAATCCACGACTTGAAAACTTTCGAAGTGGATACCCAACCATGTGGATTGGAGATCCTAAGAACATGGTTCAATGGGAAAACTAAACTAAGAAAGTTAGATGAGAACACTTGAAAAATATAAAATTCTTCCCTAAAGAGCAAATCAAGTGTTGAGCCTACCAACGTGGTGAGGTTAAGTCGTATGACTTTTAATGATTTCAAAAGACCTTGAGAAGGTTGAGTATGGTAGGATACTCGTATGGATATCATCTATATAAGTGAGAAGTGGTGGCCGCTTCTAATGAACACTTATGAACCAAAGACGTGTCCATGGTCGAAAAAGACAAAAACGTGAGAACAAAAGTGCTTGAGACTTTGTTGTGCAAGCATTGTTGACTCGGTGTACATGAAGATGGAGTAGTTCAAGGCAGAATGTCCATTACGCCACTGGTGCACCCGACGACGTGAGCTATGGAAGGTTCAAGGCTAAAAGCCACCTATCCTTATGCAACGAGGTCTCTTGAGGATTGAGTTTCGAGTCTGCATCCATGCATTAATTTCCACTCATATGGGGGATTGTTGGAAAATTGGTTGTTGAAAATGGTGGATGACACTACTTTGACCAATAGTTATGTGGCTAAAAGTTAATCCTTTTAAGGATTGGATATCAAAAGATTAATTTACGTTTGGAGTAGATAATCGAGACATTTTGAATTACTCGAAACCAATTTTTGGTGAGTGAGAAATTAAGCATCAAAGTTGGCCACTTGAAATGAGAATGGAAAAAGTCTTGAATGTGGGAGGAGTGTTTAACTATCCCACATAGGAAAATAGACCTTGAAAATGCAAGTATAAGAAAAGCCATGTGAAGAGACTTAGTAATTAGTATACAATTGAAGTAGTATGTTTGTGCAACATACACGCACGCATGCGCGTGGCTCAGCTCGGTTCGGCCCGGACCCGACCTGACCTAGGCCATCGGCCTTGGTCCTTGGCAATTGGATGTTGGGCTGGACTTGGGCGGATTGGGCTCAGATTTTACTCGACCCGTGTTTATATTTTTTGGCAAAAGTTGCGACGCTGTTAACGGCGTTGGGTATTTGTGCACTCGCGCCGAGATGCAGCGGGAGCATCATACTGTTGGTGCTTACTGCAGCGGGTGTTGTTGTTGCAGTATGCTGACTGCGCCAAGAGCAGAATGCAGTTGCAGCTTACTGCAATGGGAGCAGTAAGCATGCCCACCTTGCTGCAATAGGAGCAATAAGCGCGCCCGCGCCCAACAGAATTATGTGCAGTAACGTGAGCTTACTGATGCAGCGCCGTGAACAGCAACATGTTGCTGCATTTTTTTACCGTTTCTTATTTTTGAACGGGGCATTAGCTTGCATTAAAAGACCCATTTTTGGACAGTAAATTCTCATCAATTTCAGGTGTAACCCCCATGTTGGAGACTTATATGTAGGGGTCAACATGCATCATTTTTAGATCATCAAATCGAAAACTCTTGTATCATTTTTCATCTTTGCATCAGCTCAGTTCTCAAAGCACTAAAGTTCACCGGAGCTCTTGAGTTTGTGGTGCTACTACTCTAGAGACGAAGTCATTTTATCTTTGGGAGACGATACGCACGGTTCCAATGAGCACTACCTTGGGCGTATCTCGTCTTAAGGAGATAGGGCATTCCTCGACTCGACTTGCTGCTTACTGTTGTTCTGATTCTTGCTCGGTTCTGTTTTGTTCGATATCCCCATTGTAGTGTACTATTTCCTAACAAGAGTCACTTACCTCTTTTACCAATTCAAAAGGTGTACCCAGATACCAAACTGCTGTGAATTTGTTGTCATTGAGTTACCTTGAAGCAGAGAAGAAACCGAGTATCAATTTTTTTTTTATTTTTTTGTACTACATATTATAATAGAAAAATATTACCTAATATATAGAAAAATATTATCTAATACACATAAAAGTATTATATAATTAATTATGTCCAACCTGACCCGTCCCATCTTACCACGTGAGATTTGTAAGATAGTCTTACGGAAGACTCACTCTATAAAAAAACTAATGACTTCATCTTCATGCCATTAAAAATGTGTGCACGAGTCTAATAAAACTATCTGACGGAGCTAATTTGGTAAGATTTTTCAACAGAAATTTTATAATTCACAATTTATATATTAGTTTATAAAAATTAATTTGATTTGTGGTCTCAATTAAAAAAAACAAAAATAATTAGGTTAACCTCTATTTTCTTTGCGGTTTTTTATTTTTATTTATTTCCTATGGAGATTCATGATTTAAATTTGAAATATTTTGGACGGAACAGATGTAATGCATTTTCTACAGTTTCCATAAATTCAATTTGTTAACAAAATAATAAATATTGAGACTATGGTTTTAAATTTCGCCAAAACTTCTGTGGCCCCGGGGCCCGACCCGCCCCGACCCCACCGGCCAGCTTAGAAAATGAGTCCACGCGCATTCCACGTGCGCCCACGCGCATCCCACGCGCCTTGGACGCGCGCCCACGTGCTCACAATCCCACGCCGTGAGCGCATTTTCATCTGGATACCTTTAAGGTATTCCATGTATACCTTCAAGATATATATGTGGATACCTTCCTTCTCTGGATACCTTGAAGGTATTTCATGGATACCTTCAAGGTATATATGTGGATACTTTCCTTGTCTGGATACTTTGAATGTATTTCATGGATACCTTCAAGGTATATATGTGGATATCTTCCTTCTATACCATGGATACCTTCAAGATATATATGTGGATACCTGAAAGGTATTCCATGGATAATTGAAGGTATACATGTGGATACATGTGATGTTTGAAAAAAAGGTATTTCATGGATACCATCAAGATATACATGTGATATCTAAAAGGTATTTCATGGATACCTTGAAGGTATCCATGTGGATACCATGCGCCCACGCTATGGATACCTACGCGCGCCCATGCGCCCACATCGGGCGCGCACCTCACAAGCCGCGCGCACCTTCATTTGAAATAGGTATGATACCTTCAAGGTATCCCATGGATATCTTGAAGGTACACATGTGATACCTTTTTTTTGTATACATGGAAAAAAAAACCTGAGCGAAAATAAAAAATTAAAGGGCTGGGGACACGGTGTCCCCGGGGCGCAAGAGAACAACTCTTTAAATTTTATTTTTCAAGTCTCTTTAATTAGTACATCTTTACCTGTTATTCTAATTTTCTTATATTTAATTTTGATTTTTAGTTTTATACTAACATTTATTAGATATGGTATGGTTACTAGAATCAAATATATCTAATTGTATCAATATCTTCTAAATTTTCATTATGGATATGATTTGAATCATTTGATCAATTCAAAAACTGTGCACATTTCTAGCTATTTTCTCTACCAAATATTATACTTTAATATATATATATATATATATATATATATATATATTTAATTACAAGATGTGTGAATACTCGATCAAACTTGATATGTCCAGATGCATTTGTAGCCAGATTATGTTTATTTATAGTTGCAAAATTGTGTAAAGTTGATCAATTAATTAGTTTAAGGGATAATTACACATAACCGTCTAAATAATTTAAGTTTTTGGATTATATACAACTTTTTTTTTTTTTTTTTTGGGTTCCACACAAGTGACACAACCCCCTAATTTGTGTAAATTGGTGCACTTTACCTTTTCAACCCTCAACCGTCCCAGAATATCCTTACAGAAACTATATATTTTATTCTCAACATTAAAAATAAATTATTATACAGAAATCCTTGTTAAAATATTTTGTAATTTAGTTTACATATTCTAATAAATAAATAAAAAATTCTATAATTTAATTTTAATATCTTGGAAAAACATTTTAAAAAATTATTTTAACACTTTTAATTCTTATTCAACAACATAGATATTTTGTTTTAATTATTTTTTTGCATTTTAATTTTTTTAGAGTAATATGATTTTAATTAAAGTGTATTCTAATTTGGTGGATAATGTATAATAAGAAAAGAAGTTTGATGAGCAAACTGCAAAACTTGCATAGATAGTTTATAAGGTTGAACTGGAATTACACTTAATTTAATGATTAGAAATTGCAGTGATATTATTATGATAAAATGAGAGGTGAGTACGTGTTAGTGCTTCATTATGAAATTAAATTTTACGGCTGTTATTATTAAAAGTTTTGGTAATTATTAGGAATCAAATAAGTGCACGTTTTTTTTTCCCTCTGTCATGAGCAGTGAAAGTTAAATGGGATTTGCCAATGATGGAAGAGTGGCAGTTGGCAAGTTTTGTCTAATTTAGTACACTACAATTGGAAAAGGACAGTTTACATTCCAAGATTAACAAATTAACCCTAGCTGCCCCTTTTTATGGTTAAATAGTTCTTCTCTACATGTCAAGATGAAAGTTGTGTTAGGTTTTTTCATATAAATTGAAAAAAAGTGAGTCTCATGAATTTTTATTGCATTATGTAAGATGAGTCAATCCACAACCCAAATCCCTCAATTTACATATTGTTTGTGATAATGGGGCTCCGTCTCACGATAATTATCCGTGAGAATGTCTCACATGAGTTTTTTTGATTGAAAAATATGATAAAAAAATTGATCTATCCATATTTGAATAAAATTATTGTGGAAGCATTTTTCTCTTTCCTCTTTAACAACCTTTTTTTTTAACATATTTAATATGATAGGAGTAAATGAGGGTATTTTGGTAGATTATAGGTAAATATGTTTTGAGATCCTATAATGATACTTAATTTGAAACAATTTTATATTTGCTAAAACAACATTTATTTTGGGATGGAGGTCGTATTAATTATAATTCAACCAATTCATTTCCATACCATATATGCACGGTGATGATACATAAGATGTAGGTGCAAAATAAGTGTCATTTTAAGATTTGGTAAACTGATTAAACAAGTTGATAAAAAGATGGTTCTACCCTAATTTGAGTACAATCACTTGCATTTTATAATTTGAGAGTAGTAAATGAGGACAATTTTGATAAAATATGAACAAATATTTGTTGAAATCACTTATTTTGACTTAAACAACATTTATTTTAGGTAAAAAAAATACATTCTACTATATATATTAACGTGTATGCATACAAATCAAAAATAAATTTACACATATGGATTGCCATCACTAGGTGTAACATCTAAAAAAATCTAAAAGTTCATCTGACAAGATAGACAACTTGATCAATTATACTTTCTCATAGCATTTTTCATTATTTTATATTTAATTTCAATAGACTTGATGATGGGATAGAGATAGAGTTGGAGGGTAGTCCTTGTATTAATTAATTGGCAATCCATGTCACTACTTTCGTTTAGATCCCCATCCGGCCCATCCCTGCATGGATCTTTGCTTCTTTATTCATTATCAAATTGAAGTAAAATAAATACATTTAGACATGGTTAATAAACTTAAAACTCATAAGGTAAACTACAATTATTACAATAGATTAGTTCTAAAAATTTAAATCATAAAAAACTAACGTATATGAATAATGGGTAATACTTAAAAATATCAATGGTCCTCATGAGGTTAGGACGAAGAGTATGATCCTCATACCCATAGTGATTCCATAATATTGTACTAGGCTACATGTCATCTATGAATGCATGATATGTGATCGTTTGAAAAAACAAATAGTTATTAATTTTTTTTAGGTTTGATATGTCACATATTTGTTGGTGTTATTAATTAATACACATGGTGAAGGGTAATGTAGAATAAACAAAATGCATTGCATGCCAACACCAAATCTCGCAAGTTTCTACGCTGAGCTCTACTTTTGACTAAAGAAAAAGGAGACACAAGTAAAATAAATAAATAAATAATAATAATAATAATAATAATAATAATAATAATAATAATAATAATAATAATAATAATAATAATATTATTATTATTATTATTATTATTATTATTATTATTATTAGTGATTGAGAAGCTTTTGTTTTTTTTTTTGAATAATAATAATAATAATAATAATAATAATAATAATATTATTATTATTATTATTATTATTATTATTATTATTATTATTATTCAAAAAAAAAACAAAAGCTTCTCAATCACTCTTATTATTATCTTATATGTTGATACTAATGATTTGTATATTTGTATCTTTACTTTGGAGTTTGGTTTAGTGATCACTTTCTCTTGATTAAGTAATTTGAATATTCCTACAATAGTTAGTGGTTGAATTTATTCTGTACGTAGTTGAGTTTTCTTAATTATTCTTGTTCTTACGATTTCTGATTTGTAAGACGATGGACAAGAGTTATACGTTATAAATATAAAATAAGTATATAAATAAAAGTAAAATATCTTCAAATACCATAAAATCAAATAGTTTTGATTTTGTTACTATATAATATAAATTTATTTATTATTTTTCTACTACAGTTTTGGTAAGTTATTCAAAATAACTCTTGCACTTTACTGTTCATGATGGGAATAAATGAGTCAACCAATTATCCAAAATTTAAATTTGAGGGCAAAAGTGTCATTTGCAGTGGAGTGTGGTAAAACAAATATATAAATTACATAAAGATAGAAAAATAAAGGATTAATTATATAAAAAAATACGGAACTGTGGGTTATATTTCAAGTACAACATGAGCTTTTAACTATAACATAAAAAACTTTTAATTTAACACGTGTTTCAATTTGAGACATGTTTGAGCTTTTCGAACTTCAATTGCTGATGTAAAACCCGAAATATTTAATTTAATTGCTGATGTGGTATTTTAAATACTAATAATCATCCACATGTAAATAAAAAAATCCCTTAATCCTTAAACTTATCAGCATAGATTTAATAAGAAAAGGAAACATAAAAAAATGGAAAAAAAAAATTAAAAGAAAAGAAAAAAAAACGCATTGTCTTCCCATCCTCTCTCTTCCCCCTCCCTCTTATCGGCGCCGCCGTCTTCTTCCATCCCCTCTTACTGCCACCACCTTCTCGCCACCTGAAAAACAACCTCGCCCTTTCTCTCACTAAACAACAGTACAACAATTTCTTCCCTTCCGACATCACTGTCGTTGCCGCCTTTCCTGTCCACCTCTCCTCACCGCCCCCTTCCGCCTCCCCCTCTCGCTTGCTAAAGTACAACCTCACCCCTTTCTACTGCAAACAACAGCCTACCCAAATCAGTGAAGAATGATTGTTTAAATTTTTGTATTTTTACGTTTGTTTTTTTTTCTTTTTTCTTTTTATTTTTTTTATTTCTTTTTTTATAAATTTCAGCATTAAAGAAAGTTGTGTTTTTTTTTATTTTCTTTTTAAAATTCCATGTGGATTGAGGACATGAATGATGATTGGATTCATTTCTGCATTTTGGACTCCACATTTACAATTGAAGCCCGAAAAATCCGAACACGTCTTAATTGAAACATATATTAACTTGAAAGTTTATGATGTTATACTTAAAAGTCCATGTGCAATTGAAATAGGACACTAAGTTCGTGTTTTTTTGTGTAATTAACCCAAAAATAAATCACTATATTAGTTGTGTGGTATTTTGGGTCGCTATCTCATAAAATCTATCTACTTAGAACTTTTATCAATTGTAACCTAAATATATGGTAAACTTTTCACTTTTGATAATACAATTATACAATTTTCATTCTTTTACTAATAAAATACCTCATATTTAATGTGCATAATTATATTAAGTAAATTATATCACATTTCATACTAGATAATGCATTATCAAAATTACATACCCTTAATGCCAACGTTACAACTAAATACCAAACTTACACCAACATAACAAAGTAAAAAAACAAAACATCATGTCACCACAGAGTTACAATCAACCATGATTGTACATATATCTATTTGTAAATATCTCACACATAATGTATAAAAAGCTCTGGATTTTTCCCATTCATGTGGTGCTTTCATCTTATCAAAATGCAGAGATTTCCTTTTCCATTCCTCATCAATTTTCTTTGCTGTTTTTCACATGATTCTTGATCCCCACAAACTTTTTTTTTTTTTATCCTTTTTAAAAATAAATAAAGAAAATTCAGATGGATGGTTGTTTTACCGGAATCTTACTCCGGTCACTGGAATCTTGCTCCGGTCACCGGAATTTTGGCCCACGTGGCATCTTTTTGTTAAAAAAAGTTAGATTTCACTTGTAGTTGGAACAGTTGGGCATCCTGTCATAAAATTTATATTGGATACCTTTTCTATCTTTTTCGTTTTATTTGCAGTGGGGTTGTTGTGACCTCAATTAATTCTATCAGATATTCACTGTTTTTTTTTTCTTTTAATTCCTATAATAGCTCGACGGAGAATAAATTAAATCTATCTGTTTTCCAAAATAATCAACCAAATTAATTCCAATAAATTGAACTCAAAATCAACCTGCAGGAATTAAAGTAGCTTCTTTAAAATAAAAGGTTCGAGAAAATTGACATTTTCAAAAGATAAAATGAAATTATCGTATGCTCCTTATGATTGGAGAAATGATTGTACGTAATTGAATTTGGTTTTTAAAGTGCTCTATATATTGAAGATTTACCAACACATACAAATTACATTCAACAAATGCTACATATTTTTGAATAATTCAATAATATATTTCATCAAATTATATTATATTTCATTGATTAATTGGATGTCTAGTCAAAACTAAATTATGAATATATTTTTCTCCATTATAAATAATATTTTTTTATTACAGGAAGTTTGTTTAGAATTATTATTATTATTTTTAATGTTATGTACTACACAATTCTATGCTAATATATCATATTCCCTTTTTATTGTTCATATATCTACATAGATGTGTGCAATTACTTATAAACATGTACAAAATAACACATCAAATAAAATTTGATGCACTTTTACAAAATCATAAAGAATGGAAATAAATATTTTTATAGTTTTATCTTCTCATTTAATGATACTTTTATTCCATAATCCCAATAATTCCCTATTAATATGCATTATTTAGACCAATATTTATTTAGTATAACACTCTGATGATAGGTGTATTTCTCAATTAAAAAAAATCAAATTCAAATTTTTTTCCCTTATCTACTTAAGATAATTAGGTATGATCTTTTATAGCTAATCTTAAACGAAAAAAAAAAATTCTTTTATATTCAAAATGATCGAAATGTTCTTAATGAGTGGGCTTTCCGAAAGATGTAATGTATGAACGACTGAATCATAGATGACACAAATCATAATTTGTGTGACACAAACCACTCAAATGAGTCATGACAAGCTATGTTGGATAATAATACACTCAATAATGGACAAACATGTCAGACAAAATAAAGACAAACAAGAAATAGAAACATGTGACTTATAACAGATTCCTACACTATTACAAAAATATATCAAGTCGAGTCGAGGAAAGACCCTCTTTTCTTAAGACAAAATACGCCCAGGGTAGTGCTCACTGGTCCGTGCGTATCGTCTCCCAAAGATAAAACGACTTCGTCTATAAAGAAGTAGCACCACAATCTCGAGAGCTCCGGCGAATTTTTGGTGCTTGAGAATTGAGCTTGATGCAAGGTTTTTCAATTTTTGTATCTCAAAATGATGCATGATGACCCATATATATAACTCTCCAACATGAGGGGTTACACCTGAAATTGATGAGAATTTACTGCCTAAAAACATGTTTTTTTATTGTAAGTTAACGACCTGTTCAAAAATATGAAACAACCAAAAAATGCTCATGGCGCTGCATTCTACAACACGTTGCTGCACCCGGCGTGCTGCATTTTATTGTACCCACTCAGTAAGCTGGGCGCGGGAGCGTAGCAACCCATCCCCATTCTCGTCGCTCCAACTTTTGCCCAAAAAGATAAACCTGGATCGGGTAAAACCCGAGCCCCATCCGCCCAAATCCAGCCCAACGTTCAATTGCCAAGGATCGAGGCCCAAGATCAAAGTCGGGTCCGGGCTGTGCTGAGCCGAGCACTACACGTGTGTTGCACAAGCATACTATTCCAATAGTATACTAATTACTAAGCCTCTTCTCATAGCTTAACTTATACTTGCATTTTCAAGGTCCATTTTCCTATATGAGATAGTTAAACACTCCTCCCACATTCAAGACGTTTCATTCCCATTTCAAGTGACCAACTTTGATGTTTAATTTCTTACTTATAAAAAATTGGTTTTGAGCGATTCAAAATGCCTCGATTATCTACTTCAAACGTAGATTAATCTTATGACATCTAATCCTTAAAAAGATTAACTTTTAGCCACTTAACTATTGGTCAAAGTGGTGCCACCCACCACTTTTAACAACCAATTTTCCAACAATCTATAGTTTCAAACATATCCACGGTTCGTGCTATAGAAGCCATGATTCGTTTCGTATGTATGATTTCACATACGATTTGAGAATCGTTTAATATAAGTCATAGTTAGTATTCACGTGAATAAACACAACCATTCTTGTCTCATGAACTAGAAGAACCATGGCTAGTGTAAGCTTGACATGAACCTTGTTTCGTGTCAACTAGGATTGATATCATCCATATTTTGTTTTTGATGGGGTTGTCTACATTTTAGTAAAACTATTTTAGTCCAACATAGTAACACTTACATTTTTAATAGAAAATTATTGTTTTTAAGGAAAACGCATTTCCCCCTTACATTTCTTTTTTCTTTGTTCTCTTTTACTCTTACACTTCAATTTTTTTTATTTTTTATCAGATATACTTTCAATCTTTTTTTGTTAATGAAGGGGTAAAACAAAAATAAAAGTGTGTGAGGAAAAAAAATTGAAAATAAAGTCTCATTTGTTTTTAATGGAAGACACAAAAGTTAACAAAAATAAAAGTGTACAAGAAAAAAAAATTGTAAGGGGTAAAAGGAAAAAAAAAAAAAAGCTTAAAGGAGGAAGAATGTAAAAAATTTTAGTACATGAATAATTTTTTTTTTCGTTTCTAAAGTTTGGTTCATAAGACTTTCTTATTATATTTAGTTATTTTTAGCCATTTTCTCTTATTTTCGATTTTAACATCATAAATATATATCATGTGCATAATGGTCATGTCAGTATTTGTTAGTTATAATATCTAGATAAAATGTTAAACTAAACTTAAGAGTAAAGAAACTCCTGTGATTATTCTGACATTGACTATCACTAATATTCATTAGTTATTCCATAATAACAATTTATAGTAAAAAAATTACTTGAAATGCCACGTAAATATAATATTTTTGTTAAAAAAAAAAAAACAAAGCACTTTCCATTTTTTAATTTATTTAGAATATATCATCTATAATCACACGTATAATAATTAATAAGGCACTACCATGCGCATGACCTTGTACGATTATTAGCAGTTTTGTATACAACCCTTTCTTTTACATTTATTCAATTTTTTTTAAAATTAATAAGTTGCATTTCTTTTCTAAAAAATTATAAAATAAAGGGAAGATAATAAGGTAGTAAGAGTTGGTCATTGGCCAATATTTACTCCTAAATTCCGTTTCAGAATTTTTCATACATGTTAAGAATGCTGGTAAAAAATTAACCGACCCTTATTTGAATATATATAGGTAAATTTTCAATATTCACTCTACATCTCATTTATTTTGAGAGAAGTAAATGAAGACAATTTTAATAGAAAAAAGGGAAAATTTCCTTGAAGTCTTATAATAGTACTCTTCTGTTTCATAATAAATGTTGTTTTGAAAGTCTAAATTTTGTTTCAAATTAAGTGTCATTTTACACTTTTATACTATTTTATTCCCAAATTATCCCTATTAATATTCCTTACCTAAAATTTAGGGATTTAATATGATACTTTTTATGAAATTAATTTGATTCTCTTTTCAAATTTGAATACTGAAAAATTACTTGATTAGTTAAGGGTATATTTGTCCAATTTTTATATTCTCTAATTTATGACAAAAACTCTAGAATGACACTTATTTTGAGATAAAAAAACTCGATCAAAACAATATTTATTTTGAGATGGAGGGAGTTTTTTCCATAATAACCAAAAAAAAAAAAACTGCATTTGATTCTTTCAATTATTTCTTAGAAGAATTACTTATTATCCTTTTCAAGATTTACACAATTCTAGTTTTTTTTTCTTTGGTCAAAATTAATACAAACGAAAAAGGAAAGATATTAAAGTGTAGTAAAACTCAAGATTCTCACAAAGCTTCCAAAAAGCACCATTTGCCGTGAAATTTGTCATCATTATTTCTTTCTTTTCTTTGGTAATTAATCACAAACTATTAATATATTTGTCAAAACTAATTATTAGCAATGCTAAAACAAGCCCAAATTTATCAATAGCAAGTCCAAATGAGACCATACATAGACTATAAAACAACTACATTTCACTCACCGACTCCCCCATAACTTGCTCCACTCTCTCATCTCCTCTCTCTCTCTCTCTCTCTCTCTCTCTCTCCTCTTCCTCTCTCTCTCCTCTGCTCAGAGACTAGAGAGAGAATGGAGGGTAGAATTCCAACTGCATTCTGTTTTTAGAACTTCAAATAGAGCAAACAAGCAGATCTGTTGAGTTATTAAGATAGTAAAAAAACAGAGCATCCATTAATTAATTCCTCTGTTTCTTGAATCCGAAAATGGCAGAAGTGTCTGCAAATAGCTTCATACCGGAGACGTATTCGGGCTATTCGGGAGACATTTCGGGCCAATTGGGCCTACTATGGGAGTTGATAAAGGTGCCATTGATTGTCCCATTGCTCAATGTTTGTGTGTATATTTGCTTGGCCATGTCAATAATGGTGTTCATGGAGAGGCTATACATGGGAATTGTGATTGTTCTTGTTAAGCTCTTTTGGAAAAAGCCCGAAAAGAGATACAAATGGGAAGCCATGAAAGATGACTTGGAAATGGGGAGTGGTAATTTTCCCATGGTTCTTGTTCAGATCCCCATGTTCAATGAAAGAGAGGTGTGTTTGTGTTTTTTCTTTTTGTTTACACTTTTTTACACACACACACACGCATGGGTATGTGTGAGTATGGCTGGCTAAAAGAGGTTGTGTTTTGTGTTTTTGGGCTAGGTTTACAAGATTTCCATTGGTGCAGCTTGTAATCTTTCATGGCCTTCTGATAGGCTAGTGATTCAAGTTCTTGATGATTCCACCGACCTTGTGATTAAGGTAAAAGCAAGAATTTCGGGTCCGAGTATTTCGCCGGATGTAACATCTATGAAACTCAGTGAAAATGAGCATATTTTTACGGAATTTTATATTGTATCGATCTTGTAAATCCAATATATATTGCACATCATGGATCAAAGCTTTTTTTTTCTTTTGTTCAATACACACACTCATCGCTAGCTAGGGTCTCTTTTTCATAATTGCCCATCTTCTCAATTTGGCTTTTGACCCAACTTTTTAGGGACAATTGCACTTAAATGACTTACCAAAACTAACACAATCATCAATTTTTTGGATTTCTTCATTTGGATCTTGTTATTACATTATATCTACATTTCATTTTTGAAAGTTAATTCTTTCTATTTAAAATCTAATCATGTAATTCTGACACATAAGTCGTGACACGTTAACACATGTTGTCTAAAATTCATCTTGATTCTTATTAATGATATGTATTATTATTTAGGATATGGTTGAGAGAGAATGTGTAAGATGGGCCAGCAAAGGTGTCAACATTAGATACCAAATTAGAGAGAGTAGAGGAGGCTACAAAGCCGGAGCCCTAAAAGAAGGATTGAAACACGATTATGTCAAGGAATGCGAGTACGTTGTCATCTTCGATGCCGATTTCCGGCCCGAGCCCGATTTTCTCCGGCGGGCCGTCCCTTTTCTCATTCACAATCGAGATATAGCTCTTGTCCAAGCTCGTTGGAGGTTTGGTAAGCCACACATTCTTTCCCATAACTTACTCTACACCTTCATTAATGCTCATGAAAATAATTCTTATAACAAAAACCAAAACCATCTCAATCAACAAATAATAACATCTAGCTAACGTTCAATTATTATTTAGGTACCTTATAGTTATTAACCACTTCAAAACTACCATGATTATTTTCAAGTACATCTTTTACTATTTACTATTTTAGTGCAACATTTTGGTCACATAATGATTTATCCTTGACGTGTCCAAACATGCAAAAGTGTCGGTGGTCGTTATTTTACTATTACCTTCATTATTACTGAATAATTTGGGAGGTGGGGATATTAGTGTAATTTTATTTGGTGTGCCATTTTTTTTCTCCTTGCTTTCTTGCCTTCTTGGAGAGATTTGTTGCATACATTGCGGGACAATGGGCCCACCAATGGTGAAGACTTCTAAAACTATTCTTTTTTAAATGTTATACTGATAAGATACATTAACTATAATATATCGTGTTCGTGAATTTACATGTAGTTATATTCTGATTATATATAATATTAAATGATGTATTTTATTTAGTGTAAGTATAGATCAAACTACTTTTCTTTTCCACAAACACATTTTCTTGTCAAATTAGACCCAATAAATTATCTTTTTAAAAAAACACATGGTAGGAGATGGGGTTTAACAACCACCATTGTATTAATAATAATATTGGTAGAAATTGATTAGTTGTAGGCTTGTAGCTACTCTATAATAATATTATGATATTATGAATTTTCTTTATATTTTAACTATTTTATTTATATCTATATATTATGTATCATTCTTATTGATAATGCTAATGTGGGGTTAATATTCTTAAATCTTAAGCGATGAAATTTAATAAAAAATAATCACAAAAACTCATGTGAGATGGTCTCACGGATAGTTTTCGTGAGACGGAGCCCCATCAACACAAATAACATGTTAATTGTAGGGTTTTGATTGTGGGTAATCGAGTTGTGGATTGATCCATCTCATACAATGCTTTAAAATTTCGTGAGACGGTCTCACAAGAGACTTACTCAAAAATAATTTTCTCATCACAATATCCAAATGACGAAGCTAGCCTGACTTTAATTGTGGAAGTGTATAAATCCCGGATTAAACGGCATGGAAGTGCTAGATATACGGGGCAGGTTTGTCCTTTTCCTTGCAAAGAGACAAACAACAATTAAAGTTGGAGATTATTTTCTATGGAGGGTATAATGGTCATTAGCTTCGTCCATGTGCTAGTATTCTATGTGTCAGTACACACGGCACCAATGGTGGAGCCGCACTGACAATTTCACCAGACAGTGTCAACTTCCCACCGACAGTTACAATTTGGGTAAATTAAAGTGGTAGTTCCAGATTGTGAGCGAGTGACGTGGCAATTTATTTTAATGTTCTTGTCACGTGGTGTCAGAAAACCAACAGCTCTTTACTCATCAAATGATCCAATCATATGCTTCTTATTTGTTTTGTCTCTTTGTATAATATTCTTAAATTATTTTTCAATCATAAATAATAGAAATGAGAATTTTATTTTTGCATCGTACACATATGAATGTATGTATTATTTTAAACTTTTCATTCAATAGGAAAATAATAAAACTATAAGTCGTGGTACAAAAATTAATTTATTTTATTTTGTGTGCTAGTTAACATAAAGAAACCATGTTTTTATTTGCTTCAAATTTAAAGATGCTAAATCTTTTAGTCACTTCTTGGAACCCCTTTATACGAGTATTATATAATAATCTTGGGAGTATGTTGGACAAGAATGTAATTGTATTTTGCAATATTAGATTTGAAATTTTGCATGTCTTGATTTTAAAAATTTTAGTGTTTGTTTTATGATTTTATAAAATATAATTATAGTTAATATGCCCTATTCATATTGAGAATAGATTAAAAATTTGATGTTTGTATTTTTTTTTTATTATAAAAGGTTGAGATGTCACTATCACGTATTTATTATTGTTCACATATGCATGCATGCTACATATATATAGGAGTTGGGTTATGAAATTTTATCCCATATCCGAATAGACTAGTTACAGTCCAAATACATGCGAATCTCGATGAATTCAAAATCTTTGATTATAAAAGAACAATATATGATCATAGTTGAATAGCAAATTAAAACTATGGGACAATTATAAATCTACAAACTAAAAAATTAATTAATTTTCTTTTTTTCTAGTTCGCTCATTATAAGCATCAAGTTTGCAGGAAATAATGTAATCGAGAAAACAAAAAACATGAATTTCAATCACTTTATTGCTTGAAATCGCTAATATGAATATGATTTTTTTTTTCTTAATGCAGTGAATTCAAATGAGTGCTTGCTAACAAGAATGCAAGAAATGTCATTGGACTATCACTTCACAGTTGAGCAAGAAGTGGGATCAGCCACTCATGCCTTTTTTGGCTTCAATGGTAATTAAATTATACTCCAATATTTCAAATTAACTATCGGATTTATTAATGTAACATAGATAATTGCTTGTTCTATGATTAATTTTATTTCCTTGATTATTTGTTGAGTTAATTAATCTAAAACATGTGTAATAAAACAGGAACCGGTGGAATATGGAGAATTGCGGCGATCAATGAGGCGGGAGGTTGGAAAGATCGAACGACGGTGGAAGACATGGATCTTGCGGTTCGTGCTGGTCTTCGGGGCTGGAAATTCCTATACCTAGGAGACCTCCAGGTAATATTATTTGTTCTAACATTTACAATTTTGATTAATTTCTATTACATGATCATAAGTGAGACAGAATTGGTAATGATTTGGTGTTTTTATGATAGGTTAAAAGTGAGCTTCCAAGTACTTTCAATGCCTTCAGGTTCCAACAGCACAGGTGGTCTTGTGGCCCAGCTAATTTATTCAGGAAAATGATGATGGATATTGCTATGAACAAGGTTTGTTCCCTAATAAGTTGATAATGGGAAAACAATGTTTTTCTATTTTCCTTCTAATTTTGTCTTATTGAATTTTCATCATTTATCTTTCAACTCTTCTTTTTCACTCATCTATATTTTAAAGAGTCATTTTTTAGAGTCATTTTTTGGTTTACAATAAGTAAATGTATGTATATATTTTTTTATATTTCAAGTTGACCACTTCAACGATAAACATATGACCTCCTTCAAATATCAAGTAAAGATAAATAGTATGATATCATTAAAAATGAGTGAATTCAAATCAAATTACTCATAGAGCCTGGCATAAAACGTTGTGTGAGTTTTTTTTTTTTTTTTTTTTTGTGTATTTAAGTTTTTCGTTTGTGATTTCAAAAACTACATGGTCTATTAAGGTAAAAGTTCGAGGGTGATATAGACCTTATCATGTTGGAGTAGGTAAATTGACCGAAAATAAATTCTTTTAAACATATGTGACTAAAAAAAAGTGAGATAAATTATGAAAAATCTTATAAAACAAACTTAGAAGATCAAATTTTCCCTAATTTAATTAAAGTAAAATAGTTCAAAAAGAACATGGTTTTTTGTATTGGGATGTAATGATTTGCTTCATTTTTTTTTTTCCAGAAAGTAACATTGTACAAGAAGTTCTACGTGATCTACAGCTTCTTCTTTGTCCGAAAGATCATAGCTCACTTGTTCACATTCTTCTTCTATTGTGTGGTATTACCATTGACTATTTTGGTCCCAGAAGTATATGTCCCTAAATGGGGAGCCATTTATATTCCTTGCATCATAACCACACTCAACTCCGTTGGAACACCCAGGTAATAAATTTGTACATTACTAATTTAATGTTATGATCTTAGAATCTGTCTGATTCCAATCTGAAATTTCAGATCATTCCATCTGTTGTTCTATTGGGTATTGTTCGAAAACGTCATGTCTTTCCATCGAACCAAAGCGACATTTATCGGCCTTCTTGAGGCGAAGAGAGTAAACGAGTGGGTTGTCACTGAGAAACTAGGAGACACTCTCAAGAACAAAGCTAACAAAACATCTGCACCAAAGAAGTCTCTATCTAAGCTGCTCGGAGATAGGTAAAACCTGACTAATTCTATATGTGTTAGTACAAAAATCTGGGATATTTGCAATTCTGGTCCTGCAACTCAAGCCTTGTCCACTTTTTTACTATTGATTTTAAGTACTTCACTAGTTTTAGTCCTCTGACTATCACTTTTCTGCAAATGTTCATCCGATTTTGCTCGAAAATTTGAATTTTGCCTAAGTAGACACCACAATTTCTTATGTGCATGAATTTTTCAATTCCGAGGTCTACATAGGCAGAAATTGATATTCAGAGACCAAAATTGGAAAAAGTGAGAGTTTGAACACCAAAATTGGATTACGTAAAAATTAATGATAGAAAAATGGATAAAACCTAAGTTAGAGGACGGAAATTGAGATTTTTTCCTAAAAATAATATAGGATGATTTGTCGATCATATTTAACATGAGCGGGAATTTCCTTGGATATTTCAGGATACAAGTGCAAGAATTGGGATTTGCGGTGTTTCTTTTCGTATGTGGATGCTACGATTTCCTATATGGAAGGAATAGCTATTTCATATACCTATTCCTTCAAGTCATCACCTTTACAATTGCCGGATTTGGATACATTGGCACGATAGTTCCGAGTTCTTGACACCTACAACATAGTGATCAGCTCTATGATTTGAAGATTTATGTGTTTTTAGTCTACACAAAATATGTACACAAGATTGGAGTGTTTGGTTGATTTCAAGTTTAGTAAAAGAAGCAAAGATTGATTTTGTACGAAGTATCAAAGTCGCCCCAAAATGGATTGCTGAGAGTCAGCAAAGATGCAGAACAACATACACAGTAAAGCAGAAAGATTAGAGTTTTACACAAATAATGTTTTTTTTTTTCCGTTCTTTTTTTGTTAAAATAGTGGTTTAGTTACGTTATTGTATTTGTTAAGTAATATTTGTAAGGTTGTGTTTGGATTGAGTGAATCGATTGTAAGATTCGAATAGCATTGTACTTCAAATCTATCCCAACTAAATTGCTCAAAAATTAGGTTAGTGATGCATTTTGAATCTATATTAATCCAAATTTCACCAATGAATTAACTATTGTAAATTTCAAATTCTTCCTCAAATTCTTCAATCCAAACACAATCTAATTTTTTAATGAATAGCTTGTTGTAATGTCCTCCAGTTGCGCCAGTTTTCAGTTTTGGAGTGTCATCTTCTACTAACATTTGTGAATGAAGTGTTTTTTCTACTGACATTTGTATTCATAAATAGTTATAGAAATCAACACTGTCTTATGTTTTATTTGAAAATTCATCCATTTTCCCCTTCTTTTTAGTATTATATCACATATTAATTAATGATATATGTAGTGTATAGTGATTATTTCAAAATATAAGAGCAAACATGGTGAAAGAGCTTATGTGCTTATATGTTAAACTATATAAGTGCTCAGTACTTCTATTGTCTTTTTCTAAGGGTGTGTTTGGATGGAGTTAGTTCATTCGGACATGAAACTTCACATGCGATGATTGTGTTGATACGTGATTATTGAAATTTGAAGTTTAATCTTCTGATCATCCAATTGATTGCAAAACACAGTTTCTATTACAAAAATTGTTCCCTTTTTTATTTTCTAGTCGTTGTCTTCTTCACATGTATATAGTTTTTTATTTACAAACGACTACCTCTTCTTAAAATTCATTTGTATATTGTGAGAGATTATGAAAATTCGTATGTATTTCGTGAATGAAGCTTCAGTGTTAAAAAAAAAGTTGTTTTCTTTAATTGTTTTTATTTTTCCAAAGTATTTTTCTTTGATGGATGTTTGATATTTTCCTTTAAACTTTATTTGACTACATTTCTAAATGCTTATTAAACATACTTGATTTCTTTAATAAAGAAATTTATACTTTTAAAACTAGTATAGGTCCCGCGCGATGCACATGTATATAAATATTATTATTATAATATTTTGATATGACAATGTTGAATATAAAATAATAAATTTTTTAGACTAATTCCAATCTAATATGTTACCCAGTGATTCATGACCATAAAATTTAAATTTTCGAATTTGATGTTAAATGTTAATTTTTAAGAAAAAATCAAGTTCTTAAAAATATTTCAATCTCATTTGATAACCGTGTGATGATTGGGTATATAAAGTTCAAGTGCTGTAATTTTTTGATATAAATATGTTAACCAAGAAAAACAATATAGTGCATTAGAGTTATTTCAATTTAATATAATACCATATAATTTATTAATTTTAAATATTTCATATACTCATCATACATTATATGACTATTTTACTAATTGTATTTGTCATAATTAATATGGAAAAAAATAAGCAAATATATGCTCAATAAAATATTCATAATGGAAAAAAAATTATGATATTGTACTAAATTTCTAAATTTATCATACTGTTGAAGAATTCTATATCGCATCTTTTTAAATGTCTTGAAATTGTTAATTTTCTTTTACACTGGGTTTTTAAACAAAAATATATAAATTGGTTATTTATGTAAAACGTAGGAAATAATAATATAAATATGTGTGTGTCCATGACGTTTTGATTTCACCACTATTCATTTTTATGATTTATATAAAAATAAAAGAATAAAAATGTGAGAAAATATTACACAAAACAAAAATGATTTACTAAATTTATAATTATGATGAGCAATAAGATTAAATTTTGAAAACTCCCTATAATTATGAAATTTTAAAAAATGAATTCTGATTCTAAAAGGTCTCCTCAATTTATAAATTATAAGATATGAATATTATATTGGGAAAACTATTAATAATAATTTAATTTTTAAAATAAATCCCGATGTTTATGCTTTTCTTGAATAAAATAATAAATGATTTTATAACATGAAACCTTTATAACCTATAATTTGTCAAATATTAAAAAATAAATAATTATATTTTAAAATATGGTACTTTTATAACTCAAATGCTTGTGGATTAATAAAATGATCACTTCTATGTTTATATACACATATCATTAGAGCTGTCAATACGGGCCGGCGGGGCGGGTCGACCCACAACCCACTATAACCCACCATTTGGCGGGGCGGACTTTTTTAATGGCGGGCCTCAAAATCTCAACCCAACCCAACCCACTAGTGGGCCGCGGGTTAGGCGGGCCGACCCACCAAATTTTTATTTTTTTATTTTTTCAAAGGAAAAAGAATATATATATATATATACATTAACTAAGATATATATTCATTTAATTATATATAATATATGAAAACAAATTTTTAAAAATAGTTTTTCACTAATTTTTTTTCATTTTTATATAAAAATGACTCATAACAATATTTTTATAAATCATTATTTGCATTAGGTAAGATTTTCCATCATTATCATTTATTTCTTGTCTATATTTTTAATAAAAAAATATTTAAAAAAATTAAAAAATATAAAAGAAATAAAGGCGGGCCAACCTACCAACCCACGGGCCAACCCACCAAAAGCCCAACCCACTGCGGGCCAAACCCACTTTGGCCCACTTTTTCGCGGGTCTATAATTACTCAACCCAACCCTCCGTTTTGGCGGTGCGGGGCGGGCCGACCCAACGGGCCTAACCCATATTGACAGCTCTACATATCATGCAAGTATAAATTTATGTGTTTGATAAATTACTATCAACTTTTATGTTTTAAAATATTTTTATGTTGAAATTCTTTAACAAAGTTTTCTCCAAAGCTCTATAGGAATAGAAAATTATACTTCTCTTGTAAATTTACTATAATTATTTTATTATAAATGATTTAAAATAGATAAAGAATTTATCGTGTGTGTTCTTTTCAAATTACAATGTCACCAGAGCCAAAATAAATATTGACAGATAAAAGTTTGTATTAAATCTCTCATTGAATTGCATGGACAAACCTTTCTCTAACTTTGAATAGAATGAGATCTTTCAGTAACATTTGATAACAATTCAACGATCAGCGAGCATAAAATCAAGTGAAAATGTGAAAAAATTCAAAAAATAATATAAAATTAATTTCTTATTGTTAAAGAGAAATATTACCTTGATTATTTTGATTGTTTTTTTAGATATAACAAATATTTTTTTAAATATTCTTTTTAGAAAAATGTTCATCACACACCACCATAGAAGATTGTCAAATAACATTTAGTCTCCAATTACGTTCTCTACGAATAAAACTCCAATCACCAATGAATTTTTCATTTGTCACCATTTTGACATAGTTTAACTTTCTCATATTTCCCACATGGAAACTTGATTATGATGTTCATAGTCATAATATTATCATAAATTTGAGCAATTATTGAAAGAACAAACTTACAACAAATTGATGGAAAATATTAAATAAGTGTTTCATTGTATTTTATTTAGAATATATTTGTTGATTTCGTTATAAAATTCTAATTAGAGCTATATAATTGCATAAATCATAATATAAAGGTCATCTTAAATTTTATATATAGATTTTATCATATATATATAATATTATATTAATGTGTATTATTTTGGTGATATTCTGGCTGATTGTGTAAGATGGTAATATTCTCAAAATAAATTATACTCAAAGCATATGAACAATAGATTGGTATATGAAATAAGATATTACATATGGTAAATTATAGAATAATATTATCTTATAAATATGTGTAAATCTATATACATATCAAAATTTGAAATTTTATTTAAAAATAATATATACCAAAATATCTTTTATTTATAAGAAATATATTTAGACAATTACTAAAATTTTCATATGAAAGTGTACATATTGCAATAATTTCATTTAATTGACATGCAAAGATTAATAATTAATTGACGTGCAAAGATTAAATGCACATAATAGTTTTATAGATTAATAATATTTAATTAATGATTGATACAAAATCCACAATAAAAGAAAATGAAAATTAAATCACATATTATTAATGTATTGGAAGAGATCTATCATCTATATAGGAAAAAAAATCATTGCATGTTTGATATTTGAACGAACATTTGGGAAATAATGATGTGATCAACTTCAAAAATAATTTCCTTTATCATTATTTTATAATTACATTTTTTATCACTCATTTGTGATAACAATTTTTCTTCTAATTAAAAAAAGGTGTTAGATTCATAATGATATGAACAAAATTGAATTTATTTTCTAATTGACATGCTAAGATTTGAAATCAATTTCATCAAATAAAAAAAATTGATTTAATGATCTATATACCAAATTGAGAGATTAATTATTCTTAATACATATTATATTTTCGGATTAGATGAGATTTTTTTTTTAACATGGGTAATAAATTTTAGTCATATTATATGTTATATATATATATATATATTTCGTCCATATACATAATATTTGATTGGATACTATATATATTCATTATACAAAATCAATATTTCTGAAAATTACCATAAATTCAATTAATATCACAAAAAAATTAAATATTTAATATCTAATAAAATTTTTAAAATTAGGAAGTGAAAATGGGCGGGAAAACTTTTGATATTTCTATTTTGAGGGATAATTGTTATTATATATATATATATATAGATATAGATATACCTTTCAGAAATAAAATTTAACTTTTAAAATATATGTTTTGGTGGTTTAAAATTTACTAATAATTTTTTGAAATTTTCAATATTCGTGATTATAAATATCAATAAAGATAATGGCATTTCTTAAATACTAATTTATGATAACTCAGATAAAACTTAACGTTTATTGCATTTGCAGTATAACTCAATTTCTTATTTTTTTAGAATATATCTTTTTGATGGTTTAAAGTTTGTCAATGTCGATTTTAAATCGTAATTTATCATACTGTTGATTTTAAATGGCTATTAGATTAGAGGATAAATCAAGTCGATGTCTATTTTCAATCGTAATTTATCATTATGAGATATATAGATTTTATGGTTATTGAAATATTAGAGGATAAACTTGATTTTCTGCATAGTTTATTTTATATATAATTTGAGTTTTTATAATATAAAATTTGACTATTTGAGTTTTTAGAATATATGTTTTGGTGATTTAAAATTTATCGACATTTACTTTAAAAAATTTAATATTCAGAAATAAGTATATTTTTCAAGAATATTGGTACAAGAAATATCAATATCAATATTTTCTCCTTTTTTTCTGATATTTGGTCAAATATATACTTACATTTTTTTTAATTTTTCATATATTTTAAATATATGAAAAATATCTAATGTCAGCATGACTATCTTTTCAAATATAACATTATCAAAAGATTTCAATATTGACCGACATATATAGAAAAAGAATATCCACAAAGATATTCTAATCAAGATGTAATTTAGAATCATAACTTATCAAAAGATTTCAATATTGACCGACATATATAGAAAAAGAATATCCACAAAGATATTCTAATCAAGATGTAATTTAGAATCATAACTTACACAGTATACATTGGTAATCAAGATGTAATATAAATTAGAGACATATAGAAACATAACTTATTATACAATAAGGTCAAGTAATGTGGATATTCTCCACTGTAGAGACATATAGAAACATAAAACATAACTTATACATTATATATCGGGAGGTCAAATAATGTGCTCCACTGTTGAGTCATGGTTTTCATTGATATGAATTTTGTATGATCACGGTCGGATTATTCATCAACCTTTGAACGAGATTTTCAATCTATTCTTTATAGTGATCATCGCATGAGATCACATTTCAAAGCCCGCACACACTTTTTCATGTTGATTTTTTTACAGTGACTCTCTTAGGACCACATTTTTGTTCTTTATAGTGAGGGGTGAGCTCTCTTGGAATCACATTTAAAGTCTGCATTATTTATCCCGCGCTATTTATAGTGAGCAGTGAGCTCTCCTAGGATCACATTTAAAGTTCGCACTACACACTCTTTCATGTTGTTGCAGTGAGCTCTCCTGGATTCAAAGCATGGTATGAGCATACATGACAATGAAATCTTAAGGTGGATATTCTCCATTGTTGTTGTTGCAGTGAGCTCTCTTGGATTCAAAGCATGGTATGAGCATACACGACAACGAAATCTTAAGGTGGATATTCTCCATTGTTGAGTCATGGTCTTCATTGATACGAATTTTGTATGATCACGGTTGGATTCTTAATCAACCTTTGAATTCTTCACCAACTTTAAACGAGATACTTATAGAAACTAAATCTCGATCATAAGAAAACTAAGATAAGCAGAGCAATAATTTTGTTCTTATTATTTAAATCATCAAAAGTACAGAAAAGATACAACTATATGTGATATTTATATTCTTTATTAGCATAACCAACTATCTAACTATCCAATAGTAAGTTGCCACGTGGTCCAATAACTATGCACAACTACATGCATGTATATGATAAGAAGAATGCACATAATATTATGTCATCCCCCAAGCTGCATGTGATGAAGACATGCCAAGCTTGAAGAGCAAATCTGAAAATAGACCAACACAAAGAGCCTTGGTAAAGATGTCGGCAAGCTGACAACGAGAGGCAACATGTGTGAGATGCAAGAAACCTTTTTTGAATTTGTTGCGGATGATGTGACAGTCGATCTCGATGTGTTTCGTACGTTCATGGAACATGGGATTTTCAACGGTATGAAGAGCAGTTTGGTTATCACAAAATAGACAAATAGGCTTAGTAAGATTCAATTGAAGATCAAAAGCAAGATAATCAATCCACACTAACTTACAAGTGGTGGAAGCGAGAACACGATATTCAGCTTCGGCTGAGCTCCGAGATACAGTAGTTTGCTTTTAAGTCTTCCAAGAAATGAGGCAACCACCTAGAAAAACACAATACCCAGTCAAAGACTTTCGAGAATCAACACATGAACCCCAATCGACATCACTGTAGGCGTGTAAAGAGAAAGTGTCATCTCTTGGATAGAATAAACCTTGGGAAAAAGAGTGTTTGAGATACTTTAGGAGATGCACAACTACAGCCCAATGGCTAGAACAAGGGGCATTAACAAATTGACTTAATTGTTGCACGACATAGGCGACATCAGGACGAGTAAGATTGAGATAGAGCAAGCGACCAACTAATAGTCTATAACTCTCAGGATCTGTCAAGGGCGAACCAGAATTTGCAGTGAGCTTAAGACCTTATGGTAAATGTGTGGAAGTAAATTTACAATCACCAATACATGCATCATGCAATATGTCCAAAGTATACTTTCGTTGATTGAGATGAGTACCTTTATCCGTGCGTACAATCTCAATGCCTAAGAAATAATTTGCAAAGCCAAGATCTTTGATGGTAAACTGATCATGAAGAAACTGCTTGAGCTGATTAATAAGGGAGTTAGATGTGTCAGTTACTAGAACGTCGTTGATATAAACAATCAATGCAAGAAACGTGTCACCATGTTCAAGAATGAATAAGCAATGATCATGACATGATTGTCTAAAACCAAATTGGAAAAGTTTCTTGCAAAATTCATTATTTCATTGACGAGAAGCCCGCTTTAAACCATAAATATTTTTATTAAGCTTACACACCTGAGTAGGAGAGGTAGTGTTGTATCTAGGGGTGGCTGCATATACATCTCATTGTCAATAAAACCATGTAAAAAGTATTGTTAATAGCCAATTGGAAGATAGGTCAATCTTTCATCGTTGCAAGAGCAAGCAACATGCGACCAATCACTGTCTTTGCAATAGGGGCAAAACTGTCCAAATAATCCTCTCCGTGTATTTGATGATAACCTTTGGCCACCAATCGAGCTTTAAACCGATCAATGGTGCCATCAAGTTTTAACTTAGTCTTATAGACCCATTTGCAACCAATTGCTTGTTTACCAGAAGGAAGAAAAGTCAAATCCCAGGTTTTATTAGCCTCCAAAGACTGTATTTCTTTATCCATCGCATCAAGCCAATGCGAATGTTGCATAGCTTCTTTATACGATGTTGGATTCAGAGAAATGAAAGATGCGGAAACAACATTTGTAACAAAGTCTTGAAGATAAGAAGGCTTCTTTTGAAGTCTAGAACTCCTTCTTGTAATATCAGGGTGAGTGGTGGAACCTATAGAAGGTGGGAGAGGAGCTGGATCAGCAACTGGATTAGGTGGTGTCGGAGTAGTAATTGAACCATCAGTAGTAGTAATCAAGTCTTCATCATCAGGAATAAAGGCTGGGATAGGATAGTTAGACTCCAAAGAAGAAAAGCATTGTGATTTGTACGGGAATATATTATCAAAAACCACAACATCTCTTGAAATAATCACTTGATGAGGCTCAAAGTCATAATCGATAAGCTTTTTGGCCTAGAGGATAGCCAATCATCACACACTTGGATGCTCTATCTGTGAATTTAGATTTGCCAGGAGAAACATTAGTAGCAAAAACCAAGCAACCAAAAGGCTTAAGGAAATCATAAGCAGGTTCCTCTCCAAATAGAATGTGGAAAAGAGATTGCCATTGGAGCAGAGCGGATGGAAGCCTATTGATGATGTATGCAACAGTCAATATAACATAGGGCCACAAGTGATGAGGAACAATAAAGTCTTTCATTAATGCCCTAGCAATTTCAAGTAAATTTCTGCGCTTCCTTTCAACCACCCAATTTTGTTGATGGGTGTAAATGCAAGATCTCTGGTGTTCAATTCCCAGTGCAGAAAACATGCTTTGACAATCCTTGCTAAGAAATTCAGAGCCATTATTTGTCCTCACACATTTGATAGACAAATCAAGTTTAACACTGATCATCTTTAAGAAGGTAG
Source organism: Scutellaria minor (assembly GCA_954870855.1). Lineage (NCBI taxonomy): Eukaryota > Viridiplantae > Streptophyta > Magnoliopsida > Lamiales > Lamiaceae > Scutellaria > Scutellaria minor. The sequence continues at coordinate 9,160,397 of OX940729.1, forward strand.
TAAGTGAAGAAACAACCTGCTTCTTGGAAGATAATAGACAAATCCATGTGGCTCTGCTGAAATCATCCACAACAATAAAAAAATATGGCGTATTAGTTAAACTTGGACTATGATAGGGTCCCCAAATATCCACATGTAACAAGCCTAGAGGCCTCTTGGAATGAATGGTACTAGAGGGAAAAATCTGTCTTGTTTGTTTGGAAAAATGACAAATATCACAAGACTTGAATTGGTCTATCACAGATGGAGTACAAAGAGGTTTAAGGAAAACTAAGTGTTGTAAAGTAGATGGAGCAACATGACCAAACTTCCTATACCAAGTCTCAAGTATAGAACCAGATTGAAAGCTGGACATAACAAAGTTAGAAGTATCAGGATCATAACAAGACCTTTGCAAAACATAGAGTCTTCCCATCAACTGACCAACAACCAACAAAGCACCAGAATCAATAGCTTGAAGCTCACAATGGGTGGGAAGAAAAATAGCCTTGACATGCATGGACAAAGCTAGTTGAGATACTGATAATAGATTATACTTGAAAGTAGGAACCAAAAACATATCATGAAGCACTAATTTGTCCGTTAAACCACTTTACCATAATGAGTAACTTGTTGACGAGTTCCATCAGGCAAAAAAATTGAGACTGATGAGGAAATAGGTTTAAGACAAGTCATGATCTTAGCATCAGTACACATATGTTTGCTAGCACCCGTATCAATTATCCAAGATCTTGTAGACAACTCTTCCAAAGTGAAAGCAAAATGAGATTCTAAAAAATCAGCCATATGAGCAAAAGATGATGAAGTATCAGGATGAGATTGAGAAACATTATTTGTAGCCAAAATCTTGGCCACTTCTTGTTGTATTAAGGCAGAGAGGTTGGATGAAGTAAGATCCAATGTGGAATTAGCTTGCATAGGAGACTCCACTTAGGAAGAAGAAGACTCAGCCATGTTAGCTACTTGCTTACTTTCTTTAGACTTATAATACCAATCTGGATATCCTTTAAGTTTGAAACAATCCATAATCTCATGGCCGGGTGCTCCACAATGATCACAAAGTAACTTAGCTTTTTCTTCTAATTAGTCAAAAAATGTTTAAAGCCTCTGTCTCTAGTAGCAACTTGTTGACCCCGGCCTGCAGAATTAAATGTAGAACCTCGACCAGACAAACTCTTGTGATTGAATGAACGAGTAAACATTACAGAGGAATCAATAGCATCTTGATACACAAATTGAACAGCTCTCTGTTTCTCAACTCGTAAGACCATGGAATATGCTTTGTCGACATGTGGTAAAGGATCCATGATGAGTATCTGGCTTCTAATAGAGTCATTCAAATCATTGAGTCCCATGAGAAATTAAACTAGCTTACTACTCATCTCAAAATTTTCGCATTCCCTTGCAGCACCACAAGAACAAACAGGTTTTGGTAAAACAAGAGAATGTTCATCCCAAAGTTTATTCAAATTGGTGAAATAAACAGCAACAGACAAATTGTCTTGAGAAATACTGCCAAAATGATGTTGCAACTGATACAATTGCGGACCATTGCACTCACCAAAATGTCGAATAATGGTTTCCCAAAGGTTATGAGCAGATTGAGCATATAGAAAAGCATCAGCAAACTCCTTAGATAAGGAATTGATTAACCATGACCTAACCATACCATCTACTCGTTCCCACTATTCAATTAAAGCAGGATCTGAGGGTTTTTCAATTGAACCATTGATAAACCCTAATTTGTTCTTAGCGAGAAGTGCGATTTGTATCGAACGACTCCATGGAAGGAAATTAGAGCTAGTGAGCTTACTTGAAATCAGGCTCATACTTGGAAAGTCAGAACTCTGTAGAGAAAAATGATTGTTCTCTCGAGTGGAAATTGGAGCTGCATGTGAGCTAGAAGCACCATAATTCAATGACAGATGCGATTGAGTAGAAGCATTGTCACTAGTAGCAAGTGCAGGCCAATGTCCTCCGGTGAGATTCAGATTGGAATTGCGCGGTGGAGCCATAAAATCACGATCACAAATAACTATGCACATCTACATGCATGTACATGATAAGAAGATTGCACATAATATTTTGTCAATACTCAATCCTATGAATTTTAAAAGGGTAAATTACATAATAGAAGCCAAATTATGACCATTTTTCCACTTTCTTACCCGAACTTTCAAAATTAACTGTAAAATAGCTCAACTTTGTGAATTTGCAAAATAACCGCCAAAACCCACCGGTGGTAGAATATTTCAAGAATATTCCGGCCCGTGCCATCAGAGCCTCTTAAACCTGAGGGTATTTTTGTTATTTCCGGTCAGACCTCATTTATTTGACTTAAACAGGGGCAGAATTGGAATTTCAAATATACATTTAAATTTAAAAAAATAAATGAAATTAAATTCAATTAACTAACCTAATCGCCCCCCAATTCACACACTCTCAATTCGTTTTCTCCCCCAAATTGAAGATATAAGAACCCTAGAATTTTCCCCCAAATCGCACCTTAAAAATTTCACCGATTGAAGCAAAAATTGACCCCCTCATTTACGCCGCTCCACCCTAGGTGTTGTTCCCCCAAATAGGCAACCAGAATTTCGTCGCTCGCTCGAAGCAATGGGGTGGGTGCTTCGCACGAATGAAGTAAATGAAGAACTAAATGGAAGGCCCACACCTGATTACGATATGACCTCATTTCTGAATCAGAATACCTTGAAATGTGTGGTTTTATATATCTTGGAATGGGTTGACTTGTTTCTTTGATTTCAATCGGGTAAGACATATTTGTTTATATATCTTGGAATGGGTTGACTTGTTTCTTTGTACAGTAATCCCTAGGGTTGACAGATTTTTTTATGTTATCTTCTTTTTTAAGAACGTGTGCTCGATGAGAAAATTGCTTGTATATGTTATGTTTGTAATGTGGACAGTGTATATGTATTTGTTATGCTTTTGACTGCAGTAGTGCAATTTATTAAAGTTTACCAAAATTCTTTTCTGGTTTTTTTGTAAATCAGGTGGCAATTTAGATAAGTTTACTATAAAAATTTTCCACTCAACCAAATTTGCTTGTTTTGGAAAGATTGTTTACTGTGGGCTGAATTTGAAAATAGACCATATAGATTGGTGTGATGTGTTTCTATGCTTGAACTTGTACAAATGGGTACTGAGATAAGGTTGGAAAAAGTTAAGGGTTTTCATTTCAACAAAGGTAGTGTTAATGATTGCAATAACTTGTACACCCTACAAAATGACAGTGATGTGATGGAAATAGTACACTGGATAGATGAAGACAGATTGGTAGGGATATTTGTTCAGCATGAGAGTGAAAGTGATGTAGAAGATGATATACCTGAAGAAGAAGATGGTGATAGTTTAGCAGAGGAAGAGCATGATGACAGTAGGGCTAGAAAGTCTGTTGAGGTTGATGAGTCTGTTGAGGGTGATGTAGGAGATGGAACTGGGGTAGATGATGAACTGCAACAATTCACTGAACCACTATATAGTGTAGTAGATGATAAGAGTAGTGCTGACAGTGATGATAGGCAAAGCCTAGGTTCGGATTCAGATATCTCCACAGATTTTGTGGACAGTGGAGAAGACTTTAGTGAAGATGACTCATAGTTTGATAAGTCTATTGATCATAAGGTTGAGTGAGCTGGACTAGGCAAACACAAGGATGAAAGAGAAGGATGTAGCAAAGACAGTTTAAAAACAGCTGAAAACAGAATCATGAAAACAGATGTTCCATTGTTCACTAAAAAAAAGGGGTTGTGTGATCCTAATTTCGAGCTGAACATGAGATTTCCAGATGCAGCAACTTTCAGAGATGCTGTGAGGTCTCATTCAATCAAGAATGACAGAAATGTAAAGTTTACATTTAGTGAGAAATGGAAGGTTCAAGCTAGGTGTAGATATAAAGGTTGTCCATGGATGATATATGTTTCAAGATATAAGAAGGATGACACATTTCAAGTGAAGACATTTGTGGGGAGACACCAATTTCCAAGACTACAGAAGATCTCATATGCAAACTCCAAGTGGTTAGCTGACATGTATCAGGACATGATACAGAGTAATCCCAAATGGCCTGTTGACTCCATGATGTTTGTAGCTCAGAAAGAATTGAGGCTTACCTTCAAGAAGTGGTAGTTGTGCAGGGTCAAAAAAATTGCTTCATCATTGGTATAGAAACAGATCAGACATAATATGCCATGTTATGGTCATATGCTGAGAAAATCAAGAGGTCTGATCCATCAACCACAATGAAGATAAAGTGCAAGCATATTGGTGGGAAGTCTGTATTCAAGAGATTTTACACATGTTGGGGGCCTTTAAAAAAGGGATTAATTGAGAACTGTAGGCCTATTATATGCTTAGATGGTTGTCATTTAAAAAGCCATTGTGGGGGAATTCTTTTGACTGCAGTAGGCATTGATCCAAACAATGACATATATCCATTTGTCTATGCAGTAGTTGAGAAGGAGAAAAAAAAGTCTTGGTTGTGGTTTCTCAAAGAACTGAAACATGATTTGCAGATAGTGAACCTATACAGTTGGACTGTAATGTCAGACAAACAGAAAGGTTTGGTTGATGCAGTTGAAGAAGTGTTAAGTGGTTGTGAACATAGATTTTGTGTTCAGCACTTGTATCAAAATTTCAAGCTCCTTCATAGAGGGTTGGAACTGAAGAATTTACTATGGAAGACTGCTAGATCATGCAGAGTGGTAGATTTTCATAATGCAATGATGGAGTTGAAGGAGATTTCTGTGGCAGCTTATGATTGGCTTGTGCAGAGGCCAGCAGCATACTGGAGTAGATCTCATTTTAGTGAGTTCCCCAAGACAGATTTGTTATTGAACAATATTTCTGAAAGTTTCAATGTTATTATACTACATACAAGATGTGAGCCAATTGTCAGCATGCTTGAGGTTATAAGACATATCTTCATGAAGAGGGTTCACATTAGGAGATATCAAATAATGAAGTATAATAAGAACATATGTCCAAAGATAAGTAAGATGCTTGAGGAGTGGAAGAAACAATCAATGGATTACATTGCTCATTGGAATGACAAAGATCAGTTTGAGATTGAGGCTAGTACTCTAAAGAGATACAAAGTGCATCTAGGGGAAAAATATTGCAGTTGTAGAAGGTGGCAATTGACTAGGATACCTTGTCCTCATGCTATAAGTGCATTCTACTATTTGAATTATGAGCCTGAAGAGCATGTTCATGACTACTATAAGAAAGAGACCTTCCTTAATGCATATATCAATCTTATGCCTACATTGAATAGTTGTGACATGTGGCCCATATTGGATCTTCAACCACTGCTCCCACCTGTTGCTGAGAGGCTGCCTGGAAGACCCAAAAAACATGATAGGAAAAAGGAGAAGGAGCCCCCAAGGGTTTATGTCAAACAAGGCAGAATGAGGCTTAGCAAGAAGGGTGTTACAATGACATGCTCATTATGTAAAAAACCCAATCACAACTCAAGGGGTTGTTATTTGAATAAAAAGAGTAGTTTGGATATTCTTGCACCAATTCACAACATGGATGATGAGGTGTCTCAATCAGTTCCTCCAACAAAAAAAGTATAAAACAATGAACTTCACTTCACATTTTCTTGTTGATTACCAGTGATGATTCATAACATTTGAATCCTTTGTGCAGGGGAAAAAAAGTAAGACCATACTACATGAAGAGGCAAAATCCAGTGAATTACCAATAAATATAGATCATGTGGCCACTCCGAGCATGGTATTTTGTTTTTATGAGACTCCTTATTCATATAGTAATGTTAAAGTAATGTTATTTGATCAATAACTTGGATCTTCAACAAGAGATGGAGGAGTTAAGTGTCAAAAGAAAAATCATTACATCTGAAGGAAAAAATTCCACATGCAAGAAGAAGAAGGTTCTGATTCTTCAAATTAAAACCATGAAAGCTACTGCAATGTTATGTTTTGATCTAACAAAGGTTTTTGTCATTCTGTTAGGTGCATTCCAACGAGAGAGATGCTACGAGTGCACTACCCCCAAGGGTTACAAGAAGCAGAGCCCACATGACATCCAAAATTGAAGTGACAGTGAGTGTTAATATATCCATTTAGTGAGTTCTATTTTGTTGATTATGCACTGGAATTTCAGACTTTGATTTTTCACAAATTGCATTAGGTGAGTACCAATGAAACAAAGAGTGTTGAAATGGGATCCACAATAAGTCCTAGTAGGGTTACAAGAAGCACTACTAAACAAACTTCCCCCCAAGCTGTTGGACAGATTCAACCACCAAACGAGCATGTTGCACCCAAAAGAGGCAGACCAAAGAAGAATGTAGAGGCAACTCCAGGAAAGAATGACACCCAACAATCTTCAAACAAGGCTATGGTGGCACTTCCAGGAAAGAGTAGGGTGAAAGTATCAACTACCAAAGAACATACTTCAAAGAGAATGGTTGTACCATGAGTTTTAAATGTCATTGTTATCTGTTTGTAGTTTGAAATACTTTGGATCCTTTGAGGCTATTTGAAAACTGTTGTGATGTTGGTTGATTGATGATGAGTTGTTTTAACCGAATTTGAAAATTGTTATGATGTTGTTTTGAAAACTGTTAGGATGTTGGTTGATCCTATGAGGCTATTTGAAAACTGTTGTGATGTTGGTTGATTGTTGTGAATGTTGCAGTTTGATGTATTCGGATGGATGAATTTACCGCATTTTAATATATTTGATAGCGTTTTTTTTTCATGTTTTGACCACCTTTATTTGTGCATTTTGAGTCTATGGATATATAGCCACTACGATGGAATGACTGTTTTTTGCTATCAAGTGTTGTTTAAGAGGTTTTACTTCTTCACTGTTATCTTTTGTTGTCTGAAGTGGTTGTTCTTTGCTATCTTTAATTAGATATAAAGTCAGTTTTCTTCATGTCATTTCTTATTTAGAGGGTGACATTACTTTTAGAGGTGACATTTCTTCAGTTTTCTTTATACAGTCAATTAGATGATAAGTCATTGCAAGGAACCTCTTTCCAAAATTGAACTAGCCAAACAAATTGCATTAAGCAAATAATGTCATTACAGTAGGGAACTTGAACTAGGCATTACAATAGAGAAAATTGCACTAGTTCATACATACTAAACTTAATAAAAGTGAAACTTAATCACTTCATCAAATACATGATTATTCATGACAAAAACAATGACACCAACAACCATTTCTCCCTCGAACTCTTGCGTTTCAATTCATTATCAAGACTGTTATTAACCCGTTGCACTTCAACTTCAAGGTTATTGATTCGTCGTAATAAACTCGGAATAATTTGTCGAGCTCTAGCACAAATAGGGGGATCAATCCAAACAAAGTAGTTGCATCCTCCATCCTATAACACAAAATGTATAAAATTTGATCAAAGGGGGGCTAAAATTTTTGAGTTCCAGTTTCATTTGGAAATTCAAATTAGGGCTAAATTATGAGTTCCAGCAAATGCATCTCAACATTAGTGCTAAAATGTATCAAATTAATTAGGGCTAAAAATCTAATTTTTACCCAAATTCCATCTCAACAGTGCTTATGCAAATTAGGGGAATTCTCTATCATTTTTCAAATGCAAATTACAGCATATCAACGACAAATTTTATTTCGAAAAAATATATACACAATCACTTTTCAAAATCAACAACATATCACTTTTCACTTTTCATAATCCAGGGCAAAAATATCGAAATTACCTGCGAATTTTGGCACGATGCATACCTCCTCCCCGGGTTCAAATCGGTCCATGAAGTCTTTTTTGCTGTGACATTACCACAAAAACATACTTCTTCCATGTCTTTGCTCGAGTGGCGTAAATGAGGGGGTCAATTTTTGCTTCAATCGGCGAAATTTTAAGGTGCGATTTGGGGGAAAATTCTAGGGTTCTTATATCTTCAATTTGGAGGAGAAAACGAATTGGGAGTGTGTGAATTTGGGGGGGCCGATTAGGTTAGTTAATTGAATTTAATTTCATTTGTTTTTTTTAATTTAAATGTATATTTGAAATTCCAATTCTACCCCTGTTTAAGTCAAATAAATGAGGTCTGACCGGAAATAACGAAAATACTCTCAGGTTTAAGAGGGTTCGATGGCACGGGCCGGAATATTCCACCGTCGGTGGGTTTTGGCGATTATTTTGCAAATTCGCAAAGTTGAGCTGTGTTACAGTTAATTTTGAAAGTTCGGGTAAGAAAGTGGAAAAATGGTTATAGTTTGGCTTCTATTATATAATTTACCCTTTATAAAACAAGTCTTGAGAAATATAAGAAAAAAAATGAATATTCAATATTAATTGAGAGATATAAAAAAACGACATAGATATATAGAAAAAATCAAACCATAAATATGAAAGATATCAATATATATAGAATTATATATATATATATATATATATATATAATTTATTGTTTTGCATTAAAGATTTGTATTTTAAACTTACAAATATATTCAATGTCGAAAAGAGTAGGTTATAAATATCAATATCATATGATATTTATAATTATATTTGAATCTTTTAATATTTTATGGTTATATATGAAAAAAAAAAATTGTTGCCCACTCTATCAATATCATAATCGTTGTTTTGAAATATAGTAATATCTTTCACAATGTTGGAAAATTAACCCAACATCCTTCCTACCAAGTATCCTCACATAATATTAACATTTACAATTCAAACTATTTATATTTCTATCCAAATTGATATTTTGAATTTGTAATATAATTTGAATTGAATATTAAAGAATATTACTTTCTTTTTTTGATTAAATGTTGGGTTTCTCAAATCTTTCCATTTGGAATTTTATTTGGATGTTGGAATGTGCTTTGTTTGATATTATCTTCTCCTTAAAATTATCTTTGAGTATGCTCTAAATATATAGTTATTGTTTTCAAAATCGGATATCACCGGTTGATTTAACTGAAAATCTAAGTGGTATGTTCGATTTGCTCAAAACAATTGTAAAACTAGTTAATGTAATCGATGTAAGAACCGAATTGAACTAGAATTTAACTATCTGAATTGGTAAGAATCCGGCTAAAAGAAATGTAATCGGCCATTTTTTCTATTTTTTTCTTTTATTTAAACTTTTAAATGCTTTTTTTTTTTAAATATAAATTTAGTATTTTGATAAATAATATATGTGTATAATTGTTTGATGTTTTAACTTAACTATTTTTAATTATAAATATTATACAGTATATTCAATAATTAGTATATTACATGTTTAATTCGAAAATCTGTACTAGTATAAAAATAAGGAAGTTGGTTATATTTACAATTTTACCACTTTCCCTCCTAAAAATGTCATATCAACAATTTTTTTTTTTAATTTTGCATTTTTAATTTTTTTCCTATAAATAAACCACAATGATAATTCTTGGAAAATCATTTTGTAAGATGATTTTGAGTTTTATAGGAAAATTAAGATTCTCACAAATCATGGATATTATAAACTCATGTTATGAAAATTCTTACTTCATCTTACAAATCATTTTGGAGTCTGAGTTTTATAAATATCAATTACATATTTTTTTGTAAGATGATTCATATACCATGATCATCAAATGTAATGGACTTTTTCATAAATGAATTAATTGTATTAGGAATTGTAATATTGTATAGATTTTTCAATTTATATAATGTTTGGTCCATTTGATTTAATATTATATTTATTTTATAAGTTCATTTATATTTTCTTGGTCTTAATTAAATTAATTTTTATTGAATATAATTTCTTAAATCCCAATAACAAATATTATTCAAAAATAAACGCATTAACAAATATTAATTTGTTTAGGGATATCTAATATCATATTTAATATAAATTAATAAGTATATGAAACATTGTAAAAGAAATTAATATGTATATATGTGTGTATGGTATGGAATTATATGTCATTCTAAATATTTTTCATATTAATATTTGTGTTTCAAATATGTAATACCATCAACATTATACAAAAAATATTAATATCATTTACCGATTTATTTTAATGATGAAAACATTATTAAGTATTCAAGTATAAAATACATGATTGGCTATATGTCATTTTCAATATTTTTTTAGTCTGTTATTTTCAATGTTAAGTGCTATTAAAAATGTCTTTTTTTTTTCAATTCTATTTATTTAAAATGAAGGTTGAAATACATGATTTCTTGTGTATTGTTTCTAATATATATATATATATATATATATATATATATATATATATATATAATAAACAAGATTATTATGAATTAGATAGATATTTAATATATAGTTAAATAAATTCATATTTTTTTGTAATTGTTAAATATTTTATATCTTTAAAATACTTATAGTTAGTTACACTGTATTATCAAATAGTTGATATGTACAACATATTATATAACAAACGTGCAACGCACGGGGACAATTACTAGTAAAACATAATATAAATCAATTATCAGCTACTAGATGTATCAAGTCTTTATATTTCTGACGCATATAAACAATGTATTTTAAAAATCTTACCAAAGATGTCTCTGTTACAGACGGTAATTCAAACATGTTCTTGTTGACAAGCATGCATGGTTGTTTATTTTCTAATTTGACTTTAATGTTTTCTTTTATTTTATTTATGTGTCATTTTTTTCTCATTTATTAATGTTTGGATTTTGCAAGTTTGGATTTGAGATTTGAGTGGATTTTGTAAAAAGGTGGATTTTGAAAATCTTGTGTTTGTTTTGAGATTATATAGAGTATGATTATAGTTAAGATGTCCTCATCACATTGGGAATTGTAGAAAAAATAGATATTTTTTTGGAAAATTGTAGAAAAAGTAGATGTTTTTGTTGGGAATTGTAAAAAAAGTAGATAGAGATGAGATTTGCAAATCCTTCCCCATCCTATAACAAACAAGGATTGAGATTTGCCCCATCCCAAATTTGGAATCCAAACATACCCTAAATTAAATTCTCCTTCTCAAATAAATCCTCAAATCAACCAAGATGAGATTTACGGCATGATTAGTATGATGGAATGAAATTAGGTGGAAATAGAATGAACTCAAGAATGGAATTGTGATGGGAAAAGAATGGTATAAAAATATTGATTCCCGTGATTGGTATGACAAAGGAATATGAATGAATGAAATAATTATTATAATTATATTTTATGATTGATAACTATAAATAAAATGTATAATATTAAATCAATCTTTATTTGACCAAATTACCTTCAACTATAATTTTATTTAATATTCATATTCAATATATCACTCAAATTTAAAATATTTGACATATTTAAATTTAAAAATAATTCTTTTTACAGAAAATTAATCATTGTACTAATATTAAAATATATTATATTTATATATTTTATTTTTTAATCTTATTATTAGTTTACTATTTTTGTATTATTTACATATTCTTAAAGTAGTTAAATAATATTATATTTTTCATATTTTTTTATTAATTATTCTATATGATTTTATATTATTAAAATCTTAATATCTTATTTTATATTTCTAAAAAAATATTTAGTTACAATTTATTTATATTTTTTTAAATAATTTATTATCTATACTAATATTCATTTATCTTACAAATATATATAGATAAATCAATATCAGAACAAAAATTATTTGTATTATTAAAATTATATTCATATTATTTTATTATTTTTTTAAGATTTTATATTTATTAATTATTTTTATACTATTTATGTATTTAAGTTTTTTTTTTGCTATTTTTTTAAATTTTTATTTTAAATTATTAGTTATTATTTTATAATTTTTTATAAATAATTTAATATTATTTACGAAATTTTGTATAATAATTTGACTTTAGAAAGTTAATTTGTAAAAACATAAAATAAATATGATAATTGTCAAAATTAATAAAAAAATATTCATTTTCTTCACGACAGGAATACGTAATACCATGGGGTAGGAAGGAATGGTCATTCCCTCATCCATGGTAATACCAATTCATGCGGGAATCACCATTTCCATCTATAAAACATACCAATCAAAGGAATATGAATGAAAGTAAGAATTTCATTATACCAATCATGTCATTAGAGATTTAAGAAAGTATTCGTAACTGCCCCATTCTAAAACCTTTAAATCAAGGAATTTCAGCTGCCACTTTGAAGAAGTAAATTATAAAAATTCTCCAACAATTTTTCGGCAACAAATTCCACAGCCACATTGTAAAATTATTGAAGGAATGTCATTCTCAATCACTTCTTCTTCATCATCTTCAATTGGGTTTATGCACTGTTGTAGAATTAGGGTAGTTCTTCAAACAGATGGTGAGGATCAAGTAATAGAGTTGGATGAGAAATTTATTATTTCACATGGTAAGAAAATGATCCAAACCAAACATATGAATTGAAGAAATAAAGGACAAATGTTTTAGGTTAGTTGAAATGTCTCTCTCAACAATGCTGTCTTTGTGTTAAATTGGCATTATATATACATATATTCCAAACAAGAATGTCCCTCTTTGTCTCCCTTATTGCAACAACATACTGCAGCTCAATCAATGACACACAAAAAGTACTAAATCCTCTTCTTCTAATCAGAATTAATGGGTAACATATTAACCCATGTGATGTTTTGATATTTGGGGTTCTTATTTATTACTGCATTATCTCGCATTTTAATTTTCTTCATCAAATATATATTTGGTATAATATTTTATCTAAATTTATGTCACACCTAATTTCTCGACATTCGTTTGATTTGAGGAGGTGCGTGAGTTTTTAATTTAATCTATATAAAATACAAAATTGTTGAGTTCAATCAAAATACTTTTGAATTGAATTTTAATGAAATTGGTGTTTTAAAAAGTTTATGATTCTTTTGCAAGCCACATATGAGCTTGTGAAAATCGGCTTGCAAAAACTTATATGGGAGTATCAAATGTCTCACGAATCTCATTTGTGAGATGGACTCGGTGTGTTCCACTACACGACTGTACACCACAATTCATAACAGTGTGTTTTTTGCACAAAATTCAACTATATCCCAGAACAACATTTTATCGTTCACGGTAAGATTGTGTCTAGAAACACGACCTTGACCCAAACACATGCAGACATAGATTGTCGTGCATGGTTAGATCGTGTCTCAAAATACAACCATGCATATCTATCTCACAAATTCCTTCTGTGAGATGATGTACCTCAAATCAATTAGATTTGAAGTTTTGTGACAAATAATTTTATAGGTAACACATCTCATATTCTTTTTATTTTATTTTTAATTTTAATGCTAAAGTAAAATACAAAAAGGAAAAATTGACATTGTAGGCCTGCAACAGCTTATCAAACCCGTCTTCAAATGGGCCTTAAAACTATCCAACTTTGCTCTTACGTTTTTGGTCCTTTTCAGACCTATTTTTGTTCTTCAAATTGGTTTGAGAACAAATGGATCCAGATGAATTTTCTTGATAATTTCATATTTGCATAGCCCACGTTGGCAGGCTAAATGAACTATTCGAAACTTAAATGCATTTAGTCAAACCAATGGTCATGGAATTGGATTGGATCAGCTGGTTTGATCGGTTCCATCGGAAATCGAGCCTTGGTTTGACTCGATTGAACATATAAATCGGAAATCCAATATGATCAGAAAAAAATCGTTTTGAAGCGATTGAAATCAAAATCAACAAATTATCGAGTTACAAATCTGAATTTGAAATACTTTGAACAAAATCTCTTTTATAGCTGTCTTAGTTTTTTTTTTTTTTTTTTTTCATTTTTCATTTATCCTATTAATCGGGGGTGTGAAAATTACACATTAAACAAAATTATGGTTCAAAAAATTCATTCATCCTATAAATTAGTGGAAGTTATACATGTTAAACAAAATTATGGGTAAAATAGTAAATAAACAAAAATTGAGGGAAGGTTTGGTTTTCATCTCAAAAGAATCTTTCCAAATTTTTACCTTGTGAAACACTAAAAATATATTTGTTTTAGACATTTTCACTCATTCATTTTCAATTTCATCATTATTTTTAAATTAAATATTTAAAATTAGTCCACTCACTATCAAAACATCTAATATAAATTCATATAAAAATATTTCAAGGACCCATTCAAAATAATACAGTAGGTTCGAGTATAGAATGGTGGCTGTAGGGTTCGAGAACCCACGCGCACTTTAGTCTTCCCCCTTAACCTCTCGGGCAAACCACCATAACATTACAAAAATCCCCAAATATTTATAATACTCTATTTTCCACGTGGCTTTGGAAGAATCCAGAACTCCAATTAATACTAATACACCACTCTCGCTCTCCTCTTTTATACATTCTCTCACCTCAATTCATACTCAAACCCTAATCGGGGGATCTCCACCTGCAATCATCGGAGAAGAAGCTTCTGGTTATTCGAATTAGCGATGGCGGAGCACTTGGCCTCGATTTTCGGAACGGAAAAGGATCGAGTTAACTGCCCCTTCTACTTCAAAATCGGCGCGTGTAGGCACGGCGACCGTTGCTCGCGTCTCCACACCAAGCCCAGTATAAGCCCTACGCTTTTGCTTTCCAACATGTACCAGCGCCCCGACATGATTACTCCCGGCGTCGATGCTCAGGGTCATCCTATTGATCCTAAGAAAATGCAGGAACATTTCGAGGTAATCTTCTCTCTCTCTCTCTCTCTCTGTTTTTTTTTTTTTTTTAAATTTATTTTTGGAATATGAATTATTATGTTTATTTATGATTTTGTTGTTTTTCTTCCCCTTGTTTGATTGTTGTTACGCCATCGCATATGATACTGTTATCTGTGCTGGATCTTGACGGACATGAGATTTGTGGCTGTAGAGGTCGGTTTTCGATGATTTGGTGTTGTGAAGAAAAGATGAGAAATGAGTTTTTCAAAATATGGATTCTATATGTTTGAATAGGTCATATACGGTGTTGCATGATAATTTTGAATGTTCTCTATTATTGTATAAAGCTTTCTAAGCTTAAGTAGTATTCGATTTCCTTCATTCTGTCCGATGATGACAACCAAAGTGCTCTTGAATCTGATTTTGATATCACCACCTCCGTGGGTATAGACTGGACTATATTGTTTGATTTTGCCCTAGTTTTTTAGCTTTTTCCTTCATTCCGATGTTTGTTTGCTGGTTCTTGGATTTATAGTAAAAATTGTTGTGTTTATAAATTTATAGGTAGAATTCAGTGAAAGTGTGAAAGGTGAGCAATGTTTGCCCCATGTGTCTTATGTTATTTGGACGAAATTTGGGAGTTGAAGCAAGTGCATTTTGTAACAGTGCTGTCTTGGTTGTTCTTCTAATGTTAACTAATGTCCATAGTAATTTTTGGGTTTGTTCATTTCCGTATTGGAATGGTTTTTCTAGTTATTAGATGTTTTTGCTGTGATTTCTGGACTGTTATTTGAATACTTGGTCTCATCTGATGTTGTAGGATTTTTATGAAGACCTGTTTGAGGAGCTGAGCAAGTACGGAGAGATTGAAAGTTTGAATGTCTGTGACAATTTGGCTGACCATATGGTATTAGTTCTATCTCATTAGTTAGATACTTTTTTTTTTTTTTTTTTTTTTGGTGGATATATCAAATATGAACAAATGTGTTTTTTCTTGGTAGGTTGGCAATGTTTATGTCCAGTTTAGAGAGGAAGAGCATGCTGGAAATGCTTTGAAAAACCTGACTGGAAGATACTATGCAGGTAATAAATATATGTATGTATTTGATTCTGTTGTACTCCTGCTCAATTGTATTGGGCTGTTTTATACATTTGCCTTCTGAAATCTTTATGTGAATGGTTATAATTTTATTTTAGTTTTAGTGAAATGATTATTTGTTAATGTATGTGCAGGACGACCCATTATTGTTGATTTCTCTCCAGTGACGGATTTCCGTGAAGCCACCTGTAGGCAGTATGAGGAGGAAGCCTGCAATCGCGGTGGGTACTGCAACTTCATGCATCTGAAAAAGATTAGCAGGTAGTTTAATTGTTTGTCATGTAAACAGAAAACCTTGTTAAGTTGAGCAGAATTATAGTTGATGTGCATTATTGAATATAGGGAGTTGAGACGCCAGTTGTTTGGAAGGCACATCAGAAGGCATAGCCGCAGCCGAAGCAGGAGCAGAAGCCCTTACAGGCACCATAGCTATGATGACCGCTCTCATGGAAGCCGCAGTCGCAGCAGAAGGTATGATGATCGTGATTACCATGAAAGTCGAAGCAGGAGGCACAGAAGCACAAGCCCAAGCCGTAGGAGGGGTAGAAGCCGAAGCCCAGGTGGCAGGAGAGATCACAGTCCTGTTAGGGAAGGAAGTGAAGAGAGACGAGCTAAAATTGAGCAGTGGAACAGAGAGAAGGAAGAGGCTGAACTTGCCAGCAAGGCTAATACTGGTAGTAAGGATCATAGAACGGAACATGACAATGGAGATCAAAACCGAAGCCAGGGGCAAGCACAGCAGAATGGATATGGGTATTGATGATGTTAGCACTGGTTTGTTCTCTATCTCTTCCCATCACCTGTCGGGTTCCATTCGTTGTGAAAACTATTTTTAATAAATGATCTGTCCTAGAAACATAGCTTACTGCGCATTTTCCACTGTGCAGGTGGTGTGCAGGTTTACAATTCTGTCATATGGAACATGATTAATTTTTGTATGCCTTTATGTGTGTTTGTAACATCTCTTGGTTCTGTTTCTATTTGTGCATGAATGCATTATCAAGTTATTCTTAACACTCCTAGGTTCCGAGCTGCTCTCTTCTTCTGTTCTTTTACTTCCCATCTGCATCCAGCTAATGTGAGTCTTTATTTTTTTTTTACTACCCTCTCATCTGGAATTTCTTCTTCATTGTCCTCCATTCCTTCAAAATGCTGTTCTTCGTTTGAAATTGTTCATGTTCTGCTGGTTACTGAAACTTTGTTTTGAAAATTATCTAAACTTTAGCCTATGCGTGATTGGTTTTCTTAATTTGACAAAAAGGGAGATAACTTTCATTTTCAAAATTCTGTTCTCTTTGTGTTAGTTCCTGACAAGCATATAAATTGAGAAAGTGTATAACATTATTGAGTACATTATCTATGGTACTTTGCTTTATTAGTGCAACCATATGATATAATAGCATATTGGTTGCATAATGTCCATTCCTTCATTGTTTCTTGTGCATTTTGGTTATTCGGATGGTGTAGAATGATTCGGTTCGTATATTTGTAGCACACAATGTTTTATTGCAATGTGTCATCATTCAACCAATGTATAGCCCTATATCTATTTTAGATGTTGTATGCCCATGCATGTTTCTGTGTTTTATCTGCTAGTGGCTGTTTTGTTTGTGCAGTCAGGTATCCCATACCCTCAAAACATCGGGCTAGTGAGTTTTAACTTACTGTTCAATTTACTTCCCGAACTTCACTTAGTTGCAGATCTCACCCCATTTACAAGTTTTGCAGGTCCAGGTTCCCTGCTTAGTTAGTAGGACTTGAGTTCGGATATTAACGACAGCTTACCATGAAACTTGTACAGGTATTTTGCTTACATTCAGGGAGAGTATGGTTCGGCTCGAATTTGCAGGATGATACCGACTTGATGTTCCAATGGAGTTTGAGATCTAGTTTCTAGTCACTAAGCTGTTTGGTTTCTTTCTTTCAAGGAAATGCAGGTTTGAGTGGTTTGTAGACATTAGCTGGTTTATCTTTATTGAACGATGTTCGTTTGAACGATTCATATGTAGATTAGGATGGCTGACTTGGTAGAATCATGATGTAATTAACTATTGTGCTTGTTTGTTTTCCTCAACTTTTGTTAGGATATGTTGGTTAAAGAATTTGAATCTATGCTTGATTTTCCCATCTTATATGAAAGAAGTGTTTTTATTGCACTAAAATTTGGTCTTTATGTGAAAGTATAAAGCTGAATTGTACAAGTAAAACTAAAGGTCAATGAATGTAATGAAAATGTGAAACATGCATAATCTTGGAGGGTATTAGTTCAATTATTGCTCTATGTATGTATTTTTTAATTGCATATATCAAGAGAAGTCAACAAAAACATGTCTATCAATCTGGTAATTTGGAAAAAAATGTTTAAAGCATGGTGGAAATTGGAAAAGTGTTGTTGAGAGCAAAGCAGGCAATAAGAACAACCATAAAAAGGTATGCGTGTTGGTTTGGGTTGGGACTAATAGAATCCCACCGGTCTTAAAAAACAAGACTCAAACCCGGTCTAGAATCGGGTCGTTGGACATAAATCCGACCTGTTAGGGTTGGGCCCATAGCAGGGTTGGGTCCAACCTGAACCCAGCTTTGTTCATCCTATCCATATGAGTATTACTATAAATTAAAAATTGAAAAAATTAAAAAATACCAATCATTGATTTTCAAAAATTATGTTGTCATACATCCAATGATGTGTGGGTAATACCCACATAAGAATTAGTCGCCCAAACCCATTGACATCTTTACAACTGAATATATCAATAATTGATTACTAGTCTCAACAAGATATAAGCAAGAATACAAAATTTGTTCTCATACATGTATGGCAATTGGCGTGGTGATTAAACATATTTATAATTTGAATTAGAATCCTTTTCAGAGCAAAGATGAGCAATCAAATGATGTTACTCTACTAATGATTTCACATTGTCTAACCATGTAATAATTTCCAGCTCCCAAAAACCACATAATTGATTTTATCTTCTTTTACATTATTGGCACTACAATAATTCGAATTTAATTTCAAACGTCCAATCCAACATGCTATAAGCCATTAAATCAATTTGATATAGGTTTTCACTTGGCAAAATTAGTTAATCCAATTGTTAGTAGTAGAATCCCTTGCAACCACTAATAAGCTAATCAAACTTTCATTTCCCATCTGATATACGATGTTGCACTTTGAAAATATTTATTCAAGTTGGTAGAATAGTCCATGGCATACACTAATAACCTACTCAAACCTTTGTGATATTTCCTCTAGAACTTCCCCCAATATACATCTGGTCGACTTTCCCAACTGATCCGACATTATTCTCGAACTTGATCTGATACCAATTATAAAACCTTAGGTCCATAGATGGGTATCCAATAACAAAACAACGTTGCAACAAATAAATTTCACTAGCAACTACCTTACATATATTTAAACTTTAAAAAATAATTAATTCCAATTGCTCAAACTCTCCTTTCCAATCAAACATGGGATATCACATAAATTCTCTCTTAGAATCTTGTCTTTTAGGATAAATTTTACATTTTATATTATAGATGTTTTGATAAGAGTCGTGGTTAGTATATTAATAATATTAGTATGATAAATAACTATGACCCATTCATTCATCCCAAAGGTGATTTTTGTACTAAAAATAATTAGTAGGTGTACGTATGAGAGAGAGAGAGAGAGAGAGAGAGAGAGAGAGAGAGAGAGAGAGAGAGAGAGAGAGAGAGAGAGAGAGAGAGAGAGAGAGAGATGCATGAACGTGTCGCTTGTGGATTAAATTGTAGGCCATCACTCAACACACATATGGTTCTAAATTTCCCATTAAAAGTTATAACATGTCTCTCTCAATTTCTCACTGTTCATATACACGCTGCCCAAATTTCCAAGTTGTAGCGACAAGTTGAAGTTCTTCATTTTTAGATATTATTATTACATTTTTTATTTATCAAAATTTTAAATATCAACACACACAATCTCAACTAAAAATTTTTGAGGCTACAAACTCTCGGTTTTGTTGTATATATGGAACAAAATATATTACTTATTAGTTGATAAACTTTATAAAATATATCAAGTGTTGTCAAATAATCCATTAATTATATCATTTATCATTTGCTATACTTAAAAAATCAATTTGCCATTGTTCAAATATAGTTACGGCGTGTAATGTGAACACCAAGTATCCAAAGACCTCATCCAGATAAAATGGGTTAAATTTAAAAACTCATTTTAAATAAATAATTTTTTTACTTCTACAGCCTTATAAAAAACATTTTTCCCACCTACATTTATAATAATATCCTTATTAAAGGATTCACACATCACTTTTGAGTAACATTCATCTTATAAATTCTAAAACATAACATTATATTGCATTCACGATATAGCATGTGAGTTTGAAAAAAATGAACTATATACATTATTAAGTTTGATAGAAAAATTAAAGAAATTTGTTAATTATGAAATATAGAAGGAATTGTGACCCTTTCCAAAAATGTAGCACGAATTTCAAAAACGATAAAAAATACACAAACTTATAAAAAAAACTTTCGAAAGCAAAAGGGTCAAAGTTTGTATGTTTTTTGTAATTAAGTATTTTTTTTTTTTGATTATTCCATTTACACTCATAAATTTCCAGCATGCCACACGCAAAAATAACCACAAGATATCATCGAGTGCTACTAATGATTTTTTTTCTTCTTCCGGCACTTGGTGAATCTTTTGGAAATTTGAAAAGTTTGTATTAACTCAAAGATATTGATGAGTGAAATTTGATTCCTTAGAAATTTACAAGAAATGTTATCTGATATATGTTTAGGATAATTATAGTGAACCAAATGATCTTTATTGGAATTTTAAGTAATCTGTAAAAAAATATCGAAAGAGATTCTGATATATATGAATATGTTAATATGAGTAACGAGAAAACATGTTAGATCAAGAGAATAAGCATGATAATCATAATGTTTCAAACCCTATATGAATGTGTGGCTTTCGCCACTAACCAACATAAAATCTGGCCAAGAATCTCATCTTGAATGTCGTAGTTGTAAGTCCATCGTTAATTGATATCAAAATTAAAAAAAAAAAAAAAAAATTAGTAGAACAATTATATCCAGATCAAGAATTAATATGCTCATATAATCAGGTAAATGTAGCTAAATTGCTCAAGCTTCAACTCTTGCCTTTTGAGTAGGACTTCCAAAATAAATCATTTTTTAGAATTTGACACAAAATAATGAAGTTGATAAGAGTACTACATCCTTATTTAAATATAACTATTCTATATAAATTTTGATATCGCTTTGTATCTCATTTTTTTAAGAAGAATAAATGAAGCAATTTGTATAGAATATAGACAAATATTTTAGAACCAAAGAAAGAAGACAATTTTACATTAAAAAAAGATGCTAACTCATTAAGAAATTAAATTATTGAGGAAATTAAGGGAAATGTCAATATCGACATCTTTAAAGTGGTCACGTTTATTTTGGACACAAAAATTCGACCTTCCCTTGCCTCTAATGGCCACACTACAATATTCAACAACTTTCTTAATTAACAAATTTTCATTAATTTACACAAACTATATATATTTTCTAAAAGAATTAATTACTGGCTGTAAATCAAGCTGATTTACAGTAAAAAATCCATGAAATGAAGCCAAGATACCCCCTTCTTGCTTGCTTTCTCAGCTTCCGTTGAACAGCTTGAACTCACGGCGGCGCCGCCGCTTTCTCCGGTGACCTCCGCCGCCTTCTGTCTTGGGCAGAGGAAGAAGTTTCTTGAGCCCAGTTCCATTACTTTCTCATCCCTATTCAAACCTATCGGAAACACCCAATTCATTATTAGCTTTTTCCAATGCATTCCAACTGTTTGTGGTTTTGATTGAACTAATTTTGATCATGCTATCTAAGTGTTTGAATAAAGTCCCAAGAGAAATATGAAAGCTTACTTTCTAAGCTGAACTGGGAGTAATGGATGTCGAAAGCGGAGGCGACGGTGGAAGAGAAGACAGGCCGCCGCGCTTCCTTGACATACTGGCGCAGCGCCGCCGATATGAGGTCGTCCACGGTGGCCTCCGGCGAGATCAAAACTTGGACGGGGCCAGGGCTCCTCTGTACGGTCACGTTGAGCAGCAACTTGGTGAGCCTCGGCGGCGCCGCCACCTCCTCCGCCTCTCTTCTGCCGGCCAGCAAGTCCGGCACCGTCCTCGGCCTGGGAAGCATCTGGGCCACAACTCCGGCACCTCTCCCGTGAAACGACATCGCTTTCTCCGCTAATTTCCCCTTCTTGTTCTTCTCGTGGCCCACTTTCCGGTGACTCTTGGGCGACGGCATACCAACACTGTACTAACAATATATGATTGTTTAACGGCGAGATTACCTTAGGCGGCGGAATCGGAAGAAGCGGGGGCGGGGAAAGCCGAGAGCGGCGGAGGAGAGGTGGCTCTCAGATTGTGCGCGGCCGTCAGCGAACATAACCAGTACTCTACTCCACGGCGGCGGATATAGAGAGAGAAAGTAGTGGTTGGTGAGAAGAACGAAAAATTGGTGGTGGTTCCAACGGAATTTATAGTGCCAATAAGATTAAGATGATGGAGAGACTTTGGAAGCTCTGTGGATATTTCATAATAGCCAAAAGATGAGATGACCCTTCAACATTACCAAGTCCTTTTCTTGCTTAAACGGTGAAGATTAAGTCGTGATTACTATTATGGCCATCAAAGGATAGGTATCGATCTCGAAAATAATCGAATTGTATTTAATTTTTAATTAAAATAGTTTCGTTTGATAAAGAATATTTGACAGTTTGATTTTATCCTAACTAAACCGCTTCAATTATCTTTTTATGTCAAACCAAACTGCAACGAACCGGATAACCGAATATAATCGATTTTAAGAAAGTAATTATATATAAATTTATATGTATCATTTAATTCATTTTTTTATATTGGATTAGTTTTAAATTTGAACGAAATTTATTATTGTTTAATACTATTATAATTTAAGACTTCATACAAGAATTAACAATTAAATAATAAAGTAAAATATTTGTAATGAATAATTTTAGAAACACATAAAATCTATTAAGTATAATAGGTAGTAATCAAATAATTAATTTATTATAAATTATATAAAGTAATACATAATTTATATAAATTCGAGTTTATATCTACCATCAAATTTATAATAATTGTTTAAGATTATTTGTTATTATTATTATTATAAATAATTTATTTTGGTTTTAATTAATATTGTTTTTTAGCATGAGAAAAGTATAATTATTTAAATTTAAATAAAAAAGTAATTTACGTACCTTAATCAGTTAATATAATTAATATATTTTGAGTATGAAAACTTTTAAGGAGAGGATAACATGTGCCAATTGGTTGTCCTTTATATATATATATATATATATATATATATATATATATATATATATATATATATATATATAGTGAAGAGAATGGTGTCTACTCATCCTATAAGAAAATATATTTATATCAACCCATAATAAATAAATGTTTTATCTATTTTATAGTATAATTTGCTGTTTTTTCAGAATTTGGAGATGATTGATCTCAAAATTCATGAATATCAAGATTTGATTCATCTCAAAGTTTGATATATTGAATAGTTTATGAGCTTCGAGATCACTCATCTCAAATGTGAGCTTCGAGATCCATCATCTCAAATTCAAGATTTTGAATTTGTTTCACACATTTTAATTCTAAAATAAAATCTAACAATTCTAAATAATTAACTCAACCAAAAAACTACTTAATATTCGGACTAAAAGTTAAATATCTTTTATACATTTTTTTTTGAGTTAGATTCAATCTTATGAGAGTTTCACAAATCTAATTCGATGAGATAGATACACATATAATAGAGATTTACCTATAAAAATAAACAGTTTAAATTATAATTGAATAATAAAATTTAGTTTCATAAAATTATATTCGTAAAACGATTTCATATTAATTGAAGTAATTTTTATAAACCAATAACCTCCTAATATTTAACCTAGCTAATGTTACAATTTTTTAGACATTAACTTGTTTAAGTTCTCTATATGACGTATATTAGATGATAGCTTCCACCGTCCAATCATAAATAATTTCAGCTGTGTTCAACTCTTCATAGCATGCTCCTATTCTCTATACATGCTCTTTCATTAAAATAGTGGTCACCCTTATCCTAAAAAATAAATAAAAATAAAAATTGATAAAAAAAAAGAGGCTTGCTGCTGTGCACCTTGTGTACGGATCAGTGGATCCGTGCATAACAATTCGAATCATTGGTGCCCCCACTCGCACAAAGGACGCGCTCCAAACAGAAGGCGCGTGATAACACGCGCCATCAATTAAAAAAAAATTGTTTCACTATTCATCATCTTCTCGGCGACTTGGGGAAAAAACTGTGACATCCATTGATCACGAAGGCAAGCTCTTCTTTGACCATGAAAAAAGACTAATACTCTAATTTAATTTCGATCCATTGACATAACGTCCAATATTGATCAAATTTCAACCATAAACACATAAATACTGTTTCTGAAAAAATAAAATTCCGCCATTGTTGAAGGTTTGAAGATGAGACAGTGATTGATGAAGGTTTAAAGTTGATACAGTGTTCAAATACCCATTGATTGAAGATTTTAGTGTTTGAATTGAAGATTGAAGGACGAATCTCAAAAAAATTTGGGAGAAGTACTGTTGTGTTATTTTAGTGATACGGTTATGTTTATTGAGTGATACTGTTATGTATAAGTTAGTAGTACTGTTATGTATAAATTATATAGAACTGTTATATTAATTTATGTAATACTGTTGTGTTATTTTAGTGATACGATTGTGTTTATTGAGTGGTACTGTTATGTATAAGTTAGTAGTATTGTTATGTATAAATTATATAGTACTGTTATATAAATTTATGTAGTACTGTTGTGTTATTTTAGTCATACGATTGTGTTTATTGAGTGGTACTGTTATGTATAAGTTAGTAGTACTGTTATGTATAAATTATATAGAACTGTTATATTAATTTATGTAATACTGTTGTGTTATTTTAGTGATACAGTTGTATTTATTGAGTGGTACTGTTATGTATAAGTTAGTAGTACTGTTATGTATAAATTATATAGAACTGTTATATTAATTTATGCACTTAACAATAGAGGCACGAAATTTGTAAAAAATCAGAAAAAAAAAAACAGAGAACACGAAATTGAAAAATAAATCACGAAAAATAAAATAAAAATCACGAAAATGAAATTTTGAATGTCAGATAGAAGAACACGATTACAAATTCGAACTAAGTTTGCGGAGAGAAGAAGACGATTACTGAAATTTGCAATGTGAGAGAGAAGAAGACGCTGAAGAAGATGAGTTTGTACTGAAATTTTGAGAACTTGAGTTTTTCTTCTGAGAGAGAAGAAGACGCTGAAGAAGGAGAGAGAAGAAGACGAGTTTGTACTGAAATTTTGAGAACTTGAGTTTTTCTTCTGAGAGAGAAGAAGACGCTGAAGAAGGAGAGAGAAGAAGACGCTGAAGACGTGTGAAACTGTCTGCCTGTGTGTGAGAGAGAGAAAATAAATTATGGTGGGCTGCATTATATAAGTTTGGGTCTGAATTTATATATATGATGAACTAGTTGGGTTGGGTCTAAATTTATACATATGATGTGCCAGTTGGGTTGGATACCAAATTATGGTGCACGGATCTAAGATCCGTGCACCTCTTGCACAAAAGTTTTTGCCAAAAAAAAAAAAAACATAATTATTTATTATTATTATTATTTTTTAACCATTTGAGTTTTCCAACCTCATTCCAATGCATCATAAGATAAGGTAGTAGAATAGAAACATCATTTGACGAGCAGTTTTGTCGGATTATCCGTTTTGCCCTTTTCCTTATATGGTACACAACCTGCCTAGTGAGTATCCTGGGAAGGATTTTTCTGGAAAATGCTTATATTATTACTCAATAATGCATACCATTGTTCAAAAATTCAACATAAAAACTCATATAACACCATATAACAGATTTGATTTTACGAGACGAAATCACGTTATTCATAAATAGTAAAATTAATTTTCACAATTTTATATACAAATTGTGAGTTATAAACTACAGATTTATCTGTCCTATGAAATTAAATTTTATGAGATAGAATAATAAAATTATACTTAAAATGAAATTGGTGATTTAGATAAGGCTGCAGATGCAGTTTTTATTCCTTGAACTTTTCAAAGTAAGACACTAGGTTGTGATGAAGATTCTAGTGATTGGACCCCAAATAATATTTTCCTGATCTCTAAAAGCATGCGAAGCAGAGGAATATTTTAGTTAACTTTTATATATAATAAATTGTATAATATTTTATATCTGGTGCAGAGTTGATGTCATGGCCCGTTATTAAATAGAATCGAAGTAGAATGTTTGTTTTTATGAGCTTATATAGCTATTCGATGAAGTGATAATTAATTTCACATGTAGTTACTAGAGTATGAATTAATTAGTTAAAGCCATTTATTAAAACCATCTTGAACAAATACTATCTAATTTGATACCACTTTATATGTACTAATAAGTGTATTTGCATTCACAGGCTACATTTATGTGTTATATATAAATAATAAATAATGTAGTTGATATATTTCAGAAGATAATTATAGTATCAATAAAATCATTTCATATTAAAGGTTACCATATTAAAGAGGAGGTCGACAAGAAGTAACTGGGTTTCCAAAGTTAATTCCAAATATTTATATTTCTTTTATTATGTATATAAACTTAATTTATCATTTGCAATATTAAAAAAATGCATAATAAACATTGCACGACTTCATCATTGTCATATTATATATTTCTTTCATCCCATAAAAATATACCTGATTACTATTTTTGTCCGTTCTATAAATATATGTCTTTTACTATATTGATATGTTTTTTAATTTTCAATTTCATATATCCTTAATTAATGTACATTGATATTATACCACTTCAACTTTCTATATTACATACTTTTTTTAACAATGTTGCATTCAATATTTGTCTCAATTAATAAAATTCAAATATATAAATGGAACTTCAAATATTTTAATTATATAAACTATATTTTTTTAGTTTGTATGAAAATAAATATAAGTCTATGTTTGTGAAATGAAGTGAGAATAAAATTTTCATTTTGTGCATATAAATATTTCAAATAAAATATATATCGTTGATTGATATAGAATAATGATATTTAAAGTGCATGATATTTGATGATAATAATAAGAAGATGATAACATAAAGAATCCCATGTGAAATCATATTATCACTAGAGACATGGAATAATAGAGAAACCTCTATTAAATATGTCACTAAACTCCATCTCAGTAACCAATTCCGGCATATGTCACTAAACTCCATCTCAAATTAAATATAATCTATATTATATATAAAATGAAAGAAGTTAGACAAATTTTACAAATTTGTCATTTTCCCTCCCAAACTATCAACCAATAAAAAAAAAGAAAAAAAAAACTAAATAACTTTTAAATATCTTATAGAATAAGCTTCACATATATCTTACACAATAAGCTATCTTATAATTTATATATAGGAGTAGAGATGAAACAAAAGAAACTATCTTAAATGATATGATTATATTTTAATGATATAATTAAAATTTGAAAATAATGAAATTTAAACATTGTCAAAAATTAAAATTTTGAAAATTAGTTTATAATTTTAATATATAAATGTGGAAAATAGTTTTAAAATCTAAATTTCATTTTATGAAAGGTTGTAAAATGTTTAAAGTTTGAAACTATTATAAAAATATTAAAATAATAATAAAATCTGAAATTAATAATAATAATAATAATAATAATAATAATAATAATAATAATAATAATAATAATAATAATAATAATAAGAAGAAGGTTGTGAGATTAAGTCTAACAATTTTAAATCAACAAATAAAATTTAAAAAAATAATTCAAATATATTTGTAATATTAATTGTGAAAGATATAAAAATCAATAAATTGAATAATTTTTTTTAAATAAAAATAATAAAAATATTTGATAAAATTTATTCAAAATTATTTCAAATAAATAGATATAATTAATCTGAAAATTATTTTAAAAAACTATAATATGTTCCAAAAAAATCTGAAAAATGGTTTCAAAAATCTAAGAAATATTGTTTTAAAATTTAAAATTAATTTGAAACCTAAATTTATAAATATAAACTAATTTTTTTTGGAATAAATATAATGCTTTTTGAAAAAATCCATCTAAAAGCAATGCAGAAAATTATTTATAAATTCTGAAAATAATTATAAGATATAAAAGAACAAAAATATGAACAAAATATATTAGTTAGTATAATTAATCACTTCTTAATTATTCAAAAATTAAAACTCACAAACACAAAGCTATTATTAGATTATGATTATTTTCATATTTAATTGTTGAATATTGATATTATCAATAAAAATATATGGATTTTTACAAATTTCGAAATAATAAGATGTCATGAATAACCTTTAAATATAACAACTTCATTATATTATTACAAATCATATATATATTGTCATAATACATAATAAACCGCGCATCGCATGGGAGTATTACTAGTTTATTTATATTATGGGGCCGGCTATCCGCACCCCATTAATTCTAAACACACCCTATTAAATTAAATAAAAAAGAAACAATTTAATTAAAGACATTTATACCCTTAAAGATTATTTTTTAAACAAACACCATCTATACTATACACACCCCAATTATTAAAACACACCCCACTCCAAACACACTCCATTACAACACACCCAAAAGCTTATCTTCCTCACCTCATCTTCTTGCAAACCCAAAAATCTTTCAAACAAAACCCTAATCTTGCAAACACTCACCATATCTTGCTCGTACTCAAAAGTTATCATGTCCGAAGAAAGAACACATGAGATGGACAATGTAAGTCGTTTATAAGCTTTCTACCGATTGTTTTTGTGTATTTTTGAGCTGGAAAAAAAATCTCCAAACGACCCGATCGGCCGTTACAGGCCGAACAAATCGAAGAGTGTTCGACCTGTAACGGCCAAACGTAATGAATTATGTTCGACCGATAGTAGTCGAACATCTTGTATATGTTCGAACTGTTGTCGAACTTAATTGATATGTTCGACCTTTTGAGATCGAACGACATGGTTTTTTGAACAATTGTTTTGTTTGATTATCAATGTATTTACTTTTACATTTCATACATTATAGGAAATTGATTCACATGAATCTAAAATGAGCGTTGTGAACGTAAACGTGGAAGACGATCCGATGTATGAGCAAATTGATTTTTCGAACGATTTTAGAACAAATGAAGTATTTGATGATCGTGATACGTTGGTTAATTGGGCAACTAGGGTGGGAATTCATCTGAACATGGTCATATTGGTTAGACGATCGGATAGTGGACAAAGTGGAAGGCGAGCTCGGATATTTTTGGGGTGTGAGCGTGGTGGTAAGTATCGTCCATCGAAGTCAAAAGTTGTTACAAGCACATCGGGGGAAGATGGTAAGAAGTCGAAGAAAGGATGAAATACTGACACTAAGATGTGCGATTGTCCTTTTATGCTGAAAGGAGTACAGTTGAAAGAGACTGAGCAATGATGTTTGGTTGTTGAATGTGGATCGCATAACCATCCAATGAGGTTGAACTTGGTCGGTCACTCATTTGCAGGTCAACTGACAAGTGCCGAATATGAACTTGTGCGTGACTTGACTATTAACGGTACGAAACCGAAGGACGTATTGAGTACAGTCAAACTTTCTTTTCCCGAGAATGAGTCGACCTTGAAGACCATTTACAATGCCCAACTGAAGCATAGAGTACAAGAGCATGACGGTCGTACTCAAATGCAAAACTTGTTGGGAAAATTGGAGATGGAGAACTACTACTACTTGACCAGGAGATGTGGTCAGACAGATAGTGTTACTGATTTGTTTTATGCTCATCCAACATCTGTGGAGTTGTTGCGTGCATTTCCAAGCATGTTATTTATGGATTGTACCTATAAGATGAATAAGTATAAGATGCCGTTGTTGGAAGTAGTTGGTGTCACGTCCACAAACTTAACTTTTTCAATTGCGTTTGTGTATATGTCTCACGAGCGTGAGGACAACTATAGATGGGCATTGACTACATTGAAAGGATTGATGAACGACAGATGCTTACCTAAGGTTATTGTAACCGATCGAGAGCTTGCACTCATGAATGCTATAACGGTGACGTTCCCCAACTCTACAAATTTACTGTGTCAATGACATATCAACAAAAACATTTTGGCAAGCTTAAGGATGATTTTTGGTCGAGTTGAGAGGTGGGAACTATTCAATCATGCATGGAATATGTTGATAAAGGCTGATGATGAACATAGGTTTAATGAGTTGGTGAGGAGACTTGAAGCTGATTACAGAGACTATCCTAGGGCTGTTACGTATGTGATGAAGAATTAGATCCAGTCGTACAAGGAAAAGTTCGTCTGTGCATGGACCGACAATAACATGCATTTTGATAACACGTCTACTAGCAAGTATGTTCTAGAAGTAGATGAATGATTGAATTTAGTGGATATTTTCTATTTTATCTCTTGTCATATATGTATGTGTGTATTTATAGGGTTGAGAGTGCACATGCCAAACTTAAAAAACAATTGGGCTCTAGTCAGGGGAATTTTGAGACATCGTGGGAAAGAATCCATCACCTGCTTATCACGTCACATACGAATGTGAAGGCCTCATTCGAACAAAGTGTTCATGTGGCACCACATCGTTATGTCAATCCTCTGTTAAAAAATATTCGACGATTAGTGTCTCATCATGCATTTTCGAAAATGCTTGACGAGCTGAGTGACGTAGATAGTTGCGGTGTAGATCCTCTAATGTGTGGTTGTGTGTTGCGGAGGACATGTGGCTTGCCCTGTGCTCACGAACTGGGATGTCTGATATGAGATGGTCAAGTTGTCCAACTTCATATGATTGACATGTTCTGGAGAAAGTTGGATTGTGAGCCTGCTCAGTGTGAAGGCTCTGTGAACGTTGATGTCGGAAGGCGTTGGGAAGAAACAATCGGTGATATAAATGGGTTATTTGGAACGGTCTCGGAGTCTCAAAAGTTACTGTTGCTTAACAGACTTCGCGAGTTATCCATACCATCGACAAGTTCATTACAAGAACCTCAAATCGTCGCTCGTCCCCATGGTAGGCCTAGCAAGATGAAGTTGGTGAAGGAAATGTCCACAAAACGCAACCCTTCAAAGTTTGAGTATGCAGAGTCGGTGCACGACAGTTGTTCGATACCTGTAGAGGACGAGGCTACCTACGTAGGTGAATCTACCAAATCAACTCCAATGTTCACAACCTTGAAGAGAAAAATGCCGTCAATTAGGCATCGTTCGGTGCACAAGGGGGGTGATGAAGTATTCATAAGTCAACTTCCTCCGATCATGCAAGAACACGTGCTCAGTATCAAAAATCCATTGGGAGACGGACATTGTGGATTCCGATGCATAGCTCACGGAGTTGGTTTGAGCGAGAACTTGTGGCCACAAATTCGTAGCGATCTCATTGACGAGATCAAAAACTATGAATGGTTATACAAGAATATCATCGATATGAGCGATCGAATTGAACAGATAACCAAGAACCTGTCTTGCTTTGAGAAACCTATTTACGAGATCAATTATTTGTGGGCATTCCCCGAAATGACCTTTTTGGCCGGTAATGCTTACAACATGGCGATAATCCATCTATCGCAGAGCATTTGTGTCACGATTCTACCCATGCGCACTCAAATACCGACAAAACCTCGTCTTGTATGTATGACCTTGGTGGGAAATGATCATTTCGTTAAGGTATTGTAGTCATGTGTAGTGATTTAAGTTATGAATTCACGTGTTTATTAATTTATTGATGAGGTGTTTCTATTTTTGTAGGTAAAATTGGATGACAACGCACCACTGCCTCCAATTATTGAACGTTGGTTTGAAAATCGCTTACCATGCGCGAATGGGTGGTCTGAATTTTACAAAGGATGAATCATGAATTATGCCCTTCAGAGTCGTAGTGAAAGCTCATTGGCCACTCCTGTTTCATTCGACATAGATGATGATTAGGGTTGATTGGATTTGTTGGGTTGTATGATACAATATTTTACTGTTGGTTTGTCATACCGATTTCTGAACAATTGTTGTAAAATAGCTTGATTTGTGGAATGATCAGCGTAACATAGATATTATAGGTGTGCCTGTTGGTAGTCGTTACTGAAACGTTAAGAAATCGGTCAAATTATGTTCTGTTCGATATCTACTGTTCGAACTTTGAAGTGTTGTTCAAACTTGAGTCGAACAAACACTAGATCTTTAAAACCAAGATGCTTACTGTTCGATCACTAGAGGTCGAACACTCTTCCATGTGTTCGAAATTACGCCGAACATATTACGTAGTGTTCGGCCATTGTTGGCCGAACAGTGTATTTAAAACCAAGACGCTTACTGTTTTGACCACTAGAGGTCTAACACTGTCAGTGTGTTTGAAAATACGCCGAACATATTAAGAGCATCACCAATGGCTCTACCTCTCTTTTGGGTTTTTTTTGATGCCACGTCATCGCCACCTCAAAAGTACAAAAACCTCTACCTCTAAACAAATACCTCACCAATCATTCTACCCAAAAGTAACTATTCACGGTCCCACTATCAAATCACTCATCAATTTTTTTAATCTTTATTAATTTACCATCTCTATTTATTATTTTATTTTATAATAAATAAAAACTCATAATATTTCAATTGATGTAATTAATTTTCAAATTTTAATTATTTATTTAATTTAATAAAATATGAAATAAAATTGGACAATATTTTATTAAATTTATTGAAAACAAATTTATAACGACTAGTTTTGCAACGGTTAGTTTTCTAACGGTTAGTTTTCCAACAATTAGTTTAATAACGAAAAATAGATGTATTATATAAAAGCGGAAAATTACATTACATAAAATTAAAGAAAATTACAACACACATAATTAAAACAACAAGGAATGAAATTACATAATTAAAACAAAAGGTAAATAAAATTACAAGCCCCAATTATTCTTTATCTGATCACACATGTGGAGATGTATGCGTAGCTGTTCATCTGTCATCTTTGAGGTGTCCTTCATGAGGATTTTTTACTCACGTGTTTTAGGGAGACTAACTACTGCAGCTAGTTTTGCCGTGTTATACCCCTCTAAATCAACTAGTTTCGAGTCAATTTTCTCTCGACTTTGTTCGGCGTCGTTTGATTTTCCTTTACCCTTTGCCATTCTCTTAGCCGTTTTTGCCCCATTGGACGGGTGCGCGCTATATTGGAATCCTCATGAGCGCTCGATTCGGTGTTGGTAGACAAACTGTATGCTCCAAACGCAGAAATTTTGGTCTTTTTTGTACCACGAAAATCATCATCTGGATCTGCAAACTTGGGACTATCTTTCAAAACCATCCAGGATCCCACATGCTTAAAACCCTGCTTCTCATGGAGTTGTGCATACATTTTTTGTGCCTTTAGCATAATATCTGCATCACTTGAACCACTCCCCCAATTCCTCTTTTCCTTAATGTAGATTGCATTAAACCATTTGCATTTTTTCTGAAGGGTGAGAAAATGTGACTTCAATACGACCCATGTCTTCATTGGTGTGTTGGTTGGACGATTGTTGTTGTACGCATCAACAATTCGGATCCACATTTGCTGCAATTTTTGAGCATTTCCTACCATCGAATCTGTGCTAATATCTAGCCAGCAACTTACAAGAAGCTCGTTTTCTGCATGAGAGTACATTGTCTTTTGAGGTGGCTTAGGAGTGTTGACATCTTCGGCACTTGAAAGATAGAGAACGAGGTTGATATTCTCAAGGCCTACTGGAGAGCTTTGTGGTGAGAAAGGAGATGATCTTTGAGAAGTTGGAGTCGGAGAGTTTTTGTCAGTGTCGGATCCATCTGTACTGAATCTCCTTGATGAGTTTGAACCCATGGTTGGAGGAACTCCATATGGAGGTTGCGACATGAAGGGAAATTGCGGTGGATACATATAATGTAGTGGGAAGTTTCGACCTTCTGATAAATTTGGAGGATGAAAGGGGAAATTTTGGGAATTAGCATCTTCAGGACGGATGTTGAAATTTGAATAATGAATATTGTTATTTTGAGAAGATGTTTTTTTCTCCGGAATTGGAAGAATTAAACCAATTCATTCAAGAATCTTTATCCATTCTATGAATAAGATGTGTGAGAGTGTGTGTAGAAGTTGATATTTGAAAATTGTAAGAAGTGATAGAAAATTGGGGTTGTTAGATCATGTATTTATAGTGGAAAAATTTTTAATTAAAATTTTTTATTACAATATAGCCATTTTTAAATGGCTATAAACGGTAATATAGTAAACAACAATTTAATTGAAGTCATCGTTCATTTAATTGAATTGTGGAAAAGAAAAAAAAGAAAAAAGAGGAACGACTAATATACAGTGTATCAATCCCATTAATTAAAAAAAAAAGGAAAAACAGCAATAATCAGTGCAAAATAAAAAAAAATTATTAATGGCGCGAATCCAACACCACTCGCGCGTGGAGGTCACGTGCCCAATCTTGGCCCTCAATTCTGGGGGTTGGCATCCACTCTATCTCCCTCTCTCTTTCTCCTCTTCCTCTCACTTTCTTCTCCCTGGATATAAGTTTCTCTCCCCCACCCTTCTCCCTTTTCCTCTCCCCCTTCTCCCCCAACCATCTCCCCCTTTTTTTCCCCATTCCACCTCAACATATACCTCCAATGGGTAGCACCATTGGAGGTGCTCTAAGTAGTGTTCGGCCATTGTTGGCCGAATATTGTATTATTAGTTCGACCTACGTTGATCGAACATAATGTAATTTCAAGATAACACATGTTCGATCATCACAGTTCGAACAATAAGAATATTTATGCTATTATAACACCATGTTTCGTTATGAGATAAACCACATGTAAATAGTAGTTTGCAGTACACATGCTAAAATCATGAAATCGAACAGATTGTGGATAATTGTTTAACAAGAATAACATAGAACCCTACTTCTACCCTCTACGACCTCGTCGTGCTCGACTAGTGGAGGTGCGTCTGGATGACTCTGCTTGTTCCCTGTCATCTATCTTCAGTGCATGATATGTCCCCACTAGGGCTGGGACCAACATCGATGCATCGAGCCCATCCTGTTCCACCATCCATTGCTGATAAACCGGCTCCAGATGTCCCAACGCGGAATTAATCATATCCCACGATTGTGGCCCCCGAGGTCGAGATGGAGGAACGCGATGCTCGAACAAGGTCGCGGGATTTTGGATAATTGGATACGAGACGATGTTGAACCACTTCAAGTAGTCATCCGAGCACTCCCAATCCGGGCACGCACGCCTCCCTCGACTATCTTGAGACAATACGTGATTCCTCCAAACTCTGAAATAGGCTCCGAGTGCATCCCACGTCACCTTGTACTTTGTGCCTGTTGTTCCTCGTCGGACGATCATTGGGACGAGTGGCCCATCAGGAATACGTTGAAGATGCCCGAATTGGCGAATGACACGATCTGGATGATACGGCTCGATGATCTCAAACACTCGTAGACACCCTTGATAGAAGCTTGAGATCATCGATGAAGTCAACTTCTATCAAGGGTGTCTACGAGCGTTTCAGATCGTCGAGTCATATAATCCAGATCGTGTTCTTCACCAATTCGGGCATCTTCAACGTATCCCTGATGAGCCACTCGTCTCAATGATCGCTCGACGAGGAACAATAGACGCAAAGTACAAGATGATGTGGGATGCACTCGGAGCCTATTTTCGAGTTTGGAGGAATCACGTACTGTCTCAAGATAGCCGAGGGAGGCGTGCGTGCCCGAATTGAGAGTGCTCGGATGACTACTTGGAGTGGTTCAACATCGTCTCGCATCCAATTATCCAAAATCCCGCGACCTTGTCCGAGCATCGCGTTCCTCCATCTCGACCTCGGGGGCCACAATCGTAGGATATGATTAATTCCACGTTGGGACATCTGGAGCCGGTTTATCAGCAATGGATGGTGGAACAGGATGAGCTCGATGCATCGATGTTGGTCTTAGCCCTAGTGGGGGCATATCGTATACTGAAGATAGATGACAGTGAACAAGCAGAGTCATCCAAACGCGCCTCCACTAGTCGAGCACGACGGGGTCGTAAAGGGTAGAAGTAGGGTTCTATGTTATTCTTGTTAAACAATTATCCACAATCTGTTCGATTTCATGATTTTAGCATGTGTACTGCAGACTACTATTTACATGTGGTTTATCTCCTAACGAAACAACATGGTGTTACAATAGCATAAATATTCTTATTGTTCAAACTGTGATGATCGAACATGTGATATCTTGAAATTACGTTCTGTTCGATCAACGTAGGTCGAACTAATAATATAATGTTCGGCCAACAATGGCCGAACACTACTTAATATGTTCGGCGTATTTTAGAACACACTGACAGTGTTTAACCTCTAGGATCGAACAATAAGCGTCTTGGTTTTAAATACACTATTCGGCCAACAATGGCCGAACACTACGTAATATGTTCGGCGTAATTTCGAACACACGGAAGAGTGTTCGACCTCTAGTGGTCGAACAGTAAGCGTCTTGGTTTTAAAGATCTAGTGTTTGTTCGACTCAAGTTCGAACAACACTTTAAAGTTCGAACAATAGATGTCGAACATAACATAATTTGACCGATTTCTTAACATTTCAGTAACGACTACCAACAGGCACATCTATAATATCTAAGTTACGCTGATCATTCCACAAATCAGGCTATTTTACAACAATTGTTCAGAAATCGGTATGACAAACCAACAGTAAAATATTGTATCATACAACCCAACAAATCCAATCAACCCTAATCATCATCTATGTCGAATGAAACAGGAGTGACCAATGAGCTTTCACTACGACTCTGAAGGGCATAATTCATGATTCATCCTTTGTAAAATTCAGACCACCCATTCGCGCATGGTAAGCGATTTTCAAACCAACATTCAATAATTGGAGGCAGTGGTGCGTTGTCATCCAATTTTACCTACAAAAACAGACACACCTCATCAATAAATTAATAAACATGCGAATTCATAACTTAAATCACTACACATGACTACAATACCTGAACGAAATGATCATTTCCCACCAAGGCCATACATACAAGATGAGGTTTTGTTGGTATTTGAGTGCGCATAGGTAGAACCGTGACACAGATGCTTTGCGATAGATGGACTATCACCATGTTGTTAGCATTAGCGGCCAAAAAGGTCATTTCAGAGAATGCCCACCAAAAATTGATCTCGTAAATAGGTTTCTCAAAGCAAGACAGGTTCTTGGTTATCTGTTCAATTCGATTGCTCATACCGATGATATTCTTATATAACCATTCATAGTTTTTGATCTCGTCAATGAGATCGCTACGAATTTATGGCCACGAGTTCTCGCCCAAACCAACCCTGTGAGCTATGCATCGAAATCCACAATGTCCGTCTCCCAATGGATTTTTGATACTGAGCACGTGTTGTTGCATGATTGGAGGAAGTTGACTTATGAGTACTTCATCACCCCCCTTGTGCACCGAACGATGTCTAATTGGCGGGATTTTTCTCTTCAAGGTTGTGAACATTGGAGTTGCCTTGGTAGATTCACCTACGTAGGTAGCCTCGTCCTCTACAGGTGTCGAACAACTATCGTGCACCGACTCCGCATACTCAAACTTCGAAGGGTTGCGTTTTGTGGACGTCTCATTCACCAACTTTGCCTTGCTAGGCCTACCACGGGGACGAGCGACGATTTGAGGTTCTTGTAATGAACTTGTCGATGGTATGGATATCTCGCGAAGTCTTTTAAGCAACAGTAACTTTTGAGACTCCGAGACCGTTCCAAATAACCCATTTATAACACCTATTGTTTTTTCCCAACGCCTTCCGACATCAACGTTCACAGAGCCTTCACACTGAGCAGACTCACAATCCAATTTTCTCCAGAACATGTCAATCATATGAAGTTGGACAACTTGACCATCTCGTATCAGACATCCCATTTCGTGAGTACAGGGCAAGCCACATGTCCTCCGCAACACGGAACCTCACATTAGAGGATCTACACCGCAACTATCTACGTCACTCAGCTCGTCAAGCATTTTCAAAAGCGCATGATGAGACACTAATCCTCGAATGTTTTTGAACAGAGGATTGGCATAACGATGTGGTGCCACATGAACACTTTGTTCGAATGAGGCCTTCACATTCGTATGTGACGTGATAAGCAGGTGATGGATTCTTTCCCACGATGTCTCAAAATTCCCCTGACTAGAGCGCAATTATTTTTTAAGTTTGGCATGTGCACTCTCAACCCTATAAATACACACATATATATATCACAAGAGATAAAATAGAAAATATCCACTAAATTCAATCATTCATCTACTTCTAGAACATACCTGCTAGTAGACGTGTTATCAAAATGCATGATATTATCGGTCCATGCACAGACGAACTTCTCCTTGTACGGTTGGATCCAATTCTTCATCACATACGTAACAACCCTAGGATAGTCTCTGTAATCAGCTTCAAGTCTCCTCACCAACTCATTAAACCTATGTTCATCATCAGCCTTTATCAACATATTCCATGCATGATTGAATAGTTCCCACCTCTCAACTCGACCAAAATCATCCTCAAGCTTGCCAAAACGTTTATGTTTATATGCCATCGACACAGTAAATTTATGGAGTTGGGGAATGTCACCGATATAGTATTCATGAGTGCAAGCTCTCGATCGGTTACAATAACTTTAGGTAAGCATCCGTCGTTCATCAATCCTTTCAATGTAGTCAACGCCCATCTATAGTGATCCTCACGCATATACACAAACGCAACTGAGAAAGTTAAGTTTGTGGACGTGACACCAACTACTTCCAACAACAACATCTTATACCTATTCGTCTTATAAGTACAATCCATAAATAACATGCTTGGAAATGCACGCAACAACTCCACAGATGTTGGATGAGCATAAAATAAATCAGTAACACTATCTATCTGACCACATCTCCTGGTCAAGTAGTAGTAGTTCTCCATCTCCAATTTTCCCAATAAGTATTGCATTTGAGTACGATCACCATGCTCTTGTACTCTATGTTTTGTTCGGGCATTGTAAATGGTCTTTAAGGTCGACTCATTCTCGGGAAAAGAAAGTTTGACTGTACTCAATACGTCCTTCGGTTTCGTACCGTTAATAGTCAAGTCACGCATAAGTTCATATTCGGCACTTGTCAGTTGACCTGCAAATGAGTGACCGACCAAGTTCAACCCCATTGGATGGTTATGCGATCCGAATTCAACAACCAAACACCATTGCTCAGTCTCTTTCAACTGTACTCCTTTCAGCATAAAAGGACAATCCCACTTCTTAGTGCCAGTATTCCGGCCTTTCTTCGACTTCTTACCATCTTTCCCCGATGTGCTTGTAACAACTTTTGACTTCGATGGACGATACTTACCACCACGCTCACACCCCAAAAATACCCGAGCTCATCTTCCACTTTGTCCACTTCCGATCGTCTAACCAATATGACCATGTTCAGACGAATTCCCACCCTAGTTGCCCAATTAACCAACGCATCACGATCATCAAATACTTCGTTTGATCTAAAATCGTTCGAAAAATTAATTTGCTCATACATTGAATCGTCTTCCACATTTACGTTCACAACGCTCATTTTAGATTCATGTGAATCAATTTCATATAATGTATGAAATGTGAAAGTCAATACATTGATAATCAAACAAAACAATTGTTCAAAAAACCATGTCGTTCGATCTCAAAAGGTCGAACATATCAATTAAGTTCGACAACAGTTCAAACATATACAAGATGTTCGACTACTATCGGTCGAACATATACAAGATGTTCGACTACTATCGATCGAACATAATTCATTACGTTCGGCCGTTACAGGTCGAACACTCTTCGATTTGTTAGGTTTGTAACAGCCGATCGGGTAGTTCGAAGATTTTTTTTTTCAACTCAAAAATACACGAAAACAATCGGTAGAAAGCTTGTAAACGACTTACATTGTCCATCTCATGTGTTCTTTCTTCGGACATGATAACTTTTGAGTACGAGGAAGATATGGTGAGTGTTTACAAGATTAGGGTTTTGTTTGCAAGATTTTTGGGTTTGCAAGAAGATGAGGTGAGGAAGATAAGCTTTTGGGTGTGTTGTAATGGAGTGTGTTTGGAGTGGGGTGTGTTTTAATAATTGGGGTGTGTATAGTATATATGGTGTTTGTTTAAAAAATAATCTTTAAGGGTATAAATGTCTTTAATTAACTTATTTCTTTTTTATTTAATTTAATGGGGTGTGTTTAGAATTAATGGGGTGCGGATAGCCGGCCCCATTATTAATAATTCAAACGTTATAAGTATATGTGTTGTCGGCCAAGTTGAGATTCAAGTGAATCTTGGATGCGGAGGTGAAGACCAATAATTAATGTCGGAATTCTCTAAAAATAGTACAACGCGAATTATGTGGATACACGAAATCCTTTAAAATTTGATATATTAACTGAATAAATTTTAATGTAACATATTATACTAAATTGAAGTTGAATTCTCTTTAAAGCATACTTCTTTCGTTTCAAAATAAATATCATTTTGAAGTTTTTGTCATAAATCTATATCTATATTTATCTATTTATATATATAATAACAATTACCCCTACAAATAGAAATGTAAATATTTTCCCGCTCATTTTCACTTACTAAATATATAACATATTAATAATTAATAATTAATAATTATTAAATATAGAAAATATATTTTGTATAATCTTCTACATATAGAAATTGCACCTATCATTAATTATCTCATATTAACCAATCACACATTTTCTTATTTAGTGGTAGTATATCTAAATTTAAGTATTATTTTTCTCCACTAAGTTATCACCTAAATTTATATATATATATATATATTGAGTTAAATTAATTAATTATTGCTCACCAATTGAGTAAAAAAACATAGATATATTACATATATTGAGATTTTTGTGATTCTTGATATATATATATATATATATTGAGAATAATACTTACAATTCAATTCGATAAAAAAAATCGACTTTTATACATAAACAAGTAATAAAAAAAACATGTTTAACAATATTAAAATAGCAATAAACTGATGATTATGATATAAATTTATACATACATAGATTGTTAAACTTTGATTGCATAACCACATTTCAATATGAGAGATAAAAAAATTCAAGATTAATATAAAATTAGTTGAAACATGTTTGATTGATACACTAAAGAACAAATTAAATGATACATGTGTTGGGATATTTCAGTAGTTATCTTGATAAGACAAAATTGTATGCACAATAAGTAAAGAACAGTTTGCTTAAGGTACTGATACCTAGTTTTCATACTGTACATGATCATAAGCTTATCTCTCTTGAGAAAAGATCATTTAATGGTTTTCCAAGCTATAAGGAAAACCAACCTTAGAAGATATAAGAATACTTCTAAGGATCAGCATGCTGTAGGGAACAACAAGCTGAAAGAAGTATCCTTAGTAAAAAAAAAGATAAGATACTGCTAGAAGTAGTCAGCAGACTATAAGGAAGCTGTTCTGAAAGTAGAATTCCGAAAGCAGAAAGTTGCACAAAAAGAAAGAAGGAATCTGGAAGCAGGAAGTTGTCAACAGTTAACAAGAAGCAGGATGCTGGAACCAGGAAGTTGACAAGTATCAGGAAGCTGGCGCGGAGCAGGAAGCAAACAAACAGGAAGCTGGCTGCAGGTTTTAGGAACAGAAAGCTGTTCTGAAACAGAATCCTGGTACGAAACAGAAAGAAACAGGAACCACATTCTGAGCAGCAAGCAAGAAGGACCTACTACTGTCTACAAGAGAAAGTAGGAAGTAGCCAACGGATCTTTGGAAAGGATAAAACGCTACTCTCCTTCACAAAGCATCAGGAAGAATATGTAGCGTGGAGAGAAGCAAGATAACTTCCATCAAGTAGTCGTTGGATGAACTTCAGCCTTGGACCCATACCGATTAGACAGGTCAGCAGGAATGTCAGAAAAGTTCAAGAGCAAATAGTAGGTGCATTAAATGCTCATGTCAGGAACAGCCTAGATGCATTTAATGCGACCACAAAGAAGATCTTGGAGATCAAAGTTTGAATTAAAAAAGGAGAAACATCCCTTTTCAACGGATACTTCCCAACAGATAAAACTCTCAAGATCTATAAATAGAAGGTGTGGCTGATTGAAGAGATTGTTGAACAGAGTCGAGAAAAAACTCATATACTTACCAAAGCTTCTTGAAGCTTTTACATGTTCAGCCACTCAACCTTCTAGGAGTAGTCTACAACAACAAAAGAGCTCTCAAAGATCAAGACTGCTTCTCACCAGTTGAAGAAACATTTTCTTTTAACCATTGTGCTTGTGTGCTAGGTTGTTTTAATTTGGTGTACTTAGTTGATAGGATTATATCCTTGCTAAGTTTATTAGTCTTGTGTAGGCTAATCTTTCCCTGTGTGGGAGTGTGTTCCCTATGTGGGAGTTTGTAAACCCTATGTGGGTGTAGACCTAGGAATCTAGGATTCTTGTAGGTATAACTTGTTTTGGAAGAGGTTTGTAAAGACGAGTCTTGTAAAACAAACTGACCATAACGAAGTTACTTCTTAGAGAAGGAGTAGAGTGGACGTAGAAGGATTACACCACCTTCGAACCACTATAAGCCATAAGTGTTTACTGCTTATTTTATTTGCTGCATTACTTTAATAGCATATTTATCCTGCTGCATCTATCATAAGCATTCTGTTAAACGTATTCTATAAAATCATATTTGAAAAGAAAACCGGTTTTTCATCAGAAACTCTATCAAGTTTATTCTGCTGCGTTGCATTCTGATAACCGGGACAACAACCTGATTTCACCTAGGGCCAGGTTACTGACTCGAGACAGGATACTGTCCTCCCTAGTGAGACAGAAACCTGTTCATCAGTTATATGTTTTGAAAAGTTTGAAAAATCGATAGAGGTTTATTTACCCCCCTCTGAACCTCTGACCACTTGGGACCCAACAAGTGGTATCAGAGCATGTTGGGTTAACTGCCAACGTATCTGGCTACCTACCCAGATCCACCTGTTTCTGCTGGTTAAAACGCTTTCTTTTTATATGACCAAAATATTTTCCTTTAACATGCATGACGTTTAAAGCCAAGCTCTCATTCTTACTCATTATATCTCTTTTGTACGAGGAGCAAACACCTGAAGACTAAAGACTGTCCACGATGAAATCTGATCAACGAGAAGCCAAGAAAAGAAGAAGTAAACTGTCGAAGGTATACAAGGAAGAAGCAAAAGTGTTCATGATGAAAAAGTTGAGGATCCTAAGAGTACAAATACACTACACCTAAAGTCTCACAACAAGCTACACCTTTTATAGTAGCTGAAGTTACTAAGGAAGCAACTAGAGAAACAGGTGGTACAATCAGGAATCAGACAGTCCAGTAACTTGGACCAGTGAGTAAAAGGGAGTTATGAGGTTCCTAAGTAAGGGGGAACTTATCTTATCCTTTGTATTTTCTGTTATGCTTACTCAAATTATTGAAGCAGGATACTGTCCTTAATTGGAACGGGATTTTCTAACAAGTATACAGGTTCAGGATCATCAAGTGACATCAGCTAGGGGTATAACAGGATTCTGCAAGAAATATTATAGGATCTCTGATCAACAAGTGTTTTCAATGAAAAAATATCAAACGAAGACCTCGGGCAAGGATGTTGTTGAGACAGCTCCTGCGGAGGATATAGAAGGGATTCTCAAGAAAAGGTGTATCACAAGATGCTTAACAAAGGGCAACATGCTATCAACAGAAGAGATGATGGGGATCTATGATCTTAGTATGGGCAGAAGATCTAGATAGGCGGCTGACCAATCACATCAAATAAAATGTAAGATCTACCTTTTCAGGAGACAAAAGACGGAAATGAAAAACCATCCAAAAGAAACCGGCAAGTGGCAGTAACTGCTTTGAGAATTAAAAGGGGATCCCTCTATCCTTTTAGAACCAACCGTCAGATCGTGCGTTTTATCTTCCAACCGTCGATCAAAGAAACCGCTCATTCACCTATATATACACCCGACTCCTCACCATCCTTCTACACATTCACTACTTTCTAAAATTCCCGGCAAACAATAGATTCCCATGTGAGTCACATCAACTATCACAAAAAAGAAGATGGAGAGCTAAGAAGGCGGAGAAGGAGATGGAGATGAAAAAGATGGTGAAGACAATTCTCTGTTAATCTAGAAGCAGAGAAGGTCTTCAGAAGAATGGAGTATAGAGGTTTTGCTTGCCTAAAAGCAGATAAGGTCTTTAGAAGAAAATACGGCCTCTATGAGATGGACGCTAAGGAGCAGACATCCATCCTCCATTCAGATGACACTGGTCCGACTTTCTCAACCCAGATGAAGATATGGGACCAAGAAAGCTATCAAAGACCTATCCTTGGACAGAGAAGACACCTGCTGCCATTCATGGAGATAAAATAAAACAGCAGGTGTTTCACAAGGCTGTCAAGGATCCAGTATCAAGAAGCTTCAAGCTGGAGTCTGGGTAACTCGAAGAAAAATGAAAAACCAGACTAGCAGTCATCTAGGATCCAAGGTGAACGTGTCTGGATATTAACGAAGCTGCACAGGTAACTGACCATCCACCAGTCAGTTTCCTGACCTCTTGTCGCGTACCAAGACTGAGCAGCTTATTCCCTTGGGTAGGAATAAAAAGGAGGATGCTCAGTGGGAAGTACGAACAGGTTACTGATCTTTGATCAGTAATTGATGGACAAGAGAAAACCCTGATATGCCATATTT
Organism: Scutellaria minor; assembly: GCA_954870855.1. Taxonomy (NCBI): domain Eukaryota; kingdom Viridiplantae; phylum Streptophyta; class Magnoliopsida; order Lamiales; family Lamiaceae; genus Scutellaria; species Scutellaria minor. The sequence continues at coordinate 9,205,141 of OX940729.1, forward strand.
GGCGTTGTAACTCCATCCCTGAGCAACCACTTGAAAGATGATGACAAAAAAGGGGAAGACTTTCAAGTCAAGAGTCAAAAGTCACTGCTGAAGCCTTATAGCAAGTTGAAACACATAATAATGGCGATCAGGAGTAACCTACCATCTGAAGAGTTGATTGAAAGATGTAGCAAGCTGATCATTCAAGACTTGAAGGATGCAGCTGACTGACGAAAACATGCTGAAAAATGCATGAAAAGATCAGAGATAGTAGAGAGGGAGAAGAAGAACTCTCTGGTGGAAAAACATGGAAACAACAAACTGATTGAAGTTGAAGAAAGAAGTGAAGCTAGATGGAGTAGTATTAGCTTACTTACTTTTGTATTTAATAGTATTTGTACTTGTACAATCAATAAGTTTCAATAAAGAGTATTCTGATTTAATGACTCTTGTTCTTATTGGTTTTGTCATCATCAATATAAAAAGGGAAAATTGTTGGGATATTTCAATAGTTATCTTGATAAGATAAAACTGTATGCACAATAAGAAAATAATAGTTTGCTTAAGGTACTAATACCTAGTTTCCATACTATATATGATCATAAGCTTATCTCTCTTGAGAAAAGATCATGTAATGGTTTTCCAAGCTATAAGGAAAACCAACCTTAGAAGATATAAGAATACTTCTAAGGATCAACATGCTGTAGGAAACAAGCTGAAAGAAGTATCCTTAGTAAAAAGAAGATAGGATACTGCAAGAAGTAGTCAGCAGACTATAAGGAAGCTGTTCTGAAAGTAGAATTCAGAAAGCAGAAAACTGCACAAAAAGAAAGAAGAAAACTGGAAGCAGGAAGCTGTCAACAGTTAACAAGAAACAGGATGCTAAAGCTAGGAAGTTGACAAGTATCAGGAAGCTGGCGCGGAGCAGGAAGCAAACAGACAGGAAGCTGGCTGCAGGTTTTAGGAACAGAAAGCTGTTCTGAAACAGAATCCTAGTACGAAACAGAAAAAAGAAGGAACCACATTCTGAGCAGCAAGCAAGAAAGACCTACTGTTATCTACAAGAGAAAGTAGGAAGTAGCCAATGAATCTTTGGAAAAGATAAAACGCCACTCTCCTTCACAAAGCATCAGGAAGAATATGCAGTGTGGAGAGAAACAAGATAACTTCCATCAAGTAGTCGTTGGATGAACTTCAGCCTTGGACCCATACCGACTAGACAGGTCAGCAGGAATATCAGAAAGGTTCAAGAGCAAATAGTATGTGCATTAAATGCTCATGTTAGGAACAACCTAGATGCATTTAATGCGACCACAAAAAAGATCTTGGAGATCAAAGTTTCAAAGATCTTCAACGGATACTTCCCAACGGATAAAACTCTCAAGATCTATAAATAGAAGGTGTGGCTGATTGAAGAGATTGTTGAACAGAGTCGAGAGAAAACTCATATACTTACCAAAGCTTCTTAAAGCTTTTACATGTTCAGCCACTCAACCTTCTAGGAGCAGTCTACAACAACAAATGAGCTATCAGAGATCAAAACTGCTTCTCACCAGTTGAAGAAACATTTTCTTTTAACCATTGTGCTTGTGTGCTAGGTTGTTTTAATTTGGTGTATTTAGTTGATAAGATTATATCTTTGCTAAGTTATTAGTCTTGTGTAGGTTAATCTTTCCCTGTGTGGGAGTGTGTTCCCTGTGTGGGAGTTTATAAACCCTGTGTAGGTATAGACCTAGGAATCTGAGATTCTTGTAGGTATAACTTGTTTTGGAAGAGGTTTGTAAAGACGAGTATTGTAAAACAAACTGACCATAACGAAGATCCTCCTCAGAGAAGGAGTAGAGTGGACGTAGAAGGGTTACACCACCTTCGAACTACTATAAGCCATAAGTGTTTACTGCTTATTTTATTTACTGCATTACTTTAATAGCATATCTATCCTGCTGCATCTATCATAAGCATTCTGTTAAACGTATTCTGTAAAATCATATTTGAAAAGAAAATCGATTTTTCATCAGAAATTCTATCAAGTTTATTCTGTTGCGTTGCATTCTGATAACCGGGACAACAACATGATTTTACTTAGGGCCAGGTTACTAACTCGATACAGGATACTGTCCTCCCTAGTGAGACAGAAACCTGTTAATCAGTTATATGTTTTGACAAGTTTGAAAAATTGATAGAGGTTCATTCAACCCCCTCTGAACCTCTGACCATTTGGGACCCAACAACATGTTTTTTATTTTAAAATATTTTAAATAAATTTGGATATGTCATTCGCAACCAATTTCTAGAATAAAATCAACAACTTTTTTTTATTTAATTTTTATGTAAAAATATTTTAAGTAATTTTTTCAGTCCATTTAATATTTTTAAATGTAACAAATAAATGGAACTATAACATAACAAACAACTTACCTATTCTGTTATTTTAATACACTAATTTTAATTGTGATGTATATACAAATATAAATAAACTAAACAAATAAATTTGAACAATTAATATATTCTCTAAAAAATATCTTAATATTTGAAAAATGTATAATAATTGAGTACACTAACTATGAACTTTTGAAGAAATAATAATACTTGATGGAATTTAATAAAAAAATGTACAAACTTGAAAAAAGTCAATATTAAAATTTAAGATGCTCCTTTATATTTTGATTAATGCAATTGTATAACTTTAATTAGAATTTTAATAAAAAAATCAACAAATATATTCTAATATATAGTGAAACACTTATTTAATATTTTCCATCAATTTGTTATAAGTTTGTTCCTCCAGTAAATCGTCAAGATTTATGACAGTATTATGACTATGAACATCATACTCAAGTTTTCAAGTGGGAAATATTAGAAAGTTAAGTCGTTATCAAATGAAATTAAACTATTATTAAGAACTTGATTTTCTGTAAATCACATTTTCACATTAAACTCGAAATATTTAAATTTTATGGTTTTGCATCACGCGGGTAACAAATTATATTGACATTAATCTCAAATAATATATTATTTTGTGTTCAATATTTTTATATCAAACCACCAAAATAGTAATTTTATATGCTCATGCATCACACGGGACCTATATACTAGTTAAGGAATATAAAAACTGGATAAATATATTTTTAACTAATCAAGAAATTTAGGATTCAAAATTGGAAGAGAATCAAATTAATTTCACAAAAAGTATCATATTAAATCCTTATATTTTAGCTAAGGAATATTAATTTTATAAAAGTCTAAAACGACATTTAATTCGAAATAAAATTTAAATTTTAGAACGACACTTAATTGAAATAAAATCATTTTAAATCCCTAAATTTTAATTAAGGACTATTATTATTAATGGGCTTGGAGGAATTGAAAGAAGAGAGATAAAGACTTGTTGCATGACCATATTCGAACTCTGGTCATCACAATTCGCATCTTTATAAAGGTGGTGTACAACTTGAGTTACAAGACTCGTGATTTCAGTTAAGGAATATTAATAAGGATCGAATTTATGAATAAAATTGCATAAAAATCTATAATGACACTTAATTTGGAACAAAATTAAACTCAAGAAGAACACTTATTATGAAATGGAGGTACTAATATATTTAATTGGATTATCTATTTTAAATGATAGTTTATCTCATTTTGATATTAATTAACACACATTAATTATATATTAATAATGCAATTATTTCCTTTGCTCTTCATATATAATATTGATATTGTTAGAATACTTTAAGAATAATGTTTTCATATCCATCTCGAACATGTCTTAAAATGTTCATCGTTGATATGTAAAAAGCTCATCCTTTTAAATATTATAATTTGAAATTAATGATTATATTGGATTTTTGACATATCATAGATTAATATGTGCCACGGTAGATGAGGTACCAGTCTGTTGGGATATTTCAGTGGTTATCTTGATAAGACAAAACTGTATGCACAATAAGAAAAAAACAATTTGCTTAAGGTATTGATACCTAGTTTCCACACTGTACATGATCATGAGCCTATTCAGATCATATAATGTTTTCCCAAGTTATAAAGAAAACCGACCTTAGAAGAAATGAGAATGCTTCTAAGGATCAGCAAGCTGAAGAAAGAATCTGCATAAAAGCAGATAGGATACTGCAAAAAGTAGTCAGCAGACTTTAAGGAAGCTGTTCTGAAAGAAGATTTCAGAAAGCAGAAAGCTGCGCAAAAGAAAGAATGAAGTTGGAAGCAGAAAGCTGACAGCAGTTAACAAGAAGCAGGATGCAGGAACAGAAAGCTCATGAGTATCAGGAAGTTGGCGCGGAGCAGAAAGCAAACAGACAAGAAGATGGTTGTAGGTCTCAGTAACAGAAAGTTCTAAAATAGAATCCTGGTACGAAACAAAAAGAAGATGGAACCATATCCTGAGCAGCAAGCAAGAAGGACCTACTGTTGTCTACAAGAGAAAGTAGGAAGTAGCCAACGGATCTTTGGAAAGATAAAGTGCTACTCTCCTTCATACTATATCAGGAAGAACATGCAGCGTGAAGAGAAGCAAGATAACTTACATCAAGTAGCTGTTTCATGAACTTCAGCCTTGGACCCATACCGACTAGACAGGTCAGCAGGAATATCCGAAAGGTCCAAAAGCAAATACTAGGCGCATTAAATGCTCATGTCAGGAACAGTTCAAATGCATTTAATGCGACCACAAAAAAGATCTTGGAGATCAAAGCTTGAACTCAAGAAGGAGAAGTATCCCTCTTCAACGGATACTTCCCAACGGATAAAACTCTCAAGATCTATAAATAGAAGGTGTGGCTGATTGAAGAGATTGCTGATAGAGTCAAGAGGAAACTCATATATCTTCCAAAGCTTCTCAAGCTTTTACATGTTCAGCCACTCAACCTTCTAGGAGTAGTCTACAACAACAAAAGAGCTCTCAGAGATCAAGACAGCTTCTCACCAGTTGAAAAACCATTTTCTTTTAACCACTGTGTTGTGTGTGATAGGTTGTTTTAGTTTGGTGTACTTTGTTGATAGGATTTTATCCTTGCTAAGTTTATTAGTCTTGTGTAGGCTATATTTCCCTGTGTAGGAGTGTGTTTCCTGTGTGGGAGTTTATAAACCCTGTGTGGAATTAGACCTAGGAATCTGGGATTCTAATAGGTATAACTTGTTTTGGAAGAGGTTTGTAAAGACGAGTCTTGTAAAGAAAACTGATCATAACGAAGTTCCTCCTCTAAGAAGGAGTAGAGTGGACGTAGAAGGGTTACACCATCTTCGAACCACTATAAGCCATAAGTGTTTACTGCTTATTTTATTTGCTGCATTACTTTAATAGCATATCTATCTTGTTGCATTTATCATAAACATCCTAATAAACGTATTTTGTAAAATCATATTTGGAAAAGAAAATTGGTTTTCATCAGAAACTCTATCAAGTTTATTTCGCTGCGTTGCATTCTGATACCGGGACAGTAACCTGATTTCGCCTAGGGCCAGGTTACTGACTCGAGACAGGATATTGTCCTCCCTAGTGAGACAGAAACCTGTTAATCAGTTATATGTTTTAAAAAGTTTAAAAAATCGATAGAGGTTCATTCACCCCCCTCTGAACCTCTGACCACAACACAGTCCTATGTTTAAATTTGTATGACTTTAAAATTCAATATTTTTATTTTAAAATAAATCTTTTGAATCAGTTAGATGCATTTTTTAATTTATTCTGATTTGGATATATTTAAGATTTATTTGTTTCAAATTTTCATGCATATGTAATCTTAGTGATTTTTCTTTAAAGATCGAATGCAATCCTAGTTTATTAATATCGTAAGTTTTAACCACACCTCACATATATGTATACACACATATGAAATCTCATGTTACGTGTGATGTTTTTATTTTATATGAAAATGTTTATCTACTCGCTATGATCATATATATACAAATGTGTTCAACACTGATTTGTCAAACATTACCATGACATATTTTAAATAAGAGAATTAACGCTCTATAATAAGATATAGACAAATAACATATTAACATGTGTTTATGAAGTATAGATGAATATTTCTATTTATAATAAAAATAACCATTACAGGTGATATATATATTAAATGATATTTGATTGATACATTTTCGTGTTTTAAAGATAATGAAATAAAGAGAATGTCACGCCCCATTTTCATAGTTAAAATATCAGAGTTTTCTTGTGGGCGTGCAGGAAGAAATGGGAAAGAGACATACATTTTAAAATAGAAGAACAAGATAAAAGACAATAGAAAGATTTACATATACAATACTTCGGCACCAGCCGAAATACAATACTTCGGCACCAGCCAAGTGGTCAGAGGTTCAGAGGGGGCTGAATAAACCTCTATCGATTTTTCAAATTTTTTAAAACATATAACTGATTAACAGGTTTCTGTCTCACTAGTGAGGACAATATCTTGTCTCGAGTCAGTAACCTGGCCCTAGGCGAAATCAGGTTACTGTCCCGATATCCGAATGCAACGCAGCGGAATAAACTTGATAGAGTTTCTGATGAAAACCAGTTTTCTTTTCAAATATGATTTTACAAAACGCGTTTATCAGGATGCTTATGATAAATGCAACAAGATAGATATGCTATAAAGTAATGCAGTAAATAAAATAAGTAGTAAACACTTATGGCTTATAGTGGTTCGAAGGTGGTGTAATCCTTCTACGTCCATTCTACTCCTTTACTGAGGAGGAACTTCTTTATGGTCAGTTTGCTTTACAAGACTCGTCTTTACAAACCTCTTCCAAAATAAGTTATACCTACAAGAATCCCAGATTCCTAGGTCTAATCCCACATAAGGTTTACAAACTCCCACACAGGGAACACACTCCCACACAGGGAAAGATAGCTTACACAAGACCAATAAACTTAGCAAGGATAAAATCCTATCAACTAAGTACACCAAACTAAAACAACCTAGCACACACAGCACAATGGTTAAAAGAAAATGGTTCTTCAACTGGTGAGAAACAATCTTGATCTCTGAGAGCTCATTTGTTGTTGTAGACTGCTCCTAGAAGGTTGAGTGGCTGAACATGTAAAAGCTTGAGAAGCTTTAGAAGATATATGAGTTTCCTCTTGACTCTGTTCAACAATCTCTTCAATCAGCCACACCTTCTATTTATAGATCATGAGAGTTTTATCCGTTGGGAAGTATCTATTGAAGATGGATACTTCTCTTTCTTGAGTTCAAGCTTTGATCTCCAAGATCTTCTTTGTGGTCGTATTAAATGCATCTGAGTTGTTCCTGACATGAGTATTTAATGCACCTACTATTTGCTCTTGGACCTTTCTAACATTCCTGCTGACCTGTCTAGTCGGTATGGGTCCAAGGCTGAAGTTCATGCAACGGCTACTTTGATGTAAGTTATCTTGTTTCTCTTCACGCTGCATGTTCTTCCTGATACTGTATGAAGGAGAGTAGCACTTTATCTTTCCAAAGATCCGTTGGCTACTTCCTACTTTCTCTTGTAGACAACAGTAGGTCCTTCTTGCTTGCTGCTCAGGATGTGGTTCTATCTTCTTTCTATTTCGTACTAGGATTCTGTTTCAGAATAACTTTCTGTTCCTGAAACCTGCAGTCAGCTTCCTGTCTATTTGCTTCCTGCTCCGAGCCAGCTTCCTGATACTTATCAACTTCTTGTTCCTGCATCCTACTTCTTGTTAACTGCTGACAGCTTCCTGCTTCCAGTTTTCTTCTTTCCTTTTTCAGCATGCTGTCCCTTACAGTCTGTTGTTTACTTCTTGCAGCACCCTATCTGCTTCTATGCAGATTCTTTCTTCAGCTTGCTGTTCCCTACAGCTTGCTGATCCTTAGAAGTATTCTCATTTCTTCTAAGGTTGGTTTTCCTTATAACTTGGAAAACCATTACATGATATTTCCACAAAAGAGAAATAAGCTTATGATCATGTACTGTATGGAAACTAGGTATCAATACCTTAAGTAAACGGTTCTTTTCTTATTGTGCATATAATTTTGTCTTATCAAGATAACTACTGAAATATCCCAACACGTTTTAAACCTTGAGCAGCGGAAAATCTCATACATGATCTATCAAAAGAAAAACAGTATAGTTTTACAAACGTGAAATATTAAAATATTATTTCGACATCATGTTTTGAAAAGTAAATAGAGAAGACTTGATATGTCACTATCTTCTCTACGCATCTTGACTCTCGTCATTTCCTGTAGTGTGAATACAGATAGGGGTGAGTGCGTTGAATACTGTTAGGATATTTCTGTTGAGTTTTGATGAGACAATGCAACTTTGGTTAGAAAGTTAGAGTACCCATTTTCCACATTTTATAAGTGGAACTTTGGTTGTTTAGATAGACTTGCTAAGTCTTGTTTTGAAAAGTTGTATATACCAGAAAGTAGCATATACTGAGTTTAGTAGGATCCTGGTGTTGAAGAGGTTTCTATGTGTTAAAGATAGCAGGATTAGAAAGCTGGACCAGTAAGCAGCATAACAGGAAGCAACATAGAAGAGAGGAAGCTGACTGCAGGATTCTGGAACAAGAAGCTGTTTAGAATCAGGGAGCTGTCGCAGGTCAGGAAGCTGACTACAGGTTTCGAGAACATGAAGTTGTTCTGAAACAGAAAGCTAATGCAGATCAGGAAGTAAGCACAGAACAGTTAACAACCACTACAACCTGAGCAGAAAGCTGTAAGATCCTTCTATCTTTTCAATCGCTGTATGAGGATTATCCTGGTGATGTACGAGGATTAGTTTCTACTCAAGTTATCGGTAGATAGAAGTCAGTGCCAAGCCAATCAGGTTGTGACACCTGGACCCGCAGCTCTACAAAAGTACTGTAGTTGTGGAGTGGCATCATTAATGCGGATCAGACGAGGACGAGGCCTTGTACCCGATTTTTCCAAATGCATCAATTGTAAAATATTTGAAGATCAAGTTTGAATTGTAACAAGGATAATGTCTCTCTTCAACATGTATTTTCCTATAAATATAAATAGAAGAAGAGAGTGACCTTTGAGACTACTGAAACTTTATCTAAACTTCTTGCAATTCTTCTCGAGCCCACAATCTCTCAATCATCTCAAGCTCAGTCACTCAACTCTCTGAAACAGTCAATTAATTCTTAGAGCTTTCAAGTTCAAGACCATTTCAAACTTGTACCAGTTGAAGACTTTATATACTTTTAACATTTGTGTTGTGTGCTAGGTTGTTTTATTTTTGGTGTCCTTAGTTGATAGGATTTGATCCTTACTAAGTGTTAGTCTTGTGTAGGCTTTATAACTCTGTGTGAGTTTTGTACCCTGTGTGGGTTAGTAGGTAAACTTGTGTTAGAAAGAGGTTTGTAAAGGTGAGGCTTGTAAATCGAACTGACTTAACGAAGTTCCTCCTCAGAGAAAAAGTAGAGTGTACGTAGAAGGATTACACCACCTTCGAACCACTATAAGTCATAAGTGTTTTACTGTTTTTATCTACTTGTTGTATTGCATTGATATATCTTATTGCATACATCATCAGCATTCTGCAAAGGTTTCTGTTAAAAGCATACTTTAGAAAAGAAAACTGTTTTTCAAAGGAAACTCTATCTTAAGTTTATTCCGCTGCATACTGTGATCACCGAGTAAGAAACCTGAATCAGCATACTGCCAGGTTTCTGATCGAGTTAGGTTACTGTTTCTCTATAGAATTAGAAACCTGTTTCACTAAAAGTTTTTGAAAATGCAAAATCGATAGAGGTTCATTCACCCCCTCTAAACCTCTGACCACTTGGGACTAACAAATACACTCGTGGGAATAATTTCGTATAATTTAAGTTCATTAATTCATTAACAGATATATCAATCATAAATTAGAACAATAGTTAAACACATCACATATATAAGTTCGGTAATTAGACACAACACATATATTGCACAGGACGTAAATCATTTTCTTAACAGACGACCCAACCCATCTCTAACTATCGATGTATTTCGGACCACCCAGTCCATCCCTAACTATCGATGTATTTACGGACCACCCAGTCCATCCCTAACTATCGGTGTATTTACGGACCACCCAGTACATCCACAATATAATAACATGCACACAGTATTCACGGTACATAGGGTTCAACAATACATATATCAAATATGGAAAACATAAACATATAGAGATTAGAAGTTACCCCCACCTTGTTCGGTGGTAAACAACGTGTAAACAAAGTCTTAAGTTCTAAAGTGTTTGTTCCGATTGAGAGCCTACACATGTAAAGAGGTTTCTTAGTTTCGTTATTACGATAATTACATATAATTAATTATATAAACTCTCTCGAAGAAGAAGAAACGATAGGAAAAATAAAATAAAATGAAAACTTAAGAGATCAAGAATGAAGAAACAAGTGTGGAAGGTTAAACATGCGATTATAGGGTGAAAGGGAAATGATTAGAGTTTGAACAGAGGAAAAATGGGTTAAAATGGAGGAAAAACGAGATTAAATGGAGGAAAAATGAGCTTAAACGGAGGGTTTAAAGGTGTAGGGGCGTTTTCATAATTATCTTAAAAGGGTTGACCTTAACCAAAACTCCTCTCCGGTCGTCACACACACACCCCGACTCCCGGCAGATGAATTTCCATCATTGGTGACACGACGACACACACACCCAAGCGCACACGCATACCCGGCACCTCCGGCGTCTACCTGACGCACACACAACGCGCCTAACACGCCACTCAGTGCACACTCAGTGCACACACAGCGCGCCCAACACACCCGATGCGCGCGGCACATCCTGCCCTGTGCAGGCGCGCTCGACCAGCAGTCCCAGTATCCCACAACACAACCAAGCCCCTTCACTCCCGTCGTCTTCCACTTGCAAGCCTCGATCTGTGACACATCATCATCGGCGACACCCCCCACCCTTCCCGGCCACCATCCGACATGGCGTCGCCGTCTACAGCAGCGCCAAACCCACGCACAACATACACAAACACACACACCAGCGCACACTCACACACACACAAAACACAACCATGGTCGGCGACCACCGCATCGCCGACCACCACTACCACACACAGCTACGGCGGTGCTCTACAGCACCGTCCCCCAATGCACACACAACCACTCACACCACTGTCCGGCAAACAGAGGGAGAGAGAGAGAGAGAGCAAAAAAGAGAGAAATAAAGAGAGGAGAGAGAAAGTTGGGGTTTTTCGGGGTTTGACCCGCCGTTTCCTGGCGAAGGAAACATCGAAATGTAAAACTGAGCTCGGATTTGGAATGGGCTCGGCGAAAACTTTAAATTGTGAAAAAATCAATCCAAACCATGGAAAAAGTTCCGACGGCGACGGTGCGGCGGCGGCCGGCTGGAAAACAAAGAAGAGAGAAGAGAGAAAAAGAGAGAAAATATGTTACCTTTTTCATTTTTGATCGAATTATTACTTTTTCGTTTCCTTTCGTACTATATATACATATTTTCCAATTTTTCGTATTCTTCGTGTTTTTGTCCATGAATCCTTAACGAGCCGTCCTTTAACATTTTAACTTACGATTTTCGACTACGATACTTTGGGTTTCATTTTACGATATCGTTATTAAATTATAATCTATGCTTTTCGATTTAATTATACAACCAATTAATTAATAATGTATTATATCATTTTTCTGAAACGCACATAATTAAATCAAATAATTAGGGTTTAATTATTTAATTAGTCGATTATGCATCGTTTTGTCCTAGGCGCTACAGAAAATATGTTAAATTTAAAGATTGAATATATATGTAGGACAATATTCGAATTTGAAAAATGTCTAATTTAGGAACTACAAGTTTTAGTACTCGTAATCCAATTAAATCTCTTTCTAAAATTTTTGTCATAGATTAAGAAATAAAAAAATTGGACAAATATACATTTAACTAGTCAAAAAATTTAAGATTTTAAGTTGGAAAAAAAAAAGAATCAAATTATTTCCATAAAAAAATAATGTTAAATTCCCAAAATTTTAGCTAAGAAATATTAATAGAGATAATATGGAAATAAAGTTGCATAAATGTCTAAAATGACACTTAATTATGAACAAAATCTGACCTCTAAAATCACACTTAATTGAGATTGAAGACAATATTAAATTAACATAGATAAAAAAATGTAGTATTGAAAACTGATAAATAAGCAAGTTATTTTTCATTTTTTTATTACATTATATATGCATGTTCTTCCTACTTATTTTAATGAGTAGAATTTATATGAGATCATATATATTACAAATCTAATTTCGTGAGATAAATTAACCACAACTTATAATCAATAAAATAGAGTTGGACTTGTAAAACATGTTTTAGTGGTGGATTGTGAGGGTCCTGATCATCACACATAATTATATCTATGAAATCACAAAAACTTATATACCCTGCATGGGGTATGAATTCTTAGATCCGTACCCCCGAAAGTATTAGTTGTATACTCATAAGATATTAATTGCATACTCATAAGGTATTATATGTAATTTTACTTGTTTCAGTGAAACGTATTAGTTGTATATTCATAAAGTATTAATTATTTACTCATAAAGTATTACTTGTACAACTGAAATGTATGTTTTAGTGAAATATATTAGTTGTATATTCATAAAGTGAATATATTATTTTTTGAGTTAGTATATACATAAAGTATATATTAATTGCTTACTTGTAAGGTATTACTTGTAGAACTGAAATATATGTTAATATATTACTTAAAAATATTACTTGTTACATGTAAAGTATTAATTGTATTACTTAAATGTATTAGGGTTTGGGTTGAGCATACTGTATACCTCATGTGCACACCAACCCTTCTCCTATGAAATGATCTTGTATAAGTTTGTATTTTATTTAATTATGTTGAAAAAACATTTGTTTAATATATATATATATATATATATATTTTTTTTTTTTTTTTTTTGAAACCAAAAACATTTCTTTCATCAAATTTGTGTGTGATGATAGACGACTAGACTATAAATTTGCAAGCAAATTCATAATTGAGATCAAACAAAACATTTTGTGTGTGATGATAGACGACTAGACTATAAATTTGCAAGCAAATTCATAATTGAGATCAAACAAAACATTTTAAATATTTTGTCCTATGATCTGAATATGATTCTTAAGTCGCAATCTCAGTTTCGTGAAGTAAAATGCAACTTCGCTTGATACAAATTCACGTTTCTTAATAGTATTTTGTGTCTACCTTCTCAGCGCCATTGAATAAGCTTAATTGGGGTTTTGGTCATTAAATCAATGAGTAAGAGTTAGTTTGTTATAATCTTTCGTGTTGGACTAAGAATTTTGTTAAATATCAATTAATTGATTTTGATGTGGTCCTAATCACTAATTAGGCAGGTCTATTATTTTATCGAGAGAATGTTTTGGCTAAACATATTTAAATATTTCATAAGCTTTTTCATTTTATAAAATATTTAAAAACTAGATCAACCTTCTATTCAAAATCAAATATAGAGATCATAATATTTTAGGTGGAAGTTGCTTTCTGCATCCTTATGTACATATTGAGTACTGTTAGTTTGAAGAATTACGAGCAACATTTAAAATTAGCTTTCAAAGTTTACACAAAAACTCATGTGAGACGATCTTACGGATAATTATCTTGAAACGGACCTCCATCACCCACAAATAACATGTGAATTGTAGGATTTAGGTTGTGGATTGACCCATCTCACACAATGTAATAAAAATCCATGAGACAATATCACAAGAGACTCACTCAAATTTAAAATGACTTTTTTTTAATTAAATCTCTTTACATAGTGCAATTAGTTAGTATAAAACTAGTATAAGTCCTGTGCGATGCACGGATATATAAACTTCACTATTTATATATTTTAATATGAAAATGTTGAACACGAAAAATAATAAATTTTTTTGGAGAATTTCAATTTGATTTGTTACTTCTGTGACTCACGACCATAAAATCTAAATATTTCGAGTTTGACGTGAAAAATTTAATTTACAAAAAAAAAAAAAAAGTTCTCATAATATTTCAATCTCATTTGGTATACCCGTGTCCGTGTGATGTATGGACAAATAAATTTGAAGTGTTGGTAATTTTTTGATATAGAAATGGTGTTCATGAAAAATAATATAATTCTTCAAAATGTTTTCAATTTAATCTACTACCCATATAATTTACGAATTTAAATATTTTTTATTTTCATCATACGTTGTCGTCACTATTGGCCTAAAACAAACTTATGCAAATTTATGTTCAATAATTTATTCATAGTGAGGTTAAAATGGTGATATTATTGAGTATTATAATCAAGTATTGATAATACTTCAACCTCATTTGGTATTCATGTGATATAGTGAATAAATTTCACGTGTTAGTAATTTTTTGATATAAAAATGATGATCATGAAAAATCATATAGTTTTTCAAAGTTATTTCAATTTAATCTACTACTCATGTAATTCATCTAAATATTTATTATTTTCATCATATGTTATTTAATTATTTTAGTACTTGTTTTTGTCACAATTGGCCTAGAAAATACTTGTGCAAATATATGTTCAACAACTTATTCATAATGAGTTTAAAATATTGATATTATTGTATATTACCCCAAAATAAAATTTCTAAATTTAACATACCATCAAAAAATCTGTATAATTATTTTTTTCAGATGTCTTAAAATCAAAATTTATCTATTAGAAAAATCATATTGGATGGTAAACATTTCAAAATTTGATAAATCTAAAACCATGAAACTATATTACAACATAAACTAAATATATTTTATCATTGTTCTGTGAACTTCATGCTACCATGATAGTGAAATTTCAGATTTTTATTTACTTTTTAATCAAGGAGGAAACATTATTTATTCTTATAACAAAAAAAATGATAAATTCGTTAATTTTTTCATGGATATATAAAATGATTTAGATTAAGGTACAAATTTTTATTTACAACTTTTCATGACATGAAATTATTACCATATATATACACAAATCATACTAACTTTATAACATATCAAATACGATCATATTTTTTTTCTCAATTTTCATATACATACAAAATGATTTTCATACCATGAATATACATAAATTATGAAAAACTAAATATTTACAATTTATAAATTTATAAAATAATAAATATTTGTATTTCTACTTTAAAAAATAGAAATGAGGTTAGTTGGTTTTTATATAGATGACAATGAAATTTCATAATAAAAAATTCAAAGTATTTAAAATATATATGTAAAAATTCTTCATCTACGTATTATCACTCTTATAAATAGCATCGACTATCTATTTTTCATGATTAATAATGAAGATATATTTATATAATTTAGCATTATGAAATAGAACATATTTTTTTGTTATTTTTTATAAGTATAAGTATAAATGATATGTTTTTTTTTCATTTTTTATACTTAATTTGTAGTTTTTAATAGAAAGTATATGAATTCATAAATTTTATACTTCCTAAATGTTATTGTATGCAACAATATATCATATGTATATTTTTTTTATTATATTCAAGATATATTACAAATCTTTATGATTTTTAATAAGAATTAATATAGTATAATAAAATAAAATTATATAAACACTGTGTTATATTATTAACATTGTTACATAGAAGATATATAAAAATTGGAATATTGTATATGACATATTTGTCAAATAAAATTATGTGATATTTATAATAATTTTACAATACATATTTCGAATATAGTAGATAAAAATAGTTAATTTACGTTGTTTTATATATGTTAGTTGACTTGATTAATAACTCACTTCTTGGTCTTCAACCCCCTCAGTCACTACGAACGCCCCCAATCAATGCAATGATATATTTATTGAGGTGGTATATGTGTATGTGGGGTACAACATTAGAGATAAAAAAATACTTTGATGATCTATAGTTCTTGAAATCTGATCATTATGTTATTTTAATTTATTCAATAAACATATATTTAATCTTTGATTATCAACAATTAAAAAAATTATTAGATGAGATCATATTAACATTCATATACCATATATAGATAATAATTTCCAAGATTTTGTCGATATTATAAATGATATTGTTACCATATATATAAATCATGTTTAATACAATAAAATTAATAATTTATAATTTATAAATTATGAAATAATATGTATTTCTATTTTCGGGAGGTGGAAATGGGCGGGAAAATTTTAGCATTTCTATTTTGAGGGGTAATTGTTATTTTATATATATATATATATAGATTTGTGAATTTCGCTTTCTATCTCTCCTTTTTTTTTTCCTTGGTTTTTTTGGGATGTATAGAGTTTTAGTGACTAATATCTCTTGTAACTACAATTTATCGAATTATTAATAAAAATTTTGAGTTGATTTTTCTTGTAAAATTTTAAAAAAGAAGAGTGCAGGTGAGTGATACTCATATTTGCCCATGCTAGTTTTTGTTCTTTGCGATGCAGTCATTAATTTTTGAATTTTATAGTTATACGGTCATATATATATATATATATATATATTTAAAATAGAGATTTTATCAATCCAAATCCCAAAAGATGAGTTAATTATCAATGTAGGGTATGAAAGATAAATCTTATCAATCCAAAACCTGAAAGAATGGTTATCTCTTTCTCTTCCCTGGCTGACAAATCATGTTTATGTGTCAATTGAAAAATTAAAATTAAAATTAGGGTGTAAAACTTTAAATTATTATTTTATTAATTATGATATTTGTTAAAATATCCATTTGAATACAAAATTTATTGTTTTTTATATCCTTTCAATATATACTACACTTTAATTACTATTAGATATATTATAGTAATTAAATGCGAAATATTATCCGCACTATCAATATATATTACACTTGTAAAAATATAATTATTATCATGCAGATATTTGTTTGATATATATTATTAAGCAAAAATCAATACTATATCAATATTTATCATGGAATGTTTAATAATATTGCTATCAAAAATTAATAACTTGGACAAAAAAGAATGTTTATAAGTATAGATGGTTAAGAATGGAGGTTACCACTAAAAAAATATAATTGTACAAAGATTTAGGTTTTTTTTAATATAATAATATAAATAATAGAAATGTGTATAAACATAAAAAAAATTCATTTGCTTGATTTGATCTCCACATTAGCGTGATTTGACAGCCACATTAGTTAAGTGATTGAAAATGAAATAATGTCTGATAGAGAAATGTTAATGGTGTTTTATTTTGGAATTGAGAA
The DNA here is from genome assembly GCA_954870855.1 of Scutellaria minor. NCBI lineage: Eukaryota > Viridiplantae > Streptophyta > Magnoliopsida > Lamiales > Lamiaceae > Scutellaria > Scutellaria minor. The sequence goes on from OX940729.1 coordinate 9,222,352, forward strand.
TGAGATAACACCTAATAAAGAAATGTTAATGGAGTTTCATTTTGAAATGTTAATTTGATAGTTTCCAGTCTTTCGAGTAATAAAATTTATCTTTCATACCCCACATTTATAGTTAACTTATCTTTCGGGACTTGGATCGATAAAGTTCCTTTAAAATATGTAAATTTGTTCTACATTTTAAATAATTGAGATTGATAATAAAGAATTTGTGGATGATGAAATAATATAATATCGAAAAGGAAATAAATAGTGAATTAGAAAAATTAATTCCAATATTAAAAAATTGCGAATATAAAAATCAATTTTATTATGGAACACATTTTCGATATAGAGCAACCACCACAACAGAAGATAATGATGGAAAAGAAATATAACTGTAGATCAGTACCAAAACCAATTTTAAAATGGAAAACAATTTCCATAAATCGTGGTCCGACCTCCACAATTCAATTAATCAATAAAAAATCAATATAAATATTGTATTTTAGATACTAAATATTATTAGTTATTAGCGAATCAAAATATTGGATTCAATCATTCAATACGATGTATGTAAGCCCTTTTTATAAATACAAAAACTTGGGTGAGACGGTCTCATGGATAGTTTTCGTGGGACCAATCATTTTTATCAATAAACTAGTCTCATTTTCATTAATTTACATGTGAATTGTGAAGAATGAGTTGTGGGTTGACTCATCTCACGTAACATGATCCATTAATTTACATGTGAATTGTGAAGAATGAGTTGTGGGTTGACCTATCTTACGTAACATGATCCCTGAGACGGTTTCACATAAGACTCACTCTTTTATAAATGTATGTATATTTATAATGTTTTTCCAACAATCATATTAGGCTTTTGGATATAGAAATGTAAAATAATTATGTTTGACAATGTTCTTGTTTATATATATATATATATATATATATATATATATATATATATATATATAATATTATATTCTGCGCGCGACAATGTGTGCTTAATTTTTTAGACAATAAAATGTTGAGGGGAATACTTATAAAATGCATTTATGTACTTTAATTGTTGGGGTAATTACTAGGTGTATAAACAATGGGTGCGGCTATCCGCACCCCACATATTACTAAACATACCCCAAGTGTAGTGTTACTGTTATGTGAACAGTAACACTACACTTGGGGTATGTGGGGTGCGGATAGCCGCACCCATAAACAATTTCAACTAGAAAATAAATGCATATATGACCCTCACATTTGTGTTAAAGAGGCAAAAATTATCCATAAGATGATGTTTCTATTCGTCCATAACAACTGGACCAACGTGGTATATCATAAATATCTAGTGCCTTGTTTTTTAAGAGACACTTTCTTAGTTTCTTATAAAATCGTCTTATTCATTTTGATTCGTGAAATGGGGTCTTATTTGATGAATTCAAATGTGTTAGAAAATAATACACTACAATAGGCAAGTCGAATAGAAACAGAAATAAGAAGAAACAATAAGTCGAGTTGAGGAAGACCCTCTCTCCTTAAGACGAGATACGCCCAGGGTAGTGCTTACTGAAACTGTGCGTATCGTCTCCCAAAAATAAAACGACTTCGTCTTTAGAGTAGTAACACCACAAACTCGAGAGCTCCGACGAACTTTAGTACTTTGAGAATTGAGCTGATGCAAGGATGAAAATAATGCAAGGATTTTCAAATTCGATCATGTTAAAATGATGCATGATGCCCCCTATATATAGGTCTCCAACATGGGGGGTTACATCTGAAATTGATGGGAATTTACTGTCCAAAAAATGGATCCTTTAATGTAAGTTAATGCCCCGTTTAAAAATAAAAAATGGTCAAAAAATGCTCATGGCGTTGTATTCTGTAACACGACGTTTGCAGTATTCTGGAGTAACTTGCTGCATTTCAGCTTATTGTATTCTGCAACACGGTGTTTGCAGTATTTTGGAGTAACTTCTGTAACACGACGTTTGCAGTATTCTGGATTAACTTGCTGCATTTCAGCTTATTGTATTCTGCAATACGATGTTTGCAGTATTCTGGAATTTGCAGTATTCTGGAGTAACTTCTGTAACACGACGTTTGAAGTATTCTGGAGTAACTTCTGTATTTTGGATTTGTAGTATTCTGGAATAACTTCTGTAACACGACGTTTGCAGTATTCTGGAGTAACTTGCTGAAATAGTATTCTGGAGTAACTTCTGTAACACGACGTTTGCAGTTTTCTGGAGTAACTTGCTGCATTTCAGCGTATTTTGGAGTAACTTCTATATTCTGGAGTTTGCAGTATTCTGGAGTAACTTCTGTATTCTGGAGTTTGCAGTATTCTAGAGTAACTTCTGTAACTCGGCGTTTGCAGTATTCTGGAGTAACTTACTTGCTGCATTTCAGCTTACTGTATTCTGTAACACGGCATTTGCAGTATTCTGGAGTAACTTTCTGGAGTAACTTACTTGCAGTGTTCTGGAGTAACTTTCTGGAGTAACTTACTTGCTGCATTTCAGCTTACTGTATTCTGCAACACGGCGTTTGCAGTATTTTGGAATAGCTTGCTGCATTTCAGCTTACCAAGTAAGCTCCAGCTTGCTTGCTGCATTCCAACTTACTAAGTAAACCCTACTTACTATCTAGCTTACTCAGACTCAACTTGCTTACTAAGTAAGCTCAGCTTACTCCACTGTAACCATGACCCAAAAAGATGAGACGGAGTCGGGTCCGGGGCCGAGCCCCGCACACGCGTGTATGTTGCACAAGCATTCTACTACAATAATATACTAATTACCAAGCCTCTTCTCATGGCTTAACTTATACTTGCATTTTCAATGTCCATTTTCCTATGTGGGATAGCTAAACACTCTTCCCACATTCAAGACCTTTCATTCCTATTTCAAGTAGTCAACTTTGATGCTTAATTTTTCACCCACCAAAAATTGATTTTGAGTTATTCCAAATGTCTTGATTATCTACTCCAAACGTAGATTACTCTTTTGACATACAATCTTTAAAAGAATTAACTTTTAGTCACTTAACTATTAGTTAAAGTAGTGTCACCCACCACTTTCAACAACCAATTTTGCAACAAAATGTAAATAATTTATTTTAATTTTATAATAGATGTAATCAAACTAAGTGAGTCTTTTTTTTCGTATAATGTAATTCGTGAGATGTTTCACTTAAGTTTTTGTCCTTTTTATAATATTAAGTGTTTGGTCTATGTATTAATTATACTAGTCAATATCAATATTTTCTTAAAAAGACCAGTCAATATTGTATTACAAATTTAGGTTTAGGAGTGATAACGCAGAGTCTAGTCTGATATGATATTTTCTGCATTTCCAAGGGTATTTCTGGAAATCAATTATAAGGACTTGACTAATAATGAATTTTCCGCATTTTTCAGGAGCATTTATAGGAATTGACACGAGTCTCATGAGCAATTATGAATCCCAAAAAATGTAATTTTCAACACAAAAAAAAAACAAAAAGGTAAATAGCAACATTTTAGTGGCCTATGATTTCTCATTATTCTTATTTAAAAAAAGAAGAAGAAAAGATGAATAATAGATGAATATGGCCACAAAAAAAGAAGAGAGAAAAAGACAGGGAAATAAAAGAGTAGTGAAGGTTGGTTGCAATAGTCAAAGAGTGAACAAGTTGAAGAGAGTAGTCTGCCTCATGAGTGTTGGAATGTTGCTTCTCATAACTCTACTCTCCAACATGTTACATGCTATTCCTCACTTATCTCTCTTTCCAATTATTATTTTATTTTTAATAGCATAGCTAGGGAATGGATATTGGATAGAGAGGATAACCATCCATTTTAAATAGTTAATGTGACTTTCAGAAAATAAATTATGTTTCAATTTATTTGACACTTTTAATTAACAAAAATAGTTAATAATTGTTTTTTCAACTGTGTAAGGCTGCAACATATCAGTGACTTTTTCAGTAGCTAAGGATCGTCCTGTGTTTGTATCATATAGATAATAGACGCTATTAGATAATCCATTCGTTTATGAAAGAACAGAGTAAAATGATTACAAAAACATTTGAACATCTTAAAATTATTTATTTGAAAAATCATATATAGGATTTCACTATAATCTTTATATATATAAAGCATGCTCACATTATTTTAACATTAAATATAATTAATTAATGATTTTAAATTTTATATTATTAAGAAAAATTACTAATAGTCAATATTTCTAAATTACATATGGTAGGCTTCAATACAGAAATTATTTGCATATTTGAAATTTGTTGAATTAAAATTTTTAGAGAAAAGTAAAGATAAATAAAAAAAGAAAAATACTAAAATAAAAATGAGCTTATTGAAAATGATTGGTAAAACTTTTAATTTAAACTTTTTAATTAATGAAAAATTGAACAATTCTTTTTTAAATTTAAATTTTAAAATAAACTATAAAATTTATTTGTGAAATTTTTTCTTTAAATTTTTTATTATTATATTTGAAAAGAAAAATTAAAGATTGTTATAGATGTTAACAATAAAATGCAAACCATAATAATGATGGGTGGGTTGAAGATACAACAACCATAGCAATATATTTTATTTCCAATAAAAAATAAAAAATTATTTATGGCCATCTACAAATGCAACATATATTCTTACAACTAGATAATTATTTAATCATATTACATTATATTTAATGTTGCAATATTTATTGCACATATCATAAATTTAATTATACTATATAAATAATATTTATAATTTTCTAATTTGATTAAATTAAATTTATTTTTTTGAAAAAACTCGTGTATTATACGGCCCCTATACTAATTGATTCATAATTTTATGTTCATATCTGCGTTTATTTTTTTCATTTGAGTTAATCAATGTAGAGAATATTTTCAATTAAGTATTTGTATTAAAACATGTCTATTTGATTTTTAAGTATGTTATTTGATAGATTAGTTTTCTAAGAATTGATAGCTCCTAATAAAATTCTCTACTAATTCAATGTATGGAGTGATAATTAAATGGTTTAATTCGTTTCGTAGTGAAGTTGAATTTGTTGTTCCGTAGCCGCCATGTCTTGATACATTTATTAGTAATCATTGAATACAATGTTGTCCAAAACTGGTACTACAAAATGTTGATTAGTAAAAAGAAAAGAAAAAGAAAAAAAAAACTATTATTTTGCAGTTGGTATATATAATGGAAACGTGCACTGCAATACTTCTGTTATTGTTATAACTTTTCAGTCTACTTGATTCTGATACATTTAATTAATTAAAAGAAAATTACTAAAATGATGAAAGGGAGATAGGCTTTTTTAAGAGGTGACCCTTGGATACTAAACTACATTAATGAATCTTGTAAAGATGCAAGAATATGGTGGTTTTTCTTCGAATGATGACAGAATAAAGGATTGGATATTGAAAAAAAAAAAAAAAAGTAAATTAAATTCAAATAAATATAAAATTGGGTTGAAAAAAGAAGTTGCTAAACTCTACTCAACATATCGATACCCTATCAAATGACAAATCAAGTTATGCAATTAGATAAATAATTAAGTTGCGCGAGCAGATAATTTACAGAATTTAGCTACATTGGGTTTGAATGGAAAGATTTAAGAAATAATATAAAATGAGAAGTTCTCCTGTGCCACTTGGGCACGGATCTAGGATCAGTGCCCCAACCTGACCCAATTCCACATATTTATATATTTTATTTTTTCGTTTTGTTGTCCTAATCTTTAGGCTAATCTTCTTCCCCACTTCTTCTTCTCGGTTTCTTTATTCTTTCTTTCTCCATGGCTGCTTCTCCTTCTCTGCTCCTTTTTTTTTTTTTCCTTCCTCCATTACTGCTATTTCTTCTTCTTCTCGGTTTCTTTATTCTTTCTTTCTCCATGTCTACTTCTCCTTCTCTGCTCCTCTTTTTTTTTTCTTCATTCTTTGTTCTCTCCATGTCTTGCTCGAATTCATAAGAAAACCACATCAAACAATAGAGGACGATGTATACGTTGGTGCTGCTGGAAAGAGGAGAAAGAGAGAGTAAGAAAATCTCTCTGCTCCTTTTCCTCAATTCGATAATGAGGAAAAGGGAATTTTCTTTCAAGAAAATTCATAACCATGATAATTTTGAGTTTTTATTTTTAATTTGATTTGTAAGATTAAAGAAGAAAAAATCTGATAAGATAAATTGTTAGCCATGTTGATCGGTAATTTATGGTTGCTAATTTTTCTCTTCTTGTCCATCTCAGTATTGGCACTACTCTTATTGTTTTCCAAGAATTGCAGAAGAAAAGAGATATTAGAGAGAGAATGTGTGGAAGAAAGTAGAAAGTTAGATATTAGAGAGAGAATGTGTGGAAGAAAGTAGAAAGTTTGTTAGAGATATCAATGAAACATAATTTTTTGATAGCAAATGTGATACCTTAAAGTAAAAGGTGTATTACCTTAAGCCTATAAAAGTGATACCTTAATGGGTATAATTATGTTGTTTGACCCTTTCTCTTGCTTCTATGTTTTCTTTATCATATAACTGTGTTGTTTAGTGAAAGGAGTACTAGAAAGATACCCTCCGTAATACCTTTCATTGAATGAACAACTATAGAGTATATAAGTGATACCTATAGAGTATATAAGTGATATCTTTCATTGAATGAACAACTAATACCTATAATACATTATACTATAAACATTAATACCTTAAAGGTAAATATGTAATACTTTAAAGGTGCATATGCAATACTTTAAATGTAAGTATTAATATCTTAAAGGTAAATATATAATACCTTAAATGTGCGCATATGTAATACTCAATGATGAAAATATCCCAATATTTATGCGATATATCCGTATTTCGAAGGTATATGAATGTGGAGGGTAAATTTTTGCCCGGATGCAAAAAGGGTGCATATAAGTTTTTGCCATATAAAATTTACACTATGAATTTATGTTTGAATTTATATTAATTCGAAATCTACCAATTTTATTAATTTTATACTTAAACTTTCTGTAGCAATTTGATTGCATTTTAAAAACACTATAATTTATATGAATTTGAAATATATTTTAATCATTTCAGATTTTATATCTCAAATTACTCCGTTCAAACAGATTTAACTGGAAAATTTTGTGAGAGAATTATGTTTAAATGATTGTATATTAAAATATATTTTGAGATATATTAAAGTTCTATTTAAAAAAGTCTAAGAACAATTTTTTTTTAATATTGTTTTATTTCATTTTTCAATACAACTAATAAGACACATCACATGTATATAATATATACTTTCTCCAATCTCATTTATATTTGAAAAGCCTGAAGTTTCCAATTATTTATCTCTATCACTATTCTTTAAAATTACGCTTATTTCAGTCCAACATATAAGTTTTTAGCTAAAATTTAGGAATTTAATAGAATTTTTTTCCTTTATTATATTGATTCTTTGATCCCATTAAGTATTGTTTTAGAGAATTTTGTTATTAGTAAGTGTTGTTTTAGATTTTTATACAACTTTATTCCCAAATTATCCATATTAATTAATATTCTTGAGTTAAAATCTAGGAATTTGATACGATCTTTAAATCATTTTATAAAGTTAATTGATTTTCTTTCCAATTTTAAATTCTAAATTCCTTGATTATTTATAAATATATTTATCCAATTTCTACATTACTGAATTTTGAACAAAAATTCTAATACGTATGACACTTAATTGAAACCAGATAAAGTAATATTTAAAATTTTCTAATTTTACTAAATTCAAACTCTTTTTTAAATCTCATTAATTTATTACAATGTGCTTTATATTAGTTTAAAATAAAATTTTGGATAACAATGAACAGATATAGCATGTTTTCCAACCAATTCATGCTATAGTCAATATGTATGGCTGTTTCCCGGAGAGATGCATTGCGTGAATACTGGGGCACACACACTTATTATCCAACTTGACAATAATATCTATGATTTTTTACGTTTATAATTTGTTTTTCACCTGTCTTTTTCTTTATCCTAAGTAAAAATATATTTCTCTGCATTTTAAGAAGATTGTATTATTCACTCTTACTTACTATTTTGTAATCCTAATAAAAATTATACAACTCAAAAGAGCTTAAAAGTGCAATATTATACCACTCATATTCCATTTAAATGATTTTAAGGTCAAATCTTTATTCTAATTTTTTCACTTTAGCATTAATTCGACATTTCTTTTGAAGTTGTCTATTTAATTATCCAAAAAGTATCGTTTATTTTTCAAATTACGATATTTTATTTCTTTCATTCTCTATCTCACATCGATCATGGAATAACTTGAGAGAAAGATTACTCAAATATGTTATTTTCATTCAGTTTTGACGCTCCTTAATTTATGATAAAAACTCTAAAAAATCATTTAAATTAAATAACTACAAAAATAAATTTGCTGTACCGATTTGGCTTGGCCTGTCTTTTTTTTTTTTTTTTTTAAGCACATAAATGATGTATAACTATGCTATTTAATTTATTATAATGAGGGAATTTAAAAGAAATAACTACTTATTATATTGCTTTTTTAAATTTTACATATGATTCAATTTATATAAAGCTCAAGTAAAAAGTAAAAAAGTATTACATATCATTGTATAGATTATCATCCAAACTATATAAATATTATCATAATTGATTAAAATTAATTAGTATATGGCTATTAATACCAAAATAATTTTGAATCCAATATTAGAGTATTAGAATTTTTTTTTATATATTTACCGCTGATGTATAAAGATCCTATTCACTTAAATCTTATAATTTAAAATTAAAATTGTGTTGAATTTATAACACACCATCAATAAACACATTAATATATTCAAAATAGGTTGAATCATAAAGATCAGACCTGCTTGAATTAGCTTTTAGAATTTGGGTTCTTTATTTACCCCAACAGCAACAGAGCCCAACTGGCCCAACATGTATAGTCCAGGATCTGTTGTAGCTTATATCGTGTAACAAAATCATAAATTTTACTTATTTTGCCACTTTGAAACTATCAGCTAATGATTTCACAAAGAAAGAACGTTTATTTTCATTTATATATTCTTCTTCTTCCATTGGACTGGGATTAAATTAGATCCTAATTAGTTAAATTATCACTATATTTTGCACTAATTTTTAATATTTTTGCGAAAAAAACATTAGAGCACACAACAATTACTAAATAAAACAAAACAAATGTGTGAATGCTCAATAAAACAAAATAAGTAGTATGACTTATTAGACAATTTCACGGGACTAAATTTTATAAGATGAGTCCACCTACAATACATAACCTTGAAAATAATTGTTAATCAAGATTGATCGAACACTCACAACAACACTCAAGAACACTCAAAGATGCAAAAGTTGAGATCTCAAGTGATTGATTGCAAAAGAAACGAAAAAAAAATCAACACGAGAAGATCTATGTGATTCGACCTATCCACTTGGCCTACGTCCACGGAGAAGATAAAAATTCACTATAAGAATGAACTAAACAACAGATTACAAGATATGCAGAAATTAGGGTTTATGTATGAACTCTTCAAGAACCGTAATTACTCTATTTCTCTGAATGTGTGATGAAATGAAGCGAGATTACAACTATGTATGCATGCCTATACATATAATAGAAGCTCTCTATCAATTGATGCAAGCAAACGCTGAGAAGGAATGAATTTCAGTTACCACCACTGAAACCCCATGCGAACCCTAACTGTTAAAACCTAACAGACTTGAACCGTTCTTGATCTTGTAGCACCCGATTCACCATGTTTTAAACCGATTCTGAAATCCTCACAACATGCTGGATTTAATTTAATGACTATAATAACAATTGATTTGTAAAAGTGAGTTTAATTTGCAAATAGTTGTCATTTTTTTATATCACAAATTAAGTTATACTATAAGATGATCTCAAGTGAATTTTTTTTGTTAGACATGAAAGTTAAAAAAAACTTTAAAATGCAGTTTGGCTTATTATATTATCTCATCTAACGTGAATGAAATTATTTCCATAAAATAACATTTAACAAATAAATATGATACTTTATTTTTAAATATATGAAAATTTCTAAATACATATTGCGCATAGCTTCCAACACCTGTCCGAAAAATTGTCGCGCTGTCCAATCTAAACCCCGTGCACTACTACAATATAATCTCGACTTTTTATTACAAATTAATATTTTATTGCAACAATACACGAAATAATAAATAAATAGATAAATAAATATACTAGTGTTATAGTTGTGCGAGTAACGTAAGAGATAATATGCAATTGTATAATGAAAGATTTGAACTAACTATGCGACATTACTTTCCTCCTATAAAATATTGATATATATGCCTCCCAACAAAGAAATGCCATAGTGGTCTATTAATGGTTCGATAATCTTCCTAATTTCGTTTAACATTATCTTTAATATACGTCAGATTCGATGTTGGGTAATTATTTTTGTTTATCAAATGCTATACATATTGAATCCATAAATTTTGAACTCTAGCTAAATAAGATGAATAAGGCAAGAAGCTTTATTTAAATTACACCAATTAATTAAGTCTTAACTATTAGGATAATTGTACATCTAATAAGCTATTTTCTGAGTTTGAAGGTGTAATTCTGAGCGTCGTGATGAATTTTTTGTATTTTCCGGCAGTGGAGCATTGTGATTGATCGAGGAGGAAGAACGAACTGAAATAATTCAAACTATGTTAGTAAATAATTGAAGTCGAAATATATTTAATCAAATAATATTATCAAAGTTGGTATGTACGTAGACAATGATGTTAACTTTAAAAGATCATACTGTAATTTATAGTTAGTTAACCCTTCTAAAAATACATTAGAGATTAGGCTAATTTAAATAATTTACCCTAAATAATTAAGGTTTATGATTCTGAGTGTAGATGTAGTCTAGGTGAGCCTCCAAGACAACCCTTCTCTTTAAGCACTCTTCATCTTCATCTCCACACTCATCTTCTTGCCCCATCAGCTTCTGCCATGGATGTGAGTTAAGCAAAACCATTAGCAGTTAAATTCACTACTATCTTAACTTTTTCCAACAAACACAAAGATTTAAGAAGAAGAAATTACATCAAAGAAATCTGTAGTGCTTCCAGTTTCTACAACAGATAATTCCTTGCTGCAGATGAAATTCTTGATATTTTGATCATCCACTTCTCCTGCAAAAAAATTCAAGTTTTTTCTTTGAAGAAAAATCATATAATAAAATTGGAAAAAATAAAGAAGGATATACCTTGTTTTGGTGTCATATTTCTTGCCAAGGAGTATGAGGTGGTGATCATGAGGAAAACAAAGAGGAAAATTAGTGGAATTGAATGGAAATTATTCTTCATTGTTTAGTCGGTTGAGAGAGAGAGAGAGAGAGAGAGAGAGAGAGAGAGAGAGAGAGAGAGAGAGTTGATGTTGGAGAGATGTGTGTGTGAGTGAACATTTATGCAGCTTATGATAAAGAAAGGTTGTTAAGTATTGGGAGTTGGGAGGTGAAAGAGAGGATATATGTCAACTATAAATGCATGCATATAAAGCACTAATCTTTCCCTTTTCAGCATGGCTTGCTTTTCATATATATATATATATATATATACACTAGTTGAGAACACATGCGTTGCACATGGATAGACGAATTTTTGAGACCTATTTTTTGGTTGATTTCGTTGTTATTTTTCACCTTCACTTGGTGTTCTTTAGTTTTTTGTTGAAGTGTATTTAAATTACTTAACATATGATTATTATAAGTTAATATTTTTTCAATTTAATATAGGTATCATAACAACGATAATTTATCAAGAAAAATATCATGAGATCATGGAAATTATGTGTAGTTAAGTATGAGTATAATTCAATGTGAAATCCAAATATACCGAAAATATTGTTTTAGGAGTTCAAAAAAGTGTAAAAAAATATTATTGTATTTAATTGAAAATTCTAGTTCCTCTATTCCTAAAAATTAAAATATTAAAAAAAAAGAATAATAAGTATCGAAATTCTAAAACAAAAGATTATAATTCTAATTTGGCCACTAATTAACTATATCTTTTCTTGTTTAATCTTCTTTTCTTCGTGATTTGGTTAATAAATGTTTGATTGTATTATTCTCCTCATCGCTAGATACGTAGACGTATTCATCGTCTTTTGTCTTCTTAATTCCTCTTTTTTTCTTATGTTCATCATCTGTTGTGGTGGCCACTAATACTGCCGCTACCATGGTTGTATTGTTTAATTTATCATCTCTTATCTCCATGAGTTCCAACTTTTCTATGACTTCAGTTACTATGCTCAATCTTCCTCCTTCAACTTTCGTATTGTAGTTTAGGACAATTAGAATACGGACCTCACTTGCTCCTTGTAAGATCGACTGTCTGTAGTATTCAGATGTGTTTTAACCTTGCATACGGTTTTTCGTTAAAAAAACAACAAAAATAGATTTTAGCAATGTATATAAAAATTCTTACATATGCATTGTTTTATAATTCTAAAGGGGTTGTTTTATATTGACATTGAGTTCCATTGCCTCACCAAAATATATAAATTTGGATTGTATTTAACTCTATATAATGAAGAACTAAAATAGAGCTAACCTGAATTTGATTAAGGTTTTTAATGAATTTACGAAGATGTTCATTCTTAGGAATTAATAAATTAGATAAAATGAAATAGCGTAGCCATTTTAAAGGATGCACAAACACCAAAAATAATTGTAGAGAGTAGTCTTTGCATGAATTTACAAAATCAAATACCACAAATTCACATGTTATGCAAGAATTGGTTCAAATCAAATGCCACAATATCATCATACTATGTCATTATTGATTTTGTACCCCAAATCCAAGTTAGCCAGAATAGGCCAAATGGGGTCTTGACCGACCCGGCCACGATGGGCGCCAGGGTGCGATCTTGCATTCGATCGATGGCCGACCTCGCCCCCGATCGATGGCAGATCGGGCAACGACGGTGCCCGACCTTGCCTTCGGTCAATGGCCGACCTGGCCACGACGAGGCTTGACTCGCCCCCCACCGGTGGCTAATGGGATGGAAATAATGTGTTTAATTCTCATACCAATTTAATATATCATTTTAAGAGACTAGCTAATATGCATAATAATTCTATTTAATATATCTCTCAATAAAGGGATGGAAATGGTATGTTCAATTCTCATACCAATTTTCTAGCTCAAATACCATCTCCACTAGAATCATGGTTTTAAAATCACTGTTTGGAAAGTTCGGTACGCACATGGGAATTTGCATTCGGGGAAATTGGGTCACCACGGGATCCGATGTCCCTAATAAACATGAAATTAAAAACCTTAAATTAATATTCTATTTTTGTGAGCAAAAATAAATTAAAACAACAAAATATCAACATAACAATGACACTACATCTAAAATAAGTAGCTATTTTCAAAATGAAATGTTCTAATTTATAAAAATATATTTATAATATACAATACAAATCTACTAATAAAATAAAATATATAAATGGGATACAAGGAATCCTGCACAATCTCCATTTTTCATGTAAATTCAGAATGTGTATAGTTTTAAAATAAACACAAAAACTTTTATACAGTTGCATGAATCTTAGATCCATGCACCCGAATCGACCCGACCCACCACTAGCAGATACGTGCCTCCATGTTCCGCCAAGTCCATGCACAAACTCGCTAAAACTCGCTCCAGGTATTGTACATTTATGTTATGTTAGTCATACAATTTAGGGTTTTTAGTTGTACCTCAACATTTTTTTAGACAGACATTAATATTTTTCATACTTTTTAGTTTATATTAGTATGTCATATCTTTTAGTTATGTTAGTAGTATCTTTATATATTACATAAAGGTATGACTATATTAATATAAAGATACAAGTAATATCACATATAAAGGTATATATGTACAAATTGTGGCGAAATTGATTTTTTTAAAATTAAAGTATTAGATGAAAGTATGATATTTGTACATAAAGGTAGGATTAATATAAATGTATAACTAATATTATAATATAAAAGTATGACTAATATAGTATAAAGGTGATCAGTTTTTCTTAAAGTTAAAGTATTACATAAATGGTATAGATATTTTTACATAAAGATATGACTAATATAATATAAAGGTTAGGGCAAAATAAAAGAGATGTAGATTTGGGTTGGCCCGAACCCGACCCGAGTACACCATGCACCCAAGTGCACAAGAGACCAACTAATTTAAAATAAAATCATTTAACACATCCATCTTACAATTTTTCTTTCTTTCTTTATCTTTTTCTAAATTAAAAAATACTTCTATAAATCGTTGTTTAACTACATGTAATAGATAAATATTTTCCAATAAATTCAAAATGCGTATGGACTTTTAGAATAAATCATTAAACATATGCATCTTACAAAAAAAAAAAAGTTTGTTTGTTTTTCTGTTTCTAAATTAAATCACATTTTCAAATTGTTATATTTGTTGAGTTTTAAAATTGTTTTTAGTATACTTTTTATATATATTTATTGAGCTTTGAACTTGATTGAACATAAAGTATGATCAAGATATATCTTTCTTGAATCAACTATTCGTATTCAATGTGTTAACAATAATATAGTTGTAGTAATTACAGTATATATGAACAAATGAATCAAATTATTTCCTTTTTTAAAAATAATTTAGAGGATAAAGGTGTCTATATGTACAATATTATATATTTTTTAAATATAATATTAATAGTTAAGATTTTTGATGAATGCAATAGAAGATGGATTTTCTAATGTTTGTATTGGGAAGGATTATATAGCAAATAGAATCTGATGGAACCAACAAAAAATATGAGAGAAGGGAATTTAAGTTAGAAAAAAAAAATCAATTAATTTTTCTGAGTAATAAAAATAAAATGAAAGGTAACCACTGAACAAAAAGAAACTGTCTATGCAACAAAAATAGAAAAGAAAAAACTAAAAACTAAAAGAAAAGAAAAGAAAAAGAACAATGTTGATTAGGCATCCATGTTGTTCTTCTCGTCGTCGGCGCAGGCGGCCTATTTTTTTCGGATGGGATGAGTTTTCTTGACTTCATCTTTCAATTGGTAGCTTGTTTGAAGGTGAGATGAAGATTTTTGAGGAAAATAAAAGTGTAGAGAAAAAGATGAGCAAAACTTGGAGAGAGGGTTTTTTATTTTATTTTATTAACTAGTAATCCTCTCGTACGATACACTGTCATTAATTTATAAATCAAAATGATATTTTAATATTATTATAGAATATATGTTTGGTAGGACATAAAAATAAGTTATGATTAACAATTATTGAAGGTTTATACTCTACTTACTATGTTTGTAACTATAATGTTAAATAAAAATTTAAAACTCAAATTGTAATATAAAGTTATTCTATTTAATTAAAAAAACAGTAAATAATAATGTAAATGTATAACTGTCATGTCCCATTTTGAAAGCTTGTAAATATTAGAGTTCAACGTATTGGGCGTGCAGTAAGAAAGAAAAGAAACATACATTTGAAAGCGAGAATAAAAACAAATGATAAAGGGATTGAGATAACATCCACGACAAGATTTTTCAGCGTTTTAAATTTGCGCTATTACATAAACTAGCAGTGTACCCGCGCGTTGCGCGTATTATTATATAACAAAATCATTTTAATACAATGACAATGCACCTGTGTATTACTCGAATTGTTAAATTTTTAGTGAAATTATAATTTTAATTATTATTCTAAAAGATTGTGTATATATTTTGAACTATGACCTTTTATGAAAAGGAAATCAAGTTTTAATTATTTGTAAACATTGTGATTAATTAATATATTCTTTTTGACAATGTATATAATTAATAATTTTTTTGACATGAAGACGAATACATTTAATAAGCATATGAAACAAAAATAATGTCGTTTATTATATCTATTATACTTTATATAATTTATCTCATATATCATTTATAAAATCATATAACATTTTATATACTTTATCTCATATTTTATTTGTTGTTATACACTTATATTGAAGATTTTATCAGATTTTTAGATATTTTTTTCATATTTTTTACGCCTTTTTTATGTGTGTATTATGTTTCTAATTTAATAAGCAATATTGTCATTCATTTCATTACTTAGAAAAACCCAATAAAAGAGAAAAACTTCTTTTTTTTTCAAATCCTACCATCAAGACCCAATCTTATTAGGCTCATTCTTATTTAGGTTAAATTATCTCTTCATCTTCAGCACATATATTCACACACACACACACACACACACACACATATATATATATATATATATATATATATTTGACGGCCTTTGTCTCATTCCACCACAGCCCCTCTCCCACAACCCTTCTCCTTCATTTCTTCCTCTCCAACTATTCATTTTTGCGTATTAATAATACATACTATTTATTACAATTTGTGGGTTTTTTTTAGTTGATATGTAGATGATGAAGTGAGAGTTGCTAACTTGGATTGTGAGGGATGTGCTGCGAAGCATTGAAAAACTCTCTATTCAGGCTCAAATATATGATTTCAAGTTACCAAAATGAAACAAAAATAATTTTTGTTTAATGTTGCAACTTCCATCTCTAATTTTTCTTCTTATTTTAACATTTTGTGGCCCCACGAATTTTCTTCTTATTTTCAGCTTAATGTTCATCTCCATTATTTCTTTTATTGCTCAATTGCTCAATTCTTATTTTCAGCTTAATGCTCATCTCCATTATTTCTTTTCTTGCACAATTGCTCAATTGTTCAATGTGTATTCTAATCAATCACTTAGAACTTATATAGTACAATGACTTGGAGAGAAAGTCATTCAAATGGCTTGGAGAGAAAGTCTTATTCAAATGGCTTGAAGAGGAAGCCTAACTCAAAATTATTTAGAAAATCAAAATAAAATTAAAAAGAAAAAAAAATTATTTACACAGTTAGCATTATGATGTGACATTTTTTAGAGGGACAGTGGCAATTCTGAAATTATTTCCAACTTTCCTGCTATTAGTGTAGTATAGATGGAAATGTTGGAAATAAGCAAAAGAGGAGGTTTGAAAACTATGCAACGGATATTTATTACAGGATCCATAAATAAACGATTTAGCTTTACAAAATAGAGAACCGAACATTGTTTGAAAAAATCTAAATATAGAAAGAATTAAAAACATTTTCTTGATACAACATCCCTCTCTTCACACCTTCTCGTTTTCATTATTGCATGTGGTGTGAATGCACACGGAGTGAGTGTCTGGAATACACTCGTGGTGATACTTTCTATAATTAACGTTTATTAAACAATAGAGATAAGTAAGCATTCATAATCACAACTGTTAAGCACAACACATAAACTCATGGCATGTGGCTATAGATAGGTGCGGGTTTTTCCTGTCTTATCCTATAAACGGTTTTCATCCCGTTAGCGTAATTATGGATCATTGGTTCATCCGTAGCATGATTTTGGACCTTAGTCTCTTCGTAGCATAGTTATGGACCTTAGTCCCTTCGTTGCATAGTTATGTTATTCATGCACATACATAGAATTCACAGCACGTAAACACGGCATGTAGGATTCAAGCATTTCATAGCATTAAAGAATCATTTCATTAATTAAAGGTTCGCGTAGCATAGCAATTGACAAACATTTTGTTGATCATGGGTTCGAGTGGCATTGGTTCATTCAATTGACATTCATAGCATCTTTCATAACTTAAACATTCATATAAAAGTGGAATGTAAAACGTTAAGTTTAGAAGTTATCCCCACCTTGTTCGGTGGTAACCTACGTGAAGCTCGGTGTCCTAAATCTTATGTTTGCTCTTTCGCCTCGAAGCCTACACATATAGAAAGAGGTTTAGATTTCTAGTAATGTTGTATGGTTTAAGATTAACTTAGAAATCTCTCTTGAAAGAAGAAACAATAAAAGAAAGATCAATCGTTGGATATAGACATAGCGTAAGGGATTTTAGAATGTTTAACGAGGTATGAAACGTTATTTTCGGAAGACGTTATAGGAAAAATAAAAGAAAATTGGAGCTTTCAAAATCATAAAAAGCATTGAAACGATCATGGAAGCTTAAAACTCGATCATCGGGTTTAAAGAGATCGATTTGAAATTAAATAGAGGTAAAATGAGCTTAAAATAGAGATTTTAGAAGCATAAAGGCATTTTTGTAAATTTTGGAATGTTGACATTGACCAAAGGGGTCAATTTGTAAAATTAGAAAAGGTTTGGGGTCATTTTGATATATTGAAAAACTCTTGGGTCAAAACATAATTTTCAGAAGATCTAGGGGTTAAAACATAAATGTCAGAAACTTTTGGGGTTAAAAATGAATTTCTAGAAACTTCGAGGGCTTAAAAGAGATTTTAGAAAGCTCAGGGACTAAAACGTAAATACACTTAAAAACTAGGGTTTGCACCCAAGCCTTGATCTCTTTCAAATTTTCAGATCAACCCCCTTCCACCCCCAACCCCTCACCCGACCATTCCTCCCCCTACAACCACTACCGATCATCGCTGCCGATGACCCACGTCATCGGCAACTCACCCGACACCACCCCGACCCGACACCACCCATACATCCACGTACATGCGCACTAATAGCAACACACGCTCACACTCCCACACCCAAATGCGCACACACACACGCACACGCCACCGCACCTGGAGGCAGCCCACAGATGACGTGCCAGTGCGACAACTGCGTCGGCCCACTCCGACAACCCAAGCGGCGGCACACGACGGGGAGAGGAAGCGAGAACGACAAAAAATGGAGAGGGATGAGGGAAGAAGAGAGAAGGAGAAAGGGGGAAGAAAAAAGGTTTGGCCGAGCTTTCCACCACCCGTTTTTGGTGAAGAAGGCGGCAGACGACCGATCCGAGCTCGGATCTGGAATGGGCTTGGCGAGAGCTTTGATTCGAGGTAAAACTTGATCGAAACAGAGAAGGAAAGGGGCAGCACCGGTGGTGGCACGACTGCGGGCCGGTCGGAGGCCAAAACGAGAGAGAGAGAGAGAGATTACTCACTTTTCAAAATGTGATCAAAATCTTATCCTAGTGTGTTCTAATCTACTACTTATGTATACGTTCTTCTTTTGGGCTCATAGGCCTTGAGATGGGGTTATCCATTTTACGATAACTTGGGTTTCGACATATAACATCGTTTAATTATTATAACCTATAACTCGATTATAAAATTACGTATTATTTCCTTCTGAAACACACATAATAAAAACAAGCAATTAGGGGTTAAATTATTTAATTAATTCAATTATGCATAGGTTTGCCCTAGATGTTACAATAACATTGAATTATAGATATGTAAATTTATATAACACTATTTAACTTTTCATTATTCATTGTCCCTTATTTTTCGAGTGGATTAGATCAATGAAAATTAAAAATTAATACCAAATTCAAAAGAGAAATTATAAAATTTAAAAGCAAAACGTCTCATAAATTATACAAAACAATGGTTAATAATCTACTTCGAATCATTTCCTTTCTCAGAGTAATTTGTTAGTTTAACACTTTTCATCTTGCATTTAACGAGAAATACACAGATCGAAATATACTATATAACATTGTTAATGAAACAATAATAGATAATGCGCTATTAATGTAACAATAATAGATAGTAAATTAATGATATTAAACAACAACTGAGCAAGCATCAACATTTCTGCCAAAATTAAGTTGATAGGCATTTGACTTGAGCAATATCATCTTTGCAAATGATAAGAAACCAATCAAACAATTTCATTAGAAATCCTTTTAAAGTTAAGAGAAGATAAAAAAAGTCCAACAAACAAAGTACACAACAATATTTTGGTCATTGAAATCTTTTTAAGTTTAGAGAAAAAGAAATGTCCAGATACAAAACAATTTTTTATGCCACGGTAGAAAACAACTAAAGTTTTTAAAATGAAAAAAATACTTGCTATGAATACCAACAGAAAGTTTATGAAAAAATAGAATGTGATACTATGCAGCTTATCCCACCAGACCTCATAAAAGTTTCCACGCTGCAAACCAACCAAACAATATACATATTCAAGAAAGGAAAAGAGAATTACATGAATCATGAATCCAAACACAAACACGTACATTCATCTCTTAATTAAAGACAATAGAATTAATTAATTAATTCTCTTAAGTAGTAATAGTCAAACAACTATGACAATCAACAACCTATCCAAAAACCAACACTCACTCACATGTATGAGATTGTGTCTTTCGTTTTCTACACCCATCTTTTAGCAATGGTTGTGGTGCAAAAACAGGTTGCAATCGGAAGGAAGTGGCGGATGTGTGGCTATCAGCAGTTTTTTATATTAGATATATTTGTTCTTTGTTTAGATCCCATTGCTTTGGCAATGTATGAAGATAAAAAATTTGAAAGCATAGTAGCTGCTTGTTAGAAGATTGGTAACTACTTTTTTCTTTTTAATTTATAATTTTATATCTAACATTTAGATTATGAGCGGTTTTTGTAAAATACAAATTTAGTACTATTTTGTCTAGACTTTCTTGTTATTAAATAAGTATAGATGTTGCTCAAAAGTGGTGATCTTCCTATTTATATGTATAGTCTATAATTTAAAATTTTGTGTATAATACATGTAGAGATCATGGTATGATATTTAATATTATACTCATGTAGTGGCATTGAGATATGTGGTTGACTTGATGGGGGCATGAGAGGTTGAATGTTATCTAATGTAACATAAATGACTCGTGATCATGATAATGAATTTGTCTTTGGTGTAATTTGTTGCACATAATATTTAACTCATGTAAAATTAATCAAATTGGTGTTGCACATAAATAAGATGACATGTAAATTGTAATGACACGACTTAAAATTTTGTACCTCATTAAATTAGTGTCTTGGTAATATTGTAATCATATAGTTATGCATGAAGGTATGTTCAAATTAATATATCATATAAGTCACGTAATTTATTTCACATAGAACTATATAATAAAAATCCACTTAACTATAATTGAACACATTAGCCACATTTCATATACTTACTAAATTTACTTTTATATGTAAATTATTTATTTTGGATCTTTTATTTACTCATGCATGTCGAGTGCATCACGATCTCCTTATGTAGCTATCCTGCAAGACTTTTTAAGTTTAAGAAACATTAGCTCATTTCTTCTTGATAAATCATAAAGCTTGTCATACAGTTGGAAGAGGTTATTGACTCTAAATTATTTAAAAGAATTAAATTTATAAGTATAAATATGTTATGAAAGTTTTTTTTTGAAACGGGGTGCTAAAAAAATGAGGGTAGATTACATAATACAAGTCAA
Organism: Scutellaria minor; assembly: GCA_954870855.1. NCBI lineage: Eukaryota > Viridiplantae > Streptophyta > Magnoliopsida > Lamiales > Lamiaceae > Scutellaria > Scutellaria minor. Next base: position 9,243,663 of record OX940729.1, read on the forward strand.
ACTATGATCATTTTTCCATTTTGTTACCCGAACTTTCAAAGTTTACTGTAAAATAGCTCACTTTGCGAATTTACCAAACAACCGCTAGAAGTCACCACCGGTGGAATATCCTATGAATATTCCATCCCGTGCATCGGTGTCAAAAAAATGGAGGGTATTTACGTCATTTTCAATACTACCTCATTTAAATGACTTACTAAGGGGCAAAAGTGGAATTTCAAATATCAAATTAAATTAAATAAAAAAAACAAATCAAATTTAATATGAATAACAAAATAAACCCCCAAATCCAATCCCAAAATCGGCCCCCTAATGTTCACCCCCAAATTGAGCCTTAGAACCCTAGTTTTTTTTCCCCAAATTGAGGACAAAATTTCGCCGCTCGAAGCATTCAAATGAACGGGCTTCCTATTAGCACGCCCCTGAGACCGTTGGGTGTGCGATGGTGGACAGCCGAGGGTTCTATGCGGTCGGCACCTCCACTGGAGGGCTGATGAACAAGATGATGGGGCAGATTGGGGGCTCTCCATTGATTGGGGCCGGCACATACGCCTGTGACCTTTGTGGTGTGTCGTGCATGGGTGAAGGCGAGACGATCATACGTGGGACCCTGACCTGGGATGTGGCAGTGGTGATGGAGTACAAAGGGTTGGGCTTGCAGGAGGCGGTGGACTACATAATCGAGAAGCGGCTCGATGGCGGCGGTAAGGCCGGGTTGATAGCGGTGTCGAGTAAAGGCGAGGTGGCATATGGGTTCAATTCTGTGGGGATGTTCAGGGGATGTGCTTCTGAAGATGGCTTCATGGAAGTGGGTATTTGGGAGTAAGCGTAGTTATGTGAATGGATATAGCTATTTGCTATCTGTTACTTTGGTTGTTGTAGTAAAAGATCTATTTGCTAATTATCTTTTTTAGCAGTGTTTTTTTCTATTTTGATTGTCTTGCACTTTCTCTGTTGGGGATATACTATTCAATAGAGAAGGTCAAGGATCCAATTGGTCTCTAAATTTGGGGGGGAAAACTAAGGTTCTAAGGCTCAATTTGGGGGTGAACGTTTGGGGGTCGATTTTGGGATTGGATTTAGAGGGTTTATTTTGTTATTCATATTAAATTTGATTTGTCTTTTTTATTTAATTTAATTTGATATTTGAAATTCCACTTTTGCCCCCAGTAAGTCATTTAAATGAGGTAGCATTGAAAATGACAAAAATACCCTCCATTTTTTTTGACACCGATGGTATAGGATGAAATATTCGTATGATATTCCACCGGCGGTGACTTCTGGCAGTTGTTTGGTAAATTCGCAAAGTTGAGCTATTTTACAGTAAATTTTGAAAGTTCGGGTAACAAAGTGGAAAAGTGATCATAGTTTGACTTGTATTATGTAATTTACCCAAAAAATAAACTAGAATAAACAAAATGAAAATAAAGGTAACAAACGAATAATCTACTTGACACTGTCTCGGCAATGGCACCAAAAAATTGATGGGTGTCGATACCAACAAATACAAATATTTGTTCTAAATTTAAAATTTGCGATAGTGGTGAACAAGGTCGAATTCTCAGGGATTGATGAGATATATTGTGATGACTAGGATTTATCGATGCATAATTTGGTAACTAAATATTTAAACCCCTAATTACTTGATTTATATTACGTGCGTTTCAGAAAATTTAATTATAAGTATGCTTTAATTTAAGTTTAACGTTTGGGAGATTTATTTCGTAAAAAGACAAAGTTGATAAAATAATTCATAAGTGGGACGAGATGAACGAGAATGAAAAATCGAACAAAACGCCAAAAGAATGACTCAAATCGGAGTTCGTATGAAGTCTCAAATTAATTAATATCATAAGAAAGTTTAAGATTATAATATATTTAATGATTTAATTAACCTAAGGTATATAAAGTGTATAATCCTAAGTAAAAAGCATATGCTAAAGATTTTTAACCCAAGGTAAATAAGCTCCTCCTTCTCTCCTCTTCTTCGGCGGCCGGCCGGCCGGAGCGCCGCAGTCGCCGCCGCCGGCGACCACCGTGGTCGGAATTTTCTTCCGACCGAAACGTATCAAATCCTATACCATCTTAAAGCTCTCGCCGAGCTCGTTCCAACCCCGGGCTCGGAACTGTCATCCGCCGCCGCGTTCGCCGGCAAATCACCGGAGAAGTTCTGTTTCTCTCTCTAAAAACCCACTTCTTTCTCTCTCTTCGTTCTCGGCCATCCGGCCACCGATCGGGGCGATTCTTGAGCCTAAAGTGAAGTTCTCGCCGAGCCCGTCTCGATTCCGAGCTCGGATTGTTGATCGGATCGACCGATTTCCGGCAACGACCGGTCAAAGTTTCTGCAGATTGTTTTCTCTCTTCTCTCCTCTCTTTCTCTCTCTTCGAACACTCTCTCTCGCTCATCTCTCTCTCTTTCTGGTCTGGTGGTGGAAGGCGGTGCATGCAGCGCCGCCGTGTTGGTGGATAACCGATGCAAGGGGCGCCGGCGGTGTGTGCAAGTGGCGCTGGCGGCAACAGCCGCCGGGAAAGTGTGAGTGTGTGTGAGTGTTGCATGTATGTTGGTTGTGATGGATGGTGGTTTTGGAGAGGCGTTTCCGGCGCCACCGTGATCGGAGGGACCGGTGGTTGGTACGTCGAGCGAAGGGGGGTGTTGGAGGTGGAGTTCGCCGGTGGCAGGGGCCACCGGCGTCGGTCAGTGGTGATGGAAAGGCGACGGGAACAGGGGGTTTGGGGGAGGGTTTGGTTTTGAGAATTTGAATATCTTCAGGGGACCTCTTTGCAATTTCTTTAATTTCTGCTTATTCTCATTTTGGTCCCCCAGCTTTGGTTTGGTACAGTTTAGTTCTAAAGCTTTTGGAAAATTATATTTTCACCCCCAGAAGTTTCCAACTCTTTGTTTTTCGTCCCAAAACTTCTCAAGACTTTGACTTTCCTCCCCAAAACTCTTGTATATTACATTCTGACCCCCCCCAGAATTCTAGAAACTTCATTTCGATCCTAAACCTTATCTGTAATTACAGTATTACCCCTCAAACCCTCCAAAACCCTAAAATGCTCCGTTTAACTTCGTTTCTCGCCCGTTTTAACTCATTCTTGTTTCTAAAGCTTCCTTTTTGAGTCCTCTATATTTTTGGACCTAGTCGGGTCGGGTTATGTTCTTTTTCCATTTGTTGTTTCTTCCGAGCATTTAATTATAAACTCTTAATTAATTATATAACCTAATAATTTACGTTGTGTGTTTGTAAGCCCAAACGCTTCAAACCCATCTCTGAATTAAAAGGAAAAGAACGTGATAATCGCACCGCCCAGGCTGAGGTGGGGGTAATTTCTGAATTAACGTTTAACTTTACGTTTATTTTGTATAGTCACATGCTAGGGTTTTCGATAGACTATGATATGATGGTGAACGTTATATGATATGCGATTTGAGATTATGAGCATGAAATGTGATTGATGATATCAGCATGCTATTAATTGTTATACATGTCCGTTTTATGTGCTTTGTCTATGTGCTGTGAATTGAATCTGTTGTTGGGATTAAGATAAGGATATGTGTTCATATGCATGGTCTTTGGGAAGACAGGTTGGGATTAAGTCCTAACAGGAAAATGGAGGATTGGTGAAGTCCCCCTAACCAAATAATCACCCGGAGGATAAGGTGGTGGGGTAAGGCGGGATATACATGCGCCCACGTCATTTATGTGTTGTGCATTGTACTTGCTGTGATTAACTGCTTATCTGATTTAAGGTTTTATGTTAATTTACGAACTTGTCTCCATGGGGTGTATTTCTGTGCACTCATCCCGTTTATGTGTTCGATACAGGTAATGACTTTGATGGGAGAAGTTGAAGGGAGAGATGTGCCCTGTCTGATAAAGATCTTTTTGTTATTATGATATTTTGTTAAACTGTCGGAACAACGTACACTTATGTTTTTATGTGGTTTAAACACGTGTTTTAAAATCCGCTGCTATAAATCGTTAACTTATATAATTTGATATATATATATATATCTTCTTCGTTTCCCCTTCCTCTCTTTTTCTTCTTTCCTGCACACCTGTCGTTGATACTCTGATAATTTAAAAATATTTTTCCTAAACTTGTTAATCTTCTATAATAATTTACAGTTAAGTTTCGGGGCGTGACATATATTCTTTTACAAGAAAAATGAAAATAAATTAAATAAAAATTGAGGGGATTTGAGATTTATTATTACACTATGTTAAAACTAAACTAGAACAATATTGAAATATATTAATCAAATTTGACAAAAAATCCAACTAAATGTCAATTTCAGAAATGGTTCATGTATCCCGTTCCAGATTCGGGCTCGATTTTACATTTCGACATCCCCTTCACCGAGAAACGGCTGGTCAAACCCGGTCAAATCCTCTTTCTCTCTCTTCTCTCCCTCTCCCATCGGCTCTTTTTCTCCCCTTTGTGTTGTGGTTGCGGTTGTGTGTGTTTGTGTGTGGTTGTGAGGGGTCGCCGACAACGGATGACAGTGTGTGTGTGTGCGTGTACAAGTGTGTGTGTGTGTTGGGTGTGTGTGCTGTGGGCGGTGATGTGCAGCGCCGCCGTGCTCGTCGGGAGTGTGGGTGGCCAGTGCAGGGTGCGCCGACGGTGCTAGGTTGGTGGGGGTGGTCGCCAGTCGCCGGCCGAGGCTACAGGTGAAAGACGATAATGAATGGAGGGGCTTAGTTGTACCGGGTTTGCTTGACGGGCATGTGCGTGCGGGTACCGGGAACGCCGGGTGTGTGTGTTGCGCGTGCGGTGCACGCGTCGGTGGCCGCTGTGTGTGCCTTGTGCGTGCATCGGGGGAAGCCGAGACGCGCTGCGTGCACGTCGGGCAGTGTCGGGACACACCGTGTGCGCACCGGTGTGCGTGTGTGCGCGTTAGTCCGTATCGTGTGTGTGCATGGTGTCGCGGCAATATGGTGTCGTCGGCCGTGTTTTCCGGTGGCGGCGGGATGAGTTTTGGTGAGGGAGGGGTCGTTTTGATATTTCGTTCAATCCGGGGACCATTTCGCAAACCCTAGATTTTTAGAATCTTTACATTCTAACCCTCCATCTTTCGAAAATCTCATTCTAACCCCAAGGTTTTGAATATATCAAAAAGACCACAAAACTATTCTGAATTTACAAAAATACCCCTGGTCAAAGTCAACACTTTACCAGATTTTACGAAAACGCCCATGTACCTTTAAATGTTCCATTTAAGCTCGTTTTTCCTTCGTTTTAACCCGTTCTTCCTCCATTAAAACTCTAATCGATTCCTTTATATCCTATGATCAAGTTTCAAACCTTATGAACTCGTTTTAAACTTCCATGATCGTTTCAACGTCCCTTTCGACCTCCAAAGTCTTCATTTCGTTTCGTTTCCTTTAACGTTTCTTCTTCTTCGAGAGTTCTATGTTTAAGTATGCGTATTTTATCGTAATACGAAATCTAAGAAAATCCTCATTTATATGTGTAGGCTATCAAGGTTAAGAAAGATCTTAAAGCTTAGAATTCAACGTATCACGAGGAATTACCATCGAACAAGGTGGGAGTAACTTCTAATCCCTAATAACTTTATGTTTCTGTATTTAACGCACAATGATGATAAACAAACGCATGCATGTGAACTTGATGTTAAATGAATTGTTGAAATCTATGTGTTGTGTTTATATGTTGTGATTAATGTATTCATGAATACTTTATAAGTATGATGGGAAGGGACGAAAGTCCACATTCATGCTGAAGGGACAAAAATCCACATTCATGTTGAAGGGACGAAGGCCTACTTTCATATTACGGGGTAACATGCGTCCGTACTATCATATTACGGGGTAACTGGGTTCCGTAAAATAAGTCGGGAAGTACCTGCACCTGGGGTCAATGGGAAGTACCCATTTTCGCTGCAGATATGAGCGCTTTGGGACTGTGTATCCGTTAATGAACCGTTTATGTGCTATGTATTATATGTGTTATGTCTAATTGTCAAACTTATATATGTTGATTTGTTTAATTGTTTCATAAATGTTAAAATATGGAAATTACTCCCATGAGTGTATTCAACGCACTTACCCCCACGTGTACTCACGCTATAGGAAACAATGAAAGTGGAGAAGCGTAGAGAGATGGGTGCCATATCAGATCTGATCTTTTTCTCTTTTCGTTGTTGCGGATCTGCCTTTTTAAAAGATGTTGAGCGTTTGTAAAAGTTAAACTATTTTTCTATGTTATGGATCTTGATGATTTTTCCGTTGTTATGTTTTTAAACATGTAAAATCGTATATTTAAACTGTTTCCGAGGTTTCTATTTTAAATCCTTATTTTGTAAGTTATAAAACATACGTCTCTGTTCCCCTTCTTCCTACACGCCTACAAAGAAAACTCTGATATTTTAAGTACGAAAATGGGGCGTGACATAAACAATTGCATATTTAGTGTTGTATGTAATTGGCGATATATTGTCTTGTTAATTGAACAATGAATCCTATCATACAATTAACCAAACAATAATTTTAACAAGTATAGAATATATATGAATAGTGAAGAAAAAGAATGGATAAAACAAATTAGATCTTACAAATACAGAAGAACCAAATATTTAATTATCCTTTGATCAGAGAGAGAAATTTAGGATGGAATTTTGCAAAAATTCTTCTTCAGAGAAAATCGAATAGAGAGAAACTAAAATTCATACAGTTATGTCTAATCTTAAATATATCTCTACAACTATCATTATCCATAACTACCTAATAAGAGTTATAAGATATTCAAACTAATTTGAAATATTGCGGAGAGATAAAAGAGTGTCGCCACTTTTTGAAATTCTTGTAGCAGTGTAACGCATGCCCACGTCTTATGTTCAACACGCATCTTATCGGTCTGCTAGTCAAGGGTACCCACGCCTTATACAAAAACATCTCCTGAAATTACTTACTTTATGAAAAATTCTTCCATTCTTCAAAATCAACCAAATTGACTTCAAACTGCCCAAATCATCCATTTATCCTATAAATACAATTTTTAATCAAAATTCAAGGGTTAAACATACTTTTAAATAAAGAATATGAGGAAATATGATTTATAAAATATGAAATATGCATCTTATTAATTGTGGATGAAAATATCTTTAATTTATTAAAATATGGATGGTTTACATGAATTATATATATATATATATATCTTTAGATTTTTTTTGGGTAATCATCTATATCAATATTATAATCATTGAAATTAAGAATATTATATTTTAAAAAATATTATATCATGGATTTCTTGTCGCGCATCTTATCAAAAAATCTTATTAATACTTTTTGCTTTAAAAGATGGATTCTTTATAAAAAAAATTTGTAAGCAGATGCAAGAACTATAATATCCATCTAAGATATTGATAAAATGGAGAAATATTGATAAGTTCAACTGAATATCAAAGTAGCTGCAAAAATATTAATAAGATGCACTAAATATTATCATCTAATATCTGTTTTATAAGATGTTGTTTACAATTACACAAAAACTTTTGTGCATTTAGTGTACAAACCCTAAATTTGTACATTCGAATCGATCCGGCCCACTACACGAATCCACGCACCACCAGATCGCGCACAAAAGTTACCAAACATGTTTTCAGGTGTCATACTTTTTATGTTATATTAGTTATACCTTTTAGTAGTGTTAGTCATGTCTTTTAGTTTTGTTAGTCATACCTTAAGTAATGTTACTTGTACCTTAACATTTTTTTTAGACATACATATTAACCATTCATACCTTTTAGTTATGTTAGTTGTACATTTATATATATTATATAAACGTATGACTATGTTGATATAAAAGTATAAGTAATATCACATAAATGTATGAGTAATATCACATAAAGGTAAACATGTACAAATTATGATGAAATTAAGATTTATTTAGAGATAAAAGTATTTAATAAAAGTATGATAGACATAAATGTATGATTAATATAACATAAAGGCATGTCTAACATAACATAAAGGTCATAACAAAAAAAATAAAAAGAAAAATGCGCGGATTCGAATCGTCCCATACCAGAACCCAACCCGTTTGCATGTGTACATTAGACCATGTTTATTGGGCATGTCATGTGCCCGGTTGTAGCAAAAGACAAAGGAAAATTAAAAAAAATCAAAATTATGCCTATTTTCCACGAATAGTCGGCGGAAAAACCTTCCCATTTTTTAGGTTGTGCACACTTTCTAAGATACTATCTTATCAAATTATGCCACTTGTCAAGTTGGGATTGGTTTATGTGATTTTTTTGAGGTTTTTAGAGAAAATACCCCCAAATACCCAAATATATATAAGATATACCCTATACAATAAATTTCTCTCTCCAAATGCCATCCAAGATAAAGTATGACCTCCAAATACCAAAAAATAATTGTGGTACGGATTCTCTGAAAAGATTGTACCATTTGTCAGCACATATATCATATAATGTTAATTGGGATATTTTCGTTAAACCCTATAAAATAAGGGTTTAACGAACAATACCCTATTGTTCGTTGGGTATTGCTCGTTGGAGATGTTAAAACGGGCTGGCCCACAACCCACCTTAACCCACTCTTTGGCGGGGTGGGGCGGGGCGGGATGGGCTTTTTATGAGGTGGGCCTTCAAATCCCAACCCAACCCAACCTACCGACGGGTCGTGGGTTGGGCGGGCCAACCCACTTTTTTTTCCCTTTTTAACCACTAATCCATTTTACATAAAATATATTGTAAATAGCTAACAAATAATGCAAAATGCAAAGTGTTTGCAAATTAAAATGCAACATTCATCTCATCAACAATAGGTCAATAGTCCCATAAATCAATAATCCAAAAACATAAAAGTAAAAAGTCCACAAAATATAAGTGTATGACAAACAAAATATAAATCTCTTAAAAGCTAGAGTTCATCAACCATTACATCATCAAAATCATCTTCATTTCCTTGTTCTTCATCAATATTATCCACGATATTGGATGCTTCACTCGAAAAAGTTGTCTTAATACTTGAATTTTCACCATTTACATATATAGTAAACAAAGATGTAGTTGGAAAAAGCATAATATCAAAATATATTAAAACATATAGAAAGAACATACTTTAAATATCTCTAAAATATTATCACTTACCATGACTAGATGTGAAACCACGCAACCAATTACGAGTGTAAATAAGAGTGTGAAATTTTTCTGGAAGCAAGCGACTTCTATACTTGTTAAGCACACGAGCACCAATTGAAAAAACAGACTCCGATGCAACAGTAGTTATTGGAATAGCTAAAACATCACATACCATCAATGCAAGGTCAAGAAATCGATTCTTCTTATCCTTTCAATATTCCAAGACATCCAACTCTTCAAAATAGGAAAATTCAAGTTTTGGCTCCTCCAAATACATATCCAATTGAGATTTTCCAGCACTCGTAATACTTTGGCTCTCATAAGCCATAATTTCCTACATTAATTGAATATATATTATCACAAATCAATAATCAAACCATTAAACCAAAAACTTCACAACTAATAATGCAACATATTTTGACCAATCTTCTTTCTATCACAAGTCAATAATCACTAGAATAAATTAAAATATTACTTACATCATAGAGTTGTTTGCCCTTGTTTTTAGCCTTTCCACTTTGATTTTGTGTAGATAACGAAGAAGACAAGGATTGTGATGAAGAACTCAAGTTGCTACCATTTGCATATTCCTCAAAAAGCTTATACAATTTGTTTTTTATATGCATGATCTTCTCTTGACATTTAGTGGAATCACTCTCAACTCTAGAATTAAAATACTCCAACATTTGAAGTTTATTCGAGGGTCAAGAATAGCCCCAAATGCAAGCACTCTACTATATTCACTTCAATACTTGTCAAACTTCTTAAGCATAATTCCACACATATTACTTATCATCTCATCCTCATTGATCAAGTTGTCCTTTAACAAAGTTTCAATCTTCCAAACTTGCATAAAATATAAATTTGATGTAGGATAAGAAGAACCGAAAATCAAGTTGGTAGTTTCATAAAATGGCTCAAGAAACTCACGTAATTTTTCACCTCTTTCCCATTCTTCACTTGAAGGACACCATTTATAATTCCTATCATGCAAAGGAAGATAAGCAAAAGCCTTTTTGTACTTAAGTGCACTCTCCAACATCAAATATGTTGAATTCCATCAAGTGCAAACATCCAACCTCAAGCCAACACTAGTATCAATGTCACCAATTGATGCCACACATTCTTCAAATTTTTTCATCCTACCCTCTGAACCCTTCACATACTTCACCGATTCTCTAATCTTCTCCAAAGCTTTTACATACAATTTTAAACCATCATGGACAATGAGATTCAATATATGAGCCGAACAACGAACATGAAAAAATTCACCACCACACAACAAACTATCATTCAAAGAGAGTTGGTCTTTCAAAATATTTTGCATATTGTCATTGCTTGTTGCATTATCCAATGTCAAAGAGAAGATCTTTTTCTCAATCCCCCATTCATGCAAAAAACCAATTATTTTTGCAGTCACTTCAACTCCGGAGTGTGGAGGAGGCATTTGATCAAAGTTAATGATTTTACTATTCAACTTCCAATTTTCATCAACAAAATGAGCAGTCAAATAAATATAACCCTCACTCGTGCATGAAGTCCACAAATCTGAAGTTAAGCACTCTATTACGAATTTTAGCCAAAATTTGCTTAAGTTTTGCTTTCTCCTTCAAATACACTTGGTTAATATCATTAACAAGAGTGTGTCTTGAAATACATGGAACAGTGGGATTTACATACCTCTGCCAAGCTCTAATACCATCATACTCAACAAACGCAAATGGAAGATCATGTTTAACAACTGTAGATGCTAGTAACTCACGTGCAACTTTTGGATTTATTTTTTTGTTCTTTAATTTTCCATCATGATCAACAAACATCTGTCCTACATCATGAAACTTCAACATCTTACAACATTCCATATGTCGTCTTAATGTAGAAGTCCCATATTTCTTACCTCCACTTTTATATGATTTATTGCATCCCTTGCATTGACAAATTGCATTTTTACCCACCCCTTTCTTGATAAAATAATTCCAAACATCAGAACGCTCTCTAGATTTCTCGGGCCCCTTATCATCAAAATTAAAATTTCCAATTTGATCTTCACTATCATCTAAGTTAATACTTTGATTCATCGTACTAGACTCCATGTTATTTTCCTTCAAATCTACAAATATTAATATAAAACAATTGAAAATAATTGTTGATATCATCAAAAGCTAAAAATAAAAAACATGTAAAATGAAACATGATGCTCTCACCTGACTTATTAATGATGATTTTTAGCAAAGAATATAGATGAATATAAACTAGAAAAAGTATGGGCAGTGGCGATACGAGATTACAATGCATATAAAACAAATCAATTTGTAACAATAATAAAATACAAGAAATCATCAATTGCACTCATAATGTGAATGCATTATCTATGAGAAAATCGTGCTTCTTTTTATATGGAAATTCTATCAATTTCTTCACTGTCTAAAGCCATGGTCCATGGATGAGAGATATTTTCAAGTTGTATCCACTAGCTATTATACCAAAATTCCCTAATACAAATGTAAGGTAAGACCAACATCACTCTTTTTATTTACTCAACCGAAATACAGACTAACCCAAAAAAACAAACCAATTGAAACTCCAAAGTAAAAACAGTGTATAATAGCATTGAGAAACTAAAATAACAAACAAAATAGCTTAATCTAACTGAAATAAAATATCTAGAGCATCATGGAAATGGGGGACAAAACCCATGAGTTACTCATACTAATCAGTGTCGTTTCTCTCTAAAAAATTACCAAATCATGGATTGTCATATCTTTTCTCTACAGCTCCTACTCCCGTCGTCTACCGCTGTCGCCGTCTGCCGCCGCCGTCGTTGCTGCTGTCCGTGTTGTTCGTTGATGTTATGTTGTTGACTCGTTGAGAAGAGAGAATATTGAGAACTAGAAGTGAGAATAGAGAGAAATGAGAATACTGAGAGAGTGAGAGTAGAGAGAGAGGGTGAGGCAGCAGTATACTATGTCCAATGTCCAGTGTCCACTAGGGTTTTCTATGTTTTTTTGTATTTTTAATTAATTAAAAAAATAAAAAATAAAAAGGTGGGCTAGCCCGACCCACCCCGCCCTAGCCCACGGCCCAAATAGGCCAGCCCGTTTAGGCCCACTTTTTTACGGGCTTCAAAATATCCGACCCAACCCACCTATTATGTATGGTGGGGTGGGCTGGCCCAACGAGCCTGGCCCGTTTTAACATCTCTATTGTTCGTTAAACCCTTATTTTATAGGGTTTAACAAATAATACCCTATTGTTCGTTAAACCCTAAAAATGTATTGTTCGTTAAACCCTATAATTTTTAGGGTTTAACGAACAATACCCTATTATTCATTGGGTATTGTTCGTTAAACCCCATAATTTATAGGGTTTAACGAACAATAGGGTATTGTTCGTTAAGCCCTATAAAATAAGAGTTTAACGAACAATACCCAATGGACAATAGGGTATTTTAAGGGTTTAACGAACAATAGGGTATTATTCGTTAAACCCTATAAAATAAGGATTTAAGAACAATACCCAACGAACAATAGGGTATTGTTCGTTAAACCTTATAAAAAATAGGGTTTAACGAACAATACCCTATTGTTTGTTAAACTCAAAATTTTTAAGGTTTAACGAACAATAGGGTATTGTTCGTTAAACCCTATAAAAAATAGGGTTTAACGAACAATACCCTATTGTTCGTTAAACCCCTATAAATTATTGTTCGTTAAACCCTATAAAATAAGGATTTAACGAACAATACCCAATGAACAATAGGGTATTGTTCGTTAAACCCTTATTTTATAAGGTTTAATGAAAATATGTCAATTAACATTATATGATATATGTGCTGACAAATGGTACAATCTTTTCCGAGAATCCGTACCACAATAGTTTTTAGGTATTTGGGAGTAATACTTTTAAATTTTAGGGTATATGAAGCCAAAAAATTATAAGGTTGGGTAGAATTGTATAACATTATATGAAATTGGGTAATATGGGCTGGGAACTCTCTTTTTTATACACTCAATTATCTATATAAAATATTTCTTTTACCAAAATTCGTGATTTTTTTCTCTATAAATAGAGACTAATATTGATACATTTTGAATTACAATCTCAAACCATCTCTTTTGTCTACTATCTTCTATAATCTCTCATAATTTATATCATATTCTATTGATTCTCTTAATTTCTATTATGGATCCAAGTAACCCAAATTTTTTTTCAAACTATTCAGATTATCCAAACTCCCAAAACTATCCAAATTTCCAGTCTTTTTTGAACACCGAAGACTATCAAAACTCTTAGTTTTCTCAAAATCCTCAATTTTCTCCGAATCTGAATCAAGTTCCTACCTCTGATCAAGCCCGCAAAATATCTCTCGTAATTTATTTCAGGATATAAATGAAAGGGTGGCCAAAAGTACTTGGAATGTGAAAGAAGATGTGGCCCTCATGTCATCTTGGATCTTCATTAGCAAAGATAAAAAACATGGCAAATTTCAAATGATTGGCTCGTTTTGGGAGAAACTCCATAAGATGTATGAAGAAGTTCGAAGAGAAGATCTAGAAAAAATAAATGAAAGAAATATAGAATCACTAAAAGGTCGTTTCACACAACTTAATAAAAATACCTAGAAGTGGATTGCTACTAACATTGAAGCACAACGTCGAGTAAGAAGTGGAATGAGCCAACACAATGTGGAGAAAGAAACTCATCAATTATACGATGGTAAGTTCGCCGACTTGCATGTATTTAATGAAGTTATGAGTAAAATTCCCAAGTGGGAAATAAAATTTGATCATGCTTCAAGAAGTCATGCTAACGATGACTAGGGTAGCAAAGAAAGTGGTGGCAATTCAAAGAGAACAAGGACCAGTGAAGATGGTGAATATTTCAACCCCACTAATGCAGAAACTCCAAACAGTGGTGGTTCAATTATTTCACGTCCTACAGGTAGAGATCAGGCGAAAAAAATGAAGAAAAAATGTAAGGATTCGGAGTCTTCATCTAATACTAAGGTTGTTGCAGAACTTCGTGCATTAAAACTCACTAGAGATAGTGACGTTCAAGTGCTCAACACACTGGGAAAAGAGAAAGTGGAAATAGAGAAAATGAAGATGAAACATTCTCTTTTGATGGCTTTGTTGGCGAAGGATCACTTATCCCCAAATGAAGAAGAGATGAGACATCATCTGTTGTCATTGTTTAAGTAGTGTTTTTAGTATTGTCTTGTAAGTTTTTTTATTTGATGGCATGTGTTTTAGTGTTGTCTTGTAAGCTTTTTTATTTGTGTGATTTTTGTTAAATCGAGTAACTGTAATTTTTATTCTAATTAGTATTTATTCTACTTTTCACTTTTCTTATCCACTTTGCAGAATTGATCACATGCACTTGTCTTATCCACTTTGCAGAATTATCACATGCACTTGTCTTCCATTATTGATCACATGCACCTGTCTTCCATTATTGATCACATGCACTTGTTTTCCATTATTGATCTCCATCTATATATCCCCTCATATACTCTCATCAAACATATACTAATATCATCTCAATCCTCTCAGAAGAAAATTTTCATATCCAATATTTTACCCATTCCACTTCCCAAATGTCTCACAATGAAAATCAATCACTAGATAACTATTCAAGTTCCGATTCTTTCTATACTGCATTTGATGAATGGCAAGAACGGGTTGCTCATCAGAATCGCCATGTAGATCGCATCGCCGAGGATCTGCTCTTAAACAATCTTAATTTGAACGAAGAAGATCTCACTCCTAGAGCTAGAAGAAGGTATTGTGAAAGACAATGCGAGATTGGTCATGAACGTTTGATGAACGACTATTTTGTTGACAACCCGACGTATACTCCTGAGATCTTTCGACGTAGATTTTGCATGCAAAAATCAGTATTTCTCCGTATCATGAAGGCTGTTACAGCCAATGACGAATATTTTCAACAAAGACCTAATGCCACTGGTAGACAAGGTCTTTCCCCATTACAGAAATGTACTGGAGCTATGAGGGTGTTGGCGTATGGGATATCAGCAGATATTGTTGATGAATACTTGCGAATGAGTGCAGCTGTGATAAGGCAATCTCTTATGAATTTCGTAGAATGTGTCATTTCTTGCTTCGGTGACGAGTACCTCAGAAAGCCTAATGAACAAGATTTGGCAAGACTACTCCATGTCGGAGAACAACGTGGATTCCCGGGCATGATAGGTAGTATTGACTGCATGCATTGGGAATGGAAAAATTGTCCTACTGCATGGGCTGGACAATATGGAGGGAGAAGTGGAAAACCAACAATTATTTTGGAAGTTGTTGCATCATATAACTTATGGAAATGGTATTCTTTCTTTGGAACACCAGGTTCGCTCAATGATATTAACGTACTCCACCGATCTCCAGTTTTTAGTGATGTTTTGGAAGGTCGAGTACCAAAGGTTAGTTATGTCGTGAATGGTCGGGAAAACGATATGACATATCTAACTGATGGAATATATCATTCATGGACTGCATTTGTTAAGGCAATTACTTCTCCAGTAATCAAAATACACAAGTTGTTCGCTCAACACCAAGAGGCAGTGCGAAAAGATGTCGAGCGAGCATTTAGAGTTCTACAAGCTCGTTTCACATTTCTTCGACGCCACTATCTTGTTTAGGATAAATGTTTGATGGGAAAAATTATGATGGCTTGTATCATCATGCACAACATGATAGTGGAGGATGAACGAGAGACGTACCAAACTTATTATGATCCCACATAATTTTTTGTCGATGATCCCATAGACGATGATCAAAATTTTCAATACTCTACTGAACGCATTGCAAGCCTATCTGCTTATATGACCAATAGGAGCAACTTTGCAACAAAGAAACTCACACCGCTCTTAAAAATGACTTGATTGAGCATATATGGCAAAAATTCGGCATCGATAATTAAATATGTAATTTTCATCTTCTGTATTGTTGTTTTTTACTCATCTATTTATAGCTTGACTTATTTATTTATAATTTTGTATTTCAATTCTTGTAATTTTATTTTTGTTATTGAGATTGTAACTTATTTTAAGTGTATCATATATTATTTTTATAATTACGAATTTGGAATATCATATAATTTAATATATTTCATACACATTTCAAATAATAAAAAAAATGATTATAAAATATATGTAATTATTAAATAATAAAATAAATAATTGTTATAGGTTGGGTTGAGTCATTGATAAAGTGTGAAAATTGTAGAGGTTGGGTTGTGTTGTAGGTTGTGTATGTGGAGAAGAGAGAAATAATTTTTTTATTAAGAGGTTGGATTGTGGAGGGTTGTTAATAAAGTGTGAAAATTGTAGAGGTTGAGTTGTGTTGTAGGTTGTGTATGTGGAGGGGAGATAAATGAATTTTTTATTAAGAGGTTGGATTGTGGAGAGTTGATAATAAACATAGTTTTAGGTGCACAAAAGTGCAACTCTTGCAGTTAGGTTTGCGAATCTTAATAAGAAAAAAAAAGAATTCAACACAGGATGTGTGTGAAAGAGAAAATGAATATTTTATCAACCTAAATAAATAATTAATATTTTAATGATGAAGGACCCATTAAAAATATTACTTATTATTATTATTATTATTATTATTATTGATTATTAAAAATTAAAAATAATTTTCTTGCATTCTCTTTGGTCTAGATAAATATTTAAAAGTTTTATAGATTCTTAAAATTAGTTTCAAATTTTAAAATACAATATAGATTGTTTTAAAAACTAATTGAATATTTAAAAAAAATATTTGATTATTAATTATAAATTTTTGTAACCACCGTCCTACTTCTGCCCATAAAGTGAATCTTATATTAAGTATAACTAGTATTTTATCCCACACAATTAAAGGAAAATGCCCTAATTTGATATTTATTTTCAATTTGAATTGGTATTTTCTCCATCTCCATTATTGTCAAGAAACATCTAGAGTCTTGGTTAACTAGGCTTTGATTCATCCTTCACAATATTTTGCTTATGACAACAAATTTGCGTTTTTTGTTTACGACATGGGTGGTCTAATAATACCCCTTTTGTAGTTCGTACTCATATCCAAGTGGAACGTCTAGATATGAGATGAGCCGTGATGGGATTGTCCGTTGCCGACATGCGATGCCGATGCATATCCAAACATCTCGCACAAAAAAAATACCTATGCAACGTTTCATGACTTGTCCTCTTCAAGGGGTACAAACATCTCACAATCCATTTTCATTTGTTTTCACGTTGTTTACTTTGCAGACTAAAGGTTGTTCATTTTTTATACTGAAACTTGGGGTATTGTAATTCATTTCAGAAAGAAGGGTGCGGGATATTTATTTGGGTTGAGCCGCAGCTTGAAAGTCGTGCTAGAGATGTGGCTCTTGAATGCATGAAAAGATGGATCGATTGAAGACCGAACTTGCCATCACAAAAGCTATCCAAGCAAAATACACTACAAGAAATTCGTTATACGACAACGGTTTTTACCCGTTGTCTTTCCTAGTTTTTTAGCGTTGTCGTATCCAGCGTTGCAAAAAAAAATCGCTAATAGACAACGCACTAAAAGCGTTGTCTTCTTTAGATACGACAACGCTTAAAAACCGTTGCACAAAAGGGTTGTCTTTTTTTTAATTAACTATTAAATAGGACGTTGACGTTATCATAGCACCGACACATCATCTTCATCATAGCGCCACATCATCATAGTGTTAACGTGTCATAACACGTCATCACACCAAACTATTGCATAGCCAAATATTGCGCGTTGTCTGGGAATCAAACCCGGAACTCAAGGTGGTACTCTAACCACTAGACCATTGGTGTTTTATATAATAATATTCTACATGCATTTGTTTTATAAGTATTTTTTATATTTTTCAATTTTCTATTATCACATATTTTTAAAAGGTTAACAATATATATATATATATATATAATTGGAAGATTAATAACTAATTAATATGTTTAGTAATGTTTAATCTATTTTCATTTTAAGACAATTATAAAATATACTAGTGCATATTTTTAATATATTTTATAAAAATACTATTTTTATAAAATTATGAGTTTGTTCATATAAGATAATATTAATGCAAATAATATAAGATAACATCATAAAATAATTAAACTTTTCAAATTTAATTTAATAAAAAAATAATTAATATTATAACATATTTTTTGTTAATTTTAATAAAGTACTATTACTTATTAATATAAGTCATTGATTTCCAATTTTGATATATTACTGTATTTAACTCGATTTCAATGGCCAACATATGAATGTTCAAAACCCAAAATGTTAATGCACTCACGATACAAAATATAAATGTGACTCAATTAAAATATTATTCTTTACTTTAATTTGTTGGACTATTTGTCATATTGCATACATAGATTTATTTACATATATTTTTACATACATATATAGATTTATTCAATACCTAAAGTATTATTGAAGAACCACAATATTATTTGTATTTTTCATATATTTTAAAAGGTTAACAATATATATATATAATTGGAAGATTAATGACTAATTAATATATTTAGTAATTTTTAATCTAATTTCATTTTAAGACAATTATAAAATATACTAGTGCATATTTTTAATATATTTTATAAAAATACTATTTTTATAAAATTATGAGTTTGTTCATATAAGATAATATTAATGCAAATAATTATATAAGATAACATCATAAAATAATTTAACTTTTCAAATTTAATTTAATTAAAAAACAATTAATATTATGAAAAGGTGCACAATTAACACAACACATAAAAAAAAGCGTTGCACAATGGGTTGTCTTTTTTTAAAAAAAATCCACTAAATGACAACGCATAAAGAGCGTTGCATAAAAGGGTTGTCTTTTTTTAAAAAAATCCACTGAAAGACAACCCTTTAAAAAAAGCGTTGCACAAAAGCGTTGTCTTTTTTTAAAAAAATCTGCTCAAAGACAACGCATAAAAGCATTGCATAAAAGGGTTGTCGTTTTTTAAAAAAATCTGCTGAAAGACAACCCTTTGAAAAAAGCGTTGCACAAAAGGGTTTGTCTTTTTTAAGAAAAAGACGCTATTTAACAACCCTATGAAAAAAGCGTTGTCTTTTCCATTATTTGCATTGTCTTTCAGCGAATTTTTTTAACAAAGACAATGCTTTTCGAAAAAAGGGTTGTAAATTTCGAAAAGACTACACAAATTCATAAAAAGGGTTGTCTTTGGGGGGTTGTTGTTTCCTATTTTTCTTGTAGTGATATAAGAGGCTCACAAGAATCATATGCATTGTGTGTTTGTTATTAATTTTTACATTTATGTGGTTGTTGCAAAACTCAACCTCATATCAAAATATGAATGGAAATTATAAGTTATCATGATTAACTCCCTCTAGTTAAGCACTTGGTGTATTAGAGATCCCATGTAGTTGTATCGTGGACACTCATATAATGCAAATGTAGTTCTAGTTTTAAGTATTTTGCTGTTGTGACCTACGATTTCATATGTAGTCCACATGAGTTTATTGTGTAAGTTTTGTAACATTTTATGTTACGGTTCATTTGCCACAAATTACTTGTATGCCAAGTTATTATGTGTTCTTCTACGAATGTTACATTATCCATATATGTGGTCTAATTTGAAAACCTAGCATGTGACTTTTTGGTGAGGAAATTGGTTAGTTTATGCAGGGTAACAACATCAGGTGTTAGCTACAAGTTTGTTGAGGAGACACAATTCAACATCATGTTTTACAAATATCTACATCTGTTTCCATAACCATAGCAAAATAGCATAGTAGCACACTGGCCACATGTAAAGGTAAACTACTACTACTGGTGATCGTTATCAAAGTAGATGGGACTTGACCAAAATACATGAAATTCCCTTCTACAGCAAAACATGGATATGTACCAATTTAGTTCCGACCGGGTACTTGGAAGATGCAAAATAAACTTGTTCTGCAAAATGTGCCACAATCCTTCACAAGCATGTTCTGATCCCAAGTCAATGGGTGCTAGATGACAGATAATTTACATGGCTTTATGGGTTGCGTCTTCATCAATTCGGGTCCTGCATAGATGATTACTGATATAAGAAAAATGGGTTCAACTAATCTGTGGAAACACAACACCCGATCTATGGGTTCATGGAAATTGCCTCGAGACCACACCTTGCGCTGAATTCCTTTTTCTAGGGTTTGCCAATTGATTTGGGGTTCACAAGTAAATGGTGGGCATGTGATGCAGATTCTAAAATAAATACAACACCAATTTGCAAAGAAACACTTGCTCAGTTTCAGTTCTATATGTAGCACATATAAATACATACAGATATATATATATATATATATATGTTAAACAAAAAACTTATAATGCATTTGAGATTTGAACAAGCAAAGTCACAAATTTTTCATTCCTCCAATTTGAAACATACTACTTATGAGTTTATTTGATAAGTTTCCTTGTTGTTATTATCAGTTGTAAGTGTGAATTTCGTTAAAGGTCGATCATGCAATAATTTGATTTCCAACTTACATGGCATGTAGAGAGGGTATAGAGATAATGTAAAACGTATAGACTTAAAGGTAAAATGCCTCATACTGGAACTGGACTACACATATCCCATTTATTTTGTTAAGGCATACAACACATGTTAATTTAATAAACATAGGCTTTACATCTATTTCAACAAACAAGAAGGATTCCATGTGGATAAAAAACCTAACAGCAAATACAGCCTTCTCCATTATCAATTACAAACAACAACTTTTCAAACGCAGTAAACTGTTCTAGCAATCCTTAGCCCTAATTAGAAGTCACACACCAGATACGAAAATCAACCACGAAATATACCAACACCAACCAAATTATTAATTAAAGTGTTGAAGCCCTACGGGTGATATCAACAGCCCTTCTCACAGACTAACAACACGGATGGGGAAAAAAATATGTCCTCTGTCCACATCAACTGATAGAAAATTTGAATGTAATGTGCCCCTTGTTGGGTTTTTCATTTCAATATATCTTCCCTATTGTGAAAACTAATAAGTTCATCCAAATAATTCTACAACTAAAATCGACTCCATTTAACCCATCACTTGAATATATAAGATTTCAATAAACATAATTTCTGGTGTATTGATGATGGATTTCCATCA
The DNA here is from genome assembly GCA_954870855.1 of Scutellaria minor. Lineage (NCBI taxonomy): Eukaryota > Viridiplantae > Streptophyta > Magnoliopsida > Lamiales > Lamiaceae > Scutellaria > Scutellaria minor. The sequence continues at coordinate 9,264,954 of OX940729.1, forward strand.
GAATGCTTGGATGGGGGACTGTGAATATATGGTGCCATACCTGATTTTCAAAGCCGAGCTTCTTCGAGACGCTTCACAGTTTGTTGACGATGATGAAATATGTTCAAACAATCTACCATATCTTCGATTCCTTGTGGGGGCCGGATCAATCCTCCACCATCGTGAAGCACTTGATGTATCTGAATAGATATTCGGACGATGACTGAGCATCAACTGTGCGGCGAGTTTGGGTTGCAAAGAGAAGAGATCACTAGGGTTTGGTCAAAATGGGGAAATTGAATTATAGGTAATGGCAGGGAAGTAATTAATCCAAACAATAGGGGTATTTAAGACATTTCATATTCAAAAGTGAGGGCACGTTTGGGTTTACACATAAATTACTGTTGGGTCAAGATTAAACCCACCAAATATGGTGGGTTTACAAACCCACCTCCAATCACCCCTAAACCCACAAACAAGACCGGGCCCATATTACAATCCATGGCCCAAACCCCCAAACCAAACGAGGGTTTAGGTTGGTTTGTAATCCAAAACCAACCTAAAACCCCAATCCAAACAAGCCCTAAAAGATTATGCATCGTATGGATTTTGTTATTCTACTAAGTCTTGAAATTAATGGTGTTGAAAAATCTCATATTATATATCTGAGTAATTGGATGCTAAATTTATTTTAGTATATTTATTATTTATCAACATATTAAAATATTGTTTGAAAATAACAACTTATTAGTTTTTTTTTTTTTGGTAAAATTATATTTATATAATTATTAAATAGTTGATTATACAAAAATTTTTAACAATTTGTTAATTATAATTTTTACTTAGAAAACATATTGAGCTTTTGATTTTAATTAAAAATATCATGATTTTTGAAAATTACAAATAATGTAAGGAGTACCTATCTACATTTTCATGGACGACTTTGTAAAAATTACAGCATCCACCCCAAAGGTTTTAGAAATTTGATTTTCCACCAATGTTTTAAGTTGTCTTGAAGACCGATCGCAATATCTTCAGGAATAATTATTTACGAGGAATATTCCACGAACCTGCAGAGCATCTGACAATCTTTTGATTTCATTCAATTAAAGTTCAGCCGCTAAAACAAATATATTTATATATTATAAACATGAAATTTCAAAGAAAAATATACAAATATTCAGGGAATTGGGATTAATCCCCATTTTGGCTAAATGAGGATGGCATATGGTGAGACAATTGCTGCTAAAACAATGAATTTTGGTCCATTATATTTTGTTATAAACATGCATTTGATAAGATCTATATAATTGGGCTTCGATTCAATTCAAGTGTCAGCCTAATTCAAATATTATATGTTTACATATTATATGCTTACATGTAGATCTCAGACACATGGTACAAATCAAGTTGTCCACCATGAAATTGATTTACTTCATATTATGACTTATGAGTACAATGATTTACTAAATATATTATTGAAGAACTTTTGGCTCTAATTTTTTTTCTTCTTTTTTTTTCTTTATTCTTTTGAAATATAGGATTTTTTAGTGATGGTAATCTCTTCTAATTTTAGTTTTTATCATCTATAAAAATTATGGATGAATTATTCTTATTTTCAAAATAATTTTAATACATTCTTTGTTAACTTGATCTAATTTAGTATCTGAAAATTTTGATTAGGATCATCCTCAAGCTAAACAAATAAAAGTACAATACAAATTAGTCTAGACACAGTTATTGCAAATCATACTGGAGGCTAGCAGTATAGGTCTGTATATAGGAGCATGAAAATGAAAAAACTTTGCTCCATTTTTCGGGTATGACTTTGGTAATAAATAAATCATCCAACCTTAAAATCAGATCATTGAAGCATATCCCACCATTTATATGGTAACAATTTAGAAGAAGTAGATAATTTTCCAAATTAATCAGATGTAAACATAAAATTGAGTTAAGAACCCCCCACATCTGGCACCAACCAAACCAGACGACTAACTTCCCCAAATTCATGCGTGAATTATAGGTCTGACCCATCTAAAAAAATTAGATTATGTGATATGGTCTCATAAAGTCTTTAACTCTGTTCAACAATGTGGTTTATACATGTGCACCTAGCTTCTTTCCTTTGATTAGAATTTGGCAACATATATATCATCAAAAAAACAGAACAACATATCTGCAAACCAAATTCCAAATCCAAACTAATCCATCTCCACCTGTTCTTTCACAAATCTCCCAAAATCAAGATCCATTAAAGGATTCTTGAAGCCATGAAGCTTGAACTTGAACCCCTGCATCAGCCAAAGCATTCATGGCAGATCTATAAACCCTATCATCCAACTTAGTCCCCTGCATTCTCAAATCCTGCAAAAGCTCCACAACCTCATCCACTCTATTCATCTTACTCAAAACAGGCACCATAATCCCAGCCATGGCCCTATCCATCTTCCCCCCACTCATCTTAAACTCCTCATAATACTTCATACACATTTCGTACTCTCTTGCCTTATGATACGCGCTAATCACTGTCGTGTAGCTAACGCGATCAGGCTCGATTCCCCTCCTCTTCATCTCCTTCCATATCTTCTCCACAATCTTCAAGTTCAACTCCTTGCCATTGATGTCAAGAAGAGAGTTGTAAGTCCACACATTGGGCTCACACCCTCTCTCCTTCATTATCGCCACGAGCCTCATCGCCTCCTTCGTCCTCCCCATCTTACCATAGGCTGCCACCATACTGGAATACGCCACCACGCACTTGTGATACCCCTTCTTCTCTATCTCCGCAAACACCGCCTCTGCTCTCGAGTAGAACCCTAGACGAATGTATACATTCATGATCGAGGCGTAGGTCACTTGCCCCGGCTCACACCCCTGCATCAGGAGATGCTCGTACACTTGTGATGAGGCTTTTAGCCCTCGTTTCTTGGCGAATCCATTGATGATTGCGCAAAATATGCAGTCGGAGACTCGTATGTTGACCCTCTTCATTGAGGATACAATGTCTAGGGTTTTCTCCATCGCCCCTTCTTCTATGTACCTCAACACTAGCTTCAAGAACAGAGAAGGGTCTCTCACCATCTTCTTGCTCTCTGCTTCGAGCATAAGCTCTTCCGCCATTTTCACTTCTCCTATGCTCACAAATGAGCTGATCAATGACGAGTAGTGTGTATGGTCTTCTGGTATTTTTTTATTAGCCATTTCTCTGAAGAATTCGAGGGCTTCGAATACTCTGCCTAGCTTCCCCAACGACTCGCATAGAATCCAATAAATCCGAGGGTAAATCGGGGAAGAATTCACAACTTCTTCAACCATTTTCCTCTTCTCAAGTTCTTGAAAGATCGCAATGGCTTTCTCGTAGTTTTCCAATTTCATATACGCTTCCATTATTCGCGAATAGCAAGCTAGGTTTAAATCCAATCCAGAAGACTTCATCGTTTGGTACGAAGCAATGGTGGTGCTATACATATGTAATTGATTATACCCTTTCATGGCGGAATCGAAGGCTAAAACGGTAATTTCAACATTAATGGACAAGAAAACTTGGAGCAAACTATTAACAAGTTTGAGTTTCCTATTCTTTACAGAGGCGCTAATCAATCTACAACAAGTGGACTTATCTGGCAAAACCTGGAAGTCCTTAAGATGATGGCAGAACTGTAATAACAGGCTCCAATTCTTGCAATTAATCAAATACCTTATGAGCAGCTTCATGGTGTATCTCGAGGGTTTGAAGCCCGGTTTCTCCTTCGCCTTGAGATAGAAATCGAAGCCCAGATGGTGGGTCTGAGGATCCTTGAACAATCCGCAGATTAAGCCATTCAATTCCTTGTGATTGTCTGGTAAATGATCTGGTGTTTGGAAATCTTGGAGCTTCAATGCCAGCTCGATCACTGGTGGGTCTTCAATGGCTTCCATCGCCGGCGATGAGCACGGCGAGGAGTCTGCTTTGAGACCTCGTGAGTTTGTGTTGAGGAAGAGAAGAGAGATGAATGGGAAGGGGGTTTTGGAGTGTTGAATGTTTTTTCTGGTGTTGCAGATGGCACCAGCGGCTAGTGGCCAGTCGACGGAGTTTGTGACAGCCATCGGAACCGCCGAGGAGTGGCTTCTCCGGCGACTATGTAAGTGGGAGGAAGATTTTCTTTCCTTTTTTTTTTTTTTTCTTATCGCTATATCTTATCGAGATTTTTGTGGGCATGCAGGCTTCTGCCTCGTGTTAGCCACTGGCTGGGTGACACGTGGAGAGTTATAAACTTTGATATCCAACTGATATATTTAATTTCTTTCGAGGAATTTGATAATGTGTCTTGGAAGAGAAATTCTAGTGTGTTTTACTAGTGGGAGAGTATATGAATCTTTTAATAAATGTTGATATTTTATCTTATACTCCCACATTCTAAATTAATTGTCATTTTAGTATTAGAGATTTGTCTCAAATTATTAGTTATTATAGAAATTCAAGAAATATTTTTCTTGATTCTTCCAAAATTGTCCCCATTTATTCTTTCTTATTAAATGTTTTATTATCTCATAATGGGTATTGAAAATATAAAAAGAAAGAAAAAAGTTATGAATAGGATAATAAATACATGAATAGGCAGAATTAGTCTCTCTTAGACCTAATCTCACAAAACATACATAAAATATTCTCTAGGTTTCCATTTTTTATTTTATTTTAAATTTAATACCCCAAAATTCGGGATTTCAAAACTAAGAAGTTCTCCAAACCCACATAAATCATTTCCAAAGATATCTTTACTCTCTATTTTCTATGTTGAATTTTAATGCTAGATGGAGTTCTATTCCTAAATTTTTTAAGAGTGTAACTATAGAAACTTCATGTTATATGTTTTGTATCTTGGAGCTGACTGGATCTTTTTATTACATCTCATGGTTTTAAATATTTAATACATGATATGTGTTAAAATAGTAATATAATAGAATATATATGGTGTATGATGATTATTTTGTAATAGATGTAACACCAAATAGAAGATCTCATGTAATTTTTGAGTGGATCTCTTAATTAAGAACCATTACACCATAGTGAGAAATTCATATATTTAAAGAATAATAAATAAACATAAAAACATGTTTTCATTCCTAAATATATATTTTGCTTTCTTGTTTTATTCATTCAATTATTTTCACTAGATTTGTCCATACCATTATTTTACTAAACAAAATTATATGTGATGATTTATATTACTATTTATAGTTGTTTGCATGAGGTAAAATGGGAATTCCACCAACATACTATGATCACAACCGTACATATATGCAATTCAACGATTTACCCTCGAATTATCCTCTAGCCTAAAAAGATCGATTTAATGGTCAATTTGGACCTATTTAATGTACCCTTTGATCACGTTGGACTTTAATTCTAATCCAACTACAAATAAATTGGTCATAGCTGACTGAAGACATAGAGTCTCCAAAAATTCTAAAACCTTCAATTTGTACCTAAAAAAACATATAATTGAGTCTTCCTATTTTATTTTTTAAAATTCTATACAATATTTTTGTGTTTAACAACTTTTATGAAACATATTATAAATCTAGTTTTGTGAAACAGTCAACTCACAACTTATCTATTCTGACTCACGAAATAATAATTATGAGACAATTTCATATAAATTTTATATTTATTTATAATATTAAACAACAATTGTCCATTTGGATAGATGGATTTGTGGACGTATTTGAAATCCATATAGTAATAAATCCATAGGGAGTATTTGAATATATATGAATTTGAAATTTATCACTTTCATTTTAACTAATTTTCAACGTGTGAAATTCGAATTCATTCATTTCAATTTCAATATTTCAAATCCATCTAGGTTTTGACTATGAATTTGAAATTATCATTAATAAATCCGTCTGTGGTATTTTAATAGATATAAATTTGAAATAAATTACATTCATTAAATTATTTTTTAACAATATAATTAGATTTGAAATTCTTTTCAAATCTTAAATTTCAAACCATTATACTCATAAAGTGTTTAAGTGCACATCATCGTTGAGTCATATAAAACATAACATGAGCAGTAGATTACGACCACCCCTACCCCCATGGGGAACATCAGTGGCTGATCATAACCACCACCCCCCCCCCCTCCCCGCCCCCACCCACTCTTCACCTACCACACAAACTCTCTTAGTATTATGCTATATTCCTACTATTATTTACTTCACTATCCCATTTAAAAATGACACTCTCATTGAATCAATTAAATGTTGTTTTAGAGGTTAAATTTTATTTTCAATTATTTATTTATATTGATTTTTTGCAACATTATTTTCAAGTTATCTCTATTAATATTTCTTAACAATAATTCAAAATTTTAATATGATCGTTTTTATCGAATAAATCTGATTTTCTTATCAGTTTTGGATTGTAAACTCCTTAATTAGGTAGAGTACATTTGTCTGTTTTATATATTCTTCAACTTATAATAAAAACTGTAAAGCATATTAAATATATTTTTGATCAGATGGAGTAATTAATAAATAGTGATGTAATTGTTGGAAATTATTTGGATCTCTAAATGGATGGATTGAAATTCAACCTATAAATTTGTAAGATCACGTCCCTATCATGAGGAGCTCGCTTAATTAATACAAGAATTTTAAATCATTTAGGATGATTATATTTAGGAGTTTTAATTAATTAAATAAGTGATTTAATTAATGGTGCATGCCGCATGCACCTTCGCTCTATGGTCTATTAGTCAAATATCAAAATATTGAAAAAAAGAAGAAATTAAGTTATTTAATTTTTTTAATAATATAATTAATATATTTATATGGTCTATTTATTTAATAATATAGTCTATTTATTTAATTATATCTATTTATTTGAAATAATTTTTGAATAAATTACCAAATATTTTTATTGTTTTTATTAAAAAAATTTATTCAATTTATTGATTTTTATATCTTACACAATTAATATTACATATATATTTGAATTATTTTTTAAATTTTATTTGTTCATTTAAGATTGTTAGACTTAATCTCACAACCTCCTCTTCTTCTTCTTATTCTTATTATTATTATTATTATTATTATTATTATTATTATTATTATTATTATTATTATTATTATTAATTTCAGATTTTATTATTATTTTAATATTTTTATAATAGTTTTCAAACTTTTAAACATTTTACAACCGTTCATAAAATGAAATTTACATTTTAAAACTATTTTCCACAGATATATATTAAAATTATAAAATAATTTTCAAAAATTTTAATTTTAATTTTGACAATGTTTAAATTTCATTATTTTCAAAATTTAATAATATCATTTAAGATAGTTTCTTTTGTTATCTCTATTTCTATATATAGATTATAAGATAGCTTATTATGTAAGATATATGTGAAGCTTATTCTATAAGGGTCGTTCACTTCATAGGTTTAGATTGGTTTGAGTTTATAAACCAACCTAAACCTATGTTCTCTTCATGGGTTTGTGACCCGGATAATTGTTTTGGGCCCGGGTTAATTTTTTTTCGACCCGGGCATATACCTAGGATTATGCATGATAAAACATGGGTTTATAAACCCACCAGTTTTTGTGGGTTTATTTTTGTATTTTTCGATTTGCCTAAAATGCCCTCATTTTTTATTCTTTTAATTTAATTCATGGATTTTTAATTATTAAAATTATATATATTAAATTATTTTTTAATCTTTTAAATTATTAAATTTTGGGATATTAAATTATATATATATATATATTAAATTATTTTTTAATCTTTTAATATATTAAATTATTAAATTTTGGGATATTAAATTATATATATATATTAAATTATTTTTAATCTTTTAAATTATTAAATTTTGGGATATTAATTTATATATATTAAATTATTTTTTAATCTTTTAAATTATTAAATTATTAAATTATTAAATTTTGGGATATTAAATTTTATATATATTAAATTATTTTTTAATCTTTTAATATACTAAATTATTAAATTTTGGAATATTAAATTATATATATATATTATATTATTTTTTAATCTTTTAAATTATTAAATTATTAAATTTAGGGATATTAAATTTTATATATATTAAATTATTTTTTAATATTTTAATATATTAAATTATTAAATTTTGGGATATTAAATTATATATATATTAAATTATTTTTTAATCTTTTAATATATATATATAATTTAATCATGGATTTTGAATTATTAAAAATAAGGACACAATCGTCATTTCATATTTTTTATTAGTCCTAACTGACAAAGCAAACACAAAATTTGAATTAAACCTACATTTGCAAACCCATAATCATTCAAACAAAACATAAAATTTAAATCAAACCTACCACAAAACCTACATATCAAACACCCAAATAACATCATTTTTGTTTTTGATGAACAGTAAAAACCCACCATTTTTAACAATCTTAACAAACTCATCCTTCAAAGTGAACGGGCTCTAAGATACTTAAAAATTATATTTTTTTTCTTTTCTTCTATTGACTGATAGTTTGAGAGGAAAAATGACAAATTTGTAAAATGTATCAATTTCTCTCATTTTATATATAATATAGATTATAATGCATTAAACTTTCACATCAGTCGCCCAACAATGTTAGTATTTGTAGTGATAGGGCTCAACTGAACCAAATTTACTCACATTAATATTCGGATTCATTAACATACATAATTACATCTATTGTCATCTTTTCAAAATTTATATTTGGGTTAATTTCAATTTTAATTGTGTATGTAAGACATTTTCCATTTTTTAACAAAATTCTGTATGTAAGACATTTTCCATTTTTTAACAATCAAATATACATTTTTCTATTTTGATCCTATAAGTTTCAGTTTTTTCCAATTTCGGTCAAATTTTCCAATTTTGATTTTGTATGTTTTAATTTTTTTCAATTTCAGTCCAATTTTGATCGGATTCTCAAAATCGCCGATATCAAGTGAGATTTCCTGGCGGCCATACGACTAAGATTGGATTGAAATTGGAAAAAATTGAAACGTATAAGACTAAAATTGGAAAAATTTAAAATATATAAAACCACATTTGAAATTAAACCTTTTTATTTGGTGTGTAATAATGAGACGGGCGATACAAATTATACTCAACAAAATGGTACAAGAATTTTTCAAAATGTTTTGAGATTGTGGTCATATTCACATACAGACACGGGACTGTACGTCTAAGTAATGTCTGAAATTAGTCGAACATAAATTTGAAATGAAAATTAAAAAATAAGGGAAAAAAATTGCAATTAGCAAGATCCTTTAATCCATTTTAATGTTTCTTGTTCCAAAATAACCAACCAAGTGTAAATATAATATCACTGATTAACAATTAACTGTGAAATAAAAGTAATAAAATATAAAATTAAACATCAAATTGGCGTTCGAATATGGGAATGAGGAGCAAATTAATTAAATTAAAGCATTTAATAAATACAGGATTGGGTGTATTTAAAAAAAAAAAAAAAAGAAGAAAGAGATTAATGTGGTGGAGATGAGGAGGAGGTGGCCAATGGCGTCATATCCATGGGATAGCTACCCAAAACCCTCAAAAAGGAGGTAAATTCCTGCACCTCAGCCAAGGCGTTCTGCGCCCTCGTCTCCGCCATTGAGGCCTCGAAATCCACATAAAACATGTACTCGAAATGCTTCGCCGTCCCCATGTTGGCCCGGTTCCGGTGCGGCCGCGACTCGATCTTCGTCAGGCTAATGTTGCGGAACGCGAAAGCCGACAGCACCTTGAACAGCACGCTCGTCCCCTTCTCGTGCGCGAACACGATGCTCGTCTTGAACGGCCGGTCCGTCCGAGGGATCACCGGTTCCCGGGCCAGCATCACGAACCGGGTCACGTTACCCGAGTCGTCCTGGATCCCGTCCGCAAGGATCTGCAGCCCGTACAGCTCGGCGGCGCGTGACGACGCGATTGCCGCCGTGTCCCGGAGGCTGTTCGCCGCGATGTACTCGGCGGCGCCGGCGGTGTCGTCGACGGCCTCGCGGGCTACGGTGAGGCCCATTTTGGTGAGCGTGTGCTCGCATTGGGAGAGGGCTTGGGGGTGGCTGATGACGCGTGTTAGGTACTCCTTTCTGACGCCGGGGAGGGCGAGGAGGCAGTGGTGGACGGGGAGCTGGACCTCGCCGACGATGTGGAGCCGGTGGCGGAGGAGGAGGTCGTAGTTGCGGTGGATGGAGCCGCCTAGTGAGTTCTCCACCGGCAAAACGGCTCTGTCGGCTATCCACAGCTCCACGGCTTGGAACGCCACTTCGAATTGGTCGCAGGGGATCGGCTCGCAATTCGGGTACGCCTTCCCGGCGGCGGCTTCGCTGTACGCTCCGGGGACGCCCTGGTAGGCCACGCGGAGCCGCGAGCCGTGCATCGGCGCCGGTGAAAGGTCGGCTATGCTGAGCGGCGCGGGGGAACCGGATTCCTTGACAGGCACGAGCTCCAGCGATGGGTGGCCGTTGACGGCGGCGGCGACGGCGGCTCCGTTCTGCTGAGAGACGGCTTGGCTGGCGAGAATGGCGCAGGCGGTCTGCCAGTCGTGGCGGGCCCTACTGACCAGGCCCGCAGCGGAATTGGAGGCGCATTGGATGCGGAAACGGGTCGGGTGGGCCCGGTGACCCGGATACGACGGCGTTCGGGGCAAGGACTTGAGATCTAGAGCGGAGGAAGGGGCGATGGAGTGCATGGTGGAGGGGTCAAAATGAATATAAGAAGAAGTAGAGGGGGCAGAGAATAAAAAAAAGCTTGTAGTTCTCTGTAAGAAGGGAACGTGCAAGCTGAAATAAAAGAAAGGGGAAGAAGGGGTTTTTATAGTGTGATGGTGGCTAAATCTCATACCTACCCCCTTTTCTTTTTTCTATTTTTTTTTTCCTTTTTTATTTAAAAACATATCCCTATTAATTCTTTGAGATTAGATTGTAACCATATTTTTTTTGTATTTTGTGAAAGATGCTCCCTCACTCACACCCATTACTCTCGAGTCTCTACCCACCCTAAACATACTCTCCACACTTTTTTTTTTTACACAATTAAGAATATATAAAAATGTTAAATATTGTACTTTTGTGTATTTTATGAGATTTATACTATTATTTCTTTTGACTGAAATTAGGAAAATAAATAGTTATAAAGATGAGTAGTTGGCCAATATGAATTTATAGTTATACTATGTGATATTTCATTTATTTAATAATAGTATTAATTTGGTTTTAGTGTTTGAATAGAATAAATATATTTTAAAACAATTTTTTTTTTTTTAGAGATTTAGTTGATTGGGCAAAGTGCAACAGTTTAGATAATTTGATTTGTCATGTGCAACATAAGAAAGTTTGATGGATGAAGTGCAGAAGCTTTTATAGTTTACAAGGTTTAGTTCAATTTATCATCATATTGTTGCAAATGAAAAATATATTTACATTGTCATATAAATATATAATTTATTTTTCCGTCACTATTTTTTTATGATGACAACATTATCTTTCATAATATATTTTTGATATAACATATCAAAAATAATTTCAAATGATATAAAAAATACACAAGAATTTAAATTTTTGATTTATGAAAAAACTTATATTGTTGTAAATATACTTTTCAGTCCCAACAATTGTTCTTTTATACCTTATGTGAGAGTGGTGTATCATGTTTTAGTAACTAAAAGCGTAATTGTTAGTGTGTATATTGCTTGATTTCAAGAATGTTGTGGTCAAATTAATTCAAACCAAAATATCATGACTTAATAAATTATATTTAAATTAATTACGAATTTGGTAGTTTAATTTAATTACTCTAATGATTAGTGACACTATTATATAAGTATTAAAATTATACTAAATCTATTTTTTTAAAAGTCAACAAGTGCATGTTAGCAAGAATATATCACAAAAATAAATATAAGATAGATCAATTTATATCATTCTTCACAAACATTTTAGATAATTAATAATAACTAAGGATAAGAAATGATATTGAAAAATAGCTTTAACTGAAAATAGGAGGAATAATTTATGTGGAAAACTTTTGTTTTATTATCAACACTTGCTCCAATTGTTGTTATTTTATATAATATGAGGATATGCAGTGAATTATAAAATTAATATGCAATTTTTATACTTTAATTTATTTTAGGTTGTTAATTAAATGATGTTAATTGTAGATGACTTAAAATTAAAAAATTTAAGCAGTACGGAAAGAACAGCATTTAATGCATCTTTAATAGGCAAAGTAATTGGAGACCAAATTTACTAGGCTTATTTTCAAGTGGACTTTACACTTGAAATTAGTGTTTTCCAAATAAATACACCGTACCACAATAATGAAAATAATAATAATAATAATACCAAGCACAATAATAGTAATAATAATAATAATAATAATAATAATAATAATAAATCATATTGTAAATTCATATTAAGAAATGGCTACTCTGAGGTTTGAGAACGTAACGAGTAACATTAGATTTAAACCTTAATCATCCTCTCATCCAATTATTGTGTTAATGTGCTAATTAATTAATATATTTGATTATGAATAAGTGGTTTTGTTGTGTAAAATTAGACTAATATCCATTTTAGGAGAGAATAATCTTAGCCACTCATTGCATCACCAATTGCTAATTAGGTTAGACGTCAATTTAATTAATATTTGCACACGAAGACGCTAAATGTAGAAGTTAAGTGGCAATTGTGATCAACTCTTTACATTAATTCTACCTATTTTTCTTTGGTGGTCACTTTTGCTAATCACCCATTAATTCTAATTGGCCCACTTTTAATACAATAGCAGATATTTTTAAAGAAGTTTCCAGAATCAAATATATATGATAACATTGATCGTCTATACACACCTAATGTGTACTCAAAATTTTGGAATCCAAACACCTAACTTGTATTCAAGCTGAAATACACATATACTCCATCAGTGTACTAACTATAAATAATTCATAGAAATCGAGTCATATCTCAAATCCAACTGTTATTTTTCATTTCAACGATTAGGTATATAATCAAATCAAGTTGAATCAAATTGTTATGAGTTTGAATTTTATTTATTTATTTATCCAACGAAGTCCAACTTAATTTACTGAATACATGTAGTATAAAAATTTTAATGAATACAAGTGGTAATTTCTTAATATGGATGATGATGTAAAATTTTTAGATCAATAACACAAATGATAATTTCTCGATGTGGAAGTTTCAATATGGATGGTAATTGGTAACATAAAATTTTTAAACTAGCTAACACGAGTGGTACATTTTTCCTCAAGAAATCTTAAATTGACACGTACACCTAAGTAATGTAAATAATTATATACATTTAAAATTAATATAATATTTAACAAATTCATAAAACTAACGAAAAAGACATTAATTTACATAGGTAAAATACTAAAGGAAAATCCAGCAACAATTACATAAAAAAAAATAAACACAAAATTACTATAAATAGATTAAATTACATAAAAAATGAACATAAAATTATTGAAAATTCTAATGAAATGTAAGATGTATTTTTCCCAATGATCCAAAAGGCCCCCTTAAACTGTCTTATTGTCAAATTAAAAATATCAAATGCACTAGTAGGTTTTGGTAGTTAAAGACCATATCCTTTTCTGCTTAATTTGTTGTTAATGTTCTCAAAAGAACCGATGTTGTTTGGATCAAGAATTGTGTCCATATTCATCATTAGCATGTTATCTTATCATTAATTGATCCATTTTGTATTTGTGATTTTCCACCTCAATATCTCGTTTTTTCCCAGCTGAACTTAATAATAATTCTCGAAATTTCCGGCCATTTGAAAATATATACAAAAATAGACACATTTTCAACTTATATTTCCATTTCAATTTGTATGTATTGAACCCGTCTGACTGACCGATGTGATGAAGAACAACCACTAATATTTTCATTATTAATTAAAATTGATAAAAATGAACACAGTGATGGATTAGAAGAAATATAGGACTACTTATTAATTTTTTTTGTAGGTGAAACCACGTCAATAATTTAAATTTACACATTATATAATTTTCGGGACAAATCACACATAATCAAATATATAATTTCGTTGCATCAATCTTTCATTTGCACGCTCTTAACACATGACGTTTTCTTCTTAATTTTCACTTTAATTTTCAGTCAAAAAAGGCAAACGAGAAACTCGTTTTCTAGTCATGGGAGTCGAAATTTTGTGGAAAATGATTAAGGTCTTTGTGATGCTTTTTCTATGAAGATCACTTCAATTTCAGTATTGCTTCATTGAATTTCCTCTTTCTTGTTTGGGTCCATATATAATTGCAACTTTTAGTCTTTTAGTATTCTTAATTACTTTTCTAAACGAAAACAATATTCGGTATGAATTTCTTCTGAATTTTTTGTGAGCTTATGAAACATCTTAAAATTAATATGTATCAAAGATTAAGAAAACGAACTTACACATCATAATAAAATTTCCAGTTTTATAAACAATATTTTTAAAATAAAAGAAATATTAAGTTTTCTTCTTATTTTTAATGTCATCACAATTTTTTTAAACATATTTATTGAAATTTCATGGACCCTATTATCTTAAGATTTTACTGATATATATACACACGCACACAGGATCTTATTCAAATATTCCTAAATCTAATGTTAAATACTTTGTCAAGAACCTTATTTTAAAATAAAATTAACATACATTTATAATTTTTTTTGGAGTTATTAAATATATACTCCCTTAATTCTATTTATCAATGTTTTGGATTCCTCCCCCAAAAATTAAGAAAAACAATAAAAAAAAATAACTATTACACCATTAGATAAGCTTAAAAAATTATAATAGTTAAATTAGTAAGATGATTTTTTTTGGAATATAGAGACAGAGATAAACTTGAAAGTAATGATAGATTATAGCTAGAATCTCAATAATTTTCAACAAAAATTAAACTCCACAACATCAATTAATCGAAGGGACTACGAAATTAGATTTTTTTCTTTCTATAAATATGATATCCACTACTTTTGACTTGACTAAAAGTCTAAAATTGAATCAACTTGGCTCATTTGATCACATGATAACAAATCAGCTATATGTAAATCATGTAATACATATCAACATATATAATATGTTGACCAAACAAAAACACACGTAAATAGATCAGATTCTTAGACTTTTGATATATATATATATATATATATATATATATATATATATATGGTTGATATAGTCACTATCACTATATCAGTGCACCTACTTTGAGAGGAAAAGAATTGAAGAAGACTGATTATTGAGTAATAGTCAACTATGAAAATATAATGAAATTTCTCAGGGGCTTCGAAGAACAAGCCTTTACCAAATTAAATAAAAAAGCCTGCATGGGGTACATTGTTTATTTGATTTATAACATTTATTAATAATGTAACTAATCATAGTTTTTGGTATCGAGATCAAAACTGAGATTAAAGTCACAAGTTTTAAATGGTGCCTTGAGAAAATATCCAAATAAATATAAAGGATGCCCACGTTGTCTAATGTTGACAGCTCGTTCGGATTATTTATTACATTTAGAATTTTATTTTTACATTTTACTATTTTTAATATATTTCATATAGCGATCTATATATTGTGTGATTTATTGCATGTTATAAGATGTGGTGATTATTGTGAATTACAAAATGAAAAATAAATTATAACAAAACATCAAATGTATGTTGTACGCATGGACACAGACCCATATATGAGGCAACAAGGGTCAATATAAGGTCATTGAGCCACCTGAATTTTTTTAAAAGACTAGGTGTAATGTAGTCATTTCACATGTGTTATTTAAAAATAAACGCAAAAACTTATATACATTTATTATGTTTATCAGTAACAATCACCTAACTCAATCCTCAATAAAATATTCATTTATTTATCTTCCACCTGCACAATCCACAATCCAATCCAATATTTTTTTTCTCATTATTTAATAATTGTATATTATTTTGTAAGTCTTTTCTATTATATTTAAAGATGTAAAAAAATAGATAAAAAAATATTTGATATATTAATTCCGCAATTATAATAAGGAAAAAAAAGAATATCTTACATAAAAGGTTGTTTTATTTATAGGTTAGCAATTAGAAATGAAGGTTAGCTAGTTTATATATAGGTTAGTGATAGGGAATATTTATAAAAATTTTGGGAGTTTGAAAAATGATTTGGATTGTTTGGATCCATAATAGGAAATGATAGAAGTTTGATGAAGAAAAAGAGAACTTGAGATTGTGAGACAAGAGAGAATGAATTTCGGATTGGTGAGAAAATATGTCAATATTTGACTCTATTTGTAGAGAAATTTTTTTATGAATTTTGATAATTTTTAAAATTCTTTTTAATAAAATTATTTTCAATATCAACAATTTAATTATATCAAAAAATAAATCTATCATCACCAATGAAATGGTGACACATGTCACTTATGGATCAAAAGAGAATGAAGTTGCAAGGTTGTGACATTGACCAATGTCATAACACTCATCCACAATTTTTAATATTTTATTATTATAATTTATTTGTCATTTAGTTGTGAAATCCACCAAATATCACCGATAAAGTAAGTATTAGGATTCGTGTCTCCAACCCGATCCATATCACCCACCCATCCACCCATTCACATGCCTTTTGCTTTCTTTTTTCCTCCTTAACTAGTGATGCACCATCTCCTCCATCTTCTTGTTTTATTTTTCTTTTCTTTCTTTCTTCTTCTTCTTCTTTGAATGACATCATCGTCTTCTTTTCTATTTTCTTCTCCTTCTTCTTCAATGAATAGTTTCAACTTTCATGTTTGTAATTTCTTTTTTGAATCATAATTTATATTTGTGATTTCTTCTTCTTCTTCTTCTTCTTCTTCTTCTTCTTCTTCTTCTTCTTCTTCCTCTTCCTTTTATTTTTTATCTTCGTGGTTCAATTATTTCATTGTGGGTTACTGATTATTTTGATTGTCATGTCATTCATCTTCCACTTCTATTTGTAGCAATTTTGAGGAAGAAGATGATGAAAATCGTGCAATTAAAATTTTAAGATTTTAAACTTATACTCTACAATACACTGAAACCTTTTGAGTATATGCGTAATACCTTTAAGTTAACAAGTAATATATTTACATGTAACAAATAATACCTTAAGTAATATCTTTCACTAAAACAAATTAACATCTTAAGTAATACCTTATGATATCTTATGAGTATGTTTACATTTTACTTATTCAGTAAGAGACATTAGTTGTATGAGTATAATGTATTATTTGCATATTCATAAGGTATTAGTTGCATAACTCAAAATATATACTTACATTTTACTTGTTCAGTGAAAGATATTATTAGTTTGTATACTCATAAGGTATTAATTGCATACCCTTAAGGTATTACTTGTATAACTGAAATACATGTTTACATTTACTTGTTCAGTGAAAAGTATTAGTTGTATGAGTATAACGTATTATTTGCATACTCATAAGGTATTAGTTGCAAAACTGATTATATGTCCACATTTTACCTGCTCAGTGAAAAATAGTAGTTTGTTTACTCACATATAAGGTATTGCTTGTAAAAATTAAATATATATTTACATTTTACTTGTTTAGTGAAAGGTATTAGTTGTATACTCATAATGTATTACGTAAGTTACTTTGTTTTGGTGAAATTTATTAATTAAGGTATTACTAATTGTTACATGTAAATATATTACTCGTATAACTTAAAGGTATTACTCATATACTCAAAAGGTATCTGTGTACTGTAGAGTATAAGTTACAATATTAAAATTCAAATAAGCGATTTTCATCGCTTCTTCCTTAAAATTTCTCAAATAATTTCATATTTTTACAATTATTTATTTTCACTAGAAGCCAAAGACAATATAGATAGATTTTTCTACCATATTTAATCAATAATGTGATTGTCCCTCCATAATATTTTCGCAAGAATTCACCAAATTATAGATAATCATTGGAAATATCAAATAAATTGGGAACAATATAGAAAAACAGTAACAAAAATTATAGTCATAGAGAACGTTTCATTATTGTTGTGTTTCTTACCACACTGTAAAGATCAGATTCCTCAAATAATTAAAATAGTTGTCGTATGTTGTAAGAAGAATAATTGATTTAGAAGTGGTTTTACTATGTGAGACAAATGTGGAGAGAAGAAAAGAAGAGAATATTAAGGAAGAGAAGAACATACACAACAGAATAGGATGGATAAAGAAGAAAAAAAGAGGAGAAAAAGAAGAGAAGATCGTGAATGAAGAATAGAGAAAGAATAAGAAAAGTTGAGAAGAAGAAGAAGGCAACGTGTTTTTAGGGCAATAGAAAAAAAAAAAAAAAGAAACAGATCAGGCGGGGCACGGATCCTAGGATCCATACCCCAAAAGTAACAATCCCTACTAAAAAATAATATGTTTTATATGTGTTTTAATTCAAAGGAATATGTATTTGTTTAACTTTATGTACTTGCATGATTTAGCTAGACATGAGTTTACATTTAGCATGTTTCGTTTAGCCCACTCCCCATATACGTACAATCATTTATTTTTAATAATATTTTTGATATGTATATATACAAACTTCAAAAATCATATAATTTTGAATCATCCAATTTTTTTGGGGAAAAAAACTAATTTTAAAATGATATTAATTAGTTGAACCCCTAACTAAATTATAAAAATTGTTGAAATCAATTAATCACATCATGGTTGATATACAGATTTTTACTACACCGAAGTTTGTGGGTTTTCTTATATATGATGTGGTAAATTTTGGTGATATTGAATTTTTAAGGATCAAATAATAAAAAAAAGTTGTAAAAATTCCTAAATTTATACGATGTGGCTGATTTCAGCAATTTTATTAATTTCCGATTTTTTTTTTTAAACTCAAATTGGATATTATTCAAACAAGCATGAGCAAAACTCAAAAGTCTTGAAGTAGTACAAGTTGTTTCATTAATTCCTTAAATTAAATATATTACAACTTTTAAAAATTCTTCTAACAAAAATGATATGCTCATCCAAGCACGATTAAGAAATTAAACATGCAAATATTACCGTCATTTAATTTGACACTTTATCAATTAAAACAAGAAGAACATCTACACGAAACCTCCATTTGCCAACCTTGGTTAAATGCATTGTTCCTAGATTAAATAAATCTCATATTGTGAAGAAATAATAGAAATGGTTAAAATTAATGCTACACGTGGAAAATCATAACTAAAATAAAAAGTTTTAGCCACTTGGAACGGGGATGTCTAAATTCTAGAATCTTGGCTTCTTCTAGTAGAAGTTTCTGAAAAATAAATTAAAAAATAGAATTAGATGAGTATCTATTTAATTTATTAAAAAGCTGTCCTTTGGACTATGGAGGCAAATGACACGATAGTAACCAAAGTAGGTGGTACTATTAATTTATCATTATTTATTGTTTGTATAAGTGATATGAAAATAGATGATTTATTTGCCATCAACATTTTGAAAATGTAAAATGGTATCATCTTCAATTTTCAACAACATAAATATTTACATGAAATCTTATCACAGAATTTCGGTACTCACAATTTAAACATCATTTTCATAAATTGAGTTGTAAGTTATGAATCGATCTACCCATCTTATATATAAAATTAAATTTGTGAGATAATCTCCAAAAATCTTATTTTTTTAAAGAAAAGTACAACAATGGATGTAATAGGACATGATTTACCGTTGATTTATTGGTTCAGTCACTTAGTTTAACAAAAAAAGAAAAATAGATGTTATTTTGTTTCTGAAAATCTTTATCGTGCAAATAAAATAGAAAAATTAAGTATAGGCAAAAACTTTTGTGTCCCTAGGATATGGATCTTAGATCCGTGTCCCCAACCCAATCCGACATGGTTGGCTCAAAAAACGGGTCCACGCGCTCCCCACGCGCGCGCACACACATCCCACGCGCTTTGAACGTGCGCGCACCTTCAACGTATCCCCTGTCGCGCTCACCTTGAAGGTATCCCATGGATACCTTGAAGGTATCCCATGGTCAAGGTATCCACAGGTATACCTTCAAGGTATCACATAGATACCTTCAATACCTGTGCGCACTTCAACACACCGTGCGCGCACACCGCGTGTTCATGCACCCACGCCGCGCACGCACTTCACGCTCATGCACCCACGCCGCGCGCACCTCACAAACTATGCGCCCACGCCATGGATACCTTCAAGATATATATGTGGATACCTGAAAGGTAATCCATGGGTACTTGAAGGTATACATGTGGATACATATGATGTTTGAAAAAAGGTATTTCATGGATACCTTGAAGGTATACATGCAGATACCAAAAGGTATTTCATGGATACCATCAAGTTATACATGTGATACCTGAAAGATATTCAATGGATACCTTGAAGGTATCCTTGTGGATACCATGCGCCCACACCATGGATACCTGTGCGTCCATGCACCCACATCGGGCGCGCACCTTCATTTGAAATAGGTGTGATACCTTCAAGATATCTCATGGATACCTTGATGGTATACATGTGATACCTTGAAGGTATACATATGATACCTTTTTTGTATATATGAAAAAAAAATTAAAAATTAATGTGGGGTCCACGAAATGGACCGGGGACACGGATCTAGATCCGTGTCGTGTCCTCGGGACACAGGAGACACACCCTTAAGTATAAGATTGGGGTTTGATGATGTGTTTGAGTTGACCGCGATGGTAAATGCCTTACATTGAGTCAACTCAATCCTCATTGAAATTGTAATTATTTTGAACTCCACTCTACTCATATATATATAGAGGAAAGTATTCAATTTACCATGAAAAATATAATCATTTATATTTTTTACCATGATATATAATAGTGTTGAAATTTATACCACAAAATATAATAGTATGCCACTTTCTACCACAATTTTTGTCAAAGTCAACTATGATGAAATGACAATTAATATAACTTTTTTTTTTTTGCAAAGTAGAAGTACACGTGTAGGGTGAAGGTAACAACTTTTAATTTGGCAATGCAAGTATTAATTTGGCCATGCAACTATTCAATTAGAAGGACACGTGTAGTGCTAGGGTTGCAACTATTAGTTTGCCCATGCAAGTATTAATTTGGCCATGCAACTATTCAACCTAATTTTTTGTTTTTTTTTGTTCTCATTATTTATTGTTGGGTTCATTGCATTTGTATATGCACGTGTTTTAATTTTATTTTGCAACTACGAGTTACTATGACACCAAATTTTTTGTTTTTTTCTTCTCATTATTTATTGTGAATTCACTTTATATTGTGAATTCACATGCAATTTTCCTGTGTTTTCTCCATCTATATATGTTGATAATTTCAGTAAGAAATTATCATACAACATTTTGACGAACAAATTATCTGTAAAAAAAATTAGACGTTTTGGCTCTTGGAAGATTGGAAGAAATATCGTTGAAATAAGAAAGGTATGTTCAATAGCGTTGAACCCTAATTTGTTTAGGGATTAGGTTTAATTTGTTTTAATATATGCTTGAATTCATGTTTGGAATGTTGAATTAAGGTTTAATTTTGCATTTGATAGGGTTAATTTGTTTGAATATGTTTTTGAATTCATGTTTGAGCCGGTTAAACGGGCATAATCGACGTTTAGGGTTTCGATTTTATAGTATTAAACGTGATTATATGGATTAATCACGTTGAACCCTATAATTATAGTGTTAAATGTGATTAAAAGTAGAAATAGTGTTAAACGTGATTATTCAATTTATTCACGTTTAACACTATAATTTATAGGGTTAAACGTGAATAAATTGTAAAATCACGTTTAACATAATAAAATTCCGATTTGATAGTGTTAAATGTGAATTTACAATTTATTCACGTTTAACACTATAAATTATAGTGTTAAACGTGAATAAATTGAATAATCACGTTTAACACTATAAAATTCGAATTTTACAGTGTTAAACGTGAATTTACAATTTATTCACGTTTAACCCTATAATTTATAATGTTAAACATGAATAAATTGAATAATCACGTTTAACACTATAAAATTCGAATTTTATAGTGTTAAACTTGAATTTACAATTTATTCACGTTTAACCCTATAATTTATGGCGTTAAATGTGAATAAATTGTAAATTCACGTTTAACGCCAAGCACCGAGAAAACTCGGCAGCTGCCGAGGCCGCCGAGATTTTCACCCGACGCCGGGTGCGCGCTTGCGCGCGTGCGCCCAGTCTTGTTTTCGATCGGATGCCCATTTTTTTTTCCATCGGACGTCATCATCGAGAGCTGCAGACGAGAAGTCTATGACCGAGGGTCGTGGGCCCGATCAAAGTCAACCCTTTGACCAAAATTACCAAAATACCCCTAAACTTAAAACACCCCGTTTGAGCTCGTTTCAACTCCGATTGAGCTCATTCTTTTTTCGTTGTCATCCAAATTTCATTCTCTATCATCTTAGCATTCTAGACTGAATTTTCAATCTCGTTTCTTCAACCTCAATCTTTAGATCTCTATGGAATCTCGCGTCTGATTTCGAAATAATTTATTAATTTTAGTAATCCCCCTTTAATAATTTATTACTAATGTTAATAATTAATTTTTTTAATTTATTGGGTTAATTAATTTGATTATAGATCTAATTTTATTTAAACAAAGATTTATTATGTTTGGAAGCAAAATCCACTATTAATTATTTAGTTTGTTGATAAGAAAATTATTATGTACCTATTGTTTGTTTCTCAATTGTTATAATCTCTCGTTGAGACATTTAAATATTTATTTATTTATTTTAGTTTATTTGTTATTTATTATGTGTTTTATGGTACTGACAATCTTCTAAATTTTTTTTTCAGTGTCCACCGAAAAATGGCAATTGAAGTTATTGTATGGTATGGAGGCTACTGGGAAGGTTTAGAATACACCAACGGTTTTGAAGAGGTAATTCACCTTCCTGAAAGAATCCTATATGATTTAATGTCCTCTATTCATGAAGTTATCCGTGCCGACATGACGCAGTGGAGATATGTGATTCACTCACTAATTGAAACTGACGGGAGGGTGAAGAAGATAAAAATAAAGAATACAACCGTTTTGCAACGAATATTGTCGCTCTTGTTGTTTTTGTTACCCTGACGAGGTTAGACATTGGACAATCCGATATTGTCGTGTCTGCAGAGCCTGAAAATACACCACATGTAGGGGGATCGTCTTGTCACGATCATCCAGAAGACACCATCACGACAGATGACCAAAGTCACCGGTGTGGTGAAATTAGTGTTCCGTTTTCTTCTAGCTACACGGATCCGAAGTCTTATGTGTACACCGACCAAAATCCCTATTTTGGTTCTGTTCCCCTCGGACTCCAATCCGATGATGGATTTCAGGCAAGATGGGGAATACCCTATGAAAATGACAGTAGTCGATTTGGGAGTTCTTCGGGGATGCAGTGGGACCCTTTACCACCGGATCATAATCGAAATGATTTCGGTGGCAGACTCGATTTAAACAGCACTCCTACATGGGTCGGACAAGAAGGGTTGCAATCACGTGGAGCATTTGATGAAACGGGATGTGATCCAACGCCAGATCATGAAGATGATGATCCAAGTGGTAATCCTGCACTCTTGATTACTTCATTTCATTTTGATTGTAGTGAATTCATCGGTTGCATTATTTGTGATTATGTCTATCTGTATGTAGGTTCGGACAATGCAGTTGACGATTTCGAATTAAATACTGATCAGGAGAATGCTTTGAATGCTGAACAACGAGAGAAGCATGAGCAATTTTGTACGTACATATTAAGACCGGAATGGTCTATTCCCGATATGTGGGAAATTGAGTTACCCAATGAAGGGGAGTTCGAGGGGGGTGAGCAAGTTACACACGTTTTACAAAAAGGGTCCACCTTCCTCAGTAAAAAGGAAGTGCAGATGCTGTAGGCCAACATTATCTGGAAAATCAAGTAGAATATCGCGTGGACCATTCCGATAAACACAGATGGTTTGTGAGTTGTAGGCAACAAGACTGTACTTTCACCCTTCATGCAACCGAGAAATTTGACCTTTGGAAAATCTCAAAGATTGGGCTCGAAAGATAATTGAGAAGTGATTTTACGAAAGAAGAACGGCTGCTCAAAATAGAGAAGAAATTCTAACAAGTGTGATACATGATCAACTTATAAACGTATCTGAACTGATATGATTTCAACGTAAGTTATGTTCAAAATCAGTATAATGTAATGTGCTTGATATAAATTATACTTACGCTATCAACATCCCTCTACCAAGGTCTAATGCGTCCCCATCTAGGATGTGTACCTCTGATGTAGGGCATCAACACCTCCAGAGATGCAGCTAGAAAGTTCTCCCTCGTGACAGACGTTACGTTTTTTTTGTGTTCTGCCTCACCAGCATGCGCCTCCTCAAAAACAGCCTTGCATTTTTCCTAAAGAAGTCATTACAATTAAATGTTAGTACTATTTCAATAGATAATAAATCATTACAAATCTGAGTGAAAGAGCATTACAAAAAAATGTGTGTCCACTATAAGAAGCTTGCCAGCTAAAACACGATCGGGTCTAACGCCGACGAACTTTGCATTTGTTTGAAGAATGCTGAGATATGCATCAATCGGCTATAGAACAAGACCAAGCGTCAATACTCTCACACCGTTTGCCCATACCCAAATAGTAAAAATATCTACATTTACGAACAAAGAGTTTGTAATAAGAATACATACCTGATAGTTGACGTCCACACCCGGGGCCACGAATGCACTGAAAAGTTCAGGACCTACTGTGTAGCCGGTACCCACGTTAAGCCTGAAATGTTAAAGAAAATTTGGTTAACACTAATTACCCGGAAAATTTGATTTATATGTTGACGAGATGGGAGACGCACTGTTCGGCATTAGAACCGGATGCCATATATCTCTCAAACTCCTCCTCCTTTGCGAGCAATCTTGGTCGTCTTTCATCCCGAATGAATGGGCTACAGACGTACTTGCTCGGGACTCTCACTCTCACATTTCGGATGGCGGCACTTGTCTGAGAAATATGGAACGATGAGCTCGAATATTCGGATCCTTCCACGGAGGGGGCCGGTGTGTAGGGTACAAGGGCACCACCAGCTGTAGAGGTCCTCAAATCAAACTGTACAACTGATATAACTCTATGAGATTCACCAGTGTCAGGGGGCAACAGGAGTAAATTCCTGGACAACATCCTCATGTACACCCAGATCCTGCTCAAAAGGTGGATCCGCTGGAAAATAGGTGGACTCATAAAATCCGGGTCCATGGCCGCGATAATCTGGCTCACCCGATGGGTAAAACTGCTCGTGATACGAGGGTACTTGTTGGTAGTAGTCCGCAATCCCAGACTGAATCATGTTCGGGATCTCCAACTCCAAGCGTTCTATGTCCTCGCGTCGGCTCTCATCCAGGTGTCTGAAATTGTCATCGACATATCTCCGCATCTCAGAGAACTGATCCCCAACGTAGACTCTCATACTCATCATGCTTGCGTTTATTGTTTCAAAACCAGTGTTGAACATGTTCTTCAGCTCATCAAACATCTGTCCAACACTGGATGGATCAAACTGACTCGGATATGATGAACCTGGCTGGTCGGCCATAGGAGATGCATGTGGAGGATGCACCGGCGACTGATGGTCAACAAATGCATCGCGATGCTGTGTCTGATATGCTGGATAACCCTCATTCTGATAACCCTCGGTGTTGGAGGTGGGCAGCCAACCATCACTCTATCTCGAATTATCATGCATATCTGATATAGGGACCTCTACGTAGTGGTATGCTCTACCCTGATCGTCCTCCTCGGTCTGATGCTCGGCCATACCATCGGTACTCTGCTTCGTGGCCGGTAAGTCGCGTTGGGCAGGCCGCCGAGAACTCTCCCCCACTGTTCGAGTCGACAGCCTTGGTCGACCCCGACGGGACCCGGTTGGAAGCTGAACCCCCTCTGTGAGATTATCGTCAATGTACTTCATGTATATCTGTCGAGTCTCTCGACTCTCGACCCTGAGATTCTCGTAATACACAAGACCCTGCAGTAGAGGTAGTTACAATAAAACGAATTAAAAATACCCGTAAGTACGTGGAAAGAAAGATAATTAAGCATATATGTGTAAGCTATGACCGAAATCAACATACCTCCTGATCTAGCTCCCTCGATACGTCGTCTAGTGGAAGTTTCATCGACCACCTCAAAAGTCTTGGCAACACCTTGTGAGACTTCGAAAGATGCTTTCCGGCATACACTCCGGTGTATGGAATCACCTCGAAAGCCCATACCTACAAAGTTACAACAACAATTCACATTTGTAAGTACATTACATTTTGACATCAAAATGTGGAACCAAACAATTGACAACTAATACTAACCATTACGGCCAAAGAGAATTCGTAGAAGTGGTAGGTCGGGGGCCTGCTCGCAGTTGGGTCCGGCAGTGGCGAAGGTAGCTGTTTGATTTTGTTCAGAAGGTGAAGATAAGAAATCTTACCCCATGGAAAGGTATCTCATCGCTCCTCGTCCTCCACCAAGTCCCAAACCCAAGGGTCAACTGAAGTGGTTGACGGGTCGACTCCGAGTAAAATG
Source organism: Scutellaria minor (assembly GCA_954870855.1). Taxonomy (NCBI): domain Eukaryota; kingdom Viridiplantae; phylum Streptophyta; class Magnoliopsida; order Lamiales; family Lamiaceae; genus Scutellaria; species Scutellaria minor. Next base: position 9,291,603 of record OX940729.1, read on the forward strand.
CTGTATAGGAGGATAATCTTAGCAATCTTCATCGTGTCATCCCGACAAGATACGAACTCCTCCGCCCTAAATCTCCTCAGAAGAGCCGCCACAATAATCCTATCCCCGACAGGGCTGACTCGATAAAACACACCATCCAACAGCTCAGGATGCTTTAGAACAGCCGGTTTGAAATCTGAGTCGCCAAACCGTAAACCCGTCACGAGGGCGAACTCTCTTCTTGAGAATCGACATAGACGATGGTCTCCACCTATATGGAACCACACCTCATCGGCGTGGGTTTGGGGCCCACGCACCTCACGTGACATAAGGGCGTGCAGAAAGCTCTTGTAACTATAAGACTCAGTAGCCCAACGTAAGAAATGGCCGACACAGCTTTTCTCAAAATCAGCCACACATTCAGTATCAGTTTTCTTTAAGACAACCTTTATGAAGCCTAATACTCTAACACGAGTGTACGAGTTAATGTAGGCTTGTTTTGTCTGATAATCCTCACGTACCCAATAGACCTGAAAAAATATCAAAAAATATTCATATTAATTAATACATTAATATATAGATTGAAAGAACACAAGCGAATTAGTGTCTAACTATCTGGCTAGAAAATCAATATATGAATCTTATAAAGCTGGGTGCTTTAGTTATTCAAATTAGTTGAGCTAGATAAAACGTGGATTACTAAATTACCAAAAAAAAAGGGAAAACGGGGACTATTAATGTAACATCCTCGACCAAAACATGCACGTAATTTGGGCATTCATTTCATGCATTATATGCATTTCGTATTATTTATATGTTCTCTCATAATTGGTGTTGAGAAAACCCTATCATAATTGGTTAAGATTATAATAATGTTAGAATTTAAATTTATACATATGTGTACACACGTGTGTTATATATGAAATGGGAAATAATATTTAATTAATATTATATATATATAAAAAAAGAATAAAAAATAATAATATTAAATTAATAAATAAAGAAATATAAAAGAAAGTAAAAGAATAAATGAAAGTCTTACAGAATTGAAATGACGGTGAGGCGGTGGAGAAAGTAAATAAAGAAAAAGAAAGAGCAGCGAGGACAGAAACAGAGAGAAAGAAAGAAAGAAAAACAGAGAGGAAAGAAGAAAAAAAAGAAGAGAGAAGGGTTTGTGATTTTGGATTTGTTTTTTCACCGTTTTTCTTGAGATTTTGAGGGGGAGCTCGTGGTAACATGCTTTTCGATTTGATCGGAGTGAATTCTCAAAGATAATCCCAAAAAGGTACAAAGAAATTAGTGAATTATATATATCCAATTCTCGTAATTCATCGGATATTTTGGTAGCTTTATAGGCCGAATTAGGAAAAACTTAAAACATGAAACTTATAGCTCTATCTTTTAGCTAAACGCAGAAGAAGACCGTAGATGTCTCGGTTAAATATTGAGTGAGATAATGTCAAAAGAATAAAGGTTGCTAGAATCTAGTATTATATATATATATGATGTGATTGTGGCTTAATTTTAAGCAGGTTGGAGACTGAATTTTAAAAAATGCTAAACATGAAAGTTGTAGAGCTATATGTTAAGTTCCTACAGAATTTTACCTCGCTCGACTCGGAATTTTATAGCTCAAGTTATAGGAAAAATACTGAACATAATTAATGAAACATATATGCATTGCATTTCATTGCATAATAGAAATATATATTAAGGGGATGATTAGATTACATTGCATTGAATCATATAGGAGCACGAGCTGTAGAACGGGAAGAGGAACCAGAGCGACGAACATATTGCTTATCATAGCCAGGTGAGTATAAACCGTATATGTGATTTATACGCAATGTGATGTGATTTATATGCAATGCCTGTTATAAGTGTTATATAAGAAATATGTATTGGTATGAAATTGTCATTGGGTCAAATGATATATTGGTAAATGTATACGTGATTATATGTTCAGATGATTGTTGTGTTGCATTACAATTGCACGAAACTAAAAGGCCTGTGATTGGCATGCTATGGATCTGTATACACAGTGGAGACCTACGGGTCAAATTCATATTGGAGACCTACGGGTCTATATACACAATGGAGACCTACGGGTCTAAATCATATTGGAGACCTACAGGTCTAAATCATATTGGAGACCTACAGGTCTAAATCATATTGGAGACCTACGGGTCTATACACAATGACATATTGGAAATCCCGGGACAAATCCAAGCTTGAGCAGTTCACAGAATAATAAACCGGACATAGTGGCATTTGCATATGTTTATGATTAATGTTAATGATTGTTATTGGCTTATTGTGTGAATAAATTAACGATTTATATCCACTGAGTTGCGACTCATAAAAATCGCATATATACATTGTTTTAGGTTCAATAGCTCTTTTGAGGTGGTTTGTATATATAGGTGTCACGCTATACCAGGTCGGCCGGCTGATGCCTCGTGCAAGCTTCTCCTCCTCCTCATTTTGCATTCTGAAACACGTGTATCATGAGTTGTATTTAATATGACTTATACTTAGATATTGGTTGTGTGTTTTAATTTTATATGATACAAGTTATTAAATAATATTCTTATACTTATATGGATAAATGAAATGTCAGTATGACTTGTCTACATGGTGAATATTTTATTGTTAAATATACGTCAGAGGGGTATAGGGTGTCACAATTAAATTGAAACGAAATTGTAAGTCTCACAACCATTTAGTTTATGTTGTTGTACTTTTTTTAGTGGATTATTTACAGCAGATGAATATGAGGATTATTACAGATGGATTAGGAAATTATTTGGCAGTAAGTGTTGATTATTAAACGGATAGTATAGAAATTTCAAAGAATATTCAGCGGGGATTAGGATATTTTGACAACACTTAATTAAAAAATTAGGATTATTAAAGGGGATTATTAAAATTATCTACCTATTATTTTAGATGGATTAATAAATTATTTGGTATTAAGTGTAGATTATTGTACGGAGATTATAAAAATGGACTAAAATTATTCAACGGAGATTAGAATATAATGTTGCGTTACATATGAGATGGGGATTATTAAAGACGATTATTTTTTATAATCTACCTAATATTTAAGAGAATTCGGAAATTATTTGGCATTAAGTGTTGATTATTAAATGGAGATTTAACTGAGCCAAGGACATGTTGTATTTTGATATGATAGAGGATGAAATTTGGATCACAACGAAAAAAGAATGAGCTCAATCGGAGTTGAAACGAGCTCAAACGGGGCGTTTTAAGTTTAGGGGTATTTTGGTAATTTTGGTCAAAGGGTTGACTTTGATCGGGCCCACGACCCTCGGTCATAGACTTCTCATCGGCAGCTCTCGATGATGACGTCCGACGGAAAAAAAAGACGGGCTTCCGATCGAAAACACGATGGGGCGCACGCGTGCAAGCGCGCACCCGGCGTCGGGTGAAAATCTAAGCGGCCTCGGCAGCTTCTCGGCAGCTGCCGAGTTTTCTCGGCAGCTGGGTGGGTGCTCCTCGGCAGCTGCCGAGTTTTCTCGGCGCTAGGCGTTACACGTGATTTTTCAGAATATTCACGTTTGACCCTATAATTATAGGGTTAAACGTGAATAAATTGAAAAATCACGTTTAACCCTATAAAATCACGTTTAACCCTATAAAACGTGATTTTTCAATTTATTCACGTTTAACCCTATAATTATAGGGTTAAACGTGAATAAATTGAAAAATCACGTTTAACCCTATAAAATCCGAATTTTATAGTGTTAAACGTGATTTTTCAGAATTCAAACATGAATTCAAACACTAATTCTGAACAAATTAACCTATCAAATGCAAAATTAAACCCTAATTCACCATTCCAAACATGAATTCAAGCATATATTAAAAAAAATTAAAATTAATTAAACCTAATCCTTAAATAATTTAGGGGTAAACCAAATTCAAATTCCACGTTTAACCCTCCGTTTTTTCAACTAATCCTCAACAAAATCGAAGTGTTAAGACACTTGTCCAACAAATTCAACCAAAATCAACAAATTCTCAAAAAAACATTGCAAATTCGAAGCTTAATTTCAAAAAAATTCTAAAAAAAAAAGGGGTAGTTCACTAACCTCTCCTTCGTTTGACATCTTCGCGTTAAACGTCAATTTTCAGCAACAAAATTGAAGATGTAAACGTGAAATAGGCTGGTCAATTTTTGGTTGAGGTTGAAGGTGAAAATGGAGGATAAAAATCGGCTGTAATTCGTAAGTTTAGGGAGAGAAGGGTTTGGTTTGGGGTGGAGATGAGAGAAAACACTTTTTTGACCAACATTCCCTTTGACCAAGCTTGTTATTGGGTAATAATTGTGGTCATCAAAGTCAATCAAAAAATGTGGTATTTTTTGCCCTAATTTTATAATTGATAGTATAAAGTATCCCATTTTTATATTTTATGATAAAAAAATGTCAATTTTATTTTGGATGGTATTTTTGGTCATACTTAATATTTTTTGTGGTAAATTGGGTTGGTATCCCTACATATATATATATATATATATTAACTGGTAAACTATGGATTTAAGCCAAGTATTCTGAGACTACTTACCTCGAGAAGGATTGGAGAGGAGAAAAATGCCTAAAACGGTGACTTCGCGGCCTCGAAGCTTCCCTTTCTGCTACTTTCTCCTCCCATGGTTTCTCCGCCGCATTCTCCGGCGAGAACGACGTCGTTTCCGACGACGGTTGAGGAATAGTTTCAAAGCAGAATCCATAGGCTATGGAAATTTCATATGGGCTTTTAAATGGGCTTTTCACGTTGACAATGGGCTAATCAAAACTAATAAATGGAGCGGCCTAAATAAAGTCCATTGACGAATGGTTCAAGTTGGAATGGCACCAATGTCCCATCAAACACAATTTAACTAAAATATGAATATTATTTGTGTGTATGTGTATATATATATATATATATATATATATATATATATAGAGGTATTATTAATTATAAGCCACAATTTCTTTAAGAGAGACAGATATTACTATAAATGTATTAATTAGGACATCTCGTTTTCATCTAGTTCTATTGTTAATTTGGGTATGTACTATAACATTTTATTTTTCAAAAAACGAAAAATAATAATACAAGAATAGAAGAGTAGCAATACAATTAGAGCGTATGATCTAGTCCTTTAATCGGTTTGTCCATATTCCATTTGTAGTTTTTTTTTTTCCATTAATTTATCTTCTCTTTTCAACTTTATCTTTTTATACCAAAAGTCTATAAATTTAATAAACAGATAACTTCGATTTTACATTTTTAATTACCCAAAGATAAATTTCAAAAATGAAAAAAAAAAAATCTAATTGAATTTGACAATCTTTAATCTTTCATATGCTAAAATAATAATCATTAAGGACTGTTGTCCAGTTGTGGTCCAATCATTTGCCTCATAAAAAGAAAATAATCCTTACTGTGTTAATATTTAATTAATTTAGTTCTTAACTAAGAAATATTTATATTTCAAAACCCCTCATTTCTTACATGATGATGATGATTGAAAACTAAAATCTCTACATCATGTCATATATTATTCATGAAATTCATGAATCAACTCTATTAATAAAAATCGTACATAACGATTTATATTTCTAAATATTAAATTGTGTTTACTTATTATTTTTGTATTTAAAATTATAATCACGAGACTTCACTTGTTGTTATTGTATAATTTTTTTTTTTTTATATTCATTTTGTAAAATCATTAATGTTGAAAAATCATGTCCTACACAACGCGCTACAAACAAAGATAATATATATATATATATATATATATATATATATTATTATCTATATAAAAGTGTGGATATTTCTTCAAATTTTGAATTGTCTAATATATCCTTAATAAATATTATTATTTAATATCATAATAGTAATTAATAATTTTAATAAATTGTAATTTAGTACTTTTGCATTGTATGGACTCTTCCAAATCCATCTACACCATATAATCCTAATCTAATAAGACTATTAATTCATACAAATCTAAGTAATTCCATTTTTCCATATATGTGTACCATTATAGTTAAATAAAGATAGTTGACGTAGATAATATCTTCACTTATTAATTACAAACATGTTTGGAGATCAAAATTTAAAGTACGATCAATATGGTGAGTGATTTGTCTTGATACAAAACTCATATAATTTTATTTTTTTAAACTGTAGTTATTTTGAAATGAAGGCAATAATTAATATAGTTAATTTTTAAAATTTTTCTCCATTTTTTCATATGTACATTTAAATCTCATTAATTATTTTATCAAAATTGTTGATATGTAAGTAATATATTGATACATTAATTAAAGAATGTGAAAATGACAAATTAAAGTATGATAATATGGTAAATGATCTATTCTGCAATATGAATTAAAAATATATGTTGGGGATATCATGGAATATGTATTGCCCAATTTAGTATTAAATATAACATAATCTGACTAATATATTTTTCTGATTGTTAAAATATAGGTTGTATTTGTAAGGAAACATAAATAATTATTTACTTATTATTTTGAAAAAAATATATGTTGTTATCTCTATTATATTAAGTGAGCTTATAAATGTATGTGTACGTACTTACAATACCATTTCTCATATATTTAATATTATTTAATTTTATAAATACATTATATTAATTTTATTTCTTATATATATATCGTATAAAACTATATTTTATATCTTACAAAATTATATTTTATCTGATTTTTTATCACATAAAATTAGAAAATAAATTTCAACTAATCTTAATAAATTAAATGAGTTTATAAATATATGTGCATATATGAGAAAAAAATATTAATTCATTTTTTATCCTTCATATTTTATCTCTTAAAATTCTTATATTTTATTTGATTTTATATCACATAAAATTAGCAAATAAGTTTGAACTAATTTTAAAAAATTTAATGATCTTATAAAAATATATGCGTATGTACGAGGAAAAATATTAATTCATTTTTTATCCTTCATAAAAAACACATATAATATCAAATAAGTTTCAACTAATTTTAATAAATTAAATATACGTACGAGGAACAATATTAATTTGTATCTTATCCTTCATAATAAAACACAAAATTAGTAAATAAGTTCCAACTAATTTTAATAAATTTAATGAGCTTATAAACGTATGTGTAGATACTTATAATAACATTCCTCAAAGGACAATGACCATTAATTCGTTTCTTATCCTTCATCAAATTATATTAGTTTGTTTATAGATATTTGGATTGTTCTACTTTCCAACTTCACCAAATTATATTAGTTTATTCATAAATACTTGATTGTTCTATTTTCCACCTTCACTAAATTATATTAGTTTATTCATAAGTTCTTGATTGGTCTTCTTTGATGTAGTTTTTATATTTTTAGTAATCACATAATTATGCTTATTGAGTCAAAAATATATAGATAGAAGAGAAATGTGGCATAAAAGAAAATATTCAAATTTGAATACTATTCAAAAACAAGACTATATTGATAAAAACAAGACTATATTGCATTTCATTTCATGTCTTAATTAGTTTTTAAATTCACAATTAGACCTTCATTAAGTGATACTGCATGGAGATTTTATTTTTTAGTTTTCCATTCAACAAATTTTTTCCATGTTAATTAGGTTTCTCTTTTATTTATGAAAGGGATTAGATATCTCTTTTTCTGTATTTGCTGAAAATAATGCTCTAAAGTTTGGTGAATGAATTCTCAAAATGTGAAGTTTATGTTGATCTATATGTGTTGCTTTATGTTGAGCATTGATGTCTTGATTGTATTATTATTTACTAATTTTTTATAATATTTTTTTCTTTATCTCTTAAAATTTTCAATTCATGAATCTATTTCTAAAATACACTAATTAAAAGAAATGTCTGATTGCATTTATCGTGGTGCTTTGAGATTTGAATACGAGCCATCTATATTTTATTGTGATATATGAGAAATTAGTATGCACCAAACTTCCTACAGATATAGAAAATTTTCTAGAACCATAAGAATTAGTAAAAAGACATGATTCATGACCGTGTTGTGATAAAAATCCTAAAAATTCATACATGTCCAAAGAAAAATGTAAATATCACTCCCATGAATATATTATGGAATCACCCTTCACGATAAAGATGGATATCTCATTTATAAAAGAAGAAAAACAGGCATTGATGTTAATGTACGTAATGCACAACTCGACAATCAATGAATAGTACCATGCAATTCATATCTTTTATCTAGATATAATTGTCATATCAATGTCAAGATATGTTCTAAAGTGTCAGCTGTAAAATATTTGTACAAATATATCTACAAAAGGTCATGACCGAGTGACAATTAACATGACCCAAAAACATAATAAAGATACAATTGATGAAATAAAACAATTCCAAAATGCTTGGTGACTCTCTACTCAAGAAGCAATGTGGAGAATTTTTTATTTCAATTTATATGAAATATCTTCACCCAGTTATCAACTTGCAATTATATCTACCCAACCAACAAAATATAACTTATTGGGCAAATCAATATTCAGAAAATGTTTTGACATAGGACCATACCTGAGTATTGCAATGTGTAGTATTAGTGAATAATATTACATATGATATAAACAAAGAAAATGTTGGAAGCCAAGAAAGAAATGAGATTTTTTTTTATTTTTTTAGATTAGTTTTTATCCAGATTTTTATAATATTAAACTTCTTTTTTAAAAATTGCAGCATGAACAACATATTTCTATGTTTTATTATAATTTTTTAATGTCTGCATAGAAATGATTATAATATCAATTACTATTTCTAAAAAAAGTATATCCATATTATGTAACAATATTTTTTTTCTCCTTTTTTTAAACAATAACAACAACAAAATTCATCTTTCACGTGCAACACACGTGCTCTTTACTAGTATGTGTGTGTGTATATATATATATATATGAATTTATATTATATTCATATATTAAATTATACTAATATTTGTTTATTACTTCTATTTATTAATAATTATTTTATTCAATTCTTTTACAAAGTTAATGTCGTTAAATAAAAACTCGTGTATTACATGAGGTCTATACTAGTATATACTTAGGGGATAACCATCTAAGAACATATGACATTGTCTCATTGATTTGGTTTCTCTGTCAAAATAGAATCTCAATTTTAAAATTTTTTATTTTGATGAACTTCATGTATCACTCGGGGTCTATACTAGTTAATTACTACTACAAAAGAGACGACAAATGTTATTTTCTGCTACCAACTTCAACAAATATATGTAATCGCGAAAAAAATAAAAAATGGAATAAAAATATCCCCAACTAATGGTAAGCTCATTGATTCACATAATTTTTGTAATTTTCCGCCAAAATTAAATCTTAAAAGAATATTTTAGGACTAAAATTGAAAATCTTAGTATGTTTTAACAAACTCTATATATATAACAGGCCGACTAGCTCTTATTGTTTCTCTTAAATATTGTATAAACCAACACATGCATATAATATAATAAAATAATTTGTGTATATGTTTGTGTTAACAAACAGTAAAAATTAATACAGATTATGAGAAATCAATTGGAAAAATTGGCATCTATGAGAAATAATGTCACAACAATTGAAGTGATAGTACATCAATTGTAAATGTAATCAATTTCATTCGTTACAACACTGACCAATTTGTACTTGCTTTTGACAAAAGCTTCAAGGATTTGGATGTTAAACTATTTCTTGATCGATAACTAAATCAAAATATTCAAACATGTCCACATTGTTAGGCAACATACTATTTGGAAGTTTTCAATCAAAGTAATTCACCAATTGTGCAACCACCAATTGCACTACAGTGAGTTTTAGTATAATACTAAAAGACAAACAGACAAACGAAGTAGGATACAATTCAACTTTTGGTTAAATATTTTCCCAGCTGAAATAAATTGATTTTAACCATACACTTGTTAATAATTTATCTATTTATGATTTTTTACATTTATCATAATTTATCTCTTAATTAAAATGAAAACTTCTCTTTCCTAAACACCCCTCTCAGTTTACATTTTAGTAATGATAATTATTGGATATTTAAATCATTAGATACATAATTAATCATGAGAAATTTACTTTTTTTTTTTCTATACACATTTAGTTTATTTATATTAGTTATAATTTTTTTTTAAAGCAAATTCCATGAAATACACGGCTACAAACCTAATTAATATAAAACAAGTTATATTATTAATTAAATATTCAATTAGATTACACTATTCATTTACTAAATTTAATTTTTAATTTTTTTAATTATAGTATATTTTAATATTTTTTATAATTCTTGTGTATCATATGGGTCCATACTAGTATATATAGAAAGACACATTATTACATCTTCTATTCTAAAATAACCACCATACGCCACTTATATCTGATGAGTGATATTAATATATAACGTGTATTTTATGCTATAAAAAAATACATAACATCAAATATAATAGAAGATCAAATCCAATGTTAAGGGAATTTTGGAGAGAGAGTTGTTAAGAAAATATAATCCATGAGGCAACACTTGAGAGGAAGTCTAACTTAAAAAATTGGTTTTTTTTTTCCACATAAATTTATTAATTTTCTTGCTTTCGCAGTTTCCAAATTACTCAAGCCAGCCACTGTGATATTTTAAAGGTGTAATTAACTAAAACAATTTTTTTCTAACAAATATAAGTATGTTTCAACTGATTAAATAAAAAAAAGTATTTTATTATCCCCAATCCTTCTAACTGATTAAATAAAAAAAAGTGGTCGAGTATATGTGTTTCTGTAAAACCACAAAAATGATGTTGCACAAAAATTTAAAGAATCAACGCATTGGGAGTTGTGAAGAGCACAACCCAATAGAACGGGTGCTTGCGGCGTACGTTCCATGAAGGTGAGTGGCGTGGCCGATATGTTGGGCCCGCGCTGATGACATTCAAATTTTTTTTTTCTTTTTTCCATTTTCCTTATTTATTTGTGTTATTTTCTTTTTACATTATATTTTCATTTTCTAATTGATTTGTATTTTTGTTTTTGGATTTTCAAAATTCTTCTTGATTTAATTATTTTTTTCAATTTCAAATGTTATGCTTTTTTTAAGATTTTTATTTCTAACATGGGAATTTTCAATTTTATTTTGATTATTTTACTTTCAATTTGAACAAGTAAATTCTAATTTTTCGTGTTTTTGCATTTTAATTTTTTTAATTATATATATATATATATTAAGTTATGTTATGGTATTATATAATATAAATAATATTATATTTATAAAAACACATATAAAATGAAGTTGGAAAATTATCTTTTTGGAAACTAATTAATTAATTTTTTATTACAATATCTCATTCTTCTTTTTATTGTTAACTATTTTGGATGTTAATTTAAGTATATCTGGGGTAGTTAAATTAGTTTTATTTAAATGAACTAATGTATATTTTATGATATAATAATCTCAACTGTTTTAATTAAATAACTAAATTTAGAGCACTAAAATGTAAGTGGAGAATATATTTATATGGAATTTTCAATCCTTTATTTTCTTCAAAATATTTTTGGTGCATCTACGTTTCCAAGAATATTTTTTGAGCGGACATGGTTGAACACATGTGAGCATGATTTGACAACAATTAAAAACAAATATTTAATTTATATTATTTCAATTTCAAATATATTTTAATGTCAATTGAATATTATTAATCTCTTGATTAATAAATAAAGTTTGTTCATTTTTTTAAAAATTGTACAAAAAAATAATTAACTTTTAATTGATGCAATATAAAAAATGGGTTGATGGATAATGGGATCACTCATAGTGACTGAATTAATGTTAAATTAATGTAAGAATGTGTAAAAAAAACAAAAAATTTAATTGTATATGTATAATGTGGAACCCACAATAATAGATGTAATTAACATCCATTATTATGGGTGCTCTTACCTAAAGTTTTGTTTGAATATATTTTAACATGATAATATTTTTCACGTATGATAAAGTTAATTGAATTTCATTTGAAAAGGAATAATCTTTTCACGTAATTTAATTAGTACCTTAATTGGAGCATTACTTGAAAAATATATTTGAATCATTAAAAAATTACATTATTTGAATATATAATATATATTCATTGGGCGATGAGTTTAATAAATATAGATTATACGATCTATCAACTCACTAACAAAATACACTTCGTATCTTGAAAAGAATATATAATATTAACAAATTTTTTAAATTTTGTTCTTACTATTAGATATTTTTGTATTTAACAAAAGTTAAAAAAAAAAATCAACAAATATCCAAAAATATAAAATTTAAAGAGACGTCATATCGGATTAAAGAAAATAATATCCAGAGCGGATTAATTAGGAAGACATTGTTGTGGATCAGAACAAAAAATAAATTAGGTTTATGTCCAAAATTTCAAAGGTCATGCTTGATATTTTATTTGCCAAAAATAGGGGAAATTACAGATGCCACAAATTTGACTAGTGACGTGCCTTGTTCGTAATTAACTTTGAGTTACAATTCGATATATATAACTTTTCATAAATAACATTGTTACAATGTTTGGAACATGTCACATCAATTAATTAGGGATTATTAGGCCCATTATTCGTATGGTTATAAAAAGGTTTGTTATCCATTTTATTTCAGCATATATAAACATGGCAAGATAAATATTATATTAACTAAATTAAATTTTTTATGTACTTGTATCATGCCTTATTTAGTTAAGTTGATTATGTGTGGATAGTATAGTATTGGTGTATACAGAACTATCAATGTGTCCCTATATTATTATATGTTCAACTGATTATTCGACTCTTTTCTACTTGGATTCATGATTTCGAAGAATGCATGTATTACATGTTTGATTCAAGATATGTGTTAGCACTGAAAAATAATTTATGTCATTTACAAATATATATTTTTTGTTTTGGTTTTTTTTTTTTAAATAAAAACCAAATGACACCTATAGGTTCGGGGATTGGGGCAGGATTCCCAAAACCTATATACAAATGGACCTCATAAAAAGTGGTGAAAAAATAAATCAAATAAAAAAAGATGACCCAAAAGTGGCCCACAAAGAAAATAAAACTTCCAATCTAAGGCCCAAAATCGAGGCTCATATGAAAATCCAATGAGAAATAAAGATTTAAAGCCCAACTCTTAAAAATCCAATGGCAGCCAAAAGTCTTCAAAGAAATTCCACCAACCAAGGCCCACAAGATCCAAGAGCCCAATGTTAAAATAAATACGATCATTAGAGTGAAAAGTGATGGACTTTGAGAGAGTATTAGAAGAAGGCTAATATTTAAGCCACCACAAAACTTATTAGGTAAGCACAAAAACTCATGTGCTAACCGTCGTACCATGTGACGGTTGCGCTTATAATAGAAAATGACATACTTATAGTTGTAAAATATATATTTGAAATATATTGTAAAAAACATATTTACAAAACACATATTTATAGCTGAAAAAAATATACTTATATCTATAAAAAACATACTTGAGTCTCCCGCATGTGAGACGATCTCACAAGAGATCAACTCTTAAGTGATACTCCATCTTTATAAAGTTGCAGATTCTAGTGGTAAGAGTTTGAATATGGATCACACACATTTTTTGTTCTTTGTTCCTTCCTTCCACTCCCTCTAACTTGTTACAAGAAGAAAAAAAAGAAAAAAAAAAAATATATATATATATATTTAAGCCTACAATCTTGCATTAAAGTGTTGTGAGGGTCCAGTTTAATAGACTCCAAAACTGGCTCCTTCTCATAAGAAACTGGGCTGGTAATATTAAGCCCACCAGGCCCAATATTAGATGTGTAGGTGAACAAATCTGATATGTCCTCTACTTCGAAGAAATTGGGCATGGTTTTGACAATTTTGCACCCTCACAATTTGGACCACCCTTATCCTCCAGATTTGCCACATGGGCCTCCCTTGAAGTGGAACAAGCCCATTGGGCCTCAACAACTTAGGTCTAAGAATTAGGACAAAAAAAGTAAGATTTTCTCTCCTTACTCTTTAAATTTTCGAAATTTTGGAAGCAAGAAAAAATAGCTTTTGATTTAGGATATTAATAATACAAATGGTCACCTCACTTTGGATTTCTTTTCATTTTGATCACTTATCTATTTTTCCTTTTTTTTTTTTTTTTTTTGTGAACATCTATCTTTAGTTAACTTTTAAGTTGATCACAGAAAAAAAAAGACTTATCTCAAACATTTGGTAAGAGTAGGGAAATTGACATAACTTAAAAGAGAAGAAAAATGACAACTATGTTTCTTAATAGTTGACCTTAGATCGTACTCAACTTTCTTAAGCAAGGGTTTCACATTACAACTGGTTTTTATTAGTTAGATGTACATTGATGTTGGGCTATTTTTCAATAATTGGGGAAACCCACGTATTTGTTAGTCCATTTTTTATAGAAAAAACGTATTCCAAAGTAGTTCTAGATCCATAGAGAATGGTGTGCTATAAATAGATGACTTTGGGAAGATTTTAAGCAAGCAAGAAAACAAATTAAGAATATTCCTCCAAGACCTATTTATTTATTTTTTATTAAATTTCAGATGATCAAATTAATATTTCACTTCTAAATGAGATGACTTGAACCTAAGACGTAAGTAATGCAGAATGATCAATGAGTCACTTTGAGTGACAAAGGTTACCAATTATTTCAATTGTTTCACTTAATCTATTTTATACTAGATCAAAATGCCGACAATATTTCTTTTGCCATTGACAATTTTTATCCATTAAAGAAAAATTCATATTTAAAAGTAAAAATTATATATTATCAATAATTATTTAATAATAAATCAAATCTGTATGCCAACGACAATGTCATTTGAATTTTTCACACAGTTCAGTTAACCTTATTCTCATATACATAATTAAATTTGTGTAGCCCATTGTCAGATACTGACAATGTTTCAATTAACAGATAAAATCAATATAAATTAAACAAGGAATAAAAGGACAAAAGGAATTAATTGTTGACAAATTCGAGAAGCAACAAAGCTGTCAGAATATGTAGTAATTAACCCATATAATATGGCATTCTTAATTTAAATGATTAATTTATTGTTCATAATCTCAGTTGAACATGTTAATTAGATTAATGGTTGATGTTCTAGTTGGAAAAAGACAAGAAAATAA
The DNA here is from genome assembly GCA_954870855.1 of Scutellaria minor. Classification (NCBI taxonomy): domain Eukaryota; kingdom Viridiplantae; phylum Streptophyta; class Magnoliopsida; order Lamiales; family Lamiaceae; genus Scutellaria; species Scutellaria minor. The sequence continues at coordinate 9,306,805 of OX940729.1, forward strand.
AATAAATAAAAAACTAAAAGGTTCTTTTGTGGCGTCAGCATAAATTAGGAGGACACGCAATTAATTGCTGTTAGTTACGTTTCCTTTATTTTTAATATTTTATTTAACGTATACTAAATTATATGAATACGCCACACATGTTTTTATTTTATTTTGTAATTCTTTAATGTCAAAATAGCACTATGAGGTATCACTAAAAAAATTAATTAAAATTAAATATTGATCTCTAAAGTATATTAATGATGAATTTTGAATGGAGTCATTAGTCAAAAACTTGTTGGCTGTTAAAATTTAAAGATAGAAAGTCTTGTCTTTAAATTTAGTGATCAAATTTCGGTTTCTAATGTAAAATTAAAGATTGAGTTACCAATAAATTGTAGACAAATATGTTTATATTTAATATTCTGTCACTATTTCCTTATTAAGCGGATGCTAATATGTTAACAAATTCTAAGCATGACTTTATTGGGTTAAGTTAATAATCATGAAACAATTTTGTAATAAAATTTCATACCACTTTATATTATTGTTCTATTTTATCATTATTTAGTAACGAATATTATATATCACCAAATTTCATCTCTGATCCCAAATTCTTGTAATATAGTTTACGAAATCTTAGTAATTTTGTGAATATGTTAAATAATATATATGTTTTTAAATAATATATTACGATATGGAATACAATTTTTTGCTAATAGTTTTAACTTTTATTCATAAAATAATTCAAATAATTAATCAGCATCACTAGAAGAATATTGCAGTACATGGTATCATTGCCTTGCGATGGAAATACCATTTGACTAGTTTCTCAGTATCTAACTCTAATCCTCAGCATATTTATACCTGTAATATTTATCAACTACTATATAGTTGAAGACTTAAAATAAGTTTCTTTCCTTCAAAAACATAATATATATATATATATATATATATATATATATATGTTATCTTAAAAAAGAAATAATTTAAATTAGACGTTTATCGAAGATTTATTTTTCGTGTTATACCACCAACTTGCAGCTTGCCTGACCTATGTTATATCTGTCCACCTGACGTAGCTAGTTCAATACTATAAAATAATAATAATGATAATTAATACCGATTAAAGTTAATCTAAAGACCAAATTAAATTATATTGCAGAAGCTGCCAATTATTAAATAGCTTAAGCGACAAAGTTGTATATTTTGTCGGGATGAGTATATCTATGGACTATGATTCTATATAATTATGTATGGTATGATCACAATAACTGTATAATGTTTGTCAATATTGTCAAATTTTAAGCTTAATTACCAAAAAAAAAAAAAAAAAATCACGCGTGTACTTTACCTCGATTTTGAATTAGATTCCTTAAAAGTAATATTATCATTCAAAAATTCTAATTTTTTTTCTCAATTACTACATGAGTAATAATTTTGGTAAAAGAATTAATTACATATATTGAGGGTTGTAGGGGTGAGCAAAACCGAAACGAATCGAGTGATTCGGTTCAGTTTGGTTTGGTTTTTACATACATATCGGTTCGGTTCAATTTATCAAAATTGAGCTATTTCGGTTTCGATTTTATTTGATTCAGTTCGATTTAGACTGAATTGTCAAAATACACTTATAAATCAAAAATTGAACCGCCTCGGTTCGGTTTGGTTCGATTTTTGTGTGTAAATCGAGTCAGTTCGGTTTTGTAAAATTACACATTTCAGTTTTAGGTTTTTTTGGGTTCGGTTCGGTTTGGTTGAATGCTAGGCCGGCCTGCAGTTATAGAGTGCTTTTTTTTTTTCTTTTCTTTTTCTTTTGCCATTAATTGATCCATTAATGTGAACGTTGAATTGTAAAAAAATGGGGAAAAACATGTCTTAAAACTCATTAAAATGACACAATCTTGTATTAGTTAATCAAAAGAGATATATTCTAACTTTTATTTTAACATGAGACATCATTTTTTGATGAGTTTATGGCCATTTTCTTTTTAAACTTTCATAATTCCACATTTTAAAAATACACTATATATACAGCATGTAGCCTCCACACCAAAAATTTTGAGAAAAAGTTAGAGAATTGTACTAAACATTTTCACTGATGTTGCAATTAAAAAATGTTTTTTAATTTTTTAAGGAAATTGTTAGTTACATTGAAAATCGGGTAAAAGTTTGTAATGTCTTTTGGTAATTTATCCTAAATTTTGTAACAAACAAAAAGGTTTATGCATAAATTAGTAAATAGCATATAATTAGTAGAATATGTATGGTAGCAAACTTAAAGACGACAAATTAATAAAGTATAATATGATACCTTATAATTCAAGTTACGTCCGGTGAATTACACATTTATAATTCATTTTGCACAAAAAAAATATTAATAAATGACGATATAAATATATGAAAGTAAACAGTTGACGGTACATGTAATGCCTAGGATAAAATGATGCACAACTGGATTAATTAAATAATTTAACCCCTAATTGTTTGATTTTATTATGTGTGTTTCAGAAAAATGAAATAATGCATAAGTAATTTATCGAGTTATAATTTAATCGAATTATAGGTTATAATGTAATTAACGATATTGTAAGTTAAAGCCCAAAATTGACGTATGCATGGGTGGCCCAATAGAGGGCCCGTGGCCCAATCGACACATATAAAGGTAAAAGATGGAACATCGAAGGGATATTTTGGATACAATTTGAAACAAGGTTCTCTCTCTCCCTCCTTTGTTTTCCGACCGCCGCGCCGCCTTCTTCCTTCTCCGTTCCGGCTGAAACCTATGCCAAGACGTAGCCTCGTCGAGCCTGTTCCAAATGCGGACTCAAATCGTCGAACGCCGCCGCCTCTGCCAAGAATTGGCCGACGAAGGCGCGGCCCCTCGTTCATCTCTCCTCATTCTTCTTCCTCCTTCCTTCTCTTCTTCTCTCGGCTCAGTTCTTCTCCCTCTCGCTCGCCATGGATCTGCCGCCATCTTCCGGGTGAGCCGGTGCCTGTTGTACACCGGCACATTGTCGGTCAGGTCGCCGTCGTGTGCAGCGATGAGTGTGTGTGTCTGTGCATGTGGTGTTGTGTGTGTGTTGTTTGGGGTATGTGTGTGGTGGGGGCGGCGCTGTGCATAGCGCCATCGTGTTGGGGTGTCGCTGGCAACAGGTTGTCACCGGCGGAGGTAGATCGGTGGCGGAAGGGGGGCAGGATGACGCTGGGTGAGGGTTTGGGAGCGGAGGGACTAGTTTGCAAATTTTGAAGAGTCTAGGGGCTTGGGTGCAAATCCTAGAATTTTGGTGATTTTATGTTTTGGCCCTGAACCTTTCTAAAATGTCATTTTAGCCTTCAAGCTTTTGAAAACTATATTTTTAACTCCCAAAAATTTCTGAATTTTATGTTTTAGCCCCCAAATCTTCTGAAAATTGTATTTTGACCCCAAAGATTTTAAAAATATCAAAAGACCCCAAATCTTTTCTGATTTTACAAAATGATCCCTAGGTCAAAGTTAACATTTTCAAAATTTACAAAAATATCCCTACACTCTTAAAAACTCTGTTTAGGCTTGTTTTTCCTCCGTTTAAGCTCTAATCGATCCCTTTAAATCCTACGATCAAGATTTAAGCTTCCATGATCATTTCAATGCCTCTTATAACATCGAAAGCTTTTGTTTCATTTCCTTTCCTCTAACGCCTTTTCTTCTTCGAGAGTTTCTATATTAATTTATGCATAATTAACGTAATAAAGAATCTAAGAACCCTCGTTTGTATGTGTAGACTTTCAAGTTAAGGAAAGATCTTAAGACTGAGGATTCAAAGTCTCACAAGGGATCACCACCAAATGAGGTGGGGGTAACTTCTAATTCCTAAAAGTTTTATGTTTCTGTATTTGATGAATGAATGATGATGAACGAACGCATGCATGTGAACTTAATGTTAATGAAATGCTTATTGATCGCTATGAATTGTTGAACGCTATGTGCCGTGAATACGTATTGTGAATACTGTGTTCATGCATGTATATTATGATTATGTTATGAAGGGACAAAAGTCCACATTCATGCTATGAAGGGACTAATGGTTCGTAAAAAACGCTACGGAGGGACTGGTGGTCCGTAAAAAAACACCAACGATATAAAAATGTTTCATAGGATAGGACAGGGAGTATCTGCATCTATCTACAGTTATGTGCTATACATTTTACGTGCTGTGTCTAATTGCTGTAATTATGAATGTTTGATCAATTAACTGCTTAATGAATTTTAAAACATGGAAATTATCCCCACGAGTGTATTCAACGCACTCATCCTGCATGTATTCACGCTACAGGAAATGATGAAAGCAGGGAAGCGTAGAGAGAGGGGTGCTGTATTAAGAAGTGTCCTTTTCTTTTTGGATTTTGGTTTTCTGAATAATGTTGTTATCCATTTGTAAAGTTAAACCGTTTTTCTATTTATGGATCCTGCATGAATTTCCGCCGCTTAGATTTCAATGTTTTCTTTTGACTATACGTTGATGGTTTTGAATACGTAAAACTGCAAGTTTAAAATTTGTAATGTTCCTGTTATGGATAATCTTTTATCGCTCAATATTCTGTAAAGCTTGAAATGTATGTTTTCTTTTCTCTCTTGTTGCACGCCCACAACGAAAACTCTGATATTTTAAATTATGAAAAAGGGCTGTGACAGTACACCTAAATGTAATACAATAAATGTAGTATATAGAATAATGAAAAATAGTAGAAATAGTATTGTCACTAGACTTTTGTTGCCATAACACATATTATTGAAGAAGTCTAACTAATTAGATTTTGCTCTTTTAATCATTTTTTTTTTTAGCTCGAATTGTAAAAAAGAGTATATTACATATATCATTTATTGGTAATGATAGCTTACATATGTAATATTTTCAAAAGTATGTTATGACAATTAACAGTACCAAAATTATTATCAATTAATTATAATACGTAATGAAAATTTAATTTTGTCGCCAAAAATATTTCTCTCTTAATACAGTACCAATCCATATGTATTTAAATTGCATGCTAATTGTCAAAGTGTTTTAATTAATTAATGATCTTCAATGCAACATTAATTAATGTGTTAATATATTAATATCAATTATCAACGCACACAAGTTTTTCATAGTGCCAATCTTTTAGATTAAATAATTGGAAGTCCTAGTATATTGTAGTTTGTGATTTGATTAAAATTCTGATTTTACAGATTGGGATTAATCGATAAAATTGCGATGCCCGGTGTCTAAAATGTGACTTGGTAAAACTATCATAAATTAAAGCTCAACTGCGTATTTAATTTTGTATTCATATACCATAAATTATTTAGTTCAAGTGGTATCTCATCTTTATAAAAGTGCAAATTGTGATGATCAAGATTCGAACTTGAGTCATACAAGTTTTCTAATCTTTATTATCCTCTTTCTTTCACTCTCCCTAAACTCATTAAAAAATTTAGTATTCATATTTAATTTTCGAATTATTTAATAGCTTTTATATATATATGTAAATAATATGGCAAAAATCATTCATGCATATAAAATAAAGAAGTCAACGTTTTTCTATTTGGCTGAAGAATAGGAAGAAAGCGTGCTTCAACTTAAAGAAACGGGATAAGATCACTGCGTTTTCATGTTACTGTTGGAAGCTTTATTTTGGCAGTTTATATCAAGCTTTGTAAATCAAGATTGGAGTAGTTATCTTCAAGATCAGTTTTAGAAGTTGTTTTAGATCAATTTTAGATGATTCTTTTTGCGGTGTATTCTATATATACGGGTCTACAAATAGTTGCTTGTAGGCTGGACAAGTGAGTTCTAGAAAGGGAGCGAGATAGGTTGAAAGAAAAAGAGAGAGTCATCTTCTTGAGTGTGTTCGCAATCTAAAACTTGTTGTAATTCTTTGTGTTTGTTAATAGAAATCCCCTCCCTTGTTTACCCGTGGACGTATGCTTATTCAAGCCGAACCACATAAGGTTTTTGTGTGCTGATTTACAGTTTCAATTTTGATTCTTGGTTGGAAATCTAGTTGTAAGTGTTTGGATCTATTCTCAAAGCAAGAACATCAGTTTTTCTGACAATTTAGCGCCGTCTGTGGGAAGGTCTTCAAGATATGGCTGCAACAAGGTTTGATGTTGAGAAATTCACCGGGAAAGGTGATTTTGGTCTTTGGAGAATCAAAATGAGAGCCCTCTTGGTTCAGCAGGGGCTTACATTAGCTTTATAGGAAGAAGGGGCCTTACCAGAGGCTATAAAATCTGAAGAAAAAGCTATGCTTCTGGAGAAGACATACAACACTATAATTCGAAGTCTTGGAGACAAGATTCAGAGAGAGGTGGCCAAGGAATCAATTGCACAAGGTGTATGGAAGAAACTTGAAGACCTGTACATGGTTAAATCATTAGCTAATAGGTTGTACATGAAAGAGATGCTTTATGCCTACAAGATGACTGATGAAAAGCCCATTCCAGATCAGTTGGAAGAATTCAATAAGATTTTGAATAATCTTGAAAATATTAATGTCAGCATGATGGAAGAGGATAAGGCCCTTATGCTTCTGAGTTCTTTACCAAAATCCTTTAAAAATTTCACTGACAGCATTCTTTATGGAAGACAAAACACCATCACTCTTGATGAAGTGATCATAGCTCTGAAGTCCAAAGTATTGTCAAAAACCACAGAACCAAAGCAAGACAGTATTGGTGAAGGCTTAACTATCAAGAAAGGAGGCCAAAGAAAGCAGTTCCAAAAGAAAAATAACAAGCAAAACAACAAGAAAGTTGAACAAGGAAATAAAAAGTCTACAGATGATATTGAGGGAATAAGTGCTTCCATTGCCACAAGCCAGGACACTACAAGAAAGATTGTATCAAATACAAGCAATTCAAGAATAATAAGGAAAAAAACCAACCTAATCAAGCCAATCAAACCACTGAAGCATCAGCTTCCAACTCTGGTTATGAATCAGCAGAAGTTTTGGCCATTACTACATATAAGATGAGCTCTGATTGGGTATTAGACTCTAGGTGCTCATTTCATATGAGCCCTATGAAGGAGTGGTTTGAAGATTTGATATTACTGGATGGTGGTTCTGTCATGCTAGGCAATGATCAATGTTGCAAGGTAAAAGGGATTGGATCAATACCCCTTAAGATGCATGATGGAGTTATAAGAGTGCTTTCACAAGTCAGATTTGTTCCTGAACTCAAGAGGAACCTTATTTCTCTTGGTATGCTTGATTCTCAAGATTATAAATTCCAGTCTAAAGGAGGAGTTTTGAAAGTATCAAAATGATCTCTTACTGTGATGAAAGGTTACAAGAAGAATGAATTGTATTACTTAAATGGGCATACAAATTCTTGGCAAGTTAACTCAGCTACTAAGATGGATAGAACTTTACTTTGGCATAGAAGATTGAGGCATATCAGTGAGAGATGTTTACATGAACTGGCTAATCAAAAAGTGTTTGACAAAGATAAGATAACAAATCTTGAGATGTGTGAATTTTGTATTCTTGGGAAAGCCTTGAAGCTGAGGTTCAAAATTGGTGTTCATACTACAAAAGCACCCATTGATTATGTTCACTTAGATCTTTGGGGACCAACTAAGACTCAAACAAGAAGTGGTGGTAGGTATTACATGCCCATAATCGATGACTATTCCAGGAAAGTGTGGGTTTATATCTTGAAAGCGAATGATGAAGCATTCCAAACATTCAAGGATTGGCTAACTGAAACTGAAAATCTCACTGGAAGAAGGCTCAAATATTTGAGAATAGATAATAGCTTGGAATTCACATCTGTTCAATTCAACAAATTCTGCAAGGAAAGGGGAATAGCCAGACACACAACTGTCCCGGGAACTCCTCAACAGAATGGTCTAGCTGGAAGAATGAACCAAACAATCTTGAACAAAGTTAGATGCACGCTGATAAGTTCAGGGTTGGCTAAGAGTTTCTGGGGAGAAGCTGTTGCCACTGCCGTTTACTTGATAAACATGAGCCCTTCTTCAGCAACAGAGTTTAAGACTCCAGAAGAAATATGGAATGGATTTCCAGCAGATTACACTGAGTTAAGGGTGTTTGGATGTTTAGCATTTACTCATGTTAAGCAGGATAAATTAGAGCCCAGGGCTCTAAGATTTGTGTTTCTAGGATATCTAAAGGGAGATAAGGGTTATAAACTGTGGTGTTTAGAAAATGATAACAAAAAATGCATTATATGCAGAGATGTGGTGTTTGATGAATCAAAGATGCCATTAAAGAGAGATGATCCAAGAGCAAGCACTTCCACAGAGAGTGAGAAGTCTCAGCTTGAGGTGGAGTCATTGAAAATAAGAAGAAATGATCAAGAAGAATCTGATCATGATGATTCAGATACAAGTGAACCGGAAGATGCGCAAAATGAACTAGCTAATTACCAGCTAGTCAGAGATAGATCCAAGATAGTTATTAAACCACCTGACATGCTTGGTTATGCTGATAATATCGTTTTTGGTTTGGTTACAACTCAGGACATTGAGAATCAAGAGCCAAAGGACTTCAAAGAAACTGTCAGTTGCAAGCAAAAAGATAAATGACTGATAGCTATTGAAGAAGAACTTTGCTCCTTAGAGAAGAATTCTACTAGGGAAGTTGTTGATAAATCAGCACTTCAGAAACTTGTTGGTTGTAAGTGGTTATTCAAGAAGAAAGTTGAAGCATCTAAAGGTGGCAAAATCAGATACAAAGTGAGACTAGTGGCTAAGGGATTCACACGGAAGGAACGAATTGATTACACTGAAATATTCTCTCCTGTGGTGAAGCACTATTCAATTAGAATATTATTGGCCATGGTAGCCTAGTTCAATATGCATCTACACCAAATGGATGTAACTATAACTTTTCTCCATGGTGAACTAAAAGAAAAGATTTACATGAAGATCCCTAAAGGTTTGCATGTTGCTGATAAAGAAAATAAAACTTGCTTGCTCAAAAGATCCTTGTATAGACTTAAACAAAGTCCAAGACAATGGTATCTCAGATTTGATGAGTGCATGCAAAAGGCAAGGTTCACTAGAAGCAGGTATGATCATTATGTTTATTTTAAACATGATCACAATGCACACACCTATCGTTTACTTTATGTGGATGATAAGTTTATTACTAGTACTTCCACTAATGGTTTGCTTGAAGTTAAAAACTTGTTAAAGGCTGAATTTGAGATGAAGGATCTAGGGAAAGCAAAAAGAATGCTAGGGATGGATATAAGTAGAAATGAGGAAACTGGTGAAGTAATGCTAGATCAATCTGATTAGTTGAAGAAGGTGCTGATAAAGTTTCAAATGAATCAGTCCAAGCCTGTGTCTACTCCTATTGGACAACATATAAAGTTATCTAAAGATCAGAGTCCTAGAACTCAAGAAGAGGTTGAGAAGATGAAGAATATTCCATATGCTAATGTTGTTAGGAGCACCATGTATGCCATGATGTGTTGCAGACCAGACTTGGCTCACACTTTGAGTGTGATAAGCAGATATATGGTTGATCCAGGTATAGCACATTGGGAGTCAGTAAAGTATGTTCTTAGGTATCTTAATGGTACAATTAAGCTTGGTTTAAGATTTAGGAAAGTGCATGATATCATTACTCCAATTGTTGGGTTTGTTGATGCTGATTATGCATCCAATGTGGATACAAGGAAGTCTCTCACAGGCTATGTATTCTCTTTATTTGGGTCTGCTGTGAGTTGGAAATCTACACAATAGTCGGTGGTGGCCTTGTCGACAACAGAGGCTGAGTTTATAGCTCTTACAGATGCCATAAAGGAAGCAGCGTGGTTGAAGGGAATTTTAAGAGAATTTGGTTTAGTTCAGAAATGTGTCTCTGTGTTTTGTGACAACAACAGTGCAATATATTTGTTAAAACACCAAGGTTACCATGAGCGTACTAAGCACATCGATGTCAGATTATATTTCATAAGGAACAAAGTTGAAAACCAAGTGGTGCAAGTCAACAAGATTCCAAGTGAAGAAAATCCTGCTGATGCCTTAACTAAAGCATTGCCTGTGAGTAAATTTTCAGTTATGCATGGATCTGATAGGATTGAGAGGAGTAGCATCAACTAATGTTACTTGAAGATCAGTTTCAAGAGAAGACAGTAGCATGAATGGTTATAGCCATAAGATGGAGATTTGTAAATAATATAGCAAAAATCATTCATGCATATAAAATAAAGAAGTCAACGCTTTTCTATTTGGCTGAAGAATAGGAAGAAAACGTGCTTCAACTTAAAGAAATGGGATAAGGTTACTGTGTTTTCATGTTACCGTTGGAAGCTTTATTTTGGCAGTTTATATCAAGCTTTGCAAATCAAGATTGGAGTAGTTATCTTCAAGATTAGTTTTAGAAGTCGTTTTAGATGATTCTTTTTGCGGTGTATTCTATATATACAAGTCTACAAATAGTTGCTTGTAGGCTGGATAAGTGAGTTCTAGAAAGGGAGCGAGATAGGCTGGAAGTAAGAGAGAGAGTCATCTTCTTGAGTGTGTTCGCAATCTAGAACTTGTTGTAATTCTTTGTGTTTGTTAATAGAAATCCCCTCCTCTGTTTACCCGTGGATGTAGGCTTATTCAAGCCGAACCACGTAAGGTTTTTATGTGTTGATTTACAGTTTCAATTTTGATTCATGGTTGGGAATCTAGTTGCAAGTGTTTGGATCTATTCTCAAAGCAAGAGCATCAGTTTTTCTGACAATATATATATATATATATATATATATATATATAAGTAAAAAAATTAATTAGTATGACTCATTAATTTAATTTTGTGAAACAGATCAATCATAACCATAACCCACAAAATAAAATTGATTTGTGAAAATAAGTTAGAATTATGGATACTAAAACTCTCACAAAATTATATATGTGTGACGTTTTTATATAAGTTTATTTTCATACCTAATATGAATAGTATTCTTACCTTCTAAAACAAGTGCCCTTTTCTGAAAACAAAAAAGTTGTCTTAATAATAGTGTCTTTTTAGGGATTTAATTTTTAAAAGTGTCATATATTTTCTCCTTTTCAACTAAATGCTTCATTATTTTGAAATGAGTTTTGAGTAAAATATACAAGATTTATACTAACATTATAAAGCGAATCCTTTCATACTTTAAAAAATCCGCATCGGTCTCTTTTCTGTTGTCAGAATGACAACATTTACATGTGTGATAACAATCCGCCGACACTTAATCCCAAAATTGTTAAAAATAAAGAATGTGAGATGTATTTATCGTGGGTGCATATGTGATAAATTTTTCACAATTTTAATTTAATGAAATTTTCTTTTTACCCCTGATCTATTTTTATTTTCTTTTACCCACCCTTTTCTTTCTCCCCTCTTCTTTGATGAAGTTCCATTCTAATCTGAAGGAATGATTTCATATGTGGACAACGGATATTTTGAAATGTGGGAGTCATCTATTTGCTGGGATAAGCTTTTCCTCTGCAGGGGAGAATAGAGGATGGAGTAATCAACATCATAGCAACCTTGATGGTTGTATTTTTTATTTAATTCATTTTTTAATTTTCTTGATTTGTTATATTTATGTTGGGATTGTTCTATTTGTTTTATAATGTTTAGATTTGCATTATTTTTCGCTTTTCAAAAGTTCTCAAATTTTTATTAACCAACTTTTGAGATTATTTGGTGCCTTTTGGGTTGTTATAATATCTATATTTAAAAAGATTAAAAATATTTAAATAAGAGGAATAAATATAAAAAAGTTTGGATCATGGATTCATTTTAAAGCTCCATCTAGCTCTTCATATACAAAGAGTAAAATAAGAAATTCATAAAAAATATTAACAATTAATGTAAATATGACGGAAAAGGAGATTAGTGTGATGTCTTTATTCAATCACATGTGTAATTATTGTCATTCTGATAATAAAGAATGAATTGACACAAAATTTTCAAAATATATACACCACATAAATATTTTTGTAAATCAGATCAGTACTGTAACTACAAAAGCCTCTCCTCGTACGTGGAGAGGTTCAAAGAGGGTGTGAAAGACCTCAATGACATAATTTTTAATATTTCATGTTACAAAAAGAAAAAAAAAGAGAAAATATTAGTTAGGTTCATGGGTCAATTTTATTTAATGTTATTACATCATGCAACGTCAAAGCTAAAAGTTAATTAACCAACTGTCAAATGTCAAAAAAAGAAATTAATTTTTTATAAGGCATAAAATAAATAATTAACCTTACATTAATCTATAACTTTAATTATTGTGCATTTTTAAACGTTCTTTACCGTAAAAAAAAAAAAAAGTGAAGGGGTATGAAGGAAATGCAAAATACATAATTTGTTTTCACACTTTTATATAGGTCTCTTAATCTACTCACTATGGGCACATATACCATTCATGTGTCATAAATTCAACACAATTATTAATTTTATATCATAATATTAAATGGATACACTTTTTAAATATCAACTGCAACTATGAGCATTTTTCAGACATGTCTACCGTTAACATATGATCATTATATATATATATATATATATATATATATATATATATATATATATATATATATATATATACTTTTCCCATCTTATACAGTCATTTTATTTTGAACTAATATTACTCATACTTTCATGTTGTTTTTCTCATGCACTTTCATTTGCACGCTTTTCTTTACTTCTATTTTTTAAAGTTTTGTTTCTTTGACTTTTTAACTTTTATTTTTGCTTTAAAATGGGCAAAAGACAAGAAAGTACAAAAAGCAAAAAATATAACAAAAGTGAATCGAACAGAAGTAAAGAAATTAGTAAAGTATAAAAATAAAATATTAAAAGATTAAACCAAAAATAAAAATAAAAATAGAAGTAATAGCGATAAAAAATATGAAAAAAAATTCATAAAAGAAATTTACTAATGCCCCGCTCCAAGAAAAGGACCGTTACTCATTTCACATTATTCCGCTGTTTTCAATCATAGGAACGTCACTTCTTCATAAATTTTTTTGGATACCTATTTAAATTATTGGGGCCCACAACAGCTCAATATCATACAGTCATCTTTTTCCCAACAATGAGAACAAATTTGGAAATCTGACTTTCAAACTCAACTTTTTACCAATAAAGTATAATATTAGGCAAAAAATTATGAGTTAATAACCCCAAATACCCAAATTGATATAAGATATAAACTTTTATACCTACATATAAAAGAAAATATCCCCAAATACCCAAATTCTTAATCACCTCTATAATCCACTTTTCCAATCATTTTTATACTACTTCCAAACACTTTTTACTAATTCCAATCTATATAAAAACTTCCAATTTAATTAATAATTCCTACTCCAAATATTAATCGGATCTCAAAAGCACCGTTAAAGATCGATTTTCTTCCGGAATCAGTATATAGGCTGAAATACTTTCCTCGTACCGATACTGTCTAAACAACAGTGGTCTGGAATGTATAACAATGACACGTACGAATTCCTTAGGAAATTGAATCTAAAAAGGATTTTAACGTAAACATAGACGGATCCTGAAAATGGTATCAGAGCCTAGGTTTATTAAGAACTTTTAAGTTATATTTATTATTGTTATGTAATTAACCTTTGGTGAGGAGAATTTCTCGCGAAAATATGGATCTGGACGATTGTTCAAGATGTATACCATATAAGAGATATCGTCAAATTTTGACGATGTATGAACGAGAACACCAAGAACAGGTAACATATTGGAATGACCAATATGTTAAACAAGAAAATGCAGGAGCTGATAGGGAAACCTTGAGACAATGTAAAAGACGAGCGAAATATTACATGGGTTTCCTTTAGGTTAATCAGTGTCTATATACCGAACTGATAAACCTTCAAGAAATAGTTCATCTAAATCATTGATGACAAGAGGAGAACCTGAATGGAACGAGATACTTCCAGATACATCTAAGATCTCTCTGAGATCTTGATCTTAGAGAAATCCAGAAGACGGTACAGAATTATGGCAACCGCCATAATCATCTACCAACTCAAGTTCATCAGATCCAGAATCAGATGGAGACGATGGTGAAATATCAGAAGGAAACTCTTGAAATCCTTCATGATATCCAAAGAAGAGTCAAGAATCTGGAGGACAGACCAAGTCTTTTCGGAGGAAGAAAACGTACAGATTTTGGAACAGTTCTCTATTTACACCAAAAAGGGAAACTAACCGAAGTCATACGACCAATGACCCGAGATGAAAAGCTCATTGCTATCATCAAAGGAAAATCCATCATAAATTAAAAGTGATGGATATGGAAAGGATGAATCTTGAAGATCTACATGAACTTGCCGAGTCCTTCGCAGGATTAGATATTGTAGATTTAAAGATAAACAAAGGAAATGGTTCAACTTTGGTTACCCGTGACCAATATCAAAGACCACCTCCACAACCACCAGTAGATCCCAACGTTGCAGAAAGTTCAGGTTCATATCATGTAGATGAACCAATGCCACATGCTGGAGATTTTACTACAAGAAGAGATCCTATTGTTTCAGGAACTCAACAACGTTCCAGAAGGCCAAATCTTATTAATACGCCTTATGGAAAGTCACAGTTAGATCCGATATATCCGTATGGATTGATGCTAAATCTGGATATTCTAGATTTCAGAAATCGAGAAGTTCTTATCGATGATTGGGCATCGACGATGAGGATTGCAGCAAGAACCCTAGATCTTACAAAGGAATGATTCATTTTACTTCTTGAAATGAGTCTTGAAGGATCTGCAAAGATCGCATGAGATATGACAGCACCAGAGATGAGAGATAACGTCATAGCTGGTGAGTCATTGAAAGAAATTATCGATAATATGGCCAAATTATTCAAAATCCATTTTATCGGCATAAGCTATTTTGAGGGATTGGAAGAAGAAAAAAGAAAAAGATATAAACAAGCCCTCTACTGCCTTGAGTTGCATGATATTTGTCATATAGATGAATACATCAAGTTATTCACCGAGTACCGATGAAAGTCCAAGGTGGATGATAAAGAAGCTTCGCAACTATTCTTTGCAAAGATACCAAGCCCCTGGAGAGAAATGCTCATCAGAGAATACAAGAGTGTAGAAGATTTGGATACAGTGGCCAGAAGGATGTCTTTCCTAAAGGCTAAGCTATCTGAATGGTGCCACCAGAAAGCACTCTACAAGAATTACAAGAGACTACGAGGAATCAATAAAATGGTTCTCTTATGTTGCGAAGAAAATGACATCCTAACAGTTGTGGGAGGTCAACCACGGAGGCATAAAAGAAGGAAACAAAAAAGCTATCCTTATAGCCGTGGAGATAGCAACAGAAAAAGTAGTCGTAGGTCTTCATGGAGACCTAGACGGATGTGGTCAAAACAAAAGGCCCGAAGTTACAAATCAAGGCAAAGACCAGCACCAAGTAGGAGTAGAGCCTCCTCATCAGGCTCAAATCAAGGAGGAACCAGTAGATCTATAGGAAGAAGAACTTTCAGGTGAGCTCACACTCGAGCTAACGAAAGTTTTAAAGATTGTAATTGCTGGACTTGCGGAGCAAGATGACATATCTCAACGGATTATCCATATAATCAAAAGAGAGGTCTTAGATAGTTCGAAGCAACACCAGAATTCGAAGAAACTGTCTATTATCAAGATCTCATACAGGTGTATCAATTTGAGGATTTACCCTCGGATGAAAGCATCTATGAAGAAGAGATATATTCGGATGATGGAAGTGACTCCACATCAGAATCGGAGTGAAGAAGAAATTCTTCAAAGAACAAGAGAGGATATGTCAGGATTCCTCTCTCACACAACGGTCTCTCATAAAACTCTAATGAAGATTATGAAAGAGGATTCAAAGCTCCAGATTTATGATGGTTTTACCATCGGAGCTATGGAAAAGACATTGGATAAGTTTGGGTTTCGAAATAGAAAACACCAAATTATCCATATAGTTACTACTGGAGAATTTACCATCCCAATGGAATTCACAAGTAACCTGATCGAGATGCAGTTGATCCCTTACCGAGAGGTTCAGGAGATCAGAAATAAAGTCAAAAGAGAAGTTGCAAATACACTCTCATGGATTCACATCGGAGCCATAAGAGTTATTATTAAAGCAACCTTCAAGGAAGGAATTGATTCACCACTCAATCTTGCTATTTTTGATAAGAGAATCTCAAATCTCAAAGATTCATGCCTTGGAGCAGTTACAGGAAATTTGTGTGCAGGAAAATTGACATTTAATGTCTATCCTAGAATTGCATACAATCTAGGAGCTCGAGATTTCAACAAAGTCTTAACCCTTCATCAAGATTTCAAAAGAAAAGATTTGATGAAAGAAGGTAATAGACCTTACTCGATTACCTACAAGATTTCCTATGCTCTCTCGAATACACATCATTCAGATGTATTCTTGAGAAAGGAATTTATCGAAGTCCCAAGAATTTTTTAGGATTTCGCCAGGGTGGTTCTTCCAGAACTCATTGAGTCTCCAACCATTAAGGAGATCGATATGAAAATTCAAGATCAACCCGTCTTCAACAAGAATCAAAGCCTCAGAATGGAGACAAGAAGGATGTCTTTCCAACAAGATAGACTGATAAGCAGCAGTCGTTGGTAAGAAAGAAGGTCTAGTATAGTTCAGTGAATCCCAGGTGTATTCAAAACATAAGGAGAGCTGAAATGTCCAGAAGGCTGGAGAGAAGTTGAAGTAATATTTGACATCACCCAAAATGAAAATATTTTTCCTTGTGATGTTTTATATTATCTCCAACAACCGATAGTCGAAAGATTTCAAGAAAGCCTTAAGATGGGTGAAATTGAACTGACTATCACAGGAGTCGCAGGAAAGATCCCAAAAAAATTAATACTAGGGATCGACTTTCTTGAGGATCATAAACCTTGGGAAAGATTATAAGATGGAATGGAGTTTATGGTGGCTGATAAAAGATACAGAATCAGATGACCACTAGTCCATTCTCCATATACATCTCTATCGGGATGATATATGCTGAATACAAGACTGAGTATTTTGCAGTCTATGTTGATTCAGGAGCAGGGATTTGTACTGCAAAGCGGGAGATTTTTCCTAAAGAAATGAGAGAAGATTTACCAGCTATTGCAGGACGAGATTTCTCCAAAAGGATTCTTATCCTTAACAGAGGAATTAAACAAGCAGAAATTATGATCGGCGGTACAGACGGTACCCCATGGTACAAAGTGAAGATGCTACCAATCTATTTCCATGATACAGGAGCCGATGTTTTGCTAGGAAACAATTTCCTACAAATATTCAAGCAATTTACACAAGAGAATGAGACAAGAATGCATATTTTCACAACATTATGTGATCATAAGATTATTGTCCAAAGACTGCGAGAAGCATTTTACAGAAAAATGTCAATCAACTTTCGCAGCAAGCGTGGTGATGAATCCAACCTTCGACATCCAAAAATGGCAAATAAAAGAAGATTTGGTGATGTCTTATTATCCTTTCGACAATTTGGTTCGAAACACAAAGATACCAAGAGATGGGATAATACCCTGTATTATTCAGAATACAAGGAGAAGAACGAGTTCCTCCAGAGGCTATTGCAAAATTACTAATGGCCCTGAAGGAGAATATCTAGAGTGATGTTACTAGCGAGGAGCAAATATCACTCGAGGATTTCAAGAAAAAGGATCCAAAGGAATTACAACGAAGATCCTTTAGCATGGTGGGATAGGAATGAGCTCAAAGCATCCTTAAAAGTGAAACTTGGAAAGGAACATGAGTTCGTGAGACTCAAACCTATCATTATGAATCAAAATGATCGTGAAGATATGAGAAGATACTTAAGGAACATTTGGACCTTAAGTTGATCTCACCAGGAGTTTCTCCATACAGCAGTCCGGGATTCCTCGTAAGGAATCATGGAGAAATCAAAAGAGGTAAACCTAGATTTGTTATTAATTATAAAGGGATTAATAACATTCTGGAGTTTGACGAATATTATATCCCAAGTAGAGAACACTTGGTTAACTGTATCAAAGGTGCCAAGATATTCTCTAAGTTCGATTGCATGTCTGGTTTCTACCAGATTAAGATGGAGGAAGAAAGTAAGAAGTTCACAACTTTCTCCACACCACAAGGACATTATGTCTGGAATGTCATGTCTATGGGTTTGGCAAATGCACCCCAGATATATCAAAGAAAGATGGACAATCTCTTCAAAGATTATTTCAACTTTATGTTCGTCTACATCGATGATATTCTTATTGCATCAAAGAACATAAAGGAGCATCTCAAACATTTGAAGATATTTTCAGATGTTTGTTATAAAGAAAGATTGGTGCTTTCGGAAAAGAAAGCAGTAATTGTTACAAGACAGATTGAATTTCTCGGAATTGAAATCGATGAATCTGGAATTATTCTACAAAATCATATTGTAGAAAGGATACAAGGATTTTCAGATGATCTCAAAGACAAGAAACAACTTCAAAGTTTTCTTGGAGTTGTGAATTTCACTGGAATGTTCATCAACAATCTGGCGCATCACAGGAAGGTGGTCAACCCATTACTAAAAAAAGATGTGATATGCAAATGGGAGAATGAACATCGTGAAGGAATAAATCAACTTAAGGAAGTCTGTAGTAAGCTTCCGAAACTTGATATTCCTCAAGACGAGGATAAACTGGTTCTGTATAAAGATGTCAGTGATTATTGGTGGGCAACAGTTCTTATGAAAGCCACACCAAATGAAAAAGTGTCATGTAGATATTGCAATGGTTTGTTTACAGACGGAGAAGCGAATCGATGGCATATCAACGAGAAGAAATTCTTTGCAGTCAGAAAGGCTTTCAAAAAATGGCCTCTCTTTTTACTGGCTAAAAAGTTTACCTTAAAGATTGATAATTCAAGTGTCAAGGCTTTTCTGAAAAATAAAATAGAATCAAAATCAGAAAAGGCTAGATTACTTAGATGGCAAGCTGAATGCCAATATTATGATTATGATATTGTCATTGTGAAATCTCATGAAAATGTTCTTGCAGATTTCTTAACACGAGATGGAAGGACACGTTGCTGACAAGGTCCTTAAACGAGTAAGACATCTCAGGAAAAACCTAGAGAGTCTAGAACGAGAATTTGGAATGTTATGTCTCAATGCCGAAGTCGCTGGACAACTTCAACGAGATGATCAGAGATCCATTTCTAGTCTAATACGAGCATGCTAATATGCTCAGGGACAATTGTTCCAAGCGTTGCATAAGCCTATCCTCTAGGCTGCATCTCCTACGGTGCAAAAAGGAGTGATTAGAGAACGGGACTCTAACCCGGAGGTTATGGATTCAAATACCATAATCAAGAGTGTTACAGGTGATGCATTCCTTCAGGATGTACAAACTGTAACGAATGCTGAAGCTCCGGTGTCACAACTCGAGTCTTCAAGTCAACCTAGTACCTCTAGGGTAAAAGAGAGAGAGTTGAACCTTAGGCCATAGACAGTAAAAAATAAGGTTTAAACTAACGAGATTAAAATTTCTCCTATACAGGTTTATCAACGGCAATGGGAGAAGCTGGTTACTAGAAAGAGAATCAACCCAGAAAAAACAGTGGTTGATATCTCAGAAAAGTACCAAAGAGTTTGGATGAAACCAGGAAGTCATCCAAACGAAGTTCAAGAATGATATACTTTTGGATCGTTAGCTTCAATCCATACCATATCACTAGGATTCCCTGAAATTTCAAAGTTACCGAAATAGATTGGAGAAGCCGTTCACGAGACATGGAAAAATAATCCATATTTATCCAGAGGTGATATTCTGGAGCTCTATTTCATCAGTGCAATCCCAGAACCAGCGAAGAAAGGCTTCAATGAAGCTTTTCATTTCATCAAGCTAATGAGGCCGGATGAAAATGCCTTAAAACATATAAAGGCAGCTTCACCGGAAGAAATTCCAATACTGGTAGGAGCATTTTCAGAAGATGAAGCTTCTACAAGGCGAGCATGAGGACTTTGGGTTTATCTAACGGAAATGGACAAAGTCAAATATCCATTTAAGTTTTTCCAGAATTCAGCAAGTGGATCTTTCCTACTGAATTCCATGACTGGATCAACAACAGGATTTACAGAAGAACTCTTCAAGACAAAAAGAAAGAACCTCTAGGAGAACAAGATTCCGACGAGTAAAGAAACTTACCGAAAATTCTGTAATATGGCGCATGTTGGCCGATGGATCGATCGGATTTGTCAAGCATGTCCGGATCAGAAAGAGCCCGAGTTTGGGAAAGGATTTCAACCTAAACCCGACCGACATGAATATGGGTCTGAAAAAGACAAAGGCCCAGTACACAAGAAACGTTATCCCCGGGGACCACGGAAACCAAACTTTTAAAGATTCCCCAACAAATGTAACATGAGATAAGTCATGAGAAAAAGACTCCCCAACCAACATCAAATGGTGGGCTGAGTCAAAAGCAAATGATTTCCCGACAAACCTAACGTAGGTTGAGTCACGAGGCATTAAGAGGAAGAACACTAACTAAGCTGAAAGGGACTCCCCAACAACTGTCACATGGGAGCACTAATGAAGTAGGCCAGCTGATGTTCAAACAAGATTTGGAATCCACCTTTCAAGTCCGGATTCATGCCTATATATATCAAGAGATGAAGAAAGCTGATATCATCGACCATTCCCCTTAGTTTTCTCTAAATAAAAATCTTTGTAATATTTTGAGTGTTTCTTAGTTTATGTGTGTATGAGTACGGGCCTCTTCTAATATGAGAGGCTAAACAAGTATTCTCCTCCCAAAAGGAGATTACTAATGTAATAAATATTTCGTTTAAAGTTCTTAATAAAAGAAAGGTTTTTGCTTTCAATGTGTTCTTAGTATTGTTAGTTTATCCCTTAGAAGAAGTACTTTGTACACCTGATGTAGGAAACAAACCAATGTTATATTGTACAGTTGCTGAAGGAGCTGGATAACTTGCAGATCATCTTCCCTAAGGGTTGAAGTTGAATAGTGAGGAGATGTTCGTAAAACGCTCTGGGGGTAGTGATTTTCCAGCTGGTGGCTTTGCAAACCATCTCACTCGGTGCTGTTGCGGTCAAAGAAATGTATGAATTCTAAGGGATTAATTAATTTTACGGAAGCATGTTAGGCCTGATTTTGATCAATTTACATTTTATCCGGATATAATTACTATTTTGAGTGGAAGTATAAATTAAGTGAAGATTTATGCTTAAAAACATCTTTGGAATTTGATTTAAAAGTTTATAAATGACTAATGATAGAATTTGGGTAGATAGGGATATGTTTTAAGGAAAGTGGGTATTTGTGGATAATTTGTTATATGTGTGGGTATTAAAGTATATATGTTATATGAAATTGGGTATAATGGGATGAGCACTCAAAAATTATATGCCCTACCAACCCAACCTGGTGCGTGGATCGCTCTCAGGCGCGTCTCCATGTGCGATACTATGATGTGGTCGTGCACAAACCTGATTAAATACTCTTTACGTATCACATATTTATTCTTCAGGTTTCACATATCTATCCTTAAGGTATTATGCTGAAACAATATTGTTTTCTTCTTTTTTCTCTTTTTTTTTTTCTTTCTTTCTCCTTCTTCTTCTTAATCTCTTTTCTTATTAATTTGTTATTCTTCTTATTTATTTAGTACATTCTTCTTCTTATTCTTCTTGTCTATCTTCTTATTCTTATTCTTCTTCAAATTGCTATGAAATCATTTATGAGGTTTTTTCCCCTTCTTATTTATGAGTAATTTTAAAACATTGAAAATAAATTATTTCAAACAATATGAAATCATGATTTGTAGAAAATTTGACGAAAAATATGATGAAATCGTGATTTGCAAAAATTTTGAGGAAGAAGATGATGAAACATTTGAAATCTTAAGATTTTCAGTGAACATATTAGTTGTATGCTTTTAAGGTATCAGTTGTTTACTTTTAAGGTATCACACATTTACTCTTAAGATATTAGTACAAAAATAGTGTTGCTTTCTTCTTCTTCCTTTTTTTTTCTCTCCTTCTTCTTAATCTATTTTCTTATCGATTTGTTATTCTTCTTATTTGTTTTGTACATTCTTCTTCTTCTTCTTTTTCTTCTTCTTCTTCTTCTCTATTTTCTTGTTCTTATTCTTCTTATTTACATATTTATTTTTAAGGTATTAGTGCTTATAGTATAAGACAACTCTTAAGGTATCAATTGTAAAATTTTAAGATATCAGTTGCATACTCTTAAGATATCAATTGTATACTCTTAGGTATTACATATTACCTTTAAGGTATTAATGTTTATAGTATAAGGTATTACATATGCACCTTTTAAGGTATTACATGATTACCTTTAAGATATTAATGCTTATAGTATAAGGTATTAGATATGCACCTTTAAGGTATTACATATTTACCTTTAAGATATTAATGTTTATAGTATAAAGTATTAGATATGGACATTTAAGGTATTACATATTTACCTTGAATGTATTACATATTTACCTTTAAGATATTAATATTTATAGTATAATGTATTACATATTTACTCTTAATGTATTAGTTGTTCATTTAATGAAAAATATCACGTGTATACTCTTTAGGTATCACTTTGTATACGCTTTAGGTATCACTTTGTATACGCTTTAGGTATCACTTTATAGTAATTATATGATGAAATTGAGAAGGAAGAGTGTTGGGATATTTCAGTAGTTATATTGATGAGATAAAAACAGTTTGTTTAGGGTGTCAGTACCTAGTTTCCATATTGATTACATGATCTTCTATTATGGGATCATGTAATGGTTTTCCAAGTTATAAGGAAAACCAACCTTAGAAGATATAAGAAGCTATCTTCTAAGAGCAGCAAGCTGAAAGCAGCATAGAGGAAGCAGCAAGCTGAAAGTAGCATGGAAGAAGCAGGAAGCAGAAGTAGCATGCAGAAACAGGAAACAACCTGCAGAAGTAGCCTGTAGAGATGTCATAAACTAGCCAACGGATCTCTTGCAGAAAGATAAGCGCTACTCTCATCCATGTAGTACGAGGAAGATCATGCAACTCAAGGAAGAGCAAAGCTAACTAACAACAAGATCAAGTAGCCGTTACATGAACTTCAACTATGGACCCATGCCGACTTGACAAGTCAGCAAGAATGTCAGAGGGGTTCAGAAGCCAATGTTGGGCGCATTACATGTACATGTCAGGAGCAACTCAGATGCATTTAATGCGGCCACAGAAAAGATCTTTGGAGATCAAAGCTCAAATTCAAAATGGAGAAATATCTTCCTTCAACGGATACTTTCCTACAACAGATATATTCTCAAGATCTATAAATAGAAGGTGTGAGTGACTGAAGACCTTGCTGAGCAGAGCCGAGTGGAAAATCAGATATACTCCAAAGCTTTTTAAGCTTACCTTTGTTTAGCCACTCAACCTTCAAGAAACAGTTAACTATAGGATTCTAGCTTTCAACTTCAAGGCTGACTTCACCACACCAGTTGAAGAAACCTCTTTTACTTTTAACCATTATGCTATGTGCGCTAGGTTGTTTTATTTCGGTGTACTTAGTTGAGAGGATTATATCCTTGCTAAGTTTGTAGTCTTGTATAGACTATTTGCCCTTTGTGGGATTGTGTACCCTTTGTGGGATTTGGCCTAGGAATCTGGGATTCTAGTAGACATAACTTGTTAGGAAGAAGTTTGTAAAGCTCGACTTGTAATTCGAACTGACTTAACGAAGTTCCTCCTTGTGAAGGAGTAGAGTGAACGTAGAAAGCTTACACCACCTTTAAACCACTATAAACCCTTGTGTGCTTATCGCTTTACTTACTTGTTGCATTACACTTATCGTGTTATATCTATCTTGTTCAACATATCATTAGCATACTGCATAAGGTTTCTGTCAAAAGCATTCTTTGAAAAAGAAATTGGTTTTCATAAAAAAACTCTATCTAGTTTATTCCGTTGCATACTGTGATACAGGATTAGGAACCTGATACAGCATACTGCCAGGTTACTGATCTGTGCAGGTTGCTGCATTCACTCTTAAATCAGGAACCTGTTTTTACAGAATAGTTTTCAAAATCGAAAATCGATAGAGGTTCATTCACCCCCTCTGAACTTCTGACCACTTGGGACTATCAAAGAGAGAGAGAGAGAAAAAAAAAAAGAAGAAGAAGAAGAAAAACAACACAATAAAAGGGAAGGAAAAAAAAAGATCACAACGAGAAAAAAGAAAAAGAAAAAAAAAAGATATGGATAATGTTGGGCACTTCCCCGGCACATAAGTGCTGCCCATAATATTATGTGAGATTGAGTTGCATATTCATCATTTTATAAAAGTTATTAGTATAATATTTGTTGTGTTTGCAAAATATGTGTGTGCAAAATTGCGTTACACTCCTCTCATTTTATCTGATTTTCTTCTGTTTTTTATTTAAAACTCAACTGGAATATTTCAAATTAAAAAGATTAATCTCATCTGAAATAACATCAGAATCTCTCAAGTCTACATAAAATTTGAGATGAAACTGATCGAAATTGTTGTTATATTTTAAATTTGAAATTACATATTTAATTCATACATGAATGAAAATCACATCCATTAAAACGAATACTTTGTTTGTACATAAAATATTGGTATTTATAATTACATATACTTCTTGATTGTAATTTTTACTATTTTTTTTCTTTCTTAAAAGAGATTTAATGGATTTAAATAAAAAATTACATTAAAACAAACATTCTATGTTTTTAAGTAAAAGGTAATACTCTGAATAAGTTGAAAAGAAATAGTAAATAATATTTTTAAGTAATACTTTGAATTGCATTATAAGAAATAGTAAAAATAGTACTTTGAATTACTTCTAGAAGAAATAGTAATTAAGTAATACTTTAAAAAAATATATAACTTTAAATAAAAAAAATTATAATTCCATTTAACAGTGTAGAAATTTCATCTGTGTGTGTATATATATTAATGAAATATAACATAGACTGTCATATAAATAAGCAGAGGATGTAGCTAGACGATTTCTACCCCCATTAATGTAATCACGACTTTAACTATGACAAGAAGTCTTCCACCAAGTACAGTGATGCCTTTTAAATACCAAATTGTTAAAACATTTGAATTGCCCACTAATAACTTTTCTTACACTCTAAAATTGTTTATAATTCTTTTTAAGATCCTTTAAATACAGTTTCAAATAATTTTCCTTTTTTCTTTCATATTATTGATGTATACCATGCAAATGTGTATTAATAGTATTATAGAAATACCCTCCATTTTTCTTATATTGATGAAAACAAAATAAGTATTACAAATATTGATGATTAATTGAACGAATAATACTCCCCCATCCCACAAAAATATATAGGTCTCTATATTATTTTCGTTTCGTTCCATAAAGATATGCTTGTAATTATACTGATATAGTTTTTAATTTATAATTACATATATACTCGTAATTAAATTTATATTGAATCACCACACTTCAACTTCCTGTTTACTTTAAAAAATAAAAGAAGTTTCGTTTAATGGATAAAAATATAATTGGAGCTTTAAATATTTTCTTAATATGTGTGTGGAAATATAAGTAGATTTGTCTTTGTAGGATGAAGAAGTATGCGATTTAGATTGTTAGGAACGGAAATTGGCAATAAATAAATAACGAAATATTAATTATATATTTTGGTCAAAATCTATATCTATATATATATATAATAACAATTACCCACTAAAAATAGAAATGCCAAAATATTTCCCGCCCATTTTCACTTTCTAATATTAGAAATATCATTAATTATTAATTAGTTTATTTTATATGATATTAGTTGAATTTATTGTAAATTTCCAAAAATATTGATTTTGCATATGAATATATATGGTATATAAATCTTATTATAATAGATGAAGTAAAATATATACATGGTATGTGTAAATCGTAATATATGAAGTAAAAAATATATATGGTATGTAAATCATAATATATGAAGTAAAATTAAAAATTCAATTTTTTAATATACATAGATAATTAAATGACAACTTCAATATTGTAATATACTTGAAATTCAAAGAATAATTTAATTAGACCAATGAAATAATATATTCCACATTACTAATTTGAAGAATAATAATAATAAAAATATTATGCGTAGCTAATGAAAAATGAATTAAAAATAAAATAATAATTATTTAATCTTAATGGATTTAATCTAAATTATAATATATTAAATCAACTAAACAAATCCATGCTGACATATAAATTTCATGTATCTACCGAATTATATGTATACAAGCTTTCTCAACTACAAGATCAGATTGAATTTTACAAGTCTCAGTACTTAAAATTTCATAAAAGTATGTAGTGTATTTTATGTTATGCCAAAAAAATATTGAATCTATTATCACCATAACACAAATAATCAAATTTAAATTATGTAATTTATTATTTCTCTATTAATTTATCAGATATGAATATTTTTTTGTACATTTCTTTTTATAATCTAATGGTCATCATGATTAGATAGATATTTGTATATAACTTGATTTATATTTTAACATTACGTTGTTTAGATATCTATTCTAAATATGTATATATTTTAAATATATATGACTAATCTTGATTTAAATATATTATTTTTATAATTAATTAACATAAAAAACAATAAACTTAAAATCTTATAAATCTTTATGAATATAATGCATCAAGTGATATAATCCTTTAAAATGATAAATCTTTGCATTGTTAATCTATATTTTTCAATATTTGTAAAAATTAATATATTTGAGTATTGAAATTGGATGTTTTTATGTAACACATTATGTACTACAAAGAATTTTCGAAATCAAAATCTTCAAAATATGGAAAAATGATTTTCAATTTTAATTCATTAAGAAATTTAAAGTATCTTATAAAATCATACATAATTGTATTTTTTATATCTTTAAAATGTATTAACACTTTGTTGATAATCGATAAAGGTAAGCAAATATGTTTGATAATCAAATGATATACGATTTTGGTATAATTAATTATGTAGTAATTATGGTAATACTTACCATATGATAACAATTATCTTTTTAAAAGTGGAAATGAAACTATTTTCTTGCTCATGTCAACTGTCTAAAAGTAGAAATGCAATAATTTATTATTTTTAATAAAAATTATAAATTAAAAATGATAAAAAAAATGATCTAAATATTTGATCAATCTCGAATATAAAATTTGCAAAAATTTTGTCGAAATATTGTTATATGTTTTTTAACTTTACTTTATCAAGTTATTTATCAAGTTATCCGGACACATCAACAAGGATAAAGTCGAAGTTTACCCAATGATGATAATTACACAATGTATCAAATGTTATTTTTGGTTTAAAATTACCAAAAAACTTTAGTTAAAGTTGTAATTAAAGTAAATTTCGTAATTTTTCCAATAATTAACCCTATAATATATGATGTTCGTTCTAAATAAAAAGTACTAATTTAAAAGTTATTTTAAAAACGTTTTTGTATTGACTTTTTTTAACTTATCTTTTACACCTTGTCGTTTTAAATAATGTACAAAATTCAAGAAAATTGATCTATATTTTTGTTCAAAAAACTTTTGTAATTGAGAAATTTTGATTTTTATGGCATCTAAATAAATCAATATAATTTTTTTTTAAAAGTATGTTAAATTTAAATTTTTCATTTTTGAATAATATCTTATGAATATCTTATTGAACATATATTTACACAATTTTTTTTCCAGATCAATTGTGACAAGTACAATTGATAAAATCAGCTTAGCTAACCTACCCACTTTGGGCACATGTGGTCACCGTTGATGTCAAAAATCTAACACAACTATTAATTTTATATCTCAAATTTTAAAGGAATGAAATATTTACACAACAGTGGTGGATATATTATGATATGTTCATGGTGGGCATGTGAGCATTATCTTTGATAAAGTAGTTTGATAACGTATGATGAATATAAGAAATATTTAAAATTCATAAATCACATATGCAATAAATTAAATTGAAATAACTCTTGAATAACTATATTGTTTTATCATGAACATTATTTTGTTTAGAAAATTACAACACTTATAAATTTATATGCCCATGCATTATATGGGTACCAATTGACATTAAATTTTTTCTTAAATTAACATTTTACATTAGTTTGGAAATATTTAAGTTTTATGATCGCGTATCACATGGTTAACAAATGAGATTGAAATTACTCTAAAAAAATTTATTATTTTCGTATTCAACATTTTCACATTAAAATGGTAAAATTTATATATGTCCGTGCATCACACGAGACCTATACTAGTAAATAGTTAAGCGTCAAATTTACGGCTTGTGAGGTTTTCTTGCATGACCCATTTCTCGACTATTGACTAATGATCCATTTCTTCATTGTTAATTAATTAATTGTTGGAACCATCGGATCACTGACTCTATGCAATTATCTAATTCGGGATCCAGACAAGATATGATAAATACGCAGCGGAAAACGAATCATACCTTTCACTGCAATAGGTGAAGACGAACCAGTTCTAAGGTCAGAACTGCTGAACAATCGATAGAGCTTGAACCCCACGATCTTCTGTCATATTCCTCGCCTTTTTCTCAAACGTTGTGTGGGCAACGATTCTTCGAGAGTACTAGCCGTCTTCTACTAAAATCGTTTTATGAGAATTTCAGTGTATCTAGAAGCGGCAGACTTAAGGCTTATTTATAGGCTACAACAAGACCTTGAGGAGGATTAGGAATCGGTCTCCTGATAGGATTAGGAGTCCTAGTTCGTCCTGAATACACTTCTTAATCCTATCAATAATAACTCTATCCACTAAAGAGATATTATTGAACTACCGTCCCAAATCCATATTTAAATATGGGCTCCTATTTATTATGTGCGCGTTTATCTCCCCGTGTTTAAGATATCGAATGTCCATTAACTAAATGAATTATTGACAATTCAATTAATTAACATCTAAATCCAAGAGTAGTACCACTCAACTTTATTATCATGCCAAAATAAATACACCTGCAGGGTTTACATGATAATCCTTATGAGTTCCTCAAGGAGACATCATCATCCTAAATAATTAGGATACGGTTTCATTATATAATCAACAGCACACCATATAGACAACATTGTATCCCAATTTACCGAGCTTATTGATTTAATGAATAAATCTCACCCATTGGTAAATTAAAGAAACATATATTGAGTATACATGCCCGTTATCATATAATGATTAAGAGGATGCACATCCATAATAACAGAGGTCTTGTTCTATTTATGTAGTCAGTATAAATCGAACAACCTCAATTGATCCTGCTTAATACACACAAAGTGTACTAGTGTAATTTTATAGTCAAAATATACTAATACCAAATTACACTACAACCATTCCGATGATTTGTCCAAATTCATCTCGGTTGTAAGCCACTATTTATAATTTATAAGGAACTGATAACATGATCTTTTGTGTGGCACCTCACACCATGTTACCTACAATATAAATTAATTGGACAATTGCAATAACATATATAACAAATATAAAATGCAAACATTTGACCATAAAAGATTCTCATATCATGAAAATATGTTCATACAAAAGCTAGGCTTATAGTATACATCCTAACATTAATAAGGGTTAAATTAATTTGACACAGTTGGACCTCGTTTTCTTCTTCAAAAAAAAAAAATAATAATAATAATAGACAGTGATTGTAAATAGTGATTTTAAATTATTATGGATGTTAGTAGTATGAGTTCGAATTCAGGTAATTAAAATCTTAATAATTAATCTGCAAACACATTTTGGAGTTTTATTTGACCTAAGTTCGAATGTGTCGCTACCAAGATTTTAATTGAATTCGAACATATTGGAGTTATCAGATGAATTTGTCACTACCAAGATTTTACCTGAATTTGAATGTGTCATTACCAAGATTTTACCCGACAAAATGATATATATATATATATATATATATATATATCACTTCGAAATTAAACGAATTTAGATTAAATTATTTAAAATTTGATAAAAGATGTCATATTAGTGATCTTAAAGTTTAGATTTGTTATTATATATAACTATTCAATTTTTTTCTATTTTTTTGATACCTGTGAAGTTCATCAATCATATTAAAAATATTTTTGAAATATTTGAAAATGTAAGATGCCAAACAAAACTGAATTTTATATAAATACTTTTATCTTTCAAATCTCAAATTGATATTTATTGATTTTTCAAATCCTAAATTGATAAAATTCCAAAATAAAATTAAGAGGGCCTTCGTCATTACTCATTAATTAAGTCGCTCTCCACCCCTTCTCTCCCGTTTTCATAAAATTTATTTCTTTGACAGTTTCTTAGATGAACTGTCAATAAATAAAGAAACAAAACCTCAAATCTCTCTCTCTCAAATTTAGTGTCCATAATTAAGGTGAGAGAGAAAGCATGAGAGATCCCTCTTACCAACGTTCATATTTAACACACTCCTCCATTTCTCCCCCTTAACAAACCTCTCTCTCTCTCTCTCTCTCTCTCTCTCTAAAAAGCATGAGAGACTTGGCATCCTGTATCAGCGAATATGCAGTGCATGTTTCAGATCAAACCTCATGCTCCAATTACTCAACAAACCCCTGCATTTCCCCGTCATTCATCATCCCTTCAACACAAAACACCATCACATGTGTATACAAATCCATTCTCTCCACCCAAAAGCACCTCCTCATCACCCTCACATGGACCAGCAACACCCACGGCCTCACCGTAAGCTTCGGTGAGGACTCCTCCACCCTAATAAAAATCAACACCAACCCACGCCTCTTCAGAAGGCTCAAGGGCTCCAAATCCACCCACCTCTACTCCTCCAAGCTCGACCTCTTCTGGGACCTCTCCCAGGCCCGATACCAGCCCGGCCCGGAGCCCGCCGACCCCTTCTTCCTCCTCATCACCCTCGACTCAGAGCCCGCCCTAATCCTCGGAAACCTAGCCCAAGAATTCATGGCCAAGAAGATTATCACAACCACAGCAGCCAAGTTCTCGTTGCTGTCGCGACGAGAGCACTTCTCAGGCAACAACAATCTGTATTCGACAAAGGCCCGATTCTGCGATCGTGGAAGCCCGCATGATATCTTGATCCGATGTGGCGGAGAGAGCGATCATGAAGGGAAGCAGTCGGTTTTGTCGGTGTGCATTGACAAGAAGATGGTGATGAGGGTGAAGAAGCTGCAGTGGAATTTCAGGGGAAATCAGACCATATTCTTGGATGGATTGCTGGTTGATCTGATGTGGGATGTTCATGACTGGTTCTACAATGGCGATTCGGGCTCTGCTGTGTTTATGTTCAGGACGAGAAGTGGGTTGGATAGCAGGTTGTGGTTGGAGGAGAAGATGGTGCAGAAAGATGAGGATAAAGTTGACTTTTCATTGATGATCTATGCTTGTAAGAACACCTGAATTTTTTCTTTCTGTTAATAATTAATGTGATTTTTTTTTTTTTTTTATTTCGGCAAATAGTTCAATTGCTTTATTGGTGATGGAAGTGTAGGGGGTTTTAGTAGCAAAAATTTGAAGGGATAATATATGTGCTATGGATATGTTTGATTCTTGAATTTTAGTGAAAATTGATATTGAGGATAATATTAGGTGAATGGGGAAAAATGCGAAATAGGTCGTTTTCAAAGGCTCTGGCAAATTCGGTCACTATTTAGTTTCGTATCTTTTGATTATTGTGGATTGAGTTTTGAATCGATCCGAAATTGATTTTTTTTTTTTTTTTTGTCGTAAAATCCTATAGGGTCAATTTTTTCTATGACTTGAGGTATCAATTCACAATAATGTAAAAGATTAGTATCAATTCACAACCGATATAATTCATTAGTATTTTTCTCTCTTAGGTGAATTCCTCGTTTCATCTCCTGTTCTAAGTTTCTAACACAATGTTAGGAGAAGTAATTAATTCAATCTAGTTTCCCTACAAATTGATTATTCTCGACAAGTAATCACAACTTGGCCCCCATGTGAATGATGAGCATAAGATTCTGCAGAATTTGTTTTAGCATCTCAAAAGGTAAGTAGAAGAAAACATGGTGCCCAAAATAATCATTGGGATTTTGAAGGATTTCAATGAAGATTTATTTACTATTTATGCTTTTCACATACATTTAAAAAAAGCTTTCGATTAAATCAGAAATGTCAAAATAATGTGAGAATCTTTAGACAATTGCATGATTTAACTTGAATATTCAGTAACAATTAAAATCTTATCTTCCGTCGAAAACTTTTGTTTATATTGTATTTAATTGAAAATTTCAAATCTCCATATCGATATTTTATTGTCCATTCTAAGACCAATTCCTCAAGTTCTAGTTTTCCAAAATTTCCACCATTCTTCCATTAATCTAATAAACTCATCACAATTCACCCATGCATATATAACCAACTTTATTGGAAGTAATTAATTGGAAATATGGAAGATCAAAAATCAAAAGGAGAGTTTTTAGTGTAGATATGAAGATGCATAATGAGTAGGAAATATTTGTATGATGGGGGGATTCAAGAATTGATGAGACATAAGGTTGAAAGATCCCATCAAAGTGGCTGTTATATTAGTACTTGGTGTGGATCCATATTCGGACCACAATTTGATGGGTCCCACAAATAAGATGTTTGAACTGAAACTAAGCAACAAGTGGTTGAAAGTGAAGATGAACAGATGTATCCCATCATTTCTGCATGTTCTGTGTTGCACTTTTTTCTACTCTTTATTGCGCTGCACTTGTTTGCTATACACTACTTTCCTTATCAATTTTCACGCTTTCCATTAACTACCTATTATACTTTTTATCTTTTCAAAATCTCAATTTTCATCTTAAAACATCATGTCTTTTTTTTTTTAGCATTAATACTACGTGTTACAATTTTAATTCTCTATTTTCTTTTTTCTAATTTTGATTAGATTTTACTCGAAATATTAACTTTTGTTTATGTGGATACTGGAATTAAAAACTCCTCATCAACAATTGCAATGTCCATGTAAGCAAAAATCAAAATTTCGAGCAAACTAATGAGGTGAAAATTGGGAAAAAAAAACTTAATTAGATGACCAAAATTAAAACAGGTAAAATTGGTAGTAAAAAAATGAATAAGATTTAAGTGAAGAGAAAATTGCAATTCTCGCCCTATAACTCATATAACATATATACTTTCACACATAATAGCTGATTCAGGATTTTCAAAATGAGGGTACGAGCAAATAAACAATTGATAATAGAGAAAAAAAATCACTCACATATTATATATATATATATATTATATTTATATTCGTACAACCAAATATACAAATATATGAAATATTACATAAATTGTAAATGACAAGAATTGAAAAATAAAAAGGAATAAAATTTTACTTTAATTTTTCTCCTGAAATCAGAGTTATATAATATAATATTTATATTTTTTGTTATTTAATATTAATGTTATAATTGTATTTCTATATTAAAAGGGTAATCTTTTTATAACATATATCTACCTCCATCACTTTTCAAAGATATAATTTCCAGAGTCAATTATCCACAAATCAAGCTAATTAATTTTCACAACTTAAGTGTGAAGTTTTTGACATTAACCAATTGCATGAAATTAGATTCTTGAGGAAGTTAATTTATGGCCCATTCGACTATATAAAAGTTGGAACTCTGATTTGATCTAATCAAAACATTAGTTAGACCGATCAAAGATATATGTTGATAATTTATGAAGATTAAATTTACTATTAAGTAAAATTATGTGTAGGTGGATATCTATATGTTTACATTTTTAGTAAAATCCTCGTGTCTACTCTTATATATGTATCTAATGGGTAATCAAACTTAAGGGTAAAATCCACAACCTTATCTAGATATATAATACCAGCTTTTAGTTTAGTGATACTCCATTTCTATAAAAATGATGATCAAGATTTGAACTTAATTAGTTCATATAAATTATCCTAACTAGATCATATAAGTTTTCTAGTTTTAATTTACTGTCTCACTCCATTCCATTATCATGTTTATTAAAAAAACAAAAAAAAAACAACCTTATGTGACATATATATTCGCTATAACTCCTTGATTTGGAATGTTAAATGACAATTTAATTTTCTACACTATTAATTATGTTCTGATATTCCGATTTGTTTAAGGAGTACTAATGCAAATAATATATATACAGAAAATGATAATGCCATATAATATGCACATTTAATTTATACCGATAAAATAAAATAAAAATTAAAATACGATACGTAATTTATAAACTTCAAACTAATTAAAAAGGGAAATAGTGCGAGTATAATATGGTAAGACTACTTGCCAAGTTGCTTTTTTTTTTTTTTTTTTTGCTTCTTATTGAGTCTCCTTCGGTATTCTCTTTTTCAGTTTATTACATATTAAAGGTTAATTATTACTTGTGGACAAGAAATCAATACTTTTTTAGGAAAATAGAATTAATGGTATAACTGAATTGACTATTATATATCACATTAATTTAATGATCATGTAAGGTCATTTCCCATATACGAACAGTTGTATTATTCATGAATTTCTTTTCTTTTTAAATGTTGTTTCTTATATATTTCAGACGGAATCATTAATTGTACATGGGTGGTAATTAATTCCAGCCAAGTTGTATAAATTCGTTCTTTTCGGCCTCACAATTAATTTGAATGCATGAGACAATGGGAATTTAGTCTATTGATATATTTATGGCATAAATGTTGGTCCTATAATTTTTGTTCTATTCATTTTTGAACCACTAACTATAAAAATTCTTTATGATGGTCGTCCTTTCAAGTTTTAAATTATTTTCCAATTCTAAATTGATTGAGTAAGTCTCTTGTGAGACCGTCTCACGAAATTTTAATGCATTGCGTGAGACGGGTCAACCCACAGTCCAATTACCCACCACCTAAACCCTACAATTCATATGTTGTTTGTGGTGATGGGGCTCCGTCTCACGGAAACTATCCGTGAGACCGTCTCACATGAGTTTTTGTGAAATTGATTTTAGT
This sequence comes from Scutellaria minor, assembly GCA_954870855.1. Taxonomy (NCBI): domain Eukaryota; kingdom Viridiplantae; phylum Streptophyta; class Magnoliopsida; order Lamiales; family Lamiaceae; genus Scutellaria; species Scutellaria minor. The sequence continues at coordinate 9,341,873 of OX940729.1, forward strand.
CGAAATTGATTTTCTGCTTTAATTGCTGAGGGAAACATCAATGATGCTGATCATGTGACATTTCAAATTGAAAATTTTGGTTGAATATTTGCAAGAAAATTAATTTATGTAGTAATAAACGAAAGAGAAATTTTATCTGGGGGACATTTGTGAACTTTTTTGTTCATTTAGGGTTCCATGGTACTGTTTCCGAAACCGAACCAAATCAAGACACACAAGTGACAAGCAACGAATTTTGAATCAAAGAAAGAAAAATTTATTTTGGATGAAAGGAATATGTTTTCATCCCCAGACAAAGAGAAAATGGCCCATCAGAATAAAACCAAACATAAACCTAGCAAGATAATTAAGATGATTAAACTTTTGGTGTAAATTTATAGTGTGTGTGTGTATATATATATATATATATATTGATTTAACGCGTTAGGTACATTTTATATATGAGACCAGAAGAGAAAAGGATCGTGCCTCGACTTTGGAAACAAATCAAGCTGTACCGTTGTTTTGCTTCATGTTAGGGCCACCCACATGTGCACTTAATGAGTTCCAAATACTCTCTCTCTCATTGCATTGTAAATTTAATACTTTTTTATTATCCAATATTTATATATTTTTATCATTTTTACTCATACACTAATTCATGCTATCAAAATTTAGGTGGAATCACTCTAATTCATTTCAAAAATCGTGTTGTCTTACTTATATTTATGTTAGTTTATACCATCCTAACACAAATTTATATCATTCTGTTATCTCATACCACCAAATTCATACAATTTCGTTTTTGTCAGTTTGTATTATAATTTATAGTTGGAATGTATGTAATGCCCCATTTTCTTACTTAAAATATCAGAGTTTTTTTGTGGGCGTGCAGAAAAAGAAACATACATTTTAAAACTTACAAAATATAACCGGCGAATAAAGAGTTAAAACAACATAGAAACAGAAACTTCGAAAACAGGTAAAGATACGATTTTACATGTTTTAAACTCTCGGAGTCCAGCCGAAAGAAACCATTGAAAACATAGCAGCGGAACTTCATACAGGATCCATAACAAAAAGTAGAACAGTTTAACTTACAAACAATCAACATTGTTTAAAAAGGCAAAACCGGAAAACGAAAAGGGAAAAAGATCACAACTGATATGACACCCTTCTCTCTACGCTTCTCTGCTTTCATTATTACCTATAGCGTGAATACACGCGGGGTGAGTGCGTTGAATACACTCGTGGGAGTAATTTTCGTATTTTAAAGTTTGTTAAACAGTTAATATGTTCGAACGTATACAAATATAGCAATTAAACACAACACGTAGAATGCATAACACATAACATCATAGTGCTCATATCTGCAGTAGGGTATGAGTACTCCCCGTTAACCCTAGGTGCGGGTACTCCCCAACTTACTTTACGGACCACTGGTCCCTCCGCAACATGAATGTAAACTTTCGTCCCTTCAGCATGAATGTGGACTTTCGTCCTTTCAGCATGAACATGGACTTTCGTCTCTTCACATGAATGTGGACTTTCATCTCTTCATAACATAATCATAATGCATGCATGAACACATTAATCACAGCATATAATTACAACACGTAGGGTTCAACAATTCATTTAACATCAAGCTCACATGCATGCGTTCGTTCATCATCATTGTGCGTTAAATACAGAAACATAAAGTTATTAGGGATTAGAAGTTACCCTCATCTTGTTCGGTGGTAATCCCTCGTAATACGTTGAATTCTAAGTCTTAATATCTTTTCTTAACTCGAAAGCCTACACATGTAAACGAGGGTTTTTCTTAGATCTCGTATTACGTTAATTATGCGTAAATTAAAATAGAATCTCTCTCAAAGAAGGAACGTTAAAGGAAGAGAAATGAAACAAATGCTTGAATCTTGATCATAGGGTGTAAAGAGATCGATTAGAGTTTTAACGAAGGAAGAACGAGCTTAAACGGAGGAAAATGAGCTTAAACGAAGCGTTTAAAAGTGCAGGGGTATTTTCGTAAATTCTGGTAAATAGTTGACTTTGACAAGAGACATTTTTGTAAAATCAAAAAAAATTTGGGGTATTTTTGATATATTTAAAATCTTTAGGGTCAAAATGTAATTTTCAGAAGATCTAGGGGTCAAAGTCTAAAGCTTGAAAACTTTTGAGGGTTAAAACATAGTTTTCGAAAGTTTGAGGACTAAAATGATATTTTAGAAAGGTCAAGGACCAAATAAACTAAAAACCTGGGATTTGCAAAGAGGTCCCTGAACTCTATCCAATTTTTGAAGGAAGCCCCTCCCCCAAACCCCCACCCCCGTCGTCTATCTCCACCGCCAACCACACGTTGGTGACACCACGTCGCTGCCAACCACTACAACATATGCCAGCGCACCTAGCACTAGCCACACACACACATCGACGCACGACGGTGCTTCCAACACCGCCTTCACACACGTACACACACTCACACACACACCAGCACACACTCACACACACACACAGAAACTGACAGCTACGGCGCCGCCGCTCACGGCGGTGCCCCCGACCACTCACACACACAACACAACAGACGACGACGATGGAGAAGGCACGGAGAAAGAGCAGGTGAGGCGGAGAGAGGAGGAGAGAAAGAAGAGAGGGGTCGTGATTTACGACGAATGTGGCGCCCGGTGGTGGTGCCGAGCCCAGAATCATGACGAGCTTGGAGGGAGCTTTCTATCGGGCCGCTCGGGGAGGCCGACGGACAACAGTCGCGCCAGGGGCAAAGCAGCAAAGAAGGAGGAGAGAGAAAAAGAGAGAGAGTGCACCGAGAGAGGAGAGAGAAAGAGGGTGGCCGCACCTTCACCGGCCGTTTCCCGGTGAAGGCGGCGGCAGTTTGGCGATCCGAGCCTGGATCCAGAATAGGCTTGGCGAGGGCTACGTTTCGACGTAAAAATCAAGCGAAACGGAAGAGGGAGAAAAGGCATAAGAGAGAGGGGAGAGAGGAGAGAGAGAAAAAGAAGCTCACTTTTTACTTTGTGATCGAAATATCTCTTTCACACTGTTTTCTACACATATATATATGTATGTTTTGATTTTTATTATATACTTCGTGATTTGGGCTACGAACCCTTAACGAGTCACCCTTTTAACGTTTTAACTTTTGGTTTTCGACTACGATACCTTTGGGTTTCATTTTACGATATCGTTATTAAATTATAACCTATACTTCTCGATTTAATTATACAACCGATTAATTAATTATGTATTATATCGTTTTTCTGAAACACACACGTAATTAAATCAAACAATTAGGGGTTTAATTATTTAATTAGCCAATTATGCATCGTTTTATCCTAGGTGTTACAATGTAGCACGCTAATCATACCATAAAATGAAGAAGTGTAAGGACAAAAAGAGAAAATGGCTACTTTATAATCTTAATTTTATTGTTTAAGTAAAATATATTTTTTAAAAGATATTTTGAGAAATTTGAGGATGGGAAGATGATAGTTTTTAGGTTCAATGTAACAAAATAGAGTTTGGTGGGTAAAGTCCACAAGTTAAATATATAGGTTTAGAGTAATTATCCAATAAAAATATGATTCACTTGATTTTTTTTTTCCCTAATTAAGATTCAATTTCTCTATATGTATTTTTTCGAGGATCACTATGAACATCAATAACAATGAAGTGAGTATACATGTGAATAACTAACTTTTCACCGGCCATCAGAAGGACGATGAAGGCATATTTGTGAGTTTGTGTTTAGAAAATGCTGATAAATTGAGTCAATAGATTATGTCGAATCGATTATTCTCCACTGTAAATAGGTAAATATTATCCTTCCACTATAAATAAATAGTCCAATTCAATTATGCATATCAAATGCCTTATTTTCTAACAAATCTAATATGGTTATATATGTACGAGATTCTAGATGAGAGTTCAAATAGTTAAATCTACACATATTTTTATGCAACTGATCCATGAATTCTAAATCTCACGTGCAATTCGATTCAACTCGTTTTACATGTATCATACACACTCACACGTTAGTCTGTTTGCGCCCACATCCTTGTGTGGCTGATCGTGTTCAACCAAACAAATAAGTCTTTTTAGTTATATAGGTACCACCTTATAGTTATGCGAGTAATGTCTATAAATAAATAAAGAAATATTTTTATGTGATACAACTAATATATTTATACAATACTTCTAATACTTTATTTGATAACTATTATATTTCAGTAAAATAATAAAGAGTTAATTATATTAATAATCACCAACTTTAGGTTGATTTTCATTTACAACATGACTTGTGATGACATAATCACCATCTTTGGAATCATATCAATTTGATACATAAACAACTATTTCGATTTCCTATTGTTGACTGGAGCCTGAAACTTGTGTTACTGTCGTATTTCATTAATTGTCCACCTAGGAAAACCACCATTGATCGCCACCTCACTCTTCGAAAAACATAATTTATAGCCCAAAAAACTCACAAAACACAAATTATTAAATTCTTAACCAAAATATATGAGATTTACCCCAAAAGACTACAAAATAATCCAACAACCAAATATCAATGGAAACGTAAATAATTTATGCAGAAATGTTTCTCTAAAAAAAGATTAAAAAACCACAGTAATTTTCAAAGATGAGTGCACAAATTCAAGACAAGAATTAATTGGGTTCATACTTGATTTTTGTAATGATTTTTAGTGTAACCGAGTTTGATTCTTATAATTCATTTAGAATTTGAAATGAGCTTGGAAAGTGGAGAGGTAATTTGATGTAAATTTCATATATTTGGGTTAAGAATTGGAGATTTTGTTTTTCTGGGAGCTTGGGATCGGAAATTTGTAATGTTTTTCCATGAGTGAGGTAGTGAACGGTGGTGGTTTTCCAAGTGGAAATCTAAGTTTCGGGTTCTCAATGTTCGTTGATGTATCGAATTGATATGATTTCGAAGTTGGTGATTTATGATGTTAATCATCAAAAGTGATGTTGTAAATGAAAATCGACCTAAAGATGGTGATCTTTTATGTAATTAACCCAATATTAAAATCATTTTAAATTAAATAAGATAAAACTTTTAAGTAAACACAGTAATACATTTACGTTATATGGAATATCTTAACGTGATACAAGTCTCTTTATATTTCAGTAAAATGAAGTAATGCCTATATGTAAATAAAGTAATACCTTTATGTGATGCAATTAATACATTTTATAATACATCTAATACCATTATATAATACAATTAATATATTTCAGTAAATTAATAAAATCATTTTTAACCTTTTACGGTATCTTTATTCATAATTAATATTTTTTGTTTCTATAGAGAAGTGTCTATGGTTATGAGATGAACACTATCCATGGAAAAATTGACCAATATATTGAGTCACAATATGAAGAAGAAGAAAGAAAAATAAGAAAAAGAAGAAATGCAAAGAAGAACTCTAGAAGAATAAGTTGCTAGAGCGCGCTGACTTGTGAGAGACTGACAGAGGCAGATAAAGAAAAAAAAAAGTAATAATATTGGACTATTAGAGTCATTTGCACTGATCCTGCAAAGAAGAGTTACTCTTAAATCTATCATTTACATCCAAGAAGGGCACATATATTATCTTCAACAAATAGCACATTATCTCCTTTTCTACCTTTCTTACATCATAATAATTCCATGAGTATATAAAATTTAATTGAATTTGCCTTTGAAATTTTTTGATCAACAAAAGTTGGTTGCATTGCAAAATAAAGTTGTGCAGATTACATGAATTTTTTTTATGAAAAGAAATCCAATCAAAGCTCAAAGTGAGTGTCTATAAACACAATATATATATATATATATATATATATATATATATCTTTGTAAAATAAAGTTATGAAGATTACATGGACTTTTTTATTTAAACAAATCCAATCAAGGCTCAAACTGAGGGTCTATAAACACAAAATATTTTGTAGCAATGAGAGTCATGATGAAAATTAAATACCAAAGTTAGCCATGATAATATCTCTAATTCTCCTCCTTTGCACCACAATCCTCATGAAAATCTGTTTATTTTTTGCTCTTCAGTTTCAGATTGTTTGCAGGCAACATGAAGGAAACAAGGATGGCAAATTGGTTGAAAACGATGTCGAATTAGGACAAGAGACATTATTGCAGAAACAACCTCAAAAGTCGAGTTCAAACGAAGTAAGTTTAGATCACAACAAAGGATGGAGAAGAGGCTTATTTTGTGATAAAACTTTTAAGATCATTACAGATGATCATTGCAGAAACAAGAATTTGTTTGTTCAAATCCCAGAAATTGAATATGTTTCTGCAGAATTATGTAACATGAATCAATATGATATCCATGGATGAGAGTATCATATCAGAAAAATTTCATCAATAAGCTAGGGTATTCATTACCTGTAAATAATAGAAATCGAAAGAAATTATAACTCAAGCGGACTAGATTAAAAATCTATACTAATATAAAAGCAAAGAAGTTTGCAAAAATTACTAATTTGTCACTTTCCCTCTAAAAAATGTCACATCATGAATATCTTTTTTTCTTTCTTTCTTTCTTTCTCTCTTTGATGCAATTATGACACAAGCTTTTGTTTCCCCATATATAATATATAATTTGAGTCTTATTCAATAAGTCATTACTAAAATATCTCAAAAAAATTGAGATTTTAATTAATTTGTCACATAAAATTTTGATTTTATCTTCTATGACATATGTGAATTATGTTGGAGTTAAAAAATAGTATTATAATATAATAATGGTTATCACAATGAAATTTATAATTAATATATATTAGTTTGTACTTGAAAACATATTTGTTATATTATTTATTTGTGAAAAATAATAAATAAATAATTATTTAAATATTGAATAAATAGATTGCTTTAATTTTAGTTGGATCATAATTCAATGACTTAAGTCTACTTAAATTGGTATATTGATTTTTTTAATTGTCTAATCACATGTTTACAATAGTGGTAATATTGTTATAAATGTTTCAATTGCAAACAATTATGTTGTTTTGTCATATACAATTTTAATAAGATAATACAGTATGTTGCAAACAATTATGTTGTTTTGCCATATCATTATATATTATTATATTTCTCCAAATTAATCAATGAAAATAATTATTTATTGTCACGTCCATTTTTCATACTTAAAAATATCAAAGTTTTCCTTGTGGGCGTACAGGAAAAGAGGAGAAAGGGAAACATACATTTTTAAAACTTACAGGTATAACATGTGAATAGAGATTTAAACAACATTTATAACAGAAACTTTGGAAGCCTTTAAACTCATGATTTTACATGTTCAAACCCTCGGCGTATAACCGGAAGAAATGTTGAAAACTAAACAGCGAAAATTCATACAAGATCCATAATGAAAAAATAGTTTAACTTTTACAAACGATTAACATTGTTTAGAAAGACAAATCCGAAAAACGAAAAAGACACAACTGGATATGTCACCCCTCTCGCTACGCTTCTCTGCTTCCATCATTTCCTGTAGCGTGAATACACTCGTGGGGATAATTTCCATATTTTAAAGTTCGTTAAACAGTTAAGATGTTCGAACATATACAAATATAGCAATTAAACACAACACGTAAAATACATTGCACATAACATAACATAGCTCATATCTGCAGAAGGGTGCGGGTACTCCCCGTTTACCCTAAGGTGAGGGTACTCCCCGTCTTACATTACGGACCATTGGTCTCTCCGTAGTATGAATGTGGACTTTCGTCATTTCATAACATAATCATAATGCATGCATGAACACAATAATCACAACATATAATCACAACACGTAGGGTTCAACAATTCATTTAACATTAAGTTCACATGCATGCGGTCATTCATCATCATTATGCATTAAATATAGAAACGTAAAGTTATTAGGGATTAGATGTTACCCCCACCTTGTTCGGTGGTGATCCTTCGTGCAACTTGAATCCTAAGCCTAAGATCGTTCCTTAACTCGAAAGTCTACACATGCAAACAAGGTTTCTTAGATTCTTATTACGTTAATTACGCATACTTTAATACAGAAACTCTCGAAGAAGAAGAAACATAAACTCTCTCTCGAAGAAACATTAAAGGGAAGAATACAAAATGAAAGCTTGAAACTTGATCATAGGGTGTAAAGGGATCGATCAGAGCTTTAACAGAGGAAAAACAGGCTTAAACGGAGGAAAAACAAGCTTAAACGGAGCATTTTAAAGTGCAGGGGCATTTTCATAAATTTTAAAAAAGGTTGACTTAGACCTAGGGGTAATTTTGTAAAATCAAAAAAGATTTGACACCTTTTTGATATTTTTTGAAATATTTGGGGTCAAAATACAATTTTCAAAAGATCAGGGGGTCAAAACCTAAAGTTTGGAAACCCTTGGGGGTAAAAATATAATTTTCGAAAGCTTGAGGGCTAAAACGATATTTTAGGAAGCTCAAGGACTAGATCGTAAATAAATTTAAAAATCTAGGGTTTGCACCCAAGTCCCTGGACTTTTCGAAATTGCCGATCGGCCTCTGCCTCCCCCCAACCTTCTCCCGTTGTCTGTCCCCTTTTTCCGCCGCAACACAGCCCCGACCGACGACCACCCATCGCCGACGACACCCCACACACGCACACAACCTCCTGGATGCAACCCGACACGACGTCGTCCCACACGGTTGCGCCATGCACACACGCGCACAACACATACATGCACACCTGCATACACACACACTGTCACGCCCCGAAATCTTTTAGTATTTTATCAGAGTTTTACCGTTGGGCGTGAAGGGAGAAATAGCAAGAGACGCATACACAACAGAAAGAATAAGCAAGAGACGACAGAAGAAAGAGGTAAGAGATGAAATGATTCCTTCACTTAACAACAATCGGCCTCTGCCGATAGCAATCAGTCTCACTACTGATAATGTACATCATACACAACGGAAATAACATCAGGATCTCTCGTTCACAGAATACTCAGAATATAATTACAAAACGTGAATAAACTTATAACATATTGTTTTGAAAATGTTGTGCAACACACCCTAAAAATCACAGGTTCAAAAGCGGCATCGCCTCTCTCCATCTAGGGTTCATCATGCTCAACAGCTCCTATAGTGTGAGTACAGATTAAGGGGGTGAGTGCGTGGAATACACTCGTGGGAGTAACTCTGCCTCTTGTGACTCTCAACAGATATATAAAAACTAATAAAATAATCGTACGTCACGTTGTCACAGCACATAAAATGCATAGCAGATATTAGAAATAGCAAAGGACGCATAGGTGCGGGGTTTCCCCGTCTTACCCTGTAAACGGTCTCATATACCGCTAGCGCATTTCAAGGACCGCCAGACCTTTTTCAGAGTATTAGAAGGAGGGGGAGAAGATTCTTTTACAGTCCATAGGACTCTCCGAACATGCAATGTGAACCGAAGTCCTTTCACAGTTATATTATGGCACGGAAAATATAAACATAGCACTTAGTGTTCCTCAATCATGCATTTAATAGGGAAAGCAGTAGACAGATAAAGAGATAGAAATTACCCCCACCTTGTTCGGTGGTTACCCGCGTGAGTCGCTAGACTTAAAAGTCTGATAACACAAGTCCAATCCAACAGTAACTCAAGCTCAATCCAATATATAGCCTACACAAGTTACGGTGTTGCTTAGATCTTAAATAATGTATAAATAAAGCTGTAAAAGGTTCCGACGGAAAAACGCTCGCTAATGACACGACGGATCGAACGATCTAAAGATTGGAGTTCAAGAAACGAGGGGGGTCAGATCTGTATGAGTGGCTTAATATATAGGAAATGAAATAAGGATCGCAACGCAAAAAGAATGAGCTCAATCGGAGTTGAAACGAGCTCAAACGGAGCATTTTAAGTTTAGGGGTAAAATGGTAATTTTGGTCAAAGGGTTGACTTTGACCGGGCCCACGGACCCCGATCAACGACGTCTCGTCATCGACGACTCGATACGGATGAACGACGGAAAGAAAACGAGGTTCGGATCGAAAACACGGCGTCGGGTGCGCGTCGGCACCCGACGGGCGCGCACGGTGCGCGCCGGCACCCGGCACCCGACGGCTGCCGAGTTTTCTCGGCAGCTAGGCGTGACCCAACCCGGCTGGTCGAGCTTTCTCGGCCAGCCCTGCCCAGAAGTTCCCGACGGTGGCCTGCTCGAGCAGGCCACTTCCCGGCGTCGCCCGGCGCGGTGGCGCCACCCCCAGCCACCACCACCTACCTCGCCGGATACCTCGCACCGCCGGGTACCATCTCCGGCCGTCCATCGCCGGATTCCGGCATGAATAGTGCCCGGAAACTTCGCCGCAAAATCCTTCGAGGCTCAGTTTTTCCAAAAATCCAACCTCACCCAAAAACTCCCCAGTCGCCGGCCACCACCAGCCGCCGCTCAACACACACACAATAGCATACACACACGCACATCGCATGGAATACACACACATACACCGACGGATTCTTGCTTGGCCGGCGACTTCCAGTCGCCGGCCACCCTCCCCACGACCTCGCCGGCGACCTCCCGTCGCCGGCCACCAGTTCACACACGGCGGCGCCACCATGCGCCGCCCCCACAGCCACCACATGCTCAACACACACCAACACACCTCAACTTACACACACATGCACGTAACATCCAAACACAACCTGTTCAGCTCCGGCGCCGCCGCCCACGGCGCCGCCGGCCCTCCAGCATGTCACCCTCGTCACCAGGAGTCTTCCGGAAGCTTCTCCGACGCGGTGGAGAGAGAAAAACATAGGAGAGAGAAAGGGTGATCAAGGGTTAGGGTTTAGGGTTTTGCGGCTGTTTTTCGCCGTTTTCCGGCGAACGAGAAATCGGATTTGAAATCCGAGACCTATCCTAGATTCGTCTCGTCGAGACGAACGTCGTGTGCGAAAATCGCCCGATTCCGACAACGTTGAAATTTTCCGGCGACCGGCCGGCGGCGGCGCCGGTGGTGGCGCCGCCGACCAGAAAACAGAAAACGAAGAGAGAGAGAGGAGAGAGAGAACTTACGAGTTTTCGGCGCGTTCGGCTCGTTCGGAAAAACGGTGAAAAATGAATTGGAGGAGCCCTTATTTATAGAAGTTGGAAAACACTATTCATGTGAAAATATCTCGTCACTATTCATCGGTTGAATTTTCCACGCTACTATTCACCGAAATATCTTCCGGTTTTCCGAAACCTCGTGTTTCGCCCTTTTCGTCGCCGGTTGAGCTACAGGTCTCCGATTGACCCCTAGTTCATTTCTATCTTCTCATTTTCTCGATACGTATCTACTGGTATAAAAATTACCCTATGTTCCACGTCTAATAAAAATTATCGATCTAAACCTCGCATTAAAACACGTATTTGAAACGCACGAAATAAATTAAACAATTAAATCATACGCACAAAATTATTAAATCATAAGTTAAAATATTTAATTAATTAATTATGCTCGTTTTGATCCGGGGCGCTACACACACAGAGCCCGTTGCGTGCTTCGATAGCGACGGGTCGGCACGCCGGCGAGACCTTCACGCCGGCTCGACTCAACCACGGTGGCGGAAAAGGCAGAGACGGCCGAGAGAGAAGAGAAGAGAAAGAAACGAGGAGAGAGGAAGAGGGAAAAGAGGGAGAGAGAGAGAAAAATGGTTTGGCCGGGCGTTCGCCAGCCGTTTCCGGCGGAATCGACGACCCGAACGCGAATCCAAGCCCAAATCTAAAATGGACTAGATGAGGGCTCTGTTTCGGCGTAAGAATTGACCAGAATGGTGGAGGAGAAGGGTGGCATGGTGGCGGGGCCGGCGACGGTCCGACGGCGGCATGATGGTGGCCGACCGAAGCAGAGAGAGAGAGAGTTACCATTTTTTTTTTCAAAATGTGTTAAAAAAATTATTACCTTTGGTGTTCCATCCTTTAACCTCATTCACTTCAATTTGGGCCACAAGCCCTCAATGGACCATCCATTAAAGTGTTATACTTTTGGGTTTCGACTACGATACCTTTTATTAAATTATAACCTATGTTTTTCGATTTAATTATAGCTCGATAAATTAATCATGCATTATTCCATTTTTCTGAAATGCATATAATTAAATCAACCAATTAGGGGTTAAATTATTTAATTAACCAATTATGAATCGTTTTATTCTAGGCGTTACATTTATGACTTTGTTTCTATTGTATATGGCTTTATGTTATTTTTATATTTATTTAACTTAATATATTTATATTTTTGTTCTATGTTTAGATTAATATACAATCTTCTCAATCATGTGATTGAGTTATAGTTATTTAAATTTTATTTTTCTAATTATTGAATACTCATATATTCGGTGTGCATATAATTGATTACATTTTGTTATCAAGTAATTGATATTTATCATTTATTTAATATTATGAAATATAAGTATATAAGGATTCAGTCTTTTTTAATAACTAAATATTCTATATACTTTGTTTTCTGATAAACATTTATGTTATTTTATCAAAAATTAAAATGTATCATATGTTATATGACAAACCATCACTACAAGAAATTTTGCTTTTTACAACGGGTAATACCCGTTGTCGTATCCTGTTTTTTAGCGTTGTCATATCCAGCGTTGCAAAAAAAAATTCGTCATTTGACAATGGTAGAAAATCGTTGTCTTATTATAAGACAACGCTTTTCTACTGTTGCACGATATTGATAAGACGCTGACATGTCATTATGCCACATCACCAAAGTGCTGACACATCATCACGCCACGTCGCCATATTGTAACCACATCATCATGGTAAATAATTCGCGTTGTTTGGGATTCAAACCTGAGAGCCATGGTCGTATTCCAACCACTAGACCACTAATGCTTTATGTTATAATATTCTACATGCATTTCTTTTATTTCAATTTTTGATATTTTTCAATTTTCTATTATCACATATTTTTTGCTAATTTTTAGTATTTATATTTTTAATATACTTTAAAAAGTTAAATATATATATATATATATATATATATATATATAATTGGAAGATTAATGACTAATTAATATATTTAGTAATGTTTAATCCAATTTCATTTTAAGACAATTATAAAATATACTAGTGCATATTTTTAATATATTTTATGAAAATACTATTTTTTAAAATTATGAGTTTGTTCATATAAGATAATATTAATGCAAATAATATAAGATAAAATCATAAAATTAATAATTAAAATTTTAAAATTTAATTTAATTAAAAAAGAATTAATATTATCACATATTTTTTGTTAATTTTTATTATTTGTATTTTTAATATATTTTAAAAGGTTAAATATATATATATATATATATATAATTGGAAGCTTAATGACTAATTAATATGTTTAGTAATGTTTAATCTAATTTCATTTTAAGACAATTATAAAATATACTAGTGCATATTTTTAATATATTTTATGAAAATACTATTTTTTTAAATTATGAGTTTGTGCATATAAGATAATATTAATGCAAATAATATAAGATAACATTATAAATTAATTAAATTTAATTTAATTAAAAAATAATTAATTTATAATTAACACAACACATAAAAAAAAAAACGTTGCACAATGGGTTGTCTATTGGCAAAAAAATACTATGAAAAGACAACGCATAAAAGCGTTGGATAAAAGCGTTGTCTTTTTAAAAAAAAAGATGTCATAAGACAACCCTTTTTTCATTGCTTATATGTTTTTGGGTGGTTTATTTTAATTTTGGTCATGTATGTAAGACCATGCAATTTTCATTTTTGGACAATTAAGTATATGTTTTCCAATTTTGTTCTATATGTTTACATTTTTTCCAATTTTGGTCTTGTATATTTCAATTTTTTTCAATTTCAGTCAAGTTTTCTAAGTTTGATTCTATTTGTTTCAATTTTTTTTTTAATTTCAATCCAATTTTTGTCGGATGATCGTCGGAAAATCTCACGTGACATCTGTGATTTTTTGGAATTCCAACCAAAATTGGACTGAAATTGGAGAAAATGGAAACATACAAAACTAAAATTGAAAAATTAGATTGAAATTGGAAAAAGTTGAAACATATAGGACCAAAATTGAAAAACGTACACTTGGTTGTCAAAAAATGGAAAAGACCTTATATACATGACCAAAATGTAAATTAATCCTATATTTTTCTTTCCTTTTTCTTTTTAAGAAAAAATACTGAATTAATTTATGTACCTGTATCTTTCTTGTAATACTGCTACTTTAGGATTTTATATATCAGAATACACAAAATATAATCAGAACGCCAACACTTATATGCCCTAGGGGCACGGATCTTAGATCCGTGCTCCCAACCTGACCCTGCGCGTGGGCCGCTCCCACGCGCGTCCATGCGCCCCCACGCACCGTATCACACATTTTCTCTTCAGGTATCACATAATATATTATGTTCAGGTATCACACATTTTCTCTTCAGGTATCACATATATACTCATAAGGTATCACACATTTTCTCTTTAGGTATCACACATTTACTCTTCAGGTATCACATATTTACCCTTAAGGTATTTTCTTCTTTTTCTTTTTTTTTTCTTCTTCTTTCCCCTTCTTCTTCTTAATCTCATTTCTTATCGATTTGTTATTCTTCTTATTTGTTTTGTACATTCTTCTTCTCTATCTTCTTGTTATTATTCTTCTTCTTCGAATCTATTTTTCATAACTTACATATCATTAAGCAAGTAATTATGTAATACTTGTAGTTCATATATATAATACCTATAGAACAAATTTGTAATACCTCAAAACTATTTTTCATAACTTACATATCATTCAAGCATGTAATTATGTAACACCTATAGTTCATGTTTGTAATACTTATGAACAAATCTGTAATACCTCAAAACTATTTTTCATAACTTACATATCATTCAAGCATGTAATTATGTAATACTTGTAGTTCATGTTTGTAATACCTATAGAACAAATGTGTAATACCTCATATATGTGGGTCAAAGCGGGTTTGGATTCGTGCCCCGGGACACAAGAGAACTACTCTAATCAGAATAGTAACAAGGTGAGAAAATTTTGAACCCTCGTATATACTCTACATTATTCAAATATCTATTAATTAGAGGAGATGTTGGGTTGCCTTGCATCAATATTCCAACTTAAATAATCTGTTGCTCGGTCCCCCTCTCAACACATGGAAATGGTGGTGCAACCACAAAGATATCCGGTTTACCAACACACGGTAGCATCCCTCTCAACCAATGACGAAAATTTCAGTTTCGGTGGATATATCAATATCTTGATTTTATGAAAATATCGGTGGATATATTGGTTTCGGTGGAAATATTGGTCATTTTTTGAAAAAAAATATGGAAATTTGTTAAAAAAATTGAAAATATATCTAGTAGTATACAAAATATTATAACTAACATTAATACATATATTGAACTTAAAATTTCAAATAAAATTATACATTTACAACAAATATAGAGATAAATTACTATTATATACATCATAATCATTTTATTAAATTTCAAAAAATTTAACTAAACTTAATTAAATTACAAGAGGAACCTAAATGCTAGTGTGTTAATTTATTTCAAACAATTTAACTAATTTTATATAAAATAATTATTTACTCCACTCATAAACGAAATTACAAACATAGAGAGGAATAACTCAATTTTGATAGATACACTTAATCACATATAAAAAATTCATAATAAAAGAGAAAGAAAAAAAAATTCATTGAAATTTCCCCACTCAGCCAATAACTAAAATTCATAATATAAAAGAAAAAAAAATCAAGATATGCAATTTCAGTGACAATCTGAGAAATAACTGAAATTCATAATATCAAAGAAAAAAAAAATCAAAATACGCAGTTTCAGTGACATTCTGAGGAGAGTGACACTTGCGTGCCCCCAGGAGACCGTGTCCCCATTCTTTTTTTTCCATTTCTTTTATTCTCCCAATGGCCCGCATTTTTTTTCTCTCTCCTCAGCTTTGCGCTACCTCAGGTTTTTTTTTTTTTTTTTTTTTTTAAGGTATCCATGGAATAGCTTTCAGGTATTCACATGTATACCTTCAAGATGTCCATGAATTACCTTTTTTCAGACATCATATGTATACACTGAAGGTATCCATGGAATACCTTTACAGGTATCACATGTATACATTGAAGGTATCCATGGAATACCTTTCTGATATCCACATATATACCTTCAATGTATCCATGAAATACTTTTTTTCAGACATCACATGTGTACATTGAAAGGTATCTATGGAATACCTCTTAGATATCACATGTATACATTGAAGGTGCGCGCGACGTGGGCACATGAGCGCGCGGTTTGTGAGATTTGTCTTATAGGTATTACAAATATGAACTAAAGGTATGTGATGCCTGAAGAGTATATATGAAATACCTTTAGAGCAAATGTGGAATACCTCAAGTGTGAGCGGCGTGGGCGCACGGCAGGGGCGCGCCGGGACGGGTTGGGGACACGGACTCCGGGACATATAAGTTTTTGCCTTCTAGGAAATGTGTTGGAAACGATATTTTCACGATATTTTCCGATATATCGTAATATTATGATGAAAAAAAATTGCAACCTAATATTATATCAATACCTTAATTTTGGTGATATTTTGCCGAAATATCACAATATTTTCATCTATGCTCTCAACCTAGCTACCTCAAACACACTAGTGTTTGATCACAAATGTGTAACATCCCAATTTTCTAAAATTTAAATAAATGATTTTTTTTCGACAACTCAAAGATTCTTTTAAATATGCGGCGGAAATAAATAGCACAATTTTTCATGAAAATCTAAACCAAATTTAAATATATAGAAACCCATGATCGTGTGAAGTTAACTAAAAAAAAATACTTGCTTTGGAAAAATGGCTAGTCTAATATTCTAAGTAGAATTTTTAAATGGAAGAAACTCGGCAGAAAGAAAATAAATTATGCTAGTACGAAATAAGGGAATTAAACATTCTTTCATGAATTAAAAATGGTTAAACGAAAATGAAACTCTTTGACACCAGCCACCGCATAGCCATTCCACTCCACGTACAAACATTTATTCTTAAAAATTAGATTAAGTATATGGGGTGAGCAGAACAACGAGCTCAGTGAGACATTCTTGTCAAGATTAAATACGGTATGTAAAAGTAAGACAAACATCACAACATGTATAAAAACATTCCTCATCTTAGGATTAGCCAATTAATTCTAACCACTACGGGCAAACCCGAGGGTCTACTTATGACTCATGCATGGACCTTTGATGGCCCTTGGCTAATTTTGAGCATGATATGCAAACCTGAGGGTCTACTTACGATTCATGGACCTTTGGTGACTACTGACTAAATTTGAGTCTCATGCATAGATCATAAATCATAACACATTTTCATAAAATCATTTTCCTTATAACACATTGAATCAATTCATCAAACACATTCACACAAAATACACCTCGTGAGTTACACCTTCTTTTTCACATAACCATAGAAAAAAAGGACATAGAACTAAACTCAATATCTAGTTGCTACCAAAACTTATAATAATTAATTTTAAACAACATTCAGGCTGTTAAAAGGACTAATAGTAAATTTACCTTTACTAAACTAATTGGATCTAATTTAAGATCTAACTCAAATTCATAACTTATTCAAGGATCAAGAAAAAAATAACTTAAAAGATGATATGAAAGGAAGAATAAGGAGAAAAGAAAACGTACGTATTTTGCCCAAGCGAGTTTGAAAATTCTAAACCCTAATGTAATTTTTTTTTTCTATTTATATGATGAGGATTTATAAGTTCTTAACCTAAAAGAGATGGAATGGGCCTCCCCAACTTTTATCAGCTAACATATGAAATAGTAACAGTCAGTCTCTTGTACACTCGTCGCATAGTGCGACGGGACCGGGCACGGTCGTGTCCTGGCGCACGATCGTGTCCTGGGGTACGGTCGACCGTGCGCCACAACATAAAAAATCAGATACTTAGAGCTAAAAATCACATATTTGTGTGGCGCACGGTCGACCGTGCCCCAGAACACGACCATACGCCATACCATGCGCTGTATTTCTATGGGGCACGGTCCGACCGTGCCCTATAGCACGAGCAAAAATCACATACTTAGAGCTGAAAATTACATACTTAAAGTGGAAAATGACATACTTGTACACTGTTGTGGCGCACGGTCGACCGTGCCCTGGAGCACGACCGGCGTGGTCCCGTCGCACTGTGCGACGGCCGCACACAAGTTTTTGCGAAATAGTAATATAGGATTTGGCTTATGATTTTAATTAAAGTCCAAAACATTAAATAAAATTTTAACTTTTACAAGGAATACTAATAATATTAATAATAACAATTAAAGGAAAAATTATATAATTTCACGAGTGCTACAATCGTTGAACGGAGAAGAGGAATACTCTCTGTACACAAAGGAGAGGTTAGTAATCTGAACCGTGATTTATAAGGAAGTGAGTATGCAAGTTATGTTGCCAAGTCCAACAAATGGACAAATAAAGGTTAACCCATAAATGGGCTAATGGGCTTGGGCTGTCCAAGTGGACTACGTACCAAGTGAGGCCTAACCCAACAAAAAATTTAAGAAAAATTAAATATTAAATAGAAGTTAAAATGTGGGTTGATAGTCAAAAGAGATTATTGTAGTCTTAGTCCATCTTCAATCACGTATTACATATTTTTGCAGTTTTTTTCTTCATAGTTTTGTAGTTAACTTAGCATACTTTTATAACATCTAGATATATTAGATTATAAACAGTACAAAGCAAAGTTTAGAAGCTGGTAATAAAAATATATTGATGAGGTTTTCTACAGATTTACATGGATGATTCTTGAAAAAAGCAAACATAATATACATGCTTGAAGATTAATCTACACTTTGAGTGATGAGATCTTTGAATTATATGCTAAAACAGTGCCAATGTTGGATATATGCTGCTAAAATTGTTACATCAGTTTAGTGCAAGCTCATCTACCACTAATTTGTTTCGATTTTTCCATAAAATTAAGAAGGCGTAAAATATGTTCCCAAAAAATAAAGAAAATAGGTGTGCCATGCGGTTGTAGGCAAGGACTTGTCACAATCTGAATGTCTCTATTACAAACATATATGCAACTTTTTTTTTTCTTAATATGAATGTTCAGTTTAAGATATATCAAAGCTCTGTCTCTTGTTGTCTGAAATTCGAAGGATATAAAAAAAAAACCATTTCGTGCTGTATTGGACTAATGCCAAATTCTCTTAACTTAGGAAATTTCGAACCTTTCATGAGGCTTTAAAGTGCACAATAAAATGAACTTCCAAAAAATGCTCACATAAATGGCAACGTACGTATTGCATAAATCAAACCACATGACATCATAAATGGCCAAGCTAAATCAAGAAAAAGACCAAGTTTCACTATAATTAGTAGAATCTGATCTTTTTTTGCTTAATTAATTTCCAACTTTATGAAATCAAAATTAGTCTAAAAAGCCTTAAAATCCATGGAAAAAACCCATGATGAAGAAGAAGAAGATCAAAACTAGAAAAATAAGCAGGTTACAACAAGGCTTCACAACTGGTCCCAATGATGAAATCACCTTATCTTCTGCAAAACCATCACATGAACCACCATGAATATATAAGCTCACAACATTTCAGTATATAGAATTAGTTATAGTAAGAACTCACTGCATTTTTTCGGGTGGCAAACGCATCTCAATCCAGCTCCGCAGTTGCCATCTGGCTTTAGGCACTCGTTGCACGGATTAGGAACATGATCAGGGATATCGAAAGAGATACTTGTCCCTAATTCCAACTTTTCACTACTTCTATAAGCCCTAATGTAATGTGTGCAATTCATCTCTCTAGGATCAAAACTTTTCTTCAGTTTTTCCACATCATCAATAACTGAGCAAGAAGAGTATCCCTTAGTTAAAGAATCAGATATATGAGTGTTGTTGCATGGGAAAAGGGGCACTTTTGAACTTGGATTCGAGCAGTTGAAGAGGACTAATGAGTTGGGCTTTGAAGGAAGAGGAAATCCAGATGAGAGATGGTGAGGAGAGAGAAAGTGGGACGTTGAAGAACATGAAGTGTGAGAAACTATGAGAAGTTTGTTGGTGTAATCGATTGAAGAGATTGGGAAAAGGCCAATTGTGGTTCTAAAGTAAAGCTTCTCAGATTTGCAGAAAATCATGTGGCTCAAAAGGGATGAATTTTTATGCAAGAAAGGTGGTTGAATTCTTATGCTCCCACAATGAGTTGCCGATATTTCTTCTGATACCGATGTTGGAATGAAGGAATTAAAGAGGAAAATGAGTTGAAAGAGATGGAGTTTCTTGAATCCATTCATTCCCAAAAATCTTCTCATTTTCATGTTGATGTTTAGGCAGAGAATGAGATGAAAAGATAAAATGGATAGTCATACAGAGAATCTATCTGCTTTTTCTTTAGTGATCTACTCTACTTTCTGCATCACCTTTATTCGTATTTATCTGTCTCCAAATTCAAGAAAAGGGGATTTTTTTTATTAAATAAATAAGCCCTAATTGCGAATAAAATCTTAAGATTCGTTTTAATTACTAATTTAACCAAAGTTTTGGGATTTGATTAAAAAAAAAAAAAAACTTAAATTATACCTGCAATTCGAATTATCGATCGACTTTTTGTTGATCGAATGATGATATGTCACCAAGACAATACTAACAACTCAAATGTCATGCTGTTTATGTTAGTGTATGATTGGATGAGTTGTATACATGCTTGTTGAAGACGTTAACATGTGACTTTTTTTTTTGTTATTTGTTTTTTTTTTTAAATCCCAATATGATTAAATTAGAAACTAAAACCATCGAAGACTATGATTTTTTATTCAATCACATCAATTACTGAATCCCTTTTTAAAAAAAGTTGTGAACAAATTCTTCATGCTAGCAGGATATATATACTTACTTCAGTTTCAGTATAAAAGCAAAATGCAATTGTCTATCTTTGTGCATTTAAAGTCAAATTGCTTGAAGTCATTAGCAACTTTAGGTGATTTAGCAAGTGGCAGACAGGGCGCTGTTAATCTGTCAATAATTAAACTGACCAACCCCTTAGATTAATTTGGTATAGCAAAATTAACTTTATCTGATCAGAAAAAAGGAGAATATCCATTCATTAATAAATGGCAACAACAGATTCTCAAACAATGCTGAGGGTAGTACTGTTGAGAAATTCAAAGGAAAATCATGAAACCATTATTAGGCTAAAGAAAACAGTGGTAAGAAAAACACACATCACACTCACTTAACAATATTCACCATTAGCATCTTATATCAGCTTCAACTGGTGATCATAATCATGCAGAAGGTTTCACAATGATAGCTGGGAAATCAAGAAGAACAGCCTTCTCAATCACAGTGGAAAATGTGGATGAAAATTCAACGTGATTAGGATGGCTAGCAAACGCAACGAAGTCATCCTTGCTCCCAAATGTCATCAAGAAAGCGTGCGTAAATCCTTGCCTTAGCACTTCCTCGCTCTCCATATCTTCCCCCCTATAACGTAAAAAAATAATAATCAATCATTCAAATATAATATTATGAAACGAATTTGGATTCTCTGTTGTGCAAAATAAAATAAAATAAAATAATCCGAATGAGATGTGTATATATATAGACTAACCAAACAAAAGATTTGACAGTGTCTATTTCGGAAACAAGCTTTTCTAGTCCTTTGAAAACGTTGTCTACGACAACGTTTTCTTTGAACTTCACTAGCACCAAATGCTTGAATTCAGCCATGTCTACTTCACAAAGCTAATGAATTAGCAAAAATGGTTCACAAAAAGCTTTCTCTATATACAAACATAATCTAACAGTGGAAAGTCATGTCACACCAACTTGGTACGTACCATGAAGCTAGTCTCTTCTTTATAAGACAATATCTTAGATGCAATATCTGGAAAAGTAGTGTTTAATGGGACCAAGTCCCACTAGCACCTCTAGTTTTTACATGGTCTAAAGCCTAGCAATTAATTTTGCTATGGATTTTCAAATGAATGGGCCCCTTCTGCCATTCTTGAAATAATTAGAGTTCTCCAAGCTGTATTGTTTATTTATTTCCTTTTCTTACTTTCTTTTTAGGAATATATATATACACGAAAATGTTAAACTGACCCCTGATATGTAAAGATCACACCCCTTTAAATATTGTAATTTGAAATTAATAATTATGTTGAATTTGTGATATATCAGCATAGATCACATATATAATTTCTTCTATTACTATGTAATTGTTACGTTATATATATGCTTGGGGATGATCTTTGGATTTCACCGATAATACTTGACTTGAGAATCTTAATTAGGTCTGGTTGAATACAATTATTGATTAATCAACGACAACCAATATTGTAACACCTAGGATAATTTTATGCATAATCGGATTAATTAAATAATTTAATTCCTAATTGTTTATTTTTATTATGCGCGTTTCAGAATGAAATAATACGTAATTTTATAATCGAACCTTAGGTTAAAATATGATAAGTGGTATTGTATGAGTAAGCCCAAAAATATCGTAAAATGGATAGCCCGTCTCGTGGCCTAAAACGATGAACACATAAATGGAACATTGGAATAGCCAAATGATAATTTTTGAACACATTTGAAAATGGTATCTTTCTCTCTCTTGTTCGGTTCTCCGGCCGGCCGGCCGCCGCGGCGGCGCCGTCTCCCCTCACTTTTGTTTCGGCTGAATCTTATGCCATTTCGAAGCCCTCGTCGAGCCCGTTCCAGATTCGGTCTTAGATTCGCGAACCGCCGCCGCCTCTGCTGCGAATTGGCCGATGAAAGGGCGGCCCCACCATTTCTCTCTCTTTCCTCCATCTTTTCTTTCTCCTCTCCCCTCCTTCGTCCACCCTTCTCTCTCGACCATTCTCTATCCCTAGTCCGTCGTTGCGCCGCAGTCGGGTCGAGTGAGCTGGCGCAAAGGTTGCGTCAGCACGTCGTCGCGTTCCACCGGCTGGAGCGCAGGTGTGTGTGTGTTGGTGTGTGGGTCTGCGTGTCGTCGGACGGGTGTGTGTGTGTCGTGTGTCATATGTGTTGTGTGCGTGAGTGTCGGCCGGCGCGAGGTGTCGTGCTGGTGGGTGTTGGTGTGCGCACCACCGCTCAGCGGTGCTTGGGTTTTCGGCCGCACTGTGCACGCGTTGTGCCGAGCTTGATGCTCGGGGTTGGGTCGCGTTGGTGTGTGGGTGTGTTTCGTGAGTCAGGGTACTCGCCGGCGACACGATGTCGCCGGTCGCGACGTGTGTTGGCAGGTAGATGGAGAGGCGCGGTTGGTAGGTTCGGGAGGGGAGGAGTTCCTTCGCAAATTTGAAAGAAATCAGGGACTTGGGTTCAAACCCTAGATTTTTTGGTGATTTTACTTTTTAGTCTCTGATCTTTCTAAAATCTCATTTAAGCCCTCAAGTTTTTTGGAAATTCCTTTTTAACCCACAAAGGTTTCTGAGCTTTATGTTTTAACCCCCAAATCTTCTGAAAATTATGTTTTGACCCTAGAGGTTTTAAAATATATCAAAAGACCCCAAATCTTTTCTGATTTTACAAAATGACCCATTTGATCAAAGTCAACATTTCAAGAATTTATGAAAATGCCCCTGTGCTTTTAAAAACTTCGTTTTAAGCTCGTTTTAGCTCCGTTTAAGCTCAAATTGGTCTCTTTAAACCCTATGATCGCGTTTTAAGCTTCCATGATCGTTTCAACGCCTTTTATGTCCTCGAAAGCTCTCGTTTCTCTTCCTTTCCTCTAACATTTCTTCATCGAGAGAGAATTTCTAAGTTAATCTTAATTTATAAATCATATAGCGTAATTAGAGATCTGAACCTCTTCTATATGTGTAGGCTTTGAGGCGAAAGAACGAACCTAGAATTTTAGAGTATCGTGCTTCACGAAGGTTATCACCGAACAAGGTGGGGGTAACTTCTAAACTTAACGTTTTACTTTCCGCTTTTATATGAATGCTTAAGCTATGGATAATATCATGAATGCCGATTGAACAAACGAATGCCACGCGAACTTATGATTAATGAAATGTTCCTTATATGCTAAGTTACGTTTAATTTCCTTAAGTGTGATGTGTTTTACGTGCTGTGATATATATATATATATATATATATATATATATGCATGCAAATGAACGAATGATGAATGCTATGGCGGCTCTGCTGTAAACTACTGAATGAGGATTTCAAGCCTATAGCTACATTAACGGGATAAAAACCATTTATAGGATAAGACGGGGAAAATCCTCACCTATCTATAGCCACGTGCCACGAGTTTGTGTTGTACTTAATTGTTGTGATTATGAATGCTTATTTATCTCTCTTTGCTTAATAAACGTTGATTATAGAAAGTATCCCCAAGAGTATATTCCAGACACTCACCCTGTGTGTATTCACACCACAAACAATAATGAAAATGAGAAGGTGTAGAGAGAGGGATGTCGTATCAAGAAGCATTTTTAATTCTTCCTATCTTTTAGAGTTTTAAACAATGTTCGTTTCTTGTTTTGTAAAGTTCAACCATTTGGTTTTATGGATCTTGTAAGAAGTTTTTCGTTGCTTAGATTTCAAATGTCTTCTCCGGCTTTTCGCTTATGGTTTCATTATGTATAACGCCTGTTTAAATGCCGTAAAATTTCTGGTGTGGATGTTAATTCAAACTCCTTTTATCACTCGTTTATTTCTATCTTGCTTTTGAAATGTATGTTCTTTTCTCTTTTGATGCACGTCCGTTATGTAAACTCTGATATTTATAAGTTTTTCAAATGGGACATGACAAACATGAATCTAAACCTATATATGATGACATTTGATTCTAAGTGGCCAATTATATACGTCAAGGACAATGTTCTTTGCTACCAAAATTAAGTACAAAAAGTTGTGCCTCCACTAAAACTATAACTTCAGTCATCATAATATATATAGGTTCTATCAAAAACTAATAATTTTAGTTCAATGTATAAGAAGTAGAGAAACTCTAAATTTCCAAGGCTATGTTGCTAGTGGTGTGTCTATAGATAGGTCCATTGCACGTGCTTTCAAGAACTACATACATAAATGACGTTGATGATATAACATCACTTGCCTGACGCTTAGCTCTGTTTCTTTAAACTATTAATATTAATTTGTTCAAAATATCATTTCAACAAATTCATCTTTTGTGTTACGAGAACTTAAATGTATATCTTTGTCACATGAAAAATACAATCTACTTAGCTAATTTATGAGACTTATAGATTGGACTCCATTAATCACGACATAGACATCATTTCTAAACATATAATAAAAAATGAAGTCCAATATTAGCCCAAATGTGAGGACTATATATAGCTACAAGAAAACCACGAGCCTTCTAGCTCAAGTGGCGGTGATTTACCGATGGACCAGTTTCGTCGGTATATATCGACGGATTACTGACGAATTTTCATCGATAATCAATTTAAAAAAAAAAAAAAATACAGACGGATTACTGATGGATATTTCGTCGATATTAGTGATGGAAAAAATTCCGTCAGTAAATTAGGTTTACCGACGAAAATTTTGTCACTAATTTGTCGGTAAATTATGTTAATTTTATGTTTTATGTTAATGTAATGTTAGTTTTAATTTAATTAGGTTAGTTTAGGTTTAATTATGTTATCTTATTATAGTTGTGATCATGTTAGTTTATGTTTGATTATGTTAGTATAGTCGTGATATTAATGTTAGTTTTAATTGTAACACCTTGGATAAAACGGTGCATAATTGGTTAATTAAATAATTTAACCCCTAGTTGGTTGATTTAATTATGTGCATTTTAGAAAAATAAAATAATGCATGATTAATTTATCGGATATATAATTAAATCGAAAATCATAGGCTATAATTTTATAAAGATATCGTAAAACGAAGTCCAAAAGTTAAAGCATTAATGAGAGACCCATTAAGGGTCTGTCACTCAAATTGAAGGTATAAGGTCGGAATTGAAACACAAAGGACCAAAATTTGGACATATTTGAAAAGTTCTCTCTCTCTCTCTCTTTGTTCCTCCTGCCGGCCGGCCACCGTACCGTCGTCGGCGCCGCCCTTCCTCTCCTCCATTTTGATCGATTCTTACGTCAAAATGTAGCCCTCGCCGAGCCCAGTTCCAGATCGTCGAACCGCCGCAGCCTATGCCGGGAATCGGCCAGTGAAGGTGCGGCTCCCTCTTCTTTCTCTCTCCTCTTCTCTTCCTTTCTCTCTCTTCTTCCTCCCACTTCCTCTTCCACTCTCTCTCGCCGTTTCCACCTTGCTACGATGGAAGTAGAGAAACGTAGCGAGAGGGGTGCCATATCAAGTTGAGTCTTTTTTCTTTTTCGATTTTATCTTTCTAAACTTTGTCGTTAATCGTTTGTAAAGTCAAACTGTTTTTCCGTTCTGGATCCTGTATAATTTTCGCTGCTTTGTTTTTCAATGTTTTCTTTCGGCTATATGCCAAGGGTTTGAACATGTAGATTCAAAAGTTTTAATGTTTCTGAAGATTCTGTTATGAATGTGGTTTAAATCTTTATTCGCCTGTTTTATCTGTAAGTTTTAAAAATGTATGTTTCTTTCTCCTTTTATTCTGCACGCCCACAAGGAAAACCCTGATAGTTCAAGTATGTAAAACGGGGTGTGACAATAATGTTGGTTTTTATGAAAATTATATTAGTATATGTTGTTAATAATGTAATGTTAGTGTTAATATAATTAAGTTAGTTTAGGTTTAATGTGATAATTGATAATTAAATCAATTTAGTTGTTTAGTTAGCTTCATTAGTTTAGTTAATTAATTAATTAGTTTACTAGTTTAATTATTTTAATTAGCTAATTAGTTTAATTAATATAATTTAATATAAATTTTTTATATATTACCGATGGAATTTTTCCATCGGCAATTCCGTCGGTAATGTGTAACTTTAATTTTTTTTATTTTTTTTCATCGATAAATTTTTACTGACGAGCAAAATACTGACGAATTTTTCCGTCGGTATTCCGTCGTAAACTGTTTACCAACAGAAAATTCAAGATTATCGATGGAAAATCGATGGAAATCCGTTGGTAAAACTGTGATTTTTTGTAGTGTACACTCAATATTATTCATTCAATGTAACATCTATAAGCATAACTCATATGCAATTATATTTGCGAGTATACGATTATGTACGTATTTATAAAAAAATTATGTAAAACATACAATAAATATAAGAGTTAATAACATAAAAAAAAACATAATATGTAAATCAATTTTCATTTACAATATGAACTTTGAATATTAACACCACAAAAAATCGACAACAATTACTAACGCGCAACGAGAAATGTGCGTCTCCATCTTAGTAGATCTTGAAATGTACTGTTGATAATGACTAGGATGAGGATATACATTTCAAATTTAATAAGTTTTTTTACTTCAGTTGTAAAGTTTTCTAAATTTTGAGATAATTTTCGGATTATGTAAGAATAATTCAGATTTATTAAATAAAATATTAAATTTAATAATATTTTTTATATAAAGTAACTTTTTATTTATTATATTAATTTATCATCTAAATTATTAGTTTATAAAAAATATTTTCATATTTTATTTGAATATTTCAAATTTATTATACATATCTTCAGATTGAATTTAATATAGAGTTGAAAATTATTGATTTTGTATATGTAGTACATTATTAAAAATAATTATTTATTTCTAATAAATATTTTAGGATCTGAATTGTTATTGTGCTATATAAATTTTAATTCTAATGATAAAAGAAAATCAATTTTCTTTCATTAATATTTTTATTTTTTTTTAGTATTTTTAATGTAACTTTATTTCATTTAAAGACAATTACTGTATTTTAAATAAATATTTGATTACCACATCACCGAAATTGGTCCAAAAAGTTGGAAATTGGGATTATACGTGCATTTCACGTGCAATTTAGGCCCAATTGAAATATTCAAACTAAAATTGACCCAAAATTTATGAAATTTTATAAATTATAATCCTAAATTGTGTGTACGAAAAATTAATATTCGAAACTGGCAGAACCTCTAAGTTATTAATTGGGTAACTTCAATATTAAATCTCACTATAATGAAATAGAGGGATTTTGAGTAATCAATATATGTCAAAAATTATTGTAAAAAAAAAAAAAAAGAAGTAAGGCAGACAAGGTACTCACCGACAGAAAAGGGCGAGCCCTCGTGCACAAACCTTAGCCAAATAGAGATATTAATAATTCCATAAACATTGACGAAAAGATGAAGGCCCATAACATATAGCATCGATCTGTTGAGTTGAAAAAACATAGAAAGAGTGACAATGAAAAGGAAGAGTCATTGTGCCAAAAGAACTCAGACAAACACAAGATGATGGATTAAACTCTGTTAAGGCATCCATTGCACATACCAAAAAAGTGTTTTTTCAATTATTGATACTTCTCTTCAATCTTTGGGTGAAATATGTTTTGAGTTAAATGAAGTTCAAATCTTCTATTGTATTTGGTGTTACATATATAGGTATTTAAATTAAACCCGTTAAATTAAACTTACATCTATCATTACAACCCTAACCTGGCCTACTAAGCTTCAGGCTTTTTTCAAACTATATAAGTAAAATCTTGCAAAATTATATTTTTAAACTAAATTTTAAAAGAAAATATACACACTTTTCAAGTTTAGCATATGAATGAAAGGGACTAACATATTATAAAAACTATACATAATTTGTAATTTTATATAATTATGACAAGTTTAAATATTCAAAACGTATAAGTAATAAATTCTAAAAATTCAGGTCCCGTGCTACATAGGTATTGACATTCCAATTCATCTTTAATATCATTATTAATATTGATATTGGAAATCTATGTTTGATGCAAGCAACTTCATAAATAAAACTTGGATTTAAATGGGCCAGCAAAATAAGGTCCGAACCTTTTTTTTTTTTTTAAAACATGCTGGCTAGCTAGTCTGTCAACACAATACAACTTTAAAATCCTTATAATAAATGGAGAAAAATAGGACATCAAATTATTTAAAAATCATAAATGAGAAATTAAGATTTTGGGAGAATGACAATCAAATTCAAGATTAATAAAAAACAATATATATATATATATACATATATATATATAGGTCTTCTTGGCCTATATGGGATTGACTCACAAATTAATCTATATTAGATGGAATTCACTATTTGCAACTCAAACTCATTTATACCAATCAATCTTTATTTTTTATATGAATTATGAGTTGTTGATTAACACATTTTACAATATTATATTTGTGATACAGATTTGATAAGAACCGTACCCTTCTTTTAAATTCAAAGGTTTCCATGATTTTATTGTTTGTACTCTTTTTATTGTCAACATTATTAAACATCATCATTAATAGGGTGACTGAGGAAGTTACAATGCTAAATTTCACATGGAAATAAAATATGAATAATGATTCTTACTTATTTTACTCTTATCCCCACTGCTATGTAGCATGTGGTCGGTTCTCGGGGACCACCTTTTCACCTTGCTTGCAAGTTTCATTATCCTCATTTCAACAATCACATCCAAAAAAATTGCATCCTATTTCTGACTTAGATATCTAGGATGAGTTTAAATTTACCCCTACTTAGGTACTTATTTTGTAAAGTATGTTTTAACTTAACCGCATTTGATCAAATTCAACTGAATGAATTTATGACAAATAGGTGTGTGTATGAACATAGACAATACATATTTGGTCAAATGTTTATAAGTTTCTTAAATCACAAAAACTCATGTGAGACAGTCTCATAAATAGTTACCATGAGATGAAATCGCATAACTCACAAATAATATGTTAATTGTAGGGTTTGGGTTGTAGGTGTTTAGATTGTGGATTGACTCGCCTCACGCAATGTGCAAATAAAAGTGTCTTGATTAGGGTAAATATCTTAGAGGTTCAAAAAATGTTATGCCAACAAAGTATATATTTTAATTAAATAAGATATTTATCTCGGGAAAATCACAACATTTACTCAGATTTTCATTTAAACCTATTATATATATACTGATATGTAGGGGTGGAAATTGGAACGGAATTTCCGAAATCCGCCGAATCCGATCCGAAATTTTTCGATTTTGGAACGAATATTTTTAATCCGAAATCCGAAAATCCGATTTCCGATTTTTCCGAAAATTTTTGGATGGAAATTGGAATTAGTTTTAAAATTTTCGGAAATTCCAAAATCCGATCCGAAATATTTCCAAAATTCAATTTTCGGAAATTCCGATTTCCGATCCAATTTCCGAAATATTTCCGAAATTATAAAATGTAGAGTTAGTAAAAGCATTTGAAAATCGAACACAAGACCTCTCATACTCAAAGCATGAAACTTATCATCAAACCAATAGCAATTGTTGTAAATAATTCAAACATTTTATACTATATACTATTTGCTATAGAAAAATACTATATACTATATAATATATTTTATATACATTTACTATATGTAAATATAAATATATATATATTATAGTATACTTTATAATACTATATACTATATAATATATTTTATATACTTTATACTATGTGTAAATATAAATATACATATTATAGTATACTTTATAATATTATATATTATATAATATATTTTATATACTTTATACTATGTGTAAATATAAATATACATATTATAGTATACTTTATAATACTATATACTATATAATATATTTTATATACTTTATACTATATGATAGTATATAAATATATTATATATACTATATGTATATAGTATAGTTTATACTATAGTTTTATTTTATATTATATACTATAGTCTATACTGTAGTTTTTTAGTATTATTTTATAATATATACTATATACTATAGTTTATACTGTAGTTGTTTAGTATTATTTTATAATATATACTATATATTATAGTTTATACTGTAGTTTTTTTAATTATATTATATTATATACTTTATGCTACATATACTATATACTATGTATATAGTATAGTTTATACTATAATTTTATTTTATACTATATACTATAGTTTATATTGTAGTTTTTTAGTATTATTTTATAATATATACTATATACTACAGTTTATACTGTAGTTTTTTAATTATATTATATTATATACTACATACTATATACTATATACTATATGCTATAGAAGTATACTATATATTATACACTTTATGCTATATATACTATATACTATAGTTTATATTGTAGTTTTGTAGTATTATTTTATAATATATACTATATATTATAGTTTATACTGTAGTTTTTTAATTATATTATATTATATACTACATACTATATACTATATACTATATGCTATAGAAGAATACTATATACTATATATTATATACTTTATGCTATATATACTATATACTATATACTATATGTATATAGTACAGTTTATACTATAGTTTTATTTTATACTACATACTATAGTTTATACTGTTGTTTTATAATTATACTATCTTATATACTGCATAATATAAGATATTTTGGGACAATTCTGAAAATTCCGAAAATTTCCGATTTTTTCCGATTTTCTGAATTTTTTAATTTCCGAAATTTCCGAAAAAATTTCCGAAAATTCCAAAATTTCGGAATTCCGAAATTTCCGAAATTTCCGACAATTCCGAAATAGGAATGGATTTTTCATTTCCGAAAATTTTTGGATGGAAATTGGAATTGATTTTTCATTTCCGAAATTTTTTGGAATTTTTCCGAAACACCCTATTTCCGATTCGATCCGTCCGATCTCCACCCCTACTGATATGTGATCACATATATACTTGTTTTACCTTATAACTTTTGATTTCTATTTGGGGATTTTATCTGTGTTTGATATATAACAATCTTAATTTAATTCTTTCATGTAGACTCAACCTAGAAAAAAATACCTAGCAGAATGCTGTGCGGTGCTTAATTCATTGATGGTCACATATTACTCTAAATATTTTCATTTATTGATGTTTATTTTCAATAGAAGCAACTATTAACTCTGAAAAATAGTGAGGGTGGGACAAATGAAAGAATTAATCAGTAGATTTTACTAGACTAAGAATCTACAGGCTTAGGCCCACGACCAACTGTTTTTAACGTAGGATGTGAAGCAAATTATATATGTTTTTATCTCTTTGTTCTATATAAATTAGAAGATTTCGATGATTAATTTTGCAGCTAGAGTCCTGTCATTATTATTTCTACAGGAGGTGCAAATGAATGCGAATCGATCTATCACACACACATATATAACAATCATGTTACCCTATCCACTGTGGGCACATTAAGATGTGTCCACCGCTGATGTGTCAAAAATCCAGATACCAATTAATTTCACTTTTCATATAATGAGGGGATGAGATCATTACACGTCATCGATTGACATATTAAGAGTTGCCCACGATGGACATTTGAGCATTTTCCATATATATAATTCTTATGGAAAAAATTACTTTTGGTTCTGTTTTAGAACTCGTGTTCGATTTTGGTTTTGCATATTCAATTTTATTCTTATAATTGAAAAATTAGTTCAATTTAAGTTTTTTTTTCTCAAAAATTTATATTTTTCTTGTGGGTTTTCGGCGAGTGAGATACACACACCCCCAATTTCATTATTTTCAATAATTTATGGTGATGTGACAATTTTATGTTAATGAGACAATTCATTTTACATTTTTTTTCCAACTAAAAAAACACATCATTTATTGTTTATTTTTTGGTTTTTTTAAGTGTTTAAGGATGTGGCTTTTTTTAATTAATTAATTTATTTTCTAATGATGTGGATATGATATATAAAATTTGGTTACTCTCAATTTTTTTTTGTAATTAAGGCCAATAAGTAAGAATTTCACACATGTTGTCACATCACATTATATCTAGATTACCGAAAAGTCCCAATTCGAATATCACTTGCATCACACATGACATTTTCTGGTGAAATTCGAATTTTTGCCTAATTGAACTAAAATAAGACATAATTCTTAAATTATGGGACTAAATTAAAAATTTATAATAATTATAGAACCAAAAATTAAAGACATCATAATTATGAGACAAAAAATAATTTTAACCCAATATATATCCCATGAATTTGGTGGTAAATCTTTTAAATATATCAAAATCAATTCTCTCAAGTCTCAATACATCAAAAAATCAACCGCCTACCATACATATCTCATGCCTCAATATAATACTTGTATGTAATTGAATAAAAAGTTAGCTTTTGGTTATACACAAAAACTCATGTGAGACGGTTTCATGAAAAGTTACCGTGAGACGTCATCATCCACAAACAACATATGAATTGTAGGATTTGAGTTGTGGGTGATTGGATTGTGAATTGACTCATCTTACGCAATGCAATAAATTATCCGTAAGATGGTCTTACGAGAGACTCATTTTTTGTTATAATACTTATATTTGATTAATACTTAATGAAAAATTATTGATGATTTTATTATATTATATTATATGTTAGTAACTTTTTTTTTTCAAATTGAAAAAATATTGAAGATGTGCGCTTAAATTTTATTAATACGATGCATTTCATGTCAGTACATTACATTCTATTACTTTTGGTCATGGTACTTAAATAAATGGAGAAAAGGATGAGAAATACCATAAAAATTATAAAGTTAGATAAAAAATATCATGAACTATAATAGTATGTACAAAAATAACACTAAATATAAAATTATACCTAAAACTACCACAATTTTGACCGAAGTACCATAAAGATATTAATGTGCAATCATGAGATAATTAATGCTTCATTGATTTCATTATTTAATTAATTTTGATTTTTCATATTTATTTACTTAAATCTATTCCAAGTATTTGTTATATCCGAATTCCAAAAATGACTTTTAAAGATCGATTTTCTTATGGAACGAGTATATAGGCTGGAATACTTTCCTCGTGCCAATACTGTCTAAAAAATAGTGGTTTGGAATGTGTAACAATGCCACGTACAAATTCCTACAGAAATAAAGATCTAAAAAGATTTTTACGTACGGATCCTGAAAATGGTATCAGAGCCTAGGTTTATTAAGAACTTGATTTATATTTATTATATTTATGTAATTAACCTTTGGTGAGGAGAATTTCTCACAAAATTATGGATCTAGACAATTGTCCAAGATGTATACCCTACAGGAGATATCGTCAAATTTTGGCGATGTATAAACAGGAACACCAGAGCAAGATAATGTATTGGGAAGACCAATATGTTGAACGAGAAAATGCAGGGGCCTGCAGAGAAGACCTGAGACAATGCAATATGCAAACAACCTATCATTTGGATTACCTTCAGGTTAACCAAATGTTATATGCTGAACTAATAAGCTTGCAAGAAGCAGCCCATCAGCAGGAGCATGGTTCTTGAAGGAGAACCAGATTGGAGCGAGATAATTCCGGATACATCTAAGCTCTCTATAGATCTTAGAAAAATCCAGAAAACGGTGCAGAATTATGGCAACCGCTATAATCATCTACCAACACAAGTCCATCAGATCCAAAACCAGATAGAGACAATGGTGAAATATCAGAAGGAAACTCTTGAAATCCTTCATGATATCCAAAAACGAGTCAAGAATCTGGAGGACAGACCAAGTATTCTAGGAGGAAGGAAACGTACAGATTTCGGAACAGTTTCCTATTTACACCAAAAAGGGATACCAACTGAAGTCATACGACCAATGACCCGAGATGAAAAGCTTATAGCTATCATCAAAGGAAAATCCATCATAAATTAAGGTGATGGATATGGAGAGAATGAATCTTGAAGATCTACAAGAACTTGCCGAGTCCTTTGCAGGATTAGACATAATGGATCTAAAGATGCAAATAGGAGATGGTTCAACCTTGGTTACTCGTGACCAACACCCAAGACCACCTCCACAGCCACCAGTAGATCCCAATGTTGCAGAAAGTTCAGGTTCACATCATGTGGATGAACCAATGCCACACGCTGGAGATTTTACCACTAGAGGAGACCCGATTGTTTCGGGAACTCGACAACGTTCCAAAAGGCCAGATCTTCAGAATACGCCTTATGGAAAGTCACAGCTTAATCCGATACATCCATATGGATTAATGCTAAATCTAGATATTCTAGATTTCAAGAATCGAGAAGTCCTTATAGATGACTGGGCAGCATCGATGAGGATTGCAACAGGAACCCTTGATCTTACAAAGGAAAGATTCATTTTACTTCTTGAAATGAGTCTTGAAGAATCTGCAAAAAGAGCATGGGATTTGACACCACTAGATATGAGAAATAACGTAACTGCTGGTGAGTCATTGAAAGGAATTGTTAATAATATGGCCAAATTATTCAAAATCCATTTTATCGGCATAGGCTATTTTGAGGGATTGGAAGAAGAGAAAAGAAAGCGATACAAGCAAGCCCTCTATTGCCTCGAGTTGCATGATATTTGTCATATCGACGAATATATTAAGTTATTCATCGAATACCGATGGAAGTCCAAGGTGGATGACAAAGAAGCTTCGTAGCTTTTTTTTGCGAAGATACCGAGTCCCTGGAGAGAAATGCTAATCAGGGAATACAAGAGTGCAGATGATTTGGATACAGTGGCCAGAAGGATGTCTTTCTTAAAAGCCGAGCTATCTGAATGGTGCCACCAAGCAGCACTCTACAAAAATTACAAGAGATTAAGAGGAATCAATAAAATGGTTCCCTTATGTTGCGAAGAAAATGACATCCCAACAGTTGTGGGAGGTCAACCACAGAGGCATAAAAGAAAGAAACAGAGAAGCCATCCTTATAGCCGTGGGGGAAACAACAATAGAAGGAGTCATAGGTCTTCATGGAGACCTAGAAGGGTGTGGTCTAAACAAAAGGCCCGAAGCTATAAGTCAGGGCAAAGACTGGCACCAAGCAGGAGTAGAACTTCATCAACAGGTTCAAACCAAGGAGGTTCCAGCAGAACTATGGGAAGGAGAACTTTCAGGCGTGCTCACACCAGAACTAATGAAAGTTTCAAAGACTGTAATTGCTGGACTTGTGGAGCAATAGGGCATATCTCAACGGATTGCCCATACAACCAAATGAGAGGTCTTAGACAGTTCGAAGCAACGCCAGAATTCGAAGAAGCTGTTTATTACCAAGATCTTATACAGGTGTATCAATTTGAGGATCTACCCTTAGATGAAAGCATCTATGAAGAAGAGATCTATTCTGATGATGGAAGTGAATCCACATCAGAATCAGAGTGAAGAAGAAATTCTTCAAACAATGAGAGAGGATATGTCAGGATTTCTCTCTCACACAACAATCTCTCATAAGACTCTCATGAGGATTATGAAAGAAGATCAAAAGCTTCAGATCTATGATGGTTTTACCATTGGAGCTATGGAAAAAACCTTGGATAAGTTTGGAATTTGTAAAAGAAAACACCAAATTATCCATAGGGTTACTACGGGAGAATTCGCCATCCCAATGAAATTCACAAGTAACCTGATCGAGATGCAGTTGATCCCTTACCAAGAAGTTCAGGAGATCAGAAACCAAGTTAAGAGAGAAGTTGCAAATACACTCTCATGGATTCATATCGGAGCCATAAGAGTTATTATTAAAGCAACCTTCAAAGAAGGAATTGATTCGTCTCTCAATCTTGCAATATTTGACAAGCGAATCTCAAATCTCAAGGATTCATGCCTTGGAGTAGTTGTAGGAAACTTGTGTGCAGGAAAATTGGCATTCAATGTCTATCCTCGATTGCATACAATCTGGGAGATCGAGACTTCAATAAAGTCTTAACCCTTCATCAAGATTTCAAAAGAGAGGACTTGATGAAAGAAGGGAATAGACCCTACTCGATCACATACAAAATTTCCTATGCTCTCTCCAATACACATCATTCAGATGTATTCTTGAGAAAAGAATTTATCGAAGTCCCAAAAATCTTTGATGATTTCGCCAAGGTGGTTTTGCCAGAACTCATTGAATCTCCAACAATAAAGGAGATAGATATGAAAATACAAGATCAACCTGTCTTCAATAAGAGTCAAAGCCTCAGAATGGAGACAAGGAGAATATCTTTCCAACAAGATAGACTGATGAGTAGCAGTCGTTGGGAGGAAAGAAGGCCTAGTACAATTCAGCGAATCCCAGGTGTATTCAAAACACAAGGAGAGCTGAAATGTCCAGAAGGCTTGAGAGCAGTTGAAGTAATATTTGACATCAACCAGAAGGATAATATTTTTCCTTGTAATGTCCTATATTATCTACAACAACCGATAGTCGGTTGATTTCAAGGAAGCCTAAAGATGGGTGAAATTGAACTGACTATCTCAGGAGTCGCAGGAAGAATCCTAGAACAATTAGTACTGGGTATCAACTTTCTTGAAGATCATATGCCTTAGGAAAGATTATAAGATGGAATGGAGTTCACAATGGCTGATAAAAGATACCGAATCAGATGACCACTAGTCCATTCTCGATATACATTTCAATCGGAATGTTATACACTGAATACAAGGCTGAATATTTCGCAGCCTATGTTGATTTAGGAGCAGGAATATGTACTGCAAAGCAGGAGGTTTTTCCTAAAGAAATGGGAGAAGATCTACCAGCCATTGCAGGATGAGATTTCTCTAAAAGGATCCTTATCCTTAATCGAGGAATTAAACAAGCGGAAATCATGATCGGCGGTGCAAGTGATACCCCATGGTATAAGGTGAAGACGCCACCAATCTATTTCCATGATACAGGAGCAGATGTTTTGCTAGGAAATAATTTCCTACAAACATTCAAGCACTTTACACAGGAAAATGAGACAAGAAGACTTATTTTCACAACATTATGTGATCATAAGATTATTGTCCAGAGATTACGGGAAACATTTTACAGAAAAATGCCTTTTCCTTTTCGCAGCAAGCGTGGTGATGATGCCAAACTTCGACATCCAAAGATGGCGGATAAAAGAAGATTTGGTGATTCTTTATTATCCTTTTGACAATTTGGTCCGAAACAAAAAAATACCAAAAGATGGGATAATACTTTGTGTTCGATCAGAAGACAAGGAGAAGAACGAGTTCCTCCAGAGGCTATTGCAGAATTGCGAAGAGCCATAATGGAGAATCCACAGAGTGAGGTTACCATTGAAGAACAAATATCACTCGAGGATTTCAAGAAAAGGATCCAAAGGAATTACAATGAAGATCCTTTAGCATGGTGGGACAGGAACGAGCTCAAAACATCCTTAAAGGTTAAACCTGGAAAGGAACACGAGTTCGTGAGACTCAAACCAATCCTGATGAATCAAAATGATCGTGAGGATATGCAGAAAATACTTAAGGAACATCTGGACCTTAAGTTAATTTCACCAGGAGTTTCTCCATATAGCAGCCCGGGATTCCTTGTGAGGAATCATGGAGAAATCAAAAGAGGTAAACCTAGACTTGTTATTAATTACAAAGGGACCAATAACATTCTGGAGTTTGATGGATACTATATCCCGAGTAGAGAACACTTGGTTAACTGTATCAAATGTGCCAAGATATTCTCAAAGTTCGATTGCAAGTCTGGATTTTACCAGATCAAGATGGAGGAAGAAAGTAAGAAGTTCACAGCTTTCTCCACACCACAAGGACACTATGTCTGGAATGTCATGCCTATGGGTTTGGCAAATGCACCCCAAATATATCAAAGAAAAATGGATAATCTCTTGAAGGATTATTTTAACTTCATGTTCGTATACATCGATGATATACTCATCGCATCAAAGAATATGAAGGAGCATCTCAAACATTTGACAATTTTCTCAGATGTTTGCCATAAAGAAGGATTAGTCCTTTCGGAGAAGAATGCAGTAATTGCTACAAGACAGATTGAATTCCTCGGAATTGAAATCAATGAATCTGGGATCATTCTACAAAGTCATATTGTAGAAAAGATACAAGGATTTCCAGATGATCTCAAAGACAAGAAACAACTTCAGAGTTTTCTCGGAATTGTTAATTTTGTTGGAATGTTCATCAACAATCTAGCATTTCACAGGAAGGTGTTCAGCCCATTACTCAAGAAAGATGTTGCTTTCAAATGGGAAGATGAACATCGAGAAGGGATAAAACAGCTTAAGGAAGTCTGTAGCAAGCTTTCGAAACTTGCTATACCTCAAGATGAGGATGAACTGGTTCTTTACACAGATGCTAGTGATTATTGGTGGGCAGCTGTTCTTATGAAAGCCACACCAGACGGAGAAGTGTCATGCAGATATTGTAGCGGTCTGTTTACAGATGGAGAAACAATCCGATGACATATCAACGAGAAGGAATTCTTTGCAGTCAGAAAGGCTTTTAAAAATGGCCTCTCTTTTTACTGGCAAAAAAGTTTACCTTAAAAATTGATAATTCAAGTGTCAAAGCTTTTCTAAAAAATAAAATTGAATCTAAACCAGAAAATGCTAGGATACTTAGATGGCAAGCTGAATGCCAATATTATGATTATGATATTGTCATTGTGAAATCTCACGAAAATGTTCTTGCAGATTTCTTAACACGAGATGGAAGGACACGTTGCTGACGAGGTCCTTAAACGAGTAAGACATCTTAGGGAAAACCTAGAGAGTCTTGAACGAGAATTTGGGACGTTATGTCTCAATGCCGAGGTCGCCGGACAACTTCAACGAGAAGATTAGAAATCCGTTTCTGATCTAATACGAGCATGCCAATACGCTCAGGGACATCTGTTCCAAGCGTTGCATAAGCCTATCCTCCAGGCTGTATCTCCCACGGTGCAAAAAGGAGCGATTAGAGATCGGGACTCTAACCCGAAGGTTATGGATTCAAATATCATGCCTACAAGTGTTACAGGTGATGTATTCCTTGAGGATATAGAACCTGCAACGAATGTTGAAGCTCCGATGTCACAACCCGAGTCTTCAAGTCAACTCGGCGTCTCTGGGGAAAAAGAGACAGAGTTGAACCTGAGGCCACAGACAGGCAAAATGAAGGTTCAAGCTCACACTGACGAGTTTAAGATCTCCCCTATGTAGGTATATCAGCATCAATGGGAGAAATTGATTACGAGAAAAGGTATCAACCCGGAAAGAACCATTGTTGATATCTCAGGGAAATATCCCAGGATTTGGATGAAACAAGACAGTCATCCAAACAAGGTCCAAGAATGGTATAACTTTGGAGCTCTAGCTTCCATTTATACCACATCACCAGGATTCCCAGAAATCTCAAAATTACCGAGATGGATAGAAGAAACAGTTCACGAAACCTGGACAAATAATCCTCATTTGTCTAGGGGTGATATTTTGGAGCTTTATTTCATAAATGCAGCTCCAGAACCAGCAAAGAAAGGCTCTCACGAAGCCTTTCATTTTATCAAGCTCAGAAGACCGGACGGTAGTGCCTTGAAAAATATAAAGACAGTCTCGCCGGAAGAGATTCCGATACTGGTGGGAGCATTCTCAGAAGATGAATCTTCTACAAGATGAGCATGGGGACTTTGGGTTTGTCTCACAGAGATGGATAAAGTCAAATACCCTTTCAAGTTTTTCCAGAATTCAGCAAATGGATCTTTCCTTCTGAATTCAATGACTGGATCAACGATAGGATTCGCAGAAGA
This sequence comes from Scutellaria minor, assembly GCA_954870855.1. NCBI lineage: Eukaryota > Viridiplantae > Streptophyta > Magnoliopsida > Lamiales > Lamiaceae > Scutellaria > Scutellaria minor. The sequence continues at coordinate 9,382,535 of OX940729.1, forward strand.
GCTCTTTGAAACGAAAAGAAGAACTTTTTGGGAAAACAAGATTCCGGAAAGCAAAGAAACTTACCGAAAATTCTGTAATATGGCACACATCGGAAGATGGATCGATCGGATCTGTCAAGCGTGCCCCGAACAGAAAGAGCCCGAGTTTGGGAAAGGATTCCGACCCAAACCCGACCGACAGGTAGCTGGAGCCAATAAAGACAAGGGCCCAGCACAAAAGAAACGATATTCCCGGGGACCACAATGACCAAATTATTAAAGCATTCCCGACAAAGTTAAATGGGATAGGGCACGGGAAAAGGACTCTCCAACTACTATCACATGGGAGGTTGAGTTAAAAGCAAGAGATTCCCCGACAACTCCAACCACTATCACATGGGATAGGTCAAGAGGAAGAAAAAGAGGACGAGCACTAATAGTTGAAAGTGACTCCCCAACAAATTATCACATGGGAGCACTAAAAGAACAAGCCAGCTGTTGATCAACGAGCTTTGGAATCCGCAATTCAAATCCGGATTCATGCTTATAAATAGAGAGTTAGAAGGAAGTTGAGGACATCGCCCATTCCCCTCAGTTTTCTTCAAAACATCTATCATTCCTAGTTTCTGTAATAGTTTGAGCGTTTACAGTTTATGTGTTTACAAGTTCAAGTCTTCTCTATGAGAGGCTAAACCAGTAATTCTCCTCCCAAAAGGAGATTACATATGTTGTAATAAATATTTACAAGTTTTTAATAAAAAGAAGGCTTTTGCTTCAACATGATTTCTTAGTACTGTTAGTCTATCCCTTGGAAGGAATACTTTGTACACCTGGTGTAGGAAACGAACCAAGGTTGTGCTGTGCAGTTGCTGAAGGAGCTGGATAACTTGCAGATCATCTTCCCCGAGGGTTGAGGTTGAACAGTGAGGAGCTGTTCGTAAAAAGGTCTGGGGGCAGTGATTTTCCAGCTGGTGGCTTTGCAAACCATCTCACCCGGTGCTGTTGCGGTCAAAGAAAGGTATGAATTCTATGGGATAAATTTATTTTACGGAAGCATGTTGGGCCTGAAACTGATCAGTTTACGTATTATTCGGATATGATTAAATAAATGGAATAGATTTTATTTAAATAATAAAAGTGCAATTAATGAATCTTGAAGTGGTTAGAAGTCAACCTAGGACATTTAATATTTTTGTGGTATTTTGGGGTATTGTATTATAATAGATGGTAGTTAGATGTATGGTGTTATATTTGATGGTATTTCATGCACACTATTATATTTGGTGGTATTTTTGGTTAAACTAAATAATTTTTGTGGTAAAATGGGATGATATCCCTAAATAAATGTGTAGATTTACTTAAATAATTTCTAAATCTTTATGATTAGCTCAAGACTAATTAACTAGAATATATAATAATTCAAATATATATATATATTTACTATATATTTATATATATATATATTTATAAGGTAAATAGGAGAAATTTTTCAGATTTAATTGAAGAAAACCAAACAAATAATAAATAAATGCAAACTACAAATATTCTATATGTGATAGGTAGAAAATAAGTGCATTTAATAGTGAATTAATTTCGAATTTTATATTATTTGATGTGAGTAAATACACTATTTTTTAATTTATATGTTTCTTTGGTCTCCAAATACTTCACATGCTATTTTCTGATTATTTAGGAATTTTCAGAGATTTTTTTGGAGTCAAGAAATGTGATCGAAGGCTAAGACAAGCATTGAAGAAGATAAGTTTGGGTTTAAAGAGAAGTATGGCCTGAAATTAAAAGAAAATGAGGAATATTGATTTTGGGCTTTGCAATCAAAGAAAGAAAGAGAAGAGACCCATGAGAATGATTAAGGAAGTGGGTCCGAAAATATCAAATTTAAGAAAAGCCTAATTGAGATGAATAATAGGTGGGCTGACTTCTTTTCAAAGACTTCTCTCACGCCACATTCATTAGGAGAACACAACATTTATATTCTTTCTCTCCAAGTCATACGTCTAGTTTGGCAGAGAGAGATTTTAGAGAGAGAGAGAGTATTGGAGAGAAATACATTATTTTTAAGTAAGTTTTTGATATGGATTTCTACACAACTCTTGTTATTTCGATCTTGAGGATGCTCATCTAATTTTCTATTTTCGGTTAGAATGAATGTTTGAACCCGTATATATATTTATGCTTTAATTAATTCTGTAATTCCCTCTTGATGTTTTGATTGGAATAGTTTATGTTATCTAATTGACATGATTTCAATTATTATTGCTTGATTTGCATTGATCACCTAGGTTAAGTATTTGATAATTGATTGCTAGAATTTTAGATCATGAATCCTAATTGTTGTGATTTAATTTTCATTAGTAGTAAACTAGAGGTCGTGCATCTATAGGGTAACATAATTCTATATTATTGAATCGAGCTTGTGTATTTAGAGTCTAGTCCATCCTATCGTCTTGGTGATCAATGTGTTTAATGAATTAAATGTAGAGAGTTTATTCTAGGTTATTCAATTAAATAGGATTAATTAGTGATCTTATCCTAATTTAACTAATCGTAAGATACGATTCAGTTTAACAAAGCTTGTTGTTAGACTATGAGTGATAATTTCATGACAATCTGAGAGAGATATTACATTAATTGGGGATAATTGATATCGGAAGATAACTGAATTGATAACTGGAATATCATCATCTATTGATTTCTTGCTATTTAATTTACTTTCTAGGTTGTTTAGTTGATTTAGTGATAGATATTAATTAATCTGAAACCCCCATATTTTGTTAGTTTATTGAATTGAACATAGGTGATAATAATTCTTCACTCTTTGTGGGATCGACTCCGACTTACTCTATCTACTAGTTAGTTAGGTTAGGAAGGAAGTTTATTAATTTTATCACTTCACGACAACGTGGTAAAATTTTGGCGTCGTTTCCAGGAATTGGTTTGAATTCATTTTGTCATCTTATGTCTTTTCTTGTTTATTTTGATTTTATAAAACAAAAAAAATTGAAAAAAAATTGCAACTCAAAAGTCTGTTGTTTCTGCTCTGTTTTGCCAGTTTATTGCTCTATTTTTTTACCTTTGGTTTGCTCTATTTCATTACTACTCTGCTCTGTATTTCATACTAGCAGCCCCAATATGACTTGAGTCTTCCAGTGTTAGCTTCTGCAGTCTGTTTTCAGCGAAATTTAAGAGTTTGAACAAAAATTTTGAGGACCTTTTGTAAGTTAAGGATTAGAATCAAAGGAATAAATGACTGCAAATCAAACGTTGAGGAAGTGTCTATACCACATCTATTCAACAATCGTTTTGCATTGACTATTCTAATCTTGATGCCAATACATACTTTGAGCTTGACTATGATTTTATACTCTTATTATCTGTGTTTCATGGCTATGCAAATGAGGACCCATACAAATTTTTGAAAGAATTCAACTTGGTTTGCTCAAGTATGATACATTTAGGAGTAACCGATGAGCAAATTAAGTTGAGTTCTTTCCCTTTTTCAGTGAAGGACTCGCTAAATGATTGGTTGTATTATTTGTGACTCTGTGACCACATGGGCCAAGATGGAGAGCTTATTCTTACAAAGATATTTCTCTCCATCTTGGGTAATCAGTATATGGAAAGAGATTTGTGGTGCAATGCAAATTTATGGAGAGTCACTTTCTAAGTATTATGAGCATAAGTTGTCCACATCATCAGATATCAGAAGCACTCCTAATCTAATATTTTTATGATGGGTTGTCGTCGATGGACAGAAGCATGATTGATGCAGCTAGTGGAGGATCGTTGGTTAATATGACTCTAGAAGCAGTGAAAATGCTTATCTCAAAGATGGCTATGAATTTGCAGTAATTGACATGTATGAAGTACCATTGAAAATGGTAGAAGAGGTAAATAATTGTTTTTTTTAATAAGAAATTAACTGCATTAATCTCTTTTGTTCGCAAACTTGCAGCAGGTGTTCCACAGATAAAACCAAGTTTGGAAAGGAGTAATTTTCAATGGAAAAATTAGGAGGGAACCTTTAGTGGAGTTAATAATTGTCTACCATATCAATCAAGAGGTCCAAATTACCAATTTCAAAATGATACTCAATCGAGTATTAGAAATCTTGAGACATAAATGAGTCAGCTGACGATGGTCATTAGTCACCTAGAGGCTCAAAGTAGTGGAAATCCATGGAATGGTAGTGCAACAACTTCAAGAAGTAATATACAGCTTGGAGAGCCTAAAAAGCTCGAGCAAATGCTGGAAAACAATGAGGAGGAAGAAAAACCCACTGGTTAGCCGGACACCGGTTTATCCAGTGTGGAAGCAACATCTAGTGTTAAATTGTCAGCCTGTAAAAATTTAGTAAAACAACCAATTTTTGTTCAGTTTAATGTTGATCCTCTTCATCTTTCATGTAAGATAAAGAACTCAATTTTGGAGGACAAAAAGAAGCATGTTGAAGAAGTATTCATATTAGATGGAATCCACACACCTTCTGAAACACTTCTCATCAAATTCTCAAAGTCCAAAACAATAAAAAAGATGAAGCTCAATGGAGGGATAAACATGATAGTTTCTGATGTGGTTTTTCTTAAACCTATTCCAAAACACCCTTGATGTTCAGCATCCCTACCTCTCTTATTGATGATCCGGTGATTTCTACACCATAGTCTCTTATGTTTTTTTCCCGTTCTTGGATGTTGTTTGATCCTTATTTTTTATGGTTTGCTTTGAATTGCTTGGGACAACAAGGTTCAAATATGGGGAGATGGGGAGATGTTGCATAATTGAAGAAGTGTGGAATGGATCGCATATCTTGCATGTCTCGCATGTAGTTGCATTTAGGCTCATGTAGTTGCATGTAGTTTTTTTAATTTTTTTCAATTAGGATACATGTTTACTTGCTTTAACATGTTTATTTTACGCTTGTATTTGCATATATATATATATATAAGAATGAAAAAAGTGTTGAGTAAGAAAACTTACAATGATGATCTGAGTGCTGTTTATTTTTGTTATTTGGGAATTTGTTTATGTGCTGGGAAATGTGTTGTTGAACTTTTCTTTGTGTTGGTTAAAATTGTTGAATGTCATTTTGGAAAATTGTTGTTAGGAAACATAGTATCGGTTTGAGAATTGATATATGATTTTGAGTTGATTTGTTTTGTTTACTTGTGTCTTGAGATATGCTTTTTAATTCCTTGATGGAAGTAGTTTAGATTGGAATTTGTGAAAATAGGATCACTTTTGATGAATTCTCTTGGTTGGAATAAATTTATGTGTTTGGAGAAAAAAATGTTAGTTGAAAAAAAATTAAGAAATGAAAAGATGATGGGGTATGGAATCAATTGTCTGCTCTTAGGGGTCCAAAAATGTGAAAAGTCAAAATGCAAATAAAATTCGTAGCAATTTATGGACTAACCTAAGAGTAGTGTGGAACGGTCAACCTCATCCAAAAGAATAACTGACGAAGAATCATCATCGTCTAGAAAATGAGAAAAATAAAAAAGAGAAAAAAATTGGAGAAAAAATAGGGGTGATTCATTGTGTGTGTGATGTTTTAATGGGTTCTTATCTTGATGAAGGATATCATAAAAGGAGTATGTTGATTGATATAAGTAGTATAATGAGTTGATGAATTTTCTATGAGAAGTTTGATTTCTGATGCCCTATCAAAACTTGTGATTTCTTGAGACAGTGTATTTAGTCCAACATGCTTTTGTGCTTCATTTCCAACATAGATTTGACTTCTCATAAGCATTGGTAGGGATCTGAGCTAAGTGGTATTCCCTCTTATTTTGATCCCCTTGTGTGCTTTAATTCTTCTGTTGCTTAAGGACAAACAATGATTTAAGTGTGGGGAGATTAGATAGGTAGAAAATAAGTGCATTTGTTGGTCCCAAGTGGTCAGAGGTTCAAATGGGGGGTGAATAAACCTCTATCGATTTTAAAACTTTTCAGCGAACAGATTTCTGATTCAACAGTGAATGCAGTAACATGTCTCGATTTACAAACTTGGCAGTAAGCTGTTTCAGGTTCCTGACTCGGTATCACAGTATGCAGTGGAATAAACTAAGATAAAGTTTCTTTATGAAAACCAGTTTTCTTTTCTAAATATGATTTTAGCAGAATCCTTTTCACAGAATGCTTATGATATGCTCAGCAAGACAAATATAAATAAAAGTAATGCAATGCAGCAAGTAATAAAGTATAAACACTTATGGTTTATAGTAGTTCGAAGGTAGTGTAACCCTTCTACGTCCAGTCTACTCATGATCTGTCTAAAGGACTGAATCATGCTTAGCTTTTCAGAAGTTGAAATGTCAAGGGATTGTGAAGTTATCTCATTATCTTCATTATCTTCACAATCCTTGACCATGAGGCATAGCAGTGCTTTTTCATCGGAAGTAGATCTGTTAGAATTGCTCTCAGATGAGCAATCATCCTTGGTCTCTTCCTTGGAGCTGCTTGCTACCTTTAAGGCTTCAGCTTCTATAAGGAGAGCCCTGAACTTTTGCTTGTCATCTCTCCTTCTTTCTCTTCTCTTTCCTCTCTCTTGCTCAGTATATTTACGTACTTGAGGGTGGAGGCAGTTTCTGGCGAAGTGACCAGGATTCCTGCAGTTATAACACAAGTCAGAAGAACCTGTGTTTGCTTGCTGTTGTGGTCTTATCTGGGGACTTCTTTCTGATGTCTGAGGTTTTTTCCTGAAGTCATTCCCTTTGTAGTTGGTCTTTATGAACCTCTTGAATTTCTTCAGTAGGAGTGTCATTTCTTCCTCAGCATCCTCAGTAAGCACTTCTTTTTACTTACTCTTCGGCTTACTGTTGCTTATGCTAGTAGTAACCTGATTCATTGCTACGAGTGTTGCTACTTTAGCATTCATTTCTTCAACCTCCTTTCTCATTTGTTCAATATCGAACTCGAATGATTTTAGGTCAGAGAAGAGGTCAAAGGTACTCATCGTATTGAGATTCAATGAGACTCTCATTGTGGTTTCCTTACTGTGCCACTCCTAGGGTAAGACTCTCAACACCTTAGTATTTTTCTCCTTCTGAGTGTAGAATTTTCCTTGAGATTCAAGTTCACTTATGATGGCTGTGAATCTCTGATCAAGTTTGTTCCAGGGTTTCTCCAGGTTTCATGTTGAACTGTTCAAACAGTTGAGTAGCTTTGGAAACCCTGTTATCTCTGGCAAGTTCATTGCCTTCACAGATTATTCCTAGCATTACCTATTTCTTTGGTTGTGGAGCAGCTCTTTACCTTGCTGAACGTTTCTTTATCCAGTGTGAGAAATAGGACATTCTTGGCTATATTGTCAAGGTTAGCTCTTTTTCTATCCTCAGGAGTATATTCATGTCTCTCCTTGACAATGTACTCCTACGGTGGCGGTGTTCTTCTTTATCCTGGTACAGTTTCCCGTTGGTCGAATCCTGGTGGTACTTCGGTATCATCATCGAAAATAGTTGCGCTTTCAACCTCACCACCTGCTGCTTCAGTCGCAGCAGCTGCTGCTTCAACTTTCCTATGTTCGTGCATCTGTTCTACATAAGCAGAGTTTGCTTTGTAGATCACTGGTGGTCCTTCGGTTATAACAAACTACATCTTGTCGTGTATGGCTGATAGCTGAGCTTGCATGTGAATCCTCCAGTTGTTATATTCTTCTATGGAAAACATAGGTAGCTTGTGATGTGAAAAATCCATGCTTATGCTAAAACAATGAGTTTTGGTCTAGAAAAGAAAAAGGTTTAACCAACAGAAAAATGATGGATCTGGGTAGGTTACCAGAAAGTTAGCTTTGAACCCAACTTGCTCTGATACCACTTGTTGGTCCCAAGTGGTCAGAGGTTCAGAGGGGGGTGAATGAACCTCTATCGATTTTAAAACTTTTCAGTGAACAGGTTCCTGATTCAACAGTGAATGCAGTAACCTATCTTGATTCAGAAACCTGATAGTAAGCTGTTTCAGGTTCCTGACTCGGTATCACAGTATGCAGCGGAATAAACTAAGATAGAGTTCCTTTATGAAAATCAGTTTTCTTTTCCAAATATGAATTTAGTAGAATCCTTTTTCACAAAATGCTTATGATATGTTCAGCAAGACAGATATAAATAAAAGCAATGCAATGCAGCAAGTAATAAAACAATAAACACTTATGGTTTATAGTGGTTCAAATGTGGTGTAACCCTTCTACGTCCACTCTACTCCTTCACAATGAGGAACTTCGTTATAGTCAGTTTGCTTTACAAGACTGTTGAGTCATCTGTGTTTAGATTTTGATGAGACAAACCAAGGATGTAATAGGAAGTTTGAGTACCCCATTTTTCACAATGTTTAAGTGAAAACATAGACTAGGTTTGAGTCGTGCTATGGAAACTAAAAAATGGAGGAACACATGCATATAATGCTACATTGAAAATTTCAGAATGACGCTACTGCAAGAAAGCAGATACAACAACACTGCAAGAAGACAGTTACAACATAACAGCAAAGCATGAAGGAACGACATGCAGCATCGCTGCAAGATAAAGTTACAGAACGATTGTGAGAAGACCAAGGATACAGCGCGAAGCTTAATGCTCAAACTCTTAACAACGCCAACGACAGAAAGAAAAAGTATCCTGCTATCCAAGGAAGGATAAATGCAGTATGAGGATTAGAGCCGTTCGAGAGAAGATCAAAGTTGCAGACACGGAGCCAATACCAAGACGCCACGTGGACTGACGCGTCTACAGATAGCTGTGAGCAGCAGCCACCGCATTAAATGCTCCAAAAGGATATGTCAAGTCGCATTAAATGCGAGTCATGCATTTGATCAGAAGATCTAAGAATTCAAAATGGGAGATATCTCCTTCAACGGATATCTTCCTTACAAGTATAAATAGATGATGAGCTGAACTGGAACAACAACTGAACTACTGAAGAACCGAACAATTGAAAAGCTGAACATTTGAAAAATTGAGAACAACTGAACCAAAATCTCTTGCATAAAAGTTCTCAAACATTCAAGCTACACACTCAGTTTCAGTCACTCAACCTCAGAGAAGTGGAGCACGCTCAAAGCTGAAAAGATCCTTTGGAGAATTCAGAAGCTCACTTCATCGCACTAGTTGAAGAACAAACATATACTTTCAACCTTGTTGCCTGTGTGCTTAGGTTATTTTAGGTGTCGAACAGTTGATAGGAGAGATCCTTGCTGTTTATATAGTTGTCTAGGAGCTAGACAGCTTCCCTGTGTGGGAGTGTGGAACCCTGTGTGGGTTAGCCTTTAGAATTTGCAGTGTTGTGTGATCTCTGGATTCTAGTTGGCGGGCCTTTAGAGTTTGCAATGCTGTGTGATCTCTGGACTCTAGTTAGCGTTTGCTTTGTAAGTTGATAGATTGTTAGGAAGGGTCCTGTAAACCAATCTTGCTTGACAAAGTTCCTGCTCGAGGAAGCAGTAGAGTGGACGTAGAAGGCTTACACCACCTTCGAACCACTATAAGCCATAAGTGTTTTATTGTTTTCTTATCTGCGCTTTACTTTCTATCTTTCTATATCTGTCATATGCATAAAACATCTTGTAAAAGAGCATATTTGAGAAAACCAGCCAGCCTTGTGTCATAAAATCGTTTACTTTCCGCTGCGCTTAAAACTCAAGTTACAGCGAGCAGCACTGCATCCTAGTGTTGTAAGCAGTAACTGACTGGCGCTGCAAGTTTTAGTAGCTTGCAGAACAGTTTGTTTTAAAAGAGTTTCAAAATCGACCAAGGTTCATTCACCCCCCTTCTGAACCTCGAACACCACTTGGGACCCAACAAGTGGTATCAGAGCAGATTGGGTTAAAAGCCAACTTATCTGGTTGCCAACCCAGATCTACCTTTACCTCGCTGTTTTTCTCTGTATCTTAAGTCTCATTCTTTCAGTATATCATGGATTCCTCTAATCATAAGTTACCCATGTTTTCCATCGAGGAATATGACGATTGGAAGATAAGAATGCAGACACACCTTTCAGCAATGAATGATGAGATGTGGACAGTCCTCACCGAAGGACCGATCATCCCCATGAAGGTGAATCCCATGTTCGGTAGAGAAACAGAAGAAGAAGCACCACCACCACTCAACTTCCTAGTCAAGCCAAGACAAGAATGGAACAATGAAGATAAGAAGAGAGCCAACTTAGACAACGTGGCCAAGAATGCTCTATTCATCACCTTGGATAAAGACACATTCAGCAAAGTCAAAGCATGCAGAACGTCCAAGGAAATTTGGGAAAAGTTGGAACAAATATGTGAAGGGACAGAGCTCACAAAAGACAATAAGATCTCCAACGCCACCCAACTCTTTGAGCACTTCGAGATGAAGAGTGAAGAAACTCTTGAGCAACTAGACTTAAGATTCACATCCATTGTGAATGAACTAGAAGCTCTGAGTAAGCACTACACTCAGAAGGAGAAGAACATGAAAGTGCTTAGAGCCCTGCCCACCGAATGGGATATCAAGACCACTGCTATGAGAGTATCTATGGATTTGAAATCCATGAGTACATTTGATCTATTCTCCGACCTCAAAGCATTCGAATATGATATCAACAGATGGAGAAAGGAGACAGAAGAAACGAGCTCCAAAGTCACAGCGCTTACTGCTAGAGGATCTAAAGATACAGCAACCACAAGCTGCAGCAAGCAAACAGAGGCTGCCGCGAAGACGCCGAAGAGGACATGACCCTTCTTCTAAAGAAATTTAGAAGATTCATGAAGAACAACAACACCAATCTCAATAGGAGAAATGACTTCAGAAGAAGTCAACCGCCTCTCCAGGTATCCCCTCTCCCCTTCAAATACGACTGACCTTGATTTGTGTTATAACTGCAGGAAGCCTGGACATTATGCCAGAAGCTGTCCACACTCAACCGTGCATAAATATCCAGAAGGAGAGCGAGAACAGAGAAGAGAAAAGAAAAGAGAGGATATGCACAAACTTCGAGCTCTCATTGGAGAATTGGAGAAAACCAAGGATACAGTAATCTCAAAGGAGATACTGAAGGCTGCAGAATCCTCTGACAGCGACACTGATACCTCATCGTCTGATAAAGAAGTGTTGATATGCCTGATGGTAAATGACTACGAGGACAGTGATGAAGATGAGGTAACCTCCCAACCGCTGTCCATACCTGAAAAAGAGGAGCTGAATATGATCCACTCTTTAAAGAGGATCATGAGTGATTTCGAGTAGATTAACTCAACTCATGAGGAGCTAAAATTTGAGAATGAGAATCTAAGATTCGACAATGAGATCCTCAGAAGCAAAAACATTGATATTGCTGAAAAGCTTGTTGCATATGAGTCTGATAACTCAAGGTGCAGTAAGTTACAAAAGGAGGTCTCAAGGCTAAGTCTGTTGGTCACTAAGCTAGAAACTGAGAAGGAGAACTTGCAGTCCACGATCAGAACTTTTAGCAAATCAGCTAAGGACGCAGGGGAGTGTATAAGTCAAAGCAGAAGTCCTTTTGAAAAATCAGGCATAGGTTACAACACTTATACCTCTCAGGATACAACAATCACATCCAAGGCTGTAAAATTTGTTCAAGCTGAAACTTCAATGGAGAATGAGTTACCCTGTAACTCAGAAAGAATCTTGAACAAACCAGCATTGATGGATAAGGGGAAGAAACCCCAATGCTCAGCTGCAGGAAGTAAGCCTGCATCTAAGAACTGGCTGCAGCAGAAGCTATCTGCTGTAAGCAGCAAGAAGATACAACAACCCACAAAGTTACAACACAAGAAGATGTGTCCCACCTATACTAAGACTTATATGTCTAAACCTCAAAGAGGATATACTCAAGGGAAGTATGATGGAAGACCACACTACAAGAGTGTTGGTAACACATGTTTAGTTTCTACACACACAACTTTTAAGCAGTTTAATCATAAAATTGCATACATTCAGAGATCCAACAAATCTTACAGCAAAACAGTGACTCTTAAGAAAATATGGATCCCCAAAGTAACTAACCCCAAAGGACCCTTACAGAAATAGGTACCTAAATCTGCTTAAATGTGTTGCAGGCTTCAATGCCAGGTTGTAGCAGCGATGTATGGTACATAGACAGTGGCTGCTCAAGGCACATGACAGACAATAAAGAAGTTCTGAGAGACTTGCAAAAATGAAAAGGACCAAAGGTCATCTTTGGAGATGATTCCAAAGGAAGCACAAAAAGAAGTGGATGCTTAGTCAAAGGAAATGTGAAGATCAAAGATGTATCCTATGTGAAAGGCCTCAGATACAATCTTCTGAGCATCAGTCAATTTTGTGACAAAAGATACTCAGTGGAATTTAACTTCAACAAGTGCTTAATCAAGGATAATGCATCAAATGAAGTCAAGCTTACGGGAACAAGAAGAGGAAACATATATCTCACAGACTTGAACTCTTCTAGTCATCCAACATGCTTCATTGTGAAAAGTCCACCAAAGCTGAGCTGGCTATGACACAAGAGATTGAGCCACCTGAACTTCAAGACAATCAACAGGCTAGCAAGAAAAGGTCTTGTAAGGAGATTGCCAGATGTAGCATATAAGAAGGAGAATGTATGTGGAGCTTGTCAGAAGGGAAAGCAAGTGAAAAGCTCATTCAAGGACAAGTTGCAGAAGTCATCTCACAGGATCCTAGACCTTCTACATATGGACCTTTTTGGACCAGTAGAACCAGTAAGCATAAGTTGGAAGAAGTACTCACTTGTGGTAGTAGATGACTACTCCAGATACACATGGACCATATTCCTTGCCAAGAAATCAGAGACACAAAGCAAGCTACCTGATCTCATGAAGAAAATTCAAAATGAAAAGAGCTTGAGCATTGTAAAGATCAGATCAAACAGAGGAACTGAGTTCACAAACAAGTTCATCGAAAAATTCTATTCTGATAATGGTATTCGTCATGTATACTCTGCTGCAAGAACACCTCAACAGAATGGTGTAGCTGAAAGAAGAAACAGAACCCTCAAGGAAGCATCAAGAACGATGATAGCAGAAGCAGAGATACCCAAGAGATTTTGGGCCGAAGCAACCAACACTGCATGCTACACACAGAACAGATGTCTAATCAACAAAGATCTTGACAAAACCCCGTATGAAGTCTGGAATGGATATACACCGAATGTCTCACATCTGCATATCTTTAGATGCAGGTGCTATATCCTCAACAATGGAAAAGAGCATCTAAAAACCTTCGATGCAAAATCAGACAAAAGAGTATTTTTAGGATACTCTGCTGTAAGTAGAGCCTTCAGAGTTTTTAACAAGAGAACCTTAGTGGTTGAAGAGTCAATCCATGTGGTTTTTTATGAACCACATTGTGACACAAAGAAACCAGAGGAACCTGCTGAGGATACAACTCCAAGGAAAGAAAGTGGTATTTCATATGTTGAAGGAGTTCTGCCTACCGGAGAAGACAAAGAAGAAGAAGCTGCATCTCTAGATGCAGCAGATAATCTTACAGCTACAGAACCTCCAATCTTATAGCAACATGAGGAACAACCTAGACCTGTACATGTTTTTGAGCCTGACAGAACATGGCTGCGAAATCATCTTAGGGATCTTATCATTGGAGATCCATCTATAGGAGTAAGTACAAGAAGGTCCATCCCTCATGAAGCAATGTTTGCATGCTTCATATCTCAAACAGAGGCCCAGAATGTTGAAGAAGCCTTACAAGATAGCAACTGGGTACAAGCCATGCAAGAAGAGTTAAGTGGATTTGAAAGAAACCAAGTTTGGCAACTAGTTGGAAGACCAACTCATCAAAGAGTCATTGGAACAAAATGGGTCTTCAAGAACAAGCTAGACGAATCTGGACGTGGTGTGAGAAACAAAGCAAGATTAGTTGCTAAAGGATATTGCCAGGAAGAAGGAATTGATTTTGATGAGACTTTTGCTCCAGTAGCAAGGCTGGAAGCCATAAGGATTTTTCTGGCATATACAGCTCACATGGATTTCAAGGTATACCAGATAGATGTGAAGAGTGCATTCCTTAATGGAATTCTTACAGAGGAAGTGTATGTAGAGCAACCTCCAGGTTTTGAAGATCAAGCAGAAGAGAAGATGTTCAGGTTACACAAAGCCCTGTATGGACTCAAGCAAGCACCAAGAGCCTGGTATGACACCCTATCGATCTATCTACTGGAAAAAGGGTTTAAGAAAGGAATAGTAGACAAAACCTTGTTCAGGATACAGGATGAAGATATGATAGTTCTTGTATAGATATATGTGGATGATATCATCTTCGAATCCTCCAACAAAGAATTATGTGAGAAGTTCTCCAATCTGATGCAATCAAAATTCGAGATGAGTATGATGAGAGAATTAAGTTTCTTTCTAGGGCTACAAGTAAAGCAGCTGGTTGCAGGAACCTTCATCAGCCAGGTCAAATATATAAATGAGCTCATCAAGAAGTTTGGTATGGAGAAAGGGTCAGCAACATCTGTTCCTATGTCTACATCTATAAGCCTTGACAAAGATGGAGATGGTAAAGATGTAGATATCACAAAGTACAGACGACTCATAGGATCCTTGTTGTATCTTACAGCAAGCAGGCCAGACATCATGTTTGCAGTTGGAGTCTGTGCAAGATTCCAAGTAGCACCAAATGAGTCACATCTTTCAGCTGTCAAAAGGATTATCAAGTATTTGAAAGGTACTCAGGAAGTAGGCCTATAGTATGCCAAGGAATGAGGTTTCAAACTCAAAGGATATTCTGACTCAGACTATGCAGGCTGCAATATTGATAGAAAAAGCACCAGTGAGACTTGTCAATTTCTTGGGAATAAACTTGTTTCATGGTTCTGCAGGAAGCAAACATCTATTGCAACATCTACAGCAGAAGCAGAATATGTTGCAGCAGGAAGTTGTTGTGCGTAAATTCTCTGGATACAGCAGCAACTAAGAGATTATGGGATTGAAGAGAAGGAGACTCCAATTCTCTGTGACAACACAAGTGCAATCACAATCACCCTTAATCCCGTATTTCACTCAAGAACAAAGCATATCGAGATACGACATCACTTTATTATGGATCACGTTGAAAAGAAGGATGTCGTGCTTGAGAAAGTTCATACGGATTTCCAGCTTGCAGATATATTCACTAAACCATTGAGTGAATCGAGGTTTTCCATGCTTAGAAATGAGCTGGGAATTCTGAATTTATGAAGAGGAAAAAGAGATGCAGAAGCCCAGAGGGAATATCTGCATGCTTGCGAGAAGCTGCAAGTATAGTGCTGTAAGCTGCATCTGCATACAGCGCTGGGTTCAGACAGCGCTGCATCTTTTATTCATACAGCACAACAAGGTGATGGGAGAACAAGTAGCACTTGGTTACAACATTTATTTCAAAGAGTATTTAATACTCGGCAACTTCGTACCCAGGATGCTGCAATCTTAAAAGGATAATAAATTGGGCGGCAAACCAAGTCATCATTAAATGCAAATCTGCTCTGTCAGAAGACGAAGAGGCGCGGTCAGAGTCCACATCTGCGCAAGTCATGATTATTTACGATTTGACCCCTCTGTCTTTTTCTAAGGACCGTAAGATCATTTTCATCCTTTTAATCTCAACCGTTGATCTTACTACACGTCCCCTGATGTTCTCCACAAACCCTTAACCTCCTCTTTTCAAAATTCATTCTCACTTTTATCACAAGAGAAGTTTCCTTTCTTCACAAGCTTTCCCAGTTTCAGATATCTCAAATCTCTCTCCAATCCTTATCAATGATGGCTCGACAAACCATTGTCTTGGAAGGACGCTTGATCGATCAGGAGCATGTTTACGCTTCTGGATTATATGATAACGCAGTCATCCGAAGGATATTTGACGTCCTTGAATAGACCCAAATCCTAGGGTTACTAACCACCATCTACACTGGTTTCTCTGTAGAATCAGTCCAAAAGTTCTACGCCTTTGCCAGGCTTTCTGAGGAGAGGAACCGCATCTTGTTCAAGATGGATGCAGATGAAGAAGAAAAATCTCTATCCATCAGAGACATAGCCACCACTTTCAGCATCTCGTCAGGAGGGCTAACTCCCAATCAACTTGCATCATATAGGGAGGGCAACGCTCAAGAGATGTGGGATCTCTTTCGAATGAAAAATGCAGGGGCAGAAATCAAGAGAAGTGCCCCGAAGAAACTCTTCAAACCAGAGTTTGAACTGCTCCATGATATCTGTGCGTACACCATTGAAGGGAGAACAGGGAGTTACGATAAATGCACAGATCTCCGGTTCCAAATCATGTCTACCATTATGGACGGAGTAAAAGTGAACTGGGCAAGGTTCATCATGAAGAGAATATGAGAAGAAGCAGAGAAGGGTACACCAAGGAGAAGCTATGGAATCACCATTTGCTCTCTGCTCTGCAAGCTAGGCGTTCAGCTTACAGCTCACATTCTCATTCCTGTTGGGAAATATCTTGGAGAAAAGAAGAAGGGCAAGGCCCAACCAAAGACAGTTGTTGTTGGGGTTGCACGGAAGAAAACCAAAGACAAAAAGAATGCAACCTTAGCACTGCAAGATGAAGATACAGACAGTAGGAGTGAAGATAATGATAATGATAATGATGAAAATCCTCTTCCCGTCATCAAGAAGACACCAAGGAGGACAGAACCTGAACCTAAGTCCTCATCCTCAGATGATGACGCACCTCTGGCCAAGAGGGCCCCATGCAGCAAGAAGAAGACTGTTGCAGCTGCTAATTCCCAACTCTCTACTGCAGGTTTATCAGTAGATGCTGGTGCGAATGAGTCACATCAACAAAAGATTCAGCCAGATGAAGAAGTTGTTCAATCTGTGCTCGATCCAATCTTTCCAGCTGCTAGAGATATGAAGCAACAATAGTCTCTGGAGGGAGATGAGAGTGTCCAAGGGGGAAATCTTGATGTAATGGAAGGATTTCCTCTCTGTTGAAAAAAGCAGTCCTGGAGTGGGCCAATACAGAAGATATTTTGGCACTCCTGCAACCTGAGTATGCAGCTAGGGTGCAAGATCGATCGAGAGGCACTGCTGCTCAAGGAGCACTGGACAAAGGAAAGGGTAAAGCTCTTGTCGAATCCCACTTTGTAGAGATGCTAATGAACGCAGCAACGGAGGATGCTCAAATCCTCCTAGCCCCGGCTGTAGAGGCTGTAAGAAGGGGCGATGACGTCGCATTTGCGCAAGAGCAAATCAACACTCTAGGAGTAGAACAGGCTGAGGAGGCCATGCTGCAACAGACACTGCAAGCAAGTGTCAAGAAGACAAGGATGCAGCATACTCCTCAGAGAATGCGGGGAGAAGAAAGCTCAAGTCATCACAACTCAAACTCTCCTGTATTTGAGCAAACAGTTGAAGGTCTCTCCAATATCGTCATGCTTGATTCTATGGAGGAGGACGAGCTTCAACTTGTGGACTATGAAGATTCCCCAGTGCACACAGTTCCTAATACCGTTGCAGACATTCAGGGGGAACAAGACACCATCATCAAAGACTTTCTCTCTAATATTGCTGAGAATGCCGATGAAGCAACCATGGAGGAAGTTGCAGAGGCGGTACTCCCTGTACTGGTAGAGACAACAGTACAGCAAACAATCACCCTATCAGAAGCTGCAGAAGATACACGACGGGTGGATGCTGAGATTCTTGCAGAAATCGAGCTTTCAGTCCTGCATACAGTGGAAGCTGCAAGAGACCAACAAGAGCTACAAGAACCCATTCTTACAGCGGAGACTGTCGAAGGTGCAGGACCGGCCGAGGAGATGGGTTCTTACCGAAGACCTCAGGGGAGGCTGTTGTTCAGACAACACTCTCTGAGGGTGAAAAGACCTCTGAAGGAACGATTGTTGAGATAGTAGCCTCAGAGGATGTTCAAGTAGAAGCTGAGGTAACCCCTATACAACTAAAGTCACCTCATGAGGAGGTTGATGTTGTTGTTGCTGCACGATTACAAGCACCTATCCAGGCTACAACAACAAAGGTTACTGCGGAAGCTCAGATGGCTGAATTCCTCCGGAGAATGGCTGAAAGTAACAGAGCCAGATATGGAGATATTGGTGAAGTGTCAATCCCAATATCATCGAATGAGGAGGAAGAAGTCATTGAAGAAAATCCCACTTCAAGCCTACATGAGGATACAGATAACCAAGCTGAACCGGAGGCTCCAAGGTAGGATGCAGCACAACCACCAAGATCTTTAATTCCTTACGTTGCACCAGCTGCCGCCTTACAACAACGGAACACTGGCTCAAACCATGATGCATCGATTGATAGAATAGCTGCTGTTGTTATGCACCTCATTCATGCTCTTCAGGATCATGAATCTAACATGCAGCAAAGCATGACAGTACAAGCCAAGTTCCATGCTGAAACCATGTCCAGCTTCAAGAAAGACATTGAAGCACTTCCTGCGATGATCCAGAAAACTGTGAATGATAATGCTAACAGGATGTACAAGGACAGGATTAGAATGGAGGGAGAACTGAAGAAAGATGCTGTAAAAACCCGAGCTGAAGTTCAAATCTATAAGGAACATGCAGAAACAACATCGGATAGACTTCAAACTCACTTCTTGGTGCTATCGACACTTTTGGACCATATCACAGATCAATCCAAAAGAACCAAGAGTGTCGACAATCGATTGGCAAACCTGGAAATGATCGTTGGAGAATTGGCACACATGATGATGCAAGCATATCCTCAGTATGCCGAAAGATCTAGGGTCACCCCAGCACCCCCGAGAGGACTACGTTCAAAAGTAGTTCCAAATGTCCCTGCTCCACCCACGGCTTTTGATGATGCCAAAAGGGGGAAGATATTGAAGGTTTCAAGGATAGATACCAGAGCTCCAGAGAGAAAGAAGATGAGGAAGAAGAAGAAGAAGAAGATGACCAACCTCTAAGCAGAAGGAAGTGGTCTGGATCATCTGGTGCTGCTGAAGCTCCCCCTCCAAAGAGATGGAAAAAAGATGATGAAGGAGGAGCTGACGGTGCAGCTGCTGCAAGCAGATCAGCAGCAGGCGCTGCACACAGCAGTGCTGTAAAAAAAGATGCAACACCTCCCTTGGATCATCATACGAATAGAGGGAGAGAGGGCCAACAACAAGGCTCAAGAAAGAGGGTAAGCAAAGCCGAGACTGAAAGGCTTTACAATGAGAAGATGGCTACTCAGAGGGCGGAGAGAGCCAGAGCAGAACAAGAAGAAAATGCCTGGATGCAAAGGCTTGGAGTGATTGGTGAGAGAAGAATCCTTGACAGGGATCTTCACCTATACCCCCCTCAAGAGATTCCACATCTCGACACAGACAACATATCTCCTGAAGTATCAATTTTGATGGATCAGAAGCCTGTAGGAGTAAACATGGCTTGGATTCTAAATATCTTCAAGGCAATCAAGTTGCCTACAGATAGAAATCCATCATTCAAGGCAATCACGATGTATAAAAGATCCGAGTATCTCAGATACTTCAGATTTCTGTGCAAAAAGGGCAAATTCAGTAGGTTTCAAACCTGCCAAAATGCACTGATAAGATATGAAGAGCTTGCTAGGTCTGGAGAGCTTGAAATTCAGAATTACTACATAGACCAAGTGAAGAAAGACTACATAGTGCCTTACTGTGAGGACTTCTGGCTGAGATGGATTCAGATCCCAAAGATCAAGGAGAAACTTGAAGAATCCTATCAGGAGTCCATTCGAGACTGGTGGAAAGGTTTAAGAGAAAATGCAGAGCAAGAAAGAAGGACTGCCGAAAGAAGACCGGATGAATCATCTGCAAGAAGGTCTCTTTTTCAGTAATCTTTATTTTGTATATCTCTAATACATCAAGGGTTATTTTCTTTTATGATTATCTCATATGTAATCCTGATGTGATTTGATATGATGTAATGAAAAACTTCCTTCATGAATGATGTTGAGTAATGGTTCTCGTCATCATCAAAAATGGGGAAATTGTTAAGTCATCTGTGTTTAGATTTTGATGAGACAAACCAAGGATGTAATAGGAAGTTTGAGTACCCCGTTTTTCACAATGTTTAAGTGAAAACATAGACTAGGTTTGAGTCGTGCTATGGAAACTGAAAAATGGAAGAACACATGCATACAATGCTGCATTGAAAATTTCAGAATGACGCTGCTGCAAGAAAGCAGATACAGCAACACTGCAAGAAGACAGTTACAGTATAGCAACAAAGCATGAAGGAACGGCATGCAGCATCGCTGCAAGATAAAGTTATAGGAGGACTGCAAGAAGACCAAGGATACAGCGCGAAGCTTAATGCTCAAACTCTTAACAGCGCCAAGGACAAAAAGAAAAAGTATCCTGCTATCCAAGGAAGGATAAATGCAGTATGAAGATTAGAGCCGTTCGAGAGAAGATCAAAGTTGCAGACACGGAGCCAATACCAAGATGTCACGTGGACTGACGCGCCTACAGATAGCTGTGAGCCGCAGCCACCGCATTAAATGCTCCAAAAGGATATGTCAAGTCGCATTAAATGTGAGCCATGCCTTTGATCAGAAGATCTAAGAATTCAAAATGGGAGATATCTCCTTCAACGAATATCTTCCTTACAAGTATAAATAGAGGATGAGCTGAACTGGAACAACAACTGAACTACTGAAGAACCGAACAATTGAAAAGCTGAACATTTGAAAAATTGAGAACAACTGAACCAAAATCTCTTGCATAAAAGTTCTCAAGCATTCAAGCTACACACTTAATTTCAGTCACTCAACCTCAAAGAAGTGGAACACGCTCAAAGCTGAAAAGATCCTTTGAAGGATTCAGAAGCTCACTTCATCGCACCAGTTGAAGAACAAACATATACTTTCAACTTTGTTACCTGTGTGCTTAGGTTGTTTTAGGTGTTGAACAGTTGATAGGAGAGATCCTTGCTGTTTGTATAGTTGTATAGGAGCTAGACAGCTTCCCTGTGTGGGAGTGTGGAACCCTGTGTGGGTTAGCCTTTAGAATTTGCAGTGCTGTGTGATCTCTGGATTCTAGTTGGTGGGCCTTTAGAGTTTGCAGTGTTGTGTGATCTCTGGACTCTAGTTGGCGTTTGCTTTGTAAGTTGATAGATTGTTAGGAAGGGTCCTGTAAACCAATCTTGCTTGACAAAGTTCCTGCTCGAAGAAGCAGTAAAGTGAACATAGAAGGCTTACACCACCTTCGAACCACTATAAGCCATAAGTGTTTTATTGCTTTCTTATCTGCGCTTTACTTTCTATCTTTTTATATCTGTCATATGCATAAAACATCTTGTAAAGGAACATATTTGAGAAAACCAGTCAGCCTTGTGTCATAAAATCGTTTACTTTCCACTGCGCTTAAAACTCAAGTTACAGCGAGCAGCACTGCATCCTAGTGCTGTAAGCAGTAACTGACTGGCGCTGCAAGTTCTAGTAGCTTGCAGAACAGTTTGTTTTAAAAGATTTTCAAAATCGACCAAGGTTCATTCACCCCCCTCTGAACCTCGAACACCACTTGGGACCCAACAAAGACACAGCTTTACAAACCTCTTCCAAATAAGTTAAACCTATTAGAATCAAAGATTCTAGGCCAAATCCCACACAGGGTATAATATCTCACACAGAGAAAATAGCCTACACAAGACTATAAACACTTAGCAAGAATCTAATCCTCTCAACTAAGGATACCAACCTAAAACAACCTAGCACACAACAAATGATTAAAAGTATATATGTTTTTCTTCAACTGGTGCAACACTAAAGTCAGCCTTGAACTTGATCACTCGAGTGCTTGAGTAAATTGCTTCGAAGGTTGAGTGACTGAACTCTGTAAGCTTTGAATGATAGCTTGAAGTTGAAGAGCTTTGAAAATATGCGCAAAATATTCAGTAGTTCAGTAGTCTTCATGGTCACTCCATCTTTCTATTTATATCAGTTGGAAAATGCCCGTTGAAGAGAGACATTGTCCTTGTTGTATTTCAAATATGATCTTGCAAATCTTTACAATTAATGCGTCTGAGAAATTGGAGATATAGAGTATGTCCTACTCTGATTCGCATTAATGACGTCACTTCTCAGCTACAGTGCTTTTGCAGAGCCGCGGGTCTAGGTGGCATCATCTCATTGGCTTGGCACGAACCTCTATCTAACATATCTTTGACAGGAACCATTCCTCGTACAACATTTAATATATATCTCGTACTGTATTGAATAAGTTAAATCAACTTACAGTTTACTACTCAGATTGCAATATGATATGTCTCTATTTGTATATATTTTATCATCATAATTATCCTTGGTTATAGTCCATTTGTGCTTTAATTGATTTAATTATTATTGTTATTTGTAGGAATGGACTTTGATGGGCTTTGAGGAAAATTGGGCTTAAAAAGATCAAATTATGCTTAAATTGTGAAGATGGACTCAATAGGCTTGAAGGAGGATCATTTCAAATGAGCTTAATGACTTGGTGGAAAAAAAAGGGCATATAAGAGATTTATCTCTTACATTTTGTAATGGACTTTTATGTCCTTAGTATTTAAGTTCTTTAGTTTCATTAGGTTTAGAAGATACACACATTCTATCATTCTCTAATTCTCTACACATATACAAATTCTAGTTTCTCTCTCTAGTTTATCTCTTGAAGATTTACATGAAGATGATTAATCAAAGCATGAGTGGCTAAATTTCTCTCCGATTCAAGGGTCGTTTAATTCGATTGCTATCATTGTGAGGTTTTGTGCTTGATTTTATTTCTTGTTTTATTTCAAGTATCTGTTGATTCATGATTTAATTCCATATAGTGAAATATAGTTTGGGTTGATCTGACAATTCGATTTGAATTATATTTTGCTAATGTTATCCATGAGTTCTCTTTTATATGTTGCTGGGATGTATGATTGTTAAATGATTGGTACTTAGTAGCAATAGGTTGATTATGCTTTTGATGGGATTGTGTAATTGCCTAATGAATCAACGGGACTAACAGAACCATAGGCTTAGTAATTGCAGCTATCTCGATTATTGAGTTCTAGGTTTCAGTTTAGGTTTAACTGTTTTCACTGGAGCTTAATGCAAATTGTTAATTAATTTGGAAAGCGCGTCAATTAGTTAATAGCTAGTTTTGATTGGATGCTGGGTTCGATCAATTAAATTGGGAAAACATGGACTTCTCTATGGCTTCGTGTTTAGTCTAAGGTTAAATGTTTGAACGTGCAAGAAGATATTTGTAGCCTATGATCGGTGATGCAATTGAATGTCGACATCCTTGAATCGGAGCTTCGTGAGGTTAATTTCTCTCCTATTTATTTTCATCATTCGTTGCTTGTTTTATTCGTATTTTATTTGATGTTTTCTTAGTTTAGTTAGTTTAGCTTCATTAGTTTAGTAGATATCAAAACCCTCCCCCTTTTGGTTCATTTTATGCTCAAAAGAATTAAGCTCTGTTCCCTGTGGATCGACCCTACTTGTCGTTATACTCATTCATTTGCTTATATCGGAGTAGGTTTTTATTTTTGTTGGTCTGACAAACCAATCAAATTTTGGCGTAGTTGCCGGGGAATAGTGTTGAATTAGTTCTTTTGAGTTTTTCTATTATTCTTTGTTCTCTTGGTCTAACAATCATTTATGTTTAACATGAGTTCATATGCAGACTATTATGAAATTTGGAGAAACAACATTCCACCAAAGATTAGTGTTAATTCAATTGATCAAAGGTTCTTATCTATATGTTTCTTTGGTCTCCAAATACTTCACATGCTATTTTCTGATTATTTAGAAATTTTTGGAGAATTTTTGGAATCAACAAAATGTGATCGAGGGCTAAGACAAGTATTGAAGAAGACGAGTTTGGGCTTAAAAGAGAAGTTAGGCCTGAAATTAAAATAAAATGAGGAATATTGATTTTGAGCTTGCCAATCAAAGAAAGAAAAAGAGGAGGTCCGTGAGAAGGATTAAGAAAGTGGGTCTGGAAATATCAAATTTAAGAAAAGCCCAATTGAGATGAAAAATAGGTGGACTGACTTCTTTTCCAAGACTTCTCTCACGCCAGAACACAGCCTTTATATTCTTTCTCCCCAAGTCATACGTCTAGTTTGACCGAGAGAGATTTTAGAGAGAGAGAATATTGAAGAGAAATACATTATTTTTATTTGAGTTTTTTATATGGATTTCTACACAACTCTTGTTATTTCAATCTCAAGGATGCTCGTCTAATTCTCTATTTCCAGTTAGAATGAATGTTTGAACCCGTGTATTTATTTATACTTTAATTAATTCCTTAATTCTCTTGACGTTTTGATTGAAATTGTTTATACTATCTGATTGACATGATTTCAATTATTATTGCTTGATTTGGATTTGCCACCTAGGTTAACTATTTAATAATTGATTGCTAGAATTTTAGATCATGAATTAGTAGTAAATTAGAGGTCGTGTATTTCTAAGGTAGCATAATCCTAGATTATCGAATCGAGCTTGTGTATTCGGAGTCTAGTTCATCCTATCATCTTGGTGATCAATGCATTTAATAAATTAAATCTATGGAGCTTATTCTAGGTTATTCAATTAAATAAGATTAATTAGTGATCTTATCCTAATTTAACTAATTCTAAGAGACAATTTGGTTTAACAAAACTTGTTGTTAGACTAGGGGTGATAATTCCATGACAATCTGAGGGAGATATTACATTAATTGAGGGATAATTGATATCGGGGATAATTGAACTAATAACTGGAATACCATCATCTATTGATTTCCACAAAAATTCATGTGAGACGGTCTCACGGATAGTTTCCATGAGACGGAACCCCATCACCACAAACAACATATGAATTAAAGGGTTTGAGTTGAGGGATAATTGATACCGGGGGATAATTGAACTGATAACTGGAATACCAATATATATTGATTTCCACAAAAACTCATGTGAGATGGTTTCACGGATAATTTTCATGAGACGGAGCCCCATCACCCACAAACAACATATGAATTGTCGGGTTTGGGTGGTAGGTAATTGAATTGTAGGTTGCCCCGTCTCACACAATGCATTAAAATTTCGTAAGACAGTCTCACCAGAGACTTACTCATTGATTTCTTGTTATTTAATTTACTTTCTAAGTTGTTTAGTTGATTTAGTGACAGATATAAATTAATCTGAAACCCCCATCTTTTGTTAGTTTGACGGTCTCACCAGAGACTTACTCATTGATTTCTTGTTATTTAATTTACTTTCTAAGTTGTTTAGTTGATTTAGTGATGGATATAAATTAATCTGAAACCCCCATCTTTTGTTAGTTTATTGAATTGAACATAGGTGACATGGTTAATTCTTCACTATTCGTGAGATCGACTCCGACTTACTCTATCTACTAGTTAGTTAGATTATAAAGAAAATTTATTAATTTTATTGCATCACAACAGTGAGGTCAATATATCCATGTTAATGACACAATATTTGAATATTTTATTAGTATATTGTAAAACTCATTTACTTAAAATTTATTCCAAATTTCATATGAGAAAATCTATAATATTTTTTTTGAAATAGTTTTTTAACTAAGAATATTAATTAAGTTGAATTGATCAATTTTTTTATATAATTACGCATATTATATATGTGGATATATATTTTACATACTGTATAATCTATATTGTGTTTATTGATGTACTCTTAAGAAAACTAGCAGTGTACCCGCGTGTTGCGCGTCTTGCAATATAATTCAATTACTTTAATATAATACAATTTTAATCATAATTACATAATATATGAGCATCATATATATATATTTATATATATACACACTGTTGAATAACACTATTTATAATAGTACAATATAAAGCCGTATATGTCTGATTTTATATTTCAATCATTATTGTTTGGAATTTTACGTATATGTCTATTGATCATGGAATAATTGTTTTACCGATTGTTTTATAAAACTGTATCTATCTTTTGAGGAGAACTTTTTTTATATAATTCTCTAACTTCCAATTCAATTAATTCAATATTTAGAATGTCAAATTACTGATTATGAGACCAAATTCCTTCGCACTATACTTAATTAGCTCATTTCTTTTTTCAATTGTTGGCTTGTTGTGAATTTTCAAAAGTTAATTGTGCTCCTGCAAAAGAATCATCCAAAAGCTCTTAGGAAACCCAATAAATACTTGACTTTTATTCTCAATTCTTTGAATTGGTAGTTTTTTTTTTCATTTTTCCAGGGTAATCAAAATGAAAATTCATGAATATACAGATAATTGAGGTATGTACCTTAATTGATATAACTCAAATTTTCATATGGATGAATCCATCTCAACCATATACTCCTAACAATTGATATTGGGAAGGTACAAAAACTTCAGCATAGATCAGGGAAGAAAAAAGTAAGAGGAAAAAGAGGAGAAATAAAATTTATAACGACGAAAATTTAGAAGACCATCTCACATATGTGAAAGTTTTTTTGTTGAAACAACCACACACATCTTTACTTATATAATCCAATGGCTTGTAGGGAAAACCTGATTTAAGAGTCTTGGAGAGAAAGACAATCCAATGACTTATAGGAGAAACCTAATTTAAGATCCTTGGAGAAAAAGACAATCTAATGGTTTGTAGGGTAAGCTTGATTCAAGAGGCTTGGAGAGAAAGATAGATTAAAAATTATTGAGTCATGAAACATTAAAAGAAAAAATATATATATTTACACAGTCAGCATGTGATGTGACATTTTTGAGCGGAAAAATGGCATTCCGGTAAATTTTTCCAACTTACTTGCTATTAGTATAGTATAGATATTTTATAACATTAAATCATATCAATGGAATAATGGATTGGAAAAATTAAAACATATACAAAATAAATTGACAATTCCGCTGCACAAGGATAAAACCTCAACTACATTAACTATATATATATATATATATATATATAATGCAATTAATTTTACGAATGGACTAGACATTAGAAATCAGGTTTTCGTCACAGTCAATTATATATTGTTGTTCTTAAAGTTACAAATAGATAAATGTGAAAATCAATAGTAATTAATGAATCATATGTATCTAATACTGTTAAAATATTAATAATTTGTATTTGAATATGTGTATATTATTTAAGATGTTGCACATATATGTGGGTGGTACCAAAAGACAGAAAATTTCTGATGATTGACATGGTTAAAATGGTTGAAACATGTGTTCAAAATACAATTAAATATCCCAACTAAGTATATTAACTTGCGACAGAAATGGTGAAGTAAATAACTCAAGTCCAATGCTGTGTATATAGAAGTATTTCAAATTTTGTATACTATATACTTCAATTACGTCAAATATGATTATTTTTTTCATTATAGTTGTAACGCCTAAGAAAAACGACGCATAATTTGATGATTTAAATAATTCAACTTTAAGTATGTGATTTAATTTTTGTGCGTTTCAGATTAATCGATTTAATGCGCGAAATAATTTATCGTATGTTGCTTATAATAATCGTATAATTTCACGATTTAATTTATCAAAAACGTAATTGATTCGGAGAACTTGTGTAATTTAATCGAAAACATAAAGGAAATGAAAATGCATAACTTATGTCATGAGAATGATCGTGATCGAGAGACGAAGCATATGAAACGAGAATCGGGCCGATCGGAGTTACGAGGGCCAAGATAGGCCCATTTTAAAATTGGACAAAGTTGATAAAACACCTAAGGTTGAGAGGATTTACCACACTTGGGCTAATTTCACACTAAGGTAAAAAAATTGGACTTACTCTCTCTCCCTCTTCCCCTGTTTTTCCGGCGGCCGGCGGCCGGAGCGCCGCCGCGTCGCCGCCGTGCTGGAGGCGGCGCCACCACCGGCGCCGCCGCATCCCCTTCCCGTTTTGTTTGAACCACACATCGAATCGAAGCCCTCGCCGAGCCCGTTCCATTTCCGGGCTCGGATTTCCCCTCCTCCGCTGGAGCCGCCGCGAATCGGCCAAAAACAGCCGGCGAAACCCTCTCCCTCCACCCCTCCTTCTCTCTCTTCGATCTCCTCCGTCTCTTCTCCGATCGAGCCGATCTACACATGCATTCAAAGCTCTCATCGAGCTCTTCACGAATCCGGCCTCGGATCGATGATCGGTTGGCTGGATCTCCGGCAATCGCCGCCTGAAGATCGCTGTTTTCCATCTCTCTCTCTCTCTCGCGCAAACTCTCTCTCTCTCTCCCCGATCTCTCCTCCTCGCCGCTGCATGTTGTCGTCGGAGGTATGTGTGTGCGTGGTGGTTGGGGGCGCTGCCGTGGGGGCGGCGCCGTGCTTGGTGTCGCCGGCGAAGTGTTTGGTGTGTGTGTGTGTTGCGTCTTCTGTGCGTGTGTGTGTGTCTTGGGGCGGCGCTTCCAGCACCGCCGTGTGCTTAGGTGGCCGGCGCGAGGAGTGCCGGCGTGTGGTGGTGGTGTTGGGTGGTGGCCGGCGGCGTGGTGCCGCCGGCGGAGCTTTGAAGCGGCGGCGATGGCGGTTTGCAGGCGGGGGGAGGTTTGGAAGGGGAGGGGTCCCTTTGCAATTTTCAAAACCCCAGGGACCCCTCTGCAAAATCCGGGATTTTTCACTTTAGTCCCCCAACTCTTCCTCCTTCCAGTTTAGTCCTCGAACTTTTGGAAATCCCAATTCCACCCCCAAAACTTTCCAACCTTATCACTTTCACCCCCAAGACTTCTGGATATTTCTTTTGACCCCAGAATTTCCAGAAATCCTACTTTGACCCCAGAACTTCTCCATAATTACTTTTTCACCCCGGGTCAAAGTCAACCCTGGCCAGAAATTACGAAACTGCCTCTAGACCCTAAAACGCACCGTTTTCACTCGTTTCTCGTCCGTTTAAGTCCATTCTTTCGCCTATAGAACCGTAATCAAACCCTCTTCGATACAAGATCAAGTTCAAGCCTTTTTGAATCGCTTTCCTTTCGATCATCGTTTTTCTTTCCGGGATAGTACTTAATTTAATAAAGCGAAATGCTTTTAAAACGAAGCTAACAAGTCACTTTTGCTTGTTGTAGGCTATCGCGAGTAGGGGCGTGCTTATTTATTTGAGAGCTTACTTTACACGAAGTCAAACACCACCAGTCAGGTGGGGGTAACTTCTGAATTTAACGGCTTTATGTTTCTGTTTTTAATTATGTTTTATATGTTATGATAAGTTAATACGTTTCCAATGCTAGTCTGTCTGTAATTGCATGCTATGAACTGTTTGGATATATGTGCCTTGGGATTATGTGTTGTGATATTATGTGATCATCATGTTATGGTTAATATTATACGTGGACAAAAAGTCCACCCTCATCACGGAGGGACCCACGGTCCGTAACAAAACTCACGGAGGGTGTAGTGAGCCGTAAAATATACTAACGATATAGACATTGTATCCGGCTAAGACGGGGATTACCCGCACCGAAGAGTTTATGTGTGCAATGCATTCTTAAGTGCTGTGAATTACGTGATGTGTTATTTATCGCTTGTATACTTATTCTGTTAATAATCTTGAAAACGGAAACTACTCCCACGAGTGTATTCAAAGGCACTCACCCCTATCTGTACTCACCCTACAGGGAACAATGAAAATTAAGATATGCTGCGAGAAGGGTGCCGTATCCTGTTTTCTGCTGTCTTCATGTATTTTGAACTTCGAACCAAGTTTCTAAACTTTTGTAATACGTTTTGTAAAACTGTTGTAATTCGTGTTGGATCCTGTTTAATTTCCGCTGTTAGTTTAAACTGCTTCCTTCCGGCCATGAGCCGATGTTTTGGAAAAACTGTAATGAATTTATATGTTCAAGCTACCTTTACGGATTTATTTTGAATGTTAGTTTTAAACGTCGTATACATAATCTTTTCGTAATCTTTTAAAGGATGTCTTTTATTTAACTTAAAAAGCATACATCTTCCTCTCTTCTTTTATTTTCCCTTCTTTCTCTGCACGCCCAAAGGTAACTCTGATATATTTTTAATTAAAATGAAAACGGGGCGTGACAGATATGGTATCAGAGCAAGGTCCTACCCTTTGTAGGATCCTGCTTAAGTTTGTTTTCTTTTTCGAACGTGTATTAATGTGAAAACCTCTTTTATAAAGGATAAGCACCTCTCCCCGTGCGTTTCACCCCCTAATCATGAAACTTAATAATAAATGAGTGTTTATCGCTTACATTTGTATTTTATCTATCTTTCTCTTGTGTATTTGTTTCTCGCCGCTTTAATTCTCGTTTATTTATTTTGCTGTTGTTGTATCTGTGGATATGTGGGGTAGTCTGGGTAGTTATGATCTTGATCGATACAGATGACGAGGACACGTCTTACTGCGAGGAAGAGCACCGGAGGGAGGATTCCGGTGAACTGGGCCCGGAACTTCTTTGTGACCCGACACGGAGTGGGAGAGTCGGCCGGGGGATACATGACCCGATTACTGGTTGCTTGGAGGAGGACGGACGGTGCCGTGTCTGATGACGAGGCTTGTCAGCATACGATGGGGACGATGCCTGGTCGCTGGGCACCCATCGCTCGTCAGACATATCGAGATGAGGTGGTGTACTCGATTTTCACTGGAGAGCCGATTATATCATTCGTGCGCTACATAGGTATCCTCTTGGACGCGTGGGTGCGAGAGGGACAGCCTACACTCCCTGAACGGAGACCCTTTGACCCCTCGAGCAGCGAGGGAGATTCAGAGGAGGAGGATCCAGAGGAGGATCCGGAGGAGGACCCGGAGCCTCCACGCCGCCGACAGCGAGGACCATCACCTCCTCCACCACCAGCCGCTGGGGCCGTGGCCATAGTTGTTTAGCTGTTGTTTGATGTTTATTTTGGGTTTATGGGGGGCCAGTAGGGCCGTGGACATGATGTGTTTGTACGATGTATTGTTAGATTTTGCTGTGTTCTGTTGTTGTTGGTGACCTTTTGGATGCTATGATCTATGTTATCACCTCTTTTTTCCCCTTCTTTCTCTATGATGCGTTTTAGTCTTTTCTCCCTCTTTTTCTCGTGTACTCGTTGTTCGACGCGAATCTTTGTTTTAAGATCTTTGTAGTATTTGTTTTAACGAGTAGATCGTGTTCTTGTCAGAACGATATGCCGCCTCGTGGCCGCCCAAGAAAGGACGAAGCGCCCAGAGACAACCAACCTCCGGTGGGAAACCCGCCGCCAGAAGGAAACCCGCCGGATCAAGATGCGGACACCACAATGGGAAATCTGGTGTCAGTTCTACGAGGGCTGGCCCGACACTTTGAAACACCACAGCCAACACCGGCGACTTCAACAAGGAATGACACGAACCTCGTGATCGAACAGTTTCGGCGGTTCAATCTGCCCACCTTCAATGGGAAAGGAGAGCCCTCCGAAGCAGAGGAGTGGTTAAGAACTTTGGACCGCCTGTTCGGGTACCTCACCATCACGGAAGACCAAAAGATTTCATGCGCCATTTTCCAACTGACGGACGAGGCAAGCCACTGGTGGGAATCCCGCGTACGGACAATGACTTTGGAACAAATAGGCGCCCTGAACTGGGAGGCTTTCAAGGAAGTTGTCATGCACAGCTACGTGCCCCAATCCTACCGAGATAGGAAGGAGACGGAGTTTCTGCACCTTCGCCAAGGGCCCTCCACTGTGGGCGAGTACGAGAGGAAGTTCAACCAGCTTAGTCGACATGCCCCTCACTTGGTGGATACTGATGCTAAGAGGGCCCGACGTTTCGAGAGGGGCCTGCGACCGGAGATCAGCTCGATACTGGCAGGACAGGGTATAGTGACCTATGGAGCAGTCGTTGAGAGGGCACAAGAAATCGCTTCACGACTGCGGCTGGATGTGGTGCCGCCAAAGAGGATAGAAATGGCAGCAGGAAAAAGGAAATGGAATGGACCCAGCAGAAACTTCAACCAGAACAAGACCCAGCGACCCACCAACGCTCCGCTCCTCCCAACACCAGGACCCGGGACCTCCTGCGCCAAATGTGGGAAGACGCACATGGGACCCTGCCTTCAGGGGACCCGCAACTGTTTCCGGTGCGGGGAGCCAGGCCACATAGCCATCCACTGTCCGAAGTCCCGAAGACCGGGAGCTGCCGCCCCACGACCAAGGCCAGGAGCAGGTCAAGCACGAGTCTTTACCCTCACACGCTCGCAAGCTGCAGAAGGTTCTGAAACCATGACAGGTATGTTGACAGTATCTGATATTCCTGCTCTCGTCCTGTTTGATACCGGGGCAACCCATTCTTTCGTCTTTGCTGGATTCTGTGATATGTTGAAACTTGAGGACGGTAGGGTAGTTACTGAAACCCTAGATGTTAGCATTCCATCGGGAGAGACAGTAAGAACAAAACACCTCTGTCAGGGCTTGAGGGTCACGTTCGAAGATAGAACCCTGTTGGCAGATTTGCATGTGTTGGACATGAAGGATTTCGACGTCATTTTGGGAATGGATTGGCTCCAGGAAAACCATGCTATAATCGACTGCAACGCCCGCAGGATCACCTTCCAGATTCCAGGAAGGAATGAGTTCATTTTTCATGGGACGCGTGTTGGAGTTAATCTGAGGATCATATCAGCTATGAAGGCGACCAAAATGCTCGGTAAGGGAGACTGTCAGGTCTGGCTGGTAAACATGGTGAATTCCGAGCGAGAGCCAAACCCTATTGAGCAAGTGCCAATTGTGAAAGAGTTCGTGGATGTATTTCCGGAAGACCTGCCTGGTCCGCCGCCGGATCGGCAAATCACTTTTGAGATTGATCTCGTCCCAGGATCCGCACCTATATCGAAAGCACCGTATCGGATGACACCAAAGGAACTGCAAGAGTTGAAGATCCAACTTCAAGAACTTCTAGACAAGGGATTTATTCGGCCAAGTGTATCGCCTTGGGGAGCTCCAGTACTCTTCGTGAAGAAGAAAGACGGAAGTTTTCGAATGTGCATCGATTATCGGGAGCTAAACAAGAGGACCATCAAGAACAAGTACCCGTTACCTCGGATCGAAGATCTGTTTGACCAATTAAGAGGAGCAAGCGTGTTTTCAAAGATTGACTTGAGATCCGGATATCACCAGGTAAAGGTCAAGGATGCAGACATACCAAAAACAGCTTTTCGGACAAGGTATGGCCACTATGAGTTTGTGGTTATGCCGTTTGGACTCAGCAACGCACCAGCAGTTTTCATGGATCTGATGAATCGAGTCTTCCACCCGTATCTCGACAGTTTCGTTATAGTTTTTATCGATGACATCTTGATTTATTCAAGTGATAAGACATGCCACGAGCAACACCTACGAATCGCGTTGGAGACTTTGCGGAAGGAGAAGCTCTATGCGAAATTTAAGAAGTGCGAGTTCTGGCTTGACAAGGTAGCATTCCTCGGACACATAGTATCATCAAAAGGGATCGAAGTAGACCCTGCCAAGATGGAGGCCGTCAGCAATTGGAAGGCCCCAACGAACGTCAATGAAGTCTGAAGTTTCCTTGGATTAGCTGGTTATTACAGAAGGTTTATTGAAGGGTTCTCGAAGATAGCCACTCCCATGACCCGTTTGACCAGGAAAGATGTGAAGTTTCAATGGACAGAACAGTGCAATCGAAGCTTCCTGGAGCTAAAGAAGAGGTTGACAGAGGCCCCCGTTCTTACAGTATCGGATGTAACAAAAGAGTTCGTGATCTACACCGACGCATCCAAGCTGGGTTTAGGATGCGTTTTGATGCAGCAAGGGAAGGTCATAGCTTACGCATCGAGACAGTTGAAGACTCATGAGCAGAATTACCCAACACATGATCTGGAGCTGGCCGCAGTAGTACACGCGCTCAAAATATGGAGACACTATCTCTACGGTGGAAGGTGCGAGATCTACACTGACCACAAAAGTCTGAAGTACTTCTTCGAACAAAAGGAACTCAACATGAGGCAGAGGAGGTGGCTAGAGCTGGTAAAAGATTACGATTGCACGATACACTATCACCCAGGGAAGGCGAACGTGGTTGCCGACGCACTGAGCAGAAAGGGAAAGGGAATCATGACGGCCATGATCACAGAGCAGGACCAGCTAGTAAGAGAGATGTCGAAGTTGAGCCTGGAAGTAGTAACGCCCCCAAGTAACATCAAAGCCCTAGTCGCAACATGTTTCGTGAAGCCCACTCTTCGAGAGCGCATTATCGAGGTGCAAAGAAAAGATAAGTTTCTGATGAAGATGAAGACTCATTTGGAAAAAGGAAAAGCTGAAGGGTTCACCTTGTCAACAGATGGCGTTTTACTCTTCAGAGGAAGGTTGTGCGTACCCAAAAATGAAGACCTAAGAAAGGAGATTCTAGAGGAAGCTCACTGCTCGCCTCTATCTGCTCATCCTGGTGGAACAAAGATGTATAGAGACCTGAGAACGAGCTTTTGGTGGAGAAACATGAAAGGGAACATCGGTCTTTTTATCAAAAGATGTCTGACCTGCCAACAAGTAAAAGCCGAACACCAGTGACCTGCCGGAATGCTGACACCGTTAGAGATACCGAAGTGGAAGTGGGAGCATGTTGCCATGGACTTCGTCGTGGGATTGCCGAGAACTAAATGAGGAAATCATGCAGTATGGGTAGTCGTGGACAGATTGACTAAATCAGCGCACTTCTTGCCGATCAAGATGAACTACAGTCTAGACAAGTTGGCTCGGATCTATCTAGAAGAGATTGTCAGATTGCATGGCGTGCCAGTTTCCATCGTATCGGACAGAGACCCGCGCTTCACCTCCAGATTCTGGCAGAGCCTACAAAAAGAGCTAGGAACCAAACTAGCATTCAGCACCGCTTTCCACCCTCAGACAGACGGACAATCAGAGAGGACGATCCAGATTTTGGAAGATATGCTGAGAGCGTGCGTCTTAGATCTTCATGGGAGCTGGGAGGATCATATATGTTTGGTGGAGTTTGCTTACAACAACAGCTACCAATCAACGATCGGGATGGCGCCATACGAGGCCCTGTATGGGAGAAAGTGTCGTTCGCCCTTATATTGGGATGAGGTAGGCGAGAATAATGTTTTGGGACCAGATCTGGTCGAGCAGGCAGTCGGAGTGATAAGAAAGATTCGGGAAAGGATCAAGGTGGCGCAGGATAGACAGAAATCTTATGCAGACAAAAGACGTAGAAAGCTAAAGTTCGATGTGGGAGATAAAGTTTTTCTAAAAGTGTCGCCTACTAAAGGAGTTCACCGTTTCGGAAAAAGGGGAAAGCTGAAGCCGAGGTATGTGGGGCCGTTTGAAATCTTAGATCGAGTCGGAGCCGTTGCATACCGGTTAGCTTTACCGCCAGACTTCGCCGGTGTACACGACGTCTTCCACGTATCCATGCTGCGGAAGTACATCTTTGACCCAAGCCACGTCATCGATCAGAAGGGCATCGAGATCGAGAAAGATCTAACGTACGAGGAAGTCCCAATGGCCATTCTAGACAGAAAGACTCGACAGCTCCGGAATCGGGAGATGGCCCTAGTGAAAGTCCAATGGAGCCGACATGGGAAAGAAGAAGTGACATGGGAGCGAGAAGATGAGATCCTAGCGAAGTATCCTGACTTGCCGTTTTTAGGTACGCTTCTGGAATTTCGAGGACGAAATTTCTTTTAAGGGGTAGGGATGTAACGCCTAAGAAAAACGACGCATAATTTGATGATTTAAATAATTCAACTTTAAGTATGTGATTTAATTTTTGTGTGTTTCAGATTAATCGATTTAATGCGCGAAATAATTTATCGTATGTTGCTTATAATAATCGTATAATTTCACGATTTAATTTATCAAAAACGTAATTGATTCGGAGAACTTGTGTAATTTAATCGAAAACATAAAGGAAATGAAAATGCATAACTTATGTCATGAGAATGATCGTGATCGAGAGACGAAGCATATGAAACGAGAATCGGGCCGATCGGAGTTACGAGGGCCAAGATAGGCCCATTTTAAAATTGGACAAAGTTGATAAAACACCTAAGGTTGAGAGGATTTACCACACTTGGGCTAATTTCACACTAAGGTAAAAAAATTGGACTTACTCTCTCTCCCTCTTCCCCTATTTTTCCGGCGGCCGGCGGCCGGAGCGCCGCCGCGTCGCCGCCGTGCCGGAGGCGGCGCCACCACCGGCGCCGCCGCATCCCCTTCCCGTTTTGTTTGAACCACACATCGAATCGAAGCCCTCGCCCAGCCCGTTCCATTTCCGGGCTCGGATTTCCCCTCCTCCGCTGGAGCCGCCGCGAATCGGCCAAAAACAGCCGGCGAAACCCTCTCCCTCCACCCCTCCTTCTCTATCTTCGATCTCCTCCGTCTCTTCTCCGATCGAGCCGATCTACACATGCATTCAAAGCTCTCATCGAGCTCTTCACGAATTCGGTCTCGGATTGATGATCGGTTGGCTGGATCTCCGACAATCGTCGCCTGAAGATCGCTGCTTTCCATCTCTCTCTCTCTCTCGCGCAAACTCTCTCTCTCTCTCCCCGATCTCTCCTCCTCGCCGCTGCATGTTGTCGCCGGAGGTGTGTGTGTGCGTGGTGGTTGGGGGCGCTGCCGTGGGGGCGGCGCCGTGCTTGGTGTCGCCGGCGAAGTGTTTGGTGTGTGTGTGTGTTGCGTCTTCTGTGCGTGTGTGTGTGTCTTGGGGCGGCGCTTCCAGCGCCGCCGTGTGCTGAGGTGGCCGGCGCGAGGAGCGCCGGCGTGTGGTGGTGGCCGGCGGCGTGGTGCCGCCGGCGGAGCTTCGAAGCGGCGGCGATGACGGTTTGCAGGCGGGGGGAGGTTTGGAAGGGGAGGGGTCCCTTTGCAATTTTCAAAACCCCAGGGACCCCTCTGCAAAATCCGGGATTTTTCACTTTAGTCCCCCAACTCTTCCTCCTTCCAGTTTAGTCCTCGAACTTTTGGAAATCCCAATTCCACCCCCAAAACTTTCCAACCTTATCACTTTCACCCCCAAGACTTCTGGATATTTCTTTTGACCCCAGAATTTCCAGAAATCCTACTTTGACCCCAGAACTTCTCCATAATTACTTTTTCATACCTTATACCTTAAGAATAGTTCAAATGCTTGGAAAGGAGAGTGTTGTGAGGAGATATGGAAAATATGGTTGAAATGGAAATTTTGAATTGATGTGGTTCGATGGAATTGAGAAAGGGAGAAAGGGGTTTATGAAGGTGGTTGGTGGGGTAGATGATAGTGGGACTCGCCGGAGATGGAAATTGGAGGTGGTGTGGATGGGTTGTTCAGAGAAGAAGGCGAAGATAGTAGCTGAGATGGAATTGGTGTTGGGTATGCTCCGGGCGCCGACGAGAGAGAAGACTTGAGATGGTGGTGATGATCGCTGGTGATGGTGAGGAGAAATGGTGGACAGCGATTGAGCAGTGGCGGCGGTGCAAGTGAAGGATAAAAAAGATGATCTGCAGAGAGAGAGGATGCAAGTGAAGGATAAAGAAGACCATCTGCAGAGAGAGAAGATGAATAGTGCTAGGGTTGCAAAATTTTTGATTTTTGAAGAAATTTGGGTCCATTTAAAATAATAATAATAATAATAATAATAATAATAATATATTAATATTAATATACATTGGTATATACCGAAATACCGAAATTTTTTTGCTCGCCATGCTGATACCGTACCGAAATTTTTGGCATTTTCGGTATTTTTCGGTACGGTATGTGCGGTATACCGAAAATTTCGGTATTTTGCCCAGCCCTATGTAGGGTTACCCACAGGTAAGTGGGTATAGTATCGTCCGAAATTTATGCTAACTGGTAGGATATTGCCCGTACTCACTAAAGTTTGTTAGGTAAGGATAGAGTATCAATTTAGCATTTTACCTGCACTTCGACACGATTATCCGATCCTATTACCCATTTTATATATATATATATAATATTATATATTTTATAATTATATAAATTTAATATATGCCATATATATTTATATTATTTTTATTTTAATATTAAATTTATGTTTTAACTTTTAACTAATTAAGGCTTCTTTAATTCTCATTCCTCAACAGTCAATGGCCACAATTTTTTTTTTTAATAAAGTAGGTTTGAGTTCTTATAATTTTTGTTAATGTTATTACTGGTCAGTAAGTGATTATTAATAAAATGCATTTTTACTCCTTGAAAAGGTGTAGTTTAATTAGTAAGTGATTATTAATAAAATGCATTTTTATTCCTTGAAAAGGTGTAGTTTAATTAATGAGTTCACAAAAGTTAAACTGAATATTTATCTATGTGTAATATTATGTAAAT
The DNA here is from genome assembly GCA_954870855.1 of Scutellaria minor. Taxonomy (NCBI): domain Eukaryota; kingdom Viridiplantae; phylum Streptophyta; class Magnoliopsida; order Lamiales; family Lamiaceae; genus Scutellaria; species Scutellaria minor. The sequence continues at coordinate 9,420,734 of OX940729.1, forward strand.
GAGTATTTGTTTATCCGTGGGTACCAGTTTACCAGTAAGGTATTTATTACTCTATCCTATCCGATATAAATAATATGGTAATGAGGTAGGGTATGGGTAGAGTATTTTAGAATAGGGTAGGGTATGAGATAAGCGTACGCGTAGCTTACCTTACTCCACCCATTTACATTCCTAACAATTCTCAATAAATAAATAAAAAGACATTTTAACTATAATCCTACCCTACATAAAATTCCAAAACAAACACAAGATTTTTAAAATCTTCCTAAATCTCAAATTTTAACAAATGTTTCAAAATTCTCCTAAATCTCAAAATTAGATTTATAAAAGTTACCTTAAATTCATAACAAACATAGTAAAATTTCAAAATCCTCTTAATCCCAAATTCAAATTTACAAAATTATCTTAAATTCATAACAAACATAGTAAGATCCTAAATGGCATAGACATAGCCTTTAGAAATCTTCTAACTATAAAGAAATTGAAAACAAACATAGTAAGATCCAAAATTCCATAGACATAGCCTTTAGAAATCTTCAAGCTATAAGGAAATTGAAAAAGCTATAAGGAAATTGAAAATCAAGTTGTAAAGGTCTGACATAAAAATTTTCAAATCCCAGATAAAAATTGCATCCAAACTTTTCTATAAATTCCACTCCCATCCCACCCTATTACCCACAAACCTCTCTCTCAGCATCATCACGAGACCTCTCTCTCTCAGCATCATCACGAGTTTCGGCCATTGATATTAGTTTTATTTCATTGATATTAGTTTTATTTCATTGATAGTTATTATATTTTAATAAATCATGATCTTTGATTTGATTTTACGAGAAATTGAGTTTCGTTCTACTCTCATTATATTATGGATAAGCTTGATTTCAGATTATATACATCTTTTTTTGAATTTCCATTACAGAAGCAACGAATTTTATCATCCGGAATTTTGAATCCAATTCAAATATATTAACGTCGATTGTGTTAAATATTTGTTAAATTTTCTAGTATAATTCTATTTTATAAGAAAAGATGGTAAAATCTCCTTGTTTATTACAATTCTAGGATTTCTAGGTTTGTGTTTGTTGATAGCCATAGCTAATGTAGATGATAAGCAAAGACTCAAAACACAAAACACACAATATATCAAATCGAGGGCAAAATCGAGGGCAAGATGAGCTGAGAATAAAAAATGGGCGTTCATATTTGGAAAATTGATCGAGGGCAAGATGAGCTGAGAAGAAAAAATGGGCGTTCATATTTGGAAAATTGAGGACCTAATGAGCAAGATAAACTTAGAAGAGATTGATGGATATGTCATGAAAACGTATTTCATGTTACTCTAGCCAATACATCGGAGAATCGAGGCACCTAATGAGCAAGATGAGATTAATAATAGGGCAAGAGATTGATGGATATGTCATGAAAAAGTATTTCATGTTACTCTAGCCAATACATCGGAGAATCGAGGCACCTAATGAGCAAGATGAGATTGGAAGAAAAAATATGAGCAAGATGAGATTGGAAGAAAAAATAGGGCAAATGGTCAAGGACCTAACGAGCCTTAGAAGAAAAAATAGGTCAAATGATCTGAATTGATTCATTTATGGATCAGCTGATGTCATGAAGTAGTATTTCATAGGCATATTTTGGAATTTATATGTTGACGATATTGAGTTTCTTAAAAATCTAAAAATTTTGGAATTTATATATTAAGTTACTTAATAATCTAAACTTTGTGTAAATTTAATTTTGGAAGTTTAATGGGTGTTGAATGAATATAAGGAAAAATCAAATGGAAAAAAAAAACGTAGTCTAAAATATCAAAAGATTCTCTTTAATATAAACTAGAGGACAACTCTCAATTTCTAACTATTATACAATGAAACATTTTCTCGCCTATCACGTGGATGACTCATTCTCTCACAAAATGGCTCACTTCCTCTCTAACTCCTTTAGAGGAACACTCTATTCTTTGATATCAAAGTCTTTCATGCTCTTCTTTATTTATACTACTTAGAGATTCTAAAGATATGCATTGATTTAATATCTAAAATATTTCAAGATAACTCTAGGCAGAAATTTTCCGCTCTTCTCTATTTACACTACTTGAGATTCTAGGAAATAAATTGGTAATATCTAAAATATTTAAAGATAATTTTAGAGAAATGTCTACCTCATTTCTCTAGAACTCTTCCAAACAATTCTAGAAAATGAACTCTCTTAGAGATTGGACTATGAACTAAACAATTATGTGGAATTCCCATATTACAAAGGAATATACTAACAAAACCAACTATCACTAAAGGTTTGAGAAACCTACACCCAAAAGGGAGAAAATATAAAATAAAATAAAGAGTAAAAAAACTAGGAAAAGACTAACAAGATATCTCCACCAATGTTCTATAATTTGAAAAGTGTCTGATTTTGCATACACTTATGTATTTTTTTAAGTATTTATGGATATATTTTGTGGATAATTCTAAGATTTTCATGTATAAGTGTAATTTGATGGTTTTGTGGTCCGGTTTCATGTTTTTTGTAGAAGTATGAGCAAGTTTCAACTTAAACGCGCAATTGTGGGAGAAAGAGCATATCTTATAATTTAGAAGTTCAAACTGAGAGCTCTTTATTATTTTAAAATCTAAGGAGGAGATTTATAATTTTGATGTTCAATATTTTATCTCAATCATATCTACAACAAAGTAGAAAATTAAGAGAAGACGGAAGTTGTGACATTCTGTTTTTTATCCAGCATAGAACTTTAGTGTTTTGGCCATAACTTAATTTAGAAAATTGCTATTTAGCTGAAATTTATGGGATTATAAAGTTAACTTCAAAAGCTACAACTTTTATGAACAACACAAAGCCAAATTCGGACTTGATTGTTGCACACATGTGCTAATCCACAATAGGTTCATTTTTGTGCACAGTTTGACCTTATGTACACGAGGACACAATTGTGTCAAAAGACTCATTCTAGACCAGAAACTCGTTATTTGGTGTATTTTCGATTTCTACTAGACTTAGGAGACCTCCGAGATGTTATAAAAGTTCATAATTGATGGAAATACATAGGATGCCATATACCTAGTTTCATACACACATATAGAGAAAACATAATATTCTGCGGGAAGCATCCGGAGGAATAGTCAAGAATGATAGATCATATTTGGAGGCATTTTGTAAGAAAAATCAATAACTTAAGGATTAGAGAATCGGGATATCATATTTCCTAGAGTTTTTATCTCCTTCTCTTAGTTAGATTTTTAGTTTAGATATGATATTATTCAATTTGTTTATGAATTCTTTGATAATCATGTCTAGCTAATTTTTTTAGGGTTTTTGAAAATTTTTAGTAGTTTAATTTGAATCGTTATGGATATATGATTTTAATACAAGTTCTTAATTTTTGAACCTTATTCGTGTTTTATGTTTTGATTGCTTTTTTTTTATTAGATGATCAATAGTCAAGCATGTTTAAATAATTAAAGTGAAATTTGAGAGAGGAGATTAAGTTATAGAAGAATAAACACATGACATACAAGTGAATTAAATAGTGAGATTGATGAGCTTATGTGATGAGAACTCCATCTTAGGTGCTTTTAGGAGTTAACTATTTATCGGATCGTGTAGAGATACTTTTGATATCTTTTAATCCACTGATTAACTATCTCGAGGTAGTGGTTAATTTGATTTTCATGATTGTTCATATAGGGGGAATAATTAACATGAATTGGTCAAAGTAATATTTTGATAAGAATCAGATGAACACATATGCTAGAACCTACTTTCATTAATATTGATTTATCGTGTTCATTTGTTGTTTTATTTTATTTTAGTTATAAAATTTTGAAACTTTCTAATTCGATAGTCATTATGAGATAAACATTGCCTACCGTTTCTACAATCTACGTCATACACTTGAAAGAGTAACTAATAAAAATTATAGTGAACACCTAATCAGAGCCTAGACGCCGCATCTAAATAAAATAGATATATTTTTTATTATTTTAGCTATTTTCTTAATTTTCTATCTGTAAAATTTTTTTTTGGGTTTTAAGGAATAAAAAACATAATCATATGTTTTTAAGAGAAAATTCCTATATTATTAAATATATTGAGTTTTTTTTCCTTCATATTTTTAGAAATTGAAGAGATATAATTTTTATATTCTTTTCTTTATATATACATATGTTAGTACTATTTTGGATAATATTCTAGATTTTTATTAAAAAAAAATTGAAAATTATTATTATTATTATTATTATTATTATTATTTTAAATTTCTTTGAACTGGTTGAACCTTGAATTGATGGTCAGACCTGTTTGATTAATAGTTTGGTTCCAAAATCACTAGTAATAACGGAGACTACAAATTAATTACATTTTTTAATTGGTTTTCCTCCTAAAATTAAAAATGGAAAATTACTTTATATCTCTGTCTCTCTTCTTCAAATGAGAGATACCTCTTTCATCGATGAAGTACGTACTCTGCATCAAGTTCTGGTTTTTATTGTTCGAGTTTCTTCAAAAAAAATTTAAAAAAAAAAAGGATTTGAAGAAAAAATGGCATAAACAATTATTTATCGTTTGTATATGTGGAATAAAAATTAAAATGAAAACAAAATGGAACTTAATTGCGTTCATACTAGTTTCTATACTTAAATTGAAAACTCATTCTAATTTAAGTCCTAAATTAAAATTAAAATTAAATTAGATCGATAAATCTCGAAATTAGGGTTTAGAATTGAGAATGGAACCTTGTTGTGAATTTTTTTTCAAATATGTACTATTAATTCCTCTTTTTGGGAAAAAAAAGAAGTACGTGGAACTAGTCTATTTTGGTCAAATCCGAGGGAGAGGCACATTTGAATAATATTGGTCTGGTCAAACTAGAGGGGTCACACATTCCACTTTTGTACAAGTCAAACTCAAAATTTCTCTTGGAGACAGAGACATATATATTAAACGTGTGTAAAAAGCTCCACGTCACATGGATACAAGCATCGTAGTTCGAATTTTCTACGTTGATGTAATATTTTAATTATTTATATAATATAATATCTTGTATATACATCAAATATATAAAGTATTTTAAACATTTATCTTGTGACTGGAGTGGTAGTATTTCTTTTTCTCGAACTCATTGTTAGGATATAAACTGGTAGGAGAAACCATAAGCTTTAACAAAAATGACATTTTCTACTTCAAATCATGTCTTACCTTTTATTTATAGATTATGAATATGTGCTATATATTATATTAAGTAATATTATTAAGATATACATATCATATAGTTTTAGGGAATTAAGTAAATATCATGTATTGAAATGTAAAATATAATTATAGCATTACATGTAACATAAAAATCGAATTTTAACACATATTTGTCTATTGTAAAGAATGAAGTTAATCAATCTATGACCCACCCAGTCAAATTAATATATAAGCACAGGTATGTGAATCTCAATTACCGATATTTTTTATCCATTAATGGATCAGAGTTGATCTAATAGTGTGTGCTTCATTCGTTTTAAAATAAATGTCGTTTTAAGTATTTTTACATAAATTAAGAAAGATGATATAAAGATTGATCTACCTCTATTTAAGTATAGTTATTGTGGGAGTTTTTTTTCTTACCTAGTTTTCCTCTTAATTTGGTAGAAAGCAAATGAGAATATTTTTGGAAGATTATTGATAAATATATCTTAATCCTAAAATGACACTTATTTTGATATAATATATATATATATATATATATATTTTTTTTTTGCTAAAACGACATTTATTTTGGGATGGGGAAGTATATATTTATATATAAGATGATTGGATATATTTGGTTGTCCGTGAAAGTTAGGTCTCAACTTTATTATTATTATATTTTTAATGGGCTAGAGGGAGTGAAAGGGAGGGGATAAATACTATAAAAACTTGCATGATACATGATTCGAACTTTGGTTATCACAATTTACACATTTATAAAGGTGGAATACCATTGAACTACAAGGCTCGTGGTAAGTTTGGGCCCAACTTGATCAGTATCACTTTGACCTATGAAAAGTATAAATCTTAGGAATGTAAAACACAATTCAAAACTCAATTCAATAATATCTCAATTGAGATTGTTTAATGTGATTCGTTAGATGACTAAACAAACAAGAATTTGATTGTTCACATGCATAACTCGTGTATACGCTCATTAGAAGACTTGTGAATTAACACATAAAATACAATACTGATGTGATATTTTGATATATATATATATATTATGCTTGTACTTATAAAAATATATAAATATCTAAGTATAATTACTTTTACAATAAAATTATAAATTTTAGAAAGTGTACTATATTTTTTAGAAATTACAATTATTTTATTAAAGATTTAATAGATGATAATTTATATATGTATCAATTAGTTAATTGATTTGAACTCGATTAAACTTGAGTAAGCTTATGAATCATAAATGTATTAGATGAATTAAGTTTGGAATCATTTGATAACAAATAAGTCAAGCTCAAACTATTAATGATTCAAGAGAAGTGTCATTTGGTTCCAACGAGTTATGAATTAATTTATGAAAACAATGTCTAACTGTCAAAAAATTCACAACATTTACTTCAATTGCAATTTTAACCAAACCTATGAGTAATTACCATAAAAAATATGATGCTCTTTTCGTTTCAAAATAAACGTCGTTTTAGGAAAAAAGAAAAATCTTATTTCAAAATAAGTGTTATTATAGGATTTCAAAACTCTCATTTACTTCTATCAGAAAATGATAAAATGCCCACCGTGGACAATTCTTAATATGCTCACTGATGACGTGTAATGATTTCATTCCCTCATTATGTAGAAAATGAAATTAATAGGTATATTAGATTTTTGACACCTCAGTCATGGACACATATTATTTGACGTAACAAGATTGTACTTCTATCAAATTAAATGGAGGGTTGTTAAGAGGAAAGAGAAAATAAAAACCTTCCACAATAATTATATTTAAATAGAAATAGATCAGACTTTTTATTACATTTTTAATCTGTATGAAAAAAATCTAAAACAACATTTAATTTGGATATGTGAATGAAATATTAGATTAATGTAGTGCAATGAATTTAATGACCCACTTTTTGTTTGCATCACTTTTCTTATTAAAATTTTCTCATCATTAATAACATATTCAATAATTCTATGAATAACTCACCTGAGACATCAAAATCTTCCAAAAGATAACACAAGAAAACAAAAAATCAAGAAACACGTGGTATCTAATTTTCCCTCCACCCACGAATGCTGCTTCAAAAGATTTTGAACGTTGACATTTTCTACTCTCTCTCTCTCTCCTATATATAGCTTAAGCACACGAAAATTTGAAAATATTCCTTCAAGATAAATTCATTCATACTCATGCATTCTGAATCTTCAAGTTCACTTCTTCAACCACCGGCCATCCTATGACTAATGCATCAACTCAAATGAAAAGGGTCGGCCAGAAGAAAACGCGCCACCCATTCGCGTGGCGGAGCAGCGGCGGCAAATGTGTGCGTGAGCCCCACGCGCCGTCAGTAATACACCCGGAAATGGCCGTCGACTGCGCTGCTCTAGCAGTACTGCACTCCGGCCACCGCCTTCCGCCGCCTGCCTCATCCTCCCACGAAGACACTCATAGGTCAGCTAGAGATCATTTCACTCCATTAATAGAATTATCATCCATAGTAGAAGCTTCAAGCAGTATTAATGGAGGACTAGTTGAGTTCGTGGATGAGGAGGCCATGTTTAACATGCCATTGCTGCTAGATAGCATGGCGGAGGCGATGCTTCTAACTCCACCGGCCATGAAAAAAGGCTTCAATTGGAGCCAAGACTTTGAGGATGACAACATTCACTTCATGGCTCTCTGGAATTTTGATTGGAGATAATTCTTTTATTCATTTAAGTAGATTAATTTATGTATGTAAATGTTTGTACTAAAAAGGGCATGCATGTTTTTAGATCTCATGCCTCAAAACGAATATATATAATAGCAAAATTGAATAAATAAATCCATTTTCTGTTAACATATGTAGAATCAATCTGAATTTTCTATTATATTTTTAATGTTTTATCTTATATATTTGATATAATGTAGAAAAGTAGATTTTTACATCCGATATATCCAATTCAAATTTTTTTTCTTTTGGTTGTATTGTAATTTGTACATGAAATCGTCTATAATTGAAACCAAATATGTTTCTATTAATTGTTACGCATCAATGGTGGGTACTAAAATGATATTATATTCCACCTAAAGAAGAGATATGTTTGTATTATTAAATATAGTTATACACACATGACTATTTTTTTAGAAAGAGAAAGCATGATATATAATGCCTTATAATACATGAATTTATAAAATGAAAAACAAGATTGGAATAGTGTATTAGATTCCTTATAACAAAGTCAAGTATATATTAAAATTATCACATGATGAGTATCGACCTTCAAGTTTTATAATGAGTTATCATTACTAAATATACACATGTGATTAGGTTATGTCTAAACCGAGTCAATATAGTGAACAAGTTAACATATCTAGGGTCGGACCTTTTAGTGGTCCAACGGATGAATCCTTCTCTCAACGGTACAACATCCTGAGTTCGAATCTCAGCCACAAAAGTTGTTTTAAATTTTTGTGGAATGTAAAGTTGGGCCATGTTTTGTTTGTTTGTTTTTAAATGTAAAGTTGGACCCTATTTTTGAAGGTAAAGATGGGCCTAAAGAGCCCTAACCTACGTCTGCGTGCCTCCTTTAATCTTCTATAAATATACCTATGTATCCCCCATTAAAATTAATACACTAAATTTCAAGAATTGTTCATTTGTTATACGCCAAAACTTCTGTGCCCCGGGACACGGATCTCCGTGTCCCCAACCCGATCCGATCCGGTTGGCTCAGAAAACGGGTCCATCAGGGGCACGGATCTTAGATCCGTGTCCCCAACCCGATCCGACCCCCAACCCGATCCGACTCGGTTGGCTCAGAAAACGGGTCCACCGGGGGCACGGATCTTAGATCCGTGTCCCCAACCCGATCCGACTCGGTTGGCTCAGAAAACGGGTCCACCGGGGGCACGGATCTTAGATTCGTGATCCCAACCCGATCCGACCCGGTTGACTCAGAAAACAGGTCCACGCGCACCCGCGCACCCCACGTATCTTGAACACGCGCACCTTGAAGGTATCTATGGTCAAGGTATCCACAGGTATACCTTCAAGGTATCACATGGATACCTTCAATACCAAGGTATACTTGAATACCTGCACTCACTTCCACACGCCGCGCGCCCATGCACCCACGCTGCGTGCGCACCTCACAAACCGTGCGCCCACGCCATAGATACCTTCAAGGTATATATGGATACCTTGAAGGTATCCATGGTTAAGGTACCTTGAAGGTATCCATGGTTAAGGTATCCACAGGTATACCTTCAAGATATCCATGGATACCTTCAATACCTGTGCGCACTTCCACACGCCGCGCGCGCGCACCGCGCGTCCATGCACCCTCGCCGCGCGAGTACCTCACAAACCGTGCGCCCACGCCATAGATACCTTGAAGGTATTCTATGGATACCTTCAAGGTATATATGTAAATACCTGAAAGGTATTCCATGGATAATTGAAGGTATACATGTGGAAGGTATACATGTGGATACATGTGATGTTTGAAAAAAGGTATTCCATGGATACCATCAAGGTATACATGTGATACCTGAAAGGTATTTCATGGATACCTTGAAGGTATCCATGTGGATACCATGTGCCCACGCTATGGATACCTGCGCGCGCCCATGCGCCCACGCCAGGTGTGCGCCCATGCGCCCACATCGGGCGTGCACCTCACAAGCCGTACGCACCTTCATTTGAAATAGGTATGATACCTTCAAGGTATCCCATAGATACCTTAATGACATACATGTGATACCTTAATGGTATACATGTGATACCTTTACTTTTTTTGTATACATGAAAAAAAAAAAACCTGAGTGAAAAAAAATAAATTAAAAGTTAATGTGGGGCCCACGGGGTGGGCTGGGGATATGGTGCCCCCGAGGCACAAGAGAACAACTCTTTGTTATATATAGTTCTTCACTGGTTTATTCACGGTTATTTGAGAAAATAGTTAATTTTTAACTCGTTATTTAATAATGTTCTATTTTTAATTTTTATTGATAAAATAATTTATGGTTTGTTAGTGTAGTTTTACAATACCTCCTAAGTATGACTCCGGATATCAAAAAAGTAAAAAGAAAATTAAGGATGGAGAAATAGGTTAAAGTCAAGCTGGAGATATCAATAAATATATATTTTCCTTCATGTAAAAAAACACAGTTGTGGAAAGTGCAAGGTCAAATGAAAATTTATTTGATAAAAATACGATAATATCTTGGAAGAGAATGACACTATTGAAATAGTGTTGAAACTTTTCAATATGAACAAATTGAATAACAATATAGACATTAGGAGGCCTATTTTAAAATTTGGACTCAAACCAAAATATTGATAAGAACGACCATAAGCACAACATCATATAAAATTACCCAATAGACTCTTTCACTAATCATTTTCACATTTTCAAATTTTGCACAACTTTAGTGAATAATGATATCAACGAAAAAATGAAGTTAAAAGTGCATTTTACACATAATTAGTGCAATACCTTTTTTTTTTATTTTTTTTCATGTTATCTAGTGTAAACATAACTAACGTAATATTTTCATTGTTGATATAGTACAATTAAACTAATTCAAAATAAAGGCAATAATGAAATGGTATAAACTCGTCTAATAAGGAGTGAACACATCAAATTGTGCCTGATTTTATTGTGATAACGGTTTTGGGTCATGAAGTGGGTCAGTTTCCATTTCTAGGCCTAAGAAAAGGGTTTCGTTAAAAGGGCCTAAGAAATATAAGTGTCCAAAGCCCAAGTATATATCTGGCCCAAGACCAATATTAGTGAAAGTAGACTGGATCACTTGCAAAGCAAACAATTTGGGCCCTGCAAGTTGAAATGATTTTAATAAAGTTTTACGCCCATCGAATATTTGAGACATTTTTAGGGGAAAATAATATTTTCGATTTTGATTTTTCTATTCCTATAGCTTTTCCTAATTTATTATCGTGAAAGTATATTTTTCCTATTTCTGATTTGATATTCTTTTAGTAATCAATAAATAAAATATAAAATTGGATCATATATAATATGGAATATAGATTATGGACTATAATTTGGTTGAGTTGGGCAAATTTCTAATAATAATGATAAAAACATTCTTGATATTTGACTTATTTAACAAAAAAGGTAAAGAAATAGCAGCTTGATTAATTCATTAACAACATTGGTATTACATCAAGGATGTCTAAACGTTACATTTCTTTCAGTAATTGATATAGTGTCACACTCGAAAGACAACAACAAAAACATCCTATATTCTCTGTCTCAAACAATCTTGAAACAAAGAAAAAAAACATTGAAATCAGTAATAATCAGAGTGCCAAAACAAGCAGTAAATTCTTGAAAAAAGGTAGTAAAAAATTTCTGATCAACGCAGGGAATCTATGTCCTTGCAAAGCTCTTCAAGTTTCTTCAATCTCTGTTTCTCGCTTTCAGTCACCAGCTGCCACATAATTCATCAAGAGAGAGAGAGAGAGAGATAAAATAATTACAATTCAAGAATTATTTTATTGAGAAAAAAATAATAATAAAGATTTTACCTCAACTAGTTTGGCTATCAACTGTCCTTTTTCCCTGTTCTTCTCATTGAAAGCCTCCAGGGCCTCTTTGTATTCTTTTTCCTGCATAATATGAAAATCATATCAAAAAATGAACAATAAAACATAGTGAAAAAAATTGCTTAAAATTGAAAACAAATTCCAATACTCAACCTTCTTTTGGCAGCTCAATCCCAATGGCTTCAAGTCTCGATTAATCAAGTCAATTCTCTTTCGAACAATTGCAACATCTTTCCTCATTGGATCATGCATTGCTTCAAGTTCCTACTAGATTACAATTTTACATATACAAATCCAATCAAGAAACCATACATGTTTAATTAATTAACCATTGCAGTTGAACGCTTAAAATTATTTTGGTCTTCATTATTTTGATCACATAAATGGTCTCATAGCAATCGTATTTTTCAATTTAGTCCTATAACTTAAGACTTTGCTGCTCTATTTTGGTCATATTTTGGTTGGAAAATTCAAAATCTGCCGGAAAATTGATTTTCTTGAAGAGTTTGAATTTTCGAGCCAAAATATGATCAGAACCGAGTAATGTCTCAAGTTATGAAACTAAATTGAAAAAGATTATTTGAATGAGATCATTTGCATAAGTACTGACAAAAGTTACGAGACGAAAATTGGTTTTAACTAGCATCTAAACTTACTTCACGGATCTCAGCTAGTCGTTTCGTTTCTTCCTCCACACGGCCTAACTGAGCCTCAACTTTCATCCTCACTTCACCCTTTCTTCTCTCGATCTCTTCTTCCTTAGCACGGAATGCTGCTAAGGCGGATCGTGTCATCTCCTCGTCTCTATCTTCGTTCAACAAAGGGCTTCCAACATGATTGATCATTCCCGAGTTCTTGATCCTCAACATCTGTGATTGCTGCGTTGTCATTAGCTATGGATGTTTTTTGCTTGTAATATATATTCCTATCTTGTGTTCAAATATTTTAGCTTTTTAATCATGCATCTCTTTCTCTGTTTACAGATACCTAAGAGCAATTCTAGTAGCTTTTTAATGTGGGAATCTATGTTTTATTGCTTTGCAACAAATCTTGAAAGGGGTATGAAGACCAAACTGCTCAATGCCCTCATAATTAATGAGAAAGGGTTATTTACTTTAATTCTTTATCAATGTGGAATAAGTTGCAGATAATTATTGGGCTCTGTAAGATCGGTCCAAGAACAGAAAATAAAAAAATTGCAAGTGATGTAACTTTTTGTTCAAATGTCAGATTTTCTATTATTGCTAAGGAGAACAACAATAACAAAGTTCCTTCCTTTAGTCTTGAATTAAATTAGGTATCCTAGTTTATTCCGAATTAATTTGTTTTGAAATTTTTGTTGCCTTTAAATATTATTCTTTTAAAGGCTTAAATTTTGTTCCAATCTGCTTTAAAGTTTTACTGTCTGTAAATATGATTTTTCAAGACTGTATTAATTTTGATCATTGCTTGTCTTCCTATTTGTCTATTCTGCGTCATTTGTTAATTTAAGGGTTAATTAACGAAAAAATCAAAACCTTTACTCGAATTGTTATTTTATTTAACATTTTACTATTGATCATAATAACATAATCTTATATGTGTAGTATGTCTTTTTTTTTTTTTTTTTTGCTCTCAATCAATTAAAAAAAAAAGATGACTTTTCCTACTATCTTGATGTGGTTAAAAAATCGATCGATGTTAAAATAATACTATATAAAGGTTATGTTATTTTCATCAATAATAAAAAATTTGATTAGAATGACAATTCGAGTAAAGATTATGATTTTCTTAACAATTAACCCTTAACTTAACTACAGATGGTAATGCATAATGATTTATTATTTGTAAAAAACCAAGCTCAGTTTATGAATTGAATATTAATTTATTAGGATATGTTTATAGGGTCATCTATTGTTGAAGCTACTGCTAATTTCTTGAGCACGTATGCTGAAAAATTTACTAACTACCGCACTTATTAGTAAATCTAATAATTTATTTTGTTATAGATTTGCGTGTCATTTCAACTTTAGAAAAAAAAAAATTTAATTCTCCCAAAATATTATTCTACATGATTAATTTGTTGAAGGGTCTCTATAGGTATGTATTATTTTTACTTTATTACTGCTTAGTATGAAAGTCTTCTTGATGAATAGACAGTAAGTCTTCAACTACTCAAAGATTAAATGGAAATTCATAAACTTCGTTGCCAAGACAAAGTAGGAGAGAAATCTCTATTTATTAGTTAATTAATTATAACACTTCATGCTGAAACTTGTTCAAGAAACCTCAACTTTTGCAATTTTTTTTCTTTCTTTCTAAAAGTTAAATCTACATTTGTTGTACTAAACACCTGTATTACAGGTTGGATTTCAGCAGAAGGTCCTTTTTGATCAAGTTTTTTGATATTTAATTGGTGGGTTTTCAAGGTAGAACAGTTGAAAGAACCATGATTTGAAGATATGAATATCTCGATCTATGCTACTTTTTAAAGATTGTACATCACATTTTTTGATTGTGAAGTAGTGCTAATAATGTATGAATTGAGAACTTGTCTTGCGTAAAGTAGATATTATCTTTATTCTATTAATGCAATATTGTCCTTTAATTTGGATCATGAGTTCTTTCATCATTATTTAGGCCCACCCATTTATTCTGTATGTTTTAACAAATTTGAAAGCAATTGTGTGAGGCAAATTGTCTAAATTCCACAAAGAAAGATAGGGTACAAGAAATTAACAAAGCCATCCATACAGATCGTGAAAACCATTCTCCTCCTTTCTGTGCTAAAAAATATAGCAAAAATTTAAAATTAACGATTATAATGCCTCAAATCATCTGCTTCAAAGAACGATTTTGGATAAAATTAATTGTAATATTTAAATTTCTTAAAGTCATTTATTAGCTAGCTCAAGATTTTCGTAGATATTGTCTAGTCTATAATTTTTTTTTCTTTTACAAGTTTTTAATATTTAAAGTAAAGACTAGGAAAAACAAAAAAGTTAGACGATTTATGTGTTTGCATAATGTCTGTACTGGTCTTATTTTAATATACACAAAAGATAATATATATATATATATATATATATATATATATTAATTTTAGTACATTTGAGAACATATTGCGTCGTCGTCGTCATTTCATTTGTTTTCTTAGATCTTTTTGTTGATTTTAGAAAACTTAAAGTTATTTTATGATTTAATACTTATATATATTCAAATATCATTTAAATTAATTTTTTTTTTAATTTATAGATTTAATTTTTTTGACCATATTATTATTATTATTGATATTATTAAAATATAATTGCAAAAAAATTATTGTTTGTTTTTAAATTATTAAAACAACTTTCATTTGTTTTAAATATTTGTCTCTGATTTGTAGTTTATATATATATATATATATTTGTATTTTTTTTCAAATTGATCTCATATTTTCAAATTATTATATTATCTTAGATATATAAATTATTTTTCTGTTTTTGAAAAATAATTTCTTAAAATTAAATGATTTATTTAAATAATTTTCAAGATTTAGGATAACTAAAAAAAAAAGACATTTACTAAGAAAATTATCAGATTAATTCTAATAATATATATTTATTAGATTTAAAGCCATTTAATAGCTAACCCACAATTTTCATAACTATTGTATTTTCTATATATTAGTTTTTCTAGATCTTTATATTTAATGTGAAACAAAGAAAAAAAATTAAACACGAGAAGATTTAAAGAATAAAATTAAATGTGATAAAATTTCTAGGTTGTCATAGTGGTCTTACTTGTTTTTTTTTTTTTTTTTTTATACATGTAAGATACAAATTGTTTAGCTTTTTTTATTTATTTAAATAATCTGATTCTTCAATTTTTTTAATATTAATTAATTATTTAATATTGTATTTATTTAAATGTTTCATTTAAAAAATTGGCCATAATTTTATTATCATTATTATTATAAATATTTTATTAATTATTATTATTACTACTACTAAATATGATAATTTTGAATCATGCCGCTCTACTAATATTTATTAGATCTAAAGTCATTTAATGGCCCGCCATTTTCTTTGTTACTGTCCTTTCTATATTTTCGTTTTCTAGATTTTTATATTGTTTTGGGATAGCAACACAAAATACCCCAAAAAATAAAATTGGGATTTTTATACCATAAAAAATAAAAGTATGATACTTTATACCATGAAATATAATTCTATGTCAAAAAATACCACAAATTTCATTGACTTTGATTGGAACATTTATTACCCGACAACAACCTCTAACAACCAATCAAATCGGTCAAAGGAAATCTTGGTCAAATCAATTTCAATTCACCTTCACCCCACCACACCACACGTTTTTCCCCCGAATTCACTCTTCTCTCTCAAGTAAAAATTCGAAAAATTCACTGCATAATCCACCTTTGTGTAAATTTGATTTTTTGGCTGAAAATCCACGTTTAACACAAAGATGTCAAACCAACAAGGAGAGGTTAGTGATTTAATACTTCGAATTTGTTGAAATTTGTTGAAATTGATTTGAATCCATGGAGGGTTAAACGTGCATTTTGAATCCTTGAAATCCACGTTTAACTATAAATTATTTAGTGTTTAGGGTAATTTGTTTGAATATGTGCTTGAATTGTTTGAATTTTGCTTGAATTTTTGATTTAGGGTTTGAATTGTTTGAATTTTTGATTTAGGGTTTGAATTGTTTGAATGTTGCTTGAATATTTGTTTCAAAATTTAGGGTTAAATGTGGATTATGGGCATAATCCACGTTTAACCCTAATTTATTTCGAATTTTAGGGTTAAACGTGGATTATGATAATAATCCACTTTTAACCCTAATTTATTTCGACTTTTAGGGTTAAACGTGGATTATTGACATAATCCACGTTTAACCCTATTTTGTTGGAATTTTAGGGTTAAAAATGGATTATTCGAAATTTAGGGTTAAACGTGGATTATGCCACGTGTAATCCTAAAATTTTCGAAAAAAATAGGGTTAAACGTGGATTATGGATAATCCACGTTTAACCCTATAATTCGAAAATTATAGGGTTACACGTGGATTATGGGCATAATCCACGTGGAACCCTAATTTTATCGAATTATCGGGTTAAACGGGGGAGCTGTGCGCGCGTGGACGGGTGACGTTAGGTGCCCAACGCGCGCGGGCTCACCCGTCGAGCGTGCACGCACACTGCATCCCCTATTGTCGGGTGCGCGTGCTGACGGGTGACTTTAGGCACGTGCGCAGTTATCCGTCAGCGTGCGCGCCCGACAAAGGGAAATACGGCCCGATGATGGGGAACGTGGTGCGTGCGTGCGCACATCGAGACCCGTCCTCGTCCCCACGCGCGCAGAGCTTCCCGTCACGCGTTCGGTGTGTGCATTTTAATAATTCTCCTTAATAATTAAAACAACATAAGTTAATAATCCCCGTTTAATCCTCGTTTACTAATTTTAATAATCCCCTTTAATAATTTTAATAATCCTCCTTTAATAATTTTAATAATCCTTGTTTAATAATTAAAACATTATATGTGAATAATCCTCCTTTAATAATCCCCCTTTAATAATTTTAATAATCTCCGTTTAATAGTTAAAGCAAAATAATTTCTTAATCCCTATTAAATAATTGTAATAATTTTAATAATCCATGTTTAATAATCCCCGTTTAATAATTAAAGCAACATAATTTCCTAGTCCCCTTTCAATTGTCACGCCCTAATTTACGTTTTCTTTTACAAAATATCAGAATTTAATAAATTTTCATTTGGGCATCCAGCGACTTCGTTAAAACACAGATTTCCAACACAAAACCCCTACTTTGCAAATAAGAGTAAAATCACCACAACAACTTATCTCATAAAACGAGTCCTGAAGCAGCAGAAGACGACATTTATTTTGTTGATATTCGGTTAAAACTATACAGATTTACAAGCGAGGTGTACCAAAACATTTCAATTAACACTCCTTATTTGAACAAAACATAACAAAAACCATGTCTCTTTCACCCTCCTTCCGATCGGCTGCATCCTGTAAAATAGAATCACTTAAGAGGGGTGAGTGCATAAAGACACTCAGTGGGGTGGGATTGGTGAGTAATTAATAACATCGAGGAAAAACATAAACATTTCATTCAATAACACTTAAACGCGGTTCTGAGCCGCCGTAGAAATTATTATTGTGGTTCTGAGCCACCGTAGCACGGTTCTGAGCCACCGTAGTATATATTATTGTGGTTCTGAGCCACCGTAGCACGGTTCTGAGCTGTCGTAGTATATATTATTGTAACCACATTGATTCACTTTTCATTTAGTTCACATTCATTCGCACTTCGTAGTAACACATATAATGCAATCTTCATTACCCAAACATATACGTTTCATATAAACATATAATTTCACGTTGATAAACCAAAGAAACATATACGTAATACAAGAAATTTACCCCACATTTATTTCGTTCCACAGGAGACACATAATTGCAAACAGGCACAAAACTTTTCATTAAATTGTAAAAGGACGTAAAGGTGAAAGCGAGTAAGTTACCCCACCTCTATCAAATAGCATTTCGGAAGGTTGTTACGTGTCAAGCCTGCCTAAACGCGTCCTTCATTCGAGTTTCCTACAATATATAAAGATTTTGTTTTAGCGTCCAAACTTGATTATTTGTAACTTGAAGCAAAACGTTAATCGAGAATAAAGAAGAAGGGTTTGTAAAAAGAACAGTTGAGTGTAAAAAGATAGCTCGTATCGTTTGAAAAAACGAGCATTCGTAATAGAGAACGACTTAATAGTGAAAAACAAAGGCATAAAATACAAATTGTAGAAAACCCGATGCTCGTGTTTAGGGCTTATGTAGCCCCAATCTGTAGTAATTAGGGTTTTATACCCAACTAGGAAATAAAAGGTTGAAAAGGGCATTTTCAGAAGTTCACTTGGAATTTGGGGGTCAATCTGCAGTTTATTGAAAGTTTGGGGTAAAACTGTAAATTTGTGAAGGTTTTTGGGGTGTCATATGCCATTGCTCATATATCTGGGGGTTAATTCGTAATACCCCAATAGTTTAAGGGCCAAAACTTAAATATCAAGATTCTATGGTTCATAATTAAGTCCTTGAATTTCATCAAATTTATAAATGATGTCCCTTCCCCCAAAATCACCCAAACCCGTCGCCCTCCTTCCCCCAACCTACTATCCCTCCACCGGCGACCGCCGTCGCCGGCGATTCACTCACAACCACCAGTATACGCACTCTTCAACACACTCCTATACACACCCTTCAACACATATACACTGCTCACCCACACACTCTTGCTGGCATAACCTTGCGTCGGCAGCCCCTTTACGGCGTCAACACAGTGACAAGGCAAGACAGAAAGAAAAGTGAGAGATAGAAAGAAAAGAAGAAAAAGAAAGAGAGAAAAAGAGGAAGAGCCGTCGCGCCTTTCCGGCGACTTACACGGCGGCAGCGGTTTGGAGTACCGAGCCTGTACCCGTAACGGGCTCGATGAGTTCTATCATATATTTCGAACCTTTACCGGAGAAAAGAGAGCGGTGGCTGGCGAGGTGGTGGTAGTCGTCGAGGGAGAAGAAATGAGATGGGAGAAAAGATAATTTCCTTTTCCTTATTCAGACTTCTTTCCTTTTCTTTTGCTTCTGTCACAACTCAAATTCCTTGATACAAATTAAAGATGAGTGAGGTGGCATTGAGTAGAGTAGGGATGTGTCAAATTTTGGTGATGAGAGAGAATGACAAAGCTTGAGGTGTCAAAATAATTGAATCATGCAACTTGGGTGAAAATACCTATGGCTCAACATATATAAGTTTGCTAATTACTTATGCATCACTAACTTAACGTCCAAAAATTATATTATTACACTTTTTAAATTATTTAGTGGGGTGTTATATCATTCCCTACTTTAAATAAATTTCGTCCTTGAAATTGAGATACGTACCAAAATATGGCAGATTTGGATATTTCATCAAAACCTCTTCTTCTTTTTCCCAGGTCGCCTCTTTGATGTCGTGGTGGCTCCAAAGAACTTTGATTAGGACGACTTCTCGATTCCTCAATTTGTGGATTTTTCTATCCAGAATAGCCACTAGATATTATTCGTACGTTAAATCTTGTTCAAGTCCAATATTTTGTTGATTAATAATATGGCCGGAGTAGAATACGTACTTTCGTAGCATGGACACGTGGAAGACGTTGTGTACTCCTGCGAAGTCTGGTGGCAAAGCTAGTCTGTAAGCTACTTCGCCAACTCGCTCAAGAATTTCAAACGGTCCGACGAATCGTGGTTTTAACTTTTCTTTTTTCCCGAAGCGATAAACTCCTTTAGTAGGCGATACTTTCAGAAAAACTTTATCTCCCACTTCAAACTTTAGCTCCCTTCGTCTTTTATCTGCATAAGACTTGACGATCTTGAGCCGTTTTGATTCTTTCTCGAACTTTCTTTATTATTTCCACTATCCGTTCGACCAGCTCTGGTCCCAGTACCTTTTTCTCACCTACTTCGTCCCAATAAAGTGGCGAGCGACACTTTCTTCCATAAAGGGCCTCGTAGGGTGCCATTCCGATTGTTGCTTGATAGCTATTATTATAAGCGAATTCCACTAAGTATAAGTGGTCTTCCCAACTTCCATGTAGATCCAAGGCATTAGCTCGCAGTAGGTTCTCCAAAATTTGTATCGTTCGCTCTATTTGTCCATCTGTCTGTGGGTAAAATATCGTGCTGAAAGTTAACTTGGTACCCAATTCCTTCTGCAGGTTCTGCCAGAATCTGGATGTAAAACGAGGGTCTCTATTTGATACAATAGAGGTTGGCACTCCATGCAGCCTGACGATTTCCTTTATATAAATCTGGGCCAATCTGTTCAAGTCGAATGTCATTTTTATTGGTAAGAAATTAGCAGATTTGGTCAATCTGTCAACGATGACCCAGATAGCGTGGTTTCCATGATTGGTTCTGGGTAACCCTACCACAAAGTCCATGGCGATGTGTTCCTACTTCCACTCAGGTATTTCTAATGGCGTAAATATTCCAGCCGGTTGTTGGTGCTCTGCTTTTATTTGTTGACACACCAAACACTTCTTGACGTATTGACCAATGTTTCCCTTCATATTTCTCCACCAAAAAGCTTCCTTTAAATCTCTGTACATCTTCGTTCCTCCAGGATGTGCTGTGTATGGTGTATTATGTGCCTCTTCCAAAATTTTACCTCTTAACACGTCATCCCTTGGTACGCAGAGTCTTCCTCTAAAAGTCAAGGCCCCATCTGTTGCTATCACAAACCCCTCTGCATTGCCTTTCCTCATACACGCCTTTACTTTCTGCAGGAATCCATCCCCCTTTTGAACTTTGACTAGTTGTTCTCGGAGCATAGGCTTAATTGTCAGAGCCGCGATTTGAGCTTTAATATTGTTTGGAGGCATAATTATTTCTAGACTTAACTCGGACATCTCCTTTATTAATTGGCATTGGCTGGTAAGCATATAAGCTATTTCACATTTGTTCTTTCGACTAAGTGCGTCAGCGACCAAGTTTGCTTTTCCTGGATGGTAAAGGATGGTACAATCGTTGTAGCACCCCGGATCAAAATGAGCATAATTGATTAGTTAAAATATTTAACACATGACTTAATGAGTAGGTGCGTTTATTTTGACTATCTAATTAATTACGTGCGTTTCAGATACGTGTCTAATGTGTGTTTCGGATCGATATTTTTCTTGGACATGGTATATAGAATATTTTCATACCATAAGATGCATCTTGGAAAGACGAGAAGATAGAAATGAACTAGAGGTCAATCGGAGACCCGTAGCTCGAACGATGACGAAAAGGGCAAATCACGGAGTTTCGGAATAGAAAATCAGAAGATATTTACGTGAATAGTAACTCGGAAAAGTCAACCGATGAATAGTGATTGAGATATTTTGGATGAATAGTGAATTCTGGAATTCTATAAATAGGGGCTCGCAGCTTTCTGCAGTGCGTCAGTCCACATGGCGTCTTCACATTGGCTCCGTGTCTGCAACTTCAGTCTTCTCTCGAACGACTCTTTCCTTCGTACTGCATTCATCCTTCCTTAGATCTCATGATACTTCTTCAGTTGGTTGCTTGTCAAGGACATTGTATCCTAGGTCTGCTTGCAACTGTTAATGCATTACAGTGCTGCTGTAACATAGACCTTCTTGCAGTGTCTTCATACAGTACTGCTGTAACCTTACTTGCAGTACTCCTTTATCTTTTCTTGCAGCGAAGCTGCATGCCGTTCCCTTCTTTCTTTGCTGCGATGATGTAAGTGCTTTCTTGCAGTCTTGTTGTATATGAATACTTGCAGCAGCTTCTTGCAGACTTTAGCTTCCTCAGTAACTTCTGCTGCTGTAACCTGGATAGGTTCTTGTAAGCTTGCAGCAGCAGCATCAACCTCCTTATGAGATACT
This sequence comes from Scutellaria minor, assembly GCA_954870855.1. Classification (NCBI taxonomy): domain Eukaryota; kingdom Viridiplantae; phylum Streptophyta; class Magnoliopsida; order Lamiales; family Lamiaceae; genus Scutellaria; species Scutellaria minor. The sequence goes on from OX940729.1 coordinate 9,442,945, forward strand.
CTAGCTGATCAGCAGTTACCTCAACTTCTCCTCGATCATCCTCTGAGGATACTGTCTCAACAGTTCACCTCTTCAGAGGTCTTCTTATCCTCAGAAAGTGTTGTCAGAACAACATCCTCTTCTAAGGTCTTCAGCAAGGACTCCGTCTCCTCGGCCAGTCCTGTATCCTCGACAACCTTTTACCGTAAGCACGCATTCTTGTAGTTCTTGTCGGGTTCTTGCAGCAGCAGCTAGCTTTCTGAATACTCCTTTTAGAACAGCTTCCTGCTCAGCAACCTGCTCCTATAACTTAGGCCAGCTTACACCATAGTAGCAACCTAGTTTACTGTCTGCAGCTTCCTGACTCCGGTTCCTTCTCAACCTACTGCAAGCTTCTTCCAGTATCCTGACTCTTCTTCAGCTCAGGATACTTTTACTAGCTTGTTGCTCCTTCAGTATGCTAGCCCTTAGAAGTGTTCTTACTTCTTCTAAGGTTGGTTTTCCCTGTATCTTGGGAAACCAGTACATGATCTTTCCTTGATCATGTGGTGTTGAAACTAGGCATCAATACCTTACGCAAACTGTTCTTTTCTTCTTGAGTTAGTGTTTTGTCTTATCAAGATAACCATTGAAGTATCCCAACAATTTCCCCCTTTATCTTGATGATGACAAAACATAACAAGGCAAGAGTTAATAAGAAAAGAATAGTTTTTATTGAAGCTGAAACTAAGATATTATACAAGTACAAATTCAGTTAAGGTGCAAAAGTAAGTAACCTACTCCTACTCCATCTAGCTTCACTTCTTTCTTCAGCTTCAACCAGTTTGCTGTTTCCACACTTTTCAACTAGGGAGTTCTTCTTTCTCCCTCTCTACCATCTCTGATCTCTGCATGCCGTTTCAGCATGTTCTCATCAGCCTGCTGCATCATTCTTCAAATCTTCTTGGATGACCATCTTTCTGCTCTGATGTGCTTCAGATAGTAGGAGACTCCTGATCGCAATTATTATATGCTTCCCCTTTGTTATAAGGCTTCAGCATCTTTTGGCTCTTGACTTGCAACTCTTTCCCCCTTTTTGTCATCTTCTTTCACATGGTTACCAGAGAGGAGTAGAGTTACAGCGCCAGGTCTAGCGAGTCAGGGTCTTCTCTTACCCATCAGTTACTGCCCAAGGCCATAGGACAGTAACCTGCTCGTATTTCCCACCAAGCATCCTCTTTCTTATTCCTAGCCAAAAGAATAAGCTACTCGGCTTCGGCACACGACAAGAGACCAGGAAACTGACCGGTGGATGATCAGTTTACCCGTGCAGTTTCGTCAATATCCAGGCACATTCACCTTGGATCCTAGATGACAGCTGGTCTGACATATATTTCTCTTGAGTAGCCCAGACTCCTAGCTTGAAGCTGCTTGACACTGGATCCTTGGATACTTTGTGAAACCACCTGCAGTTCTGTTTGTCTCCATGTATGGCTGCAGGTGTCCACTTAGTCTAAGGATTGGTCCTTAATGGCTTCTCTTGGTCCCAAATCATCATCTTGGGTTGAGAGAGCCGGACCTGTGTCATCTGAATGGAGGATGAATGCCGGCTCCTTGGCATCCATCTCGTAGAGGTTGTCTTCTTATCTGAAGACCTTTTCTGCTTCTGATAGAGCAGACCCTCTACACTCCATTCTTCTGAAGACCTTCTCTGTTTCTAGGAGAACAGAGAAGTATCTTCATCGTCGTCTTCATCTCTATCTCCTTCTTCGCCTGCTTGACTCTCCATCTTCTTCTCTTTGAGAAAGTAACTCACATGTGAAACATAGATCACTTTAAGGAAATGTGAGTAATAAATGTGTAGAAGGATGGTGAGGACTCGGGTGTATATATAGGCGTGCTTGAGCGGTTTCTGGATCAACGGTTAAAAGATGAAACGCACGATCTGACGGTTAATCCTAAAAGGGTGGAGGGGTTTCCCTTTTATTTCTCAATGCAGTTACCGCCACTTACCGGTTTCTTTGGATAAGTCTTCAATTCGGCCTTTTTGTCTTCTGAATAGGCAGATCTTGTTGATGTGATAGGTTAGCCGCCTTTTTCAGATCTTCTGCTACTTTTTTAGACTTTCCATCATTTTTTTCAGTCAAGACGTCCTTCCATATCTTTTGCTGTGCTGTAAGAATAAAAGATGCAGCGCTGTTTGAGCCTAGCGCTGTATGCAGACGCAGCTTACAGTATTTTTCTTGCAGCTTCTCGTGATCATGTAAGCATTCCCCCTGTGCTTCTGCATTCTACTCTTTAAAGCTCTTTGTTGATTTCTTGCAGCTGACACTAAATGAATCTCTAAAAGCCCACTGCTGCAAGAATGTCAGCATCCATTCTCAGTAGCTTCTGCAGGGTATCTTTCGCGACTGGCACCACTCGTTGATGATATCACTTGTTAGTTATTGCATTGAGCATCTTGTGATATCTTTTGCAAAATCCTATCATTCTTTGGGTTGTTGATTTCTTGCAACTTCTGCTGTATGTAGCTCTGAAAGCTTGATTGCTGCAAGATACCACTTGTATACCACTTGTTGGAGATACAGTACTCTAGTTGGTTGCTGATGATCATTTGTTGAGTAGTATTGTTTGTTGATACTGAGCCTGTAAGACATTTGTTGGAGAGTTCTCCCCTGATTAGGCTTTAGCATACTACTTCAGTACTCCTGAGTATCCTTAACTTTGAAATATACAGAGGATAAGATGAGTTCCCCCTTACTCAGGGACCTCATAACTCCCTTTAGATTTGCCAGGTTTCTGAGTTGTCTGATTTTTGATCATTTCACAACATTTGTGATATCACTTATTGAATTTCACATTACTTGTTGGTTGTGATACCACTTATTGTCTCATTAGTTAGATACTCCTGATTGTCGATGAAGGCTTTCGTTGGTTTTACCACTTGTTGGTGGTGCTTGTTTCTTCTTTCATCAGTCTTCGTGGTTCTCTTGGTAACTTTAGTTGCTGTAAGAGATGTGGTCATGATTGTTTCAACAACTTTTTCAAGTATCTTTGTTGTGAGACTTCATGTCTGGTGGATCTGTATGTTTAGAATTTTCAGCTCTTTGATCATGGATACTCTTGCTTCTTCCTTGTCTTCTTTGTAGATTTTCTCAGATTTTCGTTCCTTGCATAAACACAATATATCGATTAGGAATGAGAGATTGGATAGATGAGTATGTGTGTATGAAGACATGGTATGAATCTGATGAAAATTATGAAGCGGTTTAACCAGCATGAAAAGTTGGATCTGGATAGGTTGTCTGATATAATGACATGTAACCCAACCTGCTCTGATACCACTTGTTGGGTCCCAAGCGGTGTCCGAGGTTCAGAGAGGGGGTGAATGAACCTTGTTCTATTTTTGAAAACCTTTTAAAATAAACTGTTCTGCAAGCTATGAGAACTTGCAGCACCAGTTAGTTACAGCTTACAGCACTAGAAGACTGTGGTGCTTGCAGTAACTTAGAGTTTTAAGCACAGCGGAAAGATAAACTCTTTTAAAGCACAAGGTTGGCTGGTTTGACATGATCGTTTCCAAGATGTTTTATGTGTATGATAGATAGAGATATGCAAGATAAATCGTAAGAGAGAAAACAATAAAACATCTTATCTTTTATAGTGGTTCGAAGGTGGTGTAAGCCTTCTACGTCCACTCTACTGCTTCCTCGAGCAGGAACTTTGTTAAGCAAGATTGAATTACAGGACTCTTCCTCACAACCTATCAATTTTACAAAGTAAACGCCAACTAGAGTCCAGAGATCACACAACACTGCAAACTCTAAAGGCCCGCCAACTAGAATCCAGAGATCACACAGCACTGCAAATTCTAAAGGCTAACCCACACAGGGTTCCACACTCCCACACAGGGAAGTTGTCTAGCACCTAGACAACTATACAAACAACAAGGATCTCTCCTATCAACTGTTTGACACCTAAACAACCTATGCACACAGCTTTAAGGTTAAAAAGAAAAAGAAAAACTCCAACTGGTGCGGAGCAGTCTTGTTCGCTGAAAGCTCATCTGTTGTTGTTGACTGCTCCTAGAAGGTTGAGTGGCTTGGATAAGTGGAAGCTAAACGCTTTGGATGATTTCTGAATTTCCACTTGACTTGTCCAACCCACAGCTCAGTCAGCCACACCTTCTATATATAGATCTTGGAATTTCTATCTGTTGAGAAGTATCCGTTGAAGAGAGATACTTCTTGCTTCTTCAAAAAAGCTTTTATCTCCAAGATCTCCTTTGAGGTCACATTAAATGCATCTGGGTTGTATGACCAATGGCATGGTTTGCATTTAATGTGACTTGACTCTTCTGGAGCTTTTATCGTGGTGATTGCGGCTCGCAGCTTTTTGCAGCGCGTCAGTCCACGTGGCGTCTTCATATTGGCTCCGTGTCTGCAACTTCAGTCTTCTCTCGAATGGCTCTTTCCTTCGTACTACATTCATCCTTCCTTGGATCTCAGGATACTTCTTCAGTTGGTTGCTTGTCAAGGGCGCTGTATCCTAGGTCTGCTTGCAGCTGTTAATGCATTATAGTGTTGTTGTAACATAAACCTTCTTGCAGTGTTTTCATACAGTACTGCTGTAACCTTACTTGTAGTACTCCTTTATCTTTTCTTGCAGTGAAACTGCATGCCGTTCCCTTCTTTCTTTGTTACGATGATGTAACTGCTTTCTTGCAGTCTTGTTGTATATGAATACTTGCAGCAGCTTCTTGCAGACTTTAGCTTCCTCAGTAACTTCTGCTGCTGTAACCTGGATAGGTTCTTGTAAGCTTGCAGCAACAGCAACATCAACCTCCTTATGAGATACTCTAGCTGATCAACAGTTACCTCAACTTCTCCTCGATCATCCTCTAAGGATACTGTCTCAACAGTTCACCTCTTCAGAGGTCTTCTTATCCTCAGAAAGTGTTGTCAGAACAATATCCTCTTCTAAGGTCTTCAGCAAGGACTCCGTCTAGTCGGCCAGTCCTGTATCCTCGACAACCTTTTACCGTAAGCACGCATTCTTGTAGTTCTTGTCGGGTTCTTGCAGCAACAGCTAGCTTTCTGAATACTCCTTTTAGAACAGCTTCCTGCTCAGCAACCTGTTCTTATTGTTAGGATGTATACTATAAGCCTAGTTTTTGTATGAACATCGTTTATGGAATGAGAATCACATTGGTCATATGTTTGCATTTTATATTTGTTATATATGTTTATGCAATGTCCAATTAATTTATATTATAGATAACTTGGTGTGTGGTGCCACACAGAAGATCATGTTATCAGTTTCTTATAAATTATAAATAGTAGCTCACAACCAAGATGGATTTGGACAAATCATCGGAATGGTTGTAGTGTAGTTTGGTATTAGTCTGTCTTGACTATAAAACTACACTAGTACACTTTGTGTGTATTGAGTAGGACCATTTGAGGTTGTTCGTTTTATACTGACTATATAATAGAACAAGACCTCTGTTATTATGGATGTACATCTTCTTAATCCCTATATAATAACGGGCACGTATGCTCAGTGTTTATTTCTTTAATTTGCCAATGGGTGAGATTTATTCATAAATCAATAAACTCGGTGAGTTGGGAGATAGCATTGTTTATATGGTGTTCTGTTGATTATAGAAGGAATCCGTGTCCTAATTATTTAGGATGATAATGTCCCCTTGAGGAGCTCATAAGGATTATCATGTAAACCCTGCAGGTGGATTTAATCCGACATGATAATAAGGATGAGTGGTACTACTCTTGGAATTAGATGTAAATTATTTAAGTTGTCAGTAACTTATTTAATTTACGGACATTCGATATCTTAAACACGGGGAAATAAATGTACACATAATAAGAAGGAGCCCATATTAAATATGGGATTGGGATGGTAGTTCAATAATAATTCTCTAGTGGACTGAATTATTATTGATGGACTTCAGTTATGTGTTCGGGCCGAACACAGGATACTAAAGCCCATCAGGAGGCCCAACCCAATTCCTCCTCTAGGTCCCTGGTGTAGCCTATATATAGCTCTTTTCATCAGCGCCTCTCATAACACAGAACACAGATCACAGAAAACACGTGATAAGTGAGAGAGAGCGGAACTGATTTTTCTCGAAGGATCGTTGGCCACGCAACGTTCGAGAAGGGCTCAGAGGAATACATCAGAAGATCAAAAGGTCTACAAGGGTATGATTTCTTTCCGCTGTGATTTATCTTTGGATCCCGATTCCGATAGCATAGGGCCGGCGATCCGTCGGTTCCAACAATTGGTATCAGAGCCAGGTTTCTGGTTCTATGTAATTGGATCGGTTATATATTACGATCTTATGCTTTTTCATACGTTTTATATTCAGATTGTATGATAGTAGGATTGCATAGGATAACTCGGTTTTGCAGGTTACCTATATATCCAACTATTATGGTCTGTATGTATGTTTAATGTATGATCTAAACCCTCGGACCTGTCGAGGTTTTTATTTTGGGTTGGTTGCATGATTGTAATAGTAAAAACACGGCGGTTTATCGTGTTAGGTTTTACATATTCTTGATTTGTTCTCGATGTAATTTTGTTCGATCTCATATGGTGTATTCTGATCGTACTAGATTCTGTATAGGGTTTGGTAGATGTTCGAACTAGATTCTGTATAGGATTGGTAGATGTTGGAACTAGATTCTGTATAGGATTCCTGTTCGATCGAGACTTCTATTCGAACTAGGATTGGCGTTCGAAGGGGCTGTTCGATCAGATTGCTAGGCGCTGGAACAGATTGCTCGATGGGGCTGATCGATCAGATCAGTAGATTGGCGCTGATTCTGTGCAACAACCTGCTGGATTTGCGCAACAATCGCTGGATTTGGCGCTGATTCTGTTCGCTGGATGTTGGTGCTGATTAGGGTTTTAAACCCTAATTTTTTCTATCGCTGGATCCCGTTTAGCAGGCAAACATTCAATCGATGTGGCCATAATAGTTGGATTTATATTATTCCGTATTTATTGCCTTTCTATTTGTTTGTTGTTTTATCAAGCATGCTTTTATATGTTATATGTTATTGCATGCTAAAATCCCTCATTTAAATAACTAAGTGGGAGAGGGATTTATTTTGAATAAATCCCATAGCCTCCATTACTGGTTTGTAAGTGATGCATTTAAACTTACACGTTGGCTTTGAGTGTCTTCTTCCACATCGGATGAGTTTGATTGCGGATCACTGGATCAAACTTCCTCTAAGGATAATTATAGAAAATTATTTAGGAGCGTATGATCTTCTACATCTGAAGAGATACAATCCTAGATAATGGACTTAGTATTAAGAAATGTTACACACTTAGGTGCATATGATAGTATCCTCCCCATCGGAGTAAGTGCTGTTGTTTGCATGGCTGAAGCTAAACCAACTATTAATTTTATTTTGTTTGACAAGATAATGAAATTAATGGGTAAAACTTCCTCTTACAAATGTTTGAATTAGCATACGTCCACACTATCGTGGCATGCGAAATTCACGGTGTTTTGAGGTGTTGGTGAATTTAATTATATTGTTTGAGGGAACAATATAGGCTTTAAATTCTATATGTTATGACCTGTGTATTTATTTATTTATTTATTTATATGATTCTCAGGATTTCATTATGTCTTTCAATCCACTTGCTGTTATACTCAAAGAAAACAAACTTACTGGTCATAATTATATTGACTGGAAAAGAAACTGGATATTGTCCTAACTGCTGAGGAGTACAAGTTTGTACTCCATGAGCACTGTCCTGACATGCCTGATGAAAACTCTACTGAAGAGGAGAAAGCGCATTATAGAAAGTGGGTTAAGGCAGATGAGATGGCGCAGTGTTACATTTTGGCTTCCATGTCAAATGTACTGCAACATCAGCATCAGGCCATGCCCACTGCCTATGATATGATGCACAATCTTAGAGAACTCTTCGGACACCAGAGTCGGGCTGCCAGACAGGAGGCAATGAGAAACTTAATGACGACCACCATGTCTGAAGGGACACCTGTGAGTGATCACGTCCTTAAGATGATGGCTCATTTGAATGAGATGGAAGTCCTTGGAGCTGAAATCGATGGGGAAACCCAGGTCGATATCGTGCTCCAAACACTGCCTAAGAGTTTTGAGCAGTTCCGCCTTAATTATAATATGAACAAAAGGATGTATTCCTTGGCGGAACTTCTGACAGAACTCAAATCGGCAGAAGGACTATTTCGTCAAAGTGCTCAAGCTTACGTTGCTGAAAATGTTTCTAATTCTAAGCCGAAAGGTGGAAAGAAGAAAAAGAAACAGAATCCTTCGGCAAACAAAGCGAATGGACCTCAAAAGGCTGGGCCACAAGGTGGCGTGAAAAAGCCGAAGGGCAAGTGCTTCTCATGCAAGCAGCCTGGACATTGGAAGGTAGATTGTCCCAAGAAAAAGGAGAACAAAGAAGGTAAATCTTACTCACTAATTACTGAAACATGTTTAGCGGTGTTATCTACCGGTACCTGGTGTGTAGATACGGGAGCCACTGATCATGTCTGCAATTCTTTGCAGGGGTTCCAGGAAACCAGACGACTTAGTGAGGGCGAGATTACCATCTACATGGGCAACGCTACGAAAGTGGCGGCAGTTGCAGTGGGAGATGTTTATTTATTTTTTGATAGGAACAAGACTTTGGTTTTGAGGAATTGTCTTTACGTACCTTCTTTTAGAAAGAACTTGATTTCGGTTTCTAAGTTATTTTTGGATGGATATTCTGTTTCTTTTGATGACAAAGTGGTTGTCAAGAAAAATAGGGTTATTATCTGTTTTGGTACGTTGGTTGGCAATTTATATACTCTTAATCCAATAACTCCTACGATGCAACAACTGGAAATTAATAATACATCTTCTAACTCAAATAAGAGAAAAGAACCTTCTAAAATGAACCAAACATATCTTTGGCATCTAAGACTAGGTCACATTAACTTGAGTAGGATTCAAAGGTTGATAGCCGATGGACCTTTGAGTTCATTGGAAGTGGAAAACTATCCGACCTGCGAGTCCTGCTTGGAAGGAAAAATGACCAAGAGGCCTTTTAAAGCCAAGGGGTATAGAGCCAAAGAAGTGTTGGAATTGGTTCATTCTGATTTGTGTGGTCCTATGACTATCCAGGCAAGAGGTGGTTTCGAATATTTTGTCTCATTTATAGACGATTTTTCGAGATATGGGTATATTTATTTGATGCGCCGCAAGTCTGAGTGCTTTGATAAATTCAAAGAGTACAAGGCTGATGTGGAGAAGCGTCATGGTAAATGTATCAAAACACTACGATCTGATCGTGGTGGCGAGTACCTCTTAGGAGAGTTTAGGAATTACTTATCAGAGGCTGGGATTCAATCCCAATTGTCTGCACCTGGTACACCCCAACAGAACGGTATGGCAGAACGAAGGAATAGAACTCTCATGGAAATGGTTAGATCGATGATGAGTTATTCGGAATTACCAAATTCGTTTTGGGGATATGCCCTGGAAACGGCAGCGTATATTCTAAACTTGGTACCTTCTAAGACAGTAACCTCTACTCCCACAGAATTGTGGAATGGGCGTAAGCCTAGTCTTAAACACATTCGGATTTGGGGTAGTCCAGCACATGTGCTGAAGGGAGATGCTGATAAGTTGGAATCTCGTACGGATGTTCGGCTGTTTGTGGGCTATCCTAGAGGAACGAAAGGTGGTTTATTTTATAGTCCTAAGGATCAAAAGGTCATTGTTAGCACAAATGCCCGATTCTTAGAAGAGGACTATGTAATGAACCACAAGCCCACGAGTAAAATTGTTCTAGAGGAAATCAGAGGGGAAATCCCTACCTTAGTACCACTAGTACAAGATGAGATACCACAGGGGTCTGCACCATGTGTCACTAATGATACACAATTACCAAAGTGCCTCGTCGTAGTGGGAGGGTTGTTAGACAGCCTGATAGATTCATGTTTTTGGGAGAGTCTTCGGACTTAGTATCTGGTGAACATGAATCTGATCCTTGGACCTATGACGAAGCACTCCAAGATAAAGATGCAGAATCTTGGCAAAAAGCTATGAATTCTGAATTAGAATCTATGGATTCTAATCAAGTCTGGGAGCTAGTAGAACCACCAAATGGTGTAAAAGCCATTGGATGTAAGTGGGTCTACAAAAGAAAAAGAGGATCAGACGGGAAAGTAGAAACTTTCAAAGCAAGGCTTGTTGCGAAGGGGTACACTCAAAAAGAAGGAATCGATTATGAGGAAACCTTTTCGCCGGTAGCCATGCTTAAGTCTATCCGGATTCTTTTGTTTATTGCTGCTCATATGAATTATGAGGTTTGGCAAATGGATGTCAAGACTGCTTTCCTTAACGGTAGTCTTGAAGAAAACATCTATATGAAGCAACCAGAAGGGTTCGTTGCAAAGGGCAAAGAGCATCTTGTGTGTAAGCTTAATCGGTCCATTTATGGATTGAAACAAGCTTCGAGATCTTGGAACATCCGTTTTGATGAGGTAATCCAGTCTTATGGATTCATTCAATGTCCGGATGAGTCATGTGTATACAAGAAGAGTGATGGAAACGTGGTGGTATTTCTTGTACTATACGTAGATGACATCTTGCTCATTGGCAACAATGTCAAGGTGTTGTCAGACGTAAGGGTATGGCTGTCCAAGCAGTTTGATATGAAGGACTTGGGAGAAGTAGGACATATTCTTGGGATCAAAGTGATAAGGGATCGCAAGAAAAGAATGTTATGCTTATCTCAAGCTTCGTACATTGATACCATTCTAGCTCGTTTTAGCATGCAAAACTCCAAGAAAGGTTTTCTACCTTTTCGACATGGAGTACCTTTATCTAAGGAGATGTGTCCTAAGACACCAAAGGAGATAGAGGACATGAAGGCAGTTCCTTATGCTTCGGCCGTAGGAAGCCTAATGTATGCAATGCTATGTACGAGGCCAGATATTTGTTTTGCCGTGGGCATGGTTAGCAGATATCAAAGTAACCCAGGACAAGGACATTGGACTGCGGTAAAGCATATTTTAAAGTACCTGAAAAGGACTAGAAATTATATGCTGGTTTACCAAGTAGATGATGTGCTTCCTGTGGGTTACACAGATTCTGATTTCCAGTCGGATAGGGACAACAGTAAATCTACCTCGGGTTATGTGTTTACCTTAGGAGGTGGAGCCATTATATGGAGGAGTGTTAAGCAGAAATGCGTTTCAGACTCCACCATGGAAGCTGAGTATGTGGCAGCCTCTGAGGCAGCCAAAGAAGCTGTATGGCTCAGGAACTTCTTGATGGACTTAGAAGTGATTCCTGGTTTGCCCAAAGCTATCACAATTTATTGTGATAACAGTGGTGCAGTGGCAAACTCGAAGGAACCACGAGCCCATAAAACAAGTAAACACATTGAGCGCAAGTACCACCTGATACGAGACATCGTAAAGCGAGGAGAAGTTGTTGTCGCCAAAATTGCATCAGCAGATAACCTAGCAGATCCTTTCACAAAGGCCCTCCCAGCGAAAACTTTTGATGGGCATGTTGAAGGGATGGGAATTAGATGTATGGCGGCGCTTATAGAAGCATAGTCTTTTAGTATAAGTGGGAGATTGTTAGGATGTATACTATAAGCCTAGTTTTTGTATGAACATCGTTTATGGAATGAGAATCACATTGGTCATATGTTTGCATTTTATATTTGTTATATATGTTTATGCAATGTCCAATTAATTTATATTATAGATAACTTGGTGTGTGGTGCCACACAGAAGATCATGTTATCAGTTTCTTATAAATTATAAATAGTAGCTCACAACCAAGATGGATTTGGACAAATCATCGGAATGGTTGTAGTGTAGTTTGGTATTAGTCTGTCTTGACTATAAAACTACACTAGTACACTTTGTGTGTATTGAGTAGGACCATTTGAGGTTGTTCGTTTTATACTGACTATATAATAGAACAAGACCTCTGTTATTATGGATGTACATCTTCTTAATCCCTATATAATAACGGGCACGTATGCTCAGTGTTTATTTCTTTAATTTGCCAATGGGTGAGATTTATTCATAAATCAATAAACTCGGTGAGTTGGGAGATAGCATTGTTTATATGGTGTTCTGTTGATTATAGAAGGAATTCGTGTCCTAATTATTTAGGATGATAATGTCCCCTTGAGGAGCTCATAAGGATTATCATGTAAACCCTGCAGGTGGATTTAATCCGACATGATAATAAGGATGAGTGGTACTACTCTTGGAATTAGATGTAAATTATTTAAGTTGTCAGTAACTTATTTAATTTACGGACATTCGATATCTTAAACACGGGGAAATAAATGTACACATAATAAGAAGGAGCCCATATTAAATATGGGATTGGGATGGTAGTTCAATAATAATTCTCTAGTGGACTGAATTATTATTGATGGACTTCAGTTATGTGTTCGGGCCGAACACAGGATACTAAAGTCCATCAGGAGGCCCAACCCAATTCCTCCTCTAGGTCCCTGGTGTAGCCTATATATAGCTCTTTTCATCAGCGCCTCTCATAACATAGAACACAGATCACAGAAAACACGTGATAAGTGTGAGAGAGCGGAACTGATTTTTCTCGAAGGATCGTTGGCCACGCAACGTTCGAGAAGGGCTCAGAGGAATACATCAGAAGATCAAGAGGTCTACAAGGGTATGATTTCTTTCCGCTGCGATTTATCTTTAGATCCCGATTCCGATAGCATAGGGCCGACGATCCGTCGGTTCCAATACTTATAACCTAGGCCAGCTTACACCGTAGTAGCAACCTAGTTTACTGTCTGCAGCTTCCTGACTCCGGTTCCTTCTCAACCTACTGCAAGCTTCTTCCAGTATCCTGACTCTTCTTCAGCTCAGGATACTTTTACTAGCTTGCTGCTCATCAGCATGCTAGCCCTTAGAAATGTTCTTACTTCTTCTAAGGTTGGTTTTCCCTGTATCTTGGGAAACCAGTACATGATCTTTCCTTGATCATGTGGTGTGGAATCTAGACATCAATACCTTAGGCAAACTGTTCTTTTCTTCTTGAGTTAGTGTTTTGTCTTATCAAGATAACCACTGAAGTATCCCAACACTCTCTCACTCTCTCTTGCCGGAGCAGCTGACCGGAGGTTCGTCGATAATGTGGGAGTAGGCTGGAGGGCTGGCGCCGCCGTGGGTGGCGGCGTCGGAGACGAACAGTTGAAGTATATATATATATATGCGTGCACGTGTGTTTATATGAGTGTGTGTGGTGTGTGCGTGGCTGTTGGCTACTGTTGTGGGCGACGCAGGGTGACGCGGTGACGGGAGGTCGCCGGTGAGTGCCATGGGAGTGGTGGCTGCCGGCCAAGCTGGGAAGTGAGTGTGTGTATATATCGGGTATATGTATGTGTATGGCTGGAAGTGTGTGTTGTGCGGCTGGCAGAAGGTGGCCGGCGACAGAAGGACGTCGGCCGGTGTCCTAGGTGGTGGAGGAGAGTCGTCGGCGGCAGATGGCCGCCGGCCAAGGGCTGGGTTTGGCTAGGGTTAGTATATGTATGTGCGTGTGTGTATAAGCTTACGGTGGTGATGGAGGTTGGAGTTGGGGGGTTGCCGGCGACTGGAAAGTCGCCGGCCGGTGTTCGGAGGTCGGGGGGTGGTCGCTAGCGACTGGAGTCGCCGGCCGGATAGTTTTTAGGTGAGGTTTGGTTTTTGAAAAACTGGGTATCGAAGGTTTTTGCGGTGAGGATTCGAGTACTATTCATCGCCGGTATCCGGCAACGGATGGCCGGAAGTGGTAGCCGGCGGTGCGTGGTATCCGGCGAGCTAGGTGGCGGCGACAGGAGGCAGCGCCACCGCACCGGGTGGCGCTGGGAAGGTGGCATGTTGGTCAGGCCCGGCGCCGGGAGCGCCGGGAGAGGAGCTGCCGAGAAAACTTGGTAGCTGGTCGAGCATCGGGGGGCCTGGCCGAGAAAACTCGACAGCCAGCCGGGTGCCGGGAGCCACGTGCGTATCGTGCGCGCCGATGCGCGCCCGTCGGGTGCCGACGTGCACCCGACACCGTGTTTTCGATCCGAACCTCGTTTTCTTTCCATCGTTCATCCGTATCGAGTCGTCGATGACGAGACGTCGTTGATCGTGGTCCGTGGGCCCGGTCAAAGTCAACCCTTTGACCAAAATTATCATTTTACCCCTAAACTTAAAATGCTCCGTTTGAGCTCTTTTGAACTCCGATTGAGCTCATTCTTTTTCCGTCGTGCCCCAAATTTCATTCTCTATCATTTCAGCCATATGGATTGAATATCCACTATCGTTTCTTCAACTCCAATCTTTAGAGCTCTCGATCCGTCGCGTAGTTAACGAACGTTTTTCCACCGAGAGCTTTTATAGCTTTAATTATACGATGTTAAGGATCTAAGAACACCATAACATATGTAGGCTATCAGTTGGATTGAACATCGAGATACGGGATTTGAGACACGAGATTTGAGACACGGGATCTCTGGTACTCGCTACTCACGTGGTAACTACCGAACAAGATGGGGGTACATTCTAAACCTTAAGCTTTAAGTTTTTGTTAATAAATGCATGAACGATGATAAACGAACGCGTGATATGTGAACCCGTACTTAATAAAATGAACCTCAATTGTGATGCTACGTGAATCTATGATTAGTGAAATGAATCTTAAATGATACGAAATGATTGAATCCTATGTGTTACGTGGGGGTAACTTCTAAACTCTATGTGTGTACTGTTTTCCCTATTTGATATATGAAATGTTGAATCTTATTGTTGACCCCTATTTACTGTGAATGTTACGAGTGTATTGTTTTATTTTGGAGAAAGGACAGGGTGGTCCGTGAATACACCGATAGGTATGGATCGGGTGGTCCATGAATACACCGATAGGTAGGGATTGGGTGGTCCGTAAATACACCACTAGGAAGGGATCGGGTGGTCCGTGAATACACCGCTAGGAAGGGACTGGGTGGTCCGTAAATACACTGCTAGGGAGGGACTGAGTGGTCCGTGAATACACCGCTAGCTGGGAATAGGCTAGGAAATGGTTAGGTCGTCCGTTAAGAAAACGAATACATGCTATGCCTTATATGTGATGTATTTAATTGTCGAATTATTATATCTGTTTAATACGTGATCGGCTTAACAATATTAAAACTTGGAAAATATCCCCACGAGTGTATTCAACGCACTCACCCTTTAATCTGTACTCACACTACAGGAGAAGAAGAGAATCTTGACGTGTAGAGAGAGGGGTGCCCTATCAGCTGTGTCCATCTTCTGGTTTTGGCTTTTAAAGTTATGTTGTTCGTTTGTAAAAGTAAAACTGTATTTCTCATCTTTTTATAAAAGATCCTGATGTTTTTCCGCTGCGTAAGGTTTCAAAACTCCATTTTATTGGTGGTATCCGATGTTCCAAGTGTTCTGCTTTTTATTCTCTCATTTTCTTTCTATTTTATATCAAGCTTGTCTTCTTCTCCTTTCTTTCTTCACGCCCAAAATGAAAAACTCCGATATTTTAAGTGAAAGATTTTGGGGCGTGACAATCGTAGTCTTTTACTAACTCCAACCACCTTCTCTGGCGCATGTTAAGTTCATTTTGTTCGAAGAAATACTTTAAACTTTTGTGGTCGGTGTAGATTTCGCACTTTCCACCATATAGATAGTGTCGCCAAATCTTCAGTGCATACACCACGGCAGCTAGCTCCAAGTCATGTGTTGGATAATTCTGTTCGTGAGTTCTTAGCTGTCTCGACGCGTAGGCTACTACCCTTTCTTGTTGCATCAGTACACACCCTAAACCTTGTTTGGATGCGTCGTTATAGACCACGAATCCCTTCGTCCCATCAGAAATGGCTAGAACTGGCGCGGTTGTCAATCTTCTCTTCAATTCCTGAAAGCTCCTTTCACACTGTTTCGTCCACTGAAATTTAACCTTCTTGCAAGTTAATCGAGTCATGGGAGTGACGATCTTCAAAAATCCTTAAATGAATCTTCTATAATATCCAGCTAGACCCAAGAAGCTTCGTACTTCATTCACGTTGGTTAGTGTCTTCCAATTACTGACTGCCTCAACTTTTGCTTGATCTACCTCGATTCCTTTTGAAGAAACGATATGTCTGAGAAAAATAACCCTGTCCAACCAGAACTCACATTTCTTAAACTTTGCGTACAACTTTTCTTTTCGCAAGATATCCAACGTAATTCTCAGATGTTCCTCGTGTTGACTTTTGTTAGGTGAGTATACCAGAATATCATCAATGAACACTATCACGAAGCTGTCAAGGTATGGGTGGAATACACAATTCATCATATCCATGAAAACTGTTGGTGCATTACTGAGTCCGAAAGGCATTACTACGAACTCATAATGGCCATATCTTGTCCTGAAGGTTGTCTTGGATACATCTTCTTTTTTGATCTTCACCTGGTGATATCCGGATCTCAAATTGATTTTTGAGAATACGCTTGCACCTCTCAACTGATCAAATAAATCTTCGATTCGCGGCAATGAATATTTATTCTTAATAGTTCTTTTGTTCAGCTCGCGATAATCTATGCACATCCGAAACGTTCCATTCTTTTTCTTCACAAATAATACTGGAGCTCCCCAGGGCGATACACTAGGGCGGATGAAACCCCTTCCCAAGAGTTCTTGTAGTTGAATTTTCAGTTCTTGCAGTTCCTTCAGCGTCATGCGATACGGTGCCTTTGACATGGGTGTCGATCCAGGTACCAAGTTGATACCAAACTCGACTTGTCTATTCGGCGGAAGGCCTGACAGTTCTTCTGGAAAAACATCTTCGTATTCATTTACTATTGGCACTCTTTTAACCGAGTGTCTCGTGTTCGAAATTTACTATGTTCACCAACAAGGCCTTACAGTTTTCCTTCTTCAGTATTTTGGCCTCCTGCATAACCGATATTACTCTTGGGCTCGTTCTGACTCGCATTCCAAGGAATGTAAATTCTTTATTTCTAAGTGACTGAAAAATAATCTCTTTCTCCTGACATCTGATTATTGCATGGTTGGCTTGGAACCAATCCATCCCTAAAATTATATCAAAATCTTTTATTTCTAAGACATGCAAATCAGTCGAAAAGATCTTTTTTTCAAAGGCAATAGGTACTTCTCGACACATATGCTGGGTTGTTATGGTTTTTCCGGAGGGTATACTAACATCTAAGGTTCCCGTATTTATTTTATTATCTTCATACTTCAAAAGCTCGTAGAACTTAACCGACATAAACGAATGGGTTGCCCCAGTATCAAATAATACAAAAGCAGGTATATCATATACTAATAACATACCTGCCATGGTTTCTGGTTCGTTAGCAGCCTTGGCTCTAGTGAGGGCAAAAACACGAGCTCTTCCTCATGCTTCTGGTCTCGGCCAAGCACTTGGGCCTATACTCGGATATTTGGGGCAGGATGACACGATGTGGCCCAGTTCATGACATCGGAAACAGCGTCCTATTTTCTATAAACATTGTCAAGTATGAGTTTTCCCACACTTGGGGTAGGGGACTTGGTCTCGAGAAATGGAAGCATTCGAAGTTTCACTCGGTATTGGCGTTCTAGGCTGATTAAATACTGGAGGTCGATTCTGATTAAAAACTGGTGGTCGATTTTGATTAAAAACTAGAGGTCGACTTATACTTGGTCCCTCCCATTTCCATTTTTCTGGTAAGACTAACACCCTTTTTGGAAGCATTGATTCCAGCCGTATGCGTGAAGTAATCTCTTGAGCTCTTTCTATAATCTCTGCATAAGTCATCTCGCCTTGTTCGGCCAGGATGACACCTATTTCCTGGCGTAGACCCCTACTGAAACGCCTGGCTTTCTTTGCATCTGTATCCACTAGGTGAATCGCGTATCGACTTAGCTGGTTAAACTTTCTCTCGTACTCGCCAACAGTCATCTGTCCCTGGCGAAGGTGTAGAAATTATGTCTCTTTTTTGTCTTTATAAGACTATGGCAAATAGTTCTGCATAACTATCTCTTTAAAGTTCATCCAGGTCATCGCGTTCCTCCTATCTGCTGTTAAAGTTCTTTCGTATGACTCCCACCAGAAACTGGCCTCTTCAGTAAACTGGAAAACAGCGCATGATATCTTCTGTGCATCAGTGCATACAAGATGTGCAAAAAGTCGATCTAGACTCCTTAGCCATTCTTCAGCATTCCCTGGTTCCCCATTTCCATTGAAGATTGACGGATTAAAGCGTCGAAATTGCTCGATTATTAAGTTCACCTCGCTTCGATGTCGAAGGAGGTGGTGCCATTCGTGCCGTATTCAACTGTTCTGCTAAACCCTTTAGTACATCAACCAAATTTCCGATCACTCCATCATCGCTCTGCTGTTGAGGCTCCTCAGTCTATCCATAATGCTCCTCTGCTTGTTTAGTAGGCTCATTGACTGGTTGTAAAATTCCGACGAGGTCGACCTCGAGGCATAGTTCTCTATCTATTATCTCATAAAATTTCAACGATCAGGTATTACATCGTTGTTTGTATACATAGAATATAAATGCCAAACATGAAAAAAAAGACAAAAACTCATTAAAACAACAAAATATATACGTTGGAATCATGTATTTATACATATCTGCAAAAAGATCATCATATGTCATACATAAGACTTCAAATATATATTTACTTTTAAAGCTACCCTATACTTATATTCCAGCAAAAATTAGGCAACTACTACGTTAGTCCGAAAATACGTACTACTTCCTATCAAAAGCTACGTTATACACACATATATATATACATATAGGTTGTTTATCATCATCAACATCCTAAGATCCTTTCATCTATGCGGCAGCAGCAGGAGGTGATGGGGGTCCCTGTAACCCCGGTGCTCTGTCCACTGGAGCATCCTCGTCTAAATCCTCCTCTGGATCCTCCTCATCCTCGTCCTCCTCTTCGTTGTTGAACTGATCGTATGGGCCCTGCTCGAGAGTCGTCGGTAGTCCGTGGCGGCCCCATAAATCTAACATGTGTCGTGCTACCCTACCAAAGTCGACAATGGGGCTGTCATCCTCTATGTCATAAACTATCTCGTCTCGAATAACCATATGTGCTCTCACTGCCCATTCATTAGGCAGTGTATCTATCAAACGGGTACACGCCTCCAAACACCTAATACTCCCTCCTGCCTCCCGTCAATAATGATATAGTCGGGCTATGTGTTCTCTTACGGATACATCTCCTACCACCTGACTGTCATAAAACCGTCGCCTCATCCTTGTAGCTAACGTCTCTACCACCGGTGGGACCCTCTTCCTAGCAGTTAACCTAGGCCTAGGCATCTGTTATACATCCATTCACGTAAGTTCATAATAAAATCACTTTAAAAGTATCACTTCAATTTCATGTCACAGACAGGCAAGACCAACACCCTTCAAACACATAAGAATAACAAACACATAACATTCATATACCTTTCAGCAGATCCATCGGAGGGGGTGTGAAGAGAGATACATTTACATAGTAACATTCGGAAACCAGATATTTATAAACATATTTTGAAATTGAGCAAGCTCTACAAAAAGTAGAGTCAAGCTCTGATACCAAAACTTTCACGCCCTAATTTACGTTTTCTTTTACAAAATATCAGAGTTTAATAAATTCTCATTTGGGCGTCCAACGACTTCGTTAAAACACAGATTTCCAACACAAAACCCCTACTTTGCAAATAAGAGTAAAATCACCACAACAACCTGTCTCATAAAACGAGTCCTGAAGCAGCAGAAGACGACATTTATTTTGTTGATATTCGGTTAAAACTGTACAGATTTACAAGGAGGTGTACCAAAACATTTCAATTAACACTCCTTATTTGAACAAAACATAACAAAAACCATGTCTCTTTCACCCTCCTTCCGATCGGCTGCATCCTGTAAAATAGAATCACTTAAGAGAGGTGAGTGCATAAAAACACTTAGTGGGGTGGGATTGGTGAGCAATTAATAACATCGAGGAAAAACATAAACATTTCATTCAATAGCACTTAAACACGATTCTGAGCCGTCGTAGAAATTATTATTATGGTTCTGAGCCACCGTAGCACCGTTCTGAGCCGTCTTATTATATATATTATTGTAACCACATTGATTCACTTTTCATTTAGTTCACATTCATTCGCACTTCGCAGTAACACATATAATGCAATCTTCATTACCCAAACATATACGTTTCATATAAACATATAATTTCACGTTAATAAACCAAAGAAACATATACGTAATACAGGAAATTTACCCCCACATTTATTTCGTTCCATATGAGACACATAATTGCAAATAGGCACAGAACTTTTCATTAAATTGTAAAAGGACGTAAAGGTGAAAACGAGTAAGTTACCCCACCTCTATCAAATACCATTTCGGAAGGTTGTTACATGTCAAGCCTGCCTAAACGCGTCCTTCGTTCGAGTTTCCTACAATATATAAAGATTTTGTTTTAGCGTCCAAACTTGATTATTCGTAATTTGAAGCAAACGTTAATCGAGAATAAAGAAGAAGGGTTTGTAAAAAGAATGGTTGAGTGTAAAAGGATAGCTCGTATCATTTTGAAAAACGAGCATTCATAATAGAGAACGACTTAATAGTGAAAAACAAAGACATAAAATACAAATTGTAGAAAACCCGATGCTCGTGTTTAGGGCTTATGTAGCCCCAAACTGTAGTAATTAGGGTTTTATACCCAACTAGGAAATAAAAGGTGGAAAATGGCATTTTCAGAAGTTCACTTGGAATTTGGGGGTCAATCTGCAGTTTATTGAAAGTTTAGGGTAAAACTGTAAATTTGTGAAGGTTTTTGGGATGTCATATGCCACTGCTCATATATCTGGGGGTTAATTCGTAATACCCCAAGAGGTTAAGGGCCAAAACTTAAATATCAAGATTTTAGGGTTCATAATTAAGTCCTTGAATTTCATTATAAATGATGCCCCTTCCCCCAAAATCACCCAAACCCATCGTCCTCCTTCCCCCAACCTACTGTCCCTCTGCCGGTGACCGCCGTCGCTGGCGATTCACTCACAACCACCAGTATACGAACACTTCAACACACTCCTATACACACCCTTCAACACATATACACTGCTCACCCACACACTCTTGCCGGCGTAACCTTGCACCGGAAGCCCCTTTACGGCGTCAACATAGTGACAAGGCAAGACAGGAAGAAGAGTGAGAGATAGAAAGAAAAGAAGAAAAAGAAAAAGAGAAAAAAAGGAAGAGTCGTTGCGTCTTTCCGGCGACTTACACGGCGGCGGCGGTTTGGAGTACCGAACCCATACCCGTAACGGGCTCGGCGAGTTCTATCATATATTTTGAATCTTTATCAGAGAAAAGGGAGCGGTGGCTGACGAGGTGGTGGTAGTCGACGAGGAAGAAGAAATGAGAGGGGAGAGAAGATAATTTCCTTTTCCTTATTCAGACTTCTTTTTTTTTCTTTTGCTTCTGTCACAACTCAAATTCCTTGATACAAATTAAAGGTGAGTGAGGTGGCATTGAGTAGAGTAGGGATGTGTCAAATTTTGGTGATGAGAGAGAATAATAAAGCTTGAGGTGTCAAAATAATTGAATCATGCAACTTGGGTGAAAATACCTATGGCTCAACACATATAAATTTGCTAATTACTTATGCATCACTAATTTAACGTCCAAAAATTATATTATTACACTTTTTAAATTATTTAGTGGGGTGTTATATCAATAATTTTAGTAATTTTAATAATCTCCGTGTAATAACCCCCGTTTAATAATTAAAGCAACATAATTTACTAATCCCCATTTAATTATTTTAATAATTCGGGGTTTAATAATCCCCATTTAATAATTAACACAACATAATTTTCATATTTCCCATTTCATAATTTTAATAATTTTAATATTCCTCGTTTAATAATTAAAATAACATAATTTAATAATCCACGTCTTATCCACCTCTGCTAATTTGATGAACTAAAAAACCCTGCTTTATAAGTTCGATATATTTATTTTCCACATCGATAGTAAGACAATAATTCGTATATGTACTTTCAATCTGCATATTAATTAATAATTAATATGAACATTTTTTCCGTTATTTTAGTCGATTGGGTACATTCAGAGTGTTAGGTCCGGTAGACATACATTAACGGTTATACTCCTATTAGCATAGTGGACGAAATAAAGAAGATCTTACGGCGTACTTCTGAGGATTGTGTAAGGGACTTTGAGAGGACGTGTTTTGCCAATTTTTTTTGTTGGGGTACCCAGTGTGACAGTTGCAAAGGCTTTATGTATGCCCTTATGTCACGTGAGGTGCGTGGGCACGAAACCACCTTGGATGAGGCGTGGTTTCTTATTGGTCGAGACCATCGTTTATGCCGGTTCTCTATAGGAGAGAGTTCGCCCTGGTGACCGGTTTAAGGTTTGGCGACTCCGAATTCAACCCGATTGTTCTTCACATGCACATGAAGACGGTGTTTTTTGGCAAGTCTGTTCACTTACCCATCTAAAGATTACTGTGGTGGATCTTCGTTGTAGATTTAATGATGGGGAGTTCGTTGAGCATCGGGATAACATGATGAAGATTGCCAAGATTCTCCTCCTGTATAGCATTCTACTTGGAGTCGACCCAAGAACCACTTCAGTTGACTTCTGGGTTTGGGATTTGGTGGACCAGGAGGAGTATTGGGAGAGTTTTTCATGAGATAAGATTTCTTATCTTAACTTGATGAGCAAAATCAAACAGCTACCATCCACAATGCTGAATCTAGTGCGAAACAGGCCCCCGATGTACCACTTTTACGGATTCTCATTAGCCCTTATAGTTATTATTAATTGTCACACTATAATGTTTTCATATTTTGAGTTTTTGTTCAATTTACCCATATCATGAATTGTGCTTGAAATTTTCTAGATATGGGCTTTCGAGGCGATTTTGTCCACCCGTGATTATGCCGGATATCTTCTTATGGATGCTCACAATTTATCGTCATGGTTTTTGAAGTGGTCGACGAAGATTCCTGAAAATAACGTGTCGAGAAAGTTGGATGAGAAGGTATGTTGATGTACAAAAATGATTTTCATTATGCGTACTAAGGGTCATTCGAAGAGGTCTACTGTCGTCTTGTCTATCGGAGGGACTGCATTTGTACATGTTGGTGGTCCTCAGGTCGGGGAAACTCGACTTCCGGCTCCTACACGGAGGTCATCCCGGATGACCCGGCCGATACGGCGGAGTTTTGGGCCACAAGCCCCGTTATCGTACTTGATCTAGATCAGAGTATATATCATGGTCACATGCTGCAGATCGTAGAGGGAGACGAGGGTTTGACGGATGAGCCGAGGAAGGTCCCTATATCGGAGATGTATGAGATTCCGATATAGAGGGATTACGAGTTGCTGACCTATCAGACAGTTTCTTTCATTCTACCCACAGTCGCAGTATTATCATGATGATATGCCCAGTAATGCACAACATTCATCCCCCTTCGCCGATCATGATGAGATACCCCGTTGTTCGCCACACACATCCTCTTTCGCTTTCTATGATGAGATGCCCCGTTATTCACCACAGACATCTCCTTTTACCGATCAGGTGGGTCTATCATACACGAATGCCGAAGATAGTGACATGGATAGCCAGCTTCTCCATTCGATGAGGGAAATGTTGAACACAAGCATTGAACGGGTACAAAATTACATGGGCCAGCAATACTCCGATCTCCGGCAATACGTAGAGGATACGATACGGGATGAGGTACAGAGTTTGGAGTTGGAGATTCCAAACATGATTCGATTTGAGTTGTCAAACTACTACGACCAGAGACCCTCATTCCATGAGTCCTACTATCCTCCAGTAGAGCAGGATGAGCAAGATCTACTAACACATAGACCCTCATTTCATAAGTCCTACTATCCAAAGACAGAGCAGGATTATGGGCAATATTTGCCAACATATAGACCCTCGTTTCATTACTCCTACCATCTAGAGGTAGGGTAGGATAGGAAAGATTTGGCAACACAGCAGGATGTTAGTCATTGGTCTACTCCCATTGAGCTGTCGACCACTAGTTTCCATAGGGACAACATTCACCTATACATTTTGATATGGGGACTTCCACGGCTGGTGATGCACGGTCGAGACACACACCGGCTGAAGGTGGAGGGGGTCACGATATTCCAATGTCTCATACGATATCCCTAAGATGAGTGTCGGTATTCGACATGTACGATTGAGAGCACCGAGTAAATATGTCCTGGGTCCATTCGTAAAGGGTAAGAGACATGGAAGACTAAAAGCACAAGAGGATGAGTTCGAGAAATACTTGGCCTCCGACGATTCTGCCGAACAGTTAGTTACATTCTCAACAAGGCTTTTTAACAATTTATTTGTAATTAATGTCAAACTGAGCCTCTGACATATTAGTTTACTCATCATTTTAGGGTTAATGTGGGGACAGGCTACTCAGTTGGTCCTCATTTTTTCAGTACATTCGTGGCTCCGAGTGTGGATGTCGAGTGTCAGGTACGTATTCTGATAAAAACACTTAGTCTGTACACAAAACATACGTACTATGTTATTATCACGTTGTGAGTGTAGAGATTATTGTTGTTGTGCTGTAGCTGATTGATGCATACCTCGGAATTCTTCAGACGTCAGCAAAGTTTATCGGTGTTAGACACGATCCACGTGTAGTTGGCAAGCTCCAGATAGTAGACATACATTTTTTTATAATGATCCTTCATCTAATGTTTTATTATTCACTATTATCTGATAAACTAGCACTCACAAGTAATTATATTATTTTCTGTAGGAAAAGTGCAAGCGAATTTGGGATTAGGCGCACGCCGGTGAACCAGATAAGATCAATACGACTTGGCTCCACGATCTGAGAATTTTCCGGCTTCATCTCTAAATGTGTTGCTTCCCTACGTCAAAGGTGAACATCCTAAATGGGGACACATTAGACCATGGTGGAACGATGTTGATAGTGTAAGTTTTACTTTAATGAGCACATTAAATGTATCATATATAGGTTATAATTAATTGACATAGATAACATTCTGTGTCATGGTTCAAGCAGATACTGACGGTGATGAACCTCCAAGAACATTGGATGGCCAGTGAGATTATGCTCAAAGAAGGACGTGTTGTGTTTTTTGATAGCATGATGTACACTTAAAACAAGTACAAGGAAGACAGGCGCTTGCAACAGACACTGCCGATCTGACGTGTTCTTCCAGCCCTTTTAGAGTACAAGGCCTTCAACCATAAAAGACGAGAGGAAGGTCTTGATGCTTTTGATGTCTCCGTTGAGTATCAATTGTTCGTAGGAGAGAGTGTCAAGTGTTATGTACAGGAGGACAACTGTTCTTGCGTTATATTTGCCTTGATGACCATCGAGAGTTATCTGACTCGTACTTGGCCTAGATCCTATTTAAGCGATGGTATAGATAAGATTAGGCGACGGATGGGTTTCGACATATATAGATGGAGTACCGATGGAGATAGTTGCCCTCGATTTTTTTTATCATTAGTGTTACATTTCGGATCATGCTTTTGATTTTCTTTTTTGGAGAATTGAACTTGTATATAGGATCTTTTTGTCTTTTGATGTTATTGACAAACCCATTGTCTCCGTATTTATGTCTTTATGCTGGTAAAATGTTATTCATATTCATAAATCATCCATTGAGTCTAGTATATAAGGTTCAACCCCCATGATAATTTACATTGACCATAGCAAATTTTATTTCAAAATTGAGGTGGACACTAACAGGATTTTTAACAACAATCGTTACAAAGAATTAACAGAAATTTACATACCACTAATGAATTACATGAAAAAACCAATTGTAGCAATTAGTGTTTTTTGGAGATAATAGTCTACATCAAATGATATTAATTGATACATACTTTTGTTTATTCACTTCAAGGTCATGAAAACAATTTATTGAGAAATATACGTGATACATACCATAAATATGATGGTCTAGAAATAATATACTATCAGTTAGAGTTAGGATTTGGATTGATAGAGAGGACATTTTTTTCTTGTATGTTCTTCCGAACGACACCAACTGCATTTTTTATGTCTTCTCGTCTTTATTGTGTTGTGAGCTGGTGTTGGATTTTCCTTACCGAGTGAACCTTCACATTCATCTTGGAGTATAGGCATAATGTTTTCGGTACATCTAGCTATGTGGTGCCCGGATCTGCCACAACGACTACATGTCCCTCTGGTCTTTTTTCATCCAGAAAACTCACCTGTTGAAGGAATTCATTTACCTTTGGGTCGATCAGCTTGTTTTGGTTTGTTAGGCGCTCGACAAAGTACTTTACGAATATCATCCGACACGATCTAATCTTGTGCTTCGGGTACATCGTTAATATCACCAGCCCACATTCCCCTCAAAGACCTCATCGTGTAGTACTCTAACACGTATACAGTCACAGATTGGTTCGTAAAACTGTATGCAAAGTTTATTGGGAGTGTTTTTTGGTGTAAGCTTATATCAAATTAGAACAAGTAAGAGAAGACAATAGAGTGTTTATGGTAAAGTACAAACCTTATTGCGGCACATGCATGCGAGCATTATATCAAGTCCATCTGGAAAATGAAACAGGTGCATTGATTTGAATTCAGGTCAACGATGAAAATCTTAGGACGGTCCGTGACCTTGAATTTGTGGCATCCAAGCATATCCACAAGCATTCGAGAACACTATTGTTGGATCCCAAGTGGTCAGAGGTTCAGAGGGGGGTGAATGAACCTCTAACGATTTTTCAAACTTTACAAAAACATATAACTAAATAACAGGTTTCTGTCTCACTTGGAGAACAATATCCTATCTCGAGTCAGCAACCTGGCCCTTGGCTGAATCAGGTTACTGTCCCGGTTTCAGAATGCAACGCAGCGGAATAAACTTGATAGAGTTTCTGATGAAAACCAGTTTTCTTTTCCAAGTATGATTTTGCAACACGTGTTTTAATAGTATGCTTATAGATGATGCAACAGAATAGATATGCAAGTAAAACAATATAACAAATAAAGTAAGCAGTAAACACATATGGCTTATAGTGGTTCGAAGGTGGTGTAATCCTTCTACGTCCACTCTACTCCTTCTCTGAGGAGGAACTTCGTTATGGTCAGTTTGCTTTACAAGACTCGTCTTTACAAACCTCTTCCAAAACAAGTTATACCTACAAGAATCCCAGATTCCTGGGTCTAAACACCCACACAGGGTATACACACTCCCACACAGGGATATTGTTGGGTCCCAAGTGGTGTCCGAGGTTCAGAGGGGGGTAAATGAACCTTGGTCGATTTTGAAAATATATTAAAACTTATTATTCTGCAAGTTACTTGAACTTGCAGCGCCAGTCAGTTACTGCTTATAGCACTAGGATGCAGTACTGCACGCTGTAACTTGAGTTTTATACACAGCGGAAAAATAGAGCTTTTAAGACACAAGACTGGCTGGTTTTCTCAGATATGATCATTTTCAAAATGTTTTATGCATATAACAGAGATATATGAAGGATAAAGCGCAGATAAGAAAGTAATAAAACACCTATGGCTTATAGTGGTTCGAAGGTGGTGTAAGTCTTCTACGTCCACTCTATTGCTACCTCGAGCAGGAACTTTGTTAAGCAAAATTGAATTACAGGACACTCTTTAACAATCTATCAACTTACAAAACTAACCACCTACTAAAGTCCAGCATCCACACAGCAACTGCAAACTCTAAAGGCTAACCCACACAGGGTTCCACACACCCACACAGGGTTCCACACTCCTACACAGGGAAGTTGCCTAACACTTAGACAACTATACATACAACAAGGATCTCTCCTATCAACTGTATAACACCTAAAACAACCTAAGCACACAACTTCAAGGTTAAAAAGAAAATAAAGATCTTCAACTGGTGAGGAGCAGTCTTGGTCTCTGAAAGCTCATTTGTTGTTGTAGACCTGCTCTTAGAAGGTTAAGTGGCTGAACATGTGAAAGCTAAAAAGCTTTGGATGATATGTGAGTTTCCTCTCGACTCTGTTCAGCAATCTCTTCAATCAGCCACACCTTCTATTTATAGATCTTGAGAGTTTTTATCCATTGGGAAGTATCCGTTGAAGAGAGATACTTCTCATTCTTTGAAATCAAGCTCTGATCTCCAAGATCTTCTTTGTGGTTGCATTAAATGCATCTGAGCTTCTTGACCAAAGGCATGACTTGCATTTAATGCGACTTGACTTTTCTCTTTGGAGCTTTTAATGTGGTGATTGCGGCTCGCAGCTTTCTGCAGTGCGTCAGTCCACGTGGCATCTCGGCATTGGCTCCGTGTCTGCAACTTCAGTCTTCTCTCGAACGGCTCTATTCAATCTTTCTTGGATCTTCAATCCTCGTACTGCATTTATTCTTTCTTGGATTGCAGGATACTTCTTCAGTTGACTGTTTGTCATTGGCGTTGTATCCTAGGTCTGCTTGCAGCTGTTAGTTCTTTACAGCGCTGCTGTAACTTAGACCTTCTTGCAGTATCTTCATACAGTACTGATGTATCCTTTCTTCCAGTACTCCTGTATCTTCTTCTTGCAGTGATGCTGCATGCCGTTCTTACTTACTTTGCTGCAATGTTGTA
This sequence comes from Scutellaria minor, assembly GCA_954870855.1. Taxonomy (NCBI): domain Eukaryota; kingdom Viridiplantae; phylum Streptophyta; class Magnoliopsida; order Lamiales; family Lamiaceae; genus Scutellaria; species Scutellaria minor. Next base: position 9,471,599 of record OX940729.1, read on the forward strand.
ACTGCCTTCTTGTAGTGTTGTTGTATATGCTTTCTTGCAGCAGCTTCTTGCAGACTCAGCTTCCTCAGTAACCTCTGCTGCTGTAACCTGGATAGGTTCTTGTAAGCGTGTAGCAGCAACAACATCAACCTCCTCATGAGGTGTCTCTAGCTGTTTAGTGGTTACCTCAGCTTCTTCTCGAACATCCTCTAAGGATACTGTCTCAACAGTCGCCCCTTCAGAGGTTTTCTTATCCTCAGAGAGTGTTGTCAGAACAACAGCCTCGCCTGAGGTCTTCAGCAAGGACCCTGTCTTCAACTGGTCCAGTAACCTCAACAACCTCTGCTGCAAGTATGGGTTCTTGCAGCTCTTGTCGGTTTCTTGCAACAGCTTACTTGCTTTCTGAATTCTCCTTTTAGAACAGCTTTCTCACAGCCTGCTGACAGCTTCCTCCAGTATCCTAACTCCTTTCTACTAAGGATACTTCTTCTAGCTTGTTGTTCCCTACAACATGCTAATCCTTAGAAGTGTTCTTACTTCTTCTAAGGTTGGTTTTCCTTGTCTCTTGGTAAACCATTACATGATCTTTCCTTGATCATGTGATGTGGAAACTAGGCATCAATACCTTAAGCAAACTGTTCTTATCTTATTGTGCTAGTGTTTTATCTTATCAAGATAACAACTGAAATATCCCAACAGATACACTCCCACACAGGGAAAGATAGCCTACACAAAACTAATCAAACATAGCAAGGATATAATCCTATCAACTAAGTACACCAATAAAACAACCTAGCACACACAACACAGTGGTTAAAGGAAAATGTTTCTTCAACTGGTGAGAAGCAGTCTTGATCTCTGTAAGCTCTATTGTTGATGTAGACTGCTACATGAAGGTTGAGTGGCTGAACATGTGAAAGCTTTGAGAAGCTTTGGAAGGTATATGAGTTTCTTCTTAACTCTGTCCAGCAAATTTCTTCCATCAGCTACACCTTCTATTTATAGATCATGCGAGTTTTAACCGTTGGGAAGTATCCGTTGAAGAGGGATCCTTCTCCCATTTGAGTTAAAGATTTTATCTCCAAGATCTTCTTTGTGGTCGCATTAAATGCATCTGAGATATTCCTGACATGAGCATTTAATGCCCATACTTTTGCTTTTGGACCTTTCTAACATACCTGCTGACCTGTCAAGTCGGTATGAGTCCAAGGTTGAAGTTCATGCAACGACTAATTGGAGTCAGTTAGCTTTGCTTTTCTTTACGCTGCATGCTCTTCCTGATACTGCCTGAGAGGGAGTAGTTCTTATCTTTTCAACCAAGTCTGTTGGTTACTTCCTACTCTTTCTGTAGATAGTGGGTCCTTCCTACTTGCTGCTCAGGATGTGGTTCCATGCTGCTTCCTATTCCGTACCAGGATTCTATTTCAGATCAGCTTCCTGTTCCTAAAACCTGTAGTCAGCTTCCTGTCACTGTATATTGTTTTGCTGCTTTGCTCTTTTAGCTTTCTTCCATTGCTTGCTGTTTGCTGCTTCCCTGATTGCAACATCCAGTATTCTGTATCAGCTTCCAGCTTCCTGTTCTTAGAAGATTCTTATATCTTTTAAGATTGGTTATTTCTTTTGTACAGGATTCTGCTTGCTTCTCTGCTTTCTGTTTCTCTTTCAGCATGCTATCTACTTCTTGCAGTATCTTATCTGCTTCTTTATGCAGATACTTGCTGTTTTCAGTTTGTTGTTCCCTACAGTTTGCTGACCCTTAGAAGACTTATTCCTGTTTCTTCTAAGGTTGGTTTTCCTTATACCTTGGGAAACCATTTCATGATCCTATTCATTGGCAGATAAGCTTATGATCATGTTAGTACGTGGAAGCTTCTTTTGGCAACTTTCATTATCTTATTATGCATCCTGTTTTGTTATGCACTCTGTTTGTCTCATCAAGATAACTCCTGAAATATCCCAACAACTATCATGTACAACTTTTGTCAGATTGTGTTGTCTATCTTCAGCAACCGTTCTTCTCTCGTAAAATGACTTTTTTATTATCCGTCAGGCTCCCTCCAGAAATAAACAAACAAGCAGCCTCCATACCCAAAGAAGATGAGAATTTCACGTCTCGACAGCATTCGCCGTCATGAAGTTAAATCTTCAAACCGGGTAGTTTACGCTCGACCATCTGCTCTTATTTATTTTGTTTAATGTATTGAGTGTACCTTGAACCTGTAATGCATTCAGATTGTTCATGTGCCTGAAAAAAACAAGAAGAAAGATTTTTAGAGATTTTATAACGACAACATGTGTATGTATATAAAGAAGACAAGTGAATTATTGAAACTGAATTGATTTATAACTTACCTCTCGAACTCATCACAATCATAACAATATGCAACCTTCTTGAAAATTCCAACCAAATATGATCCATAACTTGCTAAATTTTGTTGAAGATGAAAGCAACACAGCCCTTGGGTTGCTTCTGGGTATGTCTCGATGATGTCATTTTCAATGCTAAGGTGTTGATCAGACACAATAAATAGTTGATCTGGACATCCAAATGCTGAACAGACATTTTTCAAAAACCATGTCTAAGATTCATCATTCTTGACATTTCCTATGCCAATTGCGAGAGGAAATATTTGATCATTTCCATCTTGTGTAACAACGACAAATCCAATACTTTTATACAAACCTTTCAAGTGACACCCATCCACCACAATTACCGGCCGTGAATATCTTACCAATCCCGCAATTGAGGTGGCCAATGAAAAAAACATGAATTTAAATTTTCCATTCGAATTGGTCTCCAAGTCTGTATAAGTACTAGGATTAGTATACTTCAACACCTGCAAGTAAGATGGAAGCATCCAAAATGAATTCTTTAGGTCATCGTAAATGAGGAACATTGCATGATGTTTTGTCTTCAGTGCAGACCTATAACTGAGGATCAAACCATATCACCGGTGTATTTTCTCAATGATCCCCTTGGGCTCGATAGTTGATTTCTCCTTCCGAAGTGTGTCTGTAAAGTACTCACCGATCAAAGTAAAATGAAGTCGATGTGGAGAACTACGGTTCAGATATGAAGAACAACTGGGTTGCAAAACACTCTTTGAGATTTTCCAAATCTCATATTTCTCGATTGCATGAAGTATGAAAGGACAATTTTTTGTCTACTGTTAGGATGTATACTATAAGCCTAGCTTTTGTATGAACATCTTTTATGGAATGAGAATCACTTTGGTCATATGTTTGCATTTTATATTTGTTATATATGTTTATGCAATGTCCAATTAATTTATTTTATAGATAACTTGGTGTGTGGTGCCACACAGAAGATCATGTTATCAGTTTCTTATAAATTATAAATAGTAGCTCACAACCAAGATGGATTTGGACAAATCATCGGAATGGTTGTAGTATAGTTTGGTATTAGTCTGTCTTGACTATAAAACTACACTAGTACACTTTGTGTGTATTTAGCAGGACCATTTGAGGTTGTTCGTTTTATACTGACTACATAATAGAACAAGACCTCTGTTATTATGGATGTACATCTTCTTAATCCCTATATAATAACGGGCACGTATGCTCAGTGTTTATTTCTTTAATTTGCCAATGGGTGAGATTTATTCATAAATCAATAAGCTCGGTGAGTTGGGAGATAACATTGTTTATATGGTGTGTTGTTGATTATAGAAGGAATCTGTGTCCTAATTATTTAGGATGATAATGTCCCCTTGAGGAGCTCATAAGGATTATCATGTAAACCCTGCAGGTGGATTTAATCCGACATGATAATAAGGATGAGTGATACTACTCTTGGAATTAGATGTAAATTAATTAAGTTGTCAGTAACTTATTTAATTTACGGACATTCGATATCTTAAACACGGGGAAATAAATGTACACATAATAAGAAGGAGCCCATATTAAATATGGGATTGGGACGGTAGTTCAATAATAATTCTCTAGTGGACTGAATTATTATTGATGGGCTTAAGTTTTGTGTTCGGGCCGAACACAGGATACTTAAGCCCATCAGGAGGCCCAACCCAATTCCTCCTCTAGGTCCCTGGTGTAGCCTATATATAGCTCTTTTCATCAGCGCCTCTCAGAACACAGAACACAGATCACAGAAAACACGTGATAGTGAGAGAGAGCAGAACTGATATTTCTCGAAGGATCGTTGGTCACGCAACGTTCGAGAAAGGCTATAGGAATACATCAGAAGATCAAGAGGTCTACAAGAGTATGATTTCTTTTCGCTGCGTATTTTTTATGGATCCCGATTCTGATAGCATAGAGCCGGCGATCCGTCGGTTCCAACAATTGGTATCAGAGCCACAGTTTCTGGTTTTATGCAATTGGATCGGTTAATTATTATGATCTTATGCTATATCATATGTTTTATGTTCAGATTGTATGATAGTAGGATTGCATAGGATAACTCGGTTTTGCAGGTTACCTATATATCCAACTATTATGGTCTGTATGTATGATTTATGTATGATCTAAACCCTCGAACCTGTCGAGGTTTTTATTTTGGGTTGGTTGCATGGATGTAATAGTAAAAACACGGTGGTTTGTCGTGTTAGGTTTTACGTATTCCTGTTTTGTTTTCGATGTAATTCTGTTCGATCTCTTTTGATATAATCTGATCGTTCTAGTTTCTGTATAGAAGGTAGATGTTCGAACTAGATTCTGTATTGGATTGGTAGATGTTCGAACTAGATTCTGTATAGGATTCCTGTTCGATCGAGACTCCTATTCGAACTAGGATTGGTGTTCGAAGGGGCTGTTCGATCAGATTGCCAGGTGCTAGAACAGTTCGCTGGATGTTGCCTCGATCAGGGTTCGCTGAGATTGGTGCTGATTCTATGCAACAGCTCGAGGGATTTGCGCAACAACCTGCTGGATTCGCTGGATGTTGACGCTGATTAGGGTTTTAAACCCTTTTTTTTTCCCCGTTTAGCAGGCAAACATTAGATCGAAGTGGCCATAATAGTTGGATTTATTTTATTCCATATTTATTGCCTATCTATATGTTTGTTGTTTTATCTAGCATGCTTTATTTGTTACATGTTTGCGCATGCTAAATTCCCTCATTTAAATAACTAAGTGGGAGAGGGATTTATTTTGAATAAATCCCATAGCCTCCATTACTGGTTTGTAAGTGATGCATTTAAACTTACACGTTGGCTTTGAGTGCCTTCTTCCACATCGGATGAGTTTGATTGCAGATCACTGGATCAAACTTCCTCTATGGATAATTATAGAAAATTATTTAGGAGCGTATGATCTTCTCCATCTGAAGAGATACAATCCTAGATAATGGACTTAGTATTAAGTAATGGTACACACTTAGGTGCATATGATAGTATCCTCCCCATCGGAGTAAGTGCTGTTGTTTGCATGGCTAAAGTTAAACCAACTATTAATTTTATTTTGTTTGACAAGATAATGAAATTAATGGGTAAAACCTCCTCTAACGAATGTTTGAATTAGTATACGTCCACACTATCGTGGCATACGAAATTCACGGTGTATTGAGGTGTTGGTGAATTTAATTATATTGTTTGAGGGAACAATATAGGCTTTAAATTCAATATGTTATGACCTGTGTATTTATTTATTTATTTATATGATTCTCAGGTTTTCATTATGTCTTTCAATCCACTTGCTGTTATTCTCAAAGAAAACAAACTTACTGGTCCTAATTATATTAACTGGAAAAGAAACCTGGATATTGTCCTAACTGCTGAAGAGTACAAGTTTGTACTCCATGAGCACTGTCCTGACATGCCTGATGAAAACTCTAGTGAAGAGGAGAAAGTGTATTATAGGAAGTGGGTTAAGGCAGATGAGATGGCGCGGTGTTATATTTTGGCTTCCATGTCTAATGTACTGCAACATCAGCATCAGGCCATGCCCACTGCCTATGATATGATGCACAATCTCAAAGAACTCTTCGGACACCAGAGTCGGGCTTCCAGACAGGAGGCAATGAGAAACTTAATGACGACCACCATGTCTGAGGGGACACCTGTGAGTGATCACGTCCTTAAGATGATGGCTCATTTGAATGAGATGGAAGTCCTTGGAGCTGAAATCGATGGGGAAACCCAGGTCGATATCGTGCTCCAAACACTGCCTAAGAGTTTTGAGCAGTTCCGCCTTAATTATAACATGAACAAAATGATGTACTCCTTGGCGGAACTTCTGACAGAACTCAAATCGGCAGAAGGACTATTTCGTCAAAGTTCTCAAGCTTACGTTGCTGAAAATGTTTCTACTTCTAAACCGAAAGGTGGAAAGAAGAAGAAGAAACAGAATCCTTCGGCAAAGAAAGCGAATGGACCTCAAAAGGCTGGGCCACAAGGTGGCGTGAAAAAGCCAAATGGCAAGTGTTTTTCATGTAAGCAGCCTGGACATTGGAAGGTAGATTTTCCCAAGAAAAATGAGAACAAAGAAGGTATATCTTATTCACTAATTACTGAAACATGTTTAGCGGTGTTATCTACCGGTACCTGGTGTGTAGATACGGGAGCCACTGATCATGTCTGCAATTCTTTGCAGAGATTCCAGGAAACCAGACGACTTAGTGAGGGCGAGATTACCATCTACATGGGCAATGCTATGAAAGTGGCGCCAGTTGCAGTGGGAGATGTTTATTTATCTTTTGATAGGAATAAGACTTTGGTTTTGAGGAATTGTCTTTACGTACCTTGTTTTAGAAAGAACTTGATTTCGGTTTCTAAGTTATTTTTGGATGGATATTCTGTTTCTTTTGATGGCAAAGTGGTTGTCAAGAAAAATAGGGTTATTATCTGTTCTGGTACGTTGGTTGGCAATTTATATACTCTTAATCCAATTACTCTTACGATGCAACAAATGGAAATTAATAATACATCTTCTAACTCAAATAAGAGAAAAGAACCTTCTAAAATGAACCAAACATATCTTTGGCATCTAAGACTAGGTCACATTAACTTGAGTAGGATTCAAAGGTTGATAGTCGATGGACCTTTGAGTTCATTGGAAGTGGAAAACTATCCGACCTGCGAGTCCTGCTTGGAAGGAAAAATGACCAAGAGGCCTTTTAAAGCCAAGGGGTATAAAGCCAAAGAAGTGTTGGAATTGGTTCATTCTGATTTATGTGGTCCTATGACTATCCAGGCAAGAGGTGGCTTCGAATATTTTGTCTCTTTCATAGACGATTTTTCGAGATATGGGTATATTTATTTGATGCGCCGCAAGTCTGAGTGCTTTGATAAATTCAAAGAGTACAAGGCTGATGTAGAGAAGCGTCATGGTAAATGTATCAAAACACTGCGATCTGATCATGGTGGCGAGTATCTCTTAGGAGAGTTTAGGAATTACTTATCAGAGGCTGGGATTCAATCTCAATTGTCTGCACCTGGTACACCCCAACAGAACGGTGTGGCAGAACGAAGGAATATGACTCTCATGGAAATGGTTAGATCGATGATGAGTTATTCGGAATTACCGAATTCGTTTTGGAGATATGCCCTGGAAACGGCGGTGTATATTCTGAACTTGGTACCTTCTAAGACAGTACCATCTACTCCCACAGAATTGTGGAATGGGCGTAAGCCTAGTCTGAAACACATTCGGATTTAGGGTAGTCCAGCACATATGCTGAAGGGAGACGCTGATAAGTTGGAATCTCATACGGATGTTCGGCTGTTTGTGGGCTATCCTAGAGGAATGAAAGGTGGTTTATTTTATAGTCTTAAGGATCAGAAGGTCATTGTTAGCACAAATGTCCGATTCTTAGAAGAGGACTATGTAATGAACCACCACTACAAGAAAAAAGGGCTACGACAAGTGTTTTTAACCCTTGTCGTAGCCATATTCAAACCGTTGTCGTAGCTGGTGTTGTCGTAGCCTCTGAAAAAATCCGCTCATAGACAACGGTTTTTAACCGTAGTCGTAGACTCTACGACAACGGTTTTTAACCGTTGTCGTAGCCATATAAAAACCGTTGTCGTAGATCGTAGTGTTGAAAAAAACCGTTGTCGTAGCCATATAATAACCGTTGTCGTAGATCGTCATATCTTAAAAACCGTTGTCGTAGTGTCTACGACAACGGTTAAAAACCGTTGTCGTAGCCATATTAATTAAAAAACAATATTTTGCCACGTATGCTTGCCACATCATCACACACGTCATGCTAAGGATGACATCATTACTGAAATCATCACAATCAATATTATGCGTTGTGTGAGATTCAAACCCGGGTGGCACGGTGGTGCTCTAACCACTAGACCATTGATGTCTTATGTGACAATGTCTTGCATATATTTCTTTTATAATATATTTTTGATATTTTTCAATTTTCTATTATTAATGCATTTCTTTGTTAACTTTTATAAAACCATTACTTATTAATATAAGTAATCGATTTCCAATTTTGATATATTAATATATATATATATATAATTGAATGATTAATGACTATATTAATAATAATTAATATAATTTTCAAATTATATATATATATAATGAATATATTTATAAAATTAATATATATTTCAAATTATATGTATAATTAATATATTTATAACATTAATGTATTTTTCTCATTAATATATTTATAAAATTAATAATCTATTGTACATATTTTCTAAAATTTCTTTATAATGAAATAAAATTTAATTCTCAAAATTAGTTTATTTCATCAATTTTATTCAACAATATATAGCATTTCTTCTTTCATTTAAAAAAAATATATTGTAATATTTGACTTTTTTTTTTAAATATTAGTCTACGACAACACTTCTACGAGGCTACGACAACATTAGAAAACAACTCATGTGACATTGTCTTGCATATATTTCTTTTATAATATATTTTTGATATTTTTCAATTTTCTATTATTACATATTTTTTGTTAACTTTTATAAATTAAGTACCATTAGTTATTAATATAAGTAATTGATTTCCAATTTTGATATATTAATATATATATATATAAATAATTCAATGATTAATGACTATATTAATAATAATTAATATAATTTTCAAATTATATATATAATGAATATATTTATAAAATTAATATATTTTTCAAATTAATATATGTATATTAATAATTAATATATTTTTCAAATTATATTTATAAAATTAATAATCTGTTGTACATATTTTCTAAAGTTTCTTTATAATGAAATAAAATTTAATTCTCAAAATTAGTTTATTTCATTAATTTAATTAATTCAACAACTAATATATGCATTTCTTTGTTAACTTTTATAAAGTACCATTACTTATTAATATAAGTAATTGATTTCCAATTTTGATAGATTAATATATATATATATATATATATATATAATTGGAAGATTAATTAATGACTATATTAATAATAATTAATATAATTTTCAAATTATATATATAATGATTATATTTATAAAATTAATATATTTTTCAAATTAATATATGTATATTAATAATGCATATATTTTTCAAATTATATATATAATTAATATATTTATAAAATCAATATATTTTTCAAAATTATATTTACAATTAATAAATTTATATAATTAATGTATTTTTCAAATTAATATATTTATAAAATTAATAATCTGTTGTAAATATTTTCTAAATTTTATTTATAATGAAATAAAATTTAATTCTCAAAATTAGTTTATTTCATTAATTTAATTCAACAATATATAGCATTTCTTATATCATTTTGAAAAAAAAAATTGTAATAGTTGACTTTTATTTTTAAATATTAGTCTACGACAATGCTTCTACGAGGCTACGACAACGTTAGAAAACAACTCTTGCCTTTGCTTTTCTCATATTTCTAATATATTAGAAAGTCTTTTTATTATTCCTATTTTATTTATAATTAATTTTAAGTAATCCAGGTTTTATTTGTGTTAAGTAATCAACATTTTTTGTTTAATTTAAGCTTATAATTTGTGGTTTATAATTTGTTGTAAATATTTACAAAATTTTATTTATAATGAAATAAAATTTAATTGTCAAAATTAATTTATTTCATTCATTTAATTCAATAATATATATCATTTTTTATATCATTTAATTAAGAAAAAAATTAAAATAATTGTCTTTTTTTTTTAAATTTCAGTCTACGACAAGGGTTTTAAAATGGCTACGACAACGTTTTCTAACTCTTATCTTAGGGGTCCTAGGACAACACGTCTACGACAACTGTAGGTTAATACCATTGTCTATGAGAGAAGTTTTCGGGCTATGACAACGGTTTAAAAATGTCTACGACAACGGTAGCTAAAACCGTTGTCTATGAGAGAATTTTTGGGGCTATGACAATGGTTGCTAAAAAACCCTTGTCTATGAGAGAAGTTTTTGAGCTACGACAACGGTTTTGACAACGGTAGCTAAAAAACCCTTATCTATGAGAGAAGTTTTTGATCTACGACAACGGTTTTATCTACGACAACAGAATTTTAGGCTACGACAAGGGTTTTTAGCAAAAACACATGTCATAGGGGTGTTGTCTATGAGAGAATTTCTTGTAGTGCATAAGCCCACGAGTAAAATTGTTCTAGAGGAAATCAGAGGGAAAATCCCTACCTTAGTACCAACGGTACAAGATGAGATACCACAGGAGTCCGCACCGTGCGTCACTCATGATACACTGTTACCACGAGTGCCTCGTCGTAGTGGGAGGGTTGTTAGACAACCTGATAGATTCATGTTTTTAGGAGAGTCCTCGGACTTAGTGCCTGGTGAACATGAATCTGATCCTTGGACCTACGACGAAGCACTCCAAGATAAAGATGCAATATCTTGGCAAAAGGCTATGACTTCTGAGATAGAATCTATGGATTCTAATCAAGTCTGGGAGCTTGTAGAACCACCAAATGGTGTAAAAGCCATTGGATGTAAGTGGGTCTACAAAAGAAAAAGAGGATCAGACGGGAAAGTAGAAACTTTCAAAGCAAGGCTTGTTGCGAAAGGGTATACTCAGAAAGAAGGGATCGATTATGAGGAAACCTTTTCGCCGGTAGCCATGCTCAAGTCTATCCGGATTCTTTTGTCTATTGCTGCTCATATGAATTATGAGGTTTGGCAAATGGATGTTAAGACAGCTTTCCTTAATGGAAGTCTTGAAGAAAACATCTATATGAAGCAACCAGAAGGATTCATTGCAAAGGGCAAAGAGCATCTTGTGTGTAAGCTTAATCGATCCATTTATGGATTGAAACAAGCTTCGAGATCTTGGAACATCCGTTTTGATGAGGTAATCCAGTCTTATGGATTCATTCAATGTCCGGATGAGTCTTGTGTATACAAGAAGAGTGACGGAAATGTGGTGGTATTTCTTGTACTATACGTAGATGACATCTTGCTCATTGGCAACAATGTCAAGACGTTGTCAGACGTAAAGGTATGGCTATCCAAGCAGTTTGATATGAAGGACTTGGGAGAAGTTGGACATATTCTTGGGATCAAAGTTATAAGGGATCACAAGAAAAGAATGTTATGCTTATCTCAAGCTTCGTACATTGATACCATTCTAGCTCGTTTTAGCATGCAAAACTCCAAGAAAGGTTTTCTACCTTTTCGACATGGAGTACCTTTATCTAAGAAGATGTGTCCTAAGACACCAAAGGAGATAGAGGATATGAAGGCAGTTCTTTATGCTTCGGCTGTAGGAAGCCTAATGTATGCAATGCTATGTACGAGACCAGATATCTGCTTTGCCGTTGGCATGGTTAGCAGATATCAGAGTAACCCAGGACAAGGACATTGGACTGCGGTAAAGCATATTTTAAAGTACCTAAAAAGGACTAGAAATTATATGCTGGTTTACCAGACAGATGATTTGCTCCCTGTAGGTTACACGGATTCTGATTTCCAGTCGGATAGGGACAACAGTAAATCTACCTCGGGTTATGTGTTTACCTTAGGAGGTGGAGCCATTGTATGGAGGAGTGTTAAGCAGAAATGCGTTTCGGACTCCACCATGGAAGCTGAGTATGTGGCAGCCTCTGAGGCAGCCAAAGAAGCTGTATGGCTTAGGAACTTCTTGATGGACTTAGAAGTGATTCCTGGTTTACCCAAAGCTATCACAATTTATTGTGATAACAGTGGTGCAGTGGCAAACTCGAAGGAACCACGAGCCCATAAAGCAAGTAAACACATTGAGCGCAAGTACCACCTGATATGAGACATCGTAAAGCGAGGAGAAGTTGTTGTCGTCAAAATTGCATCAGCAGATAACCTAGCAGATCCTTTCACAAAGGCCCTTCCAGCAAAAGCTTTTGATGGGCATGTTGAAGGGATGGGAATCAGATGTATGGCGGCGCTTATGGCAGCATAGTTTTTTAGTATAAGTGGGAGATTGTTAGGATGTATACTATAAGCCTAGCTTTTGTATGAACATCTTTTATGGAATGAGAATCACTTTGGTCATATGTTTGCATTTTATATTTGTTATATATGTTTATGCAATGTCCAATTAATTTATTTTATAGATAACTTGGTGTGTGGTGCCACACAGAAGATCATGTTATCAGTTTCTTATAAATTATAAATAGTAGCTCACAACCAAGATGGATTTGGACAAATCATCGGAATGGTTGTAGTATAGTTTGGTATTAGTCTGTCTTGACTATAAAACTACACTAGTACACTTTGTGTGTATTGAGCAGGACCATTTGAGGTTGTTCGTTTTATATTGACTATATAATAGAACAAGACCTCTGTTATTATGGATGTACATCTTCTTAATCCCTATATAATAACGGGCATGTATGCTCAGTGTTTATTTCTTTAATTTGCCAATGGGTGAGATTTATTCATAAATCAATAAGCTCGATGAGTTGGGAGATAACATTGTTTATATGGTGTGTTGTTGATTATAGAAGGAATCCGTGTCCTAATTATTTAGGATGATAATGTCCCCTTGAGGAGCTCATAAGGATTATCATGTAAACCCTGCAGGTGGATTTAATCCGACATGATAATAAGGATGAGTGGTACTACTCTTGGAATTAGATGTAAATTAATTAAGTTGTCAGTAACTTTTTTAATTTACGGATAATCGATATCTTAAACACGGGGAAATAAATATACACATAATAAGAAGGAGCCCATATTAAATATGGGATTGGGACGGTAGTTCAATAATAATTCTCTAGTGGACTGAATTATTATTGATGGGCTTAAGTTATGTGTTCGGGCCGAACACAGGATACTTAAGCCCATCAAGAGGCCCAACCCAATTCCTCCTCTAGGTCCCTGGTGTAAGAACACAGAACACAGATCACAGAAAACATGTGATAGTGAGAGAGAGCAGAACTGATATTCTCGAAGGATCGTTGGCCACGCAACGTTCGAGAAAGACTATAAGAATACATCAGAAGATCAAGAGGTCTACAAGGGTATGATTTCTTTCCGCTGCGTATTTTTTATGGATCCCGATTCTGATGGCATAGAGCCGGCGATCCGTCGATTCCAACATCTACATCATACAAACCATCTGTGTTTGTTGGAATGGTCCACACGATATTCTACTTGATTTTCCAAATGATGAAACCCAACAACATTCTTCAATTCCACCTTACTGCAAAAGATGAATCTTTTTCATAGAATGTGTGTAACTGGCTCAGCCTCCTCTAATTGTGAGAAATTGGGTGGCTCGATTTCCCACATATTGGGGATAGACCATTCTGGTCTTAATATGTATGTGCAGAATTTCTCATACTCCTCTCGTTGCTCCATATCCAAAGCATTCTCTTGATCAGCATTTAATTCGAAGTCATCTCCTGTATTGTCCGAATCTATATACAGATAGATATAATCACAAATAATGCAACCTCGAAATCAATTTTTAGAATGAAATGAAATAATTAAGAGTACAAAATTACCACTTCGTTCATCATCTTCATGGTCTGGTCTTCTTTCACTTGCTGTTTCTACAAATTCTTCACGTGGTTGAAACTCTTCTCGTCCATAGCCTGTCGGATCCCTATTTAAGTCAAGTCTACCACCGAAGTCATTTTGATCATACTCTGGTGGTGAAGGTTTCCACTGCATTCCCGAAGAAGACCCAAAGTAAGTATTGTCATTTTCATTGGGTATTGCCCTTCTTGCATGAAATCCCTCGTCATCATGTAGTCCAAGGGAAACAGATGAAAAATAGTGATTTTGGTCGGTATACACATATAAGTTCGGATCCTTATAGCTAGATATAAACGGTACACTACTTTTACCACATCGTTGATTTTGCTCATCCATAGTGATATATTGTTCTGGATGTTCGGGATAAGATGATCCACCTCCAGTGTCACGCCCCGTTTTCTTTTCGTATTTTATCAGAGTTTTACCGTTGGGCGTGAAGAGAGAAAATAGCAAGAGACGCAAACACAACAGAAAGAATTAAGCAAGAGACGACAGAAGAAAGATGTAAGGGACGAAGTGATACTTTCACTTAACAACAATCGACCTCTGCCGATAACAATCAGTCTCACTACTGATAATATACATCATACGCAGCGGAAATAACATCAGGATCTCTCGTTCACAGAATACTCAGAATATATATACAGAAATATTACAAAACGTGAGTTAAACTTAAAACATATTGTTTTGAAAATGTTTGTGCGATACATCCTAAAATCACAGACTCAAAAGCGGCATCGTCTCTCTCCATCTAGGGTTCATCATGCTCAACAGCTCCTGTAGTGTGAGTACAGAATAAGGGGGTGAGTGCGTGGAATACACTCGTGGGAGTAACTTTGCCTCTTGTGACTCTCAACAGATATATAAAAACTAATAAAATAATCTTACGTCACGTTGTCACAGCACATAAAATGCATAGCAGATATTAGAAATAGCAAAGGACGCATAGGTGCGGGGTTTCCCCGTCTTACCCTGTAAACGGTCTCATATACCGCTAGCGCATTTCAAGGACCGCCAGACCTTTTCAGAGTATTAGAAGAAGGGGAAGAAGATTCTTTTACAGTCCATAGGACTCTCCGAACATGCAATGTGAACCGAAGTCCTTTCACAGTTATATTATGGCACGGCAAATATAAACATAGCACTTAGTGTTCTTCAATCATGCATTTAATAGGGAAAACAGTAGACAGATAAAGAGATAGAAATTACCCCCACCTTGTTCGGTGGTTACCCGCGTGAGTCGCTAGTCTCAAAAGTCTGATAACACAAGAGCTCGAGTAGCGAGTGTCAATAGTCAGATAAATCAACGTCAATCCAACAGGTAGCCTACATATGTTACAGTGTTCTTAGATCCTTAATAAATTCTAATTAAAGCTGTAAAAGGTTCCGTCGGAAAACGGTCGTTAAATATGCGACGAATCGAGCGATCTAAAGATTGGAGTTCAAGAAATGAGAGGATCAGATCTGAATAAGGGGCTGAATAGATAGGAAATGAAATAAGGATCGCAACGCAAAAAGAATGAGCTCAATCGGAGTTAAAACGAGCTCGAACGAAGCGTTTTAAGTTTAGGGGTAAAATGGTAATTTTGGTCAAAGGGTTGACTTTGACCGGGCCCACGGACCCCGATCAACGACGTCTCGTCATCGACGACTCGATACGGATGAACGACGGAAAGAAAATGAGGTTCGGATCGAAAACACGGCGTCGGGTGCGCGTCGGCACGTGCGAACCCGGCGCCGGGTGGAAAAACCCGACGGCTAGGTGCATGGCTCGGCAGCTGCCGAGTTTTCTCGGCAGCGTCGTGTCCCGTCTCGGCAGCTACCGAGATTTCTCGGCAGCGGGTGCATGGCTCGACGGCTGGTCGAGTTTTCTCGGCCAGCCTTGCCCAGATTTTCCCGACGTCGGCCCTGCTCGCCTGTCACTTTCTCGGCGTCGCCCGGCGCGACGGCGCCGCGTCCAGCCGCCACCACCTACCTCGCCGGATTCCTTGCACCGCCGGCTACCACCTCCGGCCGTCCATCGCCGGATTCCGGTGGTGAATAGTGTCCGAATCTTCGCCGCAAAATCTTCGAAGCTTAGTTTTTCCAAAAATCCAACACCTATCCAAAAGCTCCGGCCGGCGACTCCAGTCGCCGGCGACCACCACCAGCCCTTCCGCCGGCGACTCCCCGTCGCCGGCAACCTTTCCCGGCCAACCCAACACCCCAACACAGCCATATATACACGCGCATGGATCACACACTCACACGTATCTCATACACACACACACACGGTTTCCCAGCTCTGGCCGGCGGCCACCTGCCGCCGGCGACCACCAGTATCCACCGCCACCTTGGCCGGCGACTCCCAGTCGCCGGCCACCACCAGCCACCGCCCAGCAACCACAACCGTGGCACCCACACACACACACGCGCATGCTAGCAAGCACACACACACACTGATCCAGCTTTGGTCGGCGGCCACCAACCGCCGGCGACCCACCAAACCACCTCGTCGGCGACCTCCCATCGCCGGCCGTTCCTTCCCCCACGGCGGCGCCGCCCCCACAGCGAGCCACACAACACACACAGCAACACACCTCAACACACACACACATGCACGATCATGCATATACACACACTGTCCTTCTCCGGCGCCGCCACCCACGGCGGCGCCGGCCCTCCAGCAGGTCACCCTACCTCCGGCGGTCCTCCGGTCGTCAGCTCCGGCGAGAAGAGAGAGAAAAACAGAGGAGAGAGAGAAGGTGGTCAAGGGTTAGGGTTTAGGGTTTCAAGGCTGTTTTTCGCCGTTTTCCGGCGAACGAGAAATCGGATTTGAAATCCGAGACCTATCCTAAATTCGTCTCATCGAGACGAACGTCGTGTACGAAAATCGTCCGATTTCGACAACGTTGAAATTTTCCGGCGACCGGCCGGCGGCGGCACCGCGCCGGCGGCAGCGCCGGCGGTGGCGCCGCCGACCAGAAAACAGAAAACGAAGAGAGAGAGGAGAGAGAGAACTTACTCGTTTTTCGGCGCGTTCGGCTCGTTCGGAAAAAGGGTGAGAAATGAATCGGAGGAGCCCCTATTTATAGAAGTTGAAAAACACTATTCATGTAAAAATATCTCGTCACTATTCATCGGTTGAATTTTCCACGCTACTATTCACCGAAATATCTTCCGGTTTTCCGAAACCTCGTGTTTGGCCCTTTTCGTCGCCGGCTGAGCTACGGGTCTCCGATTGACCCCTAGTTCGTTTCTATCTTCTCGTTTTCTCGATACATATCTAATGGTATAAAATTATCCTATGTTCCACATCTAATAAAAATTATCGTTCTTAAATGTGCATTAAACACGTATCTGAAACGCACAAATTAAATTAAACAGTTAATTCATACGCACAAAATTATTAAATCATAGGTTAAAATATTTAATTAATTAATTATGCTCGTTTTGATCCGGGGCGCTACATCCAGGGGGTATTTTGAGTCTCCGGAGACATGACAACATCGGATACTTCAACATCCATCCTCGTCAGAGAAACAAAAACAATAAAAACATCAGTGATCATTGACAATATTCGTTGCAAAACTGCACCATTCTTTATTTTTATCTTCTTCACCTTTCCTTCAGTTTCAACTAGTGAGTTAATCACATATCCCCACGGCATCATGTCGGCACCCACAACTCCATGAATGGAAGACATTAAATCATAATGTTCTTATAATTAATATTATCATCGTCTTTATAAGAACATTAAAAGTGAAACGAATATTTTTACATAACGAGCATGATGTTCATCTATTAAATATTCATTTCACTTTTAATGTTCTTATAATTAATATTTTATAACTAATTTATATTTAATGTTCGTCTAACTTACAAACTAATGTTACTATAATTAATCTTCGTATGACTAATAATTCTCAATAACTAATATTACTATAACTAAATAATAATTTGTCACGAAATCATCATGTAACATTGTAAAAAAAAAAATTTAATGTATACATGAAGATTAAAACTATTGTAACTAAATAATTGGTACATAATAATTTTTCTTATTAACAAAATAAATAATTAATAGTGGAATTTCCTTCTTAACAAAATAAATAAATTAATCCTATAATAAATAAAATTAACCGTATAAAAAAATAAATTAACCCAATAAATAAAAAAATAAAAAAAAATTCCTTATTAACATAATAAATAAATTTTTAAAGGGGGATTATTACCCCTTATTAAAATTATTGAACGGATTATAAAACGGTAAATAATTATGTTGTTATAGTTATTAAAGGGGAATTATTAAAGGGGGATTATTAAATTTATTAAATAGGGATTATTAAATTTATTAAACGGGGATTACTTAACTATGTAGTTGTAATTATTAAAGGGGATTATTAAATTATGTTTTAATTATTAAATAAGGATTATTAAAATTATTAAAGGGGATTATTAAGATTCACGCGCAATGAGCCCCTATTATCGTTCGACCGACCGCCCGACGATGGAAGCGGGGTGCGCGTGCGCGCATGATGGGTGACGGGCCACTGTGCGCGCGCAGGGACGAGGACGGGTGCTCTATGAGCGCGCGTAGGCACCCGTTGTCTCCTATCGGGCGCGCATGCAGACGGGTGACTGCGCGCGCGGCGGACGCCTATAGTCACCCATCAGCGCGTGCGCCCGACGATGGGGGCATGGTGTGCACGCGTGCCCGACCAAGGACGGGTGCTCAGTGAGCGTGTGCGGGCACCTGTTGTCTCCCGTTGGGTGCGCTCAACGACAGGTGACCGCGTGGGTGCCTATCGTCACCCGTCCACACGCGCACAACTCTAACCTAATTTTTTTCGAAAAAATTAGGGTTAAACATGGATTATGCCTATAATCCACGTTTAACCCTAAAATTTTCGAAAAAATTAGGGTTAAACGTGGATTATCAAAAAATTTAGGGTTAAACGTGGATTATGCCATAATCCACGTTTAACCCTATAACTCGAAAAAAAATATGGTTAAACGTGGATTATCGGTCCTAATCCACGTTTAACCCTATAAAAATTTGGATTATTCCCATAATCCACATTTAACTCTATAACTCGAAAAAATATAGGGTTAGACGTGGATTATCGACCTTAATCCTCGTTAAACTATTAAACATACCTTTCTTATTTCAATGATAATTCTTCAAACCTTCAAAGTGCCAAAATTTTGAAACTTTTTTAGAGAGAATTTGTTCTTCAAAATGTTGTATGATAATTTCTTACTGAAATTATCAACCTATATAAAGTGAATACACAAGAAAATTACATGTGAATTCACAGTAAATAATGAGAAAAAAAAAATTGGTGTAATAGTAACTCAAATTAATACACGTGCAGGCCAAATCCAATGAACACAAAAATAAATAATGAGAACAATAAAACAAAAAATTTGGTGTAATAATTGCATGACCAAATTAATAGTTGCAACCCTAAAAAAAACACGTGCATGTTTTAAATCCAATGAAAATAAATAAATAAAACATATAATAATTGTCATTTCATCCACTATAAAAAAAAATATTAATTGTCATTTCATCCATAATTTCTAGTTGACTTTGACAAAAAAAATGGTAGAAAGTGTCATACTATTATATTTTGTGGTATAATGAGACCTACTATTATATATCATGGTAAGTTGGATAATGGATTATATTTTTCATGGTAAAAAGGATACTTTTCCCTTTTTTTTTATATTTAAACATAAGAAAATAAGAAAACTTAAAAAGGTTAAATGTGAGAAAATTTATGAACTCATCATGTGGTCATAGTGGTATCTTATTTTGTATAAATAAAAGATAAGGTTAATTGACAGAGAAATCACGAATTTAACTTAATTTGAAATTTTATCAAAATTTTTGAATATTAACAAATATAACATGAATTTTTTTGAAATAATCTATCCATGTTCATTTTAAATATTATATATCAACCCCTGCAATCCAGTAAGTAAACAAGTCATTGGATGGTGTTGAACATGAGATGCAAATTCTTAACCATCTATATTTATAAACATTTATTTTTCATTTATTTTTTATCAAGTTATTAAATTTTGTTCTTTTTTTAGTCAAGAGAAATGATTTTTATCAATTATACTCTTCTAACATTTGTGAAGTAATATGATGATACGAGCTACATTAGTTATGGTACGGGTGTATATTATAATGGTACGAATTACATTAATAATGGTAAAAGGTGTAATATATATGGTGGTACAGACTACAACTATAGTTGTGGTACGGGGGTGTATTATGGTGGTACGAGTTTCATTAATAATGGTACAAGATGAAATATGATAGTATGGGCTAGTACAGGGTGAAATATGATGGTACGGGTTGGTATGGGGTTAATTTCATTAAGAATAATATGGTCCAAAAAAATATTCTCTTAGCTAAAAAAGAATTAATTTTAAATTCTTGATAATAAAAGAATGTTTCTTTTTATAGTTCCCTACTTATAATTCTATTCCTATTTTTTTTATTTAACTTAATTATTCAAATTTTATCTCTAAAATCTTTAATTAATTAAAAGTTAGAGTACTTAGTATAATTTTAATCTCTAAAAATCTCCTATTAAATTAAATATAGCCAAATATCTTGTATCTACCAATGTATTAGCGAGGGAGTGTGTGTTAATGAGCAGCTTAAATTTTTTTTTTTATCAAACATGTATAAATCCTAGCACTAACATTTTCATTACCAAGCCATCTATCATCATTTAATAACGAATATATAAACAACATTGAATAGTTCTATATTGGCAAAAAAAAAACACCTCTAATTTCCCCGACCTTTTAAATTTTGCCATTTTGCCACTTGATCTTATATTTATATTCCTGGTGAAATATATTGGTACGGGTTAATTTCATTAAGGATATAATGGTTTAAAAAATTATTCTTTTAACTAAAAAGAAATAATTTTAAGCTCTTGGTTAAAAAAAAAAAATTTCTCTTTGTATTGGGCTGCTTATAATTTCATCCCAATTCGTTTTCCTTAGAAACATTATCTCTACAAGCTCACCCAAAATTTGATTTCCTCAAAACCAACCAAATTGTATGTTTCGTATGTCAAAGGACTCACATTAAGCCCTAGCAAAGCCCCAAATCAATTTATTAAATTCAATTTGATTCAAGCTCAATTTGAGTCTAAATCAACTCATCTTTTTAAAAAATCCGAATTTGGAGACACATGTACAATGTACATGCTACCCAAATTTATGGAATTTTGAGCTCATCATCCTAAAATTGCGCAAATAAAAAAGATATTGTCCTATAATTGATGAATAGTCTAAAAATAATGTTCTAAATTTGCTATTTTCTCCACTCACACGTGTATGAGTAACTTAATATCCATATGAACAAAGAAAAAGAGATTAAAGATGTACTCGAACTCGTAATAAAGATATCAATAAAGGAAGATATTTTTTTCTTTGAAGTGAAAAACCTCGTTCGTGAAGAAGAGATGAAACATTTCGTTTTTTCTATTCTTGTAGCAAGATCAACATCATTTGACAACTTACGGCTTTTTAAGTTTGTATTTGATAAATTGTTTCGACCACTGTTTTGCTAGATTTCGATTTCAAAGGTGTTTTTAGTATTCGGGCAATCTTTAATCCATGTTTTTTGAATTTGCAATATTCAATAAATTTTCTATCCACTTTTTTTTTTTTTTTTTAATTTATTTTATAACAAACCCCTGTCGATTTTAAGGGGTTATTATAATTTTTCATGAATTGGGGAGTGGGGATCAAATCAATAGCGAAAATTCTAATTTTGATCACTTTAGTCCAAAATTTAATATTAAATTAAAACATTAATTGAATGATATAGCTTTTATCAATGGTAGGCAGTACACCCACTTTTACAAATTAATGCTGCATACATAGTATATACTATAGCTGAAAATATTTAATTTGTTTTTCATTTAATGTTAATTTAGGGTAAGGTTGCCTAGTTTAGGAATTATTAATTGGAATTTATTCAACCCCATGTAAGGTAGGTAGCTGAAAACGAGCAGAGAAGAAATAGAAAAAATTATCAAAATATCTTGTACTGCGGTTTGGATCCTCCAATCCTCTATTCTAAGTTGGTGTTTCATAATAAAAGAAGAATTATGAAACCATTACTTCCTACTGTAATCAGAATTACAAATGTGTACAAGAAATAGCAAATTAAGGACGAAAAACATTGTCTTTAACTACGAAAATATCCACATTTTAACCAATCGGTCACAGAATTCAGAACAAACTAATTGCTAATTGCTAAAATTCATGAACAAACTTACCAAATATTCATTTATTAAACACTTGATGCCTCACTATTTTATAAGAATATCAATATGGCTAATAGAGATATAATTTAATCGAGTAGATACGTTTATAATATCAAAAAAAAAAAAAGGAAATAGGTCTGCTCACGAGCTTATCAACATTACTTAATAATTACGCACGCGTTTATTTAAATTAAGAATATCGTGTGCAACCTAACCATCACATTATTTAAACCCTTAGTGAAATGGAATAAACCAATACTAACGACCCAAAGATGATGGATGATTCAGAAGAAGAGGCGTGCTTATCAGCAATGCAACTTGCAGTTGGTTCAGTGCTTCCAATGGTGCTAAGATCAGCTATAGAGCTCGATCTCTTTGAACTCATAAAGAAGTCTGATCAGCCAAATGTTTCTGCTTCTGAACTTGCTTCTAAGCTTTCAACAACAAACCCCGATGCATCTGATCTGCTCGACAGAATTCTCCGCCACCTGGCCATACACTCAGTGCTCACTTGCAGTGGCGGCACTGGTGGTGAGCGGCGATACTCTCTGACGCCAATGGGGAAGTTTTTCACCAAGGACAAAGATGGTATATCCATTGCCCAATATGCACTCTTTGTACAAGATAAAGTTATGATGGAGAGCTGGTAAACCCATCTTTTTTTGTAAATGTTCTTCATTTGATTCTTGTAACATAACTCCCATATTTGTGATGGGCATTAGGTATAACCTAAAAGATGCAATTATGGAGGGAGGGACGCCATTCAGCAGAGCACATGGAATGGGTTTCTTCGAATTCGCTGACATGGATCACAGATTGAGCAACCTCTTTAACCAGGCTATGTCGTCTCATTCTACTATCCATATGAAACAACTTATGCATATATACAAAGGATTCGAGGGCCTAAAGACATTGGTTGACGTTGGGGGAGGAATAGGGACATCACTCAATATCATTGTGTCCAAATATCCATCCATTAAAGCCATTAATTTTGATTTGCCTCATGTTGTTAGAGATGCTCCATCTTTTCCAGGTTATACATATATTTTGTATAATATAGATAATGGATAATACAGTACATATAGTTCATTCATATACAAATTTATATATATGTTGCTTACTGTGATAATTAACATGCATGGTTATTAATGACAGGCGTTGAACACGTTGGAGGAGACATGTTTATTAGTGTGCCCAAAGCAGATGCTATCTTCATGAAGGTATAATAAAGTCAAGTCCTATGTGATACATACTACTATCTTGAAAATATATAATTTTTGAATTATATATGATATTGAAAGAGTGAATTCATGCAAAATTTCTGCAATTCCTATTTGATAGTAGTTATGACGTATCTTTGACATTGTATATAAGTTAATGTCTATTTGTAGTAATCTTTGTGTGACATCTAATTAAATGCTCCATCTTTGTTTATTTGACAATAAAAGTTAAATATAGGATGAACTGCCCAATTTAATAGAGGTTCCTGACTGATCAAATTCTAAGACATGTATTATTTCAAAATTGAGTTTATTATCCATATTGTCAAGTAAGCTAGGGTGTCTCAAAAGTTAGGACAATAAGTTTTCGGGCTTGTGATTTAGGATTTTAACTTTCCAAAATTCAAAAACTTTGCCCAATTATAGTTCACCCTCAATTTCAGGCTTTTCGGCCCAATTTCGCTTAATTTTGCCTATATATCATAGACTTATACAAGTGCAATCACTATTGGCATAAAACTTGACAAATCATCACCAACGTATGATTAAAATGCAAACAAAGCCTTCTCTGCTCACCCAAAAAACTTATTTTCCTAAACTGTCATGCATCTTAGTTTACCAGACAATTTGGATAATAAATTCTTTAAAATTTTAAAATTTATTTGATAGTTCTCAATTAAAATTATTCTAATACATATATATATATATATATATTTGCAAAAATACTCATTCGTGTATGTTAATCCTTATTTGTAATAAAATTTCTTCTAATTTATGTATCTTTTTAGCCACTTTTAATCTTTGTTAACTGGTAAGAATACTATATAATATATCATTTCTGTGGGCCCTATATAAATTATCTTTATTTAGGGCAACTCATACAATCATGTAACCATGGTTCGTCTCATTAAGACACTGAGGTAAACAGCAACAATACATTAGTATAAGGTGGCTAAAACTAACATTATTGATTACAAAAATGTCTAAAAAATTAGCTCTTAATTATATTATTGGGAGTTTTGATATTTATACATGGGGTGAATCTTTCATTTGGTGGAACAATTTAAAGTTTATACTCATTCTGATTTGCTTACTGATGATATGATATGGATATGCAGTGCATTATTCATGATTGGAGCGATGCAAAGTGTCTGAAAATCCTGAAAATTTGCAAAGAAGCATTGCCGGAAAATGGAAAAATCATTATATTTGATTTTGTACTTCCAAACATGCCAAAAAATGGGCAAACTAGTTATGGAGTCGAATCGGATATGATGATGCTAACATTCACCGAAGGGAAAGAGAGGACAGAAATTGAATTTCAAGCCTTGGCAAAAGCAGCGGGTTTTAAAGAATTTCGTAATATTTGCAGTGTTGTTACTATTGGTGTTCTGGAATTTTATAAGTGAAAAAAGACTACCATGGATGTATTGAATGTGATTTTAATCCATTAAACTTTGTTGGACTGTTTACCGTTATGTCTAGCTAATCTTTTAAGGTTTCTAGGATTTGTTAGTAGTGTTATTTGAATCTTGATGGATTTTTGATTTTATTTCAAGTTCTTAATTATTTACCCCTAAATCCCTCATACCACTTGAGACAAACAATATACTGAATCTAGAATTGTTCACAAGCTAACAATATAAGAAAATTGTTTGTGCTTTCAAGTTTTCAAGATCTCAATCACTTAAGCTCGAGAAGCAAATCCGCAATAGAATCTCAAGTCCAAATCAAGAAAAGAAGATATACTTATATCTAAATCTTTATGTGAGGTTGTTTAAACAGTCTTTAGTTAAAGAAACTGAATATCTTACTAATTGTCCAACTCTGCGTGAGTTATGTAGCTTTGCGTGAGCAAGAGTAAATCCTTCGTGGATTTGTGTCTAAGTGTAAGTAATGATTTGGGATATGATTTGGTAAATTAGATGTTAATAAATTCAAAAATAAATTACACGTATGAAAAGGTCCGCCACATCAGCGTAAGTGCACTAAATTGTTGAAATTGTGGGTGAGTGTGGCTCACTCACCGGAAATTGGACTTAAATTGGACAAAATTTTCAATTGCAGGACTAAAATTGATGATCGAAAATTAACAGGACTAAAAACGGACAACGTCTCTAGGATATGACCAAAAATGAAAATTTCCCAAATAAAAATAAATCAACAGATTGAGGATCATCTATCGCTTGATAGACTTACATAGAATTGAATTATTCATAGCACTCTTAGTTTATTAGTAAGACACACCATACATACACTGACACACAAGGAAACTAATGCACGCAACAACCACATTTAAATTACAATGTTAAATAAGGTACAATATATAGGTTGATAGTACTTAAACTAGCTTGTAGCCACCACAATTTTGATAGCGCAAGACTAAGTTTGATGCGAATCAATTAAGGGGTAAGGGATCCACAAATAGGGCTGCAATCTGTGGCGCCAAAATCTTTTTCGGAATTGTATATCCATCGCCAGTGCCATAAGTGAGCTCACAAACCCTAGCATAGTTGAAGAGTAGCTCAACCATGTCTCTGAAATTATTGGAATTTATTTTTGCAATCCATTCCGTGTTCAAATCCTTCCATCCATCCCTAAATAGTTTGACCCACATCAACAATGTCTCTTGCTTTGATAAACCAAAAAATTTCATGTAGCAATCTACCGTTGTGCTTATCTCTCCTCCTTTGTTCTCACGCTTCAAATCTAATCCAATATATAATCAAGATTAATTAGCTAAGAACATTTGACACATAAATGGAAAATTAAGAAAACAATTAATAGAACTGAAGTGATGATCTTACTTGATGGGTGCTTAAGTCGTCCAAGCAACGACCCATCTTAGTAGTAGAAGTTACGGCTTTAGGCCGACTCAACACCCAATCAATGGTTTCTTTGGTAACCGATTTCATGTCTGGCATCAGAATCATTAATATTATATAAATGCAACACATAATCTGTGAGTTGGCATAATAGTTGTTGGTCCCAAGTGGTCAGAGGTTCAGAGGGGGTGAATGAACCTCTATCGATTTTTCAGTTTTAAAACTTTTAGTGACACAGGTTCCTGATTCAAGAGTGAATGCAGCAACCTGACTCAGACCAGTAACCTGACAGTATGCTATATCAGGTTCCTGATCTGGTTTCACAGTATGCAGCGGAATAAACTAGATAGAGTTTCTTTATGAAAACCAGTTTTCTTTTCAAAGATGATTTTAACAGAATCCTTTCTCAGAAAGCTAAAGATATGCTCAGCAAGATAGATATCAGATAAAATGCAATGCACCACATAAATAAAACAATAAACACTTAAGGCTTATAGTGGTTCGAAGGTGGTGTAATCCTTCTACGTCCACTATACTCCTTCACAAGGAGGAATTTCGTTAGGTCAGTTCGATTTATAAGTCTCAACTTTACAAACTTCTTCCTAACAAGATATACCTACTAGAATCCCAAATTCCTAGGTCAAATCCCACACAGGGTACACAATCCCACACAGGGCAAATAGCTTACACAAGACTATAAACTTAGCAAGGATATAATTCTATCAACTAAGTACACCAAACTAAAACAACCTAGCACACACAGCACAATGGTTAAAAGTATATGATTTTCGTCAACTGTTGTGGTGAAGTTAGTCTTGAACTTGAAAGCTCGAACACTTGAATGATAGACTGTTTCTTGAAGGTTGAGTGGCTGAATAAAAGTAAGCTTAAAAAGCTTTGGAGTATATCTGATTATCCACTCGGCTCTGCTCAACAATCTCTTCAGTCACTCACACCTTCTATTTATAGATTTTGAGAATATATCCGTTGTAGGAAAGTATCCGTTGAAGGAAGATACTTCTCCATTTTGAATTCGAGTTTTGATCTCCAAAGATCTTTTCTGTGGCCGTATTAAATGCATCTAAGTTGCTCCTGACATGTGCATTTAATGCACCCAATATCGGCTTGTGGACCTCTCTGATATTCTTGCTGACTTGTCAAGTCGGTATGGGTCCATAGTTGAAGTTCATACAATAGCTACTTGTTGTCAGTTAGCTTTGCTCTTCCTCGTATTTCATGATCTTCTTCGTGCTGCGTGGATAATAATAGCATTTTATCTTTCTGCCATCACTGTAAGCTGCTTCCTTCATGCTGCTTCTTGCTTGCTGCATCCTTCAGCTTGTTGCTTCCTTCAACTTGCTGCTCTTAGAAGATATCTTTATATATCTTCTAAGGTTGGTTTTCCTTATAACTTGGAAAACCATTACATGATCCCTTATCAGAAGATCATGTAATTAGTATGGAAACTAGGTACTGACACCCTAAGCAAACTATTTTTGTCTCATCAATATAACTATTGAAATATCCCAACAATAGTCTTCATATGGAGAAATCCTTTTTTCCCTAACCCAAATTTGCTCTTCGTTGTAAGTTCTACATAAGTCTATCACCTGATGAATTGACAAACTTATGTACATGTTATCATTCATATATACACGGAAACAAATGCTCGAAAAAAAAATATTGGTTCATTACCACTTATTTGAAATAAGGAACTGCAAATAATTTATCTTCTTTTGCAGCTTCACCTTCATAATCTTCATATATACTCATAAGAAAGTGATAAACAATCTTCATGTAATCAGGAAGCGGGCCAATTTCATCTATATTCCACCTGAAAATTAAAGAGGCCAAAGAAAAACTTTAGCCATTTAAAGTATGACTAAATCACAAAAAGAGTATATATAGTCATTTCAATAAAAATGCAAAAGAATAAAATGTCCATTTTTTAATGAATTTACAAGTTTTTTTCTCTCAACACATATTTTAAGACCTACATTAAACTCGAGACTATCATTATCTTTTTGAGTCAGAGTTATAATTTGGCTTCGAAGTGTACTCAGTGCATTTTTTGCTAATGTTTGAATTAAGGTGAATTGTATTTTAGTGTTTTCGAATTTTTGGTTTAGACAACAAGTGAAAAAAAATGTCATTTCATTATGCATTTTGATACTAACCTAGATATAAGATTGAGTGTTCATGCAAATTATCAAAAAATCACCTCTTTTTTTCTTCACATACAAAGATGGTTCAAATGGGCTTTTCAGAAAATTATTCTTCAAGAAATAAGAATCAATTTTATTGTTCCACGCTCTCGGTGCTTGCTTTAAGCCGTAAAGAGCTTTATGTAGCTTGTAGACTTTGCTATCTTGCCATTTTGTTTCAAAACCTGGAGGTTGGATAACATAAACCCCATCTTCTAACTCTACCATGAAGGAATACAGATTTCACATCAAGTTGAAAAACTTGCAACTCCAATTGAGCTGCGAGTGCAAGAACAATTCGTATTGTTTTCATTCATGCAACGGGAGCAAAAGTCTTGTTGAAATCAACAGCGGGCTATTTTGAGTAGCCCTTCGCAACCAAACGTGTCTTGTACTTTTGTACACTTCCATCTTCATTGAATTTTTTTTTGAAGACCCATTTCAAACCAATAGCTTCTTTTCCTTTCGGATGGTCCACCAATTGTCAAGTTTGATTTTCTCTATGCTTCTCATCTGTGATACTCGAGCTTCCCTCTACTTAGTAGTCAAAATATTTCATGCATCATAGCATCTCGTGTTATTTATGTGTTACTTTTGAGCTTGCATGTTTATATTTTCTTTTAAATATTGAATTATGTACATGTTCTTACTTGATTGATGATGAGAAAACCTATTCTAATTGGTTGAGACTCTAATGATATTCAAATGCATAATGTAACTTATTTGATTAAGGATGGTATAAACTAAATATAATTATGGACAAATTTGTTATCATTTTTATTGATGATATCTTGATTTATTCCAAGAATAAAAAAGATCATGTGGTGCATTTGAGGCTCGTGTTAGAAATCTTAAAAGAAAAACAATTAATTGCAAAATTTAAGAAATGTGAATTCTGTTTAGATCGAGTTGTCTTCTTGGGACATGTAATATCAAGAGTAGGGATTTCAGTTAATCCAAGTAAAGTTGAAGCTATTGATAACAGGCCTCAACCAAGAAATTCATCAGAGGTGCGCAGTTTTCTTGGTTTAGCAGGATATTATCGAAGATTTGTAGAAGAATTCTCCAAAATTACTTCTCCATTGACATAATTAACCAGGAAGAATGTGGCTTATACGTGGACGGAGGCATGTGAATGAAGTTTTCAAGAACTGAAGAAGCGATTGACATCAGCTCCTATCTTAGCAATCCCAATGGGAACTGGAGGCTTCAAAGTATATAGTGATGCTTCGAAGAATGGTCTTGGTTGTGTACTGATGCAGAATGGTAAAGTGATAGCATATGCATCCCGACATCTGAAAAGAACTACCCTACCCATGATTTAGAGCTCGCCGCAGTGGTATTTGTAATGAAATTTTGGAGACATTATTTGTATGGGGAACGTTGCGAGATCTACACTGATCATAAGAGCTTTTGCTAAAGTGAAGAGAGACATCATTTCGGGAGAATCATCTGACTTTCAGTTAGTAGTGAATGGTGTACTCTGATATAGAGATCGATTATATGTGTATAATATTGACAAGATTCGTGAAAATGTGATGACAGATGCACATTCGGCACCATATTCAGTCCATCCAGGAGCCATTAAAATGTATAGGGACTTGAAATTGTATTATTGGTGGCCGGGTATGAAGAAAAATATTGCACGGTATGTAGAACAGTGTTTAACTTATCAGCAAATCAAGGCAGAACATCAAAGACCTGTAGGAATATTGCAACCCCTGTTCATTCCAGAGTGGAAATGAGAGAATATAACTATGGATTTTGTCATAGATTTACCCAAGACAGTTAAAGGTTATAATGCAATCTGGTTTATTGTAGATCGATTAACTAAATCATCTCATTTTCTTCCCATTTGTACCACATATCCTATGGACCATTATGCTCAAATGGATATACAAGAGATTGTTAGGCTCCATGGCGTACCACTTACTATTATTTCAGATAGGGACACCAGATTTTTGTCTGCCTTTTGGAAAAGCTTACACAAAGCATTAGGTACTCAATTATCTTTCAGTACTGCGTATCATCCACAGACAGATGGACAATCTAACGAACAATACAAATTTTGAAAGATATGTTGAGGGCCTGTGTATTAGATTTCAAGGGTTAGTGGAGTAAATTTCTACCTTTGATAGAGTTTTCTTATAACAATAGTCACCAATCCACTATTAGAATGACTCCATATGAAGCACTTTATGGTAGAAAATGTCGATCTCCAATACATTGGGATGAAGTCGGAGAGAGAAAAATTGTGGGTTCAGATTGATTCAGGAGATAAGTGATGCAGTGGACTAGATTCGAAAAAGTATGAAGACTTCTCAAAGTTGACAGAAAAGTTACGGGGACAAAAGAAAAAGAAAACTAGAATTTGAAGTGGATGATTAAGTGTTTTTGAAAGTGTCTCTAATGAAAGGTATAATGCATTTTGGGAAGAAAGGAAAGCTTAGTCCAAGGTACGTTGGACCATTTTCTATTATTGAAAGGGTTGGTGATGTCGCTTATAAACTTGATTTGCCTGGATCAATGTCTCAAATACATAATATGTTCCACGTGTCTATGCTGAGAGAAAGTACATCGCAAATCCATCTCATATTTTAAATAAAGAGCCCCCGAAGCTGAAAGCAGATTTAAGTTATGAAGAAGTACCAATTAAGATTTTACTACGAGAGGTAAAATGACTTAGGAATAAGAAAATTACATTGGTCAAAGTGTTATGGAGTAATCAACTAGTAGAGAAAGTCACTTGGGAAAGGGAAGATGAAATGAAGTCTAAATACCCACAACTTTTCAAGTAAGAGAAATTTTGTGGACGAAATTTTTATAAGCAGGGGAGGATGTGATACCCGAGCTTTCCTTCACTTAGTAGTCAAAATATTTCATGCATCATAACATCTCGTGTTATTTATGTGTTATTTGTGAGCTTGTATGATTATATTTTCTTGTAAATATTGAATTATGTACATGCTCTTATATGATTGATGATGAGAAAACCTTATTATAATTGGTTGAGACTCTAATGATATTCAAATGCATAATGTAACTTATTTGATTAAGGATGGTATAAAGTAAATATAATTATGAAAAAAAAACATAAATTTAAAATTAATATATGTATATATATTTGTGTGTACACATACATGGATACCAATATTATATATATGTATATATATGTGGGTAATTAATGCTACTTCTTAACAGTAGCTTTTATATATATATATATATATTTAATTGCATATAATAATGTTAATATATATTAATATAGATATGCATAGTGGCACGTGTAAGTGCAGAAACTTGTCACCATCTTGAATAATAATAATAATGAGAATGATAAAGCAGAGAAGAAAACAAGGGCGACGGTGGATTATAAAAGAAAAAGAGGAGAAAAAAAAAAGAAAAAAAAGAGATACATATTTTCCTTTGAGTTTTACGAGATAGAACACCTTCTTCCATATTGAAGACTTTACGAGACAGAACACCTTCTTTCATATTGAAGATTGAGAAGTCAAAATCTTTGGAGATTCAGGTAAGTAGAAATTTATTATAACTACAAAGCATAAAATAGTATTTTGTGAATTATTTGTGTTAATTGATGATACATGTATACTACATGTTTTACGAGATATTGTTTGTTGTTTAGTGGCTATCGTAAAATAAATGAACCTGTGAGTTCAATGATTGTTATTAAATGAATTTGATAGTTGAATGGTTATTGTGGAATGAAGTTGTGAGTCCAATCGAATGATGTGTTTTGATAATAAGGTGATGAAACTGTATTTTTGGGTCATATTTATGTTGGCCACGTGGTGTTGTGTGCATGAAATTGGTGCTGTGTGCACGAGGTCATATTTTATGCTATTTTCATGGAATTAGTTGAGCTCAAATGATCAAATTTGAAATTCATTTTTGCTTAGCACGTCTTCCAAGGTTGGTTTTTTCTCTCCATCACTTCTCACCTTTCTCACTTCTCACTCTTCTCTCCCAAAAATTTCCCCAATTTCTCAAACCCTAAACCATCATGAATCTCAACCAAGAGCAATTCCATCAAATACTCGCTCTTTCATTGAGGGAAAGAATTTATTTCTTGAAATCTTCTGGATAATTTGGCTCAGTTCGTTAGAAAGTATTAGAGTGTTGGATGTTGCCTCTTCGGTTGGCCACATTCGGTCTAACATTTCGCTGAAGTACTCACACAACAACTTAAGGTTTTGGATGTTCATATCGATGGACTGCTGAGGGTATGTGACACTCTAGAGGAGCTTATTTCTACTCAAAAATGGGGAGTAGGATATCCTCTTCTGCTAGAGTTGCCAAAGGAGATAGAGATGATGTTGGTGGAAATGAAGAATGATGATCTGAATTTCAGGGGGAGTAATATTTTTTTTCAAACACTAGTTATTTGTTATTATAATTTTGAATTTCAATTTTTGTTATATTCTAACTCTAATTGAATTCATAATGTTTTGCGTGTTTGAATTGTGTGTGATTGCAGGATTTAGGGGAGTTGAAATTGAGTTGATCCTTGATTTAATGTTTTGAGCAGAAAAAGCAAAAAAGGGGAGATTGTTAGTATTGATGTTGTCAACATCGACTTCAACATTAATTATTTTTCCTTTTTCTTTAAATTAAATCAAGTGATTTATTAAAGATGGTTTTAAGATTCACGTTGCATGATGTTATGAATCTGTTAGAATTTATTTCACGTGTTTTATTTTGCAGATTTGATGATCAAGATATTTGAATAAGTTAAATAAACTAAATTCCTATTTTTAAAGGATTTGTTTATTTAAAATGAATATTGGATATCTTGTATCTTAAATTGCAGGATCTTTAAAGGTGATTTGAATTATTCAAAGTAACAAATTCCTATATCTATGGGATTTGTTTTATGGAGCAACGTGACTTTTAGTTTGAGAAGAAAACATGACTTTTTGTCCACAAGACTCACGATCTGTACGTTCCAAAGAAAAGGAGAGGAGGACTATTTCAACGTGAAGTGAAGAGACTTTGTCAAACAAGCAAGAAGAAAGGAGGAGAAGACTACGTCAAACACAAAGGAGAGATGACTGTGTCAAATCATGAGAAACACGTGATGAAGTGAAGTATGAAGAATTGAAGCAAGAAGATCGAACTTGATGAGCAAGAAAAGACCAAGTCCATGGAGGAACTTGGAGAGCAAGAATTGCAACAAGATCGTGCTCATCATGGATTGAAGAAGTGTATTCGAAGAGCTCTATAAATAGATGATAATCTGCAGAGATTAAGGATACACTTCACCTTTGCATTCAAGAGAGATCAAGCAAGTTTTCTATATTATTTTCCTCTCTTGTTTCTATTTTAGTCGATCACTTTTTACCAACGTCTTACTTATTTTCCGTAGATCTATTCTCCAATAGGTCTCTAGCAAAGTAGGATTTGTTGATTGATCGACAATATTTTGTTTAAACGTCCATTGAAGTCATACATTAGATTGGACGTGTAGAGTGTTATTTTAGAGG
Organism: Scutellaria minor; assembly: GCA_954870855.1. NCBI lineage: Eukaryota > Viridiplantae > Streptophyta > Magnoliopsida > Lamiales > Lamiaceae > Scutellaria > Scutellaria minor. The sequence continues at coordinate 9,505,539 of OX940729.1, forward strand.
ATTTCACAAAGTCCTCGTATTGTATTGTACTACAAAGATATACTGAATAAGACAATTTTTGCCCTATTGACATTCCACGAGTATCATTATATACTCGTGGATAAATTTCTTGTCTTGATTATTTTATATCTTTGTTCATTCCGCTGCGTGTTAACTCTGGTGTTAACAACATTCTACACAACACAAACTCTCTGTTACTGTTTATCTTGCATTTGAGCGTTGGGACAGTTTCAAAGACTATTTTACAGGATTGTTCAAGTGTTTCAACACATGAGTAAACACACTAGAACAAGGATGACCAAGACTCCTATGCGAAATAGAGGCTTTATTGCTATTACATTGTTACTGAAGCTACATATGACAAGAAGACAATTAGAATGAAATGCATTATTTCTTATCTTTGCATTATCTCTCTTCTATCAATTTGCGAGACAATATTACCAATTTCCCCCAAATTCATAAAATAGATAGATGAGGATAAATACTGCTACTTAGATAAACGCCGAATCAAATGATTATTTATTTAGAAACTTAATCAATATCCATAAGCACACATATATTTTGGAAGGAATATAATACACACAACAATCACAATAGATAAACTTTGATGCAGAAAACTGATAAAGCTTAGGTGCAAATCAAATGAGTAAGGGATCCACAAATAGGGCTGTAATCTGTGGCGCCAAAATCTTTTGTGGATTTGTATATCCATCGCCATTGCCATAAGTGAGCTCACAAACCCTAGCATAGTTGAATAGTAGCTCAACCATGTCTCTGTAATTATTGGAATTTGTTTTTGCAATCCATTCCGAGTTCAAATCCTTCCATCCATCCCTAAATAGTTTGACCCACATCAACAATGTCTCTTGCTTTGATAAACCAAAATATTTCATGTAGCAATCTACCGCTGTGATTATCTCTCCTCCTTTGTTCTCACGCTTCAAATCCAATCCAATATAGAATCAAGATTAATTAGCTAAGAACATGCATTTGATACATAAATGGAAAGTTAAGGAAACAATTAATTAATAGAACTGAAGTGATGATCTTACTTGATGGGTGCTTAAGTCGTCCAAGCAACGACCCATCTTAGCAGTAGAAGTTACGGCTTTAGGCCGACTCAACACCCAATCAATGGTTTCTTTAGTAACAGAATTCATGCCTGGCATCAGAGTCATTAATATTATATAAACGCAGCTCGTAATCTGTGAGTTGGCATAATAGTCTTCAAATGGAGGAATCCTTTTTTCTCTAACCCAAATTTGCTCTTCGTTGTATGCTCTACACAAGTCTATCACCTGATAAATTAACAAACTTATGTACTTGTTATCATTCATATATACATTAAGGAAAACAAATGCTCGAAAAGACAAATAATCGGTCCTTTACCGCTTCTTTGAAATAAGGAACTGCAAATAGTTTATCTTCTTTTGCAGCTTCACCTTCATAATCTTCATATGTACTCATAAGAAAGCGATAAACAATCTTCATGTAATCAGGGAGCGGGCTAATTTCATCTATATTCCACCTAATGAAAATTAACGAGGCAAAGAAGAAAATAAGTATAATACTTTAGACATGACAAAATAATCAAAATTTAGAACTTTGCTATCTATTCAATTAAAGAAAAGGGAAAATAATAATTTTCATCTGGTAATTTAGGCCTTGTCCACTGGTTTTTTACAACCAATATTCATACATTCAACTGTTATGGAGTTATTCATACCTATCCAAAATATTAGTAAAAAGTTGAGCTTCTTCAAGTGTTGCATAATTATCATATGTATCATCCGTAACTGTGATTATTTGTATACTTATGGCAACAGCTTTTCGAACATAAGAATACTGAGGTTCAAAATGGAACGCGACGCCCCAAATGTAGCTCTCTATTAATCTGTCTTTTACGTACGGTAATGTTGTCTTGAAGTCGAATTTCTTCCACCACCTTTACAGTTCAAGAAAGGGGAACAACACTTGTCATTGCATATATATCATTACAAATGATCTTTTGTCTAATAAAACTATTTACCTTGAGAGTTCGCTGAGGTCCTTCTTGTACAAGTTTTGCAAGAAATTGAAATTCAATTTTGCCAATTTCAAAAGCAACTCATTCTTGGAGCCATCACTTTCATAAATTGGAATGTAATTGCGAGCTTGGATGATTTGCACACTCTTACGAAGCGGACATTTCAAAGCTTGTTTCACTTTGTCTTGCAAGGGAGATTCTAATAGTGGCACGATACGAGTCAAGAGACGAGTCGTAAATGCCATAGCCTCTTCTAAGATGTCTTCGCCATAAACCTGAACATGGGATGCCTCATACAAGCTAAGTAGTCCCTCAACATCAGTACTAAGGGATTCCTTGAATTTTTTATTTTCGTCCATAAATTTTTCAAAGACACCTAGCATCACCAAAAAAAATATTTAAATTAGATGACTAAATTAGACAAACAGAAAAATAGTGGTAAAAATGAAGAGTTGTATGTAAATTAAAGAATATACTGCAAGAAACATGATACTGATGTTGTCTGAGCAATCGAAATTCAAGGGCAGTAGTGAACAAGTCATACTCTTCATCCCGATTATCTCTAACATAGTAAATTTCTTCAACTTTCACTTCAATTTCCTTCTCAAAATGATATGCTAATCCCAAGCGCTCAAGTGTGTCAATTAATATTATTAATTTATCAGATGTTACAGTCATTAACGTGATTTTCACTTTTCTCTTCAAAGTTTCAATGGCTTCTGCATACTTTTTCTGTACCTGCAGAAAATTGAAATATTCTAAATAAATTAATGTGTTTTTAGTACCTGCATAGTTTTATAAATTTTTTGCGATTGCAATTTGCATGCATGGATGCGACAACTCTTTGGGAAGACAAAAAAATATTGATTTTTAGTAACAATTAACACAATTTGTTTTTTTTTGTTCTAATTAGCCCTCAAGAATAATTAATGTCTTACACATACCTGATGGTCGATAGAAAAGGTAGAGAAAAAATCACCCCACATGCTGGGGCTATAAGCATCAATGGGTGGACGGACATCACTGGTGGGGCCATTCATGCCTGCATTACTTGCACTATCCATTTAGGGCGATAATGCTAAGTTAAGCATCAAACCTATTTGGTTTATGTAAAATATAAATAAAGATGAGTATTGGTTATCGGACTTACGTACTTGTTTAATAATTTCACGCGCCCAAACTCGCTCCCATGTGATGTATATTTTTGTTATGTTAAACGTACATTTATATTATATTAGTCATACATTTTATGGTTTTTAGCTATACGTTAACATTTTTTTAGCAGTCATTAATACCTTTCATACATTTTAGCTATATTAGTCATATATTTTAGTTATGTTAATTGTACATTAATATATTACATAAAGGTATGACTATGTTGATATAAATGTATGAATAATATCATATAAAAGTATGAATAATATCGCATAAAGGTATATATGTACAAATTAAATCTATTAATATTAAATAATTATTATTTTATTTTTAATTCATTTTTCATTAGCTACGCACAATATTTTAATTATTATTATTCTTCAAATTAGTATTGTGGAATGTATTATTTCATTAGTCTAATTAAATTATTCTTTGAATTTCAAGTATATTACACGCTTGAAGTTAAAATATTACATATATGATATTTGTATATAAAGATAGGACTAGTATAACATAAATGTATGACTAATATAGTATAAAAGTTAGAAAGAAAAAAAAAAGACACGGAAAAAAAAGTGCCCAGGCGAGTGGGATCCTGGCTGATCTGAGTGCATGGATCTAAAATCCATGCACCTAATGCATAGGAGACTTACTCATAAGTTAATATGTTCATATAGTGATATTATAAACTTTTTTGAATAATTAATGTGCTATATTCATTTTTTGTCTTACCACAAGACTCGTGACCGAAACTAGTCCTTTATAATTCTTTTTCAACAGGAACTATTCTTGAATCCCGATGGTTTTTTTCAAACCTCATGTGTCTCAAACGAGAAAAAACTTGGAAATTCCAGTGAAAAAAATATGAAATTGAACATTATTTTCAATTGCAGGAGTAAGTTTGATTTTTTTAATTTTACATGACTAGTTTCGGGACATGAGTTATAGGGCAGGATGGAAAAATGGGTTTTCACAATAACTAATTTAACATAAATTGGTAATTGAACTCACAAGTAATGAGTATTTAGTTGAATTTGGAAAAGAAGCAAAAGAATGAAGAGTAAGTCTTTTGTAAGACCGTCTCACGAATTTTTATTATATTACATGAGACGGTCAATCCACAACTCAATCACCCACAACCCAAACTCTAAAATTCACATGTCGTTTTCATCCACAACCCAAACTCTAATATTTACATGTTGTTTGTTCGAACTCTGAATACTTTGACAATTACACCTTTATAAAGATGGGATGTCAGTTGAGCTACAAAGCTCGTTGTACAAAGAAATCCATTTAAAAGGTCAAGTATAAAGGAAAAGAAAATAGTCGATTTTAGGACAAATTTACTAAAATATTTATTGTGGCTGATTATATTTTTTAGTTGTGATATAACTCTCCATGATTGTGATACTTTAACATATATACCACGGTAAATGGTAGGAGAAAGGGCAACAAATAAAGTCATGATTGGCGACGGGTTTATTTTGAAAGCTTTAGAGGTTATTTTGAAATTAGATACAATTTTTTACGCACTCAATCGCAATTTTCGATTTTTTTTTTTAGTCAAAAATAGTTTGATTTAATCTTTTTTTCAATTCAAAATTTTGTATATTACATATTTATCCGTTGGATTGCATTTAAGGTTTCAGTATTTTTTTTAAATTAGGTTCTAATATGTTTCAATTTAGTCATATCTTTTAATTTATATTACTAAACTAAATTGAATTTTATCCTAAATGTTGAAGATATTTTTTCCTAACTTTAAAGTTTTTTATTTATATATAATAATAGTTTATATACAATAATAATTTATATTAATAAAAACATTTGTAATAAACAATGTAAAAAAACATTTATAATTAGAAACATGTAATAAAATAATCATTAACAATATTTATATACCATATAATATAAATATATATTATTTATATACATGTACGATATGAAATAAGTAAAAACATTCTGATAAACATAAAAAAACAAAATGCATGCACATTGGAATATAAAAAGGTCAAATGGGGTTCATATGCAATTTTTTAAATGAAATACATTGGATGTGATTTATACTTACACACACACACACTTATTCTTTAGTTTTTGTATAACTAAGATCATATTATTATTATTATTATTATTATTATTATTATTATTATTATTATTATTATTATTTAGTTGATTTAAAAAAAAAATTGAAGGTTTTAAATCACATGAATTCACTTTAGGAATAACTCAATTATACCAGTTAAGTATTTTTTTAGATGGAAAATTATACCAGTTAAGTATTAAATTTATTATTTTGGACAGACTTATAGTATATTAGTACGAACGTTAATAATATTAAAAATAGTGAATTTTGTTTAAGAAAATATAGTTATAGAAATATATATTTTATTGTTTTATATCATTTAAATATGTTAATAATAATTGTTAAATTGTGTTTGTATACATATATACTTAATTAAATAATTTAATTATAATCTTCAAACTCTTTATTAATAATATTTGATTAAGAAAATTTATACACATTAGTTCTTAATATATTAATTAACTAAATTGATTACATGAGTAATTTTATCTAATATTTTTCACATATATAATTGATAACAATAATTAATAACAATAAAAATAGTTTTAAAAAAATCACATTTAGAGTTTATGAGGGAAAACTTTTATTCCTTAGAGTGATATATGACACAATGGTTGTTTCTTTATATAATAGAGTATATATAATGGATAATTATATTTTTTAATTTACATAATTCACATACTGTCCATAAGAGTTACACGTTAAAATATATATTTAAAGAGTCCAATAATAATGTAGATTTAAAGGGCCATTGAAACTTTAGTATTCCAAGTAAACTCTTATTCAATTGTGATACCCTATATTCTGCGACTAAGTATTGGTATCCAATGATGAAATTGTATATCAATACCATGAGTACAATTTTCCATTGAATTTGGTGCATTTTCATTAAATTTGGATGGAAAGTAGATGGTGGGTCTCAAACTTGATACAATTTCAACAAACATTGAGTATTAATATTGAAAGCCGCAAAATGTGGGGTATAACAATTGAAATAGGAATTCAGTTGGGGTGTCACAATTGAAATTTCGCCTAGATTTAAAAACTTAAAATTAGAAGTATTCTCCATCTTGTCCGATTTACTTTTAGGCTTAATAGCAAAAAAAATTTCCAAAACTTTACATAATTTTATATTTTAGCCACTTGTTTTAAAATTATAAATTTTATCCATAAATTGACAAATTAATTTCAATTTTAGCCAATTCATGATTTTGATCAAAATTAGTTTATTTGTGTGGTGATGTGGATGCCACATAGATAGTATATAAATTATACATCACTTAAAATTAATCAAACCTAATTAACCATGGATTAACCCACTTTAATTTAAACAAATGAAAATAAATAAATAAATAATTATGAAAACAATGCACTAAAATTCAAAGCAATTTTAACTTAAGCTCCATTCACTCATACAAACAAAATCCAAAATTTTAACAGAAAAATAATATGAATTTCAAAGCCATTAGATTAAAATACACAGATGCAACAAAAAGAAAAAAATATATATTCTTCTTTACAAAACTCAAATCTTAATTAAATAAAAAAAAAGAAGCAATTTTGAAGCCATGTTGTGGAGCAGTGGATGCGCTCATACTGTTTGTTTGGTGGTAGAAAAGTTTCCGACAAATGTTGGTGAATTTTCATGCAGAAAGCGAGATGCCGTTGACAATATTTTGAAGTCCATGCTTTTGTTGTGTGTGATTTTGTTTTCTATCTGGTGTTAACTCATGATTAATTAGGTTTGGTTAATTTTATGTGATGTATCATTTACATATTATGTATGTGACATCCATATCATCACACATAATCTAATTTTGACAAAAATTATGGATTGGCTAAATTGAAAACAATTGGTCCATTATGATTAAAATTGATAATTTTAAAAAAATAGGCTAAAATAGAAAAAAACTGCAAAGTTTCGGATATTTTTTGCAATTAATCCTTACTTTTATATTTCATAAAACTATAAATTTAATTATCTAACATTCTGATATTTTTTGCAATTAATCCTTACTTTTATATTTCATAAAACTATAAATTTAATTATCTAACATTTTAAGTATATCAATTTTACATAAATATAGACCATTGTTGTGTCGGCAATCATTCTAGTCGGTGGAGGTTTGTTTGCAGCATTCTCCCTGCCGGATTATTTTTCATAAATTTAACTCATTCTTTTTATTTATTTTATGAATAGAATTACTGTGAGACCGTCTTACAATTTTAATTATATGAGATGGATGCAACTATAGCCCACAAAATAACTTTTGAAAATAAGTTTGAGAGATGGATAGTGGGTTATATGTAAGTGTTTGTGAAAGTACTTCTAAATTTTTGTTTTATTATATGTTCATCATGGAGTTGATAAGGATGACAATCTATAAATCCCATTTTTTTAAAAAGGAAAAAATTTAAAAAAACAAATCATATTAAACGCCTAAACGGTCTCAAAGATATAATTTTGGGAGATACATCTATTAGCCAAACCGTCTCCAAATATTCACAAATTCATTTATAAATTAATGTGGATTGTTAATTGTGAGTTGACCTGTTTCCGTGAAGTGTCAATTCATCTTTTGGTTCCAATATTATCTTCTCAAATTTGAAACTGGAAGTTTGATCTCATATCCATTCCCACAATTTTTCATGGAAAAAGAAATAGTATCTCATGAATTAGCATAATTCGCATGCACTCTATATGACAACGATACTTTAGCATGTATTTTGTTTAGAATCCAATAATAATGTATATTTAAAAACTTAAAATTAAAAGTAATTTCTGCCTTTTCTCGATTTAGTTTTACTTTTCATAAAACTATAAATTTATCCAATAATTTAGCTATAACAATTATATGTAAATACTTTCCATACTAAGTTAACTAATTACCAATACTTTCCCATACTTATAGAGTGTTACTGATTGCTTAAGATGACACCTTATTCACATTTGTCTTAAAATAAGCTGAAAAGGGTATTTCTTGTAAAATTAGCATATACTGATTTTTTTTTTTTTTTTAATTTAAGCAATTACAAGTTTCATGCTTCGAAGTGGGGTGTAACTGCTTCCAACTCTTTTTGGTATTTATTGTACATATGAATAAAAAAATTCTTTGTCTTAAAGATTTCATTTTATGATCAGATGTGATAATTCACAAATGGATGAGACTATCCATGCCCCCAAGAATTTCAAAGCACACCCCAATTTTCTACTTTTCCAATTAGAAAAATTAAAGAATAATTAAATTACAATTTTATCCTTAAAATTTAAAAAAAAATTGAAAACACTCATATTTCTTCTTTCGCTCTCCTGTCATTCCTTTTTTTTTTTTTTTCTTTTCACTTCTTTTACTTGATTTTTTTAGGAATAATACAATAATGTATAGAAATCATTTCTCGAATTAACTAAATATGTAAAAAGTTGTCTGAAAATCGTGAAAAAATAGTGTAAAAAACGCAAAAAAAAATGTATCAAATTTGATGGCTTCGTTCAGTCCTGGTTGGTCGAACACACAGAGATGTGTTCGGCTACCAGACATCGAACATATTATAGTGTGTTCGACGTCTGGTGGCCGAACACACCTCTACGTGTTCGACCAACCAAGGTCGAATGGAGCCACCAAATAATACATTTTTGCCACCAAATAATACATTATTTGGTGGCTCCGTTCGACCCTGATTGGTCTAACACACAGAGGTGTGTTCAGCCACCAGGCATCGAACACACTATAACATGTTCGATGCTTGGTGGCCGAACACATCTTTGTGTGTTCGACCAACTAGGACCGAACGAAACCATCAGATTTGATACATTTTTTGTGTTTTTTACATGATTTATGTCACGATTTTCAGATGACTTTTTACAAATTTAAATTTTTCGTGAAATAATTTTATTTTATTGATGTTTTATTCCTTGAAAAAAAATGAAAGATAAAAAACAGAGAAGAGGACGGGAGAGGGGAGAAAGAATGGGGGAGAGTTTTCAATTTTTTTTTTCAAATTTTAAGGGCAAAATTGGAATATAATTATTTTTTTATTTTTTTAATTAAATAAGCAAAAAGTTGGGGTGTGCTTGGAAATTCTTAGGGTGTGGATAGTCCCTGTCATGCCCCAGAATCTTTCGTTAAAAATATCAGAGTTTTTTTCATTTTTGGGCGTGAAGAAAGAAAGGGGAAGAAGACAGACATGATATAAAATAGAAGGAACAAGGAGAGGATAAAAAGTGGTACACTTGAAACATCGGATATAACAAATGAAAATAAAGCTTGAAACCTTACGCAGCAGAAAAACATCAGGATCTTTTACAAAGATGAGAAATACAGTTTTCTTTTACAAACTTGGAACCTCGGTTCAACATAGCTTTAAAAGATAAAACCAAAAGAGAACACAGCTGATAGGGCACCCTTCTCTCTACACATCAAGGTTATTTTCATCTCCTGTAGTGTGAGTACATAATAGGGGTAAGTGCATTGAATACACTCATGGGAGTAATATCATGTTATAATGTTCATTAAACATTCGAACATTTACAAATACAAGAAATAAAGACAGTGCGTAGATTGCATAACACATAACATAGAGACACGTAACATAGAAATGGACCGTAGTCCCTTCGTAGCACAGATATGGACCGAAGTCCCTTCGTAGCACAATTATGGACCGTAGTCCCTTCGTAGCACAGTTATGGACCGAAGTCCCTTCGTAGCATAGATATGGACCGAAGTCCCTTCGTAGCACAATATTACATGCATGTATATCCATAAAAACTATCACATGTAAGCACAGTACATAAACCTCAACATTTCGCAAATCTTATATTCATAGAGTATAACGATTAAGAATCATTTCAGAAACAATAGATTTACATAACATGTAACTGTCATTAATGCATTTAATAATGGAAACATGAGTGTTAGGGTTTAGAAGTTACCCCCACCTTGTTCGGTGGTTACCACGTGAGTAGTGAGTACCAAATATCTCGTGTCTCAGATCTCGTGTCTCAAATCTCATATCTCAAAGTTCAATCCAACTGATAGCCTACATACGTTACAGTATTCTTAGATCCTTAATAATTATAATTAAAGTTGTAAAAGACTCCGGCGGAGACACAATCGTTAAATACACGACGGATCGAGAGCTCTAAAGATTGGAGTTGAAGAAACAAGGATGGATAATTAGTCCACATAGCTGAGATGATAGAGAATGAAATTTGAGCCACGACGGAAAAAGAATGAGCTCAATCGGAGTTAAAACAAGCTCAAACGGAGCTTTTTAAGTTTAGGGGTATTTTGGTAATTTTGGTCAAAGGTTGACTTTGACCGGGCCCACGACCCTCAGTCAATGACATCTTGTCGGTGATGACTCGATGTTGACGTACGGCGGAGAAAACGGGGTTCGGATCGAAAACACGGCGTCGCGAGCAACGGGGCACGTCGGCACCCGGTGGTCTCGGCAGCTGCCGAGTTTTCTCGGCAGCGGGGGCGTGTCAGCACCCGGTGGTCTCGGCAGCGGGGGTGCGTCTCTCGGCAGGCTGCCGAGTTTTCTCGGCAGGTGGCTACCCGGCGCGCGCAACTCACACGCAGCTCTCCCGTCGCCGGCCTGCTCGACCAGGCCTCTTCCCAGCGCCACCAGCCGAGGCGGCGCCGCCCTCCATCGCCACCACCACATCCGCCGAAAACCTCTCACCACCGGCTACCACCTCCGGCCACCCCCTGCCGGATTCCGGCGGTGAATAGTACCCAAAAATTCACCGCAAAATCCTTCGTTACCACATTCGCAACACCAAAACTAGGGTTTAGGGTTTTTGGGTCGGTTTTTCGCCGTTTCCCAGCGAACGAGAAATCGAAATTGAATTCCGAAACCTATTCTAGATTCATCTCGTTGAGACGAATATCGTGTACGAAAATTGGCCTGAACCGACAACTTTCAATTTTTCCGGCCAACACCGGCGGCGGCGCTCCGACGACTTTATCGGCGATGGTGGCGACGGAAAAGAAAAAGAGAGAGAAAAGAGAAACTTATTTGTTTACGTCGCTTTCGTTTTCGTCGGCCGAATGAAAATTTTGAATTGACTGAGCCCCTATTTATAGATTTTCAAAGTTACTATTTACTAAGTAAATTTTAGTTACCATTTATTAAAATATTATTTTTCCGTTTTACCGTTCATCCGGATTTTACCCACTCGTTTTACCTAACCTTCGTACTTGGCTCTTTTCTTCGCCATTTGAGCTACGGGTCTCTGATTGACCCCTAGTTCATTTATATCTTCTCGTTTTCTCGATACGCATCTAATGGTATAAAAATATTCTATGTTCCAAGTCTAAGAAAATTATCGATCTAACTCAGGCCTTAAACATATATCTGAAACGCACGTCAACACATACGCAATTAATTATTAAATTATAGGTTTAGATATTTAATTAATCTATTATGCTTTGTTTTTAGTTCGGGGCACTACAGTCCCACCTTTCACACATATAGGGAGTAGGGTGCTGCTTTTACCTAGGATCTGTCAGAAAGGATTCTTTCTTCTCCTAAGTGCAGGTCTAGCTGTTCGAGTTACCGCGGAGGGCAGGGGTGAAATCCGTTGATGCTCTTTTAAAAAAATGCAGGTCTAGCTCTAATTAGTTTTTCTTTTAGGATTTGATTCTGCAAGCGGGAAGAAATTTCGAACAAAAGGGTCGGATCCTGCTGATAGGATGTGAGCATGACCGATGGAGTTGATCGAGTAGAGCATGAGGTTCAGATCAGCAGCCAATGCAAAAATCCCTCATAACCTACAAAATATAGATTAATTAGCGAAAATTGGCTTGAGTTATAAGGTTGTGCATGCATGGTCTCGGAGATCTCCTAGACCAGATCGAAATCCAAATAAAAAAAAGTTAAAATTGAAAATATTGTCGGCTATTTTACTTTCTTGAACTAAACTGAATCAAAAATTTGTTTGAGTTATAAGGTTGTAAGTAGCCTTGTAGGAATTTACTGCAAGTTGTATTGTAAGTTTAAGAAAATCCACAGTTAGAAGAAAAGTTTACAAAATTTGGAGCACACCCTCAGAACCTCTCATACCACTCCAAAATCAACGGTTTTAAATAAGTTTTTTTTGTGAAAAACATTAATATTTTACTGTCAAATTTGTTCTCAAATATTTTAATGAATCCTAAAATTAGTACCATAACTAATAAGTTAAGAGATATTTTGCAATGAATTCATTTTTTATCTAACAAAAGGATCGTAGAAACAAACTTGCTCTACTAGAAAATTGTACTTCGTTTACGTTGATCTAACGAGCTACTACTCTCACTTTTGAAATTTTCATACAATTTCTTCAACTTAAAAGTGATTTAATATTATTCTTTGTTTAAATGTTTGTTTTGTGAGTAAATCGGTATATTGTCTATGAAAATAATAAACCGAACTATTAGCAAACCTGTGTTTTTCTTGAGAATTTTGATTGCTAGAAAAATGTCTTGTATGTTCAGTTATCTGCTTGGGTCACTCGAGCCTTTTATTTATACTTGTAGAATTATATCCGTTGAAGAGAGACATAATCCTTGTAGAAATTCAAATTTGATCTTCATGATCTTTACATTAAATATGTTTGGAAAAAACTGGGAAAAAGGGCATGTCCTACTCTACTCCGCATTAATGGCATCACTTTTCGGTAATAGTGTTTTTGCAGGTCCGCGGTTCAGATGACATCACCTCATTGGTTAGGTGCTAACTTCCATCTACCGGTTACTTTGATAATACAGAAATCTCGTACTGCATTCACTCATTCCTTATACTGCAATAAATAAGTTAAGACAAACTTATAGCTTTCTGCTTAGGTTGCAATAGTTGCTTACTGTTCTGCACCGCTTTCTGATCTGCGTTTGCTTACTGATTCTATAACAGCTTCCTGTTTCTGAATCCTGCTTGCTGATTCCTCAACAACTTCCTGTTTTTGTATCCTACAGAAAGCCTCTAGTTCTCCGTACTGTTTGTTATATGCTGCTTATTAATCCAGCTTGCTAATTCAACTTACTCTTTCTGCTTACTGATTCTGCTTACTGCAAATCAACATCCAATACTTCTATACTTGCAGAATCCTGCTGAAATAAAAAACTTATATATTTCTGATTTTTACATATCTTCAAAATACATCTTCAGAAAAAGACTTAACCAAACTAAATTCTACTTAAACAAGGTGGAAAAAATGGGATACTCTAATTTCTATACAAATACACTTGTCTCATCAAAACCTATCGGAAATATCCCAATAATTTCCTCCTTTTTGATGATGACAAAACCCCTTACAAAGTAGCATATACAAGTTTACATATCTACTTACAAAATGTATAAACAAAGTACAATTGAGCTAACAACAAAAATAACATAGCTCACTGACTTCATAAACTAATATGAAAGAATAAAAGAATAAAGAAATTATTTACAAGGAAGTGCTTACTAAATCCATCTTCTGAGAAACTGCAGTAAGAGACTACTTTCTTAAGTTTTTGTTCTTTCAAACAGCTTTTTTTTTACAGTTTCACTTCCAAAACCAGCTCAACCAAGTTTACTGAAAAACCAAATGATGAACACTCAAACACTGTAAATATTCCCCCTTACTTCTAGAACTCCTTCTGAGATACTTATCTTCCAGTAACCTGATGTTGGACTCCAAGTTGTCGTTTAGAATGATTAGGGATAAGGTTATTGTTCCTAATACGAGGTTGCAGGGGTTCTTTAATGCTGTCTTTAATAAATGTTTTACCCTGTTTGTAATAATCTCTTCCAGTAACCAGATGTAATAACCTGTTTGACGCTGTTTTCTATATGATACTGTATTCTGGAACAAAATACTGATTATCTGAATACTGTTCGGCTGTATCCTGTAGATACTGAAAAACCAAATGATGAACACTCAAATACTATAAATATTCCCCCTTACTTCTAGAACTCCTTCTGAGATACTTATCTTCTTCCATACTTTATAGCTTGATTATACCAAACTCATTGCTTAACATAGAAAACTTTGATTCACATAAGGGTTTTGTGAATATATCAGCTAGCTGCATATCAGTATGCACTTTCTCAAGAACAACATCCTTTTTTCTCCACATGATCTCTTATGAAATGATGTCTCACATCAATATGCTTTGTCCTTGAGTGAAAAATAGGATTGTGTGTTATAGCATTGACGCTAGTGTTATCACACAAAATGAGAGTCTCTCTCTCTGTTATCCCACAGTCTTTTAACTGTTGTTATATCCATAAAATCTGAGCATAACAGCTTCCTGCTACTACATATTCTGCTTCAACAGTCGACATTGCTATGGGTGTTTGTTTCTTGCAGAACCAAGAAACTAACCTTTCTCTTAGAAATTGGCAAGTACCACTTGTACTTTTCCTGTCAATTTTACATCCTGCAAAGTCTGAATCTGAGTATTCTTTAAGGCTGAATCCTCCTTCCTTAAGATACCATAAGCCAACATCTTGAGTACCCTTCAAATACTTGATAATCTTTTTCACTGCTGTAAGATGTGACTCTTTTGGTGCTGTTTAGAATCTTGCACATACTTCTACTGCAAACACTATATCTGACCTGCTTGCTGTAAGATACAGTAAGGATCCAATAAGCCTTTTGTATTTTGTGATCTCCACATCCTTCCTACTTTCATCCTTGTCCAAACTGATAGATGTGGACATTGGTATACTTACTGAAGATCCATTCTCCATTCCAAACTTCTTGATAAGTTCCTTGGTGTACTTGGCTTAATTTATGAATATCCCATTGTCTAGCTGTTTGACTTGTAGACCAAGAAAGAAACTTAATTCTCCTATCATACTCATCTCAAACTTTTTCTATATGAGGGTTGAGAACTATTCACATAAATCTTCATTTGTAGATCCAAAGATGATGTCATCCACATATATCTGCACAAGCAGTATAATGTCTCCATCCTGTATCCTGAACAGAGTCTTGTCCACTATCCATTTCTGAAAGCCATTCTCCAAGAGATATAAGGACAGAGTATCATACCAAGCTCGAGGTGCTTGTTTTAGACCATATAAAGTTTTCTCCAATTTGAATACCTTGTCTTCTGCTTGTTCTTCAAAACCCGGTGGCTGCTCCAGATACACTTCTTCAGATAGGAGTCCATTCAGAAATGCACTTTTCACGTCCATCTGATACATGTTGAAATTCTTATTAGGAGCATAGGCTGGAAATATCCTTATTGCCTCAAGTCTTGCAACATGAGTGAAGGTCTCATCAAAATCTATACCTTCTTCCTGGCAGTATCCTTTAGCCACTAGTCTTGCCTTGTTTCTGATAACAGTACCAGATCCATCTAGCTTGTTCTTGAACACCTACTTCATTCCAATAACTCCTTGGTGATCAGACATTGGAACCAGTCTCCATACACGATTTCTCTCAAATCCATTCAACTCTTCCTTTATGGCCTAAATCCAGTTACTGAGAAATAAAGTATGTGAACAGTGATTCTTGCGATCTTGATCTTCTTGTTCTAACATCTTCATTAATATCTCCAATAACAAGCTCTCTAGGGTGATTCCTGAGCCATGTCCTATTCGGCTCAATACTATAAGTTGGTTGCTGAGTAGTAACCTATTGATTTGCATTCTCTCTATGGTTACTGTTGGACTGCAGCATCCTGTCTGCTTGTTGTTCAGTATCCTGTATTACTGTATTCCCGGATGTTGTAACTTGTGTGCAGTTTTCATTAATCACTTCAGCATTTACTGGAACTCCATCTATGTATCTTACTATATGATCCTTGATATTTATCTTAAATACATCTTCCTAATTAGCTTGTCCAACTCAGCAGTATCACATTCATCAAACACCACATGTATTGATTCTTCTACAACCAAGCTTCTTTTGTTGAAAATCCTGAATGTCTTGCTTACTGATGAGTATCCTAAAACACTCCTTCATTAGATTTTTCATCAAAGGTCTTCAGGTGCTCTTTTCCATTGGTCAGAATGTAGCATCTGCATCCAAAGATGTGCAGATATGAGATGTTTGGTGTATTGCCATACCAAACTTCATAAACAGTCTTATCATGGTCCTTATTGATTAAAATCTATACCTTCTTCCTAAACAGGAGTGAAGGTCTATATCATGGTCTAAATCTATATCATGGTCATAAACAGGAGTGAAGGTCTCATCAAAATCTATATCTTCTTCCTGGCAGTATTCTTTAGCCACTAGCTTTGCCTTGTTTCTGATAACAGTACTAGATCCATCTAGCTTGTTCTTGAACACCTACTTCGTTCCAATAACTCCTTGGTGATCAAACATTGGAAAAAGTCTCCATACATGATTTCTCTCAAATTCATTCAACTCTTCCTTTATGGCCTTAATCCAGTTACTGAGAAATGAAGTATGTGAACAGTGATTCTTGCGATCTTGATCTTCTTGTTCTAACATCTTTATTAATACCTCCAATAACAAGCTCTCTAGGGTGATTCCTGAGCCATGTCCTATTCGGCTCAAAACTGTAAGCTGGTTGCTGAGCAGTAACCTGTTGATCTGCATTCTCTCTGTGGTTACTGTTGGACTGCAGCATCCTGTCTGCTTGCTATTCAGTATCCTGTATTACTGTATTCCTAGATGCAGTAATTTGTGTGCAGTTTTCATTAATCACTTCAGCATTTACTGGAACTCCATTTATGTATCTTACTATATGATCCTTGATATTTATCTTAGATACATCTTCTTAATTAGCTTGTCCAACTCAGCAGTATCACAATGTGGTTCATCAAACACCACATGTATTGATTTTTCTACAACCAAGCTTCTTTTGTTGAAAATCCTGAATGTCTTGCTTACTGATGAGTATCCTAAAACACTCCTTCATTAGATTTTTCATCAAAGGTCTTCAGGTGCTCTTTTTCATTGTTCAGAATGTAGCATCTGTATCCAAAGATCTGCAGATATGAGATGTTTGGTGTATTGTCATACCAAACTTCATAAAGAGTGTTATCATGGTCCTTGTTGATTAAACATCTATTCTGAGTGTAGCATGTTGTACTGATTATTTTAGCCCAAAACCTCTTTAGTATACCAGCATCAGCAATCATGGTTCTTGCTGCTTCTTTCAAGGTCTTGTTTTTTCTTTCTGCTACTCCATTCTGCTGAGGAGTCCTTGCTGTAGAATATTCATGATAGATCTCATTTTCTGAACAATACTTCTCTATGAATCTGTTTGTGAATTCAGTTCTTCTGTCAGATCTTATCTTTACAATACTCAAGCGCTTCTCATTCTATATCCTCTTTATGAATTCTGGAAACCTGTTTTGAGTTTCTGATTTCTTGGCCAGGAAGATGGTCTAAGTAAATCTAGAGTAATCATCCATAATTACTAGATAATACTTCTTCCCACTGACACTAACAGGCTCAATTGGACCAAAGAGATCCATATGTAGAAGATCTAGAATCCAGTATGATGATCTCTGCACTTTCTCCTTGAATGAGCTTTTTACTTGTTTGCCTTTCTGACAGACTTCACAAACATTCTCCTTCTTGTAAGCAACATCTGGTAAACCTCTCACTAGGTTATTTCTTACTAACTTGTTGATTGTTTTGAAGTTCAAATGGCTCATCCTCTTGTGCCATAGCCAGGTTAGTTCAGGAGTGCTTTTAGCAATAAAGCATGTCGGCTACACACCGAACTCCAATTAGCAAGATAGATGTTACCTCCCCTGGTTCCAGTAAGTTTCACCTCATTTGTCTTGTTATCTTTGATCAGACACTTGTTGAGGTTGAACTCTACTGAACATCTTTTGTCATATAATTGACTAATACTTAGGAGGTTGTACTTCAGTCCTTTCACATATGAAATATCACTGATACTTGTATTGTCCCTGATCAAGCTTTATGTGCCCCTGGTGCTTCCTTTGGAATCATCTCCGAAGACAACCTTCGGTCTTTTACATGGTTGGGAGTCCCTTAATCTTACTTTGTTGTCAGTCATATGTCGTAAGCAGCCGCTATCAATATACCATACATCTCCGCTACTTCCTGGCAATTGTGCCTACAAGTAAATCAACTATACCAAAGAGTTCATACAAGTTCGGGTCCTAAGGGGTTAGTCCTCTTTGGGACCCACACCTGCTTAATGACAATTACTTTATCATTAGCCTTGTTGATTCTCTTTCTGTAAGTATCATTTGCAGGATATTGTTTGTGAACAGTGTGTGCTGGAGATTCCTAGGTGTTACTTTTCCTGTTTGAGGAAGGTACTCTCTTATACCTTTCCAGAGTATGAACTCTTTGGTATCTAGACATGTACGTCTTGGTATGTAGCACCCCGGACCAAAATGAAATATAATTTATTAATTAAATATTTGAACTCAGGATTTAATATATATGTGCGTATGTTTTAACTGTTTAAATACGTACGTTTCAGATAAGTGTTTAATGCTTGTATGAGATGCATAGTTTACCTAGATGTGGAACATAGGATATTTTATATCACTAGATGTGTTTTGGAAAAACGTAAAGATAGAAACAAACTAGAGGTCAATCGAAGACTTGTAGCTCAAACGATGATGAAAAGAACAAAACACGAGATTTCAAAAATATCAGAGGATATTTACGGTGAATAGTAAATGAGATATTTACTGGTGAATAGTAACTTTCGAAATCTATAAATAGAGGCTCCTTTCAATTCATTTTCACCATTTTTCTTCAAACGAGCCAAAAAGCGACGTTTACACGTAAGTCTCTCTTCTCTCTCTCGTTTCTTTTCAACCTCCGACGCGCCACCACCGGCGCCGCCGTCGGCGCGGTGGTGCCGCCACCGGAGTTCGTCAGAAAATTTCAAAGTTGTCGGTTTCGGCCGATTTTCACACACAACGTAGGTTTTGATGAGTCGAGTCTAGAACAAGTCTCCGATTTCTATTCCGACTTATCATTCACCAGAAAACGGCAAAAAGCCTTTTCAAAACCCTAAACCCTAACCCTAGCCAACTTTTCTCTCTCCTCGGTTTTCTTTCTTTTCCTCCATCCTTTTAGCTAGAGATGATGTCGGAGGTTCTCCCGGAGGTGAGGGTGAGATGTTGGAGGGACGATGCCGCCGTGTGTGGTGGTGTCGGAGCTATATCAGGTTGGGTATGTTATATGCATGTGTGTGTGTGAGTTTATGTGTGTGTTTGGGTGATCTCTGTTGGGGGCGGCACAGGTGGTGCCACTATGAGGAAAGTGATAATCGGAGGACCGGGAGGAGAAGAAGTCGGGCAGCCGGGGGAGGCTGCTGGGTGCGCAGGCTGTTGGGCGCACTGGCGCGCGGTCATGCCGGAGGGCACGGTCATGCCCCAGCCGGCAGAAGTTGCTGGAGGCTGGCGCACGGTCGTGCTTGGAGAGCACGGTCATGCGTGGCCAGGCAGGAGTTGCTGGAAGCTGGCGCACGGTCGTGCGCCAGGGGGCACGATCGTGCCTAGCCAGGGCGATCCGGGAGTGGACGCAGGGTGCGAGACGCGTGTCAGGTGACGCCGTGTTTCCAATCCTTTTCCGTTCCTTTTCCTTTGTATCTTTTATCATCGAGTCTTAGCCGACGGAAGGTTGTCGACCAAGGGTCGAGGGCCCGGTCGAAGTCAACCTTTGATAACATATACCTTCAAACTTTATATACGTCGTTGAGCTCGTATCAACACCGAACGAGCTCATTCCTTACCCAATCTTTAGATCCTTCGACTCGTCGCGTATACGTTTATCGTTTTAATTATAATTAATAAGGATCTAAGTATACCGTAACTTGTGTAGGCGATTTGTTGGATTAAAATTTGCTTACTTGTTGGATTGAGCTTGTGTCATCAGATCTTTAGACCTTACGACTCACGCGGGAAACCACCGAACGAGATGGGGGTAATTTCTATCTCTTTATCTGTTTACTGTTTTCCCTATTAAATACATGACTGAGAAATACTAAGTGTTGTGTTTATAATTATTGTGTCATATAACTGTGAAAGGACCGAGGTCTGCTCTGTTCGTCCCCTGCTATTTTCTACTACTCTGTTGAGGTTTGGTGGTCCTCTTGAAATGTACCAACAGTAGTGAGACCGTTATGTAGGATAAGACAGGGGAATCCCGCACCTATTCGTCCCTTGCCATTTCTAATATCTATTTTGTTTTTATGTGCTGTGATGACGTGACTTAAGGATTATTTTACTAGTGTATTTATTTCTGATGAGTCGCAAGAGACGGGTTTTATCCCCACGAGTGTATTTCACGCACTCATCCCTTAATCTGTACTCACACTACAGGCGATGATGAACAAGAGGAACCCTAGACGGAGAGAGAGATGGTGTTATCTTTTGTATTCGCATGATTAGACGTGTAATACAAACTTTATCAAACCTTGATTTGTGTATTTTGGGTTATGTAATATTGTGATACATATAAGGATGTGAGATCCTGAAGAATGATTCAGCTGCGTATGATGTTTTATATCGGTAGTGAGACCGATTGCTAACGGCAGAGGCCGTATGTTTATAAGTAAGAGATTCACTTCGTCCCTTACCTCTTTCTTCTGTTGTCCCTTACTTATTCTTTCTGTTGAGTATGCGTCCCTTGCTTTTTACATCTTCACGCCCCATGTGAAAACTCTGATAAAATGTGAAAAGATTTTGGGACGTGACATGGTATATGAGGGGTAGAGCTTTTTCTGTAACCTGGATGACTGTTGCATTCTCCTCCTACTTGCAGCATACTGATTGTACCACTTTCAATCTTATTTAAGTGTTGTCCTGTTTTCATTCCATTTTTTTCCTTAATTGTTTGTTGTTTTTGTGCACAATTTTATAGAGTGAATGATGCAATTATTTTTCATGGATTAACCCTCCAATGAATGAAAGAGCTAGGGGATTGTTACTGCAATTGCGTGAGAATAATCGTGTGTTCACTACAAGAAATGTGCACAACAACAACACAGGAATTACAACGGTTTTAGCATTTTGTGTTGTAAAAGAAGATAATTACAACGGTTTCGTGGAAAAGCGTTGTCGTTGTGCGAAAAAAGACACTCAACGACAATGGTTTTTAGGTACCGTTGTCATTGTGTGGATTTTTTCGCACAACAACAACGGTTGGGACAACGCAATTATGGTGGCGTTGTTGAGAGTGTTTTTTTAGATAATGGCAACAGTTCGTTACAACGGTTTTTTCTCCGTTGTCGTTGAGCACATTTTTGCTCAACGACAACGGTACATTACAACGCTATTTTTTCGGTGTTGTCGTTGAGTGCAATTTTAGGTTAATTACAAACTAATCACAATGATTTTTCTACTGTTGTAAAAATTAGAATTTCAAAATTATTTAATTTCAGAAATAAAATAATATTATGAAAAAATATTAAAAATTAACTAATTGAACCATAAACTATTATACAACAATAAAAAACACAAATTTTTTTTATATAATAATACAAAAATTATTAATTATTTTAATTAAATTAAATTTGAAAAGTTTAATTATTTTATGATGTTATCTTATATTATTTGCATTAATATTATTTTATATATATGAACAAACTCATAATTTTAAAAAATAGTATTTTTATAAAACATATTAAAAATATGCACTAGTATATTTTATAATTGTCTTAAAATGAAATTAGATTAAATATTATTAAATATATTAATTAGTTATTAATCTTCTAATTATATATATATATATATATATTAATACATATATATAATTAATATATATATTAATACATATATATAATCCATATATATAATATTAATACATATATAATACATATATAATATATATATATATATTAATTATAATATTCCAATTATATATATATAATTACTCAATAAAAGAAATGCATGTAGGATATTAATACATAAAGCACTAGTGGTCTAGTGGTTTGAGTACCACCTTGGCAACGCGCAATATTGGCTATGATGAGCGCTATGATGTTTGTCATGCTGATGTGTCACCACTATGATGAGCTACGATGAAGTGTCATGCTGACGTGTGAGCACTATGATGATGTGTCCTGATGACATGTCAACGTTGTGGTTAGTATCTTCGACAATGGTTAATGATCGTTGTACCAGTGTTGTCGTTGACCATAACGACAATGGTTATTAACCGTTGTGCATGCGTTGTAAAATATCTGGTACCGTTGTGCACATGTAAAATACCTGGTTAGTATCTTCGACAACGGTTAATGACCGTTGTACCAGTGTTGTTGCTGACCATAACGACAATGGTTATTAACCATTGTGCACGCGTTGTAAAATATCGCTAGAATACCACAGTTGGCGTATCGTTGTGCCAACCGTTGTTGTTATCATCTACGACAATGGTTATTAACCATTGTGGTTGATGGTGTCTACGACAACACGTAGTGGTTGGAAGAGAGGATTGAGGCTTTGCAAAATATTGAAGGATGGATGAAAAGACTGATTTTATTCTTCTCATGGGTGTTTTTCTTTGTAACTTGGTTCCATTAGGGTTATGTTTATAGAGTAATTGGAGTTAAGTTAATTAAGGTTGTTTATGGTATATTATGTTCTATTTAACTTGTAGTAATTTGACTTGGTGTTATAGACTTTATTTAAGTTTAATGAATGTTGTTTAACTTATTTTGGATTCAAGATACTTTATCATTTAATTACAAGTTTAAAGTTAGTTCTCTATTGTTAAGTGTTACACAAATTGACAAGTATTACAAACAAAATTGCCTAATTTATACAAACAACTTACAAGATTTTAAAGTTTTCAATCAAAAATATACACATAAGCTATATAAATTATTCTAATAATCTATTTACCAAGAATTTAAAATGGCAATACAGGATTTGATTGCAATCATAATCCAATGAAGCCAACAACAAACTAGTGACAAAATAACCATAATATTGTTTATATCCAACAAAACAAGATTTGTTAAGCCAACAAAATCAAACTATCCAAAATATAAAGTTAGTGTTATTCCAATCCAGTTAGCACATTAAACCAACAACAACACATTAAGCCAACAAAAAAAGAACCATTGTATTGTTAATATCCAACAAAATAAGATAATCAATCTAAGATAAGAAACCACTACACTATCTCGATCCTTCCCTTTCTCCTTCCCCTTCTCTATCTCTATTTTCCTTGTTTGATCCATGACAACTCCCAAGTTTGAGAGCATCACATACTTCTTCCCTTGTTTCTGGAGAATTGGACTAGTACTTGGCATTTCAAATGAAGGTGATCTTGGGATGAATTGATCACCAATAAAGGGAGCTGGTGCCTTTATATTCACCCTAGGAGTAGTATATATTAGCCCCATATCACACTATTCCAAAAAACACATAATAAAATTAGTGACAAGCATGATATAATATAAAAGGAATAAGTTTCAACTACTTGATTTCAATTTTCTCTTTCTCTTTCTTCTTGGTTGTAGCTTAAGAACTCTATCATTTGTAGTGTTCTCATTCTAACAAGAAGTAGATAAATAAAATTCAATATATTGAATCGAAATTAGTACACACACTGAAAGTTGATACCAAGCAATGGTAATCTTACTAAGTTTATGTTTTGAGCCCCTTCATCATCCCCCACTTGAGTTAATTGACTTAAACATAAACATATCTCATCAGTGTTGTTTACCAGATTCTCTATCTATTCAAATCAAGTTAACCAATGTGTTAATATTATACAGTAAAAAAAATCAAAAGAAAAATTAAAATGCAATTAAGTACATAAACCACTCATTACCTCAACATTATTGTCTGATTCATTTATTATTGGAGCATCATCTGCCAAATTTTCCTCCATATTACTTTCATTGAATATGTCTTCAATGTTACTTTCATTGAGAAGTACACTAAGACCACAATCATTGGGAACTTGTTGGAAATCTTACTCATCATGAAGATCTTCAATACCTTGTTTCTGCATAACAAAGTTAATATCAATTTAGAAGATAGAAAATTAGAATTTTAAAATTTGGTAATTACTAACTATTATATTGTATTTTACCTCACATCCCCTTTTTGTTGTGTCATTGATTGCCACATTTACTGCATTTCATTGTCTCTTATTTTCTCTTTTTATTGAATTAATCTCTGTTTCTTGGCCTCCCTCTTACTCTTCCGCACAACTTTATCTAGCTCTCTTCTTTTGGCTTTTGGTAGCCTACTAATAGTGTGTATCCTTCTTGGGGGCAAAGGAGGGATACAACTTGAGGGAGTTCACTAATTTCTGCCATTTATAGGCATTGTAGCACTCATAAGCCTTCTTATAAGTCTCCACCTTGTAGCAGACATAAACAAATTTCTCCACTTCAAGTTTTTGATAATGAATGACACAAAGGGCATGCTTGCATGGGATCCTAGTAAGGTCCCATTTTCTACACCCACATCTCATCTTATCCAAGTCAATTGAAAATTGACTCCCATCAAAACAAGATATTTGGTAATGTATATCATCAAATTTGATGGGAATACAATCTGCAACCTTTGAAGTATTATGGTTTATGATCTTATTTATCTTAGGGCAGAAAATTTATGTCCATTTTTTTGCCCTATCTCTGCATTCTTGATTTCTTTTCATAAGATCATTCATGATCTGCTCCAATATTGACAGTATTAAAAGCTCTCTAGCTCTCAATATCTTGGCATTGAAAGACTCACACATGTTATTCAACAGAATATCACATCTAGGGTAGATGTCAAAGTGTGACCTACTCTACTGTTGTGGATGCTTATCATCAAACAAACCATT
The DNA here is from genome assembly GCA_954870855.1 of Scutellaria minor. Lineage (NCBI taxonomy): Eukaryota > Viridiplantae > Streptophyta > Magnoliopsida > Lamiales > Lamiaceae > Scutellaria > Scutellaria minor. Next base: position 9,530,547 of record OX940729.1, read on the forward strand.
CATGAGCTTTCTCATTCAAACTCCTAATTTCACTCATCCTCTTCCCAAACTCTTGGACTGTTGTTGTTTTGATTGTTCTCCAGATTGTTATCTTAAATTAGTGCACTCTAAACCCAGCTTTCTTGAAATTCTCATGCATGTGTCACACAAAATCTATGGGCAGCATTTGGAAGTAGATCATGAATATTTTTTATCAAACTCTTTTGCTTATCACTAATAATAGTCCACTTAAAAGCTTCCTGGATAATTAGGTCAACAATCAACAACTTCAAAAACCACTCCCAAGTTTCCCCAGATTCTTTACCAACTATAGCATAGGCAATGGGAAAACTATTGTTATTTGGATCTACTCCTACTACAACTAACAAAATCCCACCATGAGGTCCTTTCAAGAAGGTACCATCTAACCCAATCACTGACCTACAACCTTTAATAAACCCCAATTTTAGAGCCCTCAAGCAAATGTATAACCTGTCAAACACAGGTTGCTTTCCAAACTGCTCAACCCCTATGATTATTGTTGACCCAGAGTTCTAATCTCATTAACATAACTCCAAAGGTATAAGTATTGGTCATCTACATTTCTTTCATGTTTCTTAAGTGCTAATTGTTTACACTTATAAGCTTGCCAAAAAGTAACATGACATCTTACCTCAGACACAATATCTTCCTTAAAAGCATGCACATTTATTTTTTTATCAGTTTTAAATTGATATCCATAACTACCAACCAACAATGTTGCTTTCATATTTTTCACATTATAAGTAGGGCACAAGAGCGATCTTCATACAAAGTTGTGAATTCCCATGAGGTATCATGCTGCATTTTGAGAGCATGGATCCTTCATGGACAATCTTTGTCAACACAAACTATATAAATCCTATGTCTATCACTCCTAGAAAAATTGACACTCCTACCCTCCATTATGACATATGACTCAACAGCCTCTCTAAATTCTTTTTTAGGGCTGAATATCATCCCAAGAAGAAAAGTTGGATTATATTTTTTGTTTCCTCTAAACACAGTGGACCTCTCTTTATCACCATCATCATCAGAAGACTTAGCACTATAAAAATCTTATTCACTAATTAGTATGTCCTCATCTCCAGACCCTGATTCTTCAACCCCCTCTCCAAACCTAACCCCTCAATATATACATCAGTGTACTTCTTATATAGTAAGTCATCATCACCCTCCTCCTCAGATAGACAATAGTAATCACTATCATCAAGACCTTCACTATCTTCATCCTCTAAAACTAACTATTTTTTACCCTTTCTATATAGTTTTCTCTCCCTTGTCCTTTCCACCTCATCATCTAAAAGATATAAGACTAACTCTCTCACTCCAATAAATGCACCATCACAGTACTTCTTCAACTCACAATCATTATGAATTTGGAAGAACTCTTCAGAACCAATTTTTTTAACAAACAAACTGATGGAAATACAACTACTTATATAATAAGAAAGATCTTTAAGCCCCTTTAAAGTAAGTGTATTCTCATCAACATAATCAAACTTAAAAAAATCACCCCTACATATGAATCATGTTAACTACTCAAATGCCCCCCAAAATAGAGACATAAGGTATATTCCTTATTGTTTGGCCCTGTAATCAAAAAAATTAACAAGAAAATCAGTCAATTTTTATATCTTTTATTGGGTATCTAAAAGTATTACACCAAATAATGGAAAAACAACATATAGGTCTCCACATGTCATTTTGATTTGTATTCTACCCAAGAGATTCTTTTTGCACAAATAAAACACAAAATATCAATCAAACATACACCAACTCAACAAAAAAACATTAAATATTCAATAAATTTCATACTACCAGCAACCAAACTATAAAGAAATCGAATGTATCCAAATAAATAATAAACAACCAACATAAAACAGTGAACAAACACTATACCCAAGCCCTAAACAACAACATTAAAATCATATCATTAAACTTAAACAAAATCCTAAAATACTCTAAATACATACCGTATTCAGGAGAGGGATCATCATTCTTGTTCTTGTCTCTGAATTTCATGGTAAATACGTAATGATTTGAGGTATATTTGAGAGAGAATTTGGGTTTGGTTGTCTTGAATTAGAAATAGGGTTTTTTTTTATTTAGGGATTTAGAAGGCTTAACCTTCTCGTTTATGTCTAAAAGTGGGAAGATTGTGTGACTTGACACTTATTGTGTGACTTGGAAAAAAACCGAATGAAAAATATATTCCACATGTGAATTAACCGGTCACGTCAGCGAGTTACTTACTACAACACGTGACAAGGTATTTTCGACAATAAACACCAATATATGGGGTATTATTAAACATTCCTTTATGGGTAAACATAATTAGGGTAAACATACAAGGTATTTTTACCAATTTTTCCTTTATATTATATTAGTCATACTTTTATGTACATATATCATGCCCTTAGTGTACGTATATCATACTTTAACTTTAAAAAAAACCGCTAACCTTTATACTATGTTAGTCATACATTTACGTTCTATATATTAGTCATACTTTTATGTTATATTAGTCATACATTTATGTACAAATATCATATTTTTATGTAATACTTTAACTTTAAAAAAACCCTAATTTCAGCATAATTTGTACATGTATACCTTTATGTGATATTACACATATCTTTATGTGATATTACTTAAATTTTTATATCAACATAGATGACATTTATGTAATATATAAAGGTATAACTGACATAACTAAAAGGTATGAAAGGTATTAATGATTGTCTAGAAAAAATATTAAGGTACAACTAAAAACCCTAAAGATATGACTAATATAACATAAATGTATGACCAACATAACATAAATGTACAATATAACATAAACATAGCAGTTTTGAGTGGGTTTGGGTGCACCCACCCAAGCGCATAGAGGCGCGTTCTGACAGGATTTGGGTTGGGTATTATCCATGCACCTGATGCATAAAAATTTTGGTGTTAGAAAAAGATAATTAAATATGTGTGGCTCAATAAAATATTAAATATAAAGTGATCAATCTAGATCACATAAAACGAGATATTAATGAGATAAAAAGATATGGTCAACAAAGCAATTAGAATATCAAAAAGTTATGCAAAAAATATTTATTATGAAAAGATAACAAAATCCTAGATAAACTACGAAACCTTTTTCTAGTCAAATTCTTACCATATCAAAGTGTATTTTGAATAGGAAAAATATAATTTTTCATCATCTAAATTAGGCCATCTCCAATTTTGGTACAGTAATTAAGTTTTTTTTTCCAACTTTGGACCTTTAAATATCGATTTTTTTCAATTTTAGTTCAATTTTGATCGAATTTTTTTCGAGCTGACATGGCTGCTGGAGTTGCTTATATGGCACTGAAATTAAAAATCCCCAAATTACAGAGGAAAAATTGAGCTTACACAGTAATTTTTAATGTCACATCATAAAAAAATTTAACGAATAAATTGAAAAAGAAACTACTAAATTTATATAAAGGTCCTTAAACTAAATCAAATTTACAAGAGATCCCCTTCATCCCAAACCCTAACCGTCATTGACCTGACTGCTCCATTGCCGCCCTCAACCATTGCAGGCAACCTTTCCAATAGTTGAAATACTCATCAAGTTGCACACCCAAATTAAATTTACATTCACCAAACTCCATCTCCATTTTAAAGCAACAATAGGTCATTTTAGAGCCAAATGTTTAAACGTATTTTGGGTAAAATTGTGTTCTAATTATTTTATTGTCATTAAGAACATCATTGTAAAAGGTCATTTTGACTAAGCATTACTCACGTACAAAAATTTACATTTATTAGAAATAAAAAAGCTTAATGAAACTAGAAACGAAAATCGAAATATTATTTGAAAGGTTGCAACTGAAGTCTTCCCTTGAGAATTCTTTGTTTTCAAACAAAAATTTCGGTTATACAAAGAATGAGGTAAAAGATCATTTAAATAACTACACATTTATAAGTTTATGGAATAAAACACTTTAATACTCATTCACAATCTCTAGATAATCGGCTACCAACATTCATCGCTTATGTACCGTGCCCAAAGATTCTTTAAGCTGAAAGCATTTAACCATGAAGGGTAAGTGTTTGGAATACACTCAGTGGGGGATCCCGAGATATTATAAAATAAAATCAAATAAATAAATCATAGCTAGAAACACGTATAACCATCATTTTGCTTAGATGTGAGATTTAACACAACTTATCATAGTTACGGGACTTAACCTGACTTAGCATTTGTCACAAGGCATTAACCCAACCTAGCATTATTGTGGAAATTAGTCCGACTTAGCATTTGATGTGGAACTTTGACCTGACGTAGCATGTGGTACGAGACATTAACCCAGCTAACCTTTGGTACGGGACACTAACCCGACGTAGCACTTAGTATAGGGCCTTAACTTGACTTAGCATTATTTTTATGGATCTTAATTGTCGTAGCATAATTTACAGATCTTAAACTTCATATCATAGTCATCTGATCAGGTGCACACATAATCACATCACATTTAAATAAACATCCATTTAAAGATCGTGCATCACATAACATTCGTAAAGTTGTTCTTAAGTCGTCAGATTATATGATATCACATTGGCATTCAAACAATTGGGGGTAACTACATATCACATTAGCATTTAATTAAACACGTAATTCATAAGCGCAAGTAAGAAGTTACCCTCACCTTAAGAGTAGACTGAGCATGTATTGTAAGTTGTCAAGTCAGCCTAAATAGTTCATATTTCCTCATTTCCTACATCGATCATAAAATAGGTCTTAGTACCTCATTTTATTATAAGTTCACAATCTAAAGCTACTAGCAATTAAAGTACGACCTTTAATGTTGTTTTTGGTTACCCGATCCATTGATGAGGCTTTTGTTAACCCAGTGAATATATAAATGAATAAAAATAATTAAGGTAAATATAGAATTTCAAGTAACTTTATAATGAAGTGTGTTTATTAAAACACAAAAGAATTTTATCATGCTTAAATTGGATTTTGGAAGACTAGAATTTAGTTTTAGGAAAGTAAATTGTAAAAATTAAGACTTAATTTAGATCTTGAGAAAACTTTAAAATAAATATGAAAAGACAAAAAGGAATTTAGGGTTTTATTTACATCTTTGGGAACGTGAAAATAATTTAAAAGGTTAATTATAAATTTTAAGGCTTAACATAGATGTTAGATAACTTGAAAATATTCATAGGAAAGCTCATTATGGAATTTGGGATTAAATTAGATTCTGGGGGCTTGGAAATGATTTTAAGAGAGCTACATAAAGAATTAGGGTTTAATTGAATCAAAATTTGAGTTTGATTTCAGGGAATAGACTCAATGAAAGAAGTTGAAAGTTAATTTGGGTAAGAGGACTAAATTGCAAAATTAGGAATGTTTACTTCGACTATGAGGTCAAAAATGAAATAATTTTAAAATGATTTTGACTTTGAAATTTAAATTGAAAATATTAAAAAGTTGATTTGACTACAGGGCTTAAATGACAATATTGATATTTAATTTTAGATGAATATTTTGAAATTGGGGAGGGTTAAATTGAAATTTTCAGAAATTCATTAATTGCACACAAGTCTTAAAATCGTTTTCATCTCAAAACCCCCAAAACCCTAATGCTACCCATGACAGCCACCTACCCCTAACCTGCCACATTTTCTTGCTCTGGCCGGTGACTGCCTGCCGTCGACGATCTCCTAAGTGTGACTTACATCCATAACACCTTGGCATCCACAGCCTCAAACCGTAAGAGGCTTGCACCCCTACACCTCTGTCTAAGCCCGTTGTCTGTCCCACCTCAGTTGACAGCGTGGTCACCAGCGACACCACCAACCACAACACACATATACTCGCACACCTAACCCGACCCTCGCTCACACCATTCACTCAACATTGCACACAACACATGATACCTCATCGTTACCTTGTCTACTGCCCATTTTCTCCATCTATCATGGTCGGCGACCTCATGTCGCTAACAACCCGCACAACCACTCACGGGCACCACCCAATATGCCCAGCACTATGAAACATGACACGAAAAGAAGAGAGAGAGAGAGAAGAGAGAGATAAAAGGAAATAAGAGGATAGAGTAGATGAGAGTTGAGCCTTTCGTTGGCCATAATAAGTGGAAACGATGGTGGATGGTGAATCCGAGCCCAAATCAGGAATGAGCTCGATGAGATCTTTAAAATAACAATAAAATGAGCTGGAGAAGGGGGTGGCCATGGCTGCTGGCAAGCGATAGCGGCTGGTGGCGGCGCCGCCGCCGCCGGAGAGGAAATGAGAGGGAGAGAGATAGGAGGGAGAGAGAGAGAGAGTTTTCCCTCTCACCCACTTGTGCATCAAATTGAATCTAAAAGCCTCAAAGGTGAGGTAATCCTTATTTATTTCTCCAGCTCATTCAGCCTGAAATTTCTACAATTATATCACTTAATATTTTTGGGCCAAAGATTAGACAAGTTATTTTCTTCAATATCAAGCAATGACATATATAATTAAATAAAAAAAATTCCACCCAACATTATATTCAAAATTTTAATTGGGGTGTTATAACCACAATCTTATAAAGAAATTAAATCTTCTTCTCATCTTTCCTTTTTCATATTTAAACCTAAAATTAATATAACAGATCTTAAATTTATATTTAAACCTCAAATTGAAGTTATCATATAACATGGACGTGGAGATGGAAACGGAGGGTGGGAAGCGACCCAACAAAGAACGGAAGAGAAAATAGTGGCCATGCTTTCCGTTGTCGATTCATGGCAAAGGTGGTGGCTACACATGAATCGAGGCCCATATTCGTGATAGCTCGACTTGGCTTTAATTTAGCATAGGATTCTAACGATTTCTGTCGAGGAGGAGGTGCGGCGGCCCCCCATCTTGATGGAAGAAGAATAAGAGTGTTTTTTATAGTTTTTTTTTTGTTTTGTGTTTAAATTTTAAATATTTGCAAATACTTCAGTTATGTTAGTAAATTTTATAATTTCTTTTAATTTTTATTTTCCATAAAAATTATAATTTATTTTATTTTTAAAAGTTTGAATTAATTTATTGTTTTTTAATGATGTGGCAAGAAAATGGCTCAATTTTCCCTTCAAAATTTGGGTATTTCCAATTTAGATGTCACATAAGCAATTCCGGCATCCACGTCAGCATGGAAATTTTTTCCGGCCAAATCGGACTAAAATTAAAAAAATTCGACAATTAAAGGACCAAAATTGAAAAAAAACATAATTGTTGCACCAAAAGTGGATAGGGCCTAACTTACGGGACGAAAAATAATATTTTCTCTTTTGAATATTAACACAACAAACCTTTATTATCATTCAAAAGCATTATTCTGTGTTTGGACTATTTTTGAATAAGGAAAAACATGCACAGAATAAATAAAAAATAAATTAAACACATTTTTTTTTAAATTCCTCCCAGAGATTTTTCGATATCTTCAACAACACCTTGTACAACACTTCAACCAATACAGAAACCTGAAAATAGAAATAACCAGAAATGCAAACATATAACACTAACAATCTCCCTATTTGACGTTCAAAACAAAGTTTTATTTCCTCTAAACTTATTTTGATACAAACAAGAAACATGAAACCAGAAATGCCAAAATGTAACACAAACAGTTTCTTACAAAACTTAATTGAAGTGCCATTAATTGAACTTAAACTAACAAAAGCTCACAATTATTATCGATATATTAAACAATGATGTTAATCCAGCGGCACATAGGGAGTGGCAACAATGCTAAGGTTTTCTTTCCTAGGAGCTGTAAGTCCAATACCTTCAATCATGTTTAAATCTTCTGGTTTGACACCATCAGGGAGTCTCCAGTTGAAGTTGTAGAGAAGTTGAACTAAAGGCAGCTCGAGATTTGCTAAACCAAATGTCATACCGGGGCACATTCGTTTTCCACTCCCAAATGGAATGTACTCAAAATCACCACCTATAAAATCCAGGGACAAATTCTCTAATCGCTCTGGTTCAAACCTTTCGGGATTAGTCCAATACTTGGGATCCATATGGATTCCCCAAATGTTCACAAATACCTTGACTTTAGCAGGTATGGTGTATCCGTTGATCACCCGTTCCTCCCTTGAAACTCTTGGCAGCATTGGAGCTGGAGGGTGTAGTCTAAGAACTTCCTTTATAACTAGTTTTAAGTACCTCAACTTGTGAACATGCTCTTCTTTGATGTCGTTGCTACTCTGGAACACTTGTCTTACTTCATCCTGTGCCTTGGCCATCACTTGTGGGTTCCTTATAAGTTCTGTCATTGTCCAATCAATGGTTGAAGATGTTGAATCTGTGACAGCTGAGAACATGTCCTGCATTACACACAGGAAAGAAAGAAAAGAAGATTGTGATAAACAATATTAGGACGTATTTGCACCATAACCTAAAACTTAGGATTGTATTTGCTCATAACAAAAGATTAAGAGTACATTATACACCACTATAAACATTAATGATATGCACATTTGCTCTTCACAAAATTATAACTTTAATTAATCATAGAAAAAGAGTTGATGAAGGAGGACTTACGAATAGAACAGCTTTAATGTTGTCATTGCCAATTGGAAACTGCAGCTCTCCACTTTCCTTAATCCTCAACAAAACATCAACCAAATCTTCATTACCAAACTCTCCATTACCAGTACTCCTTCTCAATCTCCCCCATTTGCTTCATCCATTTTAGCCAGATTTTGTTCATGCTCATTGATAATATCATCAAGAATGAGATCAAGCTTACGCCGCATCCTCATCAACCTCAGCTTAGTAGTCCAACTCTGTGTACTAACTATATTTGAAGATGGGAAAAAATCAGCAATCATAAACCCACCAGCCATTTGAAGTGCTTCCTTCATCAATGCTATCAAGCCATCACTGTCCTTGCACACCTTGCCAAACGCAGCTCTACAGGTGATGGAGCTGGCCATGGAGAAGACTTTCTTAGTTAGATTCATGGGCTTTCCAGATGAGAGTTTAATTTATTTGATCAAACGAGAAACCTCGTCGTTTCTTATGGACCCAAAGGAACGCACGCTTTTGGCACTCAGCAGTTCCACGATACATATTTTATGCATCTGTCTCCAGTAGTCGCCATAGGGGCAAAACGCGATATCAGTGTAATTGTACCACATGATGTTTAAGGCAATGCCTTTGGGCCTATCTGTGAAAATGGGGTCATTGTCTTTGAGTACTTCTTTTGCGATTTCAGGCGAAGAGATGACGATTACAGGGAGCTCACCCAGCTTGAGCTGCATTATTGGGCCATATTGGTTGGCTAAATCTCTTAGAGAACAAAAGAGAGGTATAGAAAGGAGATGCAGGTTTCCAATGACTGGAAGTGTATTAGGACCTGGAGGCAGTTTTTGGGCTTTGGATTTCTTCCATTGCTTCATTAAGAAGAAGAAGAAGATTACAGGAAGAAAGAGAGTAACTGTTAAGTTCCATGGAATAAGCTGGGAATCCATTTTTGGCTAGAAAGCAGAAACAGATATAATTGGAGATGTATTTGCTCTGTGTTCTGGGACTATCAATTTATACAGTTTAGATTGGTTAATATTGTAAAAGAGTACATCTCGTTTTCATACAGTGTAGATTCGCGAATATTGTAGACTTACGTGATGTCTTACGTAGAAATTTATTTAGACACATGGATCATCAAAGAATAGACTCGTAATTCGAATTGTAATAATGAATGAAGATTGTGTCTTTTTTTTGTCAATTATACAAAAAGTTAGGATTATATTACAATTTTTAAAAAGGTGGTGATGTATTTTACAATAACCTTCAAGTTTTTTTTTTTTTTTTTTTTTTTTTGTTGGGAGTTACTTGGCATCCGATGTTGCCATGTGACATGGCATATTTGTCGGATATGTGGACTTCGATGGCCGGAAAATATAAATGTGGTCTAAATTACAATAGTGAATAAAGATTGTGAATTTTTTTTTTTTTTTGCTAAATTACAAAAGTAAGGATGAGTTTGTAATTTTTGAAAAAGTCATGTAACTTTGCCTATTTTATTTAATAGATTTGAATTAAAAATATTATCTTTATATAATAAAGAAAAAAGGAATAATTAGAAAGTATTTTTGTACAGGAATCTCCAAATTGAAAATCATGTATGTGCGCCATACACGACAATTTCCTACAGTAACTGTTTTAAATTGCAAAAATTAACTCAATTAGTTGTCCTCAATATATATATATGTTTAAAATTACAGGACGGAATTGATAGACCCTGTTTTTTGTTTGTATGGTACTAAAATAGTGATCCCCAAACAAACGTGACGTAATAATTTGCAACTAACTCTATTTTATTAGTTGATTTTAGATATTTTAAACTAATATTATGATTTTTGAAAGAAAAAAAAAATTCTGATTAATTGTAGGCCGAGATTATTAATTTGGGACCAAAAAATACATAATTCATACATAAGGCTATCAATTAGTTAACCCGATTTCATTGAAGCGATACAATCATACAACCATTACACTTCCAGCTTCTCATAGAAGTCATAATGGAGAAAAATGAATTGAATCCCATTATTTTTCCAGCTCTTATATCACTGTTAATCTTGCTATGGTGTTAATCTCCTCGGCTGACTCAGCTCGCGAGATCCTGAGAACTCATGATCTCACCTTGGCAAACAGGCCTTCGTATAAAGTTTACAGGAAACTTTTGTACGATGGTAAAGACGTAGCAGTTTCCTCATATGGCGAATATTGGGGGCAGATGAAGAACATTTTTGTTCTCCAGCTGCTAAGTAACAAAAGGGTTCGATCTTTCTGTTCCATTAGGGAGGAAGAGACGGCCGTTTTCGTGAAGAAGATCAGAGAATCTTCAGGCCCTGTGAATTTGAGTAAGATGTTTGGTGAGTTAACTAATGATTTGGTTTGTAGATCTGCTTTCGGCAGGACGCACAGCGAGTCGGGTAATGGGAAGAAATTCCTGCTGTTGTTGCCAGAAATCATGGAGCTGTTTGGGAGTATCAGCATTGGAGATTTTATTCCATGGCTTGGTTGGATTAATCGTGTTAATGGTATGGATAAGAGAGTGGATAAGATGGCCAAAGAGATGGATGATATCTTGGAGGGTGTTATTCAAGAACGCATCGATTCTCAGAAGGGGGAGACATTGCAGCTAGAAAGAAATGGCCAAGACTTTCTTGATGTCTTGCTTGAAATCTACAATGAAAACATCGATGATGTATCCATAGAAAGAGAGCATTAAAGCAATAATCTTGGTAAGTAAGTATTACTTTGTTTTTGAGTTTCAAAATTTTAAGAATTTATTATTTCTTTGACCCACTAACGTATTAGGTTTGGTTATTCCAACCATTAACTTTTCAGGCTGGCAATTGTATCCTTTAACTTTGAAAATTCGAAAATTTAGGCCAATTTCAACCCGAAAGGCCAAAACGATAGTCTTCTTCTTCTTATATGTTGTATATTTTGTAGAATGTGTTTATAGGTGGAACTGATACGATCTCTACAGCTTTGGAATGGGCGATGACAGAACTCTTACGACACCCTAAGATAATGGAGAAATTGCAAAAGGAAGTAAGAGAAATCGCCAAAGACAAACAATTGATAACAAGTGAAAACTTAGAAAAAATGCATTATTTGAAAGCTGTGATAAAGGAAACTATTCGTCATCACCCACCAGTCCCTTTACTAGTACCTAGAGTCGCGGGCGAAGATGTCCAAATAAAAGGGTACGACGTTACAGCTGGAACAGTGGTGATGATTAATGCGTGGGCTATAGGCAGGGATCCTCTGTCATGGGACGAGCCAAATAAGTTTCAACCTGAGAGATTCTTGAATTCTTCGATAGACTACAAGGGTCTCGACTTTGAGTTGATCCCATTCGGAGCTGGAAGAAGGAAATGTCCTGGCATTGCATATGCTGACGTTACTATTGAACTTGTATTAGCAAATCTTGTTCGGAAATTCAACTGGGTGTTGCCTAATGGAGCTCAAGGAAAAGATTTGGATATGAGTGAAAGTCCTGGCCTTAGTGTCCACAGAGCTGTTCCACTTCTTGCACTTGCTGCTCAGAGCAAATAATTTGGCTCAACAGCTTTGAGAGGGTTTCAGTTTCATATCTCCATGTTTCTAAGTATATTTCAAGCTTTCTTAAAATATCATGTTTTGAATTTTATATGTAGATCTGTCTCTCAGTGAGGATTTCATTATGGTTTAGAGAAAAATTGATTATCCCGAAATTGCAGGATGAAATGATGGGTTTGACTGAGAAGCTTCAAGCTTTGCAGAAGAAAACGAATATGAAGGAAAGAAGGCTCACAATTGTTATCATATTATCATATATGTTTTTCTTTGCAATCTTGTTCCATTTGAAATAATGTTTATGTTCTATTTCTATATAAAATACTTATTAATGGCTATTATATTATGTATTTTATTTCCAGGCATGTATGTAGGGTGTAGAGTACGTTTAGGGGAATCAATTTGGGTTTGGAGGGAAAAAGGTTTGGTTTTTCCACCAAAATGTGGCTCCAATACATTTTCCCTCTTAAGATTTGATCATTAATTTGTCACAGCAGGAGAAAAAACAAAAAACAAAAAACGATTAATAAAGGATGGAGCTCTAAGTAACCAAACATACAAGAAAACATGACAAATTCTTGGAAAAGACCATCGCAATGTGCGACGGTTGGGTTTGATCGGGTCAACGTGTGGATCGATTGATAAGACGTAGTACTTTTATTTATATGATGTAATATTTATATATATATATATCATGTAATATTTTTTTTATATATGAAGTAATGCATTTTAAGTTTATGATTAATTTGAGAAATTACAATCCGACAAGTAATATTTTGGGAAAATAAGTTTTTTGATCCTCTAAGTTTACCTCACTGAATTTTTCATCCAATATCTTTCACCTTTTGATTTTAGTCTTCTATGTTGAATTACCATTTTTTTAGTCCTCTTACCTGCTATAGCAACTATTTTTTTGTTTTTTTTAACTAAATTCATCTTTACGCCAAATAATTTTTTATTGAGAGAACACTGAATTAATATTAATAATTAGAAAATAAACTTTTTATTAATATTTCTAAGTTCGGAATGCCCAAATTATTAATATTAATAATTAATAATAAAATTTGAATCCATGTATCGAGATGAAAAATAATTTTTTTTATTTATTAAATTAATTTAGGCATATTAGATGAAGAATAAAAATTTGTAATAAAAAAATAGTGTTCTCTCAACTAAAAAAATGTGTTATAATTAAATTTAAATTTAAACAAAAGAGTTACCTACTATAACAAGTTAGAGGACTAAAAAATGATATTTCTTAAACATAGAGGATTAAAAATCAAAGGGTGAAAGATAAATGTGAAAAATCCAATGAGGTAAACTTAGAGGATCAAATAAGTTATTTTCCCTAATATTTTTATTCTGATCATATTTTATTTTTGTTTATATATTGTAATACGTTTATATATAACAAATTAACCCTACAATCAATGTTTATGATTAATTTGAGAAATTTCTATCTGACAAGTAATACTTTTATTTTGATGGGAAAATTGCAAATTAAACACTATCTTTAGGCTTTCACCAATGAAGGACATTAACTTTTTGGACCCCAACATTAGGACACTAACTTTTCAATGTCGGGTCCAATTGCATGAGAATTGTGCTTTTTTGCTGATGTGATTTGGCCTGAAATTCGTGATTTTAGGTTATTTGTCCTAAATCGTCCAAATCGAAAGTTTGTGTCTCAATATCGGCGCCCAAAAAGTTAGAGTCCTTCATTGGTGAATAACTTTAAAATAGTGTTCTAAATTTACAATTTTCCCTATTCTGATCATGTAATACTTTTATATATAACAAGTAATGCACTCAAGGTCTATGATTGATTTGAAAATTGTAATTTGAAAAGTAATATTTTTAGTATGACCATTTTGTTTGTATTACGTAATACTTTTCGGCATATAATGTAATATTATATAATACTTTTATAATTTTTGTTGGTCCCAAGTGGTCAAAGGTTCAAAGGGGGTGAATGAACCTCTATCAAATTTTGCGTTTTAAAAACTTTTAGTGAACAGGTTCCTGATTCTATAGAGAAGCAGTAACCTGACTCGATTCAGTAACCTGGCAGTAAGCTGATTCAGGTTCTTGACTCGATTATCACAGTATGCAGGGGAATAAACTAAGATAGAGTTTCTTTATGAAAACCTGTTTTCTTTTCCAAATATGATTTTATCAGAATCCTTTAACAGTATGTTTATGATATATGCAGCAAGATAGATATATAACAATGCAATGCAGCAAGAAATCAAAAGGAGTAAACACACAAAGGCTTATAGTGGTTCGAAGGTGATGTAATCCTTCTACGTCCACTCTACTCCTTCACTGAGGAGGAACTTCGTTAGGTCAGTTTGTTTTACAAGACATTGCTCTACAAACCTCTTCCAAACAAGTTTACCTACTGGAATCAAACAGGTTCTTAGGCACTATCCCACACAGGGTACAAAACTCACACAAAGTTATAAGCCTACACAAGACTAACACTTAGCAAGGATCTAATCCTGTCAACTAAGGACACCAAACTAAAACAACCTAGCACACAGCAAACGGTTAAAAGTATAAGTGTTTCTTCAACTGGTGCAAACTTGAAACAGTCTTGAACTTGAAAGCTCTAAAACTTTGATTAACTGCTTCAGAAGGTTGAGTGAGTGAACTTGGATAGCTTGAAAAAAAACTTGATAAAAGAAAAGCTTGAGAATATTCGCAATGATTTCAGTAGTCTTCAAGGTCACTCCATCTTTCTATTTATATCAGTAGGAAAATGTCTGTTGAAGAGAGGCACTGTCCTTGTTGCATTTCAAATTGATCTTACAAATCTTTGCAATTAATGCATGTGGAAAAACTGGGGAGAAGTGTTCGTCCTTCTCTGAATTGCATTAATGGCGCCACTCCTCGGCTATAGTACTTTTTGCAGAGCCATGGGTCCAGGTGGCATCACCTCATTGGCCAAACACTAACTTTTATCTAACGGATGCTTGACAGGAACCATTCCTCGTACAACATTCATAATATACCTCGTACAGTAATGAATAAGTTAGATAAACTTACAGCTTTCTGCTCAGGATGCAGTAGCTGCTTACTGTTCTGTGCCAGCTTCCTGATCTGTGTCAGCTTCCTGTTTCGGAACAGCTTCCTGTTCTCGAAACCTGCAGTCAGCTTCCAGTCTTCCTTACTGTTATCTGTTTGCTGCTTTCTGATCCAACAACTTGATCCTGGTTTCTTCTTCAACTTACTGACTTTCCTAACTGAAGGCCAACCTTCAAGGTTTGTTTATCTCCAGAATCCTGCTATAATCAGTATACTACATCTTCCTAATTTTTACAACTTTACAACTCAAGACTTAGAAAATTAAACTTATTAACCAAAAATCCACTTATAACCTGTGGAAAATGAGTACTCTAAAGTCTCATCTAATATAACATTGTCTCATCAAAACCCAATTAGAAATATCCCAACAATTTTGACAAGTAATAATTATTATTTAATATTTTTTGTGTGTATAAGGTAATATTTTTTCTATGTATCATGAAATACATGTGAGAAATTATAGTTTTTACAAGTAATATAACGTAGTATATTTACATAATACAAAAATATTATATGATGTAGAGAAAAATATTACCTAATACACATAAAATATTGCATAGTACAAATCGACAAATACATTGACTTGAGTCAATCCACACTGACCCGACCTGACCCATGTTCGCACGGTGAGATTGCCTGACATGAGTCACTCATAAAACATTTTGTATTATGGTTTTGTAAACTATTCTTTTATTACCAAATTAATATTTTTAGACAACGAAGTCAAATGAAAAAAAACAGTAAATATAACAAATTTACAATCCTTAATTAGACTTAAAAAAAAAACAATATTGTTTGACTCAAAAACAAAAATAGCATCAGAAAACTTAAAAGTAGAAGGTCCAGCACCACAATATTCAGAAGTCATAGAGACAACTTTTTGCAGCAACATCCTTATTCTCATTAAATCCCCCAACCTCCTTAGGAACCCATTGTTTCTCAGAGTGCATTGTAGTATCAAGGTTTTTTAAATAGTTATTTTTTCTTTATAGTTTTTTTTGTTCCAGTAAATTATGGGGTTTGGCAATTTCGAACTTTAAGTTTTTGGGTCGGCAATTCAGGACAATAACTTTTCGGGCTTCGCAAATTTTGTCCAATTTTAGCCCAAATCACTCAATTGGATCGAAATTGCACATGAACTCGCCAATTCGGGCTTTACGGGTAGGGATGTAATCGAACCAAGTCGAACCGAACTATTGAGTGTTTGAGTTTGGTTTGATTCGTTAGCGAACGAACTCGAGCCGAATTTAATGAATACATTCATGGTTCACGAGCTTGTTCGAGCTTAAAAGAAAAAGAAAAAGAAAATGGAATTTCGTCTTGAATTGACAACTCAATCTAAATTTCAAACCTTAAATTGAGAAAAAAAAAGGTTAAATTGAGACCGTATTGAGAAACTTTAAAAATTGGTTCTAGAATTGAAAACTAACTTAAAAATTTGGTCTTGTTATGAAATTTATCTGTATGATATTTGTACACAAATGTATGATTAATATAACATAAAGGTATGACTAACATAGTATAAAGATCAACTAGTTTTTTTTTAAGTTAAATTATTGCACTAAGATTATGATATTAGACATAAATGTATAGCTAATATAACATAAAGATATGATTAACATAACATAAAGACCAGGGTAAAAAAAATAAAAAAAAATAAAGGTACGGAGTCGGGTCAAATCCGACCCGACCCGACCCGAGTAAATGGATCTAAGATCCATACACCAATTGCACAGGAGACCTACTCATACTTTTACAGTAGTAGTAATTATAGTAATAGTAATATATATATATATATATATATATACTTCCTTTGGCCAAGAACAATTAATTTATAGGTTTATATTTTTTTATTAAAAATAAATTTCTTGAAATCTGTGATCCTAGCTTATAAATTTAGCCTTTGATTGTAAGGATAGTTGAAGTCTTAAATAGCTAATTTATTAAGATTGTATTCTGACAAAATGATGACAGGGTAGATTCAAAATACATAGTTATATACAAATATGTTAATTGAGCCCACAATTGGAAGATAATATAATTAGGCGATATGATTATAATATTCTAGTATAGAATCAAATATCAAATAGATTTGTCTGAACAACATTATAAAAGTTGGTCAGATAACCTGTCACCAACTTGTACGGTATAATTTTTTATTTATCAATTATAGCGTGTAATTAATATTATCAAAATATTCCAATCTAATAATGTCCAATTGGAAGAGCCAAGAGTAGTTCATGTACAATATGTATATTTTTTTTTATGTCGCTTTAAAATATGAGAATGGATAGTGCGGATTAAGGCCCCGTTTGTTAGCATGGTTTAGGCCCTATTGGGATTATAAACAAACTCAAACCATTGTTTGGGAGAAGGGTTAGTAGCCCGAAGTTTTGGGCCTAGCCCGGTGCAAGAGAAGGGACAAAGGGTGATAAAATGCTTGTTTATAAACCCACCAAAATTGGTGGGTTTATATTAAGCCCAACAATACCCTTTTTTATTTCCGAAACTACCCCTGTTTTATCATGCTAAATTACTTCTTCACCCTTGATTTTGCAACAAACCACAAAATTGCCATAATATATGTTATGAAATCCCCTTTTCCTAGTGCTGTGAATCCGAAACCCTACCTCCTCTCTCTCGCCCGCGGAATTGGCAAAAATCGAATACTCCCACAATTCCAGTTTCCAACTTTCCGATCAAATTCATCAAAAAAGGCTCCGATACCCCACGATGCACCGTGAAGACCGGCTTCTTCGCCATTATAATGTAGTTCGGGACTGGTGCATTTTAATTGACGACCGAAGAAAAAGGCAAGTTGTTTTGTGTTTTTCAATCTTTAATTCAAGGTTGTTGCTGAAAAAATGTGTTAAGCATGCTCCATTAGGATGGGCTTGTTTAGATTTTGTTAAATTTCGAACAATGGTGTTTGAAGCTGGAATGACAAATTTGATTGTCGGTTTCGCAAGTGTATCAAACAAAGTTTAGCTAGTTCATCGATTCTTCATTTATTGTCGTTCATATTTCGGTTGAATCTTGTGTAGTGGCTGTTTTTAACTTGAACATCTGCCCCAACCAGTGTGTTTATCAACAAAAGGGGATGTTTTTGTGCAAATGTTGACTCATAATTCTGTGATTCACTGACTTTTGTGAGGAAATAATTCTAGGATAGTTTACATGTGTTTGATTAAAATAATTCTTCATTTTTAATGGATATGGATTTGTTATTTTTTGTGGAAAGTTTTTTGTTTGCTATGATGTATTCAAAATCTGTGTTAATTGTAACAAAATAAATGGTCAAACCAAGAATATTAAAAGAGGAATAGGAAAATAAGGATGCTTCTGCCAACTCCATTATCCGTATTCATCTGCCAACTCCAATATAAGGATATTGAAAGTGTACAAAACATAAAAAACACACAAATCTGCAAAGGTGCAACTCGGGAAATATTGCAAACCGTCATCATCCAAAACAATTTTTTGCATTAAGTCAAACAACAGATGGTATCTCCGGGTAATCAACCACACAAAAAAATGTTTCCTAAAATAGGTTTTACAATAACATGTATTGGCAACAATCTCAAAATGTAATTCTTTATTTGTTCAAAGTTAACGATATATTCATAGGCCCCGTAAATTGTTTAGTCCCTGTTTTGTTTAAGTTCGAAATATCATACCTGCTTGTCATGCTTTGCTGTAGTTTCAATCCCAACGTTTGATTAATTGTCGAACCTCCAACACTAAACCCGTGGCGATGTTTCAGTCCAAACATGCAATTCCGGCGGGAGATTTCTTCATAGTTCGCGAATGGGGAAGCTTCGCAGATGTAGTTTTTAGAAACTAGGAAATATCTGAAGGATACGTTTTCGTTGGGAGAACAATCGAAGATCTTAACCCTCAACTATTTGTCAAGGAATCGATGAATCGAACTAAAGGAATCGAAGAGTGTAGCATTTGTGAAAATAGTTTGGGGAGTTTTTGTGGCTTGCTCGAACCCTACCTGGAAGAATTCGACTTTTTTCCAAATTTTGAGTGTCATTTTCTTTTAATTAATTTACAATTATTGCATACAATTTTATGTTAAGGGTAATTCGGTAATTTCAGGTTTTTTTTATCAAACTTAACCCACAAACCAAACACAATTTTTACTTTAAACTCATATTTGCAAAGTATTAAACATTCATTCCAAACACAAAATTTAACTCAAACCCATCTCAAAACCCACCTACCAAACACTCAAAAAGTGTTATTTTGTCTTCAATGAACAGTAAAAGACCGAAAAGCCCAACCAACCTAAACAATCCCAACCTGCGTACCAAACGGAGCCTAAGCCTCTTAGATGTACACTAATTTAGTTTCTGCTACCCAATACTATCCATTAAGGTCCATAGAATGTAAACTAATTTAGTTCCTAATTTAGTTTATGCTACCCAATCTTAGGGATGGGAATAATTCAAACTACCCGACAGAGATCTATAGTCCAGTCTATTATTGACTTAGCTCAATCCAATTTATTTGGTAACGAGTCAGATTAAGGTTTTTTTTATCAAACCTATTTATGAGAACATACTAGGTTCGGATCTTAAAAATGACATAATAGGTCTGCCTATTTATATTATTTATATGAAAATATATGATACATTTTATATCTTTTATGGTTTTATATATCAGTAGCCTAATTTATGTTTTATGGTTTTTATATTTTATGTTGTTTTCATGCATCTCGATGTAATTCTCTAAGTTTAATTGGAAGTTAATTTATTTTTGAAAAAAAATTCATACCAGATAATTGTTTAGGTTTTTAATAGGCTTTTAATTGGCTTTATGCTTGACTTATCAACAAAACAAATCAAGTTTGGATTCAAAAAAAACTTTCATAAACAGTAGACCAGATTTAAGTCTAATATTTACATTTTAAACTTAGGCCAACCAACAAGAAGTCTAGTTTGGACAAATCTTAATTGAGTTTTCCTTTCCATCAATATTTTTGAAACAATGAAACTCAACAACTCACTGAATAAAAACGGACTAAAATTAGACATGAAATTCCAAAACTACTTTGGAGAGATGTACGTTAATTAAGACATTTCTTGTCATCACTTTAACATTTGCAAAGTCAATAACACATACAAGTATTAATATGTCTATATATGGCTTGCAATATAGATCAATAATATTGGTGCACGGAACAAAAAGACATTAATATCAAGAAAGAGTATAGTATACAAACTGAATTTGATCTGGTAAAAACTTCATTACGTTACAAAAATAGGAAGAATTCATTTATTGGCTTCTTAATTAGACGTTTTACACAAATAATCATGTATAGTTTCATTTATCAAATTTAGTTCAAAATATTGTCCAATTTTAGTCTTTCTTCATCTGAATTTATAAGATTCTTTAGAAATGGACATCTTACTCACACGTAAACCCATAAATTTGACAATGCACAACCACTTACGTACATGATCATCATTTTATGTGGTGGCAAAGTCTTAGTGAGACCTTCTTACGAATACCATTTCATGAGACGGATCGGGTTGGTTTGATCAATGTGTGTCACGTAATATTTTTGTGTATTAGATAATATTTTTATATATATCATGTAATACTTGTAAGCAATTATAATTTGGATAACTAATATTATGTAGTATATGTACATAATACAAAATATTACATGATATATAGAAAAATATTATTACCTAATACACATAAAAAGTATTACATGTTACACGATTCACGAGTGAGGGAAAAAAATATGATCCACGTGTTTTCCAAGGTTCTACCCACGATCTCATAATACAAAAATATTATTTGATATATATAAAAATATTACATAATACACACAAAAATATTGTATGTTTTATGTTGGATCTCATAATACAAAATTATTAACTGATATGCTTAATACACACAAAAATATTATATATTTTATGTTTTGTATAGTGTGTTTTCTTATAACCAAACTCGTCTCACGAAATAGAATTTATTAGACGGTTCTTACAGAGTACTCACTCTTACTTGTTTTGGATTGCTATCAAATTTGTCTCTAAATCTAGTCTTTGATTGTACAGGGTGAAAGGATTTCTCATGAATTGAAGTCAATAATAACTAATTTATTGAAATTATATTCGGACAAATTGTTCAGAGCGTAGATTAAAAAAATATATATATATATATTTATATTTATACAAATATGTTGATTAGCTCTCATCTGGAAGATAGATAATTTGGAGATATGTTTGTAATTTTCAGTATGGAATTAATCAAATATCAATACGTGTGTCAGACCTTGAACTACGTGACTTAACGCGCATCCCTAAAACTGTTTCATCATTTAATTAAATACATCTTAAAAAATTGGTCAATAAACCTGCATTGTCACCAACTTGTGTCGTACATAGTTTTTTAATCAATTATAATTTATAGCATGCAATAAATATTGTTGGGATTTCAGTGTTTAGATTTTGATGAGACAAACCAAAAATGTAATAGGAAGTTTGAGTACCCAATTTTTCACAATGTTTACGTGAAAACATAGACTAGGATTGAGTCTAGTTATAGAAGCTGAAAGATGGAGGTACACATGCATACAATGCTGCATCGAAGATTTCAGAACGAAGCTGCTGCAAGAAAGCAGATACAGCAACACTGCAAGAAGGCAATTACAGCATTGCAACAAAGTAAGTAAGAACGGCATGCAGCATCGCTGCAAGAAAAAGTTACAGCACAAGAAGAAGTTCCCCACCTAAACTAAGACTTATATGTCTAAACCTCAAAGAGAATATACTCAAGGGAAGTATGGTGGAAGACCACACCACAAGGATGTTGGTAACACATATTTAGTTTCTGCACACACAACTTTTAAGCAGTTTAAAAATAAAACGGCATACATTCAGAGAACCAACAAATCTTACAGCAAAACATTGACTGTTAAGAGAATATGGATTCTCAAAGTAATTAACCCTAAAGGACCCTTACAGAAATGGGTACCTAAATCTGCTTGAATCTGTTGCAGGTTTCAGTGCCAGGTTGCAGCAGCGATGTATGGTACATAGACAGTGGCTGCTCAAAGCACATGACAGGCAGTAAAGAAGCTCTGAAAGACTTCCAAGAATGCAAATGACCAAAAGTCATCTTTGGAGATGATTCCAAAGGAAGCACAAAAGGAAGTGGATGCCTAGTCAAAGGAAACGTAAAGATCAAAGATGTATCCTATGTGAAAGGCCTCAGATACAATCTTCAGAGCATTAGTCAATTTTGTGACAAAGGATATACAGTGGAATTCAACCTCAACAAGTGCTTAATCAAGGATAGCACATCAAATGAAGTCAAGCTTACAGGAACAAGAAGAGGAAACATATATCTTGCAGACTGGAACTCTTCTATTCATCCAACATGTTTCATTGTGAAAAGTCCACCAAAGCTAAGCTGGCTATGGCACAAGAGATTAAGCCATCTGAACTTTAAGACAATCAACAAGCTAGCAAGAAAAGGTCTTGTAAGAGGATTGCCGGATGTGGCATACAAAAAGGAAAATATATGTGGAGCTTGTCAGAAGGGAAAACAAGTGAAAAGTTCATTCAAAGACAAGTTGCAGAAGTCATCTCACAGGATTCTAGACCTTCTACATATGGACCTCTTTGGACCAGTAGAACCAGTAAGCATAAGTGGGAAGAAGTACTCACTTGTGGTAGTAGATAACTACTCCAAATACACATGGACCATATTCCTTGCTAAGAAATCAGAAACACAAAGCAAGCTACCTGACCTAATGAAGAAAATTCAAAATGAAAAGAGCTTGAGCATTGTGAAGATCATATCAGACAGAGGAACTGAGTACACAAACAAATTCATTGAAAAATTCTGTTCTGATAATGGTATTTTCTACGAGTAATCATTTATTAAATTTAAATAAGCCATTTTTCCTTGGTGAAATCGAATACATGAATGAACAAAGAAATGTTTTAGAAAAAACTTATACTCTGCTGCAAGAACACCTCAACAGAATGGTATAGCTGAAAGGAGGAATAGAACCCTCAAGGAAGCAACAAGAACAATGATAGCAGAGGCAGAGATACCCAAAAGATTTTGGGCTGAAGGAACCAGCACTGCATGCTATACACAGAACAGATGTCTAATCAACAAGGATCTAGACAAAACCCGTTATGAAGTCTGGAATGGATATACACCAAATGTCTCATATCTGCATATCTTTGGATGTAGGTGCTATATCCTCAACAACAGAAAGAAGCATCTAAAAACCTTTGATGCAAAATCAGACGAAGGAGTATTCATAGGATACTCTGCTGTAAGTAGAGCCTTCAGAGTCTTTAACAAGAGAACCTTAGTGGTTGAAGAGTTAATCCATGTGGTGTTTGATGAACCACACTGTGACACAAAGAAATTAGAAGAACCTGCTGAGGATACAGCTCCAAGGAAAGAAAGTGATGTTTCCTATGTTGAAGGAGTTCTGCATACAGGAGAAGACAAAGAAGAAGAAGTTGCACCTCTGGATGCAGCAGATAATCTTACAGTAGCAGAACTTCCAATCTTACAGCAACATGAGGAGCAACCTAGACCTGTACATGTTTTTGAGCCTGACAGGACATGGCTGAGGAATCATCCTAGGGATCTTATCATTGGAGATCCATCCATAGGAGTAAGGACAAAAAGGTCCATTCCTCATGAAGCAATGTTTGCATGCTTCATATCTCAAACAGAGGCCCAAAATGTTGAAGAAGCCTTACAAGATAGCAATTGGGTACAAGCCATGCAAGAAGAGCTAAATGGATTTGAAAGAAATCAAGTTTGGCAAATAGTTGCAAGACCAACTCATCAAAGAGTTATTGGAACAAAATGGGTCTTCAAGAACAAGCTAGATGAATCTGAACTCGTTGTGAGGAACAAAGCAAGACTAGTTGCTAAATGATATTGCTAGGAAGAATGAATTGATTTTGATGAAACTTTGCTCCAGTAACAAGGCTGGAAGCCATAAGGATTTTTCTGGCATATGCAGCTCACATGAATTTCAAAGTATATCAAATGGATGTGAAAAGTGCATTCCTTAATGGTATTCTTACAGAGGAAGTGTATGTAGAACAACCTCCAGGTTTTGAAGATCAAGCAGAAGAGAAGGTGTTCAGGTTACACAAGGCCCTGTATGGACTCAAGCAAGCACCAAGAGCTTAGTATGACACCTTATCTCTCTATCTGCTGGAAAATGGCTTCAAGAAAGGAACATTAGACAAAATTCTGTTCAGGATACAAGATGGAGATAGTATAATTCTTCTACAGATATATGTGGATGATATCATCTTCGGATCCTCCAACAAAGAGTTATGTGAGAAGTTCTCCAATCTGATGCAATCGAAATTCGAGATGAGTATGATGGGAGAATTAAGTTTCTTTCTAGGGCTGCAAGTAAAGCAGCTGGTTGCAGGAACCTTCATCAGCCAGGTCAAATACACAAAGGAGCTTATCAAGAAGTTTGGCATGAAGAATGGGTCAGCAACATCTGTTCCTATGTCTACATCCATAAGCCTTGACAAAGATGAAGATGGTAAAGATATAGACATCACGAAGTACAGACGGCTCATAGGATCCTTGCTGTATCTTACAGCGAGCAGGCCAGACATTATGTTTGCAGTTGGAGTCTGTGCAAGATTCCAAGCAGCACCAAAGGAGTCACATCTTTCAGCTGTCAAAAGGATTATCAAGTATCTGAAAGGAACTCAAGAAATAGGTCTATGGTATCCCAAGGAAGGAAGATTCAAACTCAAATGATACTCTGACTCAAATTATGCAGGCTGCAAGATTGATAGAAAGAGTTCTAGTGGGACTTGTCAATTTCTGGGAAATAGACTTGTTTCATGGTTCTGCAGGAAACAAACATCGATTGTAACATCTACAGTAGAAGCAGAATATGTTGCAGCAGGAAGTTGTTGTGTGTAAATTCTCTGGATACAGCATCAACTAAGAGATTATGGGATTGAAAAAAAAGAGACTCCAATTCTCTGTGATAATACGAGTGCAATTGCAATTACCAATAATCCTGTATTTCACTCAAGAATAAAGCATATTGATATACGACATCACTTTATTAGAGATCACGTGGAGAAGAAAGATGTCGTGCTTGAGAAAGTTCATACGGATCACCAACTTGCATATATATTCACTAAACCATTGAGTGAATCGAGATATTCTATGCTTAGAAATGAGCTGGGAATCCTGAAATTATGAGTGAAAAAGAAAAAGCAGAAGCCCAGGGGGAATATCTGTATGCTTGCAAGAAGCTGCAAGTATAGTACTATAAGTTGCGTCTGCATACAGCGCTGGGTTCAAACAGCACTGCATCTTTTATCCTTACAACACAACAAAAAAATGGGAGAGTAAGCAGTACTTGGTTACAACATTTATTTCAAAGAGTATTTAATACTCTGCAACCTCGTACCCAGGCTCCTGCAACCTTAAAAGGACAATTAATTAGGCGGCAAATCGTATGTCTTTCAGCATTTAATGCAAGTCTGCTCTGTCAGAAGTTGAAGAGGTGCGGTCAGAGCCCACGTCTACGCAAGTCATGATTATTTACGATTTGACCCCTCCGTCTTTTTCTAAGGACCGTAAGATCATTTCCATCCTTTTAATCTCAACCGTCGATCTTACTACATGTCCTTTGATATTCTCCATAACCCCATAAACTTCTCTTTTCAAGTTTATTTTTCGTCTTCATCACAAAAAAGAAGTTTCTTTTCTTCGCAAAAAATCCCTAAGTCCCAAATATCTCAAATCTCTCTCAAATCTTCATCTATGGTGGCTCGACAAACCATAGTCTTGGAAGGATGCTTGATCAACCAGGAGTACGTTTATGTTTCTGGGTTGTACGACAACTCCGTCATCCGCAGGATATTTGACGCGTTTGAACGGACCTAAATCCTAGGGCTGTTAACCACCATCTACGCTGGATTCTCTGTAGAATCAGTTCAAAGGTTCTACGCCTTTGCCAGGACTCCAGAGGAGAGGAACTGCATCCTGTTCAAGATGGATGCAGATGAAGAAGAAATGTTTCTAACCATCAGAGACATAGCCACCATCTTCAGCATCTCGTCTGGAGGCTTGACCCCCAGTCAGCTTGCGACATATGGGGAAAGCAACGCTCAAGAGATGTGAGATCTCTTTAGAGTTAGAGATGTAAGGGCAGAGATCAAGAGAAGCACCCCGAAGAAACTCTTCAAACCGGAGTTTGAATTGCTCCATGATATCTGTGCGTACTCCATTGAAGGCAGAACGGGAAGTTACATCAAATGCACAGATCTCTGGTTCCGGATCATGTCTGTCATCATGGTCGGAGAAAAGGTGAACTGAGCAAGGTTTATCTTGAAGAGATTATGGGAGAAAACAGAGAAAAACACAATAAGGAGGAGCTATGGAATCACCATTTGCTCTCTGCTCTGCAAGCTAGGCCTTCAACTTGCAGCTCTCATCCCCATTCCCGTTGGGAAGTATCTCGGAGAGAAGAAGAAGGGTAAGACCCAACCGAAGACAGCTGCTGTTGGGGTTGCACGGAAGAAAACCAAAGATAAAAAAAATGCAACCCTGGCACTGCAGGATGAAGTTACAGGTAGCGGGGGTGAAGATGATAATGATGATGAAAATCCTCTTCCAGTCATCAAGGGGACACCAAGGAGGGCAGAACCTGAACCTGAGTCCTCATCCTCAAATGATGACGCACCCTTGGCCAGGAGGGCCCCGCGCAGCAAGAAGAAGGCTGCTGCAGCTGCTAATTCCCAACTCTCTACTACAAGTTTGTTAGTAGTTGATGTTGAGGAAATGGTTCAGCCAGATGAAGAAGCTAGTCTACAAGGGACTACTGATTTATCATCTTCACGCGATCCTGAAGCTGTTCAGTCTGTGCTCGATCCAACCTTCCCAGCTGCTAGAAATATGGAGCAGCAGTCCAGTCTCTGAAGGAAGATAAGACTGTCCAATAGGGAAATCTTGATGCAATTGAAGGATTTCCTTTCTGTGGAGCAAGCAGTCTTGGAGTGGGCCAATTCAGAAGATATTCTGGCGCTCCTGTAACCTGAGTATGCAGCAATGGTGCAAGATCGATCAACAAGCACTGCTGCTCAGGGAGCATTGGATAAAGGAAAGGGCAAAGCTCTTGCAGAATCCCACTCTGCAGAGCTGCCGATGAAAGCAGCAACGAAAGATGCTCAAATCTTCCTAGCCCCGGCTGCAGAGGCTGTAAGAAGGGGCGATGACGTCGCATTTGTGCAAGAGCAAATTGACACTCTGGGAGTGGAGCAGGCTGAGGAAGCCATGCTGCAACAGGCGCTGCAAGCAAGTGTCAAGGAAACAAGGATGCAACACATTCCTAGGAAGATGCGGGGAGAAGGAAGCTCAAGTCATCACAATTCAAACTCCCCCGCATATGAGCAAATGGTTGAAGGTCTCTCCAATATAGTCACGCTTGATTCTTTGGAGGAGGAGGAGCCTCAACTGGTGGACTACGACGATTTTCCGGTGTACACCATTCATGATGTTGTTGCAGACACTCAGGAGGAACCAACCACCATCATTAGAGACATTCTCTCTGACATTACTGAGATTGTCGATGACTCGACCATGGAGGAAGTTGCAGAGGCGGTACTCCCTGTACTGGTAGAGACAGCAGTACAGCAAACAGCCACCCTATCAGAAGCTGCAGAAGAAACAGGAAGGGTGGAGGCTGAGATTCTTGCAGCAATTGAGCTTTCAGTGCTACATACAGTGAAAGCTGCAAGAAACCAACAAGAGCTGCAAGAACCCATTCTTGCAGCAGAGATTGTCGAAGATACAGGACCAGCCGAGGAGATGGGGTCCTTACTGAAGACCTCAGGCAAGGCTGTTGTTCAGACAACACTCTCTGGGGGTGAGAAGACCTCTGAAGGGGTGGCTATTGAGACAGCACCCTTAGAGGATGTTCGAGGAGAAGCTAAGGTAACCGCTCAACAGCTAGAGACACCTCATGAAGAGGTTGATGTTGTTGTACGCTCAAAAGAACCTACCCAGGTTACAACAGCAAAGGTTACTGAGGAAGCTGAGTATGTTGAATTCCTCCAGAGGATGGCTGACTGCAACAGAGCTAAATATGGAAATATTGGTGACGTGACAGTCACGACATCATCCGATGAGAAGGAAGAAGTTGCTGAAGAAAATCCCACCTCAGGCTGTCCAAGTCCCTTATCAAGCCTTCATGAGGATGAGGATGAAGTAATTAAACCAGAGGCTCCAAGGCAGGATGCACCACAGCCCCCAAGATCTTTAGTTCTCTATGCTGCATCGGATGCTGCCTCTCAAAGACGGAATGCAGGCCTGACCCCTGATGAATCGATTGATAGGGTAGTTGCTGCTGTTAGACACCTGCTTCATGCTCTTCAGGATCATGAGTCTAACATGCAGAACATCATGATGGTCAGCGCCAAGTTCCACACTGAAACCATGTCCTACTTCAAGAAAGATGTTGAAGCACTGCCTGAGATGATCAAACGAACTCTGAATGATAATGTTCACAGGTTGTACATGGACAGAGTTAGAATGGAGGGAGAACTGAAAAGAGAAGCTGCAAGCACTCGAGTTGAAGTCAAACTCTGCAAGCGACATGCAGAAATAACATCGGAAAGGCTACACACTCACTCTATAGTGCTAGAGACACTTTTGGACCATGTAACCGATCAATCCAAAGAACCAGAAGTGTCCAAAATCGATTAAGGAACCTGGAATTGATCGTATGAGAACTGAGGAACATTATGGTGAATGCATTCCCTTAGTATGCCCAAGGATCCAGGGAAGCCCCAGCACCAGCAAGTAGACCACGTTCTAAAGTGGTTCCAAATACCCCTGCTCCACCCTCGGCTTTTGATGATGCCAAAAAGGGGGAAGGATTTCAAGATAGATATCGGAACTCTGGGGAGAAAGAAGGTGAGAAAGAAGATGATGACCAGCCCCTAAGTAGGAGGAGGAAGAGATCTGGATCATCTGCCGCTGTTGACGTTCCTTCTTCAAAAAGATGGAGAAAAGATGATGAAGGAGGGGCTGGTGGTGCAGCTGCTGCAAGCAGATCAGCAGCAGGCGTTGCATATAGCAGTGCTGCAAGCAAAAATGCAACACCTTCCTCTTCTCATCATACAAAGAGAGGGAGAGAGAGCCAACAGCAAGACTCAAGAAAGAGGATGAGCAGAGCTGAGGCTGAAAGGTTGTACAACGAGAAAATGGCTGCTCAGAGGGTGGAGAGAACCAGAGCTGAAAAAGAAGAATATGCCTGGATGCAAAGACTTGGAGTGATTGGTTAGAGAAGAATCTTTGACAAAGACCTCTACCAATATCCCCCTCAAGAAATTCCATGTCTCGACACGAACAACATATTTGCTGAAGTTTCAGTGTTGATGGATCAGAGGCCCGATGGAGAGAACATGGTCTGGAACTTAAACATCTTCAAGGCAGTCAAGTTGCCTACAAATAGGAATCCATTCTTCGAATCAATCACGCTGTACAAGAGATCCGAGTATCTCAAAAACTTCAGATTTCTATGCAGAAAGGGCAAATTTAGTAGATTTCAAACCTGTCAAACTGCACTGAGAAGATATGAAGAGCTTATTAAGGCTGGAGAGCTTGAAGTCCAGAATTACTACATAGACCAAGTGAAGCAAGGCTATATATTACCTTACTGTGAGGACTTCTGGCTGAGATGGATTCAGATACCAAAGATTAAGGAGATACTTGAAGAATCCTATCAGGAGTCCATTCGAGACTGGTAGAAGGGATCAAGAGAAAGAGCAGAGCAAGAAGGAAGGACTGTTGAAAGAAGACCAGATGAAACGTCTACAAGGAGGTCCTTATTTCAGCAATAATCAATATATGTAATCTAGGATTAGACTTTATTTCTCAAAGCTTATCATATATGTAATCATGTTGAAAAATGATATAATACATTGTAAAAGCCTTCTTCATGAACGAAATAATGTAATGGTTTTGTCGTCATAAAAAATGGGAAAATTATTGGGATTTCAGTGTTTAGATTTTGATGAGACAAACCAAGAATGTAATAGGAAGTTTGAGTATCCCATTTTTCACAATGTTTACGTGAAAACATAGACTAGGAATGAGTCTAGTTATAGAAGCTAAAAGATGGAGGTACAAATGCATGCAATGCTGCATCGAAGATTTCAGAACAAAGCTGCTGCAAGAAAGCAGATATAACAACACTGCAAGAAGACAGTTACAACATTACAACAAAGTAAGTAAGAACGGCATGCAGCATCATTGCAAGAAAAAGTTACAGGAATACCGCAAAGAAAAGGTACAGCAGTACTGTACGAAGATACTGCAAGAAGGTCTAAGTTACAGCAACACTGAAAAGGACAATCAGCTGCAAGCAGACCTAGGATACAGTGCGGAGCTTACTACTCAAACAGTCAACAGCACCAATGACAAACAGAATAAGTATCCTGCAATCCGAGGAAGGGTAAATGCAGTACGAGGAACGAAGATCCAAGCAAGAATAAATAGAGTCATTCCAAAGAAGATCAAAGTTGCAAACACGGAGCCAATGCCAAGACGCCACGTGGACTGACGCGCTGCAGAAAGCTGCGAGCCGCAACCACCGCATTAAATGCTCCAGAAAGAAAAGTCAAGACGCATTAAATGCAACCCATGCATTTGATCAAGTACACTTAAATTCAAAATGGGAGATATCTCCTTCAACGGATATCTTCTCTACAAGTATAAAAAGAGGATGAGCAACCCTGAAGCTAACAACTGAAACATTTACGCAAAAACTCTCAAGCATTCAAGTTATACTCTTCCAAGTCTACTCTCAGTTTCAGTCACTCAACCCTGTGAAGTGAAGCAAGTTCAAAAACTGAAAGATCCTTTGAAGGATTTAGAAGCTCACTTCACCGCACCAGTTGAAGAACAAATCTATATACTTTTTAACCTTATTGCTGTGTGTTTAGGTTGTTTTAGGTGTCGAACAGTTGATAGGAGAGATCTTTGCTGTTTGTATAGTTGTCTAAGATTTAGGCAGCTTCCTTGTGTGGGAGTTTGAAACCCTGTGTGGGTTTGCCTTCAGAGTTTGCAATTGCTGTGTGTACGCTGGACTCTAGTAGGTGTTTAGCTTTGTAAGTCGATAGATTGTTAGGAGTGTCCTGTAAATCAATCTTGCTTAACAAAGTTCCTGCTCGAGGTAGCAGTAGAGTGGACGTAGAAGGATTACACCACCTTCGAACCACTATAAGCCATAAGTGTTTTATTGTTTTCTTATCTACGCTTTATCTTTTATATCTTTCTCTGTCATAAAACATAAAACGTTTTGAAAATGATCATATTTGAGAAAACCAGCCTTGTGTCTTAAAATATTTTTTTTCCACTGCACATAAAACTCTAAGTTGCAGCGTGTAGCACTGCATCCTAGTGCTGTAAGCAGTAACTGACTGGCGCTGCAAGTTCAAGTAACTTGCAGAACAGTAAGTTTTAATTAGATTTTCAAAATCGACCAAAGTTCATTCACCCCCCTTTGAACCTCGGACACCACTTGGGACCAACAAATATTACAGAATATTCCCATCTGATAATGGCCAATGGGAAGAGCCAAGAGTAGTTCATGTAATTTGGTTTTTTATTATGTTGTTTTAAAATATGATGAGAATGGAAAGTGTTGATATTTATATTTAAGGTCCCCAAAATGTATCCTAATTTAGTTTCTGCTGCCAAAGTTTAATTAAGTTTTCTTATCAATCAATATTTTTGAAAAATAAAACTCACTGAATAAAAAATAGGGTTAAAAACATTTTTCCATCTAAACTATATGTAATTTCACATTTTTTGGTATAAACTTTAAAATATTGTATTTTGCCGTATGAACATAAAATATGATGTATTTTATGATATCAGACAAATCCTAGTCATTGACTTAGGACACGTATACGGCTATGATTTATTCAATACAATAAAATGTATCAAATTTAAAATTCATACGACAAAATGCAACATATCAAAATTTATACAAAAAAATATAAAATAACGTACAATTTGGATAGAAAAATATTTCTAACCCTAAAAAATTAACTAAACGAGATAAGAAATTTCAAACATACTTTGGAGAGATGTTGCGACATTTCTATTCATGCATGTGCAAAATCAAGTGACTATATATATATATATCAACAAATACAAGTACTAACATGTCTATATATGGTTTGCTCGATGAAGACAATATAAATCAAAAATATTGGATTAATAAAATAATTATAATCCATTCGATCGTTTAAGTAAATGAGTCATATTTCAAATAAATAATTTTTTTCTCAAAAGAAAGAAGTCTTATTTTAATTAATCGAAATGTTAGTTTTTAATTGAAATTTCTAGAACACTTTCACAACAAACATATGATTAGTTAAAAGATGATGTGATTAATGGATTTAATGACTAAATGGGATAATAAATTGGATTTTCATCGAGTTCATGACCAATAAAAATTATAGTTTAATAAAGTTGTTATGATTTTGTGGAGTATGTGGAAATATCGGAATGATAAGTTATGGACTAACATTTTGTTGAGAGCAAATCAGATTGTTCATTTGACTGTAGAGTTGTTGTACAGTTGGCTATCAGTTCAAAATAGGCATTTCTTCAAGTAGAGCAGTGTTTGGTTGGGTTAAGCCTCTGCCAGGTTTCTTGAAATGCAATATTGATGCAGTATTTTGTCAACAAAATAGAGCACATGATGTGGATTCATTTTGCGACATGAGACTCCTTGTATTGGGATGAATTGTTTGAAGTTAGAGAAGGTGAGACTCTTGGTCTGAAGGAAGCTTTGTCTTAAGTTCGTGGTCTGAGTTATAAGAAAATCGTTTTTGAGATGGATGCCAAAGTAGTTGTTGATGATATTATAGCTTCAAAAGAGAATCTGTTTAAGTTTGGTTCCATCATTAAAGAGTGTCAAGTTATTATAAGACTAGTGTCTTACTTTTCTATTCAATTTTTTTATAGAACTATTAATGAGATTGCCCATGTGTTAGCAAGGAATTCTCATTTCCATTATAATCTCTGTGTTTAGACCTTTCAACCAAGTAGTATTGGCGATCTTTTAATTTTGGATTGTAATAATGTGGGAAAATTGGTGAAAATACTCTGTATATTACCCCTAATTGTGACCTTACCCTTTAATTTTTCATATTTTTAAGAATACCTCATCGAAGCACCCCAAAATAAATCTTTTTCTCCACTAATTTGCAGTAGCGGCAAATAGGAGTCGATCCCATACAGAGCAGTAAAATCAATTAAGTGCTAACGTACTAAAATCAATTAAGTGCTAACGTACTAAATCAATAGTAAAAGGGGGGTTTGGAACTATCTAACCTGATCAACTAATCACCAAATAAAATAAAGAACAAAGCCAATAAGAATTGTGTTGGTCCCAAGTGATCAGAGGTTCAGAGGGGGGTGAATGAATGATGTGTAGAAAAATATGCATAATTTGATTGGTTTGATCTAGAGTTCTAATGCATTTTGTGTGTTTGCACTTGCTATTTTTCTACACATTTTCATTATGTGTTCAAAGAACCCCAATCTTCGATTCTTTTAATTCAGGCTACGATTTTGAAGAAAAATAGAGAGGAGAAATAAAGGCAGATTATTGGAAGTTGCAAGAAGATGGACATTGGGTACACTGTCTACACATTAGATGATCCAATGTGCAAGAAGAAAAGAAGGAGCCCTGACCCATAACACATATATTCTAAAGAAGCTTAATAAGCAGATTGGAGAGCCGCAAACGGCAGATTGGAGAGAAGACTAAAGAAAGTAAAAACTGCTGTAGTAATAGGTTTTTATCTTCAGAGAAACAATGATTGTGAATTTTGAGATGCGTGGCTAATTTCCTTATGCTAGTTCAAAGGGATGTTGAACCTTTATTCTTGATTTACTCCGGATGATTAGTAACGTTTTCTTAATTTCTATCTCTTGAATGATTTGTGTTGCTTGGTTAATTGTTTATGATATTGCATGATTTGATTTAGCAGGGCCCGTTAGATTAAATTGTTGTGATATTTATTACTAGAATATGAACCGTAATCCATAATTATTACGAATTTATATTCCTTAGTAGCAAGAAATGTTGGAATCGTTAGGGGCAACACATCTCTAGATTATCCAGATTGAGCTTGTGAATTTGGAGTCTAGTTCGTCCTATCGTCTTAGGTTTTAATGCATTCATCACACTAAATCTAGAGGTCGTACCTATTAGGTTGTCTAATTGAACATGATTTATTAAAGAGCTTGTTTTAATAGACTAAACTTAAGAGACGATTGAGGTTAGTAAAACTTGTTGCTAATTTAGGAACAGGGGTTTGAGAGATAGATTGAAAGAAACGTTATTAATCAATCCACTCGATCAAGAATAAATGGGGATACTGAACTGAGAACTAGTACTTGTTTATTAATTGATTCTTATTCATTCAATCTGTTAGGCTTTTAGTTTAATTTGATAATTTTCCAACCAATCCCCCCATTTAGCTTGTTTATTTATTGAGTAGTTAGCACCAGTGAATTTGATTGATTCCTCTGTTCTCTGTGGGATCGACCCTTATTTGTCACTTCTACAAGTTAGTTGAGGGTAAGAAGGTTTATATAATTTTGCGTGCCTCGACAGCACGGCCAAATTTTGGTACCGTTGCCGGGGAACAGTGTGTAATTAATCAAGTTTATTGGTGTTAATTTTTTCTTTTATTCTCAATTGCTTTGTCTGAGTCTTTGTCGTTGTGTCTTTTTAAAAAATAAAATTGATACTCTGTTTTGTTTTCTTTTCTCTACTTCCAGTTTCCACATTGCCTAGAAAACAGTACATTGGGTAACCGAGTGTCCACATCTAATTACTGATTTTGTGTCTGTTTTTCTTTGTCTCTGACAGTGGATGATTACTCGTTCTTCTGGGAGGATTGATTTTGAATACTATCCTGAGATCACTAAGTGAGATCGAGAGCTGAGACAACAAGCTAGGAAAGCTAATGAGGCATTGGAACTACCACCTTTTTCTGAATCAAGTGAAACAGAGAGTGAAGAAGAAGTCATGGTAGGGGAGAACAATAGAACACTGAAACAACTTGCTAATCCAGAACTAGCCCAAGAACCACTTTGCATAGCATTTCTTGCTCTTGCTAATAATACTACATTTGAACTAAAATCTGGATTAATTCATTTACTACCCTCTTTTCATGGTTTCGCAGGAGATGATCTATTTAAGCATTTGAAAGAATTCCACATTGTGTGTTCGAGTATGAAACCGACGAAGTAACTGAAGAGCAAATAAAATTGCGAGATTTCCTTTTCTCATTGAAATATGCAGCAAAAGATTGGCTCTACTATCTGCCACCAGGATCTATCACAACTTGGGCCGAAATGGAAAGAGAATTTCTTCAGAAATACTTCCCTGCGTCTCGAGCAGCAAACATAAGAAAGGAAATTTGTGGGGTGCGACAGTTGAGTGGAGAGACATTTTATGAGTATTGGGAGGGGTACAAGAAACTAATTCCAAGCTGCCCCCATCATCAAATCAGCGAGCAATTGCTCATCCAATATTTCTATGAAGGTCTATCGCTTATGGATCGTAATATAATCGACGCAGCCAGTGGAGGAGCCCTTGTAGATAAGACTCCGGCAGCAGCCAGGACTTTAATTGCAAACATAACGGCAAACTCACAGCAATTTGGTACCCGAGGAAGATCAGTTGAGTCAGTCAATGAGACTTGTGATTCTTCACTGACGAATAAGTTGGATGAACTTACCTCTTTCGTTAGAAAACTTGCGGCAGGAGGAATCCCACAAGTGAAAGCGTGTCAAATTTGCGCAACCACAGATCATACAACTGATGATTGTAGGGTGTTATTAGATGAAATGGAAGCGCATGCAAATGTCGTGGGTGTTGGAAACTTTCAAGGCCACAAATATGATCCCTACTCTAATACCTATAATCCGGGATAACGTGACCATCCTAAAAAATCGAACATAAATAAGATTATTCGAACAATAAAAATCGAACATACATAAGAGTGTTCGAACACTCAGAATCGAACATATATGAGACTGTTTGAACACTCAAAATTGAACATACATAAGAGTGTTCGAACATTGATGTTCAAACACCTTTAAACATGTTCGACTTTTGAAGTCGAACACCCTTCAAATGTTTGAACTCTATGAGTCAAACACTCTTTAGTACATTCGATTATTCCAAGTCGAACGGGCCTGTTCCAGCGGAATTTTCGACTTTTCAAACTAAAACTCGATTTTTTGTAATACACTACTAAAAACTGTTAAAAATGTAGTAGAAATCTTACATTGCTCGTTTCAAATGTATCTTCTCGTTCCATAGACATTTCAACCGAGAATATTGGTTGAGTGATATTTTAGGGTTTAGAAAGGAGAAGAAATGTTTGATAATGGTGGAGAAGAAGAGATTAGAAAATATGAAGGATAAGAAGAGGACTATGGGGTGTGTTTAGAAATTATGGGGTATGGTTAGTAGTTTAAATTATATGTGGGGTGTGGTCAAGGGGTATTATAGACATTTAATATATAATTACTTTTGATTTATTTAATTATTGGGTGTGGTTAGAAAAGGGTGGGGTGTGGATAGTCCAACCCCACATTTTTCTGAGTTAATGCCCTTAATTACTTTTCATATCATATTTCTTAGGTGCTAGTGCTAGGAAAGAATTTCTTTAACGACATTGAGATTCCACGTTAAAAATATCATCAACTACCATCTTTTACATACAATATTTATGAAATACGTTCTCTTATCTATATAGTAACAAAGTTTTGACTGCATTAGGTGCACATGCAACCCGGGTTGACAGTGAGTTTTTTTTTGGTCTTTTATTTTGTGATTTATGTGTTACCTTTATGTTATATTAGTATGATCTTTAGGTCATATTAGTGTGACCTTTATATACAAACTCCTTATCTTTATATACTTAACTTAGGAAAAAAAAATTCAGCACAATTTGTACATATATACCTTTATGTTATATTCATGTCACCTTTATGTAAAAATATCCTTATTTTTATATAATATATAAAGGTGCAACTAAAAGGTATGAGTAATATCACATAAAGGTAAGTTGATAAAAAAAAAGTGTTGAAATTTTTTTTTTTTTTTTAAGTTACAGTACATAAAAGTTATTATATTTTTATATAAAGATCATACTAATATAACATAAAGGTCACACATTTATAACATAAATGTCAACACATAAAATCCAAAAAAAAAAAAATTCCAAAACTCGCGGATTCGGGTCGAGTCGACCCAAATTGCATAGATCTTAGATCTATGCACCTGGTGCACAAGAATTTTTGTTTCACTTCGTGTGGATTTAAAAATTTACTCTAAACGTAATTTACTATGTTGACAAAAACTCTTGTACACCTAGTGCACGGTCTAGGGTCTGTGCATTCGGGTCGATCGGGTCCACCACGTGCTAGCACGCGCCACCAAGTAGTGCACAAAATCGCTCAAACATGCTCTCAGGTGTCATACATTTATGTTATGTTAGTTATACATTTTAGTAGTATTAGTCATACTTTTTAGTTATGTTAGTCATACCTTTAGTAATATTAGCTCTACCTTAACATATGTATAATATTTGTACATAAAGGTAAGACTAATATAGCATAAATGTATGATCAATATAATATAAAGGTCATCGATTTTTTTTTAAATTAAAGTATTACACAAAAGGGTATGATACATGTACATAAATGTTTGACTCATATAACATAAATGTATGAATAATATAGTATCAAGGTAAAAAAAAAAAAAAGGTGCGG
Source organism: Scutellaria minor (assembly GCA_954870855.1). Classification (NCBI taxonomy): domain Eukaryota; kingdom Viridiplantae; phylum Streptophyta; class Magnoliopsida; order Lamiales; family Lamiaceae; genus Scutellaria; species Scutellaria minor. The sequence goes on from OX940729.1 coordinate 9,568,621, forward strand.
ATTCAGGTCGACCTGGACCCAACCTATGTGTATATGTGCATCAAGTGCATTGGAGTACAACTCTACTATGTTTTGATGTTTATTTTTTAAATGTATATTGATAAATATAAGTTGTTGACATTTTTAAAGTATGATTTGAATTTCATTAAAGAAATTCTTCTCAACATAACCAACATAGAAGAATGATACTCCCTAACTCCATCCCTAAATAAATATTAAAGATTAAAAGGACTAATCTATCTTTAATGTGAGTTTTTTTTTCTTGCCACTTAACAACTCTTTTTGACTCATTTAATTTTGTAGGAGTAAATGAAAATATTTTTGTAGATTATATGTAAATAAGTCTTGAAATCTTATAATGACACTTATTTTGTGATAAAAAAAATTTCTTGACTAAAACGACATTATTTTGGGACGAAGGGCATTAACTATTTCTAGTTTGTGAATGGAAGATCGAATGATTGTTATGAAATATTCTATAATGGTTAATGTTATATATATATATATATTTACAGTATTAGTGTTATTTTTTTGAAAGTAAGTTACAATTTTCTAGTCAAATAATAACTTTTTTTTTTACACTAAGTTGTATTATAAACTTTGAGTTGTTATTGAATACGTGTTGAATTTTGCGAATTTAATCAATAGGCCGACTGATACTTTTGATGGTGGAATAATCTATGAAAAATCAAATTCTCAAAATCTTTGGGATAAAGATTGTGATTTTACAAAGTCAGATGAAAATTGCAAATACTTATTCTTAAAATCATACCCTTGATTGGTTAGATTCAAAAATATATGAGCAAATTCAAGCCATCAAATCAAAGATAACGAAAATGAAAAAATGTAATCTGAAAAAAAGATGTTCAAAACATAACAATTAGAACCAAACAACAATTTATGAAAGTGCATGCATAGAAAAGTGTTCGAGAAAAAGGGTATGTTTAACTTTCAAATCTAAAAAAATGTTTGGATAATAAGACCACGAGTAGTAGTAAAAATTGTATTATATATTATTAATAAAGAGTGATTCTATACACACCCCATAACTTACTAAAGACACCCCAAACATTGTGTTTTTATATCTTTCATTTTTATAACATTGTGTTTTTATATCTTTCATTTTTATAGAAATGAGGTGTGTTTAGTAAGTTATGGGGTGTGTATAGAATCATCCATTAATAAATCAACTAAATATAATATTAGAATTAATCTTAAAAATATTATTTAAAGATCAAATTTGATAAAAATATATCTAAACATTAAAAAAAAAAGAAAAAGAAGGAAACTTTAAATATTATATAGGATATGAATTTTTTTTTGAAATATCTAATTATCAACTAACAAAATATAAAAAATGTTAGATAATTATACTACATCTTATAAATTGTTTAATTAAATGATTCAAGTTTGAAGAATATATCTTTAAAATCTGAAAAAAGTATTTAAAATCTAAGAAAATAAATTAAGAACCTTATTTTTATAACCAGAGATTAATTTAAAAAATATAATTAAAATGAGTTAATTGTTGACAAAATCACATCATTTTTCTAAATTACAATATTGACATCACTCAAGTTTCCAATTTATTTTGTCCATGTGATTAAGTAGAGGCGAGCACAGTCCGGAACAAGTTGGGGATAAGGGAATTTGCGGAATTGCTCCAAATTTTGGAGATTTTCGAAGAATTTGAAAAAAAATCTCCGAAATTGCTCCGTCACTTCGGTTCAGTTCCTTTGGGAATTCGAGAAAAACAGAGCGGATCAATTCGGATTTTGGAGATTTAGATTTTTATAATTTAAAATAAATATTCATTGAAACAAAATGCAAAAAATGAATAAACAAATATATCATACAACGTTATTTAATTTATATCTTAAAACAAGTCATAATCTAATAAATTAGATTTGATAAATTACTGGAGTAGGTCTCTTATCGAAAACAAATATTACATTCAAAAATTTCTTTAAATTTTATTCTTCGAAATCTTCTCGTTCTATACCTCATAAATAGTAATTAGAAAGTTCATCTTTCAAAATATCTTATGCATTACTTTATATAAGTTATAAACCAATTATTTGATTAATACCTATTGAAGTTAATAGATTTTAAGTGCTTCAAAAATTATCCATTAAAATTATTTTATTTTATTATTTTATTCTATGAAGTTTTAAAATTATAATAGTATTAAATAATAATAATAATAATAATAATAATAATAATAATAATAAACTTCAATCAAATTTGTTACTAATCCAATATAATAATACAAAAAAATGAATTCAATGATGCATACATATTTGTATATAGTTATTTCTTTGAAATAGGTTCTATTCAGTTCTAAATCGATTCTTCGATTCGGTACAATTCGGGTTTGACACAAAAATTAATTGAAGAATTGAATAAAGTTAAATAATCAACGGTTCTTTATGGGTTCGGATTGTTTCGATTCGAGTTTCTCCACAGTTCGGTTATTTTTGAGATCCATACTCACCCCATAATTAAGTTGTCCTACAGTCTCTGGAGTACAGTTTCCTATGTCGATAAATGCCTTGAAGATCTCATGACAATCTTAATCATAAATGAAAAAAATAAAAAATTTCATAGTGACTGATATAAAATAAAAATTATATATATAATGTAGTTATTATTTTTAACAAATATTGAAAATAATAATAATTAAAATTACAATATATATATATAATGTAGTTATTATTTTTACAAATATTGAAAAAAAAAAATTAAAATTACAACCCCTCCCTCTGCTGCTGCCAGTTTCAACAGACAGCTGGCACACTAGCCTCATCAAAACGAAAACGAGTGCGTTTACTTTCGTTTCAGTGCAGCTATTATATGCCCCTTTTCCCAGATCTATTAATTTCTCTTCTTCTTCTTCTTCTATAATTCTAGGGCCATTTTCAATCTCTTCGGATACTGACGGTTAATTAACCATGGTTTCCACTACTAAGATCAAATCCATCGATTTTTACAGGTGAGCTCCTATCTCTTTTACAATCTCCACATTTCGTTGCAATTTTGGTGGAATGTTTTGTGTTCTGTTTTCTAAAATTATGTATCTTTTGTCTAATTAGATGATTTTCTGATAGCGAACTAGCTAGCGTTTTGGTTTTGATAGTTTGCCGACTTAATTTTCCTCTTGCATTTGGATTATTTATGCTTTATTTATAGTGAAAATATGTGCAATGGGGTCAATTTATTATGCTGCGTTTATGTCTGGTTATAATCGGCTGGCAAAACTTTGTATTGTTTGCTATAAGAAAGATTTTTGCTAAATTATTGGTGTTGTTTGCATTGCATTTTGCTGATTTTGAAGAAAATAACACAACCATATTTTGTTCTCATCTAACTTCCCAATAAAGAACTCATTATCTAATAAACAACTTATTATTAAAAAAAACTTTTTACAATAAAAAACACAATAATTATATAATATTTGTTTTTGACAAATCAAGTGACATATTAATATTTGACCAAAGTGTGACAGTGCATTTAATATTTGACCATTAGCTGACTAGTGTGGACGTGGCAACTCAATCACTGGGGACAAAGGTAGGCAGATCTTAAACGACGACGTTTAGGTCCTTCATCTTCTGTAGAAACTAGGACCAAAACCGAAAAAAAAAAAAACGAGAAAGACAAGGAAGAAGAAAACGATGACAATTCAAGCTCTGCTCGCCGCGTTTAAGAGCCGTTCGTTTGCTACTCGTGTTCATGTAGCGCCCTCTTCTCGATTGGTAAGCCTCTTTCTCCCCAAATTTCCCTAATTTTACATTCACAGAGTAATCAAAATATTTGTTTCTAAGCTCCATCATGTTTTTTTTTTTGATTTTCGGATTTGATTTGATTTTAGTTTAGATGAATTCGAGTTGTTGCGCTTGTAGATTCATTTGTTTAGTTAATCAATGATGAAGAACTAGATTAGCGTGTTTAGATTATGTTGTTTTAGTTTCTATAGTTGTTCACAGATTGTATAGAGGCCAAAATTTGGATGCACTATGGAAAAATGAAATGAAAATTGGAAGAAAATGCCAATATTGTGGTTTTCATGGGTGTATTATGTATGCACACAAAAATTGGCTTATGTATAACCTTCTACTTGTTCAAATAGCTCAGTACACTGGTTTTGGGCGAACACGAGGGAGGTTCTGTTAAATCTTCATCATTGAGCGCAGTGGAGGCTGCTAAATTTTTTGGTGAAGACAATTCTATATCTTTACTGCTTGCTGGTTTAGGTCCTTCCTTACAAGAAGCTGCTGCTCATGCTTCTTCATGCCATCCTTCCATTTCTCAGGTACACACAATTTCGGGTGTTAATGTTTCTTTAGTTGGTTGAATCCTAATTTTTGTGCTATAGTTTTGTGGTTAATTAAAGAGGGCAGTGATTGATTGGCTGTGAAGGGCTTGTGGTAGAAAATGCTCAAGGGAACTAGAATGGAGGCTGAAGCTTATTACTTCATTTTTAGTGGTGTGAAAAAACTTTAAAAATATGTAGTATTGTAGATTGTAATTGTAAGCATTGGGGGTGGGAGCTGGTGAGGTTGTAGACCATCAAGTGCTGCTTTCGTCTTTCATCTGATAGACGGTAGTGAAGAAACCCATTTTCTTCTATATTGGAGAGACTTAGACCTGCTACAACTATTATTCGGCTAGTTTCTTAAATGCATAAATAAAGGGAACCAACCTACTCTCTTTGAAAAGTGGTAGTAGATCAACATACATGGAAAGAGTAATATTTTCAAATGCTGGAATTTGGTAAGACATTTTACTTTTACATAGTGAACCACTGAAAATTGGACAAATTACTGTTAGTAGAAACACTTTTGTAACATGCAATGTGTAGTTTCTTGAGAAAGTTGAGATAATTATTCTTTTTGGATATCAAGTTTTGTCATGTTTGTTATGTAGATTCTTCTTGCTGAATCAGACAAGTTCGTACGTCCTCTAGCAGAGCCATGGGCTAAACTAGTGCATGTGGTGCAGCAAAAAGGCAGCTACTCACACATAATTACTGGATCAGGTTCTTTTGGAAAGAATATTCTCCCACGTGCGGCAGCACTTCTGGATGTTCCTCCCATCACTGACGTAATTGAGATCACTGGGTCTAATCTCTTTGTTAGGTAACACTTGTTGTTTGCAATATGTGAGTTCGCATAATTTGTGTCTCAATCTGGTACTTGTAAACCAGCATATCATGTTGCTGGCAGCTAACTAGTCATATTTTGCTAAAATATTCTTTCATAGGGCAGACCAATATATGCTGGCAATGCTCTTAGTACGGTTCGCTACATGGGTTCAGCCCCTTGCATGCTGACAATTAGGTCCACATCTTTTCCATTGGGTACAGTGGCAACTTCAGTTTCTAATGATGTATCTATTGAGAAGGTCGATCTTTCAACCTTAACCGAAGGTTTGTCATATATCTGATGCAGAAACCTTTTCTCAATTTTCCCAGCTTCTTGTACACACGGAAGAAACTGAGTGGCTGAATTTGTTTCTATTCTACTGTGGATAGGCATGCTTTGATGTCAAATTATATATGTTCATCCTCTAATGAACTCTGACATAAAAAATTACTTGTTGTTTTCAGATGATGCAATTGGTAAATCTAGGTACATTAGCCTTTCCTCGCAAGATACAGAACGCCCAGATCTGGGGAATGCACGCATTGTGGTTACTGGAGGACGAGCTCTAAAAAGTGCTGAGAATTTCAAAATGATAGAGAAGCTTGCAGAGAAACTTGGCGCAGCAGGTTTTTGTCACTGAGCTTAGACTCATAAGCTACTACTCTTCTGTGGGATCTCAAAGTATTTCTTTTAAAAAACTTCATTCGCATGCATCAATCTTCTGCTGGATTTAAATCTACACTTGAACTCTGTATATTATCATTACTGTAACTTGTTTTCTCTGTGTATCTAAGTTCTATTGTATAGACATCTTCATATTTTTACTTTGCATCTAGTCTTATGAAAACTTTGTCTTATTCCTTGCAGTTGGAGCCACTCGTGCTGCTGTTGATGCAGGATTTGTTCCAAATGAACTTCAGGTAAGTGATGGTTTTTCTAGATTTCTAGCACAATGCATTATATTTATTTGCTTCTTACTTGATTTCGAACCAGATAAGGATCTTTCTAGCACAATGCATTCCAAGAAAGAGATACGTGGGCCCTATAGAGAATCTGGTTCGAAATCCATAATAGAGTTCGAGTGTTTGACCCTAATGAGTGAATTGATTATGTTCATCACTTCATGCATAAGGATTCTAATTACTTAGTAGATTAAAAGGTAATCACAAATCCCACCAATTTCAATCACTAGAAATGACATGTTATATCAATGACACCATAGGGGTAATAAATGAATGGAATTAGGATATGTATGGAATATAATGAAATAGAGCCACTTTAAGGTCCCTTCTAAAACGAGGATGAAAGGGAAGCACTACGAAGAAGTCCTGTCAACATTTAAGGGATAATAAAGAAACTAATTTTATCAATTCAGGCCCCGAAAGATGAATGGTATGAAAGATAAATATTATCAATTCAGGCCTGAAAGATTTGAAACTATCAAGTTAAGATTATCAAAATGAGATTCCAAAATGAGATGCGGTTAACATTACACCCCTCCGTTAGATAGGTTAACATTACACTCCTCCATTAGGTGTTATCTAATTCTTTTCCCCGCCGTCATCTCGTTCTCTTAGGTGTTATTTCATTCTCTTCCCTATCTGGCATTATCTCATTCTCTTCACTGGTTAACCCATTCTCTTCACTGGTTAACTCATTCTCTAGGTAGTATCTCATTCTCTTTCTTTGATAGGTGTTCTTTTCTCTTTGTAAGACATTATCTCATTCTCTTCCTCTAGCTGACCTGTCAATTGGGAAAAAAAAAAATTAGAGAGTAAAACTTTAAATTGTTAATTTATTAGTTATGAATATTTGATAAAATATCCAATTGATAAAAAATTTATTGTTTTTTTTATATATTCCACCTTAATTATTATTAGATACATCTAAGCAATAGTATTACATGCACCACCAATATATTACACTTGTAAAGATATAAATATTATCATGTAGTTATTTGTTCGATATATATTATTAAATAAAAATCAACATGAAAAAATATCGATATTACAATATCACAAAATATCGATATTGATTGCACACTATCGATATATATTATTGGACAGAAATCAATATTGCAAAAAATGTAAAGATATCAATATTATCATATAAATATTTGATCGATATATATTATTGGATAAAAATTAATATCGCAAAATATCGATATTATATTGGATAGAATATCGCAATATCGATATTGATTGCGGACTATTAATATATCGTTGGACAAAAATCAAAATCCCAAAATGTCAGATATTATATCCAAAAATTAGTATTTTAAAATATCATATTTTAATTATAAAAAAAATCATATATTATATGGACTAATAATATCGTTGGACAAAAATCAGAATCCTAAAATGTCGGATATTATATCCAAAAATCAGTATCCCAAAATATCATATATTATATTGGATATAATATCGCAAAATATCGAAATTGATTGCAATCAGTATCCCAAAATATCATATATTATATTGGATATAATATCGCAAAATATCTATATTAATTGCGTCTATTGATACATATTATTGGACACAAACCAGTATAATATCCAATATTATATCCAATATAATATCGTAAAATATCAATATTTTGATATGGTATCGGTATGATATTTTCAAAAATGTGATATTTCGGTATATACTAAAAATATTAATATTAATTAAAAAATATATTAATTACACATTAATAAATTATCGTATTTTCGGTATACCGAAGTTTCGTATGTAATTTTTATTTTGGTATAATGATATTTTCGGTATATCAAATTTCCGATATATATTTTTCATTTTGGTATAACTGGAATTTTCGGTATGAAACAGTATGACTACTTATGATAACGAAATTTTTTGGTATGGTGACGGTATGAATTTTTTGCATACCGAAATTTTAGGTATGATATACGGTATGAGATTTCGGTGTTCAATTTTTATTTCGATATACCGAATTTTCGATATGAAACTGTATGATTACTTGTGATATCAAAATTTTTGGTATGGTGACTGTACGAATTTTTTGCATATCGAAATTTTCGGTATGATATATGGTATGAGATTTATGTGCAATTTTTATTTCGATATACCAAATTTTCTATATATATTTTTCATTTCGATATAACGGTATTTTCACTATAAAACCTGTAATGCCGAAATTTTTGGTATGTTATACGGTATAAGATTTTTTGTACGGTATGTCATACCAACCCTACCCTAAGCCTAACAAAGAAATGTTAACGACATTTAATTTTGAAATCTTAATTTGATAGTTTTTGATCTTTCAAGCCATGGATTGATTATTTTCAATATCTTGCATTGATGGTTAATTTTGTAATTATTTTTAATGCTTTTCGATTATCTGTCATTATGAATTCTTTACTGCAAGCCTACCTTGGTACTGTAAAAAGAATGTCGTCTCTGGATTGAGAGTCATTATAACATCAGGTAATTTACTTCAATATTGGTTGCATCTAGTAACTTGGTGCCCAACATTGTAGTAAATTGCCATTATTTACTGCCCTATAGTTCTAAATCTAATGTTGCAACTCAAAACATACAAGTTGTCCGTGATTTTTAAATGATGTGGATGTGGATTATTGTAAAGTTCTTATTTTGGTCTGTCTATCGACGTTTTGTAGCTGATGCAACATTGATCTCCTCTACCAGGTTGGTCAGACTGGGAAAATTGTTGCTCCCGACTTATACATGGCTTTTGGTGTTTCTGGAGCTATTCAACACTTAGCTGGCATTAGAGATTCTAAAGTCATCGTTGCTGTAAATAAAGATGCGGATGCACCCATTTTTCAGGTCTGGGTCAAACCATTTCCCTCTTTAGCTCTTTCTCCCCTTTCCCTCCTTATTCTAACCAGAGCACAAGCAAAAGAGAGTAAAATTTTGAAATTATTATAAGTTTTGGTGAATATATGTTGAGAAAAGAATAATGCCATTGTGTGAGTTTATGGATGAAACATTATCTTTCGTATGTATAATATTAACCTTGATAATGTTTGAAATGGACATAAAATTAGAGGTGGATGTATGGATTCATCCCACGACACCGTGTATGATATCATAGAATCTTATCACGTAAATTATCTCTTATGGTTTGGATCTTCACAAAACTATATAGGAAACTATACTATATGCTTCATCACTTGTTCACGTACACCCCTTTACATTGATCTAGTGAGAGTCCCTGAATATGAAGTGCTCTGAACTCGTGATAATCACTCTGTCTGATTACTTGAATATTGATTTTACTAAACTAGTATTATTAACTCGTCTAATGTGAATTCATGTTCATGAGCTCGACATATGCTTGAAATGCAGGTTGCTGATTATGGACTTGTAGGCGACCTTTTTGAGGTCATACCAGAATTGTTAGAGAAACTTCCTGAAAACAAATAAACAGGTGATGTCTTTTCGACTCGCCCATTCTGAATTATTGGAAAATTTGAGATAAATAAAATATAATGGTTATTCTTCCATAGTTTTCTTCACTTCAATGAGATTATTGCTGCAGTTTGAACAGTGGTATTTGATTCCAGATTTCTGGAGTAGTTTTCCTTACCACCTTTAAAATGACTCTCTCTCTCTCTCAATAAGTATAATAATCAGAGAACAGTGAGAGCAAAGTAGATTTGAAGTGGTGTATTTCTTTGGTTAAATTTAACATGCGTGTGAAGTCATTTTACACATGCAGTTGAATTTTGTAGTTCAATTACAGCATCATGGCATCAGACAAAACTTGACTAGATTGATTTAGGAGGACTTAGATTTCCAAAAGAAGCTCTTCAATGATCTCAGCGTCGATAAATTTAAAGTTCAAAACTTGACAATTGGATTGCTTAGCATCATTGCAGATATGAAAGATTTGATTGCTGTTGTTGAATTTTTTCACCCTTTTAGACTATCTGATCTTCAACCACATGGATAAAATGCTTAAATAAAAACTAGGGCTAAATATATTTTTCCATTCGAACTATACGTGATTTTACACTTTTTTGTATGAACTTTGAAATGCTGCATTTTGTTATATGAACTTTAAATTTGATTCATTTGATGGAATTTGTCAAAATCCTAGTTGTTGATTTAGGACATGTGTACTGTTATAATTTGTTCAATACCGTAAAATGCATCAAATTTAAAATTCATATGACAAAGTGCAACATTTCAAACTTTACACAACAAAATTGTAAAATCACGTATAGTTCGGATGATAAAATGTTTTTAACCCTAAAAACTAGTATGTTCAACTAAATATTTTTTTTTTCAAGTATAAAGTGATATTTTGAATAAGTTTCAAAATAAATAACACAATAAATTTTAAGTGAAACTTTTTCAAGTTAAAAGTAATACCTTTTGAAGTAAAAATAATAATTTTCAAAATATAAACAATACTTTGAATTAGTTTTAAAGAAGTAATAAGTAATATGGAAATGAATGATATTTTTAAAGTTAAAAGTAATACTTTTTCAAAGTAAAAATAAAATTAAAAGTAATATGGACTACAATATGTAGTCTTGTCTCACAAAATTGGATTCATAAAAGGGTCACGTATGACTTTTTGTGTTTATATAAATATATTTGGTTGAATATTTATGTACATTAGGTGTACGGATCCTAAATTCGTGAAATTGGGTCGATCTGACTCGGGGTGCATTTCACGCACCCACGCGCGCTCAAATCCTAGTTATGCTGTTATATTAATTAACCTAACCTTTTAGTTTAACGAACTTAACTTTTTAGTTTAGCGAACTTAACCTTTCAGTTCTATTTGCATAACCTTTTGTGTTATATATATTGGAAAAAAGTCTAAGTAATATTACTTAAAAGTTATGAAATCTGTGCATAAATGTTATATTAATATAACATAAAGGTTACATAACTTTTATGTTATTTATACTGAAAAAAGTCTAATTAATTTTATTTAAAGGTTATGATATATGTACATAAAAGTTATACTAAATTAACATAAATGTTATACTCGTATAACATAAAGGTTACATAACTTTTAATTATATTATTTATACTGAAAAAAAGTCTAAGTAATTTTACTTAAAGGTTATGATATTTGTACATAAAGGTTAAATTATCATAATATAAAGGTTTCAACTATATTACATGAATTTTTATGCTGACAAGTCTAAGTTATTCACTTAAGGGTTATGTTATCTTTACATAAAAATTATATTCGGTTAACATAAATGTTATACTCGATAAACATAAAGGTTAAGAAAAAAAAAAACTTGACGTGGATCCAGGTTGGACCCAACCCGACCCGACCCACGCATGCCCAGTTGCATGGATCATGACTCATGCACTTGGTGTACACAAACACTATCTCTATATTGAATTACCTCTTCTTGTTCGGATAATATTCGATTTTTGAGATGGCATCTGCTCGGATAATATTCGATTTTTGAGATGGCATCTGCTCACATTGATTAATTTATCAATGGGTGTAGAAGTTTATAAAATATACGCACACAAAAACATATGAATTTACATTCCATTTTTTTGTAGTGAAGCTAGAGAACATTATATCACGAGTGGTTTTGAAAGAGTAGTTTTTTCATAATTGGCAAATATATGATCGATTTCACTGCGACTTAGCCATTCAATCGGTCATTCTCTAATTTTATTACATAAAAACAAATTAATTACTTTTTATGTTTTAAAGGTACGGAAAAAAAACAAATAATTAATAGAAAAATATTGTCAACAAAACCTAAAATTTTTAACTAAAAAGACATATATGATATACTAACCCCCCACCCCCCACCCCCCCCCCCCCCCCCCAAAGATCAGTGATATTATAAATATTAACAGACTGATGAATGATGATATGATCAAACCGATTCTATTAATACGACTAGTTCAATCGGATTTTTTTATTTCTGACCAAGTAGACCAAACAAGCCAATCATGGGTACGTAATATGGTTTGATTTAAAAAAAAAAAAAAATTAAGAAAAGTGATGAAAATACTCGTGCAATTTTGAAATTATTGTTGTTTAAAATTGTTTCAAAAAAAAAAAAACATTAATTATGTATATAATATCTTTCTATCACCCAACATTTTTTACACATTATTATTATTATTATTTTTTGAAATAATTTTTTTCACACACTATTATTAATGTACGTAAAACACTAAATAAAAGTTTTACACAACAAGATATAGATAAAGTTGAAAAAGAATCATTCACACTTTTTTTTATGATAAAAAAGGACCGATTGAAACTTTTATAAAACCATGTATAAAATCAAATCTGAAACAAATTAAAGGTGATTTCACTAAGTCAGCCACAATAACATTGAATGTCAACTACTGTTAGCACTAAATTAAGGTCAAATATATTATTTTTAAATATTAATTTCTTTCTTTTTTTTTTAAAGAAAGATAATAGTTTTTAACAGATATTGAGTAGGCACATACACATATCGACGTCAAAATCAATATAGGCGATGTCAGTCCCATTAGGGCAAAGATGTTTTCCAAACTCAAAAAAAAGTAACAAATGGTGGTGATGATGTTTTTGTGTTTATATGTATCACGAAAAACTCTGGGACAAACACTCTATTTGTTACATATACCCTGTCTTGTATTAAACTTGATATCTAAATTTTTTATCAACCCAAGTACTTCAATATATGATATTAATATTTTGTGTTCGTTTTTTTTTATGATACATAGAAAGTATTAACAATTTATGTGAAAGTTGATTACAAACATATCAAAATATATATGTATATATGTATGTATGTTATTTACGTACCATGAAGAAATAGTAATTAATCTTGCTCCACTCTCCTCATTTAATTTATATTTATACTAAGCAAAACTAAAAGCCTTTTTTTTTTTTTTTGGAGTTATTAGATTATATAACTCCATCCACAAAAATAAGAGTGTTGTTTAGTTATTTTTAAATGCAAATTTATCAAACATTTAAAAGAAAAATATAGTACGTACGGTGGAAATAATTTAAGATCCAAAAAAGGAATTAAACCACAATACGGTCATTTAGTGGGATACTGTAAGTATCACAAGTCTGGTAAATATTAATTCAACATTCAAGAAAATTGATAGGTGGATGTTATTCATTGCAAACTATATATATTTTATTCGATCCAAAATAAGTGTTTATTTAGAGGTTGTGTTTCAAATCAATTGTTATTTTTGAGCAACTTTATTTCAAGAATTATTCATATGTTTGTCCATAAAAAAATTATACTTTCCAACTACTAACATGTACATTTTGACTAAAATTTAGGTATTTGATTGGAACCTTTTTGGCTTTTCGAATACCTTTTTTTCCTTCTTTTATTTGATCCTAATTAATTTCCTTAATTATTTAAGAATATACTGATCATGTTTTTATGTTGCTTAATATTTGACAAAACTATTAAATGACCCTTATATAGGATTCAATAGATGAGTAGTAGAAGAGTTTGTATATATATATACACACACACACACACATATTTAATTATATAGAATGTAATTGATAATGATGTATATTAATCAAAATATATAGTTTTAGCGCGTAATTCCTTATGATTTTGTACACTTATGGTGATGAAGATATATCAAATAAATAAAAGTATTTTGGAAAAGTGAAGCAATTAATTAGATAAAATATGATAAATACAACAGTAATATTCCTAATTAAAGTCATAAAAACCATAAGTAGTCTTTTTCTTCAAGTCAGTGTAGTTACTATCGATCTCTTTCAACGCCAAAAACTCCACTCTTGCCAAAACTATTTCGTTTCATCACCTAAGTTAAAAAAAAAAACAAAAAAAAATTATTCAAAAGAAGATAAGATATATAGACAATCAAAACAACTCTCTCTCACTATATCTATATACATATATAGTAAATTAACATAGAAAAACCAACATTTACAAAACAATAATTGCATGGTTAGTTATGATCACTTACCTCTGTAACATCCATTTTAGCCTTTTCTTTCTGCTTCATAAACTGATTGATATATGAAACCTGCTGAAACCCAGAATAAATAAAACATGTAAATACTTGAGAGAGAGAGAGAGAGAGAGAGAGAGAGAGAGAGAGAGAGAGAGAGAGACCTTGGGACTATTTACAGGAGAGCTTGCAGTGTCCTCTAAATCATAATCAAGAATTGGAGGCATAACTTTAGTCTTCTGTTTCTTGAAACTATTGTGCTTAGAAAAAGTGTTAGTTTTGTTGAATGAAGAAAACCCTAAAGCAAGACCATGATCATTGCAATTATTTGCCAACTTCTTAACTGCAGAAGAAGCGGCATCTGATACAAGAGAAGGGCTCCCAAGTTCCGAAGAGATCATTGTATTATTATCATCATCGTCATCATCTTCGTTTCGATCACAAACAAAACCCTCAATGTAGAAAGTCCAGCTGCTCTCTTCAGGTGAATCTGCTGCCATTAATTTTAACAATAGGAGAACTAAAATTATTACTGAAATAAAATAGAGATATTTAGGTGTAATAAAGACTTATAAATATTTGTTCAGAGAATGCTATATGTTGAGGATATATATATATATATATATATATATATATATATATATATATATATATATAGCTATATAATGGAGGAATCGGGTACACAAATTTAATAATATGTAGAATAATATTTATAATATATGAGTATGTGAGTGGGGAATCTGGATTATTTTGGCCCTTTGAAGTTGAGGTAGGTATATGAATTGACCAACTCAAGAAATAAAAAAACAATTGAATTTTGAGAATTTATATATATATATATATTATTATTATTATTACCGCCCATTATGTTTGCCGTGTGGCAATTTTGCCCTTTTTGAATTCGGGCTTGCAATTTAGGACTTTATTTTTCAAAATTTAGCAATTACTACCCAATTTCGGCCCGAATTGCTTAATTGGGCTGAAATCGCACGTTTTTTGCACGTGACCCCTCAATTCGGGCTAAAATTGCTGACATGGCCCATCATTTTTTGACGTGGAATTTCCTTCTCATTTTTTTTACTCACAAGTGTATTAGGAACTGGGATCCGCAATGACACATCACTCAAATTTAAAAAAAACGGTAAAATCATAAGACACGTCACTCAAATTACTAAAAACCTAAATCCCTAATATTAAACACATTTCTAAAAACCTAAATCCCCAAATCGCAAGCCCGTCACCCTAAATCCCTAATTTCTTCGAACCCTAAATCCCTAAATCACTCCAGGCAGAACGCGATGGTGAGGAAACGAGATCACAAACTGAAGGCCTACCCACCACCTCGATATGGTAAGTTGTCCTTGGCTTGATTTTCCCCTTTTTTGTTTGTCGATAGTGAAATGACAATATTGTTTAATGAGTAGTAACTTGAATTTTGTGCAAAATGTTGGAATATTTGTGACTTTTTTTTACTTTTTATTGTTAATTAGGAACTTTTATATATGAATGTGGGTCTTTTTTTGCAGAAATGTGGGGTAGGGGTGGGGGTGTTATTTATGCAGAATGTGGGTGTTTTTTTGATTTTTTTTATGTTTTTATCGGTTGTTGAACTTTAAATATGAATGTGAGACTTGTTTTTTTACAGAAATGTGGGGTAGGGGTGGGGGTGTTATGGTTTAGCATTGTGGTCTACTATTTTTCTGATTTTTTTTATGTTTTTATCGGTTGTTGAACTTTAAATACGAATGTGAGACTTATTTTTTGCAAAAATGTGGGGTAGGGGTGGGGGGTGTTATGGTTTAGCATTGTGGTCCACTGTTGGTTTATTTAATAGAGATGATTTATTTAATTGGCTGTGGTATTAGACTTGTGTTTGCAGAAATGTTTATTTATTATGTGTGGGTGACAAGTTGGGGTTTAAATATGCTAAATACACATTTTTTCTATTGACAGAGCCAAACACCAAACAAATTACAGTAGTGATTCATTATGGAGGTGAATTTAATTTTTCTCATATAGCTACATATACGGGTGGGGCTTCTATTATATATGACTATGTAATTGCTGACAAAGTGACTGTAGAAGATTTGCATAAATGGACAGAATTATATCTGGGGCAATGGAATAGGAGGTTCTACTTTATGAGGGATAATGAGTTCATTCTTTTAAGTAGTGATGAAATGTTAATTGAATGGTTAGAGATGAATTTGAATGTTAGAGGGGTTCATGTTTATGCTAAAAAATTGGATTTAATTGAAAATGTTGAGGTAAATGAGGTAAACTTAGATGAGATTGTTGGGTTAATGGATGATATATCTGAAGATGAAAGTAGTGATGATGGTATTAGTGTGGATGAGCAGCATATTAATTCTGAAAACATAATTGATGAACAGGGGGTGGTGTAGGGGGCAGAGGCTGTAGAGGGGGTAGATGCTGATGTGGAGGAGGTTGGGGCTGAAGAAGGTGTGGGGGGGCAGGGTCAGACTGGTCTGATGAGGATGTTATTGGGGAAGATCTTAATTTTGATGACTATAAAGACTCTGATGGTGATGATAGACCACATAATTTCCCTGTTTTCAATCCTCAATGTGTGTATGATGATCATGTGCTAAGTGTAGGGTTAACTTTTGGTAATAAAGATGACTTTAAAAGGGCTGTCAATTCACATGCTATTAAAACACATAGAAGTGTTATATTTACCAAGAATGATCCTAGTAGATGTTATGCAAGATGTGCTGTGAGTGAATGCAAGTGGAGGATGAATTTGATTAAGGTTTTTAATGAGCAGACTTATAGGATCAGATTGTTTAATGATGAACACACCTGTCCATCCACTAGAAATGTAAGAAATGTGAAGTCTAAATGGTTGAGTGAGAAGTACATGAAGAAGTTTATTAGTGATTCTAAGAGAAGAATGCAGGGTTTTAGACAAGACATAATTGAAGATATTGGATGTAGTGTCTCTAGAGATGTGGCTTATAGAGCAAGGAGAAGGGCCTTGAAATTGTTGAAAGGTGATCCAGATGCTGAATATGGAAGAGTGTGGGACTATGCAGAGGAATTGAGGAGAAGCAACCCTGGTTCCACTGTTATTATAGGGACTGAGAAGACAAAGGATGGGTTAAATGAGAGGTTTGATAGGATGTATGTTTGTCTCTGTGCTTGCAAGGAGGGGTTCATGGCAGGATGTAGGCCTATCATAGGGGTGGATGGGTGCTTCTTGAAAGGTCCACGCAAGGGAATGCTACTAACAGCTGTGGGGGTTGATGGCAATAACAACATATATCCCATAGCTTATGCTGTTGTTGCCAAGGAGAATGCAGAGATTTGAGAGTGGTTCTTAAGGGTGTTGAAGGTTGATTTGAGCATATATAAGGATTATGAGATGACATTCATCAGTGACAAACAGAAAAGGTTAATTCAAGCATTTAGTGAGGTATTTCCAGGTTCATCCCATAGGTTTTGTGTTAGGCATTTGCATGCAAACTTCAAAATAGTTGGCTTTAGGGGATTAGAATTGAAAAATACATTGTGGAGGGCTGCTTGTGCAAGTACAGTGGGGGACTTCAAGCTGTCAATGTAGGTCTTAAAGACTCAAAATGAAAATACTTGGAAATGGTTGAGTGATAAGTCACCTGAAGGCTGGAGTAAGTCCCATTTCTCTGAGCATCCCAAATTTGATATGTTGCTAAACAACAGCTGTGAGGTGTTTAATGTTTGCATTGTGGAGGCAAGAAAGCTGCCCATTATCAGCATGTTGGAGTGGATCAGATCATGGCTGATAAAAAGACTCAATGATCATAGAGAAAGGGCAGATAAGAAGTGGAGTGGATATTTGTGTCCAAGGATCTCCAAAATCCTTCAAAAGACAAGTGAAAGGGTCAGTGATTGCATACCAATCAAAGGACAAAGATTGCACTATCAGATTGCTTGCATTGATGGGAGTCAATACACTGTAGACTTGGATAAGAAAGAGTGTTCTTGTCGGCTATGGGGACTAAGTGGGATTCCATGCAAGCATGCATTATGTGCCATATTTAGTGAAAAACTTGAACCACAAAACTTTGTGGACTTGCATTACACAGTCGATGTCTATAAGATGGTTTATGAATCATCCATTAAGGGGGTAAATGGGATGATTTTATGGGAAGAAACTGATTTTCAAAGACCTTTGCCACCAATAGTGTCGAGAGGTGTGGGAAGACCTCCAACAAAAAGAAAGAAAATGCATGGTGAAGGGAGTTCACAGTGGAAGTCTAAAAAGGGAGACAAATTGAGAAAAACACACCTCTAGCACATGTGGCTGATGCAATGTGGAAGGGCACAATGTGAGGAGATGTCCCCATCCTCCAGGATATCAAGGTTCTGGTGCTAGACACTTAAAAAAAACTAAGGTAAATTGTGCTATTATTTTTTGGTCAGATTTCTGTCATTAATAAATCCTCACAATTTCATGCCATTTTATCTGGTATTTGGTGCAGACTAGGACTGAGGATGATGGAGAAGTTCCAGGTTCATCTCATGGCATTGCAGAGGATGTAAGTGCATATTTTCTATATTTATCATCAAATTTTTTGAGTGCACTGAAAATAACAACAATTATGATATGTTTCTTGAAAAGTGCATTTTGGATATTGAGATATTGTTTGATCAAGGCTGGAATGAATTGAGATATTGCTTGAGTGATTAGTGTATTGAATTGTTATTGCTTGAGTGATCAATGGGATGACTTATAGGTTGTTTTGTTTTGCTTTGCTTAGGTCTCAATGTGTGTTTAATTTGCTTGAGTGATCAACCTGTTGATTTGCTTGAGTGATCAGTGAAACTTATATTGCTTGATTTACTTTGTTTATAGGAAGCAATGACCAACCTTCCACTGAGTGATCATGCTGCTGATGTTGCTTTTGATGGAGTAGATCCCACTGTAAGGCTTCTTTTATCTGAACAAATTTAAGGCAAAACACATATATATCAACTTGTCTGACTTTTCTATTTTTTTATATAGGATGAAGAGGAAAACCTGATGCAAGACATCATAACTCAAGAATCACAATTTTCAAGCACATCTACTGCCCCAACACCTCCAATTCCAGGGCCTACAATGTATGACCAGCTGCAACAAGGTCAACTAGCTTCAAGGCCGAGGGGCCCTACAAGTGAAGGCAAAAAGTTTGTTCTTCTTTCTCAGCTACAAAAACCACCAAAGAAGGGATAAAATTGTTCTGTTCTAATGTATTTTGAAGTAGTCAATGTTCAGCTTCTCTCTTGAATATTTTGTTAAACAAGACATCAATATTTTTTTTTCAAACAAACACCATGACTTATTTTGTAACTACACACAATATTGGAGGTATTTATCATCTATCCAAGTCAAATTGTTGTGTTAAGCAGACTTATTATGCATTTATGGATTCACAGGTTCATTTATGCATTTATCCAACACCATTTATGCATTTTGTTGTCTTCAAACCAAAACTAGTTTACATTCACCAGAGGAGATGTATACCAAATAATATAAGCAAGATATAAACAAGATACTCCAAAATATAAGCAAGGGTGAATCAGTGTACTGCAAAAGAAAAAAAATTCACATTTCACCAAATTGAACATTACAAAATATGGTCTACATAATTAGGCCATTACAATTCAGATAACTAAACATTACAATTCACCAAACTTGAATATTACAATTCACCAAAATCCATTCACCATATCAACCATCCTAATCCACCACAAGTCTAAACCATCTTAAACCAAAACCAACAACAAAAGCTGCAAATTACAGGAATAAAAACCACCAATTTCACGAGCATCCAATTTCAAAATCCATTCACCATATCAATCATCTTAATCCATGTAATAGCTTAATCCATCTTCAACCAAAGCCACCAACAAAAGCTAGCATCCTATTATTATACTTCAATTTCTCAATCTCTTCAACCATGGTGTTGATGGTGTTATTCAATCTTCCATTCTCTGCATCCATTGCATTAATTCTTCTCAAGAGACCAGGAATCAAAGCTACTGATCTACGACACATAGGAGGGTCCTCCCAAGTGAAAAAACGACAACCACCTCTCTGCAATATTCAAACAAGGAATTAACAAGAAGGCTCTGTTTTCATGCCTATTTCTAAACTGTTTTCATGCCTATTTCTAACCAAAACTAACATCAGTTCCTTCAAAATCGAAAATTGAACCTCCTTCCTAGGTTGTCATTGCTCCAAGACGTGCGAACTACAACTCTTCTTCCACAATTGCAATCCACCGCACCTGTTATGAATGACATTGAAGATTGACGAGCTCTTCGCAGAGGAATTTTTGCAACGAGCAGCGTGGGGTGTTCTTCAATTTTGGGGATTTAGGGTTCTAAGGATTTAAGGTGACGAGCTTGCAATTTAGGAATTTAGGTTTTTAGTAATTTGAGTGATGTGTCTTATGATTTTACCGTTTTTTTTTAAATTTGAGTGATGTGTCATTGTGGGTCCCAATTCCTAATACACTTGTGAGTAAAAAAATGAGAAGGAAATTCCACGTCAAAAAATGATGGGCCATGTCAATAATTTCAGCCCGAATTGAGGAGTCACGTGCAAAAAAACGTGCGATTTCAGCCCAATTAAGCAATTCGGGCCGAAATTGGGCAGTAATTGCTAAATTTTGAAAAATAAAGTCCTAAATTACAAGCTCGAATTCAAAAAGGGCAAAATTGCCACACGGCAAACATAATGGACGGTAATAATAATAAACTCTATATATATATATAACAACTCAACTCAACTATTTCAGGGGTTTTGACCAATTTTTGGTGTTGGATTATATAATATAAGGGATAATTGCGTGAAATCCCCTTGTGGTTTGGAAAATAGGCGTGAAACCACCCTGTACTTTAAAAAATGCGCGAAACCCTCTTATGGTTTTTTAAATGTAGTCCGAAATCCCCAACTCCGTTAAGGATAACGGGAGTGCTATGCACGCGCTCTTCATGCATTTTTTGGTGATTTTTTTAACTTTTTTGCTATAAAATGATATATATACCTTTTTTTGACTATATTAAAAGATTAATTCTCTTATGAGGTTTCTTGCAATTGCAAACACTTCCTTCAATCTGATTTTTTACATTAACAAATATGTATTTTTTTTTTCAATTAATTTTTTTATAATGTTAATTTTATATATAGTTATTTATTTTATTGTTTTAAATACTAACAATTGGTACGTATATTTCTTTTTTACTTTTATTTATTTCAATTTTTTTTTTCAATATTGATTTTTATTTAGTTATTTATATTATTGTTATTAATGATTTTTCTTTCTTTTCTTTTATTTTTTTCAATTAATTTTATTATTTTGCAACAATTGATACGCATATTTCTTTCTTTACTTTTTTATTTAGTTCATTTTTTCAAAATGTTAAATTTTTTATTTAGTTATTTTTTATTGTTATTAACTCAACTATTTATGAAGATTATATTAAATAAATAAGACTCGATATTAAAGAAAATATAAAATAAATAAATAAAAGACTCATTATTTAATAATTGTTAGGTATAACAAACAAAATTAACCATACCAAGAAACAATTAACATAGCAATTTATCATAAACAAAATAATAATAATAATAATAATAATAATAATAATAATAATAATTATTATTATTATTATTATGTACGAAAACTTGGAACATACCAATTTGTAACTACAAACAAAAGATAAAAAAGATTATATCGAAAAACTTGGAACATACATTGTACTAGTTTTAGGTTCTCACTCTAAAACAAAATGTAACTCAATAGCAAAATTTCTCATTGTTCACGCCGTTAATCATCTATATTTCTCCAAGAAATTCAATGGATTTTTAATTTTTTTTTTGTATGGACATCGAATATTTTTTTAAAGCAAGATAGTAAACTAATTATATTTAGAGTCTTGTTAATTACACTTTAGGGTTAATTTGATGTGAAAATAATATATTATCAAATATTTCCACATCCTCCTCATCAATGGTCGACATTAATACCAATAAAATAAAAAATGAACATTGTAAAAAATGAACTGAAAAAACCAAAAGCAAATAAAGAAACATACGTAGCAACTGCGTTATTAATAAGAATAAAATAAATGACTAAATGAAAATTAACGTTGAAAAACACATGAATGGAAGAAAACAAAAGTAAAAAAAAAAAACATGCATACCAACTATTAGCATTAATAAAAATAAAATAAATAACTAAATAAAAAATTAACATTGTAAAAAAACAAATTGAAAAAAAAAACAAATAATACATAGGTGTTAATGTAGAAAACAAGCTTGAAGAAAGTGTTTGCAATTGCAAGAAACCCCCACAAGAGAATTAGTCTTTTAATATAGTCAAAAATGAGTAAATATGTCATTTTATATCAAAAACACCAAAAAATGCATGAAGAGCGCGTGCATTGTACTTCCGTTAACCTTAACGGAGTTGGGGATTTCGAGCTACATTTATAAAACCACAAAGGGGTTTCATGTATTTTTTAAAGCACAGGGGAGTTTCACACCGATTTTTCAAAACACAAGGGTATTTCGTGCAATTATCCCTATAATATAATCACAAAAAGATCTGCCAAATCTTGTTTTCTTAATTTTTAATTAATATTATAATTAGTATTTATTGGACAAGTCTCCCATCACACACACACACATATATATATATATACACTAGATCATCAATTGCCGGCCTTAACAACAACAATTTTCATGATCCATGACTAAATATTGTGTTAATCGACCAATTTATCCTTATCATTCTACATGATATATACATGATATATTCACTGAGTTGAAATCATTTTTGATTTCATAAATATGATATCTTTTGATTTTGATTCCATAATTATTACAATTCTCAATTTAGTCCAACAATTTGAGAATATGTTCGACTTATTTTGCTCGGAGATTTTGAAATTTGATGGAAAATGTCACAACTCAAATTCTTATATTAGAATTTTGATTTTGACACAACATTTGACAAATTTTCAAATTGTTGAACTATATAAATTAAAAATCGTGATAATTATGCGACCAAAATTGGAAGACACCATAATTATGAGATTAAAGTTGATTTTAACCCTATATATACATGATGTGTCACACATCAACATGTAGTTAATTTGAAGTCGTCATATTAATAAAAGTAATAAAAAAAGACATTTGTATATCGACGGTGGTAAGAGAATAATTTAATGACAGTATTTAATTTCTTTTCCAAATACGATAAAGATAGACAAAATTCCAACGTTAAACACTACTTAAATTTAAGCTATAAATATGTGTGACGGCATTTTCTTCTACACCCAAAAATTAATGAATTTTACCAACATAATAGTGACAAAAGATGAGTACATAAGCTGTCAATGTTGATGATGAATGTCATGTGTAATAATGATTCAGTGACTAAAAAATGATATTGGTACTATATCATTGTAAGAACTGATCAGTACAAATGTAAACTGTCACTGTAACTGGATTAAGTCATTAACAATGATAATTTTAAAATATATATTTATATATAGAGAGAAGAAGGTTTGCCACCATTTTCCAGAAATAGTAATTTTTATATTATTCTTACCATTACTAAACTTGCCAACAATATTATTGAAAAAAAAAAACTTTACATCACCAGGATAAACCTTGACACTAACATTACTCTCTACTCTCTCTCTCTCTAGATCTCATTAACATTCTCTAACATTCCTTTTGGTTTATAAGGATTGTGATAGTATTGCAATTGGCAATGATAACCAGTACAGTACTTGAGCAATTATTTAACATGGATATAAAACTAACTTTATATTTTCCCAAAAGAAAAAAAAAAAAAAACCTCCCTTAATATAATTAGAGGAATTTGAAAAAAGTCTGACAATTAATTGGCTGGTGAATGAAGATTTCTGTATAGTTTTCCTTAAACTATACATTAATTTTCTCAGAAATTCTCATGATTAAATTCATGACTGTACTATATATGTATGAAAATCCTTCACATATATTTCTCTTAAAAAACCCTCCACCCCTATCCCATTACCATGCCTAAATCGTTGATATTTTTTTCCCCAACTAAATATCATATTTCGTGGCATAAATATAAATATTATTGTGTTGAAATCGTCTTTTGTTACTAAAATTTGATCGTTATTTTCTCGAATTAATTCCTGTAGTGTGGCTAGAATGGTTATCTAATGATTGACAGCATATGATTTACTTTGGAGACATTTTCTCTATTTTAAGTCTTTTTTTTCCTTTAATATATTGGCGATGAGATTTCCTAACTCCCTAACTCATTTAAAAATAAAAATAAAAATTATTGCTGATCAACATCATCATGATCATCAGTTCATCGTCAAGTATGGATAATTTCATGAGCTGTTCTGGCAGTAATGTTACTTCTTTAATTCCTTAAATAAAGAATAGAATCATACATGCCAAAACCAACAAATTGGTTCTCTCTATTCATCAATTGTATGTTCTATTATTTAATTTTTAATTTCTCTTTCCATTAAAAAGAACAAAAAAAAAAAAAAAAATAGAAAACCGTTGAAAACAGAAAAACGTGACCCAATGAATAAATAAATTCAAGAATTATTGACTTAGAGCTTACAATGATAGCTGAAACCACATTAAGTATAAGTATTTTGATTTGTTTATAACTAAAACAACGTTAATTAACTAGAACTTGGTACTTTTTAGAAGCTGACATTGATACCTTCAACTATTTTTTATTTATTTTTTATTTCGTGACAATGATAACTGGTCATAAGTCTACTCTATATTTTCTAATTAATTAGATAGCTTTTAGTCCACGAACGTCCCACCTAATTTTATATATATAGCCAAAACCTAAAGAATGAAAGCGAAATTGATGAATACATCAAAAAGAGCATCTTTATTAATTACATGATAATCTTTTTTTTTTTTTTTTTTGACATCATATGTGAGTGGATAGGAATAATAATAATAATAAAAACAATAATAATAATAACAACGACGGCAACAATTAGTATTATCAGAGATATACCTTTTTTTTTCCTTTCATTTTTATTCTACATATTAAAATCGAAAGAACGTCCATTCACAAATCTGTTATCACAACTACATATTTATTTTAAGTAATTTCTATACATTGCTATCCTTACATTAATTATATATCCAAGTAATCCAATTTGGCTCCTTATTTTAGCTTTTTATTTGTTTTTCCTTATTATTACTTTATTTTCTCACAAGTAATCCAAATTTCAAGTAGTTCTATTAATTATATATAATTGTTAGGACTTTAGCTATTTGAGATAGTGGTGCTTTGTTTGTTGTTAAATTACAAACATTGGGTCTTATGAAATAAGATTAGGGGGTTTTTCCTATAATGTAGTTTTCTCTCATTGTATTATTTGAATCAAAGGTGTGAAAATTTGTTTATATATGTTAGTGTTATTTCTACATACTCTCAGTTGGTATTAGAGACCATGAATCTTTCCATAACTATGCTGCCTCGTCCAAACAAATTGAATTACCGTTGCTTTGTTTGAATAAAAAAACACAAGTATGATATTAGTTTATTGGGTTAATTGCCAAAAAAATCATGAAATTTACTTAATTTGCAATTTTAATCAACTTTTTGAATATCACCGAATTTAACATGAATTTTCATATCTTTTGCAAATTTAACCAACAAGCAGATTTCGGGTCTGTCTATTTTCAAACTACTTTCACTGTTTCAAAATAGAACAATGATTTAACATTTCAAAATGATAATTATTTTGAAATTGTGGCAGTTATTTCCAAAATAAACATACTCGAAATCTGCCAGTTGGTTAAAATTACCAAAAATATAAAAATGTGTTATATTTGGTGATATTCAAACAATTAATTAAAATTACAAATTAAGTAAAGGTATATGATTTTTCTGGTAATTAACCCTAATTTATTTTAAACATAAACAACAATTGAACATAAGTAGTTATAGAAGTTAAAGGGTGATATACTTTCTCTACTCTTCTATTCTATACACATGAATGAATTCGGCAAATTCCATCCTACATGTGATGGTATTACCATCACATGTTAGGATGGTGACAAGTGTGTATTTTGTATTTAAAAGTACACACATGTGTATATTTATTACATAAAAAATGCACACTTGTCACCATCCTAACATGTGATGGTAATACCATCACATGTAGGATGGAATTAGCCAATTCATTCACTAAAAATAGACTGGCATCAGTCAAACCTTTCCAGCTAGCAACGCCTCCGGTTCAGTCAAACGGTAAAGTGATCATGAGTTGACTTCAACTTTACATTCCCCAAAAGATAAGAAACAAATTCATGTAATTTAATTTACTAGGAATGTGAGACAATTCTTGTTGATATTTTGACTTGTCAACTACAACTTAGAGGAATCGTATTTACCTATGAGGTTAATTCTTCACATTGATTGCTTAGTTGACCTAGTTTAGTTGTCTCAATAGTTTTTTATTACTTTTAGTTTTGATAAATACATATACCTAGATTAGTCGATGTCTATACATGATAGGTCAACTGACTACAAATTAGCTGATTGAATTTATTCTTAGCTAAAAAATTTAACACTAGATCAATCAGCTAATTTAATGCCACTATTTGAATTCTACTTAAATTTTACTTATACATTGTCCTAACAGTGTCAAAACACTATTCCAGGGAGTTAATAATTGATGCTCTCTATAGTCAGTCGCTATTTGGATAATTCGTTACAATGTTTGGTGTGTGATAAGCTTGGTCTTGGCCATCTTAAGCATTTAATTTCGTTTGTTTATGATAGTTCGTCTAGAGATGAGACTTCCGATTCAGGACGAATCGTCTCTCAACATGGGAGAATGATGAAGATGAGATTGTGATCAATACAAGAATATGACATTTGCTCCTTGTTGTACCCTTTATTTACTTCTATGATTTAGTTATTTTCTTTTCTTTTTTCACAAGTAATCCAATTTTTTAGTAGTACTTTTATTGCTACTAACGATAGTGTGAACCACGAGTCTTGCAGTTTAAGTGGTATTTACTTTTATAAAGATGCAAATCATAATGATTAAAGTTCAAACTTGAATTATGTAAGCTTTTTTTTGTTTTTATTATCCCCTCTCCACTCTTTCTATCTCATTAAAAAAAAAAGTTTGAAATTTTAATTGTGCTCGTGTAATTCCTATTTACCCGCTGCATCACAAAATTGGAGTAAAAAACACGTTTATGAAAAAGAATGAGTATAATTACTGTTCAACTTCTTTAATAAAAATGATTATAAATCCATCATCCCTAATCCCTATATTATATGTAAGTAAATAGGTTAATTTCAATTTTGATACTTTATATAAAACAATTTTCATTATTTGATAATTAAAGGATTCGTTTTCCAATTTTGATGTGACAATCAAATTCTGACGGTTATGTCTGCGATTTTAAAAATTCCAATCAAAACTGAACTGAAATTGAAAAAATTAAAACATAGAGGATCAAAATTGTAAAATTGATATTTAATTGTAAAAAAATAAAAAATATCTTACATACAAGACCAAAGTTAAAATTACTCCTAAATAAATATATTTGATATCACACTCAATAAATTTCATGTACCATGTACATGACTTGCTGTCCAGTACTTTACTATATATACTCTTAAGTGAAAAACAAATTCAATAGCTAATTAGAATATTCCTCTATCATATTTAGTTTTTATCTAGTTTTGTTTCAAATTATATATATTTTTACCATGCCATCAAATTCATATAATTGATAGTATACATCATAAATTCAAGTATGCTAGCTAGTGAAGCATAATTCAACAAATTGCGACAAAAACTTAGCAAAATGAATTAAATATATTTGAAAGGGATTATGAATTTGAGGCCTTTAGTTGTGTTATAGGTAGGGACTATTGATTGGTATTTGTAAGCCAAAAATTTCTGAAATAGGTGGGACAAATATAAGTTAATAATTGTGACCCACAAGATGTGTGGAATTTGTATATTGTCAAAATGCAAAAGATAGGCATCATATCTTCATCATGTTACTTATTTCCATTTTACTGTTAAACTTTCAACTACAAGGACAATGGAATGGGATGTATACTGACAACATTGTTGCAACCAAATTGTTCCTCCATCATCCATACCAATCAAAAAATAAATAAAAAATTATATATATATATATATATGTATATATGCGGCCCTTAATTTCATCATTTCATAAGAGATTAATCACAATCTTCAATGTTGTGTATCGTATATTTTACTATTGCATGTTACTCATGGATAAATATAAAAAGATTCAGTATATAATGTAG
Organism: Scutellaria minor; assembly: GCA_954870855.1. Taxonomy (NCBI): domain Eukaryota; kingdom Viridiplantae; phylum Streptophyta; class Magnoliopsida; order Lamiales; family Lamiaceae; genus Scutellaria; species Scutellaria minor. Next base: position 9,597,040 of record OX940729.1, read on the forward strand.
TGTCCCGGACCAAAAACAAAACATAATTGATTAATTAAATATTTAAACCTATAATTTAATAATTAATCGTGTATGTGTCAACTGTGCGTTTCAGATATATGCTAAAGACACGATTTAGACCGATGAAAACTCTAGATGTGGAACATAGAATATTTTTATACCATGAGATGCGCAACGGAGAAACGAGAAAATAAAAACAAACTAGAGGTCAATCGGAGACCCGAAGCTCAAATGGCGAAGAAAAGAGCCGAATACGAAGGTTGGGTAAAACAAGAGGGTAAAATCCGGATGAACGGTAAAACGGAAAATAATATTTTAATGAATGGTAATTAAAATTTACTTGGTAAATAGTAACTTTGAAAATCTAGAAATAGGGGCTAAGTCAGTTCAAAATATTCATTCGGCCGACGAAAACAAAAGCGACGAAAATGAGTAAGTCTCTCTATCCTCTCTCTTTTCTTCCCATTTTTCGATCTCCGGCGCGCCACCACCGGCGCCGCTGCCGGCGCCACGAACATCACCGGAAAAGTCATCGCGCCGGCAGCGCCGCCGCCGTCGCCGGTGGTGGCCGGAAAAATTGAAAGTTGTCGATTTTAGTCGATTTTCGTACACGACGTTCGTCTTACTGAGATGAGTCTAGGATAGGTTTCGGATTTCAATTCCGATTTCTCGTTCATCGGGAAACGACGAAAAACCGACCCAAAAACCCTAAACCCTAGCCTCGGTGTTATGAATGTGGTAACGAAGGATTTTGCGGCGAAGTTTAAGGTACTATTCACTACCGGAATCCGGCGAGAGGTGGCCAGAGGTGGTAGCAGGCGATGCGAGGTATCCGGCGAACTAGGTGGCGGCGGTGGAGGGCGGCGCCACCGCGGCTGCTGGCGCTGGGAAGGAGGCCGACGTCAGGTGGCCTGGGAGCGACGCGCGCGCGCGCGCCGGGTAGGTGACCTGCCGAGAAATCTCGGCCATGCTGGGTGAGGCGCCGAGAGCTGCCGAGTTTTCTCGGCCACCCGTCGAGACCCACACCACGCTGCCAAGTTTTCTCGGCCAGCTACCGAGCCCGAGCACCACGCTGCCGAGTTTTCTCGGCCAGCTGCCGAGCCATGGCCTAGCCGCCGGGTTTTTTCACCCGGCGCCGGGTTCGCGCGTGCCGACACGTACGCGACGCCGTATTTTCGATCCGAACCCCATTTTCTCCGCCGTACGTCAACATCGAGTCATCGCCGACGAGATGTCGTTGACCAAGGGTCGTGGGCCCGGTCAAAGTCAACCCTTTGACCAAAATTACGAAAATGCCCCTCAATCTTAAAACGCTCCGTTTGAGCTCGTTTTAACTCCAATTGAACTCATTTTTCTTCCGTAGCGACCCTACTCGTTCCCTCTTCCTCACCTTTTGATTAAAATTACCAAAATACCACTGAACCCAAAATGCCCCGTTTGAGCTCGTTTTAACTCCGATCGAACTCATTCTTTTTCCGCCATGACCCAAATTTCATTCTCTATCGTCTTAGCTACATGGATTGATTATCCATTCTCATTTCTTAAACTCCGATCTCTAGAGCTTTAGATCCATCGCGTATTTAACGATTATTTCGCCGCCGGAGTCTTTTACAGTTTAATTATAATTATTAAGGATCTAAGAAACGTTATAACTTATGTAGGTTACCTATTGGAATGAGTGTGAGTTATCAGACTGTTGGGACTCGCTACTCGAGCTCTGAATTATCAGATCTTTGGTCCTTGCTACTCATGTGGTAACCACCGAACAAGGTGTGGGTAATTTCTAAATATTTATCTATTTACTGTTTTCTAGTCAAAGCATGAACTACAGGATATTACGTGCTGTGATTTTACTTGTTGTGCCATACTTATACTATGAACGGGCTGAAGTCCACTCTGGGCATGCATTCGTCCCTACTTCTCTTCTACTACTCTTGAGGTTTGGTGGTCCTCTTGAAATACACCAGTGGTATTGAGACCATTTAATTGGGTGGCGGGCAGATCCTGTACCCATCCGTCTCCCCTTTCTAATATTGCTATGCATTTTACGTGCTGTGGCAACGTGCTGGTAGATGTTTTACTTTATTTTGGTTATCTGTCGTGTGTCATAAGATGCAGATGTTATTCCCATGAGTGTATTCAACGCACTCACCCCTTAATCTGTACTCACACTACATGAAATGATGGGCTTGATGAACCCTAGAAGGAGAGAGGGAGTCCCATATCTGGACCTGTTTTGTTAAGTTAGTGTCACACAACGTTTTCAAACAAAGTCTTATTTAATTCATGTTTTATAACATTTGATACATGTGATGAAAATGAGATCCTGATGGTTGGTTTCTGCTGCTGTAATTTGTTGTGTATCGGTATTGAGATCGATTGTTATCAGCAGAGGCTGATTGTTGATATGTGAATGATTCACATCATCTCTTACCTCTTTCTTCTGTCGTCTCTAATCTCCTTCTTCTGTCGTCTCTAATCTCCTTCTTCTGTTGTATCTTACTATTTCTTCTTCACACCCCGTGCGAAAACTCTGATATTTTTAAGTGAAAGAAAATGGGGCGTGACAAGTGGTATCAAAGCTTAGTTCTACCCTTTGTAGGGCTTTACTCGAACTAGTTTTAAAGTGGGAAAAGTGCGATTTTAAAACATGTTCGTGTTTTTGAAAAGACACAGATAGACACCATCCTCTCTCCATAGGTGACTCTCTCTGAACGTAAGACTTGCAGAATATGAATGTTTACCTGATATGTGTTACTTTGTTGATATGATATAAACTGTTTGGGATTGATGGAGGGTCAATGATACTGTTTTATGATGAAACAATCTGTTAAAACCCTCTTGACGTCATTACAATCACGATGAAAGGATTTTGTGAAAACCTCTTGAAGTCACTATAATCAACACACTGCTCTGAGCCACCGCCACAAACCGCTAACTGCAGCAGCGTAAGCTCGTGTGCGAGTATAGCCATTGCAGGAGTGGATATTGTGTGACTAAAAGTTGAAACCACCATGGGCCCTTGTTTATAATAGGGTGTACCAATGAGTGAGTTTTCCCATTCCGTGGTTGTAATGCATAAGATCGGTTTTGATACCTGAGGACTATGAAAACTCCGGGAGGGTGTCACTAATGTGAATTATAATGTTTTACGTATGATGCATATTTCTGGTTGGTTTATGCGAGTTATGTATCCGTTAAAAGAATAATAGAAGAACCTATTGAGGTTCTTACATGATTTATGAAGTAGCATTTCTGGGTACCATGATAGTTGCTATTAGCCTATTTTGTTGTTATAGATTGTTGGGATTACATGGGGTATATTATAAGGGTTAGTTTTGTATGTCGTCTATAAAACGAGATGCCACGGGATCGACCACGAAGGGATAAGCTATCAATGGAGAATTCATTTGATCACGAAGTAAACACTGCAAGGGGAGCGACTACGAATAGAGGCTGGTGATAGAAACTCGTGTAAACCCCTACATGACAGATAAATGAGATTTATGTTACCACTAAGATGCGAGTACCGGTTGTGGAGACGCGTAAGGAAGAACTTTGACATTGTTTTTATGAAAGTAGAGTGACAGATGATAGGTCGGTAGGGGAGCACATTGTCAGACTTCCGCACTGCTGAAGAAAGTTAAGGGGTGTTAGAGGTAGGATCAGTGGGGTTCAAGCATCTCTACGTATGATCCACACCTTACCAAGTGGGTGGGAGACTAGGGCGTGTTTAGTATACAGGGGTGAGCTTGTATATTCATCGATAGATTTTGTACCCTTCGTTAACCTTAGGAATGTAGCGAGGACGATGCTAGAGTTGTGGGGTTGATACGGCCTTCCGACTGTTCTTGAGCCGTGACCCTATGATCCATCCAGCAGTAACCCAGAGTTGGGGGACGATCCTTGGTAGGATCTAGAGAAGGATGGTCCGGAGTTAGGTAACCCTAGGGACGGGGCACTAGGATTACCTAGGGCCTCCGCTGCTTCCCGCAGCTGTAGTATAGATGACCTTGAAAGCTTTGATATATGTATTATATATACACGTATAGTACCTGTCTATCTTAAGGAGTATATGTTTACGCCTCTTCACGTATACCGCATTTTTCTTATACCTATAGTAATATTATGAAACCTCAACGACTTATATATATATCGTAATAGAGTTATGCTGAGAGGAAGACCTCAAAAGGAGCAACCGCAGCCGGTCAATCAGCCAGAACGTGAGGAGACCGCACAAGCCATGCCGCCACCATCATTTAGAAATGATGCCAAACAAATCATTGAACAGTTTCGATGATTCGGTCCACCGACCTATAATGGAGAAGGAGAACCCATCGAAGCCAAAGAATGGCTAAGATCGCTGGATCGACTCTTTGAACATTTAGCATGCATAGAAGGGCAGAAGATCTCTTGTGCCGTATTACAACTCACCGAAGGAGCTAGTTACTGGTGGGAATCACATGAAAGGACCATGTCCCCAGAATTTAGGAATATTATGTCATAGGGAGTCTTCAAAGAGGTGGTTAGACAGGAATTCCTGCCTCAGTCGTACTGTAACCTATATGAAATAGAGTTTGTACATATTCGTCAAGGAACCACCTCCGTAGAAGAGTACGCGAAGAGATTCAACCTATTAAGTAGGTACGCACCCCATCTGGTGGACACAAATGTTAAGAAAGCCCGACACTTTAAAAGCGGTCTTCGTAGGGAGATCGACTCCATTTTAGCAGGACATGGGGAAATGTCTTATGCCGCGGTCATTGAGAGAGCTCAAGGGATCGCCTCTCGTCTCTGCTTAGACGGGGAGCCGTCCAAAAGAGTGGAGATAGCAACAGGAAAGAGAAAACTGATCAATCCTAATCAGAACTTTGACCAACATCAGTTTCCACGAATCAACAGAGCCCCGATCCTCCCTACTCCCAGGCTATGATAAGTGTCGTTTTTCACATATTTTTGTGTATGTTTATGTATTCGTTTGGATATGTTTAGATACGTTTTATGGTGATTTCGGTTATTATATTGTATAAGTTTCATTTGACGTGTTTGTGCTTAATTTCATGATTTTAATGAGAAAAGTGCAAAGTTTCGAGTGTAATTGATGATCAAGGAAGGAATCACGGAAAAATAAAGAAGAATCGAAGTGTAATACAAGATTGCATGGAATATTGGTGGCGCACGGTCTGGTCGTGCTATGCAGCACGACCGTGCGCCAGCGTACAGTGAGTGCAGGAGTGTGGAACACGACCGTGCCCCATGTTCACTATTTTCTTTTAGCTACTTCCGCAAGTGTACAGTGTAGATTGTAGAAGTGGTGAGCAAGATCGATCCCACAGAGACTAATTATCTAGGCCCTAACTAAGTACTCAAATTCAGTTCTCAGTTTTATCTAAGGAAAACGAATCACACCGATTGTAGACTAATTTACTAGAAAACTAACTATGCAGATAAATTCACTCAAGAATAACAGATAATTTAAGACAGGTTCTAGGACATGCTTTCATCTAATTCTCATCAAAACATCACTTTAACTCACTCAAGTTCATTAATCAATCATCCTATATGAGCAATCACATATATCGAATTAACAGCTCTCCCGAGTCAGTTAACCAGTTGATCATTATGTCACCAGAGGTATCCCTACTCAATCTGATAGAAACATAACTCCCAAAAGCACCTAAGATTTATTTCACATCACATAAATTCCTTAATCTCCCGATCTAAGTCTTTTTATGTGTCATGTGTTTATTCTTCCATAATTAAATCTCATCTCCTGAATTTTGATCTAATTACTAAAACATGCTCAATTACTGGCCACATAATCAAACAATCAATCAAATCATAAACACACAAATAGGATAAACGATCATGAACATTGAATTGAAATTAAAGACCCATCAAATTCGAATTAAATTACTAACAAGCCCTAGAAACCCTAGAAAATTAGCTAGACATGATAATAAACAAACTCATAGACAAGATTGAAGATATCATATCAACTAAAATCTAACAAGAGAGGAAAGATTAAAAACTCTAAATAACGACGATTTCTCGATTCCTCGATCTCTTGAATCCTTCTTCAATTCCTCTCGTTGCTTCTCAGACTCTTGTGTGTTCTCCGTATGAATCTCTCTATATCTTTTCTCTCTCTTCGTTGTTGAGTATATATCTCTCTCTCTCGGAGTCTTCCAAGTGAAGTAACCGATCAAGATAATCAAAGAAAACAAGATCTTCTCGAGCTCCTGCGCACCCGGGCACGGTCGTGCTATCCGGCACGGTCGACCGTGCCCTGCCCATAGACCTCTGGTTTTCGCACGGCTTTGACCGTGCTGTGGAGCACGGTCGTGCTCCACACTTGCACGCCCACTGTAGGCTGGCGCATGGTCGTGCTGCATAGCACAACCAGACCGTGCGCCACCAATATTCCTCATGATCTCGTATTACACTTCGATTCTTCCTCGTTTTTCCGTGATTCCTTCCTTGATCATCAATTACACTCGAAACTTTGTACTTTTCTCATTAAAATCATGAAACTAAGCACAAATAGCTCAAATGAAACTTATACAATATAATAACCGAAATCACCATAAAAATGTATCTAAACATATCCAAATGAATACATAAACATACGCAAAAATATGTGAAAAACGACACTTATCAAATCCCCCAAACTTGAACTGTTGCTCGTTCTCGAGCAACATCAAATACTCAAAAGACACTTCTAAGAAATTAAAGCAAGCAACTAGAAGAAACACGAATCATGAATTTAAGTATCACAAACTATAGATCATATACACCTAATTGATATCAAAAATTCATTCAAACTTCTAATAAATACTTCAAACAATTCATAACCATGTACTTTCAAGGAGTAATGAACCTCATAAGGTAACAGTGTATCACTCACGCTCAAAAAATGTTTAGAAATAGGACGTGTATACGCTCAAAACGAATAATCAAGTAAAACCTACCATAAGCTTGCAAATCATCTCACTTCTCCACCACGTGTGTACATGTGAATATTAAGAATCAAAAAGGACTTTATTTGGACGCAATGAGGCTCTTTGGATAGGGTAGGAAAAATTTGGAATAAAAGTGACTAATCAAATAGAAAGTTGAAGCTCCTCCACATATTGCAATTTCAATCATACTTCATGAGGTCTCTTCAAATGACCTTTTCTCCCAAAACATGAGTTCCAGAGATATGTCAAAAATTAATTATTCAATTGAATTCCAGAAAAGGCACAACTCAAAACATATCAAAATAGGCACAACTCATGCAAAAAATTTCCTTCCAACCATTACCCCTACAATCCAAGTATACATTATTTTTTTCTTTTCATCACACTTGGTTTTTCTTTTTTTTTCATCAATTTTCCTATCATTGTTGTTTTTTTCAACATTCTCCACCAAATACTCTCTCCAACTGCACATATACTTCACATTGTATTTATTCACCCATCACTTCTAACTGAGCTTCAAAATTATAGATAGGTAAGTTCAAAAATAAAAGACGTGGTAATCTACCCAATTATGTGGCTAACCAACGAATAAGGCTTAAAGGCTCAACAGGGCTAACAAAGGAAATATAACGAATTTGGTAAGAATTTATTTGGCTAAGTGACTTATCAAAGCAAAGATGACCTTATATCATTTTAAAAAATTCACACGTACTTGTAGTCTCGAAGGAGATACCAAAGCAAGTTCTAGAGGTATATACAAGACAATCGTCACTCATACAATCAAGAAAATAAGACTTGGTGTAATATCAAGTCAAGGCTCAAATCTCACAAGCTTATTTTCATACTCCTCAAAACTACACAATCATTGCATGTTCAAAAATATTCACCAAGAATTTAGAACAAACTTTCAATTTCCATCAGGCAATATATTCCTACGTTTATTTTACTCAAATCATATTTCATATCACTTCAAGGATTCATTTCATATAACTCAATCATGAGATCATCTAACATCCTAAAAAAAAAAAACAAAAACGTAAAACACAAGTATGCACATGATAAGATCAGATTGTTTTTTTACCATTGTTCTTCAAGTTACATCCCCCCAAACTTACAGTCGACAACTCCAGAGACGATAAAAAATAGGGAAAGACAAAACGAAGAAGAAAAAAACAAAATCGAGGCGTCGTACTAAGGCTCGTACCAGTGCTGATGTTGTGCTGGCTCGGGAGGTGGGGGAACATAATCATCCATCTGCTGCGGGGCCGTATAATCCTGGTCCGCCCCCTGCTCATACACGTCCTCCTCCTCGATCACCTCTCGAATCTCGTCCGGCATATCCGGAGGAGCTGGTACATATGGCACACCCTCAGAAAGGGCTACATGCTCCGGCGTATCCAATGACCAGTTGCGTCGATCTGGCTCGCTATCGTAATCACTAAGCTCCCCAACAGTCGTGAGATGAGGATTTGGCAACGGGAATCCTGCGGTGCCATTCTGCTGAAAGAAGTAACCATGGCCAGCCGGATCCGGGCTTATGAAGTGTTGGTAAATCAACACCTGCATGTCAATAGCGGTCGAGCCCGGCACATGGGACACGTTGTCCAAGGCCATGCCGAAGTGGAGGGCTAACGGAGTGATCAAACCTCCAATGACAATGGGACCGCTCTTCTGCTTAGCTATCCTGCTCATCAGCCGAATCAGAAAAGTGGCAGCATCCACGGGACGGCTATAAACCATGCAGTATAGGATGTATAGCTCGTCCACCCTAAAGCCGCCACTGTCGTGTCTTGCAAAAATAGACTTTGCGATGACCCGCTGAATATATCGGAAGACCGGGTTCCGTAGCCATGTCGCCTTTGCTCTCTTCGCGTCCCATGGAACCGGATCGCGCAGACTGTAATCAGTCAGAAAACCCCAAAACTCCGTCGGCCTAAAGTTCCGGTGATGCTTCACCTCGGTAGCCTCTTCCGGGAGATGATATATCTACCGGAACTACTCGATAGTGATCTCATGATCCCGATTCTGTAGCCGGAAACTGATACTAACAGGGGTCATCGGGGCTCGTGTCCGTTCCCGAACCGTCAACGTGCTAAGCACTTCTAGCACTACCTTGGGGTAAGTTCGCCAACGACCCCGGAACAGGAATGTCCACCCTACATTCCCAACCATCCTCCAGAAGTCATCGTGTAACCCCAGAGTCTGTAAGGCAGCATCATCAGCGTATCGAGTAGCCTCGATCGATCGCCCAACCAAATCTGCCCACCGAGCCTGATGCTCAGGATCTGTCAATCGGACCTCGTAGTGTACGGGCGAAGTGGGAAGAGGAAGTGGAGCACTCGATGAAGCACCCTGCGTAGTCTTTCGTTTCTTACCTCCGGCCATAGTAACCTGCAAAAATCCCGTGGTAAGTTGTAAGCAATGTCACATCATAGCCAATGTAGTCACTTAAAACCCAAACAATACCACACATTGCAGTCAGAAACACGAAACCTAGTATCCCATCACAACGTAGCCCAAACACATCTCAATCATACATCGCACACTTCTCAGTCATAGCTCCCCCAAACTTAGACCATGCACAAAATATCGGTAGGGTATACACATCACCAATCATAGTCAATCGTAAGTGGAACCCAAATTATGCATGCAAATACGAAATCAAACCACAAATCACCAATTATAGTCAATCATAGGTAATCATAGTCACAAACCATAGACAAGCATGCTAAAAAACGCAAGAAAAGATCAAGAAAAAGCATGCACGCAAGGTGTTCGACAAAAGTCCCCAATGATAGAAAACTTCAAAACGAAATTCGACTCCGATTAAAACCTCACCCATGTCACCAACAACGCATCTATAGCAAAAAAAATGACAAACATTGGAAAGAAACGTACCTTTTACGATGAAAACTTGGTAAATGAACTTGAGAGTCTAACACCACAATGGGGTCAAATTTCTTCCAAATTGTTTGATTTTTTATGTTATTATGGAGTGGGAAAGTAATGAATTGGTGTTTGAGCGCGATTAATCGGTGAAAAAATGGTCAATTTGGTGGATGGAGGTTAGAGCACGAATTGGGGAAGAATTTGGAGACAAACCCGTTTGCCCCATTTTTGCCCTTTTTGAACGCGATTCAGTGGGGCACGACCGTGCTAAATAGCACGGTCGACCGTGCTCGGGCAATTCAAAGTTCTGGATGGTGGAGCACGACCGTGCTGAATAGCATGGTAGACCGTGCCCGGCCATCTCGACTCTGGATGTTGGGGCACGACCGTGCTCCGGGAATTTTCTTTTTTTTTTTAACTACAACTAGACTAATTGGGTTGCCTCCCAAGTAGCGCTAAGTTTAACGTCTTCAGCCAGACGAGATGAAAGCGTACCGTTCATGGATCGTTTAAGTAATAAACACACCTTGCCATCTCTTTTGGTCCATTTCCATAGTACAGCTTGATTCGTTGTGCATTGACGGGGAATGTGTGACCATCTTTAGCCAATAGCTCTACGTAGCCCGAATCAAACACCTTCTTAACCCAAAAGGGACCCGACCATCGTGACTTCAATTTTCCGGGGAACAATCGGAGTCTCGAATTGAACAGCAACACCGGATCGCCTGGCTTGAATGACCTTTTTTGAATCATCTTGTCGTGGAAATGTTTAGTCCGTTCTTTGTAGATTCGAGCGTTTTCATAGGCATCATTACGGAACTCATCCATCTCCAATAGATTATGTACTCGATCCGAACTCGCCCGTACATAATCCAAATGCAGTGCTCTTGTAGCCCAAAATGCTTTATGCTCCAATTCCACCGGGAGATGACACGACTTACCAAAAAGAAGTTGGTAAGGAGACATACCGATTGGTGTTTTGAATGTCGTCCGATATGCCCATAGAGAGTCATCCAAGCGACACGACCAATCTTTTCAATTTACGCTCACCGTTTTCTCCAAGATCGTTTTTATCTCCCGATTCGACACCTCGGCTAATCTATTGGCTTGAGGATGATACGCCAAAGTCATTTTGTGTTTCACTCCGTATTTCTCCAACGACCTAGCAAAAATTTTGTTATGGAAGTGCTTTCCCCCATCGCTAATGATTGCATTGGGTGCCCCAAAACGATTGAAGATATTTTTCTTCACGAATTGGAGAACTACCTTAGCATCATTGGTTTTGGTGGGAACAACCTCTATCCACTTAGACACATAATCAACAGCTAGTAAGATATAATTGTAACCATTAGATGGGGGAAAAGGCCCCATGAAATCAATACCCCACACATCGAAAATTTCCACTTCCAATATGTTTGTTAGAGGCATCTCATGCCTTCTTGATATTGTCCCCATCCTTTGACATCTGTCACAACCTGCCACAAAGTTATAGCAATCTTTAAATAAAGTTGGCCAATAAAAACCTGATTGAAGCACTTTGATGGCCGTCTTCTTTCCACTATGATGTCCTCCTACTGGTGACGAGTGACACATCTCCATTATGTCATCCCACTCTTCTAGCGGGACGCATCTCCGAATCATCAAATCTGCACATCTCCTAAACAAGTACGGGTCATCCCACATATAAAAATTAACATCATGAAGAAATTTCTTTCTTTGATACCCATTTATATCTGGTGGGAGGACCCCCTTCGCCAAGTAGTTCACGATATCTGCGTACCACGGTACTAGAGCATCATTTATCGCTAGTATGTATTCATCTGGAAATTTTTCCTTGATCTCGACGCTTTGATCAACCTCGTCGTTCTCTAGTCTTGACAAATGGTCGGCTACCACATTCTCGCATCCCTTGCGGTCTTTAATTTCCAGATCAAATTCCTGCAAAAGTAAAACCCAACGTATTAAACGTGGTTTAGCATCTTTCTTATCAAAAAGATAACGAATTGTTGCATGATCAGTATAAACAATTGTTTTTGTGCCGATCAAATAAGGACGAAATTTGTCGAACGCGAAGACGACTGCCAACATCTCTTTTTCCGTCGTGGTGTAGTTTTGTTGTGCCTCATCCAACGTTCGATTGGCATAGTATATCGGCCTCAACAATTTGTCTCGTTTTTGTCCAAGCATAGCTCCCACGGCGTAATCACTCACATCACACATTAGCTCAAATGGTTGTGACCAATCCGGAGTTACCAAAATTGGTGTACTTGTCAATGCTTTCTTCAATGTTTCGAATGCTAAGTGACATTCCTTATCGAACTTGAATTCGACATCTTTCTCCAGCAGTCGGCTCAATGGCTTGGTGATCTTTGAAAAGTCTTTAATGAACCTCCGATAGAAACCTGCATGCCCTAGGAAACTTCGGATTGATTTTTCTGTTTTTGGTGGTGGCAATCTTTCAATCGCCACGATTTTTGCTCTATCTACTTCAAGTCCTGCAGACGAAACGCAGTGACCCAATACGATTCCATCTTGTACCATGAAATGACATTTTTCCCAATTAAGAACTAAATTGGTCTCCCTACATCGCTGCAAAACTCGAGATAGGTTAGTTAAACACACATCAAATGACGTTCCAAAAATTGAAAAATCGTCCATAAACACTTCCATCATATTTTCTATCAAATCATGAAAAATTGCCATCATGCATCGTTGGAAAGTGGCTGGGGCATTACATAATCCAAATGGCATCCTCCGGAATGCGAAGGTACCATATGGACATGTAAAAGTTGTTTTCTCTTGATCCTCCAGAGCAATCGCAATCTGATTGTATCCGGAATACCCATCGAGAAAACAATAATAATCATATCCAGCCAACCGATCCAACATTTGATCAATAAAAGGAAGAGGGAAATGATCTTTTCGGGTGGCGGTATTCAATTTTCTATAATCGATGCACACCCGTCACCCTGTTACCGTTCGAGTGGCTATAAGCTCTTCATCATCGTTCTTGACCACCGTCATTTCTTTTTTATTTGGTACCACTTGTACCGGACTTACCCAATTACTGTCGGAGATGGGATATACGATTCCAGCATCCAACCATTTTAAGACTTCTTTCTTTACCACATCCTGCATAATTGGGTTAAGTCTCCATTGGTTTTGGATTGAAGGTTTATAAGTATCCTCCATTCTTATTTTATGCATAACAATGGATGGACTTATTCCCTTCAAATCCGAAATTGACCAACCCAGAGCTCGTTTGTTTTCTCTCAATACCCGTAAAAGTTTTTCTAATTGAATTGAGCTTAGAGACGAGGAAACGATTACCGGATTAGCTTTATTGCTACCTAAAAAGGCATATTGGAGATGATCCGGAAGATGCTTCAACTCTGGAACGATAGTGGGCTTTTCCGCGTCCGAAACATCTTCATTGGGGTCGAGCACGGTCTGACCGTGCTCGACCTGTATACACGCCATTGGCCCGGACACGGTCGATCGTGCCATAGGGCACGGTCGTGCCCCGTTGTCCAGTTTCATCTTTCTGCCGGGCACGGTCTGACCGTGCTCCACAGCACGATCGTGCCCGATTTGATCCTCCTTACACTGTCTCTCGTTTCCTCTGTTCTTTTCCTTTCCGTGGCTCTTCTTCCTTGGTATCTCCTGTAATGCATCCAAACAATAAACGTAGTCAATAACCTCATCATTTTCAAAATTAAGATTATTCACTTGAGTTTGCAAGGATGTCGTCAAACAAAATTCTAACGAATCCTTTGTCAAGATGCGTTCCACTTGATCCACCACACAAATATCCTCAACTCCAATAAAACTACAATTCTCCTCTTCATCATGGAATCTCATGGCCTTGTAGATGTTGAACAGAATGTGTTCGTCATTCACTCTCAAGGTCAGCTCTCCTTTTTAAACGTCAATCAATGCTCGTCCCGTGGCTAGGAACGGTCGTCCTAAAATAAGAGGCACGACATGATCTTCCTCCATGTCGAGAACGACGAAGTCTACTGGGAAGATGAACCGATCAACCTTCACTAGCACATCCTCGATGATTCCCTTAGGGTATGTTATCGATCTATCCGCCAATTGTAGTGTGATTGTAGAAGGCTTTACATCACCAAGACCAAGTTTTTTAAAGATGGATAACGACATCAAGTTTATACTCGTCCCGAGATCACACAAAGCCTTGTCAAAACTTGATTCTCCAATGACGCACGGTATTGTGAAGCTCCCTGGGTCCTTAAGCTTTTGTGGCAGCTTTTGTTGTAGGATTGCACTACACTCCTCCGTGAGATTCACTCTCTCATAGTCCGCTATCTTTTTCTTCTTTGACATTACATCCTTCAAGAATTTCGCATAGTTCGGCATCTGTTCCAAAGCATCTGCAAAAGGAATGTTAATGTGAATTTTCTTGAAAATTTCAAAAAATTTAGCGATTGAGCATCTAGTTTTTTCTTTTGAAAACGTTGAGGAAATGGAAGTGAAGAAATTGTAAATGGAGGTGAAGGGTTAGAGTTAGATTTTAGCTTTTCAGCCCCTTTTTGTTTGTCATCGTCTTCCTTTTTCTCCACCACTTCTTCCTCCGTCCTCTCATTTTCATCTTCTTCTGCCACTGGCATGCTTGGCCCTTCGTATTCCATTCCATTACGCAATTGAATTGCCTTACACTGCTCCCTTAGGTTTATTTCAGTGGTGCTTGGATATTGACCCTTCTTGTGTTGATTTTCCATGTTTTCAAGATTGAAGATATCATATCAACTAAAATCTAACAAGAGAGGAAAGATTAAAAACTCTAAATAACGACGATCTCTGGATTCCTCGATCTCTTGAATCCTTCTTCAATTCCTCTCGTTGCTTCTCAAACTCTCGTGTGTTCTCCGTATGAATCGCTCTATATCTTTTCTCTCTCTTCGTTGTTGAGTATATATATCTCTCTCTCTCGGAGTCTTCCAAGTGAAGTAACCGATCAAGATAATCAAAGAAAACAAGATCTTCTCGAGCTCCTGTGCACCCGGGCACGGTCGTGCTATCCGGCACGGTCGACCGTGCCCTGCCCATAGACCTCTGGTTTTCACATGGCTTTGACCGTGCTGTGGAGCACGGTCGTGCTCCACACTTGCACGCCCACTGTAGGCTGGCGCAAGGTCGTACTGTATAGCACGATCTGACCGTGCGCCACCAATATTCCTCATGATCTTGTATTACACTTCGATTCTTCCTCGTTTTTTCGTGATTCCTTCCTTGATCATCAATTATACTCGAAACTTTGTACTTTTCTCATTAAAATCATGAAACTAAGAACAAATACGTCAAATGCAACTTATGTAATATAATAACCGAAATCATCATAACAACGTATCTAAACATATCTAAATGAATACATAAACATACGCAAAAATATGTGAAAAACGACACTTATCACCCCACAGCACGGTCAAAGCCGTGCAAGAATAAGTGGTGTATGGTCAGGGCACGGTCGACCGTGCCGGATAGCACGACCGTGCCCGGATGCGCAGAAGCTCGATAAGATCTTGTTTTCTTCGATAATCTTGATCTTTTACTTCACTTGGAAGACTCTCACAACGAGAGATATATACTCAATAACGAAGAGAGAGAAAAAGCAGAAAGATTCATATGGAGAACACACGAGAGTCTGAGAAGCAACGAGAGGAATTGAAGAAGGATTCAAGAGATCGAGGAATCGAGAGTTCGTCGTTATTTAGAGTTTTTAATCTTTCCTCTCTTGTTAGATTTTAGTTGATATGATATTTTCAATCTTGCATATGAGTTTGTTTATAATCATGTCTAGCTAATTTCCTAGGGTTTCTAGGGCTTGTTAGTAGTTTAATTCGAATCTTGATGGATCTTTAATTTCAATTCAGTGTTCATGATCGTTTCTCCTATTTGTGTGTTTATGATTTGATTGATTGTTTGATTATTCGGCCGGTAATTGAGCATGTTTTAGTAATTAGATCAAAATTCGGGAGATGAGATTTAATTATGGAAGAATAAACATACGATACATAAAAAGACTTAGATCGGGAGATTAAGGAATTTATGTAATGAGAAATCAATCTTAGGTTCTTTTGGGAGTTGTTATGTTTCTATCAGATTGAGTAGGGATACCTCTGGTGGCATAATAATCAACCGATTAACTGACTCGGGAGAGCTGTTAATTCGATATACGTGATTGCTCATATAGGATGATTGATTAATGAACTTGAATTGGTTAAAGTGATGTTTTGATGAGAATTAGATGAAAGCATGTCCTAGAACCTGTCTTAGATTATCTGTTATTCTCGAGTGAATTTATCTGCATAGTTAGTTTTCTAGTAAATTAATCTGCGATCAGTGTGATTTGTTTTCCCTAGATAAAACTGGAAACTGAATTTGAGTAATTAGTTAGTGC
This sequence comes from Scutellaria minor, assembly GCA_954870855.1. Classification (NCBI taxonomy): domain Eukaryota; kingdom Viridiplantae; phylum Streptophyta; class Magnoliopsida; order Lamiales; family Lamiaceae; genus Scutellaria; species Scutellaria minor. Next base: position 9,613,312 of record OX940729.1, read on the forward strand.
CTAGATATTTAGTCTCTGTGGGATCGACCTTGCTCACCACTTCTATACCCTACACCATACACTTGCGGAAGTAGCTAAAAGAAATTAGTGAACAGGCTAGAAGACTCATGTGTCAGGTGTGGGAAGTTGCACATGGAACCCTGCCTCTATGGAATCCGGAAATTTTACCGGTGTGGAGAAGCGGGACACGTAGTGAGTAACTGTCAGAAGTACAGAAACTTGACGGCTGCAACGCTGACGCAAGGAAACCGAAATTGTTATGAGTGTGGGAGACCGGGACACATTGCAGTTAATTGTTGGAAGACTAAGAATCTAATAGCTGCAACACGAACGCCGAAGCCAGGAACAAGCGATGCCTGAATGTTTTCCCTCGCTTACTCGAAAACTGCTGAGGGATAGATTACAGACGATGAACCATTAGTATATATGTAGATAGATATGTATTAGTCCATACCTTGTAGTGGTGTGTGTAATCCTTTTGGTACGAGGTACGAGTTGACCACCTTTTGTATGTATAAATATATTCTATACCAGTTTATATTTTGCGATACGATAGAATCCACATCTACTTCTTCCTTCGTGTTACGTATATTATATTCTTTAGCTATACTATGTGGTGGCATCGGATCCGTTGAAACATGTGAACGATTAAAAAGATGCTAAAACTTAGAAGTTAGTATTCCTCGGGAAGAAGGATACAAATGAAACACCTTGGTCTAGGTTTAAGGATCGCGCTTGGAAGTAGAATTCTGTTAGCCAATCTGCATGCGTTGGAGATGGAGGGTTAAGATATAATCCTAAGAATGGATTGGCTTAAGCACTACAAGAAAAAAGGGCTACGACAAGTGTTTTTAACCCTTGTCGTAGCCATATTCAAACCCTTGTCGTAGCTGGTGTTGTCGTAGGGTCTGAAAAAATCCGCTCATAGACAACAGTTTTTAACCGTTGTCGTAGCCATATAAAAACCGTTGTCGTAGATCATAGTGTTGAAAAAAACTGTTGTCGTAGCCATATAATAACCGTTGTCGTAGCCATATTAATAAATAAAACAATATTTTGCCACGTAAGCTTGCCACATCATCACACACGTCATGCTAGGGATGCCATGTCATCATAAGGATGACATCATCACTGAAATCATCATAATCATCACACACGTCATGCTAGGGATGCCATGTCATCATAAGGATGACATCATCACTGAAATCATCATAATTAATATTATGCGTTGTGTGGGATTCGAACCCGAATGGCCCGGTGGTGCTCTAACCACTAGACCGTTGATGCCTCATGTGACAATGTCTTGCATATATTTCTTTTATAATATATTTTTGATATTTTTCAATTTTCTATTATTAATGCATTTCTTTGTTAACTTTTATAAAGTACCATTACTTATTAATATAAGTAATTGATTTTCAATTTTGATATATTAATATATATATATAATTGAATGATTAATGACTATATTAATAATAATTAATATAATTTTCAAATTATATATATATAATGAATATATTTATAAAATTAATATATTATTCAAATTATATATATAATTAATATATTTATAAAATTAATATATATTTCAAATTATATGTATAATTAATATATTTATAACATTAATGTATTTTTCTCATTAATATATTTATAAAATTAATAATCTATTGTACATATTTTCTAAAATTTCTTTATAATGAAATAAAATTTAATTCTCAAAATTAGTTTATTTCATCAATTTTATTCAACAATATATATCATTTCTTCTTTCATTTTAAAAAAAAAATTGTAATATTTGACTTATTTTTTTTAAATATTAGTCTACGACAACGCTTCTACGAGGCTACGACAACGTTAGAAAACAACTCATGTGACATTGTCTTGCATATATTTTTGATATTTTTCAATTTTCTATTATTACATATTTTTTGTTAACTTTTATAAATTAAGTACCATTAGTTATTAATATAAGTAATTGATTTCCAATTTTGATATATTAATATATATATATATAAATAATTCAATGATTAATGACTATATTAATAATAATTAATATAATTTTCAAATTATATATATAATGAATATATTTATAAAATTAATATATTTTTCAAATTAATATATGTATATGAATAATTAATATATTTTTCAAATTATATTTATAATTAATATATTTATAAAATTAATAATCTGTTGTACATATTTTCTAAAGTTTCTTTATAATGAAATAAAATTTAATTCTCAAAATTAGTTTATTTCATTAATTTAATTAATTCAACAATTAATATATGCATTTCTTTGTTAACTTTTATAAAGTACCATTACTTATTAATATAAGTAATTGATTTCCAATTTTGATAGATTAATATATATATATATATATATATAACTGGAAGATTAATTAATGACTATATTAATAATAATTAATATAATTTTCAAATTATATATATAATGATTATATTTATAAAATTAATATATTTTTCAAATTAATATATGTATATTAATAATGCATATATTTTTCAAATTATATATATAATTAATATATTTATAAAATCAATATATTTTTCAAAATTATATTTACAATTAATAAATTTATATAATTAATGTATTTTTTAAATTAATATATTTATAAAATTAATAATCTGTTGTAAATATTTTCTAAATTTGATTTATAATGAAATAAAATTTAATTCTCAAAATTAGTTTATTTCATTAATTTAATTCAACAATATATAGCATTTCTTATATCATTTTGAGAAAAAAAATTGTAATAGTTGACTTTTATTTTTAAATATTAGTCTACGACAACGCTTCTACGAGGCTACGACAACGTTAGAAAACAACTCTTGCCTTTGCTTTTCTCATATTTCTAATATATTAGAAAGTCTTTTTATTATTCCTATTTTATTTATAATTAATTTTAAGTAATCTAGGTTTTATTTGTGTTATATAAGTAATCAACATTTTTTGTTTAATTTAAGCTTATAATTTGTGGTTTATAATTTGTTGTAAATATTTACAAAATTTTATTTATAATGAAATAAAATTTAATTGTCAAAATTAAATTTCATTCATTTAATTCAACAATATATATCATTTTTTATATCATTTAATTAAGAAAAAAATTAAAATAATTGTCTTTTTTTTTTAAATTTCAGTCTACGACAAGGGTTTTAAAATGGCTACGACAACGTTTTCTAACTCTTGTCTTAGGGGTCCTAGGACAACACGTCTACGACAACGGTAGGTTAATACCATTGTCTATGAGAGAAGTTTTCGGGCTATGACAACGGTTTAAAAATGTCTACGACAACGGTAGGCTAAAACCGTTGTCTATGAGAGAATTTTTGGGGCTACGACAACGGTTTTGACAACGGTTGCTAAAAAACCCTTGTCTATGAGAGAAGTTTTTGAGCTACGACAACGGTTTTGACAATGGTTGCTAAAAAACCCTTGTCTATGAGAGAAGTTTTTGATCTACGACAACGATTTTATCTACGACAACAGAATTTTAGGCTACAACAAGGGTTTTTAGCAAAAACACATGTCGTAGGGGTGTTGTCTATGAGAGAATTTCTTGTAGTGAAGGTAAGATCACACGATAATTAGGTGTCGTACAAGGGAAATTATCTTTCAAATGCCTGGAAATTGGAGTTCACCCTTCATAGGGCTCGAGTAAAGTTGACTCAAGGGTTATCTCGGCCATGAAGGTAACCCAGATGCTTAGTAAAGGGATTGCGAAGGCGGGTTAGTCAACATGATGAACTCCGAGCAAGAATCGACTTCTATCGAGGAGATGTCGATGATGAAGGAATACATGGATGTATTCCCAGAAGATTTATTTGATCCTCCACCGGATCAATAGGCGACTTTTGAGATCGTTCTCATCCTAGGATTAACATCGGTGTCAAGAGCTCCTTATCGGATGACACTGAAAGAATTGCAAGAACTGAAGGTCGGTTATAAGAACTGTTGAACAAAGGCCTCATTAGATCGAGTATGTCGCCTGAGGAGTTCCAGTGCTTCTTGTGAAGAAGAACGATGGAAGCGTCAGAATGTGTAAGGATTACCGAGAACGGAACAAGCGGACCCTAGAGAACGAGTACTCATTACCTCGAATGGAAGATCTTTTGATCAAATAAGAGGTATCAGTGCATTCTTGAAGATTGACTTAAGGTCTGGGTATCACCAGATGAAAGTCAAAGACGCAGATACATCTAAGACAACACTCAGGATAAGAAATGGCCACTACGAGTTTGTAGTAATGCCATTTGGACTGAGTATGCCATTTGGATTAAGCAATGCTCCAGCTGTCTTTATAGGACTTGATGAATCGCGTCTTCTATCCATAGTTCGATCTTTTTGTCATCGTGCGATAGAACGCACCGCGAATCATATCTCAGGAACGCGTTGGAGATTCGACGAAAGGAGTTGTCGCATCCAACAAGAGTATTAGAGTGTTATTCGACAACTCTTCCCCTATCTTTTCAACTCTCTCTCTCTCTTTCTCTCTCTTATTCTCTTTTTCGCTCTTCCTTAACCTTATCGTAAACGTACCTGCTTCTTCGACCGAGAGAATACGGCTCCTCAGTGCTAACTACTTCTCACCCTACTTCGCAAGTAAAATGGTGAAAAATGAGAAGTACATAGGATGATATCATAACGACCCGTACTATAGGTTGAAGAAAGAGAAGAACGAGAAACGAAAGTATGGTTCGATTAGGAAGGTTTGAGAAAGAAATGGAGAAGCTCAGAACCAACAAAAGTTCAGAACGTCGAGCTTAATCAGATAATCAAGAAACTTGCAAGCCTGAGTTAAGTACCTTGACAAGAAATGAAAAGATAGGAGCAACAAGGAAATAGAGGGACGAGAGTGTTGATGAAGTACCTAGTTATGACGTTCTTAATACGCGTTCAATTTCGAGGACGAAATTGTTTTAAGGGGTAAGGAATGTAGTGCCCCGGACCAAAAACAAAACATAATTGATTAATTAAATATTTAAACCTATAATTTAATAATTAATCGTGTATGTGTCGACTGTGCGTTTCAGATATATGCTAAAGACACGATTTAGACCGATGAAAACTCTAGCTGTGGAACATAGAATATTTTTATACCATGAGATACGCAACGGAGAAACGAGAAAATAGAAACAAACTAGAGGTCAATCGGAGACCCGTAGCTCAAATGACGAAGAAAAGAGCTGAATACGAAGGTTGGGTAAAACAAGATGGTAAAATCCGGATGAACGGTAAAACGGAAAATAATATTTTAATGAATGGTAATTAAAATTTACTTGGTAAATAGTAACTTTGAAAATCTATAAATAGGGGCTCAGTCAGTTCAAAATATTCATTCGGCCGACGAAAACAAAAGTGACGATAACGAGTAAGTCTCTCTCTCCTCTCTCTTTTATTCCCGTTTTTCGGTCTCCGATGCGCCACCACCGGCGCCGGCGCCGGCGCCACGGACATCACCGGAAAAGTCGTCGAAGCGCCGCCGGTGGTGGCCGGAAAAATTGAAAGTTGTCGGTTTCGGTCGATTTTTACAAATGACGTTCGTCTTATCGAGACGAGTCTAGGATAGGTTTCGGATTTCAATTCTGATTTCTCGTTCACCGGGAAATGATGAAAAACCGACCCAAAAACCCTAAACCCTAGCCTCGGTGTTGTGAATGTGGTAACGAAGGATTTTGCGGCGAAGTTTAAGGTACTATTCACCATCGGAATCCGGCGAGAGGTGGCCAGAGGTGGTAGCTGGCGATGCGAGGTATCCGGCGAACTAGGTGGCAGCAGTAGAGGGCGGCGCCGCCGCGGCTGGTGGTGCCGGGAAGGAGGCCGGGCGAGCAGGCCGGCGTCAGGTGGCCTGGGAGCGACACGCGCGCGCCGTGTAGGTGACCTGCCGAGAAATCTCGGCCATGCCGGGTGAGGCACCGAGAGCTGCCGAGTTTTCTCGGCCACCCGCCGAGACCCGCGCCACGCTGCCGAGTTTTCTCGACCAGCTGCCGAGCTATGGCCTAGCCGCCGGGTTTTTTCACCCGGCGCCGGGTTCGCGCATGCCGACACGCACGCGACGCCGTGTTTTCGATCCGAACCCCGTTTTCTCCACCGTACGTCAACATCGAGTCGTCGCCGACGAGATGTCGTTGACCGAGGGTCGTGGGCCCGGTCAAAGTCAACCCTTTGACTAAAATTATGAAAACACCCCTCAATCTTAAAACGCTTCGTTTGAGCTCGTTTTAACTCCAATTGAGCTCATTTTTCTTCTGTAGCGACCCTACTCGTTCCCTCTTCCTCACCTTTCGATCAAAATTACCAAAATACCACTGAACCCAAAATGCCCCGTTTGAGCTCGTTTTAACTCCGATCGAACTCATTCTTTTTCCGCCATGACCCAAATTTCATTCTCTATCGTCTTAGCTACATGGATTGATTATCCATTCTCATTTCTTAAACTCCGATCTCTAGAGCTTTAGATCCATCGCGTATTTAACGATTATTTCGCCGCCGGAGTCTTTTACAGTTTAATTATAATTATTAAGGATCTAAGAAACGTTATAACTTATGTAGGTTACCTATTGGAATGAGTGTGAGTTATCAGACTATTGGGACTCGCTACTCGAGCTCTGAATTATCAGATCTTTGGTCTTTGCTACTCACGTGGTAACCACCGAATAAGGTGGGGGTAATTTTTAAATCTTTATCTGTTTACTGTTTTCTAGTCAAAGCATGAACTACAGGATATTACGTGCTGTGATTTTACTTGTTGTGCCATACTTATACTATGAACGGGCTGAGGTCCACTCTGGGCATGCATTCGTCCCTGCCTCTCTTCTACTACTCTTGAGGTTTGGTGGTCCTCTTGAAATACACCAGCGGTATTGAGACCGTTTAATTGGGTGGGGGGCAGATCCTGTACCCATCTGTCTCCCCTTTCTAATATTGCTATGTATTTTACGTGCTGTGGCAACGTGCTGGTAGATGTTTTGCTTTATTTTGGTTATCTGTCGTGTGTCATAAGATGCAGATGTTATTCCCACGAGTGTATTCAATGCACTCACCCCTTAATCTGTACTCACACTACATGAAATGATGGGCTTGATGAACCTTAGAAGGAGAGAGGGAGTGTCATATCTAGACCTATTTTGTTAAGTTGGTGTCACACAACGTTTTCAAACAAAGTCTTATTTAATTCATGTTTTATAACATTTGATACATGTGATGAAAATGAGATCCTGATGGTTGGTTTCCGCTGCTGTAATTTGTTGTGTATCGGTATTGAGACCGATTGCTATCAGCAGAGGCTGATTGTTGATGTGTGAATGATTCACATCATTCCTTACATCTTTCTTTTGTCATCTCTAATTGTATCTTACTATTTCTTCTTCACGCCCGTGCGAAAACTCTGATATTTTTAAGTGAAAGAAAACGGGGCGTGACATATATATCTAAATCTTTACCATGCATCATATTTATAATAATTCAGATATACATGTTAAATCTTTATATATTTATCCATGAGTGTGATGCAATGATAAAATATACAATACAAAACATAGAAGATTGTGGTTAATCTCTTGTGAAAAGATCAAATTAAGGGTCAAATATTTATACCAAGTATGAATAATTAATTCAAATATGTGGGTTTAAAAGAAATTAAAGGGTGGGAGATAAAGGAAAATATTATATTGTACTGGTTTTAATTAATGATTTACTTTGGTAATTTCATACACTGAAAGACAAATTGCTGCCCAAACATATGTTTGATATGGTCGGCTATATATAATTATACTTTACTTAGTTACTTGTTACTTTCATCCATCATTTTCACAATAATAATTACGCGTTGCTTTTTTTATACTATTGATTTTGAATAAATTTAGATAACAAATTCTCCTTATGGTTTTTTTTTTTTTTCATTGAGAAAGGGGAACTAGTGTAAATTATAATTCTAGACATATCATTGAAAAATATATTAAAATTAATATTACCATTTTAAAAATCATATAAACTTGCTCTATTAAATATAACAGTATATCTTATTGTATAAATTTCATAATAAGACACAATATATAACAACAACAACAACAATAATAATAATAATTCTCAATTTGTCCTTATTTCTCAATTTAAGGCTTCAAATTATATTGAATTCTCAATTCAAGAATATATAACAGATGAAGATAATTTTGGAAATTATACTAATTTGTCTTAAGTTATTCAAAATATAAATATATAATGAAATATAAAGAAATTTGTAAATATACATAAAAGAAAAAAAAAATTAAAAAGTTAAGAACCCATTATAGACAAAAGTAAATTAAAATGAAAATTTATCTTGATTTGAAAATTGATATTAATTAGAAACTCAAAATAAAGAAAATTTAGATCTAAAATTAAATTATATGTAAATTGGGTTTGTTATGAAATTTACCCCATCTTATTTTATCTAAATAAGATGTGAAATCTAGATTCCAACTTCACTCAATTCTCATTTGAAAATAGAATTGTGAACTAGTCAATCGTGCGTACTTAGATGAAACTCGTTCAAACCGATAGTTAGATAAACTCATCAAACATAAATTCTGGATTTGATAAAATTAATTCAAACCAAAACTGAACTCTATTTTAAACATATTTATTAATTAATTCTTCCGGAATTTAGGTATAATACTTTGCACTTTACTTTCTCGGGTTATTTTATTGCAGATATATAGTTGCTTTTATTGCTTATTTCAATATTTGTCAATAATAGACACTTTCTCGTGACATCATTTTATGGATGTTGATATGTGAGATGAAGCTAGCTAGCTTCATTTAGAAAATTTTGATATAATTCATTTTAATTTAATAAAATTAAATTAAATAAATGATACTTCGATTGTTTCACAGTACGTGATCCGTTAAATACCATCCCCAAATTTTTATCTACTAGTAAATACTAAAAATAGACCATAAAAATATAATTATTATTATTTTCTTCTTCTGTTTTCTCGAATATAGAGGTTTATAATGTTCAAATGATCATTAGGATATGATATATAATGTTCATTTCAATAATAATAAAAAATCAGTTAACTAAATACTATTAGAAGATAGTTTTATTAAGTAAAAAGTCAATTTTAGTCTTCGAGTTTTAATAGTTGTTCAAATTTTTGTCATTCTTTTCTCTAGAGTTTATAAAATCCGTCGTGCAGAAATTAGAACATGACTCACATGTGGTCTATAAATTTGGGGATTCTAGCCATATAGTATATAATATGTGAAATCATTTTGCTGACTTTTTTTTAATGAGGTGAAGGAATTGAAAGTTAGGAAATAAAGATTATAAAACTTGCATGATTCAGGTTCAAACCTTAATCATCATATAATTTGCACATTTATAAATATGAGATATTATTTGACCGTTTTGCTGATTTGAAAGAGTAGTCTTAATTTTTTTCGTCTTTACAAATTTCTACAAAAATAACAAAATGATGATATATCATTTAAGTGGCTAAAAATCCCCAAAATTTCTAGGTTATGTGCTTGATTCTGATGGAAAAAATGATTAGAAATTGATAGTTTTTCAAAGTTGCATTAAAATTGATACTTTTAACTAACATGATTATTTTGGATAGTGTTTTTATAGTTAATGAAGGTGTCTGAATGCTTCTATGCAAGATAAAACGCAACAAAAACCAAATATTTTGTATAATGTTGTTAACACCAGAGTTGACACGCAGCGGTAAATAACAAAGATATAAAATGGAACGACAAGAAAATTATTCACGAGTATATAATGATACTCGTGGAATGCTAGCAGGGCAAAAATGTCTTATTAGTATATCTTTGTAATACAACTCAATATGAGGACTTTATGAAATCCTCTAAAAAGACACTCTATATACGTCCACTCTAACGAAGAAAACTATGGACGTGTAAACTCTCAAAACTATCGACCAAGCAACAGTTTCTACTTTGCTAGAGATCTATTGGAGAAAAGATCCAATAGATCTATTAAAATAAGTAGAATGTTGAGAATCAAAAGATAGTCGACTAAAACAATACAAGAGCTAGAAATGAAAACTTGCTTGAAATCTCTTGTATGCAAATCTGGAAGTGCGTGTTGATCTTCTGGAATTCGTCTCCTATTTATAGACTTTTTGAGCACACGATCTAGCAGCACTTCATGCTTTGATCCATGATCTAGTTCCTTTCCTTGCGCACCAAGATTACTTCATGGACTCATTCTTCTTCCTTGCACGCCACACTCTTCCTTCATGCTTCTCCATGAAATCCACACTTCATCACGTGTTCCTCATGTTTTGACAAAGTCTTCAACTCTTCTTATTTGACAAGGTCTTCTCCACTTCATGTTGAATTAGGCCTCCTCTCCTTCTCATTGTGGATCGTGAGTCTTGTGGACAAAGAATCACGTTTTTCTTCTCAAAATCACGTTGCTAAAACAAATCTCATCTAAATAGGAATTTGTTACTTTGAATAATTCAAATCTCCTCTAAATAGGAATTTGTTACTTTGAATAATTCAAATCTCCTTAAGTGATCCTGCAAATAAAGATACAAGATATCCAAGATTTATTCTAAATAAACAAATCCCTTGAAACTAGGAATTTAGTTTATTTGAATTATTCAAATCTTGATTATCAATCTGCACAATAAACACACGTGAATAATTCATACTTAATCTCAGAATATCAAGTCACGTGACCTACATAAATCTCTTGATTTAATTTATAAAGAAAAAGGATAAAACAATTAATGTTGCCACTGACGTTGTCAACAACAACACTAACAGTTAACACAGCTATATTAAAAACAAAAATCTAATCAAATATTGATGATGATTTTGATATAGAATTCAAGGTGTGATTTCATATAAAACCAACATGCACTACAAGAAAAAAAGGTTACGACAAGTGTTTTTAACCCTTGTCGTAGCCATATTCAAACCGTTGTCGTAGCTGGTGTTGTCGTAGACTCTGAAAAAATGCGCTCATAGACAACGGTTTTTAACCGTTGTCAGTTGGCTAACCGTTGTCGTAGCCATATTAATAAATAAAACAATATTTTGCCACATAAGCTTGCCACATCATCACACACATCATGCTAGGGATGACATGTCATCATAAGGATGACATCATCATTGAAATCATCATAATCAATATTATGATTTATGTGAGATTCGAACCCGGGTTGACCGATGGTACTCTAACCACTAGACCATTGATGCCTCATGTGACAATGTCTTGCATATATTTGTTTTATAATATATTTTTGATATTTTTCAATTTTCTATTATTACATATTTTTTGTTAACTTTTATAAAGTACCATTACTTATTAATATAAGTAATTGATTTCCAATTTTGATATATTAATATATATATATATAATTGAATGATTAATGACTATATTAATAATAATTAATATAATTTTCAAATTATATATATAATGAATATATTTATAAAATTAATATATTCTTCAAATTATATATATATAATGAATATATTTATAAAATTAATATATTTTTCAAATTATATGTATAATTAATATATTTATAACATTAATGTATTTTTCTCATTAATATATTTATAAAATTAATAATCTATTGTACATATTTTCTAAAATTTCTTTATAATGAAATAAAATTTAATTCTCAAAATTAGTTTATTTCATCAATTTAATTCAACAATACATAGCATTTCTTCTTTCATTTAAAAAAAATATTGTAATATTTGACTTTTTTTTTTTAAATATTAGTCTACAACAACGTTTCTACGAGGCTACGACAACGTTAGAAAACAACTCATGTGACATTGTCTTACATATATTTCTTTTATAATATATTTTTGATATTTTTCAATTTACTATTATTACATATTTTTTGTTAACTTTTATAAATTAAGTACCATTACTTATTAATATAAGTAATTGATTTCCAATTTTAATATATTAATATATATATATATATATATAAATAATTCAATGATTAATGACTATATTAATAATAATTAATATAATTTTCAAATTATATATATAATGAATATATTTATAAAATTAATATATTTTTCAAATTAATATATGTATATTAATAATTAATATATTTTTCAAATTATATTTATAATTAATATATTTATAAAATTAATAATCTGTTGTACATATTTTCTAAAGTTTCTTTATAATGAAATAAAATTTAATTCTCAAAATTAGTTTATTTCATTAATTTAATTAATTTAACAATTAATATATGCATTTCTTTGTTAACTTTTATAAAGTACCATTACTTATTAATATAAGTAATTGATTTCCAATTTTGATAGATTAATATATATATATATATATATATATAATTGGAAGATTAATTAATGACTATATTAATAATAATTAATATAATTTTCAAATTATATATATAATGATTATATTTATAAAATTAATATATTTTTCAAATTAATATATGTATATTAATAATACATATATTTTTCAAATTATATATATAATTAATATTTTTATAAAATCAATATATTTTTCAAAATTATATTTACAATTAATAAATTTATATAATTAATGTATTTTTCAAATTAATATATTTATAAAATTAATAATCTGTTGTAAATATTTTCTAAATTTTATTTATAATGAAATAAAATTTAATTCTCAAAATTAGTTTATTTCATTAATTTAATTCAACAATATATAGCATTTCTTATATCATTTTGAAAAAAAAATATTGTAATAGTTGACTTTTTTTTTTTTAAATATTAGTCTACGACAACGCTTCTACGAGGCTACGACAACGTTAGAAAACAACTCTTGCCTTTGCTTTTCTCATATTTCTAATATATTAGAAAGTCTTTTTATTATTCCTATTTTATTTATAATTAATTTTAAGTAATCCAGCTTTTATTTGTGTTAAGTAATCAGCATTTTTTGTTTAATTTAAGATTATAATTTGTGGTTTATAATTTGTTGTAAATATTTACAAAATTTTATTTAGAATGAAATAAAATTTAATTGTCAAAATTAATTTATTTCATTCATTTAATTCAACAATATATATCATTTTTTATATCATTTAATTAAGAAAAAAATTAAAATAATTGTCTTTTTTTTTTTAAATTTCAGTCTACTACAAGGGTTTTAAAATGGCTACGACAACGTTTTCTAACTCTTGTCTTAGGGGTCCTAGGACAACACGTCTACGACAACGGTAGGTTAATACCATTGTCTATGAGAGAAGTTTTCGGGCTACGACAACGGTTTAAAAATGTCTACGACAACGGTAGGCTAAAACCGTTGTCTATGAGAGAATTTTTGGGGCTACGACAACGGTTTCGACAACGGTTGCTAAAAAACCCTTGTCTATGAGAGAAGTTTTTGAGCTACGACAACGGTTTTATCTACGACAACGAAATTTTAGGCTACGACAAGGGTTTTTAGCAAAAACACATGTCGTAGGGGTGTTGTCTATGAGAGAATTTCTTGTAGTGATGAAAACACAGTACTAATATATGTTGAATATATAATTTCACCCCACCCCACAATTCCAGTAATTTTATTTCGAATGTGTAAATTTAACATTTTTCTCATTTTGAATGACTAATCAATTCTCTTTTAAATTGTTGAATTAAGTAGAATTTCAATTTCTTATTTATAAATTAATTTTTTTTTTCTATATATTTGACCATCTATGGTAGAGATGACCACGGGCAAGATACCCTATCATTTAGGGAATCTTAAACTCTAATCCTATAATATTATACTACGCATATCCATATCATTTCCATTTAAAACAACTTGTACCCGTCTTCTTCTTAATTACCACTACCCGGTGGATACTCATATCCATTCGATACTCGTTTACCAAATATAAATATTTTTTATTTGAATCAAAATGAGTATTTTGTATTTTATCTTTTTAATTTGTAGCATTCGATATATTTATACAAGTTTTTAGTGAATATTTCATTATAAATTACCAACAAGTTCAGTGGTAAATCATTTTTTTAATGAAATGTGCAAGGTTCGATTCCTACCTAACACATCATATATATATATATATATATATATATATATATATTGTATAAGTTTTAATGGACGGGTATCCACAGGTACACGATACCCATACCCTATTATATAAATGTGTACGGTTACCCTATTTTAATGGAATTTTCTATATGGTATGGGTTTTAATGGACGGGTATCCGCAGATACATACGGTATCCATACCCTATTACATAAACGGGTACCTCTACCCATATCTTAATGAAATTTTTTTTTCTTAAAGTTATCTCATTTTCATTTAAAACTATCCGTATCCATTATATTAGAATTCAAATAAATATGATATACCCGCATTTACAAGCGAAACTATCATCCTTAATTTATAAACCATCCTATTAAGATTCGAATGAATATAATACCCGCATATACTTGCGAAACTATCATTCCTAATCTATGGATCTGAATCCTGATTCAAGCAACCGAAAATATAGTAGTAGTAGTAGTTTAAAGTGGTATGAAAAATGAAATATTAGATTGGAAATGGTTAGTGCGGGCACATGATAGCAGGTGGGAAGTGCAGCAGGGAGTAAAAGCCTATGGCCTTTAGAATGTGAGGAAAGCGGCATTCGTCTAATCGTCTTTACTCATCAATTACCACTTCTTCCTTTCTTGTCCCTTTTCTACTTTCTCTTTTTTTCTTCCCTTTCTTTCTATGCTTAATTTATATATCGTCCCAACTTTTGTAATATTGAAACTTAAACACTCATTATCATGATGTATGCACATAGATTAAATTTATCTCTTATTCTCTGTTGTATGTATTTAAAGATTTGAATAAAGTTTTCTCTTGCTTAACTTTGTGTGGTGTCCCTCATTGTAATTGGTGTCAACTAAATTTCATTGTAAAATTAGCCAATTTAAAATGTTAAAATATTCATGCATTAGATTGTTTGTACTAAAAATTTAAAAAACTTGATATTGGACAAAAGTTAGGGTACGTTAAAAAGGATATCCAAATCTAAACTCGTAAAATTCATCCCGCCCAAACACACCCTTAATGACTTTAACATTTTGCAATTCAATGACATTCAGGGTTAATTAGTCATTGCTTGTCCACTTTATAATTTCCATAAGATGTAAGCATTAAATTTTAATTAATGTACAAACTCTTGTAAAATTAATTCATGGATCTTTATGAGATATGTCAACTAATAATTTATAATTCATGTATGAATTTACAAAAATGAATTTGATTTATGGATTTTGGAGGAATTCATTCTCACAAATCCATGAGATGCAGCATCATATGAGTTTGTATATAAGCTATTAAAATTCAATCATGATAAAATTAAGGGGTAAACAGGACAATGCAATTAATAACAAGACTATAGACCAAAACTAAATATACGAAAACATAAATCCCAAATTAATATGAAAACAAATTTATGTCCAATTATTTATAGAATATATTGATTCATTTAATTATTACTATTTTGTCTTTTTCTTTTAGTTTTGTATTTATGTTTCAACTATATTTGTAATTATTATACATTTTTAGTTAATATTGTAGACGTTTTTTTATATTTTTATATATGTTGATTTTGTTTATTTTTTTTTATATAAAATATGAATTTAATATCTTAATTTAATAATTTTTAAAAATCTAACTAAAATATCATAATTCAGAAAAATACTAGTATAATAGTAATATCATAAACTGTTGTGAAACAGTTTGCCGTTGTAGTTTGTCACTCATTGTGTACAATTAATATATATAGACTTAAAATTTGATTTTCTATAACTAATTTAAAATTTATCAGATATTTTCTTTAAATTTTTAATATTCATGATCATAGCATTTAGAGGATAAATTTGAATTTAATTTTTTAGAACTAGTTTAAAATTTGTCTCATATTTTCTTTAAATTTTCAATATTCATTATCATAAATATCAATAAGGGGATAAATATATTTTTAAAAATATCAAAACAAAAAATAACAGTATCAATATTTTCTCGATTTTCCCGACATTTGATTTTAAAATATGAGTAAGAATTTAAAACAAATTATAAATATCATTAACTGTTAATTTTTATCATTTCTCATAATTTTTCCAATATCAACATTGTACATTTCCTTAAATTCAAAATACTTATATTTTTATCAAGATCAATATTTTAAATTTATAGTACAATTTAAATTGAATATCAAAAAATATAAATTTTTAAAAACAACACCCATGCAAATCACTAATATTCACAAAACGGCATTATTATAAGCTCTTAATTTTTTATTTGAAGATAAGTTTAATCAGAACTCCAAATTTCCTTTTCTAAATCATGTGAAACTAAAATACAAGGGAGATAAATATAATTTGTGAACTTATAGACGACAAATATTGTGATTTGATTCACTCTAAGTTTGATCCGCTCTCTTAACTAACATCCCTCATAACATGGTATATAATGTATCCATTTGCCAACAGGTGGCATTTATATCTGAAACCATAATATACATGCAATATATATATATATATATATATATATATATATATATTCTTGAAGAAGAGAAGATACTTAGCATCACCGAGGTATGTGTTTGTGTTCTGGTCATGGATTTTAACACCATTCTTAATTTGTTGAGATAATTGTAAATGGATCAATTATTTGATTAAATAATAGTTACTTATTTTTCTTATACACATATGTGTTTTTTACGATTGATTTAGGTTTATTTTGTTTTCATTGGTACCCTTGATGAACTTCAGGATATAAAGATGTTGGAGATCAACAAATTAGGGGTAAACGACAATACAGGTTATGATGGGGAGGTACTTAATATTATTTCCTTTTCATGAAAATGAACTCTTTTGCTTTTCAACATTTTTATTTTTCAATTCCATTAGGTAGAAGTAGTACTCATTTCAGAAAGGAACAAACACTTCCAGTGTTAATTGATGCACCATGTCTTGTTAAAATGACATTCTACTCTCCCCACTTGCATTCTCTTTAAAAAATTTAATTTATTTTCTTCAGTTATTGGCAATTTTAATTAATATCATCCCAGGGTTTGCCAACAAAATAATAAAAACGAAGAAAGGAACTGAAAAGAGTAAAACACTTGGCCATGTCATCTATATGCAACTGATAATTGCATGATTCTTGATATAGAGTTATGTTATTTTGAACACATTGGCTCTATCATGTGGTATAGCAAGTTCATAGTTCTCTTTACAATTTTTACTTTTATTGTGTTCATGACAATTTTATATAATATTATCCTAGGCTTCGTCAAACAAAATAATTAGTAAGAAGGGAGGAACTAAAGTGTAAAACATTTAGCTGAATGTTGGGATTATAATCTATATGGTGCTTATGAGTTTATCATTGCAACAAAAACTAACATACTAAGAACAAGAAAACATCAAAGGTGCATCGTTGCTGTTCTAATGTAACTTAATAATCATTTACTATTGATGAAGAATCAATCAGGGGATCAGAACAAAGGACAATCTAATAACGGGACTCATTTACGTTCATGGAACGAAAACTCACAGAGCGAGATTGAACGGGCCAGTGATCTGCTGGTGGCAGTCTCAGCTTGTGCTGAGGTGAACAAGGCCAAAATTATTGAGTTCGCGTTTTCTGCTAGTGAAGAGCTGAGGCTAATGGCTGAGGAACGAGGCGAGCCCTTGTGAATTTTTGATGCCCACAAGGGCTGTGAGGCTCTGAATGTGGCAGAATACAAGCGACGATTTTCATCGCTTGATCCTACTTTGGAGCTAATTGTTAGAGTGATTAAAGAAGGAGAGCCTTCAGATCTTCTGAACCTTAATCAAAGATTCGAATGTCAATCTGAAAATGGATGTATGTCCTCATATATAGCAGAGTATGGATTCTCAAGGTTCCAGGGCCAAAGGGGTTGTTTTTACAGATCCAATTAGCCTCGTCAATATGTTCATGGATGTGGTGAGGTTTCTCTTTTTATGCTGTCAAAGAGCATCCACACACACAGAGAGACTAAATTTGTTGGTTGTTTATTTTCTTGATCAACAGATAAATGGTCATCAACATTCTCTAATATAGTCTCGAAAGTCAAAAATTTAGCAGTTTTATCCAACGGAAATCAGGGGAGTCCCAATGGACATGTGCAAGTGGTACGCATTTGTGTCAATGTTTTCGTTAATAGAGACGGATTTTCGTTAATATGCTGAGGAAGAGAAAACAAACTAATGACTATGCAGATGGTTGCAGAATTTCATATTCCTTCTCCACTTGTTAAGACTCGAGAGATTTACTTCGTGAGATACTCGAGGCAGATAGATAATGATACTTGGGTGGTAGTTGATGTTTCTTTGGAAACTATTCTCCCTAATCCAATCTTAACATGTCAAAGAAGGCCACCAGGCTGTGTTATTCAAGCCTTTCAAGATGGATTATCAATGGTAAATCCTAAATCATCACGACTTCCTAATCATTCAGATTCTAATGTGCAAATTCATCTTCAAATTATCCTCAGGTCAGTTGGGTGGAACACAATGCAGAATGTATAGGGGTGGTTCACTCTATGCTGAGAAAGCTATTAACATCAGGTTTAGCATTTAGCGCTAAACGTTGGATTTCGACTTTAGAGAGACAATGTGACAGGATAGCAACACTAGAGGCACAACATGACTCTGATAACAAAGGTGAATATTTTCATTCATTCTTTATTACTTCTTTCTTTTTGTTCTTCAAATTAATAAGTGTTCAAATGATTGCATTGATTAGAAGGTCTACGAGTTGCTAAGGTTGGTCTATTATCGTTAGCAGAAAGAATGATCAGACATTTTAATTCCAATATTTGCTCAAATATGGAAAGTGTATGGACACCATTACCATTACCTAGCGCTGAAGAAATCCTGATCAAGACCAGCTTATATCTGGATCATCCACGCATCACAATTGCAACTTCAGTCTGGCTTCCTGTGAAACAGAATTACGTATTCAATTTCCTTCAAAACGAGCAAAATCGAAACAAGGTTCTTAATTCTTCCCCCCCTTAAAAAAAAAAAAAAAAAAAAAGGTAAAACGGAGATATAGCCACCAATTCACAGTAATCAGTTTATATAGTTACACTGCAGTGGGACATTCTTTCTGATGGCCTGAAAATTCAAGATATCGTACGCATTTCTTCAGCTCGCAACTCTACAGATTGTGTTTCAGTCGTCAGTAGAGGTAATAAATCTATATGTATATAAAGCAACATCAGATGCTAAATTTCATTCTCGTAGATTATTTCTCAAAACAGAAAATGTTTGCTTGTGTTTGTAGAATTACTTAACCAGAACAGTCATCACGTACCTGCAAGAAAGCTTCAGTGACTCAATAGCATTCTATGTAGGATACACTCCAGTGGATCTTCCGACTATGATTCATATTTTACAAGGTGGAAGTGCAGATTCTGTGGCGATTTTGCCTTCAGGATTTGCTGTTCTACCTGATGGATTGTCAAGTGAGAACAGTATCTTAACTGTTGCATTTCAAATCATTGATGAACAGCTCACAACTCCACAAGAGCTGCCTCCAATCTCAGTGTTAACAGCATACAGACTCATGGAAGAAACCACTTCTAGGATGCGCTCGGCCCTTCTGCCCAAAACCTGAGAGAGCAGAATGGTTCCCCTACTTTTCTTTTGTGTGAATTCAGGAAAGAGAGGAGAAAAAAGGGTGAAAATGGAAAAAGTAAAACCCACACAGTTTATACCATCTCCTTATCCCTCTGAAAGTCACAAGAAACATATGGAATGTAAATGCAGAGGATACTAATCTATGAAGCAAAGTCTGCTTTTGTCCCAGAAATAAAATTGGTTCTTAAAATATTTCAAGAAACAATTTTATTTCATTTGCAGCTTTTATTTTCTAAAAGCTTATGCTGCATTCTCAGATAAGAAGAAAATATTCTATTTTTAAAATCAACATATGAGTACCTCAAAAGTAAAATTGTAACATCAAATAGAGTTGTCAAATTATAAATAACCCTCTTAAATACAGTAGAGATTCATATAATAGTAATTGCATCACGCAAAGAGAATCCATAACTGGTAATACTTTAGAAATGTCAAATGAGCAAATACACGAATTAAAATTGTGAATGCAAATGTGATCCAAACTTCAGAATCATTGGTGAAACAACTAATCTATGCAGTTCGAAAAGAATCATCTTTTCTCCCATGTAAATATGCTCTAAGCGTGATAGGGTACCAAACATATATTACGCAACTGCTACAAGTATCAGCTCAATTGGTGTGTATAGGTGAATACTGAAAACAAAGCTACTCCTTTGAAAAAATATCCAGAAACGAATATTCATGGAACGGAGGGCCTGCCACAAGGAAAAAGTACATGTTAAAATAGACAAACCTGGACATACAAGGAAATTGGGATACAAGAGGTTTGCAACGTTTTTCAATGTGACACACAGTATTTTGATTCAGTGGAGATTAGTTATAGCAATAATCTTTTGCCCTTGGGATATTTACCTTCTTGGCCACCTAGGAGGTAGAATGGAACATGAGCGATCATTTTTTTATGGCCTTCGTTCCAGTTGACGATGCCTGGATGTTGCATGAATTCACTTGAGGGGTTAGAAGGGCCTAATACAGACAAACATATTGCAGGCTCGTTCATTAAACCCAAAAAATCCTGAGCACGATTCCACACCCTTGCATCTGAAATTCGAGAACGAGCAACCTGCAGTAATTATGCCAAATTATTAGTTTATCAGGTTCATATGGAAGGGGAGGGTCAATTTCTCTTAGATTAGTTTTCTCTGTGTGACAAGTGGGTCCAGCTCATATTTATGGGTTCAGTTGTGCATGTGTCTAACCAACCCTAACTCAACAGCTTGGCAAGGCAGTAATTTAAAAAGACTGACCACGTAACAGTGTCCACGGTTCCTACCTTTGCCAAGGAAACACGAGCCCTCGGTAATAATTCACGGTGGTAAGTTGCTAGTTTCGCTATTGCAGTCACAACGAAACATAGAAGCCTTGACTGAGAAGATTTTCTGAAATTAGAACTGCCAGAACCAAGGGCTGCCTCACTCAATCCCAAGCGACTTTGCCACAAATCGAAGATGAGAAATATGAGAATCAGCATAAAAATTGCAAGAGCAGATTCTACCTTAATATGCAAGTATCTTGGGAAACATATATATACCTTGACGAAACGTTTTCATACAAAACTAATTCCAAACTCTCAAAAAGTTCACGAGCTGCATCTTTATGAGATCCACCACCGCCTCCATACTCCCCGATGGCCCAACAGAGCTGTAATGCCAACTCAGTCTGTACAAGAATAAGAGAAGATTTTGATGATGGAGAGGTGAAAATCACTATTTATTTACAGAAAAAAGGGGCTTGCTTCTTGGACCTTTACAGGGTTGTCATAAGCTTCTCCGAGTCTGTCCACTATAGGCTTCTGCAGCAATACGAAATGACATCCCTCATATTAAAAAGATGAGCAAATAATTATATCATGCACTATTACAAGATGAAAGAATTTCCTACAGTTTCTCAACATCTCGCGTGTCAAGGAAAGCAACCAATACTTAAACTTATGGAGACAAACAAAAAAGGTCAAAAAAACCATCTCAGCAGGGTAAGGACATGTTGCTTCATTGAAACACTAAAAACTTTTTGACAGGTGTGTATTCATCCTTTCATGATTCTAAGATACTCAACATGACAAACAAGCTGCAATGCTATATATATATATATGTATGTATGTATATATATGCAAAGTCATCAATTTCTATCTTATACTTTGTAAAATACAATGCCTGCAGATTAGGAAGGAAAGAGATTGCAAAACTATTTAGGCACAATCATAGAAATAAACTATATAAACCACATTGGCTGCACCTGGTGTTCTTACTATGGCATTTAACCAACTGCAAAGTTTGCAAACAATAATATAGGAACCGATCTACTGGGTAAAAAAGCCCTTTTGAGATTGTCTACAACCTTTCGTCAAGAAGCCATCAAATTTTATTCCTATATCAGCTGTTCCCCCCTCCCCCCCCCCCCCTCTCTCTCTCTCTGGTGCAGCGCAATCCTGTGTAAACCACATCACAACTTACATGCTGAGGGTGCCAAAAAATTGTCGAGTAATGAAAATTATAAACTCCTTGCTCATGCACATCATAGGCATAAGGAATCCAAAGTTCATGATTATGTTATGGTTTCATTTCCTTGAGTGCTCCCTAAAAGATGCAATATTGGAGCTTCACGCTTGAGCCTCAAGCCTTCTCCCATTATAACTCTTAATTAGGATTAGATCTAATGCATATGAACTTGAATTGTCTCCAAATTTAGTCATTAGAACTATAACGGATAGGTCCTATAAAAATTTATTTGCCAAATAAGGCTATATTTAAGCCTCGACTTTTGCCATCCTTTATCTTTGCCAAGCCCATCCTCCATAGTTATTACATGAGCCTCTGATTTTTCTTCTGAATCTACTTCTGTGGTAGTTGATATTCTCGACGATGAGTATGTGACTTCTTCGACCAATGAATTCATTGCTTATTCTCGAAAATTAAGTCTACCAACCAACTATTTAAGGATCATCAAGAATGATTTATGCTGCCTAAACCCTACTCTCCAAGATTTCTGTTAGTAACATATTACTACCATGAAAAATCCTACTCTCTTGGGTTCCTATTTTCAATATCCGATCAGGATGGAGATTCTAAACTCATTCGAGGACGGAGGTGCATTCATGGAAATACATTCAAGGTGATAGTTCATTCTGATTAATTTTGTTGATCACCTGATTAATCTTGCAATTTTACTTCATATTTCATGTTATAAAGCATATAAAACCTATAAATTGGCTGCTTAGCAGAGGAGTTAAATCTATCTTTCTCCACCTCTCCCCCTTTTCTTCTCCCAATTTCTTTCTCTCTCTTGACTCAGTCCGACATCAGGTATTTAGAAAAGAAATTTACACGTCACGATGTTCCATGTAAATGTTAGATTTATGAGCCTAAACTCTGACCTCCTAAACAATTGAGGAATGTTGCAATGTGGTATGGAACTGTGATAGGCAAGATGGCACAAATCTGAAATGATTTTCAGGAGTAGCTATCAAATATGATGCAGATTGTAAATTCATTCGGTTGCCTCAAATCATCTCTAACACACACTGCAAAGGCCAGGTGTATATTCTACATTACGGGGATGAAATTTGAAGTTTTTTGGTAAAGAATTACCTTAAGAAGTGCAATGAATTCGGGAGACCGATGAAAAGCAGCGAGCATGAATTCTACAAGCCTCTTCTGAACCTGCATTTGTACATAATATGCATCATACCATCTATTTATATGATATTCCATGGCAAGACTAAAATAGTTAAACTCGAATTTTGTATTATATGTACGAGTAAATGAGTGAGGTAGTATTTTGCAGAATGGCTTTGGGGAAGGAGCAACAAGAAGTGGCAGATGTTTTATAAAGGGTGGTAATACTAGTGATATTTTTTTGTTATGACAACATTGTGTTAAAATAAAAGGTTAAAGAACATTGTAAAAATAGCATTCCACTTCATAGTACAGTTTATTATGATGGTGGATGCCAAGATGATCTAAACAAGGCTACAGACTATGAACATTCTGTTGGAAAAGAAAAAAGTAAATAACAAAAACTAAAAAGAATAGTCTTACCTCGTAACAGAAAATTTTGTCAGGAAATAATGTTGAATATCTCGCCAAAATAAGAGGAATCAAAGCACATATTAAGGCTGGCACAAAGACACATTAGAATCAACAAAGGAGTACAAAAATCAGCTTTTCAATGTGCCAAGTCATTTTTAAGACATATTTCAACTAAATTAAATATAAGAAGAACCAATCTCCATGGTACACGTACAATCATTGGCATCTTGAACTGCTAATGCGAAATAGGAATCAAGAAGCCGTGGTGCTATTTTGAGTGCTTCTTTCAATCTGTTGGACAGAGGGGCAGTGATTACTGTCTGCAATGCTGCTGCCATTGCAGGAGAGGTCCAGTGACGTTCCTGGAATATCAGGCAGACAATGCAGTTAATTTTCAGGTAACTAAAATATTATATAACTCCTCCAACTTTTTTTGGTTAAAAATATGCCACACAGAAACATTCCAAATCATCAGATCAATCAAATCTCGATAATAAACATACTATTAAGTTTAGCTTGAAATGTAATAACAAAGTAGCAAAAAAGTAGTAACTGATGCTTTATCTTGATCATAACTACTCCTTGGTAACACTAAATATACAAAGAAGACCACTTGATATGATCATAAGGTTTAAAAAGATCCAACTTCAAAATCATTTTCCTTTTTTTAGAATAATCATTTTCCCTTCTTTAGAATAATCATTCAAGTCATTAACCAAATCCAGAGCCAAAATGATATTGTTAGCAATATTACAGGAAGACATAAAGCCACTTTAACAGGGGAAATAATTGTGGGAAGGAGAGGTGACAACCTATTATTAATGAGTTTGGTTATGATTTTGTTGGTGATATTAAAAATACTGATAGATCTAAAATCTGCCCAATCTCAGGTTTTTCAACTTTGGGTATAAGGGATATGATAGTACTAGTAAAACTACGAGGCATAGGATTACTTGAAAAGAAATCAATACAAGCTCCCAAAATATCCTGACCAGTAATATCCCAAATTTTTTGAAAAACTAAAGTAGAAAATCCATGAGGACAAGTCACACTATCTTTATATACAGATAGAAACAGCTTTCCTAACCTCTTCTAAAGTATGGGGACACACAAAGAATAAGTTACATTAGGAGTAAGAATGAGCTTAATAATTTTGAAAATGAGATTATCAATATCAGAGCCCTCAGAGCTGAACATTTTCTCAAAGAACTCACAAGCAGAAGAAGCAATTAAAGACAAATGATCAGTAACATGAATATCACCAACTAAAATATCATAAATGTGATTTTTAAATCTTTTTTTCTTAACCAAAGCATGAAAATAGGCTGTATTTTTTTCTCCTTCCCTAAGCCATTTGCAAGCAGATTTTTGTTTCCAAAAAGATTTCTCAATAGCAATAGCCAAATTAAATTCAGCTTGCAATCAGTTGGATTACTAAGATATTGCTTGATAAGTGTCGTTTTTCAGATATTTTTGAGTATGTTTATGTATTCATTTGAAAATGTTTAGATACGTTTTTATGGTGATTTCTTATATTATATTATATAAGTTCCATTTGACGGGTTTGTGCTTAGTTTCATGATTTTGATGAGAAAAGTACAAGTTTCAAGTGTAATTGATGATCAAGGAAGGAATCATAGAAAAACGAGGAAGAATAGAAGTTGAAATACGAGATCGTAGAGAGTGCAGGCCGCGACAGTGCCGTGGGACCCGACCGCGACAGTGCCGTGGGGCACGACCGTGCCGTGGGACCCGACCGCGACAGTGTCGTAGGGCACGACCGTGCACCAGTATACAGTGGTGGGGCACAGTCGACCGTGCCGTGTAGCACGATCGTGCCCGGATGAACAGCGATTTGAAGAGTTTTGATTTTCTTGGAGTGTTTTGATCTCTTACTTCACTTGGAAGACTCCCAAAGCCTTATAAATACTCAACATGAAAAGAAATAGAGGGATAGAGAGAGAGAGATTCATAGAGAAAAACACGAGAGTCTGAGAAGCATCGAGAGGATTTGAAGAAGAATTCAAGAGATTGAGGAATCGCGAGATCGTCGTCAATAGAGTTTTTAATCTTTTCTTCCCTTGTTGAATATTAGTAGATATGATATTTCCAATCTTGTCTATGAGTTTGTTTATAATCATATCTATCTAATTTTCTAGGGTTTCTAGGGCTTGTTAGTAATTTGATTCGAATCTTGATGGATCTTTAATTTCAATTCAATGTTCATGATCGTTTATCCTATTTGTGTGTTTATGAGTTGATTACTTGTTTGATTGTTCGGCCGGTAATTGAGCATGTTTTAGTAATTAGATCAAAATTCGGGAGATGTGATTTAATTATGGAAGAATAAACACATGATACATAAAAAGACTTAGATCGGGAGATTAAGGAATTTATGTGATGAGAAATCAATCTTAGGTACTTTTGGGAGTTGTTATGTTTCAATCAGATTGAGTAGGGATACCTCTGGTGGCATAATAATCAACCGGTTAACTGACTCGGGAGAGCTGTTAATTCGACATATGTGATTGCTCATATAGAATGATTGATTAATGAACTTGAATTGGTTAAAGTGATGTTTTGATGAGAATTAGATAAAAGCATGTCCTAGAACCAATCTTAGATATCTGTTATTCTTGAGTGAATTTATCTGCATAGTTATTTTTTCGTTGAATTAATCTGCAATCATTGTGATTTGATTTTCCTAGATAAAGTTGAGAACTGAATTTGAGTAGTCAGTTAGTTCCTAGATAGCCAGTCTCTGTGGGATCGACCTTGCTCACCACTTCTACATCCTACACTGTACACTTGCGAGAGTAGCTAAAAGAAATTAGTGAACAAGTTTTTGGCACCGTTGCCGGGGACTGGAGTTTAGGACAATTAATATTCGAATTCTGTTTTTGTTTTTAGTCTAAGGTTTATTTTTATTTTTCTGATTTTTTAGAGAGTATCTGATACTTGTCTTTTAGGTGTTTTCAGATTGTACATGAACACTCGCTCTAAAAAGGCGAACTTGATTGCACTAGATTTGTAGATTGAAGCAACTTGCAGATGTAGTAAAACACAAAGACAACTATTTGCTCCAACTCAGATGGCTGAAGATAATCCAGTAGAGCAAGTACTAAACAAACAAGGAGTGAACCAAACACCACAAGTTGGTGCTCAGAGACCCATTAGAGACTATTTTCAACCACAACAAAATGGAAGGGGGATTGTGCGACCACCTATTCAAGCAAATAATTTTGAGTTGAAGTCGGGTCTGATCAATATGGTTCAACAAAATCAGTTTGGGGGTAGCCAATTAGATGGCCCCAATGCGCATTTGGCGCAATTTCTTGAAGTGTATGATACGATCAAGTTGAATGGTGTCTTTGATGATGCCATAAGACTTAGATTGTTCTCTTTCTCTTTAAGAGATAAAGCGAAGCTGTGGTTCAACTCACTCCCTTCAGGCTCAATTACTACGTGGGATGGATTAAGTAGGAAGTTTCTATTTAAGTACTTCCCACCAAGTAAGACGTTGAAGTTAAAAAGTGAGATTACACAGTTCAAGCAATTTGATGGGGAGTTCTTGGGCGAAGCTTGGGAAAGATTCAGAGATATGTTAAGAAGATGCCCTCAACACGGATTTCCTGAAGATCAACAGGTCTGTTTCTTCTACAATGGACTGTTTTGATCAACGAGAGCTATGAAAGATGCAGTGGCAGGAGGAGCTTTGTTGGCAAAGAGTCTGGAAGATGCGATATACATTTTAGAGAAAATGGCAACAAATAGCTACCAATGGCCGTCTGAAAGAAACACATATAGGAAAGTGGCGGAGGTCCAAAGTCAAGACCAATTGTCCATTGTATCCTCACAAATAGCGGCTCTCACAAATCAAGTGGCTGCACTAGCAAAGCTTCAAACTCAAAACGTAGGAAGCCGAGGATGTGATTTCACCCAACAAGAGGAAGTAGAAGATGTCAACTATGTGAATGGGCAAAATTACAACAACCAAAACTTCCGAAATAGGGGTATGTATCAGTATAAACACGGATGGGCGAATCATGAGAATTTTTCTTATGCAAATAATAAGAATGTTCTGCAACCCCCTCCGGGTTTTTCTGTTACGAATGGAGTATTGATGAACCAAAGAAGCCGGCACTAGAAGATCTAGTAGGTGTATTTGTGAACGAATCATGAGATAGATTCGCAAGGATAGAAGAAAGATTTGATGCACGGATGAAGGCCTTGGAGTTACAAGTTGGGCAGATTTCCGAGTATATAAGGAATCAACATAAAAGGATCAATATCCAAGTACCACTGAAGTGTATCCAATGGAGCAGTGTTTGACAATTCAATTGAGAAGTGGAACGGAATACGAGAGACCAAGCATGTCGGTGGTGGAGGAAGATGAAAATGAGAGGAAAGATGAAGAAGATGTGGTGGAGAAAAATGAAGATGAAGTCGAACAAAAAGGGGCTGAGAAGCCAAAATCGAATTCTAAACCTTCACTTCCATTTTCAATTTCTTCTCTTCCTTTTCCTCAACGGTTTCAAAAGAAAAGGCTAGATGCTCAATTCGCTAAATTTTTGGAAATTTTTAAGAAAATTCACATTAACATTCCTTTTGCAGATGCTTTGGAACAAATGCCAAACTATGCCAAATTCTTGAAAGATGTAATGTGGAAGAAAAGAAAAATAGCGGATTATGAAAGAGTGAATCTTACGGAGGAGTGTAGCGCAATCTTGCAACAAAAGCTGCCACAAAAGTTTAAGGACCCGGGGAGCTTCACAATTCCTTGCGAAATTGGAGGATCAATTTTTGATCGGGCTTTGTGTGACCTTGGGGCAAGTATAAATTTGATGCCGCTGTCCATCTTCAAGAATCTTGGTCTTGGTGACGTGAAGCCTTCCACCATCTCATTGCAATTAGCGGATAGGACAATAACGTACCCCAGGGGAATCATCGAGGATGTGCTAGTCAAAGTCGATCGATTTATCTTCCTTGTAGATTTCGTGGTTCTTGACATGGAGGAAGATCATGATGTGTCTCTGATTTTAGGACGACCATTCTTAGCCACGGGACGAACATTGATTGGCGTGCAAAAAGGGGAGCTCACCTTGCGAGTAAATGACGAACACATCGTGTTCAATATTTACAAGGACATGAGATTCCATGAGGAAAGAGAGAATTGCAGTTTTGTTGAAGTAGTGGGTACCTATGGTGATGATCGAGAAATACCAATGAAGATGTACCATAGAAAGGCGAGGAAACGGCAAGATGAAAGACGAATCGAAGAGGAGGAAACCGGGCACGACCGTGCTGTAGCGCACGGTCTGACCGTACCCGGCAATAAAAAGGTTCTGGACAATAGGGCACGACCGTGCCCAGCCGGCTGATGGAAATGGAAGTGGAGATCAAGGAAAAATTCCCTCCATGACAGGTACGTTTTCATCTCGTCCGGCTGAAGACGTTAAACTTAGCGCTGTTTGGGAGGCAACCCAATTAGCCATTTCTTTCCAAGTTTTGAGTCTTCTTTGGAATTGTAGACTTTAAGTTTGGGGGGATGGTTTGCATCACATGAGTAGTTGCATTATAGGTTTATTGTTTTAACATATTTATTTATTTTGTTTTTAGGATGATAGATGATCTTGTGATTAGGAGATATGATTGAATTATTGAGTTTTAAGAAACATGAATTGAGTAAAATAAATGTGGGGATATATTGCTTGATTGAAGTTCAAAGTTCGTTCTGAATTTTAGGTGAATATATTTGAGCATGCAATGATTGTGTAGTTTTGAGGAGTATGAAAATAAGCTTGTGAGATTTGAGTCTTGACTTGATATTACACCAAGTCTTATTTTCTTGATTGTGTGGTTATCGATTATCTTGTATATACCTCTAGAACTTGCTTTGGTATCTCCTTCGAGATTACAAGTACGTGTGAATTTTTGAAAATGATATAAGGCCATCTTTGTTTTGATTAGTCACTTAGCCAAATAATTTCTTACCAAATTCGATATATTTCCTTAGTTAGCCCTGTTGAGCCTTTAAGCCTTATCTTTTCGTAGCCAAATAATTGGGTAAATTACCAGCTTTTATTTTGAGCCTACCCATGATTTTGAAGCTCAATTGAGAAGTGATAGGTGAAAGGAGTATAAATATAATGGGGAGTATATGTGGAGTTGGAGAAAGAATTTGGTGGAGGATATCAAAAAAAGATGATAAAAGAAAAAAAAAGGAGAAAAAAAAAGAGAAACCAACACTTGGGTTGTAGAGGTGATTGTTAGAAGGAAATTTTTTGCATGAGTTGTGCCTATTTTTTGATATGTTTTAGATATTTTGTTGAGTTGTGCCTTTTCTGGAACTCAATTGAATAATTATTTTTGACATATCTCTGGAACTCATGTTTTGGGAGAAGTGGTCATTTGAAGAGACCTCATGAAGATAGAAAATTCATGATTTGAGTTGAACTTTGTGGAGGAGCTTCAGATATCTATTTTGAGTAGTCACTTTTATCCAAATTTTTCCTACCCTGTCCAAAGAGCCTCATTGCGTCCAAATAAAGTCCTTTTTGATTCTTAATATTCACATGTACAAACGTGGTGGAGAAGTGAGACAATTTGTAAGCTTATGGTAGGTTTTACTTGATTTATCGTTTTGAGCGTATACACATCCTATTTTTAAACACCTTTGAGCGTGAGTGATACACTTTTACCTTGTGAGGTTCATTACTCCTTGAAAGTACATGATTATGAATTGTTTGAAGTATTCATTAGAAGTTTGGATGAATTTTTGATATCAATTAGGTGTATATGATCTATAGTTTGATTTACTTAAATTCATGGTTCGA
Source organism: Scutellaria minor (assembly GCA_954870855.1). Taxonomy (NCBI): domain Eukaryota; kingdom Viridiplantae; phylum Streptophyta; class Magnoliopsida; order Lamiales; family Lamiaceae; genus Scutellaria; species Scutellaria minor. The sequence goes on from OX940729.1 coordinate 9,643,839, forward strand.
GCTTCTTCGAGTTGTGTGTTTATTTTTCTTTATGAATGTTAGTTGAGTAGTTGATGTTGCTCGAGGACGAGCAACAATTCAAGTTTGGGGGATTTGATAAGTATCGTTTTTCACATATTTTTGCGTATGTTTATGTATTCATTTGAATATGTTTAGATACGTTTTTATGGTGATTTCTTATATTATATTGTATAAGTTGCATTTGACGGGTTTGTGCTTAGTTTCATGATTTTGATGAGAAAAGTACAAGTTTCAAGTATAATTGATAATCAAGGAAGGAATCATAGAAAAACGAGGAAGAATAGAAGTTGAAATACGAGATCGCAGAGAGTGCAGGCCATGACCGTGCCGTGGGACCCGACCGCGACAGTGTCGTAGGGCACGACCGTGCACCAGTATACAGTGGTGGGGCACAGTCGACCGTGCCATGTAGCACGACCGTGCCCGGATGAATAGCGATTTGAAGAGTTTTGTTTTTTTTGGAGTGTTTTGATCTCTTACTTCACTTGGAAGACTCCCAAAACCTTATAAATACTCAACATGAAAAGAAATAGAGGGATAGAGAGAGAGAGATTCATAGAGAAAAATACGAGAGTCTGAGAAGCATCGAGAGGATTTGAAGAAGAATTCAAGAGATTGAGGAATCGCGAGATCGTCGTCAATAGAGTTTTTAATCTTTTCTTCCCTTGTTGAATATTAGTAGATATGATATTTCCAATCTTGTCTATGAGTTTGTTTATAATCATATCTATCTAATTTTCTAGGGTTTCTAGGGCTTGTTAGTAATTTGATTCGAATCTTGGTGGATCTTTAATTTCAATTCAATGTTCATGATCTTTTATCCTATTTGTGTGTTTATGAGTTGATTGCTTGTTTGATTGTCCGACCGGTAATTGAGCATGTTTTAGTAATTAGATCAAGATTCGGGAGATGAGATTTAATTATGGAAGAATAAACACATGATACATAAAAAGACTTAGATCGAGAGATTAAGGAATTTATGTGATGAGAAATCAATCTTAGGTACTTTTGGGAGTTGTTATGTTTCAATCAGATTGAGTAGGGATACCTCTGGTCACATAATAATCAATCGGTTAACTGACTCGGGAGAGCTGTTAATTCGACATATGTGATTGCTCATATAGGATGATTGATTAATGAACTTGAATTGGTTAAAGTGATGTTTTGATGAGAATTAGATGAAAACATGTCCTAGAACCTATCTTAGATATCTGTTATTCTTGAGTGAATTTATCTGCATAGTTATTTTTCTGTTGAATTAATCTGCAATCATTGTGATTTGATTTTCCTAGATAAAGTTGAGAACTAAATTTGAGTAGTTAGTTAGTTCCTAGATAGCCAGTCTCTGTCAGATCGACCTTGCTCACCACTTCTACATCCTACACCGTACACTTGCGGGAGTAACTAAAAGAAATTAGTGAACATTGCTCTTCTTATTTAAAAAGGCTTTCTTTAGCATTTTTTAACCTCATATTTTTATTACCAAAAGTTTGTTTATTCCTATCTTTAAGGTAAACTTTCAACCTAAACAACTTATGTTGCAGATTTTTCATACCCCAACACCAGTAAAATAAGACCAATTTTGCTGCACAGTCTTGAAAATTATGATGTAAATTCCAGACATGCAAAAATCTGAATGAAGATTTAACCATAGAAGAAACTTTTTGAAAATGTATCAATAAAGGGTAATGATTAGAAAGACCCTTTCTTCAGATGCCTAATCTCGAACTTATTAAAAATATTCAACCAAGAAGTAGAGATACGAGCCCTAACATGCATTTCAAAGACCACAATCCATATATTTAAGTTTCAACACCCCACCACTTTTTTTTTCACAAGAATGTAGGATAGTATTAAAATCACCACTAACCATCCAAAGATCCAAACAATACTTAACATGTCTCAAATCATTTCACAAAACCAACCTATCTTTTATAGCACAAGAAGCATACACATAGGTATAAAAGAAAGAAACATCAAAGGATTTATCAACAACTTTACAATCAATCATTTGATTAGAGCTATATTGAATATCTAAAAGAAGAGGATTGTTCCACATCACCCAAATTTTACCATTAGAATTAGCAACCATATTTTGAAACCTAAGAGATTGTATAAGAAACAAGTCAGTTTCTCTTTCTTTGTTTCCAAAACAACACAAATTTTAGGTTTATTAACACTAATAAGATATTTCAAATAAGAATTAGTTTTTTTATTTCCTAAACCCCCAACATTCCAAGTTAAAATTATACATTAATAATAGGGAAGGACTCACGTATAACAATGTTTCCTCATTTCCTTGTTTGCATAACAATAGGACTTGTAACTGCTTTCTTTTTTTCCCTTTTCATCCTTCTTTTAGCAGTCTTGGACTGTTGAGAGTATCCTACTTGACTATCTATTGAAATAGATAGTCTATGCAATACCTCCTTTAGGTCCTCACCCTCCTGACCTTGTTTTGAGGTAGTAAGATCTTCTCCAGAATCCTCATTAATAGGTTCAAACACCACATTTTCATCATTAATATCAAAATTATAATGTGAAGATAAATTAGTAAAAATTGTTTTATGAACAATAAAGATATCATCATTTCCCTCACCAATTTTCCCTTTTCCTTTATCCAATTTACTAATGCTGGTTCCCTTAGTAGATATATAAAAAAAAAAACCGGATTTTTTGACTCAAAAACAAGAATAGCATCAGAAAACTTAAAAATAGAAGGTCCGGCACCACAATATTCAGAAATCATAGGGACAACTTTTTGCAGATCATTAGCGTCCTTATTCTCATTAAATCCCCCAACCTCCTTAGGGACCCATTGTTTCTCAGAGTGCATTGTAGTATCAAGGTTTTTTAAATAGTTTTTTTTAGGGGTTTTGACAATTTCAAACTTTAAGTTTTCGGGTTGGCAATTTAGGACAATAACTTTTCGGGCTTCGCGAATTTTATCCAATTTCAGCTTGAATCATTCAATTGGGTCGAAATTGCACATGAACTCGCCAATTCGGGCTTTACGAACCAATTTCGCTGATGTGGCATTTCTAATTTTAAAAAATTCCTTTCATGTGGATAAAATTTTTAATTTTGTATATTTTTTGAATAAAAAAATCAAAGAATAAAAAAAATTGTGGACTCTTTATCTTTTCCTCTTTGCCTAATTTCTCCGCTCCGGCCACCGTCACCAGCTGTGCCATCGCCAGCATCCTCAATGAGTCGAAAGAGAGATGAGATATTTAAATGTGTAGTTATCCCTTTCATTTCGCTAGTGATTTCATCGAAATCAGCAACCATTTTCTGCAAATTGTGAGAAATGAGAATTTCCTTCTCTAAATCACTGATTAACATAAAGAGATATCTCTGCAAATTCCTGGCTTTTCTCTTATCTGAATGTCTGCAAATTCCTGGATTTTCTGAGATTGAGGAAGAAGATAAACTTGATGAAGAAGATGAATTTTCATTTTTTAGTTTTTTTTTTTTTGTTATATCTAATTTCCAAATTTTTTTAATATTTTTTTAATTTCCAAATTTATTATGTTACACATATGCAAAATTGGTCAAAATTTACCCGAAAAGCTAGAATTGACGAGCTCACGTGTGATTCACGTGCAAATTCTGCTCAATTAAACGAATTGGGCTGAAATTGGGTAAAATCCGCAAAGCCGAAAAGTTATTATCCTAAATTGCTGGCCCAAAAACTTAAAATCTGAATTTTCCAGACCCTCTAATTTACTGAAAAAAAAAAAAAAACTCTTTTCTTTAATACTCATCATTGAAACATTGTTCGATCTTATGGTCAAGATGCTTACATTTAGAGCAATAATCAGGTACCTTTTCACATATAAATTTCCGAGTAAACAAATGATCCCCACAACCTATGTAAACTTCTTTAGGAAAAGATTTTAGACAAGTCTAGTTCAACACATGCCCTAGCTATACTTGGCCTTTTTATATCCGCAGTAAGTTCATCAATTCTAAGAGGTTCTCCAACCAACCCAACAATTTTACATAGAGCTTTTTTATCAAAAAAGATGTAAAGGTAATTTAGGCAAAGAGATCCGAATAGGAGCAATATTTGATACAGTGTACGTATCAAAATCAAAAGACCATTGAAAACCCTCATAGGATACCCCTCAATATGGAATTTTTGTTTAGCCCAAAACTTTTGAAAATCCTCATCATTAAACAATTTAATCATAACATGTTTAAAATTTATAGATCCAATAAAAACAGCACCCGTAAAACCAAAACTCGAAAGTTGAGTTTGACTCTTTGGAAAAGCAAGAGAACCATGAGAAAACTTACCTATTAAAATATGTATAAACATAAAAACACAATATTATATATATATATATATATATATATATAAAACACCTACTTTAATAAGAAAACTAAAATTATCTAATATAATTATTTTTATACACTATAAGAAAAATAAGTTTTTGCGACAACATTTGTTGTCGTAAATAAGTTTTTTTCATTGCTTTTTGTGACAATGTATTGTCAATTTATATTAGCATTTTTTGCGACAGTTTGTTGTTGGATAACTAGTTTTTTCATGACAACTTTTGTTGTTGCAAAAAATCTTATCACAAATATCATTTTTTCTTGTAGTGATATATACTTATATTATGTCATTGAAATACTCTTTAAATCTATATTAATATGAAATTAATTTTTGTCGAAGATTCAAAATATTCAAAATTTTAGAAAAAAAAAAACCCAAAGCATGTTTTTTTTATAAGAGTGTGGAATGTTAAAAGAACTTTTACATTTTATAATCAAAATATAAATCGAAATAAACATTAAAAACTTTACTATCCTCTATAGGATTAATATGAGAATAACAAAAAAAAAATGGATGAAACAAATAAAATTATTAATATTTTTACACAAAAACTTCTATACACATGGTGCACGAATTTGGAATCTGTGCACTTGGGTCGACCCAACCACCACACACCGCCACATGTCTGCATGTGCCACCAAGTGGCACACAAATTCACCCGAATATGTTCTCAAGTATCATACTTTTATGTTATGTTAGTCATACATTTTAGTAATGTTAGTCATACATTTTAGTTATGTTAGTCATACGTTTACTAATGTTAGTTGTACCTTAACATAGGTATGATATTTGTACATAAAGGTATGACTAATATAACATAAATGTATGACTAACATAGTATAAAGATTAGTGAGATTTTTTTTTAAGTTAAATTATTAATGCACTAATATTATGATATCTAGACATAAATGTATAACTAATATAATATAAAGGTATGACTAACATAAAATAAAAGTTAGAGAAAAAAAAAAAAGTAAAAGCATGGATCCAGGTCAAATCCGACCCGAATAAATAGATCTAAAATCAATACACCAATTGCACAGAAAACCTACCCATACTTTTATAGTAGTAGTAATCTATACTATACTAATAACAGATAAGTTGGAAAAATTTACCGGAATGCCACTTTTCCGCTAAAAAATATCACATCACAATGCTGACTGTGTAAATATTTTTTTTTCTTTTAATGTTTCATGACTCAATAATTTTTAATCTATCTTTCTCTCCAAGCCTCTTGAATCAAACTTACCCTACAAGCCATTAAATTGTCTTTTTCTCCAAGGATTTTAAATTAGGCTTCTCCTACAAGCCATTGGATTGTCTTTCTCTCCAAGACTCTTGAATCAAACTTTCCCTACAAGCCATTGGATTATATAAGTAAAGATGTGTGTGGTTGTTTCAACAAAAACACTTTCACATATGTGAGATGGTCTTCTAAATTTTCGTCGTTATAAATTTTAGTTCTCCTCTTTTTCCTCTTACTTTTTTCTTCTCTGATCTATGATGAAGTTTTTGTACCTTCCCAATATCAATTGTTAGGAGTTTATGGTTGGGATGAATTCATCCATATGAAAATTTGAGTTATATCAATCAAGGTACATACCTCAATTATCTGTATATTCATGAATTTTCATTTTGATTACCCTGGAAAAATGAAAAAAAAAAAAAAAAAAAACTACCAATTCAAAGAATTGAGAATAAAAGTCAAGTATTTATTGGGTTTCCTAAGAGCTTTTGGATAATTCTTCTGTAGGAGCACAATTAACTTTTGAAAATTCACAACAAGCCAACAATTGAAAAAAGAAATGAGCTAATTAAGTATAGTGCGAAGGAATTTGGTCTCATAATTAGTAATTTGACATTCTAAATATTGAATTAATTGAATTGGAAGTTAGAGAATTATATAAAAAAAGTTCTCCTCAAAAGATAGATACGGTTTTATAAAACAATCGGTGAAACAACTATTCCATGATCAATAGACATATACGTAAAATTCCAAACAATAATGATTGAAATATAAAATCAGACATATACGGCTTTATATTGTACCATTATAAATAGTGTTATTCAACAGTGTGTATATATATATAAATATATATATATATGATGCTCATATATTATGTAATTATGATTAAAATTGTACTATATTAAAGTAATTGAATTATATTGCAAGACGCGCAACGCGCGGGTACACTACTAGTTGTAATAATAGTAATAGATATATATATACTTCCTTTGGCCAATAACAATTAATTTATAGGTTTATATTTTTTTATTAAAAATAAATTTCTTGAAATCTGTGATCCCTTATAAATTTTCTAATTAGTTGAAGTCTTAAATAGCTAATTTATTAAGATTATATTCTGACAAAACGATGACAGGGTAGATTCAAAATACATAGCTATATACAAATATGTTAATTGATCCGACAATTGGAAGATAATATAATTAGGCGATATGATTATAATATTCTAGTATAGAATCAAATATCAAATAGATTTGTCTGAACAACATTATGAAAGTTGGTCAGATAACATGTTACCAACTTGTATGGTATAATTTTTTATTTATCAATTATAGCATGTAATTAATATTATAAAAATATTCCAATCTAATAATGTCCAATTGGAAGAGCCAAGAGTAGTTCATGTACAATTTTTTTTTATGTCGCTTTAAAATATGAGAATGGATAGTGTGGATTAAGGTCCCTTAAATGTACACTAATTTAGTTCCTAATTTATGTACACTAATTTAGTTCCTAATTTAGTTTCTGCTACCCAATACTATCCATTAAGGTCCCTAAAATGTACACTAATTTAGTTCCTAATTTAATTTATGCTACCCAATCTTAGGGGTGGGAATAATTCAAACTACTCGACAGAGATCTATAACCCAGTCTATTATTGACTTAGTTCAGCCCAATTTATTTGGTAACGAGTTAGACTAAGATTTTTTTTATGAAACCTATTTATGAAAACAGACTAGGCTCGAGTCTTAAAAATGACTTAATAGGTCGGCCTACTTATATTATTTATATGAAAATATATGATACATTTTATATTTTTTATGATTTTATATATCAGTAGCCTAATTTATGTTTTACGGTTTTTATATTTTATGTTGTTTTCATGCATCTCGATGTAATTCTTTAAGTTTAATTGGAAGTTAATTTATTTTTGAAAAAGAAAATTCATACCAGATAATTTTGTAGGTTTTTAATAGGCTTTTAATTGACTTTATGCCAGACTTATCAACAAAACAGATCAAATTTGGACTAAAAAAAACTTTCATAAACAGTAGGCCAGATTTAAATCTAATATTTAGACTTCAAACTTAGACCAACAAACAAAAAGTCTAGCTTGGACAAATCTTAATTGGTTTCTTAATTAGACGTTGTACACAAATAATCATGATTAGTTTAATTTATCAACTTTAGTTCAAAATATTGTCCAATTTTATTCTTTCTTCATCTGAATTTATAAGGTTCTTTAGAAATGGACATCTTACTCACACGTAAACCCATAAATTTGACAATGCACAACCACTTACATACATGATCATCATTTTATATTGTGGCAAAATTTTGGTGAGAACTTACGAATCTCATTTCATGAGACGGATCGGGTCAGGTTGATTAATATTTGTCACGTAATATTTTTGTATGTATTAGACAATATTGTTATATATATCATATAATATTTGTAAACAATTATAATTTGGATAACTAATATTATGTAGTATATGTATATAATACAAAATATTTTCTGATATACAAAAAAATATAGGAGGCGCTCTGGTCACTAGCTCCGGCGAGAAGGAGAGAAAAACAGAAGAGAGAGAAAAGTTGGCTAGGTTTAGGGTTTAGGGTTTGGATGCGGTTTTTTGTCATTTTCCGGCAAATGAGACATCGGAATCGAAATCTGAGATCTATCTAGACTCATCTTAACGAGACCTACGTTCTGTACGAAAATCGGCCAAAACCGATAAAGTTGATTTTTCCGGCCACCGGCGTCGGCGCCGCGGTGGTGCGCCGCAGGTCAGAAAACAGAGGAGACAGAGAGAGAGAGAGGAGGGAGGAGAGAGAGACTTATGTGTTTTCATCGCTTTAGGCTCATTCGGAAAAACGGTGATTTTTGAATCGAAAGAGCCCTTATTTATAGATTTCAAAAAATTACTATTTACCAAAAATATCTCGTTTTACTATTCACCTAAAATATCTTTCGTTTCTCCGAATCTTCGTATTTTGCCCTTTTCTTCGCCATTTGAGCTACGAGTCTCCGATTGACCTCTAATTCATTTCTATCTTCTCATTTTTCCATTACGCATCTAATGGTAACATAATAATCTATGTTCCACGACTAATTTTTATTTCCATCTAAAACATGCATTAATCACGTATCTGAAACGCATATAATTAAATTAAACAGTCAAGATTAACGCACATAATAATTCAATTAAGGGTTTAATATTTAATTAACCAATTATGCTTCATTTTTTCCTGGGCGCTACAACATCAAATGCTTAAGTGGCTTGTGGAAAAGAAAGGGCAAAGAAGAGATTTATCTTTTATATTTTGTAATGAACTCTTATGTCCTAAGAGTTTTAGTTTCATAAGTTCTATTTAGGGGTAGAAAAGACATTTTTTAGGTGATCTCTCTCCCCTCTTTCTCTCTCTAGGGACCAAAACTCATGGTCAATCTCTAATTCTCTACATACACACATTCTAAGTTTTAGCTCTCCTCAAGTTTTTTCTCTCTAGTTTTTCTCTTGAAGAATTACATGGAGATAATTAATCAAAGAATGAGTGGCTAAATTTCTCTCCAATTCAAGAGTCGTTTAATTCGATTGCTATCATTGTGAGGTTTTTGTGCTTGATTTTATTTCTTACTTTATTTCAAGTATCTGTTGATTCATGATTTAATTTCATATAGTGATATATAGTTTGGGTTGATTTGACAATTCAATTTGAATTATATTTTGCTAATGTTATCCATGAGTTTTTATTTATATGTTGTTGGGATGTATGATTGATGAATGATTGGTACTTAGTAGCAATAGGTTGATTATGTTTTTGCTGAGACTGTGTAATTGCCTAATGAATTAATGGGACTAACGGAACATAGACTTAGTAATACAGCTATCTTGATTATTAGGTTCTAGATTTCACTTTAGGTTTAACTGTTTTCACCGGAGCTTAATGTGGTTGCTATTTAATTTGGAAAACGTCAATTAGTTAATAGCTAGTTTTGATTGGATGCTGGGTTCGATCAATTAAATTGGGAAAACATGGACTTCTCTACAACTTCGTGTTTAGTCTAAGGTTAAATGCTTGAAAGTGCAAGAAGATATTTGTAGCCTATGATCGGTAATGCAATCGAATATCGACATACTTGAATCGGAACTTCGTGAGGTTAATCTCTTTCATATTTTTTTCATCATTCATTGCTTGTTTCATTCATATTTTATTTGATGTTTTCTTAGTTTAGTTAGTTTAGCTTCATTAGTTTAGTAGATATCAAAAATCCCCCATTTTTTGGTTCATTTTATGCTCAAAAGAATTAAACATTGTTCCTTGAGGATCGACCCTACTTGTGGTTATACTCATTCATTTGCTCATTTCGGAGTATGATTTTATTTTTGTTGGTCTAACAAACCAATCAATACCTCAATTAATTTTGAAAAGAAAAAATTGCACATTTTATTTACAAAAAAAGAAAAAAATTTCTTGAAGTTTTAAATCCAATGTACAGTCGTTTTTAATCTAAATACTTTTAAATATACTTCAAAAAAATCCTATGTAAATCACCCTATTCCCCAAATCGTGATCTTGATATACACGATATGATGTTTGTGTATTAAGGGTAATTTAGACAATATTTAGCCATATCAAATAGATATAAAAGTTGTTTATTTTGCATAATTATTATCTATTATCGGTAGAAAGAAAATATTCTTAGGTAGAACCATTTTTACAAAAGTAAATGACATATATGATATGGGTATTTAAAACTTACTACCAAAAGAAAATCTCATTTCACAAAAGTAAATGACACATGCAATATTATTAGGAATTGATTATTTAGATTTTAATGACACAAAACAAGTATGTAATAGGAATTTAGAGTACCCATAGTTTTCACAATATTTAAGTAAAACATAAGTAGAAGAGTTTTTTTTTTTCCAGTAAATTAGGGGGTCAGGTAATTTTGGAATTTAAGTTTTCAGGCCAGTAATTTAGGACTTTAATTTTTCGAGGTTTGCAAATTTTACCCAATTTCAGCCCGAATCACTCAATTGGGATGAAATTGCACGTGAAACACATATGAGCCCTTAATTTCAGGCTTTCCAGGCACAATTTGCAATGGCGGTGGTCAGGAAACTAAGTGAGGAGGGAGATGATGAATAACATCATCCCATTTCTTTTTCCAATTTACCTTTTCTTTTGATTTTTTTTTCTTGTAAAAACAAACTATTTTGTCCAAAAATAAATTATTATTCATGATTCATATTATAAAATCACTTATTTAATCTCGAATCTTTTATTAATTTACTCTTTTGTTTTTTGATTTTTTGTTGTATAATTGTATATTAATGGTAATATTTGTAGTAACAAATATAATTTATTAAGTTTTTATAATAAAAATTAATGGGAAAATTGCAAATTTAGTACAATCATTCACCATTTAGGAACATTATCTTTTCACGCTTTAAAATTGAGATAGTCTCTTTACAAAATTGACGAATGTATGACAAATCAGCCCAAATCGACGAATTTCGTGCTAATTCGCAAGAGAATATCATGTGCTTTTGATAATTCGGGCTTCTCGCTGACATGACTTTGGGTTCATAAATTAATTCGATTTATAAATTCCACCTCACTAAATTAAAAATCACGCAAATTAAATGCCACGTAAAAAAAAACCACGATGAATATCCAAATCACCATTTGAAATATACAGATTATTAGAAAATTCACTAAACAAACCCTATACTAACGCAGAATTCCCAAATCAATTTCTCTCTGAAATTGATACTTGTGATCACCTGATCTTGAGAATTTGTCAAGAGGGGCGACAGAAAAGAGGGGTGGCTCTCATCGATGAAGAAGATGGAGATCTGGAGATGGAATGGGGAGATTGATTTCTTGCCTGCTCGGTTGATGTTGGGCGGCTGATTTCTTACCTGCTCGGTTGATGCTGGGTGCCATCAAAGGAAAACTCGGAGAATTCTCCCTTTGTAATATCAGACATTTTCAAATTCTACAAAATTAAATTTAAGATATTGTATTGGTAATTATCTATCTTATAATGACAATTATTCACTTCACGAGATAAATAGACGTACATATCCAAAATCCCATAAATATGTGCCAACTAAGAAAATATAATCTATGTATAATAGAATCAAAGCACAAGATCATGTAATAATAATAAAACTAAAGATACTATTGTAAATTTCCAAATAAGAGTTAACACTACAATTTTTATTTTAAGATGATATTAAACTGTTGCAACTCATCACTAGATTTATCAAGTCTCAGTAATGTCTATAAGTTTGGAATTCTAGGTATATGTGTACTAAATATGTAGTACCCCGGACCAAAAACAAAGCATAATTGGTTAATTAAATAATTAAACCCTTAATTAAAATATTTTATGCGCGTTAATTCTTAATTGTCTCTGTGCGTTTCAGATATATGCTAAGACACGAATTAGACCGATGAAAACTCTAGATGTGGAACATAGAATACTTTTATACCATGAGATGCGCAATGGAAAAATGAGAAAATAGAAACAAACTAGAGGTCAATCGGAGACCCGTAGCTCAAATGGCGAAGAAAAGAGCCGGATATAAAGGTTAGGTAAAATGAAAGGGTAAAATCCGGACGAACGGTAAAACGGAAAAATAATATTTTAATGAATGGTAATTAAAATTTACTTGGTAAATAGTAACTTTGAAAATCTATAAATAGGGGCTCAGCCAATTCATTTTTCATCATTTCTCCGAACGAGCCGAAAGCGATGAAAACGAGTAAGTTTCTCTCTCCTCTCTCTTCTTCCCTTTTTTCGATCTCCGGTGCGCCACCACTAGCGCCGACGCCGCCACTGTTGCCGGAAAAGTCGCCGGAGCGCTGCCGGTGGTGGCCGGAAAAATTGAAAGTGGTCGATTTCAGCCGATTTTCGCACACGACGTTCGTCTCGTCGAGACGAGTCTAGAATAGGTTTCGGATTTCTCGTTCGCCAGGGAATGGTAAAAAACTGACCCAAAAACCCTAACCCTAGTTTTGGTGTTGCGAATGTGGTAACGAAGGATTTTGCGATGAAGTTTTGGGTACTATTCACCACCGAAATCCGGCGAGGGGTGGCCGAAAGTGGTAGCCGGCGGCGAGAGGTTTCCGACGGCCTTGGTGGCGGCGGCGGAGGGCGGTGGCGCCGCGGCTAGTGGCACCGGGAAGAGGGGCAGTCGAGCAGGCCGGCGACGGGAGAGCTGGGCGCGAGCTGCGCGCACCGGGTAGCAGTCTGCCAAGTTTTCTCGGCCACCTGCCCAGCGCCGGGTGCCGCTGCCGAGTTTTCTCAGCCACCCACCGAGACCGCGCCACGCTGCCGAGTTTTCTCGGCCAGCTGCCGAGCCATGGCCTAGCCGCCGTGTTTTTTCACCCGACGCTGGGTACGCGCGTGCCACGTCGCCCGCAACGCCGTGTTTTCGATCTGAACCCCATTTTCTCCACCGTACGTCGACATCGAGTCGTCGCCGACGAGATGTCGTTGACCGAGGGTCGTGGGCCCGGTCAAAGTCAACCCTTTGACCAAAATTACCAAAATACCCTGAACCTAAAATGCTCCGTTTGAGCTCGTTTTAACTCCGATCGAACTCATTTTTTTTCCGCCGTGATCCAAATTTCATTCTCTATCATCTCCGCTACATGGATTGATTATCCATTCTCGTTTCTTCAACTCCGATCTTTAGAGCTCTAGATCCATCGCGTATTTAACGATTATTTCTCCGCCGGAGTCTTTTACAGCTTTAATTATAATTATTAAGGATTTAAGAAACGTTATAACTTATGTAGGTTACTTGTTGGATTGAGCGTTGAGTTATCAGACTTTGGGACTTGCTATTCGAGCTCCGAATTATCAGATCTTTGGTCCTTGCTACTCACGTGGTAACCACTGAACAAGGTGGGGGTAACTTCTAAACCCTAACACTCATGTTTCTATTATTAAATGCATTAATGACAGTTACCTATTATGTAAATCTACTGTTTATGAAACGATTCTTAATCGCTATACTCTGAATATAAGATTTGCAAAATGTTGAGGTTCATGTACTGTACTTACATGTGATGGTTTTTATGGATATACATGCATGTAATATCTATGCTACGAAGGGACTTCGGTCCATAACTGTGCTACGAAGGGACTTCGGTCCATAACCGTGCTACGAAGGGACTACGGTCCATAATTGTGCTATGAAGGGACTTCGGTCCATTTCTATATTATGTGTCTCTATGTTATGTGTTATGCAATCTACGCATTGTCTTTATTTCTTGTATTTGTAAGTGTTCGAAAGACTCAACAGTTTAATGACCATTATAACCTGAAATTACTCCCACGAGTGTATTCAACGCACTCACCCCTATTCTGTACTCACACTACAGGAGATGAGGAGAATCTTGATGCGTAGAGAGAGGGGTGTCTTATCAGCTATGTCCATCTTCTGGTTTTGCCTTTTTAAACCTATGATGAACGTTTGAAATAGAAAACTGTATTTTTCCCTTTCTTTGTAAAGGACCCAGATGTTTTTCCACTGCGTAAGGTTTAAAAACTTTATCTATCGGTGATATCCGATGTTTCAAGCGTACCGTTTCTTATCCTCTCCATTTTCTTTCTATTTATTATCATGTTCGCCTTTTTCCCCTTTCTTTCTTCACGCCCAAAAAAAAAAAACTCTGATATTTTTAACGAAAGATTCTGGGGCGTGACAAAAACTCCATAAAATCAGAATTACATAAACGCCTAAAAAGCCAACAATTCATTTGAACATATTTGAGACTAATTAGAACTCAATAAATTTTATCAAAATATAAATATTAACCTATTTCTTTATGCATAATAATAGACTAATTAGGCAAGAAGCATTAACAAGATAAAAAGGATAAAATATCACATCTTCTCAGCAATCTGATGTGATGTATTTAATTACCATCAATTATTATTTATTTTATCTTTGGGAATAGATCTATATTCATATTAGTTCTACAGACTGAATATTTCTAAATAAATTAGTCACATATCTCTTCATGTTCTCTCAACCTTAAATGAAAACATGAGCAGTTTCTTTTTCCCTTCATGTGAATCTCATTGCTAAATTGACTAAAGTTTTTCGATAAAATGCAGTGCATGCATCAGCCATATAATTTATCTATCAAGTGCTATATAATATATATCATTATGTCTAAAACAGAAAATTACTAATTTACAAGGTCAAATCTGAATTTTAAAACTATTGCATCAGATTGTGATCAATAAATTGATTCGAGGAGATATACCTTGCAGGAAAGACACGATTCTTTTCTAAGACACAACTCAGTTTCGGGTAGAGGCTCGTGCTGATAACGTGTTGTAAAATGGATTATCACGAACGTCTTGTTAGCTCATGAGAATCAACACATCAACATACAATAGTTTGTAATGAATATAAGATGATAATATAGAGTAGATAATAGTGGCAACCAAAATAACTAATTTTATTAAAAATGAATCCAATATATATACATGTCTCAAGAATTTGAAGGATCATTATAAATGAAGAGCCAAAGAACAAGAACCTTAAAAGCTCTAGAGTAATGTCCACATTAAAATAAATAAATATAACACTCCCCCTTGGACATTACGACTTGATGTACATGTCTCGTTAAAAATTCGCTAGAAAAACCCAATGGGAAAAAAAAATAGACAAGAAAAGAGTACATGACATACGGTCTTTATTGTGTTACACTAGCTGCCTCATTAAAAACCTTTGACTAAGAAAACCCTATGGGAAAAAACTTAGTCAAGGAAAAAAAGTACAACCATTGGTCTTCAGGACCCAACCTTCAGGGTTGTTTTGAAGTTGTCGCTCTCCCTGAAGACAATAGTCATCCAAACTTAAACATCCCAATACCATGGACATATTTTTCAAAAGTAGATGAAGGTAGGATTTCGTGAACAAATCTGCAAGATTGTCACTAGAGCGTACTTTTTGTATAATAATTTCACCACTCTTCTGGAGCTCATGTGGATAAAAGAATTTAGGGGCTATGTATTTCGTTAAATTTCCTTTAACATATCCATTACTCATATGTGCAACACAAGTTGCATTGTCCTCATAAAGAATAGTAGGGGATACATCAGTTTTAGTAATGCCACATGATTTACAAATGTGTTTTATCAAAGATTTTAGCCATACACATTCTTGTGAGGCTTCATATAAAGGAATAATCTCTAAGTGGTTTGAGGAAGTGGTAACCATAAATTATTTGACAGACTTCCAAGAGATTGCAATACCACCACAGAGAAAAACATAACCAGTCTGGGATCTGGCATTATGAGGATCAGACATATAACCAGCATCTGAGTAACCTACCAATGACTTATTTTGATTTCTTGTATATAGTAAACCAAGATCCTGTGAACCTTGAAGATACTGAAAAATATGTTTAATGTCATTCCAATGTCTCCTTGTATGAGAATCACTAAATTTTTCTAGTAAATTTACCACAAATGCAATATTTGGTCTAGTGCAATTTGTAAGGTAAAGTAATGCACCAATTGCACTTAAGTAAGGAACTTCCAATCCTAATATATCCTCAGTATCTTTTTTAGGTCTAAAAGGATCTTTATCCACTTCTAAGGATCGAACAACCATTGGTGTACTAAGTGGATGAGACTTATCCATGTAAAATCTCTCCAAAACCTTCTTTAAGTAGGTTGATTGGTGTATGAAAATTCCTTCAAGGAGGTGCTCGATCTACAGGCCGAGATAAAATTTGGTTTTTCCTAAAATTTTCATTTCAAATTTAGTCTTTAAGTTCGAACTAACTTCTTCAATTTCCTTATGTGTTCCAATAATATTTATAGCATCAACATATACAAAGATAATACAAAATCCATCTGACGACTTCTTTATAAACACACAAGGAAATGCATCATTGTTTGTATGTCCCTTCTTCAGGAGGAATTCACTCAATCGATTTACCACATTCTTCCTGACTGTTTTAGGCCATATAAAGATCTTTGTAATTTAATACTATACATATTACGATTCTCATTTTTCCTCATCTGGGGAATCTGAAATCCATCAGGGATTTTCATATAAATATTTGCATCTAATGATCCATATAAATATGCAGTAACGACATTCATTAATTGTATTTCACTGCCAGAGATATTAAGTAGCGGAACGTTAAACCATCCATGACAGGAGAATATGTTTGATCGAAATTGATACCGAGTCTCTGCGAGAACCCTTGAGCTACTAATCTCGCTTTATACCTCACCACCTCATTATTCTCATTTTTTTTCATACAAATACCCATTTATATCCTACAGGGATAACATTTTCAGGGGTACGTACAATAGATCCGAAGACCTTTCTTTTATTCAGCGATTCTAGCTCAGCCTCAATGGGTAAGTTGGAATTTTATAGTAAAGGTCTAGCAATTAATTTGATACGTTTAATCAATGATTCAGCCAGACCATTTTGAGTGTGGACATAAGGAACCAAATACTCCACTTTAATTCTTAATGACATACAATAGTTATTAAATGCTTTCGATGTGAATTCACCAGCATTATCCATTATGATGGATTTAATTGGATAATCGGGAAATTGAGCCCTAAGTTCAATAATTTTAGAAATGAACTTTGCAAAGACATTATTTCTAGTGGATAATAGACACACATGAGTCCACCTAATGGAGGCATCAATCAAGACCATGAAATGTCGAAATGGTCCTGATACTGGGTGAATTGGTCCACATATATCTCTATGAATTCGTTCAAGAAAAATAGGAGATTGAAATCCAACTTTAGTACAAGAAGGTCGTACTATAAGTTTTCCTTTTGCACAAGCTTCGCATACAAATTCATTTACAGAAGGTAATCTATTGTGTGACATATTGTGTCCAATAGAATGAGATAAAATTCGACGAATCATATTTTGTCTTGGATGACCCAAATTTCATGCCATAATTTAAAAGAATTTGGATCATGAAATTTCAAACTCATTGAAATATGGAGATTAGAAGGACGGATGTATGTATAATACAATATAGATAAGAAAGAAGGAAGCTTTTCGACAACTTGTTTCCGACACTCTATGGAATGAGTCATTAAGAGATACTCTACATTATTTTCAGTGTCGGTTTCAATATGAAAACCATTCAATCAAATGTCCTTAAAACTAAGGATGATACGTTTAGATTGTGGATATAACAATACATCATTGATAATTAATTCAGTACCCATAGGGAGAATTAGTGAAGCTCTACCGAAGACTACTATTAAAATATTATCATTTGCAAGTGTACTAACACTCCCCTTTTTTTTAATTAAAGTTTGAAAAAACTTCCTATCTTTAAGGATAGTGTGTGTTGTAGCACTATCTACCAAGCATAGAATATTCTCTTTCTCCATATGACAAAAATCAACGATGTAGTAAAAAATATTGCAAACTGAAAAATTAAACATTAAGATAAGCATTGTAATAAAGTCAAACTCAAAAGTAACCACAATGTAGCCGAACATCGAAAAAAAAAACATAATGTTCTAAATAAAATATAAAATAAACTTAGGCAAGCTATTTGATTAATAAAAACATCATATAGGATCACTCATTATCTCCAAAGTCTTCAAGTTCAACCCTCAAAAGGTCATCATTGTCAATATCCAAGTTCATGTTTGTATCAAACATATTAGCATAATGAGATTCTCCTTAAGAGACTCTTCCCTTTTTGTCCTTTTGTATTTTTTGGTATGCCTCCACCAAATGCTTAGGTGTACGGCACGTGCAGGACCAATGGTCATCACATCCACACCTAAAATAAATCTGTTTTTGTTCTCCATGAGAACCAGATTTTGGTGGTCTTAGAATTGTCTAAACTCTTTCCACGGCCTTGAACTTGATCAATACTGATATTATCTTGACCTTGACCACCTCTATAAGGTCTATTAGGAAAACCATAGCCTCAGCCCCAATCCCAGTCCCGATCTCGGCCATGTCCTCGACCTCTACCTTTTCCACATCTACCATCATTTCTATTAGTTATGACATGTGCTTCAGGCACATCTTGTGAGGCAACTGGTCTTGCATTATGATTTTTCATTAGTAGTTGATTATGTTTTTCTGCAACTAGCAATGCAGAGATCAACTCAGAATGTGTAGTGTAATTTTTTTGCCCTACTGCTGCGTACATGATTGCTTGCATGGAAGGTTGATAACGTTTTTTGTATCAATTCAACCTCTGTAACATTTTGATTGCATAGCTTTAGATAGGAAACAATACGATGTAGAGCAGAATTATAGTCAGTCACAGATTTGAAGTCTTGAAAATGAAGATTTAGCCAATCATATTGTGCTTGAGATAGAATTATGTCTGTTTGTTGGTGAAAATGATCCTTCAGGGTTTTCCACAAAATAGCAGGATCCTTTTCATTAAGATGTTCATTTTTCAAGTCGTAATGTCCAAGGGGGAGTGTTATAAATTTATTTATTTTAATGTGGACATTACTCTAGAGCTTTTAAGGTTCTTATCCTTTGACTTTTCATTTGTAATGATCTTTCAAATTCTTGAGACATGTATATATATTGGATTCATTTTTAGTAAAATTAGTTCTTTTGGTTGCCACTATTATCTACTCTATATTATCATCTTATATTCATTGCAAACTATTGTATGTTGATGTGTTGAATCTCGTGGGCTAACAAGACGTTCGTGATAATCCATTTTACAACATTCCCGTTTTCTTTTCCAATTTTCTGTTTTTTTATTTTTTTTTGTAAAGACTATGTACCTAATCACATATACTCCCCAAAAAATAATTATTCATGAGTTATATTATGAAATCACTCATTTAATCTCTACTCTTTTATTAATTTACTATTTTGATTTTTGAATTTTTGTTGTACAATTATATATTATTGATGATATTTATATTAACAAATATAATTTATTAAGGTATTATAGTAAAAATTAATTACAAGATAATTTTTCAGATTTTTTAAAATGAATTTATAATTTTTTATATTTATTATAATTATTTTAATTTCCAATTTTGAATGTATAAATTTCAAATTTCCAATTCATTTTAGTTTTTTGTATGGACTGTAACACCCCAAATTAATTAGCTAATGTGTAATGTTATATATATATATGTTTCTAATTAATTAACTATGTGCAAGAATTAATTAATTACGCTTAAGAATTAATTAATTAAGAATACATATTGCTAATTAATTTTAATTAAGCTAAGAGTAATTAATTAGGGGATAATCTTAATTAAGTTAAGAATTAACTAATTAAGTGACAAACTTACTTAAGCTAAAAAATTAATTAATTAATCCTAGATTAACTAAGATAATTTTTATATCATAATCTAAATTAATTAGGATGCAAAGTATTAATTTGGTGATCAAATTAATAAGTAATTGAGAAACTAAGTAATTATATATATGTGTGTAATTTTCTTATCAACTAACTAGAAGGGATTAATTAAGTAAGCCTAAAGACTAATTAATTTGGGCAATAATTATAATTAATCAAGGAATTGATAAAGAAAAATATGTTGAGGGCGCTAGTCATCACCAGGTGCGCCACCTTTTTCTCTCTTTCACCCAAAATAGGACACCTCCCCTTAAAAAACTAGTTAGATGTGAATGGGAAAGAAAAGAAAGGGGGAAAAGCTATAAACAGAGGGAAAAACGTAAGGAAGAGGGAGTGCAAGCAGAACAACCTTTTCCATCTCCCTCTCGCTCCTTCACGGTCGCTCTCTTTTCTTCTCTCCATCTCGCTCTCTCTCTCTCTCTCTCTCTCTCTCACTCGACTCTCTCTATCTCTCTTTCTCTTCCTCTTTCTGGTGCTGCACGACTGCTACTGTATGTGTGTGTGAGGGTTCGGCTGTTGCTGTGAGTGTGTGGGGGTGTTGCTGGTGCGCTAGGCTGATGTGCAGGTGTGCGGGTGTGCAGGGGTGCTGGGGCGCTGCTATGCTGAGTCGGGGGCACGCCGGGTCTGTTCTGGGGCTGGTCAGCAGCCGCCCTTCATGCTGTGTTTACTTGAGTTGTAGAGTTGCTGTGTGAGTTTGGGTGGGTTGTTTTGGTAGATGGTAGTGTGGAGGTCAGTCGGGGATGAGTCGCCGGCGACACGGGTCGCCGGAATCGGTGGTAGCAGCAACAGAAAGGAGCTAGTTGCAGCAAATTTTGGTGATTGGGTCTGCGCCGAAGACTCTGCGCAGGCAGTGTTCGACATGCCATTTCAGACACTTATGAGGATGGGAATAGAAAACTGTTTTTATGGCATATACTAGAGAGTATGGGGAAGGTCTCCACCAAGTTTGGCGGCCATCCGAGGTCGGACGGCCGAGGAATAATTTTACGAAGTCGGGGCTGCGTTTCTGCACCCGAACCGGAAATAGTCGCGGAGCAGAGAGTCTTAACGAAAGATTTTCCTAAAACTGTTTGTATGGGTTATTCTTCAATGTGTTAAGAGCAATCCTACCAAGTTTCACCTTAAGGCGAGTCCGTTTGAGGGGCCTAAGATGCATCGGAGCACAGAGTGGTAGTGCAGTGGCGCAACAGTGAATTTCAGCCTTTTGCAAGGACAATTCCCAGACGATCGGAAATCGGATGGTCTTGAGATTTTACGGAGGTAATATTAATACCGAGAGCTTCATTGCGGGCTTTACGGATCATAAATCAGAGCTCAGACGAGGAAGATACGCAACATCGATTTTCTTTCCAGTTGGCAAGGGATTTTACATTTTCAATTCACTTTGCAAGTTCAATTTATTTTGCAAGATTAGTTCGTCTTGCAAGTTAAATTCTTTCCTTGTAGGAGATGTAGACGAAAGACCACACCAGTTCCCTAAAATGTGGCAGTTTTCCCAAGATATCTTTGGATTGAGGTGAATAGACGAACTTAGGATGTAGAGAATCAAGTTTCACGAGGATTACCACCGAACAAGGTGGGGGTAATTTCTATACTTCCATATTTAAGATTCTAAGTGAGTTTGAAATGAAGTTATGTGTCTACGTGAAATGTATATGATTATTTTATGAAGATTGCATTTTATGCTTTCCTACGAGGTGCAACGACAGGGTGTTATTTGCAAAGTGAATGAGTGAAATTATGATGATATGCGGTGAAGGTTACGGGGAGAATTCATGCTTCCCCCATTTATGTGATCAAGTGCTGTTAATGTGAAAATGTTGGCTAATGTGAGCTGGGTGAGATTAATTTGTAAACATGGCATTATGTGCCTGATATGTGACAAAAGTGAGAGTGAATTGTTTGCAAGATGAGTGAAATTGTTATGTGTATGATCTAACTCCATGGTGGCTCAGTTCCACAACTAACTCCATGGTGGCTCAGTTCCACAACTAACTCCATGGTGGCTCAGTTCCACAACTAACTCCATGGTGGCTCAGTTCCACACTAACATCAAGGTGGCTAAAAGTCACGTAAAAATGTTTTCACGGCGGCTCAGAACCGTATTTTCAAAGGCGGCCTCAAAACCGCATTTATGTGCTATTGAGTGATATGTTTATGTCTGTTAAATATGTAAAAATGGCGGCAAGTTCCGTAAGATGCAAAACTGGCGGCTAACCTCCGCAAGATGTATTTGGCGGCAAGTTCCGCAAGATGTAAAAATGGTGGCTAAGTTCCGCAAGACGTATTTGGTGGCGAGTTCCGCAAGATAAAAATATTTCCACGGCGGCTCAGAACCGCAAAGTTTTCCAAGGCGTCTCAGACCCGCAACTATGTGCTTGATGAGTTATATGTCTATGTTTCCTGTTATGTTTTAACTGCTCACAAGTCCCACCCCACTGAGTGTCTTCATACACTCACCCCTTTTTATGTTAAAATGTTTTCAGCTTAATGAATCATTGAGCGTGGTGTGCAAGTGGTGGATGCTAGTAGCCGATGTTCTAAAGATTGCGAAGAATTTTATTAGAAGGGAAAGAGGTGTTATATTATTTATTTGTTTAGAAAATAATCTTGAAATCTTTTGGGAAAACCTAGTTTGTAAAGCTGTACAGTTTTAGCTATATGATTATAAAGAAAAGAAAAAAAAAATAATATTCCTCTTCCGCTGTGTACGATTTACGTTTTATAAAATAGGAATGCTCGAATTGACTTATCTTTATTTGCAAGTTTTAAATTATCTTGAAAACACATGTTTTATCGAGTATCTGGACGCCCAAATGGAAAACATATTAAACTCTGATATTCTAAAGTAACGTAAAAGAAACGGGGCGTTACATGGACAATTTATTAGATTTTTAAAAATGAATTTATAAATTACCCCTATTTAATTGAATAATCTAAAATTGGTTCTCTAAATTTAATTCATTAAATGTATTAATCATCAAGACGATAGGATGGAGTAGATCCAAACACATAAAGTCGATTTAATAATCTAGGATTATGCTACCCTAGAGATGCACGGCCTGATTCAGTTTACTACTAATGAAAATTAAATCACAATAATTAGGATTCATGATATAAAATTATATCAATCAATTATCAAACATTTAACCAACGTGATCAATTCAAATCAAGTATCAATAATCGAAATCAATATAAACAGAGAACATAATCAATTCAAATCAAAACATCAAGAGAGAATTACGGGATTAAT
This sequence comes from Scutellaria minor, assembly GCA_954870855.1. NCBI lineage: Eukaryota > Viridiplantae > Streptophyta > Magnoliopsida > Lamiales > Lamiaceae > Scutellaria > Scutellaria minor. The sequence goes on from OX940729.1 coordinate 9,667,101, forward strand.
ACAAGCATAAAAGATATTCGGGTTTAAACATCCATGCTAATCGGAAATAAGAATTAACCTTGCATCCTTGAAATCAAAATTAAAGAAGTTGTAAAGAAATCCCTCATAAAAACTAATCTAGAAGATTGTTTCTTGAATCCTCAATCTTCTCGATTCTCTTTTGTGGGAAAATTACAAATTTAGTACAATAATTTATGGTTATTCACCATTTAGGGACATTATCTTTTCTCGCTTTGAAATTGAAACACTATCTTTCGAAAAGGAGCGAATTTATGATAAATCAACCGGAATCAACGAATTTTGGGCTAATTGACATGCTTAAGTCACGTGCCTCACATAATTCGGCCTCTCGGGCCGTTATGAATAAATTAATTTGATTTTTAAATGCCACGTCAGTTAATAAAAAACCACATAATTAAATCAAATAATACAATTAAATTAAAGTAAAATGCCACATCAATTTTGAAATTAAAAACAAAATTCCTTAAAAATCCCTAAATTGAATAACGAACCCAAATCATTCTTCTTCTTCAAATTCAACAATTCAATCTCAATCAATTCACTTTCTCCCTCCAAAATTGATCAACATAGACAACCTTGATGTGGAATAACTCAACAATAATATATTTACGAACCAATACATGACCAAATAGGAATGAACATATTCTAAAGCCTAAAGTACAATTTGCTTGTCGGAAATGCTCCGTCGGAAAACCCAACATCTGAGCTGCACTCTTCTGCTTCTCACCGTCCTACTTGTCGCAACTCTCGCTCGACCCTTCGTTCTAGTCCTCTCTCAGGAAGACCTCAACAACCCCACTGCGGCAACCAATCACTGGTTGGTTTGTCAAACCAATCAAAGATAAAAACTTACTCCAAATGAGCAAAAGCACGAGTATAATGGGAAGTAGGGTCGATCCACAGGGAACAATGCTCAATTCTTTTGAGCAGAAAACGAAAATAAGAAAACATCAAATAAAATACGAGTGAAATAAACAACGAATGATGAAAAGAAATAGGATAGAGATTAACCTCACGAAGCTCCGATTCAAGGATGTTGACATTCGATTGCATCACCGATCATAGACTACAAATATCTTCTTGCGCATTCAAGCATTTAACTTTAGACTAAAAACGAAGCCGTAGAGAAATCCATGTTTTTCCAATTTAATTGATCGAACTCAACATCCAATCAAAACTAGCTATTAACTAATTGGCGCGCTTTCCAAATTAATTAACAGCCGCATTAAGCTCCGGTGAAAACAGTTAAACCTAAACTGAAACCTAGAACTCAATAATCGAGATAGCTGCAATTACTAAGCCTATGATTCCGTTAGTCCCGTTGATTCATTAGACAATTACACAATCCCAGCAAAAGCATAATCAACCTATTGCTACTAAGTACCAATCATTCATCAATCATACATCCCAGCAACATACAAAGGAGAACTCATGGATAGCATTAACAACATATAATTCAAATCGAATTGTCAGATCAACCCAAACTATATATCACTATATGGAATTAGATCATGAATCAACAAGTACTTGAATTAAAACAAGAAATAAAATCAAGCACAAAGCCTCCAATGATAGCAATCGAATTAAACGACCCTTGAATCGGAGAGAAATTTAGCCACTCATTCTTTGATTGATCTTCTCCATGTAAATCTTCAAGTGAAAAACTAGAGAGAGAAAACCTTAGAATGTGTGTAGAGAATTGTTGAATGATAGAATGATTTTGGGTCTTGGCTCCCAAGAGAGAGAAAGAGAGGAGAGATTACATAACAAAGTCTTATCTACTCATGATTAAGACTTAAGAACCTAAAATCCTAAGGACATAAGAGTCCATTACAAAATTTAAGGGATAAATGTCTTCTTTGCCCTTTCTTTTCCACCAAGCCACTTTAGCATTTGATATGGTCTCAAGCCCATTAAGCCCATCTTCACAACTTAAGCATAATTTGATCATTTTAAAGCCACTTTTCCTCAAAGCCCATCAAGGTCCATTCCTACAAATAACAATGATAATTAGACCAATTAAAGCACAAATAGACTATACCCAAGGATAATTATGATGATAAAATATATACAATTAGAGACACATCAATCACCCTTCTGCTTCCGACGACGTCTCCGGTTTCGACGACTTCGCTGAGTCCGAATCCCAGCCTGACTCCGTCCTCGTTCTCGGATCCTCGTCTCTGCTCTTCCAACCCAATCCGAATTTCAAAAGCCCTAATTCTGATTATGGCGACGACGTGATTTATTACAATGGGGTGAAGAAGATGGTGGAAGCGGTGAGTAGAGGGGAGTTCAAGCTTATGGCTAGGGCGAAGGCTGCGGTCTGCAGCCAGTGGCGGACACAGAAAATTTTCAAAGGGGTGGCACAATTAAAGGTAATATACAAAAATTTAAATTTTTTCGTACAAAATGTAATTTATAAATTATTTCAAAGATTCATTTTATACATTCCATTTGAATCAAAAAAATAAATGAAGTGATTTCATTTACAATTGACCCAACGTTTCATCATATTCAAGATAATTGACATTCATTCATCACTCATTTGGTTGCAAATCATGTTTTCATGATACTCATCACAATTGAGAAATCCATCTATATTATCTAACAACTAATCGAAATTCCAAACTAATAATGTTCAAATCAACAAAACAATTGAAAATTTTAACTTAGAATTTATTATCTATCTATTTTTATTTTTTATCTGGTGGTGAGAACCACCATCCATTAATAACCGTTGATACACTTTAATTTTGCTGGTTTTCACTGCAACAACAATAAATATGAAAAAGAAAACTCAAGAAAAAACATTTTGTATAAAGTTAAGGTATTTTTTAATTTTAAAACATTTTAAGGACATTTTAGGTAATTCATGTGAAAAACAAAGGGGTGGCACTTGCCACCCCTTGCCACCATGTGTGTCCGCCACTGTCTGCGGCTATGTTGAATTTCTTTCCAATGGTGGAGGTGGAGGGGTAGGCGGTGGTGGTGGTGCTTGGTGGGTCATTAGGTGCTAATGCATTTAATATTACTTTGTTGAATATGCATTATCAGATGTTGAATGAGAATGATGAACTGTTTGTCAAACTAATTTAATTTTGCTTTTTGGGGATTAATTTGGAGAATTAATTTGAACTAATTCAATTTTGCTTTTGGGGATTAGTTTGGGGAATTAATTTGAAAATTTTAGGGTTCTGGAGTTGGATTCTCTTCAGAAATGAAATTGTTGTTGCTGTTGTTTTTTATTTTTTTTTATCTTTTCTTTTTGAATAATGATGTAAGTGATTGCAATATTATGTGGTTTTTTATTTACTGAGGTGACATTAAAAAATCAAATCAATTTATTCAAAATGAGCCACGTTAGCAAGAAGCCCGAACTAGTAGAGACACGTGACTTAAGTGTGCCAATTGACTTGAAATTCGTCGATACGGATTGATTTGTCCTAAATTCATCCATTTTTTAAACATAGTGTCTCAATTTCAAAGTTCTAAAAGATAATGTCTCTAAACCGTGAATGACCATAAGTTATTGTCCTAAATTTGCAATTTTCCCCTTTCTAGCTGTATGATTAACTGGGAAAAAGAAAAAAGAAAAATCCCAATTGTGATTGTGTGAATTTTGTTGTAGGCGTGTTCTTTTGAGGGTGTGAGACGAGCTTCCTCCTACTTTCTTAGGCCCTATAAATAGCCCACTCTCTTTTTCTCAGTGACCAAAAAATCGCAAAATGTTGTCGATTTTTCGGTGAAATTTTGAGATTTTGAGGATTTCGACAGGAAAAATGCCGGTCATATTTTTTCGACAAAATCTCGCGGATATATCGGCGAAATATCAGTAAAATGTCGATATCGGTGAAAGTCGTTATAAAATTGCGGTATATCGCAAATATATCACGGATATATCGGTTTTTTCAAATATCGATGATTTTTTTTTTTTGCTTTTTTATTTTTTTATGTTCTTTATTAATTTATTAAGTGGAGCCACTTAAACACATCATTTATTAAAATGGAGATAAGATTTCTTATCCAAAAATTAGTCATTTCATGGATTTTTTAATTGTAATATAATTAAAATTAATTTTTTTTTGCTTTTTGCTTTTTTCTTTTTTTTTTTTTGCTTTTTTCTTTTTTTTTTGCTTTTTTCTTTTTTTATGTTCTTTATTAATTTATTGAGTGGAGCCACTTAAACACATCATTTATTAAAATGGAGATAAGATTTCTTATTCAAAAATTAGTTATTTCATATATTTTAATTGTAATATAATTAAAATATTTTTTTTGATTTAAATTTTATAATATACATAACATTTGTTAGAGTTAACAAATCAGAATAAGTGTTAGAATTACAAAATATAAATTAATATGAACTAAATATTACAACTTATAATTTACAAGTTGCAACTTTAGAAATTACAATATTTATAATACAAATTACAAAGTATAAACTATAAAATATAAAGTATAAGCAAGCTACAAAAAAAATTAGGACTAACAAGATACAATACAAATTATGAATTAAAAAGAAAAAGAATTTGAAGTTAATTAAACAATATAATTTACAAAATTATTTTTATTCATCAATATTGTTTGGATCAAGATGTCATGCCATCTTATTCATTTGAACCTCATAGAAGTTCAAGCTATTACTAGTCCATGTATTAATTTTGTATAAAATTTGTCATGTTATCATAATAGACAACGTTCATATAATAGTTTATCTCTGTATTTGTTGTAAACATATCATTTTATTTGGAATTTAAGTTCAATATATGTATTAATGTTAGTTATAATATTCTGTAAACTACTAGATATATTTTTCAATTTTTTTACAAAGTTTCCATATTTAAAAAAAAAAAGTCCAATATTTCCACCGAAATCGATATATTCGTCGATATTTCCGTAAAATCAAGGTATCGATATTTTTACCGATACCGATATTTTCATCCTTGCTTTTTCTTCTTCACGCCTGTGCACTGCTCCTTCCAAATACTTGGAATTGAGTCTTTCTCCAATTTACTTCCCAGGCCCAATTTCTCTTTCATATGTTTAATGAACTTCAATCCATCTCTTGGCCGATAATCACATTCTTTTGCATCGAAAATACTTTAATAATTCCTAAACTATTCAGAAAATAACATGTGTAGTATTTGGAGACTGACAAACACATATATGTATGAAAATAGTACAATTTACATCAAAGAACATAAAATCTCAAATTAAACATCAATAAAATACACCTTTTTTCTACCTATCAATGTGTGACACGTTTCATCGAAGAAGGAGAAGGTGGCACAACAGCGTGGTGGATCAACAAAAAATGGTTCTCTACTACCCTAAGTTCTAAATTAGGGATTAGTTTGGGGATCCAAAAAAGAGTTCAAAATGTGACTCAAAAACAAGGGAATCCTTTCACGTACTCTCTACTACCTTGAATCCTAATAAATATTACATTGTGCCCTAGTCCAATCCTAAAACAAATGAGTTTCCACATTCAGGCAAAATCCAAAAGAAAAGTTGGTTCCAAAACTGAGGGATTTAAAGTTGTACTATTATTTAGGCCTAGTACATAAATCATGGAAAAACTTGATTTATTTTTACAAAAATTAATTTCATTCGGGGTGATATATTAAGATTATGGGTTATGGTTTGTAAGTTTAATCATTGACCTCACGCTTATATCTTTAATACGATCTTATAAAAATCCTATTTTGTTAATTAATGAAATGCCATTTTTCTTTTCCTCCAAAGAAACAAAAAAAAAAAAAAGGACAAAAAAGCTACAATCAAAAAAAATTCCCTCAATGAATCTAAAACTAATCAGAATTTATTAACATTTCCAATACTTTTACACGCAATAGATAAAACCTTTTGAAGGACAAGCATAAAAGAAAAGAAAATAATCGATTTTATAGGATTAGTTTACTTATATATTTATTATGGTTAGTTATAATTTTTAAAGTGCGACATAAATCACACTCGCCATGTAGTGATAGTACGTGTATTTTGTTTAGAATCCCATAATAATGTAGAATTAAAAACCTAAAATTGGAATGCCCTCACCATGCAATTTACTTCTATTTTTCATAAAACTATAACTTTACATATCTAACAGTTTAGGAATATCAATTTTATGTAAATAATTTCCATAAAAAAATTAACTAAATAATAATACTTTCCCAAACTTGTGAAGTCTTTGCTTAAAAACACTTATTCACTGTTGGCTTAAAATAAGCACAAAAAGGTATTAATTCTAAGACTTGCGTGGACAACTATTTTTTTATTTCTTTTTAATTCCTTTGTTTCGGAACTTAAGCACTCTCACGTTTCAAACTAGGAAGTGGAGTGGAATTTCTTCTAACGCTTTTTTTGGTATTTATTGTATGAGTTGAACTCTTAGGAGATTACAAATCCAATTTCGTGATATATGAGTTAACTCATTACTTTACCACAAAATTAAATTAAGTTATAAAAAGAGTTGTAGATAGTAAGACTCAATCACACATAACTATAGTTATAAAATGATTTCAAATATTTTTTTAATAAAAATACTTTGTTGACAATAAAACTAAAAGTAACCAATTGTTCAGTCAGTTAAGCTAATGCAACGGCGCAATATATTAACAGTTCTACGGCTTACCTGCAACAATTTAATCTATTGAAGGTTGTCTCACATAAACTTTTATGTGAGAAGTACTATATAATCTTATGCGAGTACGACATTGATAATGTAGAATGAATTGGTTCACTTTTATTAATTCATATGAACTCCGTTTTATATAGATCTCATGTGAGACCGTCTCACACGTGAAATATATATATATATATATATATATATATATTGGTTAGTTATATTTTTAAAGGGTTAATTTCGATTTTGGTCTTATATGTTTCAATTTTTTCCAATTTTAGTCTAATTTTTCAATTTCGGTCCTCAATGTTTCAATTCAATCCAATTTTGTTTGGATGTCTGTGGGGAAATCTCACATGGTATTGATGATTTTGGAAATTGTGATCAAAATTGAACTGAAATTGAAAAAAAAAAAAAAAAAACATATAGGAACAATATTGAAATACTTGATTAAATTGAATAAAATTGAAACATACATGACTAAAATTGAAAAATGTATACTTAATTGTCAAAGAATAGAAACAACCTTACATACGGACCAAAATTAAAATTAATTATATTCCTAAATTAGACTATACCATATTTTATAACTTAAAAGTTTTATTTAATTATCCAAAACTAGTGTTACAGTAGATATTATGTAATACTATGGTTGTGCTGACCCATAGCCACACTTCATGGCCATCATTGTCCATCACTTCAAGATTATCATTTCTTGCAGCAAATCATTAGACAAGTTTACAATTTTTCTTTAATATCTATTTATATAACTACAAGAAAATGAATATTTGTAAAAATAAAATGTTGTCATGATAACATGATAATTGTCGCAAGAATATTTTTCGACAATATTTTGTCAATAAGTTATTATCAAAAAAATTTCTCACAAATAATTTATTTTTGCAACAATATATACTGTTGTCACAAATAAGTTTTTTTCATTGTCTTTTACGACAACATATCGTTAATTTATATTAGCATTCTTTGCGACAGTTTGATGTCACAAAAACTAGATTTTTCTTGACAACTTTTGTTGTCAAATTTTTTTTTTTATCTCAAATACTCATTTTTCTTATAGTGTATATTACTTGATAAATTGTGTTCTTCTTTTATGTTTTTTTTTTCTTTAATATAAATTAACTTGTCTTATGTAATGTGGTCGTATGTAAAATAACAAAATTATTTTAATAAATTCATTTACACGAATATGAGGTTTTAACACAAATGATATGTATTTTGAAATGTATTATTGTATTTTCTATAGACATTATATATTAAAATATTAATCTAATAAACTACTTTAAAACGTACTGATGTAAATTTGGTACTGTAAAGAATAACTAAAAAATGTTACTTATTTAAAAATGTTAAGAAAAAAGTTAAATTATTTAAACTTATTTATTTTGTCATCTTTTAATTGTCTAAAGACAAGAACACACTTAAACCTTTTATTGATTATTTTAATTGAAATGAACCTATATTATTAGTGCTCATTTGTCATATAGCTTCGACTCATTTGAAAAAAAGAAAAGGAAAATTAGAGTGTTTAATTTGCATGGAGGGAAAATTGCAAATTCAAGACATTATTTTTTTATAATTTATCATATAGAGACATTATTTTTTTGAATTCCTACATTGAGTCACTATATTTTTAAGTTGGTTGATTTTACGATAATCAGTCCGAAATTTCAAAAATTTGGGCTCAAATCGCTTGTGCAGAACATGTCCTCCAAATTTGGGTTTTCTTGAAAAATTGAGTTGATTCTCTCGCTCACATCGAGCTTGAATGTAATTGATTATGATAAACTAATTTGGGGCTTGGTTAGGGCTTAAAGAAATGAGTGTTTTGACATAGGAAATATAAATATAGGTTAAGTTTTGAGAAAACTCCACTGTAACTGTTGCCTCTACCATCGGAATCAACCATAACCAACCTTAAGCTGAGCCAAAATTTGATATTTTTTGAAATTGAATCAAAATCTATGTTTTATACGCCAAAACACTAATCTCCTCGAGCCATAACAAAACATCTAATTAATCAATTTACCAAATTTAATTTGATTGTAGCTCAATTTGAGCAAGAATCAATTTAAATTTTCGGAGAACCCTAATTTGGATAGACACATGCGCATATGCGATATAGATCCAATTTTTGTCCTAAAATTGCCCAAAAAAAGATAGTGTTCCACTGTAAGAACCTGAAAATATAGTCCCTATATGATGAATGACTAAAAGATAGTGTTATAAATTTGCAATTTTCCCTTTACATGAATCTATAAATTTTTAGTCGTAGAACACAAGTGAGGAAATGCATATTCATAATTTGCTTCTGTTTTCTTGCAAATTAAAGATGAATTCCCAGCTTAGTCCATGGAACTTAATAACCACCACTGCTTTACCTCTCTTTCCCCTTATAATCTTCTTCTTCTTTTTCTTAATCAAGAAATCAAAACCCCTTTCAGTTAAACAGCTTCCTCCAGGTCCACCTACTCTCCCAATCATTGGAAACCTACATCTAATTCGTTCACTTCCCTTTCGTTCTTTCAGAGATTTAGCCAAACAGTACGGCCCAATAATGCACCTCAAGCTCGGTGAAGTCTCTGCAATCGTCGTTTCATCCCCTGAAATGGCGAAAGAGATACTCAAAGACAATGACCCGAATTTCGCAGACAAACCTGAAGCCATTGGCGCAAAGATCATATGGTACAATTACAGTAGTATGATCTTTTGCCCGTATGGGGGCTACTGGAGACAAATGCGAAAAATAATCATTATAGAACTGCTGAGTGCCAAAATGGTCCGTTCCTTTGCATCCATTAGAAACGAAGATGTTTCTCGTCTCATCACATCTATTCACCACTCTGTTGGATCGAATGAATAATATAGAGAGATAAATCATGCAGCGGAATAAAATCAGAGAGTAGTGGAGTGACACTTCTGCAAATATAATTTTCTCACTCAATCAACACTACTTGCTTACTTGCTTGCTCTCTTGCTCTCTTGCATATCATTACAAACGATGATGGGTATTTATAGCCCATAACTACATGCATAAATATAAGCAAATGCAAAATTCGTAACTCCTCAAATTCATAACTATAGCAATTTACATAGGACTCTTCACATGACAATGACCCGAAATTAATCTGTAACGTTTGGCTGAGAGTTAGCTGAAGAGCCACATATGGTTGTGAAAGTATCCGAATGCTCCTGTGCAAGATAAAAACAAACAGAAACCAAATGTTGTGTATAATGTTGTCTATATCAGAGACAACACGTAGCGGTAAATGCAGAGATAAAATTAAACAAGACGAGAGATTTATCCACGAGTATATAAAGATACTCGTGGAGTGCCTCAGGGCAAAATGTGTCTTATTATATTTATCTATGCGTTACACAACTAAAACACGAGGACTTTGTGAAATCCTTTAAAAGACACTACGTCCACTATATAAGAATTCTATGGACGTCTATACCAAAAACTATCAGCCGATAACAATCCTATCTTGCTAAGGAACTATAGAAATAGCTCCGTAAAAGAAATAGGAAAGATAAAGAAGAAAGATAAAAAGACTGATGAATTACACAAGAAGAAGACTTGATATGAATGCAAAGTACTAGTTCTCTTGTGTATCAAAAACTTGAAGTGTCGTATCCAACCATCTTCAGATCTTCTCTATTTATAGAGATCATTCTTCATTAGGGTTGAGCACTTCTTCTCCATGTTTGCATGATCTCCATTACTTGAACCATTATCTCCATTCATGCTCCATGATCTTGTTTCTTCTTGCTTATCACGTTCTCCATCTTCATCTCCATGAATTATCTCTCTTGCTTTGCAGCCGTGTAGCACGAACTCTTGCCCAAGTAAAACACGTTTCTCAATCTAGAGACATAAAAGATGGACTTAAAAAGATTTGATCCTACAAAATAGGATATGGTTAGGATATGGCTTGAATAAGTCAATCTTTAATGAATCATAACTAAAACCTAAAATATAGGAATGTAGTTATTAAAAGATCTTCTCACTCCTTTAGTAAATCAGCAATACGTGAGATAACAAAATCCTACAAATAAGTTAAGTTAAATAATTGATTTTAATTAAGAAAAAGGAAAAATACTAAGTTGACAAAGTCAACATTAACAATCTCCCCCTTTTTTGCTTTTTCTACTCAAAACCTTAAATCAATTATCAACTCAACTTCAACTCCCCCTAAATCCTGCAATCACACACAATTCAAACACACAAAACATCATGAATTCAATTAGAGTTAGAATATAACAAAAATTGAAATTCAAAGTTATAAAAATAAATAACCAGTGTTTGAAAGTGAAAAAAAATATAACTCCCCCTGAAATTCAGATCATCATTCTTCATTTCCATCAACATCATCTCCATCTCCTTTGGCAACTCCTTTTTGAGTAGAAATAAGCTCAGCGAAATGTTAGACCGAATGTGGCCAACCGAAGAGGCAATATCCAGCACTCTAATACTTTCCAACAAACTGAGCCAAATTATCCAGAATTTTCAAGAAATAAATTCTCCCCCTCAATGAAAGAGCGAGTATTTGATGGAATTGCTCTTGGTTGAGATTCATGGTGGGAAATTTTTGGGAGAGAAGAGTGAGAAAGAGAGACGGGATACGAGAGAGAGAACTAACCTTGGAAGACGTGCTAAACAAGAATGAATTTCAAATTTGATCATTTGAGCTCAACTAATTCCATGAAAATAGCATATCATATGTTAGATCAAGTTAAACCAATTATGCTAAAAATAAGGTGTCACATAATTCAAAGAATTTCGAAAATAAATATTATATCTCTTAAACCTGTATCCACGAAATAAAAAAGGATTATATACCAAAAATCTAGGGATGCCTAGAACAAAAATATCCCAATAAAAATCGCATACCAAAAATACTTATCCAAATAATATTTTCCATAATATTGAGAACATTTGCGAGGACAAACCCGATGGAATCACAAAATAACCGACTCTAAAACAATAGTGTACCTTTTTTAATTAAATAGCACATGTCAATTCCAATCATCCTTTTGAAAAGAATACATCATCATCGCGAGCGCCGTGTACCTAGTTACTCAGATGTGGAATCAACTTATATATGAGTTATGATATCTCCTAACACTCTTTGACAAGGAAACATCGTCATCGCGAGTGCCGTGCCCCGAGTACTTAGTGTTAGATCACACAACCCTTTTAAACATGATCACTAGGCTGCTTGAAAAGCATCGTCGCAGCGAACGTCGTGCTCCAAGTGCTTTGTGATCTTATAATTAAAATCTTTAGCATAGTACACATTAAAATGAGTCATCAACGATTCCTTAAAAATTGTCCAAGCAAATATCCTCTCAAAAGAAAACATAATCCAGAGAAGCAACATGCATATGATGCGAAGAAGGCCAAACAGAATATGGATGTTATGCAAGATGTGAGCAACATGTACCGTAACATTCGTAAACAGTGTACATGCAATCATACAACACACAAACCAAGAGACTTCTTCAGAGAAGAAAATCTCTCAAAATCTAGGGCCTTAGTAAAAATATCAGCATTCTGATTTTCTGTGGACACATATTCAAGATGTATAACATTCTTTTCTACTAAGTCTCGAATAAAGTGATGTCTTATGTCAATGTGTTTAGTGCGTGAATGTTGTACCAGATTTTTAGAAATGTTTATCGCACTAGACTTATCACAAAATAAGCTCAAATAAGCAGTTTTGAAACCATAGTCATCTAGCATCTGTCTTAACCAAACATTCTTGGGTTCAATGAGAGAAACATAATGGTAGGAGTGTACCTCAGAAAATGTGGTTGACATACACACATGTCTTACCATTTCTTTATAATTCACGGGTTCTTTCCTACGTGTTCTTACTCCTTCGTTTACTTCCCCTATCACCTGTGTGATAGGATGGTTCTTTCTAATACGAGCAGGTGGATCTCTTCTTACTGGATCATTTGCTTCAACATTCCTTTCTTCAGATTCTAAATCAACAACTGTTGTTCCCTCTGATGTGCCAACATCAGGGGGCACATCTGAATCAACGATGGATGTTCCATCTGATGTGCCAACATCAGGGGGCACATCTGAATCAGCGATGGGTGTTCCATCTGATGTGCCAACATCAGGGGGCACATCTGTTATAACTAATTCAATTTCAGGAACAACAAGTGATTCGACAAAGTCCAATGTTGCATCCTCGTATGATTTACTTGTAAGATCAGAAAAGTCATCAAAAACAATATTGACCGATTCTTGAATATTCCTTAGTCGTAAATTGTATACACGATACGCATGACTATTAGAGGAATAACCAAGAAATATAGCTTTATCACTCTTTGAATCAAACTTGGCAAGATTTTCTCTATCATTTAGGATATAGCAAATACACCCAAACACATGAAAATATTTCAGATTTGGCCTCTTCCCTTTCAAAATTTCATATGAGGTCATTTTACTTCCGGGCCTAAGATAGACACGATTTCCTATATGACATGCTGTGTTTAAAGCTTCAGCCCAAAAACGTTTAGACAACTTCTTTGAACTTAACATAACACGAGCCATTTCTTGCAATGTTCGATTTTTTCTTTCGGCAATCCCGTTTTGTTGAGGAGTCTTTGGAGCTGAAAATTCATGAAAAATCTCTTTCTTTTCACAAAACGAGGTAAACATGTTGTTTTCAAATTCTCTACCATGATCAGATCTTATACTGGAGATTTTTGAGTCAAAAGAGGTTTTAATACGCATGTATAACAGTTTAAAATACGAGAAAGTCTCAGATTTTTCACGCAAAAAATAAATCCAAGAAAAACGAGAAAAATCATCAACTATCACGTACGAGTATCTCTTACCTCCTAGACTCTCTACCTCTACTGGACCCATAAGATCCATGTGTAAAAGCTGAAAACAGTGAGTTGTACCTGAATGTTGTCCTTGATGTGACGTAACATTATGAGGCACACGGGTTTGTTTACCTTTTAAACAGTCTCCACATACAATCTTACTTTTGTGATTCAATGCTGGTAGTCCTCTAACAGCTTCAAATTTGCTCAACTTCTCAAGAGTGCGAAAATTAACATGACCTAACTTTTGATGCCACAAAATTGTTTCATCAAAGTGAGTCTTGTTGCATGTGACTTTCTCTCCCACAAGATAACAATTGTCATATGACCTAGAACCTGTCATGATACATATGTTAGACTTATCAAAAACTTCACAGGAGTCCTTATTGAATTTTACCTCCAAGTCATCATCACAAAGTTGACTTATACTAATTAAATTAGCCATAAGACCATCAACAAGTAGTACATTCTTCAACTTTGGAAAGTCAGGCACATTCAAGGTTCCTTTACCAATGATTTTGCCTTTAGCTCCACCCCCATAGGTAACACAACCGTCCTTAAGAGGTGTAAAATCCTTTAAACAATCTTTGGTTCCCGTCATATGGCGTGAACAACCACTATCGAAGTACCATGATCCTGAAATGTTAGTTTTTAAAGCAGTAAAAACGACATTGCAAAGTATAGGGGATTTCGGAACCCAAATTTGCTTTTGAACTTTTCTGGACGAAATGTTACGTGCAATGTTAGGCAACATTTGAGGCAACATTTGAGGCAACATTTGTCCACTGGATAAATCATTTTTCCACTTGTAGCAAAAAGGTTTAATATGCCCTGGTCGAAAACAATAATGACAAACATACTTCCTCTTCCTAGGATATTTTTTCAAGGACTCACCCGATTCTTTCACAAAAACGGTTTTCGACTTTTTATCATCAAAAAGAGTTGGAAACACAGAACTAGAGGATTTAACAAAGCCGATACCTGCTCTACCATGGTTACCTATCTCAAGAGATTCATTCAACTTGAGCGTATCAGTATTCCACTTCTCAATGGTAGCTTTGTCCTTTTCCAGTTGGATTTGAGCTTTTCCAAGTTCAATATCCTTTTGAGTGAGTGTCGTCTCCAAAGTTGTCAATGAATGCCTTAACACATCGTTCTCCTTGGTAAGTAACTTGACTTGTTTGACTTCCTTTTTCCATTCCTTGAGCAATGATGTATAGATCTCTTGAAGTTCTTCTATTATGGCATCTTTATCCAATTCATCATTGTCTTGGGATTCTGCATCTTCATCAACAGAAGCATTCAAACAAGTTAGGTTAGAAAAATTAAATAATTCATACCGTTCTGATGTGTCGATCAATGTTGTGACATCAGTAGCAATATCCATCTTCCAGTAAGCATAATTTGATCCATCTAACACGGGTAACTTCTCTTGTGGATTACACCAATCCATCTCTTGCATGAGCAACAGAACCAACCACCTAGTATATCAGGTGGGTGGCTCTGATACCAAATGAAAGTATCCGAATGCTCCTGTGCAAGATAAAAACAAACATAAACCAAATGTTGTGTATAATGTTGTCAATATCAGAGACAACACGCAGCGGTAAATGCAGAGATAAAATTAAACAAGACGAGAGATTTATCCACGAGTATATAAAGATACTCGTGGAGTGCCTCAGGGCAAAATGTGTCTTATTATATTTATCTATGCGTTACACAACTAAAACACGAGGACTTTGTGAAATCCTTTAAAAGACACTACGCCCACTATATAAGAATTCTATGGACGTCTATACCAAAAACTATCAGCCGATAACAATCCTATCTTGCTAAGGAACTATAGGAATAGCTCCGTAAAAGAAATAGGAAAGATAAAGAAGAAAGATAAAAAGACTGATGAATTACACAAGAAGAAGACTTGATATGAATGCTAAGTACTAGTTCTCTTGTGTATCAAAAACTTGAAGTGTCGTATCCAACCATCTTCAGATCTTCTCTATTTATAGAGATCATTCTTCATTAGGGTTGAGCACTTCTTCTCCATGTTTGCATGATCTCCATTACTTGAACCATTATCTCCATTCATGCTCCATGATCTTGTTTCTTCTTGCTTATCACGTTCTCCATCTTCATCTCCATGAATTATCTCTCTTGCTTTGCAGCCGTGTAGCACGAACTCTTACCCAAGTAAAACACGTTTCTTAATCTAGAGACATAAAAGATGGACTTAAAAAGATTTGATCCTACAAAATAGGATATGGTTAGGATATGGCTTGAATAAGTCAATCTTTAATGAATCATAACTAAAACCTAAAATATAGGAATGTAGTTATTAAAAGATCTTCTCACTCCTTTAGTAAATCAGCAATACGTGAGATAACAAAATCCTACAAATAAGTTAAGTTAAATAATTGATTTTAATTAAGAAAAAGGAAAAATACTAAGTTGACAAAGTCAACATTAACAGGTTGGAAAGATCTAGAAGTCTAGTTTCCAAAACTTCAAACGGATCTTGATTTGGGCACTCCTACAGAAAGTTATGTCCATTCTACTGAAGGGTGGTCAAACTGTCAACACAATTCGAATTAAGCTTAAATTCCAACACGCCCCCTTAAGCTTGATTCTCACATACCGAGTTTACTCCTCAATGTCTTGAATACTTCTCTCTTGAGGGGCTTCGTGAAGATATCGGCAATTTGATCTTCACACTTCACAAATTTCACTTGAACTTCTTTCTTTGCAATGCTCTCTCGAATGAAATGGTATCGAGTATCAATGTGTTTGCTTCGATCATGAAACACTGGATTTTTCGCAAGTGCAATTGCCGACTTATTATCAACAAATAACTCCGTAGACTCCTTTTGCTCAAACTTGAGCTCCTTCAATAAGCTCCTTAACCATATCGCATGACAAACACTTGATGTCGCTGCAACATACTCAGCTTCACAAGTTGATAGTGTAACTATCCGTTGCTTCTTTGATTGCCAGGTGAATGCTGCTTCACCTAAATAGAATACAAAGCCACTTGTACTCTTTCGATCATCAGGATCTCCGGCCCAATCACTGTCACTATACCCAACTAGCTTCATATCTCCTTTTGCTGGATAGAACATACCCAAACTGGACGTTCCTTTGATATAGCGAAGTATCCTCTTTGCTACTTTGAAGTGATACTCATTTGGATTCTCCATGTAACGGCTAATAAGTCCCACTGCAAACAGAATATCAGGTCTTGTGCATGTTAAGTATCTTAAACTTCCAACCAAACTTTTGAATAAAGTTGGATCAACCGGATCTCCTTCAATGTGCTTAGACAATTTCTCTCCAATATCAATTGGAGTGCTAATTTCCTTGCAACTCTCCATTTTAAATTTTTTCAGCACATCTTTTGCATAATCTTCTTGTGAGATGAAGATACCATCATCTCGTTGCTTCACTTCAATGCCAAGATAGTAAGACATCAACCCGATGCCTGTCATCTCGAACTCCTTGGTCATCTCCTTTTTGAATTCATCGAACAATTTCACATTGTTCCCTGTAAATATCAAGTCATCAACATACAAGCACACAATCAACATATCACCTTTATCATTTTTCACATACAACGCTTGCTCATGTGGACATTTTTGAAATCCCTTTTTCAAGAGATATTGATCAATGCGACTATTCCACGCCCTTGGTGCTTGCTTTAGCCCATAAAGTGCTTTCTTTAATTTCAACACTTTATTCTCTTGACCACGAACTATATAGCCTTCAGGTTGGTCGATATACACCTCTTCTTCAAGCACTCCATTTAGAAATGCTGATTTCACATCCATTTGATAGATTTTCCATTTATGTTGAGCTGCCAAAGAGATTAGCAGCCTTATAGTCTCCAAACGGGCTACTGGGGCAAACACTTCATCATAATCAATTCCAGCCTTTTGCTTGTAGCCTTTAACAACAAGTCTCGCTTTGTATCGTTCCACCTCTCCTTTGGAATTTTTCTTCTCCTTATAAACCCATTTAACTCCAATAGATTTATGTTTTGTTGGTAAGAAAGTGAGTTCCCAAGTATCATTCTTCTTAATCGCCTCTATCTCCTCATCCATGGCCTTTTTCCATGTTTCACTCTTCGACGCCTCCTCAAAGTTGATAGGCTCCGTATCAGCAAACAAACAAAATAAGTTTGGATTTTGATTGAGCTGATCATAAATTTCGTGCAATGTTCTTGTCCTTTGAGGTCCTTCACTACTTGAACTTTCACCTTCTAAAGAAGACGCAGGGGATGGAGGTGGAGTTACTTCATTTTCAAGCTCATCTTCAGCTTCATGACTTTGATCCATAAAAGGATAGAATGTGAAATGCTCCTTTTCTTGAGCATTCCAATCCCACGAGCTTTTCTCATCGAACACAACATCTCGACTGATCTTTCTCTTCTTCTCCACAGGATCATATAATTTGTATCCTTTTGAAGCTTGATCATAGCCAACAAATATATATTTTTGGCTTTTGTCATCAAGTTTTCTCCTTTGCTGATCAGGAACATGCATATGAGCAATACTCCCAAAAACCTTCAAATGTGTTATGCTCGGCTTGAATCCACTCCAAGCCTCTTGTGGTGTTACCTCAAAAACACTCCTCGTTGAGCTTCTGTTTTGTAAATAGACAACACAATCAATAGCCTCTGCCCAAAATTCCTTTGGCAATTGCTTGGACTTCAACATACACCGAACCATATTCATAATGGATCGATTCTTTCTCTCCGCAATTCCGTTTTGTTAGGGTGAGTAAGCAACAGTAAGAGGTTTACGAATACCGTGCTCATCACAAAATTCATTGAATTCGGCTGATGTAAATTCACCTCCACGATCTGATCTCATCGTCTTGATTTGATAGCCACTTTATTTCTCAACAAGAGCTTTAAACTTCTTGAACATAGTGAATGCTTCTGATTTTTGCTTCAAGAAAGATACCCACGATTTTCCGACTATAATCATCGATGAATGTCAGAAAATATCGATTACCTCCAATCGAAGTAGGTTCAATGGGGCCGCATATATCTGTGTGTATCAACTCCAATGGCTGTTTTGCTCTTGACAACAATTCTTTTGGAAAACTTAATCGAGACTGTTTTCCGGCAAGACATCCTTGACAAACTTGATTAGGGTGATCAATCAATGGAAGTCCTTTCACCATCTTCTTTGAAGCCATCATTTTCAATCCACCAAAATTTATGTGTCCTAGCCTCAAATGCCATAACCAGGATTGATCTTCATAACACGTGTTCAAACATCTCGCCATACCATGACGAATATTCAGTATGAACATTCGATTTTTCATCATTGGAACAGAAGCTATTAACTTTCCTTCAACATTCTTCAAGTAAAGATTACGACCCTTCATATGAATGTCGTATCCTTTCTCCAGTAGCTGGCCAATACTCAAAATGTTTGTCTTCATCCCAGGCACATAATACACATTTTCGATGAATTGGTGTGCTCCACTCTTCAATTTGATGAGTATTCTCCCTTTGCCTTTGATGCTGATTTTTGACATATCCCCAAACGAGGTATTTCCCGTCGCTAATTCATCAATTTCCACAAACATGTGTTTGTTTCCACACATGTGGTTGCTGGCACCGGAATCAAGGTACCACGTGATATCTTTATCCTCTGTCGATTCCTTACATGCTATTAGGGATAGTTCCGCAACCTCCTTCTCCATTTCTTCACCATAATGAGTCTTTTCATCATTAGACTCATTTCGACACTCCCAAGCAAAGTGTCCATATCGATGACAATTATAACACTCGATATCCCTCTTATCTTGGTGTCGATTGTATCCACCTCTTCCACGACCTCGTGCAGGTCGATTCTCTTGCTTAGTCTTATCATTATTGTTAGAGACTTGCCCTTCATGACCTATGCCACGACCACGACCACGACCTCTTTCCCTTCCTCGAAATCGAGCACCATCAATTTTTTGTTGGTCGGCATATGTCCTTGCTTGAAGGGCTTGTTCAACATCAGGCCCTTTGTTTCATCTTTTGATCTTCTCCTCATGGATTTGCAACTTTCCCAATAGCTCATTCACTTTAAGAGTCTCAATGTCATTAGACTCTTCAATTGCCACGACAATATAATCAAACTTCGAATTAAGAGATCGAAGTATCTTTTCAACCACTCGATGCTCTTCCATTTTTTCACCATTTCTCTCAAGTTGGTTAACAACCAAAACTACCTTTGAGACGTAGTCCGATATTTCTTCAAAGTCTTTCATTTTTAACGACTCAAATTCTCCTCGAAGTGATTGGAGTCGTACCTTTTTAACTTTGTCAATGCCTTTGAAAACATCACTAAGAATATCCCACGCTTGCTTTGCATTTGTAGCTTGAGAAATCTTCTCAAAGTTGTTGTCGTCTACACCGAGTTGAATGATGGAGAGAGCTCTTTGATCTCTTACCTTGGCTTCTCTTGCCGTCTTCCTTTGTGCTTGATTCAAAACACCCAAATTCTCCGGCTCTACATATTCTTCTTCAATGGCATCCCAAACATCTTGTCCACCAAGAAAGGTCTTCATTTGAATGCTCCAGCGATCATAGTTCTCTTTTGCAAGCTTTGCAAATGGGAAAGCTCCACTTGTGGTTGACATTGTATCTCTCTCCAACGTGGCTCTGATACCACTTTGTTGGATCGAATGAATAATATAGAGAGATAAATCACGCAGCAGAATAAAATCAGAGAGGAGTAGTGGAGAGGAGAGGAGTGACACTTCTGCAAATATAATTTTCTCACTCAATCAACACTACTTGCTTACTTGCTTGCTCTCTTGCTCTCTTGCATATCATTACAAACGATGATGGGTATTTATAGCCCATAACTACATGCATAAATATAAGCAAATGCAAAATTCGTAACTCCTCAAATTCATAACTATAGCAATTTACATAGGACTCTTCACATGACCCATCTTCCGAAATTAATCTGTAATGTTTGGCTGAGAGTTAGCTGAAGAGCCACATATGGTTGGAAAGATCTAGAAGTCTAGTTTCCAAAACTGCAAACGGATCTTGATTTGGGCACTCCTACAGAAAGTTATGTCCATTCTACTGAAGGGTGGTCGAACTGTCAACACAATTCGAATTAAGCTTAAATTCCAACACACTCTGCTGGAACATCCATCAATCTAAGTAAGGAAATCTCCTTAATGTCAAGCTCCATCACGTGTAGAGCTGCGTTCGGCAAGGTGTTGGATGACAGTAATTCTTTGATTACCGTAATGAGGGACGCAGTTCAAAAGTCCACTGGGTTTTTAGTTGCAGACTTTTATCCATCTTCGAAGATAATCAATATCCTGAGTTGGCCGACTAAGTGGAGAATGTTGTTGACACGACGCAAGTTTGATATGATTCTTGATGATATCATCAATCAGCACAGACAAAATCTTGCCCAAAATGGGGGAGATAATTCAGTAGGTAATGGAGAGTTTGGTAATGAAGATTTGGTTGATGTTTTGCTGAGGATTAAGGAAACTGGAGAGCTGCAGTTTCCAATTGACAATGACAAAATTAAAGCTTTTATATCTGTAAGTCCACCTTCAACTGAATTTCAATAATTAATTATAAGCTCTTCAAACTCAAAGTCCTCTTTAAAAGATTTTAATTCTTGCTAATAACATGAATCTTAATCCATATTCATTTGGTTGAACATACTCGAGTACTTTTTTACACTTAGTGTGTAAATCAAAAGGTTTTTCAAATTGCTATATTTACTTTACATATTTAATGAGTTGCAACCCGAACTTAAATCCGCTATACTAGTATTGTATAATTTAGAAATTCAATTTAGTCCTATATTTGAAAAATATCTAATTTCAATCATTTTCCACAAAATTTTAGAACTCCAATGGTTTTTCAAATCCAAAAAAACCACCAGTGTTTGGAAATTATGTTGGAATTAAAAGTGATTTAAATTTTTAGGACTCCAATAGTTTTTCAAATCCAAAAAAAACAACCAGAGTTGGGAAATTATGTTGGAATTAAAAGTGATTGAAATTGAAATTTTTTAATTGGACAAGACTAGTTTCGAACACGTTCTAAGGCACGACGATAAATGCATTTTGGTTCCAAGAGCTTCAAGAGAGGATCATGAAATCAATGGATACACAATACCATCCAAAGTGAAGGTACTAGTGAACATTTGGGCAATACAACGGGACCCTCAGTATTGGATAGATCTTGAAAGCTTTCAACCAGAGAGATTTGAGAATCTGTCTGTAGATTTTACGGGTGGTTATTTTGAGTATTTGTCGTTCGGAAGTGGGAAAAAAATGTGTCCTGGTATGACATTTGCTTTGGCTAGTATTGAGCTCTCTCTAGCTCAACTTCTATACAACTTCAATTGGAAACTCCCAAATAGTGTTAAACTAGAAGATATGGATATGATCGAAACTTCTGCGATTGGAGCTTCAAGAAAATAACATCTTTTTGTTGTTGCCACTCCTTATCAACTGTTGCCATGATGTCAACCTGATGTCAAGATAATTCTCATCCAACACTATATTTAGAGTGCTTTTATAACTTTATATATATATATATCTACTATATATAAGTATGGATGTTTCGTCCATTTTCCATAATATCAATTTTAACCCTCCTACACAATTAAATTAAATTAGAGTCCTCATTAAACTCTTATATATAAGCATGAATGTTTCGTCCATTTTTCATAGTACCAATTTTAACTCTCATACATAATTAAATTAAATTAGAGTCATCACTAAAGAATACTATTTATTAAGGATAGTAATGTAATACATTATATTTTTTTTATTTTATAAGGGAAGAGTTATGAGGAAATTTATGATTAGATTTTGATGAGAAAAAACAACAATGTAATAGGAATTTAGAGTACCCCTTTTAAGTGAAATATTAGATTAGTTTTAGGTCAAGAAGACGTGTTGAAGGAATTTTCAATTCAGTAGGTTATTGATCAAAGAAAGTAATTTTGCAAGTAGCAAGAAAGATGCCTACTGAATGCAGCAGAAGAAAACATTATTAAGACAACAATATTTAACAGAATAATGCAGCAGCACAAAAAGCAGATCGGATATAGCAAGCTGAATAGAAAGTTGTTTTATTGTAGTAGTTACAGAAAGCGTGTGCTGCATTCTAAAGTCAAAGAAAGAAAAAGAATGAATTGTCAATCACACACAACAATGCATTATAAGGAAGATCAATGATGTTCGAGGAAATATCTTTTCAAAACTAGCCGGTAGAGACAAGCTGATCAATGCAATACCAGAAACTAGTAACCAGCCAACACGTGGACTGACAGACTGAACAAACCTACAACCTAGTATAGCCGCATTAAATAACTTGGAGTGCAAGACAAGGAAAATTAAATGCAATCCTTCAAAAGCATTTAATGCAACCTCAAGAACATTTGAAGAAGATTCGAATCCAAAGAGATGTGTCTCTCTTCAATGGACATATCTTTTCACCTATAAATAGAGGAAGACTTAACTGAAACAACTACTGAAAAATTGAACACTCGCTCTCAAGCAAGAACCAACTCTCAAGCTCTCAACACTCTAAGTTTTCAGTCACTCAACCTCTAAGAGAAGCAGTCAAGCCTTGGAAGCATTCGGCTCAAAATTCATCCACTGCTTCAAGCACCAATTGAAGAAACATATATAATTTTATCATTTATGTTATGTGCTTAGGTTGTTTTAATGGTGTCCTCAGTTGACAAGATTTAGATCATAGTTGAGTGTTTAGCCTTAGGAGTTTAAGACAATAGCTCTATGTGAGTTTAGAATCCTATGTGGGTCGGCCTGTTTGATTCGAGCAACCTATGTGGAAGGTGAATCATAGTAGGTGAAACTTTTTAGGTTGATTGATTGTAAGGCCGAGTCTTGTAAAATAATCTTGTTTAATGAAGTTCCTCCTCAGAGAAGGAGTAGAGTAGACGTAGAAGGATTACACCATCTTTGAACCATTATAAGCCTCGTGTGTTTATCTTTCCATTTTAACATCTTTGTGTTTATATCTTACTGCATTCTATATACATCATACTACATTCAAGTGTTGCTAAAATTCATAATTCAGAAAAAAAAATTCAAAAGAAACTCTATCAAGTTTTAAAGTTTCCGCTACAAAAAGAACTCTGGTACGGCAAACTGCGCTGCATTCTTGCCCAGTAAGCAATATTATATTCTGCTTTGTATTCTGTTATGAATACAATGCTGCAAGTTCGAAAGATATTCAAAAATCAATAGAGGTTCGTTCACCCACTTTGAACCTTTGTGTCACTTGAGACCAACTAGAGTCATTTACATTTCGAACTCTTCTTGAAAAAATTACATGTTTTGATTATTTTTCTTCTATAATCTTGGACATTTTAAATCTTAAACTAAAATTAGTTCATATTAATTTATATTTAAAAAAAAATTCTCAATGATATAATATAAACATATATAAAGAAAATTATACTATAAATTTAATATTTTTATTAAAATATGGTATTATTAGAAATTATGTTCTTATATTTTTTTTTTCAAAATCTTATCTATTTCATTTAATATAAATATATATAATGAAAATAAAATAAAATAAACTAATCAAATCTAAAAAATATTTTTAAACATTAATATTACTAATGCAAAAATAGTTGAAAATCAAAAATTGTATTTATTATGGATTTTCAAAGTAAATAAATTACAATGTTTATAGTGTCTTTCGAAACTTTATTTGTCTACCATATTCTTGTTTGACAAGATATTTAGAAGATCTTAAAAGGGTTTTGCATATAATTGAGTTTTTTAATATGATTAGATTACAATTAAACCTTAAAATTCCTTTAGAAAATAAAAAATTTCTCTAGAATAAAGTATGATGGTTGATTTGAAACACATATTGAAAATGAAAGTATTATTTTAAAATTAGATTAAAAATTTTATTTATATATATATATATGGGATAATTAGAAATTTCCAATCGAAGTGATTATTTGGACTACATATATAAATTTTAATTAAATGCATAAATGTAAATAATAAATCCAAAATTTTAAAACTTAGTCAAAAAATTAAAAATGTAATGTAAGTTTTTGTCTAGAAATTACATTTAAAGTGTGTTAAATTCTATCGCTCAATTGGTCTGAAATTGCATGTGAATCGCACATGAGCTCCCAAATTCGGACGCTAATTTTGCCAAACTTCACCTATGTGTAACATAATAATACATGTGGCATCCTTGTTGGCATTTAATTTTGACAATATCTCCCTACATAAGATTAAAAACAGAAAAATATAAAAAAAAAATTCTAGAAATAAAAAATAACCAACAAATAAAAATAAAATAGAAAAAAATGAAAATTTGGAAATATATTATATTGTTCATCTTCTTCCTCATGCAAGTCGTCATCGCGCCACCCACCACCACCTATAACACCTCTAACCACTAGCCGCCGCTTGACCCTCGAATAGTCTTTCATCCTCTCACCGACCATTGTCAGCTTGCGTCTCCACAAAATCCCACTTTTCCCCATCCTTAAATTAAATACTCACGACAATGTCTAGTAAAATGCTCTGTCAAATACATCTCAAAACTACACAATGAAACTACTAATAACCTACCACAAACCTTGTAACTCAAGTGATATCTCATCCTTATAAAGGTGTAGATTGTAATAACCTGGGTTCGAACGCGGATCAAACAAGTTTTCTAGTCTTTATTGTTCATTCCCTTCCACTACCCCCAAACTCATTAAAAAAAAAACTAATAATAACATAACCCAATGCCAACAACATTGTTTTCAAATCTATGATGAATTCAGATGTGAGATTGTGCGTGTGACTTTGAATTTTGGAAAACAGGGTTGGTGAAAACAGTGTTTATCCTTACGGTGTTGGAGATGGGAATTGCGCATGGGTTGGTGAAGGGGTACTCGTTGGCATTGTTGTTTTGGCGATTGGCGATTGTATTTTCCACGTGGTAGGAAAGAATTTAAAAATATAAATGCCACCCGGGATAAATAAAAACCATGTCAACAAATGAAAAAATCCGAATTTGGGAGCTCACGTGCGATTTTCGCCCAATTGAGCTGTTCTGGTTGAAATTTGGTAAAATTCACGAAGTTTGAAAACTTATTACCTAAATAGACGATTCAAAAACTTAAAATACAAAATTTTCAGACATCTTAATTTAATAAAGAAGAAGATGAAAATACAAAAATAATAAACTCAATAAAGAAGAAGAACAAAAGAACACACTAAATTTATAAATGTTCACCACAATGTATGACTACGTTATGTTTGTCATTACAATATTGATAGATTACAAGTATAAGAGAATTCCACAAACACTAATCAAAAATTGTCTCTTCCAAACCCTAAAGACTAGACTCTCTCAATACGATGAGCTCAGAAGATCACTAAACCACTTACGAAAACCACATAAAACCATGTACACCATATTAATTCCCTAGCTATGGGGTCTTCACAGACCCAAGTCCAAATCATCAAAGAAATAAAGCTCAACAACGAACCCTTCAACACCCACTACAAAAATCATATGGATTAATAAAATCTGGGAAATTCCATCGCAGAGTTGCTTGTTGGTAAAATTTTGTTGACAGAAAAAACATTTTATTGCTAATTTTCCAATAGAAAATTACGTCGGTAATTTATATATCGACGAAAATAGAATCTGAATGTGGAAATCTCCAAAAACAAATTCACAGTATTGCCAACAAACACATCCGTTGGTAACTAAAAAAAATTAAGAAAAATGAATAAAGTTACAGACGGATCTAATGTTTAAAAAAATCAAATATTATTGACAAACGAGAATTCATCAGTAATTTTTTGATATTTTTTTAATTAATTCTAAAATTGAAAATTTAATTTAAATTATGTAAAATTAATAAAAATTAAGAACAATGTATATAAAATGGAAATTTATAAACATAAAATGCGAGAAACTGAAAAATTGTTTATATAAAAAATACAGTCTAAATATCCTCATCCAACCAACTGGGCTTGGAATAAGTCAGAGCTCCTAATCCTATGCTAGGAGATCTCCAAATTGGGCAAGAGCTTGCTCAGGCTGCAGGGTCAGCTCCCTATTGTGCGCACCCATATCCGCCTGCAACTTGGAGTACTTCTTGGTTTGCTGGGATTGGAGCCTGTCGATTTCCTCTTGCATCTGCAAGCAAATCATCTCAGCTTTCTTTTTCATCTCAGGTGAGTCGCCTCACAACGGGATCTGCAGCGATTGTCCTCTCTTGCTTTATCACCCGATAAAATTCTTCCTCTTTGTATGGCGCAGAAATTCTTCGTCATCGACATTCTCTTGCTGATATATCCCAAGCCAAATACCCTCCACTTCTAGATACTAACAGTTAATTTATAAGCAATGTTTGGTGCATGTATGACTTTTCAACTTTATGGCCATATGAATCGATTCATAGGAAATTAATTGTAAGATGGTCCACTAACCTTGACCACATTAGTTATCCATTAATTATGATTAGCCTATAAATAATTGTAATCAACAAGAGAAAGATATTAAGAATAGAAGACAAATGAGTGTAACCTCAAGAGCTTTATTGCATGAGCTTTTGAAAATATTGTGATATCAAAGTTATCTCCATTTCAGCCTCCAAATATCAATCATCTTTTTATTACTTTATATCTTATACCCAACAGATTTGTGGTATCAGAGCCACCCTTGTCCTGATTACCCCCTCTTTATTTTGATGGCTTCCACAAGCAACAACGAGTTGGCATTCATATATTCCCAACAAGGTGTTCCTATCTTTGTTGGTCAAGATTATGAGCAATGGAGTGTTCTAATGCAAACATTATTTATATCTCATGATTTATGGGATACTGTTGAAGAGGGATTCGCACCATTGACTCCAGAGCAATTGACTGGGTTATCAAATGCACACAAAAAAAGGAGCATAAAGAGAATAAGACCAAGGATGCTCGAGCCTTGTCCTTTATGCACCAAGGGGTAAGTCGATCCATTCTTCCGCACATTACAGGTGTTAAAACATCAAAAGATGCATGGCAAATTATGAAAAATCAATTTGGAGGCTATGAAAAAGTTGTTTCCATCAAATTGCAAAATTTATGGCGTGACTTTGATAATCTAGTTATGAAGGAAAAAGAAAATGAAAATGTGCAAATGTTTTTTTCTAGAGTATCCATAACCATAAATCAAATTAGAGGTTATGGTGATACTCTAGAGGAACGAAAGATTGTCGAGAAAGTGTTACAATGCTTACCGGCAAGATTCGAGCATATAGTTGCTGCCATTGAAGAATCAAAAGATTTGTCAAAATTAACTTTTGACGAACTCATAGGATCACTTGAAGCACATGAGAAAAGAATGAGTAGATTCTCAAATCAAACTTTGGAGCAGGCATTTCAAGGAAAAGTTCATATCTCATCACATCGACATCAAATTGATGGTCAACAAGAAGATAAAACTAAACCATCTCAAAAAGTTTCACGAGGAAGAGGTCGTGGTAGAACGAACAATTTTCGAGGCCGAGGACAAGGAAATCCCAGTAGCTCAAATCAAAGTTCAGTCTCTTATTGTCGAAATTGCTAAAAAAATAACCATGACACTAATAGCTGCTGGAGTAAATGCAAGAGATGCAGAAATGCAAATCATTCGCAGAAAGATTGTTGATACAAAGATGATGTTGGTACAAAGGGGGCCAATTTTACTGAAAAAGATGAGACCGATCAGGTATTCTATTCATGCTTAAATTCTCAGCAACCATTTGATAATATTTGGTTTGTTGATAGTGGGTGTAGCAATCATATGTCTGGGAATAAGGAGATGTTTGTGGATCTCAATCCATCTTTTTCATCAGAGGTGAGACTTGGAGATGGCAAAACTTATAAAATAATTGGAAAAGGATCCATTTCTATCCAGACCAAAAAAGGCAAAACTAGCATCATTAAGGATGTATTTTTTATGCCTGAATTGACTCAAAACTTATTGAGTGTGGTCAGCTGATGCAAAAAGGGTACCAAGTGGTTTTCAACATGATCATTGTATCATTGTTGACAAGCAAAAGAATCTCACAATGGCGAAAATCAAGATGAGCCCGAACAAATTTTTTCCTCTAAATCTGCCATTGTCCAAGAAATTTGCACTCCAAAGTACAACTTACGAAGAACATCAAATATGACATTTGAGGTATGGACATTTGAGCTACAAAGGTTTGAATTTGTTGAAAAAGAAAAATATGGTGGTTGGTCTCCCAAACATTTCGGAAAATGAGGATCATTGTGAAGGATGCATCTATGGTAAAATGCATCGTTTACCATTCCCGAAGACTTCTTATAGAGCCAAAGCTCCTCTTGAGATAGTGCACGATGATATATGTGGACCAACACAAACTCCATCTCTCAATAACAACAAGTACTTTTTGTTGTTTGTTGATGACTATACTCGAATGATGTGGGTCTACATTTTGCAGCAGAAATCAGATGTATTTGCAAAGTTTTTGAAATTCAAGTCCTTGGTAGAGAATCAAAGTGATCAAAAAATAAAAACTTTGCGCACTGATCGTGGAGGAGAATTTACTGGGAACTCTTTTCTTGAGTACTGTAAAAGGAATGGAATTCACAGGAAATTAACGGTTCGATACAGCCCACAACAAAATGGAGTTACGGAATGTAAAAATCGTACTGTTGTTGAAATGACACGAAGTATGATAACTGAGAAAAAACTCCCAAAAAGTTTCTGGGCAGAAGCTATTATTGTTGCAGTCTACATTTTAAATCGGTCACCAATGAAGGCAGTTCCAAACAAGACTCCATACGAAGCCTAGTACTGAAGAAAACCTCAGGTACAACATATCAAAGTTTTTGGTTGCATCGCCTATTCTCATATTCCATCTCAAAAGAGAGAAAAATTTGATGGGAAAAGAGAAAAACTTATCTTTGTCGGATATAGTGATGAGTCCAAGGGATATTGTTTAGTAAATCCAAAGACAAATAAACTCACAATTTCTCGTGATGTTATTTTTGATGAGAAAGAAACATGGATTTGGGATGATAATCATCAAATGGAAGAACCTTTCATTTCTGCACCTATACCATCAGGTTTATCTGATCAACCAAGTACAAGTTCAAGCTCCGATTCTTTGCTGCAGCGTGACCAATCCTCTCCAGACGCTGGAAGTCCAATCCTCTCCAAAGATGCGAAGTTTGAGGGAAATTTATGAATGTTGTGATATAGCCTTTTTTACAGGCGAACCATAATTTTATGAAGAAGCTGCAAAAGAAGAAACTTGGCAAAAAGCGATGGATGAAGAAATGATTAGTATCAAGAAGAATAACACATGGGATCTTGTTGATCTACATGAAGGAAAAAACTTGATCGGAGTAAAATGGGTGTACAAATTGAAGTTGAATGAAGATGGCTCAATTCAAAAACACAAAGCTCGATTAGTAGCAAAGGGATACTCACAACAACCTAGGGTTGATTTCAACGAGACATTTGCACCTGTTGTTCATATGGAAACAATTCGAATTGTTTTAGCCCTTGGAGCACAATTGGAGTTACCAATTTATCAATTGGATGTCAAGTCAGCATTTCTTAATGGTGACATGAAGGAGGAGGTTTATGTCCAACAACCTGATGGATATGTGATTGAAGGAAAGGAAGACAAAGTTTATCATCTGAGAAAAGCGTTATATGGATTGAAACAGGCACCTCATGCTTGGAATAACAAGATCGATGGCTATTTTCGAAAGATTGGTCTTCAGCAAAGTCCAATGAAGCATCAGTATACATCAAGAAAGGTGCACATGATTTTCTCATTGTTTTTCTTTATGTAGATGATCTCATCTATATGGGAACTAATCCAACTATGGTGCAAGATTTCAAAGAAGATATGATGAGAGAGTTCGAGATGACAGATTTGGGTTTAATGAAATTTTTTCTTGGAATTCAAGTTCGGCAATCAAAAGGAGAAATTTTTATTTCTCAAGAGAAATATCTTGGAGAATTGCTGAAGAAATTCCAGATGAACAATTGCAAGCCTATCTTTACTCCTCTTGCTATGAATGAAAAATTGAAGTTGGATGATGGAGCTGACAAGGTTGATGCAAGAATGTTTAGAAGTTTAGTTGGGTCCTTGATCTATTTATCAAATACGAGACCTGATATTGTTTATCCAGTGAGCTTGGTATCAAGGTTTATGCATAATCCAAACAAATTACATCTTACAACAACAAAGAGACTTTTGCGGTATCTTAAAGGTATGCAAAATTACGGTATCAAGTACATCAAGGAAGATGATAATAAACTCAATGGTTTTACTGATAGTGATTGGGCTCGGTCGCTCGATGATCGTAAAAGCACGTCTGGCTATATTTTTTGTTTGGGATCAAAAATTATTTCTTGGTCATCTAAGAAATAGCCAACAATTTCACATTCGTCATCCGAGGCGGAGTATATTGCTGCAAATGAAGCCACTTGAAAAGCAGTTTGGCTAAGGAAAATCCTAGACGATGTCCAACAAAAACAAGAGGATGCTACAACAATTTTTTGTGACAATATGTCAGCAATCGCAATGACGAAAAATCTAGTATTTCATGCGAGATCGAAGCATATTGAAATTTGTCATCACTATATTAGAGAACTTGTGAATAAGCAAGAAATTCAGCTGAAGTATGTCAACACCAAAGATTAGTTTGCTGATATTTTGACTAAAGCTGTGAGTTCTGAGATGCTGGTGCAGTTCCGAAATCAATTCCGGATTACAAATTAAGGAGTGATGAGGAAGTTAATTTGTAATCAATGTTTGGTGCATGTATGGCTTTTCAACTTCATAGCCATATGAATCGATTCATAGGAAATTAATTATAAGATGGTCCACTAACCTTGACCACATTAATTATCCATTAATTATGATTAGCCTATAAATAATTGTAATCAACAAGAGAAAGATATTAAGAATAGAAGAAGAAATGAGTGTAACCTCAAGAGCTTTATTGCATGAGCTTTTGAAAATATTGTGATATCAAAGTTATCTCCATTTCAGCCTCCAAATATCAATCA
Source organism: Scutellaria minor (assembly GCA_954870855.1). NCBI lineage: Eukaryota > Viridiplantae > Streptophyta > Magnoliopsida > Lamiales > Lamiaceae > Scutellaria > Scutellaria minor. Next base: position 9,698,696 of record OX940729.1, read on the forward strand.
TCTTTTTATTACTTTATATCTTATACCCAACAGATTTGTGGTATCAGAGCCACCCTTGTCCTGATTACCCCCTCTTTATTTTGATGGCTTCCACAAGCAACAACGAGTTGGCATTCATATATTCCCAACAACAGTTATATCTTATACCCAACAACAGTCTCAATGTAAAGTCTGTTTAAGTCCATGGGTGTGACTCCAATGATCCATTCTCAGGTTAACTGAGTTAGGTCATTCATTCTTGGATCTTCTCTTGAATATAATGATGAAATAAAAAAAGTTAAAGGAAGCTATCAACATAATTTAGTTAAAAATCAAGTTAAAAAGAATGACTTAGGACAATTTTAGACTTGTTGTCTGTGTATGTCCCATCTTCAAATGAGCTGTGGAGTTCAGGGATGGCAACGGGACGAGACGGGGGAGCAATCCCCATCCCCATCCCCACGTTCGAGGAGTATCCCCTTCCTGTCCCCACTAGTGAAACGGGGAAAATTCCCCACCGCGCCCCGTCCTGTAGGGAATCCCCACCCCACCTTGTTTTTTTTTTTATCTTTTTTTTTTATCTAACTAATACATAAAAATAATTCATACAATTACATATAAGTAAAATGTCAACAAAAAAAACATAAAAAAATGGTACATAATCTAAATAAAAAGATAAAATTACAATTTAATAAAACTAGATAAAACACAGATAAATTATCCTAATATATTTTCATAAATTTGTTTCCATCATTACTTCAATACACTCAACTCTTCAATCTCAATAAAATTTATTTATTATATTAATTTAATTATATTATTTTAAAAATATATGTATATATATATTATGTATTTATATATTATATATATACAATTCATGGGCCTCGCGGGGAATGAATTAGGGATCCCCACGGGGCGGGGAATGCAATCCCCATTCTTGACATTCGGGTATAAAATACCCCCATCCCCGTGGGGGTACATTTCGGGGAATCCCCGCCCTACTACCATCCTTAGTGGAGTCAGAGGAAGATGTCTAAATGGATGGTAGGGTAGGGTACGAAGAAACAATGAAACATTAAGACATTAAAAAATGAACATAAAAAAGTTTAACTAATAATCAAATTAGAATTTGAAGGTCCTGTACCTGGTTCGAGTGGCTTACTCAATCGATTCTATGAGCTTAATAGATGTTTTGTGAGCTTGCAGCCCAAGAAATAGTTGACTTCCCGTAAGTTTTGAGAGCAAACTGTTGTCCAAGATCATGAATCATTTGTTTTATAGCTTTTGAATCTTCCCCTGTGATCAAGATGTCATCCACATATATAAGAACTATTAACAATTTTCCAGATTTTCTCACATGAAATAAAGATGAATCTGAAACTGAAGCTTTCAAACCCAAATATACTAGATATTGCTGCAAGATTGCATCTGCAGATAATCTTGCTGACCCCTTTACAAAGAGTCTATCCAGTGGTGTTTTTTAGGGTCATATTAGGAACATGGGTGTACTAGACATGTCCCATTTACTCTAGGGCAAGTGGGAGAGAATCTAGGGCAAGTGGGAGAGAATGTATTAGTATATATGCTTATGTGCCCTTGAGTAACTTTTTGTTTTCACAGACATATTTGAATTTTATATAAATTGTCCTTTTGAATGTTTGTTTGAGTTTTGCATGTGTCCATGGATTGTAGATATATTTTAAATCGAGTGTTTAAGTTGTTAAGCACAAAAAGATTCGATTTATTCGATCCATAAAATTCTTGTCCGTGATCAGTAAATAAATTGGGCAGTTTACTTTGATAAGATCATCTTAATTTCATTGAAGTTTGTCTTTAACTTGGTAATGGAGTTGAGGATACACATATAGTGGATTGGATGGGATCATATGAAATTAAATTGTGATTTGACCATACAATTTAAAATCATTGGTTGACGTATATATTACCTTAATCTTGAGCAAGTAGTGTAACTTTGTTACTAACTCAAAGTTCTTTGAGATGCCAAAGGGTGAGATCATTTTTGTTGATCAATATCTCGGTGCCTTGGGAATTAAAGTGAAATAATGGAGAACATATATATTTGCAATATTAGACACCTTCACCTATCTAATAGGCATGATCATGATCTCACGAGTTTTTCTATTGACAGTAAAACTGAGCTCAGTATTCAACTTTGTTGAATCAAATTGTGTGATACGATCACACGGGGACTGTTAAATAGAAGTTGAGATTTGAGATTGATAAATATTGGAAATAAGACATATTGGTCATGATAGCCTATTCCAATTTTTTAATTGATCGAAGGGGGTAATATGTTGGATCGATCAATCAGAGGATATAATTTATTGATTTTATGATTCAATAAATCCAATTTAATTAAGAGTGCAATCTCGTACTTATAGTGGAGTTGAACAAGATTAATAAGTTATTTTGACTAGTCAAGAGTTGATTAAGTCAGAATTAATTTATTGGAGCTTAATTTAATTGGGTCCGATTAGGTCCCTTCGGTGGCTCTAAATTGAACTTAATATATTATAATAAATATAGTATATATTGCGGTATAATTAAGTTTGTTGGACTATTCAGATAAATATATCAATTAAAAGATATTTATGAGATAAATATAATTGATATGATTTTATCTAGATCTTTTCCTAGATGGAGTAGGAGACTTAGAAAGCAAGAAAAGGAGTTCTAAAACTCCTAGGTTTCTATTCTATTAAATAGTCCACAATATTATACAGTGTCCATACACTAAAAATACCGTAGAAAAGTTTTGGAGAGAACACCGGAGAAGGCTTGACAGAATTTACGTAGAATTCTTGAGACTACGAAGAGGTTCAAGCATGCTCCGAAAGGTATTTCGTTAACCTTCTTATACAAGATTAATTGTCATATAGAATATACATTATAATCGATCCTATGACAAGATTTCTGATCTAATCAGATGAAATTCTCGAGGGTTTTCCTAACAATTGCTAGATAGCGAAACTTTTGATGTTTGCATACATAAGAGGACTTGGTAGGACTGATGAATCCTTCAGGCTAACTCATGAACACTGTCTCAACAAGATCACCATTTTGAAAGACATAATTTATATCAATTTGTTGAATACTCCACTGAAAAGTGATTATGAAGCTCAAGACAAGTCTAATAGTATAAGCTTTTATCACTGAGTGTTTCAAAGAAATCAACTCGTGGAGTTTGTTGAAAACTATTAGCCATCAATTTGGCTTAGTACTTATCTACGCTACCATCTGGTTTGAATTTGGTTCTAAAGATCCACTTGCAAATTATAACATTCATATCAGAAGTATATGGAACAAGTGTCCAAGTATGTTTACTTATAATTAAAATATCATATTCAGCTTGCATAACCTTCTTCCAATTTACATCAGTCATTACTTGTTGAAGTGTTAAAGGTTCATCATGATGTTGCAAACTAGCACTAAACACTTTAAGATTAAGTGCACCAGTTTTAGACCTTGTTATCATCTGATGAGTAGGAATTAAAGAACTACAACTGGGATTTTCAGTAGAGACATGACGACTAGTTGATAAGACAGGTAAATCTACTATCAAATTAATACCTTGATCGATTGGTAGAATTAGCTGACCTTGAGGGAGTTTTTGAGGTTGAGTTTCCATTTGTATCAGCATTTGGATTGGAATCTGAAGTAGAGCTAGAGTTTGATAAGCTTGATTCTGAGCTGCTCACAGATGTAGTAGTTTCTGCATGTATATTACCAATCTAATATGACAAGTAAATCTGATTAATATCACTAGAGCTTTTATTAGTTCTTGATGCATCAAATAGAGATTCATAATAGAATTTCAGCTTATTAAACTCTACTGTGGCTGCTAAATAAATTCTCCCTGAAGAACTAAGGCATTTGTATTCTTTGTAAGAAGTGATATATCCTAAGAATACACATTTAGTAGATCTTTGTAAGAACATTGTGAGAGTTATAAGGTCTCAAGTAATGAAAACAGAAGCATCCAAATACCTTCATGTAATGATAATCTGGCTTTAACTTGAATAACATTTAGTATAAAGACATTATTGAGAGTATAATTCGGAAGTCTGTTAATAGTATAAACCGCAGTAATAAAGACATCACACCAATATTTAAGAGGAAGAACAGCCTGACTTAACAACTATCTTAGTAATATGCAAGTGTTTTCTTTTGTCCTATGTTGGTCCCAAGTGGTTCAGAGGTTCAAAGGGGGTGAATAAACCTCTATCGATTTTGATTTTTAAAGGTTTTTTGAATTTCCTACGTTGTATTCTATCGCAGAATACAACACTGAATGCAGAACAGTAAGATGGGCCGAAAAACTGTTCAGCTTACTGTATCAAAGTTCTGTATGCAACGTAAATAATATGATAGAGTTTCTTTTGAAAACATTTTCTCAAATATGCACTTTGCAAAACTTTGAATGTAGAGTGATAGAATATAAAATGCAACATATATAAGGTTGAAAAGAAAATAAACATGCAAGGCTTGTAGTGGTTCGAAGGTGGTGTAACCTTTCTACATCCACTCTCCTACTACGAGGAGGAACATCGTTAGACTAGATTGAATTACAAGACTCGTCCTAACAATCTATCACCTAAACAAGTTTTCATCTACAAGGATTCTGCTTACACACAAATTGCACGAATCCTTAGGCCAACCAACACAGGATTCTACTAACTCACACAGAGTTACTGCCTTAACAACTTAAGATAAACACTCAACAAGAATTTAAATCCTATCAACTGAGGACACCACTAAAACAACTTAAGTACACATCACATAGGTTAAAAGTATATATGTTTGTCTTCAACTGGTACTTGAAGCAGCCTTGATAACTCGAAGGCTTGACTGTTTCATTAGGAGGTTGAGTGACTAAACCCTTAGGATATGTTTGTTTGGAGACTCATGAGTTAAGATTTGAGATTTCAAAATCTCAAATCTTTGTTTGTTAGGAGATTTAAATTAGAATTATAAAATCCACTCAAATGCTACTTTATTTAAAGAAAACATAATAATTAACCATACACTCTAACCTATTAATACACAAATTTCAATACACACCTAAATCTCTACCATTACAATCATCCAATCATTACTATTACATCAACTAATAGTATAATATTACACTTATTAACTTTTCCAACATTGATTTGATATATACAATAATAATCTATTAGTTTTGATTTAATGAAAGATGGATATCTGAAAAAGTTTAATAAACAAATGGGTTGTAATGATGATGATGATGGATGACAACTTTTCTATGTTGAAGGAAGGAGATTGTTAACTATTTTTTTCACTCAAATTTTTGATACAATCATGCCTATTTATAGGCTCTCCACCGCCATTCTTCCATCTCTAGCCCCTGCTAGGACTAACTTTCTACTAGATTATTCTAGATGCTACATATCTTAATTATTATTATATATTCTAGATTATTCTAGCTAATTTTATTAGAAGTGCATTATTTATTAATACTCCTCCTTAATGCACTTTGTCTGAAACTCCAAGCATTTCTCGTAATTGTTCAAATTTAGCTCGTGGTAGTGCCTTTGTGAAAATATCTGCTACTTGTTCTTCAGTCTTGCAATATTTTAGTTCAATCTCCTTATTTGAAGTGACCTCTTGTATGGCATGATATTTTATAGCGATGTATTTAGTACGACTATGACAGACGGGATTTTTAGTCATATCAATTGCTGACTTGTTGTCGCAAAAAATCTTTGTCGGCTCTTTTTGTTGTTTTCCAATGTCTTCTAATATTCTTTGTAGCCATATTGCTTGATTTGTACACCCTGCTGCTGCTATATACTCTGTTTTAGCAGATGATTGTGCCACAATGTCTTGCTTTTTAGATGCCCATGAGAAGAATCCTGACCCAAGTGTAAAAGTATATCCGGAGGTGCTTTTCATGTCATCGACTGAGCCAGCCCAATCACTGTCAGCATATCCAAATAGCTTTGACTCGCCAATAGATTTGTACCATATGCCAAAGCTCTTTGTTCCTTGTAAATACCTCAGGATTCTTTTTACTGCTCCAAAATGAATTTGACTTGGATCTTGCATAAATCGCGAGAGCAAACTTGTGCCATACATTACGTCAGGTCGTGTTGTTGTCAAATATAGTAGACTCCCAATAAGACTTCTATATCGAGATACATCAGCTATTTCAGCTCTATCGTCCTTTTGAAGCTTCTCGTTTGTCACAAGTGGAGTTGCAACAGATTTGCATCCTTCAATCTTTAATTTTCAAAGTAGATTTTCGGTGTACTTTTTCTGATAAATATATATTTCTTTTTTTCTTGGCTTATTTCAATGCTAAGAAAATAGTGCATCAAACCCAAATCACTCATCTCAAATGTCTTCAGCATATCTTGTTTGAATTCTTGGATCATTTTTCCATCATTTCCTGTATGGATAAGATCATCCACATATAAAGAAAGAATGAGAGTATTATTACCTCGGGTCTTGATGTATAGCGTTGGTTCAATTTTGCTCCTCCTGAATCCTTGATCAGTAAAGTATTTGTCAATTCTATTGTGATGGGTTATCGACCAAATAAAACAAGAGTGTAAAAAAGGCACAGATTTACGTGGTTCACCAACGTTGTGTTAGCTACGTCCACGGACAGAAAGAGAATGGATTTTATTAGGAGGATTGTTTCAGAGTATAGAACATCTCAAGAAAAAATTACTGAATACCCTACGAGAAGGGTATATTTATAATACTAATAAAAATACTATCACATGGGCCGAGCCCGTAAAAAACCGAACAAAAAACCCGAACAGGCGCCTGGGCACATGCATGGCTCGGACAACAATGGAAATTCAAGACATAACTCAACAAATCTCCACCTTGACTTGAATTCTCCATACAGATGCATCATAACAATGCTAGGTAACAAACTTCTCATTCTGCCTCCGATTTGCCCCAAAAAAGGGGCAACTAACAGCTTGTGAAATTTTCCGGCGACCGGCCGGAGGCGGCGCCGGTGGTGGCGCCGCCGACCAGAAAACAGAAAACGAAGAGAGAGAGAGGAGAGAGAGAACTTACGAGTTTTCGGCGCGTTCGGCTCGTTCGGAAAAACGGTGAAAAAATGAATCGGAGGAGCCCCTATTTATAGAAGTTGGAAAGCACTATTCACGTGAAAATATCTCGTCACTATTCATCGGTTGAATTTTCCACACTACTATTCACCGAAATATCTTCCGGTTTTCCGAAACCTCGTGTTTCACCCTTTTCATCGCCGGTTGAGCTACGGGTCTCCGATTGACCCCTAGTTCGTTTCTATCTTCTCGTTTTCTCGATACGTATCTACTGGTATAAAATTACCCTATGGTCCATGTCTAATAAAAATTATCAATCTAAACCTCGCATTAAAACACGTATCTGAAACGCACGAAATAAATTAAACAATTAAATCATACGCACAAAATTATTAAATCATAAGTTAAAATATTTAATTAATTAATTATGCTTGTTTTGATCCGGGGCGCTACATCCCTTACCCCTTAAAATAATTTCGTCCTCGAAATTGAACGCGTACTAAGAACGTCGTAACTAAACGCATACTAAGAACGTCGTAACTAAACGTATACTAAAAGCTGCGAAACTGCATACTTTGTCAAAACTCTCGTCATCTTATATGCGAGTTGCTTCTGTCTTTCCATTTCTCATCAAGGAACTTTCTCAGGCTTGCAAGTTCCTTGATTATCTGGCTAAGCTGGTTGTTCAGAACTTTCATCGATCCTGAGCTTTTCCAATTCTTTCTCGATCCTTCCTGGCCGAACCGTATTCCTTCTCTTTACTATTCTACTTCTTCATCTCGTAGTACTGATTGATGGTTTATCTGCGTCTTTGACTTTTATCTGATAATACCCAGACCTTAAGCCAATCTTCGAGAACACACTAGCTCCTCTTAATCTGTCGAAGAGATCTTCACTTTGAGACAGTGTATACTTGTTCTCTATGGTCCGCTTGTTCGACTCTTGGTAATCGACACAAATTCTTAAGCTCCCATCTTTATTCTTCTCGAAGAGCACTGGAGTTCCTCAAGGCAACACGCTTGGTCCGTTGAAACCTTTGTCCAAAAGTTCTGGTAACTGGGCCCTCAGTTCTTGTAATTCCTTCGGTGTTATCCAGTAAGGAGCTTCTGACACCCGTGCGGATCCTGAAACGAGATCGATCTCAAAGGTCACTTGTTGATTCGGTGGAGGTCCAGGTAAATCCTCTGGAAACAAGTCCATGAATGTCTTTATCACCGACCCCTTCTCAGCAGAAGTCGGTTCTTGCACGGAGTTCGTCATATTGACTAACCAAGTCTTGCAATCTCCTTTGCTAAACATCTCGGTTGCTTTTATGTCCAAACTTATTCCTTGAGTCGACTTTATTTGGGTCTCTCGAAAAGGTGAACTCCGGTTCTCCAGGTGCTTGAATGACAGTCTTCCTTGCACGATATTTGATTACCGTGTGATTGGACTTTAGCCAGTCTATCCCCAGGGTCGTGCAGAAATCCTTTATCTCCAATCACTCCAAAGCGTGGGGATCACTAAAAGGATATTATCTTCGAAAGCAATTCTAAGGTGACGGTGTAGGTGTTCTGTCCTTTCCGTCTTTTTCGAAGGGGTACTAACTTCTAGAATCTAAGCGACTATCCTACCGTCCCCATGCTTCAGCAATTACAGAAAAAAATAGATATGCATGTATGTTTCATTCCAGCAGCAAACAGGTATATCAGTTATTGATAGCGTACCTGGCATCATCCCTCAGCTCCCTCTGCAGCTCCTGGGCGATTAAGGGCGTAAGCCCGTGCTCTGCCCACCACCGGCCTCAAGTTTCGAGACCTCGGACAGTGGACCGCTATATGCCCTGGCGCTCCGCAGGTGTAACAGTATCGTGCTTCGGGCTGACATGGTCCCGTATGCACCTTCCTGCATTTTGGGCACAGGTTCGTAGGTCGAGGAGCAGGAAGGAGTGGAGCATTACTTGCTTTGGGAGTGGGAAAGATTGGAGCATTGTCTGCCCTTGGAAACCTATAAGGGGCAAACTCCTGACTCGGGCCATTCCACTTCCTTTTCCCAGAAATAGGGAGAACTTTCTCGAGGGGTGCCGCATCCAAACCCATCCGGGAGGCGATCTCCTAGGCTCTCTCGATGACACTTGCATATGTCATCTCTCCCTGCCCAGCTAGGATCGAACAAATCTCCTTACGAAGGCCCCTCTCAAATCTTCGGGCCTTTTTGAGATCAGTATTCACCAGGTGTGGGGCGTACCGGCTTAACTGATTGAACCGCCGCTCATATTCCCCTACAGTTGAGCTCCCCTGTTTGAGATGAAGGAACTCCGTCTCCTTCGTGTCCTTATAAGACTGAGGGATGAAGTGGTGAGTAACCACCTCTTTGAACTCTTCCCACGACATTTGCTCCCTTTGAGCAGGCAACAACGTTCGCTCGTACGAGTCCCACCAATGACTCGTCTCCTCTGTGAGCTGGAAGATGGCACAGCTGACCATTTGTTCCTTAGAGCACGTCAGGTGCCCAAATAATCGGTCGAGTGACCTTAGCCACTCTTCCGTGTCAGCTGGCTTCCTTTTTCCATTAAAAGTCGGGGGGTTGAACCGTCGGAACTGTTCATAGATCAGGTTCGGGTCAGCTCTAGCTGGCTGTGGTACGGCCCGAGTTTCTTCGAAGTGCTTCGCTAACCCTTTTAGCACAGTAACTAAATCTCCGACATTGGCAGTCTCTTCTCGTTCCGGCTGGTTGGCCGGCTGGGGTTGCTCTTTGCGGGGTCTTTCTCTCGACATATCTCTAATATGATATATGTATATATATAAGTCGTTGGAATAACACGATGCTACTATACGTAAGAAGAGTAACGCGTTGCATAAGAAGAGATGTAAACATATACTATATAAAATAAGCGAGAACGTACGTACGCGTATATACATAGAAGTCTACTAAGGATAGACCTACACCGTTCCAAAAGGTGTATGTACACTATCGATGAAGTATAAACTACCCTTACATATACATATAGAACAGAGTACTGTTTGTAGCGTTATATATACATATATCAAAATCTTCTCGAACTAGTTTACTACGGCTGCGGAAGATAGCGGAGGCCCCGATACTTCTGGCGCTTCGTCCTAGGGATCGCCAATCTCCGGATCGTCCTCCGACTCGGAGCTGCTGCTAGACGGATCATTAGATACCAGCTTCGGAGTAGTCGGAAGGCCATGTCGGCCCCATAGCTCCAACATCCGCCTCGCTACCCTCCCGAAGTCCAAACTAGGAACGGGGTTCAGTGATGAGAACACTAGCTCATTGTGATATACCCAGCGAGCCCTAGCCTCCCACTCACATGGCAGAGTATGGATCATGCGCCAACAAGCTTGGATACTAACAATCCTACCTCCTACACCCCCTAACTCCCTCCAGCAATGCAGCAGCCTGGCTACATGCTCGCCGACCGATCTATCGTCCGTTATTCTACTTTCATAGAAACGACGTCTAAGTCTTTCCTCACACGTTTCCGGCACTCGCATCCTAGCGGTGAATCTTATCTTAGGCATCTGTAATGCTTCCCTCAAAACCTATCGGTTTAAAACAAAATATCACATAACAAGTAAACACCCATATTCCGCAAATCTTATGCTCAGGGAAAGTCACCTATGGAGAGAGAATGGTGCCTATATGTGTCTTTTCAAAAATCTTTTCACGTTTTCAAATCACACCTTTCTCACTTTAAAACAAATCACACTTTTCTCACTTTAAAACCCGCTCCAAAAACCTTTCTCGTTTCCAAATCACACTTTCGAAACCACGTTTTTTCCCATTTTAAAACCAGTTCGAGCAAGTTCTCAATCTAAGAACTGCTTTGATACCATCTGTCACGCCCCGAAATATTTTAGTATTTTATCAGAGTTTTACCGTTGGGCGTGAAGAGAGAAATAGCAAGAGACGCATACACAACAGAAAGAATAAGTAAGAGACGATAGAAGAAAGAGGTAAGAGACGAAATGATTCCTTCACTTAACAACAATCGGCCTCTGCCGATAGCAATCAGTCTCACTACTGATAATGTACATCATACACAGCGGAAATAACATCAGGATCTCTCGTTCACAGAATACTCAGAATATAATTACAAAACGTGAATAAACTTATAACATATTGTTTTGAAAATATTGTGCAACACACCCTAAAAATCACAGGTTCAAAAGTGGCATCGCCTCTCTCCATCTAGGGTTCATCATGCTCAATAGCTCCTGTAGTGTGAGTACAGATTAAGGGGGTGAGTGCGTGGAATACACTCGTGGGAGTAACTCTGCCTCTTCTGACTCTCAACAGATATATAAAAACTAATAAAATAATCTTACGTCACGTTGTCACAGCACATAAAATGCATAACAGATATTAGAAATAGCAAAGGACGCATAGGTGCGGGGTTTCCCCGTCTTACCCTGTAAACGGTCTCATATACCCCTAGCGCATTTCAAAGACCGCCAGACCTTTTCAAAGTATTAGAATGAGGGGGAGAAGATTCTTTTACAGTCCATAGGACTCTCCGAACATGCAATGTGAACCGAAGTCCTTTCACAGTTATATTATGGCACGGCAAATATAAACATAGCTTAGTGTTCCTCAATCATGCATTTAATAGGGAAAGCAGTAGACAGATAAAGAGATAGAAATTACCCCCACCTTGTTCGGTGGTTACCCGCGTGAGTCGCTAGACTTAAAAGTCTGATAACACAAGTCCAATCCAACACTAACTCAAGCTCAATCCAATATATAGCCTACACAAGTTACGGTGTTGCTTAGATCTTAAACACTGTATAAATAAAGCTGTAAAAGGTTCCGACGGAAAAACGCTCGCTAACGACACGACGGATCGAACGATCTAAAGAATGGAGTTCAAGAAACGAGAGGGTCAGATCTGTATGAGTGGCTGAATAGATAGGAAATGAAATAAGGATCGCAACGCAAAAAGAATGAGCTCAATCGGAGTTGAAACGAGCTCAAACGGAGTATTTTAAGTTTAGGGGTAAAATGGTAATTTTGGTCAAAGGGTTGACTTTGACCGGGCCCACGACCCTCGGTCAATGACATCTCGTCAGCGATGACTCGATACGGATGAACGACGGAAAGAAAACGAGGTTCGGATCGAAAACACGGCGTCGGGTGCGCGTCGGCACCCGACGGGCGCGCACGGTGTGCGCCGGCACCCGGCACCCGACGGCTGCCGAGTTTTTTCGGCAGCTAGGCGTGACCCAACCCGGCTGGTCGAGTTTTCTCGGCCAGCCCTACCCAGAAGTTCCCGACGGTGGCCTGCTCGAGCAGGCCACTTCCGGTCGTCTCCCAGCCACCCCTAGCCACCACCACCTACCTCGCCGGATACCTCGCATCGCCGGCTACCACCTCCGGCCGTCCATTGCCGGATTCCGACATGAATAGTGCCCGGAAACTTCGCCGCAAAATCCTTCAAAGTCACATTTTTCCAAAATTTCAACTCCAACCAAAACTCCGGCCGGCGACTTCCCGTCGCCGGCGACCCTTCCCTGAGCCTTGGCCGGCAACCCCCCGTCTTCGGCCACCTATTCCGGCCATCCCATCCCATCAACACAGCCACAACCATGCATGCTTGAACACCACACACACACACCCGTTTCCATACACACACACACTGTTCTCTCTTCCTTGGCCGGCAGCCACCTGCCGCCGGCGACCACCGCCGTCCACTCAGGCCCTTGGCCGGTGACCCCCGTCGCCGGCCACCACCACCGCCGTGCACTCAAACACACGCACACAGATGCACACACACACACATAGCGTAGGGTGTGTTTACACACACACCTCTACTGCCACTCTTGGCCGGCGGCCACCAGCCGCCGGCGACCTCCTCCTCCACCTCGCCGGCGACCTCCCGTCGCCGGCCGTTCATTCCCACACGGCGGCGCCACCATGCGCCGCCCCAACAGCATGCAAACACACTCACACACTAACACACCTACATACACACGCACATGCACAAATACATACATATATACATATTGTCCTTCTCCGGCGCCGCCACCCACGGCGACGCCGGCACTCCAGCGTCTGACCACGACCTCCGGCGACCCCCGGCAGCTTCTCCGGCGCGGTGGAGTGAGAAAGAACAGAGGAGAGAGAAAGGGTGATCAAGGGTTAGGGTTTAGGGTTTTGCGGCTGTTTTTTGCCATTTTCCGGCGAATGAGAAATCGGATTTGAAATCCGAGACCTATCCTAGATTCATCTCGTCGAGACGAACGTCGTGTGAGAAAATCGCCCGATTCCGACAACATTGAAATTTACCGGCGACCGGCCGACGGCGGCACCGGTGGTGGCACCGCCGACCAGAAAACAGAAAACGAAGAGAGAGAGGAGAGAGAGAACTTACGAGTTTTCGGAAAAACGGTGAAAAAATGAATCGGAGGAGCCCCTATTTATAGAAGTTGGAAAGCACTATTCACGTGAAAATATCTCGTCACTATTCATCGGTTGAATTTTCCATACTACTATTCACCGAAATATCTTCCGGTTTTCCGAAACCTCGTGTTTCGCCCTTTTCGTCGCCGGTTGAGCTACGGGTCTCCGATTGACCCCTAGTTCATTTCTATCTTCTCGTTTTCTCGATACGTATCTACTTGTATAAAATTACCCTATATTCCATGTCTAATAAAAATTATCGATCTAAACCTCGCATTAAAACACGTATCTGAAACGCACGAAATAAATTAAACAATTAAATCATACGCACAAAATTATTAAATCATAAGTTAAAATATTTAATTAATTAATTATGCTTGTTTTGATCCGGGGCGCTACACTGTTAACCCGAATCATCTCTTATGTTTAGTCTATTAAAACAAGCTCTTTAATAAATCTTGTTCAATCAGACAACCTAATAGGTACGACCTCTAGATTTAGTGTGATGAACGCATTAAACCCTAAGATGATAGGATGAACTAGACTCCAAATTCACAAGTTTGATTCGGATAATCTAGAGATGAGTTACCCTTAACGATTCCAACGTTTTTGCTACCTATGAATATAAATTTGTAACAATTATGGATTACGATTTATATCCTACCAATAGATATCACAACAATTTAATCTAATGGGCCCTACTAAATCAAATCATGCAATATCATAAACAATTAACCAAGCAACACAAATCATTCAAGAGATAGAAATTAAGAAAATGTTACAAATCATCCGGAGTAAATCAAAAATAAAGGTTCAACATCCCTTTGAACTAGCGTAAGGAAATTAGCCGCGCATCTCAAAATTCACAATCATGATTTTTCTATGAAATTTCTCTCTGATCTCCTCTGCCGCCCTCCCCTCTCTATTTAACGGCCCTTTTTAAGAAGATAGAAGAGTATAATGGGCCAGGGCACATTCTTCTTCGGCTACAAAACTTTGGGCTTTTGGTGGGCTTGATTCTCACACACTGGATCATCTAATGTGTAGACATTGTACCCAATGTCCATCTTCTAGCAACTTCCAATAATCTTCCTTCATTTCTGCTCTCTACTTTTTCTTCAAAATTGTAGCCTAAATCAAAAGAATTGAAGATTGGGGTTCTCTGAACACATAATGAAAATGTGTAGAAAAATAGCAACTGCAAACACACAAAATGCATTAGAACTATGGATTAATTCAATTAAATTATGCATATATTTCTACACATCATCTATTAGCCTTCAACGTCTTGTACTTGTTCTGCATATAGTTTCAAATAGGTATGAAAATAAGATTTTTTTAAGCATAAAAAATCTATTAAGAAATATATACAGATATTTCATAACACTTACATAAACTCCCTCGGCTCTCGAATTTCGCCACTTTCTAGTTTTCTCATCATAATTGAGTCTTAGAAAAACCTTAGGGATGGTAGCATCTCTACCTAACTCAATTCCCTAAATTAATCACACAATTAATATTTATTTAAGCTAAATCTTCATTAAAAATAAAACTTAACTTAAAATACCACTTACCAATCTTCTTATGTGCTCAGAATTAATAGAAATAGCACCAGCTCGATTCAAACAACCATCATTATTAATTGATATATTCTTCTTATTTTGCTCAGAATGCTGATGAAGTTGGGATATGTGTCTCATTTGGTTTGAAGTGCTTCAAGAACTGAGGCAGGTAACCATTTTCCCTTTGATTTCTTCCTCCGAATATCTGCCAAACTTGAACGCACGAGAGCTGGAGTTTTATGTTTCTATATCCGCTTAATATCATCTTGATGTTCAAGATCCCATCTGCAGTAATTCTACTAAAAATCCAATATTCTTTTAGATTGTAATGTTATATAAAAAAATTTCTTATAATAAGCTAATGATATCACCTGAAATTGTATAAACCACATGTTCCTCACGTTGTCAGAGATCTCGCTCCACCCAAGCTATGGTTCTTCGTATTTAGACTTGATGACTGTGGTGATATGCTTAATTGCTTCTGGAGAAAAGAACCTGTTACATAATAATTAACTTAGAACTTGTAGTTAATTTTGCTAAGAAAGTAAATAAAAATATTTAACATCAACTTATGTTAAAATGTAAATAGTTAGAAAGTCGTACTCATCTCCATTTGGACGTATCAACAACTTACTGACAGTCGATCCACACCCTAATGATGCACTTGCGGATGTAGAGACTAAAAGACATAATGAAATAGGGGAGTGGGGTTCTAAACAAGAACAAATGTACATGTAGATCAAATTATCTTCAAGAATTAGAATAGGCAGACATTCAGCAAATTCCATACACATATGTTAAAGGTAGAAAACATAGATTAAATAATAGAACTAAAAGATATATATGGATCCTCCTTTTTCAAAGTTGAGTTTATCTTTTATTTCGATTTAACTAATATCTTTTATTTTCCATTTTCTTTTATTTTCTGTTTTATATATATTATTTGATTGAGGAAAGAGAGCTAATCATTGAGGAAAGAGAGCCGATCTAAAGATGAAGCTCATCGATTAAGTCCACTTCTTGAAGGGCGTAGAAAGGAGGAGCTGCATAATTCATAGTGGAGGGTGAGGAGGCATCATGCTGAGTGGAGAAGTAACATTAACAGCAACAAGAAGCCTGGAAGAGTTATGTCTAGAGAGAGAAAAGAGGTTCCTCTTAAGAGGAAGGGAGGGGGAGTGGAGGGTTGTTTGATGGACCAAATTTCGGCTCTTTCTTGGCTTTGAGAATCATAGAGTGGATAAGAAATTCTGGGTCAAGAGCTAAATTAATCATTTCTTTCCACCATGGTCTTGAATCAATAGAACTCCCATGATTTTTGAAGCATTTTGAGGGTCCAATCTTTGGATCCTTTGGAAAACTATCTAATTAGATTCCACTTCAACCCTCCAAACCTTCTCTCTCTTCTCTCTATTAATATATCACACACTTCTAAATTGGGTGTTTTTTTTCTTTCAGTAAAGAGTACACAAATAGCAAAAAGGAATTTTTTTTCCTTAAAGAAAAAAGACCCCTCCAGTCATTTTCTTGTTTCCACACACACAAAACCAACTGTAGTAGAATAAAGAGAGTAGCCTACTTCATCTCTCTCTTGTTGCTGCAGAAAACCTCTATCTTCATATCATGCAATATGTATATTCAACACCAATTTCTTTAATTGACCAACCGGTGAAATGAATATTTATTAAACGGAAAAAACTAAAAGACATAGAAAGCACTATTTTTCTAAGCAGACAATCATGATCAAGACACTATCATAGTCCATAATTTCACCAATAATCACCAAGGTGGCAAGGTTTATAAGAAGCTCAAAACTCAATGTAACAAAGTATCAAAAATTTGCAATATTAATTTTACTTAACCATGATTTACCAAAATTTGGGTCCTTAAATTGTCATTTCATCAAATATATATATATATATATATAAACACAACAACATAAACTAAATCATAATAGAAAAGATGAATCTAAAAGGTTATCACCTAAATCTTGTTCAAAGATATAACATTTAAACTAAATTCGGCAACAATAGATATTTACTATCAACAAATTTTAGTAACACTTACCAGATCTTGAATAATAGGTTGAAATCTCTAAGAGGAGAGCACTTTTCCTCGTCAAACACCTCACCGATGCTTCTCTCAAATTCAAAGATGCTTCTAAATACTTGGAAATTCATAAATTGACAAACATTGAGAAATACTTTCAATTGGGTTTCAAAATGGTATGAAACCTTGTGTGAAATAGAAGAATAGAGAAGAGAAATCAAACCATACCTTTTCCTAAAGAGTTTGAAACGAAACCTAGGCACAGATAACACCATCAACGTCATCACCATCGCCATAGCTGCAGCCACAGAGGAGTAAGGAAGTAGGAGCTGTCATTTTCCTTGAGTATGTGCTGGAGAATAGAGAAGATAAAAGAAACCCTAGCAGAAATGAAGAAATAAATTTAGGAGAAATCATTTTGGGAGGAAAACTTCCAATGGACACTTACCATTGGAATTTAGGTTGACATAATTCCAACGGATTCCAATGATTTAATTCCGTTGAAACTTTCAATTGATATTCCTTCATTTATATTTCCAACGGTATACTGTCGTTGGAATAGTTGTTGGAAATATTCCAACGGTACAATGTCGTTGGAATTTTCATTGGAAACAAAAGTTCCAACGGTTTTTCCAATGGTATATTCCAACGATTCTAAAACATGTTGGAATTACCATTGGAATTTTCCAACGGAATAAAATTCCATTGGAAATACTGTTGAAATTTTAAAAATTCCAACGAATTTTTATTCCGTTGGAATTTCATTATTTTGTTGTAGTGTGTGTATCTCCTCCATAAATGAGACCAACATCAGACGTACCTCTTAGGTAACAAAATATACTCTTCACAGCTTGCCAATGCTCCTTTCCAGGTTGCCCCATAAACCTACTAACAACATTGACAACATGTGCGATATTTGGTCTAGTACAGACCATAACGTACATCAAGCTTCCTACTGCACTAGAATATGGGACTCGAGACATGTTCTCCTTCTCAGCTTCAGACTGCGGTGCATAAACAGAAGATAAATGAACATTTGAAGCACTTGGAGTATCAATAAGCTTTGTTGTGGTCATGCCAAATCTTGACAACACCTTCTGAATGTAACCTTTCTGTGACAAGAAAAGTTTCTTCTGATTTCTATCCCTAAAGATTTCCATACCCAATATTTTTTTAGCAGCACCCAAATCCTTCATTTCAAACTTAGCGCTGAGAAGAACCTTCAACTTCTGAATATCAGACTTCAACTTTGCAACGATGAGCATGTCATCAACGTACAGAACAAGATATATCATGGAGCCATCATCAGTTTTACTATGATATACACAGTGATCATAAGGACTCTTGTTGTACCCCAACTGAATCATATAACTATCAAACCTTTTGTACCACTGTCTTGGAGACTGCTTTAGTCTATATAAGGACTTCTTTAGCTTGCAAACATAATCTTCTTTTCCAGGAACTTGGAACCCATCTAGTTGAGTCATATAAATATCCTTATCCAGCTCACCATGTAAAAACGCTGTCTTCACATCAAGTTGCTCAAGTTCTAAATTCTGATGTGCAACTATAGCTAGTAGCACCCTGATTGAAGTGTGTCTGACCACTGGTGAAAAAATCTTATCATTGTCAACCCCCTCTATTTGTGTGAACCATCTTGCAACAAGTCGAGCTTTATATTTAAAACCCTCAGTAGGTGTAATTCATTCCTTTTTCTTGAAGACTCATTTACAAGTAACTATCTTTCTCTCTTTAGACCGTTTGACTAGTTCCCAAGTTTGATTCTTATCAAGTGATTCCATCTCATCTCCCATCTAGGGTTGTAAAAGAATCGAATCTTTTTGATTTGATTCGATATTCGAATTCGAATATAGTGATTTGAATTCGAAAAATACGAATAAGAATCCGAATAAGAATTCTTTTTTATATTCATATATTATCCGAATACAAATAAGAATATGGCAAAATTCGATTCGAGTATTCGCGAATATATTCGAATAATTATATATATATAATTAAAATATTTTAATTATATATATATATATATCCAACAAAAATTCTAAACCACATCTTAAATTTCTTTAAAATTTTGCAATCTAAACGTAAACTATGATAGCCAACTAATTACCCAAAAAAGTAAGTAAAATAGTAAATAGCTTCATTTTATTAAATGTTAATTTGCAATTAGTTTATGAATTACTGCACTAGAGTTGATGAATTTTATTGTTTATTAATTACTATATAGGTATTGTATCATGTATGCATATGTTATATATTTCAAATATGATATTATTAATTTGGAAATAAATATATTTTTGAAAAAAAATTGAAATTTCAAGTTCAAATTTTTCAAATACGAATATTCAAATATTCTCGAATATATTCAAATATTTCATTCGAATCGAATACGATTTCCTTTTATTATTCGAATAATAAATGAATATGAATATGGATATTTGAATAATTAAACGAGTATGAATAGAATATCATGATATTCGAATCAATTCGATTCGATTCGATTCATTTACAACCCTACTCCCATTGCAATGAGCCATTGAACCGACTCACTACCTAAAATAGCTTCTTTGTAGGTAGATGACTCATAAGTATCCACATCTTCAACAACTTGTAATGCATAAGCCACCATATCCTCAAAACCATACCTCACTAGAGGTCTGATGCCAATTCTTCTAGCTCTATTAAGAGCTATACTCGACTGACATACCGTCGGATGAACTTCTGAGCTAGATGATTGTGATTTAGTATGTTGATCTTCTCCATCTTGGTGCTGTAATTTACTCTCATCTTGAGTAACTTGCAGCTCCACCTGTTTATCAACACTACTATTATCTTCTGCAATAGTGAGCTTCACAGTTGGGTTAAGCATAGAGTTCTCATCAAATATAACATTTCTACTTAATATAACTCTATTTTCTGAAGGTGATCAGATTATGTATCCTTTTACTCCATCCCCAAAACCAACAAATATCTCTTTCTTTGCTCTTGGTTCTAATTTACCCTCATTAACATGATAATAAACAGTGTAACAAAAAAATTTCAGCAAAGAATAATCTACAGGTCTACCTGACCATACCTCATAAGGCGTCTTGCATTCAATGCCGGTGTGAGGTCCATAATTAATCAGATAGCACACCGTGCTCACTGCTTCAGCCCAATATCTTCTAGTTAATCCAGTATTAGAGAGCATGCATCTCGCTCTCTCCAATAATGTCTGATTCATGTGCTCTGCCACACCATTCCGATGAGATGTATCTCTAATAGTGTGATGACGAACAATTCCTTCATCGTTACAAAACTCATTGAACTCAGAAGAACAAAATTCCAGACCATTATCCGTTCGAAAATGCTTTATCTTCCCAGTTTGATTTTCTATCATAGTCTTCCACTGCTTGAAATTCTTGAAAGCTTCACTTTTATGCTTCATCATAATCACCCAAGTCATTCTTGAGTAGTCATCAATCATCGACATAAAATACCTGTGACCTCCAAGAGACTCAACACGTGAAGAACCCCAACAATCAAAATGAATATAATCAAGTGTCCCATTGGTCTGATGAACACCCTTCTTAGGACAATTATTTTTCCAATGACCCGGTTCTTTGCAGTATTGCAGATATCATCTGATTTAGGACCTTTTGAAGTCTTATTATTAGACTTCTTCTTTTTCGATTTTCCATGTCCCTTACCTGTAACAGCCAGCCCTGATGCCTGATTTTTTATACTAGAGCTAGATGCCTTTTGGAGATCTTCTCTAGTGTGAAGGGCAGATCTCACATCTTCTAGAGACAAGCTATCTTTCCCAATAATAAAAAAATCCACAAAATTCTCATATAACTCAGGCAAAGATACTAACAGAATTAAAGCAGCATCTTTATCATCTGCTTTAACATCAATAGTACGCAAATCTAGCAAAATTTTATTTAATTTGTCCAGATGATCCCGAAGGGACGTACCTTCCTGCATGCGTAAACAAAACAGACGTTGCTTTAAAAACAACTTATTGGTTAGAGACTTCATCATGTATAGACTTTCTAACTTCAACCAGAGACCAGCGACAATATCCTGATCAGCAACCTCAATGATAACATCATCAACCAGACATAGCATGATTGTTGAGTGGGCCTTTTCCTCTAGGATATTCCACTCTTCTTCATCTGCATCTTCCTTTTTTGGTTTTCCAGAAAGCGGAGTCCATAAATCCTACTGTTTCAGCAGAGATCGTATCTTGATCTGCCATAGACCGAAACTATTTCTCTCGGTGAATTTACCAACCTTTACGTTGAAAGCAATCTCTTTTAACCTTGTTAAAAAGAAAACCCAAACCGTGTGGAATTTCACGAACCCTAATCGAAAGACCAGGCTTTGATACCAGTTTGTTGTGATGGATTATCGACCAATCAAAGAAAACAAGTGTAAAAAAGGCATAGATTTATGTGGTTCACCAATGTTGTGTTGGCTACGTCCACGAGCAGAGAGAAAACAAATTTTATTAGGAGGATTGTTTCAGAGTACATAATATCTTAAGAAAAAATCACTGAATACCTTACAAACAGGGTATATTTATAGTACTAATAAAAATACTATCTGATGGGCCGAGCCCATAAAATACCGAACAAAAAAACCGAACAAGCTCTTGGGTACATGCACGGCTCGGACAACAATGGAAATTCAAGGCATATCTCAAAAAAATTGGTTATACCATGCTCACGGTGCTTGTTTTAACCCGTATAAGGCCTTTTTCAATTTTAACACCTTATATTCTTCTCCCTTGACCACGAACCCTTCCGGTTGCTTGACATATATATCTTCTTCAAGATATCCATTTAAGAATGCTGACTTGACATCTAGTTGATAAATTATCCATTTCTTTTGAGCTGCAAGTGCAATCAAGACTCGAATTGTATCTAAATGTGCAATAGATGAAAAAGTTTCATTATAGTCGATACTTGGTAGTTGTGAATAGCCTTTAGCGACCAATCTTGCTTTGGGTTTTTATATTGTGCCATTTGGATTAAGTTTTGTCTTGTAGACCCACTTGACTCCGATAATCTCTTTGTCTCTTGGTTGCTCCACAAGCTGCCACGTCTCATTTTTCTCAATCATCTTAATCTCTTCCTCCATTGCTTTTACCCATTCTTCTTGCTTTGTTGTTGCTTCAAAATTATCTGGGTCCTCAGCTATAAAATTGCAACTCTCGTATATTTCTCTTAATGATTTGACTTTTCTTGGTGGAGATTCTGGATAGAATCTTTCATTGCTGGTAGTTGGTGCAGATGATCCTGGTGATTCAGGCAACATTGAAGAGTCTGGATCTTGTAATCTTTCTTCGATTTCCTGTTCTTGAGTCTCCAAATTTTCTTCTAGCTGTGGAGATAATTTAACATTCTTCCTTTCTACTTTCTCTTCCTCCCAGTTCTATGTTACATTTTCGTCGAACTCTACGTCTCTGCTGATCATAAGCTTCTTCGTCTTTAGGTTATAGACTCGATATCATTTTGATTATGTGTTATAGCCAAGAAATACTCACTTCTCACTTTTATCGTCTAGTTTGCTTTTCTTTTGTCTTGGAATGTGGATATAGCATATGCATCCAAAGACCTTTAGATGTTTTATTGAAGGCTTTCTTCTGCTTCATGCTTCTACTGAAGTCACGTTAGCTTCAACTCTAGTTGGACATTGGTTAAGTAGGTAGACTCCAGTATATACTGCTTCTACCCAAAAAGTTTTGGGTAATCCACGATCAACAAGCATTGATCTTGCCATCTCCATCGCCGTACGATTTTTCTTTCAGATACTCTATTTTGTTCAGGTGTATATCCGACCATCAGCTGATGGTATACACCTTCTTCTTCATAGAATTTGTCAAATTCTTTTGATGTATACTCGGTGCCTCTATCACTTCTCAATGTCTTGATTTCGTAACCACTTTGCTTTTCCACAAGGTGTTTGAACTTCTTGAAGATCCTGAAAACTTTAGACCTGTTTTGGCTTTGTGATGGAGTTCGCATTGGGCCACATACATCTATATGTACTAGCTCCAATGGCTTCTTGGCTCTGCATGTCTCATTAGATGAGAATGATCGTCGTTTGTGTTTGCCAAGCATGCAACCATCACAGGAACTTTGGATGATGTTGATACCGGGAAGATCCCTCATCATCTTTTGTTGATAGAGTGTTTTTAGGCCTTGAAAGTTGAAATGGTCAAACAGTTGGTGCCATAGTAGTGAGTTGTCTTCGTGTGCATTCATAACCACGTCTACTGCATATTTCCAATAGATAGGAAAATTTTGGTCTCTCATCTTGACTTTCGCTATGATAAGGTTTTTTTCTTTCTTATCATATATAGTGTAGTAGTCTCCTTCAAAGTGTAGAATATAACTTTTCTCCAACATTTTGCCAACACTTATAAGATTTTATCCTAAATTTGGTACAAACAAGACGTCATCTATGTACCTCGTTCCCTTGTTTGTCTGTATGGCAATGACTCATTTTTCCCATAACCTCGATGAAGTTTTTATCTGCTAGCCTTACTCGAGAATGAAAAGATGTGTCGAGCTTACAAAATGCATTTTTATCTTGAGTCAAGTGACTGCTACATTCACTGTCCAACAACTAGATATCTTCCTTCCTTTTAGAAGACATGCTTTGGCAGACATAAATTAAATATTCTCCATCTTCTTACTCTTCGGAGAAATTAGCTTGGTGATTATGCTTGGTCCGACAATCTCTTTCCACATGTCCAAATCTTTTGCAAGATTGGCATTGTGGTTTACCTCGGAACCAACAATCTTTCTCCAGATGATTATTCTTTTTACATATTCCACAATGAGGATAATGTGATTTTTTATTTTTCTGAAAGTTTCTAGAATTTTCTCTAAAATTTTCTCCTTTATTTTTAGGATTTTGAGATCGTAAATTTATTTTTGACTGAAAAAAATTTACCAAATCTTGTTCCTTTTCTTTCAAACTTCTTCTTTTCTCATAAGCTTCTAGAGAGCCAACTAATTCTGTCACTGATAAAGTAGATAGATCCTTTGTCTTCTCCATTACAGTAACAATTGGATCATACTTTTTAGTGACACTAATTAAAAAAAATTCAAATTTTTTTTATCTTTAATATCTTCTCCAGCAGCTCTCATTTGATTTACAAGCTCTATGCATAATATTCTTTTACAGTCTCATTATCCTTTATTTTTAAATTTTCATAATCTCGCTTGAGAGTTTGTAGTTTGATTGTGCGTACCTTTATTGTACCTTGAAATTCTTCGCTTAAGATATCTCAAGCTTCTTTAGCACTTGTGGCTTTGATTACTCTTGGAAATATTGTGTCTGCCAAAGCTTGGATGATATACAAGGCTTGCGCGTCCATCTTTTGATCTTCTCTGAATTTCTTTTGTTCTGTAGTGGATAATATTGATATATTTTTCGGAATATTAATTATGTCAATTACCACATCCCACAGCTCCTGGGATATAAATAATGTCTTCATTTTAATACTCCAATAATCATAGTTTTCCCCATGGAAAATAGGTAGAGAGGTAGAGTTATTTGAGAAGGACATAGTTTATAGTTTTGGGGTAGTTGATATCTGGTTTGTATGAATAAAAAATGTAACGCCCTTTATCGACCTGGCTCTTGCATACCACTGTTAGTTTTGATTTAATGAAAGATGGATATTTGAAAACGTTTAATAAACAAATGGGTTGGAATGATGATGATGGTGGATGACAACTTTTCTATGTTGAATGAAGGAGATTGTTAACTATTTTTTTTCATAATTAAAATTTGATACAATCATGCCTATTTAAAGGCTCTCCACTATCATTCTTCCATTTTTAGCCCCTACTAGGACTAACTTTCTACTAGATTATTCTAGATGCTACATATCGTAATTATTATTATATATTCTAGATTATTCTAGCTAATTTTATTAGAAGTGCATTATTTATTATAATCCTACCCTATAAGCTCTCATAACAAACACAGATTTTAACTATTCATCTTTATTTACAAATCCCAGGATTTCAAAATTGGATTTTCTTAGTCCTACATAATCTCCAAACGAACATACCCTTAGAGAGTGAGAAGCTTGAGAACTTGCTCTTGCGAAAGTGAACTTTGAGTATCAGTAGTTCAATATTTTCTTCAGTCAGCTCTTCCTCTATTTATAGATGTAAGAAATGTGCCCGTTGAAGAGAGACACACTTCATTTAGATTTGAATTTCCCTTGATCATCCTTGATCTTGCATTCAATGTCTCTAAAATTTTAAGGACGAATTGCTTGTCTTATTCTGCAGCTCATTTAATGTGGTTGTTCTCCACTTTAGGGTTGTTTCAGTCTGTCGGTCCACATGTCAGCAAGATACTGGTTCTTCATACATTTGATCACTTTTCTCTACTGGCTATATTTGACAAGATGTATTCTCATATAGAAGTGATCTTCCTCGTACTGCATTGTTGTACGGTTGTCTCTTTCTACTTTCAGCTCTGGAGTGCTGTGCTATCTTACTGTTCCAAAACACTGCACCAGCTTATTGCAACTTGAGTCTGTAGAGAACTTTTTGTTTACCTTACGTTTTCTTACTTACTGCTTGTTAGATCTGTTGCTTACTGTATGCAGAATCCAATAAGGTTTCTTTGTTGAATCCGATTGCTACAAGAAACCTTCTTCTTACTGATTTCCGAGATACTCCATTCTTCAACTTAGATTTTTAAAACTTAAAAACTAATCTAAGATTCCACTCAAACAACATGGAAAATGAGTACTCTAAATTCCTATTACAATATTATTTTATCTCATCAAAATCTAAACACAAATTTCCTAACATCCTACCATTTTGTTGATGCACATGAGGACATGGATGTCAAAACACAATGCCAAGTTTATTCAAAACAAGTGTTAAAGATCTATACTCTCTCACCAATCACCTTGTAACATCTTAATTTTTGTAGAGAAGTATCTTTCAACATAAGTTTGAAAACAATAAAATATAGATGAAGCTTCAAATTTTAACTTTATAGGAAAAAATCATGTCTACCTTGTAAAATCATCTATGAAGTCAACATAGCACCTGAATCCATTTGTAGAAGTGATGCGTGATGGTTCCCAGACATTAGAATGCACAAGTTCAAATTGTTAAAAAATATTAAACTCAATTTGATACCTTAATGATAAAGATTTGTGGTCCAGATTAATTACTTCATAGTCAAGAAGAAGTCAAATTTGTACGACAAGCTGTTCTGTCATCCAATTAACTAGTAGTGGAGAATTAATTACTTCAAAATTAAGAAATGATCTATAAGGTTCCTGCATCATCATTAATATTAGCCATAGAATTTAGTGGCTAAAATTTAGTTCTTCATAACTGAGAAATTGACAATGATGGTTTAGATAACTATAAATAGGAACACTTGTTGTTTATTTTTAAGTAGAATAGAAATTGAGTGAAAAATAGTATAAGAACAACCAAAATTTTGTGAAAAATTGAGTGAAAAATAGTAAAAAAATTTGTAGTGCCGAAACACGTCCGGATGTTGTAATAATAAAGTTTCATGTAATATAAAATTATCACTTATCCTTCATATTTTCTTAGTGTGATTATATATTTGTGTCAAAACAACCAACAAATCTGGTATCAGAGTCGCTCGATCTTGAAGTATGACGTCAATTCTAAACATGGTTCAACCCCAAATTCCCAAGTTGGAAAAACATAACTATGGGAATTGGAGTATACAAATGAAAGTCTTGTTGTAGTCGCAAGACTTATGGGATATTGTCGAGGCGGGTTATAATGAACCTGAATCACAGGAAGCCGGGGATGCTTTGACCAACAACTAAAAGAATGCTCTAAAAGAGACAAGAAAACAAGATAAGAAGACATTTTCAACATTTACCAATGAATTGATGAGATGACATTCGATAAAGTAAGCATAGCTACCACGTCAAAATAAGCTTGGGAGATTTTAATGACTTTATACACTGGTGTTGACAAAGTGATACGAGTTTGACTCCAAATTCTTCGTGCTAAATTTAAGAGTTTGAATATGTCTGAAACTGAATCAATTTCAAACTATTTCACGAGAACTAATTTGGTTATTGTGAACCAAATGAAAAGACATGGAGAGAAGATTGAAGATGTTCATGTTATTGAGAAAAATCTTCATTCCTTGACGTCTAAATTTGAGCACATGGTTGCAGTGATCGAAGAATCCAAAGATCTTAATACCATGTCCATTGACCAGTTGCAGAGCAGCTTGGAGGTCCACGAGCAGCGTATGAAGAAAAAGACCATTAATTCATTGAAGCAAGCACTAGAAGCTAAGATGTCAATAAAAGATGATAAGAAAGTCGAACTAACGATATTTTGTGGTGGATATAACCGAGGTCGAGGACGAGGTTATCATGGTAGAGGAGGAATTGGCCAGAATTATCAAAGTGAGGGAGGACACCAGAATTCTACCTATCGAGGTAAGGGTCGAAGCATATATAGTCAGCGAGGACAGGGAAGAGGACCACAGAGGCGGTTATAATCAACCCAACAACCAGCATGGGTTTGATAAAACAAACATCAAGTGCTATAACTACCACAAATTTGGGCATTATAGCTGTGAACGTCGAGGAACAACAAATATCGGGATAAGTCAACAAGTCAATTATGTTAAAGGTGGAAGGGATACCGAGCAGGTACCATCAACTTCACTTTTTATTCATAAAGGCCTTGAAGGTGACAAGTGCAGCACATGGTACTTGGATACTGGAGCTAGTAACCACATGTGTAGGAATAAAGAGATGTTCGTGGAGCTTGATGAGTTGATCTATGGAGATGTTACCTTTGGAGTTTCTTCTAAAGTTGCAGTAAAAGACAAAGGTAACATTTTAATTACCTTGAAAAATGGAAATCATGGTTTCATAAATGATGTCTATTACATGTCTGCCATGAAAAATAATATTTTAAGTCTTGGTCAACAGCTGGAAAAAGGATTTGATGTTATAGTATGGAGGATTCTTACCTTACTATTAATGATGCTCATGGAAACTTGGTTGCACGTGTGAAGATGTCTAAAAATAGATTATTTGCATGGGATATGAAGCATGACATGTTAAAGTGTTTAAAAACTATTGTAAAAGATGAATCATGGTTATGGCATTTACGTCTTGGACATTTGAATTTTGGTGGTTTAAAAGTTTTATCCACAAAGAATATGATGAAGGGTCTACCGTATATTTATCATCCTGATGAAATTTGTTAAAGATGGGGTTGTTGGATCGACTACAACCCAGAATCTAGTGTTGACTACAACACACAAATTTGTGATGGTGATCGGATACACAGGGAAAGTAATAGTCAACTGACTAGAGTTGGTGGTGGCAATGACGAGAAATACCTTCTTGTTAAAGGTAATATTAGGGTTTCCATAACAAACCCTAATTTGGAGAAGCCATGCAAATTATAGGAAATAAAAAGTAATGAGACTGATGTGATAAATATGATGTTAGTAACGACGACGAGGGCCTGGAATGGTAACCTAGATGTTAATAACACTCAGGGGCAATTATCCAGGACTGGACTCAACAAGGACAAGATTACTCAAATTATTAGGTTTTCTATAGAAAGCCTTACTATGAAGACGATGTGTAGCATGCAGAATTCGAAACAAGATAACAATAGGAAATGATAAAGGAACAACGTGACATCCCCTATACCCTGCTCTAATAGGGTCAATTCCGAACATGTGAAGAATCAACCTTTGAAGGAGAATGATAGGATGCTTGTCATTGGAAATAGATTTGCCTGTTTGATAGACTCGACATTACTATAGGGAGAATCTAGCTCCACAATCGAGAATAATAGCAACAACGATATGGTGGAACCTCATCTGATTGAACATGGAAATACAGATAAAGGGATATGTGTTTCAATGATATTTCAGATGTAGTAACCCCTCTGGAAGATACTGACAACGAAGGGCATTTGGAAAACAAGGATAATGAGGTTACAAGTATGGATAATCTGATGATGGTATCCCGGAAACGTCTGGAGCATCTACAAAAGTAGGTGGAAAACTTATACATGGCCCAAGCAATGCATAAGCTGGCTATGAGGAAAAAAGATGTGATACTCAAGTGCGGGATTTTGTTATTCATAAAAGTCGGTGTTAAAAGCCTTGAAAACTATGACAACAGCTGCATCAAGGAGATGGTTTGAGATGGAGGATAACGATGAGATGACACCTTGATTCATATACATAAATGATATTTCTTTACTGGAATATCAAAGGGATCGGATTAAACTGATCCTTTTTTGCTCTTTTTGAGATGTTGTGAATGGTGTGGTGGGAATAAAAACAGGCTCCGATCATCGATCATTCGTGGTTTCGTGCATGAATAGTACAGCTACAGGTTTTTGACCTTTCCATTTTCAGAACATGTGGGTTTCTCATCATGATTTTTTTAGAATGGTGGACCAAGCTTGGAATGTTAATTTTCAGATTCAGGATCCGTTAATTCTGGTAATGTGAAAATTAAAGAATTTGCGCAATACTCTTCGACAATTGAATAAAAATATCTTTAGAAATATTCACACAAGCTTGGAGAGGCAATGAAGGAGTTTGATCGTGTGCAAATGGAGATTTCTACTAAGGGTTACAATGATGATCTCTTATGTTAGGAAGTTGATGCTCAGATAGATGTCAATAAGATGCTTGATCGGAAAACTTAGTTCATAAGACAAAAAAGTGGAGCTGAATGGTTGAGAGATGGTGACAGGAATACCGGTTTTTTTCATCAGGGATGGAAGACTAAGAAAGCTCGTCATAATATTCTATAGGTCGACATTTATACTACAGTTTGTGCTGATCAGTTGACTGTTCAACATGTCTTCTTAGATTACTTTGAGAGGCTATTCTCGGATGATGATAGGGTAACAAAGATTTTGCATGTTTAGTGGATATGCTCCCTCGAGGTATTTCAGACATGGATAATCAAAACCTAATGAAATCACCTAGTCTGGATGAGGTAAAAATCGATTGTTTTTTATTTAGGAGCGATAGTGCCCTAGGTCCGGATGGGTTTATAGGACGCCTCTTTCAGGTGTGTTAGGGCATAATTGGCAATGATGTATGCAATGAACTTCAGGGTGCTTTGCTTGTTGAAGATTTTAAGCCCATCATTTTGAGCAATTTTATGTTCAAGATCATAACGAAAATCTTATCCTTTTGTTAGGGAAGTGTCTTTTATCCTTCATCTCGGACTCTCAATTTGGTTTTATTCATGGGAAAAGGATTCACGATTATATTATTTTAGCTGGTTCGCAGTTTGGCCAGGAATATGATTTTCAAGATTTACATTAAGAAGGCCTTTGATACGATGCACTAGGATTTTTTATTTGCAGTTATGGATAGGTTTGGCTTTTTGCAGATTTTTACTGCATGGATTAAGTCGACTCTTTCCTCAGTTTGGATTTCTATTCTATTTAACGGATCCTCAGTGGGATACTTCTCATGCAGAAGGGGTATGCAACAAAGAGACCCTCTATCTCCGCTTCTGATTGTATTAGCTGAGGAGGTGTTGAGTCAGTTTTTGCATGAAGCAATTCAGGATCATGCAATACAGTGGAAATATTAAACTAGATTAATGGAGTCAAAATTAATATGGATAAAGTTTGAAGGATACATGAATGACCTTTGGACTCTTAGTCAATACATGTATGTGATTTATTAGAAGTTCATGCATAGAATTAATTGTGGTTCATGAATTTATGTATGATTCATCTTGAGTATCACCTATAAATACTCCATGTATTCATCATTTGTAAGGTGGAGAAAGAAAACTAAAGTTGAGTTGATAATACAAATTAGTTTTTTCCACTCTGAGTTTTATATTCCTGTAGAGATTTATGCTCTTTTATTTCTAATAAATTGGTATCAAGAGCCACTTGTGTTTGGAGACAAAGCTTGAAGAAATGTCGAATGGAACCCCATTTGTTGTTCCATCTCTCACCAAGGATAATTATGATAATTGGTGTATAAGGATGAAGGTTTTTCTTGGAGCATATGAAGCTTGGGATCCTGTGGAGAATGGTGTTGATGAAAATGATGCAGCTGCCAAGAAGAAGGATTAAAAGGCGCTCACCCTCATCCATCAGAGTTTGGATGAGAAATTATTCGAGAAAGTCGTTGCGGCGACTACTTCCAAGCAAGCATGGGAAACTCTTCAAGCTTCATTCAAAGGTATTGATAAAGTGAAGAAGGTATGTCTCCAAACATTAAGACAGGAGTTTAAATCTCTACACATGAAGGATTCTAAATCTATTTCGGATTGCATTTCAAGAGTTTTGGCTATCACGAATCAAATGAAAAGATATGGAGAAGACATGAAAAAAAAGCCACCTACAGACGCTTTACGCCCAATGATTCCGGATAACGCTTGCATCCTCTATCTTACCGCGGCTGCTGGTTCCTAGATTCATGGAGATATAGAACAGCATATAAGTTATCATGCTTGCATATCCATCATTGTTGCAAAAATTCTGAGATCTTTGGATCCAAAATTTAATTACATAGTTGTTGCCATTGAGGAGTCTAAAGATTTAGACACCATAAGTATTGATGAACTTACCGGATCTTTGCAAGCTCATAAAGAAAGATTATTGAAACCGGTTTAAGAATCGGTTGAACAAGCTTTGAAGGCAAAGTTGTCTTTGAAGGAGACAAACCGAGGCACATCCCAAAGAGGTCGAGGACATGGAGGATCTTGAGGACGCGGTCATGGAAGAGGGGGACAAGGTGATAGACACACCTCAAATATTAATAATGAGACGGGCTAAAATTTCAGTCAAGGAAGAAATCGTGGAAAAGAAAGAAGCCATGGAGGAAATAGGCCAAACCAATCAAGGTATGACAAAATCTGAAGTTGAGTGTTTTTCTTGTCATCGTCTTGGGCATTATTCATGAGAATGTAGAAGTAAAGTGGAAGAGACAAATAATTTTGCGGAAAACAATAATGCAAAAGAAGATGAAGACTCTATTTTGCTTCTAGCTTGCAAAAATAATCAAGACGAGAATGAAAATCAATGGTACATTGACTCTGGTGTAAGTAGCCACATTTGCGGAAGGAGAAATTTGTTCGTGGAACTTGATGAATCAACCGGAGGAGATATAACATTTGGAGACTCTTCAAAAGTTCAAGTAAAGGGAACAAATACGATTTTGATTCATTCAAAGGATGGAAGTCGTCAATTAATTTCCAATGTGTTTTATGTGTCGGCCATGAAAAGTTACATTTTGAGCTTGGGTCAATTGTTGGAAAAAAATTATGATATTCATTTGAAATATAAATGTTTAACAATGAAAGATGAAAATGGGAGGTTGATTGCTAAGGTGCCTATGACGAGAAATTAAATGTTTTTACTTAACATTCAAAATGGTGTTCCCATGTGCTTGAAATCTTGTTTCAAAGATCCATCTTGGCTATGGCATATGAGATTTGGACATCTAAATTTTGATGGGCTGAAAATGATGAGCAAAGGAAGAATGGTGAAAGGTTTGTCTTCCATAGACCATCCTAATCAACTTTGTGAAGGATATCTTATTGGCAAACAAGCAAGGAAGAGCTTTCCAAAGGAGTCTTTAACAAGGGCTCAACATCCATTGGAGTTGATACACTCGGATGTATGCGGACCAATCAATCCATCATCATTTGGTGAGAATAAATATTTTGTACTTTTCATTGATGATTATTCTCGGAAAACTTGGGTGTATTTTTTGAAGGCAAAATCAGAGGTGTTTGGAACCTTCAAAAAGTTCAAATTGATGGTGGAGAAACAAATCGGTTATCAAATCAAAGCTCTTCATTCTGATAGAGGTGGAGAATTCACATCTAATGAATTCATGATTTTTTGTGAGCAACATGACATCTATCGTCCCATGACGACTCCATACTCACCACAACAAAATGGAGTGACAGAGAGGAAGAATCAAACAATTCTCAACATGGTAAAGAGCATGTTGAAGAACAAGAACATACCAAACAAGTTTTGGGCTGAAGCTGTCTCTTGTGTTGTTTATTTAATGAATCGATGTCACACTAAAAGTGTTTGTGGTATGACGCATCAAGAAGCTTGGAGTGGATACAAGCCAAGTGTCTCACACTTGAGGGTGTTTGGAAGCATTGCCTACACACATGTGCCTGATCAGAAAAGAATCAAACTTGATGATAAAAGTGCAAAGTATCTATTCATCGGATACGATCAAAGTTCTAAAGGCTACAAGTTGTATAATCCAACTAATGGGAAGGTTGTTGTAAGCAGAGACGTGGAATTCAATTAAGAAGGTGTTTGGGAATGGAGTACCACAAAGAAAGAGAGTGGATATAGTTCTCTCTTTGATAATGATGAGGAAGAAGAAGTCATGGCACCCGCTAATACTCCAACACCACAACCACAAAATGCACAAATAGAGGAAGCAAGTTCAAGTGAAGGGCCTCGAAGACTTAGAAGTTTAGATGACATTTATAATACCACCGAAGAGGTAAACTTGAGTGATTTTACTCAATTTTGCTTACTTACAGAACCAGCCCATAAATTATGAGCATGCTACTCATGATGAAAAATGGAGAAAGGCCACGGATGAAGAAATTAAGACAATTACGAGGAATGATACGTGGGAGCTAGTATTATTACCGAAAGGCAAAAACACTATTGGAGTGAAATGGGTGTACAAAATAAAGAGAAATGCACAAGGCAACGTTGAAAAATACAAAGCATGATTAGTTGTAAAGGGGTACACAAGCAAAAGGCCGGAATTGACTATGATGAAGTGTTTGCGTCGGTTGCCCGTCTTGAGACAATTTGTTTGATCATTTTTCTTGCAGTCCATAACCGTTGGAAAATCCATCAAATGGATGTGAAATCCACATTTTTGAATGGATATTTGGAGAAAGAAGTATACATTGATGAGCCTTTGGGTTGTGTTGTTCCCAACAAAGAGAAGAAAGTGTTAAAATTGAAGAAAACTCTCTATGGGTTGAAGCAAGCCCCTCGTGCTTGGAATAGTAGAATCGATAAATATTTCCAAGCAAATGGCTTTAACAAGTGTCCACATGAACATGCTCTCTATGTAAAAATTGATAAATATAGTGATATGTTACTTGTTTGCTTGTATGTGGATGACTTGATCTTTACAGGCAATAATCAAAGATGTTTGATGATTTCAAGAAAGCCATGACAAAGGAGTTTGAGATAACGGACATTGGCATGATGTCTTACTATCTTGGGATTGAAGTAAAGCAATGAGATGATGACATATTTATTTCTCAAGAAGGATATGCTAAAGAAGTTCTCAAGAATTTTGAGATGGAGAAAAACAAGGCTGCTAGCACACCTGTGGAGTGTGGAATCAAGTTGTAAGTGAATAAAGATGGTGAGAAAGTTGATCCAACCTTTTTCAAGAGTCTCGTTGGAAGCTTGAGGTATCTAACTTGTACGAGACTGAATATTCTTTTTGGCATTGGACTTGTGAGTCATTACATGGAAGCTCCAACTACTTCACATTTGAAAGTTGCCAAAAGAATACTCTGTTACATCAAAGGTACAATTGATTATGGTATCTTGTATGCTTCCTCCGATGATTTTAAGCTTGTTGGTTATTGCGATAGCGATTGGGTTGGTGATATTGACAGTCGGAAGAGCACAACCGGGTTTGTTTTCTTCATGGGAAATTCAACTTTTACTTGGAATTCAAATAAACAACCTATTGTGACTCTCTCTACTTCTAAAGTGGAGTACGTTGTTGCTACTTCTTGTGTTTGCCATGTTGTATGGCTAAGAAACTTATTGAAGGAATTGAATTTAGCACAAGAATATCAGACAAAGATTTATGTTGATAATAAATCTGCAATTGCTTTTACCAAGAATTCGGTGTTTCATGAAAGAAGCAAACATATCGATACTAGGTATCATTTTATTCGAGAATGCATATCGAAGGAGGAGGTGAAGCTTGAGTACATAAAGTCACAAGATCAAGTTGCCGACATCTTTACCAAACCGTTGAAGTACGACGTCTTCAAGAAGCTACATTTTTTCACTTAGAGTAATTAATCTAGCTTAAGATGGGATGTTGAAATATTAAACTAGATTAATTGAGTCAAAATTAATATGGATAAAGTTTGAAGGATACATGAATGACCTTTGGACTCTTGGTCAATACATGTATGTGATTTATTAGAAGTTCATGCATAGAATTAATTGTGGTTCATAAATTTGTGTATGATTCATCTTGAGTATCACCTATAAATACTCCATGTATTCATCATTTGTAAGGTGGAGAAAGAAAACTGAAGTTGAGTTAATAATACAAATTAGTTTCCTCAATTCTTGAGTTTTATATTTCTGTAGGGATTTATGCTCTTTTATTTCTAACAAATACGTCCATTTCAATCGATGCGAGGGATTTCTTTCCCTTCTTGTTCATTATATGCTTTTGTACAGCTGTGTCTTCTTCAGCTAGAGGGGTTGCAGACATTTTGGAAAAATATAGGGATATGTCTGGACGATTCTACAGTCCTAAAGTCGAAGGTTTTCTTTGGCACTCATGTTAGATATACTGACCGTTTAAATATCATTGGACGACTAAGGATGGCGGAGGGGTAGATGCCTTTGAAGTACTTTGGAGTGACTATTTTCCATGGGCCCCAAAGCGCATACACTTTGCAGCCATTGCGGAAAAATGGCCAAACTTTCTAATTGGAAAGGTTCTGCGATCTCTTCTTGGATGCATATGCCTTGTCAATTTGGTGATTGCGGGATCAATGGTTCACACAATGATGAGGGATATAAAACGTGTTATTCGGAATTTTATTTGGATAAGAAATATTAATAGCAAGATAGAAGGGGGATTAGGTATGAGATCCATTATCATTGCCAACAATGCATTCTCATTGAACTTTTCATGGAGGCTGCTTACTTCAGATAGTATGACTTTCGATGTCTTGCGTAAAAGGTACTTCAAGAAGGATGAGGAAGCTCGGAAGTTGGTGGCTAACTCTTCGATCTGGCCAGGTATTAGGAAATATGTTGATTTGATTAAGGAATAGTTTATTTAGGGTCTCAAAAGTCAATTTTTAGCTGGATAACTGATTATGATACATTATCGCTGACAAAATGGTTATTCCGAGGGAGTTCAGATGCTATCTTCGTTTCTACATAGCAAACTACTACATTGGAGATAAATGGCATTTTACTAGAGATTTCTTGGATGGATACCCTAATATTATCCAGGATATTATCAGATATCCTATGTCTTCAACTGTTAAGGATGTTCGAGTGTGGTCTTCTAATGCTCGAGGTGGGTGAATTCGACTATTGCTCATGAATACTTGCGAGAAAAATTCCCTTCAATTAGGGGGAGATGGCTCTAGTCGGGGATCATTCCGGCAAAGAGATCAGTTACTCTTTGGAGAGTCATCCACAATCGAGTGGCTACTACAGACCTTCTTCGGAATCAAGGTTCAACTTGCCATTCGGTCTGTTTTTTTTATTTTGCAGAGGCCGAAACAATTGATCATATTTTTCTTCATTGTAGCTTTGCTAAGAGACTGTGACGATGGCTTTGTATGGCTTTTGAATTTAACATTTCACTTGATGTTGACTTTAACAACTTTGTGTTGTAGGTCATGAAGATCAAGTTTAGTTCACAACTTTTTGACTTGTTGAAAACAAGGATCATATCTGTGGTGTGGTGCCTTTGGCATTCTCGCAATAACTTTATTTTCAATGGCATAAAGATGTCCTTTCATACAACGTTGGTGCTGCTACAAACATATTTGCATAAAGTAGATTCGCTAGACAAAGGTTGAAAATGGGTGATCAGATTGGATATGAGCTGCACAACCGTTGGATTATTACTAAGGACACTTGATCTTACTTTATGTGATTGTGACATATGTCACTATTTTAGTGGTATCTTTTATTCTAGAATATTCTGTAACTAGATGAAGTAGCATAACCCTAGCAGCCTTGGTGTAATATAAATAGGGATATACCACAACTTTAAAACCAATGAATGAAACAGTATCTTTCTATTCTCAACTGCTGCATTTCTGTTATGGAAACTATTAGCTTGTTCTTTATGCATTGTTCTTCATGGTATCAGAGCGGGTAGAAATACCTGTCTCTGTTACCCCCTTCCTCTAATTTTTTTTTCACTTCTCATCAAATCATGGCTGAAGAAATCAACCAAGTCTATTACCCACAAAATCAGCTAGTATCAATGAAGCTTGATGAGAATAATTTTCTCATATGGAAATAGCAGATCAGTACAGCAATTTGTGGATATGGTTTGGAAAATTTCATCAACAAAGCAACAAAGGCTCTTGATCAATTTATCACAACAGGAGAAGGTGAAATCTGGGTAACCAAAGCCAATCCAGCATACATCTTATGGAAAAGGCAAGATCAACTCCTTGCATCTTAGATTTGATCTAGGGATGGTAATGGGCCGGTTTAAACCCAAACCCGCCACAAACCCGTCCCTCTCGGGAAGGGTAAAAACCCGGTCAAACGGGTCCCGGGACGGGTTTGGACTCGGTTAAACGGGTCTATCCCGGGTCTGGGATGGGTCCTGGTATTTATCGGACCCGCCCGATTTAATACATATATATAATTATATATATTATTAATATTTAATAGAATTGAGAAGCCTAACTGCCTAGGGTTGAAATAGAGGACTGGATAGAGAAGTAACGATTTTTCTCGTTCGAAATCAATTTGAGCTCATCGCCGCCGCCGCAAGTTCGCTGCCGTCACAAGTTTGCCTCTACTACAGGTTCGCCGCTGATACCTCTCTCTCTCTCTCAGAAGTCAGAACAGTCTAAATCCACGAACCAGTGCCCTAATTTGATGATTTCAAATTTTACTGCTAATATCTTATGCAATTTAGGCGAATGCAATCTGATTTAGGACCTTTATTATCTGATTTTAGGCGAATGCAATGTATAGTTTAAATATGGAGATTTGTTGTGTGGAATCTACCTAAACAGGGCCATATTTCTGATGAGTGTTTTAGTCTCATTTCTTGTTGTATTAATTCATATCATTGGCTAAAATTATCCTTTAACATTACCACATAATACCATAAAAAAAATAAAGCGGGTCGGGATGGGTTACCCATCGTGTTTTCCCACCGGATTCACTAGGTGGGTTTTGGTGGGGCGGGGTGGGTTTTGGCGGGACGGGTCCTGGGTCTAAATTTTTTTTGGCGGGATGGGTCCTAGGACAGGCCAAACCCATCCCAAACCCACCCCGTTGCCATCCCTAAATTTTTATCCTCTCTCTTTGAAAATGTTTTAGGTCTAATGGTTGGATTAAACACATCTTGTGATATCTGGGATGCTCTAGAGACTAATTTTCTACTCAGTCTAAGGTCAAAACTATGCAATATAAACTGCAGCTACACAATTAGAAGAAAGGAAACGCTAGTATGAGAGAATATTTAGGAAAAGTCAAGAGGTTGTGTGATTTAATTTGTACCACAGGATTTAAGATAACAAAAGTTGATCATCTTATGCATATTTTATCTGGTTTAGGTCTTGAATATGATTTAGTAATGGTAACCATAACTTCTAAAATTGAGGATTAGTCTATTCATGATGCTCAGGCCCTTCTCCTTAGCTTTGAATCTAGATTGGAGTCTACCTCTATTTTATCTATTAAAACTGATGGTTCCTCCCCTACCTTAAACACTACTACTCAAGAAACTTCACAGAATCAATACAGAGGTGGTAGGGGATATGGACAAGGGTCAATTTACAGAGGCAGAGATGGTTACAATACTAGAGGTGGAAGGACTTATGGAATAAGAGGAAGAAGGGGCAGAGGACAATATGCCAATCATTTTAATGGCAGAACTCAGTGCTAATACTGTTAGGGATTTAATCACTCATCTAAAGAGTGTTGGTTTAAACCAAAATCAGGATACTCTCCTAGGAATGCTGTGAGAAATCAACAAGGCAACAAAAATCCATCACTTAATGTGGCTCAGTATAATACTTCACCTAATATTGTTTCTGATGCAGGCTATGAAAGCTGGTGGTATCCAGACTCTGGAGCCTCCCACCACATCTCAAATGACATGTCAAACCTGAATATTGCTAGTGAATATCATGGAGGAAACAAACTTTATCTTGGCAATGGGATAGGTGAGTGTATTACACACATAGGCAAAACCTTACTGCACTCCTCACACACACATAAATTTTGTCCTAAAATATTTGCTTCATGTTCCTACTATTACTAAAAACCTAATCAGTGTGTCTCAATTTGCGAGAGACAATGGAGTTTATTTTGAATTTCATCCTCTCTTTTGCCTTGTTAAGGATCAAGCCACCAAGGAAACACTACACCAAGGGAAACTTAAAGATGACCTGTACCAGTTTCACCTTCACACTAGCAAGCCTATTCAGCATATCCAGTCTATTTCATTCCAAGAAGAGCAACCTCATTTTAGGACTAAAGTATATGCCTACTCTGCACATTTAGGAAAAAAGGTAAATATAGCCCTATGACACCAAAAATTAGGACATGTTAATTTTGACATTGTCCATAGAGTGTTAAGGAGCTGTAATTTACCTTTTGAAATTAATGAAATGACTAAGTGTTGTTATCCATGTATGCTTGCTAAAAGTCATAGATTGTCTTTTCTTGACACAAATACTATATACCAATTTCCTCTTGAACTTGTTCATTCTGATCTTTGGGGGCCATCTCCTATTGTCTCATCAAATGGATATAGGTATTATGTGACTTTCATTGATGACTTTAGTAAATTTACTTGGATTCATTTTCTAAAACTAAATTCAGAAGTCATAAATGCCTTTATGTATTTCAAAGCCAATGTTGAAAATCAACTAAATTCTAAGATCAATGCCTTGCAAACTGACTAGGGTGGAGAATTTAGGAAGCTTACATCCTACCTTCACCAAAATGGTATCAACCATAGAATTTCTTATCCATATACACCACAGCAAAATGGTATAGTAGAAAGAAAGCATAGACATGTGGTTGAAATGGGTTTGACCTTACTTGCTAATGCCAATATGCCAATGACCTTTTGGGATGATGTCTTCTCTTCTGCCATCTATATTATAAACAGATTTCCCACCAAAACCATAAACCACAAAACACCATTTGAGATGCTCTACAAACACAAGCCCAACTACCAGAAATTCAAGGTGTTTGGTTGTTTTTGCTTTCCCTATTTGAGACCTTACAATACCCATAAACTGGAATACAGGTCCTCTCCAAGTGTTTTCTTGGGTTATAATAACCAATACAAGGGTTATAAAGTATTGCTCCCTAGTGGCAAAGTCATCATAACAAGGCATGTCTTGTTCCATGAATCTGTTTTCCCTTATGCTTCTAAATCTCTTGAACATGTTCCTCATACTACACCTATCACTTATACACCTATTTTTGCTCCAGAAGTTGTTCTACCAACTCACACACCTCACCAAACTCCTCCCCAAACACCTCATGGTACACACACATTCTCATCATCCCACAGTCCCAATACTTCTTCTAGTAATAGTGCACCTTCACCACATGATTCACACACTACACCCATTGCTCAACATAAAGGTAGTCAATCCTTGGTTTCACAGCAAGCTTCAGTTGACAATTCAGATAACAATCAGGTTCCTCTTGAATCTATACCAATTCCTCAGCATCACATGATTACAAGATCAAGGGCTGGTATTTTTAAAGCCAAACTTTATTCTGCTACCATTGATATAGAATTGGAACCTAAGACCATCAGTGAGGCCTTGCAACTTCCACATTGGAGAGAAACCATGCAGTTAGAATACCAAGCATTGCTAAAAATCACACTTGGGAACTCACATCACTTCCAGAGGGATGCAATCTTGTTGGTTGTAATTAGATTTTCAAGACTAAAAGACATGTTGATGGTTCTATTTCCAGGTTCAAAGCAAGACTTGTGGCTCAGGGATTCTCACAGACTGCAGGACTAGATTTCATAGAGACATTTAGTCCTGTGGTCAAGCCCACAACTATTAGAGTTGTACTGACCATTGTTGTCACCCACAATTGGCTTATCAAACATTTGGACATTAATAATGTTTTTCTGAATGAGGATCTTATTGAGAATATCTACATGAAACAACCTCCAGGTTTTGAAGGACATGATCCTACTCTGGTTTGTAAGCTTCATAAAGCTATTTATAGCCTTAAGCAAGCCTCAAGGGCTTGGTACATTAAGGTTAAATCAGTCTTACTCAGACTTGGCTTCAAAGCCTCCAAGGCTGACACTTCTCTGTTTTGTAAGAAAACTGGCTCAGCTCTCACATACATTCTCATTTATGTGGATGATATTTTGTTGACAAGTAGTGATCTTTAGGAAATTCACAATATAACTCACATTTTCAGTCAAGAGTTCTCCCTCAAAGATCTTGGAAGTTTGAAACACTTCTTGGGCATTGAAGTCTCCCAAACTTCAGAGGGGCTGCATCTTTGTCAAAAATAGTATATCAAGGAACTCTTGAAGAAAGCACAAATGACTGAAGCTAAATCTAATCCCGCTCTTATGGTCAGTTCTTCTCGTTTGTCCAGATATGATGGAGATCCTGTGGAGAATGCATCCTTCTACAGGAGCATTGTTGGTGCACTTCAGTACACTACCATAACTAGACCACAGTTGGCATTTAGTGTTAACAAAGTGTGCCAGTTCATGGCTAATCCCCTTACCAGCCACTGGAAAGCAGTAAAAAGAATACTCAGATACCTTGCAGGCACTACAGATCATGGGTTACACATTAAAAGAAGTTCAAAGTTACATTTAACTGTCTTCTTTAACTCTGATTGGGCTCCAGATGGTAGAAGATCTACTATTGGACTTTGTGTATATCTTGGGAACAGTTTGGTTTCTTGGAGTTCTAAGAAACAACATTCAGTTTCTAAGTCTAATACAGAGGCTAAATATAGAAGTCTTGCATTGGCAGCTTCAGAAGTTACCTGGATCATGTCATTACTTGGGGAGCTGCACATTCCAGTAGAACAAGTACCTATATTATGGGTA
The DNA here is from genome assembly GCA_954870855.1 of Scutellaria minor. NCBI lineage: Eukaryota > Viridiplantae > Streptophyta > Magnoliopsida > Lamiales > Lamiaceae > Scutellaria > Scutellaria minor. The sequence continues at coordinate 9,740,859 of OX940729.1, forward strand.
GACAACCTAAGTGCTATTGCTCTTGCATCCAATCCCATACTTCATACAAGGACTAAACACATTGAGCTGGACTTTCACTTTGATAAGGAGAAAATAGAAGCAAAACTCATTCAAATCCATCATGTTCCATCTCATATACAGATTCCATTTTTTATGCTCCATTATTCCCCTAGATGTGGATATCCTTACAAAACCATTGGGGTAACAATTCTTCAGTCAGCTAAAGAACAAACTTCAAGTTGTGTCTTTAGCCTCCATCGAATTTAGAGGGGCTTGATTGGTTTGTTAGACCAACAAAAATAAAAACCTACTCCGATATGAGCATATGAATGAATATAACGGCAAGTAGGGTCGATCCTCAGGGAACAATGCTTAATTCTTTTGAGCATATAACGAACCAAAAGGGGGGTTTCGATATCTGTTAAACTAATAAAGCTAAACTAAGAAAACATCAAATAAAATACGAATGAAATAAACAATGATTGATGAAAAGAAATAGGAGAGAGATTAACCTCACGAAGCTCCGATTCAAGGATGTCGACATTCGATTGCATTATCGATCATAGGCTATAATTAGCTTCTTGCACATCCAAGCATTTAACTTTAGACTAAATACGAAGCCGTAAAGAAGTCCATAGTTCCAAATTTAATTGATCGAACCCAACATCTAATAAAAACTAGCTATTATTTAGTCACTCATGCTTTGATTAATCATCTCCAATGTAATCTTCAAGAGAAAAACTAGAGAGAGAAAAAATTAGAATGTGTGTATATAGAATTAGAGAATGATGGAATATCTTCTAAACCTAATGAAAACTAAATAACTTAAATACTAAGGACATAAGAGTCCATACAAAAATGTGAGAGAATTCTCTTTTTTGCCCCCTTTCTTTTCCTCCAAGCCATTAAGCCCATTTGAAATAATCCTCCTTCAAGCTCATTAAGTCCATCTTCACTTTTAAGCATAATTTGATCATTTTGAGCACAATTTTCCTCAAAATCCCTCAAGGTCCATTCCTACAAATAACAATGATAATTAATGTAACACCCCGGACCAAAAACAAAGCATAATTGGGTAATTAAATAATGAAATCCCTAATTAAAATATTTTATGTGCGTTAATTCTTAATTGTCTATGTGCATTTCAGAAATATGTTTAATGCAAGTATAGGTGGGTAAAATTTTAAGTCGTGAAACATAGAATATTTTTATACCATGAAATACGGAATGGAAAAACAAGAAGATAGAAATAAACTAGGGGTCAATCGGAGATCCGTAGCTCAAATGGCGAAAAAAAGAGCCAAATACAAAGGCTAGGTAAAACGAGAAGATAAAATCCAGATGAAGGGTAAAATGAAAAAATAATATTTTAATGAATGGTAATTAAAATTTACTTGGTAAATAGTAACTTTGAAAATCTATAAATAGGGGCTCAGTCAATTCAAAATTTTCATTTTTCCGCCGACGACGAAAGCGACGCGAACAAGTAAGTTTCTCTCTCTCTTCTCTCTTTCTTTACTTTTCTGCCACCGCCGGTAAGTCGCCAGAGCACCGCCGGAACTGCCACCGGAGCACCGCCGAAAAAGTCTTCAGAGTTGTCGCCGCCGCCGCCGGAAAAGTTGTCGGAGCTGCCACCGCCGGAACCACCACCGGAGTCGCCGTTGTCACTGCCACCGTCGCCGGAGCCGTCGCCGATTGGCAGTTGTGCTGGTGGTGGTGCGTCGGGTGCCGGGTGTGTGATGGTGAGCGAGCGTCGGGTGTCGGGTTGTGCGTCGGGGACGGGATGTACGCGTCGGGGTGTGTGTCGGGGCCGGGTGTGCGCGCGGGGCTGGGCGCCGGGGGTCGGGTGTGCGCGCTAGGTGGGCGTCGGGACCGAGTGTGCGCGCGCTGCGCGGGCGACGGGAGACGGGCGCTGGGCGCGGGGGATGGGAGCGCTGGATGTCGGGTGGCCAAGAAAACTCGGCAGCCGTCGAGTGGGGCGCACCAGCTGCCGAGAGCCAAGTATCCGCTGCCGAGAAAACTCGACAGCTGTTGAGGAAACTCAGCAGCCGCCGAGACCACCGGGTTTTTTCCCCCGGCGCCGGGTGCTCGCGTGTCCCGACGCACGTGACGCTGTATTTTCGATCCAAACCTCATTTTCTCCATCGTACATCAACATCGAGTCATCACCGACGAGATGTAGTTGACCGAGGGTCGTGGGCCTAGTCAAAGTCAACCCTTTGACCAAAATTACCAAAATACCCCTCAATCTTAAAATGTTTTGTTCGAGCTCGTTTCAACTCCGATTGAGCTCATTCTTTTTGCGTTGCAATCCTTATTTCATTCTCTATTATCTCAGCTATGTGGACTGATTTTCCACCCTTATTTCTTCAACCTCAATTTTGAGATCCCTCGATCCGTCGCATATTTAACGATTGTTTTTCCACCAAAAACATTTATAGCTTTAATTATACGTTATTAAGGATCTAAGAAACATCATAATTTATGTAGATTACTTGTGGGATTGAGCGTTGAATTATCTGACTTTTTGGTACTCGCTACTCGAGTTCTGAATTATCAAATCTTCGGTCCTTGCTACTCACGTGATAACCACCGAACAAGACGGAGGTAATTTCTATCTCTTTATCTGTTTATCGTTTTCCCTAGTAAATGCATGAATGAGGAATATTAAATGCTTTGAATATATGTGTTGTGTCATACTATATACTGTAAAAGGACTTCGGTTCACATTGCATGTTCGGAGAGTCCTATGGACTGTAAAAAATTATCTTTTCCCCCTTCTACTACTCTGGTGGAGGTGTAGTGAGCCTCTTGAAATGCACTAGCGGTATTGAGACCGTTATATAGGGTAAGACGGGCTGCTCCCGCACCTATCATTCTCTACTATTTCTTATATCTGTTATGCATTTTACGTGTTGTGACAACGTGACTGTAGATTATTTCAGGTATTTATTTCTGTCGTGTGTCATAAGAGGCGGATTTTATTCCCACGAGTGTATTCAACGCACTCACCCCTTAATCTGTACTCACACTACAGGAACTGATGGGCTTGATAAACCCTAGAAGGAGAGAGGAGGTGTCATATCTGGACCTGTTTTGTTAAGTTGGTGTCACACAACGTTTTCAAACAATGTTTTAAGAAAATCACGTTTTGTAATTATGTTTGATACATGTGATGGATGTGAGATCCTGATGTTTATTCTGCTGCTGTGAAATGTTGAATATATCGGTATTGAGACCGGATATTATCGGTATTGAGACCGATTGTTGATATGTGAATGTTTCACATCGTCTCTCACCTCTTTCTTCTGTTGTCTTTTATCTCCTTCTTCTGTTGTCTTTTATCTCCTTCTTCTGTCGTCTATACTATTTCTTCTTCACGCCCAAAGCAAAACTCTAATATGTTTACCAAAAGAAAACGGGGCATGACAAAAAATCAATTAAAACACAAAATACACTACAACCAAGGATAATTATGATGATAAAATATATATAATTAAAGACACATCAAATCACCCACACCTAAACCATGCTTGTCCTCAAGCATGCATCTAAACATAAGCACAAGGTTAGAATCAACAACATGAAACATCAACTCAAAATCCCTCAATCAAATGCTTCTCAAACATATCAAAACTCATCATGTAATCAAGTAAAAAAGTAGATAACCTTCAAAAAGCAAATGATCATGATTCTTTTGATTTTCAACAAGATCGAATCTCATCAATACTTAATCATTTCAAAAGATCTAACATAACAAAACTCCACACCTCACCAAGATAAGCTCTCAATTCACTCTCAAGTGTTAAAAGGGTTTGCAATTCACTCAAAATCACACATACATGTCATTACCATAGGCTTGCTAATATATCAAATCTCCACTACTAAAAATATGAACTCATGCAGAAACTCAAAGGGTCTTTTCTTTGGTTGTAACGGGGCTTAGGTATAGGTAGGATAAAGGATAATATATGAGGTGTAACAATTGCCAAAAAGATATGAGAATCTCATGCACAAAATCTAGTATACCATACCTCACTTCCACCATTTCATCATCAAACCTTTTTCTACCTATTTCCTTTCTTGATAATTCCTATTTTCATCAAAATCCACCTTCAAATTCAACTCAACAAGGAATTCAAGTACAGACTTTTCCTTCCCACAATTGATAACTCTCAAACCACAAATTATAGCAAATGATCAATATAAGAGAGTATCATACAATTCAATCAACTTTTCACATTTTCTCTTTTTTTTTCTCGTGGCAATATTTTCACTTTTTCTTTCTCATTTCTTTTGAATTTTTTTTTCTTCATTCACTTTTTTTTTATCATTTTTTTTCATTGCCACAATGACTTTTTATCTCCATTCCCCTTTCCTCATTTCTTTTCACATCTCACAACTTCAAGAACGAATCAAACTTGTTATGCATTTAATTCTCATATTTCTTGGCAAGAAGGGTTCAACAAGATGTGGATAGATTGAAGGAAAAGGGATATAAGCTCATCATATATGTGTTAAGACAAATGAAAGGCCACAAGCTCAAAGGAGGCTAACTAGGGAAAATAGAATGTGAAGGTGGGCAATTTTCAAAGAAAGGTCTAACGAAAGGTTAAACCTAACTACCCTTATCATTTTAAATGCATAAATTCATTAATATAGTCTCAACATGTATAACATAGCAAGTTCTAGAATAACACAATATGTGTGATCACACTTAACGAAGAAATAGAGCATATATAAGGAATGTGTTGCTCATTAGGCCCAAATCTCACAATTAGGTTATTTGAGTGGAATTTTTGCATGTTTCATTTTATCTATAATTAAGATCAACGAGATACTCACTCATTTCAAGAAAAAGAATCAATCACATTCAATTTTTGTTAAGTCATCATGCTTAAACACAACATTGCAACGATAAATTTTGGCAAATAAGATCAATAAGCACACAAATGGTTCTAAAATCATCAAAAATTTTGAAAATTTTCAACTCAAACTCGAGGAAGGCATAAGCATATAGACACCATAGATCACCCACACCTAAACTCTACATTGTCCCCAATGTAAATACAAGAAACTCATAAAACGGGAATAAGAGAATATAAACAAAGTAGAGAAAATGAGAACTTTCCCAAAGAGTGAGCTATTATGTAGGCGGCTTAGAAGGATTAGCATCCCAAATAATGCGGTCTATGACATCTCGACACTAAAACTTGTTTCCTTTGATGAATTGGTGAGTCGAGAGGGCTTTCGAACACCACCCCAAAACCATTGATTTTCCCATCTAGAAAATTGCAACAAAAATGAGCACAATTAAAGCAAAATGTTGGTAAAATTAAAACTGAAAACTGAAGCACACAAAACAGGATATTAATTGGGAAAATTAGTAGTCACGATGAAACAAAATTGAGAAAATTAAGAACCACTATGATTGTGAAATTGATAATTGGATGTAAAATGAAATTTGAACAGGATTAATGGTGCACTATGTAGTTAGGAAACAGAGGTGTGGTTAAGGTATCTGACTTGTGGCTTGGTGGAGGCTAATTGATTGTGGGTGGCGGAATGAAAATTCATAGGCAGACTGAGGTTGGTGGTGGAATTGGTCTATTGATGGAAATTGGAGGTGGTTGGAGGTGGTTGTCGGTGGAAATTGGAAATTGGAGAAGATGGTGGTCGACGGAGAAGATGCCGGAGAAGAAGGATAATCGCCGGAGGAGATGGAGTCGCCGAAACTGTAGCAGCAGTCGGAGAAGAACTGTGAAGGTGACGAGAAGCTGTAAAGGGGGGAAGGATTCACCGGCGCAGCACTGAAGCTAGGAAGAAGATGATGATGACTGCGGTGAGCTGGAGAAGAATGGACGGCGGCGGAGGAGATGAGTGCAGCAAGGTGCGATGATGGAGCAGCACCGTGAAAATTCAAGCGCGGAGAAGCTAGAAGAGAGAAGGGGTGAAGATGGTGAATGAATCGCCGGAGAAGATGGGCAACGGTGAGATGCAGTGGCGGTAGGGCAGTAGGTGGCCTGCGAAAAGAGGGGGAAAATGAATAGTGTTTAGGGCTGCAATTTTGATTTTTTTGATTTTTTTTTAATAAAATAAAATAAAACAAAAAGGAAAAATAGAGAGAAAAGCTGCAGGAAATTGCTGGAAACTCCTTAGAATTAGGCGTCATCACGTCTAACTCAACATAGTCTTTACAAACCAAGGGAGAATAAAAATGCTTCAAACTCTTTCAAGTTAGGTGTGATCACGCCTAACTCGACATAATCTCTGTAGTAAAAATTCGAAAAACTGCTAGAAACTCTTTCAAGTTAGGCGTGATCATGCCTAACTCAACCTAGTCTCTTGCATCATTTTCGAATTTTAAACCCCTTTCTCACACTTTTTTTTATAAGCAAAACAACTAAATAAAATCAAACTCTTTGGGTTGCCTCCCAATAGCGTAATTGTTTAACGTCGTTATGCTCGATGTGATTTCTTCAATTCTCTCTACATGCTATCCAATTCCACGAGCATTGTCTAATATCTCATTCGTGTTTGGTTGAGCATATGGTTCAAACTCATCATTAGCATATTCTTCAAAACAACCCTGTACAATCAAATCAATATTGATAATTGAGTAAATCGAATATGGAATATTAGGATACTTTGTATCAAAATCAAATTTAAAAATCTCTCCATTAAATCTAACGGAGAGGGTACCCTCATCCATATCAATCTTCTCTTCACTTCCCATGTTTTTTGTATTAGTGCAAAAGTCATCAATTGAATATTCTAATCGTGTTTCCTCGCCATCCTTTTCGATTTTCAATTCAACTTCCTTGGAAAGGAAGGAAAACTCCGACTGAACTTCATTCTCACTTCTTATCTTCATTGCACTAACATCCTCATCTACTTTGACCAATGTTACCAATGGTAAGTGCTCAACATTTTGTTCATCCAACTTGCTCATAGAAATAGCTAGTTGGCTAATCCGACTTTCCAAATCATTGATGTTTGCTTGTATCCTTTAAATGTTTGTTCTTGTCTCTTGTTGAAATTGTTGAGTGTTAATCGCTAAATTCAAGACAATTTCGTTTAGAGTCATACCTGAGTCATTGGATTGTGCAGGAGTCGATTGTATGTCATAATTTTGTTGTGGATATCCTCGATTGACATAATTGAAATTCATATGGTCTTCCTCGTACACATTAACATAAGGATCATAGAATCCTCTCATTGTACCAACTTGTCGCAAGGTAGGACACATCTCGTGAGAATGTCCAACAATCGAGCATATTCCACAAACATTGACTCGTTGAAACTTGTTTACAACCAACCTTTCCACGAGAGAGGTTAACGCATCTAACCTTTGATCAATTGAATTAACCCTAACCTTTGGTAGAATATTGTTTCTCCAAATTTCATAATAGTTTGCATATGAACCCATGTTAAACATGAATGATAGTTAGACCAAGAGAACAACGAATAATAGAAAAACTCAAAAGAACTAATTCAACATTATTCCCCGGCAATAGCGCCAAAATTTGATTGGTTTGTCAGACCAACAAAAATAAAAACCTACTCCGATATGAGCAAATGAATGAGTATAACGGCAAGTAGGGTCGATCCTCAGAGAACAATGCTTAATTATTTTGAGCATATAACGAACCAAAAGGGGGATTTCGATATCTGCTAAACTAATGAAGCTAAACTAGCTAAACTAAGGAAACATCAAATAAAATACGAATGAAACAAGCAATGAATGATGAAAAGAAATAGGAGAGAGATTAACCTCACGAAGCTCCGATTCAAGGATGTCGACATTCAATTGCATTATCGATCATAGGCTACAATTAGTTTCTTACACATCCAAGTATTTAACTTTAGACTAAACACGAAGCCATAGAGAAGTCCAGGTTTTCAAATTTAATTGATCGAACCCAGCATCCAATCAAAACTAGCTATTAACTAATTGGCGCGTTTTCCAAATTAATTAACAACCGCATTAAGCTTCGGTGAAAACAGTTAAACCTAAACTAAAACCTAGAACTCAATAATCGAGATAGCTGCAATTACTAAGCTTATGGTTCCGTTAGTCCCATTGATTCATTAGGCAACTACACAATCCCAGCAAAAGCATAATCAACCTATTGTTACTAAGTACCAATCATTCAACAATCATACATCCCAACAACATAAAAAAAAAAAAACTCATGGATAGCATTAGCAATATATAATTCAAATCGAATTGTCAGATCAACCCAAACTAGATATTACTATATGGAATTAAATCATAAATCAATAGATACTTGAAATAAAGCAAGAAATAAAATCAAACACAAAACCTCACAATGATAGCAATCGAATTAAACGACCCTTGAATCGGAGAGAAATTTAGCCACTCATGCTTTGATTAATCATCTCCAATGTAATCTTCAAGAGAAAAACTTAGAATGTGTGTATATAGAATTAGAGAATGATGGAATATCTTCCAAACCTAATGAAAACTAAATAACTTAAATACTAAGGACATAAGAGTCCATACAAATATGTGAGAGAGAATTCTCTTTTTTGCCTCTTTCTTTTCCTCCAAGCCATTAAGCCCATTTGAAATAATCATCATTGAAGCCCATTAAGTCCACTTCACTTTTAAGCATAATTTGATCATTTGGAGCCCAATTTTCCTCAAAATCCCTCAAGGTCCATTCCTACAAATAACAATGATAGTTAAATCAATTAAAACACAAATACACTACAACTAAGGATAATTATGATGATAAAATATATACAATTAAAGACACATCAAACCACCCACACCTAAACCATGCTTGTTCTCAAGCATGCATCTAAACATAAGCACAAGGTTAGAATCAACAACATGAAACATCAACTCAAAATCCCTCAATCAAATGCTTCTCAAACATATCAAAACTCATCATGTAATCAAGTAAAAAAGTAGATAACCTTCAAAAAGCAAATGATCATGATTCCTTCGATTTTCAACAAGATCGAATCTCATCAATACTTAATCATTTCAAAAGATCTAACATAACAAAACTCCACACCTCAACAAGGTAAGCTCTCAATTCACTCTCAAGTGTTTAAAGGGTTTGCAATTCACTCAAAATCACACATACATGTCATTACCATAGGCTTGCTAATATATCAAATCTCCACTACTAATAATCAAGATAGCTGCAATTACTAAACATATGGTTCCGTTAGTCCCATTGATTCATTAGGAAATTACACAATCCCAGTAAAAGCATAATCAACCTATTGTTACTAAGTACCAATCATTCAACAATCATACATCCCAACAACATATAAAAGAGAACTCATGGATATCATTAACAATATATAATTCAAATCGAATTGTTAGATCAACCCAAACTAGATATTACTATATGGAATTAAATCATAAATCAATAGATACTTGAAATAAAGCAAGAAATAAAATCAAACACAAAACCTCACAATGATAGCAATCGAATTAAACGACCCTTAAATCGGAGAGAAATTTAGCCACTCATGCTTTGATTAATCATCTCCAATGTAATCTTCAAGTGAAAAACTAGAGAGAGAAAAACTTAGAATGTGTGTATATAGAATTAGAGAATGATGGAATATCTTCTAAACCTAATGAAAACTAAATAACTTAAATACAAAGGACATAAGAGTCCATACAAAAATGGGAGAGAGAATTCTCTTTTTTGCCCCTTTCTTTTCCTCCAAGCCATTAAGCTCATTTGAAATAATCCTCCTTCAAGCCCATTAAGTCCATCTTCATTTTTTAAGCATAATTTGATCATTTTGAGCCCAATTTTCCTCAAAATCCCTCAAGGTCCATTCCTACAAATAACAATGATAATTAAATCAATTAAAGCACAAATACACTACAACCAAGGATAATTATGATGATAAAATATGTACAATTAAAGACACATCAGGGCTGAAAATGGGTTATCAAATTGGATATGAGTTGCACAACCGTTGGATTATTACTAAGGACACTTGATCTTGCTTTATGTGATTGTGACATGTGTCACTATTTTAGTGGTATCTTTTATTCTAGAATATTCTGTAACTAAATGAAGTAGCATAACCCTAGCAGCTTTGGTGTAATATAAATAGGGATATACCACAACTTTAAAACCAATGAATGAAATAATACATTTCTATTCTCAGCTGCTGCATTTCTGATATGGAAACTCTTAGCTTGTTCTTTATGCATTGTTCTTCAAAGGTGTTATGGCCAATTCTCAATCGGACTTGATTTGTCTCCATCATTTGAATATTAGGGGTAGGATGGGCCGTGCTCCTTGCATAAAGCCAGTCAGATGGTATCCTCTGCCATTCGACTGGATAAAGGTTAATACTGATGAGTGTGCTCGAGGAGCTCCAGGTGCTCTGCAAGCTAATGGCATTTTTTGGAATTTTCGAGGCTTTTGTTATGGATGCTACTTTTTTGAATGCGGTATAGGACATGCCTTTGATTCAGAACTTGTGGCTGCAATGTTTTCAATTGTAGTGGCTACTAGTAAGGGATGGACGCATCTTTCGTTGGAATATGACACGCAATATGTGGTAACACTCTCTCAGAAAGGTCGATGTGTGTTCCATGGTTCCATAGAAATCGATGGGCTTCGGTTCTTGACATTCTCGAGAAGATGAGCTTCCGGGTTTCACATATATTCAGAGAAGGCAATCAGGCGGCGGATCTTCTCTCCAAGATGACATGCAGTGTCGTGTGGTGGAACATGGCTTCGGCTGCTCTATCAGACATCTTGTTTAGGGACTTCTTTGGTTTATAATTTTTTCGTTCCTGCCAGTTACGTTTGGTACTTTTTTTCCCTTATGTAGGTTTTTCCTTTTGAGTTTTTTTTGTATAAGGGTTTTAATGAGGCCAAACTTGTCTTTGTATAGCCCACATGTGGCTTTGTTGCTTTTTCGCTTGTTGACGTTTTGGATGCTGCTCTCTTTTCTTTCTATATATATATACGGCTTTCAGTTAAAAAAAAAAAACATTACAAGCATCACAAAAAGTAAGTGCAGACTATTTTACAGGGATATTCAAGTGTTTCAACACATGAGTAAACACACTAGAACAAGGATGACCAAGACTCCTATGCCAAATAGAGGTTTTATTGCTATTACATTGTACTAAAACTACATATGACAGAGAAGACAATTGGAATGAAATGCATTATTTCTTATCTTTGCATTATCTCTCTTCTATCAATTTGCGAGACAATATTACCAATTTTCATCAAATTTATAAAATAGATAGATGAAGGATAAATACTGTTACATAAATAAACGCCGAATCAAATGATTATTCGTAACACTCTAATTTATTTAGAAACTCAATCAATATCCATCCACACACATATATTTTGGAATATAATACACACAACAATCACAATAGATAAACTTTGATGCAGAAAACTGATAAAGATTAGGTGCAAATCAAATGAGTAAGGGATCCACAAATAGGGCTGTAATCTGTGGCGCCAAAATCTTTTGTGGATTTGTATATCCATCGCCACTGCCATAAGTGAGCTCACAAACCCTAGCATAGTTGAAGAGTAGCTCAACCATGTCTCTGTAATTATTGGAATTTGTTTTTGCAATCCATTCCGAGTTCAAATCCTTCCATCCATCCCTAAATAGTTTGACCCACATCAACAATGTCTCTTGCTTTGATAAACCAAAATATTTCATGTAGCAATCTACCGCTGTGATTATCTCTCCTCCTTTGTTCTCACGCTTCAAATCCAATCCAATATAGAATCAAGATTAATTAGCTAAGAACATGCATTTGATACATAAATGGAAAGTTAAGGAAACAATTAATTAATAGAACTGAAGTGATGATCTTACTTGATGGGTGCTTAAGTCGTCCAAGCAACGACCCATCTTAGCAGTAGAAGTTACGGCTTTAGGCCGACTCAACACCCAATCAATGGTTTCTTTAGTAACAGAATTCATGCCTGGCATCAGAGTCATTAATATTATATAAACGCAGCTCGTAATCTGTGAGTTGGCATAATAGTCTTCAAATGGAGGAATCCTTTTTTCTCTAACCCAAATTTGCTCTTCGTTGTATGCTCTACACAAGTCTATCACCTGATAAATTAACAAACTTATGTACTTGTTATCATTCATATATACATTAAGGAAAACAAATGCTCGAAAAGACAAATAATCAGTCCTTTACCGCTTCTTTGAAATAAGGAACTGCAAATAGTTTATCTTCTTTTGCAGCTTCACCTTCATAATCTTCATATGTACTCATAAGAAAGCGATAAACAATCTTCATGTAATCAGGGAGCGGGCTAATTTCATCTATATTCCACCTAATGAAAATTAACGAGGCAAAGAAGAAAATAAGTATAATACTTTAGACATGACAAAATAATCAAAATTTAGAACTTTGCTATCTATTCAATTAAAGAAAAGGGAAAATAATAATTTTCATCTGGTAATTTAGGCCTTGTCCACTGGTTTTTTACAACCAATATTCATACATTCAACTGTTATGGAGTTATTCATACCTATCCAAAATATTAGTAAAAAGTTGAGCTTCTTCAAGTGTTGCATAATTATCATATGTATCATCCGTAACTGTGATTATTTGTATACTTATGGCAACAGCTTTTCGAACATAAGAATACTGAGGTTCAAAATGGAACGCGACGCCCCAAATGTAGCTCTCTATCAATCTGTCTTTTACGTACGGTAATGTTGTCTTGAAGTCGAATTTCTTCCACCACCTATACAGTTCAAGAAATGGGAACAACACTTGTCATTGCATATATATCATTACAAATGATCTATGACATGATGATCTTTTCTCTAATAAAACTATTTACCTTGAGAGTTCGCTGAGGTCCTTCTTGTACAAGTTTTGCAAGAAATTGAAATTCAGTTTTGCCAATTTCAGAAGCAACTCATTCTTGGAGCCATCACTTTCATAAATTGGAATGTAATTGCGAGCTTGGATGATTTGCACACTCTTATGAAGCGGACACTTCAAAGCTTGTTTCACTTTGTCTTGCAAGGAAGATTCTAATTGTGGCACGATACGAGTCAAGTGACGAGTCGTAAATGCCATAGCCTCTTCTAAGATGTCTTCGCCATGAATCTGAACATGGGATGCCTCGTACAAGCTAAGTAGTCCCTCAACATCAGTACTAAGGGATTCCTTGAATTTTTTATTTTCGTCCATAAAGTTTTCAAAAACACCTAGCATCACCAAAAAAAATATTTAAATTAGATGATTAAATTTGACAAACAGAAAAACAAATGAAGAGTTGTATGTAAATTAAAGAATATACTGCAAGAAACATGATACTGATGTTGTCTGAGCAATCGAAATTCAAGGGCAGTAGTGAACAAGTCATACTCTTCATCCCGATTATCTCTAACATAGTAAATTTCTTCAACTTTCACTTCAATTTCCTTCTCAAAATGATATGCTAATCCCAAGCGCTCAAGTGTGTCAATTAATATTATTAATTTATCAGATGTTACAGTCATTAACGTGATTTTCACTTTTCTCTTCAAAGTTTCAATGGCTTCTGCATACTTTTTCTGTACCTGCAGAAAATTGAAATATTCTAAATAAATTAATGTGTTTTTAGTACCTGCATAGTTTTATAAATTTTTTGCGATTGCAATTTGCATGCATGGATGCGACAACTCTTTGGGAAGACAAAAAAATATTGATTTTTAGTAACAATTAACACAATTTGTTTTTTTTGTTCTAATTAGCCCTCAAGAATAATTAATGTCTTACACATACCTGATGGTCGATAGAAAAGGTAGAGAAAAAATCACCCCACATGCTGGGGCTATAAGCATCAATGGGTGGACGGACATCACTGGTGGGGCCATTCATGCCTGCATTACTTGCACTATCCATTTAGGGCGATAATGCTAATTTAAGCATCAAACCTATTTGGTTTATGTAAAATATAAATAAAGATGAGTATTGGTTATCGGACTTACGTACTTGTTTAATAATTTCACGCGACCAAACTGGCTCCCATGTGATGTATATTTATGTTATGTTAGACGTACATTTATATTATATTAGTCATACATTTTATGGTTTTTAGCTATACGTTAACATTTTTTTAGCAGTCATTAATACCTTTCATACATTTTAGCTATATTAGTCATATATTTTAGTTATGTTAATTGTACATTAATATATTACATAAAGGTATGACTATGTTGATATAAATGTATGAATAATATCATATAAAAGTATGAATAATATCGCATAAAGGTATATATGTACAAATTAAATCTATTAATATTAAATAATTATTATTTTATTTTTAATTCATTTTTCATTAGCTACGCACAATATTTTAATTATTATTATTCTTCAAATTAGTATTGTGGAATGTATTATTTCATTAGTCTAATTAAATTATTCTTTGAATTTCAAGTATATTACACGCTTGAAGTTGTCATTTAATTATCTATGTATATTAAAAAATTGAACTTTTAATTTTACTTCATATATTATGATTTACATACCATTATACTTCATATATTATGATTTACACATACCATGTATATATTTTACTTCATCTATTTTAATAAGGTTTATATACCATATATATATATTCATATACAAAATCAATATTTTTGAAAATTTACAATAAATTCAACTAATATCATATAAAATAAACTAATTAATAATTAATGATATTTCTAATATTAGAAAGTGAAAATGGGTGGGAAAATTTTTAGCATTTATATTTTTAGGGGGTAATTGTTATTATATATATATATATATATGTCTGCATAGAAATGTTTATAATATCAATTAGTATTTCTAAAAAGGTATATCCATATTATGTAACAATTTTTTTTTTCCTTTTCTTAAACAATAACAACAACAAAATTCATCATTCACGTGCAACGCACGTGCTCTTTACTAGTATGTACAAATAGTGCCGAAATTGGTTTTTTTTTTAAAGTTAAAATATTACATATATGATATTTGTATATAAAGGTAGGACTAGTATAACATAAATGTATGACTAATATAGTATAAAAGGTAGAAAGAAAAAAAAAAAGACACGGAAAAAAAAGTGCCCAAGCGATTGGGATCCTGGCTGATCTGAGTGTATAGATCTAAGATCCATGCACCTAATGCATAGGAGACTTACTTATAAGTTAATATGTTCATATAGTGATATTATAAACTTTTTTGAATAATTAATGTGCTATATTCATTTTTTGTCTTACCACAAGACTCGTGACCGAAACTAGTCCTTTATAATTCTTTTTCAACAGGAACTATTCTTGAATCCCGATGGTTTTTTTCAAACCTCATGTGTCTCAAACGAGAAAAAACTACCTTTGTTTGGAAATTCCAGTGAAAAAAAAATGAAATTGAACATTATTTTCAATTGCAGGAGTAAGTTTGATTTTTTTAATTTTACATGACTAGTTTCGGGACATGAGTTATAGGGCAGGATGGAAAAATGGGTTTTCACAATAACTAATTATGTTAAATTGGTAATTGAACTCACAAGTAATGAGTATTTAGTTGAATTTGGAAAAGAAGCAAAAGAATGAAGAGTGAGTCTTTTGTGAGACCGTCTCACGAATTTTTATTATATTACATGAGACGGTCAATCCACAACTCAATCACCCACAACCCAAACTCTAAGATTCACATGTCGTTTTCATTCACAACCCAAACTCTAAGATTCACATGTCGTTTGTGGATGATAGAGCTCTGTCTCACGATAACTATCCATGACACCGTCTCACATGAGCTTTTGTGGAAAAAAAAAAAACATTTAAATAGAATTTAAATCAGATTTTTTTTTTTTTATGCCTAAATTGCCGTCAATTTGTATGGTGCTTAATGGTGGTGACCAAATCTAATGAAAAATGAATAATTATAACAAAATATCTAGTGCAGTGAAAATGCCGGTACTAAATCAGAGCCTATTTTGGGGGATCAAAACGGATATTTTCCCAAAATATTAAAATAAAATCAAGAATAGAACAGGACTTTGGAAAATTTATTTATGTGAGTTATTAAATAATGATGAGTTTTTTTTATCAAAAAAAAATGATGACTTTGAAAACATATACAAAAAAATTAAAATGCCAAATAAAATCACAATAAAACAAGATGAAATTGTTTATAAATTTACTACCACTGAATAATGATTAGAAACATTCAATAAAAATTATCAAAACTAAAAACAAACTATCAAATTAAATTTATCTAACAAGGTTAATTATTGTATCAAAACCTCATGAATTGCACTAGATTCTCATCATCTAACAAATAAAATGAGATATGGTTATTGGCTACCATTTGTAAACTAACAAACTATCAAATTAATTTTTATCAAACAAGATTATTATGTATCAAAACCTCGTGGCATTGCACTAGAAGACATCATTCAATAAGTGAAATGAAACATGGTTGTCAATTTGTATACTAAAACTGAAATATGAGCTCATAAATATAATTTTAGGGGACGAGACCCACTATCCCATGAACCAAACCCATTTTTTTGTAATTTACAAATTCATGTGAGATTGCAATATAAACACAAACAAAGGAAAACCAATTTTTTTGTTCGAACTCTGAATAATTTGACAATTACACCTTTATAAAGATGGAATGTCAGTTGAGCTACAAAGCTCGTTGTACAAAGAAATCCATTTAAAAGGTCAAGTATAAAGGAAAAGAAAATAGTCGATTTTAGGGCAAATTTACTAAAATATTTATTGTGGCTGATTATATTTTTTAGTTGTGATATAACTCTCCATGATTGTGATACTTTAACATATATACCACGGTAAATGGTAGGAGAAAGGGCAACAAATAAAGTCATGATTGGCGACGGGTTTATTTTGAAAGCTTTAGAGGTTATTTTGAAATTAGATACAATTTTTTACGTACTCAATCGCAATTTTCGAATTTGTTTTTAGTCAAAAATAGTTTGATTTAATCTTTTTTTCAATTAAAAATTTTGTATATTACATACTTATCCGTTGGGTTGCATTTAAGGTTTCAGTAATTTTTAAAGACAAAGTCTTGGGTGAGACCGTCTCACGGATCCCATTCCGTGAGACGGATAGGGTCGGATCGAATATAAAAATTATGTAATACTTTTGTGTGTGTTATGTAATACTTTTATGTATATTAGGTAATACTTTGTATTATAGAATGTGTTTTGAGTTGAGTCAAATTATAAGAAAATATGTAATACTTTTATGTATATTAGGTAATACTTTTATGTATATCAGGTAATACTTTTGTATTATGGGATAATGACCCGAATTTGGTCGGGTCAGGTCAACAAAAAACACGCTGATCCTAGGCGCCCAGGTGCTCTTCTTCCTCGTGCATGAATTGTGTAATACTTTTATGTGTATTAGGTAGTACTTTTATGTATATCATGTAATATTTTTTGAAAATATCACATATCTTAATATAATGTAATACCTTTATGTATATGAGGTAATACTTTTATGTGTATCATGTAATACTTTTGTATATATCATGTAATACTTCGATCCGACCCTACCCGTCTCACGGAATAAGATCCGTGAGACGGTCTCACACAAGACCTACTCTTTTTTAAATTAGGTTCTAATATGTTTCAATTTAGTCATATATTTTAATTTATATTACTAAATTAAATTGAATTTTATCCTAAATGTTGAAGATAATTTTTCCTAACTTTAAAGTTTTTTATTTATATATAATAATAGTTTATATACAATAATAATTTATATTAATAAAAACATTTGTAATAAACAATGTAAAAAAACATTTATAATTAGAAACATGTAATAAAATAATCATTAATAATATTTATATACCATATAATATATATATATATATATTATTTATATACATGTACGATATGAAATAAGTAAAAACATTCTGATAAACATAAAAAACAAAATGCATGCACATTGGAGTATAAAAAGGTCAAATGGGGTTCATATGCAATTTTTTAAATGAAATACATTGGATGTGATTTATACTTACACACACACACTTATTCTTTAGTTTTTGTATAATTAAGATCATTATTATTATTATTATTATTTAGTTGATTTAAATTTTTTTTTTTGAAGGTTTTAAATCATATGAATTCACTTTAGGAATAACTCAATTATACCAGTTAAGTATTTTTTTTAGATGGAAAATTATACCAGTTAAGTATTAAATTTATTATTTTGGACAGACTTATAGTATATTAGTACGAACATTAATAATATTAAAAATAGTGAATTTTGTTTAAGAAAATATAGTTATAGAAATATATATTTTATTGTTTTATATCATTTAAATATGTTAATAATAATTGTTAAATTGTGTGTGTATACATATATACTTAATTAAATAATTTAATTATAATCTTCAAACTCTTTATTAATAGTTTTTGATTAAGAAAATTTATACACATTAGTTCTTAATATATTAATTAACTAAATTGATTACATGAGTAATTTTATCTAATATTTTTCACATATATAATTGATAACAATAATTAATAACAATAAAAATAGTTTTAAAAAAATCACATTTAGAGTTTATGAGGGAAAACTTTTATTCCTTAGAGTGATATATGACACAATGGTTGTTTCTTTATATAATAGAGTATATATAATGGATAATTATATTTTTTAATTTACATAATTCACATACTGTCCATAAGAGTTATACGTTAAAATATATATTTAAAGAGCCCAATAATAATGTAGATTTAAAGGGCCATTGAAACTTTAGTATTCCAAGTAAACTCTTATTCAATTGTGATACCCTATATTCTGCGACTAAGTATTGGTATCCAATGATGAAATTGTATATCAATACCATGAGTACAATTTTCCATTGAATTTGGTGCATTTTCATTAAATTTGGATGGAAAGTAGATGGTGGATCTCAAACTTGATACAATTTTAAACATTGAGTATTAATATTGAAAGCCGCAAAATGTGGGTATAACAATTGAAATAGGAATTCAGTTGGGGTGTCACAATTGAAATTTCGCCTAGATTTAAAAACTTAAAATTAGAAGTATTTTCCGTCTTTTCCGATATACTTTTAGGCTTAATAGCAAAAAAAATTTCCAAAACTTTACATAATTTTATATTTTAGCCACTTGTTTTAAAATTATAAATTTTATCCATAAATTGATAAATTAATTTCAATTGTAGCCAATTCATGATTTTGATCAAAATTAGTTTATTTGTGTGGTAATGTGGATGCCACGTAGATAGTATATAAATTATACATCACTTTCATATATTTTAGCTATGTTAGTCATACATTTTAGTTATGTTAGTTGTACCTTAATATGTTACATAAAGGTATGATCATGTTGATATAAATGTATGAATAATATCATATAAAAGTATGAATAATATCGCATAAAGGTATATATGTATAAATAGTGCCGAAATTGTTTTTTTTTTAAGTTAAAATATTACATATATGATATTTGTATATAAAAATAGGACTAGTGTTCACTATTTTCTTTTAGCTACTTCCGCAAGTGTACGGTGTAGAGTGTAGAAGTGGTGAGCAAGGTCGATCCCACAGAGACTAATTATCTAGGCCCTAACTAAGTACTCAAATTCAGTTCTCAGTTTTATCTAAGGAAAACGAACCACACCGATTGTAGACTAATTTACTAGAAAACTAACTATGCAGATAAATTCACTCAAAAATAACAGATAATCTAAGACAGGTTCTAGGACATACTTTCATCTAATTCTCATCAAGACATCACTTTAACCAATTCAAGTTTATTAATCAATCATCCTATATGAGCAATCACATATATCGAATTAACAACTCTCCCGAGTCAGTTAACTAGTTGATTATTATGCCACCAGAGGTATCCCTACTCAATCTGATAGAAACATAACAACTCCCAAAAGCACCTAAAATTGATTTCCCATCACATAAATTCCTTAATCTCCCGATCTAAGTCTTTTTATGTGTCGTGTTTATTCTTCCATAATTAAATCCCATCTCCCGAATTTTGATCTAATTACTAAAACATGCTCAATTACTGGCCACATAATCAAACAATCAATCAAATCATAAACACACAAATAGGATAAACGATCATGAACATTGAATTGAAATTAAAGATCCATCAGATTCGAATTAAATTACTAACAAGCCCTAGAAACCCTAGAAAATTAGCTAGACATGATAATAAACAAACTCATAGACAAGATTGAAGATATCATATCCACTAAAATCTAACAAGAGATGAAAGATTAAAAACTCTAAATAACGACGATCTCTCGATTCCTCGATCTCTTGAATCCTTCTTCAATTCCTCTCGTTGCTTCTCAGACCCTCATGTATTCTCCGTATGAATCTCTCTATCTCCTCTCTCTCTATTCGTTGTTGAGTATATATCTCTCTCGGGGAGTCTTCCAAGTGAAGTAACCGATCAAGATAATCGAAGAAAACAAGATCTTCTCGAGCTCCTGCGCACCCGGGCACGGTCGTGCAATCAGGCACGGTCGACCGTGCCCTGCCCATAGACATCTGGTTTTCGCACGGCTTTGACCGTGCTGTATAGCACGGTCGTGCTCCACACTTGCACGCCCACTGTAGGCTGGCGCACGGTCGTGCTTCATAGCACGACCTGACCGTGCGCCACCAATATTCCTCACGATCTCGTATTACACTTCGATTCTTCCTCGTTTTTCCGTGATTCCTTCCTTGATCGTCAATTACACTCGAAACTTTGTACTTTTCTCATTAAAATCATGAAACTAAGCATAAATACGTCAAATGCAACTTATATAGTATAATAACCGAAATCACCATAAAAACATATCTAAACATATCCAAATGAATACATAAACATACGCAAATATATGTGAAAAACAACACTTATCAACTAGTATAACATAAATGTATGACTAATATAGTATAAAGTTAGAAAGAAAAAAAAAAGAAAAAAGACGCGGAAAAAAGTGCCCTGGCGAGTGTGAATGAGTATTTAGTTGAATTTGGAAAAAAAGCAAAAGAATGAAGAGTGAGTCTTTTGTGAGACCGTCTCACGAATTTTTATTATATTACGTGAGACAGTCAATCTACAACTCAATCACCCACAACCCAAACTCTAAGATTCACATGTCGTTTGTGGATGATAGAGCTCCGTCTCACGATAACTATCCGTGACACCGTCTCACATGAGCTTTTGTGGAAAAAAAAAAAAAGCATTTAAATAGAATTTAAATCAGATTTTTTTTTATGCCTAAATTGCCGTCAATTTGTATGGTGCTTAATGGTGGTGACCAAATCTAATGAAAAATGAATAATTATAACAAATTATCTTGTGCAGTGAAAATGCCGGTACTAAATCAGAGCCTATTTTGGGGGATAAAAACGGTTATTTTCCCAAAATATTAAAATAAAATCAAGAATAGAACAGGACTTTGGAAAATTTATTTATGTAAGTTATTAAATAATGATGACTTTTTTTTATCAAAAACAAATGATGACTTTGAAAACATATACAAAAAAATTAAAATACCAAATAAAATCACAATAAAACAAAATGAAATTGTTTATAAATTTACTACCACTGAATAATGATTAGAAACATTCAATAAAAATTATCAAAACTAAAAACAAACTATCAAATTAAATTTATCTAACAAGGTTAATTATTGTATCAAAACCTCGTGAATTGCACTAGATTCTCATCATCTAACAAATAAAATGAGATATGGTTATTGGCTACCATTTGTAAACTAACAAACTATCAAATTTAATTTTATCAAACAAGATTATTATGTATCAAAACCTCGTGGCATTGCCCTAGAAGACATCATTCAATAAGTAAAATGAAACATGGTTGTCATTTTGTATACTAAAACTGAAATATGAGCTCATAAATATAATTTTAGGGGACAAGACTCACTATCCCATGAACCAAACCCATTTTTTTGTAATTTACAAATTCATGTGAGATGCAATATAAACGCAAACAAAGAAAACCAATTTTTTTGTTCGAACTCTGAATAATTTGACAATTACACCTTTATAAAGATGGGATGTCAGTTGAGCTACAAAGCTCAATGCATAAAGAAATCCATTTAAAAGGTCAAGTATAAAGGAAAAGAAAATAGTCAATTTTAGGGCAAATTTACTAAAATATTTATTGTGGCTGATTATATTTTTTAGTTGTGATATAACTCTACATGATTGTGATACTTTAGCATATATTTGATTTTTAATCCAATAATAATGTAGATTTGTAAACCTAAAATTAGGTGTACTTTCCGTCTTTGTTCAATTTTACTTTTAGTTTTCATAAAACTATTAATTTATCTAAACTTAAGTATATCAATTTTTTATACACAAAAACTCATGTGAGACGGTCTCACGGATAGTTTCCGTGAGACGGAGCCTCATCACCCACAAACAACATATGAATTGTAGGGTTTGAGTGTTGGATAATTGGGTTGTGGGTTGATCTGTCTCACGCATGTATTAAAATTTTGTGAGACAATTTCACAAGAGACTTACTCTTTTTTATAAATATTTTCCATAAAAGTTAACTAAATTAATATTTTCCCATACTTATAGAGAGTCTCTGTGATTGCTTAAAAACACATTTTATTTACTTTTGGTTAAAATAAGCTGAAAAGGTTAATTATTATAAAATTGGTTGAAAAGGTATTTATACCCATCGATATATTTAATATTAATGTAAATATCAATGCATATATCAAATTGGTTGAAAATGAACAAGATCGATTTCAAAAGTTTATTTCTCGATCTAGTCAAATTAGAGATGCATATATTCATTTCATACTTCACAATGCACTAATTAATTATTTATAGGAAGAATTTTCTAATTCAGAAAATTTATCTCCCACTATTATGTATTTTATTATTAGAATAATATTGATTGATATTTTTATTTTACATTATTTTCATTTAGTTTAACCTATTTTCTAAAACTTCATCAATGTAAAAAATATAGATGAGCTAAAATATTATTAAATAAGACTAGCAGTGTACCGGCGCGTTGCGCGTCTTGCAATATAATTCAATTACTTTAATATAGTACAATTTTAATCATAATTACATAATATATGAGCATCATATATATATATATTTATATATATACACACTGTTGAATAACACTATTTATAATAGTACAATATAAAGTCGTATATGTCTGATTTTATATTTCAATCATTATTGTTTGGAATTTTACGTATATATCTATTGATCATGGAATAGTTGCTTCACCGATTGTTTTATAAAACCGTATCTATCTTTTGAGGAGAACTTTTTTTATATAATTCTCTAACTTCCAATTCAATTAATTCAATATTTAGAATGTCAAATTACTGATTATGAGATCAAATTCCTTCGCACTATACTTAAGTAGCTCATTTTTTTTTTCAATTGTTGGCTTGTTGTAAATTTTCAAAAGTTAATTGTGCTCCTACAGAAGAATCATCCAAAAGCTCTTAGGAAACCCAATAAATACTTGACTTTTATTCTCAATTCTTTGAATTGGTAGTTTTTTTTTTTCATTTTTCCGGGGTAATCAAAATGAAAATTCATGAATATACAGACAATTGAAGTATGTACCTTGATTGATATAACTCAAATTTTCATATGGATGAATCCATCATAACCATAAACTCCTAACAATTGATATTGTTGGGTCCCAAGCGGTGTCCGAGGTTCAGAGGGGGGGTGAATGAACCTTGATCGATTTTGAAAACCTTTTCAAAATAAACTGTTCTGCAAGCTACGAGAACTTGCAGCACCAGTCAGTTACTGCTTACAGCACTGGAAAGTTGTGCTGCTTGTTGTAACTTAGAGTTTTAAGCGCAGCGGAAAAATAAACTTCTTTTTGACACAAAGCTGGCTGGTTTTCTCAAATATGCTCCTTTCAATATGTTTTATGCGTATGACAGATAGAGATATGAAAGATAAAGCGTAAGAGAGAAAGCAATAAAACATCTTATCCTTATAGTGGTTCGAAGGTGGTGTAAGCCTTCTACATCCACTCTACTACTTCCTCTAGCAGGAACTTTGTTAAGCAAGATTGAATTACAGGACTCTTCCTCACAACCTATCAACTCACAAAGCAAACGCCAACTAGAGTCCAGAGATCACACAACACTGCAAACTCTAAAGGCCCGCCAACTAGAATCCAGAGATCACATAGCACTGCAAATTCTAAAGGCTAACCCACACAGGGTTCCACACTCCCACACAGGGAAGCTGCCTAGCACCTAGACAACTATACGAACAACAAGGATCTCTCCTATCAACTGTTCGACACCTAAACAACCTACGCACATAGCTTCAAGGTTAAAAAGAAAAATAAAGTCTTCAACTGGTGCAGAGCAGTCTTGTTCGCTGAAAGCTCATCTATTGTTGTTGACTGCTCCTAGAAGGTTGAGTGACTTGAACAAGTGGAAGCTAAAAGCTTTGGATGATATGTGAATTTCCACTCGGCTTGTTCAGCAGCTCTTTTTTAGTCAGCCACACCTTCTATTTATAGATCTTGGAATTTCTATTCGTTGAGAAGTATCCGTTGAAGAGAGATACTCCTGCTTCTTCAAAATCAAGCTCTGATTTCCAAGATCTCCTTTGAGGTCACATTAAATGCATCTGAGCTTCTTGACCAACGACATGGTTTGCATTTAATGTGACTTGACTCTTCTGGAGCTTTTAATGCGGTGATTGCGGCTCGCAGCTTTCTGCAGCGCGTCAGTCCACGTGGCGTCTTCGCATTGGCTCCGTGTCTGCAACTTCAGTCTTCTCTCGAATGGCTCTTCTCCTTCGTACTGCATTTATCCTTCCTCGGATTGCAGGATACTTCTTCAGTTGACTGCTTGTTATGGGCGCTGTATCCTAGGTCTGCTTGCAGCTGTTAGTGCATTACAGTGCTGCTGTAACATAGACCTCCTTGTAGTGTCTTCATATAGTACTGCTGTAACCTTTCTTGCAGTACTCCTGTATCTTCTTCTTGCAGCAGTGTTGCATGTCGTTCCTTCATGCTTTGCTGCTTGTTGTAATTGCTTTCTTGCAGTCTTTGTTGTATATGAATTCTTGCAACAGCTTCTTGCAGACTTAAGCTTTCCTAGTAACCTCTGTTGTTGTAACCTGGATAGGTTCTATTGAGTCTTCAGTGTTTAGATTTGATGAGACAAACCAAGGATGAAATAGGAAGTTTGAGTACCCCATTTTTCACGATGTTTAAGTGAAAACATAGACTAGGTTTGAGTCTTGTTATGGAAACTGAAAGATGGAAGTACACATGCATACCATGCTGTATTAGAAAGTTTCAGAAAGACGCTGCTGTAAGAAGGTAATTACAGCAAATCATGAAGGAATGGCATGCAGCGCCGCTGCAAGAAAAAGTTACAGGAATACTGCAAGTAGACCAAGGATATAGTGCGAAGCTTATAACTTAAACACTCAACAGCGCCGATGATAAAGAGGATGAGTATCCTGCAATCCGAGGGAGGATAAATGCAGTACGAGGAGAAGAGCCGTTCGAGAGAAGATCAAAGTTGCAGACACAGAGCCAATACTAAGATGCCACGTGGACTGACGCGCATGCAGATAGCTGTGAGCCGCAACCACCGCATTAATTGCTCCAAAAAGAGATGTCAAGTCACATTAAATGCGAGCCATGCCTTTGATCAGAAGATCTAAGAATTCAAAATGGAAGATATCTCCTTCAACGAATATTTTCCTTACAATATATAAATAGAGGATGAGCTGAACTGAACAACTACTGAATCACTGAGCAACTATTCAAAAACTTTAGATAAAGTAAGCCAACAACTTAAAAATTGAGAACAACTGAACCAAAAGCTTTTCATAAAAGTTCTCAAGCTTTCAAGCTACACACTCAGTTTCAGTCACTCAACCTCAGAGAAGTGGAGCACGCTCAAAGTAGAAAAGATCCTTTGGAGGATTCAGAAGCTCACTTTATTGCACCAGTTGAAGAACAAACATATACTTTTAACCTTGTTGCCTGTGTGCGTAGGTTGTTTTAGGTGTCGAACAGTTGATAGGAGAGATCTTTGCTGTTTGTATAGTTGTCTAGGTGCTAGACAGCTTCCCTGTGTGGGAGTGTGGAACCCTGTGTGGGTTAGCCTTTAGAGTTTGCAGTGCTGTGTGATCTCTGGACTCTAGTTGGCGTTTACTTTGTAAGTTGATAGATTGTTAGGAAGGGTCCTGTAATTCAATCTTGCTTGACAAAGTTCCTGCTCGAGATAGCAGTAGAGTGGACGTAGAAGACTTACACCACCTTCGAACCACTATAAGCCATATGTGTTTTATTATTTTCCTATCTGCGCTTTATCTTTTATATCTCTATCTGTCATATGCATAAAACATATTGAAATGAGCATATTTGAGAAAACCAGCCAGTCTTGTGTCAAAAAGAAGTTTATTTTTCCGCTGCGCTTAAAACTCTAAGTTACAGCAAGCAACATTTCTTTCCAGTGCTGTAAGCAGTAACTGACTGGTGCTGCAAGTTCTCGTAGCTTGCAGAACAGTTTATTTTGAAAAGGTTTTCAAAATCGACCAAGGTTCATTCATCCCCCCTTTGAACCTCAGACACCACTTGGGACCCAACAAGTGGTATCAGAGCAGGTTGGGTTAAAAGCCAACTTGTCTGGTTGCCAACCCAGATCTACCTTTGTCTCGCTGTTTTTCTCTGCATTCTATAATCTCATTCCTTTAGCATATCATGGATTCCTCTAATCTTAAGTTACCCATGTTTTCCATAGAGTAATATGACGACTGGAAGATAACAATGCAGACACACCTTTCAGTAATGAACGATGAGATGTGGATAGTCCTTACCGAAAGACCGATCACCCCTATGAAGGTGAATCCCATGTTCGGTAGAGAAACAGAAGAAAGAGCACCGTCTCCACCCAACTTCCTAGTCAAGCCAAGATAAGAATGGAACAATGAAGATAGGAAGAGAGCCAACTTAGACAACGTGGCCAAGAATGCTCTATTCATCATCTTGGATAAAGACACATTCAGCAAAGTCAAAGCTTGCAGAACGTCCAAGGAAATTTGGGAAAAGTTGGAACAAATATGTGAAGGGACAGAGCTCACAAAAGACAATAAGATCTCCAACGCCACCCAACTTTTTGAGCTCTTCGAGATGAAGAGTGAAGAAACTCTTGAGCAACTAGACTTAAGATTCACATCCATTGTGAATGAACTAGAAGCTTTGGGTAAGCACTATACTCAGAAGGAGAAGAATATGAAAGTACTTAGAGCCCTGAAGAAGAGCGAGAACAGAGAAGAGAAAAGAAAAGAGAGGATAAACACAAGCTTCGAGCCCTCATTGGAGAATTGGAGAAAGCCAAGGATACAGTAATCTCAAAGGAGATACTGAAAGTCGCAGAATCCTCTGACAGCGACGCTGAAACCTCATCGTCTGATGATGAAGCACTGATATGCCTGATGGCAAATGACTACGAGGACAGTGATGAAGATGAGGTAACCTCCCAACCGCTGTCCATACCAGAAAAAGAGGAGCTGAACATGATCCACTCTCTAAAGAGGATCATGAGTGATTTCGAGCAGATTAACTCAACTCATGAGGAGCTAAAACTTGAGAATGAAAATCTAAGAATCGACAACGAGATCCTCAGAGTCAAAAACATTGATATTGCTGAAAAGCTCGCTGCATGTGAGTCTGATAACTCAAGGTACAGTAAGTTACAAGAAAAAGTCTCAAGGCTAAGTCTGCTGGTCACTAAGCTAGAAAATGAGAAGGAGAACTTGCAGTCTATGATCAGAACTTTTAGCAAATCAGCTAAGGACGCAAGGGAATGCATAAGGCAAAACAGAAGTCCTTTTGAAAAATCGGGCATCGGTTACAGCACTCATCCCTCTCAGGAAACAGCAAGTACATCCAGGGCTGTAAAATTTGTTCAAGCTGAAACTTCAATGGAGAATGAGTTACCCTGTAGCTTAGAAAAGATCTTGAACAAATCAGCATTGATGGATAAGGGGAAGAAACCCCAATGCTCAACTGCATGAAGTAAGCCTGCATCTAAGAACTGGCTGCAGCAGAAGCTATCTACTGTAAGCAGTAAAAAAATGCAGCAACCTACAAAGTTGCAGCACAAGAAGATGTTTCTCATCTATACTAAGACATACATGTCTAAACCTCAAAGAGGATATACTCAAGGGAAGTATGGTGGAAGACCACACTGTAAGAGTGTTGGTAGCACATGTTTTGTCTTTGCACACACACAACTTTTAAGCAGTTTAACCACAAAACTGCATACATTCAGAGATCCAACAAATCTTACAGCAAAACAGTGACTATTAAGAAAATATGGATCCCCAAAGTAACTAACTCCAAAGGACCCTTACAGATATGGGTACCTAAATCTGCCTAAGTTTGTTGCAGGTTTCAGTGCCAGGTTGTAGCAGCGATATATGGTACATAAACAGTGGCTGCTCAAGACACATGACAGGCAATAAAGAAGTTCTGAAAGACTTCCAAAAATGCAAAGGACCAAAAGTCATCTTTGGAGATGATTCCAAAGGAAGCACAAAAGGAAGTGGATGCTTAGTCAAAGGAAATGTGAAGATCAAAGATGTATCCTATGTGAAAGGCCTCAGATACAATCTTTTGAGCATCAGTCAGTTCTGTGACAAAGAATACTCAGTGGAATTCAACTTCAACAAGTGCTTAATCAAGGATAATGCATCAAATAAAGTCAAGCTTACGGGAATAAGAAGAGGAAACATATATCTCGCAGATTGGAACTCTTCTATTCAACCAACATGCTTCATTGTGAAAGGTCCATCAGAGCTGAGCTGGCTATAACACAAGAGATTGAGCCACCTGAACTTCAAGACAATCAACAGGCTAGCAAGAAAAGGTCTTGTAAGGGGATTGCCAGATGTAACATATAAGAAGAAAAATGTATGCGGGGCTTGTCAGAAGGGAAAACAAGTGAAAAGCTCATTCAAGGACAAGTTGCAGAAGTCATCACACAGGATTCTAGATCTTCTACATATGGATCTTTTTGGACCAGTAGAACCAGTAAGCATAAGTGGGAAGAAGTACTCACTTGTGGTAGTAGATGACTACTCCAGATACACATGGACCATATTCCTTGCCAAGAAATCAGAGACACAAAGCAAGTTACCTGACTTCATGAAGAAAATTCAAAATGAAAAGAGCCTGAGCATTGTGAAGATCAGATCAGATAGAGGAACTGAGTTTACAAACAAATTCATTGAAAAATTATGTTCTGACAACGGTATTCGTCATGAATATTCTGCTGCAAGAACACCTCAACAAAATGGTGTAGCTGAAAGAAGAAATAGAACCCTCAAAGAAGCAACAAGAACAATGATAGCAGAAGTAGAGTTACCTAAGAGATTTTGGGCCGAAGCAACCAACACTGCATGTTATACACAAAACAGATGTCTAATCAACAAGGATCTTGACAAAATCCCGTATGAAGTCTGGAATGGATATACACCGAATGTCTCATATCTGCATATCTTTGGATGCAGGTGCTATATCCTCAACAATGGAAAAGAGCATCTAAAAACCTTTGATGCAAAGTCAGATGAAAGAATATTCTTGGGATACTCTA
Organism: Scutellaria minor; assembly: GCA_954870855.1. Lineage (NCBI taxonomy): Eukaryota > Viridiplantae > Streptophyta > Magnoliopsida > Lamiales > Lamiaceae > Scutellaria > Scutellaria minor. Next base: position 9,770,520 of record OX940729.1, read on the forward strand.
CTGTAAGCAGAGCCTTCAGAGTTTTTAACAAAAGAAGCTTAGTGGTTGAAGAGTCAATCCATGTGGTGTTTGATGAACCACATTGTGACACAAAGAAACCAGAGGAACCCACTGAAAATACAGCTCCCAGGAAAGAAAGTGGTATTTCATATGTTGAAGGAGTCCTACCTACAGGAGAAGACAAAGAAGAGAAAGCCGCATCTCTGGATGCAACAGATAATCTTACAGCTGTAAAACCTCCAATCTTACAGCAACAAAAGGAACAACTTAGACCGATACATGCTTTTGAGCCCGACAGAACATGGTTAAAGGATCATCCTAGAAATCTTATCATTGGAGATTCATCCATAGGAGTAAGGACAAGAAGGTCCATCCCTCATGAAACAATGTTTATATGCTTCATATCTCAAATGGAGGCCTAAAATGTTGAAGAAGCCCTACAAGATAGCAACTGGGTATAAGCCATGCAAGAAGAGCTGAATGGATTTGAAAGAAATCAAGTTTGGGAAATAGTTGCAATACCAACTCATCAAAGAGTCATCGGAACTAAATGGGTCTTCAAGAACAAGCTAGATGAATTTGGATGTATTGTGAGGAACAAAGCACGATTAGTTGCTAAAGGATATTACCAGGAAGAAGGAATTGATTATGATGAGACTTTTGCTCCAGTAGCAAGACTGGAAGCCATAAGGATTTTTCTGGCATATGCAGCTCACATGAATTTCAAGGTATACCAAATGGATGTGAAGAGTGCATTCCTTAATGGTATTCTTACAGAGGAAGTGTATGTAGAACAACCTCCAGGTTTTGAAGATCAAGCAGAAGAGAAGGTGTTCAAGTTACACAAAGCCCTGTATGGACTAAAGCAAGCACCAAAAGCTTGGTATGACACCCTATCTATCTATCTACTAGAAAAAGGGTTTAAGAAAGGAACAGTGGACAAAACTCTGTTCAGAATACAGGATGGAGACAACATACTTCTTGTACAGATATATGTGGATGATATCATTTTCGGATCCTCCAACAAAGAATTATGTGAGAAGTTCTCCAATCTGATGCAATCAAAATTCAAGATGAGTATGATGGGAGAACTAAGTTTCTTCCTAGGGCTACAAGTAAAGCAGCTGGCTGCAGGAACCTTCATCAGCCAGGTCAAATATACAAATGAACTCATCAAGAAGTTTGGCATGGAGAAAGGGTCAGCAACATTTGTTCCTATGTCTACATCTATGAGCCTTGACAAAGATGTAGATATCACAAAGTACAGACGACTCATAGGATCCTTGTTGTATCTTACAGCGAGCAGGCCAGACATCATGTTTGCAGTTGGAGTCTGTGCAAGGTTTCAAGCAGCACCAAAGGAGTCACATCTTTCAGCGGTCAAAAGGATCATCAAGTATCTGAAAGGAACTCAGGAAGTATGCCTATGGTATCCAAAGGTAGTAGTTCTCAAACTCAAGGGATATTCTGACTCAGATTATGCAGGCTACAAAATTGATAGAAAAAGCACCAGTAGAACTTGTCAATTTCTAGAAAATAGACTTGTCTCATGGTTCTGCAGGAAACAAACATCTATTGCAACATCTACAGCAGAAGCAGAATATGTTGCAGCAGGAAGTTGCTATGCACAGATTCTCTAGATACAGCAGCAACTCAGAGATTATGGGATTGAAGAAAAGGAGACACCAATTCTCTATGACAACACGAGTGTAATAGCAATTACCCTTAATCCCGTATTCCACTCAAGAACAAAGCATATCGAGATACGACATCACTTTATCAGGGATCACGTCGAAAAGAAGGATGTTGTGCTTGAAAAAGTTCATACGGATTTCTAGCTTGCAGATATATTCACTAAACCACTGAGTGAATCGAGGTTTTCCATGCTTAGAAATGAGCTGGAAATTCTGAAATTATGAAGAGGAAAAAGAGATGCAGGAGCCTAGGAAGAATATCTGCATAACTTGCGAGAAGCTGCAGGAATAGCATTGTAAGATGCATCTGCATACAGTGCTGGGTTCAAACAGCGTTGTATCTATTATTCATGCAGCACAGTAAGATGATGGGAGAACAAACAACACATGGTTACAACATTTATATCAAAGAGTATTTAATACTCGGCAACCTCGTACCCAGGATGCTGCAACCTTAAAAGGACAATAAATTGGGCGGCAAACCAAGTCATCATTTAATGAGAATCCACTCTGTCAGAAGATGTAGAGGCGCAGTCAGAATCCACATCTGCACAAGTCATGATTATTTACGATTTGACCCCTCTGTCCTTTTCTCAGAACCGTAAGATCATCTTCATTCATTTAATCTCAACCGTTGATCTTACTACACGTCCCTTGATGTTCTCCACAAACTCTTAACCTCCTCCTTTCAAAGTTCATCTTCGCCTTCATCACAAAGAGAAGTTTCTTTCTTCACAAGCTTTCCAATCTCAGTCATCTCAAATCTCTCACGAATCCTTATCAATGGCGGCTCGACAAACCATTGTCTTGGAAGGACGCTTGATCAATCAGGAGTATGTCTCCGCTTCTGGATTGTATGATAACACTATCATCAGAAGGATATTTGACGCCCTTGAAAAGACCCAAATCCTAGGGTTACTAACCACCATCTACACTGGTTTCTCTGTAGAATCAATCCAAAAGTTCTACGCCTTTGCCAAGCTTTCTGAGGAAAGGAACCGCATCTTGTTCAAGATGGGTACAGATAAAGAAGAAAAGTCTCTATCCATCAAAGACATAGCCACCACTTTCAGCATCTCGTCAGGAGGGCTAACCCCCAGTCAACTAGCGACATATGGGGAAGGTAACGCTCAAGAGATGTGGGATCTCTTTCGAGTAAAAACTGCAGGGGCAGAGATCAAGAGAAGTGCCCCAAAGAAACTCTTCAAACCAGAGTTTGAATTGCTCCATGATATCTGTGTGTACTCCATTGAAGGAAGAACAGAGAGTTATGACAAATGCACAGATCTCTGGTTCCGAAACATGTCTGTCATTATGGCCGGAGAAAAGGTGAACTGGGCAAGGTTCATCATGAAGAGAATATGAGAGGAAACAGAAAAGAGCACACCAAGGAGAAGCTATGGAATCACCATTTGTTCTCTGCTCTGCAAGCTAGGAGTTCAGCTTGCAACTCCCGCTCCCATTCCTGTTGGGAAGTATCTCGGTGAAAAGAAGAAGGGGAAGGCCCAACCAAAGACAGCTGCTGCTGAGGTTGTACAGAAGAAAACCAAAGACAAAAAGAATGCAACCTTAGCACTGCAAGACGAAGACACAGGCAGCAGGGGTGAAGAGGATGATAATGATGATAATGAAAATCCTCTTCCCGTCATCAAGAAAACATCAAGGAGGATAGAACATGAACCTGAGTCCTCATTCTCAGATGATGACGCACCTCTGATTATGAGGGCCCCGCGCAGCAAGAAGAAGATTGCTGTAGCTACTAATTCCCAACTCTCTACTGCAAGTTTGTCAGTAGATGTTGGTGTGAATGAGTCACATCAGCAAAGGATTCAACCAGATGAAGAGATTGTTCAGTCTGTGCTTGATCCAACCTTTCCAGCTGCTAGAGATATGGAGCAGCAATATAGTCTCTGGAGGGAGATGAGACTGTCCAAGGGGGAAATCTTGATGCAATGGGAAGATTTCCTCTTTGTGGAAAAAACAGTCCTGGAGTGGGCCAATACAGAAGATATTTTGGCACTCCTGCAACCTGAGTATGCAGCAAAGGTGCAAGATCGATCAAGAGGCACTGCTACTTAAGGAGCTCTAGACAAAGGAAAGGGCAAAGCTCTTACAGAATCCCACTCTACAGAGATGCCAATGAATGCAACAACGGAGGATGCTCAAATCCACCTAGCCCCGGCTGCAGAGGCTGTACGAAGGGGCGATGATGTCGCATTCGCACAAGTACAAATCGACACTCTGGGAGTTGAACAGACTGAGGAGGCCATAATGCAACAGGCGCTACAGGCAAGTGTTAAGGAGACAAGGATGCAACACACTCCTCAGAAGATGCGGGGAGAAGGAAGTTCAAGTCATCACAACTCAAACTCCCCTGCATTTGAGCAAATAGTTGAAGGTCTTTCCAATATCGTCATGCTTGATTCTATGGAGGAGGACGAGCCTCAACTTGTGGACTACGAAGATTCCCCAGTGCACACTATTTCTGATACTGTTGCAGACAATCAGGGGGAACAAGACACCATAATCAGAGATGTTCTCTCTGATATTACTGAAGTTGTCGATGACGCAACCATGGAGGAAGTTGCAGAGGCGATACTCCCTGTACTGGTAGAGACAGCAGTACAGCAAGTTGCCACCCTATCAAAAGCTGCAGAAGATACACAATGGGTGGATGCTGAGATTCTTGCAGAAATCGAGCTTTCAGTCATACATACAGTGGAAACTGCAAGAAACCAACAGGAGCTGCAAGAATCCATTCCTGCAGTGGAGACTGTCGTAATTGCAGGACCAACCGAGGAGACGGAGTCCTTGTCGGAGACCACAGGAGAGACTGCTGTTCAGACAACACTCTTTGAGGGTGAGAAGACCTCTGTAGGAACGGTTATTAAGACAGTATCCTCAGAGAATGTTCGAGTAGGAGCTGAAGTAACCCTTGTTGTTGCATGTATACCAGCACCTATCAAGGCTATAGGAGCAGTGGTTACTGAGGAAGCTCAGATGGCTGAATTCCTCCGATGAATGGCTGAACGCAACAGAGCCAGATATGGGAATATTGGTGATATGTTAATCCCAACTTCATCGGATGAGGAAGAAGCAGTCTTTGAAGAAAATCCCCCATCAAGCCTATATGAGGATGCGGATACATAAGCTGAACCGGCGGCTCCAAGGTAGGATGCAGCATAACCACCAAGATCTTTAATTCCCTATGCTGCACCGGCTCCCGGCTCACAACAACGGAACACTGGCTTCAGTCATGGTGCATCGATTGATAAGATAGCTGCTGCTGTTATGCATCTTATTCATGCTCTTCAGGATCATGAATCTAATATGGTGTAGAACATGACGGCACAAGCCAAGTTCCACGCTGAAACCATGTCCACCTTCAAGAAAGACATTGAGGCACTTCCTGCAATGATTCAGAGAAATGTGAATGATAATGCTAATAACATTTATACTTCCTCGAATTGCAGGATACTTCTTCAGTTGACTGCTTGTTATGGGCGTTGTATCCTAGGTCTGCTTGCAGTTGTTAGTGCATTACAGTGCTGCTGTAACATAGACCTTCTTGTAGTGTCTTCATACAGTACTGCTGTAACCTTTCTTGCAGTACTCCTGTATCTTCTTCTGGCAGCGGTGTTGCATGTCGTTCCTTCATGCTTTGCTGCTTGCTGTAACTGCTTTCTTGCAGTCTTTGTTGTATATGAATTCTTGCAGCAGCTTCTTGCAGACTTAAGCTTTCCCAGTAACCTCTGCTGTTGTAACTTGGATAGGTTCTTGTGAGCTTGCAGCAGCAGCAGCATCAACCTCCTTATGAGGTACTCTAGCTGTTCAGCAGTTACCTCAGCTTCTCCTCGATCATCCTCTAAGGGTACTATCTCAACAGTCGCCCCTTTAGAGGTCTTTTTATCCTCAGAGAGTGTTGTCAGAACAACAACCTCTCCTGAGGTCTTCAGCAAGGACTCCGTCTCCTCGGCCAGTCCTGTATCCTTGACAACCTCTGCTGTAAGCACGAGTTCTTGTAGCTCCTGTCGGGTTCTTGCAGCTGCAGCTAGCTTTCTGAATTCTCCTTCCAGAACAGCTTCCTGCTTAGTAACCTGCTCCTACAACCTAGGCCAGCTTACATAGTAGCAACCTAGTTTACTGTCTGCAACTTCCTAACTCTGGTTTTTTCACAGCTTGCTGCATGCTTCTTCCAGTATCCTGACTCTTCTTCAGCTCAGGATACTTTTACTAGCTTGCTGTTCCTACAGCATGTTAGCCCTTAGAAGTGTGCTTACCTCTTCTAAGGTTAGTTTTCCTTGTATCTTGGAAAACCATTACATGATCTTTCCTTGATCATGCGATGTGGAAACTAGGTATCAACACCTTAAGCAAACTGTTCTTTTCTTCTTGAGTTAGTGTTTTGTCTTATCAAGATAACAACTGAAATATCCCAACAGATATTGGGAAGGTACAAAAATTTCATCATAGATCAGAGAAGAAAAAAGTAAGAGGAAAAAGATGAGAACTAAAATTTATAACGACGAAGGTTAAGGAATAAACACATGATACATAAAAAGACTTAGATCGGGAGATTAAGGAATTTATGTAATGATAAATCAATCTTAGGTACTTTTGGGAGTTGTTATGTTTCAATCGGATTGAGTAGGGATACCTCTGGTGGCATAATAATCAACCGGTTAACTGACTCGGGAGAGCTGTTAATTCGACATATGTGATTGCTCATATAGGATGATTGATTAATGAACTTGAATTGGTTAAAGTGATGTTTTGATGAAAATTAGATGAAAGCATGTCCTAGAACCCGTCTTAGATATCTGTTATTCTTGAGTGAATTTATCTGCATAGTTATTTTTCTATTGAATTAATCTGCAATCAGTGTGATTTAATTTTCCTAGATAAAACTGAAAATTGAATTTGAGTAATTAGTTAGTGCCTAGATAGCCAGTCTCTGTGGGATCGACCTTGCTCACCACTTCTACACCCTACACCGTACACTTGCGGAAGTAGCTAAAAGAAATTAGTGAACAACGGTCTAGGCAGAATAATTCGGTCCTAGGCGGTCCTAGGCGTCAAATACTTTTTTTAAAAATTTATTTCCTTTACATTTTTTTTACTTTTTTTTCACTTTTTAGCAAAATGATGATATTATTAATGTATTATAGTCTTCTATCAAATTATTATTAATTAATTAGATATAGATAAAAATTTCACAAATTGAAAAATACAAATAAAAATAATTTTATAAATGAGATATGATGTTTTTACTTGTCCTCCTACATAAAATCAAAACAATATAATATAAGAGTTAAAAAAGTATTTTGTAAGGATAAAAAATTAAGAAAAATAGGTAAAATAATAAAAAATTTATTTAATTTAGATATGACGTCTAGACGTTGCCTAGGCCCCGCCTAGGCATCCTAGGCGCTAGGCGCCAGTCAAGCGCCCGACTAGCGTCTAGCGAAGTTTAGAACACTTCAAATCATTGAAGATAAATGACAGTTATTACATTAATAATAACAGAAAAATCAGTTTCCAGCTATCAATTTCCTCTTAATTTCGCATTCAGAAATAGTTGTTGTTCACCGTTAGACGGTCCTCTCTTCGAGCTAGGGCCGGCCCTGAGCCCGTGCCGGAAGGGCGACGACCTAGGGCCCCAAAATTTTAGGTACGTAGTATATATATATATATATATTTGGTATATTTTTTTATCTTTCTTAATGTACAATGACCCAATTATTGGAAATAAGACTAGTTATATCTTGTAAGTTGTAAGCCCAATAGCCCATTATATATAATATTTTCTAACTTCAAGCCCATCAAATTAATTATGGAACTAAAAAAAAGAAAAAAAAGATCAATAAATTAGTGAATTGAAGATGAAAAGTCATTACTATTTTTCAAGTCATATAAACAAAGGGCTTTTTCACAATTACCACTCACCAATCACTCACAAATTTTCTCCATCCATACATCATCTTTGATTGTCGTTGTTGAGTGCTTGGCTGCTGATCGAAGAAAGATTATTGCTGAAATCAGGTTTTATTTCTCCTATTTTTACTATTTATCTTTGTCATTCTTGGTGAGTTTGTTTTTTTTGTTGTTATTTGTTACCTGTTAGATTGTCAAAGGATTATTGTACTTTTCATTTTTTAGTTCTCATAATCGTGAGAAAACATATGTCCGGATATCAGAAAAGAAAAAAAAGAAAACAATCAGAAGAGATTGTTAAGTCATAGAGAGGTGCTCTGGATAAGTTTTTGAAGCTTAATTCTTCAATTGAAGATTCTGTTGATGTGATTAATGAAGATGGGCTAAATGAACATCTAACAAATGAACAAGAAGAATGGAGTAAAAATGATAATAATGATTTGAATGAAGAAGTTGATAATATAATGAAAAGTGACAATAACGTGAATAAGGAAGAATCAACAGAATATGATAATACTGATTTGAATGAAAATGTTAGAAATATGAGTGAGAATGAAATTGAGTTAGAGCAAAATGAAGTTGGTAATAATTTGGATATCTATGATCCTAGAACTTGGGATAACATTGATACTAAAACAAGAGATATTTTCATTGAGAAGGGTCCTTTAAGGGAAAATAATCTTGTATTCACTATTGATGGACTTAATAGGCATTTTTCTTACTCTTATTACATAAGAAAATTGCCAAATGGAGAGAATCAAGATAGAAAATGACTTGTATACTCGAAAGGGGCAAACAAGGTATATTGTTTTTGTTGCAAATTGTTTAAATCAATTAACAATATTTGTTTGCTTGCAAATGATGGTCTTAATGATTGGAAACATTTAAGTGAAAGGCTTAAACAACATGAAAACAGTATTGAACATATTAACAATATGAGAACTTGGATTGACTTGCAAATTAGAATGAAAAAGGATGAAACAATTGATAAAGAGGTACAAGTACAAATCAAGAAAGAGAAAGAACATTGGAAATTGGTTTTAGTAAGAATTATTTCTGTTGTGAAATGTCTTGCTAAGCGCAATTTAGCTTTCAGTGGGGAGAATGAAAAAAATTTACAAAATAATAATGGTAATTTTTTGGGGCTGCTTGAGACAATTTCAGAATTTGATTTGGTTATGCAAGAACATTTTAGACGCATTCAAAATAAAGAGATTCATTATCATTATCTTAGTCATAAAATTCAAAATGAGTTGATTTTTTTGTTAGCCTCTAAAGTACGAAGTGCTATTATTGAAATAGTTAAAGAGGCAAAATATTTTTCTGTGATACTTGATTGTACATCAGATGTAAGTCACCATGAGCAAATGACTTTGATAGTTTGATGTGTGAACGTGTCAAGTTGTCGAGTAAAGATAAATGAATATTTTATAGAGTTCATGAAGGTGGATGATACATTTGGATTAGGACTTTTTAATGAATTACAACGTGTTTTGCAAACTCACGGGCTTGAACTTGATGATGTGAGGGGGCAAGGTTATGATAATGGTTCTAATATGAAAGGAAAAAATCAAGGTGTGTAGGCAAGATTTCTTGAAGTAAATCCTAGAGCATTTTATATGCCATGTGCTTGTCATTCTCTTAATTTGATAATTATTGATATGGCACATTCTTGTATTAAAGTTGTCTCATTTTTTGGAGTTGTGCAACGCTTGTATACTTTATTTGCTAGTTCTACAAAAAGATGGAAAATTTTATAAGAGAATGTTCATAATTTAACTCTAAAGCTATTATCCACAACAAGATGGGAAAGTCATGTTAATAGTGTTACTGCTATAATTACTCAACCTAATGAGATAAGAAAAGCATTGCTCGAATTATCTAAAGTAAGTGAAGATGCTAAAACTAGGAGTGAGGCTGAATCTTTAGCAACAAATGATCTTGAAAATTTTGAGTTTTTGTTGGGTATGGCTATGTGGCATAATACTTTGAAAAAGATTGACTTGATTAGTAAGAAATTACAATCTGAAGAAATGCAAATTGATGCTGCGATAACGACTTTAAAAGGTTTGATTTCTTACTTTAAAACTTACAGGAAAGAAGGATTTCAATCTGCCATAACAATAGCCAAAGATCTTGCTTCTATGATGGAAATTGAACCTATTTTCCCCTCAAAACGTAAAATTGTTAGGAAGAAACAATTTGATGAAAATCTTAATGAAGAAACAATTTGATGAGTACAATTATTTTTTTGTTATAGTAGATATGGCTATTGCATCTTTGGAGAGCAGATTTGAACAATTGAATGTATTTGAAAATATCTTTGGTTTTTTGTTTAATCCCAAGAAACTTCTTTCACTTGATGATAAAGAATTGCAAGAGTGTTGTATTAATCTTCAAGTTGCTCTTACACATAAAGATAAATCTGACATTAATGCATATGACTTTTTTTCTGAATTACAAGTGCTACAGTCGTGTTTGCCAGTAGAAATAAAGTCAAGTATAGAAGTTCTTGAGTTTGTAAAAGCATTGGATTGTTTTCCTAATGTTTTTATTGCATATAGAATTTTGCTTACTCTGCCAGTTACTGTAGCTTCGGCCGAAAGAAGTTTTTCGAAACTAAAATTGGTGAAATCATATATGCGTTCGACTATGTCTCAGGAAAGATTAAATGGATTGACTATGTTATGCATTGAAAATGAAATATTAGAGAAACTTGATTTTGAAGATTTAATTGATGATTTTGCTTCTCAAAATGTTAGGAGATCTAGATATTTTCAATAATACTTTTACTATTTATTTGGACTTCTTTTTTTGTTGTAGGTGTTGTACTTTTCCAACATCGTACATGTGGCCTGAGGTTGAAATTCGGAATATGGATAGTGAAGCAGCTTGACAATATTTTCAAGAATTGTGTGTATGCATTTTTTCTTTGTTTAGGGGCCCATTTTTCGTTGTTGCCCAAGGGGCCCCAAACTGTCAGGGCCGGCCCTGCTTCGAGCTCGACCAAATCTAAACCAAATTCAAAATTTGATCTCAGTTCAAATTACAATTTATCAAAAATCAAAAACAAAATCTGCAACACAAACATTTCAATGATGTCTTGATTTATATATGTTTTTACTTTATTAGTTTAGGGGTTGTATTCATCATGCCATGAAATTTCTCCCACGGTAAATGGTAGGAGAAAGGGCAACAAATAAAGTCATGATTGGCGACGGGTTTATTTTGAAAGCTTTAGAGGTTATTTTAAAATTAGATACAATTTTTTGCGTACTCAATCGCAATTTTCGAATTTTTTTTTAGTCAAAAATAGTTTGATTTAATCTTTTTTTCAATTAAAAATTTTGTATATTACATATTTATCCGTTGGGTTGCATTTAAGGTTTCAGTAATTTTTTAAATTAGTTTCTAATATGTTTCAATTTAGTCATATCTTTTAATTTATATTACTAAATTAAATTGAATTTTATCCTAAATGTTGAAGATATTTTTTCCTAACTTTAAAGTTTTTTTATTTATATATAATAATAGTTTATATACAATAATAATTTATATTAATAAAAACATTTTTAATAAACAATGTAAAAAAACATTTATAATTAGAAACATGTAATAAAATAATCATTAATAATATTTATATACCATATAATATAAATATATATTATTTATATACATGTACGATATGAAATAAGTAAAAACATTCTGATAAACATAAAAAACAAAATGCATGCACATTGGAGTATAAAAAGGTCAAATGGGGTTCATATGCAATTTTTTAAATGAAATACATTGGATGTGATTTATACTTACACACACACACACACTTATTCTTTAGTTTTTGTATAATTAAGATCATATTATTATTATTATTATTATTATTATTTAGTTGATTTAAAAAAAATTTTGAAGGTTTTAAATCACATGAATTCACTTTAGGAATAACTCAATTATACCAGTTAAGTATTTTTTGAGATGGAAAATTATACCAGTTAAGTATTTTTTTAGATGGAAAATTATACCAGTTAAGTATTAAATTTATTATTTTGGACAGACTTATAGTATATTAGTACGAACATTAATAATATTAAAAATAGTGAAATTTGTTTAAGAAAATATAGTTATAGAAATATATATTTTATTGTTTTATATCATTTAAATATGTTAATAATAATTGTTAAATTGTGTGTGTATACATATATACTTAATTAAATAATTTAATTATAATCTTCAAACTCTTTATTAATAATATTTGATTAAGAAAATTTATACACATTAGTTCTTAATATATTAATTAACTAAATTGATTACATGAGTAATTTTATCTAATATTTTTCACATATATAATTGATAACAATAATTAATAACAATAAAAATAGTTTTAAAAAAATCACATTTAGAGTTTATGAGGGAAAACTTTTATTCCTTAGAGTGATATATGACACAATGGTTGTTTCTTTATATAATAGAGTATATATAATGGATAATTATATTTTTTAATTTACATAATTCACATACCGCAAAATGTGGGGTATAACAATTGAAATAGGAATTCAGTTGGGGTGTCACAATAGAAATTTCGCCTAGATTTTAAAACTTAAAATTAGAAGTATTTTCCATCTTTTCCGATTTACTTTTAGGCTTAATAGTAAAAAAAATTTCCAAAACTTTACATAATTTTATATTTTAGCCACTTGCTTTAAAATTATAAATTTTATCCATAAATTGATAAATTAATTTCAATTTTAGCCAATTCATGATTTTGATCAAAATTAGTTTATTTTTGTGGTAATGTGGATGCCACGTAGATAGTATATAAATTATACATCACTTAAAATTAATCAAACCTAATTAACCATGGATTAACCCACTTTAATTTAAACAAATGAAAATAAATAAATAAATAAATAATTATGAAAACAATGCACTAAAATCCAAAGCAATTTTAACTTAAGCTCCATTCACTCGTACAAACAAAATCCAAAATTTTAACAGAAAAATAATATGAATTTCAAAGCCATTAGATTAAAATACACAGATGCAACAAAAAGAAAAAAAAAATTCTTCATTACAAAACTCAAATCTTAATTAAATAAAAAAAAAAGAAGCAATTTTGAAGCCATGTTGTGGAGCAGTGGATGTGCTCATACTGTTTGTTTTGTGGTAGAAAAGTTTCCTACAAATGTTGGTGAATTTTCATGCAGAAAGCGAGATGCCGTTGACAATATTTTGAAGTCCATGCTTTTGTTGTGTGTGATTTTGTTTTCTATCTGGTGTTAACTCATGATTAATTAGGTTTGGTTAATTTTATGTGATGTATCATTTACATATTATGTATGTGACATCCATATCATCACACATAATCTAATTTTGACAAAAATCATGGATTGGCTAAATTGAAAACAATTGGTCCATTATGATTAAAATTGATAATTTTAAAACAATAGACTAAAATAGAAAAAAACTGCAAAGTTTTGGATATTTTTTGCAATTAATCCTTACTTTTATATTTCATAAAACTATAAATTTAATTATCTAACATTTTAAGTATATCAATTTTACATAAATATAGACCATTGTTGTATCGGCAATCATTCTTGTCGGTGGAGGTTTGTTTGCAGGATTCTCCCTGCCGGATTATTTTTCATAAATTTAACTCATTCTTTTTATTTATTTTATGAATAGAATTATTGTGAGACCGTCTAACAATTTTAATTATATAAGATGGATACAACTATGCCCACAAAATAACTTTTGAAAATAAGTTTGAGAGATGGATAGTGGGTTATATGTAAGTGTTTGTGAAAGTGCTTCTAAATTTTTGTTTTATTATATGTTCATCATGGAGTTGATAAGGATGACAATCTGTAAATCCCATTTTTTTAAAAAGGAAAAAAATTTAAAAAAAAAAACATATTAAACAGTCTCAAAGATATAATTTTGGGAGATACATCTATTGGCCAAACCATCTCCAAATTTTCACAGATTCACTTATAAATTAATGTGGATTGTTAATTGTGAGTTGACCAGTTTTCGTGAAGTGTCAATTCATCTTTTGGTTCCAATATTATCTTCTCAAATTTGAAACTGGAAGTTTGATCACATATTCATTCCCACAATTTTTCATGGAAAAAGAAATAGTATCTCATGAATTATCATAATTCACATGCACTCTATATGACAGCGATACTTTAACATGTATTTTGTTTAGAATCCAATAATAATGTATATTTAAAAATTTAAAATTAGAAGTAATTTCTGCCTTTTCTTGATTTAGTTTTACTTTTCATAAAACTATAAATTTATCCAATAATTTAGCCATAACAATTATATGTAAATACTTTCCATACTAAGTTAACAAACTACCAATACTTTCCCATACTTATAGAGTGTTACTGATTGCTTAAGATGACACCTTATTCACATTTGTCTTAAAATAAGCTGAAAAGGGTATTTCTTGTAAAATTAGCATATACTGATTTTTTTTTTTTTTAATTTAAGCAATTACAAGTTTCATGCTTCGAAGTGGGGTGTAACTGCTTCCAACTCTTTTTGGTATTTATTGTACATATGAGTAAAAAAATTATTTGTCTTAAAGATTTCATTTTATGATCAGATGTGATAATTCACAAATGGATGTGACTATCCATACCCCAAGAATTTTCAAGCACACCCCAATTTTCTACTTTTCCAATTAGAAAAATTAAAGAATAATTAAATTCCAATTTTGTCCTTAAGATTTAAAAAAAATTGAAAACACTCCCATTTCTTCTTTCGCTCTCCTGTCATTCCTTTTTTTTTTTTCACTTCTTTTACTTGATTTTTTTAGGAATAATACAATAATGTATAGAAATAATTTCTCAAATTAACTAAATATGTAAAAAGTTGTTTGAAAATCGTGAAAATATAGTGTAAAAAACGCAAAAAAAAGTATCAAATTTGATGGCATCGTTCGGTCCTGGTTGGTCGGACACACAGAGATGTGTTCGGCCACCAGACATCAAACATGTTATAGTGTGTTCGACGCCTGGTGGCCGAACACACCTCTACGTGTTCGACCAATAATACATTATTTGGTGGCTCCGTTCGACCCTGATTGGTCGAACACGTAGAGGTGTGTTCGGCCACCAGGCGTCGAACACATTATAACATGTTCGATGTCTGGTGGCTGAACACATCTCTGTGTGTCCGACCAACCAGAACCGAACGAAACCATCAAATTTGATACATTTTTTGTGTTTTTTACATGATTTATTTCACGATTTTCAGATGACTTTTTACAAATTTAAATTGTTCGTGAAATAATTTTTATTTTATTGATGTTTTATTCCTTGAAAAAAAATGAAAGATAAAAAACAGAGAAGAGGACAGGAGAGGGGAGAAAGAATGGGGGAGAGTTTTCAAATTTTTTTTTTCAAATTTTAAGGGCAAAATTGGAATATAATTATTGTTTAATTTTTTTAATTAAATAAGCAAAAAGTTAGGGTGTGCTTGGAAATTCTTGGGGTGTGGATAGTCCCACTCTTTACAAATATAGGGAGTAGGGCGCTGTTTTTACCTAGGATCTGTTAGAAAGGATTCTTTCTTCTCCTAAGTGCAGGTCTAGCTCTAATTAGTTCTTCTTTTAGGATTTGATTCTGCAAGCGGAAAGAAATTTCGAACAAAAGGGTCGGATCCTGCTGATTGGATGTGAGCATGACCGATGGAGTTGATCGAGTAGAGCATGGGGGTTCAAATCAGCAGCCAATGCAAAAATCCCTCATAACCTACAAAATATAGATTAATTAGCGAAAATTGGCTTGAGTTATAAGGTTGTGCATGCATGGTCTCGGAGATTTCCAAGATCAGATTGAAAACCAAATAAAAAAAAGTCAAATTTGAAAATATTGTCGTCTATTTTACTTTCTTGAACTAAACTGAATCAAAAATTTGTTTGAGTTATAAGGTTGTAAGTAGCCTTGTAGGAATTTACTGCAAGTTGTATTGTAAGTTTAAGAAAATTCACGGTTAGAAAAAAAGTTTACAAAATTTGGAGCACACCCTCAGAACCTCTCATACCACTCAAAAATCAACGGTTTTAAATAAGTTTTTTTGTGAAAAATATTAATGTTTCACAGTCAAATTTGTTCTCAAATATTTTAATGAATCCTAAAATTAGTACCATAACTAATAAGTTAAGAGATATTAATTGCAATGAATTCATTTTTTATCTAACAAAAGGGTCGTAGAAACAAACTTGCTCTACTAGAAAACTGTACTTCATTTATGTTGATCTAACGAGCTACTACTCTCACTTTTGAAATTTTCATACAATTTCTTCAACTTAAAAGTGATTCGATATTATTCTTTGTTTAAATGTTTGTTTTGTGAGTAAATCGGTATATTGTCTATGAAAATAATTGACCGAACTATTAGCAAACTTGTGTTTTTCTTGAGAATTTTGATTGCTAGAAAAATGTCTTGTATGTTCAGTTATCTGCTTGGGTCACTCGAGCCTTTTATTTATACTTGTAGGATTATATCCGTTGAAGAGAGACATAATCCTTGTAGAAATTCAAATATTGATCTTCATGATCTTCACATTAAATGCGTTTGGAAAAAACTTGGAAAAATGAATGACCTACTCTACTCTGCATTAATGGCGCCACTCCTTGGCAACAGTGTTTTTGCAGGTTTGCGGTTCAGATGACATCACCTCATTGGTCAAGTGCTAACTTCCATCTACCAGTTACTTTGATAATACAGAAATCTCATACTGCATTCACTCATTCCTCGTACTGTAATAAATAAGTTAAGACAAACTTATAGCTTTCTGCTTAGGTTGCAGTAGTTGCTTACTGTTCTGCGCTAGCTTTCTGATCTGCGTTTGCTTATTGATTCTGTAACAGGTTTCTATTTCTGAATCCTGCTTGTTGATTCCTCAACAACTTCCTGTTTTTGAATCTTGCAGAAAGCCTCTAGTTCTCCGTACTGTTTGTTATATGCTGCTTACTGATCCAACTTGCTGATTCTGCTTACTCCTTCTGCTTACTGATTCTGCTTACTGCAAATCAGCATCCGATACTTCTATACTTGCAGAATCCTGCTGAAATCAAAAACTTCTATCTTTCTGATTTTTACATATCTTCAAAATACATCTTTAGAAAAAGAGCTAAATTCCACTTAAACAAGGTGGAAAAAAATGGGATACTCTAATTTCTATACAAATACACTTGTCTCATCAAAACCTATCGGAAATATCCCAACAATTTCCTCCTTTTTGATGATGACAAAATCCCTTACAAAGTAGCATATACAAGTTTACATATCTACTTACAAAATGTATAAATAAAGTACAATTGAGCTAACAACAAAAATAACATAGCTCACTGACTTCATAAACTAATATGAAAGAATAAAAGAATAAAGAAATTCTTTATAAGGAAGTTCTTACTAAGTCCATCTTCTAAGAAACTGCAGTAAGCACTTTCTTAAGTTTCTGTTCTTTTAAACAACTTTCTTTTTACAGTTTCGCGTCCAAAACCGGCTCCAGGTTGCTTCTTTCCCATATCATAATTTGATCATTTCCACCAGTTCAGAATTGATTCAAGGTAGGATTCTTCCAGTTTTTTCTTGATGTCAGGAACTTGAATCCAACGAAGCCAGAAATCCTGACAGAAATGAATCCGCTCTCCTTTCTTTACCTTTTCCAACATTGCTAGCTGGATATCCAACCTTTCTTCTCTCGTCAGATTCTCATACTTGATCAAAGCTTCATAATAAGTTGGATAAGTTACAAAGCATTCATACTGGCATAAATATCTGAAATACCTCAAGTATTCAGTTCTCTTGTAGAAGGTAATCTCCTCAAATGTTGGATTCCTATTCTTTGGCAAGGATCTATACTTAAACATCTCCAAGTCCCATGTCATACTGATCTTCTCAGGTTTATGATCCAACAAGATAGAAACTTCAGCAGTCACTAAGTCTATGTCAAAGCGGGGAACATCTTGTGGTGGAAAAGAATTCAGAGTTGAATCAACTTAGTTTCCAAGCTCTGATTTTTATTTTCCAACCTTACCCAATCTGGACATCCATTTAGCCTTCTCCCTACTTTCCTTTTCCTCAGCTTCCTTCGACTGCTTGCATCTTCTTTCATCAGCCTATTTCAGCTGCTTTATTCTTTTCTCATCAGCCTATTTCAGCTCTTTCCATCTATTTTCACTTAGCCTCCTGCTAGGATCAACATCATTAGCCATATAATGTTTAGCTTGAATACCTGTTAGCTATTGTTTCTGTCTTCCTTGAGTTTGTTGTCTTGTGCTCCTCTGGTGAGTTGGTGCAGCAACAATTAAAGCTCCTTGCTGAGCTGCAGTACTGCCTGTTGTTTGAGATCCAGCAACCCTAGTACCTACACCTCCTTCATTCGAGTAATTAACCATTTCACAATCAGTAAACTTGATTTATTGTCATAACCCAAATATTTCAACAAAATTGATCTACATAAAGCACGATTATGAGCAAATGCATAAATATACTCCTGAAAGATAAGTGGATATAGGAAGTCGTGTTGTTGAGATCTCTTTAGCTGTAAATATCTTTAACTTCATCATCTTTCCTCTTCTTGTCCTGGATGCTTTGACTATGTCCTAAATCAGAATGTTTGTGCTTCCTGATGATCAGAGGTTGATCATCATTATCATCAGCATCCTCCTCAAACTCCTTGGTTGTTTCCTTCACTTCAGCCTCAAACACCTTGTCTGCTTTCTTCTTGTTTTCCCCCTTTTGGCATCATCAAATAGGGCACCACTTGGAGAAGTTGATCCAGTGGGTACAAGTGTAGGAAAGGCCCTATGTAAGATGGTTCGTATCTCTCCAACAAATAGCTCGAGATTCGAGATCCTGTCATTTGTGCTTTGAGAGTCACTGGCCTGTGCAGTAGCGCTTTCTTACAGAGAGTTAAGCACAAGATTCTGTGCAACTTGATTGTTCCTGATCTCATCAACTGACTTGTTGTATTCTACAAGATGTCTCTTGATGTCATCGACAGATCTTTCCCTAGCCTTAAATGCGGTTTTCTGTTCGTGCTCATACCTTATCCGGTCACGATATTGAGCATTGAATTCATAATTCAGCTTGCTCTGAATACGAGAGAAAAGTTCAGATAACTCCCTATGAATATCCTCCAGTGAAGATGAATGTTCCTGATAACTTCGGTGAATGTTGTTCGTCATGTTCATCTGTAGAGCTCGGATTAGGCCTTAAATAGTATCCATAATCCCTTGAAGGGATTGTTCGTGTGAGTTAGAAAGAGTCTCAACTCTAACATTGGCGGTTCTGCTTTCTTTTAAGTATAGAGAACCATGGCCCGACTCGTATCCTCTGGTTGTTTGGCTTCCTCTTCAGCCATTTCTCGGAATCTCTTTGACCATGACTCGTCAGATTCCTTAACTTTGTATGATGGTAGAGGTGGAATGTCACCTTCAGGATTATCATCATTATTGCTTGATGAGTCATAGACTATGGTGAATCTTCTCCATATCAAATCAACAGTTTTTTGTTAAGGCATCTTGTGCTTCATCTAATTCGATATCCTCGATGGACCTCTCAATATTGTTCAGCATTTCAATCTCTCTGAGAGCGTCCCTTGATCCCATTGATACTCTCTGCCTTCTTACATACTTTTGGGGTTTGCAGATGTGTTTCCCTTTGCTCTCTTTTGCAAACATCTTCCTCTTCTTCCACATCTGTCTTATCTCAGGCATAGCGAGATCTTTTAATTCAGGTACTGGTTCAAAGACTAGTTCATCATCCGCTTCCTGAACGACATCCTATTCAGTAACCTCTTCTGCAATCTGATCAACATCCAGAGCTTCATAATCAGCAACCTGAACTTCAGCTTCCTGATCTCTATCAAATCTCTGATCAGGGATTAGATATGTTGGAGTAAACATATCATCATCAGAATCTCCCAGAGCAGTATCTTTAGTTGCTTTTTGGCAACTATTATTATTTTCATCATCAGAATCTCCCACTACAACAACTTTAGGAGATTCTTCCACATTGTGCCTCGCTTGTGCTTGCTCGTGGGCAGTGATCTCAAGATTCGTGCTTGATCATTCTTCACTAATTTCTTTTAGCTACTTCCGCAATTATACGGTATAGGGTGTAGAAGTGGTGAGCAAGGCCGATCCTACAGAGACTAGTTATCTAGGCACTAACTAATTACTCAAATTCAGTTCTCAATTTTATCTAGGAACATCAAATTACACTGATTGCAGATTAATTCAATAGAAAACTAACTATGCAGATAAATTCACTCAAGAATAACAGATATCTAAGACAGGTTTTAGGACATGCTTTCATCTAATTCTCATCAAAACATCACTTTAACCAACTCAAGTTCATTAATCAATCATCCGATATGAGCAATCACATATATCGAATTAACAGCTCTCCTGAGTCAGTTAACCGGTTGATTATTATGCCACTAGAGGTATCCCTACTCAATCTGATTGAAATATAATAACTCCCAAAAGTACCTAAGATTGATTTCTCATTACATAAATTCATTAATCTCCCGATCTAAGTCTTTTTATGTATCATGTGTTTATTTTTCCATAATTAAATCTCATCTCCCGAATTTTGATCTAATTACTAAAACATGCTCAATTACCGGCCGAATAACCAAACAAGCAATCAAATCATAAACACACAAATAGGATAAACGATCGTGAACTTTGAATTAAAATTAAAGATCCATCTCGATTCGAATCAGGTTACTAACAAGCCATAGAAGCCCTAGAAAATTAGCTAGACATGATGATAAACAAACTCATAGACAAGATTGGTATCATATCTACTAAAATCTAACAAGAAAGGAAAGATTAAAAACTCTAGTAACGATGATCTCGCGATTCCTCGATCTCTTGAATCATTCTTCAGTTCCTCTCGTTGCTTCCTCGACTCTCGTGTTTTTTCTCTGTATGAATCTCTCTCTGAATTTTTCTCTATCTCCTTCTCTCTCTTTGTTGCTGAGTATGTCTATTGTCGTGGGAATCTTCCAAGTGAAGTTAAAAATAGAGATTTATCCAAGAAGATCAAATCTTAACCAATTGTCATTCACCTGGGCACGGGCATGCTGTACAGCACGGTCGACTATACCCTGACAATAAGCCAATGGTTCTTGCACGGATTTGACCGTGCTGTGGGGCACGGTCGTGCTCCACTCACTGTACAACGGTGCACGGTCGTGCTGCATGACACGACCAGACCGTGCGCCACCAATCTTTCTCGCGATCTAGTATTTCACTTCTATTCTTCCTCGTTTTTCCGTGATTCCTTTCTTGATCATCAATTACACTTGAAACTTTGCACTTTTCTTATTAAAATCATGAAACTAAGCACAAATACGTCAAATGCAACTTATACAATATAATAATAGAAATCACCATAAAAAATGTATCTAAACATATTCAAATAAATATATAAACATACACAAAAATATGTGAAAAACGAGACTTATCAATCATCTCCAACCACATTAAGGTTTTTCAATAGGTTCTTCTTCAATGGTGCTCTTTTGAGATCCTTCTTCATCGGTCTCTTGGTAGGTTTATCACTATCATCATGCTCATCACCAGAAGAAGCCGAGTCTGCAGATCCTCGTGCAGTATTACAGCCGCTCTTTGTTGCATCATCTGAGTCATTTTCTGCAATCTTGCCTTTTGCAGCAACCTTCTTCTTCTTGTTTGGTTGCTGAGCCTTCTCCTCATCTTTCTTCTTGGTGTATCCCTTCTTCACTCCCAGGTACCAGCCAAGAGCGATTGGCATGGGTCTTTCCACTTGGATGTCTTTCTTGCAGAGAATGGAGGTGATGATTATCTCTAAGCTCCTCCTGATGGTCTTCTTGGAGGCCTCTTCTCAAATCCTCCGAAAGAGGAATTGTCCCTAGTTGATTGCTTCTTCACGAACAATCGTAGTCATTAACCGCATTCGAAGATCGGTGTACTTATCAAAACTTCCACATCTTTCCTTGATGGCGTAGGTGCAGATGTCATGCAGAAACTCAAACTCAGGCTTGAGTTTCTTCTTCTCAAAGCTCTTCGTCAGGCTCTCCTTGACCGAATCCTGTTTGAACAGGCTCTAGTTTCCTCTAAGTAACCTAAACCATAGGTTTCCAGGTCAGAGAACTTCATACCTTCATTGGAGATGTTGAAGGTAGTGGCAATGTCACTAGCCGTCAAAGTATACTCTTTTTCTTCATCAGGGTTCATCTTGAAGAGAATCATCTCTGAGTCTTTGGATAACTCGGCATAGGCATAAAACTCCTGTACAACCCGGGTAGAAAACCCGCTGTAGGTGGTGGTGAAGAGCCTAGAAACCTTGCTCTTGCACACATGATTCCAGATCTCAGAGATGAGGTCCCTGTTGAATAGTGACTCAGACCCTAGCAACACGTCAGTGTTGACTAGCCTTCCTTTCAAAACCTTGGTTTCCCTTGCAACAGCCATTGATAAGTTTGAAAGATCTAAAAACTTACAGAGAGAATAGAGAGAAAATATTGAATACAAATAGTCAATTTCCACTTCTCGAAAATGATAAGAGTGAAATGTAGAGTAGAGAGGGAGTAATGATAGGTTTTTAATTCAAACATGTGTTTGAACTTAATCAACGGTCCATTTGTTAGTCCAGATCAAATGATGTAAGAGAGAAGCGCCTAATCTGACGGTTGAGATAAAAAAGTGGAGAGACAAATCTATAATATCCAGGATTGGACGTGTTAGAAGATAAACCGCACCTTTTCTACTTCTCTGAAAAAGTGGTTTTGCATTTAATACTGACTCCAAGTTGTCGTTTAGAATGATTAGGGATAAGGTTATTATTCCTAATACAAGGTTGCAAGGGTTCTTTAATGCTGTCTTTAATAAATATTGTACCCTGTTTGTAATAATCTCTTCCAGTAACCTGATGTAGTAACCTGTTTGACGCTATTTTTTGTATGATACTGTATTCTGGAACAAAATACTGATTATCTGAATACTGTTCAACTGTATCTTGTAGATACTGAAAAACCAAATGCTGAACACTCAAACACTGTAAATATTCCCCTTTACTTCTAAAACTCCTTCTGAGATACTTATCTTCTTCCATACTTTATAGCTTGATTATACCAAGCTCATTGCTTAACATAGAAAACTTTGATTCACATAAGGGTTTTGTGAATATATCAGCTAGCTGCATATCAGTATGGACTTTCTCAAGCACAACATCCTTTTTTCTCCACATGATCTCTTATGAAATGATGTCTCATATCAATATGCTTTGTCCTTGAGTGAAAAATAGGATTGTGTGTTATAACATTGACGCTAGTGTTATCACACAAAATGAGAGTCTCTCTCTGTTATCCCACAGTCTTTTAACTGTTGTTATATCCATAAAATCTGAGCATAACAGTTTCCTGCTACTACATATTCTGCTTCAACAGTCGACATTGCTATGGATGTTTGTTTCTTGCAAAACCAAGAAACTAACCTTTCTCTTAGAAATTGACAAGTACCACTTGTACTTTTCCTGTCAATTTTGCATCCTGCAAAGTCTGAATCTAAGTATTCTTTAAGGCTGAATCCTCCTTCCTTAAGATACCATAAGCTAACATCTTCAGTACCCTTCAGATACTTGATAATCTTTTTCACTGCTGTAAGATGCGACTCTTTTGGTGTTGTTTAGAATCTTGCACACTCCTACTACAAACACTATATCTGACCTGCTTGCTGTAAGATACAGTAAGGATCCAATAAGCCTTTTGTATTTTGTGATCTCCATATCCTTCCCACTTTCATCCTTGTCCAAACTGATAGATGTGGACATTGGTATGCTTACTAAAGATCCATTCTCCATTCCAAACTTCTTGATAAGTTCCTTGGTGTACTTGGCTTGATTTATGAATATCCCATTGTCTAGCTGTTTGACTTGTAGACCAAGAAAGAAACTTAATTCTCCTATCATACTCATCTCAAACTTTTTCTACATGAGAGTTGAGAACTTTTCATATAAATCTTTATTTGTAGATCCAAAGATGATGTCATCCACATATATCTGCACAAGCAGTATAATGTCTCCATCCTGTATCCTGAACAGAGTCTTGTCCACAGTCCATTTCTGAAAGCCATTCTCCAAGAGATATAAGGACAGAGTATCATACCAAGCTCTAGGTGCTTGCTTTAGACCATATAAAGCTTTCTCCAATTTGAATACCTTGTCTTCTGCTTGTTCTTCAAAACCTAGTGGCTGCTCTAGATACACTTCTTCAGATAGGAGTCCATTCAGAAATGCACTTTTCACGTCCATCTGATACACGTTGAAATTCTTATGGGGAGCATAGGCTAGAAATATCCTTATTGCCTCAAGCCTTGCAACAGGAGTGAAGGTCTCATCAAAATCTATATCTTCTTCCTGGCAGTATTCTTTAGCCACTAGCTTTGCCTTGTTTCTGATAACAGTACTAGATCCATCTAGCTTGTTCTTGAACACCTACTTCGTTCCAATAACTCCTTGGTGATCAGACATTGGAAAAAGTCTCCATACATGATTTCTCTCAAATTCATTCAACTCTTCCTTTATGGCCTTAATCCAGTTACTGAGAAATGAAGTATGTGAACAGTGATTCTTGCGATCTTGATCTTCTTGTTCTAACATCTTCATTAATACCTCCAATAACAAGCTCTCTAGGGTGATTCCTGAGCCATGTCCTATTCGGCTCAAAACTGTAAGCTGGTTGCTGAGCAGTAACCTGTTGATCTGCATTCTCTCTGTGGTTACTGTTGGACTGCAGCATCCTGTCTGCTTGCTATTCAGTATCCTGTATTACTGTATTCCTAGATGCAGTAATTTGTGTGCAGTTTTCATTAATCACTTCAGCATTTATAGGAACTCCATTTATGTATCTTACTATATGATCCTTGATATTTATCTTAGATACATCTTCTTAATTAGCTTGTCCAACTCAGCAGTATCACAATGTGGTTCATCAAACACCACATGTATTGATTTTTCTACAACCAAGCTTCTTTTGTTGAAAATCCTGAATGTCTTGCTTACTGATGAGTATCCTAAAACACTCCTTCATTAGATTTTTCATCAAAGGTCTTCAGGTGCTCTTTTCCATTGGTCAGAATGTAGCATCTGCATCCAAAGATGTGCAGATATGAGATGTTTGGTGTATTGCCATACCAAACTTCATAAACAGTCTTATCATGGTCCTTATTGATTAAAGATCTATTCTGAGTGTAGCATGTTGTACTGGTTGCTTTAGCCCAAAACCTCTTTAGTATACCAGCATCAACAATCATGGTTTTTGCTGCTTCTTTCAAGGTCTTTTTTTTTCTTTCTGCTACTCCATTCTGCTAAGGAGTCCTTGCTGCAGAATATTCATGATAGATCCCATTTTCTGAACAATACTTCTCTATGAATCTGTTTGTGAATTCAGTTCTTCTGTTAGATCTTATCTTTACAATACTCAAGCTCTTCTCATTCTATATCCTCTTTATGAATTTTGGAAACCTATTTTGAGTTTCTGATTTCTTGGCCAGGAAGATGGTCTAAGTAAATCTAGAGTAATCATCCACAATTACTAGGTAATACTTCTTCCCACTGACACTAACAGGCTCAATTGGACCAAAGAGATCCATATGTAGAAGATCCAGAATCTAGTATGATGATCTCTGCACTTTCTCCTTGAATGAGCTTTTTACTTGTTGGCCTTTCTGACAGACTCCACAAACATTCTCCTTCTTGTAAAAAACATCTGGTAAACCTCTCACTAGGTTATTTCTTGCTAACTTGTTGATTGTTTTGAAGTTCAAATGGCTCATCCTCTTGTGCCATAGCCAGGTTAGTTCAGGAGTGCTTTTAGCAATAAAGCATGTCGGCTACACTGTTGAACTCCAATTAGCAAGATAGATGTTACCTCTCCTGGTTCCAGTAAGCTTCACCTCATTCGTCTTGTTGTCTCTGATTAGACACTTGTTGAGGTTGAACTCTACTGAACATCTTTTGTCATATAATTGACTAATACTCAGGAGGTTGTACTTCAGTCCTTGCACATATGAAATATCACTGATATTTGCATTGCCCCTGATCAAGCTTCATGTGCCCTTGGTGCTTCCTTTGGAATCATCTCCGAAGACAACCTTAGGTCTTTTACATGGTTGGGAGTCCCTTAATCTTGCTTTGTTGTCAGTCATATATCGTGAGCAGTTGCTATCAATATACCATACATCTCCGCTACTTCCTGGCAACTGTGCCTACAAGTAAATCAACTGTACCAAAGAGTTCATACAAGTACGGGTCCTAAGGGGTTAGTCCTCTTTGGGACCCACACCTGCTTAATAACAATTACTTTATCATTAGCCTTGGTGATTCTCTTTCTGTAAGTATCATTTGCAGGATACTGTTTGTGAACAGTGTGTGCTGGAGATTCCTAAGTGTTACATTTCCTGTTTGAGGAAGGTACTCTCTTATACCTTTACAGAGTATGAACTCTTTGGTATCTAGGCATGTACGTCTTGGTATATGAGGGGTAGAGCTTTTTCTGTAACCTGGATGACTGTTGTATTCTCCTCCTACTTGCAGCATACTGATTGTGCCACTTTCAATCTTCTTTAAGTGTTGTCCTATTTTCATTCCATTTTTTTCCTTAATTGTTTGTTGTTTTTGTGCACAATTTTATAGAGTGAATGATGCAATTACTTTTCATGGATTGACCCTCCAATGAATGAAAGAGCTAGGGGATTGTTACTGCAATTGCGTGAGAATAATCGTGTGTTCACTACAAGAAATATGCACAACAACACAGGAATTACAACAGTTTTAGCATTTTGTGTTGTAAAAGAAGATAATTACAACGGTTTCGTGGAAAAGCGTTGTCGTTGTGTGAAAAAAGGCGCTCAACGACAATGGTTTTTAGGTATCGTTGTCTTTGTGTGGATTTTTTCGCACAACAACGGTTGGGACAACGTAATTATGGTGGCGTTGTTGTTGAGCGTGTTTTTTTAGATAATGACAACAGTTCGTTACAACGGTTTTTTCGCCGTTGTCGTTGAGCACACTTTTGCTCAACGACAACGGTACATTACAACGCTATTTTTTCGGCATTGTCGTTGAGCGCAATTTTAGGTTAATTACAACACTAAGCACAATGGTTTTTCTACCATTGTAAAAAATTAGAATTTCAAAATTATTTAATTTCAGAAAAAAAATAATATTATTAAAAAATATTAAAAATTAACTAATTGAACCATAAACTATTATACAACAATAAAGAAAGAAAAAAATTTATTATATAATAATACAAAAATTATAAATTATTTTAATTAAATTAACTTTGAAAATTTTAATTATTTTATGATGTTATCTTATATTATTTGCATTAATATTATTTTATATATATGAACAAACTCATAATTTTAAAAAATAGTATTTTTATAAAACATATTAAAAATATGCACTAGTATATTTTATAATTGTCTTAAAATGAAATTAGATTAAATATTATTAAATATATTAATTAGTTATTAATCTTCTAATTATATATATATATATATATATATTAATACATATTTATAATATATAATATATATATATATATATATTAATTATAATATTCCAATTATATATATATATAATTACTCAATAAAAGAAATGCATGTAGGATATTAATACATAAAGCACTAGTAGTCTAGTGGTTTGAGTACCACCTTGGCAACGCGCAATATTAGCTATGATGAGCGCTATGATGATTTGTCATGCTGATGTGTCACCACTATGATGAGCTACGATGACGTGTCATACTGACGTGTTAGCACTATGATGGTGTGTCCTGATGACGTGTCAACGTTGTGGTTAGTATCTTCGACAATGGTTAATGATCGTTGTACCAGTGTTGTCGTTGACCATAACGACAACAGTTATTAACCGTTGTGCACGCATTGTAAAATATCTGGTACCGTTGTGCACACGTTGTAAAATATCTGGTTAGTATCTTCGACAATGGTTAATGACCGTTGTACCAGTGTTGTTGCTGGCCATAACGACAATGGTTATTAACCATTGTGCACGCGTTGTAAAATATCGCTAGAATACCACAGTTGGCATATAGTTGTGCCAACCATTGTCGTTATCATCTACGACAATGGTTATTAACCGTTGTGGTTGATGGTGTCTACGACAACACGTAGTGGTTGGAAGAGAGGGTTGAGGCTTTGCAAAATATTGAAGGATGGATGAAAAGACTGATTTTTTTCTTCTCATGGGTGTTTTTCTTTGTAACTTGGTTCCATTAGGGTTTTGTTTATAGAGTAATTGGAGTTAAGTTAATTAAAGTTGTTTATGGTATATTATGTTCTATTTAACTTGTAGTAATTTGACTTGGTGTTATAGACTTTATTTAAGTTTAATTAATGTTGTTTAACTTATTTTGGATTCAAGATACTTTATCATTTAATTACAAGTTTAAAGTTAGTTCTCTATTGTTAAGTGTTATACAATTTGACAAGTATTACAAACAAAATTGCCTAATTTATACAAACAACTTACAAGATTTTAAAGTTTTCAATCAAAAATATCCACATAAGCTATATAAATTATTCTAATAATCTATTTATCAAGAATTTAAAATGGCAATACAGGATTTGATTGCAATCATAATCCAATGAAGCCAACAACAAACTAGTGACAAAATAACCATAATATTGTTTATATCCAACAAAACAAGATTTGTTAAGCCATTAAGCCAACAAAATCAAACTATCCAAAATATAAAGTTAGTGTTATTCCAATCCAGTTGGCATATTAAACCAACAACAACACATTAAGCCAACAAAAAAAGAACCATTGTATTGTTAATATCCAACAAAATAAGATAATCAATCTAAGATAAGAAACCACTACACTATCTCCTTCCCCTTCTCTATCTCTATTTTCCTTGTTTGATCCATGACAACTCCCAAGTTTGAGAGCATCACATACTTCTTCCCTTGTTTTTGGAGAATTGGACTAGTACTTGGCATTTCAAATGAAGGTGATCTTGGGATGAATTGATCACCAATAAAGAGAGCTGGTGCCTTTATATTCACCCTAAGAGTAGTATATATTAGCCCCATATCACACTATTCCAAAAAACACATAATAAAATTAGTGACAAGCATGATATAATATAAAAGGAATAAGTTTCAACTACTTGATTTCAATTTTCTCTTTCTCTTTCTTCTTGGTTGTAGCTTAAGAACTCTATCATTTGTAGTGTTCTCATTCTAACAAGAAGTAGATAAATAAAATTCAATATATTGAATCCAAATTAGTACACACACTGAAAGTTGATACCAAGCAATGGTAATCTTACTAAGTTTATGTTTTGAGCCCCTTCATCATCCCCCACTTAAGTTAATTGACTTAAACATAAACATATCTCATCAGTGTTGTTTACCAGATTCTCTATCTATTCAAATCAAGTTAACCAATGTGTTAATATTATACAGTAAAAAAAATCAAAAGAAAAATTAAAATGCAATTAAGTACATAAACCACTCATTACCTCAACATTATTGTCTGATTCATTTATTATTGGAGCATCCTCTGCCAAATTTTCCTCCATATTACTTGCATTGAATATGTCTTCAATGTTACTTTCATTGAGAAGTTCACTAAGACCACAATCATTAAGAACTTGTTGGAAATCTTACTCATCATCAAGATCTTCAATACCTTGTTTCTGCATAACAAAGTTAATATCAATTTAGAAGATAGAAAATTAGAATTTTAAAATTTGATAATTACTAACTATTACATTGTATTTTACCTCACATCCCCTTTTTATTATGTCATTGATTGCCACATTTACTGCATTTCACTGTCTCTTGTTTTCTCTTTTTATTGAATTAATCTCTGTTTCTTGGTCTCCCTCTTACTCTTCCGTACAACTTTATCTGGCTCTCTTCTTTTGGATTTTGGTGGCCTACTAATATTGTGTATCTTTCTTAGGGGCAAAGGAGGGATACAACTTGAGGGAGTTCACTAATTTCTGCCATTTATAGGCATTGTAGCACTCATAAGCCTTCTTATAAGTCTCCACCTTGTAGCAGACATAAACAAATTTCTCCACTTCAAGTTTTTGATAATGAATGACACAAAGGGCATGCTTGCATGGGATCCTAGTAAGGTCCCATTTTCTACACCCATATCTCATCTTATCCAAGTCAACTGAAAATTGACTCCCATCAAAACAAGATATTTGGTAATGTATATCATCAAATTTGATGGGAATACAATCTGCAACCTTTGAAGTATTATGGCTTATGATCTTATTTATCTTAGGGCAGAAAATTTATATCCATTTTTTTGCCCTATCTCTGCATTCTTGATTTCTTTTCATAAGTTCATTCATGATCTGCTCCAATATTGACAGTATTAAAAGCTCTCTAGCTCTCAATATCTTGGCATTGAAAGACTCACACATGTTATTCAACAGAATATCACATCTAAGGTAGATGTCAAAGTGTGACCTATTCTACTGTTGTGGATGCTTATCATCAAACAAACCATTCATGAGCTTTCTCATCCAAACTCCTAATTTCACTCATCCTCCTCCCAAACTCTTGGACTGTTGTTTTGACTGCTCTCCACATTGTTATCTTAAATTGATGCCCTCTAAACCCAGCTTTCTTGAAATTCTCATGCATGTGTCACACAAAATCTATGGGCAGCATTTGGAAGTAGATCATGAATAATTTTTATCAAACCCTTTTGCTTATCACCAATAATAGTCCACTTAAAAGCTTCCTGGATAATTAGGTCAACAATCAACAACTTCAAAAACCACTCCCAAGTTTCCCCAGATTCTTTACCAACTATAGCATAGGCAATGGGAAAACTATTGTTATTTAGATCTACTCCTACTGCAACTAACAAAATCCCACCATGAGGTCCTTTCAAGAAGGTACCATCTAACCCAATCACTAACCTACAACCTTTAATAAACCCCAATTTTAGAGCCCTCAAGCAAATGTATAACCTGTCAAACACAGGTTGCTCTCCACACTGCTCAACCCCTATGATTATTGTTGACCCAGAGTTCTAATCTCATTAACATAACTCCAAAGGAATAAGTATTGGTCATCTACATTTCCTTCATGTTTCTTAAGTGCTAATTGTTTACACTTATAAGCTTGCCAAAAAGTAACATGACATCTTACCTCAGACACAATATCTTCCTTAAAAGCATGCACATTTATTTTTTTATCAGTTTTAAATTGATATCCATAACTACCAACCAACCATGTTGCTTTCATATTTTTCACATTATAAGTAGGGCACAAGAGCGATCTTCATACAAAGTTGTGAATTCCCATGAGGTATCATGCTGCATTTTGAGAGCATGGATCCTCCATGGACAATCTTTATCAACACAAACTATATAAATCCTATGTCTATCACTCCTAGAAAAATTGACACTCCTACCCTCCGTTATGGCATGTGATTCAACAGCCTCTCTAAATTCTTTTTTAGGGTTGAATATCATCCCAAGAAGAAAAGTTGGATTATATTTTTGGCTTCCTCTAAACACAGTGGACCTCTCTTTATCACCATCATCATTAGAAGACTTAGCACTATAAAAATCTTATTCATTAACTTGTATGTCCTCATCTCCAGACCCTGATTCTTCAACCCCCTCTCCAAACCTAACCCCTCAACATGTACATCAGTGTACTTCTTATATAGTAAGTCATCATCAACCTCCTCCTCAGATAGACAATAGTAATCACTATCATCAAGACCTTCACTATCTTCACCCTCTAAAACTAACTGTTTTTTTACCCTTTCTATATAGTTTTCTCTCCCTTGCCCTTTCCACCTCATCATCTAGAAGATATAAGACTAACTCTCTCACTCAAATAAATGCACCATCACAGTACTTCTTCAACTCACAATCATTATGAATTTGGAAGAACTCTTCAGAACCAATTTTTTTAACAAACAAACTGATGGAAGTACTACTACTTATATAATAAGAAAGATCTTTAAGCCCCTTTAAAGTAAGTGTATTCTCATCAACATAATCAAACTTAAAAAAATCACCCCTACATATGAATCATGTTAACTACTCAAATGCCCCCCAAAATAGAGACATAAGGTATATTCCTTATTGTTTGGCCCTGTAATCAAAAAAATTAACAAGAAAATCAGTCAATTTTTATGTCTTTTATTGGGTATCTAAAAAGTATTATACCAAATAATGGAAAAACAACATATAGGTCTCCACATGTCATTTTGATTTGTATTCTACCCAAGAGATTCTTTTTACACAAATAAAACACAAAATATCAATCAAACATACACCAACTCGACAAAAAAACATTAAATATTCAATAAATTTCACACTACCAGCAACCAAACTATAAAGAAATCGAACGTATCCAAATAAATAATAAACAACCAACGTAAAACAGTGAACAAACACTATACCCAAGCCCTAAACAACAACATTAAAATCATATCACTAAACTTAAACAAAATCCTAAAATACTCTAAATACATACCGTATTCAGGAGATGGATCATCATTCTTGTTCTTGTCTCTAAATTTCATGGTAAATACGTAAGGATTTGAGGTATATTTGAGAGAGAATTTGGGTTTGGTTGTCTTGAATTAGAAATAGGGTTTTTTTTATTTAGGGATTTAGAAGGCTTAACCTTCTCGTTTATGTCTAAGAGTGAGAAGATTGTGTGACTTGACACTCATTGTGTGACTTGGAAAAAAACCAAAAGAAAAATATATTCCACATGTGAATTAACCGGTCACGTCAGCGAGTTACTTACTACAACAGGTGACGAGGTATTTTCGACAATAAACACCAATATATGGGGTATTATTAAACATATCTTTATGGGTAAACATAATTAGGGTAAACATACGAGGTATTTTTACCAATTTTTCCTTTATATTATATTAGTCATACCTTTATGTACATATATCATGCCCTTAGTGCAATACTTTAACTTTAAAAAAAGCCGCTAACCTTTATACTATGTTAGTCATACATTTACGTTCTATATATTAGTCATGCTTTTATGTTATATTAGTCATACTTTTATGTTATATTAGTCATACATTTATGTACAAATATCATACTTTTATGTAATACTTTAACTTTAAAAAAACCCTAATTTCAGCATAATTTGTACATGTATACCTTTATGTGATATTACACATATCTTTATGTGATATTACTTAAATTTTTATATCAACATAGATGACATTTATGTAATATATAAAGGTATAACTAACATAACTAAAAGGTATGAAAGGTATTAATGGTTGTCTAGAAAAAATATTAAGGTACAACTAAAAACCCTAAAGGTATGACTAATATAACATAAATGTATGACTAACATAACATAAAGGTACAATATAACATAAACATAGCAGTTTTGAGTGGGTTTGGGTACACCCACCCAAGCGCATAGAGGCGCGTTCTGACAGGATTTCGGTGGGGTATTATCCATGCACCTGGTGCATAAAAATTTTGGTGTTAGAAAAAGATAATTAAATATGTGTGGCTCAATAAAATATTAAATATAAAGTGATCAATCTAGATCACATAAAACGAGATATTAATGAGATAAAAAGATATGGTCAACAAAGCAATTAGAATATCAAAAAGTTATCCAGAAAATATTTATTATGAAAAGATAACAAAATCCTAGATAAACTACGAAACCTATTTCTAGTCAAATTCTTACCATATCAAAGTGTATTTTGAATAGGAAAAATATAATTTTTCATCATCTAAATTAGACCACGTCCAATTTTGGTACAGTAATTATGTTTTTTTTCCAATTTTGGACCTTTAAATATCGATTTTTTCAATTTTAGTTCAATTTTGATCGAATTTTTTTTGAGCTGACATGGCTGCTGGAATTGCTTATATGGCACTGAAATTAAAAATCCCCAAATTACAGAGGGAAAATTGAGCTTACATAGCAATTTTTAATGTCACATCATAAAAAAATTTAACGAATAAATTGAAAAAGAAACTACTAAATTTAAATAAAGGTCCTTAAACTAAATCAAATTTACAAGAGATCCCCTTCATCCCAAACCCTAACCGTCATTGACCTGACTGCTCCATTGCCGCCCTCAACCATTGCAGGCAACCTTTCCAACAGTTGAAATACTCATCAAGTTGCACACCCAAATTAAATTTACATTCACCAAACTCTATCTCCATTTTAAAGCAACAATAGGTCATTTTAGAGCCAAATGTTTAAACGTATTTTGGGCAAAATTGTGTTCTAATTATTTTATTGTCATTAAGAACATCATTGTAAAAGGTCATTTTGACTAAGCATTACTCACGTACAAAAATTTACATTTATTAAGAATAAAAAGCTTAATGAAACTAGAAACGAAAATCGAAATATTATTTGAAAGGTTGCAACTGAAGTCTTCCCTTGAGAATTCTTTGTTTTCAAACAAAAATTTCGGTTATACAAAGAACGAGGTAAAAGATCATTTAAATAACTACACATTTATAAGTTTATGGAATAAAACACTTTAATACTCATTCACAATCTCTAGATAATCGGCTACCAACATTCATCGCTTATGTACCGTGCCCAAAGATTCTTTAAGCTGAAAGCATTTAACCATGAAGGGTGAGTGTTTGTAATACACTCAGTGGGGGATCCCGAGATATTATAAAATAAAATCAAATAAATAAATCATAGCTAGAAACACGTATAACCATCGCTTTGCTTAGATGTGAGATTTAACAGAACTTATCATAGTTACGGGACTTAACCTGACTTAGCATTTGTCACAAGGCATTAACCCAACATAGCATTATTGCGGAAATTAGTCCGACTTAACATTTGATGTGGAACTTTGACCTGACGTAGCATGTGGTACGAGACCTTAACCCAGCTAACCTTTGGTACGGGACACTAACCCGACGTAGCACTTAGTACAGTACATTAACTCGACTTAGCATTATTTTTATGGATCTTAATTGTCGTAGCATAGTTTACAGATCTTAACCGTCATATCATAGTCATCTGATCAGGTACACACATAATCACATCACATTTAAATAAACATCCATTTAAAGATCGTGCATCACATAACATTCGTAAAGTTGTTCTTAAGTCGTCACATTATATGATATCATATTGGCATTCAAACAATTGGGGGTAACTACATATCACATTAGCATTTAATTAAACACGTAATTCATAAGCGCAAGTAAGAAGTTACCCTCACCTTAAGAGTAGACTGAGCATGTATTGTAAGTTGTCAAGTCAGCCTAAATAGTTCATATTTCCTCGTTTCCTACATCGATCATAAAATAGGTCTTAGTACCTCATTTTATTATAAGTTCACAATCTAAAGCTACTAGCAATTAAAGTACGACCTTTAATGTTGTTTTTGGTTACCCGATCAATTGATGAGGCTTTTGTTAACCCAATGAATATATAAATGAATAAAAATAATTTTAAGGCAAATATAGAATTTCAAGGAATTTTATAATAAAGTGTGTTTATTAAAACAACAAAGAATTTTATCATGCTTAAATCGGATTTTGGAAGACTAGAATTTAGTTTTAGGAAAGTAAATTGTAAAAATTAAGACTTAATTTAGATCTTGAGAAAACTTTAAAATAAATATGAAAAGACAAAAAGGAAATTAGGGTTTTATTTAGATCTTTGGGAACGTGAAAATAATTTAAAAGGTTAATTATAAATTTTAAGGCTTAACATAGATGTTAGATAACTTCAAAATATTCATAGGAAAGCTCATTGTGGAATTTGGGATTAAATTAGATTCTGGGGGCTTGGAAATGATTTTAAGAGAGCTACATAGGGAATTAGGGTTTAATTGAATCAAAAATTGAGTTTGATTTCAGGGAATAGACTCAATGAAAGAAATTGAAAGTTAATTTGGGCAAGAGGACTAAATTGCAAAATTAGGAATGTTTACTTTGACTATGAGGTCAAAAATGAAATAATTTTAAAATGATTTTGACTTTGAAATTTAAATTGAAAATATTTAAAAGTTGATTTGACTACAGGGCTTAAATGACAACATTGATATTTAATTTTAGATGACTATTTTGAAATTGGGGAGGGTTAAATTGAAATTTTCAGAAATTCATTAATTGCACACAAGTCTTAAAATCATTTTCATCTCAAAACCCCCAAAACCCTAATGCTACCCATGACAACCGCCTACCCTAACATGCCACATTTTCTTGCTCTGGCCGGTGACTGCCTGCCGTTGACGACCTCCTAAGTGTGACTTACATCCATAACACCTTAGCATCCACAGCCTCAAACCGCAAGAGGCTTGCACCCCTACACCTCTGTCTAAGCCTGTTGTCTGTCCCACCTCAGTTGACAGCGTAGTCACCAGCGACACCACCAACCACAACACACATATACTCACACACCTAGCCCGACCCTCGTTCACACCATTCACTCAACATTGCACACAACACACGATACCTCATCGTTACCTTGTCTACTGCCCGTTTTCTCCATCTATCATGGCCAGCGACCTCATGTCGCCAACAACCCGCACAACCACTCATGGGCACCACCCAATATGCCCAGCACTATGAAACATGACACGAAAAAAAGAGAGAGAGAGAAGAGATAAAAGGAAATAGGGGGATAGGGTAGATGAGAGATGAGCCTTTCGCTGGCCATAATAGGTGAAAACGGCGGTGGATGGTGAATCCGAGCCCAAATCAAGAATGGGCTCAATGAGATCTTTAAAATAACATATAAAATGAGCTGGAGAAGGGGGTGGCCACGGCTGCTGGCAAGCGATAGTGGCAGTGGCTGGTGGCGGCGGCGGTACCGTTAGAGAGGAAATGAGAGGGAGAGAGAGAGTTTTCCCTCTCACCCACTTGTGCCTCAAATTGAATCTAAAAGCCTCATTTCCTCTCATTTCCTCTCAAGGTGAGAAATCCTTATTTATTTCTCCAGCTCATTTAGCCTCAAATTTCTACAATTATATCACTTAATATTTTTGGGCCAAAGATTAGACAAGTTATTTTCTTCAATATCAAGCAATGACATATATAATTAAATAAAAAAAATTCCACACAACATTATATTCAAAATTTTAATTGGGGTGTTATAACCACAATCTTATAAAGAAATTAAATCTTCTTCTCATCTTTCCTTTTTCATATTTAAACCTAAAATTAATATAACAGATCTTAAATTTATATTTAAACCTCAAATTGAAGTTATCACATAACATGGACGTGGAGATGCAAACGGAGGGTGGGAAGCGACCCAACAAAGAAAGGAAGAGAAAATAGTGGCCATGCTTTCCGTTGTCGATTCACGGCAAAGGTGGTGGCTACACATGAATCGAGGCCCATATTCGTGATGGGCTCGACTTGGCTTTAATTTAGCATAGGATTCTAACGATTCCTGTCGAGGAGGAGGTGCGGCGGCGGCCCCATCTTGATGGAAGAAGAATAAGAGTGTTTTTTTTTGTTTTGTGTTTAAATTTTAAATATTTGCAAATACTTCAGTTATGTTAGTAAATTTTATAATTTCTTTTAATTTTTATTTTCCATAAAAATTATAATTTATTTTATTTTTAAAAGTTTGAATTAATTTATTGTTTTTTAATGATGTGGCAAGAAAATGGCTCAATTTTCCCTTCAAAATTTGGGTATTTCCAATTTAGATGTCACATAAGCAATTCCGGCAGCCATGTCAGCATGAAAATTTTTTCTAGCCAAATCGGACTAAAATTAAAAAAATTCGACAATTAAAGGACCAAAATATAAAAAACATAATTGTTGCACCAAAATTGGATAGGGCCTAACTTACGGGACGAAATGTAACACCCCGAAATCTTTTCGTCAAAATATCAGAGTTTTTCATTTTTGGGCGTTAAGAGAGAAAGGAGAAAGAGGCGTACATGATATAAAATAGAAAGAAAAAGGAAGAGGACAAGAAGAGATGCTCTTTAAACATCAGTTTCAACCGATAAAAGGAAGTTTGAAACCTTACGCAGCGGAAAAACATCAGGATCTTTTACAAAGAGGAAGAAATACAGTTTTCTATTACAAACGTGGAACATCGTTTCATCATAGCTTTAAAACACAAAACAGAAGATGGACACAGCTGATAGGGCACCCCTCTCT
This sequence comes from Scutellaria minor, assembly GCA_954870855.1. NCBI lineage: Eukaryota > Viridiplantae > Streptophyta > Magnoliopsida > Lamiales > Lamiaceae > Scutellaria > Scutellaria minor. The sequence continues at coordinate 9,808,350 of OX940729.1, forward strand.
CTACGCGTCAAGGTTCTCTTCTTCTCCTGTAGTGTGAGTACAGAATAGGGGTGAGTGCGTTGAATACACTCGTGGGGATACTTTCCAACTTTTTCAGTTATTAGGTGAGCACAACAAATCCAACATATAGTAGTTCGTCAAGTAGTCACGGCATATAAAATGCATAGCACACAATATAAAAACACACGGCTCTAAGAGCACTCGACTATACCCGTAGCATTTCTAACGTATGGTGCTTTTTACGGGCCACCAGTCCATCCCTAACATGACGTATGGAGCTTTTTACAGGCCACCAGTCCATCCCTATCATGACGTATGGTGCTTTTTATGGGCCACCAGTCCATCCCTAACATGACTTAGGACATCCTCCACGTTCATCGTATCATAAACTTTGTATGAAATAGTAATCATAGCATATAATCACAGCATATAGAGTTCAATTAGCAATTATGGAAAACACTAACATCTTGAGTTTAGAATGTACCCCCACCTTGTTCGGTGGTTACCACGTGAACAACGAGTACCGACGAATCAGATTTCCCAAGCGAGTACCAACGATCCCGTATCTCGGATCTCGTGTCTGAAATCCCGTATCTCGATATTCAATCCAACTGATAGCCTACATACATAACGGTGTTCTTAGATCTTTAACATCGCATAATTAAAGTTATAACAGACTCCGTTGGAGAAATGATCGTTAAACGCGCGTCGGATCTAGAGCTCTAAAGATTGGAGTTGAAGAAACGAGAGTGGATATCCAATCCATATGGCTGAGATGATAGAGAATGAAATTTGGGGCACAACGGAAAAAAAATGAGCTCAATCGGAGTTCAAACGAACTCAAACGGAGCATTTTAAGTTTAGGGGTAAAACGGTAATTTTGGTCAAAGGGTTGACTTTGACCGGGCCCACGACCCCGATCAACGACGTCTCGTTATCGACAGCTCGATATGGATGAACGACGGAAAGAAAACGAGGTTTGGATCGAAAACACGGCGTCGGGTGCGCGTCGGCACCCGACGGGTGCGCATGGGCGCGCACGGTGCGCGCGCGGCTCCCGGCGCCCGACAGCTGCCGAGTTTTCTCGGCAGCGGGTAAGCTCGCTCGGCTGGCTGCCGAGTTTTCTCGGCAGCCCCTTCCCAAATCTTCCCGACGGTGGCCTGCTCGAGCAGGCCACTTCCCGGCGTCGCCCGGTGCGGCGGCGCCCCCCCCTGCCGCCACCACCTACCTCGCCGGATACCTTGCACCGCCGGCTACCACCGCCGGCCGTCCGTCGCCGGATTCCGGCGGTGAATAGTGTCCGAATCTTTGCCGCAAAACCCTTCGATACACTGATTTTCCAAAAATCCATCTTCACCAAAACTCCTCCGGCCGGCAACCCCAGTCGCCGGCGACCATCCCCCTGGCCACCAGACACCGGCCGGCGACCTCCTTGTCGCCGGCAACCCCTTAACTCCGGCAACAACACATGCATGAGTCAACCTATACACACACACCTGTTTGCAAACACACACTGATTTCCTTGCTCCGGCCGGCGGCCACCTGCCGCCGGCGACCACCACCCATCACCCTCACCTTGGCCGGCGACCCCCAGTCGCCGGCCACCACCACCGCCGCCGTGCACACACACACACACACGAACACAGTTGCACACACACACACCTAGCGTAAGGTGTGTTTGCACACACACACCTACTACCATGCTTGGCCGGCGGCCACCAGCCGCCGGCTGCCTCCCCCGAGCCTTCGCCGGCGACCTCCCGTCGCCGGCCGTTCCTTCCCACACGGCGGCGCCACCCGGCGCCGCCTCCAACAACATGCAACACCACACACAACAACACACCTCAACACACACACACATGCACGATCATGCATATACACACACTGTCCTTCTCCAGCGCCGCCACCCACGGCGGCGCCGGCCCTCCAGCAGGTCACCCTACCTCCGGCGGTCCTCCGGTCGTCAGCTCCGGCGAGAAGAGAGAGAAAAACAGAGGAGAGAGAGAAGGTGGTGCAAGGAATAGGGTTAGGGTTTAGGGGCTGTTTTTCGCCGTTTTCCGGCGAATGAGAAATCGGATTTGAAATCCGAGACCTATCCTAGATTCGTCTCATCGAGACGAACGTCGTGTGCGAAAATCGTCCGATTCCGACAACGTTGGATTTTCCGGCCACCGGCCGGCGGCGCCGGCGGGGCCCGCCGGAGACAGAATCCCGAAAAAAGAAAGAGAGGAGAGAGGGACTTACTCGTTTTCGTCGCTTTCGGCTCGTTCGGCTCGTTCGGAGAAACGGTGAAAAATGAATCGGAGGAGCCTCTATTTATAGAATTCGGAAAACACTATTCACCGAAAATATCTCCGTTACTATTCATCCTAAATATCTTGGCACTATTCATCGGTTGACTTTTCCCATGTTACTATTCACATAAAATATCTTCCGGTTTTCTAACCGAAACTTCGGGTTTTGCCCTTTCCGTCACCGTTTGATCTACGGGTCTCCGATTGACCCCTAGTTCGTTTCTATTTTCTCGTCTTTCCAAGACGCATCTTATGGTATGAAAATATTCTATATACCATGTCCACGAAAATTATCCATCTGAAACGTACATTATACACGTATCAGAAACGCACGTAATTAATTAGACAGTCAAAATAAACGCGCATACTTATTAAGTCATACGTTAAATATTTAATTTAATCAATTATGCTCGTTTTGATCCGGGGCGCTACACGAAAAATAATATTTTCTCTTTTGAATATTAACACAACAAACCTTTATTTTCATTCAAAAGCATTATTCTGTGTTTGGACTATTTTTGAATAAGGAAAAACATGCACAGAATATATAAAAAATAAATTAAACACATTTTTTTTAAATTTGTAGCGCCCAGGAAAAACGACGCATAACTTGACGATTAAATAATTCAACTTTAATTATGTGATTTAAATTTTGTGCGTTTCAGATTAATCGATTTAATGCACGAAATAATTTATCGTATGATTGCTTATAATTATCGTACAATTTCACGATTTAATTTATCAAAAACGTAATTAATTCGGAGAACTTGTGTAATTTAATCGAAATCATAAAGGAAACAAAAATGTATAATTTATGTTATGAGAACGATCACGATCGAAAGACGAAGAAAATGAAACGAGAATCGGGCCGATCGGAGTTACGAGGCCCAAGATAGGCCCATTTGAATAATTGCCAAAAATGGATAAAACACCAAGTGTTGAGAAGAGTTACCACACTTGGTCAATTTTCACATAAGGTAAAAAACAAGGATTTACTCTCTCTCCCTCTTCCCTGCTTTCCAGCGGCCGGCGGTCGGAGCCCCGCCGCATCGCCGCCGTGCCGGAGGCGGTGCCACCACCGCCGCCGCCACGTCTCCTCCTCGTTTCGTTCAAACCATATACCAAATCGTAGCCCTCGCCGAGCTCGTCACGGATCTGGGCTCGGTTCACCAAACCACCGCCGCCTTCGCCGGAAATCGGCTGGCGAAACCGCGGCTCCGCCTCTCTCTCTCCACCCCACTTTCTCTCTCTTCGATCTCCTCTGTTTCTTCTCCGATCGAGCCGATCTATACATGCAATTGAAGCTCTCATCGAGCTCTTCACGATTCCGGCCTCGGATCGTTGATCGGCCAGCTGGATCTCCGGCGAAAGCCGCCTGAAAATCGCTACTCCTTCCTCTCTCTCTCCTCTCTCTCGCGTTTATCTCTCTCTCTCCCCGATCTCTCTCTCCTCGCTGTTGTATGTCATCGCCGGGTGTGTGTGTGGTGGTTGGGGGCGCTGCCGTGGGGGCGGCGCCGTGCTTGGTGTCGCCGGCAATTCTCGCCGACGAAGTGTTGGGTGTGTGTGTGTGTGTGTTTTCGGTGTGGTGTGTGTGAGTTTGGTTGGCTGTGTTGTGGGCGGCGCATCCAGCGCCGCCGTGAGCTGTGGTGGCCGACGCGAGGAGCGCCGGCGTGTGGTGGTGGTGTTGGGTGGTGGCCGGCGACGTGGTGTCGCCGGCGAAGCTTCGAAGCGGCGACAATGGAGGTTGGCAGCGGCGGGAGAGGGGTTTGGAAGAGGAGGGGTGGGTTTGCAGTTTCCAAAACCCCAGGGACCCCTTTGCAATTCTGGAAAAGTTCACTTTGGTCCCCCCAACTTTTCCCTCTTTCAGTTTAGTCCTCGAACTTTTGAAAATCCCAATTCCACCCCCAAAACTTTCCAACCTTTTGATTTTCACCCCCAAGACTTCTGGATATTTCGTTTCGACTCCAGAATTTCCAGAAAATCCCACTTTGACCCCAGAACTTCTCCGTAATTACTTTTTCACCCCGGGTCAAAGTCTACCCTAGCCAGAAATTACGAAACTGCCCCTAAACCCTAAAACGCACCATTTTCACTCGTTTCTCGTCCAATTAAGTCCATTCTTTCGCCTATAAAATCGTAATCAAACCCTCTTCGATATAAGATCAAGTTTCAAGCCTTTTGAATCACTTTCTTTCCGATCATCGTTTTCTTTCCGAGAGAGTACTTTAATTAATAAAGCGTAACGATTTTAAAACGAAGCTAATAATCAATTTTGCTTGTTGTAGGCTATCGCGAGTAGGAGCGTGCATATCTTTTTTTTAGAGCTTGCTTTACACGAAGTCAAACACCACCAATCAGGTGGGGGTAACTTCTGAATTTAACGACTTTAATGTTTCTGTTTTTAATTATGTTTTATATGCTATGAAATGTTGATACGTTTTTAATGCTAGCCTATCTATAATTGCATGTTATGAACTGCTTGGATATATGTGCCTTGGGATTACGTGTTGTGATATTATGTGATCATCATGTTATGGCTAATGTGATACGTGGACAAAAGTCCACCCTCATCACGGAGGGACCCATGGTCCGTATAAAACTCACGGAGGGTGTAGTGAGCCATAAAATTTACTAACGATATTGAAATCGTATCCGGCTAAGACGGGGATTACCCGCACCGACGAGTTTATATGTGCAATACATTCCTAAGTGTTGTGAATTACGTGATGTGTTATTTATCGTTTGTATACTTATTCTGTTAAATAATCTTGAAAACGGAAACTACTCCCACGAGTGTATTCAAAAGCACTCACCCCTATCTGTACTCACCCTACAGGAAACAATGAAAACTAAGATATGCTGCGAGAGGGGTGCCGTATCCAGATTTCTGTTGTCTTTATATATTTTGAACTTCGAACCAAGTTTCTAAACTTTTGTAATATGTTTTGTAAAACTGTTGTAATTCGTGATGGATCCTGTTTAATTTCCGCTGTTAGTTTAAACTGCTTTCTTCCGGCAATGAGCCGATGTTTTGAAAAAACTATAATGAATTTATATGCTTAAGCTATCTCTACTGATTTATTTTGAGTATTAGATTTAGACTTTGTATACGTAACCTTTTCGTTAACTTTTAAAGGATGTCTTTTATTTAATTTAAAACGTTATCTGTCTATCTTATTATAAGTTTCAAAAAGTATACTTCTTCCTCTCTTCTTTTCTTCCCCTCTGCACGCCCAAAGACAACTCTGATATATTTTAATTAAAACGAAAATGGGGCGTGACAAAATTCCTCCCAGAGATGTTTCGATATCTTCAACAACACCTTGTACAACACTTCAACCAATACAGAAACCTGAAAATAGAAATAACCAGAAATGCAAACATATAACACTAACAATCTCCCTCTTTGACGTTCAAAACAAAGTTTTATTTCCTCTGAACTTATTTTGATACAAACAAGAAACATGAAACCAGAAATGCCAAAATGTAACACAAACAGTTTCTTACAAAACTTAATTGAAGTGCCATTAATTGAACTTAAACTAACAAAAGCTCACAATTATTAACGATATATTAAACAATGATGTTAATCCAGCGGCACATAGGGAGTGGCAACAATGCTAAGGTTTTCTTTCCTAGGAGCTGTAAGTCCAAAACCTTCAATCATGTTTAAATCTTCTGGTTTGACACCATCAGGGAGTCTCCAGTTGAAGTTGTAGAGAAGTTGAACTAAAGGCAGCTCGAGATTTGCTAAACCATATGTCATACCGGGGCACATTCGTTTTCCACTCCCAAATGGAATGTACTCAAAATCACCACCTATAAAATCCAGGGACAAATTCTCGAATCGCTCTGGTTCAAACCTTTCGGGATTAGTCCAATACTTGGGATCCCTATGGATTCCCCAAATGTTCACAAATACCTTGACTTTAGCAGGTATGGTGTATCCGTTGATCACCCGTTCCTCCCTTGAAACTCTTGGCAGCATTGGAGCTGGAGGGTGTAGTCTAAGAACTTCCTTGATAACTAGTTTTAAGTACCTCAACTTGTGAACATGGTCTTCTTTGATGTCGTTGCTACTCTGAAACACTTGTCTTACTTCATCCTGTGCTTTGGCCATCACTTGTGGGTTCCTTATAAGTTCTGTCATTGTCCAATGAATGGTTGAAGATGTTGAATCTGTGGCAGCTGAGAACATGTCCTGCATTACACACAGGAAAGAAAGAAAAGAAGACTGTGATAAAGTTGCATCATAATATAAACAATATTAGGACGAATTTGCACCATAACCTAAAACTTAGGATTGTATTTGCTCATAACAAAAGATTAAGAGTACATTTATACACCACTATAAACATTAATGATATGCACATTTGCTCTTCACAAAGTTATAACTTTAATTAATTATAGAAAAAGAGTTGATGAAGGAGGACTTACGAATAGAACAGCTTTAATGTTGTCATTGCCAATTGGAAACTGCAGCTCTCCACTTTCCTTAACCCTCAACAAAACATCAACCAAATCTTCATTACCAAACTCTCCATTACCAGTACTCCTTGTCGAATCTCCCCCATTTGCTTCCTCCATTTTAGCCAGATTTTGTTCATGCTCATTGATAATATCATCAAGAATGAGATCAAGCTTACGCCGCATCCTCATCAACCTCAGCTTAGTAGTCCAACTCAGTGTACTAACTATTTTTGAAGATGGGAAAAAATCAGCAATCATAAACCCACCAGCCATTTGAAGTGCTTCCTTCATCAATGCTATCAAGTCATCACTGTCCTTGCACACCTTGCCAAACGCAGCTTTACAGGTGATGGAGCTGGCCATGGAGAAGACTTTCTTAGTTAGATTCATGGGCTTTCCAGATGAGAGTTTAATGTATTTGATCAAACGAGAAACCTCGTCGTTTCTTATGGACCCAAAAGAACGCACGCTTTTGGCACTCAGCAGTTCCACGATGCATATTTTACGCATCTGTCTCCAGTAGTCACCATAGGGGCAAAATGCGATATCAGTGTAATTGTACCATATGATGTTTAAGGCAATGCCTTTGGGCCTATCTGTGAAAATGGGGTCATTGTCTTTGAGTACTTCTTTCGCGATTTCAGGCGAAGAGATGACGATTACAGGGAGCTCACCCAGCTTGAGCTGCATTATTGGGCCATGTTTGTTGGCTAAATCTCTTAGAGAACGAAAGGGAGGTATAGAAAGGAGATGCAGGTTTCCAATGATTGGGAGTGTATTAGGACCTGGAGGCAGTTTTTGGGCTTTGGATTTCTTCCATTTCTTCATTAGGAAGAAGAAGATTACAGGAAGAAAGAGAGTAACTGTTAAGTTCCATGGAATAAGCTGGGAATCCATTTTTGGCTAGAAAGCAGAAACAGATATAATGGGAGACGTATTTGCTCTGTCTTCTGGGACTATCAATTTATACAGTTTAGATTCGCGAATATTGTAGGACTTACGTGATGTATTTTTCAAATTTCCTACCGTAAGTGTTACAAATTGCAAAAATTAACTCAATTAGTTGTCCTCAATATATATATTTTTAAATTACAGGACTGAATTGATAGACCCTGTTTTTGTTTGTATGGTACAAAAATAGTGATCCCCAAACAAATGTGACAGTAATAATTTGCAACTAACTCTATTTTATTAGTTGATTTTAGATATTTTAAAAAATTAGGTCAAATAGCTAAAAAAATTCAAACCTTTTCAGGTTTTGCAATTTTAGCCAATTCTTTTATTTTTGTCAATTCATCCATAATTTTAAAAATTTGTTGTTATTTTGACCAAATCAAGTTTTGAGTCAAAATTAAATTACATAGCTTAAACGTGATTGCCACATAAGTTTCGTTCTAGTACACATCATCAAAATGTTAACTCTCTCTAATTAACCATGAGTTTGTTGCCCTTTAGGGCTAAATACTGGAGCTCAGGGAGCGCCGAAGATAGCAGCCAGGGGACGACGTTGTCACCGGAGATATTGTTTTAGGAGACATCGAGGACTTGCAGGGAGGGGATTTTTTTTTTTCTTCTTAAATGTGGTTTAATCCTGATGATAAGATGATTGGTGCAAGTAAGAGAGAAACAAAAAAAAAATTGAATGCTTTGTGAATACCAATTAAAGTAAAGTTGCATTAATTTTTCTTTCCCCTCTCTCTCTCTTCACATAGACACACACAGAGAACACAGAGAAGAGAGAGAAAATGGGTTGTTGGTATTCAAGATGCAAGGCTCGAAAGAGGTATATCAAACAGTTTGTTAAGGCTAGGCACGCCTTCTCCGCCTTATCCCGAAATTGCAGGATGAAACGATGGGTTTGACTGAGAAGCTTCAAGCTTTGCAGAAGAAAACGAATATGAAGGAAAGAAGGCACACAATTGTTATCATATTATCATACATGTTTTTCTTTGCAATCGTGTTCCATTTGAAATAATGTTTATGTTCTATTTCTATATAAAATACTTATTAATGGCTATTATATTATGTATTTTATTTCCAGGCATGTATGTAGGGTGTAGAGTACGTTTAGGAGAATCAATTTGGGTTTGGTAGGAAAAAGGTTTGGTTTTTCCACCAAAATGTGGCTCCAATACATTTTCCCTCTTAAGATTTGATCATTAATTTGTCACAGCAGGAAAAAAAACAAAAAACAAAAAAAAGATTAATAAAGGATGGAGCTCTAAGACTATATTTATCCATACCCATAACCAATTAATAAACAATTCATTTCTCTCTCCTTCACATACACATTCTACACTACAACCCAATCTCATCCTTTTCGTACTTTATCAATAACCACCCACAACCACAACCAACCTTTAATAAATTTTTTTTTTTATAAATTTAACAATTATATCTATAATTAATTTTTATTATATTTTAAATATTTAAGAAATATATACAATTTTTTATATTAAAAAATCGTATTTATAATAAAAAAATTATCATACACTTAAAATAAATTACAACATCCAATAACAAAATTAAAATTACAAGAATTGAAATACAAAAGAAAATAAATAAATCGAGCTACAAATACATGCGTAATTTACAACAAAGCAAAAGATGCAAATTACATATACTTGATCACATGGGTTGGAATACTGCCCTTTTTCACTGGTCCTTGATCTCTTTGAGCTGCCACCACTTTCTTCATTACCCTCTTCATCTTCAACACGGGAACGAGTTGGAGTACGATCAAAATTTATTTGCCACTTGACATATTTACTCAAAACTTCATTAAACACAATCAAGTCTATAAATTTGTGTTTATGTTCAACACAATAAATTTCATGAGCTTCTTTCTCAATATCCCCTTGGCTCATTCCGCTTCTATATCGTCTATGTGCTTCCTTGGATGCTTCCAACCACTTGTTGCAACTTTCATTAATTCGTCTACAACAACTTCTCATCATCTCTATATTTCTTTCATTTATCTCCTTCGAATTTTCTTTTCGAGCTTCTTCGTACATAGCATGTACTCGTTCCCACACTTTTGAGAGCTTTTGATGTTTGCCAACCGTGTCATCTTCACTGATGAAACACCAAGACGATATTAATGCAATATCTTCTTTAACAGACCATCCTGTTTTTATCACCTTTTTCTTTTTTTCTCCGAACAAATCGCGAGGGATATTTTTTGATCTTTGAACTTATTCAAAGATAGGAACTTGGTTCAAATTTGGAGAAAGTTGAGAATTCTGATAATACTGAGAAAATTGAGAATCAATAGTATTAAAAAGGGATTCAATATTTTTGATCATTTTGAGAATTTGGATGGTTTGGGTAGTTGGGATGATTTGGATCCATGTAGAAAATGAAAAAAATTAGGAGATTTGACACAAGTTAGAAGAGAAAAGGGAGTGTATAAGATTGTGATCCAAAATATATCAATATTGGTATCTATTTATAGAGAATTTTATTTTATGAATTTTGGTGCATAATTTTTTTTTTAGTGGATAAATCGAAATTTGCAATTATCTAAATAATATACACTCGACCAATCAAACGATGACATATGTCATCATAATCTTGGGATAACTTGGTCATGACCATGGTCATTTGATGACTTGGTCATCAAATTTAATTTCATTTCCATTTTTTTTTTGCTTTTTGGTGTTTTAATTATTCATGAACTGGGCTTGAAATGACCGATAAACATGGTCTAAGTAACCAATCATACAAGAAAATACGACAAATTCTTGGAAAAGACCATCACACTGTGCGACGGTTGGGTTTGATCGGGTCAACGTGTGGATCGATTGATAAGACGTAATACTTTTATTTATATGATGTAATATTTATATATGTAACATGTAATATTTTTATATATATTAAGTAATGCATTTTAAGTTTATGATTAATTTGAGAAATTGCAATCCGACAAGTAATATTTTGGGAAAATAAGTTTTTTGATCCTCTAAGTTTACCTCACTGAATTTTTCATCCTATATTTTTTACTTTTTGATTTTTAGTCTTCTATGTTTAAGAATTACCGTTTTTTAGTCCTCTTACTTGCTATAGCAAGTAAATTTTTTATTTTTTTAACTAAAATTCATCTTTACGTCAAATAATTTTTAATTTGGAGAACACTGAATTAATATTAATAATTAGAAAATAAACTTTTTATTAATATTTCTAAGTTCAGAATGCCAAAATTATTAATATTAATAATTAATAATAAAATTTGAATCCATGTATCGAGATGAAAAATAATTTTTTTTATTTATTAAATTAATTTAGGCATGTTAGATGAGGAATAAAAATTTGTAATAAAAAAAAAAATATTCTCTCAACTAAAAAAATGGTGTTATAATTAAATTTAAATTTAAACAAAAGAGTTACCTACTATAACAAGTTAGAGGACTAAAAAATGATATTTCTTAAACATAGAGGACTAAAAATCAAAAGGTGAAAAATAAATTATGAAAAATCCAATGAGGTAAACTTAGAGGATCAAATAACCTATTTTCCCTAATATTTTTATTGTGATCATATTATATTTTTGTTTATATATTGTAATACGTTTATATATAACAAATTAACCCTACAATCAATGTTTATGATTAGTTTGAGAAATTTCTATCCGACAAGTAATACTTTTAGGACACTAACTTTAGGCTTTCACCAATGAAGGACATTAACTTTTTGGACCCCAACATTAGGACTCTAACTTTTCAATTGAGTGACTTTTAGGACAAAAAAAACTAAAAGCATGAATGTTGGGTCCAATTGCATGAGAATTGTACTTTTTGCTAATGTGATTTGGCTTGAAATTCGTGATTTTAGGTTATTTGTCCTAAATCGTCCAAATAGAAAAGTTTGTGTCTCAATATTGGGGCCCAAACAGTTAGTGTTCTTCATTGGTGAATAACCTTAAAATAGTGTCCTAAATTTACAATTTTTCCTATTCTGATCGTGTAATACTTTTATATATAACAAGTAATGCACTCAAGGTCTATGATTGATTTGAAAATTGTAATTTGACAAGTAATATTTTTAATATGACCATTTTGTTTATATTACATAATACATTTCGACATATAATGTAATATTATAAAATACTTTTATAATTTTGACAAGTAATAATTATTATTTAATATTTTTTGTAGGTATCAGGTGATATTTTTTCTGTGTATCATGAAATACATGTGAGAAATTATAATTTTTACAAATAATATAACATAGTATATTTACATAATACAAAAATGTTATATGATGTACAGAAAAATATTATCTAATATATATAAAGTATTACATAGTACAAATCGACACATGCATTGACTTGAGTCAATCCACATTGACCCGACCTGACCTATGTTCGCACGGTGAGATTGCCTGACATGAGTCACTCATAAAACATTTTGTATTATGGTTTTGTAAACTATTCTTTTATAACCACATTAATATCTTTAGACAACAAAGTAAAAAAAAAACAGTAAATATAACAAATTTACAATCCTTAATTTTTGTATTCCCAAATCTATCCATCTATCTGTCTATAAAAGTGTGAGTTGACAAAACTAACTTTTCATCTATGACTTAAATAAATTTTGGACAAACAAGTAAATAAGTTGAATAATAATGAGTGTTGATTCATTATCATCCAATTTCACAAATTGTTATATGAAGTTTTATCTTCATTTCTGTTACAATATGTCATGACCACACTTACTCAACCGCACGTAAAATAAATTTTAAATATAACATAATTAAAAATCTTGTTATATATTTTATTTTATTATTACTTTTTTCTTTTACCACATAATATTATCTCATACTCAAAGCTACTCTGTCACATTCATATAAAAGAAGTTTCACCAAGTCAGCAACTAACGAACCATTATCATGTTAACTCATTAGTACGCATCATATTATATAATACAAAACATGTTCAAATGAGACTTACTATCTAAAAGCAAAAGTAGCAAGACCACAATTGTGCCCAACAGGTCGTCATCTATGTACACATGTGCTCAAAACCCTGCAGGAGCTCCACACCTTGCCCAATAAGTCTATAACGTCACACCTTACCAAAATTACCTACAAAACATAAATTACATGAGATAAAACTCAGCAAGCAGAAATTATGCATGATAATAAGATTCTTCACAATTCCTTCCCATGAATCCTCCTTGAAACCACATATTTCATTTCTAACATATTCATCGGGGCCAACAAAGTCATTGCTAAACCCTCTCCCGAACATGAATTCTGTACACACAATACCACAAATTTCCGTGCACACAATACCATCATGAATTTTCATGCACACAACACTAATTCTTTTGTGGACATAGCACTAACCTCGTTCACACAACACCAATATCATGCACACAGCAGCAACCTCGTGCACACAACACCCCATAGCCAACATAAATCTAACCCAAAAATATAATTTCATCTTCTTGTTGTCAAAACACATCGTTTGATATAACTCTCTACTATAATCTACAATAATTATTCAACCCACAAATTCATTTCATAATAGTTATTGAATTCAATAACCATTGGACAACAAATCAAATCTCGTAAAACACGTAATATCCATGTATCATCAATTAACACCATGAATTCACAAAATACTAATTTATGCTTTCTAGTTATAATAAATTTCTACTTACTTGAATTTCCAAGGATTTTTGTTGTATAAACAAGATCATCACCTCTCAAAATTAATTGAGATTAAATCTGAAATTCTGTCGTTGGATTAAACATTGAGAAAAAAGCAAATGGTGAGGATGCTCCATGTATAAGTGGATGGATGTTCCGTATTCCCCAAAAGAATAGAAATATCTATGCACTAATAGTAAAACCACCGCCTTACAATAGCTTTCATTCGAATCTTTTTATTTATTTATTATTATCATTAGTTATTTATTATTATCATTATTTTATTAAATTATGCTTAATGTCATGACAATCTTTACCCGCTGACTTACACGTATCAACATATATATTAATAATAATGAAACTCATGGTATATAGGTAAGTACACAACACATACACATATAATATATATTATAATTATTGAATCTTCTTTTATATATGTATATGTACGACACCCTTACTTGCATATATATATACACTATAATATTAATTAATTAAACCTCTCTTATATTAACTCACACGAAACTTACATATATATATATAATAATAATATTATATACATTTGTTTATATATACATAAAATCAAATTTAAATTTATTTTACTTCTTTAATTTATACTATCATTAGTCAAATAATTTGTTTTGTGTACTCAAATATTACTAGAGTCCCAACCAATTATGTCAAGGTTTTCTCAACATTAATTATGTAAGAGAGTATAAATAATTTTATCTAAAAGCAAATTATAACAATGCAAGATCACAATTAATACATAAATAATAAAAGATGCATGCAATGCATGAAGTTCATAAGAAACTTGGGTATCACTTCCTCCCCTCCTTATAAAAATTCCGTCCCCCGAAATTTCACTTACCTAAAAAGTTCTGGGTATTTCAACTTCATTTCATCTTCCCTTTCCCAAGTGGCTTCCTCTACCAGTTGATTTCTCCATAATACTTTGACCAATATAATTTCCTTATTCCTAAGTCGTTTTACCTCTTGTAGTAAAATCTCAACTGGTACTTCTTCATAACTTAAATCTGCTTTCACTCCGGGGGCTCTTTGTTTGAAACGTGAGATGGATTTGCGATGTACTTTCTCAGCATAGACACGTGGAACACATTATGTATTTGAGACATTGATGTAGGCAAATCAAATTTATAAGCGACATCACCAACCCTTTCAATTATAGGAAATGGTCCAACGTACCTTGGACTAAGTTTTCCTTTCTTCCCAAAACGCATTATACCTTTCATTGGAGACACTTTCAGAAATACCTGATCACCCACTTCAAATTCTAATTTTCTTCTTCTTTTGTCCGCGTAACTTTTCTGTCGACTTTGAGCAGTCTTCATTCTTTTTCGAATCTGGTCAATTGCTTCACTCATCCCCTGAATTATATCTATACCTAAAATTTTTCTTTCTCCGACTTCGTCCCAATGTACCGAAGATCGACATTTTCTACCATAGAGTGCTTTATATGGAGCCATTTAGATAGTGGATTGGTAACTATTGTAGCGCCCCGGATCAAAACAAGCATAATTAATTAATTAAATATTTTAACTTATGATTTAATAATTTTGTGCGTATGATTTAATTGTTTAATTTATTTCGTACGTTTCAGATACGTGTTTTAATGCGAGGTTTAGATCGATAATTTTTATTAGACGTGGAACATAGGGTAATTTTATACCAGTAGATACGTATCGAGAAAACGAGAAGATAGAAACGAACTAGGGGTCAATCGGAGACACGTAGCTCAACCGGCGACGAAAAGGGCGAAACACGAGGTTTCGGAAAACCGGAAGATATTTCGGTGAATAGTAGCGTGGAAAATTCAACCGATGAATAGTGACGAGATATTTTCACGTGAATAGTGCTTTCCAACTTCTATAAATAGGGGCTCCTCCGATTCATTTTTTCACCGTTTTTCCGAACAAGCCGAACGCGCCGAAAACTCGTAAGTTCTCTCTCTCCTCTCTCTCTCTTCGTTTTCTGTTTTCTGGTCGGCGGCGCCACCACCGGCGCCGCCGGCCGGTCGCTGGAAAATTTCAACATTGTCGGAATCGGGCAATTTTCGCACACGACGTTCATCTCGACGAGACGAATCTAGGATAGGTCTCGGATTTCAAATCCGATTTCTCGTTCGCCGGAAAATGGCGAAAAACAGCCGTAAAACCCTAAACCCTAACCCTTGATCACCCTTTCTCTCTCCTCTGTTCTTTCTCTCTCCACCGCGCCGGAGAAGCTGTCGGGGATCGCCGGAGGTCGTGGTCAGACGCTGGAGTGCCGGTGCCGCCGTGGGTGGCGGCGCCGGAGAAGGACAGTATGTATATATGTATGTATTTGTGCATGTGCGTGTGTATGTAGGTGTGTTAGTGTGTGAGTGTGTTTGCATGCTGTTGGGGCGGCGCATGGTGGCGCCGCCGTGTGGGAATGAACGGCCGGCGACGGGAGGTCGCCGGCGAGGTGGAGGAGGAGGTCGCCGGCGGCTGGTGGCCGCCGGCCAAGAGTGGCAGTAGGGGTGTGTGTGTAAACACACCCTACGCTATGTGTGTGTGTGTGCATCTGTGTGCGTGTGTTTGAGTGCACGACGGTGGTGGTGGCCGGCGACGGGGGTCGCCGGCCAAGGGCCTGAGTGGACGGCGGTGGTTGCCGGCGGCAGGTGGCCGCCGGCCAAGGAAGAGAGAATAGTGTGTGTGTGTATGGAAACGGGTGTGTGTGTGTGGTTTTCAAGCATGCATGGTTGTGGCTGTGTTGATGGGATGGGATGGCCGGAATAGGTGGCCGGCGACGGGGGGTCGCCGGCCAAGGCTCAAGGAAGGGTCGCCGGCGACGGGAAGTCGCCGGCTGGAGTTTTGGTTGGAGTTGAAATTTTGGAAAAATGTGACTTCGAAGGATTTTGCGGCGAAGTTTCCGGGCACTATTCATGCCGGAATCCGGCGATGGACGACCGGAGGTGGTAGCCGGCAGTGCGAGGTATCCGGTGAGGTAGGTGGTGGTGGCTGGGGGTGGCGCCACCGCGCCGGGCGACGCCGGGCAGTGGCCTGCTCGAGCAGGCCACCGTCGGGAACTTCTGGGCAGGGCTGGCCGAGAAAACTCGACCAGCCGGGTTGGGTCACGCCTAGCTGCCGAGAAAACTCGGCAGCCGTCGGGTGCCGGGTGCCGGCGCGCACCGTGCGCGCCCGTCGGGTGCCGATGCGCACCCGACGCCGTGTTTTCGATCCGAACCTCGTTTTCTTTCCGTCGTTCATCCGTATCGAGTCGTCGATGACGAGACGTCGTTGATCGGGGTCCGTGGGCCCGGTCAAAGTCAACCCTTTGAACAAAATTACCATTTTACCCCTAAACTTAAAATGCTCCGTTTGAGCTCGTTTCAACTTCGATTGAGCTCATTCTTTTTGCGTTGCGATCCTTATTTCATTTCCTATCTATTCAGCCACTCATACAGATCTGACCCCCCCTCGTTTCTTGAACTCCAATCTTTAGATCGTTCGATCCGTCGTGTCGTTAGCGAGCGTTTTTCCGTCGGAACCTTTTACAGCTTTATTTATACAGTATTTAAGATCTAAGCAACACCGTAACTTGTGTAGGCTATATATTGGATTGAGCTTGAGTTACTGTTGGATTGGACTTGTGTTATCAGACTTTTAAGTCTAGCGACTCACGCGGGTAACCACCGAACAAGGTGGGGGTAATTTCTATCTCTTTATCTGTCTACTGCTTTCCCTATTAAATGCATGATTGAGGAACACTAAGTGCTATGTTTATATTTGCCGTGCCATAATATAACTGTGAAAGGACTTCGGTTCACATTGCATGTTCGGAGAGTCCTATGGACTGTAAAAGAATCTTCTGCCCCTCCTTCTAATACTCTGAAAAGGTCTGGCGGTCCTTGAAATGCGCTAGCGGTATATGAGACCGTTTACAGGGTAAGACGGGGAAACCCCGCACCTATGCGTCCTTTGCTATTTCTAATATCTGCTATGCATTTTATGTGCTGTGACAACGTGACGTAAGATTATTTTATTAGTTTTTATATATCTGTTGAGAGTCACAAGAGGCAGAGTTACTCCCACGAGTGTATTCCACGCACTCACCCCCTTAATCTGTACTCACACTACAGGAGCTGTTGAGCATGATGAACCCTAGATGGGGAGAGGCGATGCCGCTTTTGAACCTGTGATTTTTAGGGTGTGTTGCACAATATTTTCAAAACAATATGTTATAAGTTTATTCACGTTTTGTAATTATATTCTGAGTATTCTGTGAACGAGAGATCCTGATGTTATTTCCGCTGTGTATGATGTACATTATCAGTAGTGAGACTGATTGCTATCGGCAGAGGCCGATTGTTGTTAAGTGAAGGAATCATTTCGTCTCTTACCTCTTTCTTCTGTCGTCTCTTGCTTATTTTTTCTGTTGTGTATGCGTCTCTTGCTATTTCTCTCTTCACGCCCAACGGTAAAACTCTGATAAAATACTAAAAGATTTCGGGGCGTGACAACTATTGTTATAAAAAAACTCTATCAATGACAGAAATTTATTCCACTAACCCTGGAAATCTAACACACAGGTTCTCAGCATATCTTCCAAAATTTGTATTGTTCGTTTTGATTGTCCATCTATCTGTGGATGATACGTAGTACTGAAAGATAACTAGGTACCTAATGCTTTGTGTAAGCTCTTCCAAAAGACAGACAAAAAGACAGAAAAGTCAACCGATGAATAGTGACTTGGATATTTTCGGATGAATAATAACTTTTGAAATTCTATAAATAGGGGCTCGTTCGATTCATTTTTTATCGTTTTTCTGAACACGCCGAAAACACGTAAGTCTCTCTCTCCTCCCTTCTCTCTCTCAATTTCGGTTTTCTGGTCACCGATACCACCGTCGGCGGTGGCCGGAAAATATAAAAGTTGTCAGTTTCGGCCGATTTTCACACACGATGTTCGTCTCGATGAGATGAATCTAGGATAGGTCTCAGAATTCAATTCCGATTTCTCATTCGCCGAAAAACGGTGAAAAACAGCCTTGAAAACCTAAACCCTAGCTTTGGCCACATTTTCTCTCTCTTCCTGTTTTCTCTCTTCTTCTTACCGGAAAAGCTGACCGGAGGTTCACCGATGGTGAGGTGGTGTTGCTGGAGGGCCGGCGCCGTCGTGGGTGGCGGCACCGGAGACGAACAGGTTGTGTTTGGATGTATGTTTCATGTGTGTGTTTATATATATGTACGTGTGTGTGATGGTGGCTGTTGGGGCTGTTATACGCGGCCAACAGGTGGCAGCCGGCGATTGGAGGTTGCCGGCCAGTGGTTCCGGTGGGTGGAGGGTGGTGGCCGACGGCAGGTGGCCACCGGCCAAGCTAATCAGTATGTGTGTGTGCGTATACATATTTATACGTGTGTGTATATATGTAGGGTTGAGGGTTGGTGGCCGGAATCGAGGGTTGCCGACGACTAGAAAGTCGTCGACCGGTGCTCTAGGTGGCAAGGGGGTGGTTGTCGGCGACTGGAAGTCCCCGGCCGGAGTTTTGGGTTGGGGTTGGTTTTTGGAAAAAATGTGTATCGAAGGGTTTTACGGAGGAATTTCTGTACTATTCATTGCCGGAATCCGGCGAGGGATGGCTGGAGGTGGTAGCCGATGGTGCGAGGTTAACGGCGAACCTGGTGGTGGCGGCAGAGGGCGGCGCCGCCGCGGTGGGTGGCGTCGGGAAGTGGCCTGGTCGAGCAAGCCACCGTCGGGAAAGCTGGGCACGATGCTGCAGAGAAAACTCAGCAGCCAGCCGAGCGCCGTGTCCCGCTGCCGAGAAAACTTGGCAGCTGCCAAGCCGTCGGAAGCCGCGCATGCAACGTCGTATTTTCGATCCGAACCCCATTTTTTTCATCGCTCGTCTTTTTCGAGTCGTCGTTGACCGTAGTCCGTGGGCCTGGTCAAAGTCAACCCTTTGACTGATTTGCCTCTCTCATTCCTTCGACTCCAATCTTTAGATCTCTCAATCCGTCGTGTAGTTAACGATCGTACTTTTTCCGGAATTGTTTACAGCATTAATTATATATTATTAAGGATCTAAGAACACTGTAACGTATGTAGGCTACCTGTTGAATTGAGCGTTGAGTTATCTGACCTTTGGTACTCGCTATTTGAGCTCTGAGATATCAAATCTTCGGACCTTGCTACTCACGTGGTAACCACCGAACAAGGTGGGGGTAACTTCTAAATCTTCATGTGTTTACAGTTTTCCCTATTATGAAGCATGAATGAGGAATACTAAATGCTGTGAATATATGTGTTGTGTCATTCTATATACTGTAAAAGGACTTTGGTTCACATTACATGTTCGAAGGGTCCTATGGACCGTAAAAAATCGTCTCCCCCTTCTACTACTTTGTTGAGGTTTGGTGGTCCTCTTGAAATGCACCAGCGGTATTGAGACCCTTTTATAGGGTAAGACGGGCTGATCCCGCACCTATCCTCCTTATCATTTCTAATATCTGCTATGCATTTTACTTGCTATGACTTCGTGCCGATTATCACACATTGTTGATCTATATAAATCTGTCGAATGTTATAAGATGCGGACTTTATCCCCACGAGTGTATTCCACGCACTCACCCACTTGTTCTGTACTCACACTACAGGAGCTGATGAGCATGATGAACCCTAGATGAAGAGAGGCGATGCTGCTTCTGAACTTGTGATTTTAGGATGTGTCGCACAAACATTTTCAAAACCATATTTTAAATTATTCACGTTTTGTATAAATTCTGAGTATACTGTGGACGTGAGATCCTGATGTTTTATTCCGCTGCTTTATTATGTTGTAAATATCGGTATTGAGACCGAATATTGTCGGTAGTGAGACCGACTGTTGATATGTGAATGATCTATATTATCCCTTACCTCTTTCTTCTGTCGTCTCTTCCTCCTTCTTTTTGTTTACGAGATGTGTCCTTTTCTAATTCTTTCTTCACGCCCATGTGAAAAATCTGATATTTTGTGAAAAAAAATGGGGCGTGACAGATTGTATCAGAGAAATGTTTTACTGATTTTGAACTTGCTTGAACCGATTTTAAAGTGGGAAAAGTGTGATTTAAAAACGTGAAAAGGTTTTTGAACTGGTTTAAAAACGGGAAAGGTGTGATTTGAAAACGTGAAAATGTTTTTGAAAAGACACAGATAGGTACCATCCTCTCTCCATAGGTGACTCTCCCTGAACATAAGACTTGCGGAATATGAGTGATTACCTGATATGTGTTACTTTGTTAGTACGATATAAACTGTTTGGGACTGAAGGGGTGTTAATAATACTGTTTCATGATGAAACATTCTGTTAAAACCCTCTTGACGTCATTACAATCACGATGAAAAGATTTTGTGAACTGTAGTAGTGTGAGCTCGTGTGCGAGTATGGCCGTTTGCAGGAGTTGATATCGTGTGACTAAAAGTTGAAACTACCATGGACCCTTGTTTATAACAAGGTGTACTAATGAGTGAGTTTTCCCAGTCCGTGGTTGTAATGCGTAAAGTCAGTTTTGATAATTGAGGGCTATAAAAACTCTTTGAGGATGTTAGTAATGTGATTTATAATATTTTGCGTATGATACATTTTCTCAGATTTGATTGTGCGAGTTGTGTATACATTATCATACATAATAAACGGATAACAGAAGATCTGTTAAGGTTATTATATGATTTATGGAATAACGTTTATTAGTACCATGATATTGGTTATTAGTTTGTCTATTACTATAGATTGTTGGGTTACGTGGGGTAGATTATAAGGGTTAGTTGCTTATGTCGGCTGTAGAACGATATGCCACGAGGACAACCACGAAAGGATAAGCCGTCAATGGGAAATTCATCTGATCACGACGTGAATACCGTGAGGAGAGACTGGAGGTCCGAACTGAGAAGCTTGGCCGGCCAATACGAGACCGCACTAGCTATGCCTCCACCATCATTTAGAAATGATGCTAAGCAAATCATCGAATAGTTCCGATGATTCGGTCCACCGACCTACAACGGGATAGGAGAACCGATCGAAGCCGAAGAGTGGCTAAAGTCGTTGGATCAACTCTTTAGACATTTAGCATGCACAGAAGAGCAGAAGATCTCCTATGTCGTGTTACAATTCATCGAAGGAGTCCGCTATTGGTGGGAGGGACAAGAAGGGGCCATGTGGCCAGAATTTAGGAAAGCTATGTCATGGGGATTCTTCAAGGAGTTGGTTAAATAGGAATACCTGCCTCAATCATACTGTGATAAAAAAGAGGTAGATTTCCTACTCATTCGTCAAGAGACCACCTCCGTAGAAGAATACGTGAGGAGATTCAATCGATTAAGTAGGTACGCGCCCCATCTGGTGGACATGAATGCCAAGAAGACCCAACACTTTGAGAGGGGTCTTCGTTGGGAGATCTGCTCCATTTTGGCAGGACATGGGGAAATGTCTTACGCCGCGATCGTTGAGAGAACTCAAGGGATCGCCTCTCGTCTCTACTTAGACGGGGAGCCATCCAAGAGGGTGGAGTTAGCAACAGGAAAGAGGAAACTGATCAGTCTTGGTCAAGACTTTAACCAACATCAGCTTCCACGGATCAACAATGTCCCGATCCTCCCCACTTCCAGGCCGGAGAATGTCTGTCCCAAGTGTGGGAAGATACATGTGGGGCCATGCCTTCAAGGGACTCGAAACTACTTTAAATACGGTGAGCCGGACTACATGGCATACAACTGCCAGAATCCCCGAAATCCAGGAGTTTCCTCCCCAACATCGAGGTTAGGGAACTCATGTTCCAGGTGTGGAAAGTGGCATACGGGACCCTACCTCCATGGAATCCGGAAATGTTATCGGTATGGAGAAGCGGGACATGTAGTGAGTAACTGTCAGAAGTACAGAAACTTGATGGCTGCAACGCTGATGCAAGAAAATCGAAATTGTTATGAGTGTGGGAGATCGGGACACATTGCAGCTAACTGTTGGAAAATTAAGAATCCAATAGCTGCAACACGAAGGTCAAAGCCAGGAATAGGCGATGCTTGAGTGTTTTCCCTCGTCCACTCAAAAACTGTAGAGGGATAGATTACGGACGATGAACCAGTAGTATTATATATATAGATAGATATGTAGTAATCCATACCTTGTAGTAGTGTATGTAATCCTTTTGTACGATGTACGAGCTGCCCACCTTTTATCTTTATATATGTATATACCAGAATGTATTTCGCTATTCGATGGAATCCACGTCTACTCCTCCTTTCGCTTTACGTATATTATATTCTTCAGCTATGCTATGTGATGGCACCGGATCCGTTAAAGCATGTGAATTATTTGGTGGACGCTAAAACTTAGAAGTTAGTATTCCATCGGAAGGAATGATACGAACAAACCGCCTTTGTATAGGTATAAAAGACGCACTTGGGAGTAGGATTCTCTTAGCAGATCTGTATGCGTTAAAAATATAGGACTTTGATGTGGTTATAGGATGGACTGGCTAGAGTGCAAACCCGCAGTAGTCTAGTGCCGTACAAAGGAGATCATCTTTCAAGCACCTAAAGAACCGGAGTTCACCTTTCGTGTGACCCCAAATAAAGACGACTCAAGGAATATTTTGGGCATGAAGACAACTGAGATGCTTAGCAAAGGAAATTGTGAAGCTTGGTTGGTCAATATGGAGAACCCTGAGAGAGAATCGACTACCATCTAGCAAGGTCGCCCTAAGGAGTTTCAGTGCTCCTTGTGACGAAGAATGATGGAAGCGGAATACCAAGAGCGGAATAAGTGGACCCTAGAGAACAAGTATCCACTGCCTCGAATTAAAGATCTTTTTGATCAATTAAGAGGTGTTAGTGTGTTCTCGAAGGTTGACTTAAGGTCTGGATATCATCAGATAAAAGTCAAAGTTGCGGATTCATCTAAGACAACATTCAGGATAAGAAATGGCCACTACGAGTTTGTAGTAATGTCATTTAGACTGAGTAATGCTCCAGCTGTCTTTACGGATTTGATGAATCGCGTTCTTCATTCATAGCTCGATCTTATCGTCAATGTGCGGCAGAATACACCACGAATAGCGACTCAGGAACATGTTGGAATTCTGCGAAAGGAGATATGCATGCCGTTGATTCCTCCTGCTAGATGTGACATCTTTTCTCCCCGTCTCATCACTCTATCTCTCTTTTTCCCTCTCCCTTCTTTATCCATATCGAGAACGTACTGATTTTCAGTGACTAAGAGAACACGACTCTCCAGCGCCAACTACTCCTCACCCTACTCCGCAATTAAAATGATGAAAACGAGAAGGGATTGACTAGCTCAGGACCGACAAAAAGTTCAGAACATTGAACTTAGTCAAATAATCAAGGCGTGCAAGTTCTTTGATGAGAAATGGAAAGAAAGAGTCAACACAGATATACGATAATGAGCTTTTTAGCAAAGTATCCAGTCTCACAGCTCTTAGTACACGTTTAGTTCCGAGTCGTTCATAGTACGCGTTCAATTTCGAGGACGAAATTATTTTAAAGGGTAAGGGATGTAACATCCCGGACCAAAAAACGAAGCATAATTAATTAATTAAATATTTTAACCTATGATTAATAATTATGTGCGTATGTTTTAACTGTTTAATTTATTTCGTGCGTTTCAGATACGTGTTTAATGCACGATTTAGATCGATAATTTTCCTAGACGTGGAACATAGGATATTTTTTTATACCATTAGATGCATATCGAGAAAGTGAGAAGATAGAAATGAACTAGGGGTCAATCGGAGACCCGTAGCTCGAACGACGATGAAAAGGGCAAATCATGGAGTTTCGAAAAATCGGAAGATATTTACGTGAATAGTAACTCGGAAAAGTCAACCGATGAATAGTGACTTGGATATTTTCAGATGAATAGTAACTTTCGAAATTCTATAAATAGGGGCTCATTTGATTCATTTTTCACCGTTTTTCCGAACGAGCCGAATGCACCGAAAACACGTAAGTCTCTCTCTCCTCCCTTCTCTCTCTCGATTTCGGTTTTCTGGTCACTGCCGCCACCACCGGTGGTGGCGCCGACGGTGGCCGAAAAATATAAAAGTTGTCGGTTTTGGCCGATTTTCGCACACGACGTTCGTCTCGATGAGATGAATCTAGGATGGGTCTCGGAATTCAATTCAAATTTCTCGTTCGCCGAAAAATGGTGAAAAATAACCTTGAAAACCTAAACCCTAGCTTTGGCCACCTTTTCTCTCTCTTCCTATTTTCTCTCTCCTTCTCGCCGGAGAAGCTGGCCGGAGGTTCGCCGGTAGTGAGGTGGTGTTGCTGGAGGGCCAGCGCTAGAGACAAACAAGTTGTGTTTGGATGTATGTTTCATGTGTGTGTT
Organism: Scutellaria minor; assembly: GCA_954870855.1. NCBI lineage: Eukaryota > Viridiplantae > Streptophyta > Magnoliopsida > Lamiales > Lamiaceae > Scutellaria > Scutellaria minor. The sequence goes on from OX940729.1 coordinate 9,833,133, forward strand.
TATATATATGTTCGTGTGTGTGATGGTGGCTGTTGGGGTTGTTATGCACGGCCAGCAGGTGGCAGCCGGCGATTGGAGGTCGCCGGCCAGTGGTTCCGATGGGTGGAGGGTGGTGACCGATGGTAGGTGGCCGCCGACAAAGCTGATCAGTAGGTGTGTGTGTGTATATACATATTTATGCGTGTGTGTATATATGTAGGGTTGAGGGTTGGTGGCCAGAATCGAGGGTTGCTGGCAATTGGGAAGTCGTCGGCCGGTGCTCCAGGTGGCAAGGGGGTGGTCGCCGGCGACAGGAAGTCGCCGGGCGGAGTTTTGGGTTGGGGTTGGTTTTTGGAAAAAATGTGTATCGAAGGGTTTTGCGGGGGAATTTCATGTACTATTCAGCATCGGAATCCGGCGAGGGATGGCCGGAGGTGGTAGCCGGCAGTGCGAGGTTTCCGGCGAACTTGGTGGTGGTAACTTCTAAATCTTTATGTGTTTACAGTTTTCCTTATTATGAAGCATGAATGAGGAATACTAAATGCTGTGAATATACGTGTTGTGCCATACTATATACTGTGAAAGGACTTCGGTTCACATTGCATGTTCGAAGGGTCCTATGGACCATAAAAATCGTCTCCCCCCTTCTACTACTCTGTTGAGGTTTAGTGGTCCTCTTGAAATGCACCAGCTGTATTGAGACCGTTTTATAGGATAAGACGGGCTGATCCCGCACCTATCCTCCTTACCATTTCTAATATCTGCTATACATTTTACTTACTATGACTTCATGCCGATTATCACACATTGTTGATCTATATAAATCTGTCGAATGTTATAAGATGCAGACTTTATCCCTACGAGTGTATTCCACGCACTCACCCCCTTATTCTGTACTCACACTACAGGAGCTGATGAGCATGATATACCCTAGATGGAGAGAGACGGTGCTGCTTCTGAACTTGTGATTTTAGGATATGTCGCACAAACATTTTCAAAACCATATTTTAAATTATTCACGTTTTGTATAAATTCTGAGTATACTGTGGACATGAGATCCTGATGTTTTATTCCGCTGCTTTATTATGTTGTAAATATTGATATTGAGACCGAATATTATCGGTAGTGAGACCGACTGTTGATATGTGAATGATCTATATCATCCTTTACCTCTTTCTTCTGTCGTCTCTTCCTCATTCTTTCGTTTACGAGATGTGTCTTTTTCTAATTCTTTCTTCACGCCCGTGTGAAAACTCTGATATTTTGTGAAAAGAAAACAGGGCGTGACATCTTTCTTCACTTCAGTAGAATATTCATCAATCTGTTGCCCTTGATAGATTTTATCCAGTAAAGTAGGTCTGAGTGTTAGCGCTGCAAGTTTTACTTCTACTAGTTCGTGATCAACGATTTCCATGCTCATTCTTTGTAGGTCAAGTAGCTCGGCTTTTGAATTAAGGTCATAGCTGCTACTCTTTCTACTGACTTTTGAGTTAATGTGTTTGCCACCATATTAGCTTTGCCCGGGTGATAATTGATGACACAATGGTAATCTTTCACAAGTTCTAACCACCTTTGTTGCCTCATATTCAACTCTTTTTGGGTGAAAATATATTTGAGGCTCTTATGATCAGTGTAAATCTCGCAATGTTCCCCATACAAATAATGTCTCCAAATTTTCAGTGCAAATACCACCGCAGCGAGCTCTAGATCATGAGTGGGGTAGTTCTTCTCATATTCTTTTAGTTGTTGGGATGCATATGTAATCACCTTACCATTTTGCATCAACACACAACTAAGACCATTCTTCTTCGAAACATCACTGTATACTTTGAAGCCTCTAGTTCCCGTTGGAATCGCTAAGATAAGAGCTGAAGTTAGTCGCTTCTTCAGTTCTTAAAAACTTTGTTTTCATGTCTCCATCCACGTATAAGCCACATTCTTAGTTAATTGCGTCAATGGAGAAGCAATTTTGGAGAATCCTTCTACAAATCTTCGATAATATCCTGCTAAACTAAGAAAACTACGCACCTCTAATGAATTTCTTGGTTGAGGCCAGTTATCAATAGCTTCAAATTTACTTGGATCGATTGAAATCCCTACTCCTGGTATTACATGTCCCAAGAAGATAACTCGATCTAACCAGAATTCACATTTCTTGAATTTTGTAATTAATTACTTTTCTTTCAAGATTTCTAACACTAGCCTCAAATGCACTGCATGATCTTCTTTATTCTTGGAATAAATCAAGATATCGTCAATAAAAACGATGATAAATTTGTCCAGAAAGTCTTTAAATGCCCTGTTCATCAAGTCTATGAATGTTGCTGGAGAATTTGTCAGTCCAAATGGCATTACTAAAAACTCATAGTGTCCATACCTCGTACTAAATGTGATTTTAGAAATATCTTCCTATTTTATTTTCAGTTAATGGTAACCTGATCATAAGTCGATCTTTGAAAAGATGGATGCACCTTGCAGTTGATCAAACAAATCATCAATTTGAGGTAAGGGATACTTATTCTTGATTGTGATTTTGTTCAGCTCTCGATAATCTATACATATTCTCATAGTACCATCTTTCTTTCGAATAAACAAAACAGGTGCTCTCTACGGTGAAAAACTAGACCCAATAAAACTTTTGTCCAGTAGTTCTTGTAATTGTGTCTTTAGTTCTTTCAACTCAACTGGAGCCATTCTATACCACATTTAGATACAGGGAAAACTCTTGGGTGTAGATGAATCACAAATTCAATTTCACAATCTGGTGGTAATCCTGAAAGATCCTCTGGAAATACCTTTGAATCTCTTGCACCATCGGTACTTCACTCACAGTCGAGCAATGATGCCCCTCGATACTAATTACACTCACCAAATAAAAATCACAACCACTTTCCAGTAATCTTTGTGCCCTATTTGCTGATATCATTGAAAATTTAAAACTTTTATTTAATCCAACAAAAGAGAAAGACTCATCTCCTACTAGCTGAAACGTAATACTCTTTTTATGGCAATCGATTGTAGTACCATATTTTAATAACCAATTCATACTCAATATCACATCATAATCATTCATATCTATCACAATCAAATCAACACACAATTTTCTACTTTCTATCAAAATAATACATCATTGTAGAATTTGATTGGTTTGTTTAGAATCACCAAATGGAATCATCACATCAAATCTAGCTTCCGTTAAGGTAGGTAGTTCACCCAATCTCCTCACATACTTAGTGGATGCAAATGAATGAGTAGCTCCAGAATCAAATAACACAAAGGTAGCAATACCATAGATAGAGAGTTTACCTGTGACGATTGGATTTTCTTCAGCATCTTCCTTGGTCATCGTAAAAACTCGTGTCGAGGCTCTCCTCTGATCTTTTTATTTATCACTACTTGGACACATACTGACTATATATCCCTTTTGTCCACAAGAATAACAGTTCCTTGGGCTCAAAAGATAAACCCCAACATGCAACTTTCCACAATTTGGACATAAGGGTGGTGGTGGCAGTACTCTACTCTGATCAATCTTAAAACATTTATTTGTTCCTTCTTGTTTTGGTGGTTGTCCTTGTTTGGATTGAAAATCAGGTCTTGGTCTTTGAAACTGCATTAGTCTTTTCTTATTATCCCCATTCTATTGTAGTGCTGGCCTATATTGAAACTAACGACGTGTCTCTTGCGTTTGCCTTATCCGCATCTCAGTTTGTTCTGCAATCTGTGCTCTTTCTGCAACTTGAGAATAAGTCACACCCTGGATCCCTGCCATACTAATGTCTCTGTAAATCTTGGGCCTTAAACCCTCAAGAAATCTTTCCACCTTCAGAGCTTCAGTACTAACCATATGTTAAGCAAACCTGGATAACTGCTCAAATTTATTGAGGTAATCTGTAACAGTCATGGTTCCCTGTTTCCTCAGTATGAATTCATTCATTTTCATTATCTTAATTGGGGCCATGAAGTACTTATTTCTGAAAATTTCTTTGAATGTCTGCCAAGTTATAATGGCAACGTCTTTAATGCTTTTAACGGTATCCCACCAATATCCAGCACTACCCCGCAACATAAAAGATACACACAAAACCTTTTCTACTTCAGGAATTCTGTTGTACTGAAACATGTTATCCAAAGTTCTCAGCCAATCTTCCGCAACTAAGGGATCTTTAGCATCCTCAAATTAGGTGGGTTCAATTTTTGAAATTGCTCACAACCATTTCAACTTGTTCTACTCGGGACTGTGGTTGATTAACTTCATCACGCGGTTGCCTATCGGCGTCCCTTTGTTGAATAAGTTGTTGGATTTGTTGAGACTACCGCTCAACTAAATCTGCCAGTCGTGCAATGATAGCATCACATTCGACACCCGCAGCTTGTGTCATAGGTTCAGGAGTTCTTTCCGTCTCACTACTCTCACCTTCACCACTTACCATATTTGTATAACAACACTATGATCCTAAACTACAAGGTCAATTATATAATTTATAATGCACATATAATAAACATAATTTAAAATAACTTATTGGCATAGTTGCGCTCCCAAAGTTTGGAGCCCATGTACATAGACAGTTTACAGGACCATTAGTTGAGCTCTGATACCACTCTGTCATGACCACACTTACTCAACCGCACATAGAATAAATTTTAAATATAACACAATCAAAAATCTTGTTATATATTTTATTCTTTTTTATTTTTTTTCTTTTACCACATAATATTTTCTCATACTCAAAGCTACTCTGTTCACATTCATATAAAAGAAGTTTTACCAAGTCAGCAACTCATTCTCATGTTAACCCATTAGTATGCATCATATTATATAATACAAAACATGTCCAAATGAGACTTAATATCTAAAAGCAAAAATAGCAAAGACCACAATTATGCCTAACAAGTCATCATCTATGTACACATGTGCTCAAAACCCTGCAGGAGCTCCACACCTTGCCCAATATGCCTATAACGTCACGCCTCACCAAAATTACCTACAAAACATAAATTACGTGAGATAAAACTCAACAGGCAGAAATTATGCACGATAATAGAATTCTTCACATTTCCCTCCCATGCATCATCTCTTGAAACCACATATTTCATTTCTAACATATTCATCGGGGCCTGTAAAACCACTGCTAAACCCTCTCCCGAACATTAATTCTGTACACACAACACCATAAATTTTCGTGCACACAGCACCACCATGAATTTCCATGCACATAACACTATTTATTTCGTACACACAACACTAATTCTTTTGTGCACACAACAGTAACCTCGTGCACACAACACCAATATCATGCATACAACACCCCATAGCCAACATAAATTTGACCCATAAATATAATTTCATCTTCTTGTCGTCAAAACACATCGTTTGATGTAACTTTCTACTATAATCCACAATAATTATTCAACCCACAAATTCATTTCATAATAATTATTGAATTCAACAGTCATTGGACAACAAATCAAATCTCGTAAAACACGTAATATCCATGTATCATCAATTAACACCATGAATTCACAAAATACTAATTTATGCTTTCTAATTATAATAAATTTCTACTTACTTGAATTTCCAAAAATTTTGGTTGTATAAACAAGATCATCACCTCTCAAAATTAATTGAGATTAAATCTGAAATTTTGTCGTTGGATTAAACATTGAGAGAAAAGTAAATGGTGAGCATGCTCCATGTATAAGTGTAGGGGTGTTCCTTATTCTCAAAAGAATAGAAATATCTAGCTTTCATTCGAATCTTTTATTTATTTATTATTATCATTAGTTATTTATTATTATCATTATTTTATTAAATTATGCTTAATGTCATGGCAATCTTTACCCATTGACTTACACGTATCAACATATATATTAATAATAATGAAACTCATGGTATATAGGTAAGTACACAACACATGCACATATAATATATATTATAATTATTGAATCTTCTTTTATATATGTATATGTACGACACCCTTACTTACATATATATACACTATAATATTAATTAATTAAACCTCTCTTATATTAACTCACACATGAAACTTACATATATATATATAATATTATATACATTTGTTTATATATACATAAAATCAAATTTAAATTAATTTTTCTTTTTAATTTATACTATCATTAATCAAATAATTTGTTTTGTGTACTCAAATATTACTAGAGTCCTGTAGTACCCCGGACCAAAAACGAAGCATAATTGACTAATTAAATAATTAAACCCATAATTTAAATATTTTATGTGCATTAATTATTAATTGTCTATGTGCGTTTCAGAAATATGTTTAAGACACGACTTAGATCGATAAAATTTTAAGATATGGAGCATAGAATATTTTTATACCATGAGATGCGCAACGGAAAAATGGGAAAATAGAAACAAACTAGAGGTCAATCGGAGAACCGTAGCTCAAATGGCGAAGAAAAAAAGCCGAATACGAAGGTTAGGTAAAACAAGAGGGTAAAATCCGGACGAACGGTAAAACGGAAAAATAATATTTTAATAAATGGTAATTAAAATTTACTTGGTAAATAGTAACTTTGAAAATCTATAAATAGGGGCTCAGTTAGTTCAAAATATTCATTCGGCCGACGAAAACGAAAGCAACGAAAACAAGTAAGTCTCTCTCCTCTCTCTTTTCTTCCTGTTTTTTTTGGTCTCCGGCGCGCCACCACCGGCGCCGCCACCGTGGCCGGAAAAGTCGCCGGAGCGCCGGCACGGCGGTGCCGCCGCCGGCGGTGGCCGGAAAAACTGGAAGTTGTCGGTTTTGGCCGATTTTCGCACATGATGTTTGTCTCGTCGAGACGAATCTAGGATAGATCTCGGAATTTAATTCCGATTTCTCATTCACCGGGAAACGGCGAAAAACCGACCCAAAAACCCTAAACCCTAGCCTCGATGAGGTGAATGTGGTAATGAAGGATTTTGCGGCGAGGTTTTGGGTACTATTCACCACCGGAATCCGGCGAGGGGTGATCGGAGGTGGTAGCCGGCGGTGAGAGGTTTCCGGCGGGGTTGGTGGCGGCGGCGGAGGGCGGTGCCGCCGCGGCTGGTGGCGCCGGGAAGAAGGCCGGGCGAGCAGGCCGGCGTCGGGTGGCCTGGGCGCGACGCGCGCGCGCCGGGTAGAAGACCTGCCGAGAAATCTCGGCCACGCCGGGTGAAGCGCCGAGAGCTGCCGAGTCGGGCCGCCGAGCTGCCGAGAGGAGCGCCCCGCTGCCGAGAAAACTCGGCAGCCGCCGAGATCCACGCCACGCCTGCCGAGAAGACTCGGCCACCTGCCGAGCCGGGTATGCCTGCTGCCGAGAAAACTCGGCAGCTGCCGAGAAATGCGCCAACCGCCGGGTTTTTCCACCCGGTGCCGGGTACGCGCGTGCCACGTCGGCCGCCATGCCGTGTTTTCGATCCGAACCCCATTTTCTCCGCCGTACATCGACATCGAGTCGTCACCGACGAGATGTCGTTGACCGAGGGCCGTGGGCCCGATCAAAGCCAACCCTTTAACCAAAATTACGAAAACACCCCTCAATCTTAAAACACTCCGTTTGAGCTCATTTTAACTCCGATTGAGCTCGTTTTTCTTCCGTAGCGACCCTACTCATTCCCTCTTCCTTCCCTTTCGATCAAAATTACCAAAATACCCCTAAACCTAAAATGCTCCGTTTGAGCTCGTTTTAATTCTGGTCGAGCTCATTCTTTTTCCATCGTGACCCAAACTTCATTCTCTATCGTCTCAACTAAAAGGATTGATTATCCATTCTCATCCCTCCAACTCCGATCTTTAGAGCTTTAGATCCGTCGCATATTTAACGATTTCTTCTCTACCAGAGTCTTTTACAGCTTTAATTATAATTATTAAGGATCTAAGAAACGTTATAACTTATGTAGGTTACCTATTGGATTGAGCATTGAATTATCAGCCTGTCGGGACTCGCTACTCGAGCTCTGAATTATCAGATCTGTAGTACTTGCTATTCACGTGGTAACCACCGAACAAGGTGGGGGTAACTTCTAAATCTTAATCTGTTTATTGTTTTCCTAGTATATGCATGAGCTGCGAGATACTATGTACTGTGGATTTATTTATTGTGCCATACTTATACTGTTCTGGGCATGCATTTTTCCCTGCTCCTCTTCTACTACTCTTGAGGTTTGGTGGTCCTCTTGAAATACACCAGCGGTATTGAGCCCGCTTGATTGGGTGGCGAGCAGATCCCGTACCCATCATTTCCCTTTCTAATATCTGCTATGCATTTATGTGCTGTGACAACGTGCTGGTAGACGTTTTATTTTCTTTTGGTTATCCGTCGTGTGTCATAAGATATAGATATTACTCCCACGGGTGTATTCAATGCACTCACCCCTTAATCTGTACTCACACTACAGGAACTGATGGGCTTGATAAACCCTAGAAGGAGAGAGGAGGTGTCATGTCTGGACCTGTTTTGTTAAGTTGGTGTCACACAATGTTTTCAAACAAAGTCTTATTTAATTCACGTATTATAATATTTGATACATATGATGAAAGTGAGATCCTGACGGTTGGTTCCCGCTGCTGTATTTTGTTGTGGTATCGGTATTGAGACCGATTGCTATCAGCAGAGGCTGATTGTTGATATGTGAATGAGTCACATCATCCCTTACCTCCTTCTTCGGTCGTCTTTAATCTTCTTCTTGCTGTGTATAAAGAAACAAAAAAATATGTCTCTTAACTTCTCGTTCTTCACGCCCGTATGAAAACTCTGATATTTTAAGTGAAACAAAACGGGGCGTGACAAGTGGTATCAGAGCTTAGTTCTTCCCTTTGTAAGGCTTTGCTCGAACTGGTTTCAAGGTGGGAAAAGTGTGATTTTAAAACGTGGTCGGGTTTTTGAAAAGACACAGATAGACACCATCCTCTCTCCATAGGCAACTCTCCCTGAACATAAGACTTGCGGAATATGAATGTTAACCTGATATGTGTTACTTTGTTGGTACGATATAACTGTTTGGGACTGATGGGGTGTTAATGATACTGTTTTATGATGAAACAATCTGTTAAAACCTTCTTGACGTCATTACAATCACGATGAAAAGATTTTGTGAAAACCTCTTGAAGTCATTATAATCAACACACTGCTCTAAACCACCGCCACAAACCGCTGACTGCAGCAGCGTAAGCTTGTGTGCGAGTGTGGCCATTGCAGGAGTGGATATTGTATGACTAAAAGTTGAAACTACCATGGACCCTTGTTTATAACAGGGTGTACCAATGAGTGAGTTTTCCCAACCCGTGGTTGTAATACGTATGGTCGGTTTTGATACCTGGGGACTATGAAAACTCCGGGAGGGTGTCACTAATGTGATTTATAATGTTTTACGTATGATGCATATTTCTGGTTGGTTTATACGAGTTGTGTATCCATTAAATGAATAATAGAAAAATCTATTGAGATTCTTACATGATTTACGAAGTAGCGTTTCTTGGTACCATGATATATGTTATTAGTTTATCTGTTGTTATAGATTGTTTGATTACGTAGGATATATTACAAGGATTAGTTACGTATGTCGTTTATGATAAGCTATCAATGGAGAATTCGTTTGATCACGAAGTAAACATCGCGAGGGGAGCGAATACGAATATAGACTGATGATAAAAACTCGTGTAACCTCTACATTACAGATAAATGGGGTTTATGTTACCGCTAAGATGCGAGTACCGATTGTGGAGACGCATGAGGAGGAACCTTGACGTTATTTTTTTGGGAAGTAGAATGACGGACGATAGGTCGGTAGAGGAGTACATTGTCAGACTTCTGCACTGCTGGAGGAAGTTAAGGGGTGTTGGAGGTAGGATAAGTAGGGTTCAGGCGCATCTACATATGATCCACACCCTACCTAGTTGGTGGGAGACTAAGGCATGTTTAGTATACATGGGTAAGCTTGTACATTCATCGATAGATTTTATATCCTTCATCGACTTTAGGAATATAGCGAGGACGATGCTAGAGTTGTGGAGTTGACACAACCTCCTGACCGTTCCTGAGTCGGGACCCTACGATCCATCCAGCTGTAACCCCGAGTTGGGGGACGATCCTTGGTAGGATCTAGAGGAGGACGATCCGGAGATGGGTGGTCCCAGGGACGGAGCACTAGGATTACCTAGGGCCTCCGCTACTTCCCGCAGCTGTAGTATAGATGACCTTGAAAGCTTTGATATATACTTGTCTATCTTAAGAAGTATATGTTTACGCTTCTTCACGGGTACCGCATTTTTCTTATACCTATAGTAATATTATGAAACCTCAACGACTTATACATATATATCGCAATAGAGTTATGCTGAGAGGAAGACCTCGAAAGGAACAACCACAGCCGGTCAATCAGCCAGAACGTGAGGAGACCGCACCAGCCATGCCGCCACCATCATTTAGAAATGATGCCAAGCAAATCATTGAACAGTTTCGACGATTCGATCCACCGACTTACAATGGAAAAGGAGAACCCATCGAAGCCGAAGAATGGCTAAGATCGCTGGATCGACTCTTCGAACATTTAGCATGCACAGAAGGGCAGAAGATCTCCTGTGCCGTATTACAACTCACCGAAGGAGCCAGTTACTGGTGGGAATCACGTGAAAGGACTATGTCACCAGAATTTAGGAATGATATGTCATGGGGAGTCTTCAAAGAGGTGGTTAGACAGGAATTCCTGCCTCAGTCGTACCGTAACCTAAAGGAAGCAGAGTTTGTACATATTCATCAAGGAACCACCTCCGTAGAAGAGTATGCGAAGAGATTCAACCTATTAGGTAGGTACGCACCCCGTCTGGTGGACACGAATGTTAAGAAAGCCCGACATTTTAAAAGAGGTCTTCGTAGGGAGATCGGCTCCATTTTGGCAGGACATGGGGAAATGTCTTATGCCGCGATCGTTGAGAGAGCTCAAGGGATCGTCTCTCGTCTCTACTTAGATGGGGAGCCATCTAAGAGAGTGGAGGTAGCAAAGGAAACTAATCAGTCCTAGTCAGAATTCTGACCAATATCAGTCTTCACGGATCAACGTACCGCTTCTCCCTACTCCCAAACCTGGAAACTCGTGTGATAGATGCGGAAGGATACACACGGGACCGTGCCAGCCAGAGACACGAAGTTGTTATCGATGTGGGGTATTAGGACACATCTCCAATAACTGTCCGAGATCTCAAAACCGATCAGCTGCAGCCCCAAACCAGCCAGAGACCCGAAGTTACTACCGGTGTGGAGTGCTAGGACACATCTCCACAACCTGTCCAAAGTCTAGAAACCCACTAGCTATCACACCAAACTCGAGGTCAGGAGCAGACCAGACTTGAACCTTTGTCCTCACTCGCTCAGAGGTTGCCGAAAGATAGATTGTAGATGATAAACTTTTAATATTATATATAGATAGATAAATATGTAGTGACCCATACTTTGTAATAGTATTCGTACTCCTTTTGAATAATGTACGAGCTGGCCATCCTTTTTGCCTATATATATATATATATATTCTAAACCAGATCGTATTTTTCCTATTCGATGGAATCTACATAACTTCTTCCTTCACATTTTGTGTTATATTTCTTCACCTATAGCTTTACGGTGGTATTGGATCCGTTGAAGCACATGAACGACTAGGTAGTCGCTAAGGAACTCTAGAAGTTAGTATTCCATCTGGAAAGACGATACGAACAAAACACCTATATCGTCACCTTAGGATTGCTTTTGAGGGTAAGATTCTTCTAGTTGATCTCCACGCTTTGGAGATGAAGGATTTTGACATAATTTTGGGAATGAACTGGCTAGAGTCCAATCACGTGGTAATCAAGTACCGTACAAGGAAGATTGTCTTCCAAACACCGGCCGAACTGGAGCTCACATTCCATGGAACAGGAATTAAAGCCGACATAAGGATTATCTCGACCATGGAAGCAACCGAGATGCTTAGCAAAAGAAATTGCGAAGCTTGGTTGGTCAACATGGTGAACTCCGAGAGAGAACCGACTACTATCGAGAAGATGTCAGTGATCAGGAAATACATGGACATACTACTAGAGGAGTTACTTGGTCCTCCGCTGAATCGATAAGTAACCTTCAAGATTGATCTCGTCTTAGGATCAACACCGGTGTCAAGAGCTTCTTATCGGATGACACCGAAAGAATTACAATAGCTAAAACCCCAGTTACAAGAACCTTTAGATAAAGGCTTCATTAGACTGAGAGTGTCACTCTAGGAAGCTCCAGTGCTGTTGGTGAGGAAGAAGGATGGAGGCTTCAGGATGTGTAAGGATTACCGAGAACGGAACAAACGGACCCTAGAGAACGAGTACTCACTATCTCGAACGAAAGATCTTTTGATCAAGTAAGAGATACCAGTATGTTCTCAAAGGTTGACTTAAGTTCTGGATATCACCAGATGAAAGTCAAAGACGCAGATACATCTAAGACAACATTCAGGATAAGAAATGGCCACTACGAGTTTGTAGTAATGCCATTTGGACTGAGTATGCCACTTGGATTAAGCAATGCTCCAGTTGTCTTTATAGGACTTGATGAATCGCGTCTTCTATCCATAGTTCGATCTTTTCGTCATCGTGCGACCGAACGCATCGCGAATCATATCTCAGGAACGCATTGGAGATTCAACGAAAGAAGTTGTCGCATCCAACAAGAGTATTAGAGTGCTATTCGACAACTCTTTCCCCATCTCTTCAACTCTCTCTCTTTCTCTCTCTTATTCTCTTTTTCGCTCTTCTTTAACCTTATCGTAAACGTACCTGCTTTTTCGACCGGGAGAATACGACTCCTCAGCGCCAACCACTTTTCACCCTACTTCGCAAGTAAAATGGTGAAAGATGAGAAGTACATAGGATGATATCATAACGACCAGTGCTATAGGTTGAAGAAGGAAAAGAACGGGAAACTGGAGTATGGTTCGATTAGGAAAGTTCGAGGAAGAATTGGAGAAGCTCATGATTAGTGAAAGTTCTGAACAGTGAGCTTAACCAAATAATCAAGGAAGTTGCAAGCCTGAGTTAGGTTCCTTGACAAGAAATGGAAAGATAGGAGCAACAAGGAAATAGGAGGACAAGAGTTTTAACGAAGTACCTAGTTACGCTGTTCTTGGTACGCGTTCAATTTCAAGGACGAAATTTTTTTAAGGGGTAAGGGATGTAGTACCCCGGACCAAAAACGAAGCATAATTGACTAATTAAATAATTAAACCCATAATTTAAATATTTTATGTGCATTAATTATTAATTGTCTATGTGCGTTTCAGAAATATGTTTAAGACAGGACTTAGATCGATAAAATTTTAAGATATGGAGCATAGAATATTTTTATACCATGAGATGCGCAACGGAAAAATGGGAAAATAGAAACAAACTAAAGGTCAATCGGAGAACCGTAGCTCAAATGACGAAGAAAAAAAGCCGAATACGAAGGTTAGGTAAAACAAGAGGGTAAAATCCGGACGAACGGTAAAACGGAAAAATAATATTTTAATGAATGGTAATTAAAATTTACTTGGTAAATAGTAACTTTGAAAATCTATAAATAGGGGCTCAGTTAGTTCAAAATATTCATTCGGCCGATGAAAATGAAAGCGACGAAAACAAGTAAGTCTCTCTCCTCTCTCTTTTCTTCCTGTTTTTTTTGGTCTCCGGCGCACCACCACCGGTGCCGCCACCGTGGCCGGAAAAGTCGCCGGAGCGCCGGCGCAGGCACGGCGGCGCCGCTGCCGGGGTGGCCGGAAAAATTGGAAGTTGTCGGTTTCGGCCGATTTTCGCACACGACGTTCGTCTCGTCGAGACGAATCTAGGATAGGTCTCGGAATTCAATTCCGATTTCTCGTTCGCCGGGAAACCCTAAACCCTAGTATATTGTTTTCCTAGTATATGCATGAGCTGCGAGATACTATGTGCTGTGGATTTATTTGTTGTGTCATACTTATACTGTTCTGGGCATGCATTCTTCTCTGCTCCTCTTCTACTACTCTTGAGGTTTGGTGGTCCTCTTGAAATACACCAGCGGTATTGAGCCCGCTTGATTGGGTGGCGGGCAGATCCCGTACCCATCATTTCCCTTTCTAATATCTGCTATGCATTTATGTGTTATGGCAACGTGCTGGTAGACGTTTTATTTTCTTTTGGTTATCCATCGTGTGTCATAAGATATAGATATTACTCCCACGGGTGTATTCAACGCACTCACCCCTTAATCTGTACTCACACTACAGGAACTGATGGGCTTGATAAACCCTAGAAGGAGAGAGGAGGTGCCATGTCTGGACCTGTTTTGTTAAGTTGGTGTCACACAATGTTTTCAAACAAAGTCTTATTTAATTCACGTATTATAATATTTGATACATATGATGAAAGTGAGATCCTGACGGTTGGTTCTCGCTGCTGTATTTTGTTGTGGTATCGGTATTGAGATCGATTGCTATCAGCAGAGGCTGATTGTTGATATGTGAATGAGTCACATCATCTCTTACCTCCTTCTTCGGTCGTCTTTAATCTTCTTCTTGTTGTGTATAAAGAAACAAAAAAATGTGTCTCTTATCTTCTCGTTCTTCACGCCCGTATGAAAACTCTGATATTTTAAGTGAAACAAAACGGGGCGTGACAAGTCCCAATCAATTAAGTCAAGGTTTTCTCAACATTAATTATATAAGAGAGTATAAATAATTTTATGTAAAAGTAAATTATATCAATGCAAGATCACAATTAGAGCTGCTCACAGTTTGGCCAAAATTGGAATTAGATCGGTTCAGAACCGTCGATCAACAGTTTCGGAAACCGTTGACCCATTTCTGGTTCAAAACGAAACCAGGAACCGGGGTTCCATGGTTTGGTTCCGGTTCGTGATTTTACAAATCGTCGAACCTACGATTCCACCCGCCGGTTAAACCACCAGTTTCCATATATATATATATATATATATATTTTAAATCGATGCATTGACAAATGTACGACTAAGATTAAATAGCTGTTGATGATCAACGACTCAGATTAACTAGCCGTTGATTAAAAAATATCCGTTGGAAAACGAACCGTCGGTTCAAACCGACGGTTTGTGGGCATTTTTGAAGTCAATGGTCGTGATCACACGACCGTTGATGATCTACAGTTGAGATGGTCCAAACCATCGGTTCAACCGAATCGGAATCGGCGATTCGAACCGGCCGATCCAATTTTTTTTTGAATTTTCAATGAAATCTCTAAATACCCCCATTTTATTTGTATTTTTCACACCAATCTTGATTCAATCTCTCTCTCAATTCAACTCTCCCAAGCTCATAATTTCCATCTTTGATCAATTTCTAGTGATACTTTTTTTTTGTTCTTCAATTTGTTCTTCAATCTATCTCTAAAAAAAATGTCTCGAAGAGGTTCTTCATCTGCTGGTTCTTCACGTGGAAAAGGAAAGAGTCCGATGTTAATGTCGCCGCCATAAAATTTCGATGACGATGAGGATCTTTATTATATTGAGTCATATCAATATAATCAAGATGATTTGGAGGCGACGTTGGGCCCTAACACCGCCGCCGCCTCTGCTGAAGAAGAAGAGGAGATGCTGAGAGAAATGCAAGAAAGTGGCAACACAACATGAACCACTACCCCTCGAGCACCTTCGATGCTTCGGAGTGATATTTTCTCCTTTTATTTTAAGAAGGAGAAAGTGCCGAATAACAACACCAACTACATTGTAACGTGCAACCATTGTGCGAAGATGCACAAATTCAAGCATGGACGAGGCTACGGGACATTCAACAACCTCGTGTTGAAGAAGCATCCCGACAAGATAGGTATCGATCGAGGACAAACGCAACTTTGGGGATTTACCGATTCTTCGACTCAAGGTGGTCTTCGGGGATTTACCGATTCTTCGACTCAAGGTGGAGGTATGGATGATCTAACTTTTAAATTTAGTCAATTAAATTCTAAGAGAGGTGTAGTAGAATTAATTACCGAAAAACATCTTCCATTTAATTTTCCTTATGATGATGCTTTCGAAAAATACACTAGCACTTATTTACAACCGGTGAGTAGAAAAATATCTAAAAACACCGTTACTAGGGATATAGAAAAAATGGTAGGAGAATATAAATTTAAATTAATTAAAGAGTTTAAAATTTAAACAAAAAGTTTCTATATGTAGTTATATTTGGAAGGATCCTTATAAAATGCTTGATTATATGGGTATTACTTGTCATTGGATAGATGATGCATGAAATATTCAAAAATGTTTAATTGCATATATAGATTTTGATGAAAGTCATTCGGCTATAGGAATTGCACAAAAATGCGACATGTTTTAAATGATTATAGTATATTACCAAAAATATTTTCTGTAGGATTTGATAATAATGCTAGTGGTAATACGCTAGTTTACCTTACTTGATTGATTTTTGTCGACCTTCGATTGGAGGAAATTTTTTTCATATTCGTTGTATGTGTCATTGTTTAAATTTATGTGTTCAAAATGGATTAGAAGCATTAAAAGATAATATTATACCTATTAAAGATGCAATTTATGAAATTGCTAGCTCTACGGCCTATTGTAAAAAATGGGCTAGGTTTTGTAAGAAAAATGGTTTAGAAGTTAAAAAATTTGTAGTTGATGTGCAACATAGATGGAATTCTACTTTTTACATGCTTCAAGATTCGTATGAGTATAGGCAAATGCTTTGTGAATTTTATTTAGAAAATCCACATGATAAAGTTGTTTTATTTGAAAATTCATGGGATACATGTTTTAATTTAATTGAACTTTTAAAAGTTTTTGAAGAGGCAACTAGAGAATTAAGTGGTTGTTATTATCCTACTTCTCCTATACCTTTAGATAATTATGTGAAAATTGATCTTATTTTAAATGAATATTCAACATGTGATATTTTAGGTGACACATGCTTAGTAATGAAAACTAAATGGTTAAAATATTTTCATGAAATACCCGATATATTTTTATGTGCTAAGTTATTAGATTTTAGGATTAGAGAAGATGGCTTAGAAGAATTGCTAAATATATATTATAATGCATTGTTCCCAAATATGATATTAAATGATTATGATGTATGTGATTATATTTCTAACCCTAGTGAAGTTGTAGGTAGAACTATGAGAAATTTATACGATTTGTTTAAAGAATATAAATAAATGTTAGGTGATTCTAGTAATGATATAAGTGATCAAAATGTAGGAGGAAGTAGTCAATCGACACAATCATCTAGTTTTCATGCGGCTTCGGCACTTAGTAAATTTTACAATTTTTATGATGTTAGAACTCAAAAACGAGCTAGAGGTAGTAACCCTTGTCAAGAATTAGATAATTATTTAGGTACCACATTTGAATAAATTATATTTGAAAATCCTATAGATTTATTGAAGTGGTGGTCAAGAAGGACCACCACTTATCCTATTATAACCACTATTGCTAAGGAAATTTTTGCAAGTCCCGCCTCAACAAAGATAATAGTTGCGGTCGAACATGCTTTTAGCAAAGGAGGACGCATGCTAAATCCAAGAAGATCCAAGTTGATGAAAAAGAATGTACAAAACATTACTCTCCTTGAAGATTGGGTGAGAGAAAACAACCGTCAACAACATCTTGATCTCTCGTATTTAAACGATGATGGAGATGACACTTATGGATACGATTCAAACAAGTCCTCCTCTGCCGGAACCAATGAATGAAGGTAAGTTTAGATGAGTTAGAGAACTACGTGAGTTTTGATTCCTTTATTTTGACAAGGATGTATAGGCAATTTCATTCTAAGTTTGGAAGTTACACTTTCAATCTTAGAATGAAACTCAAGCTCTTTCAATTTTTTTTCCTCTTCTTTAATTTATTTTAAAAAGTTGTAATATTTTAAATTCAATTCTTCAATATTGTAGTATGATTCATCATTCATGATTGTAATATATTGAGTTGTAATATATGATTTTGAACATATGTTGTGCTTGTATTTCAAAATTTGTAATGTTTTATTGTAATTTTTTAATTGATTGTATTTTATTAATTTTCACTCATTTTACTTTGTTAAAAGTCTTCAAAACTATATATAAAAATCTAAAGACTAAAATTATGAAATATTTAACAATTCATGCTAAAAAAACAAGAAAAATAAAAAAAAATACAAAAACTGGAAATCGAACCGCCGGTTCCGTTTTAATCGGTGGTTCCGAATTATTTTGGTCTAAATTCTTTGTTTGGTACTTATTAATGTCTATATGAATTATGAAAACCCCCAACTTGATACGACACTAGCTAAAATTTAAAAAACTCCAAAATCAAATTGGCGTGATTAAGTAATTTTGTCAATTTTTTCTTTCAACAAAAATTTTATACAATTTCAATATTTTTAAACATACATGTTTGAAATTGAAAATATTGTTCAAATTAACAGTTACTTGACGAATTTTCATGATTTTTTCTTGATTTCTGTGGTAAAAATGGTACAACTCTTCTATTAATTTTCCAAAAAAACTTGCGTGAGATGATTTCATGGATAGTTTCCGTGAGACATATCCTTTTTACCCACAACCATAATCAATTTTTATTAATTTACATGTGAAGTGTGTAGCGTGGGCAGTAGGTTGACCCATCTCATGTAACATGATCCGTGTAACGGTCTCTCATAAAACTTAATTTTAATTTTTAAATTTACAATAAAAAGTCTTGGATGCTATAAGTGAAAGATTGGTATTTTGGTCTAAATTCTTTGTTTGGTACTTATTAATGTCTATATGAATTATGAAAACCCCCAACTTGATACGACACTAGCTAAGATTTAAAACTCCAAAATCAAGTGGCGTGATTTAGTAATTTTGTCAAAAAAAAATTTCAACAAAATTTTTATACAATTTCAATATTTTTAAACATACATGTCTGAAATTGAAAATATTGTTCAAACAGTTACTTGACAAATTTTTCTTGAATTATGTGGTAAAAATGGTACAACTCTTGCATTAATTTTCCGAAAAAACTTGCGTGAAACGGTTTCACGGATAGTTTCCGTGAGACGGATCCTTTTTACCCACAACCCTAACTAATTTTCATTAATTTACATGTGAATTGTGTAGCATGGGCTGTAAGTTGACCCATCTCATATAACATGATCTGTGTAACGGTCTCACATAAAACTTAATTTTAATTTTTTAATTTACAATAAAAAGTCTTGGATGCTATAAGTGAAAGATTGGTATTTTGGTCTAATTTCGTTGTTTGGTACTTATTAATGTCTATATGAATTATGAAAACCCCCAACTTATACAACACTAGTTAAAATTTAAAAAACTCCAAAATCAAATTGGCTTGATTAAGTAATTTTGTCAATTTTTTCTTTCAACAAAAATTTTATACAATTTCAATATTTTTAAACATACATGTTTGAAATTGAAAATATTGTTCAAATTAACAGTTACTTGACGAATTTTCATGATTTTTTCTTGATTTCTGTGGTAAAAATGGTACAGCTCTTCTATTAATTTTTCGAAAAAACTTGCGTGAGATGATTTCACGGATAGTTTCCGTGAGACATATCCTTTTTACCCACAACCATAATCAATTTTCATTAATTTACATGTGAAGTGTGTAGCGTGGGCAGTAGGTTGACCCATCTCATGTAACATGATCCGTGTAACGGTCTCCCATAAAACTTAATTTTAATTTTTAAATTTACAATAAAAAGTCTTGGATGCTATAAGTGAAAGATTGGTATTTTGGTCTAATTTCGTTGTTTGGTACTTATTAATGTCTATATGAATTATGAAAACCCCCAACTTGATACGAAACTAGCTAAAGATTTAAAACTCCAAAATCAAGGTGGCGTGATTTAGTAATTTTGTCAAATTTTTTTTCAACAAAATTTTTATACAATTTCAATATTTTTAAACATACATGTCTGAAATTGAAAATATTGTTCAAATTAACAGTTACTTGATGAATTTTCATGAATTTTTCTTGAATTCTGTGGTAAAAATGGTACAACTCTTGCATTAATTTTTCGAAAAAACTTGCGTGAAACGGTTTCACGGATAGTTTTCGTGAGACGAATCCTTTTAACCCACAACCCTAACTAATTTTCATTAATTTACATGTGAATTAAATATTTAGCATGGGCTGTAAGTTGACCCATCTCACGTAACATGATCCGTGTAACGGTCTCACATAAAACTTAATTTTAATTTTTAAATTTACAATAAAAAGTCTTGGATGCTATAAGTGAAAGATTGGTATTTTGGTCTAATTTCGTTGTTTGGTACTTATTAATGTCTATATGAATTATGAAAACCCCCAACTTGATACGACACTAGTTAAAATTTAAAAAACTCCAAAATCAAATTGGTGTGATTAAGTAATTTTGTCAATTTTTTTCTTTCAACAAATTTTTTATACAATTTCAATATTTTTAAACATACATGTCTGAAATTGAAAATATTGTTCAAACAGTTACTTGACAAATTTTCATGAATTTTTCTTGATTTCTGTGATAAAAATGGTACAACTCTTGCATTAATTTTCCAAAAAAATTTACGTGAGATGGTTTCACGGATAGTTTCCGTGAGACGGATCCTTTTTACCCACAACCCTAACCAATTTTCATTAATTTACATGTGAATTGTGTAGCGTGGGCTGTAAATTGACCCATCTCTTGTAACATGATCCGTGTAACTTAATTTTAATTTTTAAATTTACGTACCTTCCTTTTTTTTGTTCCTTTTTCTTTTTTGGCAAAAAGAGTCTCACTGTTACAAATCGCAACAGTAGTCCATTGCTAAAACAATCCACAAATATATATAGGCAAACATTGTTAAGAAAAGAAATAACAACATTTTTACTCAATCTATATTGTTAAAAAATGGATTTTTTTTATTTATTTTTCTGCAAACCAATTAATTTTTAATTCCTTAGAAAATTAATCTACCTTATTTTGATGAGCTGTCTCTAATACTCCTCTGACCAAGGATGAAAATATCCTATCGCAGATAGAGTCAGGCTCTGATACCAATATTGTCACGCCCCTTTTTACATTATTATAGAATATTAGAGTTTAATAAATTTTCTTTTGGGCGTCCAGCAACTCGTTCAAACATGGATTTCCAAAGGTAACTTAAATTCACTAATAAAGGAAAGTCCGTTCAAACATCCCTATTTTATGAAAGGCAAATCATACATATTTTTCTTTGTAGTTATACAATTAAGATTGTATAGCTTTGCAGCTATGTTTTCCAAAAGATTTCAAAATATTATAGAGTAAATTGACACAATTGCATATTCTATAATTGATACATTAATACGAAAGCTAAAAAAAAATACTAATAATTAAATCATATATGACCAAAAATCATATAATTTCCAATACACATAATATATATTTAGGGATTAAATATATTTTTTAAATTTCAATTATCATGTAATACTACAACACAATTTTTTTTTTTCAGTACTAAAGTTAACGTATGAGATTTTTAAGTACTTAATGAGTGTACAAATTTGGTCCAATTTGACACTTTTATTTAGCTCATTCTTATTTCAATAAACTTTTCGATTTGTTTGTTTAACTTATCTATACATACATATATATATATATAAATACATGACATTATTGTAATTTTGAAATTATTAGATCTTATATGGAAAATCATGCAATGCACAGATACACCATTAATATTCTATAACTTCAGATTCAAAAGCTAAAATGATAAAAACTTTTGATTGAATATTAATTTATTATAAAATACAAAAATTGGGAAATATCGCGATAAATTGTACGATATCGCTTTTTTTTTTAACTTATGATTTTTCACATGTAATTTTGTTTTTCTTATTTTTTATCCTATTTTATATTATCTCATATGTTCTTAATTTTAGTAATTTTGTATTGTATTAAGTATTATATATTGGCAGTTATTTTACTTTCACACAATATTTATATAGTCTATCATCTATATGGTTGCTTTAAACATATCATTTTATTGTAATTTTGAATTGCATATATGCCTAATAAAATGCTATAATAATCTCTAAAATTCCATGTTAAATTTCCAAAATTTTAATAAGATTTCCATTATTTTTTCAATTTTTTTGCGATATCGATATATGATAGCAATATATCCATTGATATATCCGCAAATTTAAGGTTGCTATAGGATATTTCATCCTTGGTCAGAGGAGTATTAGAGACAACTCATCAAAATAAGGTAGACTAATTTTCTAAGGAATTAGAAATTAATTGGTTTGTAGAAAAATAAATAAATAAATCCATTTTTTAGCAATATGGATTGAGTGAAAATGTTGTTATTTCTTTTCTTAACAATGTTTGCCTATATATATTTGTGGATTGTTTTAGCAAGGGACTATTGTTGCGATTTGTAACAGTGTGACTCTTTTTGAAAAAAAAAAAAAAAGGAACAAAAACAAGGAAGGTACGTAAATTAAAAAATTAAAAGTAAAACTTATATGAGACCGTTTCACGAATCATGTTACGTGAGACGGGTTAACCTATAGCCCACACTACACAATTCACAAGTAAATTAATGAAAATTGATTAGGGTTGTGGGTAAAAATAATCCGTCTCACGGAAACTATCCATGAAACAGTCCCACCCCCACGCAAGTTTTTTTGAAAACTTAATGCAAGAGTTGTACCATTTTTACCACAGAAATCAAGAAAAATTCATGACAATTCGTCAAGTAACTGTGTGACACTATTTGAACAAATATTTTCAATTTCAGACATGTATGTTTAAAATATTGAAATTGTATCAAAATTTTGTTGAAAACAAAATTGACAAAATTACTTAATCGCGCCACCTTGATTTTGGAGTTTTTTAAATTTTAGCTAGTGTCGTATCAAGTAGGTGGTTTTCATAATTCATATAGGCATTAATAAGTACCAAACAGAGAATTTAGACCAAAATACCAATCTTTCACTTATAGCATCCAAGACTTTTTATTGTAAATTTAAAAATTAAAATTAAGTTTTATGTGAGACCGTTACACGGATCATGTTACGTTAGATGGGTCAACCTACAACCCACGCTACAGAATTCACTTGTAAATTAATGAAAATTGGTTAGGGTTGTGGGTAAAAAGGATCCGTCCTACGAAAACAATTCATGAAACCGTCTCACTTGGAAAATTAATGCAAGCTAGAGTTGATGATCCATACTTTGAAATGCTCAAATAATATTTATTATGGTCAAAATGATCATAGAACTACGTGACATTAATAACCTATCAAATTAGCATCGGGCCTGAGGAATATAACATGAACTTAACACACAATATAAATGTAGGTAGAAATGTAGGATGAAATATAATTGATACATTACATGATAAGGGTAGATTTAAAGAATTGAAAGTGATTTTAGGACTCAAAATAAGAAAAGTCAATTTTATGCTACAAAAGAAAGATAGAACTTTGATGTTTTGGGAGGTTCTCTTCCATGAGCTTACCGGTAGATGCTCTATTATATCAGTGTCATGTGTTGACACCACTACCAATAAATGTCATGTTTTACTTCTCTAATTTCAAATAGGGTTTAATTTGAAAATTCAATATGAAATACGATTGTTATTCAAATTACAATATAATACTTTTTTTAATTTTGATTGTATTTCAAAATTTACGATCTTTTCAAATCGCAACCTAAGATGATATTTAAGTCATTTTTACCACAGAAATCAAGAAAAATTCATGAAAATTCGTCAAGTAACTATTTGAACAATATTTTCAATTACAGACATGTATGTTTAAAAATATTGAAATTGTATAAAATTTTGCTAAATTTTATTAAAATTTAATTCATATAGACATTAATAAGTACCAAACAGAAAATTTAGACCAAAATACCAATCTTTTACTTATGTGGGGGTAATTCTCTGGTTTCATGTTTGAGTGTCAAGTGAATTTGAAGTGAAGTTATGTGCCTACGTGAATGAATGTGTTTATTTGATGAACGTGGAATTATATGCTTTGCTATGAGATGCAAACAATTGTGTGTTATTTACAAAGTGAATAAACATATTTATATGAATGAAATGTTATCACGACGGCTTAGAACCGCATTACGGTGGCTCAAAACCACGACAATGTTATTACGGCGGCTCAGAACTGCATTACGGTGGCTCAGAACCACAACAATGTTTCACGGCGACTCAGAACCGCAACTATGTGCTTGATGAATTATCTCTCTATGTTTTCTTTTATCTTTTAACTGCTCACAAGTTCCACTCCACTGAATGTCCTTATGCACTCACCCCTTTAGTGATTTTTTATTTTTACAGGTTGCAGCCGTTCCGGAGGGAAGTGAAAGAGGTGTCATATTATTTTGTTATATAGAAGATAATATTTTGAAATCTTTTGGAAAACATAGCTGCAAAGCTGTACAATCTTAATTGTGTAACAACAAAGAAAAATATGTTTCTTCTGCTGTGTATGATTTACGTTTTATAAAATAGGATGTTTGAACGGACTTTCATTTATTAGTGAATTTAAGTTACCTTTGGAAATCCATGTTTGAACGAGTTGTTGGACGCCCAAAAGAAAATTTATTAAACTCTAATATTCTATAATAATGTAAAAAGGGGCATGACAATATTGGTATCAGACTCTACCTTTTGTAGAGTTTGCTCAATTTTAAATTTTTTAATAATAATAATAATAATAATAATAATGAGGTTGTGAGATTAAGTCTAACAATCTTAAATCAACAAATAAAATTTAAAAATTAATTCAAATATATAGGTAATATTAATTGTGTAAGATATAAAAATCAATAAATTGAATAAAATTTTTTAAATAAAAATAATAAAAATATTTGATAAAATTTATTCAAAATTATTTCAAATAAATAGATATAATTAATCTAAAAATTGTTTTAAAAAACTATAATATGTTCCAAAAATATCAAATATAGAATATGCAATTATGTGAATTTTCTCTATAGAACAATTGAAAAAATTGTCCATTAACTCTACATTAATTATTGATAGCACTAGACTTGTCTTCTTTGCAGGTTTTCCTACTGATTTAGTGTTATTTAGTTCTACCAACAAGAGTTGGTCTCTCATGAAATCCGTCTCAAGTATGACGAGATTCAAGTATGTCTTTTATAGGTACAAGTATGTCTTTTTCAACTATATATACATATTTTGTAAATATGTTTTTTTAAAGTATAAGCAGGAGTTGTTCAAGTATATCTTTTTTATAACTCTAAGTATGTCTTTTTCTACTATAAATACAACAGTACCAACAAATATATAGATTGTGAAAAATCAAATCTCTAATTAAATCCTATTATAAATAATTTTGTTTCATCAAAATCTTAACATTGATTTCCTAACAAGTTTTAAACAACTAATGGAAAAGGAAAAAAAAAAGTTTTAAACAAAATGTTCTACTCATATCACATATTCCTTTTTTAAAAGCAACAAACCATGTCCTAGCATTTTATTCTGAAAATCTATAAGTTAAGGTTGTGTTTGGATAGAATGATTTGAAATATAATATTTAAATGAATTAATTTAAAATCCACTCAAATTGAAGTAGATTTGAAATCCACCTAAATAACTCAAAAATTAGTTACATATATTTTTATTTTTTTTGTTATACTTCCTTTCAAGAAACATCACGCATCCCTCACTTTCTCTCTTAAAAAGTTAAAGAAAGAGAGAGAGTTTAAAGAAAGACTTGATTGTTTTGATCATCTAAACATGACATACAAAGTGAAAAAATGTATTTTAGAAATTAAACAACAAATAGAAGTAAAGTAAAAGGAGTGCAGCAGCTGAGGCATGCTGGACAAAATCATCTTAATTAATAACTAGTTTTGATTTGCATATCAATAATTAATGCAATATCCACCAAGTCGATGGAGCAAGATAGTATCCAACTTTGGTGAGGGCCATATATGCAATGAACCTGTATCCAACAAGCATTACAGCCATAACAACCAAAGCTATACCATGGCCATGAAACCCCACATTTTTTATCAAAGGCAAATCCTCAACCAAACAAACATGACTTGTATTGGTGTAGCAAACATAGGTTTCACCAGACGTGTATTGCGACACCAATAAGAGCTTGAGCATGTAGCGTGGAATTGATAGATATTTAATCCAACTAATGAAAGGTGGAACATGCTGGACATAGAATCCACTGGCTAGAAGAGAGATCAACATGATGATTGATCCAAAAGTGATGGCTGATTTCTGCTCCATCAGAGTGGCTCCGACGGCAAGACCAAGCCCTTGTGCACATAAGATGCTGTATAAAAGGACGAATAGGCCCGAGAAGAAGGATTGGGCCGAGGCTTTGAGCCCGGCCATCCAGTAGGTAATGGTGTAGAATATTATGGGAAGGATTAGCTCCATGGGAAGGTCAGCTAGGGTTAGGGCCATAAAGTATGAAGAGAGGCGATACATGCCTGAAGACCTTTCTTTAGAGAGTATCATACGTTCTTGTGGGAATGTGAATATAGCTTCAAGGAGAGGATAGAAACCCCAGAATACTGAGTAGAAGAAGGAAAGCCCCACCTGTATACATGTCCATTAATTTCCTAGTGAAAACATAAGGAAAATCGTAAAAATTGTCTCGAAATTATTCACCTGGTCTTGTACGTGAGAGAGGTGGGATTGCCACCAGAGTAGACCAGACATGATAGCCATTGTTAGAACCTCAGTTATCTTGAGGAATGAGAAGGATTCATGCTTACGCTCCTTCACTCCCCTCCAAAATAACACTCTGAATTCTTCCCACCAACTGTTACACCATTGCTTATCAGCATCAACACCTCGTGTTTGTGTACGATCATCATCGACAACATAATTGGACCTCAAATAATGTTTCTCATAAGCCAACACCAAAGTCTCTTTAATGCCTTGTTCATCTTCATTTCTATCACCCGTTGAAACTCCTGCAAATGATTTTAACCTTGTTTAATTGATGTAATTAAGCACGAGATACTTAAGTACACATACCATTTGCTAGATCCAAGAGGAAGTCAGCAGGATTCATCGCCAATGATGGAGCAAACCCAAGAGTAGAGAAATAATCCAATGCAGAGGAGCCCTGACCAAAGTACAAAGGACTCCCATCAGACAAGAGAAGAATCTTATCAAACATGTAGAACAGTCTGCTCGAAGGCTGGTGAATCGTCATCACTATCGTTCTTCCCCCATCGCCCAGCTCACTCAACGTCGACACAATCTTCCGAGCAGTGGTCGAGTCGAGACCCGAAGTGGGCTCATCAACAAACAGCAGGCTTGGATTGATAAGCATTTCTTGCCTTATGCTCACACGCTTTCTCTGTCCCCCCGAAACCCCCCTCAGATGGGACCCACCTATGACACTGTTCCTGCACTTTGACAGTCCGAACTGAGTCATGACTGACTCAGCATGCTGCGACTTTTCCTGCTTGGTTAGAGTCGGGTGCAGTCGCAATAGAGCTGTGTAGCTAAGTGTTTCGAGGACAGTGAGGTGAGGGTGGAGAACATCGTCTTGTGTGACGAACCCAATGCTGCGTTTAATGGCCTTCGAGAATGGCTTCTCGTTGTAAGTAATGTTGCCGGAAAGGGCCCCACCAAGTCGGCCATCCAGGGCTGTCAATAGCGTAGTTTTGCCACTGCCAGATGGGCCAAGCATTGCTAGCATTTCTCCTGCCTCAGCCTTGCCTGTTATGCCTTTCAAGATCAATCCTTCTTCTGACTTTTTCGTTTTTATACTGTAAACCACATTGTCGAACTGCAAAATAATAAATTATATTATCAAACATATATATTAGGGAACAAGTCTTTTTTGTTTGTCTCATAATTAATTCAAAAGGTCTCTTAATTTGGCCCTGATCGAGGCTTATTTTGGTCATGTTATATATAAAAGTCCCGGCTAAACCTATTGATGGTAGAGGGGAAATTTCAACTTCTGAATCCCGATTAAAAGAATTACTCAAATTTAACCTCGAAATCTTTGGTAGTCACATCAGCAAATAATGGAGCGGGAATATCACCTCTAAATCTCGTTGCCCCAATGGGCCTAATATCTCCTATTGACTTATATTCAATTCCTCTAATTATTTGGAACTAGTAGGGATTGATTCAATATTATTAGTCTATGAATGTTAAAGTCATGCAATGTAAACTTAGATAACTTCAAATGTGTTCCTTTTTTTAGAAAGATTTCACAATTCCGACATTATAGGTTCATTTAAAAATAATCAATCTATCCAAGTTATGGAATTACATTTTACAAAAAGTAAAAAATAATTCAGAAAATGGCCCTTCATATTCCTTTCAATATATAATCGAAAAATAAAATAAAAAGTAAAAAATGGGAATCAATTAGTTTGTTACCTTGAGTGTGACATGAAATTTAGGTTTGTTGAAGAAATGAGTGGCCATAGCCTGATTGTGGTCTTCTTTCTCCGCCATATATAATAATATCACTCTAGATTTGCAGTATGTACGTCCACTCTCCATATAACACCCCAAATTAATTAGCTAATGTGTAATGTTATATATATATATATATATATGTTTCTAATTAATTAACTATGTATAAGAATTAATTAGTTAAGATTATATGTTGCTAATTAATTAATTAAGCTAAGAAATAATTAAGTGATAATTTTAATTAAGCTAAGAAGTAATTAATTAAGGGATAATCTTACTTAAGCTAAGGATTAATTAACTAAGCCTAAGTAATTGATTAAGTAAAGTATAATGATATATATATACATGTATCTAATTAATTAGTTGGATATAAGACTAAGTTAATTGTGCAGTAATTAGTTAAGTAAGTTTAAGTAATTAATTAGTTAGGAGATAACAAGTGTGACAAGCCTTTTCAATTCACACCACCTGCTGCTCTTTCTTTGTTAATTAATTGACTAGGCATGGCAATTAATTAAGTAAACTCAATTAATTAATTAATTAATTAAGAAATAGCATGTATGATGTGCTTATTCATTTCACATCCCTGCGCCACTTGCTCTCTTTTTCTCTTTAACATATGACACCTAGCTGCTAAACAGGTTTGGGTGTGAAAAGGGGGAGGGGAAGGTAATAAAAAGAAAGGAAAGAAACAGCAAAAACGTAAGAAAGAAAAGAAAGAACAACAGACTACTTACCTTCCTCTCACTCGATTCTCTCTTCTATCTTTCTCCTGATTTTTCTCTCTCTCCCTCTGCCGCTGCTGCTGCGTTGCTACCCTGCTGATGTGTGAGAGTGCCCGGTATGCAGATTTTGATGTGTGTGTGCAGATTTTGCTGTGCGTGTGTGTGTCTGTGCTGACACCGTAAAGAGGGTAATCAAGAAGTAAACACAAGCACACACCCAAAATACTCCCTCACTCTCCGGAATCCACCAAGAGATTAGAGGCAAAATACTTGCAAGTCCAAAGACTTAGAATTTGTTTTATTATATATTCTCACTTGCCAAAACACTACAAGATTATGGCTATTTATAGGAGTCAATACATGATTCTAGACCACAATAATGTACCATGACTTTACAACTTCATTATCATTAACATTGACTCTTTAACTACAAGATTCTTTAATTCTTCAAAATTTCGGATGAATCTGCCACCTTCCAGAAAAAAGGCATAACTCCCTCTAGAAAATTCCAAATGCTTCTCCGTTTGGGCCAATGAGAACTAGACTCGTAGGGCTTCGAATCCATATATGCCAATCAGCCCAATAATTCCCGAGTAAAAGCAGTTTATTGCCGAAACCAGACTGACTGGACTGTTTCTGCACAACTTTCATCTTCCTTCATTTGGTCATTTCCTTTGATCAAGTGAGACATCTTCTTTTTTGGATCATGTGCTGCTGTTTTGGGTCTGTGCAGGGGGGGGTTGTGCTGGGGTGTGCTGGGCGCACCGGGGTGCGTCGGGCGTGCAGGTGTGCTCGGGGGTGCTGCTGGGCGCGCACACCGGGAGCTGCACCGGGTGTGCTGGGCAGCCTGTTGGGCACCTTTCGTGTTGAGTTTGGTTGAGTTGTAGTGTAGCTATGTGTGTGTTTATGGGTCGTCTAAGTAGGTTGTAGTATGGTGGTTAGTTGGGTGTGAGTCACCGGCGACGCGGGTCGCCGGAGTAGGGGGTAGCAGCAACGGAAAGGGGCTAGTCGGAGCAGTTTTGGGGTGATGGAAAGAGGGTTTCTTTTTATGTTTGCAGGGGTTATTTTTATATGTTTAGCATTTCTTTGCAAAGTGCAATTCAAAATTCAATCCTTTTAGATTGGCAAAGATTATTTTATACTCTACAAGTTGATTTTAGCTTTGCAAATTAACTTTGCAATTTGAGTTTCAACTTTGCAAATTGAGTTTCTACTTTGCAAATTGAATGCAACTTTGCAAGATTGAATTATTTTACAAAATTGATTTAATTTCGCAAGAACGAGTTATTTTGCAAAATTAGTTTATTTCGCCAAGTTAATTTCGCAAGATTCATTTATTTTTTTTGCAAGATAGATTGTTTTGCAAGGTTAATTTATTTAGCAAAATTGATTAATTTTGTTGCAAGATTTATTTATTTTGTAAAGTTGATATATTTAAGCAAGATTAAAATTTCTTCTTCCAAGTTAAAGTTTCCCTCTGCAATTTAAGCCGGTCCTTGCAAATTCAATTTCTTTTCCCTTTACGAGTCTTCGCTAGCACCAAAGCTCGTCTTTCAGACAGTACGAGTGCGCTCGAGTCAGCGCCGAGGGCAAACACCGGGGGCTGCTGTCCTGTTTTGCTGCCGCGCGCAGGCAGCGCTTGACCTGCCGTTCCAGGCACTTACGGGGATAGGATTAGAAAACTGTTTTTATAGCATAAACTAGAGTGTATGGGGAAGGTCTCCACCAAGTTTGGTGGCCATCCGAGGTCGGACGACCGAGGAATAATTTTACGAAGTCGGGGCTGCGATTCTGCACCCGAATTGGAAATAGTCGCAGAGCAGAGGGTCTTAACGAAAGAATTTCCTAAAACTGTTCATATGGGGTATTCTTCAATGTGTTGAGAACAATCCTACCAAGTTTCACCTTAAGGCGAGTCCGTTTGAGGGGCCTAAGATGCATCGGGGCACAGAGTGATAGTGCAGTATACAACGGTCAATTTTCAGCCTATTGCAAGGGCTATTCCCAGACGATCAAAAATCGGATAGGCTTGATATTTCATGGAGTTAATATTCACACCGAGAGCTTCATTACGAGCTTTCTGGATTATAAATCGGAGCTCGGACGAGGAAGATAAGTAACGACGATTTTCTTTCCAGTTGGCAAGGGATTTTACTATTCTTTCCTTGTAGGAAACGTAGACGAAGGACCACACTAGTTCCCTGAAACATAGTAGTTTTTCCAAGTGACTACTTGATGGAAGTGAAGGAAGGAACTTAGGATTTAAAGAGTCAAGCTTCACGAGGGTTACCACCGAACAAGATGGGGATAAATTCTTATAAATTATATGTTGTGAACTATAGGTGCTCTTGTGTGCAATTATTGAATGTTTTATTTATAACGCGGAGGTTGGGAGTGATATGCAAAGTAAAATGTGGTATGCTTCATGAATAATGATATAAGGTGAAGGATATGGGAAAATCCTTGTTTTCCCTTTTTCGTGATCAAGTGTTGAAACGTGAAATTGTTGATTAGTGTGAGAAGAAGTGATTTAATTTATAAATGTCGTATTTTGTGCCTTATTTCGTGACAAAGAGATTTGTGCAATAATTGCAAGATGAAAGAAGATGTTATGTCACAGTTGTATTCATGGTGGTTTAATTCCACAGATGTATTCATGGTGGCAAAGTTCCACAATTGTATTCATGGTGGCTTAGTTCCACAAATTGTATTCATGGTGGTTCAATTCCACAATTGTATTCATGGTGGTTTAATTCCATATATGTATTCATGGTGGCAAAGTTCCACAATTGTGTTCATGGTGGCTTAGTTCCACAAATTGTATTCATGGTGGTTCAATTCCACAGTTGTATTCATGGTGGTTTAATTCCACAGTTGTATTCATGGTGGCTTAGTTCCACATATTGTATTCATGGTAGCTCGAAGCCACAAAAAATGTTTTCACGGCGGCTCAGAACCGTATTTTCAAAGGCGGCCTCAAAACCGCATTTATATGCTATTGAGTAATATGTTTATGTTTGTTAAATATGTTAAAATGGCGGCAAGTTCTGCAAGATGTAAAAATGGTGGCTAAGTTCCGCAAGACGTATTTGGCGGCGAGTTCCGCAAGATAAAAATATTTTCACGGCGGCTCAGACCTGCAAAGTTTTCCAAGGCGGCTAAGACCCGCAACTATGTGCTTGATGAATTATATGTCTATGTTTCCTGTTATGTTTTAACTACTCACAAGTCCCACCCCACTGAGTGTCTTTATACACTCACCCCTTTTTATGTTAAAATGTTTCCAGCTTAAGGAATCATTGAGCATGGTGTGCAAGTGGTGGATGCTGGTAGCCGATGTTTTAAAGAATGCAAAGGAGTTTTACTGGAGTTGAAAGAGGTGTTATATTATTTAATTGTATAGAAAGTGCTCTTAAAATCTTTTTGGAAAAAACCTAGTTTGCAAAGTTGTACAGTTTTAGCTGTATGATTATAAAGAAAAGAAAAAAAAATATATTACTCTTCCACTGTATACGATTTACGTTTTATAAAATAGGGATGTTCGAATTGATTTATCCTTATTTGCAAGTTTTAAATTACCATGAAAATACATGATTTATCGAGTATCTGGATGCCCAAATGAAAAATTTATTAAACTCCGATATTCTACAATAATTTACAAGAACGGAGCGTTACAGTCCACCTCCTATATAAATATATATAGGATGAATCGTGTAGAAGTTCTACAATAATTTCAAGAGATAAGTAAAATAAAATGAGATTTGAGCAAAAAAAATTGAAATTTCAAGGGTTAAGAAATTAAATTCTATAATAATTTAACCAATAAAATTATTTAGGCATTCAACAAAATAAGTTTTTCCATCTCTTACCACAACATTTTTTTTTTCATAATTCAAATCTTAAGTATAGATAAACAATTCGTAAATAAAATGCCAAATTATTTATCAATGTTTTCCAATTTAACACTACCACATCACATATATAACTTAAGACATAATAAATCAACAATAATAATTAAAAAAAAAAAACCAAACAAATAATATAAAGAGAGCACTTTACCTTGAAATTCTAAGGAGAAGCAATTGGGAGAAATGAAATTAGGGTTTGTGTATGTGTGAAAAAAAGAGGGGAAACTTAGAGGTGAACTGGTGAAGAATGAATGAGAAAAAAAAAATACACAAAAACTCATATGAGACGATCTCACGAATAGTTTCCGTGAGACGGAGCCCCATCAACACAAATAACATGTTAATTGTAGGGTTTGGATGGTGGGTAATTGGGTTGTGGGTTGATCCGTCTCACGCAATGCATTAAAGTTCCGTGAGACGGTCTCACAAGAGACTTACTCAAAAAAAATTGTCTAAGAGTCCTATAAGTTTGGTGTAATCTTTTTTTTTTAATAAAAAATGTGAAAAGACGAAACTACCCCTAGTATTTTTCAAAAATTTCAGTGGGCCCCACTGGCCCTGCAGTGCGTCGGTCACTGTGTAGAACTATAGAGGCTGGGACCTCTCAACCTACTGATTTTGAGCAGAACATTAATTCATATATTTATTAAGAGCAATAACATAAATGGTGGACGAAAATGGACAACTTCTAAAGGGTTATGAACTGTATTTTATTACCAAAAATATATATTAGTTCAGAAAAGGTTTTTTTAAGCCTAAAATGATTTGATTTCCTTCTGATATAAAGTAAAAGGATTTAATACTTTTTCCTAATTATTTGATTTTGAATAAATTTTTTACCTTTTTTTCCCGAGAGAATTAAAACTTGTCACGCATCTAATTTAATTAAGGTGGCCACATGATTTTAGGGTTTATTTGGATAGGTGATTTGAGAAGAGATGATTTGAAATCCATGGTATAAAATCCATTGATAGTGTTTGAATGAGTGTGAACTTATAATTCATCATTTTCATTGTAAACTAATTTTTATGTCATTTGAGAGGATTTCAAATCCACTCCAACATGAATCATGAATTTGTAGTTCATTCATTTTAAACTCTAAATTTCAAATCAATATATTCAAATACAAACCGACCAACTTCGTTGTTTTCTTCAATTTCCGGTAAAGGGTAACCGTTATTCAATAACATAATTTCAGATCAATTTTTCAGAATATAGAAAATATTGGAATGCGGTGTATTCTCTTGGTGGCTTAAGGGGGGCTTAGTACCCGATTTTTTTTAATATATAAAGTAAAGTATATTTTTGAAACATTGAATTATTAATTGTTGGTTATTTTGTTAAAACATATTACAATCGTGAATTTGTGATACTTATAGTAAATTATTTGGACATTCTTTGCATCTTTCATAATACTCTTTGTTGATTATTATTATGACAGAAAAATATATTGATTACTTAATTTGGATATACAAAATTCGGATACTGGGCACGCATAACACCTACCTTGGATAATGTGTAGACAGCAAGCAATCACCCTAAAATAACTATATTCTGATTCATAGTCCTTGGTCTTGATTTTACTTGTGTGGTAGTGTGTTGAAATTGGAATTTACAATAAAAAGTCTTGAATGCTATAAATGGAAGAATGTCTATATGAATTATGAAAACCTCAAGTTTGATATCACACTAAAATTTTGCAATGGTTTCCCATGACACCTGGTTCAACTTACATTTTTATCCCATTGTTTTGTCATTTGTGATTAATTAGGCGAATTTTAGTGATTTTCAACAAAATTTGGATACAATTTCAATATATTTAAACATTCATGTCTAAAATTGAAAATATTGTTCAACGGTATCACTCAATTACTGGACGAATTTTGAATTTTTCTGGGTTTATGTGTGGTAAAAATGGTACAGCTCTTGCATTCATTTTCTAATAATGTAGTTCCTTTTTTTCTTTCTTTATTCTTTTCTTCTTCTTCTTTTTTGGCAAAAAGAGTCTCACTGTTACAAATCGCAACAATAGTCCCACTATTATTTGCTAAGACAATCCACAACTAGGATAACAATAATCGATATAAATATATAGGCAAAAACTTGTGTGTTCCTGGGATCCGGCGTGTGGGTCGTTCCCACGCGCGCCGACATCATAGTTAGTGTGTGCCGCGCGCACACCTTTTATATATAGTGTATTTTGCGAAGGTATTAGGTTTATATTCTTGAGGTATCACGCATTTACTTTTAAGGTATCACACATTTACTATTAAGATATAGTGCATAAACAGCGATGTTTTCTTCTTTTTCCTCTCTTGTTTTGTTTTCTCTATACTTTTTCTTCTAAATCTCTTTTCTTATCGATTTTTTATTCTTCTTATTTATTTTGTACATTCTTTTTCTTCTTCTCTATCTTCTTATTCTTATTCTTCTTCAAATCTCATGGAGTCATTTATGGGGTTTTTTCTTCTTCCCCTTCTTTTTTACTCATTTTCATAGATTTATATATTTCAAATCACAATGTATTACAATAATTTTAAAACATTGAAAATCAATTATTTCAAATAATATGAAATCATGATTTATAGAAAATTTATGGAAAAGGAGGAAATCGCGATTTGCAGAAATTTTAAGGAAGATGATGATGAAACATTTGAAATTTTAAAATTTTAAGGTATTAATGTTTATAATATAAGGTATTACATATTTACCTTTAATGTCACACCCCGTTTTCTTACATAAAAAAAAATTATCAGAGTTTTCATTTGGGCGTGAAGAAAGAAGGGGAAGAGACGTGCATGATATAAAACAGAAACATTTGGAAACAGAAAACATACGATTTTTACATAAATAAAACCTCGGCATCTAGCCGAAGTAAAACATTGTAGCGGAAAAATATTAGGATCCATCATCCATAAGATTAAAGAAGTTATACTTACAAAACGAGAATTTTATAATCGTTATGTGACAAAAGATAAAATATAAAAAAAAATCCAAATAGGGCACCATCTCTTTCTCTCTAAAGCTCAACATGCTCGTCATCTCCTGTAACATGAGTCGTCTCTTGTAATGTGAGTACAAAATAGGGGTGAGTGCGTTAAGAGATCAAAATCATCAATGATAGAATCTATTGAAAATTCTCGAACTATCTCTTTCTCGATATATGTGACCAAGTAAGTCAAAAGAAAATCATCTTTCATTTTGTTCCTAAGTCGTGTCTTCACAATCTTCATAGTAGAAAATGCTCGTTCTGTTGTTGCTGTTGAGACAGGAAGAGTTAGCACAAGACGAATAATTCTATCAACAAGAGGATAAATTATAGACTTTTCTGTCTCTGCTAGCACTTGGCATAAGTCTGCAATTGTTGACACATTTTGCAACTTTGAGTTTTTGTGTGCATCAATTTCAAAATGCTCCAATTGAATTTTCAAATGCTCCTTTTCTTGTGCTGTAAAATCATCAGGATAAAACTTATTCACAAGCTTGCATATGTCTTCAACTCGAAATGATTTATAATCATCTCGTGGATCCAAAACGGAGCTAAGGATAAGTAATTCCACCATATCATCCTTAAAATGAAAATTCATTTCTTTGAACAACAAATCCACAACAGAGATGAATATATCAACACGATAGTGATGCTCAACTGTTGGGTTATCTCTTTGATGGCGAGACCGGCCTCGACCTGCTTTGTACTAAACATTGAAATCCGGAACCTCCACATCATGTTTTTCACAAAGCAATGTCACTTTCTCAAGTAAGGAATTCCACCTACATTCTCTATATTTTTGGAGAAGTGGTTTTGTTGATGACACCAATTGCATTGCATTCAGTATATCTTGAGATTTACGCTGCAAAGCTTGACATAAATCATCAGTAATTCCAAGCACATTAATCATAAAATGCATGACAAATATAAACTCAAAGGATGTCATCCTATCATACACTCCATCAGCTTTACTTCTTTGAGTTAGATTCCCAGATTTAATGATGTCTCATAGAACAACACAAACCGAATCAAACATCCTCGCCAAACTATGAAGAGAAGTTAAATGAGAGCCCCATCGAGTATCTGTAGGAATTATAACTTATGAGGTATTATAAATAAATTGGGCTTATAGTTTTAAATCTATTTAACTTATTAATTTACTACAATCAAATAAAATATGATTTAACAAATTATGGACTAGTTATTCACAAATTTCTCTGATTTTATCACAGTTTTATTTTACTATCATTGCTAAATCATATTTTTAATTACAACTTAAGAGGGGCGAAATTTTAGAAATTAAGGGGGGCGAACTCTTAAAAATTAAATATCTAAATAACAAAGTCTATATATAAATTGAAATTTTATAAAAATTCAAGCGGGGCGACCGCCCCCCGCGCCCCCCTAAATCTGTCCCTGGATAGTTTACGTGTTATATCCAATTTGTGAACTCAATATTTTCTATTTTATTGTTCTAATTTTTAACGGGTTTGATGAATTAAATTTAGAAAATTTATTAGATTGTTCAATTGAATAAATTAATTAAAGAACATGATTTAGTTTATTAACATCTAAGGAAAAATTCTCGGGCTAGAATTTCTGAAATTGTGTGATGGAAAGGTATTGCACTTATATCGTGAATAATATGAGGGGTAATTCAACTGAAAACTAGAATCTATAATTTTTTTTAGATTTTTTTTTTCATTTATTCATGTTTTATAGTTGTTAGATGTATTATCTCTTTATTTCTCTTTGAAACCGCCCTCCATTCGTTTGTGTTTGATTTAATACGAAATACATCAATATATTCTCATTGTGAAATCGACTCTTATTTACTCTTACTATTAGTTGGTGAGATTAGTGAAGGAATTAATTAATTTTCCATATTGTGAGAGCGCGGTCAATATAAATAAAATAAAATCAGGTGGAACGCACATAGATTTCACTAGTTAGTAAGAAATGCAAATCATAGTATTTCCACACATTGCTATCATTTAAAGTTCATTTCTTTGATTTGGATCAATGATGAATACAATTGTTCAACCATTCATACTCTAACAGGTTTTATATTAAATTAGAGATTATTAAATATCTAATAGTCAAACACTTTTCATCAGTACCTAATATCCTACATTGTTTACCTTTTTATGATATCTCTTGGATATGTTTGTTTTTTCTTATTAAGTGAGTTACTACACATGGCATTGCCATTATCATTTATATCAATATAAAAGTCATGTAACTTAGTATTCATTAACTCAATCTTGGTTTGTCTCTCTTGGATTCAATGTTATATCATCACAATTTTTTTTTCCACTACAAATATTTTTCATATAGACAGGAGGTTAGCATATCAATTTATGATAGGGCATATATATCAAGTCTCATAAACAACAATTAAATCTAAACAATATACTGATAGAAATTTATATAAGAACAGTTTACAAATATTATTTTTTAAATAATGCACATAATGTAAATTTTCTTGAGAACAATTCTTTATGCTAATTGACATAATAAAATAAACTTTCTTACCTGAAACTTGTTAAAATGTGATCATTCACTGATTGCAAATCCAAAAAGAAAGAAGTATATATAAAAAAATAATAATAAGTTTTTGATTTGTACATCAAACTTATACTAACAATATTTTCTAAAATTATTAATTAAAAAAAAAAACCCAATCTTTTCAATTCATTTCAAATTGAGATGTTTAGAAATTCTAACATTTTCATCTATAGATTATTAATATGGAACTAATTCTAGTGCAAGATTCAAAATATTAAAGATTTTAGAAGAAGATTTATCAAAATATGTAATATTTTAAGAAAGAGTTTGAATTGTAAATGAACTCTTTTTTATAATCAAATATAAAACAAAATAAATATTAAATTACCTTACTGTCCTTAAAATTTAAAACTTTCAATTTTATTATTTTCTTTTCTGTATATTTATATTGAAAAAACAATTGTAGATATATATATATATATTCTTAAGCAAAAACCATTCGGGATGGGAGGATTAAGGAGACCCTCAACATTTATATTTCTCAGATCTAAAGTAGCTTACAAAATGTTTACAGTAGAGCATAAACTTTATCAACATAATAAGATATTATATGTAATCTAAAGAGAAACACCTAATCAAAACAAGCTATTTATGAAATCTAAAGTTAGGAATTTGCCAACTATCAACAACAACAATCTTTTAAACTACTACGAATTGAAATATCAAAAAATTACGCTTAATCACGATTTTATACATTAACATTGGCTAAGTGATCAGTTGCTCGATTGTCTTTTAGTATTGGTGGTATTGTTGCATATAGAAACAAACTCAAACCCTTTTTTTCTAAGATTATCATCAAGAGCCAAATAATTATCGATTAATCTCCGAATGAAAGACGTATGATTAAAAGTAATAGTTTCCGGCCACATCATTAACCTTCAAATTTGTACAGGTTTATAAGGTCTCACTGACTTCCATGCAGAATTGAAAGAAAATGCTCCATTTTTAGTAAGTAGTGTCCCAATGGGATTATCTGGAGTGTCATGAAAGAAGAACATGAGAGGGGAACAAGTGCACAATGGATGAAAGATTCCATCTAG
Source organism: Scutellaria minor (assembly GCA_954870855.1). NCBI lineage: Eukaryota > Viridiplantae > Streptophyta > Magnoliopsida > Lamiales > Lamiaceae > Scutellaria > Scutellaria minor. The sequence continues at coordinate 9,872,754 of OX940729.1, forward strand.
AAGAAGTCCAAAAATCAAATACTTTCTTGTTACAATCAAATTCATCCACAAACTGATATAAATGTTGGACTCGGCTCTGGTTGTTACTCTTCTTCAGAGTCATTGCGAGATGGTTCCTCTTCTTCAGAGTCATTGCGAGATGGTTCCCTGGCACATGAAATCGATGGTTGGCGAGATGATATTGAGTTTAGGGTTTCGCATATCTTCAGAGAAGGGAATTAGGTGGTAGATTGGATGTGCATTTTCAGTGGTGGATGGCGCCATCAAGAAATTTTGGATTTTACAACCCCCTAAGACAACACTTTTCATGAAATTGGGTTGTCGTTTCCAAATTTACAACCCTTTTTCACTAAAGCGTTGTCTTTTTTAAAAAAATTCGCTCAAAGACAACGCAAATAATGGAAAAGACAACGTTTTTTTCAGAGGGTTGTGAAATGGCGTTTTTTTTTAAAAAGACAACGCTTTTTTGCAACGCTTTTTTCAGAGGGTTGTCTTTGAGCGAATTTTTTAAAAAAAGACAACCCTTTTATGCAACACTTTTTTTGCGTTGTCTTTTCATAGTACTTTTCGCCAATAGACAACCCATTGTGCAACGCTTTTTTGTACGTTGTCTTTTTGTAGTACTTTTTTGCCAATAGACAACCCATTTCGCAACGCTTTTTTTATGTGTTGTGTTAATTATAAATTAATTATTTGTTAATTTAACTAAATTTAAAAAATTTAATACATTTATAATGTTATCTTATATTATTTGCATTAATATTATCTTATATATATATGAACAAACTCATAATTTTAAAAAATAGTATTTTTTAAAAATACTATTTTGAATTAATTAAGAAACTACACCTAAGATATTACTCTCACCTTTAATTTTATATAATAATACAAAATTTAACTATTATTTTAAAACATAATTTGAAAATTATGTTTTATAATTCATAATTCATAAATTATATATGTTTATATAAAATAAAAATAAATATATAATAGTTGTTTGGTTTTAAAATTAATACAAATTAAAAACATAACTTATTTTAAACAATTAATTTATAAAGTAAAAAGAATAAGATCTATATAAATCATTTATATCAATTAAAATTAAAAATATATATAAAAAAATTTATTGCATAAAGCCAAGGTCGAACCATAAACTCAAGTGGGAGGACATCACCAATTTTACCAAACATATAATTGTATTTCATTTTCCAACAATTAATATTAATACTCAAATGATTAATTCTTATACACAATTAATTTGGACTTAGGTTTTTTCAAATACGTACCCAAACTGCTTCGTCCCTTTCCACCCCCACCAAAATCCGCTCAATTCTCCATCCCAATTCTCTATCCCTATCCACCACCAAAACCCACCACCGCCGCTCAACCCACCACTGGTTCTGCAAAGGGGGTTAGAAATTCCCCATCTCATTGGGGGTGGAAAACGAATCGACATCTCGAGATCTTCGACTTAGCTCCCAAAGGTAATCCACCCGGCCCCTTTCGTGTGAATTCCCCAGCGGCGAATAAGGTGCTTACCGTTGATCTACCACATAGGCAGTCCTCTCGCACGGCCCACCCGTCTACTACTAGGTTCGGGACGTCGCCGCTGCCGCACAGTCACATCGCCGCGACCCTCTCTATTCTGTCTTCCTCTTGCCCCGCCGCAGGTTCGCCACTAACCTCTCTCTCTCACACACACTTGATTTTGGGATAAATTAACTTGTTCTAAAGTTAGAGTTTAACATCACTTGATTTTACCTGGGGCTGTGATGATCGAACAATTTGCCTACATTGTCTGATTTTATTTCTTGAAGGAGACTCCCATTAGTTCTGAGGCCTCAGATGTAATCGCAATTTGCTGGTGCATACTTTAATGTGTTTGGATTTAGGGCTTTGAGATTCATAAATTAAAATGATATTTAGTTTGCTGCTGATATTTGTTTTCCACGAGACATTGCTTATTGCTTGATATTTGATATAGAGCAATTTACTTAGCAGCAATAATATTTAGTTGTGCAATTTTGTTTTCTTTAATTGTTTGGCATTTGTTAGATTAAATTTGTTATGCAAAGTGCTTGGGTTTCTACTATTTGTGGTAATAGAGAATTGCTCTCGTAATATCATGCCATCCTCATTCTTTGTCGTCTCATACGGATCAAGTTTGTGTGCTGTCATGTCACTGCTGTGGATAGAATACAGATGAGAATGGAATTGAATCTGAATGTGGGTTCTGTTCTGAAGGTATTAACTGTTAAAATGGGATGGGATTTCACGACTCTCAAACGAGTTGATATTAGCATAGAGTTATTGGTTTGATGAAGAGTAGAGTTTATATCTTAAATTCAGATAATGAACATTAGATATGTATATGTATTGAAGTTAATTTACAGATGAAGAACACTGAAGAAATAGAAACAAGGATATGTGTGGTTTGTTTGTTCAGCTGATAGAGGTTGGAATGTGATGATGATGGTGGTGATGAGACATTTTACTCAACTCTATTTGAAAACCATTCATGAGTCGAGCAGATGGAAAGAAGGACATCTTGTCGTCCTTTAACTGCTACCACCAGTAGATTCATATTTTCTTCATTCAGCAAAGGTAATGAAGAAAATAACAGGAAACTTGCTGCTGTATAAATTCAATGAAAATACCTTAATGTGGTGAGGAAGTAATGTAGGAAGAGAGCAATCTGAAGGTGAGCCAACTCAGCCCCGGGACAAAACCTACCCCCTCCACCAAATGGTGCAAAATATGGATTGCTCCTCCAATTTCTCTTCTCCTATTTGTAGTGAGTCGTCATAAGTATTTCTCTCTTAAACTGGATATTTAGAAACATGTTCAAGATAGCTAACCTGAGTTTCTGGTTCCATCCATCTCCATGGATTGAAACTGAGAGAATCATCATAAACATTTTCATTTAAATGGACTGCTGAAAGAAATGGTACCACAAAGCTTCCTTTAGGAATTACATAATCTGCAGACAGTACAACCAGATGATACATAGGAGAGAATTTAGACATGACTTGTTGATTAACTGAGTTTCTAGCTTGTCAAGAGAGCTATGGTGAGTTAATTACCTGGATATTCTACGTTTTCTTTGGCTTCTCTCATCAACCAAATTGCAATGCCACCTAGTCGTAGAGTTTCATCAATTACCTGTGGAAATGAATGACCCATTACAGGTGAGTCTTTTGATGGTTCAACTTCACTTTTGCAAGAGTTCATACCATTGATACACTCTCTTATACAAAACGAGGACTTACACATTGAGTGAAAGACATAGCTTTGTAATCTTGCCAACTGAGCATCTCCCCACCTCCTTCACTTTTTAGACTCTCCTGCTCATCCTATACTTACAAGAATTCGAAAACCAAGTAGCTCAGGAGTTAGTTAGCGAAACTTTTGATGAGAAATGGTTGAAAAAATCATTGTTGATCTTTGGATTGTACCAGCAATTGCATCATGGCTTTAGTACATCAAATTGAAAAAGATGTGTTTAGTATTGTATAGGATGCAAATAGCCCCACCCAAAAATCAATCTCCATACCCAGGCACTAAAGGATACTTAGAATGGCCCATTTTGTTCCTTGTCCAAGCAACATCAGCAAAACAAACTCCACAGTACACTATGCTTATAGAAACTATCTAATCTTAGAGAATACTTAAAATCATGAGAATGTATACTATATTCATTGAATTAAACTTGAACAAAATTTTCTTCGCTCAAGAAACAAATAGAGCACTGAGCACCCTCGCTACATTTCTGTTCACTCTGTTTTAAAATTCATACATGTTGTTTAAAACTCTGTTTAAAAAAGTAAAAAAAATAGTGTTTGATGTTCAACATTTAGGCAGGTCTTTAGGAGGTGGTAAAATAGACTGCTTAGGGCCTTTTCCATTGTCCACCAAGAATGCCATTTTTTGCCCCCGTTGTATGCACTTCCAAATGGCAATGCATAAACCAAACTCCTCAATCTATGACAACGTTGGAAATCATCCTTAATTATAGTTCTCTCCTTCTTTCTTTTATTCCAGCACATTTATAAATTAAAATGTAATTTAGCCATCTTTATGTCTAACTGAAGTAAACAAAATATTTATACTTACAGGTACAAGAGCATAATCACCCCCATATTCTTCTTTTACAAATTGGAAACACTTTTCTGTAAACTTCCAAGTGGCAGGTTGAAGCCAGGTAAGAATGGTAACAAAGTGTATCTCATTTTTTTCCATCATTATTATATACTTATTTTGATAAATTGTACTTGTTTATTGATTTTATTAAGGATAGAAAACTTCTGTTTCAATCATCTTGTTCGAGCTGGATTGTATTTAGCTTAGTTATTGTGTTGTCCTCTATTCATCTTCACATAAATTGAGGGCTTGAAAAGGAAACTATCTAGCAAACTTGCTGCTAATTCACCTTCTCTTCAGCCAGATTGTCAGGTAATGTGTTGTTAGTTTAGAGTATCAGAAGTTGATTGCGAAATTGTGAAATTTGCTCAATTTGCTATGAAATTTACCTTTGGCTATAGAAGCTTGATATTAGAACAACGTTGTTTAAGTCAACTCACATGATCATTCCAAAGCAGATCTAGTAGCTGCATGGTTGCTGCATCTAAATAATATTAATCAGGGTTCCAAGTTAAACCACCTAATTGACCATCACAATATAAAACTACTTGTTAAGTTTCGGACATACACTATTGATATTTGTTGATACTATCATCTGGATATATATTCATATATATATAATGCAAATATTTATTTATTATAAATCTGTATTATATATTTTATAGATATTTTAGTAGGCTTTGGATTCGAATTAGTGTGTTGGTATTTACACGGATTTAAGACAAATAAGAATTCATGCATCTCTTATTAAATGAGTACCTTATCTACTCTTATCCATAATTATATTAGATGATATGTTTACAGTAATATTTATTATTTATAAATTGATCTAATTTATGAGGTGTATCCCTAATTGTCACGCCCTAGTTTCTTCCATACAAATATATCCGAGTTTTAATTAAAAACAGAGGCGTGCAAAAGAAGAAAGAGACAAGGGACAATCAGAAGAAGAAAATGATAGAAGACATCAGAATCTTTCTCATAACATATCGGACTCAGCGATTCCATATCATACAAAACATCGGTCACAGCCGATTCTCAAAATGTCATCACAGCGGAATAAACATCATCAGGATCCATCGTCATCAGAGATTACAGAAATTATATATATATTACAAAAGATTGTGATCATTGTTTCTCAAACTTCTTAAAAGACATTTTATGAAAATCCCAAAAGAATGGCACCATCTCTCTCTACTGCTCTACTATTCGTCATCTCCTGTAGTGTGAGTACAGATTAAGGGGTCAGTGCATGGAATACACTGGTGGAGATAAACTCTGCATCTTATAACATTCGACAAAGATATATATATATAGTAATTCGAAAGTTCACGACAAGGAGGCACGTTGTCACAACACGTAAAATTCACAGCAGGCATTAGAAATGGTAGGGGACAAATAGGTGCGGGTGTTCCCCGTCTTATCCTATAGAAACGGTCTCATTACCGTAGGTGTATTTTCAGGACCACCTAACCCTTTGGAGTAGTAGAAAAGAGTGAGGACAAAATGCATGATCAGAGGTGGACCGCAGCCCATGCACAATAATAATATGGCACAGCACTTATAGTACACAGCATTTAGCATTTCTCAAACGAGCATCAAAATAGGGAAAACAGTAAACAGATTAAGAATTAGAAGATACCCCCACCTCGATAAGAGGTTATCACGTGTTCTGACAGGATAAAGAGTCAAGCCTAATGCGTACGATCCAACAGATAGCCTACAAAAGTACCGCGATATCTTAGATCCTTAAGAGATTAAAATATGGATATAAAAATAAAGGAAACGTTCGATCGAGAAGGCGGAACGGGTAAGGAAGACTCGAAGATTAAGGCTATCGAGACGTGTGAAAGGAAAACTTGGTAAAAGGGTTGACCCGACCGGGGTCCCCGACTCCCGACAAAGCAACGAAAACAAACGACTCGAAACAACCCACGAAAACACTTGCCGGTACGCCCACGACGTACCCGACAACCCAACAAAACCCCACACACACTTCTCTCTCTCGCACGGTCGTGCAAAATTGCCCACGACCGTGCACCACCTTCCAGTGGCCGCGCACGGTCACTCACCCCTGGCGCACGGTCATGCCCTATAGCACGGTCGTGCCCCAGCGCACGGTCGTGCCCCAGCGCACGGTCCTGCGCGCAGCAGCCCACACAGCAGCGCCACCTTCACCATCTTCTTCCTTAAGCTTTGGCCGGCGACTCCCGTCGCCGGCAACACCTCTACCACCATATCCGGCAACCTCCAACAACACACAAAACAACATCTCAAGCAAGAACAACACACACACAACACACACACCAAACCCAAGTTTTTCCACCCCAATAACCACACAAACCCAACTCCGGCCATACCGCCCCTCCGGCGGCTCCACCACCTCCAACCCACAGACACACACTCCGGAATGGTTATCTACCACCCCGACAAGGAAGACGAGAGAGAGAAAGCAAGAAACGAGGAGAGAGAAAAGGTGATGGACTCAAAACAAGGTTTTTGGGACGGTTGACCGGCGATTTGCCGGCGATCCGACCGTCAGAACGGAGAAATAAGACCGTCAATAGACTCGTCTCGACGAGAGCTACGACCTATGTGAAAACCGTTCGATTCCGAGACGGTTGACTTTTCCGGCCACCGGCGGCGGCGGCGGCGACCACCGGAAAAAGAAAGAGAAGAAGAAGAGAAACTTACGTGTTTTTTCGATTATGAGCTCGCGTAACTTATCGATTTAAAAACGTCCTATATATACTTCTCCAAGAATGACTACTATTCACCATAAATATCTCGTATTCTACCCTTCACATACGTCTCGTATACGTCGTATTCTTTGTTCCACTATTTTCTTCACTACTCGAGCTACGAAACTCCGATCGACCTCTAGTTCATTTCTATTTTCTCGTTTTTCCGTTACGCATCTCATAATATAAAAATCTTCTAGGTTCCATGTCTAAAAATTACGTTATTCCAAATCAGCGTCAAACACATATCTGTAACGCACATAAATAAATTTAAACACCCAAAATTAACACACATAGAATTATCTCAATTACAGGTTTAATTATTTAATTATCCAATTATGCTTGTTTTGTCCTGGACGCTACACTAATTATATTAGATGTTATGTTTACAGTAATATTTATTATTTATAAATTGATATAATTTATGAGGTGCAACATATAATTTTGTTATCAAACTTATTTTGGTTTGTATAATTTTGTGATCAGATTGTCACCATGTTGAAAAAAGGTTGATCAAAATTGCTTTGTTGATAATAAAGAATCGAGGGGTCGTTGGCAGGGGATTGAGAAGAGTGACCCGGAATTGCAGCTTGAATTAGGAGAGGAAGAGTTAACTGTTGTGCTTAACGTTAGGTTGTTTAACCCAATTTGGATGGTTATTTTAGTCATTTTGATCAATATTATATTTATTACCATTTTTGTTTTGATATTGGTATTGGTGTTGTGTTAATTGAGCAGATATTAAATAAATTTTGTAGTTAGATTAATTACCTTATCTGAATTGTTGCGATATATCTGCTGATTATAACAAAATGGTCAGGTATCAGAGAAGTTAAAGTTGATTGCAAGTGGTCCCAAAAAAGATGTGTTGAAGTACTCTAGTTACATGATTAATGAAGTTACCTATCATATGAGGGAGCGTGATAGTGTACGAGCTGTTCAAAACTCGGGAGTCAGTTTAGTTGTAAAAACCATGCAAGTGGCTAGTGCAAAGGACAAAAATCCAGTTGTGACGGACATGGTTTATTATGGAGTTATCGAAGAGATATGGGAACTTGATTACCACGATTTTCGCTTGTCAATGTTCAAATGTAATTGGGTTGAGCACAATAATGGAATTAAAATAGATGATCTTGGTTTCACAACAGTAAACCTCAATAGAATTGGATTCAAATCCGATCGGTTTATATTGGGTAGTCAAGCTAAACAAGTCTTCTATATTGAAGACTCTCGAGATCCTGCATGGCATGTTGTACTTTCAACCCCCAATAGAGAGTATTTTGATCACATTTATGGTGATGATCTAGAAGCATATAACATGGACCATCAATGTTTTACAATGGGGATGCCCCCATTAGAAGTTGATGGTACAGATGAGAATGAGACATCATGTGTACGTGAAGATTGTGATGGGATTTGGATTGATAATTGCACTTCCTAGTTCTGTAATTATCTTTTTGGTATATAACCTCTGAACTTATTGCTTTTCTCTTATGATATTCTACTTGTTCGTTAAATATTTACCAACTAACCTAATCTTATCTATTTTGTAGGTTCGGATCATGGTGTATCATACGAGGGCTTCTACAAAAGAAGATGAGATAATTGAGAAGAGTAAGAATAAACTACAAAAGGAAAAAAATCTAGCAAGTTCAGATGAAGTTGATAACGATTTGGGAAGCTCGGATGATGAGGGCAGCACAAAAACTAAAGGGAAGAGTACAAGCACATCAAGACAGTATAGGGGTCGTACTTACATGCATGCTCTTGCGATACAAAGAGCTCAATGTAAAAAAAAGAAAGTCTTGTTCAATAACATTGGTCAGCCCATTGGGCCTTTTGGTGCTGAAATGCAGAGTTACATTGGAGTGTTAGCTCGAGAAAAGGTCAAAATAACACTTGATGATTGGAGGGAGGTGCCGACCGATGTCAAGGAGAACATATGAGAATCTGTTAATGTAAGTGCTCGTAATGTTTTATTGTATTTTTTAATTTCTCATAAGAATATGTTGTTGCCATGGTTCTAATTGCTCATTATTTTATAGTTGTTGTTTGATGTTCCTCCTTCATGGAAGAAAGGGTGTTTGTCTTCAGCTAACCAGAAGTGGCGTCAATACAAGGTAAGACTCACGAATAAGTTTGTTTTAGAGTAAATGATCCTAAAAAGTTGAATACTCTACCCATTAAATCTGGTATTGAGCAAGTTGATTGGAGTAATTTTGTGATCAGTCGACTATCAGAAGAGTTCAAGGTAAGATTCAACATATGATGCTTAAGTGATATTTTACGTCATTGGTGTCTTATGATTGTTAATCAATTGATGTAGACAAAGAGTCAGGAACAAAAGAAGCGAAGAAGTCAATTGCAATATCCACATAAGTTTTCTCGTAAAGGATATGCACGTTTGGCTGAAGAGTGTGTAAGTCTTTCATTTTTTATGGATTATTATTTGGATCATCATTCTCATATTGAAGTCTTATTTTATATAATATGTTATTGGTTGTAGGCTGCTGAATTGGGCAATGATGATGAAATCAACAGAGCAATTTTATGGATGAAAGCACGATTGTCTAAAGAAGGGGAAATACAAGAAGAGAGTTTAAAAGAAACAATTACGAAGATTGTGAGTTTTTTTATTTCTAATATATTTTCTAAGCAACACTCTCTCTTACCTATCCATCACATTTATTGCTATGTTGTACCTAATTTACTTCGTAGGATGAGTACATACAACAAAAAGAAGAGGGTAAATTCAGCATGGAAGGTAAAAGAGATGGCATCCTTGCAAAAGCTCTTCATTCACAAGAATACTGGGGACGTTTGAGGGGGACCAGAGGTCATGTCACTCCCTCAACTTATAGTGCTTTTCGTCTAGGATGCTGGTGGAAAAAGATTTGCTTTTACAAGAACAACGAAAGATAAATTCAGAACTCGATGCACGAGTAAAAAAACTAGAAGCACTGATTTTGAAGAATGCACCTACACATGGAGTTGATAAAGAAGAGAAGGGCAGTTGTTCAGTTAAACTCCCAAGGCCCTTAATGATGGAGGATGAGAGAGTCAAAGATGACAAACCACAAGTTAAGAAGAACCACCATCAAAATGAAGATTCGAATGATGATCTCAAAATTGTTCCGAATAATTGGCCAGCAAAGGTAAACCCTTTTTTCATGTTACACTACTTATATTTCTGTAAATATAGTTGAATTATCTCTATAACCTAATCGACATTGTAGGGTGAACCAGTCGCATTAACGTTGACATCTCAAGCGGATATTGCTGCTTATAGCACAATTATCAAAGTGGGTGGAGCTAATCAATTCCTTCATGGTAATCTTTTACCTGAAAATTGCATGAGTGTATCCATTGATCAAGCATTGGATCACGACGCCCCTTTGCCAATTCCTGGAGAATGCAATAGCATTGGTGAGGCAGTAGGTTCTCTTGTTGCTTGGCCATCCCATTTGATAAAACCTAAAGTGAAGGTAATACATTTTCAAGGCCCTTATATTACATTAATTTTTTAGTAGCTAGCTCCGTAAATATAGAGATCTACTGACATATCATGCTAATACAATGTTTAGAAACCTAGAAAGAAGAAAATCGTGAACAAAGACTTACCTACCGTTGATCTATCAAGTATGCTAAAGCCATTACACATGCTATATTACTATACTAAGCTTGTTATTCAGAATGGAGGCAATGTACAGATAGAGGTTGATCATGAAGTATTTGGACGCGAGTTCAACATATTTGTTAACATTGAAGACATAGTTCCATTCTGTCAATTGGAGCCAATCTCATATGTATGTGTGGTTGTTTATATATGGTAAGTAAGAGTTCAATTCTTATTGTTATCATTAGTATTATCATTATTATTATTATATTTAACATTGTGGTTTTTTTCATTCGAAAAAATGATGGTTAGGCATCTCTACAAAAGGTTGGTAAACGAAAACAAGCTTCAAAACTTCAGATTTGTGGATCCATATGAAATAGGACACTTGCCATCAATAAAAGGTGATCAAGATTTTCAGGAGAATGAGATGGAACGAAGGGCATGTGCTCTAGCAAAATGGTTGAGTGGTACATTGCCTAGCCAATTAGTTTTGGCACCTTGCAATGTAGGGTAAGCTTTGATTTGCTTTTTGGTACTCCATATCATGATACAGACACGTTTTGCTGAAACTATTTGTTTGAAAGAAATTGCACTTCAAAGATGTTATCTATATATGAGTGAAGATGGAAAATGAGACAAGGTAAGTAGTAAACTGCATGATAGATATTTTCTTATTGATCTTACGTACTTATTAACAAGGTAATTATAGTAAATATAACTTCGAGTGGCTGAGTTGGAGAGTTTCAGTTTTGATAATTATAGTAACTGTTAACAAGGTGATGCAACCTTTTGTTTTGTTGATTTCGAGTTTGAAGTTGTGACTGATTTGTTTTAATCCTTAATTCCATAGATTCCATTGGATTCTAACTGTCATCAACCCCCACAAGCAAACTTGTCATTTGTTGGACCCTCTTTATCATCGCTTGCATGATCAAACTTGGAAAACGATTGTTGATTTGTAAGTTTCAATTTAATAAGTTTAGCACATTTCTGTTCGCTTAATTTATGTTGCATGTATGATGAATAATACATTGTTTTTTCATGAAGGGCCTTGAGAATGTTCAATACAGAAATTGGAAAGAACGGGAAAAAACAACCTACATGGGAAGTAGTCAAGGTATGTATGGTGAAGATGTGAATGAAGTGCGTTTATACTCATGTTGATATTTATTTTATCATCACCAAGCATATATATATATATAAGTAAGTTGATACTCATATATTGTAATGTAGGCTCCTTTGCAACCTGATTCCAAACAATGTGGTTTTTTTGTGTTGTGGTACATGAGACAACTTATTGAAAAAGATGCAACTGTGGACATGGCTTCATTGCGTTCAATTGTGAGTAACTAATTCCTATTTAGTATGCATATTGTATACTTCACCGAAATGAAATGAAGTTGATTATTGTATGTATTCTTTTTTCAAAGTTTACACATCTTAAGTGCTCTAGAGCTGATATTGATGAAGTTCGCGTTGAATGGGCTGATTGTGTTCAAGAACATATAAATGGGTAGAACAAGGTGAGTCCATTATTTTAACTTGCAATGCTTTGTTTTGAATATTTAATATGACCATGTTACGATTTTTAGGTGTTCATGTAAACTTTTTTCTTACATTTGACAGATTGTGGGGACGTAGGGAGTCCATGTGAAGTTCCTGATGCTATTTTTGCAAAGGTTGTGATGTTATTCAAACAAATACGCGCAACTTTGTTATTGTTTTGGAGTTTAAATTTATATATAGACGTAATGTTTTGTGATTTCAAGTGTTAGGATGCATGAGATATATTGGTGAGAGGATTCTAGAATGTGTTGTTTGATATTAACGATGTTTAGATGTTCTTGTAATGCATTTTTTAGTTTATATAATTAAATTATATTATTATATATATCCAGCAAAAATATATCAATTTATTGCAAAAAATGTGAATAAAAAGAAAAGACAACACAAAAAAGGGTTGTGATAAAGAAATGACTACACCCTAAAAAGCGTTGCATTAGCGTTGTTATTTTTAAAAAGGACAACCCTAAAAAACTGTTGCATAAATGTAATTATATGGAATAGAGACAACGGTTGTAAGCGTTGCATATATTTGTGTTGTTGTACTCAGAAAGACAACGGTTTTTTAGCGTTGCATATATTTGTGTTGTTGTACTCAGAAAGACAACGGTTTTTTAGCGTTGCATATATAGTTGCACAAAATGTTGTACACAACACTTTCGTGCAACGGTTGAAAAGCGTTGTCGTATCTAGATAAGACAACACTTTTCTACCGTTGTCGAATGGCAAATTTTTTTTTGCAACACTGGATACGACAACGCTCAAAAACAGGCTACGACAACGGGTATTACCCGTTGTAAAATCCAAAATTTCTTGTAGTGGGCTCCTCCTGATTTTTTTAAGTTGTATTTGAGTTTGGATTTGTCAGGACAAGAGTTTTATCATTTTTATTAGCTTTGGGTCTCTATGTAAAGACTTGATACTCTTTTTTCCTTTGTGGATTTTTTCCAATGGGTTTTGCTATAAAGGGTTTCAATGAGACCAAAATATCCCCTTTGTTCTCCTTTTGATTTTTCATCCTTGTAAATGTTGGATTTTTTCCTCTCTATTTAATAAGATTCCACATTTATTTGAAAAAAAAAAAATTATGTGATTCCCAAGTGGAACCACAAGAACTATTAAAAATAATATGTAGTCTGTTCATAACAAATTTAGGAGCACCAATCACCTTAAGAATGTAAAGAGGAATAAAAGAAATGACACTTTGAATTAGGGTGATTCTATTCCCAATATTTTAAGAACAATTTTTCCCAGCTAATGAGATTGTTATAGACTTTCTCAATTATTCCTTGAAACAAAGAGCACTCAATTCTTCCTTTGCATAAATGTACTCCTAAATATTTAAAGGGAGTTTTTCTTCTACAAAATTGGATAATTGCAGAATTCTATTCTTCCTATAAGTAGAAGTATTTTTACCAAAGATTATAGAACTTTTTGCAAAATTGATTTTTTGTCCAGTAGCTTGCTCAAGTAATCTAAGAAACTCCAAGAATTTTTTGAAAGTCATCACATTAGTAGAATAAAAGATCATAGTATCATCAACAAATGACAAAAAGGGTATTAAAATACCAATTTTGAAAATTTCATCTTAGGGTACAAATCCTATAACACAAAAACTCACATGAGACGGTCTCACAGATAGTTTCCGTGAAACGAATCCTTATTACCACAAGTTGAATCTATTTCCACAAATTCATATATGATTTGTTAAGTGTGGGTTTTGAATTGACCCGTCTCATCATATAAATCCTTTATACCACAAGTCTAACACATTGGAAAAAATAGCAAACAAATTGAAAGATAAAGGATCACCCAAGAATTATTAATGCAATATGATATATAAGTGATAAACTGAGTAGACCACTTAAAGAAGACCACTTAAATGATTTTATACAAAGAAGACCACTTAATATGATCATATTTAGAAACATCCAACTTCAAAATCATTTTCCCTTTTTTTTGAATAATCATTTTCCCTTCTTTAGAATAATCATTCAAGTCATTAACCAAATCCAGAGCCAAAATGATATTGTTAGCAATATTACAGGAATACATAAAGCCACTTTGAACAGGGGAAATAATTGTGGGAAGCAGAGGTGACAGCCTATTATTAATGAGTTTGGTTATGATTTTGTTAGTGATATTAAAAATACTGATAGATCTAAAATCTGCCCAAATCTTCAACTTTGGGTATAAGGGATATGATAGTACTAGTAAAACTATGAGGCATAGGACTACTAGGAAAGAAATCAATACAAGCTCCCAAAATATCCTGACCAGTAATATCCCAAAAGTTTTGAAAAACTAAAGTAGAAAATCCATGAGGACCAGTCACACTATCTTTTTACACAGATAGAAACAACTTTCCTAACCTCTTCTAAAGTAAGGGGACACACAAAGAATAAGTTACATTAGGAGTAAGAATGAGCTTAATAACTTTGAAAATGAGATTATCAATATCAGAGCCCTCAGAGCTGAACATTTTCTCAAAGAACTCACAAGAAGAAGAAGCAATTAAAGACTGATCACTAACATGAATATCACAAACTAAAATATCATAAATGTAATTTTTAAATCTTTTTTTCTTCACCAAAGCATGAAAATAGGCTATATTTGTAGTACCCGGACCAAAAACAAAGCATAATTTGTTAATTAAATAATTAAACCCTTAATTAAAATATTTTATGAGCGTTAATTCTTAATTGTCTATGTGCGTTTTCAAATATACGCTAAGGTACGATTTAGACGATGAAAACTCTAGCCGTGGAACATTGGATATTTTTATACCATGAGATGCGCAACGGAAAAACGAGAAAATAGAAACAAACTAGAGGTCAATCGGAGACCCGTAGCTCAAATGACGAAGAAAAGAGCCGAACACGAAGGTTCGGTAAAACGGAAGGGGTAGAATCTGAATGAACGGTAAAACGGAATATAATATTTTAATGAACGGTAAATTAATTTTACTAGGTAAATAGTAACTTTGAAAATCTATAAATAGGGGCTCATTAAATTCAAAAATTTTCATTTTCCGCCGTCGACGAAAGCGACGCGAACAAGTAAGTTTCTCTTTCTTCTCTCTTTCTTTACTTTTTAGTCGCCGGAAAAGTCACCGGAGTGCCGCCGGAAAAGTCACCGGAGCGCCGCCGGAAAAGTCACCGGAGCTGCCGCCGGAGTCGCCGGAGCCACCGCCGCCGGCAGTGGTGCTGGTGGTGGTGCACCGGGTGCCGGGTGTGCGATGGTGCGCGAGCATCGGGTGTCGGGTTGTGTGTCGGGGACGGGATGTGCGCGTCGAGGTGGGCGTCGAGATGGGATGCGTGCACGGGGCTGGGTGCCAGGGAGCCGGGTGCGCGTGGGGTTGGGCGCCGGGGGTCGGAGGTGCGCGCAGGTGCCGGGTGTCGAGTGTCGGGTGCGCACGGGCGACGGGAGCCGGAGTGGCCGAGAAAACTTAGCAGTCAGGAAGACGGGCACGCACGACGGGAGCCGGTGGCAGGGAAAACTCGACAGCCGAGAGGCGGGCACGCGTGGGTGCGGGCGATGAGGGCCGAGCTGCCGAGAAAACTCGGCAGCTGCCGAGTGCCGGGTGCCCGCTGCCGAGAAAACTCGGCAGCTGCTGGGTGGGCGCGCCAGCACCGGATTTTTTCACCCGACGTCGGGTGCTCGCGTGCCCCGACACACGCGACGCCGTATTTTCGACCTGAACCCCGTTTTTTCCACCATACGTCGACATCGAGTTGTTTTTGACGAGATGTCGTTGACCGAGGGTCGTGGGCCTGGTCAAAGTCAACCCTTTGACCAAAATTACCAAAATACCCCTAAATTTAAAATGCTCCGTACGAGCTCGTTTCAACTCCGATTGGGCTCATTTTTTTTCCGTTGTGATCCTTATTTCAATCTCTTTCATCTCAACCTAAGAAACTGAACTTTTACCCTTATTGCTTCAACCTCAAATTTTGAGACCCCTCGATTCGTCGTGCGTTAAACGGTCGTTCTTTCTTCGAAATTATTTATAGCTTTAAATATATTTATTAAAAATCTAAGAAACGCTATAACTTGTGTAGGTTATCAGTTGGACCGTGTTTGTGATACCTAGTACTAGCTACTCGACAAGGTGGGTGTAACTTCTAAATCTTTATCTGTTTACCGTTTTTCTAGTATATACATGAACTACGGGATACTACGTGCTGTGAATTTATTTGTTGTGCCATACTTATACTGTGATCGGACTGAGGTCCACTCTGATCATGCATTCGTCCCTGTCTCTCTTCTACTACTCTTGAGGTTTGGTGGTCCTATTGAAATGCACCAACGGTAGTGAGACCGTTATACAGCGTAAGACGGGGAAATCCCGCACCTATGCATCCCTCACCATTTCTAATATCTGTTGTGCATTTTATGTGCTGTGGCAACGTGTTGGTAGAAGTTTTACTTTCTTTCGATTGTCTGTCGTGTGTCATAAGATGCGGATGTTATCTCCCACAAGTGTATTCCATGCACTCACCCCTTAATCTGTACTCACACTACAGGAGATGAGGAGACTGATGAACCCTAGTGGGAGAGATGGTGGTGCTGTCTTGGGGAATTGTAATTTCTGAATGATGTTACTCAAACATTTTCAAACCATGGGTTAATCTATACATGTTTTGTAATATATGGACACGTATGACGAATGTGGGATCCCGATGAAATATTCCACTGTGCATATTGTGAGTATCGGTATTGAAACCGATTACTGATATGTGGATGATATATACACTGTCCTCTTATCTCTTTCTTCTGTCGTCTCTAATCTCCTTCTTTCTGTTGTGCTTTGTGTTCCTTACTATTTTCTATCTTCACGCCCGTGTGAAAACTCTAATATTTTACTAAAAGAAAACGGGGCGTGACAATATTTTTTTCTCCTTCCCTAAGACATTTGCAAGCAGATTTGCAAGTTAAAATTATACATTAATAATAGGGATGGACTCACGTATAATAATTATTTTTTCCTCATTTCCTTGTTTGCATAACAATAGAACTTGTAACTGCTTTCTTTTTTCCTTTTCATCATTCTTTTAGATAGTCTATGTGATACCTCCTTTAGGTCCTCACCCTCCTGGCCATGTTTTGAGGTAGCAAGATCTTTTCGAGATTCGCAAATTTTATCCAATTTTACCTCAAATCACTCAATTGGGTCGAAATTGCACATGAACTTACCAATTCGGGCTTTATGTGTAGGGATGTAATCAAACCGAGCCGAACCGAACTATTGAGTGTTTGAGTTTGGTTTGATTCGTTAGCGAATGAACTCGAGCCGAATTTAACGAATACATTCATTGTTCACGAGATTATTCAAGCTTAAAAGAAAAAGAAAAAGAAAATGGAATTTTGTCTTGAATTGAGAACACAATTTAAATTTAAAGTCTTAAATTGACAAAAAAAAGTTAAATTGAGCCCCTATTGAGAAACTTTAAAAATTGGTTCTAGAATTGAAAACTAATCTAAAAATTGGGTCTTGTTTCTTCATTCTTATGATCGAGTTTCAAACCTTCGTTTCGATTCCTTTCCTTCAACGTTTTTTCTACAAGGGAGTTCTATTAAAGTATATGTATCTATCGAAATAAGAATCTAAGAAAAATCTCATTTACATTTGTAGGCTATCGAGTTTAGGAAAGATCTTAAAGCTTAGCATTCAATGTATCATGAGGGATAACCACCGAACAAGGTGGGGGTAACTTCTAATCTCCAAATGCTTTACGTTTCTATATTTAATGTATAATGATGATGAACGAATGCATGCATGATGTTATTAGAATGCTATTGATAGCTATGAATTTGTTGAACCTTGTGTCTTGGGTTATGTGCTGTGTTTTATTTGTTCATGCATACGTTATGAATATGTTAAATGAGGATGAAGGTCCACAATCACGTTCTGGATGGACTGGTGGCCCGTAAAAAGCACCAACGGTATTAAAAACCATTCATAGGATATGACGGGCTGCTCCCGTACCTATTTAGAGTTGTGTGTGTTTAGGTTATGTGCTATGCATTCTACGTGCTGTGTCTAATTGTTGTGTAGCGTCCCGGATCAAAACGAGCATAATTAATTAATTAAATATTTTAACCTATGATTTAATAATTCTGTGCGTATGATTTAACTGTTTAATTTATTTAGTGCGTTTCAGATACGTGTTTTAATGCGAGGTTTAGATCGATAATTTTTATTAGATGTGGAACATAGGATAATTTTATACCATTAGATACGTATCGAGAAAACGAGAAGATAGAAACGAACTAGGGGTCAATCGGAGACCCGTAGCTCAACCGGCGACGAAAAGGGCGAAACACGAGGTTTCGAAAAACCGGAAGATATTTCGGTGAATAGTAGCGTGGAAAATTCAACCGATGAATAGTGACGAGATATTTTCACGTGAATAGTGTTTTCCAAATTCTATAAATAGGGCTCCTCCGATTCATTTCTCACCCTTTTTCCGAACGAGCCGAACGCGCCGAAAACGAGTAAGTCTCTCTCTCCTCCCTTCTCTTTCCCGTTTTTAGTTTTCTGGTCGGCGGCGCCACCGCCGGCGTCGCCGCCGGCGCGGCGCCATCGCCGCCGGCCGGTCGACGGAAAATTTCAACGTTGTCGGAATCGGACGATTTTCGCACACGACGTTCGTCTCGACGAGACGAATATAGGGTAGGTCTCGGATTTCAAATCCGACTTCTCGTTCGCCGGAAAACGGCGAAAAACAGCCTTGAAACCCTAAACCCTAACCCTTGATCACCCTTTCTCTCTCCTCTGTTTTCTCTCTCTCTTCTCGTCCTCTTGCCGGAGCGGTGGCCGGAGAAGCTGGTGGTGGTGAGGTGGTGATGTGGAGGAGGTGGCGCCGCCGCTGGTGGCGGCGCCTGGCCGGAAAAATGGAAGAGATATGTATGCATGCATGTGTGTGTGTAGTATGGTGTATAAGTGTGTGTGTGTTGTGTGGCTCGCTGTTGGGGCGGCGCTGGGTGGCGCCGCCGTGGGGGAAGGGACAGCCGGCGACGGGAGGTCGACGGCGAGGTGGTTTGGTGGGTCGCCGGCGGCTGGAGGCCACCGGCCGGAGGGAAGTCAGTGTGTGTGTGTGTGTGTTTACTAGCATGCGCATGTGTGTGTAGATGCCACTGTTGTGGTTGTTGCACGGCGGCAGGTGGCGGCCGGCGACTAGGGCGTCGCCGGCCAGTGTCTCCGGTGGCGGGTGGTGGTGGCCGACGGCAGGTAGCCGCCGGCCAAGGCTGGAAAATATGTGTGTGATTGAACGTGTGTGTGTGTGTGTTTCATGCGTGAGTGTATATGGATGTGTTAGGGTGTTGGCTTAGCCGGGAAAGGTTGCCGGCGACGGGGAGTCACCGGCGGAGGGGCTGGGAGTTGTCGCCGGCGACGGGAGGTCGCCGGCCGGAGTTTTGGTTGGGGTTGAAAATCTGGGAAAAACAGGGTATCGAAGGGTTTTGCGACGTAATTTCCGGGCACTATTCATGCCGGAATCCGGCGATGGACGGCCGGAGGTGGTAGCCGGCGGTGCGAGGTATCTGGCGAGGTAGGTGGTGGTGGCTGGAGGCGGCGCCGCCGCGCCGGGCGACGCCGCGCCGGGCGACGCCGGGAAGTGGCCTGCTCGAGCAGGCCACTGTCGGGAATTTCTGGGCAGGGCTGGCCGAGAAAACTCGACCAGCCGGGTTGGGTCGCGCCTAGCTGCCGAGAAAACTCGGCAGCCATCGGGTGCCGGGTGCCGGCGCGCACCGTGCGCGCCCGTCGGGTGCCGACGCGCACCCGACGCCGTGTTTTCGATCCGAACCTCGTTTTCTTTCCGTCGTTCAACCGTACGAGTCGTTGATGACGAGACGTCATTGATCGGAGTCCGTGGGCCCGGTCAAAGTCAATCCTTTGACCAAAATACTCCGTTCGAGCTTGTTTTAACTCCGATTGAGCTCATTCTTTTTGCATTGTGATCCTTATTTCTTTTCCTATCTATTCAGCCACTTATTCAGATCTGATCCTCTCGTTTCTTGAATTCCAATCTTTAGATCGCTCGATCCGTCGCGTATTTAACGACCGTTTTCCGACGGAACCTTTTACAGCTTTAATTATAATTTATTAAGGATCTAAGAACACTGTAACGTATGTAGGCTACCTGTTGGATTGACGTTGAGTTATATGACTGTTGACACTCACTACTCGAGCTCTTTGTTATCAGACCACACCTATGCGTCCTCTACAATTTCTAATATCTGCTATGCATTTTACGTGCTGTGACAACGTGACTTAAGATTATTTTATTAGTTTTTATATATATCTGTTGAGAGTCTCAAGAGGTAGAGTTATTCCCACGAGTGTATTCCACGCACTCACCCCCCTTAATCTGTACTCACACTACAGGAGCTATTGAGCATGATGAACCCTAGATGGAGAAAGGCGGTGCCGCTTTTGAATCTGTAATTTTTAGGGTATGTTGCACATATATTTTCAAACCAATATGTTTTAAGTTTAACTCACGTTTTGTAATATTTCTGTATATATATTCTGTGAACGAGAGATCCTGATGTTATTTCCGCTGCGTATGATGTACATTATCAATAGTGAGACTGATTGCTATCGGCAGAGGCCGATTGTTGTTAAGTGAAAGAGTCACCTCGTCCCTTACCTCTTTCTTCTGTCGTCTCTTACTTATTCTTTCTATTGTGTTTGCGTCTCTTGCTATTTCTCTCTTCACGCCCAACGGTAAAACTCTGATAAGATACGAAAAAAATTCGGGGCGTGACATGTTGTATTTATAAATGTTAGAACGCCTTAATTGCTTAACGAACTTGAAATATGAAATTACTCCCACGAGTGTATTCAGCGCACTCACCCTTATCTGTATTCACACTACAGGAGATGAAGAGATTCAAGATATATAGAGCAGGTGGTGCGATATCAAGATTTCTCCTTTTGCTTTCAAAACTTAACGTTGAAACGATATTTTAATATTTCACGTTTATAAAAGATAAACTGTTCTTCTTTTCATTATGGATCCTGTATGATGTTCCGCTGCTATGTTTAAATGTTTTATTTCGGCTAGACGCCGAGAATTGTATATGTAAAATCGTATATTTAACGGTTCTCCGAGGTTTCTATTTCAAATGTTTTAAATCCTTTATTTGTCTGGTATATCTGAAACTTATAAAACCTACGTTTCTTTTCCCTTTCTTCCTGCACGACCAAAAGAAAACTCTAATATTTTTAAGTGTGGCATGTCATAATTAGTTGAAGTCTTAAATAGCTAATTTATTAAGATTATATTCTGACAAAATGATGACAGGGTAGATTCAAAATACATAGTTATATACAAATATGTTAATTGAGCTGACAATTGGAAGATAATATAATTAGGCGATATGATTATAATATTCTAGTATAGAATCAAATATCAAATAGATTTGTCTGAACAACATTATAAAAGTTGGTCAGATAACATGTCACCAACTTGTATGGTATAATTTTTTATTTATCAATTATAGCATGTAATTAATACTATAAAATTATTCCAATCTAATAATGTCCAATTGGAAGAGCCAAGAGTAGTTCATGTACAAATATATATATATATATATATATATTTTTTTTTTATGTCGCTATAAAATATGAGAATGGATAGTGTGGATTAAGGTCCCTTAAATGTACACTAATGTAGTTTCTGCTACCCAATACTATCCATTAAGGTCCCTAAAATGTACACTAATTTAGTTCCTAATTTAGTTTATGCTACCCAATCTTAGGGATGTGAACTACTCCGCCGAGATCTATGGCCCAATCTATTATTAACTTAGTTCAGCCTAATTTATTTGGTAACGAGTTAGACTAAATTTTTTTTATCAAACCTATTTATGAGAATAGACTAGGCTCGGGTCTTAAAAATGGCCTAATAGGTCAGCCTATTTATATTATTTATATGAAAATATATGATACATTTTATATCTTTTATGGTTTTATATATCAGTAGCCTAATTTATGTTTTATGATTTTAATATTTTATGTTGTTTTCATGCATCTCGATGTAATTAATTCTCGAAGTAATTGGAAGTTAATTTATTTTTGAAAAAAAAAATTCATATAAGATAATTTTTTAGGTTTTTAATAGGCTTTTAATTGGCTTTATGCTTGACTTATCAACAAAATAGATCAAGTTTGGATTAAAAAAAAAACGTTCATAAACAGTAAATCAGATTTAAGTCTAATATTTACATTTCAAACTTAGTCCAACTAACAAAAAGTCTAGCTTGGACAAATCTTAATTGAGTTTTCCTTTCCATCAATATTTTTGAAACAATGAAACTCAACAACTCACTGAATAAAAATGGACTAAAATTAGACATGAAATTCCAAAACTACTTTGGAGAGATGTTAATTAAGATATTTCTTGTCATCACTTCAACATTTGCAAAATCAATAGCACATACAAGTATTAACATGTCTATATATGGCTTGCAATATAGATCAATAATATTGGTGCACGGAACAAAAAAACATTAATATCAAGAAAGAGTGTAGTATACAAACTGAATTTGATCTGGTAAAAACTTCATTACGTTACAAAAATAGGAAGAATTCATTTATTGGCTTCTTAATTAGACGTTGTACACAAATAATCATGCTTAGTTTAATTTATCAAATTTAGTTCAGAATATTGTCAAATTTTAGTCTTTCTTGAATTTATAAGATTCTTTAAAAATGGACATCTTACTCACACGTAACCCATAAATTTGACAATGCACAACCACTTACGTAAATGATCATCATTTTATGTGGTGGCAAAGTCTTGGTGAGACCTTACTAATTCCATTTCATGAGACGCACGTAATATATATTTTTATGTATTAAATAATATTTTTATATGTATCATGTAATATTTGTAAGTAATTATAATTTGGATAATTAATATTATGTAGTATATGTACATAATACAAAATATTACATGATATATAGAAAAATATTATTATCTAATACACATAAAAAGTATTACATGTTACACGATTCACGAGTGAGGGAAAAAAATATGATCCACGTGTTTTCCAATGTCTGACCCATGATCCCATAATACAAAGTATTATGTGATATACATAAAAATATTACATAATACATATAAAAGTATTAATTGTATGTTTTGTGTTGGATCTCATAATACAAAATTATTAATTGATATGCTTAATACACACAAAAATATTGTATATTTTATGTTTTGTATGGTGTGTTTTCTTACAACCAAACTCGTCTAACGAAATAGAATCTGCTTACTTGTTTTGGGTTGCTTAATGTGATTGCTATCAGATAATTATATATATGTATACATACTTCCAAGCCAATTACAATTTATGGGTTTATATATTTTTTATGTAAATTAAATTTCTGGAAATCTGTCTCTAAATCTAGTCTTTGATTGTACAGGGACAGGGTGAAAGGATTTCTCATGAATTGAAGTCAATAATAACTAATTTATTGAAATTATATTCGGACAAATTGTTCAGAGCGTAGATTCAAAATACATATATATTATTAATATTATACAAATATGTTGATTAGCTGTCATCTGGAAGATGGATAATTTGGAGATATGTTTGTAATTTTCAGTATGGAATTAATCAAATATCAATACGTGTGTCAGACCTTGAAATACGTGACGCAAGAGCATTGCAACCTCCAATAGTGCTACCCAATTTTTGGATATTTTGATGTCACATTGCTGTCGTCTGAAAAGTAAAAAACCCTCTATCTAAACAAACGTAAAAACTCACGTGAGACGGATCTATTTGACCCATTATCAGGTCCAACCCACACTACAAAAATTTCGCTATTTAACAACGGGTTTTACCCGTTGTTAAATCCTATTTTTGACCGTTGTCGTATCCAGCGTTGCAACGTGAGACCGTCTCATGGATCTCCTTACGTGAGACGGATCTATTTGACCCATTATCAGGTCCAACCCACACTACAAAAATTTCGCTATTTAACAACGAGTTTTACCCGTTGTTAAATTCTGTTTTTGACCGTTGTCGTATCCAGCGTTGCAGAATTTTTTTTCGCTATTTAACAATGGTAAAAAGTGTTGTCTTATTTAGATACGACAACGCTTTTATACCGTTGCACGAAAGCGTTGTCTTTTTAAATATTTTTTTATTAAATATTAAATAGGACGTTGACCATTGTTGTATCCAGCGTTGCAGAATTTTTTTTCGCTAGGATCTCCTTACGTGAGACGGATCTATTTGACCCATTATCAGGTCCAACCCACACTACAAAAATTTCGCTATTTAACAACGGGTTTTACCCGTTGTTAAATCCTGTTTTTGATCGTTGTCGTATCCAGCGTTGCAACGTGAGACGGATCTTTTTGATCCATTATCAGGTCCAACCCACACTACAAAAATTTCGCTATTTAACAATGGGTTTTACCCGTTGTTAAATCCTGTTTTTTATCGTTGTCGTATCCAGCGTTGCAACATGAGACCGTCCCACGGATCTCCTTACGTGAGACGAATCTTTTTGATCCATTATTAAGTCCAACCCACATTACAAAAATTTTGCTATTTTACCCGTTGTTAAATCCTGTTTTTGATCATTGTCGTATCCAGCGTTGCAACATGAGACCGTCTCACGGATCTCCTTACGTGAGACGGATCTTTTTGATCCATTATCCAAAGTGCTGACACGTCATCATGACAAATATTGCGCGTTGCCTGGAATTTGAGCTCGAGTTCAATGGTGGAACTCCAACCACTAGACCACTTGTGTTTTATGTAATAATATTCTACATGCATTTCTTTTATTTCAATTTTTGATATTTTTCAATTTTCTATTATCACATATTTTTTTGTTAATTTTTATTATTTGTATTTTTAATATATTTTAAAAGGTTATATATATATATAATTGGAAGATTAATCACTAATTAATATGTTTAGTAATGTTTAATCTAATTTCATTTGAAGACAATTATAAAATATACTAGTGCATATTTTTAATATATGTTATGAAAATACTATTTTTTTAAATTATGAGTTTATTCATATAAGATAATATTAATGCAAATAATATAAGATAAAATCATAAAATAAAAATTTTTAAATTTAATTTACTTAAAAAATAATTAATATTATCACATATTTTTTTGTTAATTTTTATTATTTGTATTTTTAATATATTTTAAAAGGTTAACAATATATATATATATAATTGGTCTGATTTATATATATCTTTTTTTTGCTTTATAAAATAATTGTTTAAAATAATTTATGTTTTTTGTATTAATTTTAAAACCAAACTCATTTTATCTTTATTTTTATTTTAGAAAAACATTCATAATTTATGAATTATGAATTATAAAACATAATTTTCGAATTATGTTTTAAAATAATATATAAATTTGGTATTATTATATAAAAGGGTGAGAGTAATATTTTAGGTGTAGTTTCTTAATTAATGTAAAATAGTATTTTATAAAAATACTATTTTTT
Organism: Scutellaria minor; assembly: GCA_954870855.1. Taxonomy (NCBI): domain Eukaryota; kingdom Viridiplantae; phylum Streptophyta; class Magnoliopsida; order Lamiales; family Lamiaceae; genus Scutellaria; species Scutellaria minor. The sequence goes on from OX940729.1 coordinate 9,898,317, forward strand.
AAAATTATGAGTTTGTTCATATAAGATAATATTAATGCAAATAATATAAGATAACATTATAAATTAATTAAAGTTTTTAAATTTAATTAAATTAAAAAATAATTAATTTATAATTAACACAACACATAAAAAAAGCGTTGCACAATGGGTTGTCTATTGGTGAAAAAGTACTATGAAAAGACAACGCATAAAAGCGTTGCATACAAGGGTTGTCTATTTTTAAAAAAATAAGCTATTTGACAACACTTTGAAAAAAGCGTTGCACAAAAGCGTTGTCTATTTTTAAAAAAATACGCTATTTAACAACCCTATGAAAAAAGCGTTGTCTTATCCAAAAAAAGCGTTGTCTTTGGTCGAATTTTTTGAACAAAGACAACGCTTTTCGGAAAAAGGGTTGTAAATTTCAAAAAGACTACACAAATTCATAAAAAGTGTTGTCTTTTAGGGGTTGTTGTATCCTATTTTTCTTGTAGTGCCAAACCATAACTCAACCCAAAATCAAATTAAAACCCACAATCCAGCCCAATAACCCATCTCCCTCATCCCAATACCCCATCCACCAAATCCACATACATCGTCGGATTCTCTGTGGTGGTGCTCGAATTAATTCTTGCCGTGTTTATCGATATGAGGCTTAGGAAGTGTGGGAATCCTTACTGCAAGGGGCTGAGAAGGGCGGTGGAGTACGATATCGAGCTGGAAACGAAACCCGCCGCATCTGGATGCCTTTCTAGTGAACAACCGGGTGACGCAGCTTGAATTGGGTAAGGATCGGAAGGAATTGGAGGTGGAATTGAAGAAGATGGTGTCCGTGAACGGAAGGACGGTGCTGATTTTCCGAGCTCCATGTGGTTGCCCTCCTTGGCAGATTGGAGGTTTGGGGACATAAGAAAATCCGTAGGATCAAGAAATAATTCTGCTTTTTTTTGGCTAATCTATCTCTAGGTGTTTGTGTTGGTTTTTAGGTGGAAAAATATAATCTTGAGACTATTATAGATCATATACAATAAGTGATGTTTTACTGAGGTTTAACCAATAAAATATGAATTCTATCCATGTTCTTGACTTGATCATCACATATATTGTTTTCTGATGCCAACTATCTATTCTATCCATTGTGTATTTAATGATGAGTGCAATGATAGTGTGATTTCTCTACTCTTGCCTGAGTAATGGAATGTTGGTGAAGTTCTAACTTCTAAGTACATTACACTGACAAAGTGAAAGCTTAACAGTGGAATTCCTTTGCTTTATGATTAGCCTAGTTCATGTGGTTGAAGATAGGTGATTAGGTACACTTTTGTTGTGTTTGGATTGAAGGGATTTTACAATGCATTTTATGAGCATGTATTTTACAACTATAAATATGCCTGTTAGAACTATAAGTATGTGTTTTATTCTTAATTATTATGTTGTTATAAAAGTATGTGTTTTATTCCTAATAGTTATAAGTATGTGTTTTACAACTATAAGTATGCGTGTTATAATTATAAGTATGCGTTTTATTCTTAATTATTATGTTGTTATATAAGTATGTGTTTCATTCCTAATAGTTATAAATATGCGTTTTACAACTATAAATATGCGTTTTTAGAGTTATAAATATGTGTTTTATTCTTATTAATTATGTTGCTATATAAGTATTAATTTTATTTTTAATAGTTATAAGTATGTGTTTTACGGATATAAGTATGCGTTGTAAATCTATAAGTATATGTTTTATTCTTAATATAATTATGTTGCTATATAAGTGCGTATTATTCTAAATAGTTATAAGTATGCGTATTAGAGCTATAAGTATTATTGATGTGTGACATTGATATTAAATACTACACATCAATAGAAATGCTTTATTTTTTATTTTGGACATAGTGTAAGTGTATTTATTACAAGTATGTGTTGCACTTATATAAGTATGTATTTATCTTATATATGTATGTATGACACTGGTCTAACATTATATCTTTAAGTATGTGATTTCTGCACATATGTACGTGATTTCTGCATATAAGTATATGATTTTATAACTGATTTAAATTTATATATAAGTATGCCTCTTATATCTTTAAGTATGTGATTTATGCACATAAGTATGTGATTTCTGCACATTAGTATGTGATTTTATGACTGAATTTAAATTTAAGTATAAATATGTCTTTTACATCTGAGTTTGCCTTTAACATCTATAAGTATCTGTTTTTTGTATTTTATTTTTTCATCCAATTTTAACTTAGTGTTCTTCGTGAAAATTGTAGCTCTTTTAGTTAGTCATTTAATATAAAAAAAAAACTAAAATGATATTTGTTCAAGTGAAGTGAATTTAATTAATGTTTTTTTTTCACCGAATTTAAGTATAAGTATGCATTTTACATCTTTAAATATGTCACTTAAAGTTATAAATATGTGTTTTTGTTCATCGGATTTTGACTTATTTTTGTCCAAGTGAAGTGAACTTAATTAATGCTATTTTAATTAAGTATAAGTATGCATTTTAAATCTTGAGCTTTTTTTATTTTATTAATCTTATATTTTATATTAAAATTCTGTTGATCCTATAGTTTTATATAATAATTAATCAAATAAATATAATAAAATGTAGAGAAATGATGTTTCTTAAAGAATACAATGTTTGGCAGGAGATGTCAGCTACTAAACCTTAGTTAGTTTGTGTCAGGCATTTAAATTAAATTTTGTGACGTGATGGCGGTGCGATCGTGTGCAAGCATTGGGTTTGTAAAGTTACTATGCATTGGGCTTGGCTAATTGTTGAGCAGAGGGTTAGTATTTGATATGGGTAATTTTTGTTGTGGGCTGGGCTGGGTGTTGGGGTTGGGCTGAGCTGGGCTGGGTGTTGGGTTTGGGTAGTGGGTCAAATATATCCATCTCACGGTAAGGGAACCGTGAGACGGTCTCACAAGAGACCCACTCCTAAACAAATACCTCACCAACCATTAAACCCAAAAAGTAATTATTCATGGTCCCACTATCAAATCACTCATATATTTTGTATATTTTTATTAATTTACCATCTCTATTTATTATTTTATTTTATAATAAATAAAAAATCATAATAATTCAATTGATGTAATTAATTTTTTAATTTTAATTATTTATTTAATTTAGTAAAACATGAAATAAAATTGGACAATATATTATTAAATTTATTGAAAACAAATACATGGAATAATACAATAAAAAAAGACAATACATTTATAAAAATTGCAAAATAACAAAATATTCGTCGGAAGATAAATTGATATTTAGCTAATTATTGCCGAATCTTATCCATACATGCTCAATCAAGTCGGCTCGAAGTTGATGATGTTTTTCTCTATCACGTAGTTGAGAATTCCTCATGAGGTACTCATTGAATGTTCTATCGGGTCCTGGAATTACGTGTGAAGCACTATCGGAGTTAGTAGGTTCGTCTGACCAATCGGATGTTGTATCTCCTTCATTCTCAATTATCATGTTGTGTAAAATAATGCAAGCGTACATGATATCGTTCAAGTTATTCTTGTACCAGAAATGACTTGGACCTTTAATCATTGTCCAGCGAGCTTGAAGCACTCCAAAGACCCATTCGACATTCTTTCTAGCAGCCTCTTGCATTTCCTTGAACTTCTTTCTCTTTGGATTTTGAGGACATTGAAAGCTCTTCACAAATGTTGCCCACTCAGGATAGATTCCATCTGTAAGATAGTATCCTTGATTATATTGCGTACCATTTATTGTAAAATTAGCACGTCTTTGTATAACGTCGTTGAATAAAGGAGATTGGTTGAACACGTTGGTATCGTTATTCGACTCTACAAATCCAAAGTAAGCATGCCATATCCACAAGTCTGCAGACGCGAACGCTTCAAGCATGATTGTTGGGACGCCGTAATCACCTCTTGTAAATTGACCTTTCCAAGCGACTGGACAATTTTTCTAAGCCCAATGCATATAATCAAGGTTTCCCAACATTCCAGAAAAGCCGTGCCTCTGTTTATGTATTTGTAACAAGTGTTGACAGTTAGCAGCACTAGGCTTTCTCAAGTAATATTCACCAAATACTTCAATCACATATCGGCAAAAATTAAATAAACAATCAATAGCGGTTGTTTCAACAACTCGTAAGTACTCATTGTAATGGTCGGCTGGACCACCATATGCTAGTTGGCGTATGGCCATCGTGCATTTTTGAAGTAGTGAGAAACCTCTTCTTCCAGCTGCATCGACCCTCCACTGAAAATATTTATCGTAGGATTCTAATGCATTAACTATGAGTAAGAATAAATCTTTACCCATTCGGAATCATCGTCGAAATACATCACCGTCTCAGGTCGGATTTTCTGAGAAGTAATCATTGAAAAGTCTAGCTTGTGCTCCCTCACGATCTCGTTCTGCATATGTTCTTCATTTTCTGGTTATACTAGAAGAACTCTATGGTATGTCGAGAAGTGTCTGTTGTTGTTGGAGTAACGCCAAATATTCTTTATTGGTTGTGTCATACATTATGAACTCGATGAGACTGTCACTATTGCTCTCGTCGGAGAATGAGTTTGAAGATGAAGACATGTTTGATAAGTTGGAAATAAAATTGTGAATGAGTGAGAAGGACATTGAATTTGTGTAGTGGTAAATCTAAAAGTGTGGTAAACCAATATATAATGTGATTTTCAACAACTAGTTTTCAAATGGCTAGATTTATAACGGCTAGTTTTGCAACGACTAGTTTTGCAACAACTAGTTTTCCAATGATTAGTTAAATAATGGAAAATAGATATATTACATAAAAGCAGAAAATTATATTACATAAAATTAAAGGAAACTACAACACACATAATTAAAACAACAAGAAATAAAATTTCATAATTAAAACAACAGGTAAATAAAATTACAAGCCCCAATTATTCTTTATCTGATCACACATGTGGAGATGTATATGTAGTTGTTCATCTGTCATCTTTGAGGTATCCTTCATGAGGATTTTGTACTCATGTATTTTAGCGAGACTAACTACTACAGATAGTTTTGTCATGTTATACCCCTCTAAATCAGCTAGTTTTTTTTATCAAATTTCTCTCGACTTTGTTCGGCGTTGTTTGATTTTCCTTTACCCTTTGCCATTCTCTTAGCCGCTTTTTGCTCCATTGGATGAGTGCATGCTATATTGGAATCCTCATGAGCGCTCGACTCAATGTTGGTAGACGAATTGTATGCTCCAGATGCAGAAATTTTGGTTTTTTTTGTACCACGAAAATCATCATCTAGATCTGCAAACTTGGGACTATCTTTCAAAACCATCCAAGATCCCACATGCTTAAAACCCTATTTCTCATGGTGTTGTGCATACATTTTTTGTGCCTTTAGCATAATATTTGCATCATTTGAACCGCTCCCCCAATTCTTCTTTTTCTTAATGTAGATTGCATTAAACCATTTGAATTTTTTTGAAGGGTATAAAAATATGACATCAATAAGACCCATGTTTTCAATGGTGTGCTGGCTGGATGATTGTTGTTGTGCGCATCAGCAATCCGGATCCACATTTGCTACAATTTTTGAGCATATCCTACCACCAAATCTGTGCTAATATCTAGCCAGCAACTTACAAGAAACTCGTTTTCTGCATAAGAGTGCATTGTCTTTTGAGGTGGCTCAGGAGTGTTGACATCTTTGGCACTTGAAAGATCGGCAACGAGGTTGATATTCTCAAGGCCTATTGGAGAGCATTGTGGTGAGAAAGGAGATGATCTTTGAGAAGTTGGAGTTGGAGAGTCTTTGTCAGTGCCGGATCTATCTGTACTGAATCTCCTTGAGGATTTTGAATCCATGTCCGGAGGAACTCCATATGAAGGATGCGACATGAAGGGGAATTGCAGTGGATACATATAATGTAGTGGAAAGTTTTAACCTTCTGATAAGTTTGGAGGATGAAAAGGGAAATTTTGGCAACTAGCATCTTCAGGACGGATGTTAAAATTTTGAAGATGAATATTGTTATTTTGAGAAGATGTTTTTTTTCCGAATTGGAAGAATTAAACCAATTCATCCAAGAATCTTTATCCATTTTATGAATGAGATGTGTAAAAGTGTGTAGAAATTGATATTTGAAAATTGTAAAAAGTGATAGAAAATTGTTGAATTAGATCATGTATTTATTGTGGAAAAATTCTTAATTAAAATTTTTTTTACACAAATATAGCCGTTTTTAAACGGCTATAAATGGGAAACATACTGGCAGCAAACAAGTACTTGAAGTGTGGAAAGAAAAGAAAAAAAAATAAAAAAAATAAAGAAACGACTAATGTACAGTAATTTCGCAGCATTAATTAAAAAAAATCCTGTTAGAGTAAAATCTATGCGAAAATTAAAAAAAATAATTTAATGGCACGGAGCCCACGCCACTCGCGCGTGGTCACGCGCCAAATCTGTTCCTTCTTTTTGCACGTGGCTACCACTATCTCTCTTCCCTACTTCTCCCTAGGAAGAACTTTCTCTCCCCCTCTCTTCTCCCTCTTCCTCTACCAATCTCCCCCAACCATCTTCTCCTTCTTCTTCCTATACCACATCAACAAATACCTCCAATGAATAGCACCATTGGAGGGCTCTTAGTGCGCATCCCTAAAACTGTTTCATCGTTTAATTAAATACATCTTAAAAAATTAGTCAATAAACCTGCATTGTCACCAACTTGTGTCGTACATAGTTTTTTAATTAATTATAATTTATAGCATGCAATTGTCACGCCCCGTTTTCTTTTCGTATTTTATCAGAGTTTTACCGTTGGGCGTGAAGAGAGAAAATAGCAAGAGACGCAAACACAACATAAAGAATTAAGCAAGAGACGACAGAAGAAAGATGTAAGGGACGAAGTGATACTTTCACTTAACAACAATCGACCTCTGCCGATAGCAATCAGTCTCACTACTGATAATATACATCATACGCAGCGGAAATAACATCAGGATCTCTCGTTCACAGAATACTCAGAATATATATATAGAAATATTACAAAACGTGAGTTAAACTTAAAACATATTGTTTTGAAAATGTTTGTGCAATACATCCTAAAATCACAGACTCAAAAGCGGCACCGTCTCTCTCCATCTAGGGTTCATCATGCTCAACAGCTCCTGTAGTGTGAGTACAGAATAAGGGGGTGAGTGCGTGGAATACACTCGTGGGAGTAACTCTGCCTCTTGTGACTCTCAACAGATATATAAACACTAATAAAATAATCTTACGTCACGTTGTCACAGCACATAAAATGCATAGCAGATATTAGAAATAGCAAAGGACGCATAGGTGCGGGGTTTCCCCGTCTTACCTTGTAAACGGTCTCATATACCGCTAGCGCATTTCAAGGACCGCCAGACCTTTTCAGAGTATTAGAAGGAGGGGGAGAAGATTCTTTTACAGTCCATAGGACTCTCCGAACATGCAATGTGAACCGAAGTCCTTTCACAGTTATATTATGGCACGGCAAATATAAACATAGCACTTAGTGTTCCTCAATCATGCATTTAATAGGGAAAGCAGTAGACAGATAAAGAGATAGAAATTACCCCCACCTTGTTCGGTGGTTACCCGCGTGAGTCGCTAGACTTAAAAGTCTGATAACACAAGTCCAATCCAACAGTAACTCAAGCTCAATCCAATATATAGCCTACACAAGTTACGGTGTTGCTTAGATCTTAAATACTGTATAAATAAAGCTGTAAAAGGTTCCGACAGAAAAACGCTCGCTAACGACACGACGGATCGAACGATCTAAAGATTGGAGTTCAAGAAACGAGGGGCGTCAGATCTGTATGAGTGGCTGAATAGATAGGAAATGAAATAAGGATCGTAACGCAAAAAGAATGAGCTCAATCGGAGTTGAAACGAGCTCAAACGGAGCATTTTAAGTTTAGGGGTAAAATGGTAATTTTGGTCAAAGGGTTGACTTTGACCGGGCCCACGGACCCCGATCAACGACGTCTCGTCATCGACGACTCGATACGGATGAACGACGGAAAGAAAATGAGGTTCGGATTGAAAACACGGCGTCGGGTGCGCGTCGGCACCCGACGGGCGCGCACGGTGCGCGCCGGCACCCGGCACCCGACGGCTACCGAGTTTTCTCGGCAGCTAGGCGTGACCCAACCCGGCTGGTCGAGTTTTCTCGGCCAGCCCTGCCCAGAAGTTCCCGACGGTGGCCTGCTCGAGCAGGCCAATTCCCGGCGTCGTCCGGCGCGGTGGCGCCACCCCCAGCCACCACCACCTACCTCGCCGGATACCTCGCACCTCCAGCTACTACCTCCGGCCATCCATCGCCGGATTTCGTCATGAATAGTGCCCGGAAACTTCGCCGCGAAATCCTTCGAAGTCACATTTTTCCAAAATTTCAACTCCAACCGGCGACTTCCCGTCGTCGGCGACCCTTCCCTGAGCCTTGGCCGGCGACCCCCCGTCGCTGGCCACCTATTCCGGCCATCCCATCCCATCAACACAGCCACAACCATGCATGCTTGAACACCACACACACCCGTTTCCATACACACACACACTGTTCTCTCTTCCTTGGCCGGCGGCCACCTGCCGCCGGCGACCACCGCCGTCCACTCAGGCCCCTGGCCAGCGACCCCCGTCGCTGGCCACCACCACCGCCGTGCACTCAAACACACGCACACAGATGCACACACACACATAGCATAGGGTGTGTTTACACACACACCCCTACTGCCACTCTTGGCCGGCGGCCACCAGCCGCCGGCGACCTCCTCCTCCACCTCGCCAGCGACCTCCCGTCACCGGCCGTTCATTCCCACACGGCGGCGCCACCATGCGCCGCCCCAACAGCATGCAAACACACTCACACACTAACACACCTACATACACACGCACATGCACAAATACATACATATATACATACTGTCCTTCTCCGGCGCCGCCACCCACGGCGGCGCCGCCACTCCAACGTCTGACCACGACCTCCGGCGACCCCCGACAGCTTCTCCGGCGCGGTGGAGAGAGAAAGAACAGAGGAGAGAGAAAGGGTGATCAAGGGTTAAGGTTTAGGGTTTTGCGGCGGCGGCGCGGCGGCGCCGGTGGTGGCGCCGCCGACCAGAAAACAGAAAACGAAGAGAGAGAGAGGAGAGAGAGAACTTACGAGTTTTCGGCGCGTTCGGCTCGTTCGGAAAAACGGTGAAAAAAATGAATCGAAGGAGCCCCTATTTATAGAAGTTGGAAAACACTATTCATGTGAAAATATCTCGTCACTATTCATCGGTTGAATTTTCCATGCTACTATTCACCGAAATATCTTCCGGTTTTCCGAAACCTCGTGTTTCGCCCTTTTCGTTGCCGGTTGAGCTACGGGTCTCCGATTGACCCCTAGTTCGTTTCTATCTTCTCGTTTTCTCGATACGTATCTACTGGTATAAAATTACCCTATGTTCCACGTCTAATAAAAATTATCGATCTAAACCTCGCATTAAAACACGTATCTGAAACGCACGAAATAAATTAAACAATTAAATCATACGCACAAAATTATTAAATCATAAGTTAAAATATTTAATTAATTAATTATGCTCGTTTTGATCCGAGGCGCTACAGCAATAAATATTACAAAATATTCCCATCTGATAATGGCCAATGGGAAAAGCCAAGAGTAGTTCATGTAATTTGGTTTTTTATTATGTTGTTTTAAAATATGATGAGAATGGAAAGTGTTGATATTTATATTTAAGGTCCCCAAAATGTATCCTAATTTAGTTTCTGCTGCCAAAGTTTAATTAAGTTTTCCTATCAATCAATATTTTTTAAAAATAAAACTCACTGAATAAAAAATAGGGTTAAAAATATTTTTCCATCCAAACTATTTGTGATTTCACACTTTTTGATATAAACTTTAAAATATTACATTTTACCGTATGAACTTAAAATTTGATGTATTTTACGATATCAGACAAATCCTAGTCGTTGACTTAGGACACGTATACGGCTATGATTTATTCAATACCATAAAATGTATCAAATTTAAAATTCATACGACAAAATGCAACATATCAAAATTTATACAAAAAAATATAAATTAACGTACAATTCAGATAGAAAAATATTTCTAACCCAAAAAAATTAACTAAACTAGATGAGAAATTTCAAACATACTTTGGAGAGATGTTGCGACATTTCTATTCATGCATGTGCAAAATCAAGTGACTATATATATCAACAAATACAAGTACTAACATGTCTATATATGGTTTGCTCGAGGAAGACAATATAAATCAAAAATATTGGATTAATAAAATAATTATACTTCATTCGATGGTTTAAGTAAATGAGTCATATTTCAAATAAATAATTTTTTTTCTCAAAAGAAAGAAGTCTTATTTTAATTAATCGAAATCTTAGTTTTTAATTGAAATTTCTAGAACACTTTCACAACAAACATATGATTAGTTAAAGTGTTTAATGGATTTAATGACTAAATGGGATAATAAATTGGATTTTCATCGAGTTCATGACCAATAAAAATTGTATTTTAATAAAGTTGTTATGATCTTGTGGAGTATATTGAAATATCGGAATGATAAGTTATGGAACAACATTTTGTTGAGAGCAAATCAAATTGTGCATTTGACTGTAGAGTTGTTGTACAGTTGTCTATTAGTTCAAAATAGATATTTCTTCAAGTAGAGCAGTGTTGGGTTGGGTTAAGCCTCCGCCAGGTTTCTTGAAATGCAATATTGATGCAGCATTTTGTCAGCAAAATAGAGCACATGATGTGGATTCATTTTGCGACATGAGACTCCTTATATTGGGATGAATTGTTTGAAGTTAGAAAAGGTGAGACTCTTGGTCTGAAGGAAGCTTTGTCTTAAGTTTGTGGTCTAAGTTATAAGAAAATCATTTTTGAGATGGATGTCAAAGAAGTTGCTCATGATATTATCGCTTCAAAGGAGAATCTGTTTAAGTTTGGTTCCATCATTGAAGAGTGTCAAGTTATTATAAGACTAGTGTCTTACTTTTCTATTCAATTTTTTATAGAACTATTAATGAGATTGCCCATGTGTTAGCAAGTAATTCTCATTTCCATTATAATATTTCTGTTTAGACCTTTCAACCAAGTAGTATTGGCGATCTTTTAGTTTCAGATTGTAATAATTAATATGGGAAAATTGGTGAAAATACTCTATATATTAACCATAACTATGACCTTACCCTTTAATCTTTCGAATTTTTAAGAATACTTCATCGAAGCACCCCAAAATAAATCTTTTTCTCCACTAATTTGCAGTAGCGGCAAATAGGAGTCAATCCCACATAGAGCAGTAAAATCAATTAAGTTCTAACGTACTAAATCAATAGCAACAGGAGGTTTGGAACTATCTAAAACCGATCAACTAATCACCAAATAAAATAAAGAACAAAGCCAACAAGAATTGATAAATCAAATTATGAAAGTTCATCTGGTTCTCAGTTCAGTTATCACTCACTTCTTCCTCTTATGATCGCAAGCAATGTTAATTCAGTTTACCTTGGAATCTTCAGCCCTTGAATGTTAATTATTAATGTCATCAATTAAGGATACGATCTAAATTAATCCTGATTGATAAATAACCTGATAGGTACAACCTCTAAATTTAATTTACCAACAATTGATAACCTGATAGGAAATGTTAACCCCGTTTAACTTGAACCTATGTTATCCTGATTGAAATAAATTCTACTAATGGTTCGATTATTGTAACAATTATGGATTATCAACATCTATTATAAGAATCTGACCAATTTGAACTTTCCTCTAGGCCAATTCCGCTCCATATACTACAACTTAACTTCAATAAACCTGAAAATCACATAAAATGCACAAATCATAGTATTTGAACGCGAAACATCAATAAGTTGAAAAATATACTATATATGCACATAACCTTTTCATTATTTATAGGCACATTTTCATACTTATCACTCGTATGTTAATGATGGTTGCCGAAATTATCCATTTATTGTCCTAACAAGTGACATGTTGACATGATTGGGTAATACACATATGGAAATCGATTTTTTCATAATTTTTTTCTTTTAAATCCATGTTACTCGAAAAGAAAGACAAAAATAATTAATTAATAATAATAATTATTATTATGAAAATTATGTTTGAAAATTTTAAAGTAATAAATAAAATGAAAAATAAGATTTAATATAGAAATATAAAATCTAAATTTTTTAAATCATAAAAATATTTCAAGTTATCTAAATTGAATAAAAAATCTAGAAAAAATATTAAATAGAAATAATTATCATTATTATTATATTATAAAAATATTAACACATTGAGTATTTTTTAAAACTTGAAAAATTAAAGAGTAAGTTCATAATAGGGGTGATATACGAAGTATTTTCAAAAAAAAATTCCTAACGATGTTTATATGTAATTAAATTTGTAAAAAAAACCTTGCATTTTAGAAAAGATGACTCTCTCTTTTACTTTTAACACCAACATAAATGACTTTGTGTAACACTTCATTTGTAATATTTTTAATTTATGTAACATATAATTATAATACCTTTTAAATATAACATTATGTAATACCTCGGCAACACTATTAATGTGTAATACTAAAACGTAACATTTTATTAATATGTAGCACATGTATGTAAACCTATCATGTAATATTTTTAAATAACTAACATCACTAAAAATAGTCTATACTGACGGAAGGTCATCGGTGATCAAATATTTTTTATTGAGATATTTTCAAAAGATTATTGATAGAATTTCGTCGAAAATTTACCGATCGAATCACATTCATCGGAAAATTGGAATTATTGACAAAGTGGCCTGGTTTCATATAGTTGTAACATAAATCAGAGAAAACTGTATTTGACTGTGGGCTTGGATTTACCTATGGGGTAGGAGGTTTCTTCTTGAAATCATTTCCTCTTTTGTTGGTCTTTAGAAACTTCTTGAATATCTTCAAGAGTAGTGTCATTTCTTCTTCAGCATCTTCTGCATATAGCTCTTTCTGCTTGTTGTGTATGCTTGGATCTTGCAATAAGTGCAGTGACCTTGGTATTTGATTCTTCAGCCTCTATCTTCCTTCTATTGATGTCAAACTCGAATGCTTTGAGGTATGAGAATAGGTCAAAGGTACTCATTGTCTTCAGATCCATGGATACTCTGATAGTTGTGGCCTTATTGTCCTACTCAATAGGTAGTGCTCTAATTGTCCTACTCAATAGGTAGTGCTTTAAGTACTTTGATGTTTTTTTTTCTTTCTGGCAGTAGAATTTTTCCAGTGATTCTAACTCGTTCACAATTAATGTGAACCTTAAGTCTAGTTCTTCTAGGGATTCTTCAGGCTTCATTTTGAACAACTCAAACATTTGTTACAGTAGATATCTTTTTATCTTTTTATCTTTCGCCAATTCAGTTCCTTCATAGATCTGCTCCAACTTGTCCCAAATCTCTTTGACAGTTTTGCATGTTTTCACCTTACTAAATGTTTTTTATCTAAAGTGAGGAACAATGCATTCTTAGAAATATTGTCTAATTTAGCTCTTTTTCTATCTTCAGCATTATACTCATGTCTTGGTTTTATCAAATATTTTGCAGAAGGTGGTGCTCTCCTGTAGTCAGGTACTCTGGCTCTTGCTGCTGCAAGTGGTGGTTGTACAGCAGGAGGTCTTGGGCCAACTCCATCAGCGCCCTCATTGATTACAGCTTCTTCTATTGCTGCTTCCACCTCAACAATTACTGTTGTTGCTACTATGTGCTGTAGCTGCTTCAACTTCACCTCTTTCTCTTTCTCTCTATTCTCTTTCAAGGGCAGGATTAAGCTTCGTGATGACTGGTGGTCCTTCAATGACGACATACCACATTTTGTCATGCATTGTAGAGAGATACGCTTGCATTCTAATATTCCATATGTCATATTCTTCTATGGTAAACATGAGTAGCTTGTATGTGATATATCAATGATATGCTAAAATTTAAGATTTTATGAAGAGAATGAAATTGGTTTCACAACAGAAATTGGTGGATTTGGGTAGGTGACCAGACAAGTCGGCTTTTAACCCAACTTGCTCTGATACCACTTGTTGGTCCCAAGAGGCACATAGGTTTAGAGGGGGATGAATGAACCTCTAAAGATTTTTCAAAATCTTTCAAACTTGTAGTACTGTATCCTATAATAGAATACAGTGTAGAATACAGTACAACTTACTTGTAGCGCCCCGGATCAAAACGAGCATAATTTATTAATTAAATATTTTAACGTACGACTTAATAATTACGTGCGTATATTTTGACTGTCTAATTACTTACGTGCGTTTCAGATACGTGTCTAATGTGTGTTTCAGATCGATATATTTCTTGGACATGGTATATAGAATATTTTCATACCATAAGATGCGTCTTGGAAAGACGAGAAGATAGAAACGAACTAGGGGTCAATCGGAGACCCGTAGCTCGAATGACGACGGAAAGGGCAAAACCGGAAGTTTCGGAAAATCGGAAGATATTTACGGAGAATGGAAACGAAGATATTTACGTGAATAGTAACATCGAAAAAGTCAACTGATGAATAGTGAAATGGGATATTTTGGATGAATAGTGATCCGGATATTTTTGGTGAATAGTAACTTTCGGAAAATCTATAAATAGGGGTGATTTCGATTCAAAAATCACCATTTTTCCGAATGAGCCGAAAACAACGAAAACAAGTAAGTCTCTCTCTCCTCTCTCTCTTTTTCCGAGTTTCTGTCTCCGGCGGGCCATCGGTGGCCGGAAAAATCCAACGTTGTCGGATTCGGCTGATTTTCGCACACGACGTTCGTCTCGACGAGACGAATCTAGGATAAGTCTCGGAATTCAATTCTGATTTCTCGTTCGCCGGAAAACGGCAAAAAACGGTCTCCAAACCCGTTTTCTCTCTCTTCCTTTCCACCTCGTTTCTTCTCCATTTTGGGTAAACTCAAACTCTAGATTGAAGCTCTCGTCGAGCCCGTCACGAAACCGGGCTCGGATTTTTGAACGGATCTCTCCTCCTCCGGCAATCGCCGGTCAAAGATCCGGCCAATCTTTCTCTCTCCTCCCTCCCTCTTCTCTCTCCTCTCGCTGGAATAGTTGCTGGACAGCGGCAGAGGGTGTGTGTGATGTGTTGGAGGTGGTGGCCGGCGACTGGTGGTCACCGGCCGGAGCTAGAAACGGGCTGGAAGGGGCTAGGGTTCTGCATGGTTTGAGTGTGTGTGAATAGTGTACTGTGTGCGTGTGTGTATACCTCGCTGTGTGTGTGTGGGGGCTGCCTTGGGGTGGCGGCCGGCGACTGGAGGTCGCCGGCCAGTGGTTCTGGCGGCTGGTGGTGGTGGCCGGCGGTAGGTGGCCGCCGGCCAAGTCTTGTTGATGTGTGTGTGTATCTTGCATGCATGTGTGTGTATAAGCTTGTTGTATGTATGTGTTGGGGGTGGCCGGAGATGTCGCCGGCGACGGGAGGTCGCCGGCCGGGGTGTCCGGAGGTCGGGGAAGGGTCGGCGGCGACTGGAAGTCGCCGGCCGGAGGTTTTTGGTTGGGGTTGGTTTTGGAAAAAATGTGACGATGAAGGGTTTTGCGGCGAAGTTTTGAGCACTATTCACCATCGGAATCCGGCGAGGTATGGCCGGAGGTGGTGGCTGGTGGTGCAAGGTATCCGGCGGACCTGGTGGTGGTGGCATACGGCGGCACCGCCGCAGCTGGTGGTGCCGGGAAGAGGGGCTGTTGAGCAGCCCGGCGCCGAGAGCGCCGGGTGAGAGCTGCCGAGAAAGTGTGCAAGGCCGCCGGGTTTTTCACCCGGCGCCGGGTACGCGCGTGCCCCGTCGCTCACGACGCCTTGTTTTCGATCCGAACCCCGTTTTTTCCACCGCTCATCTTTTTCAAATCATCACTGATGAGACGTCATTGACCGAGGGTCGTGGGCCCGGTCAAAGTCAACTTTTGACCAAAATTACCATTTTACCCCTAAACTTAAAATGCTCTGTTCGAGCTCGTTTTAACTCTGATTGAGCTCATTCTTTTTTTTTCATGACCCAAATTTCATTTCCTATCATCTCATCCCTTTAGACCTGACTTTTAGCCTTTTCTCCTAAATCCCAATCTTTAGATCTCTCGATCCGTCGCGTCGTTAACAAACGTTTTTCCGCCGGAACCCTTTACAGCTTTATGTATACGTTGTTAAGGATCTAAGAAACGTCATAACTTATGTAGGCTACTTGTTGATTTGAGCGTTGAGTTATCTGACTTTTTGGTACATGCTACTCGAGCTCTGAGTTAACAGATCTGTGGACCTTGCTGCTCACATGGTAACCACCGAATGAGGTGGGGGTAACTTCTAACTCTGTAACTGTTTACAGTTTTCCCTATATTAATGTATGAATGAGAAATACTAAATGTTGTGATCATGTTATTCGGTGGCAACGTGGCTAAGTGTTATATTTTCGGTATTTTATATCTGTGGACTGTTATATGAGTCGGATTGCATCCCCACGAGTGTATTCCACGCACTCACCCCCTTACTCTGTACTCACACTACAGGAGCTGATGAGCATGTTGAACCCTAGAAGGAGAGAGGAGGTGCTATCTTAGGATCTGTATTTTAAAGTTGTCGTTTCTTAAACATTTCTAAAACAATGTCTTATTTAAATCGCGTTTTGTAATATTTTGATACATGTAAAGATGAGAGATCCTGATGTATTATTCTGCTGCGTATGTTGAATTTTATTGGTAGTGAGACCGAATGTTATAAGCAGAGGCCGATTGTTGTTAAGTGAAAGATTCACTCTGTCCCTTACCTCTTTCTTCTGTCGTCTCCTACTATTTCTTTCTGCTTGTGATATGTGTTCCTTGCTTTTTCTCTCTTCATGCCCATGTGAAACTCTAATAAAATATGAAAAGATTTTGGGGCGTGACATTACTGGGTTATAATGCAGCACAACTTACTGTACCAGAGTTCTTATACAGTGGAAACTTTAAACTTTGATAGAGTTTCTTTTGAAAACTTTTTCAAAAATATGAGTTTTAGCAAAGTTTGAATGTTGTATGACTCAATGTAAAATGCAGCAAGATAGAACAACAGAAATGCTAAAACAGAAAAGATAAACACACAAGACTTATAGTGGTTCGAAGGTGGTATAATCCTTCTACATCTACTCTACTACTTCTCTAAGGAGGAACTTTGTTATGCAAGTTTGTTTTACAGGACTCAACTTTACAAACTATCAACCTAACAAGTTCTACCTACTAAGATTCAACTTCCACATAATTTGCTCGAATCCAACAGGCTGACCTACGCAGGATCCTAAACTCACACAAAGTTATTGCCTTACTCCTAAGGCTAAACACTCAATAAGGATCTGAATCCTATCAACTAAGGACACTACTAAAACAACCTAAGTATAGAGCACAAAGGTTATTGTATATAGGTTTCTTCAACTGATGCTTAAAGCAGTCTTGACGAATCTTATGCTCGAATGCTTCTAAGGCTTGACTGCTTCTCTTAGAGGTTGAGTGACTAAAAACTTTGAGTGTTGAGAGCGTGAGAGTTTGAAAGCTTGTTCTTACTTGAGAGTGAGTAATTAGTTTTTCAGTAGTTGCTTCAGTCAAGTCTTCATCTATTTATAGGTAAAAAAATATGTCCGTTCAAGAGATACATATTTATTTGAATTTGAATCCTCTTCAAATGCTCTTGAGCTCGCATTAATTATCTCTGTAGAATTGCATGTAATTTTCCATTTCTTGCACTCTAGGCTATTTGATGTTGTTGTACTAGATTGCAGATTTGTTGCAGTCTGGCAGGCCACGTGTCGGCAAATTATTAGTTTTCGGTATTGCTTGATCAATTTGTCTCTAATGACTAGTTTTGAAGAGACACTTCCTTGGACAAGACTGATCTTCCTCATACTGTATTGTTGTGTATGATTGTTCATTTCATCTTTCTGTCTTTCCTTGATCCTGGTGCAGTACTTGAAATTTTTGCAATTATTGCGGTAATGCAGCTTTCTGTTGGCTTGTTGTATTATTTCTGCTCTCCTTACTGTGTTGCTGTATTATTTAGCTTACAATATCCAAATACTGTTTTCTTCTCCTGGATTCAGTAGCGATCTTTTTTGCTGTTTGTAGTATCTTCATCTTCGATCAATTGGCTACTAAAATTCAAATTCCTCTATTATTCAACATATCTTCTCGACTCAAAACTAATCTATGTTTCACTTAAACTGTTTTAAAAATAGGGTATCCTAAATTCCTATTATAATGTTGTTTTGTTTTGTCAAAATCTAAACATAAATTTTCTTACAGAATTCGTTGATGAATTGTGCTAAAATGATGTCATTTTGTTGTGCTTTGGGAATTTTTGTAATTGGCGACATCATTCTGTTGGTAAACCCTAAAAATAAGGTTTAGAGTTATTTTTTAAAAACCTCATTTTAGTTGTTTTTTATGCAAATAACGAAAATAACATTGTTTTCTCACATTAAAATGACAAAAATGTTACCAAGAGCCTCATAGCTCAAGTGGTATGCCATTTTTATAAAGGTGCACATTGTGATGACCAAAGTTCAAACCCATGTCATGTCAATTTTCTAGTCTCTATTGTTCCCCTTTCTTCCACTCCCCAAACTCACTAAAAAAATGGCAAAAATATTATTAGTGTAATTTTTTATATCACCGACTGTCGTTCAATTAATAACAATATTAAAAACATACGAATAAATAAAAATAATTTAAATTAATTAATGATTGATTAAAATTATGAATAAACATTCATAACCTTACGTCAACTATATATGATCGATGAATATATATAAATAAATATTACGAAGGAGTATCAATCAATGTTCTAATTACAATATATCTTATTAATCATAAAAAGAAAATTTTAGATGGTTAAGAATGAACTGTGAACATGTATAATTTTAGAAATTGATCTGTCGGTATATTATTGATATTACATGGATGCATTTTCATTTTCGAACATATAAAGTTTAGTTTTAATAAATAGTGTTTCAACATCATCGTTGGATCACTAAAAAATATTAAATGTTTAATATAACTTAAAATTCATAATTTAACTAAATTTCAGAAAAATATATGACAATTAAAGTTGCAAAATTATACAAAATATCTTACCGACGGAGGTTATACAATGGAATTCCATTGTTAAATAGTGATAAACACATTGTTTCCTTATTAATAATCGATGGAGAGTGTTTTTTGTTAGTAACATGTGTTACGATATCAATGTATATATTTTTATAAGATAAAACACACATATAATAGATCTTTAGATCACATGTAATATACACATGTATATTCACAATGTTTAAGTGAAATAAAGATATGATTGATTTTTAGAAAAGCTTAGGTCAAGAAGCATAGAAGATAAGTTAAGACCTTAGTGTAAGTTGTAGGATACAATTACTGGATGCTATACAATAAAGACCTTATTACACACTATTGGATACAACTGTTATAAGAGACACTACAAGAAAAAGGGCTACGACAAGTGTTTTTAACCCTTGTCGTAGCCATATTCAAACCGTTGTCGTAGCTGGTGTTGTCGTAGCCTCTGAAAAAATCCGCTCATAGACAACGGTTTTTAACCGTTGTCGTAGACTCTACGACAACGGTTTTTAACCGTTGTCGTAGCCATAAAAAAACCATTGTCGTAGATCGTAGTGTTGAAAAAAACCGTTGTCGTAGCCATATAATAACCGTTGTCGTAGATCGTCATATCTTAAAAACCGTTGTCATAGTGTCTACGACAACGGTTAAAAACCGTTGTCGTAGCCATATTAATAAAAAAATAATATTTTGCCACGTAAGCTTGCCACATCATCACACACGTCATGCCACGTCATCACACACGTCATGCTAAGGATGACATGTCATCATAAGGATGACATCATCACTGAAATCATCATAATCAATATTATGCGTTGTGTGAGATTCGAACCCGGGTGGCCCGGTGGTGCTCTAACCACTAGACCATCGATGCCTTATGTGACAATGTCTTGCATATATTTCTTTTATAATATATTTTTGATATTTTTCAATTTTCTATTATTAATGCATTTCTTTGTTAACTTTTATAAAACCATTACTTATTAATATAAGTAATTGATTTCCAATTTTGATATATTAATATATATATATATATATAATTGAATGATTAATGACTATATTAATAATAATTAATATAATTTTCAAATTATATATATATAATGAATATATTTATAAAATTAATATATTATTCAAATTATATATATAATGAATATATTTATAAAATTAATATATATTTCAAATTATATGTATAATTAATATATTTATAACATTAATGTATTTTTCTCATTAATATATTTATAAAATTAATAATCTATTGTACATATTTTCTAAAATTTCTTTATAATGAAATAAAATTTAATTCTCAAAATTAGTTTATTTCATCAATTTTATTCAACAATATATAGAATTTCTTCTTTCATTTTAAAAAAAAAATTGTAATATTTGACTTTTTTTTTTAAATATTAGTCTACGACAACACTTCTACGAGGCTACGACAACGTTAGAAAACAACTCATGTGACATTGGCTTGCATATATTTCTTTTATAATATATTTTTGATATTTTTCAATTTTCTATTATTACATATTTTTTGTTAACTTTTATAAATTAAGTACCATTAGTTATTAATATAAGTAATTGATTTCCAATTTTGATATATTAATATATATATATATATATATATATATAAATAATTCAATGATTAATGAATATATTAATAATAATTAATATAATTTTCAAATTATATATATAATGAATATATTTTTCAAATTAATATATGTATATTAATAATTAATATATTTTTCAAATTATATTTATAATTAATATATTTATAAAATTAATAATCTGTTGTACATATTTTCTAAAGTTTCTTTATAATGAAATAAAATTTAATTCTCAAAATTAGTTTATTTCATTAATTTAATTAATTCAACAATTAATATATGTATTTCTTTGTTAACTTTTATAAAGTACCATTACTTATTAATATAAGTAATTGATTTCCAATTTTGATAGATTAATATATATATATATAATTGGAAGATTAATTAATGACTATATTAATAATAATTAATATAATTTTCAAATTATATATATAATGATTATATTTATAAAATTAATATATTTTTCAAATTAATATATGTATATTAATAATGCATATATTTTTCAAATTATATATATAATTAATATATTTATAAAATCAATATATTTTTCAAAATTATATTTACAATTAATAAATTTATATAATTAATGTATTTTTCAAATTAATATATTTATAAAATTAATAATCTGTTGTAAATATTTTCTAAATTTTATTTATAATGAAATAAAATTTAATTCTCAAAATTAGTTTATTTCATTAATTTAATTCAACAATATATAGCATTTCTTATATCATTTTGAAAAAAAAAATATTGTAATAGTTGACTTTTATTTTTAAATATTAGTCTACGACAACGCTTCTACGAGGCTACGACAACGTTAGAAAACAACTTTTGCCTTTGCTTTTCTCATATTTCTAATATATTAGAAAGTCTTTTTATTATTCCTATTTTATTTATAATTAATTTTAAGTAATCCAGGTTTTATTTGTGTTAAGTAATCAGCATTTTTTGTTTAATTTAAGCTTATAATTTGTGGTTTATAATTTGTTGTAAATATTTACAAAATTTTATGTATAATGAAATAAAATTTAATTGTCAAAATTAATTTATTTCATTCATTTAATTCAACAATATATATCATTTTTTATATCATTTAATTAAGAAAAAAATTAAAATAATTGTCTTTTTTTTTTAAATTTCAGTCTACGACAAGGGTTTTAAAATGGCTACGACAACGTTTTCTAACTCTTGTCTTAGGGGTCCTAGGACAACACGTCTACGACAACGGTAGGTTAATACCATTGTCTATGAGAGAAGTTTTCGGGCTATGACAACGGTTTAAAAATGTCTACGACAATGGTAGCTAAAACCGTTGTCTATGAGAGAATTTTTGGGGCTACGACAACGGTTTTGACAATGGTTGCTAAAAAACCCTTGTCTATGAGAGAAGTTTTTGAGCTACGACAACGGTTTTGACAACGGTAGCTAAAAAACCCTTGTCTATGAGAGAAGTTTTTGATCTACGACAACGGTTTTATCTACGACAACAGAATTTTAGGCTACGACAAGGGTTTTTAGCAAAAACACATGTCGTAGGGGTGTTGTCTATGAGAGAATTTCTTGTAGTGAGAGCTAAAGAAAGACTTGTATTATATGAAGACCTAAATTATTTCATGAGAGACATTACAACAAACATCTCTGAACTATTTGATGTACATTGTAAGATCAGAAGAAATTCATGCATTATCTAATTGGTATACGAGAAAAATCAATATATGTTGGGAAAAAGTCTATCAAGTCATTGGTTTCAAATATAGACGGTAGAGACAATCTGCAGAAACCTGCAACTTCCGTAGTAAAGCAACTTGGTCCACATAGACATGCTACTAATAGTCCAAAAATCATTAATTGGTCTAGAACAAACCTCAACATATATTAAAGTCAAGGGTTTCTCTCTCTTCAATGTGCAAAATCCCATAGTATAAATAGAAGTAGAGTGCACCTGAGATGACTACTGAAAGACAGAATTTACAACTGAAGAACTGAAACACTAATAAGTCTAAATCCATCAAGCTTTCAAAGTATGAGCTAAACATTCATAAGTCTAAGTCACTCAACCTCAAAAGTTAGCCAACAGAAGATTGGAACCTTCAAGTTAGAATATCCTTAACCATTTTTTGTATGAGAGGTTGTTTTAGGAGTTCTTAGGTGAATAAACTAGGTTTCTCACTAAGTTCAACTACTATGTATTAGTAAATATCTTGTGTGGGTTTGGAGAGATCCATCTTGTATCTAATCTAAGTTTTTAAGTAATACGTGTGGAAATTAACAATTGTAGGTGTAATTTGTTGAGTAATGAATTTGTGTAACTATTGTTTGTAAGTTTGTAAACCAAACTATACTTAACAAAGATCCTACTAAAATGAAGGATTAGAGTGAGATAGAAAGACTAATCCACCCTTGAACTACCATAAACAAATGTGTGTTTATTTACTGTTCACTGCATCTTATATTTGCTCACATCATACTGCATATAAACTACTTGTGAAAATACATTATCTGTAAGAAGGTTTATATAAAAGAACCCTTTAATAACATATTTTCATTGCAAAAAAACTTTTAAGGTCCATTTGAATAGGTGGATTAGAGTAGAGATTTGTAATTCATGGCAGCAAATCAACCAATGGTGTTTGGATAGATGATAATTTGATATCCATCATTTTCATTTTAAATAAGTTTTTGAGTAATTTTGATAGATTTCAAATCCGCTCTAATTTGAGTGGATTTGAAATCCATTCATTCCAAATCCTGAAATTCAAATCAATCTATCCAAACATAACTTTATAGAACTTTCATATACCAACAAACTGAAGCTAAGCTTAAGTAACGTTGTAAGTTTGAAACTTTGTACACTGCTGCAATCTCAAGTAGCCTGTAACGTACAATTAGAAGTCAAAGTTTAAAAATATTAAAATATTTATTCACCCCTCTAAATTTTTTATACCACTTAGGAAGAACATGTTTTCCTTTAATTTTTTAATTAGTTTTTCAAAAATACTGACGAAGCCTCTTTTCCCTTCGTCTTCCACCACCTGACCCATCTCTCCTCTTGAAATTCCAATAAAAAAATAAATTAATGTCATTTTGACCACAAATGCAATAATTTGTCAAAAATTTTGACCACAAATTACTAAAAATTCTAGGCAAAAAATAAAACGATGTCCTTTTGTTGTGAAATTCACCAAAATGGTATTTTGTTAGATTTACCGATGGAAGCATCTGTAAATCCATAAGTAAATTTTAATTATCTCTCTTTCTCAAAGTAGCTACCAAAACCCTTTTTCCCTCCATCCCCCACCACCCGGCCCGTCATTTTTCACCAGCGACCCTCTATTCCATTGAAATTTTTAGAATTGGATATCGGTAGAATTGCTGATGTGAGTTAGTTGTGAACCTTGTTGGTTGAGAATTGCATGTTGAATTTAAGTCGATAACTTAGTAAATTAATGTTTGTCAAATTGCTACTGAAATTTATGTAAAACACTGTAAAACTTAGAATTGAACATCGATTATTTTGTTGATTTTGTTGAATAGTAAAATAACACCAATGAAAATGAGCTATGATCCCAAGAAGACTTTGTTTTTAATATTATGTTTCTCTCTTATACAAATGAATGGATGAATGAATGAATGAATGAACTCTACTTTTATCCACAACTAATTTTATTTCTGACAAGTATTTTTCTTTAATGATGAGTTTTGTCACCTAAAAATGTGGAAATTGTAGGGAAAATAAGTGTAATTTTAATGATGACAAAAATCTGGATAGTTGTGTACAAGTTAATCTTGTCTAGTTGGGTCATAGAATAACCGAGTTTCATCCTATGTCGAGAGCAACTGTTTTGGGAAAACCTTACATGAATACCTATGAACTTGAAGTGTTGATGTCTTTGGAAACCGAGTATAAAAAGAATAAAAAATGAGGACATATAATCTCAAAAGCTTAGTCTTAGATGATAATCAAGAAGCTGAATATCTGAAGTAAATAACTCAATATATATTAATAACTCACCTTTATAAAAGGTTGAGTACGCGAGTAGCTAAGTGATTAAGATGAGAAACCTATATACATACTGATCCTAATGAAGGCATTAAATGATAAGCACTTAGAGAGCTAAATAAGCCGACAAGTTATATATAAAGAGACCAATTTATGTCTACAATACATATTGATGACAAAGTTAACAAGAGCCATAAAACAACATTTGAATTCAACCTAATACAAATGAGAAAGATACAACATGAATTGACGAGCTATGATTGGAATTGAAGAGAGAATATAAATGTTGTCTATCTATAAAGCTTAAGAGAGTTAAATAATGAAGAATGTCAAGTTAGTCTAGTTAACGTTAGACACAAAGAAGTAAGGTCTATTACGAAATTATTGTTTAAATTTTGATGAGACAAAACACCAATGTAATAGGAAAGTTGAGTGCCCCATTTTTCACAATGTTTAGGTGAAACTAGACTAGGATTTGTGTCTAGATTTTTATGATGAAGAATAGAGGAGTTCAAGATACAATAACTGAAGATTCGAAGTGAAAAAATGTTGCAAGCAGTAAGAAGTCAATTACTGTAGAGTATTAAGTAAAGTTACTAGAAACAGTGAACTCTAAAGATGCAATAATTTTAATTATTGCAGGCAGAAAGTTACAGTAGAAGATCAGTAAGCTGGATTACTGCCATAACAAAAAAATTGGTTGTAGAAAATAAATGTTGCATTCTGACAAGTCAAGGAGACAAGTAGAACAAAGTGATATAATACACACTCCGATGCAGTACCAGAAAGATTAGCAGAAGTCTGAGATTCAATCACTTCAACAAGTCAAAACTAGCTAGTAGAGAGAAGCTGTTAAAAGTAGTACCGAGGGCTAGTAAGCAGCGAACACGTGGCCTGACATGTAACCTAGTATAGCCACATTTAATACCTTGGAGTGCAAGACAAGGAACAATTAATGCAACTATTCAGACGCATTTAATGCGAGCTCTACACCTATAGAGAATTCAAATTCAAAGTGTTATGTCTCTCTTTAACGGACATAATACTCCATCTATAAACAGAGGAAGTGTTGACTAAAAGAACTATTGAAAAACCTGAACATTCAAGCTCAAGCAAGAAAACATTCTAGTTCCAAGTTCTCTCAAATTGAAAGTTTTCAGTCACTCAACCTCGAAGGAAGCAATCAAGCTTAAGATCGATCGAGCTTAAGATTCTCGAAATTGCTTCAAGCACCAGTTGAAAACAAACCCTATATACTTTTAATATATATGTTGTGTGCTTTAGGTTGTTTTAGGTGTCATCAGTTTATAGGAAGATTGTTTCCTTGCTGAGTGTTTAGTCTTAGGAGAAGAGACATTAACTTTGTGTGAGTTTGAGTGATCTTGTGTGGGTCAGCCTTTAGGACTTGTGCAACATGTGTAGAAGCTAAGTCTCAGTAGGTGCAAACTTGTTAGGTTGATAGTTGTAAAATTTGAATCTTGTAGAACAACTTGCTTAACGAAGTTTCTCATCTGAGAAGGAGTAGAGTGGACATAGAAGTTTACACCACATTCGAACCACTATAAGCCTTTGTGTGTGTATTTCTATTTTAGCATATCTATTGTTTTATCTTGTTGTTCTCTTGCTCATCATATTGCATTAATTCTTTGCTAAAACTCATATTTCTATAAAGGTTTTCAAAAAGAAACTATCAAAAGTTTAAGTTTCCACTGTGTAAAGAACTCTAGTTTCTACAAGCAGTACTGTATCCTAGTGCTTTAAGTTGAAATAATAACCTGTGTTATAAGTTGTTTAGGTTATAGTGCAGTAAATTCGAAAGAATTTACAAAATCGATAGAGGTTCATTCATCCCCCTCTGAACCTCTGTGTCACTTGGGACCAACAAGGTCAAATCATCGATCCTCAAAGCTGATAATCATGTACAGATTACTAGTCAGACATCTTTTCAAAAAGTAGCTGACTATACCTGCATTTATGGACAAAAAAAGACACAAAGTCTTAAATCAAGGAGCAAGCAATTTCAAAATTCAAATCTCCCTCCAACGGTTATTACAAGAATCTCTTTTACAAATAAGAGATATCTCTATAAAGAAGATCAAACAACCCAATTCTTACATGAAGATTTGATGGACAAAGTTCAAGAAATATAAATGAGAAAAAGAGAAATGATCCGTAAGCTTTAATTTCTTAAGTTGAGAAGTCAAACAAAATCATCAAGATAATCTCTTCATTCTAAGTCTCTTTGTTTTAGATCTTGATTGACCTATCCTATAGGAGTGTTCATCTTTAAAGAGAGAATAACCATTATATTCTCACTTTTATACGGGTCATTTATAATAGCTAAAACACTGTTCTTGAGTGAGTGTGCTAATACTTGAAAGATAGGATCGGTCCTCCTTAGAAGATAGAAGTTGTTTGTTTCCCTAGTATTAGGATGAATCTTCATTCCCCAGGTTTTGGGAAGTTTTTGCCCTATTTAGAGAGGTTGTAAAGTGTCAAAGAAACATAAGTGATAAGTGAATTCCCTGGTATTTGGAAAGAGAAAAGTAGAAGTGTTACCTCAACCTCAAACCTCAATAAAGTTGAATGTGTGATTACATAATTGTTTAATATTCTGCTATCTAACTGTACAACACACACTCACTCAGCGTCAATCTTATATATTAGTTGTGTGGTATTTGTTGACTATTTACTTGTTTAAAAGAGTCGGACCCTTTTACTTCTGATAGTGCTTAAGTTGATATTTTGTCAACAACTCAACGA
This sequence comes from Scutellaria minor, assembly GCA_954870855.1. Taxonomy (NCBI): domain Eukaryota; kingdom Viridiplantae; phylum Streptophyta; class Magnoliopsida; order Lamiales; family Lamiaceae; genus Scutellaria; species Scutellaria minor. The sequence goes on from OX940729.1 coordinate 9,925,822, forward strand.
GTAAAGTTATGAATTGTTGATCTACAATGAGTTTGATGAAACAAGATCATTATAGGGGTGTTACAAGCAAAACTATGTCATTTTCTTTTGGATTTATAGAAGTGTTATGAAAATAAAAAATTTAGAATCATCAATAATTTTAATCATTTTTTAAGAATTATCAACGGACACACCTGTTAGCAATTGAAATAATCCGTAGACAATACTACATAATTTTTTCTAGAGATTTTCAAAATTTTGATTTTATTTTCGTCAATATATAAATTACCAACATAACGTTTTTTCCGTTGACAAAATTTAACTAACAAGAAAATCAATGACAACTTTTTATCGTTAGATTCATTGGTAATCATATTACCAATGAAATTTCCTGGGTTACCAATGGAAAATTTCATCGATAATATGCACAATTTTTGTAGTGATAAGGAAACTGATCCTTGTTAATGTCTAGACAACAATTTTATCTACTGCTGACTCTCAAAATCTTCAATCTCCTGAAAAGGCTGATAAATTTATCGTCACACCCTCTACCAACGTTGATGAGCTGACAATGCTAAAAAGGAAAATGTCTGATATGAGTAAGTTGGACAAGCTTGGCTCTTTGAAAGAGTTTTCTTCCTCCATTGCGAGTGTTATTTCCCACCTTGTTGTCGATGGCAAAAGGGGATGAAAAGAAAATGAAAAGAAAGATGGTGATGCTTAAGAAGACAAAGAAAAATGATCAAATCAAGAACTGCTCTACTTTTGCTTTGTTGACCTTCTACCCTAGTGATCTTCCTACCGTCAAGATGCATCTTTTCCTACTATGAATAGCTCAATTTATGTTTTCTTTTATATTTTAGTTTAGTTGTTTTTGTGTTCCATTGTAAAACACTGAGGGAATTCTGCACTTTTCAGTAAAATCAATAGTTTTGCATCATCTATCCTTTTATTGATATTATTCTTTCAAGTGTTATCTTGTTCTCTTTTCTTATGAGTTTTGTCATCATCAATAAAAGATAAATCACAGAAAAATAATTGTAATTTTAACGATGACAAAAGTCTCTATAAATTAGTCGAGTCTTAAATTAATTGAGTCATAGTGTTAGGAGTAATTGAGATAATTACTTTTCATATTTGTTATGATTTATTTTTATCCTTTGTTTTCTTATTTTCTCATTATACCTATCATATATATTGGAGAATAATGAATATGAGACTTTGAGGCGTATGTTTATTCTCCCTAACATGGTATCAGCCATCTAAACCCTACCCATCACTGCCGCCCCCCTCTTTCTCTCTTTCTCTTCTTCAGCGACTTCCATGGCTCCATCGAATGAAACTCTTCCTTTTGCCACACTTATTCACATGATAACCATCAAACTTACTTCTACCAATTATCTCTTATGGAAGAATCAACTAGTACCGATCCTCTCTTGTCAAAATCTCTTAGGGTTTATTGACGGATCGAAATCAACGCCCTCCTCTACGATCACCAATGTCGACGGCGTTCAGGTACCGAACGCTGCTTATGAAACATGATGTGTCCAAGATCAGCGGCTTCCCAACCTTCTTCTCTCCTCCCTCACCGAAGAATCTATGGCCGAAGTCATCGATTGCACCACGTCTCGCGCCGTTTGTCTTGCTCTTGAAACGGCTTTTAGCCACCGATCCAAATCATGCGAATTACATCTTAAGGATCTTCAACTTATGAAGAAGGGCGCTTGTTCGGTTACGGAATATGGCCGTGAGTTTAAGTCCCTTTGCGACCAACTTGTCGCTATCGGTCGACCGGTTGATGATGCAGACAAGGCCCACTGGTTTCTTCGTGGCCTTGGCTCCTCCTTCTTCATTTTTTCCGCTGCTCAAATGGCTCTCACCCCGTTGCCAATGTTTTGCGATCTTTTATCCAAAGTAGAGAGTTTTGCACTCTTTCAGAACTCCCCCGAAATGGCTGGATCATCCTCGGTGGCGTTTTATGGTCGTCACACACCTTCCTCTAGCCAAAAGCAGTCGCATCATGGCTCCTCTCAACAGCAGCGTCACGGAGGATCTACTCAGTCCAACCGTGGCCATGGTTATGGCCGTGGTGGCCCCCATCACACGCCTCGCTGTTAGATTTTTCGTTATGAGGGCCACTATGCCAATGCTTGTCCAGAACGCTATCGCTAGTTATCGTCCTCCTCGACTGCCAATCTTGCCGAAGCATTTGCCGTTGGCTACAATATTTATCCTTCTGAGACTTCGGATTGGTATGTCGACACGGGTGCGTCAGCTCACATGATGTCCACATCTCTTTTTTGGATGCTTCTCAACCATACATGGGTAATGATCGTGTCACCGTTGGTAATGGTGCTCAACTTTTTATTTTGTATATTGGACAATCTTCTTTTTCTGATACTATTGCATTAAAGGACGTTCTTGTTGTTCCTGCTCTTATAAAAAATTTGCTCTCTATTAGCAAACTCACATCTGACCTACCGGTACATGTTACTTTTTCTGATTCCTCCTTTGTTATTTAGAATCGGCAAACAAAGGAAATTCTGGCAAGAGGCCTGTGTGATAATGAACTTTATATTCTGGATAATATTCAATCCGCCTTCGTTGCAGATTTGAAGAGTGCTTATTTGCGTGCGTCGTTTGACCTGTGGCATGTCCATTTGGGTCATGTGCCATCTAGCACTATTTTTTTATTAGAAAAGTTGGGACATTTACAAGTTACTTCGCTTTTACCATCTCCTACTTTATGTTCGTCTTGTGATCTTGCTAAGAGAAAAAGATTATCTTTTTCGATTAATGAGAAGCATGTATCATATGTTGTAGACCTTATTCATTGTGATTTATGGGGACCTGTCCCTATTTATGTGAAATCCGATTTTCACTTTTATGCAATATTTGTGGATGACTTTTCTCGCTTTATTTAGATGTATCCCTTGGTTAGTAAATTTGATTTTTTTCGTAAATTTGGTACAGTTTGCAAAATTTGTTGAAACTCAGTTTGGTTGTGTGATTAAAAAATTTCAAAGTGATGGCGGCACTGAATTTACTAATCGTAAAGTTCAGGACTTCTTTCGAGCAAAGAGCATTCATCATCTTTGTTCATGTCCATATACACCATCTCAAAATGGACGGACAGAACGCAAGCATCGTCATATCACTGAAATAGGTCTTCCTATGATGTTTCACTCTCATGTTCTTTCAACATTATGGGTGGAGGCATTTTCTACGGCTGTTTATACTATGAATCATCTTCCATCTGCTCTTCTGCAAGATAAATCTCCTTATGAGCTTCTCTTTCACACATCACCGAACTATGTGAATTTCCATCCGTTTGGTTGTCGTGTATTTCCATGCTTGCACGACTATACTACCAACAAGTTTGATATTTGGAGCACACCTTGTGTTTTTGTTGGATATAGCAGCCACCATAAAGGTTTTCAATGTCTCAATTCGGTCACTTCATGAGTATATATTTCGCGACATGCAAAATTTAACAAACATGTGTTTTCGTTTGCCGGTATGGCTCCATCATTTTACCTATCATATTTGGATGTCTCATGTTTTATTGAACCTGCTGCCACTTCTGCTTCCACTGTTATGTCTCCTGTTGCAACAACAGCGCCCACACATGTGCCCAATGTTGCATCGGATGTTGCAACACCATGCGCTCTCTGTCCAGACCTGGCCGATTTGGATTCAACTGTTGAACCACCAGCTTCCCCGCCACCTCCTGGCCATCACATGATTACACACTCCAAAGTGGGTGTTTTTCAACCCCGTCATTTTGTGAATATTGTTGTTTCTCCTCTCCTTCATGCACTTCTTGCCTCGAGTGAACCGCATGGGTTCAAATCGGCGGCCAAGCATCCCTATTGGCTTGTTGCTATGGAGGAGAAAATGCGTGCCCTCCATGACAATCACACATGGGAACTTGTCCCTCGTCCATTGGATGTCAATGTTGTTGGCTCCAAATGGGTTTTCCGCACTAAATTCTTGTTCGATGGCTCAATTGATCGCCATAAGGCACGACTTGTGGCTCAAGGGTTTACTCAGATTCTTGGTTTTGATTTTTTGCATACATTCAAGCCTGTGGTGAAAGCTTCAACCGTGTGAGTTGTTCTCTTTCTCGTTGTTATGCACAAATGGCCCCTTCATCAACTCGACGTCAAAAACATTTTTCTAAATGGCGTTATCACCAAATCAGTCTTCATGGAATAGCCTTCAGGGTTCACGGATCCTCATTTTCCTAATCATCTTTGCCGGCTCAAGAAAGCACTCTACGAGCTCAAACAAGCTTCTCGGGCTTGGTTTCAACGGTTTAGTGATTTTCTCATTCATCTTGGCTTTGTTTGCAGCTATGCCGACACATCTCTATTCATCTTTTCTCATGGTAGATCTTTACTTTATCTATTGGTTTATGTCGATGATATCATTCTCACGGGGAGTGACCCCCCGTTGATTGCGAAGTTCATCTCTCATCTTCGTTCTGAATTTGCCATTAAGGATCTTAGACGGCTAAATTATTTTTTAAGGCTTGAAGTCGATCATACTTCTGACGGGTTATTCCTTTGGCAAACCAAATATACCCATGATATTCTTGAACGTGCGAATATGCTCGACTCCAAGCCTATTTTCACACCTCTCGTCGTTGGCGTTTCCCTCACATTGGATAGGACTCTATATGAGGACCCTATGAATTATCGATCTCTTGTTGACGCGCTTCAGTATCTAATGATTACACGGCCCGACCTCTCCTTTGTCGTTAATCTCGTTAGCCAATTTCTTCAGCAGTCGATGGATGAACATTTTAAAGTGGTGAAACAAATATTTCGCTATGTTAAAGGTACTATCAACTATGGTCTTTCCTTTACTCGGGGTGCTCCTTGTACCTTAGTTGCTTTTTTTGATGCAGATTGGGTTCATTGCCCAGAGATACGCCGTTCTACATACGACTATTCTATATTTCTTGGTGGAAATTTGGTGTCCTGGAGCACTAAAAAGCAACCCACTGTTGCTCGCTCAAGCTGTGAGTCGGAGAATAGGGCTCTTGCTAATACAATCTCTGAACTTGTTTGGCTCACAAATCTTCTCCATGATCTTCGAACGTCGTCCTCTAGTACATCGGAGCTTCTTTGTGACAATAATAGTGCGATCTTCTTCAGCCAAAATCTGATTGCCTATAAGCGTGCCAAGCATATTGATATCGACTACCACTTCATTCGTGATCTTGTTAGTTCTAGGAAATTGCTTACTCGATTTGTCCCTTCGCATCTTCAGATTGTCGATATCTTCACGAAGGGTCTTCCACGTCCGTTGTTTGAATTTTTTCGGTTCAAGCTTCGCGTGTGTACTCGACCTACATCTTGCTTGAGGGGGGATGTTAGGAGTAATTGAGATAATTACTCTTCATATTTGTTATGATTTATTTTTATCCTTTGTTTTCTTATTTTCACATTGTACCTATCATATATATTGGAGAATAATGAATATGAGACTTTAAGGCGTATGTTTATTCTCCCTAACATATAGGTTAGCTGAGTCTTTTCTTAGTTAAGTTCAAGTTTATGTTGAGAGCATCTTTACTCGAGGAGAATTCTACAAGAAGAATTGAAGATCTAAAGATAAAAGACTCAATGAGCTGAAGAACTGAAGAATGAAGACTCTGCAAGCTAAGAAATATGAAGACCATGTATTAATCTTGCAATTTGAAGAATTAGTCCTTAGAAGATAAACTCTAGAGAAACTAAAGGATATGCTAAAGGAAACTAGTTGTGAAGTAAAATGAAACTTTCTTAGCTATCCATTTGAGCTAATAATGCTTATTATTAATCTTAACGAAGACATTTAAATGATAAATGTTATGTGTTGGTCCTAAATGACATAGAGGTTCATTTGAGCTAATAATGCTTATTATTAATCTTAACGAAGACATTTAAATGATAAATGTTATGTGTTGGTCCTAAGTGACATAGAGGTTCAGAGGGGGTGAATGAACCTCTATTGATTTAAAAAAAAATCGAACTTACTGCACTGTAACCTAGAAATCTTACAATGTAGGTTTCTGTTCATCTTACAATACTAGAATGCAGTGTTGTTCACTAACAAGAGTTCTTCACAGCGGAAACTTAAATTTTAAGATAAAGTTTCTTTTAGAAAACCTTTTGAAATATGAACTTTGATAAGATACTTTATGCAATATGACAGATAAATAGGGATTCAACAAGATAATCACAGATATATATATAAAATAGAAAGAACACACACATGTCTTTTATAGTGGTTCGAAGGTGGTTTAATCATTCTACATCCACTCTACTCTTTTACAGAGGAGGAAATTCATTAAGAAAATTTGTTTTACAGAACACGACTTTATAAACTCTCAACCTAACAAGTTAACACCTACTAAGACTTAGCTTCCACACAGGTTGCTCAAATCTCAAAGGCTAACCCACACAGGATCCTGTTAATTCACACAGAGCTATTGTCTTTTCACCTAAGGCTAAACACTCAACAATGAACAACTTCTTTTCAACTAAGGATACCTAAAACAACCTAAGCACACAACACATGGACGAAGGCTTGATTGTTTTTCTAGAGGTTGAGTGACTGAAACTTGTAAACTTTGAAGTACTTAGAACTTTGATAGCTTTCTTGCTTGAGCTTTGAATATTCAGAGTTTTAGTAGTAATTCCAGTCAACCTATTCCTCTATTTACAAGTGAAATGTTATGCCCGTTGGAAAGAGACATAACATTTTTTAATTTGAATCATCTTCAATGTTTTAAAGCTCACATTAATTGAAGAGGGTATGTATTAATTGTTCCTTGTCTTGTACTCCAGGGTTTTCAATACGGCTGTACTAGGTTACAGGTTTCAGCAGTGTGTCAGGCCACGGGTCTGCTGGTTACTGGTTCTCGATACTCCTTTAATCACTTTGTCTCTATTAGTTAGTTTTGACTTATTGAAGTGATTGAATCTCAATTTTTTGCTGATCTTCCATGTACTGTATTAGAGTGAGTAATATATCATTTTATTCTTCATGTCTCCTTGACTTGTTAGAATACAACACTCTCTTTCTGCAAGCATTCTTCATGCAGTAATACAATATACTGGTTCTGTATTGTATTGTGTCTGCTTACAACATACTGTGTTGTATTCTTCCAACTTACAACAGTCTTTTTACTGCTTGCAGCAGTTCTTTACTTAAACTTTTTAGCTGTTGTAATCTGATCTCCTCCATTCTTCAACATATACCATAAACTCAAAACCTAGTCTAATATCACTTAAACATTGTGAAAAATTGGGTATTCTAAATTCCTATTACACTTGAGTTTTGTCTCATCAAAATCTAAACAATAATTTCCTAATACCACGAGAAATAAATGAGCTGATGTTTCATAGATAAAGACAACTGTGAAAGTCAACCTGGTATATATCAGAAAGATATTAGATGAATTGATAAGCTATGATTAAAAATCAACATCAACACAAATGTTGTCTCATCTACAATAGCTGAGAAGAGTTAAAGTTTAAAGATGTCAAGTTAGTAAAGCTTATATTAGATACAAGAAAACAAGATCAAGTTAATCTTTAGAGCTGACAACTAATTACAATTTGATCTTAATGTATCAGACACTTTTTCAGAAAAGTAATCAACGTTGCTCCAATTATGGACAACAAAGGACAATTAAAGCCTAAAATTAAAGAGCAAGTCAAATTCAAATTCACAACTCCCTCCAACAACTAAAACTCTCTCTTATAAATAGAGAAATCTATCACTTTAAAGAGTACCGATCATCTACTTTTTAATGATTATCTACCAACTAAAGAACAAGAATTCATCATCAAAGCTTATCACTCTTCCATCCTGAAGCTCAAACTTTGAAATCAGAGAGATACTTTTTTAAACTGTGAGCTAAACTAGATCATAGAGATAAACTCTTTGTCTTAAGCTTTTCTCTAGCCTTAGATCTCGATAGATATACACCTTGAGAGTGTTCATTTGAAGAGAGAAACATTTTTTTCACATCTTTATGGGTCATTTCGAAAAGCTAAAATAGTGTTCTTGAGAGTAGCAATGTTTATCCTTGAAAGATTGGATCGGTACTTCTTTGCCAACAATGAGTATTTTTCCTTAGTTTTTAGGAGAGTTATTCCCCAAGTTTTTAGGACAAGCTGGGGATTCGCCCCCTTTGGAGAGGTTGGGTAGGTAAGACTCCAGGCACCGGTTGAGCCTGCCCTGAGACCGAGAAGTTCTATGTAGCTTACCCAGTTGCGGCTTCCCACGCCCCTCAGTCTTGGTTCCGAGACACCTCATCGGGCTTGATCTGGGTCTGCTTTGCCTGCATCTTGAGTCCTCTTCGCGGCAGTCTCGTGTGCAACGGTAGTCGTCCCCAGGTTGTTGGGATGAAGTTTTTTCTTTAGTTTTGGGAGGATTTTCCTCTATTTAAGAGACATTGTAAAGTGTTGAAAAACACATTTGTTTAGTGGATTTTTCTAAGTGTTTGGGAAGAGAAGACGCAGAAGGATTACACTACCTTCGAACCCTATAAGCTGACTATGTAATTTACTTGTCTACCTGCTTACCTGTTTTATATCATCTTAGCTAAATCTACAGGAGCATACTCTTACAACTTATCTTTTTGCATGTTTTATATGTGATATCAAGCTGACCCTCTGCTTAAAAGAGTCGGGTTTTCTATCTTCAGTAAGTACTTAAGTTGATATTTTGTCAACAACTAAACAAGTAAAATTATGAGTTGTTGATCTACTATCAGCTTGAGCAATCTATCTATTTTCTTTGTTGAGGCATTTACATTTGTCTACTTGACGACGTAGAAAAATTAAAAGTTGAAAAATATAGGAAATCTTTCACCCCTTTTTAGACTTCTTAATGACTCTTTTGGGACCTATAATTTTCTACAAACACACACACACATGTATATATCACAATCATTTATATATACCAGGTGCATGGATCCTATATTTGTGCAACTGTGTCGACCCGACCTAGGCGTGAATTTTATGCATCCCAAAAGCCTCCCACACATGCTCCCACGTGCCTCTATGTCTGCGCCCACACACTTATCCTATGCACTTAACATTTCTGTTACATTCACGTAACCTTTATGTTATGTTAGTGTAACATTTATGTTATGTTCGTATAATATTTATGTTATGTTATTTTAACCTTTACATTATATTACAGATATATAATACCTTTTAAACTTTTATATTATAATATTATAACCTTTATGTTATAATAATTTAACATTTATATATATATATAAAGAAGACCTTCAATAAAAATAACAATAACTAATTTTTCCTCTCAAATTGGCATACTATGTAGCGTCTGGGACAAATGACGCATAATTTGCTATTTAAATAATTAAACCTCTAATTATTTGATTTAATTATGTGTGTTTCAGAAAAACGATAAAATGCATGCTTAATTAATCGGTGGTATAATTTAATCAAAAAGCATAGGTTATAATTTTATCATAAGGTTCGTAATTGAAAAACGAGAAGATAGAAATGAATTTGAGGACAATCGGAGACCTGTAGCTCAAATCACGAAGAATACGACGAATACAAAGAATCGGAAGCGAGATATTTTTGATGAATAGTACAATATTTAAAAAAAGAGTACAAATATTACGAAATGAATGGTAAAAAGTAATAATTCGAATGAAAAGTCAAAAAGTACGATATCTCATCTCTTTTTTGATTTTCCGGCCACCGACGCCGCCGGTGCAGAAATATTTTTCTTCTCGACTTTGGTTGATTTTCACACCTCTTATAGCCTTCGACCGGGCTATTCCAAATCCGGGCTCAGTTTTTTATTCCGACTTCTCCTTCACCGGAAAATGGCCTGTCAAACCTCTGAAAAACCTAATTTCTCTCTCCCCGTCGGCTCTCTCTCTCCCTCTCTTCCTCACTAGAGCTGTGGCGGGACAGCCTCTTGGGTGTGTGTGTGTAGTGTTGGAGGGGTGGTGCCGCAGTGAGTGGTAGCACCGGTAGCTGTGCATATACCTATGTGTTTGAGCGTGTATGTGTGTGTGATGCTGTTGGGGGCGGCGCTGTGCAGCGCCACCGTGTTTGCTGGAGGCCGGCGCGCGGTGTCGTGCCGGTGTGGTCAGGGTCGGGGGCGGCCGACGTGGGTGATCGCCGGCTATGGCTGTGTTACAGTGTGTGTGTGTGTGTATTGGTGTGTGTTGGTGTGTTGGTGTGTGTGTAAGTGGGTTTGTGTTGGTTGTTGTCGGCTGTTCACTAGTTTCTTTTAGCTACTCCCGCAAGTGTACGGTGTAGGGTGTAGAAGTGGTGAGCAAGGTCGATCCCACAGAGACTGGCTATCTAGGCAATAACTAATTACTCAAATTCAATTCTTAGTTTTATCTAGGAAAATCAAATCTCACTGATTGCAGATTAATTCAATGGAAAAGTAACCAAACAGATAAATTCACTTAAGAATAACAGATATTTAAGATAGGTTCTAGGACATGCTTTCATCTAATTCTCATCAAAACATCACTTTAACCAATTCAAGTTCATTAATCAATCATCCTATATGAGCAATCACATATGTCGAATTAACGCTCTCCCGAGTCAGTTAACCGGTTGATTATTATGCCACCAGAGGTATCCTGATTCAATCCGATTGAAACATAACAACTCCCAAAACTACCTAAGATTGATTTATCATTACATAAATTCCTTGTAACATCCTCGACCAAAATCTACACGTCATTGGATAGTCATTTCATGCATTTATTTCATGATGCATTAAAAACATATCATATTGGCATTCGTAAAGAATTTAGAATAATACTTGGTTTGAAAATAAATAGTAGAAATCAATTAGAAATATAGAAAAGAATAAAAGAAATATAAAATTTAATTAATATTATAATATATATATATAATAAAAGAAAAAGAAAAAAAAAGAAAAGTAATAAGAAATTAAGAAAGCTTTCGAGAGAAGCTTGCAGAGGCGGTGAAGTAAATAAAGAAAAAGAAAGTAAATACAGTAGAAAGAGAAAAGTGCAGCGAAAGAAAAACAGAAATAGAGAGGAAAGAAAGAACAGAAGAAGAAAAAAAAAAGAAAAGAGAGAAGGGTTTGCGAATTTTGGATTCGTTTCTTCACCGTTTTTCTTCAAATTTTGAGGGGGAGCTCGTGGTAACATACTCTTCGATTTGATCGGAGTGAATTCTCAAAGATTGTCTCAAAAAGGTACAAAGAAATTAATGAATTATATATATTCAGTTCTCGTAATTCATCGGATATTTTGGTAGCTTTAGAGGCTGAACTGGGAAAAACTTAAAACATGAAACTTATAGTCCTATCTCTTAGCTAAACGCAGAAGAAGACTATAGATGTCTCGGTTAAATATTGAGTGCGATAATGTCAAAAGACTACAGGTTGATAGAATTTAGTATTATATATGTATGATGTATTTGTGGCTTAATATTAAGTAGGTTGGAGACTGAATTTTGAAAAATGCTAAACATGAACGTTGTAGAGCTATATGTTAAGTTCATACATAATTTTACCTTGCTCGACTCGGAATTTTATAGCTCAAGTTATAGGGAAAATACTGAACATGGTTAATAAAGCATATATGCATTGCATTTTATTGCATAATGGAAATAAATATTAAGGGGATGATTAGATTAAATTGCATTGAATCATATAGGAGCACGGGCTGTAGAACAGGAAGAGGAACCAGAGCAACAAACAAATACTTATTATAGCCAGGTGAGTATAAACCGTATATGTGATTTATACGCAATGTGATGTGATCTATATGCGACGTTTGTTATATGTGTTATATAAGAAATGTGTATTTATATGAAATTGTCATTGGATCAAATGATATATTGGTAAATGTATACGTGATCATATGTTCAGATGATTGTTGTGTTGCATTACAATTGCACGAAATTAAAAGGCCTGTGACTGTCTTGCTATGGATCTGTAAACACAATGGAGACCTACGGGTCTAAATCATATTGGAGACCTACGGGTCTATATACACAATGGAGACCTACGGGTCTAAATCATATTGGAGACCTATGGGTCTATACACAATGGCATATTGGAAATCCCGGGATAGATCCAAGCTTGAGCAGTTCACAGAATAATAAACCGGACATAGTGGCATTTGCATATGTTTGATTATGTTTATGATCAATGTTAATGATTGTTATTGGCTTATTGTTTAATTGAATTAACGGTTTATATTCACTGAGTTGCGACTCATAAAAATCGCATATATACATTGTTTTAGGTTCAATAGCTCTTTTGAGGTGGTTTGTATATATAGACGCCACGCTATACCAGGTCGGCCGGCTGATGCCTCGTGCAACCTTCTCTTCCTCCTCATTTTGCATTTTGGAACACATGTATCATGATTTGTATTTAATATGACCTATGCTGAGATATTGGTTGTGTGTTTTAATTTTATATGATACAAGTTATTAAATAATATTCTTATACTTATATGGATAAATGAAATGTCAGTATGACCTGTCTACATGATGGATATTTTATTGTTAAATATACGTCAGAGGGGTATAGGGTGTCACAGTTTAGTTTGGTATCAAAGCGGGGATATGATTCCTCGGTGTCATTATGCATTCATAAGCATTACACATCATATGTAATTGATATTGATATTGCATTTAAATAAATAGGAAACATGGACATTCATGAGCATGAATCATTGAGGAGAGAAGGTTCAGCCGCGCCACGTCCATCGATAGAGGCATCACATTACATGTATCACATGAGTCTGCACAACATTCACCTAGACGGGCAGAACAAGAGGTACAGGGACCAGGTATAGGTTCCAGAAGTAGAAATTTTAAGGAGCTCCGTAAATTAGGAGCAGTTGACTTTTATGGGACTACTGATCCTGCTGAAGCTGAGATATGACTCAAAAGAATAGAGAGTTTTTACCATGATGAGATGCACTGTAGATGAACGGTTTGACTTTGCAGTGTCACTCTTACAAGGGGATGTATATGATTGGTGGGAGACAGTTCTACATGCTACAGTACAACCGTCAATCCTTACTTGGGATGATTTTCTCACCCTGTTCGGAGATAGATATATGCCAGAGGTATATCGGGATAACAAACAAAGGGAATTTCTATCCCTTAAACAGGGGAATATGTTAGTTGCCGAGTATGAAGTTAAATTTACTCAATTATCACATTATGCGGCTGCGATGGTTGCTACTGAGCGAGATAGATGCAGACGTTTTGAGGAGGGACTATCATATAATATTCGAAGCAAGATTACACCTTGGGATCTCCGTACTTATACAGATTTGCGTACTGCAGCAGTTAGGGCCGAGACTTTGTTAAAAGAACGACAAACATATTTTCAAAAACCAAAGAGAGAGTCAATGACTCATATTGGTGAGTCAAGTGAGAGGCCAACTAAACGTCAAAGTTTTTCCTCTCCAGCACAGACATTTAGCAGAGGTGGTCTAGTCGGTCAGAGAGGTGGACATGTACAGTCTTTTGGTCGTGGAGGTGGCCGAAGACCTAACCCGACAATACAGACACGACCTATGTGTCAGCACTGTGGTCGATATCATGCAGGAGAGTGTCGATTTCTTACTGGAGGTTGTTATTATTGTGGACAACAAGGACATTTTTATAGGGAATGTCCAGCTAGACCTGATAGATCAAACACTGGCAGAGCGGCATCAGAATCGACAATGCAAAATATTCGGCCAGCAGCACCAGTGGCAAGTGTTGGTAGAGGTCGTGGTAGAGGTCAAACTTTAAGCTCTACTGCTAGTAGAAGAAGATCAGAGACACCGGGAACACGATCACAGGGTCAGGCACGAGTTTTTGCTATGTCACAGCGGGAGGCAGCTACAGCACCTGAGGTCATTACTGGTAAACTCTATTTGAATGATTTTGAAATACATGTATTAATAGATCCAAGATCCACTCATTCATTCATATCATCTACCATAGCATCTTATTTGCATAAAGAACCCGAACCACTAGACTACAACTTAGGAGTACATGCTCCATTGGGTGAGGTTGTAATGGTACATACGGTATATCAAAATTGTATAATGCGGGTTGATACAGTAGAGTTACCAGCTGATTTGATCTTGTTATTTCTGCGCGAGTTTGATGTTATATTGGGTATGGACTGGTTATCGAGACATCATGCTAAAGTGGATTGTTATACTAAAGAAGTAGTGATAGATTCTCCTGGACAGACTAAAGTGGTTTTCTATGGTGATCGACGGATTGTACCAACATGTTTGATTTCAGCAACAACAGCTTTCTGTATGATTAGAAATGGGTGCGAGACATATTTGGCACATGTTATAGATCGTACAGCTACACATGATGAGATCAGAGATATTTCAATTGTTAAAGATTTTTTCGATGTTTTCCCAGAGGATTTACCAGGACTACCACCAGATAGAGAGACAAAGTTCGCTATAGAGTTGATACCGAGTACCGCACCAATCTCTATTCCTCCATATCGGATGGTCCCATTGGAGTTACAGGAATTAAAGAAGCAATTGCAGGAATTGTTAGAAAAAGGGTATATACGGGCTAGTGTATCACCTTGGGGTGCGCCAGTACTTTTTGTGAAAAAGAAAGATAGTACATTACGACTGTGCATAGATTACCGAAAGTTGAATCAAGTGACAGTGAAGAACAAATACCCATTACCACGGATAGATGATTTGTTTGATCAGCTACAGGGGGCGCAAGTATTTTCCAAGATAGATCTTCGATCTGGATACCATCAGTTAAAGATAGCCAAAGATGATATTCCGAAAACAACATTCAGAACTCGATATGGGCATTATGAATTTTTGGTGGTGCCATTCGGTTTGACTAATGCACCAGCAGCATTTATGGCTTTAATGAATAAAGTGTTCCAACCTTTCCTTGATAGATTTGTCATTGTCTTCATTGATGATATACTGGTATATTCACAGAGTACAAAGGAGCATGCAGATCATTTACGGACAGTGTTACAAATCTTGCGAGAAAAATAACTATACGCAAAGTTGAGTAAATGTGAGTTTTGGTTGGATCATGTGGTATTTTTGGGACACATAGTATCTGGACGAGGCATAGAGGTCGATTCAAGAAAGATTAAGACAGTGGTAAACTGGGAGGTGCCGACGACAGTCTCAGAGGTTCGAAGTTTTCTTGGTATGGCTGGATACTACAGACGGTTTGTCGAAGGATTTTCCATTATAGCAGCGCCACTCACAAAACTGTTGCGAAAGAATATTCCATTTCGTTGGAATGACAGATGCCAACAGAGCTTTGATGAGTTAAAACATCGTTTGACTACAGCACCGATACTCACAATTCCTACAGGCACTGGGGGATTCGTCGTTTACAGTGATGCTTCACATCAAGGACTTGGTTGTGTTCTAATGCAAAATGGGAAAGTAATTGCTTATGCGTCACGACAATTACGACCACATGAAATTTCCTATCCTGTTCATGATTTAGAGTTGGCAGCAGTGGTATTTGCTTTAAAAATTTGGCGGCATTATCTTTATGGAGAGACATTCCAGATATTTACCAATCATAAAAGCTTGAAGTACTTGATGAGTCAGAGAGAACTGAACATGCGACAGAGACGTTGGATAGAACTATTGAAGGATTATGATTGCACGATAGAGTATCATCCGGGAAAGGCCAACGTTGTAGCGGATGCGTTAAGCCGGAAGTCCGATGGTACAGTGGCAAATATACATCTGACTTCATTTTCAGATTTAATTGCTCTACGAGGTTTGAACACGAGACTACGGTTAGATACAGATGGATTATTGATTGCTACCTTGGAAATTCGTCCAGTATTGAGACAGCGAATACAAGATGCACAAAATAGAGATGAAAAATTGACAGAAATTATTGAACAGGTGTGACACGGTAAAGGCACACCATTTGAATTACAAGATGATACATTAATGTTTGGCACCAGGTTGTGTGTACCAGACGTTGATGATTTACGACGAGAGATTTTAGACGAGGCACATAATGCACCATATGCTATGCATCCAGGCACAACAAAGATGTACCACACATTGAGGCAACATTATTGGTGGCCAAAAATGAAGAAAGATGTTGCTGAATTTATTTCTAGGTGTCTTACTTGTCAGGAAGTTAAAGTAGAACATCAAGCACCCGAAGGTACGCTAAAACCCTTATCCATTCCGATTTGGAAATTGGAGCGGATTACGATGGACTTTGTTTTGGGATTACTGAGAACGCAACAAGGGAATAATGCTATTTAGGTAATCGTGGATAGATTGACTAAATCAGCGCATTTCTTACCTTTACGTTGGGGTTGTTCATTAGATCAATTGGCAGAGAAGTACGCTAGAGAGATTGTACGACTCCATGGTATACCAGTGTTTATTGTTTCAAATAGAGAACCGAGATTTACTTCTCGATTTTGGGAAAGTTTTCAGACAGCTATGGGGACGAAATTACATTTCAGTACAGTTTTTCACCCTCAAACAGATGGCCAATCAGAAAGGACTATACAGACGTTAGAAGAAATGTTACGCGCTTGTGTTATTGAGTTTCAAGGTTCATGGGATAAATATATTCCACTAATGGAATTTGCGTATAATAACTAGTTTCACAGTAGCATTGGAATGGCACCATATGAGGCGTTATATGGAAGAAAGTGCAGAAGTCCACTATAATGGGATAAAGAGGGTGTAGAAATTTTAAAAGGACCATAAATTATTCAGAACACAATTGACAAAGTTGATATCATTAAAAGTAAATTGAAGGCTGCACAGGACCGACAAAAGAGCTACTTTGATCAACATAGAAAATAGATGGAATATCAGGTTGGTGATAAAGTATTTTTACGAGTTTCTCCTTGGAAAGGTGTTATGAGATTCGGTAATAAAGGAAAGTTAAGCCCTCGATATATCGGGCCATATGATATTATTGGAAAAGTTGGACCATTAGCATACGAGTTAGCATTACCTCCAGAATTGGCTCAGATCCATAATGTTTTTCATGTTAGCATGTTGTGACGATATCGATCTGATCCTTCACATGTATTACGGGATTCAGAGGTACAGATTGCAGAAAATTTAAGTTATATAGAAGAACCAGTCTCGATAGCAGATTTCAAAATCAAACAATTGCGGAACAGGGAAATTCCAATAGTTAAAGTTATCTGGAGAAACCATGGTATAGAGGAAGCAACCTGGGAGACAGAAGAAAAGATAAAAAAGTTATATCCGCATTTATTCATTAGTAACCGATCTTCTTACTGGTATATTGCATAGTGGAATAACAAATTTGGACGACAAAATTCTTATAGAGGGGGAGAATTGTAACATCCTCGACCAAAACCTACACGTCATTGGATAGTCATTTCATGCATTTATTTCATGATGCATTAAAAACATATCATATTGGCATTCGTAAAGAATTTAGAATAATACTTGGTTTGAAAATAAATAGTAGAAATCAATTAGAAATATAGAAAAGAATAAAAGAAATATAAAATTTAATTAATATTAAAATATATATATAATAAAAGAAAAAGAAAAAAAAAAGTAATAAGAAATTAAGAAAGCTTTCGAGAGAAGCTTGCAGAGGCGTGAAGTAAATAAAGAAAAAGAAAGTAAATAAAGTAGAAAGAGAAAAGTGCAGCGAAAGAAAAACAGAAACAGAGAGGAAAGAAAGAATAGAGGAAGAAGAAAAAAAAAAAAAAGAAGGGTTTGCGAATTTTGGATTCGTTTCTTCACCGTTTTTCTTCAAATTTTGAGGGGGAGCTCGTGGTAACATACTCTTCGATTTGATCAGAGTGAATTCTCAAAGATTGTCTCAAAAAGGTACAAAGAAATTAGTGAATTATATATATTTAGTTCTCGTAATTCATCGGATATTTTGGTAGCTTTAGAGGCTGAATTGGGAAAAACTTAAAACATGAAACTTATAGTCCTATCTCTTAGCTAAACGCAGAAGAAGACCATAGATGTCTCGGTTAAATATTGAGTGAGATAATGTCAAAAGAATACAGGTTGATAGAATTTAGTATTATATATGTATGATGTATTTGTGGCTTAATATTAAGTAGGTTGGAGACTGAATTTTGAAAAATGCTAAACATGAAAGTTGTAGAGCTATATGTTAAGTTCATACATAATTTTACCTTGCTCGACTCGGAATTTTATAGCTCAAGTTATAGGGAAAATACTGAACATGGTTAATAAAGCATATATGCATTGCATTTCATTGCATAATGGAAATAAATATTAAGGGGATGATTAGATTAAATTTCATTGAATCATATAGGAGCACGGGCTGTAGAACAGGAAGAGGAACCAGAGCAACAAACGAATACTTATTATAGCCAGGTGAGTATAAACCGTATATGTGATTTATACGCAATGTGATGTGATCTATATGCGACGTTTGTTATATGTGTTATATAAGAAATGTGTATTTATATGAAATTGTCATTGGATCAAATGATATATTGGTAAATGTATACGTGATCATATGTTCAGATGATTGTTGTGTTGCATTACAATTGCACGAAATTAAAAGGCCTGTGACTGTCTTGCTATGGATCTGTAAACACAATGGAGACCTACAGGTCTAAATCATATTGGAGACCTACGGGTCAAATTCATATTGGAGACCTACGGGTCTATATACACAATGGAGACCTACGGGTCTAAATCATATTGGAGACCTACGGGTCTATACACAATGGCATATTGGAAATCCCGGGACAGATCCAAGCTTGAGCAGTTCACAGAATAATAAACCGGACATAGTGGCATTTGCATATGTTTGATTATGTTTATGATCAATGTTAATGATTGTTATTGGCTTATTGTTTAATTGAATTAACGGTTTATATTCACTGAGTTGCGACTCATAAAAATCGCATATATACATCGTTTTAGGTTCAATAGCTCTTTTGAGGTGGTTTGTATATATAGACGCCACGCTATACCAGGTCGGCCGGCTGATGCCTCGTGCAACCTTCTCTTCCTCCTCATTTTGCATTTTGGAACACATGTATCATGATTTGTATTTAATATGACCTATGCTGAGATATTGGTTGTGTGTTTTAATTTTATATGATACAAGTTATTAAATAATATTCTTATACTTATATGGATAAATGAAATGTCAGTATGACCTGTCTACATGATGGATATTTTATTGTTAAATATACGTCAGAGGATTATAATGTGTCACATTCTTTAATCTCCCGATCTAAGTCTTTTTATGTATTATGTGTTTATTCTTCCATAATTAAATCTCATCTCCCGAATTTTGATCTAATTACTAAAACATGCTCAATTACTGGCCGAGTAACCAAACAAACAATCAAATCATAAACACACAAATAGGATAAACGATTATGAACTTTGAATTGAAATTAAAGATCCATTTAGATTTGAATCAAATTACTAACAAACCTTAGAAACCCTAGAAAATTAGCTAGACATGATGACAAACAAACTTATAGACAAGATTGGAAATATAATATCCACTAAAATCTAACGAGAGAGGAAAGATTAAAAACTCTAGTAACGATGATCTCGCGATTCTTTGATCTCTTGAATCCTTCTTCAATTCCTCTCGTTGCTTCTCCGATTATCGTGTTTTTCTCTATATGAATCTCTCTATCTTTTTCGCTTCTTCTTTCTCTCTCTTTTTTCTGAGTATATCTGTTGTTGTGGGAATCTTCCAAGTGAAGTAAAAGATGAAGATTATCAAAGAAAACAAGATCTTAACGAGTTCCTGTTCACCCGAGCACGGTCGTACTGTCCAGCACGGTCGACCGTACCCTTCCAAGAAGTCACTGGCTCTTGCACGGAGTTAACTGTGTTGTGGGGTACGCTCATGCCCCACTCACTGTACAATGGCACACGGTCATGCTACATGGCACAACTAGACCGTGCGCCACCACTCTTCCTCGCGATCTCATATTTCAACTCCTATTCTTTTTCATTTTCCCGTGATTCCTTCCTTGATCATCAATTACACTTGAAACTTGCATTTTTCTCATTAAAATCATGAAACTAAGCATAAACACGTCAAATGCAACTTATACAATATAATATCAGAAATCACCATAAAAACGTATCCAAACATATTTAAATGAATACATAAACATACGTAAAAATACGTGAAAAACGACACTTATCAAAATCCCCCAAACTTGAACTGTTGCTCATCCTCGAGCAAAATCAACTACTCAAATGACACTCTAAAGAAAACTAAGCAAGCACCTAGAAGAAACACGAACCATGAATTTAAGTAAATTAAACTATAGATCATACACACCTAATTGATATCAAAAATTCATTCAAACTTCTAACAAATACTTCAAAGAATTCATAACCATGTACTTTCAAGGAGTAATGAACCTCACAAGGTAACAGTGTATCACTCATGCTCAAAAGCGTTTAAAGACAGGGCGTGTATACACTCAAATCGATAAATCAAGTAAAACCTACTATAAGCTTACAGATCGTCTCACTTCTCCACCACGTTTGTGCATGTGAATATTAAGAATAAAAAAGGACTTTATTTGGACGCAATGAGGCTCTTTGGACAGGTTAGGAAAAATTTGGGATAAAAGTGACTAATCAAAAAAATATTCGAAGCTCCTCCACAAATTGCAATTCTAATCATGAATTTTCTTATCTTCATGAGGTCTCTTCAAAGGACCACTTCTCCCAAAACATGAGTTCCAAAGATATGTCAAAAATTAATTATTCAATTGAGTTCCAGAAAAGGCACAACTCAATAAAATGTCTAAAACATATCAAAATTAGGCACAACTCATGCAAAAATTCTCCTTCCAACAATCACCTCTTCAACCCAAATATATATTTTATCTTCTTTTATTTTTCATCCTTTTCACACTTGGTCTTTCTCTTTTTTTTTTTCATCATTTTCCTTGATATTCTCCACCAAATGCTTTCTCCAACTCCACATATACTTCACATTATATTTATACTTCTTTCACCCCTCACTTCTCAGTTGAGCTTCAAAATCATAGGTAGCTAGGCTCGAAATAAAAGTTGTGGTAATTTACCCAATTATTTGGCTAACCAAAGAATAAGACTTAAAGGCTCAACAGGGCTAACTAAGGAAATATATCGAATTTGGTGAGAAATTATTTGGCTAAGTGACTTATCAAAGCAATGATGACCTTATATCATTTTCAAAAATTCACACGTACTTGTAGTCTCGAAGGAGATACCATAGCAAGTTCTAGAGGTATATACAAGACAATCGCTAATCACACAATTAAGAAAATAAGACTTGGTGTAATATCAAGTCAAGACTCAAATCTCACAAGCTTATTTTCATACTCCACAAAACTACACAATCATGACATGCTCAAATATATTCACCAAAAATTCCAAACAAACTTTCAACTTCAATCAAGCAATATATCCCTACGTTCATTTTACTCAATTCATGTTTGCTATAACTTCAAGAGTTCACTTCATATTCCTAATCACAAGATCATCTATCATCCTAAAAACAAAACTAAAACAAAAAACATATAACACAACTACTCATGTGATTCAAACCAAAAAATAATCGAGCATAAGGTCACAAGATCACAAAATTACCATCGATTTTAACTTTGTTCTTCAAGTACATCCCCCCAAACTTAAAGTCGACAATTCCAAAGATGACAGAGAGACATGGAAAGATAAGACGAAGAAGAAAAAAAAATCAAAACAAAGAGAAAAAAAAAGAAAAAAAAAACCTCTCATCACTCTAATCCGCTGTCGGCGGTGGCGGTGGTGGATATACATGCCCCATAGAGATCCTCCAATGGTCCATACGATCCATAAATTTCATCATCGTCGTCCGGTAATCCCGAAATTCTCCTCACAGCTCATTCAAACCAGTTTCCAACGCTACAAGCCTAGCGTCGTACTGAGGAGTATACTTGTGCTGCTGCTGTGCTGGCCTCTCGTTGGTCTGTGGTGGTGGGGTATAGTCATTATCCACCCTCTGCTCATACGCCTCTTCTTCTTCGATCGCCTCCCGATACTCATCCCACACATCCGGTGGATCCGATATATACGACACACCCTGTGAGAGGGCTAAGTGCTCTGGCGTATCCAAGGACCAGTTTCGCCGGTCCTCCACTCCATCAAAATCATTAATTTCTCCAACAGTCGTGAGATGAGGATTTGGTAATAGGAATCCTACTATGCCGTTTGTTGGAAGAAGTAGCCATGTCCTGTCGGGTCTGGGCTAATAAAGTGTTGATTAACCAACACCTGCATATCAATCACGGTCGAGCCCGACACATGGGACATGTTGTCTAAGGCCATGCCAAAATATAGAGCCAACGGAGTAATCATGCCTCCGATGATAATGGGGCCACTCGTCTGCTTTGCTATCCTACTCATTTGTCTGATCAGGAAAGTTACAACATCCACTGGGCAGCTATGAACCATGCAATACAAGATATACAGCTCATCCACCCTAAAACCCCCACTGTCATGACGAGCAAATATGGTCTTGGCTATGACACGCTGAATGTATCGGAAAACCGGGTTGCGTAGCCATGTCACTTTCGTCTTCCTCGCGTCCCATTATACCAGATCTCGCATATTGCAGTCTGTAAGAAGTCCCCCAAAATTCCGCCGACCTAAAGTTCCTGTCATGCTTCACCATAGTAGCCTCCTCTGGAAGATGATATATCTGTTGGAACTGCTTTATAGTAATTTCGTGTTGATGGTTCTGCAGCTGGAAACTGAAACTTGTCGGGGTCATCGGAGCTCTTGTCCTCTCCTTAACTTTCAATGTGCTAAGCACTTCTAGCACAATCTTGGGATAGGTTCGCCATCGACCTCGGAAAAGGAACGTCCCCCCAATATTCCCAACCAACCTCCAGAAATCATCATGCAACCCAAGGGTTTGTAGGGCAACGTCATCTGCGTACCGGGTGGCCTCGATTCGTCTCCCAACCAAATCATCCCACCGAGCCTGATGCTTAGGATCTGTCAACCATACTTCATAGTGTGTGGGAGAAGTAGGAAGGGGAATCGAAGTACTCGTCGATGCACCCTTCGTAGTCTTTCTTTTCTTTCCTCCGGCCATTACAAACCTACAAAAATCCCATGAGAATTAACCACAATCCTTATACAAATATGTAACCTACACATCTCATCATGCATTGCATGGTCCTCACTCATGTCTCCCCCAAACTTAAATACATGCATCGTTTATATGTAAACACATATATGCATGAAAGTGGAATTCCAAATTATGACATGTAACATGAATTTATCATAGCATGCTAACAAAACATCATGTTATTGAAGAATCATAGCCTTTCATGCTCAAAAACTCAAGAAAAGATCAATATAAAACATGCATTCCAGATGTTCGACAAAAGTCCCCAATGACATAATACTTCAAAATAAAATTCTACTCCGATTAAAACCTTACCCAAGTCACAAACAATGCTTTTATGGCAAAAAGAACAACAAAAAGTGAAAAGAAACATACCTTTTTATGAGAAATCGAAAAAGTCACTTGAGAGTCCTAAAACTTCAATGGGCTCAAATTTCTTCCAATTTTGTTGATGATTGGTGATGTTATGGCATGGGGAAGTGATGAATTAGTGTTTGAGAGTGATTAATCGGTGAGAAATCGCACAATTTGACGGATTGGTGTTAGGGTTTGAATTGGGGGAAAGAGTTTGTAAAAATTTGTTTCCCTCTTTCAGCCCTTTTGAAAGCACGTTTGGCCGTACACGACCATGCTGCACGGCACGGTCGACCGTGCCTGGCTTGTTGTTCTCACTGGATGATGGCGTATGACCATGCTGCATGGCACGGTCGTCCGTGCGCCAGGATCCTTGTCCACTGCATGACAGCGCACGATCGTGTTGAATGGCACGGTCGTCCATGCGCCGGGATTTATTATTATTATTGTCACGCCCCGTTTTCTTTCACTTAAAATATCAGAGTTTTCATATGGCGTGAAGAACGAGAAGATAAGAGACATATTTTTTTTTCTTTATACACAGCAAGAAGAAGATTAAAGACGACCGATGAAGGAGGTAAGGGATGATGTGACTCATTCACATATCAACAATCAGCCTCTGCTGAAAGCAATCGGTCTCAATACCGATACCATAACAAAATACAGCAGCGGGAACTAACCATCAGGATCTCACTTTCATCATATGTATCAAATATTATAATACGTGAATTAAATAAGACTTTGTTTGAAAACATTGTGTGACACCAACTTAACAAAACAGGTCCAGACATGGCACCTCCTCTCTCTTTCTAGGGTTTATCAAGCCCATCAGTTCCTGTAGTGTGAGTACAGATTAAGGGGTGAGTGCGTTGAATACACCCGTGGGAAATAACATCCTCATCTTATGACACTTAATAGATAATCAACAGAAAGTAAACATCTACCAGCACGTTGCCACAACACGTAAAATGCATAGCAGATATTAGAAATGGTGAGGGACGCAAAGGTGCGGGGGTTTCCCGTCTTACCCTGTCAAACGGTCTCACTATGGTTTAGTGCATTTCAATAGGGCCACCAGACCTCAAAGAGTAGTAGAAGAGAGGTAGGGAACGAATGCATGATCAGAACAGTATAAGTATGGCACAATAAATAAATCCACAGCACGTAGTATCTCGCAGTTCATGCCTATACTAGAAAACAATAAACAGATTAAGATTTAGAAGTTACCCCCACCTTGTTCGGTGGTTACCACGTGAGTAACAAGTACTACAGATCTGATAATTCAGAGCTCGAGTAGCGAGTCCCGACAGTCTGATAATTCAACGCCCAATCTCACAAGTAGCCTACATAAGTTATAACGTTTCTTAGATCTTTAATAATTATAATTAAAGCTGTAAAAGACTCCGACGGAGAGATAATCGTTAAATACGCGACGGATCTAGAGCTCTAAAGATCGGAATTGAAGAAACGGGAATGGAAAATCAATCCATATAGCTGAGACGATAGAGAATGAAATTTGGGTCACGACAGAAAAAGAATGAGCTTGATCGGAGTTAAAACTAGCTTAAACGGAGCATTTTAGGTTCAGGGGTATTTTGGTAATTTTAGTCAAAGGGTTGACTTTGACCGGGCCCACGACCCTCGGTCAACGACATCTCGTCGGCGACAACTTGATGTCGACGTACGGCGGAGAAAACGGGGTTCGGATCAAAAACACGGCGATGCGGGCGACGTGGCACGCGCGTACCCGGCGCCGGGTGAAAAACCCGGCGGCACCCGGCACCTCTCGGCTGCTGCCGAGTTTTCTCGGTAGCATCGGGTGCGCGTCTCGGCAGGTAGGCGACATTTCTCGGTAGCGTCGGGGAAGGGCTCGGCAGCTGCCGAGTTTTCTCGGCAGTGCATCTCGGTGGCTCGGCAGCTCTCGGCAGCTGCCGAGATTTCTCGGCAGGGTCACCCGGCGCTCGGCAGGTGGCTTCCCGGCGCGCGCAGCTCGCGCCCAGCTTTCCCGTCGCCGGCCTGCTTGACTGCCCCTCTTCCCGGCGCCACCCAGCGCGGTGGTGCCGCCCTCCGCCGCCTCCACCACCCCCGCCGGAAACCTCTCACCGTCGGCTACCACCTCCGGCCACCCCTCGCCGGATTCCGACAGTGAATAGTACCAAAAACCTCGCCGCAAAATCCTTCGTTACCACATTCCCAACACCGAGGCTAGGGTTAGGGTTTTTGGGTCGGTTTTTCACCGTTTCCCGACGAACGAGAAATCGGAATTGAAATCCGAAACCTATCCTAGACTCGTCTCGACGAGACGAACGTTGTGTGCGAAAATCGGCCGAAACTGATAACTTTTAATTTTTCCGGCCACCGCCGGCGGCGGTGCTCCGGCGACCTTTCCGACGATGTCGGTGGCGCCGGCGGCGGTGCCGGTGGTGGCTCGCCGGAGACCGGAAAACGGGAAGAAAATGAGAGAAGAGAGAGACTTACTTGTTTTCGTCGCTTTCGGCTCGTTCGGAGAAACGATGAAAAATGAATTACCTGAGCCCCTATTTATAGATTTTCAAAGTTACTATTTACCAAGTAAATTTTATTTACCATCCATTAAAATATTATTTTCCGTTTTACCCTTCATCTGGATTTTTACCTTCTCATTTTACCTCGTCTTTGTATTTGGCTCTTTTCTTCGCCATCTGAGCTACGGTTCTCCGATTGACCTCTAGTTTGTTTCTATTTTCTTGTTTTTCCATTGCGCATCTCATGATATAAAATATTCTATGTTTCACATCTAGAATTTTCATCGGTCTAATTCGTACCTTAGCGTATACTTGAAGCACTTGAAGCGCACATAGACAATTACGAAGTAACGCACATAAAATATTACGGGTTTAATTATTTAATTAACCAATTATGTTTTATTTTTGGTCCGGGGTACTACATTCCTTACCCCTTAAAATAATTTCGTCCTCGAAATTGGACGCGTACCAAGCACAGCGTAACTAGGTGCTTCGTCAAAACTCTCGTCCTCCTATCTCCTTGCTGCTCCTATCTTTCCATTTCTTGTCAAGGAACTTAACTCAGGCTTGCAAGTTCCTTGATTATATGACTAAGCTCAATGTTCTGAGCTTTTGTTGGTTCTGAGCTTCTCCATTCCTTTCTCGAACCTTTCTAATCGAACCATACTTCCGCTTTTCGTTCTTTTCCTTCTTCAACCTATAGTACTGGTCGTTATGATATCATCCTATGTACTTCTCATCTTTCACCATTTTACTTGCAAAGTGAGAAGTAGTTGGCGCTGAGGAGCCGTATTCTCCCGGTCGAAGAAGCAGTTACGTTTACGATAAGGTTAAAGAAGAGCGAAAAAGAGAATAAGAGAGAGAAAGAGAGAGAGTTGAAGAGATGAGAGAAGAGTTGTCGAATAGCATTCTAATGCTCTTGTTGGATGCGACAACTCCTTTCGTTGAACCTCCAACGCATTCCTGAGATAGGATTCACGGTGCGTTCTATCGCACGGTGACGAAAAGATCAAACTATGGATTGAAGACGTGATTCATCAGGTCCTATAAAGACAGCTGGAGCATTGCTTAATCCAAATGGCATACTCAGTCCAAATGGCATCACTACAAACTCGTAGTGGCCACTTCTTATCCTGAATGCTGTCTTAGATGTATCTGTGTCTTTGACTTTCATCTGGTGATACCCAGACCTTAAGTCATTCTTTGAGAACACACTAGTACCTCTTATTTGATCAAAAGATCTTCCATTCGAGGCAGTAGATACTTGTTCTCTAGGGTTCGCTTGTTCCGCTCTCGGTAATCTTTACACATCCGGACTCTTCCATCCTTCTTCTTTACAAGGAGCATTGGAGCCTCCCAAGCGATGCGCTCGGTCTAACGAAGCCTATGTCCAAAGGTTCTTGTGACTAGGGTTTTAGCTATTGTAATTCTTTCGGTGTCATCCGATAAGGAGTTCTTGACACCAGTGTTAATCCTAGGATGAGATCGATCTCAAAAGTCGCCTATTGATCCGGCGGAGGATCAAATAAATCTTTTGGGAATACATCCATGTATTCCTTCATCATCGGCATCTCCTCGATAAAAGTCGATCCTTGCTCGGAGTTCATCATATTGATCAACCCGACTTCGCAATCCCTTTTGCTAAACATCTCGGTTGCTTCCATGGCCGAGATAATCCTTATGTCGGCTTTAATTCCTGTTCCATGGAATGTGAGCTCCAGCTCGGCCGGTGCTTGGAAGATAATCTTCATTGTACGGTACTTGATTACCACGTGATTGGACTCTAGCCAGTCCGTTCCCCAAATTATGTCAAAATCCTTCATCTCCAAAGCGTGGAGATCAACTAAAAGGATCTTACCCTCAAAAGCAATCCTAAGGTGATGATATAGGTGTTTTGTTCATACCGTCTTTCCAGATGGAATGCTAACCTCTAGAGTTCCTTAGCGACTACCTAGTCGTTCATGTGCTTCAACGGATCCAATACCACCGTAAAGCTATAGGTGAAAAAATATAACACAAAATGCGAAGGAAGAAGTTATGTAGATTCCATCGAATAGGAAAAATACGATCTGGTTTAGAATATATATATATATATAGGCAAAAAGATGGCCAGCTCGTACACTATTCAAAAGGAGTATGAATACTATTACAAAGTATGGGTCACTACATATTTATCTATCTATATATAATATTAAAAGTTTATCATCTACAATCTATCTTCCGACAACCTCTAAGCGAGTGAGGATAAAGATTCAAGTCTGGTTTGCTCCTAGCCTTGAGTTTGGTGTGATAGCTAGTGGGTTTCTAGACTTTGGACAGGTTGTGGAGATATGTCCTGACACTCCACACCGGTAGCAATTTCGTGTCTTTGGCTAGTTTGGGGCTGCAGCTGATCGGTTTCGAGATCTCGGACAGTTATTGAAGATGTGTCCTGATACCCCACATCGATAACAACTTAGTGTCTCTGGTTGACATGATCCCGTGTGTGTCCTTCTGCATCTATCACACGAGTTTCCAAGTCTGGGAGTAGGGAGAAACGGTGCGTTGATCCGTGGAGACTGATATTAGTCAAAGTTCTGACTAGAATTGATCAGTTTTCTCTTTCCTGTTGCTACTTCTACTCTCTTGGATGATTCCCCATCTAAGCAAAGACGAGAGGCGATCCCTTGAGCTCTCTCAACGACCGCGGCATAAGATATTTCCCCATGTCCTGCCAAAATGGAGCCGATCTCCCTACGAAGACCTCTTTTAAAGTGTCGGGCTTTCTTAACATTCGTGTTCACCAGACGGGGTGCGTACCTACTTAATAGGTTGAATCTCTTCGCATACTCTTCTACGGAGGTGGTTCCTTGACGAATATGTACAAACTCTGCTTCCTTTAGGTTACGGTACGATTGAGGCAGGAATTCCTGTCTAACCGCCTCTTTGAAGACTCCCCATGACATAGCATTCCTAAATTCTGGTGACATAGTCCTTTCATGTGATTCCCACCAGTAACTGGCTCCTTCAGTGAGTTGTAATACGACACAGGAGATCTTCTGCCCTTCCGTGCATGCTAAATGTTCGAAGAGTCGATCCAGCGATCTTAGCCATTCCTCGGCTTCGATGGGTTCTCCTTTTCCATTGTAAGTCGGTGGACCGAATCGTCGGAACTGTTCAATGATTTGTTTGGCATCATTTCTAAATGATGGTGGCGGCATGGCTTGTGCGGTCTCCTCACGTTCTGGCTGATTGACCGGCTACGGTTGTTCCTTTCGAGGTCTTTCTCTCAGTATAACTCTACTACGATATATATAAGTCGTTGAGGTTTCTTAATATTACTATAGGTATAAGAAAAAAATGCGGTACACGTGAAGAAGCGTAAACATATACTTCTTAAGATAGGCAGGTATATATCAAAGCTTTCAAGGTCATCTATACTACAGCTGTGGGAAGTAGCAGAGACCCTAGGTAATCCTAGTGCTCCGTCCCTGGAACCACCCATCTCCGGATCGTCCTCCTCTAGATCCTACCAAGGATCATCCCTCGACTCGGGGTTACTGCTGGATGGATCATAGGGTCTCGGCTCAGGAACAGTCGGAAGGTCGTGTCAACCCTCACAATGCTAGCATCGTCCTCGCTACATTCCTAAAGTCAATGAAGGATATAAAATCTATCGATGAATGTACAAGCTTACCCCTGTATACTAAACACGCCCTAGTCTCCCACTTACTTGGTAAGGTGTGGATCATATGTAGATGCGCCTGCTCCCCACTGATCCTACCTCTAACACCCCTTAACTTCCTCCAGCGGTGTAGGAATCTGATAATGTACTCCCCTACCGACCTATCGTCCGTCATTCTACTTTTCTAAAAATTAACGTCAAGGTTTCTTCTTACGCGTCTCCACAATTGGTACTCGCATCTTAGCAGTAACATAAACCCTATTTATCTGTCATGTAGAGGTTACATGAGTTTTTTATCATCAGTCTATATCCGTATTCGCTCCCCTTACGGTATTTACGTCGTGATCAGACGAATTCTCCATGGACAACTTATCCCTT
The DNA here is from genome assembly GCA_954870855.1 of Scutellaria minor. Classification (NCBI taxonomy): domain Eukaryota; kingdom Viridiplantae; phylum Streptophyta; class Magnoliopsida; order Lamiales; family Lamiaceae; genus Scutellaria; species Scutellaria minor. Next base: position 9,955,878 of record OX940729.1, read on the forward strand.
TGTGGTCGTTCTCATAACAAATCGTTCTATAGATGGTATACGTTACTAACCCTCATAATATACCTCACATAATCTCAACAATCTATAACAACAGATCAACTAATAGCAACTGTCATGGCACTAAGAAATACTACTCCATAAATCATATAATAACCTTAACAGATCTTTCGTTATCCGTTTATTATGTATGAAAGTGTATACACAACTCGTACAAACCAACAAGAAACATGTATCATACGCAAAATATTATAATTCCCATTACTAACATCCTCAAAGAGTTTTATAATCCTTAGTTATCAAAACCGACTTTACGCATTACAACCACGGATTGGGAAAACTCACTCATCGGTACACCCTGTTATAAACAAGGGCCCATGGTAGTTTCAACTTTTAGTCACACAATATCCACTCCTGCAATGGCCACACTCACACACAAGCTTACGCTGCTGCAGTCAGCGGTTTGTGGCGGTGGTTTAGAGCAGTGTGTTGATTATAGTGACTTCAAGAGGTTTTCACAAAATCCTTTCATCGTGATTGTAATAAAGTCAAGAGGGTTTTAACAGATTATTTCATCATGAAACAGTATCATTGACACCCCATCAGTCCCAAGCAGTTATATCGTACCAACAAAGTCACACATATCAGGTAAACATCCATATTCCGCCAGTCTTATGTTCAAGGAGAGTCACCTATGGAGAGAGGATGGTGCCTATCTATGTCTTTTCAAAAACCCGACCACGTTTTAAAATCACACTTTTCCCACTTTGAAACCAGTTCGAGCAAAGCCCTACAAAGGGTAGAACTAAGCTCTGATACCACTTGTCACGCCCCGTTTTCTTTCACTTAAAATATCAGAGTTTTCATACGGCGTGAAAAATGAGAAGATAAGAGACACATTTTTTTTTCTTTATACACAGCAAGAAGAAGATTAAAGACGACCGATGAAGGAGGTAAGGGATGATGTGACTCATTCACATATCAACAATCAGCCTCTGCTGAAAGCAATCGGTCTCAATACCGATACCACAACAAAATACAGCAGCGGGAACTAACCATCAGGATCTCACTTTCATCATATGTATCAAATATTATAATACGTGAATTAAATAAGACTTTGTTTGAAAACATTGTATGACACCAACTTAACAAAACAGGTCCAGACATGGCACCTCCTCTCTCCTTCTAGGGTTTATCAAGCCCATCAGTTCCTGTAGTGTGAGTACAGATTAAGGGGTGAGTGCGTTGAATACACCCGTGGGAAATAACATCCTCATCTTATGACACTTAACAGATAATCAACAGAAAGTAAACATCTACTAGCACGTTGCCACAGCACGTAAAATGCATAGCAGATATTAGAAATGGTGAGGGACGCAAAGGTGCGGGGGTTTCCCGTCATACCCTGTCAAACGGTCTCACTACGGTTTAGTATATTTCAATAGGACCACCAGACCTCAAAGAGTAGTATAAGAGAGATAGGGAACGAATGCATGATCAGAACAGTATAAGTATGACACAATAAATAAATCCACAACACGTAGTATCTCGCAGTTCATGCCTATACTAGAAAACAATAAACAAATTAAGATTTAGAAGTTACCCCCACCTTGTTCGGTGGTTACCATGTGAGTAACAAGTACTACAGATGTGATAATTCAGAGCTCGAGTAGCGAGTCCCGACAGTCTGATAATTCAACGCCCAATCTCACAAGTAGCCTACATAAGTTATAACGTTTCTTAGATCTTTAATAATTATAATTAAAGCTGTAAAAGACTCCGACGGAGAGATAATCGTTAAATACGCGACGGATCTAGAGCTCTAAAGATCGGAATTGAAGAAATGGGAATGGAAAATCAATCCATATAGCTGAGACGATAGAGAATGAAATTTGGGTCACGACGGAAAAAGAATGAGCTCGATCGGAGTTAAAACGAGCTTAAACGGAGCATTTTAGGTTTAGGGGTATTTTGGTAATTTTGGTCAAAGGGTTGACTTTGACCGGGCCCACGACCCTCGGTCAACGACATCTCGTCGGCGACAACTCGATGTCGACGTACGGTGGAGAAAACAGGGTTCGGATCGAAAACACGGCGTTGCGGGCGACGTGGCACGCGCGTACCCGGCGCCGGGTGAAAAACCCGGCGGCACCCGGCACCTCTCGGCAGCATCGGGTGCGCGTCTCGGCAGGTAGGCGGCATTTCTCGGCAGCGTCGGGGAAGGGCTCGGCAGCTGCCGAGTTTTCTCGGCAGCGCATCTCGGCGGCTCGGCAGCTCTCGGCAGGGTCACCCGGCGCTCGGCAGGTGGCTTCCCGGCGCGCGCAGCTCGCGCCCAGCTCTCCCGTCGCCGGCTTGCTTGACTGCCCCTCTTCCCGGCGCAGCCCTCCGCCGCCTCCACCACCCCCGCCGGAAACCTCTCACCGTCGGCTACCACCTCCGGCCACCCCTCGCCGGATTCCGACAGTGAATAGTACCAAAAACCTCGCCGCAAAATCCTTCGTTACCACATTCCCAACACCGAGGCTAGGGTTATGGTTTTTGGGTCAGTTTTTCGCCGTTTCCCGGCGAACGAGAAATCGGAATTGAAATCCGAAACCTATCGTAGACTCGTCTCGACGAGACGAACGTTGTGTGCGAAAATCGGCCGAAACCAATAACTTTTAATTTTTCCGGCCACCGCCGGCGGCGGTGCTCCGGCGACCTTTCTGGCGATGTCGGTGGTGCCGGCGGCAGCGCCGGTGGTGGCTCGCCGGAGATCGGAAAACGGGAAGAAAAGGAGAGAAGAGAGAGACTTACTTGTTTTCGTCGCTTTCGGCTCGTTCGGAGAAACGATGAAAAATGAATTGCCTGAGCCCCTATTTATAGATTTTCAAAGTTACTATTTACCAAGTAAATTTTATTTACCATCCATTAAAATATTATTTTCCATTTTACCCTTCATCTGGATTTTTACCTTCTCATTTTACCTCGTCTTTGTATTTGGCTCTTTTCTTCGCCATCTGAGCTACGGTTCTCCGATTGACCTCTAGTTTGTTTCTATTTTCTTGTTTTTCCATTGCGCATCTCATGATATAAAATATTCTATGTTTCACATCTAAAATTTTCATCGGTCTAATTCGTACCTTAGCGTATACTTGAAGCACTTGAAGCGCACATAGACAATTACGAAGTAACGCACATAAAATATTACGGGTTTAATTATTTAATTAACCAATTATGTTTTATTTTTGGTCCGGGGTACTACAATTATAATTTTTGTAACATAACTAATTGGGTTGTCTCCCAAGCAGCGCTAAGTTTAATGTCTTCAGCCGGACGGGATGAAAACGTACCTTTCATGGATCATTTAAAAAATAAACACATTTGGTCGTCTCCTTTGTTCCATTTCCATAGTACAACTTAATTCGTTGTGCATTGATGGGGAATGTGTGACCATTCTTAGCCAACAACTCTACGTAGCCTGAATCAAACACCTTCTTAACCCAAAAGGATCCCGACCATCTTTACTTCAATTTTCCAGAGAACAATCGGAGTCTCGAATTGAACAACAATACCGGATCTCCTGGCTTGAATTTCCTCTTTTGAATCATTTTATCGTGAAAGTGTTTGGTCTGTTCTTTGTAGATTCGAGCGTTCTCATAAGCATCATTTCAGAACTCATCCAACTCTAGTAGATTACGTACTCGATCTGAACTTGTCCGTATGTAATCAAAATTTAGTGCTCTTATAGTCCAAAATGCTTTGTGCTCCAATTCCACCGGGAGATGACACAACTTACCAAAAAGGAGTTGGTAAGGGGACATACCGATTGGTGTTTTAAATGTTGTCCGATTTGCCCATAAGTAGTCATCCAGGCGAAACGACCAATCTTTTCGATTTACACTCACTGTTTTTTCCAAGATCGTCTTTATCTCCCGATTTGACACCTCGACTAGCCCATTGGCTTGAGGATGGTATGCTAACGTCATTTTATGCTTCACTCCGTATTTCTCCAACAACCTAGCAAAAATTTTATTGTGGAAATGCTTTCCCCCATCACTAATAATTGCTTTGGGTGTCCCAAATCTATTGAAGATATTTTTCTTCAAGAATTGGAGAACAACCTTAGCGTCATTAGTTTTTGTGGGAATAACCTTTATCCATTTGGAAACATAATCAACAGCTAGCAAAATGTAATTGTAGCCATTAGATGGGGGAAAGGGCCCCATAAAATCTATGCCCCACACATCGAAAATTTCCACTTCCAATATGTTGGTAAGAGGCATCTCATGTTTCCTTGATATTGTCCTCGTCCTTTGACACCGATCACAACCTGCCACAAAATTATAGCAATCCTTAAATAAAGTTGGCCAATAAAAACCTGATTGTAGCACTTTGATGGTCGTCTTCTTTCCACTGTGATGTCCTCCTACGGGTGATGAATGACACATCCCCATAATGTCATCCCACTCTTCTAGCGGGACACATCTCCGAATCATCGAATCTGCACATCTCTTAAATAGGTATGGGTCATTCCACATATAAAACTTAATATCATGAAGAAATTTTTTTCTTTGATACCCATCTATGTCTGGTGGGAGGACCCCATTTGCCAAGTAGTTCACGATATCTACGTATCACGGTACTGGAGCATCATTTATCGCTAATATGCACTCATCTGGAAATTTTTCCTTGATCTCTTCGGTTTGATCAACATTTTCGTTCTCTAGTCTTGACAAATGGTCGGCTACCACATTCTCGCATCCCTTGCGATCTTTAATTTTCAAATCAAATTCCTACAAAAGTAAAACCCAACGTATTAGACGTGGTTTAACATCTTTTTTTATCAAAAAGATAACGAATTACGGCATGATCAGTATAAACTATTGTTTTAGTGCCGATCAAGTAAGGATGAAATTTGTCGAATGCGAAGACGACTGCCAACATCTCTTTTTCCGTAGTGGTATAGTTTTGTTTTGCCTTATCCAACGTTCGACTGTCATAATATATCGGCCTTAGCAATTTGTCTCTTTTTTGTCCAAGCATAGCTCCCACGGCGTAATCACTCGCATCACACATTAATTCGAATGGTTGTGACCAATTCAGAGTTACCAAGATTGGTGCACTTGTCAATGCTTTCTTCAATGTTTCGAATGCTAAGTGACACTCTTCATCGAACTTGAATTCGACATCTTTCTCTAGCAGTCAGCTCAATGGCTTGGTGATCTTTGAAAAGTGTTTTATGAACCTCCGATAGAAACCTGCATGTCCTAGAAAACTTCGGATTGTTTTTTCTATTTTTGGTGGTGGTAATCTTTCAATTGCCATGATTTTTGCTCTATCTACTTCAAGTCCTGCAGACGAAACACGGTGACCTAATACGATTCCATCTTTTACCATGAAATGACATTTTTCCCAATTGAGAACCAAATTGGTCTCCCTGCATCGCTGCAAAACTCGAGATAGGTTAGCTAAACACATATCAAATGACGTTCCAAAAACTGAAAAATCATCCATAAACACTTTCATCATGTTTTCTATCATATCATGAAAAATCGCCATCATGCATCGTTGGAAAGTGGCTGGGGCATTACATAATCCAAATGGCATTCTCCGAAATACGAATGTGCCATATATAGACATGTAAAAGTTGTTTTCTCTTGGTCTTCTGGTGCAATTGCAATTTGATTGTATCCAGAGTACCCATCGAGAAAACAATAGTAATCATATCCAGCCAAACGGTCCAACGTTTGATCTATAAAATGGAGAGAGAAATGATCTTTTCGGGTGACGGTATTCAATTTTCTATAATCAATGCACACCCGTCACCTTGTTACCGTTCGAGTGGCTATAAGCTCCTCGTCATCATTCTTGACCACCGTCATTCCTCCTTTCTTTGGTACCACCTGTACTGGGCTTACCCAATTACTGTCGGAAATAGGATAGACGATTCCAGCATCCAGCCATTTTAGGACTTCTTTCTTTACCACCTCCTGCATGATTGGGTTAAGTCTCTGTTGGTTTTGGATTGAAGGTTTATAAGTATTCTCCATTCTTATTTTGTACATAACAATGGACGGACTTATTCCCTTCAAATCCAAAATTGACCAACCAAGAGCTCGTTTGTGTTCTCTCAATACCCGTAAAAATTTCTCTAATTGGACTGAGTTTAGAGACAAGAAAATGATTACCGGATTAACTTTATTGCTACCTAAAAAGGCATATTGGAGATGATCTGGAAACTGCTTCAACTTTGGAATGAGTGTGTTCTTTTCCGTGTTCGAAATACTGTCTTTGTGGTCGAGCACGGTCTGACCGTGCTTTACAGTACGGTCATGCTCGACCTACGTACACGCCAGATGTCCGTGCACGGTCGATCGTGCCATGCAGCACGGTCGTGCCCTATTATCCAGTGATGTTTTTCTGCCGGGCACGGTCTGACCATGCTCCACAGCATGGTCGTGCCCGGTTTTTTCCTCCTTGAATTGTCTCTCGTTTCCTCTTTTCTTTTCCTTTCCGTAACACTTCTTCCTTGGTATTTCATGTAAAGCATCCAAACAATACACGTAGTCAATAACATCCTCATTTTCAAAATCAAGATTTTCCGCTTCAGTTTGCAAAGATTCCATCAAGCAAAATTCCAACGAATCTTTTGACAAGATTCGCTTCATTTGATCCTCCACACAAACATCCTCTACTCCAATGAAGTTATAGTTCTCTTTTTCGTCATGGAATCTCATGGCTTTGTAAATGTTGAACAAGATGTGTTCGTCATTTACTCTCAAGGTAAGCTCTTCTTTTTGAACGTCAATCAACGCTCGTCCCGTGGCTAGGAACGGTCGTCTTAGAATAAGAGGCACAACATGATCTTCCTCCATGTCGAGAACTATGAAATCCACTAGGAAGATGTATCGATCAACCTTGACTAACACATCTTCAATGATTCCTTTTGGGTAAGTTATCGATCTATCAGCTAATTGCAATGTGATTGTAGAAGGTTTTACATCACCAAGACCAAGCTTCTTGAAGATGGATAGCGGCATCAAATTTATACTTCCCCAAGGTCATACAAAAGGAATGTTAATGTGAATTTTCTTAAAAATTTCCAAAAATTTAGCGAATTGAGCATCTAGCCTTTTCTTTTGAAACCGTTGAGGAAAAGAGAGAGAAGAAATTGTAAATGGAAGTGAAGGTTTATAATTTGATTTTGACTTCTTAGCCCCTTTTTGTTCGACAACGTCTTCCTTTTTCTCCACCACTTCTTCCTCTGTCCTCTCATTTTCATCTTCTTCTGTCACCGGCATGCTTGGCCCCTAATATTCCATTCCACTTCGCAATTGAATTGCCTTATACTGTTCCCTTGGGTTTATTTCAGTGGTGCTTGGATATTGTCCTTTTTGTGTTGATTTCTCATGTTTTCAGCCATCTGCCCTACTTGTAACTCCAAGGCCTTCATTCGTGCATCAAATCTTTTCTCAATCCTTGTGAATCTATCTCGTGATTCATTCACAAATGCCCCTACATTATTAAGAATCTAAGAAACGTCATAACTTATGTAGGCTACTTGTGGCCCTACCAAATTTTCTAGTGCTGGTTTCTTTGGTTCATTGATAACTCCATTCGTAACAGAAAAGCCCGGAGGGGGTTACAGAACATTCTTATTATTTGCATAAGATAACTTTTCATGATTTGCCCCTCCGTGCTTATACTGATACATTCCCCTATTTCGGAAGTTTTGGTTGTTGTAATTTTGCCCATTCATATAGTTGACGTCTTCTACTTCCTCTTGTTGGGTGAAATCACTTCCTCGACTCCTTATACTTCATATGTTTTGAGTTTGAACCGTTGCCAGCGTAGATACTTGATTTGTGAGAGCCGCAATTTGTGAGGATAGAATAGATAATTGATCTTGGCCTTGAATCTCCGCCACTTTCCTATATGTGTTTCTTTCAGACCGCCATTGGTAGCTATTTGTGGCCATTTCTTCCAAAATATATATCGCTTCCTCCGGACTTTTGGCTAACAACGCTCCTCCTCCTGCTGTATCTATCATGGCTCTCGTTGATCCAAACAGTCCATTGTAAAAGAAACAGACCTGTTGATCATCGGGGAATCCATGCTGAGGACATCTCTTCAACATATCCCTGAATCTTTCCCAAGCTTCGCCTAAAGACTCTCCATCAAATTGTTTGAACTGTGTAATCTCACTTTTCAACTTCAACGTCTTACTTGGTGGAAAATACTTAAATAGAAACTTACTACTTAATCCATCCCACGTAGTAATTGAGCCGGGAGGTAGTGAGTTGAACCACAGCTTCGCTTTATCTCGTAAAGAGAAAGAAAACAATTAATGTTTTATGGCATCATCAGACACACCATTCAACTTGATCGTATCACATACTTCAAGAAACTGCACCAGATGCGCATTAGGGTCATCTAAATGGCTATCCCCAAACTAATTTTGCTGAACCATTTGAATCAGAGCCAGCTTCAACTCAAAATTATTTGCTTGAATAGGTGGTCGTACTACCCCCCTTCCATTTTGCTTTGGTTGAAAATAGTCTCTGATGGCCCTCTGAGCATCAACTGGTGGTACTTGGTTTACTCCTCCCCCGATTCCTTGATTGTTTGGTACTTGCCCTATCGGATCCTCTTCAGCCATCTGAGTTTGAGCAAATAGTTACCTTCATGTTTTACTACGTCTGCAAGTTGCTTCAATCTCTGAATCTAGTGCAATCAAATTCGCTTTTTTAGAACGAGTGTTCATGCACAATCTGAAAACACCTAAAAGACAAGTATCAGAGACTCTCTAGAAATCAGAGAAAATAAATAAATAAATAAATCCTAGACTAAAATCAAAAACAAAATTCGAATATTAATTATCCTAAACTTTAGTCCCCGACAACGGCGCCAAAAACTTGTTCACTAGTTTCTTTTAGCTACTCCAGCAAGTGTACGGTGTAGGGTGTAGAAGTGGTGAGCAAGGTCGATCCCACAGAGACTGGCTATCTAGGCACTAACTAATTACTCAAATTCAATTCTCAGTTTTATCTAGAAAAATCAAATCTCATTGATTGCAGATTAATTCAATAGAAAAGTAACCAAGCAGATAAATTCACTCAAGAATAACAGATATCTAAGATAGGTTCTAGGACATGCTTTCATCTAATTCTCATCACAACATCACTTTAACCAATTCAAGTTCATTAATCATTCATCCTATATGAGCAATCACATATGTCGAATTAACAGCTTTCCCGAGTCAGTTAACCGGTTGATTATTATGCCACCAGTGGTATCCCTACTCAATCCGATTGAAACATAACAACTCCCAAAAGTACCTAAGATTGATTTATCATTACATAAATTCCTTAATCTCCCGATCTAAGTCTTTTTATGTATCATGTGTTTATTCTTCCATAATTAAATCTCATCTCCCAAATTTTGATCTAATTACTAAAACATGCTCAATTACCGGCCGAATAACCAAACAAACAATCAAATCATAAACACACAAATAGGATAAACGATCATGAACTTTGAATTGAAATTAAAGATCCATTTAGATTCGAATCAAATTACTAACAAGCCCTAGAAACCCTAGAAAATTAGTTAGACATGATGATAAACAAACTTATAGACAAGATTGGAAATATCATATCCAATAAAATCTAACAAGAGAGGAAAGATTAAAAACTCTAGTAACGATGATCTCGCGATTCTTCGATCTCTTGAATCCTTCTTCAATTCCTCTCGTTGCTTCTCCGACTATCGTGTTTTTCTCTGTATGAATCTCTCTATCTTTTTCGCTCCTTCTTTCTCTCTCTTTTTTCTGAGTATATCTGTTGTTGTGGGAATCTTCCAAGTGAAGTAAAAGATGAAGATTATCCAAGAAAACAAGATCTTAACGAGTTCCTGTTCACCCAAGCACGGTCGACCGTGCCCTCCCAAGAAGTCACTGGCTCTTGCACGGAGTTGATCGTGCTGTGGGGCACGGTCGTGCCCCACTCACTGTACAATGGCCCACGGTCGTGCTACATGGCACGATCAGACCGTGCGCCACCACTCTTCCTCTCGATCTTATATTTCAACTCCTATTCTTCCTCGTTTTCCTGTGATTCCTTCCTTGATCATCAATTACACTTGAAACTTGTACTTTTCTCATTAAAATCATGAAACTAAGCACAAACACGTCAAATGCAACTTATACAATATAATATCAGAAATCACCTAAAAACGTATCCAAACATATTCAAATGAATACATAAACATACACAAAAATACGTGAAAAACGACACTTATCACCAGCGATGGGAGGTCGCTGGTTGAAGTTGGGTTTGGGGCGGTGCCTCGTTGCGCTACCGTTGCAGATGGTGTCATCGGTTACGGGAGATCACAGGCCACGGTGGAGTCGGTGCGTCACAACCCCTGTTGCTGCTGTTGGGTGTCGCGTCGGGTGCAGATGCGCGTATGCATGCGGGGCACTGGGGGACACCGTGAGCGTTGGTGCGTGCATCGTGCACCCCGGGTGATGTGTAGGCACACGGTGTGCGTGCCGGGGGTGCCGGGCACGCCGTGTGCGTGCCGATGCACGTCGTGTGTTTGTGTGCATCGTGTTGCCGATGACGTGGCTAGGAGTCGGGGGTCCCGATCAAAGTCAACTTTTTTCTGAAAATTACGAAAATGCCCCTATACCTTAAAACCCTCCGTTTGAACTTATTTTTCCTCCGTTTTAACCTATTTTTCCTCCGTTATAACTCTAATCTTTTCCTTTACACCCTATGAACACAAGTTTAACTATATATGATCATTTCTTCATTCTTCTTATCGAATTGCGAACCTTCATTTCGATTTCCTTTATTCAACGCTTCTTCGAGAAAGAGTTCTATGTTTAAGTATACGTATTTTATTATAATACGAGATCTAAGAGAACCCTCGTTTATATGTGTAGGCTATCGAAATTAGGAAAGATCTTAAAGCTTAGCATTCAACATATCACGAGGGATAACCATCGAACAAGGTGGGGGTAACTTCTAATCCCTAATAATTATACATTTTTGTATTTAACGCACAATGATGATAAATAAACGCATGCTTATGAACTTGATATTAAATGAATTGTTGAACCTTATGTGTTGTGATTATATGCTATGATTAATATATCCGTGCATGGTTTATAATGATGTTATGAAGGGACGAAAGTTCACATTCATGTAAAGATATAAAGGTCCGTTTTCATGCTAAAGGGACGAAGGTCTACTTTCACATTACGGGATAACTAAGGTCCGTAATATAAGTCGGGGAGTACCCACACCTGAGGTCAATGGGGAGTACCTGTCCTTGCCACAGTATGAGCGCTGAACTGTGTGTCCGTTAAGGATCCGATTTATATATTATGCATTCTATATGCTGTGTTTAATTATCGATCTTATATATGTGTGATTTGTTTAACTGCTTAATAACTTTAAAATAAGAAAATTACTCCCACGAGTATATTCAACGCATTCACCCCCATGTGTATTCACACTACAGGGAATAATGAAAGAGGAGAAGCATAGCAAGAGGGGTGTGATATCAACTGTGTCATTTTCCCTTTCTGTCTTTCTGGTTTTTACTCTTTTAATCAAAGTTGAGCATTTGTAAAATTTAAACTGTACTTCTATGTTATGGATCCTGTATGATGTTACGCTGCTGATGTATTTTTCCACTGTTATGTTTTCTTTCGATTATGTGCCGAAAGTTTTTCAACATGTAAAATCGTATGCTTCGTTATTTTTGAGGTTTTCTATTTCAAACGTTGTATCATATCTTTAAACTGTTTCAAAGGTTTCTATTTTATATCATGTACGTCTCTTTTCCTTTCTTCTTGCACGCCCACAAAGAAAACTCTGATATTTTTAAGTGTGAAAACAGGACGTGACATACTATGAATGGAAAGAAAGTAGATACAAGTTCTAAAAAAAATCATAAATAAAAGAATTTATACTTTTAAGAATTATGGGGTCCTCTAGGTTGGGTTGTGACCTATAAAAATGATATGGGTAGGGTTTTGTAGGTTTTTTCTCTTTATTTTCTATTTTATATAAATCATAATCTTTAAATTAAATAATTTGTTTCATTTAAAATTTTGTTTTAATCTATGATATATTAAATTTATCATTTTTTATTTAGAATTTGATTGTTATTTTTATTTTTTTATATATAATGTTGATAGGAAGTCGGTTGGAGTGAGCGAGTGTATTTCTTAAGTAAATTAAATAACAAATCATGATTTTAAAATAAATAATTTATTCATTGAAAGGTTTTTTTACAGTATGATGAATCAATTTTAACATTTCTATTTGTAATTTGTTTATTGTCATTTTTATTTTGTATATTAATTTTGATGAGACTGTGGAAAGGAAAAAAATTATAAACTAGAGAAGTCCCTAAAAAAGATGTCTGATAGAGCAGCCGAAGCCGAAGCCATGTTCCACCACACGAAACTGCATGTCATCTTGGAAAGAAGATCCGCCGCCTGATTGCCTTCTCTGAATATATGTGAAACCCGGAAGCTCATCTTCTTGAGAATGTCAAGAACCAAAGCCCATCAATTTCTATGGAACCATGGAACACACATCGACCTTTCTGAGAGAGTGTTACCACATATTACGAGTCATATTCCAACGAAAGATGCGTCCATCCCTTACTACTGGCCACTTCAATTGCAAACATTGCAGCCACAAGCTCTGAATCAAAGGCATGTCCTATACCGCATTAACAAAAGTAGCATCCATAACAAAAGCCTCGAAAATTCCGAAAAATGCCACTAGCTTGCAAAACACCTGAAGCTCCTCAAGCACACCCATCAGTATTAACCTTTATCCAGTCGAATGACGGAAGATACCATCTGACTGGCTTTATGCAAGGAGCACGGCCTATCCTGTCCCGAATATTCAAATGATGGAGACAGATCAAGTCCGATTGAGAATTGGCCATAACACCTTTGTCTAGCTAATCTACTTTATGCAAATACGTTTGTAGTAGCACCAACGTTGTATGAAAGGACACCTTTATACCATTGAAAATAAAGTTAATACGAGAATGCCAAAGGCACCACACCACAGATATGATCCTTGTTTTCCACAAGTCAAAGAGTTGTGAACTAAACTTGATCTTCATGACCTACAACACAAAGCTGTTAAAGTCAACATCAAGTGAAATGTTAACTTCAAAAGCCATACAAAGCCATTGCCACACTCTCTTAGCAAAGCTACAATGAAGAAAAATATGATCAATTGTTTTGGCCCCTACAAAACAAAAAAAACAGACCGAATGGCAAGTTAAACCACGATTCCGAAGAGGGTCTGTAACAGCCACTCGATTGTGGATGACTCCCCAAAAAGTAACTGATCTCTTTACCGGAATGATCCCCGACTAGAGTCATCTCCCCGCTAATTGAAGGGAATTTTTCTCGCAAGTATTCATGAGCAACAGTCGAATTCACCACACCTCGAGCATTAGAAAACCACACTCGAACATCCTTAACAGTCGAAGACATAGGATATCTGATAATATCCTGGACAATATTAGGGTATCTATCCAAGAAATCTCTAGTAAAATGTCATTTCTCTCCAATGTAGTAGTCTGCTATGTAGAAATGAAGATAGCATCTGAAGTCCTCCAGAATAACCATTTTGTCAGCGATAATGTATCCTAATCAGTCATCCAGCGATAATGTATCCTAAATAAACAATTACTTAATCAAATCAACATATTTCCTAATACCTGGCCAGATCGAAGAGTTAGCCACCAACTTCCGAGCTTCCCACTTGTTGTTGGCAATGATAATGGATCTCACACCTAATCCCCCTTCTATCTTGGGTGCACAACATTTGCTCCATGCAACTGGAATCGGGCCCTTGCTGTTAATATTTCTTGTCCAAATAAGCTTGGTCCGTGCATAAGCTTTTCCGCCTGCTTTTGCAGATGCTCCAGACGTTTCCAGGATACTATCATCAGATTATCCATACTCATAACCTCATTATCCTTGTTTCCCAAATGCCCTTCTTTGTCAGTATCCTCCAGAGAGGTTACTACATCTGAAATGTCATTGAAGCGCATATCCCTCTTTCTGTATTTCCATGTTCAATCAGATGAGGTTCCACCAGATCACTGTTGCTATTATTCTCGATTGTGGAGCTAGATTCTCCCTGTAGTAACGTCGAGTTTATCAAACAGGCAAATCTATTTCCAATCACAAGCATCCTATCATTCTCATTCAAAGGTTGATTCTTCACATTATCAAAAGATTTCACCACCCATCTCTCTTTACTCCTGGATCGACCTTTACTTTTTGAATGCCCTTCTTTGCGAGGACTCTCATTGGAGCCGAATTCCTAGCCCCATTTGTCCTTCATCCCTCAACATTTTCCTCCAATTTTGTGATCCTTCGGCAACTCATAACCTTATGACCCGCTATCTGGCAATGTGTACAAAAAATAGGCATAAGCTTATATTGAATAGACACAAAAGCACAGTGTTCTGAATGCTCCACCATAACACTTTATTGAAGTGGAAGATTCATGTCTATCTCTGACATAGTGAGCCACTGATCCATTAAGGGACTTGTCATCAATCTTAATCAGAGTACCGATAGCTCAAGCAATACCCAATATTATCTTTGGATGTCAATACTCAATACTCAGCTTATAGATTCTAACCCACACTTGTGCCAAAGACAAATCAATTTTAAAGGGGTTGAATACCGGGGTCCATGGAAAAGCTCACAAAACACCTGGCCTTAGATTTCTAGTAGCGCGAGATGACAAAATTAGTCTATCCTCATCCGAGTCAAATTGAATGTTTTAGTAGCCTTTTTCTAATGGGATAACCCTGAATCCTGTCTTTCCATTTATCAGTTAACTTCTGTCGTAACTCAGCAACTGTATATGGCTTATCTCCTTTTGATAGGATTAAACCTGCCAATACAAGATTTTGAATAGATTGAAAGTCGTTGTTTATATATCTCATCATCAACAACAATAGAAAAGTACTTGCCCTTGCAATTTTGAAAAATCCCCGAACCCCCCTCCATGTTTGGAATTGACCCTATTAGAGCATGGGTATAGGGGATGTCACGTTGTTCCTTTATCGTTTCCTGTTGTCATCTTGTTTTGAATTTTGCATGCTATGTATTGTCTTCATAGTAGGGCTTTCCATAGAAACCCTAATACTTTGAATAATCTTGTCCTTATTAAGCCCAGCCCTGGATAATTACCCCTGAGTCTTATTGACATCTAGGTTACCATTCCGACCCCTTACCGCTGTTACTAACGTCATAATTATCACATCAGTCTCATTGCTTTTTGTTTCCTACAATTTGCACGACTTCTCCAAATTAGGGTTTGCTATGGTAACCCTAATATTACCTTCAACATGAAGGTATTTCTCGTCATTGCCACCACCAACCCTAGTTAATGGATTATTACTTTCCCTGCGTATCCGATCACCATCACAAATTTGTGTGTTGTAGTCAACACCAGATTCTGGGGTAGTCAATCCAACAACCCCATCTTTAATAAACTTGCGGAAGATTGGCTGAGAACTTTGGATAACATGTTTCAGTACAGCAGAATTCCTGAAGTAAAAAAGGTTTTATGTGCATCTTTTATGTTGTGGGGTAGTGCTGGACATTGGTGGGATACCGTTAAAAGCATTGAAGATGTTGTCATTATAACTTGGCAGGAAATCAAAGAAATTTTCAGAAACAAGTACTTCACGGCCCCAATTAGGATAATGAAAATAAATGAATTCATATAGAAGAAACAGAGAACCATAACTGTTATAGACTACCTCAATAAATTTGAGCAGTTATCCAGGTTTGCTTAACATATAGTTAGTACTGAAGCTCTGAAGGTGGAAAGATTTCTTGAGGGTTTAAGACCCAAGATTTACAGGGACGTTAGTATGGTAGAGATCCAGGATGTGACTTATTCTCAAGTCGTAGAAAGAGCACAGATTGCAGAACAAACTGAGATGCGGATAAGACATGCGCAAGAGGCTCGCCGTCAGTTTCAATAGAGGCCAGCACTATAGTGGAGTGGGGATAATAAGAAAAGACCAATGTAATTTCAATGATCAAGACCTATTTTTCAATCCAAACAAGGACAACCACCAAAACAAGGAGCAGATAAACATTTTAAGATTGATCAGAGAAGAGTACCGCCACCACCACCCTTATGTCCAAATTGTGGAAAATCGCATATTGGGGTTTGTCTTTTTAGCCCAAGGAACTGTTATTCTTGTGGACAAAAGGGACATATAATCAGTATGTGTCCAAGTAGTGGTAAACAAAAAGATCAGGGGAGAGCCTCGGCATGAGTTTTTACGATGACCAAGGAAGATGTTGAAGAAAATCCAATCGTCGCAGGTAAACTCCCTATCTTTGGTATTGCTACCTTTGTGTTATTTGATTCTTGAGCTACTCATTCATTTGCATCCACTAAGTATGTGAAGAGATTGTGTGAACTACCTACTTTAATGGAAGCTAGATTTGATGTGATGATTCCATTTGGTGATTCGAAACAACGAATCAAACCAATCAAATTCTACAAGGATGTATTATTTTGATAGAAGATAGAAAATTGTGTGCTGATTTGATTGTGCTAGATATGAATGATTATGATGTGATATTGAGTATGGATTGGTTATTAAAATATGGTACTACAATCGATTGTTATAAAAAGAGTATTACGTTTCAGCCAGTAGGAGAGGAACCTTTCTCTTTTGTCGGATTAAATAAAAGTTTTAAATTTCCAATAATATCAGCAAATAGGGCACAAAGATTACTGGAAAGTGGTTGTGATTTTTATTTGGTGAGTGTAATTAATATCGAGGGGCATCATTGCTCGACTGTGAGTGAAGTACCGGTGGTGCAAGAGTATTCAGAGGTATTTCCAGAGGATCTTTTAGGATTACCACCAGATTGTGAAATTGAATTTGTGATTCATCTACACCCAGGAGTTTCCCTTGTATCTAAATCACTGTATAGAATGGCTCCAGTTGAGTTGAAAGAACTAAAGACACAATTACAAGAACTACTGGATAAAGGTTTTATTCGGTGTAGTTTTTCACCATGGGGAGCACCTATTTTGTTTATTCGAAAGAAAGATGGTACTATGAGAATATGTATAGATTATCGACAGCTTAACAAAATCACAATCAAGAATAAGTATCCCTTACCTCGAATTGATGATTTGTTTGATCAACTGCAAGGTGCATCCATCTTTTCAAAGATCGACTTGCAATCAGGTTACCATCAACTGAAAATAAAATAGGAAGATATTACTAAAACCACATTTAGTACGAGGTATGGACACTATGAGTTTCTAGTAATGCCATTTGGACTGACAAATGCTCCAGCAACATTCATAGACTTGATGAACAGGGTATTTAAAGACTTTCTGGACAAATTTATCATCGTTTTTATTGACGATATCTTGATTTATTCCAAGAAAAAAAAAAGATTATGCGGTACATTTAAGGCTAGTGTTAGAAATCATGAAAGAAAAGTAATTAATTGCAAAATTTAAGAAATGTGAATTCTGGTTAGATCGAGTTATCTTCTTGGGACATGTAATATCAGGAGTAGGGATTTCAATCGATCCAAGTAAATTTGAAGCTATTGATAACTGGCCTCAACCAAGAAATTCATCAGAAGTGCGCAGTTTTCTTAGTTTAGCAGGATACTATCAAAGATTTGTAGATGGATTCTCCAAAATTGCTTCTCCATTGACGTAATTAACTAAGAAGAATGTGGCTTATACGTGGACGGAGGCATGAAAACAAAGTTTTTAAGAACTGAAGAAGCGACTAACTTCAGCTCTTATCTTAGCAATTCCAACGGTAACTAGAGGCTTCAGAGTATAGAGTGATGTTTCGAAGAAGAATGGTCTTGGTTGTGTGCTGATGTAAAATGGTAAGGTGATTGCATATGCATCCCGACAATTGAAAGAATATGAGAAGAACTACCCCACCCATGATCTAGAGCTCGCTGCGGTGGTATTTGCACTGAAATTTTGGAGACATTATTTGTATGGGGAACATTACGAGATCTACACTATCATAAGAGCCTGAAATATATTTTCACCCAAAAAGAGTTGAATATGAGGCAACGAATATGGTTAGAACTTGTGAAAGATTACTATTGTGTCATCAATTATCACCCAGGCAAAGCTAATGTGGTGGCAGACGCATTAAGCCAAAAGTCAGTAGAAAGAGTAGCAGCTATGACCTTAATTCAAAAGCCCGAGCTACTTGACCTACAAAGAATGAACGTGGAAATCATTTATCACGAACTAGTAGAAGTAAAACTTGCAGCGCTAACACTCAGACCTACTTTACTGGATAGAATCTATCAAGGGCAACAAATTGATGAATATTCTACTAAAGTGAAGAAAGACATCATTTTAGGAGAACCATCTAACTTTTAGTTAATGGAGAATGGTGTACCTCGATACATAAATCGATTATATGTGCCTAATATTGATAAGATTTGTGAAAACGTGATGACAGAGGCACATTCGGCACCATATTCAGTCCATCTAGGAGCCATTAAAATGTATAGAAACTTGAAATTGCATTACTGGTGGCCGAGTATGAAGAAGGATATTACACGGTATGCAGAATAATGTTTAACTTGATAGCAAATCAAAGACCTGCAGTAATGTTGCAACCCCTATTCATTCCGAAGTGGAAATAGGAGAATATAACTATGGATTTTGTCACAGGTTTACCCAAGACAGTTAAATGTTATAATGCAATCTGGGTTATTATGGATCGATTAACTAAATCAACTCATTTTCTTTCGATTTGTACCAAATATCCTATGGAACGTTATGCCCAAATGATTGTTAGGCTCCATGGCATACCACCTACTATTGTTTCAGATAAGGACACCAGATTTTTGTCTGTCTTTTGGAAGAGCTTACACAAAGCATTAGGTACTCAATTATCTTTCAGTACTACGTATCATCCACAAATAGATGGACAATCGGAACGAACAATACAAATTTTGGAAGATATGTTGAGAGCCTGTGTGTTAGATTTCCAGGGTCAGTGGAGTAAATTTCTACCCTTGATAGAGTTTTCTTATAACAATAGTTACCAATCCACTATCTAAATGGCTCATATGAAGCACTCTATGGTAGAAAATGTCGATCTCCAGTACATTGGGACGAAGTCGGAGAGAGGAAAATTTTGGGTCTAGATATGATTCAGGGGATGAGTGAAGCAATTGACCAGATTCGAAAAAGAATGAAGACTGCTCAAAGTCGATAGAAAAGTAATTACGCGGACAAAAGAAGAAGAAAATTAGAATTTGAAGTGGGTGATCAGGTGTTTCTGAAAGTGTCTCCAATGAAAGGTATAATGCGTTTTGGGAAGAAAGGAAAGCTTAGTCCAAGGTACGTTGGACCATTTCCTATTATTGAAAGGGTTGGTGATGTCGCTTATAAACTTGATTTGCCTACATCAATGTCTCAAATATATAATGTGTTCCACATGTCTATGCTGAGAAAGTACATCGCAAATCCATCTCACGTTTTAAACAAAGAGCCCCCGAAGTGAAAGCAGATTTAAGTTATGAAGAAGTACCAGTTGAGATTTTACTACTAGAGGTAAAACGACTTAGGAATAAGGAAATTACATTGGTCAAAGTATTATGGAGAAATTAACTGGTAGAGGAAGCCACTTGGGAAAGGGAAGATGAAATGAAGTTTAAATACCCAAAACTTTTCAGGTAAGTGAAATTTCGGGGATGAAATTTTTATGAGGGGAGGATGTGATACCCAAGTTTCTTATGAATTTCATGCATTGCATGCATCTTTTATTATTTATGTATTAATTGTGATCTTGCATTGTTATAATTTGCTTTTAGATAAAATTATGGGTGCGGCTATCTGCACCCCACTAATTACTAAACACACCCCACCTCAGGTGTTACTGTTCACATCATATGTGAACAGTAACACCTGAGGTGGGGTGTGTTTAGCATTTTTTGGGGTGCGGATAGCCGCACCCTAAAATTATTTATACACTCTTACATAATTAATGTTGAGAAAACCTTGACATAATTGGTTGGGACTATAGTAATATTTGAGTACACAAAACAAATTATTTGACTAATGATTGTATAAATTAAGTATAAATTAAAGAAGAAAAATAAATTTAAATTTGATTTTATGTATATATAAACAAATGTATATAATATTATTATTATATATATGTGTAAGTTTCGTGTGTGAGTTAATATAAGAGAGGTTTAATTAATTAATATTATAGTGTGTATATATATATATGTAAGTAAGGGTGTCGTACATATACATATATAAAAGAAGATTCAATAATTATAATATATATTATATGTGTATGTGTTGTGTACTTACCTATATACCATGAGTTTCATTATTATTAATATATATGTTGATACGTGTAAGTTAGCGGGTAAAGATTGCCATGACATTAAGCATAATTTAATAAAATAATGATAATAATAAATAACTAATGATAATAATAAATAAATAAAAAGATTCGAATGAAAGCTATTGTAACTCAGGGACAGTCCTACACTTGGGCCAGGGGGCACTAGGCCCCCTGAAAATTTAAAAAAATGCTAAGGATATTTATTTAATTTCACATTTTTTATTTAAAAAATAAAAAAAATTGTTATGAGTATGGCACAACCCCATCAAAGTGTCTTTTCTATGTGTAAATTTATTCATTTTTTTTCTTTTTGAAGCCAACATATAAAAATTCTCTTTTTTTTTCTTTCTCAATTCCTTCTCCATCTAAATTTAAGGTAAAATGTTGTGTTTATATTATTTTTTTACTTAATTTTTTTATTATTATTGTTGATTTATTGTTAGCAATAAAGATATTATTATGCATCAATTTTAAAATACAAAAAATAAAAGACAAATGTTGTGATTCATGTGTTAAGTTATTTGTTTTTTTACATTGATGTTGTGAAATAGAGATATAATTAAGTTACTAATTTAGAATGTTATTACTTTTTATTGTAATATATTATTTTTATCGAAGTTGTGACAAATTTATGCTGTTAATTTAGAATTGTTATACATTTTTAGATTGTGTCTTATGTGAGAACTATCTCACGAATCTAATTACGTAAGACACGCCTCACAATTCACATATATATTTATGAAAATGAGTTTTATTTTTGGTAATAAAAATTCGTCTCACTGTAACATCCGTAAGACCGCCTCGTATAATTTTTTTTTTATTAGTTGACTTGGCCCCTCTGAGTAGAAATCCTGGTCCGTCATGCGGTGGTTTTACTATAAGTGCATAGATATTTCTATTCTTTTGGGGAATATGGAACACCCCTCCACTTATACATGGAGCATCCTCATCATTTGCTTTTCTCTCAATGTTTAATCCAACGACAGAATTTCAGATTTAATCTCAATTAATTTTGAGAGGTGGTGATCTTGTTTATACAACAAAATCCTTGGAAATTCAAGTAAGTAGAAATTTATTATAACTAGAAAGTATAAATTAGTATTTTGTGAATTCATGGTGTTAATTGATGATACATGGATATTACGTGTTTTACGAGATTTGATTTGTTGTCCAATGGTTATTGAATTTAATAATTATTATGAAATGAATTTGTGGGTTGAATAATTATTGTGGATTATAGTAGAGAATTATATCAAATGATGTGTTTTGACGACAAGAAGATGAAATTATATTTTTGGGTCAGATTTATGTTGGCTATGGGGTGTTGTGTGCATAAAATTGGTGTTGTGTGCACGAGGTTGCTGCTGTGTGCATGATATTGGTGTTGTGTGAACGAGGTTAGTGTTATGTCCACAAAAGAATTAATATTGTGTGCACGAAATAAATAGTGTTGTGTGCACGAAAATTCATGATGGTGTTGTGTGCACGAAAATTTGTGGTGTTGTGTGAACGAGGTTAGTGCTATGTCCACAAAAGAATTAGTGTTGTGTGCACGAAATAAATAGTGTTGTGTGCACGAAAATTCGTGATGGTGTTGTGTGCACGAAAATTTGTGGTGTTGTGTGTACAGAATTCATGTTCGGGAGAGGGTTTGGCAGTGACTTTACTGGCCCCGATGAATGTGTTAGAAATGAAATATGTGGTTTCAAGAGAGGATGCATGGGAAGGAATTGTGAAGAATCCTATTATCGTGCATAATTTCTACTTGATGAGTTTTATCTCATGTAATTTATGTTTTGTAGGTAATTTTGGTGAGGCGTGACGTTATAGACGTATTGGGCAAGGTGTGGAGCTCTTGCAGGATTTTGAGCACATGTGTACATAGATGACGACCTGTTAGACATAATTGTGGTCTATGCTACTTTTGCTTTTAGATAGTAAGTCTCATTTAAACATGTTTTGTATTATATAATATGATGCGTACTAATGGGTTAACATGATAATGGTTCGTTAGTTGCTAACTTGGTGAAACTTCTTTTATATGAATGTGAACAGAGTAGCTTTGGGTATGAGATAATATTATATGGTAAAAGAAAAAAAATAATAAAATAAAATATATAACAGGATTTTTGATTATGTTATATTTAAAGTTTATTTTATGTGCGGTTGAATAAGTGTGGTCACGACATATTTTAACAGAAATAAAGATAAAACTTCATATAACAATTTGTGAAATTGGATGATAATGAATCAACACTCATTATTATTCAACTTATTTAATTGTTTGTCCAAAATTTATTTAAGTCATAGATGAAAAGTTAGTTTTGTCAACTCACACTTTTATAGACAGATAGATGGATAGATTTGGGAATACAAAAATTAAGGATTGTAAATTTGTTATATTTACTGTTTTTTTTTATTTGACTTCGTTGTCTAAAGATATTAATGTGGTTATAAAAGAATAGTTTACAAAACCATAATACAAAATGTTTTATGAGTGACTCATGTCAGGCAATCTCACCGTGCGAACATGGGTCAGGTCGGGTCAATGTGCATTGACTCAAGTCAATGCATGTGTCGATTTGTACTATGCAATACTTTATATGCATTAGATAATATTTTTCTCTACATCATATAACATTTTTGTTTTATGTAAATATACTATGTTATATTATTTGTAAAAATTATAATTTCTCACATGTATTTCATGATACACAGAAAAAATTACATACAAAAAATATTAAATAATAATTATTACTTGTCAAAATTATAAAAGTATTATATAATATTACATTATATGTCGAAATGTATTACATAATACAAACAAAATGGTCATACTAAAAATATTACTTGTCAAATTACAATTTTCAAATCAATCATAGACCTTGAGTGCATTACTTGTTATATATAAAAGTATTACACGATCGGAATAGGAAAAATTGTAAATTTAGGACACTATTTTAAGGTTATTCACCAATGAAGGACCCTAACTTTTTGGGCCCCAATATTGAGACACAAACTTTTCTATTTGGATGATTTAGGACAAATAACCTAAAATCACGAATTTCAGGTCAAATCACGTCAGCAAAAAGTACAATTCTCATGCAATTGTACCCGACATTCATGTTTTCAGTTTTTTTTGTCCTAAAAGTCACTCAATTGAAAAATTAGTGTTCTAATGTCGGGGTCAAAAAAGTTAACGTCCTTCATTTGTGAAAGCCTAAAGTTAGTGTCCTAAAAGTATTACTTGTCGGATAGAAATTTCTCAAACTAATCATAAACATTGATTGTAGGGTTAATTTGTTATATATAAACGTATTACAATATATAAACAAAAATATAATATGATCAGAATAAAAATATTAGGAAAAATAGGTTATTTGATCCTCTAAGTTTACCTCATTGGATTTTTCATCATTTATTTTTCACCTTTTGATTTTTAGTCCTCTATGTTTAAGAAATATCATTTTTTAATCCTCTAACTTGTTATAATAGGTAACTCTTTTGTTTAAATTTAAATTTAATTATAACACCATTTTTTTAGTTGAGAGAACTTTTTTTTTTATTACAAATTTTTATTCTTCATCTAACATGCCTAAATTAATTTAATAAAAAAAAATATATTTTTCATCTCAATACATGCATGGATTCAAATTTTATTATTAATTATTAATATTAATAATTTGGACATTCTAAACTTAGAAATATTAATAAAAAGTTTATTTTCTAATTATTAATATTAATTCAGTGTTCTCCAAATTAAAAATTATTTGATGTAAAGATGAATTTTAGTTAAAAAAAAAAATTAAAAATTTACTTGCTATAGCAAGTAAGAGCACTAAAAAATAGTAATTCTTAAACATAGAAGACTAAAAATCAAAAAGTAAACAATATAGGATGAAAAATTCAGTGAGGTAAACTTAGAGGATCAAAAAACTTATTTTCCCAAAATATTACTTGTCGGATTGCAATTTCTCAAATTAATCATAAACTTAAAATGCATTACTTAATATATATATATAAATATTACATGTTAAATATATAAATATTACATCATATAAATAATTGTATATATTTCTTAAATATTTAAAATATAATAAAAATTAATTATAGATATAATTGTTAAATTATAAAAAAATAAATTTATTAAAGGTTGGTTGTGGTTGTGGGTGGTTATTGATAAAGTATGAAAAAGATGAGATTGAGTTGTAGTGTAGAATGTGTATGTGAAGGAGAGAGAAATGAATTGTTTATTAATTGGTTATGGGTATGGATAAATATAGTGTTAGAGCTCCATCCTTTATTAATCTTTTTTTGTTTTTTGTTTTTTTTCCTGCTGTGACAAATTAATGATCAAATCTTAAGAGGGAAAATGTATTGGAGCCACATTTTGGTGGAAAAACCAAACCTTTTTCCCACCAAACCCAAATTGATTCTCCTAAACGTACTCTACACCCTACATACATGCCTGGAAATAAAATACATAATATAATAGCCATTAATAAGTATTTTATATAGAAATAGAACATAAACATTATTTCAAATGGAACACGATTGCAAAGAAAAACATATATGATAATATGATAACAATTGTGTGCCTTCTTTCCTTCATATTCGTTTTCTTCTGCAAAGCTTGAAGCTTCTCAGTCAAACCCATCGTTTCATCCTGCAATTTCGGGATAATCAAATTTTCTCTAAACCATAAAGATATCCTCACTGAGAGACAGACCTAGATATAACATTCAAAACTTGATATTTTAAGAAAGCTTGAAATATACTTAGAAACTTGGAGATATGAAACTCAAACCCTCTCAAAGCTGTTGAGCCAAATTATTTGCTCTGAGCAGCAAGTGCAAGAAGTGGAACAACTCTGTGGACACTAAGGCCAGCACTTTCACTCATATCCAAATCTTTTCCTTGAGCTCCATTAGGCAACACCCAGTTGAATTTCTGAACAAGATTTGCTAATACAAGTTCAATAGTAACGTCAGAATATATAATGGCAGGACATTTCCTTCTTCCAGCTCCGAATGGGATCAACTCAAAGTCGAGACCCTTGAAGTCTATCGAAGAATTCAAGAATCTCTCGGGTTGAAACTTATTTGGCTCGTCCCATGACAGAGGATCCCTGCCTATAGCCCACAGATTAATTATCACCATTGTTCGAGCTGTAACGTCGTACCCTTTTATTTGGACATCTTCGCCCGCGAGTCTAGGTAATAGTAAAGGGATTGGTGGGTGAAGACGAATAGTTTCCTTTATCACAGCTTTCAAATAATGCATTTTTTCTATGTCTTCACTTGTTATCATTTGTTTGTCTTTGGCGATATCTCTTACTTCCTTTTGCAATTTATCCATTATCATAGGGTGTCGTAAGAGTTCTGTCATCGCCCATTCCAAAGCTGTAGAGATCGTATCAGTTCCACCTATAAACACATTCTACAAAAAATATAACATATAATAAGAAGAAGAAGAAAAATTATTATCTTTTTGGCCTTTCGGGTTGAAATTGGCCTAAATTTTCGAATTTTCAAAGTTAAAGGATAAAATTGCTTGGAATGACCAAACCCGATAAGTTACTAGGTAAAAGAAATAATAAACTCTTAAAATTTTGAAACTAAAACAAAGTAATAATTACTTACCAAGATTATTGCTTTAATGCTGTCTCTTTCTATGGATACATCATCGATGTTTTCATTGTAGATTTCAAGCAAGACATCAAGAAAGTCTTGGCCATTTCTTTCTAGCTGCAATGTCTCCCCCTTCTGAGAATCGATGCGTTCTTGAATAACACCCTCCAAGATATCATCCATCTCTTTGGCCATCTTATCCACTCTCTTATCCATACCATTAACACGATTAATCCAACCAAGCCATGGAATAAAATCTCCAATGCTGATACTCCCAAACAGCTCCATGATTTCTGGCAACAACAGCAGGAATTTCTTCCCATTACCCGACTCGCTGTGCGTCCTGCCGAAAGCAGATCTACAAACCAAATCATTAGTTAACTCACCAAACATCTTACTCAAATTCACAGGGCCTGAAGATTCTCTGATCTTCTTCACGAAAACGGCTGTCTCTTCCTCCCTAATGGAATGGAAAGATCGAACCCTTTTGTTACTTAGCAGCTGGAGAACAAAAATGTTCTTCATCTGCCTCCAATATTCGCCATATGAGGAAACTGCTACGTCTTTACCATCGTACAAAAGTTTCCTGTAAACTTTATACGGAGGCCTGTTTGCGAAGGTGAGATCATGAGTTCTCAGGATCTCGCGAGCTGAGTCAGCCGAGGAGATAATAAGCACTGGGACACTGCCAAAGTGAAGAAGCATGATTGGCCCATGTTTTTCGGCTAACCATTGGAGATTGCGGTGAAGCAATGATCCTAGTTGATGGAGATTTCCGATTATTGGTAGCTTTAGAGGTGAAGGGGGAAACTTCTTTTTTACACCAGGTTTAGAGAACCATCTCTTAACACCACATAGCAAGATTAACAGTGATATAAGAGCTGGAAAAATAATGGGATTCAATTCATTTTTCTCCATTATGACTTCTATGAGAAGCTGGAAGTGTAATGGTTATATGATTGTATCGCTTCAATGAAATCAGGTTGAGATATTTATAGCCTTATGTATGAATTATGTATTTTTTGGTCCCAAATTAATAATCTCCGCCTACAATTAATCAGATTTTTTTTTTCAAAAATCATAATATTAATTTAAAGGCCAAATAGCTAAAAAAAAAATCTTAACCTTTTTAGGTTTTTGCTATTTTGGCCAATTCTTTTATTTTTGTAAATTCATCCATAATTTTAAGAATTTATGGTTATTTTGGCCAAATACATACATGCTGTGGGCGGCGGAGAAGGCGTGCCTAGCCTTAACAAACTGTTTCATTTAAGAATTCTTTCGAGCCTTGCATCTTGAAACCATCTCTTCTCTATCTAACCTTGAATACCAAGAACCCATTTTCTCTCTCTACTCTGTGTTCTCTGTGTGTCTATGTGAAGAGAGAGAGAGGGGAAAGAAAAATTAATGCAACATTCACAAAGCATTCAAATTTTTTTTGTTTCTCTCTTACTTGCACCAATCATCTTATCATAAGGATTAAACCACATTTAAAAAGAAAAAAAAAAAAAAATCCCCTCCCTGCAAGTCCTCGATGTCTCCTAAAACAATATCTCCGGTGACAACGTCGCCCCCTGGCTGCTATCTTCGACGTTCCCTGAGCTCCAGTATTTAGCCCTAAAGGGCAACAAACTCATGGTTAATTAGAAAGAGTTAACATTTTGATGATGTGTACATGAAGGAAACTTATGTGGCAGCCACGTAGAAGCCATGTAATTTAATTTTGACTCAAAACTTTATTTGACCAAAATAACAACAAATTTTTAAAATTATGGATGAATTGACAAAAATAAAAGAATTAGCCAAAATTGCAAAACCAGAAAAGGTTTGAATTTTTTTAGCTATTTGGCCTAATTTTTTAAAATATCTAAAATCAACTAATAAAATAGAGTTAGTTGCAAATTACTACTGTCACATTTGTTTGGGGATCACTATTTTAGTACCATACAAACAAAAACAGGGTCTATCAATTCAGTCCTGTAATTTAAAAAAATATATATTGAGGACAACTAATTGAGTTAATTTTTGCAATTTGTAACACTTACTGTAGGAAATTTAAAAAATACATCACGTAAGTCCTACAATATTCGCGAATCTAAACTGTATAAATTGATAGTCCCAGAAGACAGAGCAAATACATCTCCAATTATATCTGTTTCTGCTTTCTAGCCAAAAATGGATTCCCAGCTTATTCCATGGAACTTAGCAGTTACTCTCTTTCTTCCTGTAATCTTCTTCTTCTTAATGAAGAAATGGAAGAAATCCAAAGCCCAAAAACTGCCTCCAGGTCCTAATACACTTCCAATCATTGGAAACCTGCATCTCCTTTCTATACCTCCCTTTCGTTCTCTAAGAGATTTAGCCAACAAATACGGCCCAATAATGCAGCTCAAGCTGGGTGAGCTCCCTGTAATCGTCATCTCTTCGCCTGAAATCGCGAAAGAAGTACTCAAAGACAATGACTCCATTTTCACAGATAGGCCCAAAGGCATTGCCTTAAACATCATGTGGTACAATTACACTGATATCGCGTTTTGCCCCTATGGTGACTACTGGAGACAGATGCGTAAAATATGCATCGTGGAACTGCTGAGTGCCAAAAGCGTGCGTTCCTTTGGGTCCATAAGAAACGACGAGGTTTCTCGTTTGATCAAATACATTAAACTCTCATCTGGAAAGCCCATGAATCTAACTAAGAAAGTCTTCTCCATGGCCAGCTCCATCACCTGTAGAGCTGCGTTTGGCAAGGTGTGCAAGGACAGTGATGGCTTGATAGCATTGATGAAGGAAGCACTTCAAATGGCTGGTGGGTTTATGATTGCTGATTTTTTCCCATCTTCAAAACTAGTTAGTACACTGAGTTGGACTACTAAGCTGAGGTTGATGAGGATGCGGCGTAAGCTTGATCTCATTCTTGATGATATTATCAATGAGCATGAACAAAATCTCGCTAAAATGGAGGAAGCAAATGGGGGAGATTCGACAAGGAGTACTGGTAATGGAGAGTTTGGTAATGAAGATTTGGTTGATGTTTTGTTGAGGGTTAAGGAAAGTGGAGAGCTGCAGTTTCCAATTGGCAATGACAACATTAAAGCTGTTCTATTCGTAAGTCCTCCTTCATCAACTCTTTTTCTATAATTAATTAAAGTTATAACTTTGTGAAGAGCAAATGTGCATATCATTAATGTTTATATTGGTGTATAAATGTACTCTTAATCTTTTGTTATGAGCAAATACAATCCTAAGTTTTAGGTTATGGTGCAAATTCGTCCTAATATTGTTTATATTATGATGCAACTTTATCACAGTCTTCTTTTCTTTCTTTCCTGTATGTAATGCAGGACATGTTCTCAGCTGCCACAGATTCAACATCTTCAACCATTGATTGGACAATGACAGAACTTATAAGGAACCCACAAGTGATGGCCAAGGCACAGGATGAAGTAAGACAAGTGTTTCAGAGTAGCAACGACATCAAAGAAGACCATGTTCACAAGTTGAGGTACTTAAAACTAGTTATCAAGGAAGTTCTTAGACTACACCCTCCAGCTCCAATGCTGCCAAGAGTTTCAAGGGAGGAACGGGTGATCAACGGATACACCATACCTGCTAAAGTCAAGGTATTTGTGAACATTTGGGGAATCCATAGGGATCCCAAGTATTGGACTAATCCCGAAAGGTTTGAACCAGAGCGATTCGAGAATTTGTCCCTGGATTTTATAGGTGGTGATTTTGAGTACATTCCATTTGGGAGTGGAAAACGAATGTGCCCAGGTATGACATTTGGTTTAGCAAATCTCGAGCTGCCTTTAGTTCAACTTCTCTACAACTTTAACTGGAGACTCCCTGATGGTGTCAAACCAGAAGATTTAAACATGACTGAAGATATTGGACTTACAGCTCTTAGGAAAGAAAACCTTAGCATTGTTGCCACTCCCTATGTGCCGCTGGATTAGCATCATTGTTTAATATATCGTTAATAATTGTGAGCTTTTGTTAGTTTAAGTTCTATTAGTGGTACTTCAATTAAGCTTTGTAAGAAACTGTTAGTGTTTCTGGTTTCATGTTTCTTGTTTGTATCAAAATAAGTTCAGCGGAAATAAAACTTTGTTTTGAACGTCAAAGAGGGAGATTGTTAGTGTTATATGTTTGCATTTCTGGTTATTTCTGTTTTCAGGTCTCTGTATTGGTTGAAGTGTTGAACAAGGTGTTGTTGAAGATATCGAAACATCTCTGGGAGGAATTTAAAAAAAAATGTGTTCAATTTATTTTTATTTATTTTGTGCATGTTTTTCCTTATTCAAAAATAGTCCAAACACAGAATAATGCTTTTGAATGAAAATAAAGGTTTGTTGTGATAATATTCAAAAGAGAAAGAGTTGGTCTTGTGTGCACTTGGTGCACATGCAATCCGGGTCGACCCAGTTTTTGACCCGGATCTGCGTGTTTTTGAATTTTGCCTTTTTTTTTTTTTGCTTCAGGTTGTGACCTTTATGTTGTAAATGTGTGACCTTTATGTTATAAATATGTGATCTTTATGTACAATTATCATGACATTTATGTACTGTAACTTAGAAAAAAATGAAGATTTTCAATATAATTTGAACTGTACACCTTTATGTGATATCAATGCGACTTTTATGTTATATTATGTTACCTTTATGTACAAATATTCTTACCTTTATATAATATATAAAGATGCATAAAGGTCAGAATATTTGTATATAAATGTGACATAATATAACATAAAAGTCACATTAATATTACATAAAGGTACATAGTACAAATTGTGTTGAAAATCTTCATTTTTTTCCTAAGTTACAGTGCATAAAGGTAGAGATAGTTGTACATAAAGGTCACATATTTATAACGTAAAGGTCATACATTTATAACATAAAGGTCAGGACAAAAATCTGGAAAAAAAAGAATAAAAAATAATTAAAAACTCGCGGATCCGGGTCGGATCGACCCAGTTTTTGACCTGGATCCGCGTGTTTTTGAATTTTGCTTTTTTTTTTTTGCTTCAGGTTGTGACTTTTATGTTGTAAATGTGTGACTTTTATGTTATAAATGTGTGACCTTTATGTACAACTATCATGACCTTTATGTACTGTAACTTAGAAAAAAATGAAGATTTTTCCTAAGTTACAGTGCATAAAGGTAGAGATAGTTGTACATAAAGGTAACACATTTATAACGTAAAGGTCATACATTTATAATATAAAGGTCAGGACAAAAATCTGGAAAAAAAAAAATTAAAAACTCGTGGATCCGGGTCGGATCGACCCGGATTACACGGATCTTAGATCCGTGCACCTGGTGCACAAGAGTTTTTGTGAAAGAGAAATATTATTTTTCATCCCGTAAGTTAGGCCCTTTCCAATTTTGGTGCAACAATTATGTTTTTTTTCAATTTTGGTCCTTTAATTGTCGAATTTTTTTAATTTTAGTCCGATTTGACTGGAAAAAATTTCCATGCTGACGTGGTTGCCGGAATTGCTTATGTGACATCTAAATTGGAAATACCCAAATTTTAAAGGGAAAATTCAGCCATTTTCTTGCCACATCATTAAAAAACAATAAATTAATTCAAACTTTTAAAAATAAAATAAATTATAATTTTTATGGAAAATAAAAATTAAAAGAAATTATAAAATTTACTAACATAATTGAAGTATTTGCAAATATTTAAAATTTAAACACAAAACAAAAAAAAAACTATAAAAAACACTCTTATTCTTCTTCCATCAAGATGGGGCCGCTGCCGCACCTCCTCCTCGACAGGAATCGTTAGAATCCTATGCTAAATTAAAGCCAAGTCGAGCCCATCACGAATATGGGCCTCGATTCATGTGTAGCCACCACCTTTGCCATGAATCGACAACGGAAAGCATGGCCACTATTTTCTCTTCCTTTCTTTGTTGGGTCGCTTCTCACCCTCCGTTCGCATCTCCACGTCCATGTTATGTGATAACTTCAATTTGAGGTTTAAATATAAATTTAAGACCTGTTATATTAATTTTAGGTTTAAATATGAAAAAGGAAAGATGAGAAGAAGATTTAATTTCTTTATAAGATTGTGGTTATAACACCCCAATTAAAATTTTGAATATAATTTTGGGTGGAATTTTTTTTATTTAATTATATATGTCATTGCTTGATATTGAAGAAAATAACTTGTCTAATCTTTGGTCCAAAAATATTAAGTGATATAATTGTAGAAATTTGAGGTTGAATGAGTTGGAGAAATAAATAAAGATTTCCTCACCTTTGAGGCTTTTAGATTCAATTTGAGGCACAAGTGGGTGAGAGGGAAAACTATCTCTCTCTCCAATCTCTCTCTCTCTCTCATTTCCTCTCCGGCGGCGGCGGCGCCGCCACCAGCTATCACTTGCCAGCAGCCGTGGCCACCCCCTTCTCCATTTCGCTTTATATGTTATTTTAAAGATCTCATCGAGCCCATTCCTGATTTGGGCTCGGATTCACCATCCATCGCTGTTTCCACCTATTATGGCCAGCGAAACGTTCAACTCTCATCTACCCTATCCCCCTATTCCGTTTTATCTCTCTTCTCTCTCTTTTTCATGTCATGTTTCATAGTGCTGGGCATGTTGGGTGGTGCCCGTGAGTGGTTGTGCGGGTTGTTGGCGACATGAGGTCGTCGGCCATGATAGATGGAGAAAACAGGCAGTAGACAAGGTAACGATGAGGTGTCTTGTGTTGTGTGCAATGTTGAGTGAATGGTGTGAGCGAGGGTCAGGCTAGGTGTGCGAGTATGTGTGTGTTGTGTAGCCTCATCAATCTCCAGAAATCATAGACTATGGCGAATCTTCTCCATATCGAATCAACAACTTTTGTTAAGGTATCTTGTGCTTCATCTGATTCAATATCCTCGATGGACCTCTCAACGTTGTTCAGCATTTTAATCTCTCTAAGAGTGTCCCTCGGTCCCATTGATACTCTCTGCCTCCTTGCATACTTTTGGGGTTTGCAGATGTATTTTCCCTTGCTCTCTTTTGCAAGCATCTTCCTTTTCTTCCACATCTGTCTTGTCTCAGACAGAATGAGATCTTTTAATTCAGGTACTGGTTCAAAGACCAGTTCATCATCTATTTCCTGAACAATATCCTATTCAGTAACCTATTCTGCAATCTGATTAGCATCTAAAGCTTCCTGATCAGCAACTTGAACTTCAGCTTCCTGATCTCTATCAAATCTCTGATCAGGGATTAGATATGTTGGAGTAAACATATCATCATCAGAATCTCTCGGAGCAACATCTTTAGTTGCTTTTTAACAACTATCACTATTTTCATCATCAGAATCTCCCACTATGACAACTTTAGGAGATTCTACCACATTGTGCCTCGTTTGTGCTTGCTCGTGGACAGTGATCTCAAGATTCGTGCTTGATCATCTCCAACCACATTAAGGTTTTTCAATGAGTTCTTCTTCAAAGGTGCTCTTTTGAGATCCTTCTTCATCGGTCTCTTGGCAGGTTTATCACTATCATTATGCTCATCACCAGAAGAAGTCGAGTCTGTAGATCCTCGTGCAGCATTACTGCCGCTCTTTGTTGCATCATCTGAGTTACTTTCTGCAATCTTGCCTTTTACAGCAACGTTCTTCTTCTTCTTTGGTTGCTGAGTCTTCTCCTCACCTTTCTTCTTGGTGTACCCCTTCTTCACTCCCAGGTACCAGCCAAGAGCGATTGGCATGGGTCTTTCCACTTGGATGTCTTTCTTGCAGAGAATGGAGGTGATGATTATCTCTAAGCTCCTCCTGATGGTCTTCTTGGAGGCCTCTTCCCAAATCCTCCGAAAGAGGAATTGTTCCTAGTTGACTGCTTCTTCTCGAACAATCGCAGTCATTAACCGTATCCGAAGATCAATACACTTGTCAAAACTTTCATATCTTTTCTTGATGGTGTAGGCGCAGATGTCATGCAGAAACTCAAACTCAGGCTTAAGTTTCTTCTTCTCAAAGCTCTTCGTCAGACACTCCTTGACCGAATCCTATTTGAACAAGCACCAACTTTCCTCCAAGTAACCTGAACCATAGGTTTTCAGGTTAGAGAACTTCATACCTTCGTTGGAGATGTCGAAGCTGGTGGTAATGTCACTAGCCATCAAAGTATACTCACTTTCTTCATCAGGGTTCATCTTGAAGAGAATCGTCTCCAAGTCCTTGGAAAACTCTGCATAGGGATAAAACTCCTGTACTGCCCGAGTAGAAAACCCGTTGTAGGTGGTGGTGAAGAGCCCGGAAACCTTGCTCTTGCACACATGATCCCAGACCTCAGAGATGAGGTCCCTGTTGAATAGTGACTCAAACCCTAGCAACATGTTAGTGTTGACTAGCCCAAAGATTCATCGTTTATATACCGTGCCCAAAGATTCTTTAAGCTGAAAGCATTTAACCATGAAGGGTGAGTGTTTGGAATTCACTCAGTGGGGGATCCCGAGATATTATAAAATAAAATCAAATAAATAAATCATAGCTAGGAACACGTATAACCATCGCTTTGCTTAGATGTGAGATTTAACACAACCTATCATAGTTACGGGACTTAAACTGACTTAGCATTTGTCACAAGGCATTAACCCAACGTAGCATTATTGCGGAAATTAGTCCAACTTAGCATTTGATATGGAACTTTGACCTGATGTAGCATGTGGTACGAGACCTTAACCCAGCGTAACCTTTGGTACGGGACACTAACCCAACGTAGCACTTAGTACAGGACCTTAACTCGACTTAGCATTATTTATGGATCTTAATTTTCGTAGCATAGTTTACAGATCTTAACCGTCATATCATAGTCATCTGATCAGGTACACATATAATCACATCACATTTAAACAAACATCCATATAAAGATCATGCATCACATAGCATTCGTAAAGTTGTTCTTAAGTCGTCACATTATATGATATCACATTGGCATTCAAACAATTGGGGGTAACTACATATCACATTAGCATTTAATTAAACACGTAATTCATAAGCGCAAGTAAGAAGTTACCCTCACCTTAAGAGTAGACTGAGCATGTATTGTAAGTTGTCAAGTCAGTCTAAATGGTTCATATTTTCTCGTTTCCTACATCGATCATAAAATACGATTAAAATACTAGCATTTTATTATAAGTTCACAATCTAAAGCTACTAGCAATTAAAATACGACCTTGAATGTTGTTTTTGGTTACCCGATCAATTGATGAGGCTTTTGTTAACCCAGCGAATATATAAATGAATAAAATAATTTTAAGGTAAATATAGAATTTCAAGGAACTTTATAATGAAGTGTGCTTATTAAAACACAAAAGAATTTTATCATGCTTAAATCGGATTTTGGAAGACTAGAATTTAGTTTTAGGAAAGTAAATTGTAAAAATTAAGACTTAATTTAGATCTTGAAAAAACTTTAAAATAAATATGAAAAGACAAAAAGGAAATTAGGGTTTTATTTAGATCTTTGGAAACGTGAAAATAATTTAAAAGGTTAATTATAAATTTTAAGGCTTAACATAGATGTTAGATAACTTGAAAATAATCATAGTTAAGCTCATTGTGAAATTTGGGATTAAATTAGATTCTGGGGCTTGGAAATGATTTTAAGAGAGCTACATAGGGAATTAGGGTTCAACTGAATCAAAAAATAAGTTTGATTTCAGGGAATAGACTCATTGAAAGAAGTTGAAAGTTAATTTGGGCAAGAGGACTAAATTGCAAAATTAGGAATGTTTACTTTGACTATGGGGTCAAAAATGAAATAATTTTAAAATGACTTTGACTTTGGAATTTAAATTGAAAATATTTAAAAGTTGATTTGACTACAGGGCTTAAATGACAACATTGATATTTAATTTTAGATGACTATTTTGAAATTGGGGAGGGTTAAATTGAATTTTTCAGAAATTTATTAATTGCACACAAGTCTTTAAATCGTTTTCATCTCAAAACCCCCAAAACCCTAATGCTACCCATGACAGCCACCTATCCCTAACCTGCCACATTTTCTTGCTCTGGCCGATGACAGCCTACCGTCGACGACCTCCTAAGTGTGACTTACATCCATAACACCTTGGCATCCACACCCTCAAACCGCAAGAGGCTTGCACCCCTACACCTCTGGTGTAAGAGACTTGCTGGATTTGGAAAACTGGTTGATAGTGGAAGACATTATTCTCACATGGATTGTCAATTTCACTGGCGATATTGAAGGTCTTCTACCTTTCTTCCAAGAGAAATTTATTGACACCTGTCATGATGTCACAATTGCTTTGATCTCTAAGAGGCAAGAAAAGCTGAAGGAGCACACGAAAGCCAAAGGTAAGTCTACCTTTGAGGAGCCAGAGGGCGAGCAGTCGATGAAGTATAGGGAGGACAACAAATTGATGATCCCCTATACTAAGACTGTTAGAACCCCAACAGAATTAGAGCTTGCTGAAGCTCAGTTAGCTATCCTCGATCCTGAAGAAGCTAACCAAAGGATGCTGCAGCTGAGATTGGAAGCAAGCAGAGCAGAAATCAAGAAACCACCCAAAATACTGCAAGCAGGATAAGGAAGCAGTGCTGCTGCTGAAGCTCATGATTCTCCAACCTATCAAAACTTAGTAGCATTGTCCCCCATCGTGAGTCTAGATGCGATGGAAACCAACGAGCAATAGTTGGTCGATTATGTAAGTTTCCCAGTAAATTATGTTTTATCATCTAAGGGGGAACCGTCACCAAAGATTCAAGGAGTCCTGAAAGACATCAATTAGGAATTTGCCGATAAAGCAACCATGGAAGAAGTTGCAGAGGCAAGACTCCATGTACTGGCTACTGTAGCAGAATAGAATGCTGAAGAACTTCAGGAACCCTCAGTTACTCAACAGGAACCCACAGTTGATGCTGAACAACAGGATGCAGTTGGAGATGTTGTTGAAATCCTTACAGAACTTGTTGAAGGTGTCTTCTTGGTTGTTGTTATGGAATCTGAAAAGAAGGAAGATGACCTCCTACTGGTTGAGTTACAGCAACTAATTGAGCAAACCTATCTGAATGCTCAAAATCCGGATCTTCTAGATACTACCACCAGAGTTGCTGAAGTTGTAGTTGTTGAAGTTGATATTGATGAAAATGTTGTTGAGACAGTTTCTCCTAAGAAGACCTCTGGTGCAGTTACTATTGAGACAATACCGGTGGAGGATAAAGAAGAGAACCCACCGGAGGAGATTCTACCCAGATAAGGTAAATGAATTCTTGTTGCTGCTCCTGAACCAAACCTTGATGATGGAAATGACTCATCAAACAATAATGATGATAATCCTGAAGGTGACATTCCACTTCTACCATCATACAAAGTTAAGGAATCTGATGAGTCACGGTTAAAGAGATTCCGAGAAATGGTTGAAGAGGAAGCCAAGCAACTAGAGGATACGAGTCGGGCCATGGTTCTCTATACTTAAAAGGAAACAGAACCGCCAATGTTAGAATTGAGACTCTTTCTGACTCGCACAAACAATACCTTCAAGGGATTATGGATGCTATTTAAGGCCTAATCCGAGCTCTATAGATGTACGAGATGAACATGACGAACAACATTCACCGAAGTTATCAAGAACATTCATCTTCACTAGAGGATCTTCACAGGGAGTTATCTGAACTTCCCTCCCGTATTCAGAGCAAGTTGAATTATGAATTCAATGCTCAATATCATAACCGGATGAGGTATGAGCGCGAATAGAAAGCCACATCTAAGGCTAGGGAAAGATCTATCGATGACATTAAGAGCCATCTTGTAGAATACAACAAGTTAGTTGATGAGATCAGGAACAATCAAGCTGCACAAAATCTTGTGCTTAACTCTCTGTAAGAAAGTGCTGCTGTACAGGCCAGTGTCTCTCAAAGCACAAATGACAGGATCTCGAATCTCGAGTTATTTGTTGGAGAGATGCGAACCATCTTACATAGGGCATTTCTTAAACTTATACCCACTAAATCAACTTCTCCAAGTGGTGCCCCATTTGATGATGCCAAAAAGGAAAAAGCAAGAAGAAAGCAAACAAGGTGTTTAAGGTTGAAGTGGAGGAAACAACCAAGAAGTTTGAGAAGGATGTTGATGACAATGATGATCAACCTCTGATCATTAGGAAGCGCAAACGTTCTAATTTAGGACATGGTCAAAGCATCCAGACCAAGAATAGGAAAAATGATAAAGTTGAAGTTGAAGGAGGTGCAGGTACTAGGGTTGCTGGATCTCAAACAACAGGCAGTACTGCAACTCAGCAAAGAGCTTTAGCTATTGCTGAACCAACTCGCCAGAGGAGCACAAGGCAGCACTCAAGGAAGATATAAACAACAGCTAATAGGTATTCAAGCTAAACCTTATATGGCTAATGGTGTTGATCCTAGTAGGAGGCTAAGTGAAAATAGATGGAAAGAGTTGAAAGAGGCTGATGAGAAAAGAAGAAAGCAGCTGAAAGAGGCTAATGAAAGAAGAAGCAAGCAGTCGAAGGAAGCTGAGGAAAAGGAAAGTAGGAAGAAGGCCGACTGGATGTCCAGATTAGGTAAGGTTGGAAAACAGAAACCAGAGCTTGGAAACCAAGTTGATTTAGCTCTGAATTCTTTTCCACCATAAGATGTTCCCCGCTTTGACATAGACTTAGTGACTGCTGAAGTTTCTATCTTGTTGGATCATAAACCTGAGAAGATCAGTATGACATGGGACTTGGAGATGTTTAAGCATAGATCCTTGCCAAAGAACAGGAATCCAACATTTGAGGAGATTACCTTCTACAAGAGAACTGAATACTTGAGGTATTTCAGATATTTATGCCAGTATGAATACTTTGTAACTTATCCAACTTGTTATGAAGCTTTGATCAAGCATGAGAATCTGACGAGAGAAGGAATGTTGGATATCCAGCTAGCAATGCTGGAAAAGGTAATGAAAGGAGAGCGGATTCCTTTCTGTCAGGATTTCTGGCTTCGTTGGATTCAAGTTCCTGACATCAAGAAAAAACAGGAAGAATCCTACCTTGAATCAATTCTGAACTGGTGGAAATGATCAAAGTATGATATGGGAAAGAAGCAACCTGGAGCCGGTTTTGAAAGCGAAACTGTAAAAAGAAAGTTGTTTGAAAGAACAGAAACTTAAGAAAGTAGCCGTTTACTGCAGTTTCTCAGAAGATGGATTTAGTAAGCACTTCCTTGTAAAAAAATTATTTATTCTTTTATTCTTTCATATTAGTTTATGAAGACAGTGAGCTATGTTATTTTTGCTATTAGCTCAATTGTACTTTATTTATACATTTTGTAAGTAGATATGTAAACTTGTATATGCTACTTTGTAAGGGGTTTTGTTATTATCAAAAAGGAGGAAATTGTTGGGATATTTCCGATAGGTTTTGATGAGACAAGTGTATTTGTATAGAAATTAAAGTATACCATTTTTTTCCACCTTTTTTAAGTGGAATTTAGCTTGGTTAAGTCTTTTTCTGAAGATGTATTTTGAAGATATGTAAAAATCAGAAAGATAGAAATTTTTTATTTCAGCAGGATTCTGCAAGTACAGAAGTATCGAATGCTAATTTGCAGTAAGCAGAATCAGTAAGTAGAAGAAGTAAGCAAAATCAGCAAGCTAGATCAGTAAGCAGCATATAACAAACAGTATGGAGAACTAGAGGCTTTCTACAGGATTCAAAAATAGGAAGTTGTTGAGGAATCAGCAAACAAGATTCAGAAACAGGAAGCTGTTATAGAATTAGTAAGCAAACGCAGATCAGAAAGCTGGTGCAGAACAGTAAGCAACTACTGCAACCTATACAGAAAGCTGTAAGTTTGTCTTAACTTATTTATTGCAGTACAAGATTTCTATATTATCAAAGTAACCGGTAGATGGAAGTTAGCACCTGACCAATGAGGTGATGCCATCTAAATCGCGGACCTGCAAAAACACTGTTGCCGAGGAGTGGCGCCATTAATGTGAAGCAGAGTAGGACATGCCTTTTTTCCCAGTTTTTTCCAAATACATTTAATGTGAAGATCATGAAGATCAATATTTGAATTTCTACAAGGATTATGTCTCTCTTCAACGGATATAATTCTACAAGTATAAATAAAAGGCTCGACTGACCCAAGCAGATAACTGAACATACAAGACATTTTTATAGCAATCAAAATTCTCAAGAAAAACACAAGTTTGTTAATAGTTCGGTCTATTATTTTCATAGACAATATACCGATTTACTCACAAAACAAACATTTAAACAAAGAATAATATTGAATCACTTTTAAGTTGAAGAAATTGTATGAAAATTTCAAAAGTGAGAGTAGTAGCTCATTAGATCAACGTAAATGAAGTACAGTTTTCTAGTAGAGCAAGTTTGTTTCTACGACCCTTTTGTTAGATAAAAAATGAATTCATTACAATTAATATCTCTTAACTTATTAGTTATGGTACTAATTTTAGGATTCAATAAAATATTTGAGAACAAATTTGAGAGTAAAACATTAATGTTTTTCACAAAAAAACTTATTTAAAACCGTTGATTTTCGAGTGATATGAGAGGTTGTAAGGGTGTGCTCCAAATTTTGTAAACTTTTCTTCTAACCGTGGATTTTCTTAACACTACAAGAAATTTGGGTTTTTACAACGGGTAAAACCCGTTGTCGTAGCCAATTTTTGAGCGTTGTCGTAGACAGGGTTGCAAAAAAAAAATTCGTCATTTTACAACGCACTAAAAGTGTTGTCTTATGTAGATAAGACAAAACGCTTTTCTACCGTTGCATGAAAGTGTTGTCCTTTTTAAATATTTTTTTAATTAAATATTAAATAGGATGCTGATGTCATCATAACACTGACGTGGCATGACAAGTCATCATGCCACGTCATCAAAGTGTCGAGATGTCATCATGCCACGTCAACATATTGTAAACACATCATCATGGTAAATAATGTGTGTTGGCTGGGATTCGAACCCGAGAGCCATTGTCGTACTCCAACCACTAGACCACTAGTGCTTTATGTTATAAAATTCTACATGCATTTGTTTTATTTCAATTTTTGATATTTTTCAATTTTCTATTATCTCATATTTTTTGTTAATTTTTATAATTTGTATTTTTAATATATTTTAAAAGGTTAAATATATATATATATGTAATTGGAAGATTAATGACTAATTAATATGTTTAGTAATGTTTAATCTAATTTCATTTTAAGATAATTATAAAATATACTAGTGCATATTTTTAATATATTTTATGAAAATACTATTTTCAAATTAAACTTTTCAAATTTAATTTAATTAAAAAATAATTAATATTATTACATATTTTTTGTTAATTTTTATTATTTGTATTTTTAATATATTTTAAAAGGTTAACAATATATACATATAATTGGTATGATTTATATATATCTTTTTTTTGCTTTATAAAATAATTGTTTAAAATAATTTATGTTTTTTGCATTAATTTTAAAACCAAACTCATTCTATCTTTATTTTTATTTTAGAAAAACATTTATAATTTATGAATTATGAATTATAAAACATAATTTTTGAATTATGTTTTAAAATAATATATAAATTTTGTATTATTATATAAAACGGTGATAGTAATATTTTAGGTGTAGTTTCTTAATTAATTCAAAATAGTATTTTATGAAAATACTATTTTTTAAAATTATGAGTTTGTTCATATAAGATAATATTAATGCAAATAATATAAGAAAACATTATAAATTAATTAAATTTTTTAAATTTAATTAAATTAAAAAACAATTAATTTATAATTAACACAACACATAAAAAAAAGCGTTGCACAATGTATTGCCTATTGGCGAAAAAGAACTATGAAAAGACAACGCATAAAAGCGTTGCATACAAGGGTTGTCTATTTTTTAAAAAATAAGCTATTTGACAACACTTTGAAAAAAGCGTTGCAGAAAAGCGTTGTCTATTTTTTAAAAAATACGCTATTTAACAACCCTACGAAAAAGTGTTGTCATATCCAAAAAAAGCGTTGTCTATTTTTAAAAAAAATTCGCTATTTAACAACCCTATGAAAAAAGCGTTGTCTTATCCAAAAAAACTGTTGTCTATTTTTAAAAAAATTCGCTATTTAACAACCCTATGAAAATAGTGTTGTCTTATCCAAAAAAAGCGTTGTCTTTGGTCGAATTTTTTGAACAAAGACAACGCTTGCGTTGCAAAAAGGGTTGTTAATTCAAAAAGACAACACAAATTCATAAAAAGGGTTGTCTTTGAGGGGTTGTTAAAGGTCATTTTTCTTGTAGTGTAAACTTACAATACAACTTGTAGTAAATTCCTACAAGACTACTTACAACCTTATAACTCAAACAAATTTTTGATTCAGTTTAGTTCAAGAAAGTAAAATAGCCGATAATATTTTCAATTTTGACTTTTTTTTTATTTGGTTTTCGATCTGGTCTAGGAGATCTCCGAGACCATGCATGCACAACCTTATAACTCAAGCCCATTTTCGCTAATTAATCTATATTTTGTAGGTTATGAGGGATTTTTGCATTGGCTACTGATCTGAACCCTCATGATCTACTCGATCAACTCCATCGATCATGCTCACATCCTATCAGTAGGATCCGACCCTTTTGTTCGAAATTTCTTCCCGCTTGTAGAATCAAGTAAAGAAGTGAAAGAAAAAGAAAAAAAAAAGGAATGACAGGAGAGCGAAAGAAGAAATGGCAGTGTTTTCAATTTTTTTTAAATCTTAAGGATAAATTGGAATTTAATTATTCTTTAATTTTTCTAATTGGAAAAGTAGAAAATTGGGGTGTGCTTGGAAATTCTTGGGGTGTGGATAGTCCCATCCATTTGTGAATTATCACATTTGATCATAAAATGAAATCTTTAAGACAAACAATTTTTTTACTCATATGTACAATAAATACCAAAAAGAGTTGGTAGCAGTTACACCCCACTTCGAAGCATGAAACTTGTAATTGCTTAAATAAAAAAAAATCAGTATATGCTAATTTTACAAGAAAT
Source organism: Scutellaria minor (assembly GCA_954870855.1). Taxonomy (NCBI): domain Eukaryota; kingdom Viridiplantae; phylum Streptophyta; class Magnoliopsida; order Lamiales; family Lamiaceae; genus Scutellaria; species Scutellaria minor. The sequence continues at coordinate 9,998,965 of OX940729.1, forward strand.
ACCCTTTTCAGCTTATTTTAAGACAAATGTGAATAAGGTGTCATATTAAGCAATCAGTAACACTCTATAAGTATGGGAAAGTATTGGTAATTAGTTAACTTAGTATGGAAAGTATTTACATATAATTTTTATAGCTAAATTATTGGATAAATTTATAGTTTTATGAAAAGTAAAACTAAATCGAGAAAAGGGAGAAATTACTTCTAATTTTAAGTTTTTAAATATACATTATTATTGGATTCTAAACAAAATACATGTTAAAGTATCGTTGTCATATAGAGTGCATGTGAATTATGCTAATTCATGAGATACTATTTCTTTTTCCATGAAAAATTGTGGGAATGGATATGAGATCAAACTTCCAGTTTCAAATTTGAGAAGATAATATTGGAACCAAAAGATGAATTGACACTTCACGGAAACAGGTCAACTCACAATTAACAATTCACATTAATTTATAAGTGAATTTGTGAAAATTTGGAGACGGTTTGGCTAATAGATGTTGTAGCGCCTAGGACAAAACGACGCATAATTGGTTAATTAAATAATAAAACCCTTAATTGTTTGATTTAATTATATGCGTTTCAGAAAAATGATAAAATGCATGATTAAATAATTGATTGTATAATTAAATCAAGAAGCATAAGATATAACTTATAAAAAGGTTCGTAATCGAAAAACGAGAAGATAGAAATGAATTTGAGGTCAATCGGAGACCCGTAGCTCAAATCATGAAGAATACGAAGGATCGGAACAAGATATTTTCATGAATAGTAAAAAGATAAGATATTTTCGATGAATAGTAGAAAAATAAGATATTTTCATGAATAGTAAAAAGATAAGATATTTTCGATGAATAGTGTGATTTTTTGAAAAAGAGTATAAATAATACGAAACGAACCGTAAAAATAATTATTCGAACGAAAAGATGAAAAAGTAAGATATCTCATCTCTCTCCTCTCTCTTCTGGTTTTCCGGCCGCCGCCGGTGTCGGAATATTTTTTCTTCTCAGTTTTGGTCGATTTTCGCATAGCTTGTAGGTTTCGCCAAGCCGATTCTAGAACAAGTCTCGGTTTTTTCCGACATCTCATTCGCTGGAAAACGGCCGGTCAACCGTCGGGAAACCCTCTTTCTCTCTCGTCCTTTCCACTTCATCTCTTCTCCGTTTTGGACCGATTCCTACCTCAAATTGAAGCTCTCGCCGAGCCCGTCATGAATCCGGGCTTGGATTTCCGATCGACCTTCTCCTCCTCCGGCAATCGCCGGTCAAAACTCCGGCCAAAGTCTTTCTCTTTCCTCCCTCCCTTTTCTCTCTCCTCTTGCCGGAACTGTTGCCTGGACAGTCGCCTGGATGTGTGTGTGCTGGGTTGGTGGTGGTGGCCAGCGACATGAAAGTCGCCGGCCAAAGCTCTGTGTGTGTATCTCGCTGTGTGTGTATAGTGTTCTGTGTGTGTGTTTTTTGTTGTGTTGGGGGTGTTTGGGTGGTGTTTGGTTGTTGTCGACGACGGAAGGTCGCCGGCCATGGTTGCTGGTGGTGTCGCCGGCGACTTCCAGTCACCGACCGGAGCTGGGCAGAGGAGGGTGTGTGTGTGAGTGCATGGTGTGTGTGTATGCATGCATGGGTGTGTGTTTGGTTGCTGCTGTTGGGGGCGGTGCTGGGCAGTGTCGTCGTGGCCGAGTCGTGGGGACGGCGGCGCCAGGTGGTGCCGTCGCTACTGGAAGGAATTGCAGGCGCTGGGTGCACGACGGGGGGGTCGTTGGGCGCACATCGGGACACGTTGGGTAATTATAATTAGTTTTAACTCTGATTAATTCCATTCTTCTTCCATTGCAACCCTAATCTTTCCCTCTTCATCTTGAGATCACATGTTTAACCTTCCACACTCATTTCTTCATCCTTGATCTTTAGATCTTTCATTCCGTCTCGTTTTTCCTATCGCTTCTTCTTCGAGAGAGTTTATATAATTATAAATACGTAATAACGTAATATGGATCTAAGAAACCCTTGTTTACATGTGTAGGCTTTCAATCAGAATGTACACCTTAAAACTTGATACTTTAGAAGCACTTTCACAAACACTTACATATAACCCACTATCCATCTCTCAAACTTATTTTCAAAAGTTATTTTGTGGGCTATAATTATATCCATCTCATATAATTAAAATTGTAACACGGTCTCACAATAATTCTATTCATAAAATAAATAAAAAGAATGAGTTAAATTTATGAAAAATCACCATAAAAACGTATCTAAACATATTCAAATGAATACATAAACGTACGCAAAAATACGTGAAAAAAGACACTTATCAGTCAGCCCGAAATTTTTTTGTCCTAAATTGCCAAACCTCTAATTTAATGGGCAAAAAAAAATAATAAACTCTTATTTCACTAATATACTTTTTTTTAGTTTGCGAATTGAAAGAAACACATGACAACTGAAAAATACTTTGGGTAAATTAGTTCTAATATCTTTTAACTTTTAACTAAAAATAATATAAACTTATACAAATTAATAATACTATACACACTTGCACTATTGCCCCTTCACCCTACCTTTCGGTCCGGATCCTATATTAGATTTGGTATTACATCTTATATTTTATGATATTTAATATATATCATGTGTTAAATAATTTGATACACGTGATGTGGTAAAAAATTTAAAATAGTAAATGTAACATTAGATATAATAGAAAATCTCATTTGCGTACTTTTAACCCTGGTTTCGTCTCGTGTACGAGGTCATTACATATATATGGTAAATATTTATGGTGTTGAAATTAATTTTTAAAAAACATTGAATATAGAATGAAATCACTTAATATTATAATTTAAGCATTAGGTATAGCCTGAAAGATGCAATTATGGAGGGAGGGACACCATTCAACAGAGCAAGTGGAATGAGTTTTTTTGATTTCACAGCCATGGATGATAGAATGAGCAACATCTTTAACCAAGCTATGTCTCATTCTACGATCCATTTAAAACAACTTACTCATACATACAAAGGATTCGAGGGTATCAACACATTGGTGGACGTTAGAGGAGGATCTGGAACAACACTCAATATGATCGTGCCCAAATATCCATCCATTAAGGGCATTAATTTTGATTTGCCCCATGTTGTTAGAGATGCTCCATCTTTCCCAGGTCAGCATGTGTACCCACACACACATATATATATAATAGATAATGAACACACTTGATAGAGTTTATCCATATAAAAATATATATGTTTCTTACCGTGTTAACTTTGTTAATATTAATGAAGTTGAAAAATCGTGTGTGACAGGCATAGAGCATGTTGGAGGAGACATGTTTGTTAGTGTGCCCAAAGGGGATGCAATTTTTATGAAGGTATCATTGACTCGTACATAATACTGAAAATAGATAGTTTTGATATATATAGTAGTGAATCAATGCAATATGGAATCTATTTGATAATAGTTATCATAATTAACAAACTTTTGTTTTTTTTTTTGTTAAAATTCACTAACACATCACTATGGATATTCTAACACATTATGTATCTATGTGTGATAAAAGGTTTATATCATGTGTTATTATGTGACAGTAATCACGTAATATGAGGTTGAGGTCATGTGACATCATGTGACACAAGATTTATGTGTTCACATATGTGACACGAGGTTTTCACATGATATGAAATTTATATATACAATGATTAAGTGTTACGTTACAAGATTTATCTAGTGACAAATTATATATATATATATATATATATCTATATTGGATCCATTTTGACTAAAGATATTTTAATAATTTAGTGACTAGAAACAATATATTTGTATAAATTGGGTAAAAACATAGTTACAAAATTGTCTAAAAAAAGTAGCCCCTATACTTTAATAACGAGATTCAATTTGCAACAAATATGAGGTAAATCTTTCAATCGGTTGAATGATTAGAATTTTTTATTATCCTGATTCGGTTTTTTTTTTGATGATATTAATGATATGATATGGATATGCAGTGGATTATTCATGACTGGAGCGATGAATTATGCCTGAAAATCCTGAAAATTTGCAAAGAAGCATTGCCGGAAAATGGAAAAGTCATTATTGTTGATTTTGTACTTTCAGAGTTGCCAAAGAATAGGCCCACTGCTTTTGGAGTCCAAATGGATGTTATGATGCTAGCGTTCACTCAAGAAGGAAAAGAGAGGACAAAAATTGAATTTCAAACCTTGGCAAAAGCAGCGGGCTTTAAAGAATTTCGTTATGTTTGTAGCGTTTTTACCATGGTCGTCATAGAATTGTACAAGTTAAGAAAGAGTACCATTGATGGATTCGACGCAATTTTAATCTATTGAACTTTGTATTGCTCAATTCACTATTTGAATAATGACTTTTATTACATGTGCCTCATATCTTCATGGGTTGAAAGGATTGAACCTTTAACGAGGCCGACAAGCTGGCGGACTCAGGCCCAAATATGATCAATTATTCGGAGTTTAAAAATATTTTTGTTAATGTTGACTTTGTCAACTTAGTATTTTTCCTTTCTCTTTATTAAAATCAATTATTTAACTTAGCTTATTTGTAGGATTTTGCTTTGCAGATTTACAAGGAATGAGAAGATTTGTTTAACTAACTAAGTCCTATTATATAGGATTAAGTTATAAATCATATCTTTCTTATTCTTATCTTAAAGAAATTTTAGGAATTGGTTAAATCCTCTCCAAGTTACATCACGTGTCTTTTTGCAGATTCAAAAGGAGATTGACCAAATCAAACTCATCTCCTAACTTATAGGAATGAGTTGTTCTTATTTTATACACGTGAGTTTCTTTCTTTTTGAGATAGGAACGTGTAGGAGTAGAGAGATTGTGATCGTGGCTTACAACATGGAACAAGATCATGGAGATGGAGAACGTGATAAGCAAGAAGAAACAAGATCATGGAGTACATTTGTAGATCATGGAGCATGAAAGAAGATAATGGATCAAGAAGTGGAGATCATGCATGATAAAGAAGTGCTCAACCTTGATAAAGGAAGACGTCTATAAATAGAGACGAACTGAAGATGGTTGATGATACACTTCCAGATTTACATACACAAGAGAACAAAAGCATAGCAATCAAATCGAGTCTTTCTCTTATGTTGTTTTTGTCGATCGTTTTTCTTTCAACTTTCCTATTTCTTTTCTGTAGAACTATATTCCAATAGTTCTCTAGCAAAGTAGGATTGTTGCCTGGTCGATAGGTTCTTTAGTTTGTTTTTTACACGTCCATAAGGATCATTCTAGTGGACGTATTAAGTGTCGTTTTAAGAGGTTATTTCCAAGTCCTCGGTTGTGTTGCGTATAACAAGGATAAATCAAATAAGACACCTTTTGCCCTGTAGGCATTCCATGAGTATCATTATATACTCGTGGATAAATTTCTTGTCTTGTTTATTTTTATCTTTGATTTTTCCGCTACATGTTATCTCTGGTGCTGACAATATTGTACACAACATTTGGTTTCTGTTGGTTTTTATCTTACACAGAAGCACTCGGACACTTTCAGTTGGTATCAGAGTCAGCCACTTAATATACTAAGTGGTTGGTTCTGCTCGTGCAAGATGGATTGGTGTAATCCATAAGGGAAGTTGCCCGTTCTTGATGGATCAAACTACTCTTACTGGAAGATTCACGTACGATCTCAGATCAAGTCCCTTGCCCGTTCTTGATGGATCAAACTACTCTTACTGAAACTTGTCCAGAATTATTTATCCGCAAAGGAAGCTTGGGATATTCTGGAAAGACAATATGAAGGAGACACCACTGTCCATAATTGTTATATTTGTGTGATCATAGTAGCGAATAGAGTTTCACCTCTAAGATAACGAAGTCTAGGTTGTATGAAACGAGTGTCTCATTTTCATAGTTTAGTTTGCCCTATTGTTTTGGTATTTTGAATGCATTCTATGAATTAAATCTTGAATACATGTTTTGGAATTATTCATTAGAATTGGTTGATTGAAATTCGTATATCTCAATTAATTAAACTTAAGAAACAATTTCAGATCAGTTTGATTCACTTGTGTAGGGGTGAGATTCGAGAGGATTTAATAATACCGTAAGTTTTTGATTGCCTTGAGAATCATTTAAGGGGAAGCTATTTGAGAACTAGATTGTTTTATTTCTTGATTACTCGCCATATTCGTGTTTCCCTTGCAATTAATTATTTTTGTACGATTGCAAGTATCTATATACCAACCATCCAAATTTGGAACCCCTCTTTTTACGTGCTTTAATACACGATTTATTCTACTGGAAGGGAAGGTTAAAGGTGGTTTATATCAACTTGATCTTAGGAACAATTCTCTGCATTGAGCTGCTAGAAGAACAATACTCCATACTTGTAATAAGATTGTCAAGTCACCTCATCTTGTTTACTCTGTTGTTGCTTGTAATAAAGATGCTACTGTTTGGCATAGGATATTAGGCCACCCTTGTTCTGTTCTTTTAGCTAAGGTCTTGAAACATTTATCAACTTCTGTAATAAAACAAGGTTCTATTGGTTTCTGTGATGCATGCAAAGTGGGTAAGCTCTATCAAAATCATTTTGCTTCTCAGCTTGTAACGACTACGAAACATTCTGATGTATGGGGACCCTCACAAATTACCTCTGTGAATGGCTACAAATATTATGTACATTTTATTGATGATTTTACAAGATTTACATAGATATTTCCTATGAGACTAAAGTCTGAAGCTCCTACTATGTTGCAACATTTTCAAGCTTAGGTGGAAAGACAGTTTTCTACCAAAATTAAGATTCTTCAAATTGATTGGGGAGATGAATATAGATCTTTAGCTCATATTCTTCATCAACTTGGTATTATTTCCAGACATCCATGTACTCATGTTCATCAGCAAAATAGCAAAACAGAAAGAAAGCACTTACATATAGTTGATAATTACTTTAGCTTTGTTGAGTCAGGCTAACGACATTGAAATATTGGTGTGATGCTTTTACTATAGTTGTACAACATTAATAGGTTACCTACTCACACATTCAAGTATATGTGGATTTATCTTCTTCACCTCATCAAGTATCTGCAGATGATTATCAAAGATCTCTACTTTCACCTCAACAACATATGTTACATATCTATGGAAATGTAATCCCGATCCATGCAGTAACATTATTTTCAATTTGAATTGGTATTTTCACCACCCCAATCAATCATTAATTTTTAGATTACTTTAGAAAAGGTTTTGAAAAGAAAAACCTAAACCCTACATTTACAGTTTGCCGACGTAAGTCTGTTGGCGAGTAATTTTGTCGGTATTTACAGCCAAAACGACTTTGCTTTACCATATTTCTTGAAGAACCTTAAAACGATATCGTTTTGGTCTAATTTATTGACGGAACTCGCCAACAGACTTTTGTTGGTAATTCTGTTGGCAAATTATTATTGCCGATGCAAATGTAACCGTCGTTAATCCCTGACGGAAATCTGTCGCTAAGTTTATAAAAAAAAAATAATCCAATTCTCCAATGATGTTCGGTCGGCAATCTTCGGAAATTTCAAACAAAATGTGTCCGTCGGTAATTTTTGACGGCATATCATTATATATTTGTGGTGGTCTATTAATGTGATCAGTGAAGAAAGCTTGTTGCAATGCTCTACTGGTAATAATGGAAAATACATTGAAAGAACACGGTGATGATTCCGAGGAAGAAGAATGGAAACATATTGAAGAAAATAAGTTTTCTATTGAAGAAAGGGCCAAAGTGATTTAAAATTTGAAATTTGAAATTGCTATTGCCTTATTTCATTATTCCTTTTCATTTAATTTTGTGTATAATTAGTTGTAAAAGGTACTCTTGGTAATACTTTTAAGTTTAACTTGTAGTTTATTTTGATCATGAAACAGTGAACAATTTTTTTAGATTAATAGCATGAAGATTGAGGACAATCTGTATTGTATATCATCATGAAAATGAAATAAATTTCAATACAGAAATTCTAGTGGATAATATACCGTTGGAATTATTATGAGAATTACCAAGTAAATACAAAACAGAAATTTATTGGAAAATTTTCGTACATTTCTGTTGGAATTTATGTTTGAAAGATTTATGTTGGAATTTTCGTACAAAACAGAATTTATGTTTGAAGTTTTTTCTATAGTTGATCATTCCAACGGAAATATTCCGTTTAAATTTTTATTGGAATTTTTTTTCTGTTGGAATTTTCAATTCCCTAGCCACTTTCTGACATCCAAAATTCCTTTGGAATTAGAATAATTTAATTGTATAATAATTAATTTATCATATTTATTATTGAAAAAAATGTTAAAATATTTAAATAAAATTACCAATTCATTTTTTTTTTTTGTAAAATGTTATAAATATTTATTAAGCACGCTGTTGACAATACAATTTTCTGTTTCATTTTTCAGATAATATAAGACGTTTTTTTAATCTAATAATATATATATATATATATATATATATATTACAAATTGAGTTTATTTTTTAAACTTTCTTTATATCTAAACTTTGTTTTTATATGTTGGTCCCAAGTGGCACAGAAGTTCAGAGAAAAGTGAATGAATCTCTATTGATTTTTAAAAAATTTTAACTTACTGCACTGTAACTTAAATAGCTTCCAGTGCAGGATACATTTTCAGCTTACAACACTATTGAGCAGCGCTGCTTATTGTAACTAAGAGTTCTTGGAGCGGAAATGTAAACTTTTGAAAGATAGAGTTTCTTTTGAAAACCTTTGAGATATGAACTTTAGCAAAGTATTTTATGAAGTATGATAAGATATATAAAATACAGTAGATAGATATGCAGAAATATAAATACAACATAACAACACACAAGGTCTTTTATAGTGGTTCGAAGGTGGTGTAATCCTTCTACGTCCACTCTACTCCTTTACAAGAAGGAACTTTGTTATGAAAATTTGTTTTACAGGACTCGACCTTACAAACACTCAACCTAACAAAGTAGCACCTACTAAGACTTAGCTTCCATACAGGTTACTTAAGTCATAAAAGGTTGACCCACACAGAGTTAATGCCAAACAATGTTGACTAAACACTCAACAATGAACAACTTTCTTTCAACAGAGGACGTCTAAAACAACTTAAACACACAACACAAGAGTTAAAAGTATATAGGGTTTTTCTTTAACTGGTGCTTGAAGTAGTCTTTGGATTTCTGAAACTTGAAACAAAATGCTTGACTACTTCTTGAGATTGTGTGACTGAAACTTATTGTTTTGAGGATGCTTAGAATTTTTATAGTTTTCTTGTTTGAGCTTAGAGAGTTTTAGTTTCAGTAGTTATTCCAGTCGACTCATCCTCTATTTATAGGTGAAGAATTATTCCCGTTTAAGAGAGTTGCATTCTTCTTTGAATTTGAATCCTCTTCAAAATTTGTAGAGCTCGCATTAAATGTCTCCAAAGGCTTGCATTAATTTTCCTTGTCTTGCACTTTAGGCTATTAAATGTGGTTGTACTAGGTTACAGTTTTAAGTAGTCTATTAGACCACGTGTCGGTTGTTTAATGGCTTTTTGTATTACTTTATTCAGCTTGTCTCTACTGGCTAGTTTTGAAGTGATTTATCCTTGGACTTCAACTAATATATCTTTCCATGTACTGTATTGATGTTAGAACCTTGCATTGATGTTAGAACCTTGATACTTTGTTCTTCTTGTCTTTTAGATTTCGAGAATGCAAAATCTAGTTTATGTAAGTTGTCTCCAAGCAGTAATACATCGCACTGAGTTTCTTTATTTGCTTATAGCATATTGTGTTGTATTCTTCTAGCTTACAATAGCGGTCTTCTTACTGCTTGCAGCAGTTCAGCTACTGAATCTTGATTTCCTCTGTTTTTCAACCTATCATCTAGACACAACAGCTAGTCTAATTGCACTTAAACATTTTAAAAAAATGTGGTACTCTAATTTTTTATTACATTTATGTTTTGTGTTAGTCCCAAGTGGTTAGAGGTTCAGAGGGGGGTGAATGAACCTCTATCGATTTTACAATTTTAAAACTTTTCAGTGAACAGGTTCCTGATTCAACAGTGAATGCAGTAACCTGACTCGATTCAGAAACCTAGCAGCAAGCTGCTTCAGGTTCCTGACTCGGTATCATAGTATGCAGCGGAATAAACTAAGATAGAGTTTCTTTATGAAAACCAGTTTTCTTTTCCAAATATCATTTTAACAGAATCCTTTAACAGTATGCTTATGATATATGCAACAAGATAGATATGTATATAATGCAATGCAACAAGTAATCAAAGCAGTATACATTATGGTTTATAGTGGTTCGAGGTGGTGTAATCCTTCTACGTCCACTCTACTCCTTTACCGAGGAGGAACTTCATTAGGTCAGTTTGTTTTACAAGACACTACTTTACAAACCCCTTCCTAGAAAGTTTACCTACTAGAATCAACAGATTCTTAGGCACTATCCCACACAGGGTACAAAACTCACACAGAGTTATAAGCCTACACAAGACTAACACTTAGCAAGGATCTAATCCTGTCAACTAAGGACACCAAACTAAAACAACCTAGCACACAACAAATGGTTAAAAGTATATGAGTTTCTTCAATTGGTGCAACAATAAAGTCAGTCTTGAACTTGAGAGCTCGAGTACTTGAGTAGACTGCTTTGAAGGTTAAGTGACTAACCTTGGTAAGCTTGAGAATAACTTGGAAAAGAAGAGCTTAGAGTGCTTGCAATAGATAGTAGTTAAGTAGTCTTCAAGGTCACTCCTTCTTTCTATTTATATCAGTTGGAAAATGCCCATTGAAGAGAGACATTGTCCTTGTTGCATTTCAAATTTGATCTTGCAAATCTTCACAATTAATGCGCCTGAGAAACTGGGGAGAAGTGTTCGTCCTTCTCTGATTTGCATTAATGACGCCACTCCTCGGCTACAGTGTTTTTACAGAGCTGCGGGTCCAAGTGGCATCACCTCATTGGCCAAACACTAACTTCTATCTAACAGATGCTTGACAGGATCCATACCTCATACAACATTCATATTATACCTCGTACTACAATGAATAAGTCAGATATACTTACAGTTTTCTACTTAGGATGCAGTGGTTGTTTACTGTTTTGTGTCAGCTTTCTGATCTGCGTCAGCTTCTTGTTTCATAACAGCTTCTTGTTCTCGAAACCTGCAATCAGCTTCCTGACCTGCGTTAGCTTCCTGATTCTAAATAACTTCCTGTTCCAGAATCCTATAGACATCTTCCAGTTTCTCTTACTGTCATCTATTTGTCGCTTGCTGATCCAGCTATCTGATCCTAGTTCCTTCTTTAGCTTACTGACTTTCCATGCTGAAAGTCAGTCTTCAAGATATCTTATCTCCAGAATCCTGCTAAGATCAGTATTCTACATCTTCCTGATCTATACAACTTTACAACTCAAGACATAGAAAAACTAAACTTATCAACCAAAAATCCACTTATAAACTGTTGAAAATGGTACTCTAAAGTCTCATCTAATATTACATTGTTTCATCAAAACCTAGTCAGAAATATCCCAACAATTTCCCTCTTTTTGATGATGACAAAACCCATAAGAATAAAAGAATAAGCAACAGAACAGATGTACTTTTATACATGTAATATGTACAAGTATAGTACAGTGTAAGCTTTACATCATATGAATAAACAAGCTTACAGCTTCATAAATAAAATGAAGAAAAAAAAATATAAAAATTCTTTACAAAGAGAGCTTACTAAGAAGATATTCTAATAAAGACAGTAAACACCTCTCCATCAGTTTACTGGTCTCCAAACAACTTCCTCTTGATCAAATCATGCCCTGCACTTCTTTGATGTTGTTTGGTTACTTTATATTTAGATCCCTTCCACCAGTTTGAGATAGAATCCTGATATGATTTCTTCAGCTGCTTAGCTATCTCAGGAATTTATATCCATCTAAGCTAGAAGTCTTGGTAGTAAAGAACCTGCTCCCATTTCTTAACTCTTTCAATCAGCGAAAACTGCCAGTTTAATCTCTCTTCTCTTGCTAACTCTTGATATTTCTTCAAAACTTTCTCACAAGATGAAAAGTTTTTGAAAAAGTTATTTCTGCAGAGTTCTTTGAAGTATCCGAAGTATTCTGACCTTTTATAGTTGGTGATTTCTTCGAATGTCGGATTCCTGTCTCTAGGCAAATGGACCTTTTCGAAGAGAGCCAAGTTTTAGTATGCAGGATCAACTATGTTTTCAGGTTTCCAATCAAGCATGACAGAAACCTTAGCTGGAACTTCATCCTTAACAAAATCTGGAGCTTCTTGATCAGGGTATGAGTGTCTTTAATCAAATAAAGAACTTCTAGTACCAACGACTCCTAATCTTGATATCCATTCATTCTCTTTATCTCTCCTTCTTTTTTCATCAGCAGCTTTTAATTGTCTTCATCTATCCTCACTTAGTCTCTTGCTTGGATCAACAACTTTGGCCATATAGGGTTTGGTTTTGGGATCAGCTTGTTGTCGACCTCTTCCTCTACCAGGTTGTTGTCTACTTGTTCTTTGTATTGTAGGAGCAGCAACAACCTGACCTCCTAGCTATGTCGCAGTACTGCTTGCTGTTTGAGAGCCAGCAGCCCTAGTACCTACTCCACATTCTCCATCATCATCTTTTCTCCTCTTTGGATCAGCATCCTGACCATGTCCAGAATCAATTCTTTTTTTTTTTTACATCTGGACAGAGAAACCTCATCTTCTTCATCTTCGTCAATCTCCCTGGTTGTGATCTCAACCATGGCAACATTAGGTTCATCTACCTGTTTCTGCTTCTTCTTACTATTTTCCCCCTTTTTGGCATCATCATCTCTAGCTCGTCGGTTGGTAATCTCCGCAGCTTCAGCAGGATACACTTTGATCATTATAGCCCTCATCTCTTCTACAAGCATCTCAAGATTCAGAATCCTATCCTTGATACTTGTAACATCACTGCCCTGGAATGAGATGTTTTCTTGTATGTTGCCTATGGCCAAGCCTTGAGCAGTGTGACTGATTTTCATGTCATCAAGAGTCTTCTTCATAGCATCAGATGCAGCTTTCTGTTCACGCTCAAATCTGAATTTTGACCTGTAGTGGATATTGTATTCATCATTCATCTTCTATTGTATCTTGGCAGGGAGTTCAGACAACTTCTTCCTCAGTTTGTCCATAGATGATGAATGCTTCTTGTTGTTGCTCTGGATGTTGGCGGCCATATTCATCTCATGTGTTTCAATTGAAAAGAGGTTTTGTGAGAGTCAACAGGAGTCTCAATCCCAACCATTGGTATCGATTCCTGATGAGTATAAAGTACCAGGGCCTGACTCACTTCTTCTTCAGCTAGCTATTTTCCCTGCGCCTCCTGTTCAACCTCACATCTTCTTTTTTTCTTGATTGTAATCTTGACTTTGCCTGGTTCTTTGTAAGGAAGAGAATCACCTGGTTCATCATCACTGTCACTTGATGAGTCATCACCATCGTCAGGAGTGGGGTAACAACAACAAGTTCTTTGCCTCTTGTAGGCACATCATCTCTATCGACATTCCCGTCTAAACCCTCCGCCGGAGCTGTCTCAACAGCATTCGCACCTGAGGTCTTCATCTGAGAAGCTATCTCAACAGCTTGTTTAGCTCAACATCATTCTCAGCTATATCTACAAAAACCTAACTACCCTCAGTAACCTGGTCAGACACCACAGTTACTTCATCGGGTACTTCAGCAACCTGTTCCATTATTGCTTCCTTAGTAACTTCAGCTACTAAAATAGGTGTAGCTTCAGTCACCTCAGCAACCTCCTCAATTGCTTTATGAGCAACCTGACTGACCTCAAAATTATGTACATTGTTAGTAGTTGTTTCAGCAATTGGAATCTCAGCAACTTCCCCCTCAGTTGTATCAACATCCTGATTGTCCTCTGCAATCCTGTTGGTGGCAGCTTACAAAACCTGATATGTAAGAAGATTGAGATCTGTTTTGTCAAGCGCCAAGCTGATGAGTTCCAAGGCTAGTTTATTATTAGTTACTATTATCTTCTCTCATTCGGCAGCAACCTGAGCTCCTTCTTGCTCAGCATACTATACTGCAACATCGGCCAGTATAGGGAGTCCTGCCTCTACAATTTCCTCCGGGACTGCTTTATCAGCAAACTGCATCTCGATGGATTGACAAACTCTATGGATGATAGGAGATGGTCCCCTCTCAACAGATTCAGTATTAAGAACAGGAGAATTAGAGTAGTCAAACATTTACACATCAGAATCCATGTCATTAAGATTAGTGATAAGGGAAAGAGTTGCGATACCTGAGTAAGTTGGAGAGTCGTAAACCTCTGCAGCTTTTGAGCTTTCCTCCTCTATCTGCAGCATACTCCTGTCAGCTTCCTCCTCCACTAACTGAGCTTTCTCCAGCTCCATTGCTGATGAGATCCTAACAGTCTCGGTGCTGAGGCTCATCAATGTGTTGTCTGTCTCTGCAATCATCAACTGTTCCCTTATCATTTCCTCTTTATCATGCTGAGCTGACCAGTAGGCATTCAACTGTTCTTGTCTTTCTTCGATAAGATCAATCATTACATCAGCATGATGTTCCATGAATTCCTTACCAAGAAAGGGTAGGAGTCCTTGGGTGGTATCTTCCTTATTAGTGAAGTTGTTTATCCATGAGAGGACAACATCTTCCACATCAAACCAATCCTCTCATTCAACCAGCTTCCTTGCTGACCCCAACCTCATCACTCTCCAGTGGTCATAGGCAATCACAAACTTCCTAAAGATTGAGTCTACTAGTTCTTTCATGGTCTCCTCAGCATCTTCCACACTGATTGAGTCAATAGAGACCTTTACTCTGATAAGAGTGTCAATCTCCTTCAACTCTTTCTCTCTCACCCATCTTCTCCTGTAGGAGCCGTCAGCAGCCTTGACCAACCTCCTCATCCTCCTCTTTGCTGTAGGAACCTCTTCTGCAGCAACCTCTTCAGCATCATCCTCCTCAAATTCATCAGGAATTTAGACTACTGGAGCAACAACCTGTTCCTCCTAGTCAGCTCCAGGATTCTCATCGTTTGGAACAGAGAGCACTTGTTGGTCTTGTTTGTTTTGAATAACTCCAACCTGAGCGTCCTGTTCCACCGGTACTAAAGCCTTCTCAGCAACGACAAATGACAACTCATGAACGGTTGCCGTGCTAGTGGGAGATGCAGACAGGTGTGGGACAGCCGCAGTGATATAAGTGGTCAAAGGTTCAGAAGAGACATCAACCTCTTCTTCGGAATCAGAATCCTACAACCTGAGGGTCGGTGCAGGTTTCGTCATAAGGGACTCCTTTGGTCTTGTCTTTTTCTTGGAGGTAGGGACAGTCTTCTTCTTCTTGGCAGGGACAACAACCTTCTTTACCCCTGTCTTCTTCTTCTCCTTGTTGCCCTTGGAGAATGGCTTCTTCACTCATAGGTACCACCCTGGGGTGTTTGGTACCCTCTTCTCTAGAGGAATCTGCTTGAAGCTCAGGATGGAGGAGATAACGATTCCAAATCCTCTCCCCGTCGAGGATTTGGTGGCTTCCTCCCATATCCTTTGAAAAAGGATTTGGTGGCTTTCTCCCATATCCTTTGAAAAAGGATATGCACCCAGTTGATCGTCATTTCACGAATGATGACAATCATCATCCTGAACTGGAGGTTGGTGCACTTGTCAAAACTCCCACACATTCCCTCAACAGTGTGGACCAGGATGTCATGAAGAAACTCATACTCGGGCTTGAGTTTCTTCTTTTTGAAGTTGCCTATAGAGCTCTCCTCCACGGAATCCAGCTTAAACTGGTTCCAGCTTTACTCTAGATATTCTGACCCATAGGAGACTAGGTTAGAATACTTTATGCCCGTGTTGGAGACGTCGAAGGCTTTGGCAATATCTCTAGTGGTTAGGGTATGTGTCTCCTCATCTTCTTCATCCATCTTGAAGGTGATGGTCTTCTCGTCGTCAGACAGTTCTGCGTAAGCATAGAACTTCTCTATAGACAGGGTAGAGAACCCTGTGTAGGTGGTGGTTAACAGTCCATCGAGCTTGCTGTTGCACATATAACCCCAGATCTCAGTGATGAGATCTTTATTTCATAAGGGGACTTGTCCCCAAGTAACACATGATGATTCACCAACCTTCCTTCCAACACTTTTGTTTCTCTTGCAACAACCATTGATGATCTGTGAAAAAGCTGAAAGTAGAAAATACTTGTTTTGTAGAGAAAGTTAGAAAATATGAGATTGAGAAATGTGTAAACGTAGAGAGAGATGAGAGTTTTGGTGGTTTTAAATATGACTCTTAGTTTCAAACATATCTACGGTTCAGATTGAGGATCTCAAGAGACTCTTTAGATCAGCGGTTGAGATTAGGTGGTGGAGGGTCAAATCAGTAAAATTCAAAGATCGTGTCAGAATAGGAACCACGTTTTTTTCTTTCTCCTCTGAAAATGTATTTTTTGCATTTAATGCAGTTGGCAAAATGTCCCGCTTAATCATTGGGGTAAGGTTACTGTTCCTGGTTGCAGTACATTGAATGCTAATATCAATAAATGTTGTACGCAACCTGCAGTAACCTTTTTCATAAACCTGTATCTGAAACCTGTTGGAGTATTTGGTTTCTGATTGTTGTTTCAGCAATCTGTTGCAGTAACCTGTTGTTACTTGTTGTATCCTGAAATTGAAACTTATTGGAGAATCCTATTATATGAGAAACAATATCTTGTTCCAGTATACTGAAGACTTAATAAAAGACAATGCAGAATAAGTTCCCTCTTACTTAAGAAATTTTTATACCCTTACTCATCTAAGCTTGATTATCCCAAGCTCAGTTCTCAACATTGAAAATCTTGTTTCACATAGAGGTTTTGTGAATATGTTAGTAAGTTGCATGTCAGTATGCACTTTCTCCAGTACAATACCCTTCTTCTCCACATGGTCTCTAATGAAGTGATGTCTCACATCAATATGTTTTGTTCTAGAGTAGAAGACAAGATTGTATGTAATGACTGTGGCACTTGTGTTGTCACACAGTATGAAAGTCTCATTCTTTATTGTGCTATAGTCCTTCAGTTGTTACTAAATCCACAAAATCTGTGCACAACAGCTTCCTGCAGCTATATATTCAACTTCAATAGTTGATGTTGCAATAGATGTCTGTTTTCTATAAAACCAAGAAACAAGTCTTTATCCTAGAAACTGACAGGTTCCACTTGTGCTTTTCCTGTCTATCTTGCAACCTGCAAAATCAGAATCTGAATATTCTTTAAGGTTGAATCCTCCATCTTTTGGATACCATAGCCCGACATCTTGAGTGCCCTTCAGGTACTTGATAATTCTTTTCACTGTTGCAAGATGTGATTCCTTAGGTGTTGTCTGAAATCTTGCACATACTCTAACTGTAAATATTATATCTGGTCTGCTTGTTGTTAAATATAGTAAGGATCCAATAAGCCTTCTATACTTAGTAATCTCTACATCTTTTCCATCTTTATCCTTATCCAAGCTGATAAATGTGGCCATAGGTATGCTTACTGATGATCCACTCTCCATTCCAAACTTCTTGATAAGTTCTTTGGTATACTTGGCTTGATTTATGAAAATCCCATGCTCAAGTGGTTCACTTGTAACCCAAGGAAGAAGCTTAGTTCTCTCATCATGCTCATCTCAAACTTACTTTGCATGAGAGCTGAGAACTTTCCACACAAATCCTTGTTTGTGGATCCGAAGATAATATCATCCACATAAATCTGAACAAGTAGTATATTGTCTCCATCCTGTATTCTGAAGAGAGTCTTGTCTACTGTCCTTTTCTGAAATCCATTCTCTAGGAGATACAGGGACATTGTATCACACCAAGCTCTAGGATCTTGCTTTAATCCATACAAGGATTTATCTAATCTGAATACTTTGTCTTATGTCTGTTCTTCAAAACCTGGTGGCTATTCCACATATATTTTCTTAGATAGTAGTCCATTCAGGAATGCACTCTTCACATCCATCTAATAAACCTTGAAGTCATTGTGAGCAGCATAGGCCAGAAATATCCTTATTGCTTCAAGCCTAGCAACAGAAGCAAAGGTCTCATCAAAATCTATGTCTTCTTGCTGGCAGTATCCTTTTGCTACTAATCTTATCTTGTTTCTGACCACTGTACAAGATTCATTTAGCTTGTTTTTGAACACCCACTTAGTTTCAATAACTTCTTGATGATCAAGCCTTGGAACCAATCTTCATACATGGTTCCTTTCAAATCCATTCAGCTCCTCCTACATGGCTTGAATCCAGTTACTGTCCTCAAGAGCTTCCTCAATGCTTTTGGGTTCAACTTGTGATATGAAGCATGTGAACAATGATTTTTGAGGTCTTGATCTTCTTGTTCTAACACCTTCATTGATATCTCCAATCACAAGTTCTCTTGGGTGATTTTTGAGCCATGTCCTATCAGGCTCAAAAGAGTAAGCAGGTTGTTGGATAGTAACCTGTTGATCTGCAGTATCCTGATTGCGGTTACTGTTGGTTTACTGAATACTGTCAGCTTGTTATTCAGCATCCTGTGCTACTGCATTCCTGGATGCAGTAACCTGTGAGCTGTTTGCAGTAACCTCTTCCACAGGCACTGGAACTCCATCAATGTATCTTATAGTTTGATCTTTGATCTTCATTTTGGAAACATCTTCCTTTAATTTATCCAGCTCAGCAGTGTCACAATGTGGTTCATCAAACACCATATGAATTGACTCTTCCACAACCAAACTTCTCTAGTTTGTTGAAGATCTTGAAGGCCTTGCTTACTAGGGAGTATCCCAAGAATACTCCTTCATCAGATTTTTCATCAAAGGTCTTCAGGTACTCCTTTCTATTGTTCAGAATGTAATACCTGCATCCAAAGATATGCAAATGTGAAATGTTAGGTGTTACACCATATCATACCTCATATAGAGTCTTGTCATTGTCCTTGTTGATCAGGCATATGTTCTGTGTGTAGCATGTTGTGCTGGTTGCTTCAGCCCAAAATCTCTTAGATATTACAACATCAACAATCATTGTCCTTGTAGCTTCCTTCAGAGTCTTGTTTCTTCTTTCTGCTACTCCATTTTGTTGAGGAGTCCTTGCTGCAGAATACTCTTGACAGATTCCATTCTCTGAAGAGTACTTCTCAATGAACTTGTTTGTGAACTCAGTTCCTCTGTTAGATCTTATCTTCACTATGCTCAAGTTCTTCTCATTCTGCACTCTCTTCATGAATTCTGACAGCCTGTTTTAGGTTTTTGATTTCTTGGCCAGAAAGATGGTCCAAGTAAATCTAGAGTAATCATCCACAATCACCAGGGAATACTTCTTCCCATTTACACTCACAGGCTCCACTGGTCCAAATAAATCCATTTGCAGAAGATCTAGTATCCTGTTGGAGGATCTCTGAACCTTATCCTTGAAAGAGTTTTTTACTTGTTTGTCTTTCTGACAGGACCCAAAAAACATTCTCCTTTTTGTAAGCAATATCAGGTAGACCTCTCGCCAGGTTCTTCTTTGCCAGCTTGTTAATTGTTTTGAAGTTTAGATGGCTCATCCTTTTGTACCATAACCAACTCAGCTCTGGAGTGCTCTTTGCAATGAAGCATGTTGGCTGCACTGTTGAACTCCAATCAGTAAGATAGATGTTGCATTTCCTGGTGCCAGTAAGCTTAACCTCATTTGTTTTGATGTCTCTGATCAAACACTTGTTGAGGTTGAACTCCACTGAACATCTTTTATCTTAAAACTGACTGATACTTAGGAGGTTATACTTTAGCCCTTTGACATATGAAACATCACTGATACTTGTATTGTTTCTGATTAAGCTTCATGTTCCCTTGGTGTTTTCTTTGGAGTCATCTCCGAAAATAACCTTAGGTCTTTTGTATGGTTGGAAGTCTCTTAATCCAGCCTTGTTGCCAGCCATATGTTTGGAGCAGCTACTGTCAATATACCATACATCACTATTGTTTCCTGACAACTGTACTTGTAAGTAAATCAGGTGGATTTAGGTACCCATACAAGTATGAGTCCTGGGGGGTTAGTTCCTTTTGGAACCCACACCTACTTTATAGTAATTGGTTTACCATAAGCTTTGGTGGTTCTCTTTCTATTAGTATCCTTAACAAGATACTGTTTGTGATGTATGTGAACTGGAGGTTTCCAAGTTTTGTGCTTTCTGTTAGAGGAATGTACTCCCTTATACATTTCCTGAGCATAAATTCTTTGGAATCTAGATAAGAGTATCTTGGTTTTTAGGGGTTCAAGGTTTTTCTGAAACCTGGAAGATTGTTGTCTTCTTCTCCTACTTGCAGCATACTGATTATGCTGTTTTCTGAGGTTCCTTGCAGTCTTACTGTCTTCTTCCTGTAGCAAGGGTTTCTTTTCTTTATCCAGTGTACTTGTTTTGTTCAAGCTTTCATTGATTGGAAGGAGTTCTTGAGCATAGGAAACTCAGACCTGAACAAACTTTCCAGCATTGGATGTGCTGGCAGGTTTCTGTGAGCTTTCAGCATAGTATCCTAGACCACTTCCTGCATAGGCATTTTGGGTCTTCAGGATACATTTCTGTGTTTTTCTTGTTGACTTGCTATACACATTAATTATGTTTTGCAGTCCAGTTTTCTTAGTTTCAAGCTTCGTGACCAGCAACTTGAACTTAGAGACCTCAGTTCTGAGGTTATTGCATTGTGTACTAAAGTACTCCAAGTTAGAAACCTGTTCCTTTAGTACAATCTACTTACTCTTAAGCTGGAGGTTTTCCTCTTTCAGTTCTTCATGAGTTGAATTTATCTGTTCAAAGTCACTCATGATCTATTTAAAAGACTGGATCATGCTCAGCTTTTCAGAACTTGAAATGTTAAGGGATTGTGAAGTTACCTCATCATCTTCACAGTCTTTGGCCATGAGGCATAGCAATGCTCCCTCATCGGAGGTAGAGCTGTCAGTATCGCTCTTGGATGAGCAGTTGTCCTTGGCTTATTCTTTGGAGCTGCTTGCTGCCTTTAAAGCTTCAACTTCACTCAGAAGAGCCCTGAGCTTCTACTTGTCATCCCTCTTCATTTCCCTTCTCTGCATCTTTTCATCCTCAGTATACTTGTGTACTTGAGGGTAGGGGCAGGCTCTAGCAAAATATCCAGGTTTCCTGTAATTATAACACAAGTCAGAGGAACCTGTGTTGACTTGTTGTGTTGGTCTAACCTGGGGACTTCTTTCTAATGTTTGAGGCTTATTCCTGAAGTCGTTTCCTTTATGATTTGACTTTAGAAACCTCTTGAACTTCTTCAGCAATAGGGTCATACCCTCCTCAACATCCTCAACAAACACTTCTTTCTGCTTGCTTTTCAGCTTACTGCTACTTGTAGCGGCAGTATCCTGTGCCCTAGCAGTAAGTGCTACAACCTTGGCATTCGAACCTTCAACCTCTTTTCTTCTACGTTCAATATCAAACTCGAACGTCTTGAGATCAGAAAATAGGTCAAAAGTGCTCATCGCACTGAGATTCAGTGAGACTTTCATTGCAGTCTTCTTGTTGTACTACTCAAAGGGTAAGGCTCTCAACACCTTCGTGTTTTTCTCTTTCTAAGTGTAGGTCTTCCCTAGAGATTCAAGCTCACTAATGATAACAGTGAATCTCTGATCAAGCTCTTCTAGGATTTCTCTAGGTTTCATGTTGAATTGCTCATACAATTGTGTGGCCTTGGAGACCCTGTTATCTTTGGCAAGCTCGTTCTCTTCACAGATCATTCCTAGCATTACTCATATTTCTTTGGCTGTGTTGCAGCTCTTTACTTTGTTGAACGTTCCTTTGTCCAGCGTGAGAAATAGGACATTCTTGGCCACAATGTCAAGGTTAGGTATTTTCCTTTCCTTAGGAGTATATTCATATCTCTCCTTGGCAATGTACTCCTGTGGTGGGGGAGCTCTTCTAAATGTTGGTGGAGCTCCAAATCCTGGAGGCCTTTCAACGTCATTATCAAAGCTTGTTGCATCTTCGGCATCTTCACCTGCTACCTCAGCTGCAGCGGCTGCAGCTGCTTCAGCTCGCCTATGTTCACGAAGTTGTTCCATGTAAGAAGGGTTTGTTTTGTATATCGTTGGTGGTCCTTCAGTTATGACAAACCACATCTCGTCGTGCATGGTTGACAGATGGGCTTGCATGCGTATCCTCCAATGATCGTATTCATCTATGGAAAACATAGGTAGCTTGTGATGTGAAAAATCCATGCTTATGCTAAATGAATGAGTTTTGGTCTTGAAAAAGAAAAAGGTCGGGTGGATCTGGGTAGGTTACCAGAAAGTTGGCTTTTAACCCAACTTGCTCTAATACCACTTGTTGGTCCGAAGTGGTCAGAGGTTTAGAGGAGGGGTGAAAGAACCTCTATCAATTTTACGAATTTAAAAGTTTTCAGTGAACAGGTTCTTGATTCAACAGTGGATGCAGTAACCTGACTTAATTTAGAAACCTAGCAGTAAGCTATTTTAGGATCCTGACTCGGTATCACAGTATGCAGCGGAATAAACTAAGATAAAGTTTCTTTATGAAAACCAGTTTTCTTTTCCAAATATCATTTTAACAGAATCCTTTAACAGTATGCTTATGATATATGCAGCAAGATAGATAAGTATATAATGCAATGTAGCAAGTAATCAAAGTAGTGAACACTTATGGCTTATAGTGGTTCGAAAATGGTGTAATCCTTCTACGTCTACTCTACTCTTTCACTGAGGAGGAACTTTGTTAGGTCAGTTTGTTTTACAAGACATTGCTTTACAAACCTCTTCCTAGCACATTTACCTACGAGAATCAACAGATTCTTAGGCACTATCCCACACAGGGTACAAAACTCACACAGAGTTATAAGCCTATACAAGACTAACACTTAGCAAGGACCTAATCCTGTCAACTAAGGACACCAAACTAAAACAACCTAGCACACAGTAAATGGTTAAAAGTATATGAGTTTCTTCAACTAGTGCAACACTAAAGTCACCCTTGAATTTGAGAGCTCGAGTGCTTGAGTAGACTACTTCGAAGGTTAAGTGACTGAACTTGGTAGGCTTGAGAATAGCTTGGAAAAGAAGAGCTTAGAATGCTTGCAATAGATAGTAGTTCAGTAGTCTTCAAGGTCACTCATTCCATCTATTTATATCAGTTGGAAAATGCTCGTTGAAGAGAGACATTATCCTTGTTGCATTTCAAATTTGATCTTGCAAATCTTCACAATTAATGCGCCTGAGAAACTGGGGAGAAGTGTTCGTCCTTCTCTGATTTGCATTAATGGCGCCACTTCTCGGCTATAGTGCTTTTGCATAGCCGCGGGTCCAGGTGGCATCACCTCATTGGCCAAACACTAACTTCTATCTAACGGATGCTTGATAGGATCCATACCTCGTACAACATTCATATTATACCTCGTACTGCTATGAATAAGTCAGATATACTTACAGCTTTTTGCTTAGGGTGCAGTGGCTGTTTACTGTTCTATGCCAGCTTTCTGATCTGCGTCAGCTTCCTGTTCTCGAAACCTGCAGTTAGCTTCCTGACCTGCGATAGCTTCCTGATTTTGAATAGCTTCCTGTTCCAGAATCCTGCAGACATCTTCCAGTTCTCTTACTGTCATCTGTTTGCCGCTTGCTGATCCAGCTATCTGATCCTAGTTCCTTCTTCAGCTTACTGACTTTCCATGCTAAAGTCAGTCTTCAAGATATCTTATCTCCAGAATCCTGCTAAGATCATTATTCTACATCTTCCTGATCTATACAACTTTACAACTTAAGACATAGAAAAACTAAACTTATCAACCAAAAATCCACTTATAAACTATGGAAAATGGGTACTCTAAAGTCTCATCTAATATTATATTGTCTCATCAAAACCTAATCAGAAATATCTCAACATTTTGTCTCATCAAAATCTTAACAATAATTTCCTAATATTATATAAAATATAATTAATACTGAAAACAACATAAAACACATTAAAAAATAACATTATTTTTTAAACTATTAGATTGAAGAAATTCATTTTTTAAACATGATTTGATTTAATTTTATAAACATATATAGTTTAATATGAGTATAATTTTTTTAAATATATTTCTGTTGTAATTTCTTTATTCTAACTCTATCATAAATAACACAAAACACTTGTCATATTTCATGCAAATGGTCAAATCAAATAAAATTAATTTGAACCTGTAAAAATAATATTTTATATTATTATTTGTGTCATCCAACTAAAGAATATAAAAAGGGATTAATTCAATATATTATGTATTAAAAACAGATTTGAAGTAAAATAGTTATTGTAATTTTAAATTTTCATGAACATAATATGAATCTCACCACGAGCCCCCCCCCCCCCCCCCACCAGCTGTTTCCTTCTCTCTTTTCTTTCTTCTTATTTTATTTTATTGTAAATTGTTTATTTTAGTCAGAAAATGTGGGGGAGAGAAACTGAATGGTTAGCCATAATCTTGTTATAATTATACGTATACTAGCCGTGCATCTGCATGCAGGTGCAATGCATATGAATATAATTCTAATTGTTTCCTTTCTCTTCTCTTTTTTTTCTTCTTCTTCTTTTTTTTTTTTTTCTTTTTAATTGAAAATTTTATTGTTAGTCCAAAAACGTGGGTGGAAAACTGAGCTTACGTACTATAATACAATTCTAATTGTTTCATTTCTCTCATCTTTTCTTTACGTACTATAATACAATTCTAATTGTTTCATTTCTCTCATCTTTTCTTTCTTGCTTATCTTTTTATTTATTTATTTTTTTGTTGAGATTTTTATTTTTAGTCAAGAAATTTGAGCGGAAAAACTGAGCTCACTATTTTTAGTCATGATCTTCTCACTATATATATACACGTGCCTGTGCATACACATAGTATAATTCAAATTGTCTATTGTTGTAAAAGATTGTTAAATATGGAATCAACCAATCTGAACAATGCAACGATGGATCATTCAGCAGAAGAGGCGTGCTTGTCAGCAATGCAACTTGCAGCTGGTTCAGTGCTTCCAATGGTGCTAAGATCAGCAATAGAGCTTGATCTCTTTGAACTCATAAAGAAGTCTGATCAGCCAAATGTTTCAGCTTCTGAAATTGCTGCTAAGCTTTCAACAACCAACCCCGATGCAGCTGATATGCTCGACAGAATTCTCCGCCTCCTCGCCGTTCACTCAGTGCTCGCTTGCAGCGGCGGTGCTGGCGGTGAGCGGCGATACTCTCTGACGCCGATGGGGAAGTTTTTCACCAAGGATGAAGATGGTATATCCATTGCCCAATTTGCACTCGTGGTACAAGATAAAGTGGTGATGGAGAGCTGGTAAACTCTCTACTATAAAGATCCATCTTTTTTGCATGCATAAATGAATATATGTTTCTTCATTTGATTTTTGTGAGCTAACTAGGTAACATAAATCATAATTAGCCATGTTTAATTGTCTTAATATTAATTGATGAACTTTTTGATGAGCATTAGGTATTATCTAAAAGAAGCTATAAAGGAGGGAGGGACACCTTTCAGCAGAGCCCATGGAATGAGTATATTTGATTTCACAGCCATGGATAATAGAATGAGCAACATCTTTAACCAGGCTATGTCTCATTCTACTATCCATTTGAAACAACTTATTCACACATACAACGGATTCGAGGGTCTCAAGACATTGGTGGACGTTGGGGGAGGAATAGGGACAGCACTCAATATGATCGTGTCCAAATATCCATCCATTAAGGGCATTAATTTTGATTTGCCCCATGTTGTTAGAGATGCTCCATCTTTTCCAGGTCAGCACTCGTAACCACACATGCACATATATTTGATGAACTATATATAATCCATGCATTATCCATCATATTTTTCAATGTAAAGAAAATCTCAGTTTTCTTCTTATAACTCAGGTTTTGTCTACTTTTTTTGCCACCAATCAACTTTTGGCCATCTAATTTTCCAATTTTTGTCCGATTGATTGGCTCAAAATGTCAAATTTTGCCGCCGTGGACACCGGAATTGTAGAGCTCACATTAGCAATTCCGGCGTCCACATAGCAAAAATAAAAAATTTAACCAAAATTGGAAAAAAAAAAAAGATAGTTAGAGAACTAAATACGTAAAATAAATGGTACAACAATCAACAAGTCCTAATTTACATGACCAAATTTGTCATTTTCTTTCTATATATAAACACATAAATATATAACATGATTCTGTATATATAGATAATGGATACATTTGATAGAGTTTATTCGTATACAATTATATATCTATTACCTATATAAAAGGGATGTTTCTTACAAAATATGAATTGCCGAATATATCTTTATCAAAGATTATTATTTAAGGTTATAATAGTAATTTAGGATTTACAAGTTTAAAAAAATTTGTATTATTTTTTCCTTAATTTGAATTAATGTCCACATGCAACGCACGAGATCTAAAACTAGTATTTATAAATATATAAAGAGTACTTGGTTAATAGTGAAGTTTAAATCGTGTATGGCAGGAATAGAGCACGTTGGAGGAGACATGTTTGTTAGTGTGCCCAAAGGGGATGCAATTTTCATGAAGGTATAATTGACTTGTATTTATGTTGTACTGTAGTTTCAGTGTATATACTGAAAAAATAGTTAAATCGTGTATATATAGTAGTGAATCCATGCAATCTAGAAACCTATTTGATAATAGTTACTGATATATCTTTGACAGTATAAGTTAATGTCTATTTATAGTAATATGTGTTCAACATCTACAGCTTGTGGCCCTAAGTGCGGTCCTTCTTTTACTATTGTCCCGTCATATAAAATTCTTATATGTGTCACATTGTGTAATGATGTTCGTCTATCACTTTGCACTACAAGAAAAATGGCCTTTAACAACCCCTCAAAGACAACCCTTTTTATGAATTTGTGTTGTCCTTTTGAATTAACAACCCTTTTACAACGCGAGCGTTGTCTTTGTTCCAAAAATTCGACCAAAGACAACGTTTTTTTTGGATAAGACAACGCTTTTTTCATAAGGTTGTTAAATAGCGAATTTTTTTAAAAATAGACAACGGTTTTTTTGGATAAGACAACGCTTTTTCATAGAGTTGTTAAATAACGAATTTTTTTAAAAAATAGACAACGCTTTTTTTGGATAAGACAACGTTTTTTCGTAGGGTTGTTAAATAGCGTATTTTTTAAAAATAGACAACACTTTTGTGCAACGCTTTTTTCAAAGTGTTGTCAAATAGCTTATTTTTTTAAAAATAGACAACCCTTGTATGCAACGCTTTTATGCGTTGTCTTTTCATAGTTCTTTTTCACCAATAGACAACATATTGTGCAACGCTTTTTTTATGTGTTGTGTTAATTATAAATTAATTGTTTTTTAATTTAATTAAATTTAAAAAATTTAATTAATTTATAATGTTTTCTTATATTATTTGCATTAATATTATCTTATATGAACAAACTCATAATTTTAAAAAATACTATTTTTATAAAATACTATTTTGAATTAATTAAGAAACTACACCTAAAATATTACTACCCTTTTATATATTATTTTAAAACATAATTCGAAAATTATGTTTTATAATTCATAATTCATAAATTATAAATGTTTTTCTAAAATAAAAATAAAGATAGAATGAGTTTGGTTTTAAAATTAATACAAAAAACATAAATTATTTTAAACAATTATTTTATAAAGCAAAAAAAAGATATATATAAATCATACCAATTATATATATATATATTGTTAAACTTTTAAAATATATTAAAAATACAAATAATAAAAATTATAAATATGCACTAGTATATTTTATAATTGAGATAAAATAAAATTAGATTAAATATTACTAAACATATTAATTATTCATTAATCTTCCAATTATATATATATATAACCTTTTAAAATATATTAAAAATACAAATAATAAAAATTAACAAAAAAATATGTGATAATATTAATTATTTTTTAATTAAATTAAATTTGAAAATTTTAATTATTTTATGATTTTATCTTATATTATTTGCATTAATATTATCTTATATGAATAAACTCATAATTTTTAAAAATAGTATTTTCATAAAATATATTAAAAACATGCACTAGTATATTTTATAATTGTCTTAAAATGAAATTAGATTAAACAATACTAAACATATTAATTAGTCATTAATTTTCCAATTATATATATATATATATATATATATATTTAACCTTTTAAAATATATTAAAACTACAAATAATAAAAATTAACAAAAAAATATGAGATAATAGAAAATTGAAAAATTTCAAAAATTGAAATAAAAGAAATGCATGTAGAATATTATAACATAAAGCACTAGTGGTCTAGTGGTTGGAGTTCGACCATGTCACTCGGGTTCGAATCCAGGGCAACGCGCAATATTTTACAATGTCGACGTCAGCACTTTGATGACGTGGCATGATGATGTGTCATCACTTTGGTGACGTGGCATGATGATGTGTCAGCTCTTCGGCGACATGGCATGTGATGTGGCATGATGATGTCAGCACTTTGTCGACGTGGCATGATGATGTGTCAGCATTGTGATGACGTCAGCGTCATATTTAATATTTAATTAAAAAAATATTTAAAAAAGACAACGTTTTCGTGCAACAGTATAAAACGCTTTTAACCGTTTTTAAATAGCGAAAAAAAATTTCGCAACGCTGGATACGACAACGGTCAAAAAATAGATTTAACTACTGGTAAAACCCGTTGTAAAAAGCAAAATTTCTTGTAGTGTTGTAACATATAGTTCACACACATCATAATAGATCAAGTATCTAAGTAACTATAAGTATGATATGAGGTTGAAATCACCATATGACATGAGCTAGTTTTGTGTGTGTATGTATATATATATATGTGGTCCATTATTACTAAAGGCATTCTAAAATTTAGTGACTAAGAATAAATTAGCATAAATGGATAAAGATAACACTAATTTAGTGACAAAAATGTTTTCAAAAAGTAGCCCCTATACTCTTATAATAATGGATTTAATTTGCAACATATGTAGGGTAAATCTTTCATTCGATGGAACAGCTAAATTTTTTACTTACTTTGATTAGGTTTCTGATCATATCATATGATATTGATATGCAGTGGGTTATTCATGACTGGAGCGATGAAGCGTGTGTGAAAATCCTTAAAAATTGCAAACAAGTATTGTCGGAAAATGGCAAAGTCATTATCGTTGATTTTGTACTTTCAGACATGCCAAAGAATGGGCCCACTGCTTTCGGAGTCCAAATGGATGTCATGATGCTAGCGTTCAGTCAACGAGGGAAAGAGAGGACAGAAATGGAATTTCAAGCATTGGCAAAAGCAGCGGGTTTTAAAGAATTTCGTAATGTTTGTAGCATATTTACCATGGGCGTCATCGAATTGTATAAGTGAAAAAGAAGTACCATTTTAGTCTAAAAAAGAAAAAAAAAATTGTTTTGTTCGATTTACCATTTGAATAATTGCTTTTATTACATGTTCCTCTTATCTTCTTCATCGGCTGATAGGGTCGGACCATTTATAAGCCGACGAGTTCACGGACACATGCCCAAAAGTATACGAAATTTTAGGAGTTTAAAAATATTTATATATGTATTAATAAAGATCATGTGTTTTGAACGTGGAGACCATTATTTTTTTCATTTTGTTTTGTATTTAGTTCCTTAATTTTATGGTGTTTTTCCTTCATTAGTTGGTATTTAATTTTTGTTTAGTACATTAAAATTAAGTGTATTATAATATAAAACACAAATAAACCAAGAATATAGGTTTGAGAGTCATTAAAAAATGGAAAAAATATTTTATTTACATTATACAATTCAGGTTCTTCGATCTAACCTAAGAAATCAAAATATAGAAAAAATGAAATAATCAAAAAAATAATAAGTTAATTTGAAATTTTGAAACGAAAGGTAATAATTCTAGCTAATTGAGTTGTTTTCACAAGAGCTTAATGCAGTTGTTAATTAATTTGGATCGCGAGCAATTTAGTTAATGATTAGTTTTGATTGGATGTTGGGTTTGATCAATAAAATTGGAAAAACATGGATTTCTCTACGGTTTCGTGTTTAGTCTAAGGTTAAATGCTTGAATATGCAAGATGATATTTGTAGTCTATAATCGGTGATACAATCAAATGTCGACACCCTTAAATCGAAGTCTCTTAAGATTTCTCTATCTCCTATTTATTTTCATCATTTGTTTCTTGTTTACTCTCATTTCTATTTGATTATTTTTTTAGTTTAGTTTCATTAGCATAGTAGATAATAAAAAATCTCCTCCCTTTGTTCGTATACACTCAAAAGAATTAAGTATTGTTCCTTGAGGATCGATCCTACTTGTCAATATACTCATTCATTTGCTCATTTCGATGTAGGATTTTATTTTTGTTGGTTTGACAAGCCATCAAGAGTTAACAAATACATGCATTTCATTACTTAATAATGTTGAATTTATGATTTTAAGAGACTTCCGTTAAAAGGGTAAAATATTTTCTAAATCACGTAACTTAGACCTTATCCAAAAAATATCCCGTAAGTTCGACATGTCCAATTTTGGTCCTGTATGTATAATAAAATGTCCAATTTAAGGACTCTGGCCATCATCGACCACTTAAGTAGCCGGATTTGGCATGCGAGTCCTTAAATTTGACATTTTATTATACATACAAGACCAAAATTGTATATGTCAAACTTACGAGATATTTTCTGGACAAGCCTAAGTTACGGAACTTAAGAAAAAATTCTAAGACATTTGTACATTTCTAAGAAAATTAAATAAAGTTCTCATTTTTAAACCTTATTCGCATATGATTGTTTATCTTGTTTAATTATTCGTCAATGATTGAGTATATTTGGTAATTTTAAAATTAATCATTAAAATTAATATATTTAGTTAATTTTAAAAAGCTAATTTCCAAAAGTGTTCAAGATAATCTTTTTTCTTTTCACAAACCCAGTACAATATTTCCTGATATATGCTAATTTGTGTTATATAATCTTCAATCTTATATTTAGTGCATCTCTAACTTGTAGATGTATTATTAAAATTGTAAGAATTTTAACTCCAAAGGTACTTTAAAAATTCACTTTAAACTATCTCAATCATTAAGCTTATGTTGGATCCAACGTAGGTCAAATCCCGCGTCAATTTTTTTTTTCATTTTCTTTTCTTTTGATCTTTTCCTTTTCATTCATTTTTTTCTTTCTATTTTGATTTCTTTAAATTTTTTTTTTAATATATTTCAAAATTATTCTATCAGTTATTAATATTTAAGGACTTTAATAATATGTAATTAAAATATTAAATAATACTATAATTATTTGAATAATAATAATCATCATGACTGTTTAAATGTATCATAAAATTTTAAATACTATACAAATTATAAATATTATTAACAATTATATTAAATAAGATTTAATCATACTTATGTTTTTCTAAGTTATAAAATTATAAAAATAAAAAATTTGATGAATTAAGGAATATTATGGAATATTTCTTTCAATACAAAAACATAGTGCAGACTAAGGAAGATGAGTAACCGTTTTTATATTAAAATAATATAAAAGTTGTAGTATTTTTTTATATATCGTTGGAGATGCCCTCTCATCTCCCAAATGTTAATTTTAATATTATTAAACATACTCAATCATTGATAAATAATTGAACAAGATAAACAATCAAGTGCGAATAAAGTTTAAAAATGAGAACTTTATTTAATCTTCTTAGAAATATACAAATGTCTTATTTTTTTTTTTAAATCCTATAACTTAGGCTTGTATAGAAAATATCCCGTAAGTTTGACATGTCCAATTTTGGTCCTGTATGTATAATAAAATGTTCAATTTAAGGACTCACATGCCAAATCCGGCGACTTAAGTGGTCGATGATGGCCGGAGTCCTTAAATTGAACATTGTTTATACATGCAGGACCAAAAATGAACATATCGAACTTACGGGATATTTTCTGAACAAAACCTAAGTTACGGGATTTAAAAAATATTTTACAAACAATAATATGAACAACATAGTGACAATGGTACTATAAATAACTAATTCTTAAACTGGAAGTATACAAACAATAATATGCAAAACAAAAATAATAATTCAATTGACCCTAAATATAAAATAATGAACAACAACAAAAAAAAAATCATATGCAACGCACGTTATTAAATAAGATCTTAGAGATGACCAATGAATACATTTTACCAAAATTTTAATGGGGCATTTAAAACATAAATAGCCAACTAACATGCACATGGGTTCTTTAATTTATTAAATGGGATTTTAATATCACTTGTCAGATTTAATATATTTTAATGTATCGAACTATATAATAAAAAAGGTAATGCCTACTTGTATTATCTACTACTAGCAGTGTAACCGCACGTTGCACGTCTTGCAATACAATTCAATTACTTTAATATAGTACAATTTTAATCATAATTACATAATATATGAGCATCATATATATATTTATATATATACACACTGTTGAATAACACTATTTATAATAGTACAATATAAAACCGTATATGTCTGATTTTATATTTCAATCATTATTGTTTGGAATTTTACGTATATGTCTATTGATCATGGAATAGTTGCTTCACCGATTGTTTTATAAAACCGTATCTATCTTTTGAGGAGAACTTTTTTTATATAATTCTCTAACTTCCAATTCAATTAATTCAATATTTAGAATGTCAAATTACTGATTATGAGACCAAATTCCTTCGCACTATACTTAATTAGCTCATTTCTTTTTTCAATTATTGGCTTGTTGTGAATTTTCAAAAGTTAATTGTGCTCCTACAGAAGAATCATCCAAAAGTTCTTAGGAAACCCAATAAATACTTGACTTTTATTCTCAATTCTTTGAATTGGTAGTTTTTTTTTTTTTCATTTTTCCAAGGTAATCAAAATGAAAATTCATGAATATACAGATAATTGAGGTATGTAACTTGATTGATATAACTCAAATTTTCATATGGATGGATCCATCCCAATCATAAACTCCTAACAATTGATATTGGGAAGGTACAAAAACTTCATCATAGATCAGAGAAGAAAAAAGTAAGAGGAAAAAGAGGAGAACTAAAATTTATAACGACAAAAATTTAGAAGACCATCTCACATATGTGAAAGTGTTTTTGTTGAAACAACCACACACATCTTTACTTATATAATCCAATGGCTTGTAGGGAAAGTCTGATTCAAGAGTTTTGGAGAGAAAGATAATCCAATGGCTTATAGGAGAAGCTTAATTTAAGATCCTTGGAGAAAAAGACAATCTAATGGCTTGTAGGGTAAGCTTGATTCAAGAGGCTTGGAGAGAAAGATAGATTAAAAATTATTGAGTCATGAAACATTAAAAGAAAAAAAAAAATTACACAGTCAGCATTGTGATGTGACATTTTTGAGCGGGAAAATGGCATTCCGGTAAATTTTTCCAACTTACCTGTTATTAGTATAGTATAGATAGATAAATAATATGTACTTTTATAATCAGTATGCATGTGATAGTAGGTGTTAATTAATATATAACATTGATGCTTCAATGCATTATAAATTAATATATATTCACAAAAATTCACGTGCAACCATCACAGAGTATAACGATTTTATAAAACTTATATCAGATAAATGTGTATTAATAAATGTAAAACACATATTTATTATAACTCATAATTATACATATAAATCACATATTTATAAAACATATGCTTATAGCTATATGACTTGTATAACATATACTTCAATCTCATCATATATGGAATAGTCTCATAAGGGTAAACAACCATGCATAACCAAACACTGTAACGCGTGTGCAATGATGATGTATTGAGCAATGATAATGTACTATTTAGCAATCGAGAATCTGGATTGCGATCTATAAATTACTGAACCATATTTACTTCTGCTATCTTGCAAAGATGGATTCCCAACATAGTCCATGGAACTTAACAACTACTTTGGCTCTCTTTCTCCCTCTAATCTTCATCTTCTTCTTTTTGTTATTCAAGAAATCAAAATCCCTTTCCCTTAAACAGCTTCCTCCAGGCCCTAAAACACTCCCATTAATTGGAAACCTGCATCAACTTTCTTCAATTCCCTTTCGTTCATTCAGAGATTTAGCCAAACAGTATGGCCCTATTATGCACTTCAAGCTTGGTGAAGTCTCTACGATCGTCATCTCGTCCCCTGAAATGGCGAAACAGATACTCAAAGACAATGACCCCAAATTCGCAGACAGGCCTGAATCCATTGCCATAAAGATCATATGGTACAATTACACCAGTACAATATTTAGCCCGTATGGCGACTACTGGAGACAAACGTGCAAAATAATCATCACAGAATTGCTGAGTGCCAAAATGGTGCGTTCGTTTGGGTCCATTAGAAAAGATGAGGTTTCTCGTCTCATCAAATCTATTCAACTCTCTTCTGGGACATCCATCAATCTAACTGAGAAAATCTACTTACTGTTAAGTTCCATCACGTGTAGAGCTGCGTTTGGGAAGGTGTGGAAGGTCAATAATTCGTTCATAACGGTAATGCAGGACGTAGTTGAAAAGTCCAGCGGGTTTTTGGTTGCAGACTTTTATCCGTCTTCGAAGATAATCAGTATCCTGAGTTGGCTGACTAAGCACAGATTGTTGTTGACAAGACGTAAGCTTGATATGATTCTTGATGATATCATCAATCAGCACAAACAAAATCAGCTTGCAGAGAAAGGAGGTGATGCAGTAGGAAATGGAGAGTTTGGTAATGAAGATTTGGTTGACGTTTTGCTGAGGATTAAGGAAAGTGGAGAGCTGCAGTTTCCAATCGGTAATGACAACATCAAAGCCATTCTATTGGTAAGTCCTTCTTCAACTGAATTCAATAACTAACTAAACTCTTCAAACTCAGTCCTGTGGAAAAGTTGTTATTTGGAGAAAATTGCAAATAACTTTTCGGGCCCATCATTAGAACACATTCAATTTGGACGAGTTTAAGACCACAAACTCAAAATCACGAAGTTGGGGCCAAATCTCATGAATTGTTCGGTTTTTTGTCCTGAAAGGGCTAAAATTTAAAAGGTAGTGTCTCAATGTCGGAGCATGAAAAGTTAGTGTTCCTCATTGGGGAATAACTTAAAGATAATGTCTTAAATTTGAAATAATAACTTGAAATCTTAATCAAGATTCATTTCGTAATTGGTGATGCAGGACGTATTCGCAGCGGGAGCTAATACATCATCGGAAATGATTGACTGGACAATGACGGAACTGATGAAGAACCCACGCGTGATGGCCAAGGCACAAGCTGAAGTTAGACAGGTGTTGAAGGGAAGCAATAATAATATAGAAGATGACAATGTTGAGAAGTTGAAGTATTTAAAGTTAGTTATCAGGGAAGGTCTTAGGCTACACCCTCCAGTTCCGATGATCCCAAGAGCTTCAAGGGAGGAATGTGAAATCAATGGATACACAATACCTGCCAAAGTCAAGGTACTGGTGAACAATTGGGCAATACAAAGGAATCCCCAGTACTGGACAAATTCTGAAAGTTTTGAACCGGAGCGATTTGAGAATTTATCCCTAAATTATACGGGTGATGATTTTGAGTACCTGCCATTCGGAAGTGGGAAAAGAATGTGCCCTGGAATGACATTTGGTTTGGCTAGTATTGAGCTCCCTTTGGCTCAACTTCTCTACAACTTCAACTGGAAACTCCCAGATGGTGTTAAACCAGAAGACATGGACATGACTGAAATTTTTGGGCTTGGAGCTCAAAGAAAACAAAATCTTGTTCTTGTTGCCACTCTGTATCAACCTTAGCCTCATCATCATGTCAACATTATGTTTGAAGTTGGATCAATTTTGCAATAAACTTCTCCATCGTTGAATATGTTTTGAATCCTTATCAACGTACTGTTTGCCCATTTCAACATAATTTTCATCCGACAAACATATTTAGAGTTGTTTTACAACTTCATGTTTCCTTTGTCCTACAAATCTTGGTCACTTAACTTGAATAAAAATAATTAATTTGAAACATAGAAAATGTTGAAAATTTACTCACGAAAAAAAGAAACACACGAAGTAAAATTTTAACAACTTATGAGTATATTGTTGGGTATTTGAATATAAAGTGAAGGGATTAAAAATTGGAGGTTGGCAAAAGAGATGGAGAATGACGTGAGAAGCTTATGCAATAGAGCTTTTGAATTGGTTTTTTGTATTTTCATTAACTTGCACACTTCACAATTACATACCACTCCCTTTTATAGACAAGGTTTCTTACTCACCAAGTACATCATGAAAATTCTAGCAATTACCTAATTAAATGTGGCATTTGAAAAGCCACATCAAGAACCTTTTCAAAATTACAAGAGAGTGCACTAATTACAAATTATTTTTCTATTTAAAAAAAAAAAATATATATATATATATATACACACACATTTGAGTGAATTATAAAAATATTTGTAACACAAATATATATATGTGAAATACAAAATGAATATTAACATCACAGTAACGACTAAACACAGCTGAACATAGTAAGACTAAAAGAACATTTCTAAAAAGATATCTTCATTACTAAAACAAATCAGTCTCGCAGAAAAACTGATTTTACAAAATGAAGAACGAAATGTTACACAACTATTAAACATATTGTCAGACCTCAGCAAGAATAATTAGGAGTGGAGTGGAAAAGCTTTTGTTATGGAGAGCTGTAGTTTATAGTCATTTGAGTAGGGAGTCTATTGATGAGAGTCAAAGACTTGTATAGTGTAAGAGTGTCGAGTGAAAGAGAAGAATTTTGTTTCTTCATTTTATTTCTCGTGTATTTCGTATTCCCCTATATTAGGAATGAATATCGTGGACTTAGTTCCCAACACAAGGATGAGTGAAAAGAATAGCAAAAAAACAAACCAACTATGGAGGAGCATAATTGAAAGTTCACATGGAATTAGGAGATTCCTTGCCATGATTTGGGAATCAAAGTTTGTTATTTTTGTCTTCTAGTGTTAATGATCCTTCCTAGGTGCTCCTTTAGATTGCTATATAGCTGGGATTTGCTGATCATTTTTTCATTACAATACAAATATATGAAATATCATTCTTGTTGATTTCACTGTTCCATTGCTTTTGTAATCATGCTTTTGCTGTCATTTTCTTTCAATGAGTTACTTTTGAAATTGGCAAAACTGAATTTAAATTCCTTGCAAAACTTGTACGAGAAGGACCTCCTCGAATTCTCAAGGTAATTAAAAATCCTCTTTTTCCTTAGGGGACGTAATCATTCAGATATGGGAGGAGTGAAATATCAGTCATGTTTGTAATAAGATTTGCAAAGTTCTATAACTCTACAATATTTTTTTTATTTTATTTACTTTTTTATAATTCTTAATAAAAATATTTGATTTTAAATATAAAATAATTAATACAACATTAGCTATTGTTTCTATAGTTCGCAATATGATGTGATATTTTAACTATAATTGTACCCTATAAAATCTCAAAACAAACACAAGATTTACAAAAATTCACATTTTTCAAAATTCACTTCAATCCTAAATCCAGATTCACAAAATCCAACTCCGCACTATTCCATATATCCTTGGTTTATTTCATAGTCCTAAATTTCGATTAATATAAAGATTATATATTGTTACTAATATTTAAAATTAGGATACAGTATAATTTCATATTTATAGTATTGTCACAATGTTACTATTCATTACTGATCACATATAGCTTGAGTAATTAGCTAATTATTAATGCAAATAAATATAATATAAGGTAATTTTATAAGTGCGAATGACTAAGGAACATAATATTAATGGTATTTGCACAAAATGACAACTATTGCTTTGATAAAATAGTACTTATTTCATTATTTAAGTAGCTGTTCATTTTTCACTAATAATTACCACGAGC
Organism: Scutellaria minor; assembly: GCA_954870855.1. NCBI lineage: Eukaryota > Viridiplantae > Streptophyta > Magnoliopsida > Lamiales > Lamiaceae > Scutellaria > Scutellaria minor. The sequence goes on from OX940729.1 coordinate 10,036,974, forward strand.
CTTGTAGCTTAAGACCTTTATTAAGATGCAGATTGTCTGATGATCAAGGTTCGAACCTGGGTCATGTAAGTTTTCTAGTCTTTATCATACCCCTCCCTTCCACCCCTTACACTTATTAAAAAAAAAAAATTCACTAATAAATCTATGGATTTCTATAAAAAAAAATTAATAATTTTTTTTCTCAAATTCAATTCAAAATTAATCAAAATTTTGATTTCCAATATTAATTGCTAATATGTACGTCTATCTAATTAATGTGTTTCCATCTATTTATTATGAGTAGTGTTTGTGTACACCAAGTGCATGAGTCATGATCCATCCAACTGGGCGTGCATGGATCGAGTCGGGTTCGGTTCGACCCGGATCTGCACACAAGTTTTTTTTTATTTTTTATTTATGTCATAACCTTTATGTTTACCGAATATAACCTTTAAGTGAATAATTTAGACTCTTCAGCATAAAAATTCATGTAATATAGCTAAAACCTTTATGTTATTATAATTTAACCTTTATGTTATATTAGTATAACTTTTATATACATATATCATAATCTTTAAGTAAAATTATTTAGACTTTTTTTAGTATAAATAACATAATTAAAAGTTATGTAACATTTATGTTATACGAGTATAAGTTTTATGTACATATATCATAACCTTTAAGTAAAATTAATTAGAATTTTTTCATTATAAATAACATAAAAGTTATGTAACCTTTATGTTATATGAGTATAACCTTTATGTTATATTAATATAACATTTATGCACAGATTTCATAACCTTTAAGTAATGTTACATAGACTTTTTTTCAATATAAATAACATAAAAGATTATGCGAACTTAACTAAAAGGTTAAGTTCGCTAAATTTCAAGTGGTATCTTAATTTTATAAAAGTGCAAATTCTGTATCACATAAGTTTTTACTCTTTACTCGCTCCCTTTCACTCCCTCCAACTCATTAAAAAAAAAGTGCTATAAAAATAAATTGGGAAGGACAACCCTTTTTTCTACAACTCCACAAGTGTTTCTCCAATTTTTGACGTACAACGCGTGAAGATGCATTAAACAAAATATTTAAGAAAAAAAAAAAGAGCCAATAGAAAAAGAAAAAGAAAAAAACCTTGACAACAGGAAAAACATTAATTGATTAATTTATTTCAACAACACAAATGAAATAGCTAGGTAATTATTAATTAAAGGATGGATGGATCAGCTTATAAAATTCCCTAGCCACACAGATACAGCCAACCAGAAATCCAACAACTACAAACACAAAGCAATAAAATGAAGTTCACATGCACTTAAGCATTAATCAATGAGTATGGGATCTTTAAGTAGAGCAATAATCTGTGGTGCCAAAATCTTATCTGGATTTGTAAATCCATCTTTCCCTTTCTTGTAAGTGACCTCAGCTGCCTTAGAATATCCGAAAAACAGTTCCACCATTTCCTTTGGTACATTTGTTTCTGAGAGCTTTTCAGTGTTCAAATCCTTCCAACATTCCTCCACTACTGAAACCATCTTAGACAAACTTGGCTCTGAATCTGAATCCGATAAACCGTAATATTTCGTATAGCAATCTCGCATTGTCATCATTTTTCCTCCGACATTCTCACGCTTCAAATGCCAATAATATAATAATAACATTGAATTGGTTGCCAATAATAAAGTAGTAAGAAATGAGTGAATATATGATACTACTTACTTCATGGCTACCCAAATTATTGTAGACTCGACCAATCATAGCAGTGGCTATTGCAATTTTAGGCTCATTGAAAAACCAATCGATAGTTTTTTTGTCAACAGATTTGATGCATGGGAGAATAGTTGTGAGTATCACATAGACGCAGCTAGTAATCATTGAATTGGCAAAGTACTCTTCATATGAAGGAACGTGGCTTTCCATAAGCCACTTCAATTCTTGAGTGTAAGCCTTACCAAGTTGTTTTACCTAATCCACATTAACAACATGTAAGATGGAAATTATCAGAGAGAGAGAGAGAGAGGGAGAGAGAGAGAGAGAGAGAGAGAGAGAGAGAGGACTCACTGATTCTCTAAAATAAGGAACTGCAAATGATTTTTCTTGTTTTGCTGCTTCACATTTATAATCTTCATATATGCTCATGATAAATTGATAAACTACTTTCATACAATCTGAAAGTGTTCCATCAATTTCATCCGTATCCCACCTGAAAAAAATAAATTAAAACCAGGTCAACTAATAGTTGCTTTTACTCTGTTCTTATGTAAAATCTCTATATGTTCTGATATGCTGTGTTTCATTTAATTTGTGTGCATACATTCTTCAATTAATATGTATGGCTACAAGCACACTACAGGAAAAGTGGTTTTTGTCATCAGAATTTTACCTATACTAAAGGATTGATTCTCACACCAAAGACTTTCGGTATTCATGAAAACAGTTTCTGACACACTTTCAAAACCTATACAAACGATGCTAAAGAGAATAACTTTGTAACCAACATTTTGTTCTTATACCAAATTTCCAAGGTCCCTATTTCTTGTAGTGTTAATTTAATATATCATGGAAGAAATGGATGCATAAATACTTGTACAGATGCACCCATTGAGAAAAGGATACTTATTGTGATCCTGAAATTGGAATTCCAGGACATTAACTTTTGGTCATTCATTATTTATAAATCAAAATTGAAACAAATTCATTATTCAATTTCAGTCTTTTTTTGTCGAAATTTTCAAAATTGCTCACATGACAATTGGAAATTCTGATGGGGTTGCTGAAAAATCTAACGTGACATCCAAATTCTAACAGTCACGTTAGCAATTTTGGAAAATTTGACAAAAAATGACTCTGAAATTGGAAAAAAATTAAAATATAGAGAATTAAAATTGGAAAACAGATATTTGGTTTTCAAAAAATGAAAAATGGCTTACATATAGGACCAAAATTGAAATTAACTTTTTTTTTTTTTTAATTGGACCATATTAAGACAAATTAGCATGAAAGTTTCATTCGATTTTTGTTCAAATCAAGTTTGAATCGAACTGTAATCAATAAATTGATTTGAGGTTTTGCTATGACTTATGGAGATGAGTGTTTGAACGTAAGAAACCTTTATTTTGGTTAAGTTTTGAGAAATATTGAATTTCGGGTGATCTTGAGGGTGTTATGACGGATGGAGGGATAGCTGTTATGGCGGATCTCAATCCAGACTTAACCAATTATGTTTGTTTCTACAGCAAAGAAATCTCCCTCCTCAAGCGATAGTAAAACCCTGAATTAACTTACCAATTTCAATTTAATTCAAGCTCAATTTGAGAGAGAATTGGACCGAAGCTTCAAATGTAAAAGCCCATTTCTTAATTACCCGATCTTGCATGCATTTATTTGAATTGGTTGAAGCATTTTCAGATCTTGGATACCCTATACAATTTGATTTCATAAACATTGTTTTTTTTTTCTTTTAATAAGGAGGATGAACAGATTTCACCCCTACCCTCCACGGTAACTCAAACCCAGGATCTATGCCTAGGTAGCATACGCCTTTTACCAATTTCATCAACATTGTTGGCCGTCATAACACCCTCAAGCTAACCCAAATTTTGATCTCATCTAAACATTAACCCTCTAAAAATTAACCAAAATATATGTTTCCTATGCCCAAAAACTCCCCTCCTCAGGCCTAAAATCAATTTATGGATTTCAGTTTATTCAAACTTGATTTGAGTGAGAACCAAATGAAATATTGAAAAACTTGAATTTGGAGAAGTTTGTGCTATTTAGTCTGAAATTGGGGACTTGAGACTAATTTGTCCTAAATTGGCTCAAATTTCAAAGCCCAAAAGTTTAATTTATATCCCTAATGAATGAGAAAAATTAGTGTCCAAAATGTTTGAAAATGAAAGATAAAAGGAAATATTGCTTGTTTTTCCAGCATGATCAGGTGATGCATACCTTTCCAATGTTTCCGTAAGAAGTTGAGCATCTTTAAGTGTAGCATAATTGTCATACGTGTCGTCAATAATCGTAACTAGTTTCACAGCTTTGGCAGCTACTATTCGAACACTTGAGTAGTGAGGTTCAAAACCAAATGCTAGGCCCCAAATGTAGCACTCTACCATTCTATCCCTTGCGTAAGGCAATTTGGACTTGAGATCAAATTTGTTCCACCACCTTTACAAGAACCAAGCAAAAATATTACATATACCACTTCTCCTTTACAACTTAATACCAATTTCTATCATTAATTACCATGAGATTCTAAAATGTCTTTCAATACTAAATCTAAATATACTTTTATGGAAATGAATGAAATCATGAACTATTCACATATAAATAATATAAAAACTATATTATTATTATTATTGATAATAATAATTATAGTAGTATCCAAAGATCATCAGGGTTAATTACCTCAAGAGTTGGCTGAGCTCCATCTTGTACATATTTTGCAAGAAATTGAAATTGAATTTTGCAAGCTTTAGAAGTTGTTCGTCCCGTGCCACATCCTTGGCATAGATGGCAATGTAATATCGTGCATTGAGGATTGGAATGCCCCGATGAAGGCACTGCTCTAGAGTGCGTTCCACTTTGTGTTTAAGCAGAGGAGATTGTAATAGTGGCGCCATACGAGTCAAGTGATGAAGTGTAAATGCCGAAGCCTCTTCTAAGATGTCTTCTCCATGAATCAGGGCTTGTGCTGCCTCATACAAGCTAAGTAGGCCCTCAACATCATCACTTAGGCTTTCTTTATATTTGTTGTTTTCGTCCAAATATTTCTTGAAAACACCTGTTTTATATAACACCCACAATCAAAACTACTTTTAGTTTCACTCATATTTGATCTAGTCATCAAATTAATCTCACACTTGAAATAATTGCCTAATTTATTTCTTAGATTTTAAAAAATATTATCAGATTTTAAAAATAATTTCGTAAACTTAAATTATTTAATTATATAATTTTCAAAATGTAGTATAATGATCAACATTTCTCTATTTTCTTAGTTGATATTTAGATTATCTGGAATAATTTTCATATTTAAAAATAATATTAAAATTTAAAAGAATACAAAACTTTAAATCTTTATTAAATAATTGGATTCCTAAATAATTTTAAAGAGTAATTAAAATATTGTCTCAATTTAAATGATTTATTTATAAAAAAATCGATCATAGTTTTTATTACTATAACTATACATTTTTTTTCAGATTTTGAAAGTCTAATCATAAAGATTTCTAATTATCAATTTTTTAGGATTAAACTTAGAGTCAAATCACAACATTTAGTGTTAGTGTTATATGTTGGTATTTCTTTGTTTCGTGTTTCTTGTTTCTATAAAATCTTTTAAGAGGAAATAAAATTTTGTTTTGAACCAAAAATATTAAAGGAAGAGATTGTTAGTGCTATATGTTGGCATTTCTGGTCATTTCTGATTTTAGGGTTCTGCACATGTTGAAGTGGTGAACGAGGTGCTGTATAAGATGTTGGAACATCTTTGGGAGGAATTTTTGAAAATTTCTTTTATTTTTACTTATTATGTGCATATTTTACTTATTCAAAAATCATCTACACACCGAATAATCATTTTGAACGAAAATAAAGGTTTCATGTGATAATAATCAAATACACTTTGATATGTAAAGAGTTTGATTAGAACTAGGATTCCTAATTTATATAAGATTTTGTTATCTTTTCGTATTAAATATTTTCCTGATATTTTGGGATATTTTAGTTGCTTTGTTGACCATATATTTTTATTCATTTAATAACTCTTTTTATGTGATCTAGATTTATCACTCCATATTTAATATTTTACTGAGCCACACATTTAATTTATCTATACTCTTATTCGTTGCAAGTTTATTTTCATTGAGAAGAGAGTAAAATTAAGATTTACTTAAAAATGATTTATATTATTTTACTGAAATATATTAGTGTATTACATAAAGGTATTAAATATACCACATAAATGTATAGTTATATCACAAAAATGTAGTACTTTATTTACATGAAGGTATTAGCTATATCAGAAAAAAGATAATACTAGCATAATTAAAAGCTATCACTATCATAACTAAAAAGTTTTACATATTTGAAAGAACACAAGAACACACGAGATAGAATGTGGGCATTGACAATTGGCACATATGAGCACGTAAAAAAAGGTCATGGGTCAGGTCAACCCTATCGCATGGATATAAGATCCATGCACCAAATGTATCGAAGTTTTTATATTTATGAATATATATAATCAGTGACGAACCCAAGGTTTTACAGAGGGGGGCCAAACTTATAAAAATTTTAATACAAAATAATTCTAGAAATAACATTAGAAATTAGTAACAATTTCAATAAAATCAATATATATATATATATATATATATTATAAAATAACAACATCCAAAATTAACAACTTCATTGTATTTCAACATGACAACATTAACATCAAAAAATAAATAATTCAAACACAATAATTAAACACCATTTTTTTTCATCTTTTGAAACTATTGCATAATAGTACATGACGAATCATGATAGCCAGGTGGTTAAATTTAAGTTTTAGGTTTGAGTCATCAAATATAAGTGATCAAATCCTTTGAATCTATTAAATTTATAAAAACAAAAAAAAAAGAGAAAAAAATAACATTTTTAAATACATCATTTTTATGTTATAAAATAATAATTCAATTAAATATCACTCATTCAATTACCAAGTAAACTAGTAATGATGTTGATTTTTAAGTTACAAAATAACATTCAATTTAATTAACTAGTATACAAACTATAAATCAACATTTAATTTTTTTTACAATTCTAACTCAAATCTAATAATCACATGAGAATGGTTAAACAATCAATTATAAAATAAAAAACTAAAATTAATAATTTATTTTACAATCACTTCATATTTCATAAAATCAAAATAATGATCATATTATATGCTCCCTAATAATTGATAATAAAAAAATTAAAATAAATCAATAATCAAAGAGAAAAAGTAAATAATGAGTTTAAATATGAAGAAATTATCTTAAAATTTGATGTCTCCAATGAGAATTTGATAATATTAAATTAAAATTAACTGATGTATATATTTTTCTTTTTCTTAATAATAATTAAAAATACCCAAAATGTAGTACCCCGGACTAAAAATGAAACATAATGGATTAATTAAATATTTAAACCTATAATTTAATAATTAATTGCGTATATGTTGACGTGCGTTTCAGATATATGTTTAAGGCTCGAGTTAGATCGATAATTTTCTTAGACTTGGAATATAGAATATTTTTATACCATGAGATGCGCAATGGAAAAACGAGAAGATAGAAATAAACTAGGGATCAATCGGAGACCCGTAGCTCAAATGACGAAGAAAAGAGCCAAATAAGAAGAATAGGTAAAACGAGAGGGTAAAATCCGGATGAACGGTAAACAGAAAAATAATATTTTAATGAATGGTAATTAAAATTTACTTGGTAAATAGTAACTTTGAAAATCTATAAATAGAGGCTTAGTCAATTCAAAATTCATAGTTTTTCCGAACGAGCCGAAAGTGACGAAAACACGTAAGTTTCTCTCTCCTCCCTCTTCTCTCTCTCTTTACTGTTTTCCACCACCGCCATCGGAAATAATTGGATTCCTAAATAATTTTAAAGAGTAATTAAATAATTGGATTCCATTGCTAGATCCATCTCCCATCTTTCCACCTTGGAAGATAGCTCATCAATCTTACTGCGGAAGGTGGCGAAGTCTTCATCAACAGTTTGTTTTTCTTCTCGCAACTGTTCGATTACCTCTTCCTCTTGCACCATTTCTTTGACTAAAGAAATGAGATATTTTTGAGCGGCAGCTAGGCGAGATATGTGCCTTTTGCATTCTGTTATCCTCTGTGATCCTTGCGAAGTGCTGGTCTTGGCTAATGCAGTTTTTTCTGGGAGTGTCACAGGAGAAGAAGGAGGAGTAGTATCTTGCAGAGTTTCGGGAATTTCGGTGGGAATGTTGGAACGAGGACGAAGAACCATTGATCGAGATTGAAGCAAAGTGGAAGGAGCAACCTTTCTTTTCTGAGCTGTCAAGGCAGACTCTCTCTCGGTTTCCGCATTATCAGCATCTCCAGTTAGGTCAACATGAGCTTGAGTGATTGGGAGAGATATGGGAGCAGGATGAACTGGCGAACTTTCAGGGGCAGTAGTCTGTGATAAGGATATGCCTAAAGGAGGAGCTGAAGGATCTCGATTGGTAAATAGATGAGCTTCTGCTTTTGCTCGATTACCTTGAGCTTGAGCAGGATCCACAACGTGTAGAGATACACGAACAGTAGTTTGTTCTTCCTTTGGAACATCCTTCATGAAGGAGAACCATTTGTTTATCGACATATCTACAAAATCGAATATGTTTAAAAGTTAGGCATATGTCGGTTATATATAAAAAAAAATGTGTGTGTATATACAACTTAAATCAAGTCCCCTGGCTATCTCGGCATTTGGATAAAAACCCCAATAGGCGAGTAAGGGCACGTCCGACGTCAACCCCACTATATTGAACTATCCTTTCCGAAATATAATGTTCAATTTGGCTATGGCCTGATCTAATCCTAAGATGGGAGTATTTACTTGAGGATTCAGGTATGTCACCTAGGGCGGTGTTGTGAAAGGGTTATCTTGAGGAGCTTTTATATACACAAAGGACTTTTCCCAAGAAGAACTCACCTTCTCGACACCCGAAGAGAGAAAGGTGGCTTTCTTATCATTAGCTCGGGGGGCCACATAAAATTGATAAGGATTTGGACTTCGGATAAGAAAACATGTTTTGAACCGGCGAGGAGTAGGTTCACTCCCATCCACTTGCATATTATATAAAAAGCGACAAAATATCGAATAGAATTGGGATAGAATTGGTTGGGATTTACACCATATGATCTGCTCATGGTGATGAAGAAAGGATGGATTGGTGGAACTAAACCTAGGGGAACATGTTCGAGGAACCAAGTTCGGAAATGCTCCGGTGGACTCTGTGGTCAATCTGAATGGTCCGGGATGGCTATTTCGTACCTTGCACCCTTATGATACCTACCCCGTAATAATTGTTTCAGTAAAGAGAGGTGTTTCTCGTTCACTTTTGGCGGACCGAACACTTCAGATTCCGACTTTTTTCGAGACTTCTTAGGAAGGGGGATTGGCGGATCATGTGAGGATTGGGAAACTTGTGTTTTCTTTCTCACGACAGGCAAGTTTTCTGTAGGAAGATTACTAATTTCTTCCTCTGAACCGAGCTCATCGTGCAAAGAGTGAAGAGAAGCAGAAGAAGTTATCAATGGATGGAAATATGAAATGTAAGCAAAATGATTAAGGAAAAAAGAGTACCTGAAATTGCTTGAAGAAAGAGGAATCCTTGAACCCTAGAAAGAAGAATATGCAAAAGTGTTTTTTGAATACTGATGAGGGTATTTATAGACGATCTTTAGAGGTATTTGAAAGGTTTCGATATCAGGGCCATTGATTTTGAAACGAAGCGAGGGTTCAGATTAAAGGAAGCCTTTTTTGATTTTCAATCTCTTCAATCAAGACGGGAAAATGTGGACGCGTGTCTCACCCAAAACGTGCTGGATACGCTTCATTTTTCGTAAAGATTGAAAAGATAACTCTAGTTCATTTTTCGATGTGTGTGCACACACACATCATTTCGGGGGGAGTGGTTGATATAGTCGAAATGAGTATCTCGTTCAGATCATTTGAAATGCTATTATATTAATACGAAATGAATTATTATCTTGTATAAGTTAACTCGAGCAATATATTTCGAAGATGCAAATAATAGAATATCTCGCTAGGCTTAAGGTAGATTCCTAGATCCTTGAATCTTTATTCTACATTTCGAGATAATGACGCCGAGATACATTTATGTAGACGGGAAAGCGTACTCCAGTTCGAATATTTCATCTCGCTAATAAAGATGGCGAGATGCTTTATTTTATTTCGAACCCACGTTCTCAAGCCTTAATAATTGTTCTTCGTTAGTGGCTTAGTGGTGCTATATTTTAGGAGCAGTTAAACCATTTTGAATCTAGGTATAAATACCATTTTTTCCTAATGAAATAGGGGAGAACACATATATTCAGAAAAGAGAAAGAAAAAAGGATTTGATAGCAGAACACTTGTGAAGAAGAAGGATGGAAGCATTCGGATGAGGATGGATTACCGAGAGCGGAACAAGCGGACCCTAGAGAACAAGTTCCACTGCCTCGAATGGAAGATCTTTTTGATCAATTAAGATGTACCAGTGTGTTCTCGAAGATTGACTTAAGGTCTGGATCTCACCAGATGAAAGTCAAAGTTGTGGATTCATCTAAGACAACATTCAGGATAAGAAACGGCCACTGCGAGTTTGTAAGTAATACCATTTGGACTGAGTATGCCATTTGGACTGAGTAATGCTCCAGCTGTCTTTACGGATTTGATGAACCGCGTTCTCCATCCGTATCTCGATCTTTTCGTCATCATAGTCGTTGATGATATTCTCATCAATTCGTGCGATAGAACGCACCACGAATCATATCTCAAGAATGCGTTGGAGATTCAACGAAAGGAGTTGTCGCATCCAACAAGAGTATCAGAGTGCTATTCGATAACTTTCCCCTCGTTTTTTCAACTCTTTCTCTTTCTCTCTCTTGTTCTCACTCTCTCTCTCTCTCTTTATTCTTTGTTCTTGACTGAAGACGAACTTATATCTTAGACGGAAGAATATGACTTTTCAGCGCCACCTATTCATCATCCTACCCCATAAGTAAACGGTGAAGATGAGAAGTATATAGGATGATTAATAAAATGATCAGTACTATGAGCTGAAGAAAGAGAAGAATAGGAAACAGAAGTGTGATTCAGTTAGGAAGGATTGAGAAAGAATTGGAAAAACTCAAGACTGACAAAAGTTCTGAACATAGAGCTTAGCCAAATAATCAAGGCTTGCAAGTTCCTTGACGAGAAATGGAAGGAAAGAAGCAACAAGAAAATAAGGGGACGAGAAATGGAAGGAATGAAGCCTAACACTCACTCGTCCATCCAAATTTCCCACTTTTTCAAAGCACTTTGAAGAACGGAAAACTACGCTCTGCTAGCTTCGAAATGAATCTGCTAAGAGCTATAACTCTTCCGGTTAACGTCTGGACTTCCCTTAGAGTTCTTGGTGGAGTCATATCCAGAATGGCTTGTACTTTAAGGGGGTTAACCTCAATACCTTTCCTGATAACCATGTAACCCAAAAATTTACCGGCTCGAACTCCAAATGAACATTTCGCAGGATTGAGTTTCATCCCATAACAGCGGATTGTACATAAAGTCTCTTCCAAATCTGATGCATGTGATTCAGCTCGCACACTCTTGACTAGCATATCATCAACATATGATTTCATATTTCATCCCAATTGATCTTTAAACATCTCGTCTATCATTCATTGATATGTAGCCCCTGCATTCTTCAATCCAAACGGCATCACCGTATAACAATATGTCCCAGATGATGTGATAAAAGAAATATTTGGTTTATCCTCTGGATGCAGAACTATCTGATGGTACCCTTGTGCTGCATCCATCATGCTCAATAGCTCACATCCCGCAGTAGCATCAACTAACTTATCAATCAATGGCAAGGGATAATGATCCTTCGGACAAGCTTTATTCAAATTCCAAAAATCTATACACATTCTCCATTTATCTCTTGGCTTAGGTACCAATACTACATTGGCTACCCATTTAGGAAATTGGATTTTCTCAACATGTCCAATTTCCAGCAATTTCTGAATTTCTCTCTCAATAACTTCATTTTGTTGGGCTCCAAAATGCCTCATCTTTTGCTTTACTGGCTTAGCATCCGGCCTAATGTTTAATCTGTGCATAGCTATATCGGGATCAATTCCTGTCATGCCTTCTGGTTTCCAAGCAAATAAATCAACATTTGATCTCAACACCTCGACAATATCTTTTCTCAATTCACCCTCTAAATGACTATCGATCTGGACAACATGATTAGGTATGAGTTCTACACTCATCAATTCTCCTGGCTCAAATTCAGAAACCCGCGGTTCTTTCCCTTTTCGCCTTTCCTTTTCCAATTCTTAATCTACTTCATTTCGTTGACAAATCACCCTCTTTCTAGATTCCGAATGTCTTATAGCTGCTACATAACACCTTCGAGCAGCTTGTTGATTGCCCCGAACTACTCCAACTCCCGTTGTTCTACCATTTTCATCATTTACTGGAAATTTCATCATCAAGTGGGCTGGTGGAATGATTGCAGCATATTCAGTTAAGGATGGCCTGCCCAATATTACATTATACTGCGAAGGAGTATCTACAAGCAAGAAAGTAATAGTCTTAGTCTGTCTCTACAATTTTTCGCTAAGTACCATGGGCAATTGCACCTTCCCATATACATTAACTGAATCTCCTGAGAAACCATATAGCGATGTCCCAACCGGCTTGACTTCTACTGATGATCTCATCTTCTTGAAGCAATCTAAAAACATATTATCCACCGAACTACCTATGTCCACAAAGACCCTCTCGACATTAAATCCCCCTATCTCAGCGGTAATCACCATGGCATCAGATTGAGGTGATTGAATATTTACTATATCATCCTTTCCAAATTCTATAATTGTCTCCCGTAAGATGGTATACACTCCCTGTTCTTGTCGAATAGAATTTAAATGAGATTTTCTGGCACGATTTGAATCCCCATCAGTAGGTCCACCCATAATCATGTGAATGGTCGGTCGTCCTTCCTGAACTTGTTGATCTTGATGAGGAAGAACTGGTGCAGGTGGATCAATTCGGGGATTATACCATCTCCCATGTATCCTTTGTTCTCGCTGGGGTTCTTCTCTAACGTTTCTCCTATTGTTATCTTGTCGAAATCGAGCTACATATCTTGCCAACTTATTTTCACGGACTAATCTCTCCAACTCATCTCTAAGATGTGTGCACTCATCAGTTCCATGCCCATACTCATTATAAAATTGGCACAACTTTCCATTCCTAAATGTTGGAGGATTTCTCGGACTAAGAGCCCAAGATGTCGGCCACCGCAATTGGGGATGATTCCAAATTTCCATTAATAATTGTCCAGGTGGTAATGTCAACTGAGTGTAAGCATCATACCTAGGACCTCTTCTCATCTCCGTTCGAGTATTCGACACCAATCATTTACCTCGTGAGTCTGATTCTTTCTTGGTCCTGTTCGAATCTCTTGTTTTCATTTCTTGAGATACAACTCCTTTCTTAATACGAAGTGCTCTCTGAAGTAAATCATCAAAAAAATTTGGCATCTTCTTCACCAATGAAGCATGTAGATCTCCCTCTTTGACCCCTTGCATAAAGGCACTGGTAACTAAATCGTCTGAAGCCTCAGGGGATTCTAACGTAGCTGCAGTGAATCTCTTTACAAAAGCCCTTAAAGATTCATTTTCTTTTTGTTTAACTCCAAACAACATTTGTGTCGACTTCATCTGCCGTCGAGATCCAACAAACTGATGCAAAAAGAGAGATGATAATTGATCAAAATTACGAATGATCCCATCCGACAACTGACTGAACCATGTCTGTGTTGATTTCGTCAAAGTGGTAGCAAAAACTCTATTTCACACCATCCGTATAACGATGTAACAATGCCATATTCTCGAATCTGCACAAATGATCCCATGGATCCGAGGTACCATCATACTCAAAATTTACTAGCCTAAAGGAAGCCGGCAACTCATCTTCCATCACATTTTTTGTGAAATGATTACCTCTCATTCCCCGAGAATTCACCCTAAAAGTATTCCTTACCTCCTTGATCTCTCTTTGCAAGTCTTCTACCCTTTCAGATAACTCATCATGCAATCGCCTTTTACCTACAGGAGATAACGGACAACTTTCTCTTTCTTCCACATGCCTTTTTTCACCTCGTCTCAGTTCCTCCTGTTCATCTGTATCATCCTGATGTGATCCCAAAGGGCGTTTATCTAGAGCCTTTCGAACAGCCGTAACAACTAGCTCAGACAATTCCTCCCGGGTTAAAGTAATGGTATCTTGACGAGGATGATTTGGAACAACATTCGGTTTTCCTGTCTGGTTATCATTCAGTATAGTCCTCGAGCTTTCTCCAACCTCTCTTCTTCTTCTAGAGTTTCATGTATCCACCATGATCACAATGATAAAAACTCACGTCTTAGACTAAAATCTTCCCACAGACGGCGCCAATTTGTTCTGCTATCAAATCCTTTTTTCTTTCTCTTTTCTGAATATATGTGTTCTCCCCTATTTCATTAGAAAAAAATGGTATTTATACCTAGATTCAAAATGGTTTAACTGCTCCTAAAATATAGCACCACTAAACCATTAACGAAGAACAGTTATTAAGGCTTGAGAACGTGGGTTCGAAATAAAATAAAGCATCTCGCCATCTTTATTAGCGAGATGAAATATTCGAACTGGAGTATGCTTTCTCGTCTACATAAATGTATCTCGGCGTTATTATCTCGAAATGTAGAATAAAGATTCAAGGATCTAGGAATCTACCTTAAGCCTAGCGAGATATTCTATTATTTGCATCTTCGAAATATATTACTCGAGTTAACTTATGCTAGATAATAATTCATTTCGTATTAATATAATAGCATTTCGAATGATCTGAACGAGATACTCATTTCGACTATATCAACAAGAAACACTGGAACTCCTCATGGCGACATGCTCGGTCTAATGAAGCCTTTGTCCCCAAAGTTCTCGTAACTGAACCTTCCGTTCTCGTAATTCCTTTGGTAACATGTCCATGTATTTCTTGATCACTGACTTCTTCTCGATAGTAGTCGGTTCTCTCTCGGGGTTCACCATGTTGACCAACCAAGCTTCGCAATTTCTCTTGCTAAGCATCTTGGTTGCTTTCATGGCCGAGATAATCCTTGAGTTGTCTTTAACTCGTGTTCCATGGAATGTGGACTCCAGTTTACCCGATTCTTGAAAGACGATCTTCCTTGCACGACACTTGATTACCGCATGGTCGGACTCTAGCTAGTTTATTCCCAAGTTATGTCAAAATCCTTCATCTCTAAAGCGTGGAGATCAGCTAGAAGGATCTCATCCTCAAAAGCAATCCTAAGGTGACGATATAGGTGTTTTATCCTTACCGTCTTTCCTAAAGGATAACTAACTTCTAAGGTTCAAGCGACTATCCTACCGTTTTCATGCTTCAGCAAAAATACGGATGTTGACAGATATGAAGGAGTATTTCACTCCAGCATCAAACAGGATGTAAACAGGTATATCACATACTGGTAACGTACCTGTCATCACCTCAGCTCCCTCTGCAGCTCCTAAGCGGTTAAGGGCGTAAGCCCGTGCTCTGCCCGCCACCGGCCTCGAGTTTCGAGACCTCGGACAGTTGGTCGCTATGTGCCCCGGTGCCCCGCAAGTGAAACAGTTCCGTGCTTCTGGCTAACACAATCCCGTGTGTACCTTTCTGCATCTTGGGCACGGGTTCGCGAGTTGGGGATAAGGAAGGAGTAGAGCATTGTTTGCCCTTGAAAACTTATATGGGATAAAATCCTGACTCGGGCCAGTCCACTTTCTCTTGACAGGAGCAGAGAGAACTTTCTCGAGGGATGCAGCATCCAAACCCATCCGGGAGGTGATCTCCTGGGCTCTATCGATGACACTTGCATAGGTCATCGCTCCTTGCCCAACCAGAATCGAGCTAATCTCCATACGAAGGCCCTTCTCAAATTTTCGGGCCTTCTTGAGATCGGTATCCACCAGATGTGGGGCATACCGGCTCAGTTGGTTGAACCACCTCTCATAATCTCCCACAGTTGAACTTTCCTATCGGAGGAGATGAAGGAATTCTGTCTTTTTCTTGTCCCGGTAGGACTGAGGGATGAAGTGATGAGATACCACTTCCTTGAACCCTTCCCAAGTCATTCTCTCTCTCTCTGTGTAGACAGCAAAGTTCGCTCGTACGAGTCCCACCAGTGACTCGCCTCCTCAGTGAGCTGGAAGATGGCACAGCTGACCATCTATTCCTTGGAGCACGTTAGGTGCCCAAACAATCGGTCGAGTGACCTTAGCCATTCTTCCGCGTCAGATGGTTCCCCTTTCCCATTAAAAGTTGGCGGGTTAAACTGCCGGAACTGTTCATAGATGAGATTCGGGTTGGTCCTTGCTGGCTATGGTGCGGCCCGGGTTACTTCAAAGTGTTGCGCTAACCCCCTCATCACTGTAACCAAATCCCCTATATTGGCGTTCTTCTCACGTTCCGGCTGGTTGGCCGGCTGCGGTTGCTCCTTTTGAGGTCTTCCTCTCGACATAATTCTATTACGATATATATATGTATAAGTCATTGAGATTACATAATAATACTTTAGGTATAAGGAATAACACGGTACACGTGAAAAGACGTAAACATATACTCCTTAAGATAAACGAGTAACTATACGTTCATAATACATAAGAACATAATAAGGGTAGCACTACACCATATCCAAAAGGTGTATGTACACGATCCATAATATATCAACTACCCTATACATATACATATAGAATACTAAAAGTTCATCGTTTGTATTCTATCTCTTGGCAGTCTTTGAGTGAGTGAGAGAGAACGCTCAAGCATCGCCTGTTCCTGGCTTTGGCCTTCGTGTTGCAGTTATTAGATCCTTAATTTTCCAACAGTTAACTGCAATGTGTCCCAGTCTTCCACACTCATAACAATTTCGGTTTCCTTGCTTCAATGTTGCCGCCTTTGAGTTTGGTGTGATAGCTGGTGGGTTTCTAGACCTTGGACAGTTTGTGGAGATGTGTCCTGGCACTCCACACTGGTAGCAACTTCGTGTCTCTTGTTCACACGGTCCCCTGTGTAATTTCTCACACTTGGAACAGGGGTTCCCTGACCTTGGTGATGTAGCCACTAGATTTCTAAACTTCTGGCAGTTGTATGCCTTGTGGCCCGGCTCCCTGCATTTAAAGCAGTCTTGGGTCCCTTGGAGACAGGGCCTCTTGTGCATCTTCCCACACTTGGGACAGACATTCCCTGGCCTAGGCGTAGGGAGAAACTGGACATTCTTGGCTCGTGGGAACTTATGAGGGCCCAAGTCTTGACTAGGACCGATCCATTTCCTCTTTCCTGTCGCCACCTCCAATCTCTTTGGTGGTATCACGTCTAAGTAGAGGGGAAAAACAATCTCTTGAGCTTCCTCAATGATCGCAGCATAGGACATTTCACCATGTCCTGCCAGAATAGAGTCGATCTCCCAATGAAGACCCCTCTCAAAGTGTTGGACCTTCTTAGCATTAGTGTCCACTAAATAGGGCACATACCTACTTAATCGGTTGAATCTATTCACGTATTCTTCTACGGAGGTGGTCTCTTGACGAATACGTATGAAATCTACCTCTTTTTGGTCACGGTATGACTGAGGCAGGTATTCCTGTTTAATCACTTCTTTGAAGATTCCCCAGGACATGACACTCCTAAATTCCAGCGACATGGTCATTTCTTATGTCTCCCACCAATAACTGGCTCCTTTGGTGAGTTGTAAAATGGCACAGGAGATCTTCTACTCCTCTGTGCATGTCAAATGTCCAAAGAGTTGATCCAACGTCCTTAACCACTCCTCAGCTTTGATTGGTTCTCCTTCTCCGTTGAAGGTCGGTGGATCGAATTGTCGAAACTGTTCAACAATTCGGTTGGCATCATTTCTAAATGATGGTGGCGGCATAGTTTGTGTGGTCTCATATTGTCGAGCCAAGCTTCTCAGTACAGACTCCAAGCCTCTCCTTGCGGTGTTTACGTCGTGGTAAGATGATTCTCCATCGACGGCTTATCCCTTCGTGGTCGACCTCGTGGCATATCGTTCTATAAACGACATAAGAAAACTAACCCTTATAATGCAGATATTAGAAATGGTAGGGAAGGATAGGTGCGGGATCAGCCTGTCTTACCCTATAAAACGGTCTCAATATCGCTGGTGCATTTTAAGAGGACCACCAAACCTCAACAGAGTAGTGAAGGGGGGAGACAATTTTTTACGGTCCATAGGACCCTTCGAACATGCAATGTGAATCGAAGTCCTTTCACAATATATAGTATAGCACAACACGTATATTCACAACATTTAGTATTCCTTATTCATGCTTCATAATAGGGAAAACTGTAAACACATTAAGATTTAGAAATTACCCCCACCTTGTTCGGTGGTTACCACGTGAGTAGCGAGTACCAAAGATCTCGTGTCTCAGATATTGTGTCTCAAATCTCGTGTCTCAATTCCCATGTCTCAAAGTTCAATCCAATAAGTAGCCTACATAAGTTATGGTGTTCTTAGATCCTTAATAATATATAAATAAAGTTATAAAACGATTTCGGAGGAAAACGATCGTAAAAGGTGCGTCGGATCGAGAGATCTCAAAATTGAGGTTGAATAAATAAGGGTGAAAGTTCAGTTCATAAGGTTGAGATGAAAGAGGATGAAATAAGGGTTGCAATGCAAAAAGAATGAGCTCAATCGGAGTTGAAACGAGCTAGAACGGAGCATTTTAAGATTGAAGGGTATTTTGGTAATTTTGGTCAAAGGGTTGACTTTGACCGGGCCCACAACCCTCGGTCAATGATATCTCATCAACGACGACTCGATGTTGACGTACGATGGAAAAAAAAAGATTCGGATCGAAAACACGGCGTCGCGTGCGACGGGGCACGCGCGCACTCGGCGCCGGGTGAAAAATCCGGTGGGCTTAGTGCATCACCCGACAGCTGCCGAGTTTTCTCGGCAGCAGGCAACACGGCGCTCGGCAGCTGCCGAGTTTTCTCGGCAGCCTCGGTCCCCGGTGCTCCCGTCGCCCGCGCCCGCGCGCTACCCGGCTCTTATTGCCCGCGCCCGCGCGCGCCCGTCTTCCCAGCACCGTGTCCCAGCGCGCGCACCCGGCCCCCGGCGCCCAGCCCCGCCCGCACACCCGGCCCCCCGTCGTCCAGCCCCGTGCGCGCATCCCGTCCCCAACGCGCACATCCCGTCCCCGACGCACACCCCGACACCCGAGGCTCGCCCACCATCGTACACCCGACACTCGGCGCACCACCACCAGCACAGCTGCCGGTCGGCGGCGGCAACTCCGGCGACTTTTCCGGCGATGGAAAAAGAAAGAGAGAGAAACTTACTTGTTTACGTCGCTTTCGTTTTCATCGACCGAATGAAAATTTTGAATTGAATGAGCTCCTATTTATAGATTTTCAAAGTTACTATTTACCAAGTAAATTTTAATTACCATTCATTAAAATATTATTTTTCCGTTTTACCGTTCATCTGGATTTTACCCTCTCGTTTTACCTAGCCTTCGTATTTGGCTCTTTTCTTCGTCATTTGAGCTACAGGTCTCCGATTGACCCCTAGTTTATTTTTATCTTCTCGTTTTTCCGTTACGCATCTCATGGTATAAAAATATTCTATGTTCCAAGTCTAAGAAAATTATCAATCTAAATCGTGCCTTAGCATATATCTGAAATGCACAATCGACACATATATAAATAATTATTAAATTATAGGTTTAAATATTTAATTAATCAATTATGCTTCGTTTTTTGTCCGGGGTGCTACAGGTGGTACTTGGTTCACTCCTCCATCAACACCTTGATTGTTTGGTACTTGCACTACTGGGTTATCTTCAGCTATCCGAGTTTGAGCGAATAGCTGTCTTCGTGTTTTACTACGTCTGCACGTTGCTTCAATCTCCGAATCTAGTGCAATCAAGTTTGCCTTTTTAGAGCGAGTGTTCATGCACAATCTGAAAACATCTAAAAGACAAGTATCATATACTCTCTAGAAAATCAGAAAAATAAATAAAAATAAATCCTAGACTAAAAATAAAAACAAAATTCGAATATTAATTATCCTAAACGCCAATCCCCGGCAACGGCGCCAAAAACTTGTTCACTATTTTCTGTTAGCTACTCTCGCAAGTGTACGGTGTAGGGTGTAGAAGTGGTAAGCAAGGTCGATCCCACAGAGACTGGCTATCTAAGCACTAACTAATTACTCAAATTCAATTCTCAGTTTTATCTAGGGAAAACAAATCACACTGATTGCAGATTAATTCAATAGAGAAGTAACAAAGCAGATAAATTCACTCAAGAATAATAGATATCTAAGACAAGTTCTAGGACATGCTTTCATCTAATTCTCATCAAAACATCACTTTAATCAATTCAAGTTCATTAATCAATCATCCAATATGAACAATCACATATGTCGAATTAACAGTTCTCCCGAGTCAGTTAACCAGTTGATTATTATGCCACCAGAGGTATACCTACTCAATCTGATTGAAACATAACAACTCCCAAAAGTACTTAAGATTGATTTCTCATCACATAAATTCCTTAATCTCCCGATCTAAGTTTTTTTATGTATCATGTGTTTATTCTTCCATAATTAAATCTCATCTCCCAAATTTTGATCTAATTACTAAAACATGCTTAATTACCGACCGGACAATCAAACAAGCAATCAATTCATAAACACACAAATAGGATAAACAATCACGAACTTTGAATTGAAATTAAAGATCCATCAAGATTCGAATTAAATTACTAACAAGCCCTAGAAACCCTAGAAAATTAGCTAGACATGATGATAAACAAACTCATAGACAAGATTGGAAATATCATATCTACTAAAATCTAACAAAAGAAGAAATGATAAAAAACTCTATTAGACGATATCGCGATTCCTCGATCTCTTGAATCCTTCTTCCAATCTTCTCGCTGCTTCTCAAACTATCGTGTTCTTCTCTATGAATCTCTCTCTTAATTTCTCTCTATCTATATTCGTTCTCTCTCTTCATGTTGAGTATTTATATGGCTTTGGGAGTCTTCCAAGTGAAGTAAGAGGTGAAAACACTCCAAGAAAACCAAAACTGTACGAGTTCCTGTTCACCCGGGCATGGTCGTGCCCCACAGTACGGTCGACCGTGCCCTCCCAAGAGGTCACTGGCTTTTGCATGGAGTTGACCGTGCCCCACAGAACGGTCGTGCCCCGTCACTATACAATGGCGCACGGTCGTGCTACATGGCACGACCAGATCGTGCGCCACCAATTATTCCATGCGTTCTCGTATTTCACTTCTATTCTTCCTCATTTTTCCGTGATTCTTTCCTTGATCATCAATTACACTTGAAACTTGCACTTTTCTCATCAAAATCATGAAACTAAGCACAAACACGTCAAATACAACTTATACGATATAATATCAGAAATCACCATAAAAATGTATCTAAACATATCCACATGAATACATAAACATACACAAAAATACGTGAAAAACGACACTTATCAGTTAGGAAATGATGTGATGTGTACTTGAAAAATGACTCAAAATAACAAACGGGAAAGTCGAGGCAAGAGTTGGACTCTTTCTCCATAAAATGAAATTGCTACATATTCAGTGATTTACGGTCTATGACAAACGTCCCCAAGATACAACGACTACTAACTTAAGGATCGCAGAACAACAATCCAAAAGTTTTTCGACGAACGAAAAAGATATTTGGAACTTTCTAAGACAAGAGCTGAGAGGACTATAATTGCCAGAATGCTATGAATGCAAATTATAGTGGAGTAAATGAACTGAATGAATGTGTGGTGTATTTTCATAAGAGACACCTTTTAATTTGAAATAATGTCTTTTCATAATTAGACACTTTTTGGTTTGAATTGAAGTCTTTCCATAATTAGACACTTTTTCAAATGAAATAGTATGTCTCACAAAGTTATGGATTAGTTGCATCCCTTTTATTTTGGTTGCATTAATTCAATTCAAACTCACGCATTTTCACAACTTCACACCTTTTAAAACTTTCACACATTTTCAATTTAAGTTGTCAACTTAAAACATTAATTTCTCATTCATCCGAAATTGGATTTGAGAAAATAAATACTCTAAATTTATCTACTCAAAATGTAGATTTCAAATTTGCAACTTATTTTCATTTCTAACAAACGAAACGTTATGAAAAAATTGGTAAAAGATTGGTCAACACCAACTTTTTCAAACCAATTTCCAACAACATGTCTATTAATATGTCAATATGATGCGTCTCTATTTGTATATATTTTATCATCATAATTATCCTTGGTTATAATCCATTTGTGCTTTAATTGATTTAATTATTATTGTTATTTGTAGGAATTGATTTTGGTGGACTTTGAAGAGAAATTGAGTTAAAGAGTGCATTTTGAGTTTAAGCTGTGATGTGGGCTTGGGAAAGAGATATCAATTAGGCCCAGCTGAGTTGATGGTGGAGGAATGTCCAAAAAGAGTTTTAATCCAATTAAACTCTTATCTTTATAATAGATTTGTATATCTTTTTAGATTAATAGAGTTTTATTAGGAGTAGGAGATCTCAGATCAAAAGATATTATTTTATCACGATATTTTTCAATACGCGATTTCTCTCTCCTAACTCTCTCTAGCGCATACACGCTAGTTTTCTCAATCGTTCTTTTTTTTTCTTCTCTATTCTCAAGACGAATATTGGATATTTTTATGGAGATGATTAATCAAAACATGAGTGGCTAATTTCCCTCTCTGATTCAAGGGTCGTTTAATACGATTGCTATCACCGTGAGGTTTTGTGCTTAATTTAAATTCTTATTTTAATTCAAGTATTTGTTGATTCATGATTTAATTCTATACAGTGATATATAATTTGGGTTGATCTGACAATTTGATTTGAATTATATATTGTTAATGCTATCAATGAGTTCTCTCTTATATGTTGTTGGGATGTATGATTGATGAATGATTGGTATTTAGTAGCAATAGGTTGATTATGCTTTTGCTGGGATTGTGTAATTGTCTAATCAATTAACGGGACTAACGGAACCATAGGCTTTGTAATTGTAGCTATCTTGATTATTAGGTTCTAGGTTTCAGTTTAGGTTTAACTGTTTTCACAAGAGCTTAACGCGGTTGTTAATTAATTTGGATCGCGACCAACTTAGTTAATGACTAGATTTGATTGGATGCTGGGTTTGATCAATTAAATTGGGAAAACATGAACTTCTCTACGGCTTCATGTTTAGTCTAAGGTTAAATGCTTGAATGTGCAAGATGATGTTTGTAGCCTATGATCAGTGATGCATTCGAATATCGACACCCTTGAATCGGAGTTTCGTAAGATTTCTTATTCACCTCTTTATTTTCATCATTTGTTGTTTGTCTTCCCTTATCTCTTTTTGTTTGCTTGCTTAGTTTAGTGTTAGTTTCATTAGGTTAATTGATAATAAAAAAAAAACCCCTTTGGTTCGTTTACACTCAAGAGAATTAAGTCCTATTCCCTGGGGATCGACTCTACTTTCCATTATACTCGTGCATTTGCTCATTCGAAGTAGGTTTTTATTTTTGTTGGTTTGACAACCAATCACAATATGATTTTATGTCAAAAATATTAAAATTATAATACTGGAGGTTCATAGTTCTCATTAATAACGATGTATGTTATTTACTTATTCATCTATTTTTTAACATATCAAAACTTTTATACACCTGGTTAAATCCATGCACTCGGGTCGACCCGACCCACCAGACGGCACCATGCACTGCCACACGCCTGTACAAACTTGTACAAACTCGCTATCGAGTGTTATATCTTTATGTTATGTTAGTCATACGTTTTAGTAGTGATAATCATACATTTATATTATGTTAGTCATACCTTTATGTAATGACAATGTGTAGAAGAGACGAGTGTTCAGGTTGGGTTGGATGGGGAAGAGAAGGGCAACAATAGTTGCAGCTCCATGGTTGTCACTTACTGCACCAATAAGATGTGTGGCATCAACGATAGAGCGGGTGAGAGCAGCTACAGTTGAAGAGACTCGAGCTAGATTGGAAAGTGATATGGAAGCTCGCCTTGAATCGAGTTGCATGTCGATCGAGGCTCGGATGCAGACACAAATGTATGATTAGATTGCTAGATCCCTCGCCATGTTTTAACCCAATTACAAATACAACTCTCCTTGACACTGGATCTACAACTCCGACGACTCTGATGTGGATATGTAAGAGCACAAAGGTGGTGATGCTGGCGAGGAGCGAGGAGATTAGTAGACATTGTATATTTTGAAACAATTTGATATACTTTTGATTAATTTGTTTTCTTAAAAAATTTGATTTATAATTCGTTTCGAATTTGTAAAATATTTCGGTAGTTTATTTTTTTCTTGTTATTTATGATTCAGAAATTTCTTAATTTGAGTGATATTTTTTATTTAATTCCTTAGGGATTAAACAATTTATAATAATTATCGATGGACTTTTCCATAATATCAAATTTTAATATATTTTTTTTAAATTACCGATTTAGCAATTACTGTCGGAAATATTGTGTCGGTATAATATGTCCTTTTTGTAAAGCTTACCAATAGACAATTCCCATTGCATTGGTAATTTTAAATTCCATCAATAATTTGGTGGAAACTTTTCTACAAAAATATTATGACATTTCGTTGTTACAACTAATATTTCTCACGTACAACAACGTATTATGATTTCTATAGTTAAATTTTAAAGATTATTATATCAAGGTACAATAAACTTCATATTTTATAATTAAATTATAATTAAAGAAATACAATCAACATATATAAAAATTAAAAAAAATGTTTATAATAATAACTAAAAATAATGATTAATTCAAATATAATCAATACATAAATACTAAAACTAAAAAGGAACATAATACTAACATTAAATGAATCAAAAGATTCAATATATAATTGGATTTTAATTTAATTTTATATTTTTTAAGGATTTATTTTTTCTTAAATTTTACTTTTGGACCACGGTCTTTATATTTACTCGCATGGTCATAAATTTTTCGTGGATTTTATATATTGTCATCTCTCAATCAATAACCCAAGGAAAGCGAATATTTAGATTATTATCTTTTATGTATGGTTTATTTTTCAATTCTTCGGAATCATTAGTTTTGTTGTAGTTAATTTACTCGTTTTTTGGTTGAACATTTCACTAATTTACTTTGTGTACGTCATTAACTTTATATTCACAAATATAGTATATCTTTTCAGATTTTTATGTAAAATTAAGGGGAAAAATGTTGTTTAGTCCTTTATGTTTGACCATTAGATTTTTATTCCTCTATCTTTCACATTTTGATAATGATATTTTTTAAACATAGAGGACTAAAAAGAGATTTTATTTTACGGAAAATCACTATATATTATGACATAGAGGATTTTATTTTATAATTATGACAACTTTATAATGATATATTTTAAACATAGAGGACTGAAAATCAAAATGTGAAAGATAGAGGACTAAAAAAGATATTCTTTAAATATAGAGAACTAAAAATCAAAAGGTGAAAGATAGAGGACTAAAAATCTAATGAGCCAAGCATAGAGGATTAAAAAAAAAAATTCCCAAAAATTAATTCTAACCTTAGTTAGAATAAATAAATTAACTGCAAGAGATTTTATTTTACGGAAAATCACTATATCCAAATCAGAGTTTTGAAAATCTAAATATATATATAATTTTTTTTTAATTTTTTAATTTTTGACTTTTTTATTGTAATCACATGAAAAACTCATGCGATAGGATTAGTAGAAATAAATATAAATATGGGCAAAGCATTATATAGTTTAAATGTTTATATTAATTAAAATTTGAATAATGCATAATTGTAGATTTGTAGTACATTGTTTATATTAGCTTTATGAATTATTTGGAAGAGATCAACTTCATACAGATACAAATATTTATATAAGTATGTATGTGTGTGTATATATATTATAGATTTATGGTGGTAACTTATGAATATGGAAAGCCACAATTTTTTACTCTTTTTTAAGATATTTGATTTCATATTTTTGTGCCTTTTCGAATTCAAAGATGGAACGGCAGTATACATATATCAAAGATGCTTTTCTGTATTTTTCTGCAACTTCTTGAAATTTGCAAAATTTTTTGGAAACACAAACACATTGAATCTCTAAAATCGGTAAGCAGATTTCCAATATTGGAATATTCTCTTAGGCTGGAAATTCGATTATTTTATTTATAGTTAAAGTCTTCTTTCCATATATAGATATAGATATATAGATTATTACGATAGAATATTTCGCTGGTAATGTGACGAGATTATTTTTCCATCGGCAATTGTGTGCTGATTGTTCACTAATTTATTTTCGTTATTCCCGTAAGTGTATGATGTAAATTATGGAGTAGTGAACAAAGTCGATCACACAAAGAATTGAATTAAAACCTGATTAATTACTCAAATTTAAAACATATCTTATCTAGGTAGCCGAATATTAAGATTTTAAATAAATAACTGAAATAAAATATAACAACGAATCAACATGATAAACCAATACAACAAACATAGGTTTTAAAATATGTTTTCATCTAATTTTTAACAAAATATCACTTTGACCAACCAAGTTTATTAATTATTTCCCTATATATATAAGCAATCACAATTAACAAATTAACTATTCTTCCGTATTAATTAACCAATTGATTATATGCTACCAGAGGTATCCCTACTTAATCTGATAAAACAAATAGTAAGTCTTATGTGAGACCGTTTCATGAATCATATTACGTGAGATAGGTCAATTCATAACCTACTCATCACAATTCATATGTAAATGAGTGAAAATGAGTTTAGTATATGGGTAAACAAGATCCGTCTTACGGAAACTATCCATGAGACCGTCTTATACAAATTTTTGTATAAAAAAAATCTAATCTAATATAATCTAATCTAATCTATCTAATACTATTATAAAAGTGCCTTAATTGGTCGATTTTTGAAATACCTATAACATCCTCAATGATTTTTAAAAATTAAGGGTATTTAGGTAATCTTCATAAGTTAGATAAGCACAACAATAATAAATAAACATAAAAAATAAGAAACCTAATACCATTATAATTTTATAAAAAGTAGATAAGTACAACAACAAATAAGAAAATTAATATCATTGACAATAAAAAAAAAAAAAAAAAATCCCTAACAATTACGATCCTCTTTTATTGTGTATATATTGATTTTTGAAAACCTTGGCTTACTACATATGGAGATATGCCTACAGGAGTACTTGTTTAAATATTGAGTATTTATTTTCCATGTTCTCGCAAATACTACTACACAGGATGAAAGCACTTCCTAAAGTTAATTATATGTCTAGAATAAATTTGAGATGAACCTCACAATTTGAACTAAAGCAGCAATATCAAAGGCAATAGATCATCCACTTAACCTGGCCATCAGAAGGTGGATTACAAATCACATGATCATTTAGTAGGTAAAGTTTATTTAGGCATGATTTTTATTTTTCAATAGTATCAAAAGCTTATATTTTATATGAATTGGAACGTTTCTCCAATTAATTAAGGTTATAGACTTGATTATAAATCTTAATTGATGATTATATATGCAACGGGATGTCTATAAAGTGATAGATGAGATTTTTGATAACTGACTTAATAGATTTGGATGGATTGAACTGTAGCAAAAAGATTGTTGTTATGTGATTTGTACATGAAAAATAAATTCATGATGAACTATCATAATTGATTATGTGTTTTCCTATTATGTGATTACGAATTAGCAATTTGGATTCATATCGATCTAAAAATCGGTGATGCAAGGCAACTCTGATGCAAGCGAAGAATAGATACTACATTATTTAGTATAAGATCTATCTTGACTCATATAATTTTTGGTTCTTCATTCTATTTGATCAATTCTTGTTATCGTCTATTAGCATTATAGATTAGTACTATAATGTTAGTCATACATTGGTTGCAAATATCGGAACAGATTGATGGTCCCACAAGGCGGCCACTTGCATTTTGGATCTTATTGAGGTTGCCACATATGTGTAGAAGAGAGAAGAAAATGAGTTTAATTTGTAATAGATATGGAATATAATCTCATGTAACGTGGAAGAGGTAATTTTCAAGTTATTAAAAATAATTCATCCCCACACCATCACCCAATTTTTTATATACTTTTATAGCAAAGTATTTTAATATATGTATTGTCTAAAACTAATGTAATGTTTCTACTCGAAATTTGTGTAATCCAATATGGCGTAAAAATTAATTGATGATAAAAGGATGATAAAAAAAGAAATATTCATTAACTTGAAAATATAAAATAAAGCTAAATGTATTGTAAGGAGAATAGAACACACTCATTACATTGTTCAGTGAAACTACAATAACATATGTCAAATGTTTAATAGAGAATTATATCAAAGTTAAACAAATTTTTATTGAATACATAATTTATCTATTGTTATTGTTATTATTCATGTTTGTGTTGTTGTTGTTAACTTAATTTAGCACTACAATGGTAATAACGTGTTATTAAAATATACAAAACTAAAATTGGTGTAGAAAAAATGTTCATCAACACACCACCAAGCATTGAGTTTGCAATCAAATGTAAAAATACACTTCCTCATACTATTAAGCCAAAAAACAAAAAATGTTGGAAGAAAGTTGTATGTTGTTAATGAAGCAAAAAAAGATATAACGAGTGTATCTTGAAAATTCAAAAAAAAGAAACAACTAAATGAGAAGACAAAATAGAAAAGAGGCACCTGAAAAGACTTGAGAACAAAAATAAATCAACAAGAGAAAAAAAAAAAAAAAAAAAAGAGGCATGAAAACTATTTCACTAAAGAAAGCGGAAATGAGATAAAAATCAAAGATCTCATGGCCAAAACAAAGACCTCAAGCAAAACATAACCAATCATGCAAGAACAAACAAAGACAAAAAGTAGAGAAAAAAAGTATAATATACATCATTTACCCTTTTTAAATTAGTTTTTAGCTTTCTTAATTTAAAGGATATTTTAACTTTAAAAAAAAAATAATAGCATAAACATCATATTTCTATGTTTTATTGATTTTTTTTAATGTATACATTTAATTAGAAATTTTGAACTTATAATAATCAAATATTAAAAAATTAAAAAAATAGTTCAACAAAAAACTAAAGAACAATATATATTGAAGGAAAAAAAGCAATATAGAACAAAAACCACAAAATCAAATTAATATACTTCAAAAAAATTTGATACTTCACGGTTGAAACTAGTAAATCTTAAAAGAACCTTAATTATAAGATTGAATATTTTTCATCACATAAATTCATTAATCTCCCGATCTAATTCTCCACTTATATGTCATGTGTTTATTCTTCCACAGTTAAATTTCATCTCCCATATTTTATTTTAATTATTTAAACATGCTCAATTACCGGCCGAATAATCAAACAAACAATCAAAACATAAACACATGAATAGAGTTCGGAAAATAAGAATTTAAATTAAAATCAAAGATCCATAACAATTCGAATTAAACTACTAATAAATTCTAGAAATTTTAGAAAATTAGCTAGACATGATTATCAAACAATTAGATAAATTGAAAAACATCATATCTAACCTTAAAATCTAATTTTAAGAAAGAGATAAAAAAAACATAAGAAAAGGTGATCTCTCATTTCTCCATTGCTTCAGTTCTTGATCTTTCCTCCAAAGCACCTCCAAAGATTGATCTATTGTGCTCGTCTTTTCCTCCAAATACTTATCAAAAGTTTGGTATATGATTGATCATACCTAATGTCACGCCCCGTTTTCATTCTTAAAATATCAAAGTTTTCTTACTAGGCGTGCAAGAAGAAAGGGAAAGAGACGTTCATTTTAAAGGAGATAAGAGACGATAAGAAGCTGTACATATATGCAACATCGGATACAACCGGTTTAAAGGGTTTGAAACCTTAAGCCATGGAAATATACTTTTACAGGATCCATTAACAGAAAATACGATATAATTTTTACAAAACGTGAAATTAAATAAAACATTGTTTCAACATTAAGTTTTAGAAAGTAAAAAGGGAAATTCTTGATACGACAACCTCCTCTATATACGTCTTGATTCTCATCATCTCCTGTAATGCGATTACAGATGGAGGTGAGTGCGTTGAATACACTCGTGGGGATAAACTCTGTATCTTAACATGTTATGACAGTTAAACAATTCAAATATACATAAGTTCGGCAATTAGACACAGCACGTAGAATGCATAGCACATAATTCGTAACTCAACCTCAGGTGTGGGTATTTCCCATCTTACCCTACAAACGGTCTGATATACCGTTGGTGCATTTCACGGACCACCAAACCCATGATAGTAGAAGGAGAAATGGACGTTTTTTATGGACCATAAGTCCCTCTAAGGGTGAATGTGGATCTTAGTCCTTTCACAGTATAATAGTATGATACATTATTCACAGCATATAATCACCACATATAAGATTCAACAGTTCATATATCAAATAGGAAAAACAATAAACACATAGAGATTTAGAAATTACCCCCACCTTGTTCGATGGTAATCTCGTGAAATATCAAAGATATCGAGTTTCGCACGTGTTGATCCGATTATAAGCCTATACATGTACAAAGGTTTCTTAAATTCATAATACGTTAATTACGTATATATTAATTATAAAAATTCTCTCGAAGAAGAAACGATGGGGAAAAACAAGACGAAATGAAAGATTTAGAGATCAAAGATGAAGAAACGAGTGTGGATGGTTAAACATGTGATCTTAAGATGAAAAGGAAAGGATTAGAGTTTGAACGGAAGAAGAATGCGATTAATCGGAGTTAAAACGATCTCAAACGGAACATTTTAAGGTATAGGGGCGTTTACGTAATTTTTAGAAAAGAGTTGACTTTGACCGAGACCCCCGACTCCCGGCCGACAACATCCCATCGCCGACGACACAACGCACACACACGACATGGACTGATACACACATGCACGTCGACGCGCATACAAAACCCCGGCGTCGGTACCCGGCGTGCGCGCATCGCCCCCATCGTGCGCGCAGCACGCACCAGTTCCCCCGTCGCTCGCTCGCACGCACGCGTTATATCCGTCACTCGCCCGCCCAGCGCAGCTCCCGGTGCCTACCCAGCACTCCCGTCGTATGCACAATGCGCATAACACCCGTCCCGACCTGTGCACCGCATGCCTAACGACTCCCGTCGTGCGCGCCCAGCGCCAGAAAACAACAGCAGCTTCCAGCAACGGCTCCGCCGCCCCCCACGCCTCGCCGGCGCCGGCCGCCACTACCACGGCGGCGCTGCACAGCGCCGCCACCTACAGCATCACCCACACACACATGCATGCATACGCACACACACACCAAGCACAACCCACACACGCACACCTGTACAGCTCCGGCGCCGCCGCCCACGGCGGCGCCACCCCCACCACATGACACACACACACCCAGGGGAGGTCCGACCAACATTTCCAGTGAGAAAGAGAGAGAGAGAACAGACGGGGGGAGAGAGGGAGAGACAAGAGAGAAAGTTAGGGTTTTCCGAGGTTTGACAGGCCGTTTTCCGAGGTATGAGATGTCGGAATGAAAAATCGAGACCTGATCTAGAACGGGCTCGACGAAACCTATAAGTTGTGCAAAAATCGGCCAAAACTAAGAAAAATTTTCCCGCGGCGGCTGTCGGAAAACATAGGAGAGAGAAGAGAGAAAATTCTTACCTTTTTGATTCCTCGTTCGAATAATTACTTTTTACGATTCGTTTCGGATTATTTATACTCTTTTTTGAAAAATCGTACTATTCATCGAGAATATCTTATCTTTTTACTATTCATGAAAATATTTTACTATTCATGAAAATATCTTACTTTTTACTATTCATCGAAAATATCTCGTTTCCGATTCTTCATATTCGTTGTATTCTTCGTGATTTGAGCTACTGGTCTCCGATTGACCTCAAATTTGTTTCTATCTTCTCATTTTTCGATTACGAACCTTATGATAAAAATATAACCTATGTTTTTCTATTAAATTATACCACCAATCAATTAAACATGCATTTTATCAGTTTTCTGAAATGCACATAATTAAATCAAACAATTATGGGTTTAATTATTTAATTAATCAATTATGCGTCGTTTTTGTCCTAGGCGCTACACCTAAAGTTTGGTATATGATTGATCATACCTAAAGTTTGGTATATATATGATCATACATAAAGTTTGGTATATGATCTCCTATTGTATTTCCATCAATTTTGGACTTTTATAATATTTTTGGAGGTCTTCTAAGTCAAATAGAAGTCGAAAATACACCTTACGAGTTTTTGGGTGAGGAGTCTTCCGACACGATCATGTCCTCACGCACAATCTTCCGACATGGTCCGTGCATAGTTATACAGTCCTAATTTGGTTCTATTCTCTTCATTAAAGTTGTAGGTCTTGAAATAAGTTTTCCAATGCCATAAATTTAAGCCTAATAACAATTTTCTAGAGCAAGTTATGTCTAAAATACTAAAGCGCTGCAAGGAAGAAAAATATAGTACATCACAACTTCCGTCTTCTCATAATTTTCTGCTTTGTTGGAGAGAAATTTTAGAAAAGTGATCAACATGAAAGTTGTATATTTTTTCCTTAACTTTCCAAAAAAATTGGAAAAACTATCAATTTGGACTTCTAGATTAAGAGATATGTCATTTTTCCAACACTTGCACATATAAACCCATCAAATGCAAGTTTTACATGAAAACCATATAAACCTCCAATAAAACTTATCTAAATGTACTCAAAAGAACACTGAAGTGTACACTAAAATATGTGAAAAGCACAATTATCACTGACGAGAGCTATAAAGATGGAAAATTGTATTTGTAATTAGCGTGATTTTTGTAGTGAGTTTTAATGGAAACATCTGATGATAAATCTCAAATAAGCCTTAATTTGGTGACCAAATCTTATATTATTTTAAAATATATATTTAAATTCTATAAAAACATAGGAACTAGAGATCAGGACAAGGCAGGCAATATTTTCCCATAAGGTAAAAAGAAGATATATTGTATATAACTTGGTAATATATATCTACCATCATCTAACATTTGATTCTAACTAATGATTTTGCACTATAAATACATGTAGATGTTTGGCTCTTCCAGACCATCACCTAAACATATTAAGCGAATCAGATATAAACTTAAAAGAGGTATACTGCAAGTATGATCGGCTATTCTGGTTGCTGCAGGGATGTTCGCCCACCAATGGATAGTTTTAGCCCCAATATATATGGTGATATTTTCTCTACATTTTCCTTGGATAATCAGGTAATTATTTAACCTGTAGCTTCCATATTCCTTCACAAACATACACTGATAAATTATTATCTCAATTTTTCATTTTTACTTACTAATTAACATTATAAGAAATTGGGTTCACACAGGTAGGAGCAACTTACTTAGAAGACATTGAAGCATTGAAGAAAGAAGCAAGAAGCATGCTAATGGCTGCGAAATCCCACAAAGAAATAATTATATCAATTGACACGCTTGAACGTTTAGGATTGGCTTATCATTTTGAAACTGAGATTGAAGAGAAAGTGCAAGAAATTTTGAAGTTTCATGCGGATCGAGGAGACAAGGATGAAGATGACTTGTTCACTGTGGCACTTGAATTTCGTTTGCTGAGGCAACATCAGTATAATGTCTCTTCTGGTA
Source organism: Scutellaria minor (assembly GCA_954870855.1). Lineage (NCBI taxonomy): Eukaryota > Viridiplantae > Streptophyta > Magnoliopsida > Lamiales > Lamiaceae > Scutellaria > Scutellaria minor. The sequence continues at coordinate 10,070,594 of OX940729.1, forward strand.
ATTCATTATATATATATTAATTTCCGTAATTCATTGCTCATTTTTAGCTCATCATTTACATTACTTTGATGACGATATAACAGATTGTTTTAAGAAATTTATGGAGGAAAAAGACGACAAATTTAAGGAAAGTTATAGTGATGATGTTGAGGGGTTAGTGAGCTTGTACGAGGCTGCCCATGTTGGGTTTCATGGTGAGGACATTTTAGAAGAGGCTTTAGCGTTTACGACTCATCGCTTGAAGCGTATGCTAATGCGATTAGAATGTTCATCCCTGCTTAAGAAAAAAGTGAATGAAGCTTTGGAGCAGCCACATCACAAGGGCATTCCCATCATCCAAGTGCGCCATTACATATCAATGTACGAAACCGACCAACTCCTACTCAAACTAGCTAAGATGAATTTCAACTTCTTGCAATGTTTGTACAAGAAGGAGATTGTTGAACTCTCCAGGTAAATAAATACATATATATGCAACCCTTAATTTTATTTAGGATTCATTTTAATTTTGATCACGTCCTTTTCATTTTTGGACAACCAAGTATAAATTTTTTTATTTTGGTTTTTTCCAATTTAGATACATACAAGACCAAAATTGAAAATCACATACTTAGTTGTCAAGGAAAGGGTCATATATTGTCATGAAAATATAATATTGATGAGAATCACTATAATTTTGATATTATGAAGGTGGTGGAACAAATTTGACCTTAAGTCAAAATTACCTTACATTAGAGACAGATTGATAGAGTGCTACATTTGGGGCCTCGCATTTCATTTTGAACCTCAGTACAAAGATGTAAGATTTGGAGCTGCCAAAAGTATGAAGATGTGTGCAGTAATGAACGACACATATGATAATTATGCTACTCTTGAAGAAGCTCAACTTTTAACCCACAATTTGAAAGGTATGTTTCCATCCCATATATATATATATATATATATATATATATATATATATATATATATATATATGCGAACTGGATCCTCTATTTCCCAATTTGGTGTTTCATCTTATATTTCATTATTTTTAATCAATTATGTCATATTTGCACTTATTGTGTAGTCTTCATTTTGAAATATAGATGAAACATAATGATAATATAATAATAATAATGTTATAATAATATATGTCATATATACTCTCTTTGTGCGATAAAAGAGTCATAATATTTCTTTATAAATAAAAATATTGACAATTAATCTCTTTTTATTCAGGTGGGATAAAGATGAAATTGAAATACTCCCAGATTATATGAAAGTTGTTCATCACTTTATTATGAGTATATATGAAGATTATGAGTGCAACGCAGCAAAACAGGAAAAATCATTTGCAGTTTCTTATTTCAGAGAAGCGGTAAGCCCTTTTATTCATTCAATTTGACATTAATCCAAATTGAGTTTTAAATTCTAGTTAAATATTCCACATGATATAATTTACTTTTCTGGATCACAAAATTAATTTATCTTTTTTTGCTTTTTCACTGTATAATATATATGTAGTATTTAATTATATGCATGTTGGTTGTTATGTTGATCAGGTGAAACAACTTGGGAGGGCATACAATCAAAAACTAGAGTGGGTTATGGAAGGACGTATTCCTTCATATAAAGACTATTTTGCCCATTCTATGGTTACTAGCTGCATCTATGTGATGTTCACAGCTGCTGTCTTAGGCCTCAAATCTGCAACCAAACAAAGTCTTGATTGGATGTTGAGTGAACCTAAAATTGTAATATCCACTGCTACCATGGGCCGAATCCTCGATGACGTGGCAAGCCATGAGGTAATTAAGCCATTCACCCCCTGTTTGCTTCATTGTTTACTCAATATAATGTATAATCAATTAAGTTGAAGCTAAATCCTTGTGAAGCGTGAGAAGAAAGGAGGAAAAACGCTTATGGTGGTGGATTACTACATGAAATACTATGGTTTACCACAAGAAGAAACTTTGTCCAAGATGGCTAAACTAGCCTAGGATTGTTGGAAGGATTTGAATACTGAATGGGTCGAGAAGACCTCAACTGCACCCAAGGATATGGTCGAACAATTTCTCAACTATACTCGGGCTACTGAGGCCACTTACAAGAATGGTGTCGATGGATTTACAAAACCAGAAACTATGGCATCAGAGAACATTGCTCTATTTAAAGATCCCATGCTCATTTGATTCAAGAATATTGTGCGCTTTGTATTGCAAGCTTTTGTTTTCATTGTTGTTGGATTTCTTGTTGGTTAAGCATCTTCATCTTATTAAAGCATAAATGTTGATTATCTATTTTCAATGATCATTTTGTATACATTTAATGTGGTAGAAATAAATAGGGATATTTTTGGTATATTGTATGTAAATATGTCTTGAAATCCAAAAATTGTTGCATATATACTCTTTTTTCTTTGAAAAAAAAAATTAGTGGGTCGGTCCACCTAACATATGGCCTACTAGTGGGTTGAGTTAGGTTGAGATTTTAGGTTCACCATAAAAAAAGTTTGTCCAATCCCACCCCGCCAAATGATGGGTTATGATAGGTTGTAGACCGTCCCATCCCGCCGACCCGTATTAATAGCTGTTGGTGCCAGTAATGTTGGTGACTTTGAAAAATACTTAAAAATTGTAATATCACCAAATAATTTTAAAATGACCCAACACAACGTAAAATTCAATAAATCAATATCAAAATAATTATAGAAATATTTACCATAACATGGCAACTGCACTGTTAATATTGTTGCAATATTTGCATGGTAATAACATGCTATTATTTTTGCAAGGTTAAAAACCTATTAATTATTACCATATGATTTATCTTAATTTATTTCATTTTATATTAAAATTTAGTAAAACAAAATTTAGTAATTCTTGTAGGAAAATAAATATTTAGCTAATAGTTTAATTATTTGCACTAAAGTAAAGACATATTCTTGTAGGAGAACCCTCAGGTGAGGAATTCCTGCAAACTTAGTACTCTTTGAAATCCCTACTATTCTAGTTGAGATAATTTATGCTTACATGTTTCAAGTCAAATTACATGCTTATGTGTGTTTATTATTATTTAAGCTCATGCTATGTTATGAATTCTGGGGTGAAATTCCCATGTGAAACTATATTTCTTGAGTGAATAATTTTCATGATAAGTTGTACTCCTGGGTGAATTCCCATGTCATGTTTTACTTCCTAGATGAAATTCTAGCCATATTTCTTTGGCAAAGTTCTCATGTCATGCTATATATCTTGAGTGAAATTTTCATGACAAGTTATACTTCTTGGTTGAAATTCTCATGACAAGTTAAGCGGGTGAAATTTATATAACAAGTTAAGCGGCATTTTATAAATTTCTATGATTTATGAATGAGTTACACTTTTGTCTAGATCCATGCAACTATGCTGCCTTGACCCGGATCCGCGACTTTCATGTAAGTTTTTCCTTAAATTTGTCTTATGTTCGCTCTTCGCGGTAAAACCAGCTATGTCTCTTTCCTCTCCTCACCTTGCTTGCTTCTCCTCCTCAACTGACCTAGTTTCTCCCTCAACTTGATCCATCTTCTACTCAATTCTTCTTCTCCATGGACGCAAATTCTTTAAAGCTTCATGACATATACACAAAACCATAGGAATTATAGAGAAAAGATATGGAAAACGAAGTTAAAATTGTGCGAAAAAAATATGAATATGGTACTGTATTCTTTAAGAGTGCGAAAACATTAAATCATGATTGATATCGTGATCTTTATCTTGTATCATAGATGACATTTACCAAGGCTTGGAACTGTTGAGTTGCAGAAAAAAAATGGTAGAAGGTTAAAAAATAATTTGAGTTTTCAGATTTGGTCCCCGGAAATAGAACTTATTACGGGCTTAATACCCAAAAGTACCACGTCATCATAAGTAGTCCTCTATATTTTCAAAAGTCATCAACATTGGTCCCGCCATTAAATATCGGTCCAAATGGAGAAAAATTAACTAACGAATTAGAGTTGGAGGGAAAAAAAATGCCCGAATGTAAAAATTTCAGTTTTAGCTCATTAACCTGCATTTTCATTACTTTTCACCTCATTTTCTTGCTTTTCTTCATTCCTCTCCAAATTCAATTCTCTTCGGGCTCCGTTTACTTTGACAAATAGAGATAGATTAATTATTTAGGTTAGTGAGATCATAGAATAGATATAATTGTTATATATTTTCAATGTTTATTCTAACATATAATATATGGATAAGGATATTAACTGTCATTATCCACTGTTTACTATATAATATATGAAGAGTAAGTCTCTTGTGAGACCGTCTCACGAAATTTTAATGCATTGCGTGAGACGGGTCAACCCACAATCCAATTACCCACCACCCAAACCCTACAATTCGTATGTTGTTTGTGATGATGGGGCTCCGTCTTACGGAAACTATCCGTGAGACCGTCTCACATGAGTTTTTGTGATATATGAAAGTTAGAATATGGGTGGTATTACCTAAATGTCCTTTTATTTAAATGTTTAATATTTACTAGGGATTGAAATGTAATTCCTAATGTTATCCCAAGTTTTGGGTAAACTATCCTAGGGAAGCCTGGAATATTATCTAAGGTACCATCCGAATTTTGGTATTTTATCACCGATCAGAAGGATAATCCAATTTTGTATCCATTAAAATAAACATCAGATAAAGTTAGATATCATATCACTATCCTAAGCGATCCCCAAATTAAACGGAGCCCTAGGGAAAAAACATGTTGAGATCCCACGTTCTATTCTTCTATCTCTCATCAGAAAATCTTGGGGGAGATTGTTTTGTCCGATTCTTGGGATTCTAAGTTTGAACGCTGAAGTCCTTTGGGTTGATTTATTGCCAAAGAGCATCGGGTGGATGGTTTCTTAGCGACATGGTTATAGCAGAAATGATAACAAAAAATATCTGATTTTTTCTCTTAAAAATATAATATTTTTTCTCTTATCTTTTCTTGATAACAAGTGGTAGACACCCATGCTGCCTGAATGAATACACAAGGTTTATCTTCTGAGATATTCTGCTTTACGACACTGCCATGCTACATGTCATTTCCAATAGATGCCATAGAAAATATATATATTTTACTCCTTATCTTCTCTTGATAACAAGCGGCAGACACCCCAATTCTGCCTCAATGAATATACAAGCACCTTATCTTCTGCAATATTCTGCACTCTATTTTATAGCTGTATTTCCTTTGAAATGAGCATAATGAGTATACTTGTCAACAATAATAAAGAGTTCAAGAAAAGAGTTAGAGAAAATCATAAACGAGGGTGAAAATGCATATAAATGAGCCAAAATGGAAAATTTGACTTTCTCGCACGTTTCGTAGCCTTTTCCTAACTTATTCCGCAAATATACAGTGTAATAGATAGGATGAGCAAGTTCGATTCCGCAGAGATTAGTACTGAATTAGAACTATATTATAATTACGTAATTAACTTACCCAATTTTATTTAGGTGTCCGAATTGAGAGAATTGATTTTTAATTAACCTAAATCAATTGAACTTTCACTTTGTGCTAAAATCTATCAAATTTCTTTCAAATTAAGCAAATATGTGAAATTTTAACAACATAATAAAATCTATACAAAATCTCATGAGTGCATGTTTTTTTTTAACACAAAATAATATGAAATTAAGCCCCAAAATGCATAAAATAATGCAAGTTTTCAGTTTCTTACCTCAAACCCTATTTTGTTAGTTAAATTCCGTTCATTTAGACGGATTTTAATGGTGAGGACCAATGTTGATGGCTTTTGAAAATGTAGAAGATTACTTATGATGATGTGGTACTTTCAAGTACTAACCCTCAAATAACCCTATATTTTGGGAACAAATTTGAAATAAATCCAAAATAATTTTATTATTTTGTCGAAATATATTACATAAAGGTATCACTCGTATTATATATACATATCACTTGTATTACATAAAGATATTATTTCATCTATATAAAAGTATTATTAATTGTATCACATAAATATATTAGTTGTATTACATAAATATATTATTCATATCACATAAAAGTTATATATATTTTATTTACATATAGATATTATCTCATTTAATTAAAAAAAAAACATAAGAGTTTTACTTGTATCATATAAAATTATAAATAATATAATATTAAGGTATTAATACATGCATCTACTTAAATGTATTGCCTGATTTACTTAAAAAATGATTTATATTATTTTACTGAAATATATTAGTGTATTACATAAAGGTATTAAGTGTACCACATAAAAGTATAGTTATATCACAAAAAGATATTACTTCATTTACATGAAGGTATTAGTTGTATCGCAAAAAGATAATACTAACATAATTCAAAGTTATCACTAACATAACTAAAAGGTTTTACATATTTGAAAGAACACGAACACATGAGATAGAATGTGGGCGTTGACAGTTGGCGCGTGTGAGCACGTAAAAAAGGTTCATGGGTCAGGTCAACCCTATTGCATGGATATAAGATCCATGCACCAGATTCATAGAAGTTTTTATATTTATGAATATATATAATCAGTGACGGACCTAAGATTTTTATCGAGGAGGCCCAACTTATAAAAATATTAATACAAAATAATTCTAGAAATAACATTATAAATTAGTAACAATTTCAATAAAATCAATATATATATATATATATATATTATAAAATAATAACATCCAAAATTAACAACTTTATTGTATTTCAACATGACAACATTAACATCAAAAAATAAATAATTCAAACACAATAATTAAACACCATTTTTTTCATCTTTTGAAACTATTGCATAATAGTACATGACGAAGCATGATAGCCAGATGGTTAAATTTAAGTTTTTAGTTTGAGTCATCAAGTATAAGTGATCAAATCCTTTGAATCTATTAAATTTAAAAAAAAGAGAGAGAGAGAGAGAAAAAAAACATTTTTAAATACATCATTGTTATGTTATAAAATAATAATTCAATTAAATATCACTCATTCAATTACCAAGTAAACTTGTAATGATGTTGATTTTTAAATTACAAAATAACATTCAATTAAATTAACTAGTATACAAACTATAAATCAACATTTGATTTTTTTACAATTCTAACTCAAATCTAATAATCACATGATAATGGTTAAACAATCAATTATAAAATAAAAAACTAAAATTAATATTTTTTTTTACAATCACTTCATACTTCATTGAATCAAAATAATGATCATATTATATGCTCCCTAATAATTGATAATAAAAAAATTAAAATAAAATCAATAATCAAAGAGAAAACGTAAATAATGAGTTTAAATATGAAGAAATTATCTTAAAATTTGATGTCTCCAATGAGAATTTGATAATATTGAATTAAAATTAACTGATGTATATATTTTCCTTTTTCTTAATAATAATTAAAAATACCCAAAATGCCCTAATATTTTTGAAAAATCTCAGGGGTTTAGTGACCCCTTGGCCCCTACACACATTTGTCCCTGTAAATGATCATGTAATTTACTTATTATTTCACTGAGTGTTTGAATAAACACTCTTGCCTTCTTTAAATTAATATTTTCTGATGTTGCTTCTGGAGATATAAGTTTATTTGCGTAGCACGGGCTTTCCTCTAGTTTTCCCTAATTTTAAACTCAAAATTTACACGTATTTGTTTTATTAATATTTATTTTTGTTACAAAAAATAAAAGAATATATAAATGCAATGCAAGTTGGATATCAACCATATATATATATATATATATATATTTAAACTCTCTTCACTTATTACTCCATGTGTGTCTTTAAAAAAATTTCACGTTTTAATGACAACCCTTATGTAAAGAAAGACTCATGTTGCATAAGATCATTTTAATTGAAACATACCTATAATACCCTTGTCACTAACTTAATATTGGATATAACCAACTTTGAATGATGGATTTAAAATTGTCTGAAAAAAGTAGTCAAAACCCAACAAATGGATATATGAATTAAAAATAATGAGAATAAAAGGCTACATGCAAGAACGCACAAGAAATTTGCTAGTATATAAATGAATGTTTCTTTCAAAACTTATTCAAGGTTAACTAGATTTGAACCACATAAAATATAGAGTTATAAAAATACTCTAGATATAGTATTTGGATGAGAATTATGTTGACATCATGTCAACGGTTGATAAGGATTGGCAACAAGGAGGAGGTTCTCTTTTCTTGAAGCGGTAAGTCCGAAGCATTCAATCATATTCAAATCTTGTGGTTTAACACCTTCTGGAAGTTTCCAGTTGAAGTTATAGAGAAGTTGAGCTAAAGGGAGCTCAATACTAGCCAAGCCAAATGTCATACCAGGGCACATTCTTTTTCCACTTCCAAACGGCACGTACTCAAAATCACCACCCGTATAATCTATTGATAGATTCTCGAATCGCTCTGGTTGAAAGCTTTCAGGATCTGTCCAATACTGAGGATCGCGTTGTATTCCCCAATTGTTCACGATTATCTTGACTGTGGCAGGGATTGTGTATCCATTGATTTCACATTCCTCGCTTGAAACTCTTGGGATCATCGCAACTGGAGGGTGTAGTCTAAGACCTTCCCTGATAACTAACTTTAAATACTTCAAATTTTGAACATCGTGTTCCTCAATATTGTTGCTTCCATTGAACACTTGTCTTATTTCCGCTTGTGCCTTAGCCATCACATGTGGGTTCCTCATGAGTTCTATCATTATCCAGTCAATTGATGTAGCTGATGTTTCCGTCCCCCCTGTGAAAATGTCCTACATCACCAATATATTAATTATAATAACAAAATGGGGTGGTAAGTTTTAATTCTACCAAATGTATACAAGGGAAAATAATGATAAGGTACTCTGTCCATCTATCTTTTAACAAATTAGATGACGGTGCTAGCTTACCATCATGATCTAAGATTGTTGTTTATCGTGATCTATCTTCCACCATCGTGATCTATTCCAAATTATTTTTTTGGAAAAAACATTGACTTCTCTATTTTAAAGACATTTGTGACATTTTGGCCCCAAATTTAGGTAGAAAACATATGTTTTTTATTAAGTGGATAGTTTTCATTTTCCCATACGTATAACGGGTAGAAACAAGGAGCACATCACAATTATTTATTTAAATTCAGTTGAAGGAGGACTTACAAATAGAACAGCTTTGATGTTGTCATTGCCGATTGGAAACTGCAGCTCTCCACTTTCCTGAATCTTCATCAAAACATCAACCACATCTTCATTACCAAACTCTCCATTTCCCACTGATGTCCTTGTTGAATCTCCCCCACTTTCTGACACTATTTTTGCCAGATTTTGTTTGTGATCATTGATGATGCCATCGAGGATCATATCAAGCTTGCGTCGTGTCAACAACAATCTGCGCTTAGTCGGCCAACTCAGGATATTGATTATCTTCGAAGAGGGAAAAATATCTGCGATCAAAAACCCAGCAGACTTTGCAAGTGCGTCATGCATCACCGTAATCAACGAATTATTGTCCTTGCACACCTTCCCAAACGCAGCTCTACACGTGATGGAGCTTGACATTGAGAAGATTTTATTAGTTAGATTGATGGATGTTCCAGAAGAGTGGTGAATAGATTTGATGAGACGAGAAACTTCATCGTCTCTAATGGACCCAAACGAACGCACCATTTTGGCACTCAGCAGTTCTTTAATGGCTACTTTGCGCATTTGTCTCCAGTAGTCGCCATACGGACTGAAGGCGATACTAATGTAATTGTACCATATGATCTTTATGCCAGTGGATTCAGGCCTGGCAGCAAATATGGGATCATTGTCTTTGAGTATCTTTTTCGCAATTTCAGGGGACGAAATGACGATTACAGGGACTTCACCGAGCTTGAGGTGCATTATCGGGCCGTACTGTTTGGCTAAATCTCTGAAAGAACGAAAGGGAAGTAAAGAAAGCTGATGCAGGTTTCCAATGGTGGGGAGAGTAGGTGGACCTGGAGGAAGCTGTTTAACTGAAAGGGGTTTTGATTTCTTGATTAAGAAAAAGAAGAAGAAGATTATAAGGGGAAAGAGAGGTAAAGCAGTGGTGGTTATTAAGTTCCATGGACTAAGCTGGGAATTCATCTTTAATTTGCAAGAAAACAGAAGCAAATATTGAGATGTATTTACTCACCGTGTTCTAGGACTACAAATTTATAGATCCATCAAGATTCTCCATTGTAAGACAGTATATCATTTGTTTTTCTAAAACCCATATATGTGACCACTGATTCCTATATCTATTACCTATATAAAAGTACGGATGTTTCTTACAAAATCATATAAAAGTATGGATGTTTCTTACAAAATATGATTTGTCGAATATATCCTTATTAAGGATTATTATTTAAGGTTATAATAGTAATTTATTATTTTCATATTTCAATAATTTTATATTAGAGACCTAATCCAAAATCCTATACAATACAATTTTATTATGAGTAGGACTCTAATATAATATAGATCGTATATCCTTATTAAAGATTATTATTTAATGTTATAATAGTAATTTAGTATTTTTATATTAGAATGCTAATCAAAATCCTATAGAATCAAAAAGTATTTTTGTATTTTTAAAATTTATATAGAATTCTATTCCAAAATCCTAAAAATCATAACCTTATATTAGCAGTTTAGTATCTATGAATTTGATACAAATAATATTTTATCATATTTTGATTAGGGTATTCTGTTATATTAGGACTCTAATTTAATATAAATCAATATATATATATGAGGTATTAATTTGTATTATTTTTATTAAAATATTTTTACGTGGAGAATGAAATTATACATTACAACATTTTGGTATCATGACCAATTTATTTAATAAAATTAGAAAATAAAACCACTAATATTTATCTAACTATAAATTCAATGAGTACATCAACTAAAAAAAAAAAAGACTAATTGCACTTGAAAATTGTGAAACTAACTCATTACCTTTGTAAGGTATAATTTTCAACAACATACTAATATATAATTATAACTAATAATTGATGGGTTGTCAGATCAACAAAAATAAAATCCCACTTCAATATGAGTAAATGAATGAGTATAATGGCAAGTAGGGTCGATCCTCAGGGAATAAAATTTAATTCTCTTGAGCATAAAACGAACCGGGGAGGTTTTTGATATCTACTAAACTAAATGAAGTTAAACCAACTAAACTAAACAAACATCAAATAAAATAAGAATAAAACAAGCAACAGATGATAATAGATAGCAAAACCCCACAATGATAGCAATCGAATTAAACGACCCTTGAATCAGAGAGAAATTTAGCAGTTAATGCTTTGATTAATCATCTCCATGTAAATCTTCAAAAGAAAAACTAGAGAGAGAAAACCTAGAATTTGTGTATGTATGTATTAAGAGGATGAAAAAATATCTTTTAGCCCTAATGAAACTAATGAACTAAAATCCTAAGGACATAAAAGTCCATTACAAAAGATAATAGATAAATCTCTTATTTGTCATTTCTTTCCCACCAAGTTACTTAAGCCCATTTGAAGTGGTCCCCCTTCAAGCCCTTTGAGTCAATCTTCACAATTTAAGCATAATTTGATCATTTAAGTCCAATTTTCCTCAAAGCCCATCAAAATTCATTCCTACAATAACAATAATAATTGAATTAATTAAATCAAAAATGGACTATAACCAAAGATAATTATGATGATAAAATATATAGAAATAAAGACACATCAATAACTATGAGTGATTTTCCATTATAATTTTATGAAACACTTCAAATCATGCCATGAATTTCACGTTGATAATATACTATGTGAATTTGTTTTTTCTTTTCTTTTGTCTCAAAATAATATCGTAGGTTTTTATAAGACACACTACACAAATTTTTGTTAAACTTTTTCTAAATTATTCATATAGGAACGATTGTTAATGATTTGTGTCACGCCCCAAAATCTTTCGTTAAAAATATCAGAGTTTTTCTTTTTTTTTGGGCGTGAAGAAAGAAAGGGGAAAAAGACATACATGATATTTAAAAGAAAGAATAAGAAAAGGACAAGGAGTGGTACACTTGAAACATCGGATACAACTGATAAAATGGAGTTTTGAAACCATACACAGCGGAAAAACATCAGGATCCTTTACATAGAAACAAAACAGTTTTACATAGCTTTAAAAGACAAAACCAGAAGATGGACACAGCTGATAGGGCACCCCTCTCTCTACGTGTCAAGGTTCTCTTCTTTTCCTGTAGTATGAGTACAGAATAGGGGTGAGTGCGTTGAATACACTCGTGGGGATACTTTCCAAGTTCAAACAATCAATCATATAAAAGTTCAGCAAATAAACACATCACATATTGACACGTAGCTTAGAAATGGACCGTAGTCCCTTCGTAGCATAAATATGGACCGAAGTCCCTTCGTAGCATAGATATGGACCGAAGTCCCTTCGTAGAACAGATATGGACCGAAGTCCCTTCGTAGCATAGATATGGATCGAAGTCCCTTCGTAGCATCACCATTGTAAAATAAACACAGTATATAAACACAGCGCGTAGAGTTCAACAATTCATATATCACATAGGAAAAACAGTAAACAGATAGAGTTTAGAAGTTACCCCCACCTCGTTCGGTGGTTACCACGTGATCAACGAGTATAGACGGATCAGATTTCACAAGCGAGTACCAAAGGATCCGATATCACAAGGCTCAACTCAACAAGTAGCCTACACAAGTTATGACGTTCCTTAAATCCTTAATAAATTATAATTAAAGCTGTAAAAGGTTCCGTCGGAAAACAGTCATTAAATACGCGATAGATCGAGCGATCTAAAGATCGGAGTTGAAAAAATGAGAGTGGATATCCAATCCATATGGCTGAGATGATAGAGAATGAAATTTGGGTCACAACGGAAAAAGAATGAGCTCAATCGGAGTTAAAACAAGCTCAAACGGAGCATTTTAAGTTTAGGGGTAAAATGGTAATTTTGGTCAAATGGTTGACTTTGACCGGGCCCACGGACCCCGATCAACGATGTCTCGTCATCGACGACTCGATATGGATGAATGATGGAAAGAAAATGAGATTCGGATCAAAAACACGGCGTCGGGTGCGCGCCGGCTACCCGACACCCCACGGCTGCCGAGTTTTCTCGGTAGCTCAACCCGACGCCCGCCCAGCTGCCGAGTTTTCTCGGCAGCTGAGCGTCGGGCCTGACCAACATGCCACTTTCCCGACGCCACCCGGCACGATGTCGCCGCCTCCTGCCGCCACACCCAGGTTCGCCGGAAACCTCGCACCGCCGGCTACCACCTCCGGCCATCCCTTGCCGGATTCCGGCATGAATAGTACCTGAAAATTACACCGCAAAACCCTTCGATACACTGTTTTTTCGAAAAACCAACACCTTTCCAAAAACTCCGGCCGGCGACTCCAGTCGCCGGCGACCACACCCCTGACCTCCGGCCACCGGCCGGCGACCTCCTTGTCGCCGGCAACCTCTCCGGCCACCCCCAACACCTACATACAGTAGGTGTATATATATATGCTTGCAAACACACACATACGTATTACACACACACTGATTTCCAGTTCTGGCCGGTGGCCACTTACCACCGGCGACCACCACCCACCACCGTCACCTTGGCCGGCGACCCCCAGTCGCCGGCTACCAACAGCCGCCGCGCAACTGATATGGTCGAACTAAAACGAACCGGGTTTAAGCATGCATGAACGAGTAGAACAACTTAAAGAAGCGAACAAAGGTTACTTCAGGATGAGCGAGCTGTTCTATGATGTTATGTACGAACTGGTTAAGTTTTCAGACATGAGGACGAACCAATTCATGATGACGAACTGATTCCGCTTTGAGTTGTATCGACGAACTAATTAACAGTGAAAAGTGACGAATAGGTTTTAGTCCAACTAACCACTATTTCCGCGGGTCAGTTACCTATATCCCATATTTCTTGGGCCAAATCTCAACCAACATGTATTCCAGGGAGTCTATATATACCTCTTATATTCATTCTTTTATTTTTTTAAGCACAATCACATTAAACACACATGCATATTGTTTGAGAGATTTGACTCAGCAACCATATTGACTTGAGCGTCGGAGTCCCATCGTCGGGAATCCTTTCCGGTATTTGTTTTGTAGGTAATCGGGTTCAAGGTTTCGAGTTTTTAGAGTTGAAGAGCCGGAGCAATGGATCGGAGCAATATCAATTGGCGCCGTCTATGGGAAGTTATTAGAGTTTTAAGACGTTGAAGTATTGAGGATGGTAAATACTAGAGGATCTAGGAGGAGGATGGAAGTCTGTGATTCTTCTAGAAGATCTAAAGATAGAGATGGTAACCGGAGCCCCACTCCGGTAGAGCCCCCTCATACCATCACTCTAACACCTGAGGAGCTTGCAGAACTTGTGGAAGCGGCTGTTCAAAAAGCTTTGGGAAAACAAAGGGTTGAGTTGCAACAAGAAGACGTTGATACCAATCGAGGAAATGAGGCAAACGACGATAGATCACAAACAGGGGAGAGGGAAAGCCAGTTTGATCACCCTCAAGGTCAGAAGCAGGAACATGACGAACTGTCGGAGAAAGTTGATAATCTGAAGAGAGAACTGCGGGAAGTCCAGCGGAATATCCGACGAGTTCCAAGGAATTTAAGGGGAATCCTTTTTCGGAGGAGGTGATGGAGGATGAATTACCGGTCTATTTTCGGCCAGTGAATTTTGACTATGACGGTACCACTGATCCGTGGGATCATCTGTGTCGGTTTGAGAACACCGTCCTCTTACATCGGTATTCAGATGGTATTAAGTGCAGGGTGTTCGCTACTACCCTCACCAAGGCAGCTCAGACCTGGTTTAGTCAATTAAGTAATGAAGTCATTCATGATTTTGCCCAGTTATCTGAGTTGTTTTTGTATCAGTTTGCGAGTTCTAGAAGACAACAGCGATCTACCCAAACCCTGTTTGGGGTGAAGCAGAAGGCGGATGAGACGTTGAGGGAGTTCGTCAAAAAATTCACAGCTGCAACTTTGGAAGCTCCAGAAGCTTCCGACGATCTGATAGTTAATGCCTTTATACAAGGCTTGAGAGAGGGCGACCTTCACACTTCTTTAGTTAAAAAGACACCCAAGAATTTTGACGACTTATTACAGCGAGCCACCAAGTACATCAATTTAGAGGGAGCAGTTCGAATCAAGAAGAGTGAGGGCTCTAGCCGAGCAAACAAGTCACAGGAGCAAGAGGTTACAAGGAAAAAGGAGATAGGTGAGTCACAAACGAAGTTCGCACCCCGCTTTTACGAGATAACAGGGTTGGAAGGAGGTATGATCAGTATACACCATTGGCTATTTCTCCCGAACAAGTGTTGATGGAAATCTGGAATTGGCCTCAACTGAGGTGGCCAGCGACTTGGAGTTCGACTCCTAAGAAGCCGTCTATCTTTGGAAACGACAAACTTTGTCGATTTCATAATGAATACGGACATGGTACTGATGAATGCTTGCACCTGAGGGACGAATTGGAAAGGTTAGTTAGAGAAAACAGACTCGCTTGGTATGTTCATCAACAACGACAAGATAACAGAGGGCAACGGAATGTTCGAGAGAAGCCTAGAAGGGAAAGAGGACATGAGCGACCTAAATTACCTCCACCTCCGCCACTCCCGCCAAGAAATAGGCCTGAGAGGGAAGAGAGACCTACCATTCACATGATTATGGGAGGACCAACAGATGGAGATTCGAACAGAGCTCGAAAAGCAAGATTAAATTCAGTCTGACAGGAAGGAGATGAGGTTCAAACAATCTTTGAAGAAGTAGTAGTGGAATTCGGAGCTCGAGATAGAGTGGCCATCCAAAGTCCACAGTTCGATGCTATGGTGATCGTAGCTGAGATAGAAGGTTTTAATGTTGATCGAGATTTGTCGACACAGGCAGTTCGGTGGACATCATGTTCATGGATTGTTTCAGAAAGATGAGATCGTCGATTGAGGTCAAACACGTAGAAACTTCTCTTTATGGCTTTGCAGGGGAAGCAGTGATGGTGTTCGGCAAGGTGCAATTGCCTATGGTTTTAGGAGAGGGGGAATGGAGGCAGAATAAGACAATAACTTTCTTACTGGTGGATGCACCTTCGCAATACAACGTGATACTAGGTCGCCCATCTTTGAGTACTTATGCGGCGATCATCTCGCCTGCACATTTGATGATGAAGTTCCCTGTGGAGAGTGAGGAAGGGCGAATAGTGGGAGTAGGAGTAGTTCATGGGGACCAACAGACAGCTCGACGTTGCTATATCGCTGCAGTTCACCATTCGGAATCCCGAAAGCGTCATACCGAACAAAGAGACGATACTGATTGAGAAAGAGACCAAAGCCGGAAGAAAGGGAAAGAGACGAACACCGCAAAATTTGAAGAAGGAGAATTGATGAGTATCGAACTAATTCCAGAGCAGCCGGGACACTTAGTTCGTGTAGGCAGCCATTTATCCGAGCTAATTCAAAAAGAGATAATACGAGTATTGAAAGAAAATGTAGATTTGTTCGCATGGAAACCTGAGGATATGAAAGGTATAAATCCAGATGTAGCAGTGCATAGGTTGAACATTAAGTCGGAAGCTCGACCGGTTAAGCAGAAGTTGAGGCATTTTGGGAACGAACAAAATGAGATAATAGAAAATGAGGTAGAGAAGTTGTTGGAGATAGGGCATATTGAAAAAATTCAATACCCTTAGTGGTTGGCTAATGTAGTGTTGGTGCCAAAACCTGGAAATAAATGGCGAATGTGTATCGATTTTCGGGATTTGAACAAAGCATGCCCAAAAGATCACTACCCACTCCCCCGAATTGATAAGTTGGTGGACTCAACAGCCGGTTGTGAACTTCTTAGCATGATGGATGCTGCACAAGGGTATCACCAAATTTTATTACATCCGGAAGAGAAGCCTAAAGTTGCTTTCATCACTTCGTCAGGGACATACTGTTATACAGTGATGTCGTTTGGGTTGAAAAACGCAGGAGCTACTTATTAGAGGATGGTGGATAAAGTGTTTAAGAATCAGTTAGGTCGGAACATGGAAGCTTATGTGGATGACATGTTGGTAAAAAGCATCCAAGCAAACAGTCATGCAACAGACTTGATGGAAACTATGACAACAGTTCGTCGGTACGGAATGAGGTTAAATCCGGTAAAGTGTTCGTTCGGAGTGAAGGCAGGGAAGTTTTTGGGGTACATGGTTACGGAGAGAGGAATAGAAGTTAATCCTACAAAAATTTGAGCTATACAAGAAATGTCCCCTCCTCGAACTATAAAAGAGGTACAGACTCTAACTGGCCGTATGGTTGCTCTAAGCAGATTTATATCAAGGCTAGCGGATAGGGTTTGCCGTTCTTCAAGATTCTGAGAAAAAGTGGCCAGTTCGGCTGGAATGAACAGTGTCAGAAGACATTTGAGGACCTAAAAGTTTTCCTATCTTCGCTTCCATTATTGAAACAACCAATGCAGGGAGGCACGCTGGTGGTGTACTTAGCAACTGACAAAGAATCAGTCAGTTCGGTTCTTGTGCGAGAAGAAGGAAAGGACTAGTTCCCTGTCTATTTTGTTAGTAAAGTTCTTCAAGGAGCCGAAGCACGATACACTGAGATTGAAAAGGTGGCATATGTACTCGTTACTGCAGCCAGAAGGTTGCGACCGTACTTTTTTGGTTATGCGATAATCGTGCGAACTGATTATCCATTAAGCATTATTTTGGGAAAGCCCGACGCATCGGGAAGGTTAATCAAATGGGCTGTCGAACTGGGTCAGTTTGATATCAAGTACGAGCCCCGAACAGCCATTAAAGGTCAAGCCTTGGCGGATTTTATTCAAGAAACTACTAGGGTACAAGAAGAAAAGGAATGGGAATTATTCGTAGATAGATCTTCATCTCGTCACGGAGTTGGAGCAGGAATATTGCTGATCAGTCCGGAAAAAGATGAATTATAGTTCGCCATAAAATTCTTGTTTAACGCATCTAACAATGAGGCCGAATATGAAGCTTTTTTGCAGGGCCTAAAAATAGCCGAACATGCTGGAGCTCGCTATTTAATAGTAAAATCAGACTCACAGTTGGTAACACAACAACTTCGAAATGAATGTGAAGTCAAAGAGGACAGGATGATTCCTATGTGAACAAAATCAGGGATATGGAGAACAGGTTTGAGAAGCTTCAGATTGAACAGATTCCTAGAAGCGAAAATCATAAGGCCGATTTTTTTATCAAAGATAGGCAGTTCGTTACGGGATTGTTTGTAAAGAACTATAACCGTGATGAGCATTGGGCGAGAAAATGAAGTTGTAAGTATTGACAAGGCAGAGTCCGATTGGAGAACTCTTTTCTTGCAGTTTTTGGAGGGTAAAAAGGAGGAAACAACAAAAGAATTGGAAAGGTTAGAAAGACAGGTTCGCTTCTATTATGTCATTAATGGATTGTTGTATAGGAAAACTTTTCTGCCAACGGATGCAAGGTGTTTATCTCAAGAAGAAGGGATTAAGGTCCTAAAAGAGGCTCATGAAGGAGAATGCGCTAAACATGCATGAGCAAGGGCCTTAGCTCGAAAAGCAGTACGAGCTGGTTTCTAATGGCCCACAATGAAGAAGGATGCGGAGGAGCTAGTTAGAAAGTGTGAATCTTGCCAGAGCATGGGTGGAGAATTCACACACCGGCCACAGATATGTTAACGGTCTGTTCGTCTTGTTCTTTTGCCAGGTGGGGAATCGACATAGTTGGTCCGTTTGTTAAAGCTAGAGGGAATAAACAATTCTTGGTGGTAGCGGTGGATTACTTCACTAAATGGGTCGAAGTTGAACCCTTAATCAAGATTACGGAAGCTGACATGATCCATTTTATTTAGAAGAATATTTGTTGTAGGTTCGGTTTGCCTAGAATTTTGGTGTCCGACAATGGAGCTCAGTTCCGAGGAAAGAAAATCATTGGATGGTACGAAGAGATGAAAATTCGGCAAGTATTTACCGCAGTTGCACATCCACAGGTGAATGGACAGGTCGAAGTGGTGAATCGGATTATATTGGATGGGCTCAAAAAACGACTTGAGTCTGAAAAATCGAACTGGGTGGACGAACTTCCATTAGTATTGTGGGCCTACCGAACAACATCCAGGTCGACGATAGGAGAGAGCCCTTTTAGTTTGGCGTTCGGAATGGAAGCAGTCGTTCCAGCGGAAATTTAAGGAGAAGCTTTGCGGATCACCAATTTTGAAGAACAAGAAAATGCAGAGTTAATCAAAACTGATTTAATGTTCGTAAACGAACTGAGGGATGATGCCCGAGTTCGTCATGAACTTTATAAAAGGCGCATTCAAGCAACGTTCAGTAAGAAAGTTCGGAAAAGGGGATTCCAAGTAGGGGATATGGTGTTAAGACAGTCAGATGCCTTGGTCGAAATTGGAAAACTAGATGCTACTTGGAAAGGACCGTATATTGTCTCGAAGATTTTACCAGGAGGATCCTACGAACTGGCAGATGAAGAGGGAAAAAAGCTGCCGAGACCATGGCATGTGAGTCATTTGAAGAAATTTTATGTTTGAAGGACCATTCTTCTGTATGTTACTTATTACTTTTTTCAATTCCTGTTGCTTAATAAAACGAGAAACATTTACTCTTCGTGGACGTAGGTCAATTCGACCGAACCACGTTATATCGCTGTGTCACTTTTTTCCCCACTTTATTTTTATATATTGCTGTTATACTTGTTGATTAAGCGAACCGAAACATTCCCTCGGAATGTCCTGATTAAGCGAACCGAAATATTCCCTCGGAATGTCCTGATTAAGCGAACAGAAACATTCCCTCGGAATGTCCTGATCAAGCGAACTAAGAACATTCCCTCGGAATGATTCGATTCAAACAAAACTTGATTAAGCAAGTTGAAGCTTTCTTATAAATGATTGGATTCAGCGAACTATAATGAAGATTATAACATGGATTACAAATACAAGTATTTAAAGAAAACATTGATAACATTCAATTCGAATAGAAGATAGTTACAAATATGGAAGAAAGTAAGATACTTAAAAGCTAAGGTAGAATAGGAGGTTCTTCAGGAGGAATCATGGAAGAGGGATCAGCAGGAGGAGGTGGTATAGGAGCGAACATATCGTCGGGCAGGTCGGTGACCAAGTTCGAAGTCGTTTCCCCAAGCTGACCCGAACTGGTACTTGGAGAGAGGATCTCTGAAATGGCTTGCTCCAAAAGGCCGGCCCACCACTTGGCATCAACATGCTCGTTCGGATCTCCGCACCAGCCAGGAGGAGTGGGGAAAGACTGCTTTAACTTCCTACGCAGCGAAGAGAGACAGAAGCGGAGAGGGGACTCGGGCATAGCTTTCGTCACCTCTTACTGGCACAGGCGAACACCCTCCTTGACATAAGCCTCGGCCATGGGAGCGGCTTTAGAGAGAAAGAGGACAGAATTCCATAAGCGCTTGAAGAGACTCTCACGGAACTCTTCAACTATTAGCTCCATCTCTGGACTCCGAGCGAATCGATGGAAGCCCTCTATAATCCCAGCTCGGAATCCCTCCCCCCTCATATCTTCCGCAAGTTGAAGCCGCATGTTCTTCTCTTGCTCCAACTTCTCCCTCAACCTCCTAAGTTCCGCCTCAGCCCCGAGGAACTCTTTCTGTTTCTCCATGGCGAACTGCTCTTTTGCCATGAGCAGTTTCTCTCTTTTTGACACCTCGGATCGAGCTGTAGCGAGCTCAATCTTGTATTGCTCTAACCGAGCAGATAACTCGGTAGCTCGGCCGGAGTGAATCGCCAAATCGCTCTCCAGGGCTTTCTTCTCTTCCTCTCTCTCCTGCACAAGGTCGCGATAATTTCGCGCCTGGTCTCGCCGTCGAAGGGCCCTCCTGCTCAAACTCTCAAAAAATTTCTTTGCATTGGCTAGACGCGTGAGATTCAGTCGAATCTCTTTTTCCTCGGCATCCTCCTCGACCTCTGCCGACTTACCCATCTGCACCGCCGCCTCCTCTGGAACCTCCGAAGTGACTGGTGGCTCCTCAACGGTCTTCTATTTTTTGTTCGCGGACCGCTGCGAGCTGCCAGACCCCCTCTTTTTCTGTTGGCGAAAGGAGTCGGTTCCCAATGCCTCCCCCGCAGCATTTTCAGTTAGATCTATAGGCTTGGATGAACGAGCCATGCGCAGAGGCGAACTAAGGAGGGCTTCGCCGGCAGGCAGGATAAGAAGAGGAGAAGTCGATAAGGTAGCCTCCGATTCCCCAGGGAGAACACCTTCTTCCTCATGAACTACATGCTCGGTCGAACCAGGGGTTTTATTAGCCAGTTCGACAAGGCGAGCTTCCTCCGACTGCTTGTAGGTTGCAGCCAGGTCGGTGTTCACACAATGTTGGGAAGGTGAGTACGGAGTCCTCTCCTCATCAGAGACCTCGTCTGCAAAACTGAAGAATTGATTCATCTTTCTATCTGCAAAAAGAAACAAATGGGGTAAGCCATCATGTACTCAAACAAGTTCGAATTAACACTGAAAAAGATGAGAAAAAGAAAGATCGACCTAAATTAAAACGGAAGAAACACGGCTGTTCGGATAAAACCCCCCAGAAGGACAGTAGCGACTCACAAGAGCTCAATTGGACGATATCGAACCACCCCTTTGCAAAAATTATGTTCAAAACAGAGATTTGGTAATCAGGGGGAGGAGGGGGATCGGACTGAACAGTGTTTTGAACCCAGGGTAAAGAATGGAAGGATTGGTTCGCTGGTCCGCGAACGAAAAAATAGTATTGCTCCCAAGCGCTAACCTTTTCGTCGCCAGGAGACAAAAAAACAGCTCGTCTCGCACCCCCACGAGGGCTTAAATAAAAACGAAAAGGATTGTTATTTTTAAGAATAAAACAGGAGCGAAATCGATCGAAAGAGGGTTCGACCCCCATCCATTTACATATCATGTAAAAAGATACTATATAGCTTATAGAATTTGGGTGTAATTGGTTTGGGCATATTCCGAAGCCCGAACCAATTTCTAAGAAAAAAGAGTGAATGGGAGGAACCAATCCCAGGATGACATGTTTCAAAAACCATGTCTGATGATCAAGGGGAGCTCTGTGAGGTCGGTCCTCTGGATTGGGGATTACTACAGAGTAACCACCCACCATAAGCGAACTAAGGAGGGTTAGATGGGTTTGGGTGGTTTTAGTGGAGGAAAATACCGTGTCTACGGTTTTTCTCCTAGATTTCTTAGAAACTTGAATTACAGGACGAGAAGATGCCATTGGAAATATAAGAATAAAGGAGGAGAAGATGGGTACCTGATATGATTGAAGAAACCTAGAAATTGGAGAGGAAAAACCCTTGATTGATGAGAGAAAAACTATTTAAGTGAAGCTACAGTGGTTGGTTGCGCAAGAAGTATTTCTGGTGTGATGGAGGAGATATATATAGAGGGAGGATTCCTTGATTTTGGGGAAAAAGTGAAAGGTCGCGAACTTTCGGCCGTTAGATGCAAGAAAATCCGACGATGGAAGACGAAAGGACACTGGGCGGGAAATCTATTCTGCCACGTGTCGCGCGGGCGGGATTAGCACAGTTGAAGGGACATCTCGCCTAAAAAAGGTGCGTTAAGTGTTCGGATAACATATAAGCAAACTGCACCAGTGCGTGTAAACACGCACTTTGAAGGGGGGGAGTAATTGATATGGTCGAACTAAAACGAACTGGGTTTAAGCATGCATGAATGAGTAGAACAACTTAAAGAAGCGAACAAAGGTTACTTCAGGATGAGCGAGTTGTTCTACGACATTATGTGCGAACTGGTTAAGTTTTGAGACATGAGGACGAACCAATTCATGATGACGAACTAATTCCGCTTTGAGTTGTATCAACGAACTAATTAACGAACAAGTTTTAGTCCAACTAACCACTATTTCCGCGGGTCAGTTACCTATATCCCATATTTCTTGGGCCAAATCTCAACCAACATGTATTCCAGAGAGTATATATACCTCTTATATTCATTCTTTTATTTTTTTAAGCACAATCACATTAAACACACACGCATATGTTTGAGAGATTTGACTTAGCAACCATATTGACTTGAGCGTCGGAGTCCCATCGCCGGGAATCCTTCCCAGTGTTTGTTTTGCAGGTAATAGGGTTCAAGGTTTCGAGTTTTTAGAGTTGAAAAGCCGGAGCAACAGATCGGAGCAAAACCACCCCTCCGCCACTAAAATACACACACACGTACATGATATATATATACACTCACTCACTCCTACAAACTGACCTGGCCGGTGGCCACCTGCCGCCGGCCACCACCACCAGAGCCTCGCCGGCAACCTCCCATCGCTGGCCCACCGATCACACACGGCGGCGCCACCATGCGCCGCCCCAACAGTGAGCACAACACACACACACCATAACACCTTCAAACACACACACACAGCACGTAACCTACATACACACACTGTACAACTCTGGCGCCGACCAGAAAATTGGAAACGAAGAGAGAGAGAGAGAACTTACTCGTTTTCGTCGCTTTCGGCTCGTTCGGCTCGTTTGGAAAAATGGTGATTTTCGAGTCGAAACCACCTCTATTTATAGAAATCCGGAAAGTTACTATTCATCAAAAATATCTTCATTACTATTCATCGGTTGACTTTTCCGAGTTACTATTCACGTAAATATCTTCGTTTCCATTCTCCGTAAATATCTTCCGATTTTTTCCGAAACTTCCGGTTTTGCCCTTTCCGTCGCCATTCGAGCTACGGGTCTCCGATTGACCTCTAGTTCATTTCTATCTTCTCATTTTCTCAATACGCATCTAATGGTATATAAATATCCTATGTTCCACGTCTAATAAAATTATCGTTCTAAAACGTGCATTAAACACTTATTTGAAACGCACAAATTCAATTAAACAGTTAAATCATACGCACAAAATTATTAAATCATAGGTTAAAATATTTAATTAATTAATTATGCTCGTTTTGACCCGGGGCGCTACAATTTGAGTGCAATGTGAACTTTTGTTTATATATAGAAAGTAATATTTGGATATCACCTAAAAGTTATAATTATTTCAATATTGGATTAATTATTAATTTAAAACTCAAAATAAGAATTTTTGTATATAACATTCACCGCCTGAAAATATTAACTTTTAATTTTTGATTTATCAAAATTTAAATATATGAATTATGACATAATAATTAATAGTCATAGCTTAAAATATAAATATAATTATTTTTTATAGTCTGTTTAGTTTGAAGTCCGATGGAGTTAGAGTTAATTAGTTTAAGAGTTTATTATTATTACCGCCCATTATGTTTGCCGTGTGGCAATTTTGCCCTTTTTGAATTCGAGCTTGCAATTTAGGACTTTATTTTTCAAAATTTAGCAATTAATGCCCATTTTCGGCCCGAATTGCTTAATTGGGCTGAAACCGCACGTTTTTTTGCACGTGACACCTCAATTCGGGCTGAAATTGCTTAGGTGGCTGATCATTTATTGACGTGGATTTTCTTTCTTATTTTTTTTTACTGACGTGTATTATTTTTGACCGGGAGAAAGGGAGAGAGGGATCGAAGAGAGAGGGAGGAGAGAGAGAGGGAGGAGAGAGAGAGGGAAAGACCGAGAGTTTGACCGGCCGTTGCCGGCGGAGATGATGTCCGATCGACGATCCGAGCCCGGATTCATGACGGGCTCGGTGAGAACTTCAAGATAGGCACAAGAATCGCTCCGATCGGTGGCCGGATGGCCTGAATTTGAAGAGAGAGAGAAACGGGTTTTAGAGAGAGAAACGACCGCGACTTCTCAGGCCGATTTCCAGCGTAGCGGCGTCGGATGGCTGATCCGAGCTCGGATTCGGAACGGGCTCGGCGAGAACTTCAAGATAGACACAAGAATCACTCCGATCGGTGACCGAATGGTCTGAATTTGAAGAGAGAGAAAAACAGATTTTAGAGAGAGAAACGGTCGCGACTGATTACCGGCGGAGGCGGCGTCGGATGGATGATCCGAGCCCGGATTCGGAACGGGCTCGCCGAGGGCTTCAAAATAGCATAGGATACGATATGTTTTGAGTCAGTGGAAATTAATCACAAGAATGGTGGAGAAGCTGAATCTGCGATGGTGGAGGTGGAGAAGGTTGGAGAAGAAAGGTTTTTTTTTCTTTTTTTTAATTAATTTTGAATTAGGTGGTGGGGCCCACTTAAAATACACATGGCGCCTGACAATTAATTGCAAAATTCCACGTCAGATAATCACTCGCCATCTCATCAAATTAAGCCCGAAAAATGTGCAATTTCAGCTCGAACAAACAATTCGGGCTGAAATTGGGCAATAATTGCTAATTTTGAAAACATAAAATTCTACATTGCCATTGATAAAAAATAAAGTCATAAATTGTCAGCCCGTAAAATAAAATGTCCTAAATTGCAAGCTCAAAATCAAAAAGGGCAAAATTGCCACACGACAAACATAATGAGCGGTAATAATAATAAACTCTTAGTTTAATTATCAACATATTAATATAGGCCTTTTTAAATATTTTTTAATTAATATCTTGTTTAGCTAGCCTAATGGAGTTATAGTTAATTAGGTTAATTAATAATATATTATAGACCCTTTTAAACTGATCTGTTTAACCCAAAACCCGCTAGACTTAACCTGTTTACCATCCCTACATAGCACTAGGTCGATACTCCATTTTGAGCAAGTCCTGAAATTATTTGATAGCGATTATTTTTAAATTTGAAAAAAATAATTAATGTTATTAGAATAAAATATTTAACACATTATCCTTGAATTGTACAAGACCAAAAATCACAATTAGAGTTACTTGGTCTGCTTTTGAAGCTGTCTTGCAATATGTGTATCATTAATTAAAAATGAAATACGTTTAAATTCAAATTAATAAAGACTTAATCATAAAACTTTCGTTGCAGTACTCATGCAATATAGTATTATATTAACTTTTTTTATCCTTATTTGAACTGTGAAAAGACCATAGAAAATTGATGGAACTAATAGTTTTTAGTTTTTTTTTTTCAACTTCGATCACTTAGTATTGATAGAAAATATGTAAACTTTCATCATTATAAACTGAGTTTTAACAAGTTAAACAAAATAAAAATTTCATAAAATATGGTTGTGCACGGGTCTCGGAGATTATTGAAACCGGACCGAAACCCGGACTAAAAAAGTTTCGAACCGAAAATCTCATTGATTTTTTTACTTTCTCCGAATTGAATTGAACCGAATTTCTTTTTGGTTTGGTTCTGGAGATTTTTCAATTTTCCAAACTGAGAACTGAACCGAATTGGGACCTAACCAAATTGAATTGGACCGATCCAAAGAATCAGTTTTAATATATATATATATATATATATATGTGTGTGTGTGTGTCATTTATTTTTCTATATATTGATATAATTACATAATACATATTTTGGTTAAGTTAATAATTTTTTAAAGCTATAAATAATTTACATTTTTAATTTTTTAGTAATTAATAATAATGAACTACATTCTAATGACTCTTATCAAGAAAACATAAATCTTTTTAAATTATGAATTTTGTAACTTTTGAAATAAAGTATGTAGTTTTTTGTTGTCAATGAAACGTTGTTAATACATGCTAAATTAGTTTTTTGTTATTTATTTTTCTAATTTAATTTGGTGCATTTCAACTTATTCGTTTTTTGATTTTAATTTCTTTTAAAATTTTCGAATATTCGAATATTCATCCCGAACTGATCCAGACCAGTAGACCTGAAGCTCCGAACCGAATTGAACCGAAATTTGGTTTGGTTTGATTCTGCAGACTTTTTATTTTGGTTTGGTTTTGGAGAATCAATTTTGAAATTCTCCGAAGTTTAGTTCGGTTCCGGAGATTTTCAAATCTCCAAACCAACCTGGACCCTGCACACCCATAAAATCCATACCTATTATAAATATATAGTTGTCATATCAATGTTGAAATATATTTTGAGTGACAATTGTGAAATATTTGTACCAATATATTTACAAGGATCATGACCAGTGAAATTAACCTGACCCAAAAAGATGATACATATATGATTGATAAAATCAAATAATTTCAAGATGTTTGATGGGTCTCTACCCATGAAGCAATTTGAAGAATTTTTCAATTCAATTTGAATTAAATATCAAATCAACTTACAACTACATCTACCCAACTAACAGAGCACAACTTATTGTGCAAATCAAAATTAAGAAATGATTTTGACATAGGATAATACCTCCAACACAATGCTCATTGAGTCATTACATTTACGCTTCAAAATATGATTAAATTCTGATGAGATAAGTGAATGCTCTATTTCAAATAAAGTGGAGTTGCAGAGTTTTTACGAGTAGCACGATTGATTTCATGGGATGAAGCATCAATGGCAAAACAGTGGGCGATTGAGAATGTAGATAAACTACTAAAAGATGTTACGAGAAGTGATAACAATGTTGGTGGCAAAGTGAGTAATGTTTTTTTAAATTATGTGTCTCTAATAATTTTTTTTTGTGTAGTTGGTCTTGTGTGCACTTCGTGTACATGCAATCCGGGTCGACCCAATTTTAACCCGGATCCACGTGTTTTTGAATTTAGCTTCTTTTTTTTTTTTTGCTTTAGATTGTGACTTTTATGTTGTATTAGTGTGACCTTTATGTTATAAATGTGTGACCTTTATGTACAACTATCATGACTTTTATGTACTGCAACTTAGAAAAAAAAATGAAGATTTTCAACATAATTTAAACTGTACACCTTTATGTGACATCAATGCGACCTTTATGTTATATTATGTCACATTTATGTACAAATATTTTGACTTTTATATAATATATAAGGGTGCATAAAAGTCAGAATATTTGTACATAAATATGACATAATATAATATAAAAGTCACATTGATATCACATAAAGGTACATAGTACAAATTGTGTTGAAAATCTTCATTTTTTTCCTAAGTTACAGTGCATAAAGGTAGGGATAGTTGTACATAAAAGTCACACATTTATAACGTAAATGTCACATATTTATAACTTAAAGGTCAAAACAAAAATTTGGAAAAAAAAAAAATAGAAATTCGCGGATTCAGGTCGGATCGACCCGGATTGCATGGATCTTAGATCCATACACCTGGTGCACAGGAGTTTTTGTGTTTTTTATGAAATACACATAATTTAGTATTTACATAACTAAATGAACCAAGAAAAATACAAAAAAAATAATAAAACATTGACCTCCACATGCAACGCACGTGCTCTATACTATTACTAATATAAAAGATAAGAGATAAAATGCAACCACCGTTTTATGACCTACTTTTTTATCCATACTTTTGAAATTAACTTTTTTTTTTACCTATTTCATATGAGGAAATGATGGAATCACCCTTACTCATTATTTACTTATTTTAACTACTATCTCGTATACACAATAAATATTTTATTTGTGTACACGTTATTGATCCCTAATCGTGGGTACAAATTATTTTTGTTTGCATCAATCGTGTACAATCTTGGAATGGGGTACTTTATTTGTCGGGTAGGGGGACTTTTTTTTCAGATTTTTTGGGGGTTGTTTTAGATTTGGAAGAGGGGAGAGGGGGCTATTTCAGAATAGCTCAATTGTAGAAAAAATCACAATCTAATTGTCATTTTAATCAAAGTTTTTGTTATTGGTCAAAATAATATAAACTTACACATACATATAATATGTTTCTTTTTAATACCTTAATTAATTTTGAAAAGAAAAAAATTACACATTTTATTTACAAAAAAAAAGAAAAAATATTCTTGAAGTTTTAGATCCTATTTACAATCCTTTTAAATCTAAATACTTCTAAATATACTTCAAAAAATCCTATGTAAATCACCCTATTCCCCAAATCGTGATCTTGATATACACGATATGATGTTTGTGTACTAAGGGTAATTTAGACAATTTTTTAACCATATCAAATAGATATAAAAGTTATTTATTTTATATAATTATTATTGGTAGAAAGAAAATCTTCTTTGGTAGTGGGAGCCATTTTTACAAAAGTAAATGACATATGATATGGGTATTTAAAACTTGCTACCAAAAGAAAATCTCATTTCACAAAAGTAAATGACACATGGATATTATTAAGAATTGATTATTTAGATTTTAATGACATAAAACAAATATGTAATAAGAGAATTTAGAGTACTCATATTTTTCACAATATTTAAGTGAAACATAAGTAGAAGAGTTCTTTTTTTTTTGCCTAGTAAATTAGGGGGTCTAGCAATTTTGGACTTTAAGTTTTCAGGCCGGCAATTTAAGACTTTAATTTTTCAGGATTTGCGAATTTTGCTCAATTTAAGCCTGAATCGCTCAATTGGACCAAAATTGCACGTGAAACACACGTGAGCCCTTAATTTCGGGCTTTTCGGACTCAATTTGCAATGTCGGTGATCGAGAAACTGAGTGAGGAGGGAGATGATGAATAACATCATCCCATATCTTTTTCCAATTTACTTTTTCTTTTGATTTTTTTTCCTTGTAAAGACAATGTCTAGTCTGTCCAAAATTAAATTATTATTCATGATTCATATTATAAAATCATTCATTTAATCTCTACTCTTTTATTAATTTACTCTTTTGTTTTTTTGATTTTTTGCTGTATAATTGTATATTAATTGTAATATTTGTAGTAACAGATATAATTTATTAAGTTTTTATAATAAAAATTAATGAAAAATTGCAAATTTAGAACAATAACTTATGATCATTCACAATTTAGGAATATTATCTTTTCGTGCTTTGAAATTGAGATAGTATCTTTAAAAAATGGGCGAATTTAGGACAAATCAACCTAAATCAACGAATTTCGGGCTAATTCGCAAGAGAAAGTCACGTGCCTTTGCTTATTCTAACTTCTTGTTGATGTGGCTTTGGGTTCATAAATTAATCCGATTTATAAATTCCACACCATTAAATTAAAAGTCACGTAATCAAATTAAATGCTACGTGTCAAACAAAACCATGATGAATATCCAAATCACCATTTGAAATATAAAGAAAATTAGAAAACTCACTAAACATACCAAACTAACGCAGAATTCCCAAATCAATTTCTCTCTAAAATTGATTTGAGAAAGAGGATGATGAACAGTAAAGGTCATCCCTTTTTCTTTTCCAATTATTTATTTATTTTTTATTTATTTTGTAAAGACTATGTACTTAATCACATATACTCTATAAAAAATAATTATTCATGAGTTATATTATGAAATCACTCATTTAATCTCTACTCTTTTATTAATTTACTATTTCTGATTTGAATTTTTGTTGTACAATTATATATTATTGATAATAGTTATATTAACAAATATAATTTATTAAGATATTATAGTAATAATTAATTACAAGAAAAATTTTCAAATATTTTAAAATGAATTTATAAATTTTTATATTTATTTTAATTTCCAATTTCAATTTTTTTTATTTATTTTTTGTTTAGACAATTACAAGACAATTTTTTTGATTTTTAAAAATGAGTTAATCAAATTTTAATATTTATTATAGTTATTATAATAATTATTATTATTGGATAATATATTTTTTAATATTTTTTAATATTTTTTAATATTTTAGAAATAATTTTAACATGGACATGTATTATTTTATTTTAAAAAATAAAGTTGTTGACTTTTTGTATTATTTAATATAATTATGTGGTTTTTTATTTACTAAGGTGACATTTAAAATTGAATTAATTTATTAATACTATGCCACGACAACGAGAAGCCCAAATAAGCATATGCACGTGAATTTCTCATGTGAATCAGCTCAAAATTCATCGACTCGGGCTGATTTATCCTAAATTCACCCATTTTTGAAAGATACATTCTCAATTTCAAAGCCCGAAAAGATAATGTCCGTAAATGGTGAATGTCAGTAAAATACTATCCTAAATTTACAATTTTCCCAAAATTAATTACAAGAAAAAATTTCAGATTTTTTAAAATGAATTTATAATTTTTTAATATTTATTATAACTATTTTAATTAATATTATTAGATAATAATATCATAAAAATATTTATTAATATTTAGAAATTTGTTTTGACATAAACTTGTATTATTTAATTTAAAGTGCATTATTTTATTTTAACAGTTATATATTAATGGTTATATATATATTAACAAATATAATTTATTAAGTCTTTTATAGTAAAAATTAATTACATGACAATTTTTCAGATTTTTTAAAATGAATTTATAATTTATTAATATTTATTATAAATATTTTAATTATTATTATTATTGGATAATAATAACTTAATTTTTTAAATATTTAGAAATAAATTTTGACATAAACTTGTATTATTTAATTTAAAGTGCATTATTTTATTTTAACAATTATATATTGATGTTGATATATATATATATTGACAAATATAATTTATTAAGTCTTTTATAGTAAAAATTTAATTACATGACAATTTTTCAGATTTTTTTAAATGAATTTATAATTTTTAATATTTTAATTATTATTGGATAATAGTGTCTTTCATTTAATTATGTGGTTTTTTATTTACTGAGGTGGCATTTAAAAATTGAATTAATTTTATCTCAGCGCGCCACATCAGTAAGAAGTCCGAATTAGCAAAGTTATGTGACTAAGGCGTGCCAATTAGTTTAATTTGCCAGTGGGGCATGCCGACCCACAGAATTTTAAATTTTTTATTATGTTTTTATTTTTGGAAAAAAAAATGTGGTCATGCTCTAGAGGCGGTGTTTGATTTTAATCCTGCTGATTTCTGATTATCGATTTTAGTTCTATTATTGAAAAATTTGTTCAATCTCAGTTATTTTTTTGCCAAAATTTGTATTTTTCGGTGAATGACACACTCGCCTCCAAATCTATAATTTCAATCAACTTACCCTTCTGTGGCTTCTTTTTTCGCATGTGACATTTCTTTTTGTATTATTTTCCTACATAAAATATCAAATCACTTGCCACATCATTTAATTGCATTAAAATAAACAAAAAATTATAAAGATAAATTAAAATAAAACTGGATAGAAGAATTAAAAGAAAAATGAAAATCAAGTAACAGTTAAAAAAAGGGGATTAAAACGAAATTCCATTTCAAAAGAACCCAAATTCCCTTAACAAAAATGAGATTCCATTTCAAAGAACCCACATCCCCAACCAAACCTAAGAACCTTAATTTGCTAAATTCAAACCCCAATAAATCCAAACCCTAATCAATCCATACCCTGACGCCAAAATCCTTCATAATCGGACCGCCTCTAAAATAGGACCAAAAATGAATAATTTCTTTTTTGTTTTTAAAAGGAAATAATATAAGTTAATGTAACATTTTTTTAGTTGAGCCATCCAAAAAGTGAAATATTTATATATATATATTGTTGGGTCCCAAGTGTGTGTGTCCGAGGTTCAGAGGGGGTGAATGAACCTTGGTCGATTTTTAAAATCTATTAAAATTTACTATTCTGCAAGTTTCTTGAACTTGCAGCGCCAGTCAGTCACTGCTTACAGCACTAGGATGCAGTGTTGCACGCTGTAACTAGAGTTTTATACGCAACGGAAAATAAACAGTTTTAAGACACAAGGTTGGCTGGTTTTCTCAAATATGATCATTTTCAAAACGTTTTATGCTTATAACAGAGATAGATATGAAAGATAAAACGTCTATAAGAAAGCAATAAAACACTTATGCCTTATAGTGGTTCGAAGGTGGTGTAAGTCTTCTACATCCACTCTACTGCTACCACGAGCAGGAACTTTGTTGAGCAAAATTGATTTACAGGACACTCCCTAACAATCTATCAACTTACAAAGCTAACCACCTACTAGAGTCCAGCGTCCACACAGCAAACTGCAAACTCTAAAGGCTAACCCACAAAGGGTTCCACACTCCCACACAGGGAAGTTGCCTAACACTAGACAACTATACAAACAACAAGGATTTCTCCTATCAATTGTTCAACACCTAAAACAACCTACGCACACAGCTTCAAGGTTAAAAAGAAAATAAGTCTTCAACTGGTGAGGAGCAATCTTGATATTTGAAAGCTCATATGTTGTTGTAGAACTGCTCCTAGAAGATTGAGTGGCTGAACATGTGAAAGCTTAAAAGCTTTGGATGATGTGTGAGTTTCCTCTCGACTCTGTCCAGCAAATCTCTTCAATCAGCCACACCTTCTATTTATAGATCTTGACAGTTTTTATCCGTTGGGAAGTATCCGTTGAAGAGAGATACTTCACCTTCTTTGAAATCAAGCTCTGATCTCCAAGATCTTCTTTGTGGTCGCATTAAATGCATCTGAACTTCTTTGATCAAAGGCATGGCTTGCATTTAATGCGACTTGACTCTTCTCTCTGGAACATTTAATGCGGTGATTGCGGCTCGCAGCTTTCTGCAGCGCGTCAGTCCACGTGGCGTCTCGGCATTGGCTCTGTGTCTGCAACTTCAGTCTTTTCTCTAACGGCTCTATTCATTCTTGCTTGGATCTTCATTCCTCGTACTGTATTTATCCTTCCTCGGATTGCAGGATACTTCTTCGGTTGACTGTTTGTCATTGGCACTGTATCCTAGGTCTGCTTGCAGCTGTTAGTTCCTTACAGTGCTGCTGTAACTTAGACCTTCTTGTAGTACTCCTGTATCTTTTTCTTGCAGCGATGCTGCATGTCGTTCTTACTTACTCTGCTGCTGTAACTGCCTTCTTGTAGTGTTGCTGTATATGCTTTTCTTGCAGCAGCTTCTTGCAGACTCAGCTTCCTCAGTAACCTCTGTTGCTGTAACCTGGATAGGTTCTTGTGAGCATGCAGCAGCAGTAGCATCAACCTCCTCATGAGGTGTCTCTAGCTGTTTAGCGATTACCTCAGCTTCTCCTCGAATATCCTCTAAGGGTACTGTCTCAACAGTCGTCCCTTCAGAGGTCTTCTTATCCTCAGAGAGTGTTGTCAGAACAACAGCCTCGCCTGAGGTCTTCAGCAAGGACCCCAACTCCTTGGCCGGTCCTGTAACTTCGACAACCTCTGTTGTAAGCATGGTTTCTTGCAGCTCTTGTTGGTTTCTTGCAGCAGCTTTTCTTAC
This sequence comes from Scutellaria minor, assembly GCA_954870855.1. Lineage (NCBI taxonomy): Eukaryota > Viridiplantae > Streptophyta > Magnoliopsida > Lamiales > Lamiaceae > Scutellaria > Scutellaria minor. The sequence goes on from OX940729.1 coordinate 10,104,713, forward strand.
TTCATGAATTCTCCTTTCAGAACAACTTTCTTACAGCCTGCTGACTACTTCTTTCAGTATCCTAACACCTTTCTACTAAGGATACTTCTTCTAGCTTGTTGTTCCCTATAGCATGCTAACCCTTAGAAGTGTTCTTACTTCTTCTGAGGTTGGTTTTCCTTGTATCTTGAAAAACCATTACATGATCTTTCCTTGATCATGTGATGTGGAAACTAGGTATCAATACCTTAAGCAAACTGTTCTTTTCTTATTGTGTTAAAGTTTTGTCTTATCAAGATAACAACTGAAATATCTCAACATATATATATATATATATTGATAAAATATAAGCATGAATCATAACAAACGAACTAAAACTGAAGAAGGTTTTGTTTCAGTTCGCGGTGTATATGGAAGTTCACTGACCTTGCTGCTAGCGAAATCAGTTCGCTGGAAGTTTGAGTTCGGACAAATAAGAGAAGTCGCAGTTTACTTATATAGACGTATAACGGTTTAACGATTTAACGGTTATTCTGTTGTGAGTCTGTTTTGTAGGAGCAGTTCAATGAGCTTGGAAGTCAAGACGGTTAGACGGTCGAACTGTTTTTTGGGCGGGAAATTCCAGGCTTCCGCTGTCTATATATATTAGATCGCATTCTTCACACACTGACACACACATACAGTTTTAAGAACATTTGGAAATTTAGAGAGAGAAAGTCTGTCTTACAGAGAGTTAGCTAGGAATTGCTATTTTGTTCTTTCTTGTTTGTAAACTCTTTTTTCTTAATAAAAGTTTGGTGGTGTGATTCCGTGGATGTAGGCATTGTTAAGCCGAACCACGTTAATTTTGGTGTTGTTTCATTCTTCTTTTTTCTCTGCTCTTGTTCTTGGTTGTTTTGAGATTGTGAGTTTGCAGCTTGCAATTTTTGTGTTTCTTGATCACGAATCTATCATATATATATATATACATATATATATACTTCTTATTCAAACATATATGTGTTCATTTACATAACAATGTAAAAAAAAATTATTTAAATAGTTATTTTATTAAAATTTGTTCGTTCCTATTAATAAATGATAGTATCGATATTTTATAAATCATTATATACACTAGGTAATAATTTTTATCATTATTATTCATTTGACACCTATATTTTCAAGAAAATTAAAAAAGAAAAGTTGAGGCAAGCCAACCCTTAAACCCACTTGCCAATCCACCAAAAGTCCGACCCACTTAAGGCTGTCTACTCACACTCCTCTAGTTACTCAACACAACCCACTATCTTTGTTTTGTATGGCGTGGCATGGCCAACCCAAGGGGTCTAACCCGTTTTGCAGCTCTAAGCATATCTACTTGATTAAATTATATCTCTATTAGCCATATTGATTTTCTTATAAAAGTGATACTGCCCGTCAAGTGTTAATTAAATGAATATTTGGTAAGTTTTCCCGTTATTTTAGAGACCAAAAGGTTTTTTCTTAAATTTTAGCAATTAGCATTTTAGTGACTACTGATTGCTAGGTGTCTAACATCCTGGTTGGTTTGAAGGTGGATATTGTTTTAGTTAAAGACAGTTTTTAGTCCTTAATTTGATATTTCGTGTAGTGTTATAATCTTTCAACTTTGTGATTCTGACGGTAGGAATGGTTTTACAATTTTTGTATTATTATCTGATAATCATCCAGTAAAAGATATATATTATGCCTATTTTCTTTCTATTTCTTCTTAGCTCGTTTTCTGCAACTTACCTTTCATGAAGGCAACAAAATTCCAATTAGTAAACCCTAAGTTAATTAGGTTACCTTGTCCTAAATTCAACAATAAATGAAACTAAAATTGTATGTTTTCAGCTATAGTAAAAAATGGGTACCTACCATTGATGAAAGCTATATCATTCAATTAACGTGTCATATTAAATTTAGGAATTAAGTGATCAAAATTATAAGTTTTGCTATTGATTTGATCAATATTTATAATAAAATGAAAGGATTTTTTCGAATGTAAGAATCCCCCACTCCCAATTCATTCACAAAATCCAATAATTAAAGCAATTTAAAAACAAAGTTTGACTAAACAAGGGAATCCCTTTACATGCACAGATACACTCTACTGCCCTGAATCCTACATTATTACATTGTGCTGTCGAATCCTAAAAAAATCATGAGTTTCACATTGAGACACGATCCAAACGAAACATGAGTTTCACATTAGAGTTATGCTATTGTTTAGGCCTCGTATAAAACATGGAAAATTCTTGATTTATTTTTACAAAAATTAATTTCATTCACGCGGGGTGGGGGTGTTATATATTAAGATTGTGGATTATGGTTTGTAAGTAATTTACTCACCTCATACTTATATCCTTGAGACAATCTTATAAAAATCTTATTTTGTTAATTAATGGAATGTCGTTTTTCTTTTTCTCAAAAAAAGAAAAAGGAAAGAAAAAAGACTACAATCACAAAATATTCCTTCAATTAAGCTGAAAATGCAGAATTTATTAACATTTCCGTTACTTTTACACGCAAAGATAAAACCATTTGAAGGTCAAGTATAAAATAAAAGAAAGAGTAAGTCTCTTGTGGGACCGTCTTACATGAGATTTTGTGTAAAAGAAAATAGTTGATTTATAGGAATATTAGTTTACTAATATATATTAGTTGATCCTAAATCCGTGTAATTGGGTCGACCCGACCCGAGGTACATTTCACGCATCCCACGAGCAGGTCCACACGCCCAAACCCTGGATATGCTGTTATGTTGGCCAAACCTTTTAGTTGGGCGAACCTTACCTTTCAGTTATGTTCGTATAACTTTTTGCAGTGTATAACAAACTTATAATACCTTTCAAAATCTTTATATTGTAATAATATAACTTTTATGCATAATAATTTAACTTTTTCATTATAATAATATAACCTTATGTTATTCTTTAAGTACAATAAGTTATGATATTTATACATAAAGATGAACTAATATAACACAAAAGTTAAATTATTATAATATAAAAGGTTAAACCATACTATATGAAGTTTTATAGTGAAAAAAGTCTAAGTAATATCACTTAATGGTTAGGATATATGTATGTAAAGGTTATACTAATATAGCATAAATGTTATATTCGGTCAACATAAATATTACATAACTTTTAATTATATTTTTTATACTAAAAAAGTATAAGTAATTTTACTTAAAAGTTATAATATCTGTATATAAAGGTTATACTCGATTAACATAAAGGTTATGTCATAAATTAAAAAAAAAAAAAAGGCCGGCTCGACCTGACCCAACCCAATCCACGCGCGCCATAATCTATGCACTTGGTGCACACAAATACTACTCATATATTTATCATGGCTAGTTATAATTTTTAAAGTGTATATAAATCACACTCGCCATGTAGTGATAGTACATGCATTTTGTTTAGAATCCCATAATAATGTAGATTTGAAAACCTAAAATTGGAATTACTTTTTGTTCTTTGTGCAATGTACTTCTGTCTATACTATATATAAAAGGACATAAGTTGGCAAATTTTACAGATTTGTCATTTTCCCTCTCAAATTATCAATCAATAGAAGAAAAAAAAACTAAATAACTTTTAAGTATCTTATAAAATAAGCTTCACATATATTTTATATAATAATCTATCTTATAATTTATATATAGGAGTAGAGATGTAACAAAAGAAGCTATTTTAAATGATATTATTATATTTTAATGATATGATTAAATTTTAAAAATAATGAAATTTAAACATTGTCAAAAATTAAAAAATTTAAAATTTAGTTTATACTTTTAATATATAACTGTGGAAAATAGTTTTAACATATCAATTTCATTTTATGAAGGGTTGTAAAATGTTTACAAGTTTGAAAACTATTGTAAAAATATTAAAATAATAATAAAATCTCAAATTAACAATAATAATAGTAATAAGGTTGTGAGATTAAGTCTAACAATCTAAAATCAACAAATAAAATTTAAAAATTAATTCAAATATATATGTAATAATAATTGTGAAAGATATAAAATTTGAATAATTTTTTTAATAGAAATAATAAAAATATTTGGTAATTTATTCAAAATTATTCAAATAAATAGATATAATTAATCTAAAATTGTTTTACAAAAAAAAAACTATAATATGTTCTAAAAAATCTAAAAAACGGTTTCAAAAATCTAAGAAAATATTTTTTTAAATGTAAATTTTTTAAATATAAACTATATTTTTGAATAAATATAATGTTTTTATGAACAAATCAATTAAAAAAATGTAGAAAATTATTTACAAATTCTAAAAATAATTCTTAGATATAAAGGAACAAAAATATGGACAAAATATATTAGTAAGTATAATTAATCACTTCTTAATTATTTAGAAATTACAAATCACAAACACAAAACTTTTATTATTATTCCTATATACTATGTTCAATTTTATTTTTAAATTTAATTGTTGAATATTGATGCATGTTTTAAAAAAACATGGATTTTTACAAATTTCGAAATAATAAGATGTCATGAATAACCTTAATTTTAATATAACAATTTCATTATATTATTACAAATCGTATATATTGTCATAATAAATAATAAATTGTGTAGTACTAGTTTTTCATAAAACTATAACTTTACATATCTAACATTTTAGAAATATCAATTTTATGTAAATAATTTCCACAAAAATTTATCTAAATAATAATACTTTCCCAAATTTATGAAGTTTCCGTGATTGCTTAAAAACACACGTTATTCACTGTTGGCTTAAATAAGCAAAAAAGGTATTAATTCTAGAGTTGGACTGATGTGCAACTAGTGCGGGTCGGGTCGGGCTGAATCCGATACTAATCCGCGTATTTTTTTCTTTTTTTTCCGCTCATTTTTTTTAGCCCTGACCTTTATGTTGCGTTAGACATACCTTTATATTAAATTAGTCAAACTTTTATGTTATTGGTGATACCCTTATTTCCAGATTTCATACTTTAACCCTAAACCCTAAACCCTAATTTCGGCACAATAAACCCTAATTTGGCACAAGTTGCAGATATTTACATTTATATGATATTACTCATACATTTATATGAGATTATTTATACATTTATATCAACATAAACATACATTTATATAATATTTATAAAGGTACAACTAACATAATTAAAAGATATGACTACCATAACTAAAGATATGTCTAATATAACTAAAAGGTATGAAAAATATTAATATGTCAGTTTAAAAAAAAATGCTAAGGTAGCCTTACAAAAGGTATGTCTAACATAACTAAAAGGTATGTGAAGCACCCCGGACCGAAACGAAACATAATTTATTAATTAAATATTTAAACTCAGGATTTAATATATATGTGCGTATGTTTTAACTGTTTAAATACGTGCGTTTCAGATAAGTGTTTAATGCATGTATGAGATGGATAATTTACCTAGACATGGGATATGAGATATTTTTATATCACTAGATGCGTTTTGGAAAAACGAGAAGATAGAAACGAACTAGAGGTTAATCGGAGATCTGTAGCTTAAATGGCGATGAAAAGAACAAAACACGAGGTTTCGGAAATATCAGGAGATATTTACGGTGAATAGTAAACGAGATATTTATGATGAATAGTAAACGAGATATTTATCGGTGAATAGTAACTTTCGAAATCTATAAATAGAGGCTCCTTTCAGTTCATTTTCACCCCTTTCTTCGAACGAGCCAAAAGCGACGTTTACACGTAAGTCTTTCTTCTCTCTCTCATTTCTTTTTCAGCCTCCGGCGCGCCACCACCGGTGCCGCCACCGGAGCCGTCGTCGGCGCGGTGGTGCCGCCACCAGAGTTCGCTGAAAAATTTCAAAGTTGTCGATTTCGGTCGATTTTCACACACAACGTAGGTTTTGACGAGTCGAGTCTAGAATCGGTCTCGGAATTCCATTCCGACTTATCGTTTGCCGGAAAACGGCGAAAAAAAAACCTTTGCAAAACCCTAAACCCTAACCCTAGCCAAATTTTCTCTCTCCTTGATTTTCTCTCTTTTCCTTCGTCCTTTTAATCGGAGATGTTGTCGGAGGTTCTCATGGAGGCGAGGGGGAGTTGTTGGGGGGACACCGCCGCCGTGTGTGGTGGTGTCGGAGCTATATCGGGTTGGAGATGTTTATATACATGTATGTGTGTGTGTTTGTGTGATCTCTGTTCAGGGCGACACAGGTGGTGCCGCCATGAGGAAAGTGAGGACCGACGCTGGTGATGCGCCGACGAGTTGAGATGATGGGTTTTCGGCGACCTTCGGTCGCCGGCCAAGTGTTTTTGGGATGTAGATGTTTGTGTATATTTATGTTTGTGTGTGTGAGATGTGGTTGGAGAAGTAGTGGATTGGAACGGGGTAGCCGGAGGACTGGGAGGGGGAGACGCCAGAGTGCACGACCGTGCACCAGCCGACAGGGGTTGCTGGAAGCTGGCGCACGGTCGTGCCCCAGCTGGCAGAAGTTGTTGGAGGCTGGCGCACGATCGTGCTTGGGGAGCACCCAGGCAGAGGTTGCTGGAAACTGGCGCACGGTCGTGCGCCAGGGGGCACGGTCGTGCGTTGAATGGGCGCACCGGGATTGGACGCCGGGTGCGAGACGCGTGGCGGGTGACGCCGTGTTTTGATCCTTAGTCCGTTCCTTTCCTTGTATGTTTATCATCGAATCTTAGCCGATGAGATGTCATTGACCGAGGGTCGTGGGCCCGGTCAAAGTTAACTCTTCGATTTTGATACCAATATACTCTACAACTTATATACGTTGTTGAGCTCGTATCAACACCGAATGAGCTCATGTCTTATCCAATCTTTAGATCCCTCGACTCGTCGCGTATACGTTTATCGCTTTAATTATAATTAATAAAGATCTAAGTATACTGTAACTTGTGTAGGCGATTTGTTGGATTAAGATTGACTTACTTGATTGGATTGAGCTTGGGTTACTGTTGGATTGTGCTTGAGATAACTGACTCTTTGATACTAGCGACTCACGCGGGAAACCACCGAACGAGGTGGGGGTAATTTCTAACTCTTCATCTGTTTACCGGTTTCCCTAAGTAAACACATGATTGAGGAATACTAAGTGTTGTGTTTATACTTGATGTGCCATGATATAACTGTGAAAGGATCGAGGTCCTCTGATCATGCATTCTGTTCGTCCCCTGCTATTTTCTACTACTCTGTTGAGGTTTGGTGGTCCTCTTGAAATGCACCAACGGTAGTGAGACCGTTTATAGGGTAAGACGGAGGAATTCCACACCTATTCGTCCCTTGTCATTTCTAATATCTGTTTTGCAATTTATGTGCTGTGACAACGTGACTGTAGGTTAGCTTTTCGGTATTTATTTCTGTCATGAGTCATATGAGGAGGATTTTATCCCCACGAGTGTATTCCACGCACTCACCCCTTAATCTGTACTCACACTACAGGCGATGATGAGCATGAGGAACCCTAGGAGGAGAGATGAAGTACTGTATCTGGCTTTATTGTAATGAGACGAGGTCTCTTAAACATTTTCAAACTATGTTTTAGATAAACTTATGTTTTGTAATATTTTGATACATATAAGGATGTGAGATCCTGAAGAATGTTTCCGCTGCATATGATGTTTTATATCGGTAGTGAGACCGATTGCTAATGGCAGATGTCGTATGTTTATAAGTGAGAGATTCGCTTCGTCCCTTACCTCTTTCTTCTGTCGTCCATTGTTTATTCTTTTTGTTGTATAAGAGTCCCTTGCTTTTTTCCATCTTCACGCCCATGTGAAAACTCTGATAAAATGTGAAAAGATTTTGGGGCGTGACAAATGGTATCAGAGCGGTTCTAACCTTGAGAACTTGCTCGAGTTGGTTTTAAAAAAAAGAGGAAAATGTGATTTTAAAGATATGATCTTAATGATCTTAAAACGTGATATGGTTTTTGAAAATAGATAGATAGGTACTGTCCTCTCTCCATAGGTGACCCTCCTTGATATAAGTGTTTCGGAATATGTATGTTTATCTGTTAAGTGTTATTTTGCTTTGAACTGTTGGGTTTGGAAGGAAGCGTTGCAAGTATGGATATATGATGTTAAGAACTCACGTAATATAACTTGACAGATGAATAGGCTATATAGAGTTGGTAGAAGGAGGGGGAGAGCCCCTATTTTTGAGACTAGAAATCAGCGACCTCACCGTCACTTCTATGAGAGTAGGGTGACAGATGATAGATCGGTGGGGGAGCATATTGCTAGACTCCTCCCCTGTTGGAGAGAGATTGGGGGAATGGGGGGCATGATCGACGAAGTGCAAGCTTGTCTGTACATGATTCATACTCTACCTATAGATTGGGTGGGGAGAGCTTGTTTAGTTTATAGAGATGAGCTAGTGTTCTCGTCCGTGAATCTGGTGTCTATCGCTGATTTTGGCAACGTAGCACGGAAGATGCTAGAGCTCTAGGGTCTACATGGCCTACTGATTGCTCCGGAACCATCACACTATGATCCTCCCAGCAGTAGCTCGAAGTCGGAGGAGGATCCAGAGGAGGATTTGGAGGAGGATCCTGAGGAGGACGCCGAAGAGATTGATGATCCTCAGGAGGGACAGGAGTCTCCACCGCTTCCCGCTGATGTAGATTAGGCATTTCAAAGTGACTTGGTTATATGTATATATGTTATGCTACATGAAATACTTTATTCTATGTGTATATGTATGGGGTAGTTTTTACATCGTAGATAGTGTACATACATCTTTTGTTATGGTGTAGTACTACCCTTTTTGATGTTGCTATGTATATATGCGCGTATATCTTTTCGTTTATTATATGACGTTTGCGTTTATGTTTCATCACAAGTAATGTGTTATCTTTTATATTTATAATATCGTTAATAATCCCAACGACTTATACGTATATACATATCATAACAGAACTATGTCGAGAGGTAGACCTCAAAAGGAACCACAACAACCGGTCAACCAGCCGGAACGTGAGGAGAACACTAACGTAGGGGATTTGGTAACCGTGCTACGAGGGTTAGCACAACACTTTGAAGTTAACCAAACCGTCCCCCAGTCAGCGAGGAATGACCTGAACCTAATTTATGAGCAATTTTGGTGATTTAACCCGCCGACTTTTAGTGGAAGGGGAGAACCGACCGAAGCGGAAGAGTGGCTAAGGTCACTCGACCGACTGTTTGGGCATCTAACGTGCTCTAAGGAGCAGATGGTTAGCTGCGCTATCTTCCAGCTAATGGATGAAGCGAGTCATTGGTGGGACTCGTACGAACGGATGCTACTGCCAGCTGAAATGGAGGCAATGACTTTGAAGGATTTCAAGGAAGTGGTGTCTAGTCATTTCATTCCTCAGTCATACCAGGATCAGAAGGAGACGGAGTTCCTTCACCTCAAACAAGGGAATTCTACTGTTGGGGATTATGAACGGCGGTTCAACCAGTTGAGCTGGTACACCCCATACCTGGTGGACACTGATCTGAAGAAGGCTCGAAGATTCGAGAAAGGCCTTCGCCCAGAGATCAGCATGATCTTAGCTGGACAGGAAACGACGACGTATGCAAGGGTTGTTGGAAGAGCCCAGGAGATCGTCTCCCGAATGGGTATAGATGTTGCACCCCTTAAGAGGGTTTTCCCTGTTCCTGCAAAGAGGAAATGGACTGGCCCAAGCCAGAGCTTTGCCCCGAATAAGTTTCCGAGGACAAGCAATGCCCCACTTCTTCCTGTACCTCAACCAGGAAATCCGTGCCCTAGATGTGGCAAGATGCATACGGGATCGTGTCAGCGAGAGACACAAAGTTGTTATAACTGCGGAGCGCCGGGGCACATAGCGACTAATTGTTGGAAAGCGAGGAACGCACCAGCTACAGGGCCGAACTCGAGGCCGGTAGCAGGTAGGGCGAGAGCTTTCGCTCTGACTCGTCCGGAGGCCGCAGAGGGATCGAAGACGATGACAGGTATGTTATCAGTATTTGATATACCTGCATTCATCTTATTTGATACTGGAGCGACACACTCCTTCATATCTGTCAACTTCTGTAAACTGTTGAAGCATGTTGACGGTAGGGTAGTCACTCGAACTCTAGAAGTTAGTATCCCCTCAGGGAAGACGGTAAAGATAAAACACTTGTACCGTCATCTTAAGATTGCATTTGAGGATAAGATACTTCTAGCAGATCTCCATGCTTTGGAGATGAAGGATTTCGATGTAATCCTGGGGATGGACTGGCTAGAGGCCAATTACGCGGTAATCAAGTGCCGTGAGAGGGAGATAGTATTCCAAGCACCAGGAGAGCCGGAGTTTACATTCCATGGGACACGAGTTAAAGTCGACTCAAGGATTGTCTCGACCATAAAAGCAACCCAGATGCTGAACAAAGGAGAATGCGAAGCTTGGTTGGTTAATATGGTAAACTCCGAGAAGGAACCGATTACTATCGAGAAGGTACCGGTGATAAAGGAATTCACAGATGTATTTCCAGAGGATTTACCAGGTCCTCCACCGGATCGACAAGTGACCTTCGAGATAGATCTTATCCCAGGATCAGCGCCAGTGTCTAAAGCTCCATACCGAATGTCGCCGAAAGAGTTGCAGGAACTGAAGGTCCAACTACAGGAACTACTGGACAAGGGTTTCATCAGACCGAGTGTGTCGCCTTGGGGAGAACCCGTGCTATTCGTGAAGAAAAAGGATGGCAGTTTTTGAATGTGTATCGACTATCAAGAGTTGAACAAGAGAAAGATAAAGAACAAGTATTCACTGCCTCGGATCGAAGATCTCTTTGATCAATTAAGAGGTGCCAGTGTGTTCTCAAAGATTGACTTGAGATCTGGATATCACTAGATGAAAGTCAAAGACGCTGATATATCCAAGACAATATTCAGAACGAGGTATGGCCACTACGAGTTTGTAGTAATGCCATTTGGAGTAAGTAATGCTCCGGCTGTCTTTATGGATTTGATGAATCGCGTTTTCCATTCTTATCTGGATCTTTTTGTCATAGTGTTCATAGATGATATTCTCATCTACTCGTGCGACAGAGCGCACCATGAACAACATCTCAGAATCGCACTGGGAATACTAAGGAAGGAGAAGCTCTATGCCAAATTCAAGAAGTACGAGTTCTGGATGGACAAAGTAGGTTTTCTAGGCCACATCGTTTCTGCACAAGGGATCGAGGTAGATCCTGAAAAGGTGGCAGCTGTCAGCAAGTGGGAAACTCCAACGGATGTGAAAGAAGTTTGAAATTTCATCAGCCTAGCTGGATACTACCGAAGGTTTATAGAAGGATTTTCGAAGATTGCTACTCCTACGACACACTTGACAAGAAAGAATGTGAAGTTCCAGTGGAGTAAGCAATGCAAGAATAGTTTCCAGGAACTGAAGAGAAGACTGACAGAAGCACCAGTCTTAACAGTTCCAGATGTGTCTAAAGACTTCATGGTCTACAGTGACGCATCCAAGCAAGGTTTGGGGTGTGTTCTGATGCAGGAAGGAAAGGTAGTGGTGTATGCATCACGCCAGCTAAAGATCCACGAACAAAATTATCCAACTCACGATCTGGAACTAGCAACCGTAGTACACGCCCTCAAGATCTGGAGGCACTACCTTTACGGCGTGAAGTGTGAAATCTATACCGACCACAAAAGCCTGAAGTACTTCTTTGAGCAGAAGGAGCTCAATATGAGGCAAAGAAGATGGCTAGAGTTGGTAAAAGATTATGATATCATGATTCACTATCATCCTGGAAAGACGAATGTGGTAGCTGACGCCCTTAGCAGAAAGGGAAAGGGAGTGGTGGCATCGATGATCACCAATCAGCACCATTTGATCGAGGAGATGTCAAAGCTAAATCTGGAGATAGTCTTGTCTCCGATTAGCATTGAATCCAGGATGGCGGCGTTATTCGTAAAACCCACGCTACGTGACCGAATCATGAAAGCTCAGAAAAATGATAGCTTTCTAATAAAGATGAAAGCCCTTATGGATAGTGGAAGAGTCGAAGGTTTCACTTTGGCTACCGATGGGGCTCTGATCTTCAGAGGAAGAGTGTGCGTGCTTAAAGATGAAGAATTAAGAGAATAAATTCTCAAAGAAGCGCATTGCACACCATTGTCTGCACACCCTGGAGGTGCAAAGATGTACCGAGACCTAAGGATGAACTTTTAGTGGAGAAATATGAAAAGAAGTATAGGGTTGTTCGTCAAGAGGTGTCTCATCTGCCAACAGGTGAAAGTAGAGCATCAACGACCGGCTGGGATGCTAACACCTCTAGAGATACTGGAATGGAAGTGGGAACATATAACTATGGATTTCGTGGTTGGTTTGCCGATAACCAGATGAGGAAATCACGCCGTGTGGGTAATTGTTGATAGACTCACAAAATCTACCCACTTTTTGCCAATCAAGATGACATTCGGACTAGACAAGTTGGCACAAATATATCTTGAAGAGATAGTCCGACTGCACGGCGTACTAGTTTCTATTATATCCGATAGAGATCCACAGTTCACTTCCAGGTTCTGGCAAAGTTTACAGAAGGAGTTGGGGACCAAGTTGTCATTCAGCACAACTTTCCACCCACAGACTGACGGACAATCGGAAAGGACCATACAGATTTTGGAGGACATGTTGCGGGCTTGTGTTTTGGATTTTCCCGGAAATTGGGAAGACCACCTATGCTTAGTGGAATTTACCTACAATAATAGCTATCAATCGACCATTGGTATGAGGCTTTCTATGGAAGAAAGTGTCGATCACCTATATGCTGGGATGAAGTGGGTGAAAAGAAAATTTTGGGACCCGAATTAGTGGAGCAAACGATCGAAGTAATAAAGAAGATTCGGGATAGAATACGAGTAGCCCAAGATCGACAGAAAGTATATGCGGATAAGAGACGGAGGGAACTGGAATTTGAAGTGGGAGATGAAGTCTTTCTTAAGGTATCTCCTACTAAGGGAGTTCATCGCTTTGGAAAGAGAGGGAAGCTGGAGCCTAGGTACGTGGGACCGTTCGAAATTCTAGATCGTGTTGGAGAGGTCGCATACCGTCTAGCTTTACCACCGAACTTCGCTGGAGTGCACAATGTATTCTATGTTTCTATGCTACGGAAGTACATATTCGATCCACATCATATAATCGAACATGAAGGCATACAACTGGAAAAAGATCTGACGTACGAGGAAGTCCCGATAGCTATCTTGGACAGAAAGAAACGACAACTAAGGAATCGGGATATGTCCATAGTAAAGATCCAGTGGAGTCGACATGGAAAGGAAGAAGCAACTTGGGAATTGGAAGATGAAATCATGAGAAAGTATCCCGACTTACCTTTCATAGGTACACGTTTATCTTTCTTCTTGTCTACGCGTTTAAATTTTGAGGATGAAATTCTTTTAAGGGGTAAGGGATGTAGCACCCCGGACCAAAACAAAACATAATTTATTAATTAAATATTTAAACTCAGGATTTAATATATATGTGTGTATGTTTTAACTGTTTAAATACGTGCGTTTCAGATAAGTGTAATGCATGTATGAGATGGATAATTTACCTAGACATGGGATATGAGATATTTTTATATCACTAGATGCATTTTGAAAAAATGAGAAGATAGAAATGAACTAGAGGTTAATCGGAGATCTGTAGCTTAAACGGCGATGAAAAGACAAAACACGAGGTTTCGGAAATATCAGGAGATATTTATGATGAATAGTAAACGAGACATTTACGGTGAATAATAAACGAGATATTTACCGGTGAATAGTAACTTTTGAAATCTATAAGTAGAGGCTCCTTTCAGTTCATTTTCACCCCTTTCTTTGAACGAGCCAAAAGCGACGTTTACACGTAAGTCTCTCTTCTCTCTCTCATTTCTTTTTCGGCCTCTGGTGCGCCACCACCGGCGCCGCCGCCGGCGCGGTGGTGCCGCCACCAGAGTTCGCCGGAAAATTTCAAAGTTGTTGGTTTCGGCCGATTTTCACACACAATGTAGGTTTTGACAAGTCGAGTCTAGAACCGGTCTCGGAATTCCATTCCGACTTATCGTTCGCCGGAAAACGACAAAAAAAAAACCTTTGCAAAACCCTAAACCCTAACCCTAGCCAACTTTTCTCTCTCCTCGATTTTCTCTCTTTTCCTTCGTCCTTTTAACCGGAGATGTTGTCGGAGGTTCTCATGGAGGTGAGGGGGAGTTATTGGGGGGCCGTCGCCGCCGTGTGTGGTGGTGTCAGAGCTATATCGGGCTGGAGATGTTTATATGCATGTGTGTGTGTGCGTGTGTGATCTCTGTTGGGGGCGGCACAGATGGTGCCGCCGTGAGGAAAGTGATGACCCGCGCTGGTGATGCGCCGGCGAGTTGAGACGATGGGTTTCCGGCGACCGAAGGTCGCCGGCCAAGTGTTTTTAGGATGTAGATGTTTATGTATATTTATGTTTGTGTGTATGAGATGTGGTTGGAGAAGTAGTGGGTTGGAACGAGTAGGGTGGAACGGGGTAGCCGGAGGACTGGGAGGGGGAGACGCCGGGCAAAAAATGAGGCAACTAGGGAAGGTTGTCGGCGCACAGGCTGCTGGGCGCGCTGGCGCGCGGTCATGCTGGAGCGCACGGCCGTGCACCAGCCGGCAGGGGTTGTTGGAAGCTGGCGCACGGTCGTGCCCGGAGAGCACGGTCTTGCCCCAGCTGGCAGAAGTTGCTGGAGGCTGGCGCACGGTCGTGCTTGGGGAGCACGGTCGTGCGCGGCCAGACAGAGGTTGCTGGAAGCTGGCGCACGGTCGTGAGCCAGGGGGCACGGTCGTGCGTTGCATGGGCACGTGGGATTGGGCGCCGGGTGGGTGATGCGTGGCGGGTGACGCCATGTTTTGATCCTTAGTTTGTTCATTTTCTTGTACGTTTATCATCGGATCTTAACCGGTAAGATGTTAACCCTTCGATCTTGATACAAATATACTCTCCAACTTATATACGTTGTTGAGCTCGTATCAACACTGAACGAGCTCATGTCTTATCCAATCTTTAGATCCCTCGACTCATCGTGTATACGTTTATCGCTTTAATTATAATTAATAAAGATCTAAGTATACCGTAACTTGTGTAGGTGATTTGTTGGATTAAGATTAACTTACTTGATTGGATTGACCTTGGGTTACTATTGGATTGCGCTTGAGATAATTGACTCTTTGATACTAGCGACTCACGCGGGAAACCACCGAACGAGGTGGGGGTAATTTCTAACTCTTCATTTGTTTACCGTTTTCCTTAAGTAAACGCATGATTGAGGAATACTAAGTGTTGTGTTTATACTTGCTGTGCCATGATATAACTGTGAAAGGATCGAGGTCCTCTGATCATGCATTCTGTTCGTCTTCTCCTATTTTCTACTACTCTGTTGAGGTTTGGTGGTCCTCTTGAAATGCACCAACGGTAGTGAGACCGTTTATAGGGTAAGACGGAGGAATTCCGCACCTATTCATCCCTTGCCATTTCTAATATCTGTTTTGCAATTTATGTGTTGTGACAACGTGACTGTAGGTTAGCTTTTCGATATTTATTTCTGTCATGAGTTATATGAGGAGGATTTTATCCCTACGAGTGTATTCCACGCACTCACCCCTTAATCTGTACTCACACTACAGGCGATGATGAACATGAGGAACCCTAGGAGGAGAGAGGAAGTATTGTATTTGGCTTTGTTGTAATGAGACGAGGTCTCTTAAACATTTTCAAACTATGTTTTGGATAAACTTATGTTTTGTAATATTTTGATACATATAAGGATGTGAGATCCTGAAGAATGTTTCCGCTGCATATAATGTTTTATATCGGTAGTGAGACCGATTGCTAACGGCAGAGGCCGTATGTTTATAAGTGAGAGATTCACTTCGTCTCTTACCTCTTTCTTCTGTTGTCTCTTGCTTATTCTTTCTGTTGTATAAGAGTTCCTTGCTTTTTTACATCTTCACGCCCATGTGAAAACTCTGATAAAATGTGAAAAGATTTTGGGACGTGACAGTATGCCTAACACTACTAAAAGGTATACTTAACATAACACTAAAGGTATGACTAACATAACTAAAAGGTATGTCTAACACAACTAAAAAGTATAGTTAACACAACATAAAATGTATGTTTAACATAATTAAAAGGTATACCTAACACTACTAAAAGGTATGCTTAACATAACATAAAGGTCAAGCACCTGGGAGCATGTTTGAGCGGATTTTGTCCGCGACCTAGAGACGCGTGTGGGCGAAAATCAAAAATAAAAAAAGAAAATTTGACTAGACTCTTTAAAAATATTTAAGATTGACTATCGAACGCGCGTACAAGCACGTGACGGGTCGGGTCGACCTGTGTGCACGGTTGTAGGGTCCATGCACCAGTTGTATATAAGTTTTGTCTTAATTCTAAGACTTGGCAACATTTTTTTTTTAATTCTTTTGTTTGGAGTCAAAAAAATTTTGATGGAGAATTGCACACACTGAACAACAGAAAATATATATCTCTCTTTTTTTTTCAATTTTTAATTTTTTTTTGAATAAACAAAATAAGAAAAGAAATAATATGACACAATAAATGCAAATCACTCCCCGACAGCGGCACCAAAATTTGACCGCGCATCGTAACGTGATAAAATTAATTAATATCTTTCCTATCCTAACCAACTAGTAGCTAGGGCAAGTCAGAGTCGATCTCACAAGGAGTGAAGAATAAACTATATCACCTATGTTCAATTCAAGAGACAGAAAAAAAGTTGGGGAGGGGGTTTTCAGATTGGTTAATAATCACTAAATCAAATTAAGTAAACCTAGAGAGCAAATTAAACTAGAAATCAATATATAAAAAGCATCCCAGTTAACAGTTCAGTTATCCCTCAATTTCAATTATATCTTAATCAATGTAACACCCCTCTCTCAGATTATCATGGAGTTATCACCCCTAGTCTAACAACAAGCTCTGTTAAATCGAATCGTCTCTTAAGATTAGTTAAATTATGATAAGATCACTAATTAACCCTATTTAATTGAATGACCTAGAACAAGCTCTCTAGATTTAATTCATCAAATGCATTAATCACCAAGACGATAGGATGAACTAGACTCCGAATACACAAGCTCGATTCGATAATTTAGGATTATGCTACCCTAGAGATGCACAACCTCTAGTTTACCACTTATGAAAATTAAATCACAACAATTAGGATTCATGATCTAAAATTCTAGCAATCAATTATCAATTACTTAACCTAGGTGGTCAATCCAAATTAAGCATCAACAATTGAAAATAATATTCACAGATAACATAATCAATTCCATTCAAACATCGAGAAGGGGAATGAGATTAATTAAAACATAAAAGAAATATGGGTTCAAACATCCCTGCTAACCGGAATTGAAAGATTAGCCGATCATCCTCATAATTGATTCCACCAAAACAATTATGTGATCCATCCCAATAAATCTCCAAAATAAAGAATATATAAATCAAACCTAACTCTCTCTCTAGTCTCTCTCTAGAATCTAATGTCTAATCTCTTTCTCTCTAAATTACTCTCATGTGAACAGTGGCAAAATCTTCTTATTGAGGGAAGAAATCTTGTTACTTCCTTTTCCAATCCTCTAGCTACGTGAATTCTGATGGCTTGGGGCCAAAGAAAGGTTAATAAAAATTGGGTTTTTCTTTTCTTTGCATAACTAGGCCCTTCTTCTCCATCTTGCTTGAGTCCATCTTGCACTCTCTTTCTTTCCAAGGCCCACTCTTCAATCTCCAATTAGATTTCGGCTCAATCAACTTATTCATTGGCATGATCATTCTCTCGTCTCCAAAATACTTCAAATCTCCTAAAATAATCAAGAAAATAACATATGAAGTACTTGGAGACATAAATCACATATATGTAGGAAAATAGTGCATTCAATTAAATAAACGATCATAAAATCTTACATTAAACACCACAAAATTGCACATATTTTCCCACATATCAATTGTATGATCAAGTTTGATTTTCTTGCTTTGTGTTCGTTGATGCATCGAAAAACAGTGATTGATCTTCAAAAAATAAAAAAAATGAAGAATCCATCAAAGTCCAATGGAAGGTAGTCAGGCCACATACTTGATTTGAGTTGAACCGCTTCTTCAAGAGCCGAGTCAAGCACACGACTCAGCTTCTACAACCTCCGAGTCACATGACACTCAATAGAATCAAGGTGATAAGTATTATTCATGGAAGAAGAAAAACTTCCCCAGTAAAATTCTATTTCTCTCTTGAGATAAGAAGAAACCAACAATCAGGGGCGGAGACTGAAACAAAAAGAAAAAAAGGATTTTCAGTGTTTAAATATTGATTAATTTTATATCAATTTAGTCTCTAAAGTTAGTTAATCCTTCAATATTGTTTGTCTAGTTCCGTTTGATATAGCAATCGATTTAAATTGAGAATTAGACAGTTTAAATTAACTTGGAAAGAAATTGGAGTGTTATTAATATTAGGTGCAGTCGATATTGAATTTTCAATTTTGGAGGGTGATAAATCAACATATTGTATTAAGAAAATTAAATGATCAAATTATTTTTGTGGTCCTCTGTCTCTTTCAACTTCGACATGTTATTTATTTCATAGTGTGGAAAAATGGTACCATGATGACTAGCCCAAGTCAATTGTTGTCTTTTAAGTCAATGTGGTTTGTCGGTTCTATCCATTAATACTTGATCATGGAGTGAAATTTTCATTTGTTAATACATTTTATATGATTATAAGAAGGAATTGATACCATATCACAGGCTACTTTGCCAATCTCACAAAGTTGGAAATTTTTTCTGCATCTGGAAATCAACTGACTTTGAATGTAAGCTCAAACTGGATTCAACCCTTCCAACTTAAGGCAATTGGTCTAGGATCATAAGCTGAATAATATTTTGGAAATTGATTTATCTAATACTGGAATCTCAGGTAGTGTTCCTATCAGGTTTTGGGATATTCAGTTCTTGAATCTTTCTCACAATCATCTTAATAGGGAAATCTCGTATATACACAATATGTACTTTCCAATCCAGCTTATGTATTTGAGTGCAAACCAATCAGTGGCTCATTGCCTCGATTAGGAGAAAATTGGATCTGGATCTGTCAAATAATTCATTTTCACACTCTCTGTGTGACATGACTTATAAAACCTACAATCTGGAGCTTCTTAATCTAGATGCCAGATTGCTGGATGAAATGGCCATTTTTGAACATAGGCAAGAACAAGATGTCTGGAAGTATCTCAACTTCCATAGGATTCCTTGGGGGTAGTCTCAAGTCTTTGAATCTTTTTGGCAACAAGTTTTCTGGGCAGATACCGATTTCAATGCATAAATGCACAAAATTGGTGTTTATCAACTTTGGTGATAATGATATTGATGGAAACTTACCAGCATGGATGGGACAAGCCTAGTCAATTTGATGATTCTTATTTTATGCTCAAACAAGTTGAGTGGTAAGGTTTCTTCTAACATATGCCACCTAAACTCTCTCCAAATCTTGAATCTTTCCAACAACCAATTTTCAGGGAGAATTCCTAGATGTGTCTATAATTTTACTGCAATGGCTACAAACAAAGATTGTTTGAATATTCATATGGTGGTAGTGTATCATTCTGTACTTCTATTTTTTAGAGAGATTTTATGGAAGGTGCATTAGTAACCACAAAGGAATCGAAATACAATACGACACAATACTTTCATTGGTTAGGAATATTGATTTGTCGAGGAACAATCTATCTGGTGATATACCAATGGAATTGACAAGTTTAGTTGAATTGGGATCATTGGACTTGTCACGAAATCAGTTGACAGGTCCAATTCTGGACAACATTGGAGATATGAAACAATTAGAATCCCTCAATCTCTCAACAAACTTTTGTCTTATGAAATTCCTAATAGCTTCACACTTATGTTTTCTTTGAATCATTTGAACTTGTCTTGCAATAACTTAACAGGGAGAATACCAATAAGCACCAACTTTAGAGCTCGGCTGCTTCGAACTTTATTGGGAACGATCTATATGGCCCTCCATTGACAATTAATTTCAGCCATGGTGGTAGTTAATTAGTAGATGCAGTTCAAGTATATAATTCTATAATACTGTGAAGTTTATATCTAATACCATTAGTTCAAATATATAATACTTGTAGTTCATTTATGTAATACTTATAGAATAATTCTGTAATACCTCAAAAATATTTTCCAAAAATTACATATCATTTAAGCATAAATTTATGTAATACCATATAGGAAACATGTGTAATACCTATAGAATATATTACTAATACCTCAGACATAATTTTTGTATAACAGTGAGCAATGTAGTTAATCGAATTGAAACAATAAAATTAGAAATAAACATGCACTGAAAAGTCAACAAACAGAGTGAATTGAAACAAATTAATGGTACTTACCTTCATTTACTATCTGAATAACTTGATTAAGAAAAACAGATGTTGCAGAATTTTTTTCATCTTCTTCACTTGACAATACAAGAATTGTATTTGATTGTTCATTGTTCAAATCTTTCAACATTGTTTGATAGAGTGTTTTGATTGCAAGATAAAAGTAATCCTAGGTTTTAGGATGAAAAGAACAAAAAATTTATTATAGATTAAGGAACTGTGAGGAGAATTGGTTGCGGTGGTGGTGCTGTGCGACAACGGTGGCAAAAGAAATTAGGGCTTCGTTAACAAATTTATCAATGAAGCCGACGACTGTGCAATGGCGGAAGGAATTGCAGAGGATGAACATGCTGAGGGATTTTGTGTCACGCCCTATTTTCTTTCATAAAAATATCAGAATTTTCCTCTTGGACGTGAAGAGAGAAATAGCAAGGGACACAAATCGCAAACAGAAAGAAGTAGTAGGAGACGACAGAAGAAAGAGGTAAAGGATGATGTGAAACATTCACATATCAGCAAACGGCCTCAGCCCATAACAATCGGTCTCAATACCGATAATAACAACATAACAAAGCAGCGAAAATAAACCATCAGGATCTCACATCAGAAACATGTATCAAATTATTACAAAACGTGAATTAATTAAAACATTGTTTGAAAATGTTGTGTGACAACAACTTAATAAAAACAGGTCCAGATATAGCACCTCCTCTCTCCTTCTAGGGTTCATCATGCTCATCAGCTCCTGTAGTATGAGTACAGAATAAGGGGGTGAGTGGGTTGAATACACTCGTAGGAATACTTTCCATGTTTTTAACAGTTTATTATTAGGTATATATAGCAAATCAAATATATTCAAGTTTTGGCAAATATACACGACATATAGAATGCATAGCACATAATTCGAATCCTTTATGGACACGTTAACCCGCCAGCGCTCATATCTGCACCGAGAGCGGGTACTCCCCGTTGACCCCAGGTGCGGGTACTCCCCGACTTATTATATGGGTATCATTGTTCCCCCGTAATATAAAGCAGACCTCTGTCTCTTCATATAAATATGGACTTCCATCCTTTCACCAATATCAGGTGCGGGTATTTCCTGTCTTATCCCTGTAAATCTCAGGTGCGGGTATTACCCGACTTATCCCTGCAAATCTCAGGTGCGGGTGTTACTCGACTTACCCCCCACAAATACGGTAACCATGCACTACAAGAAATTCTCTCATAGACAACACCCCTACGACATGTGTTTTTGCTAAAAACCCTTGTCGTAGCCTAAAATTCTGTTGTCGTAGATAAAACTGTTGTCGTAGATCAAAAACTTCTCTCATAGACAAGGGTTTTTTAGCAACCGTTGTCAAAACCGTTGTCGTAGCTCAAAAACTTCTCTCATAGACAAGGGTTTTTTAGCAACCGTTGTCGTAGCCCCAAAAATTCTCTCATAGACAACGGTTTTAGCTACCGTTGTCGTAGACATTTTTAAACCGTTGTCATAGCCCAAAAACTTCTCTCATTGACAATGGTATTAACCTACCGTTGTCGTAGACGTGTTGTCCTAGGACCCCTAAGACAAGAGTTAGAAAACGTTGTCGTAGCCATTTTAAAACCCTTGTCGTAGACTGAAATTTAAAAAAAAAAGACAATTATTTTAATTTTTTTCTTAATTAAATGATACAAAAAATGATATATATTGTTGAATTAAATGAATGAAATAAATTAATTTTGACAATTAAATTTTATTTCATTATAAATAAAATTTTGTAAATATTTACAACAAATTATAAACAACAAATTATAAGCTTAAATTAAACAAAAAAATGATGATTACTTAACACAAATAAAACCTGGATTACTTAAAATTAATTATAAATAAAATAGGAATAATAAAAAGACTTTCTAATATATTAGAAATATGAGAAAAGCAAAGGCAAGAGTTGTTTTCTAACGTTGTCGTAGCCTCGTAGAAGCATTGTCGTAGACTAATATTTAAAAATAAAAGTCAACTATTACAATTTTTTTTTTTCAAAATGATATAAGAAATGCTATATATTGTTGAATTAAATTAATGAAATAAACTAATTTTGAGAATTAAATTTTATTTCATTATAAATAAAATTTAGAAAATATTTACAACAGATTATTAATTTTATAAATATATTAATTTGAAAAATACATTAATTATATAAATTTATTAATTGTAAATATAATTTTGAAAAATATATTGATTTTATAAATATATTAATTATATATATAATTTGAAAAATATATGCATTATTAATATACATATATTAATTTGAAAAATATATTAATTTTATAAATATAATCATTATATATATAATTTGAAAATTATATTAATTATTATTAATATAGTCATTAATTAATCTTCCAATTATATAAATATATATATATATATATATTAATCTATCAAAATTGGAAATCAATTACTTATATTAATAAGTAATGGTACTTTATAAAAGTTAACAAAGAAATGCATATATTAATTGTTGAATTAATTAAATTAATGAAATAAACTAATTTTGAGAATTAAATTTTATTTCATTATAAAGAAACTTTAGAAAATATGTACAACAGATTATTAATTTTATAAATATATTAATTATAAATATAATTTGAAAAATATATTAATTATTAATATACATATATTAATTTGAAAAATATATTAATTTTATAAATATATTCATTATATATATAATTTGAAAATTATATTAATTATTATTAATATAGTCATTAATCATTGAATTATTTATATATATATATATATATATTAATATATCAAAATTGGAAATCAATTACTTATATTAATAACTAATGGTACTTAATTTATAAAAGTTAACAAAAAATATGTAATAATAGAAAATTGAAAAATATCAAAAATATATTATAAAAGAAATATATGCAAGACAATGTCACATGAGTTGTTTTCTAACGTTGTCGTAGCCTCGTAGAAGCGTTGTCGTAGACTAATATTTAGAAAAAAAAGTCAAATATCACAATTTTTTTTTTGAAAAATGAAAGAAGAAATGATATATATTGTTGAATAAAATTGATGAAATAAACTAATTTTGAGAATTAAATTTTATTTCATTATAAAGAAATTTTAGAAAATATGTACAATAGATTATTAATTTTATAAATATATTAATGAGAAAAATACATTAATGTTATAAATATATTAATTATACATATAATTTGAAATATATATTAATTTTATAAATATATTTATTATATATATAATTTGAATAATATATTAATTTTATAAATATATTCATTATATATATATAATTTGAAAATTATATTAATTATTATTAATATAGTCATTAATCATTCAATTATATATATATATATATATTAATATATCAAAATTGGAAATCAATTACTTATATTAATAAGTAATGGTACTTTATAAAAGTTAACAAAGAAATGCATTAATAATAGAAAATTGAAAAATATCAAAAATATATTATAAAAGAAATATATGCAAGACATTGTCACATGAGGTATCAATGGTCTAGTGGTTAGAGTACCACCGGGCCACCTGGGTTCGACTCTCACACAATATTGATTATGATGATTTAAGTGATGATGACATGTCATCCCTAGCATGACGTGTGTGATGATGTGGCAAGCTTATGTGGCAAAATATTGTTTTATTTATTAATATGGCTACGACAACGGTTTTTAACCGTTGTCGTAGACACAACGACAACGGTTTTTTTCAACACTATGATCTACGACAACGGTTTTTATATGGCTACGACAACGGTTAAAAACCGTTGTCTATGAGCGGATTTTTTCAGACCCTACGACAACACCAGCTACGATAAGGGTTTGAATATGGCTACGACAAGGGTTAAAAACACTTGTCGTAGCCCTTTTTTCTTGTAGTGATGCCTGAACACATTAATCATAGTATATAATCACAACACATAAGGTTCAACAATTCATTTAATATCAATGTCATAAGCAAGCGTTCATTTATCATCATAGTATATTAAATACTGTAGCGTAATATTATTAGAGTTTAGAAGTTACCCCCACCTTGTTCGGTGGTTACCACGTGAGTAGCGAGGATCAAAGATCGGACAACTCAAGGCTCAATCCAACAGGTAGCCTACACAAGTTTACGGTATATCTTAGATCCTTAATATGTAGAATTAAAGCTATAAACATTTTCGGCGGTAAAACTATCATTAAAGACACGATGGATCGAGAGATCTAAAGATTGGGGTCAAAGAAACGAGAAGGAAAGTTTAGTCTAAGTGGCTGAGATGATAGAGAATGAAATTTGGGTCACAACGGAAAAAGAATGAGCTCAATCGGAGTTGAAACGAGCTCAAACGGAGCACTTCAAGTTCAGGGTTATTTTGGTAATTTTGGTTAAAGGGTTGACTTTGACCATGCCCACGACCCTCAGTTAACGACATCTCATCGACGGCAACTCGATGTTGACTTACGGTGGAAAAAACGAGGTTTGGATTGAAAACACGGCGTCGCATGCGATGGGGCACGCGCGCACCCTGCACCGGGTGGGAAAACCCGGCGGCCTCGGCCCTTCTTGGCAGCTGCCGAGTTTTCTCGACAGCGTGGGTAGACGGTCTTGGCAGCGGGTAGCTTCGCTCGGCAGGTGGCTCGATGGCTGCCGAGTTTTCTCGGCAGCGTGTGCGCACATCTTGGTAGTTTCTCGGCAGCGAGTATCTTCACTCGGCAGCTGGTCGAGTTTTCTCGGCAGCTCGCGCCCAGGCCACCCGACACTGGGCCTGCTCGACCAGCCTCCTTTCCGGCGCCACCAGCTGCGGCGCCGCCGCCCATCGCCACCGCCACCATGTTCGTCGGAAAGCTTGCACCGCCGGCTACCACCTTCGGCCATCACTCGCCGAAATCCGGCCGTGAACAGTACCCGAAACTCCACCGTAAAATCCTTCGACACACATGTACCCAAAACCAAACCTAGCTTCTCCAGCTCCGGCCAGCGACTTTCCGTCACCAACAACTATCCCCGACCACCCCAACACACATATACAGTATATATATACACACGCTCATACACACATATATGCGTAACACACACCCAACCAAACAGTCTTGGCCGGCGGCCACCTGCCGCCGGCCACCACCACCAGCCACCGGAAACACTGGCCGACGACCCCTAATCACCTGCCGCTACCTGCTAGCCGCGCATACACACTCAGAACAAAACGCACACACATGCATGATAAAACACACACAAACCCAACATCTTAGATTGATCGGCGACTTCCAGTCGCCGGCCACCCACCATAGGACCTCGCCGGCGCATCACCAGCGCCGGCCATCAGTTTTCACACGGCGGCACCACCTGCGCCACCTACAACAGTTCACACAAACACACACACACTAACACACTTTCAACACACACACACATGCACGATACATATATATATATCCACTGTTCCAGCCCGGCACCGCCACCCACGGCGGTGCCACCACCCCGACAGCTCCCCCTCACACCCAGGTAGCTTCGCCGGCCACTACTCCGGCAAGAGGAGGTAGAGAGAGAAAGAAATCAGAGGAGAGAGAAAAGGTGGTGTAAAGTTAGGGTTTAGGGTTTGGAGGCTGTTTTTTGCCGTTTTCCGGCGAACGAGAAATCGGAATTGAATTCCAAGACCTATCTTAGATTCGTCTCGTCGAGACGAACGTCGTGTGTGAAAATCGGCTGAAACCGACAAACTTGAGATTTTCCGGCCACCGGCGGCGGCGCCGCCGCCGGCACGCCAGAGACATAATATCGTGAAGAGAGAGAGACTTACTAGTTTTCGTCGCTTTTGGCTCGTTCAGAAAAGCGGTGATTTTCGAATTGAAACCATCCCTATTTATAGAAATCGGAAATCACTATTCACGTGAAATATCTATGATACTATTCATCAGTTGAAAAGTCCGAGTCGCTATTCACCGGTTGAAAAGTCTTTGTTTACTATTCACCGTAAATATCTTCCGGTTTTCCGAAACTTCAGGTTTTGCCCTTTTTATCGTCGTTTGAGCTACAGGTCTCCGATTGACCTCTAGTTCGTTTCTATCTTCTCGTTTTTCCAATACGCATCTAATGGTATAAAAATATTCTATGTTCCATGTCTAAGAAAATTATCGATCTAAATCGTGCATTAAACACGTATCTGAAACGCACGTAATTAATTAAATAGTCAAAACATACGCACATAATTATTAAATTATGGGTTTAATATTTAATTAATCAATTATATTTCATTTTTGGTTCGGGGCGCTACACCCCTTACCCCTTAAAAGAATTTTGTCCTCGAAATTGAACGTATACTAAGAACGGCGAAACTAGGTACTTTGTCAAAACTCTCGTTCTTTTATTTTCATGTTGCTTCTTTCTTTTCATTTTTCATCAAGGAACTTGCAGGCCTCGATTATTTGGCTAAGCTCACTGTTCAGAACTTTTGCCAGTCCTAAGCTTCTCCAATTCTTTTTCGAACCTTCCTATCCGGATCACACTTCTGTTTCTCATCCTTCTTCTTCTTCATCTCATAGTGTTGATTGTTTGTAATATTCATCCTATGTACTTCTTGTATTCTCCATTTTTCTTGTGAAGTAAAGTGAGAAATAGTTGGCGCTGGAGAGTCGTATTCCTTCATCAAGGAACATAAGTACGTTTTTGATAAAGGTACAGAAGAGAGAGAAAGAGCGAGAATGAGAATGAGGAAGAGAGAGAGAGAGAAAGGATGAGTTGAAGAGACGGGGGAAAAGTTGTCGCATCCAATAGGAAAATAGCTGCATGTGTAACTCTTTCCGCAGAATTTCCAACGCATTTCCGAGATGTTATTCGTGGTGCGTTCTATCGCACGATGACGAAAAGATCGAGCTATGGGTGAAAGACGCGATTCATGAAGTCCATTAAGACAGCTTGAGCATTACTCGGTCCGAATGGCATTACTACAAAATCGTAGTGGCCATATCTTGTCCGAAATGTCGTTTTTGATATATCCGCATCTTTGACTTTCATCTAGTGTTATCCAAACTTTGAGTCAATCTTCGAGAACACACTGGTACCTCTTAATTGATCAAAAAGATCTTCCATTCGAGGCAGTGGATACTTGTTCTCTATGGTCCACTTATTCGACTCTTGGTACTCCATACACATCTGTAAGCTTCCATTTTTTTTTCACAAAGAGCACTAGAGCCCTCCAAGACAACATGTTCGGTCTAATGAAGCCTTTGTCCAAAAAGTTCTTGTATCTAGACCCTTAAGTTCTGGCAATTCCTTCGGTGCCATCCGATAAGGAGCTCTTGACACCGGTGTTGATCCTAAGACAAGATCGATCCCGAAGGTTACTTGTCGATCCGGTAGAGGACCAGATAAATCCTCAGGGAACACGTCCATGAATTCCTTTATCACCGGCACCTTCTCGATAAAAGTCGATCCTTGCTCGGGGTTCACCGTGTTGACCAACCAAGCTTCGCATTTTCTTTTGCTAAGCATCTAGGTTGCCTTCATAACCAAGATAATCCTTGGGTCAACTTTACTCAGATCCCATGGAAAGGTGAACTCCGATTCTCTAGGTACTTGAAAGATAATTTCCCTCACACGACACCTGATTACCGTATGATTTTTCCTTAAGCCAATCCATTCTTAGGATTATATCGTAATCCTTCATCTCCAGCGCATGCAGATCAGCTAATAGAATTCCACTTCCAAGCGTGATCCTTAAACTTAGACCAAGGTGTTTTGTTCGTATCATTCCGTCCGATGGAATACTAACTTTTGGAGTTATTAACGACTACCTAGTCGTTCACATGCTTCAACAAATCCGGTACCACCACATACTATAGATGAAGAAATAAACACGGAACGCAAAGGGAGAAGTTATCGTGGATTCCATCGAATAGAAAAATACGATCTGGTTTAGAATATATATATAGTCAAAAGATGGCCAGCTCGTACATTATTTAGAAGGATTACAAATACTACTACAAAGTATGAGTCACTACATATTTATCTATATACATATAATATTAAAAGTTTATTGTCTACAATCTATCTCCCGACAACCTCTGAACGAGTGAGGTTGAATGTTCAAGCCTGGCCTGCTCCTGGCCTCGAGTTTGGGTGATAGCTGGTGGTTTTCTAGACTTTGAACAGGTTGTGGAGATGTGTCATGGCACTCCACACCGGTAGCAACTCCGTGTCTCCTGTTGGCACGATCCCCTATGTAATTTTCCACATTTGGAACAGGAATTCCCTGGCCTCGGTGATGTAGCCACCGGATTCCTAAACTTCAGGCAATGAAACGTGATATGTCCAGGTGCTCCACACTTGTAACAGTTCCGAGTTTTGCTTTCTTATAACCTCGGCTTCTTCACCGTTACTGAGTTTCTGAACTTCCAACAATTGGCTACAATGTGTCCTGGTTCTTGGCACATATAGCAAACTTTGGTCCCTAAAAGACATGGTCCTGTATGGGCATGAGTCTTTCCACACTTGGCACACGCGTTTCTCGGCGTAGGAGTTGGGAGAAGCGAAACACTATTGGTCCTTGGGTGTTTATTCTGATTAAAGCTCCGACCCGAACTAGTCCATTTCTTTTTTCCGAACCTTTCTACGATCTTCTCACGCGGTGCGACACTAGAGTGTAGATGAAAAACAACTTTCTGGGCTCTTTCAACAACTTCAGCATACGTCTTGGTACTCTGACCAACCAAGATGGAACTGATCTTTGGGCGAAGGCCTTTTTCGAAACATTTGGTCTTTCTAGTATCGGTGTGTACCAGATGAGGCATATACCTACTCAACTGATTGAATTTCCTTTCGTACTCCTCTACGGAGACAATTTCTTGATGAATGTGTAGGAAATCTGCTTCTTTTCGGTCAAGGTACAACCGAGGTATGAATTTCTGTGTAACCACCTCCTTGAAGGTTCCCCAAGACATGACCCTCTTATGCTCCGGTGACATGGTCCTTTGGTATGCCTCCCACCAATAGCTGACCTCTTCAGTGAGTTGAAACACGACACAGGAGATCTTCTACTCCTTTATGCATGTTAGATGTCCAAAAATTCGATCCAACGATCTTAGCCATTCTTCAGCCTCAGCCGGTTCTCCTTTTCCATCGAAGATCGATGGATTAAAACGTCTAAACTGCTCAATGATTCGATTCGCATCGTTCCTTGGCGATGGTGGCAGCACAACTTGTGCAGTCTTGTAATGCCTAGCCAAGCCCCTCAGTACTGACTCCAAGTC
Organism: Scutellaria minor; assembly: GCA_954870855.1. Classification (NCBI taxonomy): domain Eukaryota; kingdom Viridiplantae; phylum Streptophyta; class Magnoliopsida; order Lamiales; family Lamiaceae; genus Scutellaria; species Scutellaria minor. Next base: position 10,134,385 of record OX940729.1, read on the forward strand.
TCCCCTCGCGGCGTTTACATCGTGATCAAACGTATTCTCCATTGACAGCTTATCCCTTCGTGGTCGTCCTCGTGGCAGAACGTTCTATAGACGACATACGAAACTAACCCCTTATAATATACCCACGCAACCCAATAATCTATAACAATAGATAAACTAATAACAAATATCATGGTTTCGGTAACCGTTACCCTATAAATCATATAATAATCTCAAAAGATTTTCTATTATTCGTTTATTATGTATGATAACGGATACACAACTCGCATAAACCAACCAGAAACATGCATCATACGTAAAACATTATAATTCACATTACTGACACCCTCTCAGAGTTTTCATAGTCCTCAAGTTTTAAAACCATCCTTACCCACTACAACCACGAACTGGAAAAACTCATTCATTGGCACACCCTGTTAAAACAAGGGTCTATGGTAGTTTCAACTTTCAGTCACATAATATCAATTCCTGCAAACGGCCATACTCGCACACGAGCTCACTTTGCTGCAATCAGCGGCTTTGTGGCGGTGGTTCAGAGTAGTGTGTTGATTATAGTGACATCAAGAGGTTTTTACAAGATCTTTTAATCATGGTTGTGGTGACGTCAAGAAGGTTTTAAAAGATTTTTTCATCGAAAAACAATATCCTTAATACCCGTCAGTCCTAAAAAATTTATATCATGTCAACAAGGTAACACATATCAGGTAATCATTTATTCTGCAAGTCTTAAGATCGGGGGAAGACACCTATAGAGAGAGGATGGTGCATATCTATCTCTTTTCAAAAACCTTTTCACGTTTTAGAAACTCATTTTTTTCTCATTTTCTCTTTTTCAAACAAGTTTGAGCAAAGTCCTACAAAGGGTAGAACTAAGCTCTGATACCATCTGTCACGCCACGTTTTCTTTCATAAAAATATAAGAGTTTTCCTCTTGGGCGTGAAGAAAGAAATAACAAGGGACACAAATCGCAAACAGAAAGAAGTAGTAGGAGACGACAGAAGAAAGAGGTAAGGGATGATGTGAAACATTCACATATCAGCAAACGGCCTCAGCCGATAACAATCGGTCTCAATACCGATAATAACAACATAACAAAGCAGAGGAAATAAACCATCAGGATCTCACATCAGAAACATGCACTAAATTATTAAAAAACGTGAATTAATTAAAACATTGTTTGAAAATGTTGTGTGACACCAACTTAATAAAAACAGGTCCAGATATAGCACCTCCTCTCTCCTTCTAGGGTTCATCATGCTCATCAGCTCCTGTAGTGTGAGTACAGAATAAGGAGGTGAGTGCGTTCAATACACTCGTGTGAATACTTTCCATATTTTTAACAGTTTATTATTAGGTATATATAGCAAATCAAATATATTCAAGTTTGGCAAAAATACACGACATATAGAATGCATAACACATAATTCGAATCCTTTATGGACACGTTAACCCGTCAGCGCTCATATCTGCACCGAGGGTGGGTATTCCCCATTGACCCCAGGTGCGGGTACTCCCTGACTTATTATACGGGTATCATTGTTCCCCCATAATATAAAGCAAACCTCTGTCTCTTCATATAAATATGGACTTCCGTCCTTTCACCAATATCAGATGCGGGTATTTCCTGTCTTATCCCTGTAAATCTCAGGTGCGGGTATTACCCGACTTATCCCTGCAAATCTCAGGTGCGGGTGTTAGTCAACTTACCCCCCCACAAATACGGTAACCATGCCTGAACACATTAATCATAGCATATAATCACAGCACATAAGGTTCAACAATACATTTAATATCAATTTCATAAGCAAGCGTTCATTTATCATCATAGTATGTTAAATAATGTAGCGTAATATTATTAGAGTTTAGAAGTTACCCCCACCTTCTTCGGTGGTTACCACGTGAGTATCGAGGACCAAAGATTGGACAACTCAAGGCTCAATCCAACAGGTAGCCTACACAAGTTTACGGTATATCTTAGATCCTTAATATGTAGAATTAAAGCTATAAACATTTTCGGCGGTAAAACGATCGTTAAAGACATGACGGATCGAGAGATCTAAAGATTGGGGTCGAAGAAACGGAAGGAAAGTTCAGTCTAAATGGCTGAGATGATAGAGAATGAAATTTGGGTCACGATGGAAAAAGAATGAGCTTAATTGAAGTTGAAACGAGCTCAAACGGAGCATTTTAAGTTCAGGGGTATTTTGGTAATTTTGATTAAAGAGTTGACATTGACCGGGCCCACGACCCTCAGTTAACGACATCTCATCGGCGACGATTCGATGTTGACTTACAGTGGAAAAAATGAGGTTCGGATCGAAAATACGGCGTCGCATGCGACGGGACACGCGCACACCCGGCACCGGGTGGGAAAACCCGGCGGTCTCAGCCCTTCTCGGCAGCTGCCGAGTTTTCTCGGCAGCGGGTATCTTCACTCAACAACTGGTTGAGTTTTCTCGGTAGCTCGCGCCCAGGCCACCCGACGTCTGGCCTGCTCGACCAGCCTCCTTCCCGGCGCCGCCCATCACCACTGCCACCATGTCTGTTGGAAAGCTTGCACCGCCGGCTACCACCTCTAGCCATCACTCGCCGGAATCCGGCCGTGAACAGTACCCGAAACTCCACCGCAAAACTCTTCGACACACACGTACCCAAAACCAAACCTAGCTTCTCCAACTCTGGCCGGTGACTTCCAGTCGCCGGCGACCCTTCCTAGACCCCCGACCGGTGACCTCCCATTGCCGGCAACCATCCCCGACCATCCCAACACACATATATAGTATATATATATACACACGCTCATACACACACACGTACGTGTAACAAACACCCAACCAACAGCCTTGGCCGGCGGCCACCTACCGTCGGCCACCACCACCAGCCACCGGAAACACTGGCCAGCGATTGGGGGTCGCCGGCCGCCACCTGCTGGCCGCGCATACACACTCAGAACAAAACACACACACACACGCATGATAAAACATACACACCCAACATCTTAGCTTGGCCGGCGACTTCCGGTTGCCGGCCACCCACTATAGGACCTTGTCGGCGCATCACCAGTGCCGACCATCAGTTCCCACATGGCGGCGCCACCTGCGCCGCCCACAACAGTTCACACAAACACACACACACTAACACACCTTCAACACACACACACATGCACGATACATATATATCCACTGTTCTGGCCCGGCACCGCCATCCACGACGGCACCACCACCCTGGCAGCTCCCCCTCACACCCAGGTAGCTTCACCGCCACTACTCCGACAATAGGAGGTAGAGAGAGAAAGAAATCAGGTGAGAGAGAGAAGGTGGTGCAAAGTTAGGGTTTAGGGTTTGGAGGCTGTTTTTCGCCGTTTTTCGACGAACGAGAAATTAGAATTGAATTCCGAGACCTATCCTAGATTCGTCTCGTCAAGACGAACATCATGTGCGAAAATCGGCCGAAACCGACAAACTTGAGATTTTCCGGCCACCAGCGGCAGCGCCGGAGACAGAATATCGTAAAGAGAGAGAGACTTACTAGTTTTCGTCACTTTCGACTCGTTCGGAAAAACGATGATTTTCAAATCGAAACCACCCCTATTTATAGAAATCGGAAATCACTATTCACGTGAAATATCTATATTACTATTCATCGGTTGAAAAGTCCGAGTCATTATTCACCGGTTGAAAAGTCTCTATTTACTATTCACTGTAAATATCTTCTGGTTTTTCGGAACTTCGGGTTTTGCCCTTTTTGTCGTCGTTTGAGCTACAGGTCTCCGATTGACCTCTAGTTCATTTCTATCTTCTCGTTTTTTCGATACGCATCTAATGGTATAAAATATTCTATGTTCCATGTCTAAGAAAATTATCGATCTAAATCGTGCATTAAACACGTATCTGAAACGCACGTAATTAATTAAACAGTCAAAACATACACACATAATTATTAAATTATGGGTTTAATATTTAATTAATCAATTATATATCGTTTTTGGTCCGGGGCGCTACATTTTGCTGAGGAAAAGTAAAGAAAAAAAACTATATATACCGACCCATATTCAACCCGGGTCGGGTTGGGGCGGGTCGAGGGAACTAGGATCAGTGCCCCAGGGGTACAAGAGTCTTCCTCTTTATATTTTATTTCCCAAACTCATCATATTTCCATTTAAAACTATCTGTACCCATCCCATTAGGGTTTGGACGGAAAGGATACCTGATAATATTTCCATTTAGAACTATCCGTACCCACCCCATTAAGATTTGGGTGGGTAGGATACCCGCATTTATGCGGCAATTGTCAACCCCACGGAATATATATATATATATATATATATATATATATATATATATGAGTTAATTAGGCTAACCTAAATATCTTGGGCCTTGATATATGACTTCAAAAATAAAATTGTCCTTTCCAATTGAGCTTTTAAATGGCTTTTTTTATTATTAGTAAGATGAAATGAGAATTAAGAAAAGTGCAATAATATTGGTATAAATATTTAAAAGTCGTATCTTATTTTTAAGTTAGTTTATAAATTTCAGATTTTATAAAATTAAAATTGAGACAAAATTTACATATTAGATTATATTATTTTTATGTGATTTAAAAAATGCAATAAATTTGTTTATATGACATAGAAGAGAAAAATATTATAATTTATTTTAATAAATGAAAAAAAATTGGTATGAATAAAAAACCTACTTTCTTTCATTTAGTACTTAAAATAAAAGATTTAAAGAATATCATGTTTTTATTATTTTGTCATATGAAAATTTGATTAATCTCATATAACATATATGAATTATGTTGGAGGTACAAAAAATTTATATTAAGATATAGTAATAGACTAATAATCATCATAATGAAATTTATAATTAATGTACATTAATTTGTACTTGAAAACATGATTGATAAATAGATTAATATAGGCAAACTAAGAAATAAAATAATTATTTAAATGTTGAATTAATATATTATTTTAGTTTAATTGGATTATAGTTCAATTACCTGTTTAACTGTTTAAGTAACTACCAAAATTTGATTGGTTTGTTTTAAGTGACTAATCACATGTTTACATTAGTGGTGGAATTGTTATAAGATGTCAGTTGAAAACAATTATGTTATTTAGTTATATTCATTTATATACCATATTTTATATATAGAAAATCTTATTTTCCGTATTAGCACACTCACATATTTGTTATATTTATTTGTTATATTAATTGATGAAATCATATGGCTTTTTCTATTTTTATAATTATTTAGCTCAATGTATTTATGATTTTGTTCTATTTTTAGCTAACATATATAGTACTTTTTAATGGATTGAGTTATATATGTACACATATGTATTACATATTGTTTTATTTCTAATCCAATTTTTTTAATTAAAAAAATACAATCAAGATAAAATAATTATTTATAATATAGGTATGCAAATTCTAAATTTTCTAATTATTAAATATTCTACATATTTCACTTATATATAATTAATTATGTTGTGTTATCTATGTTGTGTTATCAAACAATTTATATTTATTACGTATTATATAACAAACCGTGCAATACACAGATACAAACTACTATTATTAACAACAACTTATAAATTTAGAAATATATAAGCAACTGAAAACATAAACGGAAGTCTAATAATTGCAAACAAATAAATGGAAACTACGAAGGCTTTCTTGACTTGCTGATTTTACTTATAAGTGAATTATGTTATTAATTGAGATCCTCTATTTATCGTGTGTTTCATTTTCGTAGGTGCAAGTACACATATAATACATAGTTCAGAACATGTGCATACGTGGAGAGACTAACTTTTGGAATTTTTTTTTTTTTTTTTCTGATCTCGTGGTTTCTTTTTCCTTCATATTTTGCTCTTTAATTTTTTGTTGAACTGCATTTAAATTATTTAACATTTGTTTATTATAAATTAAATTTTTTGAATTTTAATATAGGAATCTTAACAATATAATTTATTTAAAAAAACATATCAATAAATTGTATAAATTATATATAGTTAGGTATAAGTGTAATCAAGAATGAAAATATTCGGTAGAGTATTGTTCATTTGAATCAGGAGTACGGATCTAAATCCGTGCAATTGGGCTTGCGTGGGTTGGGTCTGGTGTGGCCTAAATTCGTGCCCATATTAATTTTTTTTAATTTATGTGGTAACCTTTTTTGTTATATTAATATAACATTTATGTACCGATATCATAACATTTAAGTGACACTATTAATGTAGTACAGTTGAGTCATTATGTTATAATAGTATAACATTTATGTACAAATATCATAATCTTTGTGTGCTTAAAGAATAACATAAATGTTATATTATTATAACATAAAGGTTAAATTATTATAACATAAAAGTTTAAAAGATATTATATGATTGTAATATACTTAAAAGGTTAAACTAGCATAAACATAAAGGTGATGCGAATATAACTAAAAGGTTAGACGAACATAACTAAAGGTTAGGTATGTAAGACTAGGATTTGAACGCAGACCTGGGGCGCGTGAAAAGCCCTGTCAGATCGGTCGTCCCAATTGCACGCTTCCCAACCTATGCACCTGGTGCACATAAATAATTGTGTATCCGAAAATATCTCCGATATTTTCCCAATATTTTTATTTTTTCACATGGCCGATACAAAAACGGGCTTGAATGATATGTTTTCAATATTTTCATTTTTTCACATAATCGGTAAAAAAATGAGAAATTTTATCAAAATATAAGTAAACTATTGATAAATATCGGTATTGTTTCGCTATCGGTGACTTCATGGTAGAAATTATAGAAAAATTAGTGAAATATCAGGGAAATATTGGTAAATATCAGTGGAATATCGATAAATATCGAAAATATTGGTAAATATATGTACTGATATTTGCACCAATACTAATATTACCATGATATTTTCATGAAATTAAAATACCGATTTTATCCAAACCGAAATTATCATCCTTGAGTGTAATATAATATAATATACATCCATCCAAATTAACATACAAAAGTATAGGTCTGAGAATCATTAAAATGAGGAAACATATTATTGCATTAGATTAAAAAATTCAAGTTCTTTTATTCAAAATAAAAAAATCTAGAAATAAAAAAATCAAGAGAATAATAAGTATCAAAATTCTGAAACGAAAGATTAAATTCTCTATGATTTCAGCTATTATGCTCAATCTCTCATATACAACTTTCGTATTATAATTTAGCATAATTAGAAAACCGAAGTTACAAAACAACTTTTCATGATGATTTTTTTTTACAACGAATGAAATTTTGGCACAATATCTTACTTAATAGGGGACGAAATCAATTTTCGTCATCAATGTATGTTTTTTTTGTGACATTATTTATTTTGTCATCATTATTTATTTTTTCGTCACTAATATTCATTACAATATTCTTCAAAGATAGAATTTCCTACCAAAATTTTAAAGGACTTCTTTCAATGACATACTCTTTGTAGTTTGTGACAATATTTGTGGTCACAAAACTATTTAATTTTCTTGACTATGACATATTTGTCATGAATTATTTGTGACAAATAGTGACAATTAATTTGTCACCAGTTGTTATATTTTGTGACTATAAACATTAATTTGTCATTATTTCGTTTGGAGGCAGTTATATTAAGAAATTTATAGGTGAATGAAAAATTATGACAACAAAATATTAATTAGTTGAATGAAAAAATGACGAAGTTCTTTCGTCATTAATGCTATATTTGGTGACAATTTGCGCTAATTCATTACAGTTTAATTTGAATACATACTTTTATATTAATAATTTATGACAACTCCTATTTATCACATATTTTAATTTTGATTACATCTGACCATAAAATGATTTGTTATTAATTAATTTATATTTCATTATATATACAACGTGAAAATTTATGTCAATTTCATATTTCAATTGTATATAATTGATATATAATTATATACAATTTATCATTAATTTTATTTGTTTCAATAAATAACTATTTTATTTCGATTATATATAATAATATAATGATTCATCATTAATTAATTTATACTTCAATTTCAATAGTTAATTGTTTCAATAAGTAACAAGAAAAAACAAAAATTAATTAATTTATACTTCAATTTCATATGACAGTGAGAAATTTTTATCATTAGTTAATTGTTTCAATAAGTAACTAGAAAAAACAAAAAAAATAATTAATGTATACTTCAATTCCATATGACGAGAAATTTTGTCACTATAGTTGATTGTTTCAATAAGTAACAAGAAAAAACTAAACTAAAATTGAAAAATTGGGGGACTCGAACCCAGGCAATTCATTACGCCAGTTGATATATCCTAATATGTGTTACAAATAATAAATAAGATTCTTTATGATATTTTCTAAACATGTGTTGCACACAATAAATAAGATTCTATAAGATAACAAACACATGTTGATTTTTTTAATGTTATTTTTTTTTATTAAAATCTAATAATACTGTTATTAAGATAAAAAAAAAAAAAAGTCTCAATAAAATATTAAATTCAAGCATTATAAGATAAGATGTACATTCATTAATTTCCAAGAAAAAATTGTTAATTATTAAGTAAAAAATAAAAGTGGGACTATTTTCACACCCCATATTTTTTCAAACACACCCCAATTCTAAATACACCCCCCACTAAAATAATTATAGCTTGTAAAAGGAAAAAAAAAAAAAACTCTATCCCCTCAACCGAACTCTCTCTCATTTTTCTCTCAATCTGCCTCTCGATGCGCTTCCCCTGCTCTAATATTCTCTCTTTTTGTTTACATCCAATTTCATTTTAACAATTTTAAGAAGCTTTTTTTTTTTTTTTTTTTTTACCTCTTTTGATTCTTGAAAAGAAACTCATTACCTCAATGAAAATCCGTGGAAAACTTTGTAAAATAATTCTTTTTTTTTTCAAACTACATTCGATCTTGATTGATTGAATACAAAGATACTTGTTTGACCATCGGGTGTCGAACATACTATGATACATTTGATCTACAAGTGTTGAACATATTATACTATGTTCGACCTTTGGTGGTCGAACACTATAACACTTCGAATAAAAAATTAATTATATAGTATATAACGAGAATTTTTTTATGATTAATAGGAAATTCAAACAATAATATAAGTTCAATACCCCAAGTTTCAGACCCAATTTTTATTTGATTAAGGAGAAACTAGGTGTAAGTGAAATTTATGGTGAGTTAAAATCTCATTCCATTGATCATAGGACATTTTTATTAATATATTCATAGAATTAAGAAGTTACCTGAATCATGTATTTAGCATATATTTATTTGGAAAGAAAATGAAAATAATAATAATAATAATAAAATTATTATTATAATAATAATTATTATTAAATGAAATGTGATAACATCTATGGGTATCTATATACACATAGCATAGCAAAATATCATATATGTAGAGATAATATATTAATACTCAAAAACATAAAAAAAAAAAAAAAAAGGTGATGAAGTATGTGATAAATAAATAAATTAATAATTAAAGGATCGGTAGGTGGTTGCAATTGTGATCGTCATTTCAAATTTTCAACAAACATTCCACCAATTAACACGTGGTAAGGCAAATAAGCATACAAAAAAATAATGAGAAAGAAAGGAGTACCACTTTAATAATAAAAGAGGAGAACTTAAATGCTAGAAAAATTAAAACTCTCTCTGTAGTTGCCAGTGCCACCTTTCACTCTGTCTTTTTTCTTCTTTGCACGCCTTTCTCTGTCTTGCTGCGACTTCTCTGTTATGGTTGTGTGCTTGTGTGACTGTCTGGTTTTCGGTATTACCGGTGACCAGAGTTCGCCAGCAATTTTGTTAAAGTGGGTCCACTAACAATGTATACAAATTTAAAATAAATATATGTATTTAGGTACTATTTCATTTCATAACATATATTTAATTTTGAATTTTTAATATTCTTTTAACAAATTCGTATTAATGATCTGATATTAAAATGATAAAATTTAAATGTTGGATATTTAAATAATATAAATATATGTGGTCAAATATAATTTATTTATTTCACTTATTTAAAAAACTCATACCATCATTATATCATTATAAATTTAGTACCTAAAAAATGATTAAAAAAATTTAAAATTTGAAAAGTGTGAAGACATGAGACTTATATATAATTGAGAGTACAGCCCATTAATGATTTTAATTCAATTAAACCTTAACATTAAAAATTATCATTTATATATATATATACATATATATAACTAATTTCACAAAATTGATAAAATACATATATATGTGTTTATATATAGTATATCTTTTAAAATTTTGAGGGGGACCAATGCCCCCCTTAGCCTCCGTCTCCCTCCGTCCCTGGCTGTGAGTATGCGGATATACTATGAGTGGTGTTGGGTTGAGAGTTGAGTGGTGTGCGAGAGTGTGGGCTCTGCAATATGTGCATGTGTTGGAGGGGTTTGCCAGCGAGTAGTCGCTGGCCGAGGCGTAGTAGGTGGCAGAAGGTGGCTTGGACGGCAGCTAGGTTATGTTTCAAATCTAGAGTTTGAGTTTGAGAATTTGATTGATGTTAGGGGCTTCCATGCAAATGTTTACTCTGTGTAAATTAAAGTTTAGCCCCTCATATTTTGTAAAATGATTTGAGGCCCCCCAAAAAATATAACCTTTCAATTTAGTCATTAAAGTCAAAATCAACTTTTAAATATTTCAATTTGACCCCAATGGTCAGAACTGACATATTCTAAGATAGAATAAGTGTAATGTCCCGAAATCGTAAATGGTTATATTTGGTTAAACGTTACTCACGTAGAAAAAATTACATTTTTCTTTAAAATAAACAGAGCTAATGAAACTAGAAACGAAAATGAAAATCAAAATATTATTTAAAGGGTTGCAAAGGAAGCCTTCATTTGAAAATTCCATATTTCTCAAACTAAATTTTGGATTATATAAAGAATAAAGTAAAATAACGTTTACATAATTACACCTTTATAAGTTTATGGAATAATACACTTTAATATTCTTTCGTAACCTCTAGATAATCAGCTATCAGTATTCACCGTTTCCTTACCACGCCAAGAAACCTATTATCTGAAAACAATTAAACATGGAGGAGTGAGTGTTTGAAATAGACTCAGTGGGGGATCCCAAGACATCAAATAAAATCTAACAAATAAAACATGGCAAACCAACACATAGAACCTTTGCTTCGCTTAGATACGGGATTTAACTCGGCTATCAGTATTCACCGTTTTCTTACCACGCCAAGAAACCTATTATCTGAAAACAATTAAACATGGAGGAGTAAGTGTTTGAAATACACTCAATGGGGGATCCCGAGACATCAAATAAAATCTAACAAATAAAACATGGCAAACCAACACATAGAACCTTCGCTTCGCTTAGATGCGGGATTTAACTCGACTTAATATTTTGACGTGGAATTTAGCCCGACTAAGCATAATTTGTCTATGGTAGCGTAGCTTACGGGTCCTAAGTGTCGTAGCATAGTTTACGGGTGTAAACCATCATAGCATAGTTTACGAATCTTATCCGTAATAGTATTGAACACGTGGAAACATTGCATTTGTATAGGTGCATGGTTTTTCCCATCTTATCCTAAATTACGGTTCATATTCCGTCAGAGTGTAGCAACAGGACCATAATCCCTCGTGGCATAGATTATGGGTATCAGCCATCGTGACTTAGTCTACGAGTCTCAACCGTCATAGCTTGGACATTTGTTCACCCACACACATAATCACAACATACTTAAGTAAACATTCGCACAAACATCATTCATTACATAACATTCGCAAGATATATCATAATTCATCACATTGCACAATGCTACATTAATAATCAAGTAGGTACATAAATTAAACACACGTAGCATTAGCATTTGTTTAGAATACGTAATTTAAGAGTTTATGTTATAAATTACCCCCACCTTAGAAGTAGTTTGAGAGTATATTTATAAGTTGCTAAGCGTTCCTAAATAGTTCATCTTTCCTCGTTTCCTACATTGATCATAAAATAGGTCTTAGTACCTCTTTTAAAGCTACTAGCAATTAAAGCACGACCTTTAATATTGTCCTTGGATGCCCGATCAATTGAAGAGACTTTCCTTAAGAAAATTATGCGTGTTTCACGTGGTTTTTTTTTTTTTTTTTCATTTTTTTGATTTATTTGTTTGACTCGTTTTGTCTACTTTTTTTTTTAAACTCAATTTTAAATCTATCATTCAATGTTGGTTATACTATATCATAAGTTGATTAGTTACAAGTTTATTATAGGTTTTTAAATTAAGATCTCACTACAAGAAATATTGTTTTCGTATTGATAATTTATTTACTGATACTAATTTTATGGACAAAAAAAATATACTTTTTAGGGAAAAAAGTAATACTTGTAAGTAATTGAATTTTTTTTAATGTATAAAACAATATTTTTATAGACAAAACTAGCTTTTTAGGGAGAAGATAATTTTTTTTAGTAATTATACTTTCTTTTTTTTTTTGCATAAAACTAAACGGTTAGGGACAAAACTAATACTTTTAAGATCATTGAATTTGGAGAATAAGAAATTAAAAAAGTATGAAATAAAAAGCAATGAAATTTTAAGTAGCATCAAAATCTGAATATTTCTACTTTTGTTCCTAAATTACTTCAAAAAGTCTTGTGTTAGTTAAATTCAGTCAATTTTGACGGTTTCTTAAAGTGGAGACCAAATGTGAAGAAATTTAAATAGTTATATTATGAGGTGGAAATGTTACTGAATCTTAAATGTTATAGTAAATCTGTTATACGTAGTTAGTTTAACTATCTATCTACTTAGCTTATCCTCAAGTATAAATAAACTCTTTTGTATGATATTTTGTAACTTAGTTTTTAAATAATCAATGAATCTACAATTCACTTTATCGTACAACTAAACAAGATCTACTTCGGTTGACAAAATTTGGGATACTTTCCCATGAATTTATGATGATTGATTATTTTCACCAGAAAAGGAAAGAGTGCATTCAATACAAACACTTGGCAAATTTGAAAGGTAAATAATGTTAAAATTTTTAATGCAAGGGTTCAAAGTACAACTGTTAAACACATTAATGCACATTTATTCCACGATACAGATGCTTATTGCAAAACTGATCCAACTTCAAACAAAATGTTGACATGATGATGAGGCTAAGGTTGATACGGAACGACAACAAGAACAAGGTTTCGTTTTTATTGAGCTCCAACCCCATAGTTTCAGTCATGTCCATATCTTCTGGTTTAACACCATCTGGGAGTTTCCAGTTGAAGTTGTAGAGAAGTTGAGCTAAACTGGGCTCTACATTAGCCAAACCATATGTTATACGTGGGCAAATTCTTTTCCCACTTCCAAATGGCAGGTTCTCAAAATCACCACCCATAAAATCTATGGACAGATTCTCAAATCGCTCTGGTTCAAAGCTTTCAGGATTCATCCAATACTGAGGATCTCGATGTATTGCCCAATTGTTCACCATTACCTTGGCTCTGGCACATTCCTCCCTTGAAGCTCTTGGGAGCATTGGACCTGGAGCGTGTAGTCTAAAAGTTTCCTTGATAACTAACTTTAAATACTTCAACTTCTGAAGATCATCGTCTTCCCTTCAACACCTGTCTCACTTCAGTTTGTGCCTTAGCTATCACGCACGGGTTCCTAACCAGTTCTGTCATTATCCAGTCAATGGTTATCGATGTTGTTTCAGTAGCTACTGAGTGCATGTCCTGTATATATATGATCACCAATCACCACAACAAAAATATATATAATCTCGATCATAAATCCACTAGCCAATGGAACTCCTTCATTAACCAAGGCGATCAACAGATCATTATCCTTGTGCACCTTGCCAAATGCATCTCTACAGATGATGGAGCTCATCGTGTACAAGAGTTTCTGAGTTAGATTCATTGGGTTCCCAGAAGAGAGGTGAATAGATTTTATGAGACGAGAAATCTCTTCGTTTCTAATGGTCCTAAACGAATGCACCATTTTTGTACCCAACAGTTCCATCATGCATATTTTACGCTTCTGTTTCCAATAATCGCCATAGTAGGAAAAGGTGACACTGGTGTGATCGTACCACATGATCTCCGCAGCTACGGATTCTGGCCTGTCCGCGAAATTTGTACCGTTGTCTTTGAGCACTTTTTTCACAATTTCAGGGGACGAGATGACAATTGGATCAAGCTTGAGGTGCATAATAGGGCCATACTGTTTGGCTAAATCTCTGAATGAACGAAAGGGAAGTGAAGCAACCTGATGCATGTTTCCAATGATTGGGAGAGTAGGTGGACCTAGAGGAAGCTGTTCAAAAAAAATTAGTTGCTACCCCAAACACATATTTTTCAGCAAAAATTCACCGGAAAATTCGAAAATCCAAATTCTATTATTCTAAAATGCATGATTCATATGCCAAAATGACTCTCTTCCAAAGTCAAGTTATAACCCTAAGTTAATTTAACGATACTTATTCAATTTAAACTTGAATCGAACAAAAAATGTTCAAAACCCTAGAATGATTTTTTTTCGATTCGTGATCGGTATGAATGAGAATTATGAAATTAATTTAGGGCATATAAATCATGTGTTTTTGATTGATATTTCGAGGTAAATTGCATTTTTAAATTTTCCGATGAATTTTGACTGAAAAATATGTTAAAATTTGAGTTGTGGGTAGCAATCGGAAAATTTCTGAGAGAATGACTAGTGATCAGAAAACTTTTTAAGTTTAGACACCCACTAAAAAAAAGTGCAATAATTCAAATAGCAAATTGATATTAACCCTAAAACCAGACTTACAAACATCAAATTGTCTAACATAAAATAAATTACTCATTTTCTCAAGAACATCCATTATCTCTAATTCAAAGTTTTCAAGCTCAATCTCATTATCATTTGCAAGATTAAGTCCACGTTTGCTTCAAGAAAATTATGGAAATGAATTCCAAGAAAATCATGACCTTTGTCTTCTAGGACAAAAGTGGAATAAAAAATAATTATTTCATTTAAGTCAAGTAAAACGAGGTGAAGTCAACATTTAAAACGCATGCATGATATATTAATAAGATCCATATACTCCATCCAATTATTACCCAAAAGTTCGAGCAACGAACAACAACGAACTTCAAAGGTAATACCTAACCAATTCGGGCCAGGCATCTCAAAGACATGGGTTAATTAACCCATGTCTTAAGCCATAATAAGATGAAAAGAAAATGAATAAGGCCAGAGTAGTGATTCCAAAACCATCTCCAACATATTCATTAGATTGTTGTTTCGACTACTACCAAGATATGAAATAGAATTGTGTCAAAGCCTTCATGGGATACAATAATTTCTAAGTATTTTGTACAAAGCAGAAAAATGAGAGACAATTAAGAAGCCAAATAAAAATAAAAATTCAAGTGTCTTTTAGCTAGATTCTAATTTGTTTGGCAATTCAATATGTGACTTCTCCTCTGTGATGTATAGCATGAAGCCATGCATCATATCAGCTTTGCATGAAGAAGAAATTAAGAAGAAATTAAGGCTTGGAAGGAGAATCTCGTTTTTGGCTAAGTGTTGGAAGAAGTGCTACTTCACTAATAAAAACGTATTTCAGAAATGCACTTTCAAGTTAGGTAAGTTGGTTATTTCATTTCTTTGTTTTTTCTTCTTCCGTTTTGGCTGTTTTGCAGGTCCAACTTGCGAGGCAGTTTTCTCAGTGGTTACTCAACCAATTCTAGTGAGATCAGTTGCTACGCGTTCTTTAAATATCAGAGATCAGATCGTTAGTTGATAGTTTTCACATTAGATCAGTGTATAGAGAGAGAAATATTGAGAAAGGAGAGTTGATAGTCTTTGTAGAAGTGATCTTGTTTCTTCTTCATTTTCTTCTCTTGTAAACTGTAACATTGTGGTCTTTGATTAGTGAATCTTGATCTCCAGTGGATATAGGGATTATTAACCCGAACCACTTAAATCGCTGGGTGTTGATTGTGTGTGAATTCTTCAATTTTCGATCTTGTTCTTTGCATGAAAAACTAGGGTTTTCTATTGCATGGTTTGGCATTGGCTGAGTTGCTTGGTTTCTTGATCTGGAATTGATAAATTGGCACCGTCTGTGGGAAGAGGTAGATCGAGAAATGGCATCAACATGATTTGACATTGAAATGTTCGATGGATCAGGCGATTTTGGTCTGTGGAGAATTAAGATGAGAGCAATGTTGGTTCAGCATGGAGCTGCAGCTGCTATGCAGGGCGTGGACATGTTTCCTGAAGCAATGAAAGCCGAGACTAAGGCTACACTCATGGAGAAAGCACATAGCATGATCATCCTCAGCCTTGACAATAAGGTGCTGCATGAAGTAGCCAAGATTAAGACTGCCAAAGGAGTCTGGGAGAAGCTTGAGAGTCTTTACATGGTAAAATCTCTTGCAAATCGTTTATTCTTGAAAAAGAGATTATATGCTTTCAAGTTCTTGGATGATAAACCCCTGATTAGTCAATTAGAGGAGTTTAATAAGATCTTAGATGATCTAGAGAATGTAGATGTCAAACTCGAAGAGAAAGATAAAGCTTTGATGTTGTTGAGTTCACTACCTAAAAGCTTTGAAAATTTCTGTGACTCTATTCTCTATAGTAGACAACAATCTATTACTCTTGATGAGGTTATCACAACTCTGAAAACTAATGAGCTATCTAAGGAACCAGATTCTAAGACTCAAGGTGGAGAGAGTTTGGTTGCCAAGAACAAATTTAAGAAGACATTCAACAAGAAAGGTCCCAAATCACAGACTAAGAAAGGTGTTCCACAAAGCCAAGAAGCTAAGGATGATGTTGAAGGGCAAAGGTGTTTCCATTGCCATAAACCGGGGCATATCAAGAAAGATTGCTTTAAATTCAAGAAGCTACAACAAGAAAAAGGTAACTCCATTTCTAAAAAAGCTAATAATACCACTGAAGCAGCTAGTTCAAACTCTGGATATGAGTCTGCAGAGGTCTTGGTTGTTACATCCTCAGATACAAAGCATGAATGGATATTAGACTCAGGATGCTCATTTCATATGAGTCCTAACAAGAGTTGGTTTCTTAATCTGAGTTTAAAAGAGGAAGGAGTTGTGATGCTAGGCAACAACAAGCTTTGTAAGGTGAAAGGGAGAGGATCTATACCACTGAAACTAACAGATGGATCAATCAAGATACTATCAAATGTTAGGTTTGTACCTGAGTTGAGAAGGAATCTGATATCCTTAGGAATGTTAGACTCTCAAGGTTTAAAGGTATCTGTTGAAGGTGGAGTAATGAGTGTGTTCAAAGGCAGCAGGATGGTTATGCAAGGATTGAAGAAATCTGACTTGTATTATCTAGATGGTATCACTGATATTGCAGGTTCTTACCTAGCTAAAGAGATGGACAAAACTCAGATTTGGCATAGAAGATTAGCTCATATCAGTTTAAAAGGTTTGCAAGAACTTCAGAAACAACATGTATTTGGAACTGATAAGATTGCTGATTTGGAGTTTTGTGATCATTGTGTATTGGGGAAAGCCAAGAGGTTGAGGTTCCCTTCTAGTACACACACTACTCAGGAGATCCTTGGCTATGTACATTCAGATCTGTGGGGGCTTGCAAAGACACCAACTAAGAATGGAGGCAAGTATTTTCTATCAATCATAGATGACTTTTCAAGGAAAGTTAGGGTTCTGATTTTGAAAAGCAAGGATGAAGCTTTTCAAAGATTTAAAGAGTGGCTCATGGAAGTAGAAAATCAAACTAATAAGAGGCTCAAGTACTTAAGAATAGACAATGGTTTGGAATTTGTTTCTAATGAGTTCAATAACTTCTGCAAAGAAAAAGGGATTTCAAGGCATAGAACTACACCTTACACTCCTCAGCAAAACGGTTTAGCAGAAAGGATGAATCAAACCCTATTGGAAAGGGTCAGATGTATGCTAACAAGCTCAGGGTTAAGTAAAAGCTTCTGGGGAGAAGCAGTTACAACAGCTGCCTTCTTGATAAATAGATCACCTTCCTCAACAATCAACTTCAAAACCCCAGAAGAGATGTGGAATGGCAAGCTGGCTGACTACTCAAGACTAAAAGTGTTTGGTTGTTTGGCTTTTGCTCATGTGAAACAAGATAAACTTGAACCAAGGGCATTGAGGTGTGTGTTTATTGGCTATCCTAATGGCATTAAGGGATACAAGCTGTGGTGTATAGAAGAAGGGAAACAAAAATGTATTATATCAAGAGATGTTATCTTTGATGAAAGTTGCATGCCACTGAATAAAGAGAAGGCAAAAGATCAGCCTATAGTGCATGATGAGGAATTTGAGCCTGAGGTGGAGCTAAAGCAATCTGGATCAGAACAAGTGCCTCAGCAAGAAGAAACAGAAGCTGAAGATCAAGAGGAAGCTGATATAGAGGATCAATCTCTTGCAAATTATCAACTTGTCAGAGATAGACCAAAGAGGTTAGTAAAGGCTCCTATTAGATTTGATCAATCTAACATTGTTTCCTTTGCTTTCCTTGCAGCTGAAGAAGTAGAATTTTCAGAGCCAAGCACATACAAAGAGGCCATAACTTGCAAAGAAAATGATAGGTGGAAATCTACCATTCAAGATGAGTTGAATTCTCTGATAAAGAATGGAACCTGGACAGTGATTGACAAGCCTAAACACCAGAAATTAGTAGGGTGTAAGTGGATATTCAAGAAGAGGTTGAAGCATTCCAAAATGATAAAATCAGATTCAAAACAAGGCTTGTGGCTAGGGGTTTTACACAAAGAGAAGGAGTGGATTACAATGAAATATTCTCACCTGTTGTCAAGCACTGTTCCATCAGAATTCTCCTAGCTATTGTGGCTCAACTTGATCTAGAACTACACCAAATAGATGTAACCACAACTTTTCTTCATGGGGAATTAAAGGAGCATATATACATGCAAATTCCAGAAGGTTTGAAGGTCATCAATGCTGATCAGAAAGCTTGTTTGCTCAAGAAGTCTTTATATGGCTTGAAGCAATCACCAAGGTAGTGGTACCTCAGGTTTGATGAGTTCATGAGGAAGATTAATTTCAGTAAAAGCTTGTATGATAATTGTGTGTATTTCAAGTTTGATTCTAACTCTTCATTCATTTACTTATTATTGTATGTGGATGATATGTTAATTGCTACTAACTTTTTGTCTAATTTGCATAAGATCAAAAGGCTTCTAAATTCAGAATTTGAAATGAAGGATCTTGGTGATGCAAAGAGAATTCTAGGTATGAATATCTCTAGGAATAGACAAGAGAGTGAGATATTTCTTGATCTTAGTACTTATCTTAAGAAAGTGCTAGTGAAATACCAAATGAATCAAAGCAAGATGACTTCTACTCCTATTGGGCAACACATCAAGCTGTCAAAGGATCAGTGTCCTAAGTCTAAAGAAGAAGAGAATAAAATGAGATCAGTGTCTTATGCTAATACAGTAGGAAGCATTATGTATTCTATGGTTTGTTGTAGACCTGATCTAGCACATGCAATGAGTGTTGTCAGTAGGTATATGGCAGATCCAGGAGAAGCACATTGGGAGGCTATCAAATATATTATGAGATGTGAATGGATCTATTGATGTTGGTTTAAAATTCAAGAAGGTTGCAGACATAAGTTCTCCTATTATTGGATATGTTGATACTGATTATGCAGGGAATTTGGACAATAGGAAGTCCTTAACCGGTTATGTCTTCACTCTATTTGGAACACCTATATCTTGGAAGTCTACACAGCAACCTGTGGTATCATTGTCTACAACTGAGGCAGAATTTATAGCCTTAACTGAAGCTATAAAAGAAGCATTGTGGCTCAAAGGTATACTAGCTGAGTTTGGAATCAAACAAGGAAGTGTTTCAGTGCATTGTGATAATAATAGTGCAATACATCTATCAAAACATCAAGGCTATCATGAAAGGACAAAACACATAGATGTAAAGTTGTACGACATTGTGGTAAAAGGAGAGATTGAGGTAAGGAAGATTGCAACAGAGAGGAATCCATCTGATATACTCACTAAATCTTTACCATCAGCCAAATTCTTGCTATGTATGGAGCTCATTGGATTGAGGGGAAAATCTGCCACTAATATAACTTGAAGAATCAGTTAGAGTATGTTGGGTATCGGTTCATACATATTATCCCTGAGCAACTATTACATGAAATATACCTAGCATATATATTAACTAGGGAATGTTCATAAAAGAATAACAACAGATGTATAAGGAGAGAAATCACCAGGAAACTCCAACACATGGAGAAAGAGGATGAGTTGAAAACCAACTCAGAGAGCACATATAGTTCAGTCCCCTTCACAAGTCCACAAACACACAAGCACACCTTCCTCCGGCAGTGGCACCAAAGGAGCCCATAGAGCCCTCAGCAAGCACAGCCCTCACCCAAAACCCTAGATCACCCCACAGATCTCAAAAAAAGGAACCAAGTCAGTTTCTCAACACATGTTTAACTGACTCGGGGAGGCTCAAGACTCACTCATACCTTTGATAAACCCACACACCGAGAGTATCAAGCAAAACCCCTCTTTCTTACTCTTACCCACTCAGACTCCCCTCCTCTCAACAAACCAACCACGAATATATAAGGATAGGGCTCCGACCAAGTACAGCCAGGACAGACACAAGGACAGAGGTGGTGGTGGTGCGCAGCCATGGCAGGCAACAGTGTACAAACACAGTACAAGAGAGAGAGAAAGAACAGCGCCGCGGGGAGAGAGAGAATGGGGAGATAGGGTTTGAGAGGAGATCAGCAAAGGGGAATATATATGGAGCAACCAAGGGGCAGGATCTAGATGATTTGAATGGAGGGCTGTGATTAAAGATCTGCATAAGTAAGAAGCTGGGCCAAGGATCAAGGCCTGAGCTTCACTAAAAGGGCTTCAACTTTGGGCCGCCAAGAATTAAGTCAGGGCCCAACACTTAACACATGAGTCTGGCCTACAACACTCACAGAGTATTATGATGTAAGGTGGAGATTTGTGATGTATAGCATGAAGCCATGCATCATATCAGCTTTGCATGAAGAAGAAATTAAGAAGAAATTAAGGCTTGGAAGGAGAATCTCGTTTTTGGATAAGTGTTGGAAGAAGTGCTACTTCATTAATAAAAACGTATTTCAGAAATGCACTTTCAAGTTAGGTAAGTTGGTTATTTCATTTCTTTGTTTTTTCTTCTTCTGTTTTGGCTGTTTTGCAGGTCCAACTTGCGGGGCAGTTTTCTCGGTGGTTACTCAACCAATTCTAGTGAGATCAGTTGCTACGCGTTCTTTAAATACCAGAGATCAGATCGTTAGTTGATAGTTTTCGCATTAGATCAGTGTATAGAGAGAGAAATACTGAGAAAGGAGAGTTGATAGTCTTTGTAGAAGTGATCTTGTTTCTTCTTCATTTTCTTCTCTTGTAAACTGTAACATTGTGGTCTTTGATTAGTGAATCTTGATCTCCAGTGGATGTAGGGATTATTAACCCGAACCACTTAAATCGCTGGGTGTTGATTGTGTGTGAATTCTTCAATTTTCGATCTTGTTCTTTGCATGCAAAACTAGGGTTTTCTATTGCATGGTTTGACATTGGCTGAGTTGCTTGGTTTCTTGATCTGGAATTGACATCCTCTTTAACCAAATAATCTCTTCAAAAAATCACACAGATTGGTGAGAACATATATGAATCTTCTCCAGGCATTTTGTGGGTGAGTTACCTAAATTAAATTTTAAATTTTTTGATTGCAGAAGGTATGAATCATACTAAAACTTCAGATATGATTAGAAGGAAATAAACATCTTCCATCTCAAAGAGATACTTTTCTTTCGTCTACAAAGATGGACTATATTTGAGTTTAACCTCTTTAGATTTGAATGTCAGAAATGAATAATGAAGGATACATACTACAATGAGACTTTAAAAGAATGCAAGTATAAATTGTGGTAAGCGATAATTTTCCCATTTATAATATATTCGTGTCTCCCCAAATATTCATGGTTAGGCATTGATAACTTGTTTCAACTAATATCATATAAAATGTAAAAAGATGTGAATCGAAGATTGAAGTTGAAAGGAAAACTATACATGAGTAATATGTGTTCTCTAATATGGAAAATCAACATATATTTCAGAAAGAGCTTTACTTTTATTATTACATAATGACCCTTTTGAAGTGATGATGATTGAAAATAAAATCTCACAACACAACAATGACCATGTCAAAGATGCACTTCACCAGATAAATGCTAATCTTATTAATCTAATCTTTATCTACAATAAAATATGTTGATCAACATTATGCCAGAACTATTAATTGCATACTAACATCATGCTTATAAATTATCAAATGTGATTTGAAATAGTACCGTTCACCAAAGAGGTAGAGCACTCATTCTGATAACGTTGTTGCCTCACTTGCACCATCTACTATGGATCAATACGTCAACAAGAATAATGAAGAAAATAGAGAGAAGACAAGATATTGAAGACAGATTGTTATTCATCATCCTTCTTCATTGAGTACAAAATATATATATATATATATATATATATATATATATATGTATATATATATAGAGGTAGATGGTACTCCAAAAGTCATAAGAAATGAAGAGCTTAAAAAGTAATGTCCACATTAATATATTATTTACAACAAAATTCTTTCAATTTTGATGGTTTCTTAACCGACCAAATGTGGTGAAATTTAAATAGTTATAGGACTACTTATGATGAGGTGGAAATGTGGGGTAGTGAACCATAAATGTTACAATATAGCCCAGCTAGCTAGCTCATTCAATACCGTTAGTTTGTTATAAGTAAGGATGAAAATATTGGTTTCGGTGGATATATCGTTATCTTGATTTTATGCAAATATCGGTGAATATATCGATTTCGGTGGAAATATCGACCATTTTTTGAAAAAATATGGAAAATATTTTAAAAATTCGAAAAATATATATAATAGTATACATAATATTATAACTAATATTAATACATATATTAAATTTCAAATTTCAAATAAAATGATATATTTACAACAAATATATAGATAAACTACTATTATATCATAATTCTTTTATTAAATTCCAAAAAAGTTAACTAAACTTAATTAAATTATTAGAGGAACCTAACTGCTATTGTGTTTAATTTATTTCAAAAAATTTAAATAAATTTATATAAAGTAATTATTTGCTCCACTACGAAAATATAGAGATAGAGAGAGAGAGAAATAACTTAATGTTGATAGATATCCTTTAAATACATATATATATATATATATATATATATATAAGAAATTCATAATAATGAAAAAAAAAAAGAATTTCACTTAAATTGCCCCAAGAAATTCATAATAAAAAAAAACCAAATTTCACTTAAATCTGCCCACTCTGCCACTAACTGAAATTCATAATTTAAAAGAAAAAAAGAATTCTCATTCCATTATTTCACGAAATGTAGCCACGAAATTGGGACTGCTAATCCGTATAACTTCTTAGAAAAAAAAAAAACTACAAGTTACCGAGTCAGGCTGAAATTCATAATAAAAAAGAAAAAACCAAAAGTAGCGACATTTTTTAAAAACCGATATATTGGCGTTATATTACCAATATATCGTGATATATCGCCAAAATATCGCAGTTTTATACATATTATCATCGACATATCATGATATATCCGCGATGTTTTTCGATATATCCGTGATATATCACGATATTTTGAGGGAAAAAAACAGCAACCTGTTATTGTTTCGGTGCCTCAATTTTCATGATATTTCGGCTATATTTTACCGGAATATTGCGATATTTTCGTCTATGGTTATAACTTAGTTAGCTGAAGTACCTATCTACTTAGCTTAGCCTCAAATATATAAACTCTTGTGTGTGATCTTTTGTAACTTAGCTTTTTTATATATAATCAATGAATCTACACTTTACTCTATCTTCTTTCTAAATCTCTTATAACCATGGATGAAAATATATCGAAGTATTACCTATATTTTCTTAATATTTTTTTTTTCACATGATCGATACAAAATCGGTTGTAACGATATTTCTCCAATATTTTCGTTTTTCACATAGAAACGAAAAATTTCGTTAAAATATCGGTAAAATGTTGATCAAATTTGATATCAATAGTTTCATGGTACAAATTGCTGGAAAAACAGGAAAATGTGGGTAAATATCGATGGAATATCACTTGAGTAAAATCCCAAATCTGATGTTATTGAATCCGAATTTTGTGATTTTGAGTTTTTTGTTCTAAAATCACCCAATTTGAAAAGTTAGTATCTCAATATTGGGACCGAATAATTAGAATCTGATGTTATTAAATCCGAATTTTGTGATTTTGAGTTTTTTGTTCTAAAATTACCCAATTTGAAAAGTTTGTATCTCAATATTGAGACCGAAAAATTAGTGTTCATTGATGAATAATCAAAAGATAGTATCCTAAATTTGCGATTTCCCCAAAATAGTATACTAAGAATTAAATATTAATGAAAGTAATTGAGTTGAATTAGGAGTACTTACAAATAGAAGGACTTTGATGTGCTCATTGCCATCACATAAAAAATTATTTGGACACATGAACTTAGACAATCAAATAATAAATTCGAATTGCAATAATGAATGAACGTTGTCGCTTTTTTTCTAATTATATAAAAAGAAAAAAGTTATGATTAATTAAATTGTAATTTTGGAAATGTTGTGATTTTATTTTACAATTTGATTTTTAAATTTATTTTTTGTTGGGAATGACGTGACATTTGACATGGCATGTGACGTGGTATGTTTCCGTACACGTGGACTCTAGTCGCCAGAAAATATTAATGTGGTCTAAATTGCAACAATGAAGAAATGTGGTAAAAAAAAATTTCAATTTTTAAAAAATATGGATAAATTTGCAATTTTGAAAAAGTGATATTTTTTTTTTATAATAGCAAATCATGTGTGTTTCACATGGTCTTTTTTCTCATTTTTTTTTATTTATTTGTTTGTCTCGTTTTGTCAACTACTTTTTTTTCTTAACACAATTTTAAATCTATCTGATAGGTAGAAAATAGGTGCATTTTATTGTTGATTTATTTGAGATTTTATGATATCTGATGTGAGTAAATGCACTATTTTCTTACCTATATGTGCTTTTGGTCTCCAAATACTTTACATATTATTTTCTTAATTATTTTAGGAGATTTGGAGGATTTTGGAGGCAAGGAAAATGTTTGGGCTAATTTTGGATCCAAGGGCACAACGGAAATTAAAGCTGATTGGTTGGAGAGATAAAAACCAAATAAATATTGAAAAGGGGCCTTGGGCTTAAAGAAGTGGAAGGCCCATTACCTACACAAGAGAGAGTGGACGCATTCACGCAAGGAAACCCTATTTAATCTTTCTTTTCCTCCAAACAAGTCAACTCTCTTCTCTAATTCACTGTTCACGCTAGCATATTAGATTTTAGAGAGAGAAAGTTTATTTTTCTAGGTTAATTTTACGATGAATTTCTCGACAACTTTTGTGGATTCAATTTCGAGGATGCTCGGCTAATTTCTCAATTCCGGTTAGTAAGGATGTTTGAACTCGTATATCTATTTATTTTCTAATTAATCTCATATTCGCTTCTCGATGTTTGATTGGAATTGATTATGTTATCTGTGCATAATGTTTTCAATTATTATTGTTTGATTTAGCCTGATCACCTAGGTTAAGTGTTTGATAATTGATTGCTAGAATCTTAAAGTATCGTTGTGGTTTAATTTTCATAAGTGGTAAACTAGAGGTCGTGCATCTCTAGGGTAACATAATCCTAGAATTATCGAATCATGTGTGTTTATTCGGGGTCTAGTTCATCCTATCGTCTTGGTAATTAATGCATTTGATGAATTAAATCTAAAGAACGTATCCTAGATTATTCAATTAAATAGGATTAATTAGCGAGCGTATCCTAATTTAACTAATCTTAAGAGAAGATTCGGTTTAACATCGCGTAGTTGTTAGACTAGGGGTGATAATTCCATGATAATCTGAGAGAGGGGTAATATAATGATTAGGGAATAATTGATATCGAGGGATAATTGAACTGTTAACTGGAATATTTGCATACATTGAATCTTTGTTTAATTTGTTTTCTAGGTTTATTTTATTTAATTCAGTGATAGTTAATCAATCTAAAAACCCCCATAATTTATTATTTGTTTGAATTGAATATAGATGACATAGTTAATCATCACTTCTCGTGGGATCGACTCTTATTTGCCCTAGCTACTAGTTGGTTAGGTTAGAAAAGAAATAAATAATTTTATCGCGTAACGACGCACGTTCACTATCATTCATTCAATGTTGGTTATACTCAATCATAAGTCAACTAGTTACCAGTTTATTATAGGTTTTTCAAATAAGATCTCACTACAAGAAATGTTGTTTTTTATTGGTAATTTATTTATTGATACTAGTTTTATGGACAAAAAAAAAACTTTTTTAGGGAAAAAAAGTAAACTTTTAAGCAATTGAACTTTTTTTTTTTTAATGTATAAACTAATACTTTTTAGACAAAACTTGCTTTTTAGGGAGAATATAATTTTTTTAGTAATTTTACTTCTTTTTTCTTTCTTTTTTTCAATAAAACTAATGCGGTTAGGGACAAAACTAATACTTTTAGTGAAATAAATGAAATTTTCAGAAAAACAAATTTGCATTTTTTTTTATAAGATGATTGAATTTGGAGAAGAAGAAATTAGAAAGGATGAAATAAAAAGCGATGCAATTTTAAAAAGTAGCATCAAAATCTGAAAATTTCTAATTTTGTTGCTTAAATCACCTCCATAAGTCTTGTGTTATTTAAATTCTGTCACTTTGGACGGTTTCTTAAAGTGGAGACCAAATGTGATGAAATTTTAATAGTTATAGTACTACTTATTATGAGGTGGAAATGTCGGGTACTGAAAATAGTATAGCCTAGAAATAGCTCATTAATACAGTTAGCTTGTTATGAAATCTGTTATAAGTTAGTTTAACTATCTTCTACTTAGCTTATCCTCAAGTGCATG
Organism: Scutellaria minor; assembly: GCA_954870855.1. Classification (NCBI taxonomy): domain Eukaryota; kingdom Viridiplantae; phylum Streptophyta; class Magnoliopsida; order Lamiales; family Lamiaceae; genus Scutellaria; species Scutellaria minor. Next base: position 10,161,496 of record OX940729.1, read on the forward strand.
TATAAACTCTTGTGTATGATATTTTGTAACTTAGTTTTTTAATAATCAGTGAATCTACACTTCACTTTATCTTCTCTCTACATCCCTTATCACTAAACATTACCTTTTTTGGTGGACAAAATTTGGGATATACTTTCCCATGAATTTATGATGATTGATTATTTTCACCAGAAAGGGATCAAGAGTGCATTCAATACAAGATTTTGCAAATTTGAATGGTAAATAGTGCTAAAATTTTAATGAAAGGGTTCAAAGTACAACTGTGAAACACAATGCACATTTATTCAACCATTGAACTGATCCAACTTGAAACAAAATGTTGACATGATGATGTTGCTAAGGCTGATACGGAGCGGCAACAAGATCAAGGCTTTGCTTTCTCTGAGCTCCAAGCCCAAAAGTTTCAGTCATGTCCATATCTTCAGATTTAACACCATCCGGGAGTTTCCAGTTGAAGTTGTAGAGAAGTTGAGCTAAAGTGGGCTCCACATTAGCCAAACCAAATGTCATGCCAGGGCAAATTCTTTTCCCACTTCCAAACGGCAGATACTCAAAATCACCCCCCATATAATCTATGGACAGATTCTCAAATCGCTCTGGTTCAAAGCTTTCAGGATTCGCCCAATACTGAGGATCTCGATGTATTGCCCAATTGTTCACCATTACTTTGGCTCTGGCAGGTATGGTGTAACCATTGATTTCACATTCCTCCCTTGAAGCTCGTAGAATCAATGGAACTGGAGCGTGTAGTCTAATAGTTTCCTTGATAACTAACTTTAAATACTTCAACTTTTGAAGATCATCGTCTTCGACATTGCTGCTTCCCTTCAACACCTGTCTCACTTCAGCTTGTGCCTTAGCCAGCACGCGCGGGTTCCTAATCAGTTCCGTCATTATCCAGTCAATGGTTATCGATGATGTTTCAGTAGCTGCTGAGTGCATGTCCTGCATATATGATCACCAATCACCAAAACAAAAAACAAAAAATAAACAAAAAAACAAAAAAATACTAGTGAAAATTTGCATATTTAAGACTCTGACTTTAGATCATTCACCAATGAAAGACATTAATTTTTCGGACCCAACATTGAGTCACTAACTTTACAATTTTTGAGCTATTTTAGGACAAAAAAATCTGAAATCATGAAGTTTAGCCCAAATTACACAAATTTCGGCCAAATGATGTGATTGGATCCAAATTTTGTGATTTCGGGTTTTTTGATCTAAAATTAGTATCCTAAATTTGCAATTTCCCCAAAATACCATACTAAGAATTAAATATTAATGAAAGAAATTGAGTTGAATGAGGAGTACTTACAAATAGAAGGACTTTGATGTGCTCATTGCCGATTGGAAACTGCAGCCCTCCATTTTCCTTAATCTTTAGCAAAACATCAACAAAACCTTCATATTCACCCCCACTTTGGACCTCCATTTTGGCCAGATTTTGTTTGTGCTCATCAATAATATCTTCAAAAATCTGTTCAAGCTTTCGTCGCGCAGACAGTAGTCTGCGCTTATTTGGCCAACTCAGGACCATATTAATCATCTTCCAGGATGGAAAAAAATCTGCAATCATAAATCCACTAGCCAATGGAACTCCTTCATTAACCAAGGCGATCAACAGATCATTATCCTTGTGCACCTTGCCAAATGCAGCTCTACAGATGATGGAACTCATCGTGTACATGAGTTTGTGAGTAAGATTCAGAGGGTTTCCAGAAGAAAGGTGAATAGATTTTATGAGACGAGAAATCTCTTCGTTTCTAATGGTCCTAAACGAACGCACCATTTTAGTACCCAACAGTTCCATCATGCATATTTTGCGCATCTGTTTCCAGTAATCGCCATAGTAGGAAAAGGTGACACTGGTGTGATCGTACCACATGATCTCCGCGGCTACGGATTCTGGCCTGTCCGCGAAATTAGTACCGTTGTCTTTGAGCACTTGTTTCGCAATTTCAGGTGACGAGATGACGATTGTGGGGATTTCACCAAGCTTGAGGTGCATAATAGGGCCATACTGTTTGGCTAAATCTCTGAATGAACGAAAGGGAAGTGAAGCAACCTGATGCATGTTTCCAATGATTGGGAGAGTAGGTGGACCTGGAGGAAGTTTCTGGGCCTTGGGTTTCTTCCATTTCTTCATCAATGAAAAGAAGATGAAGATTAAAGGCAAAAGGAGAGCGACAGCTGTCTTCAAGTTCAATGATATAACCTGCCAAAATTTAGTAAATTGGAAAAATATAGTAGGTTAATTTGATGTGTGAGAAATTGAAATAAGTATTAGGTTGTGTTTGGATGAAGTGGTTTGAAATCTTTGATTTGAAATGAATTGATTTCAAATTTAATCAAGTTTGAGTAGAATTGAAATCTCTCGAATATTAGTTCAAAAATAAAAGTTATGGATTTTAAATTCGCGTGCTAACATGAATTTCAAATCCCTCCACAAATCCTTCCATCCAAACACAACCTTGGTTTAATTTGAAGAGAAATATGAGAAATTCGAAAATTAAAATTTTGAATGAACCTTAAATTAGGCTAGAATTGAAAGAACGGAATTGAAATTGGGGGGATTTTTAGGCAACAAACGTGAATTATCCCTCCAAAATCCTAGGGTATAGTGGATTTCTGTCACTTTTAAACAAGAGTTGATTTAAGTAGTAAAGTACCAAAATGTTATTATTTCAAACATTGAGTATCAACTTTGCGAGTCGCAAAATATGGGATATTAAACTGAAAAAAAGAGTATCGTGTGTATACTTAATGGGATACCAAAATTATAATTAATCCTAAAAGAAATATATAAAAATACAGAAACATAAGTGTGTATCATATGTTGTGTCTATTCATGCATACATAAATAATATACCTGATCATCCAAAGAAAACGCAGAGAAAATGTGACCCCACATGCCAGAGTTAGGGCCATCAGAAGGGCCATTCAAGCCAGCATTATTAGCACTATCCATTCTTAATTTGAGCTTAATTTGAGCAGTGAAGAGTATGCCTTATTATGGTGTAGTGAAATGGTAAAAGAGAAACACCTATTTATAGTTGCTTTTGTAAAAATCTTAGTATTGTATTTTCCTTTTGGTTTATTTTTGGAAAAATATCATTAATTTCTTTTGCTACTTGTATTGGTGGAATTAAGCGTTGGGTATGCAAAATGCAAAAGTCAAATTCTTTTATTAAATAATATTGCATTATTCATTTTTTTGGTTCTCTTTGAGATATATATCATTAATTTATTTTGCCTGCAGAAGGGAAAAGTCAAATTCTTTTATTAAATGATATTGTATTTTCCTTCTTCTTTTCTCTCAATGGGAAAATATCATTAATTTGTTTTGCTACTAGTATTGGTGGAGATGAGCGTTGGGTATGCATATAAGGTAAAAAAACAAATTATTATCTATATATATATATATATATATATATATATATATTATAAAGATTGTATATTCCTTCTATTCTGTATGGGAAAATATCATTAATTTTATTTGCTACTCCTATTGATGGAAAAGAGCTAGCATTGGATATGAAAAGCGGAAGATTAAATAACCAAAAAAATCCAAATTTTTTTGAGGTTTTTCTATTTTAGCCTATTCTTTTCATATTTTCTCAAAAAATTATGTTAAAATATCACTAATTATCTTTTGATTTTATTTTTTTGTTATTTTGATAAAGTACCACTAATTGTTTGTTTGGATACGTTAATTTTATATGTTACATTTCTTAAATGTTAAAGCATCATTTATTTTGTAAGTTATCAATTGTTATTTGTCAGAATTTTATTTATTATTTCTTAAAATATCATTTTAGTTGTGATCTTTTAATAACATCACGATTTTAGTCATGTTGATAGAGACAAGTATTACTTATTATTTGTTAAAGTATAACTTGTTATTACAAAAGCATCAACACAGGGAAAATTATGATTTTCATCGAATAACTTAGGTTTTGTCTATCTTTTTTACCATTCATTTTTACATATTTCAGATTTCGTCATTTAGTTATCATTTTTTCCAATTTTGATTGATTTTCAATTTCTACCTACGTGGACGCCAAATTTGTTAACGTGAATTCTCCAATTTTGGCATTCACATAGATAGTATTGACATTTTAAATGAAATTGGACCAAAATTTGATCAACATAGCACTTGGCCCCTCACGATATTTTTGTTAACAAATATCTCCCCACCTGTATTCTTGTAACAAAACAATTTCATCAACATGATCATCCCATCGTCGAAATCCGTCATTATCCATCCGAAGCTCACCCAAAATTTGATTCCCCTCAAACATAACGAAAGTGGTTTCTACACTAAAACTCCCATCTTTCAAGTCACAATGAAGTCTCGATACTGAAATATACCATAAGACCAATAAGTTGATTCGAGATCTCGCTATCAACTTCTTGGCCTAAAAAAAGTAATCTTTCTCGATAAAGTTGGTTGAGTAGGGTAATCAATTTACCGAATTCAGCTCGATTTGAGTGAGAATCAAATAAATTTTTTGAAATATTTGTATTTGAGTGGGACACACAGCAACAACGATTTAATTTGAAAATTTAAATTTTCAGGCTAATTTGTCTTGAAACAACACAAATTGAGAGGTTGATGTCTTATTTGGCGTCCGAAAAATTAACATCGAATAATAATGAATGACAAAAGTTATTGTCCTAATTTTGTAATTTTCACTTTATAACAAACATATAGATAACAATAAAGGAATGTTATATGACTGTTAGCCTAATAAGATACATGCCCTACAATTAAAATGATTATTTGCGATAAAATTTTTGCAACAAAAGTTGTCGCGAAAACTTTATTATATTTTTTACAACAATATATTATCCCAAAAATTGATAATATAAATTGGGAAAATTTTCATTTTTGGTCCTGCTCAGAGGCATTGTTCGAATTTAGTCTTGTTAATTTCTGATTTTCAATTTTAGTCTCGTAATTAAAAAAAAAAATTTGTCCAATTTAAGACCTTTTTCACCGGAATTTCAATTTTCTGGCAAGTGTAACAAAATCGCCCCAATCTCAACATTTCAACCAACTTATGCTAACATGGCAATTTTTTTACATTATAATTTTCCACACAATTGCCAAATCATTATTTCCATTTAAAAGATAAACAAAATATAAAACTCAATTAAAAAAATCAAAAACAGAAGGGTGACTTTCCTGTGTCCCGGGAACACGGCGTGTCCCCAACCTACCCCTCGGACCCCGCGTATATTTTATTTTATTTTATTTTTATTTTTCCCTCAGGAAAGGTATCCATGGAATATCTTTCAGGTATCACATGTATACCTTCACTGATACCTGAAAAGTTATTCCATTGATACCTTCAAGGTATCCATAGTATTCCATGGATACCTTCACGTGCGGCGTGGGCACGCGGTTTGTGAGATGCGCACGCGGCGTGGGAGCATGGGTGCGCGGTTTGTGAGATACGCGTTTGCACGCACAGCGTGAACGCATGGGCGCGCGGTTTGTGAGGTGTTACACGTATACATTGAAGGTATTCATGGAATACCTTTTCAGATATCCACATATATACCTTCAAGTTATCCATACCTTGAAGGTATTCCATGTATACCTTGAAGGTATACATGGAATACCTTCAAGGTATGGATAACTTGAAGGTATCTCATGGATACCTATCAGGTGCGCGTGCATGGACGCATGACAGGGGCGTGTCCAGGGAGTGTGGGCCCGCGTGGGTGGGTTGGGGACACGGATCTCCCGGGGACATATAAGTTTTTGTGAAAACAGAAAATTCAGAAGATGAAAATGTGAATCCCCCTCCCCCAATCCCCAATTCAACCAAAAACCTTACAATTCTAACTACCCAATATTTTCAAGCTTTTAACAATGTCTGATGTTTTCAAAGTTTCAACGACGTACAAGTGCTTTTTGGAAGACGCGCTGTCTTCCGAACCTCAAAGACTGCAACAAATTGAGGGAATAAACTGATGGATTTCATACCGCTCCCTCAAATGTACCATTATGTCCGATTTTTCGCCAAGAACCCTAAAAACTGCTGGATTTTGAGCTGATTTTCGTGTTGAGTGTGGATTAATTCAGTTGATTTTTTCGAATTAAGGTTATTAGGTGTGTTTTGTGATTTGGGGATTTGGGGGGTTCACCTTTGGTATTCTTGGGCAACATTTGGGTATCGATCTTTTCTCTTTCACGATTCATGATTTTGTGCCCTAATTTTTGTTTCTCTTTGTTGTTTTTTTAATTGATTTTTCTGTTTTTTATTTTTTTTAATACAGTTCCACGTTTTGTTTTTCATTTAAGTGGAAATAATGATTTGGCAATTGATTTGGAAAATTATGATGTAAAATAATCTTTAAAAAAATCCATGTGTGAAAAAATATTCACATCTGCATAAGTTGGTTGAAATATTGAGATTGGAGGCAATTGTGTTACAATCGCCGAAATTGGGTTGGAAAATTGAAATTCCGGCGAAAAAAGGACTTAAATTGGATTTACATGACTAAAATTGAAAATAAAAAATAACAGGACTAAAATCGAACTGTGGCTCTGAGACATGACCAAAATAATTTTTTTTCATATAAATTGACAACAAGTTGTCACAAAAAAAAATTAAAAAGTAATTTAAAAAATTTTATTTGTTACTGTCGTTAATGTATTAACGACAACATTGTCACAAAAACACTATTTGCGAGAAGACTTTTGAGATATTAACTTAACGATAGTATGTTATCGTAAAATATTTCTGCGACATTTATCAATATTTTTACAACAACAATTTATTATCGTTAATAAGTTTTTTGGTTGCACTGACAATTATATTACTAAAATGAAAGACACGTGATCTTAATATAGAATGTCCACTATAAAATGACAATTATATTACTAAAATGATGACACGTGATATAAATACAGAATGTCCACTACAAAAAAACAAATGTTGATGATGCTAAAATTTTAACTTGTGATGCTTTTAGTGTTACAAAATTAGTACCCATGCTTGTGATGACCCCATAAATTGTGTCATTAAATTTAACTTGTGATGCTTTTAGTGTTACAAAATTAGTACCCATGCTTGTGATGTCCCCATAAATTGTGTCATTAAATTTACACAAAAACTTAGGGCAAAAATCATTTTTGGCCTTGTAGGAATTTTCGATTTTCAATTGTGGCCCATTTTCAGGCTTTTTTGGCCCAGACGATGAGTCCGTCTAATTTTTAACGGGGATACCACGTGCGGGGCGCGTGGTCGTTAAGTGGCTTTTGTCATTCGGGCGTTCCAAAGAAGGAGTCACAACTAAAATCGAATCCTAACAAACCCTAAATTTCCAAATCACCAATTGTCAAACTTAAATCCTAAATCGAAGATTCCCAACATGGGAAGAGAAAATCAGGTTCACCAGGCTTGGGCATTTTGGGGGATTTCCAGGTGTTATCAGAAAGGGCAGATCTCTAGTGCTTGAGATTCATAGATCCATGGCAGTCATCGTCTCTGGGCTCAACTGATGAACCCAGATAAGGAGAGGTTTGCTTGAGGCTCGCCACCCCGAAATCCATTGCTCATCAAAAGCTAACAAGTTTATATCACTATCCCCACACAAAAGCATGAGTTCATCCTAAGCAACTTCCTTGGAAAGTTAAAAAAGTATAGAGAGAGAAAGAGAGAAGAGAGAGAGAGAGAGAGAGAGAGAGAACGGTCTGCTTAAGGATGAGTTCACCGATTTTTTTTTTTTTTCAGTTCTTTTGTATGTATCTGAGGAGAAGCAAGATAGATACTTGGAGAAAAGAAATTCAAAACTACTTAATTCTACCTTAAAAGTGTGTGTGTGTGTGAGAGAGAGAGAAGAGAGGGAGGGAGAGATGATTTGTTTGAAGGAAAACACAATCTGTTCTTCTCGTACAATACCAAAATTGAAAACTAACGTTTTCTGTTAACTGACTAACGGAGAGGGTTCAATTCGAGAATTTTTGGGCCACTTTTGAATATAGGGACCACAATTGAGAATCGAAAATTCCTACAGGGCCAAAAATGAATATTGCCCCAAAAACTTATATATACATGTTGCACGAATTTGTAGATGTGCACTTGGCCCACCATGCATAAGCATGCGCCATAAAGTCACGTCCAATTCGTCCAAATTCGATCCCAAGTGTCATACTTTTATGTAGTGTTACACATATATTTATGTAGTGTTAAACATACATTTATGTTACGTTAGTCATACTTTTTAGATTTTAGTTGAACCTTAACATATTTTCAGACAACTATTAATATATTTCATACATTTTGTTTATATTAGTCATACCTTTTAATTATGTTAGTTCTACTTTTATACATTACATAAAGGTATGATTATGTTAATATAAAAATATAAATAATATAATATCACATAAAGGTAAACATGCACAACTTGCGCCGAAATTAGCATTTTTTCGTTTTTGGAGTTAAAGTATTACATAAAGGTATGTTATTTGTATATAAAGATATGAATAATATAATATAAATGTATGCCTAACATAATATAAAGGTGAACGACTTTTTTTTTTAAGTTAAAGTATTGCACTAAGGTTATGAAACCTGAACATAAATGTATGACTAATATAACATAAATGTATGACTAACATAATATAAAAGTTAGAGAAAAAAAAAGAAAATATGCACATTCGGCCTGACCCGACCCGAATGAATGAATTTAAGATTCATTCACTAGTTGCACAGGAGACCTACTCTTAAATTTACTACCACGAACATATTTGTCATGCAAAAGTATGTGTTAGTAAATTCTTCACCAAACACATTGTTATTATTAATACAGTGACACTAATTTGCTTCCCAATTATTGAAGGTTTAAAATACGTGGAAATCTCATTCTTATCCATCTTTATTTATAAATATATATTTATTAAGTTATTTAATTTAATTTTTTTAGTTAAGAGAAATGTTTTTTTATCCAACTATACTCTTCCAATATTTGGGATGTAATACAATGATACGAACTATATTAATGATAGTATGTGGTAAATATGATTGTACGAGCTACATTTGTAATAATATTGCACTGTAATATGATGGTACAAATTACATTAATTAATTATGATACAAATGTATACTATGATGGTACAGACTATATTAAAAATGGTATAAAGATGTAATATGATAGTACTGGATCCATTGAAGGAGTGTAGGAAATGTCTTGAAGGTGGAATGTAGGATACAACACCTTAAAAACAACGTCTGTCTTTAGAGTTGTGACAAACTCTATAATTAGGGATACCACATATCACATATAACTTTAAATTATAACTATCAGCTGAAAACGAAAAATAAAAGAGATTTTATTTAAATTATTTAATTATTCATCGCATAATTAGGAATAGATAAATAATTTTATTTCGGAATTCCGAAATTTACCAACAGAAAGAACATCCAAAACATGGCCTTAAATTCTCGAATTTCAACATAATATCAAAATCAACATAAAACAATAGAGATTGAAAAGACCCAAACGAAATACATGAAAAACTCACTACCCAGATGAAGCAATCGAACAACTCCCAAAACCCCCCCAGAAGGGAGAATCAACAAACAAAGTCTTAAATGAGCATTTTATATTTGGAAAATTTACTAGCTCCTAAGATCTCAGATTGCAAACATTTTGATTCCCTCATCTTGCTCCAAGTAAGACAGGTCGTCCGATTTCATATAGACCCATGCCTCAATTCCGTCACCCTCTTTGTTATCCATAAGCACTACCACTTGATCTTTTAGTTTTCCGTTCGTCCAAACAGGTTTTCCAGCCCCAAAATCAACTCTGTAGAATCCAAACCTACTCCAATCCGAAAACATTACTTTCAACCAATCATCACTCTTTAATTTTTCCATGAAGTCCTCCCAAATACTGATGAGTAAATCGCGTCCATCCTTTCCTCGAGACAGCAGTTTAGAGCAATCATCGACGGTTTTGTGGAGTGCATCACCTAGAACACAAACCAACTCTTCGATTCCAATAATGTCCTTAGTCTCATCTGAATCCATGCATACAGCACATGATGGAATCGCAAAGTTCCCACAAGAATCGTTTGGCAGAGGCGGGGCTGTTCTCAGTCGAATATTAACAGCTTGACCAATGAGACAAGGTCTCAATTTTCCAAGCTTCCTTTGATCCAAGCCAATGAAAGCCCTGGTCAGAATGGCACACACCACACGAACCTTAGAGACGAATCCCACAGTTGGTGCTAGTTCCGATTTCAGGCTAGTTATAGCCTCCTTGTTGAATAAAAACACCTTGGCAACAATTTCAGGATCGTCCTCGTCTTCGGACATATTAAACTCAAGTGGGCCCTGATCAATCCTACCTGGAAATAACGAGGCAGAATCAAAACTCGGCCTGATTGTCATTTCAGCGCCTGGATTAAGGCAGGCATTTGACCAGGCGGCAACGAATGTGCCAACTGATGACGTGTCAATAATTCTATGCTTAGAGCTGACACCAATAGCCATCCCACCACACTTGAATTCAGTGATCTGAATCGAAAGAAGTGGATCTGTGGCTGCTTCATCCATTTTAGCTGATTGAGGTGGAAAGAAATCTTTTAGCTGATCAAGATATTTTTTCCCAACAACATCAATCAGCTCGACATCAACAGCTTGGGCTTCGACAAACTCAACGCCCTGATCGCTGCAATCGACTGTACGATCGGTCTTGATGTATCTACCAGCAAGAGGGTAGAATTGGACCAATGTTTTTGACAATGATTCTTCCAAGAGGAGTGGTTCTACTTTGGATTGATAGAAGAGAAGGACACGGATGTTTTGTGGTTGGAGAAACTCATCTGCCAATGAAAGCTTGTACTTAGTGAGGGTTTCAGGGGTTGGAATGCAAGGTTTTACCAGCTTTGTGCTAACAATGTTGATCTTCATGCTTGCTAGAGTAGCTCTTATGATTTATCTATGGTGTAGTGAAATGGCAAAGAAAAGCCCCTATTTATAGCTCAAGGATTTATCTAGTCATATTATATTTTTTTCCTTTTTTTTATTTATGGATAATAGCATTAAATGTATTTTGCTTCTTCTATTTTGGACAGGAGCGTTGCATAATTTAAAGAGAAATTCTTTTTGAAATCATATTAATTTTTTCCTTTTTTGTTTCTCTTTATGGGAAAATATCATTAATTTCTTATTCTACTCTTGTTGGTTGAAAGGAGCGTTGATATTGCAAAAGGAAAATATATAAATTCTTCTATCAATCAAATTATATTGTATTTTCCTTTTCTTTTCTTTATGGGAAAATATCATTAATTCTTATGCTACTCCTGTTGGTTGAAAGGACCGTTGGATATGCATAAAGGAAAAGAGATATAAATTCTTTTATCAACCAAATCATATTGTATTTTCCTTTTTTTCTCTATGGAAAAATACCATTAATTTCTTCTGCTACTGCTATTGATTGAAGGACCGCTCGATATGCATAAGGGAAAAAATATATAAATCCTTTTATCAATCAAATCATAATATTAAGGGAAATTTGATAAAATGTCTAACAACTTTGCACCATTCATAAAAAACACTCAATTACATTAAAATTTTATGATAATGAATTTTAAATTTTGAATAATTAATGAAAATGCTCCGCCACAGACTCTAATTCAACGAGTGATCACTAATGCGTAAATATTTTTGCTGATTTGAATTTATTATTTTTTTAGTTTTTTATTCATGTGTCACTTATTTGGAGGGAAATCATCACATCTTACTTTAACATAATCAAAAATCCAAAAAAAATATTCTAAAATTTTGAAAATTATTTAAGGAAAAAAAAACTCAATTGAACTTTTAAAATTGTTTGAAAATAAAAATTGTTTTGAGAATCTAAAAATTGTTAGAATATGTTCTAACAACTGTCAAATAAAAAATTAATGTTATAGTTATATCTGAAAATTATTTTAAAAATTGAAGATGAAATATAAAATCAGAAAATCAAAGTCAATTAATCGTAGAAATAATCTTGAATTTATAAATAAAATTTAAGAATTGATTCCAACAATAATAATAACAACAACAACAATATAAGAAGGTGACATTTGGACTAACATTTGCAGAAATCAAGTGTAAAGCAAATGGTTCCCACTACAAACATGCATATATATTGTACAGTATAGGACCCGTGTAATACACGGGATGAAAAAAATAAATTAAACTTAGTAAAATTAGAAAAATATAAATATTATGTATATAAAAATATTATGATTTTGTGCTTTAATATTAAATATAAAACAATCTTTTCAATATATTATTTAATTTTTGAAATATATGTTGTATTCAAAAAGACAAATATATTTTTATATTTTAAATAAAAAAAATGTTACGTCCATTATATTCTTCAATCCTCCTACCATTTTCTTTTTATTTGATTTTATTGTTTAAAGTTTAGAGTAACCCCAAATTTCTTTTAAATGAAATGATAAAAAAATGAAAATCAAAATTTCTCAAATAAATTTCATAATTTATTTTAAAATACATATTCCCAAAAACTATTTAATTTCATTAATAATAAGTTTGAATAATCATTTATAATCAACTCATGATCTTTATTTTAGATTTTCCTTTTTTTAATTTTTTCTCAAAAAAACTTTAATTAAAAAATTTATAATTTATAAATTAAATAATTTCTATAATTGAAGTCTAACATTTGTTATTTTAAAAAAATTAATAAAATTCATATTTTATTTATTAATATGTCTATTATCAACATGATTAAATTGTTATCATTAAATAGCCACATTAATTAGCATTAAAATTCTAGTTATTATAGATTTAATTTCTAAAATTAAAATAAAAATTAATATGAAAATTTGTATGTTTGACATATGACACATTTGGTCTTACTTTTAAATATATATGTATAAAGATTAAATGGTCCACTATGTACCATAGTGCATTTAATAGCTGTTATTGCTCCTCCTTAACTAGCAATACTACAATCCATAAATAAAGAAAAAGTGCACCTGAGAATAGTATAAACTATCTACAATCACAAGGTTATATTGCAAGGAAACTTTCTGGGTGTGCTTTCAAGTTTAGATTCACTCAACCTCACGAAGTAAGCCTACAGTAGGAGTTGAACCTTCAAGTTAAGTAGCTGCTTCAAAGTTGAAAAAACCAAAAGATATATTTATCTTTAATCTCCGTGTGATGTTGTTTTAGGAGTCTTTACTTGAAGAAACAATGTTTAACTCTTATTAAGTGTTGTCACTTTAAGGAAAAATGTTTAAAAATTGTTATGTGCAATGTTGCATGACATTGAAGACAACATAGTTCCACTAAATAAGTCATTTTTTAGTTTAAAGAAAAAAGGTCTAATATGTCCTGGACGAAAACAATAATGACACACATATTTCCTCTTCCTATGATATGAATTAGTGGAATCAACAGACTCTTTTGATTTTTCTTTCACAAATACAATGTTAGATTGATCATTCCCAAAAATATTTGAAAAAACAGACTCCACTGAATTATTCAACCCAATACCTGAATTGTCAGATTTACCTATGCCCAATATTTCATTCAATTTGTTTGTACCAGTGTTCAACTTGGTGAAAATAGCTTTAGCTATCTTCAATTGAGATCGAACTTTTTCAAGTTCAATTTCTCAAACCATCATTCTCTTTGAATAGAACTTGAACTTGCTTGCATTGCTTTTTACATTCTTTTACCAAAGATTTAGAAAAGCTTGTGAGTTCTTCAACACATTCACCATTGTCTAACTTATCATCACCCAAAGATTCTGTATCCACAACATTCAAACAGGTTATTTTAGAAAAATTGAACAAATCATACCCGTCGGATGTATCGATCAGTGTGGTCACATCATCAACAACATCTTCACTATCAGAAAGTGACTCATCAGAAAATGCTGCAAGCATTAAAGTTTTGCCCTGACTTTCTTCCTCATAGTCATCTTCATCATCACTTAAGGAAACCCAGTGATTCTTCTGTCCATACTTTCTCAAAGTATTTGCACATTCGTTTGTATAATGACCCTATCCCGAGCAAGCATAACATTGAATTGAATCGAGATTCTTTTGACCATTTTTACCTTGGTCTAAACCTGATTTTCTAGGATAATGTTGAGGTTGTGATGATGAACCTGGTGGCTTCAATTGAGGTGACCATTAGCTTTGTTGTGTTATTCTTTTCCTTTGAAGTGTGACTTGTCCTTGTTGAACTTTGTCACAATGGAGTTTATATTCATGGTCACCAAAGCCGTATTTTTTCCTTCAGAAATCTCCTCCAGCAGCTCATCTTTATCTTCATTGGTCTCTTCGGTGGACTGGGCTTGTAGAGCAATAGACTTTCTTTTGTCAACTACTTGTTGACTCTCCAAATTGAGCTCAAAAGTTTGCAATATGCTTTGCAAATTGTTGAAGTCCATCGTTGTAAGGTTATGTGCTTCTTCAATAGGCGAAACCTTCACATTAAATTTTGTTAGAAGTGTACGGATCGCCTTTGACACCAATTACTTTTCATTGATTGGATCGCCAAGGACAGAACATAGATTCGAAATGTCTCAAAGTCTTTAAAAATAAGAGTCAATGTCCTCTTATTCCTACAACCGAATAGATTCAAATTTGGGCATGATCAAATGTAATCTTGCTTCTCTTATACATGTCTCCTTCAAAATGCCTTTCAAGTAAGTCTCAAGCTACTTTTGCAATAGAATTTTTTTGAAATAGCTTGAATACATTGATATCAACAGCTCTAAAAATGACGTTAATCGCCTTCTTATTGAAATTTGGAAGGTTGACTTCTTCGATAGTCCAATCTCGCTGGGGTTTGGGAACCACATCGCCATCAACATCACTAACTTTCTTTGAAATTTCATATCCTACTAGCACAACAATCCAAGCTTGAGAATCAATAGACTTGATTTGAATACGGGTACAAATCTTCCAGTAGGCATAATTGGAACCATCTAACACGGGCAACCTCTCTTGAGTTGGATTACACCAATCCATATCTAGCATAAGAACACAACAAGATCAATCACTTAGAGAATCAAGTGATCAGGCTTTGATACCAATTGAAAGTTTTGGTGGGCAAAAAAACCTGTACAAAAACAAATCAGAACATGTGATGCTATTCCTAATGTCACAATATCACACAGAACACACAGTGGAATAAAAAAGATGAAGAAGAAAGAATGAATTAAAATTTGCACGAGTATAAATACTCGTGGAGTGCCAGCCAAGCAAAATATATTACTTATGAAAGTGATTACAAAAAGTCACAAAGCGATCTTGTGAAAGACTCTCTTAGAAAACACACTGTAGATAGTCAAAATTTTGGCCAATTACAATTTGCCACGTGTCAAAGTCCCGCAGATATTATCAAAATAAATAAATAAATTTAATTTGATAATTATCTCAAAGAAGTTGATGTATATCAAATTGTGAAGAATTCTAGAGCTGTTAAAACTCTACTTCTACAAGTTATTAGAATCCTAAAGGTATCAGAACTCTACTTCCGGATAGGCATCAAATTATGATGGACCAATCAAATCGCTCCATTAGAATCCTAAACCTATCAGGATTCAACTTCTAATCCTATCAGGGCTCTCCATCAACACCTATAAATAGGGGTCTGATCTTCAAGCAACGACGACGATCTTCAAAGCGGCGACGGCAATGGCAGCGATCTTCAAGCAGCGACGAGGATCCTCAAAGCATATTTTTTTGGAAGCGTTTTGAAACTGCATTTGATTCAAATAAGGTGCTAAACCTTTGAATTCAAACAGTTTCTTTAGAAACTGTACCTGATTCGCATAAGGTGCTAAACCTTTGAATCAAACAGCTTTCTTTTCAAGTCAAGTTCAAGTCTCCAGCGGTCTTCGAGCGTTCTTCGACAACAACGAGGATCTCCACAACATTTTCGGAAGCATTTTTGAAACTGTATTTGATTCAAACAAGGTGCTAAACCTTTGAATTCAAACAGTTTCTTTAGAAACTGTACCTGATTCGTATAAGGTGCTAAACCTTTGAATCAAACAGCTTTCTTTACAAGTCAAGTCAACAAGTCAAGGTCAAGTCAAGTCAACAAGTCAAGGTGAAGGAAGTCAAGCGTGAAGAAGTCAAGGAAGTCAAAGCGCCAACAAGTCAAGGCCAAGAAGTCAAGTCAAGGAAGTCAACAAGTCAAGCGTGAAGAAGTCAAGGAAGTCAAAGCGCCAACAAGTCAAGGCCAAAAAGTCTAGTCAAGGAAGTCAACAAGTCAAGCGTGAAGAAGTCAAGGAAGTCAAGTCAACAAGTCAAGTCAAGTCAACAAGTCAAGCGTGAAGAAGTCAAGGAAGTCAAGTCAACAAGTCAAGGTCAAGGAAGTCAAGCGTGAAGTCAAGTCAAGCTTTACAAAGTCAACTGTCAAGAAGTCTACTCAAAATATTGAAGAGAGGAATCAAGGGATCCAAGAGATTGAACCCAAACTTTATTTGATTCAAATCAATAGAAATAATTTGTGCAAATCTTTTGTGTTTATTTAAACGCAAAATTTGTTGTTACAAATTTTTGGCACGCCCAGTGGGACAATCTCTTCCCTTCATCTCTTCTCTCCACCAAGTTACTCAAGATGTCTACACGCAAAACTTCATCAAAGTCTATTTCATCAACTTCTTCAAAAGACACAGCCACGAGTTGCGGCGTCACCACAAGAAATATGTTGAAGCAATTGCAAGCAGCCCAAGAGATGGTTCCCACAAACCAAACAACTATTCCCGAAGAATCATTGACGCCCACTGATACAAATCAAGGTGAGGAAATTCAAGTGATTCTACGTCGTCTACTCCCCGCTCGGCATCAAGTCAATCACACGCAGCACCTGTAATGACTACAAATACTACAACTTTGGAAGAGCAATTGGCTAGTATCATGAAAGCTATTGAGGGCCTTAGCAAACATGCTCAAGAACAAGATGCAAGAATATCTCTCCTAATGAAGGACAAGGAAGGAGACGTAAGCATAGGGCGAACAGTAGATGACCAAGTTGAAAAGCATAATGAAGCTGAGGCATCTGCGGGACAGCAAGTGAATGACAAAGGAAAATCGCCAATCACCGAGGTACAAGTTTCATCTGATGGATTCATCCCGATGAGTCAACTAAGGGAGTTTGTCATGGGAACTATCCAAGATAAACTAGATGGGGGCTTTAAGTCATCAATGACTTATGCTAAACCATACACTGCAAGGATCGATAATTTAAAGATGCCATTGGGTTATCAACCTCCCAAATTTCAACAATTTGATGGAAAAGGCAATCCTAGACAACACGTGGCCCACTTCATAGAAACTTGTAATGATGCTGGGACCTATGGAGACCATATGGTAAAACAGTTTGTCCGTTCCTTAAAAGGAAATGCATTTGATTGGTACGTCGACTTAGAAGCAGATTCAATCGACAGTTGGGAGCAACTACAACAAATCTTTTTCAATCGCTTTTACAGTACCCGACGTACCGTGAGTATGTTGGAACTTATAAACTCACATCAATGGAAAGATGAACCTGTCATCGACTACATCAATCGTTGGAGAAACTTAAGTTTAAATTGCAAAGATAAACTATCAGAGAGTTCAGCGATAGAGATGTGCATCCAAGGAATGGACTGGAGTCTACGATACATCCTTCAAGCAATTCAGCCTAAATCTTTTGAAGAGTTGGCTACCAAAGCTCATGACATGGAACTAAGCATCACTACAAGGGGAGTCGAAGAGTCACCAACCCAAGGATCCCGAAGATTCAAAGAAAAACAAGAAACCAAGAGAGGGGGCAAAAATTTTGTCAATCCGGAATCAATGGCAGTTAATGCAAGGCCTATTAAGTTTCGAACTAAAACGACTAACAATGTTGAGCCAAGAAAGAATGTAACCCAAGAGTGGGGGCAGAAAAAGCTGACTTTGAAAGAAATGCAGGCGAAACAATATCCTTTTCTTGACTCTGACGTCCAAGGGATCTTTGACGACTTGCTCAAATGTGATCTAATTGAACTGCCAGAAATGAAGCGACCAGAAGAAGCTGGACGAATTGATGATCCAAAATACTGCACATATCATCGATTGGTAGGACATACAATTCAGGATTGTTTCGTCTTCAAAGAAAAAGTGATGCAGTTGGCCCGAGAAGGAAAGATCACATTAGAAGAAGATAGCGCTACAACAAATCCTGTTTATGTTGCTGACGTGCATGACAAAACACTCTGCAATACAACGAGTGAATTAGATGATGATCTTCATAAAAATGAAGAAGATGACTATGCCACCGATGAGGATTGTGTCTCTGCAATAATTTTTACTGATGATGATTTGCAGCTTGGAAATAATTTCCACAACAGGCCATTGTTCATGACAGCATATACTCACAAGCAAAGAGTAAACAAGATACTCATTGATGGAGGTTCTGCAGTCAACATCATGCCTTTGCGAACAATGAAAGAATTGGGGATTTCTGTAAAGGAGCTCACAAACAACCGGCTGATGATCCAAGGATTCAACCAAGAAGGTCAAAGAGCTCTTGGAACAATCAGACTCGATTTATTGATGGGTGATATGGCTTCAACAGCATTGTTCCATGTTATAGACTCTAGGACCTCATACAACATGCTCCTTGGCCGACCTTGGTTGCATGAAAATGGAGTGGTGCCTTCTACTTGGCATCAATGTCTGAAATATCATAAAGATGGTGTTGTAAAAATGGTTGTTGCTGATGATAAACCATTCACTGAAGCAGAGTCACATTTTGCTGATGCCAAGTATTACTTTGAGAGTGCGAAGACAGTCAAAGCCAAAGGAGAGCCAAAAAATGATCAAATCAAGATGAGTGAGTATGAGTCTTCAACAAAAATCGATAAGACTCTCTCAAAGAATAAGTCATCTCCGGCCAGGGATGAGCCATTTGAAGGGCTAACATTGTCTCTGACTAAACTCGATGCAAAGAAGCCAACTTCACCACCCCTCAAAGGATTTGTTACCCCAAAGAAAGGAGCTAAAATAGAGCATGGAATGTTCTCAGGGCCTGAAATAGCTAAGTGTTACACTCCAAATGCTTTTAAACTCCTTGTTCGAGCTGGTTATGACCCACGAGAGGACTCTACAAATGGAGAACTTCGCGCTCAAGTTATAAGCCAAGAAGGGCATGCGTTCAATGTTACCCGGCAAATGTTGAAAGAGAGAGACCACACAGAACAAAAGACTAAAACTGGTTTGGGATACACATCACCAAGTCATGTCCGCATAGCCATCAAAAGAGCTAGTGTTAATCACATTGTTGAAGGAGAAATGTCATCAACAGAAGATATATTTGCCAAAGATGGAAGAAAAGTCCAACGAGTATCTGTATTTGACAGACTTGGTACGACTAAGAAGATAGGTTACCAAAAGACGAACTTTGCTCGCAGGAAGAACAACAAATCACAAGTGACTCAAAATTCACGAAGCTTGATTCCATCTCGCATGAAAAGATGCACTAATTTGACTATATCATGCGGAAGAGTATTAAAGGCAAAGATGGAAACCATCATTTTTACAAAAATCCAGAATGATGAGGATGATAGAGAAAGTGTAGCTTCTTCTAACCACATCATCGGGGGCAATCACTATTTACAAGAGTGGGACATGGAATTAACACACCATATCGCTCTCAATGAAGATACCTCGATTGAAGATGTTAAAGATGTTGGGATTGCTCCCCCTCAGCTCGAAGAAGGCGTAAAGGCCACGGTGGATGAATTAAAAGAAGTTAACTTGGGTGATGCTGACGAAACACGACCAATCTATATTAGTGCATCGCTGACCGATGAGGAAGAAAAGTCCTATATTGAAATGTTGCATGAATTCAAGGATGTGTTCGCATGGTCATACAAAGAAATGCCCGGATTAGATCCAAAGGTAGTTGTTCATCATCTAGCCATAAAGAAAGGAGCTCGTCCTGTAAAGCAATCCCAACGTCGATTTCGGCCTGAGTTAATTCCCTTGATTGAAGCTGAAGTAAACAAGCTCATTGAAGTCGGATTCATCCGAGAAGTTAAGTACCCAACGTGGATATCTAGCATTGTTCCTGTGAGAAAAAAAAATGGGCAAATCAGAGTTTGTGTTGACTTCAGAGACTTGAACGTAGCATGCCCCAAAGATGATTTTCCACTACCAATCACTGAACTCATGATTGATGCCACCACAGGAAATGAAGCTTTGTCATTCATGGATGGATCATCCGACTACAATCAAATACGTATGTCTCCGAAGGATGAAGAGTTGACGGCTTTCCGAACACCAAAAGGGATATACTGTTGCAAGGTAATGCCTTTTGGGTTGAAGAATGCAGGTGCCACATATCAACGAGCAATGCAAAAGATTTTTGATGATATGCTCCATAAGAACGTTGAGTGCTATGTCGATGACTTGGTTGTGAAGTCCAAAAAGCGTCAAGATCACTTAAATGACTTGAGGAAGGTCTTCGAACGCCTTAGAAGATACCAATTAAGAATGAATCCTCTGAAGTGTGCATTTGGAGTAACATCGGGAAAATTTCTTGGATTCATAGTCCGTCACCAAGGAATAGAAATTGAACAAGCAAAGATTGATGCAATTCTAAAGATGCCTGAACCACGAAACATCCATGAACTCAAAAGTTTACAAGGAAGATTGGCGTATCTTCGAAGGTTCATTTCAAACCTAGCAGGACGATGTCAACCCTTTAGTAGACTCATGAAGAAAGGCATGCCATTTGAATGGGATGAATCTTGTAGTAATGCTTTTAGAAGGATAAAGGAGTACTTGATGAAACCCCCAGTGTTGGTCGCACCGATAGCTGGAAGACCTCTGATTCTCTACATCGCTGCTCAAGAGTGTTCTGTGGGAGCTCTGCTAGCTCAGGCAAATGATAATGACAAAGAGAACGTGTTATACTACCTCAGTAGAACAATGACGCCGAATGAGTTGAACTATTCGCCAATTGAGAAGATATGTTTAGCCCTCATCTTCGCAATTCATAAACTCAAGCACTACTTTCAAGCTCATACTGTCCACCTCGTCTCGAAAGCAAATCCATTGAAGTATGTCATGTCGAGACCTGTGCTCTCTGATAGACTTGCAAGGTGGTACTTCCAGCTACAACAGTTTGAGATAATCTATGTCCCTCAAAAGGCGGTAAAAGGACAAGTGTTAGCCGATTTCTTAGCCGACCACCCCATCCCAGCAGAGTGGGAATTATCTGATAACCTTCCCGATGAAGACGTCCTCGCCATCGAAGTATCTCCACCATGGAAGATGTATTTTGATGGAGCATCCCATAGAGAAGGGGCTGGTGCTGGAGTTGTATTCATAACACCTGATGGAGAAGTGCTTCCATACTCTTTCACTTTGACAGAAAATTGCTCTAACAATGTAGCAGAGTATCAGGCCCTTATTCTTGGATTGGAAATGACAATGGAAAATAAACGATTGCATCTCAAAGTTTACGGGGATTCCAAGTTAGTAATTAACCAACTTCTTGGAGAGTATGAAGTCAGGAAACCTGAATTACTCCCGTATGTCAGCTATGCACGAAGAATTATTGAATACCTTGGAGGCGTAGAGTTGGGACATGTACCAAGAAAGGATAATAAACAAGCTGACGCATTGGCTAAGCTCGCTTCAACAATAGCCATGCCTAAAAGTGAAATACATATTCCAATATGTAAAAGTTGGGTCATACCGCCAATCTTTGAAGACGAAGCTGATATAGAAGAAGGAAACTACATTTTCGAAGTATTTGAAGTCGAGGAAGAGGATTGGCGTCAATCTTTCATTGATTATTTGAGTCATGGGAAGTTGCCAGAAGATCCACGACAAAGAGTAGATGTTCGACGACGTGCTGGCCGTTTCATCTATTTCAAAGGCACACTCTATAGACGTTCTTTTGACGGAGTCTTCCTACGATGCTTAAATGATAAAGAAGCATGACAAGCTATAGAAGAGGCCCATTCTGGGATTTGTGGCGCTCATCAATCGGGCCCAAAATTGCATTTTCGTATAAAGAGAATGGGCTACTACTGGCCGAGTATGGTGAAAGACTGCATGGACTACGCACAAAGGTGTCGAGCTTGTCAGTTTCATGCTAATCTTATCCATCAACCGCCAGAGCCATTACACCCTACAGTTGCCTCCTGGCCATTTGATGCGTGGGGGCTAGATGTGGTTGGACCAATGACAAAGTCTTCCGGTGGTCACCTATACATTTTGGCTGCAACAGATTATTTCTCCAAGTGGGCTGAAGTCGTATCTCTCAAGGAGGTAAAGAAAGAAAATGTGGCTGATTTTATCTGCCTCAACATTATCTATCGTTATGGAGTCCCTCGATATATCATCACCGATAATGGGAAACCTTTTAGCAACAGTTTGATAGATAAATTATGTCAGAAGTTTGATTTCAAGCAAAGGAAGTCTTCAATGTACTACGCCGCTGCTAATGGCCTTGCTGAGGCATTCAACAAAACCCTTTGTAATTTGTTGAAAAAGATGGTTACGAAATCAAAACGTGACTGGCATGAGAGAATTGAAGAAGCTTTATGGGCATATAGGACTACCTACCGAACACCTACCCAAGCAACTCCGTATTCATTGGTATATGGCGTGGAAGCCGTTCTACCTCTTGAGCAACAAATTCCATCATTAAGGATAGCAATGCAAGAAGGACTCACTGAAGAAGAAAATGCACGATTACGCCTTGAGGAGTTAGAAGCTCTTGATGAAAAAAGATTAGAAGCGCAACAAAGACTTGAGTGCTATCAAGCTCGTATGTCAAAAGCATTCAACAAAAAGGTGCGAGCACGATCCTTCCAAGTAGGAGACTTGGTACTTGCCGTAAGAAGGCCAATCATCACCACACACCGAACTGGAAATAAGTTTACATCAAAGTGGGATGGCCCGTATGTTGTGAAAGAAGTCTACACCAATGGTGCCTATAAGTTGATATCTGAAGATAGAGTACGAATTGGCCCGATCAATGGGAGGTTTCTGAAGCGCTATTATCCCTGAAAAAAAAAAAAAAAAAAAAAAAAAAAGCTCCTCGACGCACGAGCTTAAACTGCATGTTACTCCTGGCCCGCAAGAGTATAAAATGTGTATGGCAACCACAAAAGGCAGCTCCTCGACGCACGAGCTTAAACTGCATGTTACTCCTGGCCCGTAAGAGTATAAAATGTGTACGACAACCACAAAAGGCAGTCCATGTGGTTAAATTGCTTACTTCCCCACCAAAGATAAATACATGTGGTTAAACTGTTAATTTATCCCACTAAAGGTGTTTTAAGTGGTTAAATGATAAATACCCCACTTATCTAAAGTGGTTAAAGAATAGATACTCCTGGCCCGCATGAGTATAAACTGTGTACGGCGCCCCTCCAAAAAGAAAACACTAAGTGTGAATTCGAACTACGTTATGACTTGATCCTCTTTACGGAGGTACGTAGACAGCTTAGATATTCTCTAAGTCCAGTTATAAAATGTGTTTTCACTTTTTCAATTGTTGAAAAAAAAAAAAGTTCCAAGTTCAAATTGAAGAACTCCTTGACATGAGTATAAACTATCTATCAAATTCAAGTTCAAGCTAAATGGACTATTCATATGCTTCTCAAAGTTTCGAAAAAAGAGTTCGAGACTCGTCCGCTCCAAAAAACGTCGCTGTGAACAAGTCTCGAGGGGGCATTTGTAGATAGTCAGAATTTTGGTCAATTACAATTTGCCACGTGTCAAAGTCCCGCAGATATTATCAAAATAAATAAATAAATTTAATTTGATAATTATCTCAAAGAAGTTGATGTATATCAAATTGTGAAGAATTCTAGAGCTATTAAAACTCTACTTCTACAAGTTATTAGAATCCTAAAGGTATCAGAACTCTACTTCCGGATAGGCATCAAATTATGATGGACCAATCAAATCGCTCCATTAGAATCCTAAACCTATCAGGATTCAACTTCTAATCCTATCAGGGCTCTCCATCAACACCTATAAATAGGGGTCTGATTTTCATTATTCCACACATCAGAAGGCAACAAGAAGTGAAGGATTCAAGAGTTCTCCACCAGCAACAACGGCGATCTTCGAGGCGATCTTCAAGCGGCGGCGACGATCTTCAAGCGGCGGCAGCGATCTTCGAAGCGATCTTCAAGCAACGACGACGATCTTCAAAGCGGCGACGGCAACAGCAGCGATCTTCAAGCAGCGACGAGGATCCTCAAAGCATATTTTTTTGGAAGCGTTTTGAAACTGCATTTGATTCAAATAAGGTGCTAAACCTTTGAATTCAAACAGTTTCTTTAGAAACTGTACCTGATTCGCATAAGGTGCTAAACCTTTGAATCAAGCAGCTTTCTTTTCAAGTCAAGTTCAAGTCTCCAGCAGTCTTCGAGCGTTCTTCGACAACAACGAGGATCTCCACAACATTTTCGGAAGCATTTTTGAAACTGTATTTGATTCAAACAAGGTGCTAAACCTTTGAATTCAAACAGTTTGTTTAGAAACTGTACCTGATTCGTATAAGATGCTAAACCTTTGAATCAAACAGCTTTCTTTACAAGTCAAGTCAACAAGTCAAGGTCAAGTCAAGTCAACAAGTCAAGGTGAAGGAAGTCAAGCGTGAAGAAGTCAAGGAAGTCAAAGCGCCAACAAGTCAAGGCCAAGAAGTCAAGTCAAGGAAGTCAACAAGTCAAGCGTGAAGAAGTCAAGGAAGTCAAAGCGCCAACAAGTCAAGGCCAAAAAGTCAAGTCAAGGAAGTCAACAAGTCAAGCGTGAAGAAGTCAAGGAAGTCAAGTCAACAAGTCAAGTCAAGTCAACAAGTCAAGCGTGAAGAAGTCAAGGAAGTCAAGTCAACAAGTCAAGGTCAAGGAAGTCAAGCGTGAAGTCAAGTCAAGCTTTACGAAGTCAACTGTCAAGAAGTCTACTCAAAATATTGAAGAGAGAAATCAAGGGATCCAAGAGATTGAACCCAAACTTTATTTGATTCAAATCAATAGAAATAATTTGTGCAAATCTTTTGTGTTTATTTAAACGCAAAATTTGTTGTTACACACACACATCCAATATATCTAACAATGGAGTTCCTATGGATGTGGACAAATAGTAGAGAATATCAACAAACTCATCTACATGAAAATAGTCAAGAGTAAGAGAACTCTGACTTAACAAAAAGACAGACACGAAATGTTATGTAGAATATTCTCACATATGCAAGACTATTTTTTACTTGAAATATTTTTTCTTTCTTGCTTATCTTGCTTATGAAACAAAGTCTTCAAACTCCAATTTATAAACTCTATGATTTTTTTTTTCTTTCAGAAATAATGTCTCATAATGATGTTGCTTTTTAGTTGGAAAAAAATAATAATTTGTAACACCCCAAATTAAACTTTGACTATGTAAAATATAACGAGAGTTTTCTATAGTTAAAATAAGACATAAATAATATCAATGTAAATTATTTAATTAATGGTAGTATGAATTAGTTATAAAATATAAAAGAAAAAAAATTAAAATTTATTATATATAAATATGTATCACACGCACACATCACATATTTATAAATATGACATATTTAATACACATGTTTTATATATATATATATATAAAAGCATGCATAGGTTAGATGACATTAATTAATTAATTAATTAATAATGATAATAATAATAAAAGGAAAAGAAAATTTAGAGGTGTTAGGCGGCGGAGATTTACACCCACGTCCCCCTCTTACTTCCTCTCTTATACGCACACGTCTCTCCTATCTCTCTCTCCACCTTTCTTTATTTTATCTATCTTTTCCCTCCAAGGCTACTGCTCCCTCTCACTTGCTGTTGTTCTCTCTCTCTCTCTTTTCCATCTCAAGGTCCCCCTCTCCCTTGTTAGGCAGCGGCACCACTGCTGCCCACCGCCGCCACCAACCTCTTCTTTCTGACCGATTTCTTATGCCCAAGCGTATTCCTCGAAGAGCTTAATATAGGTTTGAGTCTCAATTCAAGTTTCACCATCATCTCCGTCGCCAAATCGTCGGTGAAAGTGGTGACACCGATGACATAAGGTCGCGGACCAGGGAGGAAAGACGAGTGGGTGGAATAGAGTCTACAACGGGTGTTGGTATGTGTGTCTTACCTCATGTTTGAGTGGGGCTCAGTACGGAGGATGGCACCCATCGCCGGCCTTGAGCAGATGCTAGTTAAGTTGGAAACGATGAAATTTTTTTTATCTAAGCTTGCTCAACAACTTAAGAACAGACGCTCCAACTCTTCCTAAGGTGGGATAACTTAATTTGTTACAATATTTATTTATTAAGTGCTCTTTTGTTGTATGCTATGTTTGTATACGTATAATTTAATATATGATATTTTCGGGAGATGGGGTTACCCTATTATGTGTCAATGAGCTTGCTCTGGATTGTGAACAATATAATGTGAGCTTATTGGTGAGAATATGGATAAAGATGTGATAGAGTTGTATGATTGATTGTAAGATAAATACGTGACTGAAAATGAAATATTTTTATGGCGGCTAAGACCCACGATTCAGGGTGGCTAAGATCCGCATTGTATTCATGGCGGCTAAGATCCGCAATTCAGGACGATTAAGACCCGTATTGTATTCATGACGGCTAAGACCTGTATTGTATTCATGGCAGCTAAGACCCGCATTGTACTCATGGCGGTTAAGACTCGTAATTAAGTATGTTTCATTGCAATGGTTATGTGTGTCTGCATCTATGATAAGTTAGGCCGAATCCCACACCTATGAAGTTGAAATTGTGAAGTGATGGTTTTATGTGTTTGTTTTCTATTATTTATTTATTTGGATTTAATTATTGTTGCCCCAGGTTTTTCCCACTAAATGTATTATAAACACTCATCTTTTTATGTTAATAATGTTTTCAGTTTAAGGAATTCCTGAGCGTGGTATGCGAGCGGTGGATGCTGGTAGTCGATATTCTAAAGATTGCAAGAGAACTAGTTTTATTTCATGAATTTCAAAAATTTGTATTTCAAAATTATTCCTAATTTTATTTATCTTTATTATTATAAATGGGTGAATTTTGTACGTAACGCCTTAGCTAAAAATTACCTTTAAAAAATAAATCGGGCGTTACAGGTGGTATCAGAGCGGGTCTGTGATTCTGTAGACTTGCCGAAATATTTTATTTGTAAAAGTATTTTTGTCCCAACGCAAATTTAAAGAAAAGTGCAGTCATAACTTTTGTTGAAAGAAAATTTTTATTAGCTACTGTGTTGGGATATTTCTGTATAGATTTTGTTGAGACAAAGTAGTTTTGTACTATGTTGCTCGGACTCGCCTAAAATGGAGTCATACCGGTGTCCATCGAGTGCGACACTAATCTGGGTATGAAATCCATATTGGGTTCTTCATCGTGCGGTCGGACTCAGCAGTTTCCACGCGGGTGATTTCCAGTGGCGCTGCTTTCTTCCGATTCTGCAGATCCCGAATTCATCTCTCAAAATAGCCCTTTGATTTCTGCTTTCTGCTCATCCTTCTGAAATGAAACGGGGGTTGCATTTTTTTTTGTTTTTTTGCAGGTTCAATATCGAAAAGAAGAAGAAGAAGGGGCTGCGTATGGGTTTGAATGTTGAGAGGAAGAAAGGGTTGCGTATGGGTTTGAATGTTGAAGGGGCTGCGTTTTTGCAAGTCATCCGTACTGGGTTTTTTTATTTTTTTCTGGCAGTGGGTTTTTGCCACGTAGAAACAACTATTTTATTTTCTATTTAAAATATTGAAAATAATTTGAAATTTTGAATGTTGTACACACGGTTGAGCAAGGTTTCAATTTTTTAGTTCCCACTTCCCACACTAATTGTTCCACTATTCCTACCTAAAAATATGAGATGACATTAATTTTTATTTTCTATTTAAAATATTAAAAATAATTTGAAATTTTGAATGTTGTACACATAGTTGAGTAAGGTTCCAAAATTATAAAATGAAAAACTAAAAAAACTATTATGATATGTAAAAAAAACAATTTAGAAAAAATATTAAAATTGAAAACATTAAGAAAAGCTATATAATAGTAGGTATTATCAAATCATATTATAATAGATAATGATGATATTTCTGTTCCAATTTTTGCCTATTCTTCTCCCTCTGAATCAAACTTAACGAAAGTTTCGTGAGGGGACTAGAGCAGGCTACCATGAGGCAAAAAATTTATCGCTCAAATTGACTATTAGACTACACATAGATTATATTATAAGTTTGAAACTCAAATAAAATTGATATGAGAAATAACTAAATCCAATCATAACCTAAGAACTCTGAAACCAAAACTTAATTAGAATATACTTAAAGTCTTAGATTATATTATAAAGTTGAAATTCAAATCGAATTGATATGAGAAATAACTTAATTGAGTTAATTCGGTCATATTCTATATTTAGATTAAATTATAAGGTCGAAACTCAAATCGAATTGATATGAAATATAACTAAATCCAATCATAGCCTAAGAACTCTAAACCCAAACCTTAATTAGAATATACTTAGAGTCTTAGATTATATTATAAAGTTGAAACTCAAATCGAATTGATATGAGAAATAACTTAATTGAGTTAGTTCAATCCTAGTCTATACTATTCTAAATATTCAAAACATTATATGAAAATAATAATAAATATAAACCTTTTAAATTAAATCTACTTAAGGAATATATAGATTATCATTTAAATCTAATTAAATTAATTGATTGAATCAAAGTCAAATAAGTATCCTACAAATATCAAGAATCTCAATCGTTTCTTCTTCCTCCAATTTTTTATTTATTTAAAAGTTCTTATTCCTCAATCCTCATGGAATTAACAAAGACGAGCAATAAACTCATCTCATCAAAAAGTTTCGTCAATGGCAACAGAAGAGAACAGAGGCGATACTTGTTGTCCAAACATTCATTTCGCAATGGATGATAAACCATTGTGGAGTCACGTTAATGTCATCAGTGTTACCGCTGGAGGTAGAGGAAATCAAACGTGGGTCTGCAACTATTGCAACAAAAAAGTTGTTGGATCTTATTCAAAGGTGAAAGTCCATCTGTTGAAGCTTCCAAATTATGGTGTAGCACCTTGTAAATCAATAACAAAAGAGATACTTCAACAAATCAAAGAAGAGCATGATCAGGTTGAGACAAAGAAACCACATGAGGAGTATCGAAATAAGCAAAAATAGAATATTTATCTCTACCAGAAGGTTCAGATTTGTTGCAACATAAGAAACGGAAGGGGAAAGAGGTTGGGGCACTGGAGAAATCATTCAACGTTGGCCAAAAAGAGAAGACAGACAAAAAATGTGCTAGGATGTTCTACGCAAGAGCTCTAGCATTTAATTTTGCAAAGTCTCCATTCTTCGTAGAGTATTCAAGGACTCTGGCTAACAACAGTTTGGCAGGATATACTCCACCAACATACAATAGAATAAGAACAACGTTGCTTGCACAAGAAAATGAGCATGTATACAGAAAACTCCAGCACTTTAGAGATTCATGGAGGAAGAAAGGAGTTTCTATTGTTTTCGATGGATGGTCAGACCGACAGAGAAGACCATTAATCAATCTAATGGCTGCATCTGGCGGAGGAGCAATGTTTCTTAAAGCTATTGATGCAAGTAATATAATCAAGAATGGTGAATATGTTAGCAGCTTGTTCATAGAAGCAATCACAGAGATTGGAGAATCAAATATTGTGTAAATTATCACAAACAATGCAAGTAATTACAAGTTTTCTGGTTCTATGATCGAATCCAGGTATCCTCACATATTTTGGACTTCTTGTGTGGTACATAGTCTGAATTTAGCATTGAAAAGTATATGTAATCCTATTGAAAAATCGCTACAATATGCTTAGTGTAAGTGGATTTCTGATTTAGTTGGTGATGTCCAGAGTATTCGAAATTTTATTATTAATCATGGCATGGCATTAGCTATTTTTAATAACTATTCTCATCTAAGTCTATTGAAAGTGGCTGAAACTAGATTTGCATCTAGTATCATCATGACTAAAAGATTGAGGAAAGTTAGGAGTGCATTAGAAAAAATGGTTATGGATACGGACTGAAGAGTTTATAGGGAAGAGAATAATGAAGTTAAAGCACAGGAGGTTAAGCAATGCCTTGTGAATGATAGTTGGTGGGATAAGTTAGATTATTTTTTGAAATTTACTGAGCCTATGGTTGATATGCTAAGAAAAGCTGAAACGGATACCCCCGTTTTGCATTTGATCTATGATGTGTGGGATTCGATGATAGAAAATGTGAAAAAAATTATTTTTGAACATGAATAAAAGGATACGATTTCTGGTTCGTCTGAATTTTTCGATGTCATTCACTAAATATTGGAGACTAGATGGAATAAAAGTAATACGTCATTGCATTACATGGCGCATTCTTTGGTTCCTAAGTAGTACCATGAAGCGTGGCTTCAAAGTGGGAATGGAATTCCAAGGGTTGCACCTCATGAGGACGTGGAGGTGTCTTTGAATAGAAGTAAGTCCTTTAAGAAGTTGTTTCAAAATCCAAGTGAGTTAAGAAAAGTGTATGCTGAATTTGGGGCTTTCTCTACAGGGTCTGAATATTTCAATGAGCCACATGTGATTGATGCAAGATTGTATGAAGAACCAGTGTTGTGGTGGGCAAATCATGGTGCATCGACACCTCTGTTGCAAAGATTAGCTTTTAAGCTACTTATGCAACCGACCTCTTCGTCATGTTGTAAAAGAAATTGGAGTACCCACTCTTTCATTCAAAATATAAAAAGGAACAAATTGACACCAAGCAGAGCTGATGATCTTGTGTTCGTGCACTACAATTTAAGATTGTTGTCACGCTGCGGAAATAAAGAAGGAGAAACAATGTTTTGGGACTTAGGTATGTAATATTTAATTATTTAATTGTTGGTAATTTAATTTAAATGTTTATGATAAGAGTAATTTAAAATATTTGATCTTGAATTTTATAGGTGCTGATAAAGCTACTATAGAGGAGAATGATGTTATGGATTTGGAAGAATTATCACTTAATGATCTAGAATTAGAGAGTTACTTAGTTGCTTGATAGTTTTTGCAAGTTATTGGTTCAAATGTTTTTTTTGTTTGTTTATTAGCTATTGAACTTTGACGTTATTGTATTTTGAACTTGAAGGTAGAAGTTTTGAAGTATTGTTGAAGTAATGCTATTTTGTTCTCTTAATGTCCATTCAAGAATTAACTTTCAATTTAATGTTAATACTTTACATGAAAAATATAATTTTTTGTAATATAATTTCTCAAACGTATCCCCGCACCCGTGCCCTAATTTCGGATCCTTTTTTGCCATGTCCCCGACTCCTAAATTTTGAAAATCTAAGAGTCCGACATGTATCCCCGTACGCGTGTCCGACACCCGCACCCGAGTCTGAGAAACATAGGTTTTGTATAGGGATTTTGAGTACCCCATTTTTCCATGATGTTTATGTGGAAACTTAGTTTTTGTTAAGTTTCTGTTTTGAGATGAAGTAAAAAGATTCGTGGAATTCAAAAAGATGGAGGCTTTTAATAGCAGCAGGATTCTGCAAATGAGTGCTATCGGATACTGTTATTCAGTAAGCAGTAAGAAGGGTTGGGAGGCTTTCTGCTGGTTCAGAACAGTAAGCTGTGCAGAACAGTAAGCAGTTCAGAACAGAAAGTTGGAGCAGAATAGGAAGTAGTTGTTGCATCCTGATCAGGGAGTAGAAAGCAACAATCTTAAATATTACAGTACGAGAAAGATCAATGCATACGAGGATTGAGCCTTATCAAAGTAGCCAGTAGATGGAAATTAACAATAGACCAATGACGCGCTGCTATCTGGACCGAGAACCTGCAAATGGCCTATTGCCGAGGAGTGGCGCCATTAATGCCCTGCAGAGAAGGACATGCACTTTTTCCTAATTTTTCAGAAATATTTAATGCGAAGATCAAATGAGATCAAGGATTTCAAATTCAAGATAGAGTCTGTTTATCTTCAACGGATACATTTTTCTACAAGTATATAAGAAGGTAGAGCTGATTGGAGAAAACTACTGAAATGACTATCTCTCAACCTCTCTTAAGCAAACTCAAGTTTTCTCTCAAGTTTCAGTCACTCAACCTTACTAAAGCAGCCAAGCCGAAGATTTTCAAAACCTCAAAGATCTTAAGGTTGTATTTGAAGCACCAATTGAAGAACCATATACTTTTAACCATTTATGTTGTGTGTTAGGTTGTTTTATCGGTGTCCTTAGTGGGAAGGATTTAGATCCTCATTAACTGTTAGTCTTAAGTATTTTTAAAGCTTTTAACTCTGTATGAGTTTGTTGACCCTGTATGGGATAGGCTAGGAATCTTTCTGATTCTAGTTGGTATTAACTTGATAGGAGTTGGTTTGTAAAGTTGAGACTTGTAAAGCAAAATTTCCTAATTGAAGCTCCTCCTTAGTGAAGGAGAAGAAAAAGACGTAGAAGGATTACACCACATTTGAACCTCTATAAACCCTTGTGTGTTTTATTGCTTTATATTTACTTACTGCATCTTATATCTATCTTGCACATACTGCATAAACAACTTTGAGAAAAGCATACTTTGAAAAAAAAAATTTACAAAAGAAACTCTATCTAAGTATTTCCGTTGCATACTGTAAACTCTGAAATAGTAAGTTGAAACAATATTCTGCCAGCTTACTGATTTGGCCAAGTTGTTGTATTCTGTTATAAAATTCAGTAACTATCTTACAGAAAGTTCTTAGAAGTAAAAATTTGATATGAGGTTCATTCAACCCCTTTGAACCTCTGACCACTTGGGACCAACATACTTGCATTCACTTCTACCCTACCACTCCGGCTTCACTAAGGTATGCTATGCTAAGATGTTTAACTATTTTATGACCTTGAATCTAAGCGATAAATGAAATTGTATGAACATTTTCTCATTTAGTTGCTTTAATGGATGATGATCTTGTTGTCTCTTGATGTCATTGCAATCGACACACTGTTTTTGACCACCGCCACAGGGCCACTGACTATAGCAGCGTGAGCTCGTGTATGTAAATAGTCGTTCACAAGAGTTGGTGCGATGTTATAGAGGGTTGAGACTACCATGGGTCCTTGTTTACAATAGGGTGAGCTAGTGGGTGTGTTTCCCCAATTCGTGGGTGTGATACGTAAAGTTGCAGCTAATGTTCGAGGTCTATAGGACCATACATGAATACTTTGTTTGATGTTTTACGATGATTTTGCTCATAACGTGTTTTTATGTCTTGTATATATAAGTTAGATATATGTTAATCTAGATTACGATGTTATGATGTGATGACAAACGAATGATAGAGAAATCTATTGAGGTTATTATTTGATTTACGGAATCATGTTATTGGTTGAGTGTAATGTTTCTCGAGTGTTCTAATATCACATAGACACTAATGCAAGATATAACTTTCATAAAATATGACGATGGCTAGAATAACATAGCTGCTCAGAATGGACTTCACAAACTTTGAACTTTAGGAATAGAGTAACTCAGAAAATTACATGTTAGTTAGAAAATCTTTAGGTTTGTATATATGATAATGACATGGTTGGCTTATGACTTATCAACCATGAGCAGAATGACTTGGAGGAAGGACGACAACTATAATCACGTTAAAATAAAACCCAAATATATATATATATATTACCTATATAAAAGTATGAATGTTTCTTACAAAATATGGATTGCCTAATATATCCTTAGTAAAGATTATTATTTAAGGTTATAATAGTTGTCACGCCCTAAATTTTTTTCATATTTTATCAGAGTTTTCATATGGGCGTGAAGAAAGAAATAGCAAGGGACACATTTCACTATCAGAAAGAATAAGTAAGAGACGACAGAAGAAAGAGATAAAGGACGAAGTGAATCTTTCACTTATCAACATACGGCCTCTGCCGTTAGCAATCGGTCTCACTACCGATAAATAATACATCATATGCAGCGGAAAACATCAGGATCTCACATCCTTACATGTATCAAAATATTACAAAACATAAATTATTTAAAACATTGTTTGGAAAATGTTTGTGTTACATCAGTTCAAACATACGAAACCAAAAATAGCCCATCTCTCTCTCCATCTAGGGTTCCCCTTGCTCATCATCGCCTGTAGTGTGAGTACAGAATAAGGGGTGAGTGCGTGGAATACACCCGTGGGAATAAAATCCGCCTCTTGTGACTCTCAACAGATATAAAATACTAATAAAATAACCTTAAGTCACGTTTTCACAGCACATAAAATGCATAGCAGATATTAGAAATGGCAAGGGATGAATAGGTGCGGGATCAGCCCATCTTACCCTATAAACGATCTTAATACCGCTAATGTATTTCAAGAGGCTCACCACACCTCCACCAGAGTGATAGCAATAATAAGAGACGACAGAGTAGAAGAAAGTAGCAAGGAATGCATGATCAGAGTGGACCTCTGTCCTTTCACAGTTATATTATGGCACGGTAAATATAAACACAACACTTAGTATTCCTCAATTATGCAAATAAATAGGGAAAACAGTAGACAGATAAAGAGATAGAAATTACCCCCACCTTGTTCGGTGGTTACCACGTGAGTAGCGAGGACCGAAGATCTGATAACTCAGAGCTCAAGTAGCGGATACCAAAGGTCAAATAAATCAACGCTCAATCCAACAAGTAGCCTACATAAGTTATAACGTTTCTTAGATCCTTAATAACGTATAATTAAAGCTGTAAACGATTCCGGAGAAAGTACGATCGTTAACTACGCGACGGATCGAGAGATCTAAAGATTGAAGTCGAAGAAATGAGAGAGGCAGATCAGTCAAAGTGGTTGAGATGATAGGAAATGAAATTTGGGTCATGACGGAAAAAGAATAAGCTCGATCGAAGTTAAAACGAGCTCAAACGGAGCATTTAGGTTTAGGGGTAAAATGGTAATTTTGGTCAGAGAATTGACTTTGACCGGGCCCACGAACCTCGGTCAACGACATCTCGTCAGCGACATCTCGAAAAAGATGAGCGATGGAAAAAATGGGGTTCGGATCGAAAACACGGCGTTGCGTGTGCGTCGGCACGCGCGAACTGGGTGCCGGGTGGAAAAACCCGGCGGCTAAGCATCATCCTCGGCAGCTGCCGAGTTTTCTCGGCAGCAACGTTACCCGACTCGGCAGCGGGTCACAGTCCCTCGGCAGCTGCCGAGTTTTCTCAGCAACCCGACGCCAATCCTTCCCGACGGTGGCCTGCTCAACCAGGCCACTTCCCGGCACCGCCCGGCGCGGCAGCGCCACCTTCTGCCGCCACCACCATGTCCGCCGGAAACCTTGCACCGCCAGCTACCACCTCCGGCCATCCTTCACCGGATTCCAGCATGAACAATGCCGGAAAATCTTGCTGCAAAATCCTTTGATACGCAAATACGCAAACATACACCCTTCCTCTCCTAGCTCCGACCGGCGACTCCCGGTCGCCGGCGGCCACCCCCTCACCCCCAGATCACCAACCGGCGACTTCCAGTCGCCAGCCACCACCTCTCCAGCCCTTCTAACCCCCAGCAGTTTCAACCACACACACACGCATACATCTATACATACACACACACTGTCATCAAGTCGTCGGCCACCCTCCCCATGGCCTCGCCGGCGACCTCCCGTCGCCGACCATCCATTCGCACACGACGGCGCCTCCAGGCGCCGCCCACAACAGCCACCACAGCAACACACACACTACTACACCCTAGCCTACACGCCGTGGGTGGCGGCGCCGGCCCTCCAGCTAGTCACCCATACCTCCGACGATCTTTGGTCATCATCTCCGGCGCGGTGGAGAGAGAAAAACAGAAGAGAGAGAAGATGGTGCAAGGGTTAGGGTTAGGGTTTTGCTACTGTTTTTCGCCGTTTTCCGGTGAATGAGAAGTCGGAATTGAATTCCGAGACCTATCCTAGATTCATCTCGTCGAGACAAACGTCGTGTGCGAAAATCGGCCGAAATCGACAAAATTGAGATTTTACAGCCACCGACGGCGGCGCGTCGGAACAGAATACCGAAAACGAAGAGAGAGAGAGAACTTACGAGTTTTCGACGCGTTCGGCTCGTTCGGAAAAACGGTGAAAAATGAATCGGGGAAGGCCCTATTTATAGAATTTTGAAAGTTACTATTCATCCAAAAATATCTTCGTTACTGTTCACGAGTTGAATTTTCCACATTACTATTCATCGGAAATATCTTCCGATTTTTCCGAAACTTCGGGTTTTGCCCTTTTCGTCGTCGTTCGAGCTACAGGTCTCCGATTGACCTCTAGTCGTTTCTATCTTCTGGTTTTCTCGATACGCATCTAATGGTATAAGAATATCCTATGTTCCACATCTAGGAAAATTATTGATTTAAATCATGCATTAAACACGTATCTGAAACACACATAATTAATTAAACAGTCAAAACATACGCACATAGTTATTAAGTCATGCGTTAAAATATTTAATTAATAAATTATGTTTCGTTTTGGTCCGGGCGCTACAATAGTAATTTAAGATTTTCATAGTTAAATAATTTTATATAGAAATTGTAATCCAAAATCATATAGAATTCTATTATGAGTAGGACTCTATTATATTAGAACTCTAATTTAATATAGATCATATATCTTTATTAAAGATTATTATTTAAGGTCATGATAGTAAATTAATATTTTTTATTTGAATAACTTTATATTAGAATTCTAATATAAATTAATTATTTTATTTTCACTTTATAATTTAATTACTTTATATTAAATTTCTATTAATTATTTTTGTATTTAATAACCTAATATTGCTGGAATACTTTCCTCATGCCAATACCGTTCTTTAGAATAGTGGTATTTGAAATAAAGTAGTCGTAAATGAAATTTAGAATTTTCATATTGGAATAATTTTATATTAGAATTTTATTTAATATTTTAATTTTTAATAATTTTATAGCAGAATATTTCACGACTTTGTTTATAAGGCAGCTAATTATTTGCACATATAATATTATAATAATTTAGTTATGTTTCACCTGTTTCTTACGGCTTCATTTATTTTTTTTTCTTCCTTTGTTTTATTTTTTTTTAATAAAAGGAACCATTTACTCTCCAATTTCAAAGGATTAATTTAGTAATTTTATATTAGAATTTTAATCCTAATTCTAATAGAATTCTAATAATCCTGACTTTTACATGTAATTTAATATTTGTAATTGCATTATAAGGAGGACTCTTTCAAATACACTTTCACCAAATTATATTATTTAAAGTTATGATAGTAATTTAATATTATTTTATTTGAATAACTTTAATCATTGATTTTGAACATATGTACGATTAGAATTTTTCTGATACCGAAAAATGATTCAAATTTAAAGTTCATAAGGTAAAGAAAAACATGTTTAATTTTCTACAAAACGTAATGTATAGTTCAGATGAGAAAATGTTTTTAACCTTTTTTTTATATATAAAAGGAAAACCATTTACTCTCCAATTTCTAAGGACTAATTTAGTATTTTTATATTAGAATTTTAATCCTAATTCTTATAGAATTCTAAAAATCCTAGATTTTACCATGTAATTTAATTTTTTTAATTGCATTATACGGAGTAGTCATCCAAATCCACCTTCACCAAATTATATTAAGCTCCATTTGGATGCAAGAATTTGAGGAGGATGTGAAATTCCCCGCAGTAAATTTATTGGTATAGATGCGGATTTGAAATCAATTAATTTCATTTTGAACTATTTTTTGATCAAAATTAGTGGATTTCACATTCACCCCACTTGAGGTTTATGAATTTATGAATCTATTTCTAAAATACAACATAAAAAGGAAGTGTTTGAATGCATTCATTGCGCAACTTTGAGATTTGAGTACGAACCACCTACGATTTATTGTAATAATGAAAAAATTAAGTTCACAAAACTATTGAGGATCCAATTGAAGTATTGGATATGTTTACTTTTGAGTCTGAAGAGACGTTTGAATTTTTAAAAAACATTTGTTCATATAATTATTGATCATACTCTTTCTGATAAGAGACATAGAATAATGTATTACTATGGATGTTATGACTCATTACAATATTAACTTTGACATCGAGGGGTGAAACAGTTTGACATCAAAATATCATAAAACTTAAACCACATGGATCCAATAGAATTCAACGAAAAACATTGAACAAGAACAAAGTACATTTTTCTATTATTACTGGTTTTCTTACATTTGGTTGTTTTCATCTTATTTCTTATTCTCACTTACGTACAAACATATAAAAATTATTTAAACTTTTAAATTTTCTTATCAAAATTTAATTTCAGTTAACATTCAAAGTGTTACTGATAACTCGACACTACCAAAAAATTTCTTCGGCAGAAGACATGATTTCTCAAGGACGACACAGTATGAATGTTAAATGAATATATTTATTTAAATACAACACCTAACGGCATGATTGGTATGATGAAATGAGGTGGGAATGGAATCATCATTCTTACCTTCATTCCTATTCCTTTGATTGGTATGCTTTATAAGTAGGAATGGTGATTCTCACAAGAATTGTTATTAACATGGATGAGGGAATGACCATTCCTTCCTACCCTCATGGTATTATATATTCCCGTCTTCAAGGAAATTAATGTTTTTTTTATTGATTTTGACTATTATCATTATTTATTTTATGTTTTCACAAATTAACTTTCTAAAGTTAAATTATCGTATAAAATTTTGTAAATAATATTAAATTATTTATAAAAAAATAAACTAATAATTTAAAATTAATATAAAATAAAAATTGCAACAAAATAATAAAAACTAAATATAAAAATAGTATAAAAATAATTAATACATATGAAAATCTAAAAAAACATAAAGATAACATGTATATAATTTTAATAATACAAATAATTAAAGTTCTGATATAAGATTTATCTATAAATAATATATATATATATAGTTGTAAAATATAAAAAAAAAAAGATATAAGAATATTAGTATAGATAATAGGTTATAGTTAAATTATAATTAAAATATTTTTTTAGATAATATAAAATAAGATATTATAATTTTAATAACATAAAATCATATAATTAATAAAAGTTATGATAAATATATTATTATTATTATTATTTAACTACTTTAAATATATGTAAATAATATAAAAATAGTAAATTAATAATAAAATTAAAAAAATATAATATATAAATATAATATACCTTAATATTATTACAATGATTAATTTTCTGTAAAAAGAATTATCATTAAATTTAAATATGCCAAATAATTTAAATTTGAGTGATATATTGAATATGAATATTAAATAAAATTATAGTGGAAGGTAATTTGGTCAAATAAAGATTGATTTAATATTTATACATTTTATTTGTAGTTATCAATTATAAAATATAATTATAATAATTATTTCATTCATTTCATATTCCTTTGTGATACCAATCATAGGAATGAGTATTTTTATACCATTCATTTCCCATCACCATTTTATTCTTGAGTTCATTCCATTCCCACGTAATTCCATTCAATCATACCAATCATGCCGAATTTTAAGAACTAATTATGTTGTTTAAATTTGTCGGTTGTTGAAAAAGAGAGTGAAAAAAAATATACCAACAACTGACAAATTTTAAGAACTATATAAAATTGGAGACAACAAGATTAGATTATTTTCGACGCCATCAAATCAATATGCTAGCTAAGTTATATCAAAGAATCATGGATAATGTCTTCAAAGGAGAAATCAGATGTGGTGAAATTAAAAAAAATGTTCTTCCATCAACATTTATTAGTGGACCAAGATGACAAATATATCTTGATTCTTTAGTATTAGTACATAGATTTGGAAAATCAAGTCTCTTATGATGATGACTTGCAATCCATAGTGGAATGAAATAAAAGAAAAATTGTACAATGTTCAAACACCTACCCAAAAAAATGATAATGATCTGACTGATGAAATCAAACAATTCGAAGATGCTCTGTGGTCTCTATTCAAGAACCAACGTGGATAATTTTTTAATTCAATTTATATGAAATATCTCTTTCAGTTATCAACTTACAACTACATCTACCCAACCAACAAAGCTTAACTTATTGGGTAAATCAAAATTTAAAAAATATTTTGACATATGATCATGTCTCCAAAACAATGCTCACTTTGTATTTCACAATGTTTTGTATAAGTGAAGAAATATAGAGAATTTCCTGAGCATTTCCTGAGCATTACGTATAAGATATACAAAGAAAATGTTGGAAGGACAAAAAGAAAGGGGGTGTAATTGGATGTATAAGTCTCACAAATCCAGTAGAAAAAGAAACATATTATCTCAGGTTATTCATAAATCATGTAAAAAGACCAACATCGTTTGAATATTTGTTGATGATGTATGGTAGACAATGTACTGCTTTCAAAGATGTACAGAAAAGAGGTTTGTTGGAAGTTGATCAAAATATT
Organism: Scutellaria minor; assembly: GCA_954870855.1. Classification (NCBI taxonomy): domain Eukaryota; kingdom Viridiplantae; phylum Streptophyta; class Magnoliopsida; order Lamiales; family Lamiaceae; genus Scutellaria; species Scutellaria minor. Next base: position 10,202,032 of record OX940729.1, read on the forward strand.
ACAAAATATTTTAATGAAGTTCTATTTTTCAAATGTCATACGAATTGCGAAGATTGTTTGCAGTAATTTTAGTGTATTGTGCACTAATATATGTGAAATTTTATCGAATATATTCTTTGAAGTATTGTCTATTGATTTCAAAAGAGAACCTGACACCTTACAAGTTTTGAGTACTTTGAAAAGCTCAATTTTTTTCTTGAACAACATGGGAAAAGACACAAGTTCATATGATCTTGCGAATGTTCCTAATTATTACTAAAGCTTACGTAAAAAATGATTTACCTAGAAAGATAGTTGATATGAAATGTGAATTGAGATACCTAAACAAGATCAAGAAGTTATACATAACCTAAATATGGAACAACATAAAACTTTTTCAACGATCATAGATTGCGTAAATTAAGGAAATGAAGGATTTTTTTTCATCGATGGGTCGGACAGATATATGTACTAATAAGGGTAAATGAAAGTATAATTGTTCAAACTTCAAAAGGAGGACCAAAGATTTGTAAGGAAAATCACGATCATAATTGAAGAGTAAGTCATTTATCTTCTATAAAATTGAATGAGAAAAAAATATAAATTTAATCCCAAGAAAAAAAAAGAGTAAGAGTAAGATACAAAAGACAATCAAGAAAGAGAATATATAATTAGGAGTCAATACACAAACTTATTATCTTTCGTTTCAGAATTTCGAAACTTATTAATATTATTATTATTTTGACTATTTGATTTTTTTTCTAGATTTTGATTTCTTAGGAATAGAAGAACTTGATTTCTTAGGAATAGAAGAACCCAATTTTATTAATCTAAGGCAATAATATTTTTTTCTACATTTTTAACGAATCTCAAATTGATGTTCTTGATTTTTAATTATTTGGGTTTTACATGCTATATATTATACTTAACTTTAATATGCTTCAACGAAAATGAAAGACCAATTACATTAACTTTAATACACTTGCAAAAAAAAAAAAACTAAAGATCACTAAATGATGGAAAAAAAACCACAAGATCAAAAAACCAAATGCATGCAAATAATAATAATAATAATAATAATAATAATAATAATATCAACAACAAAATTTGTCCTCCACGTGCAAAGCACGTGTTGTCTACTAGTATATATATAAATGCTACCCTAACTTTTCCCTCTTTCGCATATTACATGCTTCATTCTAAGTTCTCTTCTTCGATTACTTAAATTTTTTCTTGACCGACGCTCCAACTTGAAGTTTTCCCTATAATGCTGAATCATATGAGTATTAAGATTCGAACCATAACTCGATAGTTGCTATAATAATGTATACATAAAAAACAATGATAGAGATTAGGGCATACTGTATATGAGAAAGTAATTGAATCCTTAGGTGTCACGAGTCGAAATATGGCTATGAAATGAAGGAATTAATCAAAAGATTGAAAGATTGAAATGATGTAATAACCGATGGTGTAAGTATGAGGTGAGTGAAAGACAGAATGATATCGAATAACTGAGAGACAAGATAATTTATAATACAAGAATTAAATGAGTATTTCTGGCAAGAGTTCAGTAGAAGCGATAAAACAGAGATGAGATAACACATAATAAGAAATAAGTTTTTATAGGTGTCTTAGATTGGTAATCTTCCTAAATTTTGAGGATGAATTTTTTTTGAAGGAGGGAAGGATGTAACACCCCAAATTAAACTTTGACTATGTAAAATATAACGAGAATTTTCTATAGTTAAAATAAGACTTAAATAATAACAATGTAAATTATTTAATTAATGGTAGTATGAATTAATTACAAAATATAAAAGAAAAATAAAACTAAAATTTATTATATATAAATATGTATCATACACACACACCACACATATACAAGTATGACATATTTAATAAACATGTTTTATATATATATATATATATATATATATATATATATAAATAAAAGCATGCATACGTTAGATGACATTAATTAATTAATAATGATAATAATAATAAAAGGAAAAGAAAATTTAGAGGTGTTAGGCGGTGGAGATTTACACCCACATGTCCCCTTCTCACTCCCTCTCTTATACACACACGTCTCTCCTACCTCTCTCTCCACCTTTCTTTATTTTATCTCTCTTTTATCTATCTACCTGTTTCTCACTTGCTGCTACTTATCTCTCTCTCTCTTTTTTCCATCTCAAGGTGCCCTCTTCCTTGTTTTTATTTCTCATAGGCAGCGGCACCATTGCTGCCCACCGCCGCCACCAACCTCTTCTTTCTGACCCATTTCTTATGCCCAAGCATATTCCTCGAAGAGCTTAATATAGGTCCGAGTCTCAATTCAATTTTCACCGTCATCTCCGTCGTCAAATCGTCGGCGAAAGTGGTGACACCGATGACATAAGGTCGCGGGCCAGGGAGGAAAGATGAGGGGGGTGGAATAGAGTCTGCAACGGGTGTTGGTGTGTGTGTTTTACCTCGTGTTTGAGTTGGGCTCGGTGCGGAGGAAGGCACCCATCGCCTGTCGTGAGTAGATGCTAGCTGAGTTGGAAACGAGAAAAGAAGAATTATCTAGGCTTGCTCAATAACTTAAGAACAGATGCTCCGATTTTTCCTAAGGTGGGGTAACTTAGTTTGTTAAAGTATTTATTTATTAAGTACTTTTTTGTTGTGTGTTATGTTTGTATACGTACCATTAAATATGTGATTTTCTCGGGAGATGGGGTTACCCTATTATGTGTCAATGAGCTTGTTTTGGATTGTGAACAATATAATGTGAGCTTATTGGTGAGAATATGGATAAAGATGTGATAAAGTTGTATGACTGATTGTAAGATAAATATATGACTATGTGAAAATGAGATGATTTCATGTCGGCTAAGACCCGCAACTCATGGCGGTTAAGACCAGCATTGTATTCAGGGCGGCTAAAACCCGCATTGTATTTATGACGGCTAAGACCTACAATTCAGGACGGCTAAGACCCGTATTGTATTCATGGCGGCTAAGACCGCATTGTATTCATGACGGTTAAGACCCGTAATGAAGTATGTTTCATTGCAATGGTTATGTGTGTTTGCATCTATGATAAGTTGGGCCGAATCCCACACCTATGAAGTTGAAATTGTGAAGTGATGGTTTTATGTGTTTGCTTTCTATTATTTATTTATTTGGATTTAATTATTATTGCCCCAGGTTTTCCCCACTGAGTGTATTATAAACACTCATCCATTTATGTTAAAAATATTTTCAGTTTAAGGAATTCTCGAGTGTGGTATGCGAGCGGTGGATGCTGGTAGCCGATATTCTAAAGATTGTAGGAGAGCATGTTTTATTTCATGAATTTCAAAAATTTGTATTTCAGAATTATTCCTGATTTTATTTATCTTTATTCTTATAAATGGGTAAATTTTGTACGTAACGTCTTAGCTAAAAAATACCTTTAAAAAAGAAACGGTGCGTTACATAATTAATTTTTGCATAAGCACAAAATTGTTATATCCAGGGATGGATTTAAGGGGAGCGTGGGGTGGCAGTCGCCTCCCTTGGACTTTCAAAATCGTCATTTTTATATGTAATTTTTTCTGATATTTCTCATTTTTATCATTAATTTATAAGAGTTCGCCCCCCTTATATCGTAAAAATTTGTCAGCTTTATAAATTTTAGCCTCCTGTCTACTTTATATTTTGATTTAAAAATATTGTCCCCCTTAAAACAAAATTCTAGATCCGTTCTTGATTATATCACTATAATTGATCAAAAATAATGAAATTAGGACGTGTATATCTCACTCATGCAAAAACCACTAAAAATACAAATTCCAGCAAAAAAAGATAAGTTCTAGGCGTATATTAAAATTTGATTCAAACTACGTTACATTTTTCACCAACTTGACAGAGTAGAAACAGGAGATGAAATTAATAATATTTTTTGAAATTTATAAATAGTACAATTAAAACAAATTAAGACAATTTTTGGTTACGTAAATAAATAAAACAGGATCAATCTTTGGTACCCATACTATGATCGGTCTTAGGTTGTAAACAATTTGATTCCCTCATCTTGCTCCAGGTAAGACAAATCATCAGATTTCAAATGAACCCATGCATCAATTCCATCACCCTCTTTGTTGTCCATAAGCACTACCACGTTTTCACCTTCTAGTTGTCCGATGCTCGTCCAAACGGGTTTTCCAGACCCGAAATCAGCTTTGTAGAATCCAAACTTACTCCAATCCGTAAACATAAGTTTCAAGCCATCGATGCTCATTGATGTTTCGATAAATTTCTCCCAAGTATTCATGAGTATTCCTGGTGACAATATTTTAGAACAATCCTTGATGGTTTTGTGGGTTGCATCACCTATAAGGCCAACCAATTCTTGGACTCCAATTATGTCCTTAGTCTCATCTGCATCCATGCATTGAATAAATGATGGAATCGCCAAGTTCCCACATGAATCCTTTGGCAAAGGCGGGTTTGTTCTCTGTCGAATGCTAAGTGCTTGACCAATTAAATATGGTCTCGATTTGCCATATTTATCATGATCCATGCCAATGAAAGCCCTAGCTATAACGGCACACACAACACGTACCCTAGAGACGAATCCCATGGATGGTGCTAGTTTCGATTTCAGGCTGGTTATGGCCTCCTTGTTGAATGAAAACTTCTTGACAACAATTCCAGAATCCTCGTCAGACAATTCAAACTCAAGTGGGCCTTGATCCTCCCTGCCTGGAAATAACGAGGGAGAATCAAAACTCGGCCTGATTGCCATTTCTGCGCCTGGATTAATACTGGCATTTGACCAGGCAGCAATGAATGTGCCTACTGATGATGTGTCAAAAATTCTATGTGAAATGCTGACACCAATTACCATCCCACCACACTTGAATTCTGTGATCTGAACCGAAAGAAGTGGATTTGTGGCTACTTCATCGAGCTTACTAGATTGACGTGGAAGGAGATCTTTTAGGTTGTTTGTAAATTTTCCCCCCACAAGATCCATCAGCTCGACATCAACAGCTTTGGCTTCAACAAACTCCGCGCCCTGATCACTGCAATCGACCAAACGGTCCATCTTGAAGTACCTTCCAGCAAGAGGGTAGAATTGAACCAAGACTTTTGCAAATGATTCTTCCAAGAGGAGTGGTTTTACTTTAGATGAATAGAAAAGAAGAACACAGATATTGGTTGGTGGAAGAATCTCATCAGCCAATGAAATCTTGTACTTAGCTAGGGTTTCAGGGGTTGGGATAGAAGGTTTTATCAACTTTGTGCTAACAATATTGATCTTCATGCTTGCTAGAATTATTGCAATTACTCCTTCAATATCCTTTATTTATACAAGTCTAGCTGTCACACTCACTTCCTATTTATTTGAAGGTTAATAATATCATAATAGAATTCATTGAAAGATAGTGCGACTTGTATGTGAGGGTATGATTCTTTTTATTTTAATTTGTTTATGTAAAAAAGCACCAACGGTTCGATTAATTACGATAATAAGATCAACGGTTTATATTCATAGTCAATTTCAATAAACTAATTAGAGAGGGAGGAATCGGTCAGGATTGAGGGAGGAATCGGTCAGGATTGATATTCATGGTCAATTTACATAAAAAAATTGATAACGGAGAAATAAGTCTATATATTTATATATTGCTAAATAATTAATATGGGTTGACTAGTAATAATATGACTATGATGATCCGGTTTGACGTATCACTCATGTCAAAATGTAAATTTTCTTTTTTTTTTCTCTTTAGTTTTGTTAAAAACTTAAAATGAACAAAAATACTCTTTTATATAAATTGATAGAACTAAAACAAATCCAACATTATTTATTTGAAACCTGATTTTTTTTCTCCACTAAACCCTAATTAATTATATGATAAAAAAATTAGTTCAAATAACTAACGGTAACAACAATGGACCACAGAAAGTCAATGGAGATAATAAGTTCGTCATCCCATTTACCCGTTCAATATTAGTCAACGACATTTTTTTATCACGTAAAACTAAATTTAGGAGATTGTATATTTTGCGCGACTTTAAGCCATTGTAGATCAAACATACTTTTAATTAATGTTCGTTACAAAGACGTCAAACAAAACATTCAACCGCATAGAAGATGTCAAATGCTCTACCAGGGGAAGTCGATCACTGTACATATGTTTGACATTATGTTCTCAACTCTTTATATTTATATATATATATATATATATATAGGTTAATTTCAATTTTGGTTATGTATGTAAGGTATTTTCCATTTTTTAACAACCAAGTATACGTTTTACCAATTTTGGTCTTGTATGTTTCAATTTTTTCCAATTTCAGTTGGTCTTGTGTGTTTCAATTTTTTCCAATTTCAGTCCAATTGTGTTGGAATCCTCAAAATTGTCAATGTCACATGAAATTTCTCAGCGGCTATCTGATCAAAATTGAGTTAAAATTGGAAAAAATGAAACATACAAGACCAAAATTGAAAAATTGAACTGAAATTGGAAAAACTTGAAACATATAGAACCAAAATTGCAAAAAAAAATTGAAATATTTAGCACCAAAAATGAAAAACATATATTTGATTGTAAAAAAATGGAAATTGTCTTATATATAGGACCAAAATTGAAATTGATCCTAATTATAAATAATATTTTTTTGTATGATACAAAGAAAATGAACTTTTAGAAGTTAATGATCACTACAAAAAGAAAAAAAAAAACTTATTAACAACAAAATGTTATCGAGAAAACATTCATAACTGTCACAATACATATTTGCAACATTTTGTCACTAAATTATTATCTCAAAAATTTTATTGTCGATACGTTTTTTGCAACAATATTATTGTCACTAATACAAAATGACCATATCGTGTTGTCGTATTTAGTCTTTCTTAGTTATTTTTTCATTGCCTTATTTTATCAATTTATATTAATTATTAATTTTTGTGATAATATGTTACTTAATAAATAGACATTTTTTCGAAAATTTTTGTAGTGAAAATTCTCTTTGTTTTTTTTTTTTGTTTTGTTTTGTTTTAATGTAATGAGCATAATTAAAAAATATAAGAAAAAATTATATATAAAAACAACATTTTTAAAAATCCTCCCTCCCTAGTTTAGGAACCAAAGACGGAGGTAGCCAAGGGGGGCACTGGGTCCCCCTGAAATTTTTGAAAAAAAGTAAGGGTATTTTGGTCTTTTTATATTTTTTATTAAAAAAATAAACAAAAAATAGTAAAGAGGCAGCAGCGTGTCCTCAACTTCACAGTGGCCAAATTTTCTATTTTTTTCTTCATCTTTCTCCCTAATTTTCCCTTTTCTCTCACACACACAAACCCTAATTTTGATTTCTCTCAATTGTTTTTTCATAGATTTCATGGTAAAGTATTCTCTTTATATTATTTATTTGCTTTCTTTTTGTTTTCATTATTATTGTTGATTTATTATGCCTTAAATTATATATGTGATGTAGTAGTGTTGAAATTTATTATTCAACTTCAAATTTATTTAACTTATGTTCAACCGATATGCTCCATAAATAGAAATGAGATTATAATCAATAATAACATGATGGTTTTGAGGAGTTGAATATTGTCAATTGCAAAGGGTGTTTGATGTCAATGAGATTATAATCGATAATAACATGATGGTTTTCGGTTATGATCAGCTAATATTTATCTTATTTTTATAGATAATGGAAAGATACTTCGGAAAAATGCAACCTACTATGAAGACATCATCATCTTCTGTCAATGCACCACTTGTTCAACCTCAACTATTATCGAGTCAAGATAAGAATAATGAAGTTGATATGGAAAATCTTCCGAGTGATCCAGGACTACGACCCATCATGGTGAGCTATCCACCTAATTTAATTGAACAAGTTCGTAGAGCTTACTTACTAAAAGGTCCATGTCAACCACGTGAGCATGATTTTCCTCAAAAGATAGATGGAAAACGAAAATGTAAATTTGTTACATCTTGGTTCGATGAATTTAATGATTGGTTGGATTAAGCATAACAAAAGATGCAGCATTTTGTTTATATTGTTATCTTTTCTCTACGGGACGTAGTGAAAGAGGACATGATGTTTTTGTGTCTGAGGAGTTTAATATTTGGCGTAAGAAAGAAAGATTGAGAGATCATGTTGGAGATCATAACAGTGATCATAATAAATATAGATTAGCTTGTTAAGATTTGATGAATCAAGGTCAGCATATTAAAGTATCTTTTTTCTAAGATATTAGAGCAGTCAAAGATTGAATATCGTTGTAGGTTGAATGCATCAATTGTTTGCTTGCGTTATCTCACTATGCAAGGATTGGCTTTTCGAGAAAATGATGAGTCCGAAGAATCATTGAATCAAGAAAATTTTATTGAGCTTTTGAAAGTTATTGCTTCATGTAATGAAGAAATCAACAATGTTGTGTTGCGTAATGCTCTTGAAAATCTCAAGCTTACATTTCCGTCGATTCAAAAGATATTATAAATACAGTTGCAATTGAGACTACTAATGCCATCATTAAAGATCCTGAAATGATTTTTTCTCCATTTTAGTTGATGAGTGTCGAGATGTTTCCATCAAAGAGCAAATGGGAGTGGTTATCCATTATGTGAATAAGAATGGGTGTATTATTGAACGTTTTCTTGGTCTTGTGCATGTTAGTGACACAACTGCAGCTTCACTTGAGAAAGGTATCGAATCATTGTTCTCCACTTATGACTTGAGTATTACTAGTTTGAGGGGTCAGGGTTATGATGGAGCTAGCAATATGAGAGGTGAAATTCATGGTCTAAAAAGTTTACTCCTCAAAAAGAATTCTGCTGCTTATTATGTTCATTGTTTTGCTCATCAACTCCAACTGACACTTGTTGTTGTTGCTAAAAAACATACAAGTATTGGTTCTTTTTTCAATACTGTGATACGTGTATGTAATGTTGTTGGAGGTTCTTGCAAGCGCATGGATATGCTTCGAGAAAAGCAAATGGAAAAGATCATTGAAGGCATTGCAAATGATGAAGTCAAGACCGGGAGAGGATTGAATCAAGAAATGACATTAAAGCGGCCGGGAGATACTCATTGGAGTTCTCATTATGGTACTCTCATTAACTTGATGCATTTATTTTCATCAATTGTTGATGTTCTTGAGTATGTTGGAGAGAATGGCAATGATGATTCACAAAGGGCCGATGCAATTGATTTGTTAGATATCGTGACTCAATTTGAGTTTATATTTGATTTACATCTCATGAGAAAATTTCTGGGAATCACACATAAACTATCACAAGTTCTCCAAAGAAAGAATCAAGATATTGTTAATGCAATGAATCTTGTTAAAGTATCAAAAGCTCGTTTGCAAGCATTGAGAGAAGATGGTTGGGAGGCTTTATTGACTGAAGTTTCAGAATTTTGTAGCAAAAATGAGATAGTTTTATTAAACATGGAAGATATATATGCACCTCAGGGAAGATCAAGGCGTAGAATTGAATGGTTCACTAATCTTCACCATTACAAAGTTGAGTTATTTTATTCTGTGATCGACATGCAAGCTCAAGAGCTAAATCATCGTTTTGATGAAGTGAACACCGAATTGCTTCTATGTATGACATGTTTTGATCCTAGAGACTCATTTGTTGCATTTAACAAAAGCAAACTGCTTCGTCTTGCAAAATATTATTCATCTGAATTTTCTGCAATTGCTTTATATGAACTTGAGAGTCAACTTGAGAACTTTTTTTTTTATGTGCGCTTGGATAAAAGCTTCTCTGAAGTAAATGGAATAGGCGGACTTGCTCAGAAGATGGTTTTTACAAGAAAGCACATTATTTTTCCATTGGTTTATCAGTTAATTAAGCTCTCGTTGATATTACCGGTCGTTACTGCCACAGTAGAAAGAGCTTTTTCGATAATGAAGATCATTAAGAGTTCTCTTCGCAATCGAATGAGTGATACACTGTTGAATGATTATTTAGTTGCATACATTGAAAAGGATGTATTTAGAAATGTTAGTAATGAAGCTATTATGCAACGATTTGAGAATATGAAAAATAGAAGAGAAATGTTGTAATACATTGATTTTATCGAGATTGCGATATATATGTGTTTTTTCTCTAATATTATTGTATCTTTTTATTAATTAACTTGGGCTCCCTGAGTCGAAATCCTGGATCTGTCACTGTTAGGAACCCTTCAATTGGCGACTATTATAGTTGAAGCTATTATAGTTTAAATTTTAAGGATAATTATAATCTTAAAACTAATTATAGAAAAAAGAAAAGAAGATTGTGTGATGTAATCAATTGTTTATTTTTAATGTTAATAAGATACAATTGAGTTACAATTGTTACTAATTCATAATTTTATTTTTTCTTGAATTATAATATATATTATTTTCCTTAATTGTCCATGAGTCATGTACATTTGTATTTTGCAATAAGTTGATATTTAACCTTAATTTTTCTTTTTTTATTAATTTTAGGTACAAAATTCAAAATATAGAATATTAGTGTGTTCTCAAAAAAAAAATGATAAATTTTCATTTTGGTCACCTATCTTTATATATATATATATATATATATATATATATATATATATATATAGTTTAAACATTTAAGTTTAGTCATCAAAATTTCACTATAATTTTGTTAAAAACTGCATAGGTAAGTTACAACTTACAACAAATATAGTTTACTAGTCAATGATCTATATCTTAATTAATTATAAAATTTGTGAAAAAAAAAAAAAGAATATCAAAAATCAAAAGTTTAGCATGTATTTATTCAAAAATGAAAAGATAGTTAAATACATGTATATTTTATGCATATTATCTAATTTTTATAGTATAATCACTTATGTTCTCCAAATAAAATTTCTGATTTCATTACTATCTTTATATATATATATATATCTATCTCGAAGACCATTTCATTGAAAAATTGATTATTATATATATATACACACACCTCTCTCTCTAGAAGACCATTTCATTGAAAAATTGATTATTATATATATATATATATATACCTCTCTCTCTCTAGAAGACCATTTCATATATATATACCTCTCTCTCTCTAGAAGACCATTTCATTAAAAAATTGATTATTCCTCAACGCTTAAATTCAACGTCCCTCTAATTGAGAAACTCAAATCCATCTTTTCTTTTTGGTCTGACTTAACATATAATATAATAAAAAAAGGGAAAATCTTATGAAAAGCTGTATGTGCATCAATAAGTTTGCTTCTGCATTTGATATTGCCTTCGCATTGTTAAATATATTATGTTAGTTTTTATAATCACTGTGCACCACAAGCTCTGTCAATCGATCTTGCCGACAAAAATGCAAAATAAATATGACATTTCAAACTTTGAAAGTAGTAAGTCAAACCTGACCATCATTAATATTTACCCTGGTCAACTCCATCGGTTCGTTATTCAACTTCCAAAATTAGTAAACAAGGAAAATGATTTATTATTTAAATCATTTTTTGTGGTATACACTATAGATTGAGTTAGTCTCTTATAAAACTATCTCACGAATCCTCATATGTAAGAGGGATCTTACTTGACACACCCCATATTCTTCAACCCGGTCCGCCTATTCTTTTTATGTTTTCTCTTTCTTTTATCTCTTCAACTTATGAGAGAGAGGCGGGTAACAGTTTCTCCCTAAATAGATTTACCCACTTTCTCTTTGTTGCCTTCTCAATTTACACCCTCCATTCATTTTGAATATTTCTCTACAACACATCCTACGAAACTCATCTTGTCTCCCAGCATCTTTTGCCTAATTACTGTTTGGGTTTAATTTTAATGATATTTTCTTATATTAATGGTTATCTCTTTTTTTTTTTTTAAAACAATACAATAATTCAATATCTTAATCACCTGACCATTTTAGAATGCAAAAATTAATAGCACATTTTTCAATTTAAAAATTAGATTTGAAAGAATATTAGAAGTCAGATCTTTAAGAAGTTCAATGCATGACGGCGGCAATGATGATGAATCAACTGCTATAGGAATTTTCATTCTCGATCAAATTGAATTTATCATTTTTAACAATCTTATTTATGTATAAAAATACATGTATTATGTTAATTAATTTATTAAATATTTAAGAATAAAAACACATACTTATAGGTGAAAAATACATACTTGTAACAAAATATGAAATATATAAAAATAAAAAGCACATACTTATAGCTGTAAAACACATACTTCTATAAAAACGTTTTTTTAAAACACATACTTATAGTTGTAAATCACATACACTTATATAAAAATGTTTATTTAAAATGCATAGTTATAAGTGTAAAATACATACTTAAAGTTGTAAATCGCATACTTATAATTGTATAACGCATACTTATATAATTATTAAGAATAAAAAACATACTTATAGCATTAACACACATACTTATAGATATAAAATACATACTTATAGCATTAAAACACATACTTATATATCTATTAAGGATAAAGTGCATACTTATAACAATAAAACACATACTTATATAAAACACTTACTTTTATAACTATTAAGAATAAAACACATACTTATATAAAACACTTACTTTTATAACTATTAAGAATAAAACACATACTTTTAGTTGTAAATTGCATACATATAGCTATAAAACGCATGCATATATAACTATTAAGAATAGAATGCATACTTATAGCTATAAATCGCATATTTATAGCTATAAAACACATACATATATGACTATTAAGAATAAAGCGCATACTTATAGCACTAAAACACATACTTTTATAACTATTATAAATAAAACACATATTTATAGTTGTAGAACACATAATTATAATTATAAAAGTATAACATTTGTATATTTTTTTTAGACAACACTTATGATAATTTTGATTTTTCCTGGAAATCTTTTGTGTTTGACAAAATTTATCTTTTTCAATATTCCGATAGCTATAATATGAGTCTTTTTCTATTTAAAATGTTTATTAGATTTCAAATTTGATTTCTAAATATTTTTAAAAGTATAGAAGAACTCTTGGTTAAAAATGGGCATCTAGCCCAATAAAAAAGGTTATAATTTTCATTTAGATTAATGTTTAATTTAAATATAATTTTCAATGATAATGTGGTGCATAATATTCTCTATGAGACAACAGATTATTTATGAGTTAGCTGAAGTTTTAATTTGTTACAATTATACAAATATCCTTTTAATAATAAATAGACAAAAAAATATTGTACTTGCAATATATTGTTTACTTTTCAAACTACGCTGCATTTATACATAATTAATTCCATATATGTTGCTCCACCAACAGCGGCTGGGGTGGGTGGGGTACTGGGGTGGGCAGAGAAGCTGGGGTGTTGGTTGGGTTGGATGGGGTATTGGGCTTCGCAGAGAAGTTGGGTTGCAGGTTTTAATTTGATTTGAGTGGGTTAAATTAGACCCGTTTCACGTAAGGAGATCCGTGAGACGGTCTCATATAAGTTTTTGTGCTATGGATTTGAGTTTGAATGGTACGTATAGATGTAAGTGAAATATTTTGACTTTGTTAGTATAAAATAGTGTAAGATGATTTGAATTTGAATGATACGATTAGTGTAAATAGTACGGCTGATTCTTTTTTAAGTACTATGACCTAAATCCAAATGATATGAATTAATGTAGGAAACATGAGCAAAAAATGGTAAAAATGTTCTAATATGACTAAAACAAGTCGACTCTTTGAATTATTATTATTGTTTTTTTTTTTTTCAATTTTGACGTAGGTAACACGTCGGGGTAAAATACAAAACCCTATTTTGTTTTCATAATTTTGCGCGTTTGCTAAGAAATGGACATCATTAACATTTGTGATTTATTAATGTTACGCAACTTTCCCTAAACTATAAAATTTAGCAATTGTACTTTGCACACACTATTAATGCAATTGTGCAAATATGACATTTTCTTCCAGTTTTTTTTCTAAAATTTAATGATGTTTTTTTCAATTTATTTAAATTATTCGTTATATTTCGTGAACTCTCTTTATTTTCGGTATCTATTTAGTAATTTTTTTGTATGCTTTATGATTTTGAGTTATAATTTTGCTGTTGTTATTTTTCAGATTTTAGTTGGATTTTATTTTTAATTAACAATCTTCATATTTTATTTTTTATTTTAGAAATTTTCTGAAAATTTTAAATTATTTTGTAATCTTAATTATAGAATCATAAGATTTTTTTTAATATCATAATCTTAAGAGTTTTTTATTTTTCAAATTTTGTTGCATTTTTTTTGTTATATTAACAGCCTTCATTGTTTAATTTTTTTTGTGTAATACCCCAAATTTCTAATTAAATCTCTTTTATAAATAATAGATTTTTATTTTATTTTTTTATCATGGTCTCATAATAAGTTATAGTGAATTAGTTATGTGAGGTGATTAAAACTCTTAAATAACTAGTAGATTTATAACCATATTAAATTAGTTATGGAATTTTAGAATTTAAATTTATTTGTGGAGATAAGAATCAAGTTGTTAAGATATAATAGGGGACCACATCTTTTTTTAAAGGAATATAATAATAACAAACTAGGTGGTACGTTCAGAAATCCACGTTCTCTTTAACTCCTAAAAAAAAAAAGTCCAAATCCTAGATGTATAAATAGGGGTTAAAACTCTAAAATAAACATGAAAATTAAAGAACGAGAAATAGAAAATTTGGAGAAAGCAGAAAGAAGAGAAATACAAAAAAAAGTTTCTGTCGCTGAATAACTTGAGTACATCTTGCTAAGGTAATATAATTTTTGTTTACATCCACCAATAGTTTATGTAGTGAGTTTAATTCTATATATTTTTATCGTTAAAGAAATTATGCATTAGTATGATAACTTGCTTTTGATATAAAAATAGAATAATTAATTCTTCATGCAAATTTGAGATTTGATTGTTATTTTGTTTAAATATGAAAGAAGATTGTTACAGTAGCCTATGTTGTTGACCAAAGTGATTAAATTATAAGTGTGCCTATGTTTCGTGTCATGTAGTTGGGTTAGGTTATAATAAAGTATTGTTTGATTTGTGGTATTAATAAAATTAATTAAGAAGTTGGGTCAACATTCATGTTTCTAATTTCGGTAAATTTGGGATTTATGCATTTCAATTAGATGGAAGTTATTTTATTATGAAGATATACAAAGAAGTCTTTCAGTCTGTTAAAGCTTTAGGAAATTATATTGGTTTTTTTAAATTTTCTCCTTTAGATTCTACATTTAGTTAAAAAGATAATGATTTCACGGATATTAATTTATTTGTAGGAATAATTGAATGAAGAAGAATGAGTCTAGATTTATGTTAATTAATTGTAGGAATCACTGCATATTTGACCAATATACACAGTATAAAGATAATGATTAACTAAAGTTTCAGAGTATGATTAATAATTAATTAAACATTAGTCAACATATTTAATTAATTGACAGACTTTTGTCTAGCTAACAGTTCTATGGAATTGAGTGGGTTAATATTTGGTTAACTAAATTTCACCAAGTCAACTTATGTACTTTGATGGGTTTTAGTTTCAGTTCACTAATTTAATTTCAGTAGCTGTTATGATAGTAAATAAGCAAAATATTTATAAGGTTTGACTTACAGAAGATCAGTGCGTAAGTGTCACAATTTGGTAGTTAATTAAGGAGTTTTGTGGTCAGTCATATTAGTTCTCATATTCTATAAGTTTCAGATTTATTAATTTATTTGAAGATTATTCAGTGCAATAGAAACGGATGTCTACAGTAGTGGTGTATTGTATTTTGTATGATTAATTAACCCTGAGACATTAATCTAACAATGTAACAGTTTTGATAAAGTTTACCAAAATTTTATAAATTTAGTATATTTTAAGTTAATAAATTCTGATATCAAGTCATCAATTGATTATGTTTTAGATTTGATTGAGAAAGCTTAAAACGTGTTTAAGAGTCTTGAGATATTATAAGCTTTGAAAATTTCAGGTAAGTACATCTCTCACCTACAGTATGAGTACAGTAAAAACTCCATACAGTCATATCGTTGGGATCGGGAAAAAATATTACTATACGAAGTTATTCTTATATAGAGTTTTACAAAAAAAAAAAAAGTTCGTATAAAAAATAATATAAATATAAAAATAACATATACATTGTATATTATCTATCTCACAAGTTCATGTAACTAATTTAATAGTTTTGACTAAGAAATTTAAATACACACTTGAGTTAAATCAAAAAATGAATCTAGGGACTATAAGCTTTGATAATTTAAATACATACACTTGAGTTAAATCAAAAAATGAATCTAGGGACTATAAACTTTGACCATATATGTGTATAAATTTTGGGTTATACTTCTTGTACTACACATCAAACAAAATGGCATCCAAACCGGAAACTAAAGAGAAAAGAACTCAAATTCCTGAAAAAATTAGAGCTGAGTTGTACAAAAAGAAAGATTTGCACCCTAGTTGGAAGCAAAATGATTTTATGAAGTGGCTCAAAGAGACTCATGATTTGGAAGTATCACAATCAACAATATCTAAGACGTTCAAGAAGGCAGTCGATCGTGAAAAAGATGTTCCAAACCCGGATACAATACGTATAAAATCGGTAAAGTACCCACTAATGGAGTCTGTACTTTATGAGTGGTTTGTGTGTAACCAAGAGCATGTCAATATTAGTGGTGAATTACTAAAAGAAAAGGGAAACATTTTCTTAAAGCAACTTTATCCAGAAGCAACCTCGTTTGAATTTTCAAATGGGTGGTTAGGAAAATTCAAGCAAAGACATGCAATTCAATCACATCGCCGTTTTGGTGCGAGTGGTTCTGTGGATATGGAAAAAATTGAAGCATGCTTGCCTTCAATAAGAGAAGAATTTGACAAATGGGCATGGAAGGACATTTACAACATGGATGAAACCGGTCTATTTTATCGAATGCAAGCTGATAATTCTCTTGCGACAAAGCAGTTGGAGGGCCGAAAACAAAATAAAGAGAGAATTACAATCGTCATTTGTTGCAATGGGGATGGCTCCGACAAACTTCCTCTTTGGATCATTGGTAAATTTCTTAATCCTAGATGTTTCAAAAATATTAACCGTGATACTCTCAACTGTACTTATCGAGCGAATTCAAATGCATGGATGACATCCTTACTCTTTTTGGAATGGCTAAAGTGGTTCGATAATCGTTTAGACAGAAACGTCTTGCTCATTTTGGACAATTGTACTGCTCAAGGAAAAAAGGATCATCTCCCCCCTCTTCGTCATACAACAGTTATGTATTTGCCACCCAACAGCACATCCAAAATTCAGCCATGTGATGCAGGAATCATAAGGAACTTTAAAGGTTATTATCGTCGTAGGTTCAACCGTCTACTCTTGAAAAGAATTGAAGATCGTGTTTTGGAACCATCAAAGATATCTATCCTTGATGGAATTGTAAATGTTGTTGCTTCTTGGTCAATAGACGTGAAGCCAAAAACGATTGAAAATTGCTTTAAACATTGCAAGATTCGGACCTCTAGTGTTGATGAAGTACAAGTTGCAAGTGAAATGGATGAAGAGAGGCTAAAATTACTCACTGAATTGAGCTCTCAAATTAAGGCACTACACTACCACAACGAAATGGATATTGATGTCTTCCTTAATCATCCGGATGAGCGACAAATTACTTATGTCTTAACCGATGAAGAAATTATCGTGGGAATCAGGCAAGAAGACGAAGGAGATAATCCGGAAGATGATAGTGCTGAAATACCACAAGTTTCGTGTCATGAAGCTTTAGTTATGTTAGATAAGTTGGAATCATTTTGGCTTCAACAAAAGGGATCACATGCAAGCGAGCTATTGAGCACTCGCAAATTGAAGGATCAAGTATCGATCTATAAAATTAAGTCGATGTCACAATCGACTATAGATAAATATTTTAAGTCACCTTAAAAATGTTATTGATTTTGATAAACAAAAATATAATTAATAAATATTTTTATAATATATTAATCATTTATTCCTATATAGAGGTATAAATCCTTAAGAGGTGACTTGAAAAATGTATGACTTATGACAATGTGGAGTTTATTCTTATTTATAACTAGTCTCAAGTTGGGACTTGAACTTTTTATTACTATAGGGAGTTTATTCCTATATAGAGTATTACTATAGAGAGTTTTTACTGTAGTTTTATTTTTATTATACAAAATTACGTGAGTGCTTATTTATGTTTTATGTGAGTATGCTTTAATGAGTTGCTAAGTTAAATGTTTCGTGAGCTTTTAGTTATGATTTATGTGAGTGTGAAGAGATGTTTTGTTAAGTGTGGTGATTCCATATGTTTGATCTGATACAAGATGCAAGTATTTTGTTTTACGAAAAGTGAGAAAAAATATTTTGAGATAGAGTATATATATATATATATATGGTTTTATTTTCTATATTTTTAAGAGACTGGTACCGGGCTCCTAGACTGCCCACGAGAAGAAGTTAAAGGCTCATAGACTGCCCACGAGAAGAAGTTAAAGGCTCATAGACTGCCCACGAGAAGAAGTTAAGGGCTCCTAAACTGTCCTATTAGTTATTAGTTGCTCTGTTTGGATTCGGTGGCTAGCTACCCCGGATTCTTTCTTCGGAGTTGTGCGCATTGGTACCATGTTTGGGCCCATAGTATATTATTTTCAAGTACAAGAGTATATTATTGTTTTTATTAGTGATGTTCTTGTTTTCTATTAAATTGCAAAGAAAAATGTTTTGTGAGATAAGTGATGTACTTGCCAAGCATTTTGCTTATAGTATTACCTCATACTGCAGATAAAGACAAATGTAAGATATGATGCGAGGAGGTAACAGCACTGAAGCGTGATTGGTGGGGACGGTCTCGGAATTGGTTTAAGATGTTTAAGAGCTTTCTAATTTGCATGCAAAGTAAACTTTATTTTGAGTTCTTTTGACGTGAAGTTTTACACAAACAATTTAATTCTTTTTGGATGCTTTAGACCGTTTTAAAACTCTGATATGTTTCTTAATAAAATTATTTCTGCTGTTTAAAAAAAAAAAAACACAACGATAGTTTGAAAATTAAGCATAATTTAGTATAAGTAATTACCCTATTAAAAGGGGTATAAAAGGGGTAGTGTTACATTTTGTGAATTTTCAGGTTTATTGAAATTATTCTGTAATATTTAGAATTTTTGTATCTGATGACTTTTCATGTAATGCATTTTGTACTTAGAAGTTTTTTGATTTATTGAAAACGTTATTTCAAATTCAATTTTCAATCATCTTAAATGTTCGTGTTTATTTAAAATCAATTATTGATCCTTTTCAAAAGCTTAAATGTATCAAAATCAAAATTTCGTAATTTAATTGGAAAAGTCTAAAAGAATTAAATAGTCAATATTAATTTGGTAATTTAGAATTTTAATAGTAGTTTAATAATATTTATTACCCCATATTTTTGAAAAAAAAAAAACTAAAAAGTGTAAAGGAAATATTAAAAATGAAAGAAATAAATTGATTTACTGATTTTATTCAATATCAAATATAAAATAGCCCATTTCATACTACATGTACAGAAAGGTTTCAGGCATGATGCATTTTATACGTTCAAACCGGATCATCATAATTATGAATTATATAACTAGGTAGTCATCTCCAAGAAATATATAAACTGATTTTTCCTTCATTATTTAGTTTACGTAAATTGACCACGAATCGTGATTGATTCTATTAATTAGTTTATTAAAATTGACTATGAATATGATTCGTTGAACTTATTATCCTAATTAACCCAACCGCTAATACAATCTTTTTTACATAAAAATTTGTAATACGTAAAATCATACGCTCACATACTTTGAATGAAATTTATTGTGATAGAAGATCTAATCCAGTGGCATGGCAAGTGGCTGCAATTCAAAACTTATCGGAATTTCACCACTTGAACTCTGTTTAAAGTCAACTATTATTTCATAAATATAAAACTATAGCATTAATTATGCCAATATCCTTATATTTTACAGATTTTTTAAAAAGAATTCAAAGGAAACTTTGTAAATGGGCAAAAACTCAAATAAATATAAATATGGGTTAACGACTTAAATTATTGGTTTTTTTCATTTTCCAACATCAATTTTTTTTTTATTAGATC
Organism: Scutellaria minor; assembly: GCA_954870855.1. Lineage (NCBI taxonomy): Eukaryota > Viridiplantae > Streptophyta > Magnoliopsida > Lamiales > Lamiaceae > Scutellaria > Scutellaria minor. The sequence goes on from OX940729.1 coordinate 10,222,166, forward strand.
GCAATCTGAACTACTAAATTTTATCAAATTGTAATTTTTGAACCATTTTCCAGAAAAAACGTAAACACGTGACCCGTACATTGATTTCAGATAAGGGTCCACTTTAAATTGCTAGATTACAAGAATATTTTTATGTTTTCAGCATGCGGGACACATGCTCACGTTTTGGCAAAAAAAAGATCGAAGTTACAATTTGATAAATTTTAGTCGTTTACGTTGTAATTTGATAAAAAAAAAAAAAAGCTTGAAATTAAAAAAAAATCAATAGTTTAGGTTGTTTTTTACATTTAACCCTAATAATAAATATAAGATGTTTACAAATAACATATATTTATAGTTCTATTCTATCCAATATCTTTTTAATTGTTAAATAAATAATATAGTTTAATTAGTATATTTTAAAATTAGTTATAGCATATGTTGCATATTTAATCAAATGTAGTTTTCATCTGCAAGAAATCATTACATGAATAGTGGTGCACCAGAATTCGGCCAGTGGTCTTTAATTTAGAATGATTAACATGATTTATAAAAATGAATATATATGTAAAGTGTAATCAAATTAACAAAACAACTCAATGTGCAAATTCATCTTCATCTTTTTTTCTACAAATCACGTGATCAAATATATAATAAATTATTCTTAACTAAACTACTTTTTGGACAAATCTTATGTATGATAAATTACTTATAATTGTGGTATGTAACTTTTGATCAAATGAATTATGCAAAATGAAAAACTATTATATATAGATAAATTCGTATGTGATCGTTCACGCTTCCATGCCAATTTCTAAGATGAAACTTTATATTACAGTTAAATAAATCGGTCAATACGAATTAATGTGGGTTAGCATGATATTCATAGTTAACATAGTTAATTAAAATCACATTCGAACTAGCAAAATATGTGAAATTATCATATTATATATGTTAAAGTATCATCCATTATTCATTAAAATATTTTTTTTTCATTAAAGTATTAACAAGTGTGTTAAATGTGAAATGTTTTTTTTTCTTAATTCAAATGTTTTGCTTGATTTAGAAGCAAGCAACCCATATAATTCATCTGGAATATGATTATGTGTGAAATTCATTTGACGCAAAAACTTCTGTGTCCCCGGGACACGGATCTTAGGATCCGTGTCCCCAACCCGATCCGATCCAGTTGGCTCAGAAAATGGGTTCACGCGCTCCCCACGCGCCTTGAATGCGCGCGCACCTTCAAGGTATCCCCTGTCGCGCGCACCTTCAAGGTATCCCATGGATACTTTGAAGGTATCTCATGGATACCTTCAAGATATCCATGGTCAAGGTATCCACAGGTATACCTTCAAGGTATCCATGGATACCTTCAATACCTGCGCGCACTTCCACACACCGCGCGCCCATGCACTCACGTCGCGCGCGCACTTCACGCTCATGCACCCACGCCGCGCGCGCACCTCACAAACTATGTGCCCACACCATGGATACCTTGAAGGTATTTCATGGATACCTGAAAGGTATTCCATGGGTACTTGAAGGTATACATGTGGATACATGTGATGTTTGAAAAAAGGTATTTCATGGATATCTTGAATACCAAAAGGTATTTTATGAATACCATCAAGTTATATATGTGATACCTGAAAGATATTCAATGGATACCTTGGAGGTATCCTTGTGGATACCATGCGCCCACGTCATGGATACCTGCGCGCGCCCACGCCGCGCGCACCTTCATCTGAAATAGGTGTGATACCTTCAAGATATCTTATGGATACCTTGATGGTATACATGTGATACCGTGAAGGTATACATGTGATACCTTTTTTGTATACATGAAAAAAAAAAATCTAAGCGAAAAAAAAAATCAAAAATTAATGTGGGACACAGGAGACACACCCTTCATTTGACCGATCACAACAAAAAAATGAAGGCGCATATATACTTATTAGATCGGCAACACAACAATATTTGTCATTAAAAAAAAATTCCAACTTCGTGTGTCTCAAAAGACAAAGATTTGTAATGTATAATACCTAAATAAAACGTTATAATATTTAATAAATTAAATAATTTTGCTCACTATATTAATTTTTTGGAAACCAAAATTTTTATTAAACTTCTATCACAATGAGTCATTTGAGATTTGATCACTACTCCTTGTGGAGAGGCTAAATTATACTACGTGTCAGTGCTCTTAATTTGGGGCTAAATTGTCAATGTGTCGTATCACTTTTGTACAACTTATTCTATCTTTAACATGTCACCATGTCATATTACCAACAAAGTAAAGTATTATTTGTTAATTTTTTTACGCAAAAATATATGTGAAACCGTTTCATGAATTTCTTTTCGTAAAATGGATCTTTTAATCCGACCCACATCCATAGCCCAGCCCTATTCATTGCATTTCCACAAACCAAATTCAGCCAAGCATTCTGCATTCCCAACACTAGCCCACTACTAAATAAAAAACTAATAAGCCCAATATGCCCAATCAACACAAAATCATTCCAACCAAAGCACTCCCTAACAGTTTCGTCGCACCAAACAACAAACACAATTTGTTGCATGCCAACCTTAATTCGTCGCACCTGAACTTCGAGTTGAGATGGTTTTTTTATACTGAATCAAATTTTAATAAATGAATATTGAGATGATATTAGGTACAATGAGATAGCTAGTATGGTAACAGAGCAAAGCACTATTAAAGATCATTTCCTGCTTTCAATGTGGATTGGTTATTTATTAAATATAAATGATTTTTGGAATTAATATTTTAAATTTAATACTATTGTGAATTTGCTGCGTGAATTCAATCTTACATTAATATATTCTTCTTCTATTTTTTTCCATTTCTTTTTCAATTTTCACTTTTAGTATAAATTAGTATAAATCCGTATGATACACGAAATTTATTAAAATAAATATATTTAAAAAATTAATATAAAAATATAATACAATTTAAGTAAGAAATATAATGATTGGAGAATAATTTAATTTATACTAAGAAAATATCTTTATGGTAATCAAAAATATTTCTTTAGCGAATAATATTTTAACATTTTATTATGGATTTTATGATTTTTATAAGCCAAATTTGTGAAATAAGTACGTGTTCGACAACTATAAGTATTAGTTATAGCCATATAAGTATGCATTTTGCAGCTATAAGTATGTCTTTTGAAGGTATAAATATACATTTTTTGTATTTTATTTCCCCTTACGATTTTGGCTTAGTGTTCTTCATGAAAGTTGTAGCTCCTTATGTTAGATGTTCAATATCAACAAAAAAACAAAAAAAAAACAAAAAGAAGACAAACTAAAATGATATTTGTCCAAGTGAAGTGAACTTAATTTATGTTATTCTAACTTGCTCACTGAATTTAAGTACAAGTATGCATTTTTCATCTATAAGAATGTCTTTGAAACTATAAGTATGTGTTTTTTGTACCTTATATTTCCTTACGATTTTGACTTAATGTTCTTCATGAAAGTTGTAGCTCTTTAAGTTAGCTGTTCAATATATATATATATATATATATATATATATATATATATATATATATATAAACTAAAACTAAAATGATATTTATCCAAGTGAAGTGAACTTAATTTATGTTATTTTAATTTTTTCACTGAATTTAAGTATAAGTGTGTCTTTTGTAGCTTTAAGTATGTCGTTTGAAGCTATAAGTATCCATTTTTTTGTATTTTATTTTTCGTTATGATTTTGCCTTAGTGTTCTTCATGAAAGTTGTAGCTTTCGTTCAATGTAAAAAAAAAAAATTCTAAAACTAAAATGATATTTGTCCAATGAAGTGAATTTAATTATACATTATTTTCATTTTCTCACCAAATTTAAGTACAAATATGTCTTTTGCAGCTATAAATATGTCTTTTGAAACTATAAGTATGCATTTTTTGTATTTTATTTTTCGTTACGATTTTGTCTTAGTGTTCTTCATGAAAGTTGTAACTCTTTAAGTTAGCCGTTCAATATAAAAAAAAAACTAAAACTAAAATGATATTTGTCCAAGTGAAGTGAACTTAATTTATGTTATTTTAATTTTTCATCAAATTTAAGTATAAGTATGCATTTTGCAGCTATAAGTATGTCTTTTGAAGTTATAAGTATGTGTTTTTTTTTTTTTTGGTTTTTTTTTTCCATCCAATTTTGGCTTAGTGTCTTTCATGAAAGTTGTAGCTCTTTAAGTTAGTAGTTCAATATAAAAAAAAAAAAAGTAAATTGATATTTTGTCCAAGTGAAGTGAATTTAATTAATGTTATTTTTAATTTCTCAACTTAAGTATAGGTATGTATTTTACACTATAAGTATGCCTTTTAAAGTTATAAGTATGCGATTTTTATATTTTATTTTTCCATCCTAATTTCGCTTAGTGTTCTTCATGAAAGTTGTATCTCTTTAAGTTAGCCGTTCAATACCAATAAAAACTAAAATTTAATATTTGTCCAAGTGAAGTGCTAACCGAATTTAAGTACATGTATGTCTTTACAACTATAAATATGTCTTTAAAAACTATAAGTATACGTTATTTGTAATTTATTTTTCCATCCAATTTTGGCTTAGTATTTTTCATAAAAGTTATATACTCTTTAAGTTAGCCGTTAAATACCAAAATATATATATATATATATATATATATATATATTAAATGATATTTGTCCCAAGTGAAGTGAACTTAATTTATGTTATTTTTATTTTCTCACCGAATTTATATATAAGTATGAATTTCACATCTATAAGTATGCATTTTACAGCTAAAAGTATGTATTTTTTGTATTTTATTTTCCCTTTGATTTTGGCTTAGTGTCCATGAAAATTGTAGTTCTTTAAGTTAGGAACCGTTCAATACTAAAATAAACTAAAAACTAAAATGATTTTTTTTTTCCAATGGAGTGAATTTAATTAATGTTATTTTTTATTTTCTCACCAAATTTCAGTATAAGTACAATTTTTACAGTTACAAATAACTATGTGTTTTTGGTATTACTATATTGCTATTAAATCCAATTTAATAATACGTACATTAAAAAGGAGTGAATATAAAATTAACACATTGATCTTGTATTGAAAATGTCCAAGAACCTTTACTTATATGTCGATACATTTTACGAAAATCTCCAGATGGGTTATCACGAACCTTGATGTACGTACCACGAAACATTAGACTAGGCATCGGAACAATTTTGTAAATTAGTTAATTCTGAATGAAGAGATTAAGAAGAAATTAAAACCTATGAAGCTTTCAAAAAGTTGTGTGCTTTCCTCAATGTTGGTCCATATTCTTGAGCAAGATTACTAGATAATAGTTTATAACATAATTATTTAATAAGACATAATTTAGTTGTAATAATAGTCAAAAGAGATGCTTCAAAAAAAGAAAAAAAATTAATAGTCAAAAGAGATAGATGCAAGCACAACACTTTCCATCAAAAACAATTAATTGAAGAAACTGTGTGAGACAGTCTCATGTATTAATTTCCATCAAATAAATTTGTCTCATGTAAGTTATTGTGTGAGACAGTCTTACAAGAGACTAACTCATTAAGTATTAAGTTTTATTTTTAACATTTTTTTAATTTATTAGTATGAACATTAATAATATAAAAATTAGTGTGGATTTTGTTTAAATAATATGGTGATGAAAATATATAGTTTATTATTTTATATCCCTTAAATAATGTTAATAATAATTGTTAAAGTTGGATATGCTTAAATAAAGAATTTAATTGTAATCTTCAAACTCTTAATTAATTAAATTTGGTTAAGAATTCTCCACGCATCCTTTTTTTAATATATTAACTGTGATGATTGAAACACTGATTTATCTTATGTTTTCAACATATATAATTAATAACAATATGGCAAAAACTTTTGTGCACAAGATGCACGGATCCAAATCTGTGCACAATAATATTATTATATTATATGAAGTAATATTGTTATATTATATGAGTGATATTGTTATATTATATATAGTTTTAACAGTACTACTCATATAATATAACAGTATTACTTCATATAATATAATAGTATTTTTGTGCACAATTTTGAATTTGTGCACTTTGTGCACATGAGTGTCACTCCAACAATATATAACAATAAAAATGCATTTAGAGTTAATGGATAAATTTATAGTTTGTAACAATTTGTTAAAATGCTATATGTTTATCTTACATCATAGACCCATGCATTCCTTCTTGTAATTACATAGTATTAGTGTGATCAAATAATTAAGCACAATACTCTTCAAATATATATATTTATAGCTTCCTTCCTATTCCTAATTATATGAAGCCCAATAATTAAGTTTGAACAGGGGGCCAGAGTAACAAGTCCAAACTTTGCTGGGCCAATGACAAAAGCCCATAAAGTAATGGGAAGGGTAGCAGACCTTCTCTATCCCACATCGAAGCATCTCAGCTTCATACAACGCTTTATGTATCACAACATACAACGAATGGATTGTCCCTTCGGGGACATCCGATAAAATTGGAACGATACAGAGAAGATTAGCATGGCCCCTGCGCAAGGATGACACGCATAAATCGAGAAATGGTCCAAATTTTTTTCTCCAAATTTCCTGTTTTCTTATTTCTTTTCTGAATTTATGGTTTATTGAGTTTCTTCTTTAGTGCAGAGATCTTGTTGATAATTTTGTGCGTTTTTGTAATTGAATGTATGCTCGGAACCCTTTCCATTCATTGATATGTATTTGAATTTAATTATGTACATAAATAACAATTTAATATTTGTTAAAATGCTATTTTATCGGAGCAGTTAATTACATAGCATTAGTATGGTCAAATAAGCACAATACTCTCCAAAATACAAATATATATTTGTAGCTTTCTATTCCTCAATGTGCAGCCAATTTCCAAAGTACATTTACACTATAGGTTACATATAATTTATATATATCATCATTTACAAGGATGACAATATTTTGAGTTAGATAAACCAAAACAAGCAAAAACTAACCTATAAATGTGTCACATTTGAATTAGCTAGAACATCTCAAACTCCATTTCATCTCCCCCATTCTCAAACTCCACATGGCTCTTACTCTTCTTACCTTGAGAAACTGTGTTAGAAACAACACTAACCAATTCAAACAACATCGGAGGCGTTTCGCATCGGATCAAAGCCCAATTGAGCCCCTCGAAGAACGGATGTCGCTTAATCTCCGCGGCCCCCATCGCAGAGCCCATCCGATTCTCCGGCTCCTTCTTCAACAACCTCCTGATCAAATCTCGAGCATGAGAACTAACACTAGGACACTGTGGAAACGCGAGGCATTGGGACACAACATTTGATATAGTGTCCTCATTGCTCGTCCCCTTGAAGGGTGTTTTACCATACAAAAGCTCGTAGAGGAGAACACCAAAGGTCCACCAATCCACTGCGCTCCCATGGCCGTCTCCTTTGATGATCTCCGGGGCAAGGTACTCGTGTGTGCCCACGAACGAGTTGGATCGGGCAGTTATAGGCTCAACTACGAGCTGTGGAAGTGGAATGACCTGAGCAGCAAGTTCAGATTTTAGCTTGCGTGTTTTGGCAGTTGAGAACCGGCTAGGGGTAAAACAGGAAAGTTGCCATGATGATGGTTGGAGGCAGAAAGGGTGTATGCAGGTGGAATCGGAGCAGGGGCTAGAGATCGAAGATGAGTTGAGAAGCATAGAATTAACAGGACATCGAAGAGACAGGTCGAAATCGGAGAGCATGATATGACCGTCTTCTCGGACCAAAATGTTTTCGGGTTTCAAGTCTCTGTATACCACTCCCAGCATGTGAAGGTACTCCAATGCAAGAAGAATTTCAGCAGCGTAGAACCTGCACGTTTTTGTATTTTTGCATTGTCAATTATAAAAAAGTACTTAGGTCGTGTTTGGATTGAGGGATTTGAAATACTGGTCTGAAATGAATGAATTTCAAATATACTCAAGTTAGAGTAAATTCTCATATTGTTCAAAAAACTAGTTTAAAATGAAAGTGATTGATTTAAAATCCACATCAATCCAAACATCACCAATGGATTTACGATTATGAATCTCAAATCCTTCCTCAAATCCCTGCATCTAAACACAACCTTAGTTAACTGACTCGAATTATTGTGACATGCCAGGAGCTTCACCCTTCTCTACACCAATTATCAAGTATTTACATTATCAATTATCAGACTTAGTTGTTATATAATCTCATAGTAAAATGAAAGTTACTGAATACAATTAAAATGGGGGAAATTGTGATTTTTTTTATGCGTAATTCAAGCTGTTACTTTTTTACCATCAATTTTATGTATTTCTAATTTTGGTCCTCCAAGTATCACTTTTTCCAAATTTGGTCCGATTTTGCTTGTAATTTCGATTTTTGCCTAGTGGATGCCGGAATACTGTTGTGGATTTTTCAATTTCAGCGTCCGCACAGACAGAAATTGACATTTTGAGCAGAACCAGACAAAAATTGGAAAAAAGTGATCATTTGAGGTCAAATTGATATACATAATATTGGTGATGCAATTGTGGACAAGATCTAATTTACTGGACGAAAATTGAGATTTTCCCATTGAAACTGCATGATATAATTATGTATTTTTGGCTCCCTTGCCCTCACTTCTTCAATTCAATGTACTTATATTGCTAATTGTTTTCATTTAATGAGAAGGTTTCATGAGTTGATACTTTCTTAAAACTACTTAACAGATAATAACGAAGTTTCATCCCTATACACGCTATCCTACTCTCCAAAAAAATCCACATAGATGTTATCAAGAAGGCTGAAAATTATGCTCCTCTCATCCTTGGAGTGTGGATTAAGTTCCTAGATCATATTTTGTAGTATATATAGTATTTGATTTTGGATAATCATGTTTAAAAGTTACCTGGCTGCTTTCTCCGGAAAACTCCTCGTTGGCTGCTTTTGTCGAAGCACATGCAGATCACCACCAGGACAGTATTCCATAACCAAACAAGAGTACTTATTCGTAGTGAAATGAGCATAGAGTGTAGGAAGAAAAGGGTGATCCAAAATTTCCATTATCTCCTTCTCAGTTTGAGCTCTATGCATTTTCTTTCTGTTAACTAAAAACTCGTTATCCATAACCTTCACTGCAAAAAAGCAGCTCGTTCCAATCAGCTCACAGAGGTAAACTACGCCAATATCTCCACCACCTATCTTCCTCATTAGCTTCAAGTCTTTCATCCCCAACCTACCATGCTGTTTCTCCACACTTCTTATGGCTTCCCATCTCACGTCCTTCGACATGTGGGGCCGGTAGCCACTTCGACTGGACCCACTCAGACAGCTTTCTTCACTATGGCTCGTTGTACAGCTGTATTCTCCTATGCTACTACTTTTCGAGCTTTGAGACACTTCCCCCTTTTCCCTTGATCTTGATCTCGATCTTTCATCAGAGTCGAGAGACGATGAATCAATCACAATCTTCTTCTTGGCAACAATATGGCTTATTTCAGGTACTATGGATATCTCCACCAAATTCTCTTTAACTTCATCAATGTGTTGACTGGTCTCAATGTTTACACCTTTGTACAACTTCTTGATAGCTCCCACTTCTGAGATCGCCGATGATGTTCTCAACATTCTCTTCTTCACCGCCGCCATCTCCGATGCTTGTGATATGCATAACCCTCTTAGAGCCTGTTTCAGACTCACCGATTCCGAAATTCCAATACCTGAAGCTTGACAAGGGCCGACTCTCATTGGTCTTTTCATCGCACTTTTGTGTCTACGAAGTCGTTCTGGATGAGAACTCCCAACCTCAATCGCTTCAAATAGTTTGTTAATGTCGTTGTCAATACCACGCTTCACAATAGCTTTCCCCAAATGATGCTTTCTAGTGTCTACTCTACTTTTAGCTTCAGAATCGTAACTTTCTGCCACCTCTATTATTTCGTGAGTACCGTGCAATGCACTCATGATCGTGGAAGATTTTCGTTCCAATACAAATTGGATATGTAGCTGAAAAGGCTAATCCTTAACCCATCTCAGATGATGCATTCAATCATGTTCAGAATTTAATCTGGATAATCGTAAATTCCCTTGACCATGTCCACATCACAGCAATCATGTTCAGAATTTAATCTGGATAATTGTAAATTCCCTTTACCATGTCCACATCACAGCATCAAGATGTCATCTCTAGTTACCAAATTTTACCAACCAGAAATCAGTTCAACAACAACCAATACAGAGTCATGTTTGCATCAAATTGTTCTAGCTTTCCTATGCTCTTTTGCACATACATATAGAACTTATGGTTCAAATCAATCACAAAATATCAACTGATTTCGGCTATGGCTCTACTTCTTATTTGCCAATGCATTGGCTCCTTAGAATCATTTCTCATCAATCAATATAAATCTGAAGTAAATTCAAGATCCAGTCCCAAATTTAAATTTTCATTGTTTGTGCTGAAAAATTATAAACCAAACTTTCTGAGGCTTTAGATGACAAATATAAATATCCAGGAGTTCATATTCAAGTGCAGATTCTTGTTTCATATTTTACATTCCCTCAGAATTGTTTCCATACTAAAATTCAGAAAAATCAAAAGAATTTTTGCAATTACTCCACTCAAGAACAAATCAAACAGTATGGAGATCACATTAAATTCAAGAATTAAGCTCAAACTAACTAAAATTATGAATTTGTAAACCACAAATAACAGGGGGGCATCATTCCAACAACCCAACTTGATTCATTTTTCTAAGGAAATAAAGTCCACTAGAGTAAATAGGATGATAAAGTAAGAAAGGAACAGATCAAAATTAAAACTCCATTAATTTCATGTTGTCTCTTTCATATCCAGGCAATTAACAAGGAGACATCAAGAAAATGGACCACTTTTAAAGACAGAACAATCATCAAAACCAGAAAAAGAAAAATTACAAGGCAATTGTAAACAAGAAACCTCACAAAATCATTCTACATACACAAAAATATACACCAACACAGTTACCAAAATTCAGAAAGAAAGAAAAATACCTGTTGAAAAGGATCAAGTTAAGATCAAAGATTTTGACACAGCAAAACATAGGCCCTTTTCTCTCTCTTCAAGAAATTCAAAATGGGCAGAAAGAAAACAGAAAAAAAAAAGAAAACCCCACAAATGGAAATTTATAGAGGACAAGCAATTTCTTTTTTCTTTTTAGATGTCCCTTTAAAAACACGAGAAAGTGAAGGTGGGTGTAATGGCAAATTGAATGAGGGCTGTGAAAGGAGCCACCATACAAGTGAAAACTGTAAAGCAGAGAGAGAAATTCTTTATGCAACTCACGAGAAGAAACACTGTTACTTTTTTGCAAGCGATGATGATGGTGATGATGATTAACAACAGTATACTGTAGTGTAGTTCGAATGCTTTATAGTTGTTGGGACTGAAATGGCGGAAAAAAGGGTAGATGTTTGAAGAAAATAAGAATACTTGTATAGGAGCTCACTTTTAAATTCAAGAAATGGCCCATGTCCCATTTATACATACTACGTGGGTGGGGTGGGGTGGGTGGGGTGACTGAAACACTTAAACTGTTTCGAGTTTTCAACCACCATAAACTTACTATTCATGTTATACTCGACGAGATATGGGGAAAGATACGTAATAACAATAATTAAGAGTTGAGTAAGTTTCTTGTGAGACCGTCTCACGAAATTTTAATGCATTGCATGAAATGGATCAAGTCACAATCCAATTATCCATCACCCAAACCCTACAATTCGCATGTTATTTGTGGTGATGGGGCTCCGTCTCACGGAAACTATCCCTGAGACCGTCTCACGTGAATTTTTGTGTTAAGAGTTTGTTTGGAAATCTTTTTATTTTGAAAATGAATTTTTATATAAGTGTTTCTTTTTTTTCTTTTTTTTTTTTAAGAAAAGTGCGATTTTATTAATCATAAAAGAGTATTAATAATACATTAAGGAGCATAAAACACAAAAATAGACTACTCGAGTATAGTTTGTTAAACAGTAAATGAATGTGTTGTTTCCAATAAATTCCAGACATCTAACAATAAAGATCAAAATTACTCACATATATCAACATCATCGTAATAGCATCATATAAGAGCATCTGCAGTAGTTGTTTTAAGGAGTGTTTTTAGAATATATATGAATATTTTAATATTAAAAGTTATAGTCGTGTTTTTTGCGGGGAGGACAGTGTTTCTCAACTTAACACATTCTTTTGCGGGGAGGACAGTGTTTCTCAACATAACACATTCTTAGAAGAGTAGGTCTTGTGTGAGACCGTCTCACGGATCCCATTCCGTGAGACGGGTAGAGTCGGATTGAAGTATTACATAATATGTATAAAAGTATTACATGATGCACATAAAAGTATTATTTCATATACATAAAGGTATTATATGATATTAAGTTATGTGATATTTTCAAAAAGTATTACATGATATACATAAAAGTACTACCTAATACACACAAAAGTATTACATATTACACAATTCACGCACGAGGAAGAAGAGCTGGGCGCCTAGGATCCGCGCGTTTTTTGTTGGCCCGACCCGACCCAATTCGGGTCATTATCCCATAATACAAAAGTATTACCTGATATACATAAAAATATTACATAATACACATAAAAGTATTACATATTTTCTTATAGTCTGACTCAACTCAAAACGCATTCTATAATACAAAGTATTACCTAATATACATAAAAATATTACATAACACACACAAAAGTAATACATATTTTTTATGTTCAACCCGACCCTATCCGTCTCACGGAATGAGATCGGTCTCACTCAAGACTTTGTCTTCTTAGAAGAGAGAGAAAAGAGAGAGTGTGTAATGTAATGATGTTGTGGGCCAAACTCAATGTTGTCCGTCTGTTTCTTAACTTTTTTTGATATTATTTTAATATATTAATAATACACTAATAACAACTAATGCAGATGTCCTAAGTGTTTCTTGATTAACGTATTCACACCTCACTATTTCTTATACACATCAATCACGAAATAATTTAATTATAATAATAAAAAAATGGATTTTATCAATTCAAGTTTCGAAAGATAAATTAATTATCAATGCAGGGTATGAAAGATAAATTTTATCAATCCAAGATCCATCAACTTAAGATTCCAAAATGAGATGTCCTTAAGATTTTTTTGTTAGACGTTATCTCATTATGTTCCAATCACGAAATAATTTAATTATAATAATAAAAAAAGGGATTTTATCGATCCAAGACCCGAAAGATAAATTAACCATCAATGTGGGATATGAAAGATAAATCTTATCAATTAAAGATCCATTAACTTAAGATTCCAAAAGATAAATCTTATCAATCCAAAAATCCATCAACTTAAGATTCCAAAATGAGATGTCGTTAAGATTTTTTTTGTTACACATTATCTCATTATGTTCCAATCACAAAATAATTTAATTATAATAATTAAAAAAAAAGATTTTATCGATTCAAGATCCGAAAGATAAATTAACTATCAATGCATCAATGGGCATATCAAAGATAAATCTTATCAATGCAAGATCCATCAACTTAAGATTCCAAAAGATAAATCTTATATCCATCAACTTAAGATTCCAAAATGGAATGTCGTTAAGATTTTTTGTTAGACGTTATCTCATTATGTTTCAATCACGAAATAATTTAATTATAATAATTAAAAAAAAAGGATTTTATCGATTCAAGATCCGAAAGATAAATTAACTATCAATGCGGAATATGAAAGATAAATCTTATCAATCCAAGATCCATCAACTTAAGATTTCAAAAGATAAATCTTATCAATCTAAGATCCATCAACTAAAGATTCCAAAATCAACCTAAGATTTCAAAAGATAAATCTTATCGATCCCAGATCCATCAACTAAAGATTCCAAAATCAAATGTCGTTAATTTTTTTTGTTAGACGTTATGTCATTATGTTAACTTAAGATTCCAAAATGAAATGTTGTTAAGATTTTTTTATCTCATTACGTTCCCTTTAACTGATGCGGCTGTCAAATCACGTTGATTTGGATATCAAATCATGCAAATGAATTTTTTTATGTTTATACACATTTCTATTATTTATATTATTATATTACAAAAAAACTAAATTTTTGTACAATTATGGATAATCCAATCAATATCAATATTTTGCTATATTGCATCTAATATAATATGGACATTTTGGGATATTTGATTTTTGTCCAATAAAATAAATGGCAATCAATATCGATATTTTGCGATATTATATCCAATTTAATATCGATATTGATTTTTTTTCAATAATATATATGAAACAAATATTTACATGATAATATTGATATCTTTACACATTTTACGATATTTATTTTTGTCCAATAATATATATCAATAATACACAATCTATATTGATATTTATCCAATATAATATCAATATTTTATCTATTGATTTTTGATTAATAATATATATTGAACAAATATCTACATAATAATAATTATATTTTTACAAGTGTAATATATTGATAGTGCGGATAATATTTCGCATTTAATTACTATAATGTATCTAATAATAATTAAAATTGAGTATATATTGAAAGTATATAAAAAAAAACAATAATTTTTGTATTCAAATGAATATTTTATCAAATATCATAATTAATAAAATAATAATTTAAAGTTTTACACAATTTTAATATTTCAATTGACACATCACCATGATTTGACAGCCATATCAGATAGGAAAGAGAATGAGATAACGTTTAACAGAGAAATCCTAACCGTGTTTCATTTTGGAATTTTAAGTTGATAGTTTCCAATCTTTCAAATATTTGATTGATAAGATTTGTCTTTCATGACAGCCATATCAGTTAGGAAAGAGAATGAAATAACGTTTTACAGAGAAATCTTAACAGTGTTTCATTTTAAAATGTTAAGTTGATAGTTTTCAATCTTTCAGGAATTGAGAAGATTTATCCTTCATACCATAGTTGACTTATCTTTCGGGACTTGGATCGATAAAATCCCTTAAAAAAAAATCTCAATTTATGATTGAAAGAAAAAAAATGAAAATTATGAATCTCTCATTCCTCCTTCACTCTTTCTCACACACCCTCTCTTTAATTCTTGATGAATGGAATGAAAATGTAATAAGGAATATTTCATGGGTTTGTTAGATGTGTGAACATCATGTGGAAAAACAGTAAAAATCGATTATATCAGAAAACTGCTCTATTCGATTCTTATTGGTCGAACATTTAGATATATCTTTGACCACCAAGTGTTGAACATACAAAACCATGTATAATATCATTTTTTCGATAGTTTTCAGGTATAATATTATGTTAAACGGAGCAGTTTTTGACAGTTCGAATTATATCTCCGAAAATTCGATCCTTATTGGTCGAACATTTAGATATATCTTTGACCATCAAGTGTTGAACATACAAAACCATATATAATATCATTTTTTTCGACGGTTTTTAGGTATAATATTATGTTGAACATACAAAACCATATATAATATCATTTTTTCGACAGTTTTCAAGTATAATATTATGTTGAACAAAGCCGTTTTTGACAGTTTTTGATATCATGTGGGCAATTTTCGACAGTTTTCATGTTGAGAAACATACAATATAATGTCAAATGGAGCTGTTTTCGAGTATAATCGAGTTTTTGCGTTTTTCACATTATTTTCAAATATTTAACTAATTTGTAAAATGTTTTTCATTATATTTTTTTATCATTCTTCAAGAATTTAAGAGAGAAAGTAAGCGAAAGAGTGAAGGAGGAGGAGAGAGGAAAAAGGGTTTCGATATATAACTTTGCAAACAATTCATATTCAAGATCAATGTTATTCATATTCACTTTGCCAACAATTCAGTTCAAAATTATCAAATTTGCAAATCCAAATTACAAAATCTTCCTCCCTTATGATGCTTCTCAATTTGAGATTAATAAATACATGAATATTTTCCGCACATTCAACTGAAGAAACACATAACCAACAACGAAATGGAGTGTCAAGATGCCAAAGTCATGCTTGGGTAGCTATCCACGACATAGGCCAATATGTCTCTATAGTCTCTGGATATCCTAAACGAGTCATAAACCTTGCCATCACTGCTCTTCTTGTACTCGAACAAGAGATCAAATGGTCAAACACAGTCAATTTTACGAACCCATAATCCATGTCCTTGAGAAAATAATCCACTTGGGATGCAGAATCGAGAATGGTGAGAGGATTGCACCCCCGCCCCTGCAACCACCGTGTTTCGTCTCATTCAAGTTGTCCTTATAGTATTGCTTCTAGTTGTTCGTACATATATTCTGCATCAAGAACAATGACGTAAGGAGGAAGACGAAGAGGGGCACTGGGGCTGCAGAAGAGAGAAGGGGGGTGGGGCTGCAGAAGAAGGGAATAAAAAAAAAAAAAAAAATATATATATATATATATATATATATATATATATATAATGTAAATGGCGGGCCGGGTCGGATTCTAATATGCATAACAAAATAAGTTCTAAAATGTACACATTATACTTTATCGGTATGATTGTGAAGGATAAAAATTTGAATCTGAGTTTAAAAACAAATGTTTGATTATATTTTAGATTCTGACATTCAAGATCTTTAGTAAACTCAAAACATACTTTATATATTTTTGTATTGCTGAGATAAAAAATATTTTTTTTCTAAGTCTGTCTTCTTCTTTTTCAATATATAATTGCAATAATGTTATCCCAACTTATTAATTATTGGGATAGTGACACAAAATACCACCAAAAATATAAAGTGTGATAAAAATACCACCAAAAATAAAATTGGAATTTTTATACCATAAAAAATAAAAGTTTGATACTTTATACTATGAAATATAATTCTATGTCCAAAAATACCACAAATTTCATTGACTTTGATTGGGACATTTATTACCCCACAATAACCTTTAACAACCTCCAATCAAATCAAGTCAAAGGGAATCGTGGTCAAATAATTTTGAAATCACCTTCACCCCCACCCTCACCACACGTTTTTTTTCTCACCAAATTCACCCTTCTCTCTCAAGTAAAAAAGAAAAAATTCACTGCATAATCCAAGTTTGTGGAAATTTGAATTTTTGGCTGAAAATCCACGTTTAACACAAAGATGTCAAACCAACAAGGAGAGGTTAGTGATTTAATCCTTCGAATTTGTGGAAATTTGTTGAAATTGATTTGAATCGATGGAGGGTTAAACATGGATTTTGAATCCTTGAAATCCATGTAAAATCCTAAATTATTTAGGGTTTAGGGTAATTTGTTTGAATATGTGCTTGAATTATTTGAATTTTGCTTGAATTTTAGAATTTTTGATTTAGGGTTTTAATTGTTTGAATTTTTGTTTCGAAATTTAGGGTTAAACGTGGATTATGAGAAGAAATAGGGTTAAAAGTGGATTATGGGCATAATCCACGTTTAACCCTAATTTTTTCGAAACATTTAACCCAAAAATTTTCAAAAAAAATAGTGTTAAACGTGGATTATTCCAATAATCCACGTTTAACCCTAAAATTTTCAATAATAGGGTTAAACGTGGATTATGGGAATAATCCACGCTTAACCCTAATTTTTTTCGAAAAAAATATGGTTTATTCTCATAATTCATGTTTAATCCTATGTTTTTCGAAAATTTTAGGGTTAAACATGGATTATTCTCATAATCCACGTTTAACCCTATAATTCGAAGAAAAATAGGGTTAAACGTGGATTATCGGCCCTAATCCACATTTAACCCTATAATTTGAAAAAAAAAAGGGTTAAACGTGGATTATAACCCTATAATTCGAAAAAAAAAGGGTTGAATGTGGATTATCGGTCCTAATCCACGTTTAACCCCATAATTCGAAAATAAATAGGGTTAAACGGGTATTATGCCCATAATCCTTGTTTAACTATTAAACATACATTTCTTATTTCAACGAAAATTCTTCAAACCTTCAAAGTGCCAAACTTTCGAATTTTTTTTAGAGAGAATTTGTTCTTCAAAATGTTGTATGATAATTTCTTACTCAAATTATCAAGTTATATAAAGTGAATAAACATGAAAATTACATGTGAATTCACAGTATAAAGTGAATTCACAGTAAATAATGAGAGCAAAAAAAAAAAAAAATTGGTGTAATAGTAACTCATAGTTGCAAAAAGTGCATGGACAAATCCAATGAACACAAAAATAAATAATGAGAACAAAAAAACAAAAAATTTGGTGTAATAGTTGCATGTCCAAATTAATAGTTGCCACCATAAATTAATACACGTGCATGTTTCAAATCAAATGAACACAAAATATATATATATATATATATATATATATATATTAATAATTGTCATTTCATCCACAATAAAAAAAATATTAATTGTCATTTCATCCACAAGTCCTAGTTGACTTTGACAAAAAAAATGGTAGAAAATGCCCTACTATTATATTTTGTGGTATACATAAAACTACTATTATATATCATGGTAATTTGGATAATGAATTATATTTTTTATGGTAAAATGGATATTTTCCTCTTAATTATTTTCTCTTCTTCAATTGTTATTTTCATTTATATATCATCATAAAAAAAACCGACATAATAATGGTCTTCGTCTCTCTAAGACTACCCACATCGCCAGAGGTTGTCAACCCAAATGAGGAAAAAGACAAAAAAAAGAAAAAAATTTGAAATAAATGCCACGGTGGCAACCGGTTGGAATATTGGTTGAAATATCAACCTTATCAACCAAATATGGCAATTTGGGGCATGCAATTAAAATTTGACACATGTCAATTTTTTATTTGTTCAATTAGATTTTATATGGATAAAATGTATATTGTAAATATTGTGGATAATATGTATTTAAAATATACATACATACATATATATATATCAAAATTTGTATTTTTTAATTCTCTATAAATAGACACCAATTGTAGCGCCCCGAATCAAAACGAGCATAATTAATTAATTAAATATTTTAACCTATGATTTAATAATTTTGTGCGTATGAATTAACTGTTTAATTTAAATTGTACGTTTCAGATAAGTGTTTAATGCACATTTAAGAACGATAATTTTTATTAGATGTGGAATGTAGGATATTTATATACCATTAGATACGTATCGAGAAAACGAGAAGATAGAAACGAACTAGGGGTTAATCGGAGACCCGTAGCTCGAACGGCGACAAAAAGGGCAAAACCCGAAGTTTCGGTCGGAAAACCGGAAGATATTAACGATGAATAGTAACGAGATATATATGATGAATAGTAACCCGAAAAAGTCAACTATGAACAGTAACTTAGATATTTCACATGAATAGTAACTTTCGGAATTCTATAAATAGGGGCTCCTCCGATTTATTTTTCACCGTTTTTCCGAACGCGCCGAAAACTCGTAAGTTCTCTCTCTCCTCTCTCTCTCTTCGTTTTCTGTTTTCTGGTCGGCGGCGCCACCACCGGCGCCACCGCCGGAAAATTTCAACGTTGTCGGAATCGTACGATTTTCGCACACGACGTTCGTCTCGACGAGACGAATCTAGGATAGGTCTCGGATTTCAAATCCGATTTCTCGTTCGCCGGAAAACGGCGAAAAACAGCCTTGAAACCCTAAACCCTAACCCTTGATCACCCTTTTCTCTCTCTTCTGTTTTTCTCTCTCCACCGCGCCGGAGATGCTGCCGAAGGTTGCCGGAGGTGAGGGCGACAAGCTGGAGGGCTGGCGCCGGAGAAGGACAGTACATATATATGTGTATGCATGCATGTGTGTGTGATGTATGGTGTGTTGGTGTGTGTGTGTGTTGAGCTCGTTGTTGGGGCGGCGCATGGTGGCGCCGCCGTGTGTGATCGGTGGGCCGGCGACGGGAGGTTGCCGGCGAGGTGGTCTGGTGGGTGGCCGACGGCTGGTGTCCGCCGGCCAAGGATTTCCGGTTGTGTGTGTGTGTAAACACACCTTACACTAGGTGTGTGTGTGTGTGTGCAACCTGTTGTGCTCATGTGTGTGTTTTGGACGGCGGCTGGTGGTGGCCGGCGACTGGGGGTCGCCGGCCAAGGTCACGGTGGGTGGTGGTGGTCGCCGGCGGCAGGTGGCCGCCGGCCAAGGAAGAGAGAACAGTGTGTGTGTGTATGGAAACGGGTGTGTGTGTGTGGTGTTCAAGCATGCATGGTTGTGGCTGTGTTGATGGGTTGGGATGGCCGGAATAAGTGGCCGGCGATGGGGGGTCGCCGGCCAAGGCTCAGGGAAGGGTCGCCGGCGACGGGAAGTCGCCGGCCGGAGTTTTGGTTGGAGTTGAAATTTTGGAAAAATGTGACTTCGAAGGATATTGCGGCGAAGTTTCCGGGCACTATTCATGTCGGAATCCGGCTATGGACGGCCGGAGGTGGTATCCGGCGGTGCGAGGTATCCGGCGAGGTAGGTGGTGGTGGCTGGGGGTGGCGCCACCGCGCCGGGCGACGCCAGGAAGTGGCCTGCTCGAGCAGGCCACCGTCGGGAAAATCTGGGCAAGGCTGGCCGAGAAAACTCGACCAGCCGTCGAGCCATGCACCCGCTGCCGAGAAATCTCGGCAGCTGCCGAGACGGGACACGACGCTGCCGAGAAAACTCGGCAGCTGCCGAGCCATGCACCTAGCCGTCGGGTTTTTCCACCCGGCACCGGGTTCGCGCGTGCCGACGCGCTCGCGACGCCGTGTTTTCGATCCGAACCCCGTTTTCTCCATCGTTCGTCTTTTTCGAGTTATCGCCGATGAGACGTCGTTGATCGGGGTCCGTGGGCCCGGTCAAAGTCAACTCCTTGACCAAAATTACCATTTTACCCCTAAACTTAAAACGCTTCGTTTGAGCTCGTTTTAACTCCGATTGAGCTCATTCTTTTTGCATTGCGATCCTTATTTCATTTCCTATCTATTCAACCAATCATACAGATCTGACCCTCTCATTTCTTGAACTCCAATCTTTAGATCGTTCGATCCGTCGTGTCGTTAGCGAGCGTTTTTCCGTCGGAACCTTTTACAGCTTTATTTATACAGTATTTAAGATCTAAGCAACACCGTAACTTGTGTAGGCTATATATTGGATTGAGCTTGAGTTACTGTTGGATTGGACTTGTGTTATCAGACTTTTGAGACTAGCGACTCACGCGGGTAACCACCGAACAAGGTGGGGGTAATTTCTATCTCTTTATCTGTCTACTGTTTTCCCTATTAAATGCATGATTGAGAAACACTAAGTGCTATGTTTATATTTGTCGTGCCATAATATAATTGTGAAAGGACTTCGGTTCACATTGCATGTTCGGAGAGTCCTATGGACTGTAAAAGAATCTTCTCCCCCTCCTTCTAATACTCTGAAAAGGTCTGGCGGTCCTTGAAATACGCTAGCGGTATATGAGACCGTTTACAGGGTAAGACGGGGAATTCCCGCACCTATGTGTCCTTTGCTATTTCTAATATCTGCTATGCATTTTATATGCTGTGACAACGTGACGTAAGATTATTTTATTAGTTTTTATATATCTGTTGAGAGTCACAAGAGGCAGAGTTACTCCCACGAGTGTATTCCATGCACTCACCCCCTTATTCTGTACTCACACTACAGGAGCTGTTGAACATGATGAACCTTAGATGGAGAGAGACGGTGCCGCTTTTGAATCTGTGATTTTAGGATGTATCGCACAAACATTTTCAAAACAATATGTTCTAAGTTTAACTCACGTTTTGTAATATGTCTGTATATATATTCTGAGTATTCTGTGAACGAGAGATCCTGATGTTATTTTCCGTTGCGTATGATATATATTATCAATAGTGAGACTGTTTGCTATCGGCAGAGACCGATTGTTGTTAAGTGAAAGAGTCACTTCGTCCCTTACCTCTTTCTTCTGTCGTCTCTTACTTATTCTTTCTGTTGAGTTTGCGTCTCCTGCTATTTTCTCTCTTCACGCCCAACGGTAAAACTCTGATAAAATACGAAAAGAAAACGGGGCGTGACACCAATATTGACATATTTTGGAACACCATCTAAAATTCTCTATTTTCTCCTCTATTTTTTATCATTCATCTCTCAATTTCAATCATGGATCCAAACCATCCTAATTATTTTCCAAACTCCCAAAATTATCCAAACTCTCAAAATTATCCAAGCTTTCAATCAATTCTTAACTCTCAATCTTTTTCTCTCTCAGAAGATTATCCAAGTTATTATCAAAACTCTCAATTTTCTCTGAATCTAAATCAAGATCCTACCTTTGAGCATGTCCAACCACCATAAAATATCTCCTGAAATTTGTACCAAAATGTTCAACAACGAAACACAAATCAAAAGGGGGTAAAAAGTGTAGGTTGGACAGTGAAAGAAGATGTAGCTTTAATGTCGTCTCGGTGTTTTGTTAGTGAAGATAGCAAACGTGGCAAAAACCAAAAGTCTATCTCCATGTGGGCACGAGTACATAAAATGTACACAAATCATCGAGATGAAAATCCGGAGGAGATAAGCGAAAGAAATGTGGACTCTCTAAAAGGTCGTTGGAAACAACTTAATAAGAATGCAAATAAATGGATTGCTACTTATACTGAAGCACATTCTCGGAAAAGAAGCGGAATGAGCCAGATGGATGTTGAGGGAGAAGCTCATGCAATATTTGGAAAAGAACCAGGAGGTGGTAACAAGTTTCAGGACTTGTTTGTATTCAATGAGGTTATGAGTAAAAATGAAAAATGGGCTTTAAAACTAGATCATGGTTCAAGATATGAAGAAAATATAGAGAGTGATGAAAATAGAGAGGGTAATGAAGAAAGTGGTGGCAGTTCAAAGAGAGCAAAAACCAGTGAAAGTGGGGATTATTCCACCCCATCCAATACTGAAACTCCAACTAGTGGATACTCAACTAATCCTCATCCCATAGGCCAAGATATGGCGAAAAGAAAGGGAAAATGTAAGAATTCACAATACGCAAGTTCTACTGAAATTGCTGCAGAAATTCGTGCAATGAGGCTCACTAGAGAAAGTGAAGCTGAAAAGATTAACCAACTAGGAAGAGACAGACTCGAATTTGAGAAAAGAAAGGAGCAAATGAAGATTATGAAGATAAATTCTGGTATTTTGAGAACATTGTTGGCTAAAGATAACTTATCCCCAGAAGAAGAAGAGATGAAACGTCATCTAATGGAAGTTGTGTCCAAACAGTCAATATAGTTTGTTTTCATTTTATTTTAATTTTGTCATTAAATTTATGTAATTTTAATTAATGTAATTTTGATTAATGTAATTTTAATTTATGTAATTAATGCACTTGTCTTATCACTTTTTGGCATCTATCTACACATTTTGCAAGCACGTGACTTTTTATTTCTACTAGTGTTGCATCTATCTACACATTTATTGGCATGCATTTGTCTTGTCACTTTTGGCATGCACTTGTCAATTTCGTATAGGACATCACCTTTCATCACATGCATTTATCTTATCAATTTTTAACTTTCATCACATGCATATATCTTAACACTTATCTATATATACAAATCCTTATATCTTACTCTTCTTCACAATCCACTTTACAAATGTCTCTCAATGAAAATTCATCCGCATATTCAGATTCAAGCTCCAGTTCTGAAAATAATTTTTCAGAAATTGATGAATGGGAGGAACGAGTTTCTCAACAAAATCATCAATATGATCGTATCATAGAAGATATGATTATAAACAATCTCAATCTCGTCATAGGAGATCACACTCCTAAAGCTAGAAAAAAATATTGTGAAAGAGAACGGGAGATTGGTGAGAAACGTTTGATGAACGACTATTTTGTCGACAGACCGACGTATACTCCTGAGGTCTTTCGACATAGATTTCGCATGAAAAAATCAGTATTCCTTCGTATAGTGGAAACTGTAACGACCAATGACGTATATTTTCAACAAATGCGTGATGCAATTGGTAGACAAGGTCTTTCACCGATTCAGAATTGCACTGGAGCTATAGGACATCTTCCGATGCCGTTGATGAATACTTACGAATGAGTGCAACTGTGACAAGGCAAGCTCTCATAAAATTTGTAGAAGGGGTCATATCCTGCTTCGGTAACGAGTATCTCAGAAAACCCAATGAACATGATTTGGCAAGACTGTTCTATGTTGGGGAACAACGTGGATTCCCAGGCATCACTACAAGAAAAAAGGGCTACGACAAGTGTTTTTAACCCTTGTCGTAGCCATATAAAAACCCTTGTCGTAGCTGGTGTTGTCGTAGGGTCTGAAAAAATCCGCTCATAGACAACGGTTTTTAACCATTGTCGTAGCCATATAAAAACCGTTGTCGTAGATCGTAGTGTTGAAAAAAACCGTTGTCGTAGCCATATTAATAAATAAAACAATATTTTGTCACGTAAGCTTGCCACATCATCACACACGTCATGCTAAGGATGACATCATCACTGAAATCATCATAATCAATATTATGCGTTGTGTGAGATTCAAACCCGGGTGGCCCAGTGGTACTCTAACCACTAGACCATTGATGTCTCATGTGACAATGTCTTGCATATATTTCTTTTATAATATATTTTTGATATTTTTCAATTTTCTATTATTAATGCATTTCTTTGTTAACTTTTATAAAGTACCATTACTTATTAATATAAGTAATTGATTTCCAATTTTGATATATTAATATATATATATATATATATATAATTGAATGATTAATGACTATATTAATAATAATTAATATAATTTTCAAATTATATATATAATGAATATATTTATAAAATTAATATATTTTTCAAATTATATATATAATGAATATATTTATAAAATTAATATATATTTCAAATTATATGTATAATTAATATATTTATAACATTAATGTATTTTTCTCATTAATATATTTATGAAATTAATAATCTATTGTACATATTTTCTAAAATTTCTTTATAATGAAATAAAATTTAATTCTCAAAATTAGTTTATTTCATCAATTTTATTCAACAATATATAGCATTTCTTCTTTCATTTAAAAAAAAATTGTAATATTTGACTTTTTTTTTTAAATATTAGTCTACGACAACGCTTCTACGAGGCTACGACAACGTTAGAAAACAACTCATGTGACATTGTCTTGCATATATTTCTTTTATAATATATTTTTGATATTTTTCAATTTTCTATTATTACATATTTTTTGTTAACTTTTATAAATTAAGTACCATTACTTATTAATATAAGTAATTGATTTCCAATTTTGATATATTAATATATATATATATAAATAATTCAATGATTAATGACTATATTAATAATAATTAATATAATTTTCAAATTATATATATAATGAATATATTTATAAAATTAATATATTTTTCAAATTAATATATGTATATTAATAATTAATATATTTTTCAAATTAATATATGTATATTAATAATTAATATATTTTTCAAATTATATTTATAATTAATATATTTATAAAATTAATAATCTGTTGTACATATTTTCTAAAGTTTCTTTATAATGAAATAAAATTTAATTCTCAAAATTAGTTTATTTCATTAATTTAATTAATTCAACAATTAATATATGCATTTCTTTGTTAACTTTTATAAAGTACCATTACTTATTAATATAAGTAATTGATTTCAAATTTTGATAGATTAATATATATGTCACGCCCCGAAACTTAACCATATTTTATTACAAAAGATTAATGAATTTAGGAAAAGACATTTTTAATTTATCAGAGTATCTTCGACAGGTGTGCAGGAAAGAAGAAAGAAAGAAAAGAGAAACGAAGATGATATATATATATATCGAACTTTGAAAGTTAACTATATACAGCAGCGGATTCTATGAAGAAAAACGTGTTTAAACCAAAATGAAAACGTAAGCCTACGTTGTTCTGAAACAGTTATCAAACATCATAACAAAATATCGAAATAAGGAAAGAAGCCTTCAACAGACAGGGCACAACTCTCCCTTCAACTTCTCCCAACAAAATCATTACCTGTAACGAACACGTAAGCGGGGTGAGTGCATAGAAATACACCCCGTGGAGGCAAATTCATAAATTAACATAAAACTTTAAAACAGATAAGCAGTTAATCACAGCAATTACAATGCACAGCACGTAAATGATGTGGGCGCAGGTATATCCCGCCTTACCCCACTACCTTATCCTCCTGGTGATTATTTGGTTAGGGGGACTTCACCAATCCTCCGTTTTCCTGTTAGGACTTAATCCCAACCTGTTTTCCCAAAGACCGTGCACATGAACACATATCTTAATCCCAACAAAAGATTTAACTCACAGCACGTAGACAAAGCACTTATAACGGACAAGTATAACAGTTAATAGCATGCTGATATCATCAACCATACTTCATGCTCATAATCTCATATCTTATATCATATAACGTTCATCATCATATCATAACATATCGAAAATTCTAGCATGCGTCTATACAAAAATAAACGTAAAGTTAAACGTTAATTCAGAAATTACCCCCACCTCGGCCTGGGCGGTGCGATTAACACGTTCGTTTCCTTTTAATTCAGTGATGAGTTCGATGCGTTTGGGCCTACAAACACACAACGTAAAATTATTAGATTATGTAATTATTTAAGCGATTATAATTAAATGCTTGAAAGAAACGACGAATTGAAAACAGAACAGAACTCGACCCGATTAGGTCTAGAAATATAGAGGATTCAAAAAGGAAGCTTTAGAGACGAGAACAGATTAAAACGGATAAGAAATGAAGCTAAACGAAGCGTTTTAGGGTTTGGAGGGTTTGAGGGGTAAAACTGTAATTACAGATAAAGTTTGGGGTCGAAACAAGGTTTCAGGAATCTGGAGGGGTCGAACTGCAATATCAGAAAGTCTTGGGATGAAAATCCAAGTCTTGAGAAGTTTTGGGGGTGGAAATATAATTTCCAAAACTTTGAGGACTAAAGTGTACAAACTAAAAGTTGGGGGACTAGAATGAGAATAAGCAGAAATTGAAGAATTGCAAAGAGGTCCCTGGAGTTTATTAAATTTCCAAAAACCACCCCACCCCAAACCACCACTGCTCCCCACCACTGCCCGTTTCCAGATTCCGGCGTCGGCGGCCCCTGCCGCCGGCGAACCCACCTCCAGCACCCTCCCTCGCCGGCGCACCGAGCGCCGGCTTCTCACATCCACGGCGGCGCTGCATGCGCCGCCCCCCGACCAACCCAAACCCAGCAGCAGCGGCGACGGGAGAGACGAGAGAGAGAGCAAGAAATCGAAGAGAGAGAAAGAGAGGTGAGGAGAGAGAAAACCCCAATTTCAGAAACTTTGACCGGCCATCACCGGAGATTGGCCGGTCCAATCAATGATCCGAGCCCGGAATTGAGACGGGCTCGGCGAGAACTTCAATCTAGGCTCAAGAATCGCCCCGATCGGTGGCCGGATGGCCGAGAAACGAAGAGAGAGAAAACGGGGGTTTTGAGAGAGAGAGAGCCGAAACTTCATCGGCCGATTGCCGGCGATTGCGGCGGCGGATGACAATTCCGAGCCCGGGGTTGGAACGGGCTCGTCGAGAGCTTCAAGATGGTGTAGGTTTCGATACGTTTCGGTTCGATGAAAATTCCGGCGACGGTGGTCGCCGGCGGCAGCGACGGCGGCGCTCCGGCCGGCCGCCGGAGAAGAAGAGAGAAGGAGGAGAGTTATAACATATCTTACCTTGGGTTATTTTTAGTATATGGTTTTTACTTAGGTAGAAGATGTGTTATATATTTAGGTTAATTATTTCATTAAAAATATTATAATCTTAAACTTTATATTAAATTTTCTTATGATATTAATTAATTTGGGATTTCAAACGAACTCCGATTTGATCCATTCTTTTTGCGTTTTGTTCGATTTTTCGTTCTCGTTCATCTCGTCTCACTTATGAATTATTTTGTCGACTTTGTATTTTTACGAAATAAATCTCACAAACGTTAAACTTAAATAAAGCATACTTATAATTAAATTTTCTGAAACGCACATAAAATAAATCAACTAATTAGGGATTTAAATATTTAGTTATCAAATTATGCATCGGTAAAATCCTAGTCGTCACAATATATATATATATATATACAATTGGAAGATTAATTAATGACTATATTTATAATGATTAATATAATTTTCAAATTATATATATAATGAATATATTTATAAAATTAATATATTTTTCAAATTAATATATGTATATTAATAATGCATATATTTTTCAAATTGTATATATAATTAATATATTTATAAAATCAATATATTTTTCAAAATTATATTTACAATTAATAAATTTATATAATTAATGTATTTTTCAAATTAATATATTTATAAAATTAATAATCTGTTGTAAATATTTTCTAAATTTTATTTATAATGAAATAAAATTTAATTCTCAAAATTAGTTTATTTCATTAATTTAATTCAACAATATATAGCATTTCTTATATCATTTTGAAAAATTTTTTTGTCATAGTTGACTTTTTTTTTAAATATTAGTCTACGACAACGCTTCTACGAGGCTACGACAACGTTAGAAAACAACTCTTGTCTTTGCTTTTCTCATATTTCTAATATATTAGAAAGTCTTTTTATTATTCCTATTTTATTTATAATTAATTTTAAGTAATCCAGGTTTTATTTGTGTTAAGTAATCAGCATTTTTTGTTTAATTTAAGCTTATAATTTGTGGTTTATAATTTGTTGTAAATATTTACAAAATTTTATTTATAATGAAATAAAATTTAATTGTCAAAATTAATTTATTTTATTCATTTAATTCAACAATATATATCATTTTTTATATCATTTAATTAAGAAAAAAATTAAAATAATTGTCTTTTTTTTTTTAAATTTCAGTCTACGACAAGGGTTTTAAAATGGCTACGACAACATTTTATAACTCTTGTCTTAGGGGTCCTAGGACAACACGTCTACGACAGCGGTAGGTTAATACCATTGTCTATGAGAAAAGTTTTCGGGCTATGACAACGGTTTAAAAATGTCTACGACAACGGTAGGCTAAAACCGTTGTCTTTGAGAGAATTTTTGGGGCTACGACAACGGTTTTGACAACGGTTGCTAAAAAACCCTTGTCTATGAGAGAAGTTTTTGAGCTACGACAATGATTTTGACAACGGTTGCTAAAAAACCCTTGTCTATGAGAGAAGTTTTTGAGCTACGACAACGGTTTTATCTACGACAACCGAATTTTAGGCTACGACAAGGGTTTTTAGCAAAAACACATGTTGTAGGGGTGTTGTCTATGAGAGAATTTCTTGTAGTGCATGATAGGTAGTATTGACTGCATGCATTGGGAATGGAAAAATTATCCTAATGCATGGGCTGGACAATATGCAGGTAGAAGTGGAAAACCAACAATCATTTTGGAAGCTGTTGCATCTTATGATTTATGGATATGACATGATTTTTTTGGAACACCAGGGTCGTGCAATGATATTAATGTACTCCACCGATCTCCAATTTTTAGTGATATTTTGGAAGGTCGAGCACCAAAGGTTAGATACGTTGTGAATGGTCGGGAAAATGATAGAGCATATTATCTCACTGATGGCATATATCCGCATTTGTCAAGTCAATTACTTCTCCACAGCTCCAAAAGCACAAGTTATTCGCTCAACATCAAGAGGCTGTGCGAAAAGATGTTGAACGAGCATTTGGCATTTCACAAGCTCGTTTCACATTTCTTCGACGTCCATGTCTTGTTTGGGATAAACTGTTGATGGGAAAAATTATGATGACGTGTATCAT
This sequence comes from Scutellaria minor, assembly GCA_954870855.1. NCBI lineage: Eukaryota > Viridiplantae > Streptophyta > Magnoliopsida > Lamiales > Lamiaceae > Scutellaria > Scutellaria minor. The sequence continues at coordinate 10,251,950 of OX940729.1, forward strand.
CATGCACAATATGATAGTAGAGGATGAACGAGACACTCACCAAAATTATTTTGATCCCACTGAATTTTTAGTAGATGATCCTACAAATGATGATCAACGTTTTCAATACTCTACTGAACACATTGCGAACTTGTCCACTTATATGATTAATAGGGAAAAACTTCGCAACAGAGAAGCTCACAACGCTCTAAGAAACGACTTGATTGAGCATATATGACAAAAATTTGGAACTAGCTAGGAATTAATATGTAATTTGCATCTTCTATATTTGTATTTTTTTTTATTTCATGCATCTACTTGTAGTTTGATTTATTTCTTTTTTCAATTTCGTCTTTCAACTCTTGTAATTGTAATTTATTCTAAATGTGTTTTAAATTATTTTTCGTATTATAATTATAGATTTAGAATATTAAATTATTTAATGTATTTTTTATACATTTTAAATATAATAAATGTTGATTATAAAATATATGTAATTAATATATAATAAAATAATAATTATTATCTTAGGTTGGGTTGGGTTGTGGATGTGGGTAAAAAAAGATAAGTTAATTTGAGTTGTAGATTGAATAGGTGGATAAAAGAAAAATTAATATTTTATTTTAAGTTGGGTTGAGAGAGGGTTAAGAGTGTGGGTAGTCTAAATGAGACCACGAGTACTTTTTGGATAAATAGGCTATATAAAATAGGTTTCTTAGATATACGTCAGCTATATGCTTGGTCGAGATTGAGGACTTATTTTCGGGATTGTAGATTTAGGGTTTGATATATATAAATATTTTTTAGAAACTAATATAAAGATGTAATACATTTTAATTAAGGAATATAATAATTTAGATTTATCTAGAGAAAATGTCTTTATGATAATTAAAAGTATTTAATAACGAATAATACTTTAGCATTTTCTTAAAGATTTTAAGTTTTATATTCTGGCATTTTTAGCGCAACTTGTAATATATATAGTTTAACTATATGTTATATTAAAATTCAATTAAAATCAAAATTCTTATTAATACTTTTTTTTTTATAAATCAGTATTAACATAAATTAACATGACATTTTTCAGTAGTATTTTTTTATGTATTAAATATTAGCAAGCAACAATTTTTTCTCGAATTTACTAGTGTTAGTTTATCTTACAAAATAATTTTATAATCACATGATCTAAAAAGTATGTGTAATTTCAATTTATATTCGTAAAAATTTTCTTATCATGTATGAATATTTTTTTCTACCTACAATGATTATATACATAAAATTTACTTTATGCATTTAAAATTGATATAAATTGTATTTTTGCACATAAGATAAAATTATGAGTTGACTTAAAATTTGTTCTTCCCTAATTTTATTTGTTTCAATATTTCAGTTCTAACTTTATATATAATAAATAAGATAATATTAATAAATAAAATAATAAATAGTATTTTTTTTAAAATTTTAACATAAATAAAGTAAGTTAATATTGATTATAGATTGATGGAAAAATAATAATTTATTAGTTAATATTTTTTAATTTAGTATTAATTGATATAAAATATTTTTAAATATAAATTAACTGAGATTGATTCAACTTTGGGGTGGAAATCAAATCATTAATGAGAGAGTGATACATGTAGTTTAAATGTTTTTTTCATTAATATATAATTAAGATTAAAGATATATATATATATATATATATATATCGATTTATCAATTTAAAGTTTTTTACCTAAAAAAAAATACAAAACCCAAACAGTGAAGAACACAATAAAAGGAAAAGATTTTTTCCCCTTCCTTTTTACTCGTTGACCTACTTGAATGTGAAGGGTAGGGTTTGCTGAGACATGATGTACAGCATGATTCAAACATCATTTAATTTCCTTCTTGTATACTAAAGATATTATTATTTTTATAATTTATTTCTTGGAAAGAAGACTTGCGACATTAATATTAGGGAGGCCAAATATGTCACATCATTTGAAATTCACAGCATGATCAGTTTCAAGGTCTGCCTGCTGTGACTTTTAGCATAATTATTCAAACATATACTATAATTCTTCTATAGTTTTCTGCAAATATTGATTTTGATCTCTAGTCATCGTTAACTTTTATCTATTTTTTTCAGGACAATTTGTTACATGTCCTCAGGACCAAAATATCGCGATAAATCGGCGAAATTTCGGCAAATGGAGGACTCCGACAGAGAAAACGCTGGTCATATTTTTTCGACAAAATATCGCCGAAAAATTGCCAAAAAATCTGCGATTTATCAAAGTCGAAAAACAGTGGCTTTCTGCAAAAAATCAGAGATTTATCGCCAAAAAATCGGTGATTTATCGAAGTGTCGGTGGGTTGTGTTTTTTCTTCATTTTTTTAAAAAAAAATTTAGATTATTTTTTTAGTTTATCTCTAAAAATGTACCGATTAGTCGTTGGGTTGGACCGAAAATAAGGTCAGGCTTGTCAGGCTAGATACCTTTTTTAGGTTATTCTAGCCCATCAGACTACACTCAAATTCCCTCGTTTTCTTTTCTTTTCTTTTTTATAAGGCCATGGTTAGAGTAGAGCAATTAAATGCAAGTGATCAACAAAATCAATGACATTAGAATATTTTTTAGTCAACATCACATAGCTTGGAAAAGGCTTTTGTTGTTGTATGAATTATGATATCATTATCACATTTTTTTTTTCTTTTAAATTTAAGTACTGAGGTATTAACATGGATGCAGGTGCGATATCTGATCATTCATTATTTATAGTTTTTTATTTTTTGTTGTAAACATATCTTTTTATTTGAAATTTAAGTTCAATATATGTATTAATGTTACTTATAATATTATTTAAAGTACAAGATATATTTTTCAATTTTTTTTACAAATTTTTTATATTTTTTTATAAATGTCTGATATTTCCACCGAAATCGATATATTCGTCGATATTTCCGTAAAATTAAGGTACCGATATGTAGCGCCCCAGATCAAAACGAGCATAATTAATTAATTAAATATTTTAAACTATGATTTAATAATTTTGTGCGTATGCTTTGACTGTTTAATTAATTTCGTGCGTTTCAGATAAATGTTTAATGCACGTTTTAGATCGATAATTTTATTAGACGTGGAACATAGGATATTTATATACCAGTAGATGCGTATCGAGAAAATGGGAAGATAGAAACGAACTAGAGGTCAATCGGAGACCCGTAGCTCGAACGACGACGAATAGGGCAAATCACGGAGTTTCGGTCGGAAAATCGGAAGATATTTCCGATGAATAGTAACTTTGAAAAATCAATTGATGAATAGTGATGGGATATTTTGGATGAATAGTAACGGAGATATTTTCGGTGAATAGTAATTTTCCGAATTCTATAAATAGGGGCTCCTCCGATTCATTTTTCACTGTTTCTCCGAACGAGCCGAACACGCCGAAAACTCGTAAGTCTCTCTCTCCTCCCTTCTCTCTCCCGTTTTTAGTTTTCTGGTCGGGCGCGGCGCCGCCGGCCGGTCGCCGGAAAATTTCAACGTTGTCGGACGATTTTCAGACGATTTTCGCACCCGGCATTCATCTCGACGAGACGAATTTAGGATAGGTCTCGGATTTCAAATCCGACTTCTCATTCACCGGAAAACGGCGAAATACAGCCTTGAAACCCTAAACCCTAACCCTTGATCACCATTTCTCTCTCCTCCGTTCTTTCTCTCTCCACCATGCCGAAGAAGCTGCCGGGGGTCGCCGGAGGTCGTGGCCAGATGCTGGAGGGCCGGTGCCGCCGTGGGTGGCGGCGCCGGAGAAGGACAGTGGCTATATATATATGTATGCATGCATGTGTGTGTGATATATGGTGTATGAGTGTGTGTGTGTTCTTGCATGTTGTTGGAGGCGGCGTCGGGGGGCGCCGCCGTGAGGGAAAGAACGGCCGGCGACAGAAGGTCGCCGGTGAGGTGGAGGAGGAGGCAGCCGGCGGCAGGTGGCCGCCGGCCAAGCGTGACAGTGGATGTGTGTGTGTAAACACACCTCACGTTGTGTGTGAGTGTGTATGCAACTGTGTGTGTGTTTGTGCGGTGGTGGTGGTGGTGGCCGGCGACTGGGGGTCGCCGGCCAAGGCGACAGTGGTTGGTGGTTGCCGGCGAGGCAGTGGATCAGTGTGTGTGTATGGAAACGTGTGTGTGTGTGTGCTCATGCATAGGTGTATATGAGGTGTTGGTGGTAGGGGTTGGCCGGAATAGGTGGCCGGCGACTCGGCCGGAATAGGTGGCCGGCGACGGGGAGTCGCCGGCCAAGGCTCAGGGAAGGGTCGCCGGCGAAGGGAAGTCGCCGGCCGGAGATTTGGTTGGAGTTGGAATTTTGGAAAAATGTGACTTTGAAGGATTTTGCGGCGTAATTTTCAGGCACTATTCATGCCGGAATCCAGCGATGGACGGCAGGAGGTGGTAGCCGGAGGTGCAAGGTATCCGGCGAGGTAGGTGGTGGCAGCAGGAGGCGGCTCCGCCGCGCCGGGTGGCGCCGGGAAAGTGGCATGTTGGTTAGGCCCGGCGTCGGGAGCGCCGGGAGAGGAGCTGCTGAGAAAACTCGGCAGCTGGTCGGGTGTCGGGAAGCCTGGCAGAGAAAACTCGACCACTGTCGAGTCGGGTCACGTTGCTGCCGAGAAAACTCGACAGCTGCCGAGCGTCGGGGAGCCGCGCGCGCACCTTGCGCGCCCATACGCGCCCGTCGGGTGCCGACGTGCCCGCAACGCCGTGTTTTCGATCCAAACCTCATTTTCTTTCCATCGTTCATCCGTATCGAGTCGTCGATGACGAGACATCATTGATTGGGGTCCGTGGGCCCGGTCAAAGTCAACCCCTTGACCAAAATTACCATTTTACCCCTAAACTTAAAACGCTTCGTTTGAGCTCGTTTCAACTCCGATTGAGCTCATTCTTTTTGCATTGCGATCCTTATTTCAATTCCTATCATCTCAGCCCCTTGTTTTGAACTTTCAGCCTTGTCTCCAAAATTCCAATCTTTAGATCGTTCGATCCGTCATGTCGTTAGCAAGCGTTTTTCCGTCGGAACCTTTTACAGCTTTATTTTTACAGTATTTAAGATCTAAGAAACACCGTAACTATGTAGGCTACTTATTGGACTGAGCTTTGGGTTAGCAAGTTATCAGACTTTCGGATTTATCAACTCACGTGGGTACCACCGAACGAGGTGGGGGTAATTTCTATCTCTTTATTTGTTTACTGTTTTCCTTATTTATTTTCATGATTGAGGAATACTAAGTGCTGTGTTTATATTTGTCGTGCCATATTATTACTGTGGTTGGACTGATGTCCACCTTGATCATGCATTATGTTCGTCCCTTGCTATTTTCTACTACTCTGAAAAGGTCTGGCGGTCCTTGAAATACGCTAGCAGTATATGAGACCATTTACAGGGTAAGACGGGGAAACCCCGCACCTATGCGTCCCCTACTATTTCTAATATCTGCTATGCATTTTATGTGCTGTGACAACGTGACTTAAGATTATTTTACTAGTTTTTATATATCTGTTGAGAGTCACAAGGGGCAGAGTTATTCCCACGAGTGTATTCCACGCACTCACCCCTTAATCTGTACTCACACAATAGGAGCTGTTGAGCATGATGAACCCTAAATGGAGAGAGGCGGTGCCGCTTTTGAATCTGTAATTTTTAAGGTGTGTTACACAAACATTTTCAAAACAATATGTTATAAGTTTATTCACGTTTTGTAATTATATTCTGAGTATTCTGTGAACAAGAGATCCTGATGTTATTTCCGCTGCGTATGATGTATATTATCAGTAGTGACACTGATTGCTATCGGCAGAGGCCGATTGCTGTTAAGTGAATGTATCACTTCATCCCTTACCTCTTTCTTCTGTCGTCTCCTACTATTTATTTCTGTTGTGTTTGCGTCTCTTGCTATTTCTCTCTTCACGCCCAACGGTAAAACTTTGATAAAATACGAAAATAATTTGGGGCGTGACACGATATTTCTGTACTCAACATGCTAATACAAAATAGGGTTGAACTCTTAAAAAATTATTTGATAAATCTAATTTTGTGAGACGATTAATCCATTTATAATCCACAATTCTCATATATATGAATTTATGAAAATAGATTTAAATAATTTATGGATATAGTGGAAGTCCTTCACAGAAATATTAATCCATGACACCATGTTTTTGTGCACAAAATATTGATAATAATAAGAATAATAACAATAATAATACATCAACAATGTGGTCTATATCAATAATATTATATATTTTCTTTTGGACATTCATTTCATGTCCAACTTGATGCTATTCAAACTTTACTTTTAACTTTGTTTGTACGGATCAACAAAGCTTATGCTTATTTTGGAAACTAATAGAAGCTCAGTTGATAAAATATAGCGCGTATATATTCACATATTAATATTTTATGCTTATTTTTTAATATTATTTATATTTGTTAGAAAATTATTATTTAGATTTTGATGAGACAAAATATAAATGTTATAGGAAATTAGAGTACCCCATTTTTCATAATGTTTAAGTGATAATAGACTAGGATTTGAGTCTAGATTTTAGGATGAAGAATGATGGAAATCAGAATACAATAGCTGAAAATTCGAAGTGAAGAACTGTTGAATACAGTAAGAAGATCAATACTGCAAACTAGAAGAAAAATAACGAAGTAAGCTATACGCAATAGGATGTTGCAGAAGCAGTAAGTATAGTTACTGCAAGCAAGAAAGATACAATAGAAGAGCAACAAGTTGTATTACTACAGGAAGAAAGGTTGCAGAAAGGAAGTGCTGCATTTTACCAAGTCAAGAAGACAAGAAAAATGAAGTGATAAATTACTCACTCCAAGAGGAAGATCAGCAGAAGTCCGAGATTCAATCACTTCAACGGTCAAAAACTAACCAGTAGAGACAAAGTGATTAAAGAAGTACCGGGAGTCAGTAAGCAACAGACATGTGGCTTGACACATTGTTGAAGTCTGCAACCTAGTATAGCCGCATTAAAAACCCTGGAGTACAAGATAAGAAACAATTAATGCAACGTTTCGGACATTTAATACGAGCTCTACACACTTGAAGAAAATTCAAATTGAAAGTGTTGTGCCAGTGACGGACCCAGGATTTTTATCGAGGGGGGCCCAACTAATAAAAGAATAACAATAGTTCTAAGAATAAAATCATAAAATTATGATAGTGTATCAAATTAAAATAATATCATTACTCAACAAAGAAAAATAAATAATGAGTTTAGATATATGAACAATTTACCTTAAAAATCTTAAAAGTTGATATTTTTAATAAGAATTTGATAATATGCAAGTAAAATTAATTAATATACATATTTTTTGAATAAAAATATAAAAATACCTAAAATATTATTAATTTTTTTTAAAATCTCAGGGGGCCCAGTGCCCCCCTCACTTCAATGTAGGTCCGTCCCTAGTTGTGCCTCTCTTCAACGGGCAGGAAAAAATCGACTGGAACAACTACTGAAACCAGTGACGGACCCAAGATTTCAATCTAGGGGGCCGAGTTGACTAATAAAAAAAATACAATAATTTTAAATTAAGAATATAAATTTATCAAAATTTGATAGAGTTAATATATTATTTTATAAAATTATAATAACATCCAAATTAGTAACTTAATTACAACCCAACACGACAACATCAACGTAAAAAAAATTAATTTAACTAACACATTACAATATTTTTCTTATATTTTTCATGCTTTGAAATTGGCGCATGATATTTTCATTGCTAACACAGTATACATTGGAATTAGATGAAGAATGAATTGAGAGAGAGGTAAATAATGTAAAAGAAATCCTTAAAATTAGATTTGTGTAGGTTCTGTGAAAAGGGAAAAAAAACAGATGAAGAAGAAGAACACATATCTACATTTTCTAATTTATTCTTAATACTAAAATGCTCACACAATATCAATTGAAAAACCTTATCAAACTCCAAGAAATTATCTTAAATCACTGAATTTTTTGATGAAGTAAAATGGAAACCCTCAATACTCAATAGTATATTGTTGGCAACAAACGGGATAAATAAATTAATGAATTCTAATGACAAAAAACAAAAAAAATTCAGTTAAATTAAACAAAATGATAAGATAAATTTTGTGCTTAATTAATTTATAAAGGGGGATTGAGCAAAAAAATACTTAACTAATGACAAAAATATCCACAGAAAAATACAAACAAAAAATTAAGAAAAAATAGGTGAATGGATGAGAATGTTAAATTAAATCATGAAAATTAATATTTATTTATTTATTTTTAATTAAAACATGAAATTACTAAAATACCCCTATATTTTTTGGAAAATTTCAGGGGGGCCTAGTGCCCCCCTTGGCCCCTACGTGGGTCTGTCACTGACTGAAACATTCATACTCTAAGCAAAAGGAAGAAGCCCTCAGTTCTCAAACAATCTTTCTCTTGAAGCTTCAGTCACTCAACATCTAAAAAAACAATCAAGTCAGAGTTCGAGCTCAAAAATTCTCAAAGTTGTTTCAAGCATCAATTGAAGAAAATCCTATATATTTTTACCTCAGTGTTGTGTGCTTAGGTTTTTTTAGGTCACTTCAGTTGAAAGGAAGTTGTTCCTTACTAAGAGTTTAGCCTTAGGTGAAAAGGTAATAACTTTGTGTGAGTGAGCAAGATCCTATGTGGGTCAGGCTTTTAGATTTGAGCAACCTATGTGGAAGTTAAGTTTTAGTAGGTGTTAACTTATTGATAGTTTGTAAGGTTAAAGTTCTGTAAATCAAACTTGCTTAACAAAGTTCCTCCTTAGAGAATGAGTAGAGTAGACGTAGAAGGATTACACCACCTTCAAACCACTATAAAAGTCTTTGTGTGTTTCTTTATGTCTAACATATATCTGTTGATCTTATTTGTTGCATCTATCTTATCCATCATATTGTATAAAGATTCACCAAAGTTCATATTTCAAAAGATTTTCAAAAGAAGCTTTATCTTAAAAAGTTTAAGTTTCGGTTGCAAAAAACTCTAATTATCGTAAACAGCGTTGTATCCTAGCACTATAAGCTGAACAAAAACCTGCAATGTAAGCTTTCTAGGTTATAGTGCAGTAAGTTCGAAAGATTTTCAAAAATCTCGATAGATTCATTCACCCCTCTGAATCTTTGTGCCACTTGGAATCAATAATATTTAAGTATATAAATATATAGGATATGTACTTGTAATTATATTTTGATAGGTGCAAACGAACCATTAAATTGATTTGATTGTGTTAGGAAATTCTTCAAGAAACACACAAAAACTTGCAATTCACAAGTCTTCAACTTTCTAGATCAATTGCAAATCGATCTCAATCAAACCACATGTCACGTCTCGTTTTCTTTCCCTTAAAAAAATATCAGAGTTTTCACACGGGCGTGAAGAAGAAATAGTAAGATACAACAGAAGAAGGAGATTAGAGACGACAGAAGAAAGAGGTAAGGGATGATGTGAATCATTCACATATCAACAATCAGCCTTCGCTGATAGCAATCAGTCTCAATACCGATAACACAACAAAATGCAGCAGCGGAAACCAACCATCAGGATCTCACTTTCATCACATGTATCAAATGTTATAAAACGTGAATTAAATAAGACTTTGTTTGAAAATGTTGTGTGACACCAACTTAACAAAACAGGTCCAGATATGGCACCTCCTCTCTCCTTCTAGGGTTTATCAAGCCCATCAGTTCCTGTAGTGTGAGCACAGATTAAAGGGTGAGTGCGTTGAATACACTCGTGGGAATAACATCTGCATCTTATGACACACGACAGGTAACAGAAAGAAAATAAAACGTCTCCTAGCACGTTGCCACAACATGTAAAATGTATAGCAGATATTAGAAATGGTGAGGGACGCAAAGGTGCGGGATTTCCCCGTCTTACCCTGTCAACGGTCTCACTACCGTTAGTGCATTTCAATAGGGTCACCAGACCTCAAAGAGTAGTAGAAGAGAAGCGGGGACGAATGCATATGATCAGAGTGAACCTCAATCCGTTCACAGTATAAGTATGGCACAACAATTAAAATCACAGCACGTAGTATCCTGTAGTTCATGCTTTTACTAGAAAACAGTAAACAGATAAAGATTTAGAAGTTACCCCCACCTTATTCGGTGGTTACCAAGTAAGGACCAAAGTCTGATACACAACTCCCAATCCCACAAGTAGCCTACATAAGTTATAACGTTTCTCAGATCCTTAATAATTATAATTAAAACTGTAAAAGACTCCGGTGGAAAAATAATCATTAAATACACGACGGATCTAAAGCTCTAAAGATCGGAGTGGAAGAAATAAGAATGGATAATCAATCCATGTAGCTGAGACGATAGAGAATGAAATTTGGGTCACAGCGGAAAAAGAATGAGCTTGATCGGAGTTAAAACGAGCTCAAACGAAGCATTTTAGGTTCAGGAGTATTTTGGTAATTTTGATCGAAAGGTGAGGAAAAGGGAACGAGTAGGGTCACTACAGAAGAAAAATGAGCTCAATTGGAGTTAAAACGAGCCCAAACGGAGCGTTTTAAGATTGAGGGGCGTTTTCGTAATTTTGGTCAAAGGGTTGACTTTAACCGGGCCCACAACCCTCGGACAACGACATCTCATCGGCGACGACTCGATGTCGACGTATGGCGGAGAAAACGGGGTTCGGATCGAAAACACGGCGTTGCGGGCGACGTGGCACCCGCGTACCCGGCGCTGGGTGAAAAACCCGGTGGCTCCCGACGGTTCCTCGGCAGCTGCCGAGTTTTCTCGGCAGCTCGGGTGACGGTCTCAGCGGGTGTGCGGCATTTCTCGGCAGCGTCGGGTGCGGGCTCGGCGGCTGCCGAGTTTTCTCGGCAGGTTGCTTCCCGGCTCTCGGCAGGTGGCCGAGTTTCCTCGACAACATCTCCCGGCGCTCGACCAGCTGCCGAGTTTTCTCGGCAGCTCCTCACCCGGCGCCAGCCTGACCAACTTGCCACCTTCCCGGCACCACCCGGCGCGGTGGCGCCGCCTTCCACCGCTGCCACCTAGTTCGCCGGATACCTCGCATCGCCGACTACCACCTCTGGCCATCCCTCGCCGGATTTCGGCGGTGAATAGTACCCGAAACTTCACCGTAAAATCCTTCGTTACCACATTCACAACACTAAGGTTAGGGTTTAGGGTTTTTGGGTCGGTTTTACGCCATTTCCCGGCGAACGAGAAATCGGAATTTAAATCCGAAACCTATCCTAGACTCGTCTCGACGAGACGAATGTCGTGTGCGAAAATCGGCCGAAACCGACAACTTTCAATTTTTCCGGCCACCACCGGCGGCGGCGCCTGTGAATTTTCCGGCAACGGTGGCGGCGCCGGTGATGACGCGCCAGAAACCGAAAAACAGGAAGAAAAAGAGAGGAGAGAGAGACTTACTCGTTTTCGTCGGCCGAAAATGAAAATTTTTGAATTGACTGAGCCCCTATTTATAGATTTCCAAAGTTACTATTTACCAAGTAAATTTTAATTACCATTCATTAAAATATTATTTTCCCGTTTTACCGTTCGTTCGGATTTTATCCTCTTGTTTTACCTAACCTTTGTATTCGGCTCTTTTCTTCGCCATTTGAGCTACAGGTCTTCGATTGACCTCTAATTTGTTTCTATTTTCTCGTTTTTCCGTTGCGCATCTCATGGTATAAAAATATTCTATATTCCACATTTAGAGTTCTCATCGGTCTAAATCGTGTCGTTAGCATATATCTGAAATGCACAGTCGACACATACACGATTAATTATTAAATCATAGGTTTAAATATTTAATTAATCAATTATGCTTCGTTTTTGGTCCGGGGCACTACACCACAACAAGAACGAACAAAAAGAACACAGTGATATACGTGGTTCGGCATAAAAAAACCTACTTCCACGGGATAAAGGGATGGGGATCTTTTATTAAACTGAACGCGAGACATCAAAAGTTACAAGATTGCAAATCTCAAACTCTCAAAAAATGACTAACAACCTATCTTCTAGCTAATTTATTCTCTCTCTAGAATGCTAAACTCAATTGTGAAACTGACCCACTATAGACTCATATTAATAGAATCCATAGCAACAAGAATGATCGAAAACGATCAAGAAACAAAACAAAAAACCTAACTGAAAAATGCCAACTTGGAAGCAGAGAAATTTGATTCATGTTTATCCATTTCCACGCTTCTGATTGGCTAAGACTCCAAAGGATATAAACTGATAAGAAACACACTTCACATATAACAACTTAATAAGTGAAAATGCGCCTTTCACACTACTCGATAAAAATTTGTGAAATTGGGCTACCACTTTTATCAGATTGTTTTGGTTAATTTTTGGATAGTTTAAAAAAAAAACTTTAAATATGTTGGGTAGAATTTGAATGCCTTATCAGTCAAATAGGCGCGGGTGTGTAGAAAAAATATATGTCCAGGCTTCCAGCCTGTAATTATTATTTATTAAGGTAGATTAATGCAGGTGTGCAGTATAATGTCTTCATAAATAAATCAAGCATACATACATATATATAATATTTGCAATGTCATAAAAAATTAAATACGTACTCAATTATTGTCCTTAATTATATAGCATTTACTTTTTATTATTGGGCAATAAAGTTAGACTTGAAGAAAATGTACAATCAGTCTTACATGTTCAACTTTATTATATAGTTGAACATGTATATATTATATATTTCATAATATTATTTTCGACATATATAGTGAAATTACATTTTTTTATATTGATAGATATAGTTTTCGCCATCTATGGACAGGCAGTATTATGTGAGTGTGTATATGTGTGTTTATATATATATATATATATATAAATTATAAAAATGTTACATTTGACGAATTAAATCCACTAAATATACAGTAAAATCTCTATAAATTAATAATCTTGGGACCATGAAATTTTATTAATTTAGAGATATATTAATATATCGATAAATTAATATTTTATTAATTAAAAGAGAGACTTTTTAAATTCAGCAAATTTAGTACATATGTATTGAAAATAAATGAATTCATATACACGTTTCATTGATTATATTCATGCATCAACCAATTTTTTGTAACTAATTAAATATATTCATGTATAATATCAATTCATTGTATACAATTAACTATTATATTCATGGACGCATGTATCAATTCATTGGAATTACTTAAATATACATGTTTACATTAATTCGTTGCACTTAAATAACTATTATAGCCAATTAAATATATTCATGCATGATGAATGAAACATATACTATATAAATCTCAATATGGAAATAAAATAATTCATAACACCCAACCATGTCTTCTCATCTAAAAGGCATCGCAAAATCATCCATGAAAGATCAAATGCGTAAAGCATTATGTGAGTATAAGAGAGACCATCCCACATGCACTCAAAAAGATTTACAAGAGTGGGTTGATGAAAAATATCGTCTGAAAGTTAGTCAAGGTACAATATCAAACACTCTCAAGAGATCATCGGAGTACCTTTCAACCAACTTTGAGAAGGGTGGGGATATTAAGCGACACAAATCGGCAAAATATCTAGATATGGAGAAGGTTCTTTATGAATGGTTTCTTCATTACCAAGATCGAGTCAACATGACCGGAGAGCTTATTTTGGAGAAAGCAAAGGATATAATGAAGCTTTTGTATCCTCAACACCCTCCTGAACATCAATTTTCTCAAGGTTGGCTTGAAAAATTCAAGGTAAGATATGGTATTAAATCATTCCGTCGTTTTGGAGAAAGTGGTTCGGTTGACATGCAGGACATGTAAATGAAACTGGAGGCTATAAGGGAGAAAATAAACCAATTTCCCATGAAGGATGTTTTAAATTTGGATGAAACATGTCTGTTTTACAGGTTACAAGTTGATCACTCTCTTGCAACCAAGCAACTTGAGGGAAGAAAGCAAGACAAAGAGAGACTTACAATTGTTATTTGTTGCAACGAGGATGGTTCGGAAAAAATTCCTTTATGGATTATTGGAAAATATGCAAAGCCACGTTGCTTCAAAAATATCAACATGAGCAGCATCAATTGTCATTATCGTGCCAACAAGAGGGCATGAATGACTAGTGTGCTTTTTGATGAATATGTTCGCTGGTTTGATCACAAATTGAATAGCAGAAGAATCTTGTTGATGGTTGACAATTGTCCAGCCCATCCAAAAAATATTGAAGGGTTACGAAATGTTGAGTTATTTTTTTTGCCACCTAACATGACATCAAAGATTCAACCATGTGATGCAGGAATAATTAGAGCTTTCAAGATGCACTATCGTAGGAGATTCTACAAAAATCTACTGGAAGGTCATGAGTTGGGGCTACCTAATCCTGAAAAGATTAATGTTTTAGATGCCATGAATTTTGCAGTCTCCGCTTGGACAACCAATGTTTCTCAAGTGTTAATAGCAAATTGCTTTCGGCACTGTAAAATACGTTTAAATGAAGAAATCTCAAGCAACTCAAGTGAGACAAACTTTGAAGAAAGTCTACATGAGCTTAAGAATATGGTCAAGGATGTTGGTTATTGCAATGAAATGGACGTCAACAAATTGGTAGACTATCCGGGTGAAAATGACGAATGCTCAATGGTTCAAAGTTTAGAGGAAATTGTTGCTGATATTATTGAAGATCCTACTAATGATGAAGCTGAAGATGATTCAATACCGTTGGAACCAGTCACGAGAAAGGAGGCTTTGAGCGTGACAACTCTTCACAATTTTTTGTTGCAGCTAGAGAACTCGACATCGGAACTCTTGGCTGCAATTAAAAAAGTTAGAGATGAAATCCAATTAGATTTAAATTTTAAGAAAAATCAAGTAACAATAGATTCATATTTTAGCAAATTACCATAATATTTATAATTGTAATATTTATGAATTATTAATTTAGAGTTTTAATGGGACCTAATATTTATAAAGGGATTTTCCGAAAAATTATTATCTTATCGAATTTGATGATTTTTTACAAAGGCCCAAGTCGGGACCGGAAGATTTTATTATTTTAGAGAGTTTATTAATTTATAGAGTATTAATTTATAGAGGTTTTACTGTATTTGGTATAACAATTCATTAATTAACTGGTTGTGGGGCTGTGCTTCGTGACTTTTTGGATAACTTTGTTACATGTATGTTGATGTGTAGAGAAGGCGTCTTGGGTGTGAGGGAAGGAGAAGTCATGAGTTTATTAGAAGCTCTTTCATGGATTCGTCGACGGGGTTATATAAAGTTATTTTGGAGCGGTTGTGCATGCTGTGAAGAAAGAGAATAAAGATTTGACAGAATTTGGCTTAATCATAAAGGAATCTATATCTATATTTATATTATAACAGGAAAGTTGACAAAAATTACAAGATTGTCACTTTCCCGCCTAAAAATGTCATGTCAATACAAATAAAATAATAATAAAATTGTAAATCTTACTTGATAAACTATTCTTTAATAATAATAAAAAAAATATCTTACTTGATAAGCTATTCTTTAATAAATAAATAAAAAAGATTAATCTTATAAAATCTATTCTATAATCTATATAAAGTTAAGAGATGAAGAGAGAGTTACATTGATTTCTTAAATCTATGTAAAACTAAAAAATGGAGAAAAATATAGTGATTTCTCAACAAAAGATAGATGCATAGAGAATGAAAAACAAAAAATAAGATACACAAAGAATGATAAATAAAAAACAAGATATACAAAGAATGAAGAAAAAAAAAACAATAAATATAATTATTTCTCAAATCTATATAAAACTAAAAAAAATGAAAGAATACAAGATTTGCTAAACATTCAAAGATATAAAAATTCTTCCAGATCTTATTGTCTAAAGAAAAAAAGAACAATAAAAAATCGTAATTATTATGATTTCTCAAATCTATGTAAAGCTAAAAAAACGAAAGAATACAAGATTTGCTAAACATTCAAAGGTACAAAAAAGTTCTCTCAAATCTTATTATCTCATATCTTCATCTAAGAAGATCCCACCAAATAGTCTTTGTACACTAAACACAAATTTAACAAATAATTTTGTGAGAGATACATGAAGAAATGATGTAAAAAAACTATATATGATGATTCAAGTATGAGAGTGAAATATACAAATTATAAAAAATATAAAAGGAAAGATTAATTATTAGGATTGAAGGAAATATTATTGTATATAATAATTTCAATTTGACGGAAATATAAATCAACAAATAAAATAAAAATGTTAAAAAATAAAATTAACAATTACAATTATTAAAGTTATATGATAATTCGTGCAACGCACATGAATAATATGAAAAATCATTTGTATATGATACATGTTTTAAATTAAAATAATAAAAGATGTTATAAATAATCTGTTAGTTTATACAACTACATTATATTATTACACATTGTTAAATATTAACACAATAAATAATAAACCGCGCATCGTGCGGGTGGACTGCTAGTGAAGTATTATTTCTCATGAGCATCTTTATTCAGTTTGTAGTGTGCACATGTGGTTGCACGAAAATCTCTGTAGCGAATGGGAATGACTGAGTGGTACCATGTTCCCGAGTTCTTGTCTGATGTAACTATTATGGATTGTCATGATCGTAATGAAGAATGATTTTATTTTGGTAAAAAAAAAAAAAAATTCACTAATTAATTGCAGGCATAATCCATGTGGGTGTATTTGTTTGTAAATTGATAGTAGATAACTATAAATAAAAGATATATTTCTCTCTTAGGATATATATGGATTGAGACCATCTCCAATGGTGTACACTAATTTATTGTTAATTTTGTATTATTTTTATATAAAAATCGTCATTGATCTTGAACAGTCTGCATTATTTCTTACATTAAAAAAGAATATTTCATAATATTTCTTTTTATTAAATTTTTTTCAGGATGTTGGAGGGTCTTATGGTGATCTTTCAGATTATTAGGAAAAATATTATATCTTTTAATTTATCAATAACTTTTTGTTTCATTATTTTTATGTAATTTTTATTTCTATTATAATTTACTATTTAAATGTTACATGTAATTTTACTAGTCTTTATGATTTGTGTTGTATTTTAAATTTTATGGTACATCAAAATAATTTTAATAGCACTCAATATAAGAAAGAAAAAAAAGAAACGAAAAAGAAAAAGAAAAGGAATAAAAATTAAAAAGAAAAAAAAAAGAAAAAAAGGATGGCACATACGTTAATCACCTATATAAACTTGGCGTAGGAATATCAGTTGAGCAGAGTTAGCGTAAGAATCTACAACATCCTTGGAGACAAAAATTTACGGTATAAAATTGCTTTGATGCACCGTTGGGATAGTCTAAAGGAGGTGGTTACTAATCATGTTGGGAGCTAGCTATCAATTGAATTCAAAGAATTCGGGAACAAAAATAAAAATTTTGATCATTTTTATTGGTAGTGATTTACATGCTAATAATTTAGAGGGATCCAATTTTTATCTTTAAATAGATTGTACTTGATCATATATATGGAATCTATAAGACCTTCATAATTCAATAAATTATGGCTTAAATTAACATGAAATTTATGTACATTTTCTCATGGGGTAAAAGAGCTTTTAGAGAATGGTAAATAATAATTTCAATGATGGTGGGAATGACTTTTTGAAACTTATAATAGTGGGTATTTTTACAGAAAAGTGAAGTAAAAGGCACCTTCCAATCATTATTAGTATTGATTACTTCATTTGAAACAAATGACACAAATCCTTGCATTTTCTTGGCTAAATACAATGTGTTATTATTTCATTTTTATTTTTAGTTTATTATACGAGTTAAAATTTATTAAACACTTATAATTACACCAAACTTATAAATAGATCGAATTAAAATTTCAAATAATTGAATGGTCAGAAATAGTAAATAGTATAAATTTCCGCTAAAAATAAGTGACACATTTGATTATGTTTCAAAAAAAAAAAACACTTTTCTGATAAGATTGGGGTTGAATATTTTTAAAGAGAAATGACCATCACTTGATGTTTTAAATTTTAAAATTTTTAATTAATAAAAAATAAAATTGTCACTTTTTAATATCGATTTTCAATTGGACGAAGATTTGTCAAAACAATTAGTTTTAGAAAAGATAAAAAGATTTCTCATAAAATGTTGAAACAATTATACGGCTGTGTAGGAATTATTTAATATTATTATTGTATTCTTCAATAAATAAGTAAAAAAAATCCTCCAAATCTGCTTATTTATTCCATTGCATCAGACTAATTCAAACTCAAATTTAGACGTGGGCAATAGATTTTAGCCCACATATTAAAAGCTTTCGTTTTCATGAAATTGTGCACTAAAGTTGTTGGGCTTAAAAGTCAAAAATAAATTGAGCCCAATAATACGAGATTTAAGGTAATATATAGTTGGACTCTTGGCACAAACACTTGTTAAGATGGTAAATTGTATTTCCAATGACTTGAGATCATTTTATTAAAAAACTTGCAAATCCATGTGTATATGAACTTCGAAATTCAAGAAATTGTTTGAAATGGATCGATAAAAATTAATAGGGATGCCCTTTAGATGATACACTTGAAGTGATGTCATTTCATGTGTGAATAGATGTTTGCAATATGAATAATGAAGATCCTTTAATGTTGAAATCAAGAGAATGAATAACTTACACTTGGATTGTATGCATGAGTGAGTATTCCACTAGAACATTTATAGTGTATATATTGATTCAGCCTCATGATTGGAGTCAAGGTTTACACCTTTTAAGTATGTCTAACTCAAATTATAATTTTTTTTTTTAATAAGTTAAGGTTGGAATCATACATACCATAATCTGCACTTTTATAATTATATAAAGTGTTGTACCATTTGAATTAGAAATCTGGTGATTAGCTTGAAATATAATAGAATATATCCAGAACATCCATTAATTGAATTAGTCTAACCTAAAAATACCATTGTTGAGCACATAATTCTAATATAATTAACTTGAATCATGAGTTGCCAATCTCTAAATTATTGTATTAATTTTTATTTATTTTGTTTTTGCAAAAAAATATCTTTTTCAATATATATTAATATGTGTCCATGTTGGGTAGGTTAGATGGATTGAAAATATATAAATAATGTTCACATATCCACCACTGATATGTAAATATTTCATCCATTCAAAATATCATGTAATGTGAAATTAATAATTTTGTATATTTGTTAAGAAATTTATGTTTAGATTTTAATGAGACAAAATAGCAAATGTAATAGGAATTTAGAGTACTCATTTTTCACATTGTTTAAGTGAAAATTAAAATAGTTTTGAGTCTTAAAGACGGATTGAAGAATGGAGGACTTTGGAATTTAGTGGACAATTGTTCTAGAAAAAAGTCTTTGTTAGCAACAGGAAGCAGCAAGAAAGACCGCTACTGAATGCAGGATTGAAATATAGTATTCAAACACAGTAAGCAGAGCAATGCAGTAATACAGAAAGCAGATAGGATGCAACAAGCTAGACAGAAAGTTGCGTTATTGCAGTGGTTGCAGAAAACTAGTACAACACTCTAAAGTCAAATGAAGACATAAAGAATGAATGAACATTCACACCTAACAAAACTAATCTGTAGAGATAAAATGATCAAGCAGTACTGAGAACCAGTAATCTACTAACACGTGGACTGACAGACTGCAATAAATCTACAACCTAGTACAGCCGCATTAAATAGTCTGGAGTGCAAGACAAGAAAAATGAAATGCAATATTTCAAAGGCAATTAATGCAAGCTCAATAATATTTTGAAGAGGATTCAAATTTAAAGAGATATGTCTCTCTTCAACGGACATAACTCTTCACCTATAAATAGAGGAAGACTTAACTGATGCTACGACTGAAAAACAATACACTTGCTCTCAAGAAAAATCTATCTCCAACACTCAAAGCTTTCAATCACTCAAACAAATAGATCCACTGCAATACCATTTCACACATCAGTTTCCATTCTTGCATTTGTTAGGAAAACGATCCAACAACATTACCTAACACGAAAAAGATAGCAAATTATAAAACTTTGGGGATTGCTTAAGTCCCATATAGGTTACTACAAGTATATACAAAAGGTAAAAGATGCAATGTGAGACACTATTTTTTCCTACACAAACTCCTTTAGTTGAGGAATCTTGAATGACAGCATTTAAAAACAATGAGATTCAAATCCATCGGTATGCATAATCTTGAGTTGCTAAATGCTAGCCAATTGACCAAGCCTTTCAGAGTTATTATCAGTTTATTGCATTCATCATGCTTACACAACATAAAAATAATAAAAAGAGGCAAAAGCTAGACAAGTCTCAAATAATATATAAAGCAACATCTTCTACTATTTCTTATCCACGATTTGGAATTATCCCATTATTAATGAATATTTTTTTTGTTTCATATAAATAAATAAAATAAAGCAACACGTCTCATAGGAATTGGAATTGGAGATGGAAGAAACAAATTCCCAACAATATCATACTCAACAAACAACACTACCATAAAACTTACACTTTAAATTTCTAACAGAAAATTCAAGAGAATATAATTTCAAGTTCAGAAAACAGAAAATGAAGCAAATTCCGTATTAGAGAGGAGACAAGATGTAAAATCCAGCCAAAGAAATTACCTTATCACCTCCTGAGAATAGGGTTTCCAAATTAAGAGCCGACGCTTGTGATGACAGTGAGGTTATGGCCACGGCTGATGGGTATCGATTATGAATCAACGAGCTTTGGATATCAATTCAAAGTTTTGATCCCCAAATCTATCGATTAGGATTTCATTCCCCAAATCTATTAAGGATTGCTTTGAATACAGAAACTGGAGGACTCTGTTGGGGTTATTTGATATGCCCAAGATCCAATCTACTATGTTATGTTTGAACAAAATTGTAATCATCTATTATGACATTTTTTATGATCACATTTATTTAGTATGTGACTTATATATTTGTGATAAAGTCCTTGATTAAATTTAGTGACATGATATCATGCTAGAGATCATGATAATGAGAGTCACATCTCATATGATTTAATCCAAATTGTTCTTGATCAGTGGATTATTGAGATTGGACATTAATAATCTGGATAGATCAATATATATGTAATAGTCTTTATAAGATTGGAGATTAGTAGATCTCATTTACTGAATTACATATATAAGTGATATATATAATGATATTATCATTGAACAGGCCCGATTGAGAATTTCTAGTGGTTATTATTACCTATAGACTGTCAATGCATCCTTCGACCTGAGATCATTATAGTAATTAACAAATTATTTATTATACTTTGATTTCGGACACCTAATGCCCTAGGGTGTTAACTGAATGGTAATTGATTAAATGCTTGTAGAATTAATAATTGATCAAGAAGGAATCCATCAACTCTTGGTAATGAGTTTGAGCTCTATGTTGTCAATTGTCATTAATTATATCGACTAAACAAAGACCTTGGCCGAGGCGATTGAGTGAATGAAGAAATGAGTTTCTTAGGTCACTGACTAGTTGATTATAATTGACATGAAACATAATTGGTAATCTATTGGGGTTTGACAGTTAAACCATACCCTAGAATTAACCTGGAGCTGAAATGATGGACGAAAATACTACATTATTCTTACAATGGTTCTTGAGAGTAAATAATAATATTATTTCATGCTATCCGGTTGTTAAGGAGTATTGCTAGATACCAACCTTGATTGGTAAATTAATATGATTAATTTGCTACTGATTTAGTAATGAACCTATGGGGTCACACACATACGAGTGTTCTAATCTTTGCTAAGGATTATTTGATTTATTATAAGATAATTAAATTAAATATTTCAAATGGAATATTATAATATTCTTTGCTAGCACCAAGAATATTATTAATAATAGAATGATTTGTAGAAATCTTTAAATGTTTTTTCTCTTCTTACATATGTATATGATGATATGCATTTGGCATATATATTACTGATTCTCGTATATACATATGCATAGAAACTATATATTGGTAACAAAAAACAAAGTTTGACTTTGTAAAGGGGTTTATATTTGGAAAGGCTCATATGAGAGCTTGTACGCATATATCTCAATGCTAATTTGCAAGTTTAAATGTTAATTTGCAAGTTTCCATTACACTATAATGTATAGTTAGGAAAGAAGTTTTATTACCATATAGATTGCTTATGAAGACATCTATATAAAATGGGTTCCTTGGAAGAGAATAATAATTCATTCAAAAACCACAAAAGAATTCCATTGTAAAGAGTTGATAGCAAAGGTTGGTCTCGGTGTGGATACGCATAGAGTCTTCGTACGTTCGAAGAACAAGTTTTAATCTAGAGCTCGAACCAAGTATTTCGATTTGATCTCTTCTTTGTTCGTAGATATATTTTAAACGCAAATATGCCTCTAGGATTGTAATTTTATTTTCCGTTGCGTGTTATGAACTCATTGCGATCCTTTAGACTCGCAGACAGTCGTTCGTCCACCGACCACCGCTCGTCGTTCAGAGCTAAATCAGAATTAGGGCTCAAATTAAGGAATTCCTACGCACTCTCGTTTTTTTTACCAAGTGTAAAAATGAGATAGTAATATTAGAAGGACAGTTTTTTAATTCGTAATATTTTTAATTAAACATTAATTACGTAAATAAGAATCAAATGAAGGTTAAATGGCAAAATGGTTACCTAGCTTCCAAAACTTGCTTTTTTTTTTCTTATATACTTTTATATATATATATATATATATATATATATATATATATACTTCAATACCTAAAATATTGAAGTATTATAATATTAATATTTGTTTATTTAATATATTTTAAAAAATTAAAATACTAATAATGGGGAGATAATGATTAATACATTTTTTTTAATTTTTTTATTTAATTTTAATTTAAGACTATTATAAAATCTACAAATGTGCATATTTTTAATATATCCTCGAAAATATTTTTAATAATCAGTTAGTTTATACAAGATAATTATAATGCAAATAATATATAGATAACATCATAAAATATTTTAACATGTGAAATTTAAATTTAATTATAAAATAATATTAATTAATATTACAAATTGAATCATTAATACATTTATTAATGTTTAATTTAATTTCAATTTAAAAGTATTATAAAATTTACTAATGTTTATATTCTTGATAATGAGTTAATTTATATAATAATATAATAAATTGAATCATTATATTTTTAATAATGAGTTAGTTCATACAAGATAATAATAATGCAAATAATATATGATAACATCATAAAATATTTTAACATGTGAAATTTAAATTTAATTATAAAATAAAATTAATATTGCAATTTGACAACCCCATTAAAAACGTTGCATAAAAGAGTTGTCTATTAGCAAAAAAATGTGAACAAAGACAACACACTAAAAAGCATTGCATAAAGGGTTTTCTATAAGTAAAAAAATATGTTGAAAGACAACGCTAAAAAAGAGTTGCATAAAAGGGTTGTCTATTAGCGAAAACATCCGCTAAAAGACAACACACACAAAAAAGCGTTGCACAAAAGGGTTGTCTATTAGTGTAAAAATGCACTGAAAGACAACCCTTTGTTATAAGCGTTGTTTTTTTTTTTCATTTGCATTATCTTTCAGCGTAACTCAACACAGAAAGACAACGTTTTTCGTAAAAAATGTTGTAAATTTCAAAAACACAACACATATTAGTGAAAAAGATTGTCTTTGGTGGGTTGTCTTTCTGCATTTTTCTTGTAGTGAAAATTCGATTTGATTGACAAAAACCACAAACATAATATTTGAAAAAAATAATAATAAATTGAATGTCAACTGAATTTCAATTTCAATTCAGCTTAATCGATTTATCATATAATTAGCACCTGTGATTTTTTAGGTTTATGATCATCATCGACATATATGGTAAGCTACTAGCTAGCTCTAGCTACATATTTGCGAATCTAATCATGTCAATTAGTAGTCCATGTCATGAGTAAGTTAAAATAAATAAATAAACTGTACGTACAAGTACATGGTACAATTTTGAAAAATCAATATACTCTCTGTTCATGTACATCGTACAAAATTGTAGTAATTGGGCAATGGATTGTCTATGTCCAACCTTGGTGTCCAAAACCTCTGCCTAATTGACTTATTATTAGTCCTAACTTTTTATAATTTTACCTTTTTCTCCTAGGTAAAGTCTTGCGTAAAACGGTCTCGCGAATCTCATTCTGTGAGACGGATCGGATTTGACCCTATCAACGATTCGATCAACGGTCAATGGGTCAAAGTCAATGAGTCAAATTCAAAGTCAACGGTCAAAATCAACGATCATCAAAGTCAACACCCGATCAACAAAAGTCAAAAGTAATACTTTTATGTACATTAGATAATACTTTTTGAAAGTATTACATTATACACATAAAAGTATTATATAATACAAATGAAAGTATTACATTATAGGAATAAAACACCATGTAATAGTTTTTGGTAATTCTACAATACACCATTGTATTAATACACTAGTGTTTTTTTACTGCGGTAACTTCTTTGAAAGATAACTTTTGTGTTTTGGGCTGATGGATGCATTGGACCTCCTTATATTATATTTAATTTTGGGTTGCAAGTGGCCTTTTAATGATTTTGTATGTTGTTACATGCATTTCATTTCATTACATGCATTCCATATGTCTAATTCACATTAAGTGTTTAGTCATTTAATTAATTATTGTGCGATTTTAATTAAAATCATTATAAGTAAATTATCAGAAAATTATTGGTTCGTAATCCTAATTCATAAATGATATAAGAACAAACGATTCTAATTTCACTAGGTGAAGTATGCAATAGTAGTAATAGGTGTCATTTACGAACAAACGATTCTAATTTTGTTGGGATATTTCAGTAGTTATATTGATGAGACAAAAACTGTTTTCTTAGGGTGTCAGTACCTAGTTTCCATACTGATTACATGATCCCCTAATAAGAGATCATGTAATGGTTTTCCAAGTTATAAGGAAAACCAACCTTAGAAGATATAGGAAGATATCTTCTAAGAGCAGCAAGCTGAAGGATGTAGCATAAAAAAAAAAGCAGCAAGCTGATACAAGCAGCAAGCTAAAGGATGCAGCATGGAAGAAGTAGCAAGCAGCAAGCTGATGGAAACAGCTTGCAGTAATAGTAGAAAGATAAAGTGCTACTCTCATCCATGCAGCACGAAGAAGATCATACAGCACGAGGAAGAACAAAGCTAATTGACAACAAGTAGTCGTTGCATGAACTTCAGTTATGAACCCATACCGACTTGACAAGTCAGCAAGAATGTCAGAAAGGTCCAAAAGCCGATGTTGGGCGCATTAAATGCACATGTCAGAAGCAACTCAGATGCATTTAATGCGGCCACAGAAAAGATCTTTGGAGATCAAAGCTCGAATTCAAAATGGAGAAGTATCTTCCTTCAACGAATACTTTCCTACAACGGATACATTCTCAAGATCTATAAATAGAAGGTGTGAGTGACTGAAGACCTTGCTGAGCAGAGTCGTATGGAAATTCAGATATACTCCAAAGCTTTTTCAAGCTTATCCATGTTCAGCCACTCAACCTTCAAGAAGTAGTCTACCGTAACATCAGAGCTTTCAACGATCATGACTGTTACGAGTTCGCATAAGTTGAAGAAAACCCTTTTTACTTTTAACCATTTTATTTTAGTGTACTTAATTGAGAGGATTGTATCCTTGCTAAGTTTGTAGTCTAGTATAGGCTACTTGCCCTTTGTGGGATTGTGTACCCTTTGTGGGTTGTGGCCTCGAACTAGAATTTGGGATTCTAGTAGGCGTAACTTGTTAGGAAAAAAATTGTAAAGCATAGCTTGTAATTCGAACTGACTTAACGAAGTTCCTCACTGTGAAGGAGTAGAGTGGACGTAGAAGACTTACACCACCTTCGAACCACTATAAGCCATATGTGTTTATCGCTTTGATATATTTGCTGCATTACATCTTATATCTATTTTGCTGAGCATATCATAAGCATACTGCATAAGGTTTTTGAGAAAAGCATACTTAGAAAGAAAACTGATTTTCATAAAGAAACTCTATCAAGTTTATTCCGCTGCATATTGTGATACCAGATCAGGAACCCGATTCAGCATACTGCCAGGTTACTAATCTGAGACAGGTTGTTGCATTCACTGTTGAATTAGGAACCTGTTTTACAGAAGAGTTTTTAAAATTGAGAAAATCGATAGAGGTTCATTCACCCTCTCTGAACCTCTGACTACTTGGGACCAACAAATTTCACTAGTCGAAGTATGCAATAATAGTAATAGGTTGACATTAATTATGCGTCGTTGTCATAACTGTTAATTAATTTGATTTTATACATGATAGAATGGTTTCAATTATATATTTATATTAAAATCATTTATATATTATTTTAAATTCATACAATTTGGATCAATTCAATAATTTATATTTCATATTTAAAATGAAATCTATATTTTATATAGATTGATAATGATTTTTAATGATAATTATGTATTATTACACCCATATCATAGGGATATGATCGATGCTATCATTGTTTTGGATGATAACCAAAACAATAATTGTTAAATGATGAAATCGAATATGTATTTTATAGATTGCATATTTTATTTTAATAATGATATATTAGTGGATATAATTTGAAACATGCATATCAAATCCAAATTCAAACCTTCACAAAATTATGGTAACTGCAATGGTAATTCATTGAGTATTAAATCATAAACAATGGTTTAAAATACTAAAATATATCCAAATCGAAATCCATGTATATCTTCCTAAAATTATGGTACCGATAAATGTAACTTCTTAAGTATTAAATCTTATACAACGGTTGGAGATATTAAAATGTATCCAAATCGAAATTTGTATCATCAAAAGATTATGATAACGTTGATTGGCTTATTATTAAATCATCTGATAAAGTAGGATGATACTGTATCGAAAATTTCGGTATACCCAAATTCGGTATACCGAGTAGCCGTACCGTTTCATACGATAAATTTCGGTATACCGAAATTTATCGGTATATTGAAAATACCATTATACCAAAATGAAAAATATATACCGAAACTTCGGTATACCGAAAACACCATTATATCCAAATGAAAATTACATATTGAAACTTCAGTATATCGAAATGAAAAATATTATATTTTATAATTTATTAATGTGGAATTAATATATTTTTTAATTAATATTAATATTTTCCGTATTTTAGTATATATCGAAATACCGAAACTTTGAAAATATCATACTGATACCACACCAAAATTTTTGGTATGGTGTCATACCGTACCGAAAGTTTTGGTATTTTTGATATTTTTTTAGTATGATACGCCCGATATTTCAGTAATTCAGTATTTTTCTCCATCCCTAACAATAAACATTAAATAATCTTTTGGAGGGTATTAAATAGCAACCACATACTTTATTGATATGCTCGAAATTTGGAAATCACTAAGTTTCAAAAATTATGTCTAAAATTTTGAAAATAAAGAACTAATAAATTTGAAAATTATTGTAAAATTCTACAAGATAAATTTGGAAAATAATATTAAAATCAGAAATTAATATTAAAAGTTACATATATAAAAACATAGTCTAGAAATAGGAAAAAATGTTTAAAAGTCAGAAGGTTATTTTAAAACTAAAAAATACAATTAACGTCTTAATAATAATAATAATAATAATAATAATAATAATAATAATAATAATAATATGGTCTCTGATTAAATCTGAAAATGTAAGATACAAAATAAAATCTAAAATTTAATTTATATATTTATATATGTAATATTAAGTTTGAAAAAAAAATCAATAAATAAAAACATATTTAATAATAATATTTAAATGAATTCGAAAAAAAAATATTGGGCAATTGTTTTTGTTTTTAAATTATCTTAAGAAAATAGAAGGATATACATAATCTGCAATTTGTTTTTAAAAAATTTGAAGTATTTTTTTAAAAAAATAATCTTGATATTAATGATTTGAAAATCTTAAAAATAATTCAAATATATAGAATATGGGTCTTAAATGATTCGTCATAGTAAGATGTATAATTCCAGTAGATTTGATTGCGATTTTATGGTTGCAATTGACTGTTAAATACGATGATCGAAGAAGGTAGATATGGACTGCATTGTCTGTACTATTAGACTTGTTGAGTAGAATTTTTTATTTTTACAGTGGTAACTTTTGAAAACAGATAAAATGGTTAAAATATAAATGAAGGGTCAGGATGCAATCATTCAAGATCTAATGACTGAAAACAATGATGTATTAATACAATGGTGTACTGTAGAATGATCCAATAATTTTATGTACATCATATAATATTTTTTGAAAGTATCACATTATACACATTAAAGTATTACATGATACAAATGAAAGTATTACATTATAGGAATAAAACACCATGTAATACTTTTATGTACATCATATAATACTTTTTAAAAGTATCACTTGATACACATGAAAGTATTACATTATGAGAATAAAACACTATGTAATATTTTTGTATATATCATGTAATACTTTTTTGAAAGTATCATTGTGTAATATTTTTTTGTAGATGAGATAATAATTTTATGTGTATCATGTAATACTTTTGTATATATCATGTAATATTTTTTGAAACCGTGTAATACTTTTTATGTACATCATGTAATACTTTTATACATATTATGTAATACTTTTTGAAAGTATCACATAATACATATAAAAATATCATGTAATATTTTTATGTATATGCGTTAATATTTTTATGTGTATCATGTAATATTTTTATGTATATGAGTTAATATTTTTATGTGTATCATGTAATACTTTTATGTATATCATGTGATACTTTTTTAAAGTATCACATGATATACATAAAAGTATTACATGGTACACATGAAAGTATTACATTATGAAAATAAAATATTATGTAATACTTTTATGTATATCATGTGATACTTTTTGAAAATATCGCATAATACACATAAAAATATCATGTAATACTTTTATATATATGAGGTAATACTTTTATGTGTATCATGTAATACTTTTGAGTCAACGGTATTGACCGACCGTTGACCGGCGTTGACCGTTGAATTTTTGACTTTGATCAATGACTTTTTAATTTTAATTATTGACCAGGTCGGATTAACCCATCTCACGGAATGAGATTTGTGAGACGATCAACACCTACTCTTTTTCTTAAGAATTTCATTGAAACTACGTTAATTTGGTTTTTTGAATTTTTTTTTTCTTTCTAAGAATTTCGTCTTAACCGTGTGAGCCCTCAATGCCAAAATAGAGGATGCATGATAGATGTATCTATACGAGGAATTTTAAGTCATACGAGGAATTTTAAGTCTTTCAAGTCATACGGCATTGAGTCATTAGTAATGGATCAAATTTTGAAAATTATCCTTATCTTCGCTCCACATAGATTTTTAATTTGCGCTTCAAATCATTAATTGGAATTTGAAAACTCGACCATATATTAAAATATTAGAAAAATTGAAGGTGATGATTTGTTTGTGATGATAATATAGAAAGGCCATCTTGCAAATGAAATGTTAAAAATAATCATTTATCATATAATTATCCCTTAATTTAATTACACTGATAGTTAGTGAGGTGTTGGTTGAGAATGAAATTGAAAAGTCAACAACTGTTAGTCAAAATACATCACACTATAAACATAAAATAAATCAATTTATATAATTTTATAATGGATATTCAGAATAATTAGTGATAAATGAGGATGAGAAATAATGTTTTAATTAACAATTTTAATAATAAAAAGAATAATATGAATGATTTAGACAAAGATATTTCATTCTACATAAAAACTTCTATACACCTGGTGCATGGATCTAGGGTTGGTGTACTCATCGATCTGGCCACCACACGTAGCCATGCACCGCCACGCACCTGCACGTGCCACAAAGTCGTGCACAAATTCATCCAAACATGCTCTCAGGTGTCATACTTTTATATTACGTTTGCCATACCTTTTAATAGTGTTAGTAATACATTTTAGTTATGTTAATGATATACTTAGTAATGTTAGTTGTACCTTAACATAGGTATGATATTTGTATATAAAGGTATAACTAATATAACATAAAGGTATAACTAACATAGTATAAAGATCAGCGATTGTTTTTTTTAAGTTAAAGTACTGCACTAAGGTTATGATATATATGAACATAAAGGTCAGGAAAAAAAAACACGGATTCGGTTCGGATCTGACCCGACTCGAGTGCATGCACTAGTTGCACAGAAAAATTACTCTACGTTCTATGAATCAATCATATTCAATTGTTGCAAAATAACAGGTGGACCAAAACCGAGTGGAAAAATAACCGGTAGACCAAAATAATTAAGAATTAATTGCAACAACCTCATTAAATTATTAGTGACTTTCCACATAAATCATTAAAAAAAAAATTATGGCATCAATACATATAAATTATACGAATTAGACGCTTGAACCATCAAACTAACTTTTTGGTCATTTTCACTGGATTTTAGCACATGACGTGTGTGACATATTTTTTTAAAGTTTTTTTTTTGTTCGAAAAATCAAATCATTGTATTATCATACATACTTAAGGGTTTTTTTGAATACAATAAATCAAATGTTTAGACAAAAAAAAAAAACCCCTAAAAATATGTCACATACAAAAATAATCTGATGAAAAATGGTTAAAAAATTATTTTGATGGTTTAAATATCAAATCCATACTATATATAATAATTTATATATGATAGTTTGATGAAGTTGTTACTATTAACCTATCATTATTTTACAAGTTATATATGTCATTCCAAATTAATCATTTGTCATATTAAATCCATTCTGATCAAAGTATATATGTAACATATCTGGCCCAATGCACCCATCCACATTCTATAATCTCAAGTTTTTTTTTTTTTTTTAGGGAATATAATCTTTAGTTATAGTCCTTTCAAGTTTGAACACTCACTCTCTCTCTCTCATGGAGGCATATGTGGAGGACATAACCAACGAGCTCCAAAGCATGAGCTTCAACTCCACCACCACCACCACCGCCACCGAAATCCACCGCTCCACCAGCTCCGGCTCCGACTGGACCTCCTCCTCCTCCCACTTCCCTCCCCCCTCCCTCTCCATCTCGGACCTGCACTTCCTCCACCGCCTCGGCGCCGGCGACATCGGCTCCGTCTACTTAGCCGAACTCAAGTCGCCCTCGCCGGCGCCGGCGCCTCTCTTCGCCGCTAAGGTGATGGATAAGAAAGAGCTGGCGTGCCGTAACAAGGAAGGGAGGGCGAGGACTGAAAGGGAAATACTGGAAATGTTGGACCACCCTTTTTTGCCCACGCTTTACGCCGCCATTGACTCTCCCAAATGGTCGTGTCTTTTGACGGAGTTCTGCCCCGGCGGCGACCTCCATCTCCTCCGCCAGCGTCAGCCCGGCAAACGCTTCACCCACTCCGCCGTAAGGTGCGCATTTTAGCACTCTTTCATCACTTCTCGTTATCTTGCACGTAATGGAGGTGTTTTACCCTGTGTCGCACTTCCATGCACTAATCAATGGCCACGTTTTTTTCTTAGGTCCATGTTTTGTGTGTGTGTGTATATATATATATCAAATGAAATTTTTATAATTTTATCTAGTTTAGTATTACGAAACTATTACGAAATTAATCCATTAATAATCATAAAAAAGAATTCTTCAAGAAAAAAAAAATGTAATCACAAAAGAGAAATTAAGGTAAATAAGATCGATGTATCATAGGAGGAATGGGGTCCACAGTGAGCGAGGAGCTAGTGTACGAGTTGGTGGGCCCCATATGGAGGTTAGCTGTCTGCTGTGATGAGTGAGAGAACAGATATCTACTGTAGGCCGAGAAACACTGGACCAAAGCTACTCGATATATAATAAGGTAAATTAGTGAAAATATGCGAGGTAAATCTGGTAATAGAATTATGGTCACACGTGACATATATACAAGCACGTAGGGGAATCTCTGATTTGGTCATGTCCAAAGTTCATAATTTCTCCTTTGAGGACCATATAAATATGTGTTAAAAAAAAAAAAAATACATACTTTTGAATAGATAGGATGATTTGTTATTTGTCTGGAATCAATAATGGATTAAGGCCAAAGGATAATAATTTGAATTTTTAATAATGTTTTACCATAGGGTAACAATTGTCATAAAAAATCAACTTTAATGAGAGGAAGAAATTATAAAATTTATCCTATGATTTGCATACAAACATATATTAAATCATTTTACGTATTTAATTTCATGAGACGAAGTTCCATTACTCAGAAATCAAACCCTCTTTTGTGAATTATGAATTATTTAGTCTCACGAAATTAGGTCGGGATATATAATATAGTTTTATAAGAATTCTAATCCAAGGTATGAGTTTTTTTTTTTTTTTTTTTCAAATTAGGTGTACTGATAAGGTACTACAAATTAAGCAAACACCTACTTATACTGAAGCACTTCATAGCTGTAATTTGTAGTTTCTTCCTATTTATATCCACCTCAATAGCTATTATTCATAACTTGAACAAATGTATAGGAACATATTCGAAATTTAATTACTTTTATTAGACGTGTCAAATTACATTATATATATATATATATATATATATATATATATATATATATATATAATTTACACTTCACTTATAAATTTTTGTAAGTCGATTTTGGTTTGTGGATATAGTGAAACTTCATCTCATAAGTAACAAAGTTATATATATTTGAGAGTTCATCTCATATCATTTTCTATAAAATTCATTTTTAAAGAGATAAAGCTTGAAGAATATTTTTTTTATAATATCATGTTTAATATTATATATGTTAGTTAAAATTTAAATGCACTTAATTTTCATTTATTGTTACCGGAATTTCCATCCAAAAACAACAAACCATTTAAAGTGGTGAGCCAGACTTGCAACTAATTTACGCGGTCCGAGGATTTATGCATTTATTAATATCTTTTTCAATTCGTATTTTGTTCATGTGAATAAATATTTGGAAGAAAGAACAAATATTTTATATAACCTAAATAGAAATTAATAAAATAAGAAGTTGCACTTTTATGGTAAAACTTAAAAGAATAATTTGCGGGAATTTTCTATTTTGTCCTTATTATTTGTGTCGTCCTTGAAATGTGGGGAAAAAGCCACGTAATACAGTGGAATGTACTCCGCAAACTTATGCTGAATCTAGGGGATTCTATTTGGAAAATTTTCAAAATTTTCAGGGTTCCCCAGAGGTTTTGATAAATTAGACTTTGGCCCCCACTCGATTGGATATTTGACAATTATGCCTTTTGATGTTACGCATGTTTGGCAAAAAAACTTTGGTGAGATTGTCTCATGAATCACTGAAACGAAGTTTTATTCAATTGTTTTCATTTTATTATTAAGTTAAAATGAATCATATAATTATATCCAAACATTTTATATAAACGAAGCTTTATTTAATTGTTTTCACTTTATTATTAAATTAAAATGAATAATATAATTATATCCAAACGTTTTATATGTAGTTTTATCTCATAAATCAAGTTCATAAAAAGATCTCACAAAAAACCAAGTAGGTGAGATATAACCTAAAAATATCTTACTAATGTAAGCTACTAGCTAAGTCCCACTGGCGATGTGGTGTGTTTGGTATCGATTATTGGTTGTTTGTTTGAAAATTCTAAGAGTTGGTCTCTTGTGAGACAGTCTCACATGCGACGAGATTCAAGTATGTGTTTTTCAGGTATAAATATGTATTTTTCAGCTATAAGTAAGTGTTTTTTAAGTATATTTTTTATAGTAAAAACATGAGTTATTCAAGTATGTCTTTTATAGCCATAAGTATGTCTTTTTCTGCTATAAGTATGACCGTCATATGTGCAACGGTCTCACATGAGTTTTTGTGAAATTCTAATGAGATAAATAATGATGAAATGTATTAGTAAGAAAAAAATTATATTTGGTTGTTATATATATACATATATATGTATATATATAACAACCAAATATAATTTTTTTCTTACTAATACATTTCATATATATATATATATATACACCAAATATAATATATATATATATATATATATATATTACAATTTTTGACTTGTATTTAAGATTTGTTTCAATTTTTACTATCAATTTTAAGTATTTCAATTTTGTTCTTTCAATTATCTTTTTTTATTCAATTTTTATCCAATTTGATTGATATTTTGATTTTTACCTTCGTGAAGATCGAAATTGCTGATATAGATTTTTCAGTTCCTATGTCCACATAGACGAAAGTTGACATTCCAATAAAATTGGGTATGATATAATTTTAATAGATAGAATCCTGTTATTGAGAACTTTAACTCCTTTTCAAAAATCATTATCTATTTTGCGAATTATGGATTTATGAATAAATCTCTCCCACAAAATTAGATTGGTAAAACAATTTTATATCTATTTTGTAAATTTCTACTTTTGTTTTGGGCTATGTCAAACGCTATTGCCTCGATATTATCCTTATTTGAATTACCACTTCTTGAAAGAGCAACCATAAAAGGTGAATGAACAAAAATTGGAATAATATCAGTACTCAATGTTGAATTTTAGAGCGACAAATGGGGCAGAGGACTCCCAAAAGCCCCTTTATCTTTCTGTTGCATGGGAATTGCTTAAAGCTTTTAGCTTTGAGCTAGGGTGGGGTTGGGGTTGTTTTAGACATTGGCCCATTTCTTATACATATGATTTAACACATGATCAATTTTAGACTTAATCATGTTTGCTACAATTTCATCACCAACTAGTATATATGTGTTATACGGTTCTCAATCGATAATGAATAATATAAACGGATGTATTTCAAAGTGTAGTAAGATCATCAACATGATTTTAATTGTGTTAATTTATTGCTGATCGATATTTCTTTTATTGTACTTAAACTAGGTTTTATGCGGCTGAAGTTGTGGTGGCACTAGAATATCTCCACATGATGGGAATTGTATACCGCGATCTCAAGCCCGAGAATGTATTAGTCCGATCCGACGGCCACATAATGCTTACTGATTTCGACCTCTCTCTGAGGTGCGACGAATCTACATCCACCCCAGCTCAAGTAATCTCCAGCCAAAATCCACTCATGAAGGCACCACCTTTATCTGAATACACCATCAACCCATCGCCCTTTAGCTCTGCCTCGTGCATTCTTCCAAAGTGCATAGTTCCAGCCGTATCATGCTTTCAACCTAAGCGTAAGCGCAAAAAGAAGTCGGACCATCATGCTGGACCAGCATTCGTGGCTGAACCTATAGATATCCGGTCAATGTCATTTGTTGGGACCCACGAGTACTTGGCCCCGGAGATAGTCTCTGGGGAAGGGCATGGGAATGCCGTCGATTGGTGGACGTTGGGAATATTCATTTTTGAGTTATTTTATGGTACGACGCCTTTTCGGGGGACAGACCATGAGATAACACTGGCTAATATCGTAGCTCGAGGCCTCGAGTTTCCCAAGGAGCCGGTCATACCTACCACGGCCAAGGACTTGATATCACAATTGCTTGTGAAGGATCCGACCCGACGAATGGGTTCAACCATGGGTGCATCAGCCATCAAGAAGCACCCATTCTTCCAAGGAGTGAATTGGGCGTTGTTGAGATGTACAAAACCACCATTTGTTCCTCCTCCATTTGCAAGGGCTGTTTTGTCTAATGAAAGTTGTCCTCATGACAACCCTGTGGACTATTACTAGTAACAAAAATTGTGCAATATGAATATCATAACCCACTTTTTGCTGCATTACAAGATAAAATTTATTATTTAAGTCGTTGACCATAGGTAATTCTTCTATTATGTAAGACGATTTATTGCATTAGTAATTAATTGTTGGTTGTATATTGAAACCGTCTTCGTCTTCATTAATATTTAATTATAATATAAGTTATACACTTATACTCCCTTCATAAAAAAATAAAAATAAATAAAAAAATCTCAGAAAATCCCATGCATCACAAAAAAGATATAAATATCTTATCCTAGCTAGAAAGGAATCACAATTGTTGTGGTGAAAACTAACACTACGCAAGTGCACGATACATAATTAGTGCACGTATCGTGACAAGTAATATAGTGGACTGAAAAGTCCAGATATCAAACCCACAGGAAAAATAATAACTATCTATTCTTAAGTACTAAATTCATACAACTTACGATCCTATCCAGCGAATTTGATTTGAAAGTTGATTGTTATAACAAATGAAATTAAACTACAAAAAGCAAGAAAATAGTGAACGCAATTATGCAAAGAAGAATTAAACGAAGATTTATCAAAAGAAGCAAACCTAGGATTTCATCTCCCCCTATGTGTTTCAACTCCCCCTTACTCTTTTCTCATGCAAGATTCAATTCCCGATTCCTGACCTGAGATGCTAATATAATCATATCCCATTTCCACGTGATGCATGAATCTAATGCTATGAACAATTTACTATATTCCTATGCAATTAAATTCATAACAAAGCATTAAGCATAAATCCCAAATATGACCTCCTAAGGTGAAATCTATATTCCTACGATTTCACATGCAATTAAACACTATCCTGTTCAATTAACTCGAAGGATCTTCTACCACAATTCTAATCATCAAATCAATCTTCCGATATAAATTTGACAATAATATAAAGATACACAAATTGACCATATTCATGCACTTAATCAAAAACAAGTAGAAGAAAGAATCGTAAATTAAACTTGCATTAGAATCGAAATAAGGGATTCATAATTTACTACATAGGGTTTGAATAAAACCCTAGAAAGAAAACTCTAGTTACTCATTATCATAAAACGAAGAAGTTCATAAAGAAACGAAGGAAAAACTATGCTTGAATTGTTGCCAATCTTCACTTCTTCGCTCGATCGTCTTTTTTTTCTTGTGGGGTAAAAGTCTCTTTTTTCTCTCCTTTTTTTAGGTCTTGGCAAAGTGTTTATATAGATACCATGAGAAAGAGGAGTCCTTTTTTTGTTGAAAGCACAAAAATCGTATCTTTTTAACAACTTGCGATGCTAGTACCTCGGTATCCAAATTTGGATATCGGGGTACTGCAGATTCCAGCTTCTGTTTATTTTATGCAGACACTGCGGTGTCCATAGTGGGTACCGCGGTCTTGACCTTTTTCTTCTGTTTTCTCCCCTTTTTCACGCTTTTTGTCTCCATCACCCCATTTTATCCCCTTGTACCTACAACAACCAATATTTTGCAGTTAAAACTCATTTTTTTTACGAAGACAACACAATAATCATACTTACACTACAAGAAATTTGAGAATTTGCGACGACAAAATTCGTCATAAAAAGTCATAAAAACACCATTTTTCGTCACAAAAGGTGTTTGGTGACGAAATATTTTCGTCGCAAAGAACGTCGCTGTAAGTGCGTCATATTAGGTAAATTGTGATGTTATTTGAATTCGTCATCTAAAGTCATCTTTTGATGACGCTAAAGGTCATCGTCACTATATCATCTCATCATAGTGACATGCGACATCAAATTTCGTCACTAATAGCGCTGATGTCAGCGCACACATCACCAATGCCAATATTGTGCGTTGTATCACCAATGTCAATATTGTGCGTTGTCTATTGTGCGTTGTATCACCAATGTCAATATTGTGCGTTGTCTGGGAATTGACATGTCACGACAACACTGATGTCAGCGCACACATCACCAATGCCAATATTGTGCGTTGTCTGGGAATTGACATGTCACGACAACACTGATGTCAGCGCACACATCACCAATGCCAATATTATGCGTTGTCTGGGAATTGAACCCGGGTGCCCAAGGTGGTACTCTAACCACTAGACCACTGGTGTTTCATGTAATAATAACCTGCATGCATTTCTTTTATTTCAATTTTTGATATTTTTCAATTTTCTATTATCATATAATTTTTGTTATTTTTTATAAAGTACCATTACTTATTAATATAAGTCATTGATTTCCAATTTTGATATATTAACTCGATTTCAATGGCCAACATATGAATGTTCAAAACCCAAAATGTTAATGCACTCACGATACAATTTTGTTAGTAATAAGTTCAAATAATTAATGACAAAAAATAGGATCGTCATAAAAATATATTTTTTATGACGTCAAATATTGTCACCAATTATTATTAAAATTGTCATCAATTATTATCGTGACAAAAGAATTTTGTCACTAATTAATTCAAATAATTAATGACAAAAAATAGCACTGTCACAAAAATTTATATTTTATGACATCGAATATCGTCACCAATTATAATTAAAATTGTAACCAATTATTATTGTGACGAAATAATTTTGTAAATAATTTTTTAGAAAAATTAATGACGAAAAATAGCATCGTCGTGAAAATATATATTTTTATGACATCGAATTTCGTCACCAATTATTATTAAAATCGTCATCAATTATTATCGTGACAAAAGAATTTTGTCACTAATTAATTCAAATAATTAATGACAAAAAATAGCACCGTCACAAAAAAATTATTTTTTACGACATCGAATATCGTCACCAATTATAATTAAAATCGTAACCAATTATTATTGTGACGAAATAATTTTGTAAATAATTATTTAGAAAAATTAATGAAGAAAAATAGCATCGTCGTGAAAATATATATTTTTATGACATCGAATTTTGTGACCAATTATTATTAACATCGTCACCTATTATTATTGTGACGAAATAATTTATGTCGTCATGAAATTTACAAATTAGTGACGAATAAATTATCAATGGTGACAAAATAAAATTTTACCACAATTTCTAATATTTTAATGACGAAAATAACATTTGTCGCCTTTAAGTAACAAATTGTGACGATTTTTTTATCGTCGCAAAAATATTCGTCACAAAATATGTGATTTCTTGTAGTGTTACGACCATGTGTATCGAGTGTATTTTACACACTCAACAACAATGTAAAAAAGCATAAAACACATAATCACAGGAGAGAAGATACTATATTTCTTGATAAGAGTGTTTGAATATTCTTCTCCAATAAAGTTATGTGGCCTCCTTTCTAAAAATGAAAAAAACTTAACCTAAAAGTTACAACTTTAAGTTATTTATTCATATTTCCTAAGACAAACTTTAAGTTATGTAAAGCATCTCCAGCAGTCTGCACTACTCTAGTGCAGAAACAGTGTTTCATCTCCAGCAGTCTGCATTAAATTTTACACAAAAAAAGAATATTCCATATTATTTCTAATTAATAATATATTTAATCATATTTTTTAATTTTTGTTATAATTGGATAACATATTTACACATTTAAACATTTTAATATAATTTTTACTTTTTATATTTTATATTTTAAATTTAATAAATAAAAAATCATATCATTAATGGATTGAAACTCAATGTAAAATGAAAACAAAAACAATAACTTATTTTTATTGAAATGTAAATAGATGTTACATAGTGATAATTTCTAATTTTGTGAATTAGAATACTCTTCCCACAAATGATCAATTAGTGCATTTCGAAGTGCAAAATGAGCATTTGAATCTCTAATTTGTTTAAATCGACCAAGAAAATCTTGAAAGCGAGTAGGTTCATTCTCAGCAGATTCGATGTTCGGGGGTGACACTTCTAAGTTTTTTTCAATTGGAGAACTAAGATCTCGTTCATCCTCTATTATCATATTATACATTATTATGCATGCAGTCATGATATCTTGCAAATCATTTTTCAACTAAAAACATGTTGGATTCGCCACAATTGCAAATCTGCTTTGAAGAACTCCAAATGCACGTTCCATATCCTTTCTACATGCTTCTTATTTTTCACAAAATATTATTTTTTTGGATCAATTGGTGAATTGATAGTTTGCTCAAGAGTCGCCCATTTGGGATAAATATTATCAACTAAATAATATCTTATATTATATTTCTTTCCTTGAATGACATAATGTGCTGGAGGAGCAACGCCTGTAGCAAGGTTAGAGAAAAGATGAGATGTCTCCAATACATTAATGTCATTGTTGGATCCTGACATCCCAAAATATGCATGTCATATCCACAGATCATAATCAGCTACAACTTCAAGAATAATTGTTGGAGATCCACTTTGCCGGGCATATTGTCCTCTACCCAAGTTGTTGGACAATTTTTCTATTTTTAGTGCATACAATCAAGACTACCTCACATTCCTGAAAAACCACATTGTTTATCGATATAAAGTAGTCTAGCAACGCCATTAGGAGTGGGTGATCTCAGATATTGCTCTCTATATATCTCCACAATAGCACGACAAAACCTCTTAACGCATTCAAGTGTCGTAAACTCTCCAATTTTGATGTATTCATCAGTTGCATCTGCTAGAACTGCATACGCTAGTTGTCGAAATGCAGCTGCATGTTACTTTTTTGGAGTGTAGACAAACCAAATTTTCCAACTGCATTCATTCGCTGCACAAAATAATGATCATGATTAGAAACATGACCAACAATACGAAGGAATAAATTTCGAGACATTCGAAATCGTCGATGAAATTGTTCTTCATTGAATGTTAGATTTTCAGAGTAGTCGTTGAAGAGGTTTTGTGATGCTTCTTCTCGATCACGATAAATTATTCTACAGCTTGGAGCTGAGCCTACACTCTTAGAATTGATTTTTTGAAGCATAATAAATTTTTCCATCTTTTGATTGTTGTTGTACATTTGTTGGATGAATACTTCTTGCTCCATATCATAACTAGTCATCCATTGTTGAAACTCTTCATCAGATGAACTTGAAGAATAAGATGTTACAAAAGGACCGATGTGATTGAAATCCATTTTTTGATTGTGAGACTAGTAGGATAGAAGAATAATGGATTAGAAAAGAAATGTAAAATTAATAGGAAAATTAGGTAGAAGATAATGAAGAAATTCATTCTAGCATATGTCATTATATAACCAACAATAATTGAATAAAGAAAGCATAATCCATGTGCTTTCAACTATAACTGTTGATAACTAACTCAATCTTTAAATCTCAACCCTTCAAAAAAAAGTTGAAAAAACAAAGATTTTAAGAAACATAATCCATGTGCTTTCAATTATAACCATTGATAACTCACTCAATCTTTGAATCTCAACCTTCAAAAAAAAGTTAGAAAAGCAAAAACTTTAAGAAAGCACAATCTATGTGCATTTAATTATAACCGTTGATAGCTCATTCAATCTTTGAATCTCAACCCTTCAAAAAAAAGTGAAGATATATCTCAATCCTTTTCTTTTAATCCTATCCATTAGATTGATATGATATTTTATATCAGATCTTCTATAAATAGTAAACATATACCACACATTCTAAAGCACACATCTCTCAAATCTCAAATCTCTAAAATTTCGAAGCCACGAAATACTAATTATACAAATGCTGAAAATCAACATCTTTGCGGTGTCTTTCT
Organism: Scutellaria minor; assembly: GCA_954870855.1. Lineage (NCBI taxonomy): Eukaryota > Viridiplantae > Streptophyta > Magnoliopsida > Lamiales > Lamiaceae > Scutellaria > Scutellaria minor. Next base: position 10,293,479 of record OX940729.1, read on the forward strand.
TGAAATATCACAAGATCCAATCGTTGGTATAAACCAATCTAGAGATCAATTTTGGAAACACGTTATAGAAAAGTTCAATTCTGATTTGCCAAGCTCTAACATAAATGGACATAACCAAAGATCAATACAATATCGTATGCAAATAATTATCAAAGATACTAGAAAGTTCAATGGTTGTTTGCATCAAATTGAGTATATCCATCCAAGCGATGCAAATGAGCTCAATATTGTGAGCAATCATTTATATATTTTACTATTTTATGTGCCATAAATATTTTCTCAATAAATTTCAATATTGTTTGCAGATACGACGAGCAAATGAGTTGTTTCTGCAACAAAAATTAGACCATGTGTGGTCATTTACACAGGAAGTTGTTAATGAGTCTCCTATTTCTCCTAACCCTTTTGCACCTTCATTTTCAATCGATTTAAGGGATGAAAACATAAGTGGTGGTTCTTCATCACAGCAGCCACAAGGGGTAAAAAAGTTCAAACTTAAAAGAAAATAAAGTGACGATATGTCTGCTTTTTTAAACACTATAAAGAGAAAAATGAGAAATTACGAGAATTATTGTCAACGTCGGCCGTAAATAGAGAGCGCGCTATTGAGGTACAAAGGTAAAAGGTTAAAGCACAAAAATAAAAAACTATACAAAAAGAATTGATTAGAGAAGATAACATACTACTCATTGATTTGAACACGATTGATGATCTCGTAAAACGTGAATACTTCCAAGAACAACAATAAATACTTATGCAGAAGAGGAGACAATCTCAAGTACCAAAACCTACTAATATGTTTGATATGTTTGGACAATTTCAAGATTTTGGAGGGTTTGGATCTAGGGCTGGTCTCTCGGATAATTAAGTTTTATTGTTATTTTCAATAATTTTAATCAATATTTAGTAATTTTATATTTTCATTTTCATGTATTTTAATGTATTTTTCAGTATTTTTATGTTTTATTTCCATGTATTTTAATGTATTTTTAGTAATTTTATGTAATTATTTCCCGATTCTCATATTTTTACTACCTATGTTGAGAAATGACCACTTGTGTAAAATTTAAAATTTTTATATTGTCATCTAAGTCTTTAAATTTTTTATATTACAATTCATGTTAGAAAATAACATTTGTATTATCTCAAATTTTATTTAATTAAAATTTTTAACAAACACAAAAAAAAAAAAAAGAATAGCACCAACATAGTGCGGCACCAACTCTAACACCGAAATGCTCACATCTCTACTCTGCTGCTGAGAATACCGCACTGCTGGGTGGCCAAGTTTGGCGGTGGGTGCTAGAATAGCTCCTTGTTGGGGCTGCTCTTATACATTTTTCTTAAAACAAGGGTAAGGATAACAATTCCCTTATGTTAAAAAAGCTCTAACCCATTATGCCCCGGCCTTCCAAGTAAATCTTCTTTGGATTGGACTTGGCTCGCCTCGCGATCAAGCCTCTCCTGATGATATTGAGTTGTCATTAGTTCTGACGTCCTCTCCTACTTACCAGATCATCAGACTTGGGCCTTCCTAGGTTTGCTTTTCTTTGGGCCGCTTCCTTGGTGATCTTGCGCTCTTGGCTCTGCTGCTTGTTTGACGGACATGCCAAGATTTTCTCACTTCTTGGGTTGCTCCCCTTGGTTCCCAAAAAAATTAGACTTAAGGTCCATGTTTAGAGATATCCACATCAATAATTCCCCTAGTATGACCGATCGAGCAGATTTGATAGCATAACTACTTGGTCAGAATATAAATATTCGAAGGCAAACATCCACGTCAATGTATGTTTCTCCAGTATACAACTTCATAAACATTTATAAATGGTTTACCATTTGTAATCCACCAATTTCATTTTTCTATTACAATACACATCTCTTCATTTTTCTTTAATACTCTTTGCAATTATCTATCATCCTAAATAATTTGTGTAATATAATTGTAGAAATTTCACCTAAAAAGAATCTTTGATTTAAACAGGACTCTTTTTGTGGAAATAAAATATTTTTTTTTAAATATGGGACCTTTTTTTGGGGGGGGGGGGGGGCAATAGAGGAAGTACATATTTTAAAATTCTGCCCTTTCTAAAATATAATACTACACACCTTATACATTTTGATCATGTGTTACACCCTTGTTTTACAGGAGGAGTATATTATTATATATCCAGAAAATTCAGGACAAAAATGTGGTTAGATAATTAATTAACCAGCAAAACGAATATTACGAATAAATTAATTGACATATATAATTGCATGTCACTCCAACAATGAAAATGACCCAAACTTGCTCACAATAAACTGCAACAATATATTTTTAGTGTTTGTTTAATAAACATATATTGTTTGATAGCCCATACTTTCTTGCAATAATAGGGGGACAGAGAAAATTTGATTTAATTTCGATATATTTATATTAAGATGATACCTTTATTCTATTATGTCTATCAAATGTCGACAATATATATATATATATATATATATATATATATATAAGCATATGCAATATATGTATGACACCGACAACTGTTGCATTGGAAATCCACTACCTTTTTGTGGTTGTAATTTAATTTAATTAAGTACTTTTTCCTTTTATTAATTTTAAATGAAAATGGAAATTAGTTATGTTTTTACTATTTTGCCGAAGTAATTGTGGATGGACACAATTTTGATTTTATAATTTTTTATGAAGCATTGATAATTTATAAATGTAAATTTTGTGAATAGGCCAAATTGACCCTTTAATTTTGTTTCTATAACCCTTTCACCACACATGAGATCTTCTATTACAATTGGTGTTACATCTCATATTCTAAAATAATCACAATACGTCATGTGTATCAAATGACATCATTAATTAACATGTCATATGTATTAAATACAATGAAACATGAGATGTAACATCAAATATTATAGATGATCTATAAATATAACTATTGTGAGACTGTCTCACGAATCAAATTTTGTAAGATAAATCAATCCACAAACAATATCCTGTAAAACATTTTTAAAATGGATTTGGATCGTGGATAATGAGGATTTTGTCCCACTAAATTATATTTGTGAGACTATCTCACATTAATATTGTTTCTCTACCCACCATGATCATATCTTAAATGCCACCGCTCATTTATAATGATCTCAACCTTTTAAATATTATGATTTTAAATTAATGATTGTACTGTATTGATGACACATCAGTAATGGACACATTAATATGTCCCTACAGTAGGTAGGGTAACAATATTGTTATCTCACATATGTTATATTTTCGTGTTGGCTAAATATAGCCTAAAAACCAAATATCTAAAGTGAAAAGCTAGATATTATTTCTTTTTCTTCTAATAGTTCTAGTGTTCAAGCTATGATCCATTATTCCTGATCAGCTCATCAAGTAAATTTGAGCTGATGCAATTTAGTTAACATGCTCAAAATGGACATTCACTAGCCTCATTTCATTGCTATATAAAACTCTATTCGATTTTGATATTTCATCTTGTATTTTGTTATTTTTAGCTAATACAAATCAGATGTGATGTCATATATTCATGTGACGCATGATAGTTATTTTTTATTATCGAATGAAACATCAAAATGAAATAAAAGATTTTGTTTGAAAATGGAGGAAGATTACTCAATACACACCTTTAGATAATTATTTTGAATTTCTTTATTTAAAGAAAATATAAAAGCTATATATAGAGTAGTGCATAAACTCTCTAAAGTGATGTGAAAATGTATATTAATTCCTACACCGTCAACTTGTCATGCATGATGTTATCAATTGCAGACATTTAATTTTATGGATATTTATTGATGTGATTATAATATAACATTTATGTCTCATTATTATTTCAAAAAGAAAAAGTCTCATTATCAAATCATTAAGTGCTAACAAAAGATGTGTAGGATACCATTCATTTATATATATTATTTATCAGAGTTCTCAAGTTTATTGGGCAAATAAGTTTCATCTTCATAATAATCCTATATATTTATTGGACATCTAATTGCATTGGATCATAATCTATTGAGTCTGGTCTTAATGTCGATTGGCTACAATATATGTATATCACAAGAAATTTATTATTATTTATTATATTTATGAGACTACTATTGTTGTATGCATTACAATTATAGTCAATATAATTGAATCCACGAATCAACTTATCAATAAAACAAAACAAGGGCAAATCATTTAACTAATAAAGATCAGTTGGACAAAATTCACACAATTAGTGAAACTTGAACTTATAAATGAGTTCAACATTTTTACTACATGTACGTCTGTTACGCTACACATCATGCATGGATACAAATTAGTATGTCAATTATTGATATATTATAAATTCAACATAATTATTAATTTCGAATCACAATATTTAAAGGAATAATATTTTCACATATCAACGATAAGCATATCAAACCATGTACATGATGGGTAAGAGATCAGATTACACCTAAATTAAAGAATAAATAAATGATGGGTAAGTTGAAATGCACCAAATTAAATTAGAAAAATAAATAACAAAAAACGAATTTAGCATGTATTAACAAAGTTTTATTGACAACAAAAAACTACATAATTCATTCAAAAGTTACAAAGTTTCATAATTTAAAAAGATTTATGTTTTCTTGATAAGAGTCATTAGAATGTAGTTCAGTATTATTAATTATTAAAAAATAAAACATGTAAATTATTTATAACTTTAAAAATTATTAACTTAATCAAAATATGTATTATGTAATTATATCAAGATATAGAAAAATAAATGACATATATATGTATATTAAAATCGGTTCTTCGGTTCGGTCCAATTCGATTTGGTTCGGTCCCAATTCAATTCAGTTTTCGGTTTGAATAATTGAAAAATCTCCAGAACCAAACCAAAAAGAAATTTGGTTCAATTCGGTTCGGAGAAAGTCAAAAAGTCAATGGAAATTTTCGATTTGAAACTTTTTCAGCAAGGATTTCGGTCCGATTTCGGTAATCTTCGAGATCTGTACACAACCTTATATTTAATTAATTGATCTAGCTATCCATATGTCAAAAGAGAATCAATAAACAACTGAGTAGAAAACCATACCGAAGATGGAGCTAATCAGGTTTTTTTTTTTTTTATTATTCTAAGAAAGGAGGATAATTAAATAAATAATGAAACTATATTATTTAGAGTAACTCTCCCGTGCACTTGTTGTACATGTAATTCGCGGATCGGATCTGGGTCTGGGTTGAGCTAGATTCGTGCATTTTTTTCATCCTGGTCTTTATATTATATTAGTCATATTTTTATGTACAAATTATCATAACCCTAAAAATATGACTAACATAACATAAAGGTAGGACTAACATAACATAAAAATATGATTAACATAACATAAAAGAACAACATATGGGAGCAAATTTGGGTGAGTTTAGGCACACCCACCTAAGTGTGTGGGGGCAAATGCAAGCACGTGGATGCATGCTAGGGCGGGTTTGGATCGGATCAGATCGAGTGCATGGATCAGGTGCATAATTTTTTTTTATGTATTATTTATTTCACCTTGTCAAAAGACTCTGAATTATCTAATTCAGACTTTTCTGGTACTTGATGCAGACTTTGGAATATTTAGAAAATATATATTTTATAATCTTCTACATACGAAAATGCACCCATCATTAACTATGTCATATTAGTCTATCATATATTTCCTTTATTAATAGAAGTATATCTAAATCTAAGCAATATTATTTTTCTCCACAAAATTATCACCTAAATATATATATATATATATATATATATAATTTAATTACTACGCACCAATTGAATTGAAAGAAATTAGACATTTTCTTGTGATTCCCTATTTTTCTAAATTTTTTTAACATTTATATATTACACACAGACGGTATATATGTTGATATAGATTGATTGAATACTAATTACAATAAAATCCGATAAAATTTTGACTTAAATATAAAAAAACACGCACAATATTAAAATAACAATAGACTAATGATTATGATATAAATTTATACATATAAAGATTGGGGTAAAGATTGACTGCTTAACTACATTACAATATGAAAGATATTTTTTGTCAAAATTAATATAGAATTAGTTGAAACATTGTTCACTAATTTCTCTTAGCTACTCCCGCAAGTGTACGGTGTAGAATGTAGAAGTGGTGAGCAAGGTCGATCCTACAGAGACTGACTATCTAGACACTAACTAATTACTCAAACTCAATTCTCAGTTTTATCTAGGGAAAACAAATCACATTGATTGCAGATTAATTCAATAGAAAAGTAACCAAGCAGATAAATTCACTCAAGAATAACAGATATCTAAGACAGGTTCTAGGACATGCTTTCATCTAATTCTCATCAAAACATCACTTTAACCAATTCAAGTTCATTAATCAATCATCCTATATGAGCAATCACATATGTCGAATTAACAGCTCTCCCGAGTCAGTTAACCGGTTGATTATTATGCCGCCAAAGGTATCCCTACTCAATCTGATTGAAACATAACAACTCCCAAAAGTACCTAAGATTGATCTCTCATTACATAAATTCCTTAATCTCCCGATCTAAGTCTTTTTATGTATCATGTGTTTATTCTTCCATAATTAAATTTCATCTCCTGAATTTTGATCTAATTACTAAAACATGCTCAATTATTGGCCGGACAATCAAACAAGCAATCAATTCATAAACACACAAATAGGATAAACGATCACGAACTTTAAATTGAAATTAAAGATCCATCAAGATTCGAATTAAATTACTAACAAGCCCTAGAAACCTTAGAAAATTATGTCACGCCCCAGAACCTTTCGTTAAAAAATATCAGAGTTTTTTTTCTTTTTGGGCATGAAGAAAGAAAGGGAAAAAAGACGAACATGATAATAAATAGAAAGAAAATGGAGAGGATAAGAAACGGTACGCTTGAAACATCGGATATCACCGATAAATAAAGTTTTGAAACCTTACGCAGCGGGAAAACATCAGGATCCTTTACAAGGAAGGAGAAATACAATTTTCTTTTACAAACGTGGAACATCGTTTCATCATAGCTTTAAAACACAAAACAGAAGATGGACACAGCTGATAAGACACCCCTCTCTCTACGCATCATGAATCTCTTCATCTCCTGTAGGGTGAGTACAAAATAGGGGTGAGTGCGTTGAATACACTCATGGGGATACTTTCCAAACTTTAATATTATTAAGCCGTCCGCATATTAAACATATATAAAAGTTCAGCAAGTAGTCACAACATATAAAATGCATAGCACACAATGTAGAACACACGACTCTAAGAACACTCAACTATACTCGGTGCTTTTACGGGCCACCAATCCGTTCCTAACATATGGTGCTTTTACAGGCCACCAGTCCGTTCCTAACATATGGTGCTTTTTACGGGCCACCAGTTCATCCCTATCATGACGTATGGTGCTTTTTACGAGCCACCAGTCCACCCCTAACATGACGTATGGTGCTTTTTACGGGCCACCAGTTCGTTCCTAACATGACTTAGGACATCCGTCCACATCCATCATATTCATAAATTACGCTTGAATGTAGTAATCACAGCATATAATCACAACACGTAGAGTTCAACAGTTCATTTATCAATTATGGAAAACAGTAAACGTGTTGAGTTTAGAAGTTACCCCCACCTTGTTCGTTGGTTACCATGTGAGTAGCAAGGACCAAAGATCTGATAATTCAGAGCTCGAGTAGCAAGTACCAAAAGTCTGATACACAACTCCCAATCCCACAAGTAGCCTACATAAGTTATAATGTTTTTTAGATCCTTAATAATTATAATTAAAACTGAAAAAGACTTTGGTGGAAAAATAATCGTTAAATACGCGACGGATCTAAAGCTCTAAAGATCGGAGTGGAACAAACAAGATGGATAATCAATCCATGTAGCTGGGACGATAGAGAATGAAATTTGGGTTACAGCGGAAAAAGAATGAGCTCGTTCGGAGTTAAAACGAGCTCAAACGAAGCATTTTAGATTCAGGGGTACTTTGGTAATTTTGATCGAAAGGTGAGGAAGAGGGAACGAGTAGGGTCGCTACGGAAGAAAAATGAGCTCAATCGGAGTTAAAATGAGCCCAAACGGAGCATTTTAAGATTGAGGGGCGTTTTCGTAATTTTGGTCAAAGGGTTGACTTTGACCGGGCCCACGACCCTCGGTCAACGACATCTTGTCGGCGACGACTCGATGTCAACGTACGGTGGAGAAAACGGGGTTCGGATCGAAAACACGGCGTTGCGGGCGACATGGCACGCGCGTACCCGCCGGGCGCGCACGAGCGCGCGCGGCACCCGGCGGTCTCGGCAGCTGCCGAGTTTTCTCGGCAGCTCGGGTGACGGTCTCGGCGGGTGGGCGGCATTTCTCGGCAGCGTCGGGTGCGGGCTCGGCGGGTGTGCGGTGTTTCTCGGCAGCATCGGGTACGCGCCCGTCGGGTGCCGACGTGCCCCGTCGCTCGCGACGCCGTGTTTTCGATCCAAACCCCGTTTTCTCCACCGTACGACAACATTGAGTCATCGCCGACGAGATGTCGTTGACCAAGGGTCGTGGGCCCGGTCAAAGTCAACCCTTTGACCAAAATTACAAAAATACCCCTTAACCTAAAATGCTCCGTTTGAGCTCGTTTTAACTCTGATCGAGCTCATTCTTTTTCCGTCGTGACCCAAATTTCATTCTCTATCATCTCAGCTTTATGGATTGATTATCCATTCTTATTTCTTCAACTCCGATCTTTAGAGCTCTAGATCCGTCGCGCATTTAACGATTATTTCTCCGCCGAAGTCTTTTACAACTTTAATTATAATTATTAAGGATCTAAGAATATTGTAACATATGTAGGCTATCAGTTGGATTGAACTTTGAGACACGAGATTTGAGATATCCGATCGTTGGTACTCGCTAATCACGTGGTAACCACCGAACAAGGTGGGGGTAACTTCTAAACCCTAAATACCTATGTTTCTATTATTAAATGCTTGAATGACGGTTACATGTTATGTGAAACTACTGTTTATAAAACGATTCTTAATCCTTATGCTGTATGAATATAAGATTTGCGAAATGTTGAAGTTCATGTGTCGTGCTTACACATTACGGTTTATATGGATATACATGCATGTCATAACTATGCTACGAAGGGACTTCGGTCCATAACTGTGCTATGAAGGGACTTCGGTCCATAACTGTGCTACGAAGGGACTTCGGTCCATAACTGTGCTACGAAGGGACTACGGTCCATAACTGTGCTACGAAGGGACTTCGGTCCATAACTGTTCTACGAAGGGACTACGGTCCATTTCTGTGCTACGTGTCTCTATGTTATGTGTCATGCATTTCTACGCGCTGGCTTTAATTCTTGTAATTGTAAGTGTTCAAAAGACAACTGTTTAATGAACGTTAAAACATGAAATTACTCCCACGAGTGTATTCAACGCACTCACCCCTATTCTGTACTCACACTATAGGAGATGAAGAAAATTACGATGCGTAGAGAAATGGGTGTCTTATCAGCTGTGTCCTTTTCCGGATTTGCCTTTTAAAGCTATAATGATCGTTTGTAATAGAAAACTGTATTTCTCCTTCTTTGTAGAGGATCCTGATGTTTTTCCGCTGTGTAAGGTTTCAAAACTTTATTTTTTGGTGATATCCGATGATTCAAGCGTACCGTTTCTTATCCTCCCCCTTTTCTTTCTATTTATTATCATGTTCGTCTTTCTACCCTTTCTTTTTTCACGCCCAAAAATGAAAAACTCTGATATTTTTAAGTGAAAGGTTCTAGGGCGTGACAAATTAGCTAGATATGATGATATACAAACTCATAGACAAGATTGGAAATATCATATCTACTAATATCTAACAAAAGAAGAAAAGATAGAAAAAATTCTATTAGACAATCTCGCGATTTCTCAATCTCTTGAATTCTTCTTCAAATCCTCGCGATGCTTCTCAGACTATCGTGTTCTTCTCTATGAATCTCTCTCTTAATTTTTCTCTCTTTCATGTTGAGTATTTATATGGTTTTGGGAGTCTTCCAAGTGAAGTAAGAGGTGAAAACACTCCAAGAAAACCAAAATTGTATGAGTTCTTATTCACCCGGGCATGTCGTGCCCCATAGCACGGTCGACCATGCCCTACCAAGAGGTCACTGGCGTTTTCTCAGAGTTGACCGTGCCCCACGGCACGGTCGTGCCCCGTCACTGTACAATGGCGCACGGTTGTGCCCCGTGGCACGACCAAATTGTGTGCCACCAATTCTTCCACGTGATCTCGTATTTCAACTCCTATTCTTCCTCGTTTTTCCATGATTCATTCCTTGATCATCAATTACACTTGAAACTTGCACTTTTCTCATCAAAATCATGAAACTAAGCACAAACACATCAAATGCAACTTATACAATATAATATCAGAAATCACCATAAAAACGTATATAAACATATTCACATGAATACATAAACATACGCAAAAATACGTGAGAAACGACACTTATCAAATCCCCCAAACTTGAACTGTTGCTCGTCTTCGAGCAACATTAACTACTCAAACGACACTCCTAAAGAGAACTAAGCAAACAACTAGAAGAAACACGAACCATGAATTTAAGTATCAAAAACTATAGAACATATACACCTAATTGATATCAAAAATTTATCCAAACTTCTAATAAATACTTCAAACAATTCATAACCATTTACTTTCAAGGAGTAATGAACCTTACAAGGTAACAGTGTATCACTCAAGCTCAAAAGTGTTTAAAAATAGAACGTGTATACGCTCAAATCGATAAATCAAGTAAAACCTACCATAAGCTTGCAAATCGTCTCACTTCTCCACCACGTTTGTACATGTGAATATTAAGAATCAAAAAGGACTTTATTTGGACGCAATGAGGCTCTTTGGACAGGGTAGGAAAAATTTGGGATAAAAGTGACTAATCAAATAGATATTTGAAGCTCATCCACAGATTTCAACTCAAACCATGAATTTTTCTATCTTCATGAGATCTTTTCAAATGACCACTTTTCTCAAAACATGAGTTCCAGAGATATGTCAAAAATTAATTATTCAATTGAGTTCCAGAAAAGACACAACTCAACAAAATGTCTAAAACATATCAAAAATAGGCACAACTCATGCAAAAAATTTCCTTCCAACAATCACCTCTTCAACCCAAGTATATATTATTTTTCTCTTTTTCATCATCACACTTGGTCTTTCTTTCTTTTCCCATCATTTTTCCATCATTTTATCTTGATATTCTCCACCAAATTCTTTCTCCAACTCCACATATACTTTCCATTATATTTATACTCCTTTCACCCATCACTTCTCAATTGAGCTTCAAAATCATAGGTAGGTAGGCTCAAAATAAAAGTTGTGGTAGTTTACCCAATTAATTGACTAATCAAAGAATAAGGCTTAAAGGCTCAACAGGGCTAACTAAGGAAATATATCGAATTTGGTGAGAAATTATTTGGCTAAGTGACTAATCAGAGCAAAGATGGTCTTATATCATTTTCAAAAATTCACACGTACTTGTAGTCTCGAAGGAGAAACCATAGCAAGTTCTAGAGGTATATACAAGACAATCGATAACCACACAATCAAAAAAATAAGACTTGGTGTAATATCAAGTAAAGGCTAAAATCTCACAAGCTTATTTTCATACTCCTCAAAACTACACAATCATTGCATGCTCAAATATATTCACCAAAAATTCAGAACAAACTCTCAACTTCAATCAAGCAATATATCCCTACGTTCATTTTACTCAATTCATGTTTCTTATTACTTCAAGAATTCACTTCATATCTCCTAATCACAAGATCATCTATCATCCTAAAACAAAATAATAAATATGCTAAAGCAATAAACCTACAATGCAACTAATCATGTAATGCAAACCATCCCCCCAAACTTAAAGTCGACAATTCCAAAGAAGACTCAAAAACTTGGAAAGAATGACTAATTGGGTTGTCTCCCAAGTAGCACTAAGTTTAACGTCTTCAGTCGGACGAGATGAAAACATACCTTTTATAGAGGAAAATTTTCCTTGATCTCCACATCAAATGTTATCTGACGGCTGGGCACAGTCGACCGTGCTGTACAGCACGGTCGTGCCCCATTATCCAGAACCTTTTCTCTATCGGGCACGGTCTGACCGTGCACCATAGCACGGTCGTGCCCGGTCTTTTTCTCTTCGATACCGCTTACGTCTTGCCATTTTCTCGTCTTTCTATGACACATCTTCATTGGTATTTCTTGATCCTCTCCACAAGCACCCACTACATCCACAAAATCGCAGTTCTCATTTCCATCATGGAATGGCATGTCCTTGTAAATTTTGAACAAAATGTGTTCATCATTTACTCTCAACGTAAGCTCTCATTTTTGCACATCAATCAGTGCTTGTCCCGTGGTTAAGAATGGTCGTCCTAAAATCAGGGGCACATCATGATCTTTCTCCATGTCGAGAACCATGAAATCCACTGGAAAGATGAATCGATCCACTTTTACGAGCACATCCTTAATGATTCCCTTGGGGTAAGTTATTGTCCTATCCGCTAATTGCAATGAGATTGTGGAAGGCTTCACGTCATCAAGACCAAGCTTCTTGAAGATGGACAGCGGCATCAAATTTATACTTGCTCCAAGGTCACACAAAGCCTTTTTAAAACTTGATCCTCCAATTGCGCAAGGAATTGTGAAGCTCCCTGGGTCCTTAAGCTTTTGTGGCAGCTTTTGTTGCAAGATTGCACTGCACTCCCCTGTGAGATTCATTCTTTCATAATCTGCTATCTTCCTTTTCTTTGACATTACATCCTTCAAGAATTTCGCATAGTTCGACATTTGTTCCAAAGCATCTGCAAAAGGAATGTTAATGTGAATTTTCTTAAAAATTTCCAAAAATTTAGAGAATTGAGCATTTAGCCTTTTCTTTTGAAAACGTTGAGGAAAAGGAAGCGAAGAAATTGTAAATGGAAGTGAAGGGTTAGAATTTGATTTTGGTTTCTCAGCCCCTTTTTGTTTGACTTCATCTTTCTTTTTCTCCATCACTTCTTCTTCCTCCTTCCTTTCACTTTCATCTTCCTCTGCCACTGGCATGCTTGGCCTCTCGTATTCCGTTCCACTTCTCAATTGAATTGTCAAACACTGCTCCCTTAGATTCACTTCAGTGGTGCTTGGATATTGACCCTTTTTATGTTGATTCCCTATGTATTCGGAAATCTGCCCGATTTGTAACTCCAAGGCCTTCATCCATGCATCAAGTCTTTTTTCAATCCTTGTGAATCTATCTCGTGATTCGTTCACAAATGCACCCACCAAATCTTCTAGTGTCGACTTCTTTAGTTCATCGATAACTCCATTCGTAATAGAAAAACCCGAAGGGGGTTGCAGAACATTCCTATTATTTGCATAAGAGAAATTTTCATGATTCGTCTATACTGATACATACCCCTATTTCGGAAGTTTTGGTTGTTGTAATTTTGCCCATTCACATAGTTGACATCTTCTACTTGCTCTTGTTGGGTGAAATCACATCCTCGACTCCTTACACTTCCTACGTTTTGAGTTTGAACCTTTGCCAGCGCAGATACTTAATTTGTGAGAACTGCTATTTGTGAGGATAAAACGGACAACTGGTCTTGACTTTGAATCTCCGTCATTTTCCTATACGTGTTCCTTTCCGACGGCCATTGGTAGTTGTTTGTTTCCATTTCCTCCAAAATATATATTGCATCCTCCGGATTCTTTACTAACAAAGCTCCTCCTGCCGCTGCATCAATCATTGCTCTCGTTGATCCAAACAGTCCATTGTAAAAAAAACAGACTTGTTGATCTTCAGGAAATCTATGCTGAGGACATCTTCTTAACATATCTCTGAATCTTTCCCAAGCTTCGCCCAAGGACTCCCCATCAAATTGCTTGAACTGTGTGATCTCACTTTTCAACTTCAACATCTTACTTTGTGGAAAATACTTAAATAGAAACTTACTACTTAATCCATCTCACGTAGTAATTGAACCTGGAGGGAGTGAGTTGAACCACAGCTTCACTTTATCTCTTAAAGAGAAAGAAAACAATCGAAGTCTTATGGCATCATCAGAAACACCATTCAACTTGATCGTATCGCACACTTCAAGAAACTGCGCCAGATGCGCATTAGGGTCATCTAAAGGGCCACCCCCAAACTGATTCTGCTGAACCATATTAATCAGAGTCGGCTTCAACTCAAAATTATTCACTTGAATAGGTGGTCGCACAACCCCCTTCCATTTTGTTTTGGTTGAAAATAGTCTCTGAAGGCTCTCTGAACACCAACTGGTGGTACTTGGTTCATTCATCCATCAACACCTTGATTGTTTGGTACTTGCACTACTGGATTATCTTCAGCCATCTGAGTTTGAGAGAATAGTTGCCTTCGTGTTTTACTACGTCTGCACGTTGCTTCAATCTCCGAAACTAGTGCAATCAGCTTCGCCTTTTTAGAGCAAGTGTTCATGCGCAATCTGAAAACACCTAAAAGACAAGTATCAGATACTCTCTAAAAATCAGAAAAATAAAAATAAAAACAAATAAAAATAAATCCTAGACTAAAAATAAAAATGAAATTCGAATATTAATTATCCTAAACTCTAGTCCTCGGCAATGGCGCCAATAACTTGTTCACTAATTTCTTTTAGCTACTCCTACAAGTGTACGGTGTAGGATGTAGAAGTGGTGAGCAAGGTCGATCCCACAGAGACTGGCTATCTAGGCACTAACTAATTACTCAAACTCAATTCTCAATTTTATCTAGGGAAAACAAATCACACTGATTGCAGATTAATTCAATAGAAAAGTAACCAAACAGATAAATTCACTCAAGAATAACAGATATCTAAAACAGGTTCTAGGACATGCTTTCATCTAATTCTCATCAAAACATCACTTTAACCAATTCAAGTTCATTAATCAATCATCCTATATGAGCAATCACATATGTCGAATTAACAACTCTCCTGAGTCAGTTAATCGGTTGATTATTATGCCACCAGAGGTATCCCTACTCAATCTGATTGAAACATAACAACTCCCAAAAGTACCTAAGATTGATCTCTCATTACATAAATTCCTTAATCTCCCGATCTAAGTCTTTTTATGTATCATGTGTTTATTCTTCCATAATTAAATCTCATCTCCTGAATTTTGATCTAATTACTAAAACATGCTCAATTACCGGCCGGACAATCAAACAAGCAATCAATTCATAAACACACAAATAGGATAAACGATCACAAACTTTGAATTGAAATTAAAGATCCATCAAGATTCGAATTAAATTACTAACAAGTCCTAGAAACCCTAGAAAATTAGCTAGACATGATGATAAACAAACTCAGACAAGATTGGAAATATCATATCTACTAATATCTAACAAAAGAAGAAAAGATAGAAAAAACTCTATTAGACGATCTCGCAATTTCTCGATCTCTTGAATTCTTCTTCAAATCCTCACGATGCTTCTCAGACTATCGTGTTCTTCTCTATGAATCTCTCTCTTAATTTTTCTCTCCTTCATGTTGAGTATTTATATGGTTTTGGGAGTCTTCCAAGTGAAGTAAGAGGTGAAAACACTCCAAGAAAACCAAAACTTTACGAGTTCCTGTTCACCCGGGCACGATCGTGCCCCGTCACTGTACAATGGCGCACGGTCGTGCCCCGTGGCACGACCAGATCGTGTGCCACCAATTCTTCCACGCAATCTTGTATTTCAACTCCTATTCTTCCTCGTTTTTCCGTGATTCCTTCCTTGATCATCAATTACACTTGAAACTTGCACTTTTCTCATCAAAATCATGAAACTAAGCACAAACACGTCAAATGCAACTTATACAATATAATATCAGAAATCACCATAAAAATGTATATAAACATATTCACATGAATACATAAACATACGTAAAAATACGTGAGAAATGACACTTATCAAACATATTTTATTGATACTTTAAATAACAAATTAATTGATAAATGCTTTAATTTTAAAATATTTTAAATAAATTTGAATATGTCATTGATATAAGTTTGACCTTTTTAACATCTTATAAAATTTGTTCATTTAATTTAATTATTTGGAATTTGAGCTTATAAATTATATATATATATATATATATATATATTTGATTTCTTTGATTTTTCTATATTCTATGGCATATAAATCAACCTTTGAGAGATGAAAATTTAAGGTAGTTAACTTAAAAGATCAAGTTATTGTTTTTATTTAATCTGTCAAAATATATGTTGCAATTTTGTGTATTTATTTACATAATTATTAGTTTTTTTTAAACTTATGGTTTATTTCATAATTCCTAGATTTATTTAGTTAATTTAAGTAATTTTCAGAGTTTAGATGTTCAATTTTATTTGATAAGTTTTAGGTTTTTGAATGATTTTGATTTATTGCGTTTTATTCAAATTTTATTTTAATTTTTTAATTTATTTAGAATTATTTCATGTTTATAAATAACTTGGAGATATTATTTAATAATTATAAATTTATCAAATAGTTGTAGATTTTCTATTTATTTTTTTTATAATGTTTTAGCTTCTTCAATGAAAGAAATATCTTATCATGTGAAGTTCATATTCTAATATTGTAAGAATATAAATTTAATGTAAGTTGGTCAGATGTATTATATTTCATATGACCTTTAAAACAAACTATATATTCTATACTATATAGTATAATATAGATATTAACAATATATAATAAAAATCGAAAAAAGTCAATTTATACACAATCTTTCTGAATATCATATGGGAATTATTCTATATAAATAAAAATGTATTTTTTCTATTATAAATACACAATTTTATTTTGACAAAATATTTAATATTAATTATATTAGTAAAAGAAGTGTTGATGTGCACCTATATAGATATATAAATGTAGTGACTAAATCACCCACCATATAGAATAAAAATTATAGACTAAAATAATAGAGTCCAATTTTACTTTTGTACAACTATTTTATTTTTCATGATCAATATTTTTATATTAAAATTATAACAATTTTTTGTATTGAATCTCTTTGCTTATTTTTTAAACCTTTTTTTAAATTAAAGTACAAAATTTAAGAAAATTGATCTATACTTTTATTAAAAAACGTTGTAATTGAGAAATTCTAATTTTAAGACATCAAAACTAATGGTATGATAACATTAGAGTTTTTAGTTTGGAGTAATAAATTTTATGTCATTACAAATATCTTATTGAATATATCTTTGAATTTTTTTTCCAGGCAAATTGTGACAAATACAATTAATTAGTAAAATAGTCTGACAATGTATGATGAATATAGGAAACGCTAAAAACATTTAAATGACATGGGTACTAGATTAAATTGAAATAACTTTGAACAACTATAATATTGTTTGATCATGCATGGATCATATGAGTACCAAATACAACACTTGAATTTATTTCAGAAAATTACAACACTTGAATTTATATGCTCATGGATCATACGAGTACCAAATAAGACTAAATTTTTCTTAAATTAATATTTACATCATACATGAAATATTTAAATCATATTATCATATGCATCACACAGGTAAAAAATTAGATTGTAATTACACTCAAAATATTTATTATTTATGTGTTCAATATTTTCATATCAAAACATTAAAATAATAAAATTTAGAGTTGCTCTCTTGTACAACCGTCTCATGTGTGACGAGACACGACCTTTAGAGTTGCTCTCTTGTACAACCGTCTCATGTGTGACGAGACCGCGCACGGTCGTCTCCTGGGGCACGGTCAACCGTGCGCCACAACAAAAAAAAATACATACTTATAGTCCTAAAAAACATACTTAGAGCTAAAAATCACATACTTGTGTAGCGCACTATCGACCGTGCCCCATACCATGTGCTACACATGTTGTGTATTGTTGCGCACAGTCGAACTGTGCCCCACAACACGACCGTGCGCGGAAAAAAAATCACATATTTAGAGCTGAAAACCACATACTTAGAGCCGAAAATGACATACTTGTACACTGTTGTGGCGCACGGTTGACCGTACCCGGGGCACGTCCGTGCACGGTCCTGTCGCACTGTGCGCGGTCCCGTCGCACCGTGCAACGATTGCACACAAATTTTTTTCTAAAATTTATATATTCGTGCATCGCATGAGACCCGTACTTGTAAGTGTACGTGATAAAATTTTCCTAATGTTGTTATTCTTGCCATTAATAATTTGTAAGTAGAGATATGCATCGATTGGTTAGACTGCTTAATTGAAGAAACAACTACATAAAAAATCGAATCGAATTGAAAGAATGTTAACTGAACATAAATCAAGTGGTTTGGTTCTATAATCGATTGGACCGAGAAAAAGTGATTCTACCTCCTTGACGTTGAGAAATGGACAATAGAAATGTTGTATATAGATGCATTTCTGTTTAAATTTTTCTGTAAATCAATAGTATTATCTCTCACAAACTATGTATGTTTTTATTTTCAAATTTTTCATATACTTGCATACATATTAGGTAGAGTATATAATTTTAACAATTGTTATTCATAGATTATTTCTATATTCAACAAAATGTATAATCTATAATAATATTAGGAATATATCATTGTAACTTATAAATGACTGTCAATGCACAGATGGATTACTAATAAGTTTAATGAAACAGAGTAAATTTAGTTATTTACAAATTCTATTAGAATTAAATGAACTGTTGAACCAAAGGGACCTATAACACTTTAATTATACTGGGGTTAGTGTATTCGAGATTTTTTATTAAATATATCGATCAAACTTAACATTAAAGTAAAAATGAATATTAAAAATTCAATTAAAGTAAAATTGAACATTAAATTTATCCTCATAAATATCAAGAAATAAAAGATAAGGATATGCTCTACTAACAAAGAAATTGATGGCAATGTTTTTCTCTTCTTAGACTTTTAGGCCCTGTACTGTCACATTTCTTGGGCCTGGTGGCCCATGATGATCAGCCCATCATTGTCACTTATTCCACAGTCTTTCACTCTCCCAAAAATGGTAATGGGACGAGGTAGGATGGATAGTTAGAATATCTAGGTTCGTCATGCATTCCCAATAATGGGTTAATCCTAACCCGTGCCTTGCAATGGATAGGGGACAAATGAACATTTGTCCCGCGCCATGTCTTGTGTGGGGTAGATCCACCCATTCTACTTCGTTTATATGAGTTTTTTTTACGATGTTTAAACAATAACAAAATCAATATATTCTAAGAACTTCATACATTAACACTAATAATAAACATATATGTAGAAATGCAAAAGTAAGTTGATTGTAACTAATTTAATTTTATCTAATGAGATTTATTATAAAATAATTATAATTTTTTCAGCAAATCACATCTTTAATCATAATGAACATTTCAAATAAGATAAAATTAAAATAATTACAATTAAATTATATATATTTTTAAATACATGTATATTAAATATATATTAAAATATATATTTATATATGTATATATATCATATACATTGTGGGGCATGGGGTGGAGCATAAGGGCATCCCCAATGGTTGGGTAGAAGGTGACGTGGAGGAGGGATTAAAATCTTGGGGTTGGGTAGAGATTGATGGGAGAGAGAGGTTTAGTTAGAAAAGAAGAAAATGGGTAGAGAAATCTCTACCCAGGAAGAAGGAGAAAAAAGTGGGGAGAAGTGGGCCATGTTTGAATTTTATTTTATTTTTTTAAATTATTTTGCATTTTTTTGGCAATTAGTCGTTCCCAATTTGCAGGTATTGTTCGTTAAACCCTAAAAATTATAGGATTTAACGAACAAAAGCCCTAAAATTTATAAACGAACAAAACCCTATTGTTCGTTAAACCCTATAATTTTTAGGTTTTAACGAACAAATATTGTTCGTTAAACCCTAAAAATTATAGGGTTTAACGAACAAAACTCTCTTTAATTGCATATTGTTCGTTAAACCCACATGATAAATTGTTCGTTAAACCCGCATGATAAATTGTTCGTGAAACCCACATCACTAAATTGTTCGTGCATATTGTCTTCACTAATTGCATGTCATTAATTGCATGTATAATACTATGATTACTTTTTATATATTTTATTATTTTTAAATATTTTATAAGGTTGGTTGTTTCCAATAAATTTTATAATTTATTATTGAATTTTATTTAATAGTTTACTAAATTGAATACATATTTAAAATTTAAAAAAATATTTAAATTTTGGCAATTATTATGAATTTTTATTTATTATAGAATAAAATTATAAATAGAGATGGTAGATTAATAAAAATATAATAGATACATGAGTGATTTGAGATTGGGACCCATGAATAGTTATTTTTTAGGTAGAATGGTTGGTGAGGTATTTATTTAAAGGTATGTGTTTTTTTACTTTTGAGGTGGCAGTGATGTGGCACAGAAAAATCTTCTTTTTGGGTTTATCCATTGGAGATGCCCTAAAGAAGATCCAAACCCTCCATATCCTTAGAACGGGGTGAGCCTAACCCACCCCAAAGGCCTCGAATCAAATCTGATACCCCTACAGGTTGGATCCAAATTGTCATCTCTACTCTCGCTTCATACCTCAAATAAATTTAAATATGGACAACTATGATCTTCTCTCTTCATACCTAAAATAAATTCAAATGTCTGACATAATATAAGCTCAAGATTCTTATGTGATAAACAAAACAAATTGAAGAATCAAAGTAATGATAAAACATAGTTTCCGAAATCCTATAATTTTAATGCACAAATATATATATATATATTAAACATCTCATGGATATCTTTATATGAGATGAATGTCTGTTAGTCAAAATATCAGTCAACGTATGTTAAACCAATCAATATCGATAAATGTGGTCAATATGGGTCAACATGACCAATTTACAGGTCAAGACAGTCATGAACGTGTAAATAATACATGTAAAAGTATTAGTTTCATGGCTCAAAGAATCATGCTTATCCATTAGATATATGCACACATATGTCATATATCTAATAATTCAAATATTCTATGTATTTCAATATAATGAAATAATTAACTTGAATTAAATTTAAAATAAATGTGTCACTCGAACATTACAATATTTGATAAGTTATATATTTAAATTATTTATAATTAGATCTCGTGAGGTGAAATATCATAATTAGGACCTATCTTTCAAAATAGATTTAAGAATATCATATTATTATCAACAATCCATAATAAAAATTTAAAATATAATCCGGTTTTAGTCATAAAAAAATTGTTAGTATTAATTTTGATGTTCTTACATTATAACTTAAATTTAATAGAGATTTATATATCATATATTATTTATGTCAAAAATATATATATATATATATATTTTATCAAAGTTGGGTTTTGAAAAAAAATATTAAAGTTAGAAAACTAAAACACTAAGGGCTCGATTGGTTGGCGGGTTTAGGTTGGTTTCGAATTATAAACCAACCTAAACCCGTGATTGGTATGAAGGTTTACGGCCCGAAAAATTGGGCCGGTCCGGGCTTACAAATCGGGCTTATGGCTTACAAATCGGGTTTATGGTGGGTTATTTCCCCTTTTCTAAACCCATCAATTTTAGTGGGTTTAATGTTGTATGAATAGTAATTATTGTTCAATTACCAAACTGCCCTCACTGTACATAATTAATTATTTTATTATTTTTTGGGGCAAGGGCAAAACAGTCTTTTAACTAATTTAATCAGTTTAAACAAACATATCAATCACTCAATAACAATTAAACTCATATTTACAAACACCATAATCATGCATACCAATCACCAATTTAACTCAAACCTACCTTTACAAACCTACATACCAATCATCCAAAAAGTGTTATTTTGTCTTCGATGAACAGTAAAAGCCCGAAAAGCCCAACCAACCTAAACAAACCCAACCTACGAACCAATCGAGCCCTTAGGGTATGTTTGGATTGGGGGTTTAGGTTGGTTTCGGTTTATAAACCAACCTAAACCCCCATTTGGTTTAGGGGTTACAAGGTGGGATAATAAGTTGGGCCCGGAGGATTGGGAGGTTTATCAATTTGGGCCCGTGTGTAGCGCCCCGGATCAAAACGAGCATAATTTATTAATTAAATATTTTAACGTACGACTTGATAATTACGTGCGTATATTTTGACTGTCTAATTAATTATGTGCGTTTCAGATACGTGTTTAACGCATGACTTAGATGGATAATTTCCATGGACATGGTGTATAGAATATTTTTATACCATAAGATGCGTCTTGGAAAGACAAGAAAATAGAAACGAACTAGGGGTCAATCGGAGACCCGTAGCTCGAACGGTGATGGAAAGAGCAAAACCTGAAGTTTCGGAAAATCGGAAGATATTTACGGTGAATGGAAACGAAGATATTTACGTGAATAGTAATTTGGAAAAGTCAACTGATGAATAGTAACGGAGATATTTTGGATGAATAGTGATCCGGATATTTTCGGTGAATAGTAATTTTCGGAAATCTATAAATAGGAGCTCACCCCAGTTCATTTTTATCACCGTTTCTTCGATCGAGCCAAAACCGATGAAAACACGTAAGTCCTTCTTTCTCATCTTTTCATTTTCGTCTTTCTATTTCCGGCGCGCCGCCGCCGGCCGGTCGCCAAAAAATTTCAACATTGTCTGAATCAGACGATTTTCGCACACGACGTTCGTCTCGATGAGATGAATCTAGGATAGGTCTCGGATTTCAAATCCGATTTCTCGTTTGCCGGAAAACGGCGAAAAACAGCCTTGAAACCCTAACCCCAACCCTTGCACCACCCTTTCTCTCTCCTCTGTTCTTTCTCTCTCCACCGCGCCGGAGAAGTTGCCGGAGATCGCCGGAGGTCGTGGCCACACGCTGGAGTGTCGGCGCCGCCGTGGGTGGCGGCGCAGGAGATGGACAGTGGGTGAATATATATGTATGCATGCATGTGTGTATGATGTATGGTGTGTTGGTGTGTGTTGTGTGGCTCGCTGTTGGAGGCGGTGCCGGGGGGCGCCGCCGTGGAGAAATGAACGACCGGCGACGGGAGATCGCTGGTGAGGTGGAGGAGGAGGTAGCCGACGGCTGGTGTCCGCCGGCCAGAGAGATAACAGTGTGTGTGTGTAAATCACGTGTGTGTGTGTGTTGAAGCATGCATGTATATAAGGCTGTGTTGGTGTGTTGTGCTGGCCAGAATGGGTTGCCGGCGACGGGGGGTCGCCGGCGGAGGTACTGGGAGTGGTCGCCGGTGACGGAAAGTCGCCGGCCGGAGTTTTGGTTGAAGTTGGAATTTTGGAAAAAATGTGACTTCGAAGGGTTTTGCGACGAAGTTACCAGGTACTATTCATGCCGGAATCCGGCGATGGACGACCGGAAGTGGTAGCCGGCGGTGCGAGGTATCCGGCGAGGTAGGTGGTGGTGGCTGGAGGCGGCGCCGCCGCGCCGGGCGACGCCGGGAAGGTGGCGCGTTGAACAACCACCATCGGGAAAATCTGGGCAAGGCTGGCCAAGAAAACTCGACCAGCCGTCGAGCCATGCACCCGCTGCCGAGAAATCTCGGCAGCTGCCGAGACGGGACACGACGCTGCCGAGAAAACTCGGTAGCTGCCGAGCCATGCGCCTAGCCGCCGGGTTCGCGCGTGCCGACGTGCCCACGACGCCGTTTTTCCGATCCGAATCCCGTTTTCTTTCTGTCGTTCATCCGTATTGAGTCGTCGATGACGAGACATCGTTGATCGGGGTCCGTGGGCCCGGTCAAAGTCAACCCTTTGACCAAAATTACCATTTTACCCCTAAACCTAAAATACTCCGTTTGAGCTCGTTTTAACTTCGATTGAGCTCATTCTTTTTGCGTTGCGATCCTTATTCCAATTCCTATCATCTCAGACCTTTAGACTTGACTTTCAGCCTTGTTTCCAAAATCCCAATCTTTAGATCGATCGATCCGTCGCGTATTTAACGACCGATTTCCAACGGAACCTTTTACAGCTTTATATATAATTTATTAAGGATCTAAAGGACGTCATAACTTATGTAGGCTACTTGTTGAGTTGAGCCTTGTGATATCGGATCCTCTAGTACTCACTTGTGAAATCTGATCCGCCGATACTCGTTCACGTGGTAACCACTATACGAGGTGGGGGTAACTTCTAACTCTTAATGTGTTTACAGCTTTCCCTATTATGAAGCATGAATGAGGAATACTAAATGTTGTGAACATACGTGTTGTGCTATACTATAAACTGTGAAAGGACTTCGGTTCACATTGCATGTTCGGAGAGTCCTACGGGACTGTAAAAAATCATCTCCCTCCCTTCTACTACTCTATTGAGGTTTGGTGGTCCTCATGAATTACACCAGCGGTATTGAGACTGTTTCATAGGGTAAGACGGGTTGTTCCCGCACCTATCCTTCTTATCATTTCTAATATTTGTTATGCATTTTACATGCTATGACTTTGTGTCGATTGTTATAAGATGCAGACTTTATCCCCACGAGTGTATTCAACGCACTCACCCCCTTAATCTGTACTCACACTACATGAATTGTTGAGCATGATGAACCCTAGATGGAGAGAGAGGTGGTGACGCTTTTGAATCTGTGATTTTAGGATGTATCGCACAAACATTTTCAAAATAATATGTTATAAGTTTATTCACGTTTTGTAATTATTTTTGAGTATACGGTGAACGTGAGATCCTGATGGTTTATTCCGCTGCGTTAATATGTTGTGTATATTTTATCGGTATTGAGACCGAACATTATTGGTCGAGGCCATTGTTGATATGTGAAAGATTCGCATCGTCCCTCATCTCTTTCTTCTGTCGTCTCTAATCCCCTTCTTCTGTCGTCTCTTACTATTTTCTTCTTCACGCCCAACAGTAAAACTCTGATAAAATACGAAAAGAAAACGGGGCGTGACACTGTGTGATTTGCATGGCTAGAATTCAGGTTTATAAACCCACCAATTTTGGTGGGTTTAAAACAAACCAAACAGTAACATATTGTGAACCCCAAAATACCCTTGCTTTTTTTAATGAAAGGACGTATTTGCCCTTATATATCCTAAGAACCTCCAATATGCCATTAGATATAAGACCCAAAACCACGGTTTCCTCCCAATTCTGCAAACCCTAGTCTTCGTCTGATTTTGCAATACCCTCTCTCATTCTAGTTTTCATCACCAGAAACCTGACGATCAATCCTGAGATGCCAGCTGTCAATCAGAGTAGAAAGTCGAGGGAGTAGATTGCAAGGTGCCACACGCTTATCAGTTAAATACCGAAGATAGGGCAGAGATATCTCCACCACGACCCACATCTGGAAAAGTAGATCGGAGTTTGTGGTTTTGGCGTAAGTGTATTCACCCTAATTTCTTGGTTTTGGCCGCATTATTTTCCCCCTATTATTAATGTAGGTAAAAATCTTTCTACAAGTACCTGATTTCTCTGTTTGATGAAAGAAATGAAGATATGATTCTCTTTTTCGATGCAAGCTCATAGATAGGCATATTAAGGGTGAAACGGTTCGAAGATTTCATACAGTAACAAGAGTTGAAAGGTATTTTTGAGGCATCAAACTCTACAAAATATCTAATGGGACAATGTTTTTATTTCAAAATGATGCAATGGATAACTGTAGTCTGTGATTATTTTCCTACCCACAAGGTTTGATTTCTCTTAACATTGCACATAAATGGGATATTGTATATCATTTTCTACAATAGGTTATAAGTTGTTGGGGTTGTCTGTCAAATTGTACCTGTATTGAAAGTTGTAATCTTTTTGCATCGGATTAAAGTTTTTGTGATTATGTTTGCATTTGTTGGGTAAGCTTTCATGTGTATTGTGCTTTTTTTGGATGAAAATCAGTTTTGCATCTGATTTTGGATTAAAGTGCATGTGTCTTTAGTTTTGCTTAAGGAAGATTATAGATTTAGTTTAGAGTTGCATGCTAATTTCTGATGTAGTTTTTCTTTTTATGCTTTACCAATTCCATGAATTGTTTGCTTATATTACATATCCCTACCACTAAGTATGTATTACCATATCGCATTTCCAAAATTTATTCGTGGAATTTCTGTTATTTTGGAAAAAAAAATTTGTCTTGCATGATATCTAGCCTTCAAGTTGTGGTCTGCCTTTACTTTTAAGATTCATTCAGATATTTGTATATGCATGCCCTTTTCATGGTAAGCCATTTTCTAGGGCATTTTTTGATACCCCAAAACCAACAAAGGCAAAAAGTAGTTCCGTGAGATAATCAACAAGGACCTGTTCTTGCTATGTTATATTTTCAGTGACTAACTGAGTAATTACTTCTCGAGCTTATTAGCAGTCTCGATGTTCTGGACGCGGATTGGTATTGGTGCCGACTTTATCTTATTGGCCTCTTTAACATTTCTCTATTTAATCTATTCTCATTACATTGAGATGACATCCACAAAAAGAAAAAACACAAGGCATCAATTTTTAGAACTTTAATCTAAATGTTGGTCCATGATTTGCAATGGAACTATTAACAATGGAGGTTTCCGTGCTCTTTAAATGTGTACGTTTAGTACAACAACTTTGTGCATGTAAGGATTTTACACATTAATTACATCATCAATGCAAATTCTGTCAATGAAATTGCATATTTCAATTTGTCCTAACTGTTATGTGTTGTACTATTGCTTGGATGCAGTTTGGAATTAGGCTGTAAGGAATCCATTTCGCGTTTATTGGTGATAACCCGGTGTTTTGCTTGCTCAAACAGGTTAGTGATGTGCTTTGATGGTAAATATCACTTATTTAGTTACTTTTCTGTGTTGCATAGACGAATGTGAAGTCATTCAATTAGGATTGGATTTTGTTGTTGTAGTTCTAAGACATAATTGCTCTAAGGATGAGAAGGATGTGCATACCTGCTTTCATTTGTTTGTCTTCATGCCATGATTGAATAAAGGTTTGCTTAAATAACTAATACAACCTAGCTAGGAGATCCTAACTGGATGATTGTATAGTTATTTAATTGATAAAATAATGCTAGACTGATATCTAGTGTGTAATCTTATTAGTTGAGGAGATCCTAACTGGATGATTTCATTTCATTGTAATATGTTCATGATTAAATAAACTGATCTTGTACATACCTGCTTGGTTTTTTTTTTTTTTTTTGAATTTCAAGATGTCTAAACAACTACATTTAAGTTAGGACCTTCCTAGATTCCCCAAATAAAACGATCAACCACTTAACAGAGATGAACAAAATGTCTTCATCTTGATAAAAAAATTTAACGTCTGTCTAAGGGCTCGTTTAATTTATACTCTGCCTAACGGGTCCACCTGTGTCAGGGTATTAAGTTGGTTACAAATTACTAACCAACTTAAATAATGGACATATAACAATGTGTACCAGAGGTAAAATATTTACCTTGCAATTGTGCAAGTATACGCATTGGTAACTCATTCTAAAATGGATTAATGTAGACTAACCTGGAAAATTTATATGTTGACGAAGTTTTCTATGCTAAGTATAGTTCGAACATGGACGATGACACTGAGCTGGAGATAATAGCAGGTGGTGTAGAGGCAATAAGTGCATCTACCAAAGCCTTTCTAATGTTCATGACTTTCGCATACATAAGGTTCTACTGAAAAAATAGACATAGAGAAAACCAACGAGAAGGCGGTAGAAATTATAATTTCTCTCTAAACTTCAGTCGTCAATTAGAGCACATCCGTTCTCTAACACTCACCACCGATATGACCTGTATCAACCATTTAAGGATGAGTTGTGACACCTTTGATCGTCTATGTTATCTGTTGGAGCACTTAGGTGGGCTACAATCAATGAGACATCTACCAATTCCGGAACAAGTTGTCATTTTTTTTTCTATTCTTTCACATCACAAGAAAAATTAAGTAGTGAAAGATGATTTCACCAGAAGTGGATACACAATAAGCAAGCACTTCAACAATGTTCTCAAATGTGTGTTAAAACTACACACCGTACTTTTAGTTCAACCCAAGCCCATCGAAGGCAATGAGCAGTAGGATCGTTGAAAACATTTTAAGATAACAACCCCATTAATCATTCAATATAGTTTGATGATCTTTATTTTATGGTATTCGGGCTTGTTATATATTATATGTGTAACAAATAACAATTAGTAATCTCTTTGAAATACAGGGTTGTCTAGGTGTGCTAGATAGCACCTACATCCCTGTGAAAGTAAATCTCCATGATAAACCTAGATACAGAAACAAGAAGGGTTTTGTTTCCATGAATGTTTTGGGTGTATGTGACCGTAACATGAATTACTCATTTATCTTGGTTGGATGGGAAGGATCTGCAGCCAATGGACGAGTTTTACGTGATGTCGTATCCCGGCCGAATGGCTTAAAAGTCTCAAATGGTATATTCCCAACATGGTTAACAATGTATTCAAAGTAGCACAATTTTGTTTTTCAAATACAAAATTCTTTTTGTAATGGTAGACATCAATATACTAAATCCCAAATGTGTGCCCTTTTTCTCATGAATGCAATGTTTGTTTGAATGTGGCAGACAATTACTATTTGTGTAACGGAGGCTACACAAACGGGAATGGTTTTTTGGCACCATATAGGGGTGTAAGATATCACTTACAAAAATGGAATCATGCATCCCAAGGACCCCAAACACCATATGAATACTTTAACCTCAAACATGCTAGAGCATGTAATGTTGTTGAGCGTTTATTTGGTGTTCTCAAAGCCCGTTGGGGCATTTTTAGGAGTAACTCGTACTATCCAATCAAGACGCAAAATCATATCATCTTGGTTTGTTGTTTACTTCACAACTTCATTTGTACCAATGCCACCATCGACCCTATAGAGAGTGAGGTACCCGACCTTTGCACTGATCCCAATTTCGAACCCGACATGGATATAGGCTATATCGACCAAGTACAATCCTCCTAAGTCTGGACCCAGTGGAGAGATACCATTGCTCTCGAAATGTGGAACACCCGGGACTGAGTGCGCTATTATTATATTGTTAATTTGAGACAAGCTTCATTCTTCGAAAAACTTTAATCTGATATGTATGGTATTAAGAACATTCTTGTAATTCATCACATAATGAATTATGATATAAGTGCATGGATAATGAACTGTCTGGTTTCCACTAATAACCCTTTGATGGAAAACTTATCATTTCACATTAAAAATGCATAGAGCTATTGATATTCTGGACATAGTTGCCCTTATGGAAACTGTGGTGATTCATAACTATGTACGTCATAAAAAATGTAACAATTTCAAAGAATGTTATGTTTGCGGAATCATCCAACAAACAAACGACAATTTTCTCCATTTAAGATACATAAAAATTGATGTATGCCCGAATCATTGAATACTCATTTCATTCAACAGGTGTCCTATTCTCTCAAATTATTGTGTAACTAATCATGTCAATTGCCAAAAATAACTTAGCATATGAACTTTACTTGTAAGAAATAAGTAATGAAATCTGAGGCAAGAACTCTTTACATTCACAAGGTAATAAGTTTTGCTGATGTTTTAATAGTTTAAAGTGTACCCTTCTTATTGGGCATAAGTTGAAACTAGTGGAGAACATTAGCAACTAATAGTTTTGCATAAGAATGAAATTTGATATCTCTTTTATAACAATTCAAGAACCATCCATACTTGTCAAATGAAGTGTATACCATCTTGGCACCTTTGACGGCATGTTTATGGTATGCCACAATAAAAAATATTAAAAAAATAGACTTATCCTAATCTTAAAAGCCAAAGGCTGTCCTTAGAAAAAGTTCAGTAGCAAAAAATATTATTTTCTTATACATTTGAAGTCCACATTGAGTGAATTCAATATAGGGAGTGATGATGATTTTCATCTTATCTTCAATCGATCACTCAAAAGTCTGTTAAGTTCTTGCACATCATGTCCCATGAAAGAATCGTATGTGTCCATTCCCAAATGATTTAGTCAATATTTTTCCAACAGTCTCATTACAATCTCATTATATTGGAGCTTCTAAAATCAATCCATCAATGAGCTAAACGGATACTCCCAGCGGGGTCATCATTCTCTATTATTGGAGTATGATATACCGCATTATATTATAATAATATGATAAGGCTTCTTTGTGCATTGCTACTTATATCATCATTTATTAAAAGATCTATCATGTTAATAAAGACTAGAATATGTTTGCTTATAATATGCCCTTATGTTTGAAGTGAGGGATATGATACAAAGTTTGCAGTAATTAGTTCATATTGTGCCCATTTACTCTCTGGTTTTTACGCCCAACACTCTCATTTATCATGTTATTTGAGACATATGTACACCTACATAATAACGTTGCGTACCACAGTGAGCTCCCTCAACTATACAAAATTTAGATATGAAATAAAACAACTAATTGCTTACCTATCATCATTTTGCGTAAGAGGCATGCAACTTTTTCCATTTCCAATCACTCTTTCTTTGATTGATATAACCCCTGATTCATAACTATGCATCAACAAAGGCAAAAAAAATTGTAGGATACATGTTATGTTTCACGTTAGGGTGTGGCTATCCGTACCCCACATATTACTAAACACACCCCAATTGTGTTGTTACTGTTCACATGTGATGTGAACAGTAACAACACAATTGGGGTGTGTTTAGTATTCCTTGGGGTGCGGATAGCCGCACCCTTCACGTTAATTCAATAAACTTTGGAGTTTATTTTGATGTAAAACAATCAAATTTTTGGAACTCCTGATGTTATTATGCTCATGTCTCATATCTCTTAGATATGAACAAGAGTCAAAAGACCCTTGGCAATAAAGGCCCAATGAAATCAAGAAGGACTTGGAATTCCATCGAGAAGCAACATCTCATAGAGTCGCTTAAGGAGTTGGTTGTGCGAGAATATAAGACCGACAACGGTTTTAGGATCGGTTATCTTCATTTATTGGAACAATCATTGGCTGCCCGTTTTCCCAGCACCGACCTAAAGGCCGAACCATACATCTCTAGTAAAATTCATGTGTGGAAGAAGACTTACAACGTCTTGTCCCAAATGTTTGGCACCAGTGGTATTGGACTCAGCCCCAATTTCATGATCGACGCCTCTGATGAAGTCTGGGAAGCGTACGTGAAGGTTTGTAGTTAAATTTTGTATAAATTTTCATGAATTATATTTGGGAACATCATTTTTTATTCGAAGCACGTAATAACATGAATGTGTCATTAATCTCAATGCTTGCATATGTATAACACCCATCCTATAGAAGGCGGAGCCATCCGTTCGTACAATGCGATTCAAGACTTGTCCCTTGTTTAATGATTGGGTCGAGATTTTTGGTAAGGACCGTGCAACCGGGCAACGAGCTCAAGGGTTTGCAGACGCCCTACAAGATTTCCTGAACAACGACAACACGGAACCACAACAAACTCCATCAATGCATACTCCATACAATAATGAAGAGTCCTCAACCGAGTACACGTCAAAGGGTATTGCAGAAAGCTCTAACACATCCAAACGAAGTGGGAAGTTGAAGTGTAGAAGGATTGAAAATGAAGATGCAGACCCTTTCATCCAGAAAATGAGCAAGTATTGTAATCGTAGCGACGATCACATGGGTGAGATAGCAAGCAAGAAGGGGATATCGCAAAGAAAAAAAAATTCAACAATGGAGATAAGTGAGAAACGCATGAAGGTTTACAAGATGTTTAACGATTTCGAGTTCTCATGCTTGGAAGTAAGAGTTCATGTTGCCCGGTACTTGTGTAACGAGAGTGACCTCGATTTCTTTCTTAGCATACCAGATGATGCTAGAATCATTTTAGTCAAAGATATAATGGATAAGATTTAAGTATTTACCCAACTGTTGTTCTGGTTTTATATTCGCATGTAGACTTAAGAACATTTTTATATGTAATATGCTGTCACTTGGCATTCTAGTATTGCACACTAACATCCTTTAATTTGATCGTTAATGTTTTGGGTTTTAAAGAAGGTGACTACTGAGTTCAATATTAGTAAGATGACGTTGGTTATTGGGACATGGTCTAATAAAGGTTAACCCTCCCAACTTTGAAAATGCAATTAACACATAAGTGAGAAACTAAATAGCACATTCTAATATATTAATCGATGTCCCAAAATGACTTACCATTCACAACTATAACAGAGATTTCAAGCTCACAAAATGTTGCAATGCCTTTAGTTCAACAATAAGAAACTATCATGTCAAGTCAATGATAGTTGATGTTCCTTTAAAGTTAACTGATACAACAACATACAATATACGACAATTATAAGATAAAACATAATAGTATAGACATCCTATTCGAAACAACATAAGATCCATCCAACTACACCAGCAACAACCACTTATCAACATCTCATTTCTTAGAATTCGGCGTGGTAGGAACCGAAGAAGAGACGTACGAGGCCCCGTACAAGTTCACACACATCTCATCGACAATGTGTTTTCCTTTCCCTATGGCCCTTTTTGGAGGATTGGGTGAGCTCATCTCTGTCTTGAGAGACGGTGAGTGGAATGAATCGTCGTCATCCGACGAATTCCCAATGGGTCCCAACTCGTTCCAAAAGTTGGTGGAAATTATTCCAGACTTGTCACTAGATATCTCGATAACCTCATCCAAAGGGGTGAATTTCGTATTCAAATTTACCGGGGGTTGTCTTCTGAGATTGTGATCACACACGACACGACGGTGGGACAAGGCATGGGCGGTGGAAGAACATCGGAATCCCCGAAGATAACTTTGAGGTCATCCCAGTGTGGGTCACCATATCTTGCATACGCAGTAGCAAACAGATTTGCCTGGAAAAATAACAATGAAATCTAATCCTATTTTCTGAAATGACATAGTATGTAAATATTGGGCATAAGTTGTATGGGAAGTCGAGGTAAATTATCAAATACAAGATAGTATAAATATATACATACCCTTATTATCTCATCCCACGTCTCGGGCATGCAGTCAATGGAATTTTCCTCAAGGGATCAGCCAACATCATCACGCATCATCATGGTAGAAAAAGTCGAATGCTTCTAATGAAGTAAGCACACTTGCTTCACACAGTCCTTCAACTTAAGATTTTTGTTGAAAAACTTGTTCACGAAGTATTGAGCAGTACTAATTGCATGACGGTTGTTACCCTTGGGGTTGAACTTCCCCATTCTTGTCTGATCAGCTAACACTTCAATGAAAAGAGTCACAACATTAGCATCTCATTCTACTCCGTACAGGTAGTCCTCCTGCTTCAGACACAATTCTTTCCCCAACATGGTTTTTTTTGTTTGCTCAAATCACCTGTTATATCTTAACTGAGTTCTCTAAACTCTCATACCCCATAAATATTTATACTAATAAAAGTAAAACACTATCATGTAATGGACAAGAGATAAAATATCTCCAATGCCATTAAATGACCTGGATTGAGTAGATGCAATATGTGACTTGTATTCATTACAATAGCAACCAAATTAAATGAGAGGTGGCTCCAATTCACAATTAGTTTAGATTTAACCCATCAATATCAAAAGGTAGGAAAAGACTAACATTAAATGGCACTTATTACTTGTCTTAATTGGAGCACCCCAACATCTTGTTTTTTACTCATTTGTAGACTGATGTTGTCACCATCCCATGTGCTTAATAAAGATAACATTGTTTTAAGACATGTACAATTCATTTTGTTGTTTGTATCAATACAAAATGCATTGGAAACAATCAAATATGATGACTTTCTACATGTATTTATGACATGGCCAGAATTTAAAACTTAATGAAAAAATAAAAGTCAATATTTGTGCAACTGACCAAATATATACTCTTTGCATTAATTTCGTGACTACAATTTTGGAACTAATACGACAATTTGAAAATATCATTTAATGGTTCCATTTACCATTTTCTCATATTCCATATTAAACTACATATTTGCAATTCCGTTTTACTGAGTGTGCATGCTAATCATCAGGATAAAATATCACTTATGACATGAATCATTCATAACAATTGACCTTTATAATCATCTCTCATTCTTATTTGTTTTGCAAGAATATGTCTAAGCACAACCCACAGATCAAGTGCTTCTATCAAGATTTCAGTTACGAACAAGCGGATGAGCTCATTTCACACCTTAAGGATAAATGCGTCGAACACGATGTGTCCGACCCATCGACTCTTGCATGCGTGTTAACTGAAATCGCAAATGAAATGAAGGCTGTCACATGGGATGAGGTCTTCTTTCCACACGCTGTGAAGGCTTTCGTTGTAAATAATATTAGGTTGTACAAAGAGTTCACCCACTATGTGAACACGACCACAGGAGTTAAGTACATGTAGAAGAAGAATCGCATCGTGGTCTCTGTCGAGTATTGGCATGTCCATCGCAAGGTATTGTTGTTTAATAATGGTCACATTTAGATGCAATATAGCTATTTTCAACCCCATCCAATTTATATATAGCATTTAAAATTGATGTATAGTTCAAAAGCCCACTACTAGAGTTAATATTATGTGATTATTTATACTTGTCAAATGATTAAACGTTTCATTCACTTGTTATTTTTGTTTTTGCAGGAGAACGGTTTGCAAAGGTTGTTCCATGAATGTGGATTTCCAAATTTCTCTGCATGGTCTCTGATAGTTGAAGGGCACTGACCCGGTGAGGTCTTGTTTGGCAATGTAGGGTCATCGTCGCGTACGCCGATTGTCATAAAGGATGAGCCCTTCGACCTGGACGCGGTGGATGATTGGGATCGGCGTTTGCATATGGCGAGGAACCAGCCCATCCACCCAAGCAGATTATCAACACTGTACACCCAAAAATTTACTTGGGAGTTTGCTTATCTATTATGTAGGTTTTGTCTCCTTATATTTTGCACATGAAGCATTGGCCACATTATTCGTAGGACCAAGTCTCTTAACAACTTGAATTAGCAATGTTTTGCTGTAGTAGGGCATCTCCATGTATAACACTTTGTTGATCTCGAACATGTTTTGTTGTAGACGTGAACTTCGTTGATTTGTAGGAGTCTGAAACCTACATTCATGTTCTATTGATAAATATTTAAACTAACGGATGTGCGATATTACAAAGATGAGCTAACTCTATTCGAAGCACAATGCACATCACACTCAATCTTTTAGTAGTGCAATATATGTAACAATTTCATCAGTTTAGAAAAACATGGTAGGTATTAAAATTAGAGAACATCATATGGAATATGTAATCTGCAAAATAAGAGCACACAAAATCAAAGACATACATGTAATTCCCTTACAAAGGAACAATTATTGAAGAACTTACTTTCATCACACAATTAGCTCAATGTTGAAATCCGTCAAATTGTAAGTCACCCTGCAAAATACAAAAGTACCACAAGTACGATATCATAACAGTTTCCACGATACAACTACATGATAACTTCATAAGACACCGGGTGCTCAAATAGAGGGACGTCATCATGATAACCTACAATTTCCATAAATATTTTGACGTGATGTTGAGATTTACCACAACCACATAAATGCGAAAATTACTAACAAACACACAATCCCTATGATTCTCATAAGTTTCTTATATTTTGCTTCTCTGGCTTTTGTGATGGTAAGATCGGCCTTCAATCGATCAATTTTATCGATGCATTCAAGAGTCACATCTCTAACACGACCCTCGAGCTGTGGCTCGACCCAGATGAATACCCCGCAACCTTCTTTCTGAAATGAACAAGAAGACCCAAAATTTCATTACAAAATATCTACAACCTTTAATCACTAAACTCAACTATTTGTTCACAAATGGAAAATGAGGTGTGAGATAACTAACCCCTCGAAGAGGACAAGTCATGAAACGTCGCATCGGATTTTTTTTATCTTAGATGTTTGGATATGCATCGGAAGCGCATGTCAGCAACGGTCCATTTCATCACGGCTAATCTCATATCT
This sequence comes from Scutellaria minor, assembly GCA_954870855.1. Classification (NCBI taxonomy): domain Eukaryota; kingdom Viridiplantae; phylum Streptophyta; class Magnoliopsida; order Lamiales; family Lamiaceae; genus Scutellaria; species Scutellaria minor. The sequence continues at coordinate 10,329,515 of OX940729.1, forward strand.
AGACGTTCCACTTTTATATGAATACGTACTTAAAAAACATAAAGATTGCATCGTAGACAAGTTATTTTACCTCGCAAATTTAGTGTCAAAATCAACCAAATTCGACTCGTTAAACAGTTTCTATTTGAACTACCCTAGATTTCGAAATGGACAATAACAAAATCCCTCTTTCAGAATTGCTTCGAATCATGCTCTAAAACTTAACCTAAACCATCAATTCCATCAAACTCACTGCAGGTACTACATAAATATAAACAAGATAAACCAAATTGGGCAAAATCGAATTATGAAGTATGAGGTATAGTTTCAAATAACAATACAACAACCTAATCTTTGAAAAATCCGCAAAATAGAACGATATCAAGAAAGAAACATATACCTGTAAAACATAATATTCCCTATGTGAGCTGTAATCGATCACCACCGATGGTGCTAAAATATATGAAATTGGGAGAATCATACTTGGAATAAAAAAAAGGGCAGCGACAGTCTCTCATTCTAGAGTGCAATTATGTCGCTACTTGTTGTTGTCTGTAATTACATCTTATGAGAATGTCTCTGTTATGCATTGTCTGGTTCTACTCCCCAGCTATTTTAGCCTAATTTCTTAATGCTCGAATGTGTCCAACAAATTCAGCAATGTGTTGGTTTACTGTTGACTACAACCTAGCTATGTATTCAATTGCATTATGTAATATTAAAAAATAAAAATTGGGTATTCTTGCATAAGAAATAGGATTGAGGGTAGTTTGGGCATTTTACATATTCCATTTAACAAACCTATGAACCAAACAAAGGTTTATAACCTAACCCAATTTTCAAAAACTCTAACTCAACCTAAACCAACAAACCAAACACCAAAATTAAACTCAAACCTAACCTAAACCAACAAACCAAACACCAAAATTAACATATTTTTTATCTTCAATGAACAGTAAATAATCACATTTTTTAACAAACTAGGTTAAACCCAACCTCCAAACCAAACGAGCCCTTATTTTCCCAAAGTGGGAAGAAAAGTACAGGGTATGTTTCAAAAGGGATTATGGGGATTGAAGAAATCATACTATTGAAATCCTGATTTTTGTAATAAATGTGAAAGTGAAAATATATATTTGTTTGAGGATTTAAGGGATATGATTATAATGTAGATGTCAAATCAATATTGGAAAATTTGTGTGAATGTGATATTTTATTGTAAAAAATGAGTAGTTATAATATTTTTTTGTGATAAGGTAGATTGGTGTGATATTTTATTATGAAAATGTATATTTGTTAGTGATTGATAATTATAATATAGATAGTAATGATTATGTCACGATTTTGTGATCCGAATTTAATATGAAAAAAATATACATTAAGATTTTAAAATCCAAAATCCACCCATGTTAATTCTCTTCCAAACATAGCCCTAAGATGGGGCTCCACATGGGCCATAGCCCACCCATTTCCAAAATACACCCTAATTAAAAAATGAATTTTGTTTGACTATAATAGCCTTATGCTTTAAAAACATATATATTTCTTTCCATTCAACTCGAAAAAATCGAATAATTTTAGTGGCAATTGACTCCCACTAATCAACACTCTACTTAGTGTTTGACTTCTAATGACCGTACATACTTCTATATATTTCGACAACCAGGATCTGACAAAAGTGTCGGATTTACCAATTTCTAACATTTTTCTCGTGTTATTTTTTATTTTCACATATTTATCAAACAATAAATAACGATTTACAACAAATATAAGTTTCTTTAAAAAAAAAATCATAAAACCCATATGTGAAGTTGTATAAGTGAGATGCACAAGATGGAGGGGGAGACAAGTGTATCAAATTCTATTTTGATTTTGTGTGTGAGTTTTTTTTTTTTTTTTTTCCCTTTAGATATTTGAGTGTGTACATGGTCCCACCCAAAACCTTATTGCAGAAAAATAGCTCGATAAGTGCCATTAGTTCTCAGTTTTTACTAAATGATGATAAATTGAAAATAATAGAATTGATTTAAATCTTTCAAACAATATTTGAATCTAACCCATTGATTTCTCGCATTGAATAAAAAAAAAAAAAGGAAAAACGGGAAGTAGAAGAGAATGGAAGCAGCTCAGAACGACAACGGCACCGCCGCCGCCGGCGAGGAAGAAGAGCCCGTGGTTGGGCCCGGCCCGGCACCTATCCGCCGGCGAAAGCGTCCTCTGCAGTTTGAACAGGCCTATCTCGATTCCCTCCCTTCCGCCAACATGTATGTGCGTGTGAGTGTGTGTTAGGGTTTAGGGTTTTGGCTTTAAGGAAACGAATTTTTACAGTTCGAACGAAATTGTAGTTTAGCTAATTGGATTTTGAATTGGATGTAGGTATGAGAAGAGTTACATGCACCGAGATGTGGTTACGCATGTAGCTGTGTCCGCGGCTGATTTTTTCATATCTGGAAGTGCAGATGGTATGATTTAACTTAACTTTGTTGTACTCAAGTTGATTACATGAGTTCCTTGGAGTGAATTCTGTGTTGCTAATCTTAAGTTTGATGATTTGAATTGGATTTTCTCTCATATTTGTAATTAGCTTTTACTTCACTCCTGCTTCTCAGAATATATGAAAATGCCTCTTGATTTGCACTTGTCTTTCGAGTTTCCGAAGACCAAAATGAAACTGCTATGAAGTTGGTTGTTAGAATTTTAGGATTTTGGTTCAATGTTAAAAAGAGAGAACGGGGGGGGGGGGGGGGAATATTGAAGCTTGATTGATACTTGTATCGAATTTAAAGATTTTTGCTTATTTATTTATTTAGTTCTTGGCCTGATCTTGGCACCCATCTTTCTATATAGTAAGGATGCAAATACAAACTTAAAGCTAGTGTGAAAAATTATAGAGCTTCACAAAAGTAGTATGAGATTACTTATTAATCCTGGTAAAACAGTTTTCGAAGGAGTAGCTTGGAACTTCTTTGACAAATAGAGATCGTAAATTAAATGGACTGATTACTCACACGTTTGAACAGATTTAGTAACTTTTCCCTTTATCCTGGACACCATTCTCTCATCCCTTCAAGTAGAAAGTGAACTTTGAGCTGCTCAATTAACCTTGTTAGTTTATGCAGAAAACATGTGACTTTTGTCAACTAATTTTGCAGAAGATGGTTGGAAATTTACTCAATAGCAGTTTTAGCAACATTTTTTTTTCCAGTTTTTAGAAGTTAAAGTTTTGAATTGATTGTGATTTGTATGATTGTGTTAAGTAAGTTGTACTTTTACGACCATGACAAGTAGGGTTCAAAAGAAACAAGCAGGCAAAACCCTTTATAAAAGTTTACGATCTACAAAGATCCATTATTAAGGATGCTGAATGTCTTGATAAAAATATAAGAAAAAAAAACAATATAAGCTGTGGAAGATCAAAAAAGCCATTAGAGAGATGCTTTAATTGTGTTTGGGGGAAGCTGACATTTGGGTAGGATGAACATTAAAATAAAAGAAAAATTACGTTAATTACTATTTCATTTGTTATAGCTTAAAGGCTAGCATGATTTATGCTGCCATATACTTAAACAGTTGTATTTTCAGCCAAACACATGCTGGTACTTTTCAAATGCCTTTCCATGTGGACCTTTGGTTCTATACCATACTGTTTAAAATCTTAAAGTTCTTAACTTCCCTCCAATGTTTATACTCTTTGAGTATTGCCATACCAACTAAAATCAAAATGAACAGTTCTAGGAGCTACATGTTACTCCTGTTGCCTTTAACTTGAAGATAATTGAGTTGTTTTCTTCAGTCACATACATATTTACTGTATTTTGTCGATATTCATGAAGATCCCCTACTGCTTCGTTTGATTGTTTTTGGTTATGTTGTCAATTGTCTTACCTTATTTGGTGATTATTTTACAGCGACTTGGTAGTTGGTGATGTTCTGATTTGCCACAACTATTTTGAACTTTGTCTTGTTACAGGTCATATAAAGTTTTGGAAGAAAAAATCCATTGGTATAGAGTTTGCAAAACATTTTAGGTCCCATCTTGGTCCAATTGAGGGCCTAGCGGTGAGCTCCTCCTTTTGCTTGCTTTGTTAAGAATGTTGCAGTTGATTCTTTTACCTTTTAATAATTCTGCTGTTCCCATTATGCATCTTAGGAATCTTTCTGACCTCTTCTTTGTGTGAAACATTTAAAAGTATCTGCTGAGGTATAATAACTCTTTAATTTTCACGATTCACCTTTCTGTGATTTGACCAGCTAGATAGATGCTTAGTTTCTGTAACCCTTTTATATGCCCCATCTATTTTAATCCAACTTCTTCCTATAGCAATTAACTTATTGTCTATTTTGGTCTGGCAGGTTAGTATAGATGGCACACTTTGTTGTACAATTTCGAATGACCGCTCAGTGAAAATATATGATGTATTCAACTATGATATGATGGCCATGATACGTCTTCCATTTGTGCCTGGTTGTGTTGAATGGGTTTACAAACAAGGGGATGTAAAGGCGAAACTAGCAGTTAGTGATCGCAACTCTTCCTTTGTCCACATATATGATGCTCGATCTGGTTCAAATGATTCCATAATGTCTAGAGAGGTATTTTAGTTATAATGATGCTGAATCTGCAGTTGCTACTTGCTAAGATTGCTTTAAAGATAAAATTATCATGTCCATTATCTTTTCTGAGCAGATGCATCTGGGACCAGTAAAATGTATGAAATACAACCATGAATGCGACATTGTGATTTCTGCAGATGACAAGGGAATCATTGAGTACTGGAATCCTGTTTCACTTCTGTTCCCAGAAACTGGGTAAGTTCTTTTGTTAAAACATGTCTCACTTCAATTCCCAGATACTGGTATCTTATTTATTTACTTATTGACACTTGTGTTGGTAAATTATAATATGCGCACATCTTGATGGTCTTTCATCATAGTCATTTTTGTGTGTGTGTGTGTGTGAATGCAGTTGATATTTGTTTAGTTTATCCTTAGTCTTAGGTTTGTAGATGATATCTTCTGTGTTGAGATGTACTTATACCACTGCTATGAAAGTTAAGGTATGGTGACAGAGTCCTATTTGTTAGTTATCTTTTGTAATCTGTATCTGATCCACTTGATTCAAAAGATTGTGATAATTTCTAGATTAGTTATCATTGAGCTGTCATATTATCTCTATAAGGTCTTTGTGTGTGTAATGGATTTTTTGTTTATACATTGACATGCAGGCTCGCTTTCAAACTTAAAAGTGATACAGACCTTTTTGCAATTGTAAAATGCAAGAGTACTGTTTCGGCCATTGAGGTACATATTTTTATTGTTCTTTGGTTAACCCTCTTTTTTTTTGGTATCCTGTCACCATAATAGCTCAGTTATTTCATTATTCACCAATAGGCTTTTGTTTCTATGTTTTATACTTTATCTGGTTTTTACAATTTCCACTCTGCTTTCTAGGTCAGTCCAGATGGAAAGCAATTTTCGATCACATCACCTGATCGTAGAATACGTGTATTTTGGTTCAGAACTGGAAAATTGAGGCGTGTGTATGATGAATCTCTTGAGGTAAGAGTTATGCTTAACTCATCTTTTTTAGATGTAGTCTCCTTGAGATATAGTTATAAAAATGATCCATCGTCCTACTTTAGGTTGCCCAAGATCTTCAGAGGAGTGATGCCCCTCTATACAGGCTTGAAGCTATTGATTTTGGGCGTCGCATGGCTATAGAGAAAGAAATTGAAAAAACGGAAAATGCACCCCAACCTAATGCTGTGTTTGATGAAAGCTCCAACTTCGTTATATATGCCACCCTTCTTGGAATTAAAGTAAGACACAAAGTGTGGAAATGTTAATATTTTGCTTATTTGTGGATTATATTTTGATGAGATCATATGACTTTGTATTTTCTTCATCAACAATCTACAGCTCAGATCTTTCAGTTTCATATAGCAATATCTCTGTGTGTTTTTAGGTTGTAAATCTACAAACCAACAAAGTTTCCCGGATCCTTGGAAAGGTGGAAAACAATGATAGATTCTTAAGAATTGCCTTGTATCAAGGTGATAGAAGCAGTAAAAAGGTACGGAAAATTCCTGCAGCAGCAGCAAATGTCAATGAAAGCAAAGACCCACTTATAGATCCTACTCTCTTGTGCTGTGCTTTCAAGAAGCATAGAATTTACTTATTCAGGTATTTATTTTGGCTTGCATGCACCCCTATTCTCGCAATTGAAAACCATTCTCATATTTCAGCATTCTGAAATTCATTAAAGTTTAGTGTGATAACCACCATTTTCATTTAGTGCATTAATGGTTTCGCATGGACGGAAATTCATTTTGTAAATGGTTAACAAATAACCTATCCTTAGTAATCCTCCTTAGAAGATGAACACAAAGTCAAATTACTCTGTGACAGAAAACCTGATGTGATATTAACTTGGAGTTCATTTTAGTTTTTTTCGAATAAGATTATATCGTTTTGTCTTTGCAAACCTTGAGTAAATGATTGCTGATGCTTTTTAGTCGGAGAGAACCTGAGGAACCCGAAGATGCAACTAAGGGTAGAGATGTGTTTAATGAAAAACCGCCAGCTGATGAACTATTAGCAGCATCAGACATTGGAAAAGCTGTCACAACATCCCTCCCAGATAATGTGGTAAGTGGCAATCCTTTTTACTCCCCTATCTGGTGGCTCCCTGAATATGCAAACTAACCTTTAAAGATCCACATAACTCGAATATTTGTCATAACAATTTGGAGAGGTATTTGGGGGGGGGGGGGGGCTAGTTCATTTTGCTTATCCCTAAGATTTGTGTGCACTAGAAGCTATTCAGTTCCTTGCTATTTTCCAGATAATGCACACCACAATGGGTGATATTCACATGCGGTTATATCCTGAAGAATGTCCAAGAACAGTGGAGAACTTCACAACACACTGCAGGAATGGCTATTATGACAATCTGATCTTTCACCGTGTCATCAAAGGTTTTATGATTCAGACAGGAGACCCTCTAGGTGATGGCACTGGTGGACAATCTATTTGGGGAAGGGAATTTGAAGATGAGTTTCATAAGAGGTAAGCTTGGTTTCTTCTTTGGTCCTTGGTTGTAGGGACCATGATATAACTTTATTGAAATACTGTGATGGGGCCTGCCTTGATTATGCAATGTTCAATATTCTTAAGAATTTTCTCTTGTGCAGTTTGCGGCACGACAGGCCCTTCACAATTTCAATGGCTAATGCTGGGCCGAATACCAATGGCTCCCAATTCTTCATCACAACTGTTGCCACTCCATGGTTGGACAACAAGCACACCGTTTTTGGTAGAGTTGCTAAAGGAATGGATGTCGTGCAGGTACAACTCAACTGCATTTACCACCCTCTTTCTTTTTTTACACTCTTTAAACACTTCTGCTGTATTTTTCTACTCCTGTGTCCGGTTGGATGGGCAGGTAAACAGATACCATCAAATTGATTGGGCCTGTCCAACGTTCCATTTAATATTAAATTCCTTTTTCTTGTCGAAACTCACTAATCTTTAACTTAACAGACTATAGAGAAAGTGAAGACAGACAAGGCAGACAAACCCTATCAAGATGTGAAAATCCTCAATGTCACTATTCCAAAGTGATAAATCAGTTTCCCTTGGAATCATTGATATCTAGCTCATCAAATCCACGATAATACCAGAGATGCTAACTCCTTTCGTTACCAAGATTATGACTTCTCTACTGTCCTCATCTTCATTAATTTTGGTAAGATGATTCTTGTTATCGTAGTTGGTTACCAAAAGCAGAAGGTAGTCATTTTTACTCAGCAATGCAGTCGGAATTCAGTTATTTTAAGAGTTCGTCACTGGTTAATGCATGGAAATGTGAGGCAACAGTTTGTTCCGAGGTGTATGAAATCCGGTGATTATTTTTGAAAAATGTAGATTTTACCCTCTGTACCATTTTTTTGGCACTTTAATTTCTAGCTTTTTTTGCCCTCTACATTTATTTCTATTAATTTTGCAACTTTTATTTACGAGAAAAAGTGATGTTCCGCATGTTAGTTTTTGTTCCTCTTCGAATATATCATTTCAATTGTGTTTGGTTTATTTATGTACCTTGTATGTTTAAAAGTTTAAAACAAAAATGTCTGATTTTTCAATGACGAATAATACGATTTTCAATGTTTAAAAGCTTATCAACTCCAATTTGAAACCAATTTAAAGCTAGATTATTTTTGCCTTGTTTCTATCCATCTTGATATTACCATAACTTATACCATATATGATACGTTTTACATTCTGAAAGAAACTAATTATTTTTGCTTCTTTTTTTTTTTGGCACCATTGCTACCATTTCACCAAGCTCCAAAATCAAAACCAAAAATAAATAAATAAATGAAAAAGGAGCAGCAATAGCAGTAAAGTCTGTGCAACCAGGCCTACTCACTCTCTATTTTTGTACCATCACCACTTTCAAGTCTAATTGAAATCAATAATGTAAAAGGCCCTAACAAAGGAAAAAAGTAGTGAATGTTCTGGAATTTCTTTTTTCTACATTTCTCTTAAATGCTTGGATTAGTGTTGGTTGGTCGGGATTTGAGATTTGGATTCAATCAAATTTCCGTTTGTTTTGATGTTAGAAGAGGATTATATAATATACCAAAATCCTATTTTATTTAAATAAAAACACAATTATTAACCGTATACTATAATCTATTAATACACAAATTTCAATACACACCTAAATTTCTACTATTACAATTATCCAATCATTATCATTACATCAACTAACAATATAATATTACATAAAACATTGATTTGACATCTACAATATTAATCATACCCTACAAAATCTCTAAACAAACACAGATTTTAACTATTCACCTTTATTTCAAAAACCCAGGATTTCAAAGTCGGATTTCTCCAATCCTACATAACACCAATCCAAACATCACCTGAAGAATTCAAGAGTGTCTAATTAATAATACTCTATCTAACTTCCATAACAACACATAGAATCCAAGAAATCCAAGGGTAAAACAGGCCAAAAGCACAACTTGAGGTTGAGGAATAAATTGTTGTTTCACGAAAGCTAATTGAATACCTTTAAATATGTTGGATCAAAACTAGCCAAAAATTTAGGAATTCGTTCGAGAAACCATTGAACAATAATAATTTTGTTCGACCATTATTGGTATATCAAAAAAAAAAAAAAAGTTTATACATGAGATATAAATGTTTTAATTTTACAACATTAATTAGGTTATTATACTCAAATAAACTTTAAATAAGTTATATGTTTCTGGAGATAAACTTTAGTGGTGTTTTTGTATCTTTCTGTAAATGAGATATATGTACTTAGAGTAGTGTTTCTGTGCACCATCTGTACCATGCAATTGGGCTCACGCGAGCCGGATCGGATCGGATCCACTCCGGATTCGTGCTCAATTTTTTTTTTTTTTTTAAATTTATGCGGTAACCTATATGTTATATTAGTATAACATTTATGTATAAATATCATAACATTTAAGTGATGTTATTTAGACATTCTTCAATATAAAAATTCATGTAGTATAGTTGTACCTTTATATTATAATAATTTAAACTTTATGTTATATTAGTATAATCTTTGTGTACAAATATAATACTTTTATGCTTTAAAATACTACATAAAAATTATAGGGTTAATTTCATTTTCCAACTTGTACTACGCACGTTTTTTAATTTTGCATCCTAAACTATTTTTTTTCTCCAATCACAACTCATACAACACGTTTTGTTTACTTTTGCAACCTCTTCCGACGAGAAAATACCAACGTGGTTTTTATGTGCTAATTCAGGGTTATTTTCGTTATTTTCTAGGTCATTAACTAACCCCCCCTCCAAAAGCAAATTTTACCCTAATTTTTCCCACATTTTTTTTTTTGGCAAATTCTTTGAGCAAATGAAGATTAACGGTGAGGTTCCAATAAAAAATAAGATTTCTTTACCATTGAAAATAGTTGATGAATTGAATTTACTGATATCTTAGAAGTGCAAATGATGAAAATAACCCTCAATTAGCATGTGAAAATCACATGGCGCTTTCTCACCGGAAAATATTGATCGGAGGTTGCAAAAGTGAACAAAATATATAATATAGGATGTGACCTGAGAAAAAAAATAGTTTAGGATGCAAAATTAAAAAATGTGCATAGTACAGGTTGAAAAACACAATTAACCCAAGATTATATTATTATAACATAAAAGTTAAATTATTATACATAAAAGTTATAATATTATAACATAAAGGTTTAAAAGGTATTTATATATCTGTAAAATAATGTAACTATTAAACAATATAACATAAAGGTTACACGAATATAATAGAAAAGTTACGCGAACATAATAGAAAGGTTAAACGCGCAAGATAAGAATGTGAGATGGGACATGGGGGCACATGTGGGCACGTGGAGTGCATGAAATTCACTCCCGGATCGGGTCGTAAGGTAGCAGGGCTGATTAGAACAGTTGGGATCACGTGAATTGTGGGATATTTTGTGATTTTGAATTGATTCTTCCAAAATTAAATAGAGTCAGTCTCCTGTGAAACTGGTGCATGGATCTTAGATCCATGTACTCGGGTCAGGTCGGGCCGAATCTGACCCGAATCCATGTTTTTTCCTTTTTTTTTTTTTTCTTTGACATTTATGTTATGTTAGTCATACCTTTGTATTATATTAGTCGTACATTTATGTTATATTAGTGATACCCTTATGTCCAGATTTCATACACTTAGTGCAATACTTTAACTTTAAAAAAAAAAATTCATTGGTATTCATATTATGTTAGTCATACCTTTATGTTATATTAGTCATACCTTTATATACAAATATCATACTTTTATGTAATACTTTAACCCTAGACCTTAATTTCGGCACAATAAACCCTAATTTCAGCACAAGTTGTAGATATTTACATTTATGTGATATTACTCATACATTTATGTGATATTATTTATACATTTATATCAACATAAACATATATTTATGTAATATATATAAAGGTACAAGTAATATAATTAAAAGGTATGACTAACATAACTAAATGTATGACTAATATAACTAAAAGGTATGAAAGGTATTAATAGTTGTTTGAAAATATGTTAAGGTACATGTAAAAATCTAAAAGGTATGACTAATATAACATAAATGTATGTTTAACACTACATAAAGAGGTATGTCTAATACTACATAAAAGTATCGATAGTCATATCTTTATGTAATATATAAATGTACAACTAACATAATTAAAAGGTATATCTAACATAACTAAAATGTATGACTGTTATAACTAAAAGGAATGAAAGATTAATATGTCTGTTTAAAAAAAATGCTAAGGTACAGCTAATCTTACAAAAAGTATGTCTAACATAACTAAAAAATATGACTAACACTACTAAAATGTATAGATAAAGGTCTGACACCTGGGAGCATGTTTGGGTGGATTTTGTCAGCGACCTAGAGGCATGTGCGGACGCGTGGTGGGTCGGGTTGACCTGAGTGCATGGATCTAGGGTCTGTGCTCCAGATACATAAAAGTTTTTGTCAATTAAATATTGGGGTCTATATAATTATTTATACCAAAATAAAATATCAACTCTTCATGTAGTCACCAATTCTGTAGGTCTATTTGGATGGAAAGAGGAATTAGAGGATGATATCATTACACTTCATCGGTAAATATATTAAGAATTATTCATGGTGTGCATTTTATCATTTTCGTTTATTTGAGACCTGTCATTTTCATTTTAAATTAATTTTGAAGCAATATGAGTGAATTTGAATACAATTCAATTTTAATGGATTTGGCATTCATTCATATTCCAAAACCTATATTTAAAATCTTTTTATTCAAATGGAGGTAACTTGATTTTGATTTAGAGATTTGATTTTTACCAAAATAGAATATTTCTTAGTTGGCGTATAATTATAGAACTTCTGTTGTTATTATTATAATTATTATTAGTACTACTTCCATTATAGATATATATAATCTAATACCTACTGAATTCTTTATATCAACAACCTAATTATCTCAAACTAGATATTGAAAATTATAATCCATAAACGAATACTTTTATTTCATGAAACTATATAATTTAACCTATACATATATTTTTTTATACATCTACATTAGTCTTTAATTATATTATAACTACATTATATTAAATTTACGAGTGTGCATTGCAGGTCAAAACTAGTTTAAATTAAAATACATTCAAAATCCACCTAAATGACTAAATAATTGGTTCAAAATGAAGGTGGATTTCAAATACGTATCACTCCAACCAACACCAATAAATAACCACTACGAATTCCAAATCATTTCTCAAATCCCTCAATCCTTTCTCAAATCCCTCAATCCAAACAAGACCTTGACTATTTTGTTTAGTTTTTTATTCATTAGTGAGAGAAATCACTATAAAAAAGGGACAAATGGCCTAAAATATTTGCATGGATACAATAATCTAAACCAACAACTAATTTAGCATATATATAGGTAAGGACCATCGAAATTTAAGAAAGCAGCAGAGGTAAATCAACCCACCACAAGAAAACCAAATTCAGATTTGATAATACTAATAATATCTCCATGAAGCAACAACTTCGAATCTCCAACCTAGCTTTAAGCTAATGTTATTAACGCAATAACATCTACTAAGATAAAATTGATAAACTCCAAATGCAAGCTAAAACTGCTCAAATTTCCACTATACCCAAGTTCATAAATCCGAGCTCACATAGACGTGTTCTATACAGATGCCACTTTCGCCAACATCTTAGTCGAACAGACCGGAAACCATATCCTGAAACAAAATCAAATGAATACAGATTAGTCCACAAATTGGGATATTTCAAGAATCAAGATGTGCATATGAGAATAATATAAGGAAAATTTGTTGCAAGAAATATGCAGGTACTGAAAGTTACATCATCAGACTCCTCTTTCTCTTCGACTTTCTCTTCTTTCTTAGTCTCAGCAGTGGCAGCAGGTGCAGCACCACCACCTGCACCACCAGCAGGGGCGGCGGCAACAGCCACACCGCCGCCAGCTGGCACCGTGGCCAGCTTTTCCCTTCCAGCAGCAATCAACTCAGTGATATCTGTCCCCTTCACTTGAGACAAAAGCATCTCAATTCTCTCCTCATCAGCATCAGCTCCAACTGGATCGTAAACGAACATCGTTAATACAGTTTAGAAACAGTATTTTTAACCAAAACAACATTTAAAATCAAATATTAATAACCTAGTGAACAAAAACCAACATCTTTAATACAGTTTGGAAACAGAAAAACTCCAATCACTAATGCTTGATAAATATAGTGAAGGCATTTAGGGCTTAAACTTATGAGGTTTGTGTCACTGCAAATGCCATAAAAGGTCACACACTAATGAAACATTGATTACAAGTCTCTGATCGAAGAGTACAATATTCATCATTTGTGTAAACTGTAAACAAACATAAACAAACAAAAACTGCAAATACATAAACATTCAAAATGACTGAAATCTTCAAACAAAACATAAACAATGAAGAATCCAGATGCATTTCAAATAATACTTACATGCATAGGGTAAACTGCAATCGTAGCATCGCATGTTACGAGGACAAATTCACAGATAATCAAAAAAAAAAAAAAAGGAATTAAAATAGAAAATTGGAATCGGAGAGAAACAAACCAGAGGCGAGGATGTTTTTGATGTCATCGGCGGAGGGAGAGGCGTTGCCGCCCAACACAGCCAACAAGTACGATGCGATAACCTTCATGACTATTCAAATCACATACAAAAATAATCATAATTAATTAATTTATCATAAAACAGTAAGAAATATTATAATCCTTTTTAGAGTAGAGCATTAACATAAACAAATTCCTCTAGGGTTGAATTCTTCGAGGCTCTGTTAATATAATATGAAGATAAACGCATCCAAAAAAATATTATAAAAATGGCAATAGAAATTTACCTCGGTAAGATCTTCTTTCACTGAGTTTTTGTAGAGCTAGGTTAAAGCAGAAATGGTGAAAACGTAACTGAAATTAGGGCTTTACAAGCAACGCTTATATGCTCGCGGTGGCTATGGGCTTGGGCTTGATATTGGGCTTGCTTTATGTGGGCTTTCAGTGTTTCACCAAGAGTTTTTCTGGTGAACATAGCCGTCACGTATCACTAGTTATCAATAATTTATTTGATAAAAAAATAATATATTTAATACATGTAATTATGGAATCCATTTTTTAAATGAACAGTTAATTTGAGAATACAGACATGTAACCCATATTCTAATAATATAATTTTTTTGAGTTACAACTGGGAGTGGAAGGACTCGGGAAGGACTCGAACCCGAGACCATGCTCGGAGTGCGAGATGTACCTAGGTAATAATATATTTGTTCATGTAAAATGCATGTATCTTTAATAAATAAAAATAGAGTTGGGCTCTCGAATTTTGATACACTAAAATTTTCCAGCATCGTGAACCCACAATGTATCATGGAGACATGAACCCATTTGTTTAATAGTCTTCTACCTCATATAATTATCTCAAACAATTATTTAATCAAAGGTTTTTTTTTTCTTTTTTTTGAAGGATTTCACCAAAATTTTATATAAGAATGTACTTTTGAAATGGAGATAAATTAACAAATTAAGATAAATTTGCGTATTATAAAAAATAATAATATGAAATTGACCACTAAAATACCATACCAGACACCCACAACATAGCCTTTTTGAGTTTTTTCCATGAGAGCAGTAACGTTGAAGAATATATTTATCGGAGATGAATACTAAAGTGCTAATTGTAGGCATTTTGGACTTTCTATAAATCTTGCCAAATACAGTTTGGATAGTTGGTTATATAATTCAAGATACTCGTACCAACTTGCAAATGTAACAAATTCAAATTCAAATGGATAAAATAGAATAAACCAAACTAGGCACATTTTTGCACTTAAACTTACAAACTTTTCTTGTCCAATTCACTTATAAACTACAAAACCGTTGTATTTTGTAATCTCGAATAACTTAAAAGATGACATGTAACCAAACATTTGATACAATCTTCTGTTTAACCTAAACAGACTTTAATATCTCATTCTTCAACCTTTCTATTACATTTAACAGAAAATTGGAAGAAACTGAATCCACCACAAGAAAATAAACTCAAAATTGAGAAAGTTGTATATCTTCTTGGTCCCTCTAACTTGTTCACTCCAACTAAAGCTAAAGCTAAAGCCAAAACCAACCAAAAAAGAGAGAAATTCTACTGAGAAAAAAGTTACACAACAGAAAATTGGAGAGTTGTTTCTTACCCACAAGGGCCACTTTCGCAAATGTCTTAGTCAAAGAGACCAAAACCCATATCCTGCAATAATACATAAATATGTTAGTTCACAAACTCGAATTCATCCAGATGCATGAGAGAAGAAAATTATGCAAAATTCAGAATAAATGTGTGAGGAGTATTGAAAGTTACATCATCCGATTCCTCTTTCTCCTCCACTTTCTCTTCTTTCTTTGTCTCAGCAGCAGCAGCAGGTGCAGCACTGCCACTTGCACCACCGGTAGGAGCACAGGCGGCAACGGAACTGCCGCCAGCTGGCACTGAGGCCAGCTTTTCCCTTCCAGCAGCAATCAACTCAGTAATATCTTTACCCTTCATTTGAGACAAAAGCAACTCAATTCTCTCCTCACCAGCCTCGGCTCCAACTGAATCGTAAATGAACATCACCAAAGAATTAACTTAAACAGCAATAACTTAAACATGATAAAGCATTAACTTAAACAGCATCTAAAAGCAAACATTAACTTAACTAGAAGTAACATTGCACTCTATTTGATATCCACAAAAACAATTGCGACTTGCAAATTTATGGAAACAGCTTTTCATTAACAAGGAAAGGAGCTACTAATATAATCATGCCTATTACGACTCATAGATAGTCGAAACTCGAAAGTAAATGGTAATAAAACATGAAAGCCAGCTAATAGAAATTGAGCTTCCAATCTTTAGCAAGATTTAATCTTTAGTAAGAAAGACATACCATACCCTCACAGATGTGACTGATGAAAATAAGTGACAGGGAATAACAATGCACTAAAAAGACATGTATTAAACATAACAAAAGGCATTATGAATGTTCTCAAGCAGAGAATACCATTCAAGAAATCCAAATTCTACTGCATTACAGACTAATCCAATCACAGAAGCTCTGTATGAGTTGAATCGTGTCAAACACATCATTTTTCAAGCTTATTTGATTTGTTATTTAGCTTTAAAAACTCTCTAACAAGCTTTAAGCTTACAGTTCTATCTTATTTTCCTAATCAAGCATAAAAGTATGTTTAAGCTTGTTCAATTTTCACATAACAGAGCTCAATCAAGCTTTCAACAAACATCTAAAATTGCATATCAAGAGACTTGATTTGATTTCAACACTAGATGCATATGTAAACTGCGTCATTTTCAGAAAAAAATAAAATGAAATCAGATTGGGCAACATTAAAACATTAAACCAGGAAGAAAATAAAAATGAAGCGAACACAAAAAAGAAAAGAAAAAAAAAGAGAGAGAGAAGCAGGAAAAGAACCAGAGGCGAGGATTTTAGAAACGTCATCGGCGGAGGGGGAGGCGTTGCCACCCAACACAGCCAACAAGTAAGCTGCAATAACCTTCATATCTGTTCAAATCACAAACAAAATTCAAAAATTAAAAGTGAAAATAAACCCTAAAAAAGCAATTCAGCTTCAGTATAGTAATGTAGAGGGCGAAGAAGTATTACTGGGAGAATCGACGGCGAATTGTGTAGTCAGATGCCTCAAACGGCGGCGGCAGCAGCAACTAGGATTTCGAAATGGCGGCCTTCGCGATTTGGATATATAGCGGCGGGTGATCCACTTTGAGACGAGTGTTCTCTTTTTGGCAAGTCTTAAAGTGTCAACTTTGCTTCTTGTGTCGTAGTTGTATGTCATCTCATATACAGTAGTAATATTTAGTAATTAGTATACATAATACTAGGATAAATAATGGTCGAATTTATAATTTAGTTCTCAATTCTAAACTTAATTTTTAAAGTTTTTTAATTCAACTTAATTTAACTTTTTTTCTTAATTTAAAATTTAAAATTTAGATTGAGTTCTCAATTAAAAAAAAATTCCATTTTTTTTCTTTTTTCTTTTATTTATATTCAAGGACTAAAATATCGCCGATATATTGTCGATATATCGGAAAAATCAAGGTACCGATATGAAATTCTATTGTTATCAAAATTCGTTGGAATATCACCGATATATCGGCGATTTTTGAATATCGGGCAGGCTGTGTACAAATCTGTCAATTTATCTCGATATATCGACGATATATCGGTGATATATCGAGAACTATATTATCGGTCCAATTTTTCAATTTCTGCCTTTTTTTTCTTTTCTTTTTTGTTGGTGGCTCCTTGCACATTTTTTTTTTCATTTTCACGTACAATGCATACAATATTAACCATCGTATTCTCACGGCAGACATAGCACTTCACAGTTTGATTAGTCTAGTCAAAATCCATTTTATAACTCACTACCTCAAATGTCACATGGAGGTTCAAGCATGCATCAACATAGTCAACCACATTGGGTCAATCCACATTATCCGATTTATGGAACTACAGTTGGAAGAAGTAAAGAAACCTACGAAAGTTATCTCCATGATTATGCTGAAAATTGGTCTAGTGTCTTAAGTTGGCATCAATATTGTTTGACTCAAGATGACATGTTATCTTATACATTTGAACCTCATAGGAGTTCAAGCTATTATTAGGTCATGTATTAATTTTGTATGATAATTTGTCATGTTATCATATGAGACAACATTTATATAATAGTTTATCTCTAAATTTGTTGTTAACATATCTTTTTATTTGAAATTTAAGTTCAATTATGTATTAATGTTACTTATAATATTATATAAAGTACAAAATTATTTTTTTCAATTTTTTTTTCAAATTTTTTAAATTTTTTGGCAAAAACCGATATATCCACCGATATCGATATAGCCGCCGATATATCGGAAAAATCAAGGTACCCATATATCCGTCGATACCGATATTTTAGTCCTTGTTTATATTCATAGATTCATTAATATTTTCAATATGTATTTATATTTAAAATAAATTATAACAAGTTAGTGAAATTTTGATACGATTTTCATCCGACTTGTATTAATTTATATATATATATATATATAATTAATGCAATTCATAAAATTAAAATTCTTTTTATTTTCTTAATTTTATAAATAGAAGTACAGAAAACAAATTTTAATATTAATCAATTAATATAAATTATATTTTATGAATTGAATTAATTATATATATATAAGTCGCGGATGAAGATCGTTATAAAATTGCACCAACTTGTCTTAATTTATCTAAAATATAAATACATATTAATAAATAAATAATTTTATAAATATAATTCAAAAGAAAAAAGAAAAAAATGGAATTTTGTCTTGAATTGAGAACTCAATCTAAATTTCAAGCCTTAAATTGAGAAAAAAGATTAAATTGAGCCTCTTATTAAAAAACTTAAAAAAATAGGTTTAGAATTGAGAATTAAACTATACATTGGGTCTTTTTATGAAATTTATCCCATAATACTAGTATAGGTCTCATGCGATATACGGACATGAAAAATTTTAATTTAATGTTTTGATAAGATAATGTTGAACACAAAAAATATAATAAGTTTCTTGAGATCAGTAAGTCCAATCTAATTTGTCATCCGTGAAACACTCCATAATTTTAAGTATTTTGAGTTTAATGTTTAAATTATTAATTTACTGAAAAATCAAGTTCTTGAGAATACTTTAATCTCATTTGGTGTAAATTGCAAGTGTTATAATTTTTTGATACAAACATGTTGACATGAAAAACGATATAAATCTTTAGAGTTATTTCAATTTAATCTAGTACCTATATAATTTATAAATTTTAAATAATTTTTAAATCCATGATATGTTGTTGATTGTTTTACTAATTGTATTTGTCACAATTGATCTACAAAAAATTATGCAAATATATGCATACTTATGATTTGATATATCCATAATTTTTTATATTTTCTTAAAAATATCAAGATTGTAATGAATAAAGAAATAATTGGATCAAATTTACATATTAACAAAATGTAAATGAACAGGGAAATAATTAGGTTATATACTACTTTGAGGTTGTAAATTTTTATTATAAATATATGTATCTAGTAAAATATGAGTTGGCTAACTTATAAATAGAAATTATATGGTAAATGAAATTAACTTATAAGTTGTTCAATTATCATTTATAAATTATTTCAGATTCATAAATTAATGAAATTCATTCTAAATTTGGAGATTATTGCATAACAAATCAAATATGTTAAGTTTATTTCTAAACAAATTCGTCTACTATAAGAATGAATTGTATATCATATATACATAATCAAAAAAACTGTATGTGTCTAATGTATAAAATCAACTAAGAAAATAAAAATTAATAATTAATGATATTACTAATATTAGGAAGTTAAAATGGGCGGGAAAACTTTTGGCATTTCTATTTTTAGGGGATAATTGTTATTATATATATATATATATATAGATAGATGTTATGTAATTATTTTATCTAATTATTTTAATATCAAAATATAAATAAAAAGAACTATATATATATAAATATAACTAGTTGTTAAAATGGTATTTTGATTCAGTTCAATCCATATAATCGAACTCGAATAATTAAAAACTCTTTAGAATCATACTAAAAAAATCGATTCAATTTGAAGTTTTTTGGATGTGAATTTCGATCAAATTTCAATAATCTCCTAGACCTACTAACAATCCTAGACTAAAACTTAATTTATTGAATTTATTCACAATTGGCAAGCCTATTTGAGCCCATATGGCCATATGTGCATAATAAATATAAATATAATTAGCTTTTTAAATAAAAAATTAGTAATACACCCTGATGCGCAGTTTATTATTTATTGTTGTAAAATATATAATTTATAATAACAACAACAACAATAATAATTGTTATTACTTCATAATTTTTTTGTTTCATTATTTCCCAAAGATTTATCTTTTCTTAAATTTAACATTTGACATGTGATTTTGTTATTTATTCAAGACTTGTGAACATGAAAACTAAAATTAATTTTTTTAAAAGGTTGTAAAAAAATTTTATAAGGTTTTTTATATCATTTATACAAATAATTGAGGATTAATCAATTATTCAAATTAATAAATTGACTATAAATTATATTTATTTCCAAAGAATGTTTAATGAGACATGGAATTGAAAAGACAAAGGGAAAAAAATAGATCTTCTATTCTTAACTATCTATTATATAAATAGATATAGATATTTAGTCAAAAAATATATTTATATATAGGTATACTTAATATTATAAGATTTTATAAACTTATAATAAATATAATCATATTTTCTTGAAAAATATTAGATTTACAAAAAATGTTTAAAGTAAATCATTCAAAACGCATTCTCAAAAAAATAAAAATGTTCTAAACAAATAAAATCAATCATTCAAATTTTTTTTATATGCAATGTGGATATCATAAAGATAATTAAATTGATGTCTTATACATTAAAAATTGATTTATAATGATTAATTATGATAACTCAAAACTTTTTGTATATATATATTATATATCACCACCTCTCTCACCAATAGACACCCACCCTTTTCCCACTCTTGTCTCCCCTTCTGACCAATCACATTTTCTTGCTTCTTTTTTCTATTTTCTTTTCTTTTTTTTTTCTTAGTTTCCATTTTTGAAAAACAAAATGGGCGGGAAAATTGGATCTGCTATTTTTAGCTATGATCCTATTATTTTATATATATATACTATGAAAAGATAATACTAAAACCTATAATCTTATTTAAGAAAATAAGTAGTATAGATATTTATAATTTATGACAGGTAAGAGTCATAACTTTATGTCAAACTATTAATTTCATATTCTACTACATCCAACTTGAATTTGATTCTTCCATTTTAACAAGTTTCATCAAACAAATTCTAATAAACTTTTATTAAGTTGAGCTTTGAAAAGCTTACATGAGAATTAGTTTGTTTATACAGTTATTCATGCGATTATGCCGTGTATAATTCATATTTTGAATAATTGTTTTAATTATATATATATATATTGTAAAAAGATATTAAATTATATATTAAAACGATAGTCCTACTTATCAATTTAAAACTTTGGATGAAATAACGATTCAACATAATATCAGAGCCAACTCAAATGAAAAATTCACACATTGAATAAGTCTTTACTACAAACTACATGGTAACCCTCCTGCGTGTGAGTAAGCATGTTCATGATATTAATTTAGATGAAATTATATAATGTAAATTTTGATGGTACAAATTGATGTAAATAGTACAACACGAACTTTTATGATGTCAAACAATAAGTTTTCTGCTACAAATGACTAAAATAAAAACCAACTAAATATATATACATGTGTTAATCTAAGCACCGTTTGAAAAGAAAAAATTATATATTTACAGTAGAATCCCCTGCCCTGCCCTCCCCTCCCTGAATCAAGTGTTGGTAGCATCAAATGAAGCTGTGAAAGAAGCACTTGAATTGAATCACTGATATTTGATTTCTAAGATCCATGATACACATTCTTGAAGGAGCTCAAACTTCTGATCAACTGCTACATTCTGGAAAATCTGCATTTTGCTAAGAAACTCGGACGAATCTTCCTTGCAAACAAATGATCCAGCACACGAGCAATGCTCTGCTAAGTGAGCAGCTTTGATGTTATTGCACTTGAGGCAAACCAAGTCTTGAAGGTGGTAGAGTCGTTCTCTCTGACGAATTATCTGAAGGAGACTGTTCTCCATTACTTCACGGTCATAAGGTTGCCCGCACTGAGCCACACCACACCGCCATTCCTGACCTGTTAAAGCCCGGTCTCTGGACAAGTCTAGATCTCTGCAGTCGTTGCAGTAACTGCCAATAGTATGTATGTGTTAATAGTATAGTGGCAACAACTGATGAAAGGAATTGAAGATAATACTTTGGACATTTTTTCTTGTTAGCTACTCCTTGTTACAATTGATATGATAGATGAAAAGATGTATAAACCTGCAAATGACATTTGGTAAAGTTAAGGGCACGTGTAGATTCTGAAATTCAGCTTCTGGAGCAAATTCCCTTATGCGGACCAACTTCAGAAGATTCCTCCTCATGACCTGTGCAAAACCGAGAAGACAAATGACTTAAATCAGACATCTTCAGTTAGCAACAACTGAACACTATTAGAGGGGCAAAAACACACTAGCTAGATAATTTCCTAGTCAACGCTATTAAATTCATATATGGTGGACAATTAGTTCCTAATGATCTAAAGTATCATTTGATTCGTTGAATTACAATACAAAATGCAGATGAGGATAAAACAACTGCAGATGGACAGCATTGCTATACTTAGCAGGAAAATGATTAGAAAGTGTTGAGAGATATTGTTTACCAGAACTTCATGCTGAACTTTTTGGTCGAGTGCCAAAACAGCACAGACATACTTGATGAAATCCAGAGCAGACACCCCCTTATGAGTGTTATTTGAAGATTGCAAATTTTCAGCAGGATCACTCTGAGACTTGTTTCTTTCTTTCACGTGAAGACGTGGATCACATACAATTTTTAGAAGTTTTTCTGTAAACTCAGATCCTATCTGTAGGACAAAGAATTATATACGGAAGTGTGATTTTTTTTTTTTGTAGAGAGCGTTTGGAAAAAAGTACATACTTCAGATGTCTTTAAAATAGTACCTTTTTCTTGAGGAAGTCTGTCATTTGTGATTCAAGAATTTCAGCAGTTGAAGCTGTGATTGATGGAGTACATAGGTCGTCAATTGAAGATGCTCCTTTTGCTGCTGCTTCTTGTGCAAACTTCCACGGAAAGTACAAAAATTCGGATACAATCAAGATAAAGTGATCCTGTGTACAAGAACAGCAGTCAATTGGCAGAAATAATCATGCAGCTGATACTTGGTTGTGGAATTTATATTCAAACTTGTTTAGAACCTGGAGAACTTTAAACCCCAAGGTTTTTTAGAATGGTGGTGGCCCACAATCCCTAAGCACCCACCCTCATCATTACATGATATCAGTATAATATAGTAACACTGCCAACCCCAAACCCCGGGCAATGGTATAAAACCCCCTTCCCTCAGTACATTGCCAAAATAAATCCAATCTGACCACTGAATTTGCCATAGGTTTAACAGCTGTGTTGGTTCATTTACTTTCACTTTGGAAAGGCTAGTTGCAAATCTTTACAGTAATGGTGATGAATATGGAGCTGGGAATTTTATTTAAGCAGGTTTAAGACCTGAGAAGCAGCATCTCTACCCTTACGAATGGATAAATAATCATTGTAATGGAGGTCAACGAATAGGTAGAGGTAGCATAATATTTGCAATTTTCTAGTTGGACACTTTTTAGATGATTTTAATAATGATGACTACGAGGCATATAGCTGGGGTTTAACATCCATAGTGCCGATGGCCGGTTAACCACAGACATTTATTCTCCTTTTCTGTTTAGACTTCAAGAATATGCTTCAACATGAAAATGAACTCTCATGTAAAGGGGATAATTGAACCATTAAACTGTCTCCGACAAGTCTATTTTTTCACATGTACGAGTGACCCACCTGAGTTGCTTTAGTCAAGTTTTCCGCTATAGTCCAGTTGGAGACGATATCTATTTGAAAGTCATCGTACATGCTTTCCATACGTGCTTCTGGACTTTCTTCTGTGGATCTATCTTCTGATCTAGCTTGAATTCCACCATAGTTGTACTAACATTGAGAAAGAGGGGGGAAAAGGGGAAAAGGGAAAAAAAATATCAGAAAGACTAAGAACATAATTGGACAAAAAGTGAAATCAATCTATGCAGGTGAAACTCCCAAAAGTTTATTTGTCTAATAAACCAAACAGAAACAAAGAAAAGATACATGAACAACATTAATACTATGGAACCAAATGCATCAGTCTTCAGTGTATGACTGAGATTTAGTATGAATAAAAAACACTGGCCCCCTGCGTGCCTTATCGATAAACAATGTTATTTAATGTAATAATTCTCCAAAGTGCATTAATTCAATTTTCTAACCATTAAAGAATAAAAGCAGAGCTCTTGTAAATTTTTCATTTAAAATGTTTGAAATAGATAATTACATTCAAATCCGTACAAACATGCACATGCAGGCAGAAGAATTTAGCAGCTGTATTCATATTCCTGTCATTCATTACACCACATCAGAGGAAGTGGTCAGGCACCTGAAACCAACTACAGAACTACTAACCTGATCCATAAAGAGCAAGGAATGCCAAAACTGGAAAGGCTCAAGTTCAATCCACTCAAACAAGTCCCTGTACAAAGGAAGTTTAAGTCGATGTGCAATAAAACTAACTAAAATAGTTCATATGGATGCATAAAGGGGCAAACCTTGTTTGCAGAGTTTTAAGTACACTATCACAGTAAGCTTTAGCTGCTGAGAGATCTGATTTTCCTGTATCAATTATAACTCTGCTGAAGCTTGCGAACACAATTGTTGCACCTAATTTGCGAAGCTCTGCCATCAGCAAAGCAAACACCTTCTGCATGACCTGCCCGATAAAAGTATCATCTAGTTAGAGTAGAAACTTATCAAACTTAAAATAAAATGGGAAAACATGCTTTGGGGAATTGAAGTATGTCATTGCTTTGGGGAATTGAAGTATGTCATTGCTTTGGGGAATTGAAGTATGTCACAGAAAGATCCATTATGCTTTCCAGCAGTAAACCCTGACCAATCAACTTAGATGTCAGGGGACTCAGCAAAAGCCCATCAGTCAGTTTAGATAATGAAGAAATGTCAAGAAAATTTCAACTGTATAAATCATAATAGACTCTCTTACATACATGATCTTTTGAAATTAAAAACAGCAATCAGATGAAACCACTGTTGACAAATAAAACGAAAGAACTAGGAGAAAGTATCTTCAGAATGTAATAATATTTTTCTGACTCATATGGAACCCGTGATACTCCTTAATTGATCAAACAGTAACCCTGATGTTTCCTGGACAAGAAGTATTACCTTATGAAGCATGCGATGGAGAGCTGGGTCATGAAGTTTAGACTTTGGACTGCAATATAGATTTGGAAAGGGATCAGCATAAAGATTATGTCATATACAGAATAAAAGTTCACATTCAACCTGCAAAGCCATCGGTACAGATGCTGTAGTACAGCATCTGCAAATACATTTCCAGATGTAACTGCATCAGCAAGGCATCTTTGGATCAACTGCTTAAGAACACGAAATGCAGGCGCACAGGAAGTGGCCTCATCAAAGGAATATGAAGTGGAGTTCAATTCTTGGTCAAGCCCAAATAAAGCACCTCCTTCCATTTCATTCAATTGGTTACTTTTCAGAAGCGCATTGACAGCTAGGTGATGAATCTACAGAAAATGAGATACAAATTACTCTAATCACAAATTGGGGGAGGGATGAACATAGGGAAAATGTGAGAGAAGCAGCTTATACCTTAAGCTCGACTGTCACCTTCCTATATGCACCAGGATAGGTTAGAACAGGTTGATTGACCTAGTTACAGAAACAGTATTAACTCCAAGACATCTAACGAGAGAATAAGAAATATTCTTAGCAGAATCTCACCAAACAAGTATGAATGATAGAAAGAGCCACAACACCAGGAAAAGAAAATACAGTCTGAAGTTGAAATCACTCACCTCATCTATAAAACATGGTACTTCTTCATTAGTGCCTCCCAAGTCTGGAAAGCCGTTATCAGATATCCAAAGAACCTGTTAGGATCAACAAGATTTGGAAGTTCATTAACATGCAATCACATTTAGGATGTGCAAGCAGCCAAGTTGCATGTAATATTGATTTATGTTTACTCAAGGCTGAAAGAAGTAAGCAAAAGCAAATTTCTTTACACTAAATTAGTGATGAAGAAAGCAGTAACCTGTTGTTGATCACGCAAAGCTCTCGACACGAAGATATCAGCTATATGTATGAGCCAATCAACATCAAAATTTCCTAATGGAACCTGTGTATACAACACTATTCTTTAACAATATTCTCCAAGCAACTGAAACAGATAATATACTCAATAACCAGTAAAGCAATAAATGAATGAGTGCAGCAGCTTTTACATGAGCATATCGTGAAAGTGCAACTCTCTCGTTGAGCCATTGCAATGATGCAGCAGATCGTTGTATTCCAATTTTTGCAGCTATTACTTGCCACCCAATAGCCTATACAAACAGATAACAAACAATATTTTAGTACAACTCAGTGTTTTTAAAACCGGATCTTGGTTTGGTCCAAATGCAAATAAACATTGCAATTGGAGTCAAACCAGAAAAAGGCCGAGTGGAACCAAGAACCGGTAATGGAAAACTATTCCAATATTTAGAATTATGAAAAATATGAAGAAAAATGGGTTTTATCATTTCAAAACACTTTTTTACTAAA
This sequence comes from Scutellaria minor, assembly GCA_954870855.1. Lineage (NCBI taxonomy): Eukaryota > Viridiplantae > Streptophyta > Magnoliopsida > Lamiales > Lamiaceae > Scutellaria > Scutellaria minor. The sequence continues at coordinate 10,356,086 of OX940729.1, forward strand.
TGTCTCAAGATGTCTCCTTAAAAATTTCACCAAAGCGTCAAAGAACAAGTACGCACATATCTCCTCTCCTAGTAAATTTTATAATTATCTTTGTTTTTCAAAGTAATTGTACTTCATCAAAGCCATCTATCTACTTATTTAAGTTGATGTTTTATTTAGTTTAAATTTGGATTGTAGACTTTGTTAGGTATATTTTTTAAGGGTTCATATATTTTATGCGTAGTAATAGTTATATTATATCATATAAGAAAAATATGCAGCCAATTTTTATTTGATACGTTGAACAGCTAACTGTTTGGTTACTGTTTGGTTACTGTCCGGTTATAAACACAATGGTATAACCAGTACATAAATAAATCCACAAACCAATCAGTGTTGAGTCAGAATATCCGGTCACCTGATATTGGCTATCACGAGCATTGGAGGGTATGGCAACGCAAGGAAAATCTTCCAATGCCCGTATACCGGACTTCAATAGCTGAATATTAGGGCACTCTATAACAGCGATTACAGGTCCTTGATGCCGCTGTCTGCCAAAGCAACACAATAAATTCCAGAGCATGCATGTCAAAAAAATTAGTTGAAAGACTACAAGGAAAGAAATTTCAAACTTGACAGAATCCACAATTTGTTACCAAGACAAGATCCTGAAAGATGAAACATTGATTGGAGATGCTCAAAACAATAATTAATGACCTCCAAGATTGCCACGTAGACACTGCGCAGGCTATTGGAGAAACCCTATAGGAATAGCTATTTTTAATATTACACTTACTTCACAAGAGTTTACGGTTCAGATTTTTTTTCTTTATCATTTTTTTTCCTCACCGAATCAGTTAGCTCCCTCATCAAATACAGTTAAATATGTACATTCATCAGACACTTGTCTCCTCAGATCTAAAATAGATATGTCAGGCCAGAAATTAGTGCAGTGTGGATTCTATATTGTTGGTTTCAGTCTTAGAATTGACATGTTTAATAAACCACTTTATCAACTGTGCGCAAGTTCAATTGCCACCATTCACTAATCCTGTAAAAGTAATGGGACCCCATACAATTCACTAAACCTGGATTTTTTGAGACCATACTGCCAACTGGTACATATTATTGGTTCAACCTACACCTTGTTTAATTCTTCCTATACAAAGCATGGTGATCCATGTATGGTTTACATAGATCACTGATGAACTAGATTTCACTTACAACCAGTTATATATTCAGTTCACATCATAAAATCAAAGTACCAATCATTTTATGGTATTATCGCAGACATTAAGTAGGCATAATAAAGGAAGCATGACATGGGATGGCCACAAGCACTTGGGTCTTATCAGGCCCTGGGTTTTGTCCCTCGATCAATCATGCATGTGCAGAGCACTTACTCACTCATGAAAGATACATGTTTTTCTATTCCATTAGTGTCTCAACTAGGATAATAAATGTAACGTTACACTTCTGCATCAGATGATGAGGTCTACCTTATTAAATACACCTTATAGATCTACGAATACACATATATTCTGAATTTTTTAAAAGATTGATTTGTGTGAAAAAAACTATATTAAAAACATGAATGTGTTTGTTTGGGTTCTGGGAGAATGAATGGGGAAATATTGGATTCTAAGAGAAGGAACAAAATATTGCAATTGTTCCAAATAATAGGAGATATTTAACAACACTATTCATTTCATTTCTTGATAAAAAAGAAAAAATCCACAGGTTCTGCAGTTATGTTTGACCAAAATAAGGGGGAAAAAAACTCATGCGGAAGGGCAGTGCAGGGTTTATTTTATCACAGGTGAAAACATTTTCTTTAAGTAATTGATTATCAAAGTTTAATTTAACCGAAAGTGGGCATAGGTCCCCATCACTGCTCAAATGCTAATAAGTTGTAGCCTGCTGCAACTTTTGGAAATCTTTACTTTCGTCTTCCTAGCACTAGCATCTTCCAGTTTATTACCAAGCATAAAAGAGACATCACTTAATAAAAAATTAATTTTTGTTTTTTTCCATATCTTTTAGACATTCCTGCAGATAACAGAATTAACTCCACCTAAATAGTCGGCTAATGTATTGCTTAATAGAAGCCGATGCATGGTAATGTCTTCTTGGGGATAGTTGTGAGGATGTCTTGTTTATTTAGAAATATACACAACTAAGAAAGAACTGCCAGTTAATATTAGAAATCGAAATGATTAGAGATCAGAAGTACACCTGTATTCATTTATCACTCTCTGCAAGCTTCCTTGAGCATCTTTGACATTCCCAACATAATCCACCTAATAAAAACCACAAGCACATTATGAAAACAAATGAAAATAGTACTACCAATATAAGGAAAATGTTTATGTTATGCTAAGAAAATTTACTTTGAACATAATGCCCTCATTTGGCATGGGCGGTTGGGAGGATAATGCTCGGCTAGCTTCACGGAATTGCCTTTCTAGCATTTGAGTTGATAACTCCTTACTCTGGAAAGGACTGACAACCATAACAGCTATTTGGCTGGATGAAGGAAAATATGCAACATACATGGCTCGACCATCACAGATGCTGAAGAAAATTTAATGACAAATATTAATTATATATGTCATAGCAAGAATATATCTTAAGTTAGCATACATATTCCATTAATACGAAAAACTACTTGTTTTACAATGACAATATGATGTTATGATGTACCTATGATACAAGTAGAAGAAAGGAATTGAATTTTCAAGATATGGGCACTCAGTTGTTGTCTTCATATGCAATTCACTCAAGCTCCAGCCATCTTGGAAGTTTCGTTTCTTTGCCGACTTGTCTACTTTACAAACACAACCAATCTGAAGGATAGCATTAAACTCTGGCAGGATCCTTGTTTCATAAATTCCCTGTCAATGTTTCACATTATCATCCTCATAATGCAAAAAATGCTGGGACTTGCTCTAAAAGTAGGTAAATATAGCAATCACAATTCTCTTAAACATCAAACATAATTTCATTAAGGACAATAAAAACTTGACGAGAAGAGTCTTTTACTAAAGAACCTGCTTTGCTACTGTTAAGATGTAAGCATCTTTGTTACATTAGCAAACATATTCCAGTATAATTAGAGAGCTGAGAATGGTATGACAATAGATGCAGTTCACGAGATTGAATTCCCCCCCCCCCCCCAAAAAAAACCAATTATCACTCCAATTGGAAAAAAAAAAAAGACGAAAAAATATATGAACAAAAGCAATCCATAGGAGCCAGGTGAGGAAAATATTATCCGAAGTAGAAGGGCAATATCTTCTTCTATTTTCTAGATAATTCTATACAAGACAAAAGGAAATAGATACAATTGTTCTACTCATAAATATGAGGATGTGGCAAAATTCAGATTAAAACAAAACAAGTAGTGTCAGAGCAGTAAGGTTGCCTAAAGTTACACGTACATTCCTAGTACTTGATGAACCCTTAACATCAAACATGAAATGTTGATTTCTGAACAAGTTTCAACCTACAAGAGACTGCAAAAGAGAAAAACATGTTTTTCTTCGATATTTTTAAAAGTTCATAATACAAAGTAGGCCTCGCTTTGAAATGGTTTACCCATAAAATATCAGATGTAATCTAATTGTCTCTTAATTATGAGGTGACTATGATTCAGTTACATATCTATATCAGAATCTTCCCAGTGGCAATAAATACAGAAAAGGAAAAGTTTAAAGTGAGAAATGTTGTGAAGCCAAAGATATCAGAAAATTTTCAAAGTGAAGTAAGATCATTTATAAATGAGGTACACTAAGGCATCCAATCAAGTACTCATAGATATTTTAGTAGCTTTTAAGAATCTGGGGTAGGAAAAGGTACCTCAACTTCAGGATCTGCAAGGTGAGCGGCTAATTTTTTGCTTTCGGCCCTGAATTGGTCTTCCTCAATTATAACCTTAAAGAAGAACAAGGTTGAATTATCATATCAAAAGCTTCAATGTACCCCTGATTGGTTCTGCCATTGGAACAAAACTTCCATGTAATCTTTAAATGTTGTACCTCAATCAGGCTGTAACTTTGGTGTCCATGGGGAAGAATCTTACTCACACGCCTTCCAGGGAACTCTTCTGTTACAGGAGCTTTAGAGTTGAGGTAAAATACTCTAGGAATTAGTATGGGAATCTTGCGCATTACTCCTTCGACAACTATCCAAGCAAAAAATTGACCGGGCCGTTCACTTGGTTCAAGCTGAACAATCTAACATAAAAGGAAAATTGCATTCAGCACCTCATTGAGGAATATAAAAGCAAAGAAGAAACCTTTTTTTTTTTAAAGATTGTATTACCTGCCAATGACACCGGGTGAGTGCTAAGTCGTGCCTCTGAAAATAGGAATTGACCCCAACTCTGCCTTGAGCCTGTTTGTAATTGAGAATGTTGCCTGGCACCTCAGCTTCATCAATATGGTTTAACGTCGTATTATCTAGCCTGGAAATATAACAAATACAGGGAAATTATCTATGCTAATCAATAAACTGAACATCAAGACTGATATAACTTATATACAACAGTACAATGAAAATGTTAAGATTGGAGTAAAAAAAAGCATTAATTATGAACTCTCTGCCTTTTTCTCTCTGTGAAAAAGCATACCTCTGGCGTTTCCTCTTTTCCCGAGATTCTTTCCACTTTCTCTTTCTTAACTCCAGCCATCCTTGATAATCTACAACTCTGTCAATACTTTCTTCATGGACTTTGTGCAATGGATGAGTTGATTGCTTATGTCCACTTCCATCCATATCATTTTGCTCTAAACTTTCAACCACATTACTTGCTTCAACTCCATTCTGTTCATTATTGATCCCATAGGAATGAACAATAGGTCGAGGCCTCATAGGAAGAGTTTTTCCAGTGTTTCTAAAGTCTTCCATGTCTGTAACATTATGTACAACTGTTGCCTGATCATTGGCTTCAGGATTGCCACGCACTCTAGCAGCATCATCATCTCTCTGTTTCCGACTGAAAATATCAACCAATTTTCGCTGACGGAATTTGTCCTCTTTTTCACGAACCTTTTTGTGCAACCAATCAGGATGAACAACCCTTGGGACAGGATTTGTGATCTGACAAATATGTGGCTTAATTTCAGAAGCAAACAAAAGAATAAGGAAATAGGACTACTCAGCAGCCATACGTAATATCTCCACCTTTTGCATAGCAGCAGGAATAGTGATAATTTTTTGAATAGCTGAGCTAAGCCTTTGCTTGTAGTATGACCAATCAATGATCGACCGGATGCCAGCATCTGATGATACTTTGCACCACTTTTTCACATAATACTTCATGATTTCTGCAACCCAATTTTTTGCATAACAGAATAAGCACTTGATTTATGTTCCAATAAGGTTGAGAAAAAAAGAATAGAGTTTTGAATTTGACCTGTTTCAGTCTCAAAAATTGCAACAGGAACAGCACGCTCACTTACTGGTGTTCCCTGTTTAATGTGGCATGTCAATAACCTTGAAGGCCACAGATATGTATTTTGAAAGAGTAAAATCAATGGGGAAAAGACTGAAGTCATAATACTAGGACAAATGGTGAGGTTGAGCATAAGAAATTAAGAACATAGGAAAAAAATAACTAATATTCAGAGGAGATCAACAGGCTAGGCAACAATTTACAGCACCAATAGGCAACAGTTCATCCCTATTATTTTCTTCCACATGCATAATGCTAGAAAATCTTCAAGCAAAAGAAACAGTGATGAGAGATTCTAAATAACCCAGATTTATAGCCAGTAGGGTGCATTTGTTCAAGTGTGGCTATGGATATCAGAGACACTTGAGAGAGAGAGAGAGAGAGAGAGAGAGAGATCACATCTGCAAACAAAGTGATGCACATTCTTTGCTTCCTTTTCAAATGTTATAATAGATCATGCAGAAAGAAAACGCAACAAATCAACTGCTAAATATCTATCAAGAAGATATTAGAATCTTACAAAGCATTTAGGCCAACTCTTGAAAGAATGCTATCACTTACATTTCTATTGTAGAAACATATATAACCCAAAGACAAACAAACAGAAACCTGCATTCTGTGGTATTGAAGGTCATCTCATGGTTTTCACTTAAGTAAAATACTAAAAGCAGAAAAACTTCTCACTAAACTAAAGGCTAAAGCGATTCCGTACCTTTGGTTCACATGCAACTATATACTGACAGAGAAGTCCTTTGTCTTTAACCATTGCATCCCCAAGGAAATCCGCTAGGCGTTTTGCTGTGGTCACTGCACATGACTTTTGTTCGCCATAGTCTGCTAAGGACTTGCTCATTGTACTCGATTCTGATATATAATCAAGCAATTCACTATCTGCAATATCTTCTCCCTGATTCTGAAATTATAGGAGATTCAGATGATAAAATCTCATGAAACTCTTGCAGTTATAACAGGTTTTAGGTAGTTAAGAGAACTAAATGTGTACTGCTGCTATTTAATCAATTTTGGCATGGCAACCGAAAGAAAAATTACACAATTTCTTCAAGGATCATGCTTTTCTTTGTTGTACTTGCAATGAAACAGACATACTTCTAAAAAATTACAAATGAACTCTTTCTGAATGAAAATTATTCTAGTATTCACAAATCGCTAAGAATTTTGGAAAAGAAATTAAGGCAAAAGTTCCAGTCTATTCAATGGTGACAATAAGATTAAGAGAGTACTTTGACATTAAGATGTTGGTGGATAAAGTTATGGTTTGTTTAAATTGTTGAAAGAAGTCGTTATCAATGTTAGTAACATACATCAAGAAGATCAAGCCAACGATTTGCAACAGCTGCAACAGCTGAATAGCACTCTTCTAATGTTGACCCATGAAGAAACTTATCAAATAGCTCAGCCTGCAAAAAGGACAATTTTAGTTAACTCGTGAAGCAAAATTCATAAGGAGAAAAATGGCTGCTTTAAAAGACATTAACAGCTCTAGTAGGGGGATAAGGGCATTCCTTGAATGAGGCACTATACCAAGTGACAACTATCCAATCACAAGGTCAGAAGGTTGAAGATAAAAATCATCATGACTAGGATATACAAATCTAAGGTGCTAGAAAATGAAAATAGAGTAAATTACTCATAAAGGCAGAAAGATGCATGCTGTGCAAAAAAAAGTTACATAAGTCACCTCAAAAATTGTTATAGCAAGAGGTACTGATTAAAATAATACCTGGAAAACTTTGATGAGCTTCAGCTCACCTCTACGCTTGATCTCAAAACCTTTCAGTTCAGCTAAGGTACCGTCATCATTAAAAACGGCATATCGTTTCTTAATCAAAATCCCTTCCTCCTTGGAAGCAGGTATAATCATTGCCTATAAGCAAAAAATTACACTCAAACATCTTAGGTATATAACGAGATGAAAATATAGAGCAGTGACCCAATAAAAGTCAAAGATGATGGGCTATCTCGTGTGTTCAGTCTGCATCACCTTATACGGTCCATCCACCTCAAATTCAATTGAGCACTCACTATGTGTTGTATAAGTCTTACTGATAGGGTTTTTAAGTGTCTGCAAGAAACAGTAAATGGCAGTCAATCTCTTTTTTTTGTATGAAAATTTCACTTCTCATGCTGAAGGTTAATGACAAATGAAAATTAATTCATAATGGCAATAAATATGAAGATGGAACTTACACAAATACAGAGATAAAAAGTTTATTTACTAACCTGGTATTGGTCATTGGTATTATTTCTAGCCACATCAACATTAAGCATGACACAAGGATATGATATTGTCAACTTCTTCTTTGAGTCTCTAACATATATGTCAAATAAAATATGATCAGCATCTACCATAACAAATTTCAAACAAGGATTAAGCAATTTGACAACCTAACCACAACATAAACAAGTAATGACTCAAACATGATCATTGGTTCTTCAATTTATACATATTGATTGAAGAATATAGTCAATTTTAAAAGAAAGTTGGAGAATCAATCATGTATTTGAGCACAAAAGCAACTGAAAAAGTACTTTGTCTTAAATGTGAAGTTCTCTGGGAATGATCCTGGTAGTGCACACCAAATACCATCAGTATCTAATTCAAGGGGCCTCCCAATTCTTTCAACCAGTAAGCGGGCATTCTGAATTATTTTTGCTCCAGTATAAGTAACAACTCCGGCCATTTCCATGGAATACCATCTTGCACCCCTGCAAAATTTAAGATATGATAAAGATCTATAAGAACATGAAAGATTAACAAGACAGAGATGGGATAACAAGGCAGAGATGGGAAACTTTGAGAAAATGGAAGTTGGGAACACACTTGCGCATGACATATCCATAAAAGGAGTTGAGAATGCACTTATGGGCAAGTTGCAATGAATCGTAAAGCACTACAAGATCCTGCAAAGTAAGTTTTTTGGAGTTAGTTCCATTTCAATAACAACTTTACATTACTGTACGCAGGAGTGGAACTGAGAGAGTTTCATACTTGTGCTTCCTGGATTTTAATAGAATTCCCACTAGCTTTTGCTTCTGACAACTTTCCCTTCCAAACTTTATTGAGCCCTTTGTATTCATACCTTCTATCTCGAAAGCTTACGTTTTAAATAAAAGAGAATAATCGAAGGTAAGACAACTTGGCATAAATTTATTAACTTAAAATTTTGAAGACATGAAAGCTCCTTTAAAGAGAACATAAAATAGTGGATTGGAATTGTCAACAACCTTGGAAAATTCTAGATGACCTACCTGCGGACAGTGTCAACATAAAATGGGTTTTCACGCATGCAGATCCCTGCTTCTCGAAGTTCAGTGATAGGTTTATCTAGTACTCTTTTATATGCCTAAGAGTTGAAGGAAAGATAAGATCTGTCACCAAGCATTTGTTTTCTAATTCAAATAAAGGGATGCAGACAAGGATGTAAACATACCCTTTGACAGTATTTCTTTAGACGCTCTTTGAGTTTCAATTGTTGTTCTGCTTTAGGTAGGTTAAGGAAAGGGTTCAATAGTTTCCCATCCATGCCATCAACAAGCTCAGATTCAATTTGCCTCTTTAGATGATAGTAATCACTGGCATTAATATAATTTCACAAGTTCATTAGATCATATTCAGGAATCTTGCATTATATCTGTAGAACAATAGAGGTTTAGTAATCAAACCTTCTCTTTGCCGTATATGTCTCTCCACGCCAGACCCATTCAAGCTTCCTAAGGCAACTTTTACCCGGACGATTGAAATCACATGAGGTGCATATTTCATCTGTGACTATTGAGGGTGGCTAGAAATTGGGAGAGAAAAAACATACATTAACTGCATGTTAACTCATAGATGTACTCGTAAGTGAACTCAAGAAATGCATCACTTATTCCAAATGAGTAGGTTACCCATAAAAGCAAGATATTTTCTGTTGTGCACATCAACCACACAATCAAGTAGAAATCATATAACATTGGGCTAAAATTATAAAGATTGGTTTCACTATACTGAATACTTAAAAATTGGTAGCTTAAGAGGTTGCTTATTGCCTGCTAGAAATGTATGTGTGTGTTTTAGTGGAAAAAAAGGCTTGATTTAAGTTTTATAATTCATTCAGCCTTACATTACATATAGGAAAATCCTGCTTGATTTAAGTACCCTGTCACCTTTCACAGCTAATGCACAATTAGGCCATTTTCCTAGTCTAGAATAGAGCTCCACAAACCAAGTAGGGTGTGAACCATTGAATCAATTGTTTGTTTGATATGAACAGATAAACTTGCTTTTTCTTGAAACACTTAAATTGCTTATGTAAAGTTTCAGGATTAGAAATGTGCTAAATGAAGTCATTTGGTTGATTACCTGAAGCCTGTTTGTCAAAATGATGTTCGGATACATTGCGGCAACATCAAGGTGATATATGAGAGGGCATTCTTCAAGAATTGGCTCATCTCTCAATTTCACCAGCTGTACATTGAAAGGCAGAAGCAGACATACAAGTCATGTGGCAGTATTGTAGGCCTATATGCAATTTGTCACATATTCACACTAGTAGTTGTGGTTCGGGACGACTATTAAAAATTTGAGAAAAAATCCAGCTCTTGCAAAAGATATGAACATGGTACATTGCTAATACATGATTTAATCGTTAATATATAACTATTACATGAATGTAGCCACGTGTAATAAGCGCACACAAACACAATCATTTATATTTTCAATTTCATATACACAACCATATCAATTTGCAATATTTTCAATTACCAGATTACAGTCAGCATTATATAAGTATATTTAGAATACATGGGACAAACTCCAAATTCCGAAGATAAAATTACAGCTAGGGATTACAAACTAAGGAAACTAGTCTGATATCTCTGCCTCACACAGAGTTAATAAATGCAGGCTTCCTATAAAGGTCACATTACCTTTTCCCTGATGGCATCCTTTACTTCATCATAATTTGAAACTGATTCTAGGTCCATCTTTCCCTCCACTTTAATAGCATATTGCAGGTCACGATCAAGATTATCAAGTAATTGCTGCAAGGATAAAGTATTGAGACTTCGGTAATATTAATAAGCAAATAACGTGTGGTAGGGTATAAGACTCCATGACTCAAAAAGTGACCACAAATCATTCAACCTGACACTGAAAAAGATGTTGCTTAGAAAAGCACAACAATATTAAAATATAGCAGCCAAACTAGGCTACTTAGGAACTTTATTCAATCAAAGTAGTGAAAATTTTGACCAAATATTCCACATGTGTAAGATATATAGTTTATGCTGAGGGATTTCCTCGTTCTAAAAACATATGAAGTTGAACTTCTGAATTCCAAAGGGCGTCTATGGAGATTGCCTTCGACAAATGCCCCAGATAATTTGCATTTCAATAACTAAACTTCAAAAAGAAGTTGAAAATCTTAATAGAGGAGTTGGGTAGATGATTACCTCATAAGCAGCCGGATCAAGTTTGAAACTTGTCGGAATATCAGATCTGAAAACCCCACTTTCTAAGCATTCTACATGGCCACCAATATATGTCTCACTCTCAAGGAGATGATTATTGTAGAACTTCTCTGGATCCGATTGGTGTTTGTTAGGGCAGATAACATTTGCTTTGTATGCCTGCAAGTAACATACAAGCAAAAAACTGAAGTTATTATGATTATAAAAATTGTAAGAGGCTAAGAAAGCTGAAACAGCTAATTTTTTGTTTCCTCTTATTTCTGCTTTTATTTCATACTACTTTTTTTATTTTTTGGTGGAGAACATCTTAGAAGATGGAGTCGTTTGAGGATACAAATGAAATAATTCAAAGTATAAAGAAGGTTAATGGCAAATACAGATTAATTAGCTAACCATAAGTTTTAGTAATACTGTAATAGTACAATCTATAGGGCTTCAAGTATTTACCTGGACCATAAGAAGCATTTCACAGAGAGTTCCACTTCCTTTCCTTAAAACTTCATCTGGTGGCATGGGGATTATGGTTGCTAGGGAGAAAATGAATGGGTGCACATAAGTCATATATAGGTAGTAAGTTGCAACAGCATCAGAGACAGAATATGATGCCATCATCTGCAAAGTCATAAAATGTAAGAAAGAGGAGTTAAAAAGTCGTGAAGTAATCCCATCAATGGACCATATGAAATGATTTACTGAAAGTACACATGTTCACCAAATTTAGGTTTTATTGACTAAAGACGAACAGATTTAGGTTTTGTTGATTGTTAGGCACATTCCTGATGCAGTATTTCACCTTGTTTTTCTCCGGCCGAAAACTTAATTATTAAATGCTTTAGTCTTAATCGGGGGTAAATATACACCAACACCCTACGTGGAAACAGTATTATGCAAGTTCTTCCAAGAAGAACTTGAAGAACAGTTAATACCTAGGTCAAATTATTCATACAGCAAGTCCTAGTTCATGATTTAATTAAGCAAGATAACTCGTAGCAGACCACACAAATTTTTATTTCCAAATTCATTTGGATCTACCAAAAGTACGCTGAGGTTTAATAAACCTCAAAGGTACAATTCCCTAGATGTCCAAGAGATTATAGTGTAGTCCTTAATTCCCTGAAAATTGGAGCTTATGCTAGTAGATACGCAAAAATCACACTTTCACAGTCAGGGGCAACACAGTTCTTTCACTGTAAGACATCATAAACCAAGAACAAGCTCTAATAGCCTTTTAATGTTGCCAAAATAATTATAGACCTCTTCTGAAGTACAAATTGACCCTTGCATAACAAAGAGTTAAAGAACCATATGGATCCTTATGGCCTTATCTAGCATAGCCAAATATCTTATTTAAAAGAAATAGATACATTGAACTTTATAACTTGCAGCTCTGGTTGATAGAATCTTTGATGTGCTCACAATAGTCAACCATATAGGTTTTAGGAACCACTAGCTTGCAGTACTTGACCTTTAACCCATAGAAGCATATGAATCTTTACTAAAGAATCAGCAGCAAGCTGCTCGAGAGCTTATGTAGGTGGTGTTAATTTCTCTTTCTTATCTGCATGCTCAGATGTCTGTATCAAACCAGAAGCATTACAATACTTTGTTCACCCTGAACATCCAGAAAATAAAATCATTTGTGAAGAAAACCAGCTTCAATCTCTGACTTATAAAGTTCCATGCATGTTTATTCCGTCTACTTGTGTTGTCTATGACCACTAAAGTTGCCTAGCTCTAATTAGTAATTTCTTCCAGTTAAAGCATACATCTTACATATCTCAGATAATAATGGTAAATAATTATCCTCTAGCTAAACACTAGCACATAGTCAGTATCGAAGTTATCAGGACCAACCAAAAAAGTAATCCACATTGATCTTCTCAAATTATAAAAATTCAGTAACAGGTCAAAATTTGTAGTCAAATAGAGCATACTTGCGGCCGTTCTTTTGCAAATCGAACCATATCCTCCGGATTGACTTCCAATGGATCATAACCCAATTTGGCTTTTGTCACGGCCTGAAATATCAATAAAAACTGAGATATATATGCACACACATATTATCAAAGAGAAAAATGCTAGAAGGTGGACATGTTAAATCAACATAAGACTGGAACTAAGAAGACCCAATAAATTCTCAAGTGATAATATACAATGATACAAACTAAGCAACAAAGATCTGATAGGATTGCAACATCCTCAACCATATTTGAATCAGAAAAAGATTCAAAAGGCATGCATCCAAGACCATAGAAGATAGAAGATATGAAAACCATTTTGCTAGGTATTTAAGAACATAACATAATGTTACACATAAGATAACACATAAAACTAGATACCATGACATAAATTCAGCATCTCACTAGATCTAAGTCACATAAACGCGATGTAATTATCAATCATGTTGGAGTTTATTGCATTCAAATTCAATTGAGTCAAACTGATCTGTTGTTGAATGACAAAAAAAGGAAGTTTCTCATGCTGGATTCCTGAGAAATCAGTAATCTAGCAGCCCCTTTATGAGTGCAGAAGCATCAGAAAATGATTTAATGTCATTTTAACCATATCCAGGTGACTGTACAGTAAGCCAGTAACACAAACCTCTCTCAGCTATATTTTGATCAGGAAAAACATTTGTAACAGAGTTCACATATGATTGGCCATTTCTGTTATTGATGAAGGATATGTTACAAAATTAACTTCAGCAGTCCCAAGGAAAAAGTAGAAGCAATATATAAATAATACAAATCAGGTAGTAGAAAAATGATCATAAAGTAGGAAAAAAGGTCAAAATTTATAAACTAATAAAAGTTAAAAGTCTATTAGAGATGGAGAATCACATACAATTAGGAGATAGAAGTAAGCAAAACAAAGAAGTTCAAAAGAAAGAATGTCACCTTTAAGCCCTGACTGCCTTGCGGGAGATAACTATCTCGTTTAACCCATGCATAACAATCCAGGTGGCAAGCAAATCTGGCACGACATTCACCTTGAATTTTGTCACACCGAAATCCAAGTTCCTACAGTTCAAAAGTTAAGAGGGAACTGAGAATTCTACAGATTGGATTTTTAATAACTCAAGAGAAAAGTAATTTGCGAATAAAATGACGCGGTAACTATTTCAATTACACTATGAAACGCTCCTCAACTGATGTATAATATAATCATGTAAGCAAACTTATATCAGAAATAACTGCTATGAAATTTATAGAACTTCCAAGAAGTGAATTTCAATTATTAAGAAGCACCAGTTGAGGCTTTGGAAAGACCATGCAACTGAAAATGCAAACAAACATACTAATAATTGATTAATGATTTATGCATCACCAAAATCATGCAAGGGATAAAATCATGTATAGCAGTATTAGATATGAAAGCAAGCGACAGAAACACTAGCTCACAAGTTTCTGCTCCCTACATCGATGATCATATTTGTAAATTGATTAGGGACTCTTAGTGCAAGTTAACTGAAGATGGCTAAAGAAACTTCATGTGGCTATCAGTTATAGGCTACATACTTCATTCAGGTTGTAACCATGATGGGCTGCTCTGGTTTCCAGGAATGGCCAGTCAAAAAAGTCACCATTGTATGTGACGTAAATACCAGGCTTGACCTCTTGCATATGGGAAAACCATAGTCTAAGAAGTCCTTTCTGTGATAAATTCCAGGGTTAAATGTAACACAAAGTTATGTTTTAATAATATATAAATAAATTGAAAGACCCTTATCACCTCATCTTTCACATTTTGCACTTTGAAGTAGCCTTCAAATTCTGGTTTTGGAGTGTATTCCAAATCCTCTATATCTTCCCCAACACACTGCAATTTTTTGAACATGCAACTAATTCTCAAATATAGCAGTATCATAGAAATCGATCAGCTAACATGCCCATGTAGTGGTAAAATATTTCCACACCCGCAAATTATAGCAGTATCATTGGAGATTGAACTAGGTTAAACCATTCATGAAAATGATCTTTAATTTAATAGATCCATTTAGATAGTATTGCTATAAAATTCACATAAAAGAGATCCAATTATCTTGCCTTTATTTAAAACTTAAAATATAACAATAAGCAGAACCAGTCTTTCTACTGTGACCATAATCTCACGTGATTAGAACTAAATTCTTGCGTACTGGTAAGCGTCTATTATAAGAGTTCAGATATATTTATCTAGAAATACCAATAAAAAAAAATATTCTCCACCACCCACCCCTGCAAGAAGAAGGGATAAAAGGAAAAAGGAAAAGAAAAGAGAGAAACAAAGAATGGTTGCAACTTCTTCACCCAAGACAGTCCAAGAAGAACATGGATGTTGACAATGATTACTTACATATATTATAAAGCATAGATAAATCTTAATCTGCTCATTTACCTCTCTATTGATGATGAGGTATCCTTGGCCATCAATCATGTATGAAATCATCATGATTGAATCATATTCAGCATCAGGAAATTTTAAGGGGAGCTTTGTAGTCTCAATATCAAAAGCACAGACATGAACTTCTGCACGTTGCAACAGATCTGTCCTCCTTTCTACTGTAATCCCAGCACTTGATACACTTACATCGTACCACTGTCCACACCTTATATCTGAATTATGTGAACTCAAGAATACGTCAATAGAATATATTTGAAGTTCAGAATCCACAAGGAGAACAAGGAAATAAGTCTGGATTAAGAAGAAGCAAATTACCATTGTCAATGGCAAAACGAACATGATAAGGTACATCAAATTCACGAAGATCATGAATACAGTCAATGAAATCTTGGGGTCTCTGTTTGCTGTTCAAATCAAAACATTTTCAGATTCAGACAAGGTTTATAGTTGAGACTTTATGCAAAAACTAGTCATTGAAGGTAGAACAGAATAACAAGTTTTGGAGAATAGCAATATAACTGATGAATAGGTAAGCCTGGAAGAAGATAATGTTACCTTTTCCCGGTCAATATGGACTCGTAAGCATCCTCGGCATCCAATTTTGCTTGGTTTCTTTCAACAACATGAATGAGATCATTCTTCACTTGCATCAATTGTTGAACGGTATCAAAAGATATCTTCAAATAACATTTGTGCAAACCAGATAGATGATTTTTCTGTGGCAAATGGATAAATATTCAGAACATACTATTGAGCTAAATAGCATTTGAGCTACATTTTTGAATGATAAATAATAAACTTGCAAAAAACAATATGCAATATTTATAGCTACATAATGAGTTTTACGCAAGTAAAATGAACATCTAAGAAAATATAATAATGGTAAGATTTGCTTTACAAGATTAAGATCTTCTTTCTCCACAATTTCAATGTCTGTGATTTGGCCTTCATAACGCCTTCTCAAGTATGCTTCAACATCCATTTCCATTTTATCCTAGGATGACAGTATCATAAACCCCATAGTCAAGGATGGAACTCACTCTTCACACAAATCTTGTAAACTTTCAAGAGTGTATAAACTTACCTTAGTGGCGGCATAAAAATAAGGCCGGAACTTATACTTTGCTTTAAACGTTGAACCATCCTTCACGCAAAGCATTATAAATAACATTAAGAAACATCCAAATGAACTCACAATCTAATTCCTATGCAAAATTACGAAACTTACTTGGCATACAAAATACAGATCGACACAACTGTAGACCCTATTAGTTTCCCGATCCTCCAACGAAGACTATCAGAAAAAACCAAATCAATTCAAAATAATGAAAATAAACGACAATAAGTGCTTACATCAAGTAAATTGGATTGAATGAGGAGCAAATTGAGAATATAGGAAAGGAAAAGGACACTCACAGAGGCCAAAGTGAGTAACCAGCCGAGGCGTTTATCTCCTTCAGTGAAGAGTTTGTAACCGAGCTTCGCCTCGAGCTGCTCCTCCGCGTTTAGAATCAGCTTCTGCTTCTTTGAAATCCGAGAATCCCTCCGATCTCTCCACCGATTATCGCCGCCATTCATCTCCCCACAATACTTCTACTAATAATCAGAAGGTAATTATGAATGACCAAAGTGGGAAAAATGTACGAACTACACGATGGAGTTGGATTTGAAGAGAAAGAGTGTAAAGCGAGACATGAGAGAGAGGGGGAAGGTGAGGGTACACAGATATGTTTCCCGCGCTTTGAAATTGTGGTGGTTGATATACTGAAATGCCCTCGAGGCCTGTTACGGGCCCAATTTTTTCTTATGGATAAGGCCCATAAATCTGCTCTGGCGGGCCGAGCAAGTCCGAGATGGTGGCTTTCGGTTTGGTCTGTGGTGGGAGAGCAAGGGGAAGAAAATTTCAGAATTTTTTAAGTTTCGATATGGAAAAGAATTGTTAAAATTTTTGTCAATATTGATAAATATCAATATAGAACTTGCTTCTAACAAAATGAAACCATTGGATTCACTCACAAGAGTCACCCGGTATTGGTATGTAGCACGAATGGCAAGTGAGTCCAAAGCAAGGATGAAAATATCGGTATCGGTGGATATATCGGTACCTTGATTTTACGGATATATCGACGGATATATCGATATCGGTGGATATATCGGTTTTTGCGCAAAAAATTGAAAAAATTTGAAAAAAAATTGAAAAATATATCTAGTACTTTATATAATATTATAAGTAACATTAATACATATATTGAACTTAAATTTCAAATAAAAAGTTATGTTTACAACAAATTTAGAGATAAACTATTATATAAACGTTGTCTCTTATAATAACATGCATTTTCGTCACTGGTTATGATAACATGACAAATTTTGAATTCAAATACATATTTCATTGTTTAACACACTAGCCATGATAATTTATGATAGGAACCTAAATTCAAATGCTTTACTAAATATAAGTTTACTAATTATTTAATTAAAATTATTAGTTGAATTCAAATACGTATTTCATTGTTTAACACACTAGCCTAATTAATTTATATGAGAAACCTAAATTCAAATACTTTACTAAATATAAGTTTACTAATTATTTAATTAAAACTATTAGTTGAATTCAAATACGTATTTCATTGTTTAACACACTAGCCTAATTAATTTATATGAGGAACCTAAATTCAAATAATTCACTAAATATAAGTTTACTAATTATTTAATTAAAAATATAGTTGAATTCAAATATGTATTTCATTATTTAACACACTAGTCTAATTAATTTACCATTAAAAAAAATTCAAAAAAAATCAAAAAAAAAAAAAAATTCCACCGACAACCGATATATCGGCGATATATCACCGATATATCGCCGATATTTTGCCAAATTTGTGCACAACGTGACCGATATCGATATATCTCCGATATCGATATATCACCGATATTTTGACAGAAAAATTCGTTCGAACATATCGATATCGGTTGCCAATTTTTCGCGATAAATCGGCGATATATCGCCGATTTATCGCGATATTTTCATCCTTGGTCCAAAGGCTTCCGTTTCCGTTCTTGATTTGGGGGCTTTCGGCCCCTCTTGATCTTTTTCGTAGTTGAGAAGGGGGCAGGAGTCGGCGGCTTCAATGAGGAAGGCGGCGCAAAGGAGGCTACACAGTTAGCTGCCCCTACTTTGGGATATTGCCTTAGATATCAGTGGTTTTATAGTAATTTTATTCTGAAAAATCCAAAAATATCAGTTTACATAAAACATCATTTTTTTCGAAAATAAATGTTTCATTTTGGAGTTAAATTTTATTATGAATGTCCGCTACTTTTTAAAAGAAAAAATATGTATTTCATACAAAAATTATATTATAATTTACACAATATAATTGTAACAAATTGTTATTTACAATAACACTTTTACGACTACGCTTCTACAATATTTTTCAATTCTTTTATTTTCATGTATAATCGGTAAACCTCAAATAAAAATGATATGAAATATTGAACTTTAATTGTCAGAATAACTTGTCAGTAAACAACACATCAATATCCTGTGCATTTTTAACAATAATTTGCTATAACAAATCTAGTAGCATTGTAAATTACAAAAAAAAAATTGCAAAAGTTTAATAGATAAGTCAAAAGTATTACCGAGAAAATCTTCCATTGATAAATTTGACAATTTTCAAAACACATAACTTTGAATTCTTACAACTTTTATTTAGCTATTAATTTTTTATAAAGGCTACTTAAAATATTTCGAATTAGTTTCATAGTGAGTTAGAAGATGATTTGAGTAAATTGGATATGTCAGTGAAGACAATTAAAAACTTTTTCATATTAGTGCTTCGATTACATAACATTGAGATGATATTTAAAAAATAAATGTTGCACACTCACTTTCCATCAAAAAATTGTTAATAGTGTTACCTTTTAAACTAAGTTTCCGAACATGTGCACTTAAATGGTAAGAATAAATTTTAGATTATAAAACAACTTTATTACAAATCAAGGTTTAGCATAGAGAGAAATTTTTGAAGGGCAATAATAAAGTAAGTTTGCTACAATATAACATCTTCGAATACATCACAACTAATGCAGCATTGAGCTGATCTCAATGTCTAACTAGATCATGAACTTTGTGAATTGAAGTCTATAACAATATAATGGAACACCACAAAAAAAAAATATATATATATATATATATATTATAAAATAACCCCCCCTCCCCCAAATCTTAAGGTGATCATAAATCAAATATTTGTTGATAAAGAATAATACGGAAATTAATAAATTAACCCCACATGAATAAAATCAGTATATATACCAACTCTTGGTAGAAGAATTAGTAGTTGATAGATCTCCTTAATTTGAAGTTTGTATGGATCACTTCAAGACATATTTGGTGAGTCCAAGAAAATGAGTGTTGATAAAATAGTCGTCCCACACAATGCACTTGGGATCGAAATTAAGCAATTCCACTTTCACATTGCTTTCTCTTATTCTCATCCTCAAATTCTCTGTGTTGGAATCATCAAAACTGCCAAATAATTAAGAGAAATAAGAATTTTGACTTTACATTTAGATGAATGAATTAAACATATTACAACTATTTTTCGTCTCATAACTATAATGTCTTCTGATAATTGTCTTCTAAGTATCATGATTTTTAATTTAATCTCAAATTTTAAAAATTTGTTCCCTATCATGACCTCCAAAGTGGGCCTTTCCGGTGACCTAAAAGTGACATGACGACATGTGTCAATCAATAAGAATTCGACATATGTCATCACGTCACTTCTATGATACCGAAAAGCCTCAATTCGATGATATTGAACTGAAATTGGACGAGATTCTTAAATAATGAAACTAAATTAGACTTGTGATAATTATGAGAACAAAATCGAAACACAACATAGTTATGGAATGAAAAATGATTTTAATCTGAATCAAACTAGTTGTGAGAAATGGGGTTAAAATCATTTTTTATTCCATAACTATTGCGTCTTCCTATTTTGATCTTATATTTATCACGATTTTCAATTTAGTCACACAATTTAAAAATATATTTGATTTCAATCCAGTTTTGTCCAGAAAATTTGAATTTTACCGAAAATGTCGCATGTCAAATTTTTATTAAGATTTTGATTTTATCATTCCACCAAATAAAAATTTGACACGTAATATTTTCCAGTGAAACTCGACAAAATTTAATAGATTCTTAAATTATTGAACTAAATTAAAAATCATAATAATTATGAAATAAAAATAAATTTAAGCTGAGAAATACATACACTGCTTCAGAAAACAAGTAAGGCCTGTAGAGTTCTGCTAGTCGTAAGGCAGCGTTGACTTTTCGTCTTGCATCGCTGTATGAGCTCTCAAATTGGTTCCAAAATAATTTGTTCATCAATTTAAGTAACTGAAAAAATACATGCAATGATTGCAATTAGATTAGTGGATCAAGCATATGTATTAATGAAAAGCTAGCTAGAAAAATAATTAAGATGAAAAAAGGGATGAAAAAAAAAATTAAAATAGAAATATATATGAACTGACCTTGAGGAATGGCAAGTAGTAGATTGAAATATAACTGTTAAAGCTGTCCATGGTTTTCAAGATTTTAGGTTCCCCTACTTTGATAGGTTTCCCATTGCTATCAAGCAGTGGATTTATAGTCAAATAACGATACATTGCCCACTTCATCTCTTCATATTTCATAGGATTCTGATGAGACGAACCAACATGATACACAATCAAGTCGCGATTATCATTTGAACACGATGCTATTGTTGCTAGCATGCAGTTTACCACCATGTCTCCTGGTATCTGTTGATGATCAATAATTTTGAATTTTATTATATTTATTTGAATTTTTTGAATGTAATAATATATAGTTTTGAGTTTAAGTTCAATATAACATGAAGCTTTTAGTACTACTCCATGTTTACTGATTTTATTTTATTTTTTTAATTCGAGAAGTAGATACTCCAATCTAATAATTAACTGTAAATTATTTTGAAAAACTTATATACTTTGTGGTTCAATAGATAAACAACAATGATATATATATATATATATATATATATATATGGAGAACTTACCATGTCTAGTATTGAGTCTGGATCTCCTACGAAGAATTTGAGTTTGCCTTTAGCATAGGCAGCAAAGATGCTATCCAAAGTCCTATCATCAAGTAGTAATAAAAAGATTAATATAATTTGGGGTTAATTACAATCTAATAAATGTCATAAAAAAATTAAGATTGGCTTAAAATAGGTACCTTAGACCTTCAATCCAACCAGGAACAGGTTCTTTAAAAGTACTAGTAATAATAGTTGGCCTTAATATAATCACATTAGCCTTTTCTTTAAACTTCTCCATCACCATTTCTCCAATCGCCTTTGTAAACACATATGTGTTTGGCCATCCATGCAACATTGCTCTAACAATATCATTCGTTTAATAAATAAGTTTTAAGAAAAAA
This sequence comes from Scutellaria minor, assembly GCA_954870855.1. Classification (NCBI taxonomy): domain Eukaryota; kingdom Viridiplantae; phylum Streptophyta; class Magnoliopsida; order Lamiales; family Lamiaceae; genus Scutellaria; species Scutellaria minor. The sequence goes on from OX940729.1 coordinate 10,377,856, forward strand.
TTAAAAAAAATGTGTGTGTCTATATATATATATATAGTGTATATTAAAATATTTTTTATTTTTTAACAATCAAATATATGTTTTTCAATTTTGGTCGTCTATGTTTTAAACTTTCCAATTTCAATCCAATTTTGATTGAAATTTTCAAAATCGTTGACGTGGCAACCAAATATTGGCGTGACCGCCAGAGATTTTGAAATTCCGAAATTAGACTGAAATTGAAAAATTAAAACATAGAAAACCAAAATTGGAAAACAGTTACTTGATTGTAAAAAATGAAATATATTTTAAATATATGACCAAAATTAAAACTACTTATTAATCTGACTATATATATTAATATTAAAAAAAAAAAAAAACCTTTCAATGCCCAAATCCTTCATAGCTCTGTTGATTTCCTTTTCACTTAGCTTCTCATCGTTCTCAAGTAGTTGTAATTTTTCCTTAATAACCATCTTCTCTGAGTCCATGTCTAAATATGTAATTTTAGCTCCAGGAAGTGTCTCACCCATATGGAATGGCTTCTCTTGAATCACTCCTGCCCTCGTTCCATGCACAAATGCTTCATTTAAAAAAAAAAAATTATATATAAGTTGATAAATTAATTTCCATCAAATTCTAGGATAAATTATTAAACTGTTTATTATATTTAATGTGTTAATTGATGTAAATTTTGGATTTAATTAAAATTAAAAAGTAACTAACCTGTGGAGACGTGAAGAAGTGTCTCTAGTTTAGAACATTTTGAGGCAAACTCTATGACATGCATGGCTCCCAAGACATTGATACCAAATGCCACGTCATATCTGTGGGAAAATCAAACAAATAGATACTACTATTACTATCATCAAAAGTAGTGATCGAAAAAGGATTGTAGTCTTAAAACATATTTCACGAATATAGGTAGTGAGATTATGGTAGCCACTTATCCATAGTCAAACACAACTACACAAGATTTTTTTATTTTTTTATTTAGTTGGCAAATCTTTGTTTATAAGAACAACAACATACATGCCACATGCTAAACCAACAATTTTTAATATTAATTTTTTTTTTACAAAATTAAATCTATCATAAATAGAATTTAAAGCCAATTAATATGGTTATTAATTAATGATATCAAATTTAATGTAGAAAATAAATATTAGTAAATAATATATATATATATATATGAATTTAAACTAAATTTGTGAAAATCATATGCTAGATTTTCAATATAGAAATCCTTTATAAATATGAAATTTGATTAATTAAAAAAAATAGAGAAAAATATAAATAAATAAATAAGCAAAAACTAAATAAATATGAACCGATTAAAAATGATTATTCAATCTTTTAAAATATATTAATTAGTGAAATAGAAGATGATAAGTGTTTTAAAATAAACTATGAAATTTATTTGAGAAATTTTGATTTTCATTTTTTTATTATTTAATTGAAAATACAATATGAGGGTTATTCTAATCTTTAATAATAAAATCTAACTAAAAAAAATGGTGGGAGAATTAAATAATATAGTAAACATAACAATATATATATAATAAATAAATAAAAGATTATTTATGTTGCTTTATAAATACAACATAAAATTCAACAATTAATTATATATTAATCAGAAAATGTTATATATAATGTTAATCTAGATGGTGTGTATTACATAAAACCATAAAAAAAAATTTATAAAATAATATTTACATTTATTTAATTTTATTAAGTTTAATTTAATTTTGTTTTTTAATCATATGTATTACATTACATAGACCCTATAATAGTAACCGTTTACGTGACTATGACTATCAGTAATGACTGTAGATAATTTGGTAATGTTTAAAAATAATTTTGAGTTCACAAAGTCTTTTTTGTAACTATTTTTTGGTCGCAATAACATGGTCACAAATGACTTTTTTTTTCATTCTTGTCGTTGTGACTTTTTTTCTCAAAGTTAGTTTTTTATATAGTGAACTCCAATATAAAATATCATATAAGGTCTTTTGTTTCATTCTATACTTCATTTACAATTTTAAAATATTCATCAAATGTCACATGTATCAAATGCAATAATTAATATTTAGTATATGTCGTTTATTAAATGCAATGAAATACGATATGAAATACTATACGTAACATTATATTTTAATTGGTTAAATATTACTAGTACTTTTGAGTTGTGTTCTATGTTCAAAGTATAAAGTATGCAAGCATTCTACAGAGTATTACACAATAGAATGTATTATACTAGCTAGTAATCTATGTCGGAATTGGATTGACAATAAATAAATTCAATTTTATATGGACTGACTTTGTATATTAATTAGGTGTCTCTCTATCGATCTTCATCGTAATAAACAAATGAAGTATATTGTAACTAAAATAATGTAGCAGGTTGGGCGTTGGGAATCCATGCCTAATTCTCACCCAAATTGGGTATTTTCATTTTAAAAAAGTAGAACGGATATGCGACTATATCTATGTCGGTTAACTAGGACATCTAATTTTATTCAAGCTAACTCAGCTATAAATAATGTGAATTTAAAATTCAGTTATTATATATTTAATTTACCGACAAATTAAATTAAATGAAATCAAGAATGGAAATATACCTCTCGTCAAACTTAGTAGTTGCAGCAGAGTTGACCATAATATCAATTTCTCGCCACATGGTTACTCTCAACTCAGGATCAACTATACCCAAATTCTCGAATGCCACGTCACCAGAAATTGGAATAACTTTTGAGGATATGATTGAGTTGAATTCTTCTCCATACTTTTCTCTTAGAACTCCAAAAAGCTCTGTCTCCACAATCTATCAAGAAAATAACAAAACATGATGCCTAACTTATTTTAACACGTTTTAGCAATTTATAGGAGAAAATTTTGTTATTATCTTTAAATTAATCAAATGTAAATTTAAATCTGAATTATAAAAATATACATAATTTATGTTTTTAATATAAACTACATAATTTTTTGTGTCAAATCTGACATCAATTTATGAAGAATTAACATATATTGAACTTTAGTAATAAAATATAACTCAATTTGCTATTGATGTGTCAACATTACATGTCTCATGCAAGTTGTCTGTAAACAAATTTAAATATCTCACTAAAATGGGTATAGGAGAGTTTTGCTTAAGATTTACTACATTCCAAAAAATTACAAAAAGTTCATGTTTTCATAAGATTTTAATCTTTTTAATTTCTAGAATCTATAACCTTTTGTAATGTCTGAAATTTTAGGTAACCTTGGATTTATTCATTAAGTCCATAGTTCAAACTTGATTATAATTAATTATAAGTAAAAGATGGTTCAACATATTTAAGCACTATAATTTGATTCAGTATATTTAAGCACGTACCACCATATATTTGATCAGTTTGTATCATCTAATATTAGAGTCCGTACCACCAAATGTTAGAAGAGTATAATTGGGCAAAAATCACTTCTCTTGACTAAAAAAGAACAAAATTTAACAACTTGATAAAAAAGAATATTTCTAAATAAAGAATGCTTCTAAATAAAGATAGTCAAGAATGGAGGTTTCCTCTAATAAATATATTTATGTATTTTCATATATTTTCGATTAAAATCTTACGAAATATGATTCATTTGTGTGATTGAGAAAGTATACATTTCTTTTTTAAATGTAAATGATGCATGTCCAAAAACGAACGTTGTGCACTCATTTGTAACCAGGGGCGTTTCCTTTCAATAGCATATGGGGACTTTAAGCCCCCAATTTAAAAAAAAAAAAAAAAAAATCATGTATACTATGTTGTTATAAATTTAATTTTTAGTATTTGAATGTTGATTTTATATTGATTTAGTCCCCAAATTTAATTAGCCCCCAATGTTAAGTGTCTAACTTGGCCCCTAATTTTAACCCCTACGATACTTAGAGTCTTAACAAATGATTAATTACAATTAATTATAGTACTAAATATGATTTCTTAGTGTAATCATTTTTTCTGAAACATTATTTGAAATATACGAACTAGAGAACCAGAGAAATATAGCTATCTTACCTCTTCTTGCAAGCGTTGTTCCATAGAACTTTTGGCAGTCTTTCTGATTAAAAGATATAATTTCTTAACATTGGGTTGAACTCGAAGTATCTTCTCCACGAAAACTGTTGAATTACAAAGTAAAACAAAATGTATAAGATAGTAATTGACATTGTAATATATATATATATATATATATATATATATATATATATATATATTATATACACGCATGCGATTTAGAGAGAGAGTACTCTTTGCTAGAAAGCCAGTTGCACCAGTGATGAAAATGGTTTTGCCCTCAAAGTATTGGAGAAGTTTATTTTCTTCCATTGCAAATGATTGCAAATGCATGAAATCAGAAAAAAAAAAAATTGGGAGATGAGAGAGAAGAGAGAGAAGTGGAGAGTAAGAATGATGATTTATCACACCACACAATGCCCTTTATATAAGAGTCACAAGCAATATTGTAATGTGACATAGTCGCGAATTTGGTATGATAAATACTAATCTATTATTGCTTTTTATTTTTAGACTCCAATTAACGAGTGTTCGACACCTGTATATACATATGTGTGCCCAATAAATGTGTAGAAATGTTTGTTCAACGTTTTCCATGCAATTTTTTTTTCAACTCCCCCTTTTGCTTCTTCGAACTTTCAAATTATATATTTACAATTTTGATCAGAAATGTAACCCTAAAATGCGTACCTTATGAAATTCTTTGATATTTAAGTTGTGGGAAATCTCATTCTCAGCCATCTTTATTTATAAATATTTTATTTTGTCAAATTATTAAATTTTGTTTCTTTTCAATTAAAAGAAATGATTTTTGGTCAATTATACATTTCTAATATTTGTGGTGTGATATGATGGTACACATTACATTAATGATGGTATGGAGGTGTAATATGATGATACAGATTACATTAATTATGATACAATGTTGTACTATGGTTGTACGAACTACATTAATAATGATACAAATTATGTGTAATATACGGGGTGTACTATGGTAGTACGAATTACATTAATAATGGTACAAATTAGGTGTAATATGGTGGTACGAGTTGGTACGGAGTGAATTATGGTAGTATGGGGTTGATTTCATTTAGGATACAATGATCTAAAAAAAAATTCTCTTGGCTAAAAAGAATAATTTCAAACTCTTGGTTAAAAAAAATGTTTATTTCTATAATGGACTATTTATAATTTCATCCCAATATATTTTGTATTGATCAATTGGATATTTTATCAAATATCATAACTAATAAAATAACAATTTAAAATTTGACACTCTAATTTTAATTTTTCAATTGACACATCAACTTGATTTAGGGGAATAGAATTAGATAACGTCTAATATAAAAATCTTAACGTCCACGTCAGCCAACTAGGATGAGAATTGGAAAAATGCTAACGTCCACGTCGGCTAGGGGAAGAGGTGTTAACATCCACGTCAGACAACTAGGATGAGAATTGGAGAAATGCTAGTGTCCACGCCAGATAGGAAAGAGGATGTGATAATGTCTAAAAACATTTCATTTTGAAATCTTAATTTGAAAGAATGTTAACGTTCACATCAGTCAACTAAGATGAGAATTGGAGAAATGCTAGCGTCCAACGTCTGCTAGGGGAAGAGGATGTGATAACGTCTAATAAAGAACAATTAACGACATTTCATTTTGAAATCTTAATTTGAAAGAATGTTAACGTCCACGTCAATCAACTAAGATGAGAATTGGAGAAATGCTAGCGTCCACATCAGCTAGGGAAAGAGGATGTGATAGCGTCTAATAAAAAACAGTTAACGACATTTCATTTTGAAATCTTAATTTAAAAGAATCCAATCTTTCAAGCCCTGAATTTATAAGATTTATTTTTTATAACCCACATTGATAGTTAACTTATCTTTAGGGCTTGAATCGATAAAATCCCATAAATATTTACAAAAATGGAAAAATACATAAGGAAGAAAATGCAAACTTTTAAAATTCAACGAAGAAAGTTTCAGCCGTCTTTGAGCGATCATTTTGTCTTGATTCGTGGAGGTTGGCCTCTTTTTAGGTTTAAATTACTGTCGAGTTAGTTATAATAAATTGAAAGGATTAGTCTTCTTCAATTTTCTTTTTATGTGCACTGGACTATTAATTGGAATTATGATCACACTTAAATCACATAATTTTTTAAGCAACAACACCAAAAATATCCCCACATGACAAAAAATATTATTATTCCCTTAATGACAACTAATATTATCATGTATCACGTATATACAAAATATCCCCACATGACAAAAAATGTTATTATTCCCTTAATGACAACTAATATTGTAATGTATCACGTGTGTATAGTGACAACTAATATTATCATGTATCACGTATATACAAAATATCCCCACATGACAAAAAATGTTATTATTCTCTTAATGACAACTAATATTGTAATTATCACGTGTGTATATATATAAACGACCATATGTGGCTATGACAAATCCACATATTTTTTATATTAATTTTTTAACAAATTAAATTTATAATAAATATAATTTAAAGTTGATAATAAACATTAGAAATAATATTGGAATTTTGACTAAAATTGATAAAATAATGATAACTTGTGTTGTTTGATGCATTTCGGGGCTTAATTTTATATCATTTTGTGTTGAAAAATACGCATTCGTGATATTTTATATAGATATTCTAATCATTTTAAGATTTCACGTATTTGCTTGGCTTGAAAGAAATTTGATAGATTTCAACACAAAGTGAAAGTTAGGGGTACAATTTTTGACCCAACACGACAACACGACACGAACCTAACACGAAAATAGCGGGTTAAGGTTGGTCTTCGCGGGTTCGACCCATTTTTGACCCGAACCCGTCTGACACGAAACAATAATGGGTTGGCTCCAGGTCAACCCGCAGGTTGACCTGCTAACCCATTTTATATTTATTTTTAATTTTATGTAATATATGTAAGGTTAGTTTTGTTAATTAAACATTCAATGATTAAATAATGATAGTTGTTTGTGGACTATTTATTTGTAAATTGTAATTTTGTGAACTTGTCTTGCCTATTTTTTTATTAGTTCTGATAGATCTCTTAATTTAATGTGTTATTAAATTAAAAAAATTTAATTTAGAATTTTCGGGTCAAATAGGTTAAGTTGGGTTGACCTGTGAAAATTTTGTGTCGTGTTCAGGTCAGGAATTTCGACACGAAATGAAAAAGGGTTCGGGTTCATGTCAGAAATGTTGTCACCTGCCAACCCGACCTGATTGCCACCCCTAGTGAAAGCTCAATCGATTGAAAAGTCTAGTTGGAGTTGAGATATAAAGTCAAAAACGCACGATTTTGGGAAAAAAATGATATCTCGAGTTCTAGAAGTCCAAATTTGATAATTCTTATCTTGCTTGAAAATTAAGGAGATTTACAACTTTCATATTATACATTTTCCCAATTCTGGCTCAAGGAAAGCAGAAAATTACAAGAAGATGGAAGTTGTGCAAAAATGTCCTAATTTTCTTCATGACAGGATTTGAGTATTTCGGGCATAACTTAGTGTAGAAAATTTATATTGGATTGACATAAGTGGCATTTGATAGTTAACTTTAAGGAATACAATTTTTATGAGAAATCAAGGTCAAATAAGGAGTATAAATGGATTAAAATAAGGCTGGAAGTTAGAACCCAGGTGAGGTTGGGTCACAATGCACGAATTAAAGGAAACAACCAAGTCAGAAGTCACGACCTAGTCCGGGTCGCCCGTGACCTGACTCGGGTCATGTGTTTTCCTGTCTATTTTTTCTCCAGCTTTCCGACACAATTCGGGTCGGCCGTGACCCGATCCAAGGTGCTTGTTTTTGTTTGTTTTAGATCCTTTTTCAACCAAAATTCTTCTACAAATCCAATTCTAACCATCATAGGTATAAACTGAGGCTTTGGGACTCAAAATAAACAATTTTTGAACATCCATATCCATAAAATACATCTTAAGAGCAACCAATGAAGCAAGAAATTGAAGATTCAAGATCAAAGAGAAAACAACCAATCGTGAATTTAATAAATTTTCTTTGATTTTATTTCTATAGTTTAAAGTTATTCTTTAAAGTTTCTGAGGTATTACTGAATTATTCTATAAGTGTTACATAAATGAACTACATGTATTATATATATGAACTAATGATATTAGATATAAATTCCGCATGTATTACATGATTATATACTTGAACTGCATCTACTAATTATATGTTCTATAAATATTACAATAATGTTTTTAAGTTTACACACCATTTTCTGAACTGGTGGTATAAAATATAGACAGGTATTAAACATTTGGTCTATAGGTATTAGAAAACATATCTGCAGGTAATATATTTATGAACTAATGGTATTATACATAGACTCTGTAGGTATTATAGAATAGCATACTTGAATTGCATGTATATAATACTTTTATGCTATTATAAAATTACTTGACATCTACTAGTTATATGTTCTAAAAGTATTACAAAATAAATTAGAATTGTGGTATTATATATTTATTGTATAGGTATTATAAAACTGCTCTAATGGTATTACAGTACTTCTCTTCCATATATAATACCAATAAGCTTTTTATATGATACCTAAAAAAGACTTGTGAGTTACATGCAATATCATACGTAAAAAGATCATACGTAGTTTCTACAATGATTTTACCTTATATATAAATTTATTACCTTAAACAAATTACTGAATGGTAATGACCTGAGATAACCATGCCCAATACTTAAAATGAATTTCTATAATACCTGAAATAAACATATGTAATACCTGTAATGAACTGATGTAATACCTATATAGGTAAAACATAGTACCTTTAATAGTTCCAAAACTGTATATCCAATATAATGATATATATATCATTAAACAACAGATTGTTATCATCCCCAAATGATCAAACAAATAAACTATATAACATACTTATCATCCCTATAATACCAAACATATAACATTGTTATGAAACCCTTATAACAGAACATATAAACTAAAAAATGTTGTCAATATCCAATCGCTATTACATCAGTTTGAAGCTCTCTTTGTACAAGCCTTGTATGTCTTTTAAACTACACTTATTTTCTTCTTCAAAACTGCTTTCTTTCTTGTTTTCTTTTTCCTATCTTCAGCTAACTTCAACCTCAAGACTGGCTTCTTTTGATAAAACTCAAATACCTTTTCCAATACATTATTCTTAACCTCATTAACATTAGATAATACAATTGAAGCACAAAATTCAGCTCTGATAACTCGCCTTATACCAACCTGAAAATATGAAAAACAGAAAAAAATAATCAACACATATAATAATATAAAAAAATACAAAATAGTAATTCAAAATACCTTTCTTAAGTCAGGAGAAGAATAAACAACACCATCAAAATGCTTAAGGTGATGCATCATGTACACACCACAGTCCAAATCCTCATTTGATGTTTGCCAGTTGAAATCCATATTCTCAAATCCATACTCTGCCATCTCTACTACCTTTTCATGATTTTGTTCGGCTAAGAATTTCAACATTTCAGTTCTCTGATCATCATTCAAAAGCAAATTTGTTTTATTAAAATCAGAAATAGATATACATGTGACTTATGCAATGTACTCAGTTAATACCTTAAGGTTACAACACCGATACCTTAAAGGTATATACTTGATACTTAATCATTAAAAATAAATATCTTAAATTAAATTACCAATATTTCAGCAGCTTTAAAAAATTCATCATCCCCATCTTCATACTTTCTGTTATCTAGATATTGGAACTTCTTATCAACTGTATTAAAGACAACATCAGCATAATGACTTCGATAAACAAATGGGATGAAAATCTGCAATTACCACCAATATACACTAATATTAAAAATGTATAAACAACTACAATATAATAATCATATCAATTACCAAAACATATTACCATTTCAACGGATTTCAAAAGATTACTCCTATTGGAAGCTAACCACAATTTCCAACTATATCTCATTCCTCTTGCATTCTCTTCGGAAGTACCAATATTCATAATCATCCTATTCAAGGAATCCTAAAACAAATAAAACATTAAATAAACCACAAACATCCAATGAACAAATAAACATTACCAAGTAGAAATTATTTATAACTTACACTGTGCTCCATATTCATTACAAAATGACTTCTTTTCTGCTCATCCACAATATCATTATTCAACATCAGAGACCATGTAGTGATAACACTAGCATAAATCATGGTGTTTGGATATAATGATATCATGTCTTCCCTTGGAATAAATTGAAGATAACCTTTTCGAAAAAGATCTTCTTTGTTAAAAAAAGAAAAAAAATAAATAAATTAATAAATGATACTACAAAGTTATTCATGTCATATCTTAGGTATACATATGAACACATTAAAGTTTCACATGTGATACCTTAATGCTTCATATGTAATACCTTGCAGATATACATATGATACTTTAAAGTTTCACAAATGATACCTTCAATGTATATAAATGGAACCTTCAATGTATATATGCAACATTCTAAACTTACACATATGATAACTTCAATCACACAGCTTAAACTTACGAATTGTGGCCAGGTGTCTTCTTATCATAGAAACAGAAGTCAACAATTTCTCTATGACATTGGTCTATCTCTTTCAAAAACTTTTTAGAATGAATAACAAAATCTGATACATATCCTACTTCATCTTGTATTTTCCAAAAGTCACAGCCATCATCTTCCACAATCTTCTTACCCTTGGAACCAACAGATAAGGCAACATCAACCAACTCCTCCCTTGAAGGAATGTCTTTGTCGGATAAATTTATATTATCAACTTCATCATCTTGATTATGTGAAGTATAAATTTCTTCATATATAGGGGGATTAGGAGTTAACAACTCATATGATGGCATTTCTGATGCCAATTTCTTCATCATTTTGAAATTTTCCACCACTTCATCGATATATCTATGTAGCTTCTCATCAGAAAAAAATTTATGAGAATCAGTCATCTCCGGTGTTGTGCTAGCATTGGATTTATTCTAAAATTTATCCTTCATATTCAGCATCTTCATCATGTGGTAATTTGAAACAATCGAAATATCTCTCTTATAACAAAGAAAAACTTCATGTAATTCCTGTAAAAACACAAAAAAACTTCATGTAATTCCTTAAAAAACATATCAGACAGTTATAATATACATGATACCTTAAAATCACATATATGATACCTGAAAAGAATACAGTTGATACCTTAAAAGATGTTCCATGAATACCACACAGATATCACATGTATGCATTGAAAAAAATGTAACACTTTAAGTATATAATATCATACTTACATCTTTTGTCGTCTTCTTTATTTCTAGATCATCAGGCTCTCCTATCGGGATATCAAATTTGATGCATTTTCGTACTTCAGCAGCCTTCTTGGGAATCTGTTCAGACATTTCAACGTCTTCTTCAATTTCTTCACCAGTATCTTTTCCTACCCTCTCTCCACCAACTTTACCCATCCTTGACAGTAGGTAAACATTCACAACAAGCTCACCATCTCTATAAATGCCAGCAACAACCTCCTCTGAACATCTCTTTGCTAATTTCTCATCAGACCAGTGCTTTATAAGAGACAATTTTCTAGGCTCTTCAACTTCTTGACATATCACTCTTTGCAAATATAAAATTTGCAGCAAAATTACACAACCACTTACATTCTTCAAGTTATTTTCCTTAAACGCCCTAATTGACTCACACAGTTTATCTAAAATAAATGAGCACCAATCTAACCTAGGAATCATATTAACATCAGCAAGAGACTTCACAACATTCATACTTACAAGCCTATTTGAAGAAGATGTCAAAAAGGAACACATGGCATACAATACAAACAATCTCTTAAAATCATCCCCACTATTAACCAATGTTTTAAGTACATCCACCAACACCTTAAAAGGAACTCTAGGAGCAATTCCATACTCTTTACTAAGCCTATCACAAAGAGGAGAAGCTTCATCACTCTTAGTAAAGGTTTGTACAGTACAACCTTCATTCCTAGGTATCATGAATACGTCGTAAACATCATCAGCTGTAACAGAAAAACGACGAAATTTATCTACATTAATCATCCTACTCGAACTGTTAAAATTTCTCACCAACCAATTCAACATCCTCATATTACACTTGGTTATTTTCAAATGTAATAGACCCTTAAAACCTATACTCTTGACATCATCTTTTTGTTTCTTAGTCAAAGACTGAACTAGTTCAGCAAGACCGTTTGGTCTACATTGAGTGATAAAAACACTGCAAATAAAGAAATAAAAAAACATATATTAAAAAACTAACATAAATATATCTCATACATAACAGACATGTCAGATATTAATCTGATAAAAATATGATTCAGGTATTAGTAATATATTCTATAGGTATTACACAGTTACATATATGGTATTACAAAATCTTATGCTTCAATTACACTTGAAGTGGTGGTATTAAAATTATTTGTTCTATAGGTGTTAGAAAACTTATCTACAGGTATTTTATATATAAACTAATGGTATTATATATACAATCCGCATGTGTTACATAATTACATACCTTAACTGCATGTATATAATACCTTTATGCTATTATAAAAACACTTTAAATGTATAATTATATATTTTAAAAGTACTACAAAATTAAAAGTTTGAATAAATGAATTTATAATTATTGTGTTATATATTTATTTTATAGGTATTACAAAACTGCTCTAATAGTATTACAATATTATTCTTCCAGAAGTCATGCCTGAGGACATTGATGTACTTGGATTAACAACAAATACAAATATTGAAGGTAATACAATCTGATTTTAATTGACTAACTGATTCAGGTATTAGTAATATATTCTATAGGTATGACACACACAAAATAAAGATACCACATATCTGTCAATATTAGTCTAATTATATAAACATACCTTTGAGAATCCACCCCAACATCAACACATTCATCACCCTCATGCTTCTTAATTGTTTTCTTTTGACCTCTTGTACGACTACAAAAAAAGTATACAAAAATTATTCACTTAAAAAAAAATCAAAAGATTTAAGATTATAAACTTAAATACCTGGCAACAGCAAATGAATTCCCCTTAATTTGTTCATCACCAATAGAAACAATTTGCTTTTCACTTCAAAACAGAAAAAACAAAAAACAAAAATATTAGTATGTTTTTACTTCAATATACATATGATACCTTAACTGCATATATATAATACCTCAAGCATGTTTATATGATACCTTTAACTAATATATATGATACCTTAAATTAATATACATGATACTTTAAAGGTTTCAATCTGATACCTAGAAAAAAATACTAATATATGCATGACATACCTGTCCACCACCTTCTCCTTCTGTTTTATCTTCTTTCCAGCAGCTAATTCTTTTTTCATTTCAACCAAAATCTAATCCTTACTTCTTCTCTGATTCCTAGTTTTATCCATGATCACCATAACCTTCCTCTTTCCTCTAGCATAATTACTTTTCTCCATAATACTAACACAACAAAAATAAAATTACAACACAATATTATGAATGATTTCATTACTTCTTCAACATCAACAAAACCACACACATTACAAACAGAACCATAACAACAAATAAAAACACACACAACACCTAAAACTCAATAAAATGAAACATGCAAAACAACAAACTAATCATAAACTCACAGTAAAACAAGTATTCATGCAAAAAAACTAAGAAAAGAAACAAACAACTACAAAAAATAAAAACCCTAGAAAACAAAAACACACATAAAAAATACGAAAAATCAAGTACACAGCAAAACGAAAACAAAAATAACAACATTACAACACCTAAAAACACAATCTATAAAAAAACGACCATAAAACCAACAAAACTTACCACTATCGATTCGAAGCAATATTCTCCAAAACTTCTTCGAAAATAGAGATAATGTCGAACACCTTAAGAATAGCAGAAGAAAACTGCTGAAGAAACTGAAGTCAACCAAGAAAATAGTGCAGAAAACCAACGAGAACCCGCGAAGAGAGCCAAAGAGACAAACAACCAAAAATTTAAATAAAATAAATAAAAAAACCTTATATATACTGACCCATATTCTTCTCGGGTCGGGTCGGGTCGGGTCGGGTCGGGGCGGGGCGGGGGCATAGAATTTTTTGTGTTATTGATTTATATGAACTATATCTTACATAAAATCTAACGTAAGATTGTCTCACATAAGATCTAATATCCCATTTTTTTCCTTTGCTAGGCCCATATCGAGAAAATCCACTTTCTTGTGATTATGAAGTTTATTTGAATAAGAAATCCAATCTTGGAAATACACCATCCCACTCTTTTTTACTACCCTACTTAGACTTCGATACATATTATTGACCAACAATAATCATGTATTTGTATATAAAAATACTTTCTCCTTAATAGGAGATCTCATATAGTACTTAGAAGTGTATTTGAACTTAAAAAAACAATTTTAATCACGAGGAGATCGTCTAGTCTAATAATAACTAGTTGAATAAAAATAGGGCATTAAATGTAAAAAAAGCGTCTCACGGATCCGTGAGACGGGTTAAACTACAACTCATATTTTATAATTCAGATATAAATTTGTTAACATGGATTTGGGTTGTGGATAATAAGAATCCGTCTCACAGAAATTATCCGTAAGACCGTCTCACATGAATTTTTGTGGTAAAAAAATTATGTACATAAAATAATTGGTGCTCAGGAGGAGGTGTGGTCAATATTCGGAAAAATTATATCCGATTATGTTTATGGAAAAAAGCTATAAAATGAATCCAAATCAATCAAATAGAACAAAATGGGAATAGTAAATTTAGGTGGGTCCCGAAAATGAATTCAATCTAATGAAAGTCCATTTAGTTGGATTCAAAAGACATCTACTTTTTCACTAAATGAGACAAGACAGGTGAGATCTTTTTTGTTTTGGAATTTGACATTTTATCTTGCTCATAATCACAATCTTTTACAACTTTGATTATTAAATAAATATTATTTGGGAAAATAATTGGTGCACGAAATTGAAGAATACGCCACAAATAGCACGCATGTCTTGGAGTCAAGATTAAGATTTGGTCGGAAATAGAAATAGCATTCCAAGGAAGAATATATATTTTATATAATAAACACACATCAAATGCATGGATCAGAATTCATGCAACTGAGTCGACCCAATTCGAAGGTGGTTTGCACACGTTCCAAGTAGGGGTGAGGAAAATTATTGAAATACCGAAATATCGGGCTTACCGTACCCAAAAAAAATAAATAGAAAATACTGAAAATTTCGGTACAATATCGGTATGGTATTTTAAAAATTTTGGTATTTCGGTATATACCGAAATATCAAAAATATTAATATTATTTAAAAAAATATAATAATTTTCATTTCGGTATTCCAGTATTTTCGATATATCGAAGTTTCGGTATAACGGTATTTTTGGTATATCGTAATTTTTGGTATGAAACAATATGACTAGATGCTGACATCACCGATGAGATCATCATACCCAATATTGGGTGTTGTCTGGGAATGTGAATCGAACCCGGGACTCAAGGTGGTACTCTAACCACTAGACCATTGGTTCTTTATGTAATAATATTCTACATGCATTTGTTTTATAAGTATTTTTAATATTTTTCAATTTTCTATTATCACATATTTTTAAAAGGTTAACAATATATATATATATATATATATATATATAATTGGAAGATTAATGACTAATTAATATGTTTAGTAATGTTTAATCTAATTTCATTTTAAGACAATTATAAAATATACTAGTGCATATTATATTTTTAATATATTTTATAAAAATACTATTTTTATAAAATTATGAGTTTGTTCATATAAGATAATATTAATGCAAATAATATAAGATAACATCATAAAATAATTACATTTTTCAAATTTAATTTAATTAAGAAACAATTAATATTATCACATATTTTTTTGTTAATTTTTATAAAGTACCATTACTTATTAATATAAGTCATTGATTTCTAATTTTGATATATTACTGTATTTAACTCGATTTCAATGGCCAATATATGAATGTTCAAAACTCAAAATGTTAATGCACTCACGATACAAAATATAAATGTGACTCAATTAAAATATTATTCTTTACTTTAATTTGTTGGACTATTAATTGTCATATTGCGTACATAGATTTATTTACATATATTTTTATGTACATAGATTTATTCAATACCTAAAATATTATTGAAGAATCACAATATTATTTGTATTTTTAATATATTTTAAAAGGTTAACAATATATATATATATATATATATATAATTGGTATGATTTATATATATCTTTTTTTTTGCTTTATAAAATAATTGTTTAAAATAATTTATGTTTTTTGTATTAATTTTAAAACCAAACTCATTTTATCTTTATTTTTATTTTAGAAAAACATTCATAATTTATGAATTATGATTTATAAAACATAATTTTCGAATTATGTTTTAAAATAATATATAAATTTTGTATTATTATATAAAAGGGTGAGAGTAATATTTTAGGTGTAGTTTCTTAATTAATTCAAAATAGTATTTTATAAAAATACTATTTTTTAAAATTATGAGTTTGTTCATATAAGATAATATTAATGCAAATAATATAAGATAACATTATAAATTAATTAAATTTTTTAAATTTAATTTAATTAAAAAATAATTAATTTATAATTAACACAACACATAAAAAAAGTATTGCACAATGGGTTGTCTATTGGCGAAAAAGTACTATGAAAAGACAACACAAAAAAGCGTTGCATAAAAGGATTGTCTTTTTTAAAAAAAATCCGCTATAAGACAACCCTTTGAAAAAAGCGTTGCACAAAAGCATTGTCTTTTTAAAAAAAAATCCGCTATTTAACAACCCTATGAAAAAAACGTTGTCTTTCCCATTATTTGCGTTGTCTTTGAGCGAATTTTTTGAGCAAAGGCAACACTTTTCAGAAAAAGGGTTGTAAATTTCGAAAATACTACACAAATTCATAAAATAGGTTGTCTTTGGGGGGTTGTTTCCTATTTTTCTTGTAGTGATGATTTCATGTTATAATGATTTTAAAATATTGAAAATCAATTATTGTAATAATATTGTATTATTTGCAGAAATTTTGGGGAACAATATGAAGAAAATCATGTATTTGAAATTCTAACATTTTAAACTCACTCCACAATACACTGATACCTTATGAGTATATAACTAATACATTAATTTATCAGGATTAATACCCTAAAGGAGATAAATATGTAATACTTTAAACTATCAGCATTAATACCTTAAAGGTAAATATGTAATACCTGAAAGATGCATATGTAATATCTTATACTATAAACATTAATATTTTAAAGGTAAATATATAATACCTTAAATATGTGCATATGTAATACCTTATAATATAAACATTTAAAGGTAAAATATGTAATACCTTATACTATAAGCATTTATACCTTAAAGGTAAATATGTAATACCTTAAATGTGCATATGTAATACTTTATAGTATAAGCATTAATACCTTAAAGGTAAATATGTAATACTTTAAGAGTACACAACTGATATCTTAAGAGCATACAACTAATATCTTCACTGAATGAACAACTAATACCTTAAAAGTATACAACTGATACCTTAAGAGTATACAACTGATACCTTCGTTGGATGAATTATATATGAAATCAGGTGGTGCACAACGCTCACCAACTATAGTGTGGCCGCATGTGGGGGCGCATAGGCTCGTGTGGAAGCGACCCACGCGCAAGGTTTGCCTCTAATGCACATAAGTTTTTGCCTTATGTTATAATAATTTAACTTGTATGTTATAATAATATAACATTTATGTAGTACTTTAAAACATAAATGTTATTATATTTGTACATAAAAGTTGTACTAATATAACATAAAGTTTACATTATTATAATATAAAGGTATAACTATACTACATTAATTTTTATATTGAAAAATATCTAAATAATATCACTTAAATGTTATGATATTTGTACATAAAAGTTATACTAATATAACATAAATGTTATCGTATAAATTGAAAAATAAAAAATAATTTGAGTATGGATCCGGGTCAGATTTGCATTATGCAACTGATGCGTAGAAACAATACTCTAAAATAAAACATAATAAAGTAAACCTTAATAACGATATGAGGAAATGATCTCAAATACCAGAATTAATATAGTAAATGATTTATTTACCACAAAACATAACTTTATTATTTTTCTACCACAAAAGTAGTAATCCACATGTGAAATTGTAACTGAAATGGAATAATAATTAAATATAAAGATAAATGTATCATTTTAATAGATTTATGGTAAAAGTATTTATAATCTATATTGATAGGTAGAAAAGAAATTTATTATATCTAAAATGATAGAACGATCACGAAACCCATAATAAAATTCCTATTCAATACCTAATTCAATTCTAAAAGTCAAATGTTGTACAAGAACGGGTTTTTTTTTTAATGGAATAAGAACCAGCTTCTTAAAACCCCATTAATCAAATTAATTAATGTTATATAACTAACTTTTAATGCCTTTTTATTCTTAGGCCTACCTGAAAAATTAGAATGAATTAATGATGGATGTCTTCCTATTAATTTTTTTTTTATTTTTAGTTACCCTATTAAAATGTTGACAATAATATATCTAGCTATATTATCATTATTGCATTTTCTTTACTTAGAAAAGGTCTATTAATTAGAAAAAATGGAAAAAAGATGAAGGGTGTTTTTCACCACATGAGATCTTATATGACATTTTATATTTTATTTTATACTATAAAATACAAGATGAAACATTAAAAGAACATTTGGACCATGCAATTATATAGATTCTCAAAATATATATACAAACCATTAATTATAATATATAACTTAATAATTATTGTTCCTATAAATCCATTTATAGTTATATATACTAATATATATATATATATACCTAAGAATTTTCCTAAACTTTCTTTCTAAAATTAATATCTGATAAAAAGTAATTAGTTAACACAAAAACTCATGTGAGACGGTCTCACGGATAGTTACTGTGAGACGGAGCCCCATCACCTACAAATAATATATGAATTTTAGGGTTTGGGTTGTAGATGATTGAGTTGTGGATCAACCGATCTCACGCAATGTAATAAAAATTCGTGAGACGGTTTCACAAGAGACTCACTCGTCAGTTAATAAATATTTATTATAGTCAATACTATATATGGATATGGTCAATATTTTCCACTCATATATATATATATTAGACACGTTTATCATCATATTTCATATTTAATGTAACTCTTTTTTTAAATATGGATAGTTCACTAATAATAAATAATTAATATATTTTTATTTATGGTTATGTATGCAATAAAATATTACCGCATATGATCAATATTTACTACAACCGAAAAGTTTATTAATGTTGTTAGTCAAAACATTTTGTGATAATATTTGTCATTAAATTATTATCGCAAAAGCCTTCTCGCAAATAGTTGTTCTACGACAATGTTGTTGTCGCAAGTAAGTTTTAATAATTGTTTTTTGTGACTACCTGTTGTCAATTTATATTATTAATTTTTATGACAATATGTTGTCGAAAAAATCTTATCACAAATACTCATTTTTTATTGTAATAATTACCAAATATTACTCATGATTTTTTCAATCATATTTTATTAGGAATTGATTGTTTAGATTTTGATGAGATGAAACATGCTTTGTAATAGGATTTTAGAGTACTACTTTTTCTCACAATGTTTATGTGAGATATAGATAGCTCTTTAGGAATAGTTGTAAACAGAGAAAACCTACAAGTCAATTACACTCTGGAAGCTTCATAAAGAAGAACACTCGGGAAGCTAAGTATGGAAATCTCAAAGTTTGAAGAATGCAACAAGTTAAAGGATTCAGGAACTTGGAGGTTACTATAGTTATCAGAGGCCACTGCATACAGAATGTTGTAGAACATAAAATGGCTCACTCAACATGAAGTACGATGATACTCTAATATCAAGCTCAAAGTCTTATCAATCACATCAAGAATGTTATCAATAAAGACAATTTGCATACTAGGAAGAAGAACCAACCAAGTAAAGACACCTGTAAAGTAAGTTGCAATCTTCGCTGACAAGAAAGAGCGGTCCCACAACTAAAGTCCAAAATGTATTAAATGAAGGTTGTGCAAGAAGGACCATTCATTAAATGTCTAAGTTTTGTCTCTCTTCAACGAGCAGAACTCTAACAATATATATAGAGGAAGAGTGCAACTGAAACTACTACTAAAACTCTCAAGGTTTGAGTTCAAGCAAGAAAAAACACTCAAAGTTCTAAAGCATTCAAAGTTCAAAGTTACAGTCACTCAATCTCAAGAGCAACTCAAGTTATCAACCTCATTTTCAAAAATCTGAAAACTTACTCAAGCTCCAGTTGAAGAAACTTCTATATACTTTAAACATTTTATGCTATGTGTTTACGTTGTTTAGGAGTATTTTGTAAAAGGAAATGAGGTTTCCTACTAAGTCATATTTATCACTGTAAGGTGAACACCCTATATAGGTCTTGGTCGAAAGTAGCTCCAGCAATCTGTGTGGAATCTAGTTATTATCTTATTAGGATTGAGAGTTTATAATAGTTAGGTTGTGTAAACTGAACTTATCTTAACAAAGTTCCTCTTGTGTAAGTAGTAGAGTGGACGTAGAGGGATTACTCCACTTTCCAAATACTATATATTACTTGTTATCTGGTTACTACTTTTACATATATAAATCTATCATACATTATACTGCATACAACATTCAACCATTTCATAAGTCCTTTTCAAGGGAAATCTTTATTCCATTACATAACTCACTTTAGAAGTCATTCTCTCATTCCATACAACAACACTTTGTAGCATTGTATCCTCAATCTGTAGATAGTGCAGTAAGCTCTCTAGGTTATTGCAAGCAGTAAGACTTTACAATCTTTGAAGTGAAAAAGTTTGAAGTGGTTTATTCACCCCTCTAAACCTCTTGCCACTTGGGACCAACATATTTTTTCTATCTAATTTGAATATTTTTTAGTGAATTTTGTGTATTATCGTCGCATTGTGCAATAGCGGATCAGATCAAATCAACACGCATGTCAACTTGTAGTATGTAATACTTTTATTTATATTAGATAATATTTTTAGGTATATTAGATATCTTTGTATCATATACATATACTAAAGAGTATTACTTTTCATATTATAATTTTGTAAAAGTATTATATAATAAGCATAAAAATAGTATCTGAACACACAGAAGTGTAACATAACACCATTATTTGTCACAATTATAAAAATATCACATAGTTTTACATCATATGCATTAAAGTATTATATGATACATGTAAAAATATTACTTCATACATAAATATTTATATGAAACTGGTGCATTGATTTAGGATCCATGCAATCTAGTTCAACCCGACCCTAGACCACCTTTAATGCGTCCATGCTCTCACGTGCCCCCACGTGTCTTGGTTTTCACGCTTAGCTCGTGCCCGCGTGTTATACCTTTTAGTTATGTTAATTATACATTTTAGTTTTTTTAGTCATACCTTTTAGTAGTGTTAGTCATACTTTTTAGTTATTTTAGTTGTACTTTTACATTACTATACACATATATGTACTGTATACATTTTAATTATATTAGTTGTACCTTTAGATATTACATAAATGTATGGCTATGTTGATATAAAAATATAAGTATGAGTAATATCAGATAAAGATTTATATGTACACATTGTACCAAAATTGATTTTTTTAGTTAAAGTATTATATAAATGTTATGATAATTGTACATAAAAGTCATATTAACATAACATAAATGTCAACACATAAATAAAAAACAGAGGGCGCGGATCTGATTCGGATCCGGATCGACCTAATTACACAGTGCACCAGTTTCACATAAATGTTACTCTACTTCATATACATAAAAATGTTACATTTACGAGTTGTCCTCGATGTTGGTCCACATGTTGACCTGCGTCAAAATGTACATGTTGATCCGCTCAAACCCACCTATCTCATGATGCAATTATCGGACCCAAAAAATAATTGATATTTTTCTAAATATTTTGATAATCACAAAAATTTATAAAAACAAGTCTTGTTAAACAAACTTTAAAACGATCATGATTGTCATAAATGAATTTTTTTTAAAAAAAATTATTTTTTAATATGTTGTTGTTCACAATATATGAATTAATTAATTAGATCCGTGCCCCCAACCCAATCCAGCACGTGGGCCGCTCCCAAGCGCATCCACGTGCGACCACACCATAGTTTCGCGTGGGCCGCTCCCAAGCACGTCTACATGCGGCCACACCATAGTTGGTGTACACCGCACACAAACCTGACTATATACAGGGAAAGTATCATACATTTACTCTTCAGGTATCACACATTTACTTTTCAGGTATCACATATTTATTATGAAGAAACAATGTTGTTTCTTCTTTTTTCTCTTTTTTTTTCTTCTTTTTCCTTCTTCTTCTTAATCTCTTTTCTTATCGATTTGTTATTCTTCTTATTTATTTTGTACATTCTTCTTCTTATTCTTCTTGTCTATCTTCTTGTTCTTATTCTTCTTCAAATTGTCATGAAGACATTTATGAGGTTTTTCCCCTTCTTATTTATGAGTAATTTTAAAACATTAAAAATAAATTATTTCAAACAATATGAAATCATGATTTGTAAAAAAAATTGAAGAAAAATATGATGAAATCATGATTTGCATAAATTTTGAGGAAGAAGATGATGAAACATTTGAAATCTTAAGATTTTCAGTGAAGATATTAGTTTGTATGCTCTTAAGGTATCTGTTGTTTACTCTTAAGGTATTTGTTGTATACTTTTAAGGTATTACATATTTACCTTTAAGGTATTAATACTTATAGTATAAGGTATTACATATAGACCTTTAAGGTATCACATTTTTACTTTTAAGGTATTAATATTTATAGTATAAGGTATTACATATGCGCACATTTAAAGTATTACATATTTACCTTTAAGGTATTAATGCTTATAATATAAGGTATTACATATGCGCACATTTAAAGTATTACGTATTACGTATTTACCTTTAAGGTATTACATATTCACCTTTAAGGTATTAGTGTTTATAGTATAAGGTATTACATATTTACTCTTAAGGTATTAGTTGTTCATTCAATGAAAGATATCACTTATATACTCTTTAGGTATCAGTGTATTGTAGAGTGAGTTTCAAATTTTAAAATTTCAACTACACGATTTTTATCATCTTCTTCCTCAATTTTTTTGTAAATAATTCATATTACTGCAAATAAACATGTACCAAACTTAGATCACGATTGTTCTCTATTCTAACCGAATTGTAATTGAAATCAATCATTTAAATCAACAAATATGAGAAAGAAAAAGAAGAGGATAAGAAAGAAAAAAAGAAGAGGATAAGAAAGAAAAACACATACACAAATCATTATTCGAATAAGGAGGAAACTAATAGAGAAGATGACGATGTAAGGAGGAGGAAGAAGAAGAAGAAGAAGAAGAAAAAGAGAACCAAATGAGAATAATAAAATTGAAGATGAAGATATCCTAGAACATGCATAGATAGAAAGAGAAGAAGGAAAAAAAAAGAAAACAGAGAAGAGTGCACACATAAAGAAGAAAAAACTAAAAAAAAAATTTGAAAATATAATGTATATGGGTTTGGAGCGGGTTGGAGGCACGAATCTTAGATCCGTGCCCTTGAGACACATATGGGGCAATAAGTGTCATTCATTAATTAATTATTTCATAGTTTTTTTTTTGAGTAAAACTTTAGTATAATTTATAAAAAAAAATGCAAAGACTCATATGAGATCATCTCATGGATCTAATTTTATGAGACGAATACTTTTGACCTGCACAAAAACTTCTGTGTCCTGGGGACACGGATCTAAGATCCGTGTCCCCAAAATCGACCTGACTCGACCCGGTGAGAAAATGGGTTATTATATATCTATTTTTTTTAATTTTTTTTCACTCATTTCCCCCTCTCTTCCTCTTTCTCTCACATTTTTCTCCCCACGTTCCCTGCTTCTTCTACCACGATTTGAGCGCTTTTATGATGTGATTTTTTTTGATTTTACGTTCGATTTCTTCATATACAGTGTTATACTTCTTATTGTGTTGAAGGTTTTCTATATTTTTTTAAGATTTTCACGTTAAATCATTGTTGGTTGGTATGTAATTTTTTCTGGTTTTTTCATATATTGTGTGTTAGTTTATATAATATGGTTGTGTTTGTATTGTGCTTTCATTTTGTTGTGGTTGTGTGTATTTTGATTTATGTTTGTATTCAGATTTTTAGGGTTTTTTTTGTGGTTTTGTAATTTTTCAGTTTTTTTGTTCTTAGTTCATGGTATTTTTGTTAGTTTTCATGTTTGATTTTAGTTGATTTAGGGATTGAATCTAATAATCGAGTGAATATTGTATTTATAAGTAAATGTATTTTGAGTATTTTGCAGAAACTGTTTCCCCTTGTTTTCATATCTAAGAAGATACTTATATGTTCGAATAAACCAAGATCTACATGAATGGCTAATGATGCTACTTGATAAATACTTGTAAGAATTTTCTGTTTGCTTTTGTTTATATATGTAAAGAGTAGAAAGAATGGAGGAGATTGGTGCATAACAGCAACAATAAACTTGAAAAATGTGTGTATTGATGGTGACTAATGTGTTTGTGAATTATTGTAGATCATTAACCAACAAATAGTTGCAGATTTATGAATATATGTGTGTGATTTTGTTTGTTTTAGGATAATGGATACAACAAGTGGTGCTGGAAAGAAGAGAAAGACTATAGTAATCAATCATGATCAGATTGGACGTAAGAGATCGAAGGATGAAATTCTGATTAATCTGTGGAAGAAGAATTTGGAAAATCAAAAGACAATTGTTGGAGTTGATAAATATTTTTTTAATGTAATTACATGAAAATGTTTGAGGTATTACATATATTGACTTCAAGGTTTCTCATGTATTCAATTAAGGTATCACATATTTGGCTTAAAATATCACATACTTTTAAATTATCAGATGAATACCTTATTGCATGCCCAAATATCCGAATGCACATCCGAGTGTTGGGCCCAGACCGGAGACAGGAAGAGCTCGTGTCTTTGCTCTCACCAGAGCTGAGGCTGCAAATGAACCAGAAACCATGACAGGTATGTTATCAGTATGTGATATACCTGCACTTGCTTTATTTGATACTAGGGTAACCCACTCATTTGTATCGATTAGATTATATGAGCTTATGAAATATGAAGATGAAAAGGTGGATACGGAAGTCTTAGAGGTTAGCCTACCTTTTGGAAAAACCATAGCAACCTAGTTTTTGTGTCGAGACATCCCAATTGCCTTTGAAAAGAAGATCTTTTTAGCTGATTTGCATGTCTTAGAAATGAAAGATTTTGATGTAATTCTAGGAATGGATTGGCTCCAAGCCAACCATACGATAATTAGGTGTCGGGAGAAGGAGAATCTCTTCCAGTCACTTGGGAATGAAAAATATACATACTTTGGAGCGCGACTCGGTGTGAACCCAAGAGTGATATCGGCTATACAGGCGACCAAAATGTTGAAAAAAGGAAATTGTGAGACCCTGCTGATAAACGTAGTGAACCATGAGCAAGATGCAAACCCAATTGACAAGGTGCCGATAGTAAGAGAGTATAAAGATGTTTTTCCAGAAGAACTGCCAGGTCTTCTGCCGGATAGACAAGTCGAGTTTAGCATCAACTTGGTACTTGGATCGACACCGGTGTCAAATGCACCGTATCATATGACGCCAAAAGAGTTACAGGAACTGAAAGTTCAACTACAAAAACTCTTGGAAAGGGGTTTTATCCATCCTAGTGTATCACCTTGGGGAGCTCCAGTACTATTCGTGAAGAAGAAGGATGGAACTTTTCGGATGTGCATAGATTACCGTGAGTTGAACAAAAGGACCATTAAGAACAAGTATCCGCTGCCGTAAATCGAAGATTTATTTGATCAGTTGAGGGGTGCAAAAGTATTCTCGAAAATTGATTTGAGATCCGGATATCAAGTGAAAATCAAGAATGAGGACATATCCAAAACAACTTTTAGAACAAGGTATGGTCACTATGAATTCGTAGTGATGCCTTTCGGACTTAGCAATGCACCTTCAGTTTTCATGGATATGATGAATCGCGTATTCCATTCGTATCTTGATCGTTTTGTGATAGTATTCATCGACGATATTTTGGTTTACTTGCCTGATAAAATCCAACACGAGGAACACTTGAGAATTACGTTGGATACCTTAAGGAAAGAAAAGTTATACGCAAAATTTAAGAAGTGTGAGTTCTGGCTGGACATAATTGCTTTTCTCGGATATATCGTTTCTTCAAAGGGAATCGAGGTGGACCTAACAAAGGTGGAAGCAGTCAGCAACTGGAAGGCACCAACCAACGTGAACGAAGTACGAAGCTTTCTGGGTTTAACTGGATATTATAGAAGATTCATTAAAGGATTTTCAAAGATTGCAATTCCTATAACTCGATTAGCTCGCAAGGAGGTCAAATTTAAGTGGACGGATCAGTGCAAAAGAAGCTTCCAGGAATTAAAGAAAAGATTGACAACCGTACCAGTTCTAGCCGTTCCAGATGGATTGAAGGGATTCGTTGTCTATAGCGATGCGTTCAAGCAGGGTTTGGGATGTGTACTAATGCAACAAAGAAGAGTAGTAGCCTACGCCTCAAGATAGCTAAGGATGCACGAATAGAATTATCCAACACATGACTTGGAACTAGCTGCCGTGGTGTATGCACTGAAGATTTGGCGACATTATCTATACGGAGGAAAATGCGAAATCTACACCGACCACAAAAGTTTAAAGTATTTCTTTGAGTAGAAAGAACTCAACATGCGCCAGAGGAGATGGTTGGAGCTAGTAAAAGACTACGATTGTATCATCCTTTATCATCTAGGGAAAGCAAATATAGTCGCCGACGCACTCAGTCAAATGAACAAAGGTGAAATAACTAGCATGTTTACCAGCCAGTGCCAATTAATAAATGAGATGTCTGAACTAATACTAGAAGTAGTCATACCTCCGAGTAATATTAAAGCTCGAGTTGCAGCCCTGATAATTAAGCCTAGCTCCGAGAACAGATAATCAAAGCTCAGAAGAAAGATAATTTTTTACAGAAAATGAAAGCGCGCATGGAGAAAAGAGTTGCAGAAGGATTCATGATAACAATGGATGGGGCCCTAAGTTTTAAAGGAAGGCTTTGTGTACCAAAGGATGACACACTGAGAAGAAAAATCCTAGAAGAAGCGCATAGTACGCCATACACAGCACATCTTGGAGGTATAAAAATGTATAGAGATTTGAGGGAAACCTTCTGGTAGAGAAATATGAAAGGAAACATTGGGTAATTCGTCCAAAAATGCTTGGTGTGTCAACAGATAAAAACAGAGCACCAACGGCCAGCAGGAATGCTAATGCCACTAAACATACCAAAGTGGAAGTGGGAACATATCGCTATGGATTTGGTACTGGGGTTACCTAAAACCAACCATGAAAACCACTCTATATGGGTCATTGTTAACAGATTGACCAAATCTGCTTACTTTTTGCCGATAAAGATGACGTTTGAGTTGAATAGATTGGCCCAGATTTATATTAAGGAAATTATTAGATTGCATGGAGTACCAGTCTCCATTGTGTCAGACAGAGATCCCCATTTTACATCCAGGTTCTGACAGAGCCTACAAAGGGAATTGGGCACCAAGTTGACTTTCAGTACGATATTTCACCCTCGAACAGATGGACAGACGGAACGAATGATACAAATTCTAGAAGACCTATTGCGAGCCAATGTTTTGGATCTACATGGAAGCTGGGAAGACCACTTATACTTAGTGGAATTCGCTTATAACAACAACTATCAATCAACTATAGAGATGGCACCGTACGAAGCCCTATAT
Organism: Scutellaria minor; assembly: GCA_954870855.1. Lineage (NCBI taxonomy): Eukaryota > Viridiplantae > Streptophyta > Magnoliopsida > Lamiales > Lamiaceae > Scutellaria > Scutellaria minor. The sequence continues at coordinate 10,405,991 of OX940729.1, forward strand.
GGAAGAAAGTGTCGCTCGCCTCTTTATAGGGTTGAAGTGGGTGAGAAAAAGTTGTTGGGACCAGAATTAGTCAAACGGACAGTGGAAATAATAAAGAAAGTTCGAGAAAGTATTAAGATGGCTCAGGATCGTCAGAAGTCCTATGCAGATAAAAGGTGAAGGGAACTAAAGTTCAAAGTGGGATATAAAGTCTTTCTAAAAGTATCGCCAACTAAAGGAGTTTACCGCTTCGGAAAAAGAGAAAAACTAAAACCACGATTCATTGGACTGTTTGAAATTCTCGAGTGAATTGACGAAGTAGCCTACAGACTAGCTCTGCCACCAGACTTTGCAGGAATATACAACGTCTTCCATGTGTCCATGCTATGGAAGTACGTATTCGACTCCAGCCATATCATCAACCGACAGGATATCGGACTCGAGTAAGATTTGATGTATGAGAAGTTTCCAGTAGCTATCCTGGACAGAAAAACTCACAAACTGAGAAATCGAGAAGTCACCCTGATCAAAGTCCTTTGGAGCCAACACGACATCAAAGAGGTGACTTGGGAAAAAGTAGAAGAGATTTTGGCGAAATATCCAAATTTGTCATACTCTGGTACGTATCTCAAATTTCGAGGACGAAATTTCTTTAAAGGAGGGAAGGATATAACACCCTGAGTAGGTTTAACTAGGCTAATTAATTTTTTTATCAAGATGTGGCATTTAATTGTGTGATTATTAGTTAATTATGCGTAAGTAATTAGTATATAAGACTGCAATGTGAAAACATAGTTATCACCAAATTTTGACACCTCAAGCTTTGACCTTCTCAAAACTTAACTCTTTTTCTCACCATATTAGCTTGACAACTCACTACGCTAAACACATGCCACATATCTATGCCAAGCCATGATTCATCACCTCTCAATGTGTAAGAAGTACATGGAGTAAGGAAAAGTCAACACCCTGCCACACCTTCTCTCTTATCTTTCTCTCTCCTGCTCACTTTCTCCATCTCTGTTTCTCTCCCTCGATTTCCCTTCTTCTCTCTGTGCAATTTATTTCTTTTCCCACTCATACGAGAACCACCACTTCCGTCAGGGTTCGCGTACTTTCTGGCTGGAAACTCAAGCGGAGAACATGGTTAGACACGCTAGCACCTAAAAGTTTTTCAAGACGTTATTCACTAGAGGCGGGGTAATTTCCAGTTTTTCACGATTAAGCTTCCAAATGAATTTGATATGAAATAGTATGCCTACTTGGATATATGTATGTTAAACTATTGAATGATGTACTTTGTACCTTATTACGTGGCGTAGATGAATTAATACAATTGAAAATGAGAAAAACTGTTTATGTGATTAAATGTTTCTAGGGTGGTTTTTAAACCACAATAATATTTTCCAAGGTGACTAATGAGCCACAACGGTTGAGAACCGTACCAGGGTGGTTTAAGAACCACAATAATGTTTTCCAGGACGGCTAAGACTCGTACCAGGACGGTTAAGAACCGTACCAGGATGGCTAAAGAACCACAAAAATGTTTTCTACGGTGACTCATAACTGTATTTTTATACAAAGGCGGCTCATACTCGTACTTATGTGATAATGATTTATATGCATTGATTCCCAATGTTTTGACTGTTCACGAATCCCATCCCACTGAGTGTTTTATGCACTCACCCCCTTGAGTGGTTCTGTTTTACAGGAATCGGTCGATCGAAAAGAGGGTGAAGGAGGCGTGGATTAGCTTTGTTTTGATTAACCAAGAAGTATCAATTAAGATATTTTGAAAAACCTCGTTTGTAAATTTTATAAAACAGGATTGTTGAGATGATTTTATTCTTATTTGCTTACTTACAAGATTGGACTCATCTTTGGAAACCTATGTTTAACGAAGTTGCTGGATGCCCAAACGAAGATTATTTAAACTCTGATTTTCTATAGTAATGTAAAATGGGGCGTGACAGGCATGGGGTTGAAGAGTCTAGATCATTGCCTCTTATTCAAAATTGGACTGATGAGAAGATTTCTAAGAGGTGTTCTGAAGAGGTTGCAGTTGGGAAGTATGGGGAAGGTGAACTTGTGATGAATGTGTACCCGTTGTCATCAACGGGTAAAGTTGGTGGTATTTATGTTGGTGGCAATTTTGTTGAAGAGGTAGAAAATGATGAGGAGAGTCAGGATGAGGTTCAAAAATCCTCCAGATGCATAAAATTTGATCTTCTGGAAGGACAGTTAGATGATGTTGAAATAAAAAAGATTGCAAAAGATCTAAGTTTTTAAAATTATCAAAGTATTATATATATGATACCTTCGTGTTGTTTTCTGAATACTTTTTGAGGTATCAATTGAATATCTTTTATGAATCAATTGAATACCTACATTCATGTTTTGTAATTTATTTAGCAGGAAATACACGAAGCATTTTTATCTTATCAAAGAGACATTTCAATTCTCCAATCATCATATGAAGAAGCTTCTAAAGATGAAGAATATAATGAAGAAGAAACAAGAATGCTCTTCGTCAACTCCTGAAATGTTTGAGTCACAAAAGTTCTTTTCTGATGTGAAGTTTCATAAATACATAGATGAAGTTGTTGAGCACTTCATGAGTATGAACAAATTGGCCTTAGAGATGTCATCATTTGAACTTTTGACACCAGACCCACATCAATTCAAACAGACTTCACCTCAAAATGAAGAACCTACTGAAGATGATGAACAAGAAATGCCTTTGGATAGAGAATTGAGTGATGTTATTATGTCAGTTGGTTCGAAGAACAAGAATGACGTGGAGGAAGACAGTGGTGGGGTTTGGAGTATTAAAGAAGACATTGGATACTTGTCTGATTTTTTGGTTCATTCGAAACAATATTTGCATTCTATAGATCAAAAACACAAAGAAATTATGGATTATTGTTTCTATAATGGTGAATCAGATGGCAATGAAGAGTAAGTTTTCTGTTACTTGAATTTAAGTTCCATGCATTTTTTTATTTAGAATTATAAGTATAATATGCATTCAGTTGATGTAGTAAAGTCATATTTTTCAAGGTTTGTGCTGAATATCTTTGAGGTATTCACATATATAACTTGAAGGTATTCACGTATATACCTTAAAGGTATCACATATATACCTAAAAGGTATGTGCTTAATACATTTGAGGTATTTACATATATACCTTGAAAGTATTCACATATATACCTTGAAGGTATCACATGTATACACAAAAGGTATTCAGTATATACCTTGAAGGTATACATGTGATACTTTCAGGGTATAAGATATATACAGTGAAAGTACTAATTAAATATCATAAGTGTATCCTTCATTTATCATTGAGTATTATTGTTTTCAGGGAAAAATTGTTTAGAAATGAATGCTTCAATTATGTGACAAGAGAGGACTTGACTTCGTTATATCCTAAGACTAGAATTATTCAATCCATTTGTACTGCATGGAGCTTGCTTGTAAATGATGGTGGAAACGATGGAGACAAAAAAGTCGGTTTGTGTTCAACTTGGAACACAGTGTAGTTTAAAATGATTTGTATTTACTGTATTTTTTTCCAGTTATTTTATTGTGTGTTTTTTTTAGGATGATTTATCTAAGATCATACATAATATTGGTGATGCTGAAGAGAATTCACAATATATAAGATCCAATTTTAAAATGTGGATGGATGTGCATAAGAAAACACTTGATGATGTTGAAATAGTAATTTTTTTATAGCAATTCATATATTTTTTTATTACAAAAATTGCATTTTGATGTATATTTTTGTTCATTGAAATTGTAGATTTTTATCCCATTTTGTATTGATGATCACTATGCTGCTGTTGTTTTCAATAAGCTTGATAAGAAATTTCATTATTTAGATAACAGAAAGTATGGAGATAATGAAAACAATGCACTTTTTCAAGCTGCTGAAATATTGGTAAGTTATTTTGAGATGTCATTTTGAAATAAATTCTGTTTTTCGATGGGTTTTTATTATAAATTTTAATTGTTTTACATTAAACGATGTTTCAGAGAGTTCAAATGTTGAAGTTTTTAGCTGAGAAAAAAGAGAAGGTAGTGGAAGATATGGTCAATTATAGTTTTGAAAATGTGGAGTTTCAATGACAAATAACAACTGTAGATTTAGATTATGGTGTATACATGATGCATCACATTAAGCATTTTGATGGAGTCATTTATACTACTCCAGATTTGACAAAAGTATTTTATTTTATTTTTTTCTGAATTTTAATTTATTCTTATTTTTATACATTATACTTTCTTCAGGCTGCAATAAGACGAGTACTTTGAGCTGAAATTTGTGCAAAAATTGTGTTGTCACAAGTGAATGAGGAGAGAGAGACTGTGTTAAAGAATGTTTATAGTTTTTATGAAGAAAAACCAGAGATTAAAGAGAAGATAGTAGAAGCAAAGAAAAGGGGAGCAACAGATAAGGCTGCACTTTTGAAGAAGAAAAAATTAGCTATTCAAAAGTTATACAAGCTGCGGACAAAAATAGTGGGGAAGTGATGAAACTTGAAAACAATTTAGTGATTTTATTTCAAACAATGATCTTATTTTGTAATGCTTTATAGTTGAATTGAATACAGTATGAAATGTGTTATTTGTACAAGTACTATTCAAAAGTATTAGATAATTAATGTCAGGGTATTAAATATTCAACATTAAGATATCACATTTTTAAGAACATAATGATATTGTTACAGAGTAAAATATAAAGGAATAATTTTATATAAAATTTTGTTTTTTGTTACAGGGTGTTACACGAAGGCAATGGTTGATTGTAATTGAAGATAAATAAGTGTATATATTGGTATTCCATATCACTGGTTAAGGTATTACACTAATACGTTAAAGATATCTTATGACTAATTATATAAATACATACATATGAAGATACTGAATACATAATTATAGGTATTTCTAATTTAACATTAATGTATTACATAATGAACATGTTAATAGTATTCTGGAATAAAAAATTCATTATATGTATTAGATATATTCCTTTGAGGTATAACATAAGCTACTTATAGGTATCTGCTAAACATAGTTGTTGGAGATCATTCATAAATACATTACATAGGTATTAAACATATTCATTTGAGGTATTCCTTAAACTACTTATAGGTATTACACATATTACACATATTCATTTGAGGTTATTCATAAACTACTTATAGGTATTACATATATTTATTTGAGGTATTCCATAATCTACTTATAGGTATTACATAAGACATTTGAGGTATCCGCGTTTCCGAACCGACCAGACCCGACTCGGTTAGAAAAAGGGTAATTATATATAGTTTTTTAAGTTAATTTTTTATTCATTTTCAGTTTCACTCTCTCTATCTTTCTTCTTTTTTCTCCTTGCTTCATTTCTGTGAGTTTTCTTCAGTTATTTTCTTCAATTTTTCGTTTATTTCTTCGTTCTTGTGGTGAATTTTTGGTGTAGTGAAAAGATTATCGTTGTTTTTGAAGTATTTGTGGAGTTTTTTTCGTCAATTTGTTAGTGGTAAGTTTTAGTGCATATTTTTTGAATTTTTTTCGTATATAGTGTTTTAGCTGGTATGTTCTACTGTTTTTTATTTTTATTTTGCTTAATATGTACAGATTTTTTGTTGAGACTGTGTATGTGTTCGAAGTTCTAGGGTTTTATTTTGAGTTTATGGGTTTTTCTTTAGTTTGCATGTTAGTTTTTTTCAAATACTACTATTTTGCATGATATTTTTTGTTCATAGGTACATTATACTAAAATGTAGAAGTTTTTTTGTCATTATAAATGTGTATTTTTGGAGTAGGTTATTTGACTTTTTTCTGTTTTAGGATAATAATGGATAGATAAGGTAAATTTGCAACAAGAAATGTTGTTGGATCAAAAAGGAAAGATGTAGTGGTTCGTGAAAATAGACGTGGATAAAGAAGAAAAGGTCTTGCAATGGCAATAATGGCTGTTGATGTTGATAGGTATGTTTCTTATTCTGTATATGGTTTTAAGGTATTACAGTTATATACTGAAGGTATTATATGAATTGCTTGAAGGTATCATATATATTGTGCTGAAAGTATTATATTTATAGACTTAAGGTAGTATTGATTTTTATTGAGTGATGATTTGTGTTTTTTTTTAATAAGCAGTACTAAATCAAAGAAGAAGATTGATGAAAAGATACCTGATGAGGTTAATGTGAAAAAAAAGGTATATGTTGTTAATATTCTTTAAATTGATCAGTTCATACCATGGGTATCAAATGATGCATTTTTTATATGCAGTATTAAATCAAATAAGAAGGTTGGTGATCAGATACCTGATGAGGTAGATGTGGATATAAAAAGGTATATAGATTCTGTATCTTATTAATTATAGTAATAGGTATTAGTGAGTATAATAGAAGGTATTACACAGTATCCTTAAAGGTATTACACAGTTCCCATTTTTCAAGTTTTTATGTTTATATTATATGTTTTTTTGAGTAATTGCATTTATCAATATAAATTTTGTGCGTTTTGGCAGCATATTCGTTTCTCAATGTAGAGCAAATGGTCTTTGTGATCTGGTTGAATCTTTGACGGATAAACAAAAAGCTGATGTGAGGAGCATTGGTTTTGGAGGTCTCTTGCATCTTAAGTTTAGAAAATGTAACAGGAAAATAATAAGGTGGTTAGTTAATAGTTTTAACAGCAATAGCAGGATATTGAGAATAGATAGTGATCGTTGTTTTGCAGTGACGGTAGATGATGTTTTTGATGTCTTCATGATACCTAGAAACAAAGGTTAAAGGGTTCTGAAAAATAATAGGGGTGAGGAGGTATGTAATATGGTTGATAGGTTGGGTAAAATTTATGGGATAGTTCCCAGATCACCTATAAGGGTATTGGTTGATGTGATGAAAAATCGGTTGGTTGATGGAGGTGACGATTTTAAAAGGATTTTTGTGTTATATGCTATGTCTTCTTTTCTGACACCTTCTTCGAATCGTCTTATAAGTTTTAGTATCATGAAATCTATTGTTGATGTACATATGATTAGGAGTTTAGACTGGTGTACATACGTACTTGATAAGCTGTGTGAGTCTGTAAGGGCATACAAGGATGAGCAGTTAAGGAATGTTAGTGGGTGTCTTATTTTGCTGTAAATTTTATATTTCCAAAGAATGAAATGGCAAGGGGTTGCTGAGCCGCATACATTTTATAATGGGTTGCTGTCCCTTATACAACATTGGTCTGATGAAAACATTTCTAAATGATGTCGTGAAGAACAAGTTGCTGGTCGTTATGGTGAAGGTGAGCTTATTTTGAATGTTTACCCTATTTCATCAATGGGTAAAATTTCTGGAGAAGTGGGTGTGGGTAAGTGTATTTCTGCATTTAGGAATGAGAAATGCATTAAGTTTGATTTACCTGAGGGGGAGTGTGATGATGATGAAATAAAAAGGATTGTAAAAGGTGTAAGTATTTTGTATTGTGTTTAAATGTATTAGTAATTAATGTATAATGGTATTATGTTTTAAAGTTATGTTTTTTTTAATAGGTAATATATGAAGCATTTCTGTGTTACCAGAGAGAAATATTTCTGTTGTATCCACTTATCATATGTCAAAGCTGCTGAACATAAAGAAGATGATGGGGGATGAACAAGCATGCAATTCAATGCCAGAAATTTCAGAATCATCACAGAAGCTATTCTCAAATGATAAGTTTAATAAATATATTGATGAAGTTGTGGAAAACTTTATTGTGATGAAAAAATTGACTTTGGAAATGCCATCTTTTGAGATTTTGACACCAGATCCACCCCAACACAAAGAAAATGTTGAGAATGACGAAGAAGGTACATCTGATAATGAGCTTCCTTCGGAGAAAGAGTTGACAGATGCAATACATTCTATAGGTTTGAAAGGAAGAAATGTAGGGGCAAACAGTGGTGAATTTTGGAGTATAAAGGAGGATATTGGGTATTTATCTGACTTTATGGTATGTTCGAAGAAGTATTTAGGTGGAATGGATCAAAAGCATAAAGAAATTGTGGACTATTGTTTCTATGAAGATGGCTTTGATAAGTGTTATGCGTAAGTTTTAGTTATATAATTTTATGTTTCATAAATGATATGTTTATGTGTATAGGTATTACATATATATATATCTATAGTACTACATATATAATTTTAAAGTATTTGCAATCAATTATGCATGTTTTCAATATATCAGTTGGATATATTTGATGCATCAGTAAATATATTGAAGGTATTATTTGGTTACTTTTAGAGCATGTGTTGAATACCTATAGAATAATCATGTGATACCTAAAAAATATTAGTTATACATAAGATATAATTATCATATAAGGTATTTCATGTATTTGGTTAAAGTATCCATTGAACACCTATTAAGGTATCACGTGTATACCTTATAGGTATTCATGAAGTTTATTTGAGGTATCACATATACATTGAAGGTGTTACATGTATAGAGTTAATGTATCACTTACTGTGTATTAGGGTATCACTACTAATCACTTTTTTTTTTTGCAGAGAAAGACTTTTTCAAAATGGATATTATAATTATGTGCCAAAGGATGATATGATGTCGTTAATTCCCAAGAATAAATTTTTTTAATCCATTATCATGGCTTGGTGCTTAATTTTGAATGCTGATGAAGATATTGGAGAGAAAAGAAGTCGTTTTGTGCTCAACTTGGAACACAGTGTAAGTTATAAATTATTTTTTATTTACTAAATTTTAGTTGTTTGTTCTAATTTGTTTCTTGTGTTTGTTTTTTTTGTAGGATTCTTTGGGTAAGATTTTGTACAATGTGGGTAGTGTTGAAGAGAATGCAAACCATATTAGAGGCATTTGGAAATTGTGGATGTCAAATAAGAAAAAGACCATTAAAGATGTTGAAATGGTAATTTTATATAATAATACATATTGTACTTATGTAGTAGCATATTGTGAATTTTAATGCATCTTTTTGTTTATGGTTATTGCAGATTTTTATTTCATTTTGTATTGATGATCATTATGCTGCGGTTGTATTTAATCTTCCTGACAAGAAGTTCCAATATTTAGACAACAGAGTGTATGAAGATGAGGACAATATATTTTTTAAAGCTGCTGAAATATTAGTAAGTTACTGCTAGATATTGTTTTCAATAAATTGTGGATTTTGATGAGTTGGTTTCTAACATTTGTTTGATTTATATTAATGATATCTAGAGAGTTGAAATGTTGAAGTTTGCGGCTGATCAAAAATTTGAGAAATCAGATGAAATGGTGAATTATAAATTTGAGAATTTGAATTTCAAGTGGCAGAGAAGAACTGTCGATCTAGACTGTGGTGTATACATAATGCATCACATGAAGTATTTTGATGAGTACTATATTCTTCTCCAGATTTAACAAAGGTATTTTGAATTTTTATCTATGTTTGAATTAATTTTTGAACATATGTTGTGGTTAATTTTTGAATTAATTTTTTATCTATGTTTGTGAATTTTTATCTCTTTTTTCAGGCTGGTATAAGACGTGTCCTTAGAGTAGAAATTTGTTCGACTATTGTGTTGTCGAATATTAATGACTTGAAGGGGATTGTGCTAGAAAAGATATTTAATTTCTACAAGAAGAAGCCTGAGTTGAAATTGAAGTAAAGAAAAAAGAAGCAGCAGATAAGGTTGCACAGTTGAAGGAAAAAAAAAGTTGGGTGGTGATGTAATTTGAAACAAATTTTTATTTTGAAAACAATTTTTATATATTTTCTCGGGAAATGTGTTGAATTCAATGACTTGTTTGTATTGCATTTGTAAATTTATAACTATGAAATGTATCATGTTTTTAATTATCTGATATGTCTTATTTGTTTTACAGATATTAGCTGAAACCCTTAAAGGTATCTATTATATCTCTAAAAGGTATTACAATTGAAAGTAAAAAAATATTATGATAAAAAAACTTATTAGTATAATTCAAAGCTGTTTTTGTCACAGGTAAAACATGAAAGTATTACATAAACAGAATCAGAGATATTACTGTTTATTATACATAATTAAAGGTATTTCTAATTCAACATTAATGTATTACATAATTAACTGAAAGGTATTTTCATACTTTGATAATATATAACATCAAATTCATTAAACATCACAAATAGGTATTCAGGAATTACAACAACATTACAGGTATTACACGTATTCCTTTGAGGTATTATATAACTTACAAATAGGTATTCATTAAACATGTTAATATTATTACTTATATTACTACCAGGTATCCTATAAGTACCATATAGGTATTACACACATCTCTTGCATGTATTACATAAATTACAAATTTTGCTAAATATAGATATTAAATATATTAAACTCATGAATACCTTGAAGGTATGAATATGTCACCTGAAAAGGTTTTTCATGGATACCTTTGAAGGTATATATGTGATACCTCAAAGGTATTCCATGGATACCTATAACAATTACATGAAATACCAATAGAATTCTGGAATTACAATGTTAGAATTAAACTAGAATAATCTAACATTGGGTGTTTTCGAGCCAAACTCCTTTGTTGTTGTTGAAGTTGTAGTAACTTCTTTGGTTTTCTTGTTCCTTTCGAAATGACCTTTAATCCTTTGTCTTTGTCCTTTTGTAATTGAACGGGCTGGATCAAGGACAACATTTGATTGATTTGATGATTCAGATTGCTGTGTATACACTGATGGAGACATCAATTCATTTATTGTAAGAACATCCCTTTTATAACTTTCTTCAACAATCCTTCTTGCTTCCTCATTCCTTTGACATTTCAACACAAGGTTGTAATATTTTCTTGCCATATCGTGTCGCCAAGGAATACTATCAGCAACTTTTTCATTTGTTATCGTCAAACTTTTAAATCTATCTCAAACTTCTGATTTAGCAAAGTTTTGTCCATCTTTTTTGCACATAAATATCAGGTATGCTCTGTTCAGAGTTGATATGCAGCACCCTCAAACAATGGTAGCATAAAATACTACATTCCTCGAATTTCTTGCAAGTGCATGTTATAAACTTCAATTCAGAATCAAATACGACTCGATGCACAGTACCACTGCTATTATGGGATGAAACATTGTAAATCATAGTACCATTTTCAAACATGAGAAGTGTAGAAGTACTTGAAATGCACTTGAGAAATTCATCTTCAAAATCTTTGAAAACAGGTAAAGTGTAAACACTTGCAGCATGTTTTAACATACCCATCATTGGTAGACTAGTTTCAGGATTTGCTCTTGATGACTGGAATTCATCATGCTGCTTCTTGATTCTCCAATTCTTAACTGTGTCCTTGAAAAACTTGTAAAAGTCAGTTGAGCTTGTTGGTTTTTTAACATGAAACCCAAGGGCATGGTTTGTGCTTTCACTTCTTTGAGATGATAGAATTCCAACCGAAAAGAAGTCCTTATTTAAAGCTGTACACCACTTTTCCTTCAATCCATGCAATCTAGTAAACCACGAATGGTTTTTCAAACCATATTGTGATATCATTGTTTTCCAGCAAATCTCAAAATCATTCTCATCAACACATTCCGATAAGCATTTGTTGAACGATGCTTTAAATGTGTTATCTGCTTTCAATTCTGCGAATCTACTCACTGCATTTTGTTGAAGATGCCACAAACAAAGCCTATGCCTTGTTTGAGGGAAGACCTGCATATAGTTATAAATAAGGTATTAGTATCATACAAGATATCTCATGTAATGGTGTAAGGTATCCATGTATACCTTTTGAGGTATCACATGTATACATTGAAGGTTTCCATGCAATTTCTTTTATAAGTATAACATATATACCTTAAAGGTATCCATGGAATACTCCTACGGTATCCAAATATATATATTAAAGATATCCACGAAAATAAAGTCATCACATGTGTTATATTGAAGGTATCCATGGATTACTTTTCAAGGTATCAGATGGATACAATGAAGGTATTTATGGATGTCAGTCAATATAAGATATAATTTTATTTCTATTAATGTACTAATCTCAGGTATAACATATATACCTTAAAGGTATTCATGGACTACCTTTAAGGTATCCAAACATATACCTTAAAGGTTTCCATGAAATACAGTCATTACATATTTTCATTGAAGGTATCCATGGATTACCCTTTAAAGTATCACATGAATACAATAAAGGTATTCATGGATGACAGTTAATATAAGATATAATTTTGTTTATGTTAATATACTAAACTCAAGCATAACATGTATACCTTAAAGGTATTCATGGAATACCTTTAAGATATCCAAACATATACCTTGAAGGTTTCCATGAAATACAGTCATTATATATTTTCATTGAAGGTATCCATGGATTACCTTTTACAGTATTACATGGATACAATGAAGATATTCATGTATGACAGTTAATATAAGATATAATACAATGAAGGTTTTCATTAGATACTAATTATCAAATTATTAGAGTAATACCTTTTCTGTTGCATTTGCAATAGCTAGATCTTGGTCTGTAAATATTGTTATAGGACATTTCCAACCCATTGACTTCTTGAATACTTCGAAAAGTCACTCAAACGTCTCTGTTTTTTCATCAGTTAAAAATGCACAACCAAACATGACGTTTCTTTGATAATTGTTAATACCAACAAATGGACCACAAATCAGGTTGTACTTGTTAGTTCTATAAGTTGTATCAGACACCATGACATCTCCATATATTTCATAATCTTCTTTCATCATAGAGTCCCTCCAAAATATGTTACTTAATCTGCCGTCACCATCTAATAGAACTTTGTAGAATAAGTCATTATCATTTAATTGTTCTTCTTGTATCATATTGATGAGATTTTGTGCATCTCCACCTTCTAATGCTTTCATTTTTAATCGATTCACAAAATTCATGTGATCTTTTTGAGTATGTCCAAGTATTTCTTCACCTCCAGCATCGTTCATCATATATCTGTAAGAATTTGCTGCAGTCAAGCCTGAATGTATCATCTCCTCAATCACCTTCCCTTTTCCTTCATCAATTTTCCTTTCTGAACGATGAAGATGACTTAAATCAGCTCTTGTTAGTGAATGATTATATAACTCCTGATGTTCTATCACTTCAAATAATCCTTCATCATTCATTTTCGCCCTCATAAAAGCACCACAGTTTGTTCTGGTGATTGTCCATTTTTTTTCTTTCTTGTTGAATGAGTCTCTTACTTCCTTAGTCCTTGACAAGAGCATACAAACTTCTTTGCTATCTCTATATGTTTGTCATCTGTGGAAAATCGACTAGTTGACTTGCAAACAGAAAATCCCAATACACGACCATATTTGCAATATAGCTCATACATCTCATCAATTGTACGTCTTGTTATACCAAGGAGAGAGCCGCATAAATCATCTCTATCAAGAATGTCAACTACAAGAGAAACATTTGTAATACTGTTATAGCATGTATCGAATACCTATAGAATAATCATGTAATACCTAAAAAATATTAGTTATATATAATGTATCAGCATTATGTAAGGTATTCCATATAATTGTTTAAGGTTTCCATGGAAGAGCTTTTAGGTATCACAGATATACATACAATGTTTACATTAAAATAATAAAATCAGAAATAAACATGCACTGAAAAGTCAACAAACACATTGAATTGAAATAAATCAATGTTAATTACCTTCATTGATTGTCTCAATAACCTGATTAAGAAAATTTGATGTTGCAGTATTTTCATCTTCTTCGCTTGACAGTACAAGAATTGTGTTTAATTCTTGACAAAAAATTACATGAAATTGTATCAGAAATTTGGGTGTGTCTCTTGTACTAATTATTGAAAACCTATTCAAGCAAAATATCTTAACCTTGTTCATTGTTCAAATCGCCCGATATTGTTTGATAGAGTATTTTGATAGCAAGACAAAAGTATTCGTAGCTTTTTAGTGTTTTGATTGATGTGGATGGCGACGACGGTGATGGCATCGGAAACGGTTGTGTTGATATGCGGGCTTTGTTGACAATTTATCAACAAAGCCGAATGCGACGTCGATAGAGGTAAGCCGGAGGCGACGACGACGATTTTAGCAAAAAAATGAATTGCAGAGCTGAAGGAAGGATTTCAGCGAAGAAAGAAGAAAAAAAAAGAAAAAAAAATTAATTCTATATATAATCTAGGTCAATTCGGGTTGGGGACACGGATCCGTGTCCCGGGGACACAAGAGACACACCCTTTGACCTGACCCACACAACATGAGTGGTGCATAACCTAACCCAAAGCAAATTCTTTAGAAGCAGCTCAACCTAATGCACCCTAAAGAAATTGAAGTGCCTAACCTACCCCAAAGGAAAGTCTGTAGAAGCAGCCTAACCCAATGCACCTTAAAGAAATTGAGGCGTCTAACCTACCCTGAAGGAAAGTCTCTAGATGCAGCCCAACCCAATGCACCCTAAAAAAATTGAGGCGTGAATTTGTGACATGTTATGACATTATGTTTTTTTTTTCAATAATGAATCAAGATTCGGATATGGCCTTATGGGTAATGTTTTTCATGGAGGTCTTAGAATATTCATGTCAATTTTTATTTATTTATTATTTTTTTATATATATTGTCGATTACTTTTTACATACTTTTATAGTTTTAAAACACAAAATATATGTAAGTATTTTATAAGTATGTATTTTACAACGATAAGTATGTGTTCTAAAGTTATAACTATGCATTTTTATTTTATATGTTATGTTGCTATATAAATATGTGTTTTACAGCTATAATTATGCATTTTAAAGTTATAAGTATCAGTTTTTATTCTTATTGATATGTTGTTATATAAGTAAGTGTTTCATATAAGTATGTGTTTTACAGCTATAAATATGTATTTTAAAGCTATATATATATATATCTTTTTATTCTTATTGTTATGTTACCATATAAGTAATCATTTTGCGTAAGTATGTGTTTTGTAGCTATAAGTATGCGCTTTTATTCTTATTATTATGTTGCTATATAAGTGAGCATTTTATATAAGTATATGTTTTAAGGCTATAAGTATGTATTTTAAAGTTATAAGTATGCATTTTTATTCTAATTGTTATGTTGCTATATAAGTAAGTATTTTACATAAATTTGTGTTTTACGGCTATAAGTATGTATTTTAAAGTTATAAGTATGTGTTTTTATTCTTAGGTACTTAATTTCATAAATTAATAACAAAGCACATGTATTTTTATACATAAATAAGATTGCAAATGATAAATTCAAATTGATCAAGAATAAAACTTCCTATGACGGTTGATTCATCATCGCGCCGTCGTGGATTGAACTTCCCAAAGATCTAATTGCTAATATTTTTCCAAATCTAATATTTAAAAAAGAGTACACTATTAATTTTTTTAATTCTAAAATAGTTTGGTGATTAAGATATTGTTTCCAAAAAATAACATTTGAGATAATCATAAGATGATAATCAATAACATAATTGTTAGCCAAAAGATTTTGTAGGCGGTGGAAGAAAACAACAGGTGTCAAAATGCGATTGAGGAAGATAAAGACAGGCCAAGGTGTGTTCAGCAATATCAAATCTGTTTGCTTTAGTTCCTATTTGATTCGGCTATGTAAAGGCTCAATCTAGGTGGGTTGGGTCAATGGTTACAGATGCGGGTCAAATAAGATCTGTCTCACATAAGCGGCTCTGTGAGACGGTCTCACAAGAGACTAACTAAAAAAAACTGGAGAGAGAGAGCATGCGAATAATTAAGTTTTTTTTTGGGTCAAATTTATACTTTTCTTTTAAGTATACCAAAATATCTATTCTTAAAAGGTCTCCTATTTTTTGAGAGAGGGAGAAATAGAGGGATTATTCATGGTATAAGGTAAATTCGAAAATAAATGTAGAGAGAGACCGAATTATTAGGGGTTTTTTTTTACTTTTTTTTGGGTCAATTTTATTAGTTCTTAGTTGTAGTAGAATTCTCCAATTTGACCAAAACCTGCAGGCTTATAGTTATGAATGGAGATAATAGATTCTTGCATTTCATAAATGTCAAAAAGATATATGGTAGTAGTTTTGTAAATTGTAATACTCTAATCTATCAATTATTGAATGCCCAAAAGTACTTTCAATTTAAGTACTCAATTGCCCATATCTAACTTCTAAACTAATAGTGCAAATGGACCCTTTGTCAAATCTATTGTCGCAATGTTTGGTGAAATTCCCCTCTACATTTTCCCTTGCTTTTACTTTTGGGTTTCAATAATAAACCATCACAAAAATTTATATGAGACGATTTCATGATACATACTGTGAGATGGATCCACCTACAAACCACACTTCACAATTCATATATGAATTGGTGAAAATGAGTTTTGTTTATGGATAATAAGGATCCGTCTTACCTAACTAAATCCGTAAGATGATCCCACATAATATTCACTCATAAAACATGGATTTTTTTTCTTTTCAAATTAGATAATTTATTAATTTTGTACTTCATCTAATGGATATTTAATTTACTTATTTCTTTGATGTAGATTATCAAAAATATTCATTTTTTTTTGGAAAAATATTTATATTACCAAAACTCAAGCACTATAGAACATACAATTTCTTTATTTGAAAAAAAAAAATTGTTGAATTGATTGGACGAGTGAACGACTCTTTGTGTCTTGACTTTTTTTTTTTTTTTTAATCCATAAAATTTCAAGAGTTTGATAAACACAAAGTAGTGTGCAGTACTCATTAGAAGCATAAGGACAATTTTTATCATGCTAAATAGGCCCCAAATCATTTGGACCACTAAGTGTAAACAATCCAGTCCACTATATCTTAGTGGACTGGTCCATCAAGTTAGACCCAAATCAACACCAACTCTAATTATAGTTCTGTTAAATATTAATGTGTTAGTTGAAAATGGGTTCAATATTTAATATATTTATTAATTAACATTTTATAATTTTAAGAGGTAAGATTATTTTAAATTATTGGCAAACACATTAAGAGTCGTTAATGTTGAGTATTTTTAACATTTTTCTATAATAATACGATCTTTTTAAC
The DNA here is from genome assembly GCA_954870855.1 of Scutellaria minor. Classification (NCBI taxonomy): domain Eukaryota; kingdom Viridiplantae; phylum Streptophyta; class Magnoliopsida; order Lamiales; family Lamiaceae; genus Scutellaria; species Scutellaria minor. Next base: position 10,423,049 of record OX940729.1, read on the forward strand.
CTACACATCGTGGACACTATTGGCCCCCTAATTTGTGCTTGGTTCGGTTAATTTGAGCTAGGCACCGACCGAACGGAGGACGACCTAGTCGGGTACCGATCCAAGCTGAGGCCGACCCAAGATGGATGCCGAGTTGAGGTCGACCAGGCAAGGTGCCGACCCGAGCCGAGATCATTTGAGTCAAACTGCTTATCCGAGCCGAGGTTAGTCGAGCCAAGATGCTTATCCGAGCCGAAGTTGGATAAGCTAAGGTGCTGTTGGGATATTTCTATTTAGGTTTTGATGAGACAATGTAATATTAGATGACTCTTTAGAGTACCTTTTTTCCACGTTTTATAAGTGGATTTCTAGATGATAAGTTTATCTTTCTTTGTCTTAAGTTGTAATGTTGTAAGCATCAGAAAGATAAAGAAAATTGATGTAGCAAGATTCTGGAGATGAAGATTTCTTGAAGACTGATTTTCAGTAAGGAAAGTCAGTAAGCTGAAGATGGAACCAGGATCAGGAAGCTAAGTCAGTAAGCAGATAGAACAGATAGTAGTATGGAAGACTGGAAGCTGACTGCAGGATTTTGGAACAGGAAGCTGTTTAGGATCAGGAAGCTATTGCAGGTCAGGAAGCTGACTGCAGGTTTCGAGAACAGGAAGCTATTCTGAAACAGGAAGCTGACGCAGAGTAGAAAACTGGTACAAAATAGTAAATAGCAACTACAAGCTGAGCAGAAAGCTGTAAGTTTTCTAACTAATTCCTTTTAGTACGAGGAATACTTTGCATGTTGTACGAGGATTGGTTCATGTCAAGCATCCGTTAGATAGAAGTTTGTGCCAAGCCAATGAGGTGATATCACTTGGACCCGTGGCTCTGCAACAAGTACTGTAACTAAGGAGTGGCACCATTAATACAAATTAGACAAGAACGAGTCCTTGTACCTAGTTTTTCTAGACGCATTAATTGCAAAGATTTGTAGATCAAATTTGAATTACAACAAGAACAGTGCCTCTCTTCAACGAGCACTTTCCTACAAATATAAATAGAAGGATGGAGTGATCTTGAAGACTACTGAACATCTAAGCGATCAAATTTTCTTGTGTTATCAACCTTCAAGCTATTTTCTCAAGCCTTTCAAGATTCATATATAAACCGCCAAGTTTTTCGTCTTCCTCTTTACACTTTCACTATTCTCTCACTCATATTTTCTAACTCTCTGCAAACAAGTTTCTCTCTACTCTCACAAGCTTCACAGATCAGATATGACAGTCGTAAGGGAGACCAAGGTTGTCGAGGGAAGGATGGTGGATGAATCGGTGATGCTAGGGTCCAATTCACCATTTGATGACCTAGATCTCATCAAACGGGTATGGGAGAAGGTGAACCAAAGCCATCTTGCTGGGCTCTTCACCAGCAACTCTAGGTTTTCTAAAGTATCTGTGGAAAGGTTCTATACCTTTGCCACATTGACTGAGGATGAAGAGTCGATTCTCTTTAAGATGGATGAGGATGATGAAGACTGGCACTCGTTGACAGTCGACGACATTGCTAAGACCTTTGGCATATCTGACAAAGGAATGAAGTACTCTGACCTGCTGACATATGGGTCAGAATACTTGAAGGAAAACTGGAACTAGTTCAAGCTGGATTTTGTGGTGGAAGAGAGCGCCACTGGTAACTTTGCGAAGAAGAAGCTCAAGCTGGAGTATGCGCTTCTCTATGACATTCTGGTCTACACCGTTGAGAAAATGTGCGGAAGCTATGATAAATGCACCAACCTCAGGCTGAGGATGATGACTGCCATCATGAGAGGAGATGCAGTCAACTGGGCTCAATTCCTTTTCAAGAGGATTTCGGATGATGCCACCAAACCTATGCCCAGGAGAGGGTTTGTAATCGTCCTCACAAACATTCTCCGAATGATGTTTACACACCTGGAGAAACCAGTGTCTTTCAACCCTGGCTGGTTTCTAGGTGTCAAGAAGGGCTTTACTAAGGGATAGGAGGAGAAGAAAAACCCCTTGAAGAAAAAGACAGGGGCAAAGAAGGTTGTTGTCCCTATCCCCAAGAAGAAAACACAGGCAAAGAAGCTCCCTGTGAAAGAATCTGCACCCACCCTTAGGTTACATGATTCTGACTTAGAAGAAGAGGTTGTTGTCTCTTCTAAACCTTTGACCACTTGCATCACCCCAACTGCTGAGGATGATTTGCTCTTGGAACATCTCTCTGATGATGTTGTTGATGAAGCCAACACATCAGCTGTTGGTAAACAGTTAGCTGACCAACCGGATGAACCTGTTGCTGAGAAGACTTTAAAGCCTTTGGAGCAGACAGCTGGACAGGTTGCTGCTCTAGGTCCTAGTTCCCGAGGAGCATTCTGAAGCTGCCCAGGGCGAACATGTTTCTGCTCCAGTGATCCAGGTTTCTAACAAACCTGAGGAGGAGGTTGCTGAAGAGGCTGTAGAGGAGGTTCCTGCACCAAAGAAGAGGAGGACGCTGGTCAAGAAAGCTGACAACTCCTACAGGAGGAGATGGTTAGGCAAGGAAGAGTTGAAGGAGATTGACATCCTTACTAGGGTAGGGATCTCCATTGACTCAATCAGTACCGAGAATGCCGAGAGGGCAATAAGGGAATCAGCAAATTCTATCTACAGGAGGTTTGTTGTCGTCTATGAAACATGGAGATCCAAAAGGTTGGGCGTAGCAAGAGAGTTGGTGACATGGGAGGACTGGTTCGAAGTTGAAGATATTATTCTCTCTTGGATATACAACTCTGTGGATGAAGATGCTACGTTTTCCTATAGGCTCCTACCTTTTCTTGTCAAAGATTATATTAATCTTCATGTTGATGCTATGATTTCTCTTATTCAAGAAAGACAAGAGACATTGATTGCCTTTTGGGAGGCCAAAGCTAAAGAGATGGTGATGCAGGACGAGCAGTCGATGAAGTACAGAGAAGACAACACATTGATGAACCCCACTGCCAAGACTGTTGGGACCCCTTCTGAGTAGGAGTTGGCTGAAGCTCAATTAACTACCTCTACACTGGAGGAAGCTAATCAAAGGATGCTGCAGCAAGGGATTGAGACAAGCAGAGTACAATCCAATCAACCCCCAAGAGTGTTGCAACCAGGGGAAGAAAGCTTAAAAACTGCAGAGACTCATGATTCTCCAACTTACTCAGGTATCGTAGCTCTTTCCCCCATCACTCATCTCAATACCATGGATTTTGATGTACAACTGCTTGACTACTCTGCTTCCCCTGCTCTTAATGATGAATCTATTGAGAGAGAACCATCACTTATCATCTATGGTGTATGTGCATTTATCGAGAAGAAGTTTGCCGATGAAACAGTCCCGGAGGAAGTTGCAGAGATATGAATCCTGTACTGGCCGATGTGGCAGTATATTATGCTGAGCAGGAAGAAGCTCAGGTTGCTGTTGAAGAAGAAGTGTAAGTAACATCCCCTAATAAACTAGCCCTGAAGTTAATTAGCATGACACTTGACAGAATTGATCCTAACATCCTTACTCATCAGGTTCTGAAAGTGGCCACCAATAGGATTGCTGGAGTAAATCCTGATGCTGATGCAATTGAGGGGGAAGTTGCTAAGATTCCAATTGCTAAAGCAACTACTGACGTTGTACATACTTCTGAAGTCAGTCATATTGCTGATGAAGTAATTGTGGAGGTTGCTAAGGTGACTGAAGCTACGCCTATTCAACTAGTCGAAGTTGCTGAGGAAACAACAGTTTTGATTACTGATGTACCCAATTAAGTAACTGTTGTGCCTGAACAGGTTAATAAGGGTAGTCAGTTTCTGTTAAGGAAGTGATGGAGGTTGCTGAACCTCAGGAAGCTGCGAAGGATGCTGAGCCAGAGCAAGTTGTTGGAACAACTTCTCCGATGAAGACCTCGGGCACGGATGCTGTTGAGACAGCTCTGGCGGAGGATATAGAAATGAATGCTGACAAGGATGATGTGTCTGCAAGAGACAAAGAACTAGCCGTTGCTGCTCCCGCTCCAAACGATGGTGATGATTCTCGTCGTTGCTCTGGATGCTGGCGGCCATATTCTTCTCATGCTCTTGAATAGTCCTCATGAGCCCTTAAACAACATCCATTATGTTGCGAAGAGAGATTTCATGGGAGTCAGAAGAAGTCTCAACCCCAACCGCTGGTCTTGATTCCTGTTGAGTATATAAGACCAGGGTCTGGCTCTCTCTTTCTTTAGCCTCTTCTTCAGCTTGCTACTTTGTCCTTGTGGAAGGAGTTGTCTGAACTCCTTGCCAAGATACAATAGATGATGAATGATGAATACAATATCCATTACAAATCTAGAGCCAAATTTGAGCGTGAACATAAAGCTGCATCTGATGCTATGAAGAAGTCTGTGGAAGATATGCAAAGCACTCAGGCTGCTCAAGGCTTAGCCATGGGTAATATGTAAGAAAACATCTCCTCCCAGAGTTTTTCTTACATGGATGATGAGTATGAGTATGGAGAATGAATCCTCTTAGGTATCTCTCTATGTTATTCTTCTGTAGTTAACTTTATTAATTTTATACAATTATTACAATTGTGTATTGGTAGAATTTAATGTATTTTGTTTGATGCAGATGGACGATGCTAACAAGCAAGGACTTATTACATATCTTAATCTTGTGATTACAAAAGCTTATATATGCTCTGATGGAAGAATTTTGAATTATTGAGTCATGAAGTTCTTAAAAAAACATTTCACTTTATTTTGTAATGAAGCTTATATACTAGTTTTTATGTATGAAATTAATGTACTTATGGTTTTTTGGTTGGTAATATACTTTGGACACCTACATATAGATTTGAATTATATCTGATACTATCTCGTATTCTATGTGTGTACAAAAAATATAATGTTGATACTATTGTAGCTTTTAGTATTTGGAAATTAAGGTTGATACCATAAACTTGTAATATCAGAAAAATCTAATGATACCATTAATAATTGTATCACAAAACATGCATTGATACTAAATGTTTAGTATCAGTGAATGTTTTGGATACTATAAGTACAATGTTGTCTCAAAAAAATTTGATACCATTATCTGATACTATATATATTTCTGATACTGAAGAGTTCAATCATTTAGTATCAGAAAATATGTATTGATACTATATGATTAGTATCGGAAAAAGTTTCAAATACTATAGACACAATGTTGTATCACAAAATTTCGATACCATTATCCGATACTAAATACATTTCTGATACTAAAGAGTATGATCCTTTAGTATCAGAACTCTTTATCTGATACCAGGTCTTTAGAATCGGGGGTATATGTATCGGATGTGTATCGGAAAAAAAATTGATACCAAAACTCTTTTGTATCAAATATTTTATCTTTGGTATCAAAAGATTTCCAATACTAAAAACCTTTTTTCTTGTAGTGGTTGTTAGATTTTGTAGACTGATGCACAAACAATAATTTTTATTTCGCAGCCGACACATACAAAATATTATTTAAAAAAATCACGTGATGGAAAACATAATTTTAGAGTACTAGTGTGGGTTATTGAGAGATTCGTTCCATCTGCAATCTGAATTTCATCTGTGCCATCATACTCTGAATGGATTGATAAATTACCCAAATCACTAGTTAAATTATGTGATGCACCATAATCAACTAACCAAGGGGATTGACAGGTAGGAGGCGACAGTGATTGAGCAATGTGAGCAGTTGCATTCAAAAGGCAATATGGGGCTATGTGGCCAGGATAGCCACATAGTTGACAAGTAACTGGCGGATGACCACCAGATTGATTGTTGGGAAATTGGGAATGCCCATGTCCGTGAGAAGCACGACCCCTGTTATGTGAGTTTTCACGAGACTGATGGGAATTTGGGACATGATTGTTGTTGTTATTACACCCTAACAAAATATATGCGTTGTTGGCTATGACGATAATAGAAGAATTTTTTGCCTCAAGAGATTTGATGTATAATTGATGCTCTATCAATAGATCATGAAGCTCCTCAAACTTCAATGGGGTTTCACGGGAACGAATTGGTCCAGCGATATCAAGAAAGTTGTGACCCAATCCATTCAAAACATTTTAATTGAAGTTGATTGTTGCACATCGCATTAAATGATAACTGAAATATTTTGCATAATTAAGTTTAATTTACATACTATTAAGTTAAGAAGTAATGATAAATAATAATAATTAAGTTTATTTTAAATAATAATTTTCAAAATTTTTAATGAGTATTAAGGTCTTACACTAGTTTTCACTATTTGAGATTGAATCTAACGATGACCTCAAAACTCCGATTAATTAAGGTAAATGCACTTTATGAGCGAACAATTTTCATGGTTTAACTCACCAATACCATCATTACTTTTTATTTTTATTTTATAGAACCTTAAATTTTATTCTTATTCATATAATATTAGCATGTTACTAATGTATATATTTATTGAATCATAAAACATTAAATTTTGGTTAGTAATACCAACCTCAAATTGGTAAAATAAAATAGATTTAAACCTAATTAGTAAAATACAGTAGATTTAAGTTGAAATATTAAGTTCATATTAAAATACCAATGATAAAATTTATATTGAAATAATAAAAGGTGGGTACATGCTCCACCCTATTCATACACACAATTATTATGTTTTTTATTTTCTTTTCAATTTTTAAATTATGGGGGTATGTTAAATAATAAGTGGGATATGAGTATTCCCACTCAATAACAAATTTTAATTAGAAATTAATAAAATCCTTATAACAGATCTCGGATGCTTAAGAAATCTTAGTTGTCAAGTTCAACCCTAAATTAATGAATATAAATTGGTGATATAATATATATGCATAAACTAGACCTGAATCATGTTCAATTGATTGAAAATGTAGAATCATACAACCCTACTTTAGTATATGTAGATTGTTGATATAATATATAACACCTAAATTAATTCTAACTAATACTTAATTAAGAATCAATTTTGATCTTTTAAAAAAAACCACATAAAGGATTCATATATATATATATATATATATATATATATATATCTGCATAAGTGTACTATTCCTTGGTCCAAAGCATGAAATTAAGTGTGTTTATTATTTGGGCCCGACTATACACACCCCAATTTTTACACACCAACAATTAAATCAATTTTACTTATAATCTTCTAAATATATTCCATCACATTACAAATATACCCTTTATACAAAAAATAATAAAATAAGATACAAAACTAAATGATTTCCTAACCACACCCCAATACCACTTCCACACCCCCAATTATCATTTTTCAATCAAATTGAATAAAGAAGAACCCTAACTCTAACCCACAAGCCCTAACCCTAAATTGGTTGGAAATCAATTCGATTGAAGTGTTCGATCTTAGTTCGACAAGTTTTGGGGAGTTCGATTTCACATTTTCGAGCCTACAATGGATGAATTTTTGAACCTTAGTTCATACTCGAATTTTTGTACATATATTATGAATTTATTATGTTAAACTTGTTTAATGTTGTTTGAAATAGAACGTAAATTGTTTAGGAATCATGTTTAGGAGGTTTTTTTTTTTATATAGAAATCATGTAATAGGTTGATGGAAATTTGAAAAAAAAAATGAAATCGCATGAAATCGCATGAAATTCATAATTTATGGAACCATGGAGACTAAAATAAATGGTGTTTTAGTTTGGAGAAAGAGAAGATTGACGGTTGAGATAATAATGATGGTGGAGATATGATAGTTGTGAAAAGAATAAACAATATCAAGAATATAAAGGAGAAATTAAATATATTGTGACTATGAAAAGAAATATTGATGGCTATAAATATAAGGGGAAATAGCCAACTGTACCATTTTTCTTATAAGAAATAACAAAAATACCACAAAATATAAGGAAGTTACCCAAATACCACCAACTATAATAAAGTTACCAAAATACCACAAAAATTGACCGGTCTCCATTTGAATAGTATTTGATGGGATTGAAAAGTACATTTATAAGCCCACTTTTACTGTGTTTGAAGAGAAATAATTGGGGTTCAACTAACAATCAAATCACACTATAATAAAATAAGAGAAACAAAGACAAGAGCAAGACAAAACCCTAATTTTGGCCGCCACCCAATTTTTTTCGTGTAAGAAGGTTACAAAATTCGTTGAAGGGTGAAACTATTCCACAACTTTTTTTTAGGGGTAAAATTCGTTTAAGGGTTTACAAAATCAGGGGAAAAATTTCGTGGAAAGGGATTATTGAATTTGGGTTGGAATTCGTGAAAACAAGAACAAAAAATTGGCAGTTTTATTTGTTGAAGTGTTCGACTGGTTTAGTGCTCAATCGGCGCAATTTGGGGAAGAAATTGAAATTGAAATCCATGGATTCGAGCAATAGCGAGCAAATTCAGGTTAGGTTCCTAAATCCTAATTTTCGTGTAAATGTTTCTTTTTTTATTTGGAAATTTTGTTAAAGCATGTTTGGGTTTGTGGAAATTTCGTTGAAGCATGTTTGAGTTTATTTCGTTGAAGCCAATTTTGGAAATCTGGGTTATGTATTGTTACACCAAAATTCCAATTGTTGTTGTATTTTTTATTGTTAAACAAAAATTTACAGTGTTTGAGTTTTGAATTGTTACACAAAAATTTGCAGATTGTTTGATTTTTGTATAGTTATACGAAAATTTACAGATTGTTTGATTTTTGTATAGTTACACAAAAATTTGCAGTGTTTGAGTTTTGAATTGTTACACGAAAATTTACAGATTATTTGATTTTTGTATTGTTACACGAAAATTTGTAGATTGTTTGATTTTTGTATAGTTACACGAAAATTTACAATGTTTGAGTTTTGAATTATTACACAAAAATTTGCAGATTGTTTGATTTTTGTATTGTTACACGAAAATTTACAGATATAGTTACACAAAAAATTGCAGTGTTTGAGTTTTGAATTGTTACACGAAAATTTACAGTGTTTGAACTTTATATTGTCACACGAAATTTTGTGACTTGTTTGATTTTTCTATAGTTACACAAAAATTTGCATAGTGTATGAGTTTTGTATAGTTAAACGAAAATTGAGTTTTGTAATTTTTTTTATTTTTCTTTTATTTATGTTGTCGAACCTTCTGTTAGTTAATGTTATACGACCCGGTCGGGCTCCGAGGACACAGATCAGGCCGAGCCTCCTGTTTGTTAATTTTTTTTTTGTATTTTTTTAATGTATTTGGGAACTAATGAATATTATTTTATAGATAAATATATTATAAATTGCAATATCAAAATAAATCATACGTCGTTATATATGTATTAATTTACAATTCTTTTACATATTTTGGTTGGATCGTGTATGAGTCTGAAGGGATTGTCAGGGTCGGTTGGCTTATATTAACGGATACACGCATCTTAGTATATTGGATGATATAAGGATGGAGTTGTCAGAAATTGGTATGGACTGCCTCAACCAATTTAAAGCATCATGTTTCGGGTATTTTCTGTTGTGGTTCACTGATCATGAGTCATGTAAGGCCTTTCTCTATATTCTCATGTCTCGTGAGGTGTCTCGGATGAGCAGCGATGACCAGTACGAGAGATGGTATCGCATCGGGCGAGACTGTCTTTTTCGGTTCTCGAGGAGGGAGTTCATTCTCATCACGAGTCTGCATTTTGGTGACTCAGACTTCGATTCCTCTGGCCGACATACACCACCTGAAGGTGGAATATAATAAAATATACCACAGAGTTGTTGCCAGACATATACGTGTGACTATTTTAGATCTACGTCACCGATTTGTTCAAGGGGAGTTCCGTCTTAGTCAAGAGGATTCAATTAAGATTGCTAAGATTCTCATCTTATACAGTATTCTACTAGGAGTCGACATCGGAAAGACAAAAGTGGACAAGTGGGTTTGGGTTTTAATGGAGCAAGAGGAGCGATGGGAGAGCTTCCCATGGGGGAAGTTCTCCTATCTCAACCTATTACGACATATGGACAAGCTCCCCACCACTATTCCACCTGAGCAAGGGAACCGAGTCTTCACTTACCACTTCTACGGTTTCTCGGCTGCTCTACTGGTGAGTAGCTTTTAAGTAATATGTCTCCAGCGTGTATTAACTTATTCGTAAGCTTGAATACTAACATTATAACTTCATTGTCTAGATATGGGCTTACGAGGCTATTCCCGTGATTGGCACACTTATCGGTTGTCGACTGGATGTCCCGTACAGATTACCTCGATATTTGAAGTGGTCTACTAAAAGGACTATAACAGATATCACTGAAATATTTGGCCAACAGGTACATCTCGTCTTATTATGACCGATTTTGCAACAATGACTACATGCAGAGGTTTTGCGTGAATGTCCGGCATATTTACCGATCGAAGGAATACATCTTGATTTCGGACAACCAGTTTGTTTGGGTTTGTCTGACAGAATACATCATTTGTTCTTAACATCGTCAGACACAACCCAATCTTGTAGATCAGGCACATGATTAACATCACCTCCCCACAACTCCCTCAACCATTCTATCATGTAATATGGTCCAACATATGAAGTCAATGTTTCATTTGCAAAACTGGAAGCATTGAAAAAGGAAAAAATGTTAACTTTTATATTATCGTTGCATATTCTCAATTGATAATGGTATAGAATATCATTTCAGATTACCTTATTGCTGCACATGCATGCGAACATGGTATCAACTAACTTTGAAAAATAAAACAAGAACACTTGTATCGGGATAGCTCAACGAGAAAATTTTTACTCTCATCTGTGACTTTGTATTTGAATCGTCCAAGTGGCTCAACTTGCATTCGCCATCCAAGCTTGGTGGCTTCTAGCAATCTCTCATGAGCTGACTTTGTCAGCATGTTTTGTCTTTCTTCAGCAGCCATTCTCCTATCGCAAAACCATCTTTCTATAATCCACCGAGCACACTCCAAAAAAGAACAAACAGGTAGCTTTCTGACCCATATGAGACAAGCATTCCATGTCTTGACAGCATTTGATGTCGTGAAATTAAATCTTCGAATATGACATTTAACACGGGACCACCTACTCGTACCTTTTGTTAAGGTATCAAGTGCACCTTCTATATTCATTTCTTCGATGGCGGTCATGTACATATCAGTGATCATAACAAAATCCTTAAATTATTCTAAATGTGAATATGCAAATATAAAATGTTTCAACAACATATATCTTAAATGTAAAAAACTTACCATTTGAATTCATTACACTGATAAGAATAAACTGTTTTGTGGAAGAGAACAACCAAACGTGATTCATGTTTGGCTAAATTTTGTTGCAAATGAAAACAATATAGACCATGAGTTGTAGCGGGTACACTGTAGTGATAGCCTTACTGATGTTTGGTTGATCGGACACGATAAATAATTGATCTGGGGATCCAAATGCTTCATGAACATGTATCAAAAACCAAGTCCAAGATTCAACATTTTCCACATCTCCTATCCCAATTGCTAGAGGAAAAATTTGATTATTTTCATCTTTTGTCATAGCGATAAATCCGATTCCTTTATATTGTCCTTTCAAGTGACAACCATCCAACACTATCACCGGTTGTGAATATTGCTGAAATCAGTGAATAGATGCAGCCAAGAAAAAACACATATATAAATTTTCCATTTTCATGTGTATCCAATGCTATATACGTACCGGGATTTACAGCTTCCAAGACCGCCAAGTACATTGATAGTATTGCAAATGACTATTTGTGATCTCCATATGCAACCCTCATTGCATGACATTTTGCACTCAATGCAACCCTATAACTGAGTTTCAAACCATGATGCTGGTTCGTTTCTTCAATGATGGTCCTAGGAACAAGTCTCGAGTTCTCTTTTCAAGCTGTTTCAACATAGTACTCATCGATCAAAGTAGATGGAAGTCGACGTTCGGCACTGCTGTTTAGCTGAAATGAGCATTCATGTGGCAGGACAATCTTGGTGATTTTCCAAATTTCATATTTCTCCGAGGCGTGGAGGATGAATAGACACTCCTTTAATCTGTATTTCACAAACCATCTGTGTTTGTCAGAATGGTCAACACGGTATTCAACTTGATTATCCAAATGGTAGAAATCAACTGCATTTTTCAAATCAGTTTTACTAGAAAAGGTGGATCCTTTGTGCAGACTATGTGTAGATAACTCGTTCTCAAAGAAATATGTGATATGGGGCTCCTCGAATGTTGGAATATTCGTGATAAACTAATTTCATCTTTCAATGTATGTCATAAATTCCTTAAGAGCGAGTCGTTGGTCTCCATCCAAATCATTCTGATCCTCTTCATCTAACTCGAAGTCATCTTGTACATTGATAATTGCTGATCTCGATATATTTTCCTCATTGTTCGATTCTAAACACAAGATAGACATAAGTTAAAAAAATAATATTTCAAATGAAATAACTTGATTGTTTTAAAAATGAAATAAAAATTATTACCATTTCGATCATCATGTCTCTGTTGTAGTCCAAATTCAATGTCAATTGGAAGTGGTATTTCATTACGTTGTATTTCTTCTTGTTGTCTACACACAGTCGGAGACATATTCAAGTCGATAATGTCAAGATCCAAATCTATGAGGTAGTCTACACGATCAATTGACGATGGTCAAGATTCTCATTGAGCTCTTGAGGATGTCCAAGCATGTCTCATATGATCCTCATTCAATACACCATATTTTGCATAAAATGTTTCATCGTTTTGTAGTCCGAAGGGAACATTTAGAATATCCAAATTATTAGCAAAATAATCATTCGACTTTGTCACATCTACAACACTCGTAGAAGGATGAACATTTGGAATACCTTCCGACACATTTCTTTCTTCCGAGTACAAGGATACTCCAACATCCATTCTTTTAAGGAAAAAAAAAACGATGACAACCTCATTTTCCATGGACAATAATCGGTCCAGATCAGAATCATTCTTTATTTTCATCTTTTTTACAAATCCATTTGTCTCAATTAATGCATGGATCATATATCCCAAAAAATTCATGTCAGCATACACAAGTCCATGAATTGAGTCGAGTAAATCGTGATATCCGATTCTTTGAAGGTGAAACAACTCTTGAGAACCATTTTTGTACTCTAACCCTTCCTAATACCTTCCAAACCAAACCACTACAAAGATAAAACTCATCTTTTCGTGTGACTATCAGAAAACAAAAAAAAAAGTTATCAGCTCATCATAATAGCATAATTAAATTATTAAAAATTATTAAATTGAAAACTTTCAAAAATAAATAATTCATGAATATTTATACAAAATCGAACAATATTATAAATTTAAAAACAATATTATAATTAACAATGTTTATACTATCACAAAAATTCAAACACATAAGTATTATATTTAACTAGCAGTGCACCCGTGAGATGCACGGGATTAAATATAAGAAGTATATATTATGTTATCAGTATATTTAAATTATTTTAATTTATATTTAGAGTCAATAGTATATTTCAAGGCACGATTAATCAAATAAAATATATGGATTATCAAACTATAGTAATTGATCAATTGTATAAGACAATAAATTTATAATAATGTTGTGACACCCTATACCCCTCTGACGTATATTTAACAATAAAATATTCATCATGTAGACAGGTCATACTGACATTTCATTTATCCATATAAGTATAAAAACATTATTATATGACTAATATCGTATAAAATTAAAACACAATCAATATCTCAACATAAGCCATATTAAATACAAATGACGATACATGCTTTCCAAAATGCAAAATGAGGAGGAGGAGAAGGTTGCACGAGGCATCAGCCGGCCGACCTGGTATAGCGTGGCGTCTATATATACAAACCACCTCAAAAGAGCTATTGAACCTAAAACAATGTATATATGCGATTTTTATGAGTCGCAACTCAGTGAATATAAACCGTTAATTTAATAAAACAATAAGCCAATAACAATCATTAACATTGATCATAAACATATGTAAATGCCACTATGTCCGGTTTATTATTCTGTGAACTGCTCAAGCTTGGATCTGTCCCGGGATTTCCAATATGCCATTGTGTATAGACCCGTAGGTCTCCAATATGATTTAGACCCGTAGGTCTCCATTGTGTATATAGACCCGTAGGTCTCCAATATGAATTTGACCCGTAGGTCTCCAATATGATTTAGACCTGTAGGTCTCCATTGTGTATACAGATCCATAGCAAGACAGTCACAGGCCTTTTAATTTCGTGCAATTGTAATGCAACATGTCATTTATCTGAATATATGATCACGTATACATTCATCAATATATCATTTGATCCAATAACAAATTCATATAAATACACATTTCTTATATAACACATATAACAAACGTTGCATATAAATCACGTCACATTGTGTATAAATCACATATACGGTTTATACTCACCTTGCTATGATAAGTAATTCGTTTGTCGCTCTTCCCGTTCTACAGCTCGTGTCCCTATATGATTCAATGCAATTTAGCCTAATTGTCCCCTTAAAATATATTTCTATTATGCAATGAAATGCAATGCATATATGCTTTATTAACCATGTTCAGTATTTTCCTTATAACTTGAGCTATAAAATTCCGAGTCGAGCAAGGTAAAATTCTGTAGAAACTTAACATATAGCTCTACAACTTTCATGTTCAGCATTTTTCAAAATTCAGTCTCCAACCTGCTTAAAATTAAACCACAATTACATCATACATATATATTACTAAATTCTAGCAACCTTTATTCTTTTGACATTATCTCACTCAATATTTAACTGAGACATCTACGGTCTTCTTCTGCGTTTAGCTAAGAGATAGGACTATAAGTTTCATGTTTTAAGTTTTTCCCAATTCAGTCTCTAAAGCTACCAAAATATCCGATGAATTATGAGAACTGGATATATATAATTCACTAATTTCTTTGTACCTTTTTGAGTCAATCTTTGAGAATTCACTCCGATCAAATCGAAGAGTATGTTACCAAGAGCTCCCTCTCAAAATTTGAAGCAAAATAGTGAAGAAACGAACCCCAAAATCATAAACCCTTCTTTCTTTTTTCTTTTATTTCCTTTCTTTCTTTTTTTTCTCTGCTCTGCTTTTCTTTTCTCTATATCTGTCCTCGCTACTCTTTCTCTTTCTACTTTTCTTTTTATATATATTTACTCCACCGCCTCACCAATTCCACTGCTAACCTTTATTAATATAGTTATATTATTATTCTTTTTTTTCTTTTCTTTTATTATATATATTATAATATTAATTAAATTTTATATTTCTTTTATTTTTTTCTATATTTCTAATTGATTTCTACTATTTATTTTCAAACCAAGTATTATTCTAAATTCTTTATGAATGCCAATATGATATGTTTTTAATGCATCATGAAATGAATGCATGAAATGAATGTCAAATGACGTGTAAGTTTTGGGTCGAGGATATTACAAATGTTTACATTATAGTTTACAAATTTTGAAATATTTCTTTGTAAACTACATTCGTCGTTCTGTTACTTTGTCCACCCTCCTTATCCTCTATCAAAATCTTGAGTCCCCTACAATGGATGACTTTGGATGCTGCGACATACAAATGTTCATGACTGAACACTGATTTCTTAAGATACAAACCAACATAGAGACCGACCTAGACTCTTTTAGACCGAGATTGGGTATACTACTCAACACTCATATGTGCGTTGTATCTTAATAAAAGATCATGGAACAACGAATCTTTTATTCACTGGAACTCCACTCTTCATAGTTGTTTTTCCCAAATCCCAATGTTTGTATATCATATACTCTTCATTATCAAGGTCTATCATGTCAGCAAATTTTTAAATTTTTTTTAACATCATAAGTCCTGTAAAACTCCGATAGACTTCTGATCGCCAGAACATCATAAGTCCTAACACATGTTGAATTTAAATAAATATGAAGTCTATCGATATTTATGAAAATTGATGAAAATTAAAAGTTGTATACATATAATTTTTTATATTTACTAATCTTTAAAACATCTCAATAAATTCTCGATATTTCCATAAAAATAGTTATGATAGTGAGGATAATATATATACTTTTTAATATTTATAAAATATCATATATCAAATATATTAATATCAATATCTAATATTAATATCAATATATAAATTGAATGAAGTAAAGTAATATTTAATATTCAAATATTGGTGTTGGTAATGAAATTTAATAACATATAAGAAATTTTATACTTTTCAGTATTGGTATAATTTAATAAAATGTGTTATAAAATTTTAATTATATTATTATTGGTATAAAAGGTTGGAACTTATTGAAATAGTCTATATTATAACTAATGTTATAAATTTATAAGAAAAATCAACTAAAATAAAAATAAATTATAAATTTTGAAACACTTCTTTATATACAACATTTACTGTGGTGTTCCTCCTTTCATTAGAAATTCAAGATTTAGACAAAGAAAACATATCAGAAAAAACATATCTCAACATATCAGAAGATATCAGAAAATAGAAAAAGACTAGACAAAGAAACAGATCAGAAAATTAAAAAAATGAAATGTAAAATAGTAAAATACAAAGAAAATAGATCAGAAAAAAACAACATATCAGAAAATATAAAAAAAATTAGACAAAGAAACAGATCGAAAATTCAAGATTTAGACAAAGAAAACATATCAGAAAAACTACATATCAGAAAATAGAAAAAAAATTAGACAAAGAAACAAATAAAAATTCAGGTTAAAAAATAGAGGAAAAAAAATCAATGTGATTGAGAGATCCGTCGAAATATGTGACATTGGAAATCTGATAGCACTTCCGGCAAACTCCAACGAAAAAAATAGAGAATAAAATAGATATAAAAAAATAAAGAATCAGTGTGATAAAGAAAGAGATTCAAGAGAGATATGATAATCAGAAGAAAAAAAAAGATATAAAAAAATAATACCAAAATTCAAGATTTAGACAAAGAAAACATATCAGAAAATAGAAAAAATATGAAATGTAAAATCATTAAAAACAACATATCAGAAAATAGAAAAAGATTAGACAAAGAAACATATCAGAAATTCAACATTTAAACAAAGAAAACATATCAGAAAAAACATATCTCAACATATTAGAAGATATCAGAAAATAGAAAAAAATTAGACAAAGAAACAGATCAGAAAAAAAAATGTAAAATAGTAAAATACAAAGAAAACAGATCAGAAAAAAAAGATAATTAGAAAAAAAAAGATATAAAAAAATAATACTAAAATTCAAGATTTAAACAAAGAAAACATATCAGAAAATAAAAAAAATAGTAAAACACACAGAAAACAGATCAGAAAAAAAGATAATTAGAAAAAAAAGATATAACATCAATATTTGGTTTCTGTTTTGCTTAGTTTTTCTCTCTAGTCATTCCCATCTCCGTTCCTAAGAAATAACCTGAACAGTTTTTTCACAACAAAATTATTTTTATATGTATAGATAGAGATAGATTCTTTTTCTAAAAAAAAAGATAGAGATAGATGATTAACGGTTATTATCCAGAAAAAATAGGATGTGAAGAAGCAGTTTTTGATTTTTAAAACTTACGCGTAAAAAGAATTTTTTTTCCTATTATCCTTAAAAATGTTGAATTACCAAATTGTCCTTAGTTCTTAATGAAATTACCATTTAGTCTGACTGACTTCTGTTATTATATATATATATATATATATATATATGAAAATATAGATGAATATTCCATGTCTAATTTTCGTGTAAAGTGAGTTAAAATTTTATCATATTCAATTATTAGGTCTAAAACAGTGAACAATGATATTAAAGCCTATAATAATGATATTTTCGTATAATAATCTACAAAATTCAAATTCGTATAATAATCTAAAAAATAAAAATTAGTGTAATAATGAAAATTAAAATTTCGTGTAATAATGTACAAATCAAATTTTCGTGTAATAACATAAATTTTTTTGTGTATAATGTTAAATCAAAAATTCATGTAATAATGTAAAAAAGAATATGTGTAATAATGTACAAAAAAATTTCGTGTAATAGTGTACAATTTTTTTTGTTTAATGCCTATATATCTTGATTTGAAATTTTCGTGAAAAGCCTTTATTTAATAATGTTAAAAAAAAATACATGTAATAATGTAAAAAAAAATACGTGTAATAATGTACAAATTTTTTTGTGTAATAGTGTACAATTTTTTTTTTCGTTTAATGCCTATATATCTTGATCCGAAATTTTCGTGAAAAGCCTTTATTAACAAAAATTCATATAATAATGTAAAAAAAAAAAGTGTAATAATGTAAAACAAATTCATGTAATAGCATACAATTTTTTTTCGTTTAATGCCTATATATCTTGAACTTCATTTTCATGAAAAGCCTTTATTAACAAAAATTCGTGTAATAATGTAAAAAAAATACGTGTAATAATGTAAAAAAAATTCATGTAATAGTGTTTTTTTTTCGTTTAATGCCTATATATCTTGAACTTCATTTTCATGAAAAGCCTTTATTAACAAAAATTCGTGTAATAATGTAAAAAAATATGTGTAATAATGTAAAAAAAATTCGTGTAATAGTGTAATTTTTTTTTTTTTTCGTTTAAGCTTTTATTAAACCAATATGTTGATGTAAGGTCATATCATTCTCATTGTTTTCGATATATATATATATATATATATATATATATATACACACACACACACACGAAAATAAAGAAATACACTTACTAAAATAAATAATTAACAATAAACTATGAAAATGTTACATACATACATACATTTACACGAATTAAATTACTCAACAATAAACTAAGAGAATATTAGCATAAAATTAGCATTGCATGACTACACTTAACAATAAAGTATCAACAATAAACTATGACAATGATAGCATATAATATACACATTTACACGAAAATTTGCATTGCAGGACTACACTTAAAAAATGATATACATACCTGATTGCGAAAAATACTTCACCTCAAGTTCCTCGAATCTATGTTTCAAATGACTTCTTATCAATGAAAAAAATGAAAGGGGAATGCAGGGATATTCGTGTATGTTGGTGTGATTAAATAGAGGGGTTCAGAGGCAATTAAATTGAGCAAACTACTATATATCATGTCACATTAAATTAAAGTACAGTGAATCAATGACATGAAACACTGAATCAATGACATGATATCAGCCTTCAATCACATCAAATACTATTCAAATGGAGACCGGTCAATTTTTGTGGTATTTTAGATCAATCCTTATATTTTATGGTATTTTAATAACTTCCTTATATTTTATAATATTTTTGTTATTTCATATAAAAAAAGTGGTACAGTAGCCTATTTCACTATAAATATAATTACCCAATTTGCAAATATCTAGATATCTATTAATGGAATAGAGTAAAAGGGCCTATTTGTTGGGTAGAATATTGATTTCTGGGTCCCAAGAAATTGATCCGAGAGATCTGACACAGTGTTTAAGGTACAAGACTGAGTCTTTGTCCATTAAATAGGACCTAGAGTACTCTAGACCACACCCAAACTTTTTTTTTTCTTCTTTTTCTTTAAATAAAGATTGGAAAATTTACTTCAAACAAATTCTGTAAGATACCACTTGAACTACAAAACTAGTAATAGACCTCATCCGAACTTAATGATATTGCAATTTTAAATCTTCATTCTTTTTTGTATTATAATTTTTACTTTGTTGCAAGTTAGAAACTTAATTTACTTGTTTAGGATATGTGCTATGCATGGGCTTAATGTTTGTAATAGTTGTTAATTAAGGTTTCTTTTAAATATAATGATTTGAAATCCAAGATTTAAAATTAATGAGAGTTCATTCATATTGTTTGACAATTAGTTCAAAATGAAAGTGATAGATTTCAAATCCACAACTATCCAAGCATCACCGGATTTACGATTAGAATTTTCAAATCACTACTCAATTTTTTTTATCCAAATGGAACCTAAGAGATTTCATATGATTAACATATTAAGTTCGAAGCATTTTTTAAATTAGGAATGAGAAACTCTCATGACTGGAAAATGGTTTATTGTCATTCAAAATAACTGGTTCAATTTTTGGTATACATGTAGTCTTCCATGTATTTTGTTATATTTTCAATAGCTCCTTTGAGTTTGAACGACCATAATATTGTTTGTGGAGATGTGTTTAAAAAGCTGATATCAGAGAACTGCTTGAAATATGTTCGTTAAACAAAGTGAAATGTATAGTGAGTTGAAACAATAAAAAAAAAAATTAGAAAAAGATAATAATTAGAGGAAATAGACATTTTTTAGTCAAATAAGGATAATACAAATTTAAATTAGTCGTAAGAAGTAACTTTTTTTTAGTCAAAAAATTTGGTTTTGGACACCCACTACCCCCTACTCTATTAACCTCATCTCTTCCTTAATTCCCCCTTTTATTATCTCTTTTGAAAATTTGAACATAATACCTTGAGTATTTTTGAAAATTTTCCACACATTTTTCAAGATTCTAGCTATTGATATGAAGATTTCACTTGTAGAAAAGAAAGGTAATACATTCCTCAAGAATCGTTCGTATGAATTTTAAAAAATGTATTTTTCGCACTGCTTGTGCATGTGGGTCATGCGGGGTCGTACGGCTCATGCGAGTGGGTCGTGCGGCTCGTGCAAAATTTTTTTCTTGTTTGGTGGCGTCGTGGGTCCTTTTTTGCATTAAGGATAGAAGAGTTAATTTTGACTAAAAAAAAATATTTCTTAAGGTTTTGCTAGTTTTGATTTTTTTGTTATGTTATTTGGCTAATTTTCAATTTATTCCTAATAATTAATTGTGATTTTTTCAAGGAAATGTCTCTATTTCTATGGGCTAGCTACGTACTTTCTGTTCTAAAAAGAGATGAAACAGTTTTTCTAAATGTTTTTTCAGTAGCAATTTCGATTTTGCTATTCTTCAAAGAATTCTAAACATATATTAAACTTGGAAATGGAAATCAATGGAATATGAGAGCATTGACATACACTATAACATCAAGCCATATAAACATGAGAAGATAGAATTATGAAAATGAAGATCAGTTTGCAATCATAGAAAACTTAAATCCGCAACTTCACTAAATCATGGTTTCTGAAAATTTGAAATATCCTGTGTGGTAATGAAATTTGTGTATTTTAAAACTTGGACTATGACCATAAAACCAGTGAATTAAATCATAAACTTGTAGTGAATCTTTGGTGACAAATACTCCATTCTATATAATAGAATCTTTAAATTCATCAACTCAATGGTTGTGAATACCATGCTGTATAAGACACTCAATGGTGGTGAATAATCTTTAAACAGATTATTAGAGTGTTTGGATTGATGGTTGAGGGAGAAGGTTTGGATTGAGCTCGTGTAATAAGTTGGGACAAAATGTGGGGTCAAAATGGTTTGGGTGAGGGCTGAAGCAAACTACCAAGATTGGCAAGTTTATTAAACACGTTCTATTATCTACAATAACACAAATGAATTGTCCTATAGATCCTTAAAATTGGCCCTTAATTAAAATATAAAATTTACGTGGGGATGATATTATGATAATTTACCAATCAAGTGCAAATAATCAAACAAACCAAACAAAAGTTTGAAATACTTCAAAATGTTATCAACACTCAATCCAAACATAAAATTGTAATTAAACCAACAACTGCAACATTCAATCAAAACAAAAAATACACCAAACCACACTTAATAAACAATCATAATCATATCTAACCCCATTTAACTAACCCAACCCACAATCCAAATATGCCCTTGCTATACTTAGATCATATACTATAACAATACTTAAGCTGGATTAAGAAGTATTGAAGAAGATAATTTTTACTTTAGTTTTTGAAATCTGGACTTGGATAAAGATTTGGTAAGCAAATCAGCTCGTTGATCTTCAGATGGGATGAATCTGACATCAATAGCTTTGGATAACATGACCTTCTCATTGACAAAGTTGATATCTATTCAAGTAATGCGCTTAATTAATTCTTTGATGAACAATTGGATTGGAAGGAATACAATTGTATTATCACACCAAAGGATGGATGAAGATTCACAACGTTCCAAACTCATTTTCTTAAATTTATCTATATTTTATAGATTATGAAATGTGATAAGTTGATTTGTCTCATAAAATTAGATTCATGTTCATATTCCCCAAAATTACCAATCATACATTTCTTATGAACGGTGAAAAATTACATTTTCCATTAATTTATTTGTGATCGGACAACAATTTTAATTTTCATTTTTCACAACCAACATTCCAACATACACCACGATCATAATAAACCAGGGATATCAACATTATCCAGTTAAAACACCACAACCAACAACCAGGGATATCAACATTCCAACATACACCACGATCATAATAAACAAACTGCAAGTCATTACAAGCCATTATGTAGGTGTACGGGCTTAAATTTTCTCACTACATCTTCCAACGGAGAATCAGAGGATCGCATGAAATGCCAACACCACAAGATTCAGCAAAAATCCAAATAAGAATAACGTACTCAAGCCATACATATCATACAAATTCACTAATTATCATTTGGATCAAAGGATTTGATTTGAGGTGAGGGAAGCATTTCCACTAATTCCATATATTAAGTGGATTCGAAACAGTTGTAATTGAAAGTATCAATTTCAAACCATTATAAGACTATGTTTATCAACAAACTCCCACAACCCAACTTCTTAATAAAATATTCATTTCTCTCTCCTCCACATACACAACCTACAACACAACCCAACCTCTACAATTTTCACACTTTATTAATAACATGAACTCAACCTATAACAATTATTAATTTAATGATTTAATAATTACATATATATATATTTTATAATCAATTTTTTATTATTTGAATTATGTTCGAAATATATTAAATTATATGATATTCCAAATTCGTAATTAAAAAAATATATGACCAACTTAAAATAAGTTACAATCTCAATAACAAAAATAAAATTCATAGAATTGAAATACAAAATTATTATTACATAAGTCAAGCTACAATTGATAAGTAAAGAACAACAATGCAGAAGATGAAAATTGCATATTTAATTATCGATGCCGAATTTTTGTCATATATGTTCAATCAAGTCGTTTTTTTAGAGCGGTGTGAGCTTCTCTGTTGCGAAGTTGCTCCCTATTGGTCATATAAGCAGATAGACTTGCAATGCGTTCAGTAGAGTATAGAAAATTTTGATCATCGTCTATGGGATCATCGATGAGAAATTCTGTAGGATCATAATAAGTTTGGTACGTCTCTCGTTCATCTTCAACTATCATGTTGTGCATGATGATACAAGTCATCAAAATTTTGTCATCAGATTTTTGTCCCAAACAAGACAAGGGCGTCGAAGAATGCAAAACGAACTTGTAGAACTCCAAATGCCCGCTCGACATCTTTTCATACCGCCTCTTGGTGTTGAGCGAACAACTTGTGTTTTCTGATTACTAGAGAAGTAATTGACTTAACAAATGCAGCTCATGAAGGATATATTCTATCAGTTAGATAATATGTCATATTGTACTCCCTACCATTCACGACATAACTAACCTTTGATGCTCGACCTTCCAAAACATCATTAAAAACTAGAGATCGGTGGAGTACGTTAATATCATTGAGTGAACCTGGTGTTCCAAAGAAAGCATGTCATATCCATAAGTCGTATGATGCAACAGCTTCCAAAACGATTGTTGGTTTTCCACTTCTCCCTTCATATTGTCCCGCCCATGTAGTGGGATAATTTTTCCATTCCCAATGCATGCAATCAATACTGCCTATTATGCCCGGGAATCCACGTTGTTCTCCGACATGGAGTAGTCTTGCCAAATCTTGTTCATTAGGCTTTCTAAGGTACTCGTCACCGAAGCAAGAAATGACGTCTTCTACGAAATTCATGAGAGATTGTCTTGTCACAGCTTTACTCATTCGCAAGTATTCATCAACAGTATCTGCTGATGTCCCATACGCCAACACTCTCGTAGCTCCAATACATTTCTGTAATGGGGAAAGACCTTGTCTACCAGTGGCATTAGGCCTCTGTTGAAAATATTCGTCACTGGCAGTAACAACCTCCATGATACGGAGGAATACTGATTTTCGCATGCGAAATCTACGTCGGAAGATCTCAGGAGGATACGTCTGGTTGTCAACAAAATAGTTGTTCATCAAACGTTCATGACCAAGCTCGAGTTGCCTTTCAAAATACCTTCTTGTAGCTCTAGGAGTGGGATCTTCTTCGTTCAAATTAAGATTGTTTAAGAGAAGATCCTCGGTGATGCGATCTACATGGCGATTCTGATGAACAACATGGTCTTGCCATTCATCAAATACAGTAAAGAAAGGATCGAAACTTGAATAGTTATCTAATGATTGATTTTCATTATGAGACATTTTAGGAAGTGGAATGAGTAAAACTATTAAATATGAAAATTTTCTTCTGAGATGATTGAGATGATAAGAGAATATGAGGAGATATATATAGATAGTGATAAAAAATAACAAACAAGTGCCACCAATCAATAATCCACTATCACATGCCTTTTCCATCCACTATCCACTATCAATAATGACAAACATGTCTCATCCACTATCCTCTACACGTCTTCTGCAAAGTGATAATTCACATGGTGCAAAGTGACAAGTGCACGTGACAAAGTGACAAGTGCATGTGAATTCTGCAAAGTGACAAGTGCATGTGACAACTTTTGACAAAGTGACAAGTGCATGTGACAAAGTGAATAAATACTAATTAGAATAAAAATTATAATTCAATTTAATAAAAATAACACTAATAAAAAAGATTACAAGACAATATTAAAACACATGACATCAAATAAAAAAACTTACAAGATAATACTAAAACACATGTCATCAAATAAAAAAAAAACTTACAAGATAATCCTAAAACACTACTTAAACAATGCCAAGAGAGGACGTTTCATCTCTTCTTCATCTTGGGATAAGTGATCCTTGGCCAACAAAGCCATCAAAAGAGAGTGTTTCATCTTCATTTTCTCTATTTCCACTTTCTCTCTTCCCAATGTGTTGAGCACTTGAACTTCACTATCTCTAGTGAGTCTTAAAGCATGAAGTTCTGCAACAACCTCAGATTAAGACTCTGATGCCTTACCTTTTCCTTTCTTCTTTTTCGCTTGATCTCTACCTGTAGGACGTGAAATAGCTGAACCACCACTGTCTGGAGTTTCTACATTAGTGGGACTGAAATATTCACCATCTTCACTGGTCCTGGTTTTCTTTGTACTGCCACCACTTTCTTCGTTACCATCTTCATCGTAAGCACGACTTCTTGAACCTTGATCAAATTTTATTTTCCACTTGGGAATTTTACTCATAACTTCATTAAATACATGCAAATCGGTGAACTTACCATCGTATAATTGATGGGCTTCTTTCTCCACATCGTGTTGGCTCATACCACTTCTTACTCGACGATGTGCTTCAATGTTAGCAGCAATCCACTTCTAGGCATTTTTATTAAGTCGTGTGAAACGACCTTTTAGTGATTCTATATTTCTTTCATTTATTTCTCCTGAATCTTCTCTTCGAGCTTCTTCATACATCTTATGGATTTTCCCCCAAAACGAGCCAGTCCTTTGAAATCTGCCTTGTTTTTTATCTTCGCTAACGAAGATCCAAGATGACATTAGGGCCACATCTTCTTTCACATTCCAAGTACTTTTGGCCACCCTTTCATTTGTATTCTGAAACAAATTGCGAGAGATATTTTGCGATGGTTGAGCTTGTTCAGATGTAGGAATTTGATTTAGATTCGGAGATAATGGAGAAGTTTGAGAAGATTGAAAGTTTTGATAGTCTTCGGTGTTAAAAAAAGACTGGAAATTTGGATAGTTTTGGGAGTTTGGATAATCCGAATTGTTTGAAAAAAATTTTGGGTTACTTGGATCCATAATAGAAATTAGGAGAAATAGTAGAATATGATATAAATTATGAGAGATTAGGAAAGATAGTACACAAAAGAGATAATTTGATATTGTAATTCAAAATGTATCAATATTAGTCTCTATTTATAGAGAAAAAAAATTCATGAATTTTGATTATTTTTTTATAGATAAGGGTTAAATGCAAAAAACAACCCAAACTATCGACTTTTTTCAATTTGCAACCTAATCTTTTTTTTTTTTTCCGATTGCAACCTAGTCTTCTGTAATTTTTCCGATTGCAACCTCCGTGCACTTTTTGGGCATTTTTCCGGCGAAAGACCCTAATTTTTTATTTAGGGAAAAATCATTTTTAT
This sequence comes from Scutellaria minor, assembly GCA_954870855.1. Taxonomy (NCBI): domain Eukaryota; kingdom Viridiplantae; phylum Streptophyta; class Magnoliopsida; order Lamiales; family Lamiaceae; genus Scutellaria; species Scutellaria minor. The sequence continues at coordinate 10,449,383 of OX940729.1, forward strand.
TTTTTATTTTGTGAGATACATAATGTAAAAGACGATTTTACTCTTGAAATGATAAATGTGCTAGTCACCTGATGATATTTTCGCCGGAAAAATGCTCAAAAAGTGGACGGAGGTTGCAATCGGAAAAATTACAGAAGACTAGGTTGCAATTGGAAAAAAAAAAAGATTAGGTTGCAAATTGAAAAAAGTCGATAGTTTGGGTTGTGTTTTGCATTTAACCCTATAGATAATTGAGTGTGTAAAAGATATAAACGAAATTAGACGAACCAATCATAAAATGCCATGTGGCAATATTTTGGATGAAAATTGGCCTAGAAATTGGTGCACAGACCGGGCGGTCAATCACCCCAGTTGTGCAACCTTCTCCACCTTTTAATTTTTTTTTTTAATACTAAAATATTCACGCACAGTCTTATGACCTCTTGATAAAGATGGTCTAAAAAGAACTCCTTGAAACCACCTCAATTAATTCAATATTTTGAATTTCAAATCCTTCAATCAAATAAAACTTAGAAATCTGTCTCATGTTATTGTCAAGAAAATCAAGCCACCCATTTCAGATCCAAAACAGTAAAATTGTTCACCTGCAGTTTGACAAATCCGAGCTAAATAATCCCAAAAAGAAACTAAGAACAGTAAACTGATATTTACTTCAAGCTAAATACATCTAGCAGGAATTAAACTATATATATATAGTGTATATTATAACATTTTTCATTTTTTAACAATTAAGTATATGTTTCACAATTTTGGTCGTCTATGTTTTAAAATTTCCAGTTTCAATTCAATTTTGATCGAAATTTTCAAAATCGTTGACGTGGCAACCAAATATTGGCGTGAGCACCAGAGATTTTGAAATTCCGAAATTGGACTGAAGTTGAAAAATTAAAACATAGAAGACCAAAATTGGAAAACGGTTACTTGATTGTTAAAAAATGAAATATATCTTAAATATATGATGAAAATTGAAACTACTCATTAATCTGACTATATATATTAATATTAAAAATAAAAACAAACCTTTCAATGCCCAAATCCTTCATAGCTCTGTTGATTTCCTTATCACTTAGCTTCTCATCATCCTCAAGTAGTTGTAATTTTTCCTTAATAACCTTCTTCTCTGAGTCCATGTCTAAATTTGTAATTTTAGCTCCAGGGAGTGTCTCACCCATATGGAATGGCTTCTCTTGAATCACTCTTGAATCTTACAACTTTTATTTAGCTATTAATTTTCTATAAAGGCTACTTAAAATATTTCGAATTAGTTTCATAGTAAATTAGAAGATGATTTGAGTAAATTAGATATGTCAGTGAAGACAATTAAAAACGTATTCATATTAGTGCTTCATTTACATAACATTGAGATGATATTTAAAAAATGAATGGTGCACACTCACTATCCATCAACGAATTGTTAATAGTGTTACCTTTTAAACTAAATTTCCAAACATGTGCACTTAAATGTTAAGAATAAATTTTAGATTATAAAACAACTTTATGACAAATCAAAGTTTAACATATAGAAATTTTTTTGAAGGGCAATAATAAAGTAAGTTTGCTACAATATAACATCTTCGAATACATCACAACTAATGCAGCATTGAGCTGATCTCAATGTCTAGCTAAATCATGAACTTTGTGAAATGAAGTCTATAACAATATAATGGAACACCACAAATATATATATATATATGTATATATATATATATATAAAATAAACCCCCCTCCCCCAAATCTTAACGTGACCATATAAATCAAATATTTGTTGATAAAGAATAATACGGAAATTACTAAATTAACCCCACATGAATAAAATCAGTATATATACCAACTCTTGGTAGAAGAATTAGTAGTTGATATATCTCCTTAATTTGAAGTTTGTATGGATCACTTCAAGACATATTTGGTGAGTCCAAGAAAATGAGTGTTGATAAAATAGTCGTCCCACACAATGCACTTGGGATCGAAATTAAGCAATTCCACTTTCACATTGCTTTCTCTTATTCTCATCCTCAAATTCTCTGTGTTGGAATCATCAAAACTGCCAAATAATTAAGAGAAATAAGAATTTTGACTTTACATTTAGATGAATGAATTAAACATATTACAACTATTTTTCGTCTCATAACTATAATATCTTCTGATAATTGTCTTCTAAGTATCACGATTTTTAATTTAATCTCAAATTTAAAAAAAAAATTATATATAAGTTGATAAATTAATTTCCATCAAATTCTAGGATAAATTATTAAACTGTTTATTATATTAAATGTGTTAATTGATGTAAATTTTGGATTTAATTAAAATTAAAAAGTAACAAACCTGTGGAGACGTGAAGAAGTGTCTCAAGTTTAGAACATTTTGAGGCAAACTCTAAGACATGCATGGCTCCCAAGACATTGATTCCAAATGCCACGTCATATCTGTGGGAAAATCAAACAAATATATACCAATACAACATAAATTTCAACCATCAATAATATGTTAATCAGAAAATGTTAAATTTGATGTTAATCTAGACGATGTATATTGCATAAAACCATAATTTTTTTTTCTTTTAAAGTATTTACATTTATTTAATTTTATTAAGTTTAATTTAGTTTTTTTTTAATCTTATGTATTACATTACATACCCTATAATAGTAACCGTTTATGTAACAATGACCATTAGTAATGACTGTAGATAATCTGATAAGGTTTAAAAATAATTTTTAGGTCACAAACTCTTTTTTTTAAACTACTTTTTAAGGTCGCAATAACGGCTTTTTCAATGAAATATTGTGAATAAAAAAATTTATTAATGTTTTGGGGTGTTTTTTGAAACGTTTATTAGAATAGGCGAAATCGCCACGTTATGAACGACTTAGTACTTTTTCCATTTTTTTGCTTTAATTTGTCAAATGTCGCCTATACTAGGCAATTCATGTATTTTTTTTTTTTTTTTTTCCGGCAAATGTCGCCTTTGTCATTGGCGACTGCATAATCTTTATTATCTCTCATTTCTTCAAATAAATGTACATCTATAATTATGGGATTTGATGTTTTTTATTTTTTATTTTCATTTCATTCTTAGTTTTAAAATGTACATATAAAAGAATTTTTCTTCTTGCTTATCTTTTTGGTAATAAAAGTAAATATGTGGTTGAACAAGTGATATAAAATATTAACTTACTAACGCATATGGTCCCTATGTAATACGTACATTGATTAAAAAAAAAAAAAACATAATAAAACTAGAGAATTTCAAATACTTATATTGAATAAATATTTATGATTTTTTGGTCTACATATAATCAAGTTTAGAATCAACACTAATAAATCTGATTAATATATTATTTGATTATATATGTTACATTTGTGAAACAACATAAAAATTATTTATTTTATCATATATGTTGCTCGTATTATTCAACCATTCCACAAATTTTTTAATTGTTTTATTATGTTTTGCTTTTTATAAGATTTTAATTAAAGTTTAAAAAATGTTCCTTAAATTTTAATTTCAATTTATGATAAATAACTCAAAATTTTAATAGTTTATTGGATAAATTATTCAATTTCATTAATTAATAGGTCTGAAAGTTTCACTAACCTTTTAAATTAACCCACCTTTATTTTAGTTTTTTTTTCCTCTAAATTTTTTAAATTGAAATAAATTAAAAATATATAAAGAAGATTATTGTGCTTATGTCACATGTGCACTAGTAGTCATACTTATATACATGCATATATATATATATATATAGTTAATAGCATATTGTATTATTATTATTATTATTATTATTATTATTATTATTATTATTTAGTTCTACACATTTTGTTGATTTTTTAAAAATATAAGTTATTTTCAAATTTATAATTTATATATATATTTAAATTTTTTTATTTCTTAATTTTAAAGCTTAAGATTATTTATCCATATACAAAAAAGTCGTCTATACTAAAGTTATAGGCGACAATTGAAAAATAATAATAATAATAATAATAATAATAATAATAATAATAATAATAATAATAAAAATAAAGTACTAAAGTCGCTTATAGCGTGACGACTTCAGCGTATTCTACAAAACATTTTGAAAACCACCATAAAACATTAATAATTTTTTTTATTCACAATATTTTGTTAAAAAAACCCGCAATAACATGGTCACAAATGACTTTTTCTTCTTCTTCTTGTAGTTGTGACTGTATTAATTATATAGAAACTCAAAGTTGGATTTTTATATAGTGAACTATGATATAAAACACCATATAAGATCTTTTTATTTCTTTTCTCACGTTACCACTTCACATACGATATTTTCATCACACATAGATCTAACTCATCATCAACATATACAATTTGCATCTCACATATCAACATAGATCTTCTTCCCAATTCTCATCTCACAGAAAATTATAATAATATAATTATGTGTATAATAATATAAAAAATAAAAAATTACATTGATTATGATTTAGAATTTCTTGAGGATTGATTACTTGTATGTTATTCATTATTTCCTTTAATTGATTAATTGGATATTTTTTTAATTCATTAATTGAAATTTTTTTTTCTTTAATTGTGGGCTACAATAGGATTGATTGAAGATTTATCCTATTTGTTACCCAATCATTTTTATAATTTTTAATGAAGGAGAATTGGGAAAAAAGAATGTGTTGAGGGACTTAAATTGTGGAACGTGGATGCAAATTGATAAGAATGTATTTGAGATGAGAATTGAGAAGTTGGAAAAAAGGTTGGTATATGGGGTGGATGAGACTTGGGAACAAAGTATCTGAGATGGGAATTGAGAAGTTGGAAGAAGGTTGGTATGTGAGATGGAAATTTGAGATGAAGGGCGGTATGTGGAGTGATTTTTAATATTAAATATAAAATATTAAAAATAAAAAAAATTATAATCAATCTTCAAGAAATTTTAAATTATAATCAATGTAATTTTTAATATTTTATATTATTATACACATAAATTTTTCTCATCTACCACTTCTCAATTCACATCCCAAAGAAAACAATAAAAATATCCAATTAATCAATTAAAAGAAATAATGAATAATATTCAAGTAATCAATTCTCAAAAAATTCTAAATCATAATTAATGTAATTTTTAATTTTTTATATTATTATACACATAATTATATTATTATAATAATATAAAAAAAGATCTCATATGATGTTTTATATCAGAGTTCACTGTATAGGAAACCAACTTTGAGTTTCTATATAATTAATAGTCACAACTACAAGAAGAAGAAGAAAAAGTCATTTGTGACCATGTTATTGCAGGTTTTTTTAACAAAATATTGTGAATAAAAAAATTATTAATGTTTTATGGTAGTTTTCAAAATGTTTTGTAGAATACGTGAAGTCGTCACACTATAAGCGACTTTATTACTTTTTTATTATTATTATTATTTTTCAATTGTCGCCTATAACTTTAGTATAGGCGACTTTTTTTTTTTTTTTCAATATTCCACTGAGTGTTGTCTCTACTATAGGCGATTGCATAACTTTTATTTCCTCCACACCCATTCTCATTTCCTCAAATACTGACCTCTAATTAGCGGGCTCATTTTTATTTTAAATTATATTTATACAAGAGTTTCTCTATTTATTTATTTTTTTGGTACGAAAGTAAACATGTAAATGAACAAGTGATGTAAATGTTGACTTCTAATAGCATTGTGCCACAATATAATATAAGTTGGTTAATTAGGACACATCTAATTTTGTTGAAAGTAACTCCACTATAAATAGTGTGAATTTAAAATTCAGTTATTACATGATCAGTTATATATCAACAAATTAAATTAAATGAAATTAAGAATGGAAATATTAAGAATATATACCTCTCGTCAAATTTAGTAGTTGCAGAAGAGTTGACGATAATGTCAATTTCTCGCCACATAGTTTCTCTCAACTCTGGATCAACTATCTCCAAATTCTCGTATGCCACGTCACCAGAAATTGGAATAACTTTTGAGGATATGATTGAGTTGAATTCTTCTCCATACTTTTCTCTTAGAACTCCAAAAAGCTCTGTCTCCACAATCTATCAAGAAAATAACAAACATCATTTCAACTCATTTCGTGATTTACACGTTAGCAATTTGTAGGAGAAATTTTTGTTATTATCTTTAAATTGATCAAATGTAAATTTAGATTTGGATTAAAAAACTAAACATAATTTATGTTTTTAATATAAAGTAGTAATTTTTTGTATCAAATCAGATGTTAGAACCACATATATTAATAGAATATTACTCAATTTCAATATATAAATTACGGAAATGCTAACTTATCCATAGCGGACACATGCTACTTATGTAGTGGCATGTGTCAAACATTACATGGTCACGTAAGTTATTTGTAAACCATTTAAAATATCTCACTAAATGGGTATAGGATAGAGTTTGCTTAAGATTTACTACATTCCTAAAAAAAGTCATGTTTTACAAACTTGAGCAAACTAACTATAGTATAGGTACAATATTTCACAACTTGAGCAATGTCTCATATGTACGTTTTCAATTCAAATCTTATGAAACATGACTCATTTTAGGATTTGAAGAGTATTTCTTTTTAATAGATTTTTTGTTAATTATTTTCAAATTGATCAGATGTAAATTTAAATTTAGATTATAAAAGGAAACATGATTAATGTTTTTTTATATAAAGTAGTCATTTTTCTATATAAAATCACACATCAACTTTCAAACAACAGACATTAATAAAATATTACTCAATTCTTATGTATAAATCACATAAATACTAATTTATAAGATCTACAGTTGGCACATGTCACTGACGTAGTGTCATATGTCAACATTACATGTTTCATGTAAGTCTTTATAAGCCATTGAAAATATCTTTACTAAATGGGTATAAGAGAGTTTGCTTTGGACCGGACTTGACCAATCTAGATTTTGGATGGGTTAAGTCTAATCTATGTTGGATAATAATTCTAAAATCCTACAATTACATCATATTGTTCCTACTTTTTCTATAATTTTTAATATAAACATCCACTTCCATTTTTTCTACAAATCCCAATAATTACATCTATTTTTTCTATAATTTCCAATGTGAAAATGACATCTTAATTATAATTCTACTTTACAAAATCCTAAAAATTCATAATCACAAAATCCTCTTAAATCTTAAATCTTAAATCTAAACTTGTAAAAGTCACCTTAAGTTCAGAACAAACATAACGAAGATTTACAACATTTCTAAAAAAAAGTCATGTTTTACAAACTTGAGCAAATTACCTATAATATAGGTACCATATTTTACAACTTGAGCAATGTTTCGGTAGTTTAAGTCTTTCCACACTTCAATTGCAACTCAAATAAACTAATTAATAATCATAAATATATCTATGTATCATTTGTACGTTTTCAATTAAAATCCTATAAAACATGACTCGTTTTGGGATTGAGAGAGTATTTCTTTTTCAAATGTAAATGATGTTAGAAAACAAAAGTTGTGTACTCGTATTGTAACCAGTGATGTTTCCTTTCAATAGCATATGGGGGCTTTAACCAACCAATTCTATTTTAAGAATTTCATTAGCCATGTATCATGTATATTGTGTTGTTAAAATTTTGATTTTTAGTGTTTGAATATTTATTTAGCCCCCAAAACCTAGTTAGCCCCCAACATTAAGTATCTAGCTCCGTCCATGATTGTAACCTCTACGATGTTGAGAGTCTTAACAAAGGATTAATTTACAATTAGTTACAATACTAAATATGATTTCTTAGTATAATCTTATTTTCTGAAACATTATTTGAAATATACAAGCTAGAAAACCAGAGAAATATAGTTATCTTACCTCTTCTTGCAAGCGTTGTTCCAAAGAATTTTTGGTAGTCTTTCTGATTAAAAGATATAACTTCTTAATATTGGTGTAGCGCCCCGGATCAAAACGAGCATAATTAATTAATTAAACATTTTAACCTATGATTTAATAATTTTGTGCGTATGATTTAACTGTTTAATTTAATTTGTGCGTTTCAAATAAGTGTTTATTGCACGTTTTAGATCGATAATTTTATTAGATGTGAAACATAGGATTTTTATATACCAATAGATGCGTATCGAGAAAACGAGAAGATAGAAACGAACTAGGGGTCAATCGGAGACCCGTAGCTCGAACGGCGGCGGAAAGGGAAAAATCGGAAGTTTCGAAAAATTGGAAGATATTTACGGTGATTGGAAACGAAGATATTTAAGTGAATAGTAACATGGGAAAAGTCAACTGATGAATAGTGACGAAGATATTTTCACGTGAATAGTGTTTTCCGAATTCTATAAATAGGGGCTCCTCCGATTCATTTTTCACCGTTTTTCTGAACGAGTCGAACGCGCAGAAAACGAGTAAGTCTCTCTCTCCTCCCTTCTCTCTTCGTTTCCTGTTTTCTGGTCGACGGCGCCACCGCCGGCGCCGCCGCCGGCTGGTCGCCGGAAAATTTTAACGTTGTCGGAATCGGACGATTTTCGCACACGACGTTCGTCTCGACGAGACGAATCTAGGATAGGTCTCGGATTTCAAATCCGATTTTTCATTCGCCGGAAAACGATGAAAAACAGCCCCTAAACCCTAACCCTATTCCTTGCACCACCTTCTCTCTCTCCTCTGTTTTCTCTCTCTTCTCACCGGAGCTGACGACTGGAGGGCCACCAGAGGTAGGGCGACATGTTGGAGGGCCGGCGCCGCCGTGGGTGGCGGCGCCGGAGATGGACAGTAGATATATATATATATGTGTATGCATGCATGTGTGTGTGTGTTGAGTGTGTGTGCTCGTGCTTTCTGTTGGGGGCGGCGCCGGAGGGCGCCGCCGTGAGGGAAGGGACGGCCGGCGACGGGAGGTCACCGGCGAGGTGGCTTGGTGGGTCGCCGGTGACTGGTGGCCGCCGGCCAAAGAGATATCAGTGTGTGTGTGTGGAATCGGGTGTGTGTGTGTGTGAGCTCAAGCTTGTGTGTATGGGTGGTGTTTGAGGTTGGGCTTGGTTGGGAAAGGTTGCCGGCGACGGGGAGTCGCCGGCGGAGGAGCTGGGAGTGGTCGCCGGCGACCGGAGTCGCCGGCCGGAGCTTTTGGATATGTGTTGGATTTTCGAAAAAAAATAGTGTATCGAAGGATTTTGCGGCGAGATTTCAGGTACTATTCACCGTCGGAATCCGACGATGGACGGCCGTAGGTGGTAGCCGGAGGTGCGAGGTATCCAGCGAGGTAGGTGGTGGTGGCTGGAGGCGGCGCCGCCGCGCCAGGCGACGCCGGGAAGGAGGCACGTTGAACAGCCACCGTCGGGAAAATCTGGGCAAGGCTGGCCGAGAAAACTTGACCAGCCGTCGAGCCATGCACCCGCTGCCGAGAAATCTCGGCAGCTGCCGAGATGGGACACGACGCTGCCGAGAAAACTCGGCAGCTGCCGAGCCATGCGCCTAGCCGCCGGGTTTTTCCACCCGGCATCGGGTTCGCGCGTGCCGACGCGCTCGTGACGCCGTGTTTTCGATCCGAACCCCGTTTTCTTCGCCGTTCGTCTTTTTCGAGTTATCACCGACGAGACGACGTTGACCCGGGTCCGTGGGCCCGGTCAAAGTCAACCCTTTGACCAAAATGACCATTTTACCCCTAAACTTAATATGCTCCGTTTGAGCTCGTTTGAACTCCGATTGAGCTCATTCTTTTTGCGTTAAGATCCTTATTTCATTTCCTATCATCTCAGCTCTTTGGACTTGACTTTCAGCCTTGTCTCCAAAATGCCAATCTTTAAATCGTTCGATCCGTCGTGTCGTTAGCGAGCGTTGTTCCGCCGGAAACCTTTACAGTTTTATTTATACTGTATTTAAGATCTAAGGAACGTCATAACTTGTGTAGGCTACTTGTTGAATTGAGCATTGTGATATCGGATCCTTTGGTACTTGCTTGTGAAATCTGATCCGTCGGTACTCGTTCACGTGGTAACCACCGAACAAGGTGAGGGTAATTTCTATCTCTTAACCTATTTACTGTTTTCCCTAAGTAAATGCATGATTGAGGAATACTAAGTGTTGTGTTTATATTTGTTGTGTCATAATATAACTGTGAAAGGACAGAGGTCCACCCTGATCATGCATTCCTTGCTATCTTCTACTACTCTGTCGTCTCTTACTATTGCTATCACTCTGGTGGAGGTGTGGTGAGCCTCTTGAAATACACTAACGGTATTGAGACCATTTTATAGGGTAAGACGGGTTGATCCCGCACCTATTCGTCCCTTGCCATTTCTAATATCTGCTATGCATTTTACGTGCTGTGACAACGTGACTTAAGTTTATTTTATTAGTATTTTATATCTGTTGAGAGTCACAAGAGGCGGACTTTATCCCCACGAGTGTATTCCACGCACTCACCCCCTTAATCTGTACTCACACTACAGGAGCTGGTGAGCATGTTGAACCCTAGGTGGAGAGAGGTGGTGCTGATTTGTGGATTGGTGATTTCTGAATGATGAAAACCTATGTTTTAGGATGTGGTTCCACACGAACATTTTCAAACAATATTTTAAGTTTATCACGTTTTGTAATAATATTTGATATAAGAAAGGATGTGAGATCCTGATGTTTTCCGCTGCGTATGTTGTTTTTTTTATCAGTAGTGAGACTGATTGCTATCGGCAGAGGTCGATTGTTGTTAAGTGGAAGATTCACTTCGTCCCTTACCCCTTTCTTCTGTCGTCTCTTACTTATTCTTTCTGCCTGTGTTTTGTGTCCCTTGCTTTTTCTCTCTTCACGCCCATGTGAAACTCTGATAATATATGAAAAGATTTTGGGGCGTGACAATTGGGTTGAACTCAAAGTATCTTCTCTACAAATACTGTTGAATTACAAAGTAAAACAAAATGTATAAGATAGTAATCAACATTGTAGCATTTTTAATGTGCATGAGAGAGAGAGAGAGAACTCTTTGCTAGAAAGCCAGTTGCACCAGTGATGAAAATGGTTTTGCCCTCAAAGTATTGGAGAAGTTTACTTTCTTCCATTGCAAGTGATTGCAAATGCATGAAAACAGGAACAAAAAAAAAAAAAAAAAAGTGTGAGATGAGAGAGAGAGAGAAGTGAAGAGTAAGAATGATGATTTTTCACATCACACAATGCCCTTTAAATGAGGGTCACAAGCAATACTGTAATGTGACACAGTCGCGAATTTGGGACTCCAATTAACGAGTGTGCGCAATAAATGTGTAGCCTGTTTGTTCAACGTTTTCCATGCTTTTTTTTCCAACTCCCCTTTGGCTTCCTCCAACTTGCACATTATATATATATATATATATATATATATATATATATATATATATATATATAGTTTTGATCAGAAACCCTAAAATGCATACTTTATAAAATTCTTTGAAATTTAATTATCAATTTTTTACCCGTATGTATTCATTTTTCATTCATTTATCAAAGAAACACAGTGTCCATTTTAAAGCGTATCTGATCAAAACTCGGGAATATTGTATACAAGCGGTTGGAAATTTTCCACACACGTATCTAATATATATCTTTATTTTCTTAATGAGTTTGGAAGCCACAAGATATATATCTAATTGTTATTAGTGAGTTTGAATTGAATCTTTGTCAGGTTCATTTGTTAATTGGGTCTAATTTATGTAACTCGATAATCTAATTAATTAATTTGGGATCTACTTGTCACGAGTCACTAATTGAACTCACTTAACATGTTTGTTTTAGCCTACTAGGTGAAGATGTTCTTATTGGCTAACATTTCTGATGTGAAAGGGGTCTCTATTCAAAGTTTGACATATAAAAAAGACGATTTATGTTTGATGATTTATATTTGGAGAGTTACTTTTTTTGAGACATTTTCTTATAATATTGGTTTTTAATTTGGATTGTCTATATATCTTATGTTTGGATTAGATTATGTTTATATATATAATGTTTTTTTTTTTGGTATTTTTTTGTATTTTTAATTGATTGAAAATATTGTTAATTAATTTGTTCTAAAGGTGATTAGATTGACCTAGTAATATATCCATTTCAAATTTTCAATTATTAGATGTATGTTAAGGGCATCTCCAGCAATACATAATAAAACACTACATATTTTGCATTATTTCAATGTAAAAATTATCACTCATCTCCGCACTATTTTTTACACTAAAAAAGAATATTCAATAATAATAATAATAATGATAATAATAATAATATAATATTATTATTATATTTGTCATATATTTACTAGTATTCATAAATAGTGTTAATTCATCAAAAATTTTATTTTTAATATTTTATAATTTAAAAAATATGTATATTATTAGTAATATTTATAATTTGTGTAGCATTTAAAATTTTATGATACATTTATATAATCATATTTTTTATTATTATTCAAATAATATATGTTATTATTTAATATTTTGGTTGCATATAATTAAAAATACATTAAAGTTTAACATCTGATGGATTAATTGTGATTTAAATAAATTTATAACAGTTAATAGCAATACAAATTTAAAGAAAACAAAATCAAAAAAGAAAAGAAATAGGTGAAAATATATATATATATATATATATATTTACGGCAATATATATATATATATATATATTTACGGCAGGATTTGATTTGCATTGGATTCAACTGAAGAATGACGGTTGAGATAGTTTAATACGATTATCTAATCAATTGTTAAAATGGAAAAAATATTAAAATGTAATAAATTCAACTCACCGCTGAGATGTTCTACGAGAATATTTTAGTTTCAGGCCATAAGAACTAAATTGATCGGTTTCGGGTCATCGATCCTTGAATAAAATTTGTCTGGGTTCAAATTGGTGTTTTGGCTCAAATAATCAAACAAATTAGATAATATATATTACAATATTAGTCGTTATTATTTTACCTATGTTTCTTAATTTTTTATCCTTACAAAATATTTTTGGAACTCTTATATTATATTGTTTTGGTTTTATGTAAGAGAACAAGTAAAACCATCATATCTCATTTATAAAATTATTTTTATTTGTATTTTTCAATTTGTGAATTTTTTTATCTATATCTAATTAATTAATAATAATTTGATAGAAGACTATAATATATTAATAATATCATCATTTTGCTAAAAAGTGAAAAAAAAAAGTAAAAAATGTAAAGGAAAGAAATTAAAAAAAAAAGTATTTGGCGCCTAGGACCGCCTAGGGCCGAATTCTTCCGCCTAGGGCCACCTAGCGCCTAAAGTGACCGAACAGACAAAAATCGGTACTGCTAGGAGCCGCCTAGGCCGATTTTTAGAACAGAGGTAAAGTTACAACAGAAGCATTGTAAGTTGAATCACTGCAAGAAGACAAGGTTGTAGAGATTTTATGTTGCATTCTCCAAGAATGAAGAGACACCAAACATAAAGTGTTAAAAGACCTAACATCAATACAGTACGAGGAATATCAACATCAATCCAACGATTGTTCACTTCAATAGATCAAATACTAGCCAGTAGAGACATGCTGAAAGATGCAGTGCAGAGAATCAGTAAGTAGTCGACACGTGGCCTAACAGACTGCATAAATCTGCAGCCTAGTACAACTTCATTTAAGACCTATAGTGCAAGACAAGGATTCATTTAATGCAAGCTTTAGACAATATTTAATACGAGCTCTACAACATTAAAAAAAATTTAAATGTAAGGAATTGTGTCTTCGTTCAACGGACATAATCCTTCATCTATAAATAGAGAAAGAGACGACTAGTACAAACAATTGAAACTACAACTTTTGAAATTACAAGCATGCAACTTTCTAAAGCTCTTAAAGTGTTCTAACTGCTATTAAGTTTCAGTCACTCAACTTCAAGAAGCAGCCAACCTTTGATCAAGAATTAGAATTTTCAAGGTTGTTTCCTACACCAGTTGAAGACCCCTATATACTTTTAACCTTGTGTTTTGTGCTTAGTTGATTTAGGTGTCCACAGTTGATAGGAAAATAGTTCCTTGCTGTGTTTATATTGTCATAGAGTTTTAGCAATAACTCTGTGCGAGTTGTAAGATCTTGTTTGGGTCAACCTTTGGAATTTGCAGCAATCTGTGTGAAATTGCAGATATATTTATTGAAATAATAATTCATCTATATCAAACATTGTCATATTGATTACTACATATTTGCAAAAATTCATATGAGAACATCTTACATAAAATCCTACGTACGATGAAACTTTATATGATCTTATGTGAGACCGACACTAACCATATTAAATGGGTTGACCCATTTTATTGATCCATATGAATTCTGTCTTACATAAGGTCTCATATGAGACTATCTTATATACGATCTTGACACTAGGATAAAACATAGAAGAAAAATGTAATGTAATACATCTTAAAATGACAAGAGTCCTATTTATAGATGTAGAAAAGAACCCTAATCCAAAACGGAAATAGAAACACAAAAGAAAACACAATAAAGAAGATAGCAAAATAATAAAACTGCCAAAACGGGCCTGAAATGTCTGAATTTGGACCTCGAACCCCATACATCAGTGCAATGTAGTGTGTCTAAGTCGTCTAGTCGTTCCATTTCCAGACTTGTATTATATTAGGAAATCTGAGTCCGGAGCTGAAAATTATGTCTGTTTCAAATCCCACTGACGAATGTTCTTCTCTTTATTCTTGGACATCAATATGTTTCAGTAATTCGCTATATATCAAAATATACACGGAAATACAAACAATTAAATTGAACTTAGTAAAATTTTGAAAAAAAATATTTATATAAGAAAATATATATATATATATATATATATGATATTTTGTACAATACAAATTGTCTAATTCAACTTTAAATATAACATAGTTTTTGATTAATATATTAATTAATTGTTGAAATATATGTTGCATTTCTAAGGTGACATTTTTTTTCTTCTGAAAAATCATGTATTGTTATGTGTATATTATTCAACCATTCAACTATTTCTGTAGTTTTATATTATTGCTAAAGGTTAAAATAATTCTTAAATTTTATTTTCTATTAAATGATTAAAAAATAAAAATCAAATTTTTTCAAATAAATTTTGTAGTTTATTTTAAAACTCATATTAGAAAAAACTATTCAATTTTATTAATTAATAAGTTCAAAAAGTTTGAATAATTATTTTTAATTAATCCACCTTTATTTTGAGTTTTTTTTCTTATTTATTTATTTATATTTCAATTTAAGTATTAAACTAAACAAATTTATAAATAATTATATATTTTAAGTCTAAAAATTGTTATTTTAACAAATATTATATATTAATTTTATTATTAACATTAAATTTTATATGATTCAAAAGCTATATTAATTAGCTAAAAAAATTTATTAGATATATTTTGTAAAAAAAATTAAAATTATGGCACATTTGGTTATTATTTTATATATATAGCTAGCATAAGACTTGTGTTGTTACTCCCCGTTTTGAAAGGTTGTAATTATCAGAGTTCATGGGTTGGGCGCGCAACAGAAGAGAAAAAAACATACATTTTAAAAGCAAGATAGAGATAAAGGAGTGATAATAAGAGTTTGATTAACATCCATAACAGAATCTTCGCGACATTTAAACTCACGTTATACATAAACAATATCATCGGCAAAAATCAGAAAAGACATTTGAAATCTAAGCAGAGGAAAACTTTTTGCAGGATCCATACAATAAAGGGTTTGGCTTTACAAAAATTGAGAAACGAACGTTGTTTGAAGAAAATCTAAAGATAGGAAAGATTAAAAACGTTTCTCGATACAACATCTCTCTCTTCACGGCTTCTCATTTTCATTATTGCATGTAGTGTGAATACACACGGGGTGAGTGCCTGGAATACACTCGTGGGGATACTTTCTATAATTATCGTTTATTAAGCAATAGTGATAAATAACATTCTTGAACACAATAATTAAACACAACACATAAACTCATGGCACGTAGCTGTAGATAGGTGTGGGTCCCTGTCTTATCCTATATAATGATTTTTATCTAATATTTTGTACAGACCATTAGTCCCTTCATAACATTTTTTATGGACCATTAGTCCCTCTGTAGCAAGGATATGATATGCATGCACATTCATAGAATTCACAGCACGTAAACACGATACATAAGGAACAAACATTTCATAGCATTAATGAATCATTCCATTAATCATAGGTTCGCGTAGCATAACAATTAAGAATCATTTCTTTGAGCATGGTTTCACGTATCATTCATTCGTTCATTCGGCATTTATGATGTTATCCATGACTTAAGCATGCATATAATAAACGGAAAGTAAATCATTAAGTTTAGAAGTTACCCCTACCTTATTCGGTGGTAACCCTTGTGAAGCACGATACTCTAAAATCCTAGGTTCGTTCTTCCGCCTCAAAGCCTACACATATAAAAAGAGCTTTAAATCTCTAATTACGCTATACATTTTAAGATTAACTTAGAAATTCTATCTTGAGGAAGAAATGATAGAGGAAATGAAGCAAAATGGGGCTTTCGAGGTTGTAAAAGGCGTTGAAACAGTTATGGAAGTTTAAATCTTGATCGTAGGGTTTAAGGGAATCAATTTGAGCTTAAATGGAGGTAAAGCGAGCTTAAAACGGAGTTTGTAAAAGCATAAGGGCATTTTTGTAAATTCTGAAATGTTGACTTTGACCAAAGAAGTCATTTTACAAAATTAGAAAAGATTTAGGGTCATTTTGATATATTTAAAATCCTTTGAGGTCAAAATATAATTTTCAGAAGATTTGGAGGTTAAAACATAAAGCTCGGAAACTTTTGGGGGTTAAAATAAAAACTCCAAAACACTTGGGGGTTAAAACATGATTTTCAAAAGATGGAAGGCTAGATTGTAAAAATCCTAAAAATTTAGGGTTTGCGATTTGGTCCCTGGGCTTTTTGAATTTACGAAACCAGTGCCAATCGCCCGCGAGGGAAGAAAGAAGGAGAGAGAAAAATAGGGGGAGAAACCGCACCTTTCGCCGGTGATTGGTGGTGGAGGCGGCAGTGGATCTTGAATCCGAGCCCGAATTTGGAACGGGCTCGGCGAGGGTTACGAAATGAGGTAAGATTCAAGCCCGAAAGAAGGGAGAAGAGGCGGCGGCGGCAGGCCGACAGAAGCAAGAGAGAGAGAGAGAGAGAGATACTTTTTCAAATGTGATCCAAACTATCTCTAGGGTATTCCAATCTACTACTTATGTGTTCCTCTTTTTGGGCCACAGGCCTCGAGATGGGGTTATCCATTTTACAATAACTTTGGGCTTTAACATACAATATCATTTATCTTTTTATAACCTAAGGTTCGATTATTAAATTATGTATTATTTTATTCTGAAACACACATAATAAAAACAAGCAATTAGGGGTTAAATTATTTAATTAATTTAATTATGCATAGGTTTGTTCTAGGTGTTACATGTGTATTAAACGAGTTAAAATAAATCGAACTTACTAAAATAAAAAAACTTTAAATATTATATACACTAGAAAAAATATGTATGATTTTGTGTTATAGATATCATCCAAGTTACTATTAAATATAATGTAATTTTGATAAATATATCTTATTTCACTACTGAAATAAACAATTTCTAGTATTTGAATAAATTTTATTACATATTAAAATATTTTTTAAAATTTTATTTGTTGATTTTAAAACTTTAGATTTAATATTGTAACATTATTATTAGTAATATATATTATTAAGTTGTATTTTTTTATTATTTATATTTAGAGAAAAATACATATAATTTTTTAAAACATTTTCATCACATATTTTAGTTACACTTTTATCACTATATTTTTTTCAAAATTTATTTAAGATTTTGAAATATTTTATATGGAAAACCTATTATTTTTCTTCCTATATTTCTTATATTTAAAGTCATTTAATAGTCTACAATTTCATAATCATTGCATTTTTATACTTTCTATTTTTAAATTTATATTTAAAATTAAAATAAAAAACAAAGAAAATAAAAGTAAATGTGAGATAATTGTGGGTTTGACATATGTCCCAGTGATCTTACTTTTATATATATAAATATTACAAAATACATTAACAATTAGTATTTCATATTATGATATAATGATATTTTCGGTTTATCGGTTAATTTTGGTATACCAAAATTTTAAAAAATTAATATTTCTCATTTCAACAAGATATCAAAATTTCAGTACGACATGATATGAGAGTCATATTAACATTTCGATACACCAAACTTTTTCGTACAATAACTGTATGCATTTTTACGTACCAAATTTTTTGATACAATTTACAGTATGATATAACTTACCAAACCACCAGTAACTATAAAACTAACATTTCAATACTCCAAACATTTTATTTTATTTCAAAATCACATATTCCTCTCCGACAATATATATAACAACCCACTACACCGAAATCAATTTCAAATAATTATTGTATGATATTTCAACTAATATTTGGAATTTGAATCCTAATACTTGTGGTGGAGACAATCGTGAACCTTAATGGAGATGACCTAAGTAGTTGAAATAGAGTTGAGAAGATGAAACATATTTTACGCGCGATTCAGAAGCATAAGAGAGAGGAGATCATAAGCAATTGTTTTAATTAATAATATGTTGGGTTTGAGTTGACATGACCCATCCAAATGATCTAATTGGTCCACAAAATGAGATTCGTAAGTTGGCAAAATTAGGTTTAAGTATATTGTAATGTCAATTGATTTGAAAACCACTTCATCTACACACATATATATACCTTATCCAATGGTGGGTTTATTATAGAGTTCAATCTGCTTATGCGGCAATTTACTTAATTAATTATACTCTATATCAATTTTTTTGTCGGTGCATATATATCTTTTCACTATCTATCCAATCTTTCTATTTCCACTAACTCTTTCTTCCTCTTCGCGTTTAACCCATATCATAAGTCCATACTTTTATACTTGTACATAGTTTTAGAGCTTCTCTAAAAGAACTAGGAATCTTTTATAAATCATCTAAATATTCTTATCGAGCTTGAATGAATATTTTGGTTTTCCTACAAACTTGTTTGCGACAATTTCACTTACACGAGATCTTGTTTAAGGACTAAATCATCTAACTATGCATATCTCTAACATGCATATTATGTCATGTAAACTTTTTGTAAGTAATTATGTGTAATTAGAAAAATAATCAGATTATTAAATTAAATTATTTGTCTATGTAAACTATAAGGAATTTAATTATTTCAAGACATAATAAAAAAATAAAAAAAACGCATTAAAGAATTGTCATGTCGTGTAAATCATTTAGGCAATTAATAAGTTTCTTTACACGAACTAAATTAGAAACTATTAGCATTATACATGCTGTGACACTTGAGGTTATTTTGATCATTTTACATGAAAAGCAACTTAAAAGGGAAAGTTTCTAACATTTATAGATAAAAATATAGTATGCTTTTTTTTTTTTTTAAATGGTAGAACTTATTATTTCAGAAAATAGATAGAAACTCAACTACCTGTTCTTTCCATTAAAAATAGAGACACAAAAGCCTAACCTATTAATTAATTCAATGGTAACCACAATTACCGACCCTACCCCCATCACTTTCCACGAACCACAATATTCATTAGTTAGGTTTCACCCAAGTTGGTTTGGCATTAAATGTTGACGGAAATTTGGAACACAATTCACTTTATTCCATTTTCACCATTTTGAAATAAATATCGTTTTACAATTTATATGATAATATGTGTTGTTTTATAAAATTTGATAAATATAATTTCATATTTTATCAAAGTTATCTCTATTTATTACTTTTAAATTAAAATAGATATAAAATAATCAAAAATTTATATATAATAATTGTATTTAAATATGAGTAGATCAGTCTTTTTATTAGTTTTCTTAATTTGTGTGTATAATTCTAAAAAAATATTTATTTTGGGATGAGATAATACAAGTGTACCCCTTTGATACTAGACAAATATAATATAATTGAGTGAATTATGATAAAATATTTCTAAAATAATATGATAGTATGTTTTTGAAAAGTTTTTGTTACTCTATCCTCGAATCGTTAGCATATATAGATTAATATTTGATAAACCTAATGAAACTGAAAAATTATTTATACTATTATATATATTCTTCCAATTTTTTTCTAAATTAACAGTTCTTATGATCATTTCTTTAATCATAATTTTTGACTGAAGTTGATCGTGTTTAGAATCCTAAACGATATTAACTTCGTAACTCAACATATTTTTACTCAGATGACTCGATAAATAATTAATAAATTATTACTTTATCGACTAACTAAAATCTCTTTCAACTAAAGAGTTTATGTTTAATAAATAGGTTTTAAATAATTAATTAAATAGAGATGTTTAATAGGTTTTATGTAGCAATGTTTAATAAGTTGATCCATGTGGTTTTATGTTTGCCTTGTTGAACATGGTCGACAGTCTAGATGGATATCTAATATTGTGAACTTATTCTTAATTCTAGGACTTTCGGCTAAATGAGTTACATGAGGCTATGAATAGAGATGCTCATTTTAATATTTTAAATTATAAATTTTAAATCTTAATATACATAACATTCAAATTTAACATATGAATTTAAATGATTGTATTGATTATAAAATTATCCTAGTTTATAATTTCACTAATTACATTGACAAAAGTCAAAATATTCAAACATTTAAATTCTAAAATTTAAACATAACAACTCTAATTATTTGACCTACGATTCCTCTCTTTTATCATCATCATTACAATAAGATTGACATAACAAATTTATGTTTTCTATAGGAGAAAATTTTATGGATGAAACCATAAAAATTACAATAAATTGCATTGTAACATTACACTATTTATCTATACAAATTTACGAGTTGAGTGTTATAAAATTTGGAGTAGTGATATATATATATTGTTTTATCTATTGAAATATTATTAAATCAAAATTAATCTCAATACATCAAACTTTAGGATAAAACTAAAAAGTATGTGCACAAAGATTTAAATTCCAATTCATAAAATGTCGAACATCTAGATATTATTCAGAATTAGAAAAAGGTGGGTGAAGCTGAAGCTACGGATATTTATAGAGCTCTCAGCTGGAATAAACAACTTGATTTCTCTCAAGTGATTATTAAATTTGATTCATTATCATCAGTTAATGATATCAAAAGTAAAAAATGTGGATATAACTGAATTCAAAATGGTATCAAGTTTGAGTTGTGCAGTTTTTGATAATGTTCCTTCTTCCGTCATTGCTCTTGTTAAAAGACAAAGCTAATATATAGAATCACCCACCTTATTTAGAAGACTCTCAACCAAACTTGCTCATTTCTCTCTTTTTTGGTTTCTATTTCGATTTCTTATATGTTGAATGATCGATGATTGTATTTTTTTTCTTTGGAGTAATGCATTTCATTTGGTTTAAAAAAAAAAAAAAAAGGTTGTGTGGTTAACGAACAAGCTTGAAAAAAAAAAGTAAAAAAAAGGACGAGCTAAGCATGCATGCTTTGACTTGAATGGACCAACACAATTCAACCCATATTCTATTTTTTCCCGTTTAAATGAGTTTATTCATCAGACCACGATTCGTTTAATTAACATATTCAAACTATAACCAACATGAGGTTTAATAGTTTAAAATACACTCATGACAAAGTTTTAGAGTAAACTAGCACAACACATGTATATTACACGGGTGTAGACAAAAAAGAAAAGAAAAATGGTAAAGTAAAAACTTATAAAAATTATTTGTATTGACAAAATCCAAATTAATTTATGTTCAACCTATCATCATGTTTAGTAGCACCTACAATTTAATTTCATTAATGTATAATTTAATTATATATATTGCATTTTTACAGGAATATGAATATTTTTTTAGTTTGATTTTTATTGTTAAAAGTCTAGAATAGTTCTTGAATTTCTTCAATTAAATGATAAAAAAATAAAAAAATAAAAGAAAAAATAAAAAATCCAAATAAATTCCATAATTATTTAAAGAATATATTCTAAAAAATTATTCAATTTCATTAATTAATAAATTTGAGTAATTTTTAATAAAAATTATAAATTTTATTTTTTCCTTTTTATTTATTTCTATTTTTATCAAACTTTTTTAAATTAAAAAAATTTCAAATATATAAATAATTTCTATATTTGTAGCATAACATATTTTCGTAGTTTTTTTTTTTCAAAAATTATCTAAGATTTTGAAATATTTTATATTGATAGTCTACTATTTTTTCTTATATTTCTTATATTAAAAGTCATTTAATAGTCCATCATTTCATAATCATCATTGCATTTTCTAAACTTTATATTTAAATTTAAAAAAAAAAAAATTAATATAACATTAAATTAAATGTGAGACAATTGTGGGTTTGTCTCATGTCCCTAGTTGGTCTTTCTTTTGATTAGAAAGAGATGAAGAACTCCTTTCACCCGACCATAGGCCCCTCAGTCGGGTGGATTGTAAATCGAGAAATATGTTCAAGTGACAGACACTTATGAGAGAGAGCCAACAAAATTCAATCCCCAAGAAAAATCTCATTAATATTTCAGTTAAATTCTATCCCACGCGAGCTGTTACCTGTGTTGTTGGATTATTTCTCCTCACATCACCATAAACTTTGATCTTACTTTATATATATATATATATATATATATATATATATATATATTTTAAAGATCAGATACAATAGGATGATTAGTAGATAGGCGTATTTTTCCTTATAAGTTGGCGTGACAGGGAACATGTACTATTGTAATAATAATGGACACGTACTATTGTAGTAATAACTAATAAATGATAACGACCTATCCCAACAATAACGAAAAAGGTAGAAAACAAGAAAAGTGCATAGAGTTTTAGGTTTATTTTTGTTTTCTAACCTATAGTAGAATTTTTACCCGTTGCACTGTGCAATTGGGCACGGCCCGGATCCGATGATGGAATTATATTTAATTTTTTTATTTCATGTGGTAAACTTTATATTATATTAATATAATATTTATGTGATATTACTTATATTTTTCTATTAGCATAGCCATACCTTTAAAAATTCATGTAGTATAGCAATACATTTACTTCAATATTATGATACATTTATATTATATTAGTATAACATTTATATACAAATATCATAACATTTATATAATAGTTTAACTTAAAAAAAAAAAAAGAAAGACACAATTTGATCAATTTATATCAAATAAAAATTATATTATTATAACATAAAAATTTTAAAAGGTATTACATGTATGTCTGTGTAAATATTATTATAACATAAATGTTAAATTAACATAACATTAAAAAAAAAGTCTAACATAACCTAAAGATTACGCCAACAAAACATAAATGATACACTAATATAATTAAAATATATGACATACAGGATAGAGTGGGAGCGCAAACATCTGGACGCATGGGAAAATCACCTCCAGATTAGATCAACTCAATTGCATGAATTTAGGATCCATTCACTTGGTGTCCACAAATAATTGTGTTTAATTTCTTTTTATCTCTATACCTTTTATTTTATATTTTTCCACCCTCAATATTTTTATGTTTGTTAA
The DNA here is from genome assembly GCA_954870855.1 of Scutellaria minor. Taxonomy (NCBI): domain Eukaryota; kingdom Viridiplantae; phylum Streptophyta; class Magnoliopsida; order Lamiales; family Lamiaceae; genus Scutellaria; species Scutellaria minor. Next base: position 10,472,977 of record OX940729.1, read on the forward strand.
CTTTTGATCATTTATTAACAAAACGAAGAGGAAAAATTACATGGATAAACAAATAAGGAAAGCAAATACATGGGCAGAAAAGTTGAAAATTAAGGTTGTGTTTGTTTTGGACTTAAGGTTGTTTTTGTAAGTTTGGATTTAGGATTTAGAAGGATTTTATTAGTATGTATTTTGAAAATCTTGTGTTTGCTTTGGGATTTTGTAGAATATGAGTATAGTTAAAATGTCATTTTTACATTGAGAAGTGTAGAAAAAAGCCTTCAGGGATATAGCTTAGTTAGTAAGAGTTGTGGTGGTGTGGGAGATATACTCCGACAAATTAGCTGGTTCAAACCTGTGTAGAGCAGATTTCCGCTGAAATTTTTTAAATCATTATCCATTAGATTTGATTGAACCCATTCAAAATTCGAATGAGCCAAATTCAATTCAAACATCTCCGAAGCACATGATGAGGTAGTGAACATGTGACGACTAGGAATTTACCGATGCATAATTTGATAATTAACTATCTAAACCCCTAATTATTTGATTTATTTTATGTGCGTTTCAGAAAATTTATTTATAAGTATGCTTTAATTAAGTTTAACGTTTGGGAGATTTATTTCATAAAAATACAAAGTCGATAAAATAATTCGTAAGTGGGACGAGATGAACGAGAACGAAAAATTGAACAAAACGCGAAAAGAATGGATCAAATCGGAGTTCGTTTGATATCCCAAATTAATTAATATCATAAGAAAGTTTAATATAAAGTTTAAGATTATAATATGTTTAATGACTTAATTAAGAAAAGTATATAACTCAACTATTATCCTAAGTAAAAACCATATGATATTTTTTTAACCCAAGGTAACATTTCATAAGATTATCCTCCTTCTCTCATCTTCTCCTGCGGCCGGCCGGCCGGAGCGCCGCCGTCGCCGGCGACCACCGTCGCCGAAATTTTCTTCCGATCGATATGTATCGAAACCTACACCATCTTGAAGCCCTCGCCGAGTCCGTTCCAACCCCGGGCTCGGAATCGTCATCCGCCGCCGCGTTCGCCGGCAATTCGCTGGAGAAGACACGACTTTCTCTCTTTAGAAACCCCCATTTTCTCTCTCTTCGTTCTCGGCCATCCGGCCACCGATCGGGGTGATTCTTGAGCCTAAAGTGAAGTTCTCGCCGAGCCCGTCTCAATTCTGGGCTCGGATCGTTGATCGGACTGGCCAATCTCCGGTGGTGGCCGGTCAAAGTTTCTGCATGCAACTTTCTCTCTCCTCACCTTACTCTCTCTCTCTCCCCGATCATCTCTCTCTCTCTCGCGCTCATCTCTCCCTCGCGCTCATCTCTCTCTTTCCTTCTGGACCGGTGTTGGAGGCGGCGCATGCAGCGCCGCCGTGGGGATGATCGGCCGGCGCAAGGAGCGCCGACAATGGTTGGTGTTGGAGCTGGGTTGGGGCTGTGTTTGGAAGAATTGGGTGGTGGTGGGGTGGTGTTTGGCGGCGGCTTTCCCAGCGCCGCCGTGGTCGGAGAAGGCCGGCGCTCGGTGCGCCGGCGAGGAGGAGAGTGTTGGGATGGAGTTCGCCGGCGGCAGGGGCCGCCGGCGCCGGAAACTGGAGCTGGCAGTGGCAGGGTGGCGGGGGCAGTGGTGGTTTGGGGGTTGGGGTGGGTTTTGGGAATTAGATATTCTCTAGGGACTTCTTTGCAAATTCCTCAAGTTGTGTTGATCTTCACTTTGGTCCTTCAACTTCTATCATCTACACTTTAGTCCTCAAAGTTTTGGAAATTATATTTCCACCCCCAAAACTTCTCAAGACTTGGATTTTCACCCCAAGACTTTCTGATATTGCAGTTCGACCCCTTCCAGATTCCTGAAACTTCGTTTTGACCCCAAAACTTATCTGTAATTACAGTTTTACCCCTCAAACCCTCCAAACCCTAAAATGCTTTGTTTAGCTTCGTTTCTTATCCGTTTTAATCCGTTCTCGTCTCTAAACCTTCCTTTTTGAATCCTCTATATTTCTAGACCTAGTCGGGTCGAGTTCTGTTTTGTTTTCAATTCATTGTTCTTTAGAGCATTTAATTATAAACGCTTAAATAATTATATAATCTAATAATTTTACGTTGTGTGTTTGTAGGCCCAAACGCATCGAACCCCTCTCCGAATTAAAAGGGAACGAACGGGTTTATCGCACCGCCCAGGCTGAGGTGGGGGTAATTTCTGAATTAATGTTTAACTTTACGTTTATCCTGCATAGTCGCATGTTAGAGTTTTTGATAAATTATGTTATGATGATGAACGTTATATGATTTACGATTTGAGATTATGAGCATGATATATGATTGATGATATCAGTATGCTATTAAGTGCTATACATGTCCGTGTTTATATGTTTTGTCTATGTGCTGTGAATTGAATCCGTTGCTGGGATTGAGATGAGGATATGTGTTCATATGCATGGTCTTTGGAGAAGACAGGTTGGGATTAAGTCCTAACAGGAAAATGGAGGATTGGTGAAGTCCCCCTAACCAAATAATCACCTGGAGAATAAGGTGGTGGGGTAAGGTGGGATATACCTGCGCCCACGTCATTTACTTGTTGTGCATTGTACTTGCTGTGATTAACTGCTTATCTGATTTAAAGTTTTATGTTAATTTATGAGCTTGCTTCCACGGGGTGTATTTCTATGCACTCACCCCGCTTACGTGTTCGTTACAGGTGATGATTTTGTTGGGAGAAGTTGAAGGGAGAGATGTTCCCTGTCTGTTAAAGATTTCTTTTGTTAATTTCGATATTTTGTTAAACTGTTTCGAAACGACGTACATTTACATTTTCTGTTGGGTTTAAACACGTATTCTAAGATCCGCTGCTGTACATAGTTAACTTTCAAAGTTCGTTATATATATATCATCTCCGTCTCTCTTTTCTTTCATTCTTCTTTCCTGCACGCCTGTCGGGGACACTCTGATAATTTAAAAATGTTTTTCCTAAATTTATTAATCTTTTGTAATAAAATGTGGTTAAGTTTCGGGGCGTGACAGTTATGGTATCAGAGCAAGGTCCTGCCCTTTAGGACCCTGTTTGTTTCTTTATATTTCATTCTTTCGCATGTTTTGAAAACAGGGACAAGCACATCTCTCTCCGCACGACTCCTCCACCCTGAGATTGATGTTCTGAGTATTGTTTATTTATATTATGTTGATGTTTATGTTTATGTTTATGTGATAGTTGGGATTTTCTGTAGTTTCTGTTTTATGCTTTCCTTTTAAGTTAGTTGCGTATAGTCGAGTAGTTATGTTATGACGACACAGATGGCAAAGACCAAACTCACGGCTCTAAAAAGCACAGGTGGACAAGTAATACCAGCTCAAGTTTGGATGGCGTTCTACGGAGCTAGGATGGAGTCGGGAAAGTCGGTAGGTATGTTCTTAACGCGTTTACTTACTCTCTGGAGGAGAACCCACGGAGGGATCTCTAAGACAAATGCCAGCGAACACGTGGTCAACATGCTACCAGGACGGTGGACCGAAGTCGCCCACAGGGTACACCAGAATGAAGTCATTTACGATATCCGTACGGGACAGCCGATTATCTCATTTCCTCGCTTTATTGGTATACTCCTGGATATATGGGTACGCGAGGGACAGCCGACGATGCCTCCACCCGGACCCTTCGATCCTCCAGGCAGCGATGAAGAAGAAGAGCCTGAAGAAGATCTAGAAGAGGTGCCCAGCGCTCCACATCGTCGTTTCAGGGGACCACCCCCACCGCCCCCAGCTGCCGGAGCTGCAGCGATCGTTGTGTAGCTGCCTTTAGTTTCCTTTCCTTTCTATCTTTCTGCTCGAGACTGATAAGACTATGTTTATTTTTGTTCAGATGTATGTTGGTGCTTGACACTTTTGATTTTGAATTCTGTTGTATGGTTCCGAGCTACTCTCCTATCTATCTTTTGTGATGTTATGTATATCTTTACCTCTTTTCTACGACTCGAGTATTTTTCTATTTCTTCGTTTCTTTATGACGTATTCAGATCTTTTCTTTTCTACGATGAACGTATGGAATTTATCATATTCCTCGAAGACTTCTACTTGGTGCCTCGTGTGTGATGATTATATCATGTCTTTTATTAGATACTTATGCCCCGAGGAAGACCAATGAAAAATCCAGCATCAATGGCGGACCCATCATCGGCTAATGCAAACAACACCATGGAAGACCTAGTGTTAGTGTTACGTGGCCTAGCTCAACATTTTCAATCAACTCAGTCGGCTCCAACGACATCGAGCAGGAATGATACAAATCAAGTAGTGGAACAATTTCGACGTTTCAACCCTCCGACTTTCTCAGGCAAGGGAGGTCCGGCCGAGGTAGAAGAGTGGCTGAGGGCGTTGGATCGCCTGTTTGGACATTTATCGTGCACCGAAAATCAGAAAGTTTCTTGTGCAATCTTTCAGATGATAGAGGAAGCTGGTCATTGGTGGGAGTCACACGCCAGGACTCTGACACAAGAGCAAGTAGAAGAGCTAACTTGGGCAGACTTTAAAGAACGGGTTACTCAAGATTTCGTACCGCAGTCATACAGGGACCGAAAGGAAACTGAATTCTTGCATTTACGACAGGGGACCTCATCGGTAGGGGAATATGAAAGAAGTTTTAACCAGTTGAGCAGGTATGCACCTTACCTAGTAGATTCGGAAGTTAAGAAAGCTCGACGGTTCGAGAGGGGCCTCCGTCCCGAGATCAGTTCCATTCTCACCGGATAAGGCATAACATCATATTCAGTGGTTGTAGAACGAGCTCAGGAGATTTTCTCAAGACTACGGTTAGACACCGTGCCTCCCAAAAAGATAGAAACGCGACTCGGAAAACGGAAGTGGACGGGTCCCAGTCGGAGCTTCACTCAGAACCGACCACAACCACCCAACAATGCTCCTCTCTTTCAGAATCCTAACTCAAGAAACCCTTGTCATAACTGTGGAAGAATCCATGTAGGGCCTTGCATGAGGACGCCTCCGACTTGTTACAGGTGCGGAAGATCAGGCCATACTGCGGCCTCTTGCCAGAATTGCTTTAACTGTGGAGAACCGGGTCATAAATCGAACTCTTGCTCGAAGCCAAGAAGAACAAATGTTGTACGAAGACCCATATCTGGAACCGAACCAGCAAGAGCCTTCGCTCTTACCAGAACAGAGGCAGCTGAAGGACCGGAAACAATGATAGGTATGTTGTCAGTGTGTGGTGTGCCTGCTTTAATTTTATTCGACACTGGAGCATCTCATTCTTTTATATCTACCAAGTTCTGTGATCTGTTAAACCATGAGGACGGTAGGATAGTCGCTGAAACCCTAGACGTTAGCATTCCCTCTGGAAAGGTGATAAAAACGAAACATTCATACCGAGATCTGAAGATCGCTTTTGGAAACAGAATACTGCTTGCCAATCTACATGCACTGGATATGAGAGATTTTGATGTCATCCTAGGAATGGATTGGTTGAAGACTAATCGTGCAGTAATTAGATGTCATGCAAAGGAGATTATTCTACGAACCTCAGATGACGAAGAATTTACGTTTTCCGGGACTCCAGTCGAAAGCAACCCAAGAGTTATATCAGCAATGAAAGCGGTCAAAATTCTCAAGAATGATGATTGTAAGGCATGGATAGTAAGTGTTATGAGTTCTGAACGGGAGACGAACCCTATTGAGAAAATACCTGTCGTGGGGGAGTATGTTGATGTCTTTCCAGATGACTTACCAAGCCCTCTACCGGAACGTCAGATTGCCTTCGAGATCGACCTCATTCCAGGTTCAACACCAATATCGAATGCACCATACAGAATGGCACCAAAGGAACTACAAGAACTAAAGATCCAACTTCAAGAACTGTTAGATAAGGGTTTCATCCATCCGAGCGTATCACCTTGGGGAGCTCCAGTGCTGTTCGTGAAAAAGAAAGACGGAAGTTTTCGGATGTGTATCGACTATCGGGAGCTTAACAAGCGTACCATCAAGAACAAGTATCCTCTGCCCAGAATTGAAGATCTTTTTGATCAACTAAGGGGTACCAGTGTATTTTCAAAGATAGACCTCAGATCGGGATACCATCAAGTCAAAGTAAAGGAGACAGATGTACAGAAGTCGGCTTTCAGAACGAGATACGAGCACTATGAATTTGTGGTCATGTCTTTCGGATTCAGCAACGCACCCGCCATCTTCATGGATTTGATGAATCGTGTTTTTCACCCTTATCTCGATCGTTTTGTCATAGTTTTTATAGACGACATCTTGGTTTATTCTCACGACAGACTTCAACATGAACAACATCTCAGGATCGTATTGAAAACCTTACGTCAGGAGAAACTCTACGCCAAATTCAAGAAATGTGAATTCTGGTTGGAAAAAGTGGCCTTCCTTGGACATATTATAACTTCTAAAGGAATTGAAGTAGATCCAGAAAAAGTAACGACAGTCAGCAAGTGGAAAACACCGAAAAATGTTAATGAAGTATGAAGTTTTCTGGGGTTAGCTGGATATTACCGCAGATTCATTGAGGGATTTTTGAAGATTGCTAATCCGATGACTCATTTAACTCGAAAGGGGGTAAAGTACCAATGGACAGAGCAATGTGAAAACAGTTTCCAAGAATTGAAGCGAAGATTGACGGAAACACCAGTGCTAACCATTCCAGACGCAACAAAGGACTTCGTGATTTACAGCGATGCTTCTAAACAAGGCTTAGGGTGTGTTCTAATGCAGGAAGGAAAAGTGGTGGCCTACGCGTCAAGACAGTTGAAACCTCATGAGCAGAACTATCCGACACACGATCTGGAGTTAGCCGCAGTCGTTCATGCACTCAAGATATGGAGACATTACCTCTATGGCGGACGTTGCGATATCTACACCGATCACAAAAGCTTGAAGTACTTCTTCGAACAAAAAGAACTTAACATGAGGCAACGAAGGTGGTTAGAGCTAGTCAAGGATTACGATTGTACGATTCAGTATCATCCGAGAAAAGCAAATGTGGTAGCCGACGCACTCAGCAGAAAGGGAAAGGGATCTATAGCAAGAATGATTACAATTCAAGACTCACTAATCGAAGACATGGCGAAGCTAAGCTTGGAGATAATCACACCACCAGATAGCATCCAGGCCACACTCTCAACGCTGTTTCTGAAACCCAAACTTCGCGAACGTATAATCGAAGCTCAAGGAAATGATGAGTTCCTGAAGAAGAAGAAGACTCGTATGGATACGGGAAAAGAAGAAGGATTCACCTTGGCACCAGATGGAGCTTTGATTTTTAAAGGAAGACTATGCGTACCAGAAGACAAAGAATTACGAAAAGAGATCTTAGAAGAAGCTCACTGTTCGCCTCTATCAGCACATCCTGGAGACACAAAGATGTAAAAAGACTTGAAGAAAAACTTCTGGTGGAATAATATGAAGTCTAGCATCGGAATGTTCATAAAACAGTGTTTGACATGTCAACAAGTGAAGGCTGAACACCAACGACCAGCGGGACTTCTGACCCTATTGGAGATACCCGAATGGAAGTGGGAACATGTCGCCATGGATTTTGTCGTCGGATTACCAAGATCTAAACGCGGGAACCACGCCGTCTGGGTGATTGTGGACAGGCTGACTAAGTTCGCTCATTTCTTGCCAGTCAAAATGACATACGGAATGGACAAGCTAGCTCGGATTTACCTCGAGGAAATTGTCAGACTACATGGAGTGCCAGTATCTATCGTTTCCGACAGAGATCCACGATTCACATCGAGATTTTGGCAAAGACTTCAGGAGGAACTAGGGACTCGACTAGCTTTTAGCACTGCTTTTCATCCTCAGACAGACGGACAGACAGAGCGGACAATGCAAATTCTAGAAGATATGTTGAGAGCCTGCGTCATAGACTTCCACGGGAGCTGGGAAGAACACATTTGCTTAGTGGAATTTGCATATAACAACAGCTATCAATCAACAATCGGCATGGCACCATACGAAGCATTATACGGAAGAAAATGTCGATCTCCATTGTGCTGGGATGAAGTCGGTGAAAAGAAAGTGCTGGGAACTGATTTGGTTGAGCAGATAGTCGAGGTAATCAGAAAAATCCGTGAACGAATCAAAACAGCTCAAGACAGACAGAAGGCTTACGCAGATAGAAGATGCAGGGAGTTACAGTTCGAAGTGGGGACAAAAGTTTTTCTGAAGATATCCCCTACAAAAGGAATATATCGATTTGGGAAAAGAGGAAAGCTAAGACCAAGATATGTGGGACCATTCGAGATTCTGGAACGAGTCGGAAACGTTGCCTATCGCTTAGCACTGCCGCCTAATCTTGTAGGAATACATGACGTATTTCATATATCGATGTTGAGGAAGTATGTTTTCGACCCGAGCCATGTGGTCGACCAGAACAACCTTGAAGTTAGAGACGATCTATCATACGAAGAGGTTCCAGTGGCCATCCTAGATCGGAAGATTCGTAAGTTGAGAAACCGGGAGATGGCTTTAGTAAAGATCCAATGGAATCGCCACGGAGTGGAAGAAGCAACATGGGAGTATGAAGATGAGATTTTATCAAAGTTTCCAGATCTTCCGTCCATAGGTACGTTTTTGAATTTCGAGGACGAAATTCTTTTAAGGGGTAAGGGGTATGACGACTAGGAATTTACCGATGGGAGTATGACGACTAGGAATTTACCGATGCATAATTTGATAATTAACTATCTAAACCCCTAATTATTTGATTTATTTTATGTGTGTTTCAGAAAATTTAATTATAAGTATGCTTTAATTAAGTTTAACGTTTGGGAGATTTATTTCGTAAAAATACAAAGTCGATAAAATAATTCGTAAGTGGGACGAGATGAACGAGAACGAAAAATCGAACAAAACGCAAAAAGAATGGATCAAATCGGAGTTTGTTTGATATCCCAAATTAATTAATATCATAAGAAAGTTTAATATAAAGTTTAAGATTATAATATGTTTAATGACTTAATTAAGCAAAGTATATAACTCAACTATTATCCTAAGTAAAAACCATATGATATTTTTTTAACCCAAGGTAACATTTCATAAGATTCTCCTCCTTCTCTCATCTTCTCCGGCGGCCGGCCGGCCGGAGCGCCGCCGTCGCCGGAATTTTCTTCCGACCGATATGTATCGAAACCTACACCATCTTGAAGCCCTCACTGAGCCCGTTCCAACCCCAGGCTCGGAATCGTCATCCGCCGCCGCGTTCGCCGGCAATTCGCTGGAGAAGACACGACTTTCTCTCTCTAGAAACCCCCATTTTCTTCTCTCTCTTCGTTCTCGGCCATTCGGCCACCGATCGGGGTGATTCTTAAGCCTAAAGTGAAGTTCTCGCCGAGCCCGTCTCAATTCTGGGCTCGGATCGTTGATTGGACCGGCCAATCTCCGGTGATGGCCGGTCAAAGTTTCTGCATGCAACTTTCTCTCTCCTCACCTTACTCTCTCTCTCTCTCCCCGATCATCTCTCTCTCTCTCTCTCGCGTTCATCTCTCCCTCGCGCTCATCTCTCTCTTTCCCTCTGGACCGGTGTTGGAGGCGGGGCATGCAGCGCCGCCGTGGGGATGATCGGCCGGCGCAAGGAGCACCGGTAATGGTTGGTGTTGGAGCTGGGTTGGGGCTGTGTTTGGAAGAATTTGGTGGTGATGGGGTGGTGTTTGGCGGCGGCTTTCCCAGCACCGCCGTGGTCGGAGAAGGCCGGCGCTCGGTGCGCCGGCGAGGAGGAGAGTGTTGGGGTGGAGTTCGATGGCGGCAGGGGCCGCCGGTGCCGGAAACTGGAGCTGGCAGTGGCGGGGGCAGTGGTGGTTTGGGGGTTGGGGTGGGTTTTGGGAATTAGATATTCTCTAGGGACTTCTTTGCAAATTCCTCAAGTTGTGTTGATCTTCACTTTGGTCCTTCAACTTCTATCATCTACACTTTAGTCCTCAAAGTTTTGGAAATTATATTTCCACCCCCAAAACTTCTCAAGACTTGGATTTTCACCCCAAGACTTTCTGATATTGCAGTTCGACCCCTTCCAGATTCCTGAAACTTCGTTTTGACCCCAAAACTTATCTGTAATTACAGTTTTACCCCACAAACCCTCCAAACCCTAAAATGCTTTGTTTTGCTTCGTTTCTTATCCGTTTTAATCCGTTCTCGTCTCTAAACCTTCCTTTTTGAATCCCCTATATTTCTAGACCTAGTCGGATCGAGTTCTGTTCTGTTTTTAATTCGTCGTTCTTTCGAGCATTTAATTATAAACGCTTAAATAATTATATAAAATAATAATTTTACGTTGTGTGTTTGTAGGCCCAAACGCATCGAACCCCTCTCTGAATTAAAAGGGAACGAACGGGTTTATCGCACCGCCCAGGCTGAGGTGGGGGTAATTTCTGAATTAATGTTTAACTTTACGTTTATCCTGCATAGTCGCATGTTAGAGTTTTTGATAAATTATGTTATGATGATGAACGTTATATGATTTACGATTTGAGATTATGAGCATGATATATGATTGATGATATCAGTATGCTATTAAGTGTTATACATGTCCGTGTTTATATGCTTTGTCTACGTGCTGTGAATTGAATCCGTTGCTGGGATTGAGATGAGGATATGTGTTTATATGCATGGTCTTTGGAGAAGACAGGTTGGGATTAAGTCCTAACAGGAAAATGGAGGATTGGTGAAGTCCCCCTGACCAAATAATCACCTGGAGAATAAGGTGGTGGGGTAAGGCGGGATATACCTGCGCCCACGTCATTTACTTGATGTGCATTGTACTTGCTGTGATTAACTGCTTATCTGATTTAAAGTTTTATATTATTTATAAGCTTGCTTCCACGGGGTGTATTTCTATGCACTCACCCCGCTGACGTGTTCGTTACAGGTGATGATTTTGTTAGGAGAAGTTGAAGGGAGAGATGTGCCCTGTCTGTTAAAGATTTCTTTTGTTAATTTCGATATTTTGTTAAACTGTTTCGAAACGACGTACATTTACGTTTTCTGTTGGGTTTAAACACGTATTCTAAGATCCGCTGCTGTACATAGTTAACTTTCAAAGTTCGTTATATATATATCATCTCCGTCTCTCTTTTCTTTCCTTCTTCTTTCCTGCACGCCTGTCGGGGACACTCTGATAATTTAAAAATGTTTTTCCTAAATTTATTAATCTTTTGTAATAAAATGTGGTTAAGTTTCGGGGCGTGACAGAACATGGTTAGCTAGGAGCATACATTTTCAATTATATGATGTGTTGTAATTTTCCAAAAAGTCCTATTTCCAATGAATGTAAGAATATATATATATATAATCCATGAAGTAGTGTACATAAATCTAAATTAAATTAATAAAATAATTTGTGGAATGCAAAAACTTATATGAGACTATCTCATATAAGATTTTATGTGAGATAAAGTTTTATATGTTTTATGTGAAACCAATATTGACCATATTAAATGAGTTGATCCGTTTTATTAATTTATATGAACTTCGTCTTACATAAAGTCTTACGTCGGACTGTCTCTTATAAGATCTACTATCCCATTTTTCTCTTTGCTAGGCCCATAACAAAAAAACTCACATTCTTGCGATTATGAGGTTTATTTGAATATGAAATCAAATCTTAGAAATACAACATCCCACTCTTTTTTACTACCCTAAGCCTTCGATAGATATTATTGGCCAATAATAATCATGTATTTGTACATAAAAATACTTTGTTCTTAATATGAGATCTCATATAGTACTTAGAACTTAGAAGTGTGTTTGAACTTAAAAAATCAATTTTAATTACGAGGAGATTGTCCAGTCTAATAATAACTAGCTAACTAGTTGAATAAATCGTGCATTTAATGCCAAAAAAATTATGTACATAAAATCATTGGTCCTCAAGAGGTATGGTCAATATTCGAAAAAATTATATCAGATTTTGTTTATGGACAAAAGCTATAAAATGAATCCAAATCCAAATCAAAATCAATCAAATATAACAAATTGGGAATAGTAAATTTAGGTGGGTCCCGAAAATGAATTCAATCTCATGAAAGTCCATTTAATTGGATTCAAAAGTCGACATCTACTTTTTCCTTAAGTGTGAGTCTTGTGTGAGACCGTCTCATGGATCTTATTCCATAAGACAAGTCAATCCGACTCGGTCAATAATTAAAGTTAAGAAGTCAACGGTTAAAGTCAAAAGTCAACGATCAACGGTCAACGTTGTTGACTCAAAAGTATTACATGATACATCTAAAAGTATTAGCTCATATACATGAAAGTAGTACATGATACTTTTATGTTTATTATGTGATATTTTAAAAAAAATATTACATGATATATATAAAAGTATTACAAGGTAATACTTTCAAAACATATTACCTGATATACAGAAATTTATTACCTAATACACATAAAAGTACTATATATTTTTTTATAGTCTGACCAAATCCAAAATGCATCATATAATGTAGTGCCTAGGACAAAATGACGCATAATTGGTTAATTAAATAATTAAACCCTTAATTGTTTGATTTAATTATGTGCGTTTCAAAAAAACGATAAAATACATGATTAATTTATCGATTGTATAATTAAATCAAGAAGCATAGGTATATTTTATCAAAAGGTTCGTAATCGAAAATCGAAAAGAGAGAAATGAAAATGAGGCCAATCGGAGACCCATAGCTCAAAACACGAAGAATACAAAGAATCGAAAAAGAGATATTTTCGATTAAAAAGTAAAAAGTAAGATATTTTGTAAAAAGTTGAGATATTTTGTAAAAAGTAAGATATTTTGAAAATATGTATATATAATACAAAACGAATCGTAAAAAGTAATAATTCGAACGAAAAGTCAAAAAGTAAGATATATTTTTCTCTTTTCTCTCTTCTAATTTTTCGGGCTGCCGCGACACCACCACCGGCGCCGGAATCTTTTTCTCGCCTTCGATCGATTTTTGCACAGCTTATAGATTTCGCCGAGCTCGTTCCAGATCCGGGCTCGAATTTGCATTCCGATATCTCGTTTGTCGGGAAATGGCCGGTCAAACTCCGGCAAACCATATTTTTCTCTATCTTCTTCTCTCTCTTTCTTATTCTCTTTTTCTCTCTACCTTGCCGGATTCTCTCCCCTCTATCGCCGGTGAAGGTGTGTGTCGTGTTGGGAGGAGGTAGCGCCGTCGTGGGCGGTGGTCCCGGGCTGTGTGCGTGTGTGTCTGTTATGTGCGTGTGTGTGTGTTGAGGGCGGCGCTGTGCAGCACCGCCAAGCTGGTGGTGGTGGTGGTGGCCGACGTGGGTTGCGCCGGTGAGTGTGGTAGTGGTGTGTTGCCGGCGACGGAAAGTCGCCGACTGTTAAGTGTGTGAAATACACTTAATATACATGATCGTAAGTATGTTTATCGTACTATCTTGGTCATAAATGAATCATAACTATGGAATATTGGTTGATATAGGTACAAGAGGTGAAAACGGCGTAAAGGAGACAAAGCGTGCGAAAAATGGAAGAAACAGGTCCAGTACCGCGGTATCCATATTGAGTACCGCGGTACCCGAAGTGAAGTTCCAAAGCTGGGAGTTCTGCACCTCGGTATCGCGGTACCCATATCTCGGTATCGCGGTACTCGACTCTAGAAAATTCAAGCCTTTGTCTCTGTACCACGGTACTCACATCTCAGTACCGCGGTACCAGATGTGCAGTTTGTTAGAAATGTGCGATTTTCATGCTTCCAACGAATTTAGGAGTCCTTTGTCTCTCAGGATCTATATTAACCATGTCAAGGCCTAGAGAAACGAACCTTTGACCCCACAAGAGAAGCAAGACGATCGAGCGAAGAAGCGAAGATCGACATCAATTCAAGAGTTTATTTCAATTCGTTTTTTTTCTCTTTATAAATTTTTTTGTTGATCAAACAATGTGTAGCTAGAATCTTTCCTCTCTAGGGTTTTATTCGAACCCTATGTGTGACTTATGAACCCTTTATTTCGATTCTAATGCAAATTTGATTTGCGATTCCTTCTTCTACATTAAGTGTATGAATTTGGCCAATTTGTTTATCTCTATATTATTGTCAAAGTTATATCGGAAGATTGGTTTGATAATTAGAATTGTGGTAGAAGATCTTTTGAGTTAATTGAACAGGATAATGTTTAATTGCATGTGAAATCGTAGGAATATAGATTTCACATTAGGAAACCATATTTGGGATTTATACTTAATGCTTTGTTATGAATTTAATTGCGTAGGAATACAGTAAATTGTTCATATCATTAGATTCATGCATCACGTGGAAACGGGGTATGATTACATTAACATCTCAGGTTAGGAATCAGAAATTGACTCTTGCATGAGAAAAGAATAAAGGGGGATTAAAACACATAGGGGGAGATAAAATCATAGGTTTGCTTATTTTGATAAATCTTCGTTTAATGCTTCCTTGCTTAATTGCATTCACCATTTTCATTGCTTTTCATAGTTTAAACAATCAACTCTTAAATTTGGATTCGTTGGATAGGATAATAAGTTGTGAGAATCTAGTACTTAGGAATAGATAGTTATTATTTTCCCTGTGGGTTCGATATCCGGAATTTTTAGTCCACTATATTACTTGTCATGATACGTGCACTTGCGTAGTGTTAGTTTTCGCACAACAAGTTTTTGGCGCCGTTGCCGGGGAATATAATTAATTTTCTAGTTTATCTTGATATTAGATTTGACCAACTTTTCTTACTCAAACTATTGTTTTATTGAATTTCAGGTAGGAGGTACAGTCTATGCGAAGAAGAGACGTACGAAACCTAGTGTCGTTTGATCTTGAGATTGAGCGAATGCTTAGGCAAGTCAGAAGAAATCAAGTTGAGAACCAAAGAATGGACCAACAAGAAAATAACAACGAGCTGAATGAGATGAATAATGTTCCACCCCTACCAGTTCCACCTCGTCCAGTTGCTCCACCAGTGGATAACAACACCAGACCCATCCAGGATTTTTATGTCCCGACTAAGGATGAATTCCGACCAAGCATCCTTTATCCATCCATCGATGTCAACAATTTTGAAATCAAGGCAGGGTTACTGATGATGCTAGCAAACAACGGGTTATTCAGTGGATTAGCTGGCGAAGATCTATACATTCACTTGGTGAATTTTCTGGAAATCTGCAACTCTCACAAGCAAAACGGAGTCTCCCCTGAAGCACTCAAACTTCGCTTGTTCAAGCACTCTTTGCAAGGCCATGCTCGCCTTTGGCTTACATCACTGGAGCCCCATTCCATTACTACATGGAATCAGCTCGCGCAGCTCTTTCTGACCACCTTCAGTTCTCCTGCAAAGAAAGAAAAAATTCGGAATCAAATTCACACATTCCTGCAGGAGAATGAGGAAGAATTATATGAAACATAAGAACGATACAAGGCGTTGTTGAGAAGATGCCCAAATCACAGAGTAGAGAAATGGCGTCAGATACAGTTGTTCTACACAGGGCTGAAAGAGAATGCTCAAACTGTGCTCGATGCTGCTGCGTATGGAAACTTTTTGGGCCTTAGTGTTCCGGATGCTACAGTTTTGCTGGATAATCTCTCAAAGAACCGACATGCAAAGCTTCCTAGCCGAAACACAAGTGGCACAACAAAGGTCCTGGGATGTTCGAGGTCGATCAGATGACGGCTGTGCAAGCATAGATGGCACAACTAAATCTGCAAAATCAACTCCTTGCAAAGCAATTTGCAGAACAGAACAAGATGATTTTGCAAAAGTTGGAAGAGGGATATCGAACACAACAAGTTCAAGTTGTATACACTCCAGCAGCCACTACAATTTGCTGCGAGATTTGTGCCATACCTTTTAATACAGTTAAGTATACCTTTAATCATTATTTATGATGCCAGACTGAGATTAGAATAATACATTCTCAATTGCATTTGCAATTGCAAAATCTTGGTCAGTGAATAATGTTATTGGACGTTTTCCTCCCATTGACTTCTTAAATACTTCAAAAAGCCATTTAAATGACTCTATTTTTTCATCGGCCAGAAACGCACAACCAAACATGACATTCCTCCAATGATTATTTACACCAACAATGGAGCATAGATTAGATTGTACTTGTTTGTTCTATATGTTGTGTCAAAAACAACAACATCACCATATATCTTGTAATCCTTCTTCATTATAGAATCTCTCCAAAAGATATTGTTCAATCTTCTCTCATCATCCAATCTAACCTTATAGTAAAAGTCATCATTGTCATCTTGTTGTCTTTGAATCATATCAATAACTGTTTGAGCATCCCCACCTTCAATGACCTTTATTTTCATACGATTGAAAAAATTCAAATGATCTTTTTTCGTATGTTGTACAATCTCTTCACCTCTAGCATCATGAACCATAAAACGGAAAGAGTTTGTTGCAGTCATTCCTGTCGAGATCATGTTCTCTATGGCTTTACCTTTTTCATTAGTGATACTTCTCTCCGAACGGTGTAGATGGTTACATTTAGTTCTAGTGAATGGATGATTATGCAACATGACATGATTAACCACCTCGTATTTCCCTTCATCATTCATTTTCACCCTCATGAATGCATTATAACTTGTTCTTGTAATTCCAGTTTTTTTCTCTTGATTTTTTTAACACGTGATGTCTTCAATGCGACACAAGAGCATACAAAAAGTTTGTCTAACACCACATTAGATCTTTTCCTGTAGAGTATCTACTAGTAGACTTACGAACACTAAATCCCAATAATCGAGCATGCTTACAATAGATTTTATACATGTCATCAACTGTTTCCCTTGCTAATCCAACTAGAGAACCAATGAGATCATTTAATTGAATTGTGTCATTTAAAAAAAAAAGAATGTTAAGTTACTTATACCTTTTGTCACAATAACATGATTTTTATGTATTATTAAGAATAACTTTATAAACAGAATTAAAATAAGTCAAGTATATATACAAGACATTCAGTTTGTTTAAATAAGGAGACCTTTAGGTTTAGTTAAGTATACCTTTATGTGTTCATAAGATGACCCTCATGTTTTTTTAAGTATACCATAATAAACAGAACTAAAATAAATCAAGTATATATATACAAGGAATTCAGTTTATTTAAATAAGGAGACCTTTAGGTTTAGTTAAGTATACCTTTATGTGTGTTCATAAGATGACCCTTATGTATTTTTAAGTATACCATAATAAATATAACTAAAATAAGTCAAGTATATATATATATACAAGGAATTCAGTTTGTTTAAATAAGGAGACCTTTAGGTTTAGTTAAGTATACATTTATGTGTTCATAAGATGACCCTTATGTATTTTTAAGTATACCATAATAAACAGAACTAAAATAAGTCAAGTATATATATACAAGACATTCAGTTTGTTTAAATACGGAGACTTTCACATGTAGTTAACTATATATTTGTGTTCATAAGATGACCTTTATATTTTGTTATCTATACCTTTATGTCTGAAGAAGATGATATTTAAGTATACCTGTAGTTGAGTTGGTTCCAGAATTTGTATCAATTGCATTGACAAATTCATCTTCTTCACTAGATAACTCAACAATTTGAAGGTTGGATATAGTTTCACCTATGATAGAATATTAAGAACACCACATCAGCTAACCTTTTCGCATTGATAATTAAAGACAATTTATGATTCTGTAATTTACCAGCATTGTCTATGATTGCATTTGTAATTTGAAGATTGGAATCACAGGCGTCCATGAAGATGATTGATTGAAGGTGCGATAGTGAAGTGAGGGAATGCGTGGCCACGTGCGGTGAGCTGGGGAATTAGGGCATTTATGACTAATTAAATATATATATATATATACTTTTCTGTCTGGGCCGGGTCGGGTCTGAGTTGCACGGATCTTAAGATCTGTGCAACTGGTTCATGCCAGCCCAACTCATAAATTTAATAATGATCGATATCGAGTAAGAGAGATTTTCTTCAAGAATCTAAACAAATGTATATTCTGTCAAATCTTTATGGACCATTTGAACCATATTTTGTAGCAAATCATTTTATCATAGATCCAGGATTACTTCTAAGTATCCGCAGGGTTTAGCTCAGTTGGTTCCGGAGGGACAGATTTGCTCCAAGATGCAAGGTTCAAACCCCACAGCCTGCAGTGTGGGAGCAACATTCTTGGGCCCAATGTGAGCTTTAAGGGTGGGCTCCTTGTAGGCTTGTGGGGAGCGCCTCCCCCTTAACGGGCCGCTGAGTACCTGATTTACAACCTCTCACAACTCTTGTCGGACCGGGATGTGGGAGGCCCTTGGGGTTGGGGATTCAACCTTTTGCTCCAAGGATTACTTCTAAGTAACCCCTCACAATTATTTGTAGCCAATCATTTTATCAGAGATCCAGGATTACTTCTAAATAACCCCCACAATTATTGCTGAACAACATTGCCATACTATTATATAGTACCCTATTCATTTACACTATTATATACTACCCTTTGCATTAATACTAATCTTGACTTTCTATTTCCCAGCTATAAGAGATATAGAATATTAATATTAAGAAGGAAAAAAAGACGGAAGATGGAGATAAACTCCTTACATGAATGAATAAATTTCACAACGGAAAAAAATCGGAGAAATTAAGAATGATCCTTCTTCTTTTTGAATTGAGAAAACTCATTTTGTTTTCTCTATGGAAGAGGGTGCTGGTATCGTTAGAATTGAGATCCTAATATGATAGTTTCAGGTGTTGGTTCAATAAATTTCATTTTGATATCCTTGAGAGTTACATAAGGGTCCGGATTGATAAAATCCACTTATAATATCATTTTTTTTTATAATGATTAAACTAAAAAAAAGTTTTGTTTATCAAATAATTATAAACTGTAGTATATTTGATTCTCGGTCAATTTTCATAATAAAATTCATCAATACATGTTAAAATTATTTTAAGAATATTCCAATACAAATAATTAATTTTACATATAATGAAATGTATTTTCTAAAATATAATAAATTTGTACAAGCAGAATGTATTCATAAAAAGAAGACAAACTTTTGTGCACCTGGTGTACGGACCCTAGATCCGTGCACTCGGGTCGACTCGACCCACCACGCGCTCGTACGCACCTCTAGATCGCGGACAAAATCCGCCCAAACATGCTCCTAGGTATCAGACCTTTATGTTATGTTAACTATATTTTATTAGTAGTGTTAGTTATATATTTTAGTTATGTTAGTCATAGCTTTTGTAAGACTAGTTGTTCCTTAGCATTTTTTTAGACATACATATTAACCTTCCATTCCTTTTAGTTATAACAGTCATACATTTTAATTATGTTAGCTATATCTTTTAATTATGTTAGTTGTACATTTATATATTACATAAATATATGACTATGTTGATATAAAGGTCGCGCACAAATTCGCCCAGATGCGATCACAGATGTTATACCTTTATGTAGTGTTAAGTATACATTTATGTTATGTTAGTCATACCTTTTAGATTTTTACATGTACCTTAACATATTTTCAAACAACTATTAATATCTTTCATACCTTTTAGTTATATTAGTCATACCTTTAGTTATATTAGTCATACCTTTTAATTATGTTAGTTGTACCTTTATATATGTATTACATAAATGTATGATTATGTTGATATAAATGTATAAATAATATCACATAAATGTATGAGTAATATCACATAAATGTAAATATCTATAACTTGTGCCAAAATTAGGATGTATTGTGTCGAAATTAGGGGTTAGAGTTTAGGGTTAAAGTATTACATAAAAGTATGATATTTGTATATAAATGTATGACTAATATAATTTAAAGGTATGACTAACATAGTATGAAGACCAACGATTTTTTTTTTAATGTTAAAATATTGCACTAAGGATATGAAATCTGGACACAAGGGTATCATTAATATAACATAAATATATGACTAATATAATATAAATGTATGACTAACATAACATAAAAATTAGGATAAAAAAAATGCGCGGATTCAGGTCAGATTCGACCCGACCCGAGTGCATGGATCTAAGATCCATGCACCAGTTGCATAGTATACTAACTCTAAAACGAATAATAGAGTGAATTTGCAACTTAGTTTAAATGACGAATATATTTGTACCTCAGAAAACTTAAGAACCATTTACACCTGAAGATAAATCGTACGGAATTTTACAACTTTGTTAAAAATAAAAAATAAAAAGAAGAAAAAACTGATGTGCATGTACACTGACTCATCTCAATAGTGTTTGGCTAAACTTATTTACAATATCTTATTCGCTTTTACTCTTACATCATATAAGATATAAAATATTGTATTTTTAATAATAACAATTATACAATTTAAATGGTGAAGTTTTGAAAAAACTTGTCCAAAAAAAAAAGGGGGTCACTTTTCAATAAAATGAACTAAAATTCGTAATCTTTTATTTTAAAATGAAATAATATTTTAGTTTAAAACATTTATGTAAACACTCATAAAATTTGCAAATATCTCGAGTCCAGAACCATTAATTGATGAATAGAGTAAAAGGGCCAATTTGTTTGACAGAATATTAAATTCTGGGGCCCAAGAAATTGATCCGAGAGATCTGACAGAGTGTTTAAGGGGATGGTCCTCCACTTATTTGGGCCGTATTGGGCCCGCCCACCTTTTATTAATTATTATACATACTGGATCTTAGTAAATTAACAAGACAAGAGTCTTTGTCCATTAAATTAAGACCTAGAGTACTCTGGACCTCACCCAAACTTTTTTTCTTCTTTTTTTAATTTAAAGAAATATTAGAAAATCTACGTGATTCAAGTTCGAATACTGATCATTATAATCTGAATCTTTATAAATGTGAGATATCACTTGAAGTACAAAACTAATGGTAGGCATCACCCAAACTTAATGATATTGCAATTTTATTTCTTCATTATTTTTTGTATTATAATTTTTACTTTGTTGCAAGTTAGATACTTAATTTACTTGTTTAGGATATGTGCTATGCACGGGCTTAATGTTTGTAATAGTTGTTAATTAAGGTTTCATTTAGATAGAGTGATTTGATATTCAGGATTTGAAATGAATGAGAATCCATTCATATTGCTCGACTATTAGTTCAAAATGAAAGTGATAGATTTTAAATTCACCACTATCCAAGCATCACCGGATTTACAATCAGAAATTTCAAATACTACTCAAATTTTTCTACCCAAAGGGAGCCTAAGAGATTTTCTTTTAACTTAAGTTCGAAGCATTTTATTTTAAATTAGGAATGAGAAACTCTCATGACTGAAAAATGGTTTTTTTGTCTATAAACATAAGATCTTTTTTGTATACATGCAGTCTTCCATGTATTTTGTTATATTTTCTATACCTCATTTGAGTTTGAACAACCATAATTTTGTTTGTGATGTGTTTAAAAAGCTGATCTCTCAGAGAAATGTTTGAATATTTGTATGTGAAACAAAGAAATATGTATAGTGAGTTGTCTGTATTTCTATGGGCTAGCTATGTACTTTCTAGATGCTCTTTCAGTAGTGATTTAAATTTTTCTATTCTTCAAAGAATTCTAATCATATATATTAAACTTGGAAATGGAAATCCAATGGAATGTGAGAGACATTGACATATATTATAATATTAAGCCATATAAACATGAGAAGATATAATTATGAAAATGAAGAGTTTGCAATCATAGAAAACTTAAATCTACAACTTTTGATAAATCATCAAACCTATTTTCCAACTTGACTAAATCATGGTTTCTGCAAATTCGAAATTTCCTATGTGGTTTTGAAAAATGTGTATTTTAAAACTTGGACTATAACCATACAACCAGTGAATTAAATCATAAACTTGTAGAGCAAATCTGATGAGTACACTCCATTCATATAATAGAATCTTTACATTCATCAACTCATTGGTGGCGAATACCACATTGTATAAGACATTCTCTATGATATTCTTCTGCTCCTCCTAAATTCAATATGGTATCAGAGAAGAAGAAGATTGGATTTCATTAACCGCAAATATATATAAATAAATAAATATATATATATATATATATATATATATATATATATACACTACATTATATAAATATGGATGTTTCATTCATTTTCCATAATGCTAATTTCAACCCTCCTACATAATTAAATTAAATTAGAGTCCTAATTAAAGAAAATTCTTTATTAAGGATAGTAACGTAATTCAATATTTATTTTATTTTCTATTTAATTATAAAAGACAAGAGTCCTTTACATTTTGAACACTTCTTGCATGTTTTGATTATTTATCTTCTATAATTTTTAGCATTTTGAATTTTAGACTAAAATTAGTCTCATATTAATATATATTAAAAGAGTTTTTCAATGATATATTATAAGCATATATATATATATATTACTATAAAATTAATATTTTTATTAAGTATGTTATTATTAGAATTTTTTTTTTTTTCAAAATCTTATTTGTTTCTTTTAATATAAATATAGTGAAAAGAAAATAAAATAAATTTATCAAATCTAAAAAATATTTTTAAAAATTAATATTAAAAGATCAGTAAATTTGAAGTCAAAAGAAAATAAAAATAAATAACTATGGAGATTTAAATGTGACACTATTTAAGTATGGATGTTTCGTCCATTTTTTATAATGTCAATTTTAACCCTCCTACATAATTAAATTCAATTAGAGTTCTAATTAAAGAAAACTCTTTATTTAAAGATAGTAACGTAATTCAATATTTTTTTTATTTTCTATTTGATTTTGTTTAAGAGTATTTTACATTCTAAACTCTTCTTGATAAAATACATTATTTGATTATTTATCTTCTATAATTTTGAACATTTTGAATCTTACACTAAAATTAGTGTCATATTATTATATATTTAAACACTTTGTTAGTGATATATATATATATATATATATATATATTACTATAAATTTAATATTTTTAAAAATTATGTTCTTATATTTTTTTTTTAAATCTTATTTGTTTCTTTTAATATAAATATAGTGAAAATAAAATAAAATAAATTTCTCAAATCTAAAAAATACTTTTAAACATTAATATTACTAATGCAAAAATACTTTAAAATGAAAAATTGGAGGCAACATATATTTTTCTAAATAAAAGAATCAGTAAATTTGAATTCAAAAGAAAATAAAAATAAATAACTATGGAGATTTAAATGTTTAAAGACGTTGGAACTCTGGTTCAGACAATCTATCAAACTAAGAAAATTAATTATTATACATGATAAATATGAAGACTATGATACAAATATTATATTTTAAGGATAATAAAATAATTCAATATTCATTTCATTTTTCTATTTGATTATATAAGATAACAGTTCATTTACATTCTAAACTCTTCTTAATAACTTACATGTTTTGATTATTTTTCTTCTAAAATTGGAGGCAAAATATAAATATCTATATAAAAGAATTAGTAAATTTGAACAAAGTAAAAAGAAACAAAATAATAATAATAATAACTATTGAAATTTAAATGTTTAAAGACGTAGGAATTCTGGTTCAAATAATATATCAAACTAAGAAAATTAATTATTAAATATGATAAATATGAAGCCTACGAAACAAATATTATATTTTAAGGATAATAAAATAATTCAATATTCATTTTATTTTTTATTTAATTTTATAAGATAAGAGTTCATTTATATTCCAAACTCTTCTAAAAAACTTTCATGTTTGATTATTTTTGTTGGTCCCAAGTGGTGTCCGAGGTTCAGAGGGGGGTGAATGAACCTTGGTCGATTTTGAAAAATATTAAAACTTAATGTTCTGCAAGTTACTTGAACTTGCAGCGCCAGTCAGTTACTGCTTACAGCACTAGGATGCAGTGCTGCACGCTGTAACTTGAGTTTTATACGTAGCGGAAAAATAAAGCTTTTAAGACACAAGGCTAGCTGATTTTCTCAAATATGATCCTTTTCAAAATGTTTTATGCATATGACAGAGATATATGAAGGATAAAACGCAGATAAGAAAGCAATAAAACACTTATGGCTTATAGTGGTTCGAAGGTAGTGTAAGCCTTCTACGTCCACTCTACTGCTACCTCGAGCAGGAACTTTGTTAAGCAAGATTGAATTACAGGACACTCCCTAACAATCTATCAACTTACAAAGCTAACCACCTACTAGAGTCCAGCGTCCACACAGCAACTGCAAACTCTAAAGGCTAACCCACACAGGGTTCCACACTCGCACACAGGGAAGTTGCCTAACACTTAGACAACTATACAAACAACAAGGATCTCTCCTATCAACTGTTCGACACCTAAAACAACCTACGCACACAGCAACAAGGTTAAAAAGTATATAGATTTGTTCTTCAACTGGTGCGATGAAGTGAGCTTCTAAATCCTTCAAAGGATCTTTCAGCTTTGAACTTGCTCCACTTCACAGAGGTTAAGAGACTGAAACTGAACGTATAGCTTGAATGCTTGAGAGCTTTTGTGCATATGATTTCGGTTCAGATCTTGTAGTTTCAGTTGTTAGCTTCAGTTTTACTCATCCTCTATTTATACTTGTAGAGAAGATATCCGTTGAAGGAGATATCTCCCATTTTGAATTTTTAGATTAGCTGATCAAAGGCATGGCTCACATTTAATGCGACTTGACTTATCTTTTCGGAGCAATTAATGCGATGGTTGTGGTTCGCAGCTTTCTGCTGCGTGTCAGTCTACGTGGCGTCTTGGCATTGGCTCCGTATCTGCAACTTTGATCTTCTCTGGAACGGCTCTAATTATTCTTGTTTGAATCTACATTCCTCGTACTGCATTTATCCTTTCTCGGATTTCAGGATACTTATTCTGTTTGTCATTGGCACTGTTTGATAGTTTGAGCAGGAGCTTAGCGTTGTATCCTAGGTCTGCTTGCATCTATTTGTGCTTTGTATTGCTGCTGTAACTTGGACCTTCTTGCAGTGTCTTCGTACAGTACTGATGTAACCTTTCTTGCAGTACTCCTGTACCTTCTTCTTGCAGCGATGCTACATGTCGTTCTTTCATACTTTGCTGAAATGTTGTAGCTGCCTTCTTGCAGTGTTGTTGTATCTGCTTTCTTACAACAACGTCATTCTGAAATCTTCAATACAACATTATATGCATGTATACCTCCATCTTTCAGCTTCCATAACATGACTCAATCCTAGTCTATGTTTTCACTTAAACACTGTGCAGAAATGGTGTACTAAAACTTCCTATTACATCCCCGGTTTGTCTCATCAAAATCTAAACATTGAAATCCCAACAATTTTTCTTCTAAAATCTTGAGTACTTTGAATCTTGAACTAAATTAGATCAAATCTACATTAATATAGATTTAAAGAAAATCATTATTATGAAGGATTTAATTAATTTTATCACGTGGCAACATCACGGTCAATAAGTTAAACTTTATTTTGTGGATTATGAGATTTGACAAATTGACCTGACTCATGAAATTAGATTCATGAAATAATTTTACAACAGTCATATTCCCATAATTACCAATCATATATACATTTCTTATTATCGGTGAAAAGTTACATTTTCCATTGATTTATTTGTGATCGGACAACAATAATCATTTTCATTTTCATTTTTCACAAAGTGTATCTATAAAAGCATTTGGATTTTGAGTAAACGAAGTTAAACATAAAATAAAAGGATAGAAGAATATACATATAAAAGGATAAATATTACCCAAAGAAAGTTTAACATATATATACCAAACATGGCATGAATACAATTTAGAAGCTGATCAACAACATTTGATCTTGACTAGATCATAACTTGTAATGAATTTAGAGTACTTTACTTTCACACTCTCAACTCAAGGACCAATCTGCAAACAATAATAATGAAGACTACTTTTGGATGATCATTTGAAGACATATTTGACAATTCCAGGCATGTGAATGTTCAAAAAGTAATCTTCCCAATTAACGCTTTTGGGATCAAAATAGAAGGTATCAATCTCTACTCCACTTTCTTTTGCAGCCATTCTTAGTTTCTCTGTGTTCATATCATCGTAACTGCACACCAATTAAAGCAAAGTAATTATAAGCATTATATTCATGTGCACTAATAATAAACGCTACTAGGAAAACACGTTTTCTAAGATACTTACCATCCTTTGAAGAACAAATACGGTGAGTACAGTTCCACCAAACGCATCACAAATTTGATCTTTCTACACATGTCAAGATACATGCCTTGGAAGTATTGGCAGCATGCAGTGTTCAATATTTGTAGTCCCTAAAATAACAAGTTTAAAAAAATAACATTATTTAATTTATTATTCTTTGGAAATAACTTTTAGGAGTGGAAATATATATTAACAAATGCCATTTTTATATAAGAAAAGATATTTACCCACTTTTCCTCTAAAAGACAAAAATATCTTCAGAAAGTAGTTAAAAAACTAATCAAATTAAAAGATAATTTTATTCCAAAAATAGAAAATAACTGAAAAACACATTTCTTTATATTTGTGGGTAGAAAGCATATCTAGTATATGCATATGAGTGAAAAATCCTCCAAACTTCATTGTTAGAAAATGTTTGTTACTACATAACTTAAAAAAAAAAACCTTGGTTTTTTCAATTTCATATACGAAATTAGGAAAAATTGAAATTCGACTCATTTGATGATTTTTTTTAGTTAGTCTGTTGACTTGACTACCAAAACTGTCACATTAGACACCATGTTGGACAATCAATTTCACAACAAAAATATGATGATTGGCTTCTATTGTGACAGTTGCAACAACAAGTCAATAAAAAATCATCGAAAAATTATGAACAACACTTTCTTTACTTTGTTTATGAAATTACGTGAACTTAAAATTAAGCAAGTGATAGTTTGTGTGTTTTGCAATCTAATTTTTTTTTTTTTTTTTAAAGAATTGAATAGAGAGATAGGATGATAAAAAGTACCTTTAAGGGAAGCAAGTAATGAAGAGCCAAGTATCTCTGAAAACTATCCATAGAGTTCAAAACTTTGACCTTTCCAACAATAACAGGCCTTCCTTCCTTGTTGATCCAAGGGTTGTTAATGAAGTACCTTTGACCATAGTCTTGAAGAGCTGAGAACTCCATTGGGTTTGATACTGATGACCCTATGTGGTATATGCTCTCTTTTGCTTCATTTGAATGAGCAACCATTGCTACTATCATTGCATTCACCACCATGTCTGCTGGGATCTGCATTCATATTTTCACACAGATTAAGAAATCTTGTTAATGCTCCATTTCTTCTTATTTTAATTGTTACAGATAGTTAACTTTCATTTTTTATACGGATTACGAAAATTGAGAAAATAAATTTTAGCTACAGATTTTCTTTTATACCCTTATTTATTTCGTTTGAAAACAAACCCATAATGAATGTCTAGCTACAAAGGTTTTTTTTTTTTAATTTTATTTTATAACCCAATTTATTTAAATCTTATGTTTGATTAATTTGGGAATAACATTAAATTATACTCACCACATCAATTATGGTCTTGGGATTGCCAAGGAAACATGTAATTCTTCCTTTCCCATATCCAACAGCTAAGCTATCGATCGTTCTGTGGTTTCATCAAATTATAAATATAAGAATTAATAAAAAAAATTTAAAATTTAGAATTAATGAAATTGTAGGAATAATGAAAAGGGTAAATTTATATATACCTGATCCCTTCAGACCAACCAGGGAAAGGCTGTGAGTAAGTACTTGTTACAATGGTAGGACGAATCATAACAAGTGGTATATCTTCTTTCAAATGTCCCAATAACATCTCACCCATTGCCTTTGTGAATACATAAGTATTTGGCCATCCATACTTTCTTGCCCTGTCATTTTTATTTAATTTTATTATTAATCTCTCATAAAAATACAATCAATCGAAAAAAAAAAAAATTAAAACAAAAAGAAACAGAATAAGATGAAATGAATTGGATGAAATCCATTATCACATCAAACTTTTTATATTTGGATATTATACCATTTTAACCTTAATTAATCATTTAATTCCTCACCTACACATTAGAGAGAGAGAGAGAGAGAGAAATTTGGAACACATGCAATTAATAAATGTAACATAAATGTTATTAACTTCATATTAATAATCATAGTGTACTACAATCCTAAAACATAGAGTATTATGAAAGGAAGAAATATAAAAGAAAAGGTGATGACTTTAGAAAGTCAACACATATTGGGACTTATTAATGTGTTAGATGAGTGTTAGGTGTGTTTATTTATTTATATTTATAATTTATAATATATGGAAGCTGGGAGTAGCTACACCACATTAATGCTACAGCGGACCACCATAAGTGTTACAGTGACCCCTCTCATTTGTGGTCACGATTGATTGCATTTGCAATTAAATATGAAAGTAAATAATGTCCCATATCTTATAATAATTTCCATCTTATCTACCTCCATGTATTTATGCCTTCCTTCTTTTCTTTTCTATATTTTCATTATAAAAAATTAGTTGCATGTGAGTTTGAGATATTGCACAACGTGACAATTAATTATTTGCCTTTATTTTGTTGGATATGGTAGATTAAGTATTCATGGAGGATATTGTCTTTAACTTGTGGTTAGAACTATTGTCCTAATGTCTCTATTACTACAAACAATGTTTTTTTTTTACCACTTTTTAAAACATTTTATAAGATTTTACAAAATGTTTTGTAAGTTAGATGAGATTGTCTCACAGATTACATTACATCTAATGAGATTGAGGTCATAATCATTCAATGAGAAAACACTCTTATTTTATCCATATACAATGACTTATTTATAAATATATTTAATGATATTGATGTAAAGGTTTATAGGTTTATTTTAAAAACAAATTTAATCAAACACTTTAAAAAGAAAATCTTATACGTTGGTAACTAACTTTTAATTATAATCGGTTAAACCACCACATACTTTTTTCAGTTTTGTCTTTAATTCTTGTTTTGAAATTAAGTCAAATTTATTTTTGCTTCAACTACTTGGTTGTCATATATATATCCTTTATTTCTGTAATTAGTATTTTATTATAAGTTACTATAACTTGCAAAAACACATAGTGAATTCCTATGCATGTGCCTAAAGAAGATGAAAAGGTCATATATTCTCACTACGCATATCAAACTGCAGACAACTAACTAACAACATTTATTATTGTATGTGGTTATGCATGTAAGACCATGCTGTGTGTTTTTTATGGAGTCCAATTTCAATATTAAAAATATTATACTCCATCTTAAATCGACCCCATAACAACTAAATAGTATGTATGTGTTTTTTCTCTAATTAATATGCTCACCAACTTATCATGAATATCTGTTATAATCATCGATGTGTCGAAACTATATCAGCCAAATTTCACATGAGAATTAATTTTTTTGCGACACGCGTTCACCATATATAGGCTCAGACACACACCGACCCACTTTAACTATTTTGAATCATTCTAACAGGCACCCTCAATTATGTCATAGCTAGCTGGGGAGGGTTTATTAAATAAAAAAATAACAAATTAAATAAATTGAATTATATATCTCTAAGTACCTTTGAATTCCCAAATCTTTGAGACTTGATTTAATGAAGTCATCAGAGCAATTCTCAGCCTTGAGGTATTTCAAAGTGTCATCAATTAATTTCTTCTCAGTGTCAATGTCTAAGCCAGAAGTGCCATTGAGTGACTCTCCCATTTTATATGGGGTTTCCAATATAAGTCCCTCTTTCTCACCCGCTACATATGCTGCAATGAAATTTAATTATTTAAAATAGTGCAAATCATAAATCTTATCTAAATTTGGACACCAAACTTTGTACACCCTCATTATGTCAAAAAGTACTTACCAGTCGATACATGAACCAGCACCCTTAACTTGTCGCATTTTTTGGAGAAATCCAACACATGCTTAGCTCCCATTGTATTTATTGCGAGTGACACATCATATCTGCATTTAAAATTACAACTTTTAGATTACTCAATAATTAGTGCGCGCAGCGCATCGAGATCATCTATTCCAGTTCGTGTTACATCTGAACGCCGTGTATATAGATGACAACACTTAAAGAACAAAATCTAACGAAGAATCCAAATCATTATTAGTGACCTCTTTCAATTGATAATTTTCTCCAAAGATGAGTTAGAGATCAATAGAATGAATTAATAAGTTAAAACCCTTGTATAATCTAATGTGGGAACATTGATAGCTTTAATTATAACATGGTAAAATTACAAAACAATTTGCATATAGTGACATTCTATTAGAGTATGACTTGTATTACCACTTGCACTTTTTGTTCCTTCAAATTCAAATCCAATTTGATCTCTTATGTTATATACTTTTCTTATTTCTTTTAGGAGCTACCGAGTTGATTTCGTCTTAAATGGCAACAAAAAGTCATCAAGTGTTGAGACGTCTAACAATATCCATTTGTATTACATTGTCATCAGCAAAATATTCACTTATAAGAATAAAATGTCTTTCTACAAAGATTATTTTCGATCAAAATCTTTGAATAAGTCAAAAATAAATTTATATAGCAACCATAAATTTTCCATTGTTAATGTAATGTAAATTACAAATAATTGAATTTATATTCCATGATTATAATGATAATTTTAATGACTATAGGAAATTTAATACAATATATACACCACCTTTATGAACTAATGAATAAATTAATAATTATATTAAAGTATCTTTTATGTGGTCCAAAGGATTTACTTAACTAGCATAGCCACATAATTTTGCCATCTAGTTACTACTAAATAATGCAAAATAATATAGCTGCAATTAAGTTTTCGGTGGATTTTATGAAAAAAAAAAAAAGTAGAGCAAAGAGAACTTCCAATTTTTTTGGATTGAGGTCTTATTAGTTGATTTCTCCTTTATGACTGTCACATGCATCAAAATGTATATTAAATGAATCGTCATTTAAGTCATTAATTCCACTTTTTATCAAGTCAAAGTAATAATTGATTAAATAATAAAGGGGTAGATATAATAATTAATATATAGAGGAAATAAAAGTACGTACGTACCTTTCATCAAAATTGGTAGTTGCAGCTAAGTTAATCACAACATCAACTTCTTGAAACATTTCATCGAGAAGCAGTGAATCTTTCACTCCCAAATTCTCGAAAGTAATATCTCCAGCTACAACTTTTACCTTTTCTGAAAGCAGAGAGCTTATGTTTCCACCATTCTTCTCTTTCAATACTCTGAATAAATCCTTTGCTATAACCTATGTATATCACATAATAATATTTGATCATCTTAATTATCACATTCTGGATTCCAAATATGTATTAAAAAATGAAGTAATTATATTTGACTATATATATATAGAGCGAGTCTCATTGATAGTTACGTGAGACATGTCAACCTACACTTCAGAATTCACATATGCATTTGTGGAAGTAGATTGTTTTTTTTTTTTTATGAGTAATAAGAATCTGTCTTACGATAAATATCTGTTGAGACATTCTCATATAAATTTATGTTATATATATATATATATATATATATATATATATATATGTGTGTACGTACCTCATTGTTGAAGCGTAACATGGCGGATTTTGCATCAGGAGCCCTCATTAGAACATAAAGCTTCTTCACATTTGGTTGTACCCTTAGTATCTTCTCAATAAAAACTGTATGAAACCCAAGTCAATATCAATGAAACCTAATCGAGAGAGAGAGAGAGAGAGAATTTATACTCTTTGCAAGAAAGCCAGTGCCACCAGTTACAAGAATGGACCTATTCTCTAGATACTCAAGAATGCTGCCCAACTCCATTGCAAAACGTGTGAGAGTCTGTGTTGTGTTTGTGTGTGTATGAGAGAGAGAGAGAGAGAGAGAGAGAGTATGGAGAGAGAGAGAGAGGATATGATGAAGGGTTTATATAAAATTTGTGTGTAAAAGTAGTATGCAAAGAAGATTAATATATAGAAGGAAAAGATGGGGGAGCTAACTGCTAACTGCAGAAGATGTAGTTGTGTGGGGATACAAATAGTTTGAGTGCACGCAAGTCTACTTGATTTATTTTGGTAGATGTATGAGACACACCCTCTTTCTCTCTCTAGCTTTCCCTCTCTCTCTACATTCATTATTTTTTGCAAATAAGTGTTAGGTTTTTCCTCTTCTACTGAGGTCATAAGTATATTCTAGGCATATATGTCTCACTATTATGTCATTTTGCCTCTCTCAAACCAGTGTTAGTTTTTTTCTGGTTAAATGATTCTAACCTACTCACTTGTATTACACACAATATCATTTTTAATTATGTAAGAATCTCCATTTTCTATATAGAAGGTAGCCCACCTCGAAATGGTAAAGATTATATTTTTGTTATAGACCAATTCAATTTTTAGATGAATGAATGTTTCATTCCTTATGTTATCTTTAAGGAAAATTCACTCTTTAGGTTCTATATATGAGATTAGTTATGTACACCTTCTATAGTCCCACTATTTGAGGTTCTATATACAAATTTGACATGAATTGGAATCACCCATTACAAATAATATCTATTTTATATTTCAATGTTTATTTTATATGATGCGTGGTAATCATATTTGTATGAATTAAAGATAAAAAAACATTTTGAATATTATTTATAATTGAATTAACTTGCATTGTTTAGCTCTGAAAATATTACAAGGTTATAGGATTACGGTTAGGGTGTAAATGATAGCAAAACTCGTAAGCTACTCATAATAGATTGAAAAAAAATCAGATTCGGCTCAAATATAATCAAGCTCGAGCTACATGAATAGTTTTTTATCTCGAGTTCCAGCATGTTAATTAATTTTCGTCTCGACAAGCTCGCGAGTCTAATCGAGCATATGTTAAATTTAATGTTTTGCCCTTCATTGTTTATTTATTTACGCCAAAATTTTCATCTTTAATCATATTTTCTGGAATTTAAGTTATTTTATAAATATTGTTCAGTTATCGAGTCAAGCTTAAGTATTTCAAGTTACCAATAATGTCGAGTTCAAACATTAAAAAAATTAGCTCCATTCGACTCAACTCATTTACAACTCTAGTTAGGGTTCAAAAAAATTGACCCGTTTCATTTTAGACCTTGTTAGCTCAGGCTAGCCATGAGCTGGCGGCATTTAAAAATATATTTTGTTTTATTATTTTTTTTAATATGAAATATAAGTAATTTTTGAGTAAATATTGACCACGACGAGATGGGCTTGTGGTGAAATCGTCCGTCATTTTTTATGTTAAATTTGCTAAAAGCAATTTTCTTGCACTCATAGATGAGATATAAATAATAGTGATATAAATCTTTATATAATGTGAATAAATATATATATATATATATAATATTAAGATGAGTCGTTTATTTATTGGATGAATAAGCTTTAATGAAAGAGAATTGTTTCTAAAATATGTTTTTCCTTGTTTTAGATGTAATTAAATGCCTATTCGACTTAATAAAATATATAAAATATTACATATTTCACTTTGTTTCCCTTAAAAAATTTTAAATAAAAATAAAATGTGTCTGAAAAAATTGCCGGTGGGTTAGGCTGTGCTGCAAATTGTTATGCTTGTCCCTCCCACACCGTGTTTTGGCGAGTTGTGAGTAGCTCGTTCCACTAGCCTGCCTTCACAACTCTAACCACCCTCAAATTACACCTCTAAACTCATAAAATTCCAGTGTATACATTATATATATATATATATATAACACTATTATTGCTCAAAATGCATTTTGAAACTTTGAAATTAGGCTACCTAAGACCAATATCAGCGTCGCGAAGCTATTGTCTATCTTCATCAAAACTAAATCTGAAATTCTCCAATTAAATTATATACTACAACGATTATCTAAATGAGGACAATCTTTCTATGATGTCTATTTACGGTAATAAGTTCAAATGAACTATTCAATTTATCAAATAATCCACTATAATTTGAGTGTATTTCAAATTTATTAATTTAAAATTGTTATATTCAAATCTATAATCTAAACCCACCTTAGTTTGTAAAGAGGAATGAGCATAGGCATATTAATGAAAGTGAAGAATTGGGAGTTCCCCTAAAATTAAGAATTAGGTTACATTCATGGAATGATAATAATGTACCGAACACCTACTTTACTTTCATACCCATCAACACCTCTGTGATTCATCATTCTTCAATTAGAATGTCATTTTTCTTTATCGGGGTTTTAAGAATGCAAGAAATGTTAATTAAAAAGAGGAAATAATAAAAATACTTGCTGGGTCATGGGAACCTCCATTTGAATTGAGGGATTTAAAGTTTCTAACAATTAATTTATCAATGGTGTTTGGATAGATGTAAATTTAAAATACATCGCTTTCATTTTGAATTAATTTTGAGTAACACGGACGGTTCAAATCCACTCTAACTTAAGTGGATTTGAAATACATTCATTTCAAACAACTTATCCAAATGTAGCTTAAGTGACTTATTAAGCGTCAAAAAATTGTATGTGTTTACAATATAGTTGGATAACAAATGAGATGATTACAAATCACATTGTAGCTAACAGTGTGATCTCAAATCCCACAAAAAATAAATAAATTTTACTTTATTTTGAGGTTTGACTTTTATAGTGATATTATTATATATATTCAACTCTCAAATCTGAACATTAAAATATGTATTTCGATTTCAGTAATAACAATTTAGAGGAATTTGAATTATATATCTAAACTAGTAATGAATTTGACATTAGGTAATAGAAAAATCAAAGAACGTAGTCTAAAAAGGGAATTCAAGGAATTAATGTTAATCTAGTTGACTAATCATTATAGGTCGACCATACGGTTTACCAACCAAATAAATGGGTGCATGGGCAGTAGATCAACGCGGTGGACCTTAATGATACACCTGCACAACCGACCAAATATTATTTCCCACTTTCTATATTGAAAAATTGGATCAGACTAATAAATTAGAATAGGAACAAGAGAAAATACATTGAAGGAGACCAAAGATTCACATGGAAAAACAGTGCAGCCAAATTAACTCTTACAAGTTTAAAATTATAAAATAAAAAAAGTAAAAAATGAAAAAGATAAGGATTGAGGAAAATAGAAAATGTTTTAAAGGTTATTTTAGGTATTTAAGAATTTTGAGATTCAACAAAATAAAACTGAGGTTCCCCGCCCACTGTACACAATTTTTAAATTGTTTGAAAAAAAATACACTAAAATATAGGTTATTTCAAAAAGTACACTTAAATATAGTGAATGTTACCAAAATACCACATTTTTTGACTAGTCTTCATATGAATAGTGTAGAGATGTGATTGTTTGGTTTGTGATGTAAAATCATGTCAATGAGTCATATTAGTTTAATTATATGAGAATAATTATAGAATTTTAGAATGTTTAAATTTGGTTAAACCCTAAAAAGTATTAATCCCTAAAATAAGGAATTAACAAAAAAGCTTAACGAAAATTAGGGTTTTTCGTTAATTATTTAACGAAAATGAAACCATAATTTTCGCTAATCCCTAATTTATTAGTGTTTAACAAAAATTATGGTTTCATTTTCGTTAAACCCTAATTTTTGAGGGTTTAACGAAAATATCCAATATATATATATTTTCGTTAAATGAGTCTTCTAAATTTACACGTTTTCGTTAAACCCCTACTTTTAGGGGTTTAACGAAAATTATAAATTATACTATAATTTTCGTTAAACCCTAATTTTTTAGGGTTTAACGAAAATATTATCCTAGGTTTAATTATCGTTAAACCCTTAAAAAAAAGGGTTTAACAAAAATATTATCATATTAAATGAATATTACCATAATTTATTACCCAACCATATTACCTTTTCCTTTTACAATATTAAATGAATATTACCATAATTTATTCATTTGTTCGTTAAGGGTATAATTATAGGGTTTAATTATGGTATTGTTCGTTAAGGGTATAATTAAATGAATATTACCATAATTTATTACCCAACCATATTACCTTTTCCTTTTACAATATTAAATGAATATTACCATAATTTATTCATTTGTTCGTTAAGGGTATAATTATAGGGTTTAATTATGGTATTGTTCGTTAAGGGTATAAACCTAGGAAACTAATTTTCATTAAACCCTAAAAAATAAGGGTTTAACGAAAATTATACTTAATTTTCGTTAAAGTCCAAAAAGTGGGGTTTAACGAAAATTAGGTTTAATTTTCGTTAAACCCTTATTTTTTAGAGTTTAATGAAAATTAAACTTAGGGACAATATTTTCGTTAAACCCTAATTTTTTAGGGTTTAACGAAAATTATGGTATAATTTACAATTTTCGTTAATTTTCGTTAAACCCCTACTTTTAGGGGTTTAACGAATAAGTGTAATTTTAGAAGTCGTTAAACCCTTATTTTTTTAGGGTTTAACGAAAATATATATATTTTGGATATTTTCGTTAAACCCTAAAAAATAAGGGTTTAACGAACAATAAGTATAATTTTCGTACCTCACTTAGAGAATATTTTCGTTAACCCCACAAAATAAGGGTTTAACGAAAATTGTAAATTAACGAAAATTAGGTTTAATTTTCGTTAAACCCTCATTTTTTGGGGTTTAACGAAAATTAGGTTTCATACGAGTATAAGTTTATAAGTATAATACGGGAAGATAAAATTATTGAGTAAAATCCAAATTGGGTATTTGGGGTATGATTCATTGACATGATTTTACATCACTAACCCAACAATCACATCTCTACACTATTCACACGAAGACTAGTCAAAAAATGTGGTATTTTGGTAACATTCACTATATTTAAGTGCACAGTCAAACAATCATACATATTTTGGTGTATTTTTTTTCTATGAATTTAAAAATTGTGTACAGTGGGGGATTTCCCCTATTTAAAATGAATGAATTTCAAATTCCTACTAAAATTCGTTCATTCAAGGAGCCTTATTTTCGTTTTCATTTGTCCTAAGTTATAATCTTTTTTTTTTTTCTGAAAAAAAAAGTCCAATTTATTATTTGGGAATATTAATTATTTTTTAGTTGACTAGTATGTTTGTTTTGAGTTTATGTAGGATTAAATAAATCCGACTTTGAAATCCTGGATTTTTGAAATTAAAGTGAGCTGTTAAAATTTGTGTTTGTTTAGAGATTTTGTAGGGTATGATTAGTATTGTAAATGTCAAATCAATGTTGGAAAAAGTGTTATTATGTAATATTATATTGTTAGTTGATGTAATAATATTTATTGGATGATTGTAATAGTAAAAATTTAATTGTGTATTGAAATTTGTGTATTAATAAGTTATAGTATATGGTTAATGATTGTGTTTTTATTTAAATAAAATAGAGTTTTGGTAGATTATATAATCATTTTCTAACCTAAAAAAAAATAGGGATTTGAATTTCAAATCCCAAATCCCAACTAGCAAACACTAATCCAAACATTGTCTTAGTTATCTAGTTTTGCTATTAACAAAATTCTATCATCCAATGGAATTATCCAATTTGGTAATTCAATTTTTGGGATAGCACCCAAAGATACCATCAAAACTATAATTTGAAACAAAAATATCATGAAGTATAGTAAATGGATAAAAATACAATCAAATATAACAAATGGACAAAAATACCACTAAACATCCAATCAATCTTGAATTTTTATTGCTATTGATGGGGACATTAATGGGCCCCCAACCACCTCCCATCCAATCATCCCTTGAATTCAAATTTTGTCTTGGTCAAACATGGTCATTAAGGGTGTTAGAGGTCATGAGAATTTTTTTTAAAACTCACTATTTACCTTATTCTCTCAAGTAAAAAAAACACTGCACTATCCATCGAATTGAAGAGTAAAATCAGAGAAAAATCCCTGTTTAATCACCAAGATGTCAAACTGCAATGGATAGGTTAGTGATTTCTCAGTGTCGAATTTTTTTGAAATTGAAATCGAAATCATGGAGGGTTAAATGGGGATTTGAAATCCATTGAAATCCCCATTTAACCCTAAATTTGTTTAAATTTGTTGAAATTTGTTTGAATATTTGTTTGAATCCCCATTATGAAGGGTTAAATGGGAATTTGAAACGGGTATTATGCAAAATCCCCATTTAACCATATTACATATGCTTTATTTTTTATTTGTTAAATTGCATGTGATAGGGTTAAACGGGGATTATGCAAAATCCCCGTTTAACCCTATATTGTTAGGTATGATAGGGTTAAATGAGGATTATGCATAATCCCCGTTTAACCCTATATTGTTTAAGTAATCCGCCGATATAGGGTTCAACGGGGATTATGCGAAATTCCCCTTTAACCCTATTACATATTTAATTATTGTAAAAATATTTATACTTCTATATTATTTCTGCAATAAAACTTATTTCTATAATTTTAAATTATACTTATATTATTTGTATATTATTTATATATAGTAAATAAAAATATTAGTTATACTTATATTATTTGTATATTATTTATAAAATTATTATTATTTTTGGGTGTTATCCCTATAATAAATACCCCTGTTTTCTATTATTTATTTTTTTATTTCGACAACAAAAATAATTTGTGATTTAAATCTTGGTCAAACAAATATTTATTTCTATATGTAGTAAATATATTATTTATTAATTAAAAAACCCTGCTTTATAAATTTGATATATTTATTTTCCACATCGATAATAAGACAACAATTCGTATATGTACTTCCAATTTGCATATTAATTAATAAATTACTATGAATTTTTTTCCCATACTTTAGATTGATTTCTATTGGGTACGTCTGACTTGTCAAGGTCGGCAGAAATATATTAACGGGTATACTCGTCTTAGAGTACTAGACGAAATAAAGCTTATCTAACATAGTATTTCATCAGACTGTGAGGATGATTTTAAGAGGATATGTTTCGACCATTTCCTAAGGTGGGAGACCGAGCGTGATAGTAGCAAGGGTTTTCTGCATGCCCTTATGTTACGTGAGGTGCGTGGATCCAAAACCCCTAAGGATGAGAGATGGTTCGTTATTGATCGAGACCGTCGTTTTTATTAGTTCTTAAAGAGAGAGAGAGAGAGAGAGTTTTGGTGATCGGTTTAAGATTTGGAGACTCTGATTTCAGCCCAGCTAGGGTTCACCATCCACTTGAAGACGACGTATATTGTCGAGTTTATGTCGAATCGCCTCGGATAACTGTGAAGGATCTTCATCGTAGATTTCTCGTTGGGGAGTTTTGATCCAGTCGGAATGATGTGATAAAGATTGCCAAGATTATTCTCCTGTATAGCATTTTACTGGGAGTCGACCCAAGAACCACTATTGTAAATTTGTGGGTGTAGGACTTGGTAGACCAGGAGGAGTGATGGGAGAGCTTTCCATGGGGTAAGATATCTTATTTTATCTTATTGCGATACATGGACAGGCTCCCAATAAGTGTGCCGGAACAAGTGGGAAACAGGGTCCCAGCGTACCACTTCTATGGATTCTCATTAGCCCTAATGGTTAGTAATAATTATTTTTTTTAATGTTTCAGATTTTGAGTTTTTATTAAATTTACTTCTAACATGAATTGTGCTTGCAATTTTCTAGATATGGGCTTTCAAGACGATTCCAGCTACCGACACATAGTCGGATATCGTTTGGATATTCAACTCGTATGGCCAAGGTGTTTGAAGTGGTCGACAATGATATCCGAAGAAGACATTGCAGATAGGCTGGATGACGAGGTATATTGATGTGCAAAAATGTACCTGATAATCTCATTCTTAAGACGTACTTACAATTTAGATATTTAGGGTATCGTATGTCTTGAGACTCTCATCCCTTCACTGGGTGAGATGTGTCAGCCTTGTTGACAGTTCATTGATTAGGACCTCTCCGAAGGGGTTCAACTTGTTATGCCTCGATGGGGTCGTCCATCGAGTTCTAATATAATTTTGTCACGTGGAGGACCTACTGATATGGATGTTGGTGGTCCATCGGTCGGGGAGACCAAACATCCTAGTCAAGCTTAGAGGTCGACCCAAACGACCTAGACGACATGTAGGAGTTCTCAGCCTACAAGCCAGCCAGCCTCAATGGATGCTAATCAGAGTACACATCATTCTTCAATGTTACAAATCGACATGGGAGACGAGGATAAGGTGTACAAACCATCACAGGTGTCGTCGAATGAGCATGAGATTCCGGTCCACCAGTATGAGATGCCAACCTATCAGATTGAGATTTCGGCATATCAGTCACAACAGTAGGCCTATCATGGTGAGATTCCAGGGTATCAGCCACGGTAATCCCCTTTCACTAATCGGCCGGGTCCATTATACACGAGCCACAAACATGGTGATCAGGGTGACGATCTTTTTGGACGTTTGAGCAACATATTTAACACAGGCTTCCAACAGATTAACACAAACTTAGAGGAGATGAGGACTTACGTTGGACAACAGTACTCTGATCTACAGTACTACGTGGAAGATATGATACGGGATGAGACCCAACATTTGGAGTTGGAGATTCCAAACTTGATTCGAGATGAGCTCACACACTACTTTGTCCAGAGATCCTCCTATCATGAGTACTACTTTCCTCCAGCACAGTAGGATTGATAGGATTTGCCAACAGATTAGGATGGAGATAATTGGTGTACTCCCACAGATTTGCCGGCCACTGGTGCTCATCACAGATAGCATTCGGCTATACCTTTTGAGATGGCTGATTATCCGATTGGTGATTCACGATCCACTCACACACCAGTCTATGGTCGAGGGAAACACCACATTCGAGTTCATCATTTGATATCCCTAAGACGAGTTCGGCGTCCAATTGGTACGACAAAGAGCACCGAGTCAACATGTTCGAAGTTTGTTTATACGGGGTGAGACCCATAAATAGATCTTCGCTGAGATGGCTGAGTTCGATACGTACCTTGCAAGCGGGGATTCTACACATATGTGAGTTTTGTTCTCACAAAATCTTTATAATAATTTATTTTTAATATAAAAAATAACTCCTAACATACTATTTGTAAATCTCCTTTTAGGCTTAACGTTGGGTTAGGCCTTCCAGTTGGTCCTGATTTCTTCATGATATTTATTACACCGAATGAGGACATCAATTTTGAGGTAGGTATTGTGATGAAAATAAGTTAACTCAAATAATAAGTTCTATTATTACATTGTGAGTCTAATGTTGATTGTTGTTGTGTTGTAGGCAATTGATGCATATCTCGGAATTCTTCAAACGGCACCGAAATTTCTCAAAGTTAAACCTACTCGAGAGCTTTATACGATGTTCCAGATAGTAGATACACACTTCTTTGTAATAATCCTTTATCTTATCTTATAATTTTGTCGATTATTTGAGAAACACGCTCTCATAAGTTATTGTATTGTTTTATATAGGAAAATTACAAGCAGATTCATGACATAACGCACGCCAGAGAACTAGATCACATCAAATACAACTTCAGACCTTTAAGGGAGTATTTTCCAGGATCGTCTTTAGATTTATTGACTAGCTACGTCAATGGTGCACATCCAAAATGGGGACATATGAAACCATGGTGGAAGGGGATTGATAGTGTAAGTTAATGTTTACCTTATGTTTGGATTGTTTTAGTATTTGATCATATGTAGGTTTTGCATATATTAATAATATTCTTTATCATGTTTCAGGCAGTTGTTGACAGTGTTGTACGTTGACAGACACTGGATAGC
Source organism: Scutellaria minor (assembly GCA_954870855.1). Classification (NCBI taxonomy): domain Eukaryota; kingdom Viridiplantae; phylum Streptophyta; class Magnoliopsida; order Lamiales; family Lamiaceae; genus Scutellaria; species Scutellaria minor. Next base: position 10,514,686 of record OX940729.1, read on the forward strand.
CTGCGAAATACAGCTCACACACTGTCACATTATTCTTTTCAATAGTCTGAGACACACTTGCAACAAATTCAAGGCCCGTAGACGCTTGAAACAAACATTGCCACTATAACATGTGCTACCAGCCCTTTTAAAGTACACGACGTTCTATGATTAAAGACGATATGAGGGTCTTTTTGAGTTTCCTACTTGTGATGAGTTCGAGATGTGTACCGCAGAGGCGTCAAAGTGTTACATACAGAAGGACGACATGATCTAATATATTATAATTAAAGAAATTAATGACAATTTATTCTTCATCGATAATTTATCGACCCAAATACAGAGGGCATCTTCTTTTCGTATGGAGTTCAGAACCACACATTGAGCATTTCTTTTTTTCTTGGTCTTCACGTGACTCTTGATCACATTCTCACTACATGTGAGTATGTTGCGTGTTCGACTAGAGTATTCACCGATTAAAGGAATCCATTTTCCCTTTGGGCGGCCAGTTTGTTTTGGTTTGTTAGGAGGGAGGCATATTTCTTTACGAATGTCATTAGATACCACCCAATATTGTGGGTCGGGTATAGGGTTGACCTCTCCAGCCTACATTCCAACATAAGCAGCCACCGATTTCCTTGTAAAACTGTTTCAGAAGATTACAAAAAATCTTCAAGCTCATACCAACGATAAGAAATCGAAGCAAAGTAAATATAAGTTTATGATGGATGTTGTTACACAAACCTTATTGCCGCACATGCATGCGAGCACGGTATCAACTCCATCTGAAAAATAAAATACGTGCACTCAAATTTATCTAATTCAACGATAAAAATCTTACTCCGATCAGTAATCTTGTATTTGTGTAGTCCAAGCTTATCAACAAGCATTTGTCGTCCAAGCTTTGCATATTCACATACACAGTCATGGGCTGATTTTGTGAGAATGTTATCTCTCTCTTCAGCAGCAGTCCTTCTTCATAAAACCACTTTTCTATTATTCTTCGAGCGTACTCGAGAAATGAGTAAACAAGCAGCTTCCTCACCCAACGTAGGCGAGCATTCCAGGATTCAGCTACATTTGAGGTCATGAAGTTAAATCTTTGAACAAGACAATTAACGCGCGACCACCAGATATCTTTGGCTTTGCTTAAGGTACCGAGTGCACCTTAACTCTTCGTTGCATTCAGACTTTCCTGTACCTGTCAAAATAACAAAATCAAATATGGTGAATTTAATGGGAGTTCTGTAAGTGAATATAAACAAAAGAGCATTATTTGTTCCGCTTAAGAAAAACATACCTCTCGAATTCATCATAATCATAACAATAAGTAGCCTTCTAGAAAAATCCCACTAAATGTGATCCATGTCTGGCCAAATTTTGTTGAAGATGAAAACAACATAGACCATGAGCTACCTCTATGTATACTTTGGTGATGCTGGTACTAATGCTAACGTGTTGATCAGAAATGATAAGTAGTTGGTCGGGGGAACCAAATACATTACGAACATGTTGCAGAAACCATGTCCACGATTTATCATTCTCCATATTTCCTATGCTAATCGCGAGAGAAAACATTTGATCGTTTCCATCTTTAGTCATAGCCACAAATCCAATACCTTTATATTGACCTTTCAAATGACAACCATCAACCACAATAACCGGCTTGGAATATCTTTGAAATCCGTTAATGGAGGCAGCCAATGCAATAAATACGTGTTTGAATTTTCCATTCTGGTGGGTTTTCAAAGCTGTATATGACCCCAGATTTGTGTCTTTCAGTACCTGCAAATAAACTGGAAGCATAGAAAATGAATATTTCGGATCTCCATATACAAGCTTCATTGCATGATGTTTTGCCCTCAAAGCCGTCTTATAATTTAGACTCAAACCATAATGTTGGTTCATTTGTTGGATTATGTCTTTGGGCATGAGATTTGAGTTCTCTTTTCATAGTTGTTCAGCGTAGTACTCATCGATCAATGTAGATGGCAGTCAACATGGAGCAACATTGTTCATAAGATATGAACAACTATGCTGCAAAACACTCTTTGAGATTTTACAAATCTCATGTTTCTCGCTTGCGGTGAGAAAGAAAGTACTGTCTGTATGTCTGCATTTCAAATATCATTTGTGTTTGTCCAAATGATCAACTCAGTATTCAAGTTGATTCTCCAAATGATAGAGGCCAACTGTATTCTTTAATTTAACCTTATTGGGAAAGGTGGTTCCTTTTTCCAGACCATATGTAGATATCTAGCTCTGGTCCAGCCGACCTACTGTGGGATGCTGGAATGATGGAATCTCATGGATAAACCATTCGTAGCCTAATATGTAGGCCAAAAATTAGGCATGCTCCTCTCGTTGCTCTTCATCCAACGCATTCTCATCATTTTCATCGAACTCAAAATCATCACCCTCAATTTCTGTTCCCATTTCATCATCTTCATCAAAATTAAAAAAAATAATCAGGTCAAAATGAACTAAGAAAATTGTATGCAATATCCATTTTTAAGTGTTACCATTTCGATCGGTTACTTCTTCTTGTTTTGGACCCCGTTCATGTTCCGGTTCTGTATCTTCCAAACCATAATGAACCTCATTTTCTCCATATTCTAGTGTCGAAATATTTAAGTCGATTTTGTTGAATACACCAAAGTTAACAAGTCCTGTCTCTAAGGACCAAGGTAACCACCCACTATTTGAAGACGTCCCATCATAAGTGTTTTCATTCTCATTCGGTATAGCCCACTTCGCATGAAATCCCTTGTCGTTTTGTAGTCCAAAGGGAATAGATGAAAATTGTTGATCTTTTACGATGTTGACATTTGAGTTTGGCACCTTGGCATCAGATATAAACGGAAAACTTCTTTCACCACCTCGCCAATCAAACTCATCAAATGTATTATGTTGTTCGGGAGATTCGGGATAAGATGATCCATCTCCAATGCTACAATTTTGACTTCTCGGTGACACCAAATTATCGGGTAATCCAACATCAAGCCTTTTAAGGGAAATGAAAACAACAAGAACATCATCAATCATTGACAATATTCATTCTAAATCCGAACCATTCTTAATTTTTTTCCTCTGTAATCTTCCTTGAATCTCAACTAGTGAGTGGATTACATATCCCCAACAATTCATGTCGGTACCCACAAGTCCATGAATTGAGTACAATAAATCATAATATGTGATTGTAGAAAGGTGAATGACATCTTCAAAACCGTTAGTGTATTCTAAACCTTCCTAGTAGCCTCCATACCATACAACTACTGAGAAAGTCATATTTTCGATACTGTAAATAAAATCTGAAATTTGTCAGTTTTATATATCAAAAATAAATAAACAATGAAATAAAGAAATAAATAAGTTAAAAAGTTAATTAATTATTCCAGGATTATTAAAAAAGTTAATTACTTATTTCCACGATAGTAAAAAAAAAAACTATTACAATAATAAACTATTATAGTGAAACAATAGATTTAAGTTCATTTCAATGAATCTTAAAACACTGAATAATAAAAATATCTATAAAAACGATTTTGCATCTGATTATTCAACTGATAAATAAAGAGGCACCAAAAAAGAAATAAATTAATTATTTCATAGAAATTAAAAAATCAGTGAAACCGGAACAAAATTTAAAAAATGAAAGGCTATAACGTTCATTTTCCAACACTTGAGTTAATGGGACATTTTCCAAATTTTAATAATGTTCGATATTTTTAAAAATTCACAAATGGTGGATATTTTGTGTTAAAAGGAATTAATTTAATATATATATATATAGGGTTAAACAGACATTTTAAAAAATGTCCGTTTAACCCTAATTTATTCCATCACAATTAAAAAAAAAACTACTCTAATGGTGGACATTTTGAAGGTTCAACGGGAATTATTTTAATTCTCGTAACATAGAGGGTTAAACGGACATTTTTTTAAATGTCCGTCACTATTGGTTAAAATGTATTAGTGAATGTTTTTAATATATATATATATATATATATATTAGTGAATGTTTTTAATATATATATATATATATATATATATATTAGTGAATGTTTTTACTGTATTGGTGAATGTTAAAGTTTAACCCTAATTCATTGCATCACAATTTCATAATATTCAATTTTTACCCTAAATTCATTAATAAAGTTAAACGGGCATTTTCATATATATATATATATATATGTATGTATATATGGTTAAACTGGAATTTTGCATAATCCCTGTTTAACCCTATTAGATGCAATTTTAAAAAATTAAATTAAAACATACAATATAGAGTTAAATGGGAATTTCGCATAATCCCCATTTAACCCTTTAACGGCATATTACAATACAATATAGGGTTAAACGAGGATTTTGTATAATCCCCATTTAACCATATTACATGCAATTTTAAAAAATTAAATTAAAACATACAATATAGGGTTAAACGGGAATTTCACATAATCCCCGTTTTTTCATATATATATATGGCCATATGCGAAAATTTTAAATTATTATGTTAAAGGGACATTACAAGTTAAATGCAATAAAATAATTATGTTAAACGGATATTGTTCCAAATTAACTTGAACAATATTAAATCGAAAATTTAACTACTAAACATATCTTTAAAATATTTCGTACAATAATTCTTCAAACCTTCAAGCTACTATTCCACAAATATTGTTTTTGAGAGAATTTGTTCTTTTAAATCTCATTTGAAAATTTCTAGTGAAATTAATCAGCTTATATAGATGTATTGTGATAAAAGTACAGTAATTTTACATGTGAATAAATAGTAAAAATTAAAGAGAATAAACTTTAATTCCTGTGTAAGGAGTTGCATGACCCTTTTTCCATCAAACCTGAAAAAGTTTATGACACATTTACTATTCAGTTTTAATTTAGACAAAAAAAAAATGGTATTTTTGTCCATTTCTTATATTTGATGGTATTTTTGTCAATTTACTATATTTAATGATATTTTTATCCTAAATTATAATTTTCATGGTATTTTTGGGCATTTCCTCTTAATTTTTTCTGTCCTTTATTTCTATGATTGATAGGACTAATATTAATTTAATATTAAAAAAATATTTAAAGTTCGTACCAAATTAGTAATTAGTCTCACTTATTTTGGTGGCAGTGTGATTGATGCATGCTTTGCATTAGGAGTCAGGGCTCAACTCTTTAGGTGAGGGATAGACTGGGGTCGACGTGGCAAAGAATAAAACTTCGAGTTTCAAAGAAAGATTAATAACAATTTAAGTAAGAATAAATTATTTGAAGAATTTTTCTCATATATATTTCTTCTCTAGAAAATGCATTTCTTTTTATTGAAACTCTCTCCTGCTCGGTTTCAGAATGCAACTCCTTTTATAAAAGCTGCGTACCTAAGCTAACTTTGATTGAGGGCTCAATTATCAAGAATTTATAAGGATTGTACATTTATCAAATCAAGCTGAATATTAATATGTTAGAGTTTGGTTAGTTCCGTTTTTATAGATTCGAGTTTATTTCGAATTGAACTTTAAAAATGGAGTTCAAACTCGATTCCACTTAACTAGTAATCTCATGTTTGATAATACACAGCTCTAGATTGACTTGCAAAAAATTATTAACAAGTTAAATGAGTTTAACTCGCATAAAGTTTGTTAACAAATTCGAGTCAAGCTTGAGTTTGTTAAAAGTAGACTTAACTCAAGAAAAAAGTAAGTTTCTAATTATTAATTAATTTATATAGTTATTAGTATTTGAATTATTTTGATAAATTACAGAAAGAAATATTCAATCTTATACCCCTCCATTTCAAAATAAGTGTCGTACTGGAGTTTTTGTCATATATATATATATAAAAAGAAACATAAAAATTGAACAAATATATCCTTAACTAATCAAGGAGCTTAGGATTCAAAATTAAAAAGGTAATCAAATTAATTCCATAAAAAATGTCATATTAGATCCCTATATTTTAGCCAAGGAATATTAATAGAGATAATAAAATTAGCGAGTATATAAAATCACGAAATATTCGAGAATTGAACTAACAAATTGGGCTCACGAACTAGCTAGACTCACAAATTGGACTCACAAACATACTCAACTAACCTTATTAATCTCAAAATTCAAACTCGAATTCAACTTGAAAAAATTAACAAACGATATTCTTGAACGGCACAACTTATTTACGTCCCTAAGAATTTAGCTGCTATTAGGAGAACCGACCTCAAGCGTCCCAACTAGTTAAATTAGGTAAACAGTATGGCATTAATAAGATATGGACGTACACTTGTTTAAAAGAATTAAGAACATGATATAGATAGCTCAATTCAAAATGCATCAAGTGTTAAAAGTCAAATTGAAAACTTCCAGAAATTTTGAGGAAAGCCCTCACTAGTCTAAAAAAGGCATGAACCATAACACATGAGACAAAACGTGTTTTCCAACTGGATAACAATAACGTAGCATAAGCTGGATCGCTCCAATTACATATTAACATTTAGGGTGGGGATGGATTTATGGGGTCGCGGGGTGCAGTTGGCCCTTTTTTAGACTTTCAAAAATAATTCTTTTTATATATAATTTTTTTGGATATATTTTATTTATATCATTAATTTATAAAAATCTATTCTCTTTCATCGTAAATATTTGTCTGCTATATAAATTTTAGACCCCATTTTGTTAGATGTTTTGATAAGAAAAAAATTTATTCCCTTGAAATTAATTTATAGATCTGTCCCTGATTCAAGGGATGTTTGGATTGGACTTGACGCATCCGAATTTCAGATTTGTTCAGTCCAGTTCATGTTTGAACAAAAAATTACAATTCTACCATATTTTTGTATTTTTTTTCTACAATTCTAAATGTGAAAATGACATATTAACTATAATCATATCCTATAAAATTAATTCTTGAACAAACACAAGATTTTTAAGATCTATAGTCACAAAATGCTTTTAAATTCCAAATATAGACTTACAAAAATTACCTTAAATTCAGAATAACCATAGTTTTAGAGATACAGAGGAGATTGATTATCTAGAGAAAATTGAACCTATCTCATATTAATGTTTAAGAGGCTAAAGAAGTGACCAAGAAAGAATTGAATTGAAGTCAAATTGAGAGGGACAAGCTTATGAGACGGGTAGCCAACCAGCTGATCTTGGCTCAATTCATGAGCTCCAAAGTTTGGACCATGCATGGACCCTAATAACTTGATATAACAATAAAGCAAGACATTGACAAGCAACTATATAAACAAGGATTTTAAAATGTTTGTACAAAATAATTCTTGAAATAGAAAAAAGAATGTTGGATTAATGATAAGATTGATGGATGTAATTTTGCGTCACTATGACCAAAGTCTAGGTTAAGTGGCCCGTCCATGAATTTAAAACAAAAACTATTATTATGAGCTATAGTGCTACAATACATTGACGTCGAAAAAAAATTATTAATGAATATCGATTTGAGAAAAAAAAAAACAAAAGAAAAAAGAAAAAACCAAATATGCAATCAAATTAACTAGCAACTGTATCACCAATACAAGTACTCTTTATAATCAATATCTTTTTTCTTATCAAGAAAAGAAGTAAGCATGTTGAAATTAATAAATTATAGATAATATATATATATATATATATATATATATATATATATATATTATCTTAGTTACATGAGACCAACTTCTATTCATTTCGCTTTAAATAAAGTGTCGTTTTAAAGATCATTTTATTTTCAATTATTTATATTTTTAGATTTTTACATAACTTAATTTCAATATTAAGTACCCTATTACCATTCTCTAACTAATACTTAGAAATTTGATATGACCATTTTGATTTTCTTTGCAATTTTAAATTCTAAATTTTTTGATTAGTTAAAAATATATTTGTCAGATTTTGATATTTCTTAATTAGTTAAAAATATATTTATCCAATTTTGATATTTCTTAATTTTTGCAAAAAAAAAAAAAAGATTAGAACAATATTTAATTAAGATCAACAAATGAAATATTAAATTATTCTTTCTAAAATAAATAGGTAATATACGCAAATATATATGGTGCCTATTTTCTTTGTTCATACTTAACCATCTTATCTACAGTTTTATTCGTCAATAAATTGTGGTTGAGGAGAGGACCACTCCAACATGGAGTGGAACGTCATCTCGGTTCAACTAAATTACTTATGATACTTTGACTGCCAACAACGACAATATTTAATAAATTTTAAATTATAGCACTATATATTCTGATAACTTGTATTTTGTTTCTATAGTTTCACTTTTTTTACTTTTGCTTCTATACTCTGTTATATTTCTTGAGTTACTTACGTGCAAATCACTATTTTTTAACGTTTTGTTTTTTCATTTACAACATAGATTTTTGTCAATTTTATCATCACATATCACATTCAACTTTTTAACAATTTGGTACATGATCTGCTTTTAGGTTCTAATTGTTAATTTGGAGTCAAAAATTCAGAGGCATGTGGACAGATGATGAGGATAATTTTTAAATATTTGGATTTCACGTCAACAATTAATTGGAGTTGAAAATGACTAATCATGTATCGATTTGTTAGAAAATTGAAGGTGATGATTTTTTGTGATGAAATTGAAAGGTTGTATTGTAAATGCAAAAAAGTTAAAAGTGATGATTCATGTAATTAACCCTTATTATTTACTCTTTTGACATTTGATTTATTAACTTTTGCTCACATTTTTATTTTTCTTCTTTTGCCTCATGCATTTTCATTTTTCTTTGACTTTTTCAATACTTTGTTGTTGAAAGAAAACAAATAATAAAAATAAGAATGCAGAGAGCAAAATATTAGAAAATTAAAGTTAAGGGATCAACAAAATATGCATTCTTCCTATTATAAGTTATGAAATACACAAAAACTTCTGTGCAACTGGTGCACCAGTTGCACGGATACCTTTATGTTATAAATGTAGTACCTTTATGTACAAATATCTGTACCTTTTAAAATGAACATGCATAAAGGTATTATATTTATAACATAAAAGTACTACATTTATAATATAAAGGTATCCGTGCAATTGGTGCACCAGTTGCACAGAAGTGTTACTCAAATACGAAATACTATATAAGGTTTTATGAGGCTTTCAATTAATGGTGTAAGTGTTATCGATATTGGTCCATTGCACTTGAAATTTCAACAATTGGATTATAAACTTTTGATCTTCATATATAATTGACTAACTTGTTACTGGTCAAACAAGTTATCAAGTTAAAAATGAGGCATCCAAAATCCAACAAGTTGATAAGACTTTGGAATGGACTTTTGAGTATAAAAGTTAATTTGCGATATTTTTAAATGTTTGAAACTTCTTAAATCACATTTAGAGGTTACAAACAATGAGATTATATGATTTCTCAAGAAATATTTAATATATAGGAAGTCCATTTTTTCAAATGGATTTCCATTTGAAAGCATTTCCAAATGAAGATCTTTACTTCATTTGAATCTATTATTAAACAAATATAATTTAAGATCCATATTACTATTTTCCCAGTTTTGTAGAAAAAAATAATACTAGAAGAAAGGAAGAAAATATCAATTTCTTAGTGCTTATATAGTCTCGTGCAAAACACAGCATAAGTTTATTTCCGTATCCCAACTAAGATTCTACACCTTTGAAGTAGAAATGAGTCTTGTTTCAACATATATAAGAATATTTGCTATTGCCATTTTAATATACAAAATATGTTTTTTATTCATTTATTAATATAAGAAAATATGATTTTTCTCATTTTCATTTAAAAGATCAAAATACTTGGGAAAAAGGTAAAATTGTTGTTTCCTTATTTGCTTAAATCAAATTGAAGGGTAATTTTATTCAAAAATAGAAAATAGATATAAAACATTTTTACTAAACATAGATGGGTAGAACATCCACCAAATTCTATTAATCATGTTACTCGATAGTTTATACTTTACACTACTTTTTAAGTAAGAATTACTATATTTCAAGCAAAAAGTAATACTTTGATCAAGTTTTACAAAAAATAATAAATAATACTTTCTGAATATATCACTATTTTTCACGCTAAGAAAAAAAGTTTGAAATTGGATTGACCGCATTGACCCATCCATAAACCATCTATAATGATATGATTTAAGTTTAAAAATAAGTTAGAGAAGCACATAATTAATATGTAAATGGAATTTTGTGGATTTACGAGAAAGCCCAAATTAAGTGAAATATCAACATGTATAATAATATTAAAAAAATGATAATTTGTTTGTCGTAAGCTGCTTAACGTCTTCAAAATATATATTTGGTTGGTAGAATTGTTACAACAGCTTTGGACAAAATCTTTATATAACGACCATTATTTTCATTTTTTTTCTAATTAATTAGTCTTAGATTATTTTAATATTGGTGTTTATGGATGCAAGGAAAAGTATGTGGGTAAATGTAAAACAATATTAAATGTACCTAAAAAAAAGAAGCACTTGTTCGGGATAATTAATTGTCTTTTTAATTTTAACCATAAATATTAACTATATTCTATAGTGATCTGCAGGAATTGTGTGCACATGTTTCGGAATGGTAATTTGAGACTCTAATTAGAAACAATTCCGCAAATTAATCAAATGTCAATTGTGATGAAATTTCTAACATGTTCAGTATTCAAAATTTTGCCACATAATAGTCATATGTGACAATTATTTTCCAAACTAACAAAAATATAAGGATATATTTAATAAAAAGGTAAAAAAATTTAAAAATCTAAAAAGTTTATTTAAATAAATAATAACATAATATAATAAATCTGAAATAATATATAAAATAAGAAAAAAAATGAATAATCCTATTAAAATATATATTATTTAAATAAATAAAAAATCAATTTATCAAAAATGATCTAAAACAGAAAATGGAAAATTTTATAAAAAAAAATATAAGATTTATTTAAATAAAATATTTCAGTTTTATTTTACTTTTTAGATAATTTTCATATGTATTAAATTATTTTCGAATTAATTTAAGTGCTTTTTAATTAGGTTTTCAGATTTTGATTGTGTTAAATTAGTTTTAAAATTTTATTACTTTTTATTTATTTTTAAATAATTTCTGGATTTCTTGTAATCATTTCTAGATTTCTTTGATTACTTTGGATCATTTGTGATTTATTAGACTACTTTTTGATTCACATTAAAAAAAAAAAAAAAGTTTTGAGAACTATTTGATTTATTTAAATTAGATTTTAAGAAATTCTGTTCTAACTTTCAAATTTAATTGACTATTACGTAACACTTACGGTATGATTGGTATGATGGAATGAAATGAACTCAAGAATGTAATGAAGATGGGAAAGAAATGGTATAAAAATATTGATTCTTGTGATTGGTATCACAAAGGAATAGGAAATGAATGAAATAATCATTATAATTATATTTTATGATTGATAACTATAAATAAAATGTATAATAAATAATCATTATAATTACATTTTATGATTGATAACTATAAATAAAATGTATAATATTAAATCAATCTTTATTTGACTAAATTACCTTCCACTATAATTTTATTTAATATTCATATTCAATATGTCACTCGAATTTAAAATATTTGGCATATTTAAATTTAAAAATAATTTTTTTTACAGAAAATTAATCATTGTACTAATATTAAGATATATTATATTTATATATTTTATTTTTAAATTTTATTATTAGTTTACTATTTTTGTATTATTTACATATTCTTAAAGTAGTTAAATAATAATAATATATTTTTTATATTTTTTTATTAATTATTCTATATGATTTTATATTATTAAAATCCTAATATCTTATTTATATTTCTAAAAAGATATAAATAAATATTTTAGTTACAATTTATTTATTTATTTTTAAATAATCTATTATCTATACTAATATTCATTTATCTTATTTATATGTATTTACAAATATATATATATATATAGATAAATCTTATATCAGAACTAAAATTATTTGTATTATTAAAATTATATTCATATTATTTTATTATGTTTTTAAGTATTTATATTTATTAATTATTTTTATACTATTTATGTATTTAATTTTTTTTTGCTATATTTTATATTTTTATTTTAAATTATTAGTTATTATTTTATATTTTTTTTATAAATAATTTAATATTATTTACGTAATTTTATATAATAATTCAACCTTGGGAAGTTAATTTATGAAAACATAAAATAAATAATGATAATTGTCAAAATTAATAAAAAAACATTCATTTTCTTCAAGACAGGAATACGTAATATCATGGGGGTTGGAAGGAATGATCATTCCCTCATCCATGGTAATACCAATTATAAAACATATCAATCAAATGAATGAGAATGAAGGTAAGAATGATGATTCTATTCCCACCCCATTCTCACATACCAATCACGTCGTTATAGATTCTATTAAATTATTTTCTAGATTTATTTAAACAATTTAAGATTTTATAATAATTTTCATGTTTTTTTTTTCATAATTGCCACATATGACGGTTAATGTGAAAGTGAAGCATGTGACGGCATGATGCTACAATTAAGCATTTTCAGCAATTTGAAACAATTGGCTAAAATTATCTCACTATCTCTATATATATAAAAGTAAGGTCACTTATGCCACATATCAAACTTACATTATTTTGACATTAAATATGATTAATTAATAACTTTAAATTTTATGTTACAAAAAAAATTACTAAATAATTTAGAAATATTGACAATATAAAAGTAAGACCACTTATGACACATGTCAAGCTTACATTATTTTGACATTAAATATAGTTAATGACTTTAAATTTTATGTTACAAAAAAATAATTACTAAATAATTTAGAAATGTTGACAATATTTATCTAAATAAATATGCTAGGCTTCAATATAAAAATTATTTTCATATTTGAAATTAGTTAAATTTAAAATTTTGAAGAAAAAGTATAAATAAATAAATAAATAAAAAGAAAAATGCTAAAGTAAAGATGAGTTTATTGAAAATGATTGTTCAAACTTTCCATTTAAACTTATTAATTATTAAAAAATTGAATTATTCTTTTTTTTTAATCTATGTTTTAAAATAAACTATAAAATTAATTTGTGAAATTTTGACTTTCATTATTTAAAATTTAATTTAAAATAAAAAGGGAGGGTTGTTATTTATGTTAACAATAAAAAGCAAACTAAAAGTGATGATTGGTGGGTTGAAGATATAATAGGCATATCAATATATATATATATATATTATTTTTAAAATAATAAATTATTTATGATTCTCTACAAATGCAACATATTTCGACAATTAAATAATTATTTAATCATATTACGTTATATTTAATGTTGTGATATTTATTGCACAAATCATAAATTTAATTTTACTGTATAAATAATATTTAAAATTTTCTAATTTTACCAATTTACTTTATTTTTAATTTTTTTTAATTTTACCAAATTTACTTTTTTTTTTTAGAATCTTGTCTATTATACAGGTCCTACGCTAGTACTTTATATTTTATACTACTCAAAATGTGAAACCCCTCTATATTGTTATGAGTAGAGCCATCAAAATGGGCTGGCCCGTTGGGTCAACCCACCCCACACCGCTAAAAGGGAGGGTTGGGCCAAGCATTTAGGAGCCCGCCAAAAAGTGGGCTTAAACGGGACAGGCTAGCCCACGGGCCAAGTTTGTTGGCCCGCCTTAAAAAAATTATTTTTTTATTTTACACATGTATGAAATATGTATAATAGTGATATAAATTACCATCTAATGCAAGTAATGATATTTAATATATTAAATTTGGTCACTTATTTATATTAATGAAAGAATTTTACAGAAATTTCTTATTTTTATAATGTTTTTTTTATTTTACATGTAATCAATGCATATAAGGTTGAGTAAAGGGTAAAAAATATTATAAATATTATCTTTTTTCTTTTAGAAAAGAAAAATTAAAAATTAAAAAATTAAAAATTCAAGTGGGCTGGCCCATCTAGCCCGCGACCCACCGGTGGGTTGGGCTGGATTGGGATTTGGAGGCCCGCCAAATAAAAAGTTCATCCCATCCTGTCCCGTTAAAGAGTGGGTTAAGGTCGGTAGTGAGTCGGCCCACCCCTCTGGCCTGTTTTGACAATACTAGTTATGAGGAATTAAAATAGATAAGTATCCCTCCTTGTTTCCATGGAAAAATAAAAAAAGAAGAGTGTCTTGCATAACATCGTCATGAATTACAATTCGTGAAATGAGGCATGTCTGATCATACATAAAAAAAATATTATATTTCGTGAAACGAGTCAGGTCTGGTCATACATAAAAAATTATATAATATTTTTTATATATATTAGGTTATATTTTTCTATATCTTATGTAATATTTTTGTATTATATTATATAGTATATGTACATAATACAAAGATATTATTTGATATATAGATAATTAAATATTACATAATATATACAAAAAAGTATTACATGTTGCACGACTCACATGCAAGGGAGAAGAACATGGGGATCCATGCATTTTTAACAGCGCGACCTGACCTAATTCGGATCATGTATCCTATAATACAAAAACATTTTCTGATATACATAAAATATTATTTAATGCACATAAAAGTATGTTGAGATATTTCTAACTAGGTTTTGATGAGACAATGTAATATTAGTTGAGACTTTAGAATACCCATTTACCACGTTTTTATATGTGGTTTATAGCTTAATAAGTTTATCTTTCTAAATCATATATGTAAAGTTGTAAAAATCAGAAAGATAGAGAAAGTTGATCATAACAGGTTTGTGGATCATAAGAAGACTTGAAAACTGATTTTCAATAAGGAAAGTCAGTAAGCTGAAGAAGTAACCAGGATCAAGAAGCTGGGTCAATAAGCAGCAACAGATAGCAGTAAAGAAAAATCAGAAAGTTGATTACAGGATTCTGAAACAGGAAGCTGTTCAGGATCAGGAAGTTATCGCAGGTCAGGAAGCTGACTGCAGGATTCTGGAACTTGAAGCTGTTCAGAGTCAGGAAGCTGACTGCAGGTTTCTGGAATAGGAAGCTATTCTGAAATAGAAACCTGACGTAGAACAGAAAACGGCTACTGCAGCCTAAGCAGCAAACTGTAAGTCTTTTTAACCTATTCAATGCAGTACAAGGAATATATTGGATACAATACGAGGATTGATTACTGTCAAAGTTACCAATAGATAGAAGTTAGCAACGAGCCAATGAGGTGATGCCACTTGGACAGCAGCTCTGCAAAGGTACTATAGCTAGAGTATGACGTCATTAATGTGGATTAGAGTAGGACATGCTCTAAATCCCAGATCTTCTAAGATGCATTTAATGCGAAGATTTGAAGATCAATTTGAATTGCAAAAAGGACAATGCCTCTCTTCAACGGGCATTTTCCTATGGATATAAATAGAAAGTAAAGAGGATTGAGAAAACTACTGAACACATTGCGAATTTTCTTAAGCAAACAAACTCTCAAGCTATTCTCAAGCTTTCCAAGTTCAGTCACTCAACCTTCTGAAGCAATCATTCAAGCATTCGATCTTTCAAGTTTAAGGTTGTCTTCGTATTGCACCAATTGAAGAAAAATCATATATTTTTAATCATTTGTTGTGTGTTGGGTTGTTTTAGTTTAGTGTCCTTAGTTGACAGAATTAGATCCTTGCTAAGTGTTAGTCTTGTGTAGGCTTATAACTTTGTGTGAGTTTTGTACTATGTGTGAGATAGTGTTTAAGAATCCTTGGATTCTAGTAGATTAACTTGTTTGGAAGAGGTTTGTAAAGCCGTTTCTTGTAAAATAATTTAGGCCTAACAAAGTTCCTCCTTATGAAAGTGGACGTAGAAGGATTACACCACCTTCGAACCACTATAAACCCTTGTGTGGTTACTGCTTTGATTACTTGTTGCATTGCATTTTATATATATCTATCTTGCTGCATTTATCATAAGCATACTGCCAAAAAGATTGCATTAAAATCATTCTTGTGAAAGAAAACTATTTATCAAAAGAAACTCTATCTTTGTTTATTCCGCTGCATACTGTGATATCGAGTCAGGAACCTGAAACAGCATACTGCCAAGTTTCTAAGTCGAGTCAGGTTACTGCTTCTTTGTAGAATTAGGAACCTCTCACATATAAGTTTTAAAAACACAAAATAGATAGAGGTTCATTCACCACCCCTGAACCTCTAACCACTTGGGACCAACAAGTGGTATCAGAACGAGTTGGGTTAAAAACCAACTTGACTGGTAACCTACCCAGATCCATCTGTTTCTGTTGGATAAACCGTTTTTCTTTTCATAGACCAAAATACACATTCTAGCATTAGCATAGATTTTTCAAATCACAAGCTACCTATGTTTTCAATAGATGAGTATGATGACTGGAAGATTCGCATGAAAGCCCATTTATTGGCCATGCACGATGAGATGTGGTATGTCATAATTGAAGAACAACCAGTCATCTACAAAGTAAACCCTAACTTTATAAGACAGCAACGCGAGCAAAGACGAGCTGAGAAAGCTGCAGCAGCAGCTGAGGCAGCAGGAGGAGAGGTCGAGGGTGCAACAATCTTCGATGATGAAGTCGATGTGCCTCCAGGGTTCGGCCCACAAGATGCTGCACCAGCATATAAGAGACCTCCTCCACCAGCGGAGTATATTATCAAAGCTAGACATGGATATACTCCTGAAGAAAGAAAACGAGCAAACCTGGACAATGTAGCCAAAAATACTTTATTTCTCACGCTGGATAAAGGTACATTCAGCAAGGTGAAGAGCTGTAAGACAGCTAAGGATATTTGAGAAAAGCTAAGGTTAATCTGTGAAGGCAATGAGCTTGCCAGAGATAATAGGGTTACCAAAGTTACACAACTATATGAGCAGTTTACAATGAAACCTGGAGAAACCTTAGAAGAGCTTGATCAGAGATTCACAGCCATCATTAGTGAGTTTGTAGAACACAAATGTGCTGAAAGCCTTACCCTACGAATGACACAGTAAAGAAACCGCAATGAGAGTCTCACTGAATCTCAGCGCGATGAGCACCTTTGACCTGTTCTCAAACCTCAAGGCGTTCGAATTTGATATTGAACGTAGGAAAAAAGAGGTTGAAGGATCAAGTGTTAAGGTTACAGTACTTACTGGTAGGGCACAAGATACTGCCACTACAAGCAGCAGTAAGCTAAAGAAAAAGTAGAAAGAAGTGCTTGCTGAGGAAGCTGATGAAGAGATGACACTCTTACTGAAGAAGTTTTAAAGGTTCCTGAAGATCAATCACAAAGAAAACAACTTCAAAAAGAAGCCTCAGACATAAGAAAGAAGTCCCCAGGTAAGACCTACACAACAAGCAAACACAAGTTTTTCTGACTTGTGTTATAACTGCAGGAAACCTGGTCATTTTACCAGAAACTACCCCCACCCTCAAGTACATAAGTATACTGAGGATGAGAGGGTGCAGATGAGAGAGAGAATGAGGGATGTCAAGAAGAAATTCAGGGCTCTTCTTAGTGAAGCTGAAGCTCTTAAAGCAACAAGCAGCTCCAAAGAAGAAGTCAAGAATGACTGTTCATCCGAGAGCGATTCTAACAGCTCTACCTCCGATGAGGAAGCATTGTTTTGCTGCCTCATAGCCAAGGATTGTGAAGACAGTGAAGATGATGAGGTAACCTCACTATCTCTTGACATTTCAAGTACTGAAAAACTGAGCATGATCGAGTCTTTTAGACAGATCATGAGTGACTTTGAGCAGATTAGTTCAGCTCATGAAGAACTCAAAGAGAAAAACCTCCAGCTCAAGAGTGAACAGGTTGTACTGAAGGAACAAGTTACTGACCTGGATTACTTCAGTACACAATGCAATGACCTCAGAGCTGAGGTCTCTAAGTTCAAACAACTGGTTACTAAGCTAGAAATTGAGAAAACTGAATTACAAAACACAATTGATGTGTATAGCAAGTCAGCAAGTAGAACATAAGAATGTATCCTGGAGACCTAAAATGTCTTATCAGGAAATGGCTAGGATACTGTGCCAGCACTTCTAAAAAACCTG
Source organism: Scutellaria minor (assembly GCA_954870855.1). NCBI lineage: Eukaryota > Viridiplantae > Streptophyta > Magnoliopsida > Lamiales > Lamiaceae > Scutellaria > Scutellaria minor. The sequence continues at coordinate 10,532,734 of OX940729.1, forward strand.
CCAATACATCCAAAGCTGGAAATTTTATTCAAGCTCGAGTCTCCTATACTTGAGAACTACTTCCAATCAATGGAAGCTTGAACAAAGCTAGTACACTGGATAAGGGAAAGAAGCTCTTGTTGCAGAAGAAAGACAGTAAGTCTGCAAGGAACCTTAGAAAACAGCATAATCAGTATGCTGCAAGTAGGAGAAGAATGCAACAATCTTCCAAGTTTCAGCAAAACCTCGAACCCTTGTATACCAAGATACTCTTATCTAAATTCCAAAGAGTCTATGCTCAGAAAAGGTATAAAGGAGTACATTCCTCAAATAGGAAGCACAAAACCTGGAAACCTCCAGTTCACACACATCACAAACAGTATCCTGCAAAGGATACTAACATGAAGAGAACCACTAAGGCTTATGGTAAACCAATTACCATAAAGCAGGTGTGGGTTCCAAAAAGAACTAACCTCCCAGGACCCGTACTTGTATAGGTACCTAAATCTACCTGATTTACTTGCAGGTACAATTGGCAGGAAGCAGTAGTGATATATGGTATATTGACAGTGGTTGCTCCAAACATATGACTGACAACAAGACTGGATTAAGAGACTTCCAACCATGCAAAGAACCCAAGGTTGTCTTCGGAGATGACTCCAAAGGAAGCACCAAGAGAACATGAAGCTTAATCAGAGGTAATGCAAGTATCAGTGATGTTTCATATGTCAAAGGGCTAAAGTATAACCTCCTGAGTATCAGTCAGTTTTGTGACAAATGATGTTCAGTGGAGTTCAACCTCAACAAGTGTTTGATCAGAGACAACAAAATAAATGAGGTTAAACTTACTGGAACTAGGAGAGACAACATCTATCTTATTGACTGGAGTTTAACAATGCAGCCAACATGTTTTATTGTAAAGAGTACTCCTGAGTGTAGTTGGTTATGGCACAAGAGAATGAGCCATTTGAACTTCAAAACAATCAACAAGCTAGCAAGGAAGAACCTGGTGAGAGGTCTATCTGATGTTTCTTACAAAAATGAGAATGTTTGTGGAACCTGTCAGAAAGGTAAACAAGTAAGAAGCTCTTTCAAGGATAAGATTCAGAGATCCTCCAACAGGATACTGGATCTTCTACATATGGATTTATTTGGACCAGTGGAGCCTGTTAGTGTAAGTGGAAATAAGTATTCCCTGGTGATTGTTGATGATTACTCTAGATTTACTTGAACCATCTTCTTGGCCAAGAAATCTGAAACCCAAAACAGGCTGTCAGAATTCATGAAAAGGGTGCAGAATGAGAAGAGCTTGAGCATTGTGAAGATAAGATCTGACAGAAGGACTGAGTTCACAAACAAGTTCATTGAGAAATATTGTTCAAAGAATGAAATCTGTCATGAGTATTCTGCAACAATGACTCCTCAACAGAATGAAGTTGTAGAAAGGAGGAACAGGACTTTGAAGAAAACTGCAAGGACAATGATTCCTGATGTTGCAATACCTAAGAGATTTTGGGCTGAAGCAACCAGCACAACTTGTTACACACAAAACAGATGCCTGATCAACAAGGACCATGACAAGACTCCCTATGAGGTATGGTATGGTGTAACACCTAACATTTCACATTTGCATATCTTTGGATGCATGTGTTACATTCTGAATAATGGAAATGAGTACCTGAAGACTTTTGATGAAAAATCTGATGAAAGAGTATTCTTGGGATACTCTCCATTAAACAAGGCCTTCAGGATCTTCAACAAGAGAAGTTTGGTTGTAGAAAAGTCGATTCATGTGGTGTTTGATGAACCACATTATGATACTGCTGAGCTGGACAAACTAAATAAAGATGTGTCCAAAATGAAGATTAAAGATCAAACAGTAAGATACATTGATGGAGTTCCAGTACCTATTGAAGAGGTTACTGCAAGTAGTTCACAGGTTATAGCACCCGGGAATACAATAGCACAGGATGCTGGACAGCAAGCCGACAAGATTCAGCAGACCAACAGTAACCGCAGTCAGGATATTGCAAATCAACATGTTACTGTCCAGCAACCTGCTTTCTCTTTTGAGCCTGATAGGATATGGCTCAAAAATCACCCAAGAGAACTTTTGATTGGAAATATCAATGAAGGCGGGAGAACAAGAAGATCAAGACCTCAAGAATCACTGTTCACATGTTTCACATCACAAGTTGAACCTAAGAGTATTGAGGAAGCTCTTGAGGACAGTAACTGGATTCAGGCCATGCAGAAGGAGCTGAATGGATTTGAAAGGAACCAGGTATGGAGATTGGTTCCAAGGCCTAATCACCAAGGAGTTATTGGAACTAAGTGGGTGTTCAAGAACAAGCTAGATGAATCTGGTACTGTGGTCAGAAACAAGGCAAGATTAGTGGCTAAAGGATACTGCCAACAAGAAGGTACAGATTTTGATGAGACCTTTGCCCCTGTTGCTAGGCTTGAAGCAATAAGGATATTTCTGGCCTATGCTGCTCACAATGACTTCAAGGTTTATCAGATGGATGTGAAGAGTGCATTTCTGAATGGATTACTATCTGAGGAAGTATATGTGGAACATCCATGAGGTTTTGAAAAATAGGCAGAAGATAAGGTATTCAGATTGGAGAAAGCTTTGTATGGATTAAAGCAAGCTCCTAGAGCTTGGTATGATACACTGTCCCTGTATCTCTTGGAGAATGGATTTCAGAAAGAGACAGTAGACAAGACTCTCTTCAGGATACAGGATGGAGACAGTATACTGCTTGTTCAGATCTATATAAATGATATTGTCTTTGGATCCACAAACAAGGATTTGTGTAGAAAGTTCTCAATACTCATGCAAAGTAAGTTTGAGATAAGCATGATGGGTGAACTAAGCTTTTTCCTTGGTCTACAAGTGAAACAACTACAAAATGAAACTTTCATTAATCAAGCCAAGTATACCAAAGAGTTGATCAAAAAGTTTGGAATGGAAAGTGGATCATCTATAAGCATACCTATGGCCACATCTATCAGTTTGGATAAGGATGAAAATGGAAAAGATGTGGAGATTACTAAGTATAGAAGACTTATTGGATCCTTACTATATCTAACAGTAAGCAGGCCAGATATAGTATTTGCAGTTGGAGTTTGTGTAAGATTTCAGACAGCACCAAAGGAGTCACATCTTGCAGCAGTGAAAAAGATTATCAAGTATCTGAAGGGCACTCAAGATGTTGGTTTATGGTATCCAAATGAAGGAGGATTCAACCTCAAAGGATATTTAGATTCTGATTTTGTAGGTTGCAAGATTGGCAGGAAAAACACAGACTTGTTTCTTGGTTTTGCATGAAGCAGACATCGATTGCAACATCAACTGCCGAAGCTGAATATGTAGCTGCAGGAAGCTGCTGTGCACAGATTTTGTGAATTCAACAACAACTAAAGGACTATGACATCATAGAGAAGGAAACTCCCATTCTATGTGATAACACAAGTGTCATTGTCATAACCCACAATCCTGTCTTCCACTCTAGAACGAAACATATTGATGTAAGACATCATTTCATTAGAGATCATGTGGAGAAGAAGGATATTGCACTGGAGAAAGTGCATACTGACATGCAACTTGCTGACATATTCACAAAACCCTTGTGTGAATCAAGATTTTATATGTTGAGAACTGAGCTTGTGATAATCAAGCTTTGATAAGTAAAGATATATAAGTTCCTTAAGTAAGGGGGAACTTATTCAGTTTTTTTAAATTCTCAGCATTGAATTTATTAAGTCTTCAGTATACTGGAACAAGATACTGCTTTTCATATAACAGGATTCTCTAACAGTATTCAGTCTCAGGATACAACAAGTAACAATAGGTTACTGCAACATGCTGCTAAAAACAGTAATTAGAAACAGGATACTCCAACAGGTTTCTGATATAGGTTTATGAGACAGGATACTGCAGGTTGCATACAATATTTATTAATATCAACATTCATTAAACTACAACATCGTACTAGGAATAGTAACCTCAACCCAATGATTAAGTGCGACACTTTGACAACTACATTAAATGCAAAAATCATCTTTTCAGAAGAAAGAGAAAAAAACGCGGTTCAACTTCTGACACGATCTTAGTAAAATATCAGATTTGCCCCTCCGTCATTTAGTCTTAACCATAGATTCAAGAGCGTCTCTTAAGTTTTTAATCAAAATCGTTGATCAGCTTGAACTTGAATTCACATATAAACCGCCAAAACACTCATCTTCCTCTCTACGCTTACACTATTCTCACTTTCAAAGTTCCTAACTCTCTGCAAATCTAGTTTCTATTTCTCTCTACTCTCTCAAGCTTTTCTACAGATTCTAATGGCAGTTTCAAGGGAGACGAAGGTTGTTGAGGGAAGGATGGTTAACACAGAGGTTCTTTTGGGATTTGAGCCATCCTACGATGACAAGGATCTCATTGCTGAGATTTGGGATCATATTTGCACGAGCAAACTTTCTGGGCTCCTCACCAACTCCTATAGCAGACTATCTACCCAGTCAGTGAAGAAATTCTATGCTCACCCCAAGCTATCTAAGAGCGGCAAAACCATCAAGTTCTGGATGAATATTGATGATGAGTTTGGGTATACTCTCACTGCCAAGGACATTGGTGATGTCTTTGGTATCTCATATGAAGGGATGACCTTCTCTGATCTGGAGAGCTATGGAACAGATCTTCTTGAGAAGAGCTGGAGGCTGTTCCAAGAAGGACTATTAAGGAGATGATGATAGGAAACTTCGAGAAGAAGCTGTTCAAACCCGAGTTTGAGTTCCTATATGACGTCTGCGACTTTGCTGTTGAGGGCAAATGTGGGAGCTATGATAAGTGCACAAACTTCAGATTGTGTATAATGACTGCGATTATTCATGAGAAGACAGTCAACTGGGGAAAGTTTGTCCTCAAAAGGTTATGGAAGGAGACCATAAAGCCCACACACATGACACACATAGGAGGAGCTATGGGATTGTCATCTCCTCCATACTATTCAAGAGAGGCATCTCACTGGAGAGCCCTGTGTCAATCGGTCCAGGTTGATATTTGGGAGTGAAGAAGAGTTTTCCCAAGGGCAAGAAAGAAGAGAAGAAGCCCAATAAGAAGCTTGCCGCCAAGCCCAAGGGTGCTGATACCAATTTCGATGACTCTGGCGATGATAATGATAAGCCAGTGAGGAAACTGGTGACCAAAAAAGCACTATTGAAGAAGTAGACGGGGGCAAAAAAGGTTGTTGTCCCCTTGATAGCACCTTCGGATACCGCAACTCTAGTTCCTGAGTTGCCATTTGAAGTTGTTGAGAAGGCTTTAGTGTCTTTTGAGCAGGCAGCAGGACAGGTTGCTGCTCTAGATCTTCTAATTCCTGAGGAGGATCCTCTAGTTTCCAAGAAGGATCCTGTTGTTGTCCAGGATGAATAGGTTGCTGCTCTAATGATCCAGGTTCCTGATGAATCTAACGAGGAGGTTGCTGAAGAGGTCCCTGCCCCAAAGAAGAGAAAGAGGCTGGTCAAGAAAGTTGACAGCTCCTACAGGAGGAGATGGCTGGGCGAGAAGAAGGAGTTGAAGGAGATTGACATCCTTAACAGGGTGGAAGACTCCATTAACTCAATCAGTGCTGAAGATGTTGAAAGGGCAGTGACCAAATCCGCAAACTCCATCTGGAGGAGGTTTGTCATTGCCTATGAAACTTGGAGATTGAAAAGGTTAGGTGCAGCAAGGGAATTGATAGTGTGGGAGGACTAGTTCGAAGTTCAAGATATTATTCTCTCATGGATAGACAATTTTCTAGATGAAAATACTCATCTCCCCAATGGACTTCTACCTTTCCTCGTCGAAGATTACATCAATCTTCAGGCTGATGTTATGATTGTCCTTATTTAAGAAAGACAAGAAAAGCTGAATGCCCATTGGTCAGCTAAGCATGATGAGGAGATGATGAGGGAGTAGTCGATGAAGGTAGAGACAAACACGTTGATGAGCCTCAGTATTGAGACTGTTAGGATCTCATCAGAAATGGAGCTGGCGAGAGCTTAGTTAGCTACCTGTTCGGAGAAAGAAGCTAACAGGAAGATGCTGCAGCAAGGGATTGAGGCAATCAGAGCTCAATTCTATCAACCCCCAAGAGTGCTGCAGCTAGGGGAAGAAAGTTCAAAAGCTGCAGAGACTCATGATTCTCCAACTTACTCAGGATCTTCCTCTATCACTCATCTCGATACCATGGATTCTAATGTACAACTACTTGACTACCCGGTTTCCTCTGCTCTTAATGATGAATCTGTTGAGAGGAAACCATCACCTATCATCCATGGTGTTTGTGCATCAATCGAGATGAAGCATGCCGATAAAGTAGTCCCAAAGGAAGTTGCAGAGGCGGGACTCCCTATACTGGCCGAGGTAGCAGTATAGTATGCTGAGTAGGAAGGAGCTCAGGTTGCTGCTAAAGGAAAGACAGAAGCAGCAACTAATGATGAGCTGGTTATAGAACTCATCTACTTGGCGCTTGACAGAACTGATCCCAACTTTCTTACCTATCAGGTTCTGCAAGCTGCCGCCAATAGGATTGCTGAGGCCAGTCTCACTACTGATGCAACTGAGGGGGAAGTTGATGATATTCTAATTGTTGAAGCAACTACTGACATTGTACATAATTCTGAGGTTAGTTAAGTTGCTGATGAAACAATTGAGGAGTTACTAAGGTGACTGAAGCTGCATCTATTCAAGTAGCTCCAGTTACTAAGGAAGCAACAGTTAAACAGGTTGCTGCAGTATCCGATGAAGCAACAGTGGTGCCTGACCAGGTTGCTGATGGTAGTTAAGTTTTTGCCGAAACTATTTTGCAGGTTGAGGATCCTGAGATAGCTGTTGAGACAGCTTCTCCGAAGAAGATCTCAGGCTCGGATGCTATTAAGACAGCTCCAGCGGAGGATTTAGAAGGAAATAAAGATAAGGATGATGTGCCTACAAGAGACAAGGAACTTGTTGTTGTTGCTCCTGCTCCAGATGATAGTGATGACTCATCAAGCTCAGATGATGATGAACCAGAGGATTCTCCTCTATACAAAGAACCTGGAAAGATCAAGATGATAATAAATGAGAGAATGAGATATGAAGCTGAGCAGAAGGCGTGGAGAAAACAACAAGATAAAGAAGAAATGAGTCAGCCCTGGTACCTTATACTCATCAGGGATCAGTACCAGTGGTTGAGGTTGAGACTCCTTCTAACTCTAATGAAATTTCTCTTCATATTATGGATGTTGTTCGTGGGCTTATGAGGACTATTGAAGTACATGAGATGAATATGGCCGCCAGTATCCAGAGCAATGATAGGAAACATTCATCTTCTATGGAAGAAATGAGGAAGGAGTTGTCTGAACTCCCTGCCAAGATAATGAAGAAGATGAATGATGAACTCAATACTCATCACAAATCCAAAACTAAGTTTGAGCGTGAACAGAAAACTACATCTGATGCTCTGAAGAAGTCTGTTGATGATATGCAGAATAGTCATTCTGCTCAAGGCTTAGCCATGGGTAATATGCAAGAAAATATCTCCTCCTAGGGTAGTGATATTACAAGTATCAAGGATAGGATCCTGAATCCTGAGATGCTTGTGGAAGAGATTAGGGTTATTTTGATGAAAGTCTACTCTGCTGAAGTTGCTGAAGTTACCAACCGAAGAGCTACCAATACGCTAAAAATGGGAAAGGTAAGCAGAAGCAGAAACAGGTAGATGAACCCGATGTTGTCATGGTTGAGACCACAACTAGGGAGATAGATGAAGAAAAAGAAGAGGAAGAAGATAAAGCTACTTTGACCAGTCTCAAGCGTAAAAGATCAGATACTGGACATGGTCAGGGTATAGAGCCAAAAAGAAGAAGAAATGATGATGATGATGATAATGCAGGTACTGTGGTTGATGGGTCCCAAACAACAAGCAGCACTGCATTGATACAGGTTGCTGCTGTACCTTCTAAGCAAAGATCAAGTAGGCAGCAAACTGTAAGAGGTTGACAACAAGCTGATCCTAATGTCAAACCTTACATGGCTGATGTTGTTGATCCAAGTAGGAGGCTAAGCGAAGATAGATGGAGACAACTGAAAGCTGCTGATGAAGAGAGAAAGAAGAATAAGGAGAATGAATAGATTTCCAGACTTGGAGTGGTTGGAGCAGGTAGATCCAGAGCTGATATTATAGTTGACTCTACTTTGCATTCTTTTCCAGATCAGGAAGCTCCAGATTTCGATAAGGATTCGGTTCCTACAGAGGTTTTGGTGCTGCTGGATCAGAGACCTGAGAGCATAAGCCACTACTAGGATTTAAGTATCTTTGATCAAGTATACTTGCCCAGGAACAGGAATCCAACTTTTGATGAGCTTACAAAGTTTAAATGATCAGAGTACTGGAGGTATTTTCGAAATCTCTTAAAGCATGGTTACTTCAAAAAAATTTCTTCTTGTGAGAAAGCACTGAAGAAGTATGAAGAGCTAGCAAGAGAAGGAAAATTGGACAGGTAGCTTACTCTGATCGACAAAGTAAAGAAAAGATAACAGGTTCCTTACTGCCAGGATTATTGGCTTAGATGGATACATGTTCCTAAGATTGCTACGCAGATGGAGAAATCTTATCAGGATTCTATTGTGAATTGATGGAAGGGAACTAAGTTTGAAGAGGTCGTCAAATAGAATCAGCAAGCAGCTTTAGGGCATGACCTAGTAAAGAGGAAGTTGTTTGGCGATAAGAAACCTGATGAATAATAGTTTACTGCTTCTATCAGACATACCTTGTGTAAGCATTCTTATAAAGAATTTTTGTATTTTTTTATACCTTCATTTTATTTATGAAGTTGTAAGCTTGTAAACTTATTGATGTATACCTTACATTATACTGTACTTGTACATTTTCATTTACTCGTATAAAAGTACATTTGTTTGTGCTGCTTATTTTATGGGTTTTGTCATCATCTAAAATGGGAAAATTATTGGGATATTTTAAACTAGGTTTTGATGAGATAATGTAATATTAGTTGAGACTTTAAAGTACCCATTTACCACGATTTTATAAGTGGTTATAGCTTGATAAGTTTATCTTTCTAAATCATATATGTAAAGTTGTAAAAATAAAAAAGATAGAGAAAGCTGATCATAACAGGTTTCTGGATCATAAGAAGACTTGAAGACTGATTTTCAATAAGGAAAGTCAGTAAGCTGAAGAAGTAACCAGGATCAGGAAGCTGGGTTAGTAAGCAGCAACAGATAACAGTAAGGAAGAATCAGGAAACTGATTGCAGGATTCTGGAACAGGAAGCTGTTCAGGATCAGGAAGCTATCGCAGGTCAGGAAGTTGACTGTAGGATTCTGGAATAGGAAGCTGTTCAGAGTTAGGAAGCTGAAGCAGATCAGAAAGGAGATACAGGTCAGGAAGCTGACTGCAGGTTTCTGGAATAGGAAGCTGTTCTGAAACAGAAATCTGGCACAGAACAGAAAGCGGCTACTGCAGCCTAAGCAGCAAGCTGTAAGACTTTCTAACCTATTCAATACAGTACAAGGAATATACTGGATACAGTACGAGGATTGGTTCCTGTCAAAGTTACCAGTAGATAGAAGTTAGTAACGAGCCAATGAGGTAATGCCACTTGGACAGCGGCTCTACAAAGGTACTATAGTTGGAGTATGAAGCCATTAATGCGGATCAGAGTAGGACATGCTCTAAATCCCAGATCTTCCAAGATGCATTTAATGCAAAAATTTGAAGATCAATTTGAATTGTAAAAAGGACAATGCCTTTCTTCAATGGGTATTTTCCTATGGATATAAATAGAAGGTAAAGAGGACTGAGAAGACTACTGAACACATTGCAAATTTTCTTAAGTAAACAAACTCTCAAGCTATTCTCAAGCATTCCAAGTTCAGTCACTCAACCTTCTGAAGCAGTCATTCAAGCATTCGAACTTTCAAGTTCAAGGCAGTCTTCATGTTGCACCAGTTGAAGAAAAACCATATACTTTTAATCATTTGCTATGTGCTAGGTTGTTTTAGTTTGGTGTCCTTAGTTGACAGGATTAGATCCTTGCTAAGTATTAGTCTTGTGTAGGCTTATAACTCTGTGTGAGTTTTGTACCCTATGTGGGATAGTGCCTAAGAATCCTTGGATTCTAGTAGGTTAACTTGTTTGGAAGAGGTTTGTAAAGCAGTGTCTTGTAAAGCAAATTGACCTAACGAAGTTCCTCCTTGTGAAGAAGTAGAGTGGACGTAGAAGGATTACACCACCTTCGAACCACTATAAATCCTTGCGTGGTTGCTGCTTTGATTACTTGCTGCATTGCATTTTATATATATATCTATCTTGTTGCATTTATCATAAGCATACTGCCAAAAGAATTGCATTAAAATCATTCTTGTGAAAAAAAACTGTTTATAAAAAAAAACTCTATCTTTGTTTATTCCGCTGCATATTGTGATATCGAGTCAGGAACCTGAAACAGCATACTGCCAAGTTTCTGAGCCGAGTCAAGTTATTGCTTCTTAAAGTATTACATAATTTTTTATATCTGATCCGACTCATCTTAGAGAATTGAATCCGTGAGACCGTATCGACCAAAACTTTCCCAAAAATAAAACAACACTTGCTTCCTAGTTAGTTCTAGCTAGTTATACGTATTATAATATTCTATATTATATTCGATGAATATTATAGTTATATATCGTATCCACTACCCAATATATATTTCATAGACACTTGTATAATAATAATAATAATAATAATAATAATAATAATTTATTAGTTTATAACACCTACAAAATCAATTGAATGCAATAGATTCGTTACATTAATGAATAATGTAATAGATGCATAAATTAAAGTACATGAAACAAAAGCAGGAAGCAATTGAAGATTAATGTGGGGGCCTTGTGTGAGATCAACCATTAAAGTTGCCCTTTCTCAGTGTTGATAACTATTAATTGGGCGAGCGATATAAATTTGACTATCATGGTTGATATATATATATATATATATATATATATATATATATATATATATACTTGCTCAAATGCCCATCCTTTCAAATTGTGGTATTAACAATAATAATAAAAATATAAAAAAATAAAATAATAATAATAATAATAATAATAATAATAATAATAATAATAAAACATGTGGACTATCTTATTAGTGAGGTACAAATCAAATGCAATTGGGTAGGAATTTGTTTGCAATTATAGAAAATAAAATAAAAGATAAAATATCTAATTTATATATCCAATGAGACAAAATAACTGTTTGGCTGGCCATACATGCTTTTTCATGTATAAATAAATGATAAATAATGTATTAGTAAATATTCGCTAAGTGTCGTAGTATTGAATCAACTCTAATCACTAAGTAGCCAATAATTCTGGTCTCAATAATGATCTTGGCATATATAGTTTTTGAATTTGGATTTGGCTTGGTTTAGTCGGAGGCTGCCCTATATGTCACAAACCAAAAACTAATTATCATGAACGACGAAAAAAGTTGTACTCGTAAAATATATTGGCCTTAAAGAAATGCATCAGTTGTTCGTATCAATATTTTTTGCAATTACTCATGCACAATTTTTTTTTTTTTAATGTACAATTTCCATAATTCATGTTTGCTGCAAGAAAATTTCATGAATGAAAGTTTTAGATTTCATGACAACAATTTACAGTTTAATACGAGTATAAAATTATTTGTACATGTTCATTAGTTAAATATATACTTCAGAATAATGATACATACACATTCTATAGTATTGTTCTATCCAATGAATCATTATAAATCAAATCTTAAAACATCAAATTGTAGGATGTAAAGTTTTTACTAGAAAATTTGTAAGACCGGAGGTTGCTAGGCGTCCTCAAATAATGCAGGGTTCAGGGTTCGACAAAATATCATATATTTAAATTCCAAGACTAAAAAATATTATAAAATTTTTCCAAAAATAAACATCAGTAGACACCCAATTCGAATTAACAAACTAAACGAGTTTCGGGTTAAATGAGACAACAAAATTAAACCATATTGTTTTAGTTCTAGTTTGAACACTGTGGTCCATCAAATACAACCCATTAGAACATTCTTACACAAGTCTTAGTATGCCATCCAAATTAATTTAAGAACATTGAACCTTGCAATATTATTAAATCCTTTAACATAAATTGATTGATATAATGTAAACATATCAAATTCATTGAATGGGATTATACTATAATAGGTAGAGTATGGAAGAGAGATGTTTATAGCAATTCCAATTTCATAGGAGAGTTGCTAGTGGCCATATTGTGGGACTCAATACACACGGCTAAGTCATTATATATTATATAGTCTTCAATTTCATTTAATTCTGGTATGGGGATTGCATGGTGTATGGTTGCTATTTAAGGTATTTTTGGCAATTTGTCATTTAATTAGTTGAAACAAATAATAAGTGTACATGCAACTTGTGAATCATTCATCATTATGGGGCAACTCCACCCCCACATGCAACTTCACTTATCTATAAATGAAATGAGTTTGATAACCTTTATTATCATCCAGCTATAGTGTACGTATATACGGTTGCATGTATCCTTTAGTGAAAATGACTCGAAATAACTATATTTCCCTTTGAAGGAGAGGGGTCATAGCCAACTAACCCTATGCAAGTGTTGCATGGATGATGATCATGATGATGATGATAATCATTCGTTGGATTCATATTTGGTCGACCGATGAGATGATGTCAATAGAAATGAGGTCTTAAAGAAGATAGATACTTTTGCGGAAATTAAAGACAACTTGTGAAAGAATAACTATAGCTGCATTAACTGATTATCATGAAAATAGAAAAAAGTTGTTGATCGTTGGATTTAGATTTTTCGATATCAAGATTTGATCACCCAGTAGTCTTGAATTGATTAATCGTATGAATATTTGTTGAGAAGAAGGTTAGAGACATAATAAACTCATATGGAACACAATGCATATACAAGAACAAATTCAAGCATTTAAAGCATTTATATCTTTATCTAGATACTTCACATTCACTGTGAAATTTTAATAGATTAGAAGTGTCTTTATTTAATTGGACACTTGTGAAATCAACATGTAAACACTTGAAATAGTGTGTTGAATGTAATAAAAGACAAGATGTGAACATGGTCAAGCTCTCAAAAATCAGGCAACAAACGGTTTAGATCTTTAAAAGAATGTGATTAGCTCTTTAAAAACTAGGACTAGGATGTTTAGCTTCCTTCAAAGATTAATTGAGAACTAAATTTTATTTTTAGTAATACAATTTAGTGGATTATGGAACTAGAAGACTAGAAGAATTAGAACACATCTGACCCTCTATAAAATTTGTCTCTTTACCTGTAACTACTTGGTTGTTATTCACACAATATTCAATATCTTTTATTTCATTAAACTCTCATTTTTATTAACACACAACTGAGTTCAATCTTAAATGAGTTTGGCTCTATACAAACTATTGCACTTTAAGATTAAGTATTTATTATATTAACAACCTACCATTAGTTTGTTGTTGATCTAGTATCAACATAGTTCACATGCACATGACTCACTTGGACAGCTAATCCTTATTAGTTAAGCTCATCAACTAATTGTCCAAAGAAAATAGTAAACTCATGAAAAGTTTTTTAATAAATAGCGTAATGATAAATATTTACTGTTTTTCCATATGCAACACTAGCAGTCCATCCACGCAATGCGCGGTTTATTATTTATTATGTTAATATTTGCAATTTATAATAATACAATGAAGTTGCATAAACTAACAAATCATTCATAACATCTTTTATTATTTTAATTTAAAACATGTATCATATAGAAATGATTTTTTATATTACTCATGTGCGTTGCACGAATTGTCATATAACTTTAATAATTTTAATTGTTAATTTTATTTTTAAACATTTTTATTTTATTTGTTGATTTATATTTTCGTCAAATTAAAATTATTATATACAATAATATTTCCTTCAATCATAATAATTAATTTTTCCTTCTATATTTTTTATAATTTGTATACTCCACTCTCATACTTGAATCATCATTTATAGTTTTCTTCATTTCTCTTTTACAAAATTATTTGTTCAATTTGTATTTAGTGTACAAAGTCAATTTGGTGGGATCTTCTTAGATGAAATATGAGACAATAAGATCTGGAAAAAAAAAAATACCTTTAAATGTTTAGCAAATCTTATATTCTTTCATTTTTTTTAATTTTATTTAGATTTGATAAATCATTATATTTACGATTTTCTATTGTTCTTTTTTTCTTTAGACAAAATGATCTGGAAGAATTTTTCTACGTTTGAATGTTTAGCAAATCTTGTATTTTTTCAATTTTTTTAGTTTTATATAGATTGGAGAAATAATTATATTTACGATTTTTTCTTGTTTTTTCTTCTTCATTCTTTGTATATCTTTTTTTTTTTTTCATTCTCTATGCATCTCTCTTTTGTTGAGAAATCATTATATTTTTCTCCATATTTTAGTTTTACATAGATTTGAGAAATCAATGTATCTCTCTCTTCATCTCTCAGCTTTATATAAATTATAGAATAGTTTCTAGAGTAAGATTGATCTTTTTTTAATTCTTATTAAAGAATAGCTTATCAAGTAAGATTTTTTTTTATTGACATGATATTTTTAGATGGGAAAGTGGCAATCTTGTAATTTTTGCCAACTTTCTTGTTTATATAGTATAGATTTGTAAATTGTAATGATTAAATATTGTTTGGAAGTGATGGTTACCAAATATATATATATATATATATATATATATATATATATATATATATATATTACAAATTGATAAATAATGAAAAATCAATTCCAATTATAAGAAGTTAATTATAAATTATCAAGAAACCAATCAATAAATTTAAGGAAAGCCAAAATTGTATTATAAAAAATATAAGAAATAAACAAAAAAACTAAAATAATCGGAATGTATAAAAGTAACCTTGCAAGGAACCTTGGAATATTACGTAAAGCAGAGCAGAGATTATGTATTATGCTTCTTTACTACAGATTTTAATAATGGGTAGCAGTTGCTCGATCATGTTTTTTTTAACTAGAAATTAAGTTGAAGTTAAATATAATTATACATATATATCTTTTACTAATTTATATTCCAGGAATAATTTGATATAACTTTTGGGTTACATATAAATAATGCCTTATACAAATTTATATTTGCAGGAATAATTTTGAAATAGAATTTTGAGGTTATATATAATTTGCTAAAGAATCGTTGTATTAATTGGCAAAGACAGTAGCCATATACAAATATGATGGTTTGAGCTTCTGTGTATAGAAGCATAATATATTAAGTATAATAACATTAATTTTAAACTCAAATGAATCCATCTGAATTTTGTATGGTATTCAAATTATACGGGCAATGAGCACACAACACAAATGAAAGTGTGAAACAGTAAGAACATGGAAAAGCAGTTAACAAGTCTTAATTATATTTAATATGTTCTCTTAATTTGTACGCACATTCATAACCAAAAAAAAAAAAAAAGAAATCCAAACATAATTGATTGTCAACACATGGGTAGTTCAGCTGAGCATGTAATGTTATTTATGTGCTTGCTCTTCATTAAATTCTTGATCGTACATCTTATTACAAGATTTATTACAAGATTTTTTTTTTATCATACTCTTAGAATGATTTGAAATACAAGATTTTAAAATAAATGTATTTCAAATCCTCAAAATTAGATTCCAATAAATTGATAAAAAAAATTGTTCAAAATGAAAATGATGGATTTTATGAATCCCAAACATTACCAATTGTTACTACGAATTTCAAGTTCTTTCTTGAAAAATCGTTCAATCAAACACAAGTCAAAACTAACTGTATCATCTAACACCAATATTTAGTTTTGTACAATCCATTTCACAGAGTTGATGATGCCAATGAGAGAAAGCAATGCACATATAGATCATCAGAAGTTAATTTTGACCCAAAATTCAAAATATTTCATCATACATTTTCCAGGAATTGTCAAGTATGTGCTCAAGTAATAATCATCATAAAGTTTATGTAACCTGATTAAAAAATGAATGTATATAGTAGCATTTCTGCTACTTTGTGTCAAATAAATGAACAAAAAATTTGAAGCAAATCTAATTGCTTACCTTTCATTTGTGTAGGGAAAATCCTCTTTAGACCCAACACAGTCAGAATGCACATGATATCCCTGCAATCATCTTTGTCAAACTCCCAACTAGAAAACTAAAACATCAGATTGATCCACGAGACGATACTTTGATCTCAACCACACAATTTATAGCTTCTTAGAAAGATCTTGCTAATAAGGGGTTCTTTGAACATATGAAGAATCCATAGCAACTAGCATTGCACATGCATACACCATATTAACAATGTTTTTCGAAACAGTTAGAAGTTGTAAATAGTAATAAATACATGCTCGAGAAAGGTTGGCTCGTTTTCAGCTACTATGAACAAGGCAAGAATTAACGTCGCCTCTTGCTAGAAAAGGCTGATGTTTGAAAGCCTATAAGAGCATAACATGATAAAAGCACCAAAGCACAAATCATAGTAATAATCTATGCACCTTTAGTTCCTCAACCTTCCTCGCCAAACTCCTTCGTAAATCTCTCATGCACTTCAAGGTCAGTCTTGCTCACTGTCGGTTTCTGTTTTGTGAGCACCTTATCAAAGTCCGTTCTTGAAATCGGGGGTGGAATGATCTGTAGGGGCAATTAATCAGTTTGTTATAAGAGCATTCTTGAAAAAATGAGCAACTTTGACTTTTTCCAGTAACAAATTATTGTACACTAACATTAATGTTTTCTTATTACACAGAAAAGGAATCAAGAGTACAAAGGTTCACAAATTGCAGTTCATGGAGGGTTAAAGAGTAAAATATTTAAAAGAGAACAATGTTATTACAACACAAGTACAGACGAAATCATCAATACCTTAGCAGCAAGTCCTTTTGCATCAAGCTCCTGCATGGAAATCTGGACAGCACCTGGTACCTTGGGTCCGCATGGCATCCATATACCATCAGATGTGTTGATAAAAAACATGGCATCTTGAGTTTTACGTACAGGCTCAAATAAGACATCCTTCACCTATTGAATAAATCAAAAAAGTTGCATGAAATTAAATGCAGATGTGGATGACTAAGTAATCTACAATGGTCCGCACTTAAACATGTGTCAGAGGGTAGATAATTCGTACTTACACAAACAGAAATATCTGAGCCAGAAAAACCTTCAGTTTTACGAGCTAGGGCTTCAAAGTCGCTCTCAGTCAAGTTATGAGGGGTATCTCCTAAATGCACCTTTATAAGAGTTATGGCACAAACAAGAGTAAATCACCAGTCTTGAATTATTAATTTGATCCCTTCTGTTTATAAAAGCTACATACATTGAACATGTGTTGTCGTGCCTTCAGATCTGGGAGAGGAATGTAAATGCGCTTGTCAAATCTTCGCCGAATGGCCTATAGAAAACCAATTGTAAGTTGGCAAAGAAAATACTCATGGCCTTAAGCTGCCTACTTAAAATTAGATGTTACCTGATCCAGAGCATATGGGGTATTTGTTGCAGCAAGAACAAGAACTTTATCATCATTGTGGCCCACCCCCTAATATTAATATTAGCAAGACAATAAAAAGACAAGTAATTACTTCTCAGCAATAAAGAACATATATCAAAGTGAAACTGCCACCCCCCCCCCCTCCCCACCCCCCAAATTAAGAAAAGGCAAGTTGACATTTGATTTGAAAACAAAATTTCAACGGTATAGCCAACTTTTCAAACGAAACATTGGTAATTAATCTGATCTTTCTGTCTGATTTTTGTCTTGACACAAAATGATAACAGTTGGACTTTTAAGATAACATAACAAGCTTTTCCTTACTTGAGAAGCCAAACATAGATTACGTTTTATCCAAAGCAACCGACGAACACATCATTCAATTTCAACAAGTGGAAGTTAATGATTGTATACTACCAAATAAATCACAGAATTAGATGTGGATATGGAATGCATATGGCCCACTTCATGTGATGAACTAGTGAAAATGAACATGATTGTCGAATTTCCAGTATATATGGTCCCATCACATAAGCAACCATATAACCAAATTGGTTTGTTGTGAAATAGCAATAAATGACTCTCCAAGTTCAATTTTCTATCAAACTCAGAGAAACACCATAGTAATTGCAGAAACAAAAGGAGCAGCATACTTAATTACATTCATAATACCCATACGCATTGACACACTAATTTATAAAGAGAACAAAATACACAGACAAGGAAACTGTTAGATAACAGCTGATTAACAACTTTCAAAAGTATAAAGGAATAATGCATCAAGAGAAAAACATGTGTGGATCGTTTCGCCAGTTTTTTGTATTTATCCAGAAGAAGCGGCAAAACTTAAAGATTAACTAATGTAGATAGACCAAACGAACTTGACTGCCCTGCTACTTAAGGGCCTAGTATGTCTGACCGCTTAAAGATGTGGAAAAGGATATCTAGACATGGCTTCCACCATCTGTTACTTTAAAATTACCTGCATCTGGACTAGCAATTCAGTTTTGATTCGTCTGGAAGCTTCACTCTCATTCCCCTCTCCACGCTGGCCACACAGGGAATCTATTTCATCAACAAATATGATGGCAGGAGAACTCTCACGGGCCATTTGGAAGAGATTAGAAACTAGCTTTTCACTTTCACCCATCCACTTTGAAACCAAGTCTGAAGAAGAAACACTGAAAAAGAGTAGAAGTTGGCACTTGCCAACTCTACACCCTAAGTACTCCATCATTGAAAGTGAGGAACAGAAGGAAGCAACTGAAAACATGCATAAAGAGATGTAATCGAATAATCTCCTTCGGATAAGTGTTTGCCACCAAAGTCTGAAGAACTGTGTTCCATATTCAAACTGTTAAATATACATAGAAAGCAGAGGGCTTTAACTATGCCATTTTCCGTAAAGGCGAAGTTGATAATACATCATGGAATTGCGGAGAATAAATGTGGAAATGAACTTTCAACATCAGCTACTATCTTCAGATAGTACTACTTATCAAAGCAACTATATTTATCTGATTCCACCAGCACACGCAACCAGTTTCCACAATTGAAGTCATGCAAGAGGAGGTTAAAGTGCATGATTACAAAGCTCAGTCAAAACTCAGGGCCACAGTATTTGATATGTTAG
Organism: Scutellaria minor; assembly: GCA_954870855.1. Taxonomy (NCBI): domain Eukaryota; kingdom Viridiplantae; phylum Streptophyta; class Magnoliopsida; order Lamiales; family Lamiaceae; genus Scutellaria; species Scutellaria minor. The sequence goes on from OX940729.1 coordinate 10,551,974, forward strand.
AAGCAGAAAACCTTTAGCTACAGTTTATAGTAGAGCAACCTTGAATCATTAGTCACTACCACCATTTGGCAACCTCTCCAAACTAGAGCCCTGAGGGCATGCTAAACGTTTCATGTCCACCAAAGCTATTATATGAAACTCCTCTAAAAGATATTTTATGTCCACTTTAACACACAAAGATGAGGTCTGAAGACTGACAATGGGACCCCTTGAAACAGCCAACCAAAAAAAAGTTTGGTGAAAACACATCAAACAAAGAGCTAACAATCTCTTAATTTTGTGTTTCGATTGACATGCAATAATATCCACATGATTATTTTAATTTCCTCCCAAGAGTAATGATGCAGCCACCAATCTCCCTAATTCACAACATAGTATTATCTTCCCCATGAACAAATCATGTACGCCACATATGAAATTCTAGCAAGTGAGGACAGATAAGCTACCTGAAAAAAGTTGAGTCTGATTCTGTAGCAACAGCTTTGGCTAAGTATGACTTTCCTGTCCCTGGAGGACCGTATAAAAGAAAAGCCCTCCATGGGCGCCTCTTGCCTAAATGGAAGAAAAAAAGGCAGTTAATGTAACAGTCATACAGATATGCATCTATATGAGATGGAATCATTTAGGAAAAAATAAAAAATAGAAAAACACTTCAGTAGTCTCCACCAGCTACTTCTCCTTTTATTTCTTTTAGTGTTTCTCTCTTTCTTTATGTTCCTTCTTCGTGTGTGTGTGTGTTCAGCTCTGAAGGAAGGTTTGAATACCCAATTTTGTGAATACAGAGCTAACTTTGAATAAATTTATATAGTAGGGGCAGGTCTTATAAAATGTGGAAGCAACCACTGAAGGTCACACTGAGTAATGCAAAAGCTAAATCTTGTTTAGGTATAGGAGCATATGCAAGACTTTTGCAGAGAGGAGGATTGGCGTGTAATTTGATCATGTCAACACTAAATAACAAGCAGTGGAAGCCTTAAGCTTTTGTTTCCATGATAATTGAATTGTGTCTATAAAAATCGTCGGTCAGCTGGGATTCTAAAAGCCTTTCAAGGCTAGAAAATGCAACTTTCTCACTGAATCAGGAAAGTGTTGCTAACATAGATTACCGTCAAAGAAATAAATTCAAAAGGGCCATCAAAAACCATAAGGGAATGGAGCAAATGATGCAATTGAGATGGAAAAGATATGATATTAGGTTCCAAGCTCAACAGATGCCATCACAAGGTCTTCCAAGGCCTGGCCCGGCCCAGCCCGGCCCGGCCCAGCCAACCAGCATACCTGATGCCCCCCAAAACTTGGGTTTAGCTATTTCTCATATTCACACAAACCAACAATAAGTTTGGTTTTCATTACAGAAGTGTACTTCAAATTATGAGGTTACAAAAATCTATTTTCTACCAAATCTCAAAGATAACTGACATTCATTTTGAAAAGCTCCTTAAGCAAACAATAAAACAAAATGAGCAATCTGGATTATGAGGCACAGGCAAGGACAGCCAAACTAGTTTAGTAATTAAGTTTTGGCTGACATGTAACTTGTAAGTACATTAATAGTCACAAGAGTTTAGGATTCTCTTAATTACCAACAGCCCAAACTAATTAGCAATTCTTCTCTTTTTATTCAACAAACAAAACGGAGAATTTCCTACTTGCACATCCAGATCTAAGCACTGGACCAACATAAATTTAGGAATTAGGTGCACCTTATTGCTAGCATGGTCCCACGAAAGGAATTATTATATTCAGAGGTCAATGTAAGAGCTAAAAGATTCATACATGGATACATCAGTAATAGCATGAATGTGCTATCATACCAATAATCTTAATCACTAGCATAGACCACATTGATTAGCCAAAATCTATGTGAGAAGCACAAGAAAGAGAATACTTTTCTATTAATGGTGCAGGAAGAACCGGTTGTTCCTCGAATGCTCCTCAATTCACTGACATTTTTTCTTATGACTGTCACTCACAAAATCCTGAATTAAAGTATAAACATCAAGTTGGATCTACTAACTAATATACTGTTGTGCATCCCCTAAGTTTGACATGAGATGTCTATTGATACAATCAATAATAAAACATGAGCTAGAAAAGACAAATATTGAAGCCTATTAAAGTCGCGCTTTAGCTCACAAAATGACCCTCTCTATGAGTAACTAACATTACTTCCGGCATATAAGGACAATGAGAAAAAACACTAGCAAGTAACTTAAATCATTGATAATGCAAAGTTGGCCTGAGAATGTGAAACTGAGTTTATTCCAAACAAAAGTAAACAAAACAGTTAGAATCCAAGAACAATAAATGAAGCAGTCGGAATCCAAAGAAAGTGTCATATTTGTTATTGTCTTTTTCTAGAATTCTATCATCGAGCAAATGCTTAACTAAAACTGAATTGTTCCTTTATTTTCTACACTCCAAAGCCAAAACCAGCTGTATCGGGAAAAAACACTAACTGCTAACCAACAAAGTCCGAGTTCTGACAACAAAAATAATAAATTATCAATGAAGAAGTGCCTGCTTACGAATCCAATGACGACAACATAGCACCCATCAGTTACTACAATGTAATTATGCTGCACAATTTACAGTAAACCATTTGGCTTTAATATCAGAAGTCAGAACCATGCAAGAACAACAACATATCAATTATCAAGTACCACAACAAAGCAATAAACTTCAATCCTTTCTATCGACATATACATAAAGATATGACTATTCTCCAAATACGCAGCTCAGAAAACAATCCACCAACCATGAAAATAAAAGAAGGAACAAAAACAAATATACCAGTAAAAAACTGCGGGAACTTGACAGGAAGAATCACGGCCTCCTGAAGAGCTTGCTTCGCACTCTCCAATCCCGCCACGTCACTCCAATTAACATTCGGCTTTTCCCTAATAATCGCAGAACTCAATCCAGAACGAAGCTTCTCCTTATCCCCATCTTCCCCATCATTGCCATCCTTGGGCTTGGTCTTGGGCCGGGTCACCACTGCAGCATCCCCGTTAGATGTGGGGCCCGACCCGCCCTCATCGAGCACGGTCCGAATCTCCTCAGCACGCCTGAGGTACTCAGTGAACTTCTGCATGATGGCTTCCTTAATTTTGGGATTCTTTTCATACTTGAGATGGGTTTTGAAGTACTCCAAAGCGTTCATGTACAGAGGAAACGCTTTGGCGTAGTTCTCGGCATTATCCTCCACCACCGCCTGCCGTACATAATCGATTGCTTGTTCTTTGAAATTGCTATACATCGTCGACGATCATAAATACTTGTTGTCTGAATCGTGAATTCGATATTATATTGAGGGTTTTTGATCGGTTTTCAGATCGGAACGTTAGCTGATTGTTGGAATGGAATTTTGGGGGTTTTTATTTTATTTATTATATTTTTATTTTTAATTTTATTTGAATTGGTGACGGAGAAAAGACTGAAACTACATCAACTTGATGGAGAAGCAATGCAAAAATTGTTGACCTGAAATCGCTTTTCCATTTTACGCCTTATGTTTTCTTATTAAAAAAATTTTATTTAAAAGCCCCGTAAATTTGAATATTTATTTAAAAGGTCTTTCTATTATATTCGATCCCCATGTAACTTGCATCTGGTCTGTTTCCCAAATTAAAATTACACAAGATTATTATTGAGTGGGATTATGACCCAATTTAAGATCAATAATATAAGGGCAATACTTATATGTTCGGGCACCAACCATACCTTTTTTTTTCTTTCTTTTTCTTTTTTCTTTTTCCGTTGATCTCCTTTCTTTTCTTTTTTTCTTTTTTTTTCCTTCCCCTTTAAATTTTTTTTTTTCTCTCTTCCTTCTCAAATTTTTCATATAATTGTTACAAAGTAATATCTAATGAGTATATAAGTGATATTTTTCATTGAATGAATAACTAATACATTAAGAGTAAATATGTAACGGCGTGATTGGTATGATGGAATGAGGTGGGAATGGAATCATCGTTCATATCTTCATTCATATTCCTTTGATTGTTATGTTTTATAAGTGGGAATGGTGATTCCCGCATGAATTGGTATTACCATGGATGAGGGAATGACCATTCCTTCCTACCCCCATAGTATTACGTATTCCTATCTTGAAGAAAATGAACGTTTTTTTTATTAATTTTGACAATTATCATTATGTATTTTATGTTTTCACAAATTAACTTCCTAAGGTTGAATTATTATATAAAATTGCATAAATAATATTAAATTATTTATAAAAAAATAAAATAATATCTAATAATTTAAAATAAATATAAAATAAAAATATAAAAATAGCAAAAAAAATTAAATACATAAATAGTATAAAAATAATTAATAAATATAAAATCTTAAAACATAATAAAATAATATGAATATAATTTTAATAATACAAATAATTTTAGATCTGATATAAGATTTATCTATATATATATATATATTTGTAAATACATATAAATAAGATAACTGAATATTAGTATAGATAATAGGTTATTTAAAAAAAAATTGTAACTAAAATATTTTTTTAGAAATATAAAATAAGATATTAGGATTTTAATAATATAAAATCATATAGAATAATTAATAAAAAATATGAAAAATATATTATTATTATTTAACTACTTTAAGAATATGTAAATAACACAAAAATAGTAAACTAATAATAAAATTAAAAAATAAAATATATAAATATAATATATCTTAATATTAGTACAATGATTAATTTTATGTAAAAAGAATTATTTTTAAATTTAAATCTACCAAATATTTTAAATTTGAGTGATATATTGAATATGAATATTAAATAAAATTATAGTGGAAGGTAATTTGGTCAAATAAAGATTGATTTAATATTATACATTTTATTTATTGTTATCAATCATAAAATATAATTATAATGATTATTTCATTCATTTCCTATTCCTTTGTGATACCAATAACAGGAATCAATATTTTTATACCATTTATTTCTCATCTCCATTCTATTCTTGAGTTCATTCCATTCTCACCTAATTCTATTCCATCATACCAATCATACCGTAAATATGTAATATCTTATACTATAAACATTAGTAATACCTTATACTATAAACATTAATACATAAATGTAAATATGTAATACCTTCAAGGTAACTATGTAATACCTTAAATGTGCATATCTAATACCTTATACTATAAACATTAATATCTCAAAGGTAAATACGTAATACATTAAAGGTGTATATCTAATACCTTATACTATAAGCATTAATACCTTAAAGGTAAGCATGTAATACCTTAAAAGGTGCATATGTAATACTTTATACTATAAACATTAATACATTTGAAGGTAATATGTAATACCTAAGAGTATACAACTGATATCTTAAAAACATACAATTGATACCTTAAGAGTTGTCTTATACTATAACCACTAATACCTTAAAAGTAAATATGTAAAGAAGAAGAAGAAGACGAAGAAGAAGAATATACAAAACAAATAAGAAGAATAAGAATAAGAAAATAGAGAAGAAGAAGAAGAAGAAATTGATAAGAAAATAGATTAAGAAGAAGGAGAGAAAAAGGAAAAAAAAAAAAAAACAACACTATTTCTGCACTAATACCTTAAGAGTAAATGTATGATACCTTAAAAGTAAACAACTGATACCTTAAGAGCATACAACTAATACCTTCACTGAAAATCTTAAAATCTCAAATGTTTCATCATCTTCTTCCTCAAAAATTTTGCAAATCACGATTTCATCATATTTTTCGTCAAATTTTCTACAAATCATGATTTCATATTGTTTGAAATAATTTATTTTCAATGTTTTAAAATTACTCATAAATAAGAAGGGGAAAAAACCTCATAAATGATTTCATGGCAATTTGAAAAAGAATAAGAAGAAGAATGTACTAAACAAATAAGAAGAATAACAAATCAATAAGAAAATAGATTAAGAAGAAGAAGGAGAAAGAAGAAAAAAAAAAGGAAAAAGAAGAAAACAACATTGTTTCTGCATAATACCTGAAGGGTAGATGTGTGATACCTGAAGAGTAAATATGTGATACCATCACTATATATAACAAGGTGCGCGCGCGGCGGACACCAACTATGGTGTGGCCGCGTGTGGGGGTGCGTGGGCGCGTCTGGGAGAGGCCCACGCGCCGGGTCGGGTTGGGGGCACGGATTGTGCCCCTGGGACATATAATTTTTTGCCATAATATAAATCAACTAAACATTTTCTTTTGTTTATTGGAAAATCAAACATCCTTTGGATATAATTTGATTCATTAAATTTGAATTATAAGTTGCACATATTATTTCAAATCAATGATTTCGTGGTTTTATCTTTTAATTCAAGATTTTTGGAACTTGATAAATGCAGTGGCATTGAGCAGGACAAAGAGGGAGCATTACAACTAGTAAGGTTTTTTTTTTTTTTTTTGCATATATAGAACAATATAGAGTCCATATAATACACGAGTTCTAAAAATTCAAATCTAGTATTGCAACTTAAATAATTGTCCGAATCTAATCTACTAATTCAAAGTTTTTAATTTTAGTCATACAAGCTAGAGCAAGGCCTAATTGAAAATGAAACGAATTATTAATTGTGTTATAAAGATCCTTATGCCCACGTCCCAATCGCCCTCCTGGAGGAATATGTGCATCTAAAAAATCCTTGATACTATGTCCAAAATTTGGGAATATCAATTTTGGCAACTTTTTCATATTTGGTCATTTAAAGCTCCATGTCAACACAAATTATCACATCTTTTGTAAAAATATCCTCAAATTTCAACATTGTCAAAATCTATTAAATTCAATAATGATGTGATTTCTAACGTTCTTTATGATTTCCGCCAAAAATTAGACATAAGTTGGACTTTAAAACAAACGTACGTGACTATAACTAAAAATTCTAAATTAATGAGACTAATTGTGTACGAGTCCTAAGTTGCATGATTAGCTTTGAATATACTTCCTATTTTATTTAATTTATTTCTTATATTTACAAAGTATAGCCTATATTAAAAACAAATCAAATGCAAAACTATAAATTGACATTGACACTTTTTTTCCTGGAAATAAGGCAAATTATGAAATTACACTCATCAAATTTTACATGATAATAATGAATACACAATTAATAAAGATTCTTTCACAATTAATAAAGATTCTTTCAGAGTTAATTATTTTATATTAGAGTTGGCATATTGTATACTTGGTGTAGCACTTGGGTCGAGTCTGTGCTGACCCGAATTCGTATCTTTTTTTTTTCTTTTTGAACTGTAACTTTTATTCTATATTAGTCCTACCACTGCAAAAATCATGTGGATTACTAATGGAATAAAACATCGGTAATCAATGATATTCCGTCCGGAAATATTTTACTGACGGAATATTCGTCGAGAAAATCCATCGTTATTTGCCTTGTTGGTAATGATTTACTGACTGAACTTAACATCCGTTGGTAAAGCTCGTCGCTAGAAAGGTTCCAACGTAAGTAACAATAGGAAAACAGTGGAAAAATCACGAAATTCTCTTAAATTTTCTGACGAAAAATCCATCGGTATTGTAGTTATTTGCATGGATATTCATCCGAAATTTATTTACCAACGAAATGTTTCCGTCGGTAAAATTTTATATTCTTTTTTTTTTTATGCAGATTTTTAAATGGCAAAAAAAGGAATGAAATTTAAAATGAAATTAAAAATAAAAAAATTCAGCAAATTAATTACAAATTTAAATAAAAATGTTTACAAATAAAATCGTTTATAAAAATTTTTTGTAAAGAAATTGTTTATAAATCCATCATCTCATCATCCTCGATGTCATCACCTGAAACTCGTTCCTCTCCGTCGGTCAGTGCAGGGGGGTTATCGGCGGTAAGGGGTCGTACTGTTTGATTTCTGCTAAGCCGCTTAATGACCTTAGCCTAGTCAAACATGAATTTTTTCAAGTCCTCATGCTGCCGTAAGACCTCATGCTTGAGTTTCATCTTCTTCTGATTGCGCTCCATCTCCTTTTGATTGCGCTCCATCTCCGTCATCCTCTCTTCGCAAGCCCTTAAGCGCTCTTCGTTTTCTTGTAGAAGCCGATTATAGTCCATCAGATTGGGAGACGTGGCATGAGATGTGGCACAGCTTGTCAAGTTTCATCTCTTGTTGGCCGATCCCAACCCGTAGACCCACCTTTTCTTCACACTGGTTGTCTCAATGTACAGCCGATCTAAGTCAACGGGACGAGACTTCGCTAAGCCCTCCGAAGTATTGAGTTAGGTCATCCTCTCTTGGAAAGCCTCTTGAAAATATTATCCATGTTAAAAAACTTAGAAGAAAAATAATTATAAATAAAAATGAGAAGTTAAATAAGAAGTATAAAATCGAGTACTTACATTAATTGTCCTAGCCCTGCCATCAGTGTACGTCTCATCCTCGAATGGCCCGTGCAACATCTTAAAGAGGTCATACATAAAGGTCGATGCACCATTCTTCTTGGACTGTGCAAATAAGTTAAAACAAACTTCAATATTAATTATAGTTAATAATAAATTGAATGATAGAGAGTACAGATACTTACGATATCTTCCAAGTGTTCCATAACCAACTGAGAACCACCTTTATGTTTGGCGAATCCAGTACCCGGTCTGAGAGGTTCGCTCAGACAGTTCTTGGAGGCCTGATTAGACTTCACCTTGATCATGGGGTCAAACCAATAGTTTAAGAACCCCTTCCAGGTCGAGTCCAATTCACACTCGGGTTACTTCCCCTCAATTTCCGCTTCCAACTGTTGATGCGATCGCGGTAGCGGGTCGTAGCTTTTTTCAGGTACAGACGTTAGATTTCTTCATCCAATGCCGGATCCCAAGTGCACTATTTCTACAAAAAAAATTAAAAAAAATAAAACAACATTTAAGTAATCATACTAACAAAATTTAGAATAATAAACATAAAATTAAAGATAATTAAAGCATAAACTTCTCGAGAACTCCTCTCAGTACACCGTCTTGGTGTCTAGCGAGATCAGCTTCCAACTGAAGCCCTTTACATCGAGTAGCTCTCGAATATCCTTCCGAAGGGATGAGTACTAATGCGACGACATTATGCTGTACAATTGTATTTAATTTGCAATAAATAAATTTTTTTATATAACAAATGAAAGTGTACTCATGCTCCAGAATCAACCCACAAGACTGTCCGGAGAGAGGGACCAACAGGAGCCTATGGCGCGGCCTGCTGTGGTGAGGGTGGGTCAGATGCAAGGACACGTGTGCCCGTGGACATGTCCTCTACGTCGTACGTGGAACAGGCTCTACAACTCGAACCACTGAAAGAGCTGGTCAGTGATATACTACACTCAGAAGTAGTCTGGTCGAACTCTTCATTTCATAGGCGACGACCTACATCTCACCCACCTCGAGACCCTCCTCATCCACGGGGAACTCGACCTCTACTAAATTTCCAATTTGCAAACCAAATTCATTTCCTAATAATTAATTAACCCTAAATTATAATAATTAATTCACACTAAATTCTAACAAAATTTCGGCAGCATTTCAACACATACAATAATCTACCAAGTTATTGACTCACCGTCTCTAAAAGAAAATAACATGCAGTACCCAACAATTCGACAAACCCAACAAATTAGAACTTATTTTATGAAATGATAAACTCAACAGAAAACTAACTGAATTAATTCACCTAATTTAACTAAACTAAATATTTACCAAAATTTACAAAACTATCATTTCGAAGGCATGCATTAAGCATAAACTATCAATTAATGGGAATTTACAAAACTATCGGTCACCCTAAATTCTAAATGAAACTAACATTTTAAATCAACGCAAATTTAATAAATCATAATTCTAAGTTATGCAAAATAATCAACAAATAAATCAACTAATTAAACTAACAATTCACCTAATCATAATTTCAATAATTAACTTAATCAATCTAAAATTAAATTACAATTAATCAACAATTAACTAAATCAACATTAATAAAACATAATTAATAAAAAATAGGCTGAGGTTAGGGGTACCTTAATTTCGACAATGAGTGACGACGGAGTTGGGAATGGGGTGGGGGATAGGGGACAGTGTGGGTGGGCAGGAGGGATAGTGGAGGAGGGGCTGGGGGTAGGAGGCGGTGGCTGATTGAGTGGCAACGGCGGCGGCAGCAGTGTGGAGGGAGAGGGGGTTGGAGGAAAAAGAGAGAGAAAGAGAGAGAGAGAGAGGTGGGGCGGCGACGGCTTGGGGTGGTGGTAAGGCGTGAGAGCGGGGGAAGGAGAGAGGCCGCTACCTAATTTATGCTGCAAGTGCCGACGTATTTATTAATGGAAATTCCGTCGGTAAATTTAGATGGTAAAAAACGGCGTCTTTTTAACTTATTCAAAAAATTTGGGAGAAAACACGACGTCATACTGTTTGAAATTTACCGATGAAAAATTACCATAGGTAAATAATTGAATTTTTTAAAATAAAAAAATTAAATATGACTGCAAACAACGTTTTTTTGGTTGTCTTGCGACAAAATTACCAACGGATTTCCGTTGGTAAATGTCTTGTTCACATTTCATCACTTATTTTCCTGACTTTTTTTTCCAAACCATACCCTAAGTTTTACAATATTATATGAATAATTCAATTTTATAAATGAATTCTATTCAATCTAATTGATAATTATATACCTTAATCAAATTAGGATAAGTTTGTTAGCGACTAAGATGTGTCGGTAATTATTACTTCACATATATCATGTACATATAATTAAAATAATACAATACTACAATTGGTATATTATGATTATTAATATAATATAAACAATAATTATATTAAAATTATTGGAGATAAATCATAAAAAAAAATTATGAAAAACTACCCTAAATTTAGGGTCTTACGACGGAAATAGCGACATAATGTTATTTTCCAAATTACCAACGGAATGTCTATCGCTAACTTTATAAAATGCGATGTCGTTTTATCTTTATCATTATTATTTCGGAATATCTGTCAGTAATCTTGTAAAAAATGATATCATTTCTTCATGAAAATTGATTGTTGCAAAAATGACACTGTTTCACTTATATTTTACAATGGATTATTCCATCGGTAAATTACCGATGGACTTCCATCGAAGATGTCATCGAAAATGCTTGTTTTCCGACAGATATTCAGCCATCGGGAATTGCCGTTAGATTTCCGTCGGTAAACCATCTACTTTAAAAAAATATATATATTAGCTTTTGCCAACTACTTTTTGTCGTTATTCCATGGGGAAGTACCGACAGAATGTGTTCGTCGGTAAATTCCATCAGTATGTCTTCTATTTTTTATAGTGTATATTTATGTTATATTAGTCATACATTTATGTGCAAATATTATAACTTTTTTCCGCGCTTACCTTTATAGTATGTTTAGTCATACTTTTATGTTATATTAGTCATACATTTATATTATATTAGACATACATTTATTTACAAATGTCATAACCTTGATATATTACTTTAACTTCAAAAAACAAAAACTAATTTTGACACAAGTTGTACATATATACCTTTATGTGATATTAGTTGTATATTTATATCAACATAGTCATACATTTATGTAATATATAAATGTATATCTAACATAACTAAAAGGTATAACTAACAAAACTAAAAGGAATGAGTAACATAACTAAAAGATATGAAAGGTTAATATGTCTTCTAAAAATATTGTTAAGGTAAAGCTAACATCTCTAAAGGTATGACCAATATAACTAAAAAATATGACTAATACTACTAAAAGATATGACTAACATAAAATAAATGTATGATACATGGGAGCATGTTTGGGTGAGTTTATGTGCGGGTCTAATAGCGTAAGGGGGGTGCGTGACTGCACTTGGCGGATTGGGTCGATCCAAGTGCACGACCCTAAATGCATACAGCAAATGCAGAGTAGTTTTGGTATTTATATTATTATAGTTGTTGATCCCCAAACGAATTAAGGTGTAAGTTTAAAGGGTCAGTTAGTGGACTTTTAAAACCTTTTGTGAATTTTTAACTTCTTGAACAATTAGCTGAAATTAGGCTGAGCTGATTAGTTGATAAACTGAAGTTTGTCAATCGTTCAAATTTATAAGTTGAATGCGTATGAGATAGACTTTACATAAATCTAGACTAATCGTAAATTGTTGGTAATATAGTAACTTAACTTAAAGTGTGGAAGTTAATTGATAGGGCTATTATGTTTATGACAAAACTTGATATATAAAAATGACATAATTTTAATGCGACAAAAATTTTGTGCAACTGGTGCATGGACCTAAGGTCCATGTATTTTGGTCAATCCGACCCGTCAGTGCACCCATGCGTCTCCACGCACCTGGGTGGGTGAGCCCACACCCGCCCAAACTCGCTCCTAAGTGTGGTACATGTATGTTATATTAGTTGTACTTTTATGTTATGATATTCATACCTTTTAGGGTTTTTAACTATACGTTAACATTTTTTAGACAATCATTAATGCCTTTTATACCTTTTGGTTATGTTAGTCATACATTTTAGTTATGTTAGTTGTACATTAATATATTACATTAATGTATGACTATATTGATATAAGTATAAATAATATCATATAAATGTATGAGTAATATCACATGAAGGTATATATGTACAAATTGTGCCGAAATTGATTTTTTTAAGTTAAAATATTATATAAATGTATGATTTGGTACATAAATGTAGGACTAATATAACTAAATGTATGACTAATATAATATAAATGTATAACTAATATAATATAAATGTCATGGAAAAAAAGAAAGAAAAAAAGTGTGGAAAAAAAAGATACAGGCTAGGTTGGATTTGGGTCGACTCGAGTGCATGGATCTAGATCCATGCACCAGTTGCAGAGAGACTTACTCTTTTAATGCAATGAAAAACAACACATATGACAAGACACGAAGTTTATAGATGTTCAATGATGACTTAATCCTTCTAATCTTCTCCTACGTACCAATCTTTCTATTTTCTAGGGAATCTACTAATTTCTATTACTACAAATTTCATAATTTCAGTTATGAGACTTTTAGGGTCGAAGCAGAATAATCATAGTTATAGTCTTTCAAGAACTAGTCTATGTAATTCGTTATCTAGTCTTTCAAAATTAACTTGAGCTCAATGACACCTAGTCTTTGAAGGTTGAGCAGTCCCTCAGCCTTTAAAGGTGATCATTTACTACGAGCTCTCAGTATGTAACCAAAAAATAAGGGTTTAGAATATTTCTCTCTTTAGAAAGTTTTTTCTCTAGAGGGTGTCTCACTCTTCCTACATTTACTTTTTTAAATTTTTATTGCAATTGTTGAAGGAAAATTTTGTTTTCTTGGCTCAGAATTCATGTAGGTTGTTTGATTAATGTGAAATTACTTTCCATTAATTGAATCTGTGTCTTTTTAATCTTAAAGAATCATCCATTAATTATACTTAGCATATTTATTGTGAAGTCAGTCATTGATTGGTGGATTTATTACGATTCCCTCAGTTTTAAATCATAATGTTTTCAAATTTGTTTTCTTGTTATATTTATCTGAAAAATCTGATTGGTTATTAATGTAAGAAGACCTTGGTTCTCACAATTTGAATGGCTAGGGTTTCGGAACTCTAGCAGCGCCGCTCTCTCTCCATCTAAAATATTGTTGAGAGTCTTTTTCTCTCTTCTAATGTAAATATCTACGACTAGGGTTTGTTGTACCTGGAGTTGTGCTACTTTCCATCTTGAGATATTAGGCCCCATTATCGTTCAGAATTCGCTTAAAACCTCTTTTGTCCATCATCGTTCATAAATCAACTGAAATCGTTTTGGTTTGGGTTGGGTGGTCGTCAAAATCTTTCTTTATTTGGAGCTCGACCGTCAATTTGATATTCGATACTGAAGCTCGATCATTATTCTGATATTTGAGAGTGAAGCTCATCCGTCGTTCCTATTAATTTTACAATCTTTAATTGGAATACTAAATCTGATATGGCTCGATCAAACAACAGGTTTGAGAAAGACAGAACACAACCAACATATCTATGTTTCTCATCGCCTGATATAGAGCTGATTAGGAAAGTACTAATGCTCATCTTGCTTTGGAATCTGATCTGGATGAAGAGGATATGAACTATACCATGTGTTCTTCCATTCCATTAAAAAGAATTTTCAACTACGCTTGATGACGAGTTCACAAGGCTGGCATCGGATGGTGAAGAATTTATTGGTGTTTTGAGCTTACCAATCAATAGAAATGTCAGAAACATCACTCCGAAGGGGTTAAATGCTCCGCGGGTAGGTGCTCCAATAAAACCCCAACTAGGTAACCTTAGGGGTGGGTCAGTACGGTATACCAAAATTTTTATACCATACCGAATACCATATCGAAAATTTTGGTATGCAAAAATACTTACTAATACCGTACCGAAATTTCGATATACTAAAATTCAGTATACTGAATTTTCATTATGATAATTGTCCATATTATTTCACACCAAATTTTTGGTATACCGTAAAATACCATCATATCGAAATTATCAAAAAATCGTTATACCAATCGTTACCGAAATTATCGAAATCACTATACCAAAACTTACTCAACAATGTGAAGAATAATTGTTCACTAATTTCTTTTAGCTACTCCTGCAAGTGTACGGTGTAGGGTGTAGAAATGGTGAGCAAGGTCGATCCCACAAAGACTGGCTGTCTAGGCACTAACTAATTATTCAAATTCAATTTTCAGTTTTATCTAGGAAAATCAAATCACACTGATTGCAGGTTAATTCAATAGAAAAGTAACTACATAGATAAATTCACTCAAGAATAACATATATCTAAGATAGGTTCTAGGACATGCTTTCATCTAATTCTCATCAAAACATCACTTTAACCAACTCAAGTTCATTAATCAATCATCCCATATGAGCAATCACATATGTCGAATTAACAGCTCTCCCGAGTCAGTTAACCGGTTGATTATTATGCTACCAGAAGTATCTCTACTCAGTCTGATTGAAACATAACAACTCCCAAAAGTACCTAAGATTGATTTCTCATCACATAAATTCTTTAATCTCCCGATCTAAGTCTTTTTATGTATCATGTGTTTATTCTTCCATAATTAAATCTCATCTCCCGAATTTTGATCTAATTAATAAAACATTCTCAATTACCGGCTGAATAACCAAACAAGCAATCAATTCATAAACACACAAATAGGATAAACGATCATGAACTTTGAATTGAAATTAAATATCCATCTAGATTCGAATCAAATTACTAACAAGCCCTAGAAACCCTAGAAAATTAGTTAGACATGATGATAAACATACTCATAGACAAGAATGGAAATATCATATCTAGTAAGATCTAACAAAAGAAGAAAAGATAAAAAAATTCTATTAGATGATGATCTCACGATTCCTCGATCTCTTGAATTCTTCTTCAAATCCTCTCGCTGCTTCTCAGACTATCATGTTTTTCTCTATGAATATCTCTTCTCCTCGATTTCTCTCCCTTCATTTTTTCTCTCTCTTCATGTTGAGCATTTATATTGTTGTGGGAATCTTCTAAGTGAAGTAATAGGTAAAGATTATCCGAGAAAACCAATTCTCTACGAGTTCCTGTTTACCTAGGCAAGGTCGTGTTGTACAGCACGGTCGACCGTGCCCTACCAAGAGGTCACTGGCTTTTGCACGGAGTTGATCGTACTCCACGGTACAGTCGTGCTCCATCATCGAGCACTTTTTGTACAATGGCGCATGGTCGTGCTGCATGGCACGACCAGACCGTATGCCACCAACTCTTCCACGCGATCTCGTATTTCAACTCCTATTCTTCCTCATTTTTCCATGATTTCTTCCTTGATCATCAATTACACTTGAAACTTGCATTTTTCTCATCAAAATCATGAAACTAAGCACAAACCCGTCAAATGCAACTTATACAATATAATATCAGAAATCACCATAAAAACGTATCTAACATATTCACATGAATACATAAACATACGTAAAAATACGTGAAAAACGACACTTATCAATAATGAATCAAGATGGATATAACTCACTCAACAACACCATTAATTTTAACTATCAAAAATAGGGACAAAATCAAGATTTTGACATATAATTAAAGATATGAAATTTTAATTAAATTCAATAATTGTCTTTTAAGTTTAGTGATTCACATAAATTAAAGTTAGAATGGTTCTAATAATATAATGAAATTAGGGTAAATATTTTTTTATGTAGATCTTCTAGCAAAGAGGAGGAATTTTACGTGTTAACAATTCACAATCGTATATATTAAAAGAAATATAATCACATTTGAGATCAAGTTTGGTAAAATAAGAAAAAAAGAAACAAGAAATTTTTTTTGGATGAAATTAACAATGTACAACCAACATTTAAAAAATTGGTAAATCCCTAAAAATACTTCAAAGAAGAAAAAATTATGAACAATCTCCATAAATCATAAAAAAGAATTCAATACATGATTTTCTCAACGGACATAACGACGGCAGACTGGACGGCGATGAGCTTGACTACGGTGGACTTGACGGCGATGATGGGCTAGATAGTGGACTAATCGACGACAAGTTAGTTGTGGTGGTATGAGTTGGGTGAGAATTGAGAAATGCTTAGCGGCTGTAGTACCTGTTTGGTAGGAAGAGAAGAAATGAAAAATAAAACCTAACTTAGAATATAATATTATATAAATATATATATATATGATTGTTAATATATTTCGGTATATACCGAAATGCCTAAAATTTGAGAATTCATATACCAATATCGTACCAAAATTTTTAGTATGGCACCATACGGTATCGAAAATTTTGGAATTTTTTGGTATGATTAGTGCGGTATACCGAAATTTTCAATATTTTCCTCACCCCTAAGTGTTGAACTTCGAAATTGGAATAGTTTTTTTAGTGCTAAAATGCATGATGATCTAAAGTTAAAATCATTTGATGTTGTTGATTGTTGGGAAAATTCCCAGCATCCTGCCTTGGGTCGGAGCTTAAATTGGCGCGAGGCGCGGCTCTGCTAGATTCGAAATTGTGAGCGCAAAGCTACATAAGTCTAAGGCATTAAAGTTGCGCCTTTTGCCTACAGGATATCCTTTTGGTGTAGCGGTAAGCGCTTAAAGGTCCAACACTTGGTATCAGAGCAGGTCACGGGTTCGAATCCCCTCAAGAGCACTTTGCAATGGGAGCTGCCAGGGCCTTGGAACTGAGGATGCTGACGCGCAGTGCAGGTTGCTGGGTGAACGGACCTGGAACCAGGTTGTTGGGTGGCCGAGACCTGAGAAAGGTGAATGGACCTGGAACTGAAGAGGTTGCTGGCGTAGCAGAAGGATGACACGGAGAGGTGGTGGCGCCGAGTCATGGTGGTGGCGCAGAGGCGTCGTGGAGCAGGTTCCTAAGGAGTAAGCTGTTGAGTTCAAGGTTGCTGGAGTTGAGAGGCTGGCAGGTGCTGGGGGGGATTGTTGAGAAAATTCCTAGCATCCTGTCTTGGGTCGGAGCTTAAATTGGCACAAGGTGCGGCTCTGCCAGATTCGAAACCGTGAGCGCAAAGCTACATAAGTGTAAGACATTAAAGTTGCGCCCTATGCCTACAGGATATCCTTTTGGTGTAGCGGTAAGCGCTTAAAGGTCCACCATTGATGTTATTGAATTTTAAAATTCGGATGTTTGTAATGTGAAACTTGAGTGGGGTTACTGTTTTGTTGGGCGTTTTGCTAGAAACTGGCCAGGTTTTAATAACATAAAAAATTTGATTGCTTATTGGGTGTGGAATGTAAGTTTAGTCCTCATTTACATAGCTCTGTTATTTTTTTTTTTTTGGTTCTAAACTGATATGAAATCTATCTTCCATGGGGGCCCTTTTCATTGCTAAGGCAAGACCTTGATGTTGAAAAAGGTCACCTATGGAGTTTTGTTTAATAATGCGGAGCTTTCGATTATTTCTATTTGGTAAGTTTTCTAACCTTCCTTTTGAGTGTTGGCACCGTCTGCCCTAGGAAAAACTTTCTCAGGTATTGACAGGCCTATTTGTGTTGACAGTGAATACTCACGAAAAAAAATGTACTACTTTTACCTGGATTTTTGTAGAGGTTGATGCTTTAAAATCACTCCCCCTATTTGTCTAAATCAAGTTACCAGTGGTCAACTCTTCAAACAAACTGTTCACTATGAACATTGCCCCAAATTTTGCTTGAAATGCTCTAGTTTTGGCCATCTTATGGTTGCATGCCCGAGAATCAAACCACAAAAACCGAAGAACAAAATCCCTCCCAAATACACCCAAGCTCGAACACCAATCCTCCTAATGCCCATGTCTCTGACTCCCCTAATATCTAGCCCCCTATACACAAACAAAACCCCATACTAACCCCCTTATCCTAAGCAGTCCCTCCCGATGCAAAAAAAAACCTCATAACAATCCCCCCACCCTTTAAACCCTCACTCGACCCTCTTATAACCCATGCCCAAAAACCTTTTAATATTTACTATTTTTTTTGATAAATCAGAAACTAATACTTAAGCTTCCTTATTCGTTCTCATAAGAGAGAAACCCCTTGACTGGGCTGTCATTGAGCCCCTCAAAC
This sequence comes from Scutellaria minor, assembly GCA_954870855.1. Lineage (NCBI taxonomy): Eukaryota > Viridiplantae > Streptophyta > Magnoliopsida > Lamiales > Lamiaceae > Scutellaria > Scutellaria minor. The sequence continues at coordinate 10,570,594 of OX940729.1, forward strand.
GGAATTTGAAGATGCAAAATCTGCTCCTCAAAGGTCTAAGCTACATGTTATTCTTAATGTTATAAATTCTGATATTCCCTTTACATTTGAATCTGCTAACTTTGTTTGTGTTGTTCAGCCCCATGATATGGAGGACAATGTTGATGACAGACCAACATCCCTATATGACCCACAAATATGCGTAGTCACTGAAATCGTGCCTGAAACACCACTTTCTAGGGACTCGCAACATACTACAGATCTAACCATTGTATAAAAAAAAAGATAAAAGTGAGAAAAGAAAATCCAAGGAAGATCCCAAGTCTTCCAAAGGAAAACTCACCTCATTCGTTGATGTTTTAATCTCTAAATAGGTAAAAAAAAAGGGATCTACACCATTTGTTGGTAAGAATTCCTCAAACCCCTCATCTTTACAATGAAAATTGTCTCTTGGAACATAAGGAGTTTTAAGAATCCCAAAAAACAATCGGATCTTCTATCCCTAATTCGACAAAAAAAAGTTTGATGTGGTTTGTTTGCTTGAAACTAAGATTGAATGTGATATTTGTCTCTCATCTTCTTTGTGTGATGCTATCATGTGATCTAAATTCCTTGGTTGGTCATATGCACACAACTTTCACATTTATAAAAATGGACGTATTTTAGTCCTTTGAAATACCTGATCAAAAGATTTAAATGTTATTGATTCTCTCCCTAAAGTGATCCATTGTAAAATCTTGTATAAAGTGACCTAAAATGTGTTTTTTGTATCTTTTGCATATGGATTGTACTATGTCGTTAAGATGCGCGATTTATGGAATAGTTTATATGATTTTGGGCATTATTTATTGGATCCATCGTTGATTTTTAGTGATTTTAATTGTGCTAAGAGTGTGGATGAAAAAATGAATAGCCCCCTCATATTATTATTTATGTGATTTTCAGGATCTTTGTATGTTTTTGGGATTATCTAATGTTAAGTCAACATGTTGTTTCTTTACTTAGACTAACAATTCAGTTTAGGTGAGACTTGATAGGGCTCTAAATAATTCGGCTTGGATGTCCTTTGGTTTTTTTTGTGAAGCACGCATACTGGTTCTGGAATATACATCTGATCATTCACCATATATTGTTATTGTGCTCCAATGTACTCCCTATATCCAAAAGCCTATTCACTTCTTCAACATGTGGACCTTCACCCATCCTTCCTCGAATCTATACAAATGCTTTGGAATACCCTCTTTGGGGCACCCATCAATATCTCCTGTGCAAAAAGCTAAAAATCCTTAAGAGCAGCCTAAAAAGTCTAAATGCAGCCCACTTTAACCACATTCCAATCGGTGTTAAGGCTGTCAAAATAGCCTTAAAGTCACATTAGAAGTTGCTACTAAGGCCCCCTTGATCCACTCCTTAACTAATGTCTTGATTTAAAAAAAAAGTTATCTTCCTTGCAAATGTTGAAAAATTCTTCATCTCTCAAAAAGCGAAATGCCATTTTCTCAACTAAAGTGATAGAAACACAAAATTCTTTCATAGTGTCATAAAAAGAAACAACCTCAGAAGGCATCTCTTCTCAATCACTCTTAATGATGGCACACTATTTTTCTTCTTTGAGGAATTGTCTCAATCATTTGTCAATTTCTTCTCTAGCCTTTTCGACTCTAAAATCCAAACCTCAACCTTTGAACCCTCTATCAACAATAATGGCTCGTGCTTAAACTCAGAACAAAAAGTTGTTCTTATCGAGCCTATCTCTCCAGCCATGATCAAAGTTGCTTTGTATGATATTAGGGAAGACAAAGCCCCTGGTCTAAATGGGTATTTTTTGCGTTCTTTAAATAATCATGGAGTGTGGTAGCTAATGATGTTTGCAATGTTGTTTCTAATTTTTTCTTTAGTAAAAATTGTTATGGCAACTTAGTCACACCTCCATTGCTCTAATTCTAAAAGGTGATCATTCCCCATCGATCTCAGATTTTTGACCCATCCCATGCAACGTGATCTAGAAAATCATAACTAAAATCATTGCTTCAAGGTTGGAATATGTTCTACCTGCTCTTATTGACCCTACAAGAAGCTTTCATTAGTGGTAGAAATATCATCGACAACATTTTTCTTGCTTAAGAAATTATAAGACAATATGCTAGGAAATGCATCTCACCAAGATACACCATAAAAGTGGACCTAAAAAAGACTTATAATACAGTTTCTTGGTATTTCTTGCATGATGTTCTATATTCGTTGGGCTTTTCTGATGTTTTTATCTTTTGGATCATGGAATGTGTAACATCATCATCCTTCTTGATTTCTATTAATGGTCTTTACAGGGACATTTTGAAGGCAAAAGAGGGCTGAGGCAAGGAGATCCAATGTCCCCCCTACTCTTTTCATTATTTGTACAAAATTTTTCTCAAGATTGGTTAACACAAGATAATAACACTCTCACTTCAATTTCCATCCTAAATGTGCTAATTTACGGATTTCACATCTTGCATTTGTTAATGATTTAATGTTTTTTGCTAGAGGGAATATTCTCTCGGTCAAAATTTTATGTGAATGTCTGCATGAATTTAAAGTTACTTCTAGACTTGATATAAATTCATCAAAATCGTGCATCTTTACTATTGATATTCAAGGTTCAGATTTAAATAATATACTTGATCTTTTAGATTTTCCTTTAGGTACTTTACCGGTAAGATATCTTGGTATACCACTTGCTGTTTAAAAACTGAACGCAGTCCATTATACCCCCTTATATGATCTTATTGTTGCATATATTAACTCTTGGATTGTGAATTCCCTATCATATGCATGTAGACTACTCTTAATTAAATCTATTGTCCAGGGTGTTGAGTGTTTTTTGTTGCAGATTTTTTTTCCTTCCCAGAAATGTTTGCAATCGTATCTACAGATTGTGTAGTCTTCATTTGGAATAAAAAAACAGCTTGAAGAGATCTGTGTCTTCCTCTTGAGAAGCGAGGATTTGGTATTAGGGATGTTTATGCATGGAACAAAACATTACTTTGTAAGGTCTTATGGAACTTTCACTTTAAAGCTGATTATTTTGGATTCGGTGGGTCCATTCTTTTTATTTCAAAAACAAAAACCTTTGGATGTGGAATGCATCAAAAACTGTTTCTCCTCTTTTGAAGAAAATTTGTAAATATTAGAGATAATTTACATGATATAATAGGAGATAATGTTGTTGTCATTCAAAAACTTATATCTATCTCTTCCTCTAATGGTTTAATCTCTACTGCGACTTATAATATTTTTTTGCAGGCATGACACCAAACAATTCTAGAAAACAGCAATTTGTAAGAACTTCATTGCTCCAATTTTTTTTTTTTTTTTGCACTTAGCTTACTATAAAAGGGAAATTACTAAGGATAGGTTGTCCTTTCTTGATACTAATCTTTTTTGTGTTTTGTATTCACAGAGCCTCGAATGTACCCCCACCTATTTTTTTAATGTTGCATTTCTAAAGAAATATGGAGTAACATCCGTTAGTGGCTAAAAATCAATAGGTTAATGAGTACTATAGCAAGTTCTCTCAAATGGATTAAGAATGAAAAGTCTGGGCCTGTGCTCGACAAAGCAAGAAGCCCTTTGTTGTACCATTTATCATATTTGGAGGGCTTGGAACTTGTTGATTTTTTAAGACAAGGTTGTTGTGTTGTCATCGATTGTTACAAAGATCAAGAACCATGCGTAAATAATGGTATGTTCTCTGTTCCTTGTTGATTTAATCTACTTCTGAAATTTTTGTGATGTCCAGCTTATTGGACGTGTTATTTTTGGTTCCATGTATTTTTTACAAACCTGCTACTGGCTCTTGCTCCTCCCCAGTCCCCGCATGCTTCCTTGGTAGGTGTGTTTGTTGGATGCATGTGGTGTGTACATGTTATGTTTTTTTTTGTTGATGGTTGTGTCAATTAACTTTCTAGATATGCTTAATTGATTTTAGGGATTTTATTTAAGGGCTACTTAGTTGGACTTAGCCCTCTAGTGCCGAGGTTATGTTTTTTTATGATGGTTATGTCCAAGGTCTGCAAAATCGGGATAAATCACCTATTTCTCGGCGATTTATCGGAAAATTGGAGGCTCCGATATGGAATACCACTGCTATTCAATTTCGTTATGATGTCGGTGATTAATCGTCGAAAAATCAGCGATAAATCGCCGATTATGGCATATCGGCTCCATCCTGTGTAATTCTGTCAATTTTTCGCGAGAAATCGGCCATATTTCGCTAAGAAAATCGCCGATTTCTCACCATTAAATCGGAGAGTCGCATGATACACATACACCCAAGGATTTTTTCCTGCAATTTTTCAGGCACTGTAGTTGTTGTATTGATGAAGAAGATGAAGGATGGTGGGTTTGGTGAGAGGAGGAGGTAGGTAGGGTAGCTGTAGCACTAGCACGTGGCTTGGGTTTTTTTTCTTTTCTTTTCCATTTTTTTTATGTTTCTTTTTCTTATTAAATCTATGCTGATAAGTTTAAGTATTAAAGAATTTTTTTTACTTACATGTGGATGATTATTAGTATTTAAAATACCACATCAATAATTAAATTAAATATTTCGGGTTTTATATCAATAATTAAATTAAATATTACTAGGTCATGTATTAATTTTGTTAGATAATTTGTCATGTTATCATATGAAACAACATTTATATAATAATTTATCTCTAAATTTTTTATAAACATATCTTTTTATTTGAAATTTAAGTTCAATATATGTATTAATGTTATTTATAATATTATGTAAAGTACTAGATATATTTTTCAATTTTTTTACAAAATTTTTAAATTTTTTGCACAAAAACTGATATATCCACCGATATCGATATATCCGTCGATATATCCGTAAAATCAAGATACCGATATATCCGTCGATACAGATATTTTAGTCCTTGGTTATGTCCATGGTTATGCCCATTAACATTATAGATATGCTTAATTGATTGCATGGATTTATTTAAGGGTTATTCAGTTGAGCTTAGTTCCCTTGAACTTGGCTTTGGGCTTTTATTGTCGTATAAGACTTTATTGAGTTTCCCTTTCAGGACTTTGGAAAAATTTGATCAGGGGCTTAGGCCTTTTTTCTTAAAAATTTTGGCTAAGTGAGTTGGGCTTTAATTTGCTATAATATATGGGATGCACATTTCTTGATTAAGCATGGTTAATCTAATGAATGCACATTTGTGTAAGTGGGTCATGTATACACTATCTGGACTTATCTCTTTGCTAAATTGGGCATTCTGGATGATCCCTAAATGAATTTATTTTTCTTAAATTGTTGGGCCTTCATCTTCTGGGCCAACATTATAAATATTGGTTGATCTTTGGGATTTTTCCATATGGGCCCTATTCTCTTGGGTTAAATTTGGAAATTTGAAAATCAGAAGCTTAAACATTGGACACTCAAGCTTGGTTTATACCATTTTTGGCACATAGAATTTCTTGAGTTGAAAATGGCATATCTCTTTGGGCTGACCTATTGGGCATCTTATGGGCCTCATTCCTAGCCTTATGAGATTTCAGGCCTTTGGCTGAAAATTTACCTTTCTCTGATCTAACAACTCAAAGAATGGTTATCTTGTATATATTTTGGCCTTTATGGGCCTTTTGTGTGTAACAAAGAATACACGCACACCTTTTGTGCCTCTCGTGGGCTGCCACGTTATTATGTGGCACATATTTTTTGTATATTTTACCTCCACTTTTGTGGCATGAAATACACACACACACACACACACATATATATATATATATATATCTTTTGACGAGCTCACATTTTTTATATAACTTTGGGTGTGTGATTTTCATCATGACAACCATGACTAAACAATAAAAGGATGAGTCCCCCTTCATTGAAGACAAAGTGGGCTACATTATACTCTTTTGAAGCTCAAAGACAAACTCCACCCATCAATGTAGATCTACACCAGCGTTTAAGTGACGTCTCTCTTTTTTAAGACCGGGGTATACCCCTTGTATATGTACTTTTGAATTTATACACATTTGTCTATGTAATAGGTTGGTGTGTTTTTTCATGTACATTTTCTCTTGTATTTTGTATATTTGCTAGTTTTAAAGGATGTTCTTTCATGGTGCTTAGGTCATATGATCCTAAATTGTTAAACCTCATAACATTTTTTTACCTCCTGTCGAGAGGATTACACTTGTACTATTGTACTGTCACATTTGGAATTGAATTTTTAAATTTCATCCAAAAAATAAAAAAAAGATCAATTACTACGATTTTCAAGTGTTTACAAGTTGGTTGGACCGTATACCCAACTATGACAAATACAATTCTAATCTATAAAATTTCGTTGCAAATTAATGTGAAAAGTGTTCTAAAGTTCTTGAGAACTTCAAGATTTAAGGCTTTCCTTGAGAATGATAAATATAGATTAAGTTTGCTAGAATTTGAAGTGTCCAATCTATATATAAAGTGCAAACGATTGTTCTAATGATTTGTTGATGTCTAAATCCATAGAGTGGACATTTTGTCAAACAATTAAGTAAAATGAGTAAGAATAAAATTAATATGAGCTCGGGAGCTTCTGTTCGTTGAGATTTGTCTATTGAGTCTTAGTCGGTCAAATCTGGTTGGTCAGGTTAGGTAGGTATGTTTATTGCTTAATTGAGAGCTTTTTGTATAATTTTTCCAATTCAATCTTGATTTGATTGATATCTCTTAAGTTTTGGGGTAGTTGTTGAGAAGATTTCCTTTAATAATCTTGTCATTGGCCTCGGCTTGGTATTAGGTTGAAGGACGACCAGGACGACTCTTGTGTTGGAATGCCTTCAGTGGTAGATATAGACCGTAATTAATATCTCTGTATCCATTGTAATTATGATAGGTTCTAGAGTATTCTCATTACCTTAATTATAGGAGTCAAATCATGTATAAATGTAAACCAAGAGATGAATACAAACTACACTAAAAACAATATTCTATTATGGTAACCAGAGCTATACGATCCTCTTCCTAATTTTTCTCTTTTTTTTCTCGCCAAAATTACGCTGAAGGGATCTCGTCCCTGTTCAGTCATCTTCAACCTCTCGACCCGCTGTCATGGCCTCGCCGTCATCAACAATCTCAAACCCTGCTGACCCCAACAATCCCATAATTGCTATTACCATAAGCAATTTGGCAGCCAAACTCACACCCTCGAACTACTTAATGTACCTCCACATCCAGGCAACCCTTTGAGGCTACAAACTTATCGGCTACGTTGACGGGTTAACGCCGGAACCACCACGTACAGTCATGATCGATGGGAAAGAGAGCCCCAACCCAGCGCATGAAACCTGGTTTTGCCAGGATTAGTTAATCTTCGCGGTGCTTGTCAGTTCGCTGTCCGCCACCGTTGCGCCTCATGTCAACCATGCGTAAACCTCCCGGGATGTTTGGGACATTCTTGCCGCCATTTATGCCAAGCCGTCTTGCGGCCATATCAAGCAAGTCCGAGATCAGATCAAGCGTCCCATTCAAGGAGGAAGGTCCATCTCCGACTACATGAACTTCATTCGCCAAAAGGCTGATGAACTCATAATTCCAGGTCAACCTCTGGACAACGAGGATCTAATCGAACGTGTGCTAGATGGATTGGATGATGTCTATAAATCCATCGAAAACGCCATGAATGCCAGGGAGACCACGCCGTCCTTCGATGAGTTGCACAAGAAGCTGCTGAATCATGAAAGTTTACTCCGGCAGAATAATATTTTGCCGGCTGCCTCCACTTCGGTGACGGCAAATGCTGCGACTGGTCCAGGTCGCAACCGCAATTGGAAGAACAGCGCCACTAATCCGGGTTTTTCTGCTCTAGGAACGCTGCCTTCTCCGCAGCCGATTGCGCCTCAGGCGACACTACGCACCCAACAGCGATTGTTCCAACAACAGCGTCAGCCCCGGCCTTACCAAGGCTACTGCCAGGCTTGCGGCATCCAGGGGAATAAGGTACTGCAGTGTCCGCAGTATGGGTACCTGTTTGCGGTGGCTTCTGCTCCAGCGCGCCCGTTCCAGCTGCGTCCACATGCAGGAAATTCATGACAGCCACAGGTGCACTTTGCTGCACCCCCTACGTCGAAAATGCAGGATCAAGCGTGGTTGTTAGACTCCGGTGCCAACCATCATATTACTTCGGATCTGCATAACCTCTCATTGCACACTCTATATGCGGCCTCGGGCGAAGTGTTGCTCGGGAACGGCTCTCAACACAACATCACCCACACTGGTTCCGTCTCTTTACCCTCATTTAGCAAACAATTTACACTTAATAATTTATTGTGTGTTACTAGTTTAAAGCAGAATCTTATTTCTGTATCCTAATTTTACGCCACAAATACTGTTGTTGAATTTAATCCTTTTGGTTTTCTTGTAAAGGATCTGCGAACAGGAACCACACTTCTAACGGGACCAGTTAAACATAGTGTGTATGAGTGGCCGATCAAACCCCAGCCCAGCAAACCAGTTATTCACTTCACTAGCGTTCGTGCACCTCTGTCATTTTGGCATCATCAGCTTGGTCACCCGGCCAATCCTGTTTCGAGTCATGTAATGAGTCAGTTTAAACTTCCCGTTACATCTAGTTCGTTGAATAATACTTGTCATTCGTGTCTTATGAGCAAAAGTCATAAATTACCTTTCTTTGAATCATCATTGGTCTCGACGAGACCCCTTGAAATAATATACTCTGATGTTTGGACTTATCCGGTGTTGTCAATTGATGGTTTTAAATACTATGGGATTTGTGTTGATCATTACATGAAGTACATCTGGTATTATCCATTGCAACGCAAGTCTCATGTGCTAGATGTTTTCACTAAATTTAAAACCCTTGTGGAATGTTTCTTTGAAACCAGCATTAAGATCCTCTATACCGACAATTGAGGAGAATATATTGGCTTAACCTCTTTTCTCTCGTCCTCTGGTATTTCTCATTACACAACTCCCCCACATACACCCGAGCACAATGGATACTCTGAAAGTAGACACCGTTATATAGTAGAAACTGGCCTCTCTCTTATGACTCATGCATCCATGCCTCTGTCATATTGGAACTATGTCTTTACCACTGCAGTATATCTCATAAACCGCATGCCTACTCGCTTTCTTTCCATGGACTCACCTTATCTTAGATTATTCCAAGTCTTCTCTAATTATGAAAAACTCCGAGTCTTGGGTTGCTTATGTTTTCCATGGCTCCCACCATACACTTCTCATAAGCTTGATATGCACTCTCGTCCCTGTGTGTTTCTGGGATACTCAACTTCTCAAAGTGCATATCTCTGTCTAGATATCTCATGCTCTCGCTTATTTGTCTCTCGCCACGTTTGCTTTGTGGAAAATGAATTTCCCTTCAACACCGCTGTTCTGGAGCAACCTAGGCCCAATGACTCCACAGTCGACGAATGGCTTCCGCCATTCTCCCTTGTTTATCTTCCCACCACCATAACCACTCATACACCTAACATTGGAATTGTCCCTCCTTCACCAATGACCCACCCGCCCCTTCCACTAAATCTTCTGCACCACCACCACTAAATACTCACCAAATGACCACCCGCTCCAAAAACCATATCTGCAAACTCAATCCCAAATATACCCTCGTTACCCAAACCTCCTCAGACCTTGAGTCGTCCACTACAGCAGCAGCTCTCCGAGACCCCAAATAGAGGCAAGCAATGACTGAAGAATTTGATGCTCTCATCCGTAATGGCACATGAGAATTAGTTCCCCCCTCCGAGGCTAGGAATCTAGTGGGTTGCAAATGGATTTTTCGTACGAAACGATTATCTGATGGTTCTATTGACAGGTACAAAGCTCGCCTTGTGGCCAAAGGTTTCCACCAATGTCCTGGTATGGACTATCATGACACATTCAGCCCAGTTATTAAGTTGACCACCATTCGTCTTGTCCTATCCATCGCTGTGTACAAAGGCCGGCAATTGCGACAACTTGATGTTAATAATGCGTTTTTACAGGGTCATCTATCTGAAAATGTCTACATGACTCAACCACCAGGGTTTGTAGGTAAAGATGCCCCCACATATGTCTGCAAACTTCACAAGGCGATCTATGGACTCAAACAGGCACCACGAGCTTGGTACTCGGAACTCCGACAATATCTTCTCCAACATGGGTTTCGGAACAGTCAGTCTGACACCTTTCTCTTCATATATAACCAGGGTGGTGCTCTTCTTTATGTTCTAGTGTATGTGGATGACATCATTGTCACCAGACTTGATCCAGCTACACTACAGTCATTCATTCAAAACCTGGCTGGCCGATTCTCCATCAAGGATCTTGGCCCACTATCTTATTTCCTAGGAGTTGAAGTCATCCCTCTTTCTCAAGGACTTCTTCTCTCACAATGAAAATACATGATTGATCTACTAACTCGTGCTAAAATGCTAGAGGCTAAACCAGTTCTTACGCCTCTTGCATCAGATGCACCACTCCAGCTCTATTCTGGCACTACTCTTATAGACCCAACTGAGTACCGTTCCATTATTGGTGGTCTACAATATCTTACATTGACCCGACCAGACATTGCCTTCGCGGTCAATCGACTCTCACAATTTATGCATCGCCCCACCACTATTCATTGGTTGGCAGCAAAGCACCTTCTTCGGTATCTTTGTGGTACTCTTGATCTTGGTCTCCCTATCTGGCGGCAGACATCGCTCACTTTGCATGCCTTTTTCAGATTCTGATTGGGCAGGTAATAAAGATGATTACTCGTCCACCAGTGCATATCTTGTCTACCTTGGGACAAATCTCATCTCTTGGAGTTCCAAGAAGCAACGCATCGTCGCCAGATCGTCTACAGAAGTAGAGTACAGGTCTGTTGCTTCCACCGCGGCCGAGCTAAGATGGATATGCTCCTTACTCACTGAACTGGGTCTCTCACTTCCTGTTGCACCAGTCATCTATTGCGACAATGTGAGAACCACTCATCTTTGCTCGAACCCGATTTTTCACTCACGAATGAAACATATTGCCATTGACTTTCACTTCATTCGTGAACAAGTGCAAAATGGCTCCTTACATGTTACTCCGGTCTCCTCCCGTGATCAACTTGCAGATGCTCTCACAAAGCCTCTATCTCGTACACCATTCATCCACTTAAGAAGCAAGATTGGAATCTCGTCACGACACTCCATCTTGAGGGGGATATAGACCGTAATTAATATCTCTGTATCCATTGTAATTATGATAGGTTCTAGAGTATTCTCATTACCTTAATTATAGGAGTCAAATCATGTATAAATGTAAACCAAGAGATGAATACAAACTACACTAAAAACAATATTCTATTAGTAGATGGTTCAATAGATGACTGATATTATCACATATTGGTCGACCATGTTTCTGGTCGGTCGGATGATTGTTCCTCCTCTTTCATAGAGTGAAGATACCGACCTTATCGGGTAGATCCTCTTCGAGGAATCGGCTCGTCATTGTACTGACTAAGTGAACTTTTCCTTCTAAAGTCTCGTACGTCAGTACATATGACACAACAATTATTATTATCATTTTATGTTGCTAGTGCTTGTAAGAACATTGCGCGTGCACTCATTGATCCCCGACCAAATACTCATATATCTATATATATGTAAAATTTAAAAATTAAGTTAAATCAGCTTTTGGAGTATTAGATTTAGTTCACACTTGGTCGTTGGAAAATAGGAAGGTAGTCATAGTGGGAATGACTCCACAGCTAATAAAAGTCATTAATTAGTTTGTTTGTCAAGTAAAATTAAGCTGCAGAAAGTCGCCTGTAATTTGGGGGACATCCAAATTGGACCAACTTTTTCACAACCACTCCAACTTAGCATAATCAGCTCTCTCTCTCTCTCAAAGGAAAAATTAACAAATATAATTAACCATCATTTATGTTGTGCTCATTATTTCTACTTCATCATCATTTACTTTTTATGGTGCTGAATTTGTTTGACTAATTTCAATTATGTATTGCCTACTATCTTACGCATTGCTCACTCACATTCATTGCACGAGGGAGTTCCAAATAATTAATGAATTAATTTACAAATACATATTAAAGAATGGCAAAAACTTTTGTGCACGAGGTGCACGGATCTAAGATCCGTGCACCATAATTTGGTATCCAACCCAGCTGGCCCATCATATATATAAATTCAGGTCCAAACTTATATGATGCAGCCCACCACAATTTATTTTTTCTCTCTCTCACACACAGACAGAAGTTTCACGCGTCTTCAGCGTCTTCTTCTCTCTCCTTCTTCTCTCTCCTTCTTCAGCGTCTTCTTCTCTCTCAGAAGAAAAACTCAAGTTCTCATCTCTCTCCTTCAGCGTCTTCTTCTCTCTCAGAAGAAAAACTCAAGTTCTCAAAATTTCAGTACAAACTCATTTTCTTCAGCGTCTTCTTCTCTCTCACATTGCAAATTTCAGTAATCGTCTTCTTCTCTCCGCAAACTTAGTTCGAATTTGTAATCGTGTTCTTCTATCTGACATTCAAAATTTCATTTTCGTGATTTTTATTTTATTTTTCGTGATTTATTTTTCAATTTCGTGTTCTCTGTTTTTTTTTTTCTTCTGATTTTTTACAAATTTCGTGCCTCTGTTGTTGAGTGCATAAATTAATATAACAGTTTATATATAACAGTACTACTAACTTATACACAACAGTACCACTCAATAAATACAACCGTATCACTAAAATAACACAACAGTATTACATAAATTAATATAACAGTTCTATATAATTTATAGATAACAGTACTACTAACTTATACATAACAGTACCACTCAATAAACACAATCGTATGACTAAAATAATACAACAGTACTACATAAATTTATATAACAGTACTATATAATTTATACATAACAATACTATTAACTTATACATAACAGTACCACTCAATAAACACAACCGTATAACTAAAATAACACAACAGTATTACATAAATTAATATAACAGTTCTATATAATTTATAGATAACAGTACTACTAACTTATACATAACAGTACCACTCAATAAACACAATCGTATCACTAAAATAACACAACAGTATTACATAAATTAATATAACAGTTCTATATAATTTATAGATAACAGTACTACTAACTTATACATAACAGTACCACTCAATAAACACAACCGTATGACTAAAATAACACAACAGTACTACATAAATTTATATAACAGTACTATATAATTTATACATAACACTGTATCAATGGCGGAAATTTTTCCTTCGCGATTTTGTTAATCGATATCGCAGTTCTCCCAAATTTTTTTGAGATTCGTCCTTCAATCTTCAATTCAAACACTAAAACCTTCAATCAATGGGTATTTGAACACTGTATCAACTTTAAACCTTCATCAACCACTGTCTCATCTTCAAACCTTCATCAATGGTGGAATTTTATTTTTTCAAAAATAATATTTATGTGTTTATGGTCGAAATTTGATCAATATTGGACGTTATGTCAATGGATCGAAATTAAATTAGAGTATTAGTTTGTTTTCATGGTAAAAGAAGAGCATACCATGAACAATGGTTGTCTTAGTTTTTCCCCCAAATCCGCGTGAGAAGACGATGAACAGTAAAATGATTTTTTTTTTTAATTAATGGCGTGTGTTAACACGCGCCAGCTGTTTGGAGCGCGTCCTGTAATGCGTGTGGGGCCAGAACTGATCCGGATTGTTGTGCACGGATCCACTGATCCGTGCACAAGTTGCACAACAGCATCTCTCTTAAAGAATAGTTACTTAACTTTTTGATTAGCACTTAAAACATATTACTCGAGATTCTCTATTTAATTACCCTATTAATTAATTAGTGCATGCTATATATTTAGTAATTACATTATATTGTACATTGATTAATACATGTTCAATGATAAAATAAAATATAAGATAGGAATATCTAACGACTCAAAGTAAAAGATGCAACAAGTTAATTAAGATACGCTTAAATAATAGTACTATATATATACAATTTTACATGATTCAAGTTATTGATTTATATGTTTGAGTAATTCAAACCTTTAATTTACATATGGCATTCCATTTTAATATCATCTCGCATGTTGAAATATATATGCTAATAGCAATACATGTGAATTATAAATGTCCATAATTTGTGATCAATTGCAAGTATATAACAAGTTGAAATCAAAACAAAGGATGATGGATCAAATTATAAAATGAAAGTAAGATTGTATATATTAATATTCCAGCAGTTTTGGAACTATCGTGAGACAGCTTCACAAGAGAGTGTCTCACCATACAGCAACTCAGTAAAACCAAAAACAAGTCTAGTAATTAGTACATGCAAATTAACATAACAAGTTGATCGATTACAAAGAATAGTATCTGAAGCTGACAAATTTTCTTCCATCGTTAAGGCAGCTAAAAACCCTAAAAAGAAAATTCATGAGCTTCACAACTAGTACTTCATAATCTAATTATTCAAAACAAACACAAACACATGAAATTATATTGAGGTTTCATCCTCAATATCAGAGCAATTAGCAGTGACACATTCCTTTTGATCATGATCATGAAAACCCTCAAGAGAAGGGTGGGGAGAGTGGCCCATTCCAAACGACCTAATGTGATCCTTGAGAGATCTTTTGTGCTTGAAATCGGAGCCGCAAATGCAGTACCATAGCTTGCCACAGTTCTTCTCGTGAGTCCTCCAATCGCCTTTGACAGCGAACGATTTGCCACAAGAGGGTTTGGTGCAGAAGAAGGGCTTGGCGCCATGCTTGCGTTTGTAGTGGGTTTGAAGGGTTCGAAAGTCCTTGAGGGGCTTAGCGCGTGGATGGTTGATGTTGTTCTTGCAGCCATGGGCGCAGCAGTAGCAGGGCAGCCTCAGCATTGCTGCTGGCTGGCTTCCTCTTAGTGATGAGGGGCCTTTTCGGAATTCTGAACCATGCCCCCACATATGCATCTGCAGGCATGCACCATGCACTATCATCAATTATTTGTATACAAAATCATTTTTCATCTTGTATTTTCGATATTATAATTATCATGATTTTTAATTTAGTCCTGTAATTTAAGAACATGTTGTCAATTGTAGAAGATATATGACGACACGCGTCAAATTCTCATTGATTGACATGTGTCGCCACGTCACTTGCACATGACATTTTCCGACGAAATTTGAATTTTTCTGCCAAAACTAAACTGAAATCAGACATATTCTTAAATTGTGTGATTAAATTGAAAATCATGATAATTATAATGAGACAAAAATTGGAAGACACTATAGTTATGTGACAAAAAATGATTTTAACCATTTTATATATTTATATTATTGCAAATGTGAAGTGTTGTGATTGTTTATAAGCAACAATATTATACATGACATCGAGATCTTAGATTTTGATGCATTAACTCGAGATCTAGGATTTTTTTGAGAATTTTTTTTTTGAAACAGATCTTGATGGTCGAGGCATCAAAATCTTATGTTGATGGTACCATCAGGATCTAAGCTTTTATATAGATTTTTTTTTTTTTTCAAAATATATACATGTCTATAATCACAGAACTTTAAAATTAAATAGAAACCGATAGTGAGAGAAAAGATAATCAAGATGTGGTAGGAGATAAGAGAGAGAATCCAGATTTGGGGGGGGGGGAGATGAAATATAAATTTGTATTAATGTAAATTTTAAATTGAACTTTGGATAGAAAGACACGTTAATTTGGTGTTACACCTATGAGAATTTATGGGAAGAAAATTGACATACACCAAAATTTTGAGTAATCCGTAATTAAATACGATAAGAGAATGTAAGATGTATTTAAGTTTTGGGGAAAAACTCAATTTTTGTCCCGTGAATTAGATTTTGTCCAATTTTTACCATCAATTTTACGTGTTTCAATTTTAATCCTGTAATTATCATTTTCTTTTTTTCAATTTTGGTCTCATTTTACTTGAAATATCATTTTCTACCAACATGAACGTCAGAATTAGAACAATACATTAATCCTATTACAATATATAATTTAAAATGTCAATTTTTGTCATTTTTTTAGGATAAAAATGGTAATTTTCCCTTAGGTTCTTTTACAATATACAAAGTGCCTTGTTGCATTGATGTTATGATTTTTGTTGTGAGGATTAGAAGGAAATGTGAAAGATGTATATGCATGTAGAATGCAGCTCAGTTATGTAGAATTTATTGAAAACTCAAAAAATTACAAATCGATTAGGTAAACTTGAAAAAAAGGGAGATTTTTATTTTTGACATACAAGTCATTTGAGATTAGAAAAGTGCAAAATTTTACATAATATATATATATATATATATGCTTTTAAATTTTCAAAAAAAATGAGTCTGTTCTACCTGTTACTCTGTTAGTGTTCTTTATCTTTATGAATGCTCTTTATCATCAATATCATGACAAAAATCATTTTTCTTTGTCTTTCTATTCAAATGATTTCAGTTTCTTTTCATCAAGACATTTAGCCAAATGCGCGTTTGATAAACATGGAGGTTGTTTTTTCCTTGATAATAGGTACGATAAAATAGCAGAAGATAATGTAAAAGTAATTGTGAAAAACTTATAAAAAAGGTTTTTAATAAAAAGTGAAGACAAAAAAACATAAAAACATGGAAGAAAATTTACTATTAATTATTCTTTACATCTTACAGCCAATTCTATCTCTACCTAATAAAAAAAAAAAAACATTTCAAGAACCATCAATCACAACAACAACAACCCCCACAAATTTTTATTTTTTTATTTTTTTTAGGACAAATTAAAAGCAACTTATTCAAATAGTGAATTGCTCAATTAGCCGTTTTACAGCAATGAACGAAATCAGATTCCCAAAGATCTTCCAAATCATTGTGAGTAGATTTAGCCCAGTATGAAATGTAATTAATCAAATATTCTTGAATCTGTTTTCATGCATGAATTAACTAATTACTCACTCAAAATCCAGTAAGAAGTTAAATTCATGGACAAGCCAAAATCACGCATATAATATTTATATAACATAATATATCCTTGATTACTAACCTGCATGTTATTGTATCTATTGAAGGTCTTGTTGCATATGTTGCAAGAAAACTGCATGGGGCCCACAAGAATCTGAGCTGGTGTTGGTATCCAAAATCTCCTCTCACCATTGAAGCTGCAACTATTTGCAGGATCACTCTTCTTCTTCTTCTTCATCTTCATACATTCATCTTCTTCATCATCCTTAAAACCATAATGTTTTTTATGATCATGATGACTATGATCAATCTCTCCTATATTAGGTAACCCTATGTGCAAAGCAACTGTAACATTCTCGATATTTTCAGTATCAATCCCCATAAACCTCCCCTTCTTTTCTCCATCACAATTTTCTTCTTCTTCTTCTTCTTCTTTCACTTCTCTTTTCTCTGTTAGCCTGCTAAGAAGAGGCAAGCATTGGATTGTTTCGTAGAAATATTTTTCGCCCTCGTGATAGAGAGGGAATTGCAAGAAACTCATGGGGTTTTTGATCAAGTGAATTAATGGTTCTTGTGGAGAAGATGAAGAATTGAGGGAGAGGAAGATGGCTTGAGCCATTCAATGAAGTTTGGAGTATCAAAGCACAAATATATATTCTTGTACATGGTGGTTACTTGTGCCCATGGTGGTAAGAGAAATTCTTTTCAATTGTGTCCTAGGATGGGATTATTATAGTTGGACTTTGTGTGGGAAAGCTTGGACTAAAAATTGAATTTTATCTATGTTGGTTTGGTTTGTCTTTTTGGAAATCTTTTTTTAAGTTTTGTTTCATTTCTTAGACTAGCTCACATGACTCCTATATGACGTGATCTTTTACTTTACATATTTGAGATCTACCATTGTATTAGCAGGATAATTTCAATTTTGGTCATATATGTAAAATGCTTTCAATTTCTCAAATTCAGTCCAATTTTGATTGGAATTTTCAAAATCGTTGATGTAGTCACCGAAAATTCCTATCAATATTTTGCATGACCAATCATCATGTTTTATTAATATATACATGTGTGTTATATGATTGAAAACCTTCTATTATATTTAGTATTTTATTTTATGTTTCATTATCTTTAATAAATATCACGTATTAATTTATGATGTTATTTAATACATCTTGGTGTGTGATATTAAACATCACACTAGTAAAGTATATATAAATGCAAACAAGATGAAAGATGGAGGGTTAGGATTGCAACCCCAACCCCCTCCTTCCCTCACAATTTAACTAGAGAATTGATAGAAAAAGAAATTAGTGGTGGGGTTTAGGAAGTGGACATGCAATTATCAGCTTCTAACTGGATGAAAAGAATCCTAGAATATAAGTCTAAACACATGCCCACTTTTATTTTATTTTTTGTTCTTTTTTCTTCCTATTCTTTCGTTTACTTCAATCCCATTTCTCACGTTGTTGAGTCCCGTTCGAACTCAACTGAAAAAGAATGAGTCTTATATGAGACCGTCTCACAGATTATCTTACGTGAGACGGGTCAACCCACACCTCACACTTCACAATTTACATATAAATTTATATAAATGGGTTGATTTGGGGTAAAAATGATTTGTCTCACGAAAACTGTCGATGAAATCATCTCACGCAAGTTTTTGTGACTGAAAAACGCGTAAATCAGTCGAAGAAATTTCAATTTGGTCGAATATTAGCAAAAAATTAAAAAATTGTCCAATAAATTAATGTTTTTTTAATGAGTTCGGGGGAATGGAAGGGAGAGGAACAATAAGAATTAAAAAACTTATATGACCCGAATTCGAACCCTAATCATCACAATCTGCACCTTTATAAAGGTGAGATAACACTTAAGCTACAAGGCTCGTGGTCCAAAAAAATAATGTTACGTACTTTGCTTGAAATATTTTTATGAAATCAATTAAACTTTTTGCAAAATTCATATTGTAGTTGTATATGTCTACGCCTTCATCAATGAATATCACTGATAGTTCATTATTTTGCAAGAAAAGATGTATAATATAAAAGAAATTACATAAGGAAAAGGTCTTGGATTTGTCGGTTAGAGTAGTTATCATGGAATCTTACCCGCTACTCCACATAAAATAATTAAAAATAATAAAATTATGAGACCATCTAATCATAAATATAATTTCATGAGACGAAAACCACGGTCACATTTCAATTTCATAATCACAAGTTTAAATTTTATTTCGATGGTTATTAATTCTGGACTGACATTTGACACGTAATTAGATTCGTAGGATGGACCCATACTCAAATTCCTTTGAATTTATATTTTTCTTGGGGAAAATTCATTTCACATTTTGGCCCTTTGAACGGTCAGTCAATATTAAGCAACATCATCATACATAGAGGGAAAAAGGATTGAGATAATGGAGCCCAAAATGTTGAAAATCTTGGTTATAGAAATTCTCCTATTATTAAAAAATTATGTATCTAGGATTAATGCTGCACACAGCATTTATTTCTCTATTTTTCTTCTCTCTTTTTTAAAGTATTTAGTCGATTCAAACAGAACAAAAATATGTATATATAAAAATAATATTTGCGATTTGGGAGAAGAATTAGACCAAGAAGCAATAGATGCTGTATATGATGCCTTAATCAACATCAATTTTCACCTTATTTGACTTGATCATATCTGTCTTTTCATTTAATGAAAAGTTGGCGGCAGGTTCTGATTTATAAGTAGGTATATTACGGACTCGGATCCTCTGCTGGACAAATAAACCCAGCATGTGGTGCTGGACAATTTTTATACACCGTCACCATAGATTACAGGATCTATGGTGACGGTGTATAAAAATTGTCCAGCACCACGTGCTGGGTTTATTTGTCCAGCAGAGGATCCGGATCAGTATATTACGTGTATAAAATAGAGGGTGTCAATTTGTGTGTGTGTGTTTGTACATATTGTACCATTCTATCTTGGGATCGTCACGATTTCTCATTTTCACATTAATTATGACAGTCTTTTCAAATTTATGAATTTTATTGTGGTGCATTTGGAGTACTTATACCTTTGTTCAATCTCCATCAATAATAGATATTATTTTATTTTCTATCACTAGAGTAAGTAAATAATAAAAAACAATTATATATATAGCAAGTAAAAGTAGAGAGACAAAACTGAAGTCCACTCTATCCATGTCAGCCTCGTCTAGTCATCTTATTGAGGCTGTCCACCTTTGTTTAATTCTCACCGGTACGGGTGTTCGGTACGGTATATCAAATCGAAAATCTCATACTATATACAATATCAAAATATATCAAAATATCGGTATTACTTCGTTTCATATCAAAATTTTTAAAATATCGAAAATATCGTTATATCGAAATAAAAAATATATATCAAAATTTTGGTATACCGAAAATACCGTTATACCGAAATGAAAATTACATACCGTAAATATCGATATATCAAAATAAAAAATATTATATTTTTTTATTTACTAATATGAAATTAATATATATATTTTAATTAATATTAATATTTTCGGTATATGGAGGATCATGTCAGTTGTACCACTTGTTGGGTCCCAGAAGACTATCTCCACATTAGTATAATGTTACTCACGTCACTCGAAGTTCATACGAAATTGATTTCAGAGTTTATCCAAAAGATCTAATATGAATAGATGGCAATGTCCTTCCTTATATTCTCGTGGTCCTTTCCCGAATTTATTTGATATAACATTTGTTTGACTATATATTCAAAATGTTATTAATTCGTATTATTCATAGTATTTTATTATAGACAAATTAAAAACAAAGTATTGTTTTAACTAAATCGGAAGATTTGTGTCATTATATTGTCTTATGTGTCGACATGTGCTGTGTCCAATTATTTTATTTGTCTTTATAACTTATTTTATGAGTTGCATGTATTCATGTTGTGATATCATATCATATTATAAATTTTCACTTATATATATAGGTATTTCAATTAAAACAAGTTCATTTCAGATAGTAATGATCATAGGTTATTATTACCATATATAATGTACAAACACAAAACTTCACACAATTACAATTGGTCCCATGATTAAAGAAGTATAATAGAACTAGTCTAGTTCAATTAAAAAAAAATGCATTTTAATCTCATGTATTTTTCAATTTTAGTTTAAAATCCCCTAATTTAACTAAAATTGTCGCGTGCAAAGACATCCTCAAAAGTGGCCATTTTAGAGAATTGTAATTGGTGGCATTTTGAATTCCATTCGAAGGTTACCCAAACTGAAACTTCACCAAACATATTTTAAGAATGTTATAATGGATTTTTATTTTCCAAATGTCTCCAAACAAGGCACATTATCAATAAACATGCTATATGTAATTTATAAAATATCGAACATAATTTGTCACTAATTATTAGACTTTAGTTTTCCCACTAGTCACCTCATTTTAGAGTGATTAATAGCATATGCAAAAGCAAATAGATGCAATTATAGTGAGGTTAATGCCCGCATGGGCGTAGCTTAGCCGGTTCCTGAGTGACAGATTGCTACAAGGACGCAGGATCGAGTCCTGGTAGCCGCAGTGTGGGAGTTTTATTCCTCAATTTGGGGGATAGCTCCTTGTGGGCACCAGGCACTGGTCCTCCCACCTAATGGGCCGCTGAGTCACCATGATTTACCTCCTCCACCAATCCCTGTCGGGCTGGGGGGTGGGGGCCCTTGGGGTTGGGGATTCAACCTTTTGCTACAATTATAGTGAGGTTAATTATTATAAGTCTAATTAAGCTAACCGACAAGATATCATGTAACCGGATTTTCAGGATATTAAGAATAGGGACTTCTCTTTTTTCTCTTAAACTTTTCAACTTTTTCTTGTTGGGTATTATTTGAACTTTGCTTCATTCCCTGCTTTGGCCTCCTTCCTTTCCCACTCTTTTCAAACCAATTATACCATCTTTAGTCTTTAATACTCAGAATTCTAAATCATTTTACAAATCTAATTTTACCATGAGATGAAATAATAATCCACTATTTACAATTCATAATCCACATAAATGTTCGTAAAATTGATTTGGTTCTAAATAGTGGGTTTTGTCTACCTGATATTAATTTTTAAGATCAACTCATATATAAGAGTTTGAGTATGCATGACTTCTATAAAATTATCTCATAAATTTAATTTCATGAGGCGGATCTAACTCATAATCCACAAAATTGATATTGACTTATGGAAATAGAGTTGGATTGTAAATAGTTGGAATTTATTTCATAAAATTATATTTGTGAAACAATCTTATATAAGATTTTTGTGTAGTCTAAAACCACCTCAACTTTTTTTTTTCCCTAAATATTTCACTCTCCAAATTTTGGCAACCCCATCAGTGTTTACACTTTTTTGTATGGATATTAATCATGTAAGATGTTATACTCGATGATGTATTAAGTTAGGGTTAAAAATATTTTCTCATCTGAATTATACGTGATTTTACACTTTTTTATATAAACTTTGAAATGTTGCACTTTATCATATAAATTTTAAATTTGATGCATTTTACAGTATTTGTCAAAATTCTAGTCATTGATTTAGGATACTTCAAAATATTAAGGTATTTGTATTTTATTATTAAATGCACATATTTGTATAAGTATGTATATGTGGTTAATTTGTATGTGTAGAGTGAGATATTGATTTGATCAACGTATACATATTTCCTACCTCTATGTGGCCCTAGGAATTAAAAACATTGAGTTGGTCTCTTGTGAGACTGTCTCACATGCGACAGGATTCAAGTATGTCTTTTACAGGTATAAATATGTGTTTTTCAGTTATAAGTATGTATTTTATAAGTATGTTTTTTACAATATAAGTGTCACGACCACATTTCTAATATATCTAGACATGTAATAGATTTTCATATTAAAAGACATGTAAGTGAGTGTGTGATATATATAGTTTTTTAAATATAATAACATAAATAACTTTTCTTGCACATGAAATGGGCACTAAATACTTTTCGAGAGATCTCCTCCAAATCACCGGTATGGCTATCAAAATCGTGAGCATCAGCATGTAGGTTCCAGATCCAAGTAGTAGTATCAGGATGATATTGATCGTGACTTTGATACGGAGCTGGAACTGCTAACTATGATGGATGCGCTAACTATAGATATGATGCCAAGACTATAATACATTTCGTAGTGTGTACCATAAAGTCAAAGTCACACCCACTTCTATATTTTACATGTTTACATACATTAAAAGATCAAACAGAAGAAGTTCAAGTATTTTATCAAAATATTGTTTAAAGGAAAATAAGCCCTGTTGGTCCCAAGTGGTCAGTGAACTCCAAGCTGTACTATTGAACTCCAATCAGCAAGGTAGATGTTGTCTCTCCTGGTGACAGTAAGCTTAACCTCATTTGTTTTGATGTCTCTAATCAGACACTTGTTGAGGTTGAACTCCACTGAACATCCTTTGTCACAAAACTGATTGATACTCAGGAGATTATACTTTAGCCCTTTGACATATGAAACATCACTGATACTTGCATTGTCTCTGATTAAGCTTCTTGTTCCCTTGGTGCTTCCTTTGGAGTCATCTCTGAAGACAACCTTAGGTCATTTGCATGGTTGAAAGTCTCTTTATCTAGCCTTGTTGTCAATCATATGTCTGGAGCAGCCACTGTCAATATACCATACATCACTGCTGCTTCCTGGCAACTGTACCTGCAAGTAAATCAGGTGGATTTAGGTACTCATACAAGTACGAGTCCTGGGGGTTAGTTCCTTTTGGAACCCACACCTGTCTTATGATAATTGGTTTACCAAAGGCTTTGGTGGTTCTCTTCCTGTTAGTATTCTTGACAGGATACTGTTTGTGATGTGTGTGAACTGGAGGTTTCCAAATTTTGTACTTCCTGTTAGAGGAAGGAACTCCCTTATAACTTTCCTGAGCATAAACTCTTTGAAATCTAGATAAGAGTATCTTGGTTTTTAGGGGTTCAAGGTTTTCCTGAAACCTGGAAGATTGTTGTCTTCTTCTCCTACTTACAACATACTGATAATGTTGTTTTCTGAGGTATCTTGCATCTTATTGTCTTCTTCCTGCAGCAAGAGTTTATTTCCCTTATCCAGTGTACTTGTTTTGTTCAAGCTTCCATTGATTGGAAGGAGTTCCTGAGCATAAGAAATTTGGGCCTAAACAAACTTTCCAGCCTTGGATGTGCTGACAGGTTTCTGTGAGCTTTCAGCACAGTATCCTAGACAACTTCCTGCATAGGCATTTTGGATCTTCAGGATACATTCCTGTGCTTTTCTTACTGACTTGCTATACACATTAATTGTGTTTTGCAGTCTAGTCTTTTCAGCTTCAAGCTTAGTGACTAGCAGCTTGAACTTAGAGACCTCAACTCTGAGGTTATTGCATTGTGTACTGAAGTACTCCAGGTCAGAAACCTGTTCCTTCAGTATAACCTGCTCACTCTTGAGCAGAAGGTTTTCCTCTTTAAGTTCTTCATGAGCTGAATTTATCTTCTCAAAGTCACTCATGATCTGTCTAAAGGACTGGATCATACTCAGCTTTTCAGAATTTGAAATGTCAAGAGATTGTGAAGTTACCTCATCATCTTCATTGTCTTCACAATCCTTAGTCATGAGGCATAGCAGTGCTTCCTCATCGGAGGTAGAGCTGTCAGTATCGCTCTTGGATGAGCAGTTATCCTTGGTTTTTTCTTTGGAGCTGCTTGCTGCCTTTACAGCTTCTGGTTCACTTAGAAGAGCCTTAAGCTTCTGTTTGTCATCCCTCCTCCTTTCTCTTCTCTGCACTCTTTCATCCTTAGTATACTTGTGTACTTGAGGGTAGGGACAAGCTCTAGCGAAGTGTCCAGGTTTCCTGCAATTATAACACAAGTCAGTGGAACCTGTGTTAGCTTGTTGTTGTGGTCTTACCCGAGGACTTCTTTCTGATGTCTGAGGATTCTTCTTGAAGTCGTTCCCTTTATGATTTGACTTCATAAACCTCTTGAACTTCTTCAGCAAGAGGGCCATATCCTCCTCAGTAGCTTCAGCAAGTACTTCTTTCTGTTTGCTCTTCAGCTTACTGTTGCTTGTAGTGGCAGTATCATGTGCCCTAGCAGTAAGTGTTGCGACCTTGGCACTTGAACCTTCAACCTCTTTCTTTCTTCGTTCAATATCAAACTCGAACGCCTTGAGATCAGAAAATAGGTCAAAGGTGCTCATCGCACTGAGATTCAGAGAGACTCTCATTGCGGTCTCCTTGCTATGCCACTCGAAAGATAAGGCTCTCAACACCTTCGTGTTTTTCTCCTTCTAAGTGTAGGTCTTCCCCAAAGATTCAAGCTCGTTAATGATAGTAGTAAATCTCTGATCAAGCTCTTCTAGGGTTTCTCCAGGTTTTATGTTGAACTGCTCATACAGTTGTGTGGCCTTGGAGATCCTGTTATCTCTAACAAGCTCATTGTCTTCACAGATTAACCCTAGCATTACCTATATTTCTTTGGATGTCTTGCAGTTTTTTACTTTGTTGAAAATGTTTTTATCCAACGTAAAAAATAGGGCATTCTTGGCTACATTGTCAAGGTTAGCTCTTTTCCTTTTCTCAGGGGTATATTCATATCTCTCCTTGACAATGTACTCCTACGGTGGTGGAGCTCTTTTGATTTCTGGTCCAGGTCTTTGTGGATCGAATCCTGGAGACATTTCGACGTTGTCATCTTCGGTCTCTATCTCTCCATCTACTGCCTCAGCTACTACGGCTACAGCTGCTTCAACTCGCCTGTGTTCGCGAAGCTGTTCCACGTAGGTAGGGTTTGCTTTGTAGATCACTGGTAGTCCTTCAGTTATGACAAACCACATCTCGTCGTGCATGGCTGACAGGTGGGCTTGCATGCGTATCCTCCAGTCATCGTTTTCATCTATGGAAAACATAGGTAGCTTGTGATGTGAAAAATCCATGCTTATGCTAAAGGAATGAGTTTTGATCTTGAAAAAGAAAAAAGGTTTAACCAACCGAAACGGGTGGATTTGGGTAGGTTACCAGAAAGTTAGTTTGGAACCCAACTTGCTTTGATACCACTTGTTAGTCCTAAGTGGTCAGAGGTTCAAAGGGGGGTGAATGAACCTATATCGATTTTTCAATTTTAAAACTTATTAGTGAACAGGTTCCTAATTCAACAGTGAATACAGTAACCTGACTCGATTCAGAAACCTAGCAGTAAGCTGTTTTAGGTCCCTGACTCGATATCACAATATGCAGCGGAATAAACTAAGATAGAGTTTCATTATGAAAACTAGTTTTCTTTTCCAAATATGATTTTAATAGAATCCTTCAATAGTATGCTTATGATATATGCAACAAGATAGATATTTAAATAAAGCAATGCAACAAGTAATCAAAGCAGTAAACACTTATGACTTATAGTGGTTCGAAGGTGTGTAATCCTTCTACGTCCATTCAACTATTTCACTGAGGAGGAACTTCGTTAGGTCAGTTTGTTTTACGAGACACTGTTTGTTGGGACCATCAAGCGCTTACCGCTACACCAAAAGGATATCCAGTGGGCATAGAGCGCAACTTTAATGTCTTATACTCATGTAGCTTTGCGCTCACAGTTTCGAATCTGGTATAGCTAATTTTTAAGCTCCGACCCAAAGCAGGATGCTGGGAATTTTTCCAACACTGTTTTACAAACCTCTTCCTAGCAAGTTAACCTACTAGATACAAAGATTCCTAGGCCAAATCCCACACAGGGTACAATATCTCATACAGAGAAAATAGCCTACACAAGACTAACACTTAGTAAGGATCTAATCCTCTCAACTAAGGACACCAAACTAAAACAACCTTGCACACAGCAAATGGTTAAAAGTATATGGTTTCTTCAACTGGTGCAGCAATGAAGTCAGCCTTGAACTTGAGAGCTCGAGTGCTTGAATAGGCTGCTTCGAAGGTTGAGTGACTGAACTTGGTAAGCTTGAGAATAACTTTGAAAATAAGTGCTTAGAATGCTTGCAATAGATAGTAGTTCAGTAGTTTTCAAGGTCACTCATTCCTTCTATTTATATCACTAGGAAAATGCCCATTGAAGAGAGACATTGTCCTTTTTGCAATTCAAATTTGATCTGGCAAATCTTCACAATTAATGCGTCTGAGAACCTAGGGATATAGAGCATGTCCTACTCTAATCCGCATTAATGGCGCCACTTTTTGATTACAGTGCTTTTGTAGAGCCGCGGGTCCAGGTGGCATCACCTCATTGGCTAGGCACTAACTTTTATCTAACGGATGTTTGACAGGATCCATATCTCGTACAACATTCATATAATTCCTCGTACTGCAATGAATAAGTTAGATATACTTACAGCTTTCTGCTTAGGTTGCAGTGGTTGTTTACTATTCTGTGTCAATTTTCTGATCTGCATCAGCTTCCTGTTTCAGAACAGCTTTCTGTTCTTGAAACTTGCAGTCAGCTTCCTGACCTGCGATAGCTTCCTGATTCTAAACAGCTTTCCTATTCCAGAATCCTGTAGACATCTTCCAGTCTTCCATACTGCTATTTGTTTTGTCTGCTCACTAACTTAGCTTCCTGATCCTAGTCCCATCTTCAGCTTACTGACTTTCCTTACTGAAAATCAGTCTTCAAGAAATCTTATCTCCAGAATCCTGTTAAGATCAGTATTCTACATCTTCCTGATCTATACAGCTTTACAACTCAAGACTTAGAAAATATAAACTTATCAACCAAAAGTTCACTTATAAACTGTGGAAAATGGATACTCTAAAGTCTCATCTAATATTACATTGTCTCATCAAAACCTATCAGAAATGTCCCAACAAGCCCATAGTATAGTCCAATAGGTCGTCATCCATGTACACCATCTCCGAACCCGTAAGAACTCAATAACATGATCAGTAAATCCATGAGCTTACACATCAGCAGGTTCACCTACACTGCATGAACTATATGAGTTAAAACTCAGTAAGTAGAAATTATGCACATAACATTAATAATATAGATTATGTCAATGATGCATGTTAATGAATGAAAACATTTCTTTCAAAATCATTTTTCTTCATTGGGCCCTTGACCACCATCTACTAGGCACCGGATAGAACTCAATATAACATCATTCATTATAGTCATATCCATGTCTCACATGCCACCAGCTAAACGAATCAAGTCATATTCATGTTTCACATGCCACCAGCTAAGCATATAATATTGGTAGCCATATCCATGTCTCACATGCCACCGGCTGAACAAATCAAGTCATATCCATGTCTCACATGCCACCGGCTACCCATATAGTATATCGTAAGTATGATTACATGCCTCGGTGCACTAGTAATGGTCAATAAAATACTTTTCATCTTGAAATCATGTCTTGCATGTAGAATGCCATAACTTTCATCATTTCTATATGCACGTGTTGATGCTCGTGATTGATATTCGTAACGCATCACATATATCTTCACATAACATCACTCAAACGCGTCATTCTCAAGGAGATATAAAATCACGTAATATCACTTAATCAATATATACATATATATATCATGAAATATTATGTTCATACATTATAGTTGCAAATGAATTTCTACTTACCTTGCTTCCACGTGAAATTTCTCATCTCTTGTGTTTTCAAGATTAATCTAAAATAACAAGTTAAATATTTTAATAGGATATTAAAACTAAAACTACACTTTACCAAATTAAATAGCATAATTTACTGATTTTATTCCAAAAGATACAATATAAGACTTTAATAATGAGTTAGAGAAATTTATTTATACTTTCAATTAAATAATGGAATATTATAAGATTATTGTCAAGCTTAATAAACCCCAGCAATTAATTCATAATGTCTACAGCAACAACTTAGGTTTCAGTTAATTAAATATATATGTATATACATCCTTAATCAGCTTTAGTAGTTAGATTAGAGTTTATACTTAACTAATCATTTTGAAAATATGTACTTTCAGTTACACCATGCAAATTTAACTGAAATGAAGTAAAGAAATTAATTGGCTTAGCTTTAGTTTCATTAGTTGGGAACAAAATTCACACTTAAATAATTATTTACACTTTACAAAAAATTAATCTGATTCCATTAACATACATGCATATAATCTAAATGATGTGAAATTTGAATTTATAACTCGTAATCATAAATTACCTCACGTTATTTGTTGTTCCTTTCTCTTTTCCTTTCTTCTTAATTTGTTTTGTTTTGTGTTTTTTTATCTATTAATATGAATAATATAAATACATGAGTCACCATTTATGGGACACTTGTCTTATCTTTCTTTACTCCTTAATTAAGAGTCATCCCTTTAATAATATATTACCTTTATTACATCTCTTATTTTCTTTTCTTTTTATATAAATATATTCATATAATTTTCTTTTTAGTTAGTATATGGGGTACGTACATATATATGACCAAGTACACTAACACACGCATACAAGAGACATAAATTGAGAGACATTTATATATTATACATTTCACCTATAAAATTTTATTCTCTAAACAGCTAAAAAATATAAAAAATATTAACACCTAATTTCTCAATCCTAATATATTCTTTAACACATAACTTGAGCTTTCAATTACTAATAATAATAAACAAGTATCATATAACCAACATGCAATAATTCATAAAATGCATGGATGCGTGCATTATATTGGTCAATGAGTCACAAGGGGCTCTGGTCTCATAATAAGTATGAGTTATTTAAGTATGCCTTTTTACGACTATAAGTATGTTTTTTTGTGCTATAAGTGCGACCGTCGCAATTATATATTTTGGTGCGATGGTTGCACATAAGTTTTTGCCAAAAACATGGCATATGTAACCCCAATTATAGTTCAAAAATTAGCTTTTGAGAACTAATTATTACTTTGAACTAAAAAGTCACTGAAAATGTTAGTGACAAGTTATCAATTAAAGTTTTGTCTCCAATCATGTACAGTTAATGACAATAATTTGTTTTATCTTAATAATAATTTTCTTTAAAAAAAAGTTTAAAAACTATCAAAGTATATGTAATCATTATTGATAACTAATGATGGTATAAATTAAGATATATCATATATAGAAAAGTTATCGATCCTAAGTAGGTCATAACCTATATGACTTGTGAATGTATGTATTTGTTGGCAACAATAATTGTTAAGTGATTCAAACACAATCTTTAGCAATGTATAATTTTTTAATATCATATAATATATATCAAAATTATTAGCACCTAACACGTCATTATTAACTAGTAACTCCACGTTGTTGCTTTTTCTTTTTTATTTTTCCTAATACCGATTTTCTTTTAGTACGTATGAAATATTGGTATATTCAATCTTAGCTAAGCTAACTCAATTTACACTTCTAACTACAAAAAAATCAAATATATACACATATGAAACTGAGGGTTTAAAACAATGACATAATTATCTTTTGATGACATGAAAATGATTATATATATATATATATATATATATATATTAATACTTACATCGTTAATATATTTAAATAAATTCAACATCTTTTAAACAAGAAAATTAAATTAATTTATTTCCAAGTGTTCAATTGAGAAATAAGCAAAAATATCTCAAAAGGGCTATTAGAGTATGAAAGGAAAAGGCCCGTTTGTGTGATGTTATTTAAGCAAGTTGGCTGCCTTTTAAGCTAGATTACATTTTAGTCATCAAGTGATCAAAACCATGAGCCACGACGTTTTGTCCTGTCTTTCGAATCCCAATTATTATGAAGCGAAAAGTTTGCTTTTCATTAGCATCAAACACCTCAAACGAAAGAGAAAAAAAAATCTAAATATAAGCACAAAAGATACAGATCTTTTGCTATGTAGATATTTTTTTCTATGAAAGTTTAAGCTTTTCTATAGTGTAGTATTTGATAAATATGATTTCCTACTAAAGAAATATTATAGGTTAAAACAGCATTACCAACATAAAGAATAAATAAGATGTCAAAAATTTTAGCAGGTGTAGTTGATTTGGTAAGGCTTGTGGGATGTGGGAGAAATCATTTGGCAACACAGATTCGAATTTTGCGTCGAATAGACATTCACTAAAATATTGTGGAAGTTTGTGTTGGGTTTGAATCCTTCTACAAGTGTCCGCCACTCGAACACATCCTTCGATTTACATTTCATCAGACTGAGGAATTTACATCAATCCATTGAGAAGCCTAAAATCGAATGAGAGGAATTCTTCATATCTTCCCAATCAAAAGATGAAAATGATACACTAACTTGTTGATCTCATAAGGATCATATAACTTTATTAATGACAAACAAAAAAAGTGGTATTCACTGTCCACCAAAACCACTTACACAAATTTCAAGAATTTATATGTTAGAATATTTTAGAGAAAATTATACCTTCTAATAAATTATTATAATTCAGATGTCACGCCCCATTTTCGTATTTAAAAAAAGTATCAGAGTTTTCTTTTGGGCATGCAGGAAGAAAGGGGAAAGAGACGTACATGATATAACTGAAAACTTCGGAAACAGTTAATGATACATTTTTACATGTTAAAAACCTTTGGCACATAGCCGGAAGAAAACATAACAGCGGAAATACATCATTCAGGATCCATAACAAAAAGAAGAACAGTTTATCTTTTACAAACATGAAATATTAAAATATCGTTTCAACGTTAAGTTTTGAAAGCAAAAAGAGAAGACTTGATATGGCACCATCCTCTCTACAAATCTTGATTTTCTTCATTTCCTATAGTGTGAATACAAATAGGGGTGAGTGCGTTTGAATACACTCATGGGAGTAATTTCATAAATCAAAGTTCATTAAGAAATTAAGTCTTTCTAACATTTACAAGTATAACAATTAGACACAACACGTAGAATGCATAGCACATAACTTAAGAGCACACAGCTCTAAATAGGTGCGGGAATAGCCCATCTTATCCTATAAACTGTTTTTAATACCGTTGGTGCTTTTCATGGGCCACCAGTCCATTGGTGTTTTTTATGGGCCACCAGATTTTGGACTTATGTCCTCATTTATCATATTCATAACATATGCATGAACAAATAAAAACACATCACATAACCCAAGACACATAAGGTTCAATAAATTCATAGCGATCAATAGCATTCTAATAACATCAAGTTTACATACATGCGTTCGTTCATCATCACTATACATTAAATATA
The DNA here is from genome assembly GCA_954870855.1 of Scutellaria minor. Taxonomy (NCBI): domain Eukaryota; kingdom Viridiplantae; phylum Streptophyta; class Magnoliopsida; order Lamiales; family Lamiaceae; genus Scutellaria; species Scutellaria minor. The sequence goes on from OX940729.1 coordinate 10,602,767, forward strand.
AAAACATAAAGTTATTAGGGATTAGAAGTTACCCCCACCTTGTTCGGTGGTTATCCCTCGTGATACTTTGAATGCTAAGCTTTAAGATCTTTTCTAAACTCGAAAGTCTACACACGTAAACGAGGGTTTCTTAGATTCTCGTCACGATAAAAATGTTTACTTAAATAGAATTCTCTTGAAAAAAAAGCATCGAAGGGAAGAATACGAAGAGAAAGCTTGAAACTTGATCATAGGATATAAAAGGATCAATTAGAATTTTAACGGATGAAGAACGGGTTAAAATGGAGGAAAAACGAGCTCAAACGGAGCGTTTAAAGGTATAAGGGCGTTTTCGTAATTTTTTAGAAAAGGATTGACTTTGACCGAGACCCTGACTCCCGACCGACGACTCCACACCGTCGGTGACACGACGCACACACACACGGCGTGCACAGCAGCCCCCGTCGCTTACGCGCGCACACTTGGCCCCCGGCGCTCGCTCGCGTGCACCTATTCCCGACGCTCGACAGCGCGCGCGTATATCCCCCGGTGTGTGCACCGTGTGCGCGCTCGCGCCCAGCAGACCCGTCGCCCACACAGCTGCAACAAACAAGCAAACCCAGCCTCGGCCGGCGACCACCCGTCGCCAGCCACCACCCTGACCTCAGACTCACCAGTGCGACACCGCGCGCCGCCACCAGCGAGCACAGCGGCGCTGCACAGTGCCGCGCCACAACACAACCAACACACACATACCTGCACAACTCCGGCGCCGCCGCTCATGGCGACGCCACCCCTCCAACACCACACAAATACCCAAGAGGCTGCCTCGTCACAACTCCGGCGAGGAAGAGAGAGAGAGAGCAAACGCGAAGAGAGAAAGGGAGGGAGGAGAGAGAAACTAGGGTTTTCAGAGGTTTGACCGGCCATTTTTCGGCGAATGAGAAGTTGGAATGAAAAACCGAGCCCGGATTTGAAACGGGCTCGTCAAAAACTATAACCTGTGAAGAAATCGGCCAAAACTGAGAAAAAAAGCTTTCGGTGTCGGTAGCGGCGCGGGTGGTGGCGCGGCGGCCGCCGGCCGGAAAAATCAGCAGAGAGAGAAGAGAGAGAAGAACGAGAAGAAAATATCTTACGTTTTTTACATTTCGTTCGAATTATTACTTTTTACAATTCGTTTTGTATTATATATACACATTTTCAAAAATATCTTATTTTTTACAAAATATCTCAACTTTTACAAAATATCTTGATTTTTACTATTTGATCAAAAATATCTCTTTTTTGATTCTTCGTATTATTCGTGTTTTGAGCTACGGGTCTCCTATTGGCCTCATTTTCGTTTCTATTTTCTCGATTTTCGATTACGAACCTTTTGATAAAATATAAACTATGCTTCTTGATTTAATTATACAACCGATTAATTAATTATGCATTATTTTGATTTTCTGAAACGCACGTAATTAAAATCACATAATTAGGGGTTTAATTATTTAATTAGTCAATTATGCATCGTTTTGTTCTAAACGCTACACCAGAATGTGTCACGAATGATATAGTAAAAAGTCAGATCAATATCAATTCAAGCAAACAAAGAAATCGTCGCTATGAATAATTTCATATTCATTCTTTACATTATTTAATTATATTTATCAAATGATTTATTTCAATTTCCTCCCTTCAACTTCCTCTAACTCAATAAAAAAAATAAAAAAATGATTGATTTCACCGAAAATAATATTTATTATCGATTTGTAGAAAAATACAGACATATCCATATATATAATATGGCGTAGGAATGTTGCACCCAATATTGTACCTAGCATAGCATCTTGAATAGTTGTTAAGATTCTCTATATTTAGGGTATCAAACTATATGTGTCCGTTATGATTATTTTCTTCATAGGCTAATATTGCTCTGATAATTAATATTAATCCTTCTAATAATTGTCAACTTGAAAGCGAGAAAACCCCTTTTAGTATTATCCATTATACTGCACATAATAGACTACCTACAGTGACACAAAACATTAAAGAGTGACACTCCTGTGCACAAGAATACTATTATATTATATGAAGTAATATTGTTATATTATATGAGTGATATTGTTATATTATATATAGTTTTAACAGTATTATTCATATAATATAACAGTATTGTTGTGCACAGATTCAAATATCTGTGCACCTTGTGCACAATTTTTTTTGCCAACATTAAATTAAGTTAACAAATGGGCCATTAGGTTTGGTAAATATTCACATACAGCATTCCAAGATTTCGTTTACAAATCTTATTACTCACCCAAAATATAATAATAATAAATAAATAAATAAAATCGTCGACTTTGTTTTCCAAGCACTCGCTTTTTGTCTCTTTCATTTGAAGAGGATTGGTTGATTTTAAATTTTTTCTTTTTCCCCCAATTAGTATCAATATAATTGTTTACTATAGTTTAAAATTTTTGGGACCTAGTTAGATTACAAAGGATGTGATTGCAAAAATAATATTTTAAAGCTTTAAAACAACTTATGTAATGGTTTTTAAAACGTTTGTATTGCATGATTATTAATCATGAACTTGTTGGTTATGAAATTTCTTTGATTCAATTATATTTTCCAAGTCAAGTTAATTTTCCAAACAATAGATTTAAACTGAAATTCTTGTTCAGCTTCAACCGAATTAAATTTTCTAACATTTCGGCCACCCTTTTTGCAGCCTGAAGAGAGAGAGAGAGAGAGAGAGAGAGAGAGAGAGAGAGAGAGAGCATTGTTGTAGTGCAGTGTATGACTCAGTGACTCATCATTGTCAAGGAAACTATGGTAAGGGGTTCACACTTTATTGAGTAATTCTTCCTAGTTTTACAAATATAAATTCATATATCTTCCTTGACTTGACTTGCCATGATCAATTGAAAAATACAATTCGACAAAAAAAATTATTTTATTTCAAAAAAATAAATAAATTCCACTTTTTAACCCCCAATGTATGTATTCTCATTAAGTCTCAGGCATGTCACTCGACCACTTTATCCTCTCCTCGTATTTATATTTTAAAGCTTTACAATTTACCCCTTGAGCTATTTCGAAAATTACTTACTTACCCTTTAACCTTTTTTTATGGAGTTCTTTCAAAATATTATAAAATTAATTGGTTTGATTGCTTTTTTAGTTTTTCAATCGATATATTTTAGCATAATTAGAACTAAAGATTCATTTAGAATTTGGTTTTTCTAGAGTTTAATTATTATTTCCAAATAAAATTAATTTTATTTAAAATAAAAAATATTAAATTAATATTTTCTATAGTTAATTCTTTTATGGTACATATAGTTTTTTGCTGATCATAACTATGAACGTGCATGATGAATTTTCTAAGGCATGTAAGATGCTAATAACAATGTGGTCACACAGTGTGATGTAGAAAACTAATTCAATAGTTTCTATTAAATAATGATTGTCCAACTAATAATGAAAAGATAATGCTAGTATATAAATTATTTTCTAAGTACGTGAGATATCTATTTTAGGTTTATTATACGTACAATATATATATATATGTATATAACATCTTACTACATGTAATGTAAGAGAAAGTATTAGGAAAGATTAGAATTGATCATTTTATTTTTGTATATATGAGAAAATATCTCTGTAAATCTTGTATATTATTTTCCCTTGATTTGTTATAATCTCTATATGATAATTTATCTCGTCTCACCATCGATTCATTGGTGATCAAATCCTTCTCTTATAGAAAGGTGCCAAATTTAAATTGAATATCATAAATTAACTTCAAATGAATTAAAAGAAGTATTGATTACTTAGTTAACAAAATATAAGTGAACACAAGTTTATTACTTTTAGGACATTCCTAAAGTAATAGTACTAAAAAATATAAGAGGGTTAATTACTGGTACTCATTGAAATTTAGATATTAAGAAAAAAAAAAAAAAAAAAAAACAGGCAAAGTGAATTTAATCCCAAAACAAGGCCATCTTAGCTTTTTTTTTATTTTTTTTATTTTTTATATCACATGATTTTGTATGCTTTCTACAATTCTCAAATTAAAAGGTGTTTTAATAAAATTGACATATGAAAACAATTATATATTTGAATTAGTTAAATTTAAATAATCTATGTGTTCAAAATAAAATATTTCTACTTTACAATATTTTCAGGAAAAATTTAGGAGAATTTGAAAATACACTTATAGCTCATGTATAAGATCATGACGTGAAGCATAAAATTGTATTTTTAAAAATAATGAGATTTTATGTTTAGGTAGCAATACATTAAAAATATCCCATTTGAAAATAAAAATAAATTATAGGCATACAACTTTCAAAATATTTTATTTTTTATTAGAAATAAACTTACATGGTTTTGCCCCTAATTCAATATATACATGGTTTTGGCACCTCATTCTTTGTGAACAAACTTTCTGAGATAGTTTTACGAAAATAAGTTAATTTATTATGTGTGTGTGTGTATATATATCAAGATAAAAAATTAATCTCCAAAAATCTCTAAAAAAATTATAATAATTTTACCAATGCTGCATTTCAACTAAAATATAATACTCAATACTACATTTTGAAGGACTAGGATGTTTGAAGTAATAAAAATATGAAATTAATGTAGCAAGATTCTATGGGTAGGTATATCTATAGCTTTCACGTGTAGCTAGGTAAAAATCAAACAAAGTCCAAGTGAAATAAATCTGTGTAATCATGACTTCTTTTTGTGACCGCAAAGTGAATTTTGCCCACCAAAACAAGTCATCATTTTGTGTTACATAAAAAATTTATTTAAATAATTTTGGTTAAGTCATTATTGCGTAAGTTGTGACACATTCATGTCTACAGCTCTTGGAAAGGTTAATAATCAATAATTTGTATAGTTCACGGATTTCAACTTTTCTCCCGGTTTTATTTTCAAATCTCATTAAATTGTTTTCATATATGCATAATTAATATTATTATGGCTATATAGCTTTTAAGCTAGTTCGAGTGGTTACAACTTACAACTTACAAGGATTGTGTCATTTGAGTCTGCAGTACCATGCACCTAAATTTAGGGGTGAAAATGAACAGAGTGAAGCCAAACTTTATGTTGTTTGTTTAATATTTGTTTAATTTTGGGACTTTTAGAATTTGGCTCCAACTCGATAAGAATTAAAGTATTCAGTTTGAACTCGACTCATTTAGTATCTTTAAAGCTCGATTTTGTTTATGAACATGTTCATGAACATGTTTGCTAAATTATTCGTAAACATTTTGTTTGTGAACAAGTAATAATTTTGTTCATTAACAACTTTGTTCGTGAACATAATAAACAAACATTGTTAAGAAAAATTAATAAACAAAAATCAAACTCATTAGGTAGCATATTTGTGAACATAAATAAACGAACATTTTTTAGACAATCAAAAAATCAAAAATGATTGTTGATGCTATTGTGGTTGTTATTATTATTATTAAATGAGTCTCTAACGAGCTTGTTCGTGGACATTTTTAAACGAACACTAAACGAACTTGTTCACGAGCTATTAGCAAACGAGCTATCCAATGTTCAAGTTCTGTTCATTTATTAAACTAGTTTCAAATTTATGTTCGTTTATTTTTTATTAACTAAATAAACGAACATAAACGAACACTAATTGAGCTTGTTCGCGAGTTGTTTGTCCAACGCTCGGTTGGTTTACATCCCTATCTAAATTTGACATTTTAGAGTCGCTATTTGCAACTTTTCATGAATTTACATCACAACTCTTTGAAACTATAAAATAAGATCCCACATTTTGTTTCAAATCACTCTCTATTACAATTTGCATTTCACGGTTAAAAGATCACAGTTTTTCTTATGTTACATTTTCAGATATTAATTTGTTCGTCGTTAGCTTTAGAACAATGGTGATACTTTCTCAAGGTTTAAAGTAATCTTGGAGATGATTGTCGAACCGAGAGCATTGCTACAGAGTGATTTTGTCTTTCTAAGCAAGAATCTAACTTTTTTTTTTATCTCATTTGTTTCAGTCCCTTAAGTACATTTCAATTTTTGAAGACTTAATTTAAAAAAAAAAAATTAAAAATACACTATCTTTCTTAAAATTACAATTTATCATGACTTTCTTTTAATTTAGCAAAAAAAATTCACAAGTTTAACACATTACTACAATTTGAATCACAACTCTATTTTTTTAGAGGTCACAATTTTGATATTTACATTAAAAATCACTACTTTAACACATTATTACAATTTGAATTTAGCACATTGTTTTGTCCGACACTTGAATTCAAATCATCTTAAAATACAGTTGTGTATTGAATTCAAAAGATCTAGATTAAATTGTAATTTTTTTAAAAACTGATTTGTTTGCTATTGCTAAATTTCAAAAAATAAGGATTAAATTACAAATTTGAAAAACATTTATTTCTCACAATTAGATCTTTCTTTTACTTATTATTCACATCTGACGTTCATTTTCTTCAAACCCCTTCCAGATGCTACTTACCATGTTTTTTATCATTATTCCATGCTCATGGGTCAATAATTAGTACTGAATAAAAAGCTACATAAACTTCTAATAATAAATCATCTTTAATAAATTGATAAACAGCTATAAAAAAGACATTAAATATTTACTCACAAAGACCCCCACCATAGATAACATGAACAAGTCGAAGGAATTTGTATACACATATGTTTAGTGAAAGAATAGCAATTATTATTACAAGAGTTGATAGTGTCAAAAGAAAGACTTGAAAATTGAACCTCGAGTTTACTAAGGTCGGTCTTTTCCAACACATATATACTTGGAAAAATAGGCTTATTGATCATGATCATCATCATCATTATATGACTATAACCATATTAGCCTCTCATCTTTCATAATAATCATCATCACATTTTTGATTAATTTGTGACTCCCATTTTGAAAATTTTGAGTTAAGTATATAGTTTGCGGACTTCCATGTTAGGGCGGCCATGTTGAGCTATGACCAAGTCGTGTGAGTAAAATAAACTTCAACATCTACTTTATAGGGTTTTGATAGTTGATTTTCTGGAACTTTTGGTGACTTAGTTAGAACTTACAATTTCTTTTAATAAAGACTTGTAAATATTTTAAAAGAATTATTTTTCTTTTCTTTTCTTTTCTTTTTTTTCACTATTTTGATGACTCAAGTATATATCCAAATTATAAATTAAATATATAGTGTTGTCAAATTAAGTTGAGTTTGTAGGATTATCTGTAGCCAACGTGCGAAATCAATAGGTTTGGTTGAAACTATAACAACATGTTTTAACTTCAAAGATGTTTGGAGTTGCAAGTTAATTTGAAGAGGATGAAAGCGAGTTGTCTTAATACCCCTCGTTCCTAGGGAAAAAAGGCTCTAAATTTAAATTTCAAAAACTTAGTTTTTAAGGTTAGATATTAATGATTCCAAAAAAAAAGGGTTAGATATTAATAGGTCTTTGTAATTTTTTTAATTTGAGTTTACATAAAGAGTATAAGACCACCTGCCAATATCTACCAGTAAGGATGCTTACTATTGTTTTTCTTCTCTTGGAAAAGGCCATTCTTTTACAAATAAAATTATAACTAAAAACTTATCTGTAAATGTACTCAAGGTATGATTAGATGACAAATGAGATGATTGCAAATTATGTTGGAACAAACAGTATTAATTAGTCTATTGAGAAAATTTAATCACTCAAGCACATATATTTTATAGGATACTATACAAATGAGATTATTGCAAATTATGTTGGAACTAACAGTATTAATTAGTCTATTGAGAAAACCTAGTCATTCAAGAACATATACTTTATAGGATACTAACAACAACTTAGGGAGGTAGAGTTGTTAAATAATATTCTCAAATCAGTTCGTACGTAATCTTACAAAGTCTAAAGAAAATATTATTTTTCTTATGTAATTAGTCATAGTATATGTGGTGTCTAGATTTGTTGTATTATTGTTTAAAAAAAAAAAATCACAACATAAAAATTTATTTATAATTTTACACACTATTAATTTATATAATGTAATTAATTTGATCTATATTTTCCAAAAAAAAAAACACTATCATATTATTTTACCAAAATTATTAATTTAATCTACTGGACTCAAGTCTGGACCACAAAAAAATATTATATAATAGTGGTTATTACTTTACAAATATTTATTTAGGTGTTGGAATTTTGAGATGAATTAAAAAGTCACAATAGCGTTTATTGGATTAAGAAGAATTCTTGCTAAAAAAGAGAGAGAGATTATTAGAATATGGGTGGACTAAATATTATGAATATTCATATCAGATGCAATAAGAATTATTAGATTGTGTTTTATTGATTATAAGATGTGATCAAACGATATATGTTGATTATCCATTTCAAATGGTGCACCCATGACCTAACCATGATTAATTCAAACTTAAAATTCCAAAAAGAGACCATTCTCATGAAAAAATACTTATTGTTGTGAGATTGTCATTATTGTAACATAGTCATTGCATATACTTTGTGATTATAAATTCAGTTGTAGTTTTTAAAAACGTAAAACAATATATTCGGAAAAAGAGAAGACTCATTTTTTTCTAAGTATAGGAAAAAGCGCGTTTTCACTTATGAAAATGTATTCGGCAATCACGATTTCAAGTTGTTAATAGCAGTTAGTTTCTTAGCTTTGTTTTCTTGTGTTTTGTTTTTCAGTTTTACAGGTGTTAGTTGCGGGGCGGATAACTCTCTTCATACTTAACGGATTTGGATGATTCTTGTTGTTGCGCTCTCTATAAAGATCAGAGATCATTTCATTAGTTTAGAGTTTTCGCATTTGCTTACTGTATAGAGAGAGAATTAGCGAGGAAGTGAGAGTATTGCTTGATAGCTAGTTTTTCTTGTTCTTCGATTCAGTTCTTGTATTCTGTAAACAATTGTGAGTTGTTGATTAGTGGATTTTATTCTCCAGTGGATGTAGGGATTAGTCAACCCGAACCACTTAAAATCGATGTGTTTTGATCGTGATTTTATGTGTTGGTTTTGATTTCCTTTTCATGCAAACTAGGGTTCTTGATTGCATGTTTTGAGATTGTGTTGGTTTCATTCATTTCTTGATCTGAGATTGACAAAAACGAAATATTGTTTCTTATTCTATCCTTATCAATGGACAACCTGGGGAAAGGTTCTTTAATGTAGATAACATGTCAATTTAATGTAATTTGTAAAAAAAAATTTGCTATTTCTTCATTAGTTGTCAACCTTGTTTTTTTTTAATGTAATTTAATGAAACACAATTAATGAAGAAATTGTGCTGGTTATTTAACAAGCGGATGATTTGTATCTGTAAAAACATATCTCAAGGCATCAAAGATAAAGATAAAAAGAATAATATTCGAGAAGATTAAGGAATGACGAAGATATCTGATGGAAGATAAATGCAAAATATGGTATTCATGTCTTAAAGCAAAATAATGTCTTTTCACACAATTTTCAAACATGAGGAGGAAGAATCCTCTTTAAATGGAGTTAGGAAGCACAACAAATTTAACCTCTCTCTCTCTCTTAAATTCCTTGTAGATTGATGCTCACAATTAGTCATGTCAGAAACATCTAAACAATGTAATGATTATGAGTAATGTTTGTGTGCATGGATCATAATCCAGGTAATTGGGTACGCGGGTTGGGTCTGGTCCAGATTTGAGCCCAGGTTGTTTTTTTTTTCAATTTATGACATAACTTTTATGTTTACCGAATATAACATTTATGTTTACCAAGTATAACTTTTATGTACAAATATCATAACCTTTAAGTAAAATTACTTAGACTTTTTTCAATATAAAAAATATAATTAAAAGTTATGTAACATTTATGTTAACCAAATATAACATTTTTGTTATATTAGTATAACATTTACATACATAAATCATAACCTTTATGTACTTATAATATAACATTTATGTTAACCAAATATAACATTTTTGTGATATTACTTAGACTTTTTTCACTATAAAAATTCATATAGTATGGTTAACCTTTATGTTATAATAATTTAACATTTATGTTATATGTACAAATATCATAACATTTATGTACTTAAAGAATAACATAAGGTTATATTATTATAACGAAAAAGTTAAATTATTATGCATAAATGTTATATTATTACAACATAAAGGTTTTGAAAGATAATATAAGTTTGTCATACACTGCAAAAGGTTATGCGAACATAACTAAAATGTTAGATTCGACAAATTAAAAGGTTAGGTTCGGAAAGTTAAAATGTTAGACCAATATAACTGGGAAACTAGGGTTTAAGTTAGGGTTTGGGTTTGGGTTTGGATTTGGACGCGTGAGCGCGAGTGTGGGTGCGTGAGGCTCACGTAGGATGCATGAAATGCACCCCCGGATCGAATTGACCCGGTTGAACGAATTTAGGATCCGTACATCTTGTGCACAAAAACATTTGTAAATGATTATTTATTAAGAAGATCAAATTTTCTCCTTTCATGTTGTCTTTATTCATAAAATTGTTCATATGAATAAAAGCTATGAACAGCCCAAGAAACAAAGGACTTGAGTTGTATGATAAACGAGAGTGTGCTTATTTCAATAACATTCTTGGTTATTGTTGAGTGTGTAAAATACACTCGATACACATGATCGTAAGTACAATTATTGTGTTGTCTTGGTCAAAAAAATGAGTTGCAAAATATTGGTTGTTGTAGGTACAAGGGGATAAAATGGGGTGACGGAGACAAAAAGCGTGAAAAAAGGGAGAAAACGGAAAAAAAAGGTCAAGACCGCGGTACCCACTATGGACACCGCGATATCCGCATAAAATAAACAGAAGTTGAATGTGCATCTCAGTACCCCAGTATCAGCTTACAGAAGGATCAACGTGTATATCTTAGTATTGTGGTATCGTCTTGGATACCGCGGTACTAGTATCGCAAGTTGTTAAAAAGATGCGATTTTTTGTGCTTTCAACGAAAAAAAAAGACTCCTTTTCCTCATGGTATCTATATAAACACATTGCCAAGACCTAAAAAAAGAGAGACTTTCACCCCACAAGAAAAAAAAAAAGACGATCGAACGAAGAAGAGAAGATCAGCAACAATCAAGCATAGTTTTTCCTTCGTTTCTTTATGAACTTCTTCGTTTTATGACAATGAGTAGTTAGAGTTTTTTTTTCTAGGGTTTTATTCAAACCCTATGTGGTGAATTATGAATCCCTTGTTTCGATTCTAATGCAAGTTTAATTTACGATTTTTTCTTCTACTTGTTTTTGATTAAGTGCAAGAATCTGGCCAATTTGTGTATCTTTATATTATTGTCAAATTTATATCGGAGATTGGTTTGATGATTAGAATTGTGGTAGAAGATCCTTTGAGTTAATTGAACAGGATAGAGTTTAATTACATGTGAAATCGTAGGAATATAGATTTCACCTTAGGAAGTCATATTTGGGATTTATGTTTAATGCTTTGTTATGAATTTAATTGCGTAGGAATACAGTAAATTGTTCATAGCATTAGATTCACGCATCATGTGGAAACGGGGTATGATTATATTAGCATCTCAGGTTAGGAATCGGGAATTGAACCTTGCATGAGAAAAGAGTAAGGGGGAGTTAAAATACATAGGGGGAGATAAAATCCTAGATTTGCTTATTTTGATAAATCTTCGTTTAATTCTTCTTTGCATAATTGTGTTCACTATTTTCTTGCTTTTCGTAGTTTAATTTCAGTTGTTATAACAATCAACTTTCAAATTGGATTCGCTGGATAGGATCGTAAGTAGTATGAATCTAGTACTTAAGAATAGATAGTTATTATTTTCCCTGTCGGTTCGATATCCGAACTTTTCAGTCCACTATATTACTTGTCATGACACGTGCACTTGCGTAGTGTTAGTTTTCGCCACAACAGTTATATGATGAGAAGTGCTCCTATACAAAAAATTGTTAGGACTTTCAATTATGTTTTCAAATTATTGTTGTTGAATTATGTGATAAGGAGCATTTTAGTAATATTTCATACTGAATGTATTATTCAGATTGTAGATTATTGGATGACTTATTGATGCAGTTTTGCTCTTAATGAGCATTTCCTGAATTGCACTTTAGGAATAGCAGCATGTGTGATATTATTATTATAATTTACATGAACTATCTTTCAATCTCTAATTATCATTTTTCAGTAAAACATTTCTTCAGAAACATAAGGAGCATTACTATGTATGTTATTTATTTGTTTTTGGAATACTGTTAAAGTGCATGGAAGAGAGAATGTGTGGACTCCAATGTAGTAATCCTCACTCCTCAAACTGTAGTTTCCATGAATCACTTTTATTTAATACATGTCTTCTGTTTCATCGAGTCTTCTTGTACATGGCAAAAACTTTGAATTCATCATATCTTGCATATTACCTCTATCCAACTTTTTTAGGTGAAAAAAGTATACTATCAAATATTTCCACATTCTCCTCATTAATCATTAGCATTAATAATAATAAAATAACTAATAAATAAAAAATTAACATTTTGAAAAAATGAGCTGAAATAATCAAACGAAAATAAAGAAACATACAAAAATATGAACTGAATAAACAAAAGAAAATAGAGAAACATATACATCTATTGTTGTCATTAATAACAATAAAATAAATAACTAAATAATAAATAACATTGTAAAAAAATGAACTAAAAAAAAACAATACGGCATTAATAATAATAAAATAAATAACTAAAAAAAATAACATTGTAAAAACAATGAACAAATAGAAACTAAAGCAAATAAATAAACAGATGTTGATTTAGAAAATAAGTTTTAAGGAAGTGTTTGCAATTGAACGAACCACTAAGAGAATGAGTCTTTCAATTGATATAGTTAGGAATGGTAAACATGTCATTATACATAAAAAAGAAAAAAAACACTAAAAAACACATGAATGGTGTGTGTATAGTAGCACGTCTATTAACATTAATAGAGTTGGGGATTTTGGGTTTTATTTAGAAAACCACAAGAAAGTTTTGCGCAATTTTCAAAGTATAAGGGAATTTTACGCCGATTATTCAAACCACAATAGGATTTCATACATTTATCCCAATCGATGTATCAGTATTCTGGCAGAAGTTCTCCAATTGACTATAGATACAAGATGCATCGCCTTGCAAATAAGTGAAACAGGAATAAGTCAGACAATTTGATTATGATTTATGCATTGTTAACTATGAAGCCATACATTGATTTATTCAAATATTTTGAAGGTTTTAACATGATTTAAAGATATCAAAATTCTTCTTCACAAGATACCAAATGTTTTAGTTTTTTGAATTGAATGTTTTATACTTTAATCTGTAAAATTTGAATTATTATATTTTTAAATTTTGTATTGAGTTACTATATTATTTTTGGTAAATATAAGTGTAGGAATCCAATTCAAACAAAAGGAAAGTGTAGAAACTTATTAACTCTTATGGATAAAGTAAAGTACAAAAGTTTAATTCAAAACAAAATTTTAGTACATTGATTCAAGGGTTCGGATATTAACGCCTACTTCTTTATATATACACCCCTTTACATATATATATATATATATAATTTTCTTGTCAATACACCCCTAGATTCCTATAATGCCCTTAGGGCATGTTTGGATTGGGGGTTTAGGTTGGTTTAAAATTACAAACCAACCTAAACCCCCGTTTGGTTTGGGGGTTTGCAAGTTGGACTACAATTTCGGCCCGGTTTTATCCATGTGATTATGTTGGATTAGGGGGTTTTTATAAACCCACCAATTTTGGTGGGTTTAAATAAGCCAAATAGTAACTTTGGATTTTGGACCAAAATGTCCTTACTTTTTGCATATATATATACTTTTCAATATATATATATATATATATATAATTAAATTTCTGGATATTATATATAGATAGATAATATATATACAATTAAATTTTAGATTATTAAATTATATATATATATATATAATTAAGTTATTTTTTAATCTTTTAATATATATATATATAAATATATATTTAAATTTTCGGATATTATATATATATATTAAATTATTAAAAATAATTTAATATATATAAAATTAAATTTTTGGATATTATATATATAATTAAAATATTTTTTAATCTTTTAATATATATATATAATTAAATTTTTGGATATGATATATATATACTAAATTATTTTTTAATCTTCTAATATATATATAATTTAATTTTTGGATATTATATATATAATTAAATTATTTTTAATCTTTTAATATATATATAATTAAATTTTGGGATATTAAATTTTATATATATATAATTAAGTTATTTTTTAATCTTTTAATATATATATATATATTTAAATTTTCGGATATTATATATATATATATATATAATTAAAATATTTTTTAATCTTTTAATATATATATATATAAATTAAATTTTTGGATATTATATATATATATATATTAAATTATTTTTTAATCTTCTAATATATATATATAATTAAATTTTGGGATATTAAATTATATATATATATATATAATTAAATTATTTTTTAATCTTTTAATATATATATATATATATATAATTAAATTTCCGGATATTAAATTATATGTATATATTAAATTATTTTTTAATCTTTTAATATATATATATATAATTAAATTTTGGGATATTAAATTATATATATATTAAATGTATTTTTTAATCTTTTAATATATTAAATAATTAAATTTTGGGATATTAAATTATATATATTAAATTTGAATTGAGAAAAGAAAGAAAACTCTAATGAGGGGTATTTTGGGCATTTCACATTTTTAACTTAACTAACCTACAAACCAAACAAAAGTTTATAAACTATCCCAATTTACAAAAAATTTAACCATTCAAACCAAACACAAAATTTAAATACAAACTAACCTAAACCAACAAACCAAACATCCAAATTAACATTTTTTTTGTCTTCGATGAACAGTAAATAATCATCTTTTTAAACAAACTAACCTAAACCCATCCTCCAAACCAAACGAGCCCTTAGTATTAAAAAAAAAAACTTCTTGAATTTCAGTCCATAAAGATATATTTTGTTTGAATGATTTTCATTCTAATAATGTACAAAAGCAACTGGTAAGAATTTTTGTGTTTATCGCTTTCTTCTAGTTTTGATTATTATAAGAAAGATGGACAAATTAAGGCATGAGAAGATATAAGTTTATAATAAAAAGTTATGAAAAGAATCAAACAAAACACACAAAATTTGGCCAAGAATGACAGAAAGATGAGAGGGGGGTAGGATAGTGGGGAAAACCACGAGAGTGAGAAAGAGATTAGTTTATATTCTCCTAACATAATATTTTGGATTGAAATAAAATTTTATTTTTAAAACTTCCATTAAACACTTTAAGGAGTTTAAAACCTAGATCTAATAACTTATAAATGTTATTTTAAAAAAACTTATTCATTTATTCAAACCCAATAGCATATATATGGCCCGTGTAATACACGGGATTTAATAAAAAATTATGAGAATGTAGAAGAAAAAGGTCATTAAAATCTAATCTTTTAATTATTTTTACCTGCATTAACTTTATAAGTTAATTTTTCAACGAAGTAGTATAAATTAATTTTAAATATGAAATAAATTGTCATTAACATACTTGCATTAAAAGGAAGATAGAAATTTAATTAATTACAAAAACTTTAATAGTAAACAAGATCCAATATTTTCAGGAAAGTTGAGTTGGTGACATTTGTTTCAACTATGTAATAGAAAATTTCTTTGCATTATGTGTGCTTTTTATAATTCCAAAAAATGAAATTTCCAGCAAATTAAATAATGGTTCTAAATGGGGACTAATTAGGTATGCAAAAATTATTTTGCAGAAGCAATCATGATTGATTAATTCATTGGCAAGAATATGATTTTATGAGATGTATGTAGTGTACGTATAGGGCAACAAAGGGCAATTTCGTCACATCAGCTAAATTTATGAGGGCAAATACGTCATATGAACAATCGGAATCACTTCTCCTAAGCCCATCTTCTCACAAAAAGCCTGAGAATTTCTTAACAAACAAACATACATTAAAGTATGACTGATTACATGGTAAAATATCTCTTCTTATTAGTGGAAGTATGCTTAGTTATATTATAAGCTATCACTTAGTATTATATTGAAGTATCTATTAATCTATATACTACATGTATATTAAAGTATCACTTATATTACATAGAAACTAAAAATTGACGAAAATTTATCTTTTTGTTTTGAAAAAGAAACGTAATGTTTATATTCCTTTTGAAATAGCTTCACCAAAATATAAATTTTAACACAATTAAACTATAAAGTAGAAAACAAAGCAAATGTGGTGTTGATGCCCAGACAAATGAGATTTCTCATTCCAATAATTGTCTATATGGTGTGCTTTGTATTCCTATTGAGTGATAAAATTTTTGAATTTTTTCTGTAGTCGAGATTGCTTTTTTTTACATTTACATTCGTTACTTGTCACTTGAATATATCTTTGTTGCTCACTGTTTAATATGTTGAACTATTATCTCATTCAATACTTCTTGCACGCGAAGCAGGCAAGAAGAATCTTCTTGAACTATTCACTGCTACTGAAACGCTTTTATCAAGTTTGGAGAGTTCGGAATTTGCTCAAATTATCCCAAAAATTGAGGTATTGTTTACGCTTACTTTCTCTTTAACTCGTAGTTATTTTCATTGAATTCGTATCCAATTCTGTAATCTGTATTGGAGATCAAAGTCTAATCCCGTTAATCATGTCATGCAACGTGGAAATTAGTTGGATGAGAAAGGATGAGATGGCTCGAATCTTTCTTGTAATCAAAGATTTGTTTTGTTTGGCAAGTTAGGGTTTCCTTGTGTATTTACAGGGCTCTTTGTACATCTTTTTAATTATCAAGAAATACAGAAAATTCCCAAATCTCACGTTCTCTTTACTGCACTTCCTTCTCCATTTTTCACATGTTTAATAGCATGAATATCATGGAATTCATCCCATGTACCAATTCCAATAATCTGCGTTAGGGTTTTGTTCGTTTCATGTAAAAATTGAGACTTTTTGTATGTATTTTCTTTTAGTATAGAAAATTTTCTGGTTCGATTCTCCAAATTTTCTTTATTTATCAATTCAAATCTGGATTTCTTTCTATGTTTTTTCTGCTTTTTAGAAATTTGGAAAGAATTTTTTTTCGTTAATGTTTTATGATATTTGGGTTTTCGCTTCAGTATTGATTTGTAATTGTAGTATTTGATTAATGAGCTAAAAGAATTTTTCAAAATCAAAAAAAGTATTGGACTTTTTTCCCTTAAAAGAATGATGGCTTCTGATAAATATTAATATTTGAAAATTTTCCGCCTAATTTGGGAAGTTCGAAGATAATGCCTAGTTTGGAATCTTGGCTTCTATGTTTCCAAGGAGAAAGTTAATTACTAGTTTCACATCATGTCTTGGAACAATTGAAAAGAATTGGACTCTTTGTTGAATCCAAACCTTAGAAAGTGTAATCTTTTGGCTACCCAATAATTTTTTATAAAGAATCACAATAATTACAACATTGTTAACTGTAAAATACTCAATGTAATTTGTTATGAGCTTCCAAAATTTTGGTGATTTTTTTTTCCCAAATATTGAAATTGTGAAAATCCCTTGCTCCATGATTAGAGTTCTAGATCGAGGTCTTGACCTCCAAATCAAGATCATGTGTGTTACTTTTGTCCCTTGATCATTCTCTTTTTAAGTGCTCCGAGCCAATCTCAAATATAGTGTGACCCAATTTTACCACACTAAATAAAATTGGGATCCTTTATATCATAAAATATAAAATTAAGATACTTTTTACCCTTAAATATAACAAAATGCCCAAAAATACCATCAAATTATCATTGACGGGACATTAATTGCCCCACAACAACCTACCATCCAATCACTTTGAACGGTCAAACACGAATGAAGAGGGAATCTTTGTCAATATGCAAAATCCCCATTTAACCCTATATTGTTAGAATACAGGGTTAAATGGGGATTTTGTATAATCCCCATTTAATTTAGGTAAGAGTTGCATGGTCAAATCACTTGTCATTTCAGCAACTATTTCAATTTGACTTGAACCAAAAATGTGGTAGAAAGAGATATAAAATTATATTTTATGGTAAATTAGGTACAAAGGTTATATTTGATGGTATATTAGGTAATAGATTATATGTTTGATGTGTATTGAGCCTTTTCCCCTAAATTCTATGTGGAAATTATTGAATTTAGATTCCACAACTTTGTTGACTGCACATCTCACATAACCAAATTTGCACATCACATTAAATGCAATTGACATATGTTTTCTCACACCCCAACTTTCTATCCACCCAATTTATGAGCCACGAGAAATTCATTCCCAATATTATTCCATATAAATTTTCTTTTACAGATATAAATTTGTAAAATGAAACTTTGTTGCTTACCATCAAATTAATTTTCATAAATTCATCTGTAAATTGGGAGTTATGATTGTTGTTTAATTTGACTATTTTATTGTCATAGAAATTATCCATGAAATGATTTCATGAGAATTTTACTCTAAAAGCTTCATCTATGTAAATATAATAACATTAATATATAATGAATTAGTATAAGACCCGTGTAATACACAGGGTATTTTTTATGATAAATAAATTTTATTAGTTATGTATATTATTTTAAGTTTTAAGTTTGAATGATATTTATCTTAATTTATGATTTACTATTTATTTATTTCACATATATATGCTGATAAATGCATAATTTATTTGTCATTTCACATTGATCATATTTTTTCCTCAATTTTGTAATTTTTTTATTTAAGTATATTTTTATAATTTTGGATAAAAAAAATCTCGAATGCATAAAATAAATAAACCTTTAAATAATGATATATGATGTAATAATTGTAGTAAATTAGCCAAAAAATATCTCTATGGAAAATTGGCAGTTCACACCTTGCAGAGTGAAAACATATGGTCCTCCACCTCTGTTAATCGTTGTATCGATTTTTCTTCCCATCGAAGTAAAACTGAACATCAAGGTGTATGCCCGAATATTATCAATGAAATTCTTACTTCTAGAATTATGGCCAATGACATCTAAGAATCATCAATCAAACATTTTTAATTAAAAGTGAATTTAAAAAACATAAATTGGAAAAAATAATAAAGATTCATACCTACTCAACGGGTTTCTAAATCAGGACATGAGATAATTTCTTCGAAGGCAGTAAATTCAAAGCAATACATAGGGATCAGGACTTTAGGACAAAGTTTGATTGTAGTAAATTTATGGATGCTCAATTGATATGCATGTTTTGTAGCCCGAACAGTTCCCTGATTTTGACCTATTTGAAAGTTTTTTAACGAACAAATTACTCCGTCTTTTAGCAAGTTTTTGCATCTACTAATTTGACTACGTGCAACAGTAGCCTGGATCCTTGTAAACTGAAAATGAATCATGAGAGAAAAAAATGTTAGAATTAAATAAATTTGAATTGTAAGCATATTATAAGATTTTTAAAAACATAAAAAAACTCATCATTGAAGAATATATATACCAATTTTATGTAATAATATGATGTGTTCTTAAAATACCTTATCATCCATCAAAACCATCTCCATGAGGCTATTTTCCAGTGGATAATTTTTTTGAGGTACAAACCATGATCTGATAACTCGAACTCTTATTGCACATGTCTTCTTAGATGGATCAATGTCAACAATTGCAAGGTATTCCATGCCCACTTAAAAATGCATAAAAAATGATTAGGTTAGAATATTATGTAAAAAAAATTATAATGTTCAATTTTGAAATACAATATCACATGAAATATACAATTCAAAAATTGAGAAGGGTTGGGGTACTGTACGAAATACATAAGCAAGCATGCAAGAATATAATAGTTAGATGTTGAGATTTATAATGACAAATAAAATTAAAGTTCTCAAATAAGGCATATGTAAAAGTAACCGTCATTTGCATGATTATAGTTTATGCATAATTGCATGATCATAGATCTGCAAGATTTAAGTGTAATTGCAATTTGACATTAATTATCAAATCACATTAATTCTTTTGGCATGACTCATGTTACTAAATGTAGGTTTCATATCTAAATATTAATTAACTTGTTCACAACATAAGTCGATCATATGAAAATTTAGTATATTAAAATATAAAAAGTTTATTATGTAAGTTTTAAATTTAAAAAGTATATATGTAAACAAAAATATCATGTATAACATTTAAAAAGTATATTTATAAAGTATATGTGTATACCACTATATAAATAATAGAATTTATTTATATATGATATTTTTAAAATTTTATAGATGATATTTTTTATATTTATACATGATATTTTTAAAGTTTTATAGATGATATTTTCTAGATAATATTATGGTTATTAAAAATGATAATTGTAATTGTTAAAAGTATATTCCTTCAATACTATATATTTCTAATAAAGAAAAAAGCTTACATATATAATAATAGTAGTGGCAAAAAAAGAAAAAAAATCATTTAATAAGAAAATTTAATGTGCAAAATTTGAGAATGTATTATAAATTTAAATTAGATTTTAAAATATAAATAATAGCATTTATTTATACATGATATTTTTGAAATTTTATACATGATATTTTTCAAATAATATTGTGGTTATTAAAAAACAGGATCTAATTATTAAAATTATATTCTTTCAATAATATATATTTATAATTAAAAAAAAACACTTACATATATAATAATAGATTATCTTTAAAAATAACATTTAATAAGAGAAATAAATGTTCAAGTTTTGTATGAATAATATATGTTTATAATTAAAAAAAAACTTACATATATAATAATAGATTATCTTTGAAAATAACATTTAATAAGAGAAATAAATGTTCTAAGTTTTGTATGAATGTCATGTGGCATTCTTGGTCTTCTTATATATATAAAGATGGCCTAGGAAATGCAAATTAGTATCATAGTGAGGTAAAATGTCTCAGTTAGGTGAAAACAACAGTTGGGTTATGAATTAATTGGATTAATTGATGTTAGTGGGGCATAACTCCTCTGATGAAAAGTCATTCAAAGCTTCTTGTTGAACCAATAAATTCAATGCTTTCATTTATTTTTTAGAGAAATAAATTCAATGTTTTCTAGAGGTGTTGATTATAAATATATTTCTGTCCACAAAGTACAAATAATAAATAAATAAAATTGAGGAATTGTCGGAAGAGTATGAATTGTCTACATCCGACAACCACATTCTTTTCATTGTTTTATAAAAGATCTTCCTACCTATAATAATTAATTTAATAAATAAACGACAGTAATTATTAAGATGATTGATTGCATAAAAAGATGTTTATGGGCTTTTCTTGGAAGGCATTTCATAATGAAGTAAACCTAATGTGTATAACATAATTAATTTTGGTACATGGTTTTTAATACCATTGCCATCCATTAATTTGAATTTACTCACATAAAGCACATGCACCAAATGTAAGTTAAGTACAAAATTTCTAATCTAATTTAAATACAAAACAGTAAATATATCTGCAGTAGCTTCAAGAGAGAATCCAGAGTTTTTAGTTGCATCATACAGATAGAAATGAGATAAATCATTTTAAGAGTTAAAGTAGGAAGTGAAAGACAAAGATTTGAAGTTACTTTCTTTTGGAAGTTCTTCGGCTTTCGAGTTTTCTTCGAGCAGCTTCGAATTCCTCTTCACTGGGCTCCGGTGCTGGTTCACTACCACCGTATTTTTGAACAAGAGATGAGAACATTGAATCAACCTTGTCTTTCCTCTCGTTCTGTCGTTGAGCTATTATGGCATACAAATCTTCTGAGTTTTTCTTTGACCTGCAAAGGGTATTCGTTATTCCCATAAGCATTAGATATTCAGGCCACAACTCAAAACTAGAAAACTTAAAGAGTCGTGAGAGAGAAGGAATGTGACCAACTTCTTTCTCTGTCTCAATGGACTTGTGGGAGGTTTCGTTTTAGACACTTTCTTGGCCCATTTTTCGTATGCTTTGGTTGATTTCAAGTCTCCTACATACGGACATGCACAAGAAAGAATCGTGAGAAAGTAATTGGCACACAAACAATGGGGGCAGAAGAAACTACTCAAAACGAAAATATAAGCTCTAGCAGTTTAAGTGAGCTGACCTGCAGAAATAGCCTCATCAATTATATCCTTGAAGCGATGGGAATCGAGCAAGGAATCAGAACAAAGCATGCAGCAGAAAAGCCTGAAAACAAATCCAAACAAATATGAATGTGCACAAATTCTAATAGATAAGGACTTAATTGTCACAAGAACATGGTATTGAGGTATACTTCTCCATGTTGCCCTTCACTTTCTTGTATAGATCAAGCAAATCCTTTTTCTCTGAATCAGAGCCTCTGTAGTTTGCTTCAAACTCTTCAATATCAGCCTCAGTAACCTGTTGGTAATATCCAAGTACTTGATATGCTCATTAAAGTACATTCAACTAGTAAAGGAGAAAGGCACATAAGATGACAGTAGAACAACCTTTTTATACATGGCTCGGAAAAATGCCTGCAAGTTCTGGATTACATCTCCTGCAAGATCCTGTTAATCAGCAAACAAGCATGAGTATTGTAAGGCTGAATGAGGTAATCCTTTGATAGCATTTAAAGAGCAATGCAATCAACTCTTTCTTTAGAAGAACATCCAAGAGGGTAATCTCAAGCTAATTACAATCTTAACAAATCCAAACTAATGTATAGAGGACACTCTGAAGTTTTCGGAGAAACTAAGGTGCAGTAAGTTTGTTATGGACTTAAAGTGTTGGAATAAGTTTGCCATCAGTAAAGATTTTTTGGAAACTTTTCAAAATTTTATAAACCAAATATGTGGAAACAAATATTTACAAGTACAACCAAAAGCCAATGGCTAATATCTTAGATTTCAATCTGCAGACCCATCCAAATGAACTAATGTTGAAGGTGGCTTCATAAATCACTAAGTCACAGAAAACATGAAATATTATGTGTCTATAAATTTCAAGTTACCCAGGCCTCATTTAGCTCTGTAGGAGACCTCAAGAAAGACAGGTGGGATAAACACTTACAGCATCATCAACACAACCAGTCTGGTCATATACAGCACGTTTCTCCTCATCACCAAGAATAGATATAACCTTCTGCAGCTGCTGAAATTTTTCCTTGGCCTCCTACAGATATTTTTAAACAATCAAATTATTGCACACAAGCAGCAATGCATGTTAGTAAGAGAACCTAATGCAACATGTCTGAAATTACAATATTACCTCATCATCAGGATTCTTATCAGGATGTAGGCGCAGAGCCAACTTGTAATAAGCTTTCTTAATTTCCTGCTGAGATGCAGCTTTGTCTACACCAAGAATCTAGAAAAGCACAGGTTCATGCAATCACTAATTGCACCACAACATTAAGATGAAGAGAAACTCAAATGCAAATTCACAGTGATAAACAACATCTTCAATTCACTGGCAATCTTCAGCTCCATCATAGAATTACGCCCAGCATGATATGGCTGAGGCCAGCCGCCCCAAAGAGCATGTTTATAGTCCTAGAAACTCCAAACAGACATGCAGCATACTCCTCAGGTTAATGATATGCAATGAAGGCATAAAACTGAAACCACCACTTAAATTGTTTATTTTCTCAGAAAACATTTATTCAAATCGTTCATACCAACAGTGTGTCAAACCTGATCATTCCACACTCATCATACACCATCAAAAAATCAGCACATAATGAATTCTTGGACATAACTACTGATGCCAATCTTAGAAAGAAAAAGGCAGCAAAAATCTGTAATATTATCCTCTCACTAAAAGCTCTTCAAATTTACAAGTTTAGCATCTTCATAAAGCACTCATCCAGTTTTCAACTTAATCTTGCTATTACTTTTCCACCAACACAAAGTTAAATAATTATTCATGTCTACCAGTAAATTGCCACTGGCCACTGTAACTCTAATCCACATCGTATTTCAAACATTACACCTTCATCCTACTTGAACTAGTTACATTCTTCGCGTATCAATAGAGTGTTCAGATAACTTCGAACAATAAACCCACAGTTTCCATAGACGCAGTTCAGATATAAACTTACCAAAAAAAAGGAACAATTCAATCTATTTCTCTTAAAGCAACGCATATTTAGTACAAAACAAAAGGAAAATGAAAATACCTCATACAAGCTTTTTTCGTTGGAGGAAGACAATCCAGTGAGATTATCCTGTTCCTTCATTTCTTCATCTTCTTCCTCTATACTCTCCTCAGCAACCCTAGCTTTCCTTCTCTTCCCCATTTCAGAAACCCTAA
This sequence comes from Scutellaria minor, assembly GCA_954870855.1. Classification (NCBI taxonomy): domain Eukaryota; kingdom Viridiplantae; phylum Streptophyta; class Magnoliopsida; order Lamiales; family Lamiaceae; genus Scutellaria; species Scutellaria minor. The sequence goes on from OX940729.1 coordinate 10,627,139, forward strand.
TTTAGAGCTGCAGAATTTCAATTGCTGTAACAGAAAATTGAAAAAAAAAAAAATCGAAATATAGAAAGATGTGGGAGACGATTTGGTATTTACAGGAGACGCGAATTGGAGCTGATTCTTTCCCGCCACGTCGCGCCTAATTTTTGCATCGTCTTCCATAGAAGAAGAAATCGAATCGTAAGAAGAGGCCCATATTCACAGGCCCATTATACATTATATGGGCTTTCTTTATATTATGGGCCTAATATTTATGAAATCCATTAATTATTTTGAAGTATTTAATAAATATCATTTTAGAATTATGAAAAATTGCATTCGCCTAAATTGCAAGATTTTGCAGTAAAATTTGAAATCATTAAATTAGGGCACTGAATCGTCATTGAAGACTGTTCTGTGTGTGTGTGAGAGAGAGAGAGAGGTATTAGCGGCGAACCTGCGGTGGCGATGAGCTCCAATTGATTTCGAACGAGGAGGAGTTGTAATCGCGTTCCAGGTTCTACTTCTCTTTGTCCTTATCCTCTATTACAACCCTCAGGCTTCTTGGTGTTTCCACATAAATTTGAAATCATTAAATTAGGGCACTGAATCGTCAATTGAAGACTGTCCTGTGTTTGTGTGTTTGTGTGTGTGTGTGTGTGAGAGAGAGAGAGAGGTATTAGCGGCGAACCTGCGGCGGCGGCGATGAGCTCCAATTGATTTCGAACGAGGATGAATTGTAATCGCGTTCCAGGTTCTACTTCTCTTTGTCCTTATCCTCTATTACAACCCTCATGCTTCTCAGTGTTTCCACAAGGGTAGAACTGTCAATTCAACTTTTTTCCTCCTCTTCCCAGATTTCATCCATTGATGATTGAAACACTGAGAAATAAATAGGCGAAATAATCTATATATATATATATATATATATATATATATATATATATATAATAACAATTATCCCTAGAAATGCCAAAAATTTCCCGCCTATTTTCTTTTTCCAATAATATAAATTTCATCAAATTTTATATTTTATTTTTTTGTGATATTAATTGAGTTTATTGTAAATTTCTAAAAATATTACTTTTGTGTAATAAATATATATGGTATATAATAATCTAACGTTGTGACAAATATTTTCAATGATATATATGGCAAGAAATATTAATTGATATTTATATAATAAAAAAAAAAAAGTATACCTATCAATTAAATATCTTGCCTTTTGAACTGTTTTTTTCGAATACACATATAAGTTCATTATGGTTTGTTTTTCAAATCAATTAGTTATTCAATAATTAATTGAGTAATATGATATCAAATAATTATTTATGTTACAACTAATTTTGAATTAAAACTATATAAACTAATAAATTTGTTTGAAATCTAAAATATCTAAATTGTAGAAATTTTGACTTAAAACAGTATTTGCAAAACGTAATACCAATTTACAAGCTATCTTTTTCAAAATCAATATTATTGATCATAATATAATAATTATATAATTAATATATATATATATACACACACATATAAATATAGAGTATATCATATATACCTATTTGAGTTTGCAGATATGTGAATAATTAAATGAATAAACTATATGAAATTATTGCAATACACATTCACATTAAATTTTTTCTAATTATATTTCATATAAATACATGATATTTTGGTATATACATACATTATTCTTATATAAAGATTTTGAATTTTGATACATATGTAGATCTGCACATGTTTATGGTTTGATATCTTTCTATAACATATCATTAATGTATTTTAGGTAATTAGAAAACTAATGTTTTGAAAGGACGATTCACTGTTCATTTTAATAATATAACGCCGAGTTTAAATACAAGATATAAAATTATATTTGTATAAAATATGTTTATGTTACGTTAAAGTTATCCGTGGATGCAACGTGCCAACTGATGTTAAAGCTTTGGTTAATAGATGTATTCTATTCAAGGTTTTAGTAAGGGTGGTCAACCATTATTTATAGGGGTTCCTTTGTTGTTTCTGTTAAACCATGATATTATTGCACCGTTTTGATGCGTCTTGCAATGAAACTCAAGTAAGCTCGATATTCTACTTCTATTTCGATACATGTTAATCTTTATAACTTAATAATTTCATTATTTTGTTATTAACCTTAAATTTTAGCTTCTATGTTTCCAAGGAGAAAGTTCATTACTAGTTTCACATCGTATTGAGAAAGGAATGTTGATAACGTCATTGTATTTGTCTATTCCTTTTTATTTTGGGTTCATTCATCATGAGTGTTGTGGTCTTAAATGATAAGTTATTCATGGAGGAACTATTTGGTGTGCTTTGTATTCCTATTGAATGATAAAATTTTTGATTTTTTTCTGTAGTTGAGATTGCTTTTGGAGTGTCAAGTAATGGATGCAAGTACCATACTGGGTAACAATGACATAGATGATGTCAGATGGCTTTGTTCTTTATCTGAGGCTGAACTTGTAAGTTTTGTTTTTTTACATTTACATTCTTTACTTGTCACTTGAATATATCTTTGTTGCTCACTGTCCAATATGAGTGGGATACTAATTGTTATTGTTATTATATTTCAAGTAGGACCTGTTGATGGGCCTAAAGACTATGGTAAACATGCGTGCCAAGAAGATCGGCCATGAAGTTTTGGTCCAGAAATTTGACTTGAAAATGCTTCGAGCCCTCAGTATGTTCTAAGTAGCTCATTAATACACCATGTTTTGATTGATTCCAGAACTACAATTATTTTTTTATGGTTTATTTCCTGTCAAGGTGTTTTCAACTTTGCTTATGACTCTTTTCGTGAAGTTCCATTTCTCGATAATCAATTTTTGGGCCGAACAACAGAAAAGGGCAGTTGGGCTATGCCTATGAATCTGTGGTGCTTGGGAATTATGATCATGAAAACATTATTGCAAGATATTGTTTCAATTGTATGTTTGAGAGTGGCAATTGGAAGCATTTGGATTTATATACGGGGCAGCTTGTATATAGCCAATTGTAAAATATAATACACGATTTCATTTCTGTTTGAAAACATGGTCTATTAGGTCACACGTTTCTTTGTATTTTGTCACTTTTATACTGAGTTGCTATCTACATTTACAGGTTGCATCTTCATGGAACATTTGAAAGGAAAGCTAAAAGACGTGCCGGTGACTTCAGGCTTCGACTCTAACTTACTAAAACAAAATGCGGGTGGTAGTTTTGCTAGTATGACCATCAAGGATCTATATCCATATATTTGTTCTGATCAGAGGAAGAGAATCACAGACATGTAAGTGAATTACTTTAGTATTCCTTTTTATCATCCTTATCTAATAGGTATGCAAGCTTTATGGAACTCGTTTAGCCTAATTGATGTATATTGAGGGTAATGGATGTTCATACCGATTTTTGTTATGATATTCTAGATTGTATTAACTATAGAAAGATCACCTAATATTCGTCATACTACTTCTAAACTATAGATGATCATATAGCAAGTCTGAGTTTATTAAGAAAAACTGTTAGATCAGTGTTACATGAAAAACACTCTCATAAGTAACAAAACCAAGCAGAACTAACTCAGAAAAAAAACCCTAGTGATCTTCTAATTCAGGTGTATTTTTATACGACTCATTTTACCTTGTTCGTTCTGTGCAAATTTTGTTGATTGGTGCCCTGATAATTGCTCTGTTTGTTTTGACATTAATTTTCCTTATACTCTAAAATATGACAATCTCTGTGATAGGTTTTCCGATGATATGCCTACTTTGCAAAAGCAGAAAACCAGCAAGGATTCAGTCATATAGTTTGTTGCTATCGCATCTCGCTTTAGAGATTGAGATTTTGATCTTGAGTATGAGATCGAGTCTGAAGTGGTAGATTTGAGATTGGCTCGGAGCACTTAAAAAGAGAATGATCAAGGGACAAAAGTAACCCACATGATCTTGATTTCGAGGTCAAGATCTCGATCTAAAACTCTAATCATGAAGCAAGGGATTTTCACAATTTCAATATTTGGGAAAAAAAAATCACCAAAATTTTGGAAGCTCATAACAAATTACATTGAGTATTTTGCAGTTAGCAATGTTGTAATTACTGTTATTCTTATATAAAATATTATTTGGGTAGCCAAAAGATTACACTTTCTAAGGTTTGAATTCAACAAAGAGTCCAATTCTTTTCAATTGTTCCAAGACATGATTGTGCTAGAGAATCATTTTGGTCTGCTAAAATTGTTGACTTTGATCATTCTATTTGACCATGAATGATTGTAATTTATATCTGTATTTCTCCGAGGAAAAATTTAAAATGGAACTCACTGAAATTAGTAGTATTCTTTCTTATTTTTTACCCTTTTAGGACCAACTTGCTAACATGAAATTTATGATGTTTTCTTTTTAATTAGAAAAACATGCAGAAGTCCATCCTACTTTCTTTCAATTTTTATTATTTATATTTTGGGGTTTATAAGATAGTACAAACAAAATAGCATTCCAAAAGGGTTGACAAAAATGGACCTTGCCAATTTGATGAAGCAATTATAAGTTATGTGAGCAAGAATTTCTTGGACAGTGCAAACTTTTGCCTATAGTTTCTCACTCACCAAAGCTGCAATTTTTTTTATATAATTTCACTTTTAAATGTTAAAAACCCCAATTTTCATTGAAAGTCAACTGGTAGTTTAAAACCAATTTTAGATTGGTTTGAGTTTCAACTCAAACCTAAACCTATGTTTGGTTTGTGGGTTTGAGGCCCGAATATTTTTTTTGGATCCGGGTATATTAGTGGGTTTATGCATGATAAGGGTTGGGTTTATAAACCCACCATGTGTGATGGGTTTATTCTTGGCCCAACAGTATATTTTCCGATTTACCAAAAATGCCCTCATTTTTGCTTGGAGAATGACTGATATGCCCTTATTTTTCGAGTATATTACATCACTGCCATTATATATAAAATAAGATCCCCAAATCGGGCTGAAACTCTAGTCTCCTCTTCTCCTTCTTCGCATCTGCAATCCCACTACAAGTCCTCCACCATTGAATCTTCATCGCATCTGCATTTCCTCACCATCGCATCTTCTTCCCAAACTTATCACTCTCAGCAAGGACCCGCTTCAAACCATGGTCGAAGATTAATCGCCCCTCCTGGCAGACGATTGAATTATTTCGCGAAGTTGCCCTAATACCTTGGAAAAAAAATTTGGGTTGGAGTGAAGCTCTCTAACCCTAATACCTTGGAATTCTTCACTTGACAATTATCTTCAATTTCTAACCCTAGGCTCGACAGTGAAGCTTGCTAATTTGGGAAAAAATGCTGCCTCGAGCTACTGCAAGTTTGCATAATTCTATTTTGGGATAAATGTGGTTTTCTCTTTTAATTTAATATAAATTATTTTATGTATTTTTAAATTAAGGGCAATTTAGTCTTTTCATGTTTTTTATCAGTCCTAACCAACAAAGCAAACATAAAATGTAAATTAACCCACATTTGCAAACTCATAATCATTCAAACCAAACATACAATTTAACTCAAACCTATATATCAAACACCCAAATAACATCATTTTTATCTTTGATGAATAGTAAAAGCCCACCACTTTTAACAATCTTGACAAACCCATCATACAAACCAAACAGGCCCTCAAATAGCCCCTTTTTTATTCATTGTCATCTTTTTTCTTAACCTTTAGAAGAGACAACTCAAATGTCATGTCTTTTATTTACCATGACGCAAAATCAACTCTCAATGTGTGTATGTGTTGTCATTGATAATTTCATAGTGTTTAAATCCAAAAATAAAATGAAGGGTCCTTCTATAGTATACCATTGTATTAATACACCAGTGTTTTCAGTCATTAGATCTTGAATGATTGCATCCTGACCCGTCATTTGCGTTTTAACATTTGAGTTGGACTGGTGTGCAACTAGTGCATGGATCTTAGATCCATGCACTTGGGTCGGGTCGGGCTGAATCCGACCCGAATCCGCACTTTTTTTTTTGGCTCTGACCTTTATGTTGTGTTAGACATACCTTTATATTATATTAGTCATATATTTATGTTATATTAGTGATACCCTTATTTTCAGATTTCATACTTTAATCCTAAACCCTAATTTGACACAAGTTGTAGATATTTACATTTATGTGATATTACTTATACATTTATATGAGATTATTTATACATTTATATCAACATAAACATACATTTATGTATTATATATAAAGGTACAACGAACATAATTAAAAGGTATGACTAACATAACTAAAGGTATGTCTAATATAACTAAAAGATATGAAAGATATTAATATGTCAGTTTAAAAAAAATGCTAAGGTACAACTAGTCTTACAAAAGGTATGTCTAACATAATTAAAAAGTATACTTAACATAACACTAAAGATATGACTAACATAACTAAAAGGTATGTCTAACACAACTAAAAAATATAGTTAACATAACATAAAAGGTATGTCTAACATAACTAAATGGTATGTCTAACACTACTAAAAGGTATGTTTAACATAACATAAAGGTCAGACACTTGGGAGCATGTTTGAGCGGATTTTGTCCACGACTTGGAGGCGCGTGCAGGCGCGTACGGGTGCGTCCAAGCGCGTGATGGGTCGGGTCGGAATTGGTGCATAGATCACAGATCCATGCACAATGTGTATATAAGTTTTTGTCTCAACATTTTTACCTATCTTCAAAAATTATCGGGTAAAAACTAAGAATTCTCCCCAACAACTAAAATAGGCAATGTAGTCAATATCTACCTTCTTCTTCATTGATTGTATATAGCAATAATCTGCAACCATAAACTTTGTCTTACGAAGAAAAAGTATAACTCTTGTCTCGACTCAAAATTTTATCTTCATTTTTCTAGAGGTGCTCAATCGGTTCCAAACCGTCGGTCAACGGTTCGAACCAAAACCGTGAACCGTGGTTCCACGGTTCAATTTTGGTGAGTATTTCGAACTGGCGAACTGGCGGTTTGCCTATTTTTAATTTTAATTTTTTAAAACGGATAATGTCACGTGTACGAATGAGATGATAGAGCCGTTGATCATCAACGACTCTGATTTACTAGCTGTTAGGCAAACCAGCAGTTCGAACCATCGGTTCGAAGTTCGAATTTCATCAAGGGTCGTGATTAAATGACCGTTGATGATGGATGGTTGTGATTGTCGAACTGCCGGTTCGAACTGACCCGATTTTTTTAAAAAAATTTCATTGAAATCTATAAATATCCTCATTTCATTTATGATTTGCATACCAATTTTATCATTCTTGATTCAATCTCTCTCTCTCTCTCAATTCAACTCTCTCAAGCTCACATTTTCCATCTTTGATCAACTTTCAATTCATACTTTTTTTTTTGTTCTTCATTTCTATTTCATTTATATTCAAAAAAAAAATATCTAGAAGAGGTTCTTCTTCCGCCAGTTCATCTCGTGGAAAAGGAAAGAGTCCGATGTCAATGTCGCCACCACAATCTTTGCATGATGATGATGATGATTATATTAAGTCTTTTTCTCAATATAATCAACATGATTTGAAGGCCATATTAGGCCCTAATACCACCGCTGCCTTTGCCGAAGAAGAAAATGAGGTGTCTAGGAGAGAAACACAAGAAAGTAACAATACAACACAACACTAATCCAAGAGCACCTTCTACGCTTCGAAGTGATATTTTCTCCTTTCATTTTAAGAATAAGAAAGTATCAAATAGCAACGTTGATTACATAGTCACGTGAAACCATTGTGCAAAAATACAAATTCAAGCATGGAGGGGGCTATGGAACATTCAACAATCATGTGTTGAAAAAGCATCCCGACAAGATGAGCATTGATCGATCTCAAACACAACTTCGGGGATATACTGCTTCTTCTCAAGGTGGAGGTATGGATTCTCTTACTTTTAAATTTAGTCATTTGAACCATAGGAGAGGCGTAGTCGAATTAATTGCCGAAAAACATCTTCCATTTCAATTTCCTTGTGATGATAGTTTTGAAAAATATACTAGCATTTACTTACAACCTAGTAGTAGAAAACTATCTAAAAATACCATTACACGAGATATAGAAAAAATGGTAGGAGAGTATAAATTTAAATTAATAGAAAATTTTAAAAATTTCAATCAAAAACTTTTTATATGTAGTGATATTTGGAAGGATCCTTACAAGATACATGATTATATAGGTATTACTTGTCATTGGATAGATAATGCATGGAACATACAAAAACGTTTAATTGCATATATTAATTTTGATGAAAAACATTCGGCTATACATTTGCACAAAAAATTAAACATGTTTTAAATGATTATGGTATACTACGAAAAATATTTTCCATTGGATTTGACAATGCTAGTGGTAATATGACTAGTTTACCTTCATTTATTGAGTTTTGTAGACCTCCAATTGGAGGTAAATTTTTCCATATTCATTGTATGTGTCATTGTTTAAACTTATATGTTCAAGATGGCTTGGAATCATTACACGATAATATTAAACTTATTAAAGAGGCAATTTATGAAATTACTAGATCTATGGTATATCATAAAAAAATGGTCTAAGTTTTTTAAGAAAAACTGAATGAAAGTTAAAAAATGTGTAGTCTATGTGCAACATCGTTGAAATTCTACATATTACATGCTTCAAGATTCTTATGATTATATACACATGCTTTGTGAATTTTATCAAGAAAATCCACATGATAGCATTGTTTTATTTGAAAATTTATGGGATGCATGTCTTAATTTAATTCAACTTTAAATTTTTTTTGAAGAGACAACTAGAGAATTATCCAATTGTTATTATCCTACTTCTCCATTAGCTTTAGATCATTGTGTAAAAATTGCTCTTATTTTGAATGAGTATTCAACATGTCCTATTTTAGGAAACACAATTATAGTGATGAAAGCGAAATAGTTAAAATATTTTCATGAGATACCTGATTTATTTTTATGTGCTAAATTATGATATCCTAGAATTATAGAAGATGGCTTAGAAGAATTATTAAAAATGTATTATAATGCATTGTTCCCACATTTGATATTGGGAGAATATGATGAAGTTGATTATGTTCTTAATCCTATTGAAGTTGTTGGTAGAGCTAAACATAACTTATACGAATTGTTTAAAAAATATAAAGTATTGTTTGGTGATTCTAGTGATGATGTAGTAGGTAATCAAAATGTAGGAGGTAGTAGTCGTTCCTCTTCTTCATCTAGTTTTGTTGCAGCTCCAACTCTTAGTCAATTTTACAATTTTTATGATATTAGAACACAAAAACGAGCTAGAGGTTCTAACCCTTGTCAAGAATTAGATTCATATTTAAATGCTACTTTTGAACAAATTTTATTTGAAAATCATATGGATCTACTGAAGTGGTGGTCAAGAAGGACTACCATTTATCTTATTCTAACAATAATTGCAAAAGAGATATTTGCAAGTCCCGCCTCAACCGTTGCCGTAGAACATGCATTTAGCAAAGGAGGTCATATATTGAATCCAAGAAGATCAAAATTGATGAAAAAAATGTACAAAATATAACTCTTCTTGAAGATCGGGTGAGAGCAAATAATTGTCAACACATTTTGATTTGTCCTATTTAGACGACGATGGAGATGACACATATGAGTACGATTCAAACACATCCTCCTCCGCCAGAACCAACGTTGACGAATGAAGGTAAGTTTAGGTAAGAGAACTACGTGAACTTTGATTCCTTCATTTTGACAAGGATACATAGGCAATTTCGTTCTAAATTTGGAAGTCACACTTCCAATTTTAGAATGAAACTCAAGTTCTTTCAAATTTTTTTTTTCAAATTTCAATTTATTTTATACAAAGATGAAAAAGTTGTAATTTTTTAACTTCAAGTCTTCAATATTGTAGTACGATTCATCATTCATGATTTTAATATATTGAGTTGTAATATTTTTTTAATTCATAATTGTAATTCATAATATTTGAATCTTGTAGACTCAAGTTGTATTATGTTTTATTGTAATTTTTTGAAAATCTTAAATTGTAATGTTGTACTTGTACTTTTAATGGTTGTATTTTATTCCATATATAAATTGTATTTTATTAATTTAAAAATTATTTTATTTAAGCCCGGCCGAGTTGCCTAACAACATAAAACAGAAGGTTTGGCCCGGGCCGTGCAACAAAATAGAAAAAAAAAATCGGTTGAACCAACGATTTTCAAACCGGAATCTGAACCGACAGCCCGCCGATTCGGTTCCAGTTCGCCTAACCGCGGGTTCGAAATCAAAACCGGTGGTCCGAACCGGTTGAGCACCACTACGTTTTTCTAGTCATTTGTCTGTGATAATATTTTATTCAGCATCCATCATAATAATATTCCAAATTATTAAAAAATCATTAAAAAATCAATACACTACTAATTTTTTTTCTAAAATAATAAATATAATTAAAAAATCTGTGAATTGCGTACCCTCGTGTGGTTAAGAACAAGAAATGCAAAAAAAAATTTGTATCGAGTCCATATATTCAATGAATTAGATAATATTAACAGGATCTGCAAATGACATTACTCATATTGGGCCACAGTTTGCAAAATTATATGGGTCGAAATAAATGGGCTTCCATCCGTAGAAAAATTAGTAAAGCAGGCCCAATGCCAAACAAAGAGAGACCTAGGGTTTTTCTTTATCTAATTCTCAGTCACTCATCGTCGCTCTCCCTTGAAAACCCTAACTTCGATCAGGTGTCTCTCTCTCTCTCTCTCGCTACCTCTCCTTCTACGTAGATTTTCAGATTTATCCTCACATAATACTGATCTGAATAAGAATTTTGTGTAATTGAAGTTATACTGACAAATTTCTTTCAATTTTTTTCTGGATTTTTGTTTTTGATCTGCAGAAGTTAATTGTGCACGAGTATCTTGAATCATGAGGTACGATAGCTTTTATATTTCATCATTTCATCACTTGACACTGTTAATTTTTTCATTGATTCCCTTTTTTCAGAATTTAGTCGGATTTTGTGCTTTGAATATAGTATGTTTTGTTTCTCAGGTTTCTGTCTATATTGATTGGATTAATTGGAATTTTTTACTCATTCAGTAGCTATTTGGGCGGTTTGCTATTTTAGTAGTTTAAATAATGATATGCATTTTCTGGTTGAAAGATTATGCTAAGGCCTGGTCTGTATAGGAGAGGATTGTTGTGTGGATTAGCTTATTTGGTTTGATTGGAATGACTTTGCAGTAAGCTTCAGAGCGATGCCCTGAGGGAAGCTATCACTCAGATTACTTCGGATGCCAAAGAGAAAAAACGTAACTTCACTGAAACAGTTGAACTGCAGATTGGGCTGAAGAATTATGACCCACAGAAGGATAAACGTTTCAGTGGTTCTGTTAGGTTGCCCCATATTCCCAGGCCTAAAATGAAGATTTGCATGCTTGGTGATGCCCAGCACGTTGAAGAGGTACATCCCCTTCTCATTTTAGATTGTTGCATGTATAATTTTGAGTTATGTGCTTTATTTTTTTGCATCTTGTAATTTGATGATTTAGGGTTCATTTTATTCTGTTTAATTTTGATGCTATAATTTAGTGGTTGTTCGCGCTATAATTTTGTGGCTTTATGAAGGAAGTGTTCACTGCAAAGGGCATGACTATTTAATATTGTTTAACCCAGTCTTTTGGTAATTACGAACATGTTTGAGTGTGGCCACAAAGACAATATTGTTGTGTTGTATTGCTCCGTTTTCATTTTTAGTGTTTATATCAGCTTATTTTTGTTCTGAGATCAAGCAACTTCTTATTTTTATAAAAAACTACTGCATACTCGGGAAAATGTGGACATTAACCCCAATTCTGTTAGTTATTTAAGTTAATAGCGTAAAATACTAATAAACTTTCTGGTACTGCCCAGACATTATTTATTAGTAGATACTGTATTTTATCGTTATATAATATGGTCAATAGATGCAATATTTGTGATACATATGAAGCACTTGGGATTTTGAGTTGATTTGGTTAAAATCATGAAGTTTTCTTGCTGGATTTGCCTGTTGTGCTTTTGAAGTTTAATACTCCATTTGAAAATTCTATTTCTATTTTCAAAGTGTTTTTCCGCTTACATGTAGTGCAAACATGTGTGCAGGCAGAAAAAATTGGTTTAGAGTCCATGGATGTGGAGGCTCTGAAGAAATTGAACAAAAACAAGAAATTGGTGAAGAAACTTGCAAAGAAATATCATGCTTTCTTAGCCTCTGAAGCTGTTATCAAGCAGATTCCCCGTCTTTTGGGACCCGGTCTCAACAAAGCAGGTAAGCTGTTGGGTTGGTGGGGTTTCAATTTGAGTGTCTTAGAATATTTTGTGAAGGATTTATATTCCTCATACATTCAATGTAACGTGGGCGTTCTTTCTGATCTCATATGAGAAACATTCTTTATTATTCCTGAAAGTTCAATCAGTAATAAGGTTCCCTTTTTTGTTTGTGCTAATTCTTATAATTCTTAATTCTTTTGGTGCAGGTAAGTTTCCTACTCTAGTCAACCACCAAGAATCTCTGGAATCCAAGGTGAATGAGACCAAGGCTACAATTAAGTTCCAATTGAAGAAGGTTCTTTGCATGGGAGTAGCCGTTGGAAACTTGGACATGGAAGAGAAGCAAATCTTTCAGAATGTTCAAATGAGTATTAATTTCCTGGTTTCTCTTCTGAAGAAGAACTGGCAAAACGTGAGTTCATCTTGTTTTTGCTTTCTCATACAGTATTTTACATATTGATGATATATACCATCTACATTTGGGATTATCATTCATCACTTTCATCGTTCCTAAGTTATCTTATTATATCACCTTGTTTGTTCATCATCAACTGGCAACTGATTAGTATCATGATTGGTTTGTTTTATTGTGTACAGGTGAGGTGCTTGTACTTGAAGAGTACCATGGGTAAGCCACAACGTATCTTTTGAGAGAGTTTTCTGTTTTGGAGTTCTAGGATTATCCAAGTTGTCTTGTTCTTTATAACTATTAAATATTTTCTTGAGATGTGAATTTTGTTTTGTTGTTAAGATACACTTTTCTCAGATGAACTATAGATGCTGTTTGTGTTGAGATGATTGGCCTATACTCAATTCGAGCTTTTATTTCTCGTTTTACGAATATCAGGTTTTGCATTTTGTTGTCCTTCACTTCTTTGGTTATAACCATTGCATGTTTAAATTGTCAAAATTTATAAACATGTCCAAATATGAATTCACAATTCAACTCTTAAGTCATGTCTTATAAAAAGCCAAACGATTTTTGAAATTACAAGTAATTAGTGAGTATGAGTTGGACGCAACTGACATAAGCTAAATATTTTTTATGTCAGAATTTTGTTCAACTCAATACATCAATTTATTTTTTGTATAAATATTAGATTTGTATGGAGTTGTCATGTAACAAATTAGCACCACCAATTTTATTTTATTTAATGTCTACCTTTCTATATACGTAGTCAATGCGCAACTTGGATGATAGATTTTGTTACTTGTATCTTACCCCCTTGTATTTCTTTGGACTTATTATAAATAAAAATATTTTAAAGACTTGGATCTGTTCCAAAAGAAAATATTATACCATTTTGAACTCAAACTCATGAGTCATCACCATTATTGAGTGCAAATTGTAGCTCAAAGAGGCAGCACCAAATCGCCATGCACCCTCAACTCTTCCCAAAAGCCAAGTCCTTTTTGAATTTTCTCTGTGAATAATTTTAAAGCTGCTGCACTAGAATTAGAACTCTACAGTAGGTTAACCGGATCCTTTATTTTTGTCATTTAATACTTCGAAATAACCACATGTTATGTTTACAAATAACCTCATTAATTTTCACTTAAATTTCATTGTGTTTCATCTGACATATGTGTATAAATGACTTAATTTATCAACATGTATTAAATAAAATTGAATATAAGGCAAAACATCAAAATGAAAGAAATGATACAGAGCGGAAATTTGATTTTATTAGGCAATCAAACTTTATAATGGGTGTTGGATGGGTATGAGTTTAAATTTTAGCTTACGAATCAAATTAGGGTAAAATTACCGAATACCCCAATCTAGGTACGTGTATATACATAACCTTTAAAAAAAAAAAACTCTAAAGCTTTCAATATAATATGGGTTTTTGTCTCCACTACAGTTTTTATTGTCAATAACAATAAAATAGGCATCTGATATACAGGCAATTCATTTGAAATAGCCTCTGGTCTGAGTTTTGGCCTTTTATGAGTATCTTCAATAATTGATGCCTCATTATTTGGGACTGATAAAGACCCTTTTGATCCCTTTTTCTTTTCTTTATAATTTGAATAATGTGCAAGTATGATGAAATCTTTAATTACAATCAATATATTTTTAAGGAATTACGATTAAGATCTCATAGTTCATGGAAACTGTTGTTATTTTATCCACGGCGATACATTTTAATGTTTCCACTATTAATGTGTTAAAAATTTAATACAATTATTAATTTCAAGTGATTGGATTTTTACATATCAACAATGGACATTTTAAAACATGTTCATAGTGGGTATAGGAACATAATTTTTCATTTCATATTAAATTAAATGTCCACGGTGGACATGAGATATTATTTTCATTTCATATTCAATTAAATTAAGGGGTCTGGTAACCATTCTACCATAGATTTCTTTTCTGCTATTTAATATAGATTACATACTATTTAACCACAAATGTACTAAAATGACACTTAAATCCTCAATTTTATTTCTATTCCAACGTTTCAATTACTTTTCCATACTAGGAGTAGAGATATTTTTGACAAATCACCACTTTTGTGATAGAGAGACAACAAAATTATGTTGTGTGGAAAAAAAAAAGTTCAATATATTAAGGTGAATTATATTTACATTCGGGTTTTGTCAAATTACATCCTAAAGTTTTACATTTATCTTCCTCAATGTTTGACTGAATCACCAAAGAAGCACCGAGATTTATAGATATTACATTTAACACTCTTGAAATTTGATTAAATAATCAAATAGAGTATCATCAAATTCTGAATAATTAACAAAACCAACCTGGAGATTTAGTTAAACAGGTGACATTTGATTGCAGCTTTTAAGAAAAAATAATACACCTTTAATAAAACTATATGCATATCATATTCTCATGTTATGATAAATATTTAATAAAAGTAAAACGAAAAAATAATACACCTTAAATAAAACTATATGCATCTCATATTCTCATGTTATAATAAATCTATATATAAAAAAAGACTTTGGATCTCTCAAATCACGCCACATCAGTTATTTGAAGGAATCTAAAGCCGATACATCAGCATCTTGGAGAAATGTGGAGCAGTCATGTGTCCTCCTCCCCCTCCCTCCTTTAACCAACAACCGTTACAAACTCTGTTTTGTAACTTATCCCTTCCTCTTCCATCTCACAATCATTGAAAATTCATATGTAATGTAACTCCTCTACAATGCACAAATGCCATAGTATGTTACTGGTTTAAATTGAAAAAAAAAAAAATTTAAAATCTCTGTCCCCTCATATTCCAGAGAATGAAATGGCCAATATTTAATCTCCTTCAATTTCAATCTCTCAGTCGCTTAATTCTCTTTATGATGTGATCTGTTTCTTCGTGCCTCTTCAACACCGAGAAAGAAAATCACGAAAATTACACAGTAAATCAATCGTAAGAAATGGAATCAAGCAGACAAGAAATGAATTGGAAGAACAACCAAGTAACTCATCCATTGCCAGAGTTTGGAAAAGAATGGGCACATATAAATCAAGAGAAGGGTATTGGGAAGGGGAAGAACCTTGCCAACGTATCCATACTCGCTCTCCTTTTCTGCAATAAACAGTATCTCTAAATGAAACAAATAGACACTATTTCTCAGCTATAATGCTAATTTAATTCTGTTTTCATGGGTTAAATATATTGTAAGAACTTGCACTGAGTCCTTTTCCTTCTGCTTCCTGCCTCAAAATCTTGTTTGATGCATACTCTTATTTATTATTTATTATTTCTTTCCCAAACAGATTACTCCATCTCATGCTGGATGTGCAGCTAAACATCAACTGTGAGAAACTTTTAGAGTCTTCTCTACATATATATACATACAAGTCTTCTCTGTCTGATGCGGAGCGTTTTATTTAGAGTTAGAAAAAGATATTTTCAAGAATGTGTGTCTCGATTTACTTATGTTTATGACTTGGAGAATATCTGTAATAAGACAATGAAATTTGTAAGTAAGGAAGTGATGTTTCTGAAATTTTATATGCTTCTTCATTCTTGGAACACTAAAGTGATATATTAGTTACTCCAATGCAGTACGAGGAAGATCCGCAGATCCGCAGAAGTCTGAGATTCAATCACTTTAACAAGTCAAAATTAGCCGATAAAGACAAAGTGATTAGCAGTACCGAAACCCAATAACCAACAGACACGTGGCCTGACACATTGCTGAAAAAAAAAACAACATTTCAAATTGAAAAAAAAAATTAAACAACAATGCTCTTGCAAAACTAATGACATTAACAAAAAATAGGTGCTAAAAAAACCTTAGGATATGTTTGGATTGGGACGTAGATAGATTTGTAAGTTTGAAAGTGGATTTTGAAAAAGGATGGAATTTGATAGTCTTGTATTTGTCTTGAGATTTAATAATATATGATTATAGTTAATATATCACATCATATCGGGAATTGTAGAAAAAATAAAAATAAATTAGAGTTATAGCATTCTCAAATCAATAAATAACATGATTATGATATTGTCCATCTAAAATCCGGCTGGACACATCTATTCCAAGCACCCCCGTAAACCATTGGAAAATTGTAATATAACATTACAACAACAGATGTAACAATTGATTAAGATTAATAAAAAGAACACAAAAAGAAAAAATTACAAATGAAAGCCGATAAAAAGAGCACTCAAAGGCAAAATCAAAATAAAACAGATGTCTTCGAGTGATAAAAATGGGGTTTTCTATACTTTTTAAAGAAAAATATAAAAATATTTAATACAACAGTTAAAACACCTATAAAAAAGCTAACTGCTAATAATTTTGTACTAAAGATCAAATAAAAAAAAAATGTTAAATGAAGTTCTTACGTGGCACAGGTATAAACCTAGTATTTAATAATAGGGCGAGGGTCGTGAGAGCAATTTAAATAGCATTTCAAAGCGAGAGCAAGGGCGGCGCCGGCAGCCTGTTGAGTATGTCCTTTCTTTTAATTAGGGTAATCAATTATTGCTCCTAATTCTTTTTTAAATATTAATTTGTTTTTATTCTTTATTTTATTTTTGACAGTCAAACTAAGTAATCATTGTATCATAAGCCAAAAAAAAAAAACACAATATTATTTTCTCGAACAGTCAATGGATGGAAAATTTTGATAAATACCTTTATTTTTATCAAAATATTGAATTTTACTCTAACCCATTTTTCCTTCTAAAATTGCCCTCTTTGTTTCTTCGAAAACCCAATAATACCCTTAAATCATTAAAAATAAATAAAAATTGATTGATGTCAGGGTGAGGGAGAAAGATTCATACCACGAAACAGAAACCTGAGGGGAGTTTTAGCAAAATATTGCTCAAATTTTAGAAAATTCTCAAAATAATGACATTTCAATTTTACTTAGATAAGAATCTGATGAAAATTAATTAATGAAGTGAGTCTTATGTGAGACCGTCTCATAGATCATCTTCCGTGAGATGAGTTAACCCACAATCCACAATTCACCCATAAATTTGTGAAAATGAGTTTGATTTGTAAGTCAAAAGAAACCACAATCCACAATTCACCCATAAATTTGTGAAAATGAGTTTGATTTGTGGGTCAAAAGACATTGTCTCATGAAAATTATCCGTAAAATTTTTATGATTGATAAAAAAATGATTAAATGTTGCATCCAAAAAATAAAAATAAAAGGAAAAAAGTGAGATTAGAATTGCAACTTCCCTATCAAGGAGGATGATGTAAGAGATTAGAGAGATGTCAAAGGGAAAATTGGATTTTGAATCTTTTGCCATCCCTACCTAGTGACACATTTTAGTTAAATAAAAAAACAATTAAATAAATAAATAACTCAACAATTACTATTTTTCGTATTATAATTTTCAGGTAGTGTTTTTAAGATCAATTTATGAGATAATTCACAATTCATAATTAAAAAATAAAATTAACATGTGAAAATGAATTTGATGGGGAGTGGTAAAAACTCGTTCATTTAATTTCATTTAATTTTGTAATAATTTTTTAAAGAAAAAAGTGTAATTTAGTTTGATGATTGATTCATCGCTCTCTAAAAATAAAATAAAGCGTGCCATGGTTGACTGGAAATGGCAGCAGAAAGGCCTACATCTCTCACCCATTCCTATTTGCCAAACGACGCCTCTTTTTTCTTTTTATTTCATTTTTCCTATAAATTCAGCTTTTCTTCACTCTTTTTTCTCACTCCCAAAACCCTATTTTTTCTCCCTCGACGCCTCCGTCCTTTTCGTTTTTTACCCTTTTTCCGAAATATTAGCAACCGCTCTTCCAAAATTAAGAGTGAAAACGACCCAGTTTTGAATCGTGTATCAAGATCCCATCTTGAAATCTGTAAGTCTTCATCTTTTTGAAGCTGCAATGGTTCTATTTGATTTTCGTTTTGTTGTTTGCGAAATCTGCATCACTGATTGGTAATTTGGTTTGTGTAATCCGGGCTTGTTTTTCTTGAATTTAATTGACACAAAGGGATGATCTTTTGTGTTCTTTTTTATCAGAGTATGAACATGCAAATCTTGAATCCAAACTGTTTGTTTTAATGTCTGTGAGAAGTTTTTAATTATTTCAGACTGGTTTAGAGGGCTAACCATTTTTTATGATGATATTTTGGGTGCGAAGGGGATTTTCATTGGACATTCTTGAAACATTTATTGCATGTTATCTTGGGATTCAGCCAGTGAATTTTTTCCCCCTTTGTTGTGCCTAATTTTTGAAGAACATGGTTATACATGCGTTTTTTTTTTTTTGTTTTTTTTTATCTGATTCCTTTTTAGCATGTGTTGTGCAAAGATGTGATACTCAGTCTAAGTTCTTATCGCATGCTGGGAGTTAACAATTCTCTTTTGCATACATGTGAATATTAGACAATTGATACTGAAGCTTGTTCTCAAACCATTTATTTAAAATTAATGTGATTTGAAACTTTTAGTAAACGAGATTATTCTTAGATGCTATCATTTTCAAAGTTGTTTTTTGCTGTTGAGGTTTCATTCATTGCTGGAGCTTGAAATTTTGTGAAGTTCTTGTTTTGGTTTAATAGTATAATAGGCTGCTATATGTGAAATTTTGATGTATTTTTACAGTGTCCCTTCAGAACAAGATTATTCTCAGATAATATATTTTTCAATGCTGTTTTCTGCTGCTGTATAATGTGTTGAGATTACCATTATTGTCATAGACAGAAATTCGGTTTTTAATATTACACATATGTATACAGTATAAGAATGGAAAAGCTGCATTTTGTGAAGTTTTGGTGCTGGTTTAATAGTAGAAATGACCATGCATTTAGCTCTGATATCCGGTGTTATAAAGTCTAAAATGTTTTGGAATACATTAATATTATCTCTGAACGATACCTATGAATCCAAATTAACTGGACTGTTATTATGGAGCTTCGAGTGAAGGGCAAAGAGCGATTCGCTTGCCCTTCTCATAATGCTCCAAACATTTACTGCTTTGTTGCTACAAAAATGAATCATAAGTATTCTTTTATGTTTATCTGCAACAAGGCATATATATTACAGATATTACAAATATTGCACCTTAACCTCTTTTCGGTTTCAAATTTCTTCATACATCTCAAACACTAAACTCCAATTCTATTTCAGGAGAATATGGCAACTGCACCACTTCCCACAAGCGTCACTATCAGAAGTGCTACACAAAACCGACCATCCACTGCATTTGTTAAGTGCCCGATCACCTTGAGCTCTGTCAAGAGTGTGGCCAAAGCTTTCGGTTTGAAAGCAAAGCCTGATTTCAGAGCATCTGCAATGGCTACATACAAGGTCAAGTTGGTGGGTCCAGATGGCGATGAGTGTGAGTTCGAGGCCCCTGATGATGCTTACATCCTCGACTCTGCTGAGACCGCAGGAGTAGAACTGCCTTACTCGTGCAGGGCCGGTGCGTGCTCCACCTGTGCCGGGAAAATGGTGAAGGGTTCTGTTGATCAATCAGATGGTTCGTTTCTTGACGATAACCAGATGAAGGAGGGCTACTTGCTCACTTGTGTTTCCTACCCAACTTCTGATTGTGTGATTCACACTCACAAGGAGAGTGATCTGTACTGAGCATTTATTTCGTTTTCATGGTCTCTGGCTTTTGTTAAATCCGAAACGAAAGCAGCAGATTTGCTTGTTAAATTTGTTGTGAACAATGTCATTGAGTATCAGTTGAATAAGCAGTGTTAGATTATTTAAATGTTGGTTCTATTGATCATGTGGTCTTTGCACTCACAGGATTAGAGGGTGTTAGCGTTAGCTTGGCATATCTTTAAGATTTTATAAGCTATTTTATTGTATAAGATATATAAGATATTAGATTTTATTTTAAAAGTAAGTATTTTTAAGTGGGATTTTGATGTTATTTGAATGAAACAAGATCTTTTAAGAAAATTGTCACACTTTGAAGAAGTTTCTCAATTTCTAAGTATCTCAAAAAATGTTTTCAATAGCTCAGCCAAACATTCTTTCATTCTGATTACTTCTAAGTTGCAACTCAAAAAACTACAAAACCATAGACTTGTTGAATTTGTTAAGGGGAAATTTTAAAAATGCAGTCTTGAAACTCAATTTGATGACTTGTGCAGCTCTTGTTTTTTCTTGTGAAGATGCCATTTCAGTTGATGTGAAGATGCCATTTCATAATGTTTTATAGTAGGCATGATGGTAGAAATGGTCATAAAACTAGGCAAAGTAGAGTAGATAGTGACAGATATTGGTGAATAAAAAGGTTGACAATACACACACACACAACTAAGCATAAAATAACTTGTTTTTTTTTTTTTTTAGATTAGTTTGTCTACCTTTATGCCTTGCCCACCATCATTTTGCCCTTACATATTTTAACTTTTATATATTCAGTTTTGTTTTAAAAAAAAAAATTAAGTTTTAAAGTTATATTTTGGAAGTAACTGGATTCCTAGTCCACGGCCTAAGAACTCGTTTCCTAAAAAATGGTTATCAAAGAGAGAGATTAATTTTTTTTTGATCTATAGATGCATCTTTTAGAAACATACTATAGAATAATTTATTTTGATAACTTAATAGTAGAAATTTGTCGCAACAAATTTCGCATGGGTAATAAAACAAACAAGAAAAACATGTACAAATATTAATTCAGATTGATTTCTTCTAAAAGTGAATTGTCTTAATCATGGATGAAAATATCACGAAATTTCGCTGAAATCTCGCTCAAATTGATTTACCAAAATAATAATACGCAATATTTTTTTTCTTCAAAATATCGGCGATATATCGGTAAAATGTCGATATCGGTGAGTTCCTTTATAAAACTGTTGTATATCGTCGATATATCGGCCATATATCGGTTTTGTGCATATGTCGGTATTTTATTTTATTTTGATTTTTTTTAATGAATTTATTGCATGGAACCCCTTTCCACATCATTTGGAGATGAGATTTCTTATCCAAAAATTAGTCATTTTATGGATTTTTTGTCTACCTTTTTTTTTATCTATAAATGTATGATATACTTTTATACATTCCATAACAATTTCAACTAGCAAAATCACACCCCACAAATATTTTCCTTCTACAAGTATTGTTCTACATCAAGAGGATTCAAGATTTTTAGAGAATAAAAAGATTAGTTATTCAAATACTTTACTAAAATATTTAATTTTTTCAAAGAATGATGTGATCTATATTTATTTATTGTTTTGTACATGTAATGCAATATTTAGTATTTATGTGCTTGTGCAATTTTTTTTTTAATTATTAACATAAGTTAATTATAATGGTAACCTACGAACTAAGTGAAGAGAAATCACTATCACTAACATAAGTCAATTTTGTTTTACCATATATAAGAAAAACGTTAATTGTGGTAACGTTTTACCATATTTTGATTAGTACCAATCCTTATAAACACGTACGGTAATTATAAAAAAAATTTATCAAACATAATATTTTGATAAATAAATTGTGAGACTCTATCTTGTGAAATTTGATTCATAATTTTTGAAACTCGAAATAGTAATAGTGGTTCAAAATTTTGAAATTTAAACATAAGAATTATTACACCAGAATAGTAACTATTTGTTGTAAACATATCATTTTATTTGGAATTTAAGTTCAATATATGTATTAATGTTAGTTATAATATTCTGTAAACTACTAGATATATTTTTCAATTTTTTTACAAAGTTTCCATATTTTTAAAAAAAATGTCCGATATTTCCACCGAAATCGATATATCCGTCGATATTTCCGTAAAATGAAGATACCGATATTTTTACTGTTACTGATATTTCTGTCCTTGGTCTTAATACATTAATTTAATGGTTTGACAACTTAATTTCGAATAAAATACAATCTTGATGATCTCTTTAAGAAACGTTTTTAATGACTTCAAGAGGCACTTTAATAACGCAATGTCTTTGAATGTAGTAACATTGATTTAAGAGTGCCTTATGAACCTATAGTCACTATCCAAGGTGTATTTTAGGTAATTTTGTTTTCATGTAATAATCTAAATATAAAACATATAAAAGAGTTCAATTATAATAGAGCAAGTCTTTATGACTTGCTCGATCAAGTAGTGTATTTGTTGAGATTTGAATCTAAGACCTCAACCTCAAGCATCTAACTCTACATCACTTGACCATCCAGCAATATATAATTATAATTGTAAAATATTGAATCTTGATAGATATTGATTGGATACCATGCACTCTGCTAGGCAATAATTAATGAAAATTAGGGAACAAATAGGATTAGATATCCTAGTAGTCCTAATTCTTCTTGCCTATCTTCTTAAATTCTTGCCTAATTTCTTGAATTTTTTTTGTATTGTTGGTGTGTGTTGAATCTTGATGGATATTGACATTTAAGGACACATTTGGATTGGTTCTTCGCGATTTTATATATTTTCAAAAACTTGTAATGACTATTAAATAATGTATTCATTAACTATTGAAATAAAAAATTCAACAAATTCACATGTTTTGGTATGTGTCAAATAATACACACGCAAATATAGATCAGGTCTATATACGGAATTTATTATTATAAATAATTTTAAGAAAACAATATCAATTGATTTACATTTTGAGTAAGAAAATATTATTTGGAGAGTAAGTTTTATTTATATAAAGGAAATATATTTATCGTATATCAAAAATACATAATTTTTTTATTAAGGGTTGTTAGGATTTTATTTTGGGTGGGACTATCCACACCCCACCCTTTTCTAACCACACCCCAAATTTAATTAATTCAAAAGTAATTATATATTAAATGTCTAAAATACCCTTTGACCACACCCCACATATAATTTAAACTACTAACCACACCTCATAATTTCTAAACACACCCCATAATTTCTAAACACACCCCATAGTCCTCTTCTTCTCCTTCATGTTGGACAAGCTCATTTCTTCTCCACCATTATCAAAGATTTCATCTCATTTCTAAACCCTAAAATATCACCCAACAAGAATTCTCGATTGAAATGTCTATAGAACGAGAAGATACATTTGAAACGAGCAATTAAGATTTCTACTACATTTTAAACTATTTTTAGTAGTGTATTACAAAAAATCGAGTTTTAATTTGAATGTTTGAAATCCCGCTGGAACAGTCCCGTTCGACCTGGAATAGTCGAACTGGCTGAAGAGTGTTCGACACAAAGAATTCGAACAAAACTAAGGGTGTTCGACTTCTATTGTTCGAACACAACTAAGGGTATTCGACTTCTATTGTTTGAACACTACTATGAGTGTTCGATTTTTGATTGTTGAACAACCTAAGATGTGTTTGATTTTCTGAAGTTGAACATCCTTTGTAGTGTTCGATTTTCCAAAGTTGAACAGTCTTAGTAACGTTCAATTTTTTAAGTTGAACAGTAGGTTTATTGAATTTTTTTTTATATTTATCATTGAACAATATGTTTATTATCTTCTATTTGAATTGTTTATTAGGAAAATGGCTCAAAATCCACGGAACTAAGTGTGGTGAATCCCATCGATGAAAATAAGATAGATGATCATGAGAATGATCCAATGTATGAGGGAATAGATTACACAATTGAGTTTTCCACGGCCAACCTTTTTGATAGTCACACTTCTTTGGTGGAATGAGTAAGAGGAGTAGCGCATAGGCTTAATATGGTGGTTTTAGTAAAACGCTCAGTCGGAGTTGAAAGTAGTAGGATGCCTAGAGTGTTTTTGGGATGTGAAAGAAGTGGCAAGTACAAGCCATCTAAACCAAAATCACAAAGAAATAATCTGGTGTTTGAAAATCATGTTGTTGAAAGGACAAGCTCTAGAGAGAGACTTACCGGTATGAAGAAGTGTGACTGTCCATTTCTCTTGAAGGGGACTCAATTGGATGAAGGCCAATGGTCACTTGTAGTTTTATCGGGTGTTCATAATCACCCGATGGGGTTTTCCTTGGTTGGGCACTCTTACGCCGGTCGACTTACACCTTTTGAAGATCGGTATGTATTTGACTTATCAAAGAATAACACAAAACTGAAAGAAATTTTGAGCAGTTTGAAAGAAACATTTATTGATAATCAGTCGACGCTGAAGACCATTTACAATGCTCGTCATAAGCATCGAATTGTTGAGCACGGAGGTCGTTCTCAGATGCAATTTTTATTGGAGAAATTGAAACGCCATGAATATTACTATTTCACCAATAGATTTGAGCAGACGAACAGGGTGAAGGATTTATTTTATGCTCACCCGACCAGTGTCGAGTTGTTGCGTGCATTTCCTACTGTTTTATTGATGGACTGTACGTACAAGACCAACCGGTACAAGATGCCTTTTTTGGAGATTGTTGGGATTACATCCACTGATATCACATTCTCGGTGGCATGTATATATTTGGAGGCAGAACGTCAGGAAAATTATATTTGGGCGCTCACAATTCTGAAGGGTTTAATGGATCAATCAACACTACCTCAAGTGATTGTTACTGATCGGGAGATCGCATTGATGAATGCGATAGAGGTTACGTTTCCGAGTGTGAAACAATTGCTATGTTGGTGGCATATCAGTAAGAACATTTTGACCAAGTGCAGACCAATGTTTTATACGAAGAAGGATAAGTGGGATTCATTTAACAACTCATAGAATTCATTGATACTTGCTGAGGACAAAGTGAAATTTGACGAGTTGATGCGGAGATTGAAGGAGGATTACACCGACTACCCAAATGCCGTTAATTATGTCATTGACAATTGGATAACACCGTATAAGGAGAGGTTTGTGTCTTGTTGGACCAATAATGTCATGCATTTTGACAATACAATAACTAGTAGGTACGTCTATTTAAGATAATAAATTCGTATGTCAATTGTTTTTTAAAGTAGGTAATGTCATGCATTTTTTGTACTTGGTAAATCTTATTATTTGTACTTGGTCTCTTAGGGCGGAGAGTGCACATTCAAGACTGAAGAAACAACTTGGTACGAGTCAGTCGAATTTTGATATATCTTGGGAAAGGATTCACGGCTTGTTGATTGTATCTCACATACAATCAAAGCATCTTTTGAGAAAAGTCTGAATGTGTTACACCACCATTACAAGTCCTTCGTTTTCAAGATTATTAGAGGTTTGGTCTCACATGCTGCTCTGCAGAAGTTTTATGAAGAGCTTGAGGGTGCAGATTCATGTGGTGTTGATTCGTTGTTGTGTGGATGTGTTTTGAGAAGAACATGCGGGTTGTCATGTGCACATGAACTTGTTGTATTGAAACTAAGCGGTGCACCAATCACCCTGGACATGGTTGACAGATTTTGGAGGAAATTAGATTGTGAGCCTTCAAAGACAGATGTTCATATTGCTCCTGATCTTGGAAGTTGATGACAAGAGATTGTGGGTGATATTAACAACATCTTCGAGTCTGCAAATGAATCTCAAAGATTACTGATGCTCAAACGACTACGAGAGATCTCAATCCCTAGGACATCATCATTGCTTGAACCTGAGGTTCACACCCGTGTTCGGGGTCATCCTAGCAAGGCTAAAAGTCGTAAGGAGAAGTCCACCAAACGAGATAAGAGTGCATTCGAGTATGTGGGTTCAGTTATTGATAGTTGTTCACCAGTTGAGAATACTATTCAACTATCTAGACCTTCGTCAGTTGCTCCGATGTTTACTAAATCACGAAGGGAAAAACAACCTGTCTAACGTCGATCACTGCATAACCCATCCAGCACTCCACTTGTGGAACTACTCCCAACTCAATGGAGACCTTACGTGTCAAAAATAATTGATGTGAAAGGTGACGGACATTGTGGCTTTCGGTGTGTCTCACACGCCCTAGGATGGGGTGAGTACTCGTGGGGAAAAGTTCGTGATGATCTGATAAAAGAGTTGGAGGAATTTACATCGTTATATGCTACTGTTTGGTTGGATGCGACAAGGGTTGAGAAGATGTTAGAGATGTTGAGGTGTTTCCGTGATGAAGTATACGACACGAAGTATTGGTTTATTTTTCCGAAAACTTACAACTTGGCGGCATCAAGATATAATATGACTTTCGTGCATATTTCTCCCCAGCAAAGTCTGACATTTCTACCTTTGAGAACACCGGTTCCGGCGAATCCTCAATTAGCATGCATGACATTTGTTGGAAATAACCATTTCATTAGGGTAATTGTTTCACCTTATAGCTTCTTTATTAAATCTAGTGCATGTTTATCCACTAATACTGTGATTGTTACAATGTCGATAACAGGTCGAAATGGTAGATGGCGCACCGATACCTCCTATTAGTACCACATGGTACGAATATCACTATCCATGCGCTGATGGATGGGCACTTATCTACCAAGCACAACTGGCGAAATACAACGATATGGTAAAATGTGATAGTGAATCCATTGGTGTTGCGAGTCTGGATATTATTGACAGTGACTAGATATTATGATGTTGTGAATCTTATGTATTATGAACTATTGACATGTAACAGTGGATCAAGTTGATTACGATGTATTCTGATGTAATTTTGGTGTTCGATGATGTTTTGTTTGTGTTTTAGGGTTAATCACATGTGTAGCTTGATCTTGGATTTATGTGTAAGGTTATTTCATTGATATGCAATTTTTTCCCTACTGTTCGAACCAACAAATCGGAAAATACACAAAGTGTTCGACACATAAAAAATGAAATTTGTGAGCAACGTTCGATCTTGGAAATCGAACACACTTACCCACGTTCGAATGGATGGAGTTGAACACATCAATCAGCGTTCGACTTATTATATTCGAACACAATGACTTCTGTTCGACTATAGAGTTCGAACATAGTGCATAATGTTCGACTTTGGGATTCGAACAGTACATGATCCGTTCGACAAATTAAAGTTGAATTCAACACTAAGTGTTCAATTTTTTAAATCGAACAGTGTCTAAAAAAGCCTATAACACTTGTTCGAACAGTGTCTTTAATTTGTGTTTTAGCATCAAGATTCACAACCTAATTTCTTTCATTCCTAACTACAAAATTCCGACATCAAACATGCGCTTTTACAAATATCCCGACTCAATCATACTAACCAATTCCCAACTGGTGGTTCACAACTAAAACATCACATACCAAACCTCAAATATATAGAAAGGATCAAGTGTTACAAAGTACATCAAACAGTACATATGGATCACAGTATATTTGGATCAAGTGTTTCATCTTAAAATGTCAGACTAACTTCTACGACTTCTATTACGCCTAACTTGCGGCCTTCGTGAGAGCTCGACCTCAGAAGGGTCATTCAAACTCATAGAAGCATATGCACTCTCTACAATCGGCATCACAAAGTCAAGGGATAAGTCGGGGTCACGACGCGCCCACCTGTCCACCAATGGATGAAGTTGGGCACGTGCCGAGTGTAAAATCTCCAAGGGTTGTGGATATCGAGAAGATATGGCACTAGCGACATTAGAAACATTGTTGGGATTCTGCACCCTCGGATAAGACACTGCATAATACCATTCCAAGTAATCTTCCGAGCATTCCCATGTAGGCGCCGCAGCTGCACCAAGACGATCCACTGGCAACAAATGACTGCTCCACGCCGTGAAGTAGTTGCCCAGCAAATGGAAGACAACTTTGTATCTAGCACCTGTACTCCCTCTTTTCACATTACTTGGGATAAGTGGCATGTTAGGGATCGTTTGCACATAATCGTACTGTCGCAAGACACGGTCTGGATGGTATGGCTCAACTATGTCAAATGCACTAATGCATCCAACATAGAACGTAACAGCTTCACGAGGGTACACATCCCTTATCCCAGCATAGAGAGTCCAAACAACCTGCATCAATTTAAGTACACAAACATTCACAAACATTTAAAACCAACATTTAAGTACAAAAACGTTCACAATGACAATATGTTTTCCACTTACATTACTCGATGACAATGTGTCTAGTATCTCCCTCCATGCAACTATACGATTAATGGAAGGTCCGACAGCGGCTTGTTGGGCCCACCTAGTGGCTAATGGATGACCGCTTCGAAAGTTCACATTGTGAGTTGGCCTTGTCATGGGAAAATATTCGTATATCCATGCCTACAACACAAAACATGTTTGAAATATTATGAAAACGAAATAACTACTTAAAATACCTTAAATGAAGGTTAAACGATTCTTACCTCTAGCAATGTGAAGTATCCCGACATCTGCTTCACGCTGTAACGAGATGCCAATCCCAACTGACGATAAAGAAAAGCTAGTGCAGCAGCCCCCCATGGATACTTACGTACTTTGCCCATATTACATACCATTCTCAAGATATCAGTCGAAACTCTGTTGCCGCTCTTATCTGAGAAAAGGGTGCAACCAAGCACAAACCAGAGATATGCCCTGACTGCACACAATCTGGTGGCCTCGTCTTCACTACTCATACCCTGACTAATTTTTTTGCGCAGCCACTCAAGCTTAACTGACGAGCCTCTAATAATCCCAAGGGCCTCCTGCGTAACGTCCACTGATATCCCCAGATATGTAGACATCAAGACTGGGGAGGGTTCTCTCCTCATGTCAAGTAATACAACCGGTAGGCCCGTCACTGGAAGTCCGATAATGCAAGAGACATCATCTAGCGTGATGGTCATCTCACCAAACGGCAGGTGAAAGCTATTTGTCTCCGGATGCCAACGCTCTATGAATGCACATATAAGATTCTTGTTCGGATTTTTATAAGATATGAACGGGAGCCTATAAAGCTTGGTACGAGATATCAAACAACTCCAATTATCAGATACACCATCTAGCTTCCATGACTCCATCTTCGTAGTATGACACCAAAACTTGAGCACAACTCTTTCCTGATTGAACCAAATCTTCGACGCAACGTGGGTCTTGAAACTCGGAATCAAGATAGGGTTAATGGGTCCACCAGGATGGGGACCGGTCAAAACATCGCTCTCAGCCTCTTGCTTATTCACAGCCTCTTCCTCATTCTCAGGCAAATTCATATCTGTATCTATCTCAGGGAGCTCGTTCATGAAGGCCTCAGTTTCAACTGCTACTTCTTCCTCCACCGAAGGAACATACACGTGTTCAGTCACGGGTTCAGTAGTGGAAACAAGCTCTTCATTTCTTCTTTTTCTTTCAGAAGTCGTTGGTCGGTTCTTCCTCCTCATGTAGATTTTGTCACCTACAAGTAGTATCAATAACAAAAAATAAGAGAGGCGAAAATAAAATTGAACTGTTGCAAAAACAGCACTGTTCGACTAACATAGTTCGAACACAATCAAGAGTGTTCGACTATGAATGTTCGAACTCATCCAGTGTGTTCGACTTTTATAGTCGAACTTTTTAAGCCATGTTCGATTTCCATGTATCGAAATTTCTGGCCGTGTTCGATTCTCGACAGTCGAACACCCATGATTGTGTTCGAATTTTCAGTGTCGAACCAAAAGAGTGATGTTCAACCAATTGAAGTCAAACACATTGAGATATTTCGAAGAACCAGATTTGAACACGCCAAGAACAGAAACTCAAAATTCGTACGATTTTCAGCATAAAAAACACAATATTTTCGTACAATAGACTACAATTATATTTTCCCACAATAAAATTGGTTCGATTTTGACCCTAATATCAATCTAATTTACATAACTTTTTCAAGATTCAAAATTTCTCAAAAATTGGGATTTGGTTAAAAATCGAACCTGGCTCAGAAGTATTTGGATTGTCCATAGAAGTATGTTCGATTTCTCAAGTCGAGGGAGTGCCAATTTGTTCGACGATCTTCAAAACTTTCCTATTCTTCTTCTTGTTCGATGTTTGCAGGCTTTGGGTATTCGACTTGCTTTTTTTTTTTAGTTTGTTTAGGTTTTTTTGTTTTGTTTTAAGTCAAAGGGTAAATCAGGAAATATTTGGAGTGTGTTTAGAAATAATTTATAATGTAGATATTATAAATGGGGTAGAAATAGAATTTGGGGTGTGGTTAGAAAAGGGTGGGGTGTGGATAGTCCCACCCTTTTATTTTTAACAAAGTTTGTAATTTAAATTAACATATATTATGTTAAATTTTAATAAAAAGCAAAATCCATATAGTCATATTAAAAAAACAACTTTAATATATATACTAAACCTTTTTTTTCCATAGTAGCTCGTTTGCACCTTGAAAATCGATTCTTTTTAAAGATTCTGTCTCTCGCAACTCGATATTCATATTCATATCTTGCAACTCGATTGGTTCATCTCTATGTCACGCAACCAGCCTTCTGCATTATCATGAGAAAAACATATAAAACCTCATGGAAAGTGATAATATCATCAGAAATCACTGATTCACTGTTATTAAAATATGTAATACATTCAGTGTTCTAAAATTTGCTAGGTGCTAATTGGACGCTTGACTGGCGCCTAGCACCCGGGATGTCTAGACGGGGCCTAGACGTCGTATCTAAATTAAATAGATTTTTTATTATTTTACCTATTTTTCTTAATTTTTTATCCTTACAAAATATTTTTGGAACTCTTATATTATATTGTTTTGGTTTTATGTAGGAGGACAAGTAAAAACATCATATCTCATTTATAAAATTATTTTTATTTGTATTTTTCAATTTGTGAAATTTTTATCTATATCTAATTAATTAATAATAATTTGACAGGAGTCTATAATACATTAATAATATCATCACTTTGCTAAAAAGTGAAAAAAAAAAAAAAGTATTTGGCGCCTAGGACCGCCTAGGGCCGAATTATTCCGCCTAGCGCCTAAAGTGTCCGAACAAACAAAAATCGGTACGGCTAGGAGCCGCGTAGCACCTAGGCGGTCGCCTAGGCCGATTTTTAGAACAGAGCATACATTAATACAAACAAGTAATATTTTTATATGAAAACAAGTAATACTTTTTGGATGATTAAATAATATATTATATATTATCAAATAATACATTTTCCTAAAATAAATAAATAGACGCTAATGGGGCTAGTCAACTAGCTGATTATAACAAATTTGGACATTAATTAATTTTTTCTTTTTTTTACTTAAAGCCATACATCTAACATAATTTTTTTTTTTTGACCAAATTATTGGAACGAAATATTTAAAAAATAGTAACAGTATACATAATATTTGTAAACCAAAATTCGATCAAGAAAACCAAATCTTGGGTTATTATTATAGTTAAAAATAATATACATGCATGAAGTGAGGCCCATTTACTTGGTCCAAATAGCCCACAACAAAGAATCGCCCAGCCCATAGCACTAAAACCAAAAGAAAAAAAAAAAAAAAAGAATAGAGAGTTTGTATCCAAAGTTTGTGAATTTTCTCCATGTTAAAGAAACTATATATTTTTAATTTTTTTTAGACGGGAGAGGAAGTGAGAAGGAGGAAATACTGATTAGAAAACTTGTGTAATTTAGATTCGAATCCTAATCATGATGATCAGTATTTTTATAAAAAAGTGAGATATATATCATTTGAGTTACAAGACTTGTGGTTAAAGAAATGACTTTTTTTTTCTTTTATTTATTAAACTTAAGTTGCAATTCACATAGAAAACAAATCAAAAGTAACAAGATTGAGAACTCATTTTGGGTACACATCAGAGTTCTAAGAAACTGGGTACTCAGAGCACCTCCAATGGTGCTATCCAATATTTGGGTTTTTTTGATATCACATCATTGTCACCTCAAAAGTAAAAAAACTTCTACCTCTAAATAAATACCTCATCAACCATTCTACCCAAAAACCCACTATTCATGTTCCCACTATCAAATCACTTATAATTTTTGTTTATCTTTATTAATTTACCATCTCTATTTATTATTTTATTTTATAATAAATAAAATATCATAATATTTCAATTTATGTAATTAATTTTTTAATTTTAATTATTTATTTAATTTAGTAATACATGAAATAAAATTGGATAATATATTATTAAATTTATTGAAAACAAATACATGGAATAATACAATAAAAAAAGACAATACATTTATAAAAATTGCAAAATAACAAAATATTCGTCGGAAGATAAATTGATGTTTAGCTAATTATTGCCGAATCTTGTCCATACATGCTCAATCAAGTCGGCTCGAAGTTGATAATGTTTCTCTCTATCACGTAGTTGAGAATTCCTCATGAGGTACTCATTGAATGCTCTATCGAGTCCTGAAATTACTTGTGGAGCACTATCGGAGTTAGTAGGTTCGTCTGACCAATCGAATGTTGTATCTCCTTCATTCTCAATTATCATGTTGTGTAAAATAATGCAAGCGTACATGATATCGTTCAAGTTATTTTTGTACCAGAAATGACATGGACCTTTAATCATTGCCCAGCGAGCTTGAAACACTCCAAAGGCCCGTTCAACATCCTTTCTAGCAGCCTCTTGCATCTCCTTGAACTTCTTTCTTTTTGGATCTTGAGGACATTGAAAGCTCTTCACAAATGTTGCCCACTCAGGATAGATTCCATATGTAAGATAGTATCCTTGATTATATTGCGTACCATTTATTGTAAAATTAGCAGGTGGAGCACGTCCTTGAATAAAGGAGACTGGTTGAGCACGTTGATATCGTTATTCGACCCTGCAACTCCAAAGTAAGCATCTCATATCCACAAGTCTACAGACGCGACCGCTTCAAGCATGATTGTTGGGACGCCATGATCACCTCTTGTAAATTGACCTTTCCAAGCGACTGGACAATTCTTCCAAGCCCAATGCATACAATCAAGGCTTCCCAACATTCCGGAAAAGTTGTGCTTCTCTTCATGTATTTGTAACAAGCGTTGACAGTCAGCAACACTAGGCTTTCTCAAGTAATATTCACCGAATACTTCAATCACACATCGGCAAAAATTAAATAAACAATTATTAGCGGTTGTTTCAGCAACTCGTAGGTACTCATCGTAATGGTCAGCAGGACCACCATATGCCAGTTGGCGTATGGCCACCGTGCATTTTTGAAGTGGTGAGAAACCTCTTCTTCCAACTGCATCGACCCTCCACTAAAAATATTTATCGTGAGACTCTAATGCATTAACTATGCGTAAGAATAAATCTTTATCCATTTGGAATTGTCGTCGAAACATGTCACTGCCCCAGGTCGGATTTTCTGAGAAGTAGTCATTGAAAAGTCTAGTGTGTGCCCCCTCATGATCTCGTTCCACCCATGTTCTTCGTTTTTTGGTTATACCAGAAGAACTCTGTGGTATGTCGAGAAGTGCTTGTTGTTGTTGGAGTAACGCCAAATATTCTTTATCGGTTGTGTCATCCATTATGAACTCGATGAGACTGTCACTATCGCTCTCGTCGAAGAATGAGTTTGAAGATGAAGACATGTTTGATAATTTGGAAATAAAATTGTGAATTAATGAGAATGACAATGAATTTGTGTAGTGGTAAATCTGAAAGTACCAATATATAATATAATTTCCAACGGCTAGTTTTCCAACAATTAGTTTAATAACGGAAAATAGATATATTACATAAACGCAGAAAATTACATCACATAAAATTAAAGGAAACTACAATACACATAATTAAATTAGATCATGTATTTATAGTGGAAAAATTCTTAATTAAAAAAAAATAAAATTACACAAATATAGCAAACAACTAAAAAAATAAAAAGAAACGACTAATTGAAGAAGCAGCAAATTAATTGAAGTGGGGAAAGAAAATAAAAAATAAAAAGTAAAAACAGCAAATTAATTGAAGTGGGGAAAGAAAATAAAAAATAAAAAATAAAAACAGAAATTAATTGGAGTGGGGAAAGAAAATAATAATAATAATAATAATAATAATAAATTTTTTTTAAAGAAACGACTAATAACAAAAGTCACAATTGAGCATTAATTAAAAAACAAAAAAACAAAAGCCACAATTAAAAATATATGCAAAATATATATATATATATATATATTAATGGCGCAGACCCCACACCACTCGCGCGTGGAGGTCACGCGCCTAATCTGACCAATAAACCAGCTGCTTGGCCGCCACTCTCCCTCTCCCTCACCCCTTCTTCTCCCTTTCTTCTCCCTGGGTAGTATTTTCTCTCCCCCTTTCTTCTACCTCTGCCTCTTCCCTATCTCCCCCAACCATCTCCCCCTTCTTCTCCCCATTCCACCTCAACATCTTCCTCTAATGGGTTTGACCATTGGAGGTGTTCTCACTATAAACGCTTCTATATGATTATTACTTGCATCAAAGTCCTAGGATTTGACAGATTGTGGCTTTTGGGTTGTAGTTAATCACAATCGATTTCACACACATTTTTAGCACATAAAGGATCAAACAAATATTTCGAAATTTTATGGGGTTTCCATGCAATAAACTCGTTAAATTTTACACACATGTACTTAGACATGTATACTATATTTTAGGGTCCTTCTATAGTACACCGTTGTATTAATATACCAGTGTTTTCAGCCATCAGATCTTGAATGATCTCATCCTAACCCTTTATTTACTTTTTACCTTTTTTACCTGCCTTGAGAAATTACCGCAGTAAAAACTAAGAATTCCCCCCAACAACCAAAAGAGTCTGGGCAATTAAGTCTAAATCTACCTTCTTCATTAATTGTATATATCATTAATCTGCAACCATAAAAACACAATCAAATATGTTTGTATTATGCATCTCGTTATTACGAATCATTTGACATCCATATTCAATATGTTTGGATATTTGTTATGAAATCTCGTCATTACAATTTCACATAGCCTGCTTCTGTACTGCTGCATCCACTTCATACCATGATAGTATCTCTACTGTCTATAATTATTTGAAATACCACAAAGTAATCAACCCATTTGATTGTTTGTTTTGTGTACGAATCATTCACCGAATTAATTGTGTACTGTGGTTTCCTATAACCCTAGTTTAAAAAATATCACTGCTAGTATGCAACAGCGAATTAGTTAAATCTATTCAATCTGATAATTAAAAATTAATAGTTTGAATATTGATTTCAATGGATAGTTGTATCCCAACAATGTATGTCTTAAATTTGGATGCAACAATAGAAATGCATGTAATATTATGCATTAATAAATTCAGGATTAACAAATATTATTGTGATACTTCAGTTACATTGATTTCGATTTATACATACATACAACATGATTGATTTACAATGATTAAATGCAAGCAAAATAGGTAAATGCAAACAAAATCAAATGCAAGAGATGATGCATTGAATTAGATGAATTCCTATTTTCAATGAATTGACATGCAACCAATATCCCATGAAATAGGACGCAATTGATGCAAATATAGTATGGCTTACATTAAGTATAATATGCAATGTGAATTAATTCAATCTATTCAATCTGTTAAATCATAATTAAGATTTTGAATATTGATTTCAATGGATTTAGTTATATCCCAACAATATATGGCTTAGATTTGGATACAACAATATATGTCTTATATTTGGATGCAAATGCATGTAATATTATGCATTAATAAATTCAGGATTAACAAATATTATTGTGATACTTCATTTACATTGATTTCGATTTATACATACATACAACATGATTGATTTACAATGATTAAATGCAAGCAAAATAGGTAAATGCAAGCAAAATCAAATGCAATGGATGATGCATTGAATTAGATGAATTCCTATTTTCAATGAATTGGCATGCAACCGATATCCGATGAAATAGGATGCAATTGATGCAAATATAATATGACTTACATTAAATATAGTATGCAACGTGAATTAATTCAATCTATTCAATCTGTTAAATCATAATTAAGATTTTGAATATTGATTTCAATGGATTTAGTTATATCCCAACAATATATGGCTTAGATTTGGATGCAACAATATATGCCTTATATTTGGATGCAAATGCATGTAATATTATGCATTAATAAATTCAGGATTAACAAATATTATTGTGATACTTCATTTACATTGATTTCGATTTATACATACATACAACATGATTGATTTACAATGATTAAATGCAAGCAAAATAGGTAAATGCAAGCAAAATCAAATGCAAGGGATGATGCATTGAATTAGATGAATTCCTATTTTCAATGAATTGGCATGCAACCGATATCCGATGAAATAGGATGCAATTGATGCAAATATAATATGACTTACATTAAATATAGTATGCAACGTGAATTAATTCAATCTATTCAATCTGTTAAATCATAATTAAGATTTTGAATATTGATTTCAATGGATTTAGTTGTATCTCAACAATATATGGCTTAGATTTGAATGCAACAATATTTGGCTTAAATTTGGATGCAAATGCATGTAATATTATGTATTAATAAATTCAGGATTAACAAATATTATTGTGATACTTCATTTACATTGATTTTGATTTATACATACATACAACATGATTGATTTACAATGATTAAATGCAAGCAAAATCAAATACAAGCAAAATAGGTAAATGCAAACAAAATCAAATGCAAGGAATGATGCATTGAATTAAATGAATTCCTATTTAAATGCAAGCAAAATCAAATGCAAGGAATGATGCATTGAATTAGATGAATTCCTAATTTCAATGAATTGGCATGCAACCGATATCCGATGAAATAGGATGCAATTGATGCAAATATAGTATGACTTACATTAAATATAGTATGCAACGTGAATTAATTCAATCTATTCAATCTGTTAAATCATAATTAAGATTTTGAATATTGATTTCAATAGATTTAGTTATATCCCAACAATATATTGCTTAGATTTGGATGCAACAATATATGGCTTAGATTTTGATGCAAATACATGTAATATTATGTATTAATAAATTCAGGATTAACAAATATTATTGTGATACTTCATTTACATTGATTTCGATTTATACATACATACAACATGATTGATTTACAATGATTAAATGCAAGCAAAATCAAATGCAAGAAAAATAGGTAAATGCAAGCAAAATATGGCCTATGGATGTCAAATGAGTATTGGAAGGTCCAAACCATTGCAGCCCAGCCCAACTTAAAAAAGTTACCTTACATAGAAGTTACAACAGTAAAAAAAATCGATGTATTAATATAATGATGTATAGTAGAATTACCCCTATATTTTATATTTGAAATTTACATATTTGTATACTTCATCTGTCACAACTTTTTCTATCACATTTAAAATACATAAATTTGTACCTTGTCATATAGAGTTGTCCCTACATGTTTTTCCACATGTCGACAATTATTTATTTCTCATATAAAATTAGTTCAAAATATAAAAACACTCTTAAAAAACCACTACAGCCAACTACGTGAGGGCAAAAAACAATCTATTATTTCATTGTTGGATTGGGCCACAAGTGTTGCTCCATATGGTAAAAATACAAAATTCGTGAATTTAATTTAGATGACAAAATGAAGTTGAAAAATAAGGGGAAAAATCTAAAAGTATGTACACTTTAAGTAATAAAGATATTTTCACTATTTATGATTAATGATCATTTACTTTAGTGATGAGATAAATGATGATTCATGAAAAATGCGATAGTTAAAAGATACATAAATCAATGAGTTTATGGTATGAATACTTGAATTTTATATATACACACACCAAAATTCATATAATGTGTGCATTTCTTGCATCATCATACCTTAAACACATTAATTTTGAATTCTTTTAGAAGTGAGAAATAAAGATTGTTCGAGAAAAAATTATTACAATTCACTTATAAAAAAGCTTGTATATCATATTCTCTATTTTAAAAATAATTATCACATATTACATATATCAACATCATCATCAATTAACATATTATAAAAAATAAAAATAATGAAATATAAAATTGATGAAGTGTATCTCAAAATCAATAACGCAATTTATTATTTGTAATTTCCAATCTCAGTTAAACAGTTGAAAAGGAAGTGGAGCTGAAAATCAGTTTTACTCTTTGGTTGAGGAGCAATTTTTTGAGGCTGTTTTTCTCATGTTATATAACTTCTTTTTGGATGATTTTTTCTGATTATCTAAAGAGTCTTCTGCAAGCTATATATCTAAATTCTCAGTTAGAGAAATAGATAGGTTGGAGCTTGTGAATGAGAGGGGTTTTAAGAGTGTGTAAGCTGAGTGATTCATCTTGTTAAAGGGTGGTTTGAGAGTTCATTTCAGATTGATTCTTATATTGTTTTTGGCTTACGATTAGTGTTGTTTTTCATCTCCGTGGTTGTAGATTCTTTATGAATCGAACCACGTAATTCTCGATGTTGTTTTATGCTTTATTTTCAAGTTCATTATTGGTTTTTTGTTCTTGTTTGTGGTTAATCTTTAATTAAGGTTTCAGTGTGTTGCTTGACTAATTTTGCACAACAAATTGACGTCGTTTGTGGGAAACACTTGAGATCAAGAACGAGATGAGTGCTACGAGGTTTGACGTAGAGAAGTTCATTAGCAAGTCTGATTTTGGGTTATGGAGAATCAAAATGCAGGCTCTTAGTGCAACAAGGCTTAGCAGAAGCTTTAAAGGGAGAAGTAGTCAGGGGTGGATCCAGGATTTTATAGTGGGGTGAGCTGAAAAGTAAAGGCTTAGGCACATTAAAATTTATACATAACAAAAATATTTCAAACTTTACATAAGTTGTGCCCTACGAGACTTCAAAACATAAAATTCAAATAAATAAATAAAAGTAATAGGAGTCAAATTAGTGTAGATTAAAATATTAAAGCCATGAATATTTATGAAAAAAAAAAGAGAATATAAAGATCAAATATTAATACTTTTTTCATACATATCTCGTAAACATACTAAATAGATTAAAAAAAACATTACCTTGAATAATGTGGTGAAAGATTTCAAGAAATCCACATCTAAATTTCAAGAGAGTTGATCTTTGTTGTTGATGAAAATTCTTCTTGAGTTGTCTCTTTGTCCTTCAATATTTGTATTTATATTTAGAAAAGACAAAAGAAAATAAATTAAAAAAAAAAACCCCTCACCAGCTGCGCAATATTACAAGTTATGGCTAATCTCTGTTTTCAAAAATTTGAGAAAAAGGGTTAATATTAGGCTGCAGTTAATGGGCTGATATCTTGGGCTGCAATTAAAAAAATAAAATGAACTTCTAATGGGTTGGGCTAATTTAGTAGAATTTATATATAAAATAATGAGCTAGTATATAAAGTTTTGGGCCAGTACTAGGAGCCCAGTGCTGGCCATATGTAGGTCCGCCCATGGTCAACACCTTCTTTAGATAAGAACCTTGTGATAGAAACATTTCACTTGGATCCCTTATTCTGGATATATCAATCCCAAGTATTCTTTTAGTTTCTCCTAAATCCTTCATATCAAATTCAGCCTTAAGTAGATCTTTTCCTTCTTGAATTCCATCCATGGACTCACTGACAATGAGCATATCATCTACATAAAGTAAAAGGTATACACTTCTGTGTTTTTCCCTTTTGATATATACACAACTATCATGTTGGCTTCTCTAGAATTTTGTTTTTATCATGAACCTGTCAAATCTCATGTACCATTCTCTAGGACTCTACTTGAGACCATATAATGATTTCTTGAGCAAACAAGCCTTCTTTTCTTTGTCTCTAACATCCAATCCTTCTGGAATAGCCATATAAATTCTCTCCACCAATTCTCCATGAAAAAAAACAGTAGTTACATTCATCTGATGCAACTCTAGGTTGTATTGAGCTACTAATGCAAGAAGGATTCTTATGGAGCAATGCTTTACAACTGGAGAAAATATCTCATTATAATCAATACATTCCTTCTGTGTAAAACCCCTTGCAACCAACCGTGCTTTAAATTTGATGCTTCCTCCTTTTGTAGCTTCAATTTTCTTTTTAAAGATTCATTTACACCCTATAACCTTCTGATCTTTTGGCTTATTAACAATGATCTAAGAATGATTCTTGTTTAAAGAGTTCAATTCTTCATCCATAGCCCTCAACCATCTGTCTTTCTCATCACAATTTATAGCTTCTGAGTAAGACCTTGGTTCACTAGCCTCCACCTCAAGAGCTGTAAACAAAGCATAAGAAGTTATGTCAACTTGGCCATACCTCTTAGGTGGCTGAATTTTCCATTTTTCTCTATCTCTGACTAGCTGATAACTAGTAAGATTTGCTCTTGTCTCTTCTTCTTCAAAACTTGATTCATCTCCTTGGATATTCTGACGTTCATCAGCTAATTCTCTGACCCTTTGTGTCTCCACCTCAAACTGAACACTAGAATTTTTATTAGTTTGTTGTGGTTGTGAAACTGAATCATTTAGTGGCATAACCTCTTCATTGAAAACCACATCTATGCTAATTAA
This sequence comes from Scutellaria minor, assembly GCA_954870855.1. Taxonomy (NCBI): domain Eukaryota; kingdom Viridiplantae; phylum Streptophyta; class Magnoliopsida; order Lamiales; family Lamiaceae; genus Scutellaria; species Scutellaria minor. Next base: position 10,668,153 of record OX940729.1, read on the forward strand.
GCACTTTTGTTTTCCTTCTTCAATGCACCAGAGCTTATATCTCTTCACACCCTTTGGATAACCCAAAAAAATGCATTTCAATGCTCTTGGTTCTAGCTTGTCTTGTTTAATATGCACAAAAGCTAAACATCCGAAGACTCTTAGCACACTATAATCTGCAGGGCTGCCACTCCAAATTTCCTCAAGTGTCTTGAAATTTAAAGCAGTAGAGAGGCTTCTATTTATCAAATACATAATAGTAGACATTGCTTCTCCCATGAAACTTTTGTTCACTCTAGTCTCTAGAGCTTGTGATCTTGCATCTCACCCTTTCTAAAATAGTTTGATTCATTCTTTCTGCGAAACCATTTTGTTGTGGAGTTCCAGGAATAGTTTTATGTCTTGCAATTCCCTTTGATTTGCAAAACTAATTGAATTCATTAGACAAGTATTCTAAGCTATTATTTGTCCTTAGATATTTCATCTTCTTTCCACTTGTGTTTTCAATCTTTATCAGTCATTCTTTGAAAGAAATGAAAGCATCACTTTATAGCGTGAAGACGATAGGGTTAACGGAAATATATAGATAAATCCTCAAAATGAGGCCACAGTGAATAAATCTATGTCACAATCAAAGTTGCCCAATAATAATGATCAAAAGATAACCCTAACTCTAATGAAACTCATCCTAAACAAACTCAAACCTAAACCCTAACTTAAGCCCCAAGTCATAAGACTCATGGACTATTTATTTAATCTAGATTAATTAAAAGACTCAACATAAATTAAAGACTGACAATAATAATAAAAGACAATTAATAAAGATGGGTATCAATTCTCCCGCTGTCCAAACAACCTTGTCCTAATGGATCATACATATCCTCTTGACCGCCCGCGCTATCGCGTTTTTCTTCGCCACACTCCAAAATTACTGCCAATGACTTAGATGGACATTTATGCAGGGGCCCATAGGGCTGACTGCACCCGTAGCACTTTTTCTTTGCCCGATAATCTCGAGCCTCTTCCACCGTGAGACGGCGGATATTATGGTTAGGCGATGGGCCGACGATCCTGTCGAAGAATTCTGAGAGTGTCCCAGGCCTAAGGTGTTTGGGTACGGGCTAGACTCCTAAGACTAACCATCATTAAACTGAGATGTCGGGGTCGAGAATAAAATCCCTGGCTAAATGTGGAACGGGACGGGGCCGCCGGGGGCTTATGGCCTACGCAATCCGCCCAACAGCCCTGATTGCTGCGAATACATCCGTCATCTCAAAGTCAGGGATTCGATCCCAAATTGAAGCCTATAAACCCCCTAAAAACATTCCCAAATACTATTCTGAAGGAAGCGATGGTAATTGGGCCACTCGCTCCTCGAATAGTGCCAAATAATCCTCTAGAGATCCCATCTGGCGAGTGGCGTGCATTGCTTCGTAAGCTTTAATAGCAGAATAATCACTGCAACGCTCAATCAATTCCCATGTAAACTGCTCTCAAGGAATATCAGCTACACGGCGAAGAACCCACTGTGCCCAAAACATAGCCCGACTGGACATAGCGATCAGGGCCAATTGAACTCGCTCGTCGATCGGGGTGCGATGTACAAGGAAGTATTGCTCAGCCTGGGCCAGCCAAGCAATTGGGTTCATGCCGTCAAATAAGGGAAACTCCATCCAAGGCAACGTAGGTAGGAGGCCCACTTTGATTCCCGGAGGTAGAGGAATTGCCCCCGACAGTGGTGGCTGTAGGGGCTGAAAGCCAACCGTTGGGGGCTTGGGATTCTGCAACATGTTCGTGTTGGTGGAGCTGGAGGAACCACCAGATGCGCCAGACGCCGGGGAGGCCATGACGGGCGGCGCTGTAGGCGGCAGGTCGGTTGTTTGAGCCTGGCCAAGGGCTGCGTTGACAGAGACGGACAGTGCCTCCAGTTTCGCTATGATGGTGCTAAGCATGGTGTCGTGTTCAGTGAAACTCTTATCCACCGAAGCCTTGGATTCAGTGAACGCCTCCTGAAACTCGCCTATCGCCTTCTCTAAATGGTCGCATCTTTCTTTCGCAGAAGTCATCGTGAAAGTGATCCGACAGGTCGGACCAATTGATAGCGTGAAGACGATAGGGTTAACAAAAATATATAGATAAATCCTCAAAACGAGGCCACAGGGAATAAATCTCTGCCACAACCAAAGTTGCCCAATAATAATGATCAAAAGATAACCCTAACTCTAATGAGACTCATCCTAAATAGACTCAAACCTAAACCCTAACTTAAGCCCAAAGTCATAAGGCTCATGGACTATTTATTTAATCTAGACTAATTAAAAGACTCAACATAAATTAAAGACTAACAATAATAATAAAAGATAATTAATAAAGATGCGTATCACTTTTAGACTTTAACAGTAACACTCACACCTTCCTTGAATAATCACCAATCAAAGTCATGAAGTGTCTTGCTCCATTCTTTGTCTGTGTTTTAGCTGGTTCCCATAGATCTGAATGAACATAATCAAGAGTTGCCCTTGTAATGTGTTTTCCAGTGCTTAATTTCAATCTTTTTGCTTTGCTAAGAATGCAATGATCACAGACATCTAACTTTGATATCTTGTCTCCACATAACAACCCTTGTCTTGATAGTTCTTGTAGCCCTTTTTCACTAACATGTGCTAGTCTCTTATGCCAAATACGAGTATTATCTTTCTCCTTCACATTAGAAGTTTCACCTGTCACTGCAACGCCTTGCAAGAAATATAACTCATTTCTCTTAAAACCCTTCATTACCACCAAAGACCCCTTTGATACTTTTAGAGTATCACCTTCAAATTGGAACATATATCCCATACTGTCTAACATCCCTAAAGAAATTAAATTCCTTTTAAGATCAGGTACATACCTAACATCCTTCAAGATCCTGGTCACTCCATCATGCATTTTTAGAGAAATTGATCCAATCCCTTTTACATTACAAGATTGATCATTTCCAAGTAGCACCGATCCATCATTCTGAAATTTGAGATCTTGAAACCATTCTTTCACAGGTATCATGTGAAAAGAACATCCTGAATCCATCACCTACTCAGAACTCACATCTGATGATGTAATGGACAAAACCTCTGTAGACTCATAATCATTCAATGATTTAGCTACATCTGCAGATTGTTTGGATTGTTGAGTTTGATTTCCTTGTCCACTAGACTTTGTTTTCTTGAGTTGTTGATACTTGAAGCAATTCTTTTTAATGTGACTTGGTGAAACACTTTCTTCCTTCAACATCACTATTGTATCCAGACCCTTCATTCTCTTGCTTCTTGTTCTGATTATTGAAATTATTCTTTTGGGATTTTTCTTTGAAACTCCCAGATTTTACAGCTAATCCTTCTCCAGTGAGATCTTGATTCCTTTCACTGGTTTTCTGCAACTCCTTAGATTTCACTTCATCTAAAGTGATAGTACTTTGTCTTCCATAAAGAAGAGCATCTTTGAAGTTATCATATGATTTTGGGAGTACACTTAAGAGGATGGGGGCTTTATCTTCTTTTTCCAACTTGATTTCAATATTGTCCAGATCATTAAGCACTTTATTGAACTCATCAATGTGATCCAAAATGGGCTTTTCATCACCTATCTTGAAAGCATACAATCTTTGCTTCATGTATAATCGATTTGCCAGAGATTTTACCATGTATAGAGATTCCAACTTCTTCCAAACATGTCTTGCAGTTGGTTCTTTGGAAACTTCTCTTAACACTTTGTCCCCTAAACACAAAATGATCATACTATGAGCTTTCTTAAGAATTAGAGCCTTCTCTGCAACCTTTAGACTAGTTGAGAATGCTACTTCCATGGGCGGACCTACATATGGCCAACACTAGGCTCTAAAACTTTATATACCAGCCCATTACTTTATATATAAATTCTACTAAATTAGCCCAGCCCATTAGAAGTCCATTTTATTTTTTTAATTGTAGTCCAAGATATCAGCCCATTAACTACAGCCTAATATTAACCCTTTTTCTCAAATTTTTGAAAACAGAGATTAGCCGTAACTTGTAATATTGCGCAATCGGTGGGGGGTTTTTTTCTTTTGTCTTTCCTAAATATAAATATAAATATTGAAGGACAAAGAGACAACTCAAGAAGAATTTTCATCAACAACAAAGATCAACTCTCTTGAAATTTAGATGTGGATTTCTTGAAATCTTTCACCACATTATTCAAGGTAATGCTTTTTTTTTAATCCATTTAGTATGTTTCTGAGATATGTACGAAAAAATTATTGATCTTTATATTCTCTTTTTTTTCATAAATATTCATGGGCTCTAATATTTTAATCTACACTAATTTGACTCCTAGTACTTTTATTATTTATTTGAATTTTATGTTTTGAAGTCTCGTAGGGCACAACTTATGTAAAGTTTGAAATATTTTTGTTATAAATGGATGATAAGATATCTCAGAGGAACAACAGGTAAAGATCTAAAGTTTGGTGGGGTTTGTTGATGCAGATTATGCTGCTAATCTTGATACAAGGAAGAGTCTAACTGGCTATGTCTTTACATTATTTGGGACAACTATCAGTTGAAAATCATTTCATCAAGGAGTAGTAGCACTATCAACTACAGAATCAGAATATGTGGCTTTAATTGAAGCCATAAAAGAAGCAATGTGGCTGCAAGGAATTTTAGAAGAATTTGACATTATTCAAAAGAAAGTTACAGTGCATTGTGATAGTCAAAATGCTCTATACTTAGCTAAACACCAAGGCTATCACGAATGGACAAAACATATTGATATTAAACTACATTTTATAAGAGATGTAGTAGAAAAGGGAGTAGTGGAAGTGTCCAAAATTTCTACTGATGAGAATCCAGCTGATTGTTTGACAAAAGGTCTTCCAACAGCCAAGTTCAGTTTGTGTGTTAAGCTAATTGGACTTGCAGGGAAGAGTGATTCTTTGGATAATTAATATTTGGTGTATTTGAGGTGAAGAGTTGCATTGATTGTGAGCTAAGGTGGAGAATTGATGAAGTGTATCTCAAAATCAATAATGCAATTTATTGTTTGTAACTTCGAATCTCAGTTAAACAGTTGAAAATGAAGTGGAGCTGAAAATCAGTTTTATTCTTTGGTTGAGGAGCAATTTTTTGAAACTGTTTTTCTCATGTTATATAACTTCTTTTTGGATGATTTTTTTTTATTATCTCAAGAGTCTTCTGCAAGCTATAGATCTAAATTCTCAGTGAGAGAAATAGATAGGTTGGAGCTTGTGAATGAGAGGGGTTTTGAGAGTGTATAAGCTGAGTGATTCATCTTGTTAAAGGGTGGGTTGAAAGTTCATTTCAGATTGATTCTTGTATTGTTTTTGGCTTACGATTAGTGTTGCTTTTCATCTCTGTGGATGTAGATTCTTTATGAATCGAACCATGTAATTCTCGATGTCGTTTTATGCTTTCTTGCTTGTGTTTTATTTTCATGTTCATTCAGGGGCGGATGTAGCATGGAGAGAGGGTATGCAAGTGCATACCCTCTTTTTTTGGAAAAAAACCCCATATATATTATATATTAAATTATTTAGGTTTAGTAAAATAAAATAAAAGGCTATACAATTTTAATAAGAGATAAAACACACTTCTTCTCAATTTTCAATCCCTAATTTATCCCCAAATTCTCTGATTCAAACCTTCACTTTAAGAAGCCCCCATCTCCAGCAAATTGAGAAGCCCCCATCTCCTAGCAAATTGAGAAGCCCCCATCAGCCCATCTCTATGCTACATCCGCGGTGGGCTGGAGTAAGTTTTCTTTGATCAAATTATTGCTTCTGGGTGTGCCAATATGGCAATATTTGCTTTTAATTCTTTAGGCTTGGGAAATGGGAAGTATAGTTCAGTTTCTGGTGTCTCTTTAAATAAAAGACATTATCTTACAGATTTTAAAGCCAACATTTACTATCTTGATTGACTACAAGTCAAAAACTTTCCTATTACTTAATTATTGCCTTAAGATCACTATTTTTAGTTGATGATAAATCTTATTGAATTATCTATATTTTGACTTCTATTCCAAAATTAGGACAATCTCTTCGAATTATTTCTTATGTTTATTCATTGCTTGCCTCACTTAGTATAGTTAGAAGTTAATATTGTTAGAGATGAATCATATCTTTCTTATGCTTATTATATACTTTGATTGGTACATTTTCTGAAGCTAATTGACTAACTTTTTGTGTAATGCAGACTGATTAAATGGTTAATGTGTTATTCATTTATTCTAATTTTATTATTCAAATTATGCAGTAAATTTATAGACTTGATAAATTCAAAATGATGGGGGATGAGAACAATCATTCAAAGAAGAAGAACAAAATGAAGAGTAGCTGCACTTTAGAATCATACTTTAATAAGAAAGGAAAGACTCAAGTGGGTTCTTCATCATCTTTGATTGGACCACAAAATTTGGGTGAAAGCTATTCAGAGACCACCGCAGCTCCAATTAGAGAAAGAGAATGTCAATATGACATTAACTCTCTCCCACACGATCCGAAAAAAAGGAAAAGAATTCATGATTATCACCCAAGTGATCAAGATGCAGTGAGGAGAGAATACATTCAAAGAAAGACTTGCCAACCACGTGATCATAATTTTCCACAAACAAATATCGGAGGTAAAATGTGTCGTTTTAATCCTGATTAGTTTGACAAGTACATATGGCTTGAGTATAGTATTGAAAAGGATGCCGCGTTTTGCTTTGTTTGTTATTTATTTAAAGATGATGTTGGAGTGTTGGATGGTGATGGGCATGATGCTTTTGTCAAAAGTGGATTTAGAGGTTGGAATAGACCAGTTGCTCTTGCTAAGCATATAGGTAAGATTAAAAGTGTTCATAATCGATGTATGGAGAAATTTGAGGCTTTAGTTGATCCAAAATTATCCATCAATAATTCTTTCGTTCCGCAAACTTCACATGCTAGGAAAGAGTATCGAACTCGCTTGACCGCTTCACTTGAATGTTTGAAATTTCTATTACTTCAAGGATTGGCATTTCGTGGTCATGATGAGAGTGAAGAATCGTTTAATAGAGGGAATTTTCTTGAACTTTTGAAGTGGCATGCTAGTAAACATGAGGAAATTGAAAAGGTTGTGTTTAAAAATGCGCCTGGAAATAATCAAATGACATCCCCATCAATTCAAAAAGATCTCATTCATTCTTGTTCAAGGGAAACAACTAAGGCCATTATAAAGGAGTTGGATGGTGATCATTTTGCAATATTAGTAGATGAATCTCGTGATGTGTCTTGTAAAGAACAGATGGCTTTTTGTTTACGTTATGTTAATAAAGAAGGAGCAGTCATCGAACGGTTTGTTGGTGTAGTGCATGTTAAGGGTACTACCGCTTTATCTCTTAGAGATGCTATTTATTCTGTACTTTCTGAGCATTCATTGAGTCCATCTAGAATTCGTGGGCAAGGTTATGATGGGGCTAGCAATATGAAGGGCGACATTAATGGTCTCAAAACTTTGATAAGAAATGAAACTCAAGCAGCATATTATATTCATTGTTTTGCACATCAACTTCAACTAACACTTGTTGCAGTTTCAAAAAGAAATGGTGAGTGTGGTTGGTTATTTGAAACTCTTTCTAATATGTTGAACATTGTTGGAGGCTCTTGTAAACGTCAAGAAATGTTTAAAGAGGCCCAAGCAGAAGCAGTTGCAAAAGCATTTGAAGATGGTGAACTTGAAAGTGGAAAATGTTTGAATCAGGAGCTTGGATTGGGAAGACCAGGAGATACTCATTGGGGAACTCACTATAAGTTGTTGGTGAATGTTATTGTTTTGTATTCTCCAATTTATAAGGTGCTTGATATGATTTATGAAAATCCACAGACTTCTGAAGATCGTGCAAAAGCTGATGGTGTTAGTTACGCTCTTGAGTCATTTGACTTTATTCTTATGGTGCATTTGATGAAGAGTGTATTTGGAGTAGCAAATCAATTGAATATTGCATTGCAAAAAAAAGATCAAGACATTGTTAATGCAATGTCTCTTGTGATGTTAACTAAAGAGAGATTGAGACAAATGAGAGAAGATGGATGGGAATCTCTCTTAAATTCAGTCATATCTTTTTGTGGAAAAAATAGTATTGATGTTCCTAAAATGGATGATCAGTATGTTCCTCTTGGAAGGAAGAACCGTAGGCGTGGAAAGGACATTACATATTTTCATCACTATCGATTTGATGTTTTTGTTAAATAATTGATTTGCAACTCCAGGAGCTTGACAATCGATTTGATGAGGTAAGTACAGAGTTGCTCCTTTGTATGATTTGCTTGAGTCCCATTGATGCCTTCTTTTCTTTTGATAAATCAAAGTTGCTTAGACTAGCTGAATTTTATCCCGATGAGTTCTCAAATATTGATTTGTTGTATCTTGAGGATGAGCTTGATAATTTTGTTTATGATATGAGAAGAGATGATAGATTTCAGGGCTTGAAAGGTATTGGAGAACTCTCCATAAAACTTGTCGAGACAAAGAAGCACGAAATATATTGTCATGTCTACTTGCTTATAAAGATGGTGTTGATCCTTCCTGTGGCGACTGCAAGTGTGGAAAGAGCATTCTCAGCAATGACATATGTGAAGAATAAGCTACGGAATAGCCTCGGAGATCAATTTTTGAATGATTGCTTAGTTACTAAATTAGAGAGAGATGTATTTTTAAAAATAAGCAATGACGACATTTTAGATCACTTTCAAAGTATGTGAACTCGTCGAGAACGATTGTAATCTTTCTTTAGATAAATATATTTTTGTTGCAATTCTTAATATTATACATTTTCAAGTTTTAGTGCATATGTAAAAAAAATTTAGTATTCTAAAGAAAGTGCATACCCTCTTTCGATTTTCTGGATCCGCCACTGTGTTCATTGTTGGTTTTTTGTTCTTATTTGCGGTTAATCTTTAATTAAGATTTCAGTCTTGACTAATTTTGCACAACAAAAATAATACATCCAAATAAAAATTTAGACCTATCTTCAAAATTTATGATTGTCCATCAAAGAAGATAAACATATAACTTATAAGTAGATTATATAAATATAATATAGTCAACCATGTGAAATAAACGACCCCTACACTACATGTACTCGACTTTTGTGAAATTAGTCTAAAGGTCATAATTTCTTATTAAATTGCAGACATGGTGTGGGCCCAACTTATGGAGGCCCGGCCCATGGAATTTAATGGAGCCAGATGCTCCAGAGCGAATAAGAATAATTGATAACTGGGCCTGGCCCACCACAAATAAAGTTATTGCCTAATCTGATGTGCAATAGAGAAGGGCAAAGACGTCATTTCAAGTGATGAAGAAACGTAACAGAAAGCGGGTGATGGTTCACCGACCTTTACAGTGAGCGTAAGTCCCGAGAAAGATCGACCGCCTATCATTTACACGTGTACAACTACTCACGTTCCCTTCTCTTTCCTTTATTTATTTAGTTTTTAATAATTCTTTTTTCACTTTTTATTTTTAAATTAATTTGCGTCGCAGATTTGATGATCCATCTACGTCGAATAGAACTACAGTCCGTTTGGACTATAGATGCTATACTTTATTGAATATTTTTTAACAAGTGTTTCGTAAATTGTTACTATCAAATCTTGATCGAATTATTAGATTTGTATTCATTTTTTAAAAAATCTTGTATTTATACCTAGAAATTGTCAAGTTAAACATAGATACTTAAATCATTTTCCGAAAATAAAGTTATACTGAAATCTAATAAGATCTGTACTTTTCTTCTGCAATTTTTTTTGTTAGAGTAGCACTTAAGTATAATAAAATCGTTTGTTAATTAATCACATCATATGAGAGAGTTATGTTGAATTCAATTCATCTTATAATTATTAAATTAAAGTATTCATCATTCAATTCTTCTATAATTTTCAAATAAAAAGGTAAGGTGGAAACGTCTTACTGATGAATGTCAGACATAACGGAATAATTATTATGAATTCATATTATAATAGTAGGTATAATACTAAATTTAGAAACTAAAACTCTTATTTTAAATATTGAGAAAAATAAAATAAAAATCCATTTTAAAATAGATATTGATAATTAAGTATAAAATTACACATTTTAAAATTTTACAATAATAAATGTTTTTGAGTCATCTAATCGTCCAGCCTAGTGAATATTTCCACAAATATATTTTAAAACATTAATATCTTTTATTCAAATTCTCAACCCTACCTCTCAAATTCCATTTCCCTCATCCTATCCAAGAATTTTGGTTCATTTCTCCATATTTTACTCATGTATTTAATTTGTGTTACATTATTAAAATAATTTCTAACACAATTTTTTTTTTGTTTATATGTAAATATATATTTTTTGAATAAATATGTAAATATATATAATTACACATAAATAGATAAAAAAATATTGGGGTTATACATTATGATATGTGTCAACATGTATAATACTTAATTGCAAAATCTTCTCATAGTCCTTTTTCAATCAAAACGAATCTTTCTTTATTTTCCCAACATTAAGTAGGCTTGTAAAATGTTAATCATTAAAAATTAGAAATTTACGGCAATTATGACTTTATTATAATATTTACTCATGCATTATGTCCAAGTTTAGATAAAAAGCATCCATTATTTATTTCTTTTCATTAATGATATGCTTTTATTCATTTGTCAAATCAAATTTGAGGGCTTTATCATCAACGTAACACAAAAGTCAACAAGGATAATGAAATTATGAATGATTAAATTTATTAATAGAGCTAGTGTTTAGCAGTATATAATAAATCAAATCAATTTTTTACAAATCTAATTTCTTAAGGATGATTAATTCTAGGACCATAACCTACAAAATAATAATTAATGTTAAAAAAATGAGTTTAAATTGTGAATAGTCAGAGTTCTATCTTATCAAATTATATTCATTAAATAATCTTATTTCAATTTTTGTGATGGGTGTGTTATTTAATATGAAAATAAAAATAAAAATATTGTTTTCTACTCAAAATTCATACAAAGTCAAATCCAATTTGATAGGTTTTCGCTTCAACTTATTCTTCATTCTAAAACGTCTAAATTGATGCAATGGATTAAAAAAAAAAAAAATACATTTGAATAGCCGATGAAATCAGTTTGACCTATTAACTTCTTATCTATACAATTTCTAATAGAAACTTAAATTTGATATCAGATCAATAAGTATATCATCGTTCATCTATGCACATATCTTTTGTAAGTATACCTTATTTATAAGTCAATTTTTATTAAAAATATATATATATATAACAGTTATACAATACAAATTTATTGTATACCTTTTAACAAAACTATGCCATTTTTTTAAGATGTCAAATTGTATATGATAAAACATAATTGCACAGAAAAATTTGAGCAAAATGATCCCACAATCACATTCTGTGAGACCAAACTCCATTTAATCATTCAATTTTATTATCAAATCAGAAAAGTCATTTTACATTCCATGTTTTTTAAATGAGACTTTGACATTGGTCCAAAAAAAAATAAAAAATAAAAAATGAGACTTTGTCATAGAGAGTGTATATTTCACATTTTGTTGTCGTTTATTTGTTCTTATGTATTAAAAGATTTTCAACAATATAATAACTATTTTATATTTTCTTTTTGAATAAATCAAAAACACAATTGACTTGTTAGTTGAATCTTTGCGGCCCACAAAACCTATCGCAACGTAAGATTAAAAAAACAAAAGATATTTTTGGGTCATTGTGGGAAAAGGTGAGGGTGTTTCTGGAAATACAATAGTATGTCGGTAATTTACCCTTACGGCCTTACCACACCGGTAAAGGCTACTTCTCTGTAATTTTATTTAGATTTTTATTTATTATTATTATTATTATTTAAACAGATAGTTGATTTCATCTGGATAGAGACTTAAAAAAGGTGACAACTGAAAAGCAACAGAATCGAATTACATGAAACAAAAATAATAAAAAAAACCATTACGTGGAAATAAACAAGTGGAAAATATGTAGCTAAAAGATCTAGGCTGATACAGTAAAAATACCTCCAACTTTCGCTCTCTTTCAATTCTGCTTCTAAGTATAATAATATAAACACATAAGACGTGAAGATTGCAGCTATGAGCCAACTCATTTTCTCACTCTACTATCTCAATCCACCGTGTTAAACTTTTTTTCTTTTTCTTTTTCGTTTTTATTAAATAATTGTAACGCGTAAATAAATAATACATATATATCTATATATATAGATACATGAATGAAGCAAGCATCGTCGTGGCTGAGATTTTACAGAGTCGGCAATTAGCAATGGCCGCCTCTCGTCGGCTCCTCCTCCTTCTCGTTCTCTCCTTCTTTTCAGGTTCTTCTTCTCAGTCATCTCTCTGTAGATGTAGTTTGAGTTCATATGTTATGCATGTATATTGCTCTGTTTTCGTGAGAGAGAAAGAGATTTGAGGATTCAGAGTTTAATCAGTTATGGCGGTTTCTTACTTTAAGCTATTGAAGCATGTTGTTTTTATTGTATTCTGTGATATGGTTTTGTTTTGAAGTGGAGAAATTGAAAATCTGTTATTAATTACGGGAAATTCAGATTCAGTAGTTGGAATGGAAAGAGCAGGAGTGGGAATCAACTACGGCCAAATCGCGAACAATCTGCCATCGGCGTCGCGAGTAGCTTCTCTCCTCCGATCGCTCAACATCAGCAGAGTGAAACTGTACGACGCCGATCCCAACGTGCTCTCCACGTTCGCGAATTCCGATGTCGAATTCGTCATCGGACTCGGCAACGAGTATCTCCAGCGAATGACCGATCCAGTCCAAGCTCAGGCCTGGGTTCAGCAGCACGTGCAGCCTTACATATCCCAAACGAAGATCAAATGCATCACCGTCGGAAACGAGATCCTCACCGGAAACGACACTCAGCTAATGTCGTTTCTCCTCCCTGCAATGCAGAGCATCAATGGCGCTCTCACCAGTCTCGGATTAAGCAAGGAGATCTACGTCACCACCGCTCACTCGTTCGCGATTTTGACGACCTCATTTCCCCCTTCATCAGGCGCTTTTAGGCAAGATCTCACCGAGTATCTTCACGGTATTCTCAATTTCCATTCTCAGAACGGATCCCCTTTCCTTATCAATGCTTACCCCTTTTTCGCTTACAAGGATAGTCCCGGTCAGATACCCCTTGATTACGTCCTTTTCCAGCCTAATCCAGGGATGATTGATCCAATCACGAACCTGCACTACGATAACATGCTTTATGCCCAAATTGATGCTGTTTATTCCGCGATTGGAGGATTAGGGCATACGGATGTACAAGTCAAAGTATCGGAGACTGGTTGGCCTTCGAAAGGAGATCCATCGGAGGTTGGGGCTACACTGGAGAATGCTCGATTGTATAACGGAAATCTGCTCAATCGGATTCAGCTAAACCAAGGGACTCCTGCTAAGCCATCTGTGCCTGTTGACATCTTCGTCTTTGCCCTTTTCAATGAGAATTTAAAACCCGGTCCCATTTCGGAGAGGAACTATGGATTGTATTATCCTGATGGTACTCCTGTTTATAATATTGGATTGCAAGGTTATCTTCCAAGGATGGATTATTCAGCTTCTATCAACAATGTAAGGATGGATATATCATAAGTATGCTAATATTAACTTGTCCCGTTTCTTCCAATTTTTTCGCGTTATAACGGTCATGTTTTTTTGCTCGATTTTCAGGTTATAATCTTCTTCAATCTTCTCCTTCCCATAGCTTTATTCATGTGTTCGTTGTAGCTGATTATTCATCTCATTCATGGGGAGGATAGAGAAGGAGGAAGCATGGAGATAATAGGCTTCGATTTTGGAGGATAATTTGAAGGTAATCTTTCATTATACTTAATCGTTGATCATAAATGATGAAACTTATTTAAGGATTCATTCTTAGGTTGTTTATTCTCCACTTGCAATAATACACATGAATCTCATTGCGATAGGATATCTATATTCTCCGTCCATATTGGCCTCCCATCACAACAAGAGTCTCCATCATGGTCCAATTTTAGGCAGATTATGATTAGTTTAATAAACCGCCAAATTTGAAAAACCATCCGTTGTCTCTTCGTCTAAAATGTCTGTCTTTTCTGTCAAATGGAATGCATCGTGTCACCGCCCTCTAATATGTTATTGGCATCTTCTTCACATCGATTCATTGTTGCATCAATCTGTCCTTTGAAAGCACCCAGGAGTTTTCGAGCTTTGATAATTCTACCTGAGAGTTGTTTTAGGAATGAAATAGTGTTGCTGACTCTAGAGGCTAACATCAAATATGATGCTTGAACCACAATCTCTATTTTGTGGCCTTCAACATCATTGACCCCACTTCCTTATCTTTTTTTTCTTACATAAGTGCTTACATAGGATAAGATAAGGACATACAAACAATTAAAGGTTAATTACACTAATTCCTCCAAATAGTTATATTTGCATTTTTGCTGCTCTTTGCCCCTTATATTACACAACTTGTATAGTTTGGGGGTTTAATGCAATTAATCGAATGAGAAAAGTCCGGTTTTGATGAATTCACATTGTGCCTAGCAAACCACTACCTAACAAGTTTGTTTGAGCTTCATGAATCATGATCATTCATTTGAACATGCTTTAGCCTCCATCATCACATAGTTGATCATACGAAAACATCGTTGACTATGTTTTTGTACCATGAAAGCTACAGCTTGTTTGGTAGGCTGTCTCTTTAGTCGTTGAAACAGGATTAAGTTAAGTCGCATAAAAACACTTGTGATCAAAGCATGGCAGCATTATTACTACTATGAATTATTATGCATGTCTCGATTAATGTTGTCCATTATTGAAGGGATCGATCTTTTTGTGTATAGGTGAAGCTGTCAATGTAGTTCCATGGAGGAGAGAGTGCTCATACTACAGCCACCCTAATGGACTTCATAATTGGATACTTAGTTACGTTTTTTAGATTTTGAATAGGCGATTCATCCATAGAAAACACAGAATAAAAGGGCCTTTATAGTTTTGAATAGGAATTGTTATACAATACAGCTGTAACTTTATGTATTTAATTTCGTGACATTATAAATCTTTTTTAGCATAATAATACTTTTTTATGGCCTTCAACTTTCATATTTAATTGTTTTATTGAACTTTTCGTACTTTTGTTACGTTCTATTTAACCTTTACGCCTACATTTTTTTATCATATCAATGGGTAAATAAAATAATGTGAATCAAAATGAAAGATTGTGTACTCAATAAACGTATGAGAAGTCATCAAAACTATAACATTCATTTATTTATTCACACATGTTCATACGGATTGTGGTAATGATAGCAGATATTGAGGACCTTCATCATGTACTAAAGACAAATAAGTTGAACATAATATTAAATGTTGGGACAGTAGACAATTTAATCTTATCTTGAGTTCATTAAAGTCGGCTTTGATTTTTCCAATATTGTCAGTCGCCGTTATTATTCTTGTTAATTTCAAACGAGATCCCCATCCTAAATGTCCATTTACCACGTGTATACTAGATCTCAAAATATATTATATTGATTTTTAAATTAAAAATAATTATAAATTATAATTTTTTTCCAATATCAAAACTACATAATTTTAATGTGACACACAAATAAAATAAATTTTGGTATAAAAGATTCGGTCTGATTAATTTAAGCCCTACTGATTTAGTCAAAAAATTGAAAAATTTTATTCTTATGATTAAGGTCGGAAGTGGATATCACTTATTCTTACTAGTACGGAGTCGTTATAGTCACTTGTGTGAAAATTCATTTTTACTGTTGTTTCTCATTATTTGAGGATATTCTTAATCTTATCCGTAAATCCCAATATTTTTTTATATCTCTCATCTATATACGAGTTTCCACTATTATATGTTGTCTTGATTATTTCGACTGTTCTACAAACCCAATAAACTATTTTTGTTCTGTCATCTCATATTTCACCTTTTGAAACATCATCTCATGGAGCAAATTTAGATATCATTCTCTCTATTTCCTTGTCGTCTTCTGGCTCTAACGATATTTTGATCCAAAAAAATAAGTGTCTCCCAATTATCAAATATCCTCCATCCTTAATGCATCACACTACATTCGTTTCTACCTATGTCCATAGCGCCAAACGATTCTAGTCATTCCTCATTTCAACCCTTTCAATCTTATGGTTAACTAATTCACTTCACAATGATACTTCGACTTTTGAGACCTAAGGATTCTTTTACATTCTTATATATTATACGTCCTAATTTTAATTACTATCACTTTTTTTTTTTCTTTTTGATGTAAACATTGTTATAGCAGACCTTGAGTTATGGTTTCAGATACTTATACTCATGTTATTTTAGTGTTGTATGGAGAACTTCAGATTGGAGCAAAAGTCAAAGAAAAGTTTTAAGGAAGAAGAGAACTTAAAGCGAAATGTTTGATACACGCGAAAGGGAAGGGGTTAGGGTAGCGTATTTTCGACTCGATTTAGTCCCACACGATAGTAGTTGTCGCTTTTCTTCTGAGGTCGTCATATCCATGGTTAATAAGTTATAATCCCAATCCCCAAGCATGTTGTTTTTATGTATATAAGCCTAGAGATGATGTCTATCATGAAATTTTCAGCATCATTCTATTCCTAAAATTCAAAGCATGTTAAGTCCATTCTAAGTTGCTATGCTATTCTAACTATCATCACATTTTATGAAAGCTATATCTTGCATTAATGTCTATATAATAATAGAACACCTGAGAAACATTTCACTCAACAAATAACATAATACTATAAATCAAATAATAATCTCAATAAATTTCTTTATCATTTGTTTATCTTCATAGCATAACATCACAATGTAGGATAACCAAATTGTTTGTATGTCATCATAGCATAACCAAATTTCATATACCAACCATAACACACGTCATAAGCAAAACATCATAAAACATATCACAAAGCATTCACGCATGGTCCCTATAGACCTCAAGCATTAACCACAGCTTCACATATCACCCCACGTACTAGGGGAGACACCCACTAGGTCACCCTGTAGTAGACAAGAGCCACAGTCTCAACCCTCTGTAACAATGCACCAACTTCTACGAACGATCATTTACGCACATGAGCTCATGCTGCTGCAGTCAGCGGCAGTGCGTCGATTACAGTGACATCAATAGACAACAAGATCATCATCCACTAAAACAACTAAACGAGAAAACGTTCATACGACTTCATTCATCACTTAGATTCAAGATCATAATAAAATTAAACATCTTAACATAACATACCTTAGCGAAACCGGAGCGGTAAGATAGAAGTGAATGTCAATAGCTAATAAAATTTTCTTTTCAAACAAAAGTTATACTTTTACATCTCTTAAGATTTGTGTTGAATAAAAAATTTTAGAAAACAAAATATTTTAGCAAATCTACAGAATCACAGATCTGCTCTGATACCACCTGTAATGCCCCGTTTTTTTTTTAAAGATAATTTTTGACCAAGGCATTACTATGTACAAAATTCTTCATTTTTAGAATAAAATAAATAAATAAAATCAACAGTAATTATGAATTACACGTTTTCAAAATTTATGAAATAAGACACTTTAAGTAAATTCTTCTGCAACCTTTAAAATATCAGCTACCACCATCCACCGCTCGTACACTCCGTCCTAAACTCTTTGCATTGAAAACATTTTAACATAGAAGGGTGAATGTTTGAAATACGCTCAGTGGAGATCCCAAAGCATTACTAAATAAATTCAACAAATAAATCATAGTACAAACACGTGAAACCATCGTTTCGCAATCGCAATCTCATAGGTGTAGGAGTTAACCTGTCTTATCATAGACATGGATACGCATAAACATAACAATAAAACAAGGCACATAGTTGCGGTTCTGAACCACCATAATTGTGGTTCTGAGCCGCTGTAATGTGGGAATTAACCCATCTTAACATAATTGCAGTTCTGAACCGCCGTAATTGTGATTCTGAGTCACCGTAATGTGGGAATTAATCCATCTTAACATGATTGCGGTTCTGAGCCGCCGTAGCTTGTATGCGCATACACAGATATTCACATCGCAATCAACAACACATTTAACAACAACATTTTTCACATTTGCATTGATAAGCTTATAGTACATTGTTTGCAATTTAGCAACAATCACATCGGCATATTACAATAAAAATAATCTCATTTCACATATGCATAAAAGATTTCACAATTTGAATCACATGAGAATTATAAATGTAAATTTAAGAGGTTACCCCACTTTAGAAGTAGTTTGATCGTCGATTCTTTAGTTATCAAGGAAACCTAAATAGCTCATGATCTTTCCTCGTTTCCTTGGCTATCCAGAAGTAAACATTAGTGTGGCCAAGGGAGATGCAAAGAATCTTCAAATGAACTTCCATTTTCTGTGGTGGTGCCATCTCCACTTCTTCAATCACCACCGCTTTGCAGCAAATAACTCGAACTTGAGTGGTACTGGACATTTCCACGCACTCTCTCCCTCTTTGATCACTTGAATAGTGTCTTTTTAGATTGGTGATTTCTTTATGTTAATTGATAGATGTATATCTATATAGTCACACATATGTGCCATTAGTGGTGATACGTGGAACCTCTCCACCGCTTCATAAATCTTCTCAAGTCAGTTCTCTTTCCTTTTTCGTTATTATTACTTATTATATTATTATTATCATTAAGATTAAGGTTGTGGCTAACTTTCACATTTAGCTAATATGTTTACATATATTTATATATTATTATTTAAGAACTTCTCTCTCTCTATATATATATATATACACACATTACTGTTTAGAAGCTGGATTAATTATTCATAATTATATGGTGGTGTTTGGTTTATGGGTTTAGGTTAATTTGAAATTATTAACCAACCTAAATCTATGTTTGATTTGTGGGTTTGAGGCACGGATTTTTTATTTGGGCCCGAGTATAAATGTGGGTATAGTCATGACTAGAGATGAGTTTATAAACCAATAATGTGTGGTGGGTTTATTCTTGGCCCAATAGTATATTTTGTGACTTGTCCACTTTGCCCTCACTTTTGGTGTCCTAATTTACTGATATTAAAGTATTAATATTAAATTATCCTAATCCTATCCTAATCCTAGTTTTTTTAGGAAATTAAAGTATCCTCTTGCTTGTAAATGAAGTTCTTGATTGATGAAGGGGTTATGTCTTTCTCCAAGTTACTTATAAGTATTAAAAAGTGATCATCAGCAATAGCTAAATGATCACTACCACAATGTTTCGGTCCCATATCTTCAAATTTAATAATTTTATTAAAGAATGTTATTATTAAAAAATATGTTATGTTTTTTTTTTCCAAAATTTTATTTGTTTCTTTTAATATAATATAGTGAAAAGAAAACAAAATAAATTTATCAAAACTAAAAAATAATGCAAAAATAGTTTAAAACGAAAATCTTAATTATTATGGATTTTTAAATTAATTAATTGTAATGTTTATAGTTTTTTTTTTAAAAACTTGTGTACTATATTCTTGTTTGACAAGTTTTTTGGACGATTTTAAAAGATTTGGGTATATAATTGAGTTTTCTTTGATACAAACTTATTCCAACAATATCTCTATTTATCGATATAATTTTTTTAATATATTGTCGATATATCCTTAATATTTTTAAAAATTTACATTAGTTTTCATTTCCTAAACAATCATATATAAGGTATTCTAACAATATCTTTGAAGATATTACTTTAATATATTATCAATAATTTTAACAATTACCTGTTCCAATAAATGTGTACGCCTACAATTATTATATTATAGTTTTGCCGATTTGTTTTTTAAATTTAATTTTCGTAACTAATATCTATATTGTCCACACATTTTCCAGAATCATGTTACGTCTTTGTTATATCTTTTTAAATTTAATTTTTGTAAACTAATATCTATATTTTCAACGTATTTTCCAGAATCATGATGTAAATAAGATTTTGAAAAAACATAAGAAGATAATTTCTAATAATAACATACTTTAATTAAAATATTAAATTTATGATATATTTTTCTATATATGCTTATAATATATCATTGAAAAGCTCTTTAAATATATCTTAATATAAGACTAATTTTAGTTTAAGATTCAAAATGTTCTCGATTATAAAAGCAAAATAATCAAAACACGTAATTTTTTCAAGAAGAATTTGAATATGACTATAATATATTATTGAAAAGCTCTTTAAATATATATTAATATAAGACTAATTTTAGTCTAAGTATGTTATTTACAATTGTGATTTGGATGGACTCTATTAAATTAAATAAGATTTTGAAAAAAAAAAGCCATAACAATAACAATGGCCAACACACCAGATGATGAATCGAAGAAAAAAAGAAGAATTACAAAGAAAAAGAAACAAGAAATACATCCACATCTCCAGCGATGGGGAGGATAATACGACCAAAGAATTATTACGCAAACCACGAAGACAGAAGACTAAGACAGAGAAGAAAACTAAGCTAGAGAAGAAGATTATGTAAGAAAAGATATAGTTATGAGCCCAATTAGAAATTATAATCTTTTGTTTTAGAATTTCGATACATATATTATTTTGATTTTTTTTATTTTTAGATTAAAATTTTTAAGATTAGAGGATATACCTTTTGTACACCTATAATATTTTTTCCATTTTCTTAATGACTCACAAAACCATATTTTTGTTATATTTGGATTTCGCAATGTATTACACTTATACCTAAATATTTATAGTTTTCATAATTTATTGATAATTTTCTTAATATATTATTTTTGTTAAGATTCCTCTAATATTAAAAAAAAACTTAAAATAATAAAATGTTAAATAATTTAAATACACTTCAATAAAATATTAAAAATCAATAAATGAAGGAAAAAACAACTACGAAATCAACAAAAAAGAATCTAAAAAATTGGTATAATCTCAAATATTTTGTCGATATAATATCGTTTTCACAAAAGATGGGAGGCTCATACTCAAATCTTGTTGCACCGCAATGAATCCAACTCTATATTTTTTTTAGTTTATGTTCTTCTGACATTAAAAATCACAATTAGATAAATATATTAAAATACAATTTTCAATTTTAAATGAAAGCATAACTTTAATAAAAATCACAATGCTGAGGGGTCTAGTATTGGAGTCATGGGTGTTACCCCAATTCATATGGACTATAAGAAGCATTCCTCTGATTCTTTGCATTCCTCTGATTCTTTGAATTTTGCAATGCAGTTACTGCATGACAATTACTTGCCTTGTAGGTTTTATGACATGACAATTACCTGCCTTGTAGGTTTTACGACATTGAAATTTTCGGTTTATTCCTTTTTCAAAGGAAATTAACACTCATGGATTATATCGAAGAACTAAAAAGAAAAAATATCACCCCTATCGAAAGACATGAATTAAAGCTAAGTAAATTGATCTCGTTGATCCCCAATTTAGAGAAAAAATATCACCCCTATTGAAAGACATGAATTAAAGCTAAGTAAACTTCAATATTTTGATCTTGTTGATCCCCAATTTAGAAAAATCATCAAAGCCATGGTAGAATTTAATTTTTATATTTGGGGTGTGGTAAGTCTATAGAAGAATTTATGTGGATAATCTGTGTGTATGTGATAACATATTAAAGTTTTGGGGTTACATTTGTGGATTCTACTGAGGATTCAAAAAGACAGAATATGGCTAATATTTTGATCTCGTTGATCCTCAATTTAGAAAAATCATCAAAGCCATGGTAACTTGAGTTTTTTAAACTCAGATAATAATTTTCTTCCTTTTTTTTTCTTACTAGTGATGATTATTTAATTTTAAAATTGAAGTGCTGAATCACTTTTGCCTCAAATCTCCAAAAGAAATTGTATCTATGATTAAAAGTTTTTATGACAACTCTCATGGACTTTTGACATCGACATGATACAATGGTAGATATATGTCTAGTGTTGGGTCAATCCATGGTGGTGGTAGAGCTGGAGGAGGTCGAGGCGGAGGCCGAGGACAAGGACAAGTTCAGAGAGGAATTGGAGGTAGTGGGGTGGAGGATTTCAAGGCTGGACTGATCTATTTGATTATGCAAATAATCAGTATGGGTGAATGTTTCTTTTTTAATGCGAAAACAACAACTCGGGGTGCAATTATACCTCTTTACTCTGGAAAGGGACGGCGTATTTAGTGAATTATTCATTGGTCCGCTTTTGGCTCAACCTTGCAACCATGGATGAAAATATTCGGAAATATCTTCAATATTTCCTCGATATTTCCATTTTTTCACGGATCCATAAAATAGGGTGCAATCGATATATCTTCGATATTTTCATTTTTCCAAATAACCGGTAAAGAAACAAGAAATATCCATAAAATATCGACGAAATATCGATTTCAATATCGGTGACTTCATCCTACAAGCAAGAAATTTTGTTAAAATATCGGTATATAGGTGAAATATCGATTTTAATATTGGTGACTTCATCCTACAATTTGTAGGAAAATAGGTGAAATATCGATTTTAATATTTCAATATCAGCGACTTCATCCTACAATTTGTAGGAAAATAGGTGAAATATCGATTTCAATATCGGTGACTTCATGGTACAATTTATAGAAAAATAGGTAAAATATTGAGAAAATATTGGGGAAATATCGATAAATATTGGTATTGATTTCGATATCGGTGGATTCATGGTACAAATTATATAAAAATCCGTGAAATATCATTGAAATATCAATAAATATCGGTGGAATGTCGGGAAATATCGAAAAAATATTGATAAATTTATGTACTGATATTTCCACCCATATCGATATTTCCACGATATTTCCATAAAATTAAGATATCGATATTTCCATCGAAACCGAAATTTTCATCATTGCTCGCAACACATTTGAAAGAATGTTTAGTTGGGGCAAGTATGTTTTTTTTTTTTATTCTAATTACTACATTCTTATTGTTAACTGATTCTTTTTATTGCTTTGATATTGCTTTGATGCAGCAAGCTCAACATCAAATGATGTTGCTGATGGTATTGAGATTGAAGCATTACTTTTTTTGGTTGTACAGTGACCAACTGCTTCATCTTATGGATGGTCTCGCTGAAACAATATCTAGCTTTTTTTTGTGTTATTCTACACTGATGTTCTAACTTGATATGCTAGACTGCTGAGTAATGTAGTTCATTTCTTGTCCTGAGATTAACTTGATGGGCTAGATTTTCAATATCTACATAATGTAGTTCATTTCTTGTCCTGACAGTAACTTGATGTGCTAGACTTCAATGTCTTCTTAAGTTTGGGCCTTTATATTCGAATATTGGCCTTTCTTAATTGGACCTTTAGTTGTTATCTATAATTTTGGTTGGTTCTATTCACTGCCCCTTTTAATTTCTTCAAACAAAATATATGACATTTATATTTGTTTATTTGATTTAAACAATAAAATTATTAACAAATAAAATAAAATAATTAAAAATCTAAAAGATGTTTAACAATAAAATTAATAATAATTTTAAATCATAAAATAATGTCTGAAAGTTTCAAATAAGTCAATAGATTTCAAAATAATAAGTATATAAATTAAACAATTGACCAAAAAAATAAGAAAAATTGTTTACTAATCTTGTAAAAATCTAAAAAGTAACAGCAAAATTATAATCAACAATGCTAATAATATATGTATGATCTGTGAACATGTGGATGAAGACTTGGTTTCTCTACTCACTGTTTCAAGTTTTGGGTCGAGAATTTTATGATCTTAGAGTTCGTTTTTAGACCTTGGCATAGGTTGAAGTCAATTAATTTGTGTTGTCTTTACACAAATTGGGGCTGTCTTGTTTCCTGACATTTTTTAAAATTCATATATTTAAAGTTGTATACATAATATTTAGTTATGTGATAATCTATTACATGTTAAATCATAGATATAATATATTGTCATGTAAAAAAGTTGGTTCATTATTGGAGTTGAATCATGCGTGTGCATATAGAGTCGCAGAATCCAAATTGTTGGTCGTTGTGGATAACCGCTATGGGGAATTTACAGAGACAATGGAACCTATGTACAGGTGGCTTTTCTTTATTTCGTTTCCTCTATTATATCAAAGTTTATTCTGATATAGTTGGTGACTGACAAATACAATTAATATATCGTGTATCTCTATCCGGATGGCAAGTCGAGGATACAAGGTGCAACCGGGTTGCCGTCTACCTCGTCATGATGTAGTGCAGGTATCAGAGTAATTTTATACCTTTACACTTACCAATCTTCTACAATGTCAATAATGGTGATAATATTACCTTGGGTGGCTTCATTTGCAATTCAAATCTACTTGTGTACTGATGTGACACTGCTTTTGTACTGCTTTCAGGCAGTACAACGCGCGTGCTTGCCTTCTGCGAGGCAGTGCAGAGAAGTTCTCCAGTTAGTTCTTTTACAAAACCCATAGCAGGTGCAACTCCTGGCTATGCATCTGAGGTGTTGTTAACCTAGTATCTGTACAACTGCATTGACAATACAACTATAATTGTTGTTCTTAGTGTTATACTGCTACTACCTACATTTTAATTTGATTCTAAAATAATGATCCAAACAAAATAATCATTGGGTGTTTTTATCTCTTCCTTATCATGAGAAGTTGTATCTTCACGCTTATGAGAAAATTACAATTCACTGGATAAGTACTCGTGCCATAGGTGATATTTGCTGATGGGACTCTTATTGACGGAAGTACAAGCGAACTTTCATGCGATGGACTTATTGTCAGGTTTGCATTCCCATTTTCACTTGCATATCTTATGAATAACCAGACATATCTGTAAGTCTAAAAAAATTTTAAGTTCAATGCACCGGTTGTCGGTTGATCATATCATGAAATTTTTGCTACATTCAGTTATGTTGTAAACTTTCATGAACAGTGTGGCAGCCATTGGACTCATTGGGGCCTAGTTCTTGGGGAGGTGCTAAAATTCATATCAAGGTCAAATGATCCACAGGAAGTATGAATTCTCCACCCATATTTACAATTTATTTTAGGGTGGGATAAAACACACTCCACCCATCTCTTAGTTGAATGGATGCTTGGACATGTAACTTCAAAGAAAAAACACTGTTTTAAAGATGTTTAATTAACCCCTGGACCTCTCTTTACTTTTGGTTCTATTAACTGACCCTTTTAATTTCTTCAAATAAAATATATGACATTTATATTTGTTTATTTGATTTAAACCAATAAAATTATTAACAAATAGAACTTAAAAATCATTTAATATAGTTTTATCCGATTTAGTGAACTGATCAAAATATAGGTCATTAGGTAAGTTATTTTTCATCTATGCAATAGATATTCTAATTTATTTATTTTAGTGCAAAACTCAATTCATTGTTAATTTAGTTTGTTGGACTATCAGGACTTTAACTAAATATTGTGAATAAAAAAATTATTAATGTTTTACTATGATTTTCAAAATGTTTTGTAAAATACGTGGTCACCTATTATGCTATAAGCGATTATAGTACTTTTTTATTTTTTATTATTTTTATTCAATGGATAAATTTCATAACAAGACTCAATTTATAGTTTAATTCGCAATTCTAAATCCAATTTTCAAAGTTTCTCTCAATTTTTTTTTTCTCAATTTAAGGCTTGAAATTTAGATTGAGTTCTCAATTCAAGACAAAATTCCATTTTCTTTTTCTTTTCCTTTTATTTATATTCATAGATTCATTAATATTTTCAATTATAACAAGTTAGTAAAATTTTGATATGATTTTCATCCGACTTGTGTTAATTTATATATATAATTAATGCAATTCATGTGCACAAGGTAACCCATGTGTGCTTCTAATAATGTAACCACATAAAATAATGTCAATTCCTATGTCATTGATCATCTATTTTTAATTTCACTCCCTGCAACATAAAAGGGCATCCAATTTTTTTTTTTATCAAGTATTGACTTAGGAAGTCTATAGGTTCCACCACGCTCACAACCAAGTCGTCGTCTAGCCTTTTTTATACCAGTTTGAGACTCACAAGTTATAATCACAATTACATATCCCAAGTCTTTTCCGATTTCTCTCGCCCATTGTAATTAAGTCTTCCTTACAGTTGAAAATCTGCAATTTAAATTATTAATTATGATATCTAAAATTCCAAATAGAATTAACATCTTAATATAAATTTTACTTACTTTATCTGTACTGAATGCAGTAAGTGAATTCATGTGATTTGATTGATCTTCAATATCCAAAGCCTGTCATCATCGAGAATAACTAGGTTAGAAAAATGGTAAAATTAAAGACTAAATTTTTGAATGTTGGAAGTAGTATGTTCATAACATACATATTACAATATCTTGATAAATGAATTGAATCATGGTATTAATATCTGAAAAATATGTAATATTTTGAAGTATAGAATCGTATAATAAAAGCTTATCTGAGTTATGATATCAAGTCATTTTTAAGCCACAGGAAAATATAAATACATACAATAACAGTTTAACAGCTTATCCGAAACTATCGATCCATACCATAAGAGTAGGTCTTCTGTGTCCCGGGGACACCGTGTCCCCAACCCACCCTGTTGGCCCCATATTAATTTTAAATATTTTTTTTTTCGCTCAAGTTTTTTATTTATTTTCATTTATAGGTATCACATGTATACCTTCAAGGTATCCATGGAATGCCTTGAAGGTATCACATGTATACATTGAAGGTGCGCGGGCGGCGTGAGTGCGCGGTTTGTTAGGTGCGCGCGGCGTGGTGGTAGGCGCGCTGTTTGTGACGTGCGCGCAAGTATGCACATGGATACCTGAAAGGTATTCCATGGATACCTTCAAGATATCCATGGAATATCATTTTACAGACATCATATGTATACCTTTAAGGTATACATGAAATACCTTCAAGATATACATGGGATACCTGTGCGCGGGTGGCGTGGGTGCACGATTTGTGAGTTGCGCGCGGTGTGGGTGCATGGGCTCGCGGTGTGCGCGCGTGGCGTGGTGAGATGCACGTAGGTTCCATGGATACCTTCAAGTGTACATGTGGATACCTTACCCATGGATATTATCAAGATATCCATGGGATACCTATCAAGTATCCCATGGATACCTATCAGGTGCGCGCATGGAGGAGCTCGGCAGGTGCCTACACGCGCGCGTCCAAGGCGCGTGGACGCGCGTGAGCGCGCGTGGGACGTGGGTCGGGTTGGGGACACGGATCTAAGATCCGTGTCCTGGGGACACAAGTTTTTGCGATACCATAATAGTTTATTCGGATCTTATACTCTGTGTTTAAGATAACAATTTCAATTAGCATAGCTTATTAATAATTTCAGATAATTAAAATATTTTGAAGTATGCATGAGCAAAAGTATAGATTCATAAAATAATATTCAGATAATGATATCAAGTCAGTTTTAAGCCATATAGAAGTATAAATGTGAAAATACACATCCGGAAGTATAGAACTGTACGATAATAGTTTATACAGAATTGTAGATCTGCACATTAATAGTTCATCAGGAAGTGCAGATCTGTAGAGTAATAGTTCATCCGGAAAAATACATTCGTACACTAATATTCCATCCGGAAGCGTATAACCATATGTTGAAGATCCATACAGATCGTCTGATCCATGTATCAGAAAAACAGTTTCTTCAAAAAAATCATAAAACTCGAAATACAACATTGAAGAGTCATCTTTAAAAAAAAAAAATTAATTAGACTATAATGTATTTTACCTTATAAAGTTTTAAATCCACTCCAATGACTTTT
Source organism: Scutellaria minor (assembly GCA_954870855.1). Taxonomy (NCBI): domain Eukaryota; kingdom Viridiplantae; phylum Streptophyta; class Magnoliopsida; order Lamiales; family Lamiaceae; genus Scutellaria; species Scutellaria minor. Next base: position 10,695,982 of record OX940729.1, read on the forward strand.
TTTTTTTTAATAGTAGGGTTGAAACTTGATTGAATATAATGGTTGTGTAAAGAAAAAATAGAGAGAGAAATAAATTGTAAAAAATATCATTAATGAAGTTTAAGGATAAAAATGAAATTTTATTTCATAATGATTGTATTAAGAAATATTTTGGTTGTGTATAGAATTAACTTAACCCGTAAACCAACCACCCATTCAAACACAAAGGCCCACAAGCACACATGCCCCTGCTATCAAAAGGTGAAACCTTTTAATAAAATGATAAACTTAAATACATGCTCAACATACCAACACACATTTAATCACAAAATATGAAAAAATTGTGTACAAATACAAATATCTAAAACATAACAATGAAATCTGTTTATATATAGAAACAACAATTATGGGGTTTTTTTAAAAACAAATTTAGTCCGAATAAAAAGAAAGCTATAATTAATCTTAAGCAAATTCTTCTATGCATATGGTGTATGCATCTTAGCAATCCAGGTCGATCCAACCCGAATCAGCAAATTTTGATATTTTTTTCTTTCGATTTTTATGTGTTAATCTTTATGTTATAAATGTGTGATTTTTATGTTATATAAATATGTCATTTATGTACAAATGTTATCATTTTTATGTACTGTAACTTAGAAAAAAATAAAGAATTTCAGTGTTTTTTTTGGATCAACATACATTTATGTGATATTACGCATACCTTTTAATTTTGTTAGTTGCACATTTATTTATTACATAAAAGTATGACTATGTTAATATAAAGTTATAAGTAATATCACATAAAGGTTTATATGTACAATTGTGCAGAAATTCAATATTTTTTTTCTAAGTTCCAATACATAAAGGTCAGCATACTTGTATATAAATATCATACTAATATAATATAAACGTCACACTCATACAAGATAAAGATTAACTCCTAAAGCGGAAAAAAAAAAAAGACCCGCAGATTCAGGTCGACCCGCGCGCGACTCAAATTGCATAGTGCACCAGGTGCATACTAGACTTACTCATAAAATAGTTTCAAAATTCTTAAATTTGTTTCAAAGAATCTAAATAAGACAAGAAATTTTAGTTTTTATGTAAAGACTATTTTGAAGATGAGTAAAATTTGAAAAATATTATTATTATTATTATTATTACTATTTGGAGACATCAATGTGAAGTTGATATTGTAGAGATGGTTTTAATTGAGTTATAACCAATCCTTTTTTTTTTCTTTTTTAATTCTAATAACTTTAAATTTTGCTGATTATTTGTACAAAAAGTTGTAATACAATAAAGTTATGTTTGGTTCATATCTTTGGATTTTTAATCAACCTAAACCCATATTTACTTCATGAATTTAAGGTTCGAATATATTGAATCTAGGATGAATTGAAGGGATTTGGGTTAGTTTAGAAGTGAGTTTATAAACCCACCAAGGATAGTGGGTCAGTAGTCCTCAATTTAAACCCAACAGTAGCCCATATATTTCTGATGGATATACACTTACTCTTAGATGCAAGATTACAAAAATACCCTCAAAGTTATCCACTTTTGCAAGGATGCCATCATATACATGGAAAATGTGATCCAACGTCATTTAAAACCCTAGTTCCAAATCTTGCTGAGCTGCCTCTCCCCAGAGCCTTCACATCCAGTTCACTCCACCCCGTCGGCCAAGTCCTCCAACCATCCATACAAATTGGCGAGAGATAGAAGAGGCTGAAATAAATATATACATATATACAATTACGCCCTTGTAGAATGTAGAATGATCCTTCTTTCCGTCATTGTCCTTGTTCATCTTACATGTTCCTCATCAGCCATCTTCATCAATATTCTTCTCCACCACCATGCATCCATCGTCTTCCCGATTTTCTTCTTCCACAACCCTAGCCTCCGGGTATGTGCTCTTCTTGCTTATGTGCTTATCTGTATAGCATTTTATATGTGTAATCTGGTTTTCATTCTGGGTTATTTGGTCTGTCCTTATTTGGATAGGTTTTTTTGGCATCTAATTCACTAATTCATGAGTCTAATTTCTTTAATAGTAGGATTCTGATTGTTTTGTTATAGTGTATATTTGCATCATGACCTCATTTTCTCACTAGCATTGTCTGGAAATGGCGGAGAACAGGGTTTGAGTTTTGTTATTTTTTCATTTTTGGTGGAAACATTTATTATTTGTCTGTTATTGAAATTTGATCTCTTATGAAATTTAGTTGGATTTGGGGGTCTCTTGCTTGATATTTGATTGAGGGGTTTAGATTGTGTTATTTGATTGGAGTTATAGGGTTTGATACTGTAACGCCAACGATGCATAATTGGCCAATTAAATAATTTAACCCCTAACTGTGTGATTTAATTTTGTGTGTTTTAGATTAATCAAAATAATGCATAAAATAATTAATCGTATGATTGATTAAATATTATCGAAAGTTTGATTGAATCGAAAAACGAAGAAATGGAAACGAGAATCGGGCCGATCGGAGGCCCGAGGCCCAATCTAGACCCAAACGGCCCAAAACGAGGAGTATAAAATCACAAAAAAATGGAATACTTTGGATCACTTTGGACACAATTAACAAGGGTAAATTCTCTCTCCCTCTCTCTCTAAGTTTTCCGGCACAGCTGGCCGGAGTGTCACTGTGTCGTCGCCGTCCGGCGCCGCCAGCATCACCCTTTCCTCTCCCATTTTCGCTCAAACTTACGTCAAAACGTAGCCCTCGCCGAGCCCATCGCAAATCCAGGCTCGGATCGCCGAGCCACCGCCGCCTTCACCGGAAATCGACCGGCAAATGCGCGGCCATTCTCTTTCTCCTTCCCCGTTTTCTCTCTCTTCCTATCTTCTTCGTTCCTTCTCCGTTTTCACCCGATTTATACCTCAAATCGAAGCTCTCACCGAGCCCATCACGAATCCAGGCTCGGATTTCCAATCGGCCGCCTTCTCTACCGACAATGACCGGTCAAAGTTCCGGTCCTTTTCTTTCTCTCTCCTCTCTCTTTCTTTCTCTCTCTTTCTCTTTCTCTCTCTTCTGTTGCTATCTCTCTCTCTTCCTCTCCTCACCATGGTTGCACCTGTAAAGTGTGTGTATATGCGTGTATGAGTGTGTGTGTGTTTATGGGTGTTTGGGTGTGTGTTGGGGGTGAGGATGAGGGCTGTGCTTGGTTGTGGGTTGAGGCGGCACCGTGTATGGCGGCACCGGTTATGGTGGTAGTGGTTGCCGGCGACGTGGGGTCGCCGGCCGCGTGTGTATATGGTTGTGTGTATATGTATATATATATCCTATGTGTGTGTGTTTCTTTCTCTCAGTTGTGTGCGTGTGTGAAGGTGGGGGCGGCGCTAGGTGGCGCCGCCGTGGCTATCCGGTGTGTGGTGTGCGTCGCCGGCGACGCGGTGTCATCGGCGGTGGTGTCAGGGCAAAACAGGGGCGACGGGTTGGGGGGTTTGGTGGTTGGGGTGTGTTTTGTGAATTTGATTAAGTCTAGAGGCTTAATTGCAAAACCCCAATTTAAGTGTATTTACAATTTAGTCCCTAAGCTTTTGTATATCTTGCTTTCACCCCCAAAACTTTCAAAAATCGCACTTGACCCCAAAGATTTTGGATATATCAAAAGGACCCCAAAAGTTCTCTGTTTTTACAAAAACACCTCTGGTCAAAATCAACCCTTCTACAGAATTTATGAAAACGCCCCTCCATCTTTAAAAGCTCCATTTTAGCTCGTTTCTCATCCGTTTTACCTCATTCTTTCGCCTATGGAACCGTAATCAAACCCTCTTCATTATGTGATCAAGTTCTAAACTTTTTGAATCGTTTTTCCTTCCATCATCTTTTCTTTTCCGAGAGAGTCCTTTAAAAAGATTAAGTAACGATCATAACACGAAACTAATAGATTACATTTGCATGTATAGGCTTTCGCATTTAGAGATGAACGTAGAATTAAAGTTTAAGTCACGAAGAAAAACACCACCTAACTAGGTGGAGGTAACTTCTGATCCTTAATGGCCTTGCATTTCTGCTTTTAATTTATAATGATGCTGAACGGATGCTTGTATGTAATCATAATGTTACTAAAATGCTATTGATCGCTATGAATCGTTGAATCTTATGTGTCGTGTTTACGTGCTGTGAATTATATGAATATACATGCATGTCATAAATAAACTACTAAGGGATTGTGGTCCAAGAATAAACTACGAAGGGACTGTGGTCCAAGAATAAACTATGAAGGGACTAATGGTCCGTAATGAAAGATTTAACGGGATAAAAACCATTTATAAGGTAAGACGGGCTGCCCCCGCACCTATCTACAGCTACACGTCATTATGTTATGTGCAATGCATTTTAAGTGTTGTATATACTTATTGCGTTGATTTAGATGTTTTAATCTGTGTAACTATTGATATAATTTGAATATGGAAATTACTCTCACGAGTGTATTCAAAAGCACTCACCCCTATCTGTACTCACACTACAGACAATGATGAAAATTAAGTCACGCAGCGAGAGAGGTGCCATATCCAGTGTCTCTTCTGTTTAGCTTAAAATGGATTGTCGAACACTACTTTATGATAGTTTATGTTTTGTAAAACTGTTGTTCTTATGATGGATCCTGTTATGTTCCGCTGCCAAGTTAAAGTGTTTTCTTCCGGCAATGTGCCGATGTTTGAAATATTTGTAAAGAAATCGTATGCTTTAACTGAACTTCGTTGTTCATAATTTGATATTCAAGCCTTTGATGACTTTACCTGTTTCACGATCTTTAAGGAATTTTTGTTTACTCGCTTATTTTATTTTTAAAAAAAGTATGTCGCTCTCTTTATTTCTCTCTGCACGCCCACACGTAAACTCTGATATTTTAAAGTATGAAAACGGGGCATGACATATACAATGGGATTAAGCTCACATGCTCTCATTTTAATTTCCTCAACTTTTGGAAATCTGTTTCAGTTTTGAGGGCGACTGGTCATATTGATGTTTGCTTTATATGTATATTAGCATGCCTGTAATGAAATTTCTGCTTGTGAATTGCAAATGGTTAATTTATACCTTGTTTCTTGCTGAAGTTGGTATTGGAAGTAAGGATGCAGCATATAGTCAAAGAAACATTCTAAATGCAATAGCTTATGATTTAACTAAGGAGACGATTTCGTTATTCAATGTCCTTATCACTCCACATGCTAAATGCAATGACTTATGAATTTTATACATATTGAGTCACTAATTTCTCATTTAGACAAACAAGATATCTACCATAAGGGTACATCTCTTGCACCAATGTGCTCTTGGAGTGTTGCCAACCTAAGTACTGTACTATCCCTTTTCTTATTGATTCTTTGTAACTGTTATTATTAATTTTGGTTTGGATCTAGGTGTAGTTTTTATTGAGTTGTTTTTTTGAAGTTTCTCGATCAACAAATCATATGAAATTCTTAATTTCTTAACAAAAAATAAGTGTTGATAATGTCACTATATATGCTTAAATTGTAATTTTCAATATATTGATTATAATTATATAGTATAGAAAATGGACAAAAATGTGTAACAATTATTATAAAAATTTCAATTGTTACGTAGATTGAGAGGTTCTCGACTCTTGCATTTCGTGGCTCTCTTTGTGCCAAATTCTAATTTGTATTTGTGGCCGGACTGTGAATTTTTACTTTGGGCAAGTACAATTCTCCTTCCACCACTTCACACTTCAATTTTCGGCATAGGGTTTACATAATCATATGCTTTTTGTAGGATTTGGGTATCAACAAAGAATCGAGTATGTCTTCTTTCTCCATGAATGTCTTATCTTGTGGAAATGGTGATCTACAGTTGTGTTTATGCAATTTTCCTCTAATTTTCATCTCTGTTTTTGTTTTTAAACGAATTTTTCGTCCACACACTCTTCCCCATGCTTCCTGCTTTTCTTCTAGTGTTTATTGAAGAGTGCAATTTGTAACAAGTTGTGGTGTTGATAGGTGATTGAGAGTGATATTAAACAAAGCTCTTTTCAGTTTTCAATTATATTGTTTTGGTAGATTTTATTTCTTTAAGGCTTTGCTTCATATTGTTGATGTTTGTTTAGCTGATTGATTGTGTCATTTTGGATGTCTTGGTATGGTTTTTTTTATGCCAAGAAAACTATGCTTTGATTGTTACATATTGGTGTAGTTCTGAGGTTGAGGAGATCTTGAGTTCATTGGACTTATTTTTGTGAGTGTGTATTTCAAGTTTCTTGATTGTGCTTGTTTCTTGCAAGTTTTAATCTCTATTTCTTGTATTATATTCTATTAGAGGGCACCATTTGTTTGTACAGTTTAACATCTTTAGTATACACATGATGTGCCCCAGAATATTGGAAATAAATAAATTAGCTATAATATAGATTAAAAGTGTCTCATGATTTCATTAATTTGTATGTTCTGATCAAAACTATAATCCATGAAAATGTATGCTCAATTGAGTGTTCTGAACAATTCTACCAAACTCTTGTCTCTCACCTCTGTTTGTCCGCTCACGAATCTGAATTTGATAGCTGATTTCTCTCTCGAAACACTCTGTTCAGGTTTGATTTATACTTGTGCTTGGATATGCGTATTCAAAATCCTGTGCGAATATGAAAACCTCTTCTACTTTGGTAGATTTCTGTTCACAATTTTATAATTTTTCTTCACATTATGTTTTGTTATTCCTCAGACCAGCAAGATCTATGCTGGAGCCTAGATAAACTGTTTTTATTACTCTTTGTATGATTAAATGCTTCTGTTGTCCACAAAGCTAAATGGTGTTAGAGATGCCAAATAATACTATATCCTAGGAAGATATAGGATTTCCCCAACGATATCTTCTTTTCGAAACCATAAATGCAGGGTTTTAAGCATGTTTGGATGCTATACCAGTTACTCTGATTCTATACAATCAACACGCAAAACTATGAATTTGGAAATGAAATCAGAAACCCATATTGTGGTTGAATCTGTTACCAAAATAATTCACTTTGAGTAATCTGGAAGACACTTTTGTAGATTTATGAAGTCATTTTGTTTTTATCTACTATTTTGCTATAAGCATTATTAGAGAATCTAAATATCTGGAGGTCATTTGTTTTTAGAGACACTTTGATTCTAGATTTGCCTGAGGGTGTGCTGCATCTCTTAATGCGTTTCTTTTATATGCGTTTAAGTTTGTTTGGTATTCATTTACATCAACTACATTTTTGTTTCGGGCAAAAAACTCTTTGTCATCGTACACGTTGTAGCGAATGCAAAATGGTTCAAGGACAGTTTTGAGGGGATTGCTTATATATGAGGTATAGCAACATGATATGAACACCTCTATAGATTAGCCTTTTGCCCCTGCTGATTGTTTTGTATGAGGGCATATATTTTTTGCATGAATAGTTATTATATCATAATAGCAGGATGATCGTTCCATATAGTTTGAATAGTGTTAACATTCTTCTTCATACAATGGAAACTGGTAGATACTTGAGCATTTGATGTTTGCTCACGAAACATATCAGTATAATTAGTCAATCTATTCTAATCTCTAGGTCAATCTATGGATGAGCATTGGGTAAGCTTTACCGTAGAGCATGGACAAAAATATCCGGAAATTTCCCCTAAATTTTCCCGATATTTTCTTAAAATTCAAGTACCGATATTTCGATATTTTCGATATTTCCGTCGATATTTCGATATTTTCATCGATATTTCCGTAAAATTAAGGTACCGATATTTCTACCGATACCGATATTTTTGTCCTTGCAGTAGAGTGGTGGTGAATGCTTGCTGGAATATGTCTATTTGTTAAATTGTACTATTTTTAGCCATGATGAGCACATATTTCAAAGAAAAATATTGATATTGCATGAGTTCTTTTCATTTCTAAATTTATATGGAAGCAGTCCTGATTCATGTTGTCGGCTGTTCTGAGTTTCGCTTATGATGTGTTGCTTAATCAGAATAGAAGGGAATATACCAATTATTTGGTGATGGACAAATGGCTTATCTTTTGTTTGCTATTATCTTCCATGGCACTAATATGCTTTGTCATTTCTTCTGGTTATTTTTATTTAATTTGTGATCAATATGACATGAATGAAAGTAGCAGCAGTGTTCTTTGTGGTTTATGTTTGTGCCAATTTTTGAAAGAATTTCTCAGTAAAAAAAAAAAAAAAAATTTAAGTAATTGCTGCCTCAGACCCTCTATTGATGTTGTTTGCAATTCATAGAATGATATCCTGTGTGAAAAGGCTAATCGAAGATGGTGCAAATGTATGTATAGATTTAAGTTTTGATCTTCGTTTACCAGTTTATAAATCCTGTAGTAATAATATAATTTCCATCTTTATAGTGTGAAAATTTATTAATTGCATTGTATTTTTGTAGTCTGAAATTTACTTAATGCATTTGCATTTTTGTAGTTTTATATTGACATGGATGAAGATCTACCTTCGAGGGTTGCTCAGATCAGTTATACACTTAGATGCTGAGATGTCTAGTACTAGAGTCATGGGTGTTACCCCAATTCATATTGACTATAAGAAGCATTCCTCTGATTCTTTCAATTTTGCAATGCAGTTACTGCATGACAATTACCTGCCTGGTAGGTTTTACGACATTGAAATTTTCGATTTATTCATTTTTCAAAGAAAATTAACACTCATGGATTATATCGAAGAACTAAAAAGAAAAAATATCACCCCTATTAAAAGACATGAATTAAAACTAGATCAAAGTAAACTTCAATATTTTGATCTCGTTGATCCCCAATTTAGAAAAATCATCAAAGCCATGGTAGAATTTAATTTTTATATTTCGGGTGTGGTAAGTCTATAGAAGAATTTATTGTGGATAATCTATGTGTATGTGATAACATATTAAAGTTTTGGGGTTACATTTGTGGATTCTACTGAAAATTCAAAAAGACGGAATATGGCTCAAATTTGCAAAGTGATGGGTGCTATTTTTCCCAATATCCTTCCCAGGCGTTGGACCATCTTGGTCATAAGTGGACCATCGGTTATAGAAGGTATCATATTATCTTTCTTTCATGTTAGTTGGTTTTTTAGACTTGAGTTTTTTAAACTCAGATAATAATTTTTCTTCTTTTTTTTCTTACTAGTGATAATAATTTTTTTTTTTTCCTTACTAGTGATGATTATTGAAGTGCTGAATCACCTCAAATCTCCAAAAGAGACGGTATCTATGATTAAAAGTTTTTATGACAACTTTCATGGACTTTTGGCATCGACATGTACAATGGTAGATATGATCTAACACTAGACATATATCTACCATTGTATCATGTCGATGCCAAAAGTCCATGAGAATTGTCATAAAAACCTTTAATCATAGATACCGCCTCTTTTGGAAATTTGAGGCAAAAATAATTCAGCACATCAATTTTAAAATAATCATCAATAGTAAGGGAAAAAAAAAATATTATCTGAGTTTAAAAAACTCAAGTCTAAAAAACCAACTAACATGAATGAAAGAAAGATAATATGATACCTTCTATAACCGATAGTCAACTTATGAACAAGATGGTCCAACACCCTAGGAAAGAAAGATAATATGATACCTTCTATAACCGATGGTCAACTTATGAACAAGATGATCCAACACCCTAGGAAGGACATTGGGAAAAATAGCACCCAATCCACAAATGTAACCCCCAAAACTTTAATATGTTATATACAGATTATCCACAGTAAATTCTTCTATAGACTTACCACACCCCAAATATAAAACTTAAATTCTACCATGATTTTTCTAAATTGGGGATCAACGAGATCAAAATATTGAAGTTTACTTGGATCTAGCTTTAATTCATGTCTTTTAATAGGGATGATATTTTTTCTTTTTAGTTCTTCGATATAATCCATCAGTGTTAATTTCCTTTGAAAAATGAATAAACTGAAAATTTCAATATCGTAAAACCTACCAAGCAGATAATTGTCAAAAAGTAATTGCATTGCAAAATTCAAAGAATCAGAGGAATGCTTAACACCCATGACTCCAATACTAGACCCCTCAGCATCAAGTGTATAACTGATCTGGGCAATGTAGCCCCAATATATTGATATGCTAGACTTTTGAGTAATGCAGTTCATTTCTTGTCCTGACATTAACTTGATGGGCTAGATTTTCAATATCTTCTGAGTAATGTAGTTCATTTCTTGTCCTGACAGTAACTTGATGTGCTAGACTTCAATATCTTCTTAAGTTTGGGCCTTTATATTCGAATTTCGGCCTTTCTTAATTGGACCTTTAGTTGTTATCTATGATTTTGGTTCTTTTCACTAGCCCTTTTAATTTCTTCAAACAAAATATATGACATTTATATTTGTTTATTTGATTTAAACAACAAAATTATTAACAAATAAAATAAAATAATTAAAAATCTAAAAGATGTTTAACAATAAAATTAATAATAATTTTAAATCATAAAATAATGTCTGAAAGTTTCAAATAAGTCAATAGATTTCAAAATAATAAGTATATAAATTAAACAATTGACCAAAAAAATAAGAAAAATTGTTTACTAATCTTGTAAAAATCTAAAAAAGTAACAGCAAAAATATAATCAACAATGCTAATAATATATGTATGATCTGTGAACATGTGGATGAAGACCTGGTTTCTCTTCTCACTGTTTCAAGTTTTGGGTCGAGAATTTTATGATCTTAGAGTTCGTTTTTAGACCTTGGCATAGGTTGAAGTCAATTAATTTGTGTTGCCTTTACACAAATTGGGGCTGTCTTGTTTTCTGACATTTTTTAAAATTCATATATTTAAAGTTGTATACATAATATTTAGTTATGTGATAATCTATTACATGTTAAATCATAGATATAATATATTATCATGTAAAAAAGTTGGTTCATATAACACCACAAACTTTGTTCCATCCGGGGTTGGGATGGCCAACGGAGCTCTCTTAGGATGCCACGTAGATATTTCGACTAAGCTAGGGCTACTTTCCGTCAGTATGATTTTGGTTTGGGTTAAATCAATCGATGATAAATCTAAATAATCTAACAAAGAGATACAAAACATGCCTTTTTTGAGCAAACAAAACGTCCTCTTTTTGATGGTAGTGGTTCCGAAGACGAAGCCAATGTATTCATGATTAAGAGAAGACGATTGGGGGAGTAGACGGAAGAACCCTAATTGTAGAAATTAGGGAAAGTGTTATGAAGACGAAAAAGAAACGGTATAATGTATGAGAGTAGCCGAATTTTCGGCCTTCATAAGCTTGGGCCTTTATATTCGAATATCGGCCTCTCTTAATTGGACCTTTAGTTGTTATCTATGATTTTGGTTCTATTAACTGGCCCTTTTAGTTTCTTTAAATAAAATATACGACACTTATATTTGTTTATTTGATTTAAACCAATAAAATTATTAACAAATAGAACTTAAAAATCATTTTATATAGTTTTATTCCATTTAGTGAACTGATCAAAATATAGGTCATTAGGTCAGTTATTTTTCATATATGCAATAGATATTCTAATTTATTTATTTTAGTGCAAAGCTCAATTGATTGTTAATTTAGGGTTTTTTTTAACTAAATATTGTGAATAAAAAAATTTATTAATGTTTATGGTGGTTTTCAAAATATTTTGTAAAATACGTGAAGTCGCCTACGCAATAAATAAAAAAATTTATTAATGTTTATGGTGGTTTTCAAAATATTTTGTAAAATACGTGAAGTCGCCTACGCAATAAGCGACTATGGTACTTTTTGATTTTTTATTATTTCTATTCAATTGACGCCTTTAGTATAAAACGACTCGTTTCTTTCTTTTTTTTTTTAGGCCATTGCAAAAATTTCTTTCCTCCACAAGGACCACAATCATTTCTCATTTCCTCAAATACTGGACCTCCGTAGTTATGTGATTTGATGTTTGGTTTTTTTCTTTCTCATTTTTTATTATAAATTATACTTATACAAGAGTTTCTCTATTTATTTATTTTTTTGGTAACGAAAGTATATATGTAAATGACAAAGTGATATAAGTATTGACTTCTAATAGCATTGGACTCCAGTATTAAATATGGATAAAAAATCTTAAGTTTAAAAATTAATAAATAATTATTTTTAATATATATAAAAATATAAATTTGAAAATTACTTATATTTTTAAAATATCAACAAAATGTGTAAAACTAAATAATAATAATAATAATAATAATAATAATAATAATAATAAGCACAATGATCCTCAAAATTCTTTATATATTTTTAATTTATTTTAAGGGTTAATTGCGTGAAATCCCCTCGTGGTTTGGAAAATCCGCGTGAAATCCCCCTGTGCTTTCAAAAATGCGTGAAACTCTCTTATGATTTTTTAAATGTAGTCCGAAATCTCCAACTCCGTTAAGGTTAACGGAAGTTCTATGCACGCACTATTCATGCGTTTTTTGGTTTTTTTTTTTGACTTTTTTTGCTATAAAATGATATATTTATCTTTTTTTGACTATATTAAAAGATTAATTCTCGTGTGGCTTTTCTTACAATTGCAAACATTTTCTTCAATCTGATTTTTTACATTAACAACTATTTATTATTTTTTTTTTCAATTAATTTTTTTATAATGTTAATTTTATATATAGTTATTTATTTTATTGTTTTTAATACTAACAGTTGGTACGTATGTTTCTTTTTACTTTTGTTTATTTCAATTATTATTTTTTTCAATATTGATTTTTATTTAGTTATTTATATTATTGTTATTAATGATTTTTCTTTCTTTTCTTTTATTTTTTTCAATTAATTTTATTGTTTTGCAATAATTGATACATATATTTCTTTCTTTACTTTTTTTTGCAGTTCATTTTTTCAAAATGCTAAATTTTTTATTGTTATTAACTCAACTATTTATGAAAATTATATTAAATAAATAAGACTCGATATTAAGGAAAATATAAAATAAATAAATAAAAGACTCATTATTTAATAATTGTTAGGTATAACAAACAAAATTAACCATACCAAGAAACAATTAACATACCAAAAAATTAACCATACCAAAAAATAATTAACATAGCAATTTATCATAAATAAAATAATAATAATAATAATAATAATAATAATAATAATAATAATAATTATTATTATTATTATTATTATTATGCAAGAAAACATGGAACATACCAATTTGTAACTACAAACATAAGATAAAAAAATTATATCGAAAAACTTGGAACATGCCTTGTACTAGTTTTAGGTTCTCATTCTAAAACAAAATGTACTTCAACAGCAAAATTTCTCATTGTTCACGCCATTACTCATCTATATTTCTCCAACAAATTCAATGGATTTTTAATTTTTTTTTTGTATGAACATCGAATATTTTTGTGAAGCAAGATAGTAAACTAATTATATTTTGAGTCTCGTTAATTACACTTTAGGGTTAATTTGATGTGAAAATAATATATTATCAAATATTTCCACATCCTCCTCATCAATAGTCGACAATAATACCAATAAAATAAAAAATGAATATTATAACAAATGAACTGAAAAAATCAAAAGCAAATAAAGAAACATACGTAGCAACTGTCATTAATAACAATAAAATAAATAACTAAAAAAAATTAACGTTGAAAAAAAATGAATGGAAGAAAACAAAAGTAAAAAAAAATACATACCAACTATTAGCATTAATAAAAATAAAATTAATAACTAAATAAAAAATTAACATTGTAAAAAAAAAACAAATAATACATAGGTATTAATGTAGAAAACAAGTTTGAAGAAAGTGTTTGCAATTACAAGAAACCCTTCACAAAAGAATTAGTGTTTATTATAGTAAAAAATGAGTAAATATATCATTTTGTAGCAAAAAAGTTAAAAAAAACACCAAAAAATGCATGAAGAGCGCGTGCATAGAACTTCCATTAACTTTAACGGAGTTGGGGATTTCGGGCTATATTTAGAAAATCATAAGGGGGTTTCGTGCATTTTTGAAAGCACAGGGAGGTTTCAAGCCGATTTTTCAAACTATAAGGGGATTTCGCACGATTAACCCTTTATTTTAATATAAAAGTTAGAGGAAAACAAACTATAATAAAGGTGGGGTAAGTTAAAAGATTAGTGAAACTTTCAAACCTATTAATTAACGAAATTGAATAATTTCTCAATAAACTATGAAATTTTTTAGTTATTTAATTGTTTTTTTAAACTTTAATTAAAATTTTATAAAAACCAAAACATAATAAAAGAACTACAAAATTGGTGGAATGGTTGAATAATATGAGCAACATATATAATAAAATAAACAATATTTATGTTCTTTCACGAATGAAACATATATGATCAAATAATATATTAATCTAATTTTATTATGGTTGATTCTAAATTTGATGATATGTAGACCACAAAATCATAACTATTTATTCAATATAAATAATATTTAAAATTTTCTAATTTTATTATGTTTTGTTTTTAATCCTTAGATTACACAGTGACCCTATGCACTAGTAAGTTAATATTTTATATCACTTGTTCAACTACATATTTACTCTCATTACCAAAAAAATAAAAAGTAGATAAACTCTTTATATAAGTACAATTTAAAACTAAAAGTAAAATGAAAATAAAAATAAAAATCATCAAATCTCATAATTATAAATGTACCTTTATTTGAAGAAATGAGAGTAAAGAAAAAGTATGCAGTGGCCTATAATAAAAGCAACATTCACCAAAAAAAATTAAAAAAATAAAATCATGAATCGCCAATAGTAAGGACGACATTTGTCAAATTAATTTAATTAAAGCAAAAAATGGAAAAAGTATAGAAGTCGCCTATAACGTTGGCGACTTCGCCTACTTTGATACACACTCCGTAAAACACCCCAAAACATTAATAATTAGAGAAGACAGATTGGGGGAGTAGATGGAAGAACCCTAATTGTAGAAATTAGATTTAAACAGAGGAATCAGTAATTATGTTTTTTGGAAAACTGGCTATTGAAGCAAGAATATACGGCTTTTCTGCTTCGTCCATGCAATAGATTTTCTAATTATTTTTTAAGTGCAAAGCCCAATCGATTGTTATAATTTAATTGGCTGGGCTATCAGACCAATTAATTTTCTTGGATTATATTTGAGGGTGCGGATTTTGAATGTGACTATACAGGTTGAGTAATGTATCAGACTATTATTACAAACCAATTCAATATTTTATTAGAGTTGAAAATAATATGTTTAGGGCCCGTTTGGTTTGGAGATGAGTTTGTTAATATTGTTAAAAAATGTGGTGTTGATCCCCTGCTCGTCTAACCGGATCAGAGCCCCGGGTGAGGGAAAACTATGGATCGAACCGAGCTGAAGTGGTACCCGACATGGTCGGACCGACCATAACGACAGATCCGAGCCCAGTGGGTCTGCGGTCTTGGGTACTCAGTTTGGTCGGTATGGCCAACTATAACGGGACGATCCGACCAAAATCATCCGACCTTAAGGATCCCGATGAGCGGATAAGGGCTATGAATCCATAAAAAAGGGAACAAATCCTGCATCAAATCGTATCCGATTTAGATAGGATTAAATCTAATTTTACCTTGTTTAGACCCTAAATTCTAGGGATTTATTTCTTATTGTTCAAGTTTCATATCTAGGGTCTAGCCTATAAATAGGGCCCTAAACCCACTCGAATGGGGATCGAATTCGGTATCGGAAATCATTGTATTCATTACAATTAGAGAGCTTTTACTCTCATCTTTCATAATAAAAACGTCATGTCCGGCCTGAAAAGGCCCACCAGAACAAGTCTAGCAAATTTGCCCGAGTAGGCACCGGGCACAGTCTTTCTCTTACTTTATTCGATTTTTTTCTTATTTTTTGCTCGGTTCAGTTCACCCGAGCCGGGCATACTTTTTGGTGTTAGGCTAGGATTTTGTGCTCTACAAAATCTGACGTCAACATTAGGCGCTAGAAGGAGGGGGTTGAGAAACAACATCGCTCGAAAATCTTCCAGCACAACGACCTTAGAGACATGGAGCTCCCGCCTGATCCCCAAAGCCAGAACTTATTGCCTGGAAGTTCTGGCCAACGCCAACAATACGACACCCCCGGAGTCGTAACCAACACTCCTCTGGAAAGGGTGCCTTTGGGAATCCCACTACTAACCGAACCTAGAGGGACCGAGATGACCTCTGAAGAAATAAAAGCCATGATGTCTCAACTCAACGACAGGCTGAAGGAGGCAGAGGCCAGGGAGAAGACCAAGTTGATACACGATCTCGAGGATACCCAATCCTCGGACGAGCCGAGGAACAAAAGGAAGGACAAGGGGAAGGGCGCAATGACTGAACAACGGTCGGCAAGAGCGGTGATGAATGAAAGTCGATCAGGGACTCAGATCTGCCCGACCCGATCAGAAGCCCGAACGAAAACTCGTAGCGTATTCGACCGACTTGGTCCTGCCTCGGCTCGTGAGGCCAGGAAATCGACGAAGAAACTGGATTTCGAGAACGAGTATCGGCGGGACGAGAAACGGACGCGTAGTGACTACTCGGTAGACGAGGATGAGGAAGAGCACAGACTCAAACGAAGGCTAGCTGAGATCGAGGCTAAAAAACCAAGGCCCGAACAAGAAAGGAAGCGAAAGAAGGCGTCACCTTTCGTGGATAGGATCTCAGACCAGATCACTCCCACAAAATTCAAAGTACCACCGATTGGTCTCTACAATGGAGAAACCGATCCAAATTCGCACGTGGATAAATATACTTCATGGATGGAGCTTCAGGGCATATCCGAGGAGCTTATGTGCAAAACCTTCCCTTTAACACTCGGCGACCGAGCTCAAAGATGGTTCCGATCATTACCAGATTTTTCGGTCAGAGGATGGGAAAAGCTGACTGATCTATTTCTCACCCAGTTCATGGGATCAAAAACAAGGTCTACCCCGAAAGAAAGACTGGTAAATATAAAACAGGGAAAAGATGAATCTCTGAGATCTTACATGGACAGATTCAATAAGCTCGTCTTAGAAATAGAGCACATTTCTGATGACGCTGTGCTAATGGCAATCATGGCAGGTCTCCGACCAAAAACGAGGTTTTGGTGGAATGTCCACGAACAAGGCCCTAAGACATATCATGATTTCCTGAGCCGAGCCGAAAGATATATCGGGGCCGAGGAGGCAATCCCAGAAGAAAGACCAAGCCAAGAGAAAGGAGAAGGGAAGGAGAGAAGGAAGAATACACCTTTCAAACCCCTGGGCGAGTTTAAGGTCTACCAAAGCGAGGAATTGGATCGGGTCAGACAGATCTTAACAGTAAGTCCTACCCAGATGCTTACCGAACTTCAGGGACAAAATATCCTGCCCGTCCCGAGGCCAATGAAAGCCGATCCCGCTCGATTGAATCAGAACAGGTATTGTCAATACCACAAAGCTCCGGGACATGATACGGACAGATGCAGAGCTCTTCTGATTGAGCTCATGAGGTTGATTGATCGAGGTCACCTCAAGGATTACGTCAAAAATCCCGAGCAGAGGCCACAACAACTTCCACCACCACCTCAGCAAGGAGCAATCCGAGAGGTCCACACGTTGGTGAACAACAACTATGGCGAGCAGAGATCGTAAAAAAGGATGAGAAGAGAACAAATCAGGGAGGCCAGGAATGGATACCAACGATGTAACCCGCCAAGGACGGAACCGATCCACGTACCAATAACATTCACCGAGCAGGATTCCCAAGGAAGAGTGCAACCTCACAGCGATGCCTTGGTGGTATCTTTGAATATTGGCCTGACAATGGTCCATAGAGTCTTGGTCGACACAGGAAGTTATGCTAACATTCTCCATCTGAATACATTCAAAAGAATGGGGCTCCGAGAATCCGATCTGCAGTCTTGCTCGGACGCAATCCAAGGGTTCGGAGGCCATATAACACGAACGATAGGGAAGTGTGAGTTGAAGGTCGTATTCGGAGCCGGAGAGAAGACTGTTCATACTACAACCGAGTTCAAGGTAGTGGATGTGAACTCGGTATACAACGCAATCTGGGGACGGCCACTTTTGGCTAAGATAAAAGCTGTGATATCAATTCATCATCTGACAATCAAGTTTCCAGTTGGGGACGAGGTATACGTAATCCGAGGCAATCAAACGTCAGCTCGGGAATGTGAATCGGGACTGAAGCCCAGGGAACTCAATGTGATTGAGCAGGGAAATCTTGCCAGCAGCTCGGGGCTGGAAAAGGGCCCGGAACTCATCGAGCTAGATTCCGAACTTGAGCCGGCGCTCGCCCAACCAGAACAGATAAGCCCGTCCAGTACGCGGGAGGGCAACACTAAGTCCAGGGTAGCCGACCAGAGATCGGATGAAGAGACAGTTGACCAGGATGTTACTTGGGAAACTTTGGATCCCAGGATGGAGAGACCGAAGAAAAGGGCCACATCGATGGAAGAACAGGATGTGGTCCGGCTGGATGAGAGCAAACCCGAGCTGGAGCTCAAAATTGGCAGGAATCTAAAAGAGCCGTTCAGGGGAGAACTCATAGCATTCCTAGCCAAGAACACTGACGTTTTCGCCTGGTGCCACGAGGACATGGAAGGCATCCGACCAGAAGACGCATGCCATCATCTGAACATCGATCCCACTGCCAGACCGGTAGTACAGAAAAGACGGAGGCTCAGCCCGGACAGGTACGAGGGATTGGAACTAGAAGTCCAGAAGCTGCTCGGAAATGGTTTCATATGGGAATGCGAGTATGCAATCTGGGTTACCAACCCAGTTTTGGTAAAAAAGTCCAATGGAGCATGGAGGCTGTGCGTGGATTTTACTGACCTTAATAAAGCCTGCCCCAAGGACTGTTTTCCCTTGCCGAACATCGATCAGCTGGTCGACACGACGGCAGGACACGAAGTAATGAGCTTCATGGATGCCTATTCGGGTTATCATCAAATTCCGATGGCCGAGCACGACCAGCAACACACCACGTTCGTTACTGACCGAACACAATACTGTTAACAAAATGTTTGCATCTCAGATAGGCAAAACCATGGAGGTCTATATAGACAATATGTTGGTAAAATCGAAAAAACTAGAGGATCATGTGGCCGACCTAACAGAGATGTTCGACGTTCTGAGGAAATACAGGATGAAGCTCAATCCGAAGAAGTGCTCGTTCGGAGTCAGCTCGGGAAAATTTTTGGGGTATATGGTTAGCCAACGAGGAATCGAAGCTAACCCCGAGAAGATTGACGCAATAGTAAAGCTGACACCTCCAAGGAGGGTGAAAGACGTGCAGAGCTTAACTGGAAGGGTCGCCGCACTGAACAGATTTATATCAAGGTCGACTGACAAATGTAAACCGTTCTTCAACCTGATCAGGAAGGATGGGAAATTTGAATGGAGCACTGAATGCGAAAAGGCATTAGAAGAACTGAAGAGAGCCCTGATGGAGGCACCAGTGCTAGCGAAACCCGAGGCCGGGGAAAAGTTACAGCTCTACCTGGCAGTATCGTCCTACGCGATCAGTGCAGTCCTGGTACGAGCAGAAAAAACAGCCCAGCAGCCGGTGTATTATGTTAGCCAATCCCTCCACGACGCCGAGCTCAGATATCCAGCCATGGAGAAACTCGCATATGCTCTGGTCGTTTCGGCCAGGAAATTAAGGCCATACTTTTTGGCCCATCAAGTCGAGGTATTAACCAACTTTCCACTAAAGCAGGTCCTCTCCCGACCTGATTCATCAGGACGACTATTGAAATGGTCCGTCGAGCTCGGACAATATGACATCCATTACTCCCCAAGAACGACAATCAAAGGGTAGACCCTAGCAGATTTCATTGCCGAATTCACTCCTACAATCGTACTTGAGGAGGAAAAAATCGAGAAGCCATGGAAGATGTTCGTTGACGGGTCGTCAACACAAGCAGCAGCCGGAGCAGGAATCATACTCATCAGCCCCACAAATAAGTATTTCTGCTCGGCCCTAAGGTTCAAATTCCCAGCAACAAATAATGAAGCAGAATACGAGGCCTTGCTAGCCGGATTAGAAATGGCCAAACAGTTCGGAGCAGACGATCTTGAAGTGTTTAGTGATTCACTTCTCGTCGTCAACCAAGTTTCGGGGGAATATGCCGCGAGGGATGACAAGATGGCAAGGTACTTGAGGTCGGTGGAACTGGCCTTGGCAGACTTCAGAAAGATTCGAGCCGAGCAAATCCCAAGAACTAAGAATACCCAAGATGACGCCTTAGCTCGACTCGCAACGAGTGATGGAGCGGAGGACATTGGGTCAGTAAATATCGGGATGATTGAGAGCTCGGTCCTCAACCAAAGGACGATATATGTCACTGAGGACAACAGCAATTGGATGACCCCGATCATCCAATACCTGGAAGGGGGGAAGGAGCCCGATGATCAGACCGAGGCTCGAAGGTTAAGGATACAGTCTGCTCGCTACACACTGCAAGGAGGAATTCTATATAAAAGGGGTTTTTTCCTACCTTTATTACGATGCTTAGACGAGCAAGAAGCTGATTACGCCCTCAGGGAGGTGCATGAAGGAATTTGTGGAAATCATTCTGGTGGATAAGCCTTGGCCTTCAAAATAATTAGGCAGGGATACTTCTGGCCGAGCCTTAAAAAGGACGCGATCAATTTCGCAAGGAAATGTGAACGATGTCAGAAATGCGCGCCTCAGATAAAATCCCCAGCAGAAGAGCTAAATTCTGTAATGGCACCCTGACCATTCGCAAAATGGGGAATCGACCTGATCGGACCCTTACCAACGGGCAAAGGAGGAGTGAAGTTTGCAGTGGTAGCCGTTGATTATTTTACTAAGTGGGCAGAGGCCGAGCTGCTCGCCAAAATAACCGAACCAAAGATCACCGATTTCGTCTGGAAGTCTATCATATGCCGTTTCGGCATTCCACACTCTTTGGTCTCTGACAACGGCCGTCAGTTCGACTCGGTGGGCTTCAATGAATTCTGTAGGAACCTCGGCATCAAAAAGTTACTTTCCACCCCATATCACCCTCAGGGCAATGGCCAGGTGGAAGCAATAAACAAGATCATCAAACATACTTTGAGAGCAAAACTCGAAAATCTGAAGGGATCCTGGGCAGATGAGCTACCGGGAGTCCTCTGGTCTTACAGAACAACGACCAGAACTTCAACAGGCGAAACTCCTTTCTCTTTGGCTTTTGGGTCGGAGGCCGTCATCCCTGTTGAGGTCGGCATCCCGACATGGAGGACTCAGAATTTCGAAGAACAGAATAATGAAGTCGCTATGCTGAGCAGCCTCGACCTTTTGGAAGAAAAAAGGCAGGAGTCCGAGCTCAAGAATTCAATCTACAAACAAAGAAGTGAGAAGTACTACAACTCCAGGGTCCGAGCCAGGAAATTTGACGTCGGAGACCTGGTCCTCAAAAAAGTACTCCAACATACAAAAGAGCTTAATGCCGGGCCACTCGGACCAAATTGGGAAGGGCCGTATCGGATAATCCGAGTGCTGACCAGAGGGGCAAACGAGATAGCCGATCTAAACGGAAAGAAGTTGCCTAAGCCGTGGAATGCCGAGCATTTGAAGAAATACTATCAATAGCGTTAGGAATTTTTCCTTGTAAATTTTACTATTCTTCTACAAGTTACTCGTTTCAATAAACAAGTAGTTCATTTTTAATTAATGCTGTAAAAATAGGGCTCCGGCCCAATCCGAGCTCTTAAACGGAGCTCGGGTTCTGAATCCGAAATAGGGCTCCGGCCCAATCCGAGCTCTTACGCGGAGCTCGGGTTCTGAATCCGAAATAGGGCTCCGGCCCAATCCGAGCTCTTACGCGGAGCTCGGGTTCTGAATCCGAAATAGGGCTCCGGCCCAATCCGAGCTCTTAAACGGAGCTCGGGTTCTGAATCCGAAATAGGGCTCCGGCCCAATCCGAGCTCTTACGCGGAGCTCGGGTTCTGAATTCGAAATAGGGCTCCGGCCCAATCCGAGCTCTTACGCGGAGCTCGGGTTCTGAATCCGAAATAGGGCTCCGGCCAAATCCGAGCTCTTACGCGGAGCTTGGGTTCTGAATCCGAAATAGGGCTCCGGCTAAATCCGAGCTCTTACGCGGAGCTCGGGTTCTGAATTCGAAATAGGGCTCCGGCCTAAAAGCTCGGATCCCGACCAATGGTAAAGGTCTTAAGAAATATGAAGGTATCTGAATTAGGACAAGATAGAGAATACACAGAAACACCGAACAAAAACGAAATAGAAATGACCAAAAATCTGTTTCATTTACAAAGAATAACCCGGTTTGGAGGCCGGAACCTCTTTACAAAAGACAGAAAGCCGAAGAACAATATCACGAAAGACCTGAACTAAACAAAATCCGAGCACCAGGATCGGTGCCTCGGATAAAAGGGTTGATGCTTCTGATAAGAGGTGCAATGAGGGATAGAAGATACTGGTCTGTAACTTCGATCACCTCATCGCCACTCGCCTCTGCTGGCGCCAGCCCCGCCTCCGCACTTGCTGCTGCTCCGCCCGAGCTCCCCGCAGTGCCATCGCCACCACCATCGCCGCTGCCCTCTCCGACCTCCTCGCCGACCTCTGGAGGAGTTGGCATCGACATAAAGTCGATAGGAGGAGCCGGCCTGAGGAGATGATCAGACCCTGCCGGAAGGTATTCAGGCAGCTCCTCCATCATCCGAAGATGATAAGCCGGAAGAGGCTGTTTCTCCAGGAAGGCAGCCAGAGCAGACATCAACGGCTTATCATCCACACCGGCAGCTCGGTTGGTCTGGATGTTGTCTATGAAGGACAAGACGTAAGTCAGAATACTCTCATACTTGTACTCCGCCGACGTCTTGAACTTCTGACAAACCGCCATCTCATTCGGCGGTGCGGCCCGGGCCTCTTGAAGCTCGGCTCGGAGACGAGCCACCTCCACCGTTAGGTCCGACACCCGCTGCCTATCGACTTCGGCAGCTCGGGTCGTCTCTTCGAGCGCCTCCTAGGAAGAGGTCAGCTTGGCGGTCATGGTGGCCTCTTTGTTCCTGGCCTTGGTGAGGTCGGCCCGAACTTTTTGCAGCTCTTCCCGTCGCCGATCATGCCTCTCCTGAGCCGCATGATGGAAGGCTTGGGCCTTCCAGGCAAAAACCGACGCCTGGGCGAGCAGGATGGCAGAGCAGTAGTCGAGGTCGATACCGGACATCTGCCGAGCATAACCTTCCAGCTCCTCGGTCCAGGCCCGAGCAGGTGCCTCCATCGCATCCGCCACTCCATCGGGGAGGTTAGACTCGTCGGTGGGAGAGCGAGCCCGACTATAGCTGATTTGGAAGGGTGGCCTCCTGCCCAACCATTCCACGGTCTCCGTCACCCGCTGAGGATCCCAGCCGGTGACGCTCACAGACCCGGCCAAACGTGACTCCTGGCCGGCAGCAGGTTGCGGCCGATTGGTCGATCGGCTAACCCCTGAGGGTCCTCCCTCCTCGACGCGAGCCCTTTTGCTCGCCCCCTGTTCGGAGCTCGGCGGTCGCCTGGACGGAGCATCCCGGGGCTGCGCTGGACGGTTGGAGCCGCGTCCTCGGGAGGAAGCCTGAGCCCCCCGAGCAGGGGCTGAAGCGCGCTGCGAGCATTGTCGGAGACGTTCAGCAGGATCCATCCTCAAGACGATGCCCTGGCCGGGAAGGGATACTGGATAAATAAAATAACCCGATTAGTTACAAGGTGTATGAAAATCAACATTATATAACTCGATCAGAGCAAATGTGCAAGAACCTTGTACTGGACTGGGGGAGACGCGGAACGGTGAAATCAAGTCGGATGTTAGGAGATTCTCCTCGGCTAACAACACCTTGTAGTGCCTCTGGTCAGCAGGAGAGAAGTCGCGCAGATAGCGAATCTTCTGCGAGAAAGAGTCGTTGATCACCAGGTTCTTGGGCGGAGTCTCTGCAGAACAAAGAAAAGTTAAAAAGATCAGAAGGGACGTCAGCAGACCAGATTAAAGGAACGATAAATACCCTGAGCATCGCCAAATTGGGTAGGGCACCTAGCCCGAGCAGCTTCGTCGGCCCATGCCCCGCCGACCCAGAACCACTTGCCGCGCCAATCCTTGATCGACGAAGGCAGGCATCGCACTAACACTGGTCGGTATTTCCGGACCGACGCATAGTAGAAGTGGTTCTTCAGACCAGGCGTCAGCTTCAGCCTGTACATCCACGCCACTTCATGTGGGCTCGGCACTCCGAGGCCGAAGTGCCAGAACATCACCACCAGACCGATGAGTGATGACCAGCCGTTTGGATGAAGTTGACCTGGTGCGATCCCCCAATGCTCGAGGTATCCAGCGAGTGTTGGAGCAAGGGGGAAGCGAAGTCCGGCCTCGAGAGCTCGGACGCTGACAGCGAC
Source organism: Scutellaria minor (assembly GCA_954870855.1). NCBI lineage: Eukaryota > Viridiplantae > Streptophyta > Magnoliopsida > Lamiales > Lamiaceae > Scutellaria > Scutellaria minor. The sequence goes on from OX940729.1 coordinate 10,720,331, forward strand.
TTACCCGGCTGGCGGCTGGTCCATCCGATCCATGGGGTGAGGAAGGGTCATTGACACGTTCTCCGGAATTGAGAAGAGTACGCGCCATTTGAGCAGCTCAGCAGTGGTGACGTATGCCGGGCAGTCAAAGGCCTCAGAGTCCCGGCTGGAGGCGATTTGCCGAACGGGAGGCCCTGGCATTGTACTTCGGATCGGGACTCCCTCAGGGATCACAGATTCGCCACGCCCCGATGTACTGACTTCGCCGGAACCACGAACCGAATAGCTCGGGTCGTCGCACTTGGCGGAAGGAACATTAACCAACTGGCCGGCAGGGGCTTCATCTGGGTCGGACGAAGAGCAGTCGGACGAGCTTGACGTCCACGAGTACGATGGCTCGGAGCCAGGGTTGGCCCCCTGGTCGTAATCCTGAACCGATTGGCCTGAACTTGAAGACATAATTTAGAAGACAATAAATATGTACCTTACAGAATTGAGGAGTACGGAAATTTCTGCACGGTAATTTAAGATCAGTAAGTTCTGGTCGGAATGACGAGAGAAAATAGCAAGAATTCGGAGTTCGCTGAAAATGGAAGTGGAGAAATGACTTGTTATTTCCCCTATTTATAGAAGACCACTGCGACTCTTCAACTTCCAGGCGTGCAGATGCCGACATGTGTCCTCGTTTGTCGGGAGAGATGAGTGCGTCGACAGATCATTGAGTTGGACGAGCAGTTTATCTGGAGATGTCGGATCCTGATCAGAGTGAGCCTCTCACCACGACCCGAGGGGCTAGTGTTGATCCCCTGCTCGTCTAACCGGATCAGAGCCCCGGGTGAGGGAAAACTATGGATCGAACCGAGCTGAAGTGGTATCCGATATGGTCGGACCGACCATAACGACAGATCCGAGCCCAGTGGGTCTGCGGTCTCGGGTACCCAGTTTGGTCGGTATGGCCAACTATAACGGGACGATCCAACCAAAATCATCCGACCTTAAGGATCCCGATAAGCGGATAAGGGCTACGAATCCATAAAAAAGGGAACAAATCCTGCATCAAATCGTATCCGATTTAGATAGGATTAAATCTAATTTTACCTTGTTTAGACCCTAAATTCTAGGGATTTATTTCTTATTGTTCAAGTTTCATATCTAGGGTCTAGCCTATAAATAGGGCCCTAAACCCACTCGAATGGGGATCGAATTCGGTATCGGAAATCATTGTATTCATTACAATTAGAGAGCTTTTACTCTCATCTTTCATAATAAAAACGTCCTGTCCGGCCTGAAAAGACTGACCAGAACAAGCCTAGCAAATTTGCCCGAGTAGGCACCGGGCACAGTCTTTCTCTTACTTTATTCGATTTTTTTCTTATTTTTTGCTCGGTTCAGTTCACCCGAGCCGGGCATACTTTTTGGTGTTAGGCTAGGATTTTGTGCTCTACAAAATCTGACGTCAACATGTGGGATTGTACTGTTCATCAAAAACAAAATAGAGGTTATTTTAGATGTTTGGTATGTTGGTTTGAGGTTAGGTTTGAGTCAAATTATGTGTTTGGTTTGAGGTTAGGTTTGAGTCAAATTATGTGTTTGGTTTGATAGGTTAGATGTTTGTTAAATTAGGGACATTTATTATTCTTCGTTTGGTTTGTTTGTTAATGAAATTGGACATGTGAAGTTACCAAATTACCCTTTATCCAATGGATTTTTTATAACTTGAAACTTTTGAATATCTGTACTGAACACAAATGAAATTAGCAACAGTTGTCATGAAACCCTAACCCCCATTATCGTCCTTCTTCGAAGATCCCCGACTAGAAATATTGACATATTCAAAAAATAAACTGTATCAGACGGTCCACCCGATTCAACCTCTCATCTTCAGAATTTTGTCTAACAGCTCTCATTATTTTCGAGCTCGATTGAAGGGCTGAGATCCTGCATCATTGAGAAATTTCAATCCATGAAAGCATCCCCTGTGGAGCAATTGGGATCTTCCAGTAACGAGTAATTTGTCGTACACATTTCTCGAAGGCCAAAGCCAAACATTGTGGATGTCCGATTGAGAATTATGTCTAACAGGTATAACTTTGTTTATTGTAGTGGTTTTCATTCAATATTTCACAAGTACATCAAAAAGGGCATTTGGTTCGTCGATTTTAAATTGAGCAAATACTGAGGAGTATGGGCGAGTTTTGCGAAGTGTATCCTATTACATTTCTCCTTTTATTTTCATAAATATGATTACACTGAAAAAGGTTAGGTTGAATAGATAAGGGATTTTTTTGGGATAAAAATCCTAGATTGGTCGGCAATATGGATAGATTTATCGTTGTTCATTAACGGGTTTGTGACATCGGGCTATGACAAATCTTAGCCTTTTTCCACTTTTATATCTTTACACTTTGTTTACAACTTTATCCCACCGTCGAGCTATGACATAGTTATATGTTTTGTAGTTCGTGCTCATATCACTATGGAATCTCTAGTGAGGATTCTCAACATGGGGGTGCGATTATGCATTGTCGACATTCGATGCCAATGGCTATCCAAACTTCAAGAACAAAAAAAAAATCCTATGTGTCGTTTTATGACGTGTCCTCTTTGAGGGGTATGAATTGCACTCTAACCATTCTTCTTATTCATACGATGTTGAGTTTGTGAACATGTGCTGTAGCTAGGTTGAGTTTTGGTGATACAATTGGGGCATGTTGTTGATTTTAGAAAGAGGGTTGTGGAGTATTTATTTGGGTGGATCCGCAGTTTGAGGGTCGTGCTAGAGACGTGGCACTTAATTGCGTTGAAAAGGTTGAACGCTTGAAGATGGAACTTGCACTGGCAAAAGTCCGAGAAATAAGATATAAGTTTTATTCAAGATTGCTGGGCGGTGTGGGTGTCTTGGTTCTTGCTATGTTTCTGTGGATGTTGCAAGTCAAGTCGAGCTTATAAAGGATTCATATGAATTTGTAAGTTGTAATATGTGGTTGTAGATGCAATGGCCTGATGTATTAGAATCTCCCTTAGTTTCCTAGCACTAAATATATCTGATTTTAGTGTCAATTTCCTAGCACTAAATATATCTGATTTCAGTTTACACATGAAGTCCTAAGAAGAGTTGACTTTTGTGTTTCAATTTGCATAACACCCATTTATGAATTGAGAGTACATTCTGTCTCAATTAATGTGTTTGCAAGTTCAAGATTTGGAGACGAACTATATTTAACTTGTTAATTGAGACATCAGAACATAACACCCTAAATACAATGTAGCAATCAGAATTGGTTAACTTAGCAAATTCACATTTTCTTGGCATAATACCACAAGTTTAAATATGGTCACACTTTGAAAAATCCTAGTAAAAGAAATTGTTGGCATCCATTCTTGTAAAAATGGAACACACAACAGTCGAATAGCCCGAACTCAGTTAAACACAACACATAATTTTCAATCAATTGTTGTTCACTATCCTAATATTTTCCATGCAAATATTTACAATCATGCATCAGGTCAAAAAAAGAGTGACGGATGACAGTTTTAGATGATGGATAAATTGTCCTTGTTGATTGACTCTACCTTCCGCATGAGCAACCGAAGGTCCCAATCATTCATCGCAAGATCATCGAAAGGCTCATCTTTTACCACGATGGGCACAACCAAAGACGACCCAAGCTCTTCAAAAAAAACCTTTCTGGGCCGGTGTACTTCAACAATGCAAGACCATTGGTCGAAGTTCGGTATTCCATACTCCCTAAATAGGCGCTGGTTCTTCGTTTCCTGTATTTACAAATCAAAATTGAAGTCACAATGGAAACATTTTAACAACAAATGGTCAGGTGTGTGACATCATGAGATGTTGCTTTCTATCTGTGGTGGCAAGGTCTGTAATGCATGTCATGTTGAATGTTTTTTATCACAATGGAAGTTTCTGAAATATAATTCGTACCTTCCGAACAAAATGTCAATACTTAATCCTAACTGAGATCTGGTTCACCTTCTTCTTATACTTCACCCCGATGGTGTCGTTCACGTAATTGATGAACTCCTTGTATAGTTTAATGTTGTTGGCGATGAAGTACTTCACATTGCTGACATTGAAGCATTCATCACCCGTCTCGAGAAAGGTCTTCATGGCCAACTTCGTGCATACATTTGTGATAACTTTGTCGTCGGCGACATTGCATTTTACACATGCGTCACTAAAATTCCGAATCAGCTTTGTAGCCTCGTCATAGTGGAAAACATGGAAGAAATTATCCAATGATCTATTTCGTTTCGGCATTTTCCTGTGGATAGAAAAAATTAGTCGATCAAATGATGTGTGAATGCAGATCTTGGAGATAACTTGGAAATGCAATGTTTATCAATCTTGCATTCAATAATGCTATCTTGTTTGCAAGTCAATAAGAAAACACATGTTGATATCACAAGCTTGCAAAACACAACCCAACACATTCAATGTTGTGGCTTCATTATATTAAGTGGGCTGATGTGGGTGAGATAGCAGATGTCCGGATAACATAGTTATCTTCTGTTTTGTCGATTTTGCAGTAACTTTGACTTAAATTTTGCATGTTTCCAATAACCTCTCATCGATAAACCACTTTCTCTTATAACTGGTGTGCATGCTTATAATGTGTGCTGCAACTAATATTTGATTTCCTGCAGTGATTGTGGTTGACTAATTTAAATGTACTACAAATGATTGGTGCAACCTCATTTATTTTTCAAACAATCAGACAATGTTTTGGTCAATAAAGCATTGTGGGTCCGCTGATTAATTGAGTGAATCAATTAACATTGCATTCATTGTAACCTCCCAAAATTTATTATGTTTTACACTTATATAAGTCTACCTTGTTTCAACATACAGTTTATCATAGTTTGTGGGGAAACACAACAAAAATTACCAAAATGGTCGGGAAAGATTTGTGCCTAAAGCAGGAGGACTACATCTATGGACTGGAGTGGGATATGAATGCAGTTTCTCTTTTCATTGAAGTTTTATCCGATCAAGCCAGGATGGGGAAGTTCTCACCAAATGCCAACAACAAACATGCAATCCAGACAACCCAATATTTTGTGAACAAATTTTTCAATAAAAATTTTGACATAAAAGAGTGTGTGAAGCAAGTTTGTTGGTCCCAAGTGGTCAGAGGTTCAGGGGGGGTGAATAAACCTCTATCGATTTTTCAAACTTTTCTAAAATATGTAATTGATAATCGGGTTTCTGTCTCACTTAGGAGAACAGTATCCTGTCACGAATCAGTAACCTGGCCCTTGGCTAAATCAGGTTACTGTCCCGGTATCAGAATGCAACGCAGCGGAATAAACTTGATAGAGTTTCTGATGAAAACCAGTTTTCTTTTCCAAGTATGATTTTGCAACAACATTTATCAGGATGCTTATGATAGATGCAACAGAATAGATATGCAAGCAATGCAACAAATAAGATAAGCAGTAAACACTTATAGCTTATAGTGGTTCGAAGGTGGTGTAATCCTTCTACGTCCACTCTACTCCTTCTCTGAGGAGGAACTTTGTTAAGGTCAGTTTGCTTTACAAGACTCGTCTTTACAAACCTCTTCCAAAACAAGTTATACCTACTAGAATCCCAGATTCCTAGGTCTAATCCCACACAGGGTACACAAACTCCCACACAGGGAAAGATAGCCTACACAAGACTAACAAACTTAACAAGGATATAATCCTATCAACTAAGTACACCAAATAAAACAACCTAGCACACACAACACAATGGTTAAAAGTATATGTTTCTTCAACTGGTGTAGTTCGAAGACAGTCTTGAACTTGAAAGCTCAGATGCTTGATTTGACCGCTTCTGAAGGTTAAGTGACTGAACTCGAAAGCTTGAGATAATGAAGAATGATAGAATAAACTTGAAGAGCTCAATTTGTTCAGTAGTCTTCATAATCCTCTCAACCTTCTATTTATAGATGTTTGGAAAATGCCCGTTGAAGAAAGACATGATCCAAGTTGTAATTCAAAAAGATCTTCAAATCTTCATAATTAATGTAGTGTGAAAGATCAGAGCTTCATAGCATATCCTACTCTGAATCCGTATTAATGGTGCCATACTTTAGATACAGTACTTTGCAGAGCCGCTTTCCACATGACGATATCTCAGTGGCTCTTCAAAAACTTCTATCTACTAGTAACTAATCAGGATCCAAACCTCGTATAGTTTCCAGCGTTTTCCTCGTACTGTATTAAATAGACTAGGACTTACTGCATGTTGTTCTGATTGTAGTAGTCACTATCTGTTGTGCTTCAGGATTCTGTTCCTGATCAGCTTCCTATTCTTGAATACCTCAACCAGCTTCCTGACTCGTGTATCCTTTCTGATATGCTTCCTGTTTCTGACCAAGTTTCCTGTTCCAGAATCCTTTTGACTGCTTCCTGATTCTAACTTCGACTACATCTTACTGACTTCTTTTGATGTGGATCAGTCTTTCTGAAAACTCGAAGTCTAGAATCCTGCTAACAGTGTTCTATCTATTCTTTTGGTACAATTGATTTCTTAAAAAATACAGCTTAAAAGATTTGATAGGTAAACAAAAATTTCACTTATAAAACGTGGAATATGGGTACTCTAAAAGTTCATCTAATATTACATTGTCTCATCAAAACCTAGTCAGAAATATCCCAACAATTTTCCCTATTTTCATGATGACAAAACCCATATAAAACAGTAAAAACAGATGTATTTTTATACATGTAAGATGTACAAGTATAGTACAATGTTAGCTTTTCAAACACATCAATACATATGCTTACAATATTAAGAGAGAAAATGAAGAATTTAAAAGAATACAAAAATTCTTTATAAGAGATGCTTACAGCAGAATGATTAGAGATAATCAGTAAGCTATCCTTCATCAAATTCTTTGTTACCAAACAGCTTCCTCTTTACTAGGTCATGTCCTGAAGATGCTTGCTGATTCCGTTTGACGACTTCTTCATACTTCGTTTCTTTCCACCAGTTTAAGATAGAATCCTGATATGATCTTTCCAACTGTGTAGCAATCTCAGGAATCTGTATCCATCTTAGCCAATAATCCTGGCAGTAAGGAACCTCTTCTCCTTTCTTGACTTTCTCAATCAAAATCTTCTGGCGATCCAATTCTCATTCTCTCACCAATTCTTCATATTTCTTCAATGCATGCTCACAAGATGGAAAATTTTGAAAGAAGTTACATTTGAGGAGGTTTCGAAAATACCTCCAGTACTTTGAGCGTTTGAACTTGGTGATTTCTTCAAATATTGGATTCCTATTTTTGGGCAAGTATACTTGTTCGAAGATACTTAAATCCCAGTAAAAATTGATATCCTCAGTTTTTTGTTCCAACAGTACTAACACCTCAGCTGGAGTACTTTCCCTATGGAAGTCAGGGGGTTCTTGATCAGGGAATGAGTGAAGAGCTGCATCAACCTTCTCTTCTCTTTTGTTCTTCTTCCAACAATTCCCAATCTTGGAATCCAATCTGTCTGCTTTCTCATTCTTTCCTCATCTGCAGCCTTAAGCTGCCTCCATCTTTCCTCGGAAAGCCTTAATCTTGGGTCAACAGGTAAGGCCATATAAGGTTGTGAACTGGAAACCTGACCTGTTTGCTGTCTTTCTCTTCCTTGACCTCGACCAGGTTGCTACCTGTAAGTTCTTGGTCTTGTTGATGCAGCAGTAACCTGTTCTCCTTGTTGTAATGCAGTGTTGCTTACTGTTCGTGAAACAGTACCTCCAGCACCTGAATTGTCATCATCATCATCTTGTTTCCTTCTTTTAGAATCACCACCTTGACCATGTTCAGAAACATTTGATCTCTTGAGCTTAATCTTGGTCAAGGGAAGTTCATCATCATCATCTTGTTCAAGCTCCTTGGAGAAGGTTTCAACCATCTCGGCATCTGGTTCACTTAGCTGCTTACTTTCCCCATTTTTGGCATCATCAACCTTAGCAGCAATGGGGTTAGTAATTGCAGCAGTCTTTCTTGGATAAACTCTCTCCATGAGTGCCCTCATCTCGCCTAGCAACAGCTCAATGTTAAGAATGTTGTCATTGTTGCTTCGAGTTATGGCAATGATTTTCTCCTAAGCTAAACTCTGTGCTGTCTGAGTACTCCTCATCTCTTCTATGATTTTATCTCTAGCCTCAGATGCGACTTGTTGTTCTCTCTCAAACCTTGTTCTTGCAGCATGTTGAGTATTGAACTCAGAGTTCATCCTTGTTTGTATCTTTCCAGGAAGATCATCAAGTTGCTTCTTTAGAGCTTACAAGGTTTTTGAGTATGCTCGTTCTCTCATAATGGAATTTGTGGCCAGATTCATCTGATGTGTTTCCATGGCCCTCATTAATCCTTGAACGACATTTATCACACCTTGAAGAGTCATATCTTGTGAATCAGTAAGGGTCTCAACCCTATCCCCTGATCTTGATTCCTCTTGAGTATATAAGACCAGGTCCTGATCCAATTTCACTTTAGCTTCTTCCTCTGCTTGTGCCTTCTCCCATGCCTCTAAATCAGCCTGATATTTCTTTCTCTCCTCCATTATCATTTTTACCTTTGCAAAGACATTGTAGGGAGGGGAGTTTGCTGGTTCATCATCACTAGAGCTTGATGAATCATCACTATCGTTTGGAGCTGGAGCAGCAACAACATCCATCATATTTTTATCTCCAGTAAGCACATTATCCTTTAATTTAATCCCTTCTAAATCCTCCACCGGAGCCGTCTCAATAGCATCCATGCCCGAGGTCTCTTCTGGATTAGTGGTCTCAACAGCTTCTTGAGGATCAGCATCCTGTGGCACTGTGTTATTATTAACTTGTGTACCCTCAGTAACCTGTTCAGACATAGTGGTTACTTCATTGGGTTCATTATTATTCAAGACCGTTGCTTCTACAGTAATCTCAGTTTCCTGTAGGTTAGGAGCTTCGACTACCTCAGCAACCTCCTCAACTATTTCATCAGCAACCTGACCAGTTTCATATGACTGATTGATGTCAGTAATTGCTTCAATAGTTGGAATTTCAGCAACTTCCTCATCAGTTGCAGCAGAATCTTGATTCACTTCTGCTAGCCTTGAAGTAGCTTCATGTAGAAGTTCGAGAGTCTGATCAGGATTCTCCATAGAAATCTATTCTGCTTCCATTTCTTGTGCTTTATGTACTGCTATATTGGCCAGTACAGGAAGTCCTGCCTCTGCATCCTCCTCCATAGATGCTTCATCGGCATTCTCCTCTTCAATCTTCTCTAGAACACCATGGATTATCGATGATGTTTCCCCCTCAGTAGGTCGATCATGAATTACAAGGAAAACAGAATAATCAAGCAACTGGATAACAGTATCCATAGTGTCTAAACGAGTCATAGGGGAAAGAGCTGCAGTACCTGTAAATGTTGGAGAGTCGTGTGTCTCCGCAGCCTTTGAACTTCATTTCCCTTGCTGCAGTACTCTGGGAGGTTTCATAGATTCAGCTCTACTGGCTTCCATTCCCAGTTGCAGCATCCTTGCATTAGCTTCCTCAGGAGTGAGGTTAGCTAACTGAGCTTCAGCCATTTCCAGCTCAGTAGGGTTCCTAACAGTCTTTGCTGTGGGGTTCATCAATATGTTGTCCTCTCCAAGTTTCATTAACTGCTCACCCGTATTATTCTCTGTCTTAGCCTCGACCATCAAATAGGCATTCAGGGTATCCTGCCTACTTTGAATGAGAGCTGTCATTTCTTCAGCTTAACGTTGAATGTAGTCCTCGCTAAAGAAGGGTAAAAGTCCATGGGATAGATCATCTTCAGTCAAAAAAATTTCTATCCATACTAAAATGATATTCTCTACTGTAAGCCAATCAGACCACTTTATCAAGTCCACTCCAGGACCCAGTCTCATCTATCTCCAATCATCATAGGCAGCTGCAAATCTCTTCCAAATGGAGTTGACAGACTCTCTCAATGTCCTTCTTGCTTCTTCTGCAGTGATGGACTCTATGGACTGTGCTACTTTGTTAAGGGTGTTGATCTCTCTTAGTTCCTCTTTGGGTCTTAACCACTTCCTTTTCTTGATAGTGGTGTCAGCCTTCCCTACTAACCTTCTTATTTTTTTCCTTGATTTCTGTATTTCTTCAATGACAGGCTCAGTAACCTGATCAGAAATCTATTCTGTAGCTTCCTCAGTATCTTCTTTATCCGATTCCCCTGAAGGTTGGATTACTAGAGCAGCAACTTGAATTTCCTAAACATCTTCAAAATCCTCTTCACCAACTGGAACAGGGATCTCTTCTTCTGCCTGCTCCGAAGACACTATAACCTCTTCAGTAACTGGTTCCTCTGGTTGATCAGGAACCTGTCTGTCAGTATCTGATGAATTGGATTCATCAGTAGTTTTGGTAGGAGAAGGTGTCACAGGCTTAGAGGGAACAATATCCTTCTTTGGCACTTTCTTCTTCTTTGATGGTGTTTTCTTCACTATCTTCTTCCTTGTTGGTTTATCGTCATCATTTCCTGAATTACTAGAGGAGTTAGAAACCTGTGGTTTGTTCGTTGGTTTCTTCTTGGGTGCTTTTTCTTTTTTCTCTCCCTTGGTGTACCCTTTTTTCATTCCTAGGTACCACCCAGCAGCATAAGGTACCCTTCTCTCCAGAGGCAACCTCAACGAGGTTAGAATTGATGATAGTATAATCCCAAACCCTCTCCTTTCCCAGGGTTTGATTGTTTCTTCCCAAATTCTTTGAAAAAGAACTTGAGCCTAGTTGACTTCTTCTTCCCTGACAATAGCAATCATCATCCTGAACCGTAGGTTGGTATATTTATCATAGCTTCCACATCTTCTCTCCACGGTGTAGAAAAGAATGTCATGCAAAAACTCATACTCTGGCTTGAGTTTCTTTTTGGGAAAATTGCTGGTGGCAGCCTCCTCTTTTACTGAATCCAGTTTGAATTGATTCCAACTTTCTTTCAGATAATCTTCTTCATACTCTGTCAGATCAGAAAGTGTCATCCCTTTATCAAAAATACCAAAGGTTTTGGCAATATCTGCTACAGTGAGCGTGTTAACTTCATCGCTATCCTCGTCGATCTTAAAAGAGATGGTCTTCTCATCATCTGAGAGTTGTGCCCAAGCATAGAATTTCTCTACTATTATGCTAGAGAATCCTTCATATGTGGTTGTGAACACCCATCTAGCTTGTTGTTGCACACATGATTCCAGACTTCAGAAATAAGATCCTTGTTATCGTATGGTGACTTATCACCCAGTAACACTCTTGTGTCAACTAATCTTCCTTCCAGCACTTTGTTAGTGATCCTTCCTTCTTCCATTGAATGTTTGTGAGAGGCTTGAAGACGAAGAGAGTTTTGAGAGAATTTTGTTTGCAGAGAGTTAATAGCAGTTTTTCTTTTAGGGTGAATCAAAGAAGACGTGATGTTGAAGATAAGGGGATATGAACAGTTTATTTTTGAAATCTCATTCCAAAAATATTGACCATCCAGATTAAAATATTAGAGAACGTGCATGATCCAGTGGTTGTGATAAAATGGTGGAAGGGCAATTATGTAAATTGCTGAAGACGTGTCAGAGGTTTGAACCGTGTCTTTTTCGCTTCTACTGAAAAAGCGGTTTTTCGCATTAAATGCGAGAGTCAAATTCTCTTTCATAATCATCACACGAACAGGTTAATATTCCTGGTACAAGATTGCACGACTTAATGAATGCTAATCCTAGTAAATGTTGTTCGCAACCTCCAGGAACCTATTTCAAACCTTTGTGACAAGAACCTGTTGCTATATGCTGTATCCTGAAAGTATACTATTAGAGAATCTTGTTTCGATTAAAGACAGTATCCTGTTCCAGTAATCTGAATATCTGAAAACATAGATAATACAACATAAGTTCCCCCTTACTTAGGAATCCTTAAAATCTTACTCATTAGAGCTTAATGACTCCAAGCTTAGTTCTTAGCATAGAAAATCTTGATTCACATAGAGGCTTTGTGAATATGTCAGCAAGCCGCATGTCAGTATGTACTTTGTTTAGAATAATATCCTTTTTCTCCACATGATCCCTTATGAAGTGATGTTTGACATCAATGTGTTTAGTTCTTGAGTGGAAGAAAGGATTGTGAGTTATGGCAATAGCATTTGTGTTGTCACACAGGATGGGAGTCTCTCTTTCTATTATCCCATAGTCTTTTAGTTGTTGTTGTATCCACAAGATCTGAGCACAACAGCTTCCGGCCGCTACATATTCAGCTTCCGCAGTTGATGTCGCAATAGATGTTTGTTTTCTGCAAAACCAAGAAACTAACTTGTCTCCCAAGAATTGACAAGTGCCACTGGTACTTTTCCTGTCAATCTTACATCCTGTAAAATTTGAATCTGAGTATCCTTTAAGATTGAAACCTCCATCTTTTGGATACCATAGTCCAACATCTTGAGTGTCTTTCAGGTACTTGATAATCCTCTTTACTGCTGATAGATGTGATTCTTTTGGTGTTGTTTAAAATCTTGCACATACTCCTACTGCAAATACTATATCTGGTCTGCTTGCTGTTAGATATAGTAAAGATCTAATGAATCTTCTGTACTTAGTAATCTCCACATCTTTTCCTTCTTCATCCTTATCCAGGCTTATGGATGTAGTCATTGGTATACTTACGGAAGATCCAATTTTCATTCCAAATTTCTTGATTAACTCTTTGGTATATTTAACTTGACTTATGAAAGTCCCTTGATCTAGTTGTTTGACTTGTAAACTAAGAAAGAAACTTAGTTCTCCCATCATGCTCATCTCAAACTTACTTTGCATGAGTGATGAAAATTTATCACACAGATTCTTATTTGTAGAATCGAAGATTATGTCATCCACATAAATCTGAACAAGCAGTATACTATCTCCATCCAGTATTCTGAAAAATGTCTTGTTTACTGTTCCTTTTTGGAAACCATTCTCTAAGAGATACAGGGACAGTGTATCATACCAAGCTTTGGGAGCTTGCTTTAGTCTGTACAAGGCTTTCTCTAATCAACATACTTTTTCATCTGTATGTTCTTCAAAACCTGGTGGCTGTTCCACATAAACTTCCTCTGATAGAAGTCCATTAAGAAATGCGTTCTTTATATCCATCTGATAGACTTGGAAATTACTGTGAGCAGCATAGGCCAAAAATATTCTTATTGCTTCAAGTCTAGCAACTGGAGCAAAGGTCTCATCAAAATCTATGCCTTCTTCCTGGCAGTATCCTTTTGCTACTAATCTTGCTTTGTTTCTGACCACAACACCAGATTCATCCAACTTGTTCTTGAATATCCATTTAGTTCCAATAACTCCTTGATGATCAGGCCGTGGAACCAGTTTCCATACTTGGTTCCTCTTGAATCCATTTAATTCTTCTTGTATGGCCTGAACCCAGTTACTGTCTTCAAGAGCTTCTTCTATGCTCCTAGGTTCAACTTGTGATATGAAGCATGTCAGAAGTAACTCTTGAGTTCTTGTTCTAACTCCTTCATTGATATTTTCAATCACAAGTTCTCTTGGGTGATCCCTGAGCCATGTCCTGTCAGGCTCGAAAGAATGGCTAGGTTAGTGGATGGTAACCTGTTGGTCTTCAGTATTCTGTATGTGATTACTGTTGGTCTTCTGAGTATTGTCTGCTTGTTGTTCATCATTCTGCATTATAGTATCATGGTTTGCAGTGGCCTGTGAACTGCTTGCAGTGATTTCCTTTGCAGGCATTGGAATTCCATCAATGTATCTTACTGTTTGATCGTTGATCTTCATATTCGATACATCTTCCTTTAATTTATCCTGCTTAGCAGTGTCACAATGTGGTTCATCAAATACCACATGTATTGATTCTTCTACGACCAGACTTTTTTTGTTGAAAATTCTGAAGGCCTTGCTTACTGAAGAGTATCCTAAGAATACTCCTTCATCTGACTTTTCATCAAACGTCTTCAAGTACTCCTTTCCATTGTTCAGTATGTAATACATGTATCCAAAGATATGCAAATAAGAAATATTAGGTGTTATGCCATACCATACCTCATAGAGAGCCTTGTCATGATCTTTGTTGATCAGACATCTGTTCTGAGTGTAGCATGCTGTGCTAGTTGCTTCTACCCAGAATCTCTTGGGAATTCCAACATCAGCAATCATAGTCCTTGCAGCTTCATTCAGAGTTTTGTTTCTTCTTTCTGCAACTCCATTCTGTTTAGGGGTTCTTGCTGCAGAGTACTCATGACTGATCCCATTTTCCGAACAATACTTCTCTATGAATTTGTTTGTGAACTCAGTCCCTCTGTCAGATCTTATTTTTACAATACTTAAGCTTTTCTCATTCTGCAACCTCTTCATGAATTCCGGCAGCCTGTTTTGAGTTTCTAATTTCTTGGCCAGGAAGATGGTCCAAGTAAATCTAGAGTAATCGTCCACAATTACTAGGGAATATTTCTTCCCACTTACATTGACAGGCTCCACTGGTCCAAATAGATCCATATGCAGAAGATCCATTATTCTATGAGAGGATCTGTGAACCTTATCCTTGAATGAGCTTTTTACTTGTTTTTCCTTTTGACAGGCTCCACAAACATTTTCCTTTTTACAAGCAACATCAGGTAATCCTCTTACTAGATTTTTCCTTGCCAGTCTGTTGATTGTTTTGAAGTTCAAGTGACTCATTCTCTTGTGCCATAGCCAACTCAATTCAGGAGTGTTTTTTACAATAAAGCATGTTGGCTGCATTGTTGAACTCCAATCAGTGAGGTAGATGTTGTCTTTCCTGGTGCCGGTAAGCTTAACCTCATTAGTTTTGTTATCTCTGATTAGACACTTATTGAGGTTGAACTCTACTGAACATCCTTTGTCACAAAACTGACTGATACTTAGGAGGTTGTACTTCAGTCCTTTGATATATGATACATCACTGATACTTGCATTGCCTCTGATCAAGCTTCATGTGTCTCTGGTGCTTCCTTTAGAATCATCTCCGAAAACAACCTTAGGTCCTTTACATGGTTGGAAGTCTCTTAATCCGGCCTTGTTGTCAGTCATATGTCTGGAGCAGCCACTATCTATATACCATACATCACTGCTGCTTCCTGGCAACTGTATCTGTAAGTAAATCAGGTAGATTTAGGTACCCATACAAGTACGGGTCTTAGGTGGTTAGTCTTCTTTGGAACCCACACTTGCTTAATGATAATTGATTTACCATAAGCATTGGTGGTTCTCCTTCTGTTGATATTCTTAGCAGAAAACTGTTCGTGATGTGTGTGTACTGGATGTTTCCAGGTTTTGTACTTCCTGTTTGAAGAAGGTGCTCCCTTATACCTTTCCTGAGCATAAACTCTTTGGAATATTGACATGTAGGCCTTGGTATATGAAGGGTAGAGTTTTTGCTGTTTTCTGGAAGTTTGCTACTTTCTTCTCTTATTGACAACATACTGATTATGTTGTTTTCCGAAGGTTTGAGCAGACTTACCATTGTCTTCCTGTAGCAAGGGTTTCTTACCCTTGTCTAGAGTACTAGTTTTATTCATACTTCCATTGATTGGAAGGAGTTCCTGAGCATAGGAGACTCTAGCTTGAATAAACTTTTCATCATTGGATTTGTTGACAATTCTTTGAGAAGTACTGACACAGTATCCTATATCATTCCCTGTAAAGGTATTTTGGGTTTCTTGGATACATTCCTGTGTCTTTCTTACTGACTTGCTATACACATTGATTGTGTTTTGCAATCCAGCTTTCTCAGATTCTAGCTTAGTGACTAGCAGTTTGAACTTAGAGACCTCAACTCTAAGATTACTGCATTCTGTACTGTAGTACTCAAGGTCAGCAACCTGTTCCTTCAGTACAGTATGCTCACTTTTGAGTTGGAGATTTTCCTCTTTGAGTTCTTTATGAGCTGAATTTATCTGCTCAAAGTAACTTATGATTTGTCTAAAAGACTGGATCATGTTAAGCTTTTCACAATTTGAAATATCAGCAGATTGTGAAGTTATCTCATCTTCTTCATTGTCTTTACAATCCTTGGCCATTAGACACAGTAGTGCCTCTTCATCGGAGGTAGAGTTGTCAGAATCGCTCTCAGATGAACAGTCATCCTTGGTTTCCTCTTTGGAGCTGCTTACTGCCTTTAGGGCTTCAGCTTCACTAAAAAGAGTTCTGAATCTTTGTTTGTCATCCCTCCTCTTTTCTTTTCTCTGCACCCTTTCATCCTCCATATACTTGTGAACTTGAGGATGAGGACAGTTTCTAGCGAAGTGACCAGGTTTTCTGCAATTATAACATAAGTCAGATATACCTGTGTTTGTTTGTTGTTGTCATCTTTCCTACAGACTCCTTTCTGATGTTTGAGGCTTCCTCCTGTAGTCATTTCCTTTGTGATTGGTTTTCAGAAACCTTTTGAACTTTTTTAACAGAAGTGTCATCTCTTCTTCAGCATCATCGGTAGGTACTTCTTTTTATTTGCTCTTCAGCTTATTACTGCTTGTGGTGACAATATCCTGTGTCCTAGCAGCTAGTGCTGTTACTCTGGATGTTGATCTTTCAGCCTCATTTTTCCTCCGTTCAATGTCAAATTCAAAAGCCTTAAGGTCTGAGAATAGATCAAAAGTGCTCATTGCGTTGAGATCAAGTGAGACTCTCATTGCAATTTCCTTGTTATGCCACTCCAAAGGTAGTGCTCTCAAAACCTTCAAATTTTTCTTATTTTGTTTATAGGTTTTTCTTAGAGATTCCAGCTCACTGATGATTGTTGTGAATCTTAGATCAAGCTCTTCTAGAGTTTCTCCAGAATTCATGGTGAACTGCTCATAAAGATTTTGGCATCATCGTCGATGATTGATGCGTCTTCTGTTTCTCTACCTGCTGTAGTTGCAGCTTCTTCAGCTTGCCTTTGTTTGCAAAACTGTGCTCATAAGTAGGGTTTGCCTTGTAGATTATTGGAGCTCCTTCAGTGATAACATACCACATTTCATCATGTATGGCTGATAGATGAGCTTTCATGCGTATTCTCTAATTGTCATATTCATCTATGGAAAACATAGGTAGCTTGTGATGTGAGAAATCCATGCTTATGCTAAAATTATGAATTTTGGTCAGAAAACTAAAATGGTTTATCCAGCAGAAACGGGTGGATCTGGGTAGGTAGCCAGATACGTTAGTTGTTAACCCAACGTGCTCTGATACCACTTGTTGGTCCCAAGTGGTTAGAGGTTTAGGGGGTTGAATGAACCTCTATCGATTTTTCAAACTTTTCTAAAATATATAACTGATAATCAGGTTTCTGTCTCAATTAGGAGGACAGTATCCTGTCATGAATCAGTAACCTGACCCTTGGCTAAATCAGGTTACTGTCCCGGTATCAGAATGCAACGCAACGAAATAAACTTGATAGAGTTTCTGATGAAAACCAATTTTCATTTCCAAGTATGATTTTGCAACAACGTTTATCAGGATGTTTATGATAGATGCAACAGAATAGATATGCAAGCAATGCAATGCAACAAATAAGATAAGCAGTAAACACTTATAGCTTATAGTGGTTCGAAAGTGGTGTAATCATTTTACGTCCACTCTACTCCTTCTCTAAGGAGGAACTTCGTTAAGGTCAGTTTGCTTTACAAGACTCATCTTTATAAACCTCTTCCAAAATAAGTTATACCTACTAGAATCTCAGATTCCTAGGTCTAATCCCACACAGGATATACAAACTTCCACACAGGGACACACTCCCACATAGGAAAAGATAGCCTACATAAGACTAACAAACTTAGCAAGGATATAATCCTATCAACTAAGTACACCAAATAAAACAACCTAGCACACACAACATAATGGTTAAAAGTATATGTTTTTTCAACTGGTGTAGTTCGAAGACAGTCTTGAACTTGAAAGCTTAGATGCTTGGCTTGACCGCTTCTGAAGGTTGAGTGACTGAACTCGAAAGCTTGAGATAATGAAGAATGGTAGAATAAACTTGAAGAGCTCAATTTGTTCAGTAGTCTTCACAATCCTCTCAACCTTCTATTTATAGATGTTTGGAAAATGTCCGTTGAAGAGAGGCATGATCCAAGTTGTAATTCAAAAAGATCTTCAAATCTTCATAATTAATGTGGTGTGAAAGATCAGAGCTTCATAGCATATCCTACTCTGAATCCGCATTAATGGTACCATACTTTAGATACAGTACTTTGCAAAGCCGTTTTCCACGTGGTAGTATCTCAGTAGCTCTTTACAAACTTCTATCTACTGGTAACTAATCAGGATCCAAACCTTGTATAGTTTCCAGCATTTTTCTCGTACTGTATTAAATAGACTAGGACTTACTGCGTGTTGTTCTGATTGCAGTAGTCACTATCTGTTGTGCTTTAGGATTCTGTTCCTGATCAGCTTCCTGTTCTTGAATACCTCAATCAGCTTCCTGACTCGTGTATCATTTCTGATATGCTTTCTGTTTTTGACCAGTTTCCTATTCCAAAATCCTTTTGACTGCTTCCTGATCCTAACTTCGACTACATCTTACTAACTTCTTTTGATGTGGAACAGTCTCTCTGAAAACTCAAAGTCCAGAATCCTGCTAACAGTGTTCTACCTATTCTTCTAGTACAATTGACTTCTTAAAAAATACAGCTTAAAAGATTTGATAGGCAAACAAAAATTCCACTTATAAAATGTGGAATATGGGTACTCTAAAAGTTCATCTAATATTACATTGTCTCATCAAAACCTAATCAAAAATATCCCAACAAAGTTCGCCTTCTCCATCAGAGGCACAGTACTTTCTCAGCCATCATGTTACGTGATGACGTTGGATGGTCCATTGAAGCTAACACCATCTACTGTAACCCCAAGACATGGGATAAGCTTGTTAGTGTAAGTTGTATATGCATGAAATTGTATCCCGTTTAACGTTGGCAGAATGAATAATTACATGCTTGATATCTTGGTTATATGTTTGTCTCAGGCCGATCCATTTGCGTGTGCTTACGCCAAAAGTGGTGACCTTTATTGGGATGACCTTAAGATAATCTTCGATGATCCGATGGTACACACACAGAAGGAGATTCAAGTTCCAGCCGATCCGACTGTGATTGTGATCGATGATGACGTCCCTCTCGGCAAAGTTTCAACAAAATACATACCCTTGAATGAAGTCATTGAGATCTCCAGTGACAAGTCTGGGAGTCTATCCTCAAACTTTTAGAAGGAATTGGGACCTTTTGGGAATTTGTCCGACGACGAGGGTTCATTTCAATCACCCTCGGTAAAGACTGAGATGAGCACTTCCAATCCTCCTAAAAGGGCCAAAGGAAAAGGGAAGAACATCATCGAAAACATATGTGTGAACTTGTATGGTGCCTCGTATATGTTGGCTTTAGGTCCTGCCACCCCAAACTCCAATAAGTGATAATCCCCCCAATCAGTATATCATTTAGCTCCTGTTGATGTTTTGCTTAAACATGACATTTTCCCGATGACTTGTCAATGTATTAATTACTACTAGTTTTGAAGACCCAGGTCAAGGTTTATTACTATAGTTGGTTGTGTACACCGACTATATGATTTTGGGTCAGTGATTATGCTTTTGTATCTACTATGTTGCCATCTATATTTACTTATTATCCTTCAAGTTGTGTCCTATATTTCTTGTTCACTGAAATAAGTGTACTTGTTTCCATTACCTTTTCCAGTATATCAATTTATATGTTCAAATGCTGCAAAAATTGTATCACATTTGTTCTCACGAAAAACAAGTGATATAAATGGCATACGGTAAAAGTTGGAAGTTATATCTTACATATCATCAT
Organism: Scutellaria minor; assembly: GCA_954870855.1. NCBI lineage: Eukaryota > Viridiplantae > Streptophyta > Magnoliopsida > Lamiales > Lamiaceae > Scutellaria > Scutellaria minor. The sequence goes on from OX940729.1 coordinate 10,740,127, forward strand.
ATCCAAATATTTTATTTTATGCATCCGTGGGATGCTAAAATAAGTCAATGAATGTTGGAAATATAATACTGAATAACACATCACTATGTAGCTATACTTTATTCGTGATATCCTTCACCAACATGGTTCTAGCATCATTTGGGATGCTAAAAAAGAAGTCCAAGTCACTCTCATTATTGCATAAATACCGAGCGACATGCACCCTCACCTCTAAGAAAGGGAATTTGAACCCCGACAACATTTGATATACTTTCATGCATTTTTCGATTTGCTTCGAGGTTGATTTGGACTTTGCAATGTCTCTGATCTTGCTAGCTATTTCACCCATGTGGTCATCATTTCGCTCGCAGTACTCACTATTCGTTTGGATGAAAGGGTCTGTATCCTCACTATTAACCTTTCTAGACTTGGACTTCCTAGATCTCTTGGATGTGTTAGAGTTTTCTGCAATACCCTTTGACATTAAATCAGTCGATGACTCGTCATTATGGATTGAGGTGGGCATTTATGCGGACTATATGGGTTTGGCATGGGTGGTCTTCAACATATCTTGCATGACATCTGCAAACCCTTGAGCATGCTCTCCAGTTGCACGATCCTTCCCAAATATGTCTACCCAGTCATTGAAAAAGAGCCACGTCTTGAACCGCATGAGATGCACCGTTGGCTCGATCTACCATCATTTGTTGAGTGCGAGTGATGTGTAAGAATGAAAAATAGTAAGAGGTGGCTGAAATAAGTGAATCGTAGATTACACCAATTCTTGACAAGAAAACAACACAAACCTTGGTATACGCTTCCCAGACTTCATCGTTGACGTCTATCATGAAATTGGGTTTGAGCCCAATACCACTCTTGCCGAACATTAGAGATAATGTGTTGTAACTTTTTTTTCAACTACGAATTTTACTTGAAATATGTGATTCAGCCTTCAAGTCGGTTTTGGAAAAATGTTCAGCCAACAAACGCTCCAACAGATGGAGATAACCAGTCCTGAATCTATTGTCGGACTTATACCCTCTTGCGACCAACTCCTTTAGAGCATCAATAAGTTGTAGTTCCTCAATTGAACTCCAAGTCCTCTTTGATCCAGTGGTATTCTGATTTTTCCACTTTCCACTCATGGTGCTCATGTCTAGCCGTTGGTAGATACGACTAGTAGCTTACGAAACTGTGTAAAAATAGTCAGTGTATGTAAAGAACATTTAGATAGATGCATGTTTGAAGTGCATCGATGACCACACATACATACGACATTGAAGATGACATTTGAAAAAATAAATTAGTTACGAGCAAGTATGGAAGACCATTACAGAATTATGTTGTAGCTCAAAAGTCGAAGTCAGCTATATTGGGCATATAATTACATTAAAGAACAGACGACAAACTGGTCCAAATACACATATCAATTCAAGTTGAATTCCTATTGTTCCACATTTCCAGGGCTATGTTATCTCTCAACAAGGTCCAAGCTTGGGATGTTGGACTTGGTCAACATAACCAATGTTCGGGTCTGGCTCGACATCGGGATCACTAAAATGGTCGGGCACGTCTGTTTCTATTGGGTCGATAGTTGTGTTGGTGCGAATAAAATTGTGAAGTAAACAACAAGCAAGCACGATGTGATTTTGTATTTTTATCGGATAGTATGAGTAACTCCTAAAGATGCCCCAACAGGCTTTGAGAATGCCGAACGAACGCCTAATCACATTACGGGCGCTGGCATGCATCAAGTTGAAATATTCTTGGGCCAATTGGGGTCCTTGGGATGAGTAGTTCCATTCCTGCAAGTGATATCTTACACCCTTATATGGTGCCAAAAACCCATCCTCATTTGTGTATCCTCCATTACACAAATAGTAATTATCTGCCACATTCAAACAAACGTTGGGGTTTTAGTAAATGGTCACCGACAAATGGTACATTCATTGGTGTGAATTATTTAGAATTTACGACTAAAAATCAAAATAAATATTGTTAACTAACAATGGTGAAAAGTTTCGGGGAATCTACCAATGGGGACTTTTAATCCATTAGGTCGAGATATGACATCACGTAGGACTCGTCCATCGGCGACCGATCTTTTCCAACCAACTAAGACGAAAGAGTAATTCATGTTACGGTCACATACACCCAGCACATTGACCGAAACAAAACCCTTCCTGTTTCTGTATCTAGGTTTATCATGGAGATGTACTTTCACAGGGATGTATGTGCCATCGAGGGTGCCTAGACAACCCTACATTACAAAGAAATGGTTTAACTGCATGCTTAGAGATAACTTTACATAACACTCACTAAGATAGTGGTGTTTATTATCACGAAATAAATAGAAGTATAGAGAGATAGCACTGGTTTTGTTACCTTAAAGAATTTCCAACGATTTTATTGTTCATTGGCCTCGATAGGTTTGGGTGGAACTAGAAGAACGGTGTGAAGTTTTAACAAACACTTGAGAACACCATTGAAATACTTGCTTATCGTGTATCCACTTTTGGTGAAATCATGTTTAACTACTCTATTTTTCTTGTGGTGGGAAAAAACGGAAAGAAAGATGGCAACTTGTTCTGGAATTGGTAGATGCCTAGTTAGTTCTAGACCCCATAAGTGTTCCAATAGATAACACATGCGACCAAATGTGTCACGGTTCATTCGAAGATGGTTGATGCATGTTTCATCGGATAGGAGTGTCAGTGAACGAATATGGTCTAATTGACGACTTATGTTTTTTGATAAATTATATTTTCTATGTTTGGAAGGGAGGTTTTCTCTATGTCTATCTTTTTTGTAAAACCTTACGTATGCAAAAGTCATGAGCATGAGAAAGGCTTTGATAGATGCATTAATTGTCTCTACACCACACACTATTATCTCCAACTCTGTGTATTCATTCATGTTGCAAGTCTATTTTCAAAAAGAAATGGGATATTATATAATGAATACAAATTAGTCTCAACTACATCAGCCTTGAATGAGGTCATTTGAATATCATTTCCACTTCAGATAATAGTAGACATTGGAAGGTTGATATGAGAATTTGAGATTATCTTGGTGGGGAATTTTAAAACCCTAAACAACAGAATATTCATATGAATCTAAAACTGTATCCCGAGAACATAACATGGGGTGCATGTTGTCAATAAACTACCAGGAGGCAGAATCCTAAGTGGACTTATAATGACATAATTTGAGAGTGAATGGGACAAAAACAGGTTGTTCATGCATAGGGTTAGTATGGTTTTTAGTTAGTAATATTGTTATTCGGTGCATAGGGTTGGCATGTTTTTTAGTTAGTAGGGTATCATGCTCAGAATGGGTGTTACATGCACAAGAATGTAGCAAACACACAGTTTGAACACATAACTTAGAGAATGACATATTTTACCAGTCAGAGAATAAGTAGCAGTCAACTTAAACATGTAGTAAACAAGCTTATTACTTCCAAATACTTGCATTAACTGTCGACATCCAGTTAGGATCTCCTAGACTAAGAGTTTATGTTTGGGTGTATGCATACTGATTGAAGATAACCAAAATCTGTAATTATCTAGTTAGGATCTCCTATGACTTAGCATGAGAATTGTAAAACCTTCCTCAGACCATCATATGAAGAATAATCAAAATAAGCAAATACAAGGCAACGCACATCGATTGACACCTAAAACTACAGAAACAAAACCCAAGCCCATGTATTCAAAAAAACAAAATCCACTGAAAGGGGATAAATCATAACAAAAAACTAAACACATTTGTGCTGCTCCAAAAAAAGGTGTATAATTCTGACCTGATAGTGCAAAATGTAGGGTATTTGATATCGTTCTCAACTCCAAAGAGGCCCTTGCAAGTGATAAGAAATTGTTTCGGCTATGAACGCAAGATAGTTAGGTCAGAACAATTGGGACTCAGACATCTAGTAAATTCCAGATCGTGTGTCCAATGTATACAACACCAAATAGATGCATACATAAGAACATATGTGTGTGTATAATTTATTATCACAATGATACATAGGTATATGTTCTTCACAAATACTTGAAATATTTATCTGAATTTCTGGCAACATTATAGTCAATAATATTGAAGCTATCAAATTAGTTCAAGAGTTGAGCATTGTTACCTGCAATAAGTGGTTGAGATCTTGTTAGCTTAGAGGCCAATGTCCGTTGGCTAATGTAGTGTTCTTCTTACAGCCAAAAATATTGCCATAGGGTAATGGGTACATACCAGAAAAGTATGAGATATATTACTAAGACTGAGTTGGGGGTATTATCCAAACAAATAAGGACAAAGGATAAAATAGCAAAACCATGAAAAATAAAGAAACAATCACAACTGTTAATAGGTCGTAGCTCGTTGGGTATCATCATAATTCTATCTCATAACACCACTAAAATTTTTTAATTCTATCTCATAACACCACAACACCACTAAAATTTTATAATTCTATCACATAACACCACTAAAATTTTAGGGAAATTATGCAACTAGCAAAATAGACAACCATTGTACAACCTTGACATACACAGGCTGATGGTTACCTCTCACTGTTGACATTAATTATCTTACAAGCTATGCATGTATCCTTCTTAATTTTAAAACTTAATGAGATTGCAGCAAGCAATAACAAAACAACTCGTGACCCCAGTTTTGCTTGCAGCAGCCCGCAACAGACTTCTTAGCCATGGGTAAAAAAACTGATTCAGTTTCACTACTTTCCAAACATCACATTATTGCAAGTATGCCAATGAAACCAATGTGTGAGATGGGCTCGTTTAATCGGCATTTCCTAACTAATGTACTAGGTGAACATTTGTTGACAACTGGGCTAAGGCAAATAAACTGACAGCATCTTATAGAGAACATGTCAATGATTTATTTATCAGATTGACCAAGCACAAATGGGAGATATCAAGGGAGCAACACTGACCAACATTGCCCATAAACTGGTGTAATCTGTCCACATGTGTCAAGACAAAATATGCCAGGGATTTGCTGGTTTTCAAAAATTAATTTTTGGTTTTACTTTCACGGTGCAAAAGTATAATGTTGTCCAAGATCTCAAGTGCTCTGAAAAAACTAATAATCCCAGTTCAATACCTCAATTGGTTGATGCAAAACTTGTGTTCTAGTAATGTTACCAGATGGAAATGGCTCAGAATGGACGAAATCGAAAAAAATAAGACCTCCATCCATACCTGTTTGTAAAATCCCGATCGTTGGAGATTGTATGCTCTCTAACACACCTCTTGGTTCCTTCAATCCTAGGTCGTGCTCAGATGATTAATGTTCCACCATTGCTCATTCAATCTGTGGATCTGCTCTATACATTCTCAGTTCAAACAGAACTTGAGATGATGTAGGGTTTAGAAAGACAATTTGGAGATCTGGAGGTAAATTTGAAGGCATATCTGAAATTATTAGGAACAGTAGTGGCATGTTCGTCCTTTCTATTGCATAAGTGAGGGCAACATTGACTTTACACATAGGTTACTGTTGGGTTTGGAATAAACCCACCACATATGGTGGGTTTACAAACCCAGCTCTAATCATGCATAAACCCAAGTTAGTTTCCGAGCCCAAATTACAATCCGACAATCAAACCCCCAAACCAAACGGAGGTTTAGGTTGGTTACTTATTTGAAACCAACCTAAACCCCCGAACCAAACACGCTCTTAAAGTTTAGGGTGACACTTATGTGCCCTTGGGATCCGTGCCCCCAACCCAATCCCGTGGGCCCCGCATTAATTTTAATTTTTTTTTTTCGTTCAAGGTTTTTTTCTCCATGTATAGGTATCACATGTATACCTTCAAGGTATCCATGAAATATCTTTCAGGTATCCCATGGATACCTTGAAGGTGCGCGGTTTGTGAGGTGCGCGCGGCGTGAGCCTATGGGCGCTCGGTTTGTGAGATGTTACAGATTTGTCTTATAGGTATTATAAATATGTACTAAAGATATCTGATACCTGAAGAGTATATGTGGGATACCTTTAGAGTAAATATGAAATACCTATTAGGTGCGCGTGCATGGGCGCGCGTGGGTATCGGGTCGGGTTGGGGGCACGGATCTAACATCTGTGCTCCTGGGGCATATAATTTTTTGCCTAAAGTTTATGTGGGGTGCGAATACATTTCTAATTTTTTTAAGCAAGTACATTTATGACGTTTCAGTTATGGTACAAATACATCTCGAATATTTATATTATGATGCAATTTTGTCATAAACTTCTTTTTATGATTTTTTTTTATTTACATTCTATGAGTTTTTTAATATTTTATTAACTAATTAATTATCTTAATCGAAACATATCTAACCCTAAATCAGTTATTGATGTTTATTTCTTCTAAATTACATTTATAGGATTTTATACTCAAATTGTTGATGGAGACGAGATCACAATAGCTATCTTGAATAAATAGGATTTGATTTGGAGAATTAAGATTGATAGGAAATCAATGAGTTAATTATATCATGAATCAATGTCTTAATTATATTAGTTGATTTATTTAGATTATTCCATATATTCGTACTTATTTGTTATTAGGATTTTTTTTCTTATTTAAGAGATCATTTGTAAAGGTTATCCATTTGATCATGTTTTATTTCGATATTCGTATAGAAGCTACGGATATTCACGTCTTGCATCGTCCTTCTACTGTATCACTTGTTATTTTGAAAATCAAAACTTCATATATATTTTACTATGCTTATAAGGTAAAACTGTTTGAATTTTGAATTAAGATATATTGTTTGTTGTTTGTTTTCATGTATATCATTTTTTTTCATTTCTATACTATTTAAAACTAATAAAACAAGGGAAAATGTTATATTTGTTTTGTCAAGATATTATTCTAAATCATTTCTAAGTTTTGGTGCCAAATATTTTGGACTGAATATATATAATATAACATATAATAATAAACGACTATCAATGTACTCTATTACTCTTGAAAAAGAAGAATTTATGTGTATAATTTTTGAGATAGCAACCAATACTACACAATAATAAATTCAAAATATACAAAACTACACACTTTCAAATTCAAATATCTCAAACTACACATTTTGCACATTACCCACCCCACTAATCACTATTCACGTTTGTCCTTTACCAAAACATTTTCATATAATTTTTTCCACTCCAAATATTTAATTAGATCCGGATAAAACGTCAACTGATCAATATGAGGCCCAACATGCTTCCGTAAAACTAATTAATCCCTTAAAATTCATACATTTCTTTGACTGAAGCAGCACCGGGTGAGATGGTTCGCAACGCCACCAGCTGGAAAATAAGTGCCCCAAACCGTTTTACGAACAACTCCTCACTGTTCAACTTCGACCTTTAGGGAAAATGATCTACAAGTTATCCAGCTCCTTCAACAATTGTTCAGCACAACCTTGGTTCGTTTCCTACACCAGGTGTATAAAGTACTCTTTCTAGGGGATTAACTAACAATACTAAAGACACATATTGAAAGCAAAAGCCTTTCTTTTATTAAGAACTTAAACGAAATATTTATTACTTCAGTAATCTCCTTTTGGGAGAAGAATACTTGTCTAACCTCTCATATGAGATGATGCCTGCACTCGTACACACATAAACTATAAACACTCAAACTATTACAAAGATTTTTATTGTAAGAAAACTCAGGAGAATGGTCAATGTCCTCAGCTTCCTTCAACTCTCGCTATATATAGGCATGAATCCGGACTTGAAAGATAGATTTCAACTCTTGTTTGAACACCAGCTGGCTTACTTCATTAGTGCTCCCATGTGACAGTTGTTGGGGAGTCCTTTTCAGCTTAGTTAGTGCTCGTTGGGGAGTCCTTTTCAGCTTAGTTAGTGCTCGTCCTCTTAATGTCCCGTGACTCAGCCCATGTTAGGTTTGTCGGGGAATCATTTGCTTTTGACTCAGCCCACCATGTGAGGTTGGTTGGGGAGTCCTTTTCTCGTGACTTATCCCATGTTACATTTGTCGGGGAATCTTTAAAAGTTTGGTTTTCATGGTCCCCGAGGGTAACGTTTCTTGTGTACTGGGCCTTTGTCTTTTTCAGACCCATATTCATGTCAGTCGGGTTTGGGTCGAAATCCCTTCCCAAACTTGGGCTCTTTCTGATCCGGGTATGCTAGACAGATTTGATCGATCCATCGTCCAACATGCGCCATATTACAGAATTTCCGGTAAGTTTCTTTACTCGCCGGAATCTTGTTCTCCCAGAGGATCTTTTTTTTGTCTCGAAGAGTTCCTCTGCAAATCCTGTTGTTGATCCAGTCATAGAATTCAATAGGAAAGATCCACTTGCTGAATTCTGAAAAAACTTAAATGGATATTTGACTTTGTCCATTTCTGTTAAACAAACCCAAAGTCCCCATGCTCGCCTTATAGAAGCTTCATCTTCTAAAAATGCTCCTACCAGTATTGGAATTTCTTCTGGTGAAGCTGCCTTTATATATTTTAAGGCATTTCCATCCGGCCTCCTTAGCTTGATGAAATGAAAAACTTCAATAGTCTTTCTTTGCTGGTTTTGGGGATGCACTGATGAAATAGAGCTCCAGAATATCGCCTCTGGATAAATGAGGATTATTTGCCCATGTCTTGTGAACGGCTTCCCTAATCCATTTTGGTAACTTCGAAATTTCAAGGAATCCTGGTGATACGGTATGGATTGAAGTCAACGCTTCAAAAGTATACCATTCTTGAACTTCGTTTGGATGACTTCCTGGTTTCATCCAAACTCTTGGATACTTTCCTGAGATATCAACCACTGTTCTTTCTGGGTTAATTCCCTTTCTAGTAACCAACTTCTCCCATTACCCTTGATAGACCTACATAGGTGTGACACCGGAGTTTCAACATTCGTTACAGTTTGTACATCCTCAAGGAATGCATCACCTGTAACACTTTTGATTATGGTATTTGAATCCATAACCTCCGGGTTAGAGTTCCGTTCTCTAATCACTCCTTTTTGCACCGTAAGAGATGCAGCCTGGAGGATAGGCTTATGCAACGCTTGGAACAATTGTCCCTGAGCGTATTAACATGCTCGTATTAGACCAGAAACGAATCTCTGATCATCTCGTTGAAGTCATCCAGCGACTTTGGCATTGAGACATAACATCCCAAATTCTCATTCTAGACTCTCCAGGTTTTTCCTGAGATGTCTAACTCGTTTAAGGACCTCGTCAGCAACGTGTCCTTCCATCTCGTGTTAAGAAATCTGCAAGAATATTTTCATGAGATTTCACAATGACAATATCATAATCATAATATTGGCATTCAGCTTGCCATTTAAGTAATCTAGCCTTTTCTGGTTTAGATTCAATTTTATTTTTCAGAAAAGCCTTGACACTTGAATTATCAAATTTTCAGGTAAACTTTTTAGCCAGTAAAAAGAGAGGTCATTTCTTGAAAGTCTTTCTGACTGCAAAGAATTCCTTCTCGTTGATATGCCATTGAATTGCTTCTCCATCTGTAAACGGACCACTGCAATATCTGTATGGCACTTCTTCATTTGGTGTTGCTTTCATAAGAACTGTTGCCCACCAATAATCACTGGCATCTGTGTAGAGAACCAGTTCATCCTCGTCTTGAGGTATAGCAAGTTTCGGAAGCTTGCTACAGACTTCCTTAAGCTGCTTAATTCCTTCTCGATGTTCATCTTCCTATTTGAAAACAATATCTTTCTTGAGTAATGGGTTGCATACCTTCCTGTGAAATGCTAGATTGTTGATGAACATTCCAGCAAAATTAACAACTCCGAGAAAACTCTGAAGTTGTTTCTTATCTGTGAGATCATCTGGAAATCCTTGTATCTTTTCTACAATATGACTTTGTAGAATGATTCCAGATTCATTGATTTCAATTTCGAGGAATTCAATCTGTCTTGTAGCAATTTACAAATTTGCCATTTTCCTTCCCAAATTATCAATCAATAGAAAAAAAGAAAAAAAAACTAAATAACATTTAAGTATCTTATAGAACAAGCTTCACATATATCTTACACAATAAGCTATCTTATAATTTATATATAGGAATAGAGATGAAACAAAAGAAGCTATCTTAAATGATATGATTATATTTTAATAATATAATTAAATTTTGAAAATAATGAAAATTAAAAAATTGTCAAAAATTTAAAAATTTAAAATTTAAAAATTTTGAAAATTAGTTTACGACTTTAATATATAAATGTGGAAAATAGTTTTAAAATCTAAATTTCATTTTATGAAGAGTTGTAAAATGTTTAAAAGTTTGAAACTATTATAAAAATATTAAAATAATGATAAAATCTGAAATTAATTTTAATAATAATAATAATAATAATAATGAGGTTGTGAGATTAAGTCTAACAATCTTAAATCAACAAATAAAATTTAAAATTTAATTCAAATATATATGTAATATTAATTGTGTAAGATATAAAAATCAATAAATTGAATAAATTGTTTTAAATAAAAATAATAAAAATATTTGATAAAATTTATTCAAAATTATTTCAAATAAATAGATATAATTAATCTAAAAATTATTTTAAAAAACTATAATATGTTCCAAAAAATTCTGAAAAATGGTTTCAAAAATCAAAGAAATATTGTTTTAAAATTTAAAATTAATTTGAAACCTAAATTTATAAATATAAACTAAATTGTTATTGGAATAAATATAATGCTTTTTGAACAAATCCATCTAAAAACAATGCTAAAAATTATTTATAAATTCTAAAAATAATTATAAGATATAAAGGAACAAAAATATGAACAAAACATATTAGTAAGTATAATTAATCACTTCTTAATTATTCATAAATTAAAACTCACAAACACAAAACTATTATTATATTATGTTCAATTTCATTTTCATATTTAATTGTTGAATATTGATGTTATCAATAAAAAAAATATTGATTTTTACAAATTTTAAAATAATAAGATGCCATGGATAATCTTTTAATATAACAACTTCATTATATTATTGCAAATCGTATATGTTGTCATAATATATAATAAACCACGCATTGCGTAGGAGTACTACTAGTCTATACTATATATTAAAGCAAGAAAGTTGGTAAAAATTACAAGATTGTCATTTTCCCGCCTAAAAGTGTCATGTCAATAGAAATAAAAAAAATAAAAAAATAGTAAATCTTACTTGATAATCTATTTTTTAATAAAAAAAAATCAATCTTACTCTAGAAGCTATTATATAATCTATATCTATACTATATATAAAATGAAAGAAGTTGACAAATTTTACAGATTTGCCATTTTCCCTCCCAAACTATCAACCAATAGAAAAAAAGAAAAAAAACACTAAATAACTTTTCAGTATCTTATAGAATAAGTTTCACATATATCTTACACAATAAATTATCTTATAATTTATATCTGTAGCGTCCCGGATCAAAACGAGCATAATTGATTAATTAAATATTTAAACCTATGGTTTAATAATTATGTGCGTATGTTTTAATTGTTTAATTTATTTCGTTCGTTTCAGATACGTGTTTTAAAGCGAGGTTTAGATGGATAATTTCATTAGACGTGGAACATAGGATATTTATATATCATTAGATGTGTACCGAGAAAACGAGAAGTTAGAAATGAACTAGAGGTCAATCGGAGACCTGTAGATCGAACGGCGACGAAAATGGCAAAATCCGAAATTTCGATCGGAAAATCGGAAGAATATTATCGATGAATAGTAACTCGGAAAAGTCAACTCGTTAATAGTGCCAAGATATTTTTGGATGAATAGTGATTTCCAAAATCTATAAATAGGGCCACCCTCATTTCATTTTTCACCATTTTTCCGAACGAGCCGAACGCGCCGAAAACGAGTAAGTCTCTCTCTCCTCTCTTCTCTCTTTCATTTTTAGATTTTTGGTCGACAGAGCCACCGCCGGCGCGGCGGTGCCGCAGCCGGCCGGTGGCCGAAAAATTTCAACATTGTCGGAATCAGACGATTTTCACACACGACGTTCGTCTCGACGAGATGAATCTAGGATAGGCCTCGAAATTTAATTCCGATTTCTCGTTTGTCGGAAAATGGCAAAAAACAGCCACAAAACCCTAATCCTAACCCTTGATCACCCTTTTCTCTCTCTTCTGTTTTTTCTCTCTCCAACGCGCCGGAGAAGCTGCCGGAGGTTGCCGGAGGTGAGGATCGCTTGCTGGAGTGCCGATGCCGCCGTGGGTGGTGGCGCTGGAGAAGGACAGTGGCTATTTATATGTGTATGCATGCATGTGTGTGTGATGTATGGTGTGTTGGTGTGTGTGGATGTGCATGCTGTTGGAGGCGGTGCCGGGGGACGCCGCCATGAGGGAAATAACGGCCGGCGATAGGAGGTTGCCGGTGAGGTGTCGGAGGGGGCAGCCGGCGACTCGTGGACGCCGGCCAAAGCTTGGCAGTGAGGGTGTGTGTGTGTATACACCATACGCTAGGTGTGGGTGTGTGCAACTATGTGCGTGTGTTTGTGCGGTGGTAGTGGTGGTGGCCGGCGACGGGGAGTCGTGTGACAGTGGTTGGTGGTGGTCGCCGGCAGCAGGAGGCCGCTGGCCGGAGCTGGGAAATCGGTGTGTGTGTTTGAAAATGGGTGCGTGTGTGTGTTCAAGCATGTGTGTATAGGCTGTGTTAGTGGTTGGGGTTGGCCAGAATAGGTGACCGGGGACGGGGAGTCGCCGACCAAGGCTCAGGAAAGGGTCGCCGGCGATGGAAAGTCGCCAGCCGGAGTTTTGAAAATTGGAGTTGGTATTCAAAAATCAGTTTATCGAAGGGTTTTGCGGTGTAATTTTCAGGCACTATTCATGCCGGAATCCGGCGAGGGATGGACGGAGGTGGTAGCCGGTGGTGCAAGGTGTCCGGCGAGGTAGGTGGCGACGGTAGGAGGCGGCGCCGCCGCGCCGGGCGATACCGGGAAGGTGGCGCGTTGATCAGCCACGGCGCCGGCAACCTGGGAAGGTGCTGGCCGAGTCTTGCATGGCTGCCGAGAAAACTCGGCAGCCGCCGAGTCCGCCGAGGAGTGCTGCCGAGGCTGCCGAGCTGAGTTGCCAAGAAAACTTAGCAGCCGCCAAGCCGACGTGCGCCCGTCGCGCACGCGACGCCGTTTTTCCGATCCGAACTCCATTTTCTCCACCGTTTGTCTTTTTTGAGTTATTGCCGACGAGACGTCGTTGACCTAGGTCCGTGGGCCTGGTCAAAGTCAACCATTTGACCAAAATTACCGTTTTACCCCTAAACTTAAAATGCTCCGTTCGAGCTCGTTTTAACTCCGACCGAGCTCATTCTTTTTTTGTCGTGACCCAATTTTCCTTCTCTATCATCTCAACCCTTTGGACTTGACTTTTAGCTTTGTCTCCAAAATTCCAATCTTTAGATCGATCGATTCATCGCGTATTTAACGACCATTTTCCGACGGACCCTTTTACAGCTTTAATTATAATTTATTAAGGATCTAAGGAACGTCATAACTTGTGTAGGCTACTTGTTGAGTTGAGCCTTGTGATATCGGATCCTTTGGTACTTACTTGTGAAATCTGATCCGTCGGTACTCGTGGTTCACGTGGTAACCACCGAACAAGGTGGGGGTAATTTCTATCTCTTTATCTGTTTACAGTTTTCCCTATTTAAATGCATGATTGGTGGAATACTAAATGTTGTGATTATATGCTATGATTAATGTGTTCATGCATGGTTCTTCTGTCGTCCCTTACTATCTTCTACTACTCTGTTGAGGTTTGGTGAGCCTCTTGAAATGCACTAGCGGTATTGAGACCGTTATACAGGGATAAGACGGGAAATAACCGCACCTGAGATTTGTAAATGGACAGAGGTCCATATTTATATGAAGAGACAGAGGTCTGCTTCATATTACGGGGGAACAATGATACCCGTATTGCGGGGGAACTATGATACCCGTATAATAAGTCAGGGAGTACCCGCACTTGGGGTCAATGGGGAGTACCCGTCTTCGCTGCAGATATGAGCGCTAATGGGTCAATGTGTCCATAAAGGTTTCTCTTAAGGGCCCGTTCACTTCGGATGTCGGGTTTGTTAAGATTGTTAAAAGTGTTGGGCTTTTACTGTTCATCAAAGACAAAAATGGGATAATTTGGGTGTTTGGTATGTAGGTTTTGTGTTAGGTTTAAGTTAATTTTGATGTTTGCTTTGAAGGATTATGGGTTTGTAAATGTGGGTTTAATTTATTTTTGGTGTTTGCTTTGTGGGTTAGGACTGATAAAATTTATGAAAAGACGATTATGCCCTTACTTATAATAATTCAAAAAATATGAATTAAATAAAAGATCAATAAAACATTTGATAATTATCCCAATTTGGGGGAATTCATCTGGAAGGCTACTGGAAGTACCAAGTCAGTGAAGAAATACGCAGCTTCACTGTTTTACAAACCTAGGGATCGAATCAAACTCACGAATTAAGGCTTGAGAGATATGTCTGAAGCTTGTTTCGGTCAATATGATCTTCGAAATATGTGGATCTAAGTATGGGTTCTTCGATTTGTTGACAATGCATTCAATTCATGATATGATTGGGGACTCGAATTTTGTATTTTGTTTGCAGAATGTGTGTGAATGGACAAATTGGTTTGCCTTCTAATAAGGAAAATACGAATACTTGCACATCTTCTTCCATCTATTATTGTAGTAATGTAAATGCGTCTAATATGTAAAGTTGGGCTTATAGATTGTCAACCCAAACGTTGAAGATAAACGGCCAAACATATATTGGAGATTTCGTTTCTTATTTGCTTCATTAAGTTGATGGGTTCTTTCTTCATTATAATGTCGTTTGCTTATTGATAGTTTAGTGTGTTTTTCTTTCTTTAGAAATGTATTTTTAGTTTGGTATTGAAACAAAGAAGTCAAGCACTTAGAATTAAAGAAAGGTGTTTAGTGTCATGTATTTACATAGACTATCATGATATAAGAAGAGAGAAAACTTTTGGATATTATTCAGTTGATTATATTGTGGAGATTTTTGAATTTGCAATTGTCGATGGCTTTCATGCATTTATAAGCCATGTACTTCAAATGGATCATTCATGAGTGTTAAATCTTTGTGCGTTAATTTGATGACATATTAGGTTCAAAGATTGCTTCATTTCAATTACAGGGAAGAGAGCGTGAAATTCGTAAGGTTTGGACCGTCACGGGAAATCCATTGGTCTTGGTTGCTAAGGGTCACGGGATGTCGAGCAGGTATTACATATTGTAGCTGAACAAATCAAGAATTTCAAGGACCATTTCGCATTTACTTAATCGTCGAACATCACATGGTCTTGCCTTGGGTTTAAGAGAGAGTCATCTTTCTTGGTTTGGGTAATCTTTTTACATGTAGAGTTGATGTGATTTTATAATTGTTGCTCTTTAATCAAGTCTTCATAAGCAACCTTGTTGAATTTCTCATTGTTACGAGTTCGGAATAATTACATGTGTCCTACAAACAATGAATGCATTATCGAGTCATCTTGATTGTAAGATAAAAAAGTTGAAGGATATTTGGGTGATGTTGTATAGTTGTCATTTACAATGGTGGAAACATTTGTTTGTTCTCGTAATCCACTCATATTCTTTTGTCGGAATGTAGTTCAAGTTCTTATTACCAAAGAGAATGTGGTAGGACTTCGAATGTCAATGAGGTAAGCTCTAGTAGTTGACATGTCATTCCAATGCATATCCAAACTTCCGGGATAATAAAAAATGTAGGAGACGTTGTTTTAAGGCTTGTCCTTTTCGAGGGGTATGATTATCTACTTGAGTTTTTACATATTTGATTAATGTCATTTCATTTTGTGTATTTGTAATTTGTATTGGGCGTTGTTGGTATAGAACGAATCGTGTGGTGTATTCATTTGGATTGAGCCGCCGCTTGAGGGTCGTGCTAGAGAGGTTGCCCTAGATTGCATTGACAAACTTGGACGATGACAAAAACTCGTGAATAAAAATATAAGAAGCAAGCAAGAGTTACTTTTGTAGTGTGTATCTTATTTTTGATACTCTCCATGTGGTCGGTTCAAAAGTTGAGGTTCCACAACAAGAACGAAATTTATAAGTTGTAGTACATTGCACCTATTACTTCATAATAGGAACCAGATTTGCATGCTCCAAACATGTTAGCTCTCCATGGATATTACTACTTCATCTTGGTGGGTTGTCTACAACGATGTTTATAACCTCATGTTTAGTCATCACTCTATATTCCATTCGTGATCATGAATTTTGTAGTCGGTTATATAACATTTGTATGAATGCTCTAACATTTGGTTTCAAATTAAATCTGGTGAGCATAAATTGCACTGACTGTCAATGTAGCGTTGAAGTGTGATCATAATTTGGATGGGGGTAGCCAATGTGTTAATGTAATATGTGGGTTACTTGATACTTTTGGAATACAAACTTCTATTGAAATTGAGGCTCAAAATTCACATCTCCTTATGACAATCTGTTCTAACAAGGTAATTATGTTAAATTTGTTTGATAAAATATGTCTTAGTTAATTGTAATTTTTTACTGCAATGAAGGCAAGAGTAGCATGTATAATGGCATAGATATGAAACAACATATTAATTAACTTCACAACTACAAGCGTCATCATTTAACGGTTCCACGTAAGTTCCGAATATGATCGAAGACAGTGTCCAAAACAGCCAACTTTTGATGACAAGTTGCACAAAAAGACTAGGAAGATGTTTAGAGCTCTATGGGTACAAAATAGGATGCTCTAACAGAGGCTACAAATGTTTGCAAAGTTTCGATCCTAGCAAAATAGTATATGTATCAATAGGCCACATGTACATATGAAATGGATAGTTTATAAAACAAACAATTTAGCAGCATCGATTGGTGGCTTCTTGGTGCTCGATGGGAAATGGAGATCCCAGTCGTCCATAACATCTGCGTCAAAGGGCTCTTCCTTCACGACGAAAGGGATATCAATGCTTGATCCTACCTCTCCAAGTAAAACATCACCGGGTGCATGATTGATGATGATCCTGGACCACGCCTCATAGTTAGGGAACCCACATTCCCTAAATAGCCTTTGTCGTGCCGATTCCTGTGAGATGATAAGAATTATGAAGACCTATTAGATGTAATCAAATATACATATATTTATATATATGTTGATAAGAGTGTTTAAAAATAATAGCAATGAATAAGAATTAAATAATGTCCACATAATGGATAGTGTATCATGAAAAGTAATGCTATTTTTGCATAAGTGTGTAACATTATGGTTAATACCTTCTTTATGAAGTGCCAATACTCAACACCTATGGCTATGCGGTTCGTTTTCTTGTTATACTTCACCCCAATATTTTCATTGACATAGACGACAAACTCCTTGTGTATAGTGTGATGTTGCTGGATATGAAAGTCTTGATGCTCAAATCATTGAATCGATCTGAGCCCGTATCTCTCCTCATTTACCTTGCCAACTCACAACATGCAGTAGTAAGGGTCTTCGAGTCTTTAACATTGTGTTGCACGCAAGTATTCGAAAATCTGGAAATGATTTCTGCAGCCTCATCATAGGTGAAGGTATGATAGATATTTGCGAGCGATGGATTTCTTTTAGGCATGATCATGCGCAAAAGGTTAATATAATTCAGGTATAACAAGATATATCAGATTTTCATTTATTTAAGTTCATTGATATAAGGTGCAAATGAGTTGCTAACTCTTTAAAATCTGATATATTAACAGTAACTATATATCACTTTCATTTCATTACATACCATTACTTGGTTAGATCAAGGAAGCATGTCATTGTATACCATGTCATACTTGAAGACTAATAAATTCAAATGTCATTAAATAATTTGCATGCATACTGTTATACTAATCACGTGAAGACTAAGCTTGCATTCTATGTAGGCTTGGTATTCTATTATGAGAATATGTGTAAGAGGCTACATGCATGTTTCCAATGTTTGAATCAAATTATTAAATCATATAACTTTTTGGACTTTTATGGCTTGGAGTCATGTACAAGAGGAATACACATATTAGTAAACCACTTTTTTACTAGCATGAAAGCACGTTTCTCCAATTAAAAGGTGTACCCATGGATAAGCCAAGAACTATTTAAGTCAACAAAAGATGGTTTTTAAGGGCCCACAAATAAGATAGGTATCAATTCATTAAATTAAATTGTGTGAAGATTCAACACCCTTCTGTGGGCATAAATATGTGTTTATATTACACTTGGAAAAATTGAGAGTGTGAAGGAATATCCTTTCTTGCATAAATAGCATATTAAAATAACTTAAAATTCTCTTTCAGTTCATTACTTTGTGTGCTTCTTATTCATTACTAGAACTATTGTGAGGAAAGAACATTGCTTGAGGCAAGATGACTATATTTATTATGGTCTGGAATGGGATGTGAACGTTATAACTTTTTTCATTGAGGTCCTTGCCGATCAAGCAAGGATGGGAAAGTTCACCACCGGAGGTAACAACAAATATGCACTTCAAACAACCCAATATGTTGTTAACAAATATACGAATAAAGAATTTGACCTAAAGGAATGCGTGAAGCAAGTGTGTTTGCTCCGACAGAGACATTCAACTTTCTTAGCCATCATGCTTCATGATGACGTAGGATGGGCCTTGGAGATCGGCCCAATCAATTGCAATGACGAGACTTGGGATGATATTATCAATGTAAGTGATTATTATCACATACTCTTCGTCATATGTGTTATACATCATCTTGCTCCTACAATGCACTTATATACCATTGGGTTTTTGATCATATTTTGCCTTCTCATAGGCCGATCCGTTTGCATGTGCCTATGCAAGATCTGGTGATCCTCACTGGAAAGATTTGCAAGTGATATTTGGACCTCCTAATGTGACCATTCCGGCCCTACCACGAGTCGGCCCCAATCATGATGTGATTGTCATCGATGATGATACCCCCTTTAGACCTTTCATAATACATACACCCCATTAAATGAAGTGATAGAAATATCAAGTGATAAGTCTGGATCCCTATCTACCAACTTTTGGAATGAACTGGGACCGTGTGGGAATTCTTCAGATGATGATGGTTCTATTCGATCTTCGTCTCTGAAGATGGAGATGAGCTCATCCAATCCACCATCCAGATCGAGGGGTAAAGGGAAGAAGTTTGGGGATAATCTTTGCATGAATTTGTATGGGCCCTCGTATGTTTCCATTTCGTCACACACCTCCTCGAATGCGAAGAAATGAAGTGCGTTGTGAATGGCCACAACAAGTGCTGGAGGGTGAATGCAAGTCGGAACCATGGTGGGTTTGTTTGATTGCTTTGAATGTGTGGTGAAATCTTGAACTTATTTTGGATACATTTTCTGCTCAGCTTGTAATTTTTTTAACTTCTTTTTTCACTTGAGGTTCGATGGCAATGTTAGGAAGATGTTTTCCAACAAAGTTTTCCAAGTAGTCGATCCTCATCTACGTTAAAACTTGTTGCAATGTGGTGTTGTAGTTTGTACTTGTATTTCAAATTATCCTTGTGTTATATTAGTTTTGTTGAAAACTAGTTCAATGCCTTGATGTTATTGTGATTTTGTGTTCCCCCCATTCGTGAAGTCGTAAACATGTGGAAGAATTAAAAAATTTGGTAATCAATGATTGGTTTCAAAAATGGGATATTATGCAATGTGGGACCCACAACCACTATGGTATTTTGCATAAGAATGTGATGTTGGGTATAAGACAGCTAATAATTTTTCCAGAATTTGAATATTTTGGTATTGAAAGTTTTGGTGACTACATCAAGAATGAGTTGTAACTTTCAAGTACATAACAAAATTAAAATTACATTTCATATCTAGAAAATTATCCAAAATATTACAATAATGGATTCTTTCCGAATATTTAATGCAGTAAATAAATATTGACTGCGCATGTCTTAGATTACAAGGTTTAATAATACTAATTAAATATTACAAACGAAGTGTTACTAATTAATATATTACATTCACATACAAAAGTACTGCTCGTACATCTTAGCAAATGCCTCATATCTTGTCCGTAATATCCTTAACCAATACAGTTCTTGCATCATCGGGTATGCTCATAAAAAAATCCAAGTCACATTCGTTGTTGTATAAGTACCGAGCAACGTGCACTCGAGCCTCTAAGCATGAGAATTCAAAACCTTCAAGCATTTTATACACTTTTTTCTTTTGCTCAGACAACTCTAAATTTGTTTGTTTCCGGTTGGCAATCTCTCCTATCTTGCTAGCAATCTCACCCATGTGCGCATCATTTTGCTCACAATATTCACTTACCTTCAAGATGAATGGGTCTTCATCCATAGTTTCAATTCTTCTACACTTGGACTTCCCACTTCTTTTGGAGGTGTTAGAGCTTGAGGCATGACTATTGACGGGTGTGAAAGCGGTTGACGACTCCTCGTTGTTATTCGGAGTTGACTTTGGTGAGACTTTAGTAGGCGATGTGTTACCGATGTTCAAGAAATCCTTCATTGCATCAGCAAAACCTTGAGCATCGACTCCAGTGGCCCGATCCTTTCCAAATATCTCCACCCAGTCATTAAAAATGGTCACGTCTTGAATCGCATTGTTCTCACATTAGGGTCAACCTGCTTGATGAAATTTTGGTGATGACATTTATATATTTTGGGTGACATTAAAGTTTTAAAAGCTTGAAATGTATATAAAATTGCGCTAGTGGGGCGTTTATTACCATACCTTTATGTAGTTCAACAAAACCTCTTCTTGTAAGTCTATTATGAAATTGGCATTGAGCCCGATGCCACTTATTCTGAACATTAGAGACAAAGAGTTGTAACTTTTCTTCCAAGAATGAATTTTACTAGGAATATGTGGCTCGACCTTTAGGTCTGTCCCGGGAAAACGCTGGGCCAAGTATTACTCCAGTAGATTTAGATAACCCGTCCTAAATCCATTGTCAGACTTATAACCTTTAGCAACCAACTCTTTCAATGTTTCGATGAGCTATTGCTCCTCATTGAGGCTCCAAGTCCTTCTTGATTGTGTTTACGACTTTCCTCTTGAGATCGAATTCTTGTTGCTCATGCCTAAGTACAATTTCACATGTTCAGTATGTGAGCATAAAAAGTTGTATTAATATGCGTTATATCAATTGGCATAGGAATACACATGTTGATTATATGTCCAATGCAAAATAAGAGGCAATGTGTGACTAATAAGTCCAAAAAAGGCACACACATCGATTAAGGTACAAATTGAAAATTTCCTAAAATGAAGTGACAACACACAACAGCTAAATTGTTTGTTCGCAAATGATTGTTTTTAGATACATACAAGACTACAAATTCATACTGGTCCATATTTCCGATGCTATGTTATCTTTCCATAATGTCCAACCCGGTGAAGACTCAATTTGGTCAACGTAGCCAGTGTCTGTAGGAGGTATAAAATTTGGATCACTACAAATGTCAGGCACGTCAGTTTCAAATGGATCGATGGTTGCATTGGTGCGTATGAAGTTATGAAGCAAGCAACAAGTCAAAATGATATGATTTTGTGTTTTGATCGGATAATAAGAGTTGCTCCTAAGAATGCCCCAACGAGCTTTCAAAACACCAAAGACACGTTCTATGACATTACGGGCTCTAGCATGCATCATGTTAAAAAAAATTGAGGAGTTTGAGGTGTGTGGGATATATGATTCCATTCTTGCAAATGATATCGTACACCCCTATAGGGTGCTAGAAATCCATTCTCATTTGTGTATCCTCCGTCACACAAATAGTAGTTGTCTGTTATAGAGAAGTAAACATTTGGGAATGAGACGACGATCCTAATAAAATGACAATTATAGGAACCATGTCCAATTATGATTGGACAAGGGATAAAATTTAATTTGGTAAAATAACCTATATATTAAGTGGATGTGTAGCCATCAAACAATAAACGGGTCATTTGAACATATACATTTTAGAACAGTCATAAAACTATGTAATATGCTTTTAAACAAAATATGGTGCATATAGGTAAAAAAATCTAAGACTAGCATGATCCACTAAACAGTAATTACGTACATTATGCAATTCGACATTTTTGAAAAGCATTTTATTGTCAACTACAAATATCTTAATGCATATCCAAGACGACAATTCATGCCAATTACATGCCTCTATTTTCAGTCATATTCACAATGCATATATAACTGCACCTTTAAGAGCATTTGTAGACTAAAACAACAACATCATTATGTGACAGGAACTTTAGTGGGAAGTACCATGTTTATTTTGCAAAATGCCAATGTAATTGATTATTAGTAAGTTGTAATAGAAGATGTTTGTCTCCAAACCTGATAGGGGTTGCAATTGTCAGCGTTCTCACCAATGTGTCCGAGGAGGAGCTTCTAAGTCTACTCAATCTGCATCCAAACAGAATTACACTTGTAATTAATTTTACTGTGATATATTGTCTGCTCCATTATAACCTCATCATAGGCTACGTACCTGCTGATATTGAAATCTGATCTGTTGTTTTAATTGCAATGCTTGCAATTCAATGACTATGGTTTTGTTCCGATAATGGATCCACATGGTAATTCATGGCAAGGAAAAGACGTATATATTAATGTTGGTGTATTTGTAAGAGAAGACAGAAAAATTTCTCCATAACACATAAGATAATAGTTTGCAAGGTATATTCACAACATATCAGCATATTTTAGGATGCTCTCACAGAAATTGTGCCTTCACGACCACTAGCATGTAGATAGATTATGCAATTAAACAGAAAACAGTTACTTAATACAGGGTCACTTAGAAGCTTCATAAATTGCAATGTCAAGCACAAATATCATCTTTATATCATATATCTTATAAAACAATATCAATGATATATTATGTTCCCTAACAAGTATCCCTTAATGAAGCACAAATATCCAAGATTATAATCTGCTTGTAATCAGAAATTACTGGTATGTCGATTTTGTTGGGAATATTATTAATTTTGAAAATAAGAAAAGGTAAAAACATAAGTCAAGCCGATGCAAACCATACTCATCAACATGAAAGTCATCATTTGGTTTATAATGCTACTTAAAACAGAATGAGATAAGATGGAAACATGGATTTCTCAACAGATGTATGAATGAATTTACCTTCAGTTTCTCAATACACGGTCACTTACTCCTATACACAATATCCTAGCCACTTCAAGATTACTATGCTCACAGTTTATTCTCCATCTTGTGAGCACATTATCAAAGTCCGTTCTTCAAATCAGGGGTGGATGATCTGTAGGGGCAATATTAATCAGTATTATTGAGACAAAGCATTCTTATAACATTGTGAAACTTGTCCTTTTTCCTCTAAAATATTAACAGCCGACTACACGATGATGTTTTCTTATTCCACATAAACTGAATCAAGAGACCTCTTCCTTCTGCATTTTTGGAGTTCAATTGCAGTTCATTTTTAAGCAAACAATGTTATTGCCACACAATGCCCGACGAAATCAGTGGCGTTCAAGAGAGATCATTGACAGAGGGTATGCACACTATCTAGAATAGTAAAAAAAAAATTACACAAACAACATATATTAACTAAAACTTGAAATTTTTTGCGATTAATAATTACAACAAAAATATATTTATTTAAACTTTGTGGCATTTCAAGAGATTTTTACCACATATATTATATATTAATGTTATTGAATATAACAAAGTTTACATTTTTTGAAATCTCTTCTCATATGCAACCTACTTTGGAAAATCAAAATTAAAGAAAATTCAACAGTAATAGTTTCACCATACAGAATGTTAACCAAATAAGAAAAAAACATGTTTTCTTGAGTATGAAGCTGTGCAGAACACATCCAAAGATGGCAATTTACAAGCACTTGTTAGATGTAAATGGAGCACAATACAATGTAAAAGCCAACAACAAATTACTGCTGATTGCCAAGATGAGATGATATGAATAACATACTTATAAAACAACATCCATAAATAGACTAGGAAAGAACATATAGAAATATGCATAATAAGCCAGAAGTTTGCGACTATTGTACAAAACTATAACTAGGTATGAGATATCAAAATATCATGTCAAATATTACATATTGCTTAACAGTTATCTTGAGCATGTGCACAATCATCATTGATGATATTATGATTGAAATCAGTATCCAAATACACATAAACAAGAATAAGATTTCCCATTTAGAGTCAGCACAGTACAAGCACAACAACCAATAAATTGAAAGTGGAAGAAACTGAAGTTTCCTTTGGTGTTTGAGATGAAGGGATTCATCTTATATCAATTTAGTTGAATCATTTTCTCTACTTAAAAAAAGAGAACTAACAAACATAGAATGAAAAACAACCAGAGAGTGGAAACCTGAAGGAGATCACACAGTTTGATGTGATTCTTATGTCAAGAGACTTTTACTGCTTGTAAAAAAAATTACAGATTCACTCAATATTACATGTAGCAGTTGGAAAGACTCTTCAGATAACCTTACAATCTTATAAGAACACAAAATATATAGTTTCACAACAGAACTAAAATGTACGAGATAACGAGAAAGACATAAGTTAACGTGTAATGAAGAAACTGGCTGATAGGTTTATCCATAAAAGACCTTAAGCTAATTAAGGTAATTATTCTACAGCACAAAGGAGGAAAACTTTTTGCATGAAAGTTTATCCTGTAGACCAGGTGAAAACAATAATTTATCCGATGCCAATTGTATAGTAGAAACAAAGTGTGTAAGTTATGCTTTGATCAAGGATGTTTTTATGGAGGCAAAATTCGCATGAAAAATAAGTCATGTAGACAACAATGTAGGAAATCTTAATGAGGAGAATGAAAAATAAATTGCACAAAATAGTATGACTCAGTTATGTAAATTTGACTTCGGAATTGTAACAAGATTGATCTGTTCTTATACTTGTAGGTTTGAGGTTTAAATTTTCCAAATTTGTCTAAATTATAAGAAAAATTATCAGATTGCATGATTATAGCCATTACTCTAATAACTATCAAAGCTCGATTAGAAACCTTTAAAAATATTGTGTAAAAGAAAGGACAATGTAAAATAAACTGGGACTGAGAATGAAAGATGTAAATTTTAATAAATAAATTGGTCATTAACCATTTCACTTCACCATAGTTCGATTAGACATTTAAATAAACATCTTACCTACGATCGAATATCTGACTATCCCTACCAGCTACAGCCTTCAAACATCGAAACCGCTTTCGTGGACCACCGAAACCGCCACCTGCAATGTAACTACTTTCAGAGCCCTATCCCAATCAAAGAAACAAATAAACCAACCAATATGCTTATTAAGAACAATCTGAAAATGTTCACCTACTAAACCCTAGTTGTCAGATTCAACCTATCATCACAGGACTACTGTATATGCTATCATACCTCTCTGATTTCCTCGCCCGATGGTTATTTTGATACTCTTTCAAGTGCGAAATGTTCCAAGCTATATAGGTTGAATGGCCCTAAATAGGAACAATGTCGTTGCGGGGCTGCGAGTAATCGTCCACCATTTGTTCAAACAAGTCGTCGCTAAGAGTGGTGGGCTTGAGAAGAATCGTCAATGGGGAGGACCTGCAGATGAGATGAATCGATAGTTGCAATCTTGAAATCGCTATGGCTTGCAGATGGGTGGAATGTCAATGGGAGGCTAGGGCTTGGTCTTCGAATTTGGGGTTCCTATTTCATTTATATAATGACAATCATGTAATTACTAGAAAAGTAAGGGTATAACAATTATTTTACAATAAAAAAGTGAGGGCATTTTAGTCATTATTGTTCATACAAGGATAAACCCACCAAAATTGGGGGGTTTATAAACCCAGTATTTATCACACCTTAACCCATGTGTAAGACCGGGCTCAAAATCACAAAACCCGGGCCCAATACTTATATCCGGGCCACCAACAAACGAAGTGAACATAGGTTTAGGTTGGTTTATAAACCCAAACCAACCTAAACCTATGAAGTGAACACCCCCTTAAATCAACCTCTTTGATAAAGTAAAATAATCAACATATGAGAGGTTATTCATCTTTTGTTAAAATCAATTAATTGAAAATGATATAAAAATCAAACGATTTTCAAAATGTATTTTACATTAATTTATTTGGATGGTCAGAAAAAAAAATTAATATATTTAATAACGCTGAAATTTTTAGCTCTTAATTTAATTGACTTCATCCTTAATGTCACTAAAAATATACACAAATACAAAATGCGTGTTTCAATGCATAATGATGATGAAGGAAATTCTTACAACTAAAGAATTAAAATTTAATTATATTATTGTGTTTATCGATTTTTTTAAATTCTACACACTAATCATTTTTCCTAAAAAAACATAATTTATCAACTTTTTTTTTTCATTCTAAAAAAACTGACATGACAATCATGGAAAGAAATACATCATTATTGATGTTTACTTGGATCTGATTTTGAAGTCAGATTTTTAGTTGAAAAAAGAAATTCGAAGAAGCTAATGAATCTATATATTCACTAAAATTCTACAAAAGCTAGTTAATCCATATATTGAAAATTTTGATTTGTGGAGATGATTACAATTAGGGTAATTCAACAACAAATGGTGATTATAAGAAATATTTTAGAAATTGTAGGTTGAGTTTGATTAATTGTTTGTCAATTATTAGTATTATTGGATTTATTTATAGATTCACCAAACTATAATTTTAAAAACAAAAAATTATATTACTAAAATTCTTTTAACAAATAAAAAATATTGTGCATCGCACTGGTGGATACTAGTTATAATTAGAAAGAAAAAAAAAGTTACATGCTATTGCAAATTAAAGGACTAAAAATGAGTTTTTTTTAAACATATGAGACTAAAAATGAAAAGGTGGAAAATATGACTAAAAATCTAGATGATCATAAAACCATTATTATTATTATTATAAGGGTAATTGCCACAAAAATTAGTTCGACCTAAAATTATAATTTTAACTTTACTTTTGGTTATTAACAAATTATTATGACTTTTAATGTCTCGTGTTTTCGTAACTAATGGTAGATTTCGGACACCTCAAAAATCCCCAAATCTATACTATTAAAAGAAGAGTTTGACTCTCTTCAGTGTTGACAAGTGACACTTCCCAAAAATGACAAGTGACACTCTCAAGTGTTGCCACTTGAGAATAAGATGTTGAAGACATTATGGAGTACTACTGTGAGGAAATTTCTAAATGCATCTACAAGATAACATGTAGCAATGTTGAAGTTTTGATTGACCTGGAGATAATGGTGTTTACATTCTAGAGTTCTTTGAACGAGCCCGAACACTATAATGATATTCGAATTGTAATTTATGAGCAATGACCCTTTTATACATATTATATGTAAGATATACATTTTATATGTAAGATGAAACATTAGTTCAATATACATTGATAACATGTATGGGAAATGTTTGATAGGCTTATGATGACATTGATGTATAATCAAATTGTAATTTTATGAATATGAGTTTGTTACGCCTTCAATATTTTAAGGGAAAAACTATGATCTTTCTTTGTATTTCATATTTTGATATTCATTAAAGTTGATGTAGACTTTGCAAATTTACTATGTAGTATTGATGATTTTGCAGGTATTTATTGTATTAAAATTTGATTTATTTAGATAATGATATGAAAATGATGATAATGTATGAATTAAGATACAACTGACGTGTAAATTGATGAGAGAGTTGCAATGTATCACAATTTTGAGTTGCAATATATCTCAAATAATTCTTTGTTTTCCCTTTCAAAGAATAAATGTAAAAACAAAAAATCAATTTCAACTTATAAATAAATATGGTTCATGTGTATACACACTCATGCATATGATCTGTTAAGAACACTATGAATTATATTCAGTCTAAACAACAATAGTAATCATGTAAAATTATACAAAAGACATGTAACCCGTTATTAAAATTACAATTTTAAAAAAAATTGTGATTTTTTTAGTAATTTATAGGTCAAATAGCTAAAAAAATCCAAACCTTTTTAAGTTTTTGCTATTTTGGCCAATCCTTTTATTTTTGTCAATTCATCCATAATTTTAAGAATTTGTTGTTATTTTGACCAAATCAAGTTTTGAGTCAAAATTAAACTACATGGTTTATATGTGGCTGCCACATAAGTTTCCTTCTAATACACATTATCAAAATGTTAAAAGTAAAAAAAAAAAACCCCATTTCTTATGTCTTCGATTGAAGAAAAAATTTAGCGGACATCTCATTCTTCTTTTACCAACAAAAACTGTTGATGTGTTGTTGCTTTATCTACCAATATTTAATTTATTAGCATAGGATAACAACTATAAATGAAATTTGGTGATGCCCTTGTGAATTATTGGGATTTCATGATGAAAATTGATGCAATTCTGAGTGTTGATGGAGTGTCACTGCAAACCTTGATTACATTAGTTGGTGTCGGAGTGCTCACTCTCTGGCTCATCTCCGGTTATGTCAATGGTTCTAAGAAGATATCTTCTTCAGGCCTCCCTCATCCACCTGGTGTTTTTCTATCCCTTTGATCTCTCTCTCTCTCTGAGTTCTTGTTTGGGGTGACTGGATTTTTGCAGTTAAGGTGTTTGTGGAATTGTTTGTATGAAACTGATTCTATGCATCAAGAATAAATGTTGAAAAGTAAATAAATGTTGTATAAATGTTGTTGGGTCCCAAGTGGTCAGAGATTTAGAGGGGGTGAATGAACCTCTATCGATTTTTCAAACTTTTCAAAAACATATAACTGAATAACAGGTTTCTGTCTCACTTGGAGAACAGTTTCCTGTCTCGAGCAACAACCTGGCCCTTGGCTGAATCAGGTTACTGTCCCGGTATCAGAATGCAATGCAGCGGAATAAACTTGATAGAGTTTCTGATGAAAACCAATTTTCTTTTCCAAGTATGATTTTGCAACACACGTTTTAACAGTATGCTTATAATAGATGCAACAGAATAGATATGCAAGTAAAGCAATACAACAATTAGAATAAGCAGTAAACACGTATGGCTTATAGTGGTTCAAAGGTGGTGTAATCCTTCTACGTCCACTCTACTCCTTCTCTGAGGAGGAACTTCGCTATGGTCAGTTTGCTTTACAAGACTCGTTTTTACAAACCTCTTCCAGAACAAGTTATACATACAAGAATCCCAGATTCCTAGGTCTAAACCCACACAAGGTATACACACTCCCACACAGGGAAAGATAACCTACACAAGACTAATCAAACTTAGCAAGGATATAATCTTATCAACTAAGTACACCAAATAAAACAACCTAGCACACACAACACAATGGTTAAAAGTATATGATTCTTCAACTGGTGAAGCTTGAAGACAGTCGTGAGCTTGAAAGTTCCGATGCTTGGCTTGACCGCTTCTAAAGGTTGAGTGACTGAACTCGAAAGCTTGCAATAATGAAGAATAGTAGAATACTTTGAAGAGCTCAATTTGTTCAATAGTCTTCACAATCCTCTCAACCTTCTATTTATAGATGTCTGGAAAATGTCCGTTGAAGAGAGACATGATCCAAGTTGCAATTCAAAAAGATCTTCAAATCTTCATAATTAATGCGGTGTGAAAGATCAGAGCTTTATAGCACATCCTACTTTGAATCCGCATTAATGGTGCCATACTTTAGATACAGTACTTTGCAGAGCCGCTTTTCACGTGACAGTTTGTCAGTGGCTCTTCACAAACTTCTGTCTACTGGTAATTAATCAGGATCTAATCCTCGTTTTGTTTCCAGCGTTTTCCTCATACTGTATTAAGTAGATTAGGACTTACTGCCTGTTATTCTGTTTGCAGTAGTCACCCGGTTGTGCTTCAGGATTCTATTCCTGGTCAGCTTTATGTTCTTGAATACTTTAATCAGCTTCCTGACTTGCGTATCCTTTTTGATATGCTTCATGTCTTCTGATCAGTTTCCTGTTTCTGAATCTCATTGTCTGCTTCCTGTTTCTGGCTTTGACTAACTTTGTTGACTTCCTTCAATGTTTTCTTAAAAACTCAAAGTCCAGAATCCTGCTAACAGAGTTCTACCTATCTTTCTGGTACTATAGACTTCTTAAAAATACATCTTGAAAGATTTGATAGGCAAACGAAAATCCACTTATAAAACGTGGAATATGGGTACTCTAAAAGTTCATCTAATATTACATTATTTCATCAAAACCTATACAGAAATATCCCAACAAATGTTGTATAAATGTTGTAAATTTTTTCTTCAATTGAAAATATAAGAAGGGGGTTTTTTGTTTTGACTTTTAAATTGCTCAAATTGTTTAAGAAATATAATGAAAAAAGACATTAATCATGGTTAATTAGAGAGAGTTAATATTTTGATGATATGTATTAGAATGAAACTTATGTGGCAGCCACATATAATCCATGTAATTTAATTTTGACTCAAAAATTGATTTAGCGAAAATAACAACAAATTTTTAAAATTATGGATGAATTGACAAAAATAAAAAGATTGACCAAAATAGCAAAAATCTGAAAAGATTTGGATATTTTTAAGCTATTTGACCTAATTTATAATAATGATCACCTTAGGAAATTCCGCACTTGTCTTTCTGATAACAGTGAAAGGCCCACGTGCGTGCAAATTCAAAAATAGTTAAACGAAAAGTGAACGTGGCACTTTTTCATTGGTTGAGCTTACGCACAACAGTCTAGCACCATTTTCTAAATCATTTCCCTTCAATTTCACAGAAATTAAACCCCACTAATAAAAAACCTCGAATAAACCTCATCAGCAAAATTTAACCCCTTTTACACCAAACCCCATTCGGATCTCCAATGGCGGTCCGACCCACGATGACCCGGTTCCCCGGCGACCCGAGGGAGCAGGAGGTGTGCGGCGTACCATGGGGCATCACGCTAGCGCCGTTCGGGGCCAAGGACGAGAACGGCATCCCGCCGGTGTACGGATCCGGCGGCGAATTGTTGCCGCGATGCGAGAACTGTTGGGCCTATTACAATACCTACTGCGAACAGGATCAGTGGTCTTGGGACTGTGCTCTTTGCGGCACCACCAATGGCCTCTCCACGACCTCGATCGCCCGATACTCGCTTCCTGATTCCTGCCCGGAGAACATGTCCTCGTTCATTGACCTCGAATTGCCGTGTAATTACTTTGTTCATTTTTCTTATTCCTTTGTTTTGAATATTGGTTTAGATTTTGAGGTGGTTGAATTAGTGAATTGGATTGAACTTTTTGCTTGATGATTGCTTCTCGGTCTTGGCTATTTCTAGATGCAGAATTAGAATTCCAATTGTGTATTTGAGTGTAGTGAGCTGTACATGAAACCCAATTTTTTCATTTACCATTAGTTTTTTTGCTTCTTTTCTTTGACTCTTGGAATGATATATTTTAGCACCATTATGCTAAAGCATTTTAGCTTGAACTTGTTGTAGGATATTGAAATTTATACTCATATATGTGCGTAATTAATTTTGGTGAAAATTTAATGGACGTAATGATGTCCCATTTTTTGTCACATAGCAAATTTGCAATGTCTATTAACTTGCCAACGTATAAAAATCTATGTTATAACATTCTTATTCTGGTTCAGTGAAATACTGTGTCATTTGTTTGGTTGGAAGTTGAATTGGCCATCGTAATTCCCTTATATGAGAGCATGTAATAAGCTAGCACAATAAAATTATCCTATGCATATCATTTACTTATGTAATAATTGGGTACATCAGCTGTTTTTTGATTTCTTCTTTGCATTTATCAGAAGTCTTTCTCATTGGGCATGCATTTGGAATAGTCTTATTATTGCAAATTTTTTGGACTGAGGTGCAAGAATACACCATTCTTACTTCTTTTTACCATGTATATGGATGTAGTTCTAGATTCTTGTACTCTCTTCTTACTATAACTGTGATTAGTTGGGTACCTGTGGTTGTTTTTAATTTGCATTTTTCTATTTGTCATGGCAGTGGAAGGGTCTGAAGAAATGCAGGCAAGGCCAGTGTATGTTGCTGCAGTTGACCTCTCTTGTAAGATTTTGTTTAGCTCTATGGTAAATTATTGCAAACTATTTTTATCTTGATTGTGATTTCTGGTCAATAAAATAATTTGTAAATTTTTTGATTGCAGTTTGGAGTTCAAAATGATTAAATGAGTGTTTATTATTGAGTATTTGAGCTATACATAAATCAAAATTGCAAATATGTTGATGCCAGTGCATGTTAAGAATCGTACATTTGGATTCCAGAGTTTAAAGTTACTTTTGAAATGTAGAAGGTAACAATAAGTCCCCTATGTTACTGCACATATAACTTAATGAGTGTTGGTGTGCAAATAATCAGTGAAACCTGTTGCTTCTTGAATAGAATGCACAAGATTTTATTTTAACTATGTATGAGTTGGAGAGTAGTATCATTCTCCATAAATTGCTTCTTATTTCCGAGGGCCGCTTTTGGCTACCCTTGCATGTCAATGCATTTCAAGGAGGCATAACCTTTGATTTCCATAAATTGTCCTCTTTTACAGCATCGGAAGAGTTTTTGGAACTTACTAAAAGTGCTCTCTTGGCAGCCTTGGAAGGTTTGTTTCATTGTAATTTCAAAGTCCAAGCTGTTAACTGTTAAAGTTATTCTTGTCTTATTCTTGTATTTTTACAGCTCTTGGACCAGGATCACTTTTTGGTCTCGCTACATTTAGCCACAAAATAGGCTTGTATGATGTTCAGGGGCCCATTCCAGTGGTCAAGAATGTGTTTATCCCCCCTGAAAGCAACCTAACTATGGAGCTCGAAGATGTCATGCCGTTGTTTTCATTTTTGGCTCCAGTATGTTAATGATGGTCTTTTCTGTAGTGGTGCCTTCTCTTTTTTCCTTATATGGATTATCTAGTAATTCTCAAAATCTTTTCATTAATAATTTGTGACAGGGCTGGAACTTTGAAGTTGGACTAGCCAGCACTTATATCTTTAGTTATCATTGTTGTAGGTTGATACGTGTAAGGACCGTATTGCGTCTGCACTTGATACTCTAAGACCAACAACTTCATGGGAACGAACTACAGCTGCTGGTCAAGGAGTAGATGGTGTCTTACTTGGTGGTCGAGGCTTTGGAGTGGCAATGGAAGCTCTACTCAAATATCTTGGATCAGAGTATGGGAATACATATGCGCTAGGTATATAAGTTTATCTATTTTTCTTATAGATCTCGTTATGTAATGTTATTAATTTGCTTGTATCCCTTTTCATGCTTTTCTGGGAGGTGACTTTAGTGAGTGCCACTTAATTAGATGTTTTCTATTTGGTTTCTGTATGCAATGACCTAATTTCGGACTTCTAATTCTGTTTCCGTTTACTTCTCCAACCTGAACTGAAGTGCAGCCAGAGTTTTTGCCTTTTTATCTGGTCCTCCAGATTATGGTATTGGCCAGCTAGACACCAGACGATATGGTGAGCAATATGCTAGTAAAGGAGAGGATGCTGATCGTGCTTTACTCCCTGAACAAACTCCATTTTATAAAGATTTGGTAGTTTGCTTAAACCTGAAGAAAGTTTTTTTTTAAGAGTTATGTAAAAAGAATAGGTGATGATATATACTTCACAGGCTGCTGTTGCTGTTCAAGCTGGTGTATGTGTGGATATATTTGCTGTTACAAATGAATACACCGATTTAGCTTCTTTGAAGTTTCTTAGCATTGAGAGTGGAGGCTCTTTGTTTCTTTATTCAAATACCGATGATTCAACACTTCCTCAAGATATGTGAGTAATGAGTTCCTACTTTGAAATGATTCTCAAACTTGAGATGATATAATTTGTTTTTTGTGTAGTAGTTGGTGATAAAGAAAATGAGCTTATGGCAATACAACATGGAATAGAATTACTTACTTTTAATGTTATTCATTTTTAGTATAGATGTCACAAATGTTCTGTTTGCAGGTACCGTATGTTAAGTCGGCCATATGCTTTCAATTGTGTTCTACGTGTCAGGGCATCATCTGAATTTAAGATTGGCCATTCAGTAAGACTCAGGCCTCTCAATTTTGAAACATTTTTTGCTATCATTATAATTGTGGAATAATACTTTCTGTTTGTCCTACAGTATGGGCATTTCTTCCCTGACCCAGAGTATGAAAACGTTCAGCACATTATCTGCTGTGACTCCTTTGCTACATATGCCTATGACTTTGATTTTGCAAACGATGTTGGATTTTCCAGGTAATACATCTCTTTGTTGTTTCATTTTGATTTTTTTTCAAGCATCACGACTGGGGTTACTTCTGGAACTTGCAGTGAGGCTTAGTTTTCCTCATTCTGAAGTCTTTTGAACCGATGGACATAATTTTTTTTTTCATGAATTAAACATTTGATATTTTTCTTTGCTTGCACATGTTATTTGATTATATCTTTGTTTGCCTATTGTGGTATTCAATGTTTTTTGCTTTTAGATAGTATGATTTTTTTAAAATTTATATTTGAGGATATGATTCTTACCCAGTTTATCATATATTACATTTTTACATAAGATTTAGCTCTGGGTATCTTACATGGTTTTTTTTTTTTCACTCATGAAATGATGTAATAATGACTGTAGCGTATTAGGGAACTTGACAACATAACATTTGACAGTTGCAGTTGAGATATTCCAGAAAATTTTATTGGTACCCAATCCCCAGAAGCTGGTGCTTAACAAAGTATCTTTCCTCTTACACAAGTTCGAATTGCTTATTGATGAAGTTTTATTTGCTATTTATATGCTGAAGCCAGTTTTTCCTTTTGTGAGGTCCTCATTCTCAAATATGTTTAAGTTTTCTGTTGTCTTTGTTGTGCTTTCTGGGCTAGATAGATAAATGTAGTCATTTGTTAGTATTATAGACTTCATATTAAACCAAATTTCCAACAGTATAAATTTGCCAGTGGTTTTTACCATTCAATATGTTAAAATTTTCTTCGTGTTTTTTCCCTGTAAACTACAATGAACAAATTTTCTGCAGACACAGCAAAGAACTTCCAACATTACAGATTGCATTTCAGTACTCAGTGGTTGTGCCTCCTGATGAATCCTCAATATCAGGTCCAAGGTCCTCAAAGAGGTAGGCTTCTTCTAGTGCTGTTGCCACCTCATAGATTCTGCTGAAGATACAGTTATGTGCATTCTGAGTGTCAAAGCTTGGAAACTGAGTTTGTGAAGAATGACCATTTGTATGTGATAATTTAGGAGAAACCTATGAATACAGTTTTCAGAAGCTATTACTCTTGTGGCTTTCCTATCAGTAATTTATTTGTGTCAATGCTGCCATCATGCTTGAAAAGAAACTCTGTTTTCATAATTCTTCAATGAGGTGATCAATAATCGCTTTTGCAAATAAGATGATGAATATGTATTATATAGTAAATCAAAAATACATTCATTCTTCATTTTGTTGGATTCTCCAATTCTATAATGAAATTGAACTCTTTAGTTGCTTAATAGTATGTTTTCATTAACTCTTTAAATTACTTAATTGTTGTTTTCAAGTAGAGAAATACAAAAGCTTATTATTCTTGCACTCCAGGAGGTGTGATTAGTCACCATGTTTAAAATGCGAATACTAATCTGCCTTGTCTTCTAGAGTCTGCCCCTGAGATAGTGAGATTGATGCTGACAATGTAATTTGGATAGTGTTGAACTTCACTTAAATATCCTTGTTCTGATTATAGATGCCATAGGATTCAATCTTCAAATTAAGGAACACAAGCTGAGTGATCTCTTTTGGTAATGACTTGAGAAGTTTCATTTAGAAGCTGAGTGGAATGCATATCTTGTTGATAAGGTGATGAGAAATATGCTTGGATTTTTTTATATTTTACATTACTTGTTTTATATTTTCTCGTTTAGGTCTTAATCTGAAGTTTATGACTTCATATATGTGTTAGAACCTCAGATATCCAAGTCAAGATTTCATGTGATTTTGAAAATGTGGTGTTTTTATCTTTTTGATCTTGGAAATCTATAACACTGGGATGGCCATTGAGAACCTCAGAAAATCCAATTCTGACCAACTTAAAGGGTATTAGCAAATTATTTATCCATATTGTTATTTCATCATTTTGTTTGTCAGTCACCATTTAGCTATTATTCTCATGGTTCTTTTGTTGAAAGCAGTGGTATTCCAACAAAAGTGAGCTGTCACATTTAAAATCCTGGTACTCTGATAAATTTTACCTATTATGATTTGTGAACAAGCTTAAGCAGACATAACCTTTGCTTCAACCTTCTTTGCTTTCCCTGTTGTTAAATTGTATTACTAAGTCTTTCCAGTGATTTTATTTTTGTTTATATGGTCTAATTTATGCAGAGCTACATATTCCCTGAAAAGGAGACTGAGGATTAGAACTTTACAATTCTCAACTGCTCGAAGTATTAACGAGATTTATGATAGTGTTGATCCTGAAGTTATTCTTTCCATACTTGTTCATGAGGTAAACTCCAATTACCTGAAGATTGTGAACTATCTCTATTATCTGAACATTCTATACGTTGGAGTGTGATATCCTGATAGGGGAGCTCAGAAGTTATGGTATCTTCACTGCAGGGATTAAGCAAGTAGCATGAAAATCCCAAGCATTTGAGAGTCCACAATGCATAATTTGTCCTTTTATGAATGCTTTCTTGATGGTAGTTATCAGTATGTGCCTATGTATTAGATTTTCATGCTACTAGTCACTAGATCACATTATGATGTATACCTGCCCAATGTAACCTACCAAAGAAAAAAAGCCTGATGTTATGTGATTGAGAAGTGCATAAAGAAGATGCATTTACTTCTGTCAAATTTATCTGGACAAGTGCGTTGTAACATGGGTTCTAATGCTTGCATGTTAAATTACCTCATCAAGTTCTGACTGGTTAAGTCATAACATAGTCAAATATTCCTGCTTGATTATCAACTGAGAAAGCGTAGTCTACTGAGGACTATGCTGATAGCCGTTAAAATCTACTTATATTCACTTTCCTTTATCTCAGGTGATTTTATCATCGTTGGAAAATGGAGTTCGAGAAGGTAGGATTTTACTGCATGAGTGGCTTGTAAATCTCGTGGCACAGTATAATGATGCTTTCAAGATTGCTGAATATTCGAGAGGAAGTTTAACCACTTCTCATGTTGATGTTGCCTTCACCCAATGCCCTCAGCTGCAATCTTTGCCACGATTGGTGTTTGCTTTGCTGCGGAATCCTCTTCTTCGTTTTCATGAAGAAGGTGTTCATCCCGACTACAGGATATACCTTCAGTGTCTGTTCAGGTATGGGTTAGGTGTTATTTAAATAGTGTGTTCTACCTGTTAGCCTTTTCTTCATATGTCCATTCGTTAGGACCTTGCACAATAATGTTCATTTCAGATAAATAACTATTTTACAGTAATTGGTTAGTTGATTAAACTTGCACGTTTGTTTCACTTTAGTCTATTTCTGGAGTTTTCATCTTCCGTGTCATATTTGATTTTGGTTTGTCTAAAGAAGATGAAAATGATAACATTTGCTCTCGGAAGTTTGATATGCAGAACTATTGATCAAACTCACATACAACTATCCTTCATAGTTGACTTACAACGGCATCATAAAGCATTTTAGAACTCACAATCATATTTTGGATGCAGTGCTCTCGAACCTTCTTCACTTAGCCGTGCTATATATCCACTGTTAGCATCATACGACTCTCCAGATAAACAAGCATTTCCTCGCCATTCCTTGAGTCGAGCTGCACTAATAACAAGCGGTAGCCCAATATTTTTCCTTGATGCATTTACAACTCTCATTGTGTTTTATACATCCACGGCCGATGCTACACTTCCTTTCCCTCCACCTCAGGACTGTAAGTGATTCTTCTCAATTTGCATCTATACAAAGATAAGCATAGATATATGTGTTTGCACTTACTGATCATGGTTTTACTTCCAGGCCTTTTGAGAAGTAGTATTAACAAATTGAAGCAAGAGCGGATTATTACTCCGAAACTGATTTTCATTAGGGGAGGGCAGGATGATGCAACGGCATTTGAGAACTATCTTATAGAGGAACAGGACGTTGCGGGAAGTGGCTTTACAAGTGTGATGGGGTTCGTATCCTTCCTTGATGAGATCAATCACGATGTGGTAGAGTACATCAACAAATCGAACGGTGATGCACGTAAATAGTGATAGAGAAGACTTACTACTTATACATGAGGAGTTACATCAATTGTTGAGCTTGAAAATAAGCTCTTGCTGTCTGTTGAGCTTAATTGTGGATATACAGAGGTTGTTTGTAGCTGAGCTGGCCGAGATAAAGAAGCTGCTATATATGGTTCTTTGAATTATGTTGTTAATTGTGTAATCTTTATTTCAATTTGAAAGTTATGCGTTTTTCTTCTTCTTCTTTTTTTTTTTTTTTTTTTTTTTTTCCTTTCTGGGAGTTTTTTTATTCTGATTATTAGTTTGAAGACCTCTGGTGTTTGATAAAGGCTCATGTAACTTTAGACATAAATTTAGACTCAATTTTGGTTAGGACTCCGCATTCCATTTTTATCTTCCTTTTTTCTCCTTTTTATAATTTTGTATTTGTACTATGTAACACTGGTCCTTTTTGCATGTGTTCTCTCCTTGAGCTCGATTCGATTGTATATAATGCAAGCTTCAATATATGTTTATGTTTGATAAAATCTAGAATTTGACTTAAATTTGAGTGTAATTATTTAAGGAGAAAAGAGAAACAAATGTAAAAACATCAAATTACCGACTCATTTTCGGCTCAAACAAAGTTCTATTTTAGCTGGCCAACTAAATACATTTTGGGCTTAAAACTATATTTAGCGCCCTTAATCATAATAAATAAAGTAATTTCTATTTAAATTTTATCTTTTCTGCTTTTCCAGCTGCAAAATTATGAATTGATTTTATATATCTAAGTGACGATATATTTAATGGTTAAAACTTGAAAGCAAAAAGGAAATGATCAAATAACATAAAAATGTATATAAAACGATTTCACTAATATGTTCCATGAATCGGAGCCCATGATTCATCTACCAAACAAATTTTCACAAACTTATGTGTAACATGGGTTATGGATGGTATGAGTTGATATCTCATGAGAATTATGCTGGTTAAAGAAAAGTATTAGGAAGCAATTCGAATCGGGCCGAGTAGCAGACAAATAAATTTGATGGGCTTTATTAAGGTTGGGCCTCAGTCCATAATAGATGCAATTCTTGGACTTTTCCGATTGCTCAAGTCTCTCTCTCTCTCTCTCTCTCTCTCTCTCTCTCTCAAGAGGGCATTTCCATTTCTTAACTCCAAACCCACAGATTCTCTATCTCTCTCTCTGGAATTAGTCTTCATCGAGTCTCTGTGACACTTGGGTATGTTAAACATGTCAATGCTTATGATTTTGCTCCTATCTATGTGGTAATCTGATTTGTATCAGTAGCTGAGCTCGTTTTCGTTATTCTAATCTCATTTTTCTGCGCTTTATTTCTCGATTTTTTGCATTACTGTTTGTGTTTCTTATTTTCTCGATTTTCACTGTCTCACGGTTCTCGCATGTTTGTTTCTTCGGGTGAATTTTTCATTGCATTTATATATAATATTTTTGTGTGGTTTATTTTGATTTTTGGGTCTTGTGGAGTTCTCTGCGGTTTTTTACCATATTATTTTTCATTTGTATCGCTCAAAATATTTAATAATTTTTTGGCCTTCTGATGTTTTTTTGTAAATGTATAAAAAACATGTACCTATTCTCAAGTTAATCATCCTGTGCTGTTTTTTTCCCTTGTTAAACGTTTGCTAATATGGGAAGGTATTTTATCTAACCATGAATATCAATATGGTTCTAAGTGCATCTATTATTATGGTGGACTTCACACAAACTTGAGGATACTTTCTGCACATTTTCTGTTATATATTTTGGATTTTGTTATGTTTAGGTTCACAGAAGGTGTGGTTTATGTGTGAACTAAGGTTGATGCTTATGTATGTTGTAGTGGTGGTTGATCTATCTTGTTTAAGTTGTGACGAATGAACTTTATAGGAGTCACTTTTGAGAAGTATAAAGGTCTAATGATTTGTCTGGGCAGTTTTTTTTTTTTTTGGGATTCATTTTGATGCATCAGAAACAATGAGTCTGCCTCCAATTTGTTGATGTTAACAATAGTTGTGAACATCATGAGTTTGGATTGTCGATAGATCCACTGGAAATTAAAAACATCAAGGAGTGTTGCACATTTCTCTTGATTTATGAATGGCATGTTGTGTTTAAACATGCTTAAGGACAGCGCACAACTGTACATGATAAAGGCATTGAGGAGTATGTTCAAACATGCTTAGGGAGTTTTACGCATTACCTTCCTTGTCTCTCCCTCCTCAACTGTTGATTGTTAATATGTGCAGAACTATGCTTTATGAGCATTTTCCTTTTGGTTTAGATCCTTAAAACTTAAATATCTTCTAAGAAGTTCCAGTTGCAAAACATGGGTGAATTTGAAGTGCATTTTTTACATTATATATCCACTTATAATGTTATCAGAAATGTTTTCTTTGGTGTGAGTATCACTTATTGGGTTTCAGCACAGTGATTCATCTGGCCTCCTTCTGTTGTCTTGTGGTAGGTTCTTTGACCTGAATGGTGTTACAGATGAGGCTTAAATTGCAAATAATTTACATGTATGAACTACGACAGTTTGATCCTAATTACAAGGTTTCAGACAGTTACAAGGACATGCTAATGCTATAGTTGTAGTGTTAAACTAGAGATTTCCTACAGAATTATTTAGATTGGACACTGAAGTATTGGAGCTACATTGTTGAAATGATAGGCCATGCTTTGGAAGAAGAAAATGAATTAAATGTTGTTCAAACTAAAGTAATGATGATTGGAGAACTGTGACAGTTTGACTTATCCCCTTGACCATGTCATTGTAGTCTAGTGGGATAGTTAACTACTTTAGAAATCCATGCTCT
Source organism: Scutellaria minor (assembly GCA_954870855.1). NCBI lineage: Eukaryota > Viridiplantae > Streptophyta > Magnoliopsida > Lamiales > Lamiaceae > Scutellaria > Scutellaria minor. The sequence goes on from OX940729.1 coordinate 10,781,123, forward strand.
TTGCTGATTAAAAATATAGCTTAGTGGATACTATGGTATAAATTACCACATTGAGTGGACTTTAATATTTACATGTTTACAGAAATATTTTGTGTTCCAATGGCGACTAGAATTGCTGCTAGATATATCTCTCGAAGGCTATCAAGCAGTGGAAAAGTCCTCGGTGAGGAGGAGAAGGCTGCAGAAAATGTCTATATTAAGGTAAATTCCTAATATTGGCAAACGTGTATAGACTTAGCCGATTTATTGTATTGTCAATAGTAGCACCTTTTTTTGAGTCACAGGTTGTTGCATTTATTCATCACATTAAGATGTTTCTTTATTGTTACTATAATTTGCAAACCAAATAATAGTTTTTTTATTGTTCACACTTGCATGAATCGGATGCATATTTTGATTTAGTGCTGACTGCTGATACTACTAATAATCATCAATTGCTTGAGCTGAGATTCATTTAATATGGGTCAGATATATTAAATCGAGTTGATATTGATTCAAAATGGCAATATTCTCTATATGGTGATGATCGTATGATGGTAGATCTTTGTGTATCTAATGAATCAACTTGTCTTGTCCAATACGCCCATTCTTAATCTACCACTATGGTAATCTAATATTTACTTGACTAGACTGTTAGCTGAATGGAGCTTCTGTTCTCTGTAAATCTTGACAACTTGCATACCAAAAAATAATTGTCTGAAAGAAAGTTGATTGCTAATTCTTGGTAAAGCATATTGAGGAGTTAAGATTCCCACCCTATTATCTGTTCAAAAGATTTAGAGGCAGCATTAGACACTGCATTAACATTTCTTAATTCTCTTATTTTCTACTCGAATATGACATGGGAGCTGCCACAGTCCAAAAACATGGAGAACTATATAGAAACTTTTGGTGTTCGGCAAATCATTGAGGGAGTCTTGTACGGATATATATGAAATTAGCTCACATAATGAGAACTTATATGTTGACAAACAAAGGTTAAAAGAAATTTTGTCATAATATGCAAAATGTAGTGACTCTCTTCATGAGGAAGACTAATCCACCATTTTTCTGGAACTCCATGTAACTGTCCTACTCTCTCTCTCTCTCTCTCTCTCTCTCTCTCTCTCTCTCTCTCTCTCTCACTCTCTCTCTCTCTCTCACACACACACACATATTCCTCGGTGGTTACATAATGACTACTTCTAATGTCAAGTGACGTATGAAATTTTTTGTAGTTACATTTTGAATGAGGGTCTTATGGCTGTTTTATTTGGCACATTTTTATGTTTGTTCTTGATCACATGATTTAATTCAACAAATGGTTCAATATTCTTCTTACTGCTGAACTTTATGTCAGAAAATGGAACGAGAGAAGTTGGAGAAGCTTGCCCGTATGGTATGCAAACTGAACTGACTTTGATAAAGAAAATTGCAATACTTGATTATGATATCTCATTGCTTACGATGATCGTTTCTAGGGTCCCAAACCAGGTGAAACTCCTGCACCAAGCTCAGGAGGCTCAGGACCCGTAGCTGATGCTAAACCAAGTGTGGAAACCTCCTCGACTCCTAAAGTGTCAACTGATAGCTACAAAAACTATGCTGTTGTAGCTGGTCTTGCTACTATCGCTGCTGCTGCTGGATGGTATTTGGGTTCAAAGAAGACCAAACCTGAAGAGGTGCAGGATTGAGATCTAATTTCCAACAACTATTTTCATGAAATAAGAGCAAACATACTACTGAAAAATCCATTTCATTTTGTTTGACAATGTATATGATATCCCTTCCTATAAGCTAATACACTCCGTTCATCTACGAACCCTGAGAAATCAGAATTCAGCTTGATCGTCAGCTATTTGTGTTGCAATTCTAGTTGAATGAGATGACTTGGTTTTGCGCTTAACAAGTGAATACTAGTAATTGTGGTTAGTCTGGAATTGTTTGTTCTACTTTTCTGTGTGAGCAAATGAAGAATGTTTTGTGATTAGATAGGTATCTTGGCTATGTGTTGGTGGTAGAAAAACAGCATAAATCTTTAAAATAAAGGGTAGATTACACTCCAAGGTTTGATCTGTTGAAAATAAAATTATTATTTTCTAAAGTTACAACTTAAAGGGTTACTCTAATCTCTTAACAATTTTCTTCTTACTTTAATCTGGACTACTAAATATGTGGAATGGTACTTCACTTCCTTTTTTAGGAGAAAATAGGAAGTAGTATGGCTTGTTAGAAGTTCAAACTACCACAACACCATTTTTTGGGGTACGAAAATATGTGTATTAATTACAAGGTTCCCAACAAAAATCGAAATATATTTTTAAATCTAGATTATTATAACGTGAGAATTACATCCAAATTGTATATATATACGGGGCTTTATCTTGCAGATCAAGATACATAAAAAGACACTTCAGAGAGTGCATCTTAAATAGATACCTTTTAGAGGGATATTTGGAGATTATCACTGGGAAGGGAGGATATTTGGAGATGGAGGTTTGCAACAAATGGTGTATATTCCATAAAAAAAGCGTACTAAAGGTTGGTGAGGGCAAATAATTCGATCGGACCAAGGAGGTAAGAAGTTAAGGCTTACTAGAAATTGTGGGGAAGTTATGCGTTAAGAAGAGTTCCAAATATTGTTTGGAAGGTTTTGAGACAAAGAGTAGCGACAAAAGATAACTTGAAAAGAGAGGGATTGGTTTAAACAAGGAAGACTCAAAATGCATCATGTGTGGAGAGGAGGAAGATACAATTCATCTTTTCTTTAAGTGTAAGTTCACTATCAATTTGTGGAGTGAATGTTATAGTTGATTGAAAGTTTATATGGTTTCGCATATTGAGAACATTAAACACTTTCTTCAACATTGTGATAGTCTTGGAAGGGGGAAACAAACAAGAATAGCGGCTACAATTTGGGTTGGGATGGTTTGGTATATTTGGAAGATTAGAAACGAAATGATTTTAGGAGGCTTGATTGTTGGAAAATTGGTTGTGGAAAGTGGTGTGTGACACCACTTTGACCAATAGTTAAGTGACTAAGAGTTAATCCTTTTAAGGATTGAATGTCAAAAGATTAATTTACGTTTGGAGTAGATAATCGAGGCATTTTGAATTGCTCGAAACCAATTTTTGGTGAGTGAGAAATTAAGCATCAAAGTTGGTCACTTGAAATGAGAATTCAGTCTTGGATGTGGGAGGAAATGCTTAACTATCCCACATAGGAAACCTTGAAAATGCAAGTATAAGAAAAACCATGTGAAGAGGCTTAGTAATTAGTATACTATTTGAGTAGTATGCTTGTGCAATACATGCGCGCGCGGCCCGGCTCGGCTCGGCACGGCTCGGCCCGGACCCGACCCGACCTCGGCTGTGGGCCTTGGTCCTTGACAATTAGATGTTGGACTGGACTTGGGCAGATCGGGCTCGGGTTTTACCCAACCCGTGGGGCAAAAGTTGCGACACCGTTAACGGCGCCGGGTAAATGTGTTGTTGGTGCTTACTGCAGCCGGGAGCAGAATGCAGCAACTGTTGCAGCGTCGTGAACGTTTTTTGACCGTTTCTTATTTTTGAACGGGGCGTTAATTTACATTAAAAGACCCGTTTTTAGGCAGTAAATTCTCATCATTTTCAGGTGTAACCCCCCATGTTGGAGACCTATATATAGGGGTCCACATGCTTCATTTTTTAATCATTGAAATCGAAACCTTGCATTATTTTCCATCTGCATCAGCTCAATTCTCAAAGCACTAAAGTTCGCCGGAGCTCTTGAGTTTGTGGTGCTACTACTCCAGAGACGATGTTGTTTTATCTTTGGGAGACAATACGCACGGTTCCAGTGAGCACTACCCTGGGCGTATCTCGTCTTAAGGAGAGAAGGCTTCCTCGACTCGACTTGCTAATTTTTCTTTTCGTTTCTGTTCTTGTTCGACATTCTTGTTGTAGTGTACTATTTTCCTAACAATATTAAGACGAGATATCATGTCGAACAACGACGGAAACGAGAATCCTCCTACTGAGGTTCCTCCTACTGGTGATAGAAATGGATTTCCTCATACTGTCACCACCAATGCAGCAACTACGCCTACTGTTGTTGCATCATCCACTTTTGCTGCTGCTGCAACCATGAGTGCAACACTGCATCCTGCAATTCTGCCTACTGCCGAGAAGCTCGAGAGGTTTACGGGTGAGAACTTCAAGAGGTGGCAACAGAAGATGTTGTTCTACCTAACCACCGTTGGAGTGGCGATGTACCTAAAGTAGGATCCCATAATAGTTGCTGAAAATGACACGAACATGGAAGCGCGTACTGCGCTTAATGCATGGTTGCATAGTGACTTTCTATGTAAGAACTATATCCTAAATGGGATGAGCGACTCGTTGTATAGCATGTACGTGGGCTGCAAGACAGCCAAAGAGCTATGAAATGCTCTTGAAAAGAAATACAAGACCGAGGATGCCGATGTGAAGAAATTTATGGTGGTTCGGTTCTTGGAGTACCAAATGGTGGACTCACGTCCCGTGATGGACCAAGTGCCAGACTTCCAATTGGTTGTGCACGAGGTTCAAGCCGAGGGCATGAACTTGTCCGAGCCTTTAACTGTTGCTTGTGTAATCGAGAAGCTCCCACCTAGTTGGAGAGACTTCAAGAATTACTTAAAGCACAAACGAAAGGAGATGACCCTCGAGGACTTGATTGTCAAGCTCCGAATCGAGGAGGATAATAGAAAGACAGATCCTAGGCCTCGTATGCCAATGGATGCTAAGGCCAACCTGTTGGAGGGCAACAAAAGAAAGCGCCCTAACCCCAATCAAAATGAGAAGGGGAAGAAGTCAGCGAAGAGATTCAACGACAATTGCTACAATTGTGGTAAGCCTAACTACATGGCTAAAGATTGTAGGCTGCCTAAGAAGAACAAAAGCAAGCAAGCAAATATGGTCAAGCACAAGAAAGACTTGGATGACCATGATCTTTGTGATGTGGTGTTTGAAGCCAATATGGTGGATAACCCAAGAGAGTGGTTCGTGGACACGGGAACCACTTGCCACGTGTGCTCGGATAGGAGGTCTTCTCCTCCTACAAGGCTATTAGTGGAAGAAAGCTCCACATGGACAACTAAGCTTCATCCGAGGTGGTTGGAGTGGAGAACGTGGTTCTAAAGCTCACTTCGGGCAAAGAGCTCACGTTGAAAGATGTGTTGCATGTCCCAGACATCCGCAAGAACCTAGTTAGTGGGTCACTACTTGTAAACCATGGCTTCAAACTCATTTTCGAGGCTGAAAAGTTTATTCTTACGAAACATGGTGTGTTTTTGGGTAGGAGTTATTTGGTCAATGACCTATTTAAATTAAATGTAATGGTCAAGCGCCAAGTTGTACCTAAAAAAGATCAATGAAAATGCAACAACTTCCTCTTATATTGTTGAGTGTTGTGATTTATGGCATAATATATTAGGACATGTAAATCTAAATGCTATAAAAATGTTAGTAACCTTGAACTTGCTAAAAGTCGATGAAATTAACACACAAAATAAATGTGAAGTGTGTGTTGAAGCCAAAATGGCTAAGCTACCTTGTCATAATGTTGAAAGGAGCACAAAACCTTTAGAATTAATTCACACCGACGTGTGTGATTTGAAGTTTGTGCAAACTAGAGGTGGGAAAAATAATTTATTACTTTCATAGATGATTGCACAAAGTATTGCTATGTCTACCTCTTGAAAAGTAAAGATAAAACTATAGAAGCTTTCAAGAATTACAAGAATGAGGTAGAAAATCAATTAAATAGCAAGATCAAAGCTATAAGAAGTGATAGAGGTGGAGAGTATGTGACACCGTTTGAGGAGTTGTGTTCACAAAGTGGCATAATTCATCAAACGACGACCCCCTACTCGCCTCAGTCAAATGATGTGGCCAAACGTAAAAATCGTACTCTAAAAGAGATGATGAATGCGATGCTTATTAGCTCGGGGTTACCACAGAACATGTGGGGGAAGCCGTTTTAACGGTAAATTACATACTCAACAAGATTCCTTTGAAAGGAAAGAACGAAACCCCCTACAAAATGTGGAAAGGACGTAAACCGCCGTATAAATACCTCAAAGTGTGGGGGTGTTTGACTAAAGTGAAGGTACCACCTCCTAAGCAAATAAAAATTGGCCCTAAGACGGTCGATTGTATATTTGTGGGTTATACACTAAATAGTAGTGCTTATCACTTCATAATCCGTAAGTCGGAAATACCCGACATGACGGAGGAAACAATTATAGAATCAAGGAATGTTGTATTCTTTGAGAATGTGTATCATTGTAAAGAAATGATAGAAATGAGCTCTAATAAAAGAGTGTTAGATCAAGCTACAAGTAACTCTAGTCCTCTAGAAGAAGAATCTAGACGTAACAAAAGAGCAAAAATTGTTAAGAACTTCGGTCCCGATTTCATCACTTATATGTTGGATGATAAACCGAGGTCAATCAAGGAAGCTCTATCGAGTCCTGATGTTCCACTTTGGAAAGAAGCGATCAATTATGAGATCGATTGCATCATGCAAAACAACTCGTGGGAGTTAGTTGATCTTCCTCCCGGTTGTAAGCCCTAGGATGTAAATGGATCCTAAAAAAAAGTATAAGGCTGATGGAAGTATAGACTAGTATAAAGTTCGTCTAGTAGCCAAAGGCTTTAGATAAAAAGAAGGAGATGACTTCTTCGACACGTATTCTCCTGTGATGAGAATTACGTCGATACGTGTGCTTCTAGCGATTGCTATTTTGCATAATCTTAAAATTCACCAAATGGATGTGAAAACGACATTCTTAAATGATGAGCTAGAAGAAGAAATCTATATGGATCAACTCGAAGGGTTCGTAGCACCTGGATAAGAAAAGAAGGTGTGTAAACTTGTTCGGTCCTTATATGGGATCAAGCAAGCGCCAAAGCAATGACACGTTAAATTTGACAACACTATGTTGTCAAATGGCTTCAAGATCAATGAGTGTGATAAATGTGTCTACATCAAGGGTACACTCGAGACTTATATCATCGTGTGTCTTTACGTAGATGACATGTTGATCATGGGTTGTAACCATGAAGTCATAGTTGAAACGAAGCACATGTTGAAACGAATCTTCGACATAAAAGATATGGGTGTGGCAGACATGATTCTTGGAATCAAAATTCTAAGGACGTCTGAAGGAATAACATTAATGCAATCTCACTCTGTTGAGAAAGTGCTAGAGAAATTCAATGCTTATGACGATCTAATCACCAAAAAACTTTTAGAACTCAACGTACACTTGAATAAAAATTGAGATGAGCCTGTAGCTCAAGTTGAATACGCAATGGTTATAGGTAGCCTAATGTACATAACAAATTGTACGAGATCCGACCTTGCATGCTCGATGAACAAGTTGAATAAATTCACGAGTAATCCAAGTAACGAGCATTGGAAAGCTCTCGTGAGAGTCTTGAGATACTTAAAGTATACTCTCGACTATGGTTTGTATTACTCGAGATACCCCACCGTGTTTGAAGGGTATAGTGAACAAAAGTGTTTGAGGCTTTGTTGTGAAAGCGTTGTTGACTCGGTATACACGAAGGTGGAGTAGTTCAAGGCATAACGTCCACTAAGCTGTCGGTGCACCTGACGATATGATCTATGGAAGGTTCAAGGTTAAAAGCTACCTATCCTTATGCAACGAGGTCTCTTGAGGATTGAGCTTCGAGTCTGCATTCATGCATTAATTTTCACTCATGTGAGGGATTATTGGAAAATTGATTGTGGAAAATGGTGGGTGACACCACTTTGACTAATAGTTAAGTGACTAAGATTTAATCCTTTTAAGGATTGGATGCCAAAAGATTAATCTACGTTTGGAGTAGATAATCGAGACATTTTGAATCGCTCGAAACCAATTTTTGGTGAGTGAGAAATTAAGCATCAAAGTTGGCCACTTGAAATGAGAAAAAAAGGTCTTGGATGTGGGAGGAAATGTTTAGCTATCCCACATAGGAAAATAGACCTTGAAAATGCAAGTATAAGAAAAACCATTTGAAGAGGCTTAGTAATTAGTATACTATTGGAACAGTATGCTTGTGCAACACACATGCGCACGCGGCTCGGCTCGACCCTGACCAGATCGGACCTCGGCCGTGGGCCTTAGTCCTTAGTAATTGGATGTTGGGCTGGACTTGAACGGATCGGGCTTGGGTTTTACCCGACCCATGTTTATCTTTTTGGGCAAAAGTTGTGACGTAGTTAACGACACCGGGTAAATGTGCTGTTGGTGCTTGCTGTAGCGGGAGCAACATGCTGTTGGTGCTTGCTATACCGGGTTACTGTTGCTGCAGTATGCTTTCTGTGCCAGGAGCAGAATGCAGCAACATGTTGTAGCACCGGGTTGCTATTGCTGTAGGGTGCTTGCTGCGCTGGGTTGCTGTTGATGCAGTATGCTGCGCACCGGGAGCAGAATGCAGCAACATATTGCAGCGCCGGGTTGTTGTTGCTGTAGAATGCTGATGCGCCGGGTTGCTGTTGTTGCAGTATGTTGATGCGCACCGGGAGCAGAATGCAGCAACGTGTTGCAGCATTGTGAGCGTTTTTTGACCGTTTCTTATTTTTGAATGGGGCGTTAACTTGCATTAAAAGACCCATTTTTGGGCAATAAATTCTCATCATTTTCAGGTGTAGCCCCATGTTGGAGACCTATATATAGGGGTCGATATGCTTCATTTTTAAATCATCGAAATCGAAACCTTGCATTATTTTCCATTTGCATCAGCTCAATTCTCAAAGCACTAAAGTTCGTCGGAGCTCTTGAGTTTGTGGTGCTACTACTCCAGAGATGAAGTCGTTTTATCTTCGAGAGACGATACGCATGGTTCCAGTGAGCACTACCCTTGGCGTACCTCGTTTTAAGGAGAGAGGGCTTCCTCGACTCGACTTGCTGATTTTTCTTTCGTTTCTATTCTTGTTCGACATTCCTGTTGTAGTGTACTATTTTCCTAACATTGATTTCACCAAGGTAGTTGAGGAGATAAATATTAGGATATGATTTTTGATGTCCTTAAAGGAGAGAAACTTGCTCACTGGCTAGTAGATCCTAAAACATGTATTGAATTGTGAAATTCTTTTAAGTTCTATACTATTTGTATGATGTAAGGATTGAAGTATCCTTTATATTCCATGAAGTAATAAAAATATTCTTTTACGGATAAAAAAAAAACCTTTTAGAAGTAAAATATTAAGATAAAAGATTACCCATTACTCCATAAATGACAAATTTCTTGAATTATATCTAGAAATTTGTAATGAAGTGGGATATTTCTGAATTAAAATAAAGGATTAATACAAAAAAAAAAAGTAGAGAGAGAGTCTTGCTCAAAATAAAGAAAGTGTACCAAAACCACTAGAAACCAATATCCACATTCCTCAGCGTCATTTGAACTGCACATACAACTTCCAATCTCTCTCTCTCTCTCTCTCTCTCTCTCTCCCCATTTCATCTTCCGCTGTATTCTCATCAAACAACAGTGACTCTCATCTGCGGAATAACCAACAAAACCAAAACCAACACCAAACTAACTGCAAATTAGTCAATCCCTTCATCATTCTCTCATCTCCTACTTTACCATTGCTTCAATCCAACTCCACTATCTCCATCACTTTCCAATTCTAACCAATACCCCATTTCCTTGCATGCCCATACCTTTCTTTATCCACACTCCGAATCCAATCCCACCATTTCTTGATTTCCGCTCAACACAAAGAACCCACTTCGTTTCTTGATCACTGAACGAATCCTGGAAAGGGAAATATCGTAAAAGATCTCACATTTATTGAATTGTTCAATTCTCGTTACAATGACAGAGGTGCTCCACACACCATCCCCCTCCTCTCCCCCTTCGATCTCCACGCCTTCCAACACTCCCACATTGTTCAATCAGACCCAATCATACGTGGTTGAGAGAGAGGAGGTGGAAGAAGAGGAAGAGGAAGAGGAAGAAGAAGAAGTGAGGGAGAAGAGGGATAATGATAGGAGGGATCAATTGTCCCTTTTGGCCCTTTTGATTACTCTTTTCAGGAAGAGCTGTAGGATGGCTTGCAGTTCCGTTGGAGGCGATTTTTCCGGTGGTGGTGGTGGGGTTATGGAGATAAGTGGGCCCAGTGGTGTACAGCATGTTAATCATGTGACTTTTGATAGGTTTGATGGGTTCTTAGGCTTGCCTCTTGAGTTTGAGCCTGAGGTTCTCAGGAGGGCTCCAAGTGCTAGGTACTACTCATCGCTCTTTCTGAATTTTCCAATCTCTGTTTGCTTTTCTATAAGATTCTGGGTTTCAGTTGTTTATATTATATATGTATCCTCTGTTTTTCAGCTGAGTTTCGATTATTATTGGTTGTAACATTATAGCATATCGTGTTGTGGTGAAGAATGGAAGGTTAATGATCTTGTAGTTGGTTTGTGACTTTGTTCAATCATTTTGTTGTGATGTGGTTTTTTACGAGTTTTAGTGATTTCTTGAATCGTGTGTGTTTACTATTGATGTATCTTATTGCTTTTTTTCTTTTTAGTCTTTGTGATCCTTGTTAGTGTTTCTGTAATGAGCTGTTTGGATTATTACACCAAGCTGAGTATAGACATTTATTACTTAGTGCTACTAATGTAGCTGATGAGCTGGAAGTGGCTTCGCTTTTAAATGACTCTAGCCACCTCTTTATGAGATTCTATTAATCTTATTAACTACCCTCAGCTTCTCAGAAAGCACTTCAGAATTAGATATGTAAGTGATAATGATTCCTTCCTATGCTGCAGTAAATGAGACTTCCTCTAAATTAGTTACATAAATGTAGTGCCTAAGTTGTATATGGATAGTTTCATACATCAAATTATTTGGCTTCTTAAGTTCTTTCAATGTTAATAAATTGTGACCTCATTGCATGTTTAATATTCTCATTGTTGGATTACTCGGTCCCTTTTTCTGTTCTGTTACGCCATTAAATGCTTTGAATTCCAGTTATGGAAAATGTGGATATGTCAGTAAATGATCATTCATGGTCCTCTTTTTTGATGCCGTTTCTGCACTGCATAATAATTTATCATCTGGTAAAATGGAAGTGGAAGGTTAGTGCTCTGGAAATCTTGAATATTCAAGTTGAAGTGATTCTAAAAGTGGTTCTTTATTAGGAGATGGATCTTGAACTACTACTGAGGTTAAATTCATCATATAAGATTGTGAAAATTCCTTTTTCCCATTGAGAAAAAGATATCAGTAGTCAACGGCTTACTTGGACTAACACCTAGTGGTGTATAAGATCCTTCACCTCATCTTATAGAAACGGGTATCGAATGGTGACACGGGGCGTTTGGCAGAGGTTTTTAATTGAGCTATAAAAAAAAAATCCGTGCACTTGTTTCTATTTTGCTCTTTCTTAAAAAGGAGATGTAGATGTAAAACTATAGCACAATCTAGCTGCTTCATATCAAGCAGCATTTTTCTCTAGTTGTGCAGAAGCTTTTGGTTCCTTGGACTTTCTAGATCACAACAATGGTTCAAATACTTTTCTATAGTTCAGTATACATTGTTATGAAATACGCCATCCGATCCCAAATAAGTGTCATTTTGGAGGTCAAATCATCTTGTTTCTAATTAAGTGTAGTTTTAGCTATTTTGCCACTTTTCTTCCAAGTTTACCCCAATCCTAATACTAAAGATTTCTTAATTTTGAACTTACCATTTTAGTCTCTTTAATATTTATTCACACAAGATTCTGCAATCTTTCCTTATCTCAATGAACAGTGCAACTGTTTTTGGAGTTTCAACGGAATCAATGCAGCTGTCTTATGATTCCCGTGGCAACAGCATTCCAACAATCCTCCTTCTTATGCAAAGGCATTTGTATTCTCGAGGGGGCCTTCAGGTGCATAATTGTTTACCTAGATATGCACAAAAACTCAAAAGTATGGGGCAAAATATTTCAATGACCCCTTCTTTGTATTTTTGAACTACCCGAGTCTCATAAACGTTATAATTGAGTGGGTTTTGTGTATACAGGCTGAAGGGATTTTCAGAATAACCGCTGGCAACAGCCAAGAGGAGTTTGTTAGGGAACGATTAAACGGAGGTGTGGTTCCTGAGGGCACTGATGTACACTGTTTGGCTGGCCTTATCAAGGTAACTTGAAGCAATCTCGTTTCTCTGATTATTAGTGGACAATCTTTTTCCATCCATGATTAGTAAATATTCTTGTTCTGACTTTGCTGTGATAAAACATGTTAAGGTTGGCCCTCTAATGCATAGTATATTGACTAAAACTTGAATAATGCACATGTCCTGTAAAACTGTTTGGAATGTGCAATCCAACTTTGATTTTGATTTTGATAATATGTTGTCTTGTAACTTTTTTTTTTACTAAATTTATTTGTTGTCTATATACTACATACTGTTATTTTCTATCAACTCTTTGTATTTTCCTCGACTACACATAAAAAGGTAAAAAAACATATCATGTGTTTTGAAAGAGCCAAGTCTATTGAAAATGCTTGATTTGAGTATATGCAGAAGAAGAAATACATGCATGATCAAGAAAACAGTTGATCATGGAGTAAAGCGATATGGTTTTCTTTTGCACATTTGGCCTTAATGAAAATATTTCGTTGTAGGCTTGGTTCAGAGAACTTCCTAGAGGACTACTCGATTCTCTTACACCGGAGCAGGTGATGCAATGCCAGTCAGAAGACGAGTGTGAAGCACTCGTAAGGCTTCTACCTTCAACCGAAGCTTCTCTCTTGAATTGGGCAATCAACCTAATGGCTGATGTGGTCCAAAACGAACATTTCAATAAGATGAATGCACACAACATCGCTATGGTCTTTGCTCCTAACATGACACAGGTAGTAGTAACTCTCGATTCCATCATATCGCTATCTTTGTAAACGAGGCTGTCTTAACTCTCGATTTCTGTTCACAGATGGCTGATCCATTGACTGCACTGATGCATGCGGTACAAGTTATGAACTTCCTAAAAACGCTTATAGAAAAAACTTTACGAGAAAGAGAAGAAATTGTCGTGGGATCAACTTCTGTTCTTGACATGGAGCCTTCTGATGACAACGGAAACCAGTCTTCTTGGAGACTAAATCAGCAGAATCATGGTGGATCGAATGAAGAGATGATGCGGGACTTTGTGTTGAAGGATCCCGTTTCGGACACTGACAACATCACCGATGAGGATTACCACAGTTATTCGACTGGTACTGAAGAATCTGATGAGAGCAGGTCTTGTGAAACTTCTCCTCCACAAGCTGTCTATAGAGTTGTTACGAGTTCAATGGATCGTGAGTTTGACGTGGAGAAGACGAAGGGCAAAACGGACCGATCAAGTGATTTGAATATGAAAATCGAGATCAACGAGAGCAAAGGAAGAAGCAACGTAAGCCGTATAAATTCAATGACAGAATGGTTTGAAGCCTGGCGATAAAGATGTATTTTGTTCCTTTGATTCTGATAATAAATCTTGTTATGGATTGTTATTGTTGTTGTTGTTTAATCTATTCTTCACTGAAGAATAGACGTATCATTTCTATTCGTAGGATTTTCATCACTTTGACAGAGCTAAGTGTAGCTATCCCTATATTTTTTTTTTTTAAATCACCACATGCCATATATCAAATAAAATTATTAATTAACATGAAACGTGTATTAAATGTTATAAAACATAAGATATAACATCGAATGTAATAGAAAATTTGGACTCTAAGATAGACTCCACCAACTCCATCTTTACTCTTCCAACTACACCATTATAAATTAGTGCCACAAAAATTCAATTGAATCGTTTGATCTGCTTATATAATGAACATCAAACTTAAAATATTGTGTTTGGTCTTGTCCAAATTATGTCATGCAAGGATAACTAAATACACAATTGGACTTCTTAGTTTTGATTATATATGGATTTAGTTATTTATCAAGAACATATTACACCACAAAAATCATTTATTTTCTATTTTAGTTGAAATTTTATGTTTTTCAATATTTGTTTTCTATTAATTTGATTTCATCACTTGAAGTTCAAATTGATATATTGGTCCCACTAAAACTTAATTAAACTTTTTGATTATAATATAAACAAACAATGTTAGAAAATGTGAGGACCAAAAATTAAAAGCACCATAACCACCCATTATCATTGATCTCCCCTCATACTTAGTAGCAATCTCCATTGACTAAATAATCAACAACTTTTCTCTCTTCCCATGTATTTCTCCCATCTTCAACTCACAAACAAGATAGAAATTAGTATTCACTTTAATATGCCTTTCACCCATTTCTCATAATCTTCAATGAGGTGTGGGGGAAAAGAAGGAAGGAAAAAAATCAACAAGGTAAAGAATAACAAATAAATAAAAGACTCAAAAAATCCATGGCAGCCTGTGGTGGCTTTGAACACATCTTTGAGAAGCCATTAATGCCTCTTCAATCCCTCTCACCATGGAAATCCATCAAAACTGTTCATCATCATTCTTTTACAGAAATCTTTGGCCAACTTTATTCCAAGGAAAATAATGATCATGTTCTTGACTCCCCAACTTCTTCCTCACCATCCTCAACCCTATCCACCAATTCAAGCTTTCCCAACGACGAAAACAAAAGCTCATCATGCATTGATCAAGACAAGAAACAGCACAAAAGGGATGATAGTGTTTCTTCAATGAATTCGGAGTCATGTATGTCAACATGCACTGAGGTGGACCTAGGGTTTGAGAGCTCCGACAAGGATTTGGTTAAGAATGAGGACCATGAACAAGAGAGGAGAATGAGACATGATCAAGATTATGGGTGTAATAAGTCTAAGAGATCATGTTCAAGAAAAAACATAAGGACATTTCCACCACCTATTTCATGTATAGGAAGAAATGGGAAGCCATGGGTGTGCTTCAAATCATTCAGGAAAGATGGGAGGTTCATTCTTAAAGAGATTAGAATCCCAACTCAGGACTTCTTGCATGCATGTCGCGAAAATGGACGTCTGAAAATGCACTTCATTCAGTCCGACGATGAGTTTTGCCCTCAAGATCACGAGCAGAACGATGACGAGAACAACCAGGGTGATGCAGAGGTTGTAAGAGCTTGATAATGTAAAAATGGAGGGGTAGATAGGTAAATACCAGCTTTGTCAAGTCTTTGTGCATAGCAAATACTTTCAGGGATGTTGATTTTTGTTTTTTTTTCTTTTTTCTCAAAAGTATGCAATTAATCATCAAGAGGGTGTAGAAATAAATGTTTCTTAGGGAATCACAATTTTTTGCATCTTCTGTTAGTGTTTTTTCTGGGTATGTATTCATTGTTTTATAATATAATGTATAGTGACAGCATTCTCTCTTATATCTCTACACAGATTCAGCAGTTTGGAATATTGCTTCAAGATTTAGGGTTCTCATGAAGCTACATGACTTGAAATACATTAGACGCAACATATTAAAATGAAAGGAATAAATGTATAGCTTTCATTGGATACCTTCATGACTTCAAACCAAATTGTTTATCAAATATATTTAGTTACTTATCTAAATATTTTGGATTTTTTTTTTTTTTACCATATCATATCATTGTATGACTCATTAGTTTAATGTGTCTACCTATACTTAACACAATTTTGTATATCTTCTAAGTCTTTTAAGTAAATATATCAATGAGTTTTTTAACAGTAGTCACATTTGTTAGTTTCCATAAAATATTAAATTAGATTAGATAGTCATTTATTCTCAATTTATTCAAGTCACTTTTACTCCTTAATGGTAATATTTTGGTGATCAAATATGATGTTTTTCCTAAAAGATTTTAAGGATATTTCTTCCATAATTAAGTTCATCAATATTTTATTATTTCATCGTAATTAAGACATTTATAGTCTTATTATATACATGAATGTGAGTTAAATCTCTAGTTTATTTTTTATTGTCATTGTTGTTATTTTATAAATATTTTATATAGACAATTATGTTTTGCCTGATTTTTAGGATTTTTTTTAAATTTAATCATATTAAAAATCTCAATTATATACACAAACCTTTTAAGATCTTTTAAAAATATTGTCAAACAAGCTTATAGTAGACAAATAAAGTTTAAAAAGAAACTATAAACATTGCAATTAATTAGTTTAAAAATCCATAATAATATAATTTTTCATTTTAAACTATTTTTCCCTTAATAATATTAATGTTTAAAAATATTTTTTAGATTTGATAAATTTATTTATTTTCTTTTCACTATATTATACTAAAAGAAACAAATAAGATTTTGAAAAAATATAACATAATTTCTAATAATAACTTAGTTTAATAAAAATATTAAATTTATTAATAATATTAATGTTTAAAAATATTTTTTAGATTTGATAAGTTATTTATTTTCTTTTCACTATATTATACTAAAAGAAACAAATAAGATTTTGAAAAAAAACATAAGAACATAATTTCTAATAATAACTTACTTTAATAAAAATATTAAATTTATAGTATAATTTTTTTTATTTATGCTTATAATATATCATTGAAAAGTTCTTTAAATATATACTAATATAAGACTAATTTTAGTCTAAGATTCAAAATATTCAAGATTATAAAAGAAAAATAATCAAAACATGTAATTCGACTCTTACTTTTTATAATCAAATAGAAAAATAAAATGAATATTAAATTATGTTACTATCCTTAATAAAGAGTTTTTTTTTAATTAATTTCATCATAATTAAGACATTTATAGTCTTATTATATACATCAATTTGAGTTAAATATCTAGTTTATTTTTTAATGTCATTGTTGTTATTTTATAAATATTTTATATAGACAATTATGTTTTGCTTGATTTTTGGGAATTTTTATTTAATTTAATCATGTTAAAAATCTCAATTATATACACAAATCTTTTAAGATCTTTTAAAAATCTTGTCAAACAAGAATATAGTAGACAAATAAAGTTTTGAAAGAAAAGATAAACATTGCAATTAATTAGTTTAAAAATTCATAATAATTACAATTTTTTGTTTTAAACTATTTTTGCCTTAATAATATTAATGTTTAAAAATATTTTTTAGATTTTATAAAAAATTTTCACTATATTATACTAAAAGAAACAAATAAGATATTGAAAAAAAAAAAACCTAAGAACATAATTTTTAATAATAACTTACTTTAATAAAAATATTAAATTCATTAATAATATTAATGTTTAAAAATATTTTTTAGATTTGATAAATTTATTTATTTTATTCTCACTATATTACACTAAAAGAAACAAATAAGATTTTGCAAAAAAACAGAAGAACATAATTTCTAATAATAACTTACTTTAATAAAAATATTAAATTTATAATATAATTTTTTTTACATATGCTTATAATATATCATTGAAAGTTCTTTAAATATATACTAATATAAGACTAATTTTAGTATAAGATTCAAAATATTCAAGATTATAAAAGAAAAATAATCAAAATATGTAATTATTCAAGTATAGTTTGAAATGTAAAGGACTCTTACTTTTTATAATCCAATAGAAAAATAAAATGAATATTAAATTATGTTACTATCCTTAATAAAAAGGTTTCTTTAATTAGGACTCTAATTTGATTTTGATTTAATTATGTAGAAGGGTTAAACTTGGTACTATGTAAAATGAACGAAATGTTCATACTTATATAATTATAATAATACATAATATATATATATATGTGTGTGTGTGTGTTAGTCCGGTTCAGAAAATTGGTATCAATTCTGTCTCAAATTGGAACAGAGAACCATGTTAAACAGTTATTTTTTTTTTTCCATATTGGTTCAATTATAATTTATATTTTGTAAAATTAATCTTATGAATTTGTATTTTTTAGTTTTAATTAGTATTTCTTTTTTGTTTTTTAATTTGAAAGTTTTAACTCTTTAAATTTGTTGTTTGTACTTTATATTTTCTATGTTGTACTTATAACTCTTAACTTGTATTACAAATTATAATTTCTAATTTCAAAAGTTGTAATTTGTAAATGTAGGTTCCAATTTTAAATTTATATAAACAATTATTTAGTATAATAAATCACTGATTTATTATATAAATAAAAAAGAAGTCTCAACCATAATCGTGGTTCTTAATCAGAGCTGAAACTATGTATACCGCGGTTGAGTTCAAAACTAGCGAGGAAGAGCATGATCGCATGTATATCCATAAATGGTTGCACACAGAGTTGTCAAAATGGGGCTAGACAACCACTTGAGGAGCTAGGGTTAGGGAAAGTTATTCTACATTTATCCATAACCAACTATACTCATACCCAACTAATAAACAATTCATTTCTCTCTCCTCCACATACTCATTCTACACTACAACCCAATCTCATATTTTTCATATTTTATCAATAACCACCCACAACCACAACCAACCTTTAATAAATTATTTCTTTTATAATTTAACAATTATATCTCTAATTAATTTTTATTATATTTTAAATATTTAAAAAATATATACAATTATTTGATACTAAAAAAATCGTAATTATAATAAAAAATATTACCATACAGTTAAAATAAATTACAACATCCAATAACAAAATTAAAATTACAATAATTGAAATACAAAAGAAAATAAATAAATCGAACTACAAATACATGCGTAAATTACAACAAAGCAAAATATGCAAATTACATATTTAATTAATAGTGCCAAATTTTTGTCATACATGCTCAATCAAGTCGTTCTTAAGAGCGGCATGAGCTTCTCTATTGCGAAGTTGTTTCCTATTAGTCATATAAGTGGATAAACTTGCAATACGTTTAGTAGAGTACTAAAAGGGCTGATCATCATCTACGGGACAATCCATTAAAAATTCGGTGGGATCATAATAATTTTGGAATGTGTCTCGTTCATCTTCCACTATCATATTGTGCATGATGATACAAGTCATCATAATTTTTCCCATCAAAAAGTTTATCCCAGACAAGACATGGACGTTTAAGAAATGCAAAACGAGCCTGTAGAACTCCAAATGCTCGTTCAAAATCTTTTCGTACAGCCTCTTGGTGTTGAGCAAACAATTTGTGCTTTTGGGTTAGTGGAGAAATAATTGACTTAACAAATACAGTCCATGAAGGATATATGCTATCAGTTAGATAATAAGTTCTATTATTTTTCTGACCATTAATGACATAACTAACCTTTGGAGCTCGACCTTCCAAGACATCTGTAAAAATTGGAGATCGTTGGAGTACATTAATATCATTGCACGTACCTGGAGTTCCAAAGAAAGTATGTCATATCCACAAGTCATAAGATGCAACAACTTCCAAAATGATTGTTGGTTTTACACTTCTCCCTGTATATTATCCAGCCCACGCAGTAGGACAATTTTTCTATTCCAAATGCATACAGTCAATACTGCTTATCATACCCGAAAATCCACGTTGTTCGACGACATAGAGTAGTCTTGCCAAATCTGCGTCGGAAGGCTTTCTAAGGTACTCTTCACCAAAGTAGGAAATGATGCATTCAACGAAATTCTTGAGAGATTGTCTTGTTACTGTTGCACTCATGCGTAAATATTCATCAACGACATCAGTGGATGTCTCATACGCCAATACCCTCAAAGCACCAGTACATTTCTATAATGGTGAAAGATTTAGTCGACCCGAGACATCAGATCTTTGTTGAAAATATTCGTCATTGGTAGTAACGACCTCCACTATACGAAGGAATAAAAATTTTCTCATGCAAAATCTGCGTCGGAACATCTCGGGAGTATACGTCGGCCTATCGACAAAATAGTCATTCATCAAGCATTCCTCACCAAGCTCGCGTTCCCTTTCACAATACCTTCTTCTAGCTCTAGGAGTGGAATCTCCTCTGATCATATTAAGATTGCTTAAGACCATATCCTCGATCATGCGATCTATTTTGTGATTTTGCCGAGCATTCTGTTCTTGTCATTCATCAAGATCATTCAAATTTAATGAATCTGAACTTGAGTTTGAATCTGAATCTACCGAGGGATTTTCATTGAGAGACATTTGTAAACTGGAATAGGTAAGACAAATGGGTAGTAATTATATTTGATAGGAAGCTAAAGAGTAAAGATAAGGATTTTGGTGTAAGTATGATGTCGTTTCAAGTATGAATTATAGGAAATAGTCTATACGAAAGGTACCCTTGGAGTGATGTAACTTGTCATGTGGTTTGATTCCCACTTGGGATATGCATGTGAGCAAAGGTAGCATTATTAATGGAGTGGTACAACTTGTCATGTGGTTTGATTCCCACTTGGGATATGCATGTGAGTAAATGTAGCATTAATAATGGAGGGGTACAACTTGTCATGTGGTTTGATTCACACTTGGGATATGCATATGAGCAAATATAACTTTAATAATGGAGGGATACAACTTGTCATGTGGTTTGATTCCCACTTAGGATATGCATGTGAGCAAAGGTAGCTTTAATAATGGAGAGGTACAACATGAGGTAGCTTTAATAATGGAGGAGTACAACTTGTCATGTGGTTTGATTCCCACTCGGAATATGGATGGATACAATCTGTTATGTGGTACATACGAAAGGTAAATCTAATAATGGAGATACATGAAAATTACTAATAGAAAAATTACAACGAATTGATTTCATAATTAAAATAACTAATTGAGATTACATGAAATTAAATAAAATCACACAAATTAAAAAAACTTACAAGACAAAAACAAAAAAATGCACAAAGCAAAAGCACATGAAAATAAATGTCATCTCTTCTTCGGCTGGTGATAAGTGATCTTTCGCCATCAATTGGGATAAAAGAGAAAGTTACAGCTCCATTTTCTTCTCCTCTTTCTTCCTTTGTTCTCTGTAAATTAATTCGTTCTCTAACCACTTCAACTTCAGTTTCTCTAGTGATTCTCATTGCACGAATTTGTTCAGCAAATTCATCTGACACCACCTTACCTTTTTCTTTTTTTTTCGCCTTATTTCTACCTATAAGACGTGGGATAGTTGAACTGCCGCTGCCTGGAGTTTCTGGATTAGTGGGGTTGGAATACTGCCCTTCTTCACTGGTTCTTGGTCTCTTTGAACTGCCACCACTTTCTTCATTATCCTCTTCATCTTCAGCACGGGAACGTGTTGGAGCACGATCGAAATTTATTTGTCACTTCACATGTTTACTCAGAACTTCATTAAACACAACCAAGTCTGTAAACTTGTGTTTATGTTCAACACAATAAATTTCATGAGCTTCTTTCTCAATATCCCCTTGGCTCATTCCGCTTCTATATCGTCTATGTGCTTCCTTGGATGCTTCCAACCACTTGTTGCAACTTTCATTAATTCGTCTACAACGACTTCTCATCATCTCTATATTTCTTTCATTTATCTACTTTGGATTTTCTCTTCGAGCTTCTTCGTATATAGCATGTACTCGTTCCCACACTTTTGAGAGCTTTTAATTTTTTCCAACCGTGTCATCCTCACTGATGAAACACCAACACGACATTAATGCAACATCTTCTTTAACAGACCACCCTGTTTTTATCACCTTTTTCTTTTTTTCTCCGAACAAATTGCGAGGGATATTTTCCGATCTTTGAACTTGTTCAGAGATAGGAACTTGGTTCAAATTTGGAGAAAATTGAGAATTCGGATAATACTAAGAAAATTAGGAATCAATAGTATTCAAAAATGATTCAATATTTTGATCATTTTGAGAATTTGGATGGTTTGTGGAGTAGTGAGAATAACTGGGATGATTTGGATCCATTTAGAAAATGATAAAAATTAGGAGATTTGACACAAGTTAGAAGAGAAAATGGAGTGTATGAGATTGTGATCCAAAATATATCAATATTGGTATCTATTTATAGAAAATTTTATTTTATGAATTTTGGTGTATGATTTTTTTTTAAGTGGATAAATCAAAATCTGCAATTATCTAAATAAAATACTCTCGACCAATCATATGATGTCATGTGTCATCATAATCTTTAAAGGAATTGGTCATGACCATGGTCTTGGGATGACTTGGTCATCAAAATTAGTTTTATTTCCAATTTTTTTTCTTTTTGTCCTATGCACATGACCCGGTCATCATAATATCGATAAACATGGTATTATCTAAATAAGATACACTCGACCAATCATATGATGTCATGTGTCATCATAATCTTTAAAGGAATTGGTCATGACCATGGTCTTCGACAAAAAGAAAAACAAATTGAAAATGAAACTAATTTTGATGACCAAGTCATCCCAAGACCATGGTCATGACCAATTCCTTTACGCAAAAACTTGTGTGTTCCCGGGACACGGATCTTAGATCCGTGTCCCCAACCCGACCCGCGCCCAACTCACGCGCATCCACGAGCCCTAGACGCGTGCGCGTGGGCACCTACCGACCCTCTCCATACGCGCACCTGATATGTATCCCATGGATATCTTGATAGTATCCATGGGCAAGGTATCCACATGTATACTTGAAGGTATCCATGGAACCTACGCGCATCTCACCACGCCGCGCACGCACACCGTGCGCCCATGCACCCACGTCGTGCGCACAACTCACAAATCGTGCACCCATGCCACTCGTGCATAGGTATCTCATGTATATCTTGAAGGTATCTCATGTATACCTTAAAGGTATACATGTGATGTCTGTAAAATGATATTCCATGGATAACTGAAAGGTATTCCATGGATATCTTGAAGGTATCCCATGTTTACCTAAAGGTATACATGTGATGTCTGTAAAATGATATTACATGGATAACTGAAAGGTATTCCATGGATATCTTGAAGGTATCCATGGAATATCTTTTAGGTATCCATGTGCATACTTGCGCGCACGTCACAAACAGTGCCCACCCACCACGTCGCATGCACACCCACCACGCCCCGCGCGCACCTGACGAACCGTACACCCACGTCGCCCGCGCACCTTCAATGTATACATGTGATACCTTCAAGTCATTCCATGGATACCTTGAAGGTATACATGTGATACCTATACATGAAAATAAATAAAAAACCTGAGCGAAAAAAAATATATTTAAAATTAATGTGGGGCCCATAAGGTGGGCTGGGGACACGGTGTCCTAGGGACACAGAAGACCTACTCATTCCTTTAAAGATTATGATGACACATGACATCATATGATCGGTCGAAAGTATTTTATTTAGATAATTGCAGATTTCGATTTATCCACTTAAAAAAAATTATACACCAAAATTCATAAAATAAAATTCTACCAATATTGATATATTTTGGATCACAATCTCATACATTCCCTTTTCTCTTCTAACTTGTGCCAAATCTCCTAATTTTTATCATTTTCTACATGGATCCAAATCATCCCAATTATTCTCACTACTCCACAAACCATCCAAATTCTCAAAATGATCAAAATATTGAATCCTTTTTTAATACTACTGATTCCCAATTTTCTCAGTATTATCTGAATTCTCAATTTTCTTCAAATTTGAACCAAGTTCCTATCTCTGAACAAGTTCAAAGATCAGAAAATATCCCTCACGATTTGTTCGGAGAAAAAAAGAAAAAGGTGATAAAAACAGGGTGGTCTGTTAAAGAAGATGTTGCATTAATGTCGTGTTGGTATTTCATCAGTGAAGATGACACGGTTAGAAAAAATTAAAAGCTCTCAAAAGTGTGGGAACGAGTACATGCTATATACGAAGAAGCTCGAAGAGAAAATCCAAAGTAGATAAATGAAAGAAATATAGAGATGATGAGAAGTCGTTGTAGACGAATTAATGAAAGTTGCAACAAGTGGTTGGAAGCATCCAAGGAAGCACATAGACGATATAGAAGCGGAATGAGCCAAGGGGATATTGAGAAAGAAGCTCATGAAATTTATTGTGTTGAACATAAACACAAGTTTACAGACTTGGTTGTGTTTAATGAAGTTCTAAGTAAACATATGAACTGACAAATAAATTTCGATCGTGCTCCAACACGTTCCCGTGCTAAAGATGAAGAGGATAATGAAGAAAGTGGTGGCAGCTCAAAGAGATCAAGGACCAGTGAAGAAGGACAGTATTCCAACCCCACTAATCCAGAAACTCCAGGCAGCGGCAGTTCAACTATCCCACGTCCTATAGGTAGAGATAAGGCAAAAAAAAAAAGGAAAATGTAAGGTGGTGTCAGATGAATTTGCTGAACAAATTCGTGCAATGAGAATCACTAGAGAAACTGAAGTTGAAGCGGTTAGAGAACGAATTAATTTACAGAGAAAAAGAGAACAAAGGAAGAAAGGGGAGAATAAAATGGAGCTGCAACTTTCTCTTTTATCTCAATTGATGGCGAAAGATCACTTATCACCAGCCGAAGAAGAGATGAAAGACCATCTATTGGCATTGTTCAAATAATCAATGTCATTTATTTTCATGTGCTTTTACTTTGTGCATTTTTTTATTTTTGTCTTGTAAGTTTTCTTAATTTGTGGGATTTTATTTAATTTCATGTAATCTCAATTAGTTATTTTAATTATGAAATCAATTCGATGTAATTTTTCTATTAGTAATTTTCATATATCTCCATTATTAGATTTACCTTTCGTATATACCACATGACAGGTTGTATCCATCCATATCCCAAGTGAGAATCAAACCACATGACAAGTTGTACCCCTCCATTATTAAAGCTACATTTGCTCACATGCATATCCTAAGCGGAAATCAAACCACATGACAAGTTGTATCACCCCATTATTAAAGCTATTTTTGCTCACATGCATATCTCAAGTGGAAATCAAACTATATGACAAGTTGTACCCCTCCATTATTAATGCTACATTTGCTCACATGCATATCTCAAGTGGAAATCAAACTATATGACAAGTTGTACCCCTCCATTATTAATGCTACCTTTGCTCACATACATATCTCTAGTGGGAATCAAACCACATGACAAGTTACATCACTCCATTATCAAGGGTACCTTCGTATAGACTATTTCCTATAAATCATACTTGAAATAACATCATACCTACACCAAAATCTTTATCTTTAGTCTTTAGCTTCCTCTTAAATATAATAATATTTATTTGTCTTATCTATTCCAGTTTACAAATGTCTCTAAATAAAAATCCCTCGGTAGATTCAGATTCAAATTCAAGTTCAGATTCATTAAATTTGAATGATCTTGATGAATGGCAAGAACGGAATGCTCGGCAAAATCGCGAAATAGATCGCATGATTGAGGATATGGTCTTAAGCAATCTTAATATGACTGGAGGAGATTCCACTCCTAGAGCTAGAAGAAGGTATTGTGAAAGGGAACGCGAGCTTGATGAGAAACGCTTGACGAATGACTATTTTGTCGATAGGCCGACGTATACTCTCGAGATGTTCTGACGCAGATTTCGCATGAGAAAATCTGTATTCATTCGTATAATGGAGGTCGTTACTACCAATGATGAATATTTTCAACAAAGACCTAATGTCACGGGTCGACTAAGTCTTTCACCATTACAGAAATATACTGGTGCTATAAGGGTGTTGGCGTATGGGATATCCACTGATGTCATTGATGAATATTTACGCACGAGTGCAGCAGTAACAAGACAATCTCTCAAGAATTTCGTTGAAGACGTCATTTCCTGCTTTGTTGAAGAGTACCTCAGAAAGTCTTCCGATGCAGATTTGGCAAGACTACTCTATGTCGGCGAACGTGGATTTTCGGGTATGATAGGCAGTATTGACTGTATGCATTGGGAATGGAAAAATTGTCCTACTGCGTGGGCTGGACAATATACAGTGAGAAGTGGAAAACTAACAATCATTTTGGAAGCTGTTGCATCTTATGACTTGTGGATATGACATGCTTTCTTTGGAACTCCAGGTACGTGCAATGGTACTAATGTACTCCAACGATCTCCAATTTTTACAGATGTCTTGGAAGGTCGAGCTCCAAAGGTTAGTTATGTCGTTAATGGTCGGAAAAATAATAGAGTTTATTATCTAACTGATGACATATATCCTTCATGGGCTATATTTGTTAAGTCAATTACTTCTCCACTAACCCAAAGACACAAATTGTTTGCTCAACACCAATAGGCTGTACGAAAAGATGTTGAACGAGCATTTGGAGTTCTACAGACTCGTTTTGCATTTCTTAAACGTCCATGTCTTGTCTGGAATAAACTTTTGATGGGAAAAATTATGATGACTTGTATCATCATACACAATATGATAATTGAGGATGAACGAGACACATACCAAAATTATTATGATCTCACCGAATTTTAAATGGATTGTCCCGTAGATGATGATCAGCCCTTTTAGTACTCTACCGAATGCATTGCAAGTTTATCCACTTATATGACTAATAGGAAACAACTTCGCAATAGAAAAACTCATGCCGCTCTCAAGAACGACTTGATTGAGCATATATGACAAAAATTCGGCACTATTAATTAAATATGTAATTTGCATCTTTTGTTTTATTGTAATTTACACGTGTATTTGTAGCTCAATTTATTTATTTTCTTTTGTATTTCAATTCTTGTAATTTTAATTTTGTTATTGGATGTTATAATTTATTTTAACTGTATGGTAATTTTTTTTATTATAATTACGATTTTTTTAATATCAAATAATTGTATATATTTCTTAAATATTTAAAATATAATAAAAATTAATTATAGATATAATTGTTAAACTATAAAAGAAATAATTTATTAAAGGTTGGTTGTGGTTGTGGGTGGTTATTGATAAAGTATGAAAAATATGAGATTGGGTTGTAGTGTAGAATGTGTATGTTCAGGAGAGAAAAATGAATTGTTTATTAGTTGGATATGGGTATAGTTGGTTATGGATAAATGTAGTCTAAGCCCTAGACGGCCATAAGTGCCACATTTATTTATTTTTCTCTTAAACCACATTAGTCATCATCATGTGAGGCTACAAAGCTAGCCAATTAAAGACAATATAAAGTTCAAATTACGTTTTAAAGATTACAAAATTAAGAAAAATAGCTAGTGTAACAAGAAGTCAATGTTCAATTTATATTCGCCTGGCGTCCTAAGCAGGCACTAGTCAGTCAAGCAAATTTTAGAACATTGGTTGCAACAACAGGAGCTCTGATTGATCCTATTTTCCCCACACATATCCAATCAAGAAACTACAATGATTTCCAGTGAGTTTTGTCAACAGATCCATTTTAAGAATCCCGCCCCTTTCTAGTTTATCAAATAGAAATATTACTACCATCAAGTGTTAAAAGAACCTTGTATAAATCTGGACGACGATCGCGAAAGATCCCCCATCCATGTCTCTTGGATTTGATTTTGTCCAGATCAAATTCAGCTATAAGAACAGCTTCCTCTTTATCATCAGCAGTAGCAATCAGTTCTCCAGTGGGACCTAATCAACAGACCATGTGTTCGAAATCCTTTTCAGAAAACTGTAGATGGTATTAAGTGAAAATAGTCGAGACTTGGGAATTATGTGCAGGTAGCAAAGGGCTTACCCGCTATAAATGAATTCCCGTAGAATGTGATCTCACTCTTGCCATGTTCTGTCTGTATAATCTCCTTGCCGATGCGATTTGATGCTACTAGAGGCACCTGTGTTTAAAAGGTTTAGGAGGCCATTTATCAGAACAAAACTACCAACATGACACTCTGGATAAATACAAATTTTGCAATAAAGTGATAACGTGACACAAAAGAAGATATTTTCTAAAAGGTGCATAAAGGAATAACGTTTCATCTTCTTTGTTTATCAATACCTAGTCAGTAGGTTGGCACAGAATGAAGATGATTAGGTTCAAGAAACGTGAATTGTTATTCAGATTAAAATATGGCTATTAGTATTAGTATTACTGCAAAGGAAATCCATTGATAATTTTCAGGTAAACAATGCCAATTTTTAACATTAGTTTTATCAGTCAAAATTCATGAAGTGGGATGATTCAATCCCTTAAGTTGATCCTCGGCTGATGAGTCTTAATTAAGCATGCAAATGCCACAAATTAAATTCCAGACAATAAAGCAGGATACACAAGCCTATTGATGCCAAGAGAACAACAACTCGATATCCTTATTACCCAGCCAATAAGAGAACACATGAGGCTTAGGGGACCGACATAATTAAAATACTCAAAAGAGAGTAGGAAAGTGCAATATAATGCCGTTGAACTAAACAAGGTTGACAGAATGATTTCCTTAGTCATGTTGATTTAGGTAACTGAACATTACTCGATTTAATGCCTCGAAGAAAAATGAATAGTAGTTGGAGTTAAATGTTGTTCAAGGAGACAGTTATCTAACTTGAGCTGGGTGAGTATGTTAAGCAAAGACCTATCCCATGCCACAAGATAAGCATACTTCATAAGATGCTCAGAAATCATTCATCCAGTCAATAATTGAGGCTACTCTGGGAAACTCACCAGGTTAGCTCCAGCATGGCCTTGCATCACCCTTTTCCAGTGATCTCGAGAATCTAGGCCTTCATCTTGAGGTTCCGAACCAATGGCAGTGGGATAGAACAATATTTCTGCACCTTGAAGAACCATGGCCCGAGCTGCCTCTGGAAACCATTGATCCCAGCAAATGCCTGGCAAGTAAAAAGGAGTATCTTCAGCTTCCAAAAAGGGCTCGTAAGCTACATTGCTCATCCATTGCTACTAGTTTACTAGCATATGCAAGTGAAACTATTCAAAACCTTAGAAGTTGGAGTCTCCATTTTATACTTTTGGTACTTTCAAGCATTCAATGAATGTAATCTAGAAACCAGAAAATCAAAATGATGAATGATAAGACATCTTACCAACTCCAATTTTGGCAAACTTGGTTTGGAATACCTGTTAACATCACCAAAATTTTAAAACAATCAGAAAGGACAAGGCAATAAAGTATAAGTTCAATGAAGAAGAGCCCAATCCACTGTTCTAACCTTAAAACCAGTGTCACCTGGATTGAAATAGTATTTCTCCTGGTAACCTGAGGAAAACATGTTAAGTGATACATAAAATTTATTTCCAATAATATCATCTAGATGCATCTAATCAACGTCTACGAACCTGGCCCATCTGGGATGTGGGATTTCCTGTATATTCCAAGATCTGTCCCATCAACATCAATAACAACAATTGAATTATAATGTGCATTGTTTGCCTCCTCAAAAAAGCTAACTGGTATCACTACTCCGAGTTCTTTTGCCAGATTCTGCATCCTGAAGTTGCTCAAAATTTAAATAAGCTGACTGCTTCCATTTTAATTTCACATTTGAAAGTTCAAGTTCATTTAGTTAAGGTCTTTCTAGATCCTTAAGCAGAATTTTATTACCTAAGTATTGTTGGGTGCTCCTTACGAGGTTTAGCTCGCTGCAAGAAATCTTCCCTTTGTGCTTGACAGAAATAATAACCCTCAAATAATTCCTGAAACAAATTGCGGTACACTATGAGCATTATTTACAGGAAAATGATAGGCAGGTCTCTAATATGAAGTAGTTTGAAACAGATGTTTTGTTGGTCGATCCAATATGAAGTGTTTTCAAGAAATAAAATCAATCCTCTTCACTTTGAAAAATACAAACCTGAATAAGAATGATATTTGCCCCCTTCTGATGAGCTGCTCTAACCAATCTGCATTCAAATTTTTGTTATATTCAAATGCCACAATTTTCTCATGCAAACATTAAATGCTTGAGAATAATGACCAACTGCAAGAAAATATATAACTATCGCCAACTATTATCTATACATCAGAAGGTCTACTCTAGGGGTTCTTGGCACAGACACAAATATTGACAGTAGTTAAAAGGTAGGCAACTGTAAAATCATTCTCCAATCAATTAGATAATACTAACTTTTCATGCTCACTTGTTCTTTATAAGGGCATAATTGATAAGACACACAAAAGTGGAGCACTGAAAAACACAATGAAATGATTCTTTTGTCTCATAGAAAGGATCAAAAAGGCCAATACACAAGTTTCTGGTGAGTCTCTGCGCAGGTTGGAAATAGGGCAGTTGCTTAGATGCATCAACTCATCAAGAATAATCAGCATACACAGCTAATTGATAATCAACAACACAACATTGATAACCACCGATACTGAAGAATCAACTACTCGCCTAGAAAGACACTCAAGCTTTTGTAAGGATTCGATCTTGTGACATCACAGTCTTAAGTGTGTCAATTTAGCTACTTGAGCGAGGCCTTGAGAAATACAATAACGAATTTAGGGGATAGAATTGATGGATCCCTCCAATAATGAAAATAACAGCTACCAATTGTGCACAAATGTATAACAAACAACCAAAAATTCATTAAATTATAATTTAGAACCGATTATTTCCAACAAATTCACTATTTTAACTCGATAATAAGTTGATCACTCTAAAGCAAAGTAATACACCACAAAGCATCTCAAAACCCCACTGTAGAAGCTGGTACATTAGACTTCAAATAACTCAACATCACAAATACAATATCAGAGATTCAATTACATGGATTAAACTTCCTCTGAATGTCTCTTATGACCCATGAAAGTAAGCACATCTTGGAATAGGGGAAAAAAAGAAAGGAAAACAATTAAAAATCCGTAAAAATGAATTCATAGAATAAGGATTTAACCTTTCGGCGGTGTCGACGTTGGTGGAAACATCGTCGGTGCAAGCAAATTGCAGGGCGGAGACAGTAACCACTCTGCTATTTGACATTTTTTCTTCTTCAGCTTTCCACGATGAGTCAATAAACTCAAGCAAAGTGACCTGCTTCAAAATTAAAAAGAATAGAAAAAAAAGTCGATTCTCGAGAAGACAGACTAATAATCAAAGGAAAACAAATAGTAAAAGAAAGATGCTCTAAGTTTTGTTTGGTTGATGGGCTGTTCATTTGGCATTATTAAGTTTGGGCCGTTTTTTCTAATCAAATTGGCCCATTGATTTTTATGGGCTTTTTTTAGTAATAAATATTGGATTAATTTTATTTCAATGTCCAAACACTCTTGACAAGTGATGAGGGTACCAAATAACAATCACATATTTAATTTGTTTGATCAAAATTATAAAATTATATTTGAAAATATGAAATTAAAAATAAAATAATTTTAGATATCTAAGATAATAAATATGAAAATTAGTTTTAAATCTAAGAAAAACTATTAACAAAACACAAATAATAAAAATAAATATAATAAAACATTATAAAACAAAGTATTATAAAAATCATTAACAAAACACAAATAATAAAACATTGACATAAAGTATGAAAAAATGTCTATAAATATAAAAATCATTATAAAACTCTAAAAAATAACAAGAAATTCTGGAATAATAATAATAATAATAATAAGGTAACAAGAATAAAGCTAAAAATGTAAATCAATAAATAAATTTCCGAAATAAAATAAAATAATATATAATATATGAACTATGAAAGTCTTGTAGTTCAAGTGACATATCATTTTTTATAAAATTGCAGATTGTAATGATCAAAGTTTGAACTTAAGTGTATTCGTCTTTATTCCCTCTCCTTCACTCCCTCTAACTCATAAAAAAAAGAGATATTTTTATATGTTTAAAAGAAAGATCAATTAGTGACACATTGTATTTTCATATAATTGTTTGTATATTAGATTTTCTTATTAATATAGATGTTACTAAACACATATATAAGTAAAGACTTAAAATATGAAAGAGATAATTGATATCACAATACAAATCATAAGCATTTTTTTAAAGTATAAATATTTTCCGTGCATTAAATGAACCAATTTTTTTTAACAGGATAATATACTAGATCTATGATATCACATGTAATAGGTTATCAAATAAAATTGTATTTAATAGTTTGAGTACAAATATTTTCCATGTGTTAAATGAACAAAATTTTGTAACATGATAATATATTACATCAACTATGGTATATGTAATTAGATTATCACATAAAAATAAAATAAAATTGTATATAATTATATATCATGGATGTCACGTCCCATTTCTAAAATATATTTTTATCAAAGTTGCATAATGGGCGTGCAGAAAAAGAAAACAAGAACATACGTTTTACATAAAAAGAAAACGATAGAAGACAATAGAAAGATTTACATATACAATACATCAGCATCAGCCGAAACGAAATGTTTGCTTCATTGAGCAGCGGAAAATCTCATACAGGATCCATCAAAAGAAAATACTATATAGCTTTACAAACGAGAAACATTAAAGTATTGTTTCGACATCAAGTTTTGAAAAGCAAAAAGAAAAAACTTGATATGACACCATCCTCTCCACGCCTCTTGATTCTCATCATTTTCTGTAGCGTGAATACACACAGGGGTGAGTGCGTTGAATACACTCGTGGGGATAATTTCCATGTTTTAACAGTTATTAAGCAGTTAAATAAATCAAACATATATAAGTTCGGCAATTAGACACAACACATAGAATGCATAGCACATAATTACAAATAGGTACGGGAGTAACCCGTCTTACCCTACATAATGATTTTTATATCGTTGGTGCTTTTACAGACCACCAGTCTCTCAGTAGCATTTTTTACGGACTATTAGTCCCTCCGTAGCATGAATGTGGACCTTAGTCCTTTCACAATATAATAGTATGAACACAGTATTCACATCATATAATCATGACACATAGGGTTTAACAATTCATATATCAAATATGAAAAATATAATCATTTAGAGATTAGAAGTTACCCCCACCTTGTTCGGTGGTAAACCGCGTGTAAATCAAAATATCAAGTTCTAAAGTGTTCATTCCGTTTGAGAGCCTACACATGTAAAGAGGTTCCTTAGTTTCATTATTACGATAATTACGCATAATAATTATATAAACTCTTTCTTGAATAAGAAGCGATAGGGTAAACGAAATAAAATAAAAGCTTTAGAGATTAAGAATGAAGAAACGAGCGTGGAAGGTTAAACAGACGATCATAGGGTGAAAGGAAAATGATTAGAGTTTGAACGGAGGAAAAACGAGCTTAAACGGAGCGTTTAAAGGTGCATTGGCTTTTCGTAAATTCTGGTAAAGAGTTGACTTTGACCAAGGGCATTTTTATAAAATCAGAAAAGTTATGGGGCCCTTTTGATATTTTTAAAACCTTTGGGGTCAAAACGAAATTTTTGAAAGTCTGGAGAGGTCAAAGTCTAAAGTTTGAAAACTTTTGGGGGTTAAAACATAAAACTCGTAAACTTGAGGGCTAAAATAAGATTTTAAAGAGTTCAAGGATCAAAATGAAAATAAGCTAAAATATAGGATTTGCAAAAAGGTCCTCCAACTAAAACAAATTGCAACAAGCCCCTGCTCTCCCAAACCATCCACCACCCCTGCGTCTTCCTCCTGCAAGCTACGGCCGGCGACATAGCATCACCGGCGACCACCCCACCTAACACGCTAGCGCAACACCACGTGCCGACAACAACCAAACACAGCGAGCACGGTGCCGCCACTCATGGCGGCGCCCCCAACACTCTCTCACACACAAACATACCCCGTCGCGCCCACCTGCTCTGATGGGAAGACTCGCCGGCGCGACCTTCACACCGGCCGACACTACTTCAGGCGACGGGAGGGAGAAAGAGAGTAGATGGAAATGAGGGAGAGAGAGGAAACAGAGAGAGTCGACGGGAGAGAGAGAGAGAGAGGAAGGAAAGAGAGAGAGAGAATAGAAAGAGGGATTGGTCGGGTTTGACCGGACGTTTTCCGGCGAAGGAGACATCAAAACATAAAATCGAGCCCGAATCTGGAACGGGCTCGGCGAAAGCTATAAGAGGTGAGAAGATCAGCCGAAATGGAGGGGAAAGTGGTGGCGCCGGCGGCGCGGTGGCGGTGCGGCGGCCGCCGGCCGAAAAGCGGAAGAGAGAGAAGAGAGAGAAAAATATCTACCTTTTTCACTTTTTGATCGAATTATTATTTTTACGATTCGTTTCCAACTATATATTTCTATATGTGTTTCGATTTTTCCTATTCTTCGTGATTTGGGCCACGCACCCTTAACGAGCCGTCCTTTAACGTTTTAACTTTCGGTTTTCGACTACAATACCTTTTAATAAAATATAACATATGCCTTTCGATTAAAATATACACCTGATAAATTAATCATGCATTATTTTATTTTTCTGAAACGCACGTAATTAAATCAAACAATTAGGGGTTTAATTATTTAATTAGTCAATTATGCATCGTTTTGTCCAAGGCGTTACAATGGATGTATAAAAAAATCTTATATAAATATTATTTACATTTTTTTAATTCAACTAAATTTGATTTTCTTTTATTCTCGTGTATTATACGAGCCCCAAACTAGAGTTTCATATATTTAAGGTCTTAAAATTAATCATAAAAGACACTTTTGCATATCATGCACGAGTGGTGGTGGGTAGGTGAACATCTCGTTCAAATACCACCAATGGGCAATGTAGTTAGTCATCATGGCTCTTTTAAAGTAGAAAAAAATTATAATTACCAGGAGAAAAGTGGGTAATATATATTCACATTATCATTTATAATCATTGTTGCTTTCTTAATTAACTTAATTTTAATGACATTGGATGAGGATTGATCAAGCGAATTCTCTATTATTTTTAATGTTTAATCTTATATTTCATTTTTTTAATACAGATATATGTCAATTAATAATATCATATATATATCATGACATATAATGATCATTATAGAAAAATTAGATAACGAAAATATGTTGAAATAAAAGAATATCTTTGTTAATGAAAACCCTTAATAGTGTGCAAATGGGATGTAAAAAAGAACCACTAAAAATTGTCTACCACTCAATTAATTCCACTACAAGTGAGCCTCAAACAACGATTTTTCCTTGTTGCATCTCTATTTGACTAATTACTCTTATTTATAGCCATTCTATACAATATTAAATGATGAAATCATTAATATTTCGTGGATAATCCAATACTGAAACGAAAACAATTCGAAACTTACTACATAACATTATTATTATTATTATTATTATTATTATTATTATTACTATTACCTGTCCATCACCATGCGATGCAAGAGTTATAATATAATAAACTTTATGATAATTCAATAATAACTCTTCATTTCATCAATTTTTTATATTTATGAATCATGTTATTTTAAAAAAATTATCATTTTTTCTTGAGCTTGCGATTTATTTAAACATTTTATAAGATGTTCAAAAAAATGTAAGTTTGTTAGTGTTTGGAATTTTTTCAAATATAAAATCTAATTTTTATATCGAAATAATTAAGATGTTAGAGAGGATTGTACTCGTAGAGTAACACAATTTCTAACTTGCTTTTATATTCAAATTCTTTTGAAAAAATGTAATTATATTTGAATTTAATAACAAAACTGCCATGATTGTTATCCTAAAAGCCTTTGTCCACTTATCAAATTAAAATACAATTTATTTCCCCAATAGATATAATATCATATACACACTGAAAACTTCTTACAAGATGTATTGACTTATAAGATGTTTTTAACGAAAAAATAGGTAGCCACTAATCTCTTAAGTTTTTGATAATATGCATTTGTTAGTTGTATAATA
Organism: Scutellaria minor; assembly: GCA_954870855.1. Lineage (NCBI taxonomy): Eukaryota > Viridiplantae > Streptophyta > Magnoliopsida > Lamiales > Lamiaceae > Scutellaria > Scutellaria minor. Next base: position 10,816,656 of record OX940729.1, read on the forward strand.
TTATTAATTATTTCCCATTGCAGATTGTAATGTATCCTTTGTTAATATGAGAAAATTCTTTTACTTTTCAATTCAAATGAAACCATTTTCGACCAACTTATCATTTGAATAAGAAACACTTTAATTTGTTTCTTAAATATTGAAAATTCTAAAAAAAGTGATCCAAATTTAATTTTATTAAAAACCAAAACTAATTATTTAAATAATGCAATTTTTTTATTTAGCAATTTTCATTTAAAACAAAATTAATGTAATTGAAATGACCCAAAGAAACTCCCTCACGTGTATTGGAGTAGGAAAACAACATACATTTATTTTTCACTGTATTAGATTTTTTTTAATGTAGGACATAATTATATTTTAAAGTTTTCTAAAATGCGTTGAAAATTTAACAATAATCTAAATACAATAATGTAAATAAACAAATTTTAACGTTAACTTAAAATAAATTAAATTAAAAAAAGTATCGGGTATTCGGAATGTTCAGTCTTTAATAAAGTAGAACTCAACTATCAAGCAAAAAATTCTTTGTAATACAAGTTTAGAACAAAAATTCTCAGATCAATCAAGTCATCATGTGGAAATAAACCAAATAATTATAGAACAAAATATTTCTCTTCCCTATTGGCCTTTCTTCTCTCGTCAACACCATTGTTATTGATTGCTGGTCCACCAATGCAACATGAAGAATTAATGAATTTCTACACCACAAAAGATGCTATTATAACAATAAAAGAATAAAAACAAGTAAAATTATTAATAATTTCTTTTCTGGTGAAATACACATGTTGGTGAAACTTTTGCAATCATTTATGTCGTCTTGGAAAATAATTTTGGAGAATATGTCTTTGTAAAATATTTAAAGTAAAATACACCATTATAAGGTGTGAAGACGCAACATCTAACTACAATCATCTAAAACGATAACACCACAAACTCAAAATTCACATTAAAGAAATCACATAACCACATTCTGGAACCACACCCAAACCTATATCTAAAAATCAGAATAATCAAACAAAACATTGAGAAAAATATCTCAAAATACAAAAATCAACTCCATATTTATGGATACCAAAAATCCTAGTACAATTACACCACCAAGAACAAAAAAATGAGGGCAAATGTATTCCAAAATACACTCCAGAAGTAGTATTTTATGTTTATAAAAGCTATAAACAAACATGAGGGTATCAATGAGGGAATGTTGTATAATTCTCATTATTTCATTTCTAGAATTTATAAGAGGATCCAAAAAAATTGGCTTCTTGATTCATACTTTAATAGGCTGTCCATTTTTACTAGGAGTGGAAATCGGAACGGAATTTCCGATGTCCGTCGAATCCGATCCGAAAATTTTCGAAATTGGAACGAATATTTTTAATCCGAAATTCCGATTTCCGATTTTTCCGAAAAATTTTGGATCGGAATTGGAATTAGTTTTAAAATTTTCGGAAATTCCGAAATCCGATCTAAAATATTTTCGAAATTTAATTTTCGAAAATTCCGATCCGATTTTCGATCCGAAACTATAAAACTATAGTTTTATAGTGTATATTAAATATATTATATACTATATCCCTCATCTCTAAAACAATGTGAACTATGAGAATTAGAATCTGTTTTATGTTTGAAATCTATTTTATTGCTCTATAAATGATTTTCAGAATTTCCGAAATTTCCAAAATTTTCGAATTTCCGAAATTTCTGAAAATTTCCAAAATTTCAGAAATTTCCGAAAATTTTCTGAAAATTCCAAAATTTTGGAATTCCGAAATTTCCGAAAAATCGGAATCAGAATGGATTTTACAATTCCGAAAATTTTTGGAACGGAATTGGAATTGGTTTTTCAATTCCGAAAATTTTTGGAATTTTTCCGAAACACCCTATTTCCGATCCGATCCGTCCGATTTCCACCCCTAATTTTTACCAATGTTTAATTCAGAATCACCAATTAGATTCTATAAATCTCATAAATCACAAGTCTTCGACACAAAAATGACGGAATATGACACTTTATTCAAAGAGTTTTTTCTTTGTTTCAAAATGACAAAAACATTAGGTTGTTAACCATATTGCATTTTCCATGTAATCAGTTGAGCCTAAGCAAATTAGGCCAAATACAAAACTAAGTACTGAAAATAATAACAATCCTTTTGCCTGAAGTACCAATTAATCTGAGGTTTGTGATTCCAATCTGCATATAAATTTAATATTTTTCTATAAAGATACGGTCTTCCTTTTCCATGTTCTTGTTACATCTCAATTCATATAATCACTCAATCGCCACCTCCATTATGTTTGGTTTGTGATAAAGTGAAAGAAATGGTTGTCTCACATCAGATTGTGAACAAAAAGGAAGAGACTTTCAAGGCTATTTAAGTTGTCTAGATGTTTTTGTCACAAATATCATAGTCAATACATTTTAGTCTTGTGTTTAATTCTAGTCAAGTTTTTTTCTTGTTTTCTTTTTTTGGAGAGTGTTGTGAGAAAGGTGATAGTCATTCAAAGACTTGTAAGAGTGTGAGAGTGTTAGGACGAGAAAGAGAGAAATTTTTATGTGATTGCAAGAATTTTTCACATAGTGATATTCTTCTCAAGGTTGTGGTTTTTTTCGATTTTGTAGTTTTCCAAGTAAATTCATGCATTGTGAATTGTTGTTTTTATTTTTTCATTTTATTTCTAGTTTATTCCATTTTCCCTAGGATCGAGGAGGGATAAACTGATTATAGATATATGCATGATCATAAATGGAAGAGTTAATTATATATAGAAAAAATGAACATATAGTCATATTTTAATTGCAATATCAATTTTTGACTGTAACACCATAAACATTTAATCTGACACATATTTCAATTTAGATCATAATTGGGCTTTTAGGCTTCAATGTGAAGCTCAAAATGTATTAGTGAATCTCAGCCACCATCCACAAGGAATTAAAGAAAAAAGAAATCAACTATTATAATAAAAGGAAAATAAAAAAAATTGGAGTACACATTAGAATTGGAGTTCTAAAAGTTCAACCATGTCAAAATTGAAATGTGTTACATTAAAGTTTATGATGTTATAGTTAAAAGTTCATATTGCAATTGAAATATGACCATAAATTCTAGTTTTTTTTATGTAATTAACCCTAAATAAAAGACACATAAAATTTAACAAATAAATACTAACTAAAGAATTTTTATGTGTATTTTTTCTATTTGTACCCTTCACATAAAGACAGAAATAAACGAAATTAAGAGTGATAAAACTAAAAAAGTTTCTGAGTCTCAAGATCAGAAGAGTTGGGGAAAGAATTGGTGGAGAGAAGAATGGTAGCACCAGATCATTAGCTGCATTTAACATCTATCTGTCTCTCTCTACGAAATGGTCTTTTGATGAGTGTGTGAAAATACTAAAACTAAATTGAACCATAAATAGGCGAAAATTTATATGGAAAAGTACAAATTAAAATCGGAAGAAATATCATAGCACATACTCCATTGGAGGGTGATCACGTCTGGAGAAAAGGCGGAGTGTAATTTGCTCCACATGGCATCCAAAAGAATGATTTAAAAAGTCCATGTTCCACATGTTAAAACCCGGAGAGTTCATGTATGGCAATTCACAACCAGAAGAGTCTAAACTCTTGTTTTGTGTGTATATATATACAGATCTGTTATTCTACCCACTGTGGACACGTTAAGATGTGTTCACGGCTGATGTGTCAAAATTTAATATATTTATTAATTTCACGTTTCATATAATGAGTGGATGGGATCACTACATGACGTCATCGATTGATATATTTAGAGTTGCCCACAATGGACATTTTATCATTTTCAAATATATTATATTTTGTTTCAATTCCAAAAAAAAGAGAAAAGAAATTTTAGTTACAGAAACATAATTTTTATTTATAGAATAGGGGAAACATAATTAGGTTTGCTACCCTACCCATCTTGGTACATATTAATGTAATTAAATGTCAAAAATTCAATACAATCATTAAATTTAAATTACAATATATATAGGGATTTGATCTTTAAACATCAGCGGTGGACATTTTTATTGTAAAATATGATATCTCAATTGCCTGATATAAAATAAATTAGACTTGAAACACTAAATTGTCTGACATAAAATAAATTACTCATTTCTCATAGGCTCATTCATTATAATCTCGAAAAACTTCAAATTCAACCTTTAAAAAATTATCATTTGCAATATTCAAGTTCATGTTTGCTTTAGGCAAAATAGCATAGTGAGATTTGAAGAAAGATCGTATCTTTTGCCTTCAGGGCAGAAGTGGAATGAAGACCATGTATAATTATTTTATTTAAATTAAAAAAATTCAACCTCAAAAGCTCATGCCCAAGTAATTGTTTTGGCCTATCCTCGTCCTACCAAATCTCTAAAATGAGAGGACTTCAACAACTTACAATAGGGAGCAAGCAGCAAGCTCGGACATAACTAATAACTATTATAGTCATCATTATCATATCATTTTCAAATTATTGTAGCTCCCATTCTTATTCTCTATTTTGTATTTTAGCACTCATGAACTTGACATTTTCTAAGTATTACTAGCTTAATTCCAACATATTTTGTCAGAATCCATTTCCCCCTTTCCAGAGAAACACGCAGTGACGCAAAAACTTCTTTTGTAGTAATCCATAGTCAATTTCCAAATTTCTATACACTCTCTTTAACTAATCAGGCAAACTAAACTCCACAAATCACCTTAAATTTGTAAAAATTAATCATTGGTTACACTTGTCAACAAGTATAACAATTAATATCATAAATTTGCCTAGCCTTAGTACTGATCTTGTAAAGTTTAGCATCCCCTAACTCAGACTGTCTAGCCATACTTTTGCAAATTTTGGAAGCATCTACCGGTGCATGCATGATCATATATGACATTAGTATAATAGTATCATAAGTCTATTAAAATTAGTCAAACCACATGGTGAGCATATTTTGAAACATGCTCATAAACAGAGATATTTAATATTTATCAACTCATTTGCTTCTCTTCATTAAAGAAAACACCTTTATGCCAAATTCTCTAAAATTACATTGAGACTTTTGCAAAACCAAATACAATCTCAATTGTTTGTGTAGGTTGCCAAGTGGGTCCTAACTGATCGAGGCAGACTGAGGATGACAAAAGCTCTCAAGTTACAAAGTCAACAAGCACAAAATAAGCTACAACCTTAAAGTTATAAACACAAGAAAATTATAATTGCAATATGCAATATTAGAATCTCAAACAATGTCGGAGCTAATTATAAATTTAACTCTTTCTTCAAGATGTGAAGGGGTTAAAAGGGTTGAAAAATCATTCTCTCAAAATTTTGGAACCAAACTTTCAATTTCAGTTCCATCAGAATTCATAATTTCCAAATTTAATACTCAATTTAGCAAAAATTACAATTTTCGTCAACTTATCCTAAAATCAAATAGTGGATTGTGTGATAGATCCAAACAAAAACTATGGAGAATTTAGATACTTAATTAGTCACACAAAATAGACAAGTGGATACAAAAGGACTTAATTAGTCACACAAAATAGACAAGTGGATACAAAAGGCCACATAGTTCTAATACTAGATCACAAAATTAAACCCGCAAGCAATGGCGGTTCGCAAAATTGTTTAATTGATCTTTACAGATTAAAAATCAGAATTCTAAAATATCGCATCCGATTGTAACCATAATAAAACATTGGATATTTGGATTGATTCAAAGAAAAAAAATTAAAATACCTTGCAGGACGATACGATTCTTTCCTAGGGCACTACTCAAATTCAGGTAGATGATCGTGCTCATAACGTGTTGTAAAATATGATATCTCAATTGCCTCGACTTCTATGGATCAATACATCAAGAAGAAAAATGAACAAAATAGAAAGAAGATAATAATAAGAGGATATATTTTATTCATCAACCTTCTTCATATCATTGAGTAAAATATATATACAAGAAGATGAAGTATTCCAAAAGTCACAAGAAATGAAGATTTTAAGAAGTAATGTCCATATTAATAAATTATTTACAAAAATTTTAAGACATGTTCATGGTGGGTAGGGGAACATTATTTGAAATCAACTCTACCCACCATGAGCACATATATTAAAAAATCCAACAGAATCATTAAATTTAAATTTCAATATTTAGAAGGATATGATCCTTAGTTCTTACACATCATTGGAGCATTTTAAGACATGTCTGTAGTGAGTAGGGGAACCTTATTGGAAATCAGGTATGTTAACTATCCACAATCATTAAATTTAAATTACAATATTTAGAAGAATGTGGTTTTTACAATAATTTATAAAATGTTAACATCATTGACGGAATATATATTATCAAACAATTTTTTTTTTCTAATCAAATATACACATTTGAAATTGATGTGTTTTAATTTATCTAAAATATAATATATTACTTATTAATTTTAAATTCAAAATTAATAATTCTTTTTTTACTATAATATATTAAAAGTTATTTCTCAATCTTTCAATTTTGATACAACCTCAAGGTTAAAGTATGTCGAGGATATAAGGTAAATTTTGAAAATTTTGGATTTAATAATAAGAAAGATCTGATGATTTTGAATTTTGAAAATCTTGTTATTTTGTATAATAGAATTGTAGTTAAATGTCAATTTTACATTGAAAATTATAGATAAAGTAACTATTATTTATTGGAACTATAGAAAAGGTATATAAAATATAATTGGGAAATTAGCCGAGATAACATCTTCAACATAAAAAATTGTGGGAATAGCCCTTTGACTCAATTTCTCAAAAAAAAAAAATTAAATAAAAAAAGAAATTCAATACAAAACATTTAAGTTAGACCCCCATATTTTTTATTAATTACAAATGAGTACTTCCTCCCCAAAAGGAACTCTATTATTCTTCAAACAAATTCTTCTTCATATCGATTCTCATCTTCAATTTCCATCTTCAAACACCCAACAACATCTTCTTCAAACACCCAACAATTGAATTGATCAAAATTTCAATCCGCATCTTTGAAATCATCAAAAACAACTTGATTTCCGACCTCTTGCAGGAAGACATCAAAGGCTTTATCTGTGCATACTACCACCTCATTGTACCTTGGGGGTTTATTTAAAGAGACCAATTCTAGGCTGTTTACTAGCTGATTGCTCATTTGTGGCTCAATCTTCATTGAAAGTATCAGAAATCGGCCTTGCATTTGGAAGGTCTGAAGACTTGCCCTTGGGAGAAAGATCCTCGCAAATCTCCTTCTGGTCAATTGCAGGTGTGCTTTCTTCGTATTTTAGCATTCAATTTCAAATAATTTAAGAATGAGGGGTTTATTTAAAGAGACCAATTCACATAAAAATTTGCTAGTTTTTATTGTTTTTCTTCAAATGCATCTCGAGAGTGTGTGTGTTTTGCATTTTGCCTAGTTTCCCCGGAATATATACCAGTCGCAATATTTTGCATTTTGCCTAGTTTTCCCGGATTATATACCAGTCGCAGATACGCATAGAGGGCAGCCATCCATAACTCCTAAAGTATCGGATTTTTCTGTGAAGTTATTTTTATGTGTGATTAATTGTATTATTCTATAATGCCATTCTGTTTATATAATACTTTTCATTTTTTATGTTTTACGTGATGGGGATGATCTTTTGTGTGGTTTGAAAAAATTAATTTAATTTAATTCTATACTAGGGTAACAGATATTCACATTATTTCTCTTGTTTCTGAAAACATATTGAATGTGCCTCTGTCATTAGCTTGTCTTGAGCTGAATGGTTGGGCATTTGAGAGACAATGGGTTTTGATTTTACAGATTGTAAGTGACTTTAAGTTCTTACCCTTTTTCTTGCTTAGAACAGATTGTGTGAGATGTTGGTGGATTTATTACATTAATATTGTTGTATCATTATGCTAAGACATTTGAGTGGAACGTTTGCTGGTTTTAGATACGATTATGGTGGAATTTAGTTGTCTAAATTATTTTCATTTTCCTGCATATGTTGAGGCTTGCATGGATTCACTCTCTTGAGTGTACTATATCTCGTAAGACTTTATGTTTTAGTATTATAGGTTGAGAAAAATATGACTGCTCTTTGTGATGGATTCCATTTTTGTTATAGGTCAAGCAGGCAGATGAACTTGAGAACATATTGACAAAGAAGTTTCAAACATGAGAATAACTAGACCACTATAATCCATCTTTTATCTCACACACTCACAGTTAACAATAGTTTCTTTTGAGGATGTTCATTAATTGCATTTTTGTGGACTTTGTTTGCCATGAATTAGTGTATATATATAGGTATTGTCTTGCAAGTTCTATGAAATCTGGCCTTTGCTCACATGATGCTTTTCTATGGGTTTTTATTATTATAATTCTCTTCATAGATTTACCTTTGCATGCCTCTATTATTTTCTATATTTGTATTTTCTGTTTGCAGTACCATATTTACTTTAGCAACCTCCATCTCTCGTGCACTTCAAATAAACTTAGCAAGAGCATTATATTAGTTGAAGTCAATATTTATCTATAGATATGTCATTTATATTATCACATGCAAATGGATGAAAGGATACTAAATGAATTCAAGATTGGAAAATTATCTACTCAAAATGACCTCATTAATTGTGACATTATCTATATTTACTACAGGTACATGGAGTTCATTTACAATAAAAACGACATGATGCATGCAAAAATATCAAGTCGAAGTTGTTTGAATATGGTTGGCCATGTATATAACTGTCTCAATAGTCATTATAAAAATGTTTTTGCAAATTCGTGTTTTGAAAAGTTGTTAGAATTGAAACAAACTATTGTTTCCTAACAACTTTTCCATCAATTGATGCTAAGACAAGTAAAAACAAATAAAATCAATGAATTATGGTTTGATTTTAAGGGTAAGTTGGCAATATTTGGTTTGAGGGAATTTACTATAGTGACGGGCCTAAATGCTGGTGAGCTTGGAGAAGAGAATATTGCTAAAGGAGAAAATTCTCAGTTGTTGGAAAGGTACTTTAAGAAATATAACAACAAAATCAATAGAAAAGATTTGTTGAAAGAGTTCCATAAGTGCAAGAATGAAGAAGACAAGTTGAAATTAGGTCTTTTAGTATGTTTGGTATGGGTTCTTCTAGGACAGGAAGAAAGAACTTTATTGGAGGAGTGACTATTTTATATTGTTGAAGACCTGGAGAAATTCAATAGTTATCCTTGGGGAAAAAAATCATTTATCTACACAATGAAAAATTTCAAGCGGAAATGGGATAAGAAGAAGAAGATGGGATATAGTCTTCATGGATTTCCTTTTGCTTTCATGGTAATGTATTTTTATATGAATTTTCTTTTTCCTTATTAAGCATATTGTACATGTTTTACATATAATCTTGATATTTTTTTAGATATGGGGATTAGAGGCAATTCCAGCACTTGGACAGAAGTTTGCTGAGTCATCTGGAGAAAGAGTGTCACGAATGCTTAACTGGAGAGTTACTGACCAGCTAAAGTCAATTGAAGTTCATAGCTTTTTGGAATCAAGAAAGGTATTTAATTGTTAAGACCAACTTTAGTAAAAATCATTAGTAATTAAAGTAATAAAATCTAAACTGATTCATATTGTGCAGCATGAGGTGAAAAGTAAATTGGAGCCTACAGAGCATGAAAAATCTGAATTGTTCTGGCAACAATTAACTCTTTTGGAGGATGTTGAAGATTTACAAGTTGATCTCCACAATGATGACAATAATGAGGTTCAGTCAACTTCTGAGAATGGTGTCCAGAAAACTTCTGAAAATGGTTCAACAAAGATTGAATCTAATTCAGAAATTCAAGAGATGATAGAGAAAAAATTGAAGGAATTCAAATCCTCAATCCTTGCTGAGATAGAACCTAAGCTAGAAGCTCTACATAAAAAGGTTGTTGAGATAGAACCTAAGCTAGAAGCTCTACATAAAAAGGTTGATATATTGACTGATTTGGCAACCAAGTCAGTAAAAGGAAAAAACTCCAGACAAGAGTACGAGGAAGAGGAAGATGACGAAAATGATAATAATAAGAATGTGGAGCATCATCATAATCAAGATTACACAGGTAATAAAATATTACAACTTCTTTTTGCAATTTTTGTTATATTAATTTAATTTTTTATAGGAGATACGTGTAATAAATTTGGGGGAGACGACGTTTGTGAAGAAGTAGCTAAAGATATGGGGCAGAAATCAAAAGATAATTGTGCAGGTTTTATTTGAATGTTATGATTTTAAGTTCAAAGTTAAATTTTTATTCTTTTAGTGAACTTATGGTTTTAATGTGTAGATGAAGCGAATGTATCGGTTGTTAGTGGGAAAGAAATGCAAATGCACAAACCAATGGAGAATCAGGATGACAAATGTTTGTGGGCCATAGTTGAGTATGTTGGTGAGTACATCACTAAGTATGTGTGAACCGTACTTAATGATAATTTTTGTAAGCACTTATAATTTATTGTTATATTTAGCTCATGATGTAGAAAAATAGGATAAAGCAAGTGTGCAAAGATCTGAAATTCAAGACAACCCACAACAGGAAAATAAAGTACAAACGTATGTTGATGATCATAAAGATGATCCTCAAGGGGTTGGTCTAATTTTAGATGACATTGGTAAGAGATTATTGACATATTCATTATAGTATTAGTATATTTAAGTTAATGTTAATAACTTTTACTGTTTTGGGAATTGATTGCCATAATTAGATGAGATTCATGAGTAGTCACCTTTAGGGCGTGGCAAACGAAAACATAAACCTGGGCCCTCATTGAAGTCGTCGTTCACACCTTTGACAGATCCTTCAAAACGTAAAAAATTAGACACGGAGAAACAATTTGACCCTTACAAAATGTTGGATGAAACAAAAGGTGTTAATTTTGATAGAGTGATGGAACAAGCTGGTGAAAGGTAATTCAAAAATTTTATGTTTAACTATCTCAAATGATATAAGTATATATTAAGATGATCTTTTATTTAAATATATATGATGTAAATTTATGAATGCAGTGATGAAGTGTCTACAACACTTTACAATGTTGGAAGAAAGTTTTTTCATGATCTTGTAGATGATCAATGGCTTATGGACGATGTAAGTTTCCTGTATGAAATACTTATATGCATAATTAGAACATTGATTTTAATATTGATTCATTCTACAGCATATTGATCTTGCGTTGTACCATATAAGAGAACGAGTTGTGCATCACCCCAATCTTTTTTGCCAACAATCATGCATCCTGGATACTCAATTTTATGTGCTTGTGATGGAGGTTAATGACCTAATTGCTAAGGTTCCTAAAAGAAAAAAACAACTAAGGGAGGATCACATACGGTGTTTGTTCACTAATGAGAAAGAGAAATGTGTGAAATATTTGGTTAGATATGTCGATGGGTCTTCACCAGCTTTAGGTAAACCTTGGAAGGGATGCAGATTCTTGTATATTCCTTGTTGCAAATCACATCACTGGATTGCTGTGAGGGTGGATGTAAAAAAGCGAAAAATTGAAGTATATGATAGCATATCCACCTTTGTTAGGCGTGCAGTGGTCGATCCATTGGCAATAATTATACCTTGGTTGATACATACGAGATTAGACAGGTGTTATGAGATCAAAAAATTTGATATAATCAATGTGGCATGTCCGAAACAGGAAAATTGATAAGCATTTTGAAAAACATTTTATTTGTTATTAAATCGTATGCTTATATTATTAAACTAACACCTCTTTTATTGTAAAAATGATTGTGGCATGTTCACCTTAAAGTATATTGAATTTTAAATGGCTGGAAAAGTTGTTGGTCATATTTGCTCTGATCACATAAAAGAGTTGAGAAGAAAACTTGCGGCTGAAATCTTTGCACAACATTTTGATCTTTAGGTAATTCTTTTAAGGGGCCTTTTAAATTATTTAATATGTTATGAGAATTTAATTCAATGAATATGTTTGGAATTAAAAAACTAACAAATGTTATGGTTTTGTGCAGCTTAAATATTCATGGGGTCGTCCAGAAGAAATGTATATCCAAGTTGATCCTTCTTTTGATATTTCAAATCCATTTTTTGTATCTCTAGATTGAACTGATTAGGTGATAACTATTGTAAATTTGGTACTATTAGCATTATAATGAAATGCAAATGAAAAATGACATGATTATGTATATAAAACATCATCATGTTCTTTTATATGATAAATTTCAGCCCAAAATTCACTCGAGAACTCGATAACGATACAAGTAGCGTTATAACGAAACACATAGCATTATATCGATAAAAAACTCGAAATCAACATCCGTCTTGTGGAACAATCTCAAAACCATCTTAGATATGTATTCAAGAAATTAATGGTAAATTTCAGCCCAAAATTCACTCGAGAACTTGTTGAGTGTGTAAAATACACTCAATATACATGGTCATAATCACGTTTATCGTGTTATCTTGATAAAAAATGAATCATAACTGTAAAATATTGGTTGTTATAGGTACAAGAGGAGAAAACGGCATGTTGAAGACAAAGAGTGCGAAAAAAGAAAGAAAACGGAAGAAAAATGGTCAGTACCGCGGTACTCGAAGTGGAGAACCAAAAGGCTGGGTTCTGCATCTCAGTACCGCGGTATTGACTTCCAGAAAATTCAACACGTTGTCTTAGTACCGCGGTATCCAAATCCAATACCGCGGTACCCAAAGTAAAGAACCAAAAGGCTGGGTTCTGCATCTCAGTACCGCGGTATTGACTTCTAGAAAATTCAACATGTTGTCTCAGTATCGCGGTATCCAAATCCAATACAGCGGTACTCGCCTCGCAGTTTGTTAATTATTCTGCTTACTCTCACATATGATATAAATTGTAGAGATCTATCAAGAATAATAATTTTACATTTACAATTCATCTATATTTAACATAAATCAATTCAAATTTTCACTTGAGGAATTAATGACAAATTTCAGCCCAAAATTCACTCGAGAATTAAATAACAATACAAGTAGCGTTATAACGAAACAAATAGCGTTATATCGATAAAAAATCGAGATCAACGTCCGTCTTGTGTAACAATCTCAAAACCATCTTAGATATGTATTCAAGAAACTAATGGTAAATTTCAGCCCAAAATTCACTCGGGAACTCGATAACGATACAAGTAGCGTTATAACGAAACACATAGCGTTATATCGATTAAAAATTCGAGATCAACATCCGTCTTATGGAACAATTTCAAAACCATCTTAGATATGTATTCAAGGAATTAATGATAAATTTTAGCCCAAAATTCACTTGAGAACTCGATAACGATACAAGTAGTGTTATAACGACACATATAGCGTTATATCGATAAAAAAACTCAAAATCAACATCCGTCTTGCGGGATAACCTCAAAAACATCTTGGAGTTCGATATACGTTTATTTTATTAGGTCCTGTATGAAAAGAAATTCAAAACTAAGTGATCTTGTTTAATATGTTTTCCTTCTCTTATAGTCAATTGTTCTTCTTACTCTCACATTTGATATAAATTGTTGAGATCTATCAAGAATAATAATTTTACATTTAAAATTCATCTATACTTAACATAAATCAATTCAAATTTACACTCGAGAAATTAATTACAAATTTCAGCCCAAAATTCACTCGAGAACTCAATAACGATACGAGTAGCGTTATAACGAAACACATAGCGTTATATTGATAAAAAACTCGAAATCAACATCCGTCTTGTGGAACAATCTCAAAACCATCTTAGATATGTACTCAAGGAATTAATGGTAAATTTCAGCTCAAGATTCACTCGAGAACTCAATAACGATACGAGTAGCGTTATAACGAAACACATAGCGTTATATCATAAAAGATGCACATATAAACTACCATCAGCATATCATTAATACTTTCAATAATGTAACAAATGACCAACCAAAACAATGCTTATATTTAATAATTGGGTGGAAAAAGTTATAATGAATAAGAATACCACTCCATGCTACTATCAATATTCAGAACAATGAAAGATCAAATTCCACTACATCCCATCATTACAAAACCACATAAAGTTAGACGAAACCTTCAAAACTTGAAAGGGCTCAAATCAAACAAAATATGAAAAACTGTCCAAAAATCCTATTCAAATATGCATAAGATATTCAAAGTATATATACAAAGAGTCATCAATATATCTTGTTCAACTTCTGATCTAAGGCAAGGGATTAGTACATGTACTGGGTAGTGGCCTATGCCGGAGCATCTGCTACACTTTCTTATTTTGGTGGACTTGTTTTTTTTTGTTGCACTTGTGTAACTCTCTGGAAGACTTATTCCTTTGCTTTGGTGGTCGTCCACTTGGTCGCTTCGTTGATGGACACAACACAACTTTAGAACTAATATTTTTCGGAATTTGCCAGTCATCTTGAGCAGATAATGGGTACACAAATTTAGAATAAGAGTTCCTCCAATAAGATGTTGTATAAAAGGCGGAGCACAACTTATATGCATCACATCCATCGTATTTATAAACAGCAATAACATGTGCACAAGGAAATCTTTCCAAATCAAACTGTCTACATGTGCATGTCAAACTTCCAAATTAACAATATGTGCATCGAACTCATTCTTTACTTCAAATTCTCTGGGAGAAATTGGAACAACCTTCATGCCATGAGACTCGTTGTACACCTTGCACATTTTCTTCTCCAGCTGTGGTGTGAGATAACTACTACAATTTTCTGCACAAATGTCTCTCATGATACCATCTCTGCAACATCGCTCTAATTTGTTCAATCAAACCCAGGATAGGAAAATCACGAGCATTTTTCAAAGCTGAGTTCAAGGATTCTGCATTGTTAGTCGTCATAATATTATAGCGTATGTCTTTACTATGAGCTCTATTCCAGACACTAACACCTCCAGCCTCCACTTCAAGATAATTTCTAATTCCTTCATGCAACCCACAAAGAGCAGTCATATTTTTCTCATAATCCATCACATTGTAAGCTTCTGATGTTCTCCAAAATAATGTTCCAAAATCTGTTCTTGGAAAATTTTTCTTCAAATTATTTTGCAAGTGCCATATGCAGTGTACATGATGGGCTAAACCATACACTTTCCTAAAAGCAATAGGAATACTGTTACCACGATCAAATATAATTACAACCTCATCCGAATCTCCAGTTATGTGATCATTCAACATACGAAGGAACCAAGTCCATGAAGCTTCATTTTCAGAGTCAACTACAGCCCATGCAAGAGGATAAATTTGCAAATTCGCATCTTGACACGTGGCAACAAGCAGAGTGCCTTTATATTTGTTTGTTAGAAATGTACCATCAACTGAAATTACCCGTCTAAGTGAAGTTTGAAATCTATATATACTCGAACCTATGATCATGAAAAAATACTTGAAGCGTTTGTCATCCCATGTTTCAATGAATGTTAATGTACCCGGATTTCTTTCCTTCAAAACATGGCAATAAGACTCCAAGGCAACATAACTTTCATCTGAAGTCCCCCATACTCGAGATACTGCATAATCTTTAGCCATGAAAGCCTTGGTGTAACTTATCGTTATATCAAACTCACGACGAATGTCATTGATAATGTTTCTTGGATTGTATATTAAGGTAGGATCTTCGAACTTGACACTGATGTGAGACCCAATCATTGAATAAGTAGCATGTCTGTGATCTCTATGTCAGACACTCATGGAACATGTGTGAAAGACAACATACTTCCGAATTTCAAACATATCAGACCCTTTCATCTTCGTGGCTCTCAACATCCAATTGCATTTTTCATCAAGACAAGTGATAGAATAAAGAGTCTTGGTTGATCTCTTCACCTTAAACTCAAAGTGGCCTCTCAAAGATAGAAGTTGCATCTTTGATATCAAAGTCTTCTTGGATGAGAAAATTTGTTTAACTTGTACATCTTCTTTCTCAAGAATTCTTGTTGATGATACAGGTTGAATGGGTGCTAAATCAACAGTCAAATTCGGAGCATCTGGATATATACAATTCTTCACAATTGCTCACACCAACATTATTATCAACCCGAACATCTGATGTTTCAACAACTTGCTCAACAAGAAAATCATTGTCATCTTGAACGACGTCACCGATAAATAGTTCCCCAAATTTCTCTTCTTCAGGATTTTGCATTTCAGTAACTATATTAAAATCGGCACAATCAAGATCGTTTGTGTCTCTACTTCCAGGGATATCAATTTTATGATTCTGAACCACATCATGATCTAATTGAACTCCATATGCTAAAGTATTTGCATCCTGATCACTCAAGCTTTCATTAAATTCCAAGATATCTTTTGTTAAGATAGTAACATAAAGTGGGACTTCTTTACAAACAGATATATACCACAACACATTATTGTCACTGTCAATCTTCATTGGTGGGATAGGAAGATTAGACATCCCGGGAACATGTCACGCCCCAAAATCTTTGGTTAAAAAATATCAGAGTTTTTCTTTTTGGGCGTGAAGAAAGAAAGGAGAAGAAGGCGAGCATGAAATAAAATAGAAAGAAAAAGAGAGGAAACGAAGGGATACACTTAAAACATCGGATGCAACCGATAAAATAGAGTTTAAAACATTACGCAGCGGAAAAATATCAGGATCCTTTACAAAAAAGAAATACAATTAACATTTTACAAAACGTGGAACATTGTTTCAACATAGCTTTAAAAATAAAATCGGACAAAGGACACAGCCGATAGGGCACCCTTCTCTCTACGCGTCAAGATTCTCTTCTTCTCCTGTAGTGTGAGTACAGAATAGGGGTGAGTGCGTTGAATACACTCGTGGGGATACTTTCCAAGTTTTAAATTATTAAACATATACAATAGCTTAGCAATTAAACACGTCACCTAATATACGCAACACATAACTCGGTTCGGTAGCGGACATACAACCCATGACTCACAAAGAACTCGCAGCCCAATGGACACTAAGCCCAAAGGACACTCCACCGACTCACTACTGGACCCGCAGCCCAAGGACACACAGCCCACTGGACACTCTGTCAATTCACTACTAGACATGCAGCCCACTGGACACTCTGTCAACTCACTACTGGACCCGCAGCCCAAGGACACGCAGCCCACTGGACACTCTGTCGACTCACTACTGGACCCGCAGCCCAAGGACACACAGCCCACTGGACACTCTGTTAACTCACTACTAGACACGCAGCCCAAGGACACGCAGCCCACTGGACACTCTGTCGACTCACTACTAGACACGCAGCCCAAGGACACGCAGCCCACTGGACACTCTGTCAACACACTACTAGACATGCAGCCCAAGGACACGCAACCCACTGGATACTCTGTCGACTCACTACTGGACCCGCAGCCCAAGGACACACAGCCCACTGGACACTCTGTCAACTCACTACTAGACACGCAGCCCAAGGACACGCAGCCCACTGGACACTCTGTCGGCTCACTACTGGACCCGCAGCCCAAGGACACACAGCCCACTGGACACTCTGGCCAACTCTATCGCACCATCGTAAGATAAACATGGTATATAAACACAGCACGTAGAGATCATACATCAAATAAGGAAAACAATAAACACAGATTCACGTAGCATCACAATTGAGGTTCACTTCATTAAGTATGGGTTCACATATCACGCGTTCGTTTATCATCATTCATGCATTTATTAACAGAAACTTAAAGCTTAAGGTTTAGAATGTACCCCCACCTCGTTCGGTAGTTACCACGTGATCAACGAGTACCGACGAATCAGATTTCACAAGCGAGTACCAAAGGATCCGATATCACAAGGCTCAACTCAACAAGTAGCCTACACAAGTTTTGACGTTCCTTAGATCCTTAATAAATTATAAATAAAGCTGTAAAAGATTCCATCGGAAAACAATCGTTAAATACACGACGGATCGAGCGATCTAAAGATCGGAGTTGAAGAAACGAGAGTGGATATCCAATCCATATGGCTGAGATGATAGAGAATGAAATTTGGGGCACGACGGAAAAAGAATGAGCTCAATCGGAGTTCAAACGAGCTCAAACGGAGCATTTTAAGTTTAGGGGTAAAATGATAATTTTGGTCAAAGGGTTGACTTTGACCGGGCCCACGACCCTCGGTCAACGACGTCTTGTCAGCGACGACTCGATACAGATGAACGGCGAAAAGAAAACGAGGTTCGGATCGAAAACACGGCGTCGGTGCGCCGCCGACCAAAAAACAGAAAACGAAGAGAGAGAGAGGAGAGAGAGAACTTACGAGTTTTCGGCTCGTTCGGAAAAACGGTGAAAAATGAATCGGAGAAGCCCCTATTTATAGAATTCCGAAAGTTACTATTCATCAAAAATATCTCCGTTACTATTCATCGGTTGACTTTTCCGATGTTACTATTCACGTAAATATCTTCGTTTCCAATCACCGTAAATATCTTTGTTTCCAATCACCGTAAATATCTTCCGAAACTTCCGATTTTGCCCTTTCCGTCGTCACGATTGACCTCTAGTTCGTTTCTATTTTCCCGTCTTTCCAAAGCGCATCTTATGGTATGAAAATATTCTACATACCATGTCCATGAAAATTATCCATCTAAGTCACGCGTTAAACATGTATCTGAAACGCACGTAATTATTTTAGACAGCCAAAATATACACACGTAATTATTAAGTCGTACGTTAAAATATTTAATTAATAAATTATGCTCGTTTTGATCCGGGGCGCTACAGAACAAGTGCTGCAAACTCCATCTTTTGAAGTCTAATATCTATGTCCAATGCTTCTTCTACTTTCTTATATAATTCTGCATACGAAATGAACTTCGAAACCAAGAGCGGTGTCAAATTCTTTTCAATATTCCCCTTGTACTTCCAACTCCATCCAAATCAACCTCCTCCTCAAAAACTACATCATGACATACTGTAATCCACACTGTATCATTAATATCCATGATTGCATATTACGTTAAAAAAACCACATTAATCTATAAATTATTTAAATATATCAAACTTTACAGAAATAACCACAATAATTATAAAGCGAACTAAACAATTATTGTATGTGCATATAATAGTAGAATCATAACAAGAATGATGTATCGTTATTCATAACATATAACATCCTCAGAGTTGTTATGACAAAGTTACACGTCGTTATGAAAATATTAGAATAGGAAGAGAGTCTTAAAACCAAAAAATGAAATAAATCCTTGAATAACATAGAAATATAATATGATTGTTTTTCATAAAATTCAGAAACACGATAACGACACAGTGTCGTTACAAATTAAATATAACAACTGACGATTCGTTATGACAGTATCCAAACAAAAAAATAATGAAATAACCACAATAATTATAATGCGAACTAAACAATTATTATATATGCATAAAATAGCAGAATCATAACAAGAATGACGTATCGCTATTCATAACATATAACATCCTCAGAGCCGTTATGACAAAGTTACATGTCGTTATGAAAAATTTAGAATAAAAAGAGAGTCTTAAAACCAAAAAATGACACAAATCCTTGAATAAGATAGAAATATAATATGATTGTTTTTTATAAAATTCAGAAACACGATAACAACACAGTGTCGTTACGAATTAACTATAACGACTGAAGATTCGTTATGACAGTATCCAAACAAAAAAATAATGATTTCATCAAAAATTTGTGTTCTATAATTGCATTGTAAGATTTTATAATCACAAAAGCATACCCATGTTTGTATAGTCATAAATCATACCTTTTTTTCCAAAGAGAAGTTTTTCAATGAAACCCTTACAATGTGCCTCCTTTTTTTTAGATTGAGATCATCAATGCCATAAATTTTCAGATAGTTAAAAAAAATGAGAGTGTCAAACTCAAAAATCAACATCAATGAAATTGATCAGTTTTCAAAAGTGAAAGAAAATGCAAGAATGATCAAAAAAAATTTTCCCCCTCATATCAGACGTGTTTTTGTTGATGAAATTTCTTTTGGGCTAATAAAACTTTTTCATATTTATTAAAAACTCCCACAATTTTTTTTTATTTACAAAATTTACCCGATCTCAAGTCAAAGGCTATTTACCTAAAGATTTGTAAATGAGGACTCTTTAAATAATTATTTATGTGAATTGATCTCTTTAAATAAAACCCCCAATATAATTTCTTATTGAAAATTATTGGGAAAAAAAATATTATTATCAGTTATATGAAATTAAAACGATTGTCGATCCAAAATTCGAATGATTTAATCCAAACATTACTACTGATTTACTGCCAAAATGGTCTTGAAAATAATAATTAAAAAAAAAACCTAATGACAGATAAAAAAAGGCGAAAATAAAATCCGGAATCACATTTTCATTTCAACAATTCAACTACAGAATAATCAAGAATTCACAAATAATTCCAATTCGGATTTATTATCCTGATCTATAACATCAAGGAAAACAGGATCGACAATCACGTGACTGTCTACGTGCACCTTGAATTTATGCTCCCACCACAAGACCTTGGCGGCGCCGCTGATGTCCACCGTGGAATCAAGCACCATCTCCCGCCGCCCCACGTCGGCGAGCAGCTTCTTCGCGTGGTGGGCCAGCTGGAGCCCGCTGAGCCGCGCCGGCAGCCGCAGCATCTGGCAGGAGCGCGGCGGCTGGGAGCCGGCCAGGACGGGAGCCGAGCCGAGGAGCGAGCCGCAGTAGAAGATGGACATCTCGGTGTCGGAGTAGTGGATGGGGGCAACGTTGGGGTTGCTGACGTGGACGGTGAGGATCATCTCGGCGTCGAGGACGGGGAAGTTGAGCTTGAAGGAGGTGAGCTCGATGGAGATGAGGTGGAAGGTGGGGTCCCGTGGCTTCGCCGAGATCACCGCCGCCGCCGCGGAGGCGGCTGCCGCGCCGACCAGGGCGGAGCTCCAGCTGAACCTTTTCTCTTTCCCCATACAATTGCGGTGGTGGTTGAGAGGACTCTTAACAGTGGTGGTGGTGTGGATAAGGTATGGGCGGAGATTGTGAAATGACGAGTTAGTCCCTGGTGGTAGCTGTTTTGGCTGGGTTTGGTGAGGGGTAGATTTGGTATTTAGGTGGTTTCTTTAAGGATAGAAGATGGTAGAAGCTTGTGTCTAAATTCAATTTATATATATATTGTGATTTTTGGACGGAATTTCCGACCTATGGGTCTACGCCTTTAATTCTCATTAAAAACGTTTTTATTTATTTTTTAGAGGAATTTTGTGGTTTCAAATTAAATTAGTGGAGAAGGAAATTGACGTTGAAAATTAGACCACTCAACCTTCTCATACTGAAGTTACTATATACAGTATGGTACAATGAATGACCTATGTAAAGTTGATATTTTGTTGCATTCCTCTCCAATTGATGCATACATACATGCGTATTGGATTTGGGTTCGGGTCGATTCGAATTTTTTTTTTTTTCCCAATCTTTATATTATGTTAATCATATATTTTTATTATATTAGTCATATTTTTATGTTATATTAGACATATCTTTATGTCTAGATATCATAAATTTAGTTAATACTTTTAATTAAAAAAAAAACTCTAATTTCGTCATAATTTGTACATGTTTATCTTTATGTAATATTACTTATACATTTATGTGATATTACTTATAGGGATGACAATGTGTCGGGTACCCTACCGTTTAGGTGATGTTTGGATTGGTGTTATGTAGGATTGAGGAAATCCGACTTTGAAATCCTGAGTTTTTGAAATAAAGGTGAATAGTTAAAATCTGTGTTTGTTTAGAGATTTTGTAGGGTATGATTAATACTGTAGATGTCAAATCAATGCTGGAAAAAGTGTTATTATGTAATATTATATTGTAAGTTGATGTAATGGTAATGATTGGATGATTGTAATATTAGAAATTTAGGTGTGTATTGAAATTTGTATATTAATAGGTTATAGTATAAGGTTAATGATTGTGTTTTTATTTAAATAAAGTAGGATTTTGGTAGATTATATAATCCTCTTCTAACCTCAAAACAAACGGGGATTTGAATGAATCCAAATCCCCAATCCCAACTAGCAAACACTAATCCAAACATAGTCTTAGGAAATCTCAAACTCTAACTCTATTAATTTTATGTTTCTCAAACCGGTCTCATTCCCATTTAAAACTACTCATACCCGTTTTGTTCCCGATTACCATTACACATCGGGTACCCGTAGCCATACAATATCCGTTTAACAAATATAAATATTTTTTATTTGAATCTAAATGAGTATTTTGAATGAGTATTTTGTATTTTAATTTTTTAATTTATATATTAAATATTATACATATATATATATATATATATTAATGAATATTTTATTATAAAATGATAGCTAGTTTAGTGGTAAATATTTATTTGTAATGAAAGGTGTAGGGAGAGGGCTTCTTCCCATACCCTACCTGTACCCTAATGAGATTTTATTTTTTTTCCTAAACCCGTCTCATTTTCATTTAGAAGTATCTGTACCCATCCTAAGGCGGGTCGAGTACCAGCATCTATGCGGGTAACTGTCATCCCTAATTACTTAAACATTTACATCAACATAGTCATACATTTATTTAATACTAGTAAAGAGCACGTGCGTTGCATGTGAAGAACGAATTTTGTTGTTGTTATTGTTTAAGAAAAGAAAAAAAATATTGTTACATAATATGGATATTCCTTTTTTAGAAATACTAATTGATATTATAAACATTTCTATGCAGACATATATATATATATATATAATAACAATTACCCCCTAAAAATATAAATGCCAAAAATTTTCCCACCCATTTTCACTTTCTAATATTAGAAATATCATTAATTATTAATTAGTTTATTTTATATGATATTAGTTGAATTTATTGTAAATTTTCAAAAATATTAATTTTGTATATGAATATATATGGTATATAAACCTTATTATAATAGATGAAGTAAAATATATACATGGTATGTGTAAATCATAATATATGAAGTATAATGGTATGTAAATCATAATATATGAAGTAAAATTAAAAATTCAATTTTTTAACATACATAGATAATTAAATGACAACTTCAAGCGTGTAATATACTTGAAATTCAAAGAATAATTTAATTAGACTAATGAAATAATACATTCCATAATACTAATTTGAAGAATAATAATAATTAAAATATTGTGCGTAGCTAATGAAAAATGAATTTAAAATAAAATAATTATTATTTAATCTTAATAGATTTAATCTAAATTATAATATATTAAGTCAACTAAACAAATCTATGCTGACATATAAACTCCATGTTTTTGCCGAATTATATATATGTATACAAACACTTTCTCAACTACAAGACCAGATTGAATTTTACAAGTCTGAATACTTAAAATTTTATAAAAGTATGTAGTGTATTTTGTTATGCCAAAAAATATTGAATTTGTTATCACCATAACACAAATAATCAAATTTAAATTATGTAATTTATTATTTCTCTATTAATTTATCAGATATGAATATTTTTTGTACATTTTTTTTACAATCTAATGGTCATCAAGATTAGATAGATATCTGTATATAACTTGATTTATATTTTTAACATTACGTTGTTTAAATATCTATTCCAAATATGTATATATTTTAAATATATATGACTAATCTTGATTTAAGTATATTATTTTTATAATTAACATAAAATACAATAAATTTAAAATCTTAAAAATCTTTATGAATATAATGCATCAAGTGATATAATCTTTTAAAATGATAAATCTTTGCATAGTTAATCTATATTTTTCAATACTTGTAAAAATTAATATATGAGTATTGAAATTAGATGTTTTTATGTAACACATTATGTACTACAAAGAATTTTTGAAATCAAAATCTTCAAAATATGAAAAATTGATTTTCAATTTTAAAATTCATTAAGAAATTTAAAGTATCTTATAAAATCGTACATAATTATATTTTTTATATCTTTAAAATGTATTAACACTTTGTTGATAATCGATATATGTAAATAAATATATTTGGTAATCAAATGATATACGACTTTGGTATAATTAATTATGTAGTAATTATGGTAA
This sequence comes from Scutellaria minor, assembly GCA_954870855.1. Lineage (NCBI taxonomy): Eukaryota > Viridiplantae > Streptophyta > Magnoliopsida > Lamiales > Lamiaceae > Scutellaria > Scutellaria minor. The sequence goes on from OX940729.1 coordinate 10,840,746, forward strand.
TACTTATCATATGATAACAATTATCTTATTAAAAGTGGAAATGAAACTATTTTCTTGCTCATTTAAAAAAAGTAGAAATGCAATAATTTATTATTTTTAATAAGAATTAAAAATTAAAAATGATAAAAAAAAATCATCTAAATATTTGATCAATCTCGAATATAAAATTTGCAAAAATTTGATCGAAATATTTTTATATAATTTTTAACTTTACTTTATCAAGTTATTTATCAAGTTACTCCAAGCTTAAAAATATGAAATAGCAGTATAATATTTTTTTGGTAATCTAATTACCATCACGTTACAAAAAAAGTTATTATAGGACATTAATTAAAAATACACGTTATTATTAACCTATTACATGCACACAATTTTAATAATAATGATGAATAGAATTCTTATTCGTATTATTGAAAGAATCAATTGGGTTTTCGAATATCAATAATTAAGTTGATTGATTTGCTCCTAAATGATTTATGTTGATGAATTAATAGTATTTGTTGTGCAAGATTATTTGATGTATATGAATTTGGAAAAGTCCATACAATACAAAAGCAGTAAATAACAATTATTAAAATTATTACTTACTAAATTACTATTATGACCTTAAATAATAATAATATTTAATAAGGATATATTCGACAATTCAAAATTTATAAAAAACATTCAATTGTACAATATTTTAATTCATATTGCAGAATAGATCATTTACCATATTATCATGCTTTAATTTGTCATTTTCACATGTCTTTAATTAATGTATCAATATATTACTTACATATCAACAATTTTGATAAAATAATTAATGAGATTTAAATGTACATATGAAGAAATGGAGGAAATTTTAAAAATTAACTATATTAATTATTGCCTTAATTTCAAAATAACTACATCTTTTTTAAAATAAAATTTACGCCAACTATCTTTATTTAACTATAATAGTACACATATATGGAAAAATGGAATTATATAGATATGTATGAATTAATAGTCTTTGTGTGCAAGACTCTTAATTAGATTAGGATTATATGGTGTAGATGGATTTGGAAAAGTCCATACAATGCAAAAGTACTAAATTACAATTTATTAAAATTATTAATTACTAAATTACTATTATGACCTTAAATAATAATATTTAATAAGGATATATTAGGCAATTCAAAATTTGTAAGAAACATCCACACTTTTATATAGGTAATAGGTAATAGATATAAAGGTACAACTAACATAACTAAAAAGTATATCTGACATAACTAAAATGTATGACTAACATAACTAAAAGGTATGAAAACTTAATATGTCTGTCTAAAAAAATGATAATATACAACTAACATTACTAAAGATATGACTAACATAACTAATAGGTATGATTAACACTACTAAAAGATATGACTAATATAACATAAAAGTATGACACTTGGGAGTATGTTTAGGCGAATTTGCGTGCGATCTGATGGCGCGTGCGAACGTATGACGACGCGTGGCTGTGCGTGGTGGATCGGATCGACTCGAGTGCATGGACCCTAAATCCATGCACCAGATGTACAAAAGTTTTTTTGATATCTGATTTAGGGGAAAAGAAACACTTTTAACTTAGATGTTGAGGATTAAATTCTTTAAGCATAATTATAGAAATTCATTGAGAAGTTAGATTTTTCTTTTTATAACATTTGCTAAAAAAAACACAGAATTTCGAAATTAAAAGGTGTAATACTGACTTAGGAATAAAATTAAAACAAAATAGGGTTAATTACAGAAAAAAAATCACAAATTTAGGGTCTAGTTTCAATTACAACATGAACTTTTGACCATAACGTCAAAAACATCCAATTTAACACATGTTTCAATTCAGACAAATTTTAACTTTTCGGGCTCCAATTTCTGATGTGGAGCCGGAAATATAAAATTGAAACACAATCATCATCCTAGTCATCAACCCACATAGGATTACAAAATTAAAAAAGAAAATTGAAAAAGAAAACAAATAAAAAAAAAGTAATTTTTTTTTTGACAATAGCTCGCTAATTCCCCCCTTCTCTGTCTTCTTCTTCTTCTTCTTCTCCCTCCCTCCCTTTTGTCACCGATGACCATCCTCCTCTCATTGTTGTTTTTATTCTCTCGTCGTCGCCGCCCTTTCCCCCCTCTTGCGGTCGTCATCTTTTAAAATCAAACTCTAAAATTAAAATCCAAATTTCAAAAGTTGATATGAAAATTGAAGAGTTCAAAATAAATGAAAATTACAAATCAAAACATCTTTTGAAAGCTTATATATTGGAGAGCAAAATTTCTAAATTAATTTGTGAAACCATATGTAAAAACGAGAATCAAGAAATGAGTTTTGTTTTGGACTCCCAATGTATTTCGATCGATTAAACTAAAAAAATTAACAGTTTTATGTAAATTGACATGGGTATGTGTTTAGTTTTGAGTAAATGATCATTTTGGTACCAATTTTGTGTATTTTGGTTGACAAATGAAAAAAATCAAATTTTGAAAGCTTGACGACCAACAATGGAGTTTTCCGGCGAGATGGGTGGACGGTAAAAAGATGTTTTGGGGAATTTAATGGCTGTTTTTCTAAAAAATTTGAAGGGAAAATGATTTGGGGTTTATTGAGATTCATTTTGTAAAGTTTGGTAAAAGATGGAAAAAATTTGGAATTTTCCGACGGTGGTCCGATGGCGGCGAAGTGGTGGTGCCGACGGGAAGAGATACAATAATTAAATTTTATTTTTCAATTTGTTTTTATTTTTTTCTTTCAATTTTCTTTTTCAATTTTTTTTTCTTTTTTAATTCCACATGGATCGATGATTGAATTTCAATTTTACATCTCGGGCTCCACATCAGTAATTGGAGCCCGAAAAACCCAAACATGTCCCGAATTGAAATAATGGTTAAATTAAATATTTTTTTATATTACAGTCAAAAGTTCATGTTGCAATTGAAACTAAACCCTAAGTTCGTGATTTTTTATGCAATTAACCCAACAAAATAAGTAAACTACATTAAGCGACAATTGAGAGAGAAGAGAGAGAGACAAACAAGGTGTGGGACAAAAAGATGTTCGATTTAATTTATCAAGATGTGGGATGGGAGAGATTTGATTTTTTGCAATTTGGGATTGAGAAAGAGGGTGGTGAACCGTGGATGAGATAATTAAAAATAACGTTCATTTATATAGATAAATTCTATATAAATTTGAAGCGCAGTTCGAAATTCATGATAGCAAATTCATCAGTGGTGTTTGGACAGATGTAAAATTGAAATCCTCGCTTTCATTTTAAATTAATGTTTGAGTCATTTGGGTGGATCTTAAATCCACTCAAACTTGGGTCGATTTCAAATCCATTCATTTCAAATTTTAAATTTTAAATTTCAAATTTCAAATCACCATTTCCAAATACAACATTAATGATTGGTGTTTATGAGTTAGGATTTGAGATTTAAAAAATCTCAAATCTCGTTTGTTTTGAGTTTACAAGAGGATTATATAATTTATCAAAATTCTATTTTTATTTTAAAGAAAAATCATTAACCCTATACTATAACATATAAATACACAAATTTCAAAAAACACCTAAATTTTCACTATGATAATCATTCAATTATTATCATTATATTAACTTAAATATAATATTACACAATAACGTTTTTTCCAGCATTGATTTGACATTTCTAAACAAAAACAAATTTTAAATATTCACCTTTTATTTCAAAAACAGAGGATTTCAAAATCGAATTTTTCTAATCCTATATAAACCCAAAACAAAAGCCTATTTAGAAAAAAAAAATTGAAAAAAAAAAGTTTTATTACTGTGTGAGTAAAAATACTGTTTTACTCTAACCATCGGATAGAAAAAAGAGGCTTAATTCCCGCAAAAGTAAATTGATATTAAGTTTGAGTAGTGTTCTGTAGCAAATGTATCATTATCATAAATTTGGTGATCTGTGAGATAATTTTCTAAACATGTAAATGATTGTGTTTGGTTTGATAAATTATTATCTAGAGTAAAGGGTGAACAAGAGAAATAATTAAGTGACCGTCCAATTAATTTAAAAACTCACATCCCTCAACAAAAGAAACAAAAGCATTATTAGTGAGGAATAGAGGGTCTTGTTTGCAAACCTCAAAAAGAACCTCATAAAATTTAGGAAAGTAACCAATAATATCAACTCGGACCACTTTCTATTTGTTCTTTGTTTCTTTTCCTCTTTCGGAGATTGGGACATTTTGATTGTAATTTCAAAGACACACGATAATATATAATTGTATAATTTCACTTTCATAAACTTCTTCACGTTATCATCTCCTTCTTTTCGAATTTTCATATATTTTGATTTAAAAATCAAGAAAATTCGATTTTTGCTGAAAAAAATGTTCGGAAAATAGTTCTAGATGTTAAATCACCAAAATTACTTATAGCATGCAAATCATACATTGACGGGCCTCAGCAATGTAAGTGTTGCACATGTGGTGCATGTGCGTATTGGGCAGCCTATAGCAGATGACATGTTTTTTTTAGTACTTTACATTCAATTGGGCATATGTGGGTTGGATCGGGTCCGATCCAGTTTGGATCTGCGCCAAGATTAATTTTTTTTTACTTTATGAGGTAAGATTTATGTTATACGAGTACAACTTTTATGTTATATCAATATAGTATTTATGTACGTATATTATATATAATCTTTAAGTGATATTATCTAACTTTTTTTCAATATAAAAATTCATGTAGTATAGTTCAATTTTTATGTTATAATAATTTAACTTTTATGTTATATCAGTATTGTCTTTATGTACAAATATCATAAGTTTTATGTACTTACAAAATAATATAAGTATAGAGCATTGCTGTCGTTTTTAAGAAGCGAGACAAAACTTCCTCCGCCAAGTAGTGGTCGAGCCTCGTGCTCCAGTATCCTTTAGTAGAAGCTCCTAGTTTGACTTTTGCTTGAGATAGTGGATACAGATGTACCAGAGATTAGTAATGAAGAACTTATCATTCTTAATGATACTTCTGCAAGCCTTGCTCCTGTTTCCATGGATGTTCATCTCAGCTTTGTTCAAGTTCCCAACACCGCTGACCAAACATTCCGTACTACTGAAACACCTTCTACTATTGCTTAATATCGTAGGCTTCCTCTTTTGTAGAATTTATTTTTAGTTTTGTTGATCTGTAATGATCTATACAATATTTATTATTGCCGTTTTGGCTATGGGCTGTATGGATGTGTGATCCTCCAGACATTTCCTTTATTTTGTTCGAACTTGACAGATTTTCTATCTTGATCAGGGACGGATTTGGGGGGCCGCGGGGCGATCGCCCCCCTTGGATTTTTATAAAATTTCAATTTATATATAAACTTTGTTGTTTAGATATTTAATTTTTAAAAGTCCGCCCCCTTGATTTCTAAAATTTCGTCCCTCTTAAGTTGTAATTAAAAATATAATTTAACAATGATAGTAAAATAAAACTGTGATAAAATCGGAGAAATTTGTGAATAACTAGTCCACAATTTGTTAAATCATATTTTATTTGATTGTAGTAAATTAATAAGTTAAATAGATTTACAACTTATGGGGCACAATTTTAGCCCAAAAGCCCAAATTATTAGCCCAATTTATTTATAATACCTCATAAGTTATAATTTGAAGCCCTTCTATTAAAAGGGGATAAAGGGAGAAAATAATAGATTAGAACAACTTGTCAAATTCAAATTCTTTATCTCAATTCTCAATTCAATAATCATTTTGGGTGCACATGATCTATCATTCAAGTAAAATTCAACATATTTTCAGAATTTCAAGTCAAAAGATGAGTTGAGAATTTTGAATTCATATTTTATATCACTTACAAATGTGTTATTCTAATTTAGATGAATGATGAGTAATGAGTTTATTGTTTCTTTCCTCAATTTTTGGATCATGTAAGCAAAGAGTTTGTAGCTTAGCACATTAGTATTTTATAAAAATTGAAAACAAAAATTGAAATAAATTTTGAAAAAGGCATAAGGCAGGGCCGCATAGTTGAATTCGAAAACAGAGCATTAATTAGCTTTAGAAGTTTAAATGATGGAGATTGGAGAGGAGAAGCATTTATGTTAATTATTTTGTAATATATTAATATATATAATTTATAAATATATATATGATATGTGTATTAAAAAGTGTTGTATTTTTAATTCTTAAAGTATTTCATTGTATATCAGGATCTCATATTCTCATGGGCAACAAAAAGATTGATTCTTTTTTCAAGAAAAGAGGTCCTGAAATCAATAATAATTCTTAAATTGCACAACCTTCTACTCAAGTCAATGATCAAATACCTAATGAGTCTTCTAAAAAATGTGAGCACCCAAACAAGGCTCCTAGAGTTGAAAATAAAGACTTTGACAAATCTTCTTTGGAGCGTGATCCGAGACTTCGGAAATCAATTTGGGAGTATCCCCCTAGTCAACAGGATGAAGTTCGTCGAGCTTACATCATGTTTGGACCATATCAATCCATCCCTCCAAAATCTCCAAAGTATGTTGATAAGAATGGACGTCGGTTTCTTGCATCTTGGTACAAATTATTCCTGAATTGGCTTGAATTTTCACCAACTAAGGATGCTACTTTTTGTTTACCTTGTTTTCTATTCAACAAACCATACGGTCGTCATGGAAGTACTTTTACAGTTGAGAGATTTCGATCATGGAAGAAAGTAAATGAAGGATCTCAATGCCCTTTTGTTACTCATGTGGGCACAGATGCAAATTCTCTACACAAGAAAGCAATGAAATATTATCTTGATCTTGAGAATTCTTTGCAACATATTGAAAGGGTTATTGAGAAACAAACTTCACAACAAGTTGCAAGCAATCGACTACAATTAAAGGTGTCTATAGATGCTGTCAAGTGGCTCACGTTTCAAGATTGTGCCTTTAGGAAGCGCGATGAGACTAAAGAATCAAGAAATCGAGGTAATTTTCTTGAACTACTGAAGCTCTTAACATCTTATAACGAGGAAGTTAAAGCGGTTATCTTAGAGAATGCCCCAAAAAATGCATCATATGTTTCTCCAACTATTCAAAAGGAAATTCTATCTATCATGACAACCAAAATCTAAAGATATATTTGGGAAGAGATTGGTGATTCAAAATTTTGCATAATAGCAGATGAAGCTTGTGATGAGTCCAAAAAAGAGCAAATGGTAATTGTATTGAGATTTGTTGATAGAAAAGGTTTCATACGTGAGAGATTCTTTGATATAGTTCACGTAAAGGAGACGACATCCTTAGCATAGGAGAAAACAATTTCTGAAGTTCTTTCACGTTATTGTCTTAATATGAAGGATATTCGAGGTCAAGGGTATGATGGTGCCAGTAATATACGAGGGGAGTTGAAGGGATTGCAAGCTTTGATAGCTAAAGAGTGTTCGTTCGCATATTACGTTCATTGTTTAGCTCATCGACTTCAGTTAACTCTGGTCACTACATCAAATGAGGCTATCTCTGTTAATCAATTCATTTCATATGTGACAACCATTATCAACTTGGTTGCTTGTTCGAGCAAAAGACATGATCAATTACGAGACATTGAGGCATCAAACATCACAGGATTGATTAGTGCTGGTGAAATTGAGTCTGGCAAAGGGAAAAATCAAGTTGACACTCTTCAGCGTCCTACAGATACTCGATGGGGCTCTCATTTAACTTCTCTTCATAGTTTGGCGAGGATGTTTGATTCGGTTTGTGTTGTTCTATGAGACATCATTAAATCTGGGAATCTAACTCAAAGAAGTGAAACTGATGGAGTGTATGATATGATGACATCCTTTAAGTTTATATTTGTCATGCATTTTATGATTGATGTGCTTGGAATTACTGATGATTTATGTCAAGCTTTGCAGCGTAAATCTCAAGATATACTGAATGCAATGCAATTGGTGTCATCAACAAAAACACTTCTCCAAAAATATAGAGAATGTGGGTGGAATTCCTTACTTGAGAAAATGACATTGTTTTGTGAAAAACATGATGTGGAGGTTCCGGATTTCAATGTTCAGTACAAAGCAAGTCGAGGCCGGTCTCGCCATCAAAGAGATAACCAACAGTTGAGCATTACTACCGTGTTGATATATTCATCTCTGTTGTAGATTTATTGTTCCAAGAAATAGATTTTCGTTTTAAGGATGATATGGTAGAATTACTTGTTCTTAGCTCCGCTTTGAATCCACGAGATGATTATAAATCATTTCGAGTTGAAGACATATGCAAGCTTGTGAATAAGTTTTATCCTGATGTTTTTACAACACAAGAAAAAGAGCATTTGAAAATTCAATTGGAGCATTTTGACATTGATGCACACCAAAACTCAAAGTTGCAAAATGTGTCAACAATTGTAGACTTATGCCAAGTGCTAGCAGAGACAGAAAAGTCTATAGTTTATCCTCTTGTTGATAGAATTATTTGTCTTGTGCTAACTCTTTTTGTCTCAACAGCAACAACAGAACGAACATTTTCTGCTATGAATATTGTGAAGACACGACTTAGGAACAAAATGGAAGATGATTTTCTTTCGACTTACTTGGTCACATATATCGAGAAAGAGATAGCTCGAGAATTTTCAATAGATTCTATCATTGATGATTTTGATCTCTTTAAACATCGTAGAGTACAATTCAAGATGTCGAACTTAGAAAAATAGAATGATGGTTTATCTTTTATATATCTTTCTTTTTGTATAGACTTTATGATATATTGTAGAAGAAAAATATTTTATCAAATTATGGATGTCTATTAAGTTACTTCTTTTCAATAACACTATATTTTAGTATTATATATTCATGAACTTTAAATTGGGAACGTTTTTTGAGTAACACTACAAAATAAAGATTTCCGCCCCCTTGAAACAAAATCCTGGATTCGTCCTTGATCTTGATGTTTCTTCATGTTGAATCTCTTGATAACATCATCATCTCGTCATCTTCGTTATGTTGTATATTTCTAAGGTTGATTCTTCATGTCTTATATTTTATCGTTAAGATGTTCAAACCTCCTTCATGATATACTGTATTTTGGCCTACTGAGACTAGGGCTGGTTCGGTATGGTATATCAAAAATTTTATACCATACCGAATACCGTACCGAAATTTTCGGTATGCTAAAAAGCATACCGATACCGTACCGAAATTTCGGTATATTGATAACCTATACCGTTTGACACCGAATTACCGAAATTTTTGATATACCGAAATTTACCGTCATATCATACCGAAATTTACCGAAACTACCGAATATTACCGAAAATACCAAAAATTACCGAACTTGCCAAAATTTACCGAATTTACCAAAATGACCGAAATTTAGAAAAAAAAAAGTACATATTATGTGAACAAGTCAATGATAACCTATTCACGATATAACATTAAAAAACAACATAAAATTAAAGTTCACGTCCAAACACAACACATCAAATAATACAAATAAAGTTCAAATCAAGTAGCAATAATCATAACAATAATAATAATAATAATAAAATTCATGTCCAAATACAAAAATCCAATTGATTTTGAAACTCCAAAACCTCAAAAATCAAGGCACGAGACCTGTAAAAGTTCCAAGTAAATTAGTTACAAATATTGAAGTTGAAAAATATATAGATGTAATCTTATTTTCAAAGTTACATTGAAATAAATAAACATAAATATAATATTACCTTTAAAATTACACCTTAGATAAAGTGGAGGTTGGAGAGAAAGTTTGACAACGATCTTGATTGGGATTTGCAGCTATAAAATAATATTGCTCTAAGTTAGAATAAATAATATTGTTAGAATAAATGAAGGCTAATTTATTGCTCTAAGCGTCTCACTCCAGAAAAATCATGCATATATGAAGTATAATCTCACTACAGATTGTATTAGAACATGCTACGAAAAACTCTCACAACTGGGATTACAACAATGGGAATCCCAGGCCAAACATGCATAACATGGCATAAATGAACCTTCTTTTTCATAGGAAAAACAATTAAAGGGCATACAAGTATGAAACTAAAAACATGTAAGTAAAGAAATTGACTCAATAACCATGAAAGAGAGAAGGCATAATATACAAGGATCAGAGGTTCAAAACTGTGAATTCAATGCTAGCATAAACATGGTCAAAAATGTTGATTCTGAAAAGGATAGTGACAGGTATGCAAACACTACAACAAAAAGAGTGTTTAGTTACACTATTTTTTCCCTTAACGATTCTAATTAGCGTCATAAAGTAAATTATCCACACTTGTAAAAGTGTTGCGAGTTGTGTTGTTAAATTTATTGTTACGAATTTTTTTGTGACGCACAAGTCATGTGTGGGTAAACTTTATTTAGTGACGCTTTAGATAATTACGTCACTAACATTAAAAGTGGCGACACTATTTTGTGTCACTATTTTAAAAGATTTATAGTGTTTTTTGTATTAATATGCCAACACTAATCATTAGTGTTACCAAAAATAGCCACACATTTTGAAAATATGCGTTATTAAATTTGCAACATGGTAGAAAACATGTGTAGCTCAATTAGCAATGTTTAGATCAAATAGTGTTATTAATTTTGTGACACAATTTAAGAGTTGAAGTCATAAAATTAGTAACACTTCCTACAAATACCGTCATTTTTCTAAAGGTAGTATCTCAAATTAAATACATTATTATTAATTGGCCAAGCATTTGCATTACATAAAACAAACAATATTTAATCAAAATATGAAAATAGTAAATCAATAATTTATTTCAATAAAAAAACAAATAAGTTCAAATCTAATTCCAAAATCAAATAATAGCCATAAAATTTATTCATACTTGTAATAAAATTGATCAATCAAAGACCTTATTACAAATTAATAAATTGATTTCAGACGAGAATAAATTAAAGAGTTGTTTCATTTGAAATCTGAAATCGAAAATCTGAAATTTTCAATCCGAATTTGGTTTGATTTCCTGAATTTTGCTTCTATCAGGCTCTTCATCGTCTTATTATTATTCGCTGAGTTCTGAACAATGTCGTTCTAACAATTTGCATCCAGAAGCCTTGCTCATCTTGGCACTTGTGAAGCTTGACGTACTTCATGAATTGAAACCAGTTTCAGAATGTGTATTTATGCATATAGTAGTATATAGCTCAAAAATGCAAATTGGACAAAGTATATGGGACATAGGAAATGACAGTGGATAGATGAGATTTGATGCAATATTAGATGAGGATTATATGAAAGAATTAAAATCAAAGCCTCAATTAAAGCCATAATTGAAGACAATGGTGAGTTGATGGTTGTGGATGATTCAGTTATTATGGAAGGCCATAATTAAGAATAATTTCGTCCTTGTCATTGAATGCTACTGTAATTAAGTTGAGTGTGAATTATAATATGTGGAAGGTCATTGGAATGGGTTATTTAATATTATCTACTTTGTTATTGTGTTAATATTATTTTACAATTCCCTTAAAAAAAGTATTATAATTTTACTACTTTGCTTTCAAATTATTTTATATTGATTTTTTTGAAAATTTTCTCTCTCTTTTTAATCATATACTACAATGCAATTATATATATATATATCAACAACAACAATATTTTTGGATAGAGTTGTTACACTTTTTATTAAGTGTCATTATGTTAACGACACAAACAATAAAAATATTTGCAAGTATCGCAACACTTATAAATAGCGTGATGATTAAAATTTTCAACAACACTACTTTTGAATAGAGTTGTGACACTTTTTGTTAAGCGTCGCATTGTTGACAACACAAACAGTAAAAGTGTTTGCAAACATCACAACACTTTAAAATAGTGTGATGGTTAAATTTTTCAACAACACTTCTGAAAGGAGTTGTGACACTGTTTGTTAAGCGTCATTTTGTTAATGACACAATTAATTAATAAAAGTATTTGTAAACATCACAACACTTTTGAATAGCGTTGTGAAAATGTGTCGAGACCAAAATATTATCCAGTTATAAACCCAAAATAATAAGTGTCATCAATTTAGTGATATTAAACTAAATGTTATTACTTTAATGACACAAGCAGAAAAAACGTCATTACAGTTTTTCCTCATTGCGACACTTTCAAGAATGTGTCAACAATTGTATTAAAACAAGGACGCTTTCAAAAAAACGTCTCTAAATTTATGAAAATGCTGACATATTTTTTTAAATGTTAGTAAAATTTATACCGTTAGTACATTTTTTTAAAAACGTCATTATAGTCTTCTTTTTAATAACAATTTTTACAAGCGTCACTAAATTAGTGTAGCTAGACATCTTTTTTGTTGTAGTGAAATGAGACTATGTTCCTACATTGAGATAATTCCATGTAAATTAATAAATCATATTTTTCTCCTGCAATACTCTACGATACCAATCTGATTCAACAAATCCTGAATCAGGGAACAACTTCCACATAAAAAATAACCATCCAAAAAAGAAATAGAATAATGACAGAAAATACCAGTGAAGTATAAATAAACGTACAATTGCTTTCAAAAACCAAAAAATGCAGAATAAGATTAAACGAACCTGGATATTCCTAGAAAACTGAAACATGTTTATCAGAACTTCCTTCACAAGAACCACTTTCTATCTGTTGGTTTTAGAATTTGAAATGAGCACATCAAACTCTCATCAACACTAATCAAATTTGAATACAAAAAAAGTCGCACAAAGAAAACTGGAGTTACAGCTCTAGTATTAGACTTATTCTTACCTTAATAAACTTCATGAAAATTTTGAATTGATGTGGTTCGATGGAATTGAGAAAGGAAGAAAGGGGTTTATGGAGGTGGTTGGTGGGGCAGATGGTGGTGGGACTTGCCGGAGATGGAAATTGGAGGTGGTGTGGATAGGCTGTTCGGAGAAGAAGACGAAGATGGTATGCGTCCGAGAGAAAAGACATGAGGTGGCGATCGAGCAGCGGCAGTAGGTAAAGAATGAAGTAGAGACTAAAGGAAGAAAAGATCTAGGGTTGTAAAATTTTTGATTTTTGGAGAAATTTGGGTCTTAAAATAATAATAATAATAATATATATTATTAATATTAATATATTTTGGTATTTCGGTATATACCGAAATACCAAAAAATTCTTGCTCGCCATATTGATACCATACCAAAATTTTCAATTTTCGGTATACCGAAATTTTCGGTATTTTTCGACACAGTATATGCGGTATACTGAAAATTTCGGTATTTTGCCCAGCCCTAACTGAGACCAATGTATAAATTGTGATAGATATCAATAGGCTTTGATGAAGTTAAATTGGGGGTTCGACTTTTATTAGAAAAGCCTAGACCCTAACACTTTGTTTTCCTCTAAAGAGAGTTCATGGATCTCCTTCCGGATCCAAACTTTGTAATGTAAAATCTAGTAGGGTTGGCTATTGTATCAACAAGGTAATTTGGAGTAATGCCAAACAGACACATGTTTCGGAGCGTATTCTTTCTCTTCTTGGCAAATCTTTGAAGATTAGGAATGAAATGGACCTTTGATCGGAGTCAGTTTTTTTTGGGCAGAACTTGTTTTCCCAGGTAAGGTTTCTTTCTTTGACGAAGCTATTTTTTCTAGTAGAGGTGCCACTTTAGATAAAGTTGTTCTTTTTGGTAAGATTGTCTTCTTTTTTGTAGGGGTGCGTCTTCAGACAAAGTTGTTCTTTTCTACTTTCACTGACATAGGTGCATCTTTGCTTGGAGCTATCTTCTTTGAACAAAGTTTCTCTTCACGAGCGGACTTTATTTCTTTAGTAGAGATGATTTTTGGGCGTACTTCATCTGAGCAGATCTCGCGATCTTGGAATGAGAGAGAATTTCGGCCTAGTTGCCTTTCTCGAACATATCTTCTTCTTCGATAAAACTTTTTTTTCTTACAACGTTGTCTTTTTCAGGTAAAGTAATTCTTCTTATTTGAAGTTTCTTTCTTCGACGGAGCTTTCTTTTCCGGCAAAACTACCTTTTTCGGATACAGCTTCTTTTCAGGGGCGCACCTATTTTCTTGGGCACATTTCGTCTAGGCGAATCTCACGATCTTGGAATGAAATAGACTTTCGGCATAGTCTTCTTCGAACATATCTTCTTTTTTGGAACTGCTTTCTTTGGCAGAGCTATATTTTTTGGCAGAGCTATATTTTTTGGCAGAGTTGTCTTTTTTGGCAGGACGGTCTTCTTATTCTCTTTTTTTTAGGTAGAGATTATGTAGATCTCGTTCATTGGATAAAACTCATTTTTTGGGTTGACTCGTTTCTTCGTATATGATTGTTTTTCTAAGGTTGCTTTTTTTCTTTTGTCATGTATTATGTATTTTGTTGTTGATATGATGTTTTGGCCTCCCTCGTATTTAGCTATGTTTTTAATCTTCTTGGGATTTTGACTTCAGCTTGTAAGAAGTATTAATGGACGTTCGCCAAATTGTTCCAAGATACATTAGTTGGTGAATAAGAACTAAATCCCTTGATTTTAGGGTCTAGACAAGAAAAACACAGATTTGTTCCTATTTAAATCGGATATGATTTGATTTTTATTTGTTTCCTTATTTGAAGATCTTATTTATAGAAGCCTAATACTTATTTATAGATTATGCTTAAAATACATTAGTTGGTGAAAAAGAATTGAATCTCTTGATTTTAGAGTCTAGATAAGGAAAATACAGATTTGTTCATATCTAAATCGGATATGATTTGAACTTGATCTATTTCCTTATTTGAAGATCTTCTTTTGAACATGTCTTTTGAGCTCTTTTACGACGATGAACTAAGTGATCTCTGGTCATCTTCTCATCTTTATTACTTTAGGTCTATCTTGAATGATATGAAAGCTTAGTGAGTTTCTGGTAGGCTCATGATGCTAGTTTTTCTTTATGGCTTGCTTGGATCGTCGATTCTCTGATCGGCTAAGTATTCTAACCTCTTCTAAGTTCTTATATCTATGGTTGTTGAGCTCTTCTAAGGTATCGAGTTCTTCCCAGATGAGATTGATTTTGAATACTCTGGTCATCTGAGCTTTCCATGTCTTCAGCTCTATCTTGGTCAGCCTACTAGGGCCACTGAATCTCTTATGGACTCGGCTATATTTGGTTGGTCTAACATCCTAGGTTGTTCTCTGGTTGGCTCGGTCATCTCTGGTCGGCCGAATCCTTAATTGGTCATCAGAAGATTCATTTGTGATCAACCACTTTGGCTGGCTAGGAGTTCGGTCAAGTCGAGCTCGAGTTGGAGTTATTTCTATCTTTGATTTGTCTCAAATATCAACTTGTGACCCTAGCCGACTCTGTCCTGATTCTTCTGGCCTCAACTCATCCGAGGTCTTCCAATTTTGGTTCACCTCAACTCATATGTGGTCTCTCAACCTTGGTTGACCTCGGCTAATATGAGGTCTTCCAATCTTGGTTCACCTCGGTCCATTTGAGGTCTCTCAACATTGGTTTACCTTGACTAATATGAGGTCTTCTAACTTTGATTCACCTCGGCTCGTCTGAGGTCTTTAGACCATGGTTCACCTCAGCTAATCTAAGGTTGGTCCTTGGCTAAATCCGGCTAGGTGTTTAGCCGAGCCGAACTCTTCTGGTCCTCCACGTGTCTGGTTTTGTTCAACTCGAGTTAGGGGTATAACATTATGCAAAATGAAAACTTTATAGTACGACTTTCTTGTACTAAAGTTGGGTTTGAATCTTCTATTTTTCTTGAATGGATTTATGGAGATATATATGGACTAATTCATCCAGCATTAGGATAATTTCGATATTTCATGGTCTTGAATGATGCTTCTACAAGATGGACTCATGTATGTATTTGCCAAGTTCATGCCAAAATTATTGAACTTAAGGCTTAATTTCTCGATTATCTAATTAAATCTATTAGAACAGATAATGTCGGTGAATTCATACTAAAATCATTTAATGATTACTGTAAGACATTAGGAATTAAGGTGGAGCAGTATGCTCTTTATGTCCACATTCAGAATGGTTTAGTTGAATTATTGATTAAGCTTACCAAATTAATTGCTAGACCTTTACTACATAATTCCAACTTATCCATTTCATGTCGGGGTCATGCAACTTTGTATATTACTACTCTATTTCAAATACGTCCAACTGCATATCATGACTACTCCTATTACAACTAGTGCGTGGGAAAGAACCAAACATTTCCCATTTGCGAATGTTTGGATTTAAACGTATATATTCTTTATCACCACAACGTATCTCTGTGGACCCTCAAAGAAAATTAAATATTTATATTGGTTTTGAATATCCATCCATTTTGAAATACCTAGAGCTTATGATAGGGGATCAATTTACAGCTTGATTTCTTGACTGCAATTCGATGAAAATCATTTCTCGACATTAGAAGGAGATAAATATAAAAAATTAAAAGAATGTTGAGAAATTTCATGGAATGTGGAAAATCTTTAATATTTAGATCCACATACTAGTCAAACTAAACTAAAAGTTCAGAAAATAATTAACTTGTAATATTTTGCAAGTAATCTGCCAAATACGTTTACTGAACATAAGAAAAGTGACAAAATCACATATACCTACTGTGAATGCACAATAAAGGACGGAAGTACAAGGATGGGGTGGCACGTGCCACCTCTTTTCTTTTCCTATGTATTTATTAAAATGCCATTGAGATATTTTCAAATTAAGAATAATATTTTAACTATATACAAAGTGTCTTCTTTGGCTCACAATCAAAACTCTTTTCAAGTCTCATTCACTCTTTCTATCAAATGAAGACTTTCTTTCATACTTGTAGTTATGGAGAAAACCTAGTGGAACTAAAACTTTAAGTAAGACCAAATATTATCTCAGCCTACAGATTGAGCACCTCTCTAAAGGAATTTTTATACACCAAGCAACCTATTTGAAGAAGGTTTTGGAGAGATTTTACATGGATAAGTCTCATCCACTGAGTACACCAATGGTTGTCTAATCCCTTAAAGTGGATAAAGATCTGTTTGGACCTGAAGAAGATATTGAGGATATCTTAGGACCGAAAGTTTCTAAAGTGCAATTAACGCATTATTTTTTACCTTGTAAATTGCACTAGACCTGATATTGCATTTGCAATAAACTTACTAGAAAAATTTAGTGTTTCTCTTACAAGAAGATATTACAATGGTGTTGAACATATTTTTTGATATCTTCAAGATTTACATGATCTTGGTTTACTTTACACAAGAAATCAAAATAAGTTATTGGTGGGTTACTCAGATACTAGTTATATGTCTTATCCCCATAAAGCTAGATCTCAGACTTGTTATGTTTTTCTCTGTGGTTGTACTACAATCTCATGAAAGTCTTTCAAACAATCTATGGTTACTGATATGGTCGAACTCCATCAAACCAGGCCTTTGATCGAATTAAGTCGAACTGAGTCTTCCCCTTGAAAACCGGAACGAAGTCAAAGTTGCGTATCTGAAGGGTTTTAAGAATTAAACAGTTCGGACACCGTTGATGCGTACTAAGAAAACGCGAACTAGGGTGGCCTTGAAGTACAGTGACGAACTGGTCGATGATGGAAAGTAACGAACAGGATTTGAATCCAATTAACCCCTATTTTTAAGGAGTCTGTGACTCATATCCCACGTTTTATGGGTAAAACTCAATCCCATGTATTCTAGGGAGTCTATATATACCTCTTGTATTCATTCTTTTATTTTTTTAAGCACAATTATATTAAATACATACGCATACTATTTGAGAGATTTTACTTAGCAAACCTATTGACTTGAGCATCGGAGTCCCATCGTCGGGAATCCCTCCCGGTGTTTATTTTACAGGTAATCGAGTTCAAGGTTTCGAGTTTATAGAAGTGAAGAGCCGGAGAAACGAATCGGAGTAATATCAATTGGCGCCGTCTGTGGGAAATATTAGAGTTTTAAGACGTTGAAGTATTGAGGATGGTGAATACTAGAGGATCTAGGAGGAGGATGGAAGTTGGTGATTCTTCTAGAAGATCTGAAGATAGAGATGGTAACAGGAGCCCCACTCCGGTGGAGCCCCCTCATACCATCACTCTAACGCCGGAGGAGCTTGCAGAATTGGTGGAAGCGGCTGTTAAAAAAGCTTTGGGAAAGCAGAGGGTTGAGTCGCAACAAGGCGATGTTGGTACCAATCGAGAAAAAGAAGCAAACGATGATAAATCACAAACAGGGGAGAGGGAAAGCCAGTTTGATCACCCTCGAGGTCAGAAGCGGGAACATGACGAATTGTCGGAGAGAGTTGATGATCTGAAGAGGGAACTGCAAGAAGTCCAGCGGAATATCCGACGAGTTCCAAGGAGCTCAAGAGGAAATCCCTTTTCGGAAGAAGTGATGGAGGATGAGTTACCGGCCTTTTTTCGGCCGCTGAATTTTGATTATGATGGTACCACTGATCCGTGGGATCATCTGTGTCGGTTTGAAAACACCGCCCTCTTACATCGATACTCAGACGGTATTAAGTGTAGGGTGTTTGCTACTACCCTCACCAAGACAGCTCAGACTTGGTTTAGTCAATTAAGTAATGGAGTCATTCATGATTTTGCTTAGTTATCCGAGTTGTTTTTGCATCAGTTTGCGAGTTCTAGAAGACAACGGCGATCTACCCAAACCCTGTTCGGGGTAAAGCAGAAGCAGAAGAGACGTTGAGGGAGTTCGTAAAAAAATTCACAGCTGCAACCTTGGAAGCTTCGGAGGCTTCCGATGATCTGATAGTTAATGCCTTCATACAAGGCTTGAGAGAGCGATCTTCATACTTCTTTAGTTAAGAAAACGCCCAAAAATTTTGACGACTTGTTACAGCGAGCCACCAAGTATATTAATTTAGAGGAAGCTGTTCGAATCAAGAAGGGTGAGGGCTCTAGCCAAGCGAACAAGTCATAGGGGCAAGAGGTTACAAGGAAGAAAGAGATAGGTGAGTCGCGAACGAAGTTCGCACCCCCTCCCTTGCGAGATAACAGGGTTGGAAGGAGGTATGATCAGTATACACCATTAGCTATTTCTCCCGAACAAGTGTTGATGGAAATCTGGAATTGGCTTCAATTGAGGTGGCCAGCGACTTGGAGTTCGACTCCTAAGAAGTCGTCTACCTTTGGAAACGGCAAACTTTGTCGATTTCACAATGAATACGGACATGGAACTGATGAATGCTTGCACCTGAGGGATGAACTGGAGAGGTTAGTTAGAGAAAACAGACTTGCTCGGTATGTTCGTCAACAACGACAAGACAACAGAGGACAACGGAATGCTCGAGAGGAGCCTAGAAGGGAAAGAGGACAGGAGTGACCTGAATTACCTCCACCTCCGCCGCTCCTACCAAGAAATAGGCCTGAGAGGGGAGAGAGGCCCACCATTCACATGATTATGGGAGGACCAACAGATGGAGATTCGAACAGAGCTCGAAAAGCAAGATTAAATTCAGTTCGACAGAAAGAAGATGAGGTTCAAACAATCTTTGAAGAAGTAGTAGTGGAGTTCGGGGCTCGGGATAGAGTGGCTATCCAAAGTCCACAGTTCGATGTCATGGTGATTATAGCTGAGATAGGAGGTTTTAATGTTGAGCGAGTATTTATCGACACAGGCAGTTCGGTGGACGTCATGTCATGGATTGTTTCAGAAAAATGAGATCGTCGGTTGAGGTTAAAGATGTAAAAACTTCTCTTTATGGCTTTGCAGGGGAAACAGTGACGGTGTTCGGCAAGGTGCAATTGCCTATGGTTTTGGGAGAGGGGGAATGGAGGCAGAATAAGACAATAACTTTCTTATTGGTGGATGCACATTCGCAATACAATGTGATATTGGGTCGTCCATCTCTGAGTACTTATGCGGCGATCATCTCGCCTTCACATTTGATGATGAAGTTCCCTGTAGAGAATGAGGAAGGGCAAATAGTGGGAGTAGGAGTAGTTCATGGGGACCAACAGACAGCTCGATGTTGCTATGTCGCTGCAGTTCGCCATTCAGAGTCCCGAAAACGTCATCCCGAACAAAGAGACGATGCTGACCGAGAAAGAGACCAAAGCCGGAAGAAAGGGAAAGAGGCGAACACAGTAGAATTTGAAGAAGGAGAATTGATGAGTGTTGAACTAATTCCAGAGCAACCTGGACATTTAGTGAGGGTAGGCAGCCATTTATCCGAACCAATTCAGAAAGAGATAATATGGGTGTTGAAAGAAAATGTAGATTTGTTCGCATGGAAGCCTGAGGATATGAAAGGTATAAATTCGGATGTAGCAGTGCATAGGTTGAACGTTAAGCCGGAAGTTCGACCAGTTAAGCAGAAGTTGAGACACTTTGGGAACGAACAGAATAAGATAATAGAAAAAAAAGTAGAGAAGTTGTTGGAGATAGGGCATATCGAAAAAATTCAGTACCCTTAGTGGTTGGCTAATGTAGTGTTGGTGCCAAAACCTGGAAATAAATGGCGAATATGTGTTGATTTTCGGGATTTGAACAAAGTATGCCCAAAAGATCATTACCCGCTTCCTCGAATTGATAAGTTGGTGGACTCAACAGCCGGTTGTGAACTTCTTAGCATGATGGATGCTGCACAAGGGTATCACCAAATTTTATTACATCCGGAAGAAAAGCCTAAAGTTGTTTTCATCACTTCGTCAGGGACATATTGTTGTACAGTGATGCCATTTGGGTTGAAAAACGCAGGGGCTACTTATCAAAGGATGGTGGATAAAGTGTTCAAGGATCAGTTAGGTCGGAATATGGAGGCTTATGTAGATGACATGTTGGTAAAAAGCATTCAAGCAAACAGTCATGCCACAGACTTGATGGAAACTATGGCAACAGTTCGATGGTATGGAATGAGGTTAAATCCGGTAAAGTGTTCGTTCGGAGTAAAGGCAGGGAAGTTTTTGGGGTACATGGTTACGGAGAGAGGAATAGAAGTTAATCCTGCAAAAATTCGAGCTATACAAGAAATGTCCCCTCCTCGAACTATAAAAGAGGTACAAACGTTGACTGGCCGTATGGTTGCTCTAAGCAGGTTTATATCAAGACTAGCGGATAGAGGTTTGCCGTTCTTCAAAATTCTGAGAAAAAGTGGTCAGTTCGGTTGGAATGAACAGTGTCAAAAGGCATTTGAGGACCTAAAGGTTTTTCTATCTTCGCTTCCATTATTGAAACAGCCAATACAGGGAGGCACGCTGGTGGTATACGTAGCAATTGGCAAAGAATCAGTCAGCTCGGTTCTTGTGCGAGAAGAAGGAAAGGACCAGCTCCCTGTCTATTTTGTTAGTAAAGTTCTTCAAGGAGCCGAAGCACGATACACTAAGATTGAAAAGGTGGCCTATGCACTCGTTATTGCAGCCAGAAGGTTGCGACCGTACTTTTTGGGTTATGCGATAATCGTGCGAACTGACTATCCATTGAATATTATTTTGGGAAAGCCTGATGCATCGGGAAGGTTAATCAAATGGGCTGTCGAACTGGGTCAGTTTGATATCAAGTACGAACCTCGAACAACCATTAAAGGTCAAGCCTTGGCGGATTTTATTCAAGAGACTACTAGGGTACAGGAAGAAAATGAATGGGAATTGTTCGTAGATGGATCCTCATCTCGTCACGGAGCTGGAGCAAGAATATTGCTGATCAGTCCGGAAAAAGATGAATTACAGTTCGCTGTAAAATTCTTGTTTAACGCATCTAACAATGAGGCTGAATATGAAACTTTTTTGCAGGGCCTGAAAATAGCCAAACATGCTGGAGCTCGCTATTTAATAGTAAAATCAGACTCACAGTTGGTAGCACAACAACTTTGAAATGAATGTGAAGTCAAAGATGACAGGATGATTTCCTACGTGACCAAAATCAGGGATATGGAGAACAGGTTTGAAAAGCTGCAAATCGAACAGATTCCTAGAAGTGAAAATCAGAAGGCCGATTTTTTTATCAAAGATAGGCAGTTCGTTACAGGATTGTTCGCAAAGAACTATAACCGTGATGGGCGTCGGACGAGAAAATGAAGTTGCGAGTATTGACAAGGTAGAGTCCGATTGAAGAACTCCTTTCTTGTAGTTTTTGGAGGGTAAAAAGGAGGGAACAACAAAAGAATTGGAAAGGTTAGAAAGACAGACTCACTTCTATTATGTCATTGATGGATTGTTGTATAGAAAAACTTTTCTACCAACGGATGCAAGGTGTTTATCGCAAGAAGAAGGGATTAAGGTCCTGAAAGAGGCTCATGAAGGAGGATGTGCCGAACACGCAGGAGCGAGGGCCTTAGCTCGAAAAATAATACGAGCTGGTTTCTATTGGCCCACAATGAAGAAGGATGCGAAGGAGTTAGTTAGAAAGTGTGAATCTTGCCAGAAGCATGGATGGAAAATTCACACACCGGCTACAGATATGTTGACGGTTTGTTCACCTTGTCCCTTTGCCAGGTGGGGAATCGACATAGTTGGTCCGTTTGTTAAAGTTAGAGGGAATAAACAATTCTTGGTGGTAGCGGTGGACTACTTCACTAAATGGGTCGAAGCAGAACCCTTAGTCAAGATTACGGAAGCTGACATGATCCATTTTATTTGGAAGAATATATGTTGCAGGTTTGGTCTGCCTAGAATCCTGGTATCCGACAATGGAGCTCAGGTTTGAGGAAAGAAAATCATGGGATGGTGCGAAGAGATGAAAATTCGACAAGTATTTACCGCTGTTGCACATCCACAGGCGAATGGGCAGGTCGAAGTGGTAAATCGGATTATATTGGACGGGCTCAAAAAACGGCTTGAGTCTGAAAAATCGAACTGGGTGGATGAACTTCCATCAATACTGTGGGCCTATCGAACAATATCCAGATCGACAACATGAGAGAGTCCTTTCAGCTTAGCGTTCGGAATGGAAGAAGTTGTTCCGACGGAAATTCAAAGAGAAGCATTGCGGATCACCAATTTTAAAGTACAAGAAAATGAAGAGTTAATCAAGACTGATTTAATGTTTGTAAACGAACTGAGGGAGGATGCCCGAGTCCGTCACGAACTTTATAGAAGGCGCATCCAAGCAGCGTTCAATAAGAAAGTTCGGAAAAGGGGATTCCAAGTAGGGGATATGGTGTTAAGACAGTCCGATGCCTTGGTTGAAATTGGAAAACTATAGGCTACTTGGGAAGGACCGTATATTGTCTCGAAGATTTTAACAGGAGAATCCTACGAACTAACAAATAAAGAGGGAAAGAAGCTGCCAAGACCATGACATGTGAGTCATTTGAAGAAATTTTATGTTTGAAGGACTATCCTTCTGTATGTTATCTATTACTATTTTTTAAATTCCTGTTAATAAAACGAGACATTTACTCTCCGTGGACGTAGGTCAATTTGACCGAACCACGTTATATCGCTGTGTCACTTTTTTCTTTACTTTATTTTTATATTGCTGTTATACTCGTTGATTAAGCGAACTGATACATTCCCTTGGAATGTCCTGATTAAGCGAACTGCAACATTCCCTCGGAATGTACACTCCCTCGGAGTGTCCTGATTAAGCGAACTGCAACATTCCCTCGGAATGTAAACACTCCCTCGGAGAGTGTCCTGATTAAGCGAACTGACACATTCCCTTGGAATGTCCTGATTAAGCGAACTGCAACATTCCCTCGGAATGTAAACACTCCCTCATAATGTCCTGATTAAGCGAACTGCAACATTCCCTCGGAATGTAAACACTCCCTCAAAGTGTCCTGATTAAGCGAACTGATACATTCTCTTGGAATGTCCTGATTAAGCGAACTGCAATATTCCCTCGGAATGTAAACACTCTCTCGGAGTGTCCTGATTAAGCGAATCAAAACATTCCCTCGGAATGTCATGATCAAGCGAACTAGAATATTCCCTCGGAATGATTCGATTCAAACGAAACTTGATTAAGCCAGTTGAAGTTTTTTTATGAATGATTGGATTCAGCGAACTATAATGAAGATTATAACGGATTACAAATACAAGTATCTAACATTGATTAACATTCAATTCGAATAAAGGATAGTTACAAATATGGAGGAAAGTTAAACATTCAAAAGCTAAGGTAGAGTAGGAGGTTTTTCAGGAAGAATTGAAGAAGAGGGATTAACAGGAGGTGGTGGCATAGGAGCGAACATGTCGTCTGGCAGATCAGTGACCAAGTTCGAAGTCGTTTCCCCGATCTGATTCGAACTGGTACTTGGAGGGAGGATCTCTGAAATGGTTTGCTCTAAAAGGCCAGCCCACCATTTGGCATCAACAAGCTCGTTCGGATCTCCACACCAGCCAGGAGGAGTGGGGAAGGATTGCTTTAACTTCCTACCCAGCGAAGAGAGACGGAAACGGAAAGGGGACTCGGGCATGGCTTCAGTTACCTCTTCCTGACATAGTCGAACGCCCTCTTTGAAATAAGCCTCGACCATGGGAGCGACTTTAGAGAGAAATAGGACTGAATTCCATAATCGCCTGAAAAGACTCTCACGGAACTCTTCAGCTATTAGCTCCATCTCTAGACTCCGAGTGAATCGATGGAAGCCCTCTATAATCCTAGCTCGAAATCCTTCCTCCCTCATATCTTCCGAAAATTGGAGGTGCATATTCTTCTCCCGCTCCAACTCCTCCCTCAACCTCCTAAGTTCCGCCTCCGCCCCGAGGAACTCTTTATGCTTCTTCATGACGAACTGCTCTTTTTCCACAAGCAGTTCCTCTCTTTTCGACACCTCGGATCGAGCTGTAGCGAGCTCGATCTCGTATTGCTCTAACTGAGCAGATAACTCAGTGGCTCGGCCAAAGTGGATCGCCAAATCGCTCTCCAGGGCTTTCTTCTCTT
Organism: Scutellaria minor; assembly: GCA_954870855.1. Classification (NCBI taxonomy): domain Eukaryota; kingdom Viridiplantae; phylum Streptophyta; class Magnoliopsida; order Lamiales; family Lamiaceae; genus Scutellaria; species Scutellaria minor. Next base: position 10,865,543 of record OX940729.1, read on the forward strand.
CCTCCCTCTCCTGCACAAGGTCGCGATAATTTCGCACCTGGTCTCGCCGCCGAAGGGCCCTCCTGCTTAAACCCTCAAAAAATTTCTTTGCGTTGGCCAAACGCGTAAGATTCAGCCGAATCTCTTTTTCCTCGGCGTCCTCCTCGACCTCTGTCGATTTACCCTTCTGCATCGCCGCTTCATCAGGAACCTCCGAAGTGACTGGTGGCTCCTCAACGGTCTTCTGTTTTTTGCTCCCGGACCGTTGCGAGCTTCTAGACCCCCTTTTCTTCTGTTGGTGAGAAGAGCCAGTTCTGAGTGCTTCTCCCGCAGCATCTTCAGTTAGATCTATAGGCTCGGATGAACGAGCCCGGTGCAGAGGTGAACTGGCGGAGGCTTCGGCGGCAGGTAGTATGGCGAGAGTGGGAAAAGTCGATAAGGTAGCCTCCGCTTTCCCAGGGAGAACACCTTCTTCCTCATGAACTACTTGCTCGGTCGAACCAGGGGTTTTATTGGCCAAAGGGGGGGAGTACTTGATATGGTCGAACTCCATCGAACTGGGCCTTTGATCGAATTAAGTCGAACTGAGTCTTCCTCTTGAAAACCGGAACGAAGTCAAAGTTGCGTATCTGAAGGGTTTTAAGAATTAAACAGTTCGGACACCATTGACGCGAACTAAGGAAACACGAACTAGGGTAGCCTTGAAGTACAGTGACGAACTGGTTGATGATGGAAAGTAACGAACATGATTTGAATCCAACTAACCCCTATTTTTAAGGAGTCCGTGACTCATATCCCACGTTTTATGGGTAAAACTCAATCCGCATGTATTTCAGGGAGTCTATATATACCTCTTGTATTCATTCTTTTATTTTTTTAAGCATAATTATATTAAATACATACGCATACTATTTGAGAGATTTTACTTAGCAAACCTATTGACTTGAGCGTCGGAGTCCCATCGCCGGGAATCCCTCCCGGTGTTTATTTTGCAGGTAATCGAGTTCAAGGTTTCGAGTTTGTAGAAGTGAAGAGCCTGAGAAACGAATCGGAGTAATATCAGTTACCACTTCCTCAAACCACTCAGAGATTATTGTTTTATATGAGACCTCATGAAAATGTATATGTATGTGGTTAAAATCTTTGATAAAACACATTTGTGAGTCATGTATCATTTCTAAAACTGATATATCTTTTATTGTCCTTTATGAGGAGAATGTAGCCCGTGTTGCACAAATGAGTTATGGTATGTTAAACCTTAACGAAACACATAACCCCTAAATTATTTTATCTGCATGAGCTCTAGAAGAGTGGTGAAATTATTATATAAAAAATATGCTCTAGTAACAATATTGTTGTCATGAAATCACTACCTATATCTACTTTTGAAATATACGTTCATGATATAGGGATGTGTAAGCTTGGAAGACTGTTTTCTTTAGGGGGAACGATAACTTCAAAACGACCCTAAAGGTTGGATTTTGAAGATCAATGGATGTATTCTCTTTTCCTTGACTATGTTTTTCCTCACAAGGTTTTCTTAGTTAAAGGTTTAAATGAAGCAACCAGTGCAATACATAAAGATATGTCTGTCATGTACTCTTTTCTTGTCAAGTTTTTTCCCACTAGATTTTTCTAAAAAAAATTTAACGAAACATATACATCAAGTCATAATATCAAAGGGGAAATGTTACAAAAATTTTAACATTGAATGTAGACATCACTCTAGAGTCTTTCAAGATTCTTAGTCTTTCGATTTTTCATTTCTAATGATCTTTGAATTTCAAGGTATATATATTGTATTCATTTTGACAGAAAATGATTGGTTGACATGATTATCTCATCTATCTTATATATCATTTTATATTTATATTGAGCAAATATTTATATTATTGATGTGTTAATTTACATGGACTAACTAGGTGTTCGTGACAACCCATTCTACAATAAATAATAACTAATGGGCCAAACATATGACAATACAATCTTATCTCAAATATTCTTAGATGAGTCGTGAACATGTCTAATGGGCTTACGAACCTACAAATTTCTTAATCATTTTTGGAAGAGTTTGTGGAAGAAATTGGGTAATAATCTGTTGTATAGTAATGTCTATCATCTGAAGACCGATGGACAAACTGAAGTTGTTAATCACACCTTGGGAAATTTTCTTCGAAGTCTTACTTCCAAGAGACCAAAACAATGGGATTCAATCTTATCTAAGGCTGAATTTTCTTACAACTCTATTGTAAATCATTCTACGAGAAAAAGCCCTTTTGAAATTGTCTATGAGAGAAATCCATCTCATTATTTTGACCTTGCTGGAGTTCCAATTTCCAACAAGAAAGTTGAAGATTTTGCAAATTCTATGGATAAGATTCAAGAAGAAATGAGGAAGAAACTTGAGCAAAAATACAAATCTTATAAGGATGTTGCTGATACCCCTCGTCGAGCTCAAGTTTTCAAGGTGGATGATCTTGTTTGGGTTTATTTCAAGAATGAGAGATTTCTCGCAAGAACATACAACAAGCTCAAAGAGAAGAAGACCAATCCTTGCCGGGCTTTGAAGAAAATAAATGATAATTCTTATAAAATTGAGCTACCAGCATATTTGCACACTCATTCGACTTTCAATATTCGTAACTTGACCCCTTATCATGGAGAAAATGAGTTGAACTCTGAGACGAGTTCTTTCCCGCCCGGAGAGGATGATGCAGGGCAGTTTCGCAGAACCTGCCACAGTTCGGACAGAATATTTTTTATATAAAGTCGAGAGTAAAGAGCTCTCTACTTGCTTGAATATAATGATTTTCGAACCCTTTCAATGAGACTTTAAGGCCCTATTTATAGGTTAAGTCTAAGATACAAAACTTAGAGAATAAGTCTTAAATCCCTTGATTTTAGGGTCTAGATAAAGAAAAATTAGGTTAAATTCTATCTAGATCGGACATGATTTGATCTTAATTTGTTTCCTTCATTGAAGACTCATTCTTGAAATAAATAAAGTCTTTTGAGCTCTTTCTGTGATGATGACCTCAATTTTTGGTCATCTACGTGATCTCTAGGAATGTCTTAAGTGATAACACTTTTGGACCATACCCGCTACAATACCTGAGCTCGAGTCAAACATGACCTAAACCTAGCAGCCGAAGTGGCCTGGCCACGGGTTAGGCTCGGTCGGGTCAGCCCAGGTCGAGGCCCGATCGGGTCAGTACCCGCCGGGACGACTCTCAGCCTAGTCAGCACCCATTGGGTTGGGTCCTGGCCTGTCGGCCATTACCGAGTCGGTTCTGGTCAGGTTGGCCCTCGTGTGCCGACCCGGGGCCTGGTCGACCCTCGGTGCATCATCGGGTCGAAGCCTGATCATCTTCCGATACACGCCAAGATGGGGTCTAGTCGGCTCCTGGCATACCACCGTGTAGGGGCCTGGTCGGCCCCTCGGCACAACGCCAGGTTTGGTTCTGGTCGGGTCCCGGCACACATCGAGTGGGGCTAAGTTGGCCCCCGGTACAACGCCGGGTCGGGTTCCGGCACACATCGGGTCGGGTTCTGGCTGGATCCCGACACACCGTCGGGTCGGGGCTAGGTCGGCCCTCATCACAATGTCAGGTCGGGTTCTGGTCGAGTCCCGGTACACGCTCGATCAGGACCTGGCTGGCCCCCGGCATAACGCCGGGACGGAGCCTGATCGGCTCCCGATACACGTCGGGACGGGGCCTAGTCGGGTCGGCACATGCCGAGACAGGACCTAGTTGGCCCCCGGTACACTGCCTAGTCGGCCCCGGCACAACGCCAGGTAGGGTTCTGGTCGAGTCCCGACACATGTCAAGTCGAGACCTGATCGGCCCCCAGCACACCGCCGGGTCGGGCCAAGTCGGCCTTCGGCACAACGCTGGGTGGGGTTATGGTTGGGTCCCGACACACGTCGGGTCAGGACTTGGCTGACCCCCGGCACAACGCCGGGACGTAGCCTAGTCGGCCCCCGGCACAAGCTGAGACGGGGCCTGGTCGGGTCGGCCCTCGTCGAGTAGGCACATGCCAGGACAGGGCCTGGTCGGCTCCCGACACAACGTCGGGTTGTTTCTACTCGGGTCGACCCCTCAGTCGGGTCGAATTGGTGACAGCCCAACAACTATTTAGGAACCCAAAATGTGTCGATGGAACAGTAGTGCATAATTGGAAAGTTGTGACAGTTTGCTAAAATTAATTACTTTCCCATTTACAGCCTTTTGATGATGTGCGCACTAATCAATCCAGTCTGCAATTTGAAATTAAAAATCAAATGATTGAACAAGGCTGATGTGGTGATTAAAATATCTACAATATTTGTTGTAAAAGAAGTTCAAAACATAGTGATGTCCTAATACATATCAGTGATTGTAAAGTTAATATTTCTGTTATTCCAGCCAGGAAATTCAACATAAAGAAAATATAAAGAAATTCAACATAAAGAAAATAGAAAGCATGTGATAAAAATAGACCATATCCAAATCAATTGGATGTCCACCTAGGTAGACATACACAATGATACATTCCTACATCATACCTATCAGTTCTGATAATGCAACCAAGTAACTAGTTACTTGGAGAGGAAGAACTAAAAAGACAATGCAGAATTATGTTAAAGATGCCACATTTGACCAGACTTCTGCTCATATGTGCAATGCAAACTAATCTGGTGGAAACTCACCAAAACACCTTATATGAGTAGTAGATTATATTGAAATAACTTTTTGAAGAGCTCTATTGTTTTCCATGATTATTATTTTTATATCAAAAAATTACTAGTACTTGAAATTTATTTGATGCATCGCACGGGTACCCAATGAGGTTGAAGTATTATCTAGATTTAATTATAGTTTACAATAATTTCTCCAGTTTACACTCATTATAAATAAGTTATATATATTTGCATAAGTTTTTCCTGGGCAATTGTGAGTTTGTGACAAAAACAATTAGTAAAGTAGTTAGACTACGTATGATGAAAATTAAAAATATTTAAAATTTGTAAATTATATGGATAGTAGATTAAATGAAATAATTTTGAAGAATTATATATGTTTTCAAAATCAACATTTTTATATAAATAAATTACCAACATTTGAAATTATTTGCTCATGCATCACACGGATATCAAATAAAATTCAAATATTATTGAGAAATTGATTTTTTTTTTGTAAATTAACATTTTTACATTAAATTGGGAATAAGGTCGTGCATCACATGGGTAATAAATTTGACCATAATTTTCCCAAAATATATAATAGAAATTTTTATGCACTTATATCGCATGAGACTTATACTAGTTAAATATAATGTAAAGAGGTCAAATGCATCCCCCAATCCAAAACACAAAAGTTACTTTACACAAAATTACTGTAATAAAAAAATGATTTATTAATATACGAGTGTATTGTAAAATTACCCGTGAATACATAAGATCTGAAGTTTAAAAAAAAAAAAAAAACAACAATTTGAAACATTTGCCAAAAACAAAAACAGAATTTCAAGATTAAGAGGGGTAACATCAGGTTACGAATAAAAATTAAAAAGAAACAAGTAAACTACATTACGCGACAACTGAGAAAGAAAAGAGAGACAAACGGATGCGGGGCAGAAAGGATGAGAGAGATGTTTGATTTTCTGCAATTTGAGATAATTAAAATAACATTTAAGGTATTTAGAAAAGTTTTTTTGAAAAATAAAACTGTTCCATTATTGATTGGGTAAAAAAATTGTTTTACTATGTCTATAATCCTCGATTAAAGGTGTCTGCTACCTAGGCATAGGTCCTGAGTTCGAGTTACCATAGAGGATAAGGATGAAATTTATTGATTCTCCTTTTAAAAAAATAAAAAAAAAAGCCCGGATAGAAAAGAAAAAGAAATGTTTAATTTCCGCAACAGTAAATTGATTAATTAAGTTTGAGTTGTGTTCTGTAATAAATGTATCTTATTGTAAATTTGGTGATGGGTAGTTTTCTAATCACACATATTTATACGCAACAGGTGAACAGGTTGGGAACTATGTAATTGGATCGACCCAATCCAGCGGTACTTTTCAGACGTTATTTTTACGTCCACACGTGCGTTCAGGTTCGCACTAAAACCATAGTCCGTGCGTCTTACCTTTCTGTTATATTTGTCTAACCTTTTAGTTATGTACGCATAACTTTTATGCTCTGTTTGTATAACCTTTTATGTTATTTATATTGAAAAAAATCTAAGTATTATCACTTAAAGGTTATGATATATGCACATAAATGTTGGACGCGGATCCTAATCGGATCATAAAAATAAATAAATAAATGGATGCATGATCCGTGCACCTAGGTCATAAAATCACTAGTATTTTCTAATTAAACATCTAAATGAGTGTTTGGTTTGATAAATTATTGTCCAAGATTAAAGGGTGAATAATTAGACAAACGGATCATAATTAGATCATAATTAGACATGAGGTCATTAATGAAGAATTTAAAAGAGAGACAAACGGATCATAATTAGATCATAATTACACAAACGGATCATAATTAGATGAAAAAATTATAACATAAAGGACCAAGAATTAAAAATGAATATAATTGTCAAAAAATGAAAGATATCTAATTTAGATGACCAATTAAAATCACCCTAATTAAATGTTGTTTTTCCATCTCTTTCCTGTAATGTTTAATTTTTTATTAGTTTATATATATTTCACTTAAATCTCCACTAAAATTGTAGCTCACACCCATGCATATTCCTTAACACAACATTATTCCTTTATTGTAAATAATATTCTAACCCCTGATAAGATTTGACGAAACCAAACAAAAAGAAACAACACAGCTACCCTGTCTTGTTAACAACGTACAACCAGTACTTGATATGCATGATTAGCAACAAACAACATGAAACCTACTTTGTAGTCTCAAATCCAACTTGTCATATTCTCACAAACACTCACTATATATGACCCAAATCCCATACAATCAATTCCACAACTAAAAACACACAATTAATCAAATCAAATCAAATGGCTAATTTCCAGAAAACCCTAATCCTACTCATTTTTACCACAGCTTCCATATCCCAAATGGCATTATCCTCAGACCCTGATATCCTCACCGACTTTGTCATCCCACCAAACTCACCCCCACCGGATGCAACCTACTTCACCTACACCGGATTCCGATCCCTCATCAACGCGGCCCCACCTCCGGCCTTCAAGGTTGTTAAGGCCACCATGGAGCAGTTTCCAGCTCTGAATGGGCAGAGTGTTTCGTACGCTGTTCTCATGTACCCTGCTGGCTCAGTGAACCCGGTCCACATGCACCCGCGATCAGCTGAGCTCCTGTTTGTGACTGAAGGGACATTGGAAGTAGGGTTTGTGGACTCGAAGAACAGGCTTTACAGTCAGACGGTTGAAGCAGGTGATCTGTTTGTGTTTCCTAAGGGGCTGATGCACTTTCAGTACAATGGTGATGTGTCAAACCCGGCTTTCGCGGTTTCGGCTTTTGGGAGTGCTAATGCTGGCACTGTTTCGTTGCCCACTACGTTGTTCAACTCCACCATTGATGATGCTGTTTTGGCTATGTCATTTAAGACTGATGTTGCCACCATTCAGAAGCTTAAGGCTGGCCTTAAGGGATAGAACAATGCTCTCTCTCTCTCTCTCTCTGTAAAATGAAGAAAATAATTCTTTTGTTGCGTTTTCTGGAGTGTAATCTTTGATCTGCAGCCAATAATTTCTCCTTCTTTCATAGAAGCTAATTTATAAAAAAAATTCATTACTTATTGGTGGAGACGAAGCTGCGTTGCTCTACCTTAGCAAAGTCGATCCAATTATTTTGGATAAACAGAAGACTCGCATGATTTAAGACTTTGGTTTATTGCATTATTTATTTTCTCTGTTGGGCTTTTTTTATTTGGAGTTTGTTTTCATATTTTGGAGTACGAGTTTTAGATTACGTGCGTTTCACATGGAGATCAATTCAAATTAAAGAGAATAATAATAATACAAATACTTTATATATAACATTTTTATATTAGAAATCTAATTAGAATATGATTTTATAAGATTTTGAATTAGTTAGGATTCTAATATAAAATTATTCAAATATTTAAATATGAAAACTTAAATTACTATTATAATCTTAAATAATAATTTTTGATAGGGATATATTCGGCAATCCATATTTTGTAAGAAATATCCATACTTTTAAATAGGTGATAGATTTAAACCCTATGAATTCATTGAAGTAGGACATAAGTTTATGAATTAATTTTGGGGTTTCTCCCTTATTTCCTATCTATACAGTATTCTCTCACGAATCAACGTTTGATAGAAGTCGTGTTCTCCTTCAATCTATATGCACCACTGCATCACTTATATACATGAGATATGTAAATAACTTCATTGGGATAAGCTGGTAACTAAGTTTTTTGGCTGAGCTTATTGTATAACTTAATTATTTTATTTTTGACACTATTCATTTTAAATGAGAACTTAGGGCATGTTTGGACGTTGGCAATATAAACTTTGGTTAAACAAGTTTTTAAGGTGTTTGGATTGTTGGTTGAGGGAGAAAGTTTGGATCGATCAAACCCGTATAATAAATTGAGACAAAATGTGAGATCAGGAGGTTTAGATTAGGGTTGAAACAGTCCACCAAAGTTGGTGGGTTTATTAACACAATTGAATTGTTCAATATATCCTCAAATTCATCCTGAATAAAAAAATAAAATTTAAGTGGGAAGGGTAATTTGCTAATTTACCAATTAAAACCAAATAAACATAAAATTCAGACAAAAATTTGAAATATAAATCCACTTCAAAATGACTTATTAACACTCAATCCAAACATAAAATTATAAGTAAACCAACATCTAAAATATTCAATCCAAACGATAAATACACCAAATCACCCTTAATCACTACAAGAATTTCGCCATTTAACAACGGGTATTACCCGTTGTTGAATCCAATTTTTGAGCGTTGTCATATACAGCGTTGCAAAAAAAATTTCGCTATTTTACAACGCATAAAAGTGTCAAAGTGCAGACACATCATCATGGCAAGTATTGCGCGCGTTGTTTGAGATTCAAACCCAAGTGACATGGTGGTACTCCAACCACTATACCACTAATGTTTTATATAATCATATTCTACATGCTTTTCTTTTATTTCAATTTTTGATATTTTTCAATTTTCTATTATCACATATTTTTTGTTAATTTTTATTATTTGTATTTTTAATATATTTTAAAAGGTTAAATATATATATATATATATATATATAATTGGAAGATTAATGACTAATTAATATGTTTAGTAATATTTAATCTAATTTCATTTTAAGACAATTATAAAATATACTAGTGCATATTTTTAATATATTTTATAAAAATACTATTTTTATAAAATTATGAGTTTGTTCATATAAGATAATATTAATGCAAATAATTATATAAGATAACATCATAAAATAATTAAACTTTTCAAATTTTATTTAATTAAAAAATAATTAATATTAACACAACACATAAAAAAAGTGTTGCACAATGGGTTGTCTTTTTTTAAAAAATTCCACTAAAAGACAATGCATAAAGAGCGTTGCATAAAAGGGTTGTCTTTTTTAAAAATATGTGTTATACGACAACGCATAAAGAGCGTTGCATAAAAGTGTTGTCTATTTAAAAAAAAAACATCATTTAACAACCCTTTGAAAAAAGCGTTGCACAAAAGCGTTGTCTATTTTTTTTTTTAAAAACGTCATTTAACAACCCAATGAAAAAAGCGTTGTCTTTCCCATTATTTGCGTTGTCTTTGAGCGAATTTTTTGAGCAAAGACAACGCTTTTTGGAAAAAAGGTTGTAAATTTCGAAAAGACTACATAAATTCATAAAAAAGATTGGTTTTGGGGTTGTTGTATCCTATTTTTCTTGTAGTGAATCTTAATAGACAACAATATCTAACTACACTCGGGGGCGTTTCCTCATGGGGGCTTCAGCACCCCAAATTTTTTTAAAGCACCCCATCACCCACCCATTCTATATTAAGTGCTAAAAATATTTATTTTTAGTGTTAAAATATTGATTTAGACGCTCAAAATAATTTAACATCCAAGATTAATCATCTAGCTCCGCCCCTAACTACACTTAACTAACTCCACCCACAATACAAACTAGCAAGAGTTTGAATACCATTTTAATTTCTAAAGTAAGAAATGCTTCTCTTATTTCTCAAACAAGATAATTTATATCACTAATGGCATTTTCAATCAATTCAAATGATTTGAATCATTACATTATTACAGGTTCCTTTTACTAAACAAGTATATTAATATACTTGATATGATAATCGTTGGATCTCATCTTTTTTAAACCACATTAGATTTCTTACCAGGCTTTTTAGAGGAGTGAGAAGTTCTATTTCAGTCAATATTACATCTTCTATTCTAAATTAATCACCACATGTTACGTGTATCAACTAATTAACATGTGGTGTGTTTTAAATGTCATGAAATACGAGATGCAACACCAAGTGTAATAGAAGATCCAGACTGCTTTTTAGCTGGTAATTTTATAACCATATTAAAACTTTTTGCTTGACTTACTTTCTCTATAAGCTTGGACAAAAATCAAGGACATCATTGTCATTGAATTGGTCCATGTATCCAGGAGAGATCTTCGGAACATCAAACAATGTGGAGGTTGGAGATTCAATTAGCATATGATGGATTATGATTTGAATCAATTAGTAGATGAGCAAGAATTGTTTAATGTGAAGCTTAGCTTAGATTAGCTTAAGCAAATCTACTTTCAAGACATTTGATTAATAAAATGAACTAAAGATTACATAAAAATCATGAACTTTTACATCATGTGTTTTGCTCCAATTCAAAGCACCATAATTAAACAATCGATCCATTAGTTGTTTCATATGTGTCTGACTACTAACCTTTCGATATATTTAATTACATGAGTTGTTTTATTTTCACACTATAATGCTAAGATAAAACTTCAGACGCATAATTCACAAGATTTTCATCAATCTATACTAATTTGATATTGAAACAAACCACATAGCTGTTTTTTTTTTTTTTTTTTAAATTTTGCAATGAAGTATCAAAAAGTCATAGATCGATCGATTGAGAAAACGAGAATGAACACCACATATGGATCACAATTAGTGGATTCAAACCACAAATCAACCAATCAATGAATTCAAAAATAAAAGAATGATCAACAAACCAACCGAAACTCATCACGACTTGACGACTACTTTTAAACTAGAGCTATTCTGTTGATCCAAAAGGTGAAGAGAAAGAGGATCCATGATGACGTGGCTATTGACATGGAGCTTGAACTTCTGGTTCCACCACATCACCTTCGCCGCCCCACTCACGTTCAACGTCGAGTTCAGCTCCATCTTCCGCCGCCCCACCTCCGCCACGAACTTCTTCGCCATGTGAGCCAGCTGGTTCCCGCTCAGCCGAACCGGAACGCTGATCAGCTGCGGCTCCACCGGAGCCGACGACCCCAGCCGCAGGCCGGAGCTGGATATCGACATGGCACCGGTGTCGGCGAAGCGCGGGGGCGGCTTGGCTTGCTTGGCTGCGTCGTTGGGGTTCGTGACGTGGACGGTGAGGTTCACGCGCGCGTCGAGGGTGGGGAAGTTGAGCTTGAAGGAGGTGAGGTCGATGGAGATGAGGTGGGACCCTGCTGGCTGCCGGGGTTTGGTGGAGATGGCGATCGCCGTCGCGGCGGCGGTGGCGGCGCCGGCACCGACCAGGGCGGAGCTCCAGCTGAAGCTTCTGTCTTGGACCATGATCAGATTTATTGCTGATTATGTAATGTTTTTTTTTTTCTTTTTTTTTTTGGTTGTGAGTTTCAGTTATGCATGTGCTTTATTTTATGTAATAAAGATTGGATTAGTTCTTATATATATGTTGGAAATATAGTTGTGTTGACTTATGGTCAGAGACGGAGGCAGCCGCCCCCATTGAATTTGGTATTTTTGCCACTACTAAATTTCTCTAGCCCCCTCTCCTCTTTATTTCCTACTTATATTATATAATATATAATTTTTTATATGAGGAACTAACATTAATTATATTTTGAAATAATTTTCCCCACCTTCATTCCTCATTGAATTTTTGAAGTTCAGCTCTATTATTGGGTTGAGAGAATGTGATTCACTTATTTGGATAGTTGTATTATACAAGTTTGAGTTTGAGATTCAGGATTAAGATTTTGAAAATTTGGATTTAAGAAAATATTATATTTGTGGTGGAAATTAATATAAGATATGATTATAGTTAAAGGTATCACGTGAAATTGAAGAATGTTAAAAAGATAGATATTGTTGTATTATTTTATATGGAAACTAGCTTAGTTGTTTGAATAAATGAATTTTTGTATTGAGATTTGCGAAAATGTGTGCATTATTAATACATAGAGTATGAATAGGGTTAAAAAAAAAAAAGGAAATTGAAAATCAGTGTTTAAAATAGAGATTGTCGCGACAATTTAGAAATTAGACTGTTACAAGAAGGAATATTCGCAAAGCAAGTCCAAAGTCCCAAGTGGCAACTGCATGCATAAAAAAATTTGAAGCGTCTTAAAGTCTTTCAACTGCTTAAGTTTAATTAGTCAAGAATAGTAGGAAAATAACTAGTATGAGAATAATATATCATAATATATATCAATATTGAATTCATTCTCTCTCTCTCTCTCTCTCTCTCTCTCTCTCTCTCTCTCAAAAAAAAGGATTATTTAATATTTTTAACTTTTATATTTCTTAATTTTAGTGTAAGCATATCTCTCTCTCTAAAAAAGGATTATTTAATATTTTTAACTTTTATATTTCTTAATTTTAGTGTAAGCATATCTCTCTCTCTAAAAAAGGATTATTTAATATTTTTAACTTTTATATTTCTTAATTTTAGTGTAAGCATCTCTCTCTCTCTCTCAAAAAAAAAAAAGGATTATTTAATATTTTTAACTTTCATATTTCTTAATTTTAGTGTAAGCATATTCATATATAAGACTTCAATGTCCAAGCTATTTCCAAGTAATAAGTGAGATATAGATGAGCTATGATATATATTATAGGATTTCAATAAACTTTTTTTTAATTTAGGCTTCCATAATTGATTAAAAGAGTTGTTTGAGAGGAGTTTTCCACATGGTTTGTCCATGTGGATCGAGTGCATTGTTTTAATGATTCATTTCCTACTGTGACTCCAATATGTGTTCTACTTGGGATGGAAGATCCCATCGTGATACTTTTAACTTGTACAAGATTAATTTTGATGGTCTAATTAACTCTTATAAAGACACATTAACGAGTTTGAGAGAGGGGAATGGATATATATGATCAACACATAACTTTTGTCACTTTTGAGAAAATCCTTACATTGAGATACACGTTTTGATCTGGGATTCAACAAATTAAGAACGAGACAAGTCCAAGACTGTGGAAATCGTTTTGCTTCGATAGGAGAATTCATCAACATCGTTTACTTTTATATCTTTCTTCATCCTTTGTTTTATTTTGGTTATTCATGGAGTATGCGACTTTGTCAAGTTTATTACTTTTTTCGCCCATTAAGTTAGGGGGTCTAGAAATTTAGAACTTTTTCGCTTCGGGCTGACAATTTAAGACTTTTTGTTTTCAATTTTAGTAATTATTGCCAAATTTAAGCCCGAATTGCTTATTTGGGCTGAAATTGCACGCTTTTTTGCACATGACATCCCTAATCGGACTCAATTTGCTGAGATGTGTTATTAAATGGGCTCAATTTTTCACGTGGAATTTCAGATTTAATTTGTGGACTGCCATGTGTATTATTAAATGGGTCCATCACTGACACATCACACAAATTAAAAAAAACGGATAATGTCCAAGGGGGGAAAATTCATCCCCAAATTGCGAACCCTTATTTCCAGAAATCAAGAACACCCCATTCCCTTCAACAAAATTTCCCGAAAAATAACTCGTGTCCTTCTCAAATCAGCATATCCTTATCAAAATCCCCAAATGTGTAACCTGAAATAGTGGAGTTGACCAATTTCGAAGAAAATAAGCAATCGAATTCTAGCATTGAAGATGATGAGGAAACGCGATCGCAAACTGAAATCCTACCCACCACCTCGATATGGTAAGTTATCCTTGACTTTTACGTTTTTGTTGTTTACTTTTTGGCTTGTGAAATGGTAGTGTTGGCTTGGATTTATATGTCATTTTGGGCAAAATGTGGACCACTAACATTTTTTTACTTTTTATTGGTTATTGAACTTTAAATATGAGGGTGAGTCTTGTTTTTCAGATATGTGGGGTAGGGGTGGGGGTGTTATGGTTGTGGTTGTGGTTGTGGTTGTGGTCCACTGTTTGTGTATTTAATTGAGTGAATATTCTTCTTTATTGTGTGTGGGTGGGTTGTTAGGATTTAAATATTAATGAATATGGTTTTTTCTATTGACAGAGCCAAGCACCAAATAAATTACAATTACAATTCATCATGGAGGTGAATTACTTTTTTATCTTGTAGCTACATATAGGGGTGGGGTTTTTTCTATCTATGACTATGTAATTGTTGAGGATGTTACTCTACAAGATTTGTATAAATGGACAGAACTAGTAATGGGACAATGGAATAGGAGGTTCTACTTTATTCAGAATAATTAGTTCATTTTTTTAAGTAGTGATGCATTGTTAACTGAATGGGCATTAAAGCATTTGAATATTAGATGTTTTCATGTTTATGCTGAAAAACTGGAAAGAATTAAAAATGTTAAGGTAAATGAGGTGAACTTGGATGACTTTCCAGAGTTAATGGATGATGAAAATGGTGAGGAAAACACTAGTTCTGATGATATTAGTGATGATGAAAATGAATAAATTCTAAAAATGAAAATGAACAGGGGGTTGGTGTAGGGGGGCAAGGACTGATGGTGGTGTTGGGGAGACAGGGACTGATGGTAATGTAGGGGTGGCAAGGTCTAATGGTGGTGTTGGGGTAGATATTAAGTCTGACTATTCTGATGATGATGTTATTGGGGAATGGGTTAATTTTGATGAGTATAAAGACTCTGATGGTAAGGATAGACCACCAAATTTCCCTGTTTTTCAATCCTGAATGTGTGTATGATGATCCTGTGTTAAGTGTTGGGTTAACTTTTGGTAATAAAAATGATTTTGAAAAGGCTGTCAATTCATATGTTGTTAAAATACATAGATTTGTCACATTTACTAAGAGTGATCCCAGTAGATGTTATACAAGATGTGATGTGAGTACATGTAAATGGAAGGTGAATTTGATTAAGGTGGCAGATGAGGAGACTTTTAGGGTTAGATTGTTTAATGATAACCACACTTGTCCCACCACTGGGAATGTGAAAAATGTGAAATCAAAATGGTTGAGTGAGAGATACATGAAGAAGTTTATAAGTGATCCCAAAAGAAAAGTCCAAGGGTTTAGACAGGACATTATTGAGGAGATTAGATGTAGTGTGTCTAGAGATGTGGCTTATAGAGCTAGGAGAAGGGCATTGAAAATGTTAAAGGGTGATCTAGATGCTGAATATACAGAGGAGTTGATAAGAAGCAACCCTAGTTCTACAATTATTGTGAGGACTGATACTGATAAAGATGGGTTAGAGAGGTTTGATAGGTTGTATGTCTGTCTTTGTGCTTGTAAGGAGGGTTTTATGGCAGAGTGTAGGCCAATCATAGGTGTGGATGAGTGTTTCTTGAAAGGCCCTCACAAAGGAATGCTTTTAACAGCTGTAGGGTTTGATGGCAACAACAACATATATCCCATAGCTTATGTTGTTGTTTGCAAGAAGAATGGTGAGATTTGGGAATGGGTCTTAAGGATTTTGAAGGTAGATTTGAGCATATACAAGGACTATAAGATGACCTTCATCAGTGACAAACAGAAAGGGCTTATACAAGCATTTGGTAAGGTTTTTCCAGGTTCTTCTCATAGATTCTATGTTAGGCATTTACATGCAAACTTCAAGCAAATAGGTTTTAGAGGATTAGAGTTGAAAAATGCATTGTGGAGGGCTGCATGTGCAAGTACTGTGGGAGACTTCAAGCAAGCAATGATGGCTTTGAAAAATATGAATGAAGTTGTTTGACAATGGTTAAATGAAAAGTCACCTGAAGGATGGAGCAAGTCACACTTCTCTGAATTTTTCAAGTGTGATATGTTGCTCAACAATGGATGTGAGATGTTCAATACATGCATATTAGAAGCAAGGGAGATGCCCATTCTCAGCATGTTGGAATGGATTAGAGCATGGTTAATGAAAAGACTCAATATTCATAGAAAAAGGGTAGAGAAGAAGTGGAATGGATATCTCTGTCCAAGAATCTCCAAACTCCTTCAAAAGACAAGTCTAAAAGTGAGTGATTGCATACCCATCAAAGGGGACAGATTGCATTATCAGATTTCTTACTTTGATGGGAGTCAGTATACTGTGGACTTAGATAAGAAGGAATGTAGTTGCAGACTGTGGAGTTTGAGTGGGATTTCATGCAAGCATGTTCTGTGTGTCATCTTCAATGAAAAAGGCAATCCAGAACACTTTGTGGACTTTCATTACACAGTGGATGTGTATAAGATGGTTTATGACTTATCTATTAAAGGGATAAATGGGATTGCTTTGTGGGAAGAGACTCAATTTCAACCACCTTTGCCACCAAAGATTTCAAGAGGGGTGGGAAGACCTCAAACTGCAAGAAAAAAACAGTCTGGTGAAGGGAGAAAATGGGGGAAGTCTAAGAAGCAAGGCACACTGAAAAGACAACATACCACAAGCAAGTGTAACTGGTGCAATATAGAAGGACATAATATCAGGAAATGTCCACAGCCTCCAACTTATCAAGCTGAATGTTCTGATGCCAGACAATCAAAAAAAGTAAAGGTGAATAACTCTAGGTTTTTATGTCAGTTTTCTATTTTTAATTGCATATCACCTAACTCTATTTATTCTTCTACTTGGTGCAGAGAAGAAATGAAGATGATGGAGTAGAACCTGAAGAAAATCATGACAATACTGAGGATACAAGTGCATTATCTGTCACTTATACTGAATTTGTTGAGTACACTACAAAAAATGGGATTGCATGTTGTATGATAAGTGCCTTGACAATATATATGATCAGAGTTCTTAATTATGGGGTGTGATGGCTTTGTTGAGTATTAGATATGATGACTTCTCTATTTTTAGATGTGATGGCTTTGTTGAGTGTGATCATATGTTGGATATATCAGATATAATGGTTTCTCTATTTTTTTAATCTGATCATATGTTGGATGTGATGGCTTTGTTGAGTATCAGATATATTGTTTCTCTATTTTTTTGTTTCTCTATTATGAGGTCTGAATTTGTTGAGTGATCAGTGTATTGATATATGATAAGATATATCAGATATATTGTTTCTCTATTGTGGGGTCTGAATTTGTTGAGTGATAAGTGTATTGCTTCTCTATTTTTTTGTTTTGTTTATAGGGAGCACTGATCAACAATCCACTTGAAAGCCAGCCACCTACTGATGGTGAATTTGATATGCCAGACATAACAGTAAGGATTCTCAACTCTGAACTCTATGTTTACACTTCTCTAATATGAACACTTCTCTGAACTATATGTTTTATATAGGATGAAGATCATACCATTATGCAAGACATCCTAACACAGGATTCTCAATTTCCAAGCACCTCTACTGCCCCAACACCAACAATTTCAGGACCTTCAATGTATAAGCAGCTGCAACAAGGACAACTAACTGCAAGGCCAAGGGGCCGTACAAGTGAAGGGAAGAAATTTGTACTCCTTTCTCAACTACAAAATCAATCAAAAAAGGGATAAATGTGTAGTGTTTTCTTATATTTTACATTACTCAATCAATTCCACCTAGAATTTTAGGTTAAACAAACACCAGTATTTTGAGAACTATGATCACTGATTTTATTTTGTAACTACACACAATGGTTGTATTGTAGAATTCTAGTTGGAAGAGATTGTTTTGAATGTAAACTTTTGTAGTGTTTATCATCTATCCAATGCCTTCTCATATTAATTCTGCTTATTATGCATTTATCTATTGACAGGTTAGTTTGGATAACTTAAAACCATTGCATGAAGACAATCACCAAAGATCAGTAAGATAAGCAAGAATATAAACAAGAATATAAGTAAGATAAGCAAGAATATAAGCATGAAAGATCGGTATATTGCAATCCTAAAAAATTTATATTTCACCAAAGTAAACATTACAAAATATGATCTACATAATTAGGTCATTACAATTCACCAAACTAAACATTACAATGCATACATAATCATTTCAAAATTAGACTAACAAACACTACAAATTAACCAACTCTATCCAGCTAGTTGTTTAATCCATTCATCATATCAACCATCCTAATCCATTTAATAGCTTAATCCATCTTAAACCAAACCCAACAACAAAAACTGCAAATTACAAGAATCAAAACCAACATTTTTAGTAGTATCCTATTGTTATACTTGACTTTCTCAATCTCCTCAACCATAGTATTGATGGTGTTATTCAATCTTTCATTCTATGCATCCATTGCATTAATCCTTCTCAAGAGTCCAGGAATTAAAGCTACTGATCTACGACACATAGGGGGTCCTCCCAAGCAAAAAAACGACAGTCACCTCTCTGCAAGATTCAAACAAGGAATTAACAAGAAGACTTTGTTTTCATACCTATATCAAACCACAAACTTCAAACTGTTTTCATGCCTATTTCTAACCACAAACTCAGGCAACTAATTTCAGTGTTCAATATCAAAAATTAAATGCTAAATGTCTACTTACATTATAATGGAGGCAAGAATTGAACCTCTTTCCTGGGTTTTCATTGCTCCAAGACGTGCGAACTACAACTCTTCTTCCACAATTGCAATCCATCTCATCTATTATGAATGACATTTGAAAGGTTGACAAGCTCTTGAACTTGTACTTGTACTTTCTTTCTTCTCCAGAGAAATTCTGTACCTAGCGAGCTCCTCTTGATTTCTGGAAATTAGGGTTCGCAAATTTGGGGGTGAAGTGATTTGGGGATGATTTTTTTCCCTTGGACAAAGTCCTGTTTTTTTTAATTTGTGTGATGTGTCAGTGGTGGGCCCATTTAATAATACACATGACAGTCCACCAATTAAATTTAAAATTCCACCTCGCTAAATCACGCACCACCTCAGCAAATTGAGCCCAATTAGGGGGTGTCACATGCAAAAAAACATGAAATTTCAGCCCAAATAAGTCATTCAGACTGAAATTGAGCAATAATTGCTAAAATTGAAAACAAAAAGTCCTAAATTGTTAGCCCGAAATGAAAAAGTCCTAGATGTCCAGACCCCCTAACTTAATGGACGAAAAAAGTAATAAACTCCGACTTTGTCTATGGAGTTTGGTATTTCTATGGCTAGCTATAATCGCTCGGTGGTTTTAGAACATAATATTAGGTTGTTTTTGAGCTACTCGATCATGCCTATTTTTTATTAATAAATTTAAATTTTTCATATTTAAACTTTATAGTTTGTATGAATTATGATCATTTTTTAGTTTTATTTGATTATTAGCGACATTAATCAAGCATATGTAACAATATTAAAATAGTTTATTATATTTGTATACATGCACAATTTTGTGTTATTTTTTTTAATATTATGTTCATTCACCATTGATCAAATTAATATTAGTACGTAACAATCAATCATTTGGCAATGTACTTTTGTACAGTTAGTTGTCTACATCTTATTTTTAATTTTAACTATTTTTCATAGGGATGACAAGTTGTCTACATCTTATTTTTAATTTTAACTATTTTTCATAGGGATGACAACGGGGCGGGTCTGGGACGGGTTTGGTCTATCCCAGGACCCGCCCTGCCAAAAAAATCTCAAACTGGGACCTATCCTACCCCGTCTCAACCCATCCCATGAACCTGGCGGGTAAACCCATCCCGACCCACTATAATTTTTTTTTAGTGTTTTTTTTCCTATTTTTCTTTTGTTTGCCCTGAAATAATGTCTATTCGAAGAATTATACAATATATATGAATCTTAATCACTTAAACTATAAGAAAAAAAATTCATCCATGTTATAGTCATACAATTCAAATATATAAACACAATCCCAACATGTCTTAAAATCTTAAAATCATACATATAATGTTCAATGCAAAATAACATGATAGAATTAAAAACATAAGACAAATGTCTCATTTCTCAAGTCTCATTACTTCGAGTGATACATTCTTCGAGTTCGTCTTCGTCTACATTAAAATGGTGAATTATGTCATATATTTAATATATATACTAATTAATGTAAATGATAGAAATTGAATAATAAATTTACTTTTCTCTTCATTCCATAACCAACGACAACTACACATCAATGCCTCAATCGTAGTTGGATGAAGTCTATTATGATGGTGACTAATCAATCGACCACTATCACTAAAGGATGATTCAGATGCAAATATTGATACCGGAATTTCCAAAATGTCTCTTGTCATCTTTTGTAAACTTGGATATTTAACTCCATTTATTTTCCACCAATTAAGAATATCAAAATTTGGAGTTCTTGGCAAGACATCTTCTTCCATATATATGTCCAACTCAGAGGTTTTGGACAATGAAGAAGAAGGATTTGAACTTAAAGCTACAAATTTATCATACATGTCCAATGTGTCATTCTCGAGTGGATCAATTATTGAACTAGAAATATTGGATGATGTCATTCTCGTATTCAATGTATTGTCACCCAAATTGTTCTCAATCAATGTTTTAGAGTGGTAATCAACCAACAAATTATAACAGTTTTTCCGAATCTCATACAATTTAGAATCAGAATCTTCACCATAGATCAATAGAATAGAAAACTCAACCAATTTCATTTTATACCTAGGATCCAAAACAGCAGCAACCCCCATCAAGAGATGACATTCATTCCAATACTTTTCATATTTCTCCACCATCTTTTCAGCCATAAGTTTTACAATAAACTTTGAACTCTTAAACCACTTATGCAACTCCATTTTAATATCACAAATCTTTGGAAAATAAAAGTTAGAGGTGGGATATTGTGTTCCAGAGAACATCTCAGTCACTTTATAAAATAACCTCAATTTTCCACATAATTCAAGTGCATTATCCCACTCTTCATCAGTTGGTAGACTATTGTAACTCTTTTCCCGCAATTTAAGTCTCGCAAAAATATTTCTATACTTAATTGCAGTCTCAAATATCAAATAAGTTGAATTCCAACGAGTTTTGCAATCAAGAGACAATATTTTAGAACAATCAACATGCAATTGTTGTGTAGCTTCTTCAAAATTTTCAATTCTAGAAGGTGAACCGGTCCAAAACATAACAATATCCCAATTTTTTGTAATTTCACCACTGATAACACAAGACCATCTTTCACAATCAGATTTAAAATATGAGCACAACAACGCATATGAAGTACATGTCCCTCTAGAAGTAAATTTCTCCTTGAAAGCTTATTTGGTGGAATCTTAAGCATGGCATCATTTGTCGAGCAATTATCAACAGTGATTGTTGATAATTTTTTATCAATATTCCAATCCATGAATGACTCGACGAGAATATCAGCCATGACCTCAGTTGTATGTGGAGCAGAGACATATACAAACCTATATTGAATAAATAAAAGTTAAAACTCAGAAATATAATTTACAAATACATCAAATAATCAAAATTTTATAGTTATAAAATTATGATATTTGACATACCTCAAAATGAAGCTTCTAAGAATCCATGAATCATCAATGAAATGTGTTGTAATAGCCATAAAACCTTTCTTAGCATTATCCGATGTCCGCATATCGGTTGTGATTGCAATTCTACACTTAAGTTTGTCCAACAATTTGTAGCACTTTGCTTTTTGAGCATTGAAAGTCTTCAAAATGTCACTTTTAAGTGTATTTCTTGAGATCATGTTAAAACAAGGTTGAAGAGTTGTAGAATATCTTCGAAATCCAACGTGGTCCACAATACTAGGAGGATAATCATGTAAAATAACCATATTAGAAAGTTCACGCCAACAATCCTCTTGGTTGAAAATTTGTGTTGTAAGTTCTTGACCACTAGTTTTCTTATTCATCAGTAATACACTTTGACGGATATCCATTTTTTTAGGTCTCTTCTTGCAAATTTTTTCATAGTGTTTCCTCAAATTAGTAGTCCCATGGCTTGGTGGAGCTTTGAGACGAGTGGTACAATAGTTGCACTCGGCATATTGAATTTGCTCATGCATTATTCTTCTAAAATGATTCCATACTTCAGATGTATGCTTTCTTTTCGAACTACAAAGAGAAACATCCTCATCTCCCAAGCTATCATTATTATCACCTTCAATGCGATCTTCCTCAGAAGTCATGTTCATTGCCACATCATTTTCTTGAGGATTGTTTGATGGAATAGAATTATTTCCTTCTTCAGACTCCATCTATTTTTAAAAACATAAGTTAATTAGTCCCTCCAAAAGGACAAATTTTTCTCATGTGAAGCAACAACAAAACCATCATAATAATGTAATCAAATCCATCATTATAAAACCATCGTCAAATCAAACACGACTACAAAATCCAAGAATGTAATCCCTAGATATAATTCCAAAGAGCAAATAGCCTTCAAAAATTATATACATAAGAAACATTCAAGCAAGTATGTTTCCACTAAAACAATACTTAGATTCTACGTGGAAATATTAGATTATTACAGAAAACAAAATGCATCAAACTGACAATAGATTTGGGATATTAAAATAAAGTCGAACGAGAAAACATGCGAATAGCCACCAAGAAAATCAAGTTTCACTTACCATTACCCTCACAATCAGAACAGAGTATGCTATTAGTTTTGGGCTTTTAGCCTTTGGAGTGTCCTTGGTAGCCTGCATATTAGCACAAGCTCAAGTCAAATTCATACCATTAGAGTGATTATTAACTCAAAATGCAGCAAAATTCTCACAACAAAAAAGTCTAGTGAACATGAACAAAATATCAACCAAGGAATGTTCACCAAAGTACCAAATACAATAAACATATGAAAGAAACATTTAAAACATCTTTATTCACACCAAATTTTACAACTTGAATACAATGCATTTCAAAACAATCCAAATAAGAATAAGACTTTGAAAGCAACAAAAACCAATTATTACAAAATTCAAAAGCAAATTAGAACTCACATTAACTTTCAAAACTTCAAAAGCAGAACTCTTGGAGCATTGGGTAGGGTCAGTGATCCAATTCCCCTTCCCACTGGTAAATTTATGACTAATAAGCCCTGAAAAAGAAAACTAATCAATACAAAATGGCAAATTCAGTCACATACACAAATATAGAAAAACACTCACACACTCGTGGGTAAGAGATAGAAGAGATACCAGGTTTTTTAGTGAATAGAATGCAATTTAATGAATATTGCTAGGGCTACTAAAAGATCTGCAAACTCTCAATATACTACTGAATTAAAAATTAAAATCACTTGCAGGTATAGAATTCAAATATTCATCAATCCAATCTAAGAAACCCCAAATATTTTGAAAAAAAAACCTAAAAAAAGAAAAAAAAAAAAAGAGCTGAAATTATGAGAAGAAATCAAGCAATAAGCAAACAAATTGAAATGCGAATAATAAAAAGAAAAAATTGAGCTTACTTAGAGTTTGAAAATGGCGAAGCAATCAAAGAAGGGGCGAAGAAGTGAGAGAATAGGATTTCAAATTGCAGAAACAGAGTGTGACCTACTGGTAGAGAGAGTACATATATGAACTAGGGTTAATAATAAATTAATAATATATATATATATATTTATACGGGACGAGTCCGAGGCAGGTTTAACAAATACCAGGATCCACTGGGACCCGAAGTAGACCAGTTTGACCTGGTCCAAACCCGCCCCGAGACCCATTTGACCGGATTTTTACCCACCCCGAATGGGTCAGGTTTGTGGCAGGTCCAAGTTTGAACCCGACCCATTGCCATCCCTAATTTTTCATATCAATGCAAAGAAGTGATGTCTATTTTACGAGATTTCAGCCCCTCAAATAAAATTTATTAGTTAACAAAAACAAATAACTGCTTTTTAAGTTGAAATCCAAACCATTACAATGAATTAAATTAATTAAAACATAAGAAATACTAGATTAAAATGTATTCAAGCCTACATAGTGAATTTCCTCAAATTTATATTTATATTATGATCAATAAAATCTTTTGGTGGATATAATGTAATTTTTAGTGGATTTTCTTATTAATAAAAAAACAATTATTGGAACTAAATTAAAAGTTAAATTATTGTAATAGGAAAAACCGTTGTTATCATATTTTTTTTCTAAAAAATATGCATTTTATGGAAGAAAAAAAAAACATTGAGATCCACTACAAACTGAAAAAGAAGGCACACACCACAAAAGAAACAAAAATGTTGGTCTCGTTAAATCTAATATAGAAAAATTCAAATGGAAAAGCCTCATTATATTAGGTGTTATACCCTGGAAAATTAATGGCTTCAAAAACATAATTAAAGAGAAAACATCAAAGATCCCACCCCCATTAATATCCACACGAACTACCGAGCTACGAGGAGACCGCGTAATTTAACCGGGCTTCAAGGCGACCTCCAACCCAGCCACAATTGAATATAAGCATGGTATAAATGTCCTCACCACAGGTCTGGACGAGAACCAGCCGACCTTGGGTCAACCGACCTCACACCACTAACACAAGAGGTGGGGTCAGAGAATCGACCAACAACTCTCCCAAAATCATACCAAGCATGGGGCCAATCCCATCAACATTAATGTTCAACCTACCAAAACATGGTGACTTCCCTAAATCAAGGGATTAAAACATTAAATTCATCCAAACAATGACTACTATATATAAAAGTGCATTTATTGTAACAAGAGTGGGCAATTTAAGAGAGAAGACTATACTTGCAAATCCACTGTACCGAACTCTAAGCTCTTTCATAGCTTTTGGGCAAACAGACCCAGCTGATTCGAATTAATAGAAGCAAAGGTCCTAGAGACCCCTTGCTCATTCTCGAGTTTATATCAAATTATCAATACTTCATTTGATTAACCTCCATAAAATCATTTATCTCGATAATTACTTCAAAATATTGGTTGTTTAGCTATAAAGACTAGTTACGGTTTTTACATGTCAATATTGAGGTAAAAGTGTACCAAATACAAGCTAGTGAAAATCTAAAGACCTCCTATCGCAAAGGTACTAAAACATACGAAATTTATCTAAGGGTCGTCAACCACCGTCATTTTAAAGAGAATATTTGTTGTCTGATTTCCTTCTCTAAATATATATAAAATCCGAAATTCCATCAAATCGATGTAGAACCCTAATCCATCTATTACGGAAACACAACATGGGACCTCCACACAACTCAGAAGAAGACCGACCTACATATGAAGAGTCAAGACTCCAACCACAATTTATGCCATCCCCTGTTATTATATTAACCTATTTTAAGTGCATTTTATTAGATTGAAAATGATATTAATTTATATATACTTATAGAAATTAATAACCTTATTACATTGACTCATACTTGAAGTGTACAAATTTTAAATGACATATATATATATATATATATATATAAAGAGATTGAACAGTTTGGAAAGTTAGAATATGTTATTTTACTCCATCTATCTGATTAATCACCTGAACATGGGTATGTAATTAACTCTACTAACTATATTAATAACCAAAGTGCACTACAAAATAATTAATAATGAAATATATATGACGTTGGGAAATGTACACCTCATGTGGTATTGTGTCACGTGGATTGGCCAACTGTACATATTTAATTTCATCGTTAACAATATGATTGAACTTTTTTAAACGATGAATATTCATCTTGAGTTGAGTTGGCACTTAACTAAGAACACACAAACCCTATCCTAATTGAAAATGATGAGTTATTTCAAAAGGACATATATAATGATATTATTAGTATTATTAAAAATTCAATCTTATTCAACTTGTTATGAAGTTCAGGTCGTATTTTTAGATTGAAGTTTGTCTATATGGTCTAGATTGATATCAATTCAGAGGTCGACCATATATTCTTTTAAGTGATGTTTTGCGAAATAATTCTTCAATTCTTGACTTGAATTTGGGTAAAAGAAAATAAAATGTGAAATAAAACAAAACATAGATGAAAACGTACATACATCTAATAATGAATATTAATACTTGAACAACTCATACTCATATTATTTATAATTATATATATATATATATATATATATATATATATATTTATAAGATCAATCTTACTTTAGAAGTTATTATATAATCTATACAAAGTTAACAAATGAAGAGAAGATACATTAATTTCTCAAATCAATGTAAAACTAAGAAATGAAAAAAGAAATTGATTTTTCAACAAAATAAAGATACATAGAGAATCAAGAAAGAAACATGATATGTAAACATTAGATATAATGAAACTAAAAAATGAAAGAATATAAGATTTTACTACACATTTAAAGGTTGAAAATTTCTTCTAAATTCACATTGTCACATTTTTTCGTCTTTAGAGAGATATAATGTTTTGAGAAAAATATTATAAACAAACTTTATTTATTACAAATTATTATTATTAAAATCCAATAATAAATATGACAACCCGTGCAACGCACGGGAGAAATACTAGTACTTATAGTTGAAAAACACATATTTATACCTATAAAATATATATTTAAATCTAGTAGCATGTGAGACGGTCTCACAAAATACCAACTTTAATGTTCCTACAAATATAATTTAAAGATTTATTTCATAAAACTTCACTTTATTCCAGAGTAAAAACAGTTAAAACATTGTTAACACATCATGATTTTAACAAAAACTAATCAAATGTTTGATTCCTTTGTAAAAAAGCAAACAATTAAACACGTGACATATTATACTTTTGTCGCCGTCGTTTCTGAAAAGGAAAATGTCAAGCATACAACAACTTACCGACCTTGTCGCCCTCAATATTCCTGTGCGTCGCACCTCTCTTGCAACCACCCAATAATATGGTACTCCAAGTCAAAAGTTGACCTTTATGCATCAGTACAATACATTCGAAAGCCGGTTCTCAAACACCGAAAGAGATACCGTCACACACGATCTCTATATTCGTATTCAGATATACACACACATCATATTCCCCACACAAACACACTCGAATGGAAGAACTTGGCGGCGGCGCCAACCGTCTCCGCCACCAACACAACCCTCCACCGCCGGAAAGATTCCTCCGAATATTCAGCCCCCAATCCTCCTCGCCGGCGCTCCCACTCGAACTCTCCGAGCACGATATCTTCAATACTCCTTCGGGGAGCTCTTCCTCTTCCCCCAACCAGTCGTGTTCAAGCCCCAACCCGACCCGAAATGCCCAAAACC
Source organism: Scutellaria minor (assembly GCA_954870855.1). Taxonomy (NCBI): domain Eukaryota; kingdom Viridiplantae; phylum Streptophyta; class Magnoliopsida; order Lamiales; family Lamiaceae; genus Scutellaria; species Scutellaria minor. The sequence continues at coordinate 10,893,005 of OX940729.1, forward strand.
CCAACCGCATTCATTACGGCATCTTAGCTGCCCTAAACGATAACCTAAAAACCCGATCCGGATCCGATACCCGACCCGTGTTCAACCACAAGGCCTCAACCTCGACCTCCCTCTCCTCCTCAACCTCGACCTCCCCGGCGATGATGATTCCGAAGAGGCCGCCGCCGCCGGTGGAAAGAATGCGGCTGCGGCATCAGTCGGCGCCGGTGAACGTGCCGGTGATTCCGGCGGCTCTGATGAGGAGGGCTAGGGATTTAGACGACGTGGAAGAGGAGGAGAATGATGGGGAGATTTTGCCGCCGCATGAGCTGGTGGCGGTGAGGCATTCGCCGGTGTTGGCGAACTCGGTGCTGGAAGGAGCTGGGCGGACGTTGAAAGGGAGGGATCTCAGGCAGGTGCGCAATGCCATTTGGCGAAAGACTGGTTTTATTGATTGATTTCTTAGAATGAACAGTTTGATGTTATCTACTGTACATAAACTTAGAATTTATAGCTTAATTTCGATTTATATGCTTAATTATTGGTTGAGTTCTACTTTTCTTGTGGTTAATTTTGGGAAGCTCTGATTTATTAGTTTAATGTTTATTTTCTTGCCATGATAAAAACACACGATTTTCTATTCCAAATAGCGCGTCATCTTCTATTCCTGGATACCATATGACGTGCATATTAGATGTCATCATATATCAGAAATAGAGCTGTCAATATGGGCTAGGCCCGTTGAGCCGGCCCGCCTCGCACCGTCAAAACGGAGGGTTGGATTGAGTAATTATGGACCGCGAAAAAGTGGGTCAAAGTGGGTTTGGCCCGTGGGTTGGCCCGCCTTTGTTTCTTTTATATTTTTTAAATTTTTTAAATATTTTTTTATTAAAAATATAGACAAGAAATGAATAATAATGATGGAAAATCTTACCTAATGCAAATAATAATTTATAAAAATATTGATATGAGTCATTTTTATATAAAAATGAAAAAAAATTAGTGAAAAACTATTTTTAAAAATTTGTTTTCATATATTATATGTAATTAAATGAATATATATCTTAGTTAATGTATATATGTTATATATATATATTTATATATTCTTTTTCCTTTGAAAAAATAAAAATTTGGTGGGTCGGCCCGTCTAACCCGCGGCCCACTAGTGGGTTGGGTTGGGTTGAGATTTTGAGGCCCGCCATTAAAAAAGTCCGCCCTGCCCTGCCCCGTCCCGCCAAATGGTGGGTTATGGTGGGTTGTGGGCCGGACCGCCCCGCCGACCCATATTGACAGCTCTAATCAGAAATGATATTTGTGAGAAAAATAGTGATAATTGAGAAGCTTATAAAAGGTTTTGGAAGTGTAGTAGGATGTTGCTTAGAGGTAATGAAATTCATTTCTATATGTTCTTGTGTTCCATTCATCATGTGAAATCTTCTAATGAACTTGATGTTGTATCTAATAAAAGAAAAAAAGATGGAAAAAGTAGAATTTCGTAAGCTTTTGGTTTATAGTTTATATAAGCTTTGGAAGAAAACAGAGAGCAATTGTAAGTTTTAATTATACTTAGGTGTTTCATTTGGCAAGAATTGAAGAATATATAATTTCATGTTCTTTTCATTTAATTTTCATGATTGCTTTGAGATATCATGAAGTTGCAGTTTTTTCTTCCGCTATTGACATATGTTTAACTACGGAGATAGGCGTTTTGAGACAATGAAAACATTTGTGGGTGATAAGTTCTCCCAAGTCATCAAAACCTTTGTACATTTCTTAGTCTAGATGCTTTAAAAGCTTATACATTTTGAGATTCTTAAGAGTATCTGAATTGGAATAAGGTATATATATGAACAGAATCCCAAGAGATGTAGATTTTGGATGTAAAATCTTATTGAATTTTAGGAATTGGTGATTTAATGTTGTTTCTTATCAATTGGATTAGACCTCCCTTAATTTCTATATTGTATGACACAGGGTTTAAAAGTTATAATTTATAAGTTAGTAATCATCAAATTAAAATAGAATCTAGTTTTCAGGAAGTAGGTTTTGTGGAGGCTAGGTAGAGGAATAACTTAATAATATATGCAACTGATCTCCATTTATCATCTAGATTATTTTGTAGATATGAGACAACAATAAAAAATGACTTGTTTTGTTGCAAATGAATTTCACTATAAATAGGTGCACCATGATGGTTGATTTGGCAAATGTATCAAGAATTCTGTTCTGGTTTTTCTGGATCGTATTAAAATCAAGCTACTTATTTATTGTTCTTACTTATTAAGGATCCACAACTATCCGGAAAAAAAAAAAAAAAAAATTGCTTATGTATACATTTTTGTAGTGAAGCATAAAAAGGTCCGAAATAAGAGGCTAAAAGAAAGTTCGAGCCTCTGTTGTTGAGGACATAAAAATGGTCATCATGTTTTGTTGGGTCATAGGTGCATTATGGATACATTGATCCTACCTTGAGTTTTAATATTTCATATGTAGTTTCCAATTTGCTGGTAATCCTTGTCTCCATTTGTTTGATGACTTGTTTGAATTTCAGTGCTTATGCATTGTGTTATTTCTGGGTATTTAATCACAGATCTTGCCTTAGAAATATCATTAGTAGAGTTCTTGACTTGTAAAGCCATGAAACTTTGCCCTCATGTAACTCAAGGTTGTGATCACTTACTTTTTCATTTTTTTCTCATCAGAATTGAAATCTAATGAGGATTTCATCTCTAAATTATAATGGGACCTGGATTTCAATTCGAAATGTCATTACGATTAGCCTTTTGAGATTATTTGTGCACGATCCTGATGAGAACTTTTCACAAGTGATATTACTTTGTATTTTATTGCATTTAATATACCTCACACACTAACTAGAGATGTTAGAGATGTTATTTTGATACACGTGGCATGTGGTGATTATTTTTTTAATAGAAGATCTCGTGTGTCCATAATTCTTGTCTTATTTGTGTACCACTATCAAAACGACGTAGTTGTGACAGTTAATTTTAATTGTTAAAAAAACAGTTGTTGAAACTACGTCGTTTTGACAATAGTACATAAATGAGACACATGATTTTGGATCTCGTTTGTTCTTAAAGAATGGGAAGTAGCTAAAGTCTGCAAGCACAAAGTAAGTTGCATTAATTTGCAGTAACAGCCAGAATCTCATACCCTTAAAAACAGACTGATAATAAGGAATTAATGCAACAACCAACATAACACAGCTAGCTAGCAACAAACTCGATTCCAACGAAACCCATTATTCTTAGTTCGTCTCTTTCTCTAACAATCAAGACACTGGTGGTTGAGAAGGTGGTGGCGGCAGATGGGTCGGATGGTGGTGGATCGGCCGCGGAATTCTTGTAGGTGGCTTTGTATGATCCATCAATGAAGATTGATGAAGTGGTGGTTCTTTCATCGAAATGTGGCTCGTTGGAGTCTCAGAAGGTGGAGGGGATGGAGTCGGTGGTTGTGGTCCGAAAATCGGTAACCATTTACTAATGCAGTCGTGCAAGAGATGATGAAATGTGCTGTGGATATTTGCAGCAACAATGGCATTCTTGTGTGTCAAAACACAAGAGAAGATGATGAGCCACATTGCAAGAAATTTGAAGCTAGACATGATGATGTTTGTGTGGCATCATGAGTGAATTGAAGTGAAATTTATAGAAGTTTTGAGGTTGCCTTAATTAATGAGAAGTTGGTGTTGAAGTTGTTAGAAATAATTTACTAATGGTTGAAAGGTAGTGTCTTATACACTAACCACTGATTTGTACTCATTCCATCATTTATTGTGTGTGCAGTTTATTATAATATTATATATATCATGTGTGAAAATTTAATTTCATATTACAGTTTCAATTTGGCAATTAAGGGTGGGTTCTGCCTCTCACCAACTGTTTTTGTTAACATCTTCACCAACTCTTTATTATGGGTTGTGACTTTTGATCCATTTAATGTTCTCGAACCATATGATATCTCTTATTGCATATAATGTTTCATATCTTATTTTTTATAATAATAAAACTTAGTTGAACGTCTCAACACAATTTAGGAAAAAATTCATGTGCAACCGGTGTGACGGTTGCATTTATAGCATAAAAAGACATATTTATAGCCGTAAAAGGCATACTTAAATTACTCATACTTATACTGTAAAAAAATATACTTATAAAACACATACTTATAACTGAAAAACACATACTTATACCTGTAAAAAAACATACTTGAATTTTGTCGCATGTAAGACAGTCTCACAAGAGACCAACTCCACAATTTATAATTTATAATTTTGTGTTGTGGAATTCAACTTTGAATTTCATTAATAGTTGTGATTATATATTAAGAATCAAATCTGAAAATATTTTATCTATGAATAATTTATATATGTGATTGTTTTGAAATTCTAATTTGAAGGCCCCTTCGAAGATTTCGTCGGATGAAGATAAATCATCCATTAATTGTTGATCACAAATATACATGTATGTATCTATATATTAATGTATATGCATCAAATTTGGGAATTTTGTTGTTTGTAGGGACAATGGTCTATATATGTGACATTAAATTTAGGGAAATTGTCATGCACCCAAAAGGGGTTTCCTATCCACAATTTCTCGTAATACAATCAAAATCTCTCTATTTAGAGAGCCACAAGAGCATTATCGGTGTTTATGTCGTCAATTATCACCAAAAATTGTTATGATTAAGATCTGATTAAATTTGAACAATAAAATTTTAAGATCATAATAAAAATCCATAAAATTAGTGGTTCATAAATGAATATATCAAAGTTGCAAGGTTAATATTAATTTTTTTCTTTTTAAATATCGATAATTGGGAAGCATGTACTAGTCTTCAGTCTTGTTACCCAACCCATTGTGGACACATTAATATGTGTCAAATCCTGATGTGTCATATATGATATATCTAACATATTTATTAATTTCATATTCATGACTTAAAGAGATGCGATCATTACACATTATTGATGATACATATTAAAAAATCATCCACAGTGGACATTTTAATTTTTTTGGTACTAGTCACATCCCATTAAAATAGAACCACAAAATTTAACACAAACTAGATCTATCTCACTAAAATGACAACCACAAAATTTTTAACACAAGTTAGAAAACATGTTAAAATTGGTTGAAATTAAATCTGTTAATGTGCTTTTATATTGGACATTGATTAATGACTAGATTCTCGCCTGCCCCAATGGATATTATATTAATTTTAGGGAAAAAAGGTTTTTTTATCTCTAAATTTATTTTATTAGAATTTTCATCTTTTATCTCTCAGTTTTTTATTTTTAGTCCTTTCTATTTAAGAATTATCATTTTTAGTCCTTTTACCTACTATAACAGCTAACTTTTTAATTTTTTTATTAAAATTCATCTTAACACAATTTTTTTAAATGAGAGAACACTAAATTAATATTCATAATTAAAATAATTTTTTATTAATATTTCTAAGTTCGGAATGCCGGAATTATTACTCATAATAATTAATGACAAAACTCTAACCCACTTATAGTATCGAGATGAAAAATAATTTTTTTTATTTATTAATATTAATTTAGGCATGTAAGATGAAGAATACAAATTTATGATTAAAAAATAGTAATCTCTCGATTAAAAAAATGATGTTAAAATTATATTTAATTTTTTTTTTTAAAAAGTTACATGCTAGAAGAGGTTAGAGGACTAAAAAATGATATTTCTTAAATATAGAAAACTAAAAATCAAAATGTGAAAGACAAATGATGAAAAATCCAATAAGCTAAACTTAAAGGACCAAAAAAGCTTATTTTCCCTAATTTTTAGTTAAGTGTATATTGTATAATTGTATAATTTAGATATCAAATATATCTGCCACTATCTAATAGAACTGATATCCTATCCTCCGTGGATAGGTATTAATGTACCATAATAGAACTGTTATCGTACCCACCGTAGATAGATATTAATGTGATGATGTGTTATAAATCCAACACAATCATTGATTTCAAATTATAAGGGATGAAATATATACACATCAACGATGTATATATTAAAACATGCTCACGAGGGTGGGGAACATTATTGCACTATCAAATTCTAATTTAAAGTTCAAAATTGGGTATCCCTCTATCACTCCATTAATTAATTGTATATTATAACCTTCAAGATTGTAAAAAATAAAAAATAATAATAATGGTAAAATTAGAAAAATCAAAATACTATATATATTGGAGAAAATAAATATGAAATTTATGCAATACATGTCTTTAAATTATTAAATAACATAATATGATTAATATATTATTTAATTGTTGAAATATATGTTCCATTTATGAAGGAACATAAATACATTTCTTTTAAAAATTATTTTTAAAAATTGTGTATTGCTTATGTATTTTTGTGTCTATTATATTATTCAAAATTTTCATCATTTTTTTATTTTTATTTTTTATTGTTAAAATTTAGAATAACTTTCAATTTTTTCTTTTCAATTATAAACGATGACAAAAATAAAAGTCTAAATTCACCAAATAAATTTCATAGTGTATTTTGAAACATATATTCCAAAAAATTATTCAATTTCATTAATAAATAAATTTGAAAAGTTTGAACAAAAATTTTTAATCAACCCACCTTTAATTTTTTTAAATTAAATAATTTTAAAAAAATGTAAATGGTTTCTATTAATGAAGTCTAGCATAATATATTTTAATAAATCTAGTTAACATTCCTATTCCTATATTATTTAGTGATGGTTTCTTATCAGTATTAAATTTAAAATCGTTATTAGTCATATTAACAGTTGTTGTTAGAAGGGTAGAGTGAATTAGCACCTCCGAGTTTTCAAAATTTTCTTCAAGGATATTTACTTTCTCACTACAACTTGTTAGAAACTATTCTTACAGTACAACTTTGCTTATAGTGGTGCTTGCAGTGTTGTTGTAAGGTCACTACTTAGGCAATCTCGAGTTTATGTTGCAGAATATATTTTTTAGGACAAAGTCTTGGGTGAGACCGTCTCACGGATCCCATTCCGTGAGACGGATAGGGTCGGGTCGAATATAAAAATTATGTAATACTTTTGTGTGTGTTATGTAATACTTTTATGTATATTAGGTAATACTTTGTATTATAAAATGCGTTTTGAGTTGAGTCAGACTATAAGAAAATATGTAATACTTTTATGTATATTAGGTAATATTTTTATGTATATCAGGTAATACTTTTGTATTATGGGATAATGACCCGAATTGGGTCGGGTCGGGTCAACAAAAAACACTCGGATCCTAGGCGCCCAGGTGCTCTTCTTCCTCGTGCATGAATTGTGTAATACTTTTGTGTGTATTAGGTAGTACTTTTATGTATATCATGTAATACTTTTTGAAAATATCACATATCTTAATATAATGTAATACCTTTATGTATATGAGGTAATACTTTTATGTGTATCATGTAATACTTTTGTATATATCATGTAATACTTCGATCCGACCCTACCCGTCTCACGGAATAAGATCCGTGAGACGGTCTCACACAAGACCTACTCATTTTTTAGATAGTTTCTTTGAAAAACACTTTTGTAAATATAATTTTATTAGTTAAGTTCAAAACATGTGTTTGTATAATAAGTTAAAGACATAAAATAAACACAAATAATTTATAGTTGTTCAAGTGTGGAGTAATCTCTCCAATCTACTATATTCATTCTCTTGAATAGAAACTTTGTTAAAAAAATTTATATGATTACAAGTTATAACACACACCTTACAAGCCAATATTCCTAACAAACATTTACAGTGAGTCAGTATCCACATAGGATACTCAACTTACTTAAACTCAAACTCACTTACAACAACTGATCATACAGAGTTGAACACTTATTAAGAATTCAACTAATAACTTCTAAAATAACCTCTCGTAGATATTTAAGATAAAAATATATTTTTTCTTCAACTTTGAAACAACCAATGAACATTAATAATTTCCGATTTGGGACCTAGAACATAAGCTTCGGAGATCAATTGTAATATTGTAGATAACTTTTGAATTCTTTGTATGTCTTAGTTTAAGTAAAGTGATTTCTCAAGTGCACTTACTATAATACGGAATTTGTCCGTTAAAGAAAGACAAATTGTTATTAATGATGACCAAGTTTACATTGCGTCATTTTGTTTGCATTATGCAGGCTATATGGTTTTGCAATGGGGGATCAATACTTTTCTACAATATGTCGGTCAAACTGTCACCTTCTTACTTGCTAAGAAGTCATATGTTTTGCAGTTTTGTCTCTATTGGTCATATTTGAATTTTCGACACTTGATTGTCAACATTTTCTTCTTTCGATGATGATCTTCCTCATATATTTATTAATCACTGCAAATTTTAACTGATTCAATGTTAATCTTTGTTAAATTTAACTGTAAAATTCTTAAAGTACATGAACTTACTTACAATAAGCACAATCTTGTTGTATTTTCGTCTTCTTGCAACTCTAAGTCTTCTTGCAACAACTTATGCAATACTCGTCTTTCTTGCTACTTCGACCTAATTGTTATCATCTTCACAAAACACAACATGAAAATATGGATCGATCTCTAAATCTTATATAAATGTGGTTTTATCTCATTAAAATCTAAAAACATCAATTTCCTAATAATAGTTATTGTAGTTTAAAATTTTATTTATAATAAAGATATTTATAGGAGAAAATTGTAAGTGTGATAAATGTCTGTATTGGTCACACATATAAAAGTTAACCTTTTAGCTTTTACTCCATGAAAATGAATTTTACTTCAATTATTTTGTATATATTTTATTTAATTATCAGATTTTATTAACTTCAGATTTTTAATTAAATTTGGATTTTATTTGGTTTTTGAGATTTACTCTATTAATTTACATTTATACAAATAAAAGAATCCACATTATTATAGCGATGTAGGGGAAATACAATGGTCCAAGTAGAATTTAAAAGAATATTCACACATAAGATAGCTATATAATAAACTTTAAACAATACGATGTATAATATGTACTATGCGATTTAAACTATATAGTATATTATAGATTGAATATCATTATGATATATGGTATATTACTAGCATAGGCCCCGCGCGATGCACGTGTATATAAATATTACTATTTTAATGTTAGATATGAAAATGTTGAATAAAAAATAATAAAAAATTTGAGACTAATTCCAATCTAATATGTTACCCAATGATTCATGATCATAAAATTTAAAATTTGAGACTAATTCCAATCTAATATGTTACCCAATGATTCATGATCATAAAATTTAAACATTTCGAATTTGATGTGAAAATGTTAATTTTTACGAAAAATCATGTTTTAAAGAATATTTCAATCTCATTTGATACCCGTGTAATGTATGGGTATATGAAGTTCAAGTGTTATTATTTTTTGATATAAATATGCTGATCATGAAAAACAATATAGTTCTTCAAAGTTATTTCACTTTAATCTAATACGCATATAATTTATTAATTTTAAATATTTCATATATTTATCTTACGTTGTAAGACTACTTTACTTATTGTATTTGTCATAATTAATGAGGAAAAAATTATGCAAATTAACATATGCTCAATAAAACATTCATGATGGGAAAAAATTTATGACATTGTGATACTATCTTTCTATAATATACCATATTTAATATCCTATTTCATACACCCATATATTATTTAAACAAAAATATAGAAATTAGTTATTTATGTAAAACATAGGAATAATAATATAAAAATGGGTGCGTCCATGATGTTTTGATTCACCGCTATTCATTTTTATGATTTATATAAAAATAAAAGAATAAAAATGTGACAAAATATTACATACAACAAAAATGATTTACTAAATTTATAAATATGCTACGTAAAAAGATTAAATTTGGAAAACTCCCTATAATTAAGAAATTTTTAAAAAAGGAATCCTAATTTTAAAATGTCTCCTCAATTTATATTTTATAAGATATGAATATTAAATTGGAAAAAACTACCAATAATAATACAATTTTTAAAATAAATCTCGATGTTTTGTGCTTTTCTTGAATACAATAATATATTATTTTAAAATATAAAATATATATATATATTGAATTTTTTATAAACTATTATATAAAATAAACTTGTTGTAATATAATAATAAAAAAAAACCTTTATAACCTATAATTTGGCTAATATTAAATAGTAAATAATTATATTTTAAAATATGGTACTTTTAGCTCAAATGTTCGTGGATTAATAAAATGATCACTTCTACGTTTATATACACAAATCATGCAAGTATTAATTTATGTGTTTGATAAATTACTAACAACTTTTATGTTTTAAAATATTTTTAAATTTGAAATTCTTTATGATAAAAGTTTTCTCCAAAGTTCCGTAGGAACAGAAAATTATACTTCCTTAAAATTATTCTAAGATGGTAAGATGGTAATATTCTCAAAATAAATTATACTCCAAGTATATAAACAATAGATGGGTATATGAAATAGGATATTAAATATGGTATATTATAGAAAGATATTATCCTATAATTATGTGTAAATCTATATGCGCATCACAATTAAAAATTTTATTTAAGAATAATATATACCAAAATATCATTTATTTATATGACATATATTTAGATAATTACTAAAATTTTCATATGAAAGTGTACCTATTGCAATAATTTCATGTAATTTATTCAAATTTTATTCAATACAACCGTTTTTCAAACTCAAATAGATATATAATTATTCATTTAATTGACGTGCAAAGATTAATAATTAATTGACATGTAAAGATAAAATACACATAATAGTTTTATAGAATGATAATATTTATTTAATGATACAAAATCCACAATAAAAGAAAATTAAAATTAAATCACATATTATTAATGTATTAGAAGAGATCTATATAGGGATCACATATTATTATAATGTATTAGAAGAGATCTATATAGGGGAAAAAATCATTGCACGCTTGATAATTGAATGAACATTTGGGAAATAATGATGTGATCAACTTCAAAAATTATTTTCTTTATCATTATTTTCTAATTACATTTTTTTTTATCACCTATTTGTGATAACATTTTTTCTTCTATTTACAAACCTGAGTTTATTTTCTCATTGACATGCTATGATTTTAAATATATTTCATCAAATAAATAAAATTGATTTAATGATCTAGATACCGAATTGAGAGATTAAATATATATATATATATATATATATATATTCTTGATACATATTATATTTTTTATTAGATGAGATTTTTTTGACATGGGTAATTAATTTTAGTCATATTATATGTTATATGTACATATATATATGTATATATTTCGTCCAAATATATAATGATTTGACTGTATACCATATATATTCATTATACAAAATAATATTTTTGAAAATTACCATAAATTCAATTAATATCACAAAAAATTAAATATTTAATATTTAATAAAATTTCTATAATTAGGAAGTGAAAATGAGCGGGAAAACTTTTGGTATTACTATTTTTAGGGGGTAATTGTTATTATATATATATAAATATATATAGATATAGATATGACAAAATTTTGGGTAATTAAGATTGTCTCACGAGCCTCATTTTGTAAGATGAGTCGGTTTGATCTTGTCAATACGAGTCAACGTTGTAGCGCCTAGGACAAAACGACGCATAATTTGCTAATTAAATAATTAAACCTCTAATTGTTTGATTTAGTTATGTGCATTTCAGAAAAATGATAAAATGCATGTTTAATTAATCGGTGGTATAAATTAATCGAAAAACATAGGTTATAATTTTATCATAAGGTTTGTAATCAAAAAACGAGAAGATAGAAATGAATTTGAGGTCAATCGGAGACCCGTAGCTCAAATCACGAAGAATACGACGAATATGAAGAATCGGAAATGAGATATTTTCGATGAATAGTACGATATTTCGAAAAAGAGTAAATAATATGAAACGAATCGTAAAAAGTAATAATTCGAAAAAAAGTCGAAAAAGTAAGATTTCTCTCTTTCTCCTCTCTCTTCTGGTTTTCTGGCCACCGCCGCCGGTGCCAGAATATTTTTCTTCTCGATTTTGGCCGATTTTCACCCCTCTTATAGATTTCGATGAGCCCGTTCCAAATCCGGACTCAATTTTACATTTCGACGGCTAGTTCGCCGGGAAACGGTCGGTCAAACTTTGGGAAACCCTCTTTTTCCCTCTCCTCTCTTCCTTTCTCTCTCCTCTGTTCTCTCTCTCCCCCTTGCCGGAACAGTGGCCGGACCTCCCCGGGGTGTGTGTGTCGTATGGTGGGGGTGGCGCCGGAGCTATGCAGGTGTATGTGTATGTGTGTGCATGGGGTGTGTGTGTGCGCGCATGCATGGTGTGTGTGTGAGCTGTTGTTGGTGGCGGCGTTGTGCAGCGCCGCCGTGGTGGTGGCCGACGCTGGTGGCACTAGTGAGTCGTGGGGGATGGCGCTAGGCGGCGGCGCCGTTGCTGGTTCTGGGCGCTGGACGCGCGCAACGGGAGTCGCTGGGCGCACGGTACGCGCGTCAGGATGGGTGTTGCGCGCGTTGCACGCGTGACGGGAGCATGTCGGGTGTTGAGTATGCACGTTATGCGCCCGTCGGGGGGCACCCGGTGCCGTGTGTGCGTGCTGTGGCACGTCGGGAAGCATCAGGGCACGCTGTGGGCGCGCCGGGCGCTGTGTGCAGGCCACGCAGTGTCGGGGTACGCCATAAGCGCGTTGGTGTGCGTGTGTGTGTTAGTCCACATCGTGTGTGCGTTGTGTCGCCGGTGACGGGATGTCGTCGGTCGGGAGTCGGGGGTCCCGGTCAAAGTCAATCATTTTCTAAAAAATTACGAAAATGCCCCTACACCTTTAAACACTTCGTTTGAGCTCGTTTTTCCTCCATTTAAGCCCGTTTTTCTTCCATTCAAACTCTAATCTTTCCCTTTTCACCCTATGATCACATGTTTGACCTTCCACACTCGTTTCTTTATTCTTGATCTTTAAAACTTTCATTTTGTTTTGTTCCGTCTTGTTTTCCCTATCGTTTCTTCTTCTTCGAGAGTTTATATAATTAATGAATACGTAATTAATGTAATATTGATCTAAGAAACCTCTTTATATGTGTAGGCTCTCAATCGGAACAAACGTCTTAAAAACTTGTTACTTTGACATTACACGTGGTTAACCACTGAACAAGGTGGGGGTAACTTCTAATCTCTATATGTTTATTGTTTTCCATATTTGATATATGAATTGTGGAACTCTATGTACTATGGTTATATGTTGTGAATGATGTGTCATACTATTATACTGTGAAAGGACTAAGGTCCACATTCATCCTCGGAGAGACTTATAGTCCGTAAAAAACATCTTTTTCTCCTTCTACTATCATGGGATTGGTGGTCCATAAAATGCACCAACAGTATATCAGACCGTTTATAGGGTAAGACGGGTTACACCCGCACCTAATGGTATTTGGTTTGGTGGTTCATAAAATGCACCAACGGTATATTAGACCGTTTATAAGGTAAGACGGGTTGCACCCACACCTAATGGTATTTGGTTTGGTGGTCCATAAAATGCACCAACGGTAAAAAAACTGTAACAATCGTCTCATACCCCTTTCTCAATTGTCTCTTACCCCTTTCTTCATACACGTAGGGTAAGACGGGATGCACCCGCACCTATTGGTATTTATGTGCTATGCATTCTACGTGTTGTGTCTAATTGCTGAACTTATATATGTTTGATTTGTTATAACTGTTTAATAACTGTTAAAAATATGGAGTTTATTCCCATGAGTGTATTTAAACGCACTTATCCCTATCTGTATTCACACTACAGGAGATGAAGAAAATCAAGATTTGTAGAGAGAAGGGTGCTATATCAAGTTTTCTCTTTTTACTTTTCAAAACTTATCTTTAAAACGATATTTTAATATTTCACGTTTGTAAAAGTTTAACTGTACTTCTTTTATGTAATGGATCTTATATGATGTTCCGCTGCTATGTTTAAATATTTTAATTCGGCTAGACGCCGATGATTTGTATATGTAAAATTGTATGTTATTTGTTTCCAAAGGTTTCTGTTTTATATCATGTACGTCTCTTTCCCTTTCTTCTTGCACGCCCACAAAGAAAAACTCTGATATTTTTATGTACGAAAATGGGGCATGACTAACAAACGTTCCGATCAATAGGGTCAACACATGGTCTACACACAGTCAACAAATTATATAATATTTTTGTATCATGTAATACTTTTGTGTATATTTCAAAAATTATAATTTGACAAAGTAATAATGGGTAATACATTTATGTAATGTATTTGATAATACTGTAGATTCTAAATTCATGATTAATTTGAGAAATTGAAATTTCACATGTAATAGTTTTAATCTCATAATGTAATACTTTTATGTGTATTACATAGTACATTTGAAAATTTGAAGTAATATTTCTGTTTGTATAAGGTAATACTTTTATATAGAGGTGTTCAAACTTTTTTTATTTAAATTTGCATATAAATAATACAATTATTCCTCTTACACAAAATAACAATATTTTAATTAATAATTTTATATAAATTTAAAATTAGAATATACATTTACAAGTTACCATTTACAACAACACAATTTACAACTTATAACTTCAAAATTTAAAGACAAACCGTAAACCTAAAAAAATTAACAACTTATAAGACAAATTAAAAAAATAATCAATACAATTTAAAATTAAAGAATAGCATAACATAATATTATTTATATATAATATATAAAAAAAAGACATACTAGTGGTTTGGAACCGCCGGTGTCCGGTTTAAAAAATTTACAAACTGAAACTGAATCGTATTAATACAATTCACAATTCTAGTTTGGAACTCAATCTAGGTCAACGATTAACCCAATCGTTGGCCTCAAATTGCTTTTGATTCGATTTTGATTTCCGAAAACGGATGAACAACTCTACTTTTATATGTATTGGGTAATAATTTTGGTTCTATGACTTCAAATCATTGATTATTTTGAGAAATTATAATTTGACCAATAATATTTTTATTCTCATAATATAATATTTTTATATGCATCAATAATATTACATGATATGCATAAAAATATAATTGTCATATTTATTGGCTTTGGGTCCATATTGATCAATCGTTGATCGACATTAATCAATCATTAATCAAATTGACTCGACTAATTTCACAAAATGAGATGCATGAACTAACGTTACGCAAGGCCTTATCATTGATATTAACTCTATATTATTACAAGAAACTAATCAATAATAAAAGAGCTATGGTGTTCAGCACTTAAGAACTTTTAGTTTAATGATCACATTTGTGAGGTTATTATCTAACTAGTCAATTATAATTTCAAATGAACATTGTAACCGTTCAACTTTAATCAATATTACTTTTGAGTATAAACTGCAAATTAAAATTAACTTTAATGTACATATCGAGAGCATAATTTCTGATATGAGAACAATGTGAGTTCTGTATCCACGTACATTTCCACTCCACATAACTACATAAGAGATATGAAGGCAATTTAAATTTATTATATTGAAGCAACTTTTTTTTTAATCATTTCAATTTTATGATTTGTACAATTTATAAAGCAGTTAAGTTTCCAAAATTTGAGTAATTACCAGTTACCAAGTAGCAAGCCCGAAGAAAGAAAAGGAAAAATATAATATAGATATAAAAAGAATTATCCCAAAATAAAATATAATAAATTAAATCGGAAAAAGAAAAAGAAAAATAATTAATTAGTATTAATAATTAATAATATAAATATAAAATGAAAAAAAAAAAGAGGAAAATGGGGAAGTTGAAGTGAAGAAGAAGAGTACTAAGATTGCCAGCACACAATCGCATACCGGCTTTCATTTTCTTCATCTCCTCTCTCTACCAACTCTTCACAAAAAATCGAGTGTCAATTCCCAAATCTAAAATCTCAGTGCTAGGGTTTTTGTCCATCTTTTGCTTCAATGAAACCAATCACGCTTCCCGAGCCCCCAGGGAGCCCGAAATCAACGGGCGGAGTGCCTGACATATTCGAAGGCGGGGTTTACGGAGTCGTCCGGCGTGCTGTCATAATCGGAAACGGTTTTCCGGCGTCGGAAAACCAGAGCATCGGATTGGTTCGCGCACTCGGCTTATCCGATAAACAATCTCTCTATGTGAGTCTCCGTCTTTATAGTATCTCTGTCATGGGTTTTAGATAGTTATTCGTGAAAAGATGGGAAGTTCACTATTGATATGTGTTTTTAGGTTCTGAATTTGTCCTAAAGTATGTGTATGCATGCTTTGATTGGCTTTTACAATGAAATTTTATGGTTGCTTTTCGGTGTGATGCTATTTGGAGGGTAATGCAAGAGATTATGTTGAATCATGGAATGAATGATGGTACTCTTCTTCTGGATGGAAATTCAGAGAAGAAATTGATTGAACAATCATTTTTTTGCCATGGACTTTCTGATAGAGATGGTGTGAAATATGTCACTTTTGTTCAATTTGCGGTTTCAGTTTGATTTGTGTGTGCACTGAATTCAAATTTTCTAGAGGAATGCATGCTGCTCTTAGTTGTCTCAGATGATCTGTTGTACAATATTATCAGAGGATGTGTTAGAATGAAATTTTCTCTAGCACAACTTAATTTGACTCAGAATCTAACAATCTGAGGTCAAAAACCGACTTGGATGCTCTATTAGAAAGTTGGTAGTAGTGAAGTAAACTAAAGACATGAATGGGATTTGAAGTAAACTAAACAGAGGAATGCGATTAGAGGGGAGAACAAGACAAAAAAGACTATGAAGTCCCTTGTTTCTGGTAGACTGGAAAAAAGATTTAGAAAAAAGAAGATAGAATGTTCCACTTTTTTATTATCGAATAGCTTGAGTTAATAAAGTGGTCAAGCAAATACTCATTTATAAGTACCCTGAAATTCTTCTCTTAATGCCTCTATGTTTACTTACTTGAAATGCCTCTTGAGATTACGTCTCATTCTGGATAGTTTAGAAACATAGTGTTTGAGGCACAAAGGTGATCCTAGCACCCGAGGGGCACACCTCTTTAACGTCAAAAAATCCAAAAGAAAAAAAAAAAAAGAAGAAGAAATGTGTGTATACTTTGAAAAAACTGATATATTTAACTGTTGGAGTCATATTAAATGTCAAGAAAAGAATGCAAAACAAGTATTTTTACCTCTCAAGATGAAGTTACGACTGTTATGTTTTACTCAATAAACAAATGTTTTAAATTTTCTTATAAGGGACCTTAAAACATGTCTGGGGTTGGAGAGCAGCCTATGAACAAGAGGCGCACCTAAAAAACACAAAAAAGGCGCTGAAAGGCGTGAGCCTCATGAACAGCACCCGCCATGTGCCCTCTGTGCCATGGCTCTCATAATCATGTTTAAAAAGCCAGCTGAACAGGCCTTGTTCTAGTGAAGGATTTTTTTTTAAATTTCCTAAAAAGATGTGGTTTTGACATGTCCTCATAGTTGTAGTCTCTCATGTTTGCTGCTGCTTTCATTCCCCTCTCTCCATAGCATGAAATATATGATCTGTGAGCTATTATTGGAAGTATGCCCATAAGTAACCTCGAAGTTATCACAATCTGATTAAAGAATTTTTGCTTAATGTTAGAACTGAATATCTGAACATAATGATTGATTGTCTTATTTCTGCCTGATGCATATGTTGTTCAGCGGGTTACAAGACCGACAGGAGGAATCAATGAGTGGCTTCACTGGCTCCCAGTTTCTATACACAAGAAGTTGTACTATATCATTAGCCATATATGTGGGTATTTTTTGGTTGCTAGAAGCGGGAAGAAACTTACTTTGCCTAGGGAGAATGGTGTGGGCATAGGCTTGTCATCAGTGCTGGAAGCAGATGTTAAGAATATTGTCAGAATGGCTAAAGAAACTTATGAGAAGTAAGTCTTCCTCTCTCTTTTATTGCATGCACAAAATAGATGCAGAACTCTCCCACTTAGACTCTTGACTTAAAGCTTGGTCCAATGTCTGGATTGCCTTTTTCTCATCAAGTTGAATAGTGTGTTGATATAATTTTAATTTAGTAGGTTTATGATGCTACTGCTTTCAAGGACGAAGACAATTGATTAGTTTAGTGAAATTGTGCCTGCTGTTCATATGAAATATTTGGAAAATCTGCAATTGGGCAGAAAGCTATCCAAAGTTTGCAGAAGAAAATTTAGGGGCACATAAATGTATATTGATGATAAAGAAGAGAATTAATTGAAGATCTCACTGTTCAGATTTTAATCTTGTTGGGTGATGATCCATTATTAGAATATTTTCTTCCTGCACTGATTTTGAAGTTATACAAGCACATCATAAGTAGATGTGCTGCTTTTATGAGGTATTTCTACTTTTAAATGCATTGTTAAGACTATTGTTTAAAATTGATGCATACCGAGACAATATTTATGTGACATTGAAAACTTTGTAAATGTAGATCGGCTGTCAAATGCTGCAAAACATGTTATGAGATATTATTCTCTATTGTCAAAATTGTTTACAAAGTATTTTGAAGTATAATAGGTCTTTAGTGAAAACAAATTATTGCAATTGATGGATGTTTGAAGGGATGATTGGAGAAGCTTGTATGGGATAAACAAAAGGAGCATGCCACCATAAAGTAGAATACACATTATTTAGTGTTTGCTCGAGATGGATGCTTTATCATTTGTGCACTGATTTTCAGTGAATGGTCACATTTTCTATTACCTGACTTCAGATATTGGTTAATGGAATAGATATCTGCACATGTGCAAAAATGTTGTTTATTGTGGACAAGTGTTTCATTTCATTGGTTTAGAAGATTCCATCAACCCATATGGGCTATAAAACAATTAGATTTGCAATATATTGTCGACATAATAATTGATATTTTTTGTCTCTTTTGTGGGTTGGATAAATACGGTGTCATTTATCATTTATACATACATACATACATATTGTATATTTATGTCCATTTTGATACATGAGAATCAACATTTTCTACTCTTTTCAGGGATGGTCCATTACTTGTGGTTGCATCTGGCAGAGATACAATTTCAATTGCAAGCTCTATAAAAAGATTGGCATCAGAAAATGTGTTTGTTGTCCAGGTTTATATGTTGTCCATGTCCATAAGAGTTGAGAATATTTGTTTAAACTCTGCATATTTTTCTGCAACAGTAAAGACCATGTCTATCTCAGTGCTAAAATTGGATAAGTAGTCATGCATATTCTATTGCAGACTGTATCTTGTGCTCTTTAGCAGTTTTCTCATTTGCAAAGAATATTTGTGTCTGCATGTTTGTCAAAATGGCTTCATCATGCCTTCAACATTTGTTTGTTTTATGCAAAAAGGATTTATTATATTATTATGTCTCTCCTCAGATTCAGCATCCGCGGTCACATTTGGACAGGTTTGATATGGTGATAACCCCACAGCATGATTATTATCCGTTGACCCCTCATGGAAGGGAGCAGGTTCCTCGCTTTCTCAGGAAGTGGATAACACCACATGAGCCTCTAAGCAAGCATGTTGTATGTATGCTCACCATATATGTATAGTTCTAGTCTATTTTCCCAACTGGGAATAGTTGTAATAACTGACATCTGGCTGCCTGTGTGGATGCTTGCTGTCATTTCTCAGGTCCTTACAGTAGGAGCACTTCATCAAATAGATACTTCTGTACTTCGTAGTGCAGCTAATGCCTGGCATCATGAGTTTGCACCTTTGCCAAAGCCTGTGCTTGTAGTCAACATTGGAGGACCCACAAGTAACCACTCTTCCTAAATGTTAAATCATTGAAAACTTATATTAATTGTTTTTTTTTTTGTCATAAAAATTGATTCCAAGTTTACTTGACAATTCACTCGAGTGTGATATGGTGAGACTATATTAGCCAATGGCATGATTAATGCATTAATGGGAAATGGTAATGGGACCCTAAATGGTGTCTCGAGTGATTTCCTGCCTTGTGGATCAAAAGAATGGAGGTTTAACAAATAATTTGAAAGACTACTACAATGTCCCTTAGTTTGTTGATATTTGCATAGTGCTAAAACAAAATTTCCCCCCTTGTTTTGCCTCTTTCTTGAGATTTTAAGAATGGGTTTTTGGGTTATATATCGAAGATACCATGGAAAGTTCAATGTTTCAATTAACTCAAAATCCATATCTTTTATTTTTCACACATCTGTGTGGGAGACATTCAAACTGGTAAATGGTTGGAATCAGTCCACAAATAACTTCCTTCAACAGATTAGATCCCTTCAGTCGGTCGCATCTGCCCTGTTTCAATTGGTCAAGCTGTATGTATCTCTTTGTTTGGTTTGATAGATTCACTATCTATTTCGGGTTTGTGTCAAATATACATAGTTTTATTTTTTTATTTTCTAGTTTACCTTCTTGTCATGAATCTGAAATGATTGCTCTTTTAAATTTTAATCATTTGTTTCTTAGTTGGTAGACTTATTCCTTTCTTTCAAGCTATTTCTAGGAAAATTTATTCTGCAAGTCTTATTTTAGCCAGTCATGAAACATCTTTAAATGGATATATATATTCTTGGTTTCCGTTGTAGGGTACTGCAGATATAGCACAGACCTTGCCAAACAGCTGGTCTCATCTCTGCACAATGTTCTCACAAGCTGTGGGAGTGTGAGGATATCTTTCACAAGAAGGACACCCGAAAAAGTTAGAAAACTCTAGTTTCAAGCTTTTACTCTCTACTGTTCAAGTGATTATTATAGCCATACGTTCTTTATTCCATATTATTCTTTTTATCTTTTTGATGTGCTTTTCATCAACAGGTTTCTAAGTTTATCATAAAAGAATTTGGAACTCATCCCAAAATATACATATGGGACGGTGAAGGTACTTCATATTCACTGTACATGATAAATGGTTCGTAGTTATATATATTCAGACTAAACTAATGATCTATTATCGTTACCAGAACCTAATCCACATTTGGGACATCTGGCCTGGGCTGATTCATTTCTAGTCACTGCTGATTCAGTTAGTATGTTGAGTGAGGCTTGCAGCACAGGGTAATGTCTGATAGCAGTTCTTAATGGTTTGGGGGCACAATGGCCATATATTTAATTCGTTGTTTGGTGATTGCAGGAAGCCTGTTTACGTTATCGGGGCTGAACGTTGTACCTGGAAGTTTGTGGAGTTCCATAAGAACCTAAGGGAAAGGGGTCTGGTTAGACCATTTACGGGCCTTGAGGATGTAAGTGACCACTAATCTCTGGTTAATCACGTCTCTGTGTTTTCTATATCCAGGTCCAATGTAGTTATGTTGAGTATTCTTGGTCTGTGCCCACCTCAACCCCCCCCCCCCCCCCCCAACACACAGCACACCAAATACAAATCAAAAATTAGTGACAGATAGGAAATAGTTTTATGTTCCAGAAATCTTATTAGACGAGTAAATAGTTTGTTAATGGAGCCATGGGAGAGATTGTTGGCAAAAAAATGTGATGTAAGGAATCAAGAAATCAGTCAAGAGGATAAATTTCTGCAGATTTCTGCTAAGGGGGTTGCTGTAACTTACCAAATATTGTTGATTTTCTCCATAGGGGGTTAAATTTCAATTTGTCAGCTGAACTATGGCCATTTTAGCACTTTAGCACCTAAAATTTTTTCTTATGCAACTTACAACTGAGAGTATACGATATTTGCAATTTGTAACCTAGTAGCTGTTTCCCCACCTTTTCTTACAGGAATTAGAATAGCTGAGATATTTTAAGGGGTTTTCTGTCTTTTAATGTTATCTTAATGAGCAAATTAGTCACACAAATTTAAGAAAAATCTCAAGTCTATTCAATTTTAATTGAATAATATTACCTTAATTCATGCTAAAAAGATTGAGAAGTCCCCTAACACATTATATGTGATGCAGGAATTTTCTATTAGATTGCAACCTGCTAATCTTATGTATTTTAGGTTGCAAATTGCAGCAAAAAATAGTTTAGGACTTTGGGTGGCAAAATGAAATTAACCTAATAATTTAGGGTTAAAATAAATAAAAAATGACGTATGACCGTTTTCCAATTTGCAATCTCAATTTTTTTTTTTAAAATCCAAATGCACCTTAGAGTTCAAGAGTTTTTCAAAATGCAACCTAAATCCATTTTCTAGCAAAAAAGCAAAACACGTGAGTTGCACGCCCTAATCATATTGTCTTTTAAGTTAGGGTTAATATCACAAATAACCTAAAGTATGACCGTTTTTCAACTTGCAACCAAGAAAAAATTAAAAAGACATCGTTACCCCTATGATTAGGGCGTGCAAGTCACGTGTTTTTCTTTTGGTCTAAAAATGGCCGAAAAATGGGTTTAGGTTGCACTTTGAAAATCTCTTAAACCTCGGGGTGCAATTGGATAAAAAAAAAGTATAGGTTGCAAATTGAAAATGGGCACACCTCAGGTTGGTTTTGATATTAACCCTTTTATTTATCCTATTTTCTGCTTGCATAAGTTGTATGTCTTTCTGGCCAAGCACAAAAGAAAACTGAGTTGTAGCTTTCTGACAAGCATAGGCAAAAATCTTGAAGATATCCAAATCACTAAGTCCCTGTTAGTTCTGGAACTGGGAAGTATTTTACTATTCAGAATTGGTTTTAGGAGTATTGAATCATAGTAAAATTTTGTGTTGTAGAATTGGGAGAATTGAACTCAAATCATGTTTGGAAAGTGGGGGGAAATTGAATTATTTATATCATTGATTTATTAAGACTAGAAAATTTGGTTGGATAATGATGATTGATAGTAGAATGATTGGTGTGTTTATTAGTAAATGTAATAAGACAATCGGTTGAGAATGAAAAAAGAACTAAAAGGTGTTGCATGCTGCATGCCTAAATCTAACCCTGGGTGTGGTTGGAGGAACTGGATTGGAAAAAAGAGGGATTCTAGTTGACAAGAAAAACAATTCTAACAGAAGTTGTCAGCGGCTCTTAAATTCTCTAACTCTATACGCTCAGTTGCACTACGAACAAAGATAGGATTCTGGGAGAATTATATTATTCTGGGTTTTAGAACCAACGAGGGCCAAATATTCTTGGTTTTGGCCTAAATATATGATATCTTCAAAAAAACTCGCACACCTTTGTTGAATCAATTGTAGGATTATGGTGAGATGATTGAATAGGCCTCTGAGTTCTGATTAGAATTCTGGCAACCGTTGATATCTCTGAAACTTTACTTATTTATCGTGGACTTTGGTCTTCAAATTATTAGTAGTTTTGTGCAATTTGTCCGCTTGATTGTTTGAATCGAACATGATGGAATGAAATCAGTAAGATGGAAATAATGGGAATTCCTACATTCCCCTTCACTTACTTGCATGGGCATACCAAATTTATTTTTCTTACTGCTAACTCTTTTCTTTCTTCCTTTTAATTTCAGATGTCAGAAAGCTGGAGCTACCCTCCTTTAAATGATACTGCAGAGGCAGCAAATCAGGTGCATAAAGCTCTCGCCCAACGTGGATGGAGATTACGACCATAAGGACCACTTATACTGTTTTGGTACATCATAAATCATTTCATTCTATTTGTGTGTTGAGTAGCATATGTTGTTTTTCCAAGTTATACCGTTGCTATATAGTAGAGAAAGAACCACAACATGTATACTTGTTGAGCTTGACACAAGTGCAATTATTTACCTCCACTATCGATGCTTGTAAAATAAATGCCATCTTCGTTAGCTCGGCCTGTAAATTTTGAAGAGGTGGAATGGAATACCTTGAGTAGGCTATAGAAGCGAGCATCGTGAAATTTAATGAATTTTGTGTTTGTCAACTATTATTTACATTTCCACCTGATGAGTGGAATTTTGGCATACTTGGCATCTATTCCTTGTTTTGTGTATCCTTTTATTTTCATAGGAATGATACTTACCTTGGAGGTTAAAATTGGCCAAAGTTTTACCATTACTACACATTCAATCTCGATTCTATTTGGATAACTGTGAAGATTTTCCTATTCCAAATTAGTTAGGTTCTTTTGTTGTTTTTTGTTGAATATGATTTTTGTTAAATTGTCTCAGGAATCTAATTTTGCATCTAATTCCATGAGATGAGTCAATCTATAACTCATAATCCACATGAATATTATGAAACTAGGCTTGGTTTGCTGGTTGTGAGATTTTGTTTCGCAAATTTAAATTTGTAAGATTGTCTTATATGAGTTTTTGTGTTCTTTGTTTAGAGTGAATCCTTAGTAAATACTATAATTTGCAACTATATGATCTTCAGTCAAAAATGGCATATTTTATTTTCTGTATCATCATTGTCATATGTCTGTGGGTGCATGGTTTTAGTTACATTGGAAAACAGAATGAAACACAGTTAACAATTTGGAAATTTAGTTATGCAACAGAGCTCCCAGTATTATTTGAAATAACAGCATTTCACTCATAGAGTAATTGATAATTGATATTGAAATGAAACATAATTACACAAGAGATGATCCAAATCGTTTCTTTCATATCCCAATGTTCATCACAGTAGAGAGTATATCTTAATGGATTTAAACTCTGCCAAATAAGTCGACTTCATATTGTTCGCATTTCTCTGTGTTTTCTCATCCAATTTGCAACTACTTGATATAAAAGATATTCTCAAATGCAGCAACTTTATCTTCATTATCATCAAATACATGTGGTATATCTTGATAGTCATGGAATACGGAAGGTAACACATCTCGTATGCAACATATGCTTAGATATAAATAAATGATGAATATGGAATCAAAGTATGAAATCATTTGGTGAAGGTGGAGCAAGTTGGCAACAACTCCACTCTCACATTATATTGTACTAAAAACCTACTCTACCATGATCAATACTTTGATACATCAACTACTCCTAGATCTCCACTTCTTATAAATCTCATACTTGTTTCTCATCACAACTCACAACATTCTTCAATCCTCTTATACCATAATCTTCTACTTCTTTCGATCGTAAGAAAAAAGAAAAGTCAATGGATTCAACAACAAAGGACGAAGCAGCCGTCAACATTCCAGAGGCCAAATCCAGCAAGCACAAAACGGCCTTCTACACGGCCATCACAAAGACGACTCCACACCCCCAACGAGGATGGAAGCGAGGAGTCTCCATCTTCGACTTCATTCTCAGGATCTGTGCCCTCGTTGCTGCTTTGGCCGCCACCGCCACCATGGGAACCACCGATCAAACTCTTCCATTCTTCACTCAGTTCTTTCAGTTTCAAGCTAGCTATGATGATCTTCCCACTTTCACGTATGCCCATATTTATATCCACTTATTATGCATTCTATTTTTGTTTCATTGTTAATGATTAAACGTGAGAGACTAATCAATATTATATTCTTATGTTTGATGAAATTTGGCAGATTTTTTGTGGTAGCAAATGCTATAGCTAGTGGCTACTTGGTTCTATCCTTGCCTTTCTCCATTGTTGCCATTGTTCGTCCCCATGCAACTGGCATTAAGCTTCTTCTCCTCATCTTGGATACAGTAAGACCATATTTAATGTCTATGCTAATATATTTTTTCTAAAATTGTTCAATAACTAAACAATTAAGTAGCATTTTTGTACACTATATACATAAGGTGGCAATTCAGTACTCATCAATCCCAATTATCTACAATTTTGTCGGGAGAAGGGCTATACACATCCCAAAACTTACTAAACACACTTTTTTTTTTTTTAATGAAAGGTATAAAAGTACATTTTTTTGAGATAAAAAAAAATCCAAAGTTTTGCTCAAAATAAGAGTTGATGGTACTAATTTACTAAACCACCACCTTGTGGTGGATTGCCAAGAAATATGTTACCCTCAAAATTGACCCCATATATAAAATCGACTTTTTAAAGATACAAATATTAACTCATTTCTTTCAAATTTTTT
Source organism: Scutellaria minor (assembly GCA_954870855.1). Classification (NCBI taxonomy): domain Eukaryota; kingdom Viridiplantae; phylum Streptophyta; class Magnoliopsida; order Lamiales; family Lamiaceae; genus Scutellaria; species Scutellaria minor. The sequence continues at coordinate 10,918,946 of OX940729.1, forward strand.
TTTTTTTTTAATAAAATAGAAGATTAAACACATGGATTTGTTACAGATAAATTGTGAAACTGTGTTGCAGGTGGTGATGGCTTTCACGACGGCAGCGGCGGCGGCAGCGGCAGCCATAGTGTACTTAGCTCACAATGGAAACTCCAACACTAACTGGTTTGCCATTTGCCAGCAGTTCAACGACTTCTGCCAGCGTGTCAGCGGCGCTGTGGTGGCGTCTTTCATCGCCGCCGTCATCTTCGTTTTCTTGGTTGTGCTCTCTGCCATCGCTCTTCGAAGGCACTGACGACATATTATTATTGTCATTGTTGTTGTTGTTACGACACTTTATTTGCAAATTAATGTCTTTAAGTGTATTTCTTCTTTGTATGCTTAATTTGAGTTTGTGATTCTGTGTCTTGTAATTTGGAAATGTTGGTTAATTTGGTTTGTTTTAATGTAATCATGAATTTTTTATTATGTCTTTTTTATATATGTTGGGATTTTTGTATGTTGATTATATTTATATCTTATAAAACATGACAGTGTTGTCTATACAATAAAAAAAATAAAATAAAAAAGAGTTATAAAATCTATGTAAATGTTAGCAGTGTATTCAACTATTCGTATGAATTTTAATGTAAACGAACAAGTTGTGAACTATTTGCAACTCGTTTCAATAAAAAATCATTTGATATGTTTTATGAGATTTGTTAAAATAAATAAATAATTATAAACTGTTGGAATATTAAGTGGTTAGGCATATTGAAAAGATGCACAACAACGGGTTAAGTCGAGGCAAGAGCTAGACTCTTTCTCCGTAAGACGATATTGCCCCGTATCCAAGTGCTCACGGTTAACGGCAATCGTCCCCAAGATACAACGAAGGCAAGAGCTAGACTCTTTCTCCGTAAGACGATATTGCCCCGTATCCAAGTGCTCACGGTTAACGGCAATCGTCCCCAAGATACAACGACTTCAAACTTAAGGATTGTGAGTGCTTAGCCAACTAGGTCCAAAAAATGGCACTAGGTTCCACCATAAGGAAACACACATGATTATTTCTTATACATGTGCTCCTATTAATAAAGTGAAACTTTTTCTTCCATTTTTCCTATGTGGGACAACTTCACTTTTCTCCCATTTTCCTTCACAAGAAGGATCCAAGTTGCCAACTTTGTGTATTAATTTCTCATTCACCCGAAATTGGAAATTCGAAAGTAAATACACCATATTCATCTACACAAAACGTAGATTCCGATTTAGCAACTTATTTCCATTCATTTAAAATGGAATCAACATTAAAATTTGGTCAAAGATTGGTCAAAACCAACTTTCTCTTCCAATTTCCAACATAAACTACTTGACAATATTCTATTTCTCTGTTCAAGCTCTTCCAAAAAATCCTAAGATAAGTAGATATAATACTAATAGTTTGATATTTTAATTTATACTTTTTAATAAATAGTAATTCTTAGATAATATATTATATTTTTAGAAATATATATTAAAATAAGTTCATTATAATCTATAATTCATATTTCTTAAGTTCAAGTATGTTCAAGAACAATAAATGTATACGCTACATTAAGTTAGAAATTTACTCAATATTAAACAAGTTCAAACTATCTTTAATTTAATGAGCAGCACTCTTGTGCGGAATTTCTTACTTTTCGCGGAGGATTAGAAAAAAAATCAAAATTTTAAACAAAATTATTTTGATTCAACCATCTCTTTTGTCTGTGAAGATGCAGACTACCTGCACCTGGACAGAAAGACCCCTGTCTCTGTAAATTGAAAGTGGAACTCATTTTCCTTTTCATTGACTCAATTTTCAAATTGGTAAGATCCGAGTATATATACATTTTTTCTTTTTTTTCTTTTTTTTCTCTTTTTTTTCCCTTTCTTTCTTGCGTTCTCCTCTGGCATTCTCCTCTCTGCAAATCCCTCTCCCCTCAACTCCTCAATCCTTCACAAAATCCTTCCCTTTCCACCACCTTCCCCCGTCGCCGCCGTCACTCCACTGTCTAAAAGCTGAAGCCTCGATAGTTGGAAAACGAAGAAAGCCTCCCAACTCCCAGAATACCCGGATGAAACCGCCCTTGAATTAGTCCTCAAAACCCTCGAATCATTCCCGCCAATCGTCTTCGCCGGCAAAGCCCGCAGCTTCGAGAAGAGGCTCGGACAAGCCGCCCTTGGAAACGCCTTTTTATTGCAGGGTGGTGATTGTGCTGAGAGCTTCAAAGAATTAAGTGCAAATAACATTAGAGACACATTCAGAGTGTTAAGTTTGTTGAGTTCAGCCACATATATCGCTGAATTGCAATCATCGTTTTCTCCTTCACTCTTCATCTATCTCTTCTTGAATCCCCCAATCACAAGATCCATCAATGTATTCGGTCTCTCTGTGTGTGAAAGAGGATTAAATTTGGTGAAGTGTTTGACAAAGTCATGACGAGTAGGAAAAATGTAGTGGCGTGAGCTGCCTACTTTCCTTTCTTTTCTCCTTTATTTTTTGTGAAAAAGGAAAGGATTACCCACCAAGTGTTTGTTGTATTACGTGGGAGAGATATCAACATGACATTGATTGAGATAACTGTATCTTTTCTGATTTATAGCTTGAATTACAATTTTAGGATCAATTAAAGCAAAATGGGGAGTTTCCCCATCTTGCATTTTGATTTTATTTCACTAACTTGTGCTTGGTATTTTCTCAATGCAACACCAAAACCTGTGAATTTCAATGATTTTAGACATAGAAAAATCAATTATTTCAAAATATAAAATAATTTACAATGAATGTAAATGATATTAGGAAAGAAGATGATGAAAATCGCATTTTAAATTGTAAGATCTTAAAGTTACCTTAAGAGGATAAAACTAGTACCTTAAGAATTGCACTGTAATACCTTAAATATATGTAGTATCTTTAAACTAAATATATAATACCTGAAAAATAAGTATTCAATACCTTAAGGGTAGATATGTGATACCTGAAAAATAAATTATATGCGATACCTGAAGAGTATCAAGTGATACCTGAAGAGTATCTTATGTGATACCTGAAGAGTAAATCATATGTGATAATCAGATGATACTTGAAGATACCTGGAGAGTAAAATCAAGTGTGATACCTGAAGAGTATCATATGTGATACCTGAAGAGTAATTCAGGTGATACCTGAAGAGTAAATCATATGTGATAATCAAATGATACTTGAAGATACCTGAAAAGTAAATCAAGTGATACCTGAAGAGTAAATTATATGTGATAATCAGGTGATACTTGAAGAGTAAATCATATGTGATACCTGAAGAGTAAATCAGGTGATAGCTGAAGAGTAAATCAGGTGATACTTGAAGAGTAAATCATATGTAATACCTGAGAGTTACCTATAAAGTATCTATATAATACTTGAAAGAAATATGTATGATACTCTAAGTTATTTGTGTAATACCTGAGAGGTATTTATATAATATCTGAAAGTAACATATACAAAAACCTATAAGATATTTATATAATACCTGAAAGTAATATGTGTAATACTTAAAAGCTACTTTGTGTAATACCTAAAAGGTATTTATGTAATACATAAGAGTAACATATACAAAAATCTATAAGATATTTATGTAATACCTAAAAGTAATATGTGTGTAATACTTAAAAGATATTTGTGTAATATCTAAAATATATTTATGTAATACCCCTAAGAGTAACATATACAAATACTTATTAGGTAATTATGTAATACCTTCAATGATTTCATGGCAATTTGAAGAAGAATAAGAACAAGAAGATATATAAGAAGAATAAGAAGAAGAATATATTAAACAAATAAAAAGAATAACAAATCAATAAGAAAAGAGATTAAGAAAAAGAAGGAGAAAGAAGAAGAAAAAAAAGAGAGGAAAAAGAAGAAAACAACACTGTTTCAGCATAATACCTTAAAGGGTAGATATGTGATACCTGAAGAGTAAACCATGTGATACCTGAAGAATAAATCAGGTGATACCTAAAGGAAGAATCAAGTGTGCGTGCGGCGCACACCAACTATGATATGGACGCACACTGGCGGGTTGGGGGTACGGATATCCGTGCCCTAGGAGCATACAATTTTTTGTCTAATTTAATTAGACTCGATTAAGTTACATCTATATATAAAGAAAAGGAAAGGGGCTTTCATTTAAAAAGCCTAGTCAACATAAATAATTGTGAAAATAGCCCTTCTTTACAAATTCATATTTAAATAACTCAAAATATAATTAAATTAAAATCAAAGTCCCTTTCCACTATAAGTCCAAAATATTTTGACCCTTATACGCTTTTGATGTTTTATGAAAAATAAAATTCCTCAATTACACTCCATTTATTTAAAAATATCCGAATAAAACGTAATATGATCAATATCAGGCCCAACATGCTTCCGTAAAATTAATAAATCCCTAAGAATTCATACATTTCTTTGACCGAAACAGCACCAGGTGAGATGGTTTGCAACGCCACCAGTTGGAAAGTAACTACCCCTAGACCGTTTTACAAACAACTCATCACTGTTCAACTTCAACCCTTGGGGAAGATGATCTACAAGTTATCCAACTCATTCAGCAACTGCTCAACACAACTTTGGTTTGTTTCCTACTCCAGGTGTATAAGATATTTATTCTAAGGGATGAATTAACAATACTAAGAACACATGTTGAAGCAAAAACCTCTTTTTTATTAAGAATTTAAAAAAAATATTTATTACATAAGTAATCTCCTTTTAGAAGGAGAATACTTGTTTAGCCTCTCATTAGAGATGAGGCTTTCACTCGAAAACACATAAACTCAAAATACTCTTAAACTATTACAAGATTTTTATTCTAAAGAAAACTAAGGAAAATGTTCGATCTCCTAAACTTCCTTTAACTCTCGTTATTTATAGGCATGAATTCGGACTTGAAATGCGGATTCCAAAACTCGTTGAACACCAGCTGGCTTATTCTTTTAGTGCTCTCATGTGAAAGTTGTTAGGGAGTCCCTTTCAGCTAGTTAGTGTTCTTCCTCTTTATTCCCCGTAACTCAGTCCATGTGATGGTTATCAGGGAATCTTTTAATTTTTCTCATGACTCACCCCATGTTTGTTTGTCGGGGTATCTTTCTTTTAAAAATTGGGTATGCGTGGTCCCTGTGGATAATGTTTCTTTTGTGCTGGACCCCTGTCTTTTTCAAACCCATGTTCCTGTCGGTCGGGTTTGGGTCTGAATCCTTTCCCAAACTTGGGCTCTTCTGCTCCGGACATGCTTGGCAGATCCAATCGATCCATCGCCCAACATATGCCATATTACAGAATTTTCGGTAAGTTTCTTTGCTCGCCGGAATCTTGTTTTCCCAGAGAATTTTTCTTTTTGTCTCAAAGAGTTCCTCTGCAAAGCCTGTTGTTGATCCTATCATATAATTCAGGATGAATGATCTATTTGCTGAATTCTGAAAGAATTTGAATGGATATTTGACTTTGTCCATTTTTGTTAGACAAACCCAAAGTCCTCATGCTCGTTATGTAGAAGCTTCATCTTCTGAGATTGCTCCTACCAGTAGTGGAATTTCTTCCGGTGAAGCTGTCTTTATATTTTTAAGGTATTTCCATCCGGTCTTTTAAGCTTGATGAAATGAAAAGCTTCATTAAAGCCTTTTTTCGCCGGTTCTGGTGCTGCACTTATAAAATATAGCTCCAAAATATCACTTCTAGACAGATGTGGATTATTTGTCCAAGTTTCGTGGACTGCTTCCCCAATCCATTTCGGTAACTTCGAAATTTTTGGAAATCCGGGTGACACAGTATGAATTGAAGCTAAAGCTCTAAGAGTATACCATTCTTGAACTTCATTTGGATGACTTTCTAGTTTCATCCAAACTCTTGGGTACTTTCCTGAGATATCAACTACTGTTTTTTCTGGGTTGATCCCCTTTCTTGTAATTAACTTCTCCCATTGTCGTTGATAAACCTGCATAGGAGAAACTTTAAACTCGTTAGTTTGAACCTTAGTCTTGCCTGTCTGTGGCCTAAGGTTCAACTCTCCCTTTTTTTACCTCAGAGGTGCTAGGTTGACTTGAAAACTCGGGTTGTGACACTGGAGCTTCAACATTCGTTACAGTTTGTACATTCTCAGGGAATGCATCACCTGTAACACTCGTGATTATGATATTTGAATCCATAACCTCCGGGTTAGAGTCCCGTTCTCTAATCGCTCCTTTTTATACCGTAGGAGATGCAGCTTGGAGGAGAGGCCCTTGTAACGCTAAGAACAATTGTCCTTGAGCGTACTGGCTTGCTCGTATTAGATCAGAAATAGATTTCTGATCAACTCGTTGAAGTCGTCCAGCGACTTCGGCATTGAGACATAACGTCCCAAATTCTCGTTCTAGACTCTTCAGGTTTTTCCTAAGATATGTTACTCATTTAAGACCTCATCAGCAACGCGTCCTTCCATCTCGTGTCAAAAAATCTGCAAGAACGTTTTCATGAGATTTTACAATGACAATATCATAATCATAATATTGGCATTTAGCCTGCCATATAAGTAATCTAGCTTTTTCTGGTTTTGATTCTATTTATTTTTTAGAAAAGCCTTGACACTTGAATTATCAATTTTTTAAGTAAACTTCTTAGCCAGTAGGAATAAAGGCCATTTTTTAAAAGTCTTTCTGACTGCGAAGAATTCTTTCTCGTTGATATGCCATCGATTCGCTTCTCCTTCTGTAAACAGACCGCTGCAATATCTGTATGGCACTTCTCCATTTAGTGTGGCTTTCATGAGCATTGCTGCCCACCAATAATCACTGACATCTGTATATAGAACCAGTTCGTCCTTATCTTGAGGAATAACAAGTTTCGAAAGCTTGCTACAAACTTCTTTAAATTGTTTAATTATTTCTCGATGTTCATCTTTCCATTTGAATATCACATCTTTTTTGAGTAATGGGCTAAACACCTTCCTGTGATATGCCAGATTGTTGATGAACATTCCAGCAAAATTAACAACTCTGAGAAAACTTTGAAGTTGTTTCTTGTCTTTGAGATCATCTGAAAATCTCTGTATCTTTTCTACAATATGACTTTGTAGAATGATTCCAGATTCATCGATTTCAATTCTGAGAAATTCAATTTGTCTTGTAGCAATTACTGTTTTCTTTTCTGAAAGCACTAATCCTTCTTTGTGGCAAACATCTGAAAATATTTCCAAATGTTTAAGATGCTCCTTCATATTCTTTGATGCGATGAGAATATCATCGATGTATACAAACATGAAGTTGAAATAATCTTTGAAAAGATTATCCATCTTTCTTTGATATATTTGAGGTGCGTTTGCCAATCCCATATGCATAACATTCCAGACATAGTGACCTTGTGGTGTGGAGAAAGCTGTGAACTTCTTACTTTCTTCCTCCATCTTAATCTGGTAGAATCCAGACTTGCAATCGAACTTTGAGAATATCTTGGCACCTTTGATACAGTTAACCAAGTGTTCTCTGCTTGGGATATAATATCCATCGAACTCTAAAATGTTATTAATCCCTTTATAATAATAACAAGTCTAGGTTTACCTCTTTTGATTTCTCCATGATTCCTGACTAGGAAACTAGGGCTGCTGTATGGAGAAACTCCTGGTGAGATCAACTTAAGGTCCAAATGTTCCTTAAGTATCTTCTGCATATCCTCATGATCATTCTGATTCATAAGGATTGGTTTGAGTCTCACGAACTCATGTTCTTTTCCTGATTTAACCTTTAAGGATGCCTTGAGCTCGTTTCTATCCCACCATGCCAAAGGATTTTCATTGTAATTCCTCTAGATTTTTTTTCTAGATATCTTTCATTGATATTTGTTCTTCAATAGTGATATCACTCAGTGTATTCTCCAATAGACTTTTTAATAATTCAACAATAGCCTCTGGAGGTATTTGTTCTTCTCTTTGTATTCTAAATTAATATAGAATATTATCCCATCTCTTGGTATCTTTTTATTTTGAACCAAATTGTCGAAAGGATAATAATGCATCACCAAATCTTCTTTTATCCGCCATTTTTGGATGTCAAAGTTTGGCTTCATCACCACGCTTGCTGCGAAAATGAAAAGGTATTTTTCTGTAAAATGCTTCTCGCAGTCTCTGTACAATAATCTTATGATCACATAATGTTGTGAAAATAAGTCTTCTTGTCTCATTCTCTTGTGTAAATCGTTTGAATATTTGTAGGAAATTGTTTCCTAGCAAAATACATCTGCTCCTGTATCATGGAAATAGATTGGTGGTGTTTTTACTTTGTACCATGGGGTACCACCTGCGCTTCTAATCATGATTTCTGCTTGTTTGATTCATCTGTTAAGGATAAGAATCCTTTTGGAGAAATCTCATCCCGCAATGGCTGGTAGATCTTCTTCTATTTCTTTAGGAAAAACCTCCTGCTTTGCAGTACAAATCCCGGCTCCTGAATCAACATAGGCCGCAAAATACTCAGCCTTGTATTCAGCATATATCATCCCAATAGAGATGTATATAGAGAATGGACTAGTGGTAATCTGATTCTGTATCTCTTATCAGCCACTGTGAACTCCATTCCATCTTGTAATCTTTCCCAAGACTTATGATCCTCAAGAAAGTTGATACCCAGTATCAATTATTCTGCGATCTTTCCTGCAATTCCAGTAATGGTCAGATCAATTTCACCCATCTTTAGGCTTCCTTGATATCTTCCGACTATTAGCTGTTGTAGATAATATAGAACATCACAAGGAAAAATATTATCCTTTTGAGTGATGTCGAATATTACTTCAACTTCTCTCCATCCTTCAGGACATTTCAGTTCTCCTTGTGTTTTGAATACACCTGAGATTTGCTAAACTGTACTAGGCCATCTTTCTTCCCAACGACTACTGCTCATCATTCTATCTTGTTGGAAATATATTCTCTTTATCTCCATTCTGAGGCTTTAACTCTTGTTGAAGACAAATTGATCTTGAATTTTCATATCGATCTCCGATATAGTTGGAGACTCGATAATTTCTGGTGGAACCACCGGGCGAAATCCTCAAAGATTCTTGGGACTTCGATAAATTCTTTTCTTAAGAATACATCTGAATGATGTGTTGGGATATTTCAGTTGTTATCTTGATAAGATAAAACACTAGCACAATAAGACAAGAACAGTTTGCTTAAGGTATTGATGCCTAGTTTCCACATCACATGATCAAGGAAAGATCATGTAATGGTTTTCCAAGAGACAAGGAAAACCAACCTTAGAAGAAGTAAGAACATTTCTAAGGGTTAGCATGCTGTAGGGAACAACAAACTAGAAAAAGTATCCTTAGTAGAAAGGAGTTAGGATACTGGAGGAAGCTGTCAGCAGGCTGTGAGAAAGCTGTTCTGAAAGGAGAATTCAGAAAGCAAGTAAGCTGCTGTAAGAAACCGACAAGAGCTGCAAGAACCCATACTTGCAGCAAAGGTTGTCGAGGTTACAGGACCAATTGAATACGGGGTCCTTGCTAAAGACCTCAGGCGAGGTTGTTGTTCTAATAACACTCTCTGAGGATAAGAAGACCTTTGAAGGGGCGATTGTTGAGACAGTACCCTTAGAGGATGTTCGAGGAGAAACTGAGATAACCGCTAAACAGCTAGAGACACCTCATGAGGAGGTTGATGCTGCTGCTGCTGCACGCTCACAAGAACCTATCTAGGTTACAACAGCAGAGGTTACTGAGGAAGCTGAGTCTGCAAGAAGCTGCTGCAAGAAAGCATATACAACAAGACTGCAAGAAGGCAGTTACAGCATTGCAGCAGAGTAAGTAAGAACGGCATGCAGCATCGCTGCAAGAAGAAAAATACAGGAGTACTGCAAGAAAGGATACAATAGTACTGTATGAAGATACTGCAAGAAGGTCTAAGTTGCAGCAGCGCTGTAAAGAACTAACAGCTGCAAGCAGACCTAGGATACAGCGCCAATGACAAACAGTCAACTGAAGAAGTATCCTGCAATCCGAGGAAGGATAAATGCAGTACGAGGATTGAAGATCCAAGAAAGATTGAATAGAGCCGTTCGAGAGAAGACTGAAGTTGCAGATACGGAGTCAATGCTGAGACGCCACGTGGACTGACGCACTGCAGAAAGCTGTGAGCCGCGATCACCGCATTAAATGCTCCGGAGAGAAAAGTCAAGTCGCATTAAATGCAAGTCATGCCTTTGGTCAAGAAGCTCAGATGCATTTAATGCGACCACAAAGAAGATCTTGGAGATCAGAGCTTGATTTCAAAGAAGGAGAAGTATCTCTCTTCAACGGATACTTCCCAACGGATAAAAACTCTCAAGATCTATAAATAAAAGGTGTGGCTAATTGAAGAAATTGCTGAACAGAGTCGAGAGGAAACTCATATATCATCCAAAGCTTTTTAGCTTTCACATGTTCAGCCACTCAACCTTTTAGAGCAGGTCTACAACAACAAATGAGCTTTCAGAGACCAAGACTGCTCCTCACCAGTTGAAGATCTTTATTTTCTTTTTAACCTTGAAGCTGTGTGTGTAGGTTGTTTTAGGTGTCGTACAGTTGATATGAGAGATCATTGCTGTATGTATAGTTGTCTAAGTGTTAGGCAACTTCCCTGTGTGGGAGTGTGGAACCCTGTATGGGTTAGCTTTTAGAGTTTGCAGTTGCTGTGTGGATGCTGGACTCTAGTAGGTGGTTAGCTTTGTAAGTTGATAGATTGTTAGGGAGTGTCCTGTAATTCAATCTTACTTAACAAAGTTCCTGCTCAAGGTAGCAGTAGAGTGAACGTAGAAGACTTACATCACCTTCGAACCACTATAAGCCATAAGTGTTTTATTGCTTTCTTATCTGCGTTTTATCCTTCATATATATATCTGTCATATGCATAAAACATTTTGAAAAAGATCATATTTGAGAAAACCAGCCAACCTCGTGTCTTAAAACTTTATTTTTCCGCTGCGTATGAAACTCAAGTTACAGCGTGCAGCACTGCATCCTAGTGCTGTAAGCAGTAACTGACTGGCGCTGCAAGTTCAAGTAACTTGCAGAACAGTAAGTTTTAATATATTTTCAAAATCGACCAAGGTTCATTCACCCCCCTCTAAACCTCAGACACCACTTGGGACCAACATGATGTGTATTCGAGAGAACATAGGAAATCTTGTAGGTTATCGAATAAGGTTTATTTACTTCTTTCATCAAATCATCTCTTTTGAAATCTTGATGAAGGGTTAAGATTTTGTTAAAGTCTCGATCTCCCAAATTGTATGCAATTTTAGGATAGACATTAAATGCCAACTTTCCTACATACAAATTTTCTGTAACCGCTTCAAGGTATGAATTCTTGAGATTTGAGATCCGCTTGTCAAATATCGCAAGGTTGAGCGGCGAATCTATTTCTTCCTTGAATGTTGCTTTAATAATAACTCTTATGGCTCCGATATGAATCCATGAGAGTGTATTTGCAACTTCTCTTTTGACTTTGCTTTTGATCTCCTGAACTTCTCGGTAAGGGATCAACTGCATCTCGATCAGGTTACCAGTGAACTCCATTGGAATGGAAAATTCTTCGGTAGTTACCTTATGGATGATTTGGTGTTTTCTGTTACGCAACCCAAACTTATCCAAAGCCTTTTCCATAGCTCCAATGGTAAAACCATCGTATATCTGGAGCTTAGGATCTTCCTTCATAATCCTCCTAAGAGTTTTATGAGAAACTGTTGTGTGTGAGAGGAAACCTGACATATCCTCTCTTGTTGTTTGAAGAATTTCTTCTTCATTCTGATTCTGAAGTGGACTCACTTCCATCATCAGAATAGATCTCTTCTTCATAGATGCTTTCATCTGAGGGTAAATCCTCAAATTGATACACCTGTATGAAATCTTGATAATAGACAGCTTCTTCGAATTCTGGTGTCGATTCAAACTGTCTTAGACCTCTCTTTTGATTCTCCGGGCAATCCGTTGAGATATGCCTTCTTGCTCCACAGGTTCAGCAATTACAGTCTTTAAAACTTTCGTTAGCTCGGGTGTGAGCTCGTCTGAAAGTTCTTCTTCCTGTGGTTTTGCTGGTATCTCCTTGGTTTGAGCCTGATGAAGAGACTCTATTCCTGCTTGGTGCTGGTCTCTACCCTGACTTGTAACTCCGGGTCTTTTGTTTTGACCACACTCTTCTAGGTCTCCATGAAGACCCTCAACTACTTCTGTTGTTGTTGCTTCCATGGCGGTATGGATGATTTCTTTGCTTCCTCCTTTTATACCTCCGTGGTTGACCTCCTACGACTGTTGGGATGTCATTTTCTTCACAACATAGGGGAACCATTTTATTGATTTCTCGTAGTCTCTTGTAATTCTTGTAGAGTGTTGTCTGGTGGCACCATTTAGATAGTTTGACCTTTAAGAAAGACATTCTTCTGACCACTGTATCTAAATCATCTGCACTCTTGTATTCCTTGATAAACATTTCTCTCCAAGGACTTGGTATCTTCGCAAAGAAAAGTTGTGAAGCTTCTTTGTCATCCACCTTGGACTTCCATTGGTACTCGGTGAATAACTTGATGTATTCATCAATATGACAAATATCATGTAACTCGAGACAGTAGAGGGCTTGTTTGTATCTTTTTCTTTTTTCCTCTTCTAATCCCTTAAAGTAGCCTATGCCGATAAAATGGATTTTGAATAATTTTACCATATTATCAACAATTCCTTTTAATGACTCACCAGATGTAACGCTATTCCTCATCTTTGGTGCTGTTATATTCCACGCGATCTTTACAGATCCTTCAAGGCTCATTTCAAGAAGTAAAATGAATCCTTTCTTTGTAAGATCAAGGGTTCCTGCTGCAATCCTCATCACTGATGCCCAATTATCGATAAGGACTTCTCGATTTTTAAAATGTGGAATATCCAGATTTAGCATCAATCCATACAAATGTATCGGATCTAGCTGTGACTTTTCATAAGACGTATTAAATAGATTTGGCCTTCTGAAACGTTGTCGAGTTTCTAAAATAATAGAATCTCATCTTGTAGTAAAATCTCCGACGTGCGGCATTGGTTCATCCATATGATGTGAACCTGAACTTTCTGCAATGTTGGAATCTACTGGTTGTTGTGGAAGTGGTCTTTGGTGTTGGTCACAAGTAACCAAAGCTGAACCATCTCCTGTGTTCATCTTTAGATCTACAATACCTAATCCTGCGAAAGACTCGACAAGTTCATGTAGATCTTCAAGATTCATCCTCTCCATATCCATCACCTTTAATTTGTGACAGATTTTCCTTTGATGATAACAATAAGCTTTTCATCCCGAGTCATTTGTCGTATGACTTCGGTTGATTTCCCTTTTTGGTGTAAATAGGGAACTGTTTCGAAATCTATACATTTTCTTCCTCCTGAAAGACTTGGTTTGTCCTCCAGATTCTTGACTCTTTTTTGAATATCATGAAGGATTTCAAGAGTTTCCTTCTGATATTTCACCATTATCTCCATCTGGTTCTGGATCTGATGAACTTGTGTTGGTAGATGATTATGGCGGTTTCCATGATTCTGCACCGTCTTCTGGATTTCTCTAAGATCTAGAGAGATCTTAGATGTGTCTGGAAGTATCTCGTTCTAATCTGGTTCTCCGTCAGACATCAATGATTTTGATGAGCTGCTTCCTGATGGTTCATCAGATCAACATATAACATCTGGTTAACTGCGAGGTAACTCAGATAATATGTTGTTTGTCTGTCGCATTGCCTTAAGGTTTCCCTGTCAGCTCCTGCGATTTCTTGCTCAACATATTGGTTATTCCAATATGTTGTCTTGTCTTGGTGTTCTCGTTCATACATTGCCAAAATTTGACTATATCTCCTGTATGGTATACATCTTGGACATTCATCCAGATCCATATTTTCACGAGAAAATTCTCCTCACCAATGGTTAATTACATAAATATAATAAATATAACTCAAAAGTTTCTTAATAAACCTAGACTCTGATACCAATTTTTGCCCATGATCTGATTAATCCTTTTGGTTTCAATTTTCCGAAGGAATTTGTACGTGACATTGTTACTCATTCTAGACCACTGTTTTTTAGACAGTATTGACACGAGAAAAATATTCCAGTTTATATACTTATTCCAAAAGAAAATACAAAACCATTTCGGGGTCCAGATCTTTCTAAATATATGGAGTAATTGATCTGGAATTTCTTGGAAAATATGGCTTAAAACATCATTAAAATCATATGTGAGTTTTCAAGGGTATTTTAAACTTTTTGACAGTTTTGGCCATACAACCGCACGGTTCTATAGTTGGGAAAAAATATTTAAATAGGAATATTAGTCAAAGGCTATTTGGATAATTTTTTATGTTTGATGTGCTATCCAAACTAATTCCCCAAACGAAAAGGAAATAAGTTAATCAGAAAAAAAAATTCCATCACGTACTTGTTAATTTCATCTATAAAAGGCCGCCATTTTCGCTGCAATGCGCGCGCTCTCTCTCCCCCTCTACATTTTCTCTCTCAAGACAATTTTACACATACTACAACACGCACTTGCTTTCAGCTGAAGTTATCTTCTGTTAGGTGAAACTGTGAATCAACTGTACCGGTTCTGTTGCTTCGTCATCGCTCGTCTCAGGTGAGCCACTTCACTCCTAATTGCTCTATTACACTTGCTTATTCACCGATTAATGCTGCTATTCGGTTCTGTAATTGTCAATGAATTTGATTTAAGAATTGATATGGAAACGCCATTCTCCGATAACTACAATTCTTCATTAACTATTTTTGTTAGCTACTTGTTTAAGTGAATCAGTGCGTTACAATTCCAACTGTTTTCTGAGTTCGGTTTTGTTTTTCTGTTGATTTAGAAGTTTCTGTATTTTCTTGAATTTTCTTGATGCGTTGCGGAAGAAGTTTATACGTCTCCTGCTAATTTGGTGATTGTCATTTGATCTTTTCTAGAGATATGTTGGATTTCCAGCTCTTTATGATATAGTGAAGTGTTTTTTTATGCTTCTTTTGCAGTTGATTCTTATCTTCTTGCTATAATCTTTCAGGGTTTTTTATTTTCTTGATGTTAGTCTCTATCCTTTTTCTTTTATTTGGTGTAAATATTTCCAAATTCTTTTGTTTGGTGTAATATTTCCAACTTCTTGATTTATGTTATGGTTTCATGTATATGAATTTCAGATATGAGATTGTCAAGATGAAACCTATAATCCAGTGTTTCATCAAGGGTGAATTCAAAGAGCTTTGTTCGAAAGAGGGTTTTATTGTTTAAGATAATTAGATTTGGAGGTCCAGGTCTCATGAAAGTTGTTAGGGGGATGCAGGTGTTCCAACATCAGAACTTAGTGTGCTGGAAGAACAAATCTACTATCCGAGGAATTGGTGTGAGTGTGACTGAGCGTGACAAACTGAAACCTACAGTTATATTTTTGTAATCTTGTGTGATAAAGAGAAGGAAAAAAAAACAGGGTTGAGATTGACCAAGAGGTGAAATAATGACTCGGATTGTCATACCAAGAGGTTCTGCTGCTTTGTCGTCTTCATCTGATCAAAATAGATCGTCAGCATTTGTGCCAGTGCCTAGTCCCTCTTCTGCAGCTTCACCAGAACAGCAGCTTACAAGCATCACACAGGTTGTTCCAGCAGTGGAAAGTGACAGTTTGTTTGAAGAAAGGAAAGAGGAAATTGTTGTTGATGAAATATCAGAGGATTGTGGTGATTTAGGCAGCAAAGGCCATGGCAAAAATAGTGCGGAACTTTCTCCAGGAAGCTTGAACAGGGATCACCATGAAGGAGAAAAGTTAGAGGATGGTGAGAAGATTCTTAATGATGATGGTATGGGTTATGAAGATTTGATTAACAGTGTTAGTGGATTGACTGCAGTGGCAGTGGACATTGATTCAAATATTGGAAGTTTGTTCCAGAAGGTCATTGTCAGCTCACATCCACCACTGCCTTCTGTGCTTCCTCCAACGCCTTCTTTACTGAGCTTTAGTTCAAAAGGATCTGAATTTGATAATGCTGAGCAGATATGGCCATCTAGGAGACCTGTAGGTTGGCCTGGTGTGTCAAGCAGCTCATCACCAACTGGATCTCCGCCATCTTCACCTCAGTCTCATTGTGAGGGTGAAGGGTATAACAGCGCTGATGAACAGAGACCTTGCTTTAGCTCTTTCTTTGATAATGCAGTGAGTCTGATCTTTGCTTAGAGTTTTCTGAATAGATGTGAAACCATTTTTGATAATGCCGAATGGTTGGAGATACCCAGTCTATCTTTGAATTTCAAAAATAATAACTTCTATTTCCATCTTTTGAGAATTACAACTATTTTAAACAGCTTATTAGAAAATTAATGATACATGATCATCAAACTTTAAGCATGCCAAGTATTTAGATTAACAATGAGCTTGGATTTTTTTTCTAGAAAGTGCTGATTCTGGATACTTGCTCTTTGTCTGAGGCTGTATGTTATTTTCTTTTTGTCAGCTTCAAGCTAGAAGGCCTTGTGGAAAAATTGAAATTTGAGATTGTGGACTGACTAATATGGTAATGGATACATGTTTATCTGTTTCAGGATAGAGACTACCAGTTTGAGATTGATTTAAAGCTGAATAAAGGGTTGGACGTGAAAAAGATGCTAGGAGATGGGAACTGTCTTTTTCGTGCTGTAGCAGATCAAGTATTTGGTGACTCTGAACAGTATAAGTTGGTTAGGCAGATGTGCATCGACTACATAGTACGAGAGTATTGGTTTCTTAAGTTTATGAATTGTCCTCTTTCCTTCATGGCATGCATAGTACTGTATCCTATTCAATGGTGCTGCCTATTGTTTAGAGAAATTTACTAGTCCACTGCTTGGTTACTTCTTTAATTTTTCAGATAGTTTGTCATGAGGTTGTAACATGATTTTCCATTTACATTATTTGTAAATCCAGTAAAAAGTATAAGTATAGTTTTCTCATGATTGAATCACAAGAGAGTTCTGTGATAGCGCGGGCTGTGACTGATCTTAGGAATGTATGTATTTCTATAAAATTTCAACATTCAGTTTTTTTATTTCTGACTTGTCAGTGGCCAGTTGGTTAGTCCCCATGCTAGTCTAATAATTTGCTAAGACAGTTTACAGAAAGATAGTTGGCTCTTTATTTGTTATAGACAGCTTTATAGAAGTGAAGTCCTTGTGAATACTTTAAAATTCTTATGGCTTAATATATAAATGTTATTGCCTATCTTCTCGTGTATCAGCATTGTTTTCGTACCACTAGATGTTCGTATACTTATTCTCATTTATTTTTTCAGACATGTCATATCTTTTTACTTGTAGAATATTCAGTTGTGCTGTTTTTGATTTGATGAGCCTTCCATATTCTTCCATTATTGGCTAATGTCCAATCTTTGCATTATAGTTTCTTGGTTTCTATGATGGCTACAGATTGCTTGGCAGATACATTCCACCTTTAACTTTTAGGAAATGACATTTTCTCAAAAGTTATTTAACCTTGTTTAACTGTGTTGAGTGAACATGGATATGGTGAAACTGTTGCCAGGATTTATTTAGCCAAAGAAGTGTTGGACGTGAGATGATTGTGAACATCAATCAGTAAACATGGTTAAACTGTGTTTCTTTAGGACTACTGATATGATATTTCTGTTAGTTCAAATAATGTACTCTTAGTATGATGTTAGCAAATTAAACAAGTCTTGATAAATCACAGAAGAAATTAACAATAAATTACTATATAAACTAAGTAGTGTAGTGACCAAAATTGTCTGCTTTTTAATTCTAGCATCACATAGCCTGTGTTTATTAACATGGCACATCTAATATCAATTATAAATATATGAAGTATATATATGTATGCATAGAGGATTTGTACTGACATTTTAGAGTGTAAAAAGTGGACCAAGAGTAAGGAAAGTATCAGTATGTTTTCAGTTTAATTTAGAGCTGTTCAGTAAAAATATGAGTTTGAGCCATAGAGGCATGAAATTTCATCATAGCTGATGTGAAATTTATCCAGATTTAGATAATTAAAACCTTCTGAAACACTGACATTTAGCTCTATAGCCAGTGAATATGACTTTATGCTCAGATATATAACTAGAAAACGCATACATTCATCTTTAAAGGGTAGATGAAAATGGTCAAATAAGATCTTCTATCTGAGATTTTGTTTCACAGTATTTGAGTTACCAAACTGTCTAGCAATCTTATTCTTAATTAATTTTGAGAATGGCTTTTGTAGTTTATATATTTTATTTAGTATATAGATTTGAATTTACTCAAAGAGAACTTCATTCCCTCTTGATAGCCCTCCAGAGTTTTTTTTTTCACATGCACCTAAAGAGTGACAGTATTATTTGTCTGCAGGAGGCAAATAGAGACCACTTCTCTGATTTTATAACAGAAGATTTTACTGCCTACTGCAAAAGGAAGAGAGTAGATAAGGTACATGATGTAGAAGTGTTCTCCAAGGATAGCTTTTGTAATTGCATTTTCCAGAAGATCTTGGTGTTTATCTTTTCAAACCCAACTTTTTTTTTCTTTTAAAAAATAACATATTTGGTGTTGAGTACAACTTAGTTTTGTCATATAAATGCATCAGTGTTCTTTAAGCTTAACTCACTGACCAAATGCATGACTCAGCATTAAGACTTCAGGTCCAAACGAACCCACTATTAGGTATTAAGAACTTTATGATGTGGATACTTTGTGAGTGTTGACTGCAACTTAGATTTTTTAATACAAATTCATCAGGGTTCTAAGAGTATGCCTTGTTGGACCATAATGGATGACTCAACATTAAGGCTGCTATGGATAATTTGTGATAAACGGAAGTGCTGTTTTAAGAAGACGTGATCACTGGACAATAAAAAGCAATTTAATTGAGTTTGGCCTTTATATGCCATTCTTTGAAGCTTTGTTTTTTTCTTTTAAGGTCAAGTTTTAGTTTGACTTTGAAGTTGAGTTAGAATATTAAAATGCTTCCAGTAGTATGTTTGTTAGATTCTAGCATGACTTTCCCCTAATGTCTCCACATTTTGATTGAAAGATTTGAGGAGTGATTAGAAATTCATACTAGATAATTCATCGGTGGTTGTTTGGATTGATATGAACTTTGACCCTCTTACTCTATCTTTGAACTAATTTTTTAGTGATTTGAGCTGACTTGAAATCCACTATAGTTTGAACGGATTTGTAATCCATTCATTTGCCATCTTGCATTTCAAATCCTTAAATCCAAACACAATGGATATGATGCGTTGTAGTCCATAAATGAATTTCGAATTGCTCATGTAGTCTGTCGAATGTTGACCTTAAACTTATATAGTGAAGATGAAAGGAGAAAGTGAATGCACAGAGGACTTTTCATAAGCCATACATGAATAAAGTGAGATTACTTTGAACTTGCTGCTCTTAACATTTTGCATAATAAAATACAAAGTTAAATAAGATGCAGTCAGCATCTCTGCCATTCTGATGTCAAAAAATTGATTTATAAGTTCAAACATAGAAACCATGTCTCCCTTGATAGTGCCACAATTGCACGAGTCTTAAATTGATATTTCTGTTCGGCTTACATGCTGAGAAACTTGGATGTCTGGTTAGGCTTCAAAATTAGTAATTATATCTTCACTTTGGATGGAAATGATAGTGTTTGAACTCTTAAACTCTTAAAATACCCTCAAATGATAATAAGGAGGGTAAGAAAAGAAACTTTTGTAACCAAATGCTGAGTCATGCATTTGGTCAGTGGGTTAAGCTTATAGAACGCTGATTCCTTACAGTGATTGTTCATTATTTGAATTCTCATACGAATTGCAGGTTTATGGAAACAGTACGGAGATCCAAGCTTTATCAGAAATATTCAATCGGCCTATTCACATATTTTCTTACAGCTCAGGTGTGCTACCTGCATTAGATTATTTTTTAACATCGACATTCATTTCCGGGATAATTACAAAAACTATTCTTAAGGCTTGGCCTTTTTTCCAAGAAGTGAACAGACCAATACATTTTGTTAATTACAAATACCTCCTTATAGTTGCTTCTATCTACAAATTGCACCTACCGACCGAGGTATTTGTAATTTCATAATGGTTTTTTTGTTTTTTCTCCTTTTCTTTTGGTAATTTACCCTTCATTTTGTTAAAAAATTGCTTTCTTTCTATTTACTATGCGATTTATGTTTCATGGTTTCTGTTATGCAGAACCTATCAATATATTCCATAGTAGCGATAATACAGACATGCCTCCTATTCGGCTAGGTTACCATCATGGAAATCACTATAACTCCCTGGTTGATCCACATCAGCCTACCATTGATGCTGGACTTGAATTTAACAGCCTGCAGGGGGTAAGTGTATTCATTTCCGTATGCTAAAACGAGTGTTTCCAATTCGGTATCCCTTACTGATTTGCTGGGTTATTATAACAGACGAATGTTGATAAGGATCAAGTCAAAGCAGCCATGAAAGCTCAACAGGATCAACAGATTGATAATGTAAGTAGAGTTATTGTTCATAGAGTTATCTGCACATATGACTCAGCAATCTTGAAATTCTGTAGGCTCTTCTTGCTGAGGCGCGCAGAGACTCAGACCTTGAATACACAGAAAAGGAAATTGAAAGAATGGTGATAGAAGCTTCAAGAGCTGAGTATCTCGTTGGTGATTGTAGAGACTCGTCGACTTCTTTGGCCGAACCATCATCTTCTGCTGCAGATAGTGAGTGTTTGAATTTAACTATCTAGCTATTTTAGCATTACCAAAAACTACTTGAGTTTATTGTAGTTCCAGTTTGAGCTTATTCGTGTGGTTTCTATTGATATTCAGGAACATCAAGTAGTGATTCCAAGAAGGAAGGAAATGAAGGTTCAGTTGCGAGTAGCAGCATGCAGAAAATGTTGTCAATGGGATTCAGCTATTTGCAGGTGGCTGAGGCTTACAGCATATTTGGAGACGACGTGGATTCAATGGTCGACTACCTAATCGAAACAAGCAGTAAAGGCAAGGCACCTCTAATATGATGAAACCCCACATCCTCTATGACACTGCAAATTCTTGTTTAGTAAGAGGTTTTCATAGCTACATTACTTGATGGAAATACTAGATAAAACAAGCATTTGATTTTCATCACTTCACCTTTAAAATCACTAAACTATGCTTGGGTGAACAAACACCATAAATGTGTGAATCTTAACTGGTGTGTGTGTGTCTCCCAACTCCTAGTTAGTGTTGTAGATTTTCCCATATCAACACAAGTAGTTTCATTTTTTAAATATGATTAGTGGCATTACTAGGATCTTATACATGGAGTTATTACTTATACTACTGTAGGAAAAGTTAAAAAAATTATTTTGCTTTAATTGGACTAATGATTTTCAACAATCATAAGTTTAATGAAATTGTTGCACATGTGAAAATGATATTACTAATTAATACGTATATTAAAAATAATGAAATGTAAAATAAAAATCTAATACATAATGGAAATTATGGTGGAAAACAAAGCCTTGTTACTAAAACCAATGCTGACGGAACAACCAAAATCTTAACTTCATTTGTGGCACAGGTCAGATATTTGAGAAAAGAAAAAATTAATATCTATCTCGATTTGGGAAAATGTATCTTTTTCTGAAACAAGAAAGATGAAAATTAATAGTCAGATTTAAATTGAAAAGAAATTAATCGCATGCTTATTGAATTTAGGAACGGTAATTTAGTAAATTTGTTTTGAAATTTAGTAAGATTCAAATCTTTAAAATCTTAAAATTTGAAAATCCTATAAAAAGTGAACCCTAAGCCCTAATGTAGGACTGTATTATGACATGATTTAAATCCAATTTTTGAATCTTAAAATAAAGTTGATTGAAATGTTAAAATCCCAAAGTCAGACGAATTAATCACAAAAACAAACATACCTAAACTTGGATATACATTTATGAATCGAACCAACCTATTTAATTCATTGCGATTCTGCTGTTCGTTTAGGATTAACAAGTGGGGACACAAACAAAAAAAATGTCTTTTTTACAAATAAAAAGTGTGAAAGGAGAAAGAAGTGATCGAATTTATTCAACAGACATTTACAAAGACATTTGTTCCTTCATGCTGGGACGAAAAATTGTGTTTCCGTAGAAATTCAATATCTTGATTTTACTAAACTTTAGGTGGAAATTTCGATAAAACTTAGAAAAATGACGGAACTTTTGATAAAAATTGGGAATTTTAGAATAGCATTGTATAGAATATTATAACTAACCTCACTACATATAGAGTTAGTTTCCTGAACTAGATCCATGCAATTGGGTCGACTTGACCCGTCGCGCACTTTTTTTTTTTTTGATTCATGTGTTACCATTATGCAAGAACGGAAAAATCGCGATATTTCGGCGATTTATCACCGAAATATCGCCAAAATCTCATGCCCGACATAAAAAACGTCTATTTATTTTCTCGTCAAAATATCGGCGAAAAATTACCGATATTTCGGCATTTATCGTCAATTTATCTTTATTTTTCTCGCCGAAACTTTGACCGGCCATTGTCGGCGGAGGAGATATCCAATCAGAAATCTGAGCCCGGATTCGTGACGGGCTCGGCGAGAGCTTTGATTTGGTGTATAAATCGAACAAAAATGGAGAAGGAGAGGAGAAGGGAGGAAAAGAGAGAAAACGGGAAGAGAGAGAAAGTTGTCGTGCCTTTGCCGGCCGATTTCCGGCGGAGGCGGCGGCAGCTCAGCGATCCGAGCCCGGATCCGTGATGGGCTCGGCGAAGGTTACGTTTCGGTGTAAGATCGAGCGAAAACGGAGAAGGAATGGGCGGTGCCGGCGAACGGCGGCGCTCCAGCCAGCCGTGCCGGAAAATCCAGAGAGAGAGAGAGAAACATTTTACCTTGGTTAGATTTTTGCAAATTGTGGTAAGAACCTTTCACCCATGTGTTATATCTTTCATACATTATTCGATTGGGCCTCGAACCTCCGATTGGCCCGATCCTCATTTCCATCTCTTCATCTTTCGATCGCGAACCTCCTTATAATATATAATCTATGTTTCCAATTCAATTATGCTTTCAATAAAATTGTCATACATTCGATTAATTAAATCATGAATTATATCGATTAATTTGAAATGCACGTAATTAAATCACATAATTAAAAGTTTAATTATTTAATTAACCAATTATGCACCGATTGTCCTAAGCGTTACACAATATATGTATTAATGTTACTTATAATATCATGTAAAGTACTAGATATATTTTTCAATTTTTTACCAAGTTTTTATATTTTTTGCGTAAAAAAACGATATTTCCACCGAAATCGATATATCAGTCGATATTTTCGTAAAATTAAGGTACCGATATTTCTACCGATACCGATATTTTATCCTTGCCTTTATGTTAACTTTATTGTTAAGATTAAATACAAAAAACAACCTAAATTATCAGCTTTTTTTTTTCATTTTACAACCTAATTTTTTTTATCAAATTGCAACCTAAACTATTAAAATTTATCAAACTGCAACTTTTGAACCATTTTCTAACAAAAACGTGAACACGTGACGCGCACGCTGACTTCATATGATGGCCACCTTATGTTTTTAGCTTACCGGTCACGTTTTCACCGAAAAATGGGTTGGAAGTTGCAATTTGATAAACTTTAATAGTTCAGGTTGCAATCTGATAAAAAGAATAGTTTAGGTTGGAAAATGAAAAAAATCAATAGTTTAGATTGTTTTTTGCATTTATTAGTATGATCTTTATGTACAAATATTCTTACCTTTATATAGTACTTTAACTTAAAAAAAAATAAATTCAGCACAATCTGTACATATATACATTTATGTGATATTACTTATATTTTATGTGATATTACTTATACCTTTATATTTATACATTTATATTGACATAACCATACCTTTATGCAATATATAAAAGTGCAACTAATATAATTAAAAAGTATGAATACATAACTAAACGTATGACTAACATAACTAATAGGTATAAAATGAATTATATAAAGATATGATTATATTGATATAAAGGTATACATAATATCACATAAATGTATGAGTAATAATATCGCATAAAGGTATGTTGATCTAAAAATGCGCTGAAAATTGGGTTTTTTTTTTTAGTTACAAAATTACATAAAAATTATGATATTTGTACATAAATGTTATACTAATATAATATAAAGGTAATACATAAATTTAAAAAAAAAAAACCAAAAGTACGCGGATTCGTGTCGGATCGACCCACGCAACTGGTGCACAAGAGTTTTTGTGATACATATATTCAACTTCGAATTTCAAGCAAAATGATATACTTACAACAGATATATAAAGTAACTATTATATAAATGTTGTTTGGTACAGTAACATAAGAAATTCAAAAAATTAAATATATAAACTATTATATAAATGTTGAGTCATTTGATGGATTTTGTGGTTTGGTAGGGAATATTCACCACTCTTTTGCATTCTCGTAAAATCAATTGATGTAGTGTTTGAACTTTGGAGTAGTGTATGTGTAGCATAATTATTTGCAAAAATTATTTGAGACAAATATTTGAAGGAATTATTACAACTTTGATAAATATTTGATCTAATACAAGTTACAATTATAATGTGTAAATTATAATATTATTTGGATATAAAATACATATTTTTTCCTTAAAAATTGGTGTCATTCATTATAAAATTATATTATAAATTTTTGGGTACAAAATAAATTTATTTTAACTAAAATTTCACCAAAATCAAAATCGAAATAAAATTTTCTGAAATATTGTTGAAATATCTTTGATTTTTCAACATTATTATTTACCATTATTTTATCGCAATCAAATTTACCAAAATTTCGACGTAATAAGCGAAATTTCCCCAAAATATTGACGGAAATTTCACAACTCCATTTTCTGTTTTGAAAGCTAAATTTGAGCTAAAGTACGATTTGCTTTGTAAAGCCCATCTTATATTCAAAGCCTATATATCTGGCTTAGCAACATTTCTCACTACAATTACTTACACCTAAAATTCCAATGATGCCCCTAAACACTTTTCTACCAATATTAGGTCTTTTTTTTTTTTTTTGGGTCATAACTACCACCGTCTTTCATCTTTTATCTTTTGTCTTTTTTGGAAATTTTTTTTATCTTGATTATCATCCTCTTGATTCATTACGATTTAAAAACCTCCACACTTTTTCTCAATATAATAATAATAATAAAAAATAATATTAATAATAATAATAAAAGTCTCCAATCTTCATTGATAATAGATATATGTAAAAAGTAAAAACTGAAAAAAAAAATGGCAAAAATGTTTGCTGATCCATGATGGAAACACCACATGAGTGATTGAATATAATTCTTGATTTATAAACTAATATTTGAAAATTTCTCATGAATCTATCATCATTAGTTATGAATATTGAAGATATTGTGTGAAGAGAAAAAAATAAGATGAATGTTACAAAAAAAAAAAAAAAAAAGTTGAGGCTATAGAAATGAGTTTTAGGGGAAAAATAGATATTTTAGGTGTAAAATGACTTATTAGAATTCTTGTAGTTATGAATAAAATTATCATACAAAAAAACAAATATATAAGAGCATATTTTACACGAGTTGTGAAACCGTCTCACAGATTTAATTATATGAGATGGATTAATCGACAATCTATACCCTATAATTCACATTTAGTTTGTGGGTAACGAAACTTCAATCTCATGGTAATTATTCGTGAAACCTTCTCATATAAATTTTTGTGTTACATCATGGTTCCGTTTAGTTAGAGTTGACAATTTTAGCTCAACTCAATGACCTGTTTGAACAACCTGTAAATGAGAAAGGATATCACGGTTCGATTTGGTTAGAGCGGAAAATTTGAGCCCTACTTAATGGCCAGACCGAACAACATGAAAATAAAGATGAGATGGACTATATAGGATAGGCTAGGCTTCTAGGTGGTCGGACTAGACTTAAATTGTAAATATTAGGTTTAAGTCTGACCTATTTTATATGAAAACTTCTTTAAATCTGAGTCTAATTCTTTTTTTTTTTTTGGTAAATTTGACTTAAATCTTATCAAAAATCTTCAAATCTACAAAATTTTCTAATATTATTATTTATTTTTTTGCAAAAATAAACTTTCATTTAAATTTAAAGAATTACACAGAAAAACATGAAAACAATGTAAAATATAAATTAGGTTATTATACTATATATATATATATATATAAACAAACTATAAAAGTATAAAATATATTATATATTTTCATATATGGACTTTAATAGGTCGGACTATTAGACTTTTTTTAACATTGGGTCTTATCTATATTTATAAATAAACTTAGTAAAAAATATGTTGTCGGACTCATTTCTTCAATAAGTTAGATTGAAATAGACAAATGATAGATTAGATCATATGTTCCTATCGAGTAATTTGACATATTCTCATCCCTAATCGGTAAAAAAAAAAAAAGGTTAAAACTGGGTGGGTTGGACAGGTTACCAACTATAGATTTGGTTACATCATCAATTTTCTCTTGAATGAAATAATCTATTTGAGGAAATGGGTCTCTGTACACTAAAATTTATAAGGGTATACAAAAAGGGATAGCAACGCAAAATACCACAAAAAATATATTGTGATAAAAAATACCACAAAAAATAAAATTGAGATTTTTATACCATGAAAAATAAAAGTATGTACTTTATACCATGAAATATAATTCTATGTCAAAAAATACCACAAATTTCATTAACTTTGATTGAGACATTTATTACCCCACAACAACCTCTAACAACCAATCAAATCGGTCAAAGGGAATCTTGGTCAAATCAATTTCAATTCACCTTCACCCCCACCACACCACACGTTTTTTCCCCAAATTCACTCTTCTCACTCAAGTAAAAATTTCACTGCATAATCCACCTTTGTGGGAATTCGATTTTTTGGTTGAAAATCCACGTTTAACACGAAGATGTCAAACCAATAAGAAGAGGTTAGTGATTTAATCCTTCGAATTTGTTGAAATTTGTTAAAATTGATTTGAATCCATGGAGGGTTAAACGTGGGTTTCAAATTCTTGAAATCCACGTTTAAACCTAAATTATTTAGTATTTAGGGTAATTTGTTTGAATATGTGCTTGAATTGTTTGAATTTTGCTTGATTTTTTTAATTTTTGATTTACGGTTTGAATTGTTTGAATTTTTGATTTAGGGTTTGAATTGTTTGAATTGTTTGAATGTTGCTTGAATTTTTGTTTCGAAATTTAGGGTTAAACGTGGATTATGACATAATCCACGTTTAACCATAATTTGTTTCGAATTTTAGGATTAAACATGGATTATGGTAATAATCCACGTTTAACCCTAATTTGTTTTGACTTCTAGGGTTAAACATGGATTATTGACATAATCCATGTTTAACCCTATTTTGTTTCGAATTTTAGGGTTAACAATGGATTAGTCTCATAATCCACGTTTAATCCTAAATTTCGCATCAAATTAGGATTAAACGTGGATTATGCCAATTATCCACGTTTAACCCTAAAATTTTCAAAAAAAATAGGGTTAAACGTGGATTATGGGCATAATACACGTTTAACCCTAAAATTCGAAAAATATAGGGTTACACGTGGATTATTCCCATAAATTATTTCGAATTTTAGGGTTAAACGTGGATTATGGGTATAATCCATGTTTAACCCTATTTTTTCGAAAAAAATTAGGGTTAAACGTTTAACCCTATAATTAGAAAATTATAGGGTTACACGTGGATTATGGGCATAATCCACGTGGAACCCTAATTTTTTCGAATTATCGGGTTAAATGGGGGAGCTGTGTGCACGTGGACAGGTGACGTTAGGCGCCCGACGTCCCCCATCACCGCACCCGACGACGGGGGACGCGGCGCGCGCGCTGACGGGTGACTGTAGGCGCGCGCCTGATGATGGGGACGCAGTGTGTGCGCGCGCCCGACGATGGGGGATGCGGTGCGCGCGCTCGCACATCGAGAACTTGTCCTCGTCCCCGTGCGTGCGTGCAGAGCGTCCCGTCACCCTTCCGGCATGCGCATTTTAATAATCCCCCTTTAATAATTAAAACAACATAAGTTAATAATCCCCATTTAATCCTCGTTTACTAATTTTAATAATCCCCCTTTAATAATTTTAATAATCCTCGTTTAATAATTAAAACATCATATGAGAATAATCCCCCTTTAATAATTTTAATAATCTCTGTTTAATAGTTAAAGCAAAATAACTTCCTAATCCCTGTTAAATAATTGTAATAATTTTAATAATCCACGTTTAATAATTAAAGCAACATAATTTCCTGATACCCTTTCATTAATTTTAGTAATTTTAATAATCACCGTGTAACAACCCCCGTTTAATAATTAAAGCAACATAATTTACTAATCCCTGTTTAATAATTTTAATAATCCGGGGTTTAATAATCCTCATTTAATAATTAACACAACTTAATTTTCATATTTCCCGTTCATAATTTTAATAATCCCCATTTAATAATTAAAACAATGTAATTTCATAATCCACGTCTTATCCACATCTGCTAATTTGATTAACTAAAAAACCCTACTTTATAAGTTTGATATATTTATTTTCCACATCGATAATAAGACAATAATTCGTATATGTACTTTCAATCTGTATATTAATTAATAAATTAATATGAACATTTTTTCCATTATTTTAGCTCGATTGGGTACATCCGGAGTGTCAGGTTCGGCTGGCATACATTAACGGGTATACTCGTATTAGCATAGTGGACGAAATAAAGATGATCTTTTGACGTACTTCTGAGGATTGTGTGAGGGACTTTGAGAGGACGTGTTTCGGTGATTTTTTTCGTTGGGGTACCCAGCGTGACAGTTGCAAGGGCTTTCTGCTTGCCCTTATGTCACATGAGGTGCGTGGGCGCGAAACCCCCTTGGATGAGGCGTGGTTTCTTATTGGTCGAGATCGTCGTCTATATCGGTTCTCAAGGAGGGAGTTCGCCCTAGTGACCAGTTTAAGGTTTGGCGACTCCGAATTCAACCCAACTATTCTTCACATGCCACATGAAGACGGTGTTTTTTGGCGAGTTTGTTCACTTACTAAGCCAAAGATTACTGTGGCGAATCTTCGTCGTAGATTTAATGATGGGGAGTTCATTGAGCATCGGGATGACACGATGAAGATTGTCAATATTCTCTTCCTGTATAGCATTCTACTTAGAGTCGACCTAAGAACCACTTCAGTTGACTTCTGGGTTTGGGATTTGGTGGACCAGGAGGAGTACTGGGAGAGCTTTCCATGGGGTAAGATTTCTTATCTTAACTTGATGAGAAAAATCAAGCAAATACCATCAACAGTGCCGAATCCACGGGGAAACAAGCCCCCGACGTACCACTTCTACGGATTCTCATTAGCCCTTATGGTTAGTATTAATTGTCACACTTTAATGTTTTCATATTTCGAGTTTTTGTTCAATTTACTCATAACATGAATTGTGCTTGAAATTTTTTAGATATGGGCTTTCAAGGCGATTCCGTCCACCGGTGATTATGTCAGATATCTTCTTACGGCTAATCGTAACGTGTCGTCATGGTTTTTGAAGTGGTCAACGAAGATTCCTGAAAATGATGTGTCGAGAAAGCTGGATGAGAAGGTACGTTGACATACAAAAATGATATTCATTATAATCTCATTCTTTATATTTTCTTACAATATCCATATTTATGGATTCGTCTTATTTTAACTATGTCTACTACAGGGTCTGGTCTGTTATAAGAATCTTACACCGTCTACTGTTGAGACACATCAACCGTTCTGGCAGTTCATCGATCAGGACCTCTTCGAAGGCGTTCAGCTTCCTGTGCGTACTAAGGGTCGTCCGAGGAGGTCTACTAACGTCTTGTCTATCGGATGGACTACATTAGTACATGTTGGTGGTCCTCAGGTCGGGAAAACTCAATCTTCGGCTCCTGTACGGAGGTCAACCCGGCCAACACGATGGAGTTCTGGATCGACAAGCCTCGTTGCTGTACTTGATCCAGATCAGAGTACATATCATGGTCCGATATTGCAGATCATAAAGAGAGACGAGGGTTTGGCGGATGAGCCAAGGGAGGTCCCTATATTGAAGATGCATGAGATTCCGATACAAGAGAATTACGAGCTACTGACCTATCAGACTGAGTTTTCTTTATTCTACCCACAGCTGCAGTATTGTCATGATGATATGCCCAGTTATCCGCCACAAACATCCCCCTCCATCGATCATGATGAGATACCCCGTTGTTCGCCACAGACATCCCCTTTCATCGATCAGGTGGGTCCATCATACACGAGTCTTGGAGATAGTGACAGGGATAACCAGCTTCTCCATTAGATGAGGGAAATGTTGAACACAAGCATTGAACGGGTATAGAATTACATGGGACAGCAGTACTCTGATATCCGGCAATACGTAGAGGATATGATATGGGATGAGGTACAATGTTTGGAATTGGAGATTCCAAACATGATTCGATCTGAGTTGTCGAACTACTTCGACCAGAGACCCTCGTTTCATGAGTCCTACTATCCTCTAGAAGAGTAGAGTGAGCAAGATTTACCAACACATAGACCCTCGTTTCATGAGTCCTACTATCCAGAGGCAGACCAGGGTTATGGGCAACATTTGCCAACACATAGACCCTCATTTCATTACTCCTACTATCCAGAGCCAGGGCAAGATTGGTAAGATTTGGCGACACAGCAGGGTATTGGTCATTGGTCTATTCCCATTGAGCTACCGGCCACTAGTTTCCATCAAGGACAACATTCACCTATACATTTTGATATGGGGACTTCTACGGCTGGTGATGCACGGTCGAGACACACACCGGCTGAAGGTGAAGGGGGGTCACGATATTCTAGCACCTTATACGACATCCCTAAGATGATTGTCGGCATCCAACATATACAATTGAGAGCATCGAGCAAATATGTCTTGAGTCCATTCATAAAGGGTGAGAGACGTGGAAAGCTAAAAGCATAAGAGGATAAGTTCGAGAAATACCTGGCCTCCGACGATTTTACCGAATAGTTAGTTTCATTCTCAACAAAGCTTTATAACAATTTATTTGTAATTAATGACAAACTGAGCCTCTGATATATTAGTTTACTCATTATTTCAGGATTAACGTGGGGACAGGCTACTCAGTTGGTCCTGATTTTTTCAGTACATTCGTGGCTCCGGGTATGGACGTCGATTGTCAGGTATGTATTCTGATGAAAACTTTTAGTCTGTACACAAAACATAAGTACTACGTTATTATCACGTTGTGAGTATAGTGATTATTGTTGTTATGCTATAGCCGATTGATGCATACCTCAGAATTCTTCAGATGTCAGCAAAGTTCGTCGGTATTAGACGTGATCCACATGTAGCTGGCAAGCTCCAGATAGTAGACACATATTTTTTTGTAATGATCCATCATCTAATGTTTTATTATTCACTATTATCTAATAAACTAGCACTTACAAGTAATTATATCATTTTTTGCAGAAAAAGTGCAAGCGAATTTGGGATGAGGCGCACGCCGGCGAACTAAATAAGATCAAATACGACTTGGCTCCACGATCTGAGAATTTTCCGACTTCATCTCTAAATGGGTTGTTTCCTTACGTCAAAGGTGAACATCCTAAATGGGGACGCATTAGATCATGGTGGAACGAAGTTGAGAGTGTAAGTTTTACTTTAATGAGCACATTAAATGTATCATATATAGGTTATAATTAATTGAGATAGATAACATTCTGTATCATGTTTCAAGCAGATACTGACAATGATGAACCTCCAAGAACATTGGGTGGCCTGTGAGATTATGCTCAAAGAAGGACGTGTTGTGCTTTTTGATAGCATGATGCACACTTATAACAAGTACAAGGAAGACAGGCGTTGCAACAGACACTGCCGATCCGACGTGTTGTTCCAGCCCTTTTAGAGTACGCGACTTTCAACTATAAAAGACGAAATGAGGGTCTTGATGTTTTTGATGTCCCCGGTGAGTATCAATTGTTCGTAGGAGAGAGTGTCAAGTGTTATGTACAGGAGGACAACTATTCTTGTGCTATATTTACCTTGATGTCCATCGAGAGTTGTCTGACTCGTTCTTGGCCTAGACCCTATTTAAGCGATGGTATAGATAAGATTAGGCGACAGATGGATTTCGACATATATAGATGGAGTACTGATAGAGACACAGTTGCCCTCGATTTTTTTGATCATTAGTGTTACATTTCGGATCATGCTCTTGATTTTATTTTTTGGAGAATTGAACTTGTATACATGATCTTTTTGTTTGTTGATGTTATTGACAAACCCATTGTCTCCGTAGTAATGTCTTTATACTGGTAAAATGTTATTGATATTCATATAGCATCCATTGAGTCTAATATATAGGGTTAAACCCCCATGATAATTTACATCGACTATAGCAAATCTTATTTCAAAATTGAGGCGGACACTAGCAGGGTTTTTAACAACAATCGTTACTAAGAATTAACAAAAATTTACATACCACTAATGCACTACACGAAAAAACCAATTGTAGCAATTAGTGTTTTTTGGAGATAATAGTCTACATCAAATGATATTAATTGATACATAATTCCGTTTATTCACTTCAAGGTCACGAAACCAATTTATTGAGAAATATACGTGATACATACCATAAATATGATGGTCTGAAAAAAAAAACTATCCGTTAATGTTAGGATTGGATTGATAGAGAGAACATTTTCTTCTCGTATGTTCTTCCGAATGACACAAACTGCATTTTTTATGTCTTCTCATCCTTACTATGTTTTGAGCTGGTGTTGGGTTTTCCTCACCGAGTGAACCTTCATCTTCATCTTGGAGTATGGGCATAATATTTTTGGTACATTTAGCTATGTTGTGCCCGGATCCGCCACAATGACTACATGTTCCTGTGATCTTTCTTCGTCCAGAAAACTCACCTATTGAAGGAATTTGTTTACCTTTGGGTAGACCAGCTTGTTTTGGTTTGTCAGGCGCTCGACAAAGTACTTTACGAACATCATCCGACACGATCCAATCTTGTAGTACTCTGACACGTATGCAGTCACTGATTGGTTTGTAAAACTGTATGCAAAGTTTATTAGGAGTGTTTTCTGGTGTAAGCTTATGTCAAATTAAAATAGGTAAGAGAAGATAATAGAGCGTTTATGGTGAAGTACAAACCTTATTGCGGCACATGCATGCGAGCATGGTATCAAGTCCATCTGGAAAATGGAACAGATGCACATATTTGAATTCAGGTCAACGATGAAAATCTTAGGACGGTCTGTGATCTTGAATTTGTGGTGTCCAAGCATATCCACTTGCATTTGTCGGCCAAGCTTTACGCATTCGAGAACACAATCATGTACAACTTTTGTCAGATTGTGTTGTCTATCTTCGGTAGTCGTTCTTCTCTCGTAAAATCACTTTTCTATTATTCATCGAGCTCCCTCCAGAAAAGAACAAATAGACAGCCTCCGTATCCAAAGGAGGTGAGAATTCCACGTCTCGGTAGCATTCGACATCATGAAGTTAAATCTTCGAACCGGGCAGTTCACACGCGACCATTTGCTCTTCTTTGCTTTGTTTAATGTATTGAGTGCACCTTGAACCTATAATGCATTCAGATTGTTCATGTGCCTAAAAAAACAAGAAGAAAGATTTTTAGAGACTTTATAACGACAACATGTGTATGTGTATAAATGAGACGAGTGAATTATTGAAACAGAATTGATTGATAACTTACCTCTCGAACTCGTCACGATCATAATAATATGCAGCCCTCTTGAAAAGTTCAACCAAATGTGATCCATACTGTAACGCCCCAAAATCTTTTGGTCAAAATATCAGAGTTTTTCATTTTTGGGCGTTAAGAGAGAAAGGGGAAAGAGGCGTACATGATATAAAATAGAAGAAAAAGGAGGGGACAAGAAGAGATACTCTTAAACCATCGGATACAACCGATAAAAGAGAGTTTAAAACATTACGCAGCGGAAAAACATCAGGATCTTTTACAAAGATGAGAAAATACAGTTAACATTTTACAAAACGTGGAACATCGTTTCAACATAGCTTTAAAGACAAAACCGGACAAAGGACACCGCCGATAGGGCACCCCTCTCTCTACGCGTCAAGATTCTCTTCTTCTCCTGTAGTGTGAGTACAAAATAAGGGTGAGTGCGTTGAATACACTCGTGGGGAATAACATCCGCATCTTATAACAGTCAACAGTTATACAATACCAGGAATATAACACTCAACCACGTTGCCACAGTATAACATGATCACATATCATAACATATGACCACATCGTTTAGTATTTCTCAATCATACTTCAATAGGGAAAACTGTAAACAGTTATAGAGTTAGAAATTACCCCCACCTCGTTCGGTGGTTACCACGTGAACAACGAGTATCGGCGGATCAGATTTCCCAAGCGAGTACCAAAGGATCCGATATCACAACGCTCAACTCAATAAATAGCCTACACAAGTTATGACGTTCCTTAGATCCCAAATAAAGTATAATTAAAACTATAAACGTTTCCAGCGAAAGTACGATCGTTAACTATGCGGTGGATCGAGAGATCTAAAGATTGGAGTCTAAGAAATGAGAGGGTCAGATCTGCCCAAGTGGCTGAGAAGATAGGAATTGAAATAAGGATCGCAACGCAAAAAGAATGAGCTCAATCGGAGTTCAAACGAGCTCGAACGGAGCATTTTAAGTTTAGGGGTAAAATGGTAATTTTGGTCAAAGGGTTGACTTTGACCGGGCCCACGACCCTCGGTCAATGACGTCTCGTCAGCGATGACTCGATACGGATGAACGACAGAAAGAAAATGAGGTTCGGATCGAAAACACGGTGTTGGACGCGCGTCGGCACCCGACGGGCGCGCACGGTGCACGCCGGCACCCGGCACCCGACGGCTGCCGAGTTTTCTCGGCAGCTGCGCGCAGCTCGGCCAGGCTGGTCGAGTTTTCTCGGCCAGCCTCTTCCCAGGTTCCCGGCGCCCAGGCTGCTCAACGCGCCACCTTCCTGGCGTCGCCCAGTGCGGCGGCGCCGCCTCCAGCCGCCACCACCTATCTCGCCGGATACCTCGCACCGCCGGCTACCTCCTCCGACCGTCCATCGCCGGATTCCGGCATGAATAGTGCCCAGAAACTTCGCCACAAAATCCTTCGAAGTCCTGTTTTTCCCAGATTTTCAACTCCAACCAAAACTCCGGCCGGCGACCACCCCCAACACCTCCGCCGGCGACCCCTCGTCACCGGCAACCTTTCTCGACCAACCAAACATCCTAACACAGCCTATACATATACATGTATATACACACACTCACACGTATAACATACACACACACACGGCTTCCCAAACTTGGCCGGCGGCCACCTGCCGCCGGCGACCACCGTCGTTCCCCCAGGCCTTGGCCGGCGACCCCCGTCGCCGGTCACCACCAACACCGTCCATGCACACATGCACGCACACAGGAAAACACACACACACACACACATCACAAGGTGCTACCACACACACACACCCACGGTTCTTGCTTGGCCGGCGGCCACCCGCCGCCGGCCCCCTCCACTTGAGCCCTCGCCGGCGACCTCCCGTCGCCGGCCCACTGGTCACGCATGGCGGCGCCACCATGCGCCGCCCACAACAGCGAACTCAACAAACACACACACTAGCACACCTAAACCCACACACACATGCACGTTCATACATATATACCTACTGTTCCGGCCATGCGCCGCCACCCACGGCGGCGCCACATCCCCGACATCACCACCACACCACCAGCAGCTTCTCCGGCCACCGTTCCGGCAAGAGGACGAGGAGAGAGAAAGAAATCAGAGGAGAGAGAAAGGGTGAAGGGGTTAGGGTTTGGGGCTGTTTTTCGCCGTTTTCCGGCGAACGAGAAATCGGATTTGAAATCCGAGACCTATCCTAGATTCGTCTCGTTGAGACGAATGTCGTGTGCGAAAATCGTCTGATTCCGACAACTTTGAATTTTCCGGCCACCGGCCGCCGGCGGTGGCCCGCCTGAAACAGAAACCCGGAAAGAAAGAGAGGAGAGAGAAGGACTTACTCGTTTTCGTCGCTTTCGGCTCGTTCGGAGAAACGGTGAAAAATGAATCGGAGGAGCCTCTATTTATAGAATTCGGAAAATTACTATTCATCAAAAATATCTCCGTCACTATTCATCCAAAATATCCCGTCACTATTCATCAGTTGATTTTTTCAAAGTTACTATTCACGTAAATATCTTCCGGTTT
This sequence comes from Scutellaria minor, assembly GCA_954870855.1. Classification (NCBI taxonomy): domain Eukaryota; kingdom Viridiplantae; phylum Streptophyta; class Magnoliopsida; order Lamiales; family Lamiaceae; genus Scutellaria; species Scutellaria minor. The sequence goes on from OX940729.1 coordinate 10,955,309, forward strand.
TCCGGATCTTCCGATTTTACCTTTTTCGTCGCCGTTCGAGCTACGGGTCTCCGATTGACCCCTAGTTCGTTTCTATCTTCTCGTCTTTCTAAGACACATCTTATGGTATGAAAATATTCTATATACCATGTCCAAGAAAATTATCCGTCTAAGTCCCGTGTTAAACACGTATCTGAAACGCACGTAATAAATTAAACAGTCAAAGTAAACGCGCATACCTATTAAGTCATACGTTAAATATTTAATTTAATCAATTATGCTCATTTTGATCTGGGGCGCTACATCCCTTACCCCTTAAAATAATTTCGTCCTCGAAATTGAGCGCGTACTTAAGAAACAACAAGACTGGCTACTTTGCCAGAATCTCATCCTCTCATTCCTGTGTCGCGTCGTCCTTTCCATTTCTCGTCAAGGAAATAACTCAGGCTTGTAAGTTCCTTGATTATCTGGCTAAGCTCAATGTTCAAAACTTTCGTCGATCCTGAGCTTTTTCCAATTCTTTCTCGATCCTTCCTGACGGAACCGTATTTCTGCTCTTTACTCTTCTCCTTCTTCATCTCCTAGTACTAATGGGTGATTCATCTGCGTCTTTGTCTTTTATCTGGTGATACCCAGACCTTAAGTCATTCTTCGAGAACACACTGGCTCCTCTTAATTTATCGAAGAAATCTTCAATTCAAGGTAGTGTATACTTGTTCTCTATGGTCCGCTTGTTCGACTCTCGGTAATCGACACACATCCGTAAGCTCCCATCTTTCTCCTTCATGAAGAGCACTGGAGCCCCCCAAAGCGACACGCTTGGTCGATGGGACCTTTGTCCAACAGTTCTATTAGTTGGACCTTTAGTTCTTGCAACTCTTTCGGTGTTATCCAATAAGAAGCCTTTTGACACCGGTGCAGAGTCTGGAATGAGATTGATTCCAAAGGTCACTTGTCGATTCGGTGGAGGACCCGGTAAATCCTCTGGAAACATGTCCATGAATTCTTTTATCACCGGCACATTCCCAATAGAAGTCTATCATTGCTCGGGATTCACCATGTTGGCTAACCAAGCTTCGCAATTCTCTTTGCTAAGCATCTCGGTTGCCTTCATGACCAATGCAATCCTTAAGTCATCTTTAACTCGTGTTCCAGGGTCTGTGAACTCCAATTTTCCCGATGGAATACTAACTTCCAGGGTTTTAGCGATTTCCTAATCGTTCTCATGCTTCAACAGATCCGATACAACCATAGTACTATAGATGAAGAAATAAAACACAAAACACGAAGAGAAAAGGTAAACGCGGTTTCATCGAATAGCAAAAGACGATCTGGTATAATATATATCAGAGCAAAAGGTGGCAGCTCATACATCATATCCAAAAGATTACGTACCCCACTACAAGGTTTGAGCCACTACATCTATTTACATATATGGTACTTAATTGTTCATCATCAGTAAACTATTTTTCATACACTTCTGAACGAGTGAAGGCGCATGTTCAGGTCTGGCCTGCTCCTGGTTTTGGCCTCGGGGCAGCAACTCCTAGTTTTCTGGGATTCCGGCAGTTATATGCCATGTGGCCCGGCTCACCGCATTTAAAGCAGTTCCGGGTCCCTTGGAGGCATGGCCCCACGTGTATCTTCCCACACTTGGGACAGACATTCCCTGACTTAGGCGTAGGGAGTGGTGGAGTATTATTGGTTCGTGGGAACTTGCTTTGGTCGAAATCCTGACTGGGCCCGTCCCTCTTCCTTTTCTCTGTCATCACTTCCACTTTCTTAGGTGGTACCATGTCCAAGCATAGTCGGGAAGCGATTTCTTGAGCCCTTTCAATCACAGCGGCGTACGTCATCACACCTTGTCCCGCCAGGATGGAGCTGATCTCCGGACGAAGGCCCTTTTTGAAACGTCGGGCCCTTTTTGTGTCCGTGTCCACCAGGTGGGGCGTATATCGACTTAGCTGATTAAATCTTCTCTCGTACTCGCCCACAGTGGATGGCCCCTGGCAGAGTTGCAGAAACTCCGTTTCCTTTTGGTCGCGATAAGATTGGGGTATAAAGCTTTGCACGACCACCTCCTTGAAGGTCTCCCAGTTCATAGCGCCTATCTGTTCCAGGGTCATTGTTCGGACACGTGATTCCCACCAATAACTTGCCTCTTCAGTAAGTTGAAAAACGGCACAGGAAATCTTTTGTTCCTCTGTGCAAGTCAGGTGCCCGAACAAACGATCCAGAGCCCTAAGCCATTCTTCCGCTTCCGAGGGCTCTCCTTTTCCATTGAAAATCGGCGGGTTGAATTACCGAAACTGCTCGATCGCTCGATTGGTGTCGCTCTTTGCTGAGGCGACTGGTGCTGGTTGCGATGTCTCGAAATGTCGAGCCAGCCCCTTTAGAACTGACACCAAATCCCCCTCGGCGGTGTCCACACGCTCCGGAGGATTTCCTTCTGGCGGCTGATCATTCATCTGGGGTTGGTTGTCTCTAGGTGGTTGACGAGGATTTTCCTCTAGCGGCTGTTCGTTCATTGGTGGTTGGTTGTCTCCGGGTTGTTGATCTCGTCTTGGGCGGCCACGAGACATACTGTTCTAGTTTCAGAGTACAAAAATCTACCCCTTAGCATCTACCCCACGTAAACCAGCAATATACAAAAGCAACCACAGGATAAACAAGAAGTAGACAGATATGATTCAGATAACCATATAACATATGAACATTATTTCATAAATCAATTTTAACTTTAAGAGATCTCCTTCTCATTGGTTTATCATAACAGCACACAAGGATGCATTGTTCCTATAAAAATTCCTTCAGTTTAGAAGTGTATTTCCTGTTTTACCCCGTATCTTACAGGAGGGTATTTCTCATCTCACCCACAAAATGCATTGCACCTTTCAAAATTGCTTCGGTATGGGAGGGTATTTCCTGTCTTACCCTGTATCTTAAGTACAGAAGAGATTCCCCCTCTTACCCCATTTCTTTTAAATTACAGAAGAGAATTTCCCGTCTTACCCTGTACACTAAGTACAGGAGAGAATTCCCTTCTTACCCCGTTTCTTTTAAATTACAGGAGAGAATTTCCCGCCTTACCCTGTACACTAAGTACAGGAGAGAATTCCCTTCTTACCCTGTTTCTTTTAAATTACAGGAGAGAATTTCCCGCCTTACCATGTACACTAAGTACAGGAGAGAATTCCCTTCTTACCCCATTTCTTTTAAATTACAGGAGAGAATTTCCCGACTTACCCTGTACACTAAGTATAGGAGAGAGTTCTCGTCTTGCCCCGTTACTTTTAAATTACAGGAGAGAATTTCCCGTCTTACCCTGTACACTAAGTACAGGAGAGAGTTCTCATCTTGCCCCGTTTCTTTTAATTACCGAAAGGTTTCTTTTTAAGAGATCTTTTTATCGTGAAACTTGTATTCTTAACACCCCTTCAAACCTAAATGGTTTATATATCGTACTACCCAGGTAACACATATCAGGTAAGCACTCATTCTATCAAGCCCTACGTTCAGGGAAAGTCACTTATAGAGAGAGGAGGGTGCCTATCTATTTCTTTTTGAAAACATCTCCACGTTTTAAAGATACATTTTAAAAACATACTTTTGAAATCATGTTTAAAAACAAGCTTGAGCAAAGTCCTACAAAGGGTAGAACTAGGCTCTGATACCATCTGTAACGCCCCAAAATCTTTTGGTCAAAATATCAGAGTTTTTCATTTTTGGGCGTTAAGAGAGAAAGGGGAAAGAGGTGTACATGATATAAAATAGAAGAAAAAGGAGGGGACAAGAAGAGATACTCTTAAACCATCGGATACAACCGATAAAAGAGAGTTTAAAACATTACGCAGCGGAAAAACATCAGGATCTTTTACAAAGATGAGAAAATACAGTTAACATTTTACAAAACGTGGAACATCGTTTCAACATAGCTTTAAAGACAAAACCGGACAAAGGACACCGCCGATAGGGCACCCCTCTCTCTACGCGTCAAGATTCTCTTCTTCTCCTGTAGTGTGAGTACAAAATAAGGGTGAGTGCGTTGAATACACTCGTGGGGAATAACATCCGCATCTTATAACAGTCAACAGTTATACAATACCAGGAATATAACACTCAACCACGTTGCCACAGTATAACATGATCACATATCATAACATATGACCACATCGTTTAGTATTTCTCAATCATACTTCAATAGGGAAAACTGTAAACAGTTATAGAGTTAGAAATTACCCCCACCTCGTTCGGTGGTTACCACGTGAACAACGAGTATCGGCGGATCAGATTTCCCAAGCGAGTACCAAAGGATCCGATATCACAACGCTCAACTCAATAAATAGCCTACACAAGTTATGACGTTCCTTAGATCCCAAATAAAGTATAATTAAAACTATAAACGTTTCCAGCGAAAGTACGATCGTTAACTATGCGGTGGATCGAGAGATCTAAAGATTGGAGTCCAAGAAATGAGAGGGTCAGATCTGCCCAAGTGGTTGAGAAGATAGGAATTGAAATAAGGATCGCAACGCAAAAAGAATGAGCTCAATCGGAGTTCAAACGAGCTCGAACGGAGCATTTTAAGTTTAGGGGTAAAATGGTAATTTTGGTCAAAGGGTTGACTTTGACCGGGCCCACGACCCTCGGTCAATGACGTCTCGTCAGCGATGACTCGATACGGATGAACGACAGAAAGAAAATGAGGTTCGGATCGAAAACACGGTGTCGGACGCGCGTCGGCACCCGACGGGCGCGCACGGTGCGCGCCAGCACCCGGCACCCGACGGCTGCCGAGTTTTCTCGGCAGCTGCGCGCAGCTCGGCCAGGCTGGTCGAGTTTTCTCGGCCAGCCTCTTCCCAGGTTCCCGGCGCCCAGGCTACTCAACGCGCCACCTTCCTGGCGTCGCCCAGTGCGGCGGCGCCGCCTCCAGCCGCCACCACCTATCTCGCCGGATACCTCGCACCGCCGGCTACCTCCTCCGACCGTCCATCGCCGGATTCCGGCATGAATAGTGCCCAGAAACTTCGCCGCAAAATCCTTCGAAGTCCTGTTTTTCCCAGATTTTCAACTCCAACCAAAACTCCGGCCGGCGACTTCCCGTCGCCGGCGACCACCCCCAACACCTCCGCCGGCGACCCCTCGTCGCCGGCAACCTTTCTCGACCAACCAAACATCCTAACACAGCCTATACATATACATGTATATACACACACTCACACGTATAACATACACACACACACGGCTTCCCAGCCTTGGCCGGCGGCCACCTGCCGCCAGCGACCACCGTCGTTCCCCCAAGCCTTGGCCGGCGACCCCCGTCGCCGGTCACCACCAACACCGTCCATGCACACATGCACGCACACAGGAAAACACACACACACACACATCACAAGGTGCTACCACACACACACACCCACGGTTCTTGCTTGGCCAGCGGCCACCCACCGCCGGCCCCCTCCACTTGAGCCCTCGCCGGCGACCTCCCGTCGCCGGCCCACTGGTCACGCATGGCGGCGCCACCATGCGCCGCCCACAACAGCGAACTCAACAAACACACACACTAGCACACCTAAACCCACACACACATGCACGTTCATACATATATACCTACTGTTCCGGCCATGCGCCGCCACCCACGGTGGCGCCACCTCCCCGACATCACCACCACACCACCAGCAGCTTCTCCGGCCACCGTTCCGGCAAGAAGACAAGGAGAGAGAAAGAAATCAGAGGAGAGAGAAAGGGTGAAGGGGTTAGGGTTTGGGGCTGTTTTTCGCCGTTTTCCGGCGAACGAGAAATCGGATTTGAAATCCGAGACCTATCCTAGATTCGTCTCGTTGAGACGAACATCGTGTACGAAAATCGTCTGATTCCGACAACTTTGAATTTTCCGGCCACCGGCCGGCGGCGGCGCCGGCGGTGGCCCGCCTGAAACAGAAACCCGGAAAGAAAGAGAGGAGAGAGAAGGACTTACTCGTTTTCGTCGCTTTCGGCTCGTTCGGAGAAACGGTGAAAAATGAATCGGAGGAGCCTCTATTTATAGAATTCGGAAAATTACTATTCATCGAAAATATCTCCGTCACTATTCATCCAAAATATCCCGTCACTATTCATCAGTTGATTTTTTCAAAGTTACTATTCACGTAAATATCTTCCGGTTTTCCGGATCTTCCGATTTTACCCTTTTCGTCGCCGTTCGAGCTACGGGTCTCCGATTGACCCCTAGTTCGTTTCTATCTTCTCGTCTTTCTAAGACACATCTTATGGTATGAAAATATTCTATATACCATGTCCAAGAAAATTATCCGTCTAAGTCCCGTGTTAAACATGTATCTGAAACACACGTAATAAATTAAACAGTCAAAGTAAACGCGCATACCTATTAAGTCATACATTAAATATTTAATTTAATCAATTATGCTCATTTTGATCTGGGGCGCTACACATACCTCGCTAAATTTTGTTGAAGATGAAAACAACATAGCCCTTGGGTTGTTTCTGGGTATGCCTCCTTGATGGCATTTTCAATGCTAAGGTGTTGATCAGACACAATAAACAGTTAATCTGGGCATCCAAATGATGCACGGACATTTTTCAAAAACCATGTCCAAGATTCAACATTTTTGATGTTTTCAATGTCAATTGAGAGAGGAAATATTTGATCGTTTTCATCTTGAGTAACAACGACAAATTCAATACATTTGTACAGACCTTTCAAGTGACACCCGTCCACCACAATTACCGGTCGTGAATATCTTACAAATCCCACAATTGAGGCGACCAATGCAAAAAATATGAATTTGAATTTTCCATTCGAATCGGTCTCCAAGTCTGTATAAGTACCAGGATTAGTGTCCTTCAACACCTGCAAGTAAGATGGAAGCATCCAAAAGGAATTCTTCTGGTCACCGTAAATGAGGAGCATTGCATGACGTTTTGCCTTCAGTGCAGACCTATAACTGAGGGTCAAAACATATTACCGGTTCATTTCCTCAATGATCCCCGAAGTGTGTCCGCAAAGTACTCACCGATCAAGGTAGAAGAAAGTCGACATGGAGAACTACGGTTCAGATATGAAGAACAACTGTGTTGCAAAACACTCTTTGAGATTTTCCAAATCCCATATTTCTCGGTTGCATGAAGTATGAAAGAACAGTCTTTTTGTCTACATCTTACAAACCATCTGTGTTTGTCGAAATGGTCCACACGATATTCTACATGATTTTCCAAATGGTGAAACCCAACAACATTCTTCAATTCCACCTTACTGCAAAAGGTGGATCTTTTTTACAGAATGTGTGTAACTGGCTCAGCCTCCTCTAATTGTGAGGAATTGGGTGGCTCGATTTCCCACATATCGGGGATAGACCATTTCGGTCTTAATATGTATGTGCAGAATTCCTCATACTCGTCTCGTTGCTCCATATCCAAAGCATTTTCCTGATCAACATTTAATTCGAAGTCATCTCCTGCATTGTCCGAATCTACATACAGATAGATATAATCACAAATAATGCAACCTCGAAATAAATTTTCAAAATGAAATGAAATAATTAAGAGTACAAAATTACCACTTCGTTCATCATCTTCATGGTCTGGTCTTCTTTCACTTACCGTTTCTGTAAATTTTTCACGTGGTTGTACCTCTTCTCATCCGTAGCTTGTCGGAGCCCTGTTTAAGTCGAGTCTGCCACTGAAGTCATGTCGATCATACTCTAGTGGCAAAGGTTCCCACTGCATTCCCGAAAAAGTCCCAAAGTAAGTATTGTCATTTTCATTGGGTATTGCCCATCTTGCATGAAATCCCTCGTCGCCTTGTAGTCCAAGGGGAACAAATGAAAATTAGTGATTTTGGTCACTATACACATATGAGTTTGGATCCTTATAACTAGATGTAAACAGTACACCACTTTCACCGCATCGTTGATTTTGCTCATCCATAGTGATATGTTGTTCCAGATGTTCAGGATAAGATGATCCACCTCCAGGGGGTGTATTTTGAGTCTCCGGAGACACGACAACATCGGATACTCCAACATCCATTCTCATCAGAGAAATAAAAACAACAAGAACATCATCGATTATTGACAATATTCATTGCAAAACTGCACCGTTATTTATTTTTATCTCCTTCACCCTTCCTTCAATTTCAACTAGTGAGTGAATCACATATCCCCACTACATCATGTCCGCACCCACAAGTCCATGAATGGAAGACATTAAATCATAATATGTCATTTCACGAAGGTGAATGACCTCTTCAAAACCGTTGGTGTATTCTAAATCTTCCCAATAGCCTCCTTACCATACAACAACTTGAGAAGTCATCTTTTTGTGGATACTGCTAAAAAACATTAAAATTTGTGAGTATTATGAAACACATAATAATTAACAAATAAATAAAATAAAGTACAGTCACCCATTGTCTCTCGTCGGGTGCGTAGGGACGAGTGACTGCACACGCGCTGGGCGCCTACAATCACCCGTCAGCACGTGCGTCCGACGATGGAGGCGCGGTGCGCGCGCGCCCGACGGGTGACGGGGCACTATGCACGCACGGGGACAAGGACAAGTGCTCGGTGAGTACGCGTGGGCACCAATTATCTCCCGCCGGCCGCGCGCGACGACAAGTGACCACGCACGAGCCGGGCGCCTAACGTCACCCGTCCACGCGCACACAGCTCTCCCGTTTAACCCAATAATTCGAAAAAAAATAGGATTAAATGTGGATTATTCCCATAATCCACGTTTAACCCTAACTTTTTCGAAAAAAAATAGGGTTTATTCCCATAATCCATGTTTACATAATCCACGTTTAACCCTAACTTTTTCGAAAAAAAATAGGGTTTATTCCCATAATCCATGTTTAACCCCAATTTTTTTGAAAAATATAGGGTTTATTCCCATAATCCACGTTAACCCTATAATTCGAAAAAAAAAAAATAGGGTTAAACGTGACGTTTAACCCTATAATTCGAAAAAAAAAAGGGTTAAACGTGATGTTTAACCCTATAATTCGAAAAAAAATAGGGTTGAATGTAGATTATCGGCCCTAATCCACGTTTAACCCCATAATTCGAAAATAAATAGGGTTATACGGGTATTATGCCCATAATCCTCGTTTAACTATTAAACATATCTTTCTTATTTCAACGATAATTCTTCAAACCTTCAAAGTGCCAAAATTTTGAAATTTTTTTAGAGAGAATTTGTTCTTCAAAATGTTGTATGATAATTTCTTACTCAAATTATCAACCTATATAAAGTGAATAAACAGGAAAATTACATGTGAATTCACAGTATAAAGTGAATTTACAGTAAATAATGAGAACAAAAAAAACAAAAAAATTGGTGTAATAGTAACTCATAGTTGCAAAAAAATTAATACACGTGCATGGACAAATAAATTGAACACAAAAATAAATAATGAGAACAAAAAAATAAAAAATTTGGTGTAATAGTTGCATGGTCAAATTAATAGTTGCAACTATAAATTAATACACGTGCATGTTTTAAATCCAATAAACACAAAATATATATATATATATATATATATTAATTGTCATTTCATCCACAATAAAAAAAAAATATTAATTGTCATTTTCCCCACAAATCCTAGTTGACTTTGACAAAAAAAGTGGTAGAAAGTTCGTACTATTATATATTGTGGTATAAAGAGACCTACTATTATATATTATGGTAATTTGGATAATGGATTATATTTTTTTTTTATGTAAAATGGATACTTTCCTCGTACAAAAACTACATGGACTATTATAATTTGGTCCTTTTCTACATAAAAATGACAAAGGTACAATATATGTCACATGCACACAGAAATTTGATGTAATTGATGCGCTGACAATTGAATAAGATTGCATGCATGCATGCTGAAAAGGTGGAAATATCACATACAAACAGTTGTTGAGGCTCATTTAAACTTCTATTTAATACATTTCGTACACGAAACTTATTGCACTAACATATCAACAATACATTGTTTAGAGAAATTGCTCTCTGGGAAAATTTTAAAGAGAAGTAGCTCAACATTATTTGGAGAGCTTTTGTGGAATATTTCAAAACAAACATTTTCATTGAAAATTTTGTATTTTGAAGGCTTCATATAATTATTATAATGTTTGAGTTTTATTCATTTAGGGCATCTCCAATACCACCTCATATGCGGTGGCAAACTCTAATTTTGCTACAAAATGGGTTCCAACCCAGTGAGTGGCAAAATCTCTTATTTATTTATTTTTCTTTTTGATTTAATTTTCTACTGGTTATTTATTTCTTTCCTTTTATTTGATTTATTTTTATTTTATTGTATCATATATTTTTCATCAAGTTATCAATTTTACTTTAAATATTATGTATATTATATTATTTAATTTTAGATTTTTGAAAATTTAAAAAATTCAAAAACATATAACTTAGTTGTATTGTTATATTTTATTAATACTTTTGCTAGTTATAACTAATAGAAATATAATGAGATATCATTAAAAATTTAAATTACATAATACAATGAAATTTACTACAACACAAACATTACTACATGTTAAATTTAAACTAAAAAAACACAATAAGCATATATAAGTTATTAATAAGTTTTTTTAATTATAAGTTAGAAATTAGAAACCAAGGTTGGCTACTAGTATATATAGGTTAGTAATATGGTAAATATATAGGTTAGAAATCAAATTTTAACTATAGGTTACAGAGTAGAAACGATGGTTAGATACTGGTATATATAGGTTAGTAATATGGTAAATATATAGGTTAGAAATCAATCTTTAACTTTAGGTTAGAGAGTGGAAACGAAGGTTAGATACTGGTGTATATATATATATATATAATAGTATCTTTTTTAAAATCTAATATCTATTATTATTATTTAAGGATTTTATCGATTCAGATCCCAAAAGATAAGTTAATTATCAATACGGGTATGAAATAAAATATGAAATAATAATATATAATAGATAATAGATTTTGAAAGAGATTTGATTTTTAAATATGTAATTTTTATTTTTCTAAGCATTGCATTATGTTGTATGACTGTGTAATTTTCTTTAGTATTAATATGTATTTGTCATGAATTTTATAATATAATTTTGGTATTTTATATCAATTTTCTTTTACAATAATTTTTTATATCATTGAAATTAATATATTTAATTTTTTTTATTAACTTAAATAAACAAATATTTGATAAAATAGAAAACATAAAAGATAAAAATTAAGAATATTCCAATTCACGTGAATTAACATATCATTTTTTTATATCAATAATGTATTAATATTTTATTAGGGCAACATGAATATATTTATAATAGAATTTGTATGATTTATGTTGTTTGATTTTGTATTTTATATTTTAATATAAGAATTCATGAATTAATTATGTTTATAGGTTTGTAATTGTAATTTATTTTTATATAATTTATTTATTATTAACAATGATCTGACAATTTAATTTTCTTTTATGTGGTTGACAATATAAAAAATATGAGTTTAATGTATATAGTGGTTTGGTTTGGAAGCTATTGAGAAGGTTTAGAGTACAAAAACAGTTCTCAAGAGATGTTTTACTTGCAAAGAACGACATATGATGAGTTATTATTTTCAATTCATGGACTTGTGTGTGTCGAAACGAGTTGTTAGGCATATGTGTTTCATACACTACTTGGCACAAATGGAAGAGCGAAAAAGACTAAAATAAAGAATGATTTTGATTTGAAAACTTTAGTGTCCATGATCGATGAGACTCTTGTTGTTTTTGTTTCCCTCAAAAGGATAGATGTTGGAGTATCTATAAGAGTGGAGGGAAAAACAACTCAGAATATTGCCCCTGTTGATTTTGCAACAACTTTTAATGTTGGATCCTCTTATCCAAAAGAAATATCTTCATTTAATGAAGACATTAATGGAGGTGGACAAGTTTTTCATCCCTTTCCATATGATGTAGAGGTGACCAACTTGGATGTCAATGCTTTACCAAAGTTCGTTTTTTCGAATGTTTATAGTGGAATACAAAATGATGAAGATTTTTTTTTGCAAAATAGGGTATACCGAATGAACATGAGATTAGGAGACATGTGTCAAAATCGACAAATGCGTCATGGGAGTCTTGGTCGTCATTTAGTGATCGTGTTGACTTCAGATCCGATTGGGGTCTCGATTATATCGACTTAAATAGGTCTCCAACAATGAGATCACAACATATATAGGTTATTAATAGGTTGTTTTAATTATAGGTTAGAAATTAGAAACCAAGGTTTGCTACTGGTATATATAGGTCATTAATACGGTAAATATATAGGTTAAAAATCAACTTTTAACTATAGGTTAGAGAGTAAAAACAAAGGTTAGATACTAGTATATATAGGTTAGTAATACGGTAAATATATAGGTTAGAAATCAATTTTTAACTATAGGTTAGAGAGTAGAAATGAAGGTTAGATACTGGTATATATAGGTTAGTAATACGGTAAATATATATTATATAAAAAATACTATCTTTTCCAAAATCTAATATCTATTATTATTTAGGGATTTTATCGATTCAAGTCCCGAAAGATAAGTTAACTATCAAAGAAACAATCAATTCAATTTCAATTTGCAGAAACTTGATTTTAGATAAACAATCAATTCAAAGATAAATTTTTGAAAACTAATCTCTTCTTGAGAATGCCCCAAATCCATTTCAAGCCGATTTCAGAAATTTCAACTTCTTCACCAATCTTCGTCCACGACAATTTCTGGATTCTAAGAAAAATATTCAAACAGATTCAAATGGCTTCACTCTTGTAGCGCCCAGGATAAAAAATGAAGCATAATTGATTAATTAAATAATTGAACCCTTAATCGATTTATTTCATTATGTGCGTTAACCTTTGATTGTTTAATTTAATTATATGCGATTCAGAAATATGTTAAATGCATGTTTTAAATGGAAGTATAATTTAATCACTAAACATAGATTATAATTTTACCATAAGATGTGTATTTGAAAAACAAAAAGATAGAAATGAATTTGAGATCAATCGGAGACTCGTAGCTCAAATGACGAAGAAAACAGTGAATAGGAAGAATACGACATATACGAAGGAACGGAAAACGAAAGATATTTTCGATGAATAGTAAACAAGATTTTTTAGGTGAATGGTGACTCCAAGATATTTTGGTGAATAGTGAATTCGAGATATTTCGATGAATAGTAAGATTTTTCGAAAGTCTATATATAACGCGAAAACGAGTCGTAAAATCGCTATTTTTCCGAACAAGGTAAAAATTGAGAAAAAATGTAAGACTCTCTCTCCTTCCTCTTCTCTCTCTCCTCTTTCTGGTCGCCGCTGGTGCTGGAAACTTTTTCTCGATTTTGGTTGATTTTCACACAGCTTGTAGGTCTCATTGAGATGAGTTTAGAACAGGTCTCGGATTTCCATTCCGATATCCTCTTCACCGAAAAATGGCAGAACATCACTGGAAAAACCCTAACCCTTTTTCTCCCACCCTTTCTCTCTCTTCTGTTCTCTCTCTCTCCTCTTTCGTCGGAGTGGAGGCTGACCATCCTGGGGTGTTGGTCTGTTGGTTGGGGCTGGTGGCACCGCCGTAGGCGGCTCACGGCAGCGGCACCGGGACTGAAAGTGGTGGTGGAAAAGGTGGTTGTGCATGGTGTGCGTGTATGCATGCATGTGTGTGTGTTTTGGTGGCCGGTGTAGGTGGCGGCGCAGTGCAGCGCCGCCGTGGCAGTGATGGTAGTGGTGGTGGCCGGTGCTGGTGGCACCGGCGAGTCGAGGGGTGGTGTCCGGCGATGGATGGTCGCCGACAGAAGCTGTGTTTGCAGATGCGCGGTTGTGCGCGGGCGTGCACGGTCGTGCGCGGTCATGCGCGTGTCTGGCTGCTGTTCTGGATGATGGTGCACGATTGTGCACGGTCGTGTGTGTGTCTGGACAATGACGTACAGTAGTGCGCAGTAGTGCGCATGCCGGGAGAAGGGTACGCGCACGACACTGGGTTTGTGGTGCGAGTCATGTTTTGTACGTCGTATGTTTTAGTCGTGTCGCCGGTGATAAGATGTCGTCGGCCAGGAGTCGGGGGTCTCGGTCAAAGTCAACCTTTTTACCAAAACACCTCTATATCTTAAAACTCTCCTTTTGAGCTCGTTTCAACTCCGTTTAAGCTCATTCTTTTTCCTTGCAATCCTAATCTTTCCCTCTTCCTCATCAGATCTTTGGTTTAACCTTCCACACTCGTTTCTTCATCCTCGATCTTTAGATCCTCTGTTCCGTCTCGTGTTTACCTATCGTTTCATCTCCGAAAATGTCTATACCTTTATATATACGTATTTAATGTATTAAGGATCTAAGAAAATGTCGTTACTTGTGTAGGCTATTAGTCGGATCATACGTTTGATACTTGATAATTGTTACTCGTCAACTCACGTGGTACTACCGAACAAGGTGGGAGTAATTTCTAAATCTTTATATGTTTACAGTTTTCCCTATATTTGACGTATGATTGGTGGAATACTAAATGTTGTGATTATATGCTATGAATTACGTGTCATATTTATACTGTGAAAGGACTGAGGTCCACATTCACCCTCGGAGGGACTTATGGTCCGTAAAAAAACTTCTCTCTGTTCTACTATCATAGGTTTGGTGGTCCTGTAAATGCACCAACGTTATTTGAGACCGTTTTGTAGGGGTAAGATGGGAAACACTCGCACTTGAGGATGGGTTACGAATTATGTGCTACACATTTTACGTGTTGTGCCTAAATACCGACTTTGCGTATTTTGCTTTATTTATCTGTCAAAACTTTTAAGATGCGGAGTTTATCTCCATGTGTATATTCCACGCACTCACTCCTATTGTGTAATTAATGTTACAAGAGATGACGAGCATGTAGAGCTACAGAGAGAGGGATGGTGCCATGTTTGGATATTTATATTCTGTCTTTTATCACATAACAATTAAACAACGTTTTAATAATTCTCGTTTTGTAAGTATAAATTCGTATGTTCTACAAACGATGGATCCTGTAAAGTTTATTTTCCGCTGCTAATATTTTGAAATCGGTTGTATCCGATGTCTTATATGAAATATTTCTGATCATCTCTTATCTCTTTCTATTTTATATCATGCACGTCTTTTCCCCTTCTTTCTTCACGCCCACAAAGAAAACTCTGATTTTGTTAGTAAGAAAATGGGGCGTGACAACTCTTACATGAAAATAAGCCGCTAAAATTAGAAGAAGAGTGAGTTACAACCTATATAAATCTTACACAAAAATTTGAACTTCTGCGTTTCTCTTCGACTTCAGAAATTTTGGGATTTTCGAACAAAAAATTAAATTGGATTTTGTACACTCTTACACGAAGATAAGCCACACATATACTATTCCAATCCTAGATAAGTCTTACACAAAAAAATGTTTGTGTATGAATCTTTGGGTTAAATGCATCCCTTGTGTTTTGGAAAGTTGACGTCACTCCCCTCTCTATTAAAAGAAAGGCAAGGATTACACGTGGGATATCAAAAATACGACATATGCTCCATTTTTTCGAATTGGATTTAACGCCGTTATATTTTGTCTTGAATTTCCTGTTATACCTTTAAAATAGAATTAAAGTTTAATTAAAAAAAGAAAAGAAAAGAATTCTTATAAAAAAATATTAAAAAATTCAAAAAATAATAAAAAAATTGCAATTGCCCTATTATTCATCCCCTTCTTTCTACAGATTTACCACCGACCACCACCAGCCACCGCTATCTCTCCATCAATTTGCACAGAGCCATCCTTTCTAGACCACCCTCAGTTCACCGGCAACTCACAAAACCACCGCTCAAACCCATCTCCTCAATACATAAGCACCCTCAAACCTTTATCTCCATCCTTAACTAGATTTAACACCTCCATCTCCCTCTCAAGTTGCACAACCAGATCCACCACCACTGCCCCATTGACGAGCGCACTCTTCAACTTCTTCATTAGTCCCTAAATCTATATTTTCAACCAAAAAAGTGAAAAAGAATTAAATAAATAATAAGTTTTCAAAGGACATTGCTTTCGGCGGCAGAATCGGCGATGTCGCATCCCTCAAGTTCTCCTCAATACATTCACCTATTGATGTTGCATTGGTCAGGGTTGCATTGGTCGGAAATGCGAAGATGAGAGAGTGGAGAGGGGAGACAATTCTCGCTGGAGGTCGGGAATGTAGGGAGTACGGCTGGCGGAGGTCACACGATGGTTGTTCTTCACGGCGTTGCGTGCGGTGGCGCGATGATGGAGGTGGGCGGCGCTGTGTACAGAGGGAGAAATGAGGGTAGAAGAGACAATATTTTTTTCAGAATGGTAGAGGTGGACGGCGATGAAGATTTTCATTTTTTATTTTTTTTGTTTTATTTTTATTTCTATTTATTTATTTATTTCTAATTTTCAGATTTTTATTTTATATTTATCTTTTTTAATATTATGTGGCGTGATGTTTCTTATACTAGGGGTAAATTTATGATTTTTCTTATTTGATAATTCCCACAAATGTTAGATTTTCAAAGATTTGATCAATCTTTGAATTTTAATTTTTTAAATAATTTAAATCCTAATTTTTTATATTATTTTTCAAAGATTTATTTTATTGGTTTTAAAATTAATTAAAAAATAAATTATATGTATACAAAGTTTAAAAGAAAATTTTAATCAAATAGAAAATAGTTTGAGCATAAATTCATTTTAAAGTTAAGGTTGTAAAATATTCAAAAATATATATATAAATAGTAATAATAGAAATAATTAAATTAAATAAAGTAGAAATTTTGGAGTAAAAGAGGGATTCTATACTACTTTTACATTGATTTTCCAAATGTAGAAGATATTTCCCTAAAAACATCAAAAATAAACAACAAAATAAATATACATATACACACAATATATAAACAAGTAGTGAAAACAACAATAAAAGGTAGTTAAATAATAAAAAAATATTAGATAAAATTTTACAAGAAATCGTAAAATAAAATTCCAAAAATTGAACTAAAAAAAAGAGAATAAATAAAATAATATTAAATTACAAATTTTATTGTGAAAAAAGGGCATGATGCAATTTATAGACAAAAGATACGGATAGAATAGTCATTTAACACTTAAAAATTGGTCAAAACCCAACAATTTTCGCACTTCAGGCGCGTGCAGTGCACTACCATTATTTCTAACGATTTTAGGGATAACGTGTTGATTTATGGATATCCCATATGTAATCTTTGTCATTCTTTAAATAGAAGGGGAGCAACGCCGACTTTCCAAAACATAAGTGGGTTTTATGCATTTAACTCGTGAATCTTTTGACTTTGACCACATGCTCTTTATTGGATGTGATGGATGATGGGTGTCTCATTTATTGTCAAATCAATTACAATTTGAAAAGAGGTGGATTATCCTAAAAAAACATGTAGTTTGAGTATTTATTATTTAGATTGTAATAGAAATGATAATTATTATATGTATGATGATATAAATGAATTCCAATATATTTGTTTGTGTATTCTTGGGTGCTGTCCCTAATCTATTTTATTTTTTAAAGCCACACAAAAATACAGTCAATTCAACTTGTTTCTATGGGCTTCATCGAATAATGCAGACCTTTGTTGGGAAGCCTCAAGTACCTTTTCAGAAGTAAATTTTTTTTTTTTTTTTCATCTTTGACTAGAAATAAAAAGCAAATTTCATTTTTTTTCTTATTAAAAAAAAACGTACAAATTTATTTTCCCTCTTCCATTCTGCATTTCTGCTCATATGACGACAGTGACAAACACAAATAACAGTGAACTTCAAATAGTGCGCATCATTGCTGCTTTTTCTTCTGCTTGAGGCTTTGAATAGGCGTTTCTCTCTCTTCTTACTGAAGCATTTTCGAGGAAGAGAGATAGAGTGAGAGAGTGCGAAAACACTATGTCGCAGAACGGGAAATTGATACCAAATTTGGATGAGAAGAACACCAACCTACTGAATCTGACGGTGCTTCAGAGGATGGATCGCTTTGTTGAAGAAATTCTTATGACCGTCACTCACGTCGCCTCTTACGGATTCAACACCGACACTCGCGAGTGGGTATGCTATCACATATATTATTGTCATATACAATCTTATGTTGCGCGTGTGTGTGTGCTTGATTGTGTGTGCGCGAACGGAATTTTATTGTGGATTGATTTTGTTCTTAGTCGGAGTGATGAATTTTGGTTGACAGGGTCGGAAGAACGTGGAAGGTTCGCTTTTCGTCGTGAAAAGGTGGCCGTTGCTTTTCGCTTTTGTTCTCCAAGTTTGATTGAATTTTGAGACGATTTTACTTCGGAGGTTTCTTTGGAATTTGGGTGGGAAAATTCTAATTTAAATTGTTCAACTTTTAATTGATGTTTCAGGAACTCTCAGCCGCGGTTTCAGTTTATAGTAATGAATCGTCTGAGCACTGGTTAGTCGCTCAATTTCTGTGCATTGTTGTTGAATAGTGTGGGGCTTGGTGTGTTGATGATATATTAATTGATGCCTCGAGTTTGGAGAAAGAACTGATGTCTCGTAAACAGTTGTTCTTTGGTGTAATATGCCTAAGATATTAGCAATTTGAATTGAAAATTGTTACTAAATATCTTCAGATGCAAATATGGGTAGGCGACATTTTGTTGTACATCTAAAATGTGATGTTAGAAATATAATTTTGATCCGACGTTAATATCTGGCAGTAGTGTGTATATATAAATATTTCGATGGCTATCTGTTTTCATCTACAAACTAGTTGCTCCCATGGTTGGTAAAGCAAGCCAATGTGTGGCTAGCTACTCAAAAGAAAACCATTATGGAGGATTAGCAATAAGCAGCTCTTTTATTCAAAACCAGCAATAAAGCACCTCTTTGATTGAATATTGACAGATAAACCGGAGTGGTATGTTCTCCAAATAGGGGAGTTTGTCATTGTAAATTAGTGTTTGTCTTCTTAAGGTTGAAAATACTCTTGAAATCATTGACATCAATTTTTTTCTTTCAAATGGACAATATATAGTTCACATTAGGACCTAAGTTATATTCAAAGGCCTGGTTTGCATTACGATCCATCTATATTCAAAGGCCTGATTGTTGGCGCAGATAATCTGGTAGAGACTCTCCAGGGAGATTTTGCGTTGGAAGTTCAGATTCCATATCTGTTATACCGAAATGCATCTCAAGAGGTCAATGGTATATGGTTCTATGATCCACATGAATGTGAAGAGGTTGCAGATCTTTTTAGCAGGTTGGTGAAATATTTTCGCCTGTTTATGCGTTTTTGATGTAATTTTTAGCAGGTTGTTGATGCATTTTTTCTCCTTTTTCAAAGACATCACGTAAATGATGAGTCACCTTAACTTAGAGACACAAATTCACATCTTTTCTTTAGTTTAAGATTCCCTATTCAGCAGCTATTATTACTTAATGGGGGTGGTTTTATTTGTTATAGGATACTTAATGCATTAAATGCATATACCGAGGTGCCCACAAAGTCAATAGGATCTGCTACAAAAAGGTAATTGTTGTCAGTGCCATTTATTCTGAATCAAATAGGTACATAGATCAATAACTCGTGTGAATTAGCTAATCATACTCAACTAACAAGTGGACCAGGTGTATCATTTGTCTAGCTATACTGCTCGATGACAAACATATACTTCCATGGAGTTGTTTCAAAAAAATGAGGTGTAAATGTTGAGTTTTGAATGGTTCTGGAACTGAAACAAAAAATGAATCTGAATGTGTCATGTGTGCTGGTCAATGTGGCTTCTTAAATTTTTTATTTTTTTTTGGTGATATTTCTTCTAGATAAATTGAGATGTCTCACCGTGCATCTTGCATAACTTCTGGTTTTGGCGATTCTAGGAGAAGGATGTTAGAATAGATATTTCAAGTTACTCGAAATGATTTACTCCTGGTACAACTTTTCATTGATTTGCCTTAGTCATACACTACAATTTCACATCTGTTCTGGGATGACATGGCTATTGCAGAGGATTTTTCTTGTTAATATTAGTCTAGACTCATGGATTGATCATCTGTCAACTCTTTGCATACTCTTCGATTTTTCTTTGCACCTTTCTGTAGAGACAGGAGTTTAACTCCATTAATTCGGTTTCTTTTGTAAGAGATCATGAGTACCTTTTGTTCTGTTAACCTTTTTTCAGCAAGTTTAAAGAACAAGAAGCTGTTTCAGTACCAACAGTAATGGATGGTTCCCTAGAGCCATCATCTTCTGCTACCGCAAATGTTGCTGGTGTGCCTGAAGATCAATCTTTCATGAAATTTTTCAATGTATGCTTTTCTCTGCCCTTTTCTCTTTACCTGATCTTGGCTGAACGCTAATTAGATAGCTGTTATTAGACAATTGCAATGCTAGTTGGCATGTCAAGTAAGAGTTAGGTTAGTAAAGTTACTCTTTTCCTTTTTCATACATCCATTATTTCTATCAGGCATCTCCACACATTAGCCATTTGATTGTCTAAATGATGCTTTAGATCTTTTTATTAAATACAACCTATAAAAAACTTGCAATTTACTAGTTTTTGTGTATCCTAGAATGATTCAACAGTTGAGAGAATGGGTGCATTGTTTGACAAATGTAATTTCAATTGCCAAGTTACACTTGCAAAATCAAAAAGTTTGTTAGTGACCATGATAAAGATGGATCATTGGTAATTGTAAAATGAAATGGCTTTGACCTATTTGATTGGAGTTGACAGGATGACTTCAATGATCGAATGAATTTTCTTTAATCGCATTTATTACAAAATTCATATGACAAAAACGAGGTTTGGCTTTTGGTTTTCTTAGATCTTTATTGAAATTTTACACTAGTAACCACGCTAAAAAATTGTGTCCTTTGTCGTATGTTGAGCATTATGTAATTGTTAAGAAATGAATTCCCGTTTATGTCTTGCTGGTATTTCATATTTCCAACTTCCATCTGTAGTTGCAAATCTATTTGATTTCCTTTTTTAGTTTTTTGCTAGCATGATGGAAATGTTAATTTTACCTAATTTTATGATGAAATTTGATGATAGAAATTATATACATGCAGACTCCAATGAGTATTGGGACTTCACCTCACGTAGCAATTCCTCAGCAGCCATACCACTCCTCTCCAACTGTTGTTTCTGCTTATTCACAAAGTGCTATTCTGCCTGCTGTACCATCTGCTCAGGCACCAGCTTCATCTACTACTACCCCTATAATGTCTTTTTTTGAAAACTCCGAATATATCATGAAGCGTACAAATGATCTGGTAAGTCCATCATCTTTTCTTCCCCCACCTTCCCTTCCACTGATTATACCCCCAAGAACTTCATCTGTTCCCACTGCTCCTCTGAATCATCCTGGAAATCTACAACCACCTATTCGAGCACCTATTGTTCAGCCATTTCAACCACCAACAACCCCATCACACCTCACCCGAACTTCTGTTCCTACACCAAATTATGGGCCTGTTATAAGCAGAGAAAAAGTCAGGGAAACAATTCAACTGCTTGTTCAGGTATGTGCTTTTGATTATTTGTCTCTATGTTCTGCAAAAATTCTGGATATCTCTGTGTCTCCATGACAGTAAATGATTGCATCATTTCTTTCATATGTTATCATATATTCTAATATTAATGTTGGTTAGTTAAAGTCTCATTTTAGTGATTTCTTTGCAATTATTACTAGTAGCCATTACAAGCATATTTTTTTACCCTTTGTTCTATGATGCCATAGACATCCATCCATTTGTCCCTCCCTCTCTCCCACCTATGGCTTGCCTATATGCCTTACTCGTCTGTGTGGTATCTGTTCAGAATTTAGACGTGTCCACTTTCATATCTATCAGATTTCTTTATTTAGACCTTGGATTCGAAGGGTGTCTGAAAATAAGTCTTATGAAACATTATTCTTATGGAAGATGTCATCTTTACTTATCCTCACAAATGTCTCATTGATCTTATGGATATAATTTTTTTAGGACGATCAATTCATCGACATCATTTACCAAACACTGAGGACGCGGTTTCATGAATCATGGTGAATCTGGAGAATGCTAATGTTGTTTCAATCTCCTTCCTCAGGATATACTCTGTACATCGTGTAGGTTTCTTTCCACAAACAAACTCGTGATATACTCTATGTATGCATAATGAGGGAAATAACTTGATGTAGGAAAGTAGACTTTGGCAAGTTTCATTGCCATTGTTATTTTGATCCCTGATTGTAAAGGAAGACAAAGACTCTATAACTCAGCAGAGGAAGATGGTGTATTGTGACAAGGAAACATTGGCACATCACTTGGTACGTAGACCTTTTGAACTATATATCCTTTTAACTCAGCACAAATATAATATCGTGAGATAGAGTTTCATTACACATAATCCAAATTCATGTTCACAATCAATATCTGATTCTGGGTTATGGGATGGTATGTCTCACGGAATTATATTCGTGAGACAAGAGTCCTACTCTTACTTACCTTACCCTTTGATAACTTCAAATAGTAGACTTCATGTTATTGTTGATAAAAACAAATTCTGCTACCACCGATTAACTCACATGATGGATTTGATTAGTAGTATGTAAGAATGAGTTGAACAACGTCAAGTATTTCACTATTTCTCCTGAAAGATATGACAAAAAACGAAAAATGCATTTTTTGCACTTTTAAAATGTCTTTTCCCCTATGCTTTAATTTATACTTTTTTTTTATATCTAACCCCCCTCCCCCCCCCCCCCCCCCCAGTGCAAATGTGCACCCAAAAAAAAAGTAGAAATCAAAAGAATTATTGATCAACCGACGCTACCAAACGAATATATATATATTAAAAGAGAATCATTGATAATAATTGTAATATGAATTTTTCCTAACCATGGACATTTTCTGTTTTGGGAAACTGTCATTTAATGCTATTGTAAATGGTGCTTTTTGCAGAAAATCGAAGAGTTTATTTATTTTTTATGTAGTTGTTCCTCATAGGGTTTGTTCTGTCTGAAACAAATTATAGTCTTGGAAAAAGTATAGTCATATAAGTTTCTTTCAAATTGAAAAAAAAAAAATAATAATAATAATAAACCGTCCATTTCCTTTGTATAATGATGAAAAAAATGACGAAAAAAAAACAGAAAATAAGCTTTTCATAATTCAACTCAGATCTCCAACGTTTCTGATTAATGATACAAAAAAATTGTCTTCAACCACAAAAAGAGAGAAATCCTCTTCGTCCCTTAAAATAGGCAAGATCAAGTAATAGAAATGTCTACAGCTCTATATTTCACATTTTGAATAAAAAAAAAAAACCTTATGCTTATTAGAGATCTAAAAATTCAGACATGCATAAAAAATACGAACGCTGCACATCAACCAGTGACTGCAAAACAAATCCCGCACATCCAGTTGGTTTCTCTTTAAATCAGATCTTTAATCAATCAAGTATTATTGCATTAAATTAAATTCATCGGATCTAAGTGAAATATCATGGAAAAATAGGATCATCATATATCTGAAAGCTTTATACGAAAGATTTGAAATGAGAGGGAGGAGTGAATCACAGTGAAAGTATGGAATCTTAAGTACGTAGAAGGTTGGACGGTGGGAGTGAACTCATGAGTAAATTGTATAGATTTTAAAAATTAATAGTTAGGTCAATATACTTAGGCTCCGCTTTTATGATGATGATGATGGGACGTTTCTACCATTATAGATGTAGTGTGACCCTAATGTACCATACTAGATAAAATTTAGTTCTTTTATACCATAAAATATAATAAAATGACTTAAATACCAATAAATTATTGGGAAGTACAATTCACTTTTCACTTTATTGCAATTGATGGGGAATTAATGGCCCCCAACCATCTATCATTCAATCACAATTCACTACACTTTTTGAACGGTCAAAAAATGAAGATTTAAGTAATCTTCGTTCGACATTGATAGAAAATTTTAGTATTTTCATCATCTTCTCAAGAAGTTGGGAAATCTTCGAGGAAGGAAGAGGTGAAGGAAATCTTCGAGGAAGTGGGCTAACAACACACCAGAAATGTCAAACCGCATACAATAGATTAGTGAGTTCGAACACTCAAAGTTTTTTGAAATCGAATTTATGTGATTTTATATCATAAATTGTTTGAATATGTGTTCGAACCCCATCCTCGAAGATTTTTTTTCTTTTTGCGATTTGAAATTGAATTTGTGTGAATTGAAATCAAATTTCTGCGATTTTTACCCTAAATATGCATTTCGAATTTATGTGATCTGCTAATTTGCCATATTTCTTGTTCAAAGAGAGTTGAATTTTGTATTTATGAGAATACATGGATCAAATTTTGAATTTCTGGGCGATTTGTGTATAATTTGAGTAGCCTGGACAATTTGTGTTGTGTTCTACCTAACATTTTACAGAAAATAGGGTTAAACGAAGATTTGAGAAATTGTTCGTTTAACCCTATATTTTAGGGTAATGTACCTTACTCAAACATTTTGCAAAAAATAGGGTTAAATGAAGATTTTGAAAAATATTTGTTTCACCCTGGGGTAATGTTCGCTAGATGAAGATTTTACAGAAAATAGGATTAAATGAAGATTTTGGAAAATCTTTGTTTTAACCCTATATTTTAGGGTAATGTTTGCTCGACGAAGATTTTGCATAACCAATAATCTTCATTTAACCCTCATTTCTTAAAAAGTTCGTTTAACCTTGCAATTGGTTAGAAAATGTTCGATTAACCCTAATATTGGTTAATCAAATATTTTCTAACACATATTCAGTTAAACGAACTTTTTCTAATGTTCGATTAACCAATTTATTAAGAATACTTCGATTAACCCCAATTTTAAAAATTCTTCGTTTAACATTAATTGAGATTCTTTAGGAAAAAAATTATTATTTAAATTTTGGTAATAAGATTTTTATTTGTTTATTTACTTAAGATTTTTTTTATTAATAAATAATTTTGGTATTATTTTGTAGAGAATGTTCGATTAGCCCTAATATTGGTTAATCGAACATTTTCAGTTGTATATGTAGGGTTAACCGAACCTTTTCTAATGTTCGATTTATCAATTTAGTCAAAAAAAACTTCGATAAACCCCAATTTTTAAAAATCTTCGTTTGACATGAACTGAGATTCTTTAGTAAAAAAAATTATTATTTAAATCTTGGTAATAAGATTTTTATTTGTATATTTACTTAATATATTTTTTATTAATAAATAATTTTCCTTTATAATTTTTACATATTTATTGAGAAGTTCGGTAATAAGACATTAATTTGTATATTTACTTTGAATTTTCATATTAACTAATGAATTAATATGATATTTTTTGTATATATTATAATCGATTTGGATTGGGTCTACCCAGCTTGTTAGAGTTGTTTGGCATATATTAACGGGCATACCCGTTTGAGTGTACTAGATGATATAAAGATAGAATTACGGCATATAAGTAGAGATTGTCTCGTTGATTTCTTTAGGACATCTCTCGGGCATTTTCTGAGGTGGGTGGCACAGACAAAGACTTGCAAGATATTTTTGCATGTCCTTATGTCACGTGAGGAGCGTGGACACGATACTCCTAAGGATGAGAGATGGTTCCTTATCGGCAGCATTTAATGTCATGAAGTTAATGCAGCTTTCTTGCCCAAAGAAGGCGAGAATTCCATGTCTCAGCAGCATTTAATGTCATGAAGTTAAATCTTCGAGCGTGGCATTAAACGCTCGACCATCTACTCTTTTTTGCTTTACTTAAGGCATCGACTGCACCTTAGATCTTCGCTGCATTCAAACTTGTCATGTCTTGTCAAAACAACAAAATCGTTAAAAAAAAATTAAGCCAACTTTTCATGTATAAACAAAACAGTATTCTTTGAACTAACTCCAGATAAAAATATCTCTCGAAATCATCACTATCATAATAATATGCAACCATCTGGAAAAGTCCAACCAAATGTGATTTATATTTGGCTAAATTTTGTTGAAGATGAAAATAACATACACCATGAGTTGTCTTTGGGTACGATTCGGTGATGGTATTACTAATACTGACATGTTGATCAGACACAATAAATAGTTGATCTGAGCATCCAAATACGTTACGGACATGTTTCAAAAATCATGTCCAAGATTCATCATTCTCCACATTTTCTATGCCAATTGTCAGAGGAAATTTTTATCTTTTCCATCTTTTGTCACAACCACAAATCCAATACCTTTATATTGACCTTTCAAGTGACAACCATCAACCACAATAACCGGCCTTGAATATCTTTGAAATCCATTTATTGATGCGGCTAATGCAAAAAACACATTTGAATTTTCCATTCTTGTGTGTATCCAAAGTTGTATAAGTCCCCGGATTAGCTTCCTTCAGCACCTTCAAGTAAGATTGAAGCATAGCAAACGATTGTTTCAGATCTCCATATGCAACCCTTATTGCATGATGTTTTGCCCTCAATACAAAACTTATAATTGAGATACAAACCAAGTCGTTTGTTCATTTCTTGAATTATGCCTCTAGACACAAGATTCGAGTTCTTCTTTCTTAGGGTGTCAACGTAGTACTCACCGATCAAGGTAGATGGAAGTCGATGCGGAGCACTACTTTTTAGATCGAGAGAACAACTATGTTGTAAAACACTTTATGAGTTTTTCCAAATCCCATGTTTCTTGTTTATAGTGCGTAAGAAAAGACAGTTTTGTTGGTTGCATCTCACATACCATCTGTGTTTGTTCGAATGATCCACGCGGTATTCAACTTGATTCTCCAAATGGTAAAATCCAACTACATTTTTCAATTCAACCTTACTGGAAAATGTGCCTTCTTTTTGCGATCGTGTGCAGCTAGCTCGCTATGATCAAACTGTGAGGAAGTGAGCCACTCGAATGATGAAATCTTGGGGATAAACCATTCTGGTCTCAGTATGTATGCCAAAAATTGCTCATACGCCTATTGTTGTTCCTAATCCAATGCATTCTCATCATCTTCATCTAACTCAAAGTCATCCCCCTCAATTCCTGGTCCTGTTTCGTCTTTTTCATTGTTCGAATCTATATAAAGATAGACATAATTACAAAAACTGCAACATCAAAATGAACTAAGAATATACATGAAAAACCGTTTTTTTAGTTCATTTTGATGTTGCATTTTTTATAATTATATCTATCTTTATGTAGATCCGAACAATGAAGAAGATGAAATGGAAACAGGAATTGTGGGGATGACTTTAAGTTAAATGAAGATGATGAGAATGCGTTGGATCAAAAGCAACGAAAAGGGTATGAACAATTTTTGACATACATATTGAGACCAGAATGGTTTATCCCCGAGATTCTATCATTTGAGCATTACACTTCCTCACAGTTAGACCATAGCAAGTCAACCGTACACGGTCTGCAAAAGGAACCACCTTTTTCCAATAAGACTGAATTGAAGAATGCAGTTGGGTTTTACCATTTAGAGAATCAAATTGAATACCGTGTAGATCATTCGGACAAACACAGATAGTATGTGAGATGCAACCAACATAATTGTAATTTTTTACTCACTGCAAATGAGAAACATGAAATTTGGAAAACCTCGAAGAGTGTTTTACAACATAGTTGTTCTCTCAATCTGAACAGTAGTGCTCCACGTTGACTTCCATCTACCTTGATCAGTGAGTACTACGCTAAAACACTACGAAATGAGAACTCGAATCTCATGCCCAAGGGTATCATTCAAGATATGAACAAACAATGTGGTTTGAATCTCAATTATAAGTTTGCATTGATGGCAAAACATCATGCAATAAGGATTGCATATGGAGATCTGAAACAGCCGTTTGCTATGTTTCCATCTTACTTGCAGGTGCTGAAGGAAGCTAATACATGGACATATACAGCTTTGGATACACACAAGAATGAAAAATTCAAATACGTGTTTTTGCATTGGCCGCATCCATTAACGAATTTCAAAGATATTCAAGACCAGTTATTGTGGTTGATGGTTGTCAATTGAAAGGTTTATATAAATGTATTGGATTTGTGGTTGTGACAAAAGATGGAAACGATCAAATATTTCTTCTAGTAATTGGCATAGGAAATGTGGAGAATGATGAATCTTGGACATGATTTTTGAAACATGTCTATAACGCATTTGGATGCCCAGATCAGCTATTTATCGTGTCTGATCAACACATTAGTAATACCATCACCGAATCATATCCAGAGACAACTCATGGTCTATGTTGTTTTCATCTTCAACAAAATTTAGTCAAATATAAATCACATTTAGTTGGACTTTTCCAGATGATTGCATATTATTATGATATTGATGATTTCGAGATATTTTTATCCGGAGTCAGTTCAAAGAATACTGTTTTGTTTATATATGAAAAGTTGTCCTAAAAAAATTTCAACGATTTTATTGTTTTGACAGGTACATGACCAGTCTAAATGCAGTGTAGATTTAAGGTACACTCGATACCTTAAGCGAAAAAAGAGCATATGGTCGAACATTAAATGCCACGTTCGAAAATTTAACTTCATGACATCAAATGACGCTAAGACATGGAATTCTCGCCTCATTTGGGAAAAAAAACTGCCTTAGAATCCATAAAAGTGGTACACGAAGACCTTATTTCCATCCTGGGTTGACAGTTTTTGGGAGCTTGTCAATGTATCTTAACAAGATAAGATATTTCCCCCATGGAAAGGTCTCTCATCGATCTACCTGGTCCACTAAGTCCAAAACCCACATATCCACAGTCGTCATTCAGGGTCGACTTAGAATTAAATGTTATACAAAATGAGAATTTTGGAAATCTTCACGACATCATCCCTACTCCGACGAAACTCTCCAACGATAAATCTAGTACGAACATAGGTCACAGTCACGCAACTAGATTCGGCATGGACTCTATAATATACTCCACCTTCAAGTGGATGATGAACCCTAATCGGGTTGAAATCAGAGTCGTCAAATCTTAAACCGGTGATCAGAGCAAACTCTCTTTTCGAGAACCAACAAAGACGACGGTCTCGGCCGATAAGGAACCATCTCTCATCCTCAGGTGTATCGTCCCCACGCTCCTCACGTGACATAAGGACATGCAGAAAAGCCTTGCAAGTCTCTGTTTGTGTCTCCCATCTCATAAAGATGTCCCAAGGAAATCAACGAGACAATCCCTACCTATATGCTGTGATTTTATCTTTATATCATCTAGTATACTCAAAGGGGTATACCCATTAATATATGTCAAGCAACTTTGACAAGCCGGGCAGACCTAATCCAAATCGATTATAATATGTACAAAAATATCATATTAATTTATTAGTTAATATGAAAATTCGAAGTAAATATACAAATTAATGTTTTATTATCAAACTTCTCAAAAAATATCAAATTTCTCAATAAATATATAAAAGTTATAGAGGAAAATTATTTATTAATTAAGTAAATATACAAATAAAAATCTTATTACCAAGATTTAAATAATAATTTTTTTTTACTAAAGAATTTCAGTTTATGTCAAATGAAGCTTTTTAAAAATTGGGGTTTATCAAAGTTTTTTTTTGAATAAATTGGTAAATCGAACATTAGAAAAAGTTTGGTTAACCCTACATATACAACTGAAAATGTTCGATTAACCAGTATTAAGGCTAATCAAATATTTTCTATAAAATAATACCAAAATTATTTATTAATAAAAAAAATCTTAAGTAAATAAGCAAATAAAAATCTTATTACCAAGATTTAAATAATAATTTTTTTCCTAAAGAATCTCAATTTATATCAAACAAAGATTTTTTAAAATTGGGGTTAATCGAAGTATTTTTAATAAATTGGTTAATCAAACATTAGAATAAATTCGTTTAACTGAACATGTGTTAGAAAATATTCAATCAACCAATTGGTTAATCGAATATTTTCTTACCAATTTCAAGGTTAAACGAATTTCTTAAGAAATGAGGGTTAAACGAAGATTATTAGTTATGCAAAATCTTTGTTTAACCCTTAACATATAAAATCTTCGTCTAGCAAACATTACCCTAAAATATACAGTTAAACGAAGATTTTCCAAAATTTTTGTTTAACCCTATTTTCTACAAAATCTTCGTCTAGCGAACATTACCCTAAAATATAGGGTTAAACGAACATTTTCCAAAATCTTCGTTTAACCCTATTTTCTGCAAATTGTTCGAGTAAATTACATTACCTAAAATATAGGGTTAAACTAACATTTTCTAAAATCTTCATTTAACCCTATTTTCTGCAAAATGTTCAAGTAAGGTAGAACACAACACAAATCGCCCAAGCTACTCAAATTATACACAAATTGCCGAGACTACTCAAATTATACACAAATCGTCCAAAAATTCAAAATTCGATCCATATATTCTAATAAATACAAAATTCAAACACTCTTTGAATAAGAAATATAGCAAATCAACATAAATTCGAAATGCATATTTAGGGTAAAAATCGCAGAAATTCGATTTCAATTCGCTCAAATTCGATTTCAAATCGCAGAAAGAAATTTTTTTCGAGGGTGGGGTTCGATCATTCGAACACATATTCAAACAATTTATAATATAAAATCGCAGAAATCCGATTTCAAAAAACTTAGAATGGTTTGAACTCACTAACCTCACTAACTTATTGTATGCGGTTTGACATCTCTGGTGTGTTGTTATTTCACTTCCTCGAAGATTTCCTTCACCAAGATTTTCCAATTTCTTGAGAAGATGATGAAAACTATAAATTTTCTATTAATGCCAAACGAAGATTACTTCATTTTTTACCGTTCAAAAAGTGTAGTGAATTGTGATTGGATGACAGTTGGTTGGGACCATTAATGTCACCATCAATATTTGCAATAAAGTGAAAAATGAATTGTACTTCCCAATAATTTAGTGGTATTTTAAGACCTTTTTGTTATATTTTATGGTATAAAGGATGTAATTTTTATCTAGTATGGTACATTGGGGTCACCTGTATCTATGATGGTAGAATTGTCCGCGCAACCTATTTTATTTATGTAAAGGTATCACCTCATTTTATGTAATATAACTAGAAATTTGGAGATGGATCGATGAAGGAGATAACAAAGGAAAAAGTTTTATTGATCATTTTATTTGGAGGAAATAAACACACAACATTAGCACACTCATTACAAAAACATAAATAGGTCAGTCTGTTACATGCTTAGTTCCTCATGCACGGCCGATGGGCCCACCCAAGTCGTCTACACAAAGACAACATGAAAGTGGCATTGCTGGGACCTCAACCTGCAGACACTGGGAAGCTGACGAGCCCTCTGGTACAGCTGTTCGCTTTGTTGGCCTTGTGGGCCCCTCTGTTGCACCTCTCTCACAGCTTGTCTGATGGCTTCACACCCACATCCCTGTCGATCCACCTCCCTCAGCTGCTGGCAGCATTGGTCCTGGAATTCCCTTGTGTTTGTGCTCACCTCCTCCAATGAGTTTGATCCCCTCCATCGTAAGTAGCTTTGGCACGACCGGAAACGCTGGCCCTGAAGCTGTCGGCTGCACTGGCGCTGTGGGTTGGTGGTGGTGGTGACGGTGGTGGTGTAGGTGGTGGCAGTGGCCAGGGCGACCAGGGCCACCAGGAGGGCGGCTGCAAGGGCTACTTTGACTGCCATCTGTGTGTGTGTTAATGTGAGAGAAGATGATTGGTGTGGTGAGAGGGGTGGAGCTGGGGGTTTATTTATAGGGGTTGTTGAGGGTTTGCATGGCGTTTACGTGGTGCTAGATTACAAGAATATGTGGATCAATTTTGGTACCATTTCGATGTGGAACAAATGTGCAATAATATTTCTCTTGCGTTGCATTAAATATTATTAGAGTGTAAAATTTTAAATTGTTATTATTATATATAATATTGCAAAATATTGATAATGATAGTGGACTATTTATATATATTAGTGTAATATAATAGTAAAAAAAGGGATTAAAAATTAATAAATTTTGTATTCAATTGGGTATTTTATTAAATAAAATAATTAATAAAATAATCATTTAAAGTTTTACGCTTTAGTTTTAATTTTTATTTTTCAATTGACACATCAACATGATTTGGGGCCACGTCAGCTAGGGGAGAGAATGAGATAATACCTAACAGAAAAATGTTAACTGATGTTTTATTTTGAAATCTTAATTTGATAGTTTCCAATATTCTAAACCTTGGATTGATAAAATTTATTTCTCATACCCTGCATTCAGAGTCAACTTGTTTTTTAGGATCTAGATAGATAAATTTCCTTTTTTTTTACTGTCACTTTATACTACATTAAACCAAAAGAATGAATATATTATATACTTCATACTAATTGATAATTAAATCAACTAAAATAAAATCAATAATCAATAGAAAACAAAAGGAAATAATCAAATATGAAGAATTTACCTTAATTTTTTTAAAAATTGGTGTCTACAACGAATATTTTGAGAGTTAGTCTCATGTGCAACTTATGCACACAATACAATTGGGTCGACCCAGATTCATGTGTTTTTTCTTTTTTACTTTTTTTATTCATGTGTTACTTTTATGTTATATTAGTATGACATTAATGTACAAATATCCTTACCTTTATGTAATATTTTAACTTCAAAAAAAAAAAAATTATTTAGCACAAATTTGTACATATATACCTTATGTGATATTACTCATACTTTTATGTGATATTATTTGTACATTTATATTAATATAGTCATACCTTAAGTAATATATAAAAATGTACAACTAACATAACTAAAATGTATGACTATATAACTAAAAGGTATGACTAATATAACTAAAATGTATGAAAGGTATTAATGTTTGTCTAAAAAAATTGTAAAGTATGAAAGTCATAACATAAAAGTATGAATGTTATAACTAAAAGGTATACATATTTTTTCCATAAAATGCAAAAAATAAACTAAGTGTTTTGGCATTCTTTCTAAAGTGCGTGGAGGGCCGTATCAGATCGAATTGACCCAAATTGCACGGATCCTAAATCCATGCACCAGTTGCTAATTAACATAATTAGTTTTTGTGATATTTTGATAGTATTAGATTATAACTAATTAGCATACATATATTTTTTTTTAATAAACATGTAAAATCTCAAAAATACCCCAAATGTTTTAAAAAATCTTAGGGGGAGTAGTGCCCCTTGGACCATATGTAGGTCTATCAATGGATATGGGTGTGATTTAAATTGATGGAATGTTGATGTGGAGGTGAGAGAGTGTTGTAGACATAGTCTAAAATATCGCGATATTTCGATGAAATATCGCGAAAATGAAGGGGTCGATATAAAATAAGGGTGTCAAAAAAAATCGACCAAAATATAGCGATATTTCTCGATATATCGCGAATATATCGTTTTTAACGAAAATATCGCGATATTTTAAGAGCGTGCAGGCCACGCGCCTGATACTGTTCACGCTGATCCTTTTTCTTTTTTAATTTCTTTTTTCTTTTCGTTTTTTCCCTTCTTTTTTCCTTTTTTTCTCACGCTGATTTCCTTTTTTTTTTTCTTTTTTCTTTTCCTTTTTTCTTGTTTTGCTTTTTTTCTTTTTTTTTCTTTTTATGATGTATTTGAAGGATATCGTTTAAAATTGAGTTATTTATTCCTCTCTTTAATTTTTATATATCTATATATTTATTTATAAGTGGAGTAAACAATTACTTTATATAAATTTAATTAAATTATTTACAATAAATTAGTACACTACTATTTAGGTTTCTCTAATAATTTAATTACGTTTAGTTAATTTTTTTGAAATTTAATAAATGGATTATGATGTATATAATATTAATGTATCTTTATATTTATTGTAAATTTATCAGTTTATTTGTAGTTTTAAGTTCAATATATGTATTAATGTTACTTATAATATTATATAAAGTACTAGATATATTTTTCAAATTTTTGCGCAAAAACCGATATATCCACCGATATCGATATATCCGTCAATATATCCGTAAAATCAAGGTACCGATATATCCGTCGATACGGATATTTTAGTCCTTGGTTGTAGATGATCAAATGAATTGAATTTATAATTTAAGAATTGTGAGTGTTTTAAGTGATTATGAGAATTTAATAAATACTTGGGTACTGAGTACTTAAAAAAATATTAGATTTTGATCAGTTTTTCATGTTTCGACAATTTTAACGAACAAACTAACTCAATATGGGGTGGGGTGGGGTGATTATTGTATACTCTAGAAATTTTTAAATTGATTCAAAATGTTCAATTACTAAGTTTATAAATTATGTTAAATTTGTTTTAGGTTTTAGTACTTCATCCTATATATTCAGATTTATTATTAAACTTTTCACATGAATTAAGAAAGATACTGAAAAAATTAATTTCATATTATACTCATATTTAGCGAATAATATCATTTTTAATGATTTTATAGTTTCTAGACTAAAAGGATTAAAGTAAATAAAGGCATATTAGTAAATGAGTAAAACAAATTACTCTATACAAAAAATGAACTATATATTTAAGACATCGAAATGAATTAAAAAAAAAAACACATCAAAAGGAATGGAAACAAACCAATATGAAACATAGGGAGTACTATCTTATAAAACAAAAAAGACATCAATATACCTTACCAATAATGCTTTATCACAATAAGGGATAAAATACCAAAAAAGAAAAGATTACAACATTTTTCTTTTAAATAACCACCAAAAAGCTTATTTGCACTAAATATTTTAGTTTTTGTCATCATATTTGCACATTTTCCTAAACCTACCACTTTGTAAATAAAACAGGGGATATTCAGTGTATTTTAAGTATCTCAATTAGAACTAACCATCAAAACAGAACTCAGATATTATTAGAAATTAGACCATTGGATTCACCTTGTTACTGATTTCAAAAACTGACTTGGAAACTAGAGTTTGTTGCAGCACCAGCAATTCAACATAAATTAATGTTACAAGCTAGTCTAAACAAAAATTTTGCTAGCAACTCATCCACATTCAATTGAGGGATGAGAGAGAGGAGATGACTTGGTTGAAAATGCTAAAAGATTTTACTCAACAACATTAAAATAAGCCTCTCCATGCATGGTTGTAGATCTCATCTAAGATCGATGCCGGTTTTGAGCTTCTGAGAATTAACTGCAAAATGCGCTTGTGGAAAAATATTCAGCTCACTAATCAAGCTGCTTTTACTTTACGTGAACTGGGACGACGAAATAGACTGATCAGATCGTCGAGACCCTGTCAAGAAACATAACAACAATGCTCAAATGGGCTTGAACTGTAGGTTGCGTTTGGATTGAAGGATTTGAAATTCATAGCAGTAAATTAGTTGATGATGATTGGATAGATATGAATTCGAAATCCACCACTTTCGGAACTGTTTTTTAGTAATTTAGGTGGATTTTCAACGCACTCTGATTGAGTAAATTTGAAATACATTCATTTTAAATCACTCTATCCAAACACAACCTAAATCGGCTGTCGAGTGCCCCCTACAAGTGGTAAGTGTAATTAAAAGGGATGGAGAGATGCATACCCTAGTTGTGATAACCAAAAAACTGAAAAGCATAATCAAGTATGATCCAAGAACCAGTAGCAAAAGCAAGTCGAACGTCACACTTGCAACCTGCAGAGAGAGATCATATCATTAGTCCCTTGATATGCATAAAGAATCCATATTTCTTGTTAATTGGATTAGCCAAATATAGAAACTTAAATTACTTAGTTTCCCACAGAAGATATTCTCACAAAGGCAGGCAACTTAGAGGTCAAAATGGATACCTGATATATATGTAACCTGCTGCTCGTTGAATCGTAAAACGTAAACATCCCATCCAGTACCTCCTGCTGAACATTCACCTCAACAGTGTGCTCTTCTAATTCCTAACAATGAATGTCTTTCATGATCAGAATGAGAAGAAGAGGTCAAGAAATGCTGCACGAATGTGCAGTTCATATCCAGAAATATTACTATAGGAATGATAAAGTAGCAAGGCAGTTCAACTAGAAAGGAGCTTTAAGAAATGAGACCAAAAACAGCATAATGTTACAAGTTCAACATTGTATTCATTTATCATCAATATCATTTTATCTTTTTCTATCTGACTCTGACGTGGATGAACAAAATAGAAGATAGTAGTAGTTAATATTCTACAGGGAAAATACCAGAGATTACTTCTAACTCCAACACAAGCATTTGTCTACAAACAGTGACGTTCAGCAATTGTTGACAAAGCCAAAATAGTTCACATTTTTTATTTATCAAAATGAAGATGTTGATATTTAAGAACCTAGAAAAAGTATTTCAAAATACTAATAATAATAATTTAGTGCAAAAAGAAAACCTAATGATGGCGAGGATTGCAAAGCAGCAGAGATCTATCTGATAACTCATACCTTTTTAAGTGCCGTTACAAGAGGGTCGTTCCTTGAAAGAAACGGAGCCATTCGAGGCGTTGTTGACAAATATTCTAGCCATGAACGTATATAAGAAGGACTGGAAGATAAACTACTATCATCTGCAAATATATGTATGTTTTTCCCCTGCTGACCATAAATGTGTCTCTGTAAATAAGAAAAACATAATCATTATATTGTTTGTAATTACATCAATTTCATAAAAAAAGTAATCTGTATTAAAGGAATTCAAATACGAGATCTTACTGCCAGACTTTCAGCAACTAATTTGACACTTTGACTGATTGAAGCTTCATTAACAAAATTTCTGTAGAGAAGACCAAGGTCTGAGAAAATGATACAAAGTTCTATATTTAAAAAAAAAAAAAAAAAAGTGTCTCCCGTTCTAAATTATAACCTGTTATCTGATAGGCTACCAGTACTTTCCAAAAATTCTGGTGCTGCAGAAAGCTCAGATAGTGTTGCTGCTGTAACTCTCAGCCTTGAAAACTGCTCGTGCTCCCATGACACCTACAATACTTGAACAATGTAAGAGTATAACTACAAAAGTTGATGAAGATGACAGAAAATAAAGAAAACTGATATAAAAATCACATAAAACACCTTAAAGCTACATACAGAGAGAAGTTCTTTGTGAGACACCATTAAGAAGGACATCACAGTTTG
Source organism: Scutellaria minor (assembly GCA_954870855.1). Classification (NCBI taxonomy): domain Eukaryota; kingdom Viridiplantae; phylum Streptophyta; class Magnoliopsida; order Lamiales; family Lamiaceae; genus Scutellaria; species Scutellaria minor. Next base: position 10,992,412 of record OX940729.1, read on the forward strand.
AGCGTCGATAAGAAAAACACTAACGAAGAAAAGTGATATGCTACTCTCAATGCACCAAAGAAGAACATTATATTTAGTCTGTTGTAACCACATGCCCTCAGAACATAAATCATTCTTGAAGGAAAATAAGAGGTTATGCATTCAATCATTTTTTCTAAATTTTCTACCCATACTGCAGCTTGCAATGTTATGCATTCATAAAGGGTTTTGGCATGACATAGCCTTCTTTTTCCCTGTACAAGATGAAAAGATTAATCTCATTTCTCTCTATGTGAAAAATTCCAAAGGGGGTTGAAAATTCCAAGTACCCATTTTCTAGAAGTTCTTTTCCTTCATGAAATCCCAGTTGAATTTAATTTAAGAATGTGAACAACTTTCCAATACTGGGTTATTATAAGTTAGGATTCCAGAGCCCAGAAAAAAATGCACCAAATTTTACGTACACAAAGCTGAGGCAGAAGAACATCATCTAGCAAAAGCCATTGACACATACTTTATAGCCAACAAAATCGGCTAACTGATCCCAAAGCATGCAGTTATTAATGAGCACATCTAATTTTTTATTTTTATCTCATCATTTGATGTACCTCCAAACCATACACATTGGGCATAAACTGTTCTAAATGCCAAGAATTTCTAAAAGGAAGTATAAAAGAGTCCTACAGACAAGAGCAGAAATATGTGTGTGTGGGTGTGTGTAATGTTTCAAATTGGCAAAAAACGATAAAAAGCTAATATGACCAAAGAAAGGAACATGAGGCTTGTGCAGGTTATTATTTTTAAGAAATAATTATTGACATCGTTAATTGCTCTCCGACAAACCAGAGACCAGCTCTAGGACAGTCGTAAGTCCTCTGTTCATTAACATCACTAATCCCATCAAGTAACAAAATCATATATGTAGAGCATATGATTTTATATAACACAAAATTGCTACTTACTCTAGGATTAGAGATGTTAATTTTCTTGTGCTTTAAATCAACTTTAAGCCCCAAATCTTCCGATACACTAGAGAAACCCTGCAGAAGAAAGCAAATAAGCCCCGAAAGCATGGCAACTGATCGTAGATGTCTGTTGACTACCCTTTGATACTGGAGGGAGAGGAGAGCTAACCTCAAAGATTTGCTTTATGTAGGCATTTTCTGGAGGTTTGGACACATGAAGCCACAAGTCATTGCTAGATGAGCCAATGCTATTCAAACAGATAGCATAATCAATTGTCTCACGCAAACGCTGATCCAAACTCCGTAGCCACTACACAGAGGTGATGTTAGAAGTTGTTATCATTATGCAACAGCCTTAGCACATCAATATTAGAGATTGGGGAAAATTACTTGAGAATAATCACCTTTTGAGTTCCATTGTAGTTATAAGGTCCCCCAGATGTCAGTGCAAAGAGTAAATTATACCTTCCTCTTGTCTTAGGATTTGCATATAAAATTGAAAACAGTCTAGCTATTTCAAGAAGTGCTACAACACCACTTCCATTGCTGTCACTTCCCACAGACAATGCCTGTCAGAATTAAGATGGCATAAGAATCTGGCCTATAAATGAAACAATAAAATTCAACTGAAAGTCATTAACTGGTGCAGCCCCAAATGTGTCATACGATGCCACAATAGCTATGGTTGGAAGTTGGTTTGAATCTCCATCAGCCTTCAATCCTGGAAGCCACCCCTGACATAGCATAAAATTGAAAAACTTATGGATATATTCAAGGCAACAAGACAAACTTTGATTCGTTGAGATCGTACAGATGGCCAAAATATTTTATAAAACCAATGCGGTAAATTTGATTGTGAAACCATGTCTTGCAGAACGCAGAGTAATGGGAGCTCAAAGCCAAAGACTTAGTAACTCTAACAGAAAGTAAAAGGCAAAACTTGAACCTGAATATTTAAAATGGTGGGTGACGCAATTTTCCTGGGCTCTGGTGCAGCAACTACGAGCTTGTATCTGAAACATTTTGGATGAAGAATAAACTACAGTAAGGCTTTTGCAAAATGGCATCTCATACCAATGGCAATGGCTGATTCAAACAGCATGATAATGTATCACGAAATACCAAAAGGATCAGCAGTAAAACAAGGCCGTTTGGCACAATATATGATGCCATCAAGAACTAAGAAAATCAGGGTTGATTTACCCACAAATGGGCAATATTCAAGATAAATGTAAACATTTAGCTAGAACACAATATAACAGCATATTTTATAAAATTAAATGGTTATAAATATGTTAAACTAGCTAAACAACAGAGTTAAATTTGCCACAAGGTTGCCTCAAATCACCATTGAAAACCAGTAAGATTTGATTCTTTAGCCTTTCACTACACAGGTGGACAAAAATGAGATGATTCGATTCAATCACGTAAGAAAATCATAGGCAACGAAAATAAAGTATCATTGCAATCATAGCATAATCACGGTCCTGATGTTCATAGTGAGACAGACACCATAGATGGCCACAGAAAGCATGTGATATTATTGGGAGCATAATAAGTGTGGCTGCATAAGTATGTACAATATGGTAAACTTGACTTATTACACGCAATAAACAGCCAAAAACAATTTGCAGCAGAACTTTTTAAGGACAAGGCAACGCTGAAAAGGCTAAGGTGGTAGTTCCAGAATCGCTTTTGGATATATATACACGAATGGTGGACTGCCAAAAAAGATTGAGTGGACTACTTTCTTACTAACCATAATATGCCAGAGACAAAGAGATATTAGATTTTTGTAAGATATTAAAGATCTAGCATCGACTTACCCGCCAGTTGTGGCAGTTGCTGGCTGACCAGTAGCATCATTCTTCTTGATATCAGCTAGCATAGCATGAACATGTTCATCCTCAAAACCAAAGTAAACAGGATACTGAAACATGGACATGACGTTATCATGAAAAAAGGTTTTTAAAAAAAAGAAGAAGCCAGATATACAATTGCAGTCACGGAATTAAGTGTTTGAGGAACAAATGAAACAAGTAAGACTTTCTGAGTTCCATTTCAAATCCAAATGAGCCTGATGCTGGCCAAAATCAGCACATAGAACAACATACCAATCCTTGTATCCATAGAAGCATTTATATGAATCAAAGATCTACATTTTCACTATTCTCTTTGTTAGAGGACTTGGGAACAAATATGAATTACAATTGGTACACAGAATATTAACAAAAAATTAGTTGATTAGACTGCACTTTCAATTGTATGATTGCAGCAATATTGTCATTGACTGTATTCACAAAAGGGAACACAATCTTTTTCTTACAGGGATGTTTGCATGTATAAGCATCCGTTCCACTGCAATTAATACTTCCTTCACAAGGTCTTTTGCAGAATCATGATCAGCTACACCACCACTATCTGTATACTGTGGACTAAAAACTTCGGGAAGTAAAAGTAATAATCCACCTAGTGGCCTCCTCTGTCCAATATATTCTGCAAAATATTCCAACAGAAAAGTTGGTTTGATAGTTGTGATAAGAGGTAAAACCATATAACTGAATCTAAATCAGACCACGGCAATCAAAACTGAACACAACCATTAGCAAATCAAACTGTAGATCACTCAGTCATATTAAGTGGCAAAATTAGAAACTAGATGTATTTAGGAGGAAATTTTAAAGTTTGAAGGAGGTATCTGGAGGAATCCAAAGTTGAGAAGAAAGGCACTTCTCCTAACCAAAAGAGAAGAGGTTAACCAAAAGAAGATGTAGAGAGAAATCAGAAAAGCGGACTTTTGATATGATAATCCCCAAATTTGACGAAACATATGCAAATGAATGTGACCAGAAATACGTTTAACATACATACCAGATTAGAAGAAAAAACCAATGAGCAGGTCCAACTAGCAGTCAAAGCAATGCATTAAGATACAAAGGTGAAAAAAATTGGAATAAGATGGTGATCCTTCAGAAATAACAACTTTGGGGTAATAAAAAACAAGAAGATGGAATCACATGAGTTGAGAAACTCAATACATTTTTCCGTTACAAGTACTTTGGGAGTTCAATATAAAAGCTCCCCTAGAACTCAAAAGGACTATGTTTGCATTCCTAAGAAGTATAATATTTGAGAACATTGTTTGTAATGCTAGATGGGTAATATTTATATGATGGCGTGTTTCCATGGTTGGTTGAACTTTTATCCACTAAAATGCTAGTTAAAACGCCAACTGCTGCCACTCGTGGAAACTGAATACAAAAGATTGCACCATATTGTATAGAAATACTCTGGTACTAAATAGGCAAACACTGCTGAACGAACAAATAAAGCTTCTGTACTGGTCTACTAGGCTGCATATAGGATCTTCAAGTTAGAATTTCTCAACTAAATCTTCAAAAGAAACAACAATCAAACAGACGCATCTAAACTATACACAAATGATTCCTGATCAGATCACAAATTTTGGCAAACAAAATAATATGCAACTATCAATCCCACAATCCAATAACTTATGCTCTATTTTCTCTCATTTACTGACAATTTCTTCTAATATCCTACAATCCTAGGTTTAACCTCATTTGCTTTTCCTTTAACGTACTCCTAGCCCCTGGGTATTTAAAAAAATAAAATCACCCCCTCTGACAATTTGGGATAAAAGGGGTGGGAGGCAGGCCCCTAGACATCCTCTTAGTTAAAGCAAGCCAAGACCTACATGTCTAATGAGGGTAGGTACACACTCAACTTTGTCAGGGCAATATGGAGAAATACGCCTCAAAATAAAAAATCCAGTCACACGGTGCTACATTATCTCTCATTAATGACTTGTAAAATTTACTAAATCCTCAAGGAGTCTCCCAGATACATGTGAGTTCAAAAAAGCTAGACAATCTCATTAGCTTTAAACTCCATCAAAGATATCATTTATGCAAACATGAAAATTTGTTCCATAATGATTAAGGCGTTGAAGTTAAATTCATTTAAACACACACACTAAAACCACACCAAATTACTAAATCGGCATGATGGCAGCTAGCTTTCACAATTGAAACCAATTAAAAAATAAATACAAAGTAGTGCCTGGAAATCTTAAAAATAACTCTTATCTTACAATTGTCTTATTGCAAACATGTTCATCATAATACAGGGTCAAAATTAAAAAAGTTCGAATTTTTGCCTATATATATATATGAAAGAAAAAAAATTCCAGACAATGTAATCCAGGATATAAACTCAGGCCCAGCAGAAATTAGAACATTAATTCACGACCAACAAGACAGGATATTGGCAGTGCAATTACTTCGATCCAAAAGATAAATTGTGGCATAATTGCATATAAATAATGACCTTTACTTTAGTGCAACTTTAACCAAACTTTTGGGATTTTACAAGCACAACTTTAGTTATACCTTGCAATCGAAACACTGATAAATTTATTGGCAACATGTTGTGTGTTCGAAACTTATACAACTCACCAGTCAAACTAACATAGATAGTATGACGTATGAGTTGTAATTAGAGCTAGACATGATCATACGTACACTAAAAAGTTTGATCACTGATTCGAGTTGCAAGGTATAATTAAAGTCATGCCCTTTCTTCGCCATATCCCAAAAGTTTGGTGAAATTTGCAACTAAGGCGAATGTCAAGAATTTCTTTTTTTTAGAAATGGAAACATTTCAACTTGTCAGTTACAAGTAGTAGAGGTTAAATGAGAAGGTGGAGATCTAGAAAGCATTGTGCCATGTTCAATATTAGAAATTTTTCTCTCTTTTTACCTATTGAACTGGACTAATTCAAATGGTTGATTAATATATTCACGGTGATGTGAATATATGCATTTCCTAAATTACATTGTTTTCTAAGTGTTCCTTTCCTTTCTATTTCCACTTTCCTGATTTAAAATGAAAGATATACATATAATCAATGTACAAAAGCCTGTTCGCATGATTGTGTACATGAACCAGCCGTTTACATAATCAAGAAAACAGATTACAAGCATGGGGGAGGGGGGGGGGGGGATTTCAAGCAAAAACATGGAAAAGCAAGAAACATATAATCTCCCTTGAGAATTCTGCTGTTATTTCAGAAATTAAACCAATTGCAGTTCCTATACAGGATAAATTCCAACCAAAGAGAGTTGCAGCCTTGCAGGCATTTGCCACATAGTTCCAAGTCTCACAGAATGAAAGAAATCCATTTTAGCTTCATGATTCTCGCATAGTTTGTCTAATAGAAATACTATTATACCTAGAAATCCAAGTTCACACTATAAAATATTAAATCACCAAAGTCGAACAGGTAGCAAGCTATTTTCAGTCTGGCTCACAATCTACCCTAATTTGAAATGACCCTCATAAATTCTGATAGAAACACAATAAAAAGATCTTATGTTGAAATTTGAGCTTAATATCAGCTGGCATCAACATCCTTGCCGTGATTTTAAGACCAAAGTCTCAGAATGATAAGTTTTCTGTACTGAGTAAACTTTTCTTCTCCTAAAACAAAATTAAACATAGAACATGTTTGAATACATTTCCCTCAAAAAAAAAAAATTCTTCCTTTTCTCCAAAATACACACATTCCCCTACTATTCCACTGCAGTTTCTTTTTCATTCACAAAACCAATATACTAAAAGTCAGTACCTTCCCCTGTAACATCTCAAAACAAGTTCAAGCATTGTCAAACTGATAGCTGCAGTTCCTGCTCAGATCCACAAGCTTACTAAGTTCAATTTTTACACTTTTTCACATGATTAATCCTTGAAAACTAATGAAAGAAGCAATTAGATAAAACGATATCCAATATCACCACTTCGTGAACACAAGACTATAACAGAAAGCCTACCAACTCAGAATATTGTTTTAAACATCAAAAGGTTATATGTAACCTCAAGCAACGCCTGATTCTACAATATACGATAGTTGATAAAAGAATATTTTCTGTATGGACACTGATAAATTAACTTCTAAACCAGTTCCTACTCCAACAGAGTTCAAAAAAACAAAACGAAGAAGATAAAGAAATCAAGCGACCTTTGATGAAGGTGAGATTCAATTCGCGAACGGGAAGGATAAGAACAGTGCGGGACAGATCAACGGCGGCGCTGGCAGAGGAGAAAAACAGAGAAGAGCCGGCGTGATGGTTGAGAGCGGCAAGACGGGATCCAAACGGCACGCCGGCGATGTCGTATTGAACAAGGCGGTAGACATCGACCACCGTGACGGCGTCGCAGAGCTCCGCGCACGCCATGACTATGATAAGCAGTGTAATGACGGAGGAATAAACCGGCTCCACGAACAGTGAAGGCGGCGATTTCTGCATTTTCGCCATTGGAGTGGGAGACTGGGAGTAGACTCAGTAGAGAGAGAGAGAGAGTTGAAACTTTGATCTGAACCACTGCAACTTTAGTACTTCACTTTTGGATTCTTTGCCTAAATTTTTTATTTTTTTTTTTAAAGAAATTACTTTTTCTTATTTATCTACCTAAAGTCAATAATTATTCAGGGGTTTAACGATAACTATTATTTAAATATTTTGAATAATTATTTGTTAGATGGTGTGTTGCCTATTGTTGTACAATCATAACAAAAAAGATTAAGAGATAGAGTTCACTCAATTGATTAAAGTTGAGGGTTTAATCAAATCTGACATTTATTTATTCAAAAATAATATATTATGTCGCGTTTACTACATTGTTAATATGTTTACTACGGAATTTTGAATTATCAACTTTATTTAGTTTGGTGCTTGTCAACTTCCATTTCTACTTTTTTAAAATGATATATATGGTTGCTGTTTATCTTTTTAGGTGATAAAATTTCAATCTAGTGATTTTTATTGTGTATCTCATATATATATATATATATATATATATATATATATATATATATATATATATATACAGGTGATAATTTGCCTTATTATTAGATGGATATAATTAAATTAGAAGTGAAGAAGATCTAGTAATTTTGGGATGTTAGTTATAATAATTACAAATTTATTTTTTTGTTTTTAAATCAAATTAATGTCTATCAATAGTATGGAGCTATATTCCAAAAATACTAAACACGCCCCATTTTTTAAAAATAAACGATATAAAAATATATATTATGGGATACATTTAGTATTTTTTGAGTTGAATAACTTCACCCTTATCAATAATGAGTCTTAGTGTCCCTTGGGGCATAACTCAATGGTAGACGAGAGAGTTGCTAGTTATGTTAGATATTATTAGTGTGGGTTCAAATTTTAAGGAGAACAATTTTTTTTTTCCGAAATGGAACATTGTTGGTGATATCAGTGGACTCAACCTCAAACAAAGTCATTAAATGACAGATCTCCCAATTTATATGATATTAATTTTGAAAGATCAGAATGTTATTATCAAATTAGTTAGATGTAAATCTCGAATTGTAATAATAATAATAATATTGTCCTCAATTTGTTGAATGTTAAAACCAATAACTTTTATGAGCTAATATTGTTTCTAGCTCCAACCTTATGTGTGTAAAAATATCTTACAACATGACAATTCATGTATAATTTGACTCTAATTAATTGATATTGATTTGCATCCCTAAATAGTTGAGTCTAATTATGTTTAGTTAATAAAAGTAATTGATTGCAACATGTTGAGGACCAAAACAATAGTTTTTCTTAATATAGCGTTGTAAAAGTGTTTTCCAAAATTTGTAAGAAAAAAATCAATTTTGAAAAATATGCACCAGTGAAAGTGTTGGAACCGACCGAAAAACCCAATGGACCAATCTAAAGGATTAAAATCATTTTTTTCTAATTTTAAATTTATATTTTAGAGCATGGAATATTATATTTTATCTTAAAAAGAACATTATAATTAAAATATCTTGCCTAATTACAGTAACAAGAATCTCTTGAGATGTTAATTATGATAAGCTTTGTATTTATGCTTAATAGATAAAAAGAGGTTGTCAAAACGTATTTAATAAAAAAAATGTTTTTTTAATTTTTTTTTTTAAAACAACTCATAGAGACTTTAAATCTTAAAAGATTTAAAAGAAACACCAAAAACTTTGTAATGTATAGATTCATTTAAACATACTTACATTAAGATAATTTATTATATTAGATTGTATTATGGCAAACTAAAATTTTTCTTCAGTACGACTTTTTTATAGACCTCTTGTATTTAAAAAGAAAAAAAGAAAACATTAATATAGAAAGAAAATGAATGATAAAAGATTAGGTTGGACGCTTGATTGACGCTCACAGTAAGGTGCTAAGTTGGATTAACAAATGATGATTAGGTTAAAAACACAAAAACTCATGTGTCGCATCATGCGGCTGTTGAAAAAACGCATATTTATAATAGTAAAACGTATACTTATAGTTGTAAAATACATACTTATATAACTCGTATTTATAGCTGTAAAACATATATTTGTAACTGAAAAATACATACTTACATTTGTAAAAGACATACTTGAATCTCATTGCATACGAGATGGTTTTATAAGAGACCAACCAAGGATGAAAATTTCGGCACTTGTAAAAGACATACTTGAATCTCATTGCATGCGAGATGGTTTTATAAGAGACCTACCAAGGATGAAAATTTCGGTTTCGATGGAAATATCGGTATTTACGTTTTACAAAAATATTGTGAAAATATCGGTATTTACGTTTTACAAAAATATTGTAAAAATATCGGTATCGGTAGAAATATCTGTACATAAATTTATCGATATTTTTCCGATATTTAATGATATTTATCTATATATCCCAACATTCCACCAATATTTACCGATATTTTATTTCACGGATTTTCATATAATTTATATCATAAAACCAATATTTCACGGATTTTCATTTAATTTATATCATATTTTCATTTAATTTATATCATAAAACCACCGATATCGAAATCGATACCGATATTTCCCCACTATTTCGCCTATTTACTACCACTATTTCGCCTATTTACTACAAATGGTAGGATGAAGTTACCGATAATGAAATCGATATTTCCCCAATATTTCACCTATACCATGAAGTCACCGATATTGAAATCAATATTTTGACAATTTTACCAATTTTTGACAAAATTTCTCGTTTCTTTACCGGTTATGTGGAAAAATAAAAATATCGAAGGTATATCGATTGCACCCCATTTTTGTATCGGCCACGTGAATAAATAGAAATATGGAGAAATATCGCAGATATTTCTGAATATTTTCATCGATGGTGTAACACTCCACACAATCATAAATTTCAAGTTTCAATAGGATGAGTGTGTGTTCAAATAGGTAACCTTATATATTAATTGTACTAATTCACCAGAGTCAAATTCTCATTACAGAAGTCTGATGAGGTGAGCCTCACAATATCCACAATAACCTTACCACAAACGACTCAAAAACTAGAGTTCATCACCTATTTATATCTTAATTACACTACCTAACCACAAACGACTCAAAAACTAGAGTTCATCACCTATTTATATCCAGGCAATGTTGTATAGTCGCTGATTATTTTGTAATAAATGGACACTCGATCACGCTCTCGAAATTACTATCAAGGCCAAACCTGATTTCACGAATAAATGGAGTTCCTGTTATTTATCCATAACATTAGCAACAATAGATCTGACATTGCTGATTTCACGAATAAATGGAGTTCCTGTTATTTATCCATAACATTGGTAACAATAGATCTGACATTGCTGAGCTGGCAACAATAGATCTAACATTGCTGAGCTGATGGAGTTCCATAGACTCTTCTGTTACAGTTTATCTCTGCGAAAACGGAGCAGACACTGGAGTTCCATAGACACTTCTGTTACAGTTTATCTCTGCGAAACGGAGCAGACACTGGAGTTCCATAGACACTTCTGTTACAGTTTATCTCTGCGAAACGGAGCAGACACTTCTGTTACAGTTTATCTCTGCGAAAACGGAGCAGTCTTAATCAATCCAGAGGTGTCCAATTTATCCATAACATTGGCAACAATAGATCTAACATGGCAGCTGATGGAGTTCCATAGCCACTTCTGTGTCCAATTTATCCATAACATTGGCAACAATAGATCGGGGTTCCATAGGCACTTCTGTTACCGTTTATCTCTCGAAAACTGGGACAGTCTTAATCAATCCAGAGGTGTCCAATTTATCCATAACATTGTCAACAATAGATCTGACATTGCTGAGTTGTAATCATTTATCGGTTGGTATGTTGAAATCTGTGGGAAAAAACAATAAAACATTTAAAACAAAAAACCTAGCAATTAAATTATTTTTTACCTGGCGTGCTTGAGCAATTAAATTATTTTTTACCTGGCGGTAGTTCTTGAACTATATACAGAGCCGATGTGGAGTAGTTTTTTGGACTCAAACCAATTTTGCGTCCATGTTCTTTCCACTGATAGCTCCAAAAACAAAAGTTGTTATCATCTGCAATCTCAAAGATTCGGCCATACATATGCCAAATCTTCGATAAGATCATCTATGTCGTATATCAAACAACTCCAAAACAAATTAAAATAGAAAGAAAGACACTTTTATTTTGATAGAAAGAAAGACACTTTTATTTTGAAACTTATCTACTTTGAAACAAAACAAATACCTCTTCTTCGAGATAAAAAAATAAAAAGGTTTGTCCAGATAAGCTGTGTCGTAATAAAACCACTAACCAACAAAACAAATACCTCTTCTTCGAGATCAAAAAAGTAAAAAGGCTTGTCCAGATAAGCTGTGTTGTAACAAAACCACTAACCAGTAAAAAAATGTATAACAAAACCATTGTGCAGACTGACCAGTAAAGAAATGTATAACAAAACCACGAGTTAGGAGCAAGAAAGTAAAGAAATGTATAACAAAACTGCGAGTTGGGAGTAAGAATGAAAATTTCGGACTAAACCACGAGCTGGGAACAAGAAAGTAAAGAAATGTATAACAAAACCACTGAGTTGGGAGTAAGAATGAAAATTTCGATTTTGATGAAAATATCGGTATTTAAGTTTTACAGAAATATCATGAAAATGAGTTGGGAGTAAGAATGAAAATTTCGGTTTTGATGAAAATATCGGTATTTAAGTTTTACAGAAATATCATGAAAATATCGGTATCGGTAGAAATATTGGTACATTAATTTATTGATATTTTTTCAATATTTAATGATATTTATCTATATTTCCCAACCTTCCACCAATATTTACCAATATTTCCATGATATTTCACGATTTTCATATAATTTATATCATAAAACCACCGATATCGAAATCGATACCGATATTTTCCCTATATTTTACTTATTTTCCTACAAATTGTAGGTTGAAGTCACCGATATTAAAATTGATATTTCGTCGATATTTTTCCAATATTTCACCTATTTTCCCACAAATTATACCATGAATTCACCGATATTGAAATCCATATTTCGTTGATTTTTTGATAAAATTTTTAGTTTCTTTACCGATTGTGTGGAAAAATGAAAATATCGATCTATATTGAAATCGATATTTCATCGATATTTTACCAATATTTTAACAAAATTTCTCATTTCTTTATCGGTTTTGTGAATAAATGATGTTGTAATATATATACATATACATATTTCCTTGTATTTTAAGGTTTCCTTTATATAGCTAGGTTTTCCATATAGGATTAGATTGTAACCTAGGTTTTACTCCCTATATATATGGGAGTCTTTTTACTTGTTAATATACAATACATTACTTTCTATCTCTATAACATGGTATCAGAGCAGGATATTTTTCTGCCTAAATCAAAAAAAAATTTGCGTCTCACTGTTCATCGTGTTCACCGCACACTTTGTTCATTTCGTTGTCACTGTTCACAGCGCTACTGTTCACTGCGCTATTCTGAAATTTTCTGAATTTATTCTATTATGTCTACTTCAGATTCTACACCTAAGATAGGGACCATAATTAAATTGAATGGTTCCAATTATTTGCTATGGTTTTGTGCTTTTCTTTTGTTTTTGGGATCTCAAAAGAAGAAAGATCATGTTCTCTCTGCCCCACCTGCTACTATAGATAAGCAATATGATATATGGACTGCTGATTATTGTGTTGTTATGACTTGGCTTCTTAATGGCATGGATGAATCGGTCAGTAAGAATATTATGTTTTTGGAAACTGCCAAAGCTATGTGGGATGCCTTACGGGAGATGTATTCTAATGATAAGAATGTTTCTCACGTGTTTGAGTTATATGAGAAATGTTTTTCTCATACTCAAGAGGGTCAGACGGTCAACGACTACTTCTCCACTCTTAAGGGAATTGCTGATGAAATTCTAGTTTATCATCTCTTATCTTGTGATGCTGCGACAAGGAAGACTCAATGGGAGGAATTTATGGTGGCAAAGTTCTTATCCGGTTTGGATGCTAATCTTTAGCCAATTCGAGATAACTTATCGTCTAGTGATAACATTCCCACATTATCTAATCCTCTATCTCGTGTGCTTCGGGTCACAACTGGTCGTACTGATGCTAGCTTTTCTAACACGTCTGCCATGTCTGCTCGAGGTCGAGGTCGTAGTAGTGGTCATGGTCGGGGTCGGGATCGTAGCAATGATTCCATCAAAGTTGATCGGTTATGTGATCACTATGGTCGTTCTAATCATGTTTCAAAAAAATGTTGGAAGAAGTTTGACAAACCTGATTGGGCCAACAAGACATCTATTGAGCCGACCTCATCATCCACTGCTGACATAGGCAATTCCTCTAATACTACTGTCTCCACCACTGTAGGTGCATCTGTTGTGTCTCATGGTAAGTCTTGGATGTTGGATTCTGGTGCTTCTGCCCACATCACTGGTACCAAATCATTATTCACTTCATTTTCTTCTTTGTCGTTAGCTCCTGTTCGTCTTGCTGATGACACTTATTCTCTGATAATGGGCACTGGTGTTGTCAAACCTACTACCAATATCACTCTTGATAATATTCTCTTTGCTCCTAAATTTCCTGTTAGTTTGTTGTCGATTAGTCATCTCACAAAAGCTCACAACTGTTCTGTCACTTTTTATCCCTCTTATTGTGTCTTTCAGGACCTACAGACGAAGAGGACGATTGGTGGAGGACATGAGCGTGCTGGTCTCTACTACTTGGATTCTGTTGCACCTGTATCTTCTCGTGATCTCTCCGCAACCGTGTCTCCATATCAGTGGCATTGTCGTCTTGGTCACCCCTCTTCTTCGTCTCTTAAAAGTTTAGTTCCTGTTGAGTGTACTGATTTTCAGTGTGAGTCGTGTGAGTTGGGCAAACACCATCGCACATCTTTTCCTTCTAGAGTCGATGAATGTAGTTCATTTTCTTTTGAGCTAGTTCATTGTGATGTTTGGGGTCCAAGTCGAGTTGAGTCTAGAGGAGGTTTCAAGTATCTTCTTATCTTTGTTGATGATTATTCCCGCATGACGTGGTTATATTTACTCAAACAACGATCTGAGATCTCTACTGTTCTCAAGTCTTTTTATCATGAAATAAAAACACAATATTTTGTTGATTTACGAATTTTACGTACTGATAATGCTCTTGAATTTACGCAAACCTCAATTTCATCTTTTTGTGTTTCTCATGGTATAATTCATTAAACTTCTTGTTCTTATACTTCCCAACAAAATGGGGTCACTGAACGCAAACATCGCCATATTTTAGATGTTGCCCGTACTCTTTTCTCTCATATACATGTCCCTAAACAATTATGGTGTGATGTTGTTCTTACTGCTTGTTTTCTCATTAATAGAATGCCATTTATTGTCTTGCATGATGATATCCCATTTACCTGTCTTCATCCTGATAAACCCCTTTACCCTGTTCCTCCTCGCATACTTGGGTGTGTGTGCTTTGTTCATAATTTCACTCCAGGGTTGGATAAGTTGTCACCTCGTGCTATTAAATACATATTTCTTGGATATTCTCATACACAAAAAGGATATCATTGTCTTGATCCTCTAACCAAACGTCATTACACTTGTGCTGATGTTACGTTTTTTAAGTCTATAACACCCAAAATAAATCGCAATAGTGTATTGAGATTTCTTAATCCAAAATTAATTTGTATCTTGCCAACTCATTTATTTCTCTTTCCATATTGTTGACAACTCAAGTATTTAATTTTCTCTCTCCATGATAAGATGCCATGTAACCTAGGCTACATTATGATTCAATTTGACAAAGTAGGAAATGATCAACATTAATGTGCAAAAGAGTTGGAAGAAGGACAAAGGAAAAATAAGTACAAACATTTATTTCATTCTCTCTCTCTCCCTCACGAACTCTCTCTGTAGCTTTTTCTTTCTTTCTTTCTCAAGTTTTGTCACCGTCACAACCACCAACAACTACCACCATTTTGCCGCTGCCGATCGTTACTTTTCCGGTAAGAAGATTCGGATCGAAAGATAGAACTCAACGGCCCCATGACAAGTACAGACTCGGTTCGGCTATCGGTGCCACCATCGTCGTGCATGGGCAACGTAAAGGGGGCTGCCGTTTTTCTCCTAAATACGTAGCAGATTTCTTTCGAGACGCCGTTTGTCCGAGGTGGGGGTAATTTTCTAGTTTTCACGTTTAAGTTTCAAAGTGAATTTGATGTGAAGTATACGTATATGAAATGTGTGTTCTTTAAATGTTGTGTTTTACGCCTTTCTACGTGACATAGATGGATTGATACTATTGAAAAATGAGAACTTGATTATGTGATTAAAATGTTTTCCAGGGTGGTTTTTGAACCACAATAACGTTTTCTAGGGTGGTTTTTGAACCACAAAAATGCTTTCCAGGGTGGCTAAAGAGCCACAACGGCTGAGGACCGCACCAGGGTGGTTTAAGAACCACAAAAATATTTTCCAGGGTGGCTAAAGAGCCACAAAAATGTTTTCTACGGTGGCTCAGAACCGTATTTTCAAAGGCGGCCTCAAAACCGCAATTATGTGCTATTGAATGAAATGTTTATATCTTTCTTGGTATTATTAGTTACTCACGAAACCCACCCCACTGAGTGTCTTTTGCACTCACCCCTTTTTATGTTTAAAATATTTACAGTTTAAGAAATTCTTAAGAATGAAGCGCAAGCAGTGGATACGGGTAACCGATGTTCTAAAGTCTTCAAAAGAATTTTATTTATGATGTTTTGTTGTATGAATTTTGTACGTAACGCCTTAGTCAAGAATTTCCCTTATTAAAAAAAATGGGGCGTTACAGGTGGTATCAGAACGGGTCTACGATTCTGTAGACTTGCTAAAATATTTTGTTTTCAAAGAAAAATCTTTTACCCAATGCAAATCTGAAGAGATGTAAAAAAAAACTTTTGTTTGAAAAAAAAATTTATTAGCTACCGACATTCACTTCTACCCTGGCGCTCGGTTTCGCTAAGGTATGCTATGTTATGATGACAGACGAATGATAGAGAAGTCTATTGAGGTTATTATTTGATTTGTGGAATAATGTTTTAGGCGTTTATTTGTTTGAGCTTTAAGTATGAGATGATGTTTAAGAGGTGATTTCGCTATGAAAACTTACGTAAGATTGTGTATGGAAGATGGTTAGGCCTAGGGTTATTGCTAGAAAAATGATAAAGTAGATACAGAAGTTTTAGAGGTTAGTATACTCTCAGGAAGAACTATAACATGTCGAACGTACCAATCGTTTTGAAAAGAAAATTTTTACGGCTGACTTGCATGTTTTGGAGATGAAAGACTTCAACGTAATTTTAAGAATGGACTGGCTCAAAACTAACCACGTTGTAATTAAGTGTCGTGAGAGAGAAATCCTCTTTCAATTACCCGAACACGAAAGAAATATCTTCCTCGGAATGCGAACCGGTATGACCCACGAGTGTTGTCAGCTATGCAGACGACCAAAATGCTTGAAAGGAAATTACAAGGCTCTATTGGTCAATGTGAAAATAATCTCGAACCGGAGTCAGACCCGACCAACAGGGTGCTGATAGTGAAGAAATATGATGATGTCTTTTCGAAAGAATTGTCAGGCCTTCCGCCCAATAGACAAGTCGAATTCTACATCGACTTAGTACCGGATCAATACCAGTGCCGAAAGCACCATATCGCATGATGTCGAAAGAAGTGCAGAAGCTAAAAGCTAAAAGCTCGGCTACAAGAAGTCATCCTGAGAAGCTCCAGTATTGTTCGTGAAAAAGAAGGATTGGACTTTTCGGATGCGCGTAAATTATCGTGAGCTGAACAAGAGAACTATCAAGAACAAATATCCATTGTCACGAATTTGAGACTTATCCGATCAAACAAGAGACGCAAACATACTCTCAAAAAATTGATTTGAGATTCGGATATCATCAAGTGAAGAATAAAAAGGAAGATGTATCCAAGACGGCTATTAGAACAAGAATCATGTCTCGAGGCCGACCCTGCAGGATTTTACAACTAGTTAAGGAGCCCCACAGGCAAGCCGAGGAACCCACGAGCAAGGCGATGACGGAATGATAGGTAACCTGAACACTGTATTAAAAGGCCTAGCGGAATAGTTGGATGCGGCACGAACAACATCAGCCCATCAACATCAAGAAGTGAGGTGAATCAAGAAATCTAATAATTTTGACATTTTAACCCATCAACTTTCAACGGAAAGGGGAACCTGCGGATGCTGAAGAGTGGTTGAGAAACTTGGGCAAACTTTTCGATAACCTCACTTGTGCCGACGCGCAAAAGATTTCATGTGCTAATGTAACAAGGGTGGTAGCCTACGCCTCACGACAATTAAGAACGCACGAACAAAACTAACCAACTCATGACTTGGAGCTAGCTGTTGTGGTGTATGCACTCAAGATTTGGTGTGGAAAGTGTTTTTTCGAACAAAAAGAGTTCAACATGCGCCAAAAAAAGTGGCTAGAGTTAGTGAAGGACTATGATTGCACGATTCGTTACCACCCAAGAAAGGCGAACGTGGTCGTCAATGCTCTTAGTCGAAAGAACAAAAACGAGGTAGATAGCATGCTTACCAATCGGCATCAACTGATAAATGAAATGTTCGAGTTAATTCTAGAAGTGGTTACGCCTCCGAATAATGCCTCTAAGTAATACTAAGACTCGAATCACGACTCTGATGATCAAACCTCACGCTTCAAGAGCAGATAGTTAAAACTCAAATGAAAGATAAATTCTTGCAGAAAATAAAGGCACGTATGGAGAAAGAAGTTGTAGAGGGGTTTGTGATAACAGCGAATGAGACCCTGACTTTTAGAGGAAGACTCTACATACCAAAAGATGACACGCTAAGAAGAAGAGTCCTGGAAGAAGCGCATAACACGCCGTATACAGCACACCCTGGAGGTAAAATCTTTTGAAGATGTCTCCCACAAAAGGAGTTTATCATTTCGGAAAAAGAGAAAAACTAAAACCAAGATATATCGGACCGTTTGAAGTTCTCAAACAAGTTGGCAAAGTGACTTATGAACTAGCCTTGCCGCCGGACATCGCAAAAAAACATAACTTCTTCTATGTATCCATGCTACGAAAGTATGTATTCAACTCTAGTCATATCATCAATCGATAAGATATCGGACTCGAGAAAGACTTGACATACGAGGAGATTCCGATGGCTATCCTCAATAGAAAAATTCACAAATTGAGGAATCGAGAAGTCGTCCTACTTAAAGTTCTTTGGAGCCGTCACGACGTCGAGGAGGCGACTTGGGAAAAAAAAAGATTTTGGCAAGGTACCTAAAATTGCCAAAATATGATACGTATCCAAATTTCGAGGACGAAATTTATTTAAAGGAGGGAAGGATATAACACCCAAAATAAATCGCAATACTGTATTGAGATTTCTTAATCCAAAATTAATTTGTATCTTGCCAACTCATTTCTTTCTCTTTCCATATTGTTGACACCTCAAGTATTTAATTTTCTCTCTCCATGGCAAGATGCCATGTAACCTAGGCTACATTATGATTCAATTTGACAAAGTAGGAAATGATCAACATTAATGTGCAAAAGAGTTGGAAGAAGGACAAAGGAAAAATAAGTACAAACATTTATTTCATTCTCTCTCTCTCTCCCTCACGAACTCTCTCTCTCTCTGTAGCTTTTTCTTTCTTTCTTTCTCAAGTTTTGTCACCGTCACAACCACCGCCAACTACCACCATTTTGCCATCGCCGATCGTCACTTTTCCGGCAAGAAGATTCGGATCGAAAGATAGAACTCAACGACCCCGTCATGAGTACGGACTCGGTTCGGCCGCCGGTGCCACCGTCGTCGCGCACGGGCAACGTAAAGGGGGTTGCCGTTTTTCTCCTAAATACGTAGTAGATTTCTTTCGAGACACCGTTTGTCCGAGGTGGGGGTAATTTTTTAGTTTTCACGTTTAAGTTTCAAAGTGAATTTGATGTGAAATATACATATGTGAAATGTGTGTTCTTTAAATGTTGTGTTTTGTGCCTTTCTACGTGACATAGATGGATTGATACTATTGAAAAATGAGAATGAGAACTTGATTATGTGATTAAAATGTTTTTCAGGGTGGTTTTTGAACCACAATAACGTTTTCTAGGGTGGTTTTTGAACCACAAAAATGCTTTCCAGGGTGGCTAAAAAACCACAGCGGCTGAGGACCGCACCAGGGTGGTTTAAGAACCACAAAAATATTTTCCAGGGTGGCTAAAGAGCCACAAAAATGTTTTCTACGGCGGCTCAGAACCGTATTTTCAAAGACGGCCTCAAAACTGCAATTATGTGCTATTGAATGAAATGTTTATGTCTTTCTTGGTATTATTAGTTACTCACGAAACCCACCCCACTGAGTGTCTTTTGCACTCACCCCTTTTTATGTTTAAAATGTTTACAGTTTAAGGAATTCTTAAGAGTGAAGCGCAAGCAGTGGATACGGGTAGCCGATGTTCTAAAGTCTTCAAAAGAATTTTATTTATGATGTTTTGTTGTATGAATTTTGTACGTAACGCCTTAGTCAAGAATTTCCCTTATTAAAAAAAAATGGGGCGTTACAGAGTCATAACCTTACTTTTCCCCACCTCTCGTCCAGTTACATGATACCCTTCCCACTACTCCGTTACCTGTCTCATTGCCCATCTCTCCTACTTCGGGTGTTCCTACTCCTCAACCATTACAGGTGTATTCCAGATGTCCTCGGCTACAGCCTGACTCATGTCCCTCACCTGGTCCTCCGTCTGCAGCTCCTGACAATCGTCCACCTCCGGAAAATGATTTACCCATTGCTCTACGCAAAGGTATTCGTTCTTGTACTAAACATCCTTTGTCTAATCATATCTCGTTTGATTATCTGGGTCCTATTTTTCGTTCCTTTGTTGTTTCTCTTTCTTCTAAAACTATTCCAACCTCTTACTCTGAGGCATATCACCATCCTGCTTGACGGACTGCTATGGATGAGGAAATGTCTGCTCTTGTGTCTCGTGGTACTTGGGAGCTTGTGCATGCCCCCAATTGGCTGATATTGTTGCATGTCGTTGGGTGTTTACTCTTAAATATCATGTTGATGGCTCTATTGAACGATACAAAGCTCGTCTGGTGGCCAAGGGATTTACACAGACATATGGTGTTGACTACTTTGAGACGTTCTCTCCTACTGCTCGCTTGAATTCTATACGGATTATGTTCTCTTTGGCTGTCAATCTCTCTTGGTTAATGTATCAGCTTGATGTGAAAAACGTCTTTCTTTATAGTGATTTGACCCCGACTGTTTTTATGGAGCAACCTCCAGGATATGTTGCTCAGGGGGAGAATGCTACTAAGGTCTGCCGACTTAAGAAGGCTATTTATTGTCTCAAACAAAGTCCTAGAGCTTGGTTTGATAAATTCAGCAATGTTATTGGCGCTATTGCTTTCAAGCAATGCAAATCAGATCACTCTGTGTTTGTGAGACATCGTTCAAGTGGGATTGTCGTTCTCATTGTGTATGTTGACGATATCCTTATTGTTGGCAGTGATATATAGGGGATAGATGAGACTAAGAAATACTTACAACAACATTTTGTTACTAAGGATATGGGACGTCCTAAGTATTTCTTAGGAATTAAAATTGCTCATAGTAAGGCTGATATTTCTTCATGCCAATGGAAGTATGCTACAGATTTACTAAAAGAAACTGGATTGCTAGGAATGAAGCCAGTTGATACTCCTATGGATATCAATCTAAGTGTTTGGGATGATAGTGGAGAATTCTTTGAGGATAAAGCCAAGTATAGACGATTTGTTGGGAAACTCATCTACTTGACTGTTACGAGACTTGACATCTCCTTTACAGTAGGAGTTGTCAGTCGTTTTATGGATAAACCTAAGCAAGTTCACTGGGATGCTACAATTAGAATTCTTCGATATGTCAAGAAATCTCCTGGGAGAGGATTGTTGTTTAAGAAAAATGATCATCTCAAGATCGAAGGTTATTCTGATGCTGACTATGCTGGTTCAAAGACTGACCTTTGGTCGACCTCTGGATACTGCACTTATGTGGGGGGAAATTTAGTAACATGACAGAGTAAGAAACAAAATACTATTGCTAGATCCTCTGCGGAGGCTGAGTATCGAGCTATGGCTCATACTGTTACTGAGATAATTTGGGTTAAGAAACTACTTGGGGAATTGTGGTTCATCAACAATGAACCTTTGATTATGCATTGTGATAACCAAGCAGCTATTCACATTGCAAATAATCCTATTTTTTATGAGAAGACTAAACATATTGAGGTTGACTGTCACTATATCCGAGAGTGAGTAATGAGCTAGAAAATTGTTACTCCTTTTACTTCTTCATCTAATCAGGTTGCTGATGTCTTCACTAAACCATTGGGAGATAAACGATTTTCTGAACGTTGTGGCAAGCTAAATATGATTGATATATACGCTCCAGCTTGAGAGGGAGTGTTGTAATATATATACATATTTCCTTGTATTTTAAGGTTTCCTTTATATAGCTAGGTTTTCCATATAGGATTAGATTGTAACCTAGGTTTTACTCCCTATATATATGGGAGTCTTTTTACTTGTTAATATACAATACATTACTTTCTATCTCTATAACAAATGAAAATATTGGAGATATATCAATTGCACCCCATTTTTTATCGGTCACATGAAAAAATGGAAATATTGAGAAAATATCCTAGATATTTCCGGATATTTTCATCCATGAGACAACTCAGTTAAAAATTAGGTTAACCTTAGGTTAGCCCATGTGTATAGGCCATAGGGTGAGGGTTAACATTTCATGAAATGACATATTTTGCATTCTCTTAAATATTCATATCTTGAATTTATTAAATTGATTAACTATATTTTTTCATTGAATTATCTATTATTTGATATTTTTCTTTGTATAAATTTTAAAATTTTCCATTTTGCTATATGAATTTTAATTTGATACATTTTACCACCTCGTCCCCAGATAGATAGATCATAATCATTGATTTTTGACACATGTTCTAAATTTTGTTCAATAAGATACAATACATCATATTTAAAATTTATACGAGAAAGTAAAATAAAACAAAATTTATATAAAAAAATTATTAAATTACATATAGTTGATATTTTTGAATTTATTAAAATGATTTGGTAATAATGGAAATAATTCTTCAAATTTCTCCTTAAATCAAATTGTTTAATCCAAGTGCAATCTAATACTATATCTTCTCCACAAATTTCACAATGGTATAATCATATAGTGTTTGAATTCGGAATGCCTCATTACAAAGTTCATATTGATTATCATAGAGGATAAAACTCTATTGCAAAATTTAATAATAGAGGGTAAAAAAGTCATTTCCTCTGCAAAAATGTACTGGCGCTATCAAGTAAATAGTGTAGGGTTTTTGCAGAGAAAAGAAACAGAGAAAAAAACCCTAACAAAAATTCTTACAAACCATGACAGTGCTGAGCTCCAAGAAAATCTTGCAAGAAAATAACACAACTGATCCCAACTCCATCACCTCTCTTACTCTCACTCATAAAGCCCTTTCGGATGTAATACATTTCTTCCTTTTCTTTTCCCATACAACAAATATGAAGTAGATTCATGTTTCTTTTTATACTTGCTTTGTTGATTTTTATTTATTTAATTATTATTTGGTTGGGTTTTAATAGGTTTCATGCTTGAGTGAGTTCAAGAACTTGGAAAGGCTGGACCTTGGCTTCAATAGTCTGACTTCACTTGAGGTAGTAAAACACAATACATTTTGCCTATTACTTTATTTTAGTGAATAGTTTCTGAAATTATTTTTGAAAAATTTCAGGATTTGAAGTCATGTGTGAATTTGAAGTGGCTATCAGTTGTGCAGAACAAGCTTCAAAGCTTGAAGGGCATTGAAAGCCTCACAAATCTCACTGTAAGTGGTAAATCATATAATGATGCTGTTTAATCTTCTTATTAGTTTTCCATTTGTATTTTTTGAACTGAATCTGTACTTGGCATTTGGCATTCTGTTTAAAGATGTGAACTTTTTGCTTCTTTTGACATTCTCTTTCACGCTAAGAGCACGAGTGTTCTTATTAGTTCTTTAACAATCTTCCAGTTGTGGGTTTTTTGTTGCAATTGAACTTCGCATTTGTATATCCTAATTTTAATTTTCTGTCAGACTCATGCCCAACTAAACAGATCTTTCATAGTTCAATAGCAATATTTGTATTACATCTTTAAGATGTATTCTTCTACTCTTGTTTGTCAGTGGAGTTTATTCTTCTCACATCGTATATCATTGTTGGGTGTGTGTGTGGCGTATTTGTAACTTATATCCTTGGATGTGTAAAACCTTGATCCCACTATCCTAAAACGTTGAAGTAATTTCATATTTCCAACCTGTAGTATCTGAATTCAGGTTATATCTACAGATTATCCATATACTTTCTTATGATTTAGCCTTTTGAAACCTATAGGTTAATAGGATTTTAATTCTGGTTTAGCTTAGAGAAATGATTTGCAATATTTTTGAAGCTCTCAGTCATTTCTGGCATAGGTATTAAATGCTGGAAAAAACAAGCTCAAATCAATGGATGAGGTCAAATCACTTGCAAGCCTGCGTGCATTAATTTTGAATGGTAAGTTTCTTGCAGTAGTAAGTGCAGTGCTTCCTTTAAGTAATTCTTCTGTAAGAATGTTTTGAATATTGTTTCTCTTTTGTCTGGCAGACAATGAGATCACTTCTGTCTGCAAGCTTGATCAGATGAAAGAGTTGAACACTCTAGGTATGATTTCCTGACTCTTTGTTTTAGAAGAAAAAAATTGGCCTCAATTTTATTATTAAGTTCCTCTTTTTTTTTGCTTTCCTTTTTAATTTTTTCTTTGATAAACAATGCAGAAAGTCGAGCCCATTTGGTAATCCAAGCTGTTATTTATGGGATAGAAACATGAAATGAAATCGTGGTTCTTCCTTGGATAAAGACTATCAAACATGTTGTTGTTACCTTCTCCTGTAGTTTGGTTTCTTGTTTTCTTTTGTTTTTTCTTATACTTGAAATGAACTATCCACTCATTTATGTGCCTTGGTGAGATTAAGGGAGATGTTAGGGAAGATAAAATTGAGAAAACGAGAGATAGCAAATGGCTGGAAGTTGCTGCATGGGTGTGAAAGTAGTGCCTTTGAGTCGAAAGAAAGCTAATATAAAATGATCTCCTTTGGACAGTAATGTAGCTATAAGAGGTCTTGACAGCTAAACTCATTTGAAATAGTTGTAGCTTGGTCTTGACTATTGGCTGATTTTAGAACTTTCCAAATCCCAATTATTGTCTTTACATTTCCAATAGCCTTGGTGATAGTAAGAGAACTTTTACGTCTTCGATTGTTTTCCGAATAAATACAGTTGCTTCTGCAATCTGTATCTGGTAAGATTGTGCTTGTTTCAGACTTCTGATAAAAGTACTTCTCTTAGAGTTCCTATTATCCATAGTTTAAGTTTGTGTTATGAGTTCCATATAAGATTTGATTCTGTGAAACCTGTCAAAATTGTTTCCTCTTGTTATAATTTTCCTTGTGCTTGTTTTTTCTTCTCATCAGTGAATCTTTGTTGAAAAAGCAAACCTTTGCATTGAGTTTTCAAATTTTTGGTTTTCTGATAATTCTACGTGGTCAGCAAAGGTCATTTGATACAATTATTTCGAAAGTTTTTTTCGTTTTTACTGGTTAGGCTTATAGTATATGTATTTTGAGTTTAAATACATTTTTCCTTACTAATCATACCCATGCAGTTCTTTCCAGGAACCCAATCAGATCACTTGGCGAATCTTTGGTCAAACTGAAATCGATTACCAAAGTATGCTCTTGATTAATTTGCTGTCTTGTGTTCATTTTCTGCTAGGAATCGATATTAGTAATCTTACTGCCATTTTCTATTACAGCTTTCTCTTTCTAACTGCCAACTGCAAACAGTTGATTCATCTCTGAAGTCCTGCCTAGAACTAAAAGAGCTTCGCCTGTCTCACAATGAAATCATGGTATGTTACATACCAATTTGTGAAGTATTCTGATCAGTAACACTCAAGCATGTTCTTATAATACTTTTAACGTTTTCTTGCTCTTGTATAGAGTATTACTATATGCTGCTGCTGTTGTTTTTCCGACTAATTATTGCTTGATCTTTCAGAGTATTCCTAGTGAGTTTGGGCATTTCACGAAACTTCAGAATCTAGACGTGGGAAACAACTGGATCACCAACTGGTCTGATCTAAAGGTGACAAATTAATCTCCATAATCACATATGATTCTGTTTTTAGATGATATGCTCTTCACTTGTGTTAGTTTAACGGTTGCAATGTCAGGTGCTCTCGTCATTAGTCAACTTGAGAAATTTGAATCTACAAGGAAACCCGGTTGCTGAAAAGGAAAAATTATCGAAGAAAGTAAGCTTGTTTTGTTGCAATAAGGTTTTTATTTTAGTTTTTTATGCATATATAAATTTACTATTGAACATTTGAATGACAATCTAAGCAATGCTCTATCAGATCAAAAAACTATTACCGAATTTGCACATCTTCAATTC
Organism: Scutellaria minor; assembly: GCA_954870855.1. Classification (NCBI taxonomy): domain Eukaryota; kingdom Viridiplantae; phylum Streptophyta; class Magnoliopsida; order Lamiales; family Lamiaceae; genus Scutellaria; species Scutellaria minor. Next base: position 11,018,334 of record OX940729.1, read on the forward strand.
CAGACCAATTGAAAAAATCAGTGCAAAAGAAGTGCATGGAAAAGTTAATGATTTCTCTGTCGAGGAAGATAATAAGCCGACCCTTCGAAGCAAGAGTAAAACGGATCACTCGATGAGAGACAAGAAGTCGAGCAAATCTCATCCCGAGAGTGAAACTATGGATAATCATCTTGATAATGCTGGAGATCCGGGCTCTAGGAATAAGAGGAAAGAACTACATGATGAAAAAGGCTTAGATTCTGCCAAGAATGCTGATACGTCAGAGAATAAAAAGAAGAAAAACGATACAGAAGCTTTGGATGTGAATCCTGAGAATGAAAAGAAATTAAAGCTCAAGAAACAAAAAAATCATCAACCCATCAATGAACCAGATAAGAAATCAAGAAAAACTCATGAAGGAGATAAAGTGAATATGATCGACAGTGCAGACACTCCTTTCATGGATCTTTTTGCGACCAGTGCTCATGAACATCCCCTCAAGACCACTGACAATAAATTGGATCGTAAAACCGATCAAGGCTTTGGGGTGGTAGTTCTTCCAAAGAAGAAAACGAAGAAGAATTGGGCTGTTGATCCTGCTTCCCTTGAGTTGTCACAGGTTGACGAAATTGGATTGGGTGGGCCATCAGCTTGGTAAACTGTATTATACGTCGAATATCTTCATTCATGGTTAGGCTACACTTTGAAGATTGGAGGCAGATAAACGGGTGCTTACTTTGTCTTGCAACGGTCTTCTTATCTTTGGTGTTAATGCAGACTGCAAGCTGCGCCCATCCGTTTGCACGAGGAACTTATTGATAAGATACTGAAACATGTAAGTGAAACTCATACTAGTCATTTTTTGCTTCTTTATATTGATGGAAATTTACAGTTAAAGTAATGTGGTAACTCTGAAACAGTGCTAGAAACTGTAGAATGGGACTTGATGAGTGAAATATTGCACGAATGAAATGGCTGTTTTATTTGCTTATACTATTACGGATTCTTCAAAGAGATAGTATAGAAATAGTCGGATTCTTTATACATACATTGGATTCTTGAACTTTGATAATTGATCTAAGCTTGGAGTGTGAAGCTTGATGCCACCATGTATGTTAGAGGCAGAAAACGAACTGCAAGTTGGATATAAGTCTGGGCCAATTTTGAGTATATTCATAGAGTATTACACAAAACAAAACTATCTAAATAATCAAGTTTTCTTAATGAAATAGTACTTTACTCCATTAATGAAATGCACCAAATCAAGACTCATTTTATTTTTATGGGTAATTGCAGCAAAAATCATGAATTTCCTAAATTTGCAATTTTAACATGACTTTTCCCAAATTTGCAATTTTAATGACTTTTGGTTACTAGTAAATTTAATAATTTTCAATGTCCTGTGAATTTTTAACCAACAGACGATTTCAGACAACTTTTAATTCTATAAATTCGTGTTTCTAGTTCAATTAATATATGTTTATTATATGCATTAACATCAATTGGGGTTTTTCTTCATAATTTCAGAAAATTTGGGGATTTCTGAAATCTGTCCGTTAGTTACGGATGTACAAGACCTTGAAAGTTTATGTTAAATTTGTTAATAATTAAAAGTCATGTTAAAATTACAATTTTGGGAAAATTCATGATTTTTACGACAATTACCCCTTATTTTTGAATTGTTGAAACCTTTGAGAGATGAAAAACTCGTCCACCTGATTATAGACCCACCAATTAGATAGATGAAAATATTGAAACCCTTTCTTATAAATACCCAATGTGGCTTGATGCCAACTATTTGGATAAAGCTGGAAGTGAAGCAATTTGGTTGAATACATGTCAGGAACCTCAGTTACTTATGTATTGGTTATCTGGCTAACATATATGGGTGTAAACGAGCCGAAATTGAACGAATAAGGATTGTTTATGTTCGTTTGTTTATCTTATGAGAGTGTTCACATTCGTTTGTTTAATAATTGAACATGTTCATAAACATTAATGAACGGTTCACGAACATGTTTATTAATTTTTTTCATAAAGAAAAAATTGAAAATGTTCATATAAATACTAAACATGTTCATGTTTACCCAATCGAAAATAATGAATAATATGATAAACTGAAATGCAAATAAATTATATTAGAAGACATTTAAATCAAAATAAATATAAATAAGTATTAAATAATAAGTAGACAAATGTTTAATTAATAAATAATGAATGAATAATGAACAAATATAATCAAACAATAAATAAACATGTTTGCGAACATGTTCATGAATATACGAGAACAAGCTTTCTATTTGTTTATGTCCGTTAAGATTAATAAATAAATATAAACGAACACTTATCAAACTCGATGACAAGTAGTTTGTCAAACAATCTGTTCATTAACGGTCCTACTAATATATATATATATATATATATATATATATATATATATATATATATATATATCCTTCACCTTGCTCTGTTCATTAACAGTCCTACTAATATAGCCTTCACGTTTCATCTTTTCTATGAGACGACACATGGCAGCCACAGATTCAAGAAAAACTGACTTGGAAGAGAGTCAAATCCTCCTAGATATAGATTTGAGAATTAAGTGGATAAATTTTAGTATGAACATAATTGGATTGCACCAAATGAAAATTACAAGCATGTTAATAATATTGAATGTTACTTTTGTTTTTTTGACTCAAATATTAACGAGAGCGAAAACTTAGACTATGTTCGGCCTTTTTTTTTTTAGGGTACTATTTTGAGGGATTATGTTTAGGAGAATGAAGGGGCAAGAGCGAATGCAACTAATAATGTTTCTTTTCGTGCTTTTAGATGAAACTAAAATTAATATTATTCATATATTGTATTTTTAAATGTAAAAACGACATGGTATGTAACTTTAGTAATACAGTAATTTTTTATTTGGATTTCTTATTACATTTTAGTGTTACATCTCATATTTTATTATTTTTAATAAATGACATGTGTTAATTAGGTTTTATGATAATTCTAAAATCACAAATATTCCTATGAAACTGGTGCATGGATTCTAAATCCATGTAACTTGGGTCAACCCAATCCGAGTCCACATTTCAAGCTCTCTCACGTGCTTACCCCCATGCGTCCAGATGTGTGCCTTCACACACTCTCCTGCGTGTTCATATTCTGACAAATATGTAATATTTTTTAGTTATGTCATTTATATCTTTATGTTATGTCATTCATACATTTACATTATAATACATAGTCATGTAATACTTTGTTTAAACATGTATGCTATATTAGGTGAATCTTATGTTACAATAGTAAAACTTTTATGTTGATATAAATGTATAAGTAATATTACATAAATGTATGAATATTGATATTAATGTATAAGTAATATCACATAAAGGTATGTTGATATAAATTGTGCCGAAATTGTTTTTTTTACTCAAACTAATATAATATAAACGTTATGCTAATATAACATAAATGTCATCGAATGAATTAAAAAATATATAAAATTCTAGCGGATTTGAATCGACCTAGTTGCAACTTGCAACTGGTGCATGAGAGAGTGACTCTTCTGAAATATTATAAGATGATATTGTAGCACCCCAACCCAACTTAGGAGGATTGAGTCACTACCTTGACTTTATATATTGGAAAATATATACTTAATGTTTAAAAGATTTTCATAAAGAACTCAGCGGAAGACTTTTATTATACAAACACGAGCATATCTTTTTTTTTTTAATACCAAAAGGCTGAACATGCAATCAAATAACTCGTGTCTTACCCACATTTGTAAGTCAAAACCTTGACATATTTAAAACGACTAAACAGTTTACTTAAGTCGATATTAGAAGACTCAAAAGGGCATCCAACATTTCAAATTCGTACACATTAAAATATATTAAAACACACACACACAAATATATATATATATATATATGCTTCTAGAGGGGAGTCCATACAGTCGGCTACTCATCCGCTTCGTCATATGTTGATCCTGAAAATATTTAAATCTATCAACATAAGATTTGAGAAATCTTAGTGGATAACGCTTATTAACTATTATATTAAAGAGATTAACCGATACGCTTAATACGGTATCTTTAAGGTCCGAAGACCTGATATAAACTCCAAGGTCTGAAGACTTGACATCCAAGGTTCGTCAACTTGGTACTTCATCTGAAGGTGTCATTTCAAGGCATCATACGTTCATACTCAACATACAAGTTATTCTAATCAATATAACCGTAAATAAATGTTATCCACTAAGATTTCTCAAATCTTATGTTGCCATGTTTAAATGTTTTCAGGATCAACATATGACGAAGCGGATGAGTAGCCGGCTGCACAGACTCCCCTCTAGAAGCATATATATATGTGTGTGTATGTGTTTTAATATATTTTAATGTGTACGAATTTAAAATGTTGGATGCCCTTTTGAGACTTCTAATATCGACTCAAGTAAACTGTTTAGTCGTTTTAAACATGTCAAGGTTTTGACTTACAAATGTGGGTAAGACACGAGTTAGATGATTGCATGTTCAGTCTTTTGGTATTAAAAAAAAAGAGATATGCTCGTGTTTGTATAATAAAAGTCTTCCGCTGAGTTCTTTATGAAAATCTTTTAAACATTAAGTATATATTTTCCAATATCTAAAGTCAATGTAGTGACTCAATCCTCCTAAGTTGGGTTGAGGTGCTACAACATGGTATCAGAGCCGATGTTGGGTTTTTCTTTCTCGAACTGTAAGTTAAAAACGTTCTTCTTTAAAAATGATGAATAAAATTTAAGAATGATTCTTTGAATGAGTATGTTAAGGGATTTAATAATAGGAAGTCCGCGACGAAGCTAAACATCCGAATCGTTTTGAGGTAAGCACATGAGTAAAGACATTAAAATGACTTTACGAATGAGGTTTTATGGAAAGTTGATTATGATGTTTCATGTATTACGATATGAGCATAATAATATCATGTCGAGTATGTATGATGATCTTAGGTTGATGATGTGAAAAGAAAGCATGAATGATGAATGATATGATGAAGTATGAGATGAGTTCTTATTTTTATTTTAATACTTTATAATTATTATTGTTCTCATGTATTTAAATTATTTACAAATGTTTATTTCATTTACTTTTGAGTATTACCTTGTATTTTGAATGAGAAGGTTGTTTTTATAAAAAAAATGCATATTTTATTTTACAAATGTACCTCGAAACTACGACTAGAGGTTAACTTAGAGTTATTTTATCGTTCGATGATAACTTTACTTAGGATGGATCGCGAGGAGGTACATAGACAACGTTTGGAGAGAGAGTATAGGGACTGTTACCAGGTTAGATGGAAGGACATTCGAGAGTTTATAGCTAGGATTTCCGATTACTGTAGGAGAGCTCGTATATACGGGATGGATGACACTAACATCAAGGCAGGGAAACACCTTAGTGCTAGAGTGCTCCCGATGTGTTGGGTCCCAAGTGGTCAGAGGTTCAGAGGGGGGTGAATGAACCTCTATCGATTTTTCAAACTTTTCTAAAACATATAACTGAATAACAGGTTTCTGTCTCTTTTGGAGAACAATATCCTGTCTCGAGTCAGCAACCTGGCCCTAGCTGAATCAGGTTACTGTCCCGATTTCAGAATGCAACGCAGCGGAATAAACTTGATAGAGTTTCTGATGAAAACCAGTTTTCTTTTCCAAGTATGATTTTGCAACATGTGTTTTATCAGTATGCTTATAAGAGATGCAACATAATAGATATGCAAGTAAAACAATATAGTAATTAAGATAAGTAGTAAACACGTATGACTTATAATGGTTCGAAGGTGGTGTAATCCTTCTACGTCCACTCTACTCCTTCACTGAGGAGGAACTTCGTTATAGTCAGTTTGATTTACAAGACTCATCTTTACAAACCCCTTCCAAAACAAGTTATACCTAAAAGAATCCTAGATTCCTAGGTCTACACCCACATATGGTTTACAAACTCCCACACAGGGATCACACTCCCACACAGGGAAATATTAGCCTATACAAGACTAATAAACTTAGCAAGGATATAATCCTATCAACTAAGTACATCAAATAAAACAACCTAGCACACACAACACAATGGTTAAAAATATATGATTCTTCAATTGGTGAAGCTTGAAGACGGTCGTGAGCTTGAAAGTCCTGATGCTTGGCTTGACCGCTTCTGAAGGTTGAGTGACTGAACTTGAGAGCTTGCAATAATGAAGAATAGTTGAATAGCTTGAAGAGCGTAATTTGTTCAGTAGTCTTCACAATCCTCTCAACCTTCTATTTATAGATGTCTGGAAAATGCCCGTTGAAGAGAGATATGATCCAAGTTGCAATTCAAAAAGATCTTCAAATCTTCATAATTAATGTGGTATGAAAGATTAGAGCTTCGTAGCACATCCTACTCTGGATCCGCATTAATGGTGCCATACTTTAGATACAGTACTTTGTAGAGCCGCTTTCCACGTGACAGTTTGTCAGTGGCTCTTCACAAACTTCATCTACTGGTAACTAATCAGGATCCAATCCATGTATTGTTTCCAGCATTTTCCTCGTACTGTATTAAGTAGATTAGGACTTACTGCCTGTTATTCTGCTTGCAGTAGTCACCCGGTTGTGCTTCAGGATTCTGTCCTTGATCAGCTTTCTGTTCTTGAATACTTTAATCAGCTTCCTGACTTGCGTATCATTTCTGATATGCTTCCTGTCTTCTAATCAGTTTTCTGTTTCTGAATCCTGTTGTCTGCTTCCTGATTCTGGCTTTGACTAACTTTGCCGGCTTCCTTCAATGCTTTCTTAACAAAATCAAAGTCCAGAATCCTGCTTATATAGTTCTATCTATATTTCTGGTACTATAGACCTCTTAAAAATACATCTTGAAAGATTGATAGGCAAACGAAAGTCCACTTATAAAACGTGAAATATGGGTACTCTAATAGTTCATCTATTATTACATTGTCTCATCAAAACCTATACAGAAATATCCCAACACGATGTATATGACTATAGCTCAGGAGGTATTCAGACGATTGCTAGTTTACGATTGTGAGGTCGGTGCACAGATGGAGTTTCGAGCGTATTGCTTGAGTTTGTAGGAGGCGGTAGAGCATTATGAGGCGCGTTTGAAGGAGGCGGCCGAGCTAGAGGCAGAGGTGTATCGTTATGGGATACGGGCGATGAACTGAGAGGTTCGTATACATACTATCGAAGAGAGCCTAGCTAAGGCATATACAGAGCATAGAAGACTCAGTAAACGCAGCCAGGAGTTATTCTTGAGAGCTGGATCCCTTAGAACATCACTTGGATTGGAGGAGTATCTTATCGCGAGGCCTAGCGAGGGCCCGATAGCAACATATTCACATGATCATTAGTCATGCACACATCCGCATACACCGATGGCTCCAACTAAAGATAATGGATTGCTAGTTGAGGAAGAGGCAGGTCCAAATGGACAACCTGTTGATAATGGAGGACGCATGTCGAAGCTGCTATGGATGGATAAATGAAGAGGAGGATTGATGTGTATCCTCTACCTTTTGATGTTGTGTGTTGGGATATTTTAGTAGTTATATTGATAAGACAAAAATAGTTTGCTTAAGGTGTCAGTACCTAGTTTCCATACGGATTATATGATCTTCTGATAAGAGATCATGTAATGGTTTTCCAAATTATAAGGAAAACCAACCTTAGAAGATATATGAAGATATCTTCTAAGAGCAGCAAGCTGAAAGCAGCATGTAGGAAGCAACAAGCTGAAGGAAGCAGATGCAACATGCAGAAGCAAGAAGCAGCATGCAGAAGCAGCTTGCAGAAATGTCAGGAAGTAGCCAACGAATCACTAACAGAAAGATAAGCGCTACTCTCATCCATGCAGTACGAGGAAGATCATGCAACTCAAGAAAGAGCAAAACTAACTGACAACAAGATCAAGTAGCCGTTGCATGAACTTCAGCTATGGACCCATACCGACTTGACAAGTCAGCAAGAATGTCAGAGAGGTCCAGAAGCCGATGTTGGGCGCATTAAATGTATATGTCAGGAGCAACTCAGATGCATTTAATGCGGCCATAAAGAAAGATCTTTGGAGATCAAAGCTCGATTTCAAAATGGAGAAGTATCTTCAACGGATACTTTCCAACAACGGATACATTCTCAAGATCTATAATTAGAAGGTGTGAGTGACTGAAGGCCTTGTTGAGCAGAGCCGAGTGAAAAATTAGATATACTCCAAAGCTTTTTAAGGCTTACCTTTGTTAAGCCACTCAACCTTCGAAGCAGTCAACTATAAGATTCAAGCTTTCAAGTCCAAGACTGACTTCACCACACAAGTTGAAGAAACCACTTATACTTTTAACCATTGTGCTGTGTGCGCTAAATTGTTTTAGTTTGGTGTACTTAGTTGAGAGGATTATATCCTTGCTAAGTTTGTAGTCTTGTATAGGTTATTTGCCATTTGTGGGATTGTGTACCCTTTGTGGATTTGGCCTAGGAATCTAGGATTCTAGTAGGTATAACTTGTTAGTAAGATGTTTGTAAAGTTGAGACTTCTAAATCGAACTGACCTAACGAAGTTCCTCCTTATGAAGGAGTAGAGTGGACGTAGAAGGCTTACACTACCTTTGAACCACTATAAACCTTTGTGTGCATATCGTTTTACTTACTTACTGCATTACACTTATCTTGTTATATCCATCTTGCTCAACATATCATAAGCATACTGCATAAGGTTTCTGTCAAAAACATCATTTGAAAAAGAAAACTGGTTTTCATAAAAAAACTCTATCCAGTTTATTACGCTGCGTACTGTGAAACCGGATCAGGAACCTGATACATCATACTGCTAGGTTACTGATCTAAGTCAGGTTGCTGCATTCATTCTTAAATCAGGAACCTGTGTCACTAAAGAGTTTTAAAATCAAAAAATCGATAGAGGTTCATTCGCCCCCCCTCTGAACCTCTGACCACTTGGGACCAACATTGTGGATAGTAGTTTTGCTTCACCGGTAGGCCAGTGTAATGGTTGTCCCAGTTTGATGTATGTCTTGCACGCCTTATCTTTTGATGTATAGACAATCATTGACGCAGTGCTTGCCCTTTTGTAAAATAAAACTCATTTTGCTTTTAAAAATTGGGACAATGCGATCCCGAAATTTTTATTATGCTAAAAATATTGATGAATGAAATTGGTTTGTTTTATTTTCATTTATTTATAAGTTTGCTACCATTGTAAATGTTTTAAATTATTATCGGCAAAGATGACAAATTTTCAAATGATTTTAATAAGAGTTTTAAAAATGTTTTGTTTTATCTATTGTTACAGAGCAAGCACTATGGACTCACCCACTAGACACCAAGTAAATAGGCAAACAGAAGAGAGACATAACAATGATGAGCAACATGTCGGACAGGATGCTAATGCTGATATGGTAAGAGATTTCTTTACCCACTTATGAGATTTTATGCAGCAGCAGACTGCACTTGCTCCAAATAACCAAGAGGAACAACCCAAGCCGAATCATGTGATTGAATAGTTTAGACGTTTCCAACAGCCCAGATTTAGAGGAAATGAGGGACCAATGACTATGTAAGAATGGATTGCTGAGTTAGAAAGAATCTTTGAGTATATGGAATTGTCGGAAACTCAAAAAGTTTCATGTTCAAGGTTTCAGTTAGCTGAAGATGCTGGCCAATGGTGGCAATCTCACGAAAGAACCAAGACGATGGAAGGAAGATGTACTCTTGAATGGGAAGAATTCAAGGAAATTATTCTCAATCGCTATTTCCCACAAGCATTGAGGGACCAAAAGGAAATTGAATTCATGAACCTTCGCCAAGGGACTAACACTGTCATTAAGTACGAGCGCAAGTTTAACTCTCTCTCCCAATATACATCACATTTAGTTAACACTGATGATCGGAATGCATGTAGGTTTGAAAGAGGCTTGTGTCCAGAAGTTGGAGGGATTGTATCCGGATTGAGGCTACCACATTTCAGGGATGTGTTTGAAAGAGCTCGTATAGTTTCAATGAGTTTGGGGTTGGAGAATGAACAAAGACCAATGGTGAACCAATTGAAGAGAAAGAGAACACCAATTACGGGACCAAGAGGAAACACCATGATTAGAAGTGTTCGACCCAACACTGTAGGGCCCCTAAGAACACTACCGTTATGCCCAATTTGTAATAGGAATCACCAAGGAGAGTGTTTATAGGGAAAGGGCATTTATTTCCGATGTCATCAGCCAGGTCACAAGGCCAACGAGTGTGTTAATCGAATGAGCACGCCAATTGAAAGTGACAATGCTCCAAGACCACGACCAGGGGTCCCTCAGAACCCAAACTTGAAAGGCAAGGCCAAACTGAATGTTTTACTAGAAATTGAGTTCGTTGAAGAGAACGAGAATCTGAATGAGAATCAGCCAAAAGAAGTTGATGGCACAAATGAAATGATGACAGGTATGTTGTACCTATCAGGTATGCCAGCATGTGTTTTGTTCGATACAGGAGCATCACACTCTTTTATATATGATAACCTTAAAAAAGAACTTAGACTAGATTGCATAAGAAATACGAATTTAGAAGTTAGATTGCCCTCGGGGGAGAACATCAAAATCAAGAAATTTGCCAAAAACGTTAAGGTGACATTAGACGAGTATGATCTTGCAGCTGACTTGTATGTGATAGGAATGAAGGGTTTCGATGTTATACTGGGAATGGACTGGTTGTGTAAGAATAAAGCCGTGATTCGTTGTATGAAACGCGAATTGTATTTAGAAATACCAAATGATCGTTATTTTATCTTATACGGTGCAAGAACACGAGAGCATATAGTAGTTATATCCATAATGAAGACAGTCAAGCTGTGGAATAAACAGGGATGTGAAGCATACTTAGTGAAAATCATAAAGATTGCGGAAAAGAAGCTGACACCAGTTGTAAAGGAATTTCCTGATGTCTTTCCAGAGGACCTTTCAGGAATACCACCTGATCGACCCATGGAATTCTCTATCGATCTGATTCCCGGAAATGCATCAGTGTCAAAAGCTCCATACCGAATGACACCGAAGGAACTACAAGAGTTGAAGGTTCAATTACAAGAACTCTTGGATAAGAAATTTATCCAACCGAGCATTTCACCATGGGGAACACCTGTATTGTTCGTGAAGAAGAAGGATGGGTTGATAAGAATGTGCATTGATTACTGAGAGCTCAATCAGTTAACGATCAAGAACAAGTACCCAGAATTGAAGACTTGTTTGATCAGTTGAAGAATGCAAACACATTTTCCAAGATCGATCTTAGATCTGGATATCACCAATTAAAAGTCAAGGAAAATGACATTCTGAAGACCGCATTTAGGACCCGATATGGTTATTATGAGTTCACTGTAATGCCTTTTGGGGTCACCAATGCACCTGCAGTGTTTATGGACATGATGAATCACGTATTTCATGAGTATCTAGACAAATTTGTCATCGTGTTCATTGATGATATCTTGATTTACTCAAAAGATGCAAAGCAATATGAAGAAAATCTAAGAGTTGTTTTAGAAGTATTGCGACGAGAGAAATTGTATGCCAAGTTTAGCAAGTATGAGTTCTGGTTGAGCAAAGTAACCTTTCTTGGACATGTGGTTACGACATGAGGGATAGAGGTTGATCCTGCAAAAGTTGATGTAGTTCTGAATTGGAAAACCCCGACTAATGTAAATGAAGTTCGCAGTTTTCTTGGTCTGGCAGGATACTACAGGAGATTTATTTAAAACTACTCACGTGTCACAATACCGCTCACACACCTTACGAAAAAGAATGAAAAATTCATTTAGACCCTTGAATGTGAGTCTAGTTTCCATGAATTGAAGCAGAAGCTGACCTCAGCACCTGTCCTAACAGTGCCCGATGGATTCGAAAGGTTTGTGATTTATATAGATGCTTCTAAATCAGGACTTGGATGTGTTTTGATGCAACATGGGAAAGTTGTAGCTTACGCGTCACGACAGTTGAAGGTACATGAACAAAACTACCCGACACACAATTTAGAATTGGTTGCAGTAGTTCATGCATTGAAAATCTGGAGGCATTACCTATATGGAGGAAGATGTGAAATCTACACGGATCATAAAAGCCTAAAATATTTCTTCACACAAAAAGAACTCAACATGCGTCAAAGAAGATGATTGAAACTGGTAAAGGATTACGATTGTACCATCCACTACCATCCAGACAAGGCAAACGTCGTGGCAGATGCACTCAATAAGAAAGAGAAAACCAACTTGATATCATTTCCTACTCAACAAGAATAATTAATTGATGATTTTGGCAAGTTGAAGATAACATTCATTGAACCAACACGATTAACAACAATGCTGGCCACGCTAATAGTCAGACCAACCCTAAGAGAACAATTGATAGAGGCTTAGAAGGATGATAAATTCCTCAATTTAATACGGCATAAAATCTAAGAAGGAAAAACAAAGGATTTTTCTATAGTCCCAGATGAAGCTCTTATGTGTAAAGATAGAAATCGCGTGCCAAAGAATGATAAGATACGAAACGAGATAATGAAATAAACTCATAACACACCTTATACCGTACATCCCAAAGGGACAAAGATGTATAGAGACCTCCGATAAAACTTTTGGTGGAGGGGAATAAAGAGGTCGTAGCCCAATTTGTTAGCAGATGTCTCACCTGCCAAAGAATCAAATCAGATCATCAACGACTAGCTAGATTGTTGAATCCGTTGGAAGTGCCGGAATGGAAGTGGGAGCACATAATAATGGATTTCGTTACATGTCTACCGAAAACTCCTAAACAACATGAAACTATATGGATAATCGTTTATAGACTGACCAAGGTAGCTCATTTTATTCCGATTAAGATGACACATTCTATGGATCGGTTAGTAAAGTTGTATATTAATGGAGTGGTACGGCTTCATGGAGTGCCAGTTTCAATTGTGTTTGACCGTGATCCACGATTTACCTCAAAATTTTGGAAGAGTCTGCAGTTGGCAATGGGCACAAAACTAAACTGCAGCACCGTCTTTCACCCACAAACAGATGGATAATCAGAGAGAACAAACAAAACTTTGGAAGATCTACTTAGGACGTGTGTATTTGATTTTGGAGGAAATTGGGAAGAGTATTTGTCCTTAGTAGAATTTGCTTACAACAACAGTTATCAGTCTACCATTGGAATGACACCATATGAGGCACTTTATGGAAAGAGATGTCGAACACCAATCCATTGGGACGAGGTTAGTGTGAAGAAAATACTTGGTCCAGAGATAGTAAAAAGATCTGTGGAAATAATCAGTAAGATCAAAGAAATGATTAAGGCTTATCAGAACCGGTAGAAATCATACGTCGATTTGCGGAGGAAAGATTTGCATTTTGAGATAGGGGATAAAGTATTTTTAAAGGTTGAGCCCATGAAAGGAATAGTTCATTTCGGAAAAATGGGGAAATTAAGGCCAAGATACACAGGACCATTTGAAATATCAGAGTGGATTGGGGATGTTGCATACCGACTTGCCTTAATTCCAGAATTATCTGCAGTTCATAACGTCTTTCACATGTCAATGCTTCGTAAATACATACCTAACCCTAGTCACCTCATTAACCTTGAAGAACTTGAAATCAATAAGGATCTCACCTATGAAGAGCGTCCTATAAGCATCCTTGAGAGAAAGACCAAGACCTTGAGAAATAAGGATATATCGCTAGTTTTAGTTCAGTGGGGTAGTCACAAAAAAGAAGAAGCAACGTGGGAACGTGAAGATGAGATTCTAAGATCTTACCCCAAACTTTTTACTTAGTAAGCCCAAATTTTGAGAATGAAATTTTTTAAAAGGAGGGAGGAGTTGTAACACCTCATTTAAAAAAAACGTGCATAACATATTTTTACATATAAATTTAATTCTTTTAAATAATTCAAGATTTAAACCTCTATTAGTATTTGACAAGATGCATGTTTCTCCAAGAATAAATGAGCTATTTCTTTAAGTCTAAAAGTCTTGCAGGATAGCTATCCGAAGAGACCGAGTTTGATTGTGATGCACTCAACATGCACGAGTAAAAGAATGACCAAAAATAGATAAGTTACACATAAAGAAGATTAAATGATTAATATAAGAAACATGACTAATGTGTTTAATTATGGTTACGTATATTTTGTTTTTATTATCATGTGAATTGTGTGCAATAAAGTGTGTGATTTACATGGTGTATTAAATTAAATATATCTTCATTCATAATTATGTGGCTTATATGATGTATTAAATTAGAAATAAGTTTATGCATAATTACCATGATTCATTTATTATACATATCACATTAGATGGAAACTACACTCTATCTCTTCCATACCTCCATCAAATCCATCACAAGTTTCAAGGCTACTAATCATCACACCTCTAATGGATAAATACTATAAGAGATGATTTACATGTATAATACATGTATTAAAGTATAATTGAACCCCATATATAGCTAGGGGGCTACATTGAATCTCCATACCCATCATATGATGATCTATTTCTCTCTCTTTCATTTTGAGCTTCCTTAGTAAAGCTCATTTCTCTCCCTTATCTCTACCATTTTTCCCCTTTCAAAAGCCTTCATCCCTACATTAAAACGAGTTGCAAATTCAAGACTTAAAAAAGAAGAAAGAGTTTTCAAAACAAGGAGAAGAGTTAAGCTCAAGAGATAGTCTTCATTCAAAGAACACTCAAGAACTCCTAATTTGTGTGCAACCCAAGAGGTATTTTAGCTTGATCTCAACAATCTTTTCCTTAGAGTCATGGTTAGGTTCTTAATGTTGAAATGCATGTTGAAGGAAGTATTACATGTTTGATTTCCCTCACCTAAGCCCATTGCATGTGTGATCTAAGAGATCAATGTTTTGATCTATGTGGTTGATCTTCAAAATATGAAATCCTTGAGTGTTGATTATGCAATTGCATGTTGAAATAGATTTTGCATGTTTGATTACTTTGTTAAAACTTCTTACATGTGTGATAAATTGAGTTATGATGATCTTCTTGAGGTTAATATAGTTATTAAAGTTGGTGTTGAAGATATGTAAAATATTTATTTTAGCATGTGTTTATATTGTATATGGTAGGAGGCTAATTATGGGGATTCTGTGATCCCTTTATTATAGGAATAGATTTAGTTCTTTTCTATATAAATGTAATGCTATCTAGTTGAGGCAATATATTAGTATTTTATCCTGTATTTCTCTCCAACTGTCCCACCATGACTATGTTTATACTACTCAACATGGTATCAGAACAGATTTAATACCTGTCTCTATCCATAACCCAAAAAGCATACCTCTCGACCATACCCAAAAAAAGAAAAAAAATCCATCAATGGCTGGATCAAGTGAAGATCCGATGGCAGCCATGGTGGCAAAAATTGACGAATTCCTTCAAAACAGTATACCAAAACCCACAACTGAAGAAAATCTCAATAATTCAATTGAGATTTTCTTGAAACTAAACGACCATAACTATGCTGTTTGGTCGAGACTCATGGAAACCTTTATCAAATGTAAAAAGAAACTCGGATTCATTCACGGTGAATCCCTTACACCCGACGCAACCAATCCTGGCTACAAAACTTGGGGTGCCATAAATGCGGCAGTCCAGAGTTGGATCCAAAATATTATGGAACCAACTTTGATCCCCAACTTTGCAACCTATGAGACGACGTGAGAATTATGGGATGCGATAGCCACGACCTACTTTGATGGCAGTGATATGTTGCGCATATACGAATTGGAGAGGAAAGTACAACAACTCAAACAAACATGTATGACTCTTGAAAAATATTATGGTGAGCTAAAAACTGCTTGGAAGGATATGGATTTCAGGCAGCCAAATCCAGTGAAGTATGCAGAGGAAATGAAGAAGCATAATGAGTTGACCGAAAACTGACGGGTTTTATAATTTTTGGGTGGTTTGGAGGAATTTTTTTACCCTATTCGAAGGGATCTGCTCAACACCAAACCCTTTCCCACAGTCGACCAAGCCTTCGCGGCAGTCCGATGAGAATACCAGAGGCAAACAACCATGGCCGGAACAAAATATTCTGGTGGGATCGGAATGGTGGCGCACGGACGACGATAAGATAAAGTGTTATCATCCCGCACACACTCATCGGGACGGGGACAATACAGTGGCGGCAGCACCACCAAGGGACCCACCGAAAATTTTGGCAACTCAACCAAACCACAACAGTGTTCCCACTGTGGTGGGAAACACAATATTGAGGGTTGCTTCAAAATTATCAGTTATCCCGATTGGTGGCTCGAAAAGAAGGGTCGTGCCTCCATGGCCACAATTGAATGAGGGCAACTCGGGGTCACTTCTTCACTTGCCAAGCATAATAATGATGGCGCAGGATCTGCTACCGGCCGGAACACCGACGTGGGATTCACGGCGGCAACTAGGTCTGCCAGAGAAGGTGATAAACTCTTGTAGTGGGCCGACATGATATTAGGAGTAAAAATAAATCCTCAAGTCCTATTAATGCTGAAAATAAATTATCAAGTCCTCATTTATTTTCTAGCACCTAATTTTGTGTCAAGACTGACCCTGCAGGTGACGGGCCTACTAAGAATTTGGGAGAGTGGCTCCTAGATTCTGGCGCCTTTGACCACATGACAAATAATAAAAATGATATTACAGCACCAATTAAGCCCAGAAAATTAGCTATTTTTAATGCTAATGGGAGAATTTTTCTTGTTGATGGAGCGGGCTCTATCTCTCTAACTGAAAAACTTACAATGTCTCATGTTCTTGTTGTTCCATCTTTGTCCCATAAACTCATGTCAGTTAGTCAGATTACCAGAGATTTGAATTGTATTGTTCTAATGTACTCCACTTTTTGCCTTCTGCAAGACATTCATACCAAGGAGATCATTGGGCGTAGTACTAAGAAGGGAGGGCTGTATTATGTGGATGAGTTTAGCAAGAAGGGCATAGTGGCACTGGCTCATGGGACTTCCTCACGACAATTGTGGCTCTAGCACCGACATCTTGGACATCTATCTCTTGGGTACTTGAGATGGTTATTTCCTCAATTAGATTCTTCTGAAAATGATTTTAACTGTAAAACTTGCTCACTTGGTAAATGTCATAGAACCTCATTTGTTTCTAATTTGAATAAAAGTTTTATGCCATTTGATCTTATTCATTCTGATGTTTGGGGACTTACTCCAGTTCATACTATATCTGGCTTCCGCTAGTTTGTGAGTTTTATCGATGATTGTACCAGAATGACATGGCTTTATTCCTAAAACAAAAATCTAAGATGTCATTCATTTTCATAGCCTTCCATTAAAACTCAATTCTCTGCTAAGATTCGAGTATTAAGATCTGATAATGGGGGTGAGTATGTCAACCAAGAGCTCCGTACTTATTGCTCAAACCAAGGAATTATCCATGAAACCATATGTCCCCAAACCCCCAACAAAATGGGGTTTCTGAACGAAAAAATCGTCATCTTCTTGAAACTGCAAGGGCCTTACTCTTAGAAGCCAATGTACCCTTATATCTATAGGTTGAGGCTGTTGCTTCAGCGGCATACCTACTCAATTGCATCCCATCTAGAGTTTTATCTCATCAAACCCCTCTCCATACACTATCTACCTTTGTTCACCTTCCATCCTGTCTTATGCTACCTCCTAAAGTCTTTGGGTGTGTTGCATTTGTGCACATCCCAAAGGCTCAAATGAACAAACTTGAACCTTGTGCACATCATTGTGTCTTTGTCGGATATGGTACTCATCAGCAAGGGTATCGGTGTAAAGATCATATAATCAAAAGATCCTTTGCCACTTGGACATCGATTTTGTTGGGATATAGTACTACTTTTGTGGGGATTCCCAGTCTACTGTTCAGGGGGAGACTGATATGCAAGAACACTATTCTTGGTTATATCCATCTCTTGGTGAGGACTAACATATTTAGGGGGAACATATCCTATCTCATTATATTTAGGGGGAACAGATCCTTTATCATCCTCTTTCTCCTCTCTCTCAGCACCAGCCTGATCCTTTTGGTATGGATAGTCCCTCAGGTATGGCTAATAACTCTAGTTCATCTATTTCATCTATTATACCTCTTGTATTACCTGCTACCTCTTGTATTACCTGCTACAACTCCGAATGAATTATCTGCTGGAACTTATAACTTACCCGTGAGACACAACAGAGGTGTGCCACCTAGCAGATACTTTCCTGAGGGCAAAAGTTCTAGGAGTCGATATGCCATTGCAAATTATGTGATGTCACAAGGGGATATTAACTCAACTTTATCATGTCCTATATCCCGAAACATGCAGGAGGTAATGACTAGTGTGGAATGGAAACAAGCAATGACAGAAGAAATGAAAGCTCTAGAAAAGAATCATACTTGGGAGATGTGTCAGCTACCAAGTGGAAAGAAAGTTGTGGGATGTCGTTGGGTGTTTTCAATTAAATACAAAGCGGATGGGTCACTTGATCGATATAAGGTCCAGCTAGTGGCAAAAGAATACACCCAGACCTATGGGTTCGATTATTCTGAAACCTTCTCACCAGTGGCTAAGCTGAATACGGTACAAATCTTACTATCTTTGGCAGTTAATCTTGACTGGCCGTTGTACCAATTTGATGTTAAAAATGCATTTCTTTACGGAGATCTCACTGAGGTGGTGTACATGGAAATCCCTCCGGGTGTGTAGACACTTCTGAACAGGGACATGTATGCAAGCTGAGGAAAACGTTGTATGGACTGAAGCAGTCCCCGCAGGCTTGGTTAGGGCGGTTTGCATTAGCTATGACAGGCTATGGTTACACCCAGTGTAATTTAGATCACACGTTTTTAAAACGTCAATAAGATAAGGTAACAGTCTTACTTATCTACATTGATGATATGATTATTTCAGGAAATGATGAGATGGAGATTGGAAGACTAAAAGCTAATATGTCCAAGGAGTTCGAAATGAAAGACTTGGGTAATCTGAAATATTTCCTGGGCATCGAGATGGAACGAACCTCTAATGGGATACATCTCTCCTAGAGGAAGTATATTCTTGATCTTTTGGTTGAAATAAGAATGTTGGATTGCAAACCTGCAGAAACTCCTATGATACAGAATCTCAAGTTACAAGAAGGACTTGAAACTGACTTGAAGACTAAGGAAAGGTATCAAAGATTAGTGGAAAAACTCATCTACCTATCTCATACACGGCCCGACATAGCATATGTGGTAGGAGTGGTGAGCCAGTTTATGCACTATCCTAGAAAAGAACATATGGAGATAGTGACAAGAATTCTCCGCTATCTGAAATCTGTCCAGATTGAGGTATTCAATTTTCGAAGTTTGGGCATTTGAACATACAGGCATACACGGATGTTGACTGGGCTGGAAACATAGTTGATCAACTTCTGGGTATCTGGTTTATGTTAGAGGAAATCTTGTATCTTGAAAAGGCAAGAAACAGAAGGTGGTAGCTCTGTCCAGTACAGATGCAGAATTCAGGGGTATTGCAAAGGGAATCTGTAAAATATTGTGGGTGATACGTGTTTTGGAGGAATTGGGGTTTGATCCCAAACCAAAAATCCCTCTCTTGTGTGACAATAAGACAGCTATTCAGATTTCTCACAACCTGATCCAACATGATCGAACCAAACACATTGAGATAGATAGACACTTCATCAGACACCAGTTGGATTCGAAAGTGATAAGTCTACCTTTTGTCAAATCTGAAGACCAGTTGGCAGATGTCCTCACCAAAGCCATGTATGGGCGAGTATTTTACCATATCTTAAGCAAGTTGGGCATGTCACAATCAAATGTACCAACTTGAGGGGGAGTGTTGAAGATATGTAAAATATTTATTTTAGCATGTGTTTATATTGTATATGGCAGGAGGCTAATTATGGGGATTCTGTGATCCCTTTATTATAGGAATAGATTTAGTTCTTTTCTATATAAATATAATGCTATCTAGTTGAGGCAATATATCAGTATTTTATCCTATTTTTCTCTCCAACTGTTCCACCATGACTATGTTTATACTACTCAACAGTTGGAATTATCTTTTAATTGAGGGAATAAGCAGGGTTAATCAACTTGTGAAAAACTTGGATGATTGCAGTCCACTTTGTCAATTTTTATAAAATTGTAAACTTGTATTTTTTTCAAAATTGTTTTAGTATACTATTCTACATGAAGTTGTGAGTATATGGTTAAAATTTTATAATATTTGGAGTAATATATGAATTATAATAATTTTTCAAAGATGGTCCAATTTCAAGTTAAAATTATGCAGTTTCAGAACATAGAAAATTATTTTTATAAAATTGGTCAAATAAAATACTTTGAAAATATTTTAGTATACTATTCTATATGAAGTTTTGAGTATATGGTTAAAATTTGGTAATTATTGGAGTAATATATGAATTATAATGATTTTTCAAAGATGATCCAATTTTGAGTTAAAATTATGCAATTTTAGACCCTAGAAAATTATTTTTATAAAATAGGTCAATTGAAATAGTTTGAAACTGTTTTAGTATACTATTTTAAATGAAGTTGTGAGTATATGGTTAAAATTTGATAAAATTTGGAGTAATTTATGAATTATAATGATTTTTCAAAGATGGTCCAATTTCGAGTTAAAATTATGTAGTTTCAGACCCTAGAAAATTATTTTTATAAAATTGGTCAATTGAAATACTTTGAAACTGTTTTAGTATACTATTCTACGTGTAGTTGTAAGTCTATGGTTAAATTTTGGTGATATTTGGAGTAGTGTATGAATTAAAATGATTTTTCAAAGATGGTCTAGTTCAAATTGAAATTCTGCAGTTTTAGATCTTAGAAAAAAAATATAATTTTTATAATGTTAATTAGTTAGAGTCTTCAAAAATATTTTACTATGTTTAAATATATGATGATAGAAGTCTGCATTATTAATTTCATAAGGGTTCAATAACTATATAATTTATGATGAATTTTATAAGATATACTAGTTTAGAACACTTTTCGACCAATGATGAATATAGTAAGTTAATTATTACAGTTTGTATGATTAGAAATTATCTCTACCGTTTTAGCAAGGTTAACTTAAGGTTATTATGTAAATGTATAATTATTTCATTATGGTGCAATTAAAATGCAACTTAAAGACTAAAAATTTATGAACGTGCCGAGTGCAGTACGAGCGACCAGATACTTCAGGAGCTATCCCAACTTTCGAATCAACGTCAAAAGTGGGTAACATTTATTTACAATTATATTGATTAGAATAACTTGTATGTTGTATATGATGAAATGAAATGACACCTTCGGGTGCAGTGCCAGGTTAACGAACCTTGGATGCCAGGTCTTCGGATCTTGGATGTTTATGCCAGGTTTTCGGACCTTGGATGTTTATGCCAGGTCTTCGGACCTTAGAAGATGATGTTTCAGTGTATTGGTTAATCTCTTTAACGTAATAGTTTATAAGCGTTATCCACTAAGATTTCTCAAATTTTATGTTGCTATGTTTAAACGTTTTCAGGACCCCCTTACGATAAAGTGGATGTGTAGCCAGCTGTACAGACCCCTCTCTAAAAGCATATATATTATATGTCTTTAATATATGTTAATATGTATGAAGTTAATATGCTTATTGCCCCATTTGACACTTTCGATGTTGGCTTAAGTAAACTTTTATTAAAACGTCTTAAAAATATTGAGGTTTTGATTTATAAATATGGATAGAAACGAGTTAGTTTCTTGCATGCTAAGCTTTTCAATTTAAAATAGAAAGAAAAGAAAAAAAAATACTCGTGTTTAGTAAAGTCTTCCACTGAGTTTATTTACGAAAATCATTCAAAAAGAAAAATTATTATCCCTTTTACAAAATCATTTGAGAATATAAGGTTAAGGTAGTGTCTCAATCCTACAAAGATGGGTTGGGGTGCTACAGATATACACGCTGGAATAGATAATCTAGTGTCTAATAATCTTGTTCAATTATACCTAATTGGATATATAGACTTTTTTTTCTCTCTCTCTTCGAATTATGAAGATAATAAACTCATTTTTTACCCGGATGAGCGATGAAGATGTTGTACCCCCATAACGAGCTAGGTTCGGCCGGTAGTTGGGTCAACAAGGAGAATTGGTCAGACCGAGACAACCAGGATAATTTTTCCCTAGGCCCAATGGGAACCCCGAATGACCAGAGGTCGATCGAGCTGACTAGGCTCTATCTGGTTCAAGTGAGATCAGCCTAAGGATTTGGATTCAAACTCGAGAAGACCTTAGCTAAACTTAGGAAAGTTTCTGAAGTCGAAATTATCAAGAAACTAAGCAAATATGGACCAAATCATATCCAATTTAAATAGAACCAAATATGTATTTTTCATAATTGTATCCCTAAAAACGTGGGATCTCATTTCTTTTTCTCTAATTCATGTATCTTGAGCCCAGTCTATAAATAGGGCCGCATAGCATATAAAAAGGATTCTGAAATTATTGTATTCAAGCATTGACAACATTAGAACTGAACTCTAAACACTTAAAATAACTAGCAACAAATGTGGAGAATAAATTAGATTAAAAGATGTATCCTAAGATTCGATTTTAGTTACGACTTTCCTATGCCAGATGATCCTAGTTATCTAGAACTGTAAGCCAAAGTCCAATTTTTAATATGCGATCATTTATATGGTTAACTCTCATCTCGGACGATGCTAATATGTAGATTATGTATAAATAATTACATCTCCAACTAACTATTATATACACAACTCCTAAGAGATCAAAAGATCAATGCCTACACAGATATCTCACACATCTCTGTCGATATTGAATATATATGATATGTGTTGTAAGCCTATTAACAATCCTCACCTCTCGGGCAACGAACTATTAAGTTAGATGAATCAAGCAATTGGCCAAATTGATAAATTCATAAATAATCATGAACACATAGATAAAAACATAGAATAGAGTCTAGATAAATCAAATAATCTAAATATGGAGTTATCGTAACTTACTTTCTAACCCTAGAATATAATGAAGATAATATCTACTCATGTTCATAATAATCAAAACCAAATATTCAAGAGTAACTATAACAAAAGACTAATAAAACTCGAGATTGTATGAATCAACTCCGACTCTTCCTCTGATCTTCTCGTTCAAATGTTTCTTGCTCTCTACTCCAAGAGTTTAAGTTTCTTGAATCCTATCTTCTTTTTCTGCCTTTGCGCTTTTAAGAACCCTTTTTTATAGATTGAGATGATTTTTGGTGGAAGCGGACCTAGTTTGGCATAAAAATATAGGAATCGTGCAGGCCCAGGATTGCCACCCGGCCGGGTCAAAATCCGGTCACGACTCGATCTGGCTTAGCATCTCACCCGGCTAGGCAGAGCATCTTGCTTGGTCGGGCCAAACTTCAAGTGGCATCTGTTTCTTCTTCGATACATGGTCCGGTCGAGCCATTTTGGCTTACCCGATCAGGTTGTTTCAATAGTCTTAGTCTTCCGTAATTTTGTCGTTTTCATCCCATTTTTGCCTATTCTTTCTCTGGACTTCATCCCAATGGACTTTTATCCTAAAATATGACATTTTAACTAAAAAATAAGCAAACACGTCATTCGACTCAAGATAACCATTTTAACCACAAAATAACCAAAAATACATGCAAATGCTATCGAAATGAGCCTAAAACATACATACATGACGTATATCAAGCATATAGAAAGATTTCTCTCAAATAGCATATATTACATACATTTTAACTGGTCAGAACAACCTGACCTCACTTGCCCAAGTAAGCACCAGACACCGTAGACAGTCTAATCTCACCTGCCCAAATAAGCACCAGACACCATCTTTTGTTCACATTAATTTTTGACCCTTTCAAGTTCCAAGCTGATCTAGTATTGCATGATCTAAAAATAGAAATATAAAATTCAATATAAAATTCTGAAAATCGGTCCTTTCTAACTCATAGATCATCGTTGTCACGTCATTTCAATTATTATGTGTATCAAATTCGAATAGGTAATGTATAGAGCCAATAAAATAGGCCAGACCCAATGGACCAGCTCGATGAACCCGAATAAGGCTAGATTTAGCTTTAAAAAAGAGTGACCCGAAAAGTGTCGAAACCTTTTGGCCCGGGCCACTTGGGCCCGACGGGGAAGATGGGCTCCGGCCAGTTGGCCCGTCGGGCTTGGGCCGGCCTGATGACATGTGGATTTATTTATTTTAAATATATATTTAGGTTGTTATTTAATATTAGAAATTGGTGGAATAAAACAAGCTCATTCAAAATTAATGGCCCAATTTGATTTTACCCAAATCTAAACTCTAAATTTCATTTTTCCCCATGCTCTACCTCTCAGTCATAACCATTACTTTGTGGTTCTGCTTTTGCATCTCCAAGCCATCTCCAATTCTCCAATTATCATCAATTTGTATGGAATATGTATATACTATCATAACATCATCTTTCTCATCCTCATTTTCTCTTTTTTACCCTTTTAATAAATCTTGATCTTCCTCAATTTCTAACTTAATAGCTTTCTAAATTTTAATTCTCTTGTTAGTGTTAATTATTTAGACTTGGGGTTGATCAACTGATAGTATTTTAATTTTTTATTTCTACATAGACTGCGCACTTACGAATTAATAGAGGATGGACCGACCCGACCCAATTTTGTCAAGTGGCCCGTCGGGCCAGGCTGGGCTGAGCTGGGCCAGGCCGCCCATTTTGCCGGCTCTAGTAGTGTATTTTGCAGAGTAATTAATCCAAAACCCTAAAAAAATGGTATATCTTTAAGGGTAATTTTATACACAGCCACCAATATTTCTCTCCACAATCATAATACATTTAATTTCTCTATTTTATCCTTAATATTTTTTATTCTTTTCACAACCACCAGATCTCCATCACTATTATTATCTCAACCGTCAACCCTCCTTTTCTCCAAACCAAAAC
Source organism: Scutellaria minor (assembly GCA_954870855.1). Taxonomy (NCBI): domain Eukaryota; kingdom Viridiplantae; phylum Streptophyta; class Magnoliopsida; order Lamiales; family Lamiaceae; genus Scutellaria; species Scutellaria minor. The sequence goes on from OX940729.1 coordinate 11,043,332, forward strand.
ACCATTCGTTTCAATCTCCATTATTCCATAAACTATGAATTTCAATAATTTGCCACATAATATTTAAATTAAAATGATTGATTTTTTTTTATCAGTATCTATACATTTTATTTGAAGTTATTTGGGATTAAAATTTCCCTCCCTCTGCAACCATGACTCTCGTTTTCTATATTTGGTACTTCGATTAATTTGTACGGTATAAATACAGAAAAAAAATTTATGTATTATCCTGTGTTTCTCAACGTGGGAATAATTTTTTGATTTATTTTAAGAAGATACATTTATTACCTCACAAACTCAATTTTCTTATAGTTTTAGTTATGTTAGTGAAATATTTTGAGATATTAAAAAATTGTTGAGGAACTAAATGAGAAAAAAATAATTTTGAATAATTTTAAAAAATTAAATTTGGAGTTTGGAGTGCATAAAATCTTTTTTTTATATATGTATAAGGAGAATAGAAAAGTGGTAGTTGATTGGTTGAAAGCTGTGAAAATGACAAAAAAAAAAAAAAAATTGACTTGAAAGGTCAAAATAGAGAATTCATATGTATAATAACTGTAAAGAGAGAAATAATGTGACCGTGAACAGAATTACCTTATCTTTAATTAACATTAGCCCAAGACTTTAGCCCATTCAGATTGGGTATGTGAATTAAGTTTTGGCCCATCCTTAAGTTTTATTTTCCACTTACGAGATTCGATTTTTTTTTTCTAAAAAAATCTTGTATAAAAACTTTAAAATCATATTTGTTGCAAGGAATCATACATAGTTAATTTATTTTATTATCAAGAAACATTTCATGTGATTTTTCCTTACGGATGTGTTTTAATACAATTAAATATCATGTAAATCTCATCTTTACCTATTTAATGTCACACAATAAAATGATTTTAATTCACCAGTTAGTATATATATATATGTATATATATATATATATTGTTTGTGGTTACTCATATTTCCACATAAGGAATAAAATGACTTTATTTTACCTGTATGTAAGTGGTCGATTTAAAAATGACGTTAATAAAAATGAAAATGACCAAGTGAAAGTTCATGCATTTAAAGAAAGTACACCATAACCATTAGTATGTTTGTTTTGGGTTTATATAGTATTGGGGAAATTCGATTTTGAAATTCTGAATTTTTTAAATAAAGATGAATAATTAAAATTTGTGTTTGTTTAGAGATTTTGAAGGGTATGATTAGTATTGTAGATGTCAAATCAATGTTGGAAAAAAATGTTATTGTGTAATATTATATTGTTAGTTGATGTAATGATAATGATTGAATGATTGTAATAGTAGACATTTAGGTGTGTATTGAAATTTGTATATTAATAGGTTATAATATAGCGTTAATGATTGTGTTTTTTTTAAATAAAATAGGAATTTGGTAGATTATATAATACTCTTTTAAATTCAAAACAAATGAAGATTCGAATCAATCCAAATCTCAAATCCCGACTCCAAACACCAATCCAAATATTACTACTTTTATTTTTTTTCAAATCTTGTCTGATTTGAGTTCAAACCCTAATTATCACAATTTGTATTTTTATAAAAATGGGATATCCTTTAAATCTCTAAACTTTTCATTTGATACACACGAGCATTACTTAGTGGCTCTTAAAATCTCATGGCCACTCATTTGATAAGTAGAAAATTAAGTAGTTGTTCTAATCTCACCTCAATTGACACATAGGATATTGAATCATTGTTAAATCTCACCACTACTCATTTGATAAATGTGGTATTTAGTTGTTTTAAATTGTCCGTGCACGGTGGTGTGCACCACCACATATTACCATGTGAGGCATTTAGCTTTGTCCATCAACATGCGGGAAAATGTGTTTGAAAATGTTATTAGTAATTGTAAAAATGATAAGTCATTCCTAACTATGTAAATCTAGAAATGATATTATATCAATGATTTGAAATTTTAGATAAAATGACCATTTAACAGTTTATTAACACGATAAATCTATTTTCAACGTCTCATTTAAAAAGAAAAGGTAGATTAAATACCATTTAAGGGTTGTCAACACTCAACACGCAAGAACTCATGTTTTCCACATTTTCTTATTTCTTTATTCTTTGAGATTACAGAAAGCAAAAGGTCCTTTTCCACATTAATTAATAAGATAAGATTTGAATCAAAAATATAATTAAATAATAAAGATTCAACTTTTGAATTTTGAGTGGACAATAGTTGATTTATAATCATATTTAAGGTATATTCTTAATATTTAAACTCATCATTTCTTTTCTTTTTTTTTCATTGATAACAGATTTCATTTTAGTTGATTTGATTATCAATTGGTAGGGAGTATATAATTTATTCATTCTTTTGATTTAATGTGGTATGAAATGACAGTAACAAAATAATTAATTTTAGTTTTTTGTTATATCATTGATTATTTAAGTGAGTTTGTGTGGATTGTTTTATTTGAGTAACATTTTTTTTATAATTTAAATGTTGATTTATAGATTTGTATACTATGTAATTTAGTTTTATGTTATTTTATAATTCAAATTTTTGTTTAATCTTTCATGGATAATTGAAAGGTATTATGGAAAAATACCATCTATATCTATATTTATATATATATAATAACAATTACCCCTCAAAATAGAAATGATAATATTTTCCCGCCCATTTCCACCTCCCAAAAGTAGAAATGTAATATTTGTTATTTTATAATTTATAATTAAAAAATTATTATTGTATTAAACATGATTATATATATGGTAATAATATCATCTATGATATTGACAAAATCTTAGAAATTATAATCTATATATGGTATATGAATGTTAATATGATCTCATCTAATAAATGCTTAATTATTGCTATAATAAAGATTAAAGATATATATGTTGAATAAATTAAAATAATACTTTCATTTCAAGAGAATTTTAAACCATCAAAGTAAAAAAAATATATAAAAAATTATCGCTAATGTTGTAAAACCCCTCACCCCGTAATTTTGTCTATAAATAAAAGGAGATTTATAACAAAAACAAAAAAAAAAATCAAATATAAGTTGACTTACTATAATTTCACCAATATGTAAAAAAGTGATTCAAATAATTTTATGATTTTTATTATATATGTAATTATAAATATATTTATAAAATTCATAATTTTGATCTACATATATGTATATATGATTTTTTTATATGTGGTCTTAATTATTATTCATCTATAAATACATGTCAACTACAAGTTTGTACATCATTGACTTCACTTCGCCTTTTCAAGATAAATGATCATTTTGTTTTTCGTTACAATAACCATTATTTTGACGAATATGACTCATGTTTTTAATATTGTCAGTGGTATCAATACCTTCCGTAATTTTGTGGGCACTAAAATTTTATTTCGTTAGATCACATGACATTAGTCCATACATAAATTAAAAAAGATTTTTATAGTTATGAGAACGTCTTCAAAGATCAAGAGGTAATTATGCGATATTATTTTGTTCAATATATATATATATATATTTATTTATTTATATCACCTCAATAAATACATAATAATCAAGTTACTTAGGATAAATAACATAACATAATTTATCTACTTCTATAACTGTATTCCAAATATGTTGAAAAACTATAATAAAAATCACATAATTTTTATTTGACAAATATGTCAATTATAAATAATACTCCAGTTTAATATATCTTTCATGTAACAATACTAATAATATGACACAATGTTTACATAATTTAAATATATCAAGTAGGATATTATTGTATAATCTTATAAAATTAATATAATAATAAAAATGATGATAACTTTGAAGCATTTACCTTATCTATGCTATATTAATTATTTTTTAAAAATCATAAAGATTATTTATTGTATAAAGATTTGTAATGTATGTATCTTGAATATAATAAAAGAATATATATATATATGTGTGTGTGTGTGTATATGATACAATATTGCATATAATTAATATTATAAATAGAAAGTATAAAACTTATGAACTTATATATTTTCTATTAAAATCTACAAATTAAGTATATGAAAATATCATTTATAAAAAAATTATATAAAATTATATCATTTATACTTATAAAAAAATTAATAAAACTCACTTTTTATGTCCATTTGCCGAATTATATAAATAAATCTTCAATATTAATCTTGAAGAATAGAAAGTTAGTGCTATTTATAAGAGTGATAATATGTCAATGATTTTCTTTCCATATATCTTTCCAATACTTTGAATTTTTTATTATGAAATTTCATTATCATCTATATAAAATCAACTAATCTTATTTCCACTTTCGAAATTAGAAATACAAATATTTATTATTTTATAGTAATTTATAAATTATAAATATTCGATTTTGCACAATTTATGTATATCCATAAATCATTTTGTGATATGAAAATCATTTTGTATATACATGAAAATTCAGAGAGAAAAAAAAAATATGATCATATTTGATATGTTATAAATTTATCATGATTTGTGTAAATAATGCACTAATATCATGTTAAATGTTCATAAAAATTGTGAATAACAATTTGTACCTAAATTTAAATCATTATATATATCCACGAAAAAATTAGCAAAAAATATATCTCTTTTAATGTGAGAATAAATAATGTTTCATCAATGATTAAAAAATAATTATAAATCTAAAATTTCATTATAATGGTAGCATGAAGTTTCTAATTATATGAAAAATGATAAAATATTTTACTTTCTGTTGTTACATAGGTTCATGGTTTTAGATTTATTAGATTTTGAAATGTTTATCATCAAATATGATTTTTCTAAAAGATAAATTTTAATTTTTGAGCATTTGGAAAAAAAAAAAACTATATACAATAATATCATTGTTTTTACACTCATTATGAATAAGTTATTGAACATATATTTGCATAAGTTTTTTTTCTAGGTCAATTGTAACAAAAATAAATAGTAAAGTAGCCAAACAACGTATGATGAAAATAAGAAATATTCTAAATTGGTAAATTATATGATTAGTAGATTAAATAGAAATTACTTAAAAGAACTATATTATTTTTTTATGATCACCATTTTTATATCAAAAAATTACTAACACTTGAAACTTATTTTCTAGCTACATCATACAGGTACCAAATGAGGTTGAAATATTATTGAGAATTGATTATAATATTTAATAATATCATCATTTTACATTCATTATAATGAATAAGCTATTAGCATATATTTGTATAAGATTTTTCCAAACTAATTGTGACAAAAACAATTAGTAATAAAGTAGTCAGATAATGTATGATGAAAATAAGAAATATTTAAAATTCATAATTTATATGAGTAGTAGATTAAATTGAAATAACTTTGAAGAAGTATATTTTTTTCATAATTAACATTTTTATATCAAAAATTAATTGACACTTTAAATATATTTATCCATACGTCACACAGACACAAAATGAGATTGAAATATGATCGAGAACTTGATTTTTTTTCATAAATTAATGTTTTCACATCAAATAAAAATATTTCAATTTAATGGTCGTACATCACACAAATAATAAATTAGACCAGAATTCTTCCAAGAAATTTATTATTTTTCGTGTTCTACATTTTCTTATCTAAATATATAAATTATAAAATTTATATGTCTGTGCATCGCACGGGACTTATACTAGTTTATAGCATAAAGAATTTCACCACAAACATCATTAAGAATTCACATGACAATTAAATGATCAATTCACTATTCAATTATTATTTAATAACATGCATTAAAAATGATGTATTTGGAAATGTTAGCGATGAAACTATTATATATGAAATATTTCAAATTAGTATATGAAAAATAGAATAAAAGTGGTGTAGTAATGGTTAAATTATTGATTAATTTTTTGATAATATATTGCCTTTATTGAAATTGTTACTAATTTATGATGTTATTTTTAAAATTATCGTATATTAATATATTTTGTTAGGTGGACCTTTCTAAGTAAAAATACTGGTTTTGTCACTGATGTCCTTAGTTGCATTAAAAAAATGATAAGAAAAATTTTAAATAATGAAAATAAAAAAAATCCCCAAACTCCCAAGAATCCTAAATCCCCAAATCAACCCAAGATCTCCAAATCCAAAGAACTCCAATCTTTTGCTGCAAGATGGATCAGAGCATTTCTCGGAGATAATCAAGATAAGAAATCATATGTCTTTGGGCATACGATACTTTGTGGGCTCTTGGTCTAATGCAATTGAGAATGAAGCGAATGTCAACTCAACTTAGCCATTTACTTTGGGAGTTTCCTAAACAGGTCCTAAGCCCAAAGGCCAAACAAGGAGAAAGACGTTTGGGCCTAAGGATGCTCTGAAAGAGATTGACACTCTCAACAGAGTTGAAGGCTCCATTGATGGCATTGATGCAGAAGCAGCTCAGGACGTGCTGATTGAGACTGCGGAGTCCATATGGAAGAGGTTCGCCATCACATATGACTCTTGGAGATACATGCGGCTTAGTGCCGGTAGGGACTTAGTCCAGTGGGAGGACTGGATGGAGATTGAAGACATTATTCTGAGATGGGTAGCCAACTTCATGGATGACCCTAACAACCTCCCCAACAGACTACTGTCTCTCTTTCTTGAAAGTTTCCTTGATGAAACTGTTGATGAGATGGTTGCCAAGATTGCAGAGAGGCGGGAGAAGCTTTATGCTCATCTGAGAGCTATGAGCAAAGCTGAGGAGATACAGGGTGAGCAGTCAATGAAAGAAGGGGAAGATAACTCAATCGTGCAAATCCCCATTACTGAGACTGCTGGGACCCCTACTAAGCTGGAGATAGCTGAAGCTCAGCTAGCTAATCTCACTCCTGAGGAAGCTAATGAAATGATGCTGCAACTGGGGATGGAGGCGAGCCGAGCATAATCCAAACAGCCCCCCAGGATACTGCAGAAAGGGAAAAGAAGTTCTACAACTGCACAACCACATGATTCTCCAACCTATACAAGTATCGCAGCTCTTTCCCCTATCACTCATCTTGATACCATGGACTCTGATGTGCAATTGGTTGATTACTCTGATTCCCCTGTTTATCATGTGCTATGATCTGAGAGGGAACCATCACCAATCATCCATGGAGTATGTTAAGATATCCAAGAAGAGTATGCCGATGAAGTAGCCCCGTAGGAAGTTACAGAGGTGAGACTCTCTATACTGGCTGATGTAGCAGTACAGTATGCTGAAAAATAGGAGATAGCAGCTCCACATGATGAGCTATCTGAGGAACTCATCAGCTCAGTCTTTCTCAGAATTGACCATAACATTCTCAATCTTGAAATTCTGAAGGCTGCTACCAGAAAGATTGTGTTGGGATATTTCAGTTGTTATATTGATGAGACAAAAAAGTTTGCTTAGGGATGTCAGTACCTAAGTTTCCATATTGATTGACATGGTCTTAAGTTAAAAGATCATGTAATGGTTTTCCAAGTGTTAAGGAAAACCAACCTTAGAAGATATAGGAAGATATCTTCTAGGAGTCAGCAAGTTGTAGGAAACAGCAAGCTGAAGAGAGTATCTGCTTGGAGCAGATAGGATGCTGCAAAAAGAAGACAACAAGCTGTAGGAAATAGTATGCTGGAAGCTGCACGGAAGAAGCAAAAAGCTACAAGCAGGAGCATGCTGGAAGCTGCATGAAGGAAGTAAAAAGCTACAAGCAGGAAGCTGCCAGCAGACAACAGGAAGCAGCAAGCCAGATGCAGCAGGAAGCAAAACCTGGAAGATCATGCAGTGTGAAGAAGAGCAAAGCTAACTGACATCAAGTAACCGTTGCATGAACTTCAACTCTGGACCCATACCGACTTGACAAGTCTGCAAGAATGTCAGAGAGGTCCAAAAGTAAATGTTGGGCGCTTTAAATGCACATGTCAGAAACATTTAATGCGACCACAGAAGAAGATCTTGGAAATCAAAGCCTAAATTCAAAATGGAGAAGTATCTTTCTTCAACGGATACTTTCCTCTAACAGATACATTCTCAAGATCTATAAATAGAAGGTATAGCTGACTGAAGACACAGCTGGACAAAGTCGAGTGAAAACTCAGATATATTCCAAAGCTTCTCAAGCTTATCCATGTTCAGCCACTCAACCTTCAAGGATCGCTGATCCAAGCTCACAATAGTTGAAGAACCTTTTTATCTTTTAACCATTTGTGTTGTGTGCGCTAGGTTGTTTTAGGTGTACTTAGTTGAGAGGATAGTATCCTTGCTAAGTGTGTAGTCTAGAAGTAGACTACTTGCCCTTTGTTGGATTGTACCCTTTATGGGTTGTGGCCTTCGACTAGAGTCTGGGATTCTGGTAGGCGTAGCTTGTTAGGAAGAAGTTTGTAAAACGAGGTTTGTAATTCGAACTGACCTAATGAAGTTCCTCCTTATGAAGGAGTAGAGTGGACGTAGAAGACTTACACCACCTTCGAACCATTATAAACCTTTGTGTGTTTATTGTTTTGATATATCTGCTACATTGCATTCTATCTATATTTATCTTGATGAGCATTTCATAAGCATCCTGCATAAAGTGTTTTGAAAAGAGCATACTTGCAAAGAACATTATTTTTCCAAAAGAAACTTTATCGTTGTTTATTTCGCTGCATACTAAGAAAACTGGGTCAGAAACCTGAATCAGCATTCTGCCAGGTTTCTGATCAAGTTAGGTTGTTGTTTCTTTTAAGAATCAGGAACATATATCTCTGATAGATTTTAAAGATCAAAAAATCGATAGAGGTTTATTCACCCCCCCTCTGAACCTCTGACCACTTGGGACCATCAAATTGCTGAGGACATACCTGATGAAACAACTGTTGAGCCTGTGCAGGTTGCTAAGGGTAGTCAGGTTCCTGTTGCTGAAGATATGGAGGTTGCTGAAACTAAGAAAGCTATTGAGACAGCTTCTCCACAGAAGACCTCTGGCGTGGATGCTGTTGAGACAGCTCCGGCAGAAGATATAGAAAGGCTTACAAAGTTGGATGATATACCTATAAGAGGCAAAGAAATTATTGTTGTTGTCGCTCTTGCTCTAAATCCTGATGATGGAGATGACTCATCCAGTGATGATGATGAAGATCCTGAAGGAGGACTTAACCTTGATATTGACATTGATGCCCCGTACAGAGAGCCTGGCAAGATTAAGATGACGGCAGAGGAGAGGAGTAGATATGAGGCCGAGTTAGAGGCCAGAGAAAAGCAACAAGCTGAAGAGGAAGCGAGTCAGGCCCTTATCCTTTATACTCAAGAGGAATCAGGACCAGTGGTTAGGGTTGAGACTCTTTCTAACTCGCAAGAACTCTCTCTTCAGAAGATAATGGAAGTTGTTCAAGGGCTGATGAGAGCTATTGAAATTCATGAGATGAACATGGCTTCTAGTATCCAATTTCAAGAAAACGCACATTCACCATCCATGCAAGAACTGAGGAAGGAGTTATCTGAACTTTCTTCCAAAATATAAAAAAGGATGAATGAGCGTGAACAGAAAGCTGCGTCTGATGCTCACGATGTAACTTTTCAATATGTTAAAAGCTCAGTCGATGAAGAGAGGAGCAATCAGACTGCGCAGAACCTAGTGCTGGACAATATACAGGAGAGCATCTCCACCCAAGGCCAGGATGTTAGAAGTATCAAGGACGGGATTCTGAACCTTGAACTGTGTGTGGGTGAGATGAGGGCAATCTTGATGAAAATATTTCCTGCAGAAGCTGCTGAAGTTACTGCCCCCTTTCCTACTAAAAGTGATGATGCCAAAAAAGGGGAATATAGTACGCAGCATGCTGAGCCAGATACAGCAGTAGTAGAGGCTACTGCTAAGGAGATTGAAGAAGATGAAGACGATGATGATGCTCATCTGACCAGGATAAAGCGTAAATGATCAGATTCTGGACATGGTCAGATTGAGCCAAAAGGAGGAAAAAAGATGATGGAGATGATGGTGCAGGTACTGGGGTTGCTGGGTCCCAAACAGCAAACAATACTGAACTACAGCAAGAAGTACAGGTTGCTGCTGTCCCTACAAAGCAAAGAACTCAAAGGCAGCAACCTTGTCGAGAAAGAGGAAAACAGCAAGTTCAAATGATGCAGCAATCAGGTCAGGATTCCAAAGCAAAACCTTATGTGACCACTGCTGCAGGTCCTTTATTAAGTGAAGAAAGATGAAGACAACTTAAAACTGCTGATGAAGAAAGGAGAAAAAAGAAGTAGAATGAATGGATCTCAAGGCTGGGAGTGGTTGGACCTCAAAGATCAAAAGCTACTGAGAAGATTGAATCCGCATTACATTTCTTTCCAAATCAGGAAGCTCCGGATTTTGATCGAGACGCAGTTTCTGCAGAAGTCTCTGTGCTAAAAGGACATGACTATGTGAAGAGGAAGTTGTTTGGCGATAAAGAAACCTGAAGAAGTTTTATTTACTGCGAGTTTATCAGAAAGTTTGTAGAGTAAGCTCTTCTTCTAAAGAATTTTTTTATTTTTTTATTTCTTCTTTTTTATGAAGTTAGTGAGCTATAGTTTATTCATGTGTAGATAGCTCTGATACCTTTTGCACTATACTTGTACATATTACATGTGTAAAAGTACATATGTTTATGTTGCTTATTTATGGGTTTTATCATCATCAAAAAGGGGGAAATTGTTGGGATATTTCTGACTAGGTTTTGATGAGACAATGTAACTTTAGATAGGAAGTTGGAGTACCCATTTTCCACATCTTATAAGTGGATTTTTGGTTGATAAGTTTATCTTTCTAAAACTTGTCTGTAAAGTTGTAAAAATCAGAAAGATATAGGATACTGATGATAGTAGGATTCTGGAGATGAAGAAATCTTAAAGATTGATTTTCAACAAGGAAAGTTTGTAACCTGAAGGAGGAACTAGGATCAAGAAGCAACATAAAACAAACAGAAAGAAAAACTGGAAGCTGACTGCAGGATTCTGGAACAGGAAGCTGTTCAGAATCAGGAAACAGGTTTTAAGAACAGGAAGCTGTTCTGAAACAGGAAGCAGATGCAGATCAGGAAGCTGACTGTAGGATTTTGGAACAGGAAGTTGTTCAGAATCAGGAAGCAGGTTCCAGGATCAGGGAGCTGTTGTGAAACAGAAAGCTGACGCAGAACAGAAAGCAACTACTGCAACTTGAGCAGCAAGCTGTAAGTCTTTCTAAATTATTCAATGAAGTACGAGTTATTTATTGAATGTTGTACGAGGATTCGTTCCTGTCCAAGTTACCAGTAGATAGAAGTTAGCGCTGAGCCAATGAGGTGATGCCACCTGGACCTGCGGCTCTGCAAAAGCACTGCAGCTGAGGAGTGACGCCATTAATGCGAATCAGAGTAGGACGTATTCTACAACCCAGATTTTTCAAGATGCATTTATTGCAAAATATACAAGATCAATTTGAATTTCTACAAGGACAATGTCTTCTCTTCAACGGACATTTTCCAGCAGTATATATAGAAGATGAAGGTGACTGAGGAGACTACTGAACTACTGATTATTTTCTTAAACTCTCAAGCTATTCTCAAGCTTTCCAAGTTCAATCACTCAACCTTTAGAAGCAGTCATTCAAGCATTTGAGCTTTCAAGTTCAAGGCTGACTTCAAGTTGCACCAGTTGAAGAAACAACATATACTTTTAACCATTTGTTGTGTGCTAGGTTGTTTTAATTGGAAGGATTAGATCCTCGCTAAGTGTTTAGTCTTGTGTAGGCTATTTTCTCCATGTGATATGTTGTACCTTGTATGGGATTTGACTTAGGAATCTTTGATTCTAGTAGGTAAACTTGATAGGAAGAGGTTTGTAAAGCGTGTTGGAGTTTGTTAAAATAAAAGAATGCTTTTCTTATCCCACATCGGTTTGGAGATGAAGAAGAGGAGGCTTTCTAATGTTATTTAAGAAGTCTGAGTGTTTTAGTTTCAAACACACCAATCAATACACTTTAGTCTTGTGTTTGGTTCTAGTTAAAATTCCTTTCTCGAGTCTCATGAGAAATGTGAGAATCATTATAGACTTGTAATAGTGTATGAGTGTCGAGTGAAAAAGAAAAATTATGTATGATTGTAGAAATTTATCATATAGTGGTATCTCTTTGGTGGGTCGTGGTTTTTCTCCAGTTTTGGAGTTTCCACATTAAAATCTTGTGTTGTTGTTTCGTTTCTTCCTTTTTATTTCTTGTTTATTTACCCCTTGGGGATTAATTTCCCAACAAAGAGGAGTCTTGTAAACTAAACTGACCTAACAAAGTTCCTCCTCAATGAAGGAGTAGAGTGGACGTAGAAGGATTACACCACTTTCGAACCACTATAAACCCCAAGTGTTTACTACTTATCTATCTTGTTGCATTTATCATAAGCATACTGCTAAAAATACTTTGATAAAATCATACTTGTGAAAAGAAAACATTTTACAAACATAAACTATATCGATATATTTTCCACTGCATACTATGATATAGAGACAGTAACCTGATACAGCATACTGCCAGGTTTCTGAATCGAGAGGTTACTGCATTCTCAATAGAATCAGTAACCTATTTACAAAAAACTTTTAAAGTCCAAAAATTGATAGAGGTTCGTTCACCCCCTCTGAACCTCTAACTAGGGTTATAAAATAATCGAATCTTTTTTATTCGATTCGATATTCGAATTCGAAAAATACGAATAAGAATTCGAATAAGAATTCTCTTTTATATTCGTATATTATTCGAATACGAATAAGAATATGGCGAAATTCGATTCGAGTATTCGTGAATATGTTCGAATAATTATATATATATAATTTCTTTATTTTAATTATATATATATATATCCAACAGAAATTCTAAACCACATCTTAAATTTCTTTATTTTGAAATATGATATTATTAATTTGGAAATAAATATATTTTTGAAAAAAAATTGAAATTTCAAGTTCAAAATTTTCGAATACGAATATTCGAATATTTCATTGGAATCGAATACGATTTACTTTTGTTATTCGAATAATAAACGAATACGAATACGAATATTCTAATAATTAAATGAATACGAATCGAATATCATGATATTCGAATCGATTCGATTCGTTTACAACCCTACCTCTGACCACTTGGGACCAACAAAACCTACTTTCAATAGTAATGAAAATGACCCAAAAATTGAATCATAACTTGCAAATCAACATTATTTATAGAGGGAATATGATTTAATGTGGACGGCCTAACTAATTGCTAATCTAGTAAAGAAAAAGGTCAATTTCACATTAAGCAGCGGAAACAAGTCTCTATTTACAATTAATAATTTATAAAAATTGAGATTGATTTGAGAAAAAGTTCTCATAGGTTTTATGAAGAATTGAACTATGCAAACTTATGGTCACTTATGGGATAATATCTCAAAATTTATTTGTAGATGGACAAATTTAATAATATTTTTTATTTCGAAAATTCTGTTTCTATCACATTTTCTTCAATAGCGTTGCTGTTGGCAAAGCTAAATTAAGTTAAACTATTTCAAGAATTAATTAGATTTTCTTGATACATGATTTATTCGTTTTAAGTTTCTTCAATCACTAGGAATAGGACTAATAGTCCTGTGTATTCGAGTTTTTGCTCCATTGGGAGCATCTAAAACTGAGAAAATGTATATTTGTAGACTCTTTTTTTTAATAAGTCCATATAACTTTAGTTATAAATTTTGATCAGTCTCTATATTAATTATAATTTTCTTTTGGAATTGAGTCTTAATAGTCAATACTTTCATTTGTAGATAGATATAAGGTTTCTATAATTCCATCTTTCTCTAAAATTGTCTTTATACTATTTGTTATCAATAAAATTTGAATTTTATGTAAAACAAAAATATGTAGATTAAAGCAAATGGATTGACATTTACCCAATTCAATGAATTAATTTGGATAACCAAGTAGCCAAGTAGCCCACTACTAAAGCAAATGGATTGCCCAATTTTGACTTTGACTTTCCACCCTTTCCTTTTCTCGTAATTTCAAAGTGGTGCCCAAACTTTATTAGATTTTTATTAAAACCCCCATTTGCAAATGACTAAACTACCCCAGCTAAAGAGAATCTGCCGACCGCGACGGTTGCCTCGTGCTTAATTTATCCTCTCCAATTACAATTTTTTTTAAATTTTTTATTAGTAATATTTATTTTTATCTTAATATTCGAATTAAGCTTAAACTTATCATATTCAATTTCAAGTTGATCAATGTTTAGAGTTATTGAAATAAGAGATGAATATCTTTTAAATTTTAATGTAGAATCATATTGTTATATAATCATCATTGGTTCTAAAAAATTACATTATTACTTTTTAAGGTTGTTTTGAATATATTAATTGTATTACCAAATACAGTATTATATATATTCATAAAAACTGATATAAGGGGTCTTATGAATAATCTGTGAGGAGTCCAATTATATATTATCAATAATTTAAATATATGTTTACAATGAATAATGAGTTATGAATCCGCTCTATCTCAAAAAGTTATATTTGTAATATATATATATATAGACTGCATAATTATTCAATAAAAAATAGGAAAATTGTATTTGTTCTGTTCCTTTTGTATCTTATGAACAAAGATGGCTTACAAATGTATTGGCCATATGTAATATGTTCCCTATTTCCATGGCATTTCTTCATATCTCAAGATTTGCCGACTCTATCTAGAATTCAATGGGCCAAAATTAAAAATGTAAAAAATTCACAATGTTTGTTTTATTTTCCTGTTTTCTTTTCTTTAATTTTTTTGGAATAACTTTATGTGTGCTAGATGACAAGGACTGCTTATATTAGGAAAAAAAAATGTTTCATTTTCCTTGGTTTTATTTTTCTTAAAAAAAAAACAAAACTAAATTAACAACTTTATGTGTGCTAAATGACAAGGACTGCTTATATTAGGAAAAAAATGTTTTTTTTTAATTTCGTTAAATATTCAATCTAAAAACATCCATTTTTTAATAACACACACTCACAACAATTTAACATAAATACAATCATTACATATGGGTCCAATTATCCACTAATCCATTTTTCTATTATTTGTATCAATTAAAAGTCAATTATTTTATTTGAATTTTTTGAATAGTGATTAATTGAAAATTGAATTTAGATTAATTAAAAAAAGAATAATAAACAAACTTTATTTGTTAATTATGAGGTTAATAATTTTCAATTGACATTAAAATATAATTGACATACAAATAATATAAATTAAATATACTATTAAATGTACTATTTTGATGATAAAACAATTGATCAATTTTTGAAATAAACAATTGGACAATGAGACAATCCATATATACACAATTGATCATTAAAACTAACGATTGACATAAAAATATATTTGACATACAAATAATATAAATGAAATATTTATTTTTAATTAGTTAATTTAAATGAAACTAATTTGAACTACCCCAAATATACTTAATTAACATCTAAAATATTTAACTACATTTATAATTTTAACAATTTAAAATAATGAATTATAAAAAAATTAATTTAGATTTATTCCAGAAAAATAAACACATTTTTTATTAACACATGATTTGAAAAACTTAAGAAAATATTAAGATTGATTAAAATATTAAGAAGAAAAGTTAATTAAAAGAAAAAAGAAAGAAAATAAAGGAAAAGTTACTGGCACACACATAGTCCAAGATGATGAGTCCAAGATATTCTTAATGACACAATTGTGTTTCTACTGTAAAACATCTCAAACACACACTTTAAAACATTGTCACGATAATTAACATAAAGGTATTTTAGTTAATAATTAACATCTCTTATAACATGAATGTAGATGTCCTAGTCTGTCCAATTTCTATCATTTACAAAAGAAAAAAAATTCAAAAATAATTTGTTGAGTCAGCAAAATTCATAAATCATTCGCCATTTAATTATTTTCCAATATCAATTAAATTAAATTAATACTTAAGGAGCAGTTTCTAATTAAAGTACAAGTATTCATGATTGTATAAAGCTTATTAATTGTAAATTAAACTTCATTTTGTACGCGAGGTGATTTTGAGGTTTATAAAGACGTAACACTACATATATATATATAAGCTAGATATATAGCCTAGCTAATTTTAAATTGTGGGTTGACCCTTCTAATAAGATTAAATCTATGAGATGATCGTTTCAAAAGATCCAACCTACTCTTAGTTATATCTATATATTATTACACAACATTTTTTGACAATTCAATTTGTCAAGATATTTGAATCTCCAATGAATTGGTGACGGATTTATCCTGAATTTATGGATTGACAAACCCTTAATTTGACTATGAATTAAATAGATATCAATATTTGTAAATATTACAATCAATTTTTTTGAGCAATTTAAATCTTTTTCGACAAATTTTCTGGTGAAATATGTACACAACATGTGACTTTCATAAAGATAAATATGTCAACAGTCGTACTTTTTTATCCTTATGAAAGTCATACACAAGTCACGTAGTGTCCATTTCAATGGAAATGTTGTTAGAAAATAAAAATTAGGTTGTACTTTGATAAATTCTTGAATTTCGAATTGTAATTGAATATAAAAAAAAAAATTAGACTGCAAATTGAAAAATGATCATACTTTAATTTAATTTTTACATTAACCTTTAATTTAATGATGATGCAAAAATCGTTTTGTTATCATGTTTGAGCTCTCGCTATCTTACAATGATGATATCATACTTAATGCTTAATATACAAAAAGAAAATAAATATATGTAACTTCTAATCAGGTCTTGAGATCTTACATTGTGAGAAGTTAATATCAACTAGATATACCTTTAATTTGCATGTATTATATATGTGAGTGTGTATCAGTGTATATGTATAAATGTATATATTCGATGTAAATTCATCAAATGCAGCAAATATATAACTTACCTAATCGTTTATTAGGTTATGTTTAAACTACATTTAAATGGGTTGTTGGGAATCCGAACTTTAAAATCATAAAATAGTGAAAATTTGATAATAAAGTTTATCATGATATGTTTGTTTTTGAATTACTTAAAAAAATGTGTTGTTGGTAATGATTGATAAAAATATATACTATCTTTGATTAAAATAAACGTTGCTTTAAAATTTTGCACATAAATTAGAAAGATTGATCTACTCAAATTTAAGTTAATTCATTATAGATAATTTTTAAACAATCAATTTTATATATTATTGGATTTGAGAGTATTAAATAAGGTTATTTTGGTACAATATGAATAAAGTGCTTAATTTTTTAATTTTTATTATGGACATTTATTTTTGAGGAGAAAAAAAAAAGGTTGAAACAATATTTATTTTAAAACAAATGAAGTATAGGTTATAATTTTATGAATGTAAAACTTTAATTCAACTCTTAGAACAAACATTTATTTCAAATTTTAAAGTTTGAAATTAAGACCAACAATGTTACTTCAAATAAATATAATAAGAATAAAAAGAGTTCAAATAAATCATACACTAGGAAAAAGTTGCAAGTCAAAAATGGGGGATTCTAATCACTTATCACGTTGTCTAAACCATACGCGCTGCAATCGAGTCATTGACTTTATCCATGACCAAAACCCCCCTATATAAACCCCTCCACTTCTTTTGCCACTCATTCAAACTTTTCATTCATTCATTTCCACAAACACTTTGTCTACACATTTATCCATTCCTCCAAAACCACACAGCAATCATGTGTTCGACAGCCACCGCCGGAGATACTCCGATCACCTCCATCCATCCCGACATCATCCAATCCCATATCCTCAACAGACTCGACGGCCAAACCCTCGCCTCCACCAGCTGCGCCTCCACGCAGCTCCTTTCTCTGTGCTCCGAAGATCGTTTGTGGCGGCAAATCTGCAACTCCACGTGGCCCTCCACCACCCACCCCGCCGTCCGCGGTGCCATCTCCGCCTTCCCGTCCGGCCACCGCTCCTTCTACTCCGACTCCTTCCCCTCCGTCCGCTGCCACACCTCCAACGCCGCCGCCTCCCAATCGCCTCCATTGGAGACTACATCCGAGTTCATCTCCGCCGTGGATATTTTTTACGACGACAAATTAATCTACTCGAAGGTTCTGACGACGGAGACAATTTCCGGCTGGTTCCTCAGCTCGCCGTTCAGGCTCGATCTCCTCGACCACAAGGAGACGGTGGCGGCGCCGCTGAAGTTCGACGGCGAGGACGGCGCGTGCATGGGACTCGCGAAGGAGCGGTTGAGGATCAGCTGGATCCTGATCGACCCATCGAGGAAGCGGGCGGTGAACTTCGCGAGCCGCCACGCGGTGGAGGCGCGGCGGCACTGGCTGACGGAGGACATACAGCTCCGGTACGCGACGGTGGTGGCCGGCGGAGACGGCGAGCCTGTCCAGTGCGCCGTGGTGGTGAACTGCGGCGGCAAGGAAGGCGGCGAATTGCAGGTGAGAGAAGTGAGCATGCAGGTGGAGGACATGGAGGGTAAAATCCTGACTGGATTGGATAGTTTGGCAATTTTACACACCGCCATGGAAGGACAGAGATGGAACAGTGATATGGAGATGGAGAAAGATATTTATGATATGTTCTTGAGGATGAAAATACAGTGTAGAGAGAGAAAGCAGAGGAGAGAGAGAAGCTTGGACATGATCTGTATATCAGCTGGGGTTTCAATTTTCTTCGCAATTTGGACATTTTTTCTCTCCAGGTGAAACTAAAATACTGTTACTAAGGTACTGTAATAAAACCCTGGATTAATTGTAATTAATATCAATAATTATTTTATTTTTTTAAAGTGTAATTGGGTTTTGAAGATAATTAATCTTGAAAGAAACCCATCAACCAATCCTGGTTCGTCAGCTCTCAAGTCATTATTTTAGCACTGTTTGAATATTGTATACATCGTATACAATCATTATCATTGTGTATAATTAGTTTATTTTCAGCCATTAAATTATTTTGATTTTCATAAATTAATTATGTCATTGTGTACAAGTAAATAATTAAATATATGATTCTGATATAACTGCATTATCTTAAATGATTAAAAAGAAATTTCCAAGTCTATCTTCAGAATAATTAATGCATGGAAAAGATCAAGATAGGCTTGGCACTGGAGATATATATTTTTTAATTAGTAGAGCTTGGTTATGAAGAGGTCATTGGTTAATTAATATATGAGGAAATTAGGCATTCAATTAATATAACTTTTTCCTGGGGATATGCTTTCATTAGTATTATACAACTTGGCCAGCTGATTTAATTAATTCGATCAACTTAATCTTATTATTCATTGTCATTAATACATAATACGTGATAATTATTGATGATATTTATACACGCAACATATTATAATTATTTTGGAATATCAGATGATATGCACATTATAAGAATATTTATTTGATCTTTATATAATTGACTAATCTCCTATATAATTATAAATTAATTGAAAATCAAAAACAAAAATTATTCATCATGTTTATTGGTTTCAAATCAGAAAGAAAAAAAAATGGAGTTTTGAAATTCTTTAAAAAAATTATATATTATTTAATTACTCGAATAAAATAAAATAAAATAAAAGGCTACCAAACTTTCAAAAGTGGAATGCTTAAGCAAGTTGCTTAGAGCTGACTTAAAGGTGAGGCAGGTATAATGTCAAATTAAGTAGGTTTCACCATATTCTCTTTATTAGTCAAATATATTAGAGATAATTAGTTTGGTGTAAAGACGTTTTCTTGAGTTCACAGCTCAAGGATTGTCAATTTCTTAAATTTTTAATTTGCTTTTTATATTTTAATATTTTGCAGGCCTGATCTACACATATTTAGAATTCGAGATTTCTAACAACTAGCTCCATGCCCTTTTTCCTTACCATCCATCATAAGAATTAAAAAGGTCTCCTCGAATCTTTTTATATATATATATATATATATATATTTTTTTTTTTTTTTTTTTGTATACATGTACATTAATTCTCTATATATATATATATATATATATATATATTGGTTCGAGTTACATATTAATTGATTAATTAATTAAATTTCACCACTTCATCGATTGTTCAGTAATCATAATAAAGGATACATTTTTGTGATAATTAAACACTCTGATTTTAATACCATTAATTACAAAATGATCACGGGTGGAATTCATTAATTGACACAAACTTACCACCATCGTTTTTTTCAAAAATGGTTTTAGTATGAAAAGGTACAAATTAAAATAGGACAATGCTGAATGGATCAATTTGATCCGGATCAATTGCATTTAATATCATTCACATTATTATGAAAAAAACTTTTATATCCTCTTGTATTTTTTTATTCCAAAAGACTATATTAATTAATATCATATTTAGGGAATACTACCAAATACATTAATTATATATTTATGAATGCAAAATAATTTGGATAGTTTGGCCAAGTTACTACACATTACATACTAATCCATTATATTTGGTACATAATAATCAATCAACATTGGCTTTCTTTTGTTTTGTTTTTCTTTTCATTTTTTTTTCTTTTCTATTTTTTTTATTTGCTCTTTTTTTTTTTCATCTTTTCATTGTACCTTTTTTCTTTTTCTTTGTTACGTGAGATTCACTATATCAAGTGAATTTTTCATATTTATCTGAGTGTATATTATAATATCATATATTAATAATAAAATATAGAAATTAAAATAGTAGAATGGGAATATGGAAAAAATATAGTACATCAAAAATAAAATTAAATTTAGAATTAAAAAGGGTAAAGATGCAAACATACACATAAGTTTTATGGTGGGATGCAAATACATCTCTAATGTTTATATTAATTATGCAATTTTGTCATAATCTTCTGTTCATGGAATTTTTTTTTTTTTTTAACATTCTTCCAACATAAGTTTTTTTCATTTTATTAAATAATTTTTTTTATTAATTTTTTTTTATCCTAAATCAACATAAGATCGACCTTGATTTTATTTTATTTTATTAACTATACATACAAATACATATACAAATACATAAGTTAATTCAAATATATATATATATATATATATATATTGTGTTGTTTCATTTGTCATTGAAATATTTAATGTAAACAAACAAACTTGTTGAGGCATATAATTTTTTCTTTAAAACAATTCTAATTTATTCGCTAATTAGAAATTTAGAGAAGTATTGGAAAAAAATTGTAGAGAAATGAAATACATGTTTCAAAATTAAAAAAAATAATAATAATACATGATGTTCAAACTTAAATTGTGAACATTGAAAGTAACATTAAGTAAAGTGAATTTAATTTAGAGAGTGGAAGAAAAGAAGATGATTCAAACTATAATTTTTTTTTAAATAAATCTTTAATAAAGAGAGATGAATTTTCAATTCTAAATTAATGAAGAGAGATGAATCTTCAATCTTAAATTTTAAAGAAAGGATACATTTGACAAATCACATATTAACTTTTATTAATATTACAAATTTATCCCAATTGATCTGGATCAATTTGATCCAGAGATATTTATCCATTAAAATATACCAATTTGAGTTCGTGTTATTTATAAATCACAATGTACAGTTTATTTCATAAACTAATATCTATTTTATTAATTGCAAATAGTTATGAATCCTAAAAGCATACTGGTTGATAGGCAATAATAAATGATATCTTGGGCTACATTTTAGAAATAAATCCATTAATTTTAGCTTGACAGAATGGTATTCAATAAACTAACTAAGCAGACTCGTGAATTTAGAACAATTGAGTAATCTATAATTATATACAACAAATTATAGAACATTTTAAATATATACCCTCCAGACCTTAGTCATTTGCACATAATAATATTTTCAATACTACTGCCCTCCAAACTCCTTTATATATTTGGTAAAAAATAAACTTCTTCATATCTAATTTGGCAAATAAGAAACTTTTTTTTTAATGAGTGTACACAAATCAAATTCTATGAATGTCACTCAGTTCATTTTTTTCTTAAAATTAACTCAAAACATCTATATTCAAATTTTTTTTTTAAATCAAGACTTCAAAAAAAAAAAAAAAAAAAAAATATATATATATATATATATGAGATAATGTCATAAAAAAATTATCTAAAAAAATTATGTAACTCCCCCTCCCCAGGTTGATCAACTTGATTGAATGGTCAGTTAATTTAAAAAAAGGTTTAGTTCCATATTTTTCCTCTTAGCCTTTGTTAGCTCTTAATTAATTATTTAATTTCATCCATCGTATTCACATTGATCATTAATTGAGTCAGATTTTAGTGGTACAAAGAGGTACATTGACATATGAGATTGCAAGTGGGTTCAGCAATACAAAATGAGAATAGAATAGTCAAACACGAGTACAGTTGAAATTAAATGAGAATAAAATAATTCGCAATGAGAGTTGAAGGGAAAATGAAATTAACAATTTCCCTAAAATTCACGGATGATTAGAATTGTTAAAAAAATAAATAAAAAGGTTAATAGGTTAGGATATTTTATTTATGGTAAAATTAATTGCCAAAAACTGTAAGATAATGATTTGATTTTACATGGAATCAGGATGAATTTTGTCATATAGGGGTAATTTTATGAGGACAAAAACTTTTGTGAATTTGGTGCACGGACCTTAGATCAGTGTACTCGAGTCGATCCGATCCGTCATGTGTCGGTATGCGTTCTCACACGTTATCAGGTCGCGGACAAGATCTACCCAAACATGCTTTCAGGGACTAGACATTTATGTTCTGTTAACTATACATTTTAATAGTGTTAGTCATACATTTTAGTCATATTAGTCATACATTTTGTAAGACTAGTTGTATCTTAGCATTTTTTTTAAACAGACATATTAATCTTTCATTCCTTTTAGTTATAACAGTCATACATTTTAGCTATGTTAGATATACCTTTTAGTTTTGTTAGTTGTACCTTTATATATTACATAAATGTATGACTATGTTGATATAAATGTATGAGTATTATCACATAAAAGTAAACATGTACAAATTGTGGCGAAATTAGATTTTTTTTTTTAAATTAAAAGTATTAAATAAAGGTATGATATCTGGACATAAAAGTATGACTAATATAATATAGATGTCAGAGTAAAAAAATAAAAATAAAAAGTAAAAGTGTGCGGATCCGAGTCAACCCACACCAAGACCCCACCAGAGTGCATTTGGTCGCACACTTTTACATTTTTTTTTTTTTTGGTCTTGACTTCTATGTTATGTTAATCATACCTTTATATTATATTAGTCATATTTTTATGTTATACTAATCATACTTTTATGTGCAGATATCATACATTTATTTAATATTTTTTACTCTATAAAAACCTTAATTTCGCCACAATTTGTACATATTTACCTTTATGTGATAATACTCATACATTTATACGATATTACTTATACTTTTATATCAATATAGTCATACCTTTATGTAATATATAAACGTACAACTAAAATAACTAAAATGTATGACTATTATAACTGAAATGAATGAAAAGTTAATATATTTATCTTAAAAAAATATTAAGGTACAACTAGTCTTACAAAAGGTATGACTAACATAACTAAAATCTATGACTAACACTATTAAAAGGTATAATTAACATAACATAAAGGTCTTAACATTTGAGAGCATGTTTGGGCGGATTTTGTCTACAACCTGATGGCGCATGCGGGCACGTACGGGTGCGTGGCGGGTCAGGTCGACTCGAGTGTACGGATTTAGGGTTTGTGCACCAAGTGCACAAAAGTTTGTGTTCAATTTTATATATTAATAACATATATATAGTAATTGATAATTGATTATGTGAAGTAATTGATAATTTTTTATCAACATACAAAAAAACGAACTCTTATAAAATTATATAAATTAAAAAAATATAAAAACTATGTAATTTTTTTAAAATTCAAGAGTTGATCGTTTCGCAGTTAGAGGTGTCCAATCGATTTCGAAAATTAGAACCGAACATTACTAAAGCGGTTTGAAACTTGAACTTTAAAGGTTCAATTCATATTTCTATACTTTGGAACCGTGAATCGTTGGTTTCTCTTCTATTCTTTTCCAATTTATAATTTTATATTCTATAAGTAAAAACAAGATTATGAACTTTACTCCTAGCTAGACATTAGGTTCTTTTTTAATTTGTAATTTATATTGTTAGTTTTAAATATTGTTTTAGATTTGTAGTTTCTACTTTCCTAAATATTTAAATTTTAATTTCTAAATTTTAAAGTTTTAAGTTGTAAGTTGTACATGTAAGTTATAATTTCAAATTTATATCAAATATATTTTTTTCAAAATCTACTTCCTTTTTTAATTGTTTATTCAAACAAAATTATTATTTGATACTTTTTCCTATTCAAAATAAATGTTGTTTTGAAGATTAAATTTTGTTTCAAATTAAGTGTCGTTTTAGTTATTTTGCCACCTTTTTAAAAAAATTGATACTTACTTGTTTAATCTCTTTAAAATTAATTCACATAAAATTCTCCAATCTTTCCAAAATTTTCATATTTATTTCTTTTATATGAACTTATCTATATTAATATAGGAATGACATGGGGAGAGATTGATACTACTCCCTCCGTCCCAAATTATTTGTCGTTTTAGCTTTTGAGATTTGTCCCAAATTATTTGACGTTATAGGAATTCAAGGCATATTTTCCCAAATTCTTCCAAATTTACCCCTATTTATTATTCCTTACTAAATGCTCTATTATTTCAAAGTAGTCATTGGAAATATGTATTTAAATAGGGATAGATCGGTCTTTTTGTTGGTTTCCTTAATTTGCGTGAAAAGTGTTAAAACGACAAATAATTTGGGACGGAGGGAGTAAACACATTTTTGTCTAATTTTATATTTCTAAATTCATGACAAAAACTCCAAAGCAACACTTATTTTGAATAAGATGTAATTAATATATATATCATCAGTTTATTATTTAAATTTTAATAAAAAAATCAGCATAGTACAGTGCGATTCCGATTCTACCCTCGAAGAAACTGATGGTTCGAACATTCCGGACACCCCTACTGGCGGCCCCCCACCTCCATTCCTGCATGAATTAATTAGCCTATAACCCAAAGTAAATATATAGAAAAATATATATCAGTATTTTTGTGGTCGTGTATATGTTGGGTAATGGTATGCATTAAACTCGAGTTATATGAATAAAAAGGACTGAACAGAAAGTATAAATAAAGTACAACATCAAATATTAATATAAATTTATTTAATACTACCATCATTCCCAAAAAATAAATAAAATAGATATTATGTGACACACTGACACCTCTTACAGAATCAGTTAATGCAGTTATTGTCTGAAGTTGCATGCCACTATGTACACGTGTCTTTCATGTAGACACGTGTGCGTCCTATTCAATCTATCGTGTAAATTTTATACTCAAAAATGAGAATGGATTCCTGCTGGGGCAAAAAAATCAGTCTGAGGCGTTGGCCAAATCAGATTCTCTGTAATATATATTCATGTATCACGTGTGTATCACATCCTAAAACACATTATATTAATTTTTAAATTAGAAGCAATTATTAAAATTTTTTTATAAAAACACGATGTATATACCTCAACATGAAGTGCTGATTTTTTACCCCAGCAAAGGATCCATAAAATGTTCATCAAACATATATATTTTAACTGTATTAATTGATGTGTTATTTATTTGTATATTGTGATATTATATAATTGACATTAATTGCTGTATTGATATGTGTCATCCCCAACGATCAATATATTTAATTACATGTTATATATCGATTGTAAATAAACTAGGATAAGTAGATAGGATTTCCAACTATACTATGTTTGATGAACTCCATTAAATAATAATAGATACATTAAAATTAAAACGTCTTTCAATTTGTTAACCTCGAGATTCCTAAATTATATCAATTAAGAGATTAATTTATTTAATCAAGCCATTTATTATTTATTAATTTTAAAAGTTAATTTAAAATATATTTGAAGTCAATCAAATTCAGAAAATTGTGATTGTTAATATAGTTATTCTTCTATCCAAAAGTGTTTATTAGAATTTAGATTTTGATTCAAAATGTATGAGTAATAATAAAAAAAATATATCTAATACCAATAATGATGCATAAAATACTCGGTCGATTCATTTATTTATTGAAATGAAAGAATTACTTATTAAATGTTTTTTATTTTATATTTTACAAGTAACTGAATGCATATACAATTTGTAAAGTGTGTATAAACTATTACATACAGTGGTCTGTTAAGTAGCTTAGTACTGATTTTTGTCTATTCGACCATCTTAGGTGTTAGCACTACAAGAAATTTGGCTTTTAACAACCCCCAAAGACAACCCTTTTCATGAAATTGGGTTGTCGTTTCGAAATTTACAGCCCTTTTTCATAAAAGCGTTGTCTCTGTTCAAAAAATTTGCTCAAAGACAACGTTTTTTTCATAAGGTTGTTAAATGGCGTATTTTTTTAAAAATAGACAACGGTTTTGTACAACGCTTTTTCAAAGGGTTGTCTTATAGCGTCTTTTTTTAAAAAAAGACAACGCTTTTGTGCAACGCTTTTCAAAGGGTTGTCTTATGACTTCTTTTTTTTTTTAAAAGACAACGCTTTTATGCGTTGTCTTTTCATAGTACTTTTTTGCCAATAGACAACCCATTGTGCAACGCTTTTTTTTATGTGTTGTGTTAATTA
Source organism: Scutellaria minor (assembly GCA_954870855.1). Classification (NCBI taxonomy): domain Eukaryota; kingdom Viridiplantae; phylum Streptophyta; class Magnoliopsida; order Lamiales; family Lamiaceae; genus Scutellaria; species Scutellaria minor. The sequence continues at coordinate 11,070,027 of OX940729.1, forward strand.
TAAATTAATTGTTTTTTAATTAAATTAAATTTAATTAATTTATAATGTTATCTTATATTATTTGCATTAATATTATCTTATATGAACAAACTCATAATTTTAAAAAATAGTATTTTTATAAAATACTATTTTGAATTAATTAAGAAACTACACCTAAAATATTACTCTCACCCTTTTATATAATAATACAAAATTTATATATTATTTTAAAAATGAGTTTGGTTTTTTAATTAATACAAAAAACATAAATTATTTTAAACAATTATTTTATAAAACAAAAAAAAAAGATATATATAAATCATACCAATTATATATATATATATATTGTTAACCTTTTAAAATATATTAAAAATAAAAATAATAAAAATTAACAAAAAAATATGCAATAATATTAATTGTTTTTTAATTAAATTAAATTTGAAAAGTTTAATTATTTTATGATGTTATATATCTTATATTATCTTATGTTAATTAGTCATTAATCTTCCAATTATATATATATATATATATATATATATATATATTGTTAACCTTTTAAAATATATTAAAAATACAAATAATAAAAATTAACAAAAAATATGTAATAATATTAATTATTTTTTAATTAAATTAAATTTGAAAAGTTTAATTATTTTATGATGTTATATATCTTATGTTAATTAGTCATTAATCTTTCAATTATATATATATATATATATATATATATATTTAACCTTTTAAAATATATTAAAAATACAAATAATAAAAATTAACAAAAAACATGTGATAATATTAATTGTTTTTTAATTAAATTAAATTTAAAAATTTTAATTATTAATTTTATGATTTTATCTTATATTATTTGCATTAATATTATCTTATATGAACAAACTCATAATTTTAAAAAATAGTATTTTCATAAAATATATAAAAAATATGCACTAGTATATTTTATAATTGTCTTAAAATGAAATTAGATTAAACATTACTAAACATATTAATTAGTCATTAATCTTCCAATTATATATATATAAATATATATATATATATATTTGACCTTTTAAAATATATTAAAAATACAAATAATAAAAATTAACAAAAAAATGTGATAATAGAAAATTGAAAAATATCAAAAATTGAAATAAAAGAAATATATGTAGATTATTATAAGATAAAGCACTAGTGGTCTAGTGGTTGGAGTACGACCGTGGCTCTCGGGTTTGAATCCCAGACAACGCGTATTATTTGCCATGATGATGTGTCAGCACTTTGGTGATGTGGCATGATGACATGTCATCATTATGATGACGTTAGCATCCTATTTAATATTTAATTACAAATACGACAACGCTTTTCTACCGTTGTCAAATGACGAATTTTTTTTTGCAACGCTGGATACGACAACGCTAAAAAACATGATACGACAACGAGTATTACCTGTTGTAAAAAACAAAATTTCTTGTAGTGTAGGCAGGAAAATTCGGATCTAGACGGTCTTAGATAACTTTTTTTTTGAGTGGGTCTCTTATAAGACCGTCTCACCAATTTTTATTGCACTGCGTGAGACGGGTTAATGCACAATCCAATTACTCATTCCCTAAACCCTACAATTCATATGTTATTTGTGGGTGATTAATCAATTCACTATCCAATTACCCATACCCCAAACCCTACAATTCACATGTTATTTGTGGGTGGGTGATGGCGTGAGATGGGTCAATGCACAATCCAATTACTCATTCCCTAATAAGTGTTGTTTTTCATATATTTTTGCGTATGTTTATGTATTCATGTGAATATGTTTAGATACGTTTTTATGGTGATTTTTGATATTATATTGTATAAGTTGCATTTGACGTGTTTGTGCTTAGTTTCATGATTTTGATGAGAAAAATGCAAGTTTCAAGTGTAATTGATGATCAAGGAAGGAATCAGAGAAAAACGAGGAAGAATAAGAGTTGAAATATGAGATCGCATGGAAGAGTTAGTGGGTCATGACCGTGCGCCAGTATGCAGAAAGTACTCGATGACGAGGCACGACCATGTCGTATAGCACGACCGTGCCCGGGTGAATAGAAATTCGCAGAGTTTTGGCTTTCTCAGAGTATTTTCACCTCTTACTTCACTTGGAAGATTCCCACAACAATATAAATACTCAATATGAAGAGAGAAAATCTAGAGAGAGAGAAGGGAGAGATTCATAGAGAAAAACATGATAATCTAAGAAGCAGCGAGAGGATTGGAAGAAGAATTCAAGAGATCAAGGAAGAAGAATTCAAGAAATCGAGGAATCGCGAGATCGTCTAATAGAGTTTTTTTTTATCTTTTCTTCTTTTGTTAGATCTTAGTAGATATGATATTTCCAATCTTGTCTATGAGTTTGTTTATCATCATGTCTAGCTAATTTTCTAGGGTTTCTAGGGCTTGTTAGTAATTTGATTCGAATATAAATGGATCTTTAATTTCAATTCAAAGTTCATGAGCGTTTATCCTATTTGTGTGTTTATGAGTTGATTGTTTGTTTGGTTATTCGGCCGGTAATTGAGCATGTTTTAGTAATTAGATCAAAATTCAAGAGATGAGATTTAATTATGGAAGAATAAACACATGATACATAAAAAATCTTAGATCGGGAGATTAAGGAATTTATGTGATGAGAAATCAATCTTAGGTACTTTTGGGAGTTGTTATGTTTCAATCAGATTGAGTAGGAATATCTCTAGTGGCATAATAATCAACCGGTTAACTGACTCGGGAGAGCTGTTAATTTGACATATGTGATTGCTCATATAGGATGATTAATTAATGAAGTTGAATTGGTTAAGTGATGTTTTGATAATAATTAGATGAAAGTATGTCCTAGAACCTGTCTTAAATATGTGTTATTCTTGAGTGAATTTATCTGCACAATTACTTTTCTATTGAATTAATCTGCAATCAGTGTGATTTGATTTTTCTAGATAAAGCTGAAAATTGAATTTGAGTAATTAGTTAGTGTCTAGATATCCCGTCTCTGTGGGATCGACCTTGCTCACCACTTCTACACCCTACACCGTACACTTGCGGGAGTAGCTAAAAGAAATTAGTGAACATTCCCTAAACCCTACAATTCATATGTTATTTATGGGTGATGGATCAACTCACTATCCAATTACCCATACCCTAAACCCTACAACCCCAAACTCATATGTTATTTATGGGTGATGAATCAACTCACTATCCAATTACCCATACCCCAAACCCTACAACCCCAAACCCTACAATTCACATGTTATTTGTGGGGGTGATAGGACTCCGTCCCAAACCCTACAATTCACATGTTATTCATATGTTATTTGTGGCATTGTGGGTGATAGGACTCCGTCCCAAACCCTACAATTCACATGTTATCTGTGGGTGCATGTTATTCACATGTTATATGTGGCATTGTGGGTGATAGGACTCCGTCCCAAACCCTACAATTCACATGTTATCTGTGGGTGATAGGACTCCGTCCCAAACCCTATAATTCACATGTTATCTGTGGGTGCATGTTATTCACATGTTATTTGTGGCATTGTGGGTGATAGGACTCCGTCCCAAACCCTACAATTCACATGTTATCTGTGGGTGATAGGACTCCGTCTCACGATAACTATTCATGAGACTGTTTCACATGAATTTTTGTATTTTTCTTTTTAGCAAAATATTGTCTTAATTAATGTATTATAGGCTTTTGTTAAATTATTATTATTTAATTCGATTTAGTTTGAAAATTAACGAATTGAGATATATAAATACAAAATAATTTTATAATCATTGAATAAATCATATATGAATATAATTCAAATGAGATATTAAGTTCTTACTTATCCTTCGATATAAACTCAAAAATAAAATAATATAAAACCTCCAAAAATATTTTTTTTTAAATTAAAAAAATAATTAAAATAACAAAAAATTTATTTAATTTAAATATGATGTCTAGACATCGCCTAAACTCTGATTAGATATCCTAGTCAAGTGTCAGACTAACACATTGTAAATTTTAGATTATTGATTACAAATACCCATGGATGAAAATATCCGAAAATATCTCCGATATTTCCATTTTTTTATATGACCGATAAAAAAATGGATGAAAATATCCAAAAAAATCTCCGATATTTCTCTGATATTTCCATTTTTTCACGTGATCGATACAAAAATGGGGTGCAATCGATATATCGATGATATTTTCATTTTTCCATGTAACCGGTAAAGAAACGAGATATTATGTCAAAATATCGATAAAATATCGACGAAATATCGATTTCAATATCGGTGACATCATGATACAATTTGTAGGAAAATAAATGAAATATCAGGGAAATATCGGCGAAATATCAATTTCAATATCGATGACTATCGATGATATTTTCATTTTTCCATGTAACCGGTAAAGAAACGAGATATTATGTCAAAATATCGATAAAATATCGACGAAATATCGATTTCAATATCGATGACTTCATGATACAATTTGTAGGAAAATAAATGAAATATCAGCGAAATATTGATTTAAATATCGATGACTTCATGGTACAATTGGTAGGAAAATATCGATGAAATATCGATTTCAATATCAATGACTTCATGGTACGTAGGAAAATAAGTGAAATATCAGGAAAATATCGACGAAATATCGATTTCAATATCAATGGCTTCATGGTACAATTTGTAGGAAAATAAGTGAAATATCACGGAAATATCGATAAAATTTGTAGGAAAATAGACGAAATATCATGGAAATATCGATAAATATCAGTATCGATATCGATTTTGATTTCGGTGGTTTCATGGTACAAATTATATGAAAATTCGTGAAATATCATGAAAATATTGATAAATATCGGGGTAATATCGTTAAATATTGAAAAAATATCGATAAATTTATGTACCAATATTTCCACCAATACCAATATTTCCACGATATTTTCGTAAAATATACCAATATTTTCGATTTTGTAGGAAAATAAGTGAAATATTAGGGAAATATCGACGAAATATCGATAAAATTTGTAGAAAAATAGGTGAAATATCAGGGAAATATCAATAAATATCGGTATCGATTTCGATATCAGTCATTTCATGGTACAAATTTGTAACATCCTCTTCTAGTAGGGTAATTACTTCTACTAAATTTTGCTTAACTTTCAAACTAATAAAAATATGTCATAAGGATTCATAGATTTTTTTTTTTAAATAGTGGAAATAATTTTGTTAACAAACATATCAGAGTTTTAAAACGGTCTAAAACATCCAAAAAGAATTAAATTGTTTGTGTAAAACTTTCATCAAAAATCAAATCAAAATCTTCTTATCATGCAAATTTAGAAAACTCTAAAAATCTTAAACCAATTCCGTGGCCGTCACCACCAATCACGTTTCAGCACTGCTACCTCCATCTTACATTTTCCTTTATCTGCAGTATGAGGTAAATACTATAAGTAAATTGCTTAGCAAGTACATCACCTATCTCACAAAACACTTTTCTTTGAAACTTTTGAAAACACAAGAAACATTACTCATAAAAATAATAAACTCTTATACTTGAAAATAATATACCATGGGCCAGACATGGTACCAATGCGGCAACTCCGAAGAATCCGGGGTAGCTAGCCACCGAATCCAAACGGAGCAACTAATAACTAATAGGGCATTCTAGGAGCCTTTAACTTCTTCTCATGGGCAGTCTAGGGGCCCTTAACTTCTTCTCGTGGGCAGTCTAGGAGCCCGGTACCAGTCTCTTAAAAAATATATATAACTTTATATATAATATATATACTTTCTTGAAATATATTTTTCTCACTTTACATAAAACAAGATTAACTAACATCTTGATCAAAACACATGGAAGCACATCACTTAGCAAATAATCTCTTCACATTCATAGAATAACATAAATCAAATTCAAAGCACTTAAATTAGCAAATCATTTAAACAATTTTCACTTAAACACAAATAGGCATTCACATAAATTTTGCATCAATATTAACAATTAAAAACAAAACTACTCATACTGCAGGTGAGAGATGCATTTACCTGAAGCTTCCAAAACTTAAAATATCTCAAGACTCTTAAACGCTTATAAGTCTTCTCAAGCAAATCTAAAACATAATCATCGATGACATCAGAATTAATTAGTCTAATACATATTAAATCTATAGTCTTATAACTACTTGAAATTAATGTGACAGTCCTAAAAGAGCCAGTTAACAACATAATGATTAGGCCACCAACTTGAATAGACCCAAAACTGGATAGTAAATTTTATTTAGGAAATTTTTGTACAATTCTGTATCAATAATGTTACATTGTTAATTTAAGATTTGAGGATTATATTAACTATTAGCGAATCACCATGCACCTCTACTGTAGGTCTATATATATGTATATATATCCAATAAATATTGCATCAGTTAGCTTTTACAAAATATTATACCTAATTAATGTCGTATTAGGCCTTGAAAAGCATATTTGCAATTCAAACAATTAATAGCTAAATTACTGTAGTCAACTTATTTTGGTTAATTATCTAACACCTTAATACAATAGTAAATATTTAAGAATTTTCCCAACCTTTATCAATAAAACCTACTGTCACCGAAAAACAATTTAATAAAAAGCTGAATCAGAGTTTAATTAATAATTTCTTAAGGCTAATATATGTTGGGTTCAATTCGTAAATGTCACTTTTGTAAAATAATAAAGTTATCAAAATCAAACATTATCTATTTACATCTTCCATGTACACAACAATCTGTAAATCATTTACAAGAATATGAATTCAATAATAAAATCTCATTAGTTTAACTCTTTAATTCTCTCTGAAATTATAACCCAACCTAACTTCATGACATGAAATCAAGAAACAAAGGCACACTTCTAATTTCATCAATTTGGTCAACAATATGCTCTACTGTAACATCTCTTATATTTAGATTAAATGACAATCCAATCTCAATTTACATGATAAACTAGTTATTCTATTTTTATTTGAAAATCAAATTATCATTCTAATTGCACAATTTCTTTACTGATAAAGTAAAATTAAATCTCACTACTAGACGATTGATTGATTGATGGATGTAAACAAAAGTTGTATTACCTTAGGGCACCCACATTGATCAATTTTTAGCACATCATTTTAGTGTGGGGCCCACATGACACCTCACTAATTAAAAACATCTACTTTTTAAAAACACACCTCTACATCAATTTAACACAAATCTACATCAATTTTATCTCAAACACAATCATTACATGTGGGTCCCAATATCCACTAATTTTTATTCTTTTTTTATTTATTTATATGAGTTTAAATTAATGTGGATTTACTTATTTACTAATTTTTATTTATTTACTTATTTGAAGTCATATAATATTATGTGGATTTTATGCTACTTATTTATTAAAATACAAGGACCAAAATAAATAAATTTATTACTCCAAACCTTCTGATAAACATGAAAAGAATTTTCAATTCGGAGGTGATATTATAATTTTATTCCGTAAAATTACATTATGAAATATTCTTTATCTTTTTTGTTATACTTTTTATATAAAAAATTTCACGAGACCGTGTGACAGGTAAAATTTATATTTACAAATCCCTCCATTCATACACACAAATGATTTCTTATATTATAAATCATAGATTGAACTATCTTTAATCATTTTTTATTTTTTATGAGGCACCCTCACTTTCATAATTTTTATTCTATTATTTTTATTTATATGAGTTTAAATTAATTACTTATTGCTTGTATTTTTTTAATCGTGTCAAAATTGTATATTGGATTAATTAATTATGACATTAATAATTTTCAATCCACATTAAAATATAATTAATAACAAACACATCTCTCTCTCTCTCTACTATTTCCATCCTTGTGGAATTCTCCCTTTTCTAATTTTTTACTTTTCTTTCTCTTTTTCCATTTTCCAACTTCACCACTTTTTTAAATTTTAATTAATTTGGTTTAGGGGTTACCCTATCCTCTATTCCTCCCCTCACCACACTTAATTATTAAATATATGTTGGTGACGTCACGTTTCTACTGAATATATAATAATATGTAGAATTTAAATGTGTTTTTAGCTTTTGCATGGTCATTCCAACTCAAACAAATATAATTGTAATTTTTTAAAGATATTTCTTGAAATAACTTTTAAAAGAAAATATTAAATAAGAAGCAGAAAAAAAGGAATATGGGGTTTCCCTTCACCTTACGAAACCATAAATCCATTAAAATTGTCAATGTTTGAGGATCCAGTTCAACTATATCACCACCTGTCCCACGCTACATACTTATTTCATAAAATTAATATAATCCCATTTTTCTCCTTCTAACTCACTACTATTCAACAAAATGCCCTTTTCTTATTTTCCCCTAAAGTTCTACAATTTTTTTTTCTCAATCCAACAATAGTTTCCATTGATGAATTAGTCAGATTTTACTATATAAATGAAATTTAAGAGCAATACATTCAATCTACTTATCATCGACACATCATTTTTAAAAATTTAACAACCAATCAATCGGACATAAATATAAATATAAATATATATATATATATATATATATATTACAACATAAAAAAGTCGCATGTGGTATACTGGTATATATGCGAAATATTGTGTGTGTGTATATATATATATATATATAAATATATATGTGTGTGTGGAAGCAGGGTTTATTCAATACAGTACACCTACAAATAGTAATATTTGTGTGTAATAATAATAATACATTGAATGTAATGAAATGAATATAATAATCCACTTGCAAAAATTAATTAAAATTGCAGTAATGACATGGGATCCAATAACTTGATTTCCCCATTGTTTAATGAATTATTTGTCGAGTATATGTAGGACTTGAGCTAACTTTTTCTAGTTTCTCTCAACTACTACTTCAGTTTAAGAATATAATGACAGTGATGATCCCTTGGAGCATCTCCTGCATTATTCAAGTGTAGAAATAGTATTTTATTTAATATAGTTTTTACTTTTTATATTTTTAATTAATACTTACTCCAAATCTTTGTATTTTTTTGGATTAATTTAAAAAAAAGGACATATATATAGCTAGCAATATATGAAAAATACGCAATTGTCATTACAATACATTTGACATACAATTAATATAAATGAGCAATTAATTTTTACAAGTTCCCAAATCGTGTCCAAATGTGTTCAACTAAATCCGCTCGAAGTTGGTGATGAATTTGATTATCACGGAGCTCGGAATTAATTTGAAGAAAATTTCGAAATTCTTGGGGTGATCCTTGGACGGGTTGTGCAGGCTCATCGCGTTCATCGTTGTACCAATTCGTGACTAAGTCTCCCTCATCCTCAACAATCATGTTGTGTAAAATAATACATGTTAACATTATATGTCTTAACCTTTTCTTATACCAAAAACGAGCTGGACCTCTGACAATTGCCCATCGTGATTGGAGTACTCCAAATGCCCGTTCGACATCTTTTCTTGCTGATTCTTGTTTTTCCTTAAACAATCGTCTTTTCGCATCCATAGGACAAGGGAAAGCCTTTACAAACGTCGCCCACTCCGGATAGATTCCATCTGTTAGATAGTATCCCATTTTATATAGTGAACCATTCACAATAAAGTCAGTCCTCGGTGCATATCCATGTAAGACATTGTTGAATAAATCAGATTCATACAACACATTTATATCATTTCGTGAGCCCACCACCCCAAAAAATGCATGTTATATCCACAAGTCTTGAGATGCGACCGCTTCGAGCACGATTGTGGGTGATGCATGACCCCGTGTGAACTGACCTTTCCAAGCCACCGGACAATTTTTCCATTCCCAATGCATGCAATCAAGACTTCCCAACATGCCCGGAAAGCCGTGTCGCTCCTCGTGCATTTGGACAAGTCGTTGAATGTCATAAATATTCGGTTTTCTCAAGTATTGATCACCAAATATTTCAATCATGCATTGACAAAATTTAAAAAGACATTTGATGGCAGTAGACTCACCCATTCGTAAGTACTCATCCAATTGGTCGGCCGGAATTCCATAAGCAAGTTGACGGATGGCCGCTGTGCATTTCAATAATGGTGACAACCCTAACCTCCCCGCACCATCCGGCCTTTGTTGAAAATACGGAGAATGTTCTTGAATTGCATCAACAATACAAAGGAATAAATGTCTTCGCATTCGAAATCGTCTTCGAAACATATCTTCATGATATACTGGAGTTTCGGAGAAGTAATCATTAAATAGCCTTGTATGTCTGGCTTCACGATTCCGTAGTATGAATTGTCTTCGTCGCCGCTCTTCTAATCTTTGATATGCGTCAAGTATTTGTTGACCGGTATGAAGTATTATAGACATCATTTCTTCTCCCGGAGACGTAGGCATTTCTCCCTCATCCGAATCAACTTCAGACTCGTCAGATGAATTTTGATTAAAGCTATTCACATTTGAAGACATGTTGGATAGAAAGAGGGAGGAATTTTGATGCGTGATATTTGACCAAGGTATATCACCTCTTATTTATAGTGGATATATGTATGCAACTTTTGTGACCATTCTTTTATTTAAACAAATTAGGTATACCAATCTTTTTTTTAAACAACCATTCAACTTCATTCTTGTGATTTCTATCATGTGACTTCAATGCTATGGAAATTGAAAAATTAGGTATACCAATCTTTTTTTTAAACAACCATTCAACTTCATGATATAAATTATAATCATGTGACTTCAATCTTATGGAAAGTGAAAAAATTAGGTACTAAAAACTTCACTTGCAATAAATTTCTCAAATCCAAAATCTGTCTCAAATCCGATCTCACCCGAGTCATGACTTCCATCCTCTTTCGGATAGATTTTGATGTCGAATTTGACTTTTACTTCTTCTTCAAAGTTGTAGCCATTAAAGTTAGCTATCTAATGCCACCAAGTTTAGCCAAATATCATTTTTCTACACCAAGTTATGTGCAATTTACTGAAATGCTGACATAGTGGAAATTAACCTTATTTTGCACTGACTTCCAAACATATTTAAATTTTCTGCTCTCTTAGAGATATAATTGGAGAAAACATTCAACATGAAAGTTGTAGAACTCCCTCCTAGATTTTTAACAAGATAAGATTCATTAAATTTGGACCTTTGTAGCTTGAGATATAAATTTTCTCCCAAAACTGCATATTTGTTATTACTATGGCTTCACAATTTATTGACCTATTTGCGATAGAATTTGTTATCGAAACTTGCAAATTTTTTTGAACTCTTTTATCCAAATTGAATGCTACACCACCATTTTCTTGAAGATATTTCTCATATGAGAATCGTAGTATATCCTCATCACTGTGACCGCTTCGATATTGGTTATAAATCGAATTGTAATTTTCATTGAAACGATTACACTTCTTTTGAATGGTGTTGTGCCAATGTGACCTTACCATACTAGCAGTTCTAGTTGGTGACCCATTCGGCTTATATTGGTTGTAGTAACTTGCCACACGTGTCCAAAATGCATCCCCCTTTTGGTCATTGCCAACGATTGGGTCGGTCGAAATTGTTACCCATGATCGAGCAAGCACCTCATCCTCGGCTACGGTCCATGAAACTCGCCTTCTTCCGCCATCATTCATTGGATTTGATTGAGGAACATTTGAATCATTTTGAACATTTTCAAAATTACCAAATAGTGAAGAATGTTGCATAAAATTTGGATTATCACCAAATGTTGGGTGTTGAGAAGAAGAAAAAGAATTGAATAGAGAGTTTATTGAATTGGGTGTTGTTGGTGAATTTGGGTCCGTTGGCGTTGCACCAAACGTATTCGAAGCACTCCACCAATTGTCGGACATTGAAAAAAACAAATTTCTTAGATTTGATTGAGTTTGAGTGGATGATCATTGTAACAATTCAAATACATATTTATAGAGATTTCATATAGTGAATTGGTAGTAAAAATCAAAATAATGGTGGTTACTATCTACCATTCATATCATATGGAAATTAGGTGTATCTGCCAATTTCACTTGAGAAAGTGAATTGGTAGTAAAAATTAAAATAATGGTGGTTACTATCTACCATTCATATGAATTGGAAATTAAGTGTATCTACCAATTTCACTTGAAAAAGTGAATTGGTAGTAAAAATCAAAATAATGGTGGTTACTATCTACCATTCATATCATATGGAAATTAAGTGTATCTACCAATTTCACTTGAGAAAGTGAATTGATAGTAAAAATAAAAATAATGGTGGTTACTATCTACCATTCATATGAATTGGAAATTAAGTGTATCTACCAATTTCACTTGAGAAAGTGAATTGGTAGTAAAAATCAAAATAATGGTGTATACTATCTACCATTCATATGAATTGGAAATTAAGTGTATCTACCAATTTCACTTGAGAAAGTGAATTGGTAGTAAAAATCAAAATAATGGTGTATACTATCTACCATTCATATGAATTGGAAATTAAGTGTATCTACCAATTTCACTTGAGAAAGTGAATTGGTAGTAAAAATCAAAATTATGGAGGTTACTATCTACCATTCCTATGAATTGGAAATTAGGTGTATCTACAATTTTACTTGAGAAAGTGAAGTAATAAATTTGACCAATTGAATTACCTTTTGTAGTTTGAACAACCATTCAATTTCTACCAAAAGTAAATCCATACCAAGTATAATCAAAATTATTTTGATCCAATTGATGAAGATAATTAGATTTAAAATAATGAAGCTTGAAAGATTCATTTCATTATATTTATCAAGAACTTACATTTTAGAAATATTACCTCATATTGGAAATTGTAGAAAAAATAGATGATATATTATTTTACTTTGAAAAAAGACATTTTTTATTGAAAATTGTAGAAAAATAGATAAAATAGAAAAAGTAAAATAAAGTTATAGAATTCTACAAATTATATACATTATAATAAACATGATTAGAATTCTGAATTCTAATTTTCTACCAATTTTATTAGTTGCTCATTACATTGTTGACAATGTATATATAATTTCATATTCAACTTTGGTATGAATTACATATAAGTGACGATTTCATAGATTTTCAAAGACGAGTTACATAATAAACACCATTATCTATAGAAAAAGTAAAGAAAATAAATATATGTGTTTATGAGGGAAAAAAAAAATTAATTAATTGAAGAGGAGAGAGAAAATGCAAAACCACACAACATTAATGGATTTTTAACACACCATTTTAATGTGGGGCCCACATGACAACACACTAATTAAAAACATCTACTTTTTAAAAACACACATCAACATCAATTTATCACAAATTTACATCAATTTAACACAAATGCAATCATTACATGTGGGTCTCATTATCCACTACATTTTATTTAATTATTTTTATCCACTAAAATACACACTTAATCCAATCATTGGCTAATAATTACAAAGGGGACAAGAATGTTATTCATACATCTTAACACACCTATACTTACACAAAAACACACACTTAAAAACATCTCCACATCAATTAATAACACACATGTTTTAATTAATAACACCTCAAAATGAATTGGAATTTGTGCCCTATTAACACACACAAAAACACACACTTAAAAACACACCTACATTAATTAACACACATTTTGTTTTAATTAAAAACACCCACAAATGAATCAATGTGGGTGCCCTTAGGGCACCCACATTAATGGATTTTTAGCACACCATTTTAGTGTGGGGCCCACATGCCAACACACTAATTAAAAACATCTATTTTTTTAAAAACACACCTCTACATCAATTTAACACAAATCTACATCAATTTTATATTATTTTATTTTGAAAAAAGACATTTTTTATTGGTTGCAAATTAGATCACATTAATTACAATCATTAGTCAATCATTAAAAAGGGGGACAAGAATGCATTAGCACACCATTTTAGTGTGGGACCCACATGCCAACACATTAATTAAAAACATCTACTTTTTAAAAACACACATCTACATCAATTTAACACAAATTTACATTAATTTAACACAAATACAATCATTACATGTGGGTCCCATTATCCACTAATTTTTATTCTATTATTTTTATCCACTAATACATACTCAATCCAATCATTAGCTAATAATTAAAAAGTGGACAAGAATGTTATTCTTATATCTTAACACACTCATACTTACACAAAAACACACACTTAAAAACATCCCCACATTAATTAACACCACACATGTTTTAATTAATAACACCTCAAAATGAATTGGTTTGTGTGCCCTATTAACACACACACACTAATTACATGAAAACATACACGTAAAAACATACCTATATTAATTAACACACCTTTTGTTTTAATTAAAAACATATCAAAATGAATCAATGTGGGTGTCCTTAGTAGGGTTGTTGTACTCAAGCTATTGGCGGAAACTTTTTCTATTTCTCTTCTTTCAGCTTTCTCTAAATTTTCTATTTCTCGTTCTTTAATTCTCATATTTATTTTAGAGTTTTAACCCTCTACTTATACATCTCGGGTTTGGACTCCTCTTTTTTTCAGGAGTTAGAGAAAACATGGATTTCTAGTATTTCTCAACCACGTAGTTTATTGTTATTATTATTATTTTTCTTTAAAAATATGTGGTCCCCTATTATATCTCAACAACTTAATTCTTATCCTTTAGGAGTTTAAAAGCACGTGGACTCCTAGATCTTCTCAACCAATTATTTTAAATTTTAAAATCCTACACCTAATGTAATATGATCTTTAATCTACTAATTATTTAAGAATTCTAAACACCTCTCATAACTAATTCACTATAATTTAGTATGAGGCCATGATAAAAATAAAATAAAATATATTATTCGTGAAAGAGATTTAATTTAAAAATTGGGGTATTACAATCATATGAAAATTCGTGAAATATCATGGAAATATTGATAAATATTGGTGGAATGTCGGGAAAATATCGGTAAATATCGTTAAATATTGAAAAAATATCGATAAATTTATGTACCGATATTTCCACCATATTTTCGTAAAACTAAGATATCGATATTTCCATCGAAATCGAAACTTTCATCCTTGACACAGCCAATGCAAAGTAGTTTTTTTGGACTCAAACCAATTTTGCGTGCGCGTTCTCTCCACTGATAGCTCCAAAAACAAAAGTTGCTATCATCATTCGTGTAGTCTGTGTCACGCCCCAAAATCTTTCGTTTAAAATATCAGAGTTTTTCTTTTTGGGCGTGAAGAGAGAAAGGGGAAGGAGGCGAGCATGATATAAAATAGAAAGAAAAAGGAGAGGACAAGAAGAGATACTCTTAGAACTTCGGATACAACCGATAAAAAGAAGTTTAAAACATACGCAGCGGAAATATACCAGGATCCTTTACATAGAAACAAAACAGTTTTACATAGCTTTAAAACACAAAAAAAGAAGATGGACACAGCTGATAGGGCACCCCTCTCTCTACGCGTCAAGGTTCTCTTCTTCTCCTGTAGTGTGAGTACAGGTAGGGGTGAGTGCGTTGAATACACTCGTGGGAGTGAATTTCTTATTTTAACATCATTAAGCAGTTAAACAAAATAACATATACAAGTTCAGCAATTAAACACCGCATATATATAATGCATATCATATAACTTAAGAGTACCCAGCTCTAAGTAGCACTCAGCTCTAATTAGTACACAGCTCTAACTAGCACACAACTCTTAAACAGCACACAACTCTATCTAGCACACAGCTCTTAAACAACACACAACTCTACCTAGCACACAGCTCTTAAATAGCACTCAAATGGGCATCCAACCCCTGACTTATCATACTATCATAATGTAAACACGATATTCATAACATATAATTATCTCATATAGATTCAACAGTTCATCTAACAGCAAGTTTATACGCATGCGATCATTATCATTATCATGCTTTGAATAGGGAAAACTGTAAACAGATAAAGGGATAGAAATTACCCCCACCTCGTTCGGTGGTTACCACGTGAGTCGCAAGTACCAATAATCCCGTATCTCGGATCTCGTGTCTGAAATCCCGTGTCTGAAATCCCGTATCTCGATATTCAATTCAACTAATAGCCTACATACGTAACGGTGTTCTTAGATCTTTAATAATGCATAATTAAAACTGTAACAGACTCCGGCGGAGAAACGATCGTAAAAAATACGCGACAGATCGAGAGCTCTAAAGATCGGAGTTGAAGAAACGAGAGTAGATATCCAATCCATATGGCTGAGATGATAGAGAATGAAATTTGGGTCACGATGGAAAAAGAATGAGCTCAATCGGAGTTCAAACGATCTCAAACGGAGCATTTTAAGTTTAGGGGTAAAACGGTAATTTTGGTCAAAGGGTTGACTTTGACCGGGCCCACGGTCCCGGGTCAACGACGTCTCGTCATCGACAACTCGATATGGATGAATGACGGAAGAAAAACGAGGTTCGGATCGAAAACATGGCGTCGGGTGCACGTCGGCACCCGACGGGTGAGCATGGGCGCGCGCGGTGCGCGCGCGGCTCCCGGCGCCCGACGGCTGCCGAGTTTTCTCGGCAGCGGGTAAGCTCGCTCGGTTGGCTGCCGAGTTTTCTCGGCAGCCCCTTCCCAGATCTTCCCGACGGTGGCCTGCTCGAGCAGGCCACTTCCCGGCGTCGTCCGGCGCGGCGACGCCGCCTCCAGCCACCACCACCTACCTCGACGGATACCTCGCACCGCCGGCTACCACATCCGGCCGTCCATCGCCGGATTCCGGCATGAATAGTGCCCGGAAACTTCGCCGCAAAAACCTTCGAAGTCACATTTTTTCAAAATTCCAACTTCAACCAAAACTCCGGCCGGCAACTTCCCGTCGCCGGCGACCACTCCCAGCTCCTCCGCCGGCGACTCCCCGTCGCCGGCTACCCATTCCGGCCAAGCCCAACCACCATCACAGCCTTTACACCCTCTTGCATAAACACACACACACTTACGTATTATACACACACACACCGATTTCCAGTTCCGGCCGGCGGCCACCTGCCGCCGGCGACCACCACCCATCACCGTGACCTTGGCCGGCGACCCCCAGTCGCCGGCCACCACCAGCCGCCGCCCAAAACACACGCGCACAGTAGCATACACACACACATCGCAAGGTGTGTTTACACACACACCTACTGCCAAGCTTTGGCCGGCGGCCACCCGCCGCCGGCTGCCTCCTCCGACAACTCACCGGCGACCTCCCGTCGCCGGCCGTTCCTTCCCACACGGCGGCGCCACCCGACGCCGCCTCCAACAACATGCAACACCACACACACCAACACACCTCAACACACACACATGCACGATCATGCATATACACACACTGTCCTTCTCCGGCGCCGCCACCCACGGCGGCGCCGGCCCTCCAGCAGGTCACCCTACCTCCGGCGGTCCTCCGGTCGTCAGCTCCGGCGAGAAGAGAGAGAAACACAGAGGAGAGAGAAGGTGGTGCAAGGAATAGGGTTAGGGTTTAGGGGCTGTTTTTCACCGTTTTTCGGTGAACGAGAAATCGGATTTGAAATCCGAGACCTATCCTAGATTCGTCTCGTCGAGACGAACGTCGTGTGCGAAAATCGTCCGATTCCGACAACATTGAATTTTCCGGCCACCGGCCGGCGGCGCGGCGCCGTCGGTGGCCCGCCGGAAACAGAAACCCGGAAAGAAAGAGAGGAGAGAGAAGGACTTACTCGTTTTCGTCGCTTTCGGCTCGTTCGGCTCGTTCGGAGAAACGGTGAAAAATGAATCGGAGGAGCCTCTATTTATAGAATTCGGAAAACACTATTCATCCAAAATATCTCGGCACTATTCATCGGTTGACTTTTCCCATGTTACTATTCACGTAAATATCTTCGTTTCCATTCTCCATAAATATCTTCCGATTTCCGAAACTTCCGGTTTTGCCCTTTCCGTCGTCATTCGAGCTACGGGTCTCCGATTGACCCCTAATTCATTTCTATCTCCTCGTCTTTCCAAGACGCATCTTATGGTATGAAAATATTCTATATACCATGTCCATGGAAATTATCCATCTAAGTCACGTGTTAAACACGTATCTGAAATGCACGTAATTAATTAAACAGCCAAAATATACACACGTAATTATTAAGTCGCACGTTAAAATATTTAATTAATAAATTATGCTCGTTTTGATCCGGGGCGCTACAGTCTGCTTTGGCCATACATATGTCAAATCTTCGATAAGATCATCCATGTCCTATATCAAACAACTCCAATACATATGTCAAATCTTCGATAAGATCATCCATGTCCTATATCAAACAACTCCAAAACAGATTAAAATAGAAAGAAAGACACTTTTATTTTGAAACTTTTCTACTTTGAAATAAAACAAATATCTCGAACTACTTTGAAATAAAACAAATACCTCTTCTTCGAGATCGAAAAAGTAAAAAGGCTTGCCCAAAGACACTTTTATTTTGAAACGTATCTACTTTGAAACAAAACAAATAGCTCTTCTTCGAGATCAAAAAGGTAAAAAAGGCTTGCCCAGATAAGCTGTGTCGTGTGCAGACTGACCAGTAAAGAAATGTATAACAAAACCACGAGTTGGGAAGAGGAGGTTGGGAGGTACGGAATAGGAAATTGCTATTGCGCACAAGCTGGTAGGAGGTTGGAGAGGTTGGGAGGTACGGAATAGGAAATTGCTATTGCGCACAAGCTGGTAGGAGGAGGTTGGAGGTAAGGAAATTGCTAGCGCGAATCATTGCGTATAGATGGAGGCTACTATATTCCAATTTTTTTTTTATCAGTCTGGTGGTTGGAGGTAAGGAAATTGCTAGCGCGAATCATTGCGTATAGATGGAGGCTACTATATTCCAATTTTTTTTTTATCAGTCTGGTTTCGTCGCCTTGCTCTGCCGAAACTTTTCAAGTGCTTCGATCAAGGATGGCAGAGGTGGAAGAGAGAAGGTATCAGTCTGGTTTTGGCGAGGAGGTTGGAGGTACGAAATAGGAAATTGCTAGCGCGAATCATCCCGTATAGACGGAGGCCACTATATTCCAATTTTTTTTTATCAGTCTGGTTTCGTCGTCTTGCTCTGCCAAAACTTTTCAAGTGCTTCGATCAAGGATGGCAGAGGTGGAAGAGAAAAGGTATCAGTCTGGTTTCGGCGCCTTGCTTTGTCGAAACTTTTCAAGTGCTTCGATCAAAGATGGCAGAGGTGGAAGAGAAAAGGTCTGCTGAGCTATTCTAGACGTCGGCGCCTTTGTCGGCGCCTTGCTTTGCCGAAATTTTTCAAGAGTGCTTCGTCCAAAGCATGGATGAAAATATCTAGAAATATCTCCGATATTTTTCCAATATTTCCATTTTTTCACGTAAACAATACAAAAATTCACAAAAATGGTGTGCAATCGATATATCTCCTTTCCATGTAACTGGTAAAGAAATGAGAAATTTTATCAAAATATCGGTAAAATATCAATGAAATATCGATTTCAATATCGGTAAAGAAATGAGAAATTTTGTCAAAATATCGGTAAAATATCGACGAAATATCGATTTCAATATCGGTGACTTCATGGTATAATTTGTAGGAAAATAGGTGAAATATCAGGGAAATATCGGCAAAATATCGATTTCAATATCGATGACTTCAGGGTACAGTTTATTGGAATATCAGGAAAATATCGACGAAATATCGATTTCAAAATTGATGATTTCATCCTACAATTTGTAGGAAAATAAATGAAATATTAGGGAAATATCGATAAAATTGATAGGAAAATAGGTGAAATATTAGGGAAATATCGATAAATATCGGTATTGATTTCGATATCAGTGGTTTCATGGTATAAATTATATGAAAATTCATGAAATATCATGAAAATATTGGTAAATATCGGTGGAATGTGGGGGAATATAGGTAAATATCGAAAAAATATCGATACATTTATGTACCGATAATATCGGTGGAATGTCGGGAAAATATAGGTAAATATCGTTAAATATCGAAAAAATATCGATAAATTTATGTACCAATATTTCCACCAATACCGATATTTCCACGATATTTTTGTAAAATTAAGACACCAGTTTTTTCCATCTAAATCGAAATTTTCATCCTTGCATGTACCAAATGTTTTTCTTCAAAACAAATAAAAAAAAAATCCCGGATGACAGATCTGCTTAAGTTCACGGCTACCAAGAATAATGGGCCAGCCCATTCCTAGTGGGTTTATTCTTATTATTAGGTTAATATTTTTATTTGGGTCAACTAGTAAAACAATAGCCCAATTAGTCCATTTCCTAGTTATTACGAAGCCCAATAAGTTCCAATGAATTTTTTCTCTTTAGAATAGAGTTAAATTATTTTTGCCTTATCTATAATCCAAAATAATTGGTTAAAAAAAATATTTTTAATCCACAATAATTTGGCGCTCGAGTTATGTAGTATCATATTAGTGGTTTTATTTTATTTTCATCTTTCAATTCGATTTTATAGATAAAAATAGGATTATCATCACTATGCCCATCAGATAGTTGAGAACTCTAATCAAACAGATTGACCTTCACTTGCTTTTCTTCTACCATGCTCTACTCGCCTTTTGTTTTTAAATAAAGATAATAATTAAAAAAAATTGTAATTTTCACTTATATTACTTCATCTCTACTCACAATATTCATCATCCAAGGATTTCTATAAATGGATTGTAAAACAAGGTTTACTTTATATAAAAAGTTGTGTTACCTTTTTTGTAAGTAGTACTTAAATCTCTTTCCCCTTAAATTCCCCAATTTAAAGTGTCACAAACCTAAAAAGTAAAGTCTTTCAATTCTCTCTAGTTTCTTTACTACTTGAACATGAAACTCCTTTAGGAAAATAAATACAAGTTAGAAGTTAGAGCACACTTTCCTAAAATAGTAGGGACGAAATTCAAATATTTGGATTACAAAAGATATATAATATCCAATCACATCAAATGCAAATTTGGCACCAACCATCTCACCAAGATTTATACATGAGATCAAATTGCAGTTTGTTAATTTTATAATGAACATCAATCAAAAATAGTTAAAAAAAAAAAAGCATAAAAAAAAAATGCACCTAAATCAATCTCAATGTGCCTCATTGATGATTGCCACGCTTTTCTAGTATCCGTTGTGGGTATACAATATATCTCAATTCATGCATCGAAGGATCGACTGAAATTAGAATATAATTGAAAGAGAACATGAAATTGAGAGTTTTTAAGTCAAGTGCGATTTTTTCCTCCAAAATACTAGGGTTTAGTACATTTCTGTAAAGACAAAAGGTTGACGGTTCTATTATTTCAAACATTGGGTATCAATTTTGTGGAGCTGTAAAACTTGAGGTATTAAATCTGAAAAATAGGATATAGTTTAAGTACCAAAATGGTAATTAACCTTTTTGTTTTACCAGATTCTTAGTATTACATTTATTCTCAATTTTAAATTTATAGTTTCGCTTTTCTACTGCGTACATACATTTCAATTTAATTGTTTATAATGTTTTTTTACAAATGTTAATAAAACTTTTAATAGACATAGTTATATCTATAAATTGATTATATTTAATAATACCGAAAATATTATCTACTGATCGTACCTATATTTTCAACATCTGAATTCATCACTAAACATGGGATCTATATATCGAGATTAATGATATCAAAAAAGGATTGGATTTATTATGTATTGATTATACTTTATTGACAAAACTATGGGATAACGGTTTTTGAAAGTTAATAAGAGATGATGTTACAAGATGTAATGAGTGGGTTAATAAATAGAACAAGATAATAAATAAGAAAAAAGGGGATAAAAGTGATTTTCCCTTTTTCCTAAAAAATACAAATTGTCTTTCCAAGAATAAACTAAAAGTTCAAGTGGGCCCAAAGAGGAGAATGAGACAACTTAATTGAAAATCGAAATTAAATTTTAAGTAGGAAAAAATATCATACAATTGACTATGAGAATGTTTGACCATAATCATCTTAAACGGTGTTCTGTTTATCGATTCTATTATCAATAGTGATTTAATTAATCGGATCAATTCCATCAATGCTCCGACCAATATTCGAATGAAAATATAATTACATTTTCACATTTTATTACAATATAATATGTAATATAGTTAAATAAGCTATTGTAATACCATGTAATCCCACAATTTTGTAGTTGAAATACAAATAATTAATCATAAATCCGCACTTGCACAAAGGAATTTCACGATTTCTTTAATTTCAAATTTCTTAACAATTGTAGACCACAATTATATTTCTTTTTGGTATGACGTCTTAATATAGATCGATAAGCCAGTAAAAAGTTGGGAGAGTATAAATTAGTGCATTTCATTTTGTTGCAAATTAACACTTAGCATCAAGATATGCAATGTTAAAAACATTTTAAAATTTTAATTTACCCAAATAAAAAAAAGAAATTCAAAATTCAACGTGAAAATTTTGGGATGAGGAAATTTTGCTTAAATTGACTCGCACGCTCGAAACCAAATCTGATACTTATTCTTTTCAAACTAATTATTGTTTAAAGTTACTTTATAGAGATTGTCGTGTAAAAATTGTCGGTGCATGACTTTAGGGTACAAATTGTAAGAAAATAGATAAAATATCAGGAAAATATCGATAAATATCACTATCGATTTCGATACAGGTGACTTCATGGTACAAAAAATTATAGAAAAATCGTTGAAATATCCGTAAATATCGATGGAATACCGGAAAAATATTAGTAAACATTGGTAAACATTAGAAAATTATCGGTAAATTTCTATATCAACATTTACATTCATATATATTTCCACAATATTTTCGTGAAATTAAGATACCAATATTTTCATGAAAACCAAAATTTTCAATCCTTAATTAGCACAATTAATTAACAAATTTTCAATGTGTACGTAGGATTCATCTTTCCATTAATTTGTTCTCATCTAGATTTAACGGGCTCATTTTTTTCAGCACCAAGATGCATAATTAATCAATTATTTTTACATATGATCAAAATTAATCTTTTCATTAATTCTTTGCCATCTGGACTTAATGTGCATGTGTTTTTAACACCTAGCAATTAGGCACAAATAACCCACATTTTTTCAATACGCGTAAATAAGTATTCATCTTTACATTAATTCGTTGTCATCTGGAATTAGTGTAGGGCTTGTATGTTCTTGGGTATGATGTGCCTCAACTTCAATTTTAATATTTTTAAATAATATGATTAATATCTTTATAGAGTAAACTACTTTTTTTGCCCATTAAGAATGTCGTTTAGCCGTTTTGCCCTTTTTTTTTCGGGCTTGCAATTAAGGACATTAAGTTTTGAAATTTAGCAATTTGTGGCCACTTTCAGCCCGAATAGCCTATTTGGACTGAAATTGCACGTGTTTTGCACGTTAGACCCCCAAATGGGCTCGATTTGGTGATGTGGCTCTTTTTTTTTCCGACGTGGTCTTTTTCATTTATTTATAAGGGCGCCATGTGTGAATTAAGTGGGCCCCACTAACTACAAATGGGAATTGACAAATAGCAACTACAAAATCAAACCTAATTCCCAAATTGAAGAACACCCCAAATTCCTCTCGTGAATCCTCGAAATTGAAGAAATGTCATTCACAACAGGTGATATCGATTGCAATTGTGGAAGAAGAGCCGTAGTTCGCACGTCTTGGAGCAATGAAAACCCCGAAAGAAGGTTCAGTTCTTGCCTCCATTATAATGTAAGTAAACTGCTAGCTATAGTTCTCGAAATCCCTGGGTTTCACCTTATTTTAGCTGATATTTAACACCAAAATTAGATATAGCTAAGTTTGTGTTTTGAACGAGGCATGAAAACAAAGACATTAAAACAGTTTGTGTTTTGAACGAGACATGATTGAGTAATGCCTTATTTGAATGTTGCAGAGAGGTGACTGTCGTTTCTTTGCTTGGGAGGACCCCCCAATGTGTCGTAGATCAATAACTTTGATTCCTGGACTTTTGAGAAGGATTAATGTAATGGATGCAGAGAATGGAAGAATGAAGGAAACCATCAATACCATGGAAGAGGAGATTGAGAAATTGAAGTATAACAATAGGATGCTTGTGAAACTGTTAGTTTTGATTCCTGTAATTTGCAGCTTTTGTTGTTGGGTTTGGTTAAAGATGGATTAAGCTATTAGATGTGAAAGGGATGGTTGATATGATGAATGGATTAAACAAGTAGTTGGGATCTTTTTAGTTAATTTGTATTGTTTATTAGTCTAATTTTGAACTGCTTGTGTATGCTTTGTAATGTTCACCATGGTGAATTGTAAAGGCCTAATTATGTAGACCATATTTTGTAATGTTTACTTTGGTGAAATGTGAATGAACAAGGATTGCAGTACACTGATGATTTCATGCTTATATTCTTGTCAATTCCATAAGGATTAATTGATGCTTATCTTACAATAGATAAATGCATAATAAAGTCAAATAGCATGAGAAGGCATTGGAATTTTCTTGTATATCCACAAAAGTTTACATTGAAAACATTCACTTCCAACTAGAATTCTACAACATAACCATTGTGTGTAGTTACAAAATAAAACCAGTGAGCATAGTGAAGCAAAATACTGGTGTTTGTTCGACATAAAATTCTATGTGGAATTGATTGTAATTTGCAAAATACATGAAACACAAAACATCTATCATTTCTTTGAGAGATTTTGTAGTTGAGAAAGGAGTACAAATTTGGATCCTTCACTTGTAGGCCGTCTTGGCCTTGCAGTTATTTGTCCTATTTGCAGTTGCTCATACATTGAAGGGGCTGGAATTCTTGGTGTTGGGGCAGTACAAGTGCTTGGAAAATCAGAATCTTGTGTTAGGATGTCTTGTGCAATTGACTCAATGTCAGCCTATATAAAACATAGAGTTCATCATAATGTGATTGTTATGGCTTCAGTGTAAAACATGAGAAGAGCATAGTGAAGCACTTACAGTGGTGTTTTGTACATCAAATTGAACATCAACATCTGGCTGGCCTTCAAGTGGAGAAACTATGGGTGCTCCCTATAAAGAAAACATAAGCAAGACCATTCAATTCTGTCTGATCCAAATAAACCATTCAAATACTCCAGTACCATTGAACAAAATCAACAAATAAACTCTTGTAATAAACCATTCAACAAAGTCAACATCATCATCATCAATATTACACAACAACTAATCAATCATATACAACATCCAAATTATAAGGGATATGATGAATTGATCATACTCAATCATTCAAATACATAACAAATACACAAATTATAACTGATCAATCATTCTCAACATATAATGCACTTACACCCTTAGCATTCTCCTGGTCTCCTTCAAGTTGTAATCCAACATCTTCATTTCTTCTCTGCACAAGAAAGAAGGATAAATAGAGTTATCTGATATGCAATTGATATGAAAATGCTTAAATGAGATTAATAAATAAGTTTTATTTACCTTTGATTTTTTGGATCTTCTGGCATCAGAACCTTCAGCCTGATAGGTGTCTGGGTGTGGACATTTCCTCACATTATGTCCTATCCCATGACACCTGCTACATTTGCATATTGTTTGTTGTCTTTTAAGAGTGTTTTTCTTCTTACTTCTCCCATCATTGCTAGCATTTTTTTTCCTTGATTTTGGAGGTCTTCCCACACCCCTTGCCAACTTTGGTGGCAAAGGTGGTACAATTCCAGTCTCTTCCCACAGAACTTCCCCATTTATACCTTTAATAAATGATTCATACACCATCTTATATGCATTAACTGTGTAATGTATGTCAACAAAGTCTTCTGGATTGGCTCATTCACTGTAGATGGCACAAAGAGCATGCTTGCATGGAATCCCACTCAAACTCCACAATCTGCAACAACATTCATTCTTGTCCAAATCCACAGTGTACTGACTCCCATCACAACAAGATATCTGATAGTGCAATCTATGCCCCTTGATGGGTATGCAATCACTCACTGATTAACTTGTTTTTTGGAGAATTTTGGAGATTCTTGGACATAGATATCCACTCCACTTCTTCTCTGCCCTTTCCCTATGACAGTTTAGTCTTTTCATCAACCATCCTCTGATCCATTCCAACATGCTGATAATGGGCAACTCCCTTCCTTCCAATATGCATGCATTAAACACCTCACACCCATTGTTGAGCAACATATCACACTTGGGAAATTCAGAGAAGTGTGACTTGGTCCATCCTTTAAGTGACTTCTCATTTAACCATCCCCAAGCAGCTTCGTTGATATTCTTCAAAGCATTCATTGCTTGCTTGAAGTCTCCAATAGTAGTTGCACATACAACCCTCCACAGACAATTTTTCAACTCTAAACCTCTAAAACCTGCTTGCTTGAAGTTTGAATGTAAATGCCTAACACAGAATCTATGGGAAGAACCTAGGAAAACCTCACTAAATGCTTGAATAAGCCCCTTCTGTTTGTCACTAATAAAGGTCATTTCATAATCCTTATATATACTTAAATCTACCTTCAGAACCCTCAAGAACCATTCCCAAATCTCACTGTTTTCCTTGCTGATAACAACATAAGCTATGAGATATATGTTGTTGTTGCCATCAACCCCTACTGCAGATAAAAACATTCCCTTGTGAGGGCCTTTCAAGAAACAACCATCAACCCCTATGATTGGCGTACACTCTGCCATAAAACCCTCCTTACAAGTACAAAGACATACATAGAACCTATCAAACCTCTCTAATCCATCCTCATCAGTATCAGTCCCCACAATAACTGTACTACCAGGATTGCTTCTTCTCAACTCCTCTGCATAGTCCAAAATTTTACCAAATGCAGCATTCGGATCACCCTTCAACATTTTTAATGTCCTTCTCTTAGTCCTATATGCCACATCTCTAGACACACAACAACCAATCTCCTCAATGATATCCTGTCTAAACCCCTGGATCCTTCTTTTGGAATCACTTATAAACTTCTTCATATATCTCTCACTCAACCACTTGCTTCCCACATTTTTCACATTCCTAGTTGTGGCACAAGTGTGATTATCATTAAATAATCTAATCCTAAAAGTGCATTCTGGTCGGTTTGTCAGACTAATCAAAGATAAAAACCTACTCCAAATGAGTAAAAGCACGAGTATAATGGGAAGTAGGGTCGATCCACAGGGAATAATGCTTAATTCTTTTGAGCATAAAACGAACAAAAAAGGGGGTTTCGATTATCTACTAAACTAAATGAAACTAAACTAACCAAACTAAGAAAACATCAAATAAAATACGAATGAAACAATAATGATGAAGAGAAATAGGAGAGAGATTAACCTCATGAAGCTCCGATTCAAGGATGTCGACATTCGATTGCATCATCGATCATAGGCTACAAATAGCTTCTTGCACATTCAAGCATTCAACCTTAGACTAAACACAAAGCCGTAGAGAAGTCCATGTTTTCCAAATTTAATTGATCGTACCCAACATCCAATCAAAACTAGCTATTAACTAATTGACGCGCTTTCCAAATTAATTAATAACCGTATTAAGTTCCGGTGAAAACAGTTAAACCTAAACTAAAACCTAGAACTCAATAATCGAGATAGCTGCAATTACTAAGCTTATGGTTCCGTTAGTCCCGTTGATTCATTAGGCAATTACACAATCCCAACAAAAGCATAATCAACCTATTGCTACTAAGTACCAATCATTCATCAATCATACATCCCAACAACATATAAAAGAGAACTCATGGATAGCATTAGCAATATATAATTCAAATCGAATTGTCAGATCAACCCAAACTATATATCACTATATGGAATTAAATCATGAATCAACAGATACTTGAATAAAACAAGAAATAAAATCAAGCACAAAACCTCACAATGATAGCAATCGAATTAAACGACTCTTGAATTGGAGAGAAATTTAGCCACTCATTCTTTGATTGATCATCTCCATGTAAATCTTCAAGAGAAAAACTAGAGAGAGAAAAACTAGAATGTGTATGTAGAGAATTGTGAGAATGATAGAATTATGGAATATCTTCTAAACCTAAAGAAACTAAAGAACTAAATACTAAAGACAAAAAAGTCCATACAAAAATATGGGAAAAAATTCTCTTTTTTGCCCCTTTCTTCTCCTCCAAGCCATTAAGCCCATTTGAAATAATCATCCTTCAAGCCCATTAAGTCCATCTTCACTTTTTAAGCATAATTTGATCATTTTGAGCCCAATTTTCCTCAAAATCCCTCAAGGCCCATTCCTACAAATAACAATAATAATTAAATCAATTAAAACACAAATGGACTATAACCAAAGATAATTATGATGATAAAATATATACAATTAGAGACACATCACCTTCATCTGTCACCTTAATCAAATTCACCCTCTATTTACATGTATTGACTGCACACCTTGCATAACATCTACTGGGATCACTCTTAGTAAATGTGACATTTCTATGTGTTTTAACAGCAAATGAATTCACAGTTTTCTTAAAATCAGCTCTATTAGCAAAAGTTAATCCAACACTCAACTCAGGGTCTTCATACACACAATTAGGATTGAAAAGAGGGAAATTAGGATGTCTATCATCACCATCTGAGTCTTTATACTCATCAAAGTTCATACCCTCCCCAACAACATCATCATCAGAAAAGTTTAAGTCAATTTCTACCCCTACACCACCAGCAGACCCTACCCCACCTTGACCACCATCACCCTCAGTCCCTGCCCTCCTACACCACCACCCTCATCATTTTCATTTTCATTTTCAGAATTGAGATTATAGTCATCATCACTAAAACCACCAGAACTACTGTTTTCCTCACTATATTCCATTAAATCAGCAAAATCATCTAAGTTCACCTCATTTACATTCTCAGATTCAATTCTTTCCAGTTTTTCAGCATAAACATCAATACATCTAACATTCAAATGCTTTAATGCCCATTCAGTTAACAAAGCATCACTACTTAAAAGAATGAACTCATTGTTCTCAATTTTGTAGAACCTCCTATTCCATTTTCCCAATGTTAGTTCAGTCCACTTTTGCAAATCTTGTAAACTAACAGACTCTGCAATTACATAGTCATAAATAGAAACCATCCCACCCTTATATGTAGCTATAGGAGAAAACAGAAATTCACCTCCATGATGAATTGTAATTGTAATTTGCTTGGTGTTTGGCTTTGTACATTGAAAAAATATTCTGAGATTAATATTTAAACCCTAACAGTGGACCACAATTAAATATTCTGAGATTAATAAATAAGAATATTCACTCCTCAATTAAATACAGAAACAGTGGACCACAACCATATTTAAAGTTCAACATGTCTGCAAAACAACACTCACACTACCCCACATGTCGGTAAAACAACACTCACCCCTCATATTTAATGTTCAACAAACATAAAAAGGTGTAAAAATGTCAGTGGTCCACATTTTGCACAACATCACATATAAATCCTACACAACACTGCCCTTTGAGAAACTAGAAAGTAAACAACAAAAACGTATATTAGCCAAGGATAACTTACCATATCTAGGTTGTGGGAATACTTTGAGTTTGCGGTCGTGTTTCCTCACCATCTTCAATTCTGGAATGCTTTGCTGATTTTCTTCGAAATTGGGATATGAACACAGTTTAGGGTTCTATTTGGGGTGTTTGATACACATTTGATGGGTTGAGTAGGAAACGAGTATTGACGGGAGAAAAATTGCAGGAGTGGATTGGATGTGCGAATTTGAGATGTTCTTCAGTTTGGAAACTAGGGTTCACGATTTATGGGGGAAAGTTTTGATTTGGGTGTGAATTTCCCCCCTTTTCACCCTGTTGTTTATCTAATCTCGTTTGTAGTTAGTGGGGCCCACTTAATTCACACATAGCGCTCTTGTAAATAAATGAAAAAGACCACGTCAGAAAAAAAAGAGCCACATCACCAAATCGAGCCCGTTTAGGGGTCTAACGTGCAAAACACGTGCAATTTTAGCCCAAATAGGCTATTCGGGCTGAAATTGGGCACAAATTGCTAAATTTCAAAATTTAATGTCCTTAATTGCAAACCTGAAAAAAAGGGCAAAACGGCTAAACGACATTCTTACTGGGCAAAAAAAGTAGTTTACTCTATCTTTATAAGTAATATTTTTCATTAAATCATATATTTCAATTATATAAATTAATATTTTATGAATAAACAACTACTACCTTATAAGTATACAATTACTACCTTATGAATGTATAACTAATATGTTTCACTAAAATATATATTTTAATTATACAAATAATACCATATAAATATTCAATTAATATCTTATAAATATATAATTAATGATAATTAATAATATTTTTGTGATACGTACATGAAATATATAAGTTTTTGTCCTGAATTTAATGGGCACAATCTTTCAGCACCTGGCGATCATGCACAACTAATCAATAGTTTTTTGACAGGTATACATTAAAATTTATATTTTCATTAATTTGTTGCCACCTAGATTTAATGTGCATAATTTTTTTAACATCTGGAAATTAGGTCAACCAACAATTTTTCAATACATGTACATTGTGATTCTCTATTAGTGTAAGTCATGATTATTATGTAATCAATTAAATATACTCCCTTCAATTTTATGTAAAATGCATTTTTAAAGTTTTTAGCATGTCATATCAAATCATGTCGTGCTTATTATGATTTTAGCGTGATATGTTCAGGCACAATTTAAGTATGGCAAAAATTTATATGCACCTGGGCACGGATCTAAAGTATGGCAAAAATTTAAATACATCCGTAGATCCGTGCCCCCAATCCAATCCGGTGTGTGGGCCACTTTCAGGCGCATCCATGCGCCCCCACGTGTGGCCACACCATAGTTGGTGTGTGTCGCGCACAAATAGGGGTGTGCAAAAATCGGTTATAACCGAAGTAACCGAAAAAAACCGATCGAAAAAAAGTTGGTCGGTCGGTTATTTTTTTAATCGGTCGATTGTCGGTTTTGAAATATAAAATTTTCGGTTTTTTCGGTCGGTTTCGGTTTTGTAAAATGGTGGAACCGATTTGACCGAACTGACCGAATTTATCAAGGGTATAAATTAACAATTTAAAACCCTAATACGAATCCCCCCAAGTCCACAACAGACCCACTTCCCTCAATTCATCTCACACAGTCACTTGCCGCCCCCGCCTCACTCCCCTCGCACTCTAGAACTCCACTCGTCTCCCTCTCTTACACTCCACTCCCCTCTCGAGTCTCGACTCCCGATTCCCAAAAGTGAGTCACTCCGCCGCAGTCAGTAGCCTAGCTCGTCGCTCCAGGCCTCCACTCCAGCTCGTCGCTCTCGCCCTCATAGCCCCACTCCGTCAGTCGCTCGCGTCCGACGACCCTCACCTCTCTCTGTCTCTGACTCAGTGTCTCACAATTGAAGGTCGATTTTTGCTTTCCTTTCAATTCTACATGTGTTAATGTTTGATTAAATTGTGATTTCATCTGTATTTAATGTTAAAATATATAGAAATTAGAAAGAGACAACCCCATAAAGATTCTGTCTGTTTGCAAACTGTAATTTCATGATTTTCATCTGTATTTAATGTTTGATTAAATTGTAGACGAACTACAAATTTACATATACAACAGCCCCATAAAGATTCTGTCTTTTTGCAACAGTAGACTTACAATTGAAATTTCAATTTTTTTATTTGATGTGTTGGTGTTGTACTTCAAATAGTCAGATTAACTAAAAATTAATTATTTATTTGACTATTTATACTTTGTACTTACTAATTTTTGTTTTTTTGTATTCTCTTATGATTTTGTAGATGTCACAACCGGTGGAATTAGGCGGGAGTAACAACACTGAGATGGAGCCAAGTCCAATCGAAAGCAACCCGCCCGTTGTGGAATCTTCGGTAGACAACTCTACTTTGCCATCAAACTCAAATGCCTCTTCAGCTGTCCCAAAGCCAAGAGGAACGAGCACAAAATCCAAAGGCAAGAAGAGTAGCAAGACGAGCACAGAAGATAACAATAAGACGAGAAAAGCAACCCAGCCGAAATTCGAAGTGTGGGATCATTTCGAGAAGATCGTAGACCCAGATGGCATCGTGAGAAGGGTTAAATGCAACTATTGTGATGGTGAGCTTGGTGCCCACTCAAAAAAGAATGGTACATCATCACTCACTTTTCATATGAATGGTTGCAAGAAAAATCCGCATAATATTGAAACTCGACAAGCTTTACTCAATTTGCAACCTAGTAACAAAGATGGTGGGTCTGGGGTAGGGACATTGACCACATGGAAGTATGATTATGATGAAATTAGGGGAGCCATTGCATATATGATTATAGTTGAAGAATTGCCCTTTAAGTTTGTCGAAAGTAAAGGGTTTCGTAAGGTTATGAAAAGAGCATGTCCTAGGTTTAATGTCCCTTCGCGATGGTCGGTTACTAGGGATTGCTATGACTTATATGTCAGTGAGAGGGCAAAATTCAAATCCTTTTTGAAAAGTAACTGTCAAAGAGTTAGTCTTACGACTGACACTTGGACTTCGTTACAAAGAATTAATTATATGTGTATTACAGCTCACTTCATTGATGATGAATGGAATTTACACAAAAGGATCTTGAATTTTGTCCAAGTTAGTAGCCATAAGGGTGATTACATTGGCAAGTCCTTAGAAACATGTGTCTTGGATTGGGGGTTGAAGAATGTGTTTACAATAACCGTAGATAATGCAAGTTCAAATGATACGGTGTTGACGTTCTTGAAAAAAAGAATGTTGAATTGGGGTGGCAGTGTTGCAAATTGCAAATATCTACATGTGAGGTGTATTGCACATATAATTAATTTGGTTGTTTTTGAGGGATTGAAAGAAGTAAACCCTTCTGTGAAGCGTGTTAGAGATGCAATTAGGTATATTAGAAATTCCTCGGCTAGACTTAGAAAGTTCAAGGAGTGTGTTGAGTGTGAAGGGATAGAAAGTAAGAAATCGTTGTGTTTGGATGTGGCCACTAGGTGGAATTCCACTTATTTGATGCTTAACACAATCGAAAAATTTGAGAAGACATTTGATAGGTATGAAAGTGAAGAGCCATCTTTTGTCGGTGATTTAGGGAATGATGGGGTACCAAGTTCTTGTGATTGGGCATGTATTCGTAAAATCTCCGACCTCCTAAAGTTTTTCTATGACGTTACATTACGAGTCTTTGGATCCTTGTACGTCACAGCTAATACTTTTTTTAGTGAGGTTAGTGATTAGTGTTGCATTTTAAATGAGTGGAGGGCAAGCGATGATCTCTTGATCAAGAGTTTAGGCGAGTCTATGAAGGTGAAATTTGATAAATATTGGGGTAAACCGGAAAAGATGAATAAAATTATTTTTTGGGTAAATATTTTCGATCCACGAGATAAGTTTGAGTGCATGGCATATTCGTTGCATGAGATGTATGAGTTGGAAAAGGGTGACAGTATTATGGAGAGTGTGAGAGGTGAGCTATTTGAGTTGTTTGATGAGTATAAGAGGAAATATCAGCCGGATAATGATGGTGGAAATGGTTTGGATAGTGGAAGTAGCTCAAGTGTAGCCGAATCTGGTAGTGTTTCGAATTGTGATTTGGTAAGTAGCAAACCTTCTTCATTCTTGAAAGCCAAATTCAAGAGACAAAAGTTGGAAAGTGGGGGTTATGGTACCAAGAAATCGGAATTGGAGCTCTACTTGAATGAGGAAATCGTAGAGGGAGACAATCTTGATGTGTTGAAGTGGTGGAAAGTCAATTGTGAGCGATTTCCCGTTCTTTCAAGAATGGCTCGTGACATGTTGTGTGTTCCTATATCAACCGTTGCATCGGAGTCGGCCTTTAGTACCGGTGGAAGGGTACTAGATCCATTTAGGAGTAGTTTGACTTCTAAAATTGTCGAAGCGTTGATATGCACACAAGATTGGCTACGAAATGAAGATGAACTCGTTTGTGTTGAAGATACACTTGAGGAGCTTGAAAACTTTGAGAAAGGTACTTGTTTCATAATTACAATCTTGATGTGTTATTATGTTAAATTTTATTTATTTATAATATTAACATGTTGGATGTGACGTTTTCTTTAGATTTGCCTACCGTGGGAATTGGACAAGGTCAAACAAGTAGAATTTGAACCGAGGTACATTTATTTCATACATATAACACTATTTGTTGATATTGTTTCATAAATATTGAGTGACTATTTTTTATATTAGCACATGAATGATTGTTAATTTGTTAGCACTTAGCACATGGAACTTTGGAGTCTTGTCGATGGAATCATGGAACTTTGGAGTTTGGAGTTTGGATGGCAAGTTAGCACATGAATGATTGAAGATTCAAGTTGATTGTTATTGAAATTGAAATTTGGATATGTAATAGTTATTTTGTATATTTGGACATGTAAACTGTTATTTTGGAATGGTTTTTATGGTTGGTGTTTTAGGATTGTTGCTTTGATGTGTTGGACTGTTGGTATTGTTGCTTGAAATTGAATTGTTGAAGGGTTGATTCATTTTGAAATTTCAATTGCTTGAAAACAAGTTTTACATGATTCTGTCGGTTTTCAGTTGGTTTTTAGTCGGATTTAGTCGGTTTTGGTTCGGTCGGTTAAGATATTAACCGGAAAACCGATTTTTACAAACCGAAAAAAGCTAATTTCTTGAGCAATGTCGATTTCGGTTAACCGCTCAAAACCGACCAATTTTGGTCGGTTTCGGTTATGAATAATATGGTGGTCGGTTAATTTCGGTTAATGGATTTTCGGTCGGTCGGTAACCGAAACCGACCGATGCACACCCCTACGCACAAACCTGATTATATACCGTGAATGTATCACACATTTATTCTTTAGGTATCACATATTTACCCTTAAAGTATTATGTAGAAACAGTGTTGTTTTCTTATTTTTCCTCTTTTTTTTTCTTCTTTCTCTTTCTTTTTCTTAATCTCTTTTCTTATTGATTTAATTTATTTTGTACATTCTTCTTCTTATTCTTCTCGTCTATCTTCTCGTTCTTATTCTTCATCAAATTGTCATGAAGTCATTTATGAGGTTTTTTCCCCTTTTTATTTATGAGTAATTTTAAAATATTGAAAATAAATTATTTCAAACAATATGAAATCATGATTTGCAAAAAATTTGATGAAAATATGATGAAATCGTGATTTGCATAAATTTTGAAGAAGAAGATGATGAAACATTTAAAATGTTAAGATTTTCAGTGAAGGTATCAGTTGTATGCTCTTAAGGTATCAGTTGTTTACTCTTAAGGTATCAGTTGTATATTCTTAAGGTATTACATATTTACCTTTAAGAAAAAACCATGTTGATGAAATATAATTATTGAATGATTGTTGAAATTAATAATTAGTCTTCATTATTAAGATTTTCATGGGTTTCATTGGATGTTACTTGCACTACATGAGAAAATTCTCATTGAATTTATCAATTGTGATGATTCTCATATTAATACAAAAGTTCAAGAAGAAATATGTATATACACTATATAGGGAAATTATATCAATCATTTTTGTGAAAACTTGACTTGAAGAATTATATTTTTACCTTCAAAGTATTACATATATACCTTTAAGGTACCACATATTTACCTATTTGCTATTACTTATATACATTATGAGGTATTGCATACACACCTTTAAGGTATTAGTGTATACTCTTAAGGTATCAGTTGTACACTCTTAAAGTACATCATTCAATGAAGGTATCAGTTGTTTACTCTTAAGATATTACATATTTACCTTTAAGATATTAATGCTTATAGTATAAGGTATTACATAAGCACCTTTAAGGTATTACATATTTACCTTTTTAAGGTATTAATACTTATAGTATAATGTATTATATATGCGTACATTTAAGGTATTACATATTTACTTTTAAGGTATTAATGTTTATATTATAAGGTATTACATATGCATATTTAAGGTATTACATATTACCTTTAAGATATTAATACTTATAATATAAGGTATTACATATTACCTTTAAGATATTAATACTTATAATATAAGGTATTACATATTTACCTTGAAGGTATTAATGCTTATAGTTTAAAGTATTACATATTTATCTTTAAAGTATTTTATTCATACGTTTAAGACATTTTTACCTTCAAGGTACTACATAAATACTTTTGAGGTATCACAACATATGCATATTTTTTGTTCCTATAATTTCAGTAAGACATATGTTGCCATCTTTCAAGAATTGCAGTAGAGAGACAATTACAAAAATAACTTTACGATTATATCATCTTATCTAACAAATAGTTTCTCATCACAGTACACCACATTTATTATCATCGAATTACAATCAATTTTTTCAAGATGTGTGGCTTCTCTTTCATCCACAACTTCTTCCCACATTTCATGAATTCTAATCTTTTGAAATTTAAAATCAAACATAATATATGAAGAAGAAGAAATCGATTGAATCGAAATATTTGGAATCTAACATATGAAATCAAGAAGAAGAAGAAGAAAAAGAAAAAGAAGGGAGGGAGAAGAAGAAAAACATGGTGAAGAAGAGAAGAATAGTAGGGACGAATGAGAGACGGTAGTAGTGTGTTGCATTTGAGAAGAAAAAAATTGAAGAAAAGAATGGAAGAGAAGGCCGTTGCATTTGAGAATAAAAGAATTGAAGAAAAAAATGGAAGAAAAACAGGAAGCTGTGTTGAAGAAGCCTCATTAATTATGATAGAAAAAAAAATGATATATATAATGGAGGTGGGTTAGCAGATCGGATTGGAGACATGGGACACAAGAATCATTCTCTTTAAGTATTAACCTCGTCATGCAGTGGAAAAGCAAAAATATGTCTATTTCTATAAGTATTAGAAAATCACAAAAACTCCTGTGCACCAAGTGCATGGATCTAAGATCCGTGCAATCCGGGTCGATCCGACCCGGATTCGCGAGTTTTTAATTTTTTTTTATTTTTTATTTCCAAATTTTTGTCCTGACCTTTATGTTATAAATGTATGACCTTTACGTTATAAATGTGTGACCTTTATGTACAACTATCTCTACCTTTATGCACTGTAACTTAGGAAAAATCTTCATTTTTTTCTAAGTTATAATACATAAAGGTCATGATAGTTGTACATAAAAGTCACACATTTATAACATTAAGGTCACAACCTGAAGCAAAAAAAAAAAAAAAAAAAGCAAAATTCAAAAACACGTGGATCCGGGTTAAAAACTGGGTCGATCCGACCTGAATCCGTGAGTTTTTAATTTTATTTTTATTTTTTTTCCAGATTTTTGTCCTGACTTTTATGTTATAAATGTATGACCTTTACATTATAAATGTGTGACCTTTATGTACAACTATCTCTACCTTTATGCACTGTAACTTAGGAAAAAAATGAAGATTTTCAACACAATTTGTACTATGTACCTTTATGTGATATTAATGTGACATTTATGTTATATTATGTCACCTTTATGTACAAATATTCTGACCTTTATGCATCTTTATATATTATATAAAGGTCAGAATATTTGTACATAAATGTGACATAATATAACATAAAAGTCGCATTGATATCACATAAAAGTATACAGTTCAAATTATATTGAAAATCTTCATTTTTTTCTAAGTTACATTACATAAAAGTCATGATAGTTGTACATAAAGGTCACTCATTTATAACATAAAGGTCACACATTTACAACATAAAGGTCACAACCTGAAGCAAAAAAAAAAAGACAAAATTCAAAAACACGCGGATCCGGGTCAAAAACTGGGTCGACCCGGATTGCATGTGCACCAAGTGCACACAAGACCAACTCTTAGAAAATATGTTCACCTAATATAATGTTCAGAAAAATAATTCTTTTAGGATATTTTTGAGGCCCATGCCCACTCTCAATACCTTATTTATTTTTATTTTTTAGAAAAGAATTATTTCATAAGCTTAGAAAAACACTCATTTAATCTAAAACTTGCAGTTTACATGACCAAATTCGTAGATTTGTTAATTCCTGTAACTCATTCTTTGTAGTATGTTCAAAACAATGATCCTATTAACCAGTAAAATAATAGACGATTAAACATACTTCCTCTGTCTCATATATATATATATATATATATATATATACTTGTTGGACTTTCTAAACGAATTTAAAAAATTAATAGAAAAGTCAATTAAATAAGTGGTCACTTTCCTAATGTCCTCATATTTAATGAGCACTATATTCTTTAACATATCATTTAATGTTTAAAGCTGTTTATATTTGTAAGACAAATAATTAAATTGGATACGGACATATTAATAAATGAATTAAACCAAAATTATATTTAAATAAAAGTTGACTTTATAATTAGTACCTCAAATAAACGAAAAACAACCCCAAACCTATATATATGTAAAAGGAGAAAATAATTAATTATGTTATATTATAATAATAAAAGTTGTAAGTTCGAGGCA
Source organism: Scutellaria minor (assembly GCA_954870855.1). Classification (NCBI taxonomy): domain Eukaryota; kingdom Viridiplantae; phylum Streptophyta; class Magnoliopsida; order Lamiales; family Lamiaceae; genus Scutellaria; species Scutellaria minor. The sequence goes on from OX940729.1 coordinate 11,108,506, forward strand.
GTCAAATGGTCAATTTAAGTGAATAAAATATATATTTAATAAAAAATATATATAATAATAAATGTAGCAGTTGTGCAGTGGTCATATATTAGGGATTTTTGTTTATTGTTTTCAGTCATAGCCAATTCAAACGTTAGCTCATCTTCCTTGTTCTCATTTCTCCGATCCCCATGTCTGACCCTCAGAACCCTGACCCGATTCCCCATACTCAAGACCCGCTTTCCAGCCCCACCGCTGCTTCGATTCCGCCCGACCCGCTTCTGGGAGGCGACTCCTACATCGACCCGGAGAGAACCGATTCGGCCGCGGAGTCCCCCAAACATGAGCCCGCCGGTAACCCGGAGTTCGGGCCGGGCGTCGTTATCGCGGCGGAGCCCATTTCGATGTATCTCCCCGGAGATGTCTCGGCGGACGGCACGCCGCGGACTGCGCGGCGGAGAAACCCTGATGAGATGTCGAAGAGGCCGAGCTGGTTGCCCGATGACTGGACAATCGACTTGAGAGTGCGTTCTTCTGGGGCAACCGCTGGGCTTATTGATCGAGTAGGTTTCTTTCTCTCTCTACGCACCAACAGATTTTTTTTTTTTTTTTTCTATTTTTATTTTCTCGAATTGGTTATGCGCTTTGGAGCTAATTGTGTTTGATTGTGTGAGGAAAGCTGACACGTTTTTCCGGTGTGCGTTTTGAGCTTTTTGTTTTTCATGTCTTGTTTGGGGATGATTTAGAGGCGTTTAAGCTTTTTCTGGATGAATGTGGCCATGATTCTAGGGTTTTTTTTGGGGGCTCAGCTTGAAGAGTGTAATGTAGCTCAATAAAGTGTGTAACATGATGCAAGTTTAATCTTGAAGTTGGGTACCAAAGCTCGCTTTTGTGTTGGTAACATGTCATACTAAAAAAATTGAGTCTTTATGATATCCAATGAATCTAGTTTGGGTTAGGACTTTGAAGTGAATTCAGTCTTTCAGTAGTTTCGGCGATTGCTCTGTTATGTGGATGTGGTGGTACAAATTATAGTGAGTTGATTAATTTTTCGCTAAATTACTAATACAACATGCTGGACTTGATAAATGCTTTTCATGTATCTTTGTTCTCCTTCCTGAAAGCAAATTTGGGCCATCAATGAATACTTTCGGAAAATATTTAAATGTTTTCTGCAAATGCATATGTGTGAGAATGTGCATGTGTGCACATATGTGATTATAGCATTTCTAATTCAACACCATGATTCTTTACGACATGTTTATGTTTTCACTTTGATCCTGACATTTTGTTAATATAGAGATTCATATATATTGTGTAATGTGTCTAAAAGAATTCCGTGCATGGAGTAGTTTTGTATTGATGGACAGATTCTAATATTCTTCATGATTGAGTTGAGTGTAAATGGGCCAATGCTCGTTGTTACTGGTTGGTAGGTGGATGACTTTCGATGTTGATCACTATTTTGGGAATCGACTAGATGATGTTGAACAGTGATAAAACAGATGAAAAACGTGTCTTTGTCCTTTTCTATGCTTTTAACGCAAATGTATTAAATTCTTTGATTGGAATGTTTTTAGTCGATTTAGGTCTACGCCGTATGTTCCAAGATATAATCATATATTGTCGTTTGTGCTTTTACAGTATTATTGGAATATACAACTCGGCATTTTACTTTTGAAAGCTGCAATTAATGGGTAACTACAATTATGAGAGTTAAATTAGTTTAATCATTTTCCGACACTTGGTTTAATGTGTACCTTCAAAAGTTTTTATTTTGGTAATCTTGTTGAATAACTCATGGACTTTTCTTGATCAAAAACCCTATGACTGAAGGTAAAAGTTACAAAATCAAACAAGAACAAAGTCAAGTGCTAAAAACCTTGTTTTGAACCAAATAGCCGAGCATGCGAGGGCTGGAGGACTTTTGAGTGAGGGAGTTTCAACATATTTTGTGTGGACACTTGTGCTCAATACTTTAAGAGTCTTTAATTGTTTATTTTATCCAACTTTCGTGGTCTTTGGAGCCGTTTCCATATTAGTTAACTTAGACTGGTTAAGAACTTTGTTTATAACTTTTGGTTCTGCCCACATGCGTTCTAACACTCAGTGATTTTAAAGTTTGGCATCCTTCTATGTCCTTCTAACTGCTTCATCCTCTTTTATTATGCCCATTGAATTTGTCATCCATTTTTCGTTTCTTGTTCAAGAATTTGGCACTTGATGCTTTTTTTCCCTTTATAATTTTCAATAATTCATCATCAAATCTCCTTCCATTTCCAACTTGTTTTGTTTTTACTAGACACTTTCATCCATGTAATAATTCAGCTTTTCAAAGAACTTATTCATATTCAGTTTTTGGAGACTAAAGTGATGAGATTAGGACAGGATCTATTGCTTCCATCTATATGAGATATGTTTTTGGAAGAAGGGTAATAATCTTCACTTGTTAAACTTTAGTGGTAGAAAAATAATTGGAATGTGGTATAATGAATTAGCAGAATAAAACTCATTATATATGTTATTCAATCTTGAAGTGTAGAATTCCTTTCTGCATATGGTTCCTTGGTAGGTGAGTATGTCCATAAATGTGTTAATATGAGCGAAATGTAATGCCTTTTAAATTCGTTCCTTGGACATACTACTGATCTTATGTTGAACAACATAAATACTGTCTTGGACAGGATTTTAGTGTTTGATATAGTATTGTTGTGGTGCCACCTTGAAGCATCTTGCTTTAATAGAGCTTACATTATGACACGAGGAAAAAATGTTAATTGTATTCATTGATGAGAGAGAAGTTGAAAAACACAAGCTTTTAGAGGACTTTTTCAGCATCTGAAGTTAGTTTCTAAGGAAACTATAACATGGGAATGATGTCTCTTTTCGTCTTCTTCACTGATCGTGAACTTATGCAGTATTACGTTGAGCCAACGGGACAACGAAGATTCCGTTCAAAGAACGAGGTGATTCACTTTTTGGAAACGGGAAGTAAACTCAAGAGAAAGCCAACTCCTGAAACTGAAACCACCGGGGTGGGGTTTCATCCTTTAAACATCAACAATCACATTCATTTCACCATACACCGAACTAATCAGTACTCGTTTCTTCTATTGCAGTCTGGAAGTCCTGCGAGCCAGAAGCAAAAGAAGTCGAGCACAAAACGCAAAAAGTCAGAGGCCTTGAAAACAGATATCGGGCATCCACCACATGCCAACGGGGTTCAAGCAGATACTCTTTAACGGATATGAACTGCATGGATGATGGTAAGTGCAAAGTGCGAGCTTTTTTGTTCGCTTAAAGGAAACATTGGGACCTCTAACCGAAGGCGCTTTTGCGTTTTTAAGTTGCCGTTTAATTTGGTATAGATTCTGGTGATCTTGGTAGACCTTTTACTTATCCTTTTCATCAGAGCTTCTTATATAGAATTCGAATTTATTGTATTTGTCTGTGGGCTCTCTTTAGTGAAGACTAGATTAGACTTTTCCTTTTCCTTTTTTGGGCATGTGGAATGTTTTAGACAAATTATCTGTGTTTGGGATTCTTTTTGAAAGCAGATAATTTATAGAACCCTTTTACAATTCTTCTTGTGTTCTTTCTCAGTTTTCTTGTAATATTTTATGTTGCTTGTTTGTGTTGATTTGTTCTGCTGTTTTTCCCTAGAAAACAAAGAAAGAAAAAGGAAAAAAAAAAATAGGTGAGGCTATACTCACCCAAAAATTTACTAAACACACCCTATTTTTAAAAAAATTGTAGGATGTAAAAATATAAAATTTGGGGTGTGTATAACCTAGAGAGAGAGAAGGATGTAAAACTAGAATATTTGGGGTGTGTATAGCCCAGAGAGAGATGTTCATTTTGGGATGATATTGGGGTGTATTTGGGATGAAAATTAGTCTATTCGGGGGTATAAATGAGATGGTACACTTTGTTTTATTTGTGATTGATTTAAGGGCAGCACTCTTGTAGCCCGGGATCCGTGCCCCCGACTCGCTCCACGTTCATATACTTGCATATATATATATATATATATATATATATATATATATATATATATATATATATATATATATATATTTTCCTGCAACCTAGCGCCTCCCCCTTCTTCTCTCTTCTCCTTCTCTTTTCTGCACAACCCTTCTTCTCTTCGTATTCCTTGTACAACCACCAGTTCAAGAACCACAGATCAGCCCATCCAATCTATGTATACACTCTTGAATTTTATCTTAGATTCATGAATCTCGACTATGTTGTTCGAATTCCACCGTCCCAACTTCGCGATTCGATTGTTATCAATGGTTGATCTCCTGAACAAGTAAATTGCAGAAACTACGAGAGCCCTAATTGATTTGGGTGAATCGAATCGAAGAGGCTTTGCGGATCGTTGAAGATATTGATTTCAATATTTTTTGAAGAATTTTTTGTGTAGGATGTATTATAATTTTGCAACAGATAGCATGTTTATTTTTATCATCATTTTTTGGGCATGCTTTTTATAGTGTATATATGAACTTGAATCTAGAGTATTCTGCTTTCAACTATGAACTTGTGTGTAATTCTTGGATGGTCCCATTAGGATGTGAAGTTAGAACAACTATAATATATATATATATATATATATATATATATATATATATATATATAACAAGTAAAATATGATTTTCTTGAACTATTTAAAAAGGTAAATATGTAATACTTTAAAGATATTTATGTAATACCTTAAAAGTATATAAGTGATACATAAAGAGTATACAACTGATACCTTAAAAGTATACAATTAATACTTTAAGAGTATTGTAACTAATATCTTTCACTCAATGAACAACTAATATTTTATACTATAAGCATTAATACCTTAAAAGGTAAATATGTAATACCTTATATGTACATATATGTAAAGGTAAATACTTTAAGAGTTAATGCGTGGTACCTTAAGAGTAAATGTGTGATATCTGAAGAGTATAAACCTGATAAATACTTTAAGAGTTAATGCATGATACCTTAAAAGTAAATGTATGATACCTGATACGTGATACTTTAAGAGTAAATGTGTAATACCTGAAGAGTATATATAATACTCGAAAGAAATATGTGTGATACTTAAAAGATACTTGGAATGTATTTATGTAATACCCTTGAGAGTAACATATACATTATCTATTAGGTAATTATATAATACCTTAAATGATTTCATGGCAATTTGAAGAAGAATAAGAACAAGAAAATATACAAGAAGAATAAGAAGAAGAATGTATTAAACAAATAAGAATAATAAAAAATCAATAAAAAAAGAGACTAAGAAGAAGAAGGAGAAAGAAGAAGAAAAAAAAGAAAGAAAAAATAAGAAAACAAAACTGTTTCTGCATAATACCTTAAAGGTAGATATGTGATACCTGAAGAGTAAATGTGTGATACCTGAAGAGTAAATCAGGTGTGAGCGCGACACACAACAACTACGATGTGGGTGCACACGCGAGTTGGGTTGGGAGCATATAATTTTTTGCCTTGATTTAAAAGAAACTTAAATTCAAGTCGAAGATAATTGAGTCGAGCTCTAGTTCCAACTATTTCAGTAGAAATAACCAAGTTGAGCTCAAGCTCGAGCTACTCAAGTAGCTCTTGGTCTTGAGTTCAACTAAATCAATATCAACTTGATAACAACCCTAATTGAGCATATATTAGATATATTATTTTGCCCTTAATAGTTTATTTATTTATGAATATAATTTTCAATTTTCAAAATTTTAGGTATTTTTAGTTATTTAATAAAAATATTCAGTCAAGTTTGAGTCGAGGAGTTTGAGTTCAAGTTTGAATGTACTCAACTCGTTTGCATCTTTAGCCTATCGATTACCAGTGTATTAAAATTTTTATTAGTAAATCAATTGGTGTTGTTTGGATAACTATGAATTTAAAATTCATCACTTTCATTTAAACTAAGACAAAAACTTATATACAACTGGTGCACGGACTCTACAACCGTGCACACAGGTCGACCCGACCCGTCACGCACTCATACGCGCCCGCACGCACCTCTAGGTCGCGGACAAAATCCGCCCAAACATACTCCCAGGTGTCTGACCTTTATGTTATGTTAAACATACCTTTTAGTAGTGTTAGACATACTTTTTAGTTATGTTAGACATACCTTTTATGTTATGTTAACTATACTTTTTAATTGTGTTAGACATACATTTTAGTTATGTTAGTCATACCTTTAGTGTTATGTTAAGTATACCTTTTAGTAGTGTTAGACATACCTTTTAGTTATGTTAGACATACCTTTTGTAAGGCTAGCTGTACCTTAGCATTTTTTTTAAACTAACATATTAATACCTTTCATACCTTTTAGTTATATTAGGCATACCTTTAGTTATGTTAGTCATACCTTTTTAATTATGTTAGTTGTATCTTTATATATATTATATAAATGTATGTTTATATTGATATAAATATATAAATAATCTCATATAAATGTATGAGTAATATCATATAAATGTAAATATCTACAACTTGTGCCAAATTAGGGGTTATTGTGCCGAAATTAGGGTTTAGAGTTAAAGTATGAAATCTGAAAATAAGGGTATCACTAATATAACATAAAGATATGATTAATATAATATAAATGTATGCTAACACAACATAAAGGTCAGGGCAAAAAAAAAAGAAAGAAAGAAAATGCGCGGAAAAAAAGAAGAAAATGCGCGGATCCGGGTCGGATTCAGCCCGATCCGACCCGAGTGCATGGATCTAAGATCCATTCACTAGTTGCACACCAGTCCAACTCCTAAACTAATACCTTTAACAATATTGATGGATTTTGAATCCACTTTGATTTGGATCGATTTGATATTCGTCAATTTCAAATTTTATATTTCAAATCTTTATATCCAAATATAGTTTTTTTTTTTTTTTCCTTCTTATCTAGCTACATAAAATTACAACTTTATGTATAGAAAATTAAAATGATTGTCTAATTCTACCAAAAGACATGTTATGTGTATCCACATGCTAAATCGATAATTCGTGTATATTAAAAAATGAGCTATTAAGTTGGAATTTTCACTCCACAATTAACAGTAAAAAGACGTGTATTTCAAATGTTTTTTTTTTAAATTATAACTTTTTTTTTTTTTTTTTTTGAAATTTACTAAGACGACTCATCTTCTTTTCAAGAAATGTCGAACATATTAAATATACCAAAATTACACTAACTTGCATTACATGTAATGCAAACATAAAAAAAAACAAAGAAGAAGTAAGGATTCATTTTTAAACGTAAAATCTGAAATTCAGTTAAACACAATCATTTTAGATTTTTTTTCTTTCTTAAATTGTGTCCTCTAATTTTGTAGATTTTAGAGTGGGTCAATCATTAAAGATAGTGGTTTGTATAAATATAAACTCCTATGATAATTATCACATACATACCTATAGAGATTCTGAAAAATCAAAATTAATTCATATACATTTTGAATTTGCAAAAATTTATATAAGATTGTCTACCATAAAACTTTACTTGAGACATAGTTTTATATAGTCTAATGTGAGACCAATGATGAAAATATATGGAAATATGTTAGATATTTCCTCGATATTTCTATTTTTTTATGTGACCGATACAAATACGGGCTGCAACGATATATCTCTGATATTGCAACGATATATCTCTGATATTTTTTTTTCACATAACGGTAAAAAAACAAGAAAATTTGTCAAAATATATCGGTAAATATCAGTATTGATATTTCCACCGAAACCGATATTTTCACGGTATTTCTGTAAATTTAAGATACCGAAATTTTCATTCTTATGTGAGACTTAATCCATATGAACTCTGTTTTTGCATAGGGTATATAATAAGAATACGTTTCACAGTAATTATTATTGAATGGATTAATCAATGTTTATTAATTCATATGAACTCTGTTTTAATAGAATAGATAATAAAAATACATTTCACAAGTAATTATTCATAAAATTATCTTATATAAATTTTTGTGAATAATTAATTAATTGTTAATAAAACTATAACTCAACCTAGGGCTCTAGTGGGAGATCAATTTGAAGAATCCACCCCAAAATCTCAAATTTCAAAAAGAAAACAAAAATACTTTTTAAATTTATAGAGTAGATAATACTCCGTAATTCATAATTTTTTCTTATATAAGTTTTTGTGAATAACTAATTAATTGTTAATAAAACTATAACTCAACCTAGGGCTCTAGTAGGAGATCAATTTGAAGGAATCCACTCCAAAATCTAAAATTTCAAAAAGCCAAAAAAAAAAAAAAAATTCTTTTCAATTTTTTTTTTTTTTGTATTTAATCTATTTTTACAATTTCATGTAAAATCTCAAAAGAAAAAAAAAAAATTCACATGAGTAGAACTGTCGTGACACTGATTGTGCAACAAATCAATCTTTAAGAGAAGCCATACAAAAGAAAAGAATTCGTAAATGAGACTTATATAAATTTGCTAAATTTTGGTCAAATTATTAAATTGATCAAGGTTTATGAACATTAAGATTAGACTCCTACAATAATTAACTTTTCAATATATGAGTCAATTAAAACTTAGTATAATAATACCATGTGATATCAATAAAAATGAACGGATTCAAATTAAATTGCTCATAAAACCAATCAAAACATTGTGTTTGTTTTTAAAAAAATTGAAGAAAGAGGGATAGAGGATTGATTATATTTTTCACAAACCTTAAAATATATTTGACAATTAACCAAACCTTAAGAAAAATAGATGTAATTCACCTTATAAAATTTTCAGCATTAGTATATAATTATTTTTTAAATTTCTCAAAATATTTAAAGATATATATATTTGAAAATATGTGCTCATTCTCCATAGTAAACAGTTTGAGAGAGAGAGAGAGAGAGAGAGGTATCTGGTGAAGTCCTCCACCAGTTTATCTGCTGCCATTACTGAGCTTAACAATGAGTTGAAGCCAGCAATTTGTCTGATAATCAGATTTAGACTTAGTAATAAGTTTCACAATATTTTCCCCTTTCACTTTCAGTTTTCACCTACAAACCATCGTTCTTTCATCAGACAAACAACAAATATTCGTAAATCCTGCTTTTTCAATCATTCTCTCCTTTATTCTGATGCAGTTCGTCTCCAACTTCTGCTCTGATCTGTAAGTTCTTTCTGCTACTTCCTTTCAATTTTTTTAATATAATATTCTACAATTTGTGTATTTTGTTCCTTTAAATTTTCGGGGATTGTAACACTAAGATGAATTGAATTGGTATTTTTGAAGATGAGTATCGATTTTGCCTAATTTCGACTTGGAATGTGCGAATAATTAGTCACTGTTGTTCTTATTTTTCAATTTTTTGAAATGTTATGAGTTAATTAAGTTAAAATTGGGGGATGAAGTGCAGGAAGTTGGAAATGAACAATTGGGGGATATATGATGTGGGTTCAACTTATTTTGATGAGTTTAGTATTATTTACTTTCAATATTTCATTAATTTTGTAGCTTTTCTCGTTTCCTTTTGTCAATCATGGTTGCATGTGTTATTTGAAGTCATGATTATTTATTAGAAATTATTTTGTGATCTGGATTTTGAGTTTCATGTTTGTTTTGTAATTTTTCTATATTTTTTGTTTTGGCACTTTCTTTAGGTTTTGTGAGAGAAGATAGGATCACAGGAATCATGTCAAGGCCATTGCTGCTCGTTTTTTTGTTGCTGGTATTGGTTATCACCTCCCAATTTGAATGGAGGCAGCAATTAGTAAGCGACTTGGACACGAATCCAGGGGAGTCTCAAAAGCAGCCACAAATTCCGAAAAGAGAGGAAGTTGTCAAAGAGAAGGTAACTTTAGCTTCTCTCTAATTTTTATCTGTTTGCTGGTGGACATTGTGGGAAATTATGGTGAAAATACCATATGTGTGCCTTCGTCATTAGTTGTTATGCAGAAGGGCGTGATGTTGTTTTAACGGTTTATATCCATTATTTCATCTATGTTTGTTTCTATGTGGACCAAATGTAGTTTCAATGGCGTGTCAGATGTTCAGTGGCTTGTACGTGAATATGAGAATTATATCTGTTCAAAGTTTATGTTTGTATTTATGTGGATCGAATCTAGTGTCTGTGGCATCTCCAATGTTTAGTGGCTTGAAAGTGATAAGATATGTTTATAATTGAAGCAATTTCTTTTTCCCTAGTTGCTTGTTTTATTATATTGGCAATTTATACTTTACCATGCGCACATATTTGCGTATATTCTAATTGATGCTCTAGTTCATATCTTGACCGTATTTCATTAAATTCTGGGGTATGAGGTCACCAGACACGAGTCAAAACTGTAAAAGCATACATCTAAAAGGAATCAAAACCAATGGCAAGTAACCCCCTGGAGCATACATTTCAGCTTTCCTAAAACTTCCTCTACTTTAGAGTCTATATAGACAGCAGGTTTGTCGTTTTGTCGCATTAGAAAATAAAACAAATTTCTTTTTACGTATATATTCAGATTAGGAAAGAGATACAAATATAGAAGCCTCAGATCATCTATAGTCGACACAACTTTTCTTCCATATCTTCCATTTATTGCATCAGTATTCAAATCTCTCTGTCTATTTCTTGCATATAAGTTTGTCATCTAAATAAGCCTCCCATTCTTCTTATTTTTTTCTTTTTCCATGTCTTCCAATGCTTGTGAGACTGTTTATCATGAATCCATTCAACATGGCTTCATTTAGGGGCCTCAGAAACGTGAAGGGCAGAAGCCGCTCTCTTTAGTATAGGCAGAGAGAAAAAACCACTCAATTCTTTCTAAAATGTTGGACCACAGCCAGACTATTCCCAGATGCTCTTACTTTTAGCGAGTCTATTGATTTGCTCTCACACTTTTTGTGCAGCATTCCCACCTGAACCTTCCACTGTATGTATCAGTAGCCTGACTTGCTGACAAAGCAAAACGGAAGTCATGCCTAATTTTTATGTAGTGTAGTCCAGACATGTTGCATGAAGCCTACTTGTGTTTGAAGCCGAGCGGAAGTAAATTTCTTCCTATTGTTCAATCATTTGATAGCTAAAGTCATTCTTTGACAGAAAAATAGGCAAAAGAAATAACTCTTGTATCTTCTGTGGTTGAAAATTTTGCAAATTTCTAACCTATAGAAATAACCCACCTTTTTCATATTTTCTACGCTCACTTTAGATAGATATAGACATAATCTATTTTTTACACAAGAGGAGATCAGAAGAATAAGGTTACCGTACTCCTTAACAGTACTAAATATTATAAATGAATTTTATATAACTTGATTCCTAAAGCTGAAGGTTTCATTTGCAAGTTTGAAAAGATAGCCTCACCCACCCACCCCACCCCAAAAAATGAAAAAAAAAAAGGTGCAAGGGAATGGTTGGATAATTAGTTTTTATATGTATTTGCCATATTTCGCACCCAAAGGTTGAAGGGATATAGTGCTTGAAGTTTTTTGCAAGGGTTAATTTGATCCTCTTCCCCAGTAATCTCAAAGGACCCTACAAAGCCCCTAACCCCAGCTACCATCCACATGTGATCCATACTAGATTTGTCCAAGTGGTTATCCTTCCTCCTCTGTTTCGTTGTCATTAACAGGCCATCTTTATATCATGAGAGTCTTTAGTGGCATATGTTGCTGGTCCTCTTCCTCATTACTTAGGAAAAAAGCGAGCCAAGAAGAATACACCAAAATGCAGGTGTTCTAGCAAAACTCACTATTTGTTCTGGTTATAAGTAAGAGCTAGGAAACTTGAAAATGACGAATAATGAAAGAGGTCATAAGTTTAAAGTTAATACTCCGTCAAATCGACTCATGAAGGATCAGTTTGGAAACACAAGTAACTGAAAATTATCTATTTCCATGAGGAGTTCAACTCAATGTGGTGCCTCTGCAGAATTTATCGTTCACTTTTTGAGAGTCTCCAAGTTATCAAGAACAATGAAAATTGATTATCTATATGATGGGCTTTACCTAAGGGGGCCACCACTTTAGCTGCCATCCAACTAATGTTTAACGAGCAGGAAAGGACCCCAACTCTATAATAAGGGTGTTAGCACTTGACTTATGACATACAAATCTGTGCTTCATATTGCTGTATTTTCTTACATTTTGGTGCATGCTGTATGTAGTGTTTACATAACTATTAAATTTCATTAGATATCACCATTTTCACATTTATGTGATGCAAAGCTAACATGCATCAGACCTCTGCATGCCAGTTTGTCACAGCCAGTTTTCATAATGTCAAAATTTGAAGAAACTATGATGTAGGTGTTTCACTATGTTTTCAAGGACTTCTTCTCACATTATGTAACATCTTCCATAAAAATTGGTCATTATTGCTTAATGAGCAAAGGCTGTGTAAAATTGTTCAGATGACTGTTTTAAACTGTTTTGAAATTCTGACTAATGGGGGTTTTGTTAATCACATAAGTTTTGGTTTCCTTAGTTTCTGCCTACAATCCAGTTAATCACAGAGTCATACAAGTTACAATTTCGAATTCACATCCTAAAATTTTAGTAATAGTCATTGATGATGTGTCCTTTATTAAAACAAGGCATATTTTAGTATCTTACCTACCTAAATCAAAATCTTGACTCATAAAATTCTAAAACTTGAGTTCATAAACAAGCATTATATTGTGAATTTCATATCTTCTCGAGCTATGATGATTGTTCTCGTTATGGATGTATCTTCTAACATATATTTGAGCCCTGTGGTGTTGTCTTCTGCAGATCATATTGACTCAGGAAAAAAAGATCCAGAAGCTGAATGAGCTCGTGAAGAGTCTTAGGGAACAACTACAACAATGCCAGAGCAGTAATGAGACATTGAACGCAACTCTCATGACCTCGTTGACTGAAAATGCTATGGAACTCGAACAGCATATTCCGGAGGACTAATGGAACGTCTTGCATTCGACCACCCCTCTCTTGTTTTCTTAAATGTCTCTCTAGTAGCTTTTCTTGATCTTTAAATTGTATATGATGATCAAATGTACTTGTGGTGGTGGATGCAGATATCTGCTCGTGTGTTAATAGCCTTAATGTTTAAATCCATCCTTGGCTCTAACCATTTCTGTGAATATTTGTTGATTTTGTAGTCCAATTAACCTGTTCATAAATGGTTGTTGGTCACTAAATCAAGAAGGGTTCTTTGCTGTTTTTTGATTTTTCCTCATGATCCCAGCAATGGGATCTGGAAAACAGCAAAGGCTCCTTGGTGTTTTGTTTATATGATGTCGTTTCTGATAGATCTACCTAATTTGTTAACTTAGATCACAAAAGCTCGTATGAGAGATCTTATGGATATAAATTCATATGATAGAGTTTTATTATTCATAAATTAAACCTATTCTCATAAATTAACATGTGGATCTGTTTTCTATATTTGTATCTTAAGATGGTCTTACATGAGTCATACTCAAAATACAGATATTGTAAGTGATCTTTTAAATTTTAAACAATGAGTATCTTTTTTACATACAAATCTTGCTTTTTAGAAGTTGAATATATATCTTTTTATCCAATTTTGAAAGTCAACATTTTGTAGTAAAATAGGTTTATATTGGCTCCATAAGAAGGACTCCTTATCATTACTCTATATATATATATATATATATATATATTATGTTCACCGTTGATATGTTACAAATCTAACACATTCATTAATTTTAAATCATAATATATAAAGAGATGAGATGTATATTTGAAGATATATGAAGAAGATGCACAAAATTAGTATCATAGGTTGCATGTAAGTTGCAAGTTATTTTTCTGTTTCATGTTGCTGAGTCAGCTGCTATGTTGGCATACCATGTCAGCGACGATTAGGAGAGTTTGTTAGGTGGTTAGCTAGCTTGGTGATCAAGATATGAAGTCTATATTTATGTACTCTCTTCTTGTTGTCAAACAATGGAAATCATATTTCATCTATTTTCTCTATAGTTTCAATATTTAATTTCAAATCATAATATGTAAAGGGATGAGATTTTTATACATCAACAATAGACATATCAAGACATATCCACAGTGGTAGATGATCATTATACATATATATGTATATATTATATAAAGATAATTTAAATTTTCATTTAATAGAATTATTTACTCTTGGTGTAAATGAGTGGGGCATATGCGGTTGTTTCTATGTTTGGTCGAATTTGGGTTTTAGCATACATAATTATATTTGTTGATCCATAAGATTGGTAGGGGCCCTAAGATCTACACTATTTTGGCCTTTTGTGAAAAATAATGAGTGAAAAATCATGGATAGGGTTTAAAACTTGAAATTTTAATCTTACGTAAAAAAAAAGTATATCTTTTAATTGTGTAATCTTAAAATGCTTCACCACAGCAATTATGTAGGAGATGATTTTAGACTTGTTTTAATTATGTTATGTATAAGATGATTTAGTTGCATGCTTCAACAAACTCTAGCTCGAGTTAGAGTTTGGTTGCATTATTTGTGTAGCTTGAGCTTAACTCGTATAACATGTTAGATTAGGCAAATTTAAACTACCAATGAGTTCGTATTTTTAAGTTGGATCGAGTAATTCAATTTTAAATTGACTTCGAACTTAAAATCTGCACAAGTTTGAATTATTTACTATTCAACATGATTCTACTTGATTATATACTTGATGCCAACCATTACATTCCCTGTTTTGGATAAAAATCAAATGATAAATTCACCAACAAGGTTTTGTTTTATTTATTTCATATCGTGCAGAATTCTTTAATCCATGGATAGACCATTAGTTAGAATTAGATGTTTACCACTTGACCAAAACCTATAGCTAATAGTTAAGGCCTAATTTTATCTCCTTAAATAATGGTGGCATAAAACACCATCCATTAATCTTGCAGCTGACACTTATTACATTGTGCAACTATAAAAAATCCCAACAATAACTATTTGATCGCACAACTCAAAGTGTTGCTAAAGTTTCCAACACTTACTTACAAATGTCTTGCTTGATCGAGACTACTGCACAAGGCTTGCCTAATGCGATTGAAGATGACAACGGTTAGGATACCCTTTCATTTAGGGGATCTTAACTCTAACCCTATAAATATTATATGAGTAACACTTCTGTGCACTAGTTGCACAGAAGTGAATTCTTGCAATCCATATATTTATGTTATAAATGTAGTACCTTTATGCATATTCATTTTAAAAGGTACGGATATTTGTACATAAAGGTACTACATTTATAACATAAAAGTTTTCTGTGCAACTGGTGCAACTGGTGCACAGAAGTTTTTGTGATATTATATATGTATTAATCCGATTTTTATTTAAAATCTATTTATATATACTATTTGCATCCATATTTACCCGTCCTGTTCTCAATAACCATTATCCGTCAATACTGTACTCGCCCAATACTCGATATCATAATAAGATAAAAATTTATATACCTCCAGTGTACGTACCCCAAAAATATTATTAGTTTGGTATTAGTTATATTGTAACACCTAGGACAAAACGATGCATAATTGGCTAATTAAATAATTATACCCCTAATTGTTTGATTTAATTACGTGCGTTTCAGAAAAATGAAATAATGCATGATTAATTTATCGGATATATAATTTAATCGAAAAACATAGGTTATAATTTAATAAGGATATCGTAAATCGAAACCCAAAAGTTAAAACGTTAAAGGGCGACCCGTTAAGGGTCCGTGGCCCAAGTCGAAAGATATAAATCCGATAAAGTTGAAACACAATGGATCAAATTTGAAACACTTTGGAAAAGGTTCTCTCTTCTCTCTCAGCACTCTCTCTCTCTCTCTCTTCTCTCTTCTCTCTCTCTTTCTTCTCTCTTTCTCCCCTCATTTTTCTCCCCCTCTGCGCACTGCAACTCCTTCTCCTCCTTCATTGTTACTTTGTCGCCGGCACGACTGTTGTCCGCCGGCCTCTCCGAGCGGCTCGATAGAAAGCCTCCACCGAGCCCATCATGATTTTTCGCTCGGTACCACCACCAGGTGTTGCCTTCGTCGTGAATCGGCTGGTGAAGTTTTGGTCAAACCCTTTTTCTCTTCCTCTCTCATTTCTTCTCTCTCTCCCGTCGGCTCTCATTCTCTCTTTTCTTGCCGGAGTCTTCTCTTTCTCTCCCTTTCGTCGCCATCGTGGTCGCGTGTGTGGTGTGGTGGTCGAAGGCAGCGCTAGGTGGCACCGCCGTGAGCTTGTGTGTGTGTATGTTTCGGTGTGGTGTGTATGTGGGGGCGGTGCTTCCAGCACCGCCGTGCGTCGTAGTGGCTGACGCGGGGTGCACCGGCGAGTGTGCATGTGTGGTTGTGTGGTCGCCGGTGACGTGGTGTCGCCGACGTGGGTTTGTAGGCGACAAGAGGGCGAGGGGTAGTGGCGGGGTGGGTTTTGGGGAAGCAGAGGCCTCCCTGTAATTTTCGAAAAGTTCGGGGACCTAGGTGCAAACCTTAGGTTTTAGGTGTATTTACGATTTAGTCCCTGAACTTCCTCAAAATATCATTTTAGCCCTCGAACTTTTAAAAATTATGTTTTGACCCCCAAAAGTTTTCAAGCTTTAAACTTTGACCCCCAAAACTTTAAAAAATTACTTTTCGACCCCAATGGTTTTAAAATATATCAAAGTGACCCCAAAACTTTCTGATTTTACAAAAAACCCTTGGTCAAAGTCAACCCTGATCCAGAATTTATGAAAATGCCCCTGCATCTTTCAAAGCTCTGTTTTAACTTGTTTCTCATCTGTTTCAACTTGTTCTTTCTCATATCGAACCCTTATCGATCCCTTTTCGACCTCATGATCTCTAGAGCTTTTTTTCGATCCTTTTTCTCTAACGTTTCTTTTGAGAGAGTTTATGTTAATTTAAAGTTTAAACGAACATAAAAAAGACACCAAGTTAAGTTGTTTACATACGTAGTAGGCTCACGTTCGGAACCAACGATTAGGATCTAGCTCTCGTGCCACGTGAAAAACACCACCGAATAAGATGGGGGTAAACTCTATACTTTACGTTTATGTTATAATAATATGAATACAAAATTCGATAAATGAATACTTGAATATGAGCCTTGGCATGAGGAAGCGAACCATGTTTGCTATGTTATACGAATACATGATAATGATATGACCTTCAGATGTAATGTCTTGTGAACTATATACTGTGTCTAATTGTCGTGATTATATATGCTTGTTGCATAATTCTAGTATATTATTTAAGGACTGGGTCATCCGTAAAGGCACCGATATTGTTTAAGGACTAGGTCGTCCGTAAAGGCACCAATATTGTTTAAGAACTTGGTCGTCCATATAGGTACTGGTGGGAGGAAAACCAGTATTGAAGGGATAAGACGGGCTGTACCTGTATGTTCTGGACTGGGTTGTCCGTTATGGCACTGATTTACGTGTTGTGCAATATATGTGCCGTGTTTAACTATTGTTCTGATTTATGATTGATTAATTTATCTGTTAATGAGTTAATTAACTTAAATTATATGAATTTACTCACACGAGTGTATTCAAACGCACTCACCACCACGTGTATTCACACTACAGGTAACAATGAACGCGGAGAAGTGTAGAGAGAAGGGTGCCGTGATAGCTGTGATCTTTCTCCCCTTTTGTTTTTCGAAGTTATCCTTTTAAAAAATGTTGAACGTTTGTAAAGTTAAACTGTTTCTTCTTTTCGATATGGATCCTATATGATTTCCGCTGCTATGTTTTAAACGCTTACTTCCGGCAATATACCGATGGATTTGAACATGTAAAAATCATATGTTTAACTAATTTTCAAAGTTTCTGAATCGTATGTCGTTTTAAATCATTATTCGTTAATTATATCTGTAAGTTCTAAAGTGTATATTTCTTTCCCTCTTCACCTACACGCCTACAAGAAAACTCTGATATTTTAAAGTATGAAAATGGAGCGTGATAATTTTGGTGTTAGAGCCAAGTCCTACCCTTTGTAGGGCTCTATTCAGGCTCGTTTTTCTTTTCGAATGTGTTTTAACGGGAAAGATCTTTTAAAAGATGATGGATGATTATTGTGTGTTGATGTCACTACAATCGACACACTGCTTTTGGCCACCGCCATAGGGCCGCTGAGTGCAGTAGCGTGAGTTCGTGTGTATAAATGGTTGTTCGCAAGAGTTGATGTTGTGTTACAGAGGGTTGAGACTACCATGGGCCCTTGTTTACAATAGGGTGAGCTAGTGGGTGTGTTTTCCCAGTTTGTGGGTGTGATACGTAAAGTTGCAACTAATGCTTGAGGTTTATGGGGACCATGTGTGGATGTTTGATATATGTTTCATGATGTTTTGCTTATGATGTACTTTTATGGTTGGTATATGCTATCCTACATGACGGATCAGCACATCTCCCTATGCGCTTTTTTGCCAGATCACGAAATTTAATAAAATAAATATTCATCTGTATCATGTACCTGCTATTTGTTTATTTGTTATTATATATATTGTTGGGTTACGTGGGGTAGATTATAAGGGTTAGTTTTCGTATGTCGTCTTTAGAAGGATATGTTACGAGGTCGATTGCGTAGAAACCAACCGTCAATGGAAAATCTATCTGAACACGGTGTGGACACCACGATGGGAGACTTAGTGTCCATGTTGTGGGGCTTGACCCGACATTTCGAGACCGCACAAACTGCACCGCCACTGTCGTCGAGGAACGATGCGAACTTAATCATTGAGCAGTTCCGACATTTTAATTCATCGACCTTCAACGGAAAAAGAGAACTGGCCGAGGCTGAAGAGTGGCTAAGATCGTTGGATCAACTTTTTAGACATCTGTCATGTATAGAAGAGCAGAGATCTTCTCCTGTGCCGTGTTTCAACTAACCGAAGAGGCCAGCTACTGGTGGGAGTCATACGAAAGGACTACGTCATTGGAACATAAGAGTGTTATGTCTTAGAGAGTCTTCAAATAGGTGGTTAGACAGAATTTCCTGCCTCTGTCGTACTATGACCGAAAAGAAACAAATTTCCTACATATTCATCAAGGAACCGCCTCCGTAGAAGAGTACGAGAGGAAATTCAATCAGTTGAGCAGATATGCGCTTCATCTGGTGGACACCGATGCTAAGAAGGCCTGATGTTTCGAAAGAGGCCTTCGTCTAGAGATTAGTTTCATCTTGGCTGGTCAAAGGACCATGACGTATGCTGAAGTCGTTGAAAGAGCTCAGGAAGTTGCTTCTCGTCTACGCTTGGTTGTTGCACCGCTCGAGAAGGTTGTAGTGATGTCCGAGAAAAGGAAATGGATGGTCCGGGTCAGAGCTTCAATCAGAACAAGTACCCAAGGACCAATAGTGCTCCGCTCCTCTCTACTCCTAAGCCGGGAAACACGTGTGCCAAGTGTGGAAAGGCTTATGCAGGACCATGCCTTTAAGGGACCAAAGTTTGCTTTAGGTGCAGAGAACTAGGACACATTGCAATCAATTGTCAGAAGTTCAGAAACACAGCAACGACGAATAAGTCGAGGTCACGAACAAGCAAGGCCCGAACTTTCGTTCCCAACCGCAAGAAATTACCGAAGGATCGAAGACCATGATATATATGTTAACAGTCTACGATGACCCTATTTTTCTTTTTATTTCATACCGGGGCAACCCATTCTTTCTTCTCTGTCGAGTTTTGTAATCTGTTAAGGCTTAAGAACGGTAGGGTAGTTGCTAAAACCCTAGAAGTTAGTATCCTATCGGGATCTAAGAATCACATTTGGGAATAGCATTCTTTTAGTCGATCTGCATGCACTAGAGATAAATGACGTCGTTATGATTTAGGGAATAGATTGGCTTAAGAAAAATCATGCAATGACCAAGTGCCACACGAGAGAGATCATTTTTTCGATAACTGGAGACGAGGAGTTTACGTTTTATGGAATGCGAGTAGGAGTCAACCCGAGGGTCGTATTGATTATGATGACAACTAAGATGCTCAGTAAAGGAGATTGCAAGGCTTGGTTGGTAAACATGGATATTTTTCCGGAAGATTTACCCGATCATCCGCAGGATCGACTGATTGCCTTTGAGATTGATCTCATACCAGTATCAGCGCCTCTACTTTTCATGTCAAGTGTACAAGTGTAGTTTAGTGGGATTGACTTCTAAAGAGTCGAAAATGTCATATCGGATGGTACCAAATGAGCTACAGAAATTGAAGGTTCAGCTACAAGAACTTCTGGACAAAGGATTCATTCATCCAAGTGTATCGCCTTAGGGAGGTCAGTGCTCTTTGTGAATAATAAAGAATGAAAGTTTTCGAATGTGCATCGACTATCAAGAGCTGAATAAACGAACCATCAAGAACAAGTATTCTCTGCCTCGAATTGAAGATCTATTTAATCAGCTGAAAGGTGCAAGTGTGTTTTTTAAAATCGACTTAAGGTCTAGATACCCTTAGGTGAAAGTTAAGGATGCTGATATATCTAAGACAACCTTCAAAACAAGGTATGACCACTACGAGTTTGTAGTAATGCCATCCGGACTCAGCAATGCACTAGCTATTTTTATGGATCTGATGAATCGCACTTTCCATCCATACCTTGATCTTTTCATCATTGTGTTCATCGATGATATTCTATTTTACTCATGCGATAAGACACACCACGAACAACATCTCAGGATTTCACTAGAGACTTTGCGAAAGGAGAAGCTTTTTACAAAGTTTAAGAAGTGTGAGTTTTGGCTTGACAAGGTAGCCTTTCTTGAAGTGGACCCTGATAAGGTAGAAACCGTCAGCAATTGGAAAGCTCCAACAAATGTTAACGAAGTGCGAAGTTTTCTTGGATTAGCTGGATGTTACAGGAGGTTCGTCGAAGGATTTTCAAGGATTGCTACTCCCATGACCCGTTTGACACGGAAGTATGTGAAGTTCTAGTGGACTAAACAGTGTGAACGCAGCTTCCAAGAGCTGAAGAAGAGGCTGACAAAGACACTAGTTCTAACAGTTTTGAATGTGATGAAAGAGTTTGTGATTTATAGTGATGCATCCAAATAAGGCTGGAGTGTGTTCTGATGCAACAAGAGAAAGTGGTTGCCGACGCTCTTAGTAGAAATTAAAATGGGGCTGGGGTGTTCATGATCATGAACTAGAACCAACTAGTTGAAGAGATGTCAAGATTGAGTTTAGAGGTGGTGACGCTTCCGAGTAGCATCAAGGCTAAGGTTGCAGCTTTATTCGTGAAATACATTCTCCATGAGCGTATAATCGAGACACAAGAAAGAGATAAGTTTCTGACGAAGATAAAAGCTCGTATGAATAAAGGAAACATGAAAGGATTTGCTTTGTCAACAGATGGAGCCCTGATCTTTAGGGAAAGGTTGTGTGTGCCAAAGGACGAAGAGTTGAGAAAGGAAAATTCCAGACGAAGCTCATTGTTCGCTATTATCTGCACATCTCGGTGGTACGAAGATGTATAAGGATTTGAAGGAGAGTTTTTGGTAGAGAATGAAGGGAAGCATTGAAATTTTCATTAAGAAGTGCCTGGTCTGCCAACAAGTGAAAGTTGAACACCAACGACCAGCTGAGATGTTAACTCCGTTAGAGATACTAGAGTGGAAATGGGAACACATCGACATGAACTTTGTTGTTGGATTGCTGAGAACCAAGCGAGAAAATCATGACGTATGGGTGATCGTGGACAGATTGACTAAGTCTGCTCATTTCTTACCAACTAAGATGACTTTCGGATTGAATAGGTTGGCTTGAATCTATCTAGAAGAGATCATCAGATTACACGGAGTACCAGTTTCTATCGTATCAAATAGAGATCCGCGTTTCACATCTAGATTCTGACAGAACTTGCAGCAGGAGTTAGGAACCAAGTTGACTTTCAATACCGCTTTTCACCCTCAAACTGATGGACAGTCAGAAAGGACTATACAAATCTTGGAAGATATGTTAAGAGCTTGCGTTTTGGATCTTCATGGAAATTGGGAAGATCACTTGTGCTTCGTGGAGTTTGCTTATAACAATAATTATCAATCGACAATCGGAATAACACCATATGAAGCTCTCTATGGAAGAAAATGTCGTTCACCTCTATGTTAGGACGAGATGGGCGAAAAGAAAATTTTGGAACCCGAATTAGTGGAACAGATGGTGGAAGTGATAAAGAAGATTCAAGAAAGAATTAGAGTGGCTCAAGACCGACAAAAGTCATATGCGGATAAGAGACGCAGAGAGTTGAAGTTCGATGTGGGAGATAAAGTTTTTCTAAAGGTGTCGCCCACTAAAGGAGTTTATTGTTTCGGAAAAGAGAAAAGTTGAGACCAAGGTATGTGGGACCTTTTGATATCTTGGAGCGGATTAGAGAAGTCGCGTATTGTCTAGTCTTGTCGCCGGACTTCGTAGGAAATCACAACTTTTCCATATATCCATGCTGCGGAAGTACATTTTCGATCCAAGCCATGTGATCAACCAAGAAAACATAGGGATCAAAATGATTTGACCTATGAAGAGGATCCAGTGGCCATTTTGGACAGAAAGACTCTCAAGTTAAGGAATCGAGATATGACTCTAGTGAAAGTCCAGTGGAGTCGCCATGGAAAGGAAGAAGCGACATAGGAACAAGAAGTTGAGATCTTAGCAAAGTATCCAGTTTTGTCCTTTTTAGTTACGCTTCTAAATTTTGAGGACAAAAGTTTTCTAAGGGGGAAGAGATGTAACACCTAGGATAAAACAATGCATAATTGGTTACTTAAATAATTAAATCCCTAATTATTTGATTTAATTACGTACGTTTCAGAAAAATGAAATAATGTATGATTAATTTATCGTATATATAATTTAATCGAAAAACATAGGTTATAATTTAATAAGGATATCGTAAATCGAAACCCAAAAGTTAAAACATTAAAGAGCGGCCCGTTAAGGGTCCGTGGCCCAAGTCTAAAGATATAAATCCGATAAAGTTGAAAAACAATGGATCATATTTGGAACACTTTGGAAAAGGTTCTCTCTCTCTCTCATTTCTCTCTCGGTGCACTCTCTCTCTCTCTCTCTCTCTCTCCTTTATTCTCTCTCTCATCTCTCTCTCTCTCCTCTTTCTCTCTCTTTCTCTTTCTTCTCTCTTTCTCCCCTCCTTTTTCTCTCCCTCTGCCCACTACAACTCTCTCCCCTCTTTCACTAGACGTCGACCTCTGCTCGTTCGCCGATCGCCGCTCAGATATGCCTAGGGTTAGAAATTGGAGGAAAGTAATTATGTTTTAACCAAGTGTAAAAGGGTGAGAGTAATATTTTAGGGGTAGTTTCTTAATTCAAAATTAATTACAATACAAATTTGGGTAAATAAAAATTAATGAAAGTTAAATGGTAAAGTGGTTACATACCACCTGAACTCTACCTTTTTTTATTTTTTTTGCACTATATATTTGACAATCCCATGAAAAGTGTTGCACAAAGGGTTGCCTATTAGCGAAAATAGCCGCTCAAAGACAACCCACAAAAAACCGTTGCAAAAAAGCGTTGTCTATTAGCAAAAAAAAGCGCTAAAGACAACACATAAAAAAGCGTTGCCCAAAAGTGTCGTCTATTAGCATAAAAATGCGCTGAAAGACAACACCTTGTGGAAAGCGTTGTCTTTCAGCGCTTTTTTCACAAAAAGATAACCCTTTTCATAAAAAGCGTTGTAAAATGCAGAAAGACATTCATGCGTTGTCTTTCATGTGTTGTCTATCAGTGAAATTCTTGTAGTGACTGTTGCTTTGCCGCTGGTGCAGCTATTGTCCGCCAGCCTCTTCGAGCTGCTCGATAGAAAGCCTCACCGAGCCCTTCACGATTTTTGGCTCGATACCACCATCGGGTGCCGTCTCCACCGTGAATCGGCCGGTGAAGTTCCGATCAAACCCTTTCTCTTTTCCTCTCTCATTTCTTCTCTCTCCCATCGACTCTTATTCTCTCTTTCCTCGTCGGAGTCCTCTCTTTCTCTCTCCTCTATCGCCACCGTGGTCGCGTGTGTGGTGTGGTGGTCGGAGGTGGCGCTAGGTGGTGCCACCGTGAGCTTGTGTGTGTGTGTTTCGGTGTGGTGTGTGTGCATGTGGGTGGTGCTTCTAGCGTCGTTGTGCGTCGTGGTGGCCGGCGCGAGGTGCGCCGATGAGTGTTCTTGTGTGGTTGTATGGTCGCCGGTGATGTGGTATCGCCGGCGTGGGTTTGTAGGCAACAGAAGGGCGGGGGGCAGTGGTGGGGGTAGGTTTGGGGGAGACAGGGGCCTCCCTGCAATTTTTGAAAAATTCAGGGACCTGGGTGTAAACCCTAGGTTTTAGGTGTATTTATGATTTAGTCCCTGAACTTCCTCAAAATATCGTTTTAGCCCTCGAAAATTATGTTTTGACCCCCAAAAGTTTACTAGCTTTAAACTTTGACCCCCAAAACTTTCGAAAATTACTTTTCAATCCCAATGGTTTTAAAATATATCAAAGTGACCCCAAAACTTTCTGATTTTACAAAAAGCCCCTGGTCAAAGTCAACCCTTATCCAGAATTTACAAAAATAGCCCTACATCTTTAAAAGCTCCGTTTTAACTCATTTCTCATCTGTTTCAGCTCGTTCTTTCTCCTATCGAACCCTTTTCGATCTCATGACCTCTAGAGCTTCTTTTCGATCCCTTTTCTTTGATGTTTCTTTTTTAGAGAGTTTATGTTAATTTAAAGTTTAAATGAACATAAAAAAGACACCAAGTTAAGTTGTTTGCATGTGTAGTAGGCTCACGTTCGGAACCAATGATTTAGGATCTAGCTCTCGTGCCATGTGGAAAAACACCACCGAACAAGGTGGGGGTAAACTCTATACTTTACGTTTATGTTATAATAATATGAGTAGAAAATTTGATAAACAAATACTTGAATATGAGCCTTGGCATGAGGAAGCGAACCATGTTTGCTATGTTATACGAATACATGATAATGATATGACTTTCAGATGTAATGTCTTGTGAACTATATGTTGTGTCTAATTGTTGTGATTATATATGCTTGTTGCATAATTCTAGTATATTGTTTAAGGACTGGATCGTCCGTAAAGACACCGATATTATTTAAGGACTGGGTCGTCCGTATAGGTACCGGCGGGAGGAAAACCCATACTGAAGGGGTAAGATGGGCTGTACCTTCACCTTCCAGACTGGGTCGTCCGTTATGACACCGATTTATGTGCTATGTAATATATATACCGTGTTTAACTGCTGTTCTGATTTATGATTGATTAATTTATCTGTTAACGAGTTAATGAACTTAAATTATACGAATTTACTCCCACGAGTGTATTCAAACGCACTCACCCCCACGTGTATTCACGCTACAGGTAATAATGAACGCAGAGAAGTGCAGAGAGAGGGGTGCCATGATAGCTGTGATCTTTCTCCCTTTTTGTTTTCCGGAGTTGTCCTTTTAAAAAATATTGAATGTTTGTGAAGTTAAACTGTTTCTTCTTTTCAATACGGATCCTGTATGATTTCCGCTGTTATGTTTTAAATGCTTACTTCCGGTGATATGCCGATGGATTTGAACATGTAAAAATCGTATGTTTAACTAATTTTTGAAGTTTCTGAATCGTATGTCATTTTAAACCGTTACTCGTTAATTATATCTGTAAGTTCTAAAGTGTATGTTTCTTTCCCTCTTCTCCTGCACGCCTACAAGAAAACTCTAATATTTTAAAGTATGAAAATGGGGCGTGACATATATACTCACAAAGTATTAGTTGAATACTCATAAGATATTAGTTGTATATTCATAAGGCATTACTTGTATAACTGAAATATATGTTTTAATGAAATATATTAGTTGTATATTCATAAGGTATTAGTTGTTTACTCATAAGTACTTATATAACTGAAATATATAGTTTAGTGAAAGATATTACTTAAGATATTGTTTGTTACATGTAAAAGTATTAGTCATATCACTTAAAGGTATTAGAGTTGAGATTTGAGACACACATACCCCAGGGGCACACAAGCCCTACTCCTTGTATAAATATTACTCCCTTCATTTCATAATAAATATTTTATTATGAACCTAGACAGGGTATTTTAAACAAGTATTTGAAGTGGGTACTCTACCAATTTGGAAATTAAATTAAACTAATCATATTTATATATTTTTAGTGAATGTTTTATTACATATTACTAACTAGTTCAATGATATATATTCCATTTTTTTTTTACTAAAATGAGTAGGGATCAATTTCTACATAACACACATTAGGGATTTTAATGGACGAGTATCTGTGCATGCTCGCTACCATACCCTATTATATAAATGTGTAGAGTATCTGAGGGTATCTACTCAAACTCTAATATGATATATTAATTATTTTTTTCAAACTGGTCTCAATTTTGTTTAAGACTATCTTTCCTCATTCTATTAGGATTTGGACGATTAGGTAGCCCGCATTTACCCGTGAACCTGTCATCCCTAAATGGGGTGACTATGAATTATTTGTTAAGAAATAAAAATAAAAATTTAAATTAGTAAAATGGCACAGCCAAGTGTTCTTCTCTATTCAAAAAAGTTACCAAATTTGGATATGATGGATAATTACGTTTCTAGTTTAGCTTAAGATTGAAATGTCAATTGAATTTATACATAAAGTGTTATTTCCGCTACCCACCGTCTTTCTTTATTGCTAGCTATACCCACAAACAAGAAATGCCATTAAATAGGAAATTGAATGCATGCGAAAAGTACACATATTTTATTTTGGTTGGAGATGAGGACATAAAGGGAATATTTATTAATGAGGATGTACTAGTTCAAGTAGATGAAATATTTATAGGTGTGTTACTAACTAGTGACCCTCCAACTTTAAAACCCAATCTAATACCATTTTTAGAAGTAGGGAAAATTTTCAAATCCATTTTTTCCCCATATTTAGCAATACAGATCCTCCACTAGATTCAGTATTTCATTTTATATTTCATTGTTTTTATACATATGATACAGATCAGTTATTTTTTTTAAACCCTCTAATTCTTTACCTTTTTTCGCTGGCGTATTTTGATTTTATGTATTTTCACATCTCTTACTTTTGTATGTTTTGGGATCTAAATGTCAACAATCTTGATCAACGATTTTTTTTTATGTAGTTTAACCTCATATTTTATTACAATATTAAATATGGTTTATATTGTACAAAATAATTAGGAAAATTTGATAAAAATGCCCATTAACTTTATACTATTGAAGAGAATACCCAATAACTTTAAAATTTAATAATAGTGTCTTTTAATTTTGAAAAAGTTTGATGAAAAATGTATGCTACCTAATGTAGCAGGTAACTCAACTTGTAGCAGGTAACTCAACTTGTAATTGCTAATGTGATCGTTTTTTTTTTTATATTTTATTTTCATTAATTTGACTTTAGTCTTAATAAAATCATAATATATTAGTTAAAAATCATAATATTATTTTAAAATATCTAAAATCAATAAATAAAATCTAAAATAATGTGTATTTAAAAAATTTATTTCAATTAAATAAAGCAATTTATTAAATTTAAAAATTATTAAAACACTGTAATTTGTTTTTTAAAATTCTGAAAGCTATTTTAGAAGTTCGAAGTATTATTTGTAACATGAAAGTTATTTCAAAAATCTGAAAAAAATTAAAATATATAATATTTAACATATATATATTAATATCTGGAGTAAGTTTTATTTAAAAAACAGATTATTTAAGAAAACTATTAATCTAAAAAACTGAACAAAGTAGAAAACATTTAATAATTCTAAAATTTTATTTTAGATTTTTTTGTTGATTTTTAGATGTTTAAATAATATTAAGATTTTCAAATGAAAATATTCCAATTTTATTAGGAGTAAAGTTAAATTAAAAAAACAAAATTGTTACATCATTATTTGTAGACTGAGTTACCTGCAGTAGTGGATATTTTTCAGAAATGATCGTGCTGTTGCAGGCATGATAAAATTAAATTTATTTATCTACTAAAACCACTACAAAGACGTAGAAGTGATAAGCAAAGGTTGATTCCACGGAGAGCGGACAAAACTAATTATTTTGTATTTAGAGTTCAATCAAGAAAACAGGAGGGGTTTTGGATTTAAAAATCTAGAGAAAACTTCAAGAATAAAGCGAACAATTAGAATGAAATTTAATCAATTAAGAAAGCACTAGGTTCTCAGTTCCGTTTCCACCCTCACTCAACTATGTAAAATTTATTGTAACAATACTCTCTTCTTTCCTCATGAATTACTAACCCTAAATAACAAGTGCGACGAGTTATTCAGATTTTTCCTTAAGTATATCTAATTAAGATACGATCGTTAATTAGACCTAACCGTTGGACAACCTAATAAATTAGATTTAATGCAACGACAACTTTGGAAACAAGGAAAATAGGTTAGTCTAAGCAACAAATACGTACGACGATTCGTTTAACTTAGGTCGTGTTATTCCTAGCGATGCTCGACCACTAGTTTGCTACTACAAATCAAGAATAACAACAATTACGGATTGCAATCTCAATTCTAGCAATAGACATGCGCAATTCAATAACGTTGATCAGGTTAAATCAAATATACACAAATCATAAACTTTCATCACAGAATAACACGATCAATTCACGAGAATAAATTAGAGAATATATTACTGAAATCAATCAAACATAAAAGAGGTTTTGGGTTTCAACATCCCTTCGAACCAAGTGAAAGTAGTTTAACCTTGTATATCGGCTTCAAAAGAAACTCCCAAAAGAAAAGATGGAAAATTCTGTTCTCACATCCCAATTCTATCTCCCTCCCCTCATGACAAATCTTCCTTAAATATGTCTAAGATAGGTCTCAATATGTCTTGGCCGTGACCTACAGTCTTGGGTCGAAATAATTAAGATTGGGTCGAAACTTAGCCTCCAAGAAATTCTAAACAACTTTAGCGAAATGGCCCAACACGGGCGTGTAAGTCAACACAGACACAACTTGTGTCACTGTACTTTTCAGCGTTTTCAGCTCCAAAATCCAACAACTTTATTCCTTGTTCTCTTATGCCTTACTCCAACACGTGCACTTAGGATTCATCCTCAGAACAACTCCATTAAGCCCCTAAAATACACAAAAATAAGGAATCGATGAGATCTACCAAGAAGAATTAATAAGTAGGAAAATATAATAAAATAGCATGAATATGCAACTAAAACCAAACGGCTAAACACATAAGAAGACGCAACTTTCGTACTTATCAAATCCCTCCACACTTGAACCTTTGCTTGTCCCCAAGCAACAAAAGAGCTAAAACACACAGGAAAATGAAATAAGAAAGAGTATCGCTTGCTCAGATTCTTACCAACACTCATGGAAACTCGAATCCATGTCGGGAACAAGACACAAAAACATGTTTGACTCAATGCACAATCTTAAGAAATCACAATTTCTTTAAGGGTATTAAAAATAAAACTTCTCATAGACAATTCATCAACTCACTCTACCACTTGCATCAATCAACATATTTCAACTCCTTTTACGATATCCTTCATCTAAATTAAAACTCGTTAAGATTTCACACACAATGAATCACCCCCATTTTTTTCTCCAAATTCTTTTTTCTTTTTTTTTCTTTAACTTTTTTTTTTCACAAAGATGATGATTCTTCGTCTTATATTTTTATTTTGGATGGGGTTGGCAACTCCACACCACTCTTAGGTTAGTCCATGAATTACTACAAATTTTATTCGCATTTTTACTTTCAAATCTTTGGACCCCTAAGAACAGACAGTTGATTCCACACCCCATCATCTTTTCATTTCTCAATTTTTTTCAACTCAATACCTTTATCTCCAACCACATAATTTTTTTTCCAACCAAGGGGTTTATCAAAAGTGATCCAACTTTCACAAATTCCAATCTAAACTACTTCAATCAAGAAATTAAAAAGCACATCTTAAGACACAAGTAGGCGAAACAAATCAACTCAAAGTCACAAATTAATTCTCAAACCAACACTATCCTTCCTAACAACAATTTCTCAAGATGACACTTAGTAAATTTTAACCAACACAAAACAAAGCTCAACAACATATTTCCCAACAGATCATTGAATTCCCAAATAACGAAAAAAAACAAACAACTCTCGAATCATCATTGCAAGCTCACTTACTCAACATTTTTTTTACTATGCAAATGCAGACACAATTAAACATGCTAAAGCAAATAAGCATGCATCCTAATACAAAAAAAAAAAAAATTAAACATGCTAAAGCAAGTAAACATGCATCCTAATACAAAAATAATAATAATAACAAGCTACATGCAACTACATGAACCTAAATGCAACTACATGCAAGATATGTGATCTACTCCACACATCATCAAATATGCAACAACTCTCCATCCCCCCACACTTAAAATCTTACTTGTCCTCAAGCAACTTATCATCAAAACATAACAAAAGATATAGACAAGACAACGATTTATATATGTAAGGAAATTTGAGCAACAATAAAAAATGTGGAATAGAAATCACCAGATCACCAAGGAGGTTTTGGAATTGGTTTCAAAGAAGACGCATCACAAACAACCATGTCCAACCTTTCATTGAGCTTTATCCAATTTACCGTTTTGAGCTTTAAAACTTTGGTGAGAAGTGTTTCATCTCTTAAGTTTTTGGTTAGCACCATTTCCAAATTGTCCCTGCAATTCATTTTAAAAACTTCCTCGACAAGAGGGTCAATCGCACTTAAAATAAAAATAGAGTTATCATCATCAAGATATTTTATGGTGTCAAAAATATTAAATTCTATAACTTTGTCATCAAATTCCATCGTAAGGGTGCCCTCACAAATATCTATTTTAGTTTGCGAAGTATTTAAAAATGGTCTTTCAAGCATAATAGGAGTGGATTTAGTGATGTCTCAACCCCCATATTTAACACATAAAAATCGGCAGAAAATACCAACTTATTGACTTCAACCAATACATTCTCCACTACCCCATAGGGGTAAGCCGTACTACGATCCGCAAGCTGAATGATAACACCAGTTTTTTTCAAAGGGCCGATGTCTAAGGAGGCATAAATTGATCTAGACATAACATTAATCGAGGCTCCTAAGTCTAGCATGACACACTTAATCCTGCTATCTGTAATTATATATGGGATTACGAATATACCTGGATCCTTACATTTGGGAAGAATTTTCTTTTGAAACATAGCTGATACATTTTCTCCCATCATAACTTTTTCATTACCATTAAATTTTCTCTTATTGGTGCAAAGATACTTTGAGAAATTTGACATACCTTGGAATTTGTTTAATCGCGTCGATCAATGGTATGTTTAATTCGACTTTGCGAAACACCTCCAATATTTCCCTTTCCTTTTCTTGTTGCTTTTTCTTCTCCAACCTGGAAGAGAAATGTGGACGATCAGTTTTAATTTGAAGAGACAGATCAATTTGTACCTTTTTTCTATAGTCTGTTTAGTGACACAGGCTGGGTCGTGTTGAGTGACACGCCCGTGTCAAGCATTGACAGATTTGTGATTTTCACCGTGATCTTTAGTTTCTGAGCCCGAAACAGGTTTCTTCGATTCCTCAAGCTGCTTCCCATTCCTTAAGGTCATTACACTCACATTTTTCGTGGGGTTAATCTCGGGTTGAGATGGTAATTTTTCCCCAATCTGTGATTCAAGCCGATTTATAGCTGTTGCTAATTGGCCGACTTCATTTTCTAGGTTGTGAATGCTCAATCTTGTTTCTTGCTGGAATTGCATCATGCCTTACTGGAATTTCATCATATCCTGTTAGAATTGAATAGTGTTAGATGTAAGGGACTTAAGCATTTCATCTAATGATTTACTTAAGTCAGGAAGTGGTTGCGGCGGCTTGGGCTGAAATGACCCCTGATGGTGATTTGGAAATGAATTTTGATGTTGCTGCCTATTCCCTTCCCAACGAAAATTGGAATGATCTCACCAACCTGGATTGTAGGTGTTTGAGAACGGATCATACTTCCTTCCTGAAAATTTTTAGCCCCCACGACATTTGTGTGTGCTTCAATCTCATCAATAAAAATTGGACATGAGTCGGTCTCATGCTCCGTTATTTTGTAAAGAAGGCATGGTTTTACTTGTTGTTTTTCTATAGCAAGTTGGCGAACAAAAGAGGTTAATTCAGATAAATTTTTTTCATCGAAGAATCGTTCACCTCGTTCACCTTTTTTATGGGTGCATCACCTTGAATGCCGAATTGTTGGGAATTTGCCGCCGTGTTAGCAATTAATTTCCTCGCGGCTTGTGAAGTTTTATCGACCAAAGCTCCACCACTTGCTGCATCGATCATGTTCCTGTCCATCAAGAAAAGTCCTTCGTAGAAGTATTGAAGGAGGAGTTGCTCGCTAATCTGATGTTGCGGACAACTTAAACACAATTTTTTGAAGCGCTCCGAATATTCATAAAGTGATTCTCCCTACATTTGTCGAATTCCATATATTTCTTTTCGTAAATTCGCAACACGTGATGTAAGGAAATATCGCTCCAAGAATAATCATTCCATCCCTTTCCATGTAGTCACTGTGCCTGATGGCAAGTAATACAACCAATCCTTTGCGGCATCCTTTAAGGAGAACATAAATGCACACAACTTAATATGTTCTTCAGTCACATCAGTGGGTTTCATGCTCATTCACACAACATGGAATTTCTTGAGATATTTGTGCAGGTCCTCTCCTGTCAAACCATGAAAATGAGGTAATAAGTGAATTAATCCCGATTTAAGCTCAAAGATGTTGTTGAGTAAGATCGGGATTTGCGAGTTCTTTTAGCATTCGTATGGCTTCCATCGTGTTTTCTTCATTGTTGTCTGAATCACTACTCTCTTGTTCCAAGTGCAATAACAATTCTTTCAACCTTTCCATAGTCACCTTTCGCAAGTCACGTTCTCTTTTTGCAAGGTCTGGATAGTATTCAAAGTTTCTCCTACCAAAAGAATGTGTGATCATCTACCAGACAAGAAAATAAAAGGTAATTAATAAGAACAACTAAATTGAACAAAATATAGATTTAAAATCGCTCCCCGGTAATGGCGTCAAAATTTGACCGTGCGGTCGTTAGCACGATAAAATTAAATTTATTTCTTTACTCAAACCACTACAAAGACGTAGAAGTGATAAACAAAGGTCGATCCCACAGAGAGTGGACAAAACTAATTATTTTGTATTTAGAGTTCAATCAAGAAAACCGGGGGTTTTTTGATTTAAAAATCTAGAGAAAACTTCAAGAATAAAGCGAACAATTAGAATGGAATTTAATCAATTAAGAAAACACTAGGTTCTCAGTTCCGTTTCCACCCTCACTCAACTATGTAAAATTGATTGTAACAATACTCTCTTCTTTCCTCATGAATTACTAACCCTAAATAACAAGTACGACGAGTTATTTAGATTTTTCCTTAAGTATATCTAATTAAGATACAATCATTAATTAGACCTAACTGTTGGACAACCTAATAAATTAGATTTAATGCAACGACAGCTTTGGAAACAAGGAAAATAGGTTAGTCTAAGCAACAAATACGTATGACGATTTGTTTAACTTAGGTCGTGTTATTAGCTCCTAGCGATGCTCGACCACTAGTTTGCTACTACAAATCAAGAATAACAACAATTATGGATTGCAATCTCAATTCTAGCAATAGACATGCACAATTCAATAAAGTTGATCAGGCTAAATCAAATATACACAAATCATAAACTTTCATCACAGAATAACACGATCAATTCACGAGAATAAATTAGAGAATATATTACTGGAATCAATCAAACATAAAAGAGGTTTTGGGTTTCAACATCCCTTCGAACCAAGCGAAAGTAGTCTAGCCTTGTATATTGGCTTTAAAAGAAACTCCCAAAAGAAAAGATGGAAAATCCTGTTCTTACATCCCGATTCTATCTCCCTCCCCTCATGACAAATCTTTCTTGAATACATTTAAAATAGGTCTCAATAAGATTGGGCCGAAACTTAGCCTCTAAGAAATTCTAAACAGCTTCAGCGAAATGGCCCAACACGGGCGTGTAAGTCAACACAAACACAACTTGTGTCACTGTACTTTTCATCGTTTTCGGCTCCAAAATCCAACAACTTTATTCTTTGTTCTCTTATGCCTTACTCCAACACGTGCACTTAGGATTCATCCTCAAAATAGCTCCATTAAGTCCCTAAAATACACAAAAACAAGGAATCGAAGAGATCTAACAAGGAGAATTAATAAGTAGGAAAATATAACAAAATAGCATGAATATGCAACTAAAACCAAACGTCTAAACACATAAAAAAATGCAACTTTCCTACTTATTAATAAACTTTTAAAGTTGTTGAGTATTCTTATTAATAATGCAAAGTTAATCGACTTATCTGTCAATTTTTTTCAAATAAATATTTTAGATTATAATTTGTAGTATGCACAAAATAAATAAAACTAAAACAGAAATATAATAGTGTCACATCTCATTTCTAAAATATATTTTTATCATAGTTGCATAACAGACGTACAGAAAAAGAAAACAAGAGCATACATTTTAAATCAGAAGAAGAAGATAACAGACGATAGAAAGGTTTACATATACAATACATTAGCACCAGATGATATAAAATGTTTTAAACCTTGAGTAGCGGAAAATTTCATACATGATCCATCAAAAGAAAAATTGTATAGTTTTACAAACGTGAAATATTAAAATATCATTTCAACATCAAGTTTTGAAAAGCAAAAGAAGAAAACTTGATATGGCACCATTCTCTCTACGTATCTTGACTCTCGTCATTTCCTATAATGTGAATACAGATAGGGATGAGTGCGTTGAATACACTTGTGGGGATAAATTCGTATAATTTAAGTTCATTAATTCATTAACAAACAAATTAATCCATCATAAATCAGAACAACAGTTAAACACGACACATATATTGCACAATACGTAAATCGGTTCCTTAATGGACTACCTAGTCTGGAAGGTGCGGGTACATCCTGTCTTACCCATTAAATACAGGTTTTTTGCTGGAACCGACTGATCGCCGACCCTATGCAATCAAAATCGGGATCCAAAGGGTATGCGCAGCGGAAAGAAAACATACATTTTTGGAGACGAACAGATCGAAGAAAAGACCTCTCGATCTTCTGATGTATTCCTAACCCTTCCTTTGGACGTCGTGTGGGCGATGATCCTCCAAAAGCTCAACGATCTCGTCACTCTTCTCTCCTCACGAATCTGTATCTTAACGTGTGCGTGAGATTGAGAGTGTGTATCATGGGAAGCGCTGATATAAGGGTATATATAGGCTACAATAGGGATCTAGAGGAGGAATTAGGGTTGGGCCTCCTGATGGGCTTAGGCGTCCTGTGTTCGGCTCGAACACCCAACTTAAGCCCATCAATTATAACTCGGTCCACTAAGGAGTTATAACTGAACTATCGTCCTAATCCCATATTACAATATGAGCTCCTTTATTATGTGCACATTTATTTCCTCGCGTTTAAGATATCGAACGTCCGTAAATTAAATAAGTTACTGACAACTTAATTAATTTACATCTAATTCCAAGAGTAGTACCACTCATCCTTATTATCATGTCGGATTAAATCCATCTGCAGGGTTTACATGATAATTCTTATGAGCTCCTCAAGGGGACATCATCATCCTAAATAATTAGGACACAGATTCCTTCTATAATCAACAACACACTATATAAGCAATGTTATTTCCCAATTCACCGAGCCTATTGATTTATTAATAAATCTCACCCATTGATAAATTAAAGAGACAAACACTGATTATATGTGCCCGTTATTATATAGGGATTAAGAAGACGCACATCCATAATAACAGAGGTCTTGTTTTTTATATAGTCAGTATAAATCGAACAACCTCAAATGGTCCTGCTCAATACATACAAAATGTACTAGTGTAACTCTATAGTCAAGATAGACTAATACCAAATTACACTACAATCGTTCTAATGGTTTGTCCAAATCCATCTTGGTTGTGAGCTACTATTTATAATCTATAAGGAATTGATAGCATGATCTTCTGTGTGGCACCACACACCATGTTATCTACAATATAGATTAATCTAGGCAATTGCATTAACACAAATATAACATATATAAAATGCAAACATTTGATCATAATGAATCTCATATCATAAAGATGTTCATACAAAAGCTAGGCTTATAGTATACATCCTAACAAGTTCTGTTGCGGTTAGCCATCATCCGGAGGAATTCAGCAGACTCAGTTTCCTTAGTAACCTCTGCTGCTATAACCTGGATAAGTTCTTTTGAGCGTGCAGCAGCAACAACATCAACCTTCTCATAAGGTGTCTCTAGCTGTTTAGCGATTACCTCAGCTTTTCCTCGAACATCCTCTAAGGGTACTGTCTTAACAGCCGCCCCTTCAGAGATCTTTTTACCCTCAGAGAGTGTTGTCTGAACAACATCCTCGCTTGAGGTCTTCAGAAAGGACTCCGTCTCCTCGGTCGGTTCTTGCAGCTCTTGTTGGTTTCTTGCAGCTTCCACTGTATGCAGCACTGAAAGCTCGACTGCTGCAAGAATCTCAGCCTCCACCCTTCCTATTTTTTCTACAGTTTTTGATAGGGTGGCTGCTTGCTGTATTGCTGTCTTTGCCAGTACAGGGAGTTCCGCCTCTGCAACTTCCTCCATGGTCGCGTCATCGACAATCTCAGCAATGTCAGAGAGAATGTCTCTAATGATGGCGGTTGGTTCCTCCTGAATGTCTGCAACTGCATTAGGAACGGTGTGTACCAGGAAATCGTCGTAGTCCACCAGTTGAGACTCCTTCTCCTCCAAAGAATCAAGCGTGACTATATTGGAGAGGCCTTCAACCATTTGCTCATACGCGGGGGAGTTTGAATTGTGATTACTTGAGCTTCCTTCTTCCCGCATCCTCTTAGGAGTGTACTGCATCCTTATTTCCTTAATACTTGCTTGTAGCACCTGTTGCAGCATGGCCTCCTCAGCCTGCTCCACTCCTAAGGTGTCGATTTACTCTTGCGCAAATGCGACTTCATCATCTCTTCTTACAGCCTCTGCAGTCGGGGCTAGGAAGATTTGAGCATCCTCCGTTGCTACTTTCATCGGCAGCTCTACAGAGTGGGATTCTGCAAGAACTTTGCCCTTCCTTTTGTCCAGTGCTCCCTGAGCAGCAGTGCTTCTTGATCGATTTTGCACCTCTGTTGTATACTCAGGTTGCAGGAGCGCCATAATATCTTATGAATTGGCCCACTCCAAGACTGCTTGCTCCATAGAAAGAAAATCCTTCCATTGCAGCAAGATTTCCCCCTTAGACAGTCTCATCTCCCTCCAAAGACTGTACTGTTGCTCCATATTTCTAGCAGCTGAACAACTTCTCCAGTAGAGAGTTGGGAATTAGCAGCTACAACAGCTTTCTTCTTGCTGCGCGGGGCCCTCCTGGCCAGGGGTGCGTCATCATCTGAGGACGAGGACTCAGGTTCAAGTTCTGCCTTCCTTGGTGTCCCCTTGATGACGGGAAGAGGACTTTCATCATCATCATCATCATCATCATCATCTTCACCCCTGCTTCCTGTAACTTCATCCTGCAGTGTCAGGGTTGCATTCTTTTTGTCTTTGGTTTTCTTCCATGCAACCCCAGCAATAGCTGTCTTCGGTTGGGTCTTACTCTTCTTCTTCTCTCCGAGATACTTCCCAACGGGAATGGGGATGGGAGCTGTAAGCTGAAGGCCTAGCTTGCAGAACAGAGAGCAAATGGTGATTCTATAGCTCCTCCTCACTGTGCTCTTCTCTACTTCCTCCCATATTCTCTTCAAGATGAACCTTACCCAGTTCACCTTTTCTCCGACCATGATGACAGACATGATCCGGAATCGAAGATCTATGCATTTGTCGTAACTCCCCGTTCTACCTTCAATGGAGTACGCACAGATATCATATAGCAATTTAAACTTCGGTTTGAAGAGTTTCTTCGGGGCGCTTCTCTTGATTTCTGCCCCTGCATCTCTAGTTCTAAAGAGATCCCACATCTCTTGAGCGTTACTTTCCCCATATGTCGCAAGCTGACTAAGGGTCAGGCCTCCAAATGAGATGCTGAAGGTGGTGGTTATGTCTCTGATGGTTAGAGACCTTTCTTCTTCATCTACATCCATCTTGAACAGGATACAGTTCCTCTCCTCGAGAGTCCTGGCAAAGGCGTAGAACCTTTGAACTGATTCTATAGAGAATCCAGTGTAGATGGTGGTTAACAGCCCTAGGACTTGGGTCCGTTCAAGCGCGTCAAATATCCTGCGGATGACGGAATTGTCGTACAATCCAGAAGTATAAACGTGCTCCTGGTTGATCAAGCATCCTTCCAAGACTGTGGTTTGTCGAGCCGCCATTGATGAAGATTTGAGAGAGATTTGAGTTATTTGGGACTCAGGGAATTTTGCGAAGAAATGAAACTTCTCTTTGTGATGAAGGCGAAATAAAATTGAAAAGAGAAAGTTAAGGGGTTATGGAGAATATCAAAGAACATGTAGTAAGATTGACGGTTGAGATTAAAAGAATGGAAATGATCTTATAGTCCTTTAGAAAAAGACGGAGGGGTCAAATCGTAAATAATCATGACTTGCGCAGACATGGGCTCTGACCGCGCCTCTTCGACTTCTGATAGAGCGGACTTGCATTAAATGCTGAAAGATATGCGATTTGCCACCTAATTTATTGTCCTTTTAAGGTTGCAGCAACCTGGGTACGAGGTTGCAGAGTATTAAATACTCTTTGAAATAAATGTTGTAACCAAGTGCTGTTTACTCTCCCATTTTATTGTTGTGCTATAAGGATAAAAGATGCAGCGCTGTTTGAACCCAGCGATGTATACAAACACAGCTTACAACACTATACTTGCAGCTTCTCGCAAGTGTGCAGATATTCCCCTTGGGCTTCTACATTTTTCTTTTTCACTCATAATTTCAAAATTCCCATCTCGTTTCTAAGCATAGAATACCTCGATTCACTCAGCGGTTTAGTGAATATATCTGAAAGCTGGAGATCCATATGAACTTTCTCAAGTACGATATCTTTCTTTTCCACGTGATCTCTAATAAAGTGATGTCGTATATCGATATGCTTTGTTCTTGAGTAAAATACGGGATTAAGGGTAATTGCAAATGCACTCATATTATCACAGAGAATTGGAGTCTCTTTTTCTTCAATACCATAATCTCTTAGTTGCTGCTGTATCCAGTGAATTTGCGTACAACAACTTCCTGCTGCAACATATTCTGCTTCTACTGTAGATGTTGCAATTGATGTTTGCTTCTTGCAGAACCATGAAACAAGTCTATTTCCTAGAAATTGACAAGTCCTACTGGTGCTCTTTCTATCAATCTTGCAGCTTGCATAATCTGAGTCAGAGTATCCTTTGAGCTTGAATCCTCCTTCCTTGGGATACCATAGGCCTACTTCTTGAGTTCCTTTCAGATATTTGATAATCCTTTTGACAGCTAAAAGATGTGACTCATTTGGTGCTGCTTCGAATCTTACACAGACTCCAACTGCAAACATGATGTCTGACCTGCTTGTTGTAAGATACAGCAAGGATCCTATGAGCTGTCTGTACTTCGTGATATCTATATCTTTACCATCTTCATCTTTGTCAAGGCTTATGGATGTAGACATAGGAACAGATGTTGTTAACCCATTCTCCATGCCAAACTTCTTGATAAGTTCCTTTGTATATTTGACCTGGCTGATGAAGGTTCCTGCAACCAACTGTTTTACTTGCAGCCCTAGAAAGAAACTTAATTCTCCCATCATACTCATCTCGAATTTCGATTGCATCAGATTTGAGAACTTCTCACATAACTCTTTATTGGAGGATCCGAAGATGATATCATCCACATATATATGTACAAGAAGTATACTATCTCCATCCTGTATCCTGAACAAAGTTTTGTCCACTGTTCCTTTCTTGAAGCCATTTTCCAACAGATAGAGAGATAAGGTGTCATACCAAGCTCTTGGTGCTTGCTTGAGTCCATACAGGGCTTTGTGTAACCTGAACACCTTCTCTTCTGCTTGATCTTCAACCTGGAGGTTGCTCTACATACACTTCCTCTGTAAGAATACCATTAAGAAATACACTTTTTACATCTATTTGATATACATTGAAATTCATGTGAGCTGCATATGCCAGAAAAATCCTTATGGCTTCCAGCCTTGCTACTGGAGTAAAAGTTTCATTAAAATCAATTCCTTCTTCCTGGCAATATCCTTTAGCAACAATCTTGCTTTGTTCCTCACAACACGTCCAAATTCATCTAGCTTGTTCTTGAAGACCCATTTTATTCCAATAACTCTTTGATGAGTTGGTCTTGCAACTATTTGTCAAACTTGATTTCTTTCAAATCCATTTAGCTCTTCTTGCATGGCTTGTACCCAGTTGCTATCTTGTAGGGTTTCTTCAACATTTTGGGTCTTTGTTTGAGATATGAAGCATGCAAACATTGCTTTATGAGGAATGGACCTTCTTGTCCTTACTCCTATGGATGGATCTCCAATGATAAGATCCCTAGGATGATTCCTCAGCCATGTCCTGCAAGCTCAAAGACATGTACAGGTCTAGGTTGCTCCTCATGTTGCTGTAAGATTGGAAGTTCTGCTGCTGTAAGATTATCTGCTGCATCCAGAGGTGCAACTTTTTCTTCTTTGTCTTCTCCTGTATACAGAACTCCTTCAACATATGGAACATCACTTTCTTTCCTTGGAGCTGTATCCTCAGCAGGTTCTTCTAGTTTCTTTGTGTCACAATGTGGTTCATCAAATACCACATGGATTGACTCTTCAACCACTAAGGTTCTCTTGTTAAAGACTCTGAAGGCTCTACTTACAGCAGAGTATCCTAAGAATACTCTTTCATCTGATTTTGCATCAAAGGTTTTTAGATGCTCCTTTCCATTGTTGAGGATATAGCACCTGCATCTAAAGATATGCAGATATGAGACATTCGGTGTATATCCATTCCAGACTTCATAAGAGGTTTTGTCTAGATCCTTGTTGATTAGATATCTGTTCTGTGTATAGCATGCAGTGTTGGTTGCTTCAGCCCAAAATCTCTTGGGTATCTCTGCTTCTGCTATCATTGTCCTTACTGCTTCCTTGAGGGTTCTATTCCTCCTTTCAGCTACACCATTCTGTTGAGGTGTTCTTGCAGCAGAGTATTCATGACGAATATCATTGTCAGAATAGAATTTCTTAATGACTTTGTTTGTGAACTCAGTTCTTCTGTCTGATCTGATCTTCACAATGCTCAAGCTCTTTTCATTTTGTATTTTCTTCATTAGGTCAGGTAGCTTGCTTTGTGTTTTTGATTTCTTAGCAAGGAATATGATCCATGTGTATCTAGAGTAGTCATCTACTATCACAAGTGAGTACTTCTTCCCACTTATGCTTACTGGTTCTACTGGTCCAAAGAGGTCCATATGTAGAAGGTCTAGTATCCTGTGAGATGACTTCTGCAACTTATCCTTGAATGAGCTTTTCACTTGTTTTTCCTTCTGACAAGCTCCACATATATTTTCCTTTTTGTATGCCACATCCGAAAATCCTCTTACAAGACCTTTTCTTGCTAGCTTGTTGATTGTCTTGAAGTTCAGGTGGCTTAATCTCTTGTGCCATAACCAGCTAAGCTCTGGTGGACTTTTCACAATGAAGCATGTTGGATGAATAGAAGAGTTCCAGTCTGCAAGATATATGTTTCCTCTTCTTGTTCCTGTAAGCTTGACTTCATTTGATGTACTATCCTTGATTAAGCACTTGTTGAGGTTGAACTTCATTGTGTATCATTTGTTACAAAATTGACTAATGCTCAGAAGATTGTATCTGAGGCCTTTCACATAGGATACATCTTTGATCTTTACGTTTTCTTTGATTAGGCATCCACTTCCTTTTGTGCTTCCTTTGGAATCATCTCCAAAGATGACCTTTGGTCCTTTGCATTCTTGGAAGTCTTTCAGAGCTTCTTTCCTACCTGTCATGTGTCTTGAGCAGCCACTATCTATGTACCATACATCGCTGCTGCAACCTGGCACTAAAACCTACAATAAATTCAAGAAGATTTAGGTACCCATTTCTGTAAGGGTCCTTTGGGGTTAGTTACTTTGGGAATCCATATTTTCTTAACAGTCAATGTTTTGCTGTAAGATTTGTTGGTTCTCTAAATGTATGTCGTTTTGTTTTTAAACTGCTTAAAAGCTGTGTGTGCAGAAACTAAATATGTGTTACCAACATCCTTGTGGTGCGGTCTTCCACCATACTTCCCTTGAGTATATCCTCTTTGAGGTTTAGACATATAAGTTTTAGTGAAGGTGGGAAACTTCCTCTTGTGCTGCAACTTTGTGGGTTGCTGCATCTTCTTGTTGCTTACAGCAGATAGCTTCTGCTGCAGCCAGTTCTTAGATGCAGGCTTACTTCCTGCAGCTGAGCATTGGGGTTTCTTCCCCTTATCCATCAATGCTGGTTTGTTCAAGATTTTTTCTGAGTTATAGGGTAACTCATTCTCCATTGAAGTTTCAGCTTGAACAAATTTTACAGCCTTGGATGAATTTGCTGTATCCTGAGAGGTGTGAGTGCTGTAACCTATGCCCGATTTTTCAAAAGGGCTTTTGCTTTGACTTATGTACTCCCTTGCGTCCTTAGCTGATTTGCTAAATATTCTGATCGTGGACTGTAAGTTCTCCTTCTCAGTTTCTAGCTTAGTGACCAGCAGACTTAGCCTTGAGACCTCCTTTTGTAGCTTACTGCACCTTGAGTTATTAGACTCACATGCAGCGAGCTTTTCAGCAATATTAATATTTTTGCCTCTGAGGATCTCATTGTCGATTCTTAGATTTTCATTCTCAACCTTCAGCTCCTCATGAGTTGAGTTAATCTACTCGAAGTCACTCATGATCCTCTTTAAAGAGTGGATCATGTTCAGCTCTTTTTTTTCTGGTATAGACAACGGTTGGTAGGTTACCTCTTCTTCATCACTGTCCTCGCAGTTGTTTGCCATCAGGCATATCAGTGCTTCTTCATCAGAAGATGAGGTTTCAGTGTCGCTGTCATAGGGTTTTGCAGCTTTCAGTATCTCCTTTGAGACTGTTGTATCCTTGGCCTTTTTCATCTCTCCAATGAGAGCTCGAAGCTTGTGCCTATCTTCTCTTCTCTTTTCTCTCCTTTGTTCTCTCTCTCATTTTGGGTATTTGTGCACCGTTGGGTGTGGACAGCTTCTGGCATAATGTCCAGGCTTCCTGCAGTTATAGCACAAATCAAGATCAGTCGTATTTGAGCGAGGAGAGGGGATACCTGAGGAGGTGGATGACTTCTTCTTAAGTCATTCCTCTTATTGAGGTTGGTGTTGTTGTTGCTGTTGTTGCTCTTCATGCATCTTCTAAATTTCTTTAGAAGAAGAGTCATATCCTCTTTAGCGTCTTCTGCTGCAACCTCTAATTGCTTGCTGCAACTAGTGGTTGCTGTATCTTTAGGTCCTTTGCAGTTAGCGCTGTAATTTTGGAACTCGATTCTTCTGTCTCATTTTTCCGTCTGTTGATATCATATTCGAATGCTTTGAGGTCGGAGAATAGATCAAATGTACTCATGGATTTCAAATCCATGGACACTCTCATGACAGTGGTCTTGCTATCCCACTCCGCGGGCAGGGCTCTAAGCACTTTCATGTTCTTCTCCTTTTGAGTGTAGTGCTTGCCCAGAGCTTCTAGTTCATTCACAATGGATGTGAATCTTAAATCTAGTTGCTCAAGAGTCTCTTCATTCTTCATCTCGAAGAGCTCAAATAGTTGGGTGGCGTTGGAGATCTTATTATCTTTAGTGAGCTTTGTCCCCTCACATATTTGTTCCAACTTTTCCCAAATTTCCTTGGACGTTCTGTAAGTTTTGACTTTGCTGAATGTGC
Source organism: Scutellaria minor (assembly GCA_954870855.1). Taxonomy (NCBI): domain Eukaryota; kingdom Viridiplantae; phylum Streptophyta; class Magnoliopsida; order Lamiales; family Lamiaceae; genus Scutellaria; species Scutellaria minor. Next base: position 11,152,434 of record OX940729.1, read on the forward strand.
TTTTATCCAAGATGATGAATGGAGCATTCTTGGCCACGTTGTCTAGGTTGGCTCTCTTCATGTCTTCATTGTTCCATTCTTGTCTTGGTTTGACCAGGAAGTTAGGTGGTGGCTTTGCTCCTTTTTCCATCTCTCTACCGAGCATGGGGTTCAACTTCGTAGGGATAATCGGTCCTTCGGTGATGACCATCCACATCTCATCATTCATTGCTGAAAGATGTGCCTACATTCTTATCTTTCAATCGTCATATTCCTCTATGGAAAACATGGGTAACTTATGATTAGAGGAATCCATGATATGCTGGAAAAAAAATGAGATTTAAGGGATGCAGAGAAAATAGCGAGACTAAGGTGGATCTGGGTAGGTGACCAGATAAGTTAGTTTTTAACCCAACTCGCTCTGATACCACTTGTTGGTCCCAAATGGTGTCCGAGGTTCAGGGGGTGAATGAACCTTGGTCGATTTTGAAAATCTGATTAAAACTTACTGTTCTGCAAGTTACTTGAACTTGCAGCGCCAGTCAGTTACTGCTTACAGCACTAGGATGCAGTGTTTCACGCTGTAACTTAGAGTTTTATACGCAGCGGAAAAAAAAGGTTTTAAGACACAAGACTGGTTTTCTCAAATATGATCCTTATCAAAACGTTTTATGCTATATGACAGAGATAGATAAAAAAAGATAAAGCACAGATAAGAAAGTAATAAAACACTTATGGCTTATAGTGGTTCGAAGGTGGTGTAAACCTTCTACGTCCACTCTACTGCTACCTCGAGCAGGAACTTTGTTAAGCAAGATTGATTTACAGGACACTCCTAACAATCTATCAACTTACAAAGCTAAACACCTACTAGAGTCCAGCGTACACACAGCAACTGCAAACTCTAAAGGCAAACCCACACAGGGTTTCAAACTCCCATACAGGGAAGCTGCCTATATCTTAGACAACTATACAAACAGCAAGAATCTCTCATATCAACTGTTCGACACCTAAAACAACCTAAGCACACAGCAACAAGGTTAAAAAGTATATAGATTTGTTCTTCAACTGGTGCGGTGAAGTGAGCTTCTGAATCCTTCAAAGGATCTTTCAGCTTTGAACTTGTTTCACTTCACAGAAGTTGAGTGACTGAAACTAAGAGTAGACTCGAAAGAGTATAACTTGAAAGCTTGAGAGTTTTTGTGCAAATGTTTCAGTAGTCAGCTTTAAGGTTGTTCATCCTCTATTTATACTTGTAGAGAAGATATCCGTTGAAGGAGATATCTCCCATTTTGAATTTAAGTGTACTTGATCAAAGGCATGGCTTGCATTTAATGCGTCTGACTTTTCTTTCTGGAGCATTTAATGCGGTGGTTGCGGCTCACAGCTTTCTGCAGCGCGTCCGTCCACGTGGCATCTCGGCATTGGCTCCGTGTCTGTAACTTTGATCTTCTCTGGAACGGCTCTATTTATTCTTGCTTGGATCTTTGTTCCTCGTACTGCATTTACCCTTCCTCGAATTACAGGATACTTATTCTGTTTGTCATTGGCGCTGTTGACTGTTTGAGTAGTAAGCTTCGCGTTGTATCCTAGGTCTGCTTGCAGCTGTTTGTCCTTTACAGTGCTGTTGTAACTTAGACCTTCTTGCAGTATCTTCGTACAGTACTGTTGTATTTTTTCTTGCAGTATTCCTGTAACTTATTCTTGCAGCGATGTTGCATGCCGTTCTTACTTACTTTGCTGCAATGTTGTAACTGCCTTCTTGCAATGTTGTTGTATCTGCTTTCTTGCAGCAGCTTCATTCTGAAATCTTCGATGCAGCATTATATGCATGTGTACCTCCATCTTTCAGCTTCTATAACTAGACTCGATCCTAGTCTATGTTTTCACTTAAACATTGTGAAAAATGGGGTACTCAAACTTCCTATTACATTCTTGGTTTGTCTCATCAAAATCTAAACACTGAAATCCCAACACATAATTTAAATATTTTTCTTTAACTTGAAAAGACATCATTTTGATGCAGATAATATTTTTTTAAGATTATGTGGTTTTGTGACGTTTCACATGAAAATTTGTTCAGACACATAAACTTAGATCACTTTGAATTTCAACCACTTTGAATTTCAACAATGAATGAAGGTTGTGACTTTTTTTTGCAAATTTTACAAAAAGTTAGGATTATATTGCAAGTTTTGAAAATGTGCATGATGATTTGTTTTGCAATTTGACCATTAAATTTATTTTTTGTTGGGAATTACATGACATATGATGTATTAAGTGACGTCTCATATTTGGACATGTAAATATGGTCTAAATTACAACATTTTATAAAAGTTGTGATTTTTTTTTGCTAAATTAAAAAAATGGGAATAAAATTACAATTTTCAAAAAATGATAATTTTAGTTTTTTTGCAATTGCACTTGTTTATTATATATTATTAAATATATATTACGAAAGAGAATGTTGTGACAATATGATGAATATATATATATATAATTTTAGTTACAGACACATCGATCCCTAGAATGCACACCTTAGACGGTTTTTTGATATTTATAAGTTGGTAAAAACTTATGTACCTTAAGGGCACAGATCTTAGATCCGTGCTCTCAATCCGATCATATGCGTGGGCTGCTCCCACACGTGGTCACACCGGAGCTAGTGTGCGTCGCGCACCACCTGATTACATATTGTGCATTTTGTGAAAGGTATTAGGTTTATAATCTTAAGGTATTAGTTGTATATTCTTAAGGTATTAGCTATTCATTTTGTATAAGGTATTAGTTGTATACTCTTAAGGTATTACATATTTACATTTAAAGTATTAATGCTTATAGTATAAGGTCATATTTACCTTTAAGGTATTAATGCTTGTGGTTTAAGGTATTACATATTTATCTATAAAGTATTACATAAATACATTTAAAGTATTTTATACATACGTCTAAGGTATTATAATTTTACCTTTAAGGTATCATATATTTACCTTTGTGGTAATGTCACATATTAATAATCCTTGCAGTTGCAATGTCAAATTCTAGGTGGTTAACTAATGCATTGTTTTGGTACATAGATTTCAAGTATGAGAAGGACTCAATGGTAGTGGTGAACTCAGTTGATTACTTAACATGCAACTCATTAAACCTAATATCTAAATTCGAAGATGGGAGCAGGGCTTTTCTATTTCAACAGTGGTCGCAACAACATGGGGAAGGAGGAGAGATTAGAGTTAAAGAAAAAAAATTAAAAAAAGGTGGCTAACGGGCGGAATACATAGCCCTTCTCTTATAAGATCTGTGCCCCGAATACATAAATTCTTCTCTTATAAGTTTGCCATCCGGATTTGGATCCCCTGTAGGGCAAGAAGCCCAGCACCCCATGCTGTGCCCAAAAACGTCGTCGTTTTTTTTTTTTTTTCTTCTTTCTTTTGAACAATAATTTTCTCATTTTTTTGTTATGTGATTATTTATTACATCAAATAATATAACATATCAATATTTTTTGATTATTTATTACATCAAAAAATATAACATATCAAATTTTTTGATTATTTATTACATCAAAAAATATAACATATCAAAAAATGTATTTCTATTATTGATATGTTATATTATTTGATGTAATAAATAATCACATAACAAAAAAATGAGAAAATTATTGTTCAAAAGAAAGAAAAAACAAAAAAAAAAAAAAAAAACGACGACGTTTTTGGGCACAACATGGGGTGCTGGGCTTCTTGCCCTGCAGGGGATCCAAATCTCTCTATCAGTTTTGCACACGTGTGTACTAATTAAAACCTCTTTGATTGCACATAACACACCAAATTATGTAAATTCTTGCAATATACCTTATCAGCTCTATAAACAAAATACCTTTGAAAATATTTTTTATTCAAAATATTAAAATAAATATGGTATAAAATATTTTTACAAAAAATTCTTCTTTATTCCAAATATTAAATTAAATATGTAGATTATGTTTTGAAAATAAATGAAATTATTTCAAATAATAAAATCAATTTTATTAGATTTAAAATTTAAAAATCAAATAATAACTAAATGTAATGTCATCTCATAGCATAGCTATAAATAATACTCAGCTTTATTATTGCTTATCTTATTAATTTGATTTGAAAAATATACATTGTCATTCGATCTTTCTCATAAATTCCATAAAATGCATGGGACAACCTAGTAATTTAATAAAGGACAAATAGGATAAATAGAGGAGCGTCTTGGTTTACCTGCTCGGTTTAACTATCCACCACTCTGTTTTGGGTGTGTCTCCTGTGTTCCGGGGACACGGATGTAGATCAGTGTCCCCAGCCCATCCTGTGGACTCCACATTAATTTTAAATATATATTTTTTTTCGCTCAGGTTTTTTATTTATTTTCATGTATAGGTATCATATGTATACCTTCAAGGTATCCATAAAATACCTTGAAGGTATCACATGTATACATTGAAGGTGCACGAGCGGCGTGGGTGCATGGTTTGTGAGGTGCGCGCGGCGTGGTGGGTGCGCGCATGGCATGGGCGCATGGGAGCGCTGTTTGTGACGTGCGCGCAAGTATGCACATGGATATTTGAAAGGTATTCCATGGATACCTTCAAGATATCCATGGAATACCTTTCAATTATCCATGGAATATCATTTTACAAACATCACATGTATACCTTTAAGGTATATATGGGATACCTTCAAGATATCCATGGAATACCTTTCAGTTATCCATGAAATATCATTTTACAGACATCACATATATACCTTTAAGGTATACATGGGATATTTTTAAGATATACATGGGATACCTGTGCGCGGGCGGCGTGGATGCACGATTTGTGAGTTGCGCGCGGCGTCGGTGCATGGATGCGCGGTGTGCGCGCGCAGCGTGGTGAGATGTGCGTAGGTTCCATGGATACCTTGAAGTATACATGTGGATACCATCAAGTATACATGTGGATACCTTACTCATAGATACTATCAAGATATTCATGGGATACCTATCAAGTATCCCATGGATACCTATCAGATGCGCGCATGGAGGGGCTCAGTAGGTGCCCACGCGCGCGCGTCCAGGGCGCGTGAGCGCGCGTGGGGTGCGGGTCGGGTCTAAGATCCGTGTCCCGGGGACACACAAGTTTTTGCGCTCTGTTTTATATTTAATCTCTCTCTATATATATATATCCGACACATTAATTTGGTTGGCTACAAAATCAAGCATCTCAACAATACTATATTGTTTTTCCTCCTTCAAATTTTATTTTCTGAAAATATCTTGTGGACATACGATTTAAAAAATAAAAAAACTCCCACCATTGTATTAAAATGGACTTATTTTTCATTTCTGTACGTCCCAAACTATATTCCCCTTTTCTTTATTGACAGTATTAATTATTCTTCAATTGAGTGTAATGTTCCCATTTAACAATATTAGCAAAACTCTTTTCTAATGAAGTAGTTCTAATGATTTATTTCTTTTCATTTCTAAGTATATAACAAGAAATTAAACACAGAAAAAATATTTCAAATTTCAACCACATTTGATATGTTTTTTTTAATGCGTGTAAAAAAAATATGGTTATCTATCTAAGTAACATAGAGGGAGTATTACATATTAAAAACTATATATACCTTTTGGATCAATATATTTGCATTGGTTTTGTCTTCTAAATGATACATTTAATCGAATTCATTAATAAGTATGGTTAGTGATGATATCAGGAATCTCATTGAGGGGCTTTAATTATTGGACAATTTCTTTTAATAGGAGAAGTTCATATATGTTTGGACCATTTTAAGTGTGTGTATAGATGAAAGGGGAATGATATACTTTATTTATAGATTGTTTTAATTAATTTGTCAACAGTAGATGAGTTTTTATTTAATTTTTTACCTAGTGTAGTATTTCCATTTTAGAGGTAATGGCTTTTAAGTTATTGGTTCATGAGGCAATAAATTTTGAAGCAGAGGAAATTCATTTCAGGGAAAAAGTGGTTGCTATTTTGTTTTTTAGCAGTGATGGCTAATTATTACCTCATTGCAATGTGACATTTCGGTCCACAAATAGTTCCATAAATATCTTTTAATACCAAGTACTTTCTTTTTTCTTTTTCGAAATAAAAGATAATTTAAGACCAAGTGCTTATAAATATACACCATCCGTTCCTAGATAAATATCCTCTTATTTTATATATATATATATATATATACACAAAAAACTCCTGTGCACCAGATGCACGGATCTAAGATCTGTGCAATCCGGGTCGATCCGACCCGAATCTGCGAATTTTTTATTTTTTTTTATTTTTTTTTTCCAAATTTTTGTCCTGACCTTTATATTATAAATGTATGACATTTACGTTATAAATGTATGACCTTTATGTACAACTATCAATACCTTTATGCACTGTAACTTAGGAAAATTCTTTATTTTTTTCTAAGTTACAGTACATAAAGGTCATGATAGTTGTACATAAAGGTCACACATTTACAACATAAAGATCACAACCTGAAGCAAAAAAAAAAAAATTCAAAAACACGCGGATCCGAGTCAAAAACTGGGTCGATCCGACCCGGATTCTCGAGTTTTTAATTTTTTTTTCCAGATTTTTGTCCTGACCTTTAACGTTATAAATGTATGACTTTTACGTTATAAATATGTGATATTTATGTACAACTATCTCTACCTTTATGCACTGTAACTTAGGAAAAAAATGAAGATTTTCAACACAATTTGTACTATGTACCTTTATGTGATATTAATGTGACATATATTATGTCACATTTATGTACAAATATTCTGACCTTTATATAATATATAAAGATGCATAAAGGTCAGAATATTTGTACATAAAGGTGACATAATATAACATAAAAGTCGCATTGATATCACATAAAAGTGTACAATTCAAATTATATTGAAAATCTTCATTTTTTCTAAGTTACAGTACTTAAAGTCATGATAATTGTATATAAAGGTCACACATTTATAACATAAAGGTCACACATTTACAACATAAAGGTCACAACCTGAAGTAAAAAAAAAAGGCAAAATTAAAAAACACGTGGATTCGGGTCAAAAATTGGGTCGACCCGGATTGCATGTGCACCAAGTGCACACAAGACCAACTCATATATATATATATATATAAATAATATTAAGTGTCATTATAAGATTGCAAGTAAATAATGCTAAAACCGTTTTTATCAATTGTCCTAGTTTGTTTGTAAATTTTATAACAACTTTTATTTTAAGACGTGAAAAGTATAATGAAATAGAATTCGACGTTGGTTCTTTATGCATTCAGACATTAAATAAATAAAAAAATTAATAGTTTATTGTTTTTGTTATAATACAACAATATGCGTTGAGATTTTGATACAAAGTTTGAAGTTGAGATTTTTATTGAATTAATCTCAATGCATAATATATACTACTCTTTATATCCCAAGAAGATAATGTATTTTTATTTTTGACACAAATAAAAAATATATAATGTAATTGGATATTTTAAATGTAAAACTCTGTATCCATCTCTTTGCTTTTGAGTACACCTTGTATCCAAAAGTTTTTTTCTTTTGAATAAAAACTTTTACAGATAGAAAAAAAAAAAAAAAAATATATATATATATATATATATAAGGTAAAATGCGCCAACCCCTTGTGATTTGGAAATATTTCATTGGCCCCCCATCTATTAAAAGAATGACAAAGTTTACATGTGTGATTTAATAAATGTTGCACTCTCTCCCTCTCCGTCAAATGAGTGTTAATGGAGTTAACTTTTGCACTAAATTTTCAATTATACCCCTATACATTAATTAATTTATATATTTTTAACCTTATTACTTTTATTTTAAATATTTTCTTTACATTTTTTATCTTTTTACAAATATGGACGATAAATATTATTTAATCATCATTAATATTTGAAATTATCAAATTAATAATTTAAAACCTTCAAATATAATTGTAATTTTTCCTTATTAAAATTTGATTATAATAAATCCAAACATTTAAAAAAGATCTAACAATTGATTTTAATAAACATAAGCATTTATAGAAATATAAAAATTAACTTTTAAACTAATTTTTCATATAAGATATATAAAATTTTGAGATTTAGTTAGTTTAATAATTATATTAACAATATTTATATTTTAGTTTTATTTTAATTTTCAGATTAATTTTAATAAATAAAAATATTTAAAGAAATACTAAGATTTAGTTTTAAAATAATTTTCCAAATAAATTGAAATTATATTATACTTTATAATCATAAGATTTTTTTTGTAATACCCCAAATTTCTAATTAAATCTCTTTTATGAATAATAGACTTTTATTTTTTTTATCATGGTCTCATACTAAATTATAGTGAATTAGTTATGTGAGGTGATTAGAACTTTTAAATAACTAATAGACTTATAACCGTATTAAATTAGATATATAATTTTAGAATTTAAATTTATTTGTGGAGATAAGAATTAAATTGTTGAGATATAATAGGGGACCACATCTTTTTTTAAAAGGAAAATAATAATAATAATAATAATAATAATAATAATAATAATAATAATAATAATCTAGGTGGTTGAGAAATACTAGAACTCCACGTTTCCTTTAACTCCTAAAGGATAAAAAATCTCAAACCTAGATAAATATATCTATATCTATATATCTATATATATATAATAACAGAAGTCAGTCAGACTAAATGGTAATTTTATTAAGAACTAAGAACAATTTGGTAATTCAACATTTTTAAGGATAATTGGAAAAAAAAATTCATTTTACGCGTAAGTTTTAAAAATCAAAAACCGCTTCACATCCTATTTTTTCAAAATCAAAAATCAAAAACCGCTTCTTCACATCCTATTTTGATTATTTTTTCAAAATCAAAAATCAAAAACCGCTTCTTCACATCCTATTTTTTCAAAATAAAAAACGGCTTCTTCACATAAAAATTTTTTCAAAATCAAAAACGGCTTCTTCACATAAAATCAAAAACCGCTTCTTCACATCCTATTTTTTCTGGATAATAACCGTTAATCATCTATCTCTATCTTTTTTTTTAGAAAAAGAATCTATCTCTATCTATACATATAAAAACAATTTTTTTTTGTGAAAAAACTGTTCAGGCTATTTCTTAGGAGTTATTTTGAGCAATTATTTTCCCCAAATTTTATACATTGTTGTAATCCACAATTCAAAATAAGATTTCAGCATAAAAAATTTCAAAAAGTTCTCTCTTGACCTAAATTCATTTAGGTCTGTCATGAATCAATGTCAATGACTTCTGTCTTGCTCAAAGCTCCTCCCATTCCCACTTTATTATTGAAGATTTAATCTTGGTCCTTTTTCTTTTTCTTTTTTAGAGTTGTGATGGCTTGAAAAAATTCATCCTTTCATTGATGTATTATTTAGGTCACCTTTGTCGAGATTATGGAGGTTATTGGGCTAATTTATGTTGGTCTAATGAGGATATGAGGAGTTTATATGATATTGATGAGTTTGTTATGTTGGGTAGGATAGTGAAGACCTCCTCCAACGGAGATGGGAATGACTAGAGAGAAAAACTAAGAGCAAAACAGAAACCAAATATCGATGTTATATCTTTTTTTTCTAATTATCTTTTTTTTTTATCTGTTTTCTTTGTGTTTTACTATTTTTTTATTTTCTAATATGTTTTCTTTGTTTAAATCTTGAATTTTGGTATTATTTTTTTGTATTTTTTTTTTCTAATCATCTTTTTTTTCTGATCTGTTTCTTTGTCTAATCTGTTTCTATTTTCTGATATCTTCTGATATGTTGAGATATGTTTTTTCTGAAATGTTTTCTTTGTTTAAATGTTGAATTTCTGATATGTTACTTTGTCTAATTTTTTTTCTATTTTCTGATATGTTGTTTTTAATGATTTTACATTTCATATCTTTTCTATTTTCTGATATGTTTTCTTTGTCTAAATCTTGAATTTTGGTATTATTTTTTTATATCTTTTTCTTTCTAATTAGCATATGTCTCTTGAATCTCTTTCTTCATCACACTGATTCTTTATTTTTTTATATCTATTTTATTCTCTATTTCTTTTAGTGGAGTTTGTCGAGAGTGCAATCAGATTTCCAATGTCACATATTTTGACGGATCTCTCAATCACATTGATTTTTTTTTCTCTATTTTTTAACCTTGAATTTTTATCTATTTCTTTGTCTAATTTTTTTTTCTATTTTCTGATATGTTTTCTTTGTCTAAATCTTGAATTTCCGATATGTTTCTTTGTCTAATTTTGTTTATATTTTCTGATATGTTGTTTTTAATGATTTTACATTTCATATCTTTTCTATTTTTTGATATGTTTTCGTTGTCTAAATCTTGAATTTTGGTATTATTTTTTTATATCTTTTTTTTCTGATCTGTTTTCTTTGTATTTTACTATTTTACATTTCATTTTTTTAATTTTCTGATCTGTTTCTTTGTCTAATCTTTTTCTATTTTCTGATATCTTCTGATATGTTGAGATATGTTTTTTCTGATATGTTTTCTTTGTCTAAATCTTGAATTTCTAATCTGTTTCTTTGTCTAATCTTTTTCTATTTTCTTATATGTTGTTTTTAATGATTTTACATTTCACATCTTTTCTATTTTCTGATATGTTTTCTTGGTCTAAATCTTGAATTTTGGTATTATTTTTTTATATCTTTTTTTTTTTCTGATTATCATATCTCTCTTGAATCTCTTTCTTCATCACACTGATTCTTTATTTTTTTTATATCTATTTTATTCTCTTATTTTTTTGTTGGAGTTTGTCGGGAGTGCTATCAGATTTTCTGATCTGTTTTACTATTTTACATTTCATATTTTTTTTATTTTCTGATCTGTTTCTTTGTCTAATATTTTTTTATTTTCTGATATCTTCTGATATGTTGAGATATGTTCTCTGATATGTTTTCTTTGTCTAAATCTTGAATTTCTGATCTAATCTTTTTCTATTTTTTGATATGTTTTCTTTATCTAAATCTTGAATTTTGGTATTATTTTTTTTATATCTTTTTTGTTTCTGATTATCTTTTTTTTTTTAATCTGTTTTCTTTGTATTTTACTATTTTACATTTCTTTTTTTTTTTCTGATCTGTTTTTTGTCTAATCTTTTTCTATTTTCTGATATCTTGTGGTCTCATCTCCTCCTATATATTTAGTACTATTAGATTTTCAATGTTACATATTTTGACGGGTCTCTAAATCACATTAATTTTTTTTCTCTATTTTTTTTGAAGCGTGATTGTGGGAATTGTTTGGTCAGATTTTCAATTGTAGTAACATCAGTTTGACGGTTGATCACATTGATTTTTTTTCTCTTTTTTTCTTTTTTTGTTGGAGTGTAACTGGAGGACTACTCATGTTATCAGATTGATACAATTAGTCTATTCAGTTTATCGAAGATATATAGGAGTTATCTGAATTGTGTTGTATTAAAGTATCATATTAATATTATTAGTCTATTCAGTTTACCGACATGTGTTGGATCTATTCGGTTTTAACTAAAATATTTCGGTTTGGTTTTGATTAAAATTGGGGTTTTTTAAAAAAAAATTAAAATATATTTTCCCCAAAATATGAAAGAATTATTTTTTCTAAAGTTATATCTAGATACAAATGACATATAACAAAAAATTATACAAAATTTGAAATCATAAAATAAATTTCATATTTAAATTTCAATTTTGCTCAAAGTTACTAATAAAATAAAATTAAAAAACTATAAACTTTCAAGTCTATCCAAGAATCTAAATAAACGGGAGTAGCTAATGGCCGGCGAAAATTGAAAATTTAGGAATTAGGAAACAAATTGATTCAATATTTCAATGGAAAAAATATTTAAAAAAATCAATTTTCGGTTTGGTTCGGTTAATCAGATAAAAAAACTTAAACCGTACCGAAAATAGAAAATCCCCAAAATTAAAAATCGAATCGAATTTTTGGTTTTGGTTTGATTCGGGTAGTTAACCAATCTGTGCACACCCCTACCCAAATCGAATTCTATATCAAGAAAATATATACATGTATGAATGTTACTATGTATATACACTTTTTGTGATGAGCAACACCAACACCTATTGTTGTAGCAGGAATGTGACATATAAGTTTGGTTGCCACATCAATAAATATTACTTATAATTAGATCCTGCACATTTCTTCAATAACAGTTACTTTTTTAATTAAATCTAAAAATGCTTATCTAAGTTGTGTTTCACATCAAACAACTTATAATATATTAACTCATAGTAGTATACTACATAATTCTCAGTGTTAGATACAATGATATAATGTGATGTACTAGATTCCTTTTATCGTTTTGAAATCTATTCAAACCACCCCATCTTGTCAAGGATTTTTGATAATAAGTTAGGATTAGAATCTGATGATCTCTTGAAAGTTGCCCCATGCTTTAATGATGAATCCGATGGCAGTTAGGGTATTAATGAAATCTTAATTGCTTCTTGCTAGTAAATATATGTTAACCAACAATGTGAGCAATAAATGAAAGGCATTAGGACATATATAGTGGTTGCAAATATTTACTTAAATTTTCATTCTCTCAGCAAACTTCTTGTGATCTTTCCCCCTACAATTAATACATTTTTCTGTCCTCAGATTTAATTAACACTTATTTTCTACCACACCCCTCCTCTTTAATACAATTCAATTCTGGTTCTACTTAGTTTTCTTTACCCCTCAACAACACCTATCTCTATACTGTACTACAGTTGTATCCAAATCAATTCTTGAATTAAATAGGGTTTGCTCCTTTAATGTCATCTATATTTTTTGTTTTATATATAAACTCCCCTTCATGAAAACAATATCACAAAAAGAAAGAAAAAAAAGAAAAACTCTCTAGCTCAAGAATATTGATTCAATCTTAGCATCAAGACTTTGCATGCAATTCAAAGGTAAAATCTTGAATTATGGGCTTTATGTATACTTTCTTCAAGTGTCATTTTCATATAAACTAAGCATGAGGCATATAATTGGATTTCAGGTGAAAATGAATTACCATGCAGAGAGCCCAAAACTAGAGCTGAAACTCAACTTATCCCCTCCAGAGGACCATCATCGACAAGTGGTGTCTCCAACGTCGACTGAGATATCGCCTCGAAGCTCGTGTGTGTCTCGAGAGACGAGCCCCGATGGGAGCCCCAAGGCGACTTCGATGATGCTCGTTGGTTGCCCTCGTTGCCTTATGTATGTCATGCTCTTTGAGGAGGATCCCAAGTGCCCTAAGTGTAAGAGCACTGTCTTGCTTGATTTTCTCCATGATAGAAGCTGGAGAGTCAACAAGTGATCATCATCATCATCATGTATTTTTACCTATGCTAAATTCTTGATTTTCATCACTTGTTTTGATCTCTATCAATAGCTTCAAGGGTTGGCTATGTAGTTTTTGTTCTAGTTTTATCCATGTTTCTATATAATATAGCATGGAATATTAGACTCTAATTGGTGATCATTAGTTGTTGTTGGATTAAGAATTAACAACCATCAAATTCAAGAATTGGAGCATCTCGCTTTATGTGACAGTTGTTGATGTGTCAATAGATGTTTAGCTAAATTAAATTGTATTAACCAATCTCTTTTACTATATCATTTTAAATCTTAACACATCAACGACTGACATATTAATATGTGTAATCGTTTGTAGGTGATTGTTCCTTTGTGTAATCGAGGGTTCTAACACAAATTATTAAGTTTGAGGCACCAATTTGTTCACTCAATTAACTATTCATAACTCATATGTCCTATATACATTGATGATATATATGAACAACTTGGTATGCAATATTAAAGTATCTATCTTTCATTTTATTACATATAAATATTGATATACCATAAATGAATAACCTAATAAGTTGATGGTTAGCCTAATTATAACCCACATCAAGGCAGACCAAGTTGTTAAACACGTTATGAAGATAGACATGTGTCCTATGCCATATTGAAAGCCTTAACGACAATAAATGCATTCAGTTGATGTAGCAGCAAACCTTTTGCCATTTGTAGGGGTACAATTTATTAGGCTATTAATACAAGTTCAAGGAAGTAGGTCATCAATTCAAACTATTTAATGTAGATCTACCTATAGAAGAAATAAATACTCGCTCCATTATAAAATAAATGTCATTTTGGCTAAGTTATTTAATTCCAAAAAAAAGAGTTATTATAGAATTTTAAAAAACAATTATTCATATTCTATTGAAATTGTTCACATATATTATTCTAAAATTAAATTTTTATATATATAAAAGTAATATCACTAAAGACACTTGGCAAGCTTACATTGTTCTAACATTGAATATGGATAATTAATAACTTCAAATGTTATGTTGATAAGAAATATAATTAAATAATATAGAAATGTTAACTAAATTGATCTAAATAACATATGCTATGTAGATTTCAATTATATAAATCATTCACATATTTGATGTTAAATTTAAAAATTTAGAGAAAATAAATTAAAATAAAAACTAAAATAAATGTGGGTTGATTGAAAAAGATTGTTCAAACTTTTCGAACTTATTAATTAATGAAATTGAATAATTATTTTTGAATATGTGTTTTAAAATAAACTATGAAATTTATTTGTGAAATAATTTGACTTTCATTTTTTATCATTTAATTGAAAAGAAAATTTGAGAGTCGTTATAACATTAACAATAAAACGTAAATTAAATAAATGATGAGTGGGTTGAATAATATAATAGGCAAAATAATATATATATATATATATATATATATTCTTTCAAATAAAAAAATATTTATGATTCTATGATTCTCTAGAAATGCAACATATATTTCAAATTTTAAATAATTATTTAATCATATTATGTTATATTTAATACTAAATTGGGTATGTATTGCATAAATTATAAATTTAATTTTGATGTTTGAAATTTCTAATTTTACTTCTGTTTTTTTTTTTTTTGTTTCTTAGACGGGCCCTATACTAGTGAAAAATAAAAGTGATTACCTATAGTGAATTATTTAAATGTCATTATCAGCCTTTTAATCAAGCTTCTTAATATGTGTATAAAATCCTAAAACGACATTTATTTTAGAGGACAGAGGAAGTAAGTGATTGTATATCCAACTAAGGCTCTCAAAATACTCAGCTTTATTAACCTAAAATACGTAATCCCCAAAAAAAAAAAAAAAAAAAAGATGTTGCTCTAATGTATCTCTTTTTATTTTTTTTGGAGATGTATATAGTCTTTTATAATGCATGAAATTCCACTTACAATCTTCTATTATGTATTAGATTTACTATTAAAAGTTTGTTATTATTAATCATAAGTCAGTTAAGGCATTATAGATTTTTCAATTAAAATCTTATCAAACATGACTATTTTTTTGGAGGACAATTCATTTTCTCTCAATTGAAACTTACACTTTTTTATGAAAGATAGGGAGTAATATATATATATATATATATATATATATATATATATATTGTGTACACATTTAAAAAACATGAGACAGATTTTCATCATTCATGTGACATTTGGATTGAGAAATCAGAAATGTAAGGATTTGAATGAATGAATCTATCTAAACAGGAATGATGACCCCTTACTACAAGATTACATCCAACTTTAGATAATAAAATTAAGTCTCCTATTATGTGATCCTGACACATGAGAGAATAGGCACGTAATGGTGATAATTCTCGTTAATCCAAATATAATTGATTTGGAATCCACTCAAATCAATTATTAAAAAATAGATTATAATAAAAATTAAAGATCTCGAATGTGCATATTAATCCAAACAACCACCAATACATTTACTGTATTGAATATTAATTCAATCCTCAAATCTTTCAATTCAAAGACAACTCAAGGAAGGAATCATAAATTTAGACTATGACATTATGTTTGAAAATACAGCACTACCATATATAGACAAAATATGAAGGAAGCACATAATTCATCATTTAACTTCTAGATTTGACAAATCATGAAAATTAAATTCAAATGACATAAATGAGAATTATTTACTTTCCAATAAGAAAGTGATAGAATGAAGCATGGTGAGATTCTACCAAAACAGAGTGTAAGTGCAAAAAAACACAAGCACACACAAACATGAAATAACTCACACGAGCGATCTCATATTCCAAGATAAAGATCGTAACATCTCATATTCCAAGATAAAGATCATATGTTACGTGTATTTGATGATATCATAAATATATAAAAGACATGTTAAAAGCATTCAATCATGAAATGAGACAGCATTTGTTATAGAGGATCCTGACTACAAATACCACAGGAAAGAAAGAAAAATGATCATGAATTGAAAGACAATGAATCGTCTCCAATCCGGTTTATTATCTCAAGTCAACAAATGCTAGGTCTGAGCCGCTTACATTTATTGTACATACTGAAAAATAGATAATAAATACAGCTAAAAAGTTGACAAATAATACATATGCAATGCTTCGACATGCCTGGTGAAATAAGGAATATGGGGGTGGGGGAAGCACGCATTAAATGAACTCTAAACAAGAATATCAAAATAAGCGTGCCATCAGATGATAATATCTAGGCAAGGGAAAACCCAGAAAAGCTCGATAGGATTCAAACCGAGATGGTAAATAGAGAAAGCTTTCAAGCATCATGCAGCAATCTGACCAAAAAGGCTCTTGCGAATCTGCAAGTAAATACAGGTTATGTTAGCACAGTGAAATCATTGTTAAGGGCACTCGGTTATCCATCAGAAGATGTGAGGCATAATAAAATTGTAGTCCTAAGACACATTACATAGATCAAGAGTTAGCTCTTCCTATATATCACATTATCAGGAGTATAAAGGATAACCACTTGTCCATATAGCACATTCTACAGATGCATGGACCTTGGTATTCAACAGTAGTTTTTAAGTAGCAAGTCCTGGACACTGAATCGTAGTCTTCTTCTATTAAAAACAAGCCCTCTGCACTCAGTCCTTTCTGTATGCCATTAAATTCTAGCACGCAATATATGATACTCTCAATTCTTACCACTCTCCTCCTAGAGAAATTATCAAGAGATTCTGAGGAAACAGTCAAGATAACAGCAAAATTCAGCAAACAGTTCTCTATCCCTCCATCTTTTCTTATTGGAAGATCTTTGATGACATCTAGTTGATACAACTTGATTTAAAAAAAAAAAACATCTTAAAAGAGGAAGCAGGCAAGTTGCTGTAATTTCATACTAGTATTTCTCCCGTGCGTTGCACGGGTTGTCATATTTGTTGTTGGATTTTAATAATAATAATTTGTACTAAATAAAGTTTGTTTATAATATTTTTCTCAAAATATTATATCTCTCTAAAGCCGAATATATGAGACAATGCGAATTTAGAAGAAATTTTCAACCTCTAAATATTTAACAAAATCTTATACTCATTCATTTCTTAGTTTCATTATATCTAATATCATGTTTCTTTCTTCATTCTCTATGTATCTTTATTTTGTTGAAAAATCATTATTTTTTCTTCATTTCTTAGTTTTACATTGATTTGAGAAATCAATGTATCTTCTCTTCATTTGTTAGCTTTATATAGATTATATAATAACTTCTAGAGTAAGATTGATCTTATAAATAAATAAATAAATAAATAAATATAATTATATAGTAACTTACCAAATAAGATATATATATATAATTATATAGTAGCTTACCAAGTAAGATTTACTATTTTATTTTATTTATTTTATTGACATGACACTTTTAGGTGGGAAAGTGGTATTCTTGTAATTTTTGCCAACTTTCTTGCTTTAATATATAGTATAGATGTTTTAACCATTAAGAACGAGATTGCAGAAAATTAATACAATGTATTGTCTATATTATTCAGCCCTCAACATATGTATACTACAAGAAATTCATAGAGGAATAAGTAAATGTCTAAGGAAAGAAGTTAGGAGTACCTCTGGTAGCTTTTTCCTAAATGCGACATCCAGTCTAGCATCAAGAGTGTTCTCAAACACAATTTTCCCATCTCTTGAAGCCAACACGACACCTCCAGAGCTAAAAATATAAGATAGATAGAAGAATCACATTGCAGGTTGTTAAAGTTTGCAGGGAAAAAATCAATCACTTCTAGAGCTCAAGTATTATATTTGTAGGAAAGACCAGGAGAGAGAAAGTACTCAATAAAGAAGATGACAAAATCATCATTGGTAACTGTTTCTGAAAGTTTGTTCAGCTGCAGCATTAGTGTAAATTTTCACAAATTTCTCATTATGAAGGTACTTATAGTAAGTTTCATAGTTTTTACCAGGAAAGATCATGTTCGTGCTGTTTGGACGGGGCAGGCGGAAGGTGGATATTATCAACAATGATCTCAGGAGGATGAACTTTTGCCTTATGAGCATACTCCTCCTTTGCTGAGTGCAAGACAGACTCCACAAAGTGTACATCAGTTTTACGGCAGCGCAATAAAAGAGATGGCTCTTTAAGCCTCAGCAAACTCTGAAATGCAAAAGTATATTATGAGAAATGGCATATTTCAATATTAAATTTAATCATGACAAGGGCAAGGTAAACTTAATTACTACTTGATCCCATCAAAATATGAATTATCAATACAACTAGAGTTATAAATAGCTTTGTAGGTTGCTGTCAGATGGAAACTGGATGTAAAAAATGAAAGTCCTTTAAGGAAAAGGAAGGATATTCAAATATTCATGTTGCATTCAGCTTCCAGAGAGTTTCACATTCATACCTCATAGCTAAATTCACTGCTATGGCGAAACAATTATTCTTTTAATGAAATTGCAAGGAATTCACCTTTTAGAATATTGATCCATTTATAAATGCTGAAACCTACCTTACACTTAAGATAGTTTTGTGAACCTATCTACTAAAGTTTTAGATGGAAAGCTGCCTAATTTTACCATAGAAGCCAATATCATATATTCAGGACTCAGCTTACACAACCTGAACAATAAGTTCCTTCAGAAGATGCTCATAGTTTTGGTGGTGATGGCCAACATTCAAAAGCTCCTTCGCTGCAGCCTCCTTCATGGAATTGACCAAATCATCCTGAGCCTGAAGAACCTTGATCCTAGAAGCATTCAGTTGCATCGAGTACTCACTGCAAGATACAATTTGCACAGAGATTATATCACTGATGCACTAGACATCCACAACAGTGTAGCTAATATTATACACATTTTACAAATTTTACTACTACGATTTGAATAACACCACCCAAAATCAATACTAAAGGAATATGGAGTTAAATTCATGAGTAGTAAAAACTCTGAAAATCAGTCAACCATGACAAGCAGGAGAATTGATTCAAAGATAGTCAATTCACATCACTGAATTCAGATCTCCAATTTAATCGGGGAACGACATAACCCAAAATATTCTCCCAATCACTTCAGTGGATCAGCACTAACTACACAATACAGAGTAAGCTATCAATCTATCAACAGCATAATCATAGTCCATTGACTAAATCCTCAACAAATTAGCTAGAAGATAGTTGATTTTCCCAAACAACAACAATTCACAAGACGCTAAGAGGGGGTAAAAAAACAAGGAATTAAACATACATTTTCTTGCGGACGTCAACTTGTTTCTCTTTGCGCTCATACTCTTGTCTGATCTTCTTCTTCTCTGCTTCCACTAGCTGCAACTTCTCGATGTTGAATTCCTACGCAAACAACAAATCGATCAACCTCACAACTTCAAAAACACTATAGCGCAATACTGAATTCGACGATCGAAGATTAGAGAGAAACCATACTTCCTCGGCGGAGACAGAGATCTCGTTACCCTTCTCCTCAGCTTCTTGGCGGATGAAGCGGACCATCTGCTGGATCTGCTTCGATACATCGGCATCGTTCATCATTGGAAGCGGATCGGGACGACGATTGGGTTACAGTACAACTATTTCTGCAGAGAGTACTGCACTGGAGCTCTTGATTGATTGGGGATGAATGAAGATGACAGGTATGCAATTTTTTTTTAATAATTATTGAGTAATGTGATATTGTGATGCACGATTGTCTAATTTTTTGTTATTACTTATTCCCCCCAATATTTCTTGAGTTTTCAATGATGCCCTTTAACTTATATAAAATAACATTTATTGTTTACTTATTTTCAATTTTGGCTTTTGTGTTTAAAATCCAAACATAGACAAAAATAAATCAATTAATTCTAAGCACGTTTATTATGGAAGTGTGGATAATTTATCCTAGATTGCATTTTGGACATCATTTATGATTTGGATAGCTTTAGCTATCAAATCCTTCATTTACTTGTTGGATACGAGTCATGACAAAATTTCCTAAGCAAAACATCATATGTTTCCTTCTCTTGATAAAGAATGTGATATTTATAAAATGATAATTTTAACTTTGTGCTTTATTTAAGATTTTCCTCAATTAAAAAATAATAATAATAATAATAATAGAAGCAGGGGAACAACTTCTTTCAAAATTAGGGCTCGATTTTCTCATAAGCAGCAAATTCGATAACTTAATTCAGTAAGATCCTTATAATTTTTAAATGTATTGTTGATGAAAATCACGTACCTAACGCAAGTTTTGTTTATGGAATTAGTTTGCACATATTGTTGGTGTAGATTTGTTTGTAGATGTTTATGTTTAAAATAACCCACAAATTGTGTATTGATTATTGCATACAAATAACTTATTTTTAAGTTGTGTATAAATGTCGATGTGAATTCATATTATTCATTAATTGTAGGGATTTAGAAAAGAAGATAGGTTAAAATGTAATCATAGTTTAATAAAAATATATAAAATCATCTTTTCATATCAATCAATATTAATGAGTGTGTACATTATGTTTGGGGATCTTCCAGATATATTTTGCATACACCAAGAAGAGTGTTTTTTTATCTAATTCCTAGGAATCAATGGAAAAATTTATACTATTTTCTTTTAATTTTTCTTCACAAAAACTCATGTAAGACGGTCTCACGGATAGTTTCCGTGAGACGGAGCCCCATCATCACAAACAACAATAAGATTTGGGTGGTGAGTAATTGGATTGTAGGTTGACCTATCTCACATAATGTATTAAAATTTCGTTAGATGGTCTCACAAAAGACTTACTCATTTTTCTTTGTTCTTCTTGGTGCAGAATCCATGTTCTATCATCTACAACTGTTATTTTGATTGTGGGAGTTGCAGAATTTAACAATTGGTATCAGTTACTGCTAAAAAGTTATCTATAAATTGTTTGTAAATATATATATATATATATATATATATAGTGGGCTTTGTTAGGGACTATTACAAAACAGGTTCTGAATGAAACCACCACAATTTCTGTGAAATGTGAAATATAACACAATTTCAAATAGATATGGTCACTGCTACTGTGCTACATGAGTCTTGAGAGAAAAAACAAAAAAATGGTGTATAAATAATAGACATTTAGAAATATTTAAAAAAAAAAAAAAAGAAAGGTAGAAGAAAAAACATCTAGAACGTACAAAATTCCCTCTCGCAAATGCACAAATGTCATCTTATAAAGCACCTTAGCAATATCTAACCACAAAGCTAAAACCATATAAATATACATCACGATTGTTTCTTCAAACGTAGCATATATAATCTGCAATTATTGACTCTCTCTCTCTCTCTCTCTCTCTCTCTCTCTCTCTCTCTCTCTCAGTATGCCTGTATAGAAGAATAACTGACAGGACTACTATGGCTTTTAAGTTAGTTCCACAAAAAAATTAAATTGCCCAATAACAATTAACTTAAAAATCTAATTCTACAAGAAAACTTGGTATGTTTCCAAAAAGTGGTTTTGTTAGTATACTATCAGCATTCTATACGAACTGCCCCATTCATCGATGAAACGAACCTGGGTTTCCGATTTACTTTCTCCAAGCACTGAATAACATCTCCAACCTGGAAATCACCGTAATCTTTGAGCACGAGTCCACATTCATTCCCTTTGCCTACCGCCTGCACATCCTGCTGTTTCCGCTTCAGAGATGCACAATGGCCTTCAAAAACGATGTCCCCGCTCCGAAGAAGTCTCAGCATTGCTGACTTTGTGAGACGGCCATCTATAACCTTACACCCTGCAATTTTTATATCCACTTCGTCGGTTTTCTTACCCTTGATTTCGAATATGGAGAGCACCTGAGCTTCCCCAGCAACCTTGGTCTCAAGGGTTCCAGGGGCCTTTTCAACAATTAACTCACCGATATCCTCCAAAAGATGGTAGATCACACGGTGTAGTTTCATCTGCAATATATGTTGTAGCTGAAGTCAGTAACATACTAGCTGCTTCTAACCATTTCCTATTTTATAAGCTGTAATGTTCCAAAAGCATAAATCAGAGTGACATTATCGTACCTTTACATTGGCTTGAGCAGCTGAGAGAGCGGTCACAGCAGAAGGGTCGCGCACATTGAATCCAACGATGCATGCATCACAAGCGTGTGCCATATCAACATCTGACTGCGAAACAGGCCCAACTCCTGCGTATATAATCTTCACGGAAACCTAGAAAAAGAATCGAAGGTTGGGAATGAGGAAGAGATATTTGAAGCATAAGAAGATTGTAGTTGAAGAATTAAGGCAACCTGTGGACTGTTCAAACTTTTCAATGCATCGCTGACTGCTTGGACAGTGCCTTGCACATCTGCTTTCACGATAAGGGGAACTTCAACTCTCTTAGATCGGTGGTCTTCATCCTCGTCCTCTTGATCTTCTGATATTTTTTGCATCTCCTCCTCAAGTTTTTGCCTCTCGTTTTCCATTTTCAAGAGTCTATCCTTCTCATGTTTCTTTTTCCTTCCTTCACTTAGTATT
Source organism: Scutellaria minor (assembly GCA_954870855.1). NCBI lineage: Eukaryota > Viridiplantae > Streptophyta > Magnoliopsida > Lamiales > Lamiaceae > Scutellaria > Scutellaria minor. The sequence goes on from OX940729.1 coordinate 11,175,278, forward strand.
CTTGCTCTTTCCTCAGATTCAACAACAACAATGTCATCACCAGCCATTGGGAGCCCCTTTAAACCTTCAATCTCGACCGGCATAGCAGGTGTAGCCTGTGATATTGTTTTCCTCGCCATGTCCCTTATGCACCTAATTCTTCCCCACTCAGTACCTACAACAATATGCTGTCCACAAACCAGGGTTCCTGCCTTCACAATTGCAGTAGCCAACGGACCACGGCCCTTATCAACCCTAGCCTCTACGACATAAGCTTGAGCAGCTCCATCAATGGGTGCTTTAAGATCCATCATCTCAGACTGGAGCAGCAAAGCATCCTCCAACAAATCCAGCCCAGTTTTCTTTACTGCAGAAACTTCAACAACCTGGACATCTCCGCCCATCTCCTCCAATAGCAACCCTTCAGATGCGAGCTGGATTTTTACTCTTTCAGGGTTTGCATCTGGTTTGTCACACTTGTTAATTGCAACAACAACCGGGAGATTAGCTGCTTTTGCATGAGCCATGGCTTCGAGGGTTTGAGGCATCACACCATCGTCTGCGGCCACCACAAGCACTACTACATCTGTAACTGCTGCACCTCTGGCTCGCATTGCACTAAAGGCAGCATGGCCTGGAGTGTCGAGGAAAGTGATGAATGCCCCTGATTGCATGCCAACAACAAATGCACCTAGATGTTGGGTTATGCCTCCAGCTTCTTTAGCAGCCAAGGATGTTTGACGGAGAGCATCCAATAGAGATGTCTTGCCATGGTCAACATGACCCATAACAGTGACAACTGGAGGGCGTGGTAACATTTGAACACCTTCATCTGCGTGCAGCCTACGGACATTGACCCCAACTTCCTAAAGACATTAAAATACCTGATTATAACTTATGACAGCAAAAGATGACATATTAGAGCATGTAAAACAAGAAACAATGAGAATCGGTTCGAGTTTTACTTTCATCTCTTTGACTTTACTGTGTGTGTGAGTGAGTGAGTGAGTGAGTGAGAGTAATTTCAACTTTTAGTAAGGATTTATTAACGTTGGCAGTAGAGGTCTTAATATAATAGTGATGACTCATTCCACTTGCAATACAATAGTTTTTTTTTTTTTTCTCACAGGGACTTTCCCATAGAAGATCTTTAAACCAGGGTGCCTATTTTTTCTTTGTTACTCATCAAATAAGAATCAATTAGAAGTCAGATCATGACATTCCAATTCAAGGGAGTACCATAGCAACCAACTCTGCTATGTCAATGCTGAGGGCATCGAACTCTGAATCAGCTCTATCACCAACATTAGCAATAATAGATTGAATGGTAGCTGTAGATTCTCCACAACGTTTGGCCATCTCTAGAACAGTCATACCCTCAAATATTTCAATTGTTTTATCTGGCAATGACTTTGCCGCTCTTCTCAGTTTTGGAGGCACATAAGGGGTTTCGACCGGAGCTTCAGTCTCTTTCTTTCTCTTTGAGAACTTTCCATGATTAAAATTTTTCCCTTTATTGGAGCTCTTCAGATCCAATGATTCATCATCCCTTCTCCTAGCCAGAAGTTCTGGGCTGGAATGGAAACACCTAAAAGGAATATTCTAGCATCACACTGACAACTCAACATAACGTAGAGAAATAACCTGACTTGACTATCAGGCATGCAAATCCAAAAAAAAAAAAAAAGAAAAACAAAAGATGTGCTAGTTCCTAAATTAGCAATCAAGGAGGCTCCATAAAATGATGTACTTACAGATTATGAGTGATGAAACACTGCAAAATTTCGCAAGTGAAAATTTAAGGAGCACAAGTAATGGAGAGGTGATAGTCGGTCTTTTACATCAATTACTCCCAAGATACTACACCCACATTCTTTAAAATTTAAGGAGCACAAGTAATGGAGAGGTAAAAGTTTTACCAACACTGTAAGGCATCCTCTAAGCATTCAAATGCCATTATGACATTTCAAAAAGATTATAACATCACCCAGAACACCCTCTACCAGAAAAGAGTGGACTTTGGAGTTCCAATACAAAAACAGAACTCATGTAATCTTGGATGAGCAAGGCTTGTGATCTTTGATAATACAATCAATCACTTGAACAGACAATTATGGTATCATTTCTTCCAGCTGACATGGAAAATTTGAAGGTATGGAAGAAGCATTCACAGATCTAAATGTAACATACAACTATGACCTCTCAATTTACACAGAGGCACAATGATGAAATGCAATACTAAAGAGGTAAATTGTTTATCAAGAATCCATGCTTTACAGATTAGTCAACTCAACATAGATGCACATTATGAAATAACGCTGAATTACCTAATAAAGCACTGTTTTTCTGAAAAAGCGAGAACTTTATCAGCAGCTACAAATGCTCCACTATGGCAACATCCTGAAATCCAACACAAAAGGTAATCAAATAACAAGGTGTCTTCAATAATTGTCTTACAACCAACTAGAATTGACTGATATTAATCAGATTCTCTAACTGCAAAACCCAAACCTTATTGAAAAGCTATCAGATAAATATCAGGATAAAATACATATCATAAGAAATTACAGAAGAACACAAAAAACATGTATTCACAAATGAAACATGACGCTTTTACAGAGCTATCAGACTAAGTTAAAGAACATCAACATTAAACTGAAAAAGAGGGCATAATTATTAAAAATTATCAAATATGTGCAATCAAAATCAGCAGATAACTATCTTTTTTACCGTGCAAATGCCTGATCGAAACAGATAGCGCCATGGCAGAATCTTGAACTTCACATTTCGGAACTGATGAAACTGAACATTTAGATGCTGCTGTCAATGCTTTGGTAAGACTTGCAGAAATTCCCTGCAATACCAAACCAAAACTGAATTCTCTATCCTTTCTTTTACCAAATAAGAATAACCAAATATTGCATATTTAGAAGGGAAAGATGAATCTGATGCTGCTCACAAATACAACTGGATAATGAAAAGGAGAATTTCAAGTGACAATAAAAAAAAAAATTAGGGCAAAAATATTGACTATTCAATAATATTGGGGAATTGAGAGAAAGAATGCGAGAGCGAGAGAGGGAGAGAAAACTAACCTTTCTTCCTATAGCTCTCCACGCCATTCACAAGAACGTCAATACTAACAGTTCAGTCTCAGAAGGTCATCAAAGTGGGCGAATATCTCTGTAGTAGGCTTTGAGTCGAGTATTAGTTGCAGAGAGATAATGGTGTAGTTGACGATCGAAGGAAGGTGGCTTCACGGCGGCGGTGACCGACAAGATTGCCGTGGCGGCGGAGACGGAAGCGGGAAAGGGATCCGCTTTTATCTTCTTCGTTCTGTGTTTCACGTGTTTTCCAACTACATTCATTCATTCATACTGTATTTAAAAAATAATAATAATAATCATTCACCTTTTCTTAAAAATATAAATAAATTTGATCAAAATCAAATATATTGTACGATTCATCTCACTTAAAATTATACAATACATCGTTTTTACATTTTACCAGCCAATTTTTCTTTTATTGCAAAGCCCATTAAATGACTCTTTGCATTATCAACTCTCATACTTCAGCAAAAAGAACCTTGTGAAAGAAAAATCTATTTTATTCAAAAATATTAAAATTAATGTTCAACTTAAATTTCTTCAATCAAAGGATAATCTAAATCTAGGGATTTCCCAATCATTTTACTTAAATTGGAGGAAAGTAAAGTAAATGGCTATGGAGATTTGCTTTAATCCTCCATTACCACAACTGAGATATATACTAGTACTAGTATAGGGCCCGTGTAATACACGAGATTTAATTAAAAAAAAATTAAATTTAGTGAAATTAAAAAAATTTAAATATCATTTACACAACAAAATTAAATTTATGATTTGTGCAATATATATCGTCTAATTTAACATTAAATATAATAAAATATGATCAAATAATTATTTAATTGTTAAAATATGTGTTGCATTTGTAGATAATCATTTAAACAAATTATTATTATTTTGAAAAAAATATACATTGCTATATCTATTATGTTATTCAACTCACCCACCATTTTTTTTTAGTTTGCTCTTTATTGTTTACATTTGTAACAACCCTCAACTTTTATTTTCAATTAAAATGAAAGCCAAAATTTCACAAATAAATTCCATAGTTTATTTTAAAGCATATATTTAAAAAATTATTTGATTTCAATAATTAATAAGTTTGAATAATAATTTTCAAGCCGCCCACCTTTATTTTAGTTTTTTTTTTCTTTTGTATCTATTTATATTTTTTCTTTACATTTTTAAATTTAACAAATTTCAAATATATAATAATATCTATCATTGAACTCTAGCATATGTTATTTTGATAAATCTAATTAATATTTTTATATTTTTTATTATTTAGTAATAATAATAAGTCTTATCAACATTAAATTTGTAGCAATTAATTAGCATATTTAATATAAAAACATTGTAGGCTTGTCATGTGGCACTTTGGTCTTACTTTTATATATATAAAGATGGCTTATATGGCTTTTGATTTCGCTATTGTGCGCACAACATGATTCCACCCTTTGATTGCATCCAGATATTTGGGCTGCTTTAAGCCCATAAAAGCCGATGGGTAGATATGGGCCTTTTAGTTGGACTTAAGCCCAAACTCCATAGAAAACTTGCTTATAGTTTGAAACTAGACGGGATTTTAAAAAATTAATTTAAACTTATTTATATAGAAAAAATAAATTTATGATTTTGTAAAATACATATCACCTAATCTAACATTAAATATAATATAATATGATTAATAAATTATTTAATTGTTGGAATGTATTTAAGTTTGTAAAGCAATATAAATAATTTTTTTTTATTATTTTGAAATTTAAAAAAAAAAAAAAATATATATATATATATTGCTACATTTATTGTATTATTCAACATTTTCAATAATTTTTTAGTTTCATTTTTCATTGTTAAAGTAAGGTATAATTCTTGAATTTATTTTAAATTAAATGATAAATTAATAAGAGTTAAAATTTCCAAATAAATTTCATAATTTATTTAAGACATATATTCACAAAAATATATTTAATTTCATTAATTAATAAATTAGAACAATTTTTTTTAATCAATCCATCTTCATTTTTTTATTTGTTTCCTTTTATTTATTTGTTTTTTTTTTTTGTCAAACTTTTTAAAATTAACTAATTTCATATATATATATATATATATAAATAATTTTTATATTCAAAGTATAGCATATGGTATTATAAAAAATCTAACTAAAATTCTTTGGTAATGTTTCAAATAGACATTAATTTAAAGTCATTAATTGACCATATTAATAGCTATTGCATTTAAATTTTCATTTATTAAAAAGTTTATTTTAAAAAATTATTAATATAAGAAAAATTGTGGATTTGACCACATGCCACATGGTTAGGGGGTGGGAATAGGTTAGGTCAAGCTAAACTTCTTGTTGGTCGGTTTAGGCCTAGAATGTAAATATTAGACATAAGTCTGGCCTATTTGATGTGAAATACTTTATTTGTGGATAAATCTGGTCTAAAATTTATCAAAAGTCTATTAAGAGCCTACAAAATTATCTAGTATAAGTTTTTTTTCAAAAACCATTTATGTTTAGAGAATTACACTGAAAAACATGAAAACAATATAAAATATAAAAAATATAGAACATAAATTAAACTACATTTATATACAACTATATTTATATTTTATATAAATATTTTAAATAGACTGGTCTGTTAGGCATATTAAGCTTTTTTTAAGGTCCGAGTCTAGCCTATATTCATAAATAGGCTTGATAAAAAAGTCTTAGTATGACTCGTTTACTAAAGAGGTTGGGCTGAGTTAGGCCAATAATAGACTAGACCATAGACTTCTGTCGAGTAGCTTGAACTATTCCACCATGGCTCATTTACACGTGCTCATCGTTTTATATGTAAAAAGATAGTTTAACATAGCTACATTAAATGATTATATCCTTATCAAAAAGTTTAAAGCTTAAGTGTCATTTTTGTTATGAAAACTATAGGTATAAAACAAATAATAAAATATGGGTTTGATAAAGCTTTATAAAAACAGTGATTACAAAATAAATCAACTTAAAAACTGCCGAAACCGCACCAAACAATTCCAACCGGCATATAACACAGCACACTTTATTTTTATTTTAAAAATGCAACTTTAACTTTCCTATTAATCGAACCATACTCACAAATCAGTAATCACAATCCAATTCGAAAAACAAAAACAAAAACAAAAAAAAAAAATTGGGGCAAAAATTGTTAAACCTTATTGTGATCATCCCTAATAGAAGAAATGATCTTAATCTCTATAAACTTATAAAAACAAGATAATACCAAACAAATCTAGTGGTGAGTATTGGATTTTTAGTGTGAATGTGGTCTAAGTTCCTTTTCAATGTCAAGATCTTACAATCAAAGAAATGTTTCTCCATTAATTAATATTGGTGAACTTGAAAGTAGAATCAATCAACAATCAAGTCAAGTGGGCTTCATTCAGTTCGGTAATTCAGTTTATATATTTTTCATTATCATCTATTTTACAGATTAATCAGTTTCACCTCTCTAGTTTTGTTGGAATGAAATTCCCAAACCTCCAATTAAGTATTGAAATTATGTTTGTTTCAAATATCAACTACTACTTGAAACTTCCCAAATGTATCCATAAATAATATTTAAAACTAAAATTAAGTTTTGATTTGTACTAAAATATGTATGCATATCCACGATGATGGACCCTTGATTTTTTGTGGATAATATACGGTTAGGTGTATTGAAAAAATGCACAATTACGGGGTTAAGTTGAGGCAAGAGCTAGACTCTTTCTCCGTAAGACGATATTATCCCGTATCCAAGTGCTCATGGTTAACGGCAATCGTCCCCAAAATACGACGACTTCGAGCTTAAGGATTACAGCACAAAAAATCAAAAGATATCGGCGAACTTACTCGATACTCGAGACTTTCTTAATAATGACTTGTGAAAAAAAAAATTCTAATGCTTTTTGATTTCTGTGTGATTTTCTGAATGAATTTCTGAATCAAGAAATGAAATGGGGGCCTCCTATTTATAGGAGTAAGGAGATGTGTCATTTCCCACAATGGATACCACCCTTGGACCCAAGAGGTATGTTCACACCTCTTCACAAGGGTCAAATCATTTGGACCCAAGGGTCACACCACTTGGTCACACCCCTTCACATCTAGCTCGGTCCGAACCCGGACCGGCCCGGTCCGACGATCGGACTCGTGACCCAACCGAACCTGAACTGTGACCCAATCCGGTTCGGCAACCCGATCCGGTCCGGTTTGGACCCAACCCGAGTGCGACGGTGCCACGTTCGGTTCGGATGGTGCATGTGTGCTTAGCCAACTAGGTCCAAAAAATGGCACTAGGTTCCACTATAAGGGAGCACACATGATTATCTCTTATACATGTGCTCCCATTAATAAAGTGAACCTTTTTCCACCAATTTTCCAATGTGGGACAACATTCATCTTTCTCCCATTTTTCTTCACAAGAAGGATCCAAGTTGCCAACTTTGTGTATTAATTTCTCATTCACCCGAAATTGGAAATTCGAAAGTAAATACACTACATTTATCTACACGGAACGTAGATTCCGATTTAGCAACTTATTTCTATTTATTTAAAATAGAATCAACATTAAAAATTGGTCAAAACCAACCTTCTCTTCCAATTTCCAACAATCCCCCACATGAATGATGAAATTAATGCATGCATAAATGCAGACACCTAAGAAAGTCCCGATGAACCATTATTACATCAGGATAGATAGCTTCCGGTTTTGAATCTTCCCTAGTGGAGTATTATCGGATATACTGGCGATTTGGTGTGCACGATGCCTTGAACCCCTCCACCATTTGTGTATACCAAGACAATAATACCCACACAATAATAGTTCTGATATTTTTCAATTCTCACATTGTGTCCATTTCAGCCATGGACCATATCTCGGATTCATGAGTGTTCTCCATTCTTTGGAATTGAAGCGACCACACTTCTCACTCATATAGGTGATCTCCCATAAAGAGTATCCTGTCATACCCCACTTTTAAAAACTATAGGAATCATTAAAAGCATTCGAAATGCTTACCCTTACCACACTGCACAGGTTCTGCACTTGGACAGCCTCAAGAATGGAGCATTGGATAAATTCCAAGTGCTTATCTAGACTTAGATCATAACTTAGTTGTCTTATTGAACTAAGTTTGTGGGATCCTCCACGCTTCATGGTTAAGTTACCACTATGACGTCTGTAATGTGTGGTTTTTCAACCCCATTCCCCTCACTGCACTATACATCAGATCTCTGTTAATACCTTTTGTTAGTGGATCCACAATATTTTCCTTAGACTTCACATAGTCAATGGAAATTATACCACCAGAGATCAGTTGTCTCACGGTATTATGTCTCCGACGAATATGACGAGACTTACCGTTGTACATACTATTCTGTGCCCTCCCAATTACCGACATGTTGTCGCAATGTATCTGTAACGCCCCGAAATCTTTTCGTTCAAAATATCAGAGTTTTTCGTTTTTGGGCGTTAAGAAAGAAAGGGGAAGAAGACGAGCTTGATATAAAATAGAAAGAAAATGAGAGGATAAGAAGCAGAACACTTGGAACATCGGATACAACCGATAAAAGGAGTTTAAAACATACGCAGCGGAAAAACACCATCAGGATCTCATACAAGAAGGAGAAATCCAGTTTTCTTATACAAACGGATAACAACATTAAGAGATAAAATCGGACCAAGGACACAGCTGATAGGGCACCTCTCTCTCTACGCGTCAGGATTCCCTTCTTTGCCTGTAGTGTGAGTACAGAATATGGGTGAGTGCGTTGAATACACTCGTGGGGATACTTTCCAACTTTTATCAGTTATTAGGTGAGCACAACAATCCAACATATAGTAGTTCGGCAAGTAGTCACAGCATATAAAATGCATAGCACACAATGTAAAACACACGGCTCTAAGAGCACTCGACTATACCCGTTGCATATCTAACATATGGTGCTTTTTACGGGCCACCAGTCCATCCCTAACATGACGTATGGTGCTTTTTACGGGCCACCAGTCCATCCCTATCATGACTTATGACATCCGTCCACATTCATCGTATCATAAACTATGCATGAATACAGTAATCACATCATATAATCACAGCATATAGAGTTCAATTATCAAATATGAAAAACAGTAACATATTGAGTTTAGAAGTTACCCCCACACACGACATATAATCACAACATTTAGTATTTCTCAATCATGCTTGGAATAGGGAAAACTGTAACCAGATAAAGGTTTAGAATGTACCCCCACCTTGTTCGGTGGTTACCACGTGAACAACGAGTACCGACGGATCAGATTTTCCAAGCAAGTACCAACGATCCCGTATCTCGGATCTCGTGTCTCAAATCCCATGTCTGAAATCCCGTATCTCGATATTCAATCCAACTGATAGCCTACATATATAACGGTGTTCTTAGATCTTTAACATTGCATAATTAAAGTTATAACAGACTCCGGTGGAGAAATGATCGTTAAACGCGCGTCGGATCTAGAGCTCTAAAGATCGGAGTTGAAGAAACGAGAGTGGATATCTAATCCATATGGCTGAGATGATAGAGAATGAAATAAGGATCACAACGCAAAAAGAATGAGCTCAATCGGAGTTCAAACGAGCTCAAACGGAGCATTTTAAGGTTAGGGGTAAAACGGTAATTTTGGTCAAAGGGTTGACTTTGACCGGGCCCACGACCCTCGGTCAATGACGTCTCGTCGGCCATGACTCGAAACGGATGAATGATGGAAAGAAAACGAGGTTCGGATCGAAAACACGACGTCGGGTGCGCGTCGGCACCCGACGGGTGCGCATGGGCGCGCACGGTGCGCGCGGCTTCCCGACACCCGACGGCTGCCGAGTTTTCTCGGCAGCTGCTTTTCCCGGCGCACGCCTGGTCGAGTTTTCTCGGCCAGATCCTTCCCAGGTCGCCAACACCTAGGCTGCTCGACCAGCCACCTTCCCGGCGCCACCCGGCGCGGTGGCGCCGCCCTACGCCGCCGACGACTACCTTGCCGGAATCCTTGCACCGCCGGCTACCACCTCCGGCCGTCCATTGCCGGATTCCGGCGGTGAATAGTGCCCGGAATCTCGCCGCAAAACCCTTCGATACCCTATTTTTCCCAGATTTTCAACCCCAACCAAAACTCCGGCCGGCGACCTCCCGTCGCCGGCGACCACTCCCAGTACCTCCGCCGGCGACTCCCCGTCGCCGGCAACCCATTCCGGCCAAGCCCAACCACCATCACAGCCTTTACACCCTCTTGCATAAACACACACACACTTACGTATACACACACACACACCGATCTTCCCAGCTCCGGCCGGCGGCCTCCTGCCGCCGGCGACCACCACTCATCACTCTCACCTTGGCCGGCGACCCCTAGTCGCCGGCCACCACCACCGCCGAGCACACACACACACACAGCAAGATACACACACACGCAGACATATATATATGTACACACACACCCCACTGTTTCAGCTTGGCCGGCGGCCACCTGCCGCCGGCCACCACCCCTTGGCACTCGCCGGCGACCTCCCGTCGCCGGCCCATCATCCCCTCACGACGGCGCCACCCGGCGCCGCCCACAACAGCCACCACAGCAACACACACTAACACACATATATATAACACACACATGCACGTATACATACACCAGCCACTGTTCTGCTCCGGCGCCGCCACCCACGGCGGCGCCGGCCCTCCGGCAGCTCCTCCACGTCCCCAGGTGGTCCTCCAGTGGTTGCTCCGGCGAGAGAGAGTGAGAAAAACGAAGAGAGAGAAAGAGAGGATCAAGAGTTAGGGTTAGGGTTCAAGAGGCTGTTTTTCGCCGTTTTCCGGCGAACGAGAAATCGGATTTGAAATCCGAGACCTATCCTAGATTCGTCTTATCGAGACGAACGTCGTGTGCGAAAATCGTCCGATTCCGACAACTTTGAATTTTTCGGCCACCGGCCGGCGGCGGCGGCGGCGGCGGTGGCCCGCCGGAGACAGAATCCCGGAAAAAGAAAGAGAGGAGAGAGGGACTTACTCGTTTTCGTCGCTTTCAGCTTGTTCGGCTCGTTCGGAGAAACGGTGAAAAATGAATCGGAGGAGCCTCTATTTATAGAATTCGGAAAACACTATTCACCGAAAATATCTCCGTTACTATTCATCCAAAATATCCCATCACTATTCATCGGTTGATTTTTCAACATTACTATTCACGTAAATATCTTCCGGTTTTCCGGATCTTCGGGTTTTGTCCTTTCCGTCGTCGTTCGAGCCACGGGTCTCCGATTGACCCCTAGTTCATTTCTATCTTCTCGTCTTTCCAAGACGCATCTTATGGTATGAAAATATTCTATATACCATGTCCATGAAAATTATCCATCTAAGTCACGCGTTAAACACGTATCTGAAACGCACGTAATAAATTAAACAGTCAAAGTAAACGCGCATACTTATTAAGTCATACGTTAAATATTTAATTTAATCAATTATGCTCGTTTTGATCCGGGGCGCTACAGTATCATCACTGGAGACACAGGTTTTATCCAATACAGAATGTCTTCTAAGAAATTCTTAAGCCACTCGTCTACTTCGCCGGCTTTATCTAGTGCTATAAACTCAGACTCCATCGTGGATCGAGCTATGCACATTTACTTAGAAGATTTCCAGGATACTGCTCCTCCACCTATAGTGAATATGTATCCACTTGTGGACTTGGAGTTAGTCATATTTGATATCCAATTGGCATCATTGTATCCCTCTAATACAGCAGGATATCTCGTATAAAGTATGTCATGGTTCATGGTATGTTTTAGATACCTTAGAACCCTTGTCAAAGTTATCCAGTGGTCCGACCCTGAATTACTCGTGAATCTACTAAGTTTGCTAACTGAGTATGCAATGTCGGGGCGTGTACAGTTTGTGAGATACATCAAGCTACCAATGACTCTTACATATTTCAGTTGAGGGTTACCTTTATTTTTGGCTAAATGTAGACTTAGATCAACCGGAGTTTTAGCCAAAGGTAAGTCCAAAGTCTCGAATTTATTAAGCACGTTCTCGACGTAATGAGATTGTGACAAGACAATTCCTTCAGATGTCCTAGAAATCTTTATTCCTAGTATGACATCCGCTAAACTCATATCCTTCATGTCAAAGTTACTCTTTAACATATTCTTAATTTTCACGATTGCATCATGGTTGTTACCCATGATCAACATGTCGTCTACATAAAGACAGACAATCACAAAATCATTTTGTGTTCCTATGACATATACACATTTATCATACTCATTGATTTTGAACCCATTTGACATCAACATTTTGTAAAATTTCTCATACCACTGCTTAGGTGCCTATTTCAGCCCATACAGTGATTTGACAAGTTTGCATACTTTATTCTCTTGTCCGAGTGCTACAATCCCCTCAAGTTGTTCCATATAAATCTCCTCGTCCAATTCCCCATTTAGGAAAACTGTCTTTACATCCATCTGATTTATTTCAAGATTGTACAGAACTGCAATAGCTATGAGCACTCGAATGGATGTGATTCTTGTGACAGGTGAGTAAGTGTCAAAGAAATCATATCATTCCTTTTGTCTGAACCCCTTTGCTACCAACCGAGCTTTGTATTTGTCGATTGATCCATTAGTCTTATATTTCCTTTTAAAGATCCACTTGTATCCTAAAGGTTTGCACCCCGGTGGAAGATCAACTAACTCTCATGCATGATTTTGCATGATGGACTCAATTTCACTATTGATAGCTTCCTTTCAGAGATGAACATCTGGGCTGGACAATGCTTCTTGAATTGTCCCGGGTTCAGTTTCTAACATGTAAGTTAGAAAATCCAGACCGGATGACTTTGTCACTCTAGGTCTCTTGCTGCGTCTCCGTTCATCTTCCTCTTGAGGATAACTTTGACTAGCTTCTTAAGTTCTCTTGTTAGAACTAATCTTTTTCCTTTCTTTATTCGGAAAGACATTCTCAAAGAACACTGTATTTCTCGACTCTATGATCATTCCTTCAGTCATGTCAAGAATTTTTGATTTGTGTACCAAGAATCGATATGCACTATTGTGATAAGCATATCCAATGAATATGCAATCAACAGTCTTGGATCCTATCTTCACCTGTTTAGGCTTGGGTACTTCTACTTTTGCTAGGCACCCCACACTTTCAGATAATAGTAAGAAGGCTTTCTTTCTTTCCATAACTCATACGGAGTCTTGTTCCTTTTTTTGTGTGGTAATTTATTTAGAATGTGATTTGCTGAAAGCACGGCTTTCCCCCATATGTTCTGGAGTAGGCCAGAGCTAAACAACATTACATTCATCATCTCTTTTAGAGATCTATTCTTGCGTTCTGCAACGCCATTTGACTGAGGTGAATATGGAGTCGTAGTTTGGTGAATAATCTCATGTTCTGTACAGAGCTCCTCAAATGGAGCTACATACTCCCCATCTCTGTCACTATGAATCATTTTGATTCTTCTATTGAGTTGATTCTCAACCTCACTCTTATAATTTTTGAAGGCCTTAAGAGCTTCCTCTTTTACTTTTAAAAGATACACATAAGAGTACCTTGTGCAGTCATCTATGAGCGTAATAAAATACTTCTTGCCCCCTCTAGTTTGCATAAATTTCAAATCACATATGTTTGTATGGATCAACTCTAGAGGTTCAGTACTTCGTTCCACTGAATGGAAAGGTGTTTTGGCCATCTTTGCCTCAACATATACTTCACACTTATTTTGTGAATCCATTTTCATTTTAGACAATAAATTCAAACTTACGAGCTTTCGCAATTTGTTTAAATTTACATGTCCTAATCTATCATGCCATAAATTAGAACTCTCAATTAAGTAAGAGGAATTAATTACTTTATTATCATCAGTCTGCTTAATATCGCGGTGTACAGTCATTACATTCAACTTAAAGAGCCCCTTCTCAAGGTAGCCCTTTCCAACAAATTACCAACCTTGGTCAGTACATATTTCCCAGCCTCAAACACTAATCTAAATCCAGCTTTGCTCAACAGCGAGCCAGAAACTAGATTCTTGTGAATGTTTGGGACATGCAGAACATCCATGAGCGTCAGCTCCTTCCCTGAGGTCATCTTAGTATTACTTGTCCCAATCCAACCACGTTGGAGGTTGCTGAATTTTCCATATATAGCTTCCTGCTAGTGATTAGCATGTAGGTTGAGAACATCTCCCTATCGGAGCATATATGACGCGTAGCTCCAATATCCACCCACCAATCTCTCAGATTGTCCACCAAGTTGGCTTCAAATACGACAGCTGATAGGTCGAGCTCCGTCATGTTTACAGGTACATCCTCCTCAGCAAGGTTGGCTTGACCTTGATTGCCCTTCTTTGGTTGTCGGCAATCTCTAGCAAAGTGTCCAGACTTTCTACAGTTATAGCAGTTTCCTTTGACTTTCTTCTTAGGTTCCTGTTTAGACTGTGAGTTGCCCGACCCCTTCCTCTTGTTGCTAGGATGTGTTTCGACCAGGTTCACTTTTGTCTCTATTGATGCCCTGCTGCTTTTGACTTCGAATTTTCAGTTATCTTTCTCGATCCTTAGTCTCACAATCAGGTCCTTAAGCCCCATTTCTTTTCTCTTGTGCTTGAGGTAGTTCTTGAAATCTTTCCATAAAGACGGTAGCTTCTCAATAATAGCAGCTACTTGAAAAGACTCACTAAGTTGCATACCCTCAACATGTATGTCATGTAGGATCAGTTGCAACTCCCGAACTTGGTCTAAAACAGTCTTTGTATCGACCATTTTGAGATCCAAAAACTTGCCGACAATGAACTTTTTCATTCCAGCGTCCTCCGTCTTGTACTTCTTCTCCAAGGATTCCCATAACTCTTTTACGGTCTTAGTAATAGCATAGACATTATATAGGGAGTCGTCTAGCCCATTTAGAATATAGTTCCTACATAAGAAATTGTGATTTCATGCATCTAGTGCGGTGCACATTTGTTGATCTGTTTCATCATCGGCCACTGTAAACGGGTCTTCTTGGATGAACCTTGCAAGACTGAGGGTCGTCAGGTAGAACAACATCTTCTATTACCACTTTTTGAACTCACTTCTATCAAATTTTGGCGGTTTTTCGGCGAAAACTAGTGCGGAAGATGTGGATGCCATCTCTTCAATACACTAAATATCATATTATGATTGTTGGATACTATACAGTTAGGTATATTGAAAAGATATACAATTACGGGGTTAAGTCGAGGTAAGAGCTAGACTTTTTCTCCGTAAGACGATATTGCCCCGTATCCAAGTGGTCACGGTTAACAGCAATCGTCCCCAAGATACAACGACTTCGAGATTAAGGATTACAACACAACAACCCAAAAGCTATTGGCGAACTTACTCGATACTTGAGACTTTCTTAATAATGACTATTGTGAAAAAAAAATTCTAATGTTTTTTGATTTCTGCGTGATTTTCTGAATGAATTTCTGAATCAAGAAATGAAATGGGGGGCCTCCTATTTATAGGAGTAAGAAGATGTGTCCTTTCCCACAATGGATACCACCCTTGGACCCAAGAGGTATGTTCACACCTCTTCACAAGGGTCAAATCGTTTGGACCCAAGGGTCATACCACTTGGTCATACCCTTTCATACCCAAGGGTCACACCACTTGGTTACACCCCTTTACACCTTGCTCGGTCCGAACCCGGACCGGCCCGGCCTAACGACCGGACTTGACCCATGACCCGACCCGACCCTGTCCGACGGCCCGACCCGAATCGGTTTGAACCCAATTCGAATCGGTTCGAACCCGATCTGGTCCGGTCCGGACCCAACCCGAGTGCGATGGTACCACTTGCGGTTCGGATGATGCGTGTATGCTTAGCGCACTAGGTTCAAAAAATGGCACTAGGTTTGGCAACCCGATCCAGTCCGATCTAGACCCAACCCGAGTGCGACGGTGCCACGTGCGGTTCGGATGGTGCATGTGTGCTTAGCCAACTAGGTCCAAAAAATGGCACTAGGTTCCACCATAAGGGAGCACACATGATTATCTCTTATACATGTGCTCCTATTAATAAAGTGAAACTTTTTCCACCAATTTTCCAATGTGGGACAACATTCATCTTTCTCCCATTTTTCTTCACAAGAAGGATCCAAGTTGCCAACTTTGTGTATTAATATCTCATTCACCCGAAATTGGAAATTCGAAAGTAAATACACTACATTCATCTACACGGAACGTAGATTCCGATTTAACAACTTATTTCCATTTATTTAAAATGAAATCAACATTAAAAATTGGTCAAAGATTGGTCAAAACCAACCTTCTCTTCCAATTTCCAACATTTTTATCAAAGGGACCTACTAATTAAAAAAACAATATACAACAATTATAAAAGTAAAACATCATAAATTAATTACAATCATAATAAAAACTTAATATATTACATTATAAAATAACATCTAAAATTAATAACTCAAATACATCTCACCATGCATAACAACGGTTGATTTTGGGAATTGGGAACGCAGCAGCCAGAACTATGCAGAAGTTAGATGAATCTGCATGCTAATTCACACACACACACAAATATATATATATATATATCTTATTAAAAGTTATTAAAATGTGAAATATCTAAAATGTCAATAGTTATTTTTAGAATTTGAGGGGAACCAATGTTATATTGGCCCATGACCATGAGTGGATCTGTCCATGTATATTGACAATAGTATCTTATAAACTAAGATTATCTTTATCAGTGACACTTACCCAACCCAACTCATAAATAAAATATTTATTTTTCTCTCTTCCATTTACATAATCCACAGCTCAGACTAATTTCAAATTTATTATATTTTATTAGTGATATCAACCCAATATTTTTTTCTTATTTTTTGTGAGATTTTTTTTATTATACTTAAAAGATGTAAAAAATAAATGAAAAATATTTAATATCTTAATTCCAAAATTATAATAATAAAGTTTTTTATCATATATTTAAAATAACATACAAACACAATAATTGAATCAAAATTACAATAATTAGAATACGAAATAGAAAAAAAAATCAAACTACAAATAGATGCATACTAAATTACAAATATAAACGATACAAATTATATATTTAACTATCAATGCCAATTTTTTGTCAAATATGCTTAATCAAGTCATTTTTAAGAGCATTATGAGCTTCTCTATTGCGAAGTTGCTCTCTATTGTGCATATAAGTAGACAAGTTTGCAATGCGTTCAGTAGAGTATTGAAAATGTTGATCATCATCTTCTTCTTGTATTCTATTTCTTCTATTTATACATTCATCCATTAAAAATTATGTGGGATCATAATAGTTTTGGTATGTATCTCGTTCATCCTCTACTATCATATTGTGCATGATGATACAAACCATCATAAAATAATCATAAAGTCAGCATGTAGAAGTAATCATAAAGTGTGATAGAGACAATTGCTCTTGGACCCAAATAGATTGAGAGACAAGAATATGTGAAAGCTAGTAGCATACATATTCAATAATGCATGTTACACCAAATCATAAAGTGTGATATAGACAACTCACTATTGAGAGACAAATGCATGTGGAAGTTCTGAAAAGAATTCAACGTAGAATAGACAACACAATTAAATAAAATTACACAAATGAAAAAACTTAAAATACAATAATTGAAATGTTATAAAGTAAATTACATGAAAATAAAATATATTCATGCTCTTTCACTCTCTAAACACGATTATCATCAGATTGCGGTTCATCTCTTCATCTTCTGTGGATAAGTGATCTTTTGCCAATAATGTGTTCAACATTACTTCATCTTCATTTTCTTCCTTTGTTTCGTTTTTAGCTCCAATTCAATTCTAGTGTTTCCCAATTTGTTCAGTTTGTTCATTACTTCAACTTCATTATCTCTAGTGAGCCTCAATGCATGAATTTATGCAGCAACTTCATTAGTAGCAGAAGATTGTGACGACTTACCTTTTATTTTATTTTTCACCTTATCTCTACCTATAGGATGAGTAATAGTTGAACATCCACTATTTGAAGTTTTTGGATTGGACGGGATAAAATACTCCCCATCTTCACTAGTCATTGCTCTTTTGGAGCTTCCACCATTTTCTTCATTATCCTCTTCATTTTCAGGACGGAAACATGTTGAATCATGATCGAATTTTAATTCCCACTTGGGATGATTATTCATAATTTCATTAAATACATGCAAGTTTAGAAACTTACTGCCATTTGCTTCAAAAATTGTATGAGCTTCTTTCTCATTATCTTTTGACTCATTTCGCTCTTTTTCCAACCACATGTTTTCTTGTAAGAAGCAACCCACTTACCTACATTTTCAGAAAGTCGTTTCCAACGACCTTTCAATGAATCCATGTTTCTTTCATTTATATCTTTAGGATTTTCTGCTCGAACTTCCTGAAACATCTTATGGATTTGTGCCCATAACGTGAAACCTTTTTGATTTCTGCCACGTACATTATCTTCAGTGATGAAACACCAAGATGACATTAGAGTTACATCTTCTTTCACACACCAACTAATATTTTCCCCCATTTTGATTTGTGTTTGTTTGTCAAACTTCTTGGAATAAATTGTTGACGTTAAAAAATGGTAATGAGTTTTTACGGCCAAACAATCAATATAATTTAAAGAATAATCGATATAATGAAGTTTATGGAGGTTAATTAATATAATGAAGTCTCCTATTTCTTATGTATTTTCTCTCTCATTTCAACTAACTCCTTGTAATAAATGAACCTCTATTTATAAGTGGGATGTCTTAGGGGAGATTTTGGACCACAATAATTTAAATTAAGGAACTAAATCATGCTTGCATTTAATGTGATTGCCTCTTTGGCTTGATTGGTTCCATGCTTAGGCATAGGTGTTAATGGGAGTAGGTGGGAAATGACTGCCATGACCATGTTGTTGTCAGAGATGTTAGATTCCTTAGTCGATCTTCTATCTGCTCGGTCGTTTATCCTGTTTGTGGGTTGATGTCTTCCACGAGCCATTCGTGTACGATTCTAAATGTGACTGACCATTCTGTTGTCTACTAGTGGTCGGTTCAATATCATTTATTGATGAGGGTCTTAATCCGTCCACTAATCCCATGTTTAGATTTATGGTATAACATAAATTTCAAGAGATATTTTGTGGTGTTTGACTAGGAACTTGATTGAGATTTGGAGAAAATTGAGAGTTTGAATAATCTTCAGAGTTCAAAAAAGATTGAAAGTTTGGATAATTTATGGAGTTCGAAAAATAATTTGGATTGTTTGGATTCATAATAGGAAATGATATTTGATGAGGAAAAAGAGAACTTGAGATTGTAAGACAAGAAATAATGAATTTCGGATAGGTGAGAAAATATGTCAATATTGGACTCTATTTGTAGAGGAAAAAATTATGAATTTTGATAAAAAAAATTTATAAAAATTATTTCCAATATCAACACTTTAAATTATATCCAAAAAAAATCTTTCACCACCAATAAAATTGTGCCATGTGTCACTTGTGGATATAATAACAAGGTTGTGACATTGGTCACATGATGACCAATGTCATGACATCAAACCACAATTTTTATTATTTAATTATTATCATGGTTTGACATTTAGTGGTTACATTTGGTGGAATGTCACCGATAAAGCAAGTCTAATAAGTACATACATTAAGATTGAAATTTGAAATGCTAAGTTAAGAAATTCAACTAAATAGTAAAGTCCGAATTCTTTTAACCTTCATTTATTATATCAAATTAATATTTTCAAGTGATGAGTTGGAAAAAATCCACATCACAAATTATGGGAAAGAACTCAAAGAAGTAAAAAATTCATAAAAAGATAATTGATAAGAGAAATATATTTTTGGATAAAAGTGTTGAATATCACCACATCACAAATTATGTGAAAAATCTCAAAACAGTAAAAAAATCATAAAAAAATAAACGACGATAGAGAAAGATATTTTTGATAAAAGTGTTGAATATTCTCCTCCCAATAGTGTAAAAGTACGCCTCTTTCTTACACGATAAGAAAGACTTGAGGAAAAATTACACAAAATAGATATTTATAATTTATTCCTAGATCAAGGGTAAAAGTGACATTTCTCCTCTAAACACTCTAATTAAAGAATCATTGTAGCGCCCCGGATAAAAAACGAAGCATAATTGATTAATTAAATATTTAAACATATAATTTAATAATTATGTGCGTTACAGATACGTGTTTTAATGCGGGGTTTAGATGGATAATTTTACTAGACGTGGAACATAGGATATTTTTATATCATTAGATGTGTATCGAGAAAATGAGAAGATAGAAACAAACTAGAGGTCAATCGGAGACCTGTAGCTCGAACGACGACAAAAAGGGCAAAACCCGAAGTTTCGGAAAATCGGAAGATATTTCTGGTGAATAGTAACGTGGAAAATTCAACCGATGAACAGTAGCCAAGATATTTTTGGATGAATAGTAACTTTCAAAATTCTATAAATAGGGGCTCATTCGATTCATTTTTCACCCTTTCTCCGAACGAGCTGAAGGCGACGAAAACGAGTAAGTTCCTCTCTCCTCCCTTCTCTCTCTCTCCTCTCTTTTCTGGCCCGGCACGTCGCCACTGCCGATGGCCGGAAAATTTTAAAGTTGTCAGTTTCGGTTGATTTTTGCACATGATGTTCGTCTCGATGAGATGAATTTAGGATAGGTCTCGGAATTTAATTCCGATTTCTCATTCGCCGGAAAACGGTAAAAAACAGCCCCAAAACCTTATATCCTAAACCTTCACCAACCTTTCTCTCTCCTTTGTTTTCTCTCTCCACCGCGCCGGAGCTATTGCCGGAGGACCACCGGAGGTGAGGGGGTGTCACTGGAGGGTGGGCGCCGCCGCGGGTGGCGGCGCCAGAGATGGACAGTGAGTATATATATGTATATCGGGTGTGTGTGTGTATGTGAGTGTGTGTTGCTGTGTTGTGTGTTGTGGGGACGGCACCACGGAACCAGTGGCTGACGACGGGAGGTTGCTGGCGGGACCATGGGGAGGGTGGCCGGTCACTAGAAGTCGTCGGCCAAGTTGTAACAGTGTATGTGTCTATGTAAGCATGTGTGTGTGTGTGTGGTCGGGTTTGGGGGGTTGCCGGCGACTGGGAGGTTATCGGCCGGTGATTTGGGGGTGAGGGAGAGGTCGCTGGCGACTGGAAGTCGCCGGCTGGAGCTGGGAGAGGAAGGGTGTATGTTTGCGTACTTGTGTATCAAAGGATTTTGCGGCAAGATTTTCCGACACTATTCATGCCAGAATCTGGCGAGGGATGGCCGGAGGTGGTAGCCGGTGGTGCAACCTTTCCGGCGGACATGGTGGTGGCGGCCCAGGGCGGCGCCGCCGCGGCCGGTGGCGCCGGGAAGTGGCTTGGTCGAGCAGGCGAACGTCGGGAGGAGTTGGGCGCCGGCTGCCAAGAGATGCGCACCCGCTGCCGAGAGATGTGCACCCGCTGCCGAGAAAACTCGGCAACCTGCCGAGCCGGGTGACCTCACTGCCAAGAAAACTCGGCAGCTGCCGAGAAGTGCCAAGGCCACCGGGTTTTTTCACCCGACAACGGGTCCGCGCGTGCCGACGTGCACACAACGCCGTGTTTTCGATCCGAACCCCATTTTTTCCGTCGTTTGTCTTTTTCGAGTCATCATCGACGAGACGTCGTTGACCGGGGTTTGTGGGCCCGGTCAAAGTCAACCCTTTGACCAAAATTACTAAAATATCCCTGAACCTAAAATGCTCCGTTCGAGCTTGTTTTAACTCCGATCGAGCTCATTCTTTTTCCGTCGTGACCCAAATTTCATTTCCTATAATCTTAGCCACTTTGACTGGTCTGCCTCTCTCATTTCTTCGATCCCAATCTTTAGATCTCTCGATCCATTGCTTAGTTAACGATCGTACTTTCTCCGGAAACATTTATAGCTTTAATTATACGTTATTAAGGATCTAAGAAATATCATAACTTATGTAGGATACTTGTTGGATTGAGCGTTGA
The DNA here is from genome assembly GCA_954870855.1 of Scutellaria minor. Lineage (NCBI taxonomy): Eukaryota > Viridiplantae > Streptophyta > Magnoliopsida > Lamiales > Lamiaceae > Scutellaria > Scutellaria minor. The sequence continues at coordinate 11,197,419 of OX940729.1, forward strand.
GTTATCTGACCTTTGGTACTCGCTACTCACGTGGTAACCACCGAATAAGGTGGGGGTAATTTCTAACTCTTTATGTGTTTATAGTTTTCCATATTATGAAGCATGAATGAGGAATACTAAATGTTGTGAATATATGTGTTGTGTCATACTATATACTATGAAAGGATTTCGGTTCACATTGCATATTCGAAGGAACCTATGGACGGTAAAAAATTGTCTTCCCCCCTTCTACTACTCTGTTGAGGTTTGGTGGTCCTCTTGAAATGCACTAGCGGTATTGAGACCGTTTTATAGGGAAGACGGGCTGATCCCACACCTATCCTTTCCTACCATTTCTAATATCCATTATGCATTTTACTTGCTATGACTTCGTGTCGGTTGTTACATACTGTTGATCTATATAAATCTATTGAATGTTATAAGATGCGGACTTTATCCCCACGAGTGTATTCCATGCACTCACCCCCTTATTCTATACTCACACTACAGGAGCTGGTGAGCATGTTGAACCCTAGGTGGAGAGAGGTGGTGCTGTTTTGTGAATTTGTGATTTCAGAATGATGTTACTCAAACATTTTCAAACAATGTTATAATTTATTCACGTTTTCGTATAATTTCTAAGTATATTGTGAATATGAGATCCTGATGGTTTATTCCGCTACTTGTTATGCTGTATTTATCGGTATTGAGACCGAGTGTTGATATGTGAATGATCCATATCATCTCTTACCTCATTCTTCTGTTGCCTCTTACTCCTTCTTTCTGCTTGTGATATGTGTCTCTTTCTATTTTCTCTCTTCACGCCCAACGAAAAACTCTGATAAATTTTACGTAAGAAAACGGGGCATGACAATCATGTGGAAGCCTATTGGGTTAAAACCTTTCAACAAGGCCCAACAGAGCTACATATTGTGTCTGCGGATCTTTTTATAGATGACTTCTAGTATTCCAGAACTAACATCGGTTATTGGGTGCAGAATTGACATAAGCGACGCAAGACACAAAACTAATATAAACGATGCAAGATGCAGAGTTGATACGTGTGATTCAGAGCTTATTCCCTCTCTTTTTGACATATCTCGAGGACTTTGCATGAAATAAACTCTCGGGCAGAATTGTTTTTCTCTCGGGCATACCTTCTTTTCCGACAAAACTATCTTTCTTAAACATACCTCATTTCTCAAGTAGAACTGTCTTTCTCGCACATAATTACCTTTCTCGAGCAAACCTCGAATACTTAGAATACATCCAAATCATCAAGTTCAAAATTTCTTATATCCTATTAACATAAGGTTAGAAGTAACGTGGTCTAAGTTTAAAAACCATTTTAAAGTTACAATATTTTATTTATTTTTCTTGTTTTTTAACCTGAAAAAGAGGAATAAAGTATAGACAATAGGGGTAGTAACCCAATTTACTACAAAAAATATAAAGTATGATAAAAAATACCATCAAAAATAAAATTGACATTTTTATACCATAAAAAATAAAAGTAGGATACTTTATACCATGAATATAATTATAGGGCCAAAAATACCACAATTTTGATTGACTGTGAGTAGGACATTTATTACCCCATAACAACCTCTAACAACCTCCAATCACATCTTGGTCAAATGAAATCTTGGTCAAAAGCATTTTCTCTCACCCCCACCCCACCCCCAAACCCAAACCCTTCGAATTTTTACCCAAATTTCCCAAGTAAAAAACAGAAAAATTCACACCATAATCCACGGTTAATCCTTGAATTTTTTGCTGAAAATCTATGTTTAACTCGAAGATGTCAAACGAAGAAGGAGAGGTTAGTGATTTAATCCCTCGAATTTGTTGAAATTTGTTGAAATTAAGCCTTCGAATTCTTGAGAAATTGTTGAAATTTGTTAAAATTTGGTTGAATTTGTTGAAAACTGTCTTCATACTTCGAATTTGTTGAGTAATAGTTGAACAAATGGAGGGTTAAACGTGGATTTTAAATCTCATTTAACCCTAAATTATTTAGGGATTAGGGTTAATTGGTTTTAATATATACTTGAATTCATGTTTGAAATGGTTAAACAGGTTTAATTTTGCATTTGATAGGGTTAATTTGTTAGAATATGTGCTTGAATTCATGTTTGAAAGGGTTAAACGGGCATAATTCAAGTTTAACCCAAATTGTATGTGTTTATAGTGTTAAACATGGATTATGGGTATAATCCACGTTTAACCCTTTATTTTTCTGTGTTTATAGGGTTAAACGTGGATTGAATAATCCACGTTTACCCCTATAAATTTCGAAATTTATAGGGGTAAACGTGGATTATTCATAATCCACGTTTAAGCCAAACTCGAACGTGCGTGCGCACAACGCCCCGTTACCCGTCGGGCGGGCACGCGCGTCATATCCCCATCACTCGTCGTTGGCGCACGCTCACAGGTAATAATCCCCTTTTAATAATTAAGACAACATAAGTTAATAATCCCCGTTTACTAATTTGAATAATCCCCTTTAATAATTTTAATAATCCTTGTTTAATAATTAAAACATCATATTTGAATAATCCCCCTTTAATAATTTTAATAATCTCCGTTTAATAATCTCGTTTAATAGTTAAAGTCAAATAATTTCCTAATCCCCGTTACATATTTTTAGTAATTTTAATAATCTTCGTTTAATAATCCTCGTTTAATAGTTAAAGCCAAATAATTTCCTAATCCATCTTAATAATTGTAATAATTTTAATAATCTACGTTTAATAATCCTCATTTAATAATTAAAGCAACATAATTTCTTAATCCCCTTAAATATTTTTCTAATTTTAATAATCTCCGTTTAATAATCCCCATTAAATAGTTAAAGCCAAATAATTTCCTAATCCATCTTAAATAATTGTAATAATTTTAATAATCCACATTTAATAATCCCCATTTAATAATTAAAACAAAATAATTTCCTAATCCCCCTTAAATATTTTTTGTAATTTTAATAATCTCCATTTAATAATCACCATTAAATAGTTAAGGCCAAATAATTTCCTAATCCATCTTAAATAATTGTAATAATTTTAATAATCCACATTTAATATTCTCCGTTTAATAATCAAAGCAATATAATTTTCTAATCCCCTTAAATATTTTTTGTAATTTTAATAATCTCCATTTAATAATCCCCGTTAAATAGTTAAAGCAACATAATTTACTAATCCTCGTTTAATAATTATAATAATCTGCTCTTCATAATCCCCGTTTAATAATTAAAAAAACATAATTTCCATAGTTGGGAGACTTAAATTTTTTAATAATTATAATAATCCTCGTTTAATAATTAAAACAACGTAATTTTATAATCCACGTTTTCTCCACCTCTACTAATTTGAATAACTAAAATATCCTGGTTTATAAGTTTGATATATTTATTTTCCAGTGAGATAGTAAGACAATAATTTGTATATGTACTTTCAATCTGCATATTAATGTATAAATTAATATGAACATTTTCTCCGTTATTTTAGCTCGTTTGGGTACGTCAGGAGTATCAGACACGACAGGCATACATTAACTCGTATACTCGTGTTGGAGTACTAGACGAGATAAAAAAAATCCTAAGGAAAACTCACACTGATTATGTGGCTGATTTTGAGAGGACATGTTTCGGCCATTTCATGCGTTGGGATACCGAGCGTGATAGTTGCAAGGGCTTTCTGCATGCGCTTATGTCACGTGAGGTACGTGCGCCCAATATCCCTGCTGATGAAGTGTGGTTTCTCATTGGTGGAGACCGTCGTCTATGTCGGTTCTCAAGAAGGGAGTTCGCCCTTGTGACGGGTTTAAGGTTTGGCGACTCTGATTTCATCCCAACTGTTCTTCACCATCCGCAGCAGTAAGGTGGTGTATTTTACCGAGTGTGTTTAGGCGAGCCTCGAAAGACTGTGGCGGCTCTTCGTAAGAAATTTAAAGCGAAGGAGTTCGTATCTTATCGGGATGACACGATGAAGATTGCCAAGATTCTCCTCCTGTATAGCATTTTACTTGGATGTGATCCACAAACCACTTCAGTTGACTCTTAGGTTTGGGACTTGGTAGAGGACGAGGAGCGATGAGAGAGCTTTCCATGGGGTAATATTTCTTATCTTCACCTTTTGAACAAAATTAACCAGCTACCATCTGCTCTGTCGGACCCAATGGGGAATAGGCCCCCGGCGTACCACTTCTACGAATTCTCATTAGCCGTAATGGTTAGTATAAATTGTCATTTTTTTGTTTCATATTTTGAGTTTTTATTAAAATATCTTATAACATGAATTGTTATTGTAATTTTATAGATATGGACTTTTGAGGCGATTCCGTACACCGATACTTATGCCGGAAAGCTTCTTTCGAAGGATTGCAACGTGTTCCCAAGGCTTTTGAGGTCATCGACAAAGATTCCACTAGACGACGTATCGAGGGAGCTAGATCAGGAGGTATGTTAAATTGAAAAAATGACACCCATAGTCTTTTATTCTTTACGTGTACTTACAATGCCCATGTTTCTATTTTGTTTCATTGTAACTATGTCTACTGTAGGGTCTTATGTGTTATGAGAATTTTACTCCCTCATCAGGAGAGACACGCAACTGTATTGACAGCTTCCTAGGAAGAATCGAGGTCGTCCGAGGAGGTCGACTACCGTCTTGTGTCCTCCGAGTCGACCTTGTCAATCGAGTAGAGCTCGATGCTCAGGTCGGACGTTCGGTGACCCCAGTCGATGGAACACCAACATCTGGGGCCAACTGGCCACTGAGACTTATCGGCTATAGATCAGAGAGCCGATCATGCTCCCTTACAGCAGATCAAAGAGGAAGATGAGTGTAGAGCACACCAGTCAGTGGAGGTCCCTATATCGGAGATGCATGAGATTCCGATATAGGGGCATTATAAGTTGCCGACCTATCATACTGAGAGTCCAGCATATCAGCCACAACAACATGATTATCAGCATCCTCAGTCGCCAGTGTATCCACCACAGCCGTCCCCTGTCGCCGACCAGCCAGGTCCATCATACACGAGACGGGAAGATGCTGAGAGTGTTGGACAGATGTTCGACGAGCTGAAGAACATGTTCAACAAAAGCTTCGAAATGATGAACGCAAGCTTGATGGACATGAGAAATTATGTTGGGGAGCAGTTCTCTGAGATACGGAAATACGTCGATGGTAGGCTACGGGACGTGGAGGATAGGGGACGTGAGGACACAGAATGTTTGGAGTTGGAGATTCCAAACATGATCTAGACTAGGTGGACGAACTACTACAACCAGGTTCTCTCGTATCATGAGCAGTTCTACCCACCGGATGAGTAAGATGTGCCAACACATAGACCCGAATTTCATGAGTCCTTCTATCCTCCACCGGAGCAGGGTTATGGGCACAATTTGCCTACACGTAGACCCTCGTTTCATGAGTCTTTCTATCCAGAGCATGGACAAGGTTGACAGGATTTGGCAACACAGCATGGTGTAGATCATTGGTCTACTCCCGTTGAGCTGCCGACCACTGGTATCCATCAAGGACAGGTTTCAGCTATACATTTTGATTTGGGGACTTCTACAACTGGTAATGCACGGTCGACACACACACCGGCCGATTATGGAAGGGGGTCAAGATATTCCAGCTCCTCATACGATATCCCTCAGATGAGTGCCGACATCACACATGTACGATTGATAGCACTGAGTAAATATGTCCTGAGCCCGTTCATAAAGGATGAAAGACGAGGACGAGAGCGAGCAAAGGAGGACGAGTTTGAGAGATACATGACCTTCGGACCTAATGCCGAACAGTTAGTTCTCTTTCTCAACAAATGATAATAACAACTAATTTGTAATTAATGTCAAACTAAGCTTCTGACATACTAGTTTACTTGTCATTTCAGGCTTAACGTGGGGATAGGCTACACAGTTGGTCCTGAATTTTTCAGTACATTCGTGGCTCCAGATGTGGATGTTAATTATCAAGTACGTATTCTTTTACAAACACTTTGTCCGTAATTGTACATATGTGATATGTTATTATAACATTGTGAGTGTAGTGATTATTGTTATTGTGATGTAGTCGATTGATGCATACCTCGGCATTCTTCAGACACAAGCAAAGTTCATCGATGTTAAACGCGATCGAGGTTTAGCTGGCAAGCTCCTGATAGTGGACACATATTATTTTGTAATGATCCTTCGTCTAATGCTTCATTATTCACTATTATCTGGTAACCTAGTACTAACAATTAATTGTATTGTTTTTTGCAGGAAAAGTACAAGGCAATTTGGAAGGAGGCGTACACTACTGAACCAGAAAAGATCAAACACGACTTGCATGTACGAAGGGAGAATTTTTCAGCTGCATCTCTGGAGTTGTTGCTTCCCTACATCAGAGGTACACATCCTAGATGGGGACGTATTAGACCATGGTGGAGAGATATCGATAGTGTAAGTTTTACTCCCATTGTACACATTGAATGTCTTCAATTATTGATCATATATAAGTTATAATTAATTGAGATAGACAACATTCTGTATCATGTTTCAAGCAGATACTGATGGTGATAAACCTCCAAGAACATTGGGTGGCCTGTGAGATTCAGCTCAGTCAAGGACGTGTTGCGATTTTTGACAGCATGATGCACACTTATAACAAGTACAAGGAAAAGGTACGCTTGGTACAGACACTGCCGATCCGACGGGTTCTCCCAGCCCTTTTAGAGTACACGGTCTTCAACGATAAAAGATGAGATGAGAGTCTTGATGTTTTTGATGTCCACTACAAGAAATCACACATTTTGTGACGAATATTTTTGCGACGATAAAAAAATAATCACATTTTGTTACTTAAAGACGACAAATATTATTTTCGCCATTAAAATACTAGAAATTGTGACAAAATTTTATTTTGTCACCATTGATAATTTTATTCGTCACTAATTTGTAAATTTCATGACGACATAAATTATGTCGTCACAATAATAATAGGTGACGATTTTAATAATAATTGGTGACTAAATTCGATGTCATAAAAATATATATTTTCATGACGATGCTATTTTTCGTCATTAACTATTCTAAATAATTATTGACAAAATTATTTCGTCACAATAATAATTGGTTATGATTTTAATTATAATTGGTGACGATAATCGATGTCGTAAAAAATAAATTTTTGTGACGGTGCAATTTTTTTGTCATTAATTATTTGAATTAATTAGTGACAAAATTCTTTTGTCACGATAATAATTGATGACTATTTTAATAATAATTGGTGACAATATTCGACATCATAAAAAATATATTTTTATGACGATGCTATTTTTTGTCATTAATTATTTGAACTTATTACTAACAAAATTATTTCATCACAATATTATTTGGTGACGATTCTAATAATAATTGGTGATGATATTCGACGTCGTAAAAAATATACTTTTATAACGATGCTATTTTTTATCATTAATTATTTGAACTTATTACTAACAAAATTATTTCGTCGTAATATTATTTGGTGACGATTCTAATAATAATTGGTGATGATATTCGACATCGTAAAAAATATACTTTTATAACGATATTTTTCGTCATTAATTATTTGAACTAATTACTGACAAAAAATAGCATCGTGTTCACTATTACTAGAACTCAAACCCAGACCCTTTGAAATCATGTAATAACCAATTGCTCAACAATATCAATTTGTTTAAATTGTTGACAAATATATACATATAATCTAAGTAACAAAATCCCCTCAAATAAGTAAAAAGAAGAAAATAAAAAACATGTACCCATTAGGACTCGAACCCAAGAACCCCTTAACACTACAAACTAATTAACCAACAAATCTAACATAATTTAATTTCTCACAAATATTTATATAATATAATATTAATATCAGAAATCCCCCAATTAAAAGCCCATAGCGAGAATTTTATCTTCTCTTCCATCAAAATACTGCAGCACATGAAATTTTGTCACAATTTTTATTTTAAAGTGACGAATTCCATTTTCGTCATTATTATAGATACTTTTGTAACAATATTTATTTATCAACTTCATATTTTAATTATAAATTATATATAACGAAATAATTATTTATCATTAATTAAGTGGCTCAACAAGTAACTACTTTATGTTTCGACTATACATGATTGGATAATTGTCACCAATTAATTTATATTTCAATTATATTTAAAAACACATTATGTCAACTTCATAATTTTAATTATATAATTACATTTTATATGAGGAGATGATAATTTCTCACTAATCAAGTGTTTCAATTCAATTGTACAATTACATATTATATGAGGTGGTAATAATGTAACGCCACGTTTCTTTTTAATAAAGGAAATTTTTAACTAAGGCGCTACGTACAAAACTCACCATTTTTATAAAATATAAATATAAATAAGATAAAGAATAATTATGGATTACATTTTTCATAAAAATAAAAACATCGTAAATAGAACTCTTTTGCAACCTTTAAAACATCGGCTACCAGCATCCACTGCCCGCGCTTCACTCTCAAGATTTCCTTAAACTGTAAACATTTTAAACATAAAAGGGGTGAGTGCATAAAGACACTCAGTGGGGTGGGATTCGTGAACAGTTAATACATTGAAGGAAACATATAAATTCTTAAGCACATATAATTGTAACATGTGGTTCATTAGCCGCTTTGATGTGGTTCATTAGCCACTTTGATGCGGTTCATTAGCCGCTTGAAGGTTAGGTGGTTCTTTAGCCACTTGAAATGTTAGGTGGTTCTTTAGCCACTTGCACATGCATATATACATTTGTTTACTTTTCAAAAATAAGCGCGCATATACGTTCATAAAAAAACATTCATATACATTTCATATAGACACGTAAATCTACGTACATCACTTTAGAAAAACTTCAACGTGAAAGCAGAAATTACCTCACCTCGAACTCACTTATAAACTTAAACATGAAAATACAGAAATTACCCCCACACTTATTTCATTCCACAGGAGGCACATATTTGCAAACAGGCACAGATCTTTTCATTAAATTGTAAAAGGACGTAAAGGTGAAAGCGAGTAAGTTACCCCACCTCCAAATGTGATCTCCTGATGAAGCTACTACATGTTCGATGCTAATGTGGGCCCTCGTTTGTGTCTCCTACAAGACTTGCAAATCTTATTTTAGTTATTAAACAATGCTTCTCGGAACTGAATTTAAAGCTCGAGTTGAAATTAGAGTCTTGTTGGACGTTTAGGTGAAAGGTGGAAACCCCAGGGGTTTAATTAACCATTTTCAGCATTTTCTGGGATCAAAGTGTAATATCCTCTGAAGTCCATGGGTTTTCTGGTCATATTGAAAAATTCTGGGGTTAAATCATAATTTTCTAAAGGTTAAGGTTCATTCTTGAATTAGTCAAAAGTTGGGGTTTTACAATTTGGCCCCTGAATTGAATTAAATTTACAAACCCAGCCCCTTTCCCTTTCACCCCTCTTCCCTACGCCACTGCCCCACCTTTCCCTCCATCTGCCGCCGTTTCGCCGACGGCCACCAGCCGCTGGCGGCCCCGCCACCATCACCACCGAACACATCCAGCAAAAACTTAGCCAAACTCACATAATCATATAAATATATGGTTAGTAAATCTCACAAACACACACTGATACATATATATACACACACACAGGTTCCTCGGCGCTGGCACCGGCGCCGGTGTCTCCCTATTCCTCCATCACCGGTGGCGGCACCCCTCCTTCTCCAACCAAACCCCTCAACCACAACACTCAACACATATATACATATATATATATACCGACCCAATAGTGGCGCCGCAACCAGCGACGTCATCACCTCGTACATCCGCTGGCGCAACCCTGCGCCGGCCTACTTCACTCGACGACGGTGGCGGAGGAAAAATAGGGGTAGGGGGTTCGAAATCAGAGAGACCAGGGGAGGAGAGAGAGAGAGAGAGAGAAAGGGGTCGGAGGAGTCGAGGTACTTGTCGGAATGATCGCAAACTCCGGCGGCGATGGTGGTTACTTGATTGAGAAAGAGTGGAACGAGAAGAGAGATCGAGAGATAAAAATGGAGAGAGAGAGAGAGTGTGTACTGTGAGAGAGATGGAGAAATCGAGAGTGAGAGGGAAAGATGGAGTTGACTTCCTTTTTTTTTTCTTTCTTGCCAATTTTGATCCTCAAAATCACATGAGACCCCAGGTAACTTCAATTGAGTTTAGAGCAGCATAGATGTGTTGGCATGAATTGGTGAAGAGAGAGAGAGAGAGTTAGGTGTCTTATTTGGGGAGAGTGAGAGAGGGTGAGTTGGCAAGGTTTTAGGGTGTTATAAATAATTTTAACTGAATTAAGTGGTTTAATAAGTAAAAAATGAGAAAGGTGAAAATAATTTTTCATTAATTTGTGATTTAATTAAAGAGGGATTCAAACTCCTGACCTACAACTAACATAAATACCACTACGCCAACCAATTAATATTAACTTTATTCCACACAAATATTTATATAATATAATCTAACAAACAAAATTCTAAGATTAAAAACCCTAAACTGGTTTAATAAGTATAAAATGAGAAAAAAAAAATGCTCCTACAATCACTAGGATTCGAACTCCTGACCTACAACTAACATTCATACCGACTACACTAACCAGTTAAGTGTAAATTTATACCACACAAATATTTATATAATATAATCTAACAAATAAAATCCTCAAATAAAAACCCTAAACTTAATTCTTCCGTCTCTTACATCTCTAGCATAATTCTTTATTCTCTTCCAAGAAAATTGCAGCGGCCCTGTGATTTTTCTCTACTTAATTAATTCCTCGAACAACAATTCCAACAACCTCCATTGTTGCTAGTTTTCCATCTTCTGCAACACGCAAGATCTTCCACCAAATTGAAGGAGACAAGGAAAGATTGTATTTTTCCGATGTGCAGAGTTGAAACATCTGTTGTTGTTTCCCTCAATTGCCTAGGCTTCAAGTTTCTTCCTAGTAAAAGGTTAGTGAATGTAGTTAGAATTTTTCGTATTAATAAATATTGAAACCACAAGCCTACATACCTCCCAAAATTTGCATATTTTAAATATTGTGTGGCATGAATGGATAATTAATTGATATAATAAGTAAACTTTTAACAGATATGTCATGTAAAATATATACTACATATACTCTACCAAAATTTTTAGAAATAAACTAGTACATAGAAGGGAGAAAACAGAAAATTTAGGTGTTTTATTAAATTGAAGAAGTAAAGAACATTATAACTTAAACTGCATGAGACATAATCATTAAATAAGTTGAAAAAAAAATTAATAGAGATGAAGAAACTAACCTGCTAATATATGTTCTAATAGATGACTTTGCTGATTAGAGAAAATGTCAATAAAAACACATCAACTCCTCTATAACTTGAATGTCGTATCTTGTTGTAGTCTCATGCCTTACAACATAAATAAAATCATCTTTATGTATTTCTTTTAGAATTGGTAAATGAAAATTAGTATCTTGGATGGTGACTTCTTACATGACTATTTTCCTTTTCTTTGAGTTAATGGACATACATAATTTGTCTGGAGTTTTATATTTTTTATTTCAAGTGGGTTATTGATTCAATATAGTTTGTTGCTTGAAAGAAAGGTTGCATTAACATTTCTTTATTAGGTGGAATAATGGACAAGAGTTAGATGCATGCAATTAAATGGTCCAAACCTTATATAGATGGCGTGAATAGTTTTATAAAATTTGTTGAAACACACATGGGTCAAGAACAAGACATTCGATACCCATGTAGAGATTGTTTGAACTTAGTAATAATTGATAAGCTAATAGTTAAGAAACATATTTTGGAGCGGGGGATAGATCCAGGGTACATTACATGGTTTTATCATGGTGAATCAAGTATTAGTAATCATGAAAATCAACAAGCTGATGAAGATGAAAGAATTGATTGGGATGCATTAGAAGAAAATGATGATGAAGATGATGGTATCGCTGACATGTTATTTGATCTTGGTGAGCAATACTATCAAATGCAAACTAGTAACACGTCGGCTTGTGATAACACTAATACATGTGGTATTCTGGCATATCTTAAGGCACTCTTGATGGATGCTGAAAAAGAATTATACCCTGGATGTAAGAAGATATCAAGAACATCTTTTATTATCCAATTGCTCCATTTAAAAGTGTATAATAGATTGAGTAATAAAAATATAGATATGATGTTGAAGTTGATGAAATCAGCTTTTCTTGATGGTGAGACACTTCCAAGTTTTTGCTATGAAGCTAAACGGTTTTTGCATGACCTTGGATTGGGATATGAATATATTCATGTTTGTAAGTTTGATTGTGTCTTATTTTGGAAGGAGAATAAAAACCTTGATGTGTGCCCTACTTGTGGGACTTCTCGTTGGAAAGTCAATGATGGAATGGGGAAGAAGATACCACAAAAGATCTTAAGGTATTTTCCACTAACACCCAGACTTCGTCGCTTATTTATGTCTTCAAAAACATCTAAAAAGATGGTCTGGCATCAAGAAAAATGAATTGATGATGATTATATGAGACATCCGGCAGATTCTATTGCATGGAAGAGCTTTGATAATGAATTTCCTTTGTTTGTTAATGATCCCAGAAATGTTCGACTAGCCCTGGCTGCAGATGGTTTTAATCCATTCGGAAACTTAAGCACCACTTATAGCATGTGGCCAGTAATTTTAGCACCATTGAACCTCCCCCCTTGGGATTGCATGAAACAACCATTTTTTATGTTGTCTTTACTTATTCCTGGTAAAAAGTCACCGGAAAAAAACATTGATGTCTACTTACGACCATTAATTGAAGAATTAACAGGATTGTGGGTACAAGGAGTTGAGACCTATGATGTTTCTTATAAAAAAATTTCAATTACATGTTGTTTTGTGGACAATTAATGACTTTCCAGCATATGGTGATTTGTCTGGATGGAGTACTAAAGGGTACATGGCTTGTCCAGTTTGTAATGATCAAATATGTTCTTTGAGATTGCAGAACAAGGTGTGTTACATGGGGCACCGTCGTTATTTACCAAAGAATCATCCATGGAGGAAAAGTAAGAAGTTTAATAATAAAAGAGAGGATGGAGAATCACCTAGAGGTTTATCCGGTGAGGATATGTTAATGCAATTAGATCGACTAGAAGATTTAACACCGGGAAAGTATTCTAATAAGAATAGGAAGCGCAGGCCTGAGGAGTTGAACTGGACTAAACGTAGTATTTTCTTTTATTTGCCTTATTAGAGTAAGTTTAAGTTGAGGCACAATTTAGATGTAATGCACATTGAAAAAAATATTTGTGAGAGTATATTAGGAACCCTGTTGGATATAGATGGGAAAATAAAAGATATTATTAAGGCAAGACAAGACTTGGAGGATATGAGAATTCGCAAGGAGTTGCACTTAATTAAGAGAAGTGAGAGAAAATATGTAATTTCTGCTGCATGTTATGTAATGGAAAAAAAAAGAGATTTTTGTGAGTTTCTAAAATCTATTAAATTTCCAGATGGATATGCTTCTAACATCTCTCGTTGTGTTAGTATCAAAGATCAAAAGATATCAGGATTGAAAAGTCATGACTGTCATGTACTCTTACAACGAAGACTTCCAGTTGGTGTTCGGGGATCTTTAAACAAGGATATATCAAAGGTGTTGGCCGAGTTAGGTCATTTTTTTCAACGTTTGTGTTGTAAGTAGTTGAAGAGAGCTGAATTGGAGAAAATGAGTGAAGATATTTGTTTGATTTTATGCAAACTAGAACAAATATATCCTCCAGTCTTTTTTGACATTATGATTCATCTTCCTATTCATTTACCACATGAGGCGTTGATTGGTGGACCGGTTCAATTTAGATGGATGTATCCAATTGAAAAGTGACATTTTAATGTTTCCTTATGTATATACTAGCATATAAGAGACAACATCGATAATTAATTGTCTTTTTTTTTCTTAGATTATTATGTGACTTAAAGAAAAGTGTGCGCAATAAAGCTCATCCAGAAGGTTCAATTGCAGAAGCTTACATTGCAAAAGAATGTTTAACATTTTGTTCAATGTACTTGCGAGGAATTGAGACTAGATTTAATAGAGATGAACGAAATAGTGATTCAGGAATTGATGATAGTTTATCAATCTTCTCACAAAAATGTCGCCACTTTGGAGTAACAAAATATTTAAAATTATCTGAGGAGGAGTTCAATGTAACACAATGGTTTGTCTTCCAAAATTATGAGGAGGTCGAACCATATTTTGAGTAAGAATATTTATTCTCTTTTACTAACAAAATCATTAAGTGGTTAAAAACTTAAATTACATGTTAGTATTTTATTTTGTAGGAGGCATAAACAAGAGCTTATTTTGGAAGGTTGTAAAAATATAGATAAAGAACACAAGGAACGATTTCCTTCATGGTTCAAGAAACGTGTAAGATAATTAGGCAACACATTTTTTCTTGCATTTAATATAATATATTTGCATCCAATAATTGATATGTTTGATATCCTATACTTTATATTTTTTCAAATGACTCAACTTTACCATGAAGAACAATCTAGTGCAAATGAATCTCTCTATGCACTTGCATGTGCACCGCACAAGTGTGTAAGAAAGTACACTGGTTGCATTGTAAATGGGATAAGATTTCTGACTACAAAATGAGATAGTCATCGTAAGAGTTAAAATAGTGGGATTGTAGTGGAAGGGAACCACGATGATGATATCATAGATTTTTATGGTGTTTTGACTGATATAGTTCAGCTTGATTATGTGAAAGATAGACATGTTACTTTATTTAAATGTGATTGGTTTGATCTTGGGAGCCAAAAAAAACCTATGATACAAAGGGATAAAAATATAGTAAGTGTCAAAATTAGTGGTAAATGGTATGAAAGTGATTGTTATGTATTGGCTGATCAAGCAAAACAAGTTTTCTACACTAATGATCCCAAATTAGGACACGAATGACGAGTAGTTCAACCATTCCAACATAGGCATATATATGATGTTGATGAGATGCATGATGAAGCAATAGAAGATGATAGTTATTCATTTGTAGAAGATGAAGTGTATCAAGAGAACAAAATGGATTATGCATTTGAAGTTGGCCATTATGAATTACAAACACTCAACAGAGAGAATTTGGATCCGAAAGACTGTGATGCTTTAGTAATTTCTCGACTACCTGTGGATCTTGAAGACGATGATGCATATGTTGAAAAAGAAGATGAGTTGGATGAAACTTTAATAGATTATTGTACTGCGAAGAAGACTCACAAAACATTACAATTCTGATGACGAGAGTGATGCTGAAAATTAAAAAACTTGATTTTGCTATATGGAGGTTAGAGAATATAAACGTTACTTAAGTGTGTTGTTTACTTGTTATCAACATCATTTATAGCATTTATTTCTATAATATGTTTCTCCGCGTATAATTTTGTTTCCATATTGTCTCCTACCTAAATATGCTCTTCTTTGCATATGGGATATTTTTTTATGCTTACATTATGAAGAGTTTGTTTAGATTATGATGGCTAAATGACATACGCACCTCTATAATTTTGGTAAAGCTTCTTAAATGATTAAAAATTTTATGGTTATATGAGTGCTTGAACTATATATAGCAAGACTACAATTCAATAAGAGATAATAAATATGTCGGCATGCTAGAATTTTTTTAATAGCCAAACACTGATACCTGATCCTAATAAATATATGGCACGCAACACACCCAACTCATCTAGCAATCTCCAGTCATTCAGTAACTTTGACAGTATAGTCCTGCTAATATAATCAGCCTGCATATGGAATCTAAAATTTATAGCATTGTACCTCATTAATATTTTAACCCAGTAAATTAAATAATTGATCATCATGTACCTGCTTCTTAACATAGAAGATAAGGCATTCTTGAAGAATCACTGCAGGAAGTGGAGTACTTTTAGGCTCAACATTCTGAATCCAGTTGAGGATTCTTAAAGGAAGAGTACAATTGTTCTGAAAGGGTAAGAGCTCAAACATCTTAAGGTCCTCCTATTGTATAATTAAAAGAAGTTTTAAATCCCAACAAAAAGTAATATACAATACAATTATTCTTCAGTAAAGCAAATGGAGAATAGAATACCTGAAAAGATAGAAGAAGTGTTGGAAAGGGAAGCAAAACTTCAAGCATTTTTACATCTTCCAGGAACCTCAAACGTTCTAATTCACCAAACTAAAACCTAGAGTATAGTCCATGTTCTTGATTATCAAAACATATTCAGGATTATCATTAAATACAGTCTGCCTTAGTGATTGATCATTTAAAGGGGGAGGTGAAATGCTTGAGAAATATTCAATGAGCTCCAAGCATCCTTATTCTCTTGAAGAATCCCATGACAAACAGTAATAGTTGGGTTTTGTGGATAATATGTGTGGGGAAGTATGCCACTTTCCTTTGAATAAATTTATAGTAAAATCATGTAGTTAACAACAAAAGACAAACATTAATCTTGCTGTTATTAGATAAAATATTCGGAATTCTGATCTGTAAAGAGATACATTTGAAAGTTAGTTCCTAATAAAAGTCTTTGGTAATGGTGCAAAATTTGTTGTTCATTTGCTGGACAAAATAATTACAAGGTATAGTTTTCTTTTTTATTGTATATTTGAGTGATGTCTGCAATTTGAGTGATGTTCTTAATTATGTTGTAATTGTTACTTCATCAAGATTCTATTACTGAGTTATGTGTTAATGTCTTTCTTGTTTTCTTGTCCTTGAGGCCTCAGTGCAAATTAGGTGATCTTTTACTAAGATCATAAAGGATTGTATATATAGATGAGTGATTCTTGAAAAAAAAGGGTTAAATGATTGTTTGTATACTGATGTTAACCGACTTTTCAATTCACTTTGATTGATTCTTAAAGCCAATTTGACTTTTCAATTCACTTTGATGAGATCAGGCATACTTCTCCTTTGTCTAGCTTATTGAAGATAACTAACAAGAAGTGTTGCAGTAATCACCTATATATAACAAGACTACAATTCAATAAGAGATAATAGATATGTCGGCATGCTAGAATTTTTTTAATAGTCAAACACTGATACCTGATCGTAATAAATATATGGCACGCAACACACCTAACTCATCTAGCAATCTCCAGTCATTCAGTAACTTTGACAGTATAGTCCTGCCAATATAATTAGCCTGCATATAGAATCTAAAATTTTTAGCATTGTACCTCATTAATATTTTAACCCAGTAAATTACATAATTGATCATCATGTACCTGCTTCTTAACATAGAAGATAAGGTATTCTTGAAGAATCACTGCAGGAAGTGGAGTACTTTTAGGCTCAACATTCTAAATCCAGTTGAGGATTCTTAAAGGAAGAGTACAATTGTTTTGAAAGGGTAAGAGCTCAGACATCTTAAGGTCCTCCTATTGTATAATTAAAAGAAGTTTTGAATCCCAGCAAAAGGTAATATACAATACAATTATTCTTCAGTAAAGCAAATAGAGAATAGAATACCTCAAAAGATGGAAGAAGTGTTGGAAAGGGAAGCAAAACTTCAAGCATTTTTACATCTTCCAGGAACCTCAAACGTTCTAATTCACCAAACTAAAACCTAGAGTATAGTCCATGTTCTTGATTATCAAAACATATTCAGGATTATCATTAAATACAGCCTGCCTTAGTGATTGATCATTTAAAGGGGGAGGTGAAATGCTTGAGAAATATTCAATAAGCTCCAAGCATCCTTATTCTCTTGAAGAATCCCATGACAAACAGTAATAGTTGGGTTTTGTGGATAATATGTGTGGGGAAGTATGCCACTTTCCTTTGAATAAATTTATTGTAAAATCATGTAGTTAACAACAAAAGACAAAAATTAATCTTGTTGTTATTAGATGAAATATTCAGAATTCTGATCTGTAAAGAGATACATTTGAAAGTTAGTTCCTAATGAAAGTCTTTGGTAATGGTGCAGAATTTGTTGTTCATTTGTTGGACAAAGTAATTGCAAGGTATAGTTTTCTTTTTTATTGTATATTTGAGTGATGTCTACAATTTGAGTGATGTTCTTAATTATGTTGTAATTGTTACTTCATCAAGATTCTATTACTGAGTTATGTGTTAATGTCTTTCTTGCTTTCTTGTCCTTGAGGCCTCAGTGCAAATTAGGTGATCTTTTACTGAGATCATAAAGGATTGTATATATAGATGATTGATTCTTGAAAAAAAAAAGGTTAAATGATTGTTTGTATACTGATGTTAACCGACTTTTCAATTCACTTTGATTGATTCTTAAAGCCAATTTGAGTTGATGTTTTGATTAGTAAGAGTTAGGTACTGAATAAAAAAAAGAGGAAGTGACACGCAGCCTTAGAAAGTAAAAGGGAAATTAATCAACTTATATTTTTGCAGACAAAATTGAGCGGTGATCAGGTATATATTACTCTGCTTATGGGTTGATTTTGTAAATGAATTGCATTAATTAGAGTTTTTAATTGAGGTCTTCGTATGTTGCTTTTAAGGATTTACATTTGAGTTTAATAATAGTGTAACTTAATAAATTGAGGGCAATGCTAGAGATATAATTTAGTAGAAGATTTGTTTTGCCTTAGGAATTTTATTGTCAAACTATTAATATTCTCTACGGGATGATGTACTTATATATTTATGATGATTTTTCAAAATCTTCCATGACATTAGGTGTTGGATTTATAGTTTAATTAACTAATTAATTAGTTAGTCCACTTAGTTCAAGAACAGATTTATGTTTTCCCATATATAGATATTATAAAACATATTGAGTTAATATTTGTTAAATTGGTTTTATTAAGTTAATTGATGTAATGTTATGAATTTTAGAAATTAATCAATAATTTAGCGTAGGTAGAAGAGTATGAGTTGAGAATACAATTTAATATTTGAGCATGTGTGCACTTTTGGGAGATGTGGTTGTATTTACTAGATTTATAATCATCTTTCTTTTTTCAATTTCTTGAATTGTTGTTTACTTTGCTTGGTTGCTATAAAACTATCCTTGATAACACATTTGAAAACTGGGGCATTAAGAAATTAAGGTATTGGTTTTGAAACTAATACTCTTTTTACAATTGAATTTATAAGACATATGTCTGTTAACATATGATGATTAGTTAAAGCACATGAATATTGGACACTCAATTTATTTTCATTTTTTATATATGAATCTCTTGCTGTAATTTATAGTAATTTACTTATGTATCTGTAATAACAATATCAATAGCCTTTAAATTTGCATTAAAGGTGATATAGTCTGCTTGCAATAATTTAATTTCTATTGAATTAATTATTCCAGATGGTTAGATCTTTTGCTTCTTCTTAATTGTTTACATATTTCAGGTCTATGTTGAATTGTTTAAAAAATGGCTGTTGAACAGTTATGAAGCGATTTATAATGACTTTTTCGTTTAAGTTTGATATTTCATTGGTTTATGAAATAGAGAAAATATGAAGTTTAAGTTGCTATAGAAGGATGCTTGAAATGAAACAAACTTTGAGTTTTCTTATAGTCATGTTGAATGGTTTTCCTTTTATATGTTTTGTTGATTTTGTCAATGTTTTCTATGTGATTGCACTAGATTTGTTCTTTTTTCGTTTATACTGATGCTCTAGATAAATTTAGCCTTTGTTTGAATTCAGATTCTAGGGATTAGAGGTTTTATAGCCAATGTTTACATCTAGATTCCTGGATATTCTTTTACCATTTAAATTTCTCATTGACTCTCTTAACATGGTAATTATAATTTGTAATTTTTTGGAATGTTATATGGATATTTAACTTTTATTTTCTTTGTTAGGTGAAATCCCTGATGATTGGGAAGACGCACCAGACATAAATTCATACCACTCTCTAGATCGCAACTTTGTTTTTGCTGGTAGGTGCCCCCATACACAACATGGTTTATAGCTGGGAACTAATAATTATGGTATGTTTATGATACTTATCCTGTTGGTTACTAAAACGTGGACTACAAGAACTTCCTTTGCATTATTGAATCTCTGTTTCCCATTCTTGAAAAATATTGTTAAACAACTCTAAAAATCAGTATCTAGGGGTCCAACTCTGTTTTTTCATAACACTACTTATACAGGCACTATTTCAAATTATTTTCACTATATTATTTGATTGGTCATAACTATGTAATAGTTAGCTGCTTGCTTGACAGCCTACATTTCCACCTATTTCTTCAATCTTAGTTTTTCAATATTTGGCTTAGGATTGGTTTAATATGAAGGGACCGATATGAACTATAGGCACCGATATGAAGGAACCTATATGAACTATAGGTTAGTGGGTCATAATTATACGATAAGGTTAAAGGTATTTCCACCTATTTCTTCAGTCTTAGTTTATTTAACATTAAGTGTTCCAGTGGTTCTTGGTCTCATTTATCTATTGTTGATTCTAGAGGAAGTATATCCAATTTTTATTAGTTCATTGTAAGGTAACATAATTATTTTAATCCTTGTCTAGCAGGTTTTGAAATGGCTCCTAGATTTCTACACAAACTGAAATAAAAAAATAACTCTAGCATGTTTCGGCAAGATCTCATGAATCAAACTACTAAATATATATTGACTAATTCTGATATCAGAGGGTTTCTAGACGAGACAAACTTATTTGGTGTCAAAACTAATACAAAAACTAAGGCTACAAGTTTTGTTGAATCACAACATGGTTTAAAGAAAAAAGTTGGAGTTACAGCAACAAACCAAAGCTCAAAAGAAGGTAAACGTACCACAACAAATCCCACCACAGAATTTCAAAGTACTACGAGTCAAAATTCTGAAACCTTACAGGACATTGTAATTCCAACAACTAATACTCCGAAAGTACCTCTAATTGAAACCTTTGCAACTCCATCGACTGAGAGCCTTGAACATCCATCACCAAATGCTACTACCACTAGTATAATTTTTCTTTTTGTGTATTCATATGTTTTTCTTTAGTACTTGAATTTCATAGCATTTCTGTGTGAAACAACAAAATATCACAACATACACTTTACATACACATGTAGATACTACTTCTAAGAAAAGAGGACAAGGACATACAATGGGCAAAGGCATTATGAAGTATTTTGCTTCCTCTGGGAATAAAATGAAGATAACTGTAGATTCTTCGATTGGAAGACCTTTAAATGGAGATGAATTTGCAAAACTTGCAAGCCAAATTGGTGTAGTAACTCGAGATGTGCTTCTTGTTCCAAAGAGATGGAAAGAAGTGGATGAAAGAAATAGTTTGGAGCCAGGGCTTGATCATCTAAAGGTATGGATAAGAAAAATTTACATCTTTATTAATATTATCACTTTGTACATCTTATAATAAACTGGCTATTTGCATGATATTTTAGATTCATATGGACATCAATATTGATGATCCAGGCGTAAGACAATGCCTGCTTGATAGGTTGAGAATTAGTATCGTCAAAAGCATCACAAGTTACATAAGCATTTCCAAAAGTTTGCAACTTTGCAAGAAGCCAAGAGTAACAAGCCATTTTTCTATCCTAGCAAAGAACATTGGGAAGAAATGTGTGATTATTTTGCATCACCTAAATTCAAGGTACTAATCCTATTTCTTTTTATGATTTATTGTCATAACAAAAATATGGTAATCATTTTATAATTTACTTTGTTTTTTCAAGCATACAAGTGGTGTGAATGCATTCAACAGAAGCAAGTTGCGATATAAGCATATCTCAGGCAGAAAAGCTTTTACTGTTCGAAGTCATGAAATTGTGAGTATTTAAATATTTCTTTTACATGAAAGTTTTATGTATTGATATCTGATTTTAGTTGAAGCAAGATAGTTGATATATATTATTTGAGTTTAGTTATTTATAAACTTTTTATATAAGGTTTAGTGAACTATTTAACAAAAAAATATGTAAAGCATGTAAGAAGAATAATTTGAATTATCCAATATGTCATAGTCATGGTTAAATGGTTTTAAATATAGTTTCTCTAGACATAAATTAGATTTTGACTTATCATATTTGTGATTTTTTGTTAAATTTGATATGTTTTTTCATTTTCATTATGTTAGTCCCAACGGGAGTTGAATGGGGAACCTTGTGATAGAATTGAGTTGTATAAATGTACACATTGTTCGGAGAAAGATTGTTCAGTGAATGATGGCTGGAAATCCATTGAGGCAAAACAAAATTGGGTAAGTTACACATTTGTGAGAAATAATTTCAGTTAATGCAAAAGTTACTAATTTTCAAACTCTTTACATTCTTATGTTCAAATAGGAGTTGATGATAAAGAACCATAAAGAATATAGAGAACAAGGAATCGAGAAAAGTTCGGAAGAAATAGTTTTTGAGGTGTTGGGCCCTAAAACTGGTTATATAAAGGGCCCTTGGCTATGGTCCAAAACCTCCAAGTAGACGCATCATATTGATTGATTCTACTAAACAGCAACTACAAAAGGAACTTCAAGAAACTCAACAAAAGTTGTAACAGTCTGAGATTGAGGTGAATGAACTCAAGATAGAAGTAAATGATTTAAAAGACCAAATGTCTCAGCAAGGAGCAAATATCAACAAGCTTATGACATTTTTAGCAGATAAAGGGTTAAATATCTAAATCATTAATAAGGTCTGCTTACTTTCGTGTTCAAATATTTATGTTTTTTTCCCTTTCTTTTGATGTCTTACATTAAAATTTGTTTAATAAATATTTATTGCCTGATAAAGGGATGAAATTTTAAGATTTAGGAGAATATTTTTTTATGTTCTTTTTATTTCTAACTCGAATATGGTTATTGCTTTCGACTTTTGGTATAATTTATTTCACTGCATTTTTATCATATTATGCAATTTAAATTTATGATCTTTAATTTAATGGTAGTAGTAGATATTTATTTATTGTAATTTAGAATGTAATTAGTTTATCATGATAATTATTTTTGTCAATTATAAATCTATTTAAATAGTATATGTGTATATAATTTAAATCCACAATAAAAATAATTATTTAATAATATTTAATTAATGACAAAAAATATTGTCACCGTAAGCTAATTTGTAACGATGATATATATTGTCACCTAAATTTTTCGTGATGATTACCAACTTCGTCACTTAATAATATTTAATTATGACAAAAATATTTCATCACTATTTCTACATCATTTAGTGACAATAAAGATTTGGTCATTAAAGTCCTACTTTTTGGTGACAAATTGTGTTGTCATTATATATATATATACATATACTAATGATAAATTTGGTCACAATAGTATAATTATTTCGTGATGAAATATATGATGTCACTGTATCTAAATATTTAGTGACAATTATCATCTTCGTCACTATATAATATTTATTATGACAAAAATAATTCATCACCATTTTTACACTATTTAGTGACCACAATGTTTTTGTCACCGAATCTTACTTTTTCGTGACGCATTGTGTCATCATTATATGGATACATATAACAACATCAAAATTTCGTCACTAAAATTTAACTCTTTGGTGACGAATTATATAAAATATGATGAATTAGTTAATCAAATTGTGACTAAAATTGTGTCACCAAAATTTAACAAAGTTGGTAGTAAATGGCTAATCGTCACTAAAAATTAATATTTTAGTGACAATAAATTAAATTTGTCATGTAAAGTTACACTTTTAGTGATGAAACACCATAATTAGTGACGAAATTTGATGTCAAATGTGACGCTTGATTTGTCACTATAGATAAGATGATATAGCGACGATGACCTTTAGCATCATCAAAAGATGACTTTAGATGACGAATTCAAATAGCGTCGCATTTACCTAATACGACGCATTTACAGCGATGTTCTTTGCGATGAAAATATTTCATCACCAAACACCTTTTGTGACGAAAAATGGTATTTTTATGATGAATTTTGTCGTCGTGAATTCTCAAATTTTTTGTAGTGGTCCCCGATGAGTATCAATTGGTTGTAAGAGTCCCTGCCCAGTGTTATGTACAAACCGACAACAGTTCTTGCGCTATATATGCCTTGATGTCCATCGAGAGTTGTCTGACTCGTACTTGGCCTAGACCCTATTTAAGCGATGGTATAGATAGGATTAGGCGACGGATGGGTTTCGACATATATAGATGGAGTATTGATGGAGACAGAGTTTCTCTCGATTTTTTTGATAATTAGTGTTTCCTTCCGACAGTATGCTTTTGTTATAATGGAACAGGTCAATTGAACATGTATGCAGGTTTTTTTTACCCAATGTTGATGTTATTGACAAACCCACCGTATTTATGTCTTTATGCTAGTAAAATGTTATTGATATTAATATATCATCCATTGAGCCTAATATGTAGGGTTAAACCCCAATGATAATAACATTCTTGACTATAACAAGTCTTATTTTAAAATTGAGCAGGACACTAGCATGTTTTTAACAACAATCGTTACAAAGAATTAACAATAAATTTACATACCACATATGCACTACAAGGAAAAAATCCAAATGTGTTGATTTTTTTATTTGGAGATAATAGTGTACATCAAATGATTTTCAGCGATACATACTTTCGTTTATTCACTTAAAGGTCATGAATTTTTTTTTTGAATAAATATACGTGATACATATCATGAATATGATTGAGAGGAAATAATATACTATCCGTTAGGGTCAGCATTGAATTGATAGAGAGGGCATTTTCTTCTGGTATGTTCTTCCGAATGACACAAACTGCATTTTTTATGTCTTCTCGTCCTTATTGTGTTTTGAGCTGGTGTTGGATTTTTCTCACCGAGTGAATCTTCACCGTGATGTTCGGGTATGGACACTATATTTTCGGTACAGCTGGATATGTACTGCCTGGATCCACCACAACGACCACATGTCCTTGTAGTCTTTCTTCATCCTGAAAAATCACCTGTTGAAGGAATTCGTTTACATTTGGGTCGACCAGCTCGTTTTGGTTTGTCAGGCTCACGACAAATACTTTATGAACATCATCCGACACGATCCAATCTTGTGCTTCGGGTACAGGGTTAACATCACCAGCCCACATTCCCCTTAAAGACATCGTCTTGTAGTACTCTGACACGTATGCAGTCACAGATTGGTTCGTAAAACTGTATGCAAAGTTTTTCAGATAGGGTATTTTTTAAGGAAGCTTATGTCAAATTACGATAGGTAAGATTATGGACAATAATAGAGCGTTTATGGTGAAGTACAAACCTTATTGCGGCACATGCATGAGAGCATGGTATCAAGTCGGTCTGGAAAATGGAACAGGTGCACTGATTTGCCTCCAGATCAATGATGAAAATCTTAGGACGGTCCGTGACCTTAAATTTATGGCGTCCAAGCATATCCACTTGCATTTGTCACCTGAGCTTTACGCATTCGAGAACACGATCATGTACAACTTTTGTCAAACTATGTTGTCTATCTTCGGTCGCCGTTTTTCTTTTGTAAAACCATTTTTTTATTATCCATCGAGCTTCCTCCAAAAACGAACAAACAAGCAGTCTTCGTACCCTAAAAAGACGTGTATTCCACGTCTCGGCAACATTCGACGGCATGAAGTTAAATCTTCTCACCGGGCAATTCACGCGAGACCATCTACTCTTTTTTGCTTTGTTTAATGTATTGAGTGCACCCTAAACCTGTAATGCATTCAGATTGTTCATGTACCTAAAAAAACTAAGAAGAAAGATTTGCAGACACTTAATAATGACAACATGTATATGTGTATAAAGGAGGTGTGCCAACACATTGAAACTGAATTAATGTATAACTTACCTCTCCAACTCGTCACGATCATAACAATATGCAGCCCTCTTGAAAAGTCCAACCAAATGTGCTCCATACCTCGTTAAATTTTGTTGAAGATGAAAGCAACACAGCCTTTGGGTTGCTTCTGGGTATGCTGTTTTGATGGTATTTTCAATGTTAAGGTGTTGATCAGACACAATAAGCAGTTGATCTAGGCATCCAAACGCTGCATGGATATTTTTCAAAAACCATGTCCAAGATTCATCATTCTCGACATTTCCTATACCAATTGCGAGAGGAAATATTTGATCGTTTCCATCTTGTACAAATCCAATACCTTTGTACAGACCTTTCAAGTGACACCCGTCCACGACAATTACCGGCCATGAATATCTTATAAATCCCCCAATTAAGGCGGCCAATGCAAAAAATATGAATTTGAATTTTCCATTCGAATCGGTCTCCAAGTTTGTATAAGTACCAGGATTAGTGTCCTTCAACACCTGCAAGTAAGATGAAAGCATCCAAAATGAATTCTTTGGGTCACCGTAAGCGAGGAACATTGCATGACGTTTTGCCTTCAGTACAGACTTATAACTGAAGGTCAATCCATGTCGCCGGTTTACTTCCTCAATGATCCCCCTGGGCCCGATAGTCGATTTCTCCTTCCGAAGTGTGTCCGCAAAGTACTCACCGATCAAAGTAGAAGGAAGTCATCGTGGAGAACTAAGGTTCAGATATGAAGAACAACTGTGTTGTAAAACACTCTTTGAGATTTTCCAAATCCCATATTTCTCGGTTGCATAAAGTATGAAATGACAGTCTTTTTGCCTATATCTTACAAACCATCTGTGTTTGTCGGAATAGTCCACACAATATTCTACTTGATTTTCCAAATGGTGAAACCTAACAGCATTCTTCAATTCCACCTTACTGCAAAAGGTGGATCCTTTTTGTAGAATGTGTGTAACTTGCTCAGCTTCCTCTAATTGTGAGGAATTGGGTAACTCAATTTCCCACATATCGGGGATAGACCATTTCGATCTTAATATGTATGTACAGAATTCCTTATACTCCTCTCGTTGTTCAACATCTAAAGCATTCTCCTGATCAGTATTTAATTCGAAGTCATCTCCTGCATTGTCCGAATCTACATATAGATAGATATACTCACAAATAATGCAAACTCAAAATCAATTTTTAGAATGAAATGAAATAATTAAGAGTACAAAATTACTACTTCGATGATCATCTTCATGGTCTGGTCTTCTTTCACATGTCGTTTGTGCAAATTCTTCACGTGGTTGCACCTCTTCTCATCTGTCCCCCGTAGGAGCCCTATTTAAGTCGAGTCTGCCACCGAAGTCATTTCGATCATGCTTTGGAGGCGAAGGATCCCACTGTATTCCCCGAAGAAGCCCCAACGTAAGTATTGTCATTTTCATTGGGTATTGCCCATCTTGCATGAAATCCCTCATCGTCTTGTAGTCCAAGGGGAACAGATGAAAAATAGTGATTTTGGTCGGTATACACATATGAGTTTGGATCCTTATAGCTAGATGTAAATGGTACACCACTTTCATCTAATGATTGATTTTGCTCGTCCATAGTGATATGTTGTTCCGGATGTTCGGGATAAGACGATCCACCTCCAGGGGGTGTATTTCGAGCAGTCGGAGACACGACAACATCGAATACTCCAACATCCATCCTCTTTAGAGAAACAAAAACAACAAGAACGTCATCGATCATTGACAATATTCGGTGCAACACTGCACCGTTCTTTATTTGTACCTTCTTCACCCTTCCTTTAGTTTCAACTAGTGAGTGAATCACATATCCCTATTGTCTCATGTCGGCACCCACAAGTCCATGAATGGAATACAGTAACTCATAATATGTAATTTCACGAAGGTTAATGACCTCTTCGAAACCGTTGGTGTATTCTAAACCTTCTTAGTAGCCTTCATACCATACAACAACTTGAGAAGTCATTTTTTTGTGGATTCTGCTAAAAAAAACATTAAAATTAATGAGTATTAAAAAACACATAATAAATAACAAATAAAATAAAAAAATAAATAAACTACATTAATTATTTTCCACTCGTAAAATAATAAATTAATTAAATAATAAATCAAATTTCAATAATAAACTAATAACGTCTAAACACAATAAATCCTGCTACAATTAATCATAATATACTGAATAAACTTTCACTTCTGCCTGATCATGCATCACATTATTCCATTTACTTTAGGAGTGACTGCACCAAAAAATTAATTCACATTCACATTACTAATCTATATATGTAATAATATTCGTTTAGCATTTTAATGTTCTTATAATTGAAATTTTATAACTAATTTATAAGTAATGTTCGTTTAACTTATAAACTAAAATTACTATAATTAATCTTCGTATGACTTATAATTCTCAATAACTAATATAATTACATCCTACTATAGTTATATTATTATAACTAAATAATAATTCATCGTGAAATTGTCCTGTAATATTGTAAAAAAGATAATTTAATGTACACACGAAGATTATAACTATTGTAACTAAATAATAGGTAGATAATAATTTTCCTCATGAACAAAATAAAAAATTAATAGTGAATTTTCATTCTTAACAAAATAAATAATTTAACCCTATAATAAATAAAATTAATTAACCCTATAACAAAATAAATTAACCCAATAAATAAATAAAATTTTCTTATTAATATAATTAATAAATTATTAAAGAGGATTATAACAAAATAAATTAACCCAATAAATAAATAAAATTTTCTTATTAATATAATTAATAAATTATTAAAGAGGATTATTAAACGGTGATTATTAAATTATGTCGCATTAGTTATTAAAGGCCGATTATTAAAATGCACGCGCGATAGGTGACGGGGCGCTGTGCGTGCGCGCGTGACGGGTGTCGGGCCGTTGTGCGCACGCACGGGGCATGGGGATGGGTAAATGCGCGCGCGCCGCCTACAATCACTCGTGAGCACGCGCGCCCAACGATGGGGCCGTGGTGTGAACGCACGCCGGACGAGTGATGGGGTGTTGTGAGCGCGCGCGCTCGACGGGTGACGGGTTAAATGTGGATTAATGGAATAATCCACGTTTAACAGTAGGGTTAAACGTGGATTATTCCATTAATCCACGTTTAACCCTAATTTTTTCGATAAAATTTGGATAAAAAGTGGATTAAGCCAATAATACACGTTTAACCCTAATTTTTTCGAAATAAATTGTGTTACACGTGGATTAAGCCATTAATCCACATTTAACACTAATTTAATCGAAAAAAATAGGGTTTAACGTGGATTAAGCAAATAATCCACGTTTAACCCTATTTAACGTGAATTAAAGGGTTAAATGTGGATTATAACATAATCCACATTTAACCCTTTAATTCACGTTCAACCATAAAATTCGAAGAAAAATAAGGTTAAACGCGGATTAAGTTAATAATCATCGTTTAACTATTAAACATACCTTTCTTATTTCAACGATAATTTTTCAAACCTTCCAAGTGCCAAAATGTCGAAAAAAATTTACAGAGAATTTTGTATGAAATATTGTTGTATGATAATTTCTTACTGAGTTTAGCAACCTTATATAAACATATAAAGTGAATAAACAGTACAAAATACATGTGAATTCACAGTAAATATTAATAACAAAAAAATAAAAAATTGGGTGTAATAGTTGCATGCATGACAGTAAATAATAACAACAAAATTTCACAGTAAATATTAACCACAAAAAAACAAAAAATTGGGTGTAATAGTTGCATGCATGGACAATAAATAATGAGACTTTGAATCTATTCACTTTTTTTGCATGCATGGACAAATTAAATCAACACTATTTACTTGTCAAATCGAACCACTATTCTTCATTGACTTGGACTAAAAATGTGGTAGAAAGTGTATGTAAACTATATTTTGTGGTAGAAAGTGTCCTACAACTAAATTTGATGGTATAAAGTGTATTATGTTATATTTTTCATGGTATAATGAGTACTTTCCTCTAGACAATATCCTTATAATGCGTATGGACATTACATAAAGTTTAAAATTGGGGCCTCTTCTACAAAATATCTGAGGTAGTAGAAAAGAATTAAAAATAGTTACCATAAGAAAAATAAACTTTGGATAAGGTAATAAATGAGCAATTGGATCCCTTAATTTAATTTTGATATTTTATCTTATATTTTATTAGGTGGTAATTAGTATATGAGACATAAATAATCAATTCATATCTATAATCACATCACATACTCATCAAATAAGCACAATATATATCCATAAATCAATAAACACTAAGGAACTATTATTAGACTAATAAACATGTGTAACTTTTAAATGGACCATACTCCCAGTCAAAAGCATGAATAACAAATATTTGACCTCGAAGATTATATGGTATAATATTCTACTGAATTCATTCAAAATCCTTTTGAATTTTGATGAGACCATCTTGACATTTTATAGATCTAATTTTTAATTTTTTTTCAATTGATGCAATTTTACCATCGTAATTTTCTTTTCCACTTAATACCTAAAAACATTTTATATTTAGTTCATTGATTGCTTTTCCATCCATTATGGATATACACGATTGAGGTCCAGTTTAATGGATAAAAGAATTTTGTACTTGCTTGGATTTCGAAGTTGATTCATCTCTCACTGAAAGAAAAGTTGATGAAGAAGAAGTTAAAGGAGGGACATCACTTGATTCTCCCTAGAGTTGTCAAAACGAGCTGAATCCATTGGGCTAGCCCGTCTTGTCGTACTTTAAAGGTGGATTGGGCTAAATATTTAGCAGCCCAGTTGGAGGCGGGCCTCAACGGGCTGGCCCATTTGGGTCGCGGGCTGAGGCGGGAAGAGCTAGCCCACCTTTAATTTTTTTTTTTTTTTTTAATTTCTGCAAATTTTTACCCAATAACTCTAGTCTCTAGCAGTGGCGGACGCAGTAAGAGGTAAGAGGTGGCATGTGCCACCCTTTTTTATTTTTTCATATAAACTATCTAAAATAATTTTAAAATGTTTAAAATTTAAAAAAATATATCCTAACTATATTTTATTTCCCATTTTCAAGATCATTCTTTTCAACTCTCACTTTAAAAAAAACTTCACGCATTTACTTACATGCCATATGTCTCCTTTTTCAATTTTTTTTCTTTTATGATTATTTTATATTTCATTTTAAAGATGATTAATTAATTTTAATGGAATGTAGCATGTAAAGATCCATCTAATGCAATGCACAGGTGTAGAATGGAAGATACTCATTTACTCTTGGTGAGCACTGTTCTTAAATTTCCCTTTCTATATTTTCATTTGGATATCATCAATTTAACTATACCATATTAATTTCTCTAACTAAAACTTATTCGTGGAAAGATCGAAATGATTAACACAATTATATATATGCACAGGTATATAGGTCGGAAGCCGTGCAACTAGGTCAATCCAATCCGACGGTTTTTTTCACGCACCCCACGTGCTTCAGATCGCGCTCAAACCCTGGTCCTTCATGTCAAACCTTTTTAGATATTCATCTAACCTTTTAGTTATGTTTTCATAACCTTTATGTTATGTTTGCATAATCTTTATGTTTCTGCTAGTTTAAGTTTTTACAGTGTAGAATAAGACTTATAATACTTTTTAAACTTTTATGTTATAGTAATATAACATTTATGTTATAATAATAAAACTTTTATGTTATTCTTTAAGTATATAAAGATTATGGTATTTTTACATAAATGTTATATCTATATCATAAAATAAATGTTAAATTATTATCACATAAATGTTCAGCTATACTACATGAATTTTTATACTGAATAAAGTCTAAGTTATTCACTTAAAGATTATAATATATGTACATAAAAATTATATTAATATAATATAAATGTTATACTTGTATAATATGAAGGTTACCATTTAAATAAAAAAAAAATTGGGCATGGATCTGGACCGGATCGGATCCAACCCTTATATACTCAGTTGCACGAATCTAGATCCTACATTTGATTCATATGAACACTACTCAATGATTAACTATCTCGATAGACTGGATAATGTCAGAAGTACTAGTGAATTCAGAGAAATTGGCAAAGTTGAAGCAGAAACTGAAGAGTATGGGTGGAGAGAAGAAACAAGTTCAAAAATCAGACATGTAGAGTACAAATATTTTGGGTATTTAAAATTATATATAGTAGATTTTAATCAGTACGAGTATAATTTTTTATTAAAAATATTACATAAATAACCTGAAAACATAAAGTCCTAGAAAAAATTGAATATTGATTCTACATAAAATGTAAACGACACAAATACAATTAGAAATTATGTCTAGAATATTACTCTCTCCATTCCTTTTTAAGTGACTTTTAAAACTTTTAATTTTTTGCTATTTAATTGACGTTTTGTGCATTATTTTCATAATATATCCCTATGATTAATTAATGCCTAAATTAATTGATATGTATAGTACCAATATTTTCAACAGAGAGATGCACCATGATCAAAGAAAAGCTTAATTAATGAGGGGTATATTATGAAAATAAAATTATTTTTAAAAAAAAGGAATGAGGGAGTACAATTTAAAAAAAAAGTTCAAGAAATCCAAAAAAAAAGGCCAGTCCAAATCGACAAAAAATTAACTTGAGAAAGATTTATTGCAGTTAAATTGAAATTGGTATATTCATACATTATTATAGAATTATTCTAAAATAAATTATTAAATTAAAACATGAAAGAAAAAAATAATTCAAGGGGTCTCATAGCTTGTGGGAAATTTCATGGCAATGATTATTGAAAGCTAGTAGTTTCTCACAACATTGGATAAGGTTGACATTTATGAAGATTAAAAGCAATATATTTATTAAAGTCTCAACAAAAACCGGTCAAGGTTCAAATAATTTGAGTGAATTAAGTGTACCTCGAATTCCCGGATTTGCCCCTGGAGAGAAGGCTGCAAAATGCTAGGAGAGGGACCCCCAACTGATAGGGTTGAAATGGTAATATCGTTATAGTTGACTTACAGTCAAAGCGATATGAATGCGTCTCTCACTATAGAACCGCTGATTTTTCGAACCCAAATATGACCTTATTAACCACATTTATCATGCCTGTAATTGATATTATTATTTATTTATTTACTTGGCCCACAATAGTTGGATTATATTTTAATCTTGAACTTTATAAGATTGTAGATCTAAATTTATGAAATAATTCAATTTATATATTAAAAAGTTTGAGTTGTCATCTTATATAATTATATTTAAGAGAAAAAGTTTGAGTTGTCATCTTATATAATTATATTTAAGAGAATCGAATCATATTTATTTTTATGTAATTTTGAATACTTCATTTTATTATTGATTTCAGAATTTGATCCTTGAGTTGAAACATAAGGTATTGGGGAATGGTGAGTTAACTGTTAAGATATTTATGAAAAATAATGATTTTTTGTTATTAAAAAAACAACGCATAAAATTCGTTTTGGCATATCCATTATTTTTGTATTATTATCTTCCGTGTTAATATAATACCAATGGATATAATTTTCTCGAGTCATAATGAATTATAATAATTGTCCTAAGATTTAACCTATTAATAAGAATGGACTCAGAAAAGTTTGTCTATTATAAATATTTTTATTTGATATTTGCTTTAATTGTTAAGGCACCACTAAAATTAGTAGATGACAAGTTAATTTGGTGGTGATAATTGATAAGACAAGTAAATTTGTTATTATAGCAAACATAATATACAACATGAGTACACGATTAACTTGACACTCTTAGTTGCCCCCACTAACCTCTAGCTCTATCATTAAGTAATTCATGTAGTATTTAACATACCAGGATGTTATATATATGATGAAAAAAAAGTTTATAATATATATATATATATATATATATATATAACTTTAATAAAATATACAAGAGGTATGAAGGTTGTTGTAATCTTTATACCGAGATATTTCAATATATATACATGATACAGTGTCTGAATCAGATTCACTTTTAATTGTGTAGACATTGTGATTCATATAATATTTAACATACCAGAATGTTATATATATGATGAAAAAAAAGTTTATAATATATATACACACATATATAAGTTTAATAAAAACACAAGAGGCATGAAGTTGTTGTAATCTTTATATTGAAATATTTCAATTGATATACATGATAAAGTGTTTGAATTAGATTCATTTTTGATTGTGCAAACACTCGTATCATATGAAAATGATATTTCACAATTCAAAATTTTGATCTCTAACTATATACAAATATTATACGAGAAATTGTTTTTCAAAATGCTTTGCAAAAAAAGAAAAAATAAATATGCTGGCTAACCATCTAGCCCGAGCTTATATTCTTTTTTTTTTTTTGATCAGGCAAAAAAGAGTAATCCGCTAAATAAAGAGTACAAGGGGTACTCTAACCCATATACAATCAAAGATTTTACAAATATGATTTATGTACTCCTTCACTTCTAACCTTTTCTGCTAATTTTCTTACTTTAGTCCTTTGCTTCCATTCTTTGGCACCATGTTATAAACGATAACTTTGGCTCAATCTTCACAATATTCGATTGTCATGACCACACCTTGGATTTGATTTGTCTAATCATCTTCTCAACGTTTGGATTCTCATTATTAAAAATCATATTGTTCCTCATATTCCAAATAGACCACATAATTCCCACTCATAGTGAAGATGCAATTTCCCTCTTGTCTCGATCCCCCAACATCTCGGTTATTAAAAATCATATTGTTCCTCATATTCCAAATAGACCACATAATTCCCACTCATAGTGAAGATGCAATTTCCCTCTTGTCTCGATCCCCCAACATCTCGGCATGTTGTAAAAAATGACCAACTGGGTTAATATGGGAGACAGTACACGTACCTGTCCACTTATAGAGAGTTGTCCAAATTTTCGAAGCAATCAAGCACTTGAAGAATAGATGTTCTGTCGTCTCCTCTTCTTCGATACACATTAGGCACACAATACTCGTTGTTGTGTCAATTAATCCTCTTCGCTGGAGACCAGCCCTGGTAGGTAGTCTTTTTTTGAGTATTTTCCATACGATTGCTTGCACTCTCCTTGGAACGCACGTCTTCCACAATTTCTTGAAGGCCACTTCTCTCCCTTGGTCCTCTTCCCCTGTGTTTTCCTCGAACTCTCTTTGGTATGCTGCTTTTGAAGTGAAGACTCCTTTGCTTGATCACGTCCATCTCCAAGAATCTTCTGTATTCACCTGTAATTTTACCCTATTGATACACATCAGCAACTCATTAATATTATTCAACTTCCTCTCCCTCAAGTTCCTACTCTACTCAAGATCCCATTTCCACTCCCCATTCTCCCACCTTCTTACTTCACTAACCCTTGCCTCCTTATTGCTGCTTATCCTATACAGTCTGGAAAATTGCTCCCTTAAAACCCCCTCTCACACCACAATTCGGTCCAAAACGACACCTCTCTCCCCTTTCCAACTATTCTCACTAACTCCCTCGACATACCCCCCATCCCTACCGAAATACAAGTTACTAATATCCCTCCACCATCCCTCCACCATACCCCATCTACATCTGTTGTTTCCCTCCTCTCCTATCCTCGGTCTCCCTCTCTTTTTTTTTAACAAAACCCCCATATCTTGCTCTAATCATCCTCACCCACAATCTACCCGATTCGTTCACAAATCTCCAAATCCATTTTTTTAATAGGACAGTATTGAAAATCCCCAACCCTCCTTGCTTTTTTTCTTTGCAAATATCCTCCCAACTAACCCAAGGAATTTTGGATTTAGTTTCACACCCACCCCAAAGAAAATTTCTTTGGATTCGAATGAGTTCCCCAATGGTTTTTTTTCAGAATTTTGAACAATAGAATATAAGCTACTTGAATATGGAGGAGGAGGAGGTGGTCTCATATTTGGCGAGCTACTTGAGTTGTTCGGTTGGGAAGGTCCCCATAACATATTTGGGCCTTCAAGTGGGACTTGAACATAAAAAATCAGCCTTTTGGAGAGATTTAACAGAGAAGTTGAAACGTAAATTGAAAGCATGGAACGATAAAAACATCTTGTTGAGTGGTAGAGCCACTTTAGTTCAATTTGTGCTTTCGACAATTCCGATCTATTGAGTCCCATTATTTTTTTTTTTTTTACGTTTCTACTTTTAAGTTGATACAATCTCCAAAAAAATTAGTGCATTTCATTTAAAAACACACACAATTCAAATGGATATACTTATAATAACTCGGGTTCTCTTACCATGAGATCATATTTCATCTATGAGTATTATTAAAGAAAATTGATATACTATTATCTAAAATAGATAATCCAAAAGAAGGAACATAATCCAAAGAGAACCTAGCACATGGACTCCGTCCGCCGCCATATATATCATATTTAACATTAATTTATTTAGTAATAATGTGATTAAACAAATAAACAGATTTATAGTCAAAATAATAAAACGCGTTGAACTTGGACATATACATTCAAATTCAACCGCAATAGAAAAACCCGTGTCCTAAATACTAGAACACTGTATTCTACCACTCTCTATATTTTAATATTAATTAATTATTCTCACCACACTCTCTCCCTCTTTCCAAGCAACCCCTCTCTCTACTCTCTCTTCTATATAAAACATTCTCTTCTCACCCTTCGTCTTCACCATAATCATCCATCGATCTCTAGATTTTCCTTTTTGAGAATTTTTTAGTTTCAAAATCAGACAATCTGCAGACAGGATCATGGCATCCGAAGATCTCAGCAAACCTATAAAGATCCGAGAAGTTTGGTCGGAGAATCTGGAATCGGAATTCGAGTTGATCTCCGATCTGATCGATCGCTACCCCTTCATCTCCATGGACACCGAGTTCCCCGGAGTCATCTTCAAGCCGCCACCGCCGCCAACCCACCGCCAACAACACCGGAGGCCCTCCCCCTCCGACCACTACAAGCTGCTCAAGTCAAACGTCGACGTCTTGAGCCTCATCCAACTCGGCCTCACTCTCTCCGACGCCGCCGGGAACCTCCCGGACCTGGAGTCCGGCGAGCGCTGCATCTGGCAGTTCAACTTCTCCGACTTCGACGAGGCGCGTGACCCCCACGCCCCGGACTCCATCGAGCTGCTCAAGGCCCACGGGCTCGACTTCGATAGGAACCGGGTTTCGGGGATCGAGTC
This sequence comes from Scutellaria minor, assembly GCA_954870855.1. NCBI lineage: Eukaryota > Viridiplantae > Streptophyta > Magnoliopsida > Lamiales > Lamiaceae > Scutellaria > Scutellaria minor. The sequence goes on from OX940729.1 coordinate 11,234,460, forward strand.
GGCCCGGTTCGCCGAGCTGATGATGAGCTCCGGTCTGGTGTGCAACGATGACGTCAGCTGGGTGACGTTCCACAGCGCGTACGATTTCGGGTACCTGGTGAAGATCCTCACGCGCCGCCAGCTGCCCGGTGGGCTCGGCGAGTTTCTGGCGGTTCTGAGGGCCTTCTTTGGGGACAACGTGTATGATGTCAAGTACCTGATGCGGTTCTGCGAGAGCCTGTACGGCGGTCTGGACCGGGTGGCTCGGACTTTGGATGTGGACCGGGTTGTTGGGAAGTGCCACCAGGCCGGTTCGGATAGCCTGCTGACGTGTCACGCATTTATGAAAATGAGGGATGTGTATTTTGTGCAGCAGGGGCATGAGAAACATGCCGGCGTCTTGTATGGATTAGAATTAGAAGTCTGTTAAATAGGACTAGGATTATTTCTATATTATTAACAATTTGTTAATAGAATTAATTCAATTATTCTTTTTAAAAATTATTGGTTTCTTTATAACATATTTAGTAGTACCATAGATTATATGATTTTATTTAAGAAATGAAATGCATCTCAAGTATATCAATTTGTTCCTTAAGAAAATGATCGTATTTTTTATTTTGGTCAGATTTGAAAGAAACCCAAAAGAAAAAATATTTATTTTGGCCAAACTACTTTTATTCAAGAGATTCTGTGGAGTGGCCTCCAAAGCCATTTTTCTTCCTCCAATAGTTAAATACAATAATTGGAACAAATTATTATATCAGGAGACAAAATTGACTTCAAGTGGGTCTCAGAATCACTTATCCAATGGATTTACTTAGTAAAATCTATTTTACTGTCTCGTGAGAATATTTGGAGCAGGATTGATCTTCCTGAAATTTGTACCAGGAAGGACAAAGTGCTTAGATATGGGAAAAAAAATGTGGAATTTGAAAGCTTAAAAACAAACTTAAATAATTTTTTATAGAGATGTTCTCATAAAAAGAAGTGGCAAATGATCCTTTGTGTGCATTTGTGGTAAGGATCCAAGAACGCAAGAGCAAATTTTCTTTGTAATATCCTAGATTAAGATATAATTTATGTACAAACCCCAAAGCCCAAAACCAATTCATGCCAAGACTGAGTCACCATTTTTTTTTTCTTATTTTGTTGAAGTGATGACATTCATCTAAGACACTAACACATGTCAATAGAAGTGGCACATGGCATAAGGGTAGTTTAGGAAAAAAGTTGTGTATTAGCTCTCTCTTTCTTCCCCTCAATCACTGTCATTTTCCTCCTCCTCTTTCCAATCTCTCTTTCTTCTTCTCTGATTCAAACCAAGCCACCGCCGACAGCCTCCATCACCAGATTTCATTGAAAGGTTCGCCCTTGGACACTCCGACCGGCGGCGGCGCCGCCGCGTCTCTCTCTCTCTCTCTCTTTCCTCCCCTGACCTCTCTGTTTCAAAATTTCCCCCTATTTTCTCCTCCGCCGTCGCCGTCGAGTGAAGTGGGCTGGCGCAAGGTTGCGCCGGCGAATGTATGAGGTGGTGGCGCCACCGGCTGCGGCGCCACTGTTTGGTCTATATATATGTATGTATGCATGTATGTATATATGTATGTGTTGAGTATTGTAGTGTGATGGGTGAGTGTTGTTGAGGGGTTTGGTTGGGGGAGGAGGGGCGCCGCCGGGAGTGGCGGCGCCAGTGATGGTAAAACAGGGAGGCGCCGCCGACGCCGGCGCCGAGAAATCTGCGTGTGTATATATATATGTATAGCAGTGTGTATGTGTGTTTTACTATGTATATATGTACGTGATTATGTGAGCTTGGTCGGGTGTTGTCGGATGTGTTTGTTTTGGTGGTGATGATGGCGGAGCCGCCGGCGGCCACCGGTGGCAGATGGAGGGGGAAAGCGGGGCAGCGACGCGGGAAAGAGGGGAAAAGGAGAATGGGCTGGGTTTGTAATTTAATTAAATTCAGGGGTCAAATTGTAAACCCCTAATTTTTTACTAATTCAAGAATGACCCTTAACCTTTGGAAAATTATGACTTAACCCAGAACTTTTCAATATGACTAGAAGACCCATGAACTTCAGAAAATATTACATTTTGATCCCAGAAAATGCTGAAAATGATTAATTTAACCCCTAGGGTTTCCACCTTTCACCCAAACGTCCAACGAGACTCTAATTTCAACTCAAGCTTTAAATTTAATTCCAAGAAGCATTAATTACTTAGTAACTAAAATAAGATATGCGTGTCTTGTAGGAGACCCAAACGAGGGACCACACTACAAGACACCCAAACGAGGGACCACACTAGCACCGGGCGCGTAGTAGCTTCGTCAGGAGATCACTATTGGAGGTGGGGGTAACTTCCATGTTTTCTCTTATGCGTCTTTTACGATTTAAAGTGCAAACTTGAGTCTTATGAAATACATGTTTCTTAGCAACGCGATGTATGTGGGGTAATTTACTTGATTTCAAAGTTAAGTTTTTACGTGAATTCGATGAAAAGTGATGTGCTTATGTGAAGCATACATGAAAATTATATGAAATACGCTAATGCTTAACGAAACGTGAACGAATATGTGTGATTGGCAACGTGTAATAATGTGTTAATGGTTCATGAAATGCTTACATGGCGGCTAAGATCCGCAATTGTTTACATGGCGGCTAAGACCTGCAATTCTCTGAAATGACTTTGCTTGTACTTGTTTTGTTTTCCTTTTTCATTGTATTTTGCTTCCCGTCCCTAACCCACTGAGTGTTATACATTCACCCCTTTTAGATGATTTTTACTTTACATATTGCGATCCACAGGAGGGGAAGTGAAGGAGATGTAGTTGTGACAAGATAAAGAAGAAATAAACTAATATCTTTTGGGAATGAAAATTTTGGAGCATGTACAGTTTTCTTTTGTTTATTTTGTTTTTTTTAGCATGTATGACGAACGAAATGCTAATCTTCCGTTGTTAACGCTAACCCTTTTGTTCATATAGTTAAAGGGTAAATTTGTTGGTGTTGTTTAAAGTTACGATTTAAATGATTTACTGGACGCCCGCGATAAAATTTTATAAACTCTGATATTTTATTCCTTACTGAAAATATAGGGCGTGACATTCTTTACATATAAGAGATCACAAATTATATATCTTCCAAGATTAATGGTGGCTTGTTGTGGTTGGTCTTGGATACTAGCATCCTTACAAATTGTGTTGGATTTGTACGTTTACAGATTGATTGGGCATTTCAAAGAATCGATGAACAAGGGAGTGTTTGAGTGACGTGAGTATGTCGATTTAGTTTTGTTACCGAAATTTTCTTGTGTGATTTCTTCATTTTTCCTTGTTGTTCCATTGATTATGATTCAAGATTCGCATGTGGTAAGTATGCATCTATTTGCATTAATGCTCAATCAAAGACTTGATAATTGTTCGTGATTGAAACGATAATCATTGATAAGCTTAGTTAGAAGCTATCATTTCATTACGTCACTTAAACAATGGCTAAAGACATCAACAATGCGACTAATTTTTCCAACTCTTTTGATTAGGGAGAGAATAAGAGCTCCCTCACCCATACTGCAGTACGATATTTCGAGTGACTAACATGGAAGAGAGCCAACATAATTCAAACTTGGGACAAATGGAACTATTTTTTTTTTACTCCTGTTCACTTTGTTTTTGAACATTGTAATGAGTTCCCTTTGGCATTAGAGTTCCCTTTGTGCCAATTTTGAGTTTCTCTTTTCCTCTCTTGGTTGTTAATGTAATTGGCTGGGTATGTATTTCAATTAGTTGATTGTCGGTTGTTTGAGTTTCATTAATAAAATTCTGTCGTTTCAAATAAAAAATAAAAAATCTTATTGGAGCTAAAGATGCACGATGAGTTGTCGTGTATGTATACATTTTTACTGACATAAAAACCACTCTTTATTTTTCATGGCATTCCATTTACTTATTAAATCTATCCTTCAGAACTTGTTATAATTGATCACAAGTTTATTAAGAACATAGTAGAAATTTCAATTAATTAAAAAGTGCTTCTAACTTTTCAAAACACGAATTTTTAGAACAAAAAAATTCTAAAATTTAACTCTTTTTATCTTGGAACAATATATATATATATATATATATATATATATATATATATATATATATTTGTGTGTGTGTGAGAGAGAGCTTAAATACATATGGGTCTTACAAATGCTACACATAAAATATAACATACATTTAAAAATAAAAAACTTTAAATTAATGATATTTCACTTGTGTTCCTCCTCTACCTATTTGCCATGCAACACTTTTTGTGTAATGTTGAGTTTTAGTGATAGTGAAGCTATTATTGACAAAAAAACTAACATTGTGAAAACACACTTCGAGAAAACAATAGAAAACCATAGAAAAATGGACAAAAACTATAATTACGACATAGTTGTAAGTATAGTGTTAAATTCCATGTTTTGTTTCACTGCAAAATAATTAAATGCCTTCACATGGCTGCCAACCCAACCCCACATGTCCACACACAAACCTCTTGATTACAATCATCTCGCCGGCGGTGTCTCCTCCTCGCCGCAGTCGGCAACCGCCGCGCCGCCATTCCATATCTCCATGAACGCCTGAACTATGACATGGTGGTGGTGGGGCGGGTTGAGATCCAGAAAGCAGTGGAGAAGCTGCTGAAGATCATCTCCTAAATAGATTTCCTTCTCGAAGATCATTTGCAGCATCGATTGCCGGAAATCACGATATGGGTCATCGGAGTCTTGAACCACGGCCAGGCTGTCGTGGATTTTCGGCAGGCCGGGCTGACCGTTTTGCAGCAGTCATGATTTTCCGGCGGGGAGGAAGAGGGTTTCTGATCGGAGAAGGAGGGTTTGGGTTCGATAACATCGGTTGTCTTGGGCCCACATCCACAGCCTCCTTTGGAAGTGATGAGGTTCTTGAAATTCCATTTCTTGCCGGAAGACATGCGGCGGAGCTCGTGGTGGCGCTGCGGTGGCGTGAGGTGGTTGATGACGAAGTGGTGTTTGGATTGGGTTTTTATAGTTTGAGGAAGTTTGAAAGATTTCAAAATTTGGCGTGTGAGAATATTAAGAGGTGATTGTGTCTTTTAAGTTATGGTTGGATGTATCTAAAAGATAAATCTTTTTTAATGAGGAATATTTACGAAAATGTATCCCTGATGGGGCCAAAAACCCAGCATGAGGTGATGGGACAAATCAGATCCTCTATATCATATATTCATGTATCACGCGTGTACCACGTTATATTGATTTTCAAATTAAAAGCAGTTATAAAAAAAAAAGGAAAAAATTACAAAAACGATGGCGTATGTACCCAGCATGAAGTGCTGGGTTTTTGGCCCCAATAGGGGATCCATATCCTAGTATTTACAATTTAGATACACAATGAAGATATTTCACAAATTCTTGATTGAGACGGTTCCATAAACCTAAGCCAATTTGAATCGGTTAATACATGTCAACATGATCAATGTTCGGTTAAAAAAGTCAAAAATAATATTTTTGGAGTTAATTTCAATTTTGGTCATATATGTAAGATATTTTCTATTTTTAACAAATTTTTCAATTTTGGTCATCTATAATTTAATTTTTTCCAATTTAATTTCTTTTTTGTCTGAATTTTCAATATTGTGTCAGATTTTTCGATGACCACGTCAGAATTTCCGATGGTCACATCACAAAAAAAATATTGAAATTGAAAAAAATTAAAACATATAGGACTAAAATTCAAAATAGATATTTGGTTATAAAAAAATTGGAAAGTATCTTACATACATAACTAAAATTTAAGTTATCCCATATTTTTATGTATATTAGATAATATTTTTGTATTATATAATACTTTTATGCATATGAGGTAATACTTTTGAAAAATTACAATTTGACAACTACAGGTCGTGGCATGTTTATAATACTAATGGCGTGTGGCTAGGTTATTCTAATTATGCATCGGATATGCACGAAAGCAATGCTTGTGCATATAAATCTCAAAAGAATGAAGAATGGAGAATATATACATGAAGGAATGGGAATGGGCTTTATAGGCCTCCGTACGCGAGGAGACAAAGGGACAAACGGTCGACTCCAAGAGGGTCAGATACAATCCTGACAGGTGAACAGAGATCGAACCAAGAGTAGACTTTTCGTTGAGGTAGCTAGAGCGGAAATGTATAATTTTTGAATTGAAATTTTGTTTATGTGTACTTAAGAAAGAGAGATAGTGTTGTATTTAGTGAATTTGAACTTCTTGTTGCATATTTCCTACAAACTTTTTCCTATGTTTTTTATTTAGAGTTCATTTTAAAGTTCTTTAGTCTATATGTTTTCTAATTTCTCATTTGTATTCTTTGATCCATTACTTATTTGAACTCTTCTAAGGAAAATCAAGAATGGTATAGAAAACTTTAAGCAGTCGGGTTTGACTCGTGAGTTATTCTGAGCTACTTGAATAGTTTTTGTGTTCGAACTTAATAATACTCAACTTAATGACAGTTTTAAATAAATATTATATTTATCCATTTCTTTTAACAAAACATAGTGGATTGAATGTTGTTATAAAAATGAGCAAAGTCGTACCTCGTGTGGGGGACTTTGCCTTTTTTCTATTTCCATTCCTTTTTCTTTCTATTGCCGCTCCATTTTTCTTTTTATTGCCCCTTAAATTATTTGATCAATATCAGACCTAACATGCTTCCGTATATAAATGCATACTCAGATAATACATACCTTGGTTTTTGTCTCTGACTCTCAAGATTTTGACTGGTTTTTACGGATTACTTTGTAATCCAACCACTCGCCCACAGTCGGTGGTTCCACTCCATCTTTAATGATAACCTAGATTACAACCCTTTTTTCATTCTAAGGGTATCACTTGGAGACGCACTATTAGTATTAACTCTCAAAGTACTCAAGAACTTTTGAATAGAATGAAGGAAACCAAAGTTTTTCTTTTTATTGAAGAAATAAAATACAAACTTATACTACAATATTATTTCTCCGCCAGTGGAGTGTTTAGCCACTCATGGCTTAACTTAAAGGGAAACCCCCATATGCTTGAAAACTGAAAACTTAAATGCTTAGACTCTGCAGAGAAGTACTCAGGAAATGTATTCAGTTTCTGATTGTCTCTTTAGTGGCTGAAAGCCTCTCTTTATAGCTAAAAATTTCGGACTTCAAGTGCGGACTTCAACATTCTTTATTAGTTGTCCCCATTGCCAGCTCTATTCTATTTTCCTTTGTTGATAAGTGGCCATGTGACTTCTGCTGTTATCCACCATTCTCTGTCTGTGGTGGATCTATGACCCATCCTCCTTCTGTCTTTTTGGTGGAGCTGCCCTATTATCCTGTATTTATTGGATTGGTGACTTGTCAATTTTTTGGACGTAGGACCTCCCACTACACCTTGTTTGGTGGAGTGTCATATGCTTGTAGGGTTTTGCTATGAACCCTTGGAACCTATACTATTACAAGTTCCATGGATTGTTTGAACCTGTACTATTACAAGTCCAAAACATAAATCCTATCTGAATCTATAACTTGAAATTCTATCGAGTCTTATTAGACTTGTTTTCTCTTATTACATTTATGAATTTTGTTATCTAAAAACCCCTATTAAGATCCTTTCTTTTTTGTTGTTGATTGGGTCTGTTATTTTTGACTTTGAAGCCTTGTTTGAACAATGACTTCTCTTATATTAGACAGTAAGAATATAGTCGTTCCTCCCATCGACCGATATGTATCATATTACATACCTTTCTTCTTGTATTTTTCGTTGTTGGAACTTGTTCTCCTAGATGAGCTTTCTTTTATTTTCAAATAAATTTTCAGCAAATCCGGTAGTGTTTCCTGTCATGGAATTTAATAGGAATGATCCGTTTGCAAAATTTTGGAAAATCTTGAATGAATATTTAACTTTGTCCGTCCATCTCTGTGGGACAGACCCACATTTCCCATGCCGCATTGTGGATATTTCATCTTCAATAAGGGCTATTACTAGAGGATTGTTTGTTGGAGGTGCTTTTGCTTTATTAAAAGCCACGATGTCAGGTCTTTGTAGCTTGATAAAATGGAAGACTGGATGAGACCAATTTTCTATAATTTCTGGAGCTACTGATATGAATTTTAATTTTAACTCCAAAAAATCTTCTCGATCGAGATGTGGGTTGTTTTGCTATGAGTCGTGAACAGTCGTGACAATCCATTCCGGTAATTTAGCAATTTTCAGAAAGCTTGATACAGTGATAAGTATTGAAGCAATAACTCCAAAATCATACAATTCTCGTACGTCCTGTGGATTTGCAAGCATCCACAATTGTGGATATTTTCTAGACTAATCAACAATAATTTTGCTGGGATTAACCCCAATTCTTATTACCAATTTCTCCCATATTTTTTGATAAATCTGCAATGGAGAAAACGGTTCATTAGTGTTAACCTTTCTTGGGCTGGTCTGTGGCCGAAGGTTAACATCTCTCTCTTTAACCCCAAAGGTACTGGGTTGACTTGGCTTGTCTGGACTAGATTCCTGACTTTCCAAATTGATTTCTCTATTAGAGTCCGATAGCTCACTTGAATTGGCATTAGGTGCCTCAACACCAGAATCTGATGTAAAATATATATCTGCGGGATGACCTGCTATGGATTTGGAAATACCTACTGTATTCATCGATGATGAACTTTTCTCGTAAATTTCTTTTTGGGTTACCAATGGTTAACCCGCTTTGAGAAGATATTTCTCGGGTGCATTCCATAGGTGGGCCTGTTTAGCTTGTGTGGCTTATATAACCTTTTGGACAGAGTCTAGATCTACCTTTTGAACATATGCAACTCCTTCGACATGGATCTTTAACAAGCCATATCGTTTGTTCAATTTCTCAAGGTTTTCCCTAAGGTATCTTGAACGAACCGTGATGGAATCTGCTTCAAGAATGTCCATCTCTTGTAAAGAAATCTGCAAGAACATTTTCATTAGGTTTCACAATGACAATATCAACAATATAATATTGGCATTCTATTTGCCATCTGATAATACATGCTTTCTCGATTTTTGATTCGAGCTTATTTTTTAGAAAAGCTTTCATGCTTGTATTATCTACTTTTAAGGTAAATTCTTTTGCTAGTAAAAATAAAGGCCATTTTTTGAAAGCCTTCCAAACTGCAAAAAATTCTTTTTCGTTGATGTGCCAAAAGTTGGCTTGTTGTTCAGAGAATACTCCTCCAATGTATCTACATGGTTCTTCGCCTATAGATGTCTTTCGCATGAGCATGGCCACCCATCTAAAATCATTAGCATATGTATAGACCACTAAATAATCTTCATCTTGTGGTATTGCGAGTTTAGGCAGTTTGTTGCACATTGATTTCAACTCACGCACTCGTTGGGAATGTATTTCTTCCCATTTCCATTTAGTCTTTACATCCTTTTGTAGTAGTGGACGAAAATCTTTTATGTACCTTGCTAGGTCTTTGATAAAAACACTTGCAAAGTCAATCATACCTAAGAAGCTTTGAAGGTGCTTCTTCAAAGCTTCTTATACTTTAGAAAGTCCGGAAAATTGTAGATTTTTTCCATAATATGTTCCTGAAGTTCCATTTATGCATGGTCAATAATAACACCAAGATATTAGATTCTATTGAATGCAATTATTGCTTTCTTTTCAGACAATACTAATCATTCCTTATGACATGCTTCAGAAAATAATTCAAGATGTTTAATGTGCTTTTTCATATTCATTGATGCAATTAATATGTCATCAACGTAGAACATAAATTCAAAGTAATCTTTAAAAATATTATCCATTTTTCGTTGGTATATCTGGGGTGCACTTGCGAGTCCCATTGAAAGTACATTCTAGATATACCGATCTTGTGGAGTAGAAAAAAACGTATATTTTCTTAACTCCTTTTCCATTTTAATTTGGTAGAAACCAGATTTACAATTGAATTTAGAAAACACTTTTGACCCTTTAATACATTCAATTAGATGTTCTCTACTAGAAATGTAATAACCATCAAAGTCAAGTATTTTATTAATACATTGATAGTTAATTACTAACCTTATTTTACCTGTTTTGATTTCACCGTGGTTTCTTACCAGAAAACCTGGGCTAATGTAAGAGGAGACTCCATCTTCAATCAATTTAAGATCGATATACTCTTTAATGATTTTCTGTATATCTTTCTTATCGAGCAATTCATCTGGATTGGCTTGTATCGAACAATCTCGTATCGGCATTGTTCTTTTACCTTTAGAGTTACTTCAATCTTGTTTCTATTCCACCAAACCAGATGATCCTTATTGAAGTTTGTCTGAATTAGTCTTTTGACATTTCAAGAGAAAGTAAACTTTCCTCGTTAATGTCCTCAACCGGTGTTTTTTCTTTTATTGTATTCTTCAGAAATTGGATGTCTTCTTCGGATGCCTTTTTGAAACCCTGTTGCCTAGAAGATAAAAGAGTTTTACCAAATTTTCTTTTATCCTGCATTTTAGGATGAGTTAATTTGACATCATCACCACATTTTTTGCGAAAAATAATGGACATTATTCTATTGAATACCCTTTCTCGTCGTAAAACCTATATCGAACTACCACAATTAGTAGTAACGGTTAACGAGTTCTTGTGGTTATCTTGCTTATATTTTGCAAAAGTTTGGATAAAATTGTTACCCAACAAAATATCAGCTCCTGTATCGTGAATATAGATTAGTGGCATTTTTACCTTATACCAAGGCGTCCCAAATGTACCTCCTATCATAATTCTTGTTTCACAAATACCTTTATTGAGTATCAAGATTTTCTAAGAAAAATCCTTTCCTGCAATAATTGATAATGTTTCCACAACTTTGGGAAAAACTTCTGGCTTTGCTGTGCAAATCCCTGATCCTGAATCAATATAAGCAGCAAAATACTCTGTCTTATATTTTTCATACATTATTCCAACGGATATGTATATGGAAAATTGGCTCATCATTCCACCCTTATAAGGTGTCCATCGAGATTAAATTTCATCTCATTTCTTTTACATTCCCAAAGCTTATGTTCCTCGAGAAAACTTATATGTGCAGACATGATAAATCAATAAGGTATCAAGGATGTCTTAGAAATAGAAAGATCGATGAATTAACTAACAACAATAGAAAAATGAGAAAACTTTATCGGTTAATTCGTGCTCGATGATCTAAACAATTAACTGATTACCATTTGCACAAACTCAAAGTAGTTTGTTGATTTCAATTTAATTAGCTGATGGTTAATAACAAAATTGTAGGAATTAAAACATCAAATCTTATCCTGTACAAGCAACTTCAATTTCGAAATGTAGTAAATAAATCAAACAAAAGATTCAAAACAAGAATAAATCCAGTGTGCAGATTTAAAAAAAAAGAAAACAACTTAGAAAATTAAGATTCAAGAAACATAAAATGGAAAACCGTTTTTTCTTTCAAAAAACTTCCATTGACAAAAGCTGATGTGTTCAACCATATCCCACACCTCATAAAAGAAACATCATCAAACACCACTGAAACACAGGTAAAAAAACCACATTCATTCCAATCACAAAGAAAACCAAACAAGAAATCCACAACTCAAACTTGTAAAAATCAATGCACAAAAGTTAAAATAAAAAATTAACTAATTAATAAAAACAACATTTCAAACAATAATTTTAAGATCACCACCAGTAGCTGAATTCTGATCTTCCACTTCGACCCGCAATGATTGCACAACTTTGAAAAAACAAGAATCATGATTAAGTTATAAGTTAACATAATCACACACACACACAAAAATTACAAACATAGAAAAATTCATGAACAAGAAAACGAAAGAAAAAAATACGATGGGCACCTTTGATTTTGTCGGCAAATTCTGTTGAGATAAGCTTTAGAGACTATTTCAAGAAAAGCAAACGAAAAAAAAATAGAATCTCTTTGAGAAAAAATCAGAGAAAATGGCAGAGAGATTTTTGTCAGAGAAGTGAGTGAAAATGAAATAGTGTAAAGGAAAATCTTTCAAACATTGTTCTAGTACAAGCAAAATACTAAAAAACAAGTCAAATAAATCGAAAAATAATCATTTGTTAGTTTTTTTCTTTACATTTAATTTGTTGCCCTTTTAGTGTTGGTATTGTTGACCCCCTGCTCCTCTGACTAGATTGATCAGCTGGAATGATAAAGGAGAACCGGGAACTGAACCAGGCCAGTACCACTTCACCCTATGGTCGAGACCGACCCGAATAACAGACCCGAGCCAAAAAATTAGTGGTCATGGAGACCACATTTGGTCATCCGAGCCGGCCAAAAAAGATACCTGACCAGAATCAATGTAGCGGGGACAGATCTACAATTCGGACGAGCAAGAAAGAGTTGGAATATTTCAAGGAGCCTTCATGAAAGGAAACAAATCTACAATCAAATCATATCCGATTTAGATGGGATTAGATCCGATTTGTTCCCTGTTTGGACCCTAAAGATATGAGATTTATTTCTTGTTGTTAAAGTAATGTATCTTAGTTTTAGCCTATAAATTATGCCCTAAACCCTCTCGAAAGAGGATTCCGAAAATCATTGTATTGAAGCACTAAAAAAGCTTATTTTCTGATATTAAAGATGTTCTGGACGGCCATAATGGACCGACTAGAACAAGCCTAATAAATTTGCCCGAGTAGGCACCGGGCACCATTTTTTTCTTATTTTATTCGATTTTCATATTGTTTGTTCGGTTTGATTTACTTGAGCCGGATCGAGATTTTTGGTGTTAGACTAGGATTTTGTGCTCTACAAAATTTGACGTCAACATTTGGCGCTAGAAGGAGGGGGACTGTTCTGAAGCAACGTATAGCTACATGACAACCAACACGTTCAATAACCAAGAAGACATGGGGGTCTTACCCGATCCCCAAAACCAGAATCTATTGCCTGGAGGTTCTGGTCAACGCTAGCTACACGACACCCCTGGAGTCATAACCAACACCCCATATGAAAGGATTCCCATGGGCATCCCACTAGTAACCGAGCCCAGAGAGATCCGAATGACCTCAGAGGAGATCAAGGCTATGATGTTTCAACTTAGTGAGAGATTAAAGGAAGTTGAGGCTAGGGAGAAGAGCCGAAGAACTCACTATCTTGAGGACACTCAATCCTCAGACGAGCTGAGGAACAAATGGAAGGACAGAGGAAAAGACGTAGTGACCGAGCGGCGACCAAAAAGAACCCCATCACTAGAAGAAAGTCGACCAGAAACCCAATTCTGTAGTGCCCGGACCAAATATAAAGCATAATTGGTTAATTAAATAATTAAACCCGTAATAAAAGTATTTTATGTGCGTTAATTCTTAATTGTTTATGAGTGTTTCAAGTATACGCTAAGGTATGAATTAGACTGATGAAAATTCTAGGTGTGGAAAGTAAAATATTTTACTTCCATGAGATGCGCAATGGAAAAACAAGAAAATAGAATCAAACTAGAGGTCAATCGGAGACCTGTAGCTCAAATGGCGAAGAAAAGAGTTGGATACAAAGGTTCGGTAAAATGAAAGGGGTAGAATCCGAATAAATGGTAAAACGGAAAATAATATTTTAACGAATGGTAAATTAATTTTATTAGGTAAATAGTAACTTTGAAAATCTATAAATAGGGGCTCAGTCAATTCAAAAATTTTCATTTTCCGCCGACGACGAAAGTGACGCGAACAAGTAAGTTTCTCTTTCTTTACCTTTTTTTTCGCCGGAAAAGTCACCAGAGCACCGCCGGAAAAGTCGCCGGAGCTGCTGCCGCCGCCGGAGCCGCCGCCGGCAGTGGTGCTGGTGGTGGTGGTGCGCCGGGTGTCAGGTGTGCGAGCGTTGGGTGCCGATGTGTGCGTCGGGGACGGAACGGGGGCTGGGCGCTTGGGGGGGTCGGATGCGCGTCGGGGCCGAGCATCGGGGGGCCAAGTGCGCGCGGGCGTCGGGCGTTAGGTGCCGGGTGCGTGCGGGCTATTGGAACCGATGGATCGCTGGCCTTATGCCATCGGAATCGGGATCCAAAAGGTAAAACGCAGCGGAAAGAAATCATACCCTTGGAGACTAATAGATCGAAGTATAGACCTCTCGATCTTCTGCTGTATTCCCAGCCCTTTCCTCGGACGTCGTGTGGGCGACGATCTTCCAAGAAAACAACAATCTCATCCCTCTCTCTCTAGCCTCACGATTCTGTGTTTTTGTGCGTGAGATTGAGCGTGAGAGTCTTGCGGGAGGCACTGATCTTAGGGTATTTATAGGCTACAACAGGGACCTAGAGGAGGACTTAGGGTTGGGCCTCCTGATGGGCTTAAGCGTCCTGTGTTCGGCCCGAACACCCAACTTAAGTCCATCAATTATAACTCGATCCACTAAAGAATTATAATTGAACTACCGTCCCAATCCATATTACAATATGGGCTCCTTTTATTATGTGTACATTTATTTCCTCGTGTTTAAGATATCAAATGTCCATAAATTAAATAAGTTACTGACAACTTAATTAATTTACATCTAATTCCAAGAGTAGTACCACTCAACTTTATTACCATGTCGGATTAAATCCACCTGCAGGGTTTACATGATAATCCTTATGAGCTCCTCAAGGGGACATCATCATCCTAAATAATTAGGACACAAATTCCTTCTATAATCAACAGCACACCATATAAACAATGCTATCTCCCAACTCACCGAGCTTATTGATTTATGAATAAATCTCACCCATTGGCAAATTAAAGAAATAAACACTAAGCACACGCGCTCGTTATTATATAGGGATTAAGAAGATGTACATCCATAATAACAGAGGTTTTGTTCTTTTATATAGTCAGTACAAATCGAACAACCTTAAATGGTCCTGCTCAATACATACAAAATGTACTAGTGTAACTTTATAGTCAAGATAGACTAATAACAAATTACACTACAACCATTCCAATGGTTTGTCCAAATCCATCTTGGTTGTGAGCTATTATTTATAATCTATAAGGAACTGATAACATGATCTTCTGTGTGGCACGACACACCACGTCATCTACAATATAGATTAATCTAGACAATTGCATCAACATATATAGCAAATATAAAATGCAAATATTTGACCAAAATGATTCTCATATCGAAAAGATGTTCATACAAAAAGCTAGGCTTATAGTATACATCCTAACACGGGCGACGGAAGCGGGCTGGTCGAGAAAACTCGACAGTCGGGAGCTGGGCGCGCGCGGGCGCGGCGACGGGAAGCGGGCTGGCCGAGAAAACTCGGCAACCGGGGACGGGCGTGTGGGTGCCGGCGACGATGGGGAGCCGAGCTGCCGAGAAAACTCGGTAGCTGCCGGGTGGGCGCGCCAGCGTCGGGTTTTTTCACCCGACGCCGGGTGTCCGCGTGCCCCGAGGCACGCAACGCCGTGTTTTCGACCCGAACCCCGTTTTTTCCACCGTACATCAACATCGAGTCATTTTGACGATATGTCGTTGACCGAGGGTCGTGGGCCTGGTCAAAGTCAACCCTTTGACCAATATTACCGAAATACCCCTAAACTTAAAATGCTCCGTACGGGCTCATTTCAACTTCGATTGAGCTCATTCTTTTTGCATTGCGATCCTTATTTCATTCTCTACCACCTCAGCCTAAGAAACTAAACTTTCACCTTTATTGCTTCAACCTCAAATTTTGAGATCCCTCAATCCGGCGAGCGTTAAACGATCGTTCCTTCTTCGAAATTATTTATATTTTTAAATATATTTATTAAGAATCTAAGGAATACGGTAACTTGTGTAGGTTATCAGTTGGGCCGAGTTTGTGATACCTAGTACTAGCTACTCGACAAAGTGGGGGTAACTTCTAAATCTTTATCTGTTTATTGTTTTCTAGTGAAAGCATGATCTACAAGATATTATGTGTTGTGAATTTACTTGTTGTGACATACTTATATTGTGAACGGGCTGAGGTCCACTCTGGGCATGCATTCTTCGCTGCTCCTCTTCTACTACTCTTGAGGTTTGGTGGTCCCCTTGAAGCGCACCAGCGGTATTGAGCCCGCTTAATTGGGTGGCGGGCAGATGCCGTACCCATCATTTCTCTTTCTAATATCTGCTATGCATTTTATGTGTTGTGGCAACATGCTGGTAGATTTTTACTTTCTATTGATTATCTGTTAAGTGTCATAAGATGCGGATGTTATTCCCACGGGTGTATTCCACGCACTCACCCCTTAATCTGTACTCACACTACAGGAGATGAGGAAACTAATGAACCCTAGTCGGAGAGTGGTGGTGTTGTCTCGGGGAATTTGTGATTTCGGAATAATGTTACCCAAACATTTTCAAACCATGTTTTAAACACTTTACGTTTTGTGATATCTGGATACGTATGTTGAATGTGGGATCTTGATAAAATATTCCACTGTGGATGATGTAAATATCGGTACCAAGACCGATGGCTATCGGCAGAGGTCGAAAGATGTGTGAATGATATATATTTTGTTCCTTATCCCATTTCTTCTATCGTCTCCTGCTATTTCTTTCTGTTGTGATATGTGCTCCTCACTATTTTCTATCTTCACGCCCGTGTGAAAACTCTGATATTTTTACTAAAAGAAAACGGGGCGTGACAAGTTCTGCTCGACCCGATCTCTAGCACTGACCAAAATACGGAGTGTGTTTGACCGAATAGGCCCCTCCTTCGCTCGTGAGGCCAGAAAGTCTCGGAAGACGTTGGATTTTGGGAATGAGTATCAACGGGATGGAAAAAGGAGAGAGAGCAGGTACTCCGAGGACGAAGATGAAGAGCAGAGACTCAAACCAAGATTGGCTAAAATTGAAGCCAAGAGGCTAAGACCCGAACAGGAGAAGAGACGGAAGAAGACCTCACCCTTCATAGATCAAATTTCTAATCAGATGACTCCCACAAAATTCAAAGTACCGCCAATTGGTCTCTATAATGTGAAACTGACCCGAGCTCACACATAGACAAGTACGCTTCGTGGATGGAACTGCAAGGGGCCGGGGAAGAGTTCATGTGCAAAGCTTTCCCCCTGACTCTAGGAGACCGAGCACAAAGATGGTTCTGATCGCTACCAGATTCTTCTATTAGAGGATGGGAAGAGCTGATCGATCTTTTCCTCACACAATTCATGGGCTCGAAGACGAGGTCTACCCCGAAAGAAAGACTGGTGAATATCAAACAGGGCAGAGATGAATCGCTAAGGTCCTACATGGATAGGTTCAACAAGCTCGTCTTGGAAATGGAGCACGTTTCTGATGATGCTGTGCTCATGGCGATCATGGCTGGCCTCCGTCCAAAAACAAGGTTCTGGTGGAATGTCCATGAACACGGCCCCAAAACATACCACGATTTCCTAATCCGAGTAGAGAGATATATCGAAGCCGAAGAGGCTGTCCCAGATGAAAAGCCAACCCAAGAATGAGGGGAAGAGAAGGAGAAAAGGAAGAGCGTAACACTCTTCAAGCCCCTAGGAGAGTTCAAAGTTTATCAGAGCGAGGATCTAAATCGGGTCCGACACATCCTGACAGTCAGTCCGGCCCAGGTACTTACCGAGTTACAAAGCCAGAATATGCTGCCAGTCCCAAGACTGATGAAAACCGATCCTGCTCGGTTGAATCAGAACAGGTATTGTCAGTACCATAAATCTCCGAGGCACGACACAGATAAGTGTCGGACACTCCTAATCGAGCTCATGAAGTTAATTGATTGAGGTCATCTGAAGGAGTATGTTAAAAACCCTGAGCAAAGGCCACAACAACCTCCCCCACAGCCTCAACTCGGGACCATTCGTGAAATTCACACCCTTGTGAATAACAATTTTGGAGAGCAAAGATCATCAAAGAGGATGAGAAGGAAGCAACTCAGGGAGGCCAGAAATGGATACTAACAATGCAATCCTCCAAGGCCAGAACCGATCCACGCACCTTTAACATTCACCGAACAGGATGCAGAAGGGAGAGTGCAACCTCACAGTGATGCTTTGGTGGTATCGCTAAACATCGGACTTACAATGATCCACAAAGTCCTGGTCGACATAAGAAGTTACGCCAACATACTCCATCTGAACACCTTTAGAAGGATAAGACTTCGTGAATCCGATCTCCAATCCTGTTTGGATTCGATCCAAGGGTTCGGAGGACAGATAACATGCACGGTCGGAACGTGTGAGCTCAAGGTCGTGTTTGGAGCCAGAGATAAGACAGTTCACACAACGATCGAATTAAAAGTGGTGGACCTTAACTCGATCTATAACGCAATCTGGGGACGACCACTCCTGGCCAAGATAAAAGCAGTAATCTCAATACATCATCTGGCCATCAAATTCCCGATCGGAGATGAGGTATACGTAATCCGAGACAATCAAATGACAGGTCGAGAATGTGAATCAGGCCTGAAGCCAAGGGAGCTCAACATCATCGAGCAGACTGAAATGAAGCAGGAAATGATGGAAGTAGCAAATTAGGTCACGGATTTGGGGTTAGCATTCGATCTTGAACTCATGGAGCTAGATCCCGAACCTGAGCCAAAACTCGACCGAGCAGTGAAGAGGAGGCCAACCGACACCATGAAGGTCGGCACAAACTCCGGGCCGACAAACTAGAAGGTAGACGAGGAGATGGCCGACCAGAATGTTGAATGGGAGACCTTGGATCCCAGGATGGAAAAACCCAAAAAAAGGGCAACGCCGGTGGAAGAACAGGATATGGTCCAACTGGATAAGAGCAGACCAAAGATAGAGCTCAAAATTAGCAAAAATTTACAAGAACCATTTAGGGGAGAACTTATAGCTTTCCTGACCAAGAACACGGACGTCTTCGCCTGGTGTCATGAGGACATGAAAGACATCCGACCAGAAGATGCATGCCATCATCTAAATATTGACCCCACTGCCAAACCGGTGGTCTAGAAAAGACGGAAGCTTAGTCCGGACAGGTACGGGGGTTTAGAATTGGAGGTCCAGAAGTTGCTCGGAAATGGCTTCATTAGGGAATGCGAATACACAATTTGGGTAGCTAACCCAGTTCTGGTAAAGAAGGCTAATGGATCTTGGAGGTTGTGTGTAGACTTTACCGACCTCAATAAAGCATACCCTGAGAACTATTTCCCGCTGCCAAACATAGATCAGCTGGTAGATACAACGGCTGAACACGAAGTCATGAGCTTCATGGACGCATACTCAGGCTATCATCAAATACCCATGGCCAAGCACGACCAAGAGCACACAACATTTGTTACAGATCGGGCTCAGTACTGTTACAAGATGATGTCTTAACCTAAAAAATATCCGGACTACCTACCAGAGATTGGTTAATAAGATGTTTGCAGCCTAGATCGGAAATACTATGGAAGTGTATATAGACGATATGCTGGTGAAATCAAAGAAAGTGGAGGACCACATAGCCAACTTGGCGGAAATGTTTGAAATATTAAGGAAATACAGGATGAAGCTTAACCTAAAGAAATGCTCATTCGGGGTCGGCTCTGGAAAAATTCTTAGGCTATATGGTGAGCAAGCAGGGAATCGAAGCCAATCTCGAGAAGATCGACGCGATCATGAAGCTAACACCCCCAAGGAGGTTAAAGGACGTCCAGAGCCTAACTGGGAAGATGGCTACACTGAACAGATTTATATCGCGTTCTACTGATAAGTGCAGGCCTTTCTTCAATTTGATCAGAAAAGATGGTAAATTCGATTGGAATAGTGAATGTGAAAAGCCCTGGAAGAATTGAAAAAATCATTGATAGAGGCCCCGGTGCTCGCAAAACCCAAGGCTGGAGAAAAGTTGTAGCTTTACCTCGCAGTATCTTCCTTTGCGATCAATGCAGTCCTTGTCCGAGCAGAGAAATGAGCCCAACAACCGGTGTATTACGTCAGCCAATCCCTCCATGACGCTGAGCTTAGATACCCGATCATGGAAAAATTGGCTTATGCTCTGGTCATCTCGGCCAGAAAACTAAGACCGTACTTCCTGGCCCACCAAGTCGAGATACTAATAAATTTTCCTCTGAAACAGGTCCTCGGCCGACCTGATTCTTCCGGCCGTCTACTAAATTGGTCCGTCGAGCTCGGATAATATGACATTCGTTACTCACCGAGAACAACAATCAAAGACCAGGCTTTAGCAGACTTTATCGCCGAATTCAGTCCTACAATCGTACTTCAAGAGTAAAGAGTTGAGAGACCTTGGAAAATGTTTATGGACGGGTCTTCCACAGACGGCAATCGGAGTCGGCATCGTGCTCATTAGCCCCACAAACAAGTATTTTTGCTCGATGTTGAGGTTTAAATTCCCAGCAACAAACAACGAAACAGAATACGAAGCTTTGTTGGCCGGGTTAGAGATGGCCAAATAATTTGGGACGGATGACCTCGAAGTTTTCAGCGATTCACTTCTGGTCGTCAACCAAATCTCAGGAGAATACGCCGTAAGAGATGACAAGATGGCGAGATACTTAAGGTCGGTAGAAGTGGCTTTGACAGAGTTTAAAAAAATCCGTGCCGAACAAATTCCTAGAACAAAGAACACCCAAGTTGACGCCCTAGCCCGACTCGCAACGAGCGAAGGAGCAGAAGACATTGCGTCAGTTAACATCGGCATGATCGAAAGCTCAACTCTAGACCAAAAGACGATATACACTACCGAGCAAAACAATAATTGGATGACTCCGATCATCCAATATTTGAAAGGTGGGAAGGAGCCCAATGACCAGATCGAGGCTTGAAAAATGAGAATACGATTTGCCCAGTACACACTGAAGGGAAGAATTCTATACAAAAGGGGATTTTCCCTACCCTTGCTAAGATGCTTAGACGAGCAGGAAGCTGATTACACTTTGAGGGAAGTTCACGAAGGAATTTGTGAAAATCACACCGACGGACAAGCTCTGGCCTTCAAAATTATCAGACAAGGATACTTCTGGCCGAGTTTAAAGAAAAATGCAATTAACTTTGCACGAAGATGCGAAAGATGCCAGAAATGCACCCCGTTAACAAGATCCCCAACAGGAGAGCTGAACTCAGTGATGGCGCCATGGCCATTCGCCAAATGGGGGATCGATCTGATCGGACCCCTACCAATGGGCAAAAAAGGAGTAAGGTTTGCGGTTGTGGTCGTTGATTATTTTACCAAGTGGGCCGAGGCCGAGCCGCTCGTTAAGATAACCAAACTGTAGATAACAGATTTTATCTGGAAGTCAATCATATGCCGATTTGGCATTCCACACTCCGTGGTCTCCGATAATGGCCGCCAATTCGACTCGGTAGGATTCAATAAGTTCTGTAAAAATCTAGGCATCAAAAAGCTGCTTTCCATCCCATATCACCCCCAGGGCAACAATCAAGTGGAGGCAATAAACAAGATCATCAAGCACACCTTAAGTTCAAAACTCAAAAATTTGAAGGGATCTTGGACGGACGAATTACCAGGAGTCCTCTGGTCATACAGAACAACGACCATAACTTCAATAGGTGAGACTCCATTTTCTTTGGCTTTCGGGTCGGAAGCCGTCATACCAGTTGAGGTCGGCATGCCGACTTGGAGGACCCAGAATTTCGAGGAGCAGAATAATAAAGTTGCAATACTGACTAGCCTAGACTTGTTAGAAGAAAAAAAACAAGATTTCAAGATCAAAAACTCGATCTACAAACAAAGAAGTGAAAGATACTATAACTCCAAGGTCCGGGCTAGGAAGTTCAAGGTCGGAGATCTAGTCCTAAAAAAAGTGCTGCAACACACTAAAGAGCTTAATGCAAGACCACTCGGGCTGAACTGGGAAGGACCATATCAGATAATCCGAATACTGACCAGAGGTGCATATGAAATAGCTGACCTGAATGGAAAGAAGCTATCCAAGCCTTGGAATGCGGAATATTTGAAGAAATATTACCAATAGTGCTATGAAATTTTCCTTGTAAACTTTAGCTTCTATTCTTCCACAAATTTTTCAATTAATGAAACTAGTATTTATGTTCTTGATAAAATTTTGTAAATTAAGGCTCCGGCTCAATCCGAGTTCGTTCATCGAGCTTAGGTTCCGAATCTGTATAAGGGCTCCGGCTCGATCCGAGTTCGTTCATCGAGCTCGGGATCCGAATCTGTATAAGGGCACCGACTCAATCCGAGTTCATCTATCGAGCTCGGGTTCTGAATCTGAATTAGTACTCCGACTCAATCCAAGTTCGTTCATCGAACTCGGGTCTTGAATCTGAATTAGGGCTCCGACTAAATCTGAGTTCGTTCATCGAGCTCAGGTTCTAAATCTGAATTAGGGCTCTGGCTCAATCCGAGTCCGTTTATCGAGCTCGGGTTTTGAATTTGTATAAAGGCTCCGGCTCAATTCGAGTTCGTTCATTGAGCTTGAGTTCTGAATCTGAATCAGGGCTCCGACTCAATCCGAGCTCGTTCACCAAGCTCGGATTCTGAATCTGAACCAGGGCTCCGACCCAATCCGAGCTCCTTTGTTGAGCTCGGATTCTGACCAGGGGCTCCGACCCCAAGCTCACTCTAGTTCTGAATGTAATAAAGGCCTTCGGCCCAATCCGAGCTCATTTGTTGAGCCTGGATCCCGATCAGGGGCTCCGGACCCAAGTTTATTTGAGACCTAAATTTGAATGCATCAAAGACTCGCTGGCCTATATGTTATGACCAATGGTGACAGGTTAATGATGGAAGAGCTACAATATACATACTGCAAGCCGAACAAAAATGCCTTGACCCCATATGAAAAGGCCTTGACCACATTAAACATGATATATCATTAAAATAAAATAGATTTAAAAGGGCTAAATATGAGATTTGATTTATACAAAGTCGATTTGGAGGCCGAAACCTTTTACAAAAGGTAGAAAACCGAACAGGAAAAACATGAAAGACAGGAACTAGACAAAAATCGAGGACAAGGGTTGATGCCTCGGATAAGGGAACGCCGGTAGCTGGAGAGAGGTGCAATGAGAGACAGAAGCTACTGGTCGGTAACTTCAATCATCTCGTCACCGTCCGCCTCGACTGCACCACCTGAGCCGCACTCAATGTCCTCACCATCCCCGTCGCCGCTGCCTTCTCCGACCTCAAGGTCGGCCACCGCAGGAGAATTGGGTATCGACATGAAGTCAATGGGAGGAGCCGGCCTGAGGAGATGCTCAGATCCGGAGACAGGAACTCTATCAGCTCATCCATCATCTGGAGATGATAGGCCGACAGGGGCTGCTTCTCCAGGTAGGAGGCCAGAGCTTCCATTAGAGGTCCGTCGTCCACACCCTTAGTACGATTGGTCTGGATGTTGTCCATGAAGTACAAGAGGTACGTCAGAATACTCTCGTATTTGTATTCTGCCAAAACCTTGAAACTCTGGACAACCGTCATCTCATCCAGCTGGACAGCCCGGGCCTCCTCCAGTTTGGCACGGAGCCGGGACACCTCTACCGTAAGGTCAGCAAGTCGCTGCTGGTCAGTCACGGCGGCTCGAGTCACCACACCAAGTTCCTCCTGAGAGGAGGTCAGCTGAGCAGTCAGAGTGACCTTCTCATTCTTGACGGCGGCCAGCTCACCCCGAACATCTCACAGCTCCGTCTGTCGCCGCTCATACCTCTCCTGAGCAGCAAGGTGAGAAGCTTGGGCCCTCTAGGCAAAGATAGAAGCCAGGCCCGCGCAGGTGCTTCCATTGTCTCCCTCACCCCGTCTAGGAGACTCGTATTGGCACTCGGGGAACGGGCTCGACTGAAACTGATCTGGAAGGGAAGTCTGCGCCCCGACCACTCCTCGGTCTCGGCCACCCACTGGGGATTCCAACTGGTGACGCTAATTGATCCGGTTAAGTTTGATCCCGAGCCGGGGGTAGGCTGTTGCTGGAGAGCCGATCGACCGGTTCCGGATGGGCCAACTTCTTCAACACGCGCTCACTTGCTTGGCACCTGTTCGGAGCTAGGTTGCCGCCTAACCACCGTAACCCGGGGCTGGTCGGAACAGCTAGAGCTGCGACCCCGAGCAGAAGTCTGAGCACCCCGAGCCGGGACCGACACCCGCTGTGAGCGTTGGCGAACACGTTCAACAAGGTCCATCTTCAGAGAGATGCCTTGGCCGGGAAGGGAAATTGGAGAAAGAAAACCCCGATCAGTCAGGAGATTCAGATATTAATAATAGATATATATCCGACCCGAACTTAAATACGTACCTTGCACATGGCAGGGGGTGTCACGGAATGGTGAGATCAGGCTTGCACCAAGGAGGTTCTCCTCAGAAAGCAGAGTCCTATAATGTCTCTTGTCGGCGGCGGAGAAGTCGCGCAGATAGCATATCTTCTGGGAGAAGGAATCGCCGATCACCAGGTTCCTAGGCGGAGTTTCTGCAGAACAAAAAAAAGTTAATGATCAAAAAGGACGTCAGTAGACAAAGAAAAAAAACGTTAAATACCCTGGGCGTCGCCGAACTGTGTTGGGCATTTAACCCGAGCAGACGCGTCCGTCCACTCCCCACCGACCCAGAACCACTTGTCGCGCCAGTCTTTGATTGACGACGACAAGCATCGCACCAGTTGAGGTCGGTACTTCTGTACCGATGCATAGTAGAAGTGGTTCTTCAGATAAGGAGCCAACTTCAGTCTGAACATCCACGCGACCTCATGGGGGCTCGCTATCCCGGAGCCGAAATGCTAAAATATCACCACTAGATACCCGACCACCTCATGAACCACGCGCTGAAGCACTTGGGACAGCGTGCGCGGTATTCGGAGTTTTTACCAACTGCTCCGTCGGGATGGCCTCTGAGTCGGACGTGGACGGATCGGATGAGTTGGACGTCCAAGAAAATGATGGCTCTGAAATGGGGCTGACCCCCTGTCGTAATCTTGGACCGTATCACTAGAAGATAAATTTGAAGCCATAAGTTAAACAAAAAAGACGAGAATATATGTATATACCTCGAGGATCCGAAGGTTGGGAGATCTTGGACGATGGTTTGAGGTAAGTATTTTCTGCTCGGAGTAGAAAGGAAAAAATGCGAGGATTCGGGGTCCTTGAAGAGTGAAAGTGGAGAAATGAGTTTGTCTCTCGCGTATTTATAGGAGAACCGACGTCTCTTCGACTTCCAGGCACACAGACGACGACACGTGTCCCTACTAGGCAGGAAAGATGACGTTTAACAGATCATCGAGTTAGACGAGCAACCGACAAGAGATGTCGGCTCCCGATTAGAAGGAACCTCTCATCGCGACCCGAGGGGCTAGTGTTGACCCCCTGCTCATCCGACTAGATTGATCAACCAGAATGATAAAGAACCGGGAATTGAACCAGGCCAACAGCACTTCACCCTATGGTCGGGACCGACTAGAATAACAGACCCGAGCCTAAAAATCAGTGGTCATGGAGACCACATTTGGTCATCTGAGCCGGCCAAAAAAGATACCTGACCAGAATTAATATAGCGGGAACAAATCTACAATTCGGACGAGCAAGAAAGAGTTGGAATATTTCAAGGAGCCTTCATGAAGGGAAACAAATTTACAATCAAATCATATCCGATTTAGATGAGATTAGATCCGATTAGTTCCCTATTTGGACCCTAAAGATATGGGATTTATTTCTTGTTGTTAAAGTAATGTATCTTAGTTTTAGCCTATAAATAGGGCCCTAAACCCTCTCGAAAGAGGATTCCAAAAATCATTGTATTGAAACACTAAAAAAACTTATTTTCTAATATTAAAGACATTCTGGACGGCCATAATGGACCGACCAGAACAAGCCTAATAAATTTTCCCGAGTAGGCACCGGGCACCGTCTTTTTCTTATTTTATTCGATTTTCATATTGTTTGTTCGGTTCGATTTACTTGAACCGGATCGAGATTTTTGGTGTTAGGCTAGAATTTTGTACTCTACAATATCTGACGTCAACAGGTAGTAATTACACAATATGTTTGAAATTTGCACGTGCAAATTCCAACATTTTTAATACTAATATTAAATTAAGTGAGTTTTTAGTTTGAGTTATATTAAGTTTCTTGTTTATTATTTGGTAAAAAAGGGGTCAAAAGCATTAAAGTTTTAATTCAACTAAATAAAATTCAAATATATATGTGGAATTGTCAAAAAGAGTTTTTTTTTTTATGTCGAAATGAGTTATATAGTGCAATGTTCGAGAAATGATCAAAAAGAATTTACATGTCCGTACGGACAGTAGATAAATTCATTACGAAAATTCGAATTAATTACTAAAACGTGTCATTTTTCGAATATGAATTATAGTTGTAAGTTGAACCAAATCTTTCTCAAAAGTAATCTCTTTTTGGCAATATACTCAATAATTGACAGGTGTAATGTTGTATAATTCTTCATACTATAGCGATTGATTTTATTATTCCAAATATGTGAAAATTGTCTCATTGGAAACAATTTTTAAGTTCATTATCACTATTCTAATTTCAATCACTAAACTTTATAATTTACAATTATTTAAGGATATATTTACAGAATACAAATGTCAAGCTTGAACGTATATTCCCATAAATACCCTTATAAATCACGGTAATGACTTCTCTATAAGCTTTAATTTGCATAAGAATTTTTTGCCACTTGAAACTTATATGAGACCGAACTTTATATAATCTTATGTGAGAATGATTTGACCATGTTAAATTGTAATATTCCAAATTTCTAATTAAATCTCTTTTATGAATAATAGATTTTATATTACTAAATTATAGTGAATTAGTTATGTGAGGTGTTTAGAATTCTTAAATAATTAGTGGATTTATAACTCTATTAGATTAGATATAGGATTTTAGAATTCAAATCAATTAGTAGGGATAAGGCAAGTAAGTTAGGTAGTTGAGAAACACTAGGAGTCCACGTGCCTTTAAACTTCTAAAGGATGAGAAATTTCAAACCCTAAATAAATAAATATAAGGTGAAACCTACAGAATAAATACGTAACTAAAGACGAGAAATAAAGAATTGAGAGAAAACAAGAAGAATCTGTAGCCTGTTGAAAAAAAATAAAAGAGAAAGAAACTAGGAATCTCCAATAAAAAAGAAGAAAGAACGTTAATGAAATATCGTGCTGTCGAATAGACATAGACGATCTCCTGTAGGTAAGCATATAGATTGTAATTTCTTTACCTCCATAATTATTTAATGTGATATGGATTAGTTTAAAACAATTGTTGTTAATTACAATTAAAAAGGCAAAAAAAAAAAGAGGAGGTAAAATTTGGAACACTGTTTGAAAAATGGATCATGAGTCTTGCCGTATTGTTCTAATTAATTCTTGTACTGTGCTTATGAGTTACTGTTGGAAAAAACAGAATTTTTGCTCATGTTTGGGGTAACTTTTAGCATGGGTCCCATACCTGGTTTTGAAAATGGAAAGTTGAATCGTGTTCTCCTCCGAGAGAGGTTCGACACGACTCGTAAATCGCCCAAAATGGTTGAAGGGTGAATGAGAAATTGTCTCAAAGTTGCATGTTTGAATCCTTTGTAAAGGATGTTATCACACATCGAAAAATTCAAGTTATTTTCTCTACTATATATTGTTTTTCCCTTTGGTGGATGTTAAGAAAGATTGGTAAGTAGGCTCTCTCTCGCGCGCAGGGGGTGCAAATCACGGTCCGATTTGAGCTCACGGACTATGGACTTGTGTGCACCCGCGACCTGCGTACACGAATGTCGGTCCGAATTATGGCGGACCCAGCCTCATTCCTTTTATCATTTTTTCATCCCGTTGCATGTGACTTTTGGACTTCCATCTCCCATAATGGCTGGCCCACATCCAAGCCCATCATGACAACAGTTTTGAAATGGTTTTTCAGTGCCTATATAATGGGGCTCCCACCTCTGGATCAATCATCAAAAATCTTATATTCTTTCGATTTTTTTTGCTCTTATTTCCTTCTGCGTCGTGATACCAATCGGGCTGAATCCAGTTCACCCTTTAACAAGAGTTCGTGCTTAACTCTGTGCTACGTTGCCATTGTATCCTGGGAAACAGACGCCAACTAAACCTCAAGTACATCGGGAGGCGGCGAATCTGTTTTAAAGATATTGTGCAAGCACAGTCCTCGGTCTTCTCATTTTCTAGTTTCTAGCCATTTTTTTACTACAATCTTAAAACAAATTTTTTTTCTACTGCAAATGGCATCCAACAACACTGTTACCCCTGCTGGAACTACCTTTGTTGGACCAAACGGACCTGCTGGACCAACTGGACCTCCTCCTCTAGTCAGCGTCCCAATTAATCATTTGGACAAACCTGAAAAGTTTAATAGACTTAATTTTAAACGTTGGCAACAAAAAATGCTTTTTTATCTGACTACTTTGAATCTTGCTAGGTTTCTCACTGAAGATGCTCCTATTCTCAGTGAAAACCCTGATGCTCAGGCTATGAATGCTCTTGATACATGGAGTCACTCCGACTTCTTGTGTCGGAACTATGTGATGAATAGCTTGGCCGATGGACTGTACAATGTGTACAACTCTATGAAGACGACAAAGCTACTGTGGGAATCATTGGACAAGAAGTATAAGTCGGAGGATGCTGGAGCCAAGAAATTCATTGTTGGCAGGTTCCTCAACTACAATATGGTTGATTCTAAAACCGTCATAAGTCAAGTCCAAGAGCTCCAAGTCATCTTGCATGAGATTCACTCCGAAGGTATGCAATTGAGCGAAACTTTTCAAGTGGCTGCTATTATTGAAAAACTGTCGTCGGGGTGGAAAGACTTTAAGAACTACTTGAAGCATAAACGTAAGGAGATCAATGTTGAAGAGCTGATCATTCGACTTCAAATTGAAGAGAACAATCGTGGCTTTGAAGAGAAGTTTTTCAGTCCTGATGTGGCTAAGACGAATGTGGTTGAGCATGGTCAAGGCTCAAGGAAGTTTAATAACAACAATAACAAGAAATCCAGTCTGCCTAACAAAGGTGCTTTGGGGCCGAAGAAGGAAAATTTCAAAAGAAGGTTCATTGGAAATTGTTTTAATTGTGACAAGCCAGGTCACAAGGCTGCTGAGTGTAGGAAGCTGAAAAAGAAGCAAGAGGCTAACATGGTTGAAAATAACACTAAAGATGTTGATGATATGCACCTCGCAGCAGTCATTTTTGAAGTCAACTTGGTAAACTCGAATCCGCTTGAGTGGTGGATTGATACCAGGGCTACTCGTCATATATGCTCAAGCAAGCATCTGTTCAACACTCTTGAAGAGTTTGGGACCGAATAGAAGCTCTATATGGGTAATTCTGCTACTTCTAATGTGAAATATCAAGGTAATGTGGTTTTGAAGATGACTTCTGAGAAGGAACTGACCCTCAACAACGTGTTGTTCGTGCCAGAGATTCACAAGAATTTGGTTTCTGGCTCACTGCTGATCAAGCATGGCTTTCGTATTGTTTTTGAGTCTGATAAGGTTATTTTAACCAAGAATGGGATGTTTGTAGGAAAATGTTATGTGGTTGATGGGCTTTTTAAGCTCAATGTAATGGTTGTGAAAAAGATGAATAATAAAACTACTACCTCTTCTATTTATATGCTTGAGTCTTCCTTTATTTGGCACGGTAGACTAGGACATGTCAATTTTGATAGCCTGCGCAGGTTAATGAACATGAAAAGCATACCTACATTCCATATTGACTCTAAACATAAATGCGAAACATGTGTTGAAGCAAAATTAACAAGATCATCCTTCCAAACTATTGAAAGAAATAGTGAACCACTAAGTCTAATTCATTCTGATGTATGTGATTTAAAATCAGTGCAAACGCATGGTGGAAACAAGTATTTCATCACCTTTGTAGACTATTGCACCAAGTATTGTTTTGTCTATCTTCTAAAAGGTAAAGATGAAGCTATAGAAAAGTTCATTCTCTACAAAAATGAGGTGGAAAACCAACTTAGTAGGAAAATTAAGATGCTAAGAAGTGATAGAGGAGGTGAATATGAATCACCTTTTGCCGATTTCTGTGCCCAGCATGGAATTAGGCATGAAACCATGGCACTTTATTCACCTCAACAAAATGGCGTTGCAGAATGTAAGAATCGTACTCTAAAGGAGATGATGAACGCAATGTTGTTAAGTTCGGGTTTGCCTTCGAACATGTGGGGGGAAGTTGTGTTATCAGCTAACTATCTTTCAAATAAGGTTCCCCGGAAAAAGTTAGACAAAAGCTCATACGAGCTTTGGCATGGACGGACACCTTCTTATAAATACTTGAAAGTGTGGGGGTGTCTAGCAAAGGTTGTTGTACCTCTTCCCAAACAAGTGAAGATTGGCCCTAAGACTGTTGATTGCGTATTTATTGGATATGCTCATAACAGTAGTGCATATCGGTTTCTTGTGCATAAATCCCTAATTGCTGACATACACAAGAACATGATAATTGAGTCTCGGAATGCTTCATCTTTGAACAAATATTTCCATATAAATCCAAAATGGATTTTGCATCCGTTAGTAGGGTCGTGGAAACTATAGATAAAAGTCAAACTGAAGTTGTGACTAAAGATATAGAGGTTGAGCTAAGATGTAGTAAAAGGGCTAGAATTGAAAAATCTTTTGGAGATGATTTCCTAACCTACATGCTTGAAAGCAAACCTCAAAGTTATTCAGAGGTTGTAAGCTCTTCTGAAGGACCTCTTTGGAAAGAGGCAATCCAAAGTGAAATTGATTCAATCCTGCAAAATCACACTTGGGAATTAGTGGATCTTCCTCCTGAAAGTAAACCATTAGGATACAAGTGGATCTTCAAAAGGAAAATGAAGACAGATGGAACTATTGATAAATACAAGACGAGACTTGTGATAAAGGCTTTAGACAAAAATAAGGCCTTGATTACTTTGATACTTATTCTCCTGTAACGAGAATAACCTCCATTAGAATGATTTTAGCTATCGCAGCTTTAAGAAATCTTGAAGTGCATCAAATGGATGTCAAAACTGCCTTTTTAAATGGAGACCTAGAAGAGGAGATTTATATGGAACAACCTGAAGGTTTCCTAGCTCCTTGACATGAGAACAAGGTGTGTAAATTGGTAAATCCTTGTATGGTTTGAAACAAGCACCAAAATAATGACATGAAAAGTTTGACAATGCCATGTTATGTAGTGGATTCAAAATCAATGAATGCGATAAATGTGTTTATATAAAGAACACTGAAAATGGCTACGTCATTCTATGTCTTTACGTAGATGACATGCTCATTGTTGGGAGCAATAATAAAATGATCAAGTCCACTAAAGACATGTTGAATTCAAAATTTAACATGAAGGACATGGGTCCGGCCGATGTGACCCTCAGAATTAAAATCCATAGATCGCCCGAAAGACTTATGTTAAGTCAATCGCACTATGTTGATAAAATCCTTGAGAAGTTCAACAAGGATGATTCAGCAAATGCCAGGACCCCGATAGATCCTAGTCAACACCTATCGAAAAATTGAGGAGATGGTGTGTCTCAAGTCGAGAATAATTGGGAGTCTGATATACTTAATGAGTTGTACGCGACTAGACATTGCTTACGCTGTCAGCAGACTAAGCAAATATACTAGTAATCCAGGTAATGAACACTGGAAAGGAATTGTGAGAATACTAAGATATTTGAGGTACACTCGTGAATTTGGCTTGCATTATTCTACATACCCAGCTGTAGTTGAAGGTTACATCAATGCAAACTGGATATCGGATATGAAGGACTCTAAGTCCACAAGTGGATTTGTTTTCACACTAGGTGGTGCAATCATTGCATGGAAGTCTTCTAAACAAACTGTGATTGCAAGGTCCACTATGGAGTCTGAGTTTATCGCTCTAGACAAATATGGAGAAGAAGCGGAATGGCTTCGTCAATTCTTAGAAGATATTCCGTCGTGGCCTAAACCTGTGCCTGCAATTTGTATACATTGCGATAGCCAGTCGGCTATAGGACGAGCACAAAGCCACATGTATAATGGTAAGTCTAGACATATTCGTCGTAGACATAATACCATTAGATAACTACTCTCTACTAGAGTCATCTCGATCGATTACATAAAATCGAAAGATAATTTAATGGATCCATTAACCAAAGGGTTATATAGAGATTTAGTTGCAAAGTCGTTAAGAGGGATGGGGTTAAAGCCTTTCGGAGAAAGAGTTGAGACAAAAAAACCCAACCTAGTTGACTGGAGATCCCAAGATCTAGGTTCAAAGGGACAACCTAGTTGTTAAAACTCAAAAGATCACTGTGGGGGATATTTTTTTATATTTCTCGAAGCCCGTCCTTGAAATGAAATAGTGATAATGTGAGAGATTAGGATAAGACTAAGGCTTTTAATGATTCTTTCATTTCATTGTGGATAAAGAGTCACCTATGTGAAAAAGAAGTGGGGCCGCTTCAAAAAAATCGTTCAAAGGCTCGATTCTTAAAAATTCTCACAGAACCAGGTCGATGTTCATGGCCTAAACGAACATAACCATGAGAATTGGATAATGTCAGGAAGAATTCTGTGTGAGACACATCATCGTTTACATCGAAGGTCGATCAGTTCAAAGACATCGTGTCTACTGGTTAGCTAGTAAAGTAAATGTGTTTTCACAAGGGAAGGTTCAAAGGGTAACACCTACCTGTCCTATGCAGGATTTGACTATTGATCGGTATCACATTTTCCTCTGTATATCAAATTTCATTCATGTGGGGGACTATTGGAAAAAACAAAATTTTTGCCCATGTTTGGGGCAACTTTTAGCGTGGGTCCCATACCCGGTTTTAGAAATGGAAAGTTGAATCGTGTTCTCCTCCGAGAGAGGTTCGACACGACTCATAAATCGCCCAAAATGGTTGAAGGGTGAATGAGAATTTGTATCTCAAAGTTGTATGTTTGGATCCTTTGTAAAGGATGTTATCTCACATCGGAAAATTCAAGTTATTTTCTCTACTATATATTGTTTTTCCCTTTGGTGGATGTTAAGAAAGCTTGGCAAGTAGGCACTCTCTCATGCGCAGGAGGGTGCAAATCACGGTCCGATTTGAGCTCACGGACCATGGACTTGTGTGCACCCGCGACCTGCGTACACGAATATCGGTACGGATTGCGGTGGGCCCGACCTCGTTCCTTTTGCCATTTTTTCATCCCGTTGCATGTGACTTTTGGCCTTCTATCTCCCATAACGGCCCAAAACGGCTGGCCCACGTCCAAGCCCATCATGACAACAGTTTTGAAACGGTTTTTCAATGCCAATATAATGGGGCTCCCACCTCTGGATCAATCATCAGAAATCTTATATTCCTTCGATCTTTTTGCTTTCGTTTCCTTCTGCGTCGTGATACCAATCGGGTTGAATCCAGTTCGCCCTTTAGCAAGAGTTAGTGCTTAACTCTGTGCTATGTTGCCGTTGTATCCTGGGAAACGGACGTCGACTAAAGCTCAAGCACCTCGGAAGACGGTGAATCTGTTTTAAGGAAACCGTGGAAGACGGTGAATCTGTTTTAAGGAAACTGTGCAAGCACAATCCTCAGCCTTGTCGTTTTCTAGTTTCTAGCCATTTTCGTACTACAATAACTTGGTAGATACTTTTCATTAATTAGGAATTCTAATTTGGGCCATCATATGTTGATTCAAGGATTTTTATATAACTTGGATTTTAATAATATGGTAATTAAATAGATTGAGGGCACTGCTAGAGAGAGAATTTATTAATAGATTATTTTACTTTAGAAATTTAATTTTAATGTTAATCTGATTTTCTCTTCTTGAGGATGTAATTATATATTAAAGATGATTGTTTAAATTTAGGTATACGAATTTTATCTTACATGACTTAATAGGTAATAAGATTAGACCACTGTTAATCAATAGGTAAAATTTTAGAATTTGAATTATAATTTAATTAAATATGTTATAGTAATTTTGGATATAGTAAAACATTATGCTTGATTGCTAAATTGTTCAAATAGGTAATATGGTATTTCATGCTTACGGGTACAACTTCCATGAATTTTGGAATTATTATTGCTTAAACATGAGAACTTATGTTTAGTCAGTTGTAATTGGCTTGAAGAATTTAGTTGCTAAATGTTAATTTATATTCTCTTTTATATTGAAAACACACCAATTAAAGAGTGGTGATGTAGAATTGAATTTAGGGATTTATAAATTATGAATTAGATTGAGATCATTGTTATTATTAATTAGGATCGACAATTAATTAGGAATTTTGATTCATGGTATGATTAATTAATTAATTAGTTTACGGTTAGTTTAAGAACATATTTACACCTTTTCATAATTCTTATAAAGTGGCCAACAGATTTTAGAAGTTATTCTTAATAAACATGTTTTGCTCTAAGAAATTATTAGTTAATTCTTTTATTTAGCTTTAAGAATTTTCTTTTCTGTTAAAGTACTAGGTAAATAGTAATTACGGTTAGAAAATAGTATAAAGATTTAATATGATATTAAGGAAATATTTTTTAAAGATTTGTAATAGATTATTAAATTCTAATTAATATTCTTATATTAATTGTTCACGCCTTAGATTCGGTTGAGGGAGCTTAGAACGTGTTTAAGAGTTTTGAAATATTATAAGCGCTGGAAATCCAGGTAAGTACATTTCTCACCTGCAATATGAGTAGCTTTGTTTTAATTGTTTAATGATTATGCAAAATTACGGGAGTGCTTATTTATGTTTTATGTGAGTATGCTTTAATGAGTTGCTAAGTTAAATGTTTCGTGAGTTTTTATTTATGATTTATGTGAATGTGAAGAGATGATTTGCTAATTGATGTGCAATTATGTGTTTTGAACAAGTACAAGATGCTAGTTAATCTTGTTTTATGTAAATTGAGAAAAATATATTTTGAGAAAGTATATATATATATATATATATAAAGTTTTAATTTATATTTTTTAAGAGACTGGTACCGGACTCCTAGACTGCCCACAAGAAAGGTTAAGGGCTCCTAGATCGCCCTATTAGTTATTAGTTGCTCCGTTTGGATTCGGAGGCTAGCTACCCAAAATTCTTCGAAGCTGTGCGCATTGGTACCGTGTCTGGGCCCATTGTATATTATTTTCAAGTATAAGAGTTAATTATATTTTTTTTGAGTGATGTTTCTAGTGTTTACAAAAGTTTCAAAGAAAAATGTTTTGTGAGATAGGTGATGTACTTGCTAAGCTTTTTGTTTATAGTATTACCTCATACTATAGATAAATGCAAATGTAAGATGTAGTGCAAGGAGGTAGCAGTGCTGAAGCGTGATTGGTGGTAACGGCCTCGGAATTGGTTTAAGATTTTTAGAGTTTCTAAATTTGCATGTTAAGAAGACTTTTGATTTGATTTTGATGAAAGTTTTACACAAATAATTTAATTTTTTTTGGATGCTTTAGACCGTTTTAAAACTTTGATATGTTTCTTAACAAAATTGTTTTCGCTTTTTAAAAAAAAAATTCTATGAATTCTTATGACATATTTTTAACAAGTTGGAAAGTAAACATATTTAGTAGAAGTAATTACCCTATTAGAAGAGGGTGTTACAATAATTAAATATATTTAGTAAAAGTAATTATCCTATTAGAAGGGGTGTTACATAAATGGGTTGATTCACTTTTTTTTTTATTCATATAAATTTTGTTTTACAATCTTATGTTAAATCGTTTCAATTAATTTTCTTTTAACACGTGTACAATTATTTGACTATAATACCTGAAACAAAGGAAGTAGTGTCTTTGCTTTTGGTAAGGGCTCTTTGGTCATTTCATTCAATGAAAATAAGGACGACAAAGGCACATAAATTTCGTGGTACACATGAGCTGCATGCAGTGAAGGGTAAAATTGTATAAATCAAACAAAATTTAAATAAACACAGCTTATTTTTCAACATTTTACAGAAACTACGGGACATCCATGTTGAGCTTGTTCTTTTGCCATTTACAATCTCTATTTACTATCGTGTTTTAATCTCGTATTTTATATGTAAACATTCATTCATTAATAAAAATACATATTAATATGTTCATCATTGATGCGACACCAAACGACTTGATTGCACTATCTTAAATGTATGGTTATGATGTTGACACATTAATGATCGACACATCAACATTTTCAATATTTTCTAAACCAATCATACATATGTGTTTGATATTAACTAGATGAAGTCATGAAGGTGAAGTCCATAGACTACTTATAGTTATAGATTCTCAATCATGTGAATATTTTTTTTTATTCAATATTGAATTTTGTAAGTTGAAGTCATATTTTTTATAGTAAAAAAAAAAACATTTATATTGTCATATATTATGTTTTTTTTTTTCAAAGAATTATAAGAAGAGGTGAATGAGATTAAATTTTTGGCTTTAAAATTAGTGAAGATGATAGAGAAATTGAGTGATGAATTATTCTTTTTTGAAAACAAGTTATTTGAATGGTTATAATACTTAATGTGGTGTAATACTTTAATATCAGTTAATTTGTGATTTTTTCATATTTATATTATTTATTTAATTTTATAATATAAACAAAACATGATATTTTATTTAAATTTTATGATTTTATCATTTCATGGTCATTATCTTTCGTCGATCGTCTTTTTTCTTTTTCTATCTTCTCTTCTCTATTTAGCTTCTTTTTTCTTTCTTTAATGAATGATCTTTTTTTCATTTCCACATTTATTTATATTTTATTCATATATATCATATATTGATAATATATATATATATATATATATATATATTATAGTATAGACCCCGTGATACAAAAGTTTTTATCTAAAAAAGTATTAATTTTGTAAAAGAATTGAATAAAATAAATATAAATAATTATCAAATATTAGTATCATCTTATTTAATATTTAAATAAAATATAAATTAATTAATGTATATTATATTTGTCTATATCTGTGTATTACACATGATTTTTCACAATTAGTAATTTTACAAAATGAATATAAATAGAAGAAAACATTTATATAACAAAAGGTGAAATTTTTAGAAGAATAAATCTACTACTACTATGATGTAGTGGATTTCAAAGTATAACCTTATCCTTACAAAATACGAATCAGATAATTTTATATTATAATTTTGATATCTTTGATGGAATTAATATTTTATCAAATTTTAAGAGATGTTTTTTTTTTAAATATTTTTGATGAAATATCATTTCTAAGAATACATGGAGAACTATTGAATGTTGAATTAAAAATATATTGAAGATAAATTCTCAATATAAAAGTAGATGAAATGTATAATAAAGATACGAAATCAAAGGAACATGAAAACTATATTGAGGATAAATCCTCAATATAAAAATACATGAGAATTGTTAGAAAATTTATATTTAGATTTTGATGAGAATAAACAACATTTTAATATGAATTTAGAGTGCCCCATTTTTTACATTGAATGTAAAAATACCAAATGATAAATATGAAAAATACATCGAGCATAAATCATTAATATAAAAATACATGAGGCAAAATAATCAATGAGCACCGCTACATTGGGTCTCGAATACAAGACAGACCGGTTAGATCAGTACAAACCCAATAAAACACACCCTCACCCTCAAGATAGACATAGGCTCCATTCTAGGATATTCAATTTGTTTCCATGAATTAGTTAGACTTGAATACAATTCCACATATGAATCACACCCCAAATAAGTATTATCTTCAGAATAAAACTTCTGACTATATACTCATTTGATTTTGAATCAAATCCAAAACCAAAACCTGGAAAACTAAGAGAACGAGGAACAACAGTGGTTTGGAAGGAGGAAAGATGGTATAACTTTACCATCAGATTGTATATCCTTTAAACACAACAATCCATTAGCACTGCCTACTACATCAATTAGATATGGAAGTGAGAATGGGGGTACAAATTATATTTAGGTAGGAATAACGAGTCAGTTTCAGTGGATAGAAAAGACAAATAAAACTTAGCATTAATGTTGGTCCCAAGTGGTTAGAGGTTCGGGGGTGAATGAATCTCTATCGATTTTTCATTTTAAAATTTTTCTATGAATAGGTTCCTGATTCTACAGAGAATGCAGTAACCTGACTCGATTCAGAAACCTAACAGTATGCTGTTTCAGGTTACTGACTCGGTATCATAGTATGTAGCAGAATAAGTAAAAATAGAGTTTCCTTTTGAAAACAGTTTCCTTTTCACAAATATGATTTTAATAGAATCCTTTTGACCAAAATGCTTATGACATATGCAGCAAGATAGATATGCTATAATGCAATGCAGCAAGAAATAAAAAACAGTAAACACACTTAAGGTTTATAGTGGTTCAAATGTGGTGTAATCCTTCTACGTCCACTCTACTCCTTCACAAGGAGAAACTTTGTTAGGTCAGTTTGTTTTACAAACTTCTTCTTACACAAGTTTACTTACTAGAATCAAAGATTTCTAGGCACTATCCCACATAGGGTATAAAACTCACACAGAGTTATAAGCCTACACAAGATTAAAACTTAGCAAGGATCTAATCCTGTCAACTAAGTACACCAAACTAAAACAACCTAGCACACAACAAATAGTTAAAAGTATATAAGTTTCTTCAACTGGTGCAACTTTGAAGTCATTCTTGAACTTGAAAGCTCGAGTGCTTGAATGACTACTTCAGAAGGTTGAGTGATTGAACTTGGATAGCTTGAGAATAGCTTGAGAAATTGATCGCTTATAAGATATGAAATTGCTCAATTGTTTAGTAGTCTTCAAAGTCACTCCATCTTTCTATTTATATCTTTAGGAAAATGCCCGTTGAAGAGAGGCATGATACTTATTGCAATTCAAATTGATCTTCAAATCTTTGCATTAAATGCGTCTTGAAAGATCTGGGATATAGAGCATGTCCTACTTTGATCCGTATTAATGGCACCATACTCCAGCTATAGTACTTTTGCAGAGACGTTGTCCAGGTGGCATCACCTCATTGGCTCGTTGCTACTTCTATCTACTGGTAACTTTGACAGGAACCAATCCTCGTACTGTATCTAGTATATTCCTCATACTGTATTGAATATGTTAGAAAGACTTACATCTTATTGCTCAGGTTGCAGTAGCCGCTTTCTATTCTGCGCCAGGTTTCTGTTTCAGAACAACTTTCTGTTCCAGAAACCTGCAGTCAGCTTCCTGACCTGCATCTTCTTTCTGATCTGCATCAGCTTCCTGACTTTGAACAGTTTCCTGTTCCAGAATCCTATAGTCAGCTTCCTGGCCCGCGTTAGCTTCCTGATCCTGAACAGCTTCTTGTTTCAGAACAGCTTCCTATTCCAGAACAGCTTCCTGTTCCTGAAACCTGCAGTCAGCTTCCTGGCCCGAGTTAGCTTCTTGATCCTAAACAGCTTCCTGTTCCAGAATCACTTCCTGTTTCAGAACATCTTCCTGTTCCTGAAACCAGCAGTCAGCTTCCAATTTCTCTTACTGCTATCTGTTCACTGCTTCCTGATCTAACTTCCTGATCCTGGTTTCTTCTTCAACTTACTGACTTTCCTTACTGAAAATAAGTTTATAAGACTTCTTCATCTCCACAATCTTGCTAACATCAGTATTCTATATCTTTCTGATTTATACATCTATACAAACCATAACTTAGAAAGATATGCTTATCAGCCTAAAATCCACTTATAAAACATGGAAAAATGGTATTCTAAAAGCTCATCTAATATTACATTATCTCATCAAAACCTAGTCAGAAATATCCCAATAATTTTTCCCTTTTTGATGATGACAAAACCCATAAAATAAGTAGTAAAAATAGATGTACTTTTATACATATAATATGTACAAGTATAGTACAGTATAAACTTTACATCAAAAACATTACAAGCTTACATCTTCATAAATAAAATAATGGAATAAAAGAATACACAAATTATTTACAAGAATACTTACACAAAAATACGTCTGATAAAGTCAGTAAGCTATTCTTCATCAGGTTTTTTGTCACCAAATAGTCTTCTCTTCACAAGGTCATGTCCTGAAGAAGCATGTTGATTCTGTTTGACAACCTCTTCATACTTAGTTCCATTCCACTAGTTTAAGACAAAATCCTGATAAGATTTCTCCATCTGTACAACAATCTCAGAAACTGTATCCATCTAAGCCAATAATCTTGGCAGTAAGGAACCTGTTCACCTTTCTTCACTTTGTCGATTAGAGCAAGCTGTCTGTCCAATTTTCCTTCTCTTGCTAGTTCTTCATACTTCTTCAATGCTTTCTCACAAGAAGTAAAATCTTTGAAATAATCATGCTTTAAGAGGTTTCGAAAATACCTCCAATACTCTGATCGTTTAAACTTCGTAAGCTCATCGAAGGTAGGATTTCTGTTCTTGGGCAAATATACTTGATTGAAGATACTTAAGTCCCAATAATGGTTAATGTTCTCAGGTTTCTGGTCTAGCAGCACCAAAACCTTTGCATGAGCTGATTCTATATCAAAATCTGGAGCTTCCTGATCTGGAAAATAATGTAGAGTAGAGTCAATCAATACATCAGCTCTGGATCTTCCGTCTCCAACCACTCCAAGTCTAGAAATCCAATCAGCTTTCTTTCTTCTTCTTTCTTCATCAGCAGCCTTCAGCTATCTCCATCTTTTCTCACTCAGAAAAGGAGCTGTAGGAAAAGACATGTAAGGTTTGGCATTGGGATTAGCTTTCTGCACAGCTTGCTGTTTGACTCTTCCTCTGCCTCGACCAGGTTGCTGCCTGTAAGTTCTTTACCTTGTAGGTACAACAGTAACCTGTCCTTCTTGCTATAATGCAGTGCTGCTTACTGCTTGAGAAGCAGTACCCCAAGCACTTGCATTATCATCATCATCTTTTTTTCTCCTCTTAGGCTCACCACCTTAACCATGTTCAGAAACATCTGATCTCTTGCATTTAATTTTGGTCAAAGGAAATTCATCATCATCATTGATCTCCTTTGTGGTGGCCTCCACTATCTCAGTATCTGTTTCAGCTTGCTGCTTCGGGCTTACTTTTCCCCTTTTTGGCATCATCAACCTTTCCAGCCTCGGGGCCAGTAACTTTAGCAGCTTCAGCAGGGTATACTCTCATCATTATGGCTCTCATCTCACCTACAAGTAGTTCAAGGTTCAAAATCATGTCCTTGATACTGCAAACATCACGACCTTGAGTAGAGATGTCTTCCTGCATGTTGTCCATCATCATGTTTTGAGCAGTCTGATTGTTCTTTACCTCATCCACTGAGGTTTTAACATCATTGAGAGTCACATCTCGAGCATCAGACACTGCTTGCTGTTGGCGCTCAAACCTCTTTCTGTCCTGGTACTGAGTGTTAAACACATCATTCATCCTGGCTTGTATTTTGGAAGACAAAACATCCAATTCTTTTCTTAATTCTACCAAGATAGATGAATGTGCTCTATCTCGCATAATGGTGTTGTTGGCCAGATTCATCTGATGTGTTTCCATGGCCCTCATCAACCCATGTACTGCATTTAGAATCCCTTGAAGGGATTGTTCTTACACGTCAGAAAGGATCTCAATCTGTCACGCCCCAAAATCTTTCATTAAAACATCAGAGTTTCACATGGGCGTGAAGAGAGAAATAGCAAGGGACACAAAACACAACAGAAAGAATGAGTAAGAGACGCTAGAAGAAAGAAGTAAGAGATGATATGGATCATTCACATATCAACAGTTGGTCTCACTACCGATAACATTCGGTCTCAATACAAATATATATACATCATAATAAAACAGCGGAATTAAACATCAGGATCTCACGTTCACAGTATACTAATAAATAATTTCAAAACATGAATAAACTTAAAATATTGTTTTGAAAATGTTCGTGTGGGACCACCTCCTAAAATAAAGGTTCAGTAACAACACATACTCTCTCCGACTAGGGTTCAACATGCTCACCAGCTCCTGTAGTGTGAGTACAGATTAAGGGAGTGAGTGCGTGGAATACACTCGTGGGGATAAAGTCTGCATCTTATAACATCCAACAGGTATATATAGATTAACAATATTTAACAATCAGCACAAAGTCATAACAAGTAAAATGCATATCAGATATTAGAAATGGTAAGAAAGATAGGTACGGGAATAACCCGTCTTACCCTATAAAATGGTCTCAATACCGCTGGTGCATTTCATGAGGACTACTAAACCTCAATAAAGTAATAGAAGGAAGAGAGACAATTTTTTACAATCCCGTAGGACTCTCCGAACATGCAATGTGAACCGAAGTTCTTTCACAGTATATAGTATGACATAGCACGTATATTCACAATATTTAGTATTCCTCATTCATGCTTCATAATAGGGAAAACTGTAAACACATTAAGATTTAGAAGTTACCCCCACCTTATTCGGTGGTTACCACGTGAGTAGCGAGGACTGAAAATCTGATAACTCAGAGCTTGAGTAGTGGATACCAAAGGTCAGATAAATCAACGCTCAATCCTACAAGTAGCCTACATAAGTTATAACATTTCTTAGATCCTTAATAACGTATAATTAAAGCTATAAACGTTTCCGGAGAAAGTACGATTGTTAACTACGCGACGGATCGAGAGATCTAAAGATCGGGGTTGAAGAAATGAGAAGAGTAGATCAGTCTAAGTGGCTAAGATGATAGAGAATGAAGTTTGGGTCACGATGGAAAAAGAATAAGCTCAATCGGAGTTGAAATGAGCTCAAACAGAGCATCTTAGGTTTAGGGGTAAAATGATAATTTTGGTCAAAGGGTTAACTTTAACCGGGCCCACGGACCCCGGTTAATGACATCTCGTCAGCGACGTCTTGAAAAAGACTAGCGATGGAAAAAATAGTGTTCGGATTGAAAACACGGCGTCGCGTGCGCCTCGACACGCGCGAACACGGCACCGGGTTAAAAAACCCGGCGGCTTGGCACGTTTTCTTGGCAGCTGCCGAGTTTTCTCGGCAGTATCGTGGGCGTGGATCGATGGTGGTCGAGTTTTCTCGACAGTTTTTCCGGCGCTCGACACGCTGCCAAGTTTTCTCGGCAGCTCCTCTCCCGGTGCTCCCGGCGCCGGGCCTGCTCAACCAGCCACCTACAGGTACCACCCGACGCGGTGGCTCCGCCATCCGCCGCCGCCATCCACCGCCGCCACCTTGTTCGTCGGATACCTCGCACCGACGGCTACCACCTCCGGCCGTCCCTCGCCGGATTCCGGCTATGAATAGTGCTCGAAACTTCACCGTAAAACCCTTCGAAGTCACATTTTTTTCCAAAACCAACCCCAACCAAAAACCTCCAGCCGGTGACTTCCCGTCGCCGACAACCACTCCCCAGACCTCCTGGCACCCCGGCCGGCGACCCCCCATCACCGGCGACCTTTTCCGGCCACCCCAACACACATATAGTAGATATATATATATACACACATACACTTGTACACAAACGCATACACACACCCATACTTCCAACCTTGGCCGGCGGCCACCACCTACCGGAACCACTGGCCGGCGACCCTTAGTCGCCGGCCACCACCAGCCGCCGCGCACACACACACACAGAAACAACACACACACGCATGCTTATATAAACACACCCACACTGCCACGACTTGGCCACCCCCCATGGCCCTGCCGGCGACTTCCCGTCGCCGGCCACATGTTTCCTCACGACGGCGCCACCCACAACAACCATCATAGCAACACACACACTACTACACCCTAGCTCACACACACATGCACGACACGCATATATACACTACTGTCCATCTCCGGCGCCGCCATCCATAGCGGTGCCGACCCTCCAGCGTCGCACCCTTACCTCAAGCGGCTTCCGGCAGCAGCTCCAGCGCGGTGGAGAGAGAAAAACAGAAGAGAGAGAAAGGTTGGTGTAAGGGTTAGGGTTAGGATTTTGCTACTGTTTTTTGTCGTTTTCCGGCGAATGAAAAATAATTCCGAGACCTACCCTAGATTCGTCTCGTCGAGACGAACGTCGTGTGCGAAAATCGGCCAAAACCGACAACTTTGAAATTTTCCGGTCACCGCCGGCGGTGGCGCCGTCGGTGGCGCCAGTGACCAGAAAACCGAAATCGAGAGAGAGAAGGAAGGAGAGAAAGACTTATGTGTTTTCGGCACGTTCGAAAAAACGGTGAAAAATGAATCGGGGAAGGCCCTATTTATAGAATTTCGAAAGTTACTATTCATCCAAAAATATCTTCGTTACTGTTCACGAGTTGAATTTTCCACGTTACTATTAACTGGAAATATCTTCCGGTTTTTTTTTCAAAACTTCGGGTTTTGCCCTTGTCGTCGACGTTCGAGCTACAGGTCTCCGA
Organism: Scutellaria minor; assembly: GCA_954870855.1. Lineage (NCBI taxonomy): Eukaryota > Viridiplantae > Streptophyta > Magnoliopsida > Lamiales > Lamiaceae > Scutellaria > Scutellaria minor. Next base: position 11,278,711 of record OX940729.1, read on the forward strand.
TTGACCTCTAGTTTGTTTCTATTTTCTCGTTTTCTCGATACGCATCTAATGATATAAAAATATCCTATGTTCCACGTCTAGGAAAATTATCAATTTAAATCATGTATTAAACATGTGTTTGAAACGCACGTAATTAATTAAACAATCAAAACATACGTACATAATTATTCAATTATGAGTTTAAATATTTAATTAATAAATTATGCCTCATTTTGGTCTGGGTGCTACATCCCTTACCCCTTAAAAGAATTTTGTCCTCGAAATTGAACGCGTACTAAGAACGACGAAACTAAGTACTTCGTCAAAACTCTCGTTCTCTCATTTCCTTGTTGCTTCCTTCTTTCCACTTCTCGTCATGGAACTAACTTAGGCTTGCAAGTTCTTTGATTATATGACTAAGCTTGATGTTCTGAACCTTTGTCAGTTCTGTATTACGTTTTTATCATTTTAATTGCGGAATAGGGTGAAGAGTAGAAGACGCTAAAGAGTCGTATTCCCAGTCATCGAAAATCAGTACGTTCTCAATATGGATGAAGAAAGGAGAGAGAGAAAGAGAGATAGAGTTGATGAGACGGGGAGAAAAGATGTCGCATCTAGTTGGAGAAATCAGCAACATGCATATCTCTATTTGCAGAATTCCAACACGTTCCTGAGTTGTTGTTCGTAGTGCATTCTGTCGCACATTGACGATAAGATCGAGCTACAGATGGATGACGTGATTCATCAAATCCGTAAAAATAGCTGGAGCGTTGCTCAGACCAAATGGCATTACTATAAACTCGTAGTGGCCATATCTCGTCCTGAGTGCTGTCTTTGATATATCAGCGTCCTTGACTTTTATCTGGTGATATCCAAACTTTAAGTCAACCTTCGAGAACACACTGACACCTCTTAATTGATCAAAAAGATCTTTAATTTGAGGTAATGGATACTTGTTCTCTAGGGTCCGCTTGTTCAGCTCTCGACGATCCGCACATCCGAGAGTTTCCATCCTTTTTCTTCACCAAGAGCACTGAAGCTTCCCAAGACGACATGCTCGGTCTAATGGAGCCCTTGTCCAACAGTTCTGTTAGTTGGACCTTCAGTTCTTGCAATTTCTTCAGCATCGTCCGCTTTGAAGCTTCCGACACCGGTGCTAATCCTGGGATGAGATCAATCTCGAAGATCTCCTGTCAATCCGGTGGAAGACCAGGTAATTCCTCAAGGAAACGTCCATGAATTCCTTCATCACCGGTACCTTCTTGATAATAGCCAATTCTTTTTCGAAGTTCACCATGTTGACCAACCAAACTTCGTAATTTCCTTTGCTAAGCACCTCGGTTGCTTACATGGCTGAGATAATCCTTATGTTAGCTTTAACTCATGTTCCATGGAATGTGAACTCCAGTTTGCCCGATGCTTGAATGACAGTCTTCCTTGCACGACACTTGATTACAGCGTGGTTTGGACTCTAGTCAGTTCATCCCTAGGATTGTATCAAAATCCTTTATCTCCAAAGAGTGGTGATTAACTAGAAGGATCTTATCTTCGAAATCAATCCTAAGGTGACGGTATAGATGTTTTGTCCTTACCGTCTTTCCTGAAGAAAAACTAACTTCTAAGGTTGGAACGACTATCCTACCGTCTTCATGCTGTCATCGTCTCAGCTCCCTCGACGGCTCCTGGGTGAGTAAGAGCGAATGCTCGCTCTCTGCCTGCCACCGGTCTCGAGTGCGGGGCTGTAGCTGGAATATTCCTCGCTCTCCAGCAGTTGGCCGCTATATGCCCCGGTGTCCGATAGGTGAAGCAGTTCCGTGTTTCTAACTGACACGGTCCCGAGTGTACCTTCCTGTATCTAGGGCATGGGTTTCCAGGTCGGGGAGTGGGAAGGAGTGGAGCGTTGCTTGCCCTCGAAATTTTGTTCTGGGCAAAATCCTAACTCGGGCCAATCCATTTCCTCTTGACAGAAGTAGGGAAGACTTTCTGGAGGGGTGTTGCATCCAAACCCATCCGAGAGGCAATCTCCTGGGCTCTTTTAATGATACTTGTATATGTCATCATCCCCTGCCCAGCCAGAATCGAGCTGATCTCTAAGCGAAGACCCTTCTCAAATCTTCGGGCCTTTTTGGTTGTCAGTATCCACCAAATGTGGAGCATACCATTTTAGATGATTAAATCGCCTCTCATAGTCTCCCATAAATGAGCTTTCCTATCGGAGATGAAGGAACTCTGTCTTCTTCTTGTCCCAGTACGATTGAGGAATGAAGTGGTGAGTAACCACTTCCTTAAACTCCTTTCACGTCATCCCCTCTCTTTGAACGGGTAGCAGAGTCCTTTTATACGAGTCCCACCAGTGACTTGCTTCATTAGTCAACTGGAAGATCGCACAGCTGACTATCTGTCCTTGAGAGCAAGTCAGGTGCCCAAACAATCGGTTGAGTGACCTTAGCCACTCTTCTGTCTCCATTGGTTCTCCCTTCCTATCGAATGTTGGTAGGTTAAATCACCGGAACTGTTTATAGATGAGATTCGGGTTAGTTCTGGCTGGATATGGGGCAGCTCTGGTTACTTCGAAGTGTTGTGCTAACACTTGTAGCACTGTAACCAAATCCCCTACATTGACGGCTTATTCTTTCTTGGTCGTCCTCGTGGCATATCGTTCTACAGCCGACCTAAGCAAACTAACCCTTATACTCTACCCCGCGTAACCCAATAATCTATAGTAATAGACAAACTAATAACCAATATCATGGTACCAATAAACGCTATACCATAAATCATATAATAACCTTAACAGATCTTCTATTATTTGTTTATTATGTAGGATAGCGCATACACAACTCGCACAATCAAACCAGAGAAAAAATATCATATGCAAAACATTATGATTCACATTACTGACATCCTTAAAGAGTTTTTATAGTCCTCAATTATCAAAACCGACCTTACGCATTACAACCACGGACTGGGAAAACTCACTCATTAGCACACCATGTTATAAACAAGGGTCCATGGTAGTTTCAACCTTTAGTCACACGATATCAACTCCTGTAAACAGTCATACTCGCACACGAGCTCACGCTGCTGCAGTCAGCGGCTTTGTGGCGGTGGCTCAGAGCAGTGTGTCAATTATAGTGACCTCAAGATATTTTCACAAAATCTTTTCATCGTGATTATAATGACGTCAAGAGGGTTTTAATAGATTGTTTCATCATGAGACAGTATTCCTTAACATCCCATCAGTCTTAACAGTTTATATCATATCAACAAAGTCACGCACATCAGGTAAACACTTACTTAAGCAAGTCCTATGTTCAGGGAGAGTCGCCTATGGAGAGAAGATGGTGTCTATTTGTGTATTTTCAAAAACCTTTTCACGTTTTAAAATCACACTTTTCCCATTTTAAAACCAATTCGAGCAAGTTCAAAATCAGTAGAACATTGCTCTGATACCATCTGTCATGCCCCAAAATCTTTTGTTAAAATATCAGAGTATCACATGAGCGTGAAGAGAGAAATAGCAAGGGACACAAAACACAACAGAAAGAATGAGTAAGAGACGCCAGAACAAAGAGGTAAGAGATGATATGGATCATTCACATATCAACAGTCGGTCTTACTACCGATAACATTCGATCTCAATACCGATATATACACATCATAATAAAACAGCGAAATTAAACATCAGGATCTCATGTTCACAGTATATTCAGAAATAATTACAAAACGTGAATAAACTTAAAATATTATTTTGAAAATGTTCGTGTGGGACCACCTCCTAAAACACAGGTTCAGTAACAACACCGACTCTCTCCGACTAGGGTTCAACATGCTCACCAGCTCCTGTAGTGTGAGTACAGATTAAGGGGGTGAGTGCGTGGAATACACTCGTGGGGATAAAGTCTGCATCTTATAACATCCAACAGGCATATATAGATTAACAATATTTAACAATCGGCACAAAGTCATAGCAAGTAAAATGCATAGCAGATATTAGAAATGGTAAGAAAGGTGCGGGAACAACCCATCTTACCCTATAAAACGGTTTCAGTACCGCTGGTGCATTTCATGAGGACCACCAAACCTCAATAGAGTAGTAGAAGGGAGGGAGACGATTTTTTACAGTCCTGTAGGACTCTCCGAACATGCAATGTGAACCGAAGTTCTTTCACAGTATATAGTATGGCACATAACGTATATTCACAGCATTTAGTATTCCTCATTCATGTTTCATAATAGGGAAAACTGTAAACACATTAAGATTTAGAAGTTACCCCCACCTTGTTCGGTGGTTATCACGTGAGTAGCGAGGACTGAAGATCTGATAACTCAGAGCTCGAGTAGCGGATACCAAAGGTCAGATAAATCAATGCTCAATCCAACAAGTAGCCTACATAAATTATAACATTTCTTAGATCCTTAATAACATATAATTAAAGTTATAAACGTTTTCGGAGAAAGTACGATTGTTAACTACACGACGGATCGAGAGATCTAAAGTACGGGGTCGAAGAAATGAGAAGGGCAGATCAGTCTAAGTGGCTAAGATGATAGAGAATGAAATTTGGGTCATGATGGAAAAAGAATGAGCTCAATCGGAGTTGAAACGAGCTCAAACGGAGCATCTTAGGTTTAGGGGTAAAATGGTAATTTTGGTCAAAGGGTTGACTTTGACCAGGCCCACGGACCCCGGTCAACGACATCTCGTCAACGACGTCTTGAAAAAGACGAGCGATGGAAAAAATAGGGTTCGGATTGAAAACATGGCGTCGCGTGTGCGTTGGCATGCGCGAACCCGGCGTCGGGTTAAAAAACCCGGCGGCTTAGCACGTTTTCTCGGCAGCATCGTGGGCGTGGCTCGATAGTGGTTGAGTTTTCTCGGTAGTTTTTCCGGTGCTCGACACGCTGCCCAGTTTTCTCGGCAGCTCTTCTCCCGATGCTCCCGACGTCGGGCCTGATCAACCAGCCACCTTCCCGGCACCACCCGGCGCGGTGGCGTCGTCCTCCACCGCCGCCACCTTGTTCGCCGGATACCTCATATCGACGGCTACCACCTCCGGCCATCCCTCACCGGATTCCGACGATGAATAGTGCTCGAAACTTCACAGCAAAACCCTTCAAAGTCACATTTTTTTCCAAAACCAACCCCAACCAAAAACCTCCGGCCGACGACTTCCTGTCGCCGACGACCACTCCCCGGACCTCCTGGCACCCCGACCGGTGACCCCCCATCGCCGGCGATCTTCTCCGGCCACCCAACACACATACAGTAGATATATATATATACACACGCATACACACACCTATACTTTCAGCCTTGGCCGGCGGCCACCCACCGGAACCACTGGCCGGTGACCCCCAGTTGCTGGCCACGACCAGTCGCCGCGCACACACACACAGGAGCAACACACACACACACGCATGCTTATATAAACACACCCATACTGCCACGACTTGGCCGGCGACTTCCAGTCACCGGCCACTCCCCCATGGCCCCGCCGGCAACCTCCCGTCGCCGGCCACATGTTTCCTCACGGCTGTGCCACCCGGCGCCGCCCACAACAGGCACTACAGCAACACACACACACTACTACACCCTAGCTCACACACACATGCACGACATGCATATATACACTATTGTCCATCTCCGGTGCCGCTACCTATGGCGGCGCCGGCCTCCAGCGTCGTACCCTTACCTCCGGCAGCCTCCGACAGTAACTTCGACGTTGTGGAGAGAGAAAAACAGAAAAGAGAGAAAGGTTGGTGCAAGGGTTAGGATTAGGGTTTTGATATTGTTTTTCGCCGTTTTCCGACGAACGAGAAATCAGAATTGAATTCCGAGACCTATCCTAGATTCATCTCGTTGAGACGAACATCGTGTGTGAAAATCGGCCGAAACCGACAACTTTGAAATTTTCCGGCCACCGCCGGCGGCGGCGCCAGTGACCAGAAAACCGAAATCGAGAGAGAGATGGGAGGAGAGAGAGACTATGTGTTTTCGGCGCGTTCGGAAAACAGTGAAAAATGAATTGGGAAAGACCCTATTTATAGAATTTTGAAAGTTACTATTTATCCAAAAATATCTTCGTTACTGTTCACGGGTTGAATTTTCCACGTTACTAATCACCGAAAATATCTTCCGGTTTTTTTTTTCGAAACTTCGGGTTTTGCCCTTTTCGTCGCCGTTCGAGCTACAGGTCTTCAATTGACCTCTAGTTCGTTTCTATTTTCTTATTTTCTCAATACGCATCTAATGATATAAAAATATCCTATGTTCCACGTCTAGGAAAATTATCGATTTAAATCGTGCATTAAACATGTATCTGAAACGCACGTAATTAATTAAACAATCAAAACATACGTACATAATTATTCAATTATGAGTTTAAATATTTAATTAATAAATTATGCCTTGTTTTGGTCCGGGATGCTACACAATCCTAACCACTGGTCCTGTTTCCAATTGAGTATAAGGGACTAGGGCCTGATTTGCTTGCTCCTCAGTTACTTGCTTCTCCTTATCCTCAGCAAGATCTTTTCTCAATCTCTCAATCTTGCTTCATCGGATTCTGCTTTGAGTAAGTCTTTGTATGGAGTATCAATATCTACACTCAGGTTGATTCTCCCTACAAAATCCTCATCATCATCATCAGAAGAGTCATCACTATCATTAGGATTTGGGGTAGAGGCAGCAACCGCTAACTCTTTGCCTCTAGCAGACATATCATACTCAGCCTTCTTCCCTTCTAAATCATCTGCTGGAGCTGTCTCAACAGCATCCGCACCCGAGGTCTTCGATGGAGAAGCTATCTCAACAGTTTTCTCAGGGACGACAACTTCTTCAACAAAAACCTGACTACCCTCAGCTACCTGTTCAGGCACCACAGTTGCTTCATAGGGTACCTCAGTAACCTCAACTATTGTTTCATCAGTAACTTTAGCTACCTGAATGTTAGTAGCTTCAGTCACCTCCTCAACTGCTTCATCATCAACCTGATTGATCTCATTTTTTTGTTCTTTGTATTAGAACCGTCAGATCACCGACCCTATGTGATCAAAATCGGGGTCCATAAATAATATGACAACGCGCAGTGGAAGAAATGTCATACCTTTCTTGAAGTCTGATGAAGATGAATAGGAATCAGACCTCTCGATCTTCTACTGTATTTCTAGCTCTCTCTTTGGACGTTGTGTGGGTGACGATCCTCCAAAAAATTTCAGCAGTCTCATTTCTTTTCTCTTTCCAGCAATTCTGTTTTTAACATACGCATGATATTGAGAGTCATTGAAGGCCGGCTGACTTTTTGGGTTATATATAGGCTACAGTAGGGACCTAAAGGAGGAATCAGGGTTGGGCCTCCTGATGGCCTTAGGCGTCCTGTGTTCAGCCCAAACACACCGCTTAAGTTCATCAATTATAACTCGATCCACTAAGGAGTTATAATTGAACTACCCCAAATCCCATATTACAATATGAGCTCCTTCTTATTATGAGTAGGTTTATCTTCCCATGTTTAAGACATTGAATGTCCGTAAATTAAATAAGTTACTGACAACTTAATTAATTTACATCTAATTCCAAGAGTAGTGCCACTCAACTTTATTATCATGTCGGGCTAAATCCACCTGTAGGGTTTACATGATAATCCTTATGAGCTCCTCAAGAGGACATCATCATCCTAAATAATTAGGATACGGATTCCTTCTATAATCAACAACACACCATATAAATAGTATTATCCCCCAATTCACCGAGCTTATTGATTAATGAATAAATCTCACCCATTGGCAAATTAAAGAAATAAACACTGAGTATACGTGCCCGTTATTATATATGGATTAAGAGGATGCACATCCATAATAACAGAGGTCTTGTTCTTTTATATAGTCAGTATAAGTCGAACAACCTCAAATGGTCCTGCTCAATACACACAAAATGTACTAGTGTAACTTTATAGTTAAGACGGATTAATACCAAATTACACTACAACTGTTCCAATGGTTCGTCCAAATCCATCTTGGTTGTGAGCTACTATTTATAATTTATAAGGAACTGATAGCATGATCTTCTGTGTGGCACCACACACCATGTTATCTATAATATAGATTAATCTGGACAATTGCATTAACATATATAACAAATATAAAATGCAAACATTTGACCAAAATGATTCTCATATCAAAATAGATGTTCATACAAAAACTAGGTATATAGTATACATCCTAACACTTTGTCAGTAGTTGCTTCAACAGTTGGAATTTCAGCAACTTCCTGAGCAGTTCTAGCAGTATCATGACTCATTTCTGCTAGCTTAGAAGCAGCAGCATGTAGAAGTTCAAGAGTCGGATCAGGTTTCTCCATAGCAACTTGTTCTGCTTCTTTCTCATCTACTTTCTATACTGCAATCTCGGCCAGTACAGGGAGTTCTGCCTCTTCAATCTCCTCATCGGATACATCACCGGCATACTTCTTCTCGATATCTTTCACAACACCATGGATGATTGGTGAAGCTTCCCCCTCAGCAGGTTGATCATGAAGAGTATGGGAAGCAGAATAGTCAATCATCTGAATATCAGCATCCATGGCATCAAGATGAGTTATAGGGAAAATAACTGCAATACCTATGAAGGTTGGAGAGTCAGAAGTCTCGACAACTTTTGAACTTTTTTCCCTGGCTGCAGCATTTTGGGGGTTGATAGAATTGAGCCCTGCTAGCCTCCATCCCTTACTACAGCATCCTCCTATTAGCTTCTTCAACAGAAGAGGTTGCCAATTGAGCTCTAGTCAGCTCCACCTCTGATGAGATCCTAATAGTCTCAGTGCTGAGGCTCATCAATGTGTTGTTTGCCTCTGCCTTCATCGACTGCTCCTTCATCACTTCAGCTTCATTTTTAGCCACCCAGTGGTCATTCAGCTTCTGCTGTCTTTCGATGATTTTGGCAATGATTGTCTTGGCATTAACTTTAATGAATTCTTTACTGAAGTAAGGTAAGAGTCCACTGGGGAGTGTGTCAGACTCGTCAACAATATTCGCAACCTAGGTTAGGATGATCTCCTCCACATCCAACTATTCCTCCTATTGGACTAGCTCACTCCCTAGGCCTAGCCTCATCCATTTCCAGGTTTTATAGATGGTGGCGAATGTCCTCCAGATGGCCATCCCAAACTTGATCAGGACATTCTCAGCGGATTCTGCATTGATGGACTTAATCGAGCTTTCAACTTTGTTAAGGGTGTCGATTGCTCTTAGATCTTTCTTCAATCCAGCCCAGCTTTGAGTGGTCTTGCCCTTCAATACCAACTCGCCTAGGTCTCCCTTGCCCTTAACCAGCCTCCTTCTCTTCTTTGCTGGGGCAGGAACCTGTTCAGCAACTTGTTCGTCTGAGGAAGAAACCTGTTCACCTTGAACAGGAACCTCTTCAGCAACAAGAGGAACCTTTTCAGCAACAAGAGCGCTTGGAGCAACAACTTATCCCGCTGTCTGCTCAACATCCTGTTCCTCCCCTACAGTGGCTTCTAAAGCCTTCTCGGGAACTACAAGAGGCAACTCAGGAACTTCAGTTGCAGCATCCGAAGGTGCTATCAAAGGGACAACAACCTTCATTACCCCTATCTTCTAATTTAATGGTGCTCTTTTGACCACCAATTTCCTCATTGACTTATCATTATCATTGCCAGAGTCATCGGAACTGGTGTTAGCACCCTTGGGTTTGCCGATAGGTTTTTTCGTGGGCTTCTTCTCATTCTTCTCACCCTTGGAGAAGCCCTTCTTCACTCTCAGGTACCACCTAGGAGCATAAGATACCCTCCTCTCCAGGGGAATCCTCTTCAAGCTTAGAATGGAGTAGATAACAATCCTAAACCCTCTCCTCTCCATGGGTTTGATGGCCTCCTCCCAAATCCTCTGGAAAAGGATTTACGCCCAGTTGACTGTTACTCCACGAACAATTACAGTCATCATCCTCATCCTAAGGTTAGTGCACTGTTAGGATGTATACTATAAGCCTAGCTTTTGTATGAACATCTTTATAATATGAGATTCATTATGATCAAATGTTTACATTTTATATTTGTTATATATGTGTTAATGCAATTACCCAGATTAATCTATATTATAGATAACATGGTGTGTGGTGCCACACAGAAGATCATGCTATCAGTTCCTTATAGATTATAAATAGTAGCTCACAACCAAGATGGATTTGGACAAACCATTAGAACGGTTGTAGTGTAATTTGGTATTAGTCTATCTTGACTATAGAGTTACACTAGTATATTTTGTATGTATTGAGCAGGACCATTTGAGGTTGTTCGATTTGTACTGACTATATAAAAGAACAAGACCTCTGTTATTATGGATGTGCGTCTTCTTAATCCCTATATAATATCGGGCACATATAATCAGTGTTTGTCTCTTTAATTTGCCAATAGGTGAGATTTATTAATAAATCAATAGGCTTGGTGAATTGGGAAATAACATTGCTTATATGGTGTGCTGTTGATTATAGAAGGAATCTGTGTCCTAATTATTTATGATGATGATGTCCCCTTGAGGAGCTCATAAGGATTATCATGTAAACCCTACAGGTGGATTTAATCCGACATGATAATAAAGATGAGTGGTACTACTCTTGGAATTAGATGTAAATTAATTAAGTTGTCAGTAACTTATTTAATTTACGGACATTCGATATCTTAAACGCGGGGAAATAAATGTACACATAATAAAGGAGCCCATATTGTAATATGGGATTAGGACGGTAGTTCAGTTATAACTCCTTAGTGGACCGAGTTATAATTGATGGACTTAAGTTGGGTGTTCGGGCCGAACACAGGATGCCTAAGCCCATCAGGAGGCCCAACCTTAATTCCTCTTCTAGGTCCCTGTTGTAGCCTATATATACCCTTATATCAGCGTTTCCCACGATGCACACTCTCAATCTCATGCACACGTTAAGATACAGATTCGTGAGGAGAGAAGAGGGATGAGATCGTTGAACCTTTGGAGGATCGTCGCCCACACGACGTCCAAAGGAAGAGTTAGGAATACATCAGAAGATCAAGAGGTCTTATCTTCGATTTGTTCATCTCCGAAAATGTATGTTTTATTTCCGCTATGCATACCCTTTGGATCCCAATTCCGATTGCATAGGACCGGTGATACGTCGGTTCCAGCAAGTGCACTTGTCGAAGCTACTACATCTTTTCTCCACGATGTGGACAAGGATGTCATGAAGGAATTCATACTCAAGCTTCAGTTTCTTCTTAGCAAAGTTGCTGGTGACGGTTTTCTCCTTCACTGAACCCAATTTGAACTGGTTCCAACTTTCTTCCAAGTATTCTAACCCATACTCCATTAGGTCAGAATACACTATCCATTGGTCGGAAATGCCAAAGGTCTTAGTGATATCCGCAACAGTTAAGGTGTGGACCTCCTCATCTTCTTCTTCCATCTTAAAGGAGATGGACTCCTCATCCTTAGAAAGTTCTACAAAAGCGTAAAACTTCTCTACTGAAAGGATAGAGAACCCTTCGTAGGTGGTGGTGAATAGCCCATCAAGCTTGTTGTTGTACACATGCTCTCAGATCTTTGCTATGAGATCCTTGTCTTCATACGGTGACTTGTGTGTAAGTAGTACACTTGTGTCAACGAGTCTTCCTTCCAATACTCTGGTTTTTCTTGTGTTCTTCATTGATGATCTGTGGAAAGTTGTTTGAAAGTATAGAGAGAAAAACTTTGACTTGCAAAGAGTTAGAAAACTTGAGAGAGATAACAATGAAAGCGTATAGAGGAAGATGAGGGATATGATCGGTTTATATTTGAATTCAAGTTCCAAAAATATCAACGGTCCAGATTAAAAACTTAAGAGACGTGCTTGATCCAATGATTGAGATTAAACAGTGGAGTGATAAATCTATAATTTGCTGAAAATGTGTCAGACGTTAAAACGTGCCTTTTTCGACTCCACTGAAAAGTGGTTTTTACATTTAATACGGTTGCTAAAATGTCTCTTGTAATCATTACTAATCAGGTTACTGTTCTTAGTACGAGATTGCAGGACTTAATGAATGCTGATCTCAATAAATGTTGTTTGCAATATACAGTAACCTATTTCATAAACCTGTAACAGAAACCTGTTGGAGTAAGCTGTTTCTGTTTGCAGTTTCAGCAACTTGTTGTTACTTGTTATATCTTGAAATTGAATATTGTTAGAGAATCCTATTTTGATAAAAAGATGTATCCTGTTCCAGTATACTTAATGCATGCAAATTAAAATATTGTATGAGTTCCCCCTTACTTAAGGAACTTTTAAATTCTTACTCATCAAAGCTTGATGATCCCAAACTCACTTCTCAGCATAGAAAACCTTGATTCACACAAAGGTTTTGTGAATATGTCAGCAAGCTGCATGTGAATATGTACTTTCTTCAGTACAATATCCTTCTTCTCCACATGATCTCTTATGAAATGATGGCTGATATCAATGTGCTTTGTTCTCGAGTGGAAGACAAGATTGTGTGTTATGGTAATAGTACTTGTGTTGTCACATAGACTGGGAGTCTCTTTCTCTATGATCCCATAATCCTTTAACTGTTGCTGTATCCACAAAATCTGAGCACAATAGCTTCCTGCAGCTACATATTCAACTTCCGCAGTTGATGTTGCAATTGATGTCTGCTTCCTGCAAAGCCATGAGACTAACCTGTGTCCCAAAAATTGACAAGTACCACTAGTACTCTTCCTGTCAATCTTCATCCTGCAAAATCAGAATCTGAAAATCCTTTGAGGTTGAATCCTCCTTCATTTGGATACCATAAGCCAACATCTTGAGTTTCTTTCAGATACTTGATAATCCTTTTGACTGCTGCAAGATGTGACTCTTTGGGTGTTGTTTGGAATCTTGCATATACTCCTACTGCAAATACTATATCTGGTCTGCTTGCTGTTAGATATAGTAGAGATCCAATAATCCTTCTATACTTGGTTATCTCCACATCCTTTCCACTTTAATCCTTATCCAAATTGATAGATGTGGCCATTAGTATACTTATTGATGATCCACTTTCCATTCCAAACTTCTTGATCAACTTCATGGTATACTTGACTTGACTTATAAAAGTCCCATGTTCTAGCTGTTTTACTTGTAAATCAAGAAATAAACTTAGTTCTCCCATCATGCTCATCTCAAACTTACTTTGCATGAGGGAAGAGAACTTATCACACAAACTCTTGTTTGTGGATCCAAAGATTATGTCATCCACATAAATCTGAACTAGCAGAATACTGTCTCCATCCTATATCCTGAAAAGAGTCTTGTCCATTGTTCCTTTCTGAAATCCATTCTCCAAGAGATACAAAGACAGTGTATCATACCAAGCTCTAGGAGCTTGCTTCAATCCATATAAAGCCTTCTCTAATCTGAATACCTTGTTTTCTGCCTATTTTTCAAAACTTTGTGGTTGTTCCACATATACTTTTTTAGACAGTAATCCATTCAGGAATACAATCTTCACATCCATCTGATAAACATTGAAGTTCTTGTGGGCAACATAGGCCAGAAATATCTTTATAGCTTCCAGTCTTGCAACTGGGGCAAAGGTCTCATCAAAGTCTACACCTTTTTCTTTGCAGTATCCTTTAGCCACTAACCTTGTCTTGTTTCTGACCACAACACCAGATTCATCTAGTTTTTCTTGAACACCTACTTCGTTCTAATAATTCCTTGATGATCAGGCCTTGGAACCAGTCTCCATACATGGTTCCTCTCAAATCCATTCAGCTCTTCTTGCATGGCCTGAATCCAGTTACTGTCTTCAAGAGCTTCTTCCACACTCTTGGGTTCAACCTGTGATATGAAATATGTGAACAGTGAATCTAGAGGTCTTGATCTTCCTGTTCTAACACCTTTATTGATATCTCCAATCACAAGATCTCTTGGGTGATCCCTGAGCTAAGTCCTGTCAGGCTTAAAAGAGTAAACTGGTTGTTAGACAGTAACCTGTTGATCTGCAGTAACCTGACCTCGGTTACTGTTAGACTGTAGTATCCTGACTGCTTGTTGTTCAGCATCCTGCGCCACTACATTCCCAGATGCAGTAACTTGTGTACCATCTTCAGTAACCACTTCAGCAGGCACTGGAACTCCATCAATGTATCTTACTGCTTGATCCTTGATCTTTATCTTAGATACATCTTCATTCAGCTTGTCTAATTTAGCAGTATCACAATGTGGTTCATCATACACCACATGTATTAATTCTTCAACAACCATTCTTCTCTTGTTGAAGATCCTAAATGTCTTGCTTACTGAGGAGTATCCTAGAAACACTCATTCATCAAATTTTTCATCAAAGGTCTTCAGGTGCTTCTTTCCATTGTTCATTATGTAACATCTGCATCCAAAGATATGCAAATATGAAATGTTAGGTGTAACATCTTGTCATGGTCCTTGTTGATTAGGCATCTGTTCTGGGTGTAGCATGTTGTGCTAGTTGCTTCAGCCCAAACCCTCTTAGGTATCCTAGCATCAACAATTATAGTCCTTGCAGCTTCCTTCAGAGTCTTGTTCCACCTTTCTGTAACTTCATTCGGCTGGGGAGTTCTTACAGCATAATACTCATGACTGATCCCATCCTCTGAACAATATTTCTCGATAAACTTGTTTGTGAACTCAATTCCTCCGTCAGATCTTATCTTCACAATGCTTAAGCTTTTCTCATTCTGCATCATCTTCATGAATTCTGGCAGCTTGTTTTGAGTTTCTAATTTCTTGGCCAGGAAGATGGTCCAAGTAAATCTAGAGTAATCATCCACAATCACCAGGGAATACTTCTTCTCACTTACACTAACAGGCTCCACTGGTCCAAATAAGTCCATATACAGAAGATCTAGTATCCTATGAGAGGATCTCTGAACCTTATCCTTGAAAGAGCTTCTTACTTATTTGCTCTTCTAACAGGCTCTACAAATATTATTTTTTTTATAAGCAACATCAGGTAAACCTCTCACCAGGTTCTTCCTTGCTAGCTTGTTGATTGTCTTGAAGTTCAAATGGCTCATCCTCTTGTGCCATAGCCAACTCAACTCAGGAGTGCTCTTTGCAATAAAACATGTTGGTTGCACTGTTGAACTTCAGTCAGCAAGATAAATGTTGTCTCTCCTGGTGCCAATAAGCTTAACCTCATTTGTCTTGTAGTCTCTGATCAGACACTTGTTGAGGTTGAACTCCACTGAACATCATTTGTTATAAAATTGACTGATACTCAGGAGGTTATACTTTAGCCCTTTAACATATGAAACATCACTGATACTTGCATTGCCTCTGATCAAACTTCCTATGCACTTGGTGCTTCCTTTGGAGTCATCTCCAAAGACAACCTTAGGTCCTTTGCATAGTTGGAAGTCTCTTAATCCAACTTTGTTGCCAGTCATATGTCTAGAGCAGCCACTGTCAATATACCATACATCACTGCTGTTTCCTGGAAATTATTCCTGCAAGTAAATTAGGTAGATTTAGGTACTCATACAAGTACGGGTCCTAGAGGGTTAGTCTTCTTTGGGACCCACACTTGTTTGATGATAATTGGTTTACCATAAGCATTGGTGGTTCTCTTCCTGTTAGTACCCTTGGCAGGATACTGTTTGTGATGTGTGTGTGCTGGAGGTTTCTAGGTGTTTCTCTTCCTGTTGGAGGAAGGTACTCCTTTATATCATTCCTGAGCATAAACTCTTTGGAAGTTAGACATATATGTCTTGGTATGTGAGGGGTAGAGGTTTTGCTAAAACCTAGAAGATTGTTGCTTTCTTCTCCTACTTGCAGCATACTGATTATGTTGTTTTCTGAGGTTCTTTGCAGACTTACTGTCTTCCTTCTGTAGTAAGGGCTTCTTTCCCTTATCCAGTGTACTAGCTTTGTTCAAGCATTCATTGTTTGGAAGTAAATCCTGAGTGTAAGAGACTCTCGCGTGAACAAACTTTCCAGCCTTGGATGTACTATCAGGTTTCTGAGAAGTGCTGACACAGTATCCTAGACCATTTTCTATATAGGCATTTTAGGTCTCTAGGATGCATTCATGTGTCTTTCTTGCTGATTTGCTATACACATCAATTATGTTTTGCAATCCAGCTTTCTCAGCTTCTAACTTAGTGACTAGCAGCTTGAACTTAGAGACCTCAGCTCTGAGATTGTTTTATTCTGTACTGTAGTACTCCAGGTCAGTAACTTGTTCCTTTAGTACAGTTTGCTCACTCTTGAGATGGAGGTTTTCTTCTTTGAGTTCTTCATGAGCTGAATTAATCTACTCAAAGTCACTCATGATCTGTTTAAAAGATTGGATCATGTTAAGCTTTTCAGAACTTGAAACATCAAGGGATTGTGAAGTTACCTCTTCATCTTCATTGTCTTCACAATCCTTGGCCATGAAGCATAGTAGAACTTCCTTATCGGAGGTAGAGCTGTCAAAATCGCTCTCGGATGAGCAATCATCATTGGCTTCTTTCTTTGAGTTGCTTGTTGCATTTAGAGCTTCAGTTTCACTCAGGAGAGCCCTGAACTTTTGTTTGTCATCCCTCCTCATTTTCCTTCTCTGCGCCCTTTCATCCTCAATATACTTGTTTACTTGAGGGTGGGGGCAGTTTCTGGCGAAGTGTCCAGGTTTCCTGCAGTTATAACATAAGTTAAAGGAACATGTGTTTGCATGTTGTTGTGGTCTTACCTGGGGACTTCTTTCTGATGTCTGAGGCTTCTTCCTGAAGTCGTTTCCTTTATGATTGGTCTTCAGAAACCTCTTGAACTTTTTCAGTAAGAGTGTTATCTCTTCCTCAACATCCTCAGCAAGTATTTTTTTCTGCTTGCTCTTCAGCTTATTGCTGCTTGTAGTGTTAGTATCTTATGCCCTAGCAGTAAGTGCTGAAATCTTGGCACTCGATCCTTCAACCTCTTTTCTCCTACGTTCAATATCAAATTCGAACGCCTTGAGGTCTGAGAACAGGTTAAAGATGCTCATCGTACTGAGATTCAGTGAGACTTTCATTGCGGTTTCTTTGTTGTGTCATTTGTAGGGTAAGGCTCTCAGCACCTTTATGTTCTTCTCCTTCTAGGTGTAGGTCTTTCTCAGGATTCAAGCTCACTAATGGTGGTTGTGAATCTCTGATCAAGCTCTTCTAGGGTTTCTCCAGATTTCATTGTAAACTGCTTATATAGTTGTGTAGCTTTGGAAACCCTATTATCTCTAGCAAGTTCATTGTCTTCACAGATTAACCCTAGTTTTTTCCAAATATCCTTGGTCATCTTGCAGGTTTTCACCTTGTTGAATGTTCCTTAATCTAGCGTGAAAAATAGAGCATTTTTAGCCACATTGTCAAGATTGGATCGTTTTCTTTCGTTAGGAGTGTATTCATGTCTTTCCTTGACAATGTACTCCTGTGGTGGAACAACTCTTCTCTGTGCTGGTGTAGCTCCCCTTGGACTGAATCCTGGAGGCACTTCGGCTTCATCGTCGAAGATTGTTGTGTCTTTTATTTCTCCACCTGCTGTTGCAGCTTCCTCAGCTCGCCTTCACTCACATTGTTGTGCTACATAATTAGGGTTTACTTTGTAGATGACTAGTAGCCCTTCAGTTACAACGTACCACATCTCATCATGTATGGCCAACAAGTGGCCTCCATGCGTATCCGTCAGTCATCATATTCTTCTATGGAAAACATAGGTAGCATGTGATGTGAGAAATTCATGCTAATGCTAAAATAATGTGTTTTTATCTATAAAAAGAACAAACGGTTTATCCAACAGAAACGGGTGAATCTGGGTAGGTTACCAGTCAAGTTAGCTTTTAACCCAACTCGCTCGGATACCCTTATTGGGCCCAAGTGGTCAGAGGTTCAGGGGAGGGTGAATGAACCTCAATCGATTTTTCATTTTAAAACTTTTTTATGAACAAGTTCTTGATTCTATAGAGAATGCAGTAACCTGACTCGATTTAGAAATCTGGCAGTATGCTGTTTCAGGTTATTAACTCGGTATCACAATATGCAGCAGAATAAGTAAAGATAGAGTTTCCTTTTAAAAACAGTTTCTTTTTCACAAATATAATTTTAACAGAATCTTTTTGACCAGAATGCTTATGGCAAATGCAACAAGATAGATTTACTATAATACAATGCAGCAAGAAATCAAAAGCAATAAACACACTTAAGGTTTATAGTGGTTCGAAGGTAGTGCAATCCTTCTACGTCCACTCTACTCATTCACAAGAATGAACTTTGTTAGGTCAATTTGGTTTACAAACTTCTTCCTACACAAGTTTACCTACTAGAATCAAAGATTCCAAAGCACTATCCCACATAGGGTACAAAACTCACACAAAGTTATAAGCCTACACAAGACTAAAACTTAGTAATGATCTAATCTTGTCAACTAAGTACACCAAACTAAAACAACGTAGCACACAGCAAATGGTTAAAAGTATATAAGTTTCTTCAACTGGTGCAACTTTGAAGTCATCCTTGAACTTGAAAGCTCGAGTGCTTGAATGACTACTTCAGAAGGTTGAGTGACTGAACTTGGATAGCTTGAGAATAGCTTGAGAAATTGATCGCTTGTAAGATATGAAATTGCTCAATTGTTCAGTAATCTTCAAAGTCACTCCATCCTTCAATTTATATATTTAGGAAAATGATCATTGAAGAGAGTCATGGTCCTTGTTGCAATTCAAATTGATCTTCAAATTTTTGCATTAAATGCATCTTGGAAGATCTGGGATATAGAGTATGTCCTACTCTGATCTGTATTAATGGCGTCATACTCCAGCTACAATACTTTTGCAGAGCTGCTGTCCAGGTGGCATCACCTCATTGGCTCATTGCTAACTTCTATCTACTAGTAACTTTGACAAGAACTAATTCTCGTACTGTAACAAGTATATTCCTCATATTACATTGAATAGGTTAGAAAGACTTACAGCTTGTTGCTCAGGTTGCAGTAGCCGCTTTCTGTTATGCGTCAGGTTTCTGTGTCAAAACAACTTCCTGTTCTAGAAACCTACAGTTAGCTTCCTGACCTGCATCTCCTTTCTGATCTGCATCAGCTTCCTGACTCTGAACAGTTTCCTGTTCCAGAATCCTGCAGTCAGCTTCCTAGCCCGCGTTAGCTTCTTGATCCTGAACAGTTTCCTGTTCCAGAACAACTTCCTGTTCCTGAAACCTGCAGTTAGCTTCCTGGCCCGCGTTAGCTTCCTAATCCTGAACAGTTTCCTATTCAAGAATCACTTCCTGTTTCAGAACAACTTCCTATTCCTGAAACCTGCAATCAACTTCCAGTTTCTCTTACTACTATCTGTTCACTGCTTTCTGATCTAGCTTCCTGATCCTGGTTTCATCTTCAGCTTACTGACTTTCTTTACTGAAAATAAGTCTATAAGACTTTTTCATCTCCACAATCCTGTTAACATTAGTATTCTATATCTTTTTGATTTATACATCTATACAAATCATAACTTAGAAAGATATGCTTATCAGCCTAAAATCCACTTATAAAATGTGGAAAAAGGGTACTCTAAAAGCTCATCTAATATTACATTGTCTCATCAAAACCTAGTCAGAAATATCCCAATAATTATCAACCCTACCATCATTAATCAAACTAAATGATCGTTTAATGAAGAGTACCTGACTCTCCTTGATAAGTTGTTGAGCCATATCGGGTTGAGAGATGAGGGTTGGTGGCGGCTCCGGTGACTGGATGGAGGAAGAATGTGGTGTTCTTGATTGTAGGGAGTTGGGGCTTAGATAGCAAATATATTTTAAGAATATTGTTTTTCAATTCATAAAAGGTTAGTGGGTGTGTTCATATAATTATTAATTTTTTTTCCAGATCTGTTAACATTCTTTTGAAAATCTCTTTTTTTTTCAGCCAATCATTTTATTACATATACACTTTTATACATTATCAATTTTGAAATTCTACATATTTTTCTAAAGTGTCAATAATATTCAATAATCAATTAAATATAATTCATAAATTATTTCATTTTTTATTTTAAAATATTTTTGTTCAAGATCATATTTTGAAAAACTTACCATTATCAAAAGATATGAGATTGTTAGATTTTGCAGTATTTTTTGTTATTTTAGAGCCGACATAACTGAAGAATTCCAAAGTATAACCTTATCCTTACAAAATATGAATCAGATAATTTTATGTTGTAATTTTGATATTTTTGATGGAATTAATATTTTATC
Organism: Scutellaria minor; assembly: GCA_954870855.1. Lineage (NCBI taxonomy): Eukaryota > Viridiplantae > Streptophyta > Magnoliopsida > Lamiales > Lamiaceae > Scutellaria > Scutellaria minor. The sequence goes on from OX940729.1 coordinate 11,298,930, forward strand.
AAATTTTAAAAGATGTTTTTTTTAATATCTTTGATGAAATATCATTTCTAAGAATACATGGAGAACTATTGAATGTTGAAAATATGGAAAATATATTGAGGGTAAACTTTCAATATAAAAGTATATGAAATTGTATAATAAAGATATGAAACCAAAGGAATATGAAAAATATATTGAGGATAAATCCTCAGTATAAAAATACATGAGATTTGTTAGGAAATTTATGTTTAGATTTTGATGAGACAAAACAACATTGTAATATGAATTTAGAGTACCCCACTTTTTACACTGAATGTAAAAATACCAAAGGATAAATATGAAGAATACATCGATCATAAATCATTAATATAAAAGTACATGAGGCAAAATGATATGGAAATGAGAATGAGGGGTATAGGTTATATTTCAGTAGAAATAATGAGTCATTTTCAATGGAGAATGAAAACAGATAATGTAACACCTAGGATAAATCGATGCATAATTGAATTAATTAAATAATTTAATCCCTAATTGTTTGATTTTATTATGTGCGTTTCAGAAAAATGAAATAATGCATAAGTTATTAACCAACCTATCATTTATAATCGAACGGTGTTATATGTCGAAACCCTAAATTTATCGATTAATAGATAGCCCATTAGGGGCCTGTGGCCCAAAATCAGAACATATAAAAGGAAAATTGGATCACCAAATAGGTAAAATTGGATCTATTGAAAACAAGTAATTTATCTCTCTACATTTCTCTCTCTCTATCTTCTGCTCTTCCGATCGTCGACGTCGGCACCGCCTCCATCACCTCAGTTCTGGTCAAGTTTTATCTCAAAATGAAGATCTCAACAAGCCCGTTATGGATTTTGGGCTTGTCGCCGCCATCCATCGTCGTCTCCACCGGGAAAAACCAGTGAAAAAGATGGCCAAACCCCTTTTCTTTCCCCTTTTTCCCTTCTCATTTTCTTCATTCTTTCCCTCACTGTTTCCATCCCGTTCCCTCCCTGCCGCCATCACGTCGTGCTTGTTGTCGGTCGTGGGTGGTGTTGCCGGTACAAGGAGTGACACCGACAAATCATGTGTGCATGTGTGCGAGCATCGTCGCAGGACGGCGTTGTATGTGTCGGCTGCGCGCTATGTGAGTGTGTGTGTAGCCGGCACCCGTGGTCCCGTCAACAAGTTGTCAGGTGTGTCGCATGGTCGCCGGCGAGGTTGTCAGGCAGCGGTAAGAGAAAAGAGAGAGCTCTTCCACAAATTCGAAAAGTTCAAGGACCAAATCGCAAAACCCTAATTTTTGAAATTATGTTTTAGCCCTCAAGATTTCTGGAAAATTCCTTTTTAACCCTCAAAAGTTTTAGAGCTTTATGTTTTAACCCCCAAACCTTCTTAAATTTATATTTTGACCTCATAGGTTTTAAAATATATCAAAAGGACCCCAAATCTTTTCTAATTTTACAAAATGACCAATTTGGTCAAAGTCAACATTTCCAAAATTTACAAAAATGCCCCCAAGCTTTTAAAAACTCAGTTTAAGCTCGTTTTTCCTCCGTTTAAGCTCATTTTTTCTCCGTTTAAGCTTGTTTTTCTTCATTTAAGCTCTAATCGATCCCTTTAAACCCTACGATCAAGATTTAAGCTTTCATGATCATTTCAACACCTCTTATGATCTCAAAAGCTTTCGTTTTGTTTCATTTCCTCTATCTCTCCTTTTTCGAGAGAGTTTCTACATTAATTTATGTATAAGTAACGTAATAAGGAATCTAAAAACCCTTGTTTATATGTATACGCTTTCAAGTGAAAGAAAGATCATAGGACATAGGATTCAAAGTATCACAAGGGATAACCACCGAACAAGGTTGGGTAACTTCTACATCCTAAGCTTTATATTTTTGTTAATAAATGCATGAATGACAATAAACGAACGCATGTTATGTGAACTCATACTTAATGAAATGAACCTTAATTGCTATGCTACGTGAACATATGATTAATGAAACGATTCTTTAACGATATGAAATGATTGAATCCACTGTGTCGTGTTTACATGTTGTGAATTCTGTGAATGTGCATGAATATAATATCTATGCTACGAAAGGACTAAAGTCCAAGATCATGCTAGAGAGGGACCAATAGTCTATAAACCAATGTTAACGGGATAAAAACCGTTATATAGGATTAGACGGGGAGTACCCGCACCTAGCTATAGCTACGTGCCATGAGGTATGTGTTGTGCTTAACTGATGTATTCATGAATGCTTAATTATCTCAATTGCTTAATAAATGTTAAATATAGAAAGTATCCCCACGAGTGTATTCAAAGAACTCACTCCATCAAACCACAGAAAAGCGTAGAGAGAGGGGTGTCGTATCAAGAAGTGTTTTTATTTCTTTCCATCCTTAGTTTTCTGAACAATGTCCGTTTATTCATTTCGTAAAGTTAAACCGTTTTTCTTTTAATGGATCCTGTATGAGGTTTTTCGCTGCTTAGATTTCAAATGTTTCTTCCGACTTTGTGTCAATGGTTTTGATTATGTAATAACGCAAGTTTAAACATCGCGAAGTTTTCTGTTATGGATGATATTTTAAATTCTTTTTATCGCTCGTTTATTCTGTATTTCTCAAAGCATGTTATTTTCTTTCTTGTTGCACACCCGCTATGTAAACTCTAATATTTTTAAGTTTTGAAAATGGGACGTGACAAATAAAACTTACCATTATCAATCAAATTAAAAGATCATTTAAGGAGGTGTAGCTGACTCTTTTCCTCTTCAGTTTGAAAAAGATTTGAGATTGGTAGATTTTGCAATATTTTTGGTTATTTTAGAGCCAACATACTATTAGGGAACCTAGTTAGGATTCCATATACATCTGATTGTGTGTATCATTGTGTATCTTTACATATCTTGTACACTTGTATATAAGGGACCTTTATATCACATAACTGAATGAGAAAACATAATTCACAATTCTATATGGTATCACGAGTCCAAAATCTCTAACGAGAATAGATCCTACCCTAAGACCTACCACTACTGTCGCCGTCAGATTCTCTATACCTGTAACGCCCCGTTTCTCTTTTATTGGAAATAGGTCGTCACCCTTTACATATTTAAGAATTAAAGAAATTATAATTACTTTCTATTATACAGCGGAAGACTGAAAAGTGAAGACACGAGAGTTATTAATTTTTTACTTTTTAAATATAACATATATATGTAATTATATATCAATTATTAATCAAGTCTAGTCGTGTCTCACCCACATTTCTAGAAAAAATGTTTAAACCAAAGACTTACATGAATTACACAACAAAACATATATATATATATAATAGGATACGAGTCTAGGCCCATAGTTTATCATACTATACATATTTACAGCATATTGTTCTCAAAAGGAAACGTTATACTAGTATAATTTTATAGATAGAGTGAGAAGTCAGCCCAGCCTGCTACACATCCACGTCATTATCTGCCGAGCTTGAAAATTATAAAAAAATAGCATCATGAGACACCTCCGGAGAGGGATCTCAGTGGGATAACCTTACCGTCTAATACATTGAAGCAATTAAATCATTAAGCAAGTACTACATGTGGTTCTTAGCCACCCTGAAAATATTTTGTGGTTCTTAGCCACCCTGAGAAACATTTTGTGGTTCTTAGCCACCCTGAAAATATTTTGTGGTTCTTAGCCACCCTGAGAACATCATAAAGGAATGTGGGAATTTCTTGCCCACTAAACCTTGCATAAACCAGGCACTCCTGCCTTGTGGTCAACATAAAGGAATGTGGGAGTTGCTCGCCCACTAAACCTTGCTTCATAGACCAAGCATTTTTGTGCCCTTATGGTCGTCGCCCAGTATGGAAGTTATATACTGGTTATAGCTACGGACTTCAGTCGTAGATTTTCATACATAACTTATCAATTCAATTAACAACACATAGTAGAGAGTAGAAGTTACCCACTTGTACGTTGATAGTGCAAGAATTGTCTTCGGATTCACCGATCATCTCGACTGCGCTCGACACACTTAACTGATTAGCCTCTTTATAACGTATAACATAATCTTTTGTATTTTATATTAGGTTACTTTAACCTAAAGCATAATCATTTAATAACCCTATTCAAATAATCACTCTAAAGACATATTAATAAGATTTTATACTCATTACTCCAGAATATTATTCGTTATACTTCATTCAATACATGCTTGATCCTTATGTTAAATTCTAAATATGATCATATCATACACAAATCATTTAAGTGAGATTTAGAATATAGAATACATCATCATACTTATTATATAATTGTCAAGCACTTAAACTAGCAAAATTGAAAGATAAAAACACACATAAAGTCGCAACAATTTTAATAACTCTTAGATAATTTCTAAAATCACAAAAATATTTACATGATCATATATTAGTGTCAATTATTATATTCTGAAAATTCACAATTTTTCACAGTGTATATAATTAAATAAAAATAGAATCCTAAACAAGACTTTTACTTGAATTTCAGCTCAAAATCAGTCTATATTGCAAACCCTACTAAACCTTATAGGTTTAATGAAATGGGGCCATATTTTTTACAGAAGTCAGATAACATATCCAAGTATAACATATAAAAATATCAATGGAAAATAAGATTCACATAATTAGTTATGAATTTTCTAAGTTGGCCGAAAACTGGACATAGTGTATGCTGAAAACAGACTTTATTGTAAAAATCACCATAAATCGTACAAGGTTCTAAAAGTTACATGGTAAATTTATATATACTCATAAGAACATATACTACAACATAGTAAAACATGGTTTATAAATACGATCTCAATAAATAGTTATGGCTTTTAGAACAAGACTGAAAACAGGACATCATCTACGCAGAAAATAGGTTATATTGTAAAATTCGGCATAAATCGTACAAAACTCAAAAAAATGCATACTAAGTTCCTACACGTACCTAAGAACAGGTTATTAATATATTAGAAGATCATGTATAAATTCAAAGTATACTGTTCCAGAAAATTATATGATTCCGACCTAAAAACAGGGCGAAAACTGTCTCTGAACAGCTTATCTTAGAAAAATCATATAAAATCGAGTTTAATTACAAATCTTCTGAAATTTAACAGAAATACTCTTAACTTCATATATTCAACTTGGCAAAAGGATTTAGCTTAAATCAATTTCTAAGGTTTTCGAACAGTTCCAAAACAGAAGCAAAAATAGAGTTCATCCTTAAGTATATTCTAGAAACAACTTATTTCTCCATTCAAGCAACATATAATCCCCAACAAATTGCCAAAGAACGTCTTTGGACTTTCTAACCTAAGATATTAATCATAAATCATGAGATTTAATGAAGGTAATATGAGTGTTTAGCCAAAATACCTTTAGGGTTTGAGGAAGAACTTTGATGTATACTTGATCTTTTCTCTCCTTTATTTCTCCTCTCTTCTTTACTTCTTATGTTGAAATAATGTAATGTATAATTCACATAATGTGGAAATTACTTAGCATAAAATTAAGTATTAAATTTCCATATGGACTTAAATTAATAAGCATTGCGGTTATTTTAATATTCACTATAATGCATGCTCGTTGAAGGTAAACGTCTAATTTCATAGAAAGAAAGTATTCAAAAACGGTAATGAATAAAATTAGCATAAAACCTAAAATCATTTTATTCATTTAATTAACATCTTATCTTTTTACTTCCATTCATATGTGTCGAGTGAGTGGAGATCGAGCTCGGTTTCCTCCGTAAGTCATCCTGCAAAAACCCTTAAAATCTCGAAAGAAAAACATGTCATAAAATCTTTAAAATAAACAAGCACAAGGAAATATTCATAAATCATAACTTATTGTAATATAAGATCTCACACTTAAATCATTCTTAAATGAACATTAAAAGAAATTTTAATAAATATGCATATGCAGGTTTTCTTGAAATGGGGTGTTACAATACCCTACCCACATCATCGACTGCAATTATGTCTGATCTTATCGAGACCACGTCGGCTGCTCAAACCTCTTCATCACTTCTACCGATCGTTACGATAAACGGTGGTCATCCTTTACCCATAAAGTTGTCCTCAACCAATTATCCATCCTAGAGAGCGCAGATCTCCGCTATTTTAAACGACCATAATCTCACCTGTTTTATTGACGGTTGAACTGTTGCACCCCCACTTGACTTTAATGTTTCGTCGAAGGAATATAATCATTGGTTTCAGCAAGATCAGATGATCTTGGCTGCAATTTTGTGTTCTCTTACTGAAACTGTTGTCCCTCTTGTTTCGGTTGCCAAAACTTCCACTGATGTCTGGAGTATACTTGCTCAAAAGTTTGCGAGTCGTTCGTGAGCCCATGTTATGCAATTGAATGATGAATTAGCTCGCTCCACTATTGGTTCTAGAACAGTTGATAAATATTTACAATTTGTTAAAGTGAAGGTGGACGAATTGGCAATTATTGATAAACCTATTTCTGACGATGATTTAACTTTATATGTTCTTACAGGACTTGGATCGCGGTATCGTGAAATTTCTGCTTCTATTCGGGCACGGGATTCATCTCTATCGTTTGCCGAACTCCGAGACGTGATTGTTTCTCAGGAGCTTTATCTCAACAATATGGATGCACAACAGGCTAATCTTGTAGCCTCAGCCAATTATGCAGATGGCTCTTCCTCACGAGGCCGTGCTCATTCCGGTGGGGACAGGTCTCAAACCTCACGTTTTTCCTCCAATAGAGGTCGCGGTCAACGCACCTACACCTAGAATTCCAATAGAAATAGTGGTCGCTTCTTTAATCAAAACTCCAGTCGTGATGATGTGTGTTGTCAAATGTGCAATACCCCAGGACATACTGCTCCGTATTGCAAGAAATTTCCATCGCAAGTAAATGTGGTCCATCGCCAATTCATCGTCAGTCGTCTAATTCGTGGCTTCTAGACTCTGGGGCTTCTCACAACATTACGCCAGATCTAGCTAATCTCTCAATTCATTCTGACTATGACGGGACCGACATAGTGCAACTTACTGATGGCACTGATCTTCCAATTACACACACTGGTATTTCCTTTATTTTTGTTGGTAATAATAAATTTCGGCTTTCTAATAATTTATGTGTGCCTACGGCTTCACAGAATCTTCTGTCAGTACATCGGTTCACCAAGGATAATTGGGCTTCTGTTGAATTGTACCCAAATTATTTTATTGTGAAGGATCAGCGCACGGGGGCGCACCTGGCACGAGGACTGTGCCATAATGGCATGTACTACATCAATCCCCAACCTTCTAAGCCTCCTTCAGTACAAGCCACTAGCATTGGTGAGCAAGCTTCTACTGCTATATGACACTCCAGGCTGGGACATCTATCCTATCGTATTTGTTGTTCTATTATTAAATAATTTGGTCTCCTGTTTTGACCACTGGTTTTGTTGATTTTAATAAGTGTGAATCTTGCAGGGCGTGTAAATCGCACAAACTGCCCTTCTCTAAAACATCATTATTATCTATGCATCCTCTTTAGTTTATTTATTGTGATGTTTGGGGCCCAACTATTATTTCTATTACTGGCTCACGTTATTATCTGTTGCTGGTTGATCACTATACTAAATACTGTTGGCTTTTTACCTTGTTTGCAAAGTCTGATGTTTTGCCCGTATTTCTACAGTTTAAGTTACTTGTTGAAAAGCAGTTTGGCATGTCTATTAAAAATTTGTATAGTGACAATGATGGAGAATTCATTGCTCTTAAACCCACTCTTGCATCCCATGGTATAAGCTGGTTAAGTACTGCTCCTTACACTCCTGAACAGAATGGCACAATTGAGTGTCGCCATCATCATATAGTTGAAACTGGGCGAGCCATTTTGCATTATTCTATTCACACACTATATGGCCTTTTGCGCTAGAGACTGTTGTTTATTTAATTAACAAAATGCCAACTCATGTGTTAAAACACAAAAGCCTCTTTGAATGTCTATTTCAACGTCGCCCCAATTATTCACGGCTTTGAGTATTTGGTTGTTTGTGCTATCCTCTCCTTCACCATAAGACAACTACTAAACTTGAACCTACATCTCGCCCCTGTGTATTTGTAGGATACTTCAGTACCCAGAGTGCCTACAAATGCATGGAACTATCTACTGGCCAGATTATTGTCTCTAAGCATGTCAACTTTCATGAGCTTACATTTCCACTCGCTAAAACCGTCCAGCAGCCACCATCTACTCCAATTTCCAACATTGAAGCTCGTGTCATGCTCCCTCAATCATCTCCGACCATATCACAAAGCCCGACCATATCACAAAGCCCCACTATGTCTTCCTTTCGGCCTTCTACTCCTCATGCACAACACCCAGATAATCCTACCCCACCAACTTCCGCTCGTGAACCGGATCCTATCTCACCCGAAGAACCTCCTCAAAATTCTACGACAATGCTTCAACGAACCCATCGTATGGTCACACGATCGCAACATGGGATCTTCAAACCAAAAAAAAATTCATCAATCTACCCATCATCCTCTTTCTACTGATGTTGAGCCAACATGTGTTTCCCAAGCTCTCACTAATCCCAGATGGCAAGCTGTCATGTCTGATGAATTTACAGTTTTGTTTCGCCATGACACTTGGGATCTTGTGTCTCCACCTCCTGGTGCAAACATTATTGGATGTAAGTGGGTCTTCCATATTAAGCAGAAACTAGATGGCTCTGTTGATAGATTCAAGGCCCGTCTTGTTGCGAATGGATTTCATCAACGCCTAGGTCTGGATTATGATGAGACCTTCAGTTCGGTAGTCAAGCCTATTACAATCCAGTTTGTTTTATCTATTTCTCTCATGCATAACTAGTGTCTTTGGCAGTTGGACATCAGTAATGCCTTTTTACACGGCTCTCTTGCCAAACCTGTCTACATGATCCAACCCCCCCTCCCGTTTTTCTGATCCTTTATGCTCGAATCATGTATGTTATCTTCGCAAGTCTCTCTATGGTCTCCGCCAAGAACCTCGGGAGTGGTATATTGCCCTTAGTTCCGTACTTCTTGCTTTTGGTTTTCACCAGTCTAAAGTTGATATCTCACTCTTCACATTACATCGAGGTTCTGTGCATGTTTTTATCCTTGTTTATGTGGACGATCTTATTTTGACTGGTTCTCATTCATCTGTTCTTGATGAAGTTCTTCACCACTTACAATCACACTTTGCAGTTAAAGACTTGGGCTCTCTTACTTATTTCTTGGGCATTGAGGTTGCAACCTGTAAGGATGGATTATTTTTGTCATAGCACAAGTATACCATTAATCTTTTGCATTGCCATCATATGGAGGATGCAAAACCTTTAACAACACCTATGGTCACTAAATTGCCATCGTCTATATCCGGTTCAGTTGATTCTTCTGAGTATCGTCGCGCTCTTGGGGGTTTGCAATACCTAACTCTTACGCGACCTGATATTTCGTTTGCAGTAAATAAATTGGCTCAAAATATGTCATCCCCGTCTACCTCCGATTGGGTAGCTGTCAAGTGAATCTTTTGCTACCCGAAAGGCACTATTTATCACGGTCTCTTGCTCTGCCGTCCGCATAGTCTTACTCTGACAGCCTACTCTGATAGTGATTATGGTGGCAATGTTTCAGATGGAAAATCTACCTCTGCTTACTTGATTTTCCTTGGGCCTAATCCCATTTCTTGGCACTCTCGTAAACAGTCTGGTGTTGCGCGATCGTCTACTAAAGCTAAGTACAGGTCACTAGCTTCTACTGCCTCTGAAGTATGCTGGATTCGGCATCTGTTCCAGGACCTTGGCATTCGTCTCTCGATCCCTCCACAGATTCATTATGACAACATCGGTGCTACTAGACTTGTTTTGCATCCGGTTCTTCACTCCAGGTTGAAGCACATATCTATTGATATTCACTTCATGCGGGACCTCGCCAACAAAGGGTACCTTTCGATTACACATGTTAACACTACTGATCAATTGGCCGACATTCTGACTAAGCCTTTACATCGTTCGCGATTTGATCTATTATGTTCCAAAATGTCCGTTGCTGATGGAACTCCCATTTTGTGGGGGCGTATTAGGGAACCTAGTTAGGATTCCATATATATCTGATTGTGTGTATCATTGTGTATCTTTACATATCTTGTACACTTGTATATAAGGGGCTTTATGCCACATAATTGAATGAGAAAACATAATTCACAATTCTATACATACCTGGAGCTCTTCTTGATAAGGTGCTGAGCCATGAGGGGCGGCTCCGACCGCGTTAATGGATGGAGGGACAAAGAGGAGTTAGAGTTTTGATACTGTGGCGGAATTAGAGTTTTGATACTTTAATTTTATTTAACAATAATAGATTCTTTTAAATTATCCATACAATTGAATTATCAATTAACAATAACTTGTAAATTCTTTGATATTTTCATTTTAAAATTACATATCATTGAAAATCATCAAATAGCTTAGTGTTTGCTCAATATATGATAAAATTATAAAACACCTTAATAACAGATTAAAAAATTAAAAGAATTTGGAAATGCAGCAACGTAGTTAATTCAATGTGTATCAATTGAAATTTAATTATCAATTAACAATATTATGGAATTCGAAAATTAACAATATCTTCATATGAGATATTTTATTTCATTGTGTTTTAATTGGTATATTAAAATAATTATTATACGTCGGTTGTATTATATAACTTCACTAGTGAACAAGTGACATCTATTAATGATGGTCGAACATAAGATGAAACATTTAATTGTAATTGAAGATCTCGTGGTATCTCAGATTCATCACTTAGATTTAAGATTTAATGATTCATTTTTTTTATTCAATATTTTATTATGTGGCATTAATTGTCCCTTCATATTTTGTGAAATGTTCAATTTGGGAAAAGTTTACAACAAAAATCAAATTAAAATTGAAAAAAATCGATAATTATAGGACCAAAAAAAAAAGAAATTATTGATAAAAATTAGACAAGGCCTTGCAAAATGAAAAATGATATTTACCCTTTTTCATAAATTTTATCAAAATTAAACATGTTTTAACTCTTATTAGATCGTTTCACGGATTTCATGTTCGAAAACGGATCAGGACTGTGTCCAATGGCATGCTAGTTAACTTTTTTTTTTGTCTTTGATTTTGTTGATTTAATTTTTTTTCCTCTTCTGTTTTATTCTTTTCTTTTTTTTATTATGCCAACTTCAGAGAATAAATGAAAAGGCAATAATATATTTTGTTTATATTATCAATTTTTAAATTGTATAGATGTACTTTCATTCGTAAACATTAGGTTCATATACTTCTCATTCTTGTTTGAAATGAATTCATATACTTTCATTTGTATCAAATATTTGTCCTTACGTGGCTTAAACAATACATAAGGACCAAATACAAAGAAAATAGAAATTTTAGTGACCCAATCAAAAAAGGCAAAAGACTTTTGTGCACAAGGTGCATGGATCTGTGCACCACAATTTGCTACCCGCCCAGCCCAATAATATATTCTCCAACCCACCATAATATATATTCTACAGCCCAATAGTATTTATTTTCTAGTCCAAACCCAATTGAAAAGCCCACAATTCATAATATGAAAGGTCCACAATTCATAATAGAGAGACACAATTCATAATATTCTCTCTCTCACACACATGCATTGAATTTCGAAAACTCGCGCGACTCAGAAGAGAAACTCGTCTTCTTCTCAAAATTTCAGCGTCTTCTTCTCTCTTACATTCAAAATTTCAGTAATCGTCTTCTTTTCTCCGCAAACCTGGTTCGAAGTTGTAATCGTCTTCTTCTCTCTCACATTCAAAATTTCAGTAATCATCTTCTTCTCTCTGCAAACCTAGTTCAAAGTTGTAATCCTTCCTTTTCTCTGTGATTTATGTGCGGTTTTCAGTGCGATTTTTGTGCGATTCTTTTGCGGTTTGTGTGCGATTTTTGTGTGGTTTCTTCAACCCCGATTTTGTGTAAGTTTCTGCTATTTTTTTTAAATCTTACATGCAATCGGTTTAAAAGTTTCATTGTTTTTTGCCTTTTGTACTCTAAATATCTTGATATTGATTATCATGTTATTTTGTTAAAATGATTAAACTATGATTCTATGGAATTTATGACTCGTTCTTCTGAAACTAGGAAATTGGGAGAAATAATGGAGTAGTTCAGTATATATGTTCTCTGATAGATGCTGAATACTGAATGGGAAATGTGAGGTGATAAGAAAATATGTGTGCTCCTCCTGCTCTTTGAATTTTGTGTTTCTGTTTGTTTGAAGTTTAAATAGTGAGATTATGTTTGTGTCTCTGTTTTTTTTTGTGTTTCTTAGATTAACAGTATAGTAATTGTGACTCAGTATTTGTGTATTTGTAACACAGTATTTGTTAATTTGTTGTGCATGCATAATACTTGAAAAACTGTTTTTAATACTTGAACATTGATTATTACTGATTATTTATTTATGTGTTTATTTGAATACAGTATCAATGTAATAGTGAAACAGTATTTTGTATATTTGTATAACAGTACTAATGTAATTGTTAAATAGTGTTTGCATATTTTTTATACATTATTTGTTTAATTGTTATTCAGTTTTTGAATATTGATGCTTGCAGTGTTATACAGTTTCCAGGATGAAAACCAATTTGCCAAAAAGTGATGCAGTTGACGAATCATCTACAAGGCCAGTGAAAAAATATTTCAAACAAATTGCGCAGAAAAAGAAGGCTCCGAAGAAGGAAGCCATTGACAAGAAATTTAAGGAGTCCATTGACAACTCTTACTATGATGTTTGGTATGTACTCTGTTGTTATTTACTTAAAATATATGTTTGTAGCTTAGAAAAATTATAATGTTCATTGTTTTTTTATTGGGCAGTGATTTTTTGACAAATCTAGGCCTAAGGGTCTACATAATTTGATCTGTCAGTTATTTGACAAACAGAAAAAGGATATTGCTGACATTGGTTTTGGTGGTTTGTTGTCTATGTCGATCACAAAATGTGCGAATCTTCATATGATTCGTTGGCTGGTTAGGAGCTTTAACAATAGTAGTAGGATGTTGTCTGTAGGAAGAGGCAAAAGTTTTGTGATTACCGCGGATGATGTTCATGATGTGTTTATGTTGCCTAGAAAAGTAGGTTCTCCTGTGATAAAATTTAATAAGAATGAAGATTCGATATTACTTAAGCATTTTAGGGATATAGGGGTACAAGTTGGTGTTCAGTGTAAAGTTTTATTTGATTTGATAGTTAGTCGTTTTTTCTTGTGGTGGTGATGATTTCAAAAGATTGTTTGTTTTGTATGCTTTGTATTCATTTTTGACTCCAACTTGTAATAAAACAGTAAACATCAATGTGTTGAAATCATTAGAAGACGTTGATAGAATAGGTCAGTTTGATTGGTGTGAATACATATTGGAAAGATTGTGTGATGGTGTTTATGTGTATAATAACACACAGTCGAAAAATGATTCCGGCTGTACAATCTTCATGCAAATAGTTTATATGCATAGACTAAAGTGGAAAGGTGTTGCTGCACCTTCTTCACTGCCTCTAATTCAACATTGGAATGATGACAAATTGCATAAAAGATGCATTGAAGAGGCTGCTGCGGGATCGTACGATAACGGTGAACTTTTATATGATGTGTATCCTATTAGCAAGAATGGGAAGAAGGATGGAGAAGAGGAAGTGAATCAAGAAAGGGCCAAAAAGAGAGCTGGTGAGTCAAAAAGAGAAGGAAGTGGCCAATTTATCGGTTTTGAATTGATGAAGGATGAGATGAATGATGAACAAATAAAGACAGCTACCAGGGATGTAAGTTTTTTGACTTAATAGTGTTATATGAAATTTAAGTAATAATGTTAGTATAACTTACTAACACCAAGTAGTATTAGTTAGTAATACTACTAAGTATAAGTTAGTTATACTGTTAACTATTACTAACTAATACTACTTAGTATTATTTAGTAATACTATTAAGTATAACTTACTAATACTAAGTAGTATTATTTAGTAATACTGCTAAGTATAAGTTAGTAATACTGTTAAGTATTAGTTAGTAATACTGTTAAGTATAACTTACTAATACTAAGTAGTATTAGTTAGTAATACTACTAAGTATAAGTTAGTAATACTGTTAACTCTATAACATGATTACATATGTTGTTTTTTATGAGTATATTTATTCTTTTTTGTTTAGGAAATGGACATGATTTCTCTTCTTTTCAAGAGAGATATTTCAGTGGTCTCTCACCACTACATATCAATTTTCAAATCCATGAAGGAGAGTGACCCTGAAGAGATGTCTGAGTCCCAGAAAATTTTTTCAGATGAGAAAGTGCACAAGGTCATCGATGAAATCATTCTTGATTTCATGAATAAGGAGAAGGATGTTCCATCAAATGAAGCGGGCCCAAATGAAAGAACATGTCCTGAATTTGCTGAAGACATCCCTTCCTCAAATGCAGTAGACATTAACGAACGAAGCTGTCTTGAAGTTGCAGCAGACATAAATGAAGGAAGTTGTCCTGAAGTTGCAGCAAACATAAATGAGATGTCTTCATTTGATCTTCATTTGAGTGCTTCACCACAAGCTAATGATGACAATGTTGCTGCAACTCCAACTGAAAAAATCGATGATCCTGTTAAAGTGAATACTGAGGAAATTTCTGAGGTTTATGGTTCAATGTCTAATAAGAGGAAGGGATATGAGAAAGAAACTTTGATCCATATTGTTGGGAAGAATGAATTTCTGCCAAATTTCTTTCATAGGATGGGAAGATTTCTGGGTAAAATGGATGCGCAATCAAAAGAGTTTGTCGACTATGCATTTTATGATGAGCATGATGACACTGATGAGTAAGTTCTGTGATTTGTACTTATTAATTTAATATTTTCCAATATTGTTAAATCTTTATGTTTATATTTACAGTGAAACTCTATTTCGACATGGACCACTCCTCATTCTTTATAGAAAAGACATGCTCTCTTTGTTCCTCGATGCACAGATCGAGTCGTGTGTATTGAACGCATGGGCGTTAATACTGAACAAATCTATAAATGATGGCTTAAGTAGATTTGTTTTTACACTTGATCATTCCGTAAGTATAATTTCAATGTTTTTTGTAGTCTGTTTTTTTATTTGTTTTTATTCTTAAAATTGTTGTGTTTTTTTACAGATGTACATGACTGAATAGTTAGAAGAGAAAGCTTCAAAGAAGATCAAAGTCCTGGAGCAAAATATCTTCAATATTTGGGATTATTGGATTTTAGTGCAGGAACTAGTTCTCAATGTAGTTGATCTGGTATGTTAATTGTTATTAATATGTTGTTTTAATATAGGACAATATTAGTTATTAAACTATATAGCATTAGTTTAACAATTATTATTATTTTTCATTGTAGATATTTGTTCCTGTCTGGTTATCCCAACACTACTTTTGTATTGCAATAAACTTTGCAAACAAGAAAGTGCATTATCTTGACAACCAGCTCTATGAGAACAATGATAACAACTACAAGAAGATTGTTCTATTGATGGTATGTCCATTTAATAAAATTACGATATAACTATCTGTTGTATAATCTAAAACTTATATATTTCTTTTTGCAGAAGTCTTGCATAGCCAAATATCTTCTTCGAAAACAATATCCCAGGGCTGTTGAGATTGAAAATTATGAAATGGAAGAGGTGGATTTGCCATGGAGAGCATTAGATTTTAAAGGAACAAATGATTGTGGAATTTTCATAATGCACCACATGACGTATTTCAATAGTGATATATATGATAAACCTGATTTAAGAAAGGTATGTTATTCTTCTAAGAAGCAATACTATTCAATAATATATAATAGTACGTTAAAGCTATATTTTCGTAATACTGATATGGCAATACATAAATAGAATTAGTTATGTAACTAAATCTTACAGTGAATAATGTTATGCAGTATTATTAGTTTTTAACTTATTTTTTTCTCATTGCAGCCACTTTTGAGGAAAACACTGAGGGCAGAATTTGTTACTGCTATTGTTATGTCACATGTAAATGAGGAAATGACAGATGTGATTGATAGGGTTACAAGGTTCTATTTGGCAAAACCCAAATACATTGTGTGTAAGAGACAAGAGGTCATTACGGCAATGAAGAAAAAAAAGCTGAGATTTCAAAAAATGTGAGACCGAAAAGGAAGTGCGTTGAGAAAAAAAAATCTTAGTTTAGGTTTTGGGTGATGAAAAACAACAACAATATTTGTGTTATATAATTGTCTCTTGAAATCAATTGTGATGTTGAATTAGTATTTTTGAAAAGTATATTTTTTAACAGTATTTGATATCATATTACAATTATAATATATTTATATTGGTTATAACTTTATATTATATTTATTTTGATATAGGTATACAGTTGGAAAGTATAAAATGAAAAACAAGGTAATCAATGAAACCTGTATATTATACATGTTTTTTAACAATATTTGTATAAGAGATAAACAGTAATATTCATAAGCATTAATAGTGTCATTCTTGAACGTAACATTATTATACATTTTTTTATAACAGTATTAGTATCAAACATAAACAGTATTAGCTATAAGTATTAACAGTATTAGTATCAAACATATACAGTAATAGCGTAAACATTATTATACATGTTTTATAACAGTATTAGTATCCAACATAAACAGTATTAGCTATAAGACTTAACAGTATTAGTATCAAACATAAACAATATTAGCTATAAGACTTAACAGTATTAGTTTCAAACATAAACAATATTAGTTATAAGACTTAACAGTATTAGTTTCAAACATAAACAGTAATAGCATAAACATTATTATACATGTTTTATAATAGTATTAGTATCAAACATAAACAGTATTAGCTATAAGACTTAACAGTATTAGTATCAAACATAAACAGTATTAGCTATAAGACTTAACAGTATTAGTTTCAAACATAAACAGTAATAGCATAAACATTATTATACATGTTTTATAAAAGTATTAGTATCAAACATAAACAGTATTAGCTGTAAGACTTAACAGTATTATTTTCAAACATAAACAGTATTAGTATCATTCAATATTATTGTCAAACATAAACACTAATAGCCATAAGCATTAACAGTACCATTCTTGAACATAAAAATTACTTACACTTAAATATAAAGTATTAATGCATAATATAAAACAGTATTGCTGTTAAATGCAACATTTAATATATATAAAGAATTATAGTGTAAGATAGTTGTATTAATATTCTTAAAAAATAGATCAGTATTACTGATGAACAGTAACAGTATTACTGAAAAAAAATGGAATAGTATTACTTAAAGCTATGATTTAAAACAAAGTTTCTTTTGGTACGTATGGTGTTAAACTGTCAAATTCTGATGTTGAATTATTCTTTGATGAACTTCCTCTCTTCTTGTTTTTCTGAAAATGTCTCTTTAGTCTCTTGCTCCTACCTTTAGTGACTACACGTTCTGGATCAAGAATAGAAGTAGAAGAATTTGTGTCGTTTTCAATTTATCCGACACCGGCATCAATAACAGAAGTTATTAAAGAATCAACAATAACACAATCTTTGTTGTAGCTTTCTTCCAAAAGATTTCTCGCATTCCTATTGTTTTGTGATTTCAAGACTAAATTATAGTATTTCCTTATCATCGTGTGACGCCGAAGAACCCTTTCATTGCCTCTTACTATGTTGTTATCATTGTTATTGAGTTTGTCCCACACCATCGACTTTGTCAATTTTGTCCATCTTTTTTTAATGTACATTTGAGGTATAGACTGTGCAGAATGTATGTGGAGTATTCTCAAGGAATGGCAACACAAAATACCCATTTCTTCAAACATCTTGCAAGAGCACGTCATCATCATGAACTGGTAATCAAATACTACTTGCTTGCTTGCATTTTTACCATAATTAGGATTGGATACTTCATAAAGCATTGTGCTACCTTCCACTCCAATCACTTTCGAAAGACAAACAATGCACTTTCTGAACTCCTCTTCAAAATATCTAAAAGCACTGATTGTGTATATTTCAAAAGCATGTTTCAATATTCCATCCATAGGCATTTGACTTTCTGCAACTGACCTTGCACAATTGAATTCATCTTGTTCTTCAGTCATCCTCCAACGTTTTATTGTGTTAGTGAAAAGTGTATAGAAATCTGTCAAACTTGTTGTCTTCTTAGCATTAAATCCAAGTGCATTATTTGTCGATTCACTTCTTTATGATGAAACAATGTCAGCTGAGAAGTAATTCTTGTTTAAAGTTGTGTACCACTTTTCCTTTAATCCGTAAAGTTATGTGAACCAAGAGTGATCTTCGAGATTATATTTTTGCACCATGTTTTTCCAACAGATTTTGAATTCTTCTTCATCGTCACATCCAGTTAAGAATTTGTTGAATTGGCTCTTAAACAAATTGTCTGATTTCAACTTTGCAAATCTGCTTATTGCATTTTGTTGAAGATGTCATATACACAATCTATTCCTCGTTGCTAGAAAAACCTGTTTGTTGAGACAGACTTAGCAATGCAACAATATTACTAAATAGTTATACTTTGTAATACTAAAGAGTATTAGTAACTAAGCTATACAATATTACTAACTAAGCTATATAGTATTAGATGATGACAAAAAAAAACAGAGTAAAAAAAATAATAGTACAATTCTAGACATACCTTTTCAATTGCATTTGCTATTGCTTGATTTTGGTCTGTGAAAATTGTGATGGGACTTTGTCTACACATTGATTTCTTGAAAACATTGAACAACCATTCAAATGTTTCTATCTTCTCATCTGAAATGAATGCACAAGCGAACATGACATTTTTCATGTGGTTGTTGACACCAACAAAGGGGGCACAAATCAAATTGTATTTGTTTGTCCTATATGTTGTGTCGAATATCATCACATCACCATATAATGCATAATCTTCCTTCATCATAGAGTCCCTCCAAAACATATTCGATAACCAGCCTTCGTCATCCAATTTTACTCTATAAAAGAAATCATCTTCCTCTGCATTTTGTTCTTGTATCATATCTAAAATTGTTTGTGCATCACCTGCTTCGATTTTCTTCATTTTCATTCAATGCACCAAGTTCAAGTGATCTTTCATTGTGTGCCCAACTATTTCCTCTCCACCAAAATCACATGCCGTGTAACGGTAAGAGTCTGATGGTTTCATCCCTGAATTTAGCATTGTCTGAATCGCTGCACGTTTTTCATCTGTTATATGTCTCTCTGAACGATACAAATGACCTCACTCTTTTCTTGTAAGTGCATGATTATGGAAAGTCTCATGTTTTACTACCTCATACTCATTTTCATCATTCAACTTGACTGTAAGTGATGTCTTGCAGTTTGTCCTTGTTGTTTTTGTCTTCTTTGTTTTCTTTTCCATCACACCTAAACTTGTTGAAACCTCTTTTTATTTGTTTTTGCATCCAGCAGATGAGCAAACATATATTTTCCCAAGTAGTATAGATGTATCAATTGTAGAGTATCTACTGTTTGATTTCCATACTCCAAATCCGATCAAACGAGAATGTTTTCTGTAGAGCTCATACATTTCATCAATAGTCTTCAGTTTGTATCCAATAAGCGAACCAGTTAGGGCTTCAATATCTTCAGTGTCATCAACCAATTGACTACTCGCTGAATCAATTTCAATTATTGCAGCACTTGTAAAAACTTCCACATTTGTTGTTTCATCTTCTACAATTATTTCAGTCATTGATTCTACAATTGTAAGTACAATGTCATTCAAATAACATAATAGTACCACTTCATTAACACAACCGTATCACTAAAATAACATAACAATACTACATAACTTAACATAATAGTATACATAACTTAATATAACTGTATTAAATTAGATTGATTTAAATTTAAATTACCAGTAATTTCTCCCATATTTTTTCAGATTCGTCCTTGAATCTTCAATTCGAACACTATATTAATTTCAAACCTTCAATCAATGGGTATTCGAACACTGTATCAATTTTAAACCTTCATCAATCACTGTATCAACTTCAAACCTTCATCAATGGCGGAATTTTTTTTTTTCAGAAACAGTAAAAAAAAAAATTCAGAAACAGTATGTCTGTTTTTATGGTCGAAATTTCATCAATGTTTGACGTTATATCAATGAATCGAAATTAAATTAGAGTATTAGTCTGTTTTCATGGTCGAAGAAGAGGTTACCTTCACGATGACTGTCGAAGTTTTCTCCCCAAGCTGCGCAACAGTGATGAACTGTGAAAGAATTTTTTTTTTTTAATTGATGGCGCGTGTTAACACGCCCCCACTATTTAAAGCGCGTCCTCAGTGCGAGTGGGGACAAAAATTGGTCCATATTGTTGTGCACGGATCCACTAATCCGTGCACAAGTTGCACCGGAGTCATTCTCATCAAAAAATGATAGTATAACTGTACAAGGGATTACAAACGACCTAGTTCAGAAAAACTCAAAACAAATTTCCCCAAAAAATAAAAAAATATAAAGTTTGAAAATTATCATATAGTGTTGTTAATTTATAACTTTGATTTATATATTACCACAATCTAATTTGATTGATAATTAGGATTGCACCAATGTAGCAGTAGAACTACAGTAAGAAAGATCCCAAGCAAGCAATACAAATAATTTCAGACAAACAAAAGTAACTACAAACATTACTAGGTTGATTGAGGCCAACAATCTCTTACAAAACTATAGCTAAAATATTAGCATTTCTGAGATATCATAAGCAGAATGCTCGAGATAACCATGATGATCCAGCCACATAACCCAGATCGATATGATACAAAATAGTGTGGGATTCTAGTAATAAGCTGATTCTCACGGAAATTATCCATTTATTGCTAATGCAGTTAATTCTAATAGAAACTGTACAGCGAATGAATGCCCACTAACCTCATTCACCAGCGCGTTTGCTTTCTAAATTTGAAGGTACTCCTGGATATCGACATTATTTCTGTGTTTCATGAGTAAAGACGAGCACCCTTTTGGCTTCTAATAATGTACAACAAGAGATAAGAACAGGTGTCTTTGTTCAAAATAATCGTCTGATCTGATTTAACTCCCAGTGGAGTTGGTTGTAGAAGGCAGCGCAGTTGTACCCTGAGGTGGAGTTTGGGCTTCTGGTGCAACAGAAGTCATTGCAGTTGTACTTTGAGGTGGAGTTTGAGCTTGTAGTACAACAGAAGGCATTGGCATTGTACTTTGAGGTGGAGTTTCGGCTTGTGGTGTACTGATGCCTGCCATAGCATACTCCTCGGGCACGTCTAAGCTATCCCAGTCGATCCCAGCTGTCATTAGTACTCATTGGTGAGACGTATATTGTTAAGAAAAGAATGAAAAATAAAATATTAAAAGAAAACTAAACTAGGATACATTCTATGCTCCACATGTCAGTGATGCTTATGTCCGCGTCTGATAATAGCCAATAATCTGCATCACTCTGCAAAGAAAGATACCAGATTAAGGTTAGTGTTGGATGGAAGGATTCCATTGATCTTTTCTGAAAGGTTCCTTGATATGGAAAGATTTCGTGTTTTCAGATGTGTTGTAATTGGAAATCATACTTCCCTCACAGCCTGAAAATTTAACGTATATAGTCTATTTAAAACACACATGCAAAGATGGGGGCACTTGTTAGTGTACTGTAAGACATGAGTCATATGTGGTAAACAATAGTTAAGAAATTTTCATATATAAGCATCCATCAAAGTAATATTTTTGTTACTACTTACTTCAACTTCCGGCACGATCTTCAGGATTCCACTCACAAAATCTTGAGATGTACTAGTTTCTGAACACATTCTTTGAGCTTCTATTCCCTGCATAGCAATTTCATCTCCACCAATATCTGGATTAGTAGATGGTCCAGGAGCATTCTCATTAGCACCCGATGTTTCAGGAACGCTTGCTGGTTCTTCAACAGCATTGATCTCCTCAAAATTTTCCTCAAATTGACTAACCCAGAAAGAAAACAAAAAAACAAGAAGAAACAAATCAAAAGACCACTCCAGATTAAATCAGCACTTTAGAAACAGATCATATAGTCTTTCCTAGGAAAGATAAAGGATAAGGTGATAAGTGTCAGGGACGGACACAGGGAAGCCATACCTGACAAGGTAAACATCAATGGGTCCCATTGTGCTACGTAGAACTATTCTGTATCTTCTCTGTGGATAATCAACTGCCTGTTGGGGGTGATTAACAATCATTTAAATGTAAAATTACATTAAAAAACTTCCAGGTCCAACTTACTCTCGTAGAAGGAAGAAAAAGTACCTCATCAGGGTCTGGAACTTCTAAAGTAGTGCCATGTGGAGCTTTAATTGCTATCAGAGTTTCATTCTGGATCAAAGAACATAATGATGTGTAAGAACTAACATCTAACTTATATAGGTGGCTTCAACTGTTTCCAAATTTATACCTGGAAGCAAGGTAAGCTTTTGATATCTTCTTCAGTTACAAAAAGCCACCTGGAAATGATAGTAAACAATATATGATAAGATCTTTACGATGTAAGATGCCCAAATTTAAATCAAATTGTTTAGTTGCTTGAACAGGTAGAACAATGTGTTACTTTTGATTGTTTTCATCTTCACTCAGGCCCCTCAGCTTTTCCTGCATTTCTCTGAAACAAGGAAACGTATCAAAAGATTAGCATTTTTAATAGAAAATTAGGAGAAGCATTATAGACATAGAAATTAAAAGGTGTCGTTATGACCTTATCCGTTCGTCTAATCTGCGCTCCTCCAAACTCAGATTTTCTACGTCTTCCTGAAGAAGAGAAAATAGTTTTGAGAATTTATCTAACATCTTGCAAAATAAGACAAGCCTGTTGCAAGGTAAGCCATACAATTCAGTTTGGCTTTAATTGAAGTTGCTTCAAAATATACAGTTTTTGCATTTGGAACATTCTAACAGTTTCTCATGAATAATTACTAAAAGCTGGCTTTTTATCCTGTAATGCAAGAGAGCTTCACTCGTGTATTTTGACTCATCGACAAAATAACAGAACAATTTAGTGGTATAAATACTAACAGACAAGCCACATTTGCCAAGGACTGTGTGCTAAATGTACAACTAGTGAAAGTAATCAGGAAAGGAAAAGCCTTTGAGTGAAGCCAATAAAAACGTGAACATTTCACAAATGTACCTGCAAACCAGAAAGACTCTCATCAACATCTCCCGGTCTTGATACATCTACACCCCTATTGAATAAGAGTACCTTTTAGTAACTTGTGTTTTCTTATTCATTCTTTAAGGCAAGTGAAATGTTCATGGAAAAAGAAAGACTAAATTTAAAATATCTGGAAGAGTCCGTTCCATACTTCCACTGGATTCTGTTCTTGAGTTTCTTTTCTATAAGACCAATGCCTTCAAGGACATTAGTTATATCATATATACGCCTCTTCTGCACCTGTTGGGGGGGAAACTTTAGCTATTAACACACCAGGTAAAAGTGAACCATCAATTACAGACATAATCACCTCTAAAGTATCTGCAGCTTTATTCAAATCAAGAATACCATCCTCTGCATGTTTAATTAGATTTATGAACTTTTTTGTCAAGAGACCTGAGAGAGAAAAGTAAAATGTTGTGAGTTTATCCTTGGATAAACTGAATGAATTAGGAAAGTTAATAGTCTATCATAAGATGCAAAAATGTCAATTCACGTGAGGGAGGAGAGAAAAAATTGCAAAATTAGCACAGGGATATTTGTATCACCTAAAGAGCTATCATAACGACAAGGACCAACAGGAGTGAGATTATTGCCACTAGGAGAACCTGCACAAAAATGTTACAAGAAACTATTATTTCTCTATCTCACTATTCTTTGCTCAGTTGGGAACAATTGGACGAAACCAGTATGATATCATAATTCTGTGAATTTAAAGTAGATATCATAATGGAACTTCAGCCAAGACAAAATTATATTCTGACTTACCAACATTTGCCATGGGAATCTGAGATCCAGCTTTGTTGGACTTTGTTGCCCTTGGAACCTTTTGGATTTTCCCTGATTTTGAAGATGGTGGTGTCTGAAAGGGACCTTTCATGGCAGGAAGACTGCAAGGACCTGCATTTTGGTCAGCAGATTCTACTTCACAATCTGCTACTCCAGTTTTCCGCTTTAATGGCTTGCGAAAAAGAAATAAGTCAGTCAGCACACTTCAAAATAAATAAAACTATTCTCAAACAACTCAAGCTTCAACAAAAGAATAAAGGAAGCACCAACAGACCATAATGCATGATGTGCTTTCCATGTAAACTACAGTACATCATTAGAAGACCTCAATAAGGCTATTCAGGTAAAAGGGTAAAAACTGAATAAACATACACATTGTGTAACAGTTACAGATCCTAATAGATACAATTACTATTCACAAATAAATAAATAAAAAGATAGCACTTTAGTTCTCTTTAAATACATCAGGCTAATGAGAGACATTAAATTTACACTGAACAATATGGTTTAAACATGCAGAGACAATAAAATACCAACCCATATTAAGACTAATATATGGTACTTGGAAAAGCCACTCCAAAACAGTTAAATGAATATACAAGTAAAATCTGTTCTGTCCAACTGGGTTGTCTATTGAATTATCTCCCAGGAGCATGGATTTCATGCTATTTGTTGACAATAGTCCATATGGGACAAGGAAGATGCACAGAAACTTATTGAACATGCATATCATTTACACAGTTAACACTTAGTCTTCGGCAACTTTACTTTGAAAAAATAGTAAATTTTTTAACTTCATATTCCTCAATCTGATAAATTACATTTAACAAATTTCAAGAAGTGCTTAATCTAGAAGAATATTCAATAGTACTTTTCCAAAACCAAAGCATACACAAGTCATTTAGATGGACCAGTAATCAAATGAGAAAGGCAACTTCAAGCCAATTTATCTTGCCAAGTCTCAAGGCCTGAAATATGTTTACCAACTACCATAAAATGCAAAAGTAAGATCTTCAATCTTAGAAAGCGATGTTTAAGAAGTTGATAAGCAATTCAATTATTTCCTTGTTAGACATTACTCAGCGAAAGAGGAAGCATAATATTTTCAATAAGGCAGAAACAATTATCTGAAACAATCTAAAAAGATGAGAAACAGATATAAGCATGACAGTCTATTTTGCCAATGCATATCTTCAGGGTATCAAAATTTGGATGCTTCCCCTAGTGGAAGTATACTTTCCTACATGTTATTTGCTACATGGGCGCGAAGAGGAAGGAAAGGAACATAGAAAGAGATGGTAGAAAGATATTAAAAGAAAATAAAAAATCGTGTGGAGCCTACTGTTTCTAATCTAAACATAAGCAAATTCTGGCATGAATATAATCTCTGACTTCATCATCTTCCAAACAGTTTGAGGTTGGAAAAATAAAGTGAAAAGAGGAGATAACTTCCACATGTACTCTCCCTCCTCTTCCACGACACATCCCCAGCCATACTAGGCCTTCTCTTAGTTGTATATTTCTCCACTACATTGACCAAACAATCCTTGAGCACAACTTACATAGAAGATCCAGAAAGTTTGTGAACAGTATAATAACTCAAACAAACTTGCCATAGAAAGTAAGAGCATCTGCTGATAAAATCAAGCAGATGTCCAGTTATACCCAGCATAATCAAAAATTCCCTAACTGTTTACTTTCACCAAGAAATTATAACTAGTTCAATTAAGTCAAACCTTTAGATGTATTCTCTCAACCCGATGGATCATGTGAATATGAATTGTTAAAAATCCACTCAAAAAATATTATGTGTAAAAGAACACCCCTGATAGAAGGAGAAAATGACCAAAGAGTGATAATGCCTTCAAGGGACACAGATCATTTTATCAAGCAACTCTTAGCACTCATAAGCAGATAGTAGCCAACTTCAACTTCTGACTTCTGAGTACTGCATACAAAACCTAAAACACTGAAAGATTGAGGCTGAATCAACTCAAGTTATGCTGGCCAAATCCCATTTTTTTCCTTAATCAAAGAACTTAAATAAATGCAAATAAAACAAGGTACCAGTGCTTTCCAAGTACAAAAGGCTTGATCCCACAAATACACACTGACCCCATAACTTCACCTCAGATTTCAACATAAACAATTGAACTGGCAATAACCAATTCACGAAATTCTAGAACAGAGACAATCATTACGAATCACATCACGCGAATTTCACTACGCCACTAAAAGTAAAAAAAATAAATGTTCCATTAAACCCAACTGGGAGTCAGTCGAGTAAAAAACAGGAAATTTCGAAGAACTGAAAACTCACAGGGCGCTTCTTTACGACAACGGCTTCCTTGAATTCCTGATCAGGGCGATGAGCATCACCAGCAGCGAACTGGTGGTAGTCACCGCCACCGCCACCACCACCTCCACCAAACGGCGGCTTCATAGAAGTGAAAGACAACTGTTTTCTCGAAGTCTGCTGCTGTGGGTGGGGCTGCATGATTTGATTTATTGTGGAAGCTGAAATACCCAAATAGAGCGAAGTAATTCTTCAATTGTGCAATCAATTCGGGGTTAGGAGAATTGATCTTAGAGGTATATGGGGGAATTGAGAGAGAGGAGAGAGAATGGGAGTGGGGGGTTAGAGAGAGAGAGATCTGATTTGGGAGAGAAGGCAATAAAAAAGAGGGAAAGAAAGGGAGAAGAAAACGAGGGAAAGGAGAGTGTGAGGGATGGAGGGAATTTGGTTCGGATATAGATGTGGAGGGAACCTCGTTTCTTTTACCTTTTTACCCCTTCCCCCCTTTTTTTACACATTAAATAAAAATTAAAACAATTTACTTATCCTACATACATACAAATGTTAGTCATCTATTTATGTACATATATTAATGTATAACTAAAACTTTAAAAGGTATAACTAACATATAACATAAAAGTATGACTAATATAACATAAATGTACAATACCTTTTAGCAGTTTTGAGGGGGTTGGGCGCAACTACCCGGACGCGTGGTGACGTGAGGAGGCACGTGGCGGCGTGTTTTGGTGGATTTGGGTAGGGTCGATCCGATTGCATCCATGCACCAGCTGCATAAAAGTTTTGGTGTATAGATTGACATTAACAAATGTGTGTGTATATATATATATATATATATATTTAAATAGTACAAGTTGTTTTTTTTCTTTTGTTTTTCTTTTCTTTATGGGTTAAGTGCTAGAAAAATCACAACCTTTACTCAAATTGTCATTTTAATCAAATTTTTCAATATTGGTCAAAATAACATAACTTTATATATTTAGTATGTTTTTCGACTAAAATCAGTTTTTAAGAAGTTGTTTTTTTTTTTTTTGTATGTAAATAAGCTTGGGGGAGTGGAGGGGAAGGGAGAGAGACAAAAAAGACTAAAAAACTTGGGTGATATATTGATAGTTAATGATTTATTTTTTTCACTATCTTAGTTAAAAAAACATATTACATATATAAGGTTATGTTATTTTGACCAATAGTGGGAAGTTTGGTTAAAATGGTAAATCGAGCAAAGGTTGTGATTTTTCTGACAATTAACCCTTTCTTTATTGATAATTTATGCATCTAATATATGAGCTCAGACTCATAGATGTTGTATAAGGTATCGTATTCATCGTTTAATTGTGTGTGTATATACATACATATATGTTTATATATGCTGTGAATGTTGTGGGTGTATTGATATTGAATGCATTTCACCTTATTAATTTTGAACGAAAAATTGTTCAAATAGCACATTTATTTGTTGATCTTTATTTACTACAAGAAAAGGACTCTTCTAAAACCACATTCAACTTACGAAGAATCTAGTTCCCCATCCAAATTTGCATATGCTCTTTACACAAAAATTCATGTAAGACGGTCTCACGAATAGTTACCGTGAGATGGAGCTTCATCACTCACAACAATATATAAATTGTAGGATTTGAATTGTGATTGATTGGATTATGAATTGACTCGTTTCACGTAGTACAATAAAAATTTGTAAAACGATCTCAGAAGAGACCCACTCTGCTCTTTATTTGTTTAAATTCATAGCTTTTTTTTTTTTTGTGAAAGAGAGGGTAAAACAGACTATTCATTATATTATTTCATTAATTAAAAAGACTGAAAAATATAGGGTTTGTTTGAATTGACTCGAATGATTTGATGAAGTACAAAAATAAAAAGAATTAGGAATAATAAATGGTCACCCCGGGTAAGTTAATTTCCAATTATTTTGTGGGCAGGATATTAATTATTAAGTTAATTTCCAATTATTTTAAGTTTTAAATAGATGTAAGCATTCAATAATATTATTTTCTTCATTAAAAAAAGAGTTGCGTTTCAAAATTATTTTTGTTCCATAAAAAGAATCATATTTCACACATCAAAGATTATTTTTGGTGAAACTTATAAGTTATAATGCCCTTCTCACAAAAATGCTTTGAATTGGTTATTTTTGCTTACGTACACCCATTATTGCTAAAGGCAGAGATGAATAAAAATAAAGTGGATGTATATAATAGATAATTTGATCAATATAAAAACAATTATACATTAGATAAATATGACACTTTTGTCTAGAAAAAAAATTCAGTATTAGATTTTCTACATGATTAAAGAAAGAAAATAACTTACAATTGAAAAGTAAGATTTTTTTTATGCCACACATAGTAAAAGTTAATTTTATATAAATATTGTCAATACATATACATATGAGTAAGTGTAATCAATGATAAATCTATACCTAATTTAAAGCATTGACTATAACAAATATTTAATCCAAACGGAACGATTATGGTTTTCATGTGTCATTATAAAAAGTTGTCTCAACAGATCTTCCCATCTTTAGCTATATTCATTTATGTTTGACTTGAGAAAAAACATAACAATATGCTTTATTATTTTATTTTTTTTTCTTATTGCTTAACGTAGGTTCAGATCTTTTGGCGCGTATTGCGTTTTTAAGTGAAACTCTACTTTTCATTGGCCTATATTGGGCCGGCCCATTTTAGCTTCTGCCTTTCAGTGGGCTATATTGGGCTGGGCTTTTACATTCACCTTTACAATTGAGCTTGAGAGATAAACATTGTTGGTATTCATTTTGGTCATATGGTTATAAAATTAGGGTGATTCTATACATTGAAATTTCATTTTTACTTTTGAATATTATTATGAAATTTTCTACCATTTATTTTATTTTTATTTTTTTCTTTATATAGTCATTGTGCATTTAATCAAGTTTCAATCCTACTGTTAAAAGAAAAACAAGCATTGTTTGAAGAGGATTTTAAAAATTTTAAGGTAAAACTCATGATTATTCCAAATAACTTTTGAATTTTTTTCATGAATGACCTTTTTATATTGAATTTCAAGTATCTTGAAACTATGCACTACTGATTTTTCCCTTGATATAATCAAAAAGTGGATTTATCATATATATCCGAAAATATTACATCAATATAAATCAAAGCCTTAATGAAAAAAGGGAAGCAGATGATTGTTGTTCAGCAGACAACACGTGTCTTCAAAAGAAATTTGGGGTTCTCCAAAAATTATCTTCTTTTTTCAACGGCTGCATATGATCAGAGATTTGGGGTTCTCCAATTTTTTTTTTTTTGCAATGACTGCATATGATCAAAGATTTGAGATTCTCCAAAAATCTTCTTTTTCAACGACGACATATAATCAGAGATTTGGGTTCTCCACGATTCTATCAATACAAATAATAGATTTGGGGTTCTCCATGATTCTATCAATACAAATTTTGGAAGACTGTTGTGTAGTTTCACTCCCAATTATTTGGTTGAACAATAAAAGTTATCTTTCAATTTGTGTAAAAATGATTGTGTGAATTGTGGATAAAAAGAAAAGAAATAGATGGGTTATGCGGAGGAGAAAAAAGAAAAAGACATAATGTGGCCGTAGAAATTAGAAAATATTTTCAAAAAGGAAAAGAAAAACTAAAAAAAAATCAATAATAAAGATAAAATTGAGATTTTATTTTTATTATGGTTGTATTGAGAAATTTCTTTGTTGTATATAGAACCATTCATAAAATTATTATTATCAAAGGTTTACAAAAAGGATAATTACTGAACTTCACTTATGAACGTAAGTACTAAGTACTCCATAAACGTTATTATGGAATACATTTCTTTTTTATTTTTTTAATTCAAATGTTTGTGATGATATATATAAATCACTTGTAAAAATTCTTACATGATTAGTGATGTTTTGGTATTATATATGTCAAATTCTATGTTTGTATCGTTGGTATATGTCGAGATAAATATTCTAAATTAGGATGTATTTGATTAATTTCTTAAATTGACTGGAATGCTGAGATAAGTAAAGATTTTTGAAATTACAATTTTACTTAGTTCTTTGTGGCTAAGCCTGAAAAAATTCATATAATTTTATTAGAATGTCTATTTTATACAATCAAAAGTGTCACAAAAATAATATTTGTGTATTTTTTTTATAAAATTCACTAAAATTGCATAGGTAAGGATGCCGGTCGTATTGATCATTACTTTCATTCTATGTTTTCTTTGCAATTATTTTGATGGTATCTTTCTTACTTAAAAAAATTATTTTGAACAAAGTACTAAGTAATAATTTGAGGTGTATCTTTAAGACGAGTACATTTGAGGGATTCTCAAACAACACATTCTTAGCATCTAGAATTTTTAGTAAGTTATAAACAAATAAGTACATATATCACCTACACATGAGTAGTTGAATTTGTTGCTTATCCATACTATATATGTGATTTTTACTTAATGTTGAGTATATGGTTTTGACAATAACATGTTTCCTTACATTATTAAAGTTTTGTGATTGACACCATCAGTTTATTTTGATAGGATGTTAGTTTATCTTTCTTTATGCAAATTAAAAGAGTTATCTATAAATACTGTATTCATATATAATTTAAGAGTGAGACTTATGTACCTTTGGGCACAGATCTAGGATTCATATCCCCAATTCGACCCGTTTGATTTGGATTCATATATATATATATATATATATATATATTTTTTGCCTTAATTTTCTTCGTTCTTCACTCTACGTTCTTCCTTATCCTTCTCTGCTTATTTTCTACTTTTTTTTTCTTTTTCCATTCTCAGTTATTTTTTCACTTCTTCTTCCTTCTTCTTCTTCTCTATTCTAATTGTCTCTTCCACTCGAGAAATCATAGAATTTACATACGAGAAAGTAAACTTCATACAACTAATCCTCAAAAGATCAAACCATAGCAGCAGCAACAAGAAATAGGATAGTTTAGATGAAGAAATTAGAGAGGTTGTTCAAAGATTTGAAGATTTGTTGGGATTTCATGTCTCAGATCTATTTCTTACACCATCTGAAAGCTACGAAGCTGTTAACTTCTTGCCGAAATGACGAAGAAGCTGGAGGAGGAGGAGGATAATGATGATGACCATGATCATAATGATGAAGAAGAAGATGATGAAGCGGTTGCTTCATCTGATCCTGGTGAATCAATGGTTGGATTTTCGGACAATGAAGAGTGAAAATTTACATTGATACCTTTAGAGTATATGTGTTGGTCCTAAGTGGTCAAAGGTTCAGAGGGGGGTTGAATGAACCTCTATCAAATTTTGCGTTTTAAAACTTTTCTGTAAACAGGTTGCTGGATTCTAGAGAGAATGCAACAACACTCTCGATTCAGTAAGCTGGCAGTATACTCATTCAGCTTACTATCTCGATTTTCATAGTATGCAACAGAAACAAAAGATAGAGTCTATTTTGAAAAACAGTTTTCTTTTGCCAAGTATGATTTTAACAGAAACCTTTTAGCAGTCTGAGCAAGATATAAACGAGATATGCAACAAGTAAATATAAAGCGATAAACACACAAAGGTTTATAGTAGTTCGAAGGTGGTGTAATCATTCTACGTCCACTCTTCTCCTTTACACACGAGGAACTCCACTAGGTCAGATTGGTTTACAAGTCTCAATTTTACAATCATCTTCCTAACGAGCCAAACCTACTAGAATCAGTAAGATTCCTAGGCTACTCCCACACAGGGTACAAGTACTCACACAGAGTATAAAGCCTTCAAACAAAGACTAAACACTTAGTGAGGATCTAAATCCTTCCCACTAAGGACACCAACTAAAACAACCTAGCACACAACAAATGGTTAAATGTATATGGTCTTCAACTGTGCTTTCGACGTCAGCCTTAAGAACTTGTGAGCTCGGAATCTTGGTTTAACTGCCTTTGAAGGTTGAGTGACTGAACTGTTTAGCAAACTTATGTTTTGCTTGAGAATTTGATAGCTTAGTAAAATGGTTAAATGTATATGGTCTTCAACTGTGCTTTCGACGTCAGCCTTAAGAACTTGTGAGCTCGGAATCTTGGTTTAACTGCTTTTGAAGGTTGAGTGACTGAACTGTTTAGCAAACTTATGTTTTGCTTGAGAATTTGATAGCTTAGTAAAATATCAGTAAGTTCAGTGGTCTGCTTGGTCACATTCACCTTCTATTTATACTTGTAAGATTATGCCCGTTGAAGAGAGACATAGTCCTTGTAAAAATTCAAATCTTGATCTTCATGATCTTCGCATTTAATGCGCCTGGAGAAATTGGAAAATAAGACATGTCCTATTCTAATCTGCATTAATGGCGCCACTCCTCAGCAACAGTGTTTTTGTAGGTCCGCAGTCTAGATGGCATCACCTCATTAGTCAGGTGCTAACTTCCATCTACTAGTTACTTTGATAATGCAGAAACCTCGTACTGCATTCATTACTTCCTCGTACTGCAATAAATAAGTTAAGATAAGTTTATAGTTTACTGCTAAGGTTGCAGTGACTGCTTAATGTTCTGCATCTTGTACTACAATAAATAAGTTAAGATAAGCTTATAGTTTACTGCTAAGGTTGCAGTGACTACTTAATGTTCTGCGCCAGCTTCCTGACTTGTGTTTGCTTACTGATTCCTGAACAGCTTCCTGTTTTTGAATCCTGCAGACAGCTTCCGGTTCTCCTTACTGCATTCTGTATGTTATTTACTGATTCAGCTTAATCCTTCTGCTTACTGATTTTCCTTGCTGAAAATCAGCATCCGACACTTTTTCATATCCAGAATCCTGCTAACATCAGTAACTTCCATCTTTTTGATTTTTACAACTTTACAAATACAATCCAGAAAGTTAACTTTTCAAATCTAAGTTCCACTTAAACAATGTGGAAAAATAGATTACTCTAACTTCCTATACAAATTTATTTATCTCATCAAAATCCTATCAGAAATATCCCAACAATATGATTAGTACCTTTAATTTATATGAGTAATACTTTAAGTTATATAGGTAATACCTTACATTTCAATAACTCTTAAAATAAATTTTAAGATTTTAAACTTACTCTACATTACGCTGATACATTTTGACTATATAAGTAATATATTTAAGTTATACAAATAATATCTTTACATTTAACAAGTAATACCTTAAGTCATATATTTCACTACAAAAAAACATACGATATACCGACAGACATGTTCCGTCGGTAAATATCGATGGAACACAGACTAAAAGTCGTTTGCAAAACCTAATTTTTTTAAACAAATCCGACGGTATGCTGATGAAATATCCATCGGTACTTACCGACGAAGTTAAAACCTTCGGAGACATCAGTATTCCGACGACAATTCCGACATAATTACATCGGTAAATTATTGATGGAAATATCTGTCTAAAATGTAAGATAAAATGATTGTTTTCCTATCCATCATTTTGCAGCAAGAGACGTCGTTTTTGTCAAATTTATCGATGGAATTTCCATCAGTAAACCTTTATCACATAAAATGACATCATTTTTTTCGGTCTTACTGATGGAATATCCATCGGTAATCTAAAAATTCAATTTCCATCAGTAAGTCCGTCGATAAATCAGTCGGAAAATCCTAAATTTAGGGTATTTTTTAATGAAAATTTATTTTGATGATTTTTCTCCAATAATCTTAATTGAATTACTGTTATATTGTATTAATAATCATAATATACAATCAATATTGATGTTGTGTACTATATTAATTACGTACATGACATATGAACTAATTACGTACATAATTACTTAGTCGAGCAAGCTTTATCTTAATCTAATGAATATATATAATTATGAATTAGATTGTTATCCGTTAACCGTAATCTTGTTACTATAGTAATAGCACAATTATATATTTTATTATTTATGTCATTCAAACGATCAATTTTACATATTTGAGTATATTTTATCGAACATGTATATATCCCATCGATTGATATAAGATTTAGCAAGTTCGTTATTGTGACACCCTATACCCCTCTAACGTATATTTAACAATAAAATATTCATCATGTAGACATGTCATACTGACATTTCATTTATCCATATAAATATAAAAATATTATTTAAAGACTAATATCGTATAAAATTAAAACACACAACCAATATCTCAACATAGGTCATATTAAACACAAATCATGATACATGTGTTCCAAAATGCAAAATGAGGAGGAGGAGAAGGTTGCACGAGGCATCAGCCGGCCGACCTGGTATAGGATGACGTATATATATACAAACCATCTCAAAAGAGCTATTGAACCTAAAACAATGTATATATGCGATTTTTATGAGTCGCAACTCAGTGAATATAAACCGTTAATTCAATTAAACAATAAGCCAATAACAATCATTAACATTGATCATAAACATAATCAAACATATGCAAATGCCACTATGTCCGGTTTATTATTCTGTGAACTGCTCAAGCTTGGATCTGTCCTGGGATTTCCAATATGCCATTGTGTATAGACCTGTAGGTCTCCAATATGATTTAGACCCGTAGGTCTCCATTGTGTATATAGACCCATAGGTCTCCAATATGAATTTGACCGTATGTCTCCAATATGATTTAGACCCATAGGTCTCCATTGTGTATACAGATCCATAGCAAGACAGTCACAGGCCTTTTAATTTCGTGCAATTGTAATGCAACACAACAATCATCTGAACATATGATCACGTATACATTTACCAATATATCATTTGATCCAATGACAAATTCATATAAATACACATTTCTTATATAACACATATAACAAACGTTGCATATAGATCACATCACATTGCGTATAAATCACATATACGGTTTATACTCACCTTGCTATGATAAGTAATTCGTTTGTCGCTCTGATTCCTCTTCCCGTTCTATAACCCGTGCTCCTATATGATTCAATGCAATTTAGTCTAATTGTCCCCTTAAGATATATTTCTATTATGCAATGAAATGCAATGCATATATACTTTATTAGCCATGTTCAGTATTTTCCCTATAACTTGAGCTATAAAATTCCGAGTCGAGCAAGGTAAAATTCTGTAGAAACTTAACATATAGCTCTACAACTTTCATGTTTAGCATTTTTCAAAATTCAGTTTCCAATTTGCTTAAAATTAAGCCACAATCACATTATACATATATAATACTAAATTCTAGCAACCTTTATTCTTTTGACATTATCTCACTCAATATTTAACCGAGACATCTACGGTCTTCTTCTGCGTTTAGCTAAAAGATAGGGCTATAAGTTTCATGTTTTAAGTTTTTCCTAATTCGGCCTATAAAGCTACCAAAATATCCGATGAATTACGAGAACTGGATATATATAATTCACTAATTTCTTTGTACCTTTTTGGGATTATCTTTGAGAATTCACTCCGATCAAATCGAAGAGCATGTTACCACGAGCTCCCCCTCAAAATCTCAAGAAAAACGGTGAAGAAACGAATCCAAAATCACAAACCCTTATCTCTTCTTTCTTTTCTTCTTTCCTCTTTTTTTTTCTTTCTTTCTTTCTCTCTGTTTCTGTTCTCGCTGCTCTTTCTTTTTCTTTATTTACTTTCTCCACCGCCTCACCGTCATTTCAATTATGTAAGACTTTCATTTATTCTTTTACTTTCTTTTATATTTCTTTATTTATTAATTTAATATTATTATTTTTTTATTCTTTTTATATATATATAATATTAATTAAATATCATTTCTCATTTCATATATAACACACGTGTGTACACATATGTATAAATTTAAATTCTAGCATTATTATAATCTTAACCAATTATGATAGGGTTTTCTCAACACCAATTATGGGAGAACATATAAATAATACGAAATGCATATGATGCATGAAATGAATGTCCAATGACGTGTATGTTTTGGGTCGAGGATGTTACAGTTATGTTTGATTGAATTGAATTTTCAATGTAAGATTGTAAATAGAGCTCAAAATATATTATTGAAAGAAATGTGAGGGAAAAAATCTCAAAAAAATGTGAGTTAATGGAACAAGACATTTACCGACGAAAAATCCATCGATAATGCCATCGAAAAAATATCAAAACAACATCATTTTAATTATTTACCGATGAAAGTTCTGTTGGTAAATATTTTCTTTTTTTATTTAAAAAAAGATAAGACATTATCGACATAACTTATTTTCGTCGGTAATTTTCAAACAAAACAACGTCGTATTTTTTCCTCCTAAAAATTTTGGGTAAGTAAAAACGACGTCATTTTAATCCAAATATGAGAAATATGATGCCGTCTTTGCCAGATTTACCGATGAAAATTTTGTCGGTAAATCTATTGGTAATTCTGAGTTAAACTGGATCGCAGACCTTCTTCCCCCACCTCACTTCTCTCTCTCTCCCTATCTCCTTCCCATTGTCGTCCGCCAACACCACCGGTCGTCCGCTACCATCGCCGCTCTTCTTGTTTCTCTTTCTTTCTCTCTCTCCCTCCCTCCTCTTGATGTTCGCTACCACCACCGGTCGTCCGACCACCGCCACTCCCCTGACCCTTTGTCACCCTCACCCCATCCTCTGACTCCCAACCCACGGCCACCACTATCCCACTATTGCAACGTCGCCTCCGCCACCCACCCATCCCCTCCGCCGAAAATAAGGTTAGGTGTAGCTGCCAAGCATTAATAAACGTCAAACATATATACTTTCCAAATAATTAGATATAATTAATATAATCGGTAAGAAGAGGTATCTGGGGTCATTGTATTTCGTGATGCAACCGCAGCATGATCACTGAATCATTTTCTCGCATTACGAAAATAGGGGATCTGTAAATTCATACAATTATGCAAGTATACTCCATAAATTTGAATGTAACTACTACTATAGTAGTAATATAAAACATATTATAATTATAGTTTTTAAACCTTATTTCCAAATTGGGCTATGCTTTCTGAATTGGGGTCAAGTTTGTTGAACACTTCATGCACCGCTTGAATCAGGAACATATTTTCACCAACTCTTGGGGTATATTGAAATCTTGGATTCAAGTAGAAAGCTACAAAATTAAAAATACAGTTAGTATATCATATAATGTATACAAGTGCATAATATAGGATGAAGCAAATGATATTACCTGCAGCATGTAGTGAATGTGAAAGTGTGTTCTCCCATCTATAATTTATTATGTTAAGTACCCACTGTGACGATCTTAAATTTTAGACTTTTTGTTTCATGATACGAAACAAATCATATAAGATCGGCATGGTAGGAACAACCTCGGTATCCACGACTCGAAGTATTTGATATAATGGTTCATAAATGTCCACCACATGTCTTACTTGATCCTAGAACTAATTGTCAAGAATGTGACTTTCCACTGATTTACCCACCTCTGAGCGGCTCAAACGATTCTCAGCTCATTCATCACTCGTAAATAATTTCTTCAAGCTAGATTTTTTCTTCAACAAACTATCGAGTGTGACATAGTTTGTTGCAAAATGAGTTACTCCTGGTTGTACTATGACTCCTTGGCAAACCTCTCGCATTTTAGCCAGCAACCATCCATGATTATAAATGTAGTTCATCAATTACCTAGCCTTTGTAATTACTGTCTTGACAGTATGATTTTTTCCAATATCTTCAAAGATCGGGTCAATGTAGTGTGCAGCACAGGGTGTCCAATATAAGTTGTATTTCTGCATAAGTTTTTTTCCCGCCTTCACAAAAGCGGAACGATTATCTGTAACAACTTGAACCACATTATTCACTCCAACCTCTTTCACCACTTCTTTAAGTAGACCATAGATGTATTTATGATCCTTGATCTTATTTGATGCATCAACAGATTTAAGAAAGACAATGCTCCCCTTGCAATAGGCCATGAAATTTAGGATTGACAATTTTGTTGGTCCTATCCATCCATCGGTCATGATTGTACACCCGTATGTCTTCCATTTTTTCATTTGTTTGTTCACATGCACCTTCATTTCAGTGTACTCCATATCTAGATACTTATTTTTTATCTCATATGGAGTTGGTGGTTTTATCCCCGCACCACTTTCCTATACACTTTGGATCATATTTCGAAAATGATGCGACAAAGCTTTCTCTGGTGGTACATTATCGTAAATGAAAAATTTACTCACCATCCGACCCATTTTTTCTCTAATGTTTCCACCAGAAAACATACTCTTTATCCTTTTTTTGTTTTGCATCTTGTAACTTATATAAAGATGGTGCTGGTGCTGGTGCAAAATTTAATCCACTAGTACTTTGACTACCTCTTTTGTTACGCCTAAAGTTAGGCATTTGATCTCTTTCCCACTCATTTGCCTTAAATTGTTTGACAGCGGCACGATATTGTTGTTGTTCATTTTGATCTATAATGTCATCAGGATACGCAATATCGTCATCATCCTCATCTTCATCCTCATCATATAACCTCCTTCGTAATTCTGCTCTAATCTCATCCATTTTGGCAGCTTTCTTCCCTTTTGAAATCTCCTTAGCTTTAATATAATCACGAATATCTTTCTTAACCTTTAGGGGTACATTTTTACAGGGACGTGCATTTTTATTTGGGTCCGTGTGGCTCAAGTGATATTTGAAACGTGTAATACCTCCACTCATAATCGCAAGGTTACAAAAGCTACAAAGAGTAGCATTTTTTTGTTCGGAGATGGTTGTGCAATATTTCCATACAGGGTCTCTTCCACCAAAACCACTTTCACTTGTCATTTCTTATTCAGATATAAGAAAATCTAACATATACTTTTTAAAATTCATATTTATATTGAGCTACGTTATGGAAATGTAGAATTTTTTTTTCAACTAAGTTCCAAATATATATTTCACTAACTATATAGAGTAATATTTATTTAGCTCATTTACTAATATAACTCATTTACTTGATTTGAATAAATTATAATAAGCTCATTCAAACATCTATAACATATAAGAAACAAATATAGGGCATTTAATAATATATAAGATATAACATTTCATATAGGAAATACAAGTAAGAAAATCATAAAATACAGCGCATTTACCAATATGACTCATTTACTTGATTTGAATAAATTCTAATAAGGTTTATATATTATGTAGCCATCTTACTTTCCTAATTTTAGATTATAGCCATCTTATTTTCCAAATGTGGGAAGTAAGATTCAAACACATGCATATGTGTGTGATTGTTTAATTTAATTTGTAGAGATGTATATACATTTTCATTTTATCAAAATTTTTCACATTTTTTTAATTTTAAATATGATATTTAAAAAATGTTAAACATTTTACTAAGCATTTTAATCACTTCGCATTTTTTTTAATTTTAACAATGTGAAGCGTAAATCAAATAAATGGTTAGTTTACTAAATACTACTTAATTTTTTTAAAGCCCTAGCCTAATTAATTTATGATAAACACCTAAAGTCAAATACTTTACTGCATATATGTGAACATTTTTTTTAATTAAAACTATAGTTCATTCCAAATACATATTTCAAGATCACAACATCTAGCCTAATTAATTAATGAGAAATACCTAAATTCAATACTTCACTAAATATACTAATAACAATATAGATTACAACATTACTTCAAGAAATTAAATATGTAGTTAAGTATTTAAATTAACTAACCGTTAAATGATGAATCTTCTTGATGTTGAACAATGAGTGGAAAATTGAAGGAGAATTGAAAAATGAAATAACTAACGAAACTTCGATCCAAAAATATGAAGCAAAAGAAGTGATCTATCATCTATGAGACTATGACATTTATTTATAATTTACAACAA
The DNA here is from genome assembly GCA_954870855.1 of Scutellaria minor. Taxonomy (NCBI): domain Eukaryota; kingdom Viridiplantae; phylum Streptophyta; class Magnoliopsida; order Lamiales; family Lamiaceae; genus Scutellaria; species Scutellaria minor. Next base: position 11,339,093 of record OX940729.1, read on the forward strand.
AGAAGATAAAATATGTAATACATAATGGGGGACAAAAATATATGTATGTCCTATAACTTCATTACACTTGCCACTTTTTGGATTCTTCATATCCTAAACATGTAAAATTTCAAAAAAATAAATAAATAAATAAAAAGCAAAAAAATGAACACTTGCCACCGACACGATAAATTGACGATATATCTGCGATTTATTACCGATAACTCGCAAAAAATGAACACAACCAACCGATACAGATAAAATACTGATAAATCGCCGATATTTTGGTGAAAAAATACGTATGGTGTTTTTAAAATCGGAGGTCTCAAATTCACGATATTTCGGTTATAAATCGCTGAAATATCACGACTTTTTTGTCCTTGGGTGTAACCCCCATGTTGAAGACCTATATAGAGAGGTTATCATGCATTATTTTGACAGACTTGACCACACACTATATGAAAACTTACATAGTTTTCTCATTTGCATCAAGCTCAGTTCTCTAACACCAGAAGTTCACCGGAGCTCTCGAGAATCGTGGTGTACCTACTCAAGAGACAAATTCATTTTATCTTTGGGAGACGATACGCATGATCCAGTGAGTACTACCCTGGGCGTATCTCGTCTTAAGGAAGAGGGCATTTCCTTGACTCGACTTGCTACCACATCATTGTAGTAGACTAGAACTTTTATAAGTCACGTGTTATTTGTTTTGCTTGTTTGTTTTTGTTGTTCACATGTTCTGCCCATTATTGAGTACTATATACAAACAATGAGTCCGGCCAACATGGTCAACGCCTGACTAACACATGTCTATGCAAACCTACAACCAACTTATGATAAGTAATACTTTTATAGGTATCATATAATACTTATATACGTCACATGATATGAATAAAAATATTACATAATACACATAAACTATTATAATATGATGCAAAAATATTACTTAATCTATCTAATACTATTATAAAAGTGTCTTATTTCGACCAATTTTTATAACGCCTATGATACCCTCAATGAATTTTAAAAATTAAGGATAGTTAGGTAATTCTATAAAAACAAGGTAAACACACCAATAATAAATAAATAAGAATCCTAATTCCACTAGGAATCGAAAATAACTAGAAATATATATTTTATTGGAAAAAAACATAAATATATGTAACCGTAGTGAGCACGATCAAATAATAAAAGAAAAGATTGATTTCTTTAGGTGTAGCAGATTTATCAAAGCAAACCAAGCTCCAGACGAATTACATCAACTAACATAGATATTCTCAAAAATGAATGTATTTGGAATTTAAATATTTATTGTGTTTGAATGAATTTATGTATATGGTACTTGGGGTGCCAAAGCGAATGAAGATTGTCCTGATTATGGTCCAAAAAATGCAAAGAGATCTCAGAACTCCATGCAGGTAAAGAGTTCCAAAGATATTTGTTGTGTCGAATCTCCCCTAAATAATCACTTTAATCAAGATTATGGATCTTGACTTTGTTTAATGTGCATGAACAATGAGATTACATATATCCACACACTAGATAAACACAAAAATAAATAAAAAACCTAATATCACTAGAAATTTTGAAATTTCTCTGGTTAATTTCTGAATTTATTTGATGTTGACGTCAGATTTTATAGAGCATAAAATCCTAGCCAAACACTTAAAGTATGGAAAATCGAATAAAATTAGAAAAACATTGTACCCGGTGTCTACTCGGGTAAATTTGTTCGACTTGTTCTGGTCGGTCAATTTTGGCCTGATAGAATGTTTTTTATATAAGAATTGACAGTAGAAAGCTCTCTTATTGCTTGAATTCAATGATTCCGGATCCCTTTTAATGAGGGTTAGAGCCCTATTTATAGGCTAAATGTAATGATACAAAACTTGGTAAATAAGACTCAAATCCCCCGATTTTAGGGTCTAGATAAGGAAAAATCGGGTTAAAATCTATCTAAATCGGATATGATTTGATTTGATCTTGATTTGTTTCCTTACTTGAAGACTCCTTGAAATAAACTAAGTCTTTCCTGCTCTTCTAGTGATAATGACCTCGATTTCTGGCATTCTATTTGATTTTCCAGAAATGTCTTGAGTAATAAAACTTCTGGACCACACCAACTACAGTAGCTAAATTTGGATCAATCGTGAGCCCACCCCAACAGCCGAAGTGGGCTAGCCTAGGACTAGGCTCGGTCCTGACCGGCTCGGGTCTGGTCGGTCCTGTTCTGGCCTTCCGGCCAATTTGGTCTCTAATCGGACCAATTCTGGCCTTCTGGTCGGTTCTGGTCTCCACCTGGGCTGGTTCGGTCTCCAATCAGGCCGGTTTTGGCCTTCTGGTCGGTTCTGGTCTATCTGGACTGGTTCTGGCCTTCTGTCCTTTTGATCGGTTCTGGTCTCCACCTAGGCTGGATCCTAAGCTGGTCGATTTGGCGGGGGCCCAACATTAGCCCCTTAGACCGCGGCTAGAAATCGTTCTAGTCGGGGCCTAACTCAATCAACCCCTCACAAGCCGACCTCAATCCGAGCGATGATGTGTCGTTCTCGTATGGGTTTAATTGGACAACACGTGGCACCATCTGGCCTACACGATGCACACGTGGTAAAATCCTGGTGCTCGGAAGTTGATGAGACATCAGGTCTTCTTATTACCTTTTTGTTAGGAAGTATCGTCCTCAATTGGTCAAAAGCCTCCCCTATTCGGTTAAGGATTGGAGATCCAAGTGGTTTTGGGTCCGCAACGACTAGATGAGCCCCGGGCCGAGCTCGGATGATCCTTGTCAAATTGTCTCCTGCCCGACCTATTTTGGAGATGTTAGTAATACTTATTGTTTTGGGTTTGTTTTTATTTCTGCTCTTCTGATGGCTTAATATTTATTTTCCTTGCAAAAACCCTGGTGAAGAAGCTTCTGAACGACAACACTTTCTCCCAGAAGATTCATTTTTTGAGATATAGCACTTTCGAGGAACTAGCAACATTTAAAGCTCTGATCATCGAGGAGAGACTTGCTCGGCGGTCTCATCTATCCTTTTATTCCGACCACCCACGATATTTTGGGTAAGTGTATAAGTTTTTCGTCATGCTTATTCTATATCAAATTTTTATATTTTTTTGTGCTCGAGCTAGGCTCGCTTCGGCGTTGGGCTCGGCCAGGTCGGTTCTAATCGGGTCGGACCGCAATAGCTTGAGGCCTGGCCGGGTAGGTCCAGGTCGGGTCGGACCTTAGTGGCTCGGAACTTGTCCGGAACAGTCTTGGCCGGGTTGGGTCCTATCGGTTCGGGTCGGACTCCGGTGACTTGGGCCTGCTAGGTGGGCAAGGCTGGTGCTCAGCGCGCGCGTAAGGTCCTCGGCCCCGCTGCTCGGCACCCGCTCGGTCCTCGGCGCCCGCTGCTCGGTGTGTGCACGCGGCCCTCAGTCCCGCTACTCGGTGAGCGTGCAGTCTTCCGTCCTACGACTCGGGTCATGTCGGGTCGGCCCTTGGCGCTAGCCGATTCCCGGCACGGCATGGGTTGGTGCCTAGTTGGCTCTCGGTATGACATCGGGTCAGCACCTGCTTGGCTCTCGTCACGATGCCGGGTCGGTGCCTCGACAGCTCCCGACACGACACCGGGTCAGTTTCTGGGCGATACCCGACACGACGTTGGGTCCATTTTTGGACGGCTCCAGGTGCGGTTTCGGGCCCATTTTTGCTCGGTACCCGGCACGATGTCGGGTCTGTTTCAGAGCTCGAATGAGCTAGGGTGGGGCTGAAGCCACTCGTCAGATCCGGAGCTCAGATAAGTTGGAATGAGGTCGGAGCCCCTGGTCAGATCTCGAGCTCAGATGAGTTGGGATAGGCTGGAGCCCTTAGTTCAGATCCTGAGCTCAAATAAGCTAGGGTGAGGCCGAAGCCCCTAGTCAGATCCTCAGTTCGGATGAGCTAGGATGGGCCGGAGCCCCTAGTTCAGATCCTGAGCTCAAATGAGTTAGGATGAGGCTGAAGCCCCTGGTCCGGATCCCCTAGTCAGATCCTGAGCTAGGATGAGGCTGGAGCCCCTGGTCAGATCCTGAGCTCGAATGAGTAGGATAGATCGGAGCCCTTAGTTCAGATTTTAGCATCCTCATCAAGATAAACAAAATCGTAATGATTTTATTTGATTGAAAATTGGTAGGAAAGTAAATAATCTAAAAAGGATAAATGATATTTATAGGGAACTTCCTAGCACACTAGTAATAATATTTTTTCAAGTGCTTGGTGTTCCAAAATTGTTGTTCACGAGAGTGTGTATTTCCTTTATTGCTCCCGGGTGAGGAGGTGGAAGATGATTTTGTGGTGGTCTCTACTCAGGGTTTTTGATATAATCCTTGAGATACCCCACTTAATCAGCTTCATGAGCTCGATTAATAGTGTTCTGCATTTATCAGTGTCATGTCCTGGGGCATTATGGTATCAGTATTATCTGTTCTGGTTGACCCGAGTAGGGTTGGCCTTCATTGGTTTTGGCTCTGGCAATAAATTCTGATTTTTTAACTCGGTGAGGACCTGAGCCGGGCTAACTGCCAAGATATTCTTGATTTGCTCAAGTTTTTCATTCTGGTAGACCTTAAAATTTCCTGGATGTTTGAAAGGTGGTGTGCCCTTCTGTCTTCCTTCTCTTCTATCTATTCTGTTTGGGGTTGGTTTTTCCTCCAGAATTGTCTCTTCAACTCCGATGTACCGTTCTGCTCGGGTCAGAAATTCGTGGTAGGTTTTCGGGCCGGTTTCGTGGACTGACCACTAGAATCTTGTTTTTTGGCCGGAGTTCGGCCATGATTGCCATGAGGACGGCATCATCGGAGACATGTTCTATCTCCAGGACCAGCTTATTAAATCTGTCCATGTAGGACCTTAGTGATTCTTCTTTTCCCTGCTTAACGTTCACCAATCTTTCTTTTGGGGTTGACCTCATTTTCGACCCCATGAACTGTGTGAGGAATTTTTCCGTTAGCTTATCCCATCCCCCGATGGAAAAATTGGGGAGAGATCTAAACCATTTCTGGACTCGATCTCCTAGTGTTAAAGGGAAAACTTTGCACATGAGCTATTCCCCTACTCCTTGCAGCTCCATCCATGAAGTGTACTTGTCCAGTGAGAGCTAGGGTCGGTCTCTCCGTTGTAGAGGCCAATTGGAGGCACCTTGAACTTCGTAGGGGTGATCCTGCTAGAGATCTGGTCGGTGAAGGACGAATCTCTCCTCCATCCTTTTCCCTTTTCTGACCCCAACTTCCTGGCCTGAATTTCTGTCAACTTTCTTTTCAAGTCCTGTTCTTCCTCCTCTTCTTTCTGGAAGGACTTGTTTTCTGGTCTGCCCTCACTTTGTTGGTAGGCTTCTTTTTGGAAGTCCAGTTTTTTCTGTGATTTTTTGGCCTCCGAAGCTGTGTCTGTACCGATTTTGTCGAACACACTTCTGGTCTTGGTCGGCAAGTTTGCTCTGGCCAGCTTCTTTCAGGTGTTGGGTCCTTTCTGTCGTCTGCTCTTCAATCGGGTCTTTCCCCAAGTCTCTTTTCTTGGGTCTTGGCTCATCCAAGGATTGGGTGTCCTCAAGTTCGTGGATCTTATGGTCTCTCTCCCTTGTCTCGGCTTCTTTCAACTGCTTGTTGAGTTGGAACATGAGGGTCTTGATCTTGTCTGAGGTCATTACAGTTTTCCTAGGCTCTGTCAGAATGGGGATACCCAAGGATATTCCTTCTTGCGGGGTGTTGGCTATGACCCTAGAGGTGTTGCGTTGTTGTAGCTGGCCAGAGTTGCCAGATAATAGGTTCTGGCTTTGGAGACTAGGTGGGACTCCTTGGTCTCCACGATCATTTGTTGTGTTGGTAGCCATGGAGCTGTGTTCTGTTACGCAGCCCCCTCCTTCTAGCGCCAAAATATTGACATCAGATTTTGTAGAGCACAAAATCCTAGCCAAACATAAAAAAATATCAATCCGACTCAAAGAAATCAAACCGAATTAAAGTATGAAAAATCAAATAAAATAAGAAAAATACTGTGCCCGGTGCCTACCTGGGCAAATTTGTTCGGCTTATTCTGGTCAGTCAGTTTTGGTCGGACATAACGTTTTTTATATAAGAATTGAGAGTAAAAAGTTCTCTTATTGCTTTAATACAATGATTTCGGATCCCTTTTAATGAGGGTTAGAGTCCTATTTATAAGCTAAATATAATGGTACGAAACTTGGTGAATAAGACTCAAATCCCCCAATTTTAGGGTCTAGATAAGGAAAAATCGGGTTAAAATCTATCTAAATCGGATATGATTTGATTTGATCTTGATTTGTTTCCTTACTTGAAGACTCCTTGAAATAAACTAAGGGGCCGCTTGGTATGATGGTGAGGAATGGAAAAAGGAATGGTAATTATAGTAGTGAGGAATGGAATGAATAGTCTCTTTAAATTTGTGTCGTTTGGTTTACCAAAATTCTTTAGGAATGAAATCAACTTAATAATAATAATAATAATAATAATAATATTATTATTATTATTATTATTATTATTTATATTATAATAATAATAATAATAATTATTATTATTATTAGTATTATTTTTATTATTATTATTAGTATTATTATTATTAGTATTATTTTTATTATTATTAGTATAATTATAATAATAATAATTATTATTATTATTATTATTATTATTATTAGTATTATTATTATTAGTATTATTTTTATTATTATTATTAGTATTATTATTATTAGTATAATTATAATAATAATAATAATTATTATTATTATTATTATTATTAGTATTATTATTATTAGTATTATTATAATTATAATAATAATAATAATAATTATTATTATTATTAGTAGTATTATTATTATTAGTAGTACTATTATTATTATTAGTATTATTATTATTATTAGTATTATTAGTATTATTATTATTATTATTATTATTATTTATTTATTTTTTTTCGAAAATAGAGTTGAGTAATGAAAGTCATAGCTTGGGAAAACCTGAGTAATCGTGATTCCTTAGTTTTAGGATTTCAAATCACTGTAGCAACAATCAAAGGTGCGTACCAAACGACCTAAATTCATTCAATTTCCATTGCTTAGTTGCAAAGGTGTCTACCAAACGGCCCCTAAGTCTTTCCTGCTCTTCTTGTGATGATGGCCTCGATTTCTGGCCTTCTACTTGATTTTCCAGAAATGCCTTGAGTAATAAAACTTTTGGACCACATCGACTATAGTACTTAAATTTGGATCAATCGCGAGCCCACCCTAGCAGCGGAAGTGGGCTAGCCTAGGACTAGGCTCAGCCCTGGCCGGCAAGGATCGGGTCGGTCCTGTTCTGGCCTTCTAGTCGGTTTTGGCCTTCTGGTCGGTTCTAGTCTCCACCTAGGCCTGTTCGATCTCCAATCAGGCCGGTTCTGGTCTTCTGGTCGGTTCTGGTCTCCACCTAGGCCGGACCCTAAGTCGGGTCAGTTTGGTGGGGTCCAAACATTTGACACGGTTGCTTTCTGAATTTATTAAAGATAAAAAGTGATGAAAGCTTCCAATTAAAAGATGTTCTTTAATTATATTAAATTATCTTCGTACATTACAATTACTGTTGTTTTTCTTTGTTTTTTATAATTGTATACATGTCTTCATGATTTGTACGTAGTTTCGTATGCATGCCCTTCCATTGAGAATCACACTTGTAGATTACAGGCAGAGACGGACCAGGGGACACTAGCCCCCTGAAAATTTAAAAAAAAAAAAAACAAAGGGTATTTAGGTGATTTTATAATTTAGTTGAAAAAATTAAATAAAATAAAATAAAAGATGTGAATTAGATAACGGTCAATTGATATTTTCTCTCATATGTCATGCACTCATATTCAAATTGAACTTACAATTTATTTGTTATTTTATATGCCCTATCAATGTATTATAATTAATTTGCAAATACTAATGATAGGTTGGTCATTAATACAAATAATTGAATTTGAATTTGATTAGATGTAACTAAATTACTAAATAATAAAATGAGACAAAGATTAAAATTATTGGCAAATAGAAATTGGGGATGTCATTTTACAGTTTGGTTAGATGTCAAAATGCAGTGTGATTGAAGATTTTCATTTTCATTCTCCAAGTTTGGAGATATACATTTTCATTGTATATAATATTTTTTTTATAGATAATGAAAATATATTATGAAAAATTATCACCTATTGTAAAGTTAATTAATGCACCTCATATTGTTCAACCTCAACTACCATCAAACCAAAATAATAATAATAAGGTTGATATGAATTTTTTTACAAGTGATATATTTATGTTCTTAGTTTAAATTAGTATTTTTTTTATTAATTGACTTGGGCCCCTAAATTGAAATCTTGGGTCTGTCACTTATTACAAGTAACTAATATTTTTATTTTAATTTTATTTTGTTATTAAATCAATTCACAATCTATGAATATATATTAATAATAACAGATCATACAAAACAAGGGCTTCCAGGTTCGGAAAAAAATCATTTTTACCATTACCTAACTCCAATTTCCTTATTTTTTTTCTTTTTGGCTGAAGATAGTAATGTATAATTCATTTTATAGGCTAATATTTTGAATATCTGACTTTTTAGAGTATAAGAAATAAGGTATTCCTTTGTCTTTATTTTTAGATTACGATGATTTATTAGATTAGATTGATTGATCGAAGAGGATCGGAGAATTCAGATCTTAGGGGTTTAGTGTGGGTTCCAGTTTCATGTTGTTTTTTGAATTGATGAATTTTATTTTGGGGTTTTGATGTGGGCCAACGTCAAAATTTTCAAATCAGATTAGCTCACTTTTAATGCAAAAAATATTGATGATTCAGAAACCGATTTGTTGTGTGATGTTGCTGTTGATAATTCTGTTTGTTTTGATTTGCCTTTGACTATTTTTTTTCGCTTTAATTATAATGTTTCTTCTCAAGAAAATTACTGCAAAACAATAATGTGGATGTAATATAATCTTATATACTGTAAAGAAATAGAATGGTCGTACGTGTACTTCCATGTCGATCCAATGCAATGTACTGATCTATACTCAAGAAGTGTAGATCTGACATTATATCTCAAAATGGTGAAAGAAATTTTGTTGTATGACTTATGTGCTAATTAATTTATTACATTGTCATTTATATGAATTAATTTATTATATTGTAAAGTTTTCAGTAAGAGAAGATTTCTGATTCTTTATTTCATCTAGATCCGACCTTTGTAATTTTAATCAATTGCATACTGTATTAGGTCGGTTTCTTTTACACGGTTACATACTGTAGTATGCTAGAAATGAAGTGGTGCCATCAATTTAAACCCCTCAACAAAATTTAATAGATTTAAGTGATATTAATCAGTTTCAGACTGTTCATGTACAGAATAAGATATCTGTTGCATAAACATTAAATATTTGACATATTTTGAGATATGTTAGTACATAATTCGATCTATTTGTTTGAAGTAACTTTTTCGAATGACACTCTGTGCATATAAAGATTAATTTTTTTTAAAAAGAATAGAAACAAAGAATGTCTACATCATGTCAAGAAGTTATAAATGTGTCAAATTTAAACCAAAAACATATGATACAAAGAAGAAAAAAGAAAGATACAAGTTTATTCGAAGGAAAGGCATAGAAAAGGAAAATTAAATTTGATATAGTCAGAGAAAGACAATTGAAGAGATTAAAGAAAGAGAAAGAAAGATACGCGAAGATTAGAGAAAAACAAATGAAGGAAGATTAAAGAAAGAAAAAGAAAGACACTAGAAGATTAGAGAGGGAAGTTTAGATTAGAGAGGGAAAGAAAGAGGAAGATTAGAGAAAGACAATTGAAGTAAGATTAAAGAAAGCGAAAGACAGACACTTAAAGGAAGATTAAATAATTCGATCGGAAATATAAAGAAAAATAAAGTGCTTAAATTAGAAATTATAAGAAAAAAAAAAAACTTAGATAATTTAAATTTTTATTTGTTTTTTTTATTCCATGAAATCTCTAATCTTTTTTTTCCTTTTTTATGATTCTATCAAATCTATGATTATTTTATGTGTAGGAACAAAAAAGAATCATGTCGAAAGAAACCGTGATAACTATCAGTTGTTTAATGGTTAATGAAGAAACATCAATGATTCGACTGAAAGTTATTCGAATAGGTCAATCAAACACTTATAGGACAACGACAATCAAGAAACTGGTAATGATGCATGATGAGATATGCACTATTTCAAACTTGACTAAATACTAAGAAAATCAGAAATTATTGATGCTTTTAAAAAATCAAATTTGAACAGGGAGCCCTTGTTGTAGTTCAAATATTAATTGATGATATCAACCGATACATAGACAAAATAAAAAGAAATAAGACACACACACATACATATATATATATATATATATATATATATGATAACAAATGCAGTAGTGAAAATGATTAACCCACGATTTGCAAGTCCACATCCAGTAAAAGAACTGGTCCTCAATCAAAGAAGTTTTGTCAAGAAGACAAGTGACGAAATTAACAAAAAGAATCACTATAATTTTGTAAACTTCAAAGACCTCGATTGCACATTAGGTAGAGAAGAAGGATTTGGTACTAACATTAATTTAAAATCAATCTAAGAGTGCACTATAGTCAAATATAATTGTCATCCAATAAAATTATTTGCAGATATTTATGGCATGTTGATAAAGGTTAGTCAGTGCAGAAGGATATTGGTGAACAAACAAATCCTCAAATCAATAATGGAGATCACTGTCATGAACAAAGAGTAAGTAACTTCATCCAATTGTTTTTTTTATTTACAATATAATTATTTGTAGCTCATGGCTTATAAAACATATTTTTATACCATATCTTTCAGAAAAATGACAACAGTGATAACTCTTTGAAAGGACTTAGTGGAAATATATAGAAGGACACGTTTTGGAACAAAGTTTGGAAATAATGTATTCCTAATTATTATTGTTGTGAAAATTATGTTTGAAAATTTTTAAAGTAATAAATAAAATTAAAAATATTATTTAATAAAAAATATAAAATCTGATATATTTATTTAAAAAATCATTAAAATATTTTAAATTATCTAAATAAACAAAAAATAATAAGAAAAATGTTCAAATAAAGCAATAATAATCATTATTATTACCTTATCAAAAATATTTTTCAAATTTTAAAATTAACAAATAAATCTTATAATACTTATTTAATAAATAAATTGGAAATATTTATTTAAAAAAGCTTAACTTATTCTAAATTACTAAAACCTATGTTTAATAATAATGATGATGACGACGACGATAGTAAATTATTTTTGCATTTTTAATTAATTACATATAAAGTTTCATATATAATAACTAAGAAATAATTTATCATTGTTATTAATTTCTTTACAATATTTTAAAATATTTAGAAACTAACAAAAAAAATTCAAGCAAATAGAATTTAAAGTAGATTTTTTGTTGGAAAATTATCTTAAAATATCTTTACAAAAACAAATAAAATCTATGAAATGCTTAAAAATAAAAATAAAGTATACTAAAAAATTATATATATTTATATATATAAATATAATAAAATTAGAATTTTTTTTTTCAAAAATAAGAAAATTAATTTTTGTCTTTATTTTTTAATTTTTAGATATTTAATACAATTTATGTTTTTGTTATTAAAAATTTCTACTTTTATTATATTTTTATATTTACTTAAATAATATTTTAAAATTTAAAATATTTATGATATAGTTTTTCAGAACTTCTATTGTTGTTGTTATAAAGTTAATCTTTACATTTTAGTTTTTGATTTTTAGATATTTTTAAATAATTTTTTGATTTAAAATAATAATAAATTTATATTTTTATTATATTTCCAAAAATACAATAATAAATTTATAGTTTTTTAGTATATTTGTATGTTTTTGCCAAAAATCTCCCTTTCTCAATATATGATTAAAAATAAACTCAAAAATAAATTTCACATGTGTATTTATCAGTCACGTCAGATTGTGACAATCTATTTACCTTTTACTACCGGTAAATGAATTTTTTCGGCAACACCCATTAACATACAAGTGTTCTTAAAAACTCAAAAAACTAAAAGATAAGGTCATAATTAGGGATATTATACCAGATATTTTCAACAATTTTCCCTAAATTTTTTAGTGGTATTATTACTTAGGTTATTATTGCTTATAAGGACTATAATATTTATAAACCATAGGTTGTGCAAAACTTAGATACTCTAATATTTTTTTGTTTTTTTATGGTTCCATGAAATTTCTAATTTATTTTTATGATTCCATGAAATCAATGATTATTTTATGTGCAGAAACAAAAAGGAATCATATCAAAAGAATCATATCGAAAGAATCCGTCATGGTTGTGAGTTGTTTGAATGTTTAATGAAGGAACACCAACGATCCAACTGAAGGTTATTCGAATAGGTCAATCAAATACTTATGGTACAATGACAATCAAAAATCCTGATAATGACGATTGATGAGGTACATACTATTTCAAACTTTACTAAATACTAAGAATATAAGAAATTAATTATGCTTTCAAAAATCAATATGATGAGAGAGCTCTTATTGGGGTTCAAATTTTCAATGATGATATCAATTGATATATAGACAAAATAGAAAGAGATAAGATATATATGATAACAAATGCATCGATGAAAATGATTAACCCACGATTTGCAACTCCACACCTAGAAAAAGAATTGGTCCTCAAGAGAAGCGAGAAAATCAACTAAACAATCACTATAATTTTGTGGAGTTCAGAGACCTCGATTGAAAACTAGGTAAAGAAGAAGGCTTTGGTGCTAACATTAATTTATAGAGATAAAATAAGAGTGTACTAGAGTCAAACATAATTTCCATCCAATAACACTCTTTGCAGATATTTGTGGCATGTTGATAAAGGTTAATCAGTATAGAAAGACATTAGTAAACAAACAAATCATCAATCAATACGAGATATCATGATATACGAGATATCACCATCATGAACAAAGAGTACTAAGTAACATCATCCAATCTTTTCCTTCATTTGCAAATAATTATTTGTAGCTCTTGACTTATCAAACATATTATTATACCATATATTTCAGAAAAATGACAACGTGATAACTCTGACCACGATCCAAAATCCAAAAAATGAAAGAGACAAAAAAAGTGATGTTAAAGGATATCATAGAAAATCGGACCATTAACTAAGATAATTTTTATCTTCTCCTTCCTTGATAAATTTATGGTATAATTGTGTTTTGTACCTAATTCATGGATATTATGTCATGATAAAATTAGAAACTTAAGTTAACAAATTAATTCATTCTTAAGTGATCATTTAATATATAATATTAAAAACTGATAAAGAAAACATCATAAAATAATTATTTGTGATACTTTACTCACATTGAGAAATCACAATTACACAGGATGCTTATTATAATTTCATAGCAATCATGGACAAAGTTAAAAATATTTTATCAATATGGTATGAAGCATGCCATAGATGTGAAGGAGGAACTTACAAGAGAAGAGAAAAACGAGTTCGTAATAGATGTGAGACATAATCTGATATAACCTTAAAGAGGTAATTTTCAAGCTACTAAAAATAATTGACCCCGCACTATCAAACAAATTTTTTATATATGTGTGTGTGTACATAAATTAAAATCAAGTTACTTTGATTATAATTTATCATACTCCCTTTACTCCACTATTCAATCTGTATGTACAATTTGCTTCATTGTTTTATGAAGAGTTGTTTGGGTGACCGACCTAACTTATAACCGTGCGAGCTTACTTTGTATGCATGTGATTGTGTGATTATAGTGGGTTTTTGTTAACTATTATTACTGGGAAGTTGATTTATGTGCTTGTTCCAGTTTCATGTTTTCATGTTGGCTTCAACTTTTAACTTGATAATTTCCTTGTGTGCAAGATGTGTTTAAGAAATCGGTGGAGTTAAAAAAAAGAATACTGAATATCCCCTTCACTTGCATAGAATTTGAAAACAGCATTGGTCACATATTATCAACTTTTTAGCGATTTGCAACTTCATCTGATCTTTAATGATAAAATCAAAACTGTCCGATTCATGTTGTCCTAATTAAAAAAGGCTTCTTTCAGGTGGCAGTAGTGTTGAACAACCTAGGTAAGGCCGGGGGTGGACGTGCTGATGGTACAAAAGCAATGGACTTTTGTTCTCTCTTGACTCTCCTTGTTGTTGGATGTTCTCTCATGGTTTTAAAATCATATCTGATCTCAACTTCCATCAATGCAAGTTGAAACCTAGTTATTATTTTCATTAGTTTTTCCGCAGTTGAGAAAAACCCAAATTTCATGCTAGGTTCACTGGCTTGAATCCGTTGAACATGACAAGCTAGTAATTGCTTCTGGAGCACAGGCTTCTACATTTGGCATTATAGGTGCAAAAGAATATGCAACATTTCTCTGTGAAGTTCATCATGCACAGGAGATCTGGAGGGATGTATTTGATGCTGTCAGATGTGCCAGGTACAACGACTCAAGCTTACCTGTAATCTCCAATAAATTTTCTTCTTTGCTGTTGAGTGTGGTTGCTAAAACAGGAGTCACAGATGAAGAGAAACACAGGCGTTGAATTCAGTGCTCAACTTTGCGACTTCATCCACATGGATGATATATATGCGCATGTGAAAGATTATAGTGGATGCTTTGACAAGTTGATTTGAAGTTTTTGATGTTGTTGGTCATCAACTTGACAGCTTCCATAGTATGTTCCTGTTTGTGTTACTATTGGAAGGTGAGAAGATCCATGAGATCCTTAGATCGTTTGTACGGACAGACTTAAGGTTCCACTGCTTATCGGGTGCAAGGTTTGGAACTCCACCATTCTTCTAGAATTGGGAAATGGCTGTCATAACTTGCCTCCTCATCTACGTTATTGCTTCTGAATCACCATCCCGAGCAATGTATGATCAGCTTTGCATTTTTTAATCTACATATTATGAATTAACAGGTACATATAATTTTAGATTTTTAATTCATCTACACTTAACATAAATCAATTTAAATATATATTACAGGAATTAATTGTAAATTTCAGCTCAAAATTCTCCCGAGAACTCAATAAGGATAAAAGTGGTGTTATAATGAAATATATAACGTTATATCAAAAAATAACGCGAAATCAACATTTGACTTGAGGAATAACCTCAAAAACATCTGAAAGTTGATAAAAGGATCATAAAAGGATGCAGAGTATCATTTTCTTGTTTTATTCATTATTTACTTTTGAGAAGATTTCATTATATAATGGATATAAAAAGATCATAAAGGATGCACATACAAACTACAATCAACATATCATTAATACTTTCATATTGAATGTAAGAAACGACCAACCAAAACAACACTAATAACAACATCCATGATCAACAATTCAAATACTATGGTCTTCCATATCCATTCAATTTAAAATGCAGAACTAATAATTAACAACATCCATGATCAAATCAGCATTCCAAATATTAAGTTTTTCCAAATGTGTACCCTTTATTTCGAGGAATGGTATGCAACAAGTTGATAAAAGAACATTGACTTCATACAAAACAAGTTCAAAACAAACCGTAGAAATCAAATAAAATATAATGAACAATATTGTTAAACTTGCATGTTTTTGTGATTGATGAAAAATGATTATATGTTGAGGGAAAAAAAAAAGGAATTTTAAGCTATCGTGTAAAGGATTCCAAAGTATAACTTTACCATCAGATTGTATATCCTTTAAACACAACAATCCATTAGCACTGCCTACTACATCAATGAGATATGGGAGTGAGAATGGGGGTACAGATTATATTTGGGTAGGAATAACGATTCAGTTTCAGTGGATAGTAAAGACAAATAAAACTTAGCATTATCAACCCTACCATCATTAATCAAACCAAAGGATCGTTTAAGGAAGAGTACCTGACACTTTTCCTCTTCATTTTGAGAAAATTTGAGATTGGTAGATTTTGCAATATGTTTGTGTATTTGAGACCCGACAAATCTGAAGCTTTTGGAAAGACCCTTGATAAGTTGTTGAGCCATGGGTTGAGAGAGGAGGGGTGGTGGCGGCTCCGGCGACTGGATGGAGGAAGAAGGTGGTGTTCTTGATTGTAGGGACTTAGGGCTTAGATAGCAAATATATTTTAACAATTTTTTTTTTTCAATTCATAAAAGGTTAGTGGGTGTGTTCATATAATTATTATTATTTTTTTCCAAATCTGTTAACATTCTTTTGAATTTATTTTTTTTGACAACCAATCATTTTATTACATATACACTTTTATGCATTATCAATTTTGAAATTCCACATATTTTTCTAAAGTGTCAATAATATTCAATAATCAATTAACTATAATTCATAAATTATTTCATTTTTTATTTTAAAATGTTTTTGTTCAAGATCATATTTTGAAAAACTTCATGTTTTTGGATATGGTGTCCATGAAATCCTATTACCAATTGATACTTCAATTTTATTTTGGATAATAGATTCTTTTAAATCCAACATTTTTCACGAATGTGTATCCATTAAATTGAATTATCAATTAACAATAACTTATAAATTATTTCATATTTTAATTTTAAAATTACATATCATTGAAAATCATCAAATAGTTTATTATCTGGTGATCTTATTTATTATCACATAGACAAATAGATATATCAATTTTGTTCGATATATGTAAAATTATCAAACACCTGAATAACATATTTTTTAATTAAAAGTTTAAAAGAATTTGGAACTGCAATCTTAGTTAATTCGATGTGTATCAATTAACAATATTTTGGGTAACTGCATCTTTGAACCTAACGATATTTTGATTATTTTCATATGAGATCTTCTATTTCACTGTGTGTTTTATAACTTTATTTGGTACATTAAAACAATTATTATAAATGAGTTGTATTATATAACATCATTAGTTAACATATGACATATATTAAATGGTCGAATACGAGATGAAATATTAAATGTAATTGAACTTGTGTTCATGCATTCTACCACAATCTATTTTGATTGACAATAAGGATTGCACCAATGTAGCAGCATAACTAGAGTAAGAAAGATCCCAAGCAAGCAATACAAATAATTTCAGACAAACAAAAAGCAACTACAAACATTACTAGGTTGATTGAGGCCAACAATCTCTTACAAAACTATAGCTAAGATATTTGCATTTCTGAGATACCACAAGCACAATGCTCAAGATGACGTTTGCTTTCGAAATTTGAAGGTATATACATTATTCCAGTGTTGACTTGTAATGTACAACAAGAGATAAGAACAGGTGTCATCCGAGGTGGAGCAACACAAGTCACATGCAAAGATGTTTCAGGAATACTTTCTGGTTCTTCAACAGCATTAATCTCCTCAAAATGACTAAGCTTTTGATATCTTCTTCAGTTACAAAAAGCACCTGGAAAAGACTAGCATTTGCCATGGGAATCTGAGATCCATTCCTTTGAGGTTGGAAAAATAAAGTGAAAAGAGGAGATAACTACCAATACAATCGATACCTATATATCTATAATAACAATTACCCCATCGAAATAAAAATGGTAAAATTTTTCCACCCATTCCACCTTCCAAAAGTAGAAATACAATATTTATTATTTCATTGTTTATAAATTAAATTTTTATTGTATTAAACATGATTTATATACATGGTAATAATATATCACATATGATATTGACAAAATCTTGGAGATTATAATCTATTTATGATATATGTCATATGAATATTAATATGATCTCATCTAATACATGTTTAATTATTGTTATAATCAAGATTAAAGATATATTTGTTGAATAAATTCAAATAATACAATGATCAAATTTCAAGTATTCTAAAATTTTTTTATCAAGAATTATCTCTAATGTTGTACCCACACGCACATTCACTCACACTCATATATAATTTTGTCTATATATATAGAGATAGATTGATAACAAAAAAAAAAAAAATTGAATTAAAGTTGACTTGCTATGATTTCATGCATGCAAAAATGTGATCTCAATCATTTTATGATTTTTATAATATATATAATTATAAATAGATTTATAAAATTCGTGATTTTTGTGTGTGTATATATATGTGTGTGATTTTTTTGTTATGTGGTCTTGATTATTATTCATTTATAAATACATGTCAACAACAAGTTTGTACATAATCGATTTTTCGCTCGCTTTTTGAAGATAAAAAATTATTTTATTTTTTCGTTACAATATCCATTATTTTGATAAATATGACTCATTTTTTTATTGTTGCCAATGGTATCAATGCCTTCAAAAATTTTGCGGGAGCTAAAAATTCGTTTTGTTAGATTACAAACATTCTTGCATACAAAAATAAATAAATAAGATGTTTATAATTATGAGAACGTCTTTAAATACAAGAGGTAATTTTGTAATATTATTTTAATCAATAAATATATCACCTCAATAAAATATATTATAATCAAGTTAGCGTATTGCATATGATCTCTATCTGTTCAAATTCATAGCAACTTTTTTTTTTTTTTAATAGAGAAGGCAAAACATACTATACATTATTTTCATTCAATAAAGGACTGAAAAATATAGGGTTTGTTTGAATTGACTCGAATGATTTGATGATGTAAAAAATGGAATTAGGAATAATGACAATGGTCCAAAGTTAGTTCCTCCCCCCACCCAATTACTGGCCCAACGGGCGGGCAGGATATTAATTATTAAGTTAATTTCCAATTATTTTAAGTTTTTAAATAGACGTAAGCATTCAATAATATTATTTTCGTCGTTAAAAAAAGAGTGGCGTTTAGAAATTATTTTTGTTCCATAAAAAGAATCATATTTCACACATTAAAGATTATTTTTGGTCAATATAAAAACAATTATACATTAGATAAATATGACTTTTTTGTCAGAAAAAAAATTGAGTATAGATTATTTTCTACATAATTAAAGAAAGAAAATAACGTACAAAAAATAAGATTTTTTTATGCCACGCAATGTAAAAATTACGTTTTAAGTAAATATTGTCAATATATATATATATATATATATATATATAATTAAATGATAAATCTATACCCAATTTAAATCATTGACTATAAGAAATATTTAATCCAAACGGAACGATTATGGTTTTCATGTGTCATTATAAAAAGTTGTATTAACAGATCTTCCCATCTTTAACTATATACATTTATGTTTGACTTAAGAAAAATAAAGCAAATTATTCTTTTTTTTTTTTTCCTTATTGTTTAACGTAGATTCAGATCTTTTGGCGCGTATTGCGTTTTTAAGTAAAACTCTACTTTTCATTGGCCTGTATTGGGCCGTCCATTTTAGCGTCTGACTTTCAGTGGGCTATATTGGGCTTTTCATATTCACCTCTATAATTGGGCTTGAGGAATAAACGTTGTTGGCATTCATTTTGGTCATATGGTTGTTATAAAATTATTATTATCAAAGGTTTACAAAAAAATAATTACTGAACTTCACTCATGAACATAAAAACTAAGTACTCCATAAACTTTATAATGGAATTCATTTATTTTTTATTTTGGCCTCAGAAGTACCTTTTTTTTTTTTAATTCAAATGTTTGTGATAATATATATATATATATATATAATCACTTGTAAGAGTTCTTACATGATTAGTGATGCTTTGGTATTATATATGTCAAATTCTAAAGTTGTATCATTAGTATATGTTGAGATAAAAATTCTAAATTGGGATGTGTTTAATTAATACTAATTAGTATGTGTTTAAATTGACTGGAATGCTGATATAAGTAGAGATTTTTTAAATTACACTTTTACTTAGTTCTTTGTGGCTAGGCCTGAGAAAATTCATACAATATTATTAGAATGTCTATTTTATACAATTAAAAGTATCACAAAAATAATATTAATTCGTGTACTTTTGATAAAATTCACTAAAATTGCATAGGTATGAATGCCGGTTTCATTGATCATTACTTTCATTCTATGTTTTCTTTGCAATTATTTTGATGATATTTTTCCTTCTTTAAAAATTTATTTTGAGCAAAGTACTAAGTAATAGTTTGAGGTGTTCGTTAAGACGAGTACATTTGAGGGATTCTCAAACAACACATTCTTAGCATATAGAGTTTTTAGTAAGTTATAAATTAACAGAGTGAATTTCAATTTTGGTCCTATATGAAAAGTATTTTTTATTTTTTGACAATCAAGTATACGTTTTTTAATTTTGGTCTTATATGTTTCAACTTTTTTTAATATCAATCCAATTTTTTAATTTTGGTTTTTTATGATTTTTTTTCAATTTCAGTCTAATTTTGGTCGGAATTCCCAAAATCGTCAATGTCACGTGAGATTTCCTGGCGACCATTCGATTAAAATTGGAAAAAATTGAAACATACATGTCCAAATTTAGAAAACTCGACTGAAATCGGAAAAAATTGGAATATATAGAACCAAAATTGGAAAAAAAATTGAAATATATAGGACCAAAATTGAAAAACATCTACTTAGTTGTCTAAAAATGGAAAGAGTTTTACATACACGACCAAAATTGAAATTATCCCAAATTAATAAGTACATATCTTGTTGGAAAAAAATAGAAGTTTTGTCCAAGTTTGAGGCAAGTTTTGACGTGGGTCCCGTACCCGATTTTGAAAATAGAAAGTTGGATCATTTTCTCCTCCGAGAGAGGTTCGAGACGACTCATTGTATGCCCAAAATGATTGAAGGGTGAATGAGAAATTGATTCTCAAAGTAGCATGTTTGGATCCAAGAAAATGGGGCTTATCCCACATCGGAAAATTCAATCTATTTTCTCTACTATATATTGATTTTCCCTTTAGTGGGTGATAAGAAAGATTGGCAAGAAGGCTCTCTCTCACGCGCATGGGGGTGCAAATCACGAGCCGATTTGAGCTCACGGACCATGGACTTGTGTGCGTACACGAATGTCGGTCCGGAAAGCGGCGGACCCGACCTCGTTCCTTTCGCCATTTTTTCGTCCCGTTTTCATGTGACTTTTGGCCCTCCATTGGCCTTCCAACTCCCAAAACGGTTTGCCCACGTCCAATCCTTCATGACAACCGTTTTGAAACGGTTTTGAAGTGGCTATAAAACGAGCCTCCCCACCTCTGAATTTCATCATCGAAAATCTCCATTCTCCTTTTGCTCTTGTTTTTCCTTTCCTCTGCGTGATACCATCGGACGTTTTTTCAGTTCGCCGTTGAGCAGGGGTTCGTGCTTGACTCTGTGCTTTCTTAGCCGTTATATCCTGGGAAACAGACACCGATAGAAACCTCGAGCACCTCGGAGGCAGTGAATCTATTTTAAGGAAAATGTGCTTACACAGTCCTCGGCTCTCCTTCGATTTATTCCTTCGCCATTTTCGAACAACATATCTCACCTACACGAGTAGTTGAATTTAATTGTTTATCCATACCATATGAAGTTTACTTAATGTTGGGTATATGTTTTGACAATGACATGTTTTCTTACATTATTAAAGTTTTGCGATTGACACCATGAGTTTATTTTGATAGGATGTTAGTTTATCTTGCTTTATGCAAAAGTAAAAAGAGTTATCTATAAATATTTTATGTATACATGATTTAATTGTTTTCTTATATTTAATAGGCAGGTATCGTGGCTACTAAACCTTCCATCTAAAGATCAAATGTTCTTAAATTGTCCAATTATGAGTTAAGGCTCCTAAACCACCCTCTTAATAGTCGCTCTGTTGGGATTTAGTGGTCGACTATCCTGAATTTTTGTTTTTAGATCAGTGCATTTGTACTATATTTGAATACAGTAATATTTGATTTTAAGTATATATGTACTTTATATGTCAAATGACTTTCTAGTGTGATTTAAGGAGTTAGAAAAGAAAGAAAAAATGTTTTGTGAGAATTAAGATGCTACTTACTAAACATTCGCTTTTAATTTATTATTATCTTATATTACACATGAGCTGGTCTTCTCTGTATTTGATGCACATATACGTGGGTCGGATTCGGGTCGACTCAAATCCACACCTTTTTTTTTTAATCTTTATACTATATTGGTCATACATTTATATTATATTAGTCATACGTTTATATACAAATATCATATCATTTATGTAATATTTTAACTTTAAAAAAATGCTAACATTTATACTATATTAGTCATACCTTTATGTACAAATATCATATATTTATCTATTTAACTTCAAAAAAAAATCAATTTCACCACAATTTGTACATATATACCTTTATATGATATTTCTCATATCATTATTTGATATTTACTCATACTTTTATATCAACATAGCCATTATTTGATATTACCTTTATGTAATATATAAAGTTACAACTAACATACTTAAAAGATATGACTAACATAACTACAATGTATGATTAATATAATTAAAATGTATGAAAGATATTAATGTCTGTCTAAAGAAATGTTAAGCTACAACTAAAAACCCTAAAATGTATGACTAACATAACATAAAAGTATAACACCTGGAGTGAGTTTGGGTGACTTTGTGCACGGATTTGATGATGCATGGTGTCGCGTGGAGACATGCAGGGACGGAGCCAGGATTTATTAACGAGGGGGGCGGAATATTTTTTTTGGGATATTTATCAAAGTTTTTGAAATTTGAAGAGGGCGAAATCCGTGTTTTTAACTACAATTACATTGCATATGTATATACGAGTAGTTCGGTCGAAAAATTTGAGGGGGGCAGCCACCGCCGCCAGTCCCCCTAGCTCCGTCTCTGGACGAATGCATTTACGCATGATGAATCGGATCGACTCAAATGTATGGATCTCAAATCCATATAACTAGTATATAAAAATTGAGTAGTACTCATGTGCCCCTGATGCACACATGCACTCGGGTTGGGTTCGGGTGCATGCTGATCTGGATTTGTGCACTTTTACTTTTTTTTTTGTCCTGACCTCTATGTTATGTTAGTTATATCTTTATATTATATTAGTCATACATTTATGTTATATTAGTCATACTTTTATGTTAAGATATCATACATTTATTTAATACTTTTAACTCTAAAAAAAATCCTAATTTCGCCATAATTTGTACATGTTTATCTTTATGTGATAATACTCATACATTTATGTGATATTACGTATACCTTTATATTAATATAGTCATACCTTTATGTAATATATAAAGGTATAACTAACATAACTAAAAGGTATATCTAATATAACTAAAATATATGACTATTATAACTAAAAGGGATGAAAGGTTGTTAGGATATTTTCGAGTAGATTTTGATGAGACAAAATAGTAATGTATAGGGATTTGGAGTACCCCATTTCTCCATGATGTTTATGTGGAAACTTAGTTTTTTATAAGTTTCTATTTTGAGTTGAAGTTAGATGTATCGTGGAAATAAAAAAGATGGAGACTTCTGATAGCAACAGGATTCTGCAAAGAAGAGCTATTGGATACTACTTTCAGGAAGCAGTAAATCAGCAAGCAGCATATAGTAAGCAGTAAGGAGAATTGGGAAGCTTTCTGATAGATCAGAACAGAAAGCACTTGCAGAACAGGAAGCAATTTGGATCAGTAAGTCGGCATAAAATAGAAAGTAGATTATGTACTCAGTTCAGGAAGCAGGAAAACAACATGTATTATTATATAGTATAAGGAAGATCAATGCATATGAGGTTGTGTCTTATCAAAGTATCCGGTAGATAGAAGTGATTGAAGAGCAAATGTCTCCCTGACATCTGGATCGAGAACCTGCAAAAGACCTGATGTCGAGAAGCGCCATCATTAATGCTCTGCAGAGTAAGATAAACACTCTTCCCCAATTTTCCAGAACCATTTAATGTGAAGATCAAAGGAGTTCAAATTCAAATGGAGTGTGTCTCTCTTCAACGGACACATTTTTCTACAAGTATTTAAGAAGGAAGAGTCGACTGGAGAAACTACTAAAACATTATTTCTCATATTCTCTCAAGCAAATGCAAAGTTTCTCTCAAAATTTTAGTCACTCAACCTTACTATGAAGCAGCCAAGTCGACGAGACTTTCAGAACTTTAAAGATTTTAAAGTTGTCTTCGAAGCACCAGTTGAAGACCTATATACTTTTAACCATTGTGCTGTGTGCTTGTTTTATCGGTATCCTCAGTGGGAAGGATTTAGATCCTCACTGAGTATTAGTCTTAAGAGTTTTAAGACTTGTAACTCTATATGAGTTTGTTGAACCCTGGGTAGGTTAGCCTAAGAAACTTTTTGATTCTTATAGGTGTTAGCTTGTTAGGTGATAGTTTGTTTAGACAAGTCTTGTAAAACAAACTTTTTTAACGAAGTTCCTCCTTAGAGAAGGAGAAGAGAGGACGTAGAAGGATTACACCACCTTCGAACCTCTATAAACCCTTTGTGTGTTTTTATTACTTTATCTTTTACGTGCTACATTATATATCTATTTACTCATTTTGCATAAACAAGATTAAAAGAGTCATATTTCAAAAAGGAAAGGTTTTTCAAAAGAAACTATATCTTAGTATTTTCCGCTGCATACTATAACTCTGAAACAGTAAGCTGAAACAGCATTCTGCAAGCTTACTGATTCTGCGAGTTTGTTGTAGAATTCAGCAACGTCTTTACAGAAATCTTTTAAAAGTAAAAATTTGATAAAGGTTCATTCATCCCCTTCTGAACCTCTGAACCACTTGGGACCAACAAAGGTTAATATGTCTGTCTAAAAAAAATACTAAGGTACAACTAATCTTACAAAATGTATGACTAACATAACTAAAATGTATGACTAACACTACTAAACAATATAATTAACATAATAAAAAGGTCTGCTACCTGGGAGCGTGTTTGGGTAGATTTTGTTTGCGACCTGGTGGCGCGTACGGACGCATGCGGACGCATATGAGTGTGTGGCAGGCTGGGCGACTCGAATGCACGAATTTAAGATCCGTACATCAGACGCACAAAAGTTTTTGTCATAAAATTTTTGGTAATTACACGTATAGACAATAATCAGGGACGAAACTATGTGGTAGGCCCCACGTTTTAATTTTAAATTTTATCCTTTTGAAAAGAAGTGGTCACTAATTTTCTAAAATTTATATAAGTAATAAACTCGTCCTCCAATCTCCTACTCTCTTTCTCTCACTCTCCCTCTATGTTCTCAAACTTTACCCATTTCTTTGTGTATTTTCTTGATATTGTGGGGCGATTCTACTATTGATAGGCATATTTGTTTTTTTATTATTATTTTCTTCTCAATTTATGATCTTGGTTCCGCCCTTAATAATGATAAGATAACATGGTTGAAGTTTCATGCTAATGTAGGTGGATCCTCAAAAATAGTTTTATTACTCAATGAGTATTTCAAATCATACACTTATTTTTAAATAATGGAAATATTATATATGCTGGTTTGTTGTTTTCATTAATGTTAATCTTTTGATTTAATAGATCATTCCAGCGTTTAATATTTTACACGAAACGAAACACATTTAGAGCATTGTAGCATGGTTTAAATAATAATTCTTTTATATGAATTTTTTTTAGAGATTTTATTATTATTTATAAAAAAATTGTCGTATGGTGCTAATAAAATGGTTGAATGTCTTTCCATTCAAGTGAAATCGTTGTAGGTATTACACACGTTGCATTAACTAACACTAACAACTTATTCATTTTGATATAAGCTTCATACTAATTGATCTCGCACGTTTTTATAAGTTTATGATGGTGTTTGGATTAAAGAATTTGAAATTAATGAATTTAAAATCCATTTAAATTAATGTACATTCAAAATTCAATCAAATTGTTAAAATAATATTTCAAAATATAAGTGATGTATCAATTCAAACATAACTAATGGGGTAATTCTAAAATACACTGTAGTATTAATACATTGATGTTTTTTTACTGCGGTAACTCCTTTGAAAGATAATTTTTGTGTTTAGGGTTGTGGGCTTGACTGTTGGACCTCTCTATACTTATTTTAAATATTGGGTTGCAATAGACCCTTCAACATGCATTTGATTTTGCTTGCATCACACTACACCCAAACCATTGTAAATGAATTATGGTGAAAGTGTTGAGATATTTCTGTTAGGTTTTGATGAGATAAAGTAGCTTTGTATAGGAAGTTGGAGTACCCCATTTTCCATATTTTTTAAAGTGGAACTTAGTGTTTGTTAAGTTTATTTTCTGAGATGTATTTTTGAAGATATGTAAAAAATCCAAAAGATGGAAGTTTTTGATCGCAGCAGGATTCTGCAATGGAGCGTTATCAAATGTTGTTTTTCAGTAAGCAGAAGCAATAAACTGAAGCAGTTAGCAGAATCAGCAAGGTGGACCAGTAAGCAGCATACAAAAAGCAGTAAGAAGGACTGGAGGCTTTTTATTGGATCAGGACAGAAAACAATTCATTTCAGAAAGCAGGATTCAGAATCAGTAAGCACAAGCACGATTCTGAATCAGTAAACAGGATCCAAAATAAAAAACTGGTGCAGAACAGAAAGTGTGTTGGGTCCCAAGTGGTTAGAGGTTCAAAGGGGGATGAATGAACCTCTATCGATTTTTCAAACTTTTCTAAAACATATAACTGAATAACAGGTTTTTGTCTCTTTTGGAGAACAGTATCCTGTCTCGAGTCAGCAACCTGGTCCTTGGCTGAATTAGGTTACTGTCCCGATTTCAGAATGCAACGCAACGGAATAAACTAGATAGAGTTTCTGATGAAAACTAGTTTTCTTTTCAAAGAATGATTTTGCAACACGCGTTTTAATAGTATGCTTATTAAAGATGCAACATAAGAGATAAGCAAGTAAAACAATACAGTAAATAAGATAAGCAATAAACACGTATAACTTATAGTGGTTCGAAGGTGGTGTAACCCTTCTACATCCATTCTACTCCTTCACTGAGAAGGAACTTCGTTATGGTCAGTTTGATTTGCAAGACTCGTCTTTACAAACCTCTTCCAAAACAAGTTATACCTACAAGAATCCCAGATTCCTAGGTCTACACCCACACAGGGTTTACAAACTCCCACACAGGAAAATATTAGTCTACACAAGACTAATAAACTTAGCAATGATATAATCCTATCAACTAAGTACACCAAATAAAATAATCTAGCACACACAACACAGTGGTTAAAAGAAAATGTTTCTTCAACTGGTGAGAAGCAGTCTTGATCTCTAAAAGCTCTATTGCTGTTGTAGACTGCTACATGAAGGTTGAGTGGCTGAACATGTGAAAGCTCTGAGAAGCTTTGGAAAGTATATGAGTTTCCTCTCGACTCTGTCCAACAATTTTCTTCAATCAGCCACACCTTCTATTTATAGATCTTGAGAGATTTATCCGTTGGGAAGTTATTCGTTGAAGAGAGGTCATTCTCTTTTTGAGTTTAAGCTCTTATCTCCAAGATCTTCTCTATGGTCGCATTAAATGTATTTGAACTGTTCCTGACATGAGCATTTAATGCGCCCACTATTTGCTTTTGGACCTTTCTGACATTCCTCTTGATCTGTCAAGTCGGAATGGGTCCAAGCTTGAAGTTCATGCAACAGCTACTTGAGTCAGTTAGCTTTGCTTCTCTGCATGCTCTTCCTGATACTGCCCTAGAGAGGGTTTCACCAAGTCTGTTGGTTACTTCCTGCTCTTTCTGTAGATAGTGGGTCCTTCCTGCTTGCTGCTCTGGATGCAGTTCCATGTTGTTTCCTGTTCCGTACCAGGATTCTATTTCAGATCAATTTTCTGTTCTTGAAACCTGTAGACAACTTTCTGTTGTTGCTTGCTGTCTGTTGTTTCTTGATTGCAACATCCAGTACTCTGTATCAGCTTGCTACTTCCTGTTCTTAGGATATACTCATATCTTCTAAGGTTGGCTCTTCTTTTGTGTAGGTTTCTACCCGAAGCTTTTTCTGCTTTCAGTATCTCTTCCAGCATGCTATCTACTTCTTGCAGTATCTTATCTGCTTCCTTATGCAAATACTTTCTTTTAGCTTGTTGTTCCCTACAGCTTGCTGACCCTTAGAAGACTTATTCCTTTTTCTTCTAAGGTTGGTTTTCCTTATTCCTTGGAAAACCCTTTCATAATCCTGTTTATTGACAGATAAGCTTATGATCATGTGTAATACGTGGATACTTCTTTTAGCAACTTTCATTATCTTATTATGCATCCTGTTTTGTTATGCAACCTGTTTGTTTCATCCAGATGCATCCTATTTGTCTCATCAAGATAACTATAGAAATATCCCAATAATTTCCCCCTTTATCTTGATGATGACAGAATATAATAAGATCAAGAGTCAAACAAAAGAATGCTCTTTTATATAAAACTTAATATTTGTATAAATATAAAAATCTCTTAGTACAAAAACAAGTAAGTTGTTCTTCTTCACCTAGCTATACTTCTTTCTTCAGTTTCATCAGTTGTTGTTTCCATGTTTTTCCACTAGGGAAATCTTCTTCTCCCTCTCTACTATCTCTGATCTGTGTATGCCTTGTTCAGCATGTTTTCATCAGCTTTCTTCATTCTTGAGATGGTAGGTTGCTCTTGATCGTTATTATTACATGATTCCCCCTTGCTATAAGGCTTCAGCAGTGCCTTTTGACTCTTAACTTGGAACTCTTCCCCCTTTCTGTTATCATCCTTCAGCTTGCTGCTCGGGGTTGGAGTTACAACGCCAAATATGGCGAGTCAGGTTCTCTTGTCCATCAATTACTGACCAAAAAGTCAGTAACTTGTTCATACTTCCCACTGAGCATCCTCCTTATTCCTACCCAAGAGAATAAACTGCTCAGCTTCGGCACGTGACAAGAGATCAGGAAACTGACTGGTGGATGGTTAGTTACCTGTGCAGTTTCGTCAATGTCCAGGCACATTTACCTTGGATCCTAGTTAACTGTTGGTCTGGCTTGTAATTTTATCTTTTACTTTGCCCCAGACTCCAGCTTGAAGCTGTTTGACACTGGATCCTTGGATACCTTGTGAAACACCTGCTGTTTTATTTTATTTCCATGAATGGCAGCAGGTGTCTTCTCTGTCCAAGGATTGTCCTTGATGGCTCTCTTGGTCCCATATCCTCATCTGGGTTGAGAGAGCTGGACCAGTGTCATCTGAATGGAAGATGGATGTCTACTCCTTAGCGTCCATCTCATAAAGACCGTCTTTGATTCTGAAGACCTTCTCTGCTTCTGGGCAAGCAAAGCCTCCATACTCCATTCTTCTGAAGACCTTCTCTGCTTCTAGATCATCAGAGAATAGTCTTCATCATCGTCTTCATCTCCATCTTCTTCTCCGCCTCCTTGGATCTCCATCTTCTTCCTTAGGATAGTCAAAGTGACTCACGTGGGAATTTGTTGCTTGTTAAGAATATTGTGAGTAGTGAATGCTTCGAAGGGTTATGAGGAGTCGAGTATATATAGATGGATGAGCGGTTTCTTTGATCGATGGTTGGGAGATGAAACGCACGATCTGATGGTTGGTTCTAGAAAGGTGGAGGGATCCCTTTTGAATAGATCTTTCGAAAACCACTTTTTTATCTTCTGAAAAGGTAGATCTTACCTTTTTGTTGATTAAACGGTCGGCCACCTATCTAGATCTTCAAGGATACCCATCACTCTTACTGTTGGTAGCCTGTCATGCCTTTCTGAGTATCCTGTGATCTAATCTTTTCCTTGAAAATCCCTTCTATACCCTTTGTAGTAATTGTCTCAACAGCATCCTTGTCTGAGATCTTTGCTTGATATACTCACACTACAAGAAATTCTCTCATAGACAACACCCCTACGACATGTGTTTTTGCTAAAAACCCTTGTCGTAGCCTAAAATTCTATTGTCGTAGATAAAACCGTTGTCGTAGATCAAAAACTTCTCTCATAGACAAGGGTTTTTTAGCTACCGTTGTCAAAACCGTTGTCGTAGCTCAAAAACTTCTCTCATAGACAAGGGTTTTTTAGCAACCATTGTCAAAACCGTTGTCGTAGCCCCAAAAATTCTCTCATAGACAACGGTTTTAGCTACCGTTGTCGTAGACATTTTTAAACCGTTGTCATAGCCCGAAAACTTCTCTCATAGACAATGGTATTAACCTACCGTTGTCGTAGACGTGTTGTCCTAGGAAAACGTTGTCGTAGCCATTTTAAAACCCTTGTCGTAGACTGAAATTTAAAAAAAAAAGACAATTATTTTAATTTTTTTCTTAATTAAATGATATATATTGTTGAATTAAATGAATGAAATAAATTAATTTTGACAATTAAATTTTATTTCATTATAAATAAAATTTTGTAAATATTTACAACAAATTATAAACCACAAATTATAAGCTTAAATTAAACAAAAAATGTTGATTACTTAACACAAATAAAACCTGGATTACTTAAAATTAATTATAAATAAAATAAGAATAATAAAAAGACTTTCTAATATATTAGAAATATGAGAAAAGCAAAGACAAGAGTTGTTTTCTAACGTTGTCGTAGCCTCGTAGAAGCGTTGTCGTAGACTAATATTTAAAAATAAAAGTCAACTATTACAATATTTTTTTTCCAAAATGATATAAGAAATGCTATATATTGTTGAATTAAATTAATGAAATAAACTAATTTTGAGAATTAAATTTTATTTCATTATAAATAAAATTTAGAAAATATTTACAACAGATTATTAATTATATAAATATATTAATTTGAAAAATACATTAATTATATAAATTTATTAATTGTAAATATAATTTTGAAAAATATATTGATTTTATAAATATATTAATTATATATATAATTTGAAAAATATATGCATTATTAATATACATATATTAATTTGAAAAATATATTAATTTTATAAATATAATCATTATATATATAATTTGAAAATTATATTAATTATTATTAATATAGTCATTAATTAATCTTCCAATTATATATATATATATATTAATCTATCAAAATTGGAAATCAATTACTTATATTAATAAGTAATGGTACTTTATAAAAGCTAACAAAGAAATGCATATATTAATTGTTGAATTAATTAAATTAATGAAATAAACTAATTTTGAGAATTAAATTTTATTTCATTATAAAGAAACTTTAGAAAATATGTACAACAGATTATTAATTTTATAAATATATTAATTATAAATATAATTTGAAAAATATATTAATTATTAATATACATATATTAATTTGAAAAATATATTAATTTTATAAATATATTCATTATATATATAATTTGAAAATTATATTAATTATTATTAATATAGTCATTAATCATTGAATTATTTATATATATATATATTAATATATCAAAATTGGAAATCAATTACTTATATTAATAACTAATGGTACTTAATTTATAAAAGTTAACAAAAAATATGTAATAATAGAAAATTAAAAAATATCAAAATATATTATAAAAGAAATATATGCAAGACAATGTCACATGAGTTGTTTTCTAACGTTGTCGTAGCCTCGTAGAAGCGTTGTCGTAGACTAATATTTAAAAAAAAAGTCAAATATTACAATTTTTTTTTTAAATGAAAGAAGAAATGTTATATATTGTTGAATAAAATTGATGAAATAAACTAATTTTGAGAATTAAATTTTATTTCATTATAAAGAAATTTTAGAAAATATGTACAATAGATTATTAATTTTATAAATATATTAATGAGAAAAATACATTAATGTTATAAATATATTTATTATACATATAATTTGAAATATATATTAATTTTATAAATATATTCATTATATATATATAATTTGAATAATATATTAATTTTATAAATATATTCATTATATATATAATTTGAAAATTATATTAATTATTATTAATATAGTCATTAATCATTCAATTATATATATATATTAATATATCAAAATTGGAAATCAATTACTTATATTAATAAGTAATGGTACTTTATAAAAGTTAACAAAGAAATGCATTAATAATAGAAAATTGAAAAATATCAAAAATATATTATAAAAGAAATATATGCAAGACATTATCACATAAGACATCAATGGTCTAGTGGTTAGAGCACCACCGAGCCACCCGGGTTTGAATCTCACACAACGCATAATATTGATTATGATGATATCAATGATGATGTCATCCTTATGATGACATGTCATCCCTAGCATGACGTGTGTGATGATGTGGCAAAATATTATTTTATTAATATGGCTACGACAACGGTTTTTAAGATATTACGATCTACGACAACGGTTATTATATGAGCGGATTTTTTCAGACCCTACGACAACACCAGCTACGACAAGAACAAGGGTTTGAATATGGCTACGACAAGGGTTAAAAACACTTGTTGTAGCCCTTTTTTCTTGTAGTGCCTTATTGATGATACTTTCTTGTAGATATCACTTTGTTGATCAGAATCCTTGTAAGGTTGTGATACTGTTGTGAATCTCTTTCTCCTGTAGTATCCTCCTTTTAATTGATTTCTTGGTTCTGTCATGTCTTGATATCACTAGATGGTTCTGTTACACCTTTGTATAAACCTATTAGATGATCCTTGCTGGTCCTAAGACTGAGTACTGTTTAAGAAGAATCTTGATTTTATAAAAGCAGTATCCTGCTGCAATAAGCTGAACACATGAGAATATAGAGAATATAGTTTAAGTTTCCCCCTTACTTAAGAAACCTTTAAACCAAATACTGTTTAAGTAAATGTCATTCTCAAATGAAGAAAAATGTAGTAGCCTATCTCAATATTTTTTTTAAGTAAGACGTAGAGAAGTACAAATTACAAAAATAAGTTCCCCCTTACTTAGGAAACTCATAACTCCTTACTCATTCGTCCAGGTTCCTAGACTGTCTGAATCCTGAGTGTGTATCTGGTTTGGATCAGTATGTATGCTTCTGGATTCCTTTGTATATGCCTGCCTTGGAATTCTGTCTTGTCTCATCAGGTAGATACCACTTGAAGCACTTGTTGGATATCATTGATTTTTCATGCTCCTTTTTCAGCAACCTTTCTAGCTGCTTCCTTAGTAACTTCAGCTACTATAAAGGTGTAGCTTTGGTTACTTTAGCAATCTTCCTGGCTGTTTTCTTAGTAACTCCAGCTACTATAAAAGGTGTAGTTTTTGTTACTTTAGCAATCTTCCTGGCTGCTTTCTTAGTAACTTCAGCTACTATAAAAGGTGTAGCTTTGGTTACTTTAGCAATCTTCCTGGCGAGACTTCAGGCATAGTGTTTCTGTGCTCTGAGAATCCTTAGCTTGTCGATGTTCGTCTATGGTTGACTTTGCTTCTTCTTTGAATGCCTTTGACAGCTTACTCATCTTTCATTGACTCCTTGTTGATTAGATTTCATCGTGAATTTTCTAACATCAGGTTTTTGTTCCTCGCATAAAAGAATTATCATTAGTAAGAATGATGGATTGATTCTAGACATCATGTATGTTAAATGAGATGATATAGATCAGATTAAAAGAAAAATGATTTTTCAGCAGAAACGGGTGGATCTGGGTAGGTAGCCAGAAAAGTTGGCGGTTAACCCAACTTGCTCTGATACCACTTGTTGGGTCCCAAGTGGTCAGAGGTTCAGAGGGGGGGTGAATGAACCTCTATCGATTTTTCAAACTTTTCTAAAATATATAACTGAATAACAGGTTTCTGTCTCTTTTGGAGAATAGTATCTTGTCTCGAGTCAGCAACCTGGCCCTTGGTTGAATCAGGTTACTGTCTCGGTTTCAGAATGCAACGCAGCGGAATAAACTAGATAGAGTTTCTGATGAAATCCAATTTTCTTTTCAAAGAATGATTTTGCAACACGCATTTTAATAGTATGCTTATTAAAGATGCAATATAAGAGATAAGCAAGTAAAACAATACAGTAAATAAGATAAGCAGTAAACACGTATGACTTATAATGGTTCAAAGGTGGTGTAACCCTTCTACATCCACTCTACTCCTTCACTAAGGAGGAACTTCGTTATGGTCAGTTTGATTTACAAGATTCGTCTTTACAAACCTCTTCCAAAACAAGTTATACCTACAAGAATCCTAGATTCCTAGGTCTACTCCCACATAGGGTTTACAAACTCCCACACAGGGACACTCCCACACAGGGAAATATTAGCCTACACAAGACTAATAAACTTAGCAAGGATATAATCCTATCAATTAAGTACACCAAATAAAACAACCTAGCACACACAGCACAGTGGTTAAAAGAAAATGTTTCTTCAACTGGTGAGAAACAGTCTTGATCTCTGAAAGCTCCATTGTTGTTGTAGACTGCTCCATGAAGGTTGAGTGGCTGAACATGTGAAAGCTCTGAGAAGCTTTGGAAAGTATATGAGTTTCCTCTCGACTCTGTCCAACAATTTTCTTCAATCAGCCACACCTTCTATTTATAGATCTTGAGAGATTTATCTGTTGGGAAGTTATCCGTTGAAGAGAGATCTTTCTCCTTTTGAGTTTAAGCTCTTATCTCCAAGATCTTCTCTATGGTCGCATTAAATGTATTTGAGTTGTTCCTGACATGAGCATTTAATGTGCCCACTATTTGCTTTTGGACCTTTATGATATTCCTACTGATCTGTTAAGTCGGTATGGGTCCAAGCTTGAAGTTCATGCAACGACTACTTGAGTTCTCTGCATGTTCTTCCTGATACTGCCCTAGAGAGGGTTTCACCAAGTCTGTTGGTTACTTCCTGCTATTTCTGTAGATAGTGGGTCCTTCCTGCTTGCTGTTCTGGATGCGGTTCCATGCTGCTTCCTATTCCGTACCAAGATTCTATTTCAGATCAGCTTTCTGTTCCTGAAACCTGTAGACAACTTTCTATCGTTGCTTGTTGTCTGTTGTTTCTTGATTGCAACATCCAGTATTCTGTATCAGCTTGCTGCTTCCTGTTCTTAGGAGATACTCATATCTTCTAAGGTTGGCTCTTCTTTTGTATAGGTTTCTACCCGAAGCTTTTTCTGCTTTCTATATCTCTTCCAGCATGCTATCTACTTCTTGCAGTATCTTATTTGCTTCCTTACGCAGATACTTTATTTCACTTGTTGTTCCCTACAGCTTGCTGACCCTTAGAAGACTTATTCATTTTTCTTCTAAGGTTGGTTTTTCTTATTCCTTGGAAAACCCTTTCATGATCCTGTTTATTGACAAATAAGCTTATGATCATGTAATACGTGGAAACTTCTTTTAGCAACTTTCATTATCTTATTATGCATCATGTTTTGTTATGCAACTTGTTTGTTTCATCCAGATGCATCCTGTTTGTCTCATCAAGATAACTATAGAAATATCCCAATAAAGTGATTGTTGCATGCTGAGCAGGAAGCAGTAAGATACATTACTCTTATTTATTGCAGTACAAGGAAGGATTGAATGCAGTTTGAGGAAGGATTGAATGCAGTCTGAAGAATATGCCTTATCAATGTATCTGGTAGATGGAAGTTAACACCTGACCAATGACACGTTGTCATCTGGACCGCGGACCTGCAAAAGTACTGTTGCCGATGAGTGGCGCCATTAATACCATATAGAGTAGGACATGCCTTATTTCCCAATTTCTTCAAGAGCATTTAATGGGAAGATCAAAGAAGATCAAAATTTGAATTTCAACAGGGAGTGTGTCTCCCTTCAACGGACACATTTTTCTACAAGTATTTTCGCTGCATACTGTAATCTGTGAAACAATAAGTTGAATTAACATTCTGCCAGCTTGCTGATTTGGCCGAAGTTGTTGTATTCTATCTAGAATTCAGTAACCTCTTTACAGAAAGTTAAAATTTGTAAAAATTTGATAGAGGTTCATTCACCCCCCTCTAAACCTCTAACCACTTGAGACCAACATAAAATATTGATCTTGCTACATGCGTTTCGTTTACATGAATTAAACAACACCAACAGTTGTATTAATTTAATTAATCATTATAAATCAATTATTATGTATGCATAAATCCAAATTATTGTAAATGAATTATCATAAAATTTTTGGTTCATTCTGAATTTATTAATACTTAATATTACATGCATTTCGTTTGCATGAATTAAACCACACCAACAGTTGTATTGATTTAAATAATCATTGTAAATTAATTATTCTGTATATAAATCCAAATAATTATAAATGAATTATCACAAAAATATTGGTTCATTCTGAATTTATTAATATTTAATATTTGAAATGACACGTGTATAAACAATGAATTATTTTAATGTTAATCTTGTGTTAAGACATCCACATTATGGGATCCAGATGATGGTGACATTATGTTGTATGGTAATCGAAGATGAAATCAAATATTTATTTCATAGATTTAATATTTTGTTTTACCTAGATAATATTTTGTGAATATAATGTGCAACATGCGTATGAAATCCAAATCTAAAAGTATCCAAATCTAAGTCATATATAGTTGAGATACGATTATTTATTAAAATCAAATTCAAATCTGAAAATGGCTTCAAATAACAACATGTGTATCAATTATGGCAAAAACTTTTGTGCACAGGTGCACGAATCCAAATCTGTGCACAACAATATTGTTATATTATATGAGTGATACTGTTATATTATATATAGTTTTAACAGTATTACTCATATAATATAACAATATTACTTCATATAATATAACAGTATTGTTGTACACAAATCTGGATTTGTGCACCTTGTGCACAGGAGTGTCACTCATCAATTATTATAATCAAATTGTATACAATGTATGAAGATATCAAAAATATATCCAAATCGTAATCTTTATAATCAAAGGATTGTGGTAAATCATAAATCATATGCAATTCGCTAAAATAGGATGCAACCAATATCCGATGAAATATCAACCACACAACACAAAATGATGCAACAATGATTTTTAAATGGATGCGACAACGATTGTGAACGATGATGACATGTAACCGATGCAATGATTTTGAATTCATGTATAATTAATTACGAACAATGCATTACCAAATTAACATCATAACACCAAAATGGATGCAACAATGATTTTGATTGCATGCCAACAAATAATTAATAATAATACATTACCAAATTAACCTCACAATACCAAAATGAATGCAATGGACATGATTTTTAAATGAATGCAACAATGATTTAATTTTACACGGTGATGATATACGACCGATGCGATGATTTTGAATGTATGTATCAATGAATTAATAACAATACATTGTCAAATTAACAACACAACAAGATGGATGCAACAATTATTTTTAAATGGATGCAATAATGATTTTGAATGGATGTCAACAAATCAATTAATAATAATACATTACCAAATTAACCACACAACATAAAAATGGATGCAACGTACAATAATTTTTAAATGAATGCAACAATGATTTTTAAATGGATGCAAGATTGATTTGAACGGTGATGTCATGCAGTCGATGCAATGATTTTAAATGCTTGTATCAATGAATTAATAACAATACATTCCCAAATTAATATGACAACACCAAAATGGATGCAACAATGATTAAAAATGCATGTCAACCTAAAAATTAATAATAATACATTAGCAAATCTTAAAAAAAAAATACATGACCAAAATGGATGCAATAGACAATGATTTTGAAATGGATGAATCAATGATTTTTAAATGGATGCCAACAAATCAATTAATAATAATACATCACCAAACTAACCTCACAACACCAAGATGGATGCAACAATGATTTTGAATTGCATGCCAACAAATCATTTAATAACAATACATTACCAAATTAACCACACAACACCAAAGTGAATTCACACACAATGATTTTCAACTTTGATGGGATGCACATATCAATTAATTAATAATAATACATTTAAATGGATTAAAAAATGTGTCACTGATATATGATTTTTCAGTGTAAGGTAAGGTAACATTGTATCAATTGAATTGACAAAACCATTGTTACATTTATTTTGTATGCGTATATCCCTAATGATTTGTGGTAGAGGCACATTATCCAATTTTATGAATTCGACATCGCATTGATTCATAGAGAAACTAACGAATCAAACGGGTTGATTGTTTTGTGGTATTTCAAATAATCATAGACAACCAAACTTGTTAAAGATGTAATCATGGATTATGGATGCAGTTTAGCAGTATAGTTCAGAAGCAGTTTATTTAAAAATTTAATGAGATGATTTCATAACAAATACCCAAACATATCGAATATGGGTCTCAAATGATTCGTAATAACGAGATGCATAATACCAACAAATTCGATTGCGGTTTTATGATTACAGGTTATTGCTATATACAATCAATGAAGAAGGTAGATATTGACTACATTGCTTACAGTTGTTGGGGGAATTCTTAGTTTTTACCACGGTAATTTCTAAAGATAGGTAAAAAGGTTAAAATGAAAATGAAGGATTATGATACAATATTTCAAGATCTAATGGCTGAAATCAGTGATGTATTAATATAATGGTGTACAATAGAAGGACCCTAACTAATGATTTTAAATTTCAAATATTTTGTCAAATCTCTTAATCCAAATACTACCTAATAAAAGAAAGAGTCTGATGCCCAATATACCCAATTTGATAAAACATATAAATAATTCTACCCACAAATATATACAATTGCCCCCAAATACCCACTAATAAAATATATTATCCCCAAATACCCAATTTTGATTTTACTAATTATTTTATCTTTATCCTTTTCTTTTATACTTTGATATCAAATAAATATATTTGATATATCATATCATGTATTATATCGTATGAATATATTTTCGTTAAACCCTAAAAAATAAGGGTTTAACGAAAATTAATTAAAAATTATACTTATTCATTAAACCCCTACTTTTAGGGCTTTAACGAAAAATTATACTTATGGTATGTTTTTCGTCAAACCCTTATTTTTTGGGGTTTAACAAAAATATCCAAAATGAGGTACTAAACCATGAAAATTATACTTATTGTTCGTTAAACCCTTATTTTTAGGGTTTAACGAAAATATCCAAAAAATATATATTTTCGTTAAACCCTAGAAAAAGTAAGGGTTTAGTGAGCTTCTAAAATTATACTTATTCGTTAAACCCCTACTTTTAGGGGTTTAACGAAAATTATAAATTATACCATAATTTTCGTTAAACCCATATTTTTTAGGGTTTAACGAAAATATTGTCCCTAGGTTTAATTTTCGTTAAACCCTAAAAAATAAGGGTTTAACGAAAATTAAACCTCTACTTTTTACACTCTCTTCAATTCGTACCCTAATTTTCATTAATCACTCCAAATTTATTTTAGTCTTTGATTTTGATATCATATATTTTTGTGATACTTTATATCATTTTTCATGAAATGGTCAATAAAAAAAGTAAAACACAAAAAGTTAAAAAAAATTGTCATAAGGTAATAAATGAATAAATGAATAGTAAAAGGAAAAGAGAAAATTAAACCTAGGAAACTAATTTTCGTTAAACCCTAAAAAATAAGGGTTTAACGAAAATTATACTTAATTTTTGTTAAAGTCCAAAAAGTAGGGTTTAACGAAAATTAGGTTTAATTTTCGTTAAACCCTTATTTTTTAGGGTTTAACGAAAATATATTCATACGGTATTATACGATATATGATATATCAAATATATTTATTTGATATCAAAGTAAGTAAATGAATAGTAAAAGAAAAAAAAAGATAAAATAATTAGTAAAATCAAAATTGGGTATTTGGGGATAATATGTTTTATTAGTGGGTATTTGGGGGCAATTGTTTATATATGTGGATAGAATTATTTATATGTTTTATCAAATTGGGTATTTGGGGGTATTTTCTCTAAAAGAAATTCTATTTTAGGAAACAAAAAGATGGATAATGATAGTACAATCCACCATGTTATCATCAAAATCATCTTACCTTGATGTTTTTGGTAAGAAGTATGTTTCATATGAGAGTGATCCAGTGAGATGAGTTGGGTCAACATGGTCAACGCCAATTAACACATGTCTACGTAAACCCACAACCAATTTATGATAAATAATATTTTTATGGGTCCGGCTATCCGCACCCCCAAATCTTGTAAACATACCCCATTTATTTTATATTTGATTTAAAAAATTAAAAAAATAGCAAAATTCCAATTTTACCCTTATGAATTAAAAAAAAAGTGAAATTCCCTTTCCTTCTCTCTCTCTCCTTCCTGTCTGCTTTTTTTTTTTTTTTTCTTTCATTCCTCAAACCTTGAATTTGTAAGGGATAACGTATGAAAAATCATTCTATGAGTTAACAAAATATATAATAATCGTGTGAAATCGTGTAAAAAGAACGAAAAAATAACAACAAATCTGAGGACCCATTCGACCCTAGTTGGTCGAACACAAAGAGGTGTATAACATGTTCGATGCCTGGTGGTCGAACACACCTATTTGTGTTCGACCAACCAGGGTCGAACGGGTCCTCAGATTTGATCAGTTTTTTTTCTTCTTTTTATACGATTTCTACATAATTTTCACATGTTTTTTTACATATTAAGTTGACCAAATAAATGATTTTCATTATATTACGGTATTATGTCTCAAAACTTAAAGAAAAAAAAATCTGAGACCCCGTTCGACCAACCTGGGTTGAACACACTATAGCATGTTCGATGTCAGGTGGTCGAACACACCTCTTTGTGTTCGACCAACCAGGGTCGAATGGATCCTTAGATTTGATCCATTTTTTCGTTTATTTTACACGATTTCACACGATTATTATATATTATATTTTGTTAACTCATAGAATGATTTTTCGTACGTTATCCCTTACAAATTCAAGGTTTGAGGAATGAAAGAAAAAAAAAAAAAGAAGCAGACGGGAAGGAGAGAGAGAAGGAAAGGGAATTTCACTTTTTTTTTTAAATTCATAAGGGTAAAATTGGAATTTTGCTATTTTTTGAATTTTTTAAATCAAATATAAAATAAATGGGTGTGTTTAGAAGATTTGTGGGTGCGGATAGTCGGGCCCTATTTTTATAAATATCATATAATATTTGTATACATTATATGATATGAATAAAAAATTATAAAATACACATAAAATATTATAATATGATGCAAAAAATTACTTAATATATATATAAATATTACTTGAATTAAAATGTTGATTTATCCTAAGAAATGAGATCTATGAAAATGTCTCATATAAATATGTGTATTTTGTGGGTGTAGATCAAACAAAACTTTTGGAGTCTCTAGAAGCTTAAAATGATTAGTCACTACTCACTAGCTAGTCAACTAAGCCTAAGATGGAACCGACAGACAATAGAATCCAAGATGAATTGATTATTTGAATTATGAAATTGTATTAAATTCATAATTTTATTTTACTGAATTTGAAAAATCGTAATTTTGTGAGATAGTATGTGGTTATTTTTGCAATTAAACTACAAAAATATTATATATTTGGTGACAATTTAATAAACTTTTTGAATAAGTGAAGTGCAATTGTACAAATATCTTATTTTTGTGATTTCGTATTGGGTTTTTGGGAGACCGTCTCACATTCAACGAGATTTAAATATGTTTTTTACAAGTATACATATGTATTTAATAAGTATACTATTTATAGTACTCCTATATTTCAAGTATATTTCTTACAGTTATAAATATATATTTTTATGCTATAAATGCAACTGTCGCACGGCCTGACGGTTAGATATAGGTTTTTGTGATTTGGAAAATAAATAAATAAATACTTCAATTATTGTCTGGTCCAAAGTTTACACGTAGTCAAATGAACTAATTAATTAATATCTAATGCTCTAATAATTCACAAATTTAGATCTAGCTATTACTACATAAAAAAATCAAGTAAGTCAAGGTTAAGGTTGAACTGGACACTTGTAATAATTAATAATAAATTTATCTTATAATAAATTAATAATAACCACAAAGTAATAATTCTAATACTTTTCTTCAACTAAATAATTCTAATATTTCAATTTCCATTCTATAAACAAATCTGAAACATTATTTCTATTCCTTTAACGTACCAAATATTCGAATAAATACATATCTATTATTCCTTTCTCATCATCATTCTATTCCTTAATTAATTTAGTTCATATTAAATTTATATTTACACAGATTATATTATAAATCTCACACACATTTTTATATATATATATATATATATATATATATATTATTTCAAAATAACCACCATAGATTCTATATATACACACATATACAAATGACATCACTTTTTAATATCTAATTTATATTAAAATAATGACAACAGTATGAAAAAAAATATAATAGAAATTCAAATAAACAAGATATTCCTACGTCTCAAGGATGGACACAAAAAAAAAAAAAAAAAAAAAGATAAAAAGAAAAATAACAAGCAATGTTAATTCTGGCGGTCCACCGGTCGCTTTCTGGTGTTGCCATCTGTTGACGCCATTTCAGCAGCCGCAGCTCACGCATCTGCAGAGAGAGACTCTTTCCATAATTCATGGAGATTCTTCTTTAACACCATGATTCCAATCCCCATTTTCCTTTCTTCATCTTAATTGAATTCCAACACTCTAACTCAATCAGTCAGCCATGCCGTGGTTGAGAAGTTTTATCCAGCTCTCCGCCGCCTTCACTAAGCAATCGCCGCCGGGCCGAAAACCGTCGGCGGTGTTCGGTCATTCTCCGCCATCTCTGGCCCAATTGTTGCGGCATTTCAGCACCGACACTCCGAACAAGTACCCCGGTTTGGAGCCGACGAAGGGGGACGAGAAGCCCAGAGTGGTGGTATTGGGCACGGGCTGGGCCGGATGCAGGCTTATCAAGGATCTGGATTCGAAGATTTATGATATTGTGTGTATTTCCCCACGAAATCACATGGTGTTCACTCCTCTCCTCGCTTCGACATGCGTCGGTACACTCGAGTTCCGGTCGGTGGCTGAGTCGATTGGGAGGATCCAACCGGCCATTTCTCGGGAACCTGGTTCTTATTTCTTCCTTGCTAATTGTACAGGGGTTGATTTTCAGAAACACCAGGTATTCCCCTTTCTTCTGATTGATTTGATTTGTGTGTGTGCTTTATTTTTAAAATCAATTATTTACTGTTATGGGGTTTGAAGAGTGGGAATTTATTCTAGATGCTTTATTGATTACTTTCTTTAATGTGACTTTGTAGCTTCAACTCAAATTTAATGTAGGAATGTTCTCTGATTCTGTTGTATATACTTTATACTGCTTTGGTGGGCATATATCTGGAAAATAGAGGATTTTACATTGGCCTAATGTCATTTTAAATAAGATTCGAAATTATAGTTAACATAATGATATTGCATTTTAGAGAATTCCACATTCTTGGGTGAGTCAAGATGTTGTGTTCAATGTGTTGTATGATAAATAGGAGAATCCCAAATCGGAAAGAAACAGAAGAAAACAGAAGTT
This sequence comes from Scutellaria minor, assembly GCA_954870855.1. Taxonomy (NCBI): domain Eukaryota; kingdom Viridiplantae; phylum Streptophyta; class Magnoliopsida; order Lamiales; family Lamiaceae; genus Scutellaria; species Scutellaria minor. Next base: position 11,382,483 of record OX940729.1, read on the forward strand.
AGACATTCGTTCAACTGAATTTTTTGCTAGACTTAATGAAAAATCTCTCTCGACTCCCCTTGTTGTCAGATGGTCTTCTTGGGTTTGCATTATGGCCCTAGGTAATTTTTGGAAGCCAATGCATCCTTTTAAAGGGTTGAAAACCATTTAGTTGTGTATTACACCTAAAAGTAATTACTTTTGGGTCCATCGTAATGGGGAAGTGCTGGTAAACATAGTTAACAGTGAAAACATCTAAAAATGTGGGAGAATACATATATAAGGTTTTCTAATAGCTGTTGTCATTTTCTGTTGCAATATTTTCTACTTCACATGTTATACAATTTATTAATTGGGAAACAAATGAAAACTATGGGTGCATGGATATTATGTATTGATTGCGATCTTTTACTTTCCATGGTTTATGGTTTACCTCTGGCCATGCTTATACATAAATGGCCTCTGCTAGTTTCTTAAGTAGAACTTGGAAATTTTTTCCACTCCAAATACTAAGCAAGGCTTAGAAAGTGTCCTTATTTTATTTTATGTAGTATCTAAAAAAAGATAATATAATTTGCTAATTATGTGGAGCTACTGGTTGGAAATACCATTAGGCTGAATTTGTGATATCTTCTGATTTTGTTAAAAACGTTCATTTTACTTTGTCATTATGTTTTTCCATATATTCAACGTGTAGGCTTCTCTCTCATATTTTGTTTTTGTTTTTTTTGCTGGGGGTGGGGGGGAGGGTTTAGTTACCATGTCAGAGTTATGTTTCTAATCTAATCATCGTAATCATTTTCAATCTGATGCTGGGGATAAACACAATTATGGGAACTCGTGGTTTTAAAATCTATCTCCACTCTTAAGATTTTGAGCATATCTGATCTGAACTTCTATCAATAGCAATTGAATCTCATGCCATTCGCCATCAATGCAAGTTGAACCTAGTTATTATTTTCATCGTAACTATCTGGAGTTAGTTTTTTCTCAGTTAAGAAAAATCCAAATTTCATGCTAGGTTCACTGCCAAACTGTTACTGAGGGGACCGATAGCTTAAATCCGTGGAACTTCAGAGTCGCATATGACAAGCTAGTAATTGCTTCTGGAGCACAGGCTTCTACATTTGGCATTAAAGGTGCAAAAGAATATGCAACCTTTCTTCGTGAAGTTCATCATGCACAGGAGATCCGGAGGAAACTGCTGCTAAATTTGATGCTGTCAGATGTGCCAGGTATAACGATTCAAGCTACTAAATCTCTTTTGTATCACCTGTAATCTCCAATAAATTTTTCTAATTTGCTGTTGAGTATGGTTGTTAAAACAGGAGTCTCCGATGAAGAGAAACGGAGGCTACTGCATTGTGTTGTTGTTGGAGGAGGTCCCACAGGCGTTGAATTCAGTGGTGAACTTAGTGACTTCATCCAGAAGGATGTTCATCAAAGATATGCGCATGTGAAAGATTACATTCATGTTACTTTGGTTGAGGTTAGGCTGAGAAAAATGCTATGAGATTTGCTGTGATAACATATTAACTGTTGTCTTGCCTTTGTCCATTGGAGGGATAAAGTCAATCCCTTGAGCGTAATTGGAGTCAAACTCATTGTAATTGAATTTTTTTTTTTTTTTGCTGAATCCTAATGTTTATCTCACTGCAGGCAAATGAGATACTTTCATCCTTTGATGACCGTCTCAGAACGTATGCAATTAAGCAACTGACAAAGGTGAGGGATTACTGGTGAAGTAATATGCAGTTAAATTTGATCATTATTAGTCTTAGATTCCACTACTGCAGCTTTTTCATCACTTCAAATTCAAATTGTTTATCTTTATAAGTTGCATACAAGAAACAACTTGACAAAGAAATTATTTCATCTTCGAGTAATCATAGTTTAGACACTTGCTAATGTTCATTTACCTTGATGTATTTTTTGTAATGGCTTCGATTTGACTACCTGTCATTTTGTGGAACTTGCTCACACCATCACTGGGTTATAATCATAGACTACCAATTTTATAGTTGATAGGAATGTGATATTAGCCATGGAATAATAAGTAAGCAGTCGCTTATGTCTTGTTAGTTGTGAATTATAAAATATTGGGCTGCAATATGCCATTGAACCCTGGACATTGAGCATCTGCATCCCTGTGCAAGCATTCAGTATGGTGCATTTGCTAGTTTTATTTTATTCAAATTTCACCCACTAGCTTCTTCGTTTCCTTATTTTTGCTCACCACAAGCACCATTCTAGGGTTTGTTTATCTCAGGGTTTTTTTGCTATGCTTACTTGCCATCCTATTCTGTTCTACCAATTTCTGATATTACTTTAGCATCCCATTTTGATGTAATTTCCTGGATCTATATGGTATTGATATCTCAGTTTCTCAGTCAGGAGTCCGTCTTGTCCGTGGAATTGTGAAGGATGTCCAACCTGATAAAATAGTTTTAAGTGATGATACCACTATTCCGTATGGTGTTTTGGTGTGGTCTACAGGGGTTGGTCCTTCGCCATTTGTCAATGAAATGGAAGTTCCTAAAGCACCTGGTGGAAGGTATATATATATGTTTGGCACTAAATAATTACTTTGCTTTGCATCCTACTTGTTTGACTATAAACTAAAATAACTAAATCGTTAGATGGAAACTTATGCACTTTAAGGGTGGGTTGGTAGTGTTTCTGAAATCTGTGTACCATCTTTGCATGTATGTGAAGGGAGTTTAGCTTGTGAGTAAAGGTCTGTCACTCGGAACACGTACTTGACAGTCTCCCTGTGAAGTTTTTTTCAACTCATCTTTCTGATGCTCATACCTCTTAACTTACATTGATTGTAATTTATATTTCATACTCCCTTTACTCCACTATTCAATCTATATGTACAATTTGCTTCATTGTTTCATGAACAGTTGTTTGGGTGGCCAAGCTTATAACTGTGCGAGCTTACTTTCTATGCATGTGATCCTGTGATTATAGTAGGCTTTTTGTTAACTATTATTACTGGGAAGTTGATTTATTGATTCCTGAGCATGTGCTTGTTCCAGTTTCATGTTTTCGTCTTGTCTTCAACTTTTAACTTAAAAAATTTCCTTTACTGAAAGGTGACTAGAGTTGATGTACTGCAGGATTGGTGTAGATGAATGGCTACGAGTCCCTTCTGTGCAAGATGTGTTCTCTATTGGCGACTGCAGTGGGTTTCTCGAAAGTACAGGCAAGCCTGTTCTTCCAGCCTTGGCCCAGGTAATGTTTTCGGACACTGAGTTGTGCTTTAAGAAATCAGTGGAGTTTAAAACATTTTAGACTTATTTTGGCAAAAAGTAACTGTTGCAGAAATCACTAGGTGTTAGTCAGGTAGCTCCTTGAGTTCCTAGGCAGCCTGGTAATTTTTGTATTCATCTATATGCTGTAAATTATTTTTATGTTATTTTTGACATTTTTATTCTAATATTTCTAATTTATTTTATAAGTTGAAGACAAACGAGTCCAAGCTCAAGTTAAGGGGTTGCTTGTAGGTATAAACACGGTTTGGCTTGGATGTAAGATATAAATACAATATAAAATTAAAATAAATGATTCAAATAGCTATTAAACCCTATATATGTATCAATTTATAAAGAATCATTTTGGTTGTAATATTAAAAAAAATGATATCATTTTGGTCTCATTTTTTTTAAATAAAAAATGGAAATCTGGACTGCCTGGGCAGCCTAGGCAATGCCAAATCCCGCCCTGGTGGGTCTGGCGCCTAGAAAGGCCATTTGGCCAAAAGAGGGGTGGGTGGCCTTGAGCACTTTTTGCAACACTGCAAAAATCATCACTGCTTGTTTGATTGATGGCTTTTCAGCATCCATGTTGGGATCTATATTATCTTGTCAAGATACTCGAACATTTTCAAAATGAAATACTGAATATTCCCTTCACTTTTGGAAGCATTTTTATCCTTCCATATAGTTTTAAAACAGCATTGGTGAAGTATTATCAACATTTTAGTGATTGGTAACTTCATCTGATCTTGAATGATACAGTTCTAATTGATAAAATCAGAATTGGGTTAGTTAGATTGTATGCTTGTCCAGCATGCACATGCTAAAACTGCCCAATTCATGTTGTCCTAATTAAAAAGGCCTATTTCAGGTGGCAGAGCGACAAGGAAAATATCTCGCAGTACTGTTGAACAATCTAGGTAAGGCCGGGGGTGGACGTGCTGATGCTGCAAAAGCATTGAACTTTGGCGATCAATTTGTTTATAAACATTTGGGGAGCATGGCTACTGTAGGGAGATACAAGGCACTTGTGGACCTTAGGCAGACCAAGGTTCGTTATTTCTCATACCTTGTTGATGAAATAGGTTGTGTTTGGACTGAAGCATTTGACGGTCAATTTTTTCAGTTCCATAATAACAAACAGAATATATTTTTACGAATGACCTAGAGTGGATTTAAATTCTTGAATTTCAAATTGCTCAATCCAAAAGCAACCTATCTTAGCTACTAAAAACATGCTGATGCCCATGACTTGGTCATAATCTCTTTTATCATCAGGAAGCAAAAGGTGTATCAATCGCAGGATTTACGAGCTGGTTCATTTGGCGCTCCGCATATCTGACTCGTGTCATAAGCTGGAGAAACAGATTTTATGTAGCAATCAATTGGCTGACAACTTTCGTGTTTGGTCGTGATATAAGTCGTATATAACCTGTCCAAAAGGTAATATACAAGTTTTCTCTCTTTCTCATATTCCTGAAACTAACATACACACCATCTAAAATCGGCATTGGAATTTGAGTTCGCTTGCCCTTCTCTACTTGTGTGGCTTTTTTAACTCGGAAACAGATGGTGAACTCTGGCCGGAAGATAGCTCAAAACTGAACCGGGCACTATATTACTGAGTGTGTGTCGTATATGTTTATGTTCTCGAATAAGATATGGATACGTAGATAGACGTTAAGTCGAGCATCATCTTACACGGACGAGACGACTATGCAAAGGGTTCCATTGGTATTAATTGTGATCGGATTGACTCTTGTATATAACTGTCAACATAAACTTTAATCACACGGTGTTTTGAGTAATATTTCGAATTTGTTCAGGTTCTACATATTGGCAAAAGAGTAGTATATATTTTTCTTTCAGGTCGGGCTATTTGCACCACAAAAAACGCTGAATGCACTCTCAATTTCTGTTGATGTACATACACCATAGAAGTTGGAGTGGGCTTTTGTATTTTGTGGGGGTGCAACTAGCTGAGTCCTTAGCTCTTATTAGTGCAGGCTACTTTTATACTATTATTATTATGCAGTGTCAAGTGTGAATTTCATTTTGTTTGTGAGCCTATTTTGATCCAAGAGTGATACATTAATTAGTGGTTGATTGGATTTATGTGAATTTGAATTCAATATTTTCAATTTAAATATATTTTTGAAAGATTCAAGTTATTTCATGTCCACTATAATTTGGAGGGATTTGAAACTCGTCTGCAAATTTGAAAATTTTAATATAATAAAAAAAATAGAAATAAGATGAAGATAAAGAAATGAAGAGAAATAGATATATTTAGAATGAAATAAAATGAGCATACAAGTGGTGAGTGGTGAAAGTGATGGATGCAGAAACAGAAAAGGCAGAGAGAGACTTGTTCAAAACTAAACCCAATCCTACTGCGTTTGTTACCATGCATGCAACTTCAACCACCAAATAACACTTTTTTTATTTTATTTTATTAATATATACATACATTATGTGTACTAATAATATGACTTTCTCTCTCCTTAAAAAAAAAACACTTTAATTCTCTATCCTTACTACCTAATATGTCATTTCCATGGCTACTTTTTTAGTGACAGTTGATCTCCAAGGCTTCATGTTCTTCCACTTTACCATTTCAATAGAATATTTCAGAATCTTTCGTCCAAGATCATGTTTAAGTGTAAGAACTTGAAATCCATATAATAAAATATCATGGAAAATAGTTAATTTAATAAAGTAATGCATCCAATCTTCTATAGTTTATTACATGACAAAATATAACCAATTATGATGATGATGGTGATGATAATAATTAATCTCTTCTGTTATATGCATTGTTATGACAAATAGAAAATAACAATTCCGTAGCATTAAAGGATCAAAATTTTATATTGTGGGATAAAGAGATCGTAACACTAGCTAAACTCACAAAGATCATCTCCTATGGGATCTAATTATAAATATTTTAATTGATTTAAATTATAAACATTAATAATGTATCTGACACTAAAAGAAAAAAAGAGGAAGTACATGTAATACATTGGTCAAATTATCAAGTAAGAACATTAGGTTTGCGAAAATAACAATTAGACATTTTCAACTATGAAAAACTAAATAATTAACACAATGTTTCAATCATTCCTTTAGGTAATCTAATTCAAAGCTACCCATTTTAGTATACTTTTATATCTTGAGTTTTGTATGTTGAAAGTTAGATCATCAAACCTCAGAATCTGTTTGGTAATTTGATCAAATTTTGAGAATTATTTATGTAATTAAAAAAGGGAAAAAAATTAGATTGACACGTTATTGTTAAGTTTAAGTGAGTCATCAACATCCCAATCTATTAAATGAGGTTTCACAAATCAAGATTTGTGAAATGATTTCATAAGAAAATGTGTCTTTTTAGAATTGTAAAAATGTTTCTAAATTGGCTAACAAAGTTGTTGGTATCTAAAGTAGAACATAAATGGGAGGAATCAAAAGAAGCATCCTAAGAAGAAGTATTGACCTTCTCTCAACAACGTTAACATTAACAACCCTTCTAAATTTTTATTTATTTTTGGAACCATTTTTTTAATTTCCTTTGACTTTACGCAACTTCTTTATTTTAATTGTTACTTCTCTTCTACGTATCGACATTGATCCTAGTTTAATAACCAAATGTCACTTGTGTTGCTCTCCAAGTCCTTCTATTTATGTCTATTTTCATCCAGACCCAATTCAAGACTCTTCATTTTATAATTTGTATAAATTAAATAATATTATGCTAAACATGTAATTGATATATCACCAGTCACCCTTAATGCTTGTGGGATTATTATGACAATAGAAGGAGTTAAAAAACATCCATATTTAAACTTGCATTAGTATATATGGTATAAATTGTTTAAGTATTACATTTTCAAATAGATGATAGTGTGGTCATTTTATATTCATATTTATGCATATTAAATGATTTTTTTAAGTTATATGAAACAACTTAAATGACAGTTAAATTGAAATGAACAAAGTATTACACTATGGTTGACCTTGGTTTGAGAATAAAAGACTTATCGATTTACCTATATACCCCTTTAATTACCCAGCTCAGAGGCAAAAAAGGGGCAAATTAGATCCCCTGTACCAAATATCAATATATACATGTGTACCACATCCCAAAACACGTTATATTGATTTTCAAAATAAAAGTGGTTATAAATTATAAGTTTTTTCTAATATTAAAACTACGTAGTTTTAATGTGGCGCACAAGTGAGACAGAGATTTTGGTACAAAGGATCCGGTCTCAAGGGGGATAAATATGAACTACTGACAGGGGTAATATGGTCCTTTCATGAAAGACAATGAGAAAGGTAAAACTGAAAATTAATTAGTAAGATGAATAAAAAAGGTGGGAGTTAGAGAAGAACAGTTACAACTTACATATTGTCGAAATACCAATTTTGACCTTTTCCTTCAAACTAATACATTAAGGTTATTTCACAAATTATATTGTGTAAAAGATAAGTAGAACATAAAAGAGAAAATATATCCATGTTTTATTGTATTAATCAGAATATACTGTTGATGAATGCTAGTGATATTTTACTAGCATACATAAACATTACCTACAATCAAGAAATATATCAACATCTTAATCTAAACTATACACATACAATTAAAAAATGGGGACCGAAATTAGTTAGCCTTTCCTCATTGAACATTTAGTTTTATTTCCACAATATACCATGTTAATTTTGATCATTATAATTAAAGTTAAGCGAAAATCTCAATTTCCTTCTGTACATTAAGCATTGTCCATTTTTTTACCACCAACAATTTTTCTTCAATGTCGACCCGATTTTGTTTGAAATGTCAATTTTTGCCTACATAAATGTTAAAACCGAAAAATCAATGCCAAACAATTCCAATGTTCACGTAAAAATAAAAATTCCAAAAAAATCAGAATGAAAAAAAAAAAAAAAGATAATTAAATTAATACATAAATTTGGTGGTAAAAAATGGAACAAGCTTAAGTTATAAGACCGAAATTGCAATTTTCTCTAAAAGTGAAACATACACAAACTCAAATTAACAACGCATAGATATATCCACAACTTAACCAAACAAAAACGCACACATTTAGTGTTGTACGTAAAATATATCATATGCAATATTTACTTTAACTTTCACAAAAATAAAGAAACGAAAAAATTAGAAAATTAGAAATTAGTTAATAATCAATTAAGCAGCTCAAACATCGACATTGCAGTTCATAATGAGCTGATATTTGACGGCAGATCCAACAATAACGGCGTTATTATTGGCGTTACCAAAATTAATATAAGCAGGACAATTCACATACAAATGATACTTGCCGGAGACAAACGTCCCGACCTTCCACCGGACTCTGCCGTCAACTCTGACGTTAACGAGCACCGTCCCCGTCATCTGGTCCTGGTTGAGCGACAACGCGAGGTACGGCGCCACGGGCACGGCGGCGCCGGCGAGGAAGGGGGACCAGACGGTGATATCCTTGTGGCCCTGGTAGGAGGCGGGGAGGCGCGTGGGGAGCGTGACCTGCTGGCTGTGGTAGGCGGCGTAGACGTCGAGCTTGTCGTAGTAGATGCCGATTCTGTCGTTAGGGTTTCGGGCGGAGATGGTGATCTGGACGGTGGTGGTGAGGAGGTTGCTGGCGCCGGAGAGGTTGAAGGCGTACACGGTGGCGTCCTGGAGGATGAAATGGGGCTTTGTTGGCCGGAGGATCAGCCATACTAGCAGGACTATGAAGAGGACGGCGGCGATGAAGGCGGCTGTGATGGCGACGACGCGGCGGTAGAGATGTTTGTTGCCGTCGTGGTGGCCGCAGTCCTTTGCCGTCATGTTGCGGTGGTGGTGGTGGGAAGTTGTTCTAAAATGGTTTGTAGGTTAGTGACGAGAGAGAGAGAGAGAGAGAGAGAGAGAGTTAATATGCATATAGGTGTAACTGAATTATAATATGGTGGTGGGGGGTGGGGGTCATATGTGTAATTTTAGGAGTGGATATATTGGTATTGATACAAATATGGATCAAATTTTGAAAATAAATACTGAAAAGTATATTATAAAAATAATTTTTTTAATATTAGATCTTAGGAATATTGTTAAACAAGTACATGAATATAATTTAAAATATCGATTAATTGATATGATCATGAAAAATATAAAGATGATAAATTATTCAAATAGTTTGTACGTATAGTGGTTAATATATATTTGATCAAATTAACTAATATTTGACTATATATACCAAAAATAACGCTCTTTTGTGTATGATTCAGTTATTGAAGATAAAATGTCGCACACATAATTTTTGGTTTAGAAAAAAAGAATAGAAATGAAATTTTTAGTTATTTATACACTATTTATCTTTCATATATTTTCGTGATTTTCCTACAATTTATATTGTCATTTGATCGAAAAAACCAAAATCTAACCAAATCACGATTTTTATTTGCTTAGTTACACTTACATCTTGTACATTGGATATATACTAAAAGACAAAGTCTTGTGTAAGACCGTCTCACGGAATGAGTTCCGTGAGACGGATCGGACCCATGACCCGCTCAGCCCAATTAAATGAATAATTCAGGAATAAACAACACAGCAGCCCTATCAGCCCAACTAATGAGACGCAAGATTTACAACAAACCCAGACCCAAGTTAGCTAAGAGATGCAAGGTTTACAACAAATTCAGGCCCAAGTTCAATTTTTTTTTTTTAAATTTGATATTTCTCTTCATTCACGCGTTTCTTCATTCACGGCTTTCTTCATCCCTGTCGAAGTTCATTTGAGCTTCTCCAGCAACGGTCGGCGTTTTGATTAATGATTATTGTAAGTCTTTATATAGTTTTATATGTTTGTTTTTTTAGTTTTCTTAGTGTATTTGAAAATTTTGTTGTTATTCTTTATATGTATTGATTTTTTGTTGTGTTTTTGGTGTTTATAAGACATTCGTTCATGATTTTATAAGTATTTAGTTCGATTTATTATTTTTTGATGTGTTTTGTTAAACTTATTAGGGTTTTGAGGATTCGATTTTGTATTGTGTTTTGTTGTGTTTTTCTTCTGTTGATTTAGTCCACCAACTTTTCGATTGATTGACTCATCGAATTCCACAGCTTAAGTACACAGAAACTAACTCAGAAATCAAGAGCAATTTCCCACTACACGTTCGAGACTATTTCAAGAACCTTCTATACTATATATATATACAACTACAAGCACTTCAAAAATCACAACAATCTTCTCAGATCTCATACTTTTTCATAAACAGACCATCATCACTCCTTAGATTGAAATCGAGAAGATTACAATAATCATGGATGTGTTTACTATAATGTTGCATTGTTGTGAAGCACAAACAGTGCACATAGTTGGAGATGGTGTGGGATGGGCCATACCGCCTAATAGTTCAGTGTCCTATGTGAATTGGGCTTATTAGGATGCATGTTGATTAGTTTTAGATTCATTCTGCAAATTTAATTTGATTAGATGCATATATATTAGAGTTGAATGTGAAGGGTATCTTGATATCAATCATGTGCTTTCTGAAATCTTGTGCAGTTGAGAAACATGCAAACTCTTAGGAAAGACAATTGTTGTTATGTTTTTCACTTTGCTATGAGATCTTTTTTCTTTTTCCCTTACTTTTTGATTGTGAATAATTTGTTTTGCAGCAGACCTATATCCATGTATTATGTGATCCAATTATGTTTGTGAATGTTTGATTCCAAGAAATTGATGGAAAAGAAGAAGATGCGTGAGAAGAAGAATGTATTTCCTGAAGAAAAAAATGGTGAGATGAAGAGAAATTGAAGGAGTGATGACAATGAAATGCTGAAAATTGAAAAGAAGAAAAGAAGAAAAAATGAAGTGAAGAACCTAGAAATTGGAAACAGGTAAGTATCAAATTTGACAGTGTATTCTCATACAGGTAAGTTTTTCAAAGGAATAGTGTATTCTCATACAGATTTGACAAAGGTACTATGATATTATAATCTAAAAAATTCAATAATATTGTGTATTCTAATGTTGTTTGGGAAGTAATACATGCTTAATTTTTTTTTTCTTCATATTTTGTGAAAATGCTGCTATAAGAAATGCTTTGAGAGGACAAATTGGAATCAGTATCATGTTATCAGATTTGAATGATGACAGGTCATCTTTGCTAAAGAGAGCGCACAATTTTTGTGTGGAAAAGCCAAGTTTGATTGCAAAGAAGGGTAAAAAGAAACTGAAGAAATAGTTTTGTAATGATTTGTTGCAAGGATGATACATCTTAAGTGACTCTATCTTTCTCTAAGAACATGTTATGAGAAGTCTTTCCTCTTTGTTAGAAAGGATATACATTGATTAATTGTTATGGTGTTACTTACATATATTTCACAATTTAAAAGCGATTGTTGATCGTTGATTTGTTGCAAATATGAGTCTGCTTCTATAGGCTGCCTTTTTTTAATTTAATGTAAGAGTGTTGGTTGTTTAGTTTGATAATATGATATGATTGTATTGTGATAGTAGGTTTTATGATAGAACAGAAAAGTATTATATAATATGCTTTAAAGTATTACCTTAGAAATGTAAAAGTATTACATATTAATAACTAAATTATTAATGGGTAAATTATTTACAAAAGTATCACCCAATACATTAAAAATTATTACATATTACATATAAAAGTACTATATATTAAGAGTTGATATTTTTTCAAATTAATCAAGCAAAAGTATCACTCAATATATCAAAAAGTATTACCTATTACATATAAAAGTACTACATATTAAGAGTTGATATTTTTCAAATTAATCGTACAAAAGTATCACCGAATACATTAAAAGGTAATACCTATTACATATAAAAGTACTACATAGTAAGAGTTAATATTTCTAATTAGTAATGCAAAAGTATCGCCCAATACCTTAAAAAGTATTACATATTACATATAAAAGTACTACACATTAAGAGTTGATATTTTTTTCAACTTAATCATGCAAAAGTATCACCCCCAATATATTAAAAAGTATTACCTATTACATATAAAAGTACTACATAATAAGAGATGATATTTTTTCAAATTAATCGGCAAAAGTATCACCTAATATATTAAATAGTATTACCTATTAAATATAAAAGTACTACATATTAAGAGTTGCTATTTTTTCAAATTAATCATGCAAAAGTATCACCCAATACACTAAAAAGTATTACCTAACAGCATTAAAAGTACTACATATTAAGAGTTGATATTTTTTCAAATTAATTGTACAAAAGTATCACCCAATATATTAAAAAGTATTACCTATTATATATAAAAGTACTACATATTAAGAGTTGATATTTTTTCAAACTAATCATGCAAAAGTATCACCCAATAAATTAAAAAGTATTACTTAACAACATTAAAAGTACTACATATTAAGAGTTGATATTTTTTCAAATTAATCCTTCAAAAGTATCACCGAATACCTTAAAAAGTATTACCTAATAGAAATAAAAATACTACATACTAAGAGTTGATATTTTTCAAATTAATCCTGCAAAAGTATCACCCAATATATTTAAAAGTATTACCTAACAACAATAAAAGTATGTTGGTCCCAAGTGGTCAGAGATTCAGAGAGAGGGGTGAATGAACCTCTATCGATTTTTCGATTTTAAAACAATCAGAGATGCAGGTTCCTGATTCTTAAAAGAAACAACAACCTGACTTGATCAGAAACCTGGCAGTATGCTGATTCAGATTTCTGATCAGCTTTCTCAGTACGCAGCGGATAAACAATGATAGAGTTTCTCTTTGGAAAAACAACTTTCTTTTATAAAGTATGTTTTTTTTATAAACTTCTTTTGTGCAGGATGTTTATGATATGACCAGTAAGATATAGTAAGATAAGCACAATGCGTTAAGTAAATGAAAACAATAAACACTTATGGTTTATAGTGGTTCGAAGGTGGTGTAAGCCTTCTACGTCCACTCTACTCCTTCACAAGGAGGAACTTCATTAGGTCAGTTTGAATTACAAGCCTCGCTTTACAAACCTCTTCCTAACAAGCTACGCCTACTAGAATCCCAGACTCTAGTCGAAGGCCACAACCCACAAAGGGTACAATCCCACAAAGGGCAAGTAGCCTATTTCTAGACTACTAAACGTAGCAAGGATACTATCCTCTCAACTAAGTACACCTAAAACAACCTAGCGCACACAACACAAATGGTTAAAAGATAAAACGTTTCTCATCAACTGTTGCGAACATGGATCAGTCTTGAATATGAAAGTTCCATTGCTGAGGTAGATTGATCCTAGAAGGTTGAGTGGCTGAACATGGTATCTCTGAATATTCTCTCGATTCTGTGCAGCATGTCCAGTTCTTTCTTCAGTCAGCCACACCTTCTATTTATAGATCTTGTGAATGTATCCGTTGAATGAAGTATCCATTGAAGGTAGATGCTTCACCATTTTGAATTCAAGCAAAGATCTCAAGATCTTTCTCTCTGTGGCCGCATTAAATATTTCTAAGATCCTGACATATGCATTTAATGCGCCCAACATTTGCTTCTGAACCTTTCTGACATTCTTGCTGAGTTGTCAAGTCAGTATGGGTCCATAGCTGAAGTCCGTGCAACGGTTACTCATCAGTTAGTTTTGTTGCTTCATGGTCTTCACTATACTGCTTCCAGCTTGTTGCTATTCATAGCTTGCTGCACTTTGCTTGCTGTTCACTGCTGGCAGCTTCCTGCTTTCAGCTTCATTCTTTCCTTAATGCAGCCTTCTGCCTTCAGTTTCTTATCTGCTCTTATGCAGATCCTTCCTTTAACATGTTGTTTCCTATAGCTTGCTGACTCTTAGAAAATGTCCTTTGTCTTCTAAGGTTAAGTTTTCCTTGCCACTTGGAAAACTTCTAGCATAATCTTTTATCTTAAGATTATATTAGTTAGTATGAAAACTTAGTTGCTGCCAACTTAAGCAACCTGTTTTGTCTTAAGTAAACTGTTTTTGTCTCATCGATATAACTACTGAATTATCCCAACAATTTTCTCCTTTATATTGATGATGACAAAACATAATAAAGGCAAGAGTCAAATAGACAATGAATGCTCTTTATTGAATCTGAGTATATTATACAAGTACACGTTCATTCCTAGAACAAATGTAAATGTAAGTAAGCTGTTTCGTCTTTATCTTTAGACCTCAGCTTCCTTCTTCGTTCAGCTTCAGCTTTTAGTTTCTGTCAGTTTATTATTTCCATACTTATCCACCTGGAGAGCATTTTCTCTCTCTTTATCATCTCTGTATGAGGCGTCTTCTTTCCTCAATCAGCTTGTTGTATCTTGCTTGATGATAGCTTGTTATTTCAGAGTTGATAGGTGACTCCTGATCGCCATTATACATCTTTTGTTTCCCCCTTGCAATAAGGCTTCAGCAGTGACTTTTAGTCCTCAGCTTCCCCCTTGCTATAAGACTTCGACTGTGACTCTTGACTTGAAACTTTTTCCCCTTTTTGTCAGCATCCTTAAGAACGGGGTTAGATCTTCAGGCCAAGATAGCTCATCAGGTTCTTCCTTTGTTCACCAATTACTGCTCAAAACCAAAGCAGCAACCTCTCTCTTGAGATCTCTCATTCGTATTCCTACCCAAAGAAATAAGGCCTCAAGAGGGAGCGGTGTTTGGAGGTCAAATACCTGATCGGTGGTAGATCAGTTACCTAAGCAGCTTCATCAATGCCCAAGACACGTACACCTTGGATCGTTGATCTACTGGTCTGGTTTTCTGCTCATCACAATACTCCTACTGATGATGGTTCTTTCCGATGCCCGGTGACTAGTTTGAAGCTGCAGACACAATATCTTTGGCCATGTAGCCATCACCCTATTTCTTGTTTGGGTTTCGACTCCATGAATGGCAGCAGATGCTGTCAGTTTTCAAAGAGGGGCCTCATGAAATAGTAACTTCCATCTCATTTAGCGAGAGATATGAAGCTTTTCTCATGATCATCAATACCCCATCTCTTCTTTTGAGATGAAGTCGGCTCTATGTCAAATGAATGGGGGATGGATGCATGCTTTTTTCTGATAACATCCATTTCGTAGAAGCCCATCTTTCTTTTGAAGACCTTCTCTGCTTCTTGGCAAGTAGAGCCTCTACACCCCATTCTTCTGAAGACCTTCTCTGCTTCTTGGTCAACAGATTTTCATCTTCATTTTCTCCATCTTCATCTTCGTTTTCTCCTTCTCTTTGGGTCTTCATCTCTTCCTTTATTACTGTAAATGTAACTCACATGTGAAGTTTTTATTTGCCAAGCATATAGTGAGTAGTGAATGTGGGGAAGGATGGAAAGGATAGGTTATAAATAGACGGATGTGAGCGGTTTCTTTGGATCGACGGTTGGGAGATGAAACGCACGATCTGACGATTGGTTCTAAAAAGGTGGAGAGACCTTTTTGGAAAATGTTGATTTTCTTGAAACACCGCCGGTTAACCTTCTGAAAAGGTTGATATATCTTTAAGATAGACTTTACATCAGCCGCCTAAGAAGATCTTGATTTAACTGTGATTCGACTGTCCGCCTCCTCTAGAGATTTTATCTTCAAAGCTACTTCTCTTGGATCGAGGTGATTTGTATCTCTTTGTTGTACGCAGCTTCCTGATCCTTCTCGTTGCTCTCTGTTCTCTAGGTAGTAGCTTGCTGGTTTCCCTTTCAGTCTAGATCGTCAGTATCTGAAATGCGCTCTTTGCTTCATCTTGGTTCATCTTGCTGATTCCATATAATAGTGATAACACTTGTTGGTCTCACTTTGCTGATAGGTTCCTTGAGCACTTTGGGTTTCTTCACAGCTTGTTCCTCAGCTTACTGATACCACTTGTTGGTCCTCGTAGTATCCTTCTTTGTCCTGAAAGTTCTGATTCCACTTTGATGTAGTGTGATACTGATTGTTATCACTTGGTAGAATGTTTTTAGAAGAGGATGTCTCATATTAGAAGAGTAAGAACATCCGATATCAGTATGTTATCTATAAAATAGATAAAGAGATGAGAATCATTGATAGCACAACGAGTTCCCCCTTACTTAAGGAACTCTTATCATTTTGTTCATGTAATTTGAGTTGTGGTATGCTTTGCCGTATGTGATCTTTTCATTTTTCTGATTGACCTTGCGTTTTGGAAAGTGGCATGACTCAGATATTTCCTTAGAGCTTGATCTCATTTGATAGTTCCAAGGATACTTGTTGCTTTCTTAGTAACATAGGCTACTATAAAAGGTATAACTTTTGTTACTTCAGCAACTAGTTCCTTGATACTGTACATCCATGTTAATTGCAGCAGTAACTTGTTCTTCTGTCACTTCCTTAGTGATTTTAACTACTTAAAAAGTCGTAGTTTCAATCGCCTCAGCAACCTGTTTAATCATGACTGATGTTTCTTTCAAGATACTGCTAATTCTTTCGGTGATGTTACATCTACTTGAGATCATGGTTTAGCTCGTTGTTTTGCTTAAGCTCTGAGTTTGTATACTGTTTAAATCAGAGAGATCCTCTGCATTATTTCACACTTTGTGATAGACAGTATTCCCCCTAAATTCGTGCTTTCTTTTCTCTGAAGAGGTTTTTCTCGAGAAGATTTTCAAGAGAGTTTTTTAGCTTTTTTCTTGTGAAAGTGTTGTCTTTCCTTTCTAGTATCCTCAGCCACAGCTTGCTGATTCTGATCAGTTTCCATTTTGAGAGTCCTGCAACTATCTTTGTAAAACAGAGCAGCTTCCTGTAAATCTCAAGATAGATATATCAAAAGAGTTTGGATCACCAAAGATATAAGATGTGTCAATGCTCGTGCTCAAATATGAATTTTGGTCGAAATACGAAAATGTTTTTCCATAAACAGAAACGGGTGGATCTGGGTAGGTAGCCAGTCAAGTTGGCTTTTAACCCAACTCGCTTTGATACCACTTGTTAGTCCCAAGTGGTCAGAGGTTCAGAGAGAGGGGTAAATGAACCTCTATCGATTTTTCAATTTTAAAACAATCAGAGATACAGGTTTCTGATTCTTAAAAAAACAGCAATCTGACTTGATCAGAAACCTGGCAGTATGCTGATTCAGATTTCTGATCAGCTTTCTCAGTACGCAGCGGATAAACAATGATAGAGTTTCTCTTTGGAAAAACAACTTTCTTTTATAAAGTATATTTCTTTTATAAACTTCTTTTGTGCAGGATGTTTATGATATGACCAGTAAGATATAGCAAGATAAGCACAATGCGTTAAGTAAATGAAAGCAATAAACACTTATGGTTTATAGTGGTTCGAAGGTGGTGTAAGCCTTCTACGTCCACTCTACTCCTTCACAAGGAGGAACTTCATTAGGTCAGTTTGAATTACAAGCCTCGCTTTACAAACCTCTTCCTAACAAGCTACGCCTACTAGAATCCCAAACTCTAGTCGAAGGCCACAACCCACAAAGGGTACAATCCCACAAAGGGCAAGTAGCCTATTTCTAGACTACTAAACGTAGCAAGGATACTATCCTCTCAACTAAGTACACCTAAAACAACCTAGCGCACACAACATAAATGGTTAAAAGATAAAACGTTTCTCATCAACTGTTGCGAACATGGATCAGTCTTGAATATGAAAGTTCCATTGCTGAGGTAGATTGATCCTAGAAGGTTGAGTGACTGAACATGGTATCTCTGAATATTCTCTCGATTCTGTGCAGCATGTCCAGCTCTTTCTTCAGTCAGCCACACCTTCTATTTATAGATCTTGTGAATGTATCCGTTGAATGAAGTATCCGTTGAAGGTAGATGCTTCACCATTTTGAATTCAAGCAAAGATCTCAAGATCTTTCTCTCTGTGGCCGCATTAAATATTTCTAAGATCCTGACATATGCATTTAATGCGCCCAACATTTGCTTCTGAACCTTTCTAACATTCTTGCTGAGTTGTCAAGTCAGTATGGGTCCATAGCTGAAGTCCGTGCAACGGTTACTCGTCAGTTAGTTTTGTTGCTTCATGGTCTTCACTATACTGCTTCCAGCTTGTTGCTATTCATAGCTTGCTGCACTTTGCTTGTTGTTCACTGCTGGCAGCTTCCTGCTTTCAGCATCCTTCTTCCTTTTGTGCAACTTCCTTCTTTCCTTAATGCAGTCTTCTGCCTTCAGCTTCCTGTCTGCTCTTATGCACATCCTTCCTTTAGCATGTTGTTTCCTACAGCTTGCTGACTCTTAGAAGATGTCATTTATAAGGTTAAGTTTTCCTTGTTACTTGGAAAACTTCTAACATAATCTTTTATCTTAAGATTATATTAGTTAGTATGGAAACTTAGTTGCTGCCAACTTAAGCAACCTGTTTTGTCTTAAGTAAACTGTTTTTGTCTCATCGATATAACTACTAAATTATCCCAACAAAGTACTACATACTAAGAGTTGATATTATTTCAAATTAATCTTGAAAAAGTATCACCCAATACCTTAAAAAGTATTACCTAATATAAATAAAAATACTACATACTAAGAGTTGATATTTTTCAAATTAATCGTGCAAAAGTACCACCCAATATATTTAAAAGTATTACCTAACAATAATAAAATTACTACATACTAAGAGTTAATATTTTTCAAATTAATCTTGCGAAAGTATCACTCAATACATTAAAAAGTATTATATAATAGAAATAAAAGTACTACATACTAAGAGTTGATATTTTTCAAATTAATCGCGCAAAAGTATCACCAAATACATTAAAAAGTATTACATATTACATATAAAAGTATTACATACTAAGAGTTGATATTTTTCAAATTAATCATGCAAAAGTATCACCCAATACATTAAAAAGTATTATCTAACAGAAATAAAAGTACTACATACTAAAAATATTATCAAATTAATCGTGCATTTGGAGTCTTGGAACCAAATTCGTTGACACGTGTATTTTGTTTTCTTTTCTTTTCAAAATGCCCTTTTTTCTCTTGCTTATGCCCTTCGTAATACTACGAACTGGATCTGCAACAGTGTTGGATGAACAAAGTAAAGGTTGAGAAGGCTCAATAGTATCACCCAATATATTTAAAAGTATTACCTAACGACAATAAAAGTACTACATATTAAGAGTTGATATTTTTTCAAATTAATCTTGCAAAAGTATCGCCCAATACATTAAAAAGTATTACCTATTATATATAAAAGTACTACATATTAAGAATTGATATTTTTTCAAATTAATCGTACAAAAGTATCACCCAATATATTAAAAAGTATTACCTAACAACATTAAAAGTAATACATATTAAGAGTTGATATTTTTTCAAATTAATCTTGCAAAAGTATCATCCAATATATTAAAAAGTATTACCTATTATATATAAAAGTACTACATACAAAAAGTTGATATTTTTCAAATTAATCGTGCAAAAGTATCACTCAATATATTAAAAATGTATTACCTAACAGCATAAAAAGTACTACATACTAAGAGTTAATATTTTTCAAATTAATCGTGCAAAAGTATCACCCAATACATTAAAAAGTATTACCTAACAATATTAAAAGTAGTACATATTAAGAGTTGATATTTTTTCAAATTGATCTTGCAAAAGTATCACGCAATATATTAAAAAGTATTACCTATTATATATAAAAGTACTACATACTAAGAGTTGATATTTTTCAAATTAATCGTGCAAAAGTATCACCCAATACACTAAAAAGTATTACCTAACAGCATTAAAAGTACTACATATTAAGAGTTGATATTTTTTTCAAATTAATCGTGCCAAAATATCACCCCCAATTAATTAAAAAGTATTACCTATTACATATAAAAGTACTACATAATAAGAGTTGATATTTTTTCAAATTAATCGGCAAAAGTATCACCTATTAAATATAAAAGTACTACATATTAAGAGTTGATATTTTTTCAAATTAATCGTGCAAAAGTATCACTCAATGCTTCAAAAAGTATTACCTGACAGCAATAAAAGTACTACATATTAATAGTTTGATGTCAACCATGCAGTGATTATCAATTAGCAAGACAAACATGACAGTAGAACTAGGAAATGCCTCATACAACCCAAACGTTAAACAAATTTCCCAGAGAAATGAAGAATGACATACTCTGTCCAGTTTAGTGGAGAATTCTCCGATTTGTAGCCAATGAAAGAGAGAATGAAAAAGCTATGGTTTTTTTTTTCTTCAGAAAATCACCATTTTAGAGCGAAAATTCTTTGATTTGTAGTTGAAAGAGAGTGAATAAAAAAGCTTTAGTTGGAGTGATGGAGAAGATGAGAAAGAAACGCGGAAACACCAGGGAATTGAGAAACATGCTAAAATTGAGATCCATTTACTTTAATTAGGGTTGACCCGACCCGATCCGTCTCACGGAATGGAATCCGTGAGACGGTCTCACACAAGACCCACTCTTTGCCTTAAATTTGTGAAAGAGACCCCTAAACTATGAAGCTAATAATGGACACTAAACTATAGACTAGGGATAATATGTTTGAAGAATGAAGTGGAATTTGCAATATAAGGCAAAAACTTCTGTGCAACTGGTGCACTAGTTGCACGAATACCTTTATGTTATAAATGTAGTACATTTATGTACAAATATCCGTACCTTTTAAAATGAACATGCATAAAGGTATTACATTTATAACATAAAGGTACTACATTTATAACATAAAGGTATCCGTGCAACTGGTGCACCAGTTGCACAGAAGTGTTACCTGCAATATAAGGTATATTTGGTTATTTAAAGCTCATCTGATTTCTTGAGTGGGACACGCGGGTATATGCTTGCAATCAAAGGCTTATAAGATTCAAGAATTATAGAAAAAGACTTGTAGAATTAATTTCATGTTTCACCTAACATTTACCAATTAGTGGTATATTAATGAGTTGTTTCGATGGAGCTAATCTCACGCAATTGAATAGTAATTAATAAATTGTATAGTTTTAGATATTAATTATGAAGAAAATTAATGGTACATAAATAGTCAAGGCCTAGTAATTAAGTTGATCGACATTAAAAAAAAAAAAATTGATATGACTGAAATAAATGATCTCTATCTTTTTTGTGTGTGTATTTTTTTTTCTTTTGTTTACATTTATCGTACAAACAATATAATATTCAACGTTGTCAATATGAGTGTTCTACTTCAAATTACATCTTAAATCTTGTTAACTTGATGAGAGAACCTATTATAGTTTAGAGTAAAACTTCAATGAATTAATATTGTTGGGACATGAAACGTTTATTATTTTAGAGAGATGTTAATATATCTATAAATTAATAATTTATTAATTTAAAGAGTGTGTTTTCAATATGATAAATAAAATTTTATTTTTATAAAAGTGAGTGCATTTAATTAATATATACATTATATTCATTGAACTACTAGTATAATAAATATATTCATCATATATAACATAATAAATATATATTCATTATGCATCATATCTATCAATGTGTGTGCATTGATGGATATGCATCATATCATTAATTTGGAAGTTGAAAGTCGTTGCATTTAATTAACTAGTACAGAGCATGTGTGTTGCACGTGGAGGTCAATGTTTTATTATTTTTTTTTGTATTTTTCTTAGTTCATTTAGTTATGTAAATACTAAATTATGTGTACTTCACAAAAAACACAAAAACTCCTGTGCACCAAGTGTATGGATCTAAGATCCATGCAATCTGGGTCAATCCGACCTGGATCCGCAAATTTCTATTTTTTTTTTCTAAATTTTTGTCTTGACCTTTATGTTATAAATATGTGACTTTTACGTTATAAATATGTGACTTTTATGTACAACTATCCCTACCTTTATGCACTGTAACTTAGGAAAAAAATGAAGATTTTCAACACAATTTGTACTATGTATCTTTATGTGATATCAATGTGACATTTATATTATATTATGTCACATTTATGTACAAATATTCTGACCTTTATGCACCCTTATATATATATTATATAAAAGTTAGAATATTTGTACATAAATGTGACATAATATAATATAAAGGTCGCATTGATATCACATACAGGTGTACAATTTAAATTATGTTGAAAATCTTCATTTTTTTTCTAAGTTGCAGTACATAAAAGTCATGATAGTTGTACATAAAGGTCACACATTTATAACATAAAAGTCACACTAATACAACATAAAAGTCACAACCTGAAGCAAAAAAAAAAAAGCTAAATTCAAAAACACGCGGATCCGATTCAAAATTGGGTCGACCCGGATTGCATGTATACGAAGTGCACACAAGACCAACTCCACAAAAAAAGATTATTAGAGACACATAATTTAAAAAACATTACTCACTTTGCCACCAACATCCTTATCACTTCTCGTAACATCTTTTAGTAGTTTATCTACATTCTCGATCGCCCACTGTTTTGCCATTGGTGTTTCATCCCATGAAATCAATTGTGCTACTCGTAAAAACTCTGCAACTCCACTTTATTTGAAATAGAGCATTCACTTATCTCATCAGAATTTAATCATATTTTGAAGCGTAAATGTAATGACTCAATGAGCATTGTGTTGGAGGTATTATCCTATGTCAAAACCATTTCTTAATTTTGATTTGCACAATAAGTTATATTCTGTTAGTTGGGTAGATGTAGTTGTAAGTTGATTTGATATTTAATTCAAATTGAATTGAAAATTTCTTCAAATTGCTTCATGGGCAGAGACCCATCAAACATCTTGAAATTATTTGATTTTATCAATCATATATGTATCATCTTTTTGGGTCAGGTTAATTTCACTCGGTCATGATCCTTGTAAATATAGAGTAAATCTCTTGTGAGACCGTCTCACGAAATTCTAATGCATTGCGTGAGACGGGTCAACCCACAACCCACAACCCACTTACCCACCACCCAAACCCTACATTTCACATGTTGTTTGTGGGTGATGGGGCCCCGTCTCACGGAAACTATCCGTGAGACCGTCTCACATGAGTTTTTGTAGTAAATATATTGGTACAAATATTTCACAATTGTCACTCAAAATATATTTCAACATTGATATGACAACTATATATTTATAATAGGTATGGATTTTATGGGTGTGCACGGTCCAGGTTGGTTTGGAGGTTTGAAAATCTCCGAAACCAAACCAAACTTCGGAGAATTTCAAAATTGATTCTCCAAAACCAAACCAAAATAAAAAGTATCCAGAATCAAACCAAACCAAATTTCGGTTCAATTCAGTTCGGAGCTTCGGGTCTACTGGTCTGGATCAGTTCGGGATGAATATTCGAATATTCGAAAATTTTAAAAGAAATTAAAATCAAAAAATGAATAAGTTGAAATGCACCAAATTAAATTAAAAAAATAAATAACAAAAAAAATTAATTTAGCATGTATTAACAACGTTTCATTGACAACAAAAAACTACATACTTTATTTCAAAAGTTACAAAATTCATAATTTAAAAAGATTTATGTTTTCTTGATAAGAGTCATTAGAATGTAGTTCATTATTATTAATTATTAAAAAATTAAAAATGTAAATTATTTATAGCTTTAAAAAATTATTAACTTAACCAAAATATGTATTATGTAATTATATCAATATATAGAAAAATAAATGACACACACACACATATATATATATATAAACCGATTCTTTGGATCGGTCCAATTCAATTTGGTTTGGTCCCAATTCGGTTCAGTTCTCGGTTCGGAAAATTGAAAAATATCCAGAACCAAACCAAAAAGAAATTCGGTTCAATTCAATTCGGAGAAAGTCAAAAAGTCAATGAGATTTTCGGTTCGAAACTTTTTTAGTCCGGGTTTTGGTCCGGTTTCGATAATCTCCGAGACCCGTGCATAGCCATATTTTATGAAATTTTTATTTTGTTTAACTTGTTAAAACTCAGTTTACAATGATGAAAGTTTACATATTTTCTATCAATACTAAGTGATCGAAGTTGGAAAAAAAACTAAAAACTATTAGTTCCATCAATTTTCTATGGGTCTTTTCACAGTTCAAATAAGGATAAAAAAAGTTAGTATAATACTATATTGCATGAGTACTGCAACGAAAGTTTTATGATTAAGTCTTTATTAATTTGAATTTAAGCGTATTTCATTTTTAATTAATGATACATATATTGCAAGACAGCTTCAAAAGCAGACCAAATAACTCTAATTGTGATTTTTGGTCTTGTACAATTCAAGGATAATGTGTTAAATATTTTATTCTAATAACATTAATTATTTTTTTCAAATTTAAAAATGATCGCTATCAAATAATTTCAGGACCTGCTCAAAATAAAGTATCAACCTAGTGCTATGTAGGGATGGTAAACAGGTTAAGTCTAGCGGGTTTTGGATTAAACAGATCAGTTTAAAAGGGTCTATAATATATTATTAATTAACCCAATTAACTATAACTCCATCAGGCTAGCTAAACAAGATATTAATTAAAAAATATTTAAAAAGGCCTATATTAATATGTTGATAATTAAACTAATTAACTCTAACTCCATCAGACTTTAAACTAAACAGACTATAAAAAAAAATTATATTTATATTTTAAGCTATGACTATTAATTATTATGTCATAATTCATATATTTAAATTTTCATAAATCAAAAGTTAAAAGTTAATATTTTCAGGCGGTGAAAGTTATATACAAAAATTCTTATTTTGAGTTTTAAATTAATAATTAATCCAATATTGAAATAATTATAACTTTTAAGTGATATCCAAATATTACTATTCTATATATAAACAAAAGTTCACATTGCACTCAAATCATAAACAATCGTTCCTATATGAATAATTTAGAAAAAGTTTAACAAAAATTTGTGTAGTGTGTCTTTTAAAAAACCTACGATATTATTTTGAGACAAAAGAAAAGAAAAAACAAATTCACATAGTATATTATCAACGTGAAATTCATGGCATGATTATTGATGTGTCTTTATTTCTATATATTTTATCATCATAATTATTTTTTATTATAGTCCATTTATGCTTTAATTGATTCAATTATTATTGTTATTGTAGGAATGGACTTTAATGGGCTTTGAGGAAAATTGGACTTAAAATGATCAAATTATGCCTAAATTGTGAAGATGGACTCAATGGGCTTGAAGGGGGACCACTTCAAATGGGCTTAAGTGACTTGGTGGGAAAAAAATGACAAGAGATTTATCTCTTATATTTTGTAATGGACTTTTATGTCCTTAGGATTTTAGTTCATTAGTTTCATTAGGGCTAGAAGATATTTTCTCATCCTCTTAATACATACATACACAAATTCTAGGTTTTCTCTCTCTAATTTTTCTCTTGAAGATTTACATGGAGATGATTAATCAAAGCATTAGTGGCTAAATTTCTCTCTGATTCAAGGGTTGTTTAATTCGATTGCTATCATTGTGGGGTTTTGTGCTTGATTTTATTTTTTGTTTTATTTCAAGTATATGTTGATTCATGATTTAATTTCATATAGTGAAATATAGTTTGAGTTGATCTGACAATTCAATTTGAATTATATTTTGCTAATGTTATCCATGAGTTCTCATTTATATGTTGCTGAAATGTATGATTGATGAATGATTGGTACTTAGTAGCAATAGGTTGATTATATTTTTGCTAGGATTGTGTAATTGTCTAATGAATTAAAGGGACTAACAGAATCATAGGTTTAGTAATTGTAGCTATCTCGATTATTGGGTTCTAGGTTTCAGTTTAGGTTTAACTGTTTTCACCTAAGCTTAATACGGTTGTTAATTAATTTGGAAAGCGCGTCAATTAGTTAATAGCTAGTTTTGATTGGATGTTGGGTTCGATCAATTAAATTTGGAAAACATGGACTTCTCTTCGGCTTCTTATTTAGTTTGAGTTTAAAATGCTTGAATGTGCAAGAAGATATTGTAGTCTATGATCAGTGATGCAATTGAATGTCAACATCCTTGAATCGGAGTTTCGTGAGGTTAATATCTCTCTCCTATTTATTTTCATCATTTGTTGCTTGTTTTATTCTTATTTTATTTGATGTTTGTTTAGTTTAGTTAGTTTAACTTCATTTAGTTTAGTAGATATCAAAAACCTCCCCGGTTCGCATAAGAGAATTAATTTATGTTCCCTAAGGATCGACCCTACTTGTCATTATACTCATTCATTTACTCATATTGAAGTAGGATTTTATTTTTGTTGATCTGACAACCCATCAATTATTAGTTATAATTATATATTAGTATGTTGTTGAAAATTATACCTTACAAAGGTAATGAGTTAGTTTCACAATTTTCAAGTGCAATTAGTCTTTTTTTTTTTTTTAGTTGATGTACTCATTGAATTTATAGTTAGATAAATATTAGTGGTTTTAGTTTCTAATTTTATTAAATAAATTGGTCATGATACCAAAATGTTGTAATGTATAATTTCATTCTCCACTTAAAAATATTTTAATAAAAATAATACAAATTAATACCTCATATATATATAAATTGATTTATATTAAATTAGAGTCCTAATATTACAGAGTACCCTAATCAAAATATGATAAAATATTATTTGTATCAAATTCATAGATACTAAACTGCTAATATAAGGTTATGTTAGGATTTTGGAATAGAATTCTATATAAATTTAGAAAATACAAAAATACTTTTTGATTCTATAGGATTTTGATTAGCATTCTAATATAAAAATACTAAATTACTATTATAACATTAAATAATAATCTTTAATAAGGATATACGATCTATATTATATTAGAGTCCTACTCATAATAAAATTGTGTAGGATTTTGGATTAGGTCTCTAATATAAAATTATTGAAATATGAAAATAATAAATTACTATTATAACCTTAAATAATAATCCTTAATAAGGATATATTCGGCAAATCATATTTTGTAAGAAACATCCATACAATTATATAGGTAATAGATATAGTCGTTGCATCATAGATTTGGAGTTTAACAAGAAGCAATCAACAATATATTCTTATTTTACTAAATTGTTCTACTTATTTTGGTAATTTGAAGAAATTATTAATTTATGATATTGAGAGACCACTAATTTATATAGGGTTCTTTTTTTTTAAAGTATTATCTTATTATCTTATCGAAATTGGTAAATTTTTGAACTGACCCAAGTTGGAACTAGAGAAAATTATTATTTTATAGAGTTTATTAATTTATAGAGCACTAATTTATAGAGATTTTACTGTACTTTGTTTTGACTATATTTTCTGCATTAATATTTTTTTAACAATTAATCATTTTTTTTTAAAGGTAAATGTGAATTTATTTCATTGAGTATAAGGGGTACTCAAAACTCAGTTATAAAGATAGAAGATAGAACATGAAAACTACAATTTAAAAGGAAAACACTCCAATGAAAAACATTCATTCATATAAAGATGAGACAAAAATACATGGAAAATCGTTTCTTATATATTGTTTTGAGAACACCTAGTGCACTTAATAAACTTAATGGCTCAAATTGCCTCAAATTAATTGTCATAATGGCTCAAATCATTAATCAATTGTGATTTGCAATATGTCATTGACCGAATTCGTACATATGTCGTGGTGCCCTTCCAACTTACATTGTCTGAATTTTGATGGCTATTACAATTCCATAGGATAAAATCACATCCAATGAAATAGTTAATTTTTCACTTTTTCATAAATGATCCTATAAATATTTGGTTTTTCAAATTCGTTCCATAACTCACAAATTTGTTCGATTTTTACTTAAATCCAAAATATACCGAAAATTTGAAAATTTCACCGATCGAATGTCACGTGCCAATTGCATGAGGTCGAAATTGAAAATTTTCAGCATTGGACCCTATTTAACTCATGTGGAATGGTCTTCTTGGAGGGTTTTTAATGAAATGGTGCTTTTTCTTTTTTTTATTTATGATTTTACCAAACATTGCCAATAAACTTATTATTATAGATTCAAATTCTTCCTCAAGATCCATGTATTCAAAGAAAAAATATCAATACACAAATATTTCGCATCATCATTGATCTTTTTATCAATTAATACTTGAAGACTCATATGCACGCACGACCCCATACAAACATATTAGTACATTAGTGAGATTATCCACCCAAAAATACTAAACACATTCAAAAAAATTAATTTTTAAACCTCTGATTTAAAAGAAAAAAAAAAATTAAAGTGTGTTTAGTATTTTATGGGGTGTGAATAACCTCACCCTTAATACATTACATAAACACAATGAATTCGATTTATCTAATAATTGTACGTCCACTGTCCACTGCTTTGTATAATTGTACGTAGATTCAGAATCAGATAACTATAATTCTCTACCTTTCTCATTCCTAAATATTTTTTTTCAACTACCCAAATTTTAATGCTAAATCATACATTTATTTCGTTTAATTGAGCGCTCTAGAGGCAATGCCATATTATTTGTTATTTTAATCAACATTTAAATTATTTTTTTGTTTCATATTGAAATATAAAAATGTAAGAAGTCATCTGTGAGTAAAAAATTTCTAATCGAAGTCATTGTAAATGGCCAAATATTTAACAAGTTTAGGTTGCAGAATCAGCTCGGAAATTGTTTAGTTGAAGTTGAGAAGATTGAAATAATCAAGTTTGTCAAGTGCTTTGAGAAATGAAATGACCAAACCTTAACGAATTTAGGGAACCAAACACATCTTTATAGCCAAGTTTAAAAATCAAAATATTTTAAAGGAGTGTAATTACACAACAAATCACCATCTTTAATATTTTTTCATACACAACATGATATCTCAATTTTATCACACACAAATCAACACCTTTAGTTTTTTAACAATTCAACATGTAATCAGGTATTCGTACTTCAATTGCTAATCTGAAGCCCAAAATTCAAAACCAAGTCAATTTTTCATATTTCGAGCTCCAAATTAACAATTAGAATCCAATAATGCCCGATCTTGTATTGAATGTTAAAAAATTGAAAGTGATGATCTGTGATGATAAAATCGAAATATCATTAACTGTAATGATTTATCATGTAATTAACTCTATCAAAAATGACCAAAAGTAATTGCCATAAGGCATTTTACCTTTACTCTCCAGACTCGTATACCATTCTACTTTTCTCATCTTCTCTTATCCTTTATATAAGGAAAGATAAAAGAATCTAATGTGCAGAAGAAAGGATATCCCTTAATATGTTGTAACCATTAATAGAATGGGTTAGTTGAGAAATAGGTAAAATGAGAAAAAGTTAGAGAAGGAGCAAATGAAATGAAAATAATAGGCAGAATAGGATGATGATATCTATAATAATACCAAAAGTTTGATGAAATAGAGAAACATTATGAGGAGGATCTCTGCTGATACTGCACATCATTCATACATGCTACACCCGGTGTAAATATCTAAGCTCGATTCGACAACGAATGACATAACAGAAATCAGCGAGCTAATTGAAGCCATTCTACCTGTTAAAAGTAAACGGAACGACTATTAATCATCTGGTGAATCTTGATTCATCCATCACACATGTAAATCATGAAAGATGTCGTTAGTAAAACGACTTTCATGCAAACCAGTAGCTCCACATTACAAAATGGGCAACATAGAGTTCAAATATGGATCTAAAACCATGTAAAAACATATATGAACCGAAAATCATGCTTTTGAATAACACCACATTCAATCAAGAAAGCCTGATGATCTAATCCAAAAGAAGTACAACAAGTCCATTGTGAAACAGGATTTCATTAGCCTGCCCCATGACAAATCATCTTACAACTTATCTTTATGGTCCAACAGAAAACCAAATAAGAACAAACTTTTCTAATGAAATAAGAGTTTTAGCCATTCTAAGATACAAGTGAAAAATTGGTAAACATATGGAAAAGAATTTTCAATGAAAGATAATAGCCCTAAAAGGATAAACCAACAACTTTTCAAAACCTGATGCTAGGGGTAGGCTACATTCTAGTACCAAGCACCATATTACATTTCTTAACAGTACAAACTAGCTTTCGACATATTGTAGACCATCCCATTCAACAAGCTATAAGCAGAACATCAAAACGTATTCAGGCAGAAATCCATTCCCCTCCCTCACAGACACGTAAATTACAATCAAAATTACAAGCACCATCATAAACTGAGGTAAATTAACCAAGTCAATAAAAAACAATGAACTCAACAAGAATCTCTCCCACTAACACCGAAACATCAAACCAAACATTAACTCTCCATACCAAGCTCATCATCATAATCACATCTTCAAGGAAATTAAAGACTTATGACCAGCTATTAAGTTGTTGGAACCATATTAAATGTCAAGAAAAATAATTAAAAAACAGGGAGTATGCTCAAAGTGTAACCCCAAGTTCCAAAGTATATCTCCCTCTAAAAATGAAGTTCTAGCCGTTTTTATGTTTCCCTCAAGAAAATACATCTTTCAAAACCATAAATTGGATCTTAAAAACATTTGGGGTTGGGAGCTGGCCTTAGTACAAGAGGTGGGCCTCAAAAACACAAAAAAAGGCGCTGAGGGCGTGCGCCCATGAACGACACGTGTCTCTTTCTGGTAGAGGCTCTACAGCCTGTGCCGCATGTGCCTCATGCGTTGGGCATGCCTCAACCATGGGCCCCACCCTTTTAGCACTGATAGTACTAATTTGGTCATGTCTTCATGTTCTATTGAGCTTTTACCATTTTTGCTATTCCCAAAGGGGAAGCCTTTTTTCTGAACTGAACTAGCAGACATGTCCTTAAGCCAAACAGAAACACTAGAAATGGGATCGAAACCCAATTCAGTTTTCTCATGAATAGTATGGTGTGAACAAGTTAAAGCAAAAAAATGCATACACCAAAAGCAGATTTAACCATGTAATGCAACTATTCAAGAAACCACAATAATGACCTTCAAGCAGACAATGAAGTATCAGAAACCTCTGTCTGCCATGAACCGAAAGGGAACTTCTGTAGTAAAGTTACTCATCTAAACAAATAATCCGCTTCTATTCTATTTTAGATACAAGATCACATTCTCTCTTTTACACCACAATTGCACTAGCGGACACATATTTACCTACCAGCGAACAATAAGAGAACCGTTACTGTGTTACCTTCCTCAATAGTTCATGCTTTTACTTGACGCATTAATTTGGTTCATTGATTGATGGAAATATGGGTATGCAACAATGAACAAAACAAAGCCATACAAAGTCCCTGAATACAAATTTTATAATGACACAACCAAATGAAATACTGTCACTAGACACACTAGTCATATTTTCAGATTCCAATTGGACACTTTCCGTGCTTATTCCCAAAGTAGAAGGTCCTATACCCAACATATGATAATCAATCGCTGAAATAGTTGACATTTTCCTAATACAAACAAAAACAATAGTATGATTAGGGTGAGTTAAAATAAGCACACATCTAAAGCAGGTTTAAAGTGGAACAATTCCAAGAAACCTAAAATGGCCTTTCAAGTTTCAAGTAGCATGGACATTAGCTGCCATGAGCCGAGATGAAACTTTTGAAGCAACATATTAGTTACTACATATACTCCTTTCTTATCTTGCAAATATCTAGTTTCTCTTTTTCATACAAGATTACAGTTTAATTGCACTAGTGGACACGTGTTTACCTACTAGCGACCATTCCTTAATAACTCATCCGTTCCCCCTTGAAGCAATAGTTGCATGCATCGGTTGATGCAACCACGTGCCATGCAACGATGAATGGAACAAAGCCATAAAATGAAAATCCTTGACTACAAACTTTGTAATGACAGAACAGAGTTGACATACAATGAGAAGAAGATAACTAATTTCTTACAGGATAAAATCAAACCTAAATAGAAAATACCCATATCAGCATGCAAACATTTGATCTCAGTTTCATCTTCTTCTATTAGTTGAAATCAAGAGGTCTACTTTTTGTGGTATCTTTTCAAATGCACCATACAAATCATTTAAATTGCCTCCTCTTCTCTCAAACCAGAGGGAAATATCATTACAAACAAAACTTGAGCACAAACAATCACATAATACTACAAATGGACAAAGCTCAATTCTTTGAACAGAAGATACAATTAACTAACAATTTAAAAAATGAAGAACATAGAAAGTTTAAGCTGTACACCAAAATAGGTTATTCTATGAAATCACTCCTGTATATCAAAATACAGAACCAAATTAGAGTCACCCTGTTCAACACCAGATAGAGAAAAAGAAACATCCAAACAAAAAGCACCTATTCATTCATGTAACCAAAAAATGAAAAACTCATCAGTTCACCTCAAATCCCTACGCGGCACTGCTGCTGGCCGCTAGTTAACTGACCGGATCGCCCGTTGGTCGGCAATCCAACAACCAAATCTCCACAAAACACCTTCAGAAACCTCCTCCTAGTCCTCCAAGCCTTGGCCTCAAACCTAACCCTAGAAAGCATCCTCAAATTGAATTCCACATTGCCACTCTTTCCCCTCTCACCATTAATCCCATCCAGCACCTCCTTATCCACAAAACTCCCAGCCGCTGCAAAGTTGGCCATGAAAGAGGTCTCGTTCTTCGTGTCCTGCGAGAACGGAGGAACAGTGGTGTCGGAGAGGGAATCAGATTTGTAGTAAATGACGGCCTCGATGTGATCGTAGACGAGGGTCATTTTCTTGTTAGGGTTTCGGGCGGTGAGTCGGATTTGGGAAGTGAAAGAGATGAGGGAGTTGTTGCCGAGTGAGAAATTGGAGACGGAGAACGAGTCGACTTGGAACTCGGGGAGCTGGGGGCGGAGAACGAGCCAGACGATGAAGGTGATGGTGCCGAAGATGACGACGAGGCCGATGACGAAGGCGAAGATGCGGCGGATGCAGGTGGCGCGGCGGACGGAGTCGGGATCGTAGTTGTGGTAATTGGGGGCCTGGTAGGGGTTGTTCTGGTAATAGTAAGCGTTGGGGGGGTGGGGGGCGGCGTAGGGGTAGGCGGTGGCGGAGGGCGGTGGATTGGTGGCGGAGTAGCCGTTGGGTTGGGGGTTTGGGGCGGGATAGCCTGTTACGGGTCTATTGGGGTCTTCCATCAGCACCGGATATCTCGGTGGCGCGTGAGCTCACTGCAGGTCCGCACAGAGAATCAGATGTCGCACGCACTCAGTGTGTTTGAGCGTTTTATTTTAAGAGAGAGAAAGTCGGTG
The DNA here is from genome assembly GCA_954870855.1 of Scutellaria minor. Classification (NCBI taxonomy): domain Eukaryota; kingdom Viridiplantae; phylum Streptophyta; class Magnoliopsida; order Lamiales; family Lamiaceae; genus Scutellaria; species Scutellaria minor. The sequence continues at coordinate 11,415,887 of OX940729.1, forward strand.
AGAGAGAAGAGAGAGAGAGAGAGAGAGACTGGTTTCTCTGGGTGATGTTGGAATCTTTAATCTTTACCTTATTGCAACATTTATTCCTATTCTCATTTCTGATCGAGACTTTGATATTTTTATCTTTTATTCGTTTAATTTTTATGAATTAGTCTTGTTTTATGTTTTATTATGTAAAGATTATTTATGAAAAGAGTATTTAATTGTAAAACTAAAATATGTATGGAATGAATGTAATTATCAATAATTATAAATGTCAAGAGGATTGAAATTCTTATAGTTTGTTTTAGAAAAAAAAATTTAATTATTTCCCTAAAGAAAGGAATATATATTTAATTATTAAAATTAATTTTGTAATCTTCCTAAAAAGGTCGATAACATCAGATCACGTATAGATAACATCGTCATAAAGAATTTTATTATTGTTAATCCAAACGCGTTTTTATTATTACGAGAAGACAATTCTCAGAATAATTCTAGAAAATAATTTCAAATTATTTTAACATAATAAAGATATAAAATATGTATAAGTCTAATCCAAAATTTTGAAACAATTTGTTATTTTGATCACTCATTGGAAAGGCCATCAACTCAATCATGATTTGAGTAATTTGATGCAAATTTGGCTAAATAATCTGAATTCGCATCAGTTTCAATATGCCTTAATTAATTTGAAGGGTATCATTATCAAAATATATAAAGAGATTTAGTAGTTTTATGCAAACAAATGTAGGTATGTACAAAGACATATACATTTAATTTAAAAAGGTAAACAGAGTGTTAACAATATTATATCCAATTATTCATAAAATTTAATATAAAAATTTATATAAAGCAGTTTCGCAAACATAAATTTATGAAAAGGATGTCGCGAAATCCACTGTGTATGAATCGAATTCATATTTAAAAGTCATAATTTATTATGTGGTTTATAAATTATGAATTGATGTATCTTATAGAGACTTACTATGACAAAAAAATATACTTAAAATAAATATAAATTGTAGTCAAATTGATGATGAAATATGGTCTATATAGTGACTTCTTACCGTAGTTGTCCACATGACATAACTCTCACACACACACATATCTTGATTGTATGACTTTGAATTATTTCCTAATTAATTTCAAATGTAGGTGGGATTTCTTATGTGGGTTGACCTATATTACCTCAATAGACCTCTTTCATTTGAAAAATAGTCGAGATTATTAGCACATGTATTTATTTGTGAGGTCAAACCCAACACTCCTACAATTGGACCCTTTTGCCCTTATGGAACCAAAGTCATAATTCAAGTGCCACTTTGACTTTTGATGAAACAAATTAAGAAATGTAATTGAATCTATTGTTCTAAAAATGCTTTGTAATTTTGTAAGATAGAATTAGAATTAGGTGAATATAGGAAGTTAAAGCTACACGAGGCGATGACATTATAAAGAAAGTGATTAGACTTGGGAAGATGTCACAACAAGACCATTATGACATTTCAATATCTATCTTCATTAATTTTAGAGATATCAGAATCATCTTTGGAATTCAGAAAATAATTAGTAGAGATAAATTGCAGCCATGCAACCGAGTGTCAAAAGCAATGTGATGTGAGCTGTGACACACTCTAAAAAATATATATATTGACACATTACTTGTTTTATTGAAAATATATCAAAAATAGAGAAAAACATTGTTCTACGTATTAAATAAAAAGAAATTATGCCTCCAACGGATAAAAAAAATTCATCTATAAAAAGAGTATTAAATGTACTTATTTGGAGAGATACTTAGACAATCACTCAACATTAGCATGAGCTATTTAGAGCTAGGAAAGTTCTGAAATATTCTTTTTAAGTCACTAATCTGCACAAATATAGCATAGATTAAAGCAAGGTCTACTTCAACTTGAAGAAAATATCAACAATAATTCTTAATGAGGGTTCATGGGTCTTATCTAAAGAAACAAAGTTTCTACAGGAAATAGTTTTATTTGAAAACAAAAACATTTATACACCCGCTGTACAATTTTAAAATTGCGTTGTCGCCTCCCATGTGCAGCCACGCGCCTACACGCGTTCCAAGGTCATGCACAAATTCATCCAGATTCGATCACAAATGTTATACATTTATGTAGTATTAGACATACTTTTATATAGTGTTAAACATACTTTTATGTTATATTAGCCTTTTAAATTTTTACATGTACCTTAACATATTTTCAGACAATTATTAATATCTTTCATACGTTTTAGTTATATTAGTCATACATTTATTTATGTTAGTCATACCTTTTAATTATGTTAGTTGTACCTTTATATATTACATAAATGTATGTTTATGTTGATATAAATGTATAAATAATATCACATAAATGTATGAGTAATATCACATAAAATAAACATATACAGCTTGTGCCGAAATTAGGGTTTAGGGTTTACGGTTAAAGTATTACATAAATGTATGATATTTGTATATAAATGTATGACTAATATAACATAAATGTATGACTAACATAGTATGAAGGCCAACGAATTTTTTTTAAAGTTAAAGTATTGCACTAAGGGTATGAAATCTGGACATAAGGGTATGATTAATATAATATAAAGATATAACTAATATAATATAAATGTATGACTAATATAACATAAAGGTCAGGGCAAATATAGCATAGATTAAAGCAAGGTCTCCATCAACTTGAAGAAAATATCAACAATTATTCTTAATGAGGGTTCATGGGTCTTCTCAAAAAAAACAAAGTTTCTTCAAGAAATAGTTTTATTTGAATGGTAATTGAGTTGAGCTATATGTATGAAGAACTAACTCAAAAAAGACAATATCAAGTAGTAGACTTGGTTGTACACTTCTTAGTTTTGTATCGAGGAGCTATACTAACATTATTTTTATGGTATTACATTAGTGTTTACTCTTATCATATTTATATAGTTTTCATCACAAACATAACATGATGATTACACGATTTGACGTCATTAATTCTAACACTCAAACATTATGAAATTGTTAGAAGTTGAGATTTAAGGGCTAGTTTGGTTCGTGGGGTGGGTTTGTTTAGGTGGGTTGGGAATTGTGAGCTTTTACTATTCATTGAAGATAAAATAACACTTTTTGAGTGTTTGGTATATAGATTTTGGGATAGGTTTGAATTAAATTTTGTGTTTGTTATGAATGATTATGGGTTTCGAAAAGTGGGTTTAATTTAAATTTCGTGTTTGCTTAATTGGTTAAGATTGATAAACTAAATTGAAAAGACTATTTTACCCCTAAACTTAAAAAAAATGAGAAAATAACAATTCAATTAAAATCCTTTGGCATAATTAAAATAATGTTATTTGACTTGTATAAATCTTTAATTTAAAAAATTAAACCAAACCTCTTGCAACAAAATACCCTTCTTCCCCGCAACTTCACAACTTCATATCTTCACAGTGTTCTTCGATAGGGAAATCTCACTCAATGAATGCTACTGTATGAACGTCCACTTCGAACTAGCCCACCATCAACACTTGTGGATCTAGCCATGGGTTATACGATTCGGCTTAAAAAATACGTATTTGAGAACGATTACAGCAAGGGGCAAATTAGATTTCGGGACGGGATTGAAGTGGTTTGGTAGTCTCGTTTTGTCATATTCAACAATGTCGAGCAGGTATGGCGATTCGATTTGTTTTTGTTTTGAAATTTTGTGGAGTCGAGTGAATGAATTTGGATAATACCCTTCTTGCTATATGTTTGCAGAAATTTTAGTTTACTGTGCGAATTCCAAGTCTAAATCATTGAAGTTCATTACCATATTATCAAAGAGCGTTGATTGTTTCTTATAGCCAAAGTTGATCAATTCGTGTAGTTGTGGGATGGTGGTTTTAGTTGCACGTAGTTTGGGTACGTAAATTTCAATTTCTAAGCATGCATGAAATAATTTTTGGAATGATTCAGCATTCTGTCAATGCCATGTGAGCGATCATTTATAATAGCGGTTATTATTTTATTTATTAATTTATTTTTGTATTTTCCACTTCTTTTACTTATATTATATTGATACTCGGTAATCATACATTTTATATTTTTATTATGTATTTCAATATAATTATCATACACCACATATTTAAAGTTTCTCAAGCTTTTACATGTTCAGCCACTCAACCTTCTAGGAGCAGTCTACAACAGCAAATGAGCTTTCAGAGATCAAGACTGCTTCTCACCAGTTGAAGAATCATTTTCTTTTAACCATTGTGCTGTGTGTGCTAGGTTGTTTTATTTGGTGTACTTAGTTGATAGGATTATATCCTTGTTAAGTTTATTAGTCTTGTGTAGGCTAATATTTCCCTGTGTGGGTGTAGACCTAGGAATCTAGGATTCTTGTAGGTATAACTTGTTTTGGAAGAGGTTTGTAAAGACGAGTTTTGTAAATCAAACTGACCATAACAAAGTTCCTCCTCAGTGAAGGAGTAGAGTGGACGTAGAAGGATTACACCACCTTCGAACCACTATAAGCCATAAGTGTTTACTGCTTATCTTATTTGCTGCATTATCTTTATAGCATATCTATCCTGCTGCATCTACCATAAGCATTCTGTTAAACGTATTGTGTAAAATCATATTTGGAAAAAGAAAACGGTTTTTCATCAGAAACTCTATCAAGTTTATTCTGCTGCATTACTTTCTGATAACCGGAACAGCAACCTGATCTCGCCTAGGGCCAGGTTACTGACTCGAGACAGGATATTGTCCTCCCCAGTGAGACAGAAATCTGCTCATCAGTTATATGTTTTGAAAAGTTTGAAAAATCGATAGAGGTTCATTCACCACCCCTCTGAACCTCTGACCACTTGGGACCCAACAAATTGAAAGTTGAGATAAATTCCCACATAAAAAATACACATATGCTAGATATAAACTTTCATACTCGGTCTTAGTTGATACATTACATTATCATCGAATTACTTGTTATCATAAAATACAAGTGAGTTTAGGAATTTCTATTATTCCACATTTGCATAACTATGTTATCTCTCCATGAATTCCAACCCGGTGTAGACTCAACTTGGTCAATGTAGTCTATGTCTGGAGGAGGCTCCCACTTAGGATCACTAGCAATGTCGGGCACGTCACTCTCAATTAGGTCGATAGTTGCATTGGTACGTATGAAGTTATAAAGTAAACAACAGGCAAGGATTATATGATTTTGTATTATGATAGGATAATATGAATTGCTCCTAAGGATACCCCAACGTCGTTTTAAAATTCCGAAGGACCGCTCAATGACGTTACGGGCTCTAGCATGCATCAAGTTAAAATATTCTTGGAAAGTTTGAGGTGTTTGGGATGCATGATTCCATTCCTGCAAATGGTATCTTACACCCCTATAAGGTGCAAGAAACTCATCCCCATTTGTGTATCCTCCATCACACAAATAGTAATTGTCTGTCATAGACAAATAAAAAAATGGGGATGAGTGGATGGTCCCGACAAACGCAAATTTGTTGGGACCAATGCTAATCCAATGATGAATATAGAGCAATGTAAACGGGGTTCAAGTTGAAATAAATTTATTCAATCTACCTATTGGGACTTTCAATCCATCTGATCGGGAGATTGCATCGCGCAAAACCTAGCCATCGGCTACTGATCTCTCCTATCCAACCAACATGTAGATATAGTTCATGTTACAGTTGCAAACCCCCAAGACATTTACGGAAACAAATCCTTTTCGGTTCCTATATCTTGGTTTTTCAGTGATGACCATGCGTACAAGGATGTAGGTGCCGTCCAAAGCACCTAAACAACCCTATAGTGTGAAGAAATATATTGAGGGGAACATATTAATGTTAATTATAGAACATCATTACGTTTTAGTCTTATTAAAATTTAATACAAAGACATGAATCGAATTAGAATCTTTGTAGATTTATATTACCTTAAAAGGGTTCCAACGATCAGTGGATTAATCGTCTTCAATAGGTTTGGGTTGGACGAGAAGAACAGTGTGTAGGCTTAACAGACACTTGAGGACTAAATTGAAGTGCTTGCTAACTGTGTATCCACTTCTACTGAAATCATACTTAACGACTATTTTTTTTGTGATGTGCAAGAATTGAAAGAAACATTGCTACAATTTCAGGTATTGATAGATGTCTAGTTGGTCGAAGACCCCCAAGGTTTTCTAAAAGATAACATAACCGACTAAAGGTATCACGGCTCATTCGGAGATGGTTGTAGCAAGTCTCATCGCTTAAGAGGGTCAGGTTACGAACGTGGTCTAACTGATGGGTTATCTTCGTTGACAAAGTGTATTTTTTGGATTGACTACTATTGGTCCATCTCATCCTATTTGAACGATGAAACCGCAAGTAGAGCAAAGCCATGATCATCAAAAATATCTTGAATGAAATCTCAATTGCTTCTACCCCACAACTAATAACCTCAAGCTCTGCGTATTCATCCATTTCTAAGAGTCTATTAAAAAAACAAGGATGGAAAAATTGTCATTGCATAGTTAAATAGAATAGAAATTGTAGATAACATGTTTTTATTAATCGGAAATGAATTGGTATTACTCAGTAAGACTGATGGGAACATGATAGCTATCAATTGTATTCGTTAATCATAAATATAAGTGGTTTCGGGACTGGGACAAGACTGCTGGTAATAAGTTTCCATAAGTTTGGGAATGTGTTTAGTTCAAGATAGTTGTTAATTAGCACTTATTTGTATTCCTTTTACTATGTCTCCTATTCAGGCAGCTTCAAAGATGATTGTATATTGTGGGATTATATGTGTCACGCCCCAAAATCTTTCACTTAAAAATATCAGAGTTTTTCTTTTTGGGCGTGAAGAAAGAAAGGGGGAGAAGGCGAGCATGATATAAAATAGAAAGAAAAGAGAGAGGATAAGAAGAGATACACTTAGAACATCGGGTTCATCCGATAAAAAGGAGTTTAAAACATTACGCAGCGGAAATACATCAGGATCCTTACAAAGAAGGAGAAATACAATTAACATTTTACAAAACGTGGAACATTTTTCAACATAGCTTTAAAAACAAAACCGGACAAAGGACACAGCCGATAGGGCACCCCTCTCTCTACGCGTCAAGATTCTCTTCTTCTCTTGTAGTGTGAGTACAGATTAAGGGGTGAGTGCGTTGAATACACTCGTGAGGATACTTTCCAAGTTTTAAATTATTAAACATATACAATAGCTTAGCAATTAAACACGTCACCTAATATACGCAACATATAACTCGGTTCGGTAGCGGACATACAACCCATGACTCACAAAGAACTCGCAGCCCAATGGACACTAAGCCCAAAGGATACTCCACCGACTCACTACTGGACCCGCAGCCCAAGGACACACAACCCACTGGACACTCTGTCAACTCACTACTAGACACGCAGCCCAAGGACACGCAGCCCACTGGACACTCTGTCGACTCACTACTGGACCCGCAACCCAAGGACACTAAGCCCACTGGACACTCTGGCCAACTCTATCGCACCATCGTAAGATACACAGTATATCAACACAACACGTAGAGTTCAACAATTCACACATTAAATAGGAAAAACAGTAAACACATAGAGTTTAGAAGTTACCCCCACCTCGTTCGGTGGTTACCACGTGATCAACGAGTACCGACGGATCAGATATTACAAGCGAGTACCAAAGGATCCGATATCACAAGGCTCAACTCCACAAGTAGCCTACACAAGTTATGACATATCTTAGATCCTTAATAATTATAATTAAAGCTGTAAAAACTCCCGGTGGAAAAACGTTCGTTAACTACGCGACAGATCGAGTTGAAAAAACGACAGTGGATATCCAATCCAATAAGCTGAGGTGATAGAGAATGAAATAAGGATCGCAACACAAAAAGAATGAGCTCAATCGGAGTTAAAACGAGCTCAAACGGAGCATTTTAAGTTTAGGGGTAAAATGGTAATTTTGGTCAAAGGGTTGACTTTGACCAGACCCATGGATCCCGATCAACGACGTCTCATCATCGACAACTCGATCCGGATAAACGATGGAAAGAAAATGAGGTTCGGATCGAAAACACGGTGGGCACCCGATGGCCGAGAAAACACGGTCGGCACCCGATGGGCGCGCACGGTGCGCGCGGCTTCCCGACACCCGACGGCTGCCGAGTTTTCTCGGCAGCTGCTGCACCCGGCGCACACCTGGTCGAGTTTTCTCGGCCAGGACCTTCCCAGCTTTCCCGACGGTGGCCTGCTCGAGCAGGCCACTTCCCGGCGTCGCCCGACGCGGCGGCGCCGCCTTCAGCCACCACCACCTACCTCGCCGGATACCTCGCATCGCCGGCTACCACCTCCGGCCATTCATAAATGGATTCCGGCATGAATAGTGCCCGGAAAATACGCCGCAAAATCCTTCGATACACTGTTTTTTCCAGATTTTCAACTCTAACCAAAACTCCGGCCGACGACTTCCTGTCGCCGGCGACCACCCCCAGCTCCTCCGCCGGCGACTCCCCGTCGCCGTCAACCTTTCCCGGCCAGCCCAACACCCTTATAGATACATATACACCCATACGCATACACACACTATCACACGGTTAAACACACACACATATCCAATAGCTTGGCCGGCGGCCACCACCAGCTCACTCTCTGAACACCGGCCGGCGACTCCCGGTCGCCGGTAGCCCCCCAAACCCAGCCACCAACTCCGGCAGCTTCACTATCACACACACGCATGCATATATGTAAACACACACACACTGTCAACTCTTGGCCGGCGACTTCCAGTCGCCGGCCACCCTCCCCACGGCCTCGCCGGCGACCTCCCGTCGCCGGTCACCAGTTCACACACGGCGGCGCCACCATGCGCCGCCCCAACAGTGAGCACAACACACACACACCATGCGATACACATATATATACTCCATTGTCCGTCTCCGGCGCCGCCACCCACGGCGGCTTCGGCCCTCCAGCATCGGCCCCTTACCTCCGGCGTCCTCCGGCAGCTTCTCCGGCGCGGTGGAGAGAGAACAACAGAGGAGAGAGAAAGGGTGATCAAGGGTTAGGGTTTAGGGTTTCAAGGCTGTTTTTCACCGTTTTCCGGCGAACGAAAACTCAGAATTGAATTCCGATACCTATTCTAGAATCATCTTGTCGAGACGAACGTCGTGTGCAAAAATCATCCGATTCCGACAACTTTGGATTTTCCGGCCACCGGCCGGCGGCGCTGCACCGGCGGTGGCCCGCCGGAGACAGAATCCCAGAAAAAGAGAGAGAGGAGAGAGGGACTTACTCGTTTTCGTCGCTTTCGGCTCGTTCGGAGAAACGGTGAAAAATGAATCGGAGGAGCCCCTATTTATAGAATTCCAGAATTCACTATTCATCCAAAATATTCAAACACTATTCATCGGTTGACTTTTCTGATGTTACTATTCACGTAAATATCTTCGTTTCCATTCTCCGTAAATATCTTCCGAAACTTCCGATTTTGCCCTTTCCGTCGTTATTCGAGCTACGGGTCTCCGATTGACCTCTAGTTCGTTTCTATTTTCTCGTCTTTCCAAAGAGCATCTTATGGTATGAAAATATTCTATATACCATGTCCATGAAAATTATCCGTCTAAGTCACGCGTTAAACATGTATCTGAAACGCACGTAATTATTTTAGACAGCCAAAATATACACACGTAATTATTAAGTCGTACGTTAAAATATTTAATTAATAAATTATGCTCGTTTTGATCCGAGGCGCTATAATATGCTTGTTTAATGATATGTTTTTGGGGCATTGGATGAAAACCTAAAGGATGAATGTTTATTGACTAGTTGGGGGAAAGATATAGGGAATATTGTTTGCTAAAAGTATGTTGTTAATAAAACCATTTCTAATATGAATCCACAAAACCTGTGATTGTGCAGGATTATTTATCGCACTGTCGAGTAAATTAAAATAGTCAACTTCTAACAAGTGTTTGCAGGATTATTGCCTCTCCTACCCGACAGGTACATACACATTACTACCGTGTAAATAATAAATTTTAAATGTCAAATAACATGCATCATGTACAGGTTTGTTCAACATCCGTTTGAATTAAGCATGCACAAAATGAACTTAAATGACCTCATCCAGTTAGGATCTCCTAATCTAGTAGGATTATTTAGACCGTTTACTTGCAACCATTTTATAATCGTACAATTGTACGAAGAATCCAGTTAGGATCTCCTAAAACTACAGCAAATACCCAAGCCTAATTGAATGATTACACATTCATCTATGCAAAACATAAAAGCCGCACTAAAATAGGGTAAAGTTAGAAGAGATAACACCAACCTGAATGAGCAAGCAAAGGTTAGCGATATCACCAATTTAAACAAAGATGAGCTTCCAAGTAGGCCCCAAGCTGTAGACAAATCAGATTTCACACTTAAAATTCTTCGCTAGTGTATTTTTGGGAATAAGTATATATAAGTATGTATATCAATATATATACATCCACGATGCGATAACCAACATGAGCAGTTATGATACAAGAAACACTGGTGTCGACATATTTCTTATCTGACAAAATTCATAAAAGCACATATAAATTGCATATTCTGAAACCAAAAGCAGAATAGTTAAAAAGCTGCCCAATTCATTTAACTTGCAGGCAGTATATTTATCGTACTTTTGATTAAATTAAAATAGTCAACTTCTAACAAGTGTTTGCAGGATTATTGTCTCCCCTACCCGACAGGTACATACACATTACTACCGTGTAAATAAGAAATTTTAAATGCCAAATAACATGCATCAAGTACAGGTTTGTTCAACATCAGTTTGAATTAAGCATGCACAAAATGAACTTAAATGACCTCATCCAGTTAGGATCTCCTAACCTAGTAGGATTATTTAGACCGTTTACTTGCAACCATTTTATAATCATACAATTATACGAAGCATCCAGTTAGGATCTCTTAAAACTATAGCAAATACCCAAGCCATAATTGAATGATTTCACATTCATCTATGCAAAGCATAAAAGCCGCACTAAAATAGGGTAAAGTTAGAAAAGATAACACCAACCTGAATAGGCACGCAAAGGACATTGATATCACCAATTTAAACAAAGACGAGCTTTCAAGTAGGCCCCAAGTTGTAGACAAGTCAGATTTCACACTTAAAATTCTTCGCTCGTGTATTTTTGGGAATAAGTATATATAAGTATGTATATCAATATATATACATCCACGATGCAATAACCAACATGAGCAGTTATGATACAAGTAACACTGGCCTTGACATATTTCTTATTTGACAAAATCCATAAAAGCACATATAAATTGCATATTCTAAAACCAAAAGCAGAATAGATAAAAAGCTGCACAATTCATTTAACTTGCAGGCAGTATATAAATATAGTCTCGTAATAGTGTTTAAATAGACAACAATGATCACATTTAATTTAATTGCTAGTGACTTAGCAAAGAAATCACTGTTTCGTGCACTTATCCCAACTTTCAGCAACATAAACAGTGTATTTTATGAATTCATTACCCCTAATTTACCACTTAAGCAACTCAAAATTGTCAAAGTTAAATTGAGAATTTTTTCAATTTTTAGAAAACCCCCAATTCACCCGTTATTTTGTATACGAACTCTATAATTTATATATATATATACATATCAACAAAATCTGTCTCATATCAATGAATTGCATTTCTTTCATTCAAACTAACCCAGCACTCGATTTTAAGTTTTCATGTAGATGAATCACATATGAAGGGTAGTATAACAGTGTAAAGAATAAGCACAAAAAGTATATACCTTGATATCAAGCACCTGAATGACAATCTCAAACAAAAGACAACCTGTTAAGGATTGGACATGGAGAGTGCTGCTTCAGCATTCTTTAACAGATACAAATAAGAGTGAACTGCCAACAAATATAACTTCAAAGACATGCTTGACTGAAGTGAATACCACATGAATACATTGTAACATGTGTCAGTTGCCGAAACACAGTGTCCAAACTACATGAATAAGCAACCAACCGCAGACCATTGAATTCCATCAAAAGATCAGATTCACACAAAATGAAAATAATGTATGAATGGAAACGAAAATATCCAATCGAGTATACCAAAGAAAATCTTCAACTCACTCTCACCATCTTAAATCCCAATTTCAGCCAATAAATGTCCTCCCCCCACCATCAACACTTTTGGCACGCAACATTAATTCAACAAAATGTTTAGCACTATATCCACACACAAACAGAATGTGCAGATATACCTCACCCCAACTGGATATAGAAGCAAGCACATATCTGTACTGAAGACGAAATACTCATACCTGATGAAAGTTTTGTTGTTGGAGATTAATATCTTTGTTCGAATCAAATTTTCCTCTCCATTGCAGTGGTTGTTCAGATTGGAGTTGAATGAGTGGTGGTCGCCGCCGATCTGCTTTTCCAGGGAGTCTTGGGTGTTGGAGATCTAGCCGGAGATGACGAAAATTGTTCGAAAGCAGTAGGAGCCTTGCATCGGTGTCGATTGGAATGTTGCTCTTTGTCAGTGGTTGCTCGAAATCGCGATCGCTCAATGTTGATGCTCGAAACAGCTAGGGTTTGAACAATTAGGGGAGAGGGGTTACGCCAAGTCTTTATATGTAATGGCACTTTGGAGGTTTTAGAAAGCCTAAGGGCACAAAGGTCATCTGTATTGAAAAAGCAAGGGCAGTTTGGTCTAAATTTTTTAGCACTGTTGGGCTAGGTTTTAACCCACCAAAAAGGGTGGGTTTATAAACCCACAAATAAGCAACCATAAACCCGTCAATTAGGCGTGGGCCGAGGAAAAATTGACCCGGGCTAAAAAAAAAATTCGGGCTTGAAACCCAGTTACCAAACGCTGGTTTAGGTTGATTTATAAACCCAAACCAACCTAAACCAGCGAACCAAACTAGCCCTAAGTATATAACCCATCCTAAATAGGACAAATTTGTTGCATCATCGGATATTAATGAAATCGAATGCAACAACACTCATTTGATTCAGTGGAGAGATATGTATTAAAATTCAGCTGCATTGATTAAAATATATGAAAAAGTTAAAGTTGCCACTATAAGTTAAAGTCGCTACTGTCAGTGGCGACATTAATTAAGAAACATAAAGTCGATGAAAGTCTGACAACACATCTCTATCGATAGCATTTTCACCTATTATGAAAAAACCACTCATATATATACATATTCATATAATATATCATATTTTGTTAATTTTCTCAGAAACACTATAGACAGTTTTTTTTTAAGAAAAATAAAAATAAAACCCCAAAATAATTAAGCAAAAATTTGTTGCGTACAAACTGTCAAAACTGCTTTAGAAAAACAATCAGAAGTGAGAATTAAGTACCTAGAATTCGTTGCAAAAAGCCCCTCAGTTTATATTGGGAAATTTTAATTGCAAATTCATGAAAAAAAAAATAAAAAACTTATTCAAATTGCATTATTAATTTTATGTCTTATAATACATCCACCCTCTTTTTCTTGAAAGACTTATTTCAAAGAAAAAAAACATACACATGTTTCCAAGTGTAACTCCTGCATGTATTTCTGATCCTTTAAAGCAGGAAGCTAATAAGATGTTCATCATCCAATCATCAATTTTCTTACAACAATTACTGGAGAAACTTGGATAAGACAACAGTAAAGCTTAAGGTTCCCAGAAATCACTGATCATACAGATCAATAAGCAACAAGATGGTGCAAAAAAATATTGAGTACAACATTATTCTTGATAAGAGAGTTACAACATTATATACATGTGCTGCACTGAGAACAATGAAAAAATGAAGAGACAAAAGGGTATAATGATGAAGTGAAAAAAGGTTCTGAACTATTTATGTAAACCTCAACTAATGAGCAAGAAAAGGAAGAACAGATACCGGCATTCACAAATTGCGTCCGCCCTCTTCTAGCATCATTCCTTTGAGACTTTTAGCTAGCCATATTGCAGTATCTCTTGGAGATACCTTTTCTTTTCCAAAAGGTTTCAGAACAACCGAGAGTTCTTCTAGCCGATTATGCTGAAGCAAATCGGCTGATAGTTCTAGTAGTCCTTCAAGTGCCTCTGCTCTTTGTCTGAAAGAATTGACATCTAAGGTTTCCTTTGCTGGCTGCGCTTCTTCCTGTCCTGAAGGGAAGTTCGGTTTTGCTGGTTCTGAAGAATCTGCTTTGAGAGTCGTAATGGTTACATCTATCTCCTTGGTGACGGGGTTTTCAAAGAGATTTGAAGTGGGAGTTGTATTCTTGGAGCAAGTTGATGATTTAGGAGTTACTGAAGAATCTAGATCTTTCGCATCGAACTCATTACTTACCATATTTATCGACTTTCCCACCTCCATGTTTCTTGGTACTGGATGTTCAGTACTAGCTTGGGAACAGCTCTGGCATTTCACGTGTATTACTTCATCGGAAACTGGTGGGAGATGGGCGTCAGCTGAATTTTTGTTGACTGCATTTTGCATTGGAAGCCCATCTGACGACGAATTCTTCTGATTCAATGAAATGGGAGAGACACAAGAAGTGGAGCTCTCTGAAGAAATGAGCTTCTTCACCATGAACTCATCATCACCATTGGATGCTGAAGTGGGGTTTGACTTGGTCACATGATCAGGAGTAATGCTTGGACGGGTGGATGGAGAATCTTGACCATCGAAAAGTGGATCTTCAGAGAGACGAAATGAGGTTTCTGTATCAGCAGTGGAACTTACTTTCTCGACACAAGCATTCACTTCCATAATTTTATCATCCGAGCGTTCTTGATACGCTTCAACGGAGCATATTGTGGATTCATAATTGGATCTAGCTGATGAATTTTCCAGTCTTTCAGATTGAGACGAAGAAGGGGTGGAACAGCTGGGTCTAGACTCGTTTATTTCAACTTCAGTGGCTTGCTGTTTGCTAGCTTGGCAGTTAATTTCATGATGCTCCCTAAAGCAATTTCCTATCCCTTCAGGACTGTGAAATACCTCTTCTGATGAGCTAATAAAAGGAGCCATTGTCTCATCAGAGAGCTCAAAACCTTGGATAGACACTGAAGAAGATGCGGAATTGCTGCTCTCTGTTTGTATTCTCTTAGAACCCTCAGATAAAGACCTTTTTGAATGCTGCATAGTTTCCCTTGAAATATGTGAATTGAAGCCAAAAGGCACTGATTTCATTGTTCCTGGATCCTGAACATTATAATTGGTCGTTGGATTAATATTCACCGGAATGGGAGACTCAGATGGAATTTGCTGCATCCGTCCAGGAAATGATGGCCTCCTAGACAGGGTAGGAGGTGTTCTCTGTCTCGTCCTTGTAGAAAACCCGTCTTCAGCAATTGGCTTTGGACCAGATGGTGGGATCCCTTCATGTCTAGCCTTGGTCTTAGGAGGGGTTTCCATAATAGGTAACTACACAGATAAGTCAACATTATACATCTAGCTCATAAACAGAGAGAGAGAGAGAGAGAGAGAGAGAGAGAGACGAACTTTCTAGTACCTGATGCTTCAATGAAGGTGTTCCAAGCATTCGTTTACTGGAATCAGCACTAGTAGCAGGACTTGGTCTGGGGACTCTGGGAGACGCATCAACCATCATTCGCTGGTTGCTTGAACCACCACTTGCTTTTGAACTTCTCATTGGAGAGCTATTTTCTCTGGTTTTGCCTTCTTTAATAGCTATCATAATGTTTTTAATCGTCTTTGGCTGCTTCAATTCATTATTATTTCTCTGCTCCTCATGTGATGGTTTCCCATGTTCGTTGTTATTTGCAGGTAATAAGTCCATATTTTGTGGGCCCTCTCTCAGCGAAAGCTGCCTACTACCAACATCATCATCAACTGAACCCGTTTCTGTATCAGCAGCCTTATATCCACAGTTCACAATGTTCTTCTCACTTGACTTTAAACTGTCTCTATCACTGCAAGAACTGTTGCTACTTTGGCTCTCAGCCATGTTCTTTCTACTTACACGAGCTGAAAGAGGTTTCTCTGAAAAAGAAGTTGTGTTTGGGTTATAAGATGGACGGTACTGATCAATGTAAGGCTGTAGATGTGGGTGCTTCAGCAGCTCAGATGCCTGTTAACATTAGAATCAGACTATATCAAGGGATTCTTCAGAATATGAACAAACATGATTGAACTGATAGAGGTTCTTACACTTGACCGATGTTCAGGGTTTTTCCTTAGCATGCTCTTGATTAACGATTTCCTATTAAACAAGACACAAGTTGATTTAGTTTTATGTTGAACATACTGCCGTTCAACAACATAGTCCTAAGAAAGCATAGACATGAACAAAGTGAGATTTGGCCTTTTGCAATAGCCAAATGCTTGATTGAAAAGGACTATGAATGTGTGATGAAATGATTGAACAGAAACAAATGGTGAAAGCAACAAATAACACTATGGAGTTACCACCAAGTATATAAAATCATGTAAAGCAATAAGAAATTAACATGAGGATAAGCTAAAATCAGCTTCAACCCGCATGAATGAAGAAAGTGATCGAGAAATTAAAGCATATAAAAGAATAGCACCATGGATAGACCAAATTTGCTTACAAGGATGGGGAATAACAGGGAGGCAATGGGCCCATAGATGACCGATTAATCTTGCTTATTAGTCCGGCCATGTCCTGAAACATGTATCCAGTTGTTGATTATAAAGATGAGCTTAGAAATTAAATGATCAAATGAGAAATCCATAAAAACCAGATATGGGAGAGCAGAGTTAAAAAATGTGTATAGGAGACTGGCAATATTTTGCAATATCGTTTTGGGCATATAATAATAACTTCTAAAATTATTATAAACGATAAAAAACAGAGAGACAAAATAAGGAGTGGAAATCTTACAAAAGCCTTGAATGCAGGGCGATGAGCAGCCATTTCGTACATACAGCAACCTGATTGACAAATGAAACATTAGAATTGATAAGCATTAAACTCAGTTGGACTCTATATTAATGAAGATGAGAAAAAAACTATTGACATACCAAGAGACCATATATCGGACTTAAATCCATACGGAATATCAGCAAGAAGTTCAGGACACATGTAATTTGGAGTTCCAACTACCTGTGCAAAAATTAAGAAGACAACAATTGGGTTTCAGAAAATAAGTACTAGAATTTGTTGCATGATCTAATGGACAGAAAAAGTGTGCTTTTGGCTGAAAAATATGGTATGCTACATCAAATGCATTGCATCATTTGTTGCTCTAGGACCATAGGCACAAAAGAAGTTTCTAGAACAAAACCCTTTTTTTTTTTTGGACAATTCTCAAGTATATTTAACTTCAGTAGGGAAGAGAGAGGGATGTTATGAATACTAAGTACATACCGAAGAAGCCAAATCATCTGCTTTCAAAGTTTTAGCAAGTCCGAAATCACCTGCTCAAAGGGAAAGACATTTATTTACAGAGGCCCTGTATCCAGTATGTATAGTTCTGAATTCTGGAAAATGAAATCATTCCTCAAGCTTACCTAGTCGAACATCTTGATCTTTGGTAAGGAAGATATTGGAGCACTGCCAAAAAAGTGCTAACTAGATGAGCCCCACAGAATCACTTAAGATAACAAAGAAACATTATAAGCATAAATCAATACTCAGATGTATACTTTGAGGTCCCGGTGCAGAACAAACTTGGAATGCAGATACTCAACCGCCAATAATAGTTGTGTGAACCACTTCAACAGTTTCTGTAGAGTGACCATAGTTAAACAGAAAAGGTATAATTATTAAATTGCAAAAGATTTGGGAAAAAAAGTAACTAAGTCAATGTCAAGAACTCAAACCTCTTCTGGGAAGTACTGGCCGTTGGCTTTTTTCATTAGTTCAGCCCTGTTACAGTCCAATCATCAACACCTCATAACTCATATTAAAAGAATTGCCTTATAAATATAGAATCGTATTTTAGTGTTCAGTTTGAGTTGCATCATACAACACTTACATGTCACCACCCTCACAGTAGCCAGTGACTATGCAAACATAGCATCCCTGTTGCATTTCACAGGATAAAGCTCAGTAGGGAAACTAAGAAATCGATGATATTTATGTTTTTCAGGGAGCCAAAATCAGCCATGGAAGTATAAGAGAGACTGGAAATCAGGAAACTTGAAAGGATTACCTTCTCTACCCAAGCTTCCTTGAACTCAACGATGTATGGATGTTGTATCCGTGCAATTAAAGCCATCTGCAAATTTCAAACAGTCAAAGGGGACCTCTATCAGTTTTTTCTAGCAAGCACTACAACACATTAATAGAAAGCGAAAATTTGCAATAAATTTTAATCTAATCTTCGAGACTCCTATATGCTAAAAGAACACAACGCCTCGTTCACAATAGGAAAGTTCACTTACTAAGTAACCATCCATCCATTTACAATATAATTCCAAGCTATTTATACATTCTTTCTAAAGATAATAAAAAGACTTGAAAATTTTAACCAAGTGCCGTGACATTAACAAGGATATCCAACAGCTAAACGACACCAGATAGCTAACCAACTCCTCCAAATTAAAGGAAAACAATTATCTAAAGAAAGAAAAAATAGAGATAATTTTGAAAAAAAAATAAAAAATCTGCAGAAGTTAAATCAAGTCCAGAGAATTTAGAAAAAGGAGAGCCGTTTCACCTCTTGATGAGCTGATCTCCGGCAACGCTCCGTTTGTCGAGCTAACCGAATCTTCTTAAGTACATACCTAAATGCCATTTCCAAGAATCACAAAGTAAAAACAAAGATCACACATTTTTCTACAAATTGAAAAACCATATCAGAAGAATCCAAAATAACAAAATTCTCAAAATTTCTTACTTTTTCCTTTCCAATTTGTGATTGACCAAAATGGCCGCCCCAAAAGCCCCACGCCCAATCTGCTCCATGATCTCATAGTGCTCCATTCTTGATTCCATCATCCACTGCTCTTGAACCCCAAATCACTCTATATCTCAGTTCTTGATTCACAACTCAGATACCCCAGATATACACATTCACTGTAACTCTACTCCTTGAAAATCTCACTGCGTCATATTCTCAAACAGTTGGAGACCCCACAAAACATGAATCTCGATCGCTCAAACCTCTGATTTTCTCCCCAAGTCAAGCAATGCAAGGCATAGTACATGAAAATGCGATTGCACTAACCTAATCTTTGGATCTTCTGCCGCTTCTTCTACCCATTCGCAGATCAATTCGAAAGAACACACGCATTAACTTAATCTTCACAAACACTTATAAAAAAATGAGCAATAATCCTTCGAACTGAAGTACTCCCATCAAAGAATGGAATGTAATCAAACAGGTTTTCTGGGAACTCAAGAAATGATGGTTTTTTAATGGTTTAGACAACAGAAAGTTGGAGTTAGTCTGAGCTTTTCTGTATTTTGCTCTGTTTTCTTTCTCTCTCTTCTGGGATTATTTTGCAAGAAATGAGGTGTAGGGAAGATAGATTATAATTACTTGATTTAAATAATTAAGATATGGTTTAGCACTTAATCATAGTTAGGTTTTGGAGGGTAGGGTGGGGTAGGGTTGGGAGTGGGGTAGGTTGATATTACAACTCCCAACTAATTTTTCCTGTCTTCTTTGGTCCAGTTATCGTCAAATAAATTTAACCATGAATTGTTAGTATGTTACTACATAAAATTTTAATTTACTAATTTAATTTCATTAATGTAAGTTGTACTACTGTTTACAACTAAAATTTATTTCATAAATCAATTTTTTTTATAGGTTTGTCGACTTGTTTCAAGCACTTAAATTCATGAAACACTTTTTTTTTTTTATAGAATTTATTATTTTTTTAATTTCATGAAAGATAAATAAAGTTATTAGATATGATATATATATATATATATATATGTGTGTGAATGACAAATATTGTAATTGCTATAATTCACAATGTATGTCGCATCTACAATATCTATTGATCAAATGAAAATAGGTAAAATATACATGTGATGTGAATTAACCGACAATCAAGTAATATTTTTATGTGTGATATGTAATTTTTTTTTTTAATATCATGTCGTACTAATTTTATGGATATCAGATAATATTTTTTAGGAATTATAATTTAACGAGTAATATTATGTAATATTGTTATGTTTATTAGGTGATTTTTTGTTCCTATATTTCGAGTTCATGATTAATTGAGAAATTGTGATTTGACAAGTAATATTTTTAGTCTCATCATCTAAAATTTTTATTCTAATATTTTTTAGAATTTATAATTTGACAAGTAATACTATGTAATACTTTTATGTGTCGGGTAATAAACTTGAAATATTATAATTTTGACTAGCAATAACTATTTAATATTTTTGTATGTATCAGATATTATTTTTCTATGATTCATGTAATACTTTTGAAAAAAAACTATAATAAATGTAATATAATTAAATGTATTAAATAATATATTTATGTGTATCACGTAATATTTTGAGTTCGAAGACTCTAAATTCATGATTATTTCACATACATATAATAATATTAGGTGAAAAAACTATATAAAAAAAATATAATCTAATACAATAATTAGCTGACCACATAAAACATTGATCCGCATTGTCCATATTAACCCGACCCATCACACAATACCTGCTCATATGATAATATATATATATATATTTTTTTTTTTTTTTTTTTTTTTTTTTTTTTTTTTGAGGTTATGCTCAAATGATAATTAGAACTGGAAAAAAAAATAAAAACAAACACAAGTCTAAAGTAGAAAATATTCACTATGACGGGCCCACAATATCTTGTGTGACATGTCAATCAACTGAAAGAGATTTTTTACCTAAACAAAGAGAATGTTTAGCAAAGTTTAGAAACAACAGCTCATGAGCTTTGGGATATTTTTGCAACGTATGGTTTTTTTTTTTTTTTTTATATGCAAATACACTTTTATCTTGTCTATACAAGTATACTTTTATATGTTTTGGATTTTCCTTTTTTCAACTATACAATTTCTTATCTAAAATTCAAAAACAAAAATTAAAATTTTAAATTAATTTGAATAAAATTTGACATTTTCCATGAAGTTTTTTGAATTTATTAAGATTGTTCACAATGTTATTCTATGATGACTGTGTATTAACATTAATGAATGTGTAACATATGTCTAAGTTTAAAATTTCTTGAAACATATTTTTTTGTTTGGAATTTTTTGATTGACACTTTCACACATTTAAATGCTACACACGACCATTAAAAATAACATGTAATCACACTCTTCGAACATAATAAATTGGTAAAATCTCTCAATGCTTTCATTAATAGGCAAAATATTTCTCGAACATTAATTATTTCTGTTTTATAATAAAATTAAGATTTATATTTTATTATCTTAGTTTTTGTGTTAAAACTTAGTTTTTCTTTATCTCCAACATTTGCTTTTACTAGATAATTAATTATATCTTCCCCCATATATTCAGTTTTCTTAAAAAATAGTTACAAACATTTATTTGAGAAAATCATGATTAGGTACTTTGCATTACTTATCTAGTTGTTGTAAATCTTAA
Source organism: Scutellaria minor (assembly GCA_954870855.1). Lineage (NCBI taxonomy): Eukaryota > Viridiplantae > Streptophyta > Magnoliopsida > Lamiales > Lamiaceae > Scutellaria > Scutellaria minor. Next base: position 11,437,428 of record OX940729.1, read on the forward strand.
AATAAGTTTTCTTTTTATTTAAGTGGGATATTTTGAGTTTTAATAGTCAACCTATTTCTCAAATTTCAAATTTATGACAATATTAAAACTTTCTTATTAATAGAGTATTTGGCTAGCTAGTCAAATTTATTTAAAATATTATATAAAACTTCATAAAACTATATTTTACAAATAATTTATCAAAGTATTGTATCAATATCATGAAACTTTCTTATACACAATGATTAAAAAAAAACATTAAAAAATTAGTAATGCCAAATGAATGAACAAGTTTAAAAGAATTTTCCAAAATAAGAACTTTATTATTTCATCTCTTTTGGTAGAAACTTTGTAAGATGAAATCACATGCAATTCATTCTATTTTTAACGTTAATATTAAATTAAAGTTAACATGTCATTTATAATTAAATGTTCTAAATGAGATTTTCGTTTCACAAATCAAAATGCACAAAACGAGAAATTCGTCGCATCTTTTATATTAATAAACAATTGAGAATTCTCAACGCCTATTTAATTTGGAAACTCAATGCCAAGATAAATTGGTATACTAACATAAGTTTCATTTTTTAGAAAGAAAAAAAAAGGGTATTTTAGAGTGGAGTTATTATTTGCCGACAAAATAACTGGTTTTAAAGATTTGGAATCCAAACAGTTCACTTACATATGGGACCTACATATAGCTCCATCACGGCCGTTAAATTTAAATATATAAACTTAATTAATCTTGATCGTTAATCTCTCAATAATTGCCCGTTTTATTACTCTATCTTTGTAGGGAACTGAGACTGTTAATGATTGTGCAAATAATGGAATTTGTAAATTTCAACTGAGAAAACTGTATTTCTTTAAAAAATATTAATAAATACAATAAATCAGGGTTATAAATCAAACAAAGCTAGTAAAAAAAGAAAAGAACATATATGAAAATATGAAACCAGTAAAACTCATCTCAACTAAAGTTTGATCAAACTCAATAATATTATAAAAGTACTCTTTCAAACGCACTCAAGTAGTTATTAAATGAACTAAATTATTTGAGTTTGATATCATTTCAAACAAATGTATTAATACAATTAATTGATTTGGAGAACATGTTCCTCATATTACTTAAAATAAAAGGAAGAATTTTGGAAAATACTTTAGAAATATTTGACTAATTTGAAAGTAAGTTAAATTATATTAATCTTATTTAGTTTCATAAAAATCAAATGAATTATTATTTTGTACTGCCCTAGAGAGTTTAACTTTGAGGTAATTATTTTAAATAATTGTTGATATTATTTAAGTCTAATGAGAGTAAAAGGTAACAAATTATTAAGAAATTTTCAAGTAGGTGAATACTTTAAATTTGTAGTCCTTTATTTTCTTCATATCTCCATACATTATTATCAACTACAACCATTCGTCGTCACATACACATTTCTTCTTTCCATTCAATTATTTTGATAGATTAAATCATAACTATGATAGACATGAGATAATCTAAATATTTTCTACATGAGTTCCAATTTCGACCTTCCAAATTATAGACCATGCAGTATATATTACTGCTACACAATGTTTATAAAAATATAACCATTTCAATTTTATTTTAATATCGCTTTATCTTTTAATACAAATTAAGAAATATTAATATTAAATAAAAATAATAAATTGAAAATTAAGAAATGCTGAAGGAAAATAAAATTAAAATGGAAAAGATAAATAACTAAAAATAAAATTTGAATCCCTAAAACGGAATTTAAATGGAATCCATAGAAGTAATTAATTTTGAAAGGTATAATATAATATAATATAATAAATTCGTTTTGGGTATAGCATATTATCATAATTATTATTGTATCGAGGCCATATATATGATTATGTGTAGTGTAATTTAAGGGTGCATTAATGGAGTAGGGTGTCAGCTCCATCGCTGTATTTGCGAAGCAGAGCACGTGCTTTGGTTATCTCTTGCTCCCTGGCTAACATGTGCCGTGCACGTGCCACGTGCACGGTTGACTAATTTTTAAGTCAACTATCTCATCAAAGGAACAAACCAAACCCAAATAGGTCAAGTTATAAGATGAGAAGGTCAATTTTCTCTTTTATTATAACCATGAGATGAAATGTAAACATTTGAAATAATAGAGGATGAAAGCATATGGAGGCATCTTAAGTAACATATACCTTGATTTCTACATTGTTTTTTACTCATTAATTTTTAAAGGATTAATGTCATTTTTCAATTTGTACTATGTGCGTTTTTTCATTTTGAAACTTAAATTATTTTTCTTTTTTTCGATCATAATATGTATTATATGGCTTTTTTTAAATATGCAACCTCCAATAGCAAATTCTGGCAAAAAAACGTACATATGATTTGCACATGCTCAGTTGGAGGATATTTTTGTCATTTTTTCTTTTAAGATATGAGAAAATTTGGTGTTGCAGCTAGTTTTCAATTGTAAAAAACACATGAATGATTTGGATTTTTGGCTAATTTTAGGAATGATGAACGAATTATGATTAATGTCAATTTTAGGGGTATGATCAATCAGTTAATCAAAGAGAAAATGACAAAAATATCCTCCAATTGAAATCACATGTGTTTTTTTTTAGCGGAATTATTTGATATCAGAGGTTACAAAATTGAATAAAACTTATAATACAGATTGTGATCGAAAAATAAAATGTTTAACATATTACAATATGAAAAAAACACATATAATACAGGTTTTTAAATAATATTAATCCATTTAGAAAACATAAGCAAATGTCAAAACAAAATAAAAATATATAAGAAAAAATTGGGGAAAAGTTGGGGATGAAAATGTGGGGAAAATATTTTTTTGTGCTAATAACTTTATCATTTTAGATTGTCATTTATATTTTATCCATTTATTTTATTGTAGTCCCGTAGTACTTTTTAAAATTGGGATAACAACCCAATTTATCATAAAAAATATAAAGTATGATAAAAAATACCACAAAAAATAAAATTGGGATTTTTATACCATAAAAAATAAAAGTATGATACTTTATACTATGAAATATAATTATAGGGCAAAAAATACCACAAATTTTGTTGACTTTGATTGGGGCATTAATTGCCCTATAACAACCTCCAATCAAATCTGGTCAAAGAAGGAATATTTTTCTCACCCTCACCTCACACGTGATATACTCTCTCTCACCCTCACAATTAATTTTGAATTTTATTCATCTTTGCTCTCACGTTTAACACTAATTTTTTATCGAATTATACGGTTAAACGTGGATTATGAGCATAATCCACGTTTAACCTTTTTTTTTTTGAAAAAAAAATCCAATTTTTTTCGAATTATATGATTAAACGTGGATTATGTGCATAATCCACGATTAACTCTATAATTTTTATAATCCACGTTTAACCCTTTTTTTTTTTTTTAAAAAAACCTATTTTTTTCGAATTATAGGAATTATGTGGATTATGTGCATAACGTGCATAATCCACGTTTAACCCTATAATTTTTATAATCCATGTTTAACCCTATTTTTTTCCCAAAAAAAAAAAAAACCTATTTTTTTTCGAATTATTGGGTTAAACGTGGATTATGTGCATAATCCACGTTTAACTCTATAATTTTTATAATCCACGTTTAACCCTTTTTTTTTTTTCCAAAAGTGTATAATCCACGTTTAACCCTATAATTCGAAAAAAATAGGTTTTTTTTTTTCGAAAAAAATAGGGTTAAACGTGGATTATAAAAATTAACCCTATAATAAATAAAATTAACCCTATAACAAAATAAATTAACCCAATAAATAAATAAATAAATTATCCTTATTAACATAATAAATAAATTATTAAAGGGGATTATTAAAATTATTAAATGGGAATTAAACGAGAATTATTAAATTATGTTGTTTTAATTATTAAACGGGAATTATTAAATTATGTTGTTTTAATTATTAAATGGGGATTATTAAACGGGATTAAACTTTGCCTATTAAACGGGATTAAACTTTTCTAATTTTTTTTGAAAAAAATTAGGGTTAAACGTGGATTATGCCCATAATCCACATTTAACCCTATAATTTTCAAAAAAAAAGCCTATTTTTTTCGAATTATAGGGTTAAACGTGGAATATGCACATAATCCACGTTTAACCCCATAATTCGAAAAAAGTAGGTTTTTTTTTTTTGGGAAAAAAATAAGGTTTAAATGTGGATTATAAAAATTATAGAGTTAAAATGGATTATGCACATAATCCACGTTTAACCTTATAATTCGAAAAAAATAGGTTTTTTTTTTTTGGAAAAAGAATAGGGTTAGACGTGGATTATAAAAATTATAGGGTTAAACGTATATAATTCGAAAAAAATAGGTTTTTTTTTTTGAAAAAAAATAGGGTTAAACGTAGATTATAAAAATTAACCCTATAATAAATAAAATTAACCCTATAATGTAGCTTAAACCATTAATTAAATTATTATGTGTGTTTATTTTGACTGTTTAATTTGATTACGTGCGTTTCAGATATGTGTTTAATGCAAGATTTAAACGAATATATTTTCTAGTTATGGAACGTAGAATATTTTTATACCATTAGATGCGTAATGGAAAAACGAGAAGATAGAAACGAACTAGAGGTCAATCGGAGACCCGTAGCTCAAGTAGCGATGAAAAGGGCAAAACACGAAGTTTCGGAAAAAAAAACCGAAAGATATTTACGGTGAATAGTAACGAAGATTTTTCCGGTGAATAGTGACCAAGAATTTTCAACCGTTAACAGTAACCTTAAGATTTTTTACGTGAATAGTGATTTCCAAGAATTCTATAAATAGGGGCATTTTAGATTCAAAAATCACCGTTTTTTCGAACGAGCCAAAACCGACGAAAACTCGTAAGTTTCTCTCCCTTCTCTCTTTCGTTTTTTTGTTTTCTGACCACCGCCACCGGCGCCACCCCCGGTGGCCGGAAAAATTCAACTTTCTCTGTTTCGATCGATTTTCGCACAAAACGTAGGTCTTGTTGAGACGAGTTTAGGATAGGTCTCGGATTTTGATTCCGATGTCTCGTTCTTCGGGAAATGGCGAAACATCGCCGAAAATCCTAAACCCATGATTTTCAACCATTTCTCTCTCCTCTCTCTCTCTCTCTCCTCCTTCGCCGGAGTGGTGGTTGACCTTCCCGGGATGTTGGACTATCAATTGGGGGTGGTGGCGCCGCCGTGGGTGGCAGCGCCGGAGCTGGAAGTGGTGGTGGAAAGTGGTTGTGAGTGTTAGTAGGCTGTGTGTGTGTTTTTCCGTGATAGTGTGTGTGTTTTTGAGCTGTTGATTGCCGGCGATGGGAGGTCGCCAGCTGGAGTTGAGTGTTGGGGTAGTGCCTCGTTGCATCGCCGTGTCAGGTGGTGTCGCCGGCGACGAGAGGTCGCCGGCCATGGCCGGATTTTGGGGGGTGAAAACGGTTGAGAGGCTGGCTGGCGTCGGGAGCTGGGCGCGCGCGCCGGGATGGCGCTGGGCGCGTCGGCGCTGGGTAATCGTCCCTCGATCTTAAAACGCTCCGTTTGAGCTCGTTTCAACTCCAATTGAGCTCATTCTTTTTGCGTTGCGATCCAAATCTTTTCCTCTATCTTATCAGATTGTTGGATTTAACTTCCACTCTCATTTCTTCATCCTCGATCTTAAGATCTTAAAACACTCCGTTTGAGCTCATTTCAACTCCGATCGAGCTCATTCTTTTTCCGCTACAATGTTTTATTTCGGCTAGATGCCGAGGTTTTGTTTATGTAAAAATTGTATGTTTTCTGTTTTCCAAAGGTTTCTATTTTATATCATGCACGTCTTTTCCCCTTCTTTCTTCACGCCCGCAAAGAAAACTCTGATAAATTTTAAGAATGAAAACGGGGCGTGACATATAACAAAATAAATTAACCCAATAAATAAATAAATAAAATTTCCTTATTAACATAATAAATAAATTATTAAATGGGGATTATTAAAATTATTAAATGGGGATTATTAAACGGGAATTATTAAATTATATTATTTTAATTATTAAAGGGGAATTATTAAAGGGGATTATCAAAATTATTAAACAGGGATTATTAAATTATGTTGTTTTAATTATTAAATGGGGATTAAATGGGAATTATTAAATTATGTTGTTTTAATTATTAAATGGGGATTATTAAATGGGATTAAACTTTGCCTATTAAACGGGGATTAAACTTTTCTAATTTTTTTCCGAAAAAAATTAGGGTTAAACGTGGATTATGCCCATAATCCACGTTTAACCCTATAATTGAAAATTATAGGGTTAAAAGTGGATTATGGACATAATCCACATTTAATCCTATTTTTTATAACTAATATTTTATAAACTAATGGATTATAAATGTGGATTATTTTTCGAATTATAAACGTGGATTATAACTAATTTATAATAAACATGGATTATAAGTTACATGTTGTTTTATGTATGAAGAGAGAGATAGATCTATAGAGAGAGAGAGAGGTTATAAACGTGGATTATTTTTCCTTATAAACGTGGATTAACAAAATAAATAATTAATAGTGGATTTTCCTTAACAAAATAAATAAATTAATCCTATAATAAATAAAATTAATCCTATAACAAAATAAGTTAACCCAATAAATAAATAAATAAAATTTTCTTATTAACATAATAAATAAATGATTAAAGGGGAATTATTAAATTATTAAATGAGGATTATTAATTATATTATTTTAATTATTAAAGGAGAATTATTAAAAGGGGATTATTAAAAGGGATTAATAAAATTATGTAGTTTTAATTATTAAAGGGGGATTAATAAAAATATTAAACGGGGATTAACCGTGGATTATTAAATTACGTTGTTTTAATTATTAAATGGAGATTATTAAAATTATTAAAATTATTAAAAAACGGAGGATTAGGAAATAATTATTAAAATTTTTAGAGAGAATTTGTTCCTCAAAATGTTGTATGATAATTTCGTACTGAAATTATCAACCTTATATACATGTGTTGATTGAATAAACAGGAAAATTACATGTGAATTCATAGTAATTCACATTAAATACTGACAACAAAAAAACAAAAAATTATGGGCGAATTCACAATAACATTTTCGAACAAAAAAATAAAAAATTTGGTGTACAAATTAATTTGCATGTCCACAAAAAAATTAATTTTCGAATAAAAAATTTGCATGTCCACAAATTATTACTTGTATGGACAAATCAAATCAACACAATAATAAAAAAATAACACTTGTCATTTCAAATTTCACCCCTATTTGACTTGGACAAAAAATGTGGTAGAAAGTGACCAACTATTATATTTTGTGGTAAAAAGTGACCCACTATTATATTTCATGGTAAATTGGGTAATTAATTATATTTTTTATGGTATTATGGGATATTTCCTCTTTTAAAATTTTCGGATTTTTTTGTCTAGTTAACCTATTATAATATGTCAAAATCAATCAAATATTATTTATTTGACATCAAAACATATGTATTGATAATTTTTACGTGGTGACTAATACTATATGGAATTCTGAACATTTGAAAATAATAAAGTTATAATAATAATCAAATAATAATAATAATAATAATAATGTCTTTATTTTTTCTAGAAATTTAAAAAGTTATTTTAGGGACCAAAATAATGACTAAAAAAAAAATTTCGCAAAATATTTTGTTAAAAGTTTCACGACAACATCACATATGTACATGATTATGCGTACGCTAAATTAACAAAATTATCCTTAAATTTGATTTATATATAAATACATCAGAAAATATATTATAAAGATAAGGACTTATGTGTTTTGGGACATCGTGCCCCCAACTTGCTCCAGGCCCATCCGATATATATATATATATATATATATTTTTTTTTTTTTTTTTTAATTTTACCCTAATCGCTCTTCTCTCTGCTTCTTCTCCATCTTCTCGCCCTTCTGTCAACTTCTCCTAAAACTTTTCATTCTCCATCTTCCACTTAATTCTTCTTTTTCCCTCAATTTCCAATCCGAAAACTTTTATGCAATCCGAAAATCTTTATCGAAAACCTTCTTCTTCTTCGTCTCCATCTTCGCACTTCTCTCTGCCTCTTCTCCATGAATTATAGACAAGAAATATGGAAGATGAAGATAAACATTTTAGATAATCGTGTGAAAAAATAACTCATCTTTATCAGTTCGAAAAACATGAAATTGTATTAGATTTCGTGTTCTTAATGTTGTATGATAGATGATTGTTCAAATATAAATGAAATACTTGAGTTCTACTGATGAAGATGGATTTGTTGATGAGTTTGATACAATTTCTGAAATAAGTGAGGGTAAGAAATATATCTCATAAAGGTATCATACTTATAACATAAAGGTCATCATTATATAATTGAAAGGTAGCATTTGTAATGCATAAATGTATTACCTGAAATAGAAGTAAAAGTATTACTTGTATCACATAAAGGTATGAACTAGACTACGTAAAGGTATTAACCACATTACGTAAAGATATTAGTGCATTTATTTAAAGGTATTTCTTTATTTTACTTAAAAATGATTTTATTATTTGATTGAAACATATTAATTGTATCACATAAATGTATAAGTTTCATTGAATAAAGGTATGAGTTGTTTCACATAAGAGTATTACTTCATTTGCATAAAGGTATTGCCTCATTTCATTGAAATATAATGTAAAGATATTATTTATATCTTATAAATATATAAATCAAATAATATAAAAGTATTACTACATTTACATAAATATATTTGTAGGGATACTTCTGTTAGGATTTTGATGAGACAAATAATTTTGTATAGGAAGTTAGAATAACCCATTTTTCCACATTGTTTGAGTGGAACTTAGTTTTGTAAAGTTTACTTTCTGGATTGTATTTGTAAAGATGTGTAAAAATCAGAAAGATGGAGGTTAATGATCATAGCAGGATTCTGAAAATGAAGAAGTATCGGATGCTGATTTTCAGCAAGGAAAATCAGTAAGCAGAAGGAGTAAGCAGCATATAGAATCAGCAAGCTAAATTAGTAAGCAACATACAATATTCAATAAGGAGAACTGGAGGCTTTCAGTAGGATTCGGAAATAGGAAGTTGTTCCGGAATCAGTAAGCAGATGCAGATCAGAAAGCTGGCGCAGAACAGTAAGCAGCTACTACAATCTTAGGAGGAAGCTGTAAGTTTGTCTTAACTTATTTATTGCAATATGAGGAAGAAGTGAATGTAGTACGAGGTTTCTGCATTATCAAAATAACTAGTAGATAGAAGTTAGCACCTGACCAATGAGGTGATGTCATCTGGACTACGGACCTACAAAAATACTGTTGCCGATGAGTGGCGCCATTAATGTGGAGCAGAGTAGGACATACCCTATTTCCCAGTTTCTCTAGGCGCATTTAATCCGAAGATCATGAAGATCAATATTTGAATTTCTACAAGGACTATGTCTCTCTTCAATGGACATAATTCTACAAGTATAAATAGAAGGTGAGAGTGACTCAAGTTCAGTTACTCAACCTTCTGAAGCAGTCGAGCCCAAGATTTCGAGCTTACAAAGATCTTAAGGTTGTCTTCGAACGCACCAGTTGAAGAACATATACTTTTAACCTATTTGTTGTATGCTAGGTTGTTTTAGTTGGTGTCCTTAGTGGGAAGGATTTAGATCTTCACTAAGTGTTTAGTCTTTGTTTAAATGCTTCTTACTCTATGTGAGTATATGTACCCTGTGTGGGATTAGCCTAGAAATCTTACTGATTCTAGTATTTGTTGGCTTGTTAGGAAGGCGATTGTAAAATCGAGACTTGTAAATCAATCTGACCTAGTGGAGTTCCTCCTGTGTAAAGAATAAGCGTTGAAGTAGAAGGATTACACCACGTTCGAACCACTATAAACCTTTGTGTGTTTACTGCTTTATATTTACTTGCTGCATATCTCATATATATCCTGCTCATACTGCTAAAAAGGATTATGTTAAAATCATACTTGGTAAAAGAAAAAAAAATTTCAAAAGAAACTCTATCTTAAGTTTTCGCTGCATACTTTGAAAATCGAGACAGTAAGCTGAACAAGCATACTGTCAGCTTACTGAATCGAGAGTGTTGCTGTATTCCCTCTAGAATTCAGTAACCTTATTACAGAAAAGTTTTAAATCGTAAAATTTGATAGAGGTTCATTCACCCCCCTCTGAACCTTTGACGACTTGGGACCAACAGTATTATTTTATTTTAATTAAAAATGGTTGTATATTTTCATTTTTACTAGAATATATTAGTTATATTGCATAAAGATATCAATTGTATTATATAAAGATATTAATTGTATCATATAAAAGTTTTACCTTATTTACTAATATATAATATAAAGGTAATATTAACATAACTAAAAGGTCTGATACGCTTAACTAAAAGGTTTGATATGCATAATTAAAAGATATAAATTGCATAGCTAAAAGGATATAAAGTTTTGACAGAAAGTGTAAAGGTATGAAAGTCATAACATAAATGTATGAAACTCATAACATAAATGTATGAAAGTCAAAACTAAAATGTATACATATTTTTCAGAAAAATGCAGAAACTACAATAAGTATGTGGTGACTTCTTCCCGGTACGTGGGGGCATGTGGATGACTGTACGGACGCTTGGAGGACTGTATCGAGTCGGGTCGATCAGGATTGTACGGATCTATGATCCGTGCACCAGTTTCTTAGGAGTTTTTTTGTGTATTTATATATATAAATTTTTTTCTTCCTTTTGTGCGCTTTTTTTTCTTCGTTCTCTCTCTTTCTCCCTTTCTGCGCGTTGTTCCTCCTTCTTCTTCTTCTTCTTCTTCTTCTTTTCTTTTTTTCTCTCTTCCTTCTCAATTTCTTCATATGATTGCTATAAATTTAGGGTAGGGGTTCTTATTTTTCTAATACTTCAATAAGTTCTTCTCTTCCCTAAAGTGTATAAAAAATTAGGGTTTTTATTTTCCTATAACTTGAAATCATAGCAATGTACGACAAAATGATGCAACAGATTATTTGCAGAAATTATTTGATTGAGTAATATGAATTATTTGCAGAAATTTTGGGGAAGAAGATGATAAATATCATGTATTTGAAATTTTAAAATTTTAAACTCACTCCACAGTATATTAATACCTTAAGAGTATACAAGTGATACCTAAAGAGTATACAAGTGATACCTTAAGAGTATGCAACTGATATCTTTTATTGAATAAACAACTAAAACATTAAGAGTAAATATGTAATACCTTAAGAGTATAAAACAGATACTTTAAGAACATACAATTGATACCTTCATTGAATGAGTAACTGATACCTTAAGAGTATACACTTGATATCTTAAGAGTATACAACTGATACCTTCACTGAAAATCATAAGATTTCAAATGTTTCATCATCTTTTTTCTCAAAATTTCTACAATTCACGATTTCATCATCTTTTTCATCAAATTTTCTGCAAATCATGATTTCATATTGTTTGAAATAATTGATTTTCAATATTTTAAAATTATTGTAATAAATTGTGATTTGAAATCAATTATCTAAATATATGAAAATGAGTAAAAGAGAACGGAAAGAAGAAAAAACCTCATAAATGACTCCATTATGATTTGAAGAAGAATAAGAACAAGAAGATAGAGAAGAAGAAGAAGAAGAAGAAGAATATACAAAACAAATAAGAAGATAACAAATCGAGAAGAAAAGAGATTAAGAAGAAGAAGGATAGAGAAGAAAAAAAAAAGAGAGAAAGAAGAAGAAAAAGGAAGAGAGAAAAAAAGAAGAAGAAGAAGAACATCTGCGCACGAAGGGAGAAGAAGAGAGGAAAAAAAAAGGCTAGGGCCACAGATCTAGAACCGTGCCCCTAGGGCACACAAGTTTTTACCTATTATAAATACACTCTTGAAATATTGCAAATCCTTTTAAATTTCTCATGTATACAAGTAAAAATGTAAAATATCAATAGGTATATATAATTTACAAATTCAGTTGGTTTTAGTGAGTCATCAAATCTCAAAGACAATTTAGGAAAAAATAGATTTTTGGTCCTGTAAGTTTACCTGATTGAATTTTTCATCCTTTATTTTTTACTTTTAAATTTTTAGTCATCAATGTTTTTAGAAATATCAATTTTTCATCCCAATACGTGGGTCAGAGTTTTGTGATTAATTATTAATATTAATAATTTGGGTATTCCGAACTTAGACGTATTAATAAAGAATAATTTATTTTTTAATGATTAATATCAATTTAGTGTTCTTTCAATTAATTTTTTTTTTTGGTGTTAAAGATGAATTTTAATTTAAAAAATAAAAGTTACATGTTGTAGGAAGTATGAGGACTAAAAAATGGTAATTATTAAACATAGAAGACTAAAAACTAAAATGTGAAAGATAAATGATGAAATATCTAATGAGGTAAACTTAGAGGACAAAAAACTTTTCTTCCGTAATTTATATAATGATTCTTATTTCTAATTGAATGAGTAATGTTCAATTATACTGATATCAGAGTTACTCTTCCGTAGGTTCACCCGATCATCAATGCATTTCCTAGCTTATGTTGCCTAGTGTTGTATATTTTGTTAAGTTATATATTACTGGTTAACGAAAATGTTAAAATGTTCATCATAGACAACTCTTAATATGTCCACCGATAATGTGTAATGAAAATTATAAAATGCAAAATTAATAGATGTGTTAGATATTTGATATAACAACGGTAGACACATATTACTTAATGTGCACATGATGGATAAAATAAAAAAACTATATTAGTGTAATATAGTATTACCATCGCAAAAAGAATACATATTGATAAAATAAATTCAGGAACATTTATGTATTGTAGACTAGGAAGACTTTCTGAAGTATATGAAAAATCAAACAAATTAACATTCTATTAATTCATTTATTAAATATCCATTTATATACTAATTTAATTCGAGAATTGCATAAGCATCATTGCTACCATATATTTCTCAAATGAGTTCATTGGAAGTAGTGTTTGAGTTTTTATTTAAAATGAAGAATACGCATTTGTATACTATATCAATCCATATCATTATGTCTGTCTAGCAATAAATATATGTTATATTAATAAATTAATATTATATAATAAACTACCATACATATAATTTAGTCAGTCATGTTCAGTTCTTGATTCTAGAGTTTTTTTTTTTTTTTTTAAATCACTTAGTCTCCAATAAATGTCATAGCTTATACATGCGGTGCATTTGAACTCTATTTTTTATGATGTTTTGCCTTTATATTTAATTTCAAACATTAATTATATTTGTGTGTGTATATATATAATGTAATATTATTGAATATTGATGAAATAAAGAAAATAGTATTTAATTAGGACTTTTGGAATAAATCAAACAAACTTTATTTTCATTCATAAAAATATGCCTACCTACAATTTTCAAGGAATGCATAATTATTGCAATAACCACATATTCGTGGGATACGCTATTATAGAGAAATTAAATTTTATTTTTTATTAGACTCAATTCTTTATTCCATTTCCCCCCAAATATTTCTTGATTTTAAATTCTTGAGTCATAAATTCACTCCAACCTCAATATATGGCTAATTTAAATAAATATTGTAAAATAAGTTATGAATTAAGAAAGTATTGCTTGTGGGAAGATGTTAAAAAAGGAAGCAAAGTTGCACCGGCGTACATGCGACTTTGCTTACTTTCTTAACATCTCCCAAAAAATAAGACCTTTTCAATTCATAATTTACTTTGCATGCAATATTTATTGAAATTAGTTCAATATATGTCTCTAGCTTATGCGGTTAGTCTGAAGGTTTTCCATCTAATCATAATTTTTTTTTAAATTTTATTTTCTTAAAATAAATTATATTTATAAATCAAATATTAATGTTAATGTACAAATAATATAGTATTGCTCATCTATTAATGTTATTGTAGTTCCATTATTGATGTATCACACATTTATAGGATTTAAATAATCATAAAACTCATAGGTAATTATAATATGCGGTACAACAATGTTGATCACAATAACATATATCCACAATAAATAGGTAATAATTTTCACAAATTATGTTTATTGGTGAAATAAAATAAGAGCCTATCTGTGAATTTTAATGCAGTCAAGACCCTTGGATATAGTTGAAAGATCATACAAGATAACATTTTCTTTTGCTTTATAATATGTGTAACATTTTACCTACTAATTTTGAGGAATGCATAATTATTGCACCTACCGTATATTTAATGGGCACTCCATTGTTAAAAAATATTATATTTCTTATTTAATTTGAGGATGAACATGATTCTGAAAGACAATCGAATTCAAACAAAAGCATTCTAAACTGACAAATGTGAATGTCTAACTTAATTTTTTTTTTAAATATACCAAACCATACTTTGTGAACCAAAATTAAAGGGGGTAGAATCAATTTTAGGAAAGTAACCATATAAAAACTTACATATATGATGTATATCATTTAAGAGTGAGTCTCTTATGAGACCGTCTCATAAATTTTTATTGCATTGCGTGAAATGAGTTGACCCATAACCCAATCACTTACAACTCAAACCCTACAATTCACATGTTGTTTGTAGGTAATGGAGCTCTATCTCACGATAACTATTCGTGAAATCCTCTGATGTGAATTTTTATAATCATTTAATTCTTTTTCCTTATATTGTGATATTGAATTTGTTACAATTTAATTGGATTTTAATATTATTTGATACTTCTATATATTTAATGCTACTATAATTGTAATATGTTATAAAAGATTTAATAATTAATAGTACAGTAAAATATTCACAATAAAATTTATAGTTTTGGGCACACGCAAATCTATTAACTTCAAGTATATTAATCAAATAACTAGTCTAGAACTTATATAAATTAACGCATGATATATTTAAATTATAGTTCATATCTACATATTTATCTTTTTGTTTTTTTTTTGAATCAAAGCATCATACCTTTATATTAAAACATTCTTAGATAAGTTTACAAAGTGTACAAGATCATTGAAACCAAACACCTCATAATATGAAAGGCTAGAATCTAAAGTTGGGAATAACCTAATTATCAACGATTATGGAACATTTAAGGCTATTACAAACTTCAAGTTTATCAAACAACATTTTCTTTGTTTTCTTGATGGTCAAATTCGCTATGTGATATGTTGTTTTGTTCCTTCTCTATGTATATGTGAAATATACAAGGTTAAGTGGCTTTTGAAGGCAAGTTATTTTACAATCAACCATTGGTGCTTCCAATATCCCAAATGGTTTTGTCGTAAAATATGAAACATAGTTAAAACATTAGTTTCTATCCAAATATTACAAGAAAAACCTAATTTTGTGCAATGCTTAAGTCCTTCCAAATTAATATAAATTTCAGCATAAACACCATCACATAACTCATACAAATAATTACAAGAAGTAAAAACTACATCGATCTCTAATTACTCTACCTATTTATCTAATTTTACTATAAATCTATATATTTTTCCCTTTTGAAAGACGAGTTTATTGAAAATTAAAAACATTCATTTTTAATGGTCACTCATGTAACGCAAAAGAAGACTTTGTAAAAGAAAATTTGAAGAAAACTTAAATATATCATGTCAAGTCTATCTCATTAATTTCGAACTTGTTTTGATAATTAAATTAGGGATTAATTGCTGATAAAATCACAATTTTTTCTTAAATTGCAATTTCGACCAAACTTTTAAATATTAGGAAAACTAACACGACCTTATATTGACAATATAATTAGCCCTTCAATTAAAAATAACATGACCTAATATTGGAAATATTGAAAGTTTAGTTAAAATTGGAATTTAGGAAAAAATTGTGATTTTATTGGAAATATAATTAATCCTTCAATTAAATAATGTTGTATAGTAATTTATTTATTTCCATTTTTTCCAATGAAAATAAATTTTTTCAAAACATTACAAATTTTCAAAAAAAAACTTTGAACCTTAAACCTCCAAATCCATCAGTTCTAGAGAACTCTGTTTGGAAATCTCAGAAAATCTCCAATCTTTGGTTAAGTTAGAAAATTTTTCTTGAATTTCGCACCACTCAAACCATAGTTACACTAGTAGTGTATTTGTAAATTGCACGATTTCTTATATAAAATCTAATAATTTCAAAATTATAATAATGTAATTATATATATATATATATATATATTCAAATGTATAGATAAGAATGCGAATTGATAAGAATTGAAAAGAATATATTTGAAATAAGAATGAGAAAATTATAAGTGTCCAATTTGACCAAATTTGTAGGTGCAAATTGTGATGAACAAAGTTCGAACTTGATCACAAGTTTTTAATCTTTATTGTCTCATTCCCTTCCACTCCCACTAGCTTATTAAAAATCAAAATACTTAATCACATACATTACATTTACTACAGAAAAAAAACTGTAGCTGAAATTAAAAAAAAAAAATTTAATCCCTAAAGATATCCTATGTGTATTGGAAATGATATAAATTTAAGAATTGAGATTAATTAATATTATCTAATAGGATAAATTACAAAAATCAAGTCAAATTATGACCACTTTTACACTAAGGTAGTCAAATTTTGAAGTTTTACTGTACAACCGCCAACCTTTGCAAATTGTACCAGACGAACGCTAAATGTGACCGTTAACGGAATATTCCTAAAATATTCCTTCTCATGCCAAGAATATTCCGCCGGCGGTCACATGTAGCATTCGTCTGGTACAATTCGTAAAGGTTGTCAGTTGTACAGTAAAACTTCAAAATTTAGCTACCTTAGTGCAAAAGTGTAATTTACCTATCTTTTATTAGTGTTCATAACATTAAATAGACATATTTTAGTGAAATTTTTGGTTCTATCAACGCAAATAACTCGATCATTCTGAATCCAACAAAAAATATATCATCTAAGCAAATACCCAAAATCTGTTGCTATTTGTTTCAATAATATTATTGAAAATTGGCCTTGATCTAATATTGAACAACCCAAGCTAAGATAAATTAACAAAACCATTATGCCAAAAGATTGTTTGTAATTTTATTTATTCCTTGAAATAATCAACATTTTCTAATTTTTAATTTAAATTATTGTCATTTTAATGTTATATTTGTCACTTTGTTAGGTATAATTTTAATTTAAAGAAAATTTTAACTCACATTTTAGTCTACTACTATAGCCAAAACTACTACAAATCACATTTATGTAAGAAAAAGAAAAAAAAAAACTACTACAAATCAATTTTTTAAAAAAAATACTCAAATGCACTAACATTTAAATATTAGATTTGATATATTGCTATGTTAATATCAAATGAAATATTATAATAAATGATAAGTTTGATATATAATACATTAAAAATGAATTTTAAATGAAGAGATTATTAAATTTAAAATTATGTTTCATTAAAAAAAAAAAAACTCACGTCCCCACCCCTTATGGGCCAACATTCAAACTAAAAATCATTAAATAAACAAAATTATAAATAAGAATGATAAATTTGATATATCATGTATTAAAAAACATGTTATTAAAAATTATATATTTTGAAATTATGATAAAAAAAAACCCACCCGTCCCAGTCTCTTACGGGCCAAGATCCATCAAATTATAAATACAAAATAAAAATGATAACAAATAAAATACCAAATAAGAAGGATAAATATGATACAAATGTACTAAACGAATTTCAAATAAATTTGTTTAATTTGAAATTATAATTTCATTATCTAATTTTTTTTAAATATTATTTGATTTACTAATAAATTTTTTTATTAAGTAAATATTTTTATAATACATTTTCATTTATGTTTCCTTTTTATTTCTACGTTTTAATATAAACTTGCAATAAATTAATTAATCAAAAAACTTACTATATATCACACAAATGTTTAAAGTAAATAAAAATTATTCAAACCCACAAATTGTACATTTCATTTTTTTATGTATGCAAAATGGGCATCAAATTAAAGAACATTAAAAAAGGATTAATTTTATATATTATATGTTATAAATATAATTGAGTGAAATAGTTATTAACTTTAAATATTTGGTGAAAAATACCAATAAATGCAATATATGTTGTTAGGATATTTCTATGTAGATTTTGATGAGACAAAATAGTTTTGTATAGGGATTTGGAGTACCCTATTTTTCCATGATGTTTATGTGGAAACTTAGTTTTTGTTAACTTTCTGTTTTAAGATGAAGTAAGAAGTATCGTGAAAATCAGAAAGATGGAGGTTTCTGATAGCAGCATTCTACAAAGGAGCACTATCGGATACTACTAAATAGGAAGCAGTAGATCAGTAAACAACAAACAGTAAGCAGTAAGGAGGACTGTAAAGCTTTCTGATGGATCAAAACAGAAAGTAGTTGCAGAACAAAAAGCAGTTTAGAACAGTAAACAATTCAGAACAGAAAGTTGGCGTAGAACAGGAAGTGGTTACTGCATCATGATCAGGAAACAGGAAGACAACATTCTTAATGTTGCAGTATGAGGAAGATCAATGCATATGAAAATTGAGACTTATCAAAGTAGTCGGTAGATGGAAGTTAGCAAACAACCAATGTCGTGCTGACATCTGAATTAAGAACCTGCAAATGAACTGTTGCCGAGGAGTGGTGCCATTAATGCCCTGCAGAGTAGGACATACACTTTTCCCCAGTTTTCCAAAAACATTTAATGCGAAGATCAAATGAGATCAAAGATTTCTAATTCAAGATGGAGTGTGTCTTTCTTAAATGAAAACATTTTTCTACAAGTATTTAAGAAGGTAAAATTGACTAGAGAAAACTACTGAAACTACTATCTCTCGAACTCTCTTAAGCAAACACAAGTTTTCTCTCAAATTTCAGTCATTCATCCTTACTGAAGCAGCCACGTTGATGAGTTTTTCCAGAACTTCAAAGATCTCAAGGCTGTCTTCGAAGCACCAATTGAAGAACCATATACTTTTAACCTTTGTGCTGTGTACTAGATTGTTTTATCGGTGTCCTCAGTGGGAAGGATTTAGATTCTCATTGAGTGTTAGTCTTAAGTGTTTTTAAGGCTTGTAACTCTGTGTGAGATTGTCGACCTTGTGTGGGATTAGCCTAGGAATCTTTTTGATTTTAGTAGGTGTTAACTTGTTGGGAGTTGGTTTGTAAGGACGAGTCTTGTAAAATAAACTTTTCTGATTGAAGTTCCTCCTTAGTGAAGGAGAAGAGAGGACGTAGAAGGATTACACTACCTTTGAACCTCTATAAACCCTTGTATGTTTTATCACTTTGTATTTATGAGTTGTATTATATATCTATCTTGCTCATACTGCATAAACAAGTTTGAGAAAACCATAATTTGAAAAGAAAATGTTTATTCAAAAGAAACTCTATTTTTATATTTTCCGCTGCATACTGTAACTTTAAAACAGTAAGTTGAAATAGTATTCTGCTAGCTTATTGATTCTGCTAAGTTACTGTATTCTGTTATAGAATTCAGTAACTATCTTACAGAAAGTTCTAAAAAGTTAAAATTTGATAGAGGTTCATTCACCTCCCCTCTAAACCTCTTAACCACTTGGGACCAACAAGTGGTATCAGAACGAGTTGGGTTAAGAGCCAACTTGTCTGGTCACCTACCCAGATCCACCTGTTTCTATTGGAAAAAAATCATTTTTCTTTTTTGAAGACCAAAACTCATCGTCTTAGCATAAACATGGATTTCTCTCATCATAAATTGCCTATTTTTTCCATAGAAGAATATGATGACTGGAGGATATGCATGGAGGCTCATCTTTCAGCCATGCACAATGAAATGTGGTATGTGATTATTGAAGGTCCACTAGTAATCACCAAGCCAAACCCAATCTTAGGTAGAGAGCTACATGAGCGAGAGCGAGCAGAGGCAGAAGCCGCAACAGCAAAGACAACAATAGAGGCAACAACAGCTGTAGTTGGAGAAGTCGAAGGTGCACTCGAAGGAGCTACGCGTAATGATGATGTTGATAAGATACCAAAGAGACCCCAAACACCCGACTATAGGAGAACTCCTCCACCTGCTGAATACTTGGTTAAGCCAAGACATGAATATACGACTGAGGATAAGAAGAGAGCCAACTTAGACAACGTGGCCAAGAATGCATTGTTCCTCACGCTGGATAAAGGAACCTTCAGCAAGGTGAAGACTTGCAGAACTGCAAAGGAAATTTGGGACAAATTGGAATAAATATGTGAAGGTAACGAGCTTGCCAAGGACAACAGAGTGTCAACAGCAACACAGCTGTTCGAGTTGTTCAAGCAAAGATTTGGAGAGTCATTAGAAGAACTAGACCTAAGATTCACAGCCATCGTGAATGAGCTTGAATCTCTTGAAAGGTTCTACAGCCAGAAGGAGAAGAACATGAAAGTACTGAGGGCATTACCCATTGAGTAGGATAGTAAAGTTACTATAATGAGAGTCTCACTCGACCTCAATGCAATGAGCACATTTGATCTATTTTTAGTTTTTAAAGTCCTTGAGTTCGACATCAATCGGAGAAAGTTGGAGGCCCTGGAGTCAAGTGCTAAAGTAACAACACTTGCAGCTAGAGTTAATGATACAACTACTGTTAGCAGCAGTAAACAAAAAGAGCTGCATACTGAAGATGTTGAAGTAGAAATGACGTTCCTCCTCAAGATATTCAAAAAGTTTCTAAAGACTAACAAGAGAGGAAACAATTTCAGGAAGAAGTCTCCAAACCCACAGGTAAACCAAGCACCATAGTCCAATGTTATTTCTTCTGACCTTTGCTATAATTGTAGGAAGCTTGGACACTACACAAGGAATTGTCCATATCTTGAGGATGAAAGAAAGCAAATGAGAAAAATGAGAAAGGATGAAAAGCAAAAGTTCAGGGCTCTTCTAAGTGAAAGTGAAACTCTTAAGACAACAAGCAACTCAAAGGAAGAAGCCAAGGATAAATGCTCCTCAGAGAGTGAAAACGACAACTCTACCTCCGATGAAAAAATATTGTTGTGCCTGATAGCAAAGGATTGTGAGGAAGAAGAAGATGATGAAATAACTTCTCAATCCCTTGAAGTTTCTGGTTGTGAAAAGCTGAACATGATCCAGTCGTTTCGATAGATCATGAGTGACTTTGAGCAGATAAACTCAGCTTATGAGGAACTGAAAAAGGAAAACCTAATGCTCAAGAGTGAGCAAACTGTACTGAAATGAAAGGTTTCTGACCTTGAGTACTACACTACCGAATGCAACAATCTCCTAGTTGAGGTCTCTAAGTTCAAACTGCTAGTCACTAAGCTAGAATTTGAGAAAGCTAGCTTGCAGAATACAATCAATGTATACAGCAAATCAGCTAGGATGACATATGAATATATCCTTGAGACCCAGAAAGCCTTTAATGGAAAAAGTCTAGGATACTGTGCAGAAAGCTCTTAGAAAGCAACAAGCACATCCAATACTGAAAGATTTGTTCAAGCCTGAGTATCACTCACTTAGGAACTCCTTCCACCCAAAGGAAACCTAAACAAATTAAGTTCAGTGGATAAGAGAAAGAAACCCATGTTGCAGACCACATACAATATGTCTGCACAAATCCTCAAGAAACAGTATAATCAGTATGCTGCAACCAAGAAGAAATTACAGCAGTCCTCTAGGTCACAACAAAAGAAAGCCTACCCCTCTTATACTAAAACATATATATTTAAATCCCAAGGAGCTTATACTCCGGAAAGGTATAAGAGATGACTTTTCTAAAAAAGAAAAGGCAACACATGGAAAGTTCCAACACACACTGTTCACAAACAGTATCCTACAAAAGATACTTACAGAAAGAGAACCACCAAGGCTAATGATAAATTAATTATCGTTAAACAAGTAAGGATCCCAAAGAAGATTGATCCCTAGAACTCGTACTTGTATGGGTACCTAAATCTACCTGATATGCATGTAGGGACAATTGCCAGGAAGCAACAAAGACATAGGGAAAACATTGATAAGCGTTTGCTCAAGATATATGACTGGCAACAAAGAAGGATTAAGAGACCTCCAACCATGTAAAGGCCCTAAGATAGTCTTCGGAGATGACTCGAAAGGAAACACCAAGGGCACATGAAGCTTAATCAAATGCAATGCATATATCAGTGATGTTTTATATGTGAAAGGACTGAAATACAACATCTAATATTAGCCAATTCTGCGATAAAAGATGCTTAGTGGAGTTCAACCTCAACAAATGCCTGATAAGAGACAACAAGACGAATGAGGTAAAGCTTACTGAAACCAGGAGATGAAACATCTATCTTGCTGATTAGAGTTCAATAGTGCAGCCAACCTATTTTATTGCTAAGAGCATTCCAGAATTAAGCTGGCTATGGCACAAGAGATTGAGTCATTTGAACTTCAAGAAAATCAACAAATTAGCAAGGAAGAACTTGGTTAGAGGTTTGCCAGATGTTGCATTCAAAAAGGAGAATGTTTGTGGAGCTTGTTAGAAAGGTAAACAAGTAAAAAGCTCATTCAAAGAGAAAATACAAAGATCGTCTAACAGAATTCTGGATCTGCTACATATGGATCTATTTGGTCCAGTTGAGCCTGTTAGTGTTAGTGGGAAGAAGTATTTCCTAGTGATCGTGGATGATTATTCAAGATTTACTTGGACTATTTTCCTGGCCAAGAAATTAGAAACTCAGAACAGGCTGCCAGAATTCATGAAAAGAGTACAGGATGAGAAAAGCTTGAGCATTGAGAAGATAAGATCTAATAGAAGAACATAATTCACAAACAAATTTATTGAGAAGTATTGTTCGAAAAATGGGATCAGTCATGAGTATTCTACAACCAGAATTCCTCAGCAGAATGGAGTTGCAGAATGAATGAACATAACCTTGAAGAAAGCAACAAGAACAATGATTGCTAAAGTTGCTATACTAAAGAGATTTTGGGCTGAAGCTACTAATACAACATGCTATATGCAGAATAGATGCTTAATCAACAAGGACCATGACAAGACACCATGGTATGCCATTACACCAAACATTTCATATCTACATATCTTTGCATGCAGGTGTTACATTCTGAACAATGACAAAGAGCATTTGAAGACCTTCGATGAAAAATCTGATGAAAGAGTGTTTCTTGATTACTCATCATTAAATAAAGCTTTCGGGATCTTCAACACAAGGAGCTTAGTTGTAGAAGAATCTATACATGTGGGTGTTTGATGAACCATACTGTGACACAACTGTGTTGGACAAGCTTAAGGAAAAAGTATCTTAGATGAGTGTCAAATATCATCAAGATACATTGATGGAGTCCAGTATCTGCTGATATGGTTACTGAAAACGGAACAGAAGTTTCTGCATCCGGGAATACAGTAACGCAGGTTACTACACAGTAAGCAGATGGAATACTGCAATCCAACAGTAACCGCAGTAATACTGTTGACCAACAGGTTACTGTTTATCAACCCGCTTACAGTTTTGAGTTAGATAGAACATGGCTCAGGAATCACCCAAGAGAGCTTATCATTGGAGATATTAATGAAAGTGTAAGAATAAGAAGATCAAGGCCACAAGAAACAATGTTCACATGTTTTATATCTCAAGTAGAACTCAAGAGTGTTAAAGAAGCTCTTGAAGACAGTAATTGGATATAGGTTATGCAGGAAGAGCTGAATGGTTTCAAAATGAATCATGTATGGAAGTTAGTTCTAAGGCCTGACTATCAAGGAGTTATTGAAACAAAGTGGGTGTTCAAGAACAAGGTGGATGAAATCGGAATAATAGTCAGAAACAAAACAAGGCTTGTAGCTAAAGGATACTGCCAAGAAGAAGAAATCGGTTTTGATGAGACCTTTGCACCTGTAGCAAGACTTGAGGCAATTAGGATATTCTTAGCCTATACTGCTCACAAGAATTTCAATGTTTATCAGATGCATATCAAGAGTGCATTTCTGAATGGTCTCTTATCTGAAGAAGTGTATGTGGAGCAGCCATCTGGATTTGAAGAACAAGCAGAAGAAAATGTATTCAGATTGGAGAAAGCTTTATATGGTTTAAAGCAAGCACCAAGAGCTTGGTATGATACTTTGTCCTTATATCTCTTGGAGAATGGCTTTCAGAAAGGGACAGTGGATAAGACTCTTTTCAGAATACAGGATGGTGACAATATTTTGCTTGTACAGATATATGTGGATGATATTATCTTTGGTTCTACAAACAAAGATCTATGTGAAAAATTCTTAACCCTCATGCAGAACAAGTTCGAGATGAGCATGATGGGAGAATTAAGTTTCTTCCTTAGTCTACAAGTCAAACAACTAGACAATGAGATTTTTATAAATCAAGCTAAGTACACCAAGAAGTTAATGAAGAAGTTTGGAATGGAGAATGGATCATCAGTAAGTATTCCCATGGCCACATCGATCAGTCTTGACAAAGATGAAAGTGGAAAGAATGTGGAGATTACAAGATACATGAGGCTCATTGGTTCCCTACTATATTGTACAACAAGCAGACTAGATATTGTGTTTGCAGTAGGAGTTTGTGCAAGATTTCAGACAGCACCGAATGAGTCACATCTTGCAACTGTGAAGAGAATTATCAAGTACCTGAAAGGTACTCAGGATGTTGGCCTATGGTATCCCAAAGAAAGATGATTCAGCTTTAAGGGATATTCAGATTTTGATTTTACAGGGTATAAGATTGACTGAAAGAGTACAAGTGGTACTCGTCAATTTCTTGGAGAAAGGTTAGTTTCTTGGTTTTGCAAGAAACAAACATCTATAGAAATGTCAATTGCAGAAGCAGAGTGTGTAGCAGCAGGAAGTTGTTGTGCTTAGATTTTATAGATACATCAACAACTTAAGGATTATGGGATTACGGAAAAAGAAACTCCCATTTTGTATGATAATACAAGTGCTATTGCTATAACACAATCTTGTTTTTCACTTCAGAACAAATCACATTGATGTGAGACATCATTTTATAAGAGATCATGTAGAGAAGAAAGATATTGTGCTTGAGAAGGTACATACTGATGTACAGTTAGCAAATATATTCACAAAACCTCTATGTGAATCAAGGTTTTCTATGCTTAAAAATGAGTTTGGGATTATCAAGTTATAAAGAATGGAAGGAGATAGGTTTCTCAATAGCGGAAGCAGGAAGTAAGAGGGAAGTATACAAGATCTCAGCTTTCAGTATTGAAATACTCAGTAATTCAGGATACAACTGAATAGTATTTAGTTTCTCAGTATTCTGTTTCAGAATAAAATTGCAATCAGGATACAACTGCAAACAAGATACTACAAGCAGTTTACAACATTTATTGAAACAACATTTAAGAAGATCTGCAACCTCGTATTAGAAATAGTAACCCCTTAAATACTAATCATTTAAGCGATAAATTGACGTCTTGCATTTAATGTAATATCCACTTTTTCAGAAGACAAATAGGTGCGGATTATCGGCCTGACACCAGAAGTTTTCTTAATTACAAAAAGGCCCCTCATCTTTTTATCTCAACCGTCAGATTTCACACCTCTCACAAAAGTCATTTGATCGTAACCGTTGATAAAAAATCATCTCTTATTTGAAATATAAAACTGCTCATCATCTCCCTCTCTACTCTACATTCAATACTTATCTCTTGAAAAGAAAAAACTGATTCTCTATTTATTCAAAGTGCTATCTATATTTCTTTCTTACAGTTTTACAGATCTCTCACATACATTGATCGCCAGTGGAAGAAAAATGATAGTGTTGGAAGAACGCCTGGTCAACTCTGATGTTCTGCTCGGAGAAGAGAGCATCTATAATAAGGATGCTATCACTAAAGTCTGGAGTCACATTGAGAAGAACGACATCTCTGGTCTTCTCACCACATGCTACAACGGGCTATCAGTGCCGTCTGTCTGAAGATTTTACACCTTCGCCGAGTTGTCCAGAGACTCAAAGACAATTCTTTTCAGGATGAGTCATGATGGAAAAGAGTACAAGTTGACGGCGATGGACAACGCCTCCACCTTCGACATTTCTGTCGAAGGACTACAACCCTCAAAGCTTAAGAAGTATGGCTTTGAGTTTATGAAGGAAAGCTAGAGCCTGTTGAAATAGGATTCTGTCTTAGAGTCGTTGAAGATGAGCTTTGAGAAGAAGAAACTAAAGCTAAAGTACGAGTTTCTTCATTACATCTGAGCGTACTCCATTAAAGGACAATGTGGAAGTTTTGACAGATGCACCGATTTTCGGATACTAGTGATGATTGACATTGTCAAGGAAGAGACAGTCAATTGGAATAGGTTCCTCTTACGGAGGATTTGGGAGGAAGCCTCCAAGAAAACCTTTAGGAGGAGCTTCAGGATCACCATCACCTCCATTCTCTTCAAGATGGGGATTCAGGTGGAAGAAGCTGTACCAATTATCCCTGGTTGGTACTTAGGAGTGAAGAAGAGCTTCTTCAGAAGAAAGGCTGTGGGGAAGACTCAACAACTGAAGAAGAAGAAGGTTGCTGCAAGAGGCAAGATTGCAGAAAGTGACTCAAATACTACAGCAGATCACAACAATGATGCTGAGAAAAGAGCTGCTGAATCTTCTTCATCCGATGATAATAATGATGACATGCTGCTGGAAGGCCGATGAAGAAGGTTAGCAAGAGAGCTCCATTGAAGAAGAACTTATTGAAGAATCTCAATGTGGCTGTTGCAGCAAATACAACTTCTGACCAGAAAGATGAGGATGGTCAGGAAGCTAAGCATACTGGTCAAGAAGCCAAGCATACTGATTTGGTTACTGATCAGGAAGCAGATGACAGTCTGGCCCTTGTGCCAGTACTTGAAGTGAAACACCTCATTCTGTCTAGTAGGAAAAAGACGAGGAAGATGAAGAAATTGGTTGCTAAGAAGAGAAAAGAGATGCGAAACATCAGACCCAAGAAATAAGTAAAGAAGTAGAAAGTACTGATGGACAGAATTGAGCCTGACGAGCCAATCAATGAGATCCAAGCTTGGATTGATTGTGAAAGGCCATCAGTGATATTGACTCAGACATGACACAAGATCTCCTAACAAATTCCACTAAGTCAATTTATAACGGATTCTTCAGGTTGTATGAGCTCTGGAGACTGATGTGAATCTCTAGGGGAAGAGTGTTGCTGCGATGGAAAAACTTCCTGAGAATAAAGGACTTAGTCCTTGGATAGGCCGAGCTTTCTGATTCTGATGAGATATTGCCCCTATTCCAACCAGAATATGCTGATTCTTGCCAGGATGCTAAGATTTAAGAGATCATTGAGAGACAGGAAATTATGAGGAAACACAAAACTGATAAAGGTAAGAGTACCTTTGAGGATGTGAAGGGTGAACAATCAATGATAGCTGGGGAGGACAACACATTGATGAGCCCTACCGCCGAGACTGTAAGAAACCCATTAGAACTTGAGCTTCCTGAAGCTCAATTAACTCACCTCAATGTTGAGGAAGCTAATCAATAGATGTTGCAACTGGGGTTGCGAGTGAGCATTGCAAAACCAATCAGACACACCCCATGCACGCTGCAAGCTGGAGAAGGAACCAGTGCTGCTGAAGGTCATGATTCTCCTACATTCCGCAATATAGTAGCAGCACTATCCCCCATTATGAGCTTAGATACAATGGAGACCGACGAGCAAGAGTTGGTCCACTATGAAGATTCCCCGAAATACATGGTTATAACATCTGAGGGGGAAGCTTCAGAGAAAATTCAAGGAGTCCTGGACAGCTTGAATAAAGAAATTAATGATGAAGCAACCACAAAGGAAGTTGCTGAGGTAGGACTCCCTGTATTGGCTTTAATAGAAGTACAGAATGCTGAAAGCAAATAAAATGCAGTTGATGCTGATGCTGTAATCCTTACAACACTTGCTGAAGAGATCATCCAGTTAATACTTGCTGAATCAGAAAAAACAAATGATGGTTACTTTCTGGTGGAGTTACAATATATGATTGAGCGAACATATCTTGATGTTCAGAATCTTGAGATCTTTGATGCTACCACCAGAGTTGCTGAAACAAGAGAAGATGATAGTACTGAGAATGTTGTTGAGACAGCTTCTCCAATGAAGACCTCGGGCGTAGCTACTGCTGAGGCAGTGCTGACGGAGGATATAAAAGGAAATCTAGAGGAGGAAAGAATGCCTCGAGGAGGCAAAGATGCTTTAGTTGCTACTCTAGAATAGGATCCTGATGATGATGGAGGAGATTCCTCAGATGATGATGATGAAGGTCCTTGAGGAGATAGTCCACCCGGTTCACCATTCCGGATTATGGAACCTGCTGATACTATAAGAAGAAGAATGCAGCAGTATGCTGAAGAAGCAGCACAACAACGGGAAATCAGTCAGAGTCAAGCTTTAGTTTCTTACATTCAAGAAGCTGCAGAACCTACTAAATCTGGAGCCATAACTCTTATTGATGCACAAGAGAAATCCCTCCAAGGGATAATAGATGTTCAAGGGCTTATTCGAGCACTGTAGGTGCATGAGATGAACATGACCAACAACATTCATGAGTGACAAATCATCCTCGATGGCGAACCTGCGAAAAGAGCTGTCTGAACTTCCTTCCCGCATTCAAAGCAGGCTCAATGATGAGTGGAATGCTCAGTATCGTGAACGGAAGAGAGTTGAGCGTGTGCAACAAGCTGCCAGTGAAGCAAGGGATAAATCTATCGATGAAATCAAAAGCACCCTTGCAATACAGAACCTAGCTCACTTTAGGAGAATGCCACAACACAAGCTCGTGCTGCTCAGAGCATAAATGATAAGATTTCTAATCTAGAGCTATTTGTTGGCAAAATGAGAATGATTCTTTATCGTGCCTTTCCTCAGCATGTGCCCACTGAATCAACATCTCCTAGACCTGTCCCTGTTGATGATGACAAAAAGGGGGAAACAAGAAGTCTAAGAAGGAGATGAATGCTACAGTGGAGGAAGTTGTGAAGGATTTGAAGGAAGAAGAAGATGATGATGAAGAACCTTTGGTCATGAGAAAACGCAAAAGATCTATATCTGGACATAGCCAAAGTCCCCAATCCAAGAATAGAAAGGACGATCAAGATGAAGGAGGTGCATGTGCTGGGACTACTACTTCCAAAATAGTAAACAACACTGCAACTCAGCGAGGAATGGTCAGAACCGTAGCTCACCAACTCAGAAAAGGAGTAGCAGACAGTAGCAACATCAAAATAGACAGATGCAACAACAACCTGCTCAAAAATATAAACCATATATGAGTGTTGTTGCATGCAGAAGACAGAGTGAAGAAAGATGGAGACAACTGAAAGAAGCTGATGAGAAGAGGAGAAGGGAAAATGAGGACTGGATGTCGAGATTAGGTGTGATCGGAGAGAAAGTTTTAGTCACTCAACCTCAAAAAGTCTTACCTACCCTACAATACATAAATATTCCTGATTTAATTTTATCAGTGTGTATTATTTGTGCGGTAGTATTACTCTAGTACATATACTAATATAACTTACCAAAAAATTCAAAATCAAAACATAATAATAAATAAAATGAAAACAAGCTAGGAAATTAATTGATGGCATGGTATGCATAAGAAATTTTTGAGATCAATAATTAAAAATTGTTCATTCAATTACAAGTATGAATATTTAAATAAATTATCTTTAAGATCTAATAGGTTGAAAATCAACCAAATTCTCTAAGCTTTTATCGTTTTCTAGTGCACGTAGATCAGCTTGACAAATGAATTAAAAAAATTCTGGATGTATAGATTTATGGTTGATACCAAGACTATGTCCAGGTGTGATGGGTTGAAAACTGTCACTCTCATCGTCCTTTTCATCATTCAGAACATGTGCATCGGTCCGAGAATAATTAGCTTGATGAAGTATTGGATGTGTTGGGTCCCAAGTGGTCAGAGGTTCAGAGAGGGGTGAATGAACCTCTATCGATTTTTCAAACTTTTCTAAAACATATAACTGAATAACAGGTTTCTGTCTCTTTTGGAGAACGGTATCCTGTCTCGAGTTAGCAACCTGGCCCTTGGTTGAATCAGGTAACTGTCCCGATTTCAGAATGCAATGCAGCGGAATAAACTTAATAGAGTTTCTGTTGATAACCAGTTTTCTTTTCAAAGTATGATTTTGCAACACGTGTTTTAACAGTATGCTTTATAAGAAGTGCAACAGAATAGATATGCAAGAAAAAAAATACAACAAATAAGGTAAGAAATAAACACGTATGGCTTATAGTGGTTCGAAGGTGGTGTAATCATTCTACGTCCACTCTACTCCTTCACTGAGGAGGAACTTCGTTATAGTCAGTTTGATTTATAAGACTCGTCTTTACAAACCTCTTCCAAAACAAGTTATACCTACAAGAATCCCAGATTCCTAGGTCTACACCCACACAGGGTTTACAAACTCCCACACAGGGAAATATTAGCTTGCACAAGACTAATAAACTTAGCAAGGATATAATCCTATCAACTAAGTATACCAAATAAAACAATCTAGCACACACAGTACAGTGGTTAAAAGACAATGTTTCTTCAACTGGTGGGAAGCAGTCTTGATCTCTGAAAGCTCTATTGCTGTTGAAGACTGCTCCAAGAAGGTTGAGTGGCTGAACATGTGAAAGCTTTAAGAAGCTTTGGAAAGTATGTGAATTTCCTCTCGATTCTGTCCAACAACGTTCTTCAATCAGCCACACCTTCTATTTATAGATCTTGAGAGATTTACCCATTGGGAAGTATACGTTGAAGAGAGATCCTTCTCCTATTTGAGTTTGAGCTTTTTATCTCCAAGATCTTCTTTGTGGTCGCATTAAATGTATCTAAGATATTTCTGACATGAGCATTTAATGCGCCCACTATTTACCTTTTGGACCTTTCTGACATTCCTGCTGATCTGTCAAGTCGGTATGGGTCCAAGGTTGAAGTTCATGCAACGGCTACTTGAGTCAGTTAGCTTTGTTTCTCTTTGCATTGCATGTTCTTTCTGATACTGCCTGAGAGGAAGTAGTCTTTATCTTTTAGTCTCATCCTGTTGGTTACTTCCTACTCTTTCTGTAGATAGTGGATCCTTCCTGCTTACTGTTTAGGATGTGGTTCCATGCTGCTTTCTGTTCCGTATCAGGGTTCTATTTCAGATCAGCCTCCTGTTCCTGAAACCTGTTGTCAGGTTCCTGTCGCTATATACTGTTTTGCTGCCTTGCTCTTTCAGCTTTCTTCTATTGCTTGTTGTTTGCTACTTCCTGATTGTAGCATCCAGTATTCTGTATCAGCTAGTTGTTTCCTGTTCTTAGAAGATACTCATATCTTCTAAGATTGGTTCTTCTTATGTGCAGGTTTCTACCTGAAGCTTTTCTGCTTTCTGTTTCTCTTCCAACATGCTATCTACTTCTTGCAGTATCTTATCTGCTTCCTTATGCAGATACTTCCATTCAGCTTGTTGTTCCCTACAGCTTGCTGACCCTTAGAAGACTTATTCCTGTTTCTTCTAAGGTTGGTTTTCCTTATTCCTTGGAAAACCCTTTCATGATCCTGTTCATTGACAGATAAGCTTATGATCATGTAATACGTGAAAACTTCTTTTAGTAACCTTCATTATCTTATTATGCATCCTGTTTTGTTTTGTCTTATAGTTATGCATTCTGTTTGTCTCATCAAGATAACTACTGAAATATCCCAACAGGATGTAACATCTCAATTTTTTGGACACTTTAGATAAGTAAAAATGCAGTAGCTCAAATGATTTATATGCACCTGACGGAAAAATGGAATAAAATTTTCTTTTTTAAAAGTTTATATCAAATCTTAAATAAATAAAATATCATGAATGTGCAGTGAAAATTCACATTAAATAAATAGAGATTTCATAAATATGCAGCGAATGACTTAATTATGAGTGAGACGAATTATAATACAAAATATGAAAATATGTCTCATAAAATTAGGAGAGCTAAAATTAAATAAACTTTTGACACCAGCCACCGTGCATCCACTCCACTTCACTTTAAAGCCACTTCACTTTAAAGCCTTTATTCTGAAAAGTTATACTCCCTCCGTCCCCACTTATTTTGCCTACTTTGACCGGCACGGATCCTAAGAAAATACAGTTGACTGTTGATTGGATGTTTAAGTTTATGCTTTTTTCACTTTAATTAGGAAGTTGACAAAATAAGTTGGGACAAGCAAAAATGGAAAGTAGGCAAAATAAGGTGGGACGGAGGGAGTATTATATATGTGGTGAGAAAAACCACAAGCTCAGTATGGACATGCTTACATTAAATACAACATGTAAACGCAAGACAAACATAAAAAACATGCATAGAAACATTCCTCATCTTGAAATTGGCCATTCAAATCAATTCTGAGTACGACAGACATATATAAGGATCTAACTTTTGATCCTTGGACCTTTAGGACCCCTGCTAATTTTGAGACTCATGTATAGATAATAAATCATAGCACATTGGATCAATTCGTCAATCACACTCATACAAAATATTTAATAAAGACAAACATGAGTTTGAAATCCACATCTTAAGAAATTTGAAAATCTTGAATGAAATGAATCAAATGCAAGTCTACACTTCGTAATGAGTCACACCTCCTTCTTCACCTAACCATAAAAAAACTAAAAAACAAACTAAACTAAATATCTATTTACTACTTAAAACATGTGAAATTAATTTTAAACAAATCTAAGGCCTTAAAGGAACTAAAATTGAGTTTGGGACTGTTCTGGAATTTAATATAAAATATTTAGGGTTAAATTGAAATTTCATGAAAATGAAATAATTTATGAGGTGAGAAACAGGATTATCGAAAAGTTGAAAAAAAAAGGTGCAAAGTACAACCGTTCTCTCCCATTATCACTTCCCTCGTCTCTCTCTTCTGCAACCCATCTCTCATCCGTCTCTCTTTTGCCACCCAAATCCCTCTTCTGGACGTCACTCTCTCATCTATCCTTACTCTCATCTTTCTTTCTCTTTTAGTTTTATTTTTTTACCTTTTCTTATTCAGACATCTTCTCACGTCCGATCTCTTCATCAATTTTCCCTTCTTTAATTTTTTTTTATGTTTCTATTATATTTCTCTTCCTAAATCTCAACAACATATAATCTACATGATATAACAATCATAGGGTTTCCATGATTTGGAATAATGTAATTTTTTTTCCCTAATTTACTTAATTCCTATCAAAGATCTAACCTAAATTCATCCTAAACATATTTTGGATTGAAAAAAGATACTCCATTTGTTTCATAATAAGTATTGTTCTAGAAAAATATTATTTTCTAACAAGCATAAAAATTGAACAGATATACTATATATTAACTAATCAAGGAATTTGTGATTCAAAATTGGAAAGAGAATCAAATTAATTCCATAAAAGGTATCACTTTAAATTCCTAAATTTTAGTTAATGAATATTAATAATGATAATTTGGGAATAAAATTGTATAAAAGTGTAAAACGACACTTAATATGAAATAAAATTTAGATTTTAAAATGATACTTATTATGAAACAGTAACTTAAAAGATGACATGAAAGAAAGAACATAACTTGAAAGATGACATGAAAGAAAGAACAAAGAGAAAGGAAAAAGTATGCACCTTATCTAAGAGTTTGGAAATTCTAAACCCAAACTTAATAGTTTATTCTATTTATATGATTAAGATTGAGAACCCAAAGAAGATGTGTTGGCCCTACGTACTTCTATGGACCACTGCTTTAAATAAAAATTATGGACTTGAACTTTAATCTTAATTATGTAGCACAAAAATTAACTACACTCAAATATCAAATTAAAATTAAAATTAATATTTATTGAATTTTTATATCTTGAAAATTTGGGATACTACATTGAAGGTGGAGATCCATGACCAATACCAGGACTGTGTCCAGGTGTGGTGTGGGGGAAATCATCAATCTCTGAATTCTTTTTGTCATCATTCAATACACGTTCAGGATTGGTTTGGAAATGTGTTGGCAGTAGAAATTTATGACCGATACCAGGGCTACGTCCAGGTGTGGTGGGTCGGAAATCATCGATCTCCGAGTTCTTATCATCATTCAATTCACGTGCATCATTTTGAGAATTGACTTGATGAAGTGTTGGAGGTCGAATGTTATGGCTGATATCAGGACTACGTCCAGGTGTGGTGGGTCTGAAATCATTGATCTCTGAGTTCTTATCATCATTCAATTCACGCACATCATTTGGAGAATTGACTTGAAGAAGTATTGGAGGTGGAATATCATGACCGATACCAGGGCTACGTCCTGGTGTGGTGGGTCGGAAATCGTTTAACTCTAGGTTCTCATAGCGGTTCAAGTCGCGTCCATATGGAATGGCTTTGGTTGGGCCCACGATGCTACAAAGTAGAAAGGCCAAAACCACCAACTCCTGCAAACAGCTTGAACTATGAGCCATTTTTACTAGTTCTGAATCTATGATAATGATGGTGATTTTTGTGGGGGCAGAGCGTTATGTGCTCTTTATATAGGCAAAAAAAAAAAAAAAAAAAAGGAATCAAATTAATTATTTTTTCTCATGACTCTCTTTATTGGAAGTGAGACAGTAATTATTATTGTGCTGATAATATGTACACGTGGGATCCTATTCAAACTGATATTTAATATATTAATTCAACTTACCAATATCATATTTTTAGATATTATCATTTATGTATTCATGCCATACATTGATACTTAATATATTAATTCAACTTACCAATATCATATTTTTAGATATTATCATTTATGTATTCATGCCATACATTGATATTTAATATATTAATTCAACTTACCAATATCATATTTTTAGATATTATCATTTATGTATTCATGCCATACATTGATATTTAATACAAATTAACTAGAAAATAATAAAATTGTTTTTTATAAGAGGTCTTGACCCTAAGATGAAGAGAAATCATGTGTTTTGTTTCATTGTATATCCACATACGAGCCCCTGTTTCAATCCATCACGAAAATACAATTAGTACATGTGAATCAATATCAACTAAAGCATGTAAAAAATATTAAATCACACAAAATATCCAAAGTGTGTGATATCCAACATTAAAGGATATCCAATATTTATAAAGATATAACTATAATATGAATATTGAAACTATTTATGGAAAATATAATTACAGAACATACAAAGATATTATAGAGAATATTAAATCACACAAAATATCCAAAGTGTGATAATGATATCAAATGTTTATAAAGATGTAATTATAATATGAATATTGTCATTCTTATGGAGGATATTTTGAATCTTCTATTAATTTGAGCCTATCAACTCTATCCCACATACATACAAATTAAAAGTATCCATAAATTATAAAAACAAATAATTCCAAGTTATTTTTTAGGATTTCAACTTACAGTTAGTTCAAGTATACAAGGACCTCAAATTCCTTGACTACTTTCAAATTCTGTAAAATATATATATATATATATATATATATATAATGAATATCTATCACAAATTTTTTTAGTATGTAATTGTGTAATTTAATATATCTACTTGTTAAAAAATTGTATTCACATCATCATGTTCATTTGCTTTAGTGTTATCTTGATCTTTCTACGGTTCAAAACATCCCGATAGTGTTTTGTTGGTGCCATTACTTAATTCTACAATTAAAAAATTACAAATATCACTGTACCACCGTAATAAAAAAAAATTAAATATAAAATAAATTAAGATCTAAGAGGAAGATGTGAGTAAAAATAAAGGACCAAGATGGGGAAGATACCTAACTGAAAATGTTTTAAAAAAATGAAATATGGAAAGGTGAGGGAAAAAGAGAGAAAAGGGGGAGAAAAAAAAAACAAAGAAATATGGAAAAGAGAGGAAAAAAGAGAGAATGGGTGAAAAAGAGAGCGGACGAATACGTGAGATTGGAGAAAAAAGAAAGAGTAAAAAGAGAGAAGGGGAGGACACGTGAATTGAATACAAAAATGAAATATGGAAATTACAGGGAAAAAGAGAGAGAAAGACAAATACATGAGATTGGAGAAAAAAGAAAGAGTAAAAAAAGAAAATGGGTGACTGAAAAAATCAAAAAAGAAATGAAAAGAAAATATAAAAAGAGGAGGGAAAAAGAGAGAGAAGTGTTTGAGTGAAAAATCAATAACAAGCAAAATATAGTAAGAGGAGGGAAAATGAGAGAAGGGGATGGAAAAATCAAAAAGAAAAAGAAAAAGAAAAATAGAAAGAGGATGAAAAAAAATAAGGAATATGTGAGTAAAAGGAGGGGAGAAAAATGAAGGGAAGAGAGGGACATACGTGAAAACAAATTCTACATGCTATATAAAAATAGAGAAATGGATATAGACAGACAGATACAAGTTGAAAAAAAAAATCAAATAAGCTAAATTTCTACGTGTGATATACTAATTCTGGTAGATTTTAATTTTTTTTACAATTATGATTTTTTAAAATATATTTTAGTATAATGTTTAAATTTGTCATTCAATGATAGTGCATTTTAACATATAAGTTAATTATTATCATATCTAAAAATTTATATTTAATTTTGACAATTTTCATTAAATTTGCGGCACCAAACATCTTTTTTCTTATAATTACCTACAGATGAGCATGAGTCTCTGAGATAATGGAACTGTGGAGAAATCCGATAGAAATAGTTCCGAACCGATAAAGAACCATTAACTATTCGACCTTATCCAAACTGAATCGCTCCGACTATTTTCATAGTATCATACCAAACTGAAGAACCGAATTTAAAATCCAATAGAACCGATTTTAAGGAAGTAACCATATACAAATTTATATGTATCATTTAATTCATTTTTCTATATTGTTATATTGAATTAGTTAAAAATTTAATTAAATTTAATTATTATTTAATATAATTTTAAAACTTCATAGAAGAAATTAATAATTAAATAATAGAGTAAAATATTTATAATATAATGAATATTTTTTGGAATGCATAAAAAATCTATTAACTACTATAGGTATTAATCAAATAATACATTTAAGGATAAATTTCATAACAAGATCCAATTTATAAATTAATTCTCAATTCTAGACCCAAATTTTAAAGTTTCTCAATAAGGGATCAATTTAAAATTTGAAAATTAGATGGAGTTCTCAATTCAAGACAAAATTCCATTTTCATTTTCTTTTTTATTTTTTATTTTTATTTTTATTTATAATTTATTTATATTTCACTATATATTTATATTTTTGATAAATTAAGACAAGTTAGTGCAATTTCGAAACATCTTCATCCAGATAGTATTAATTTATATATATACACATATAATTAATGCAATTCATAAAATTAAGATTCCTTTATTTTCTTAATTTTATGAATAAAGTATAGAAAACCAATTTAATATAAATTATATTTTGTGAATTCAATTTATTATATTTTTCTTTCTTTCTTTCATGTTTTATATAAATTAATATAAACTAATGAAGATTGTTTAAAAATTGTATTAACTTGACTTAATTTTTCTAAAATATAAATACATATTGAAATATAAATAAATTTATAAATAAAAATAAAAATAAAAATAAAATAAAAATGGAATTTTGTCTTGAATTGAGAACTCAATCTAATTTTCAAGCCTTAAATTGAGAAAAAAAAATGCAAAATTGAGTCTTTTATTGAGAAACTTGAAAAATAGGTCTAAAATTGAGAACTAATCTATAAATTGGGTCTTGTTATGAAATTTATCCTATAAA
This sequence comes from Scutellaria minor, assembly GCA_954870855.1. Taxonomy (NCBI): domain Eukaryota; kingdom Viridiplantae; phylum Streptophyta; class Magnoliopsida; order Lamiales; family Lamiaceae; genus Scutellaria; species Scutellaria minor. The sequence goes on from OX940729.1 coordinate 11,475,183, forward strand.
TTCTATAGTAAAATTTGAATGTATCTACCTTCAAATTTTACTATAAAATTTATATTTATTTCACTTTTAAAAGATAAAATTTGTAACACTTAGGACAAAACGATGCATAATTGGCTAATTAAATAATTAAACCCCTAATTGATTGATTTAATTACCCGTGCGTTTCAGAAAAATAAAATAATGCATGATTAATTTATCGAATGTATAGTTTAATTGAAAAACATAGGTTATAATTTATTAAAAGATATCGTAGTCGAAAAACCGAAAGTTAAAACGTAAAAGGGCAGCGTGTTAAGGGTTCGTGGCCCAAATCACGAAGAATGTAAAAATTAAATCAAAACACGGATATATATATATGTAGTTGGAAATGAAATGTGAAAGTAAAAATCGAATCAAAAGTGAAAAAGTAAGATTTTCTTTCTCTCTCGTTCCTCTCTTTCCTCTGCCTTTCTGGCCGGCGGCCACCGTTTAATCGATCTTCATACCATCTATAGCCTTCGCTGAGTCCGTTCCAGATTCGGGCTCAGTTTTGCTATTCGACGCCTCCTCTGTCGGGAAACGACCGATCACACCCCGACCAAACCCTCATTTTCTCTCTCCTCTCTTCCTCTTTCCTTCTCTCTCTCCCTCGCCGGATCTCTCTCTCTCTCTCTCGCCTCTACCATCGCCACTGTGTCGTTTCTTGTGTGTGGGTTGTTGTGGGGTGGCGCTGTGGTTGGTGTTGTACGTGCGCGTCAGTGTCGGCGTGTGTGTGTTTGGAGAGCGGTGTCGTGTGTGGCGGTGCTGTGCTGGGTCTGTTGGTTGGGGCCGGTGCGCGGAGTCGTGCCGACGATGCTGGTTGCACATCGTGGCTCGGCGGCGGTGCTATTTGGTTGTTGTCGGGCATGTGTCGGGGGCGCGAAGTGCGCTGTGTGTGTGCCGGGCTGGAGTCGGGGCGCGCTGTGTGTGAGCCGGGCGGGAGTCAGGGCAGCGCTATGTAGTGCCGCCATGTGTGTGTGCGTGCGTGTGGAGTGGCCGGCCGTGAGTCGTGGTGTGTGTTGGCAACGGGGGTGAGGGTTTGGGGTTTGGGGTCCCTTTCGTAAATTTGAAACAATTTGAGGACCAAGATGCAAACCCTAAATTTTAGGATCTTTACAATCTAGCCCTCCATCTTTGAAAATTGAGTTTTAACCCCCAAGATTTTGAATATTTCAAAAAGACCCCAAATCTTTTCTGAATTTATAAAAATGCCCCTAGTTAAAGTCAACTCTTTACCATAATTTATGAAAACGCCCCTACACCTTTAAACGCTCCGTTTCAGCTCGTTCTTCCTCCGTTTTAGCCTGTTTTCCCTTCGTTCAAACTCTAATCATTTCCCTTCCACCCTATGATCGCATGTTTAACCTTCCACACTCGTTTCTTCATTCTTGATCTCTAAAGCTTTCATTTTGTTTCGTTTACCCATCGTTTCTTCTTCGAGAGAAAGTTTATATAATTAAATTATTTGTAGTTATCGTAATAATGAAACTAAGAAACCTCTTTACATGTGTAGGCTCTCAATCGGAACAAACACTTTAGAACTTAAGACTTTGATTTACACGAGGATTACCATCGAACAAGGTGGGGGTAACTTCTAATCCCTAATAGCTTTACATTTCTGTATTTAACGCACAATGATGATGAACGAACGCATGCATGTGAGATTGATGTTAAATGAATTGTTGAACCCTACGTGCTGTGATTATATGTAGTGATTAGTGTGTTCATGCATGCATTATGATTATGTTGTGAAGAGACGAAAGTCCACGTTCTTGCTGAAGGGACGAAAGTCCATATTCATGCTGAAGGGACAAAAGTTTACATTCATGCTATGGAGGAACCAGTGGTCCGTAAAGTAAGTTGGGGAGTACCCGCACCTAGGGTTAACGGGGAGTACCCGCACCCTTCTGCAGATATAAGCTATGTTATATCATGTGCAATGCATTTTACATGCTATGTGTAATTGCTATATTTGTATACGTTCGAACATATTAACTGTTTAACGAACGTTAAAATACGGAAATTACCTCTATGAGTGTATTCAACGCACTCACCCCCACGTATATTCACGCTACAGGTAACAATGAGAGTGGAGAAGCGTAGAGAGAGGGGTGCCATATCAGCTGTGATCTTTTTACCTTTTCGTTTTCCGATTTTGCCTTTGTAAACTATGTTGATCTTTTGTAAAGTTAAATTGTTCTCCTTTTCGTTATGGATCCTGTATGAAATTCTGCTGCTATGTTTTCAATGGTTTCTTCCGGCTAGACGCCGATAGTTTTATACATGTAAAATTGTATCTTTACCTATTTCCGAAGTTTCTGTTTCAATGTTGTTTTAAATCTTTGTTCGCCGGTTATGCTTTATAAGTTATAAAAATGTATGTTTCTTTTCCCTCTTTTTCTGTACGCCCACAAGAAAACTCTGATATTTAAAGTATGAAAATGGGGCGTGACAAAATTCCTGATGATCACTTATGAGTTGTAGATCAAGAAGATTTCAAAAAATAATATTTGAAGAAAAACTTGAATGTAATCTATTGTTTCGGAGAAGAAGACGACTATCTTAGTAATATGTAAATCTATTTTATTAGTTTAAAACTTATTTTAAGATTTAAATTAAATAACGTGGTACAATTTATTTATTGCATTTTGTTTGAATAAATTATAAATATTTATTTTAAATTGTATAATTTTGAATCTCCGAAACCCGCATGGATTCGCTCCGTTATACCCGAATCCCTGAAGGAACCAAACTGATTGATGGAGCAATTCCATAGAATTTTTTTTAATATTCTCCAAAACTCTCCGAATTTTGAAACGATTTCGAAGATTCTCTTATCCCAAACTACTTAGTATCGTAGCTGCAAATTTCAAGGAATTCATAGTTATAGCAGTAAACATATATTTGTTGGATACGCAATTGTAGAAGAATTTTATACTACCTTATGAAGTTGTGACAAATCAGAAAAAAACGTTTTAAAATATGAATTGACAACTTTTTCAAGTATCGCCTCATATCACATGGCTCAGGTTGTCGAACAATGCATAATCATCATAGCTACCAGATATTTCTCAATTGAATTCATTGGAGGTAGAATTTGATTTTGTATTCAATCATGATGAAAACACATCTGTATGTATTATCAATATTGTGTGTATATATGTGTATATTAATATAACTAATAATAATATATAATAGGTTTAAAGAAAAAAAACCGAAGCATGACCTTTTTTTCTTCACTTTGCAATCTATTTATTTTTCTTTGATTACACCTTAAAGTTTATAATTGTTTTTAACTTTGTACAACCTATTTTATTTTTCTCCCCTTACAATGCGAAGTTCATGATCGTTTTTTTATGTTCAATCTAGGCTCATTTTCAGATCAAATTTTCTAAACAAAAAATAATTTAATATTCCTCAATCCCACAAAAATAGGCCTACTTGTATTTTCACAAAGATTAAGAAAATATTTGAAGTTCCAATTGTATCTTTGTCTTTCATTAATTCTAATATTGAATGAAACGTTTTTTTTTGTTTCAAAAAGTACATAGAGAGTTAAAGTGTGGTGATTTAACATACATTTGATTAAGGACATATATGAAATTATAAATTTAAAACCATACTAATATACACTATTGTAGAGAAATTTCATATTATCTCATGAGGTTGTGGCTTAAAGCCCATATTGTGTGACAAATTAGTAAAAACATTTTGAAAAATAAATTGTTTAACTTTTTTCAAATATCACGTGCTATGTGGCTTATGATTCAAAGTCATTGTGGTGACATGCGTTTCCTCTATTATAATTAGTACTCTTTATCTTTTATTTTAATATAATTAATTCACTTATATATTAATGATTATATTTTCGCGCATAATGTACATTATATAGTAGTATTAAAATAAAAGATCAATATTTTTTTTAATAGGATAGACAATATGTGCTATTGATCCCGACTCATCCTCTATTCTTGATTCAAAAAATTTCTAATTTGATATTTTAAATGTTTTAAGTAATCATTCTTTCAAAAATAAATAAAAATAAAGAATTTTTTTTAAGTAATCATATATTCACTCCAACAGTCCAACCTTAATATGCATGTGCATTGTGCCCCTACCTTATCTAGGCTATGCGCTCAGTTAGGAAACATTGTTTTTAATTTATGGCTTAATTTTGTATATCATTTTCTTAAAATAAACTTTATGTTAATGTACAAAAAATATAGTGTTGTTCACTTATATATTGTGGATCTATAGATAATGTGATACGTGAGCTTCTCATACACTTCATGCATTGTATGCATCTCTTATTATTTATGTGCTACTTGCGAACTTACATAATTATATTTTATTTTTAAATATTGAATTATTTACATGCTCTTACATAATTGATGAGGAGAAAACCTTATTATAATTGATTGTGACTTTAATGGTGTTTGAGTGCACAAAGTAACTTATTTGATGAACGATATATAGAATATTAAGTATGAAGTATGACAGAGAAATAAATCAAAAATTTATATAAATATATATATATATATATATATATATATACACACGCATGCAATATAGATATATATGTGAATATATTAATTCATATGTGCATTTAATTAGATGTAGCCGTGAATGTTATTTATATACATATGCATAATAAGTTTCTTTAATATTATTATAATATATAAATGTAACTGATGCTGTAAGTTTGGCAGCAATTCAACTTAGCATATTATATTATAATAATAATACTAATATTCTAAAAATAAAAAAATAAAAAAAGGAAAGCTTAGTGCGGAAGCTTTTGCGGAGGCGGTGACTAAGGATAATTATATATAGAGAGTTTTCATTATTTAAGATAACACAGAGAGAGAATACATCTTTCGCAGCATAAGTGAGCTCGATTGGTTAGAAAAAAAAAAGAAGAAAAGAAAATTTTATTTGCGTCAGTTCCCTGGCTCTTGATCAGATAAGGACAATCGAATTTTATACCAAGAAAGTTTAAGAAATCAAACTCCAAAATTTAGGTAGGTAGAAATTTATTATAACTACAAAGCATAAAATAGTATTTTGTGAATTATTTATGTTAATTGATGATATATGCATACTACGTGTTTTACGAGATTTGATTTGTTGTTCAGTGGCTAGTGTAAAATAAATGAAACTGTGAGTTCAATGATTGTTATGAAATGAATTTGATAGTTGAATGAATATTGTGAAATGACATTGTGGGTCCTATTAAATGATGTGTTTTGACAAAAAGGGAATGAAATTGGCAATGTGTGTGTCACGCCCCGAAACTTAACCATATTTTATTACAAAAGATTAATAAATTTAGGAAAAACATTTTTAAATTATCAGAGTATCTCCGACAGGCGTGCAGGAAAGAAGAAAGAAAGAAAAGAGAAACGAAGATGATATATATATATAACGAACTTTGAAAGTTAACTATATACATCAGCGGATCTTAAAATACGTGTTTAAACCCAACAGAAAACGTAAATGTACGTTGTTTCGAAACAGTTTAACAAAATATCGAAATTAACAAAAGGGAAACTTTAGCAGACATGACACATCTCTCCCTTCAACTTCTCCCAACAAAATCATCACCTGTAACGAACACGTAAGCGGGGTGAGTGCATAGAAATACACCCCGTGGAGGCAAGTTCATAAATTAACATAAAACTTTAAATCAGATAAGCAGTTAATCACAGCAAGTACAATGCACAGCAAGTAAATGACTTGGGCGCAGGTATATCCCGCCTTACCCCACCACCTTATCCTCCTGGTGATTATTTGGTTAGGGGGACTTCACCAATCCTCCGTTTTCCAGTTAGGACTTAATCCCAACCTGTCTTCCCAAAGACCGTGCACATGAACACACATCTTATCTTAATCCCAACAAAGGATTCAATTCACAACACGTAGACAAAGCACATATAACGGACATGCATAACAATTAATAGCATGCTGATATCATCAATTACATTTCATGCTCATAATCTCAAATCGTATATCATATAACGTTCATCATCATATCGAAAACCCTAACATGCGTCTATACAAAATAAACGTAAAGTTAAACGTTAATTCAGAAATTACCCCCACCTCAGCCTGGGCGGTGCGATTAACACGTTCTTATCCTTTTAGTTTTGAGATGTGTTCGGAGCGTTTGGGCCTACAAACACACAAGGTAAATTATTAGGTTATATACTTATTAATTAAGCGTTTATAATTAAATGCTCGGAAGAAACAACGAATTGAAAACAGAACAGAACTCGACCCGATTAGGTCTAGAAATATAGAGGATTCAAAAAGGAAGCTTTAGAGACGAGAATGGATTAAAACGGATAAGAAACGAAGCTAAACGAAGCGTTTTAGGGTTTGGAGGGTTTGAGGGGTAAAACTGTAATTACAGATAAAGTTTGGGGTCGAAACGAGGTTTCAGGAATCTGGAGGGGTCGAACTGCAATATCAGAAAGTCTTGGGGTGAAAATCCAAGTCTTGAGAAGTTTTGGGGGTGGAAATATAATTTCCAAAACTTTGAGGACTAAAGTGTACAAACTAAAAGTTGGGGGACTAGAATGAGAATAAGCAGAAATTGAAGAATTGCAAAGAGGTCCCTGGAGTTTATCAAATTCCCAAAATCCACCCCACCCCCCAACTCCCACTGCCCGTCGCCACCACCGCCACTGCAAGTCACCGCCGGCGACACCGTGTCGCCGGCCACCCTCCCAAACCACCACCATACGCCGGCGCACCGAGCGCCGGCCTCCTCCGGTCACGGCGGCGTCGGAAACGCCGCCCCAAACACCACCCTCCATCACAGCCAACTGCATGCATATATATATACACCTTTCCGGCGGCCACTGCCGCCGGCTCCATCCTCACCCATCGCCGGCGCTCCTTGCGCCGGCTATACACCCACACGGCGGCGCTACATGCGCCGCCTCCGACCACCCTTTCCGGCAACATCAGAGCAAGAGAGACAGGGAGAAGAAATCGAAGAGAGAGAAAGAGAGAGGTTAGAGAGAGAAAGCAATCTGCAGAAACTTTGACCGGCCACCACCGGAGATTGGCCGGTCCGATCAACAATCTGAGCCCGGAATCGAGATGGGCTCGACGAGAACTTCAATCTAGGCTCAAGAATCGCCCCGATCGGTGGCCGGATGGCCGAGAAACGAAGAGAGAGAAAACGGGGGTTTTTAGAGAGAGAGAGCCGAAACTTCATCGGCCGATTGCCGGCGTTTGCGGCGGCGGATGACAATTCCGAGCCCGGGGTTGGAACGGGCTCGTCGAGAGCTTCAAGATGGTGTAGGTTTCGATACATTTCGGTTCGATGAAAATTCCGGCGACGGTGGTCGCCGGCGGCGGCGACGGCGGCGCTCCGGCCGGCCGGCCGCCGGAGAAGAAGAGAGAAGGAGGAGAGTATCACATATTTTACCTTAGGTTAATTTTAGGATATGATCTTTTACTTAGGATAATTCAATTATATACCTTAGGTTAATTATTTAATTAAACATATTATTATCTTAAACTTTATATTAAACATTCTTATGATATTAATTAATTTGAGATATCAAACGAACTCCGATTTGATCCATTCTTTTTGCGTTTTGTTCGATTTTTCGTTCTCGTTCTTCTTGTCCCACTTATGAATTATTTGTCGACTTTGTATTTTTACGAAATAAATCTCTCAAACGTTAAACTTAATTAAAGTTTGCCTATAATTAAATTTTCTGAAACGCACGTAAAATAAATCAAATAATTAGGGGTTTAGATAGTTAATTATCAAATTATGCATCGGTAAAATCCTAGTCGTCACAGTGTGTGCAAGGTTGACAAAATTTGCGTTGGGTGCGCAAGGTTGGTGCTGTGTGCGCAAGGTTGGTGACGTGCTGGTTGGTGCTGTGTGCGCAAGGTTGGTGACGTGTGCATAAAATTGGCGTTGTGTGTGCGAGGTGGGTGTTGTGTACACAAAATATTTTAGAAATGAACTAGTTGAATGTTTGAGTGGGAAAATAGAAATGAAATAGGTGATTCGAGAAGTGGATTCAAGAGAAGGAGTTGTAAAGAACCATACTATCATGCATAATTTCTGCTTACTGAAATTTATCTCACGTAATTTATGTTTTGTAGGTAATCATGATGATGTGTAACGTTATGGACGTCGATGTACCGGGCAAGCTGTGGAGCTCCTGCAGGATTTTTGAGCACTCATGTACATAGATGACGACCTGTTGGGCATGATTGTGATTTATGTTGCTTTTACTTTTGGATATTAAGTCTTTGAATATGTTATGTATTATATAACACAACACATACTAATGGATTAACATGAAGCTTGTTCATGGATTGCTGCTTGTTGAAGCTTCTCTTATATGAAAATATTATGTTGGAGGAAAAAAAAAAGGTTTTTAGATTAGGTTATATTTAAAATTTGTTCTCTGTACGATTGAGTAAGTGTGGTCGTGACAGATAATGAGTCACATATTTACATGATAATCATGTTTAATGTCAAATTATAAGACTTACAATATTCTAATTATAATAGAGTACAGTACATTAACAATGATCACAATAACATGAATTGATAGTGGGTAGATAAACATTTTTCACAAATAATATGTAACGGCGGATGTGAAATAAGAGTCTTTGTGAATTTTAAGACAGCCAATTTAGACCTTGATTTGGATTTAGTTGAGAAATCAAACAAATTAACCTTTCTTTCTTTCTTTTTTTTTTTTTTTTTTAAATTTTACATATGAAAAATTAACCTGTTCTTTTGCTTCATTTATGTAAACATTTTACCTACTAATTTTGAAGAACACATAATAATTGCACCTAGCATATATTTACTAAAACACTTCATTGTAAATAATATTATCTCTTATTTCAATAATAATAATAATGAATGGCATGTATTCATTAATGCTAATTATCTATAAATATGATATGGATAAATTGTAATAAAATATCAGATTATTTTTTATAGAAGATTTCAAATACATATTGTCATCATCATATATAACAATTATGATCCCAATCGAAATAAAGAGTTATGAGAAAAAGTAACTCTTTTTTTATGTGCCCCCTATACATAGAGTCCATTGCTCCTCTATGCTCACCAAAAGAAAGCACTACTATTGTCATAGATTCAGTTTTGATAAAAAAAAGAGTAAGTCTTATGTGAGACCGTCTCACGAATCATGTTACGTGAGACGGGTCAATCCACAACCCACATTACACAATTTACATGTAAATTAATGAAAATGGGTTAGGGTTGTGGATAAAAAGGATCCGTCTCACGAAAACTATCCGTGAGACCGTCTCACGTAAGTTTTTGTGTAAAAAAAAAAGACATATAGTTAAAGTTGTTTGCCGGAGTTGGTGGTTTTAGCCCAACTATTCTGCAACATATTAGGACCAACAAAATGAACTAATATACATGAGCTAATTTGAATTATTATGAAAGTCTAGAGATTAACTATTTTCGACTCGTAACATCTAGACATAGTCCCACTATCGGCAACAACAATATTCTATTAATTTATAGTATACCATTATAAAATACATAATTGTCGGAAATATTGGCAACAATTAGGACAACAATTTTTAGCTGGGAAATTGGATCACCTTTGAATTTTAAATTTCCTATGTCGACCATGGCTCAAAACCATTTCAGATTCAGTTCAGTGCAATTAATATGTCGATCTATGAGTTCTTATTGTCATTCAATTAACTTACTTTAATTTGAGAATTAGGATAACAATAATAACTCATAAATCGACGATTTCCTACCCACCTCATTTAGAGGTAGTTCATGTATCAACCACAAATCTCTACCTTCAGTATATTTTCAAGTCAATCCTAAAATTGATGTACATGTAACAAATGACGATAAGAATTCAAAGATTGATAATTTTCGATCCATTATAGATTATACATATCTCTAGTATCCACCACAAATCTCCACCTCCAAAACTGATCTTTAAGTCAATCATATGTAGGTGAATTGTGGCGATATGAACTTGGAGATTGATGATTTGCAATCCACTACACTTATATATAGCCCTGGTATCATCCATTGATCTCCATTTCACTAATCCGTTGGTAATACATTTTAATGATGAAGATTTTATTATTAGTTACAAATTTTTCCCTCATTATTGACAATTTAATTTCTTTAAGGTTTAGCAGCTTTCAATGATAAAATGCAAAAGTTTATATATTTGAAACAATAAATTGTAACAAAAAATAATTAGATAATAAAATCTATTACAAATTGACATATTTCAGATTTCAAAGGTAATTTATCTCGTACATAAATGTAACATGAATACCAATAACAAACCTAAACAGTGGAAGCCTGCAGTCTCATGGAATTAATAATAATAACATTGATAATATTCAGTGATTACTAATATATCGCCAATTGTCAATACATTGTTTTATCTTAGTTGGGGTCTAAATAACCATCACTCTAGTGACCCCAAATTCTTACTATTTTTGATTCAACAACAGTATATTATATATTTATGTTTACAATATATGATCAATCTGCATGAGTTACACATGGCACATATAGATGTGACCATGTAAGTTACACACACTTGCTCATTAATTCGATTGGTTTGCTCATTGTCACAAAAGAAAAAATATGTAAATTAATTTAGAGGAATATGTAGTGTTGACTTTTGGAACCGAATAAGTGGATTTAATTAATCAAACAACCAAACAGATAATGAAAAAAAATATATTGGACATGAAAAACACAAAATTATGTGATTGGTTAACTCTGGGATCTGCCAAATTGGCCGGATAGAGCATTTGCTTTTATTGCTATGAATACTAGCGGTGGACCCGTGTTATACACGAGATTAAATATAAAAATTGATCCGTATAATGTATGAGATTAAATATAAATTTTTTCTATTTTATCATGTATGATGTACATGATTAAAAATAAGAATTGTCTATTTATATTATTTTAATTAATATTTAGAGTGAGTAGTCCGATTCAAGTTATGGAAAACCAAACAAAATAAATGTGGATTATCAAACTTAAGTAATTGCTCAGTTGCATAATACGATAAATTGAGTGTAATGTTGACATTGTCGTTTACAAATTTTGAAATATTTCTTTGTAAACTACATTCATCGTTCTATTGCTTTGTCCACTATTTTTATCACATATCAAAATTTGGAGTCCCTTATGATTAACGACTCTGGAGATTGCGACATACAACTGCCCATGTCTGAACATCAATTTCTTAAGATACAAACCAACATGATTAAAAGACTGATCTTGACTCTTGTTAATGGTCATTGCATATGATATGATGAGTGGGAACTGTCTTATCTGAAACTTGAACGACAATCTCGGATCGGAAGGAGTAAGTGTCATTCTTGGTATTAAAATCGTGTTTTCTACATTTTCTCTAGACATGATCTTTATCTGCAAGACATGATCTCCAAATCTTATGATAACCATCCTCGTACCATTACACAAATCGAGTGAATGATCAATATTTCTCAACAACATAACTAAGATTCCAACCTTCAGGTTAAGCTGGTCATTGGGAACAGCTGAACACAACATTGTGTTGAGAAAATTTGGTATATGGATGTCCTGCAATAGATCCTCTCCTATATCCGACTTGCAAGGACTGTCCGAACTCAAATACAACTTCCCCTGCTGAGTGTTTATTTCTATAATGTATTCATTTATTGAGTCCACAATATTGAGAGTGGGTACTAGAATTGCTCGAATTTAGGTAAGTATTTTGAACTATCATACCGATATGATCTCCGGAACTCTTTAGCATAATATCATCTGGAATCTCAATATCAATGACACCATTATTAGGACCTCTATTAGGATATTTGTGAGTAGATTTTGCAGAGACAAAATAGTAATGTATAGGAATTTGGAGTACCCCATTTTTCCATGATGTTTATGTAGAAACTTAGTTTTTCTTAAGTTTCTGGTATGAGTTGAAATTAGAAGGATCGTGGAAATCAGAAAAATGGAGGTTTCTGATAGCAGCAGGATTCTGCAAAGAAGTGCTATTGGATACTACTTTCAGGAAGCAGTAAATCAACATACAGTAAGCAGAAAGGAGAACTGGGAAACTTTCTAATGGATCAGAACAGAAAGCACTTGCAGAACAGGAAGCAGTTTAGAACAGAAAACTGGCGCAAAACAAGAAGTAGTTACTGTATCTTAACCAGGGAGCAGGAAGACAACATTCTTATGATGTAGTACGAGGAAGATCAATGTATATGAGGATTGTGTCCTATCAAAGTAGCCAGTAGATGGAAGTGAACGAAGAGCCAATGTCTCGCTGATATTTGGACCAAGAAACTGCAACTGACCTGTTGCCGAGGAGTAGCGTCATTAATGCTTTGCAGAGCAGGACATACACTTTTTCCCAATTTTCCAGAATCATTTAATGCGAAGATCAAATGAGATCAAGGATTTCAAATTCAAGATGGAGTGTGTCTCTCTTCAGCGGATACATTTTCCTACAAGTATTTAAGAAGGAAGAGTTGACTGGAGAAAATAACTGAAACATTATCTTTTGTATTCTCTCAAGCAAACACTAAGTTTTCTTTCAAGTTTCAGTCACTCAACCTTACTAAAGTAGCCAAGCTGAAAAGTTTTTCTGAACTTTAAAGATCTCAAGGCTATCTTCGAAGCACCAGATGAAAACCCATATATTTCTAACCATTGTACTGTCTGCTAGGTTGTTTTATCGGTGTCCTCAGTAGGAAGGATTTAGATCCTCACTGAGTGTTAGTCTTAAGTGTTTTTAAGGCTTGTAACTCTGTGTGAGTTCGTCGAACTCTATGTGGGTTCGTCTAGAAATCTTTCTGATTCTAGTAGGTGTTAACTTGTTGGGAGTTAGTTTGTAAAGACGAGTCTTGTAAAGCAAACTTTCCTGAAGAAGTTTCTCCTTAGTTAATGAGAAGAGAGGACGTAGAAGGATTACACTATCTTCGAACCTCTATAAACCCTTTGTGTGATTTATTGCTTTATCTTTACGTGCTGCATTATATATCTATCTTGCTCATTCTGCATAAACAAGTTTGAGAAAATTATACTTTGAAAAGAAAATATTTTTCAAAAAAAACTTTATCTTAGTATTTTCCGCTGTTTACTGTAACTCTGAAATAGTAAGCTGAAATAACATTCTGTCATCTTACTGATTTTGCTAAGTTGTTGTACTCTCTATACAATTCAGTAGCCATCTTACAAAAAAATTTAAGAAGTTGAAGAACATGAAAGTGCTGAGAGCATTACCCATTGAGTGGGATAGTAAGGCTATTGCAATGAGAGTCTCACTTGACCTCAATACAATGAGCACATTTGATTTGTTCTTATCAGGGTCTAAAAAATCACGATATTTCGGCGATAAATCACCGAAATATCGCCAAAATCAAGTGGTTGACACAGATATCAGCTGACATAGTTTCCATCAGAATGTCGACGATTTATCATCGATATTTCCAAAAAAATCGCCAAAATATCAAAATCGGAGGAGATGTGTTCACTTTTGTCAAAAAGTCGCCATTTATCGGCAATTTATCGTCAAAAAATCGGAGAGAAAAATCGAGAAAAATACTGGTCTTTCATCTTGTGGGTCTTTCACTCAACAACTGCCCACTTAAATTAGTAGAGAGGGGGGAAGAAAGAGAGTGGTGCGCCTCTTTGTGGGTCTTTCACTCAATTGCTGCCCACTTAAATTAGTAGAGAGGAGGGAAGGAGAGTGGTGCGCAGGATAAGGAGGAGTCCATGGGGTGGAGGGGTTGGAGGTAGGGGTGGGTGGGGCTCTTCTCCGGGGGTGGTACTGAAAGAAATCCCCATTTTTGGTTGACAACAATTGGGGGAAAGCAGAGATGGAGATGGTGGGTTTCTCTTTCTCTTGCACAAAGTCCAACAAATGTAAATCAAATTTCATATTTTTTCATTCGAAAATTTGTGTCTTTTTCAATTTATGCATTAAAGAATCATATCACCTACATATCACACACAATCAGTACATATTTATTTTATTATTAATTTAATTTAAATATTTATTTACTGAGATTTTGTAGTGTGTCTATTAATTTATTACTACAAATTACCTCTATTTAATTAATTTTTTCAAAATAAATATCTTATTTTTGGAAATTAGTATTATATATATATACACGCATAATATTACCTTTCGAATATATGAAATTATGAACACATGTCATATATTAAGTGGTGTTGATACACAACATGAGAAAGTATTATAGAATTTCATAAATTTGAGACTTAATCAAATATTTTATTTTATTATTATATACATTAGTACAACAATTCAATAAACATATCTTTTTATTTGAAATTTAAGTTCAATATATGTATTAATGTTACTTATAATATTATATAAAGTACTAGATATTTATTTCAATTTTTTTTACAAATTTTTAAAATTTTTTGCGTAAAAAATCGATATATCCACCGATATCGATATATCCATCGATATATCCATAAAATCAAGGTACCGATATATCCGTCGATACCGATATTTTAGTCCTTGGTTCTTATATCTTAAGACATTTAAGTTCGACATCAAATGAATAAAATTGGAGGTTGACGAATTAAGTGCCAAAGTAACAACACTTGCAGCTAGGGTAAATGATATAGTTACTGCTAGCATAAGTAAGCAAAAAAAGCTGCATACTGAAAATGCTAAAGAAGAAATGACGTTCCTCCTCAAGCGATTCAAGAAGTTCTTGAAGACCAACAAGAGAGGAAAATATTTCAAGAAAAAGTCTCCAAGCCCACATGTAAACCAGGCACCACAGTCCAATGCTATTTCTTCTGACCTTTATTATAATTGCAGGAAGCCTAGACATTACGCAATGAACTATCCATAATCTCAAGTACACAAGTATCCTGAGGATGAAAGAAAGCAAATGAGAGAAAGAAGGAATGATGAAAAACAAAAGCTCAGGGCTCTTCTAAATAAAGCAGAAGCTCTTAGATAGCAAGCAACACGAAGGAAGAAGCCAAGGATTAATGCTCCTCAGAAAGTGAAAGCGACAACTCTACCTCCAACGAAGAAGCATTGTTGTGCTTGATGACAAAGGACTATGAAGAAGATGATGATGATGAGGTAACTTCTCAATCTCTTGAGGTTTTTGGTTGTGAAAAACTGAACATGATCCAGTCATTTCGACAGATCATGAGTGACTTTGAGCAAATGAACTCAGCTCATGAGAAACTAAAAGAGGAAAACCTGATGCTCAAGAGTGAGCAGACTATATTGAAAGAAAATGTTTCTAACCTTGAGTATTACAATACATAATGCAACAATCTCAGAGCTGAGGTTTCTAAGTTCAAGCTGCTAGTCACTAAGTTAGAATCTGAGAAAACTAGCTTGCAGAATACAATCAATGTATACAACAAATCAGTTAGGATGACACATGAATGTATCCTTGAGACCCAAAAAGCTTTTAATGGAAATGGTCTAGGATACTGTGTAGAAAGCTCATAGAAAGTAGCAAGCACATCCAATACTGAAAGGTTTGTTCAAGCCAGAGTATCCTTCACTTAAGAACTTCTCCCACTCAAGGGAAGCTTGAACAAATTAAGTTCAGTGGATAAGGGAAATAAGCCCATGCTGCAGACCACAGACAGTAAGCCTGCACAAATTCTCAGGAAGTAGCAGAATCAGTATTCTGCAACTAAGAGAAAATTGCAGCAGTCTTCCAGGTCACAACAAAATAAAGCCTACCCATCTTATACCAAAACATGCATGTTTAAATCCCAAGGAGCTTATACTTCAGAAAGGTATAAGAGAAGACCTTTCTCAAAAGGGAAGGGTAAAACATGGAAAGTTCCAGCACACAATGTTCACAAACAATATCCTGCAAAGGATACTTACAAAAAGAGAACCACTAAGGTTAATAATAAGTTAATGTTATTAAGCAAGTATGGATCCCAAAGAAGACTAACCCCCCAGGACCCGTACTTGTATGGGTACCTAAATCTGCCAAATATGCATACATGAACAGTTTTCAGGAAGCAGCAGTGTCGTATGGTACATCGATAGCGACTGCTCAAGATATATGACTCGCAACAAAGAGGCCTTAAAAGACTTCCAACCATGTAAAGACCCTAAGGTAGTCTTCGGAGATGACTTGAAAGGAAGCACTAAGGACACATGAAGCTTAGTCAAAGACAATGCATGTATTAGTGATGTTTCATATGTGAAAGGGCTAAAGTATAACCTCTTGAGTATTAGCCAATTCTGTGACAAAGGATGCTCAGTGAAATTCAACCTCAACAAGTGCCTGATTAGAGATAACAAGACGAATGAGGTAAAACTTACAGGAACTAGGAGAAGAAACATCTATCTGGCTGATTGGAGTTCAACAGTGCAGCCAACCTATTTTATTGCTAAGAGCACTCCAAAATTAAACTGGCTATGGCACAAAAGAATGAGCCATTTGAACTTTAAGACAATAAAAAAATTAGCAAGGAAGAGCCTGGTTAGAGGTTTGCCAGAAGTTGCATTCAAGAAGGAGAATGTTTGTGGAGCTTGTCAGAAAGGTAAACAATTAAGGAGCTCATTTAAGGAGAAAGTACAAAGATCCTCTCATAGAATTCTGGATCTGCTACACATGGATCTCTTTGGTCAAGTTGAGCCTGTTAGTATTAGGGGAAAAAATATTTCCTAGTGATTGTGGATGATTATTCAAGATTTACTTGGACTATATTCCTGGCCAAGAAATCAGAAACTCAGAATAGACTGACAAAATTCATGAAAAGAGTACAAAATAAGAAAATTTTGAGCATTGTGAAGAAGAACATAATTCACAAACAGATTTGTTGAGAAGTATTTTTTAGAAAATGAGATCAATCATGAGTATTTTGCAGCAAGAATTTCTCAGCAGAATGATGTTGCAGAAAGAAAAAACAGAACCCTGAAGGAAGCAGCAAGAACAATGATTGTTAAAGCCACTATACCAAAGAGATTTTGGGCTGAAGCTACTAAAACAACATGCTATACGCAGAATAGATGCTTAATCAACAAGGACCATGACAAGACACCTTATGAAGTTTGGTATGTCATTACACCAAATATTTCATACCTACACATCTTTGGATATAGGTGTTATATTTTAAATAATGGTGAAAAGCATTTGAAGACCTTCGATGTAAAATCTGATGAATGAGTGTTCCTTGGTTACTTATTAGTAAGCAAAACCTTCAAAATCTTCAACAAAAAAACCTTGATTGTAGAAGAATCTATACATGTGGTGTTTCATGAACCACATTGTGACACAACTGAGCTGGACAAGCTAAAAGAAGAAGTAAAATACATTGATGAGTGTCAAAGATCATCAAGTAAAATACATTGATGGAGTCCCAGTACTTGCTGATATAGTTGCTGAAAATAGAATAAAAGTTTCTGCATCCAGAAATATAGTAACGCAGGTTACTGCACAACAAACAGATAGAATACTGCAATCCAATAGTAACCAAAGTAATACTGCTGACCAACAAGTTATTGTTCATCAACCCGCTTACAGTTTTGAGCTAGATAGAACATGACTCACTACAAGAAAAATGCACATAGACTACACCCCTAAGACAAGGGTTGTTTTGAAAAAACCCTTGTCGTATCCTAAAATGCTGTTGTCGTAGACGAAACCGTTGTCTTAGCCCGAAATATTATCTCATAGACAAGGGTTATAACTTGCCGTTGTCGTAGATGTGTTGTCTTAGGACCACTACAAGAAATTCTCTCATAGACTACACCCCTAAGACATGGGTTTTTTCAAAAAACCCTTGTCGTAGTCTAAACTGACGGAACCGTTGTCTTTGCCCGAAAATTTTTCTCATAGATAAGGGTTTGAACTTGCCGTTGTCGTAGACGTGTTGTCCTAGGACCCTAAGACAAGGGTTGTTTTCTAACATTGTCGTAGCCTCGTAGAAGCGTTGTCGTAGACTAATTTAATTAATTTAAAAAAAAGTCAAATATTACAATATATATTTTTTTAAATGAAAGAAAAAATGCTATATATTAATTGTTTTTTAATTAAATTAAATTTAAAAAGTTTAATTATTTTATGTTAATTAATTAGTCATTAATCTTCCAATTATATATATATATATTGTGGACCTTTTAAAATATATTAAAAATACAAATAATAAAAATTAACAAAAAATATATGATAATATTAATTGTTTTTTAATTAAATTAAATTCGAAATTTTAATTATTTTATGATGTTATCTTATATTATCTTATGTTAATTAGTCATTAATCTTTCAATTATATATATATATATATATTGTTAAAATTTTAAAATATATTAAAAATACAAATAATAAAAATTAACAAAAAATATGTGATAATATTAATTGTTTTTTAATTAAATTAAATTTTAAAAGTTTAATTATTTTATGATATTATCTTATATTATCTTATGTTAATTAGTCATTAATCTTCCAATTATATATATATATATCTTATTATTTGCATTAATATTATCTTATATGAACAAACTCATAATTTTAAAAAATAGTACTTTTATAAAATATATTAAAAATATGCACTAGTATATTTTATAATTGTCTTAAAATTAATGAAATTAGATTAAATATTACTAAACATATATTAATTAGGCATTAATCTTTCAATTATATATATATTTAACCTTTTAAAATATATTAAAAATACAAATAATAAAAATTAACAAAAAGTATGTGATAATAGAAAATTGAAAAATATCAAAAATTGAAATAAAAGAAATGCATGTAGAATAATAATACATAAATCACTAGTGGTCTAGTGGTTGGAGTACCACCATATCACTCGGGTTCGAATCCCAGATAGCGGGCAATATTTGACATGATGATGTGACAGCACTTTGATGAAGAGACATGATGATGTCAACACTTTACTGACGTCGGCACTTCATCACTTTGTAGTGATTCTATGACAATGGTTACTTTCTACGACAACGGTTATTAACCATTGTCCTGTCGTTGTTGTAGATAGAAAAGACAACGGTTTAAAATCGTTGTCTCCACCGTTGTCGTAGGGGTCTACGACAACGGTTAATAACCGTTGTCTATGAGCGAAATTTTCAGGACCCCTACGACAACACCATCTACGACAAGGGTTGAAATATAGCTACGACAATAGGCCGTTGTCGTAGGGGTCTACGACAACGGTTAATAACCGTTGTCTATGAGCGAAATTTTCAGGACCCCTACGACAATACCATCTACGACAAGGGTTGAAATATAGCTACGACAATAGGTAAAAACACTTGTCTATGTGCATTTTTCTTGTAGTGAGGAATCACCCAAGAGAGCTTATCATAGGAGATATCAATGAAGGTGTAAGAACAAGAAGATCATAGCCATAAGAAACAATGTTCACATGTTTTATATCTCAAGTAGAACCAAAAAGTATTGAAGAAGTTCTTGAAGACAGAACACTAATCAGAAAATATTAATGCAAGGCCGGATCTTCAAGGAAAGTTCTACGACAAGGGTTGAAATATAGCTACGACATCTTGTAGTGAGGAATCACCCAAGAGAGCTTATCATAAGAGATATCAATGAAGGTGTAAGAACAAGAAGATCATAGCCATAAGAAGCAATGTTTACATGTTTTATATCTCAAGTAGAACCCAAAAGTATTGAAGAAGTTCTTGAAGACAGAACACTAATCAGAAAATATTAATGCAAGGCCTGACCTTCAAGGAAAGTATTGAAGAAGTTCTTGAAGATAGAACACTAATCAGAAAATATTAATGCAAGGCCTGACCTTCAAGGAGTTATTGGAATGAAGTGGGTGTTTAAGAATAAGCTGGATGAATCCGGAACACTAATCAGAAAAAAATTAAGGTTGGTGGCAAAATGATACTGCCAAGAAGAAGAAATCAATTTTGATGAGACCTTTGCATCTGTAGCAAGGCTTGAAGCAATTAGGATATTTTTAGCCTATGCTGCACATAAGAATTTCAATGTTTATCAAATGAATGTCAAGAGTGCATTTCTGAATGGTCTCTTATTTGAAGAAGTGTATGTGGAGCAACCACTGGGATTCGAAGAACAAGCAGAAGAAAATATATTCAGATTGGAGAAAGCTTTATATGGTTTAAAGCAAGCACTGAGAGCTTGGTATGATAACTTGTCCTTATATCTCTTGGAGAATGACTTTAAAAAATGAACAGTGGACAAGACTCTTTTCAGAATATAGGATGACGACAGTATTCTGCTTGTACAGATATATGTGGAAGATATTATCTTTGGGTCAACAAACAAAGATCTATGTGAAAAATTGTCAACCCTTATGCAGAAGATATTATCTTTAAGTTTCTTCCTTGGTTTACAAGTTAAACAGCTAGACAATAGGATTTTCATAAATCAAGCCAAGTACACCAAGGAGTTAATCAAGAAGTTTGGAATAGAGAATAGATCATCAGTAAGTATTCACATGGCCACATCGATCAGTCTTGATAAAGATAAAAGTGGAAAGAATGTGGATATTACAAGATACAGAAAGCTCATTGGTTCCTTACTGTATCTTACAACAAGCAGACTGGATTTTGTGTTTGCAGTAGGAGTATGTGCAAGATTTCAAACACTACCGAAGGAGTCACATCTTGCAGCTGTGGAAAAGATTATCAAGTATCTGAAAGGTACACAAAATATTAGCCTATGGTATCCCAAAGAAGGTGGATTCAGCTTAAAAGGATATTTAGATTCTGATTTTGCAGGATGTAAGATTGACAGAAAGACTATGAGTGGTATCTTTCAATTTCTTGGAGAAAGACTAGTTTCTTGGTTTTGTAAGAAACAAACATCTATAGCAACGTCAACTATAGAACTAGAGTATGTAGGAGCAGGAAGTTGTTGTGCTAAGATTTTATGGATATAGCAACAACTTAAGGATTATGAGATTACAGAAAGAGAAACTCCCATCTTGTGTGATAATATAAGTGTTATTGCTATAACACACAATCATATCTTTCACTCTAGAACAAAGCACATTGATGTGAGACATCATTTTATAAGAGATCATATGGAGAAGAAAGACATTGTGCTTGAAAAAGTGCATACTGATGTGCAGTTGGCATATATATTCACAAAACCCCTATGTGAATCAAGGTTTTCTATGCTTAGGAATGATCTTGGGATTATCGAGTTATGAAGGATGGAAAAAGATAGGTTTCTCAGTAAAGAAAACATGAAGTAAGGGAGAAGTATACAGGATCTTAGTTTTCAGTATTGAAATTCTCAGTATTTCAGGATACAGCTGACCAGAATTTAGTTTTTCAGTATTCAGTACTTCAGAATATAGCTGCAATTAGGAAACATCAAGCAGCTTACAACATTTATTGAAACAACATTTAAGAGATCTACAACCTCGTATTAGGAATAGTAACCCTTAAATGCTTATCATTTGAGCTGTAAATTGACGTCTCATATTTAATGCAAAATCCACATTTTCAAAAGACGAACAGACATGGATTTTTGGTTTGACACCAGAAGTTTCATTTATTACAAAAATGCCCCTCCATCTTTTTATCTCAACCATCAGATTTCGTACCTCTCACATAAGTCATTTGATTATGATTGTTGATCAAACACTATCTCTTATTTGAAATATAAAACTGCTTATCATCCCTCTTATTCTACATTCTATTCTTATCTCACACAAGTACTATCTGACTCTTTCCATTCAAGTGTTATCTATTTCTCTCTTTCAGAAGTTTTCAGATCTCTCTCATAAGATCATCAATGGCCAGTGGAAGAGAAATCATTGTGTTGGAAGAACGCTTGGTTAATACGACGGTCCTACTCGAAGAGGAGACCATCCACGATAAGGATGCTATCTCAAAAGTATAGAGTTCTATTGAGAAGAACGACATCTCTGGCCTTCTCACTACTCGTTACAGCGGGCTGTCAGTCCCATATGTTCAAAGGTTCTATGCCTTTACCGAGTTGTCCAACGACTCAAAGACGATCCTTTTCAAGATGAGTCCTGATGAAAAAGAGTACAAGTTGATGGTGAAAGATATCGTTTCCACCTTTGACATTTCCATCGATCGTCTACAGCCTTCAGAGCTTGAGAAGTATGACTTTGAGTTTTTGGAGGAAAGCTGGAACCTGTTTAAGCAGGATTCTGTGTTAGAGCCGCTGAAGAAGAGCTTTGAGAAGAAGAAACTGAAGCCAGAGTACGAGTTTCTTCATGATATCTGCGCGTACTCCATTGAAGGCAGATGTGGAAGCTTTGATAGATGCACCATTCTTCGGAGACGGTTGATGACTGCCATTGTCAAGGGTGTGACAGTCAACTAGAGTAAGTTCCACTTGTGGAGGATTTGGGAGGAAGCCTCCAAGAAAACCCTGAGGAGGAGCTTTGGGATCACCATCACCTTCATTCTCTATAAGATGGGGATCCAAGTGGAAGAAGCCGTACCAATCACCCGCAGTTGGTACTTAAGTATGAAAAAGGGCTTCTTCAAGAGGAAGACTATGGGTAAGGTACAACAACCAAAGAAGAAGAAGGTTGCTGCAAGAGGCAAGATTGCAGAAAGTGACTCAGAAAAAGAAGCTACAGCAGAACACAACAGTGATACTGAGAAAGAAGTTGTTGAATCTTCTTCATCCGATGGTAATAATGATGATATGTCTGTTGTGAGGTCGATAAAGAAGGATATCAAGAGAGCTCCATTGAAGAAGAATCCATTGAAAAATGTCAATGTAAATGATGATTTTGCCAGAATTATCAACTCCGATGAGGCTCAGTCTGTTGCAGCAAATACAACTACTGATTAGAAAGCTGATGATGATCAAGAAGCTAAACAGGATACTGATCAGGAAGTAGATGACAGTCTGGCCCTTGTTCCAGTACCTGAAGTGAAACACCTCATCCTGCCTAGCGGGAAAAAGACGAGAAAATTGAAGAAGTTATTTCTTGCTAAGAAGAGGAAGGGGATGCGAAGCACAAGATCCATAAAACAAGCAAAAAAACAGAAAGTGCTGATGGTCAGAAGTGAAGCTGATGAGAAAATCAACCAGATCGAAGCCTGGATTGATTGTGAGAAGACCATTAGTGATATCGACTCAAACATGACGTACAATCTCTTAACCGAATCCCCTAGGTCGATCAATGACAGATTCTTTAGGCTATATGAGCTCTGGAGACAGATGCGCTACTCTAGGGAAAGAGTTGATGTGATGGAAAGACTTCCTGAGAGTAGAGGCTTTAGTCCTTGGTTGGGCTGAGCTTTCTGATTCTGATGATATTTTACCTCTACTCCAACCAGAGTTTGCTGATTCCTATCGGGATGCTAAACTTCAGGAGATCATGGAAAGACAGGAAATTCTGAGAAAACACAGAGCTGACAAAAGTAAGATTACCTTTGATGAAACAAATAGTGAACAATCGATGACCGCTGGATAGGACAACACATTGATGAGCCCCACCACCGAGACTGTAAGGAACTTGTTAGAACTTGAGCTTCCTGAAGCTCAATTAGCTTACCTCGATATTGAGGAAGCTAATCAACAGATGCTGCAACTGGGGTTGTAAGCAAGCATTGCAAAACCTACTAATCAAACCCCACACAAGCTACAAGCTGGAGAAAGAAGCAATACTGCTAAAGGTCATGATTCTCCCATATTCCACAGAATGGTAGTAACACTGTCCCCCATTATGAACTTAAATGCAATGGAAATCGACGAGCAAGAGTTGGTCAATTATGAAGATTCCTCGGAGTACATGGCGATAACATCTGAGAGAGAAGTTTCAGAGAAAATTCAAGGAGTCCTGGACAGCTTGAACAAAGAAATTGCCGATGAAGCCACCACGAAGGAAGTTGTTGAGACAAGACTCCATATACTGGCTTCAATAGTAGTACAGAATGCTGAAGGCGAATAGGATGCAACAGATGCTGATGTTGCAATCCTTATAGTACTTGCTGAAGAGGTCATCCATACAGTACGTGTTGAATAAGAAAGAACAAAGGATGATCACTTCCTGGTGGAGTTAGAGTATATAATTGAGCGAATTTATCTTGATGCTCAGAATCTCGATCTTCTTGATGCTGCCACCAGAGTTGTTAAAACAAGGAAGAATGATGGTGATGAGAATACTGTTGAGACAACTTCTCTAATGAAGACCTCGGGTGCAGTTATTGCTGAGGCGGTGCTAGCGGAGGATATAAAAGAGAATGCAAATGAGATGAGAATGTCTCGAGGAGGCAAAAATACTCTAGTTGTTGTTCTAGAATAGGACCCTGATGATGATGGAGGAGATTCCTCAGATGAGATGATGAAGGTCTTCGTGGAGATAGTCCACCCAGCTCACCATTCCGGATTATGGAACCTGCTGATACTATAAGAAGAAGAATGCAGTAGTATACTGAAGAAACAACACAACAACAGGAAAACAGTACGAGTCAAGCCTTGGTTCCTTACATTAAAAAAACTACGGAACCTGTTAAAGCTGGAACCATGACTCTTACTGATGCGCAAAAGCAATCCCTCCAAGGGATAATGAATGATGTTCAAGGGCTTATTCGAGCGTTGCAGATGCATGAGGTGAACATGGCCAACAATATTCATATGAGTGACAGGTCTCACTCATCCTCAATGGAGAACCTGCAAAGGGAGTTGTCTGAGCTTCCTTCCCACATTCAGAACAGGCTTAATGCTGAGTGGAATGCACGTGTATCATGAGCGGAAAAGAGTTGAGAAAGTATAACAAGCCCCAGGAAGCGTAAAAGATCAATATCTGGACATGGCAAAAGTCTTCAATCCAAGAAGAAGAAAGATGATAAGGATGAAGGAGGTTTAGGTGCTGGGGCTACTACTTTCAAAATAGTAAGCATCACTGCAACTGAACAAGGAGAATGAACAATCAGAACAGTAGCTACAACAACTCAGAGAAGGAGTAGCAGACAGTAGCAACAACAAAACAGATAGCAGCAGCAACAACCTGTTTAGAAAAATAATTCATATATGAGTGTTGCTGCTGGCAGAAGGCTGAGTGAAGAAAGATTGAGACAGCTGAAAGAGGCTGATGAAAAGATAAGAAGGGAAATAGAGGATTGGATGCCAAGATTAGGTGTGATCGGAGAGAAGAAGTCAGAGCTGGCAAAAAAAGTTGATGAAGCTCTTTACAAATATCAACCTCAAGATACTCTTTGCTTTGATCCAGATCATATATCTACTGAAGTTTCTGTTCTACTGGATCAAAGGCCCCTTAAAGAAAATATTGCATGAGACTTTAAGATGTTTGACAGGGTGTCTCTGCCGAAATACAAGAATCCAACATTTGATGAAATCACTCTCTTCAAAAGGTCTGAGTACCTGAGATATTTCAGACACCTGTGTCAAACGAATCATTTTGTAGGATATCCAACATGTCTTTTTGTCTTGGAAATATATGAACAATTGACAACGGATGGAGAGTTGGATACTCAGAAAGAGCTGATAAAGAAGGTCAAGCAAGAAGCACGAATCCCATTCTGTGAAGATTTCTGGCTCCGATGGATTCAGACTCCTGACAATAAGAAGAAGCTTGAAGAAACCTATCAAGAGTCAATCATCAACTGGTGGAAATGAACGAGATATGAGAAAGGAAAGCCACCTGAAGATGACTTGGTGAAAAAAAAGCTTTTTGGGAGAACAGAATCCTGAGGAAGTAGCGGCTTACTGCAGTTTCTGTGAAGAGTTATCTGTAAGCACTTCCTGTAACTTATTGTTTATTCTTCTGACATATTCTTTCAAGATACTGATATTGGAGATTATGAGCTATGAAGTTTTGATGATAGCTCACTTGTATATCATTGTACAAAATTCATATATCTATGTACATCTGTACATGCTGCTTTTGTAAAGGTTTTGTCATCATAAAGAATGGAGAAATTGTTAAAATATTTCTGAGTAGATTTTGATGAGATAAAAGAGTAATGTATAGAGATTTGGAATACCCCATTTTTCCATGATGTTTATATGGAAACTTAGTTTTTCTTAAGTTTCTGGTTTGAGTTGAAGTTAGAAGGATCGTGGAAATCAGAAAAATGAAGGTTTCTGATAGCAGTAGGATTCGACAAAGAAGTGTTGTTGGATACTAATTTCAGGAAGCAGTATATTAGCAAGAAGCATACATTAAGCAGAAAGGAGAACGGAGAAGCTTTCTAATGGATCAGAACAGAAAGCACTTGCAGAACAGAAAGCCTGCAGAATAGGAAGTAGTTGTTGCATCCTGATCAGGGAGCAGGAAGACAACATTCTTTATGATGAAGTATGAGGAAGATCAATGTATATGAAGATTGTGTCCTATCAAAATAGCTGGTAGATGGAAGTGAACCACGAGCCAATATCTTGCTGACATCTGGATCGAGAAACTGCAACTGACCTGTTGTCGAGGAGTGACGCCATTTGCTCTGTAGAGTAGGACATAAACTTTTTCATAATTTTTCAGAATCATTTAATGTGAAGATCAAATGAGATCAGGGATTTAAAATTTAAGATGGAGTATGTCTCTCTTCAACGAACATATTTTCCTACAAGTATTTAAGAATGAAGAGTTGACTGGAGAAAACAATTGAAACATTATCTCTTGTCTTCTCTCAAGCAAACACTAAGTTTTTTCTCAAGTTTCAGTCACTCAACCTTATTGAAGCAACCAAGCCGATGAATTTTTCAGAACTTTAAAGATCTCAAGGTTATCTTCGAAGTACCAGTTGAAGACCCATGTACTTTTAACCATTGTGCTGTGTGCTAGGTTGTTTTATTGGTGTCCTTAGTAGGAAGGATTTAGATCCTCACTGAGTGTTAGTCTTAAGTGTTTTTAAGGCTTGTAACTCTATGTGAGTTTGTCGAACCCTGTGTGGGTTAGCCTAGGAATCTTTCTAATTCTAGTAGGTATTAGCTTGTTGGGAGTTAGTTTGTAAAGACGAGTCATGTAAAACAAACTTTCCTAAAGAAGTTCTTCCTTAGTGAAGGAGAAGAGATGATGTAGAAGGATTACACCATCTTCGAACCTCTATAAACCCTTTGTGTGATTTATTGCTTTATCTTTACGTGCTACATTATATATCTATCTTGCTCATTCTGCATAAACAAGTTTGAGAAAATTATACTTTGAAAAGAAAACATTTTTCAAAAGAAACGATATCTTAGTATTTTCCGTTGCATACTGTAACTCTGAAACAGTAAGGTGAAACAACATTCTGCTAGCTTACTGATTCTGCTAAGTTGTTGTACTCTGTTATAGAATTCAATAGCTATCTTATATAAATTTTTAAAAAGTAAAAATTTGATAGAGGTTCATTCACCGTCCCCCTCTGAACCTCTTAACCACTTGGGACCAACAACCTCCGACCGTTTAGTCGCCAATGATGGCAATCTACTCAGAAAACTTCCTCAACTCATCTGATTCTACATCTGAACCGGGATTATGTAGTGTCATAATTTTGGTCAGCCTCAACACTTTCCATTGTGTCCACAAATAAGAAGAATTTATTGTTGCATTGACTATGTCATATCTGCCGTCCTTTTGTACAACCAGTATATCTGTCTGAAATCTCCTCCTAAATAAATGTTTTACCTCCGAAAGAAATATTTGAGCTATTGAATCTCATAGGGGTCATTATATGTCCCTGAGAGTTCTATCCAAAGTCTCCAAACAATGTTTATGCATCATCGATGCTTCATCCCAAATTATCAGTCTGCATCTGACCATAAACTTGGCAATATCACTTTCTTACTTGATATTACATTTAGAATCCCCATGAAGATTTATTGGAATTTTGAATCTGAAATGTCTAGTTCTTTCTCCGAGTAAGAGCAACGAAACAATACCACTTCAAGCAACATTCAAAACAACTTCTCTTTTCGATTTGAGAGTTGCAGATAATATCTTCGAAATGTAGGTTTTTCCAGTTTTTCCATAACCGTAGACGACGAATACCCCACCTCAATCGCACTCATGACTTAACCGCATTTGTTGTTGTGGTATAGACATTTAGCTTATCAACATTGAGATTCCGAACTAATTCTTCATGTTCCTCTCGAAGTGCAACTCTATGATATTGTAATTCATCATAAATGAACTTATTTTTATGATTATTGCATCCTTGAAGATTTGGTATTGGGATCGATGCACCTTCTGCCCTGATTGCACAACAATCTATCAATCTCCAATAAAGTCAAATTCTTTATCTCAATTTTCTCTAAATTAAAATCTGTAATAAAACAACAAAAATAATAGAATAAAATGGAATAATTGTATGATTTTTGAGATATAAGTAATTATAATTATAATTAACAATTTGTAAGATTTTCTTATTACTTTTATTTTTCATTAAATTTCTTTGTCTGCATAAGATATCTTCTGACAAATATGTCTAATATTGCTCTCAAACATCATTAGGCCTGCTCAATCAATCTTTTGAAAAAAGGATTACGAATAATCCTCGTAGCGAATGAGCGGATCCTCAATAACTTGCCTCAATAATACTATCAATGTATTTTTTATCATCCTCCAACAATCTTAAGGCATATCAAGCGTCATGATAGGTATCATACTGCACACCATTGATCTTCTTGATATCGTTGTAACATTTGTAATCATGAACCACATTGAGCAAACATCTAATGTAGTAAGAATTTCTTGATCCTGGAGGTAGTATTACATTCTTGCTAAGGAGAAACCTCTCTATCTTGGAACCAATTCTCTTGAATCAGTTTTCCAAATGACTTTCTGAGGAAATTCAACATAGGTAAGAGGTTTTGTGAGGAGTGTGTACTTCTTGTTTACCTTGAGCCAAACAAAAAACACACTATGGTGAATCGATAGTCGATCAATCAACGATTGTAGTGAATTAAAGTCTTCAAAAATCACAAGTTGCTCGTTCAAAAGGTGAAATGATAGTCGCTCAACGGGAAGATCCTTGTAATGGATCTCGTATCGGAATATTCTTTAGGCTGCCTTAGATGGAGAGATGTAGCTACAGTCATAGTACAACTAGATCTCGTTGATATTTCTGACCACATCATCTCCGTGAGATGTTTTGTAGAAAGTTGTTGTGATACGATTGTGTTCTTTGATCACGTATTTAAATAGGTACTTGATAGACCAAGATTGGTTTCACCACTCAACATTCATATGTGTGGCTATTTTAATAAAAGATACAGATTATATGGAACAATGAATCTATTATCAAGTGGAACTCCACTCTTCATAATTGTTCTACCCAAATCCCGATGTTTGTGTTGGAACCGACGGATCGCCGGCCCTATGCTATCGGAATCGGGATCCAAAGATAAATCGCAGCGGAAAGAAATCATACCCTTGTAGACCTCTTGATCTTCTGATGTATTCCTCTGAGCCCTTCTCGAACGTTGCGTGGCCAACGATCCTTCGAGAAAAATCAGTTCCGCTCTCTCTCACTTATCACGTGTTTTCTGTGATCTGAGTTCTGTGTTATGAGAGGCGCTGATGAAAAGAGCTATATATAGGCTACACCAGGGACCTAGAGGAGGAATTGGGTTGGGCCTCCTGATGGGCTTTAGTATCCTGCGTTCGGCCCGAACACATAACTGAAGCCCATCAATAATAATTCAGTCCACTAGAGAATTATTATTGAACTACCATCCCAATCCCATATTTAATATGGGCTCCTTATTATGTGTACATTTATTTCCCCGTGTTTAAGATATCGAATGTCCGTAAATTAATTAAGTTACTGACAACTTAAATAATTTACATCTAATTCCAAGAGTAGTACCACTCATCCTTATTATCATGTCGGATTAAATCCACCTGCAGGGTTTACATGATAATCCTTATGAGCTCCTCAAGGGGACATTATCATCCTAAATAATTAGGACACGGATTCCTTCTATAATCAACAGAACACCATATAAACAATGCTATCTCCCAACTCACCGAGTTTATTGATTTATGAATAAATCTCACCCATTGGCAAATTAAAGAAATAAACATTGAGCATACGTGCCCGTTATTATATAGGGATTAAGAAGATGTACATCCATAATAACAGAGGTCTTGTTCTATTATATAGTCAGTATAAAACGAACAACCTCAAATGGTCCTGCTCAATACACACAAAGTGTACTAGTGTAGTTTTATAGTCAAGACAGACTAATACCAAACTACACTACAACCATTCCGATGATTTGTCCAAATCCATCTTGGTTGTGAGCTACTATTTATAATTTATAAGAAACTGATAACATGATCTTCTGTGTGGCACCACACACCAAGTTATCTATAATATAAATTAATTGGACATTGCATAAACATATATAACAAATATAAAATGCAAACATATGACCAATGTGATTCTCATTCCATAAACGATGTTCATACAAAAAACAAGGCTTATAGTATACATCCTAACAATCTCCCACTTATACTAAAAGACTATGCTTCTATAAGCGCCGCCACACATCTAATTCCCATCCCTTCAACATGCCCATGAAAAGCTTTCGCTGGGAGGGCCTTTGTGAAAGGATCTGCTAGGTTATCTGCTGATGCAATTTTGGCGACAACAACTTCTCCTCGCTTTACGATGTCTCGTATCAGGTGGTACTTGCGCTCAATGTGTTTACTTGCTTTATGGGCTCGTGGTTCCTTCGAGTTTGCCACTGCACCACTGTTATCACAATAAATTGTGATAGCTTTGGGCAAACCAGGAATCACTTCTAAGTCCATCAAGAAGTTCCTGAGCCATACAGCTTCTTTGGCTGCCTCAGAGGCTGCCACATACTCAGCTTCCATGGTGGAGTCTGAAACGCATTTCTGCTTAACACTCCTCCATATAATGGCTCCACCTCCTAAGGTAAACACATAACCCGAGGTAGATTTACTGTTGTCCCTATCCGACTGGAAATCAGAATCTGTGTAACCCACAGGAAGCACATCATCTGCTTGGTAAACCAGCATATAATTTCTAGTCCTTTTCAGGTACTTTAAAATATGCTTTACCGCAGTCCAATGTCCTTGTCCTGGGTTACTTTGATATCTGCTAACCATGCCCACGGCAAAACAGATATCTGGCCTCGTACATAGCATTGCATACATTAGGCTTCCTACGGCCGAAGCATAAGGAACTGCCTTCATGTCCTCTATCTCCTTTGGTGTCTTAGGACACATCTCCTTAGATAAAGGTACTCCATGTCGAAAAGGTAGAAAACCTTTCTTGGAGTTTTGCATGCTAAAACGAGCTAGAATGGTATCAATGTACGAAGCTTGAGATAAGCATAACATTCTTTTCTTGCGATCTCTTATCACTTTGATCCCAAGAATATGTCCTACTTCTCCCAAGTCCTTCATATCAAACTGCTTGGACAGCCATACCCTTACGTCTGACAACACCTTGACATTGTTGCCAATGAGCAAGATGTCATCTACGTATAGTACAAGAAATACCACCACGTTTCCATCACTCTTCTTGTATACACATGACTCATCCGGACATTGAATGAATCCATAAGACTGGATTACCTCATCAAAACGGATGTTCCAAGATCTCGAAGCTTGTTTCAATCCATAAATGGACCGATTAAGCTTACACACAAGATGCTCTTTGCCCTTTGCAACGAACCCTTCTGGTTGCTTCATATAGATGTTTTCTTCAAGACTACCGTTAAGGAAAGCAGTCTTGACATCCATTTGCCAAACCTCATAATTCATATGAGCAGCAATAGACAAAAGAATCCGGATAGACTTAAGCATGGCTACCGGCGAAAAGGTTTCCTCATAATCGATTCCTTCTTTTTGAGTGTACCCCTTCGCAACAAGCCTTGCTTTGAAAGTTTCTACTTTCCCGTCTGATCCTCTTTTTCTTTTGTAGACCCACTTACATCCAATGGCTTTTACACCATTTGGTGGTTCTACTAGCTCCCAGACTTGATTAGAATCCATAGATTCTAATTCAGAATTCATAGCTTTTTGCCAAGATTCTGCATCTTTATCTTGGAGTGCTTCGTCATAGGTCCAAGGATCAGATTCATGTTCACCAGATACCAAGTCCGAAGACTCTCCCAAAAACATGAATCTATCAGGCTGTCTAACAACCCTCCCACTACGACGAGGCACTTGTGGTAATTGTGTATCATTAGTGACACATGGTGCAGACCCCTGTGGTATCTCATCTTGTACTAGTGGTACTAAGGTAGGGATTTCCCCTCTGATTTCCTCTAGAACAATTTTACTCGTGGGCTTGTGGTTCATTACATAGTCCTCTTCTAAGAATCGGGCATTTGTGCTAACAATGACCTTCTGATCCTTAGGACTATAAAATAAACCACCTTTCGTTCCTCTAGGATAGCCCACAAACAGCCGAACATCCGTACGAGATTCCAACTTATCAGCATCTCCCTTCAGCACATGTGCTGGACTACCCCAAATCCGAATGTGTTTAAGACTAGGCTTACGCCCATTCCACAATTCTGTGGGAGTAGAGGGTACTGTCTTAGAAGGTACCAAGTTTAGAATATACGCTGCCGTTTCCAGGGCATATCCCCAAAACGAATTCGGTAATTCCGAATAACTCATCATCGATCTAACCATTTCCATGAGAGTTCTATTCCTTCGTTCTGCCACACCATTCTGTTGGGGTGTACCAGGTGCAGACAATTGGGATTGAATCCCAGCCTCTGATAAGTAATTCCTAAACTCTCCTAAGAGGTACTCGCCACCACGATCAGATCGTAGTGTTTTGATACATTTACCATGACGCTTCTCCACATCAGCCTTGTACTCTTTGAATTTATCAAAGCACTCAGACTTGCGGCGCATCAAATAAATATACCCATATCTCGAAAAATCGTCTATAAATGAGACAAAATATTCGAAACCACCTCTTGCCTGGATAGTCATAGGACCACACAAATCAGAATGAACCAATTCCAACACTTCTTTGGCTCTATACCCCTTGGCTTTAAAAGGCCTCTTGGTCATTTTTCCTTCCAAGCAGGACTCGCAGGTCGGATAGTTTTCCACTTCCAATGAACTCAAAGGTCCATTGGCTATCAACCTTTGAATCCTACTCAAGTTAATGTGACCTAGTCTTAGATGCCAAAGATATGTTTGGTTCATTTTAGAAGGTTCTTTTCTCTTATTTGAGTTAGAAGATGTATTATTAATTTCCAGTTGTTGCATCGTAGGAGTTATTGGATTAAGAGTATATAAATTGCCAACCAACGTACCAGAACAGACAATAACCCTATTTTTCTTGACAACCACTTTGCCATCAAAAGAAACAGAATATCCATCCAAAAATAACTTAGAAACCGAAATCAAGTTCTTTCTAAAAGAAGGTACGTAAAGACAATTCCTCAAAACCAAAGTCTTGTTCCTATCAAAAGATAAATAAACATCTCCCACTGCAACTGCCGCCACTTTCGTAGCGTTGCCCATGTAGATGGTAATCTCGCCCTCACTAAGTCGCCTGGTTTCCTGGAACCCCTGCAAAGAATTGCAGACATGATCAGTGGCTCCCGTATCTACACACCAGGTACCGGTAGATAACACCGCTAAACATGTTTCAGTAATTAGTGAGTAAGATTTACCTTCTTTGTTCTCCTTTTTCTTGGGACAATCTACCTTCCAATGTCCAGGCTGCTTGCATGAGAAGCACTTGCCCTTCGGCTTTTTCACGCCACCTTGTGGCCCAGCCTTTTGAGGTCCATTCGCTTTGTTTGCCGAAGGATTCTGTTTCTTTTTCTTCTTTCCACCTTTCGGCTTAGAATTAGAAACATTTTCAGCAACGTAAGCTTGAGCACTTTGACGAAATAGTCCTTCTGCCGATTTGAGTTCTGTCAGAAGTTCCGCCAAGGAATACATCCTTTTGTTCATATTATAATTAAGGCGGAACTGCTCAAAACTCTTAGGCAGTGTTTGGAGCACGATATCGACCTGGGTTTCCCCATCGATTTCAGCTCCAAGGACTTCCATCTCATTCAAATGAGCCATCATCTTAAGGACGTGATCACTCACAGGTGTCCCTTCAGACATGGTGGTCGTCATTAAGTTTCTCATTGCCTCCTGTCTGGCAGCCCGACTCTGGTGTCCGAAGAGTTCTCTAAGATTGTGCATCATATCATAGGCAGTGGGCATGGCCTGATGCTGATGTTGCAGTACATTTGACATGGAAGCCAAAATGTAACACCGCGCCATCTCATCTGCCTTAACCCACTTTCTATAATGCGCTTTCTCCTCTTCAGTAGAGTTTTCATCAGGCATGTCAGGACAGTGCTCATGGAGTACAAACTTGTACTCCTCAGCAGTTAGGACAATATCCAGGTTTCTTTTCCAGTCAATATAATTAGGACCAGTAAGTTTGTTTTCTTTGAGTATAACAGCAAGTGGATTGAAAGACATAATGAAATCCTGAGAATCATATAAATAAATAAATAAATACACAGGTCATAACATATAGAATTTAAAGCCTATATTGTTCCCTCAAACAATATAATTAAATTCACCAACACCTCAAAACACCGTGAACTTCGCATGCCACGATAGTGTGGACGTATGCTAATTCAAACATTTGTAAGAGGAGGTTTTACCCATTAATTTCATTATCTTGTCAAACAAAATAAAATTAATAGTTGGTTTAGCTTCAGCCATGCAAACAACAGCACTTACTCCGATGGGAAGGATACTATCATATGCACCTAAGTGTGTACCATTTCTTAATACTAAGTCCATTATCTAGGATTGTATCTCTTCAGATGGAGAAGATCATACGCTCCTAAATAATTTTCTATAATTATCCTTAGAGGAAGTTTGATCCAGTGATCCGCAATCAAACTCATCCGATGTGGAAGAAGGCACTCAAAGCCAACGTGTAAGTTTAAATGCATCACTTACAAACCAGTAATGGAGGCTATGGGATTTATTCAAAATAAATCCCTCTCCCACTTAGTTATTTAAATGAGGGATTTTAGCATGCAATAACATATAACATTCAAAAGCATGCTTGATAAAACAACAAACAAAAAGAAAGGCAATAAATACGGAATAATATAAATCCAACTATTATGGCCACTTCGATTGAATGTTTGCCTGCTAAACGGGGATCGACCTGCCCGGTCAGGTCGCGGGGATCGACCTGCCCGGTCAGGTCGCGGGGTGCGGGGCAGCGCCCCGTTAGAAAAAATTAGGGTTTAAAACCCTAATCAGCACCAACATCCAGCGAACAGAATCAGCGCCAAATCCAGCGATTGTTGCGCAAATCCAGCAGGTTGTTGCACAGAATCAGCGCCTAGCAATCTTGATCGAACAGCCCCTTCGAACGCCAATCCTAGTTCGAATAGAAGTCTCGATCGAACAGGAATCCTATACAGAATCTAGTTCGAACATCTACCAATCCTATACAGAATCTAGTTCGAACATCTACCAAACCCTATACAGAATCTAGTACGATCAGAATACACCATATGAGATCGAACAAAATTACATCGAGAACAAATCAAGAATATGTAAAACCTAACACGACAAACCGCCGTGTTTTTACTATTACAATCATGCAACCAACCCAAAATAAAAACCTCGACAGGTCCGAGGGTTTAGATCATACATTAAACATACATACAGACCATAATAGTTGGATATATAGGTAACCTGCAAAACCGAGTTATCCTATGCAATCCTACTATCATACAATCTGAATATAAAACGTATGAAAAAGCATAAGATCGTAATATATAACCGATCCAATTACATAGAACCAGAAACCGTGGCTCTGATACCAATTGTTGGAACCGACGGATCGCCGGCCCTATGCTATCGGAATCGGGATCCAAAGATAAATCGCAGCGGAAAGAAATCATACCCTTGTAGACCTCTTGATCTTCTGATGTATTCCTCTGAGCCCTTCTCGAACGTTGCGTGGCCAACGATCCTTCGAGAAAAATCAGTTCCGCTCTCTCTCACTTATCACGTGTTTTCTGTGATCTGAGTTCTGTGTTATGAGAGGCGCTGATGAAAAGAGCTATATATAGGCTACACCAGGGACCTAGAGGAGGAATTGGGTTGGGCCTCCTGATGGGCTTTAGTATCCTGCGTTCGGCCCGAACACATAACTGAAGCCCATCAATAATAATTCAGTCCACTAGAGAATTATTATTGAACTACCATCCCAATCCCATATTTAATATGGGCTCCTTATTATGTGTACATTTATTTCCCCGTGTTTAAGATATCGAATGTCCGTAAATTAATTAAGTTACTGACAACTTAAATAATTTACATCTAATTCCAAGAGTAGTACCACTCATCCTTATTATCATGTCGGATTAAATCCACCTGCAGGGTTTACATGATAATCCTTATGAGCTCCTCAAGGGGACATTATCATCCTAAATAATTAGGACACGGATTCCTTCTATAATCAACAGAACACCATATAAACAATGCTATCTCCCAACTCACCGAGTTTATTGATTTATGAATAAATCTCACCCATTGGCAAATTAAAGAAATAAACATTGAGCATACGTGCCCGTTATTATATAGGGATTAAGAAGATGTACATCCATAATAACAGAGGTCTTGTTCTATTATATAGTCAGTATAAAACGAACAACCTCAAATGGTCCTGCTCAATACACACAAAGTGTACTAGTGTAGTTTTATAGTCAAGACAGACTAATACCAAACTACACTACAACCATTCCGATGATTTGTCCAAATCCATCTTGGTTGTGAGCTACTATTT
Source organism: Scutellaria minor (assembly GCA_954870855.1). Lineage (NCBI taxonomy): Eukaryota > Viridiplantae > Streptophyta > Magnoliopsida > Lamiales > Lamiaceae > Scutellaria > Scutellaria minor. The sequence continues at coordinate 11,511,968 of OX940729.1, forward strand.
ATAATTTATAAGAAACTGATAACATGATCTTCTGTGTGGCACCACACACCAAGTTATCTATAATATAAATTAATTGGACATTGCATAAACATATATAACAAATATAAAATGCAAACATATGACCAATGTGATTCTCATTCCATAAACGATGTTCATACAAAAAACAAGGCTTATAGTATACATCCTAACAGTTTGTATATCCGATATCATTCATTATCAACATCTGTCGTGTCAACAAATTTTTTTAAAGAGTGTTTTGTGCAGAAATCATCCACCATGCAAGGAGAATTATTGTTTAAAATACCACATGGATTGTGCATCGTGTAATCATGTACTACAACATAATATTTAGGATCGATTTCCTCATCTAGAATCTTAGCTAAAATAATTCGATCTATGTCATTGCCAGAAGAGTATTTGTCCTCTCTCGATAGAAAATAAAGAATGTGTGCGTGAGGTAGACCTCTCTTCTGCAACTTAACCGTATATATAACTGTATTGTAAAAGAGTTACAAACAATATTATAAGTTAAATTATAAACTACTTTAATAGAAGAATTATTGATAATAATTCACTATACTAATTATAAATAAAGAATTTACTTGCAATAACATTAACAAAAACTTTATTATGACACAAGTCTCTTATAAGATTGTCTAACTTCATCTTGAAGACCCTCACTACTATATATGGACTATCGTCTGATCTAAGATTTTTTTTTTTTGACAAAACAATCAATTTCAGGCCATTTCAGATTGTAGGTGAATATTATTAAAAGAACTGGATGATCTGGATGATTGACTGGATGATCTGGATGATAGTTTTATATCATAAAACGGGATCCTCCAGTGAAACTCGGTGGTAGCATAATTTTAAGGCCAATTCTAGAAAGATCAGTCTCACCCCCAGTTAAGGCATCCGTCAGGCCACTGTAGATCTCACATCGCAGTTGTTTCTGATGAGTTCAAATGTACAACAATCTTGTGTACTCAATCATGGTATATGTGTTGACCACAAACTGCTTGTAATACCGCGAATTTCTAATTAGAATCTCTTCAACGAATAATAGATTTTTATTTATTCATCATGATTTTATAATAAAGTATAGTATAATTAGTTATGTGATAATTTATATATGACACCTTATATGATAGGAGCTCTAAAATAATTAGTAGATTAAAGATCATATTATATTAGATGTGGGATTTTAAAATTTAAAAGAATTAGTTGAAAAGATTTAGGAGTCCACTACTTAGATCTCCTACAAGAAAGAGGGATTTGAAACCTTATATATATATATATATAGATCATCATATATCACTTGGGAGTTATTAAATACATAAAGCCGTATAAAATAAATAAAATAAAAGGAGAAAGAAAGAAAACAAGACGAAGAAAAGGAAAAACTTGATAAAGACATTATCTACTATTGGAATAATCATAAGGTATCATACATGTTTATTTTGTCTGCATTCAGAAGGGATTTATATGGTTAATTTAGTCATTGGAAATCATAAATTATTAATGAAAATTGAAGAAAAGGTAACAAGTAATAGTAGATTATATTGAGTAGGAAATCATTAATCGTTTTCTGATATGAATAATGGGATAGTGGTCAATTCATGCATACTTTTTCATAATTCAATTTGAGATATAACATTATTATTTTCATCCAACATTGATTTCAAATCAGCCACAATTTCTTCATAAAGATGGTTGCTCTCTCCATTATTTCTAAAGAAACAATTATAATTTACTAACTTTAGATTAACACAGTAGACTTAATATCAAAGTATATGAAACATAATTTGTATTAAAATAATTATTTGACAATAATAGCTACTTACCGAACAACTTTTATTATATTTTGAACCTCATCCTCAATGTCATGTATGTATAACTATGCAAACTTAGGAGACGATCCCTCAGGTAGAAGCAAACTTCCGATCAGATGGTAGTTTTTTCTGCGAAGAGTAAAAACTGGTGGAGAATTACTTGTGTTCATACTTTTATCTATGATTCTTCCCATAGAACACTACAAGAAATTTGAGAATTCGCGACGACAAAATTCGTCATAAAAACACCATTTTTCATCACAAAAGGTGTTTGGTGACGAAATATTTTCGTCGCAAAGAACGTCGATGTAAGTGCGTCATATTAGGTAAATTGTGATGTTATTTGAATTCGTCATCTAAAGTCATCTTTTGATGACGCTAAAGGTCATCGTCACTATATCATCTCATTTATAGTGACAAATAAAATGTCGCATTTGACATCAAATTTCATCACTAATTATGGTATTTCGTCACTAAAAGTGTAACTTTACATGACGAATTTAATTTATTGTCACTAAAATTTATCTTTCTCGGTGCTATTTGAATTCGTCATCTAAAGTCATCTTTTGATGACGCTAAAGATCATCATCACTATATCATCTCATCTATAGTGACAAATAAAACGTCACATTTGACATCAAGTTTCGTCACTAATTATGGTGTTACGTCACTGAAAATGTAACTTTACATGACGAATTTAATTTATTGTCACTAAAATTTATCTTTCCCAGATTTTGAGTGTTGTCATAACATGTCATCATGATACGTCATCATAGCGCTGTGCTGATGTCAGCGCACACGTCATCCCAGCCAGATTTTGAGCTTTGTCGTGACATGTCATCATAGCGCTGATGTCAGCGCACATGTCATCCCAGCTAGATTTTGAGTGTTGTCATGACATGTCATCATGACACGTCATCACAGCGCTGATGTCAGCGCACACATCATCCCAGATTTTGAGCGTTGTGACACGTCATAATAGGATTTTGAGCGTTGTCGTGACATGTCATCATGACATGTCATCACAGCACTGATGTCAGCGCACACGTCAACAACGCCAATATTGTGCGTTGTCTGGAAATTGAACCCGGGTGCCCAAGGTGGTACTCTAACCACTAGACCATTGGTGTTTCATGTAATAATATCCTGCATGCATTTCTTTTAATTCAATTTTTGATATTTTTCAATTTTCTATTATCATATAATTTTTGTTATTTTTTATAAAGTACCATTACTTATTAATATAAGTCATTGATTTCCAATTTTGATATATTAACTCGATTTCAATGGCCAACATATGAATGTTCAAAACCCAAAATGTTAATGCACTCATGATACAATTTTGTTAGTAATAAGTTCAAATAATTAATGACAAAAAATAGCATCGTCATAAAAATATAATTTTTATGACGTCAAATATTGTCACCAATTATTATTAAAATCATCATCAATTATTATCATGACAAAAGAATTTTGTCACTAATTAATTCAAATAATTAATGACAAAAAATAACACTGTCACAAAAATTTATTTTTTATGACATCGAATATCGTCACCAATTATAATTAAAATCGTAACCAATTATTATTGTGACGAAATAATTTTGTAAATAATTATTTAGAATAATTAATGACGAAAAATTGCATCGTCATGAAAATATATATTTTTATGACATCAAATTTCATCACCAATTATTATTAAAATCGTCATCAATTATTATCATGACAAAAGAATTTTGTCACTAATTAATTCAAATAATTAATGACAAAAATAGCACCGTCATAAAAAATTATTTTTTACGACATCGAATATCGTCACCAATTATAATTAAAATCGTAACCAATTATTATTGTGACAAAATAAATTTTGTAAATAATTATTTTGAAAAATTAATGACGAAAAATAGCATCGTCGTGAAAATATATATTTTTATGACATCGAATTTCGTCACCAATTATTATTAACATTGTCACCTATTATTATTGTGACGAAATAATTTATGTCGTCATGAAATTTACAAATTAGTGACGAATAAAATTATCAATGGTGACAAAATAAAATTTTGTCACAATTTCTAGTACTTTAATGACGAAAATAATATTTGTCGCCTTTAAGTAACAAATTGTGACGATTTTTTTATCGTCGCAAAAATATTCGTCACAAAATGTGTGATTTCTTGTAGTGGAAGTGAAACAAAATATGTTGTTGTATGATCAAATATTATCTAAGAAGTATTTTGTCTTGTCATTATCTCTAAACACTAATCCATGTAAATACTGAGGTGGTGTGTTTTGAATATCATGGATTATTGGTCTTCGTTCTTATATCTAATCGCTCTTCATACTAAAACATTGCATTACAATGTTGACACTGATATGTGGGGTCATCGAGATTCAAGTATGCTTAGACAAAAAAATGTTTGATTCATTTTAAATTTAATATTGTAAACATAATTATATAATAAAAAAATTGAACATTAATTAATGAATCATACCATTTTGATGAATATCGGTAGTTACATCTCCCGAAGATAAATTTTGACGAACATAAATTTTGAATCTGGTAAAAAAACCTTAATAATTAGTGACCATAAACATTTAAATAACAAGTGCATGTAGACTTGTAGGTTGTTTTACCTATAAGTCTCACTTTTAACGTAACAGCCGCACTATTCACAATCTAATTCGTCAGTCAATACTATCAACTTTTTTGGGCAGTTATTGCATGATAAGTAACAAAAATCTCCTATAGTTTCGATGACAACAATCCTGCAATATACCCAAGAGCTTTTGGCCTACAATTTTAATTTGTATAAAAACATAACTCAAACTATTATAATATTGTTCATGTGTTTTTTTGGATATTAATTAATTAAACCGCACAATTTTACCTCTTATTTTCCTGTGATTTCTTGAAGCGTATGTACCTTCACATTTCCTCTTGAAAATTCATCAGCTATTGCAAGTTTGAGCTCAGTATAACTGTAGTTATGCAATTTTCTATATTTTTTTGCCTTAAAAGACTTGAAATATAACAATTAAATCTTCATTACTGAAAATGTTCAATGTTGTATAATGAATGCACTTTAAATTATTTGTAATATATACATGTCCTTAAAATCATTTATTTATCTGACATCACGTCCCAATATGAGTTTTATCATGTGATATGTGTTGGAAAGTTAGACCTCATCTTGTAGTATGAAAGAAAAAAATGTTAACATAATTATGTTCATAGTTTAATTTTTAGAAATGAAATTTACAGCATATCAAAATGTAGTTTTATGTGAATAAAAGATAGTTACCTCCTAACTTTCTTGCCTTGTACATTTGAATAATTATGATAGTTGTCTTCTCAGTATTTTTTGAGAAAGACATTATTTATTCCCTATATTCATCCCAAAGTGTTCAATGAATCCTATTTTTCGTACAGTTTTTTCAGTCAAATAGCCATCAGACATCCCATCATAATAATATAGACATTTTTTTAAAGATGCTAGTGAAGTTCATAATGATTTAGAATTATTACTCTAGATCCTCCAGGTCAACTTCTACACTGTTATGTGAAGTATTTCCACTTGTATATTTTGCATCTGGAACATGTCTACGTACCACCTTATCTATTATATCTGTATTTAAAAAATAATATTATTATTGTACTAGAAAAATGAATTGTAAATTACATAATGTTGGTCCCAAATGGTCAGAGATTCAGAGGGGGTGAATGAACCTCTATCAAATTTTGCGTTTTAAAACTTTTCTGTAAGTAGGTTACTGAATTCTAGAAAAAATACAGTAACACTCTCGATTCAGTAAGCTGGCAGAATGCTTGATCAGCTTACTGTCTTGGTTTTTACAGTATGTAGCGGAAACTTAAGATAGAGTTTCTTTTGTAAAACAGTTTTATTTTGTCAAATATGATTTTAACAGAGTCCTTTTTAGTAGAATGAGCAGGATATATAAAAGAGATATGCAACAAGTATATGAAAGCGATAAACATGCAAAGGTTTATAGTGGTTCGAAGGTGGTGTACTCCTTCTATGCCCACTATTCTTATTCACACAGGAGGAACTCCACTACGTCGGATTGATTTACAAGTCTCGACTTTACAATCTTATTCCTAACGAGCCAACACCTACTAGAATCAGTAAGATTCCTAAGATAATCCCACACAGGGTATAAATACTCACACAGAGTAAATAGTCTTAACAAAAGACTAAATACATAGTGAGGATCTAAATCCTTCCCACTAAGGACACCAACTAAAACAACCTAGCACACAGCAAATAGGTTAAAAGTATATGTTCTTCAACTGGTATGCTCGAAGACAGCCTTAAGACTGCTTCTTGAAGGTTGAGTGACTGAACTGTTAGCAAACTTGTATTTTGCTTGAGAATTTTGATCGCTAGTGTAACACCTAGAAAAAACGACGCATAACTTGACGATTAAATAATTCAACTTTAATTATGTGATTTAATTTTTGCGCATTTCAGATTAATCGAATTAATACGTGAAATAATTTATCGTATGTTGCTCATAATTATCGAATAATTTCATGATTTAATTTATCGATCGTACGTTTTAATTTATCAAAAATGTAATTAATTCAGAGAGCTTGTGTATTTTAATCAAAAGCATAATTGAAACGAAAATGTAGAATTTATGTTATGAGAACGATCGTGATTGAAAGACGAAGGAAATGAAATGAGAAACGGCCCTGATATGGTCAAACTAAGTCAAACCGAGTTTTTGGTCGAATTGAGTCGAACCGAGTCTTCTCTTGAAACCCGAAATGAAGTCAAAGTCAATGTATCTCAAGGGTTTAAAGAAACAAACAGATCGGACACCGTTGGAGCGAACTAAGGAAATGTGAACTAATGCAACCTTGAAGTACAATGATGAACTGGTTGGTGGTGAAAAGTGACGAACAAGTTTTGAATCCAACTAACCCCTATTTTTGTGAAGCCATTAGCCCATATCCCACGTTTTTTGGGATAAATCTCAACCAACACGAATTCCAGGAAGTCTATATATACCTCTTATATTCGTTCTTCTATTTTTTATGCATAATTATAACAAAAACACATACATACTACACATTTTCTCTCTAGAATCGATTATTCTCTTGACTAACTTGAGCGTCGGAGTCCCATCGTTGGGAACCCCTCTCGGTGTTTATTTTGCAGGTTTTTGGATCCAAGATTTCAAGTTTTTGGTTTTAGAAGAAGAAGGTTGGATCGGAGCAACATCAATTTGCGCCGTCTGTGGGAAATTTAGAGTTTTAAGACGTTGAAGTATTGAAGATTGTGAATACTAGAGGATCTAGGAGGAGGATGGAAGTAGGTGGAACGTCAAGAGGCCAAGAAGAGGGTAACCGGAGTCCTACTCCGGTGGAACCCCCTCGTACTATTGTGTTAACGCCGGAAGAACTAGAAGATCTGATATCGGCGGCTGTACAAAAAGCTTTGGGAAAACAGAGAGTTGAGTCACAACAGGACAACGTTGAAGTCAATAAGGAAAAAGGATTAGATGATGAATCACAGACAGATGAAAGAGAAAGTCAGTTTGACCATCCTCGAGGTCAGAAGCGGGAACATGATGAGCTGTCGGAGAAAGTTGATTATCTCAAGAGGGAACTGCGAGAAGTCCAACGGAATATCTGACGAGTACCGAGGAGTTCAAGAGGAAATCCCTTTTCGGAGGAAGTGATGGAGGATGAATTACCGGCCTCTTTTCGGCCAGTGAATTTTGACTACGATGGTACCACTGATCCATGGGATCATCTATGTCGGTTTGAGAATACCACCCTCTTACATCGATATTCAGATGGTATTAAGTGTAGGGTGTTTGCTACTACCCTCACCAAGGCAGCTCAGACCTGGTTTAGTCAATTGAGTAATGGAGCCATTCATGACTTTGCACAATTATCCGAGCTATTCTTGCATCAGTTTGCGAGTGCTAGGAGACAACGACGCTCTACCTAGACTTTGTTAGGAGTAAAACAGAAGACGGAGGAGATGTTGAGAGATTACGCCAAAAAATTCACGGCCGCGACTTTGGAAGCTCCAGAGGCTTCCGATGACCTGATAGTTAATGTCTTTATACAAGGCTTGAGAGAGGGCGACCTTCACATTTCTTTGGTTAAAAAGATGCCTAAGAATTTTGACGACTTATTACAGCGAGCTATCAAGTATATCAACTTGGAAGAAGCAGTTCGAATAAAGAAAGGTGAGAGCTCTAGTCGAGCGAACAAGTCACACGAGCAAGAGGTTACAAGGAAGAAAGAGATAGGTGAGTCACGAGCGAAGTTCGCACCCCCACCTTTGCGAGATAACAGGGTTGGAAGGAGGTATGACCAGTATACACTATTGGCTATTTCTCCCGAGCAAGTGTTGATGGAAATCTGGAATTGGCCTCAACTGAGATGGCCAGCGACTTGGAGTTCGACTCCTAAGAAGCCGTCTATCTTTGGAAATGGCAAACTTTGTCGATTTCATAATGAGTACGGGCATAGTACTGATGAATGCCTACACCTGAGGGATGAATTGGAAAGATTAGTTAGAGAAAATAGACTTGCTCGGTATGTTCGTCAACAACGACAAGATAACAGAGGGCAACAGAATGTTCGAGAGGAACCTAAAAGGGAAAGAGGACAGGAACGACCTGAATTACCTCTACCTCCACCATTCCCACAACGAAATAGGCCTGAGAGGGAAGAGAGACCTACCATTCATATGATTATGGGAGGACCAACAGATAGAGATTCGAACAGAGCTCGCAAAACAAGATTAAATTCAGTTCGACAGAAAGGAAGTGAAGTCCAAATGATCTTTGATGAAGTAGTAGTAGAGTTTGGAGCTCGGGATAAAGTAGCCATTCAAAGTCCACAGTTCGATGCTATGGTGATCATTGCTGAGATAGGAGGTTTTAATGTTGAGTGAGTATTCGTTGACATAGGCAGTTCGGTGGACATCATGTTCATGGATTGTTTCAGAAAGATGAGATCGTCGGTTGAGGTCAAACGTGTAGAAACTTCTCTTTATGGTTTTACAGGGGAAGCAGTGACGGTGTTCGGCAAGGTGCAATTACCCATGGTTTTAGGAGAGGGGGAATTGAGGCAGAAAAAGACAATAACTTTCTTACTGGTGGATGCACCTTCGCAATACAACGTGATACTGGGTCGTCCATCTTTGAGTACCTATGCGGCGATCATCTCACCTGCACATTTGATGATGAAGTTCCTTGTGGAGAATGAGGAAGGGCGAATAGTGGGAGTAGGAGTAGTTCATGGTGACCAACAGACAACTCGACATTGCTATATCGCTGCAGTTCGCCATTCAGAGTCCCGAAAGCATCACACCGAACAAAGAGACGATATTGATTGAGAAAGGGACCAAAGCCGGAAGAAAATGAAAGAGACAAACACAGCAAAATTTGAAGAAGGAGAACTGATAAGTGTCGAATTAATTCCAGAATAGCCTGGGCATTTAGTTCGTGTAGGCAGCCATCTATCTGAGCCAATTCAAAAAGAGATAATATGGGTGTTGAAAGAAAATGTAGATTTGAAGGAATATGGGTGTTGAAAGAAAATGGAAGCCTGAGGATATGAAGGATATAAATCCAGACGTAGCAGTGCACAGGTTGAACATTAAGCCGAAAGTCCAACCTGTTAAGCAGAAGTTGAGACATTTTGGGAATGAACAGAATGAGATTATAGAAAAGGAAGTGGAGAAGTTGTTAGAGATAGGGCACATCGAAAAGATTCAGTACTCTCAGTGGTTGGCTAATGTAGTGTTAGTGCTTAAACCTGGAAACAAATGGCGAATGTGTATTGATTTCCGGGATTTGAACAAGGCTTGCCCAAAAGATCACTACCCACTCCCCCGAATTGATAAGTTGGTGGACTCAACAGCCGGTTGTGAACTTCTCAGTATGATGGATGCTGCACAAGGATATCACCAAATTTTATTACATCCGGAAGAGAAGCCCAAAGTTGCTTTCATCACTTCGTCAGGGACATATTGTTATACAGTGATGCCATTTGGGTTGAAAAACGTAGGAGCTACTTATCAGAGGATGGTGGATAAAGTGTTCAAGAATCAGTTAGGTCGGAACATGGAAGCTTATGTGGATGACATGTTGGTAAAAAACGTCCAAGCAAATAGTCATGCAACAGACTTGACGGAAACTATGGCAACAGTTCGAAGGTACGGAATGAGGCTAAATCCGGTAAAGTGTTCGTTCGGAGTAAAGACAGAGAAGTTCTTGGGGTATATGGTTACGGAGAGAGGAATAGAAGTTAATCCTACCAAAATTCGAGCTATACAAAAAATGTCCCCTCCTCGAACTATAAAAGAGGTACAAACTCTAACTGGCCGTATGGTTGCTTTAAGCAGGTTTATATCAAGTCTGGCTGATAGAGGCTTGTCCTTCTTCAAAATTCTGAGAAAATATGACCAGTTCAGTTGGAATGAACAATGTCAGAAGACATTCGAAGATTTGAAAGTTTTCCTATCTTCGCTTCCTTTATTGAAACAACCAATACAAGGAGGCACGTTGGTGGTATACTTAACAACTGGTGAAGAATCGGTCAGTTCGGTTCTTGTGCGAGAAGAAGGAAATGAGCAGTTCTCTGTCTACTTTGTCAGTAAAGTTTTTCAAGGGGCTGAAACGCGGTACACTGAGATTGAAAAGGTGGCCTATGCACTCGTTACTATCGCCAGAAGGTTGCGACCATACTTTCTGGGTTATGCTATAATTGTGCGAACTGATCATCCGTTGGGCGTTATTTTGGGAAAACCCGATGCATCGGGAAGGTTAGTCAAATGGGCTGTTGAACTGGGTCAGTTTGACATCAAGTATGAGCCTCGAACAACAATTAAAGATCAAGCTTTAGCGGATTTTATTCAAGAAACCACCAGGGTACAGGAAAAGAAGGAATGAGAATTGTTTGTAGATGAATCCTCATCCCGTCAAGGGGCTGGAGTGGGGATATTGTTGATCAGTCCGGAGAAAGATGAATTACAGTTCGCTATAAAATTCTTGTTTAATGCATCTAACAATGAGACAGAATATGAAGCTCTTTTGCAGGGCTTAAAGATAGCCGAACAGGCAAGGGCTCGCCACTTAACAGTCAAATCGGACTCACAGTTAGTAACTCAACAACTCCAGAATCAATATGAAGTCAAGGAAGATCGCATGATTTCGTATGTAGAAAAAATCAGGGATATGGAGAACAAGTTTGAAAGGCTTAAAATCGAGCAGATTCCCAGAAGTGAAAATCAGAAGGCGGACTTCTTGTTGAAAATAGGCAGTTCGTTACGGGATTGTTCGCAGAGGAGTATAACAGTGATGGGTGTTGGGAGACAGAATGAAGTTATGAATATTGACAAAGCAAAGTCCGATTGGAGAACTCCTATTTTGCATTTTCTGAAAGGCAAAAGGGAATGGACAACGAAAGAATTGGAAAGGTTAGAAAGGTAAGTTCGATTCTATTATATTATCAATGGACTGTTATACAGAAAAACCTTTTTACCGACGGACGCAAGATGTTTATCCCAAGAGGAAGGGATCAAGGTCCCAAAAGAAGCTCATGAGGGAGGATGTACCGAACATTCAGGAGCTCTAGCTCTAGCTCGAAAAGTAGTACGGGCTGGTTTTTATTGGCCCATGATGAAGAATGATGCCAGGGAGCTAGTAAGAAAGTGTGAATCTTACCAGAAACACGGGTGGCGGATACACATGCCAGCTTCGGATATGTTAACCACTTGTTCGCCTTGCCCTTTTGCTAGATGGGGGATTGATATAGTTGGTCCATTTGTTAAAACTAGAGGAAGTAAACAATTCTTGGTGGTAGCAGTGGATTATTTCACTAAGTGGGTCGAAGCTTAACCTTTGGTCAGGATTACGGAGGCTGACATGATTCATTTTATTTGGAGGAATATCTGTTGCAGGTTTGGTTTGCCGAGAATCTTGGTGTCGGACAATGGAGCTCAGTTCCGAGGAAAGAAAATTACTGAATGGTGCGAAGAGATGAAAATTTTGCAAGTATTTACCGCAGTGGCACATCCACAGGCGAATGGGTAGGTCGAAGTGGTGAATCGGATCATATTAGATGGACTTAAAAAATGGCTTGAGTCCGAAAAATCGAACTGGGTGGACGAATTGCCATCAGTACTATGGGCTTATCGAACAACATCTAGATCGACGACAGGAGAGAGTCCTTTCAGTTTGGTGTTCGGAATGGAAGCGGTAGTTCCAGTGGAAATTCAAGGAGAAGTTTTGCGGATCACCAATTTTGAACCACAAGGAAATGAAGAGTTGATTAGAACTGATTTAATGTTTTTAGATGAACTGAGGGATGAAGCCCAAGTTCGTTATGAACTCTACAAAAGGCGCATTCAAGCAGCGTTCAATAAAAAAGTTCGCAAAAGAGAGTTCCAAGTAGGAGATATAGTGTTAAGACAGTTAGATACCCTGGTCGAAATAGGAAAACTGGATGCTACTTGGGAAGGACCGTATATTGTCTCAAAGATTCTTTCATGAGGATCCTACGAACTTATAGATAAAGATGGGAAGAGGTTGCCAAGACCATGGCATGTGAGTCATCTGAAGAAGTTTTATGCTTAAAGTGTCGTCCTTCTGTATGTTACTCATTACTTTTTTCAATTCTTGTTACTTAATAAAACGAGAAACATTTACTCTCCGTGGACGTAGGTCAATTCGACCGAACCACGTTATATCGCTGTGTCAACTTTTTCTCTGCTTTATTTTTATATTGCTGTTATATTTGATGATTAAGCGAACCAAAACATTCCCTCGGAATATCCTGATTAAGCAAACCGAAACATTCCCTCGGAATGTCCTGATTAAGCGAACCAAAACATTCCCTCGGAATGTCTTGATTAAGCGAATCGAAACATTCCCTCAGAATGTCCTGATTAAGCGAACCAAAACATTCCCTCGGAATGTCCTGATTAAGCGAACCAAAACATTCCCTCGAAATTTCCTGATTGAGCGAACCAAAACATTCCCTCGGAATGTCCTGATTAAGCAAACCAAATCATTCCCTCAGAATGTCTTGATTAAACGAACTAGAACATTCCCTCGGAATGACTCGATTCAAACAAAACTTGATTAAGCAAGTTGAAGTTTTCTTATGAATGATCGGGTTCAACGAACAATAACGAAGATTATAACATGAATTACTAATGCAAGCATTTAAAGTAAACATTGATAACATTCAATACGAACAAAAGACAGTTACAAATATGGAAGAAAGTAAAACATTCAGCTAAGGTAGAGTGGGAGGTTCTTCAAGAGGAATCGAAGAAGAGGGATCGGCAGGAGGAGGTGGTGGCACGGGAGCGAACATGTCGTCAGGAAGATCAGCGACCAATCTCGAAGTCGTTTCCCCGAGCTGATTCGAACCGGTACTTGGGGGAAGTATTTCTGAAATGGCTTGCTCCAAGAGGTCGGCCCACCACTTGGCATCAACATGCTCGCTAGGGTCTCCGCACCAGCCAGGAGGAGTGGGGAAGGATTGCCTTAACTTCTTACCTAGCGAAGAGAGACGGAAGTGGAGTTGGGACTCGGGCATAGTTTCTGTCACCTCTTCCTGGCACAGGCGAACACCCTCCTTAAAATAGGTCTCGGCCATGGGAGCGACTTTAGAGAGAAAGAGGACTGAATTCCATAAGCACCTGAAGAGACGCTCACGGAATTCTTCAACTATTAGCTCCATCTCTGGACTCCGAGCGAATCGATGGAAGCCCTCTATAATCCCAGCTCGGAATCCCTCCTTCCTCATATCTTCTGCAAGTTGAAACCGCATATTCTTCTCCTGCTCCAACTCCTCCCTCAACCTCCTAAGTTCCGCCTAAGCCCCGAGGAACTCTTTTTGCTTCTCCATGGTGAACTGCTCTTTTGCCACGAGCAGTTTATCTCTTTTCAATACCTCGGATTGAGCTGTAGCGAGCTCGATCTTGTATTGCTCTAACCGAGCAGATAACTCGGTAGCTCGGCCGGAGTGGATCGCCAAATCGCTCTCCAGGGCTTTCTTTTCTTCCTCCCTCTCCTGCACAAGATCGCAATAATTTCGCGTCTGATCTCGCCGCCGAAGGGCCCTCCGGCTCAAACCCTAAAAAAATTTCTTTGCATTGGCCAAACGCGTGAGATTCAGTCGAATCTCTTTTTCCTCAGTATCCTCCTCGCCCTCTACCGACTTCTCCTTCCGTACTGCCGCCTCCTCCGGAACCTCCGAAATGACTAGCGGCTCCTCAATGGTCTTCTATTTTTTGCTCGCGGACCGCTGCGAGCTGCCAGACCCCTTTCTTTTCTGTTGGCAGGAAGAACCGGTTCCGAGTGCCTCCCTCGTAGCATCATCAGTCAAATCTATAGGCTTGGGTGAACGAGCCATGAGCGGAGGCAAACTGGCGGAAGCTTCGATGGCAGACAGTATGGTAAGAGGAGGAGAAGTCGACAAGGTAGCCTCCGATCCCCCAGGGAGAACACCTTCTGCCTCGTGAGCCACATGCTCGGTCGAGCCAGGAGTTTTGTTGGCCAGTTCAACAAGACGAGTTTCCTCCGTCTGCTTGAAGGCTACATCTAGGTCGGTGTTCACACAATGCTGGGAAGGTGAGTACGGAGTCCTCTCTTCATCAGAGACCTCGTCTGCAAAACTGAAGAACTGATTCATCTTTCTATCTGCCAAAAAGAAAAAATTTGGGTAAGCCATCATATACTCAAAAAAGTTCGAATTAACATTGAACAGGATGAGAAAAAGAAAATCGACCTAAATTAAATTGAGAAGAAACACGACTGTTCGGATAAGACCCCCAGAATGACAGTAACGACTCGCAAGAGCTCAATTGGACAATATCGAACCACCCGTTTGCAAAAATTCTGTTCAAAATAGAGATCTGGTAGTCAGGGGAGGAGAGGGATCATACTGAACAGTGGTTTGAACCCAGGGTAAAGAATGGAAGGATTGGTTCGCTGGTCCACAAACGAAAAAATAGTATTGCTCCCAAGCGCTAACCTTCTCATCACCCGGAGACAAAAAAGCCGCTCGTCTCGCCCCCCACGAGGGCTTAAATAAAAATGAAAAGGATTACTGTTTTTAAGGATGAAGCAAGAACGAAATCGATTGAAAGAGGGTTCGACACCCATCCATTTACATATCATGTAAAAAGATACTATATAACTTATAGAATTTGGGTGTAATTGGTTCGGGCATATTCCGAAGCCCGAACCAATTTCTAAGAAGAAGGGGTGAATGGGAGGAACCAATCCCAGGATGACATGTTTCAAAAACCATGTCTGATGACCATGGGGAGCTCGGTGAGGTCGGTCTTTGGGATTGGGGATTACTACAGAGTAACCGTCCACCATAAGCGAACTAAGGAGTGTTAGATGGGTTTGGGTGGTTTTAGTGGAGGAAAATACCATATCTACGGTTTTTCTCCTAGATTTCTTAGAAGCCTGAACTATAGGGCGATAAGATGCCATTGGAAATATAAGGATAAAGGAGAAGAAGATGGGTACCTGATATAATTGAAGAAACCTAGAAATTGGAGAGGAAAAACCCTTGATTGATGAGAGAAAAACTGTTTAAGTGAAGCTACAGTGATTGGTTGCGCAAGAAGTATTTCTGGTATGATGGAGGAGATATATATAGAGGGAGGATTCCTCGGTTTTGGGGGAAGAAGTGAAAGGTCGCGAACTCTGGGCCGTTAGATGCAAGAAAATCCAACGGTGGAAGAGGAAAGGACACTGGGCAGGAAATCTACCCTGCCACGTGTCGTGTAGGTGGGATTAGCGCAGTTGAAGGGACATCTCGCCTCGAAAAGGTGCGTCAAGTGTTCGTATAATATATTAGTGCGTGTAAACACGCACTTCAAAGGGGGGAGTACTTGATATGGTCGAACTAAGTCAAACCGAGTTTTTGGTTGAACTGAGTCGAACCGAGTCTTCTCTTGAAACCCGGAATGAAGTCAAAGTCAACGTATCTCAAGGGTTTAAAGAAACAAACAGATCGGACACCGTTGGAACGAACTAAGGAAATGCGAACTAATGCAGCCTTGAAGTACAATAACGAACTGGTTGGTGGTGAAAAGTGACGAACAGGTTTTGAATCCAACTAATCCCTATTTTTGTGAAGCCATTAGCCCATATCCCATGTTTTTTTGGGATAAATCTCAACCAACACGTATTCCAGGGAGTCTATATATACCTCTTATATTCGTTCTTCTATTTTTTATGCACAATTATAACAAAAACACATACATACACGTTTTCTCTCTAGAATCGATTATTCTCTTGACTGACTTGAGCGTCGGAGTCCCATCGCCGGGAACCCCTCCCGGTGTTTATTTTGTAGGTTTTTGGATCCAAGATTTCGAGTTTTTGGTTGAAGAAGAAGAAGGTTGGATCGGAGCAACATCAGGCCTAATTGGAAACCCGAGGCCCAAGATAGACCCAATTGAAAAATGGCTAAGAATGGATATAACCCACTTGTGTTGAGAATTTACCACACCTTGTCATTTTTAATATTAAGGTAAATAAAAGTTACTCTCTCCTCTCTCCCTGTTTTTCCGGCGACCGGCGGCCGAGGCGCCATCGCGTCGCCGCCGTGCCAGAGGCGGTGCCACCACCGGCGCCGCTGCATCCCCTCTCCGTTTTGTTCGAACCTTACATCAAATCGTAGCCATCACCGAGCCCGTCACGGATCTAGGCTCGGTTCACCAAACCACCGCCGCCTTTGCCGGAAATCGATCGGCGAAGCCGTGGCTCCGTCTCTCTCTCTCATCCCCTTTTTCTCTCTCTTCGTTCTCCTCCGATTCTTCTCCGATCGAGCTGACTACACATGCACTTGAAGCCCTCGCCGAGCCCATCATGATTCCGGGCTCAGATCGTCGATCTTCGGCAAACGCCGGTCAAACTCACTGCCTTTCCACCTCTCTCTCTTCTCTCTCTCGCGCATCTCTCTCTCTCCCCGACTCCCTCTCCTCGCCGTTTACTGTCGCAGACATGGGTTGGCTTGGTGTGGTTGTTGGTTGCTGGTTGGGGGCGGCGCTTGGTGCTTGGTGTCGCCAACGAAGTAGGACTGTGTGTGTGTCGGTTTGAGGTGGGTTGGGCGGCGCTTCCAGCGCTGCCGTGTGCTTGGTGGCCGGTGCGAGGAGCGCCGGTGTGTGGTGGTGGTGTAGGGTGGTGGCCGGCGACGAGGTGTCGCCGGCGGAGCTTGGAAACGGCAGCCATGGCGGGGCAGACGGGGGGATGGGTTTGGGGGAGGAGGGGTCCTTTTGCTATTTTCAAAACTCCAAGGACCCCCTTGCAAATCCAGAAAAGTTCATTTTGGTCCCCCAACTTCTGTTCTGTACACTTCGGTCCCCAAACTTCTGGAAATTCCATTTCCACCCCCAAAACTTTCCAACCTTTTGACTTTCACCTCCAGATCTTTGTTAGTCTTTGTTTTTCACCTCCAAGACTTCTACTTATTACATTTCGACCCCAAAATTTCCAGAAATCCCACTTTCATCCCAGAACTTCTCTGTAATTACAGTTTCACCCCCGGATCAAAGTCAACCCTAACCAGAAATTACGAAACTGCCCCTAAACCCTAAAATGCACCGTTTTCACTCTTTTCTCATCCGATCAAGCTCATTCTTTCATCTATAGAACCGTAATCGAACCCTCTTTGATATATGATCAAGTTCCAAGCCTTTTGAACCGTTTTCTTTATCCATCATCATTTCTTTCTGAGAGAGTACTTTAATTAATAAACATAACGCTTTTAAAACGAAACCAATAGATTACGTTTGCTTATTGTAGGCTATCGCGAGTAGGAGTATGCGTATTTATTTTAGAGCTTGCATTACACGAAGTCAAACACCACCAATCAGGTGGGGGTAACTTCTGAACTTAACGACCTTTATGTTTCTATTTTTGATATATGTTTTATATACTATGAAATGTTGGTACGTTTTCAATGTTAGCCTATCTATTATTGCATGTTATGAACTGCTTGAGTATACGTGCCTTGGGATTACGTGTTGTGATATTATATGATCATGCATTTTATGAATTAATGTCATACGCGGACAGAAGTCCACGTTCATCACGGAGAGACTCATGGTCCGTAAAAAACCTCACAGAGGGTTTAGTGAGCCGTAAAATGCACTAATGGTATTGAAACCGTTACCGGATAAGACGAGTATTACCCACATCGAAGAGCTTATATATGTGCAATGCATTTATTACGTGCTGTGAATTATTTGATGTGATGTTTATCGTTTATGTACTTGATCTGTTAATATAATCTTGAAAATGGAAATTACTCCCACGAGTGTATTCAAACACACTCACCCCTATTTGTACTCACCCTACAGGAAATGATGAAAACTAAGATTACGCAGCGAGAGGGGTGTCGTATCCAGGGTTTCTGTTGCCTTTATATATTATTTTGAACCTCGAACGATGTTTCTAAACTTTTTATGATCTGTTACCTTATAAAATTGTTGTACCTATGTTAGATCCTGTTTATTTTCGATGTCGGTTTTAAAACCCTATCTTCCGGTGATGTGCCGATGCTTTTGGATATATGTAAGGAATTTGTATGCTTTCTCTGAATTTCGATGTTTTCTAACTTGGATATCAATTTAAGTCGTTACTTGTCTTTTTTTTTAAGTTTTAAAAAGGCATGCTTCTTTTCCTTTCTTTTTTTCCCCTCTGCACGCCCAAAGGCAACTCTGATATATTTTATTTAATGTACGAAAATGGGGCGTGACAGCTAGAAAAATATCTTGTAAGTTCAGTAGTTTTCTTGGTCATCCTCGCCTTCTATATATACTTTTAGAATTATGTCCGTTGAAGAGAGATATAATCTTTATAGAAATTCAAATATTGATCTTCATGATCTTCGCATTAAATGCGCGTGTAGAAACTAGGAAATAGCGTATGTCCTACTCTACTCTACATTAATAGTGCCACTCCTCGGCAACAGTGCTTTTGTAGGTCCGCGGTTCAGATGACATCACCTCATTGGCCAGATGCTAACTTCCATCTACCGGTTACTTTGATAGTGCAGAAACCTTGTACTGTATTCACTCATTCCTCGTACTGCAATAAATAAGTTAAGACAAACTTACAACTTTCTGCTAAGATTACAGTAGCTGCTTATTATTCTGCGCCAGCTTTCTGATCTGTGTCTGCTTACTGATTCTGATATAACTTCCTGTTTTTGAATCCTGCTTGCTGATTTCTCAACAGCTACCTGTTCCTGAATCCTGTTTGCTGATTCCATAACAGTTTCTTGTTTCTAAATCCTGTAGAAAGCCTCTATTTCTCCTTACTGATATATGTATGTTGTTTACCGATCCAGCATGCTAATTCTGATTACTCCTTCTACTTACTGATTTTCCTAAAAAATCAATAGCTGATACTTCACTACTTCCAGAATCCTGTTGCGATCAGAAACTTCTATCTTTCTGATTTTTACAACTCTTCAAAAATACACTTCAGAAAGTAAACTTATCAAAGCTAAAATTCACTTAAACAATGTGGAAAAATAGGGTACTCTAACTTCCTATATAAAGCTACTTGTCTCATCAAAACCTATCAAAAATATCACAACAATTTTCCCTTTTTTGATGATGACAAAACTCATTACAAAGTAGCATACAAATATGTACATATCTATATAAAATTTGTACAAATAAAGTACAATTGAGCTAACAACAAAAATTACATAGCTCAATAAAGTGAAAGAATAAAAGAATAAATAAATGGACCCGGCTATCAGCACCCCCATAATTACTAAACACACCCCAACTCAAGTGTTACTGTTTACATCACTTGTGAATAGTAACACTTGAGTTGGGGTGTGTTTAGTAGTTCTTGGGGTGCGGATAGCCGCACCCTAAATAAATTCTTTACAAGCAAGTGCTTACAAAATCCATCTTTTGAGAAACTGCAGTAAGCATCCACTTCCTCAGGTTTCTGTTCCTTCAAACAATCTTCTTTTCGCAAAGTCATTTTCAGAATCGGTTCCAGGTTGCTTAAAACCCATGTCATACTTCATTTCTTTCCACCAATTCAGAATCGACTCTTGATAGGATTCTTCAAACTTCTTCTTAATATCAGAAATCTGAATCCAACGAAGCCAGTAATCCATACAGAAAAAAAATATGCTCTCCTTTCTTTATCCTATCCAGCAATCCTAGCTGAATATCTAACTTCCCATTTCTCGCCAGTTTTTCAAACTTTATCAAAGCCTCGAGACATGTTCGATAATTCACAAAGCAATCATATTTGCATAAATGTCTGAAATACCTCAGATATTCAGTTCTCTTGAAAAATGTGATCTCTTCATATGTAGGATTCCTGTTCTTTGGCAAGGATTCTGATCAAATATCAAAACCATGTTTACCTTTACGGGTTTTTGATCCAGTAGGACAGAAACTTCAGCATTGACTTTGTCTCGATCAAAATAGAGAACATCTTGAGGTGGGAAAGAGATCAAGGCTGAATCCACTCTTTTAGCAAGCTCAGGTTTCTCCACTCCAACCTTTACTAGCCTTGACATCCAGTCGGCATTTTCTCTTTTCCTCTTTTCATCGGTTCCTATTCTCATCTAACCTTCTACCTACAACAATACTCATATAGGGTCTAACATTAGCATTATGACCTGTACGATGTTGTCTCTATCTGTCTTGTTGTGATTGTTGCCTTGAACTCCTCTGACGAGTTGGTGCAGCTGAAACGATAACTCCTTGCTGAGCTGTAGTGCTGCTTACTGCTTGGGATGCAGTATCCCCCGCACCTGCACCTTCTTCATCTTCATCATCCTTCCTCTTTTTGGGTTGGATGTTCTGACCATGTCTAGAGTCAAAACGTTTTCGCTTCCTACTGATGACCAAGAGAAGACCATCATACTCATCGTTATCCTCATCCAACTCTCTTACAGTATCCTCCACTGTACCATCAAGCACCGCATCTGCTTGCTACTTACTTTTCCCTTTTTTGGCATCATCAACCGGGACAACACTATCAGTAGGCACATGTTGAGAAAAGGCCCGATGCAGAAAAACTTGCATCTCGCTAACAAACAACTCTAAATTCGAAATCCTGTCATTTGTGCTTTGAACAACATGAGCTTATGTTGTGGTATTTTCTTGCAGTGAGTTGAGCACCATGTTCTGCACAGCCTGATTGCTTCTCATCTTATCAACTGATCCGGTGTTCTCTGCAAGGGTGCTTCTGATCCCATCAAGTGTTCTATCTCTTACATTAGATGCAGCTTGTTGTGCATACTCAACCTTCTTACGCTCACGGTACTGAGCGTTCTACTCAACATTCATCCTTTTCTATATCCTGGAAGGAAGTCCGGAGAACTCCTTTCTCAAATCTTTCATAGATGATAAGTGTACTTTTTTGCTTAGATGGATGACTATTGTCATATTCATCTCATAGGTCTGCATGGCTTGAACAAGGCCTTGGATGACATCTATAATCCCTTGAAGGGATTGTTCCTGTGAGTCAGAAAAGGTCTCAACCCTAGCTATACTTGGTTCTGCTTCCTAATAAGTATAGAGAACCATAGCCTGAATCTCATCTTTCTGTTGCGGTTTCTTCTTCAGCTTCCTATCGAAATCTCCTCGACCTGGCCTCATCAGATTCCTTAACTTTGTATAGTGATCTATAAGGAGGACTATCACCTTCTGGATCTTCATCATCATCACTTGATGAGTCATTTCCATCATTAGGATTTGGTTCAGGAGCAACAGCAACAATTTCTTTACCTCCTCGAGGAACTCTTACTTCTTCAGCATTCCCTTCTTTATCCTCCGCCAGTACTATCTCAACAGTATCTACACCCGAGGTCTTTCTAGGAGAAGCTGTCTCAACAGCATTCTCAACTTCAGCACCTTCAACAACAGGAACCTTACTAGCTTCAGCAACTTCGATGACAGCATTTAAGATATCAAGACTTTGAGCATTCAGATAGGTTTGCTCAAACAGTTGTTGTAACTCCACCAGTAGGAGATCATCCTCTGTTCTTTCAGGTTCAGCAGGTATAACTAGGGTGATTCCTTTAGCAAGTTTTGTAGAGATACTAGCATTATTAACTGCTGCATCCTATGGTTCTTCAGCAACTGCTAATTCCTGTTGCTCTTCAGCATTCTATACTACTACAGTAGCCAGTACAGAGAGTCCTGCCTCTGCAACTTCCTCCATGGTTGCTTCATCGGCATATTCCTAATTGAGATCTTTTAGGACTCCATGAATCTTTAGTGATGGTTCCCCCTCAGATGATAAAATATGATATACTGGGGAACTTGAATAATCAACTAACTATTGCTCGCTAGTTTCCATTGCATCTAGACGCACGATGGGGGATAGTGCTGCTAAGTTCCTGTAGGTTGGTGAATCATGTGCTTCAGCAGCAGCACTGCTTCATTCTTCTGCTTGCAGTATTCTGGGTGGTTGTCTGATGGGTTCAGCTCTGCTTGCTTCCAATCCCAGTTACAGCATTCTTTGGTTAGCTTTCTCGGGATTGAGGTTAGCTAACTGAGCTTCAACAAGCTCTAGTTCTGTCGGGATCCTAACAATCTCAGTATCGGGGATCATCAATGTGTTGTCTTCATAGTCTAATATTTGGCTCTTATGTGCTTCCTTAACTTTTCCTACCTCTTAATGATAAGAGCAATCGTGTCATCATGGCAGGTGTCAATAAATTCCTCATGGAAGAGAGGTAGAAGACTGTCACCATCATCGGTGAAATTTACAATCCAAGTAAAAACAATGTCCTCTACTATCACCCAGTCTTCCCACTCTAGCAACTCTCTTACTCCACAGAGTTGCATCAGTCTCCAGAAATCATAGACAGTAGCGAATCTTCTTCATATTGAATCAATAGTTTCTATAAGGACATCCTGCGATGCGTATGATTCGATATATCGATAGACCTCTTAACTTGGTTCAGCATGTCAATCTCTCTAAGAGCGTCCCTCGGTGACATGATACTTTTTGCTTCTTTGCATGCTTTCGGGGTTTGCTTATGCGTTTCATTTTGCTCTTATTTGCAAGCATCTTCTTTTTTCTTCTCATTTGTCTCGACTCCGGTAGAGTGAGGTCTTTTAATTCAGGTACTGGTACAAGGACCAGAAACTCTTCTTCTCTCTGAACAATATCCTGTTTAGTAACCTGTTCTCCACTCTAATCAGCATTCTGAGCTTTCTGATTGGCATCCTTGTTTTCAGGGTCAGCATCCTGAATTTGAGCTTTTTGATCTACATCAAATCTCTGATCAGGGATAGGATATGCTAGGACTAACATATCATCTGCAGAATCTCCCAGAGCAGTATCCTTAGTTGTTTTTTGGCAATTATCACTATTTTTATCATCAGAATCTCCTACTGTAACAATCTTAGGAGATTCTACCACTTTGGGCTTATTGAGCCCCGCTTGTGCTTGCTCGGGTGCAGCATTCTCAAGAGATTGTACTTGATTCGTTTCAACCACATTGAGATTTTTCAATGGGTTCTTATTCAATGAAGCTCTCTTGAGATCCTTCTTAATTGGCCTTCTAGCAGGCTTATCACTGTCATCATCCTCTTCGCCAGAAGAAGCCAAGTCAGCAGCCCTCCGTGTTGCATCATCTGAGTCATTTTCTGTAATCTTACGTTTTGCAGCAACCTTCTTCTTCTTTGGTTGTTGAGTCTTCTCTTCAGCTTTCTTCTTAGTGTACCCTTTCTTCACTTATAAGAACCAGCCAGGAGCAAGTGGTACAGATCCCTTAACTCTGATGTTCTTCTTATAGAGAATAGAGGTAATGGTGATCCCAAAGCTCCTTCTTATGGTCTTTTTGGAGGTCTATTCGCAAATCCTATTAAAGAGGAATTGCCCCCAGTTAACTGTTTCTTCTTTGATAATTGTAGCCATTAATCGAATTCGAAGATCGGTGTACTTATCAAAACTTCCATATCTATCCTCGATGGTGTAAACGCAGATGTCATGAAGAAACTCATATTTAGGCTTGAGTTTCTTTTTCTCGAAGCTCTTCTTCAGTCTGTCAGAGACAGAATCCTGTTTGAACAGGGTCCAGACTTCCTCCATGTAACCAGAACCATATTGCTCAAATTCTGAGAAGGACATACCCTCATTAGAGATGTCGAAGGTATCAGCAATGTCCTTTACCGTGAGCTTATACTCCTCGCCATCAGGACTCATCCTAAAGAAGATTGTTTGTGCATCTTTGGATAACTTAGCAAACACATAGAATTTTTGTACGGCCAGGGTAGAGTACCCTTCGTAGAAATTGGTGAACAAACCACTAATCTTACTCTTCACAACATGATTCCAGACCTGGTTGATGGTATCCCAATCATAGGATGAATCATAACCTTGCAGAGCGTCAGTGTTGACAAGTATTTCCTACAAAACTTTAGTTTGTCTTCCAGCAGCCATTAATGAGTTTTTGAGAGATCTGTAAACTTAGAGAGAGAATAGAGAGAAAATCTTGAATGCAAATAATTAGTTTCCACTTCTCAAAAATGATAAGAATGAAATGTAGAGTAGAGAGAGAATGATGATCGGTTTCTAATTCAAACATATGTTTGAATCTGATTGATGGTTCAAATGAAATGACATGTGATAGAGGCATACGATCTGACGATTGGGATAAAGGCAGAGGGGCAAATCTGTATTATCTTGGATTCAACTTCTCTAAAAAAGTGGTTTTGCATTTAATGCGGATGCCAAATTGTCATTCAGAATGATTAGCGATAAGGTTACTGTTCCTAATACGAGGTTGCAGGGCTTCTTAAATGTTGTCTCTAATAAATGTTGTTTTCTGTCTGATGTAACCTACTGCAGTAACTTGTTGCAGTAATCTATACTCTGTTTACTGTATTCTGGAATACTGAATATCCCGATGTTGAATACTGAAAAACTACATATATTCCCATTTATTGAAAGAACTTATCTTTTCTCAAAATTCAAAGTTTGATGATCCCAAACTCATTTCTCAACATAGAAAACCTTGATTCACAAAGAGGTTTTGTAAATATATCTGCTAAATGTATATCAGTGTGCATTTTCTCAAGCACAATATCCTTTTTCACCACATGATCTCTTATAAAGTGATGTCTCACATCAATGTGCTTTGTCCTTAAGTGAGAGACACGATTGTGTGTTATAGCATTGGCACTAGTATTATCACACAGAATGAGTCTCTATTTCTGTTATTCCATAATCCTTTAGTTGTTGTTGTATCCAGAGTATTTGAGCACAACAACTTCCTGCTGCTACATACTCTGCTTCAGTAGTCGACATTGCTATGGATGTTTGCTTTTTGCAGAACCAAGAAACAAGTCTTTCTCCTAGAAATTGACAAGTACCACTTGTACTCTTCCTATCAATTTTGTATCCTGCAAAGTCTGAATCTGAATATCCTTTGAGGCTTAATCTTCCTTCCTTAGGATACCATAAACCAACATCTTTAGTACTCTTCAGATACTTGATAATCCTTTTCACTGCTGCAAGATGTGACTCCTTCGGTGCTATTTGGAATCTTGCACATACTCCTACAACAAACACTATATTCAGTCTGCTTGTTGTAAGATACAGTAAGGATCCAATAAGCCTTCTGTATTTTGTAATCTCCATATCCTTTCCATTTTCATCATGTCAAGACTGGTTGATATGGCCATTGGTATGCTTACTGAAGATTCATTCTCCATTCCAAACTTCTTGATTAGTTATTTGGTATACTTGACTTGATTTATAAAAATCCTATTGTCTAGCTGTTTACTTGTAGACCAAGAAAGAAACTTAATTCTCCCATCATGCTCATCTCAAACTTTTTCTACATGAGGATTGAGAAATTTTCACATAAATCTTTGTTTGTGGATTTGAAGATAATGTCATCTATACATATCTGCACAAGCAATATACTGTCTCCATCCTGTATTCTGAATAGAGTTTTTTCTACTGTCCCTTTCTGAAATCCGTTCTCCAAGAAATATAGGGACAATGTATCATACCAAGCTCTAGGTGCTTGCTTTAAACCATATAAAGCTTTCTTCAATTTGAATACCTTGTCTTCTGCTTGTTCTTTGAAACCCGGTGGCTGCTCCATATATACTTCTTCAGATAGGAGTCCATTCAGAAATGTACTATTCACGTCCATTTGATACATATTGAAATTTTTATGAGCAGCATAGGCTAGAAATATCCTTATTGCCTCAAGCCTTGCAACAGGAGCGAAGGTCTCATCAAAATCTATGTCTTCTTCCTGGCAGTATCCTTTAGCTACTAGTATTGCTTTGTTCCTGATAATAGTACCAGTTTCATCTAACTTGTTTTTTAACACCCACTTCGTTCCAATAACTACTTGGTGATTAGGCCTTGGAACCAAACTCCATACGTGACTCCTTTCAAATCCATTCAGCTCTTCCTGCATGACTTGTATCAAATTACTGTGTTCAAGAGTTTCTTCCATACTTTTGGGTTCAACTTAAGATATGAAGCATATGAACAATGATTCTTGCGGTCTTGATCTTCTTGTTCTAACACCTTCATTAATATCCCCAATAACAAACTCTCTTGGGTGATTCTTGAGTCGTGTCCTATCAGGCTCAAAGTTGTAAGCTGGTTGCTGAGCAGTAACATGTTGATCAATATTCTCTTTGCGGTTACTGTTGGACTGCAATATCTTATTTGTTTACTGTTTAATATCCTGCGTTACTGTATTCCCAGATGCAGTAACATGTGTACTATTTTCAGTAACCACTTCAGCAAGTACTGAAACTCCATCAATGTATCTTACTGTATGATCTTTGATATTCATCTAAGATACATCTTCCTTTAACATGTCCAACTCAACAGTATCATAGTGTGGTTCATCAAACACCATATGTATTGATTCTTCTACAACCAAGCTTCTTTTGTTGAAGATCCTGAATGTTTTGCTTAATGAAGAGTATCCTAGAAATACTCCTTCATTAGATTTTTCATCAAAGGTCTTCAAGTGCTCTTTTCCATTGTTTAAAATGTAGCATCTGTATCCAAAGATGTACAGGTATGAAATGTTTGGTGTATTGCCATACCAAACTTCATAATGAGTCTTATCATGATCCTTATTGATTAAGCATCTATTCTGAGTATAACATGTTATACTGGTTGCTTCATCCCAAAATCTTTTTGGTATACTAGCATCATCAATCATGGTTCTTACTGTTTCCTTCAAGGTTCGGTTACTTCTTTCTACTACTCCATTCTACTGAGGAGTCCTTGCTGCAGAATATTCATGATAGATTCTATTTTCTGAACAGTACTTCTCTATAAATCTGTTTGTGAATTATGTTCCTCAATCAGATCTTATCTTCACTATGCTCAAGCTCTTTTCATTTTGTATCCTCTTCATGAACTCTAGCAGCATATTCTGAGTTTTTGATTTCTTGGCTAGAAAGATAGTCCAAGTAAATCTTGAGTAGTCATCCATGATCACAAGGGAATACTTTTTCCCACTTACACTAACAGGCTCAACTGGACTGAAAAGATCCATATACAGGAGATCCAGAAACCTGTGAGAAGATCTCTATATTTTATCCTTGAAAGAGCTTCTTACTTGTTTGTCTTTCTAACAGGCTCCACAAACATTCTCTTTCTTATAAGCAACATCTGACAAACCTCTCACCAAGTTCTTTCTTGCTAGTTTGTTGATCGTTTTGAAGCTCAAGTGGCTCATCTTCTTGTACCATAGCCAGCTCAGTTCTGGATTGCTCTTAGCATTGAAGTATGTTGGCTGCACTATTGAACTCCAATCAGCTAGATAGATATTGTCTCTCCTGGTTCTAGTAAGTTTCACCTCATTCATCTTGTTGTCTCTGATCAGACACCTATTGAGGTTGAAATCCACTAACATTCTTTATCACAGAATTGACTGATACTTAGGAGGTTATACTTTAGCCCTTTGACATATGATACGTCACTGATACTTGCATTGTCTCTGATTAAGCTTCTTGTGCCCTTAGTGGTTCCTTTGGAATCATCTCCGAAGACAACCTTAGGGCTTTTACGTGGTTGGAAGTCCCTTAATCCAGCTTTGTTGCCAATCATATGTTAAGAGTAGCCGCTATCGATATACCATACATCTCCGCTGCTTCCTGGCAACTATGTCTGTAAGTAAATCAAGTAGATTTAGGTACCCATACAAGTATGGGTCTTGGGGGTTAGTCCTCTTTGGGACTCACACCTGCTTAATGACAATTGGTTTATCATTAGCTTTGGTGGTTCTCTTTCTGTAAGTATCCTTTGCAGGATATTGTTTGTGATGTGTGTGTGCTGGAGATTTCCAGGTGTTACCTTTCCTATTTGAGGAAGATACTCCCTTATACCTTTCCAAAGTATGAACTCCTTTGGACTTAAGCAAGTATGCTTTGGTATAGTAGGGATTAAACTTTTATTATAACCTGGAAGACTGCTGTATTCTCCTATTACTTGCAGCATACTGATTGTGCTGCTTTCTGAGAATCTTTGCAGACTTACTGTCTGTAGTTTACAGCATGGGCTTCTTACCCTTATCCAATGTACTAGCTTTGTTCAAGCTTCTATTAACTGGAAGGAGTTCCTGAGTAAAAGAAACTCGGGCTTGAACAAACTTTCCAGCATTGGATGTGCTTGCTGCTTTTTGAGAGCTTTCTACACAGTATCCAAGACCATTTCCTTTGTAGGCATTTTGGGTCTCAAGAATACATTCCTGTTCTTTCCTAGCTGATTTGCTATATACATCGATTGTGTTTTGCAAGCTAGTTTTCTTATCTTCTAGCTTAGTGACTAGCAGCTTGAACTTAGAGACCTCATCTTGGAGGTTATTGCATTCTGTACTGTAGTACTCTAGGTTAAAAAAAAATTTCTTCAGTACAGTATGCTCACTCTTGAGTTGTTGGTTTTCCTCTTTCAGTTCTTCATGAGCTGAATTTATCTGCTCAAAATCACTCATGATCTGTTTAAACGATTGAATCATGTTCAACTTTTCAGAACTGGAAACTTCAAGAGATTGAGAAGTTACATCATCATCTTTTTCATACACAGTCCTTGGCCATGAGACACAGTAAAGATTCCTCATCGGAGATAGAGATGTCGCTTTCGCTCTCGGATGAACAATTGTCCTTGACTTTTTCTTTGGAGTTGCTTACTGCGTTTAGAGCTTTAGCCTCACTTAGAAGAGCCCTGAGCTTTTACTTTTCATCTTTCCTCCTGTCTTTCATTTGCTTCCTTTCATCCTCATTATATTTATGTACTTGAGGGTATGGGCAGTTTCTAGCGAAGTGTCCAGGTTTTCTGCAGTTATAACACAAGTCAGAGGAAACAATATTTGACTGTGATGTTTGTCTTACCTGAGGACTTCTTATTGAGGTTAGAGGTTTCTTTCTGAAGCTATTTCCTCTCTTGTTTGTCTTTAGAAATTTCTTGAACTTCTTGAGGAGGAACGATATTTCTTCTTCAGCATCTTCAACAGGTACTTCTTTCTGTTTTTCTTTCTGCTTACTGCTGCTTGCAGTAGTTGTATCTTTGATTCTTGCTGTAAGTGTTGACACTTTAGCACTCGACTCCTCGGTCTCCTTTCTCTTTCGATCAATATCGAACTCAAATGCCTTAAGATCTATGAATAGATCAAAAGTGCTCATCGCATTGAGGTCTAGTGAGATACTCATCGCGGTTGCCTTATTGTCTCATTCTAAGGGTAAGGCTCTCAACACTTTCGTGTTCTTCTCTTTTTGGGTATAAACCTTCCCAAGGGATTCAAGCTCGCTGACGATGGCTGTGAATCTCAAGTCAAGTTCTTCCAGTGACTCTCCAGGCTTCATATTGAACTACTCGTACAGTTGTGTAGTCTTTGACACTCTATTAACTTTGGCAAGTTCATTGTCCTCACATATTAACTCCAGTTTGTACTAAATTTCTTTAATTGTTTTATAGCTCTTCACCTTGTTGAATGTTTCTTTATCCAGTGTGAGAAATAATACGTTCTTGGCCACATTATCCAGGTTGGCTCTCTTTCTTTTATCAGTTGTATACTCATGTCTAACCTTGACTATGAATTCAGCTGGTAGAGACGCTCTTCTGTAATCTTGTGCTGCTGCACATAGGGCGGGTCTTGGAGCCCTTTCAGTGGCATCGTCGTCACTAGATCCTCAGCTCACACTTGTTCGCGCAGCTCTCTCCCATAAATAGGGTTTGGCTTGGTGATTACTGGCAGGCCTTCTGTAATCACGTACCATATTTCATCATGCATGGCCGATAGGTGAGCCTCCATGTGTATTCGTCAGTCATCGTATTTCTCTATGGAAAACATTAGAAGTTTATGATAAGAGAAATCTATACTTATGCTAAAACTATGAGTTTTGGTCTTGAAAAACAAAAATGGTTTATCCAATAGAAACAGGTGGATCTGGGTAGGTTACCAGCTAAGTTGATTTTTAACCTAACTTGCTCTGATACCACTTATTGGTCCCAAATGGTCAGAGGTTCAGAGGGGGGTGAATGAACCTCTATCAAATTTTGCATTTTAAAACTTTTTTGTAAGTAGGTTACTGAATTCTAGAAAGAATACAACAACACTCTCGATTCAGTAAGCTGGCAGAATGTTTGATCAGCTTACTATCTTGGTTTTTATAGTATGCAGCGGAAACTTAAGATAGAGTTTCTTTTGGAAAATAGTTTTCTTTTGTCAAGTATGATTTTAACAGTCTTTTTAGCGAAATGAACAGGATATATAAAAGAGATATGCAACAAGTATATGAAAGCGATAAACACACAAAGGTTTATAGTGGTTCGAAGGTGGTGTAATCCTTCTACGTCGACTCTTCTCCTTCATACAAGAGGAACTCCACTAGGTCAGATTGGTTTACAAGTCTCAACTTTACAATCATCTTCCTAATGAGCCAACACCTACTAGAATTAGTAAGATTCCTAGACTAATCCCACACAGGGTACAAATACTC
This sequence comes from Scutellaria minor, assembly GCA_954870855.1. NCBI lineage: Eukaryota > Viridiplantae > Streptophyta > Magnoliopsida > Lamiales > Lamiaceae > Scutellaria > Scutellaria minor. Next base: position 11,542,812 of record OX940729.1, read on the forward strand.
ACACAGAGTAAATAACCTTAACAATGTTGGAACCGACGGATCTAGGGTTTGGCCGTGTCTCCGAGCGCCAATCCTTATCGGTCGTGCCTCCGTAAGCCAATCCTCGATCGAGTAGGAATCCTTGACCGATCAGATTACATCTATGACAACGATCAATCCTATACAGATTTTAGATCGATCAACCCTATACAGATTCTAGATCGATCAACCCTATATAGATTCTAGATCGATAAGAAAAAAATACATCAATCCTATACAGAATCAAAAATGAACAGATTACATCGCATGAGATCGAACAGATTTACATCAAGAACAAATCAAGAAACATAAAACCTAACACGACAAACCGCCGTGTTTTTACTATTACAACCATGCAACCAACCCAAAACAAATACCTCAACAGGTTCAAGGGTTTAGATCATACATTAATCATACATACAGACCATAATAGTTGGATATAGATAACCTGCAAGACCGAGTTATCCTACGCAATCCTACTATCATACAAACTGAATATAAAACGTATGAAAAAGCATAAGATCATAATAATAAACCGATCCAATTACATAGAACCAGAAACCGTGGCTCTGATACCAATTGTTGGAACCGACGGATCGCCGGCTCTATGCTATCAGAATCGGGATTCAAGGATAAAACGCAGCGGAAAGAAATCATACCCTTGTAGACCTCTTTGATCTTCTGATGTATTCCTCTGAGCCCTTCTCGAACGTTGCGTGGCCAACGATCCTTCGAGAAAAATCAGTTCTGCTCTCTCTCACTTATCACGTGTTTTTCTGTGATCTATGTTGAAAGAGGCGCTGATGAAAAGAGCTATAAAAACGCTACACCAGGGACCTAGAGGAGGAATTGGGTTGGGCCTCCTGATGGGCTTAAGTATCCTGTGTTCGGCCCGAACATATAACTTAAGCCCATCAATAATAATTCAGTCCACTAGAGAATTATTATTGAACTACCGTTCCAATCCCATATTTAATATGGGCTCCTTCTTATTATGTGTACATTTATTTCCCCGTGTTTAAGATATCGAATGTCCGTAAATTAAATAAGTTACTGACAACTTAATTAATTTACATCTAATTCCAAGAGTAGTACCACTCATCCTTATTATCATGTCGGATTAAATCCACCTGCAGGGTTTACATGATAATCCTTATGAGCTCCTCAAGGGGACATTATCATCCTAATTAATTAGGACACGGATTCCTTCTATAATCAACAACACACCATATAAACAATGTTATCTCCCAACTCACCGAGCTTATTGATTTATAAATAAATCTCACCCATTGGCAAATTAAAGAAATAAACACTAAGCATACGTGGCCGTTATTATATAGGGATTAAGAAGATGTACATCCATAATAACAGAGGTCTTGTTCTATTATATAGTCAGTATAAAACGAACAACCTCAAATGGTCCTGCTCAATACACACAAAGTGTACTAGTGTAGTTTTATAGTCAAGACAGACTAATACCAAACTACACTACAACCATTCCGATGATTAGTCCAAATCCATCTTGGTTGTGAGCTACTATTTATAATTTATAAGAAACTGATAACATGATCTTCTGTGTGGCACCACACACCAAGTTATCTATAATATAAATTAATTGAACATTGCATAAACATATATAACAAATATAAAATGCAAACATATGACCAATGTGATTCTCATTCCATAAACGATGTTCATATAAAAAGCTAGGCTTATAGTATACATCCTAACAAACAAAACACTAAACACTTAGTAAGGATCCAAATCCTTCCCACTAAGGACACCAACTAAAACAATCTAGCACACAACAAATAGGTTAAAAGTATATGTTCTTCAACTGGTGAGCTCAAAGATAGCCTTAAGATCTTTGTAAGCTCGGAATCTTGGCTAGACTACTTCTTGAAGGTTGAGTAACTGAACTGCTAGCAAACTTGTATTTTGCTTGAGAATTCTGATCGCTAGAAAAATATCTTATAAGTTTAGTAGTTTTCTTGATCACCCTCGTCTTTATATATACTTGTAGAATTATGTCTGTTGAAGAAAGGCATAGTCCTTGTAGAAATTCAAATATTGATCTTCATAATCTTCACATTAAACACGTCTGGAGAAATTAGGAAATAGGACATGTCCTACTCTGCTCTGCATTAATGACGCCACTCCTCGGCAATAGTACTTTATAGGTCCGCGGTCCAGATGACACCGCCTTATTGGTCAGACGCTAACTTCCATCTACCGGTTACTTTGATAATGCGAAAACCTCATACTATATTCACTCATTTCTCGTACTGCAATAAATAAGTTAAGACAAACTTACAACTTCCTACTAAGGTTGCAGTAGTTGCTTACTGTTCTGCGCCAACTTTCTGATCTTCATCTGCTTACTGATTCTGATACAGTTTCCTATTTCTGAATCATGCTTGCTGATTTCTCAACAGCTACCTGTTCCTGAATCCTGCTTGCTGATTCCATAATAACTTCCTGTTTCTGAATCATGCTTGCTGATTCCATAACAGCTTCCTGTTTTTAAGTCCTGCTGAAAGCCTCCATTTCTCCTTACTTATATATGTATGCTGCTTACTAATCCAGCTTGTTGATTCTGATTACTACTTCTGCTTACTAATTCTCCTCAAAAATCACCATCCGAAACTTCACTACTTCCAGAATCCTGCTGCGATCAGAAACTTCTATCTTTCTGATTTTTACAATTCTTCAAAAATAAACTTCAGAAAGTAAACTTATTAAAGCTAAAATCCACTTAAACAATTTGGAAAAATAGGGTACTCTAACTTCCTATACAAAGCTACTTGTCTCATCAAAACCTATCAGAAATATCCCAACACATAAGGAAAAATTAGTACTTACCATGAAGATTATATTCTTCAACCTCTTTTGCAAGTAGTAAGTCATTGTAGGATTTTAGTAAATACATAGAACATATAAACTTTGTGTCAGAGAATTAAAAAATGTGGGTTTTCTTTAGAAAGAAGATCTTGTATTTGGTAGAAGTTGTTTTGTATTTCATGAAGTTGTTGTCCACACTGAAGTTTTTGATGGCATATGAGTTTTCTTCATTTAGTTTTCCTCTTAATTCCTTATCTAGCAGACTCTTTATTGTGGCATGAATCAGATCTCCCTATATAAAAGAAAATAAATTTATAGTCAATGCGTAGATATATTTTAGAGAAATATATATAAAAAATTGTAAAAAATATGTTCTGTATATGATCTTTCTTCTTGATACAATATGATGACCTAAGTTATGATTTTGCAGACTTATGTTGTTCATAATTTTTTTTACCTGTGGTAGAGCATTCATTATTCTAGTAAATCAATTGGGATATAATCAGAAAAAATTCAGTGAAAGATTATCCTAGTAGCACTTCTGGCCAAGCATTCATTTTTTTAGTAGAGTGAGTCTCTTGTGAGACCGTCTCATGATTTTTTATTGCATTGCGTGAGACGATTCAACCCACAACTCAATCACCCACAATCCAAACCCTAAAATTCGCATGTTGTTTGTGGGTGATGGGGCTCTGTCTCATGGTAATTATCCATGAGATCATCTCACATGGGTTTTTGTGTTTCTAGTAATCAATTAGGATACAATCAAAAGAAATTTGCTCAAGAATTATCCTAGTAGCAGCAGATTTTATCTTATCAATCTATAAGGTACGATAATTATTGAGATACTAAATAATTAATATATTAATCCATCCTTAAATTCTGAAATAAATATAAACATAATAGAATGTATTAGGATACAAACATAAATGTGTTAGGATAAATACGACAGATACATACGCTATTTGGTGTCTCTTAAATATCTTGTTGTTCAGTCCTAAATCAAATACATGCAAAAGATACATATGTATAAATCAAATTCTTTTATATATAGAATGTATTAGAATACATGCATCAGATACTTTTTAAGTGTCTCTTAAATCAAATATAAACAAAAATGTTATTAAACAATACATCATAAATCATTTCTATTTTATATTGTGGGATTGACTTTAACCATAATAAATTATATATTCTTTGTATTGTTTGATTTTTTTATATTAAATTTCTAATAACTGACACTCTTATGTCATCAGATTCTCCTTTTATTTCCTACATAATCAAATGGCTGCAAAAATATTTTTGAAGTTATAGATTCTATTAGTGTAGCAGACGTAGTCTATTAGTAAATACATGGATTTGGTAAATCTGGAATTTTTTTCTATGCTAGAGCATAAATTATGTCCTTCAACATTATTATTTATGAACTAGTTAATTTATGTTCAAAAAAGAGTAGCATATTCCATTGCATGTCATTTTATGATTTTAGAAAATTTGAAAATTTCATATGAACATACCTCGCTATCATGAAATACGCATTCCAAACTATGAATTTGTTGTTTCTTCCATAAACAAGTAGGTTGTATGCACGTACCAACCTTCAAGGCCCAATTACTTCTGTTTGGGTTTATGTCCTTGATCAGTTGGAATGTTGGAGGCATTCTTGTTTTGTGGATTTCTTGAAGCAAATGATCAAAAAATGGGACATTAAACTTCTGTCAATCAAATTGTAGGATGGAAAACAAATTGTAGGAAAATAATATCAAATAAACAGATTTATTCCTTACTATACTTTGCAGTTTTTAGTAATTTTTTTCAAAATATAATTGATTGTAAAATGTTGATTTAGCAATATACTGGTAAACTGTGGTTGTAGCAATATACTGTTGTAACTATTGAAATCAGGAACAAGAAGAAACAATAGATGCAAGAAAGCTTTATAAATGGGAGAAAAATGTTTTCTTATTCTAAAAAACTAAATACTACTAGCCCATTTATAGTAAGTAAAACTCCTATTTTGTTGGCACTACTAACTGACCAGCTTTAGACTTGGTAAAACTAAAATAGAACAAAAACTAATAAGTAGATAAGATAAACTAACTAATTAGCAGAGAATCAGGATTACAAATTAACATTCCCCCTTAATCCAGATTCAACAAAGTAGTCATTCCCATCTTCTGCTTCAACTTGATGAAGACATCATACTTCAATGCTTTTGTGAGAATGCCTGCTACCTAATCTTCTGTCTTGCAGTACTCCAGTTCAATTTCTCTTTTGGTAACTTGATCTCTCAAAAAATTGTAGCGAGTGGCTATATGTTTGCTTCTTCCATGTACCACAGGATTCTTGGCTAGACTAATTACAGAAACATTATCAACGAAAATCTTCATGGTCTCTCTTTGTAGAAATCCAATCTGATTCATTAAACAACGCAACTAGATTATTTGACATGCACTTGATGCAGCTGCAACATATTCCGCCTCACAAGTTGAAAGTGCAACAATTGATTGCTTCTTCGAAGACCACGAGCAAGCTATGTCTCCGAAATTAAAACAGTAGCCTGAGGTGCTTTTGCGATCATCTGAATCTCCTCCCCAATCACTGTCAGAATATCCTACAAGAGTAGATTGATTAGTTGAAACATAGAACAAACCATGATCATAAGTTCCCCTTAGGTATCGCATGATTCTCTTAGCTACTTGCACATGAGACTGTCAAGGGAATTCCATAAATCTGCTAATCAAACCAACTCCATAAGAAATATCAGGTCTTGTACACGTAAGATATCTCAAGCTGCCAACAATTTGCTTAAAATAAGTTGAATCAATAACAACCTCATCGTCATTCTTTGATAACTTTGTGCTAACTTCCACCGGGGTTTTCACAGGATTACACTCAAGCATATATGAAACTTCATTAAGAGATCAATAGCATATTTCTTTTGGGAAATAAAAATACCATCATTTCTCTGCACAACTTTCATACTAAGATAATATGACATTAGACCAAGGTCTGTCATTTCAAACTCACATGTCATAGATCTCTTAAAGTCTGAAATCATTTCAGGATTATTGCTTGTAAAGATCAAATCATCAACATAAAGACACGCCAGTAATATATCACCAGAAGGATTAGCTTTGACATACAAAGAATGCTCAGAGGGATATTTTTCAAAACCTGTTTTACTGAAGAAAGAATCAATGTGCTTGTTTCATGCTCTCGGTGTTTGTTTAAGACCGTAGAGAGCTTTCTTCAGTCTATAAACCTTATCTTCCTTTTCTTTTTTCACAAATCCTGGTGGTTGCTCGACAAAAACCTCTTCTTCCAATGGACCATTTAAAAACGCCGACTTCAAGTCCATTTGGTGAACTTTCTAATGGTTTTCTGCAGCTAAAGCAATAAACAATCTGATAGTTTCAATACGAGCAATGGGAGAGAATACCTCTTGATAGTTATAACCAAGTCGTTGCTCGTATCTTTTCACCACCAATCGTGTCTTGTGCTTGTCGATCTTACCATCAGATTTTCTTTTTATCTTAAAGACTCACTTCACATCAATGACCTTATGTCCTTGTGGAATATCAGTAAGCTCCCAAATGTCATTTCTTTCGATAGCATTTGTTTCTTCGGTCATGGCATTCATCCACTTTGAGTCTTGAATTGCTTGTTCAAACCACACTGGTTCACAATCTGCGAACATAGCAAAATGCACAAAATTTCCATCATCATCAATAGCATTATTAGAAATTACCTCAAAATCACGCAATGCAACTGATGGTTGGTGTTGTCTCTTTGGCCTTTCAGTTTCTAATGAAACAGGAAGTGGTACAACCTCTTGATTTATGGCTGGAGTTGTAACTTCAGAAACTTCTTCAATATCAGTTACTCGGTGCCTACTCGAATCATCGTGTGTTTCTCCATCTCATTTCCAGACCTCATCTTCCGCAAATGTGACATTCTACTTATAATAACCTTTTTCACTACTGGATTATACTTGTAGCCACCATGCTTGTAACTAACAAAAATGATTTTCACTTCTCGATCATCAAGCTTTTTCCTCGCTTGTGCTGGAATATGAGCATAGGCAACTGATCCAAACACCTTTAGGTGTTTTACACTTGGTTTGTAACCACTTCATGCTTCTATAGAAGTAATATCTGGAACACTCCTTGTTGGGGACCTGTTCAACACATAAACCGAACAAGATACAGCTTCTACCCAAAAAGAATTATGCATACCTTTAGCCTTTAGCATGTTCCTTGTCATATCCATTATAGTTCTATTCTTTCATTCGACAACGTCGTTGTGTTATAAAGTGTAAGAAAATGTGACTTCATGTTTGATTCCATGCTCCTCACAAAAACAGTTAAATTCAGAACATATATACTCTCACCTACCATCACTTCACAATATTTTAATAAGCTGACCACTTTCTATTTCCACATAAGCTTTAAATTTCTTAAAGTACTCAAACACATCAAACTTTCTTTGCAGAAAATAAACCCATATTTTCCTGCTATAGTCGTCAATGAAGGTGAGAAAGTACCTATTTTTCCCAATTGACAGCGTGTTCATCGGGTCACACACATCGGAGTGAATAAGATCAAGTGGTTGTGCTGCACGTTGAGTTTGTATGACAAATGACAGCCTTGTTTGCTTTCCAAGAGCACATGTCTCACACAATTGATCGTGATGTTGAATTCTCGGTAAACCTGTCACCATATTTTTCTGGGCAAACAACTTTAAGCTATGAAAATTTAATTGTCCGAAACGAAGATGCCACAACCAAGATTCATCTTTTACAATAGCACTCAAACATGTATAACCACCACTAGAAATATTGATATGAAACATTTTATTCCTGGTTAGAGGAGCTTTTAGAACAAGTGTATCTCTTTTGTCAAAAACAGAGAATTCTTTGTTCTGAATACTCATTGCATACCCTTTTTCTAGCAGTTGTCCAATACTAAGCAGGTTACTTTTCATGCCCAACACGTAGAAAACATCAGAGATGTACTTGTGGTCTCCATTCTTCAATTTAATGAAAATCTTTCCTTTCCCAATAACTGGAATAGAGCTGTCATCGGCAAATTTCACAGTCGTTCTTACCGATTCATCAAGATTGGAAAACAACTCCTTCTTCCCACACGTGATTTTTACACCAAATGTCAAGAAACCAAGTGGTAGCTTGGTGTTTCATCAACTGCTGTAACCATTAAGAGAGCATGACTCTCACCATCATCACTTCCTTGTGCATATTGAGCCTTTGATCATTCTCCCTGCACTCACTTGCATAGTGTCCAAATTTATGACATGAATAACATTCAATATTAGACTTGTCATACCTCCCTTTGCCACGTCCTCGTCCTCGACCTCTGAAATTCGAGTTGTGCTGCTGATTGTTATCAAATTTCTCTACTTTATCATTTCTTTGGGAGTTGTTCTGGACTCCACGTCCTTGTCCGCTGTGATTGTTGTGATCCCTACGCCCTCATCCTCATCCTCGAGAGCCACCTTGTCTTGAATTGGTGTCACTGTCACGTTCAACTTTGGTGGAGACCTGACTTTGAAAGGCCTGCTCAATTGGCTTTTCAATTTGATTCTCATTCATACGTTGCTCGTGTGCTTGCAACATACATGATAGCTCATTAATTATCATCTCTTCCAAATCGTGAGACTCTTCTATTGCCACCACCATATGCTCAAATCTGGGGGTTAGTGTTCGCAAAACTTTTTCAACCTTTAACTGTTCAGAATATTCCTCCCCATTGATTTTTATTTGATTTATCAAAGCAAGAACTCAACTTACGTAATCGGAAACACTTTCAGAGGATTCCATTTGTAAAAGTTCATATTGACGTCTTAAGGTTTGAAGTCTTACCTTCTTGACCTTCTCCACACCTTTGAATGACGTCATCAAGGTATCCCAAGCTTCTTTGATGTGGTTGCATCTGCAATCTTTTCAAAAACCTCATCATTCACCCTTTGATGAATGAGATACAATGCCTTCTTGTCCTTCTCCTTCTAGTCACGATGAGCATTTCTTTGTGCTTCAATCATTGTTTCAGCAATCCCAAGAACTCCTTCCTCTATCACAGTTAGCAACTCATGGTAGTCAACAAACACTCTCATTTGAATACTCCATTGAGTGTAATTTTTCCCAGTCAAGATGGGAACAGAAACTTGAGTCGAGCCGTTCATGGAACTTTGTGGCTCTGATGCCATTGTTATAACTATTGAAATCAGGAACAAGAAGAAACAATAGATGCAAAAAAACTGAATACTACTAGCCCATTCATAGTAAGTAAAACTCCTATTTTGTTGGCACTACTAACTGGCCAGCTTTAGACTTGGTAAAACTAAACAGAACAAAAACTAATAAGTAGATAAGATAACTAACTAATTAGCTGAGAATCAGGATTACAAATCAACATATACTATTTCTTAGTATAGCATCATTGATAAACTTATTTTTTTCTTCATATTTTTTATAGATATTGGACTACAGTGACAGTTATTTGATCCCACTATTTGTTGTAACTGTCCATATTTGACAGTTATCAAACATTAGTAATGTTGAGAAGATAACCAACTGTACGCGTAAGTGTGTTTAATATAGTGGGAAAATAGTTTAATAATAATATTAAGAATTAATAAATAAGGATATATGTTTGATTAAAAATAATATTTGAAGATAAAAACTTAAAAATTAAAGTTGAAGGTGGAAACGGTTTTTTCTATCAATATATATATATATTGATTGTTCGAATACAAGAATATTGCAAAATTAGTTACTGATTTGGCACCTTTTGAACTTGGCCTACACCTTTGATATAATTAGACGTGATTTTACACTTTGGAGTGATTTGTTGGACCCATATACATAAAAACAAAAAATATATTTAATATTATTTTTTTAATATGTATATACATAAAATTCAAAACTCGCGTAATTTTGAATACTCCACACATCTCTTAAAAGAAAAAAAAAACTAATTTAAAAATGATATTAATTAGTTAGGTTGGCTAAAAATCCTTGATCAAGAAACCGACGATTATTTGTAAAATTTAGTCGAAGTGACGTTTTTTTCTCTTATATTCATCTTTAGCTTTGAATAAGATTTAATTATTTAATACAGAAAATATCCCTCACTAATGCGCACAAAATACTTACATTTTCTTCACTCCTTTTGATGACTCAATGTTAAGCCCACACCATAGCAACTAATTTATGTAATTGCAATTATTATTACTTTTTACCTACCAAAAAAATAAAAAATAAAACAAAGAAAACAGCTAGTTCAGGTTTTGTCGGATTTAAATATTTTAATCTGATGATGTAGGGATTGTTTCCTTGTTAATATTCTTTATAGAAAATATCTACTTCACTTTTTCCAGGAAAATATATTTATATATGGGCTTTCTAGTCTCACCGACTCATTAAAAATAAATATGAAGATGTTTGAAGAATATAATTTTGTGGGTAAAATTTTATTATTTACAACTCAACCTCATTTTACTATATATTGAATTTTAATTTTATAAAATTAATTATAAATTTTAATTGAAGATGGTAAAACTTTATCTTATAAAATTATATTTATAAAAGTGTCTCGCATTAGTTCAAGAGAGTTATTATAAATAACTAAAACAATCATAATTGGTTTTAGAAATAATATGAATTCTTCCATGCATCCCTTAAAAATAATTCAACATTTTAATTTTTTTTTCTCCAAATACAAGCCACCTACCTCATTAAACACATATTTATATTCACTTTCATATTCTCTTAATGAATATATCATGATATCAACTGAATTAATTAATAAAAAGACATAGTTGGAAAAATATATTTAAAATTTAACACTTCAACTTTATTAATTACTACCATTTCTTCATTTATCTGTAAATAAAAATTTGACTATCCTCCTTGGATAAATATAATTATATATATATGATGTCAGATGGACTAGCATTGGAAAATTCTTCGTTTTCCCAAGATTATCTACTGACTTCATTAAAATAAAATAAAAATCAAATAATTAACCTCACCCAATATTAAATCTCATACTCCCTCCATTCCTTTTTAAGTATGTTTTGAAATTTTAAAATTTTTCCTATTTAATTGACGTTTTGTGCATTATTTCCATATATACCCCTATGATTAATTAATGCCTAAATTATACATTGTATAGTATCCATATTTTCAATAGAGGCATGCACCAATAATAATTAATTGTCAAAGAAAAGCTTAATAAATGAGGGGCATATTAAGAAAATAAAATTATTCTTAATCTGTGTGTAGAGCTGTAGGACGTCACTTAAAAAGGAATAGATGGAGTATTAATTAGTGATCATATTAATTAGTGATATCATTGAATACACATCTTATGTGGTTATTGATATAAAATAGAAGATGTAACATCAAATGTAATAAAATATATCACCCTAGATAGCTTTACATAGTATTTAATATTTGAGTGACACTCCTATGCACAAGGTGCACAAATCCAGATTTGTGCACTGTTATATTATATGAAGTAATATTGTTATATTATATGAGTAATACTGTTAAAACTATATATAATATAACAGTATCACTCATATAATATAACAGTATTACTTCATATAATATAATAGTATTGTTGTGCATAGATTTGGATCTGTACACCTTATGCACAAAAGTTTTTCCCTTAATATTTTTGGTAATCCCATCAATAATGAATACAACAGAGCATTTATTATAGTGGTAGTTTACGCCATTACTCAATAAATGCAAAAAGAACAATGACAAATTAATGACTTGATATATATGGTCAATCGCATCGATCATTTTTATCTAGTAACATGAGAAATGTTTAACCATTGTTATCAAAAATGAAAAATATTTATCTGATCATTTAATAATTTATTTCATTGCACATTAAATTAATTTTGTGACATTTATATTAATATGGAGGTCTTTAGTAGTGCACCTACGCTAGGGTACTGATATCTCAAATGATTTTCATTATTAGATTATGAGTTTTCGCTCTCAACTTTGAATGTTTCTGAATCTATAATTGGTTACTTAAGAGACAGAAATCCTCATTTATATGATAACTAATTGTGCTTACAAATAATTTTTAATATTTTTTAGATATTAATCAAATATAACAAAATATTTGTTAATGGGGTATTATTGACTAGCATATGAGATGATCAACATGATATGTGTAATGAAAGCATAATGTTAATTAAAAGTATTGTGTATTTTTCATTAAGTTCATGATGTATACATGATTTAGATGTTAATTTAAAATTCAAGTATTTTTATATATTCACAATTGAAACATACTTATAAAATAAAACTCAAATTTTTTTTTAACGAAAAAAAACTTGTTAATGTTGATTTAGTCAACATATTTAATTTTTCCTTTTTCTAATGTAAATCAATTATTTTTTATGTTTGAGATATTTAAGGAGATTTGTTATTTGAAAGATTGAGAGATTTATTAAACCTAAATCTAGGAGATTTGTTTCTTTTATCTCGCGTGTTTTGCAGATTGACCAAATCAAATACTCAACTCCTATTTTATAGGAATGATTTACTTATCTTATATAAGGAAGAGAAACATGAGTCTTCATAAAGCAGAACGTGGACATGAAGAAAGAGAGATGAAGATCTTGGAAAGAGAGAACGTGGACTGTGAAAGAACGTGGAGTAAGAGAGAGAAGTGGAGATCATGGAAGAAAGATCAAGAAGTGGACATCATGAAGATAGAGATTATGGAGCACTATCATCATGGTGTAGTGTACAAGATCATGGAGGCTCATGAGGTCTATATATAGATGGATTCTTCATGAAGATTGGTACACAAAAACACAAATTAGAGAGCATAACAAGAGCAAGAGATTTCGAGTCTTATACAATCTGTGAATGTTGTCTTCTGTGTTGGTCACATAGCGCACAACATCTCTGTCTCTTTTCATAAAAGACTTAGAGTTTGCATACTCAAGTCTTCTTTTCTTATATAGGGTGTCTTTGAGTGATCAACTGAGTGTGTACACGTGCTTAATTTGTCTTAGATACATATATAGGACGTGTTGAGTGTTTCAAAGAGATTCTTCACCAAAAGATTGTTGGAACCGACGGATCGCCGACCCTATGCTATCGAAATCGGGATCCAAAGGTAAAATGCAGCGGAAAAGAAACATACCCTTGTAGACCCCTTTGATCTTCTGATGTATTCCTACAGCCTTTCTCGAACGTTGCGTGGCCAACGATCCTTCGAGAAAACTCAGTTCTGCTCTCTCTTACTATCACGTGTTTTTTTGTGATCTGTGTTTTTGAGGCGCTGATGAAAAGGGCTATATATAGGCTACACCAGGGACCTAGAGGAGGAATTGGGTTGGGCCTCCTGATGGGCTTAAGTATCCTGTGTTCAGCCCGAACACATAACTTAAGCCCATCAATAATAATTCAGTCCACTAGAGAATTATTATTGAACTACCGTCTCAATCCCATATTACAATATGGGCTCCTTTTATTATGTGTACATTTATTTCCCCGTGTTTAAGATATCGAATGTCCGTAAATTAAATAAGTTACTGACAACTTAATTAATTTACATCTAATTCCAAGAGTAGTACCACTCATCCTTATTATCATGTCGGATTAAATCCACCTGCAGGGTTTACATGATAATCCTTATGAGCTCCTCAAGGGGACATTATCATCCTAAATAATTAGGACACGGATTCCTTCTATAATCAACAACACACCATATAAACAATGCTATCTCCCAACTCACCGAGCTTATTGATTTATGAATAAATCTCACCCATTGGCAAATTAAAGAAATAAACACTGAGCATACGTGCCCGTTATTATATAGGGATTAAGAAGATGTATATCCATAATAACAGAGGTCTTGTTCTATTATATAGTCAGTACAAATCGAACAACCTCAAATGGTCCTGCTCAATACATACAAAATGTACTAGTGTAACTTTATAGTCAAGATAGACTAATAACAAATTACACTACAACCATTCCAATGGTTTGTCCAAATCCATCTTGGTTGTGAGCTACTATTTATAATTTATAAGAAACTGATAACATGATCTTCTGTGTGGCACCACACACCAAGTTATCTATAATATAAATTAATTGGACATTGCATAAACATATATAACAAATATAAAATGCAAACATATGACCAAAATGATTCTCATTCCATAAAAGATGTTCATACAAAAGCTAGGCTTATAGTATACATCCTAACAAAGATCTCTTTGTGTTTTAAAGAGATTCTTCTCCAAAAGATCTATTTGTGTCTTTGTACTTACAAGATAAATCAATAAGACATTTTGCCCTGTAGGCGTTCCACGACTATCGTTATATACTCGTGGATAATTCTCTTGCCTTTTCATTATTACTTATTTTTCCGATGCGTGTTGTCTGTAGTGTGAACAACATTACAGACAACATTCTGTTACTATTTGGTTTATTTTTATAGGAGCATACGGACACATTTTCAATTAGTATTAGAGCCACCCACCTGATATACTAGTTGGTTGGTTCTGTTGCTCATGCAAGACATGGATTGGTGTAATCCACAAGGGAAGTTACCCGCTCTAGATGGATCGAATTATGCTTACTGGAAGATTCGTACTCGTTTTCAGATTAAGTCCATTGACACTAATGCTTGGAACGTCGTATTGGAAGGCTTTGAACATCCCATAAAGGTTCATGAACGTGATGGCGATATCGTTCTCAAACCAAGAAGTGAAAAGACAGCTACTGAAGTTGTAAATACAAATTTCAACGATAAGGTAATCAATATTATTTTCGGATCTGTCAATCTCAGAGTTTTCAAGCTCATTCAAAATTGCACATCCGCGAAGGAGGCTTGGGACATTCTTGAAAGATGATATGAAGATGAAGGTGATAACACCATGAGAGAAGCAAAACTCCATAATTTGATGTCTCAATTCGAGATAATGAGAATTGAGGAGATCGAGGACATTGGTTCCTACTTTGAAAGACTACATAAGGTCATTCGCACCTTGACACCGAAATACAACATCAAGGTATCGACGGTTGAAGAAGCTCACAACCTTGCAAAGATGGATATCGACACTCTTCAAAGCATTATGCAGACTTATGAAATCAATTTGAAGAATCAATGAGGTGTCCAAAAGGAGAAGAATATTGCATTTCAAGCCCAACTTGATGAAGAGAGTGATCAAGACGATGATGAGCCGCTAGAGAAGGTTCCTGAAGGACAAAACGTGGTTATGCTAGCCAAGAAGTACAACTCTATGGTGAGGAAAATGAACAAGAAGATTTTTCATCCAAAAGGAAAGGAGAAACTCAACAAAGCTGCTGATCATCCTCAGTGGAAGCCGTCTGGTTCTTCATCACAACCATATAAGAAACCAAGTTCTGAACATGGTAGAAATGATCCCAAACATCTCGATTCCATTCAATGTCGTGCGTGTTCGGGATAGGGTCACTATGCAAATGAGTGTGCAAACACTTTAAGGAAATATGGGAGGAAGAACCTCTGGGTATCGTTAAGTGATGATGAAGATGATTTTGAAGAAGTTGTTCAAGATCAAATTCTGTTATTCACAAACGTTGCCTCAGATGTTGCTGCAGATGTTACCACATTGATCGACACATCAGAAAGGTATGAGATGTTCAATTTTTCTAAAATAACTTGTTTAAATGTTGTGATTGATGATGATGCAGATTCAAGTGATGATGATGATGATAGAGATGATGAGTCTATCTTAGAAGAACTTAAGGAACATTATACTTCATTGCTTAAAGATTGGAAAAAGCAATGCAAACAAGTTGAGATTCTCTCTAAAGAGAATGATGTGTTGAAGCAGTCCATGGCCAAACTGGAAAAATCACTTACTCAAAAGGACACTGAGCTCGAAAAAGTTCAAACTCAAATGGAGATGGACAAAGCTATCTTCACCAAATGGAACACGAGTTCAAGCAAGTTGAATGAGTCTCTTGAACTTGGTAACAACGATAGGTCAGGTATTAGTTTTAAGTCCAAGGAATCTATGTTTCCAAGTCTTTTTAATGATCAACAACCAAAAACCATTTTTGTGAAAGAATCGGTTGAGTCTATGAAAAAATACTCTAGGAAGAGGAAGTATGTATGTCATTATTATTTTCAACCAGGGCATATTAGACCTTTTTGCTATAAACGGAAAAATGATTTGTCCAGTGGACAAATGTTGCCTAACATTTCATGTAACATTTCGTCCAGAAAAGTCCAAAAGCAAATTTGGATTCTGAAATCTCCTATCCTTTGTAATGTCGTTTATACTGCTTTAAAGACTAACATTGCAAGTTCATGATACTTTGATAGTGGTTGTTCACGCCATATGACGGGGACCAAAGAATGTTTAAAGGATTTTATGCCTCTTAAGGATGGTTGTGTTACCTATGGAGGTGGTGCTAAAGGCAAAATCATTGGTAAAAGAACCTTAAATATGTCTGGTTTTCCAAAGTTGAAGAATGTGCTACTTGTTGATGGACTTATGGCTAATCTAATTAGTATAAGTCAACTTTGTGATATGACTTGGAGGTAAAATTCAATAAGGACTCCTGTGAAGTTTTTGATAAGTCTAACATATGTATCATGACAAGTACTAGGTCACATGATAATTGCTATCTTGTGGGAGAAAAAAGGCACTTGCAACAAGACTCATTTTGATGACACAATTTTGTGGCATCAAAAGTTAGGTCATGTGAATTTTCGCACTCTTGAGAAGTTGAGGAAATTTGAAGCTGTTAGAGGACTACCAGCATTGAATCACAAAAGTAAGATTGTGTGTGGAGACTGTTTAAAAGGTAAACAAACTCGTGTGTCTCATAATGTTACGTCACATCAGGGACAACATTCAGGTACAACTCACTGTTTTCAACTTTTACACATAGATCTTATGGGTCCAGTAGAGGTAGAGAGTCTTGGAGGTAAGAGATACTCATTTGTGATAGTTGATGATTTTTCTCGGTTTACATGGATTTATTTTCTAAGTGAAAAATCTTAAACTTTATCATGTTTTAAAGTGTTATACATACGTATTAAAACCTCTTTTGACTCAAAAATCTCAAGTATAAGATTTGACCATGGTAGAGAATTCAAAAATAGCATGTTTACCTCGTTTTGTGAAAAGAAATGGATTTTTCATGAATTTTCAGCTCCTAAGACTTCTTAACAAAAGGGGATTGCCGAAAGGAAAAATCAAACCTTGCAAGAAATGGCTCGTGTTATGCTGAGTTCAAAGAAGTTGACAAAACGTTTTTGGGCTGAAGCATTAAACACGACATGTCATATAGGAAATTGTGTCTATCTTAGACCCGAAAGTAAAATGACCCCATATGAAATTCTGAAAGGGAAAAAGCCAAATTTGAAATATTTTCATGTGTTTGGGTGTATTTGCTATATCCTAAACGATAGAGAAAATCTTGCTAAGTTTGATTCAAAAAGTGATAAAGCTATATTTCTTAGTTATTCCTTAAATAGTCATGCATTCGTGTATACAACTTAAGACAAAGGAATATTCAAGAATCTGTCAATATTGTTTTTGATGACTTTTCTGATCTTACAGGTAAAACATACAAGGATGCAACATTGGACTTTGTAGAATCACCTGTTCCTGATTTTGAATTGGTTACTACAGATGTGCCCCCTGATGTTGGCACATCAGATGCAACACCAGTTGCTGATTCAGAATCTAAAGAAAGTAATGATGATACACATGATCCAGTAACACGAGATCCATCTTCTCGTATCAGGAAGAACCACCCTACCACACAGGTGATAGGGAGAGTAAACGAAGGAGTAAGAACACGTAGGAAAGAACCCATGAATTACAAAGAAATGGTAAGACATGTGTATATGTTAGCCACATTTTCTGAGGTACATTCCTACTGTTTTGTTTCCCTCATTGAACCTAAGAATGTAAATGAAGCTCTTAAAGATAATTTTTGGATACAAGCAATGCATGAGGAGTTAGAACAATTCACTAGAAATGATGTTTGGTTTCTTATTCCTAGACCCATCGATACTAATGTCATTGGAACAAAATGGATTTTCAATAAAAAATCTGATGAGTCTGGAAATATAGTAAGAAACAAGGCACGTCTTGTAGCTCAAGGGTATACGCAAGTTGAAGGTATTAACTATGATGAAACTTTTGCACCCGTTGCTAGGATAGAGTCTATAAGATTGTTATTTGCTATTGCTTGTTACTTGAAAATTACCTTACATCAAATGGATGTGAAATGAGCTTTCTTAAATGGATTCTTGAATGAGGATGTGTATGTTGAGCAACCCAAAGGATTTGAAGATCTCTTCTTGCCTAATCATGTTTTCAAACTCAAAAAGACATTGTATGGTTTAAAACAAGCTCCTCGAGCTTGGTATGGTTGTTTGACTACCTTTTTGCTTGAGTTTGGTTTTATACGTGGAGAGGCCGATCGTACTCTTTTTATTAAGAATAATGATCATGATTTTGTTATTGCTCAAATCTATGTAGATGATATTGTTTTTGGTTCTACTTCAAAAGTCGAACTTGATGGATTTGTGAATGTTATGTCATCAACATTTGAAATGAGTACGATTGGGGAGCTAACATATTTTCTAGGTTTACAGGTTAAGCAATTGGATGATGGAATTTTTGTCTCACAAAGTAAGTATGCCAAAAATTTGGTATCACGCTTTGGGTTAGAAAATTCTAAACCCATGCGAACTCCTATGGGTTCGACTCAAAAGTTGTGCAGGGACAATGTTGCCGGGAATGTGGACAACACTTTGTACAGATCCATGATAGGCAGCCTTTTGTACTTAACTGCAAGTTATCCAGATATCATGTTTAGTGTTGGTGTTTGTGCCCGATATTAGGTTGTGCCTAAAATATCACATCTTCAAGTTGTTAAGCGGATCATAAGGTATGTTACGGGTATAATTGATTTGGGAATTTGGTACACTAAAGACACGAACCTAAATTTGGTTGGATACACTGATTCGGATTGGGCTGGAGATCTTGATGATCGAAAGAGTACTAGTGGGGGATGTTTCTATCTTGAAAATAACCTTGTTTCATGGCATAGTAGGAAGCAAAATTGTGTATCCTTGTCCATGGCTAAATCCGAATATGTAGTCGCGGGTAGTAGATGTACACAACTTCTTTGGTTGAGGCAAATGCTTAATGATTATGGATTTAAAACTGAATTTTTTAGCCTTTATTGTGATAATTCTAGTGCTATAGATATTTCAAAAAATCCAGTTCAACACTCACGCACCAAGCACATAGATATAAGGCATCATTTTATTCGAGA
Organism: Scutellaria minor; assembly: GCA_954870855.1. Classification (NCBI taxonomy): domain Eukaryota; kingdom Viridiplantae; phylum Streptophyta; class Magnoliopsida; order Lamiales; family Lamiaceae; genus Scutellaria; species Scutellaria minor. Next base: position 11,562,025 of record OX940729.1, read on the forward strand.
TTTGGTAAATAAAAATATTATCCATCTTGAATATGTATCCACGGAAAAACAAAATACAGACATCTTTACTAAGGCCCTAGATTTTGAGAGATTTTCTTCTCTGAAGAAGTCTCTTGGTTTATGTGTTGTTTGATTGCATATACACAGTTTACAGATATTACGAGTCATGTTGTTCACATTCTGCATAACATCTATTTTTTTTGGGTTCTAAGCTCTTTTAAGCAACATATGCATGTTTATATTCTGGAAAATGTGTTCTTTTGAGAGAATATTTGCTTGGACAATTCAGGGAATCTGTTTATGGCTCATTTTAAAAAGTGTACTTTGTTAAATGGTTTAATACAATCACAAAGCACTTGGAGTACGGTGTTCACGGAGACGATGCTTTTCAGGCAGCCTAGTGATTATGCTATAAGGTTTGTGTGATCTAACACTAAGTACTCGGGGCACGACACTCGCTATGACGATGCTTCCTTGTCAAAAAATGTATGGATATACCGCAACCACTATAAAAGGTTGATCTCACAACTGAGTAACTAGAAGCATAGCGCTCGCTACGATGATGCTCTCTTTTCAAAAGCTTGGTTGAGATTGACATGTGCTAACTTGAATTAAAAAGTACACAATATATATTTTTTTTCGAGCCTGTTTTTGTTCCCAAGTTTTGTCATCGCAAATGTTCTCAACATTGGGGAACACATAATCTGGAAAATTCTTGTGTGCTATTTTTTTCTGTTATAGGCATCCCTAGATTTTTGGGATTTAATCTCTTAATTTTCGTGGATACAGGTTAAATTGGATAAGCTTTAATCTACTTTGAATTTTTAAATTAAATGATTCCCTATATCTAGCTCTTTATTTTATCTAACCGTGATTTATTTTGCTATATTCATGGAGGAATTATCTCTTGGGGCCTGTTTGGTAGGATAGTTTAGGGTGTGTTGGGTTTATTAACAAACCCAAACACACGTTTGGGAGAGTGGTTAGTAGCCCGAAAATTTGGAATAAGCCCGGTGCAAAATGTTGGCATGTGGCTGATAAACTCTGGGTTTATAAACCCACCAAAATTGGTGGGTTTATTGGAAGCCCAACAGTACCCTTTTTTATGCCAAGACTACCCCTGCTTTACCATGCTAAATGACTTCTTCACCCCTAATTTTGAAACAAACCACAAAATTGCCATCATATATATATATATATATATTATCCCCTTTTCCTAAACTAGCAATCTGGAACCCTAGCTTCTCTCTCGCCGTCGGGATTCCTGGAGAAGAATCCCACCCAATCCTCCATTTCCAAGTTTTCCGAGCAAATCCCCAAAAAAACAAAAACCCAGTCTAGCCTTCGGCGACGCAAAATGGCTTAGCCTGCTTCTTCGATGGTGTAATGTAGTGCGGGAGTTGTGCAATTTCTGCGAAGACTTGGGGAAAAGGTTAATCGTCTTGTGTTTTTTAATTTGAGATGGATGGTAATGGAACCATTTTTTATTTCTGAAATTTGCTTCTGTGAATTTGAGTGGAGCTTCACATGAGTGGCAGTTTGCTTTAACAGTAGTTGCATTGATAAAATGGCAATGGCAATTTTGTGTTGTATGATTTTAGGAAGATAAATGAATTCATAAAATCTGAATACAATGTTTATTTAGTAAAAATATGTATTGTGCTTAATTTTGATTAGGGTGACCTTGTTATTATTTTGTTATATTTCAAACAATGGTGTTTGAATCTGGAAAGGCAGAATTGATTGTCTCTTTCGCGCATGTGTTTTTTCTTGAGTTTAGCCCTTTCATCGAGGCTATGTTTGTTTGCGTCTATTATTTTGGACAATATTGTGTTTGTTATTTTTAACTCGAACAAATTAGTTAACCAGTGGTTTAGGTTTAAAATGCCCAGTTTTTGTGCAAAATAATGAGGAACAATTCTATGATTATGTGAATTATTTGTTCAACTATTTCTGGGATGGTTTACCTTTGTTTGACTGAAAAAATTCTTCAGTTTTAATGAATATGAATTCGGTGTTTTCTGGAAAGTTATTAGATTGGTGTGATGTTTTCAAAGTCCTAAATAATTGTAATAAGTTAAATGGTCAACACCTTGAATGTAAGATGAAGAATAGGAAACGAAGGATGCCTCTGCCAACTGCACTATCTGTATTCATCTGCAATTGGAGGATCAAATTTAATTTTGGGTCATCGTTTATGGATTTATTTGTGTACAATTTTGGTACGAATCTTGCGTTTGTTATTTTCAACTTGAGCTACTGCTCCAACCAGACAGTTTTTCAAAAAGGCGATGTTTTTTTTTTGAAATGCTGACTCATAGTTTTGCAATAGTTACATGTGCTTTACTGACTTTTGTCTTCAAATAATCCTTGCCTAGTTTACCTGTGATTGACTGACTTTTTTCGCTGGTTCTCATTGATATGGATTTATTGTTTTGTGGAAAGTTTTTTGTTTCGTATAATGTATTCAAGGTGCTATTAAAAGTTGTCTATTATATAAACGTGTCAAACCAAGAATCTCAGACCAAAAGCATGAAAATAAGGCAGGTTTTGCTGGCTCCATTGTCAGTATTTATCTGTTATTGGTCTGTCACATTTAATAGAGGGTTAAGTTTATGGATTTAAAAACGATAAGAGGGTTGAGTTTGGAGTATAGTCTGCTGATTTCATGTCAGTGAATGATGTAACATGCTTCTAATACTGGGCTTCATATAGTCACCAGTTCTGTGGCCTTTTTTTGATATTTTCAAGAAACCTTGCTAAGGGTTGTTCTCCACAAAACACATGATAGGCCTAACACAGAAGTGTGTATAATAAAACAATGATTTGTACGTACAGCTGCATAGCTTTCCTCTCTCTCTGTCTATGAAAATTATTTCATGATAAATATATCATCGTTGGAGTTGAATTTGAAGACCACAACATTTAATTGGACATATGTAAATATACTTAGTAGACTTTTTGGTTACATAAGTGTATATGGTGTTTTTTAGTTGATTGTCATTGGTTTATACCTGCGGTAATTGATCCATGTGTTCTTCATAGCGTTCATAGTGCAGGACGACGAACACTGCAAGTTGCTTAACTGCGTATCAATTAATTGGAAGTTTGATCAGCCGAGTAGTTTGTGAAATTAAATCGTGAACAGCAAAACCACAAACCAGGTACTCTATACATCTTCAAGTGGGAATCAACGTTAGTCTCCTCGTAGTTTATTCTTTTTCCTTGTCAAATAACAATAATTCATTCAAATCTAATTACTACGTTTATATTTTCTGTAATTCTTGTAAGTTGACAAGTAGTGCAAAAGGTCGGAGTTCAGGACACAACAATACCTTCTGAATATTTTGCAATACAATCGCCAAAGCCAGGGCAGGTACGAGTTTACTAAAACCCATCCAATTAGCACCCATTTGTTCTCATTGTACTCCAAATTTTTTTTCCAAATCATTGCTGCCAAATCTTCGTTTATCTCCAATATTTGACTACAATGAGATAAAATAAAAATCATTGTTAAAGGTGTATTGGATAAAATTTATAGAAATGGATATAAGCGTGACGACCTAACTATAGCGTTGTGAAACATCCATGACCTAGCGGTTTGTTAGAATATATAAAAAATATGTTTGAACTTGAATTATGCGCTTCTACCCTCACTCCCTTTCTTTTGTTGCATCAAATTAAGCTACAATAGATTAACTAAAAAAAGTGTACATAAGGCATCAAATCACCTACAATATGGAGTAACTGAGATGTTGTGATTTGTTTTTATTTGGGTTGGGGGAGGCCGGGGGACACCCACAAGTTCTGTTTATTGGCAGATTGTAAATGCGATACTGCGGATCTTTCTTGCGCTGTCTACTTTAGCATTTACTGTATATTACTTGTGTTAATACTAAATTTCAAGTTGGAGAAATGGTCATTTTTTCCGGGCTTAATTGATACCTTTCGTTTTAGTATTATTGATGATAGAACACAATACCTTGTAGGTTTATTGGCAGAACCTAATAGTTGTTGTTTGAGGGTGTATGATTATCTGCTATGAGGCTGATTCTGCCAATACGTATCATTTATTTAAATAGTTTAATTTCTGGTAGAGAAAGATGATGATCATTACTTGGTAAGCGTAGTTAGGTCTTTTGCATTCCTTTCTCTTCAAACATGGATTGAAGCCACAAGACATAACCACCAACCTCTTTATCTTGTAATGAAAAGACTGATTAATTACAGATTATGTTAGAATGTCCTTTTTCCACCTTCTGTTATGTCTAATAATATTGTATAATTCTTTGCTTGAGTTCATTCGGCTATTTGCTTAAATTATCTACGTACTCAATTTCAGATTTACAGTTTATATGAGGATTTTTTGATGAAGATGGGACAAGACCCAACTAAAACTAACATGCAAGCCGTGATGTACATTATTTCAAATTTTATACAAAACTCTGTATAATACTATACCCGTAAAATGCGTTTTGATGTGGGTATTTGCAATTTAATGCCTTGGAATACCATAAACTATTTTGCTTGCCATTTAGCTTGAACATCCTTAATATCATTCTCTCGATGTGCCATTTTTTGCAGTAGTGATGCATCAACATTTTTGCTGTTAGTGTTTGGGAAATATATTAACACCATATCATACATATGGGTATGCATGCGTTTACCCATATAACCATGTTTAATTGCTGAGGTTTATTGGCAATACTCCGCACCAACGTATCTACTAATCTAACAAGGCACGGACAATGTTGTAATGGACACATTTGTCTTTGTGATGCAGTTTATTGAACACATCCTGTTCGTATATCTTGTTGATATTGTTGTGGGAATCTTGCTCATACAGGTTAGTCAAGAAACTAATATTAAGAAGTTTTATCGTGTTCTTCCTTCTTACTGAGCTGGTAGACAAAATCAATTACATGTTTGGGATTTGTTGCTGTAGATTTAGGGGATCCTCACTGGATGCGTTGGTTTAATTAATTTTTAATTCATGTGCAAAACCGATTTTATGAATCTGTGTATTAATTTGATTAGTTCTAGGAGATCCTCACTGGATGGCAAATCATATTTTTTTCCCTGATGTGTATTATTCTGTCAACATGACGAAAAAGAATGGTATAACCGTTTATTTGCATTATGTGTATATATTTTCCGCGCAAATGCTCTATGTGACACCATTGATGTTAGTTAATTAGGGTTTAGGTGTGTAATGGAATGCATAAAATCAGCCTAAACTCTCAAGTTTTAACAAATCTTAATCTCCACAAAAATTAAATATGTTGAATGTGACAAACTGTTGACTGAAGCAGCCTTCAATTTCCCATGAAAGATATTCTTCCTTTTCAGTTTTGGACGTACCAAAATCTTTGAATATGCATTCACAGCATACACCTGCATAAAATACCCAAAATTATTGGAACCAACACTGACCAAATGAGTTCGAAATGTAATCATACCAATTGGTCCCCAAGAGTCATTCAAAATTTGTTAATGTTTTGTCTTAGACCACTGTCATAAACAACTGTCCCATGGAAGGACATACAATGAGCACTTTAAATAAATACACAATGAATGTTGAAGAACTATGACCATTGATTACTGTTAATTATAGGTTTGCGGATAAAACATATTGCCCACAAAAAAAATGGTGAACATACTGATTCTTCACAACATAGATGAGTAATAAATAATTTTTCCTATTGTTGTAATAGACTACACAACATGGATGAAATGACACAGCTTGAGGTTATTAGTTGTGGGTTAGAGGCCATTGAGAGTTCATTCAAGACCTTCTTATGGCTCTTAACACTGATCTACGTACGCCGTCGTCGTACAAACAGTTCGAGGCTGACCCTTAATAGACGACCCAAAAAATATACTTTGTCAAGTAAAATAACTCGACAATTAGACCACGTTCGTAACCTCACCCAAGTGAGTGATGAGACTTGCATCAATCACCTCCGAATGAGCCGTGATACGTTCAGCCGGTTGTGTTACCTTTTGGAGCACCTTGGGGGTCTTCAACCAAACAAACACCTTTCGATACCTGAGAAGGTAGCAATATTCCTTTCGATTCTTGCTCATCACAAAAAAATAGAGTCGTTAAGTATGATTTCACTAGAAGTGGATACACAATTAGCAAGCACTTCAACGATGTCCTTAGATGTCTGTTGTCACTTCACACTATTCTTCTCGTCCAACCAAAACCGATTGAAGCAGATGAATCCGACGACCGTTGGAAACCATTTAAGATAAAAACTCAATCGCCTTAAATTAACAAAACACATGTCTAAATTCAATTACATCAACCATTATTGCTAATTACCTTGTGTTACAAATTAATAGTTTCCTTTCAATATATTGTTTCGCCATGTAGGGTTGTCTAGGTGCCCTAGATGGAACTTACGTCCCCGTGCAAGTACCTCTCAAGGACAAGGCACGATATAGGAACCGAAAGGGATTTGTGTCTGTCAACGTGTTGGGAGTTTGCAATCGTAACATGAATTTCATATACATGCTGGTTGGATGGGAGGGATCGGTAGCCGATGGTCGAGTTTTGCGTGATGCAATCACTCGACCAAATGGATTGAAAGTCCCGACTGGTAGACTTTCCAAAACTGAAATTTTCTATTAACACAAGTTAAAAAAAGTGTAACAATTTCTACAAAGTTTATTTTAATAACAATAATATTACACACAATATTCATGCATGTGACGTTATTAATTTTCCCATATTTCTCATGTCCCTTCACAGGCAATTACTATTTGTGTGATGGAGGATACACAAATGGGGATGGGTTTCTAGCACCTTATAGAGGTGTACGATACCATTTGCAAGAATGGAATCATGCATCCCAAACACCATCCAATTATCAAGAATGTTTTAACTTGGTGCATGCTAAAACACGTAACGTCATCGAGCGATCCTTCGGTATTTTGAAAGCTCGTTGGGGGATTCTTAGGAGCAACTCATTTTATCCAATCAAAACACAAAATCACATAATCCTTGGCTGTTGTTTGCTTCATAACTTCATACGCACAAACGCAACCATTGACCCAATAGAGAATGAGGTGCCTGACATCACAAGTGATCCAAACTGGGAACCTATTCCAGATCCTTGCTATATTGATCAAATAGAGACGTCTCCAGGGTGGACGTTGTGGAGAGATAATATAGCTATGCAAATGTGGGAGCAGATAACCTCTTAAAAATGGATGCATCTTATGACACACACTTGCTGTTTTTTTTTTTTAGTTTGTACTACTGTACGTTATGGAAATCAGTTGTATCTCTTGACACACACTTACTGTTATTTATATAACTTTTGTAATTGTACGTTCATTCAGAAGTATTGTTGTTATGAAGTTTCGTTTCCTGAATTCTGAAGTTTTTAATTCATGAGCATCTTGGAATGCTCCTCACGTGTATTTCATTTGCAACTTGGAATTTATAACAGCTTCGTACAATTGGATGTGTATTTCTTCAGCCCCATCATCTGTCTTTCATTGGTCAAATCTTCGAATTCAAATTATATTTAACCTCTAAGTTTCATTAATGCAAATGTCTCGAAATGATTTAGACATGAACAACACTGCATCGGTAGAGACAAAAAAGACTAGATGCGGTTCAAGAAGGACATGGAGTCTCCTTGAGGAGCAACTACTGATCTCTTCGTTGAAGGAGCTGATTGCACGGGGTTACAAATCTGATAACGGATTTAGGACAGGATATCTTCAACTGCTTGAAACAATGTTGGCCCAACGCTTCCCCGGCACTGACTTGAGGGTCGAGCCACATATCTCTTCGAAAATTCATAATTGGAAAAAGTCCTACGTCAACTTAAAGGATATGTTGGGAACTAGTGGTTTTGGACTCGGTGCCAATCACATGATCGAGTGCGTCGATGATGTTTGGGAAAACTACATTAAGGTAATGAATACATTTCCTGTTCTCATGTAAAGAATTTTGTCAAATTCCTTTAATAAGCTGATGTTATCGACAAGTCCCATTCATATATAACAAGCAAACTGTACATTTGGCAGAGAGACAACACTTTGAGATCGATGCGCTTCAAAACATGGCCTTTCTTCAATGATTGGGTTGACATATTTGGCAAAGATCGTGCCACCGAGGAGCAAGCTCAAGGTTTTGCTGATGCAATGAGGGATTTCTTGAACACCGGCACTACTGAGCCAGTAGTCTTCTCTCCAATGCCAACTCATCCCACGAATGACACTTTCTCCAATGCTTTCACATCAAACAACAATGCTAAAAGCTCCAGCACCTCCAAGAGAACTGGCAAGTCCAAGTGTAGGCGGGTTGAATCACAAGATGACGAGGACCCATTGGTGGTGAAAATAACCAAGTACTGTGAGGAGAATGATAAGCAATTGGCAATTATTGCCCAAAGGATATGTGACATTGCCACTAGGAATGTCGAAGCCGACCAACCGAGTGCAAAAAGAATGAAAGTGTACGGTATGCTCGAACATTTCCCATTTCCATGCTTGGAGGCACGAGTTCATGTTGCAAGGTACTTGTGTAACTGTGAAAGTGACTTGGATTTATTCTTGAGTGCTCCCGAGGAAGCCAAAATCGTGTTGTTGAAGGCGATTATGGACAAAATCTGATGCAAATGTGGATTGGGCTTATGAGGTCTGCCCAAAAAAAGACTTCTCAGTTTAACAATGTTTTGCCTGACACATGTGTTATTTATGTGGTTTGTAATATAAGACATGGAACCATTTGCTGCCTTTTGCCACATGCACTTAAGTAGCAGTGTAAGTTCCTTTTGATGTAATAGATTTCAAACAGCAGTTGGTGGGTTATTGTTGATGCCAATTACGCACATGTTTCTTGACCTGCATCCCAAGTTCAGTTTATTTGTTTTTTGTGGGGAACTGAAAATATACCTAATCCTAAGACACCACATGCGTACATGCAGATTATTCATAACTTTCCACATAAAATATAGTAAATCACTTCAGTAATCAATGTTTCACTTTAACAACTCCATGCAACTAAATGTCACAATAACTATAGGCAATATGTTTCTCACAAGTTACAATTTCAGTGTGTAAAAAATTCACAACAAACATTGTTATGTTAATTCGAACTACTAAGGTGTATTACCAATTTAGGTACAACAACATTCAAACTTGCAACTACTATAACCATTTATGGTTGAGATGTGCGTAATTAACAATCACATTTTGTAGGACCACAAGGTTTCACATTAAAACACACCGATAAGTGTAAATGCTAAGTCATGAGACTTAGGAACAAAATTCACATCAGTATAATAGAAATGAACAACAGTTAAATTACTAATGATAAACATACGCACATATATCTAATAATGTTCTTACAAGCAACAATTTCGAAACACACAAGTCCACTTGAAATCACTTCTTAGAGTTAGGAGACGCATGAGACGATGAGCTCGCATACGACGCACCATACAGGCTCATGCAAACTGCATCTGGAAATTTTTTTTTCACCTTGCCCTTGCCTTTTGTGTCACGAGGTGGGTTTGAAGAGCTCATCTCCGTCTTTAGTGACGGAGATCGGAAGGAGTCTTCATCGTCGGAATCACCGCCAATGTATCTCAACTCTTTCCAAAAGTTCGTTGAAAGGGATCCGGAATGGTCGCTAGAGATATCAATCACAGTGTTCAATGGAATGTTGGGAGCACGAAACTCATGAGGTGGGACATCATCTTCGACAAAGATCACTTCATGTTTGTCCCCGACGAGTGGGGGCACCTCCGATGGCTTGGTGGGGAGCCCAAAAATTACCTGCAAATCCTCCCAATGTGGATCCCCATTTTTGGCGTACGCCCACGCAAACGGATCGTCCTGCCCAAAAAAACAAACTGTTATCTTAGCAAACAAGTTCTCGCCATGATTTTATTATCCGACATTCAAGAAATAAAATTACAAATTGATGTTGCTGATGCCTAAAATACACATAGAGCTGCAGTTTGTCAACCAAGACAGTGATATGTGTATATGAAAAAGTCAACGTACAATAACTATGTGTCTCCATGTGTCATCGTTACAAGCCATCTCATTGGTCTCCTCGTTCCAAGCGACGTCATCCCGAAGCATAAGCGATGAGAAAGTGGCATGTCTTTTACCAAGCAAGCGAACTTGCCTGAAGCAATCAATGAGTTCGAAATTTTTGGCAAAGAACTTGTTAACAACATATTGTGCAGTTTGCACGGCTTGCTTGTTATTGCTATTAGGCATGAAATTCCCCATTCTCGCTTGGTCGGCGAGTACTTCAATGAAGAGTGTCACCATGTTGATATCCCAGTGTAACCCGTAAATGTAGTCATCCTGACGTAAGCCGTTATCTTTCCCCACCATGATTCTCCTCCGAGTCTCACTATAGTAAAGTGTAAAGAACTTGCAAATGTAGTTCACAGCACTTGAACGCAGCTGTATATCATAACAAATGAAGAACTTGTTTTTTAACATGCATTTAATACAACAGACACTTGCATTCATGCATGCGAATTAATTTTTTCACATTAATTGACAACATAGCCATGTAGCTACTGCATGATCTCTCATTTCTCCATTGGAAATTGGCAAAAGTAGGACCCAATATGCATTATGTGTCATAGATGTTGACCTAGATCACTCTGAATTGGCATTTAGCACCCATGTGTTGTTCAATCAACTTTATTAGCTGTTTTCAGCAACCATTTAATTATCCCAAATCCTTGCTCCAACAAAGGCTAGATATTAATGCTCTTATTTAATTAATGGACAAAAAATGGACCTGGACAAAGTACTAAAACATTCAACACTGATCTACCAATTATACATAGTGTAAATGCAACTCATAGGGAAAATGGGGACATGGTTAACCACACATGCACGTTTTTTAAAAAAAATTCCAAATAGAGTCAAACACAACTTGTCTATTATTTTAATTCCATGGCAATACTACGATTATACCATTTTGTTTTCAAATAATTAAGGTGTCACGAACTTGCACTTAATAGTGGAATTATATCTGTACTTCCGTCCATGACTGTTTGTATTTTAAATTTCTACTAATGTACATTTTATTAATAATTAGGTTGGCAAACATCCAACCAAAAAGTGAAGTTGAATATGCTGAAAGTTTACTTTTATTTTGCAGTACAATGCTGAAGAGAAACCCAGGTCTGGCAAACTTCTACCATCACTTCAGATATGAGGAGGCCGAAATGCTTAGGCAGGAGTTTGACCAAATTTGCCGCTGCCGAGATGTTGCCGACAGCGCAACATTGACCACGGCAATCACCGAGCTTGCCACCAGGATCGAGAAGAACACAGGTTCACTCTACTTTCTTGACACAGATATCAAGAAGTTCGTCTCCAATAACTTGAAACTCTACAAAGAATTTGTTTCGTACGTGAATGGGACGAAGGCTGTTAAGTACAACCCGAAGACCAATAGAGTCATCGTTGGTGTGGACTACTGGGACGAGGTCAAAAAGGTAATGGCTGGCTCATTATACTCCACCAATTTTTCATCTTCTTATTGTTGTTCTCAATCTAAATATACACTATCTCAAGAAATACCAAACTTTATTTACTAATGATGTGTAGCTAGATTATCAAAAATCGTGCCGCAATACATCGACAAGACTAATTATTTTGCATGCCTAAAATTGATGTCACATGAGAACCCAACACAAAAGCTGTTCAGGGAATGCGGCTTCCCCCATTTCGATTGGTGGTCGACCATTATCGACACACATAGGCCAGGAGAGGTTCTTATGGGAGAGGTCGGATCCTCACCCAACCTCCCATTCATCGTGAAAGAGGAGCCTTTCGACGCAAACGCGGTCGACATGTGGGAGTGTTACTTCCCAAATGGAGGTAGGAAGTATCCAATCAACCGGGAGAAGATCTCGGTCCTGTAGTCCACATGATTGGATGTGAGTCTGGTGATGGCTTAGCCTATATTGAACACTAAACAATGAATGTTTTGTTGTAGGTTTTTCACCACTTTGATAACTAGTAACATGACATTGCTGATGTGGGTATTTTGGAACATAGACTCAACCACTTTGCTTAGCTACTTTTTGCTATTATGTGTTCCTGTCTTTGTCGAATGAATGGCATAAACAATTGTTATCATACACCTAATATGGATTATATATTTTCACTAAATTCGTTGGTCCATTTTTTTTCAATTCTCAGGTTAATTCTACATCCTATATTATTCTATGATCCAATTATCCATCTTAAAAGCACGGATCATAACCCTATATATCATGCACTTGATCACCATCGCATTTTGCTAGAAAACACACACCAAGAAGCAAAATAATTTGCCAAAAATTAAAACATATCTAAACATCATATTTAAGATTTGTTTTTCTTCAGCCACTACAAAACATATTTGGTCACAATCTACTCCAATAAGACAATCAACTTGCAATGAAAACATAATATTTAAGTCACGTCTAATACATACATAATGCGATTAATTTCGCTATTGATAACGCTACACAATATAAATTTCATTGCCTTTCAAACGCATGCTCGAACGTTGCATACAGCACAATGTGACGACGGAAAACAAGACAACGACCATTCCGAACATTCTTGATTTCCTCTTATACCTTTGTTCACGAGCTCTTGTGATCGCAATTTCCGCCTTCAAACGAGCAATTTTTTCCACGCATTCATTGGCAACATCTCTAGCGCGGCCTTCAAGTGGCGGTTCCAACCATAGGAATACCCCGCACGACTCGCTCTACAACAACAAGTTTATTGTATCAAATGCTTAGTTTTTTAATATACAAGAGTAATCATATAACAACAAAAAACAAAATAGAGAGGCTAAAATAAAATCGAGTAATGTGACATCGTCGTACCCCTCTAAAAGGACAAGCTTTAAAACGTCGCATAGGATTTTTTTTCGTAGTCGAAGTTTGAGTATGCATTGGAAGGGCGTGTCGACATCGGTGGCCACCATCGTTGGGTCAAGAATTCGACAAAAAATCCTCTACATATGAAGTAGAACTACAACCGTAAAAAACAATCATCTCTCAATTACGACGGACAACACTACTTTCATATGAAACCAAAGATAGTTATTAACAACGACATACATGACATTGTGGTTGTACTCTATCATTCAACACTCGGCAATAACTTGTCCTATTCCTTTTGTGTGTGTGGGACAATATAAGTGAAATCAGCAAAAAACGCAACACTTAATAGTGTTGGACATCCACATTCTTGAGTTCTTAAATGAGTGTCCCTTTATAAATTTCAATGCAAACAATAAACCAATATGGCAATATGGCAATATAGTTTGTATCCCATAAACCAACTTACGAGCATGTACACATACATGACACCATCATGTAACTCATAAGGATATTGAAAGTGTACAAAACACAAAAAACACACAAATCTACAAAGATGCGGCTCGGGAAATATCGCAAACCGTTATCATACAAGACATATTTTTCGCATTAAGCCAAACAACCGATGGCATCTCCGGGTAATCAAGTGTAAAAACAACGTACAATTTCCCAAAACAGGTTTTACAATAAGTCCCACGACCACACGATCAACGTTCTTCCTTCTTTATTTGTTCAAAGTTAACGATACATTCGCTCTTCTAGGAATTTTTTTAGGCGGCTATTTTGTTCAATTTCAATTTTTCATACCTGTTTGCCATTCGTCGCTGTATCAAACTCGCACTTTGCGATCAATTGTCGAACCCCCAACACAAAATCCGCCAGACGGTTTCAGGCATAACGATTCAATTCCGGCGTGAGATTTCTTCAAGGTTCTGCAAATGGGGAAGCTTCGCAGATGATGTTTGCCGGAACTAGGAAATATCTGGAGGATAAGTTTTCGGTGGGAGAACAATCGAAGATCTTCACCCTCAACTATTTGCCAAGGAATCGATTTATAAAGAGTGTAGCATTTGAATCTACTAGTTTGGGGATATTTTTTTTGGCTTGATCAAACCCTAGCTGGAAGAATATGTCTTCAGTTTGTGAAATTTTTTAGTGTCATTTCTTTTAATTAATACCCTATTGTTGCATACAATTTCATGATAAGGGTAATTCAGTCATTTTAGGGTGGCTATCCAACTTAACCAACAAATCAAACACAATTTTTACATTAAACCCAAATTTGAAAAGTATTAAACATTCATTCCAAACATAAAATTTAACTCAAACTCATCTCAAAACCCACCTACCAAACACTCAAAAAGTGTTATTTTGTCTTCGGTGAACAGTAAATGCCCGAAAAGCCCAACCACCCCAAACAATCCCAACCCGAGTACCAAACGGACCCTTGATTGTTAGGGCTCAAAATTCAAATTTTTATTCCATAAAGACAGCACGCCTCCCAAGAAGAAGTCACTCATTCTCCAAAGCTCTTTCTCTCTTCTTGGACACGACTTCATCCCCTCCAAAGTTCCAAATCCCTAATTTTCTTTTTCCCCAAATTCATTCCTCCTTCCAATTCGTAGCTTCCATGGATTCCAATCAACAAAAAATTACAGAACTTGCCCAACTTCAAACCCTTATACCAACTTTCGGTTCTATCTCTCAAGCTCCCCAAACCTCTGAAGCTTCGCCATCCACTGTCCAAAACCCAACACCTGAACCACCATCTGAGACGGTAGTGTCAAATCCGACCACCGCCGCTGAGTTTTCTCCCATTTCCACCGATGAAAATCGACCACCTCAACCCGATGTTCCGTCAGATGTGGGCGACACCACAGTCTACCCCGAGCCTATTCAAGTCGCATACCCAGGTAACATCTCTGAAGATCCTTTTGAAGTCGATGATTATCCTGATCCGACACCAGCGACGATGTCCAGTAGAGTTCAAGAGGGTGGCTCGACATCTATGCATCGATCGAAAAGGGTTCTTGATCACCTCCTTCCAAGTTCGACCAAAAAATCCAAGGTTTCGGTTTCTCCAACTCAAAACCCTGCGATTCAGTTCTCAGAGAAACCAATGGATGTTCCCACACCTTCACCTGAGCCAACTCAGCCATCTCCACCTTCGTTAAATCCAATTGAAGAGGTTGACGATTCTAACGATGAGTCCTACAATCCCACTTTGGATTTGGGCTCTTCATCTAAATTTGATGATGAATATGATGAAGATTTTGTGGTTCCTGAAGAGGTCATTGAATCTGATGATGATGTTCCAATTTCAGAAATTTTGGCATCTTTGAAAAGGGATGTTGGCCCTGATGTTGCCCCCGCAAGGGCAACATCAGCAAGGGCGCCATCGGTTGAGGGGGCCACCTGCCGCTGCTGAAGAAGTTTTGTCTGACTCCGAAGACGACCTGGTCTTCTCACTTAAGGGTTCTCCATTCCAGGTATCTTCTGCCAAGTCCTCCAAGTTCTATTTTGCAGTCTCGAATGCTTCTTGGACATCGTTGTGTGCTCGTACTATTCTGTCTGAAAGGAAGGTCCACATGGGTGTTTTTGCTGAATATAAACTAATTCTTTACTTGACTGAGCATGGCCTTCTTCAATCAGTGTCATATGTGCAACCTTTTCTACCTACTGTTATATATGAATTTTATGCGAATCTACACAAATTGTTGGTTGATTTTTGTGATAAAAAGTTTGGAGAAATATACTTGAGGGGGAGAATTTTTTCATTCAAATCGGCTAATGTTAATTTTGTGTTTGGATTGGATGATGTTGTTGATGATACTGTGGTTTCTGATTTGAATGCGGTCGTTTATAAGTTATCGGGGGCATGATTTCTGTATGGCCTAAGAAGTTGTCGGGCTCTGCACTTACTTCTCTGTATGCTGTGTTACATAAAATTTGTGTTCACAATTGGCTCCCTTCGACGGATACTACATCGGTCACAAAAGAGCAGGCTTTCTTATTGTATCGTCTTGGTAAAAGATTGTTGGTGAATCTTGGGAGGGTTGTATTGATGAACATGGTTCGTTTTGCTGGAAAATACACTGAGAGTGGCATTTTTCCTTATCATTTTCTGATATTTTCGGTTTTACAAGCACAAGGCTTTAAGAAAAGGGCTATTGAGGCTCTAAGCACTGAGGTTGCTCCTCTAACCATTGCCAAGGCTCTCCTTTCTAGAAATCGGATTCTTGATCTGCCATATACTCCAAATATTGCCCCTCCGGTTGGCAACATTCGACCCAACATTCCCTTGGATGTCCTCGAGCAGTAGCTTCGTGTGCTAAATATTCATATTGATGGTTTGATGCATGTTCGAGACACTCTTGAGGACCTAATTTCTGCTCAAAAAGGGGGAGTAAGAGTCGTCGGAGGAGGAGATGAAGAGATGGGAAGAGAGACAGGCTCCTCGACTAGGACCTCGACTGCAGATTGATGGTTTCTTACTGATTTTTTTTGTTATACTTTTCAGGGGGAGATTTTATGTTGGATGACTGTAATATGATTTTAAATTGCAGTGGTTGACAATTTGTTATTATTCTCTAACTTTCGGATATTCTTTTGTTTGGAGATTTGTGATCTTATTTGATTTATCTAATCCAATTCATGTTTATCCTATTTGTTAAACACTGTGATTGCAGATTTGAGGGGGAGAAATATTGATTTAATGTTTTGAGCAGAAAAAGCAAAAAATGGGGAGATTGTTAATGTTGATTTAGTCAACATATTTAATTTTTTCTTTTTCTAATTTAAATCAATTATTTTCTATGTTTGAGATATTTAAGGAGATTTGTTATTTGAAAGATTGAGAGATTTATTAACCTAAATCTAGGAGATTTGTTTCTTTTATCTCACGTGTTTTGCAGATTAACCAAATCAAATACTCAACTCCTATTTTATAGGAATGATTTACTTATCTTGTATAAGGAAGAGAAACGTGAGTCTTCATAAAGCAGAACGTGGACATGAAGAGAGAGAGAGATGAAGATCTTGGAGAGAGAGAATGTGGACTGTGAAAGAACGTGGAGTAAGAGAGAGAAGTGGAGATCATGGAAGAAAGATCAAGAAGACAACTTCATGGAGATTAAGATAATGGAGCATGAAGATAGAGATCATGGAGCACTATTATCATGGTATAGTATACAAGATCATGGAGGCTCATGAGGTCTATAAATAGATGGATTTTTCATGAAGATTAGTACACAAAAACACAGATTAGAGAGCGTAACAAGAGCAAGAGATTTTGAGTCTTATACAGTCTGTGAATATTGTCTTCTGTGTTGGTCATATAGCGCACAACATCTCTATCTCTTTTCATAAAAGACTTAGAGTTTGCATACTCAAGTCTTCTTTTCTTAGATAGGGTGTCTTTGAGTGATCAATTGAGTGTGTACACGTGTTTAGTTTTTCTTAGATACATATATAGGACGTGTTGAGTGTTTCAAAGAGATTCTTCACCAAATGATCTCTTTGTGTTTTAAAGAGATTCTTCCCAAAAGATCTCTTTGTGTCTTTGTACTTACAAGATGAATCAATAAAATATTTTGCCCTGTAGGCGTTCCACGAGTATCATTATATACTCGTGGATAATTCTTTTTCCTTTTCATTATTACTTATTTTTCCGTTGTATGTTGTCTGTAGTGTGAACAACATTACAGACACCATTCTGTTACTGTTTGGTTTATTTTTGCAGGAGCATACGGACACACTTTCAAAACTCATTCATTGATAGCAAAAGTCAAATCATTAACGATTATATATGTGAAATAAAAACTGAGTACTTAACCACTTTGTAGGAAAAGGGTGCAACGGAGATGATTATGCTAAAAATAGAAAATAAATTATTTCTTTCGCTTGTACAACAACCATCTTCTCATTCAAACATGAACAATAAAAAAACACTTTTTTTTTATCCAGATCATCCCCCATCACTCTTGCAACCAATCCAAATCTCACCTCATCAATTCTTGCCAACACAAGTGCAAACCATTGGTCAGCCCCTCAACAGTCTCAATCGTCTCATCAATAAGTATTTTGTAATGATATACAAGACCAACATTTAAGCGCAATAGAATATGATAGAAAAATATGTCAATTATTTTCATATCTAGAACCACAAAAAAACATAATTAGAAGGGTAAAAATACCATGATATAACAATCAGTCCTTGATCAAAAACGAGTTCGTACATACACACCATAAAAAACATCGAATTTTGAGAGGTATTTTTAGCCATCAATTTTTCGGTCATTTATCATCGACCCCTTGATTCTCATTTGGATGACATAAGTTCATACACGGTCTATATATATTGTTAACTATTAACCATCAATTTTCCTCGAAAGGCCAAATCAAACAGTTAGAACCATGTCCTCTCAATGGAAGCATTTTACAAATCTCCTCTACATCTATGTTGAAAAAGATTTCTTCATAATTGATAAGTTCATAATTCTAACTACTCATAAGAATTGATTCAGTGTTGAGATGAATTCTAAACTGTGAAATTCCTAAACCTCATGGTTTTTGAAAATTTGCAATGATTGAATATTTATTAGGTCATGCAATTAGGTGAATTATAGATAGAAAAATCAACAAATTTGACCAAGAGTTTGGATATCAACAAGTATAATTTGACGTTGCTTGTTTCACCCATGCGGTAATTGAGCAAATGTATATCATACTATATTGGAGTAATCTCCTTTAATGAAATTTATAAGGTTAGAATTATGGATCAAATCGGTGAAGTATTAATGCATGTCGTAGAAAGTATGTTGATAGTTTTTTTAGAATTGTAATTTGTGGTATTCTCTTATAGATTTGTATATTAAAAAAAAAAAAAGATCGATGCTTCTAAAAGATTTGTATCCTTCTTTAATTTGATCGATGTAACACTTTAAATCACATATTTATAGAAGATGATTATCACATAGTTTAATAGAAAAAAAATCTAAATTAAAAAGAATATGTAATTAATGTTTAATTTCAATAAATATTTTTTAATTTATTTATTATTTGCTTATGGATAACTTGCCCAATAGATAACCAAGCATTATTGTATTTATATGCCCAAATGAAAATGGCCAATAATGCACACTTCCATGGTAGGGACTTTGTTAATTAATACCCATTTAATATGGTTTTATAAAGGATTTTGAGACAAGTTGTTATGCTAATCTAGCTATCTTATCTTTTGGATTCTTCTTCATTAATTATTCATGCAGATCTAATGTGTGTTTTTGTGATATATATAGTGACGGACCCATACTAGGGCCAAGGAGGGAATTGGGCCCCTGAAATATTAAAAAATATAAAAGGTATTTTAGTAATTTATTATTTTATTAAAAATGAAGAAATAGAATTGCATAAGCCCGGTACAATTCGCTGTAAATTTTCACTTTTTTTCTCTCCACTGTCTTTCCATTTAATTTCACACAAAAAATTCCATGCCCCAGGGGCACGGATCCTAGGATTCGTGCCCCCGCCCCGCCCCGAGTAGGATATGGGTCAATATATATACAGTTTTTTTTTTTTTTGAAATTTTTGGTTTGTTCGTCTTCGGCTCTCTTCGCGGGTTTCGTCGATTTCGTGCAGTTTTTTGGTGGTTGATTTCAGTTTCTTCAGCGGTTTTCTTCTGCTATTCTTAAGGTGTTCGACATTATCTCTATTTTCGAAGAAGTTTTGGAGAATATCAGTTCGAATCCATAGTGGTAAATTTTGTTGGTTTTATGGTCGTTTTTTTTATAGATTGTGTTTTTAGGTGTTGTAATGTTGTTATTTTTGTTTTCATTTTGTTGTGTACTTGATTTTTCGTGTTTTTTATGTGTGTGTTTTTATTTTCTAGGGTTTTTGTTTTCTATAGTTGTTTGTTTCTCTTCTTAGTTTTTTGCATGAATACTTGTTTTCCTGTGAGTTTTTGATTAGTTTGCTGTTTTGCATGTT
Source organism: Scutellaria minor (assembly GCA_954870855.1). Taxonomy (NCBI): domain Eukaryota; kingdom Viridiplantae; phylum Streptophyta; class Magnoliopsida; order Lamiales; family Lamiaceae; genus Scutellaria; species Scutellaria minor. Next base: position 11,581,896 of record OX940729.1, read on the forward strand.
TCATTTTGTTGAGTTTTAGGTGTTGTGTTTGTTTTTATTTGTTGTTTTTTTCTGTTTGTAATGTGTGTGTTTTTGTTGATGTTGAAGAAGTAATGAAATCATTCATAATAGTGTTGTAATTTTATTTTGTTGTGTTAGTATTATGGAGAAAAGTATTTATGCTGGAGGAAAGAGGAAGGCTATGGTGATTATGGATAAAACTAGGAAGCAGAGAAGAAGTAAGGATGAGATTTTGGTTGAAATGAAAAAAGAATTAGTTGCTGGAAAGAAGAGAAAGCAGAAGGAGAAGGTGGTGGACAGGTATGTCATGCACGTATTAGTATTTTTTTCGAGGTATCAGATTGAACCCTTTAAGGTATCATGTATTTTAATTTAAGGTATCATATATATTAGCTGAAAGTATCATATAAACATGTTTGAGGTATTATATATATGCAGTTAAGGTATCATATGTATATTGAGGTAAAAACATACTAATATTTTTGTTTTTGTGTTTTTTCTGTTTTGAAGTGAAAAGCAAATTGTTTCTATTGGTGATGAACAAATTAAGGGGAATTCATTTGCTGTTGCCAGGTATTTAAGTTCGTAATCTTAAATCATTTGAAAATTTTTTTAAGTGAATAATTTCTATATAATTTTTTTGTAGTCGTACAAGAGGTCAAAAGAAAACAATTAAGAAGCATGAGGGTGATGAATGTGTTGATGTTGGGGTGGATTCTCAAAGGTATGTTTATATAATTAGACTGAAATTGACTTCTGGAAGAATAATATTGTAATACTATTAGAGCAGTTTTGTAATACCTATAGAATAAATATATAACACAATAATTATAATTTTATTTATTCAAACTTTTAATTTTGTAGTACTTTTAAAACATATAAGTATACATTTTAAAGTGTTTTTATAATAGCATATAGGTATTATATACATGCAGTTAAGGTATGTAATTATGTAACGCATGTGGATTGTATATATAATATCATTAGTTTATACATAAAATACTTGTATATAAGTTTTCTAACACCTTTAGAACAAATAATTTTAATAGCACAAGTTCAAGTGTAATTGAAGCATAAGGTTTTTGTGATACCATATATGTAACTGTGCAATACCTATAGAATATATAACTAATACCTGAATCATATTTTTATCAGATTAATATCTGAAATGTCTGTTATGTATGAGATATATTTATGTTAGTGTTTTAATATATGTTTTTTTATTTCTTTATTTGCAGTGGTTTTATCACTCAATGTAGACCAAATGGTCTTGCTGAACTAGTTCAGTCTTTGAGTAAGAAACAAAAGGATGATGTGAAGAGTATAGGTTTTGGAGGTCTATTACATTTGAAAATAACCAAGTGTAATATGAGGATGTTGAATTGGTTGGTGAGAAATTTTAACAGTTCGAGTAGGATGATTAATGTAGATAAATTTCATCATTTTTCTGTTACAGCTGATGATGTTTATGACGTATTCATGATACCTAGGAATGAAGGTTGTACTGTACAAACCTTTACTAAGAGTGATGAAGCTTCTCCTCTTTGTGATAGGCTTAGTGAGGCGTATGGAATTGCTGCTAGAGTCCTTTTTAAGGTGTTGGTGGATGTACTTAAAACATTGGTTAATGGTGGGGATGATTTTAAGAGATTGTTTATATTGTATGTCATGTGTTCCTTTTTGACACCTTCTTCAAATAGACTTGTAAGTATGACTGTTGTTAAGTCTCTTGCTGATGTTAATATGATTCCTAGGTTAGATTGGTGCTCATTTATTTTAGATAGATTGTGTGAGTCAGTTAGGGCGTTTAAGGAAAATAACTTGAAGAATGTAAGTGGTTGTATAATTTTGCTGCAAATTTTATATTTGCAAAGAGTGATATGGCAAGGAGTTGAAGAGCCCAGGAAATTGCCTCTTATAAAGCACTGGTCTGATGAGAAATTAGCAAAGAGATGTTCGGAGGAGGTTGCTGCAGGCATTTATGGAGATGGTGAGCTTGTTGTGAATGTTTACCCATTGTCAAGGATGAGTAAAGTTGGTGGAGAGAGGGTAGGGAAAGATGCTGATGAAGAAATTGAAGAAAACGTTGAAATGGCTGAAGAGATTCCCAAGAAGGCTGCTGATGTACGAAAATGCATCAAATTTGATATTCCGATAGGAGAGCTTGATGATGAAGAAATACAGAAGATGGCAAAAGATGTAAGTATGATACTATATACTTAAAGTATTACATTTTCTTTAATGCATACATGTGATATCTGTGTGGTATTCATGAAAGATCTTTTAAGGTATCAACTTTATTCTTTTCAGGTATCTAATACATATGTTTTAAGTATCATGTATGTGATTTTAAAGTGTCATGTATATTATAACTGTCTGATATGTTTTTAAAGTAATTACATGAAGTTTTTTTGTGTTTTTACAGGAATTACATGAAGTTTTTCTTTGTTATAAGAGAGATATTTCGATTGTTTCAAATTACCACATGATGAAGATGCTGAATATGAAGGATAAAATTTTGAATAAATCCAATGCTAGCACAACACCGGAGATGACTGATTCTCAAAAAAAAAATTCTGATGAGAAGCTACACAGATTTATCGATGAAGTGGTGGAAAATTTCAAAATGATGAAGAAATTGGCATCAGAAATGCCATCATTTGAGTTGTTAACTCCTGATCCCCCTATATGTGAAGAAATTTTTACTTCACATAATCAAGATGATGAAGTTGATAATGTAAATTTATCCGACAAAGACATTCCTTCAAGGGAGGAGTTGGTTGATGTTGCCCTATCTGTTGGTTCCAAGGGTAAGAAGATTGTGGAGGATGATGGTTGTGACTTTTGGAAAATACAAGATGAAGTAGGATATGTTTCAGATTTTGTTATTCATTCTAAAAAGTTTTTGAAAGAGATGGACCAATGTCATAGAGAAATTATTGACTACTGTTTCTATGATAAGAAGACAGCTGGCCACAATTCGTAAGTTTAAGTTGTGTGTTTTAAGTTATCATATGTGTAAGTTTAGAATGTTGCATATATACATTGAAGGTTTTATTTATATACCTTGAAGGTATCATTTTTGAAACTTTAAAGTAGCATATGTATATCTTCAAGGTATTACATATGAAACATTAAGGTATCACATGTGAAACTTTAATGTGTTCTTATGTATACCTAAGATATGACATGAATAACTTTGTAGTATCATTTATTAATTTATTTGTTTATTTTCTTTTTTTAACAGACAAGATCTTTTTCGAAAAGGTTATCTTCACTTTGTTCCAAGGGAAGACATGATATCATTGTATCCAAACAGCATGATTTATGCTAGTGTTATCACTGCATGGTCTCTGATGTTGAATAATGATGTTGTGGATGAGCAGAAAAGAAGTCGTTTTGTAATGAACATGGAGCACAGTGTAAGTTATAAATAATTTCTACTTGGTAATGTTTATTTGTTCATTGGATGTTTGTGGTTTATTTAATGTTTTATTTTTTTTAGGATTCCTTGAATAGGATGATTATGAATATTGGTACTTCAGAAGAGAATGCAAGAGGAATGAGATATAGTTGGAAATTGTGGTTAGCTTCCAACAAGAGTAATCTTTTGAAATCAGTTGAAATGGTAATATGTTTTAGTAATTGATATGATTATTGTAGTTGCTTATACATTTTTCATATTGGTTTATATTGTTGGTAATTGCAGATTTTTATCCCATTTGTTTATCGAAATCATTATGATGTTGTTGTGTTTAATACTGTTGATAAGAAGTTCCAGTATCTGGATAACAGAAAGTATGAAGATGGGGATGATGAATTTTTTAAAGCTGCTGAAATATTGGTAATTTAATTTAAGATATTTATTTTTAATGATTAAGTATCAAGTATATACCTTTAAGGTATCAGTGTTGTAACCTTAAGGTATTAACTGAGTACATTGCATAAGCAACATGTATATCTATTTCTAATTTTAATAAAACAAATTTTCTTTTGAATGATGTTCAGAGAACTGAAATGTTGAAATTCTTAGCTGAACAAAATCATGAAAAGGTAGTAGAGATGACAGAGTATGGATTTGAGAATATGGATTTCAACTGGCAAACATCAAATGAGGATTTGGACTGTGGTGTGTACATGATGCATCACCTTAAGCATTTTGATGGTGTTGTTTATTCTTCTCCTGATTTAAGAAAGGTATTTTGAATTACTATTTTGTATTTTTTTATATTATTATATGTGTTGATTATTTTTTTCTGTTTTTCATATCTTCAGGCTGGTATAAGGCGAGTTATCAGAGCTGAATTATGTGCTTCAATTGTATTATCTAATGTTAATGAGGTTAAGAATAATGTATTGGAAAAGGTATTTGAGTTTTATCAGAAGAAGCCTGTTCTGAGGTTGAAGTTAGCTGAAGATAGGAAAAAGGAAGCAGGAAAGAAAGCAGCTTTGAAGAAGAAGATAATGGTAGTTCAAAAGACATACAAGGCTCGTACAAAGAGAGCTTCAAACTGATGTAATAGTGATTGGATATTGTCAACATTTTTTAGTTTTTATGTTCTGTTATAAGGGCTTCATAACAATGTTATATGTTTGGTATTTTAGGGATGATAAGTATGTTATATAGTTTATTTGTTTGATCATTTGGGGATGATAACAATCTGTTGTTTAATGATATATACATTATTAAAGGTACTATGTTTTACCTATGTAGGTATTACATCAGTTCATTTCAGGTATTACATATGTTTATTTCAGGTATTATAGAAATTCATTTTAAGTATTAGGCATGGTTATCTCTGGTCATTACCATTCACTAATTTGTTTAAGGTAATAAATTTATATATAAGGTAAAATCATTGTAGAAATTATGTATGATTTTTTTACGTATGATAGTGCATGTAACTCACAAGTCTTTTTTTAGGTATCATATAAAAGGCTTATTGGTATTATATATGGAAGAGAGTTACTGTAATACCATTACAACAATTTTATAATACCTATATAATAAATATATAATACCACAATTCTAATTTTAGAACATATAACTATTAGATGTCAAGTAATATTATAATAGCATAAAAGTATTATATATATATATATACAGTTCAAGTATGCAATTCTATAATACCTACAGGGTCTATATCAAATACCATTAGTTCATAAATGTAATAACTGTAGATATGTTTTCTGATACCTATAGACCAAATGTTTAATACCTGTCAATTTTTTCTGATATCTATTTTATACCACCAGTTCAGAAAATGGTGTGTAAACTTAAAAACATTATTGTAATATTTATAGAACATATAATTGGTAGATGTAGTTCAAGTATATAATCGTGTAATACATGTGGAGTTTATATCTAATATCATTAGTTTATATATATAATACCTGTAGTGCATTTATGTAACACTTATAGAATAATTCAGTAATACCTCAGAAACTTTAAAGAATAACTTTAAACTTTATATCAATAGTATTTTGGATATACAATGTCAGAATCAAATTAAAATAATCTAACAATAGGTGTCTTCGAGCCAAACTCATTTGTTGATGTTGAATTTGAAGTAGAATCTTTGCTCTTCTTATTCTTTTCAAAATGACCTTTAATCCTTTGTCTTCATCCTTTTGTAATCGAACGAACTGGATTAAGAACAACATTTGATTATGTTGATGTTTCAGATTGAATGGTAGAAACTGGTGGAGATATCAAATTGTCGATTGCAAGAAGGTCTCTTCTATAACTTTCTTCAAGGATTCGTCTTACTTCCTCATTTCCTTGACATTTCAACATAAGGTTGTAATAATTTCGTGCCATATTATGTCGCCAAGGAATGCCATCACTTACTTTTTCTGATGTCGATGTCAAAGTTTTAACTTTCTCCCAAACATCCGATTTAGCAAACTTAGTCCATCTCTTTTGTACATAAGTATCTGGTATACTTTGTACAGAGTTTATATGTAATATTCTTAGACAATGGTAACACAACATACCATATTCCTCAAATTTTTTACATGTACATGTTATCAAATTCAGCTGAAAATCATATATGACACGATGCATAAGTCCTTTATCTTCATGTGATGAAACATGATAAACCATTGTGCTGTTCTCAATCATTAACACTGTTGAAGTACTTGAAATACATTTTACGAATTCATCTTCAAAATCTCTGAAAACATGCAAAGTGTAGACATTTGAAGCATGTTTTAACATACCCATCATTGGTAATGTGGATTCAGGATTTGTTCTTGTTGACTGAAATTCATCATATTGTTCCTTCAATCTCCAATTTTTCATTGTGTCCTTGAAAATTATGTAAAAATCTGTCAAGCTTGTTGTTTTCTTCACATTAAATCCAATGGCAGAATTTGTACTTTCACTTCTTTGAGATGATAGCATTCCAGCTGAGAAGAAGTCCTTATTTAATGTTGTACACCATTTTTCTTTTAATCCATAGAGTCTTGTAAACCATGAATGGTTCTCCAAACCATATTGTGTTATCATAATTTTCCAACACATTTCAAACTCATTCTCATCTACACAACCTGATAAACACTTATTGAATGTTTCTTTGAATGCCTTATCTGACTTTAGCTCTGCAAATCTACTAATTGCATTCTGGTGCAGATGCCACAGACAAAGACGATGTCTTGTTTCAGGGAATACCTGCATTGTGATGCTTAAGGTATCAACAAGTCACATTTCAAGTATTCTATACACTATTTATAGGTATCAGTAATTAGCTGTAAAGGTACTATACAAACATGAACAGAGAATTTCATTTGAATTGAATTTGTCATGATTATGAGTAGTAGGAGAATGGAATTTAACTTAGTGGCACTAGAATCAAGTTTCAGATCTTACTAACTTAACTTATAAGTGTACCATGGCCTTGGGGTGTTGTTCATTTACATTACAGGTATTGCATACACTATATATAGGTATCAGTAATTAGCAGTAAATGTACTATATAAGCATGAACAGAGAATACCATTTGTATTACATTTGGTATGATTATGAGTAATAGTAGAATGGAATTTATCTTACTAGAACTATAATCAAGTTTTAGATATTTCTAATTGAACTTATAAGTGTACCATGGCCTTTGTGTGCTGTTAATTTATATTACAGGTATTCTATACACTATATATAGGTATCAGTAATTAGAAGTAAAGGTACTATATAAGCATGAACAGAGAATACCTTTTGTAATGTATTTGCAATAGCTTGATCTTGGTCTGTGAAAATAGTTACAGGACATTTCCATGTCATTGACTTCTTGAATACCTCAAAAAGCCACTCAAATGTTTCTGTTTTTTCATTGGCCAAAAATGCACAACCATGTTGGAACCGACGGATCGCCGGCCCTATGCTATCGGAATCGGGATCCAAAGATAAATAGCAGCGGAAAGAAATCATACCCTTGTAGACCTCTTGATCTTCTGATGTATTCCTCTGAGCCCTTCTCGAACGTTGCGTGGCCAACGATCCTTCGAGAAAAATCAGTTCCGCTCTCTCTCACTTATCACGTGTTTTCTGTGATCTGTGTTCTGTGTTCTGAGAGGCGCTGATGAAAAGAGCTATATATAGGCTACACCAGGGACCTAGAGGAGGAATTGGGTTGGGCCTCCTGATGGGCTTTAGTATCCTGCGTTCGGCCCGAACACATAACTGAAGCCCATCAATAATAATTCAGTCCACTAGAGAATTATTATTGAACTACCATCCCAATCCCATATTTAATATGGGCTCCTTATTATGTGTACATTTATTTCCCCGTGTTTAAGATATCGAATGTCCGTAAATTAAATAAGTTACTGACAACTTAAATAATTTACATCTAATTCCAAGAGTAGTACCACTCATCCTTATTATCATGTCGGATTAAATCCACCTGCAGGGTTTACATGATAATCCTTATGAGCTCCTCAAGGAGACATTATCATCCTAAATAATTAGGACACGGATTCCTTCTATAATCAACAGAACACCATATAAACAATGCTATCTCCCAACTCACCGAGTTTATTGATTTATGAATAAATCTCACCCATTGGCAAATTAAAGAAATAAACATTGAGCATACGTGCCCGTTATTATATAGGGATTAAGAAGATGTACATCCATAATAACAGAGGTCTTGTTCTATTATATAGTCAGTATAAAACGAACAACCTCAAATGGTCCTGCTCAATACACACAAAGTGTACTAGTGTAGTTTTATAGTCAAGACAGACTAATACCAAACTACACTACAACCATTCCGATGATTTGTCCAAATCCATCTTGGTTGTGAGCTACTATTTATAATTTATAAGAAACTGATAACATGATCTTCTGTGTGGCACCACACACCAAGTTATCTATAATATAAATTAATTGGACATTGCATAAACATATATAACAAATATAAAATGCAAACATATGACCAATGTGATTCTCATTCCATAAACGATGTTCATACAAAAAACTAGGCTTATAGTATACATCCTAACAATCTCCCACTTATACTAAAAGACTATGCTTCTATAAGCGCCGCCACACATCTAATTCCCATCCCTTCAACATGCCCATCAAAAGCTTTCGCTGGGAGGGCCTTTGTGAAAGGATCTGCTAGGTTATCTGCTGATGCAATTTTGGCGACAACAACTTCTCCTCGCTTTACGATGTCTCGTATCAGGTGGTACTTGCGCTCAATGTGTTTACTTGCTTTATGGGCTCGTGGTTCCTTCGAGTTTGCCACTGCACCACTGTTATCACAATAAATTGTGATAGCTTTGGGCAAACCAGGAATCACTTCTAAGTCCATCAAGAAGTTCCTGAGCCATACAGCTTCTTTGGCTGCCTCAGAGGCTGCCACATACTCAGCTTCCATGGTGGAGTCTGAAACGCATTTCTGCTTAACACTCCTCCATATAATGGCTCCACCTCCTAAGGTAAACACATAACCCGAGGTAGATTTACTGTTGTCCCTATCCGACTGGAAATCAGAATCTGTGTAACCCACAGGAAGCACATCATCTGCTTGGTAAACCAGCATATAATTTCTAGTCCTTTTCAGGTACTTTAAAATATGCTTTACCGCAGTCCAATGTCCTTGTCCTGGGTTACTTAGATATCTGCTAACCATGCCCACGGCAAAACAGATATCTGGCCTCGTACATAGCATTGCATACATTAGGCTTCCTACGGCCGAAGCATAAGGAACTGCCTTCATGTCCTCTATCTCCTTTGGTGTCTTAGGACACATCTCCTTAGATAAAGGTACTCCATGTCGAAAAGGTAGAAAACCTTTCTTGGAGTTTTGCATGCTAAAACGAGCTAAAATGGTATCAATGTACGAAGCTTGAGATAAGCATAACATTCTTTTCTTGCGATCTCTTATCACTTTGATCCCAAGAATATGTCCTACTTCTCCCAAGTCCTTCATATCAAAATGCTTGGACAGCCATACCCTTACGTCTGACAACACCTTGACATTGTTGCCAATGAGCAAGATGTCATCTACATATAGTACAAGAAATACCACCACGTTTCCATCACTCTTCTTGTATACACATGACTCATCCGGACATTGAATGAATCCATAAGACTGGATTACCTCATCAAAACGGATGTTCCAAGATCTCGAAGCTTGTTTCAATCCATAAATGGACCGATTAAGCTTACACACAAGATGCTCTTTGCCCTTTGCAACGAACCCTTCTGGTTGCTTCATATAGATGTTTTCTTCAAGACTACCGTTAAGGAAAGCAGTCTTGACATCCATTTGCCAAACCTCATAATTCATATGAGCAGCAATAGACAAAAGAATCCGGATAGACTTAAGCATGGCTACCGGCGAAAAGGTTTCCTCATAATCGATTCCTTCTTTTTGAGTGTACCCCTTCGCAACAAGCCTTGCTTTGAAAGTTTCTACTTTCCCGTCTGATCCTCTTTTTCTTTTGTAGACCCACTTACATCCAATGGCTTTTACACCATTTGGTGGTTCTACTAGCTCCCAGACTTGATTAGAATCCATAGATTCTAATTCAGAATTCATAGCTTTTTGCCAAGATTCTGCATCTTTATCTTGGAGTGCTTCGTCATAGGTCCAAGGATCAGATTCATGTTCACCAGATACCAAGTCCGAAGACTCTCCCAAAAACATGAATCTATCAGGCTGTCTAACAACCCTCCCACTACGACGAGGCACTTGTGGTAATTGTGTATCATTAGTGACACATGGTGCAGACCCCTGTGGTATCTCATCTTGTACTAGTGGTACTAAGGTAGGGATTTCCCCTCTGATTTCCTCTAGAACAATTTTACTCGTGGGCTTGTGGTTCATTACATAGTCCTCTTCTAAGAATCGGGCATTTGTGCTAACAATGACCTTCTGATCCTTAGGACTATAAAATAAACCACCTTTCGTTCCTCTAGGATAGCCCACAAACAGCCGAACATCCGTACGAGATTCCAACTTATCAGCATCTCCCTTCAGCACATGTGCTGGACTACCCCAAATCCGAATGTGTTTAAGACTAGGCTTACGCCCATTCCACAATTCTGTGGGAGTAGAGGGTACTGTCTTAGAAGGTACCAAGTTTAGAATATACGCTGCCGTTTCCAGGGCATATCCCCAAAACGAATTCGGTAATTCCGAATAACTCATCATCGATCTAACCATTTCCATGAGAGTTCTATTCCTTCGTTCTGCCACACCGTTCTGTTGGGGTGTACCAGGTGCAGACAATTGGGATTGAATCCCAGCCTCTGATAAGTAATTCCTAAACTCTCCTAAGAGGTACTCGCCACCACGATCAGATCGTAGTGTTTTGATACATTTACCATGACGCTTCTCCACATCAGCCTTGTACTCTTTGAATTTATCAAAGCACTCAGACTTGCGGCGCATCAAATAAATATACCCATATCTCGAAAAATCGTCTATAAATGAGACAAAATATTCGAAACCACCTCTTGCCTGGATAGTCATAGGACCACACAAATCAGAATGAACCAATTCCAACACTTCTTTGGCTCTATACCCCTTGGCTTTAAAAGGCCTCTTGGTCATTTTTCCTTCCAAGCAGGACTCGCAGGTCGGATAGTTTTCCACTTCCAATGAACTCAAAGGTCCATCGGCTATCAACCTTTGAATCCTACTCAAGTTAATGTGACCTAGTCTTAGATGCCAAAGATATGTTTGGTTCATTTTAGAAGGTTCTTTTCTCTTATTTGAGTTAGAAGATGTATTATTAATTTCCAGTTGTTGCATCGTAGGAGTTATTGGATTAAGAGTATATAAATTGCCAACCAACGTACCAAAACAGACAATAACCCTATTTTTCTTGACAACCACTTTGTCATCAAAAGAAACAGAATATCCATCCAAAAATAACTTAGAAACCGAAATCAAGTTCTTTCTAAAAGAAGGTACGTAAAGACAATTCCTCAAAACCAAAGTCTTGTTCCTATCAAAAGATAAATAAACATCTCCCACTGCAACTGCCGCCACTTTCGTAGCGTTGCCCATGTAGATGGTAATCTCGCCCTCACTAAGTCGCCTGGTTTCCTGGAACCCCTGCAAAGAATTGCAGACATGATCAGTGGCTCCCGTATCTACACACCAGGTACCGGTAGATAACACCGCTAAACATGTTTCAGTAATTAGTGAGTAAGATTTACCTTCTTTGTTCTCCTTTTTCTTGGGACAATCTACCTTCCAATGTCCAGGCTGCTTGCATGAGAAGCACTTGCCCTTCGGCTTTTTCACGCCACCTTGTGGCCCAGCCTTTTGAGGTCCATTCGCTTTGTTTGTCGAAGGATTCTGTTTCTTTTTCTTCTTTCCACCTTTCGGCTTAGAATTAGAAACATTTTCAGCAACGTAAGCTTGAGCACTTTGACGAAATAGTCCTTCTGCCGATTTGAGTTCTGTCAGAAGTTCCGCCAAGGAATACATCCTTTTGTTCATATTATAATTAAGGCGGAACTGCTCAAAACTCTTAGGCAGTGTTTGGAGCACGATATCGACCTGGGTTTCCCCATCGATTTCAGCTCCAAGGACTTCCATCTCATTCAAATGAGCCATCATCTTAAGGACGTGATCACTCACAGGTGTCCCTTCAGACATGGTGGTCGTCATTAAGTTTCTCATTGCCTCCTGTCTGGCAGCCCGACTCTGGTGTCCGAAGAGTTCTCTAAGATTGTGCATCATATCATAGGCAGTGGGCATGGCCTGATGCTGATGTTGCAGTACATTTGACATGGAAGCCAAAATGTAACACCGCGCCATCTCATCTGCCTTAACCCACTTTCTATAATGCGCTTTCTCCTCTTCAGTAGAGTTTTCATCAGGCATGTCAGGACAGTGCTCATGGAGTACAAACTTGTACTCCTCAGCAGTTAGGACAATATCCAGGTTTCTTTTCCAGTCAATATAATTAGGACCAGTAAGTTTGTTTTCTTTGAGTATAACAGCAAGTGGATTGAAAGACATAATGAAATCCTGAGAATCATATAAATAAATAAATAAATACACAGGTCATAACATATAGAATTTAAAGCCTATATTGTTCCCTCAAACAATATAATTAAATTCACCAACACCTCAAAACACCGTGAACTTCGCATGCCACGATAGTGTGGACGTATGCTAATTCAAACATTTGTAAGAGGAGGTTTTACCCATTAATTTCATTATCTTGTCAAACAAAATAAAATTAATAGTTGGTTTAGCTTCAGCCATGCAAACAACAGCACTTACTCCGATGGGAAGGATACTATCATATGCACCTAAGTGTGTACCATTTCTTAATACTAAGTCCATTATCTAGGATTGTATCTCTTCAGATGGAGAAGATCATACGCTCCTAAATAATTTTCTATAATTATCCTTAGAGGAAGTTTGATCCAGTGATCCGCAATCAAACTCATCCGATGTGGAAGAAGGCACTCAAAGCCAACGTGTAAGTTTAAATGCATCACTTACAAACCAGTAATGGAGGCTATGGGATTTATTCAAAATAAATCCCTCTCCCACTTAGTTATTTAAATGAGGGATTTTAGCATGCAATAACATATAACATTCAAAAGCATGCTTGATAAAACAACAAACAAAAAGAAAGGCAATAAATACGGAATAATATAAATCCAACTATTATGGCCACTTCGATTGAATGTTTGCCTGCTAAACGGGGATCGACCTGCCCGGTCAGGTCGCGGGGATCGACCTGCCCGGTCAGGTCGCGGGGTGCGGGGCAGCGCCCCGTTAGAAAAAATTAGGGTTTAAAACCCTAATCAGCACCAACATCCAGCGAACAGAATCAGCGCCAAATCCAGCGAACAGAATCAGCGCAAATCCAGCAGGTTGTTGCACAGAATCAGCGCCTAGCAATCTTGATCGAACAGCCCCTTCGAACGCCAATCCTAGTTCGAATAGAAGTCTCGATCGAACAGGAATCCTATACAGAATCTAGTTCGAACATCTACCAATCCTATACAGAATCTAGTTCGAACATCTACCAAACCCTATACAGAATCTAGTACGATCAGAATACACCATATGAGATCGAACAAAATTACATCGAGAACAAATCAAGAATATGTAAAACCTAACACGACAAACCGCCGTGTTTTTACTATTACAATCATGCAACCAACCCAAAATAAAAACCTCGACAGGTCCGAGGGTTTAGATCATACATTAAACATACATACAGACCATAATAGTTGGATATATAGGTAACCTGCAAAACCGAGTTATCCTATGCAATCCTACTATCATACAATCTGAATATAAAACGTATGAAAAAGCATAAGATCGTAATATATAACCGATCCAATTACATAGAACCAGAAACCGTGGCTCTGATACCAATTGTTGGAACCGACGGATCGCCGGCCCTATGCTATCGGAATCGGGATCCAAAGATAAATAGCAGCGGAAAGAAATCATACCCTTGTAGACCTCTTGATCTTCTGATGTATTCCTCTGAGCCCTTCTCGAACGTTGCGTGGCCAACGATCCTTCGAGAAAAATCAGTTCCGCTCTCTCTCACTTATCACGTGTTTTCTGTGATCTGTGTTCTGTGTTCTGAGAGGCGCTGATGAAAAGAGCTATATATAGGCTACACCAGGGACCTAGAGGAGGAATTGGGTTGGGCCTCCTGATGGGCTTTAGTATCCTGCGTTCGGCCCGAACACATAACTGAAGCCCATCAATAATAATTCAGTCCACTAGAGAATTATTATTGAACTACCATCCCAATCCCATATTTAATATGGGCTCCTTATTATGTGTACATTTATTTCCCCGTGTTTAAGATATCGAATGTCCGTAAATTAAATAAGTTACTGACAACTTAAATAATTTACATCTAATTCCAAGAGTAGTACCACTCATCCTTATTATCATGTCGGATTAAATCCACCTGCAGGGTTTACATGATAATCCTTATGAGCTCCTCAAGGAGACATTATCATCCTAAATAATTAGGACACGGATTCCTTCTATAATCAACAGAACACCATATAAACAATGCTATCTCCCAACTCACCGAGTTTATTGATTTATGAATAAATCTCACCCATTGGCAAATTAAAGAAATAAACATTGAGCATACGTGCCCGTTATTATATAGGGATTAAGAAGATGTACATCCATAATAACAGAGGTCTTGTTCTATTATATAGTCAGTATAAAACGAACAACCTCAAATGGTCCTGCTCAATACACACAAAGTGTACTAGTGTAGTTTTATAGTCAAGACAGACTAATACCAAACTACACTACAACCATTCCGATGATTTGTCCAAATCCATCTTGGTTGTGAGCTACTATTTATAATTTATAAGAAACTGATAACATGATCTTCTGTGTGGCACCACACACCAAGTTATCTATAATATAAATTAATTGGACATTGCATAAACATATATAACAAATATAAAATGCAAACATATGACCAATGTGATTCTCATTCCATAAACGATGTTCATACAAAAAACTAGGCTTATAGTATACATCCTAACAAACCAAACATGACATTTTTTCGATGGTTGTTAATACCAACAAATGGCGAACAAATGAGGTTATATTTGTTAGTTCTGTAGGTTATATCAAATACCATGACATCCCCGTAGATCTGATAATCTTCTTTCATCATGGAGTCCCTCCAAAAAATATTACTCAGTCTCCCTTCGTCATCAAGCTGAACTCTATAGAAAAAGTCTTCTTCGTTTGCTTGTTCTTCTTGTATCATGTCAATCAAATTTTGTGCGTCCCCAGATTCTATTACTTTCATCTTTATTCAATTAACAAAGTTCATATGATCCATCTTTGTATGCCCAAGTACTTCCTCACCACCAGCATTGTTTACCATGTATTTATAAGAATTTGTTGCTGATAATCCTGAAGTCACCATGTGCTCAATTGTCTTGCCTTTTGCCTCGTCTATCTTTCTTTCAGAACGATGAAGATGATTGAGATCTGATCTTGTTAATGGATGATTATGTAATACTACATGGTCTACAACTGTGAACGTGCCTTCATCATTCATCTTCACCCTCATCAGAGCATTACAATTTGTTCTAGTGATTGGAAAAAAAATTCTGTTTTTCATTGAACCAGTTACCTTCTTCTTTAGTCCTTGACAAGAGCATACAAACTTCTTTCCTACTTCTTTATGTTTATCATCTGAAGAGTATCTTGTAGTTGATTTACGAATAGAAAATCCCAATGCACGAGCATGCTTTCGATAAAGTTCATACATCTCATCAATTGTCTGTCTTGTTAGTCCAATTAAAGAGCCATTTATATCATCTACAGAAAGAAAATTATATACCTTTTAGAACAAATATGTAATACATATAGAACAAATACAAATTAACTGCAAATATTTTGAAAAGTACTATGACAACCCAAACTCGAGTTCTGAATTAAAATCAACAATCATAAAATTAATATGTTAAAGAATTTTCATAACAATATGAATCATAATCAGTTAAACTAGAGTGTATTACCTTCAATATTTGTATTTGTTGTTAATGCAAGTACATCAATTTCATCAGGCATGACATCTGGAAGAGAAGTATTGTAATACCATTAGAGCAGTTTTATAATACCAATAGAATAAATATATAATACCACAATTATAATTTCTATTTTTGTATATCCATTTCAACTAGTAATTTCAATACATATGACTAACAATTTTGTAATTTTGTAATGCTTATAGAACATATAATTAGTAGATGCAGTTGAAAATATATAATTCTGTAATATTGCGGAATTTATATCTAATACCATTAGTTCATATATATAATACCTGTATTTCATTTATGTAATACTTATAGAATAATTGTGTAATACCTCAGAAATATTTTCCAATAATTACATATCATTGAAGCATAAATTTCTGTAATACCATATAGGAAACATGTGTAATACCTATAAAATATATTACTAATACCTCAGACATAATTTTTGTATAACAGTGAGAAATGTAGTTAATTGAATTGAAACAATAAATTCAGAAATAAAAATGCACTGGAAAGTCATCAAACATAGTGAATTGAAGCAAATTAATGTTAACTACCTTCATTCACTATTTGAATAACTTGATTAAGAAACAAAGATGTTGCAGAATTTTCTTCATCTTCTTCACTTGACAATACAAGAATTGTGTTTGATTCTTCAGATCTCAAACCTTCCGACATTGTTTGATAGAGTGCAAGACAAAAGTAATCCTAGGTTTTAGCAAGAAAGGAATCAAAAATTTATTATAGATTGATGAATTGTGAGGAGGATTCGGTGTGGTGGTAGTATTGTACGACGATGGTGGTATTAGGGCTTCGTTGACAAGTTTGTCAACGAAGCCATCAGCGATGGAGGAAGAAGCCGTCGACGATGGATGAAGAATTCGAGAACTGAAGTTGCTGAGGGAAAATTGGGAAAAAATTATATATAGTCAGACCCATTTTCATCTGGGTCGGGTCGGGCGGGTTGGGGGCACGGATCCTAGGATCCGTGCCCCTGGGTACAAGAGTGCTCCCCTTAATTTCAACCTAAAACATTATATTTATATTATTCTTCTGCTTTTTTTTTCTCATTATTGTAGATTTAACATGTCTTAAATTTTATATGTGATATAATGATTAGATGGAAAAGATTGATGAATGATTTTACTTTTTTTTTTTTTACCGATTCTTTATCTATACTTGTAGTTATGGGGAAAAAAAATCATTGTGGTAGGAAATTGTCAAACTTATGTTTGGTAAATGATTTAATTATTTTGTTGATTAAATTACTATAATATTTAGTTTTTTTAGAAATAAAAAAAATTAAATATCCTTTAAAATTAGTATCTTTTATATTCTAATAGTTATAATCAATAGATACAAATTAAATTTATTAAGCATTGAGTAAATGAAAAAATTAAGATGAAATTTTGTAATTCAAGTGTTGAGATGTAATCAAGCTATTAATTTTAGATTTTATTATTTTGTAATGTAATATATTAATTTTATCGAAATTATGATAAATTTATGCTTTTAGTTTAAAATTATTATATTTTTTTCATTAGTTGAGTTGACCCCCTGATCAAAATCTTGGGTCCGGCACTATATATATATATATATATATATATATATATATATATATATATATATTATCAATTATGAGTAAGTCTCATGTGCAACTTGTGCATGGATCTACTAGGGTCGGGTTTGATCCGACCCGAATCCACATATTTTTTTTCTCTGACCATTATGTTATATTAGACATACATTTATGTTATATTAATCATATATTTATGTCCAGGTATCATAACTTTAGTGCAATATTTTAACTTTAAAAAAAATCGCTAAACTTTATTCTATGTTAGTCATATTTTTTTGTTATATTAGTCATACATTTGTGTACAAATATCATACCTCTATCTAAAATGTTAAAGTACAACTAATATTACTAAAGGTATGATTAACATAATTTAAATGTATACCTAACACTACATAAAAGTATAACTAACATAATATAAATGTATGATATTTGGGACCGAGTTTGTGCGCGGATACCTAGACGCATGGCATGTCAGACCCGAATGCATGGATCTAGGATCCATGCACCAAGCATATAAAAAAATTTGTGATAAAATATTCTCATTTTATTTTTACTTCAATATGGGATTTGTTACACATTTGATGATTTTGTTACACATTTTGATGATTTGTTCAACAGTGAAAAAAATGTAAAAACTGTTCGTTTATTTTCATCCACAACTAATTGGAAAGAAAATTTGAAATTTAATTTGATGTCAAAACCAATATTTATTTTATTGTGAGATTTTTTGTTTCTATTTTATTTAATTATATAAATTTATTTTAGTTTGATGCACGGGAAACAAGTTTAATATGGTATAATTATGTAGCTGGATTTACGGTTAACACAAAAACTCATGTGAGACGGTCTCACGGATAGTTTCCGTGAGACGGAGCCCCATCACCCACAAAAAAACATATGAATTGTAGGGTTTGGGTGGTAGGTAATTGGGTTATGGGTTGACCCGTCTCACGCAATGCATTAAAATTTCGTGAGACGGTCTCACAAGAGACTTACTCTTATGTTAAATGCATTTTGTTTAGTTTGAAATCTTTTATTTAAAAGTAGTAAAAATCAGTATCTTTATCATATCTAGATCGAACCAAATATCCACGTCAATCCTTATGATCTAATTATGCAGATTGGTTCAGATCTGATTGATTACGGCGTGAGAATCCTTAATGACTGCACCTCTGAAATAATATATAATTAGGGAATTTCTAATTCTCAGATACCACCGACCAACGTGCTAATTTAAATCGATTAGAACCGATAAATCCTCTACCAGAGTTCATTAAAATCAATGTCATCTAATATGATCAATAAATATATATTGGATAAAAAGAAAATGACAAAACTCAATTGAGACCGTTTTTCAAGAATTATATTGATCGAAATGAATTGTGAAACGAATCATAACATATCTCATCTTGTTTTAATGTTATAATAAGTTATTAATATTCGGATCTTCTTTATAATTTTTACTTCATGAATCAATAATCATAAATAAATAAAAAAATTGTCAATCGAATATATCCTTGATTTAAATCTCACTCAATTAAGGGGTTATGATCGGATGAGGAAATCCTAATTTCGAGAGAGAGAGAATATTTCAAAGAAAACGGTGAGAATAGAAAAAGTCAAAAACCCCACTAATTGTCTCAAGAAAACATGTCGCTTTTGGGCAATTTTTTTGTTAATGTTTAAACTAAATATGGGCACACAATTTCACTTGAATAGTTGAAAACAAATCTGTTGTACTGATCTAACCTCCAACACCTCACCTTCCAATGATTAATTTGGGAATCAAATGATTAATCATATCAATCATATAAATTGATTAAAGTTCGAACAGCAATGCCCAATGATGATTTTGTTAGTCTGCCACTCTTTAAACAATATATATTCTTCTTTTATAGACAATGAGGACCCAAAAGCAGCCACATATGACCTCAATTGAGAAGAATCTAATGAGTAAACCATTAATGAAATTTGCCATCAATAGAAATAGCAAGTGCACTAAAGCAAGAAGATTATAGTAATCAATCATCATTAAAGGAGAAAGTTGGTACTTAAATTTTGTTTGCAAATAATTTAATGATTGTAAAAGAATTTTTTCAATGGTAAAATGTTCATTATTTGAAGTATTAAGTGATTAATTAGTTGTAAAATTTGAGTGTCTGTTAGAAAATTAGATTAAAGTTGGGCTTGATTGA
Organism: Scutellaria minor; assembly: GCA_954870855.1. NCBI lineage: Eukaryota > Viridiplantae > Streptophyta > Magnoliopsida > Lamiales > Lamiaceae > Scutellaria > Scutellaria minor. Next base: position 11,601,700 of record OX940729.1, read on the forward strand.
TTATTTTTAAATGAATTAAATGCTCTATAAACCTTTGATACGGACTTCTCCAGCTGAATTTTTTTTTTTGTTTTTTATTTCTAGATATGAAATTTTATAAATTAGAGTTGAAGAAATTCTCAATCAGACAAAGTATAGTATAGTGATAAAAAAACATTTGTTATCTAAGTATATGTTTAGGTTCAAGTAACAAATGTATTTCTACCATCATGGTTAGAAGAAAAAAAAAGAAGAAATATCCCCAAATCATGCGACACTTCAATTTTTTAATAAGAAAATGTAACGTTTAGAATAAAACGATGCATAATTGATTAATTAAATAATTAAACCCCTAATTGTTTGATTTAATTACGTGTGTTTCAGAAAAACGAAATAATGCATGATTAAATTTAACGGGTGTATATTTTAATCGAAAAGCATATGTTATATTTTATTAAAAGGTATCATAGTCGAAAATCGAAAGTTAAAACGTTAAAGGACGGCTCGTTAAGGGTTCGTGGCCAAAAACACGAAGAATACGAAAAATCAAAAATATGTATATATAGTACAAAACGAATCGTAAAAGTAATAATTCGATCAAAAAATGAAAAAGTAAGATATTTTCTCTCTCTCTCTCTTCTCTCTCCTCTGATTTTCAGCCGGCGGCCGCCATGCCTCCGCCGGCGCCGCCACCTCCTCTTTCATTTTGGTCAATCTTTCACCGAGCCCGTTCCAAATCTGGGCTCGATTTTACGTTCCGACGTCTCCTTAGCCGGGAAACGGCCGATCAAACCCGGTCAAACCTTTTTTTTCTCTCTCCTCTTCTCTCTCTCTTTCTCTCATTCTCTCTCCCTCTGTCTCACCAGAATCTCTCCCCTCTGTCGCCGGTCTATGTTTGGTGTTGGGGGGCGCCGCCGTGAGAGGCAGCGCCATGGCTGTCGTGTGCGTGTGTGTTGTGTTGGGGGCAACACTGTGCAGCGTCGTCATGTTCTAGTGTGCGTGGTGGCCGGCGCGGGGTGCGCCGGTGAGTTGGGTTGGGGTGGGAGTCAGGGACCGGCGCGCAGAGTCGCACCGGAGGTGCAAGAGTACGCGCGCATGCCGGGGGCACCGGGACTTCTGGGTGCACTGTGTGCGCGCCGTGCGTCTATGTAGGGATGGTTGTGTGCACGCCGGGCTGGTATCGGGGCGCGCTGTGTGCGCACCAGGCGGGTGTGTGCGTGTGGTCGTGTCGTCGGCGACGGGAGGTCGCCAGCCATGAGTCGGGTGGCGCCGGGGTGGTGTTGTCGTGTGTTTGTGGCGACGGGAGAGGGGTTTTGAGAGATGGGGGTCGATATGTGATTTCGTTAAATCCGAGGACCGGATCGCAAACCCTAGATTCTTATTAGGATTTTGCAAGTTAGCCCTCCATCTTATGGAAAATCTCATTTTAGCCCTCAAACTTCCAAAAATTGTATTTTGACCCCCAAGATTTTGAATATTTCATAAAGACCTCAAAACCTTTCTGATTTTACAATTATGCTCATGATCAAAGTCAACTCTTTACCAAATTTTACGAAAAACGCCCCTACACCTTTTAATGCTCCGTTTAAGCTCTTTTTTCCTCCGTTTAAGCCCGTTTTTCCTCCGTTAAAGCTCTAATCTTTTCCTTTACGCCCTATGATCAAGTTTCGAACCTTCGTTTTATTTTTTTTCTTTTAACGTTCCTTCTTCGAGAGAGATTCTATTTTAATTTACGCATAATTAATGTAATATAAGAATCTAAAAAACCCTCGTTTACATGTGTATGCTTTCGAGTTTAGGAAAGATCTTAAGGCTTAGAATTCAACGTACCATGAGGGATTACCACCGAACAAGGTGGGGGTAACTTCTAATCCCTAATAACTTTACGTTTCTGTATTTAACGCACAATGATGATGAACGAACTCATGCATGTGAGCTTGATGTTAAATGAATTGTTGAACCCTACTTGTTGTGATTATATGATGTGATTGGTGTGTTCATGCATGCATTATGATTATGTTATGAAGGGACGAAAGTCCACATTCATGTGAAGAGACAAAAGTCCACATTCATGCTGAAGGGACGAAAGTCCACATTCATGTTGAAGGGACGAAGGTCTACTTTCATGCTACGGAGGGATCAGTGGTCCGTAAAGTAAGTCGGGGAGTACCCGCACCCTACTGTAGATATGAATGCTATGATTCGGACTGGGTCGTCCGTTAAGGAATTGATTTACGTGCTATGCATTCTATGTGTTGTGTCTAATTACCGAACTTATATATGTTTGATTTGTTTAATTGACATATTTGTATACGTTCGAACATGTTAACTATTTAACAAACTTTAAAACGTGGAAATTACTCCCACGAGTGTATTCAACGCACTCACCCCCACGTGTATTCACACTACAGGAAACAATGAAAGTGGAGAAGCGTAGCGAGAGGGGTGTCATATCAGCTGTGTCATTTTTCCTTTTTTGTCTTTCTGGTTTTGCCCTTTAAACAAAGTTGATCGTTTGTAAAAGTTAAACTATTCTTCTATGTTATGGATACTGATATTTTTTCCGCTGCTATGTTTTCTATGTTTTCTCCCAGCTATGTGCCGAAGATTTTAAATATGTAAAATCGTATCTTTAATTGTTTCCGAGGTTTTTGTTTTAAATGTTGTTTTAAATCATTGTTTCGTCGGTTATCTTTTGTAAATTATAAAATGTACGTTTCTTTTCTCTTTCTTTCTGCACGCCCACAAAGAAAATTATGATATTTTAAGTATGAAAATGGGACGTAACAGAAAATATCTATTTAAGTTTTCAATCAACAATATATTTAAAACACCAAATACATAAAAGATATCAGGTCATTGTCGTAAAAAGAAATTGAAAGAAAACCCAATTGTTTCGAAGAGTCTTAAGATTTATACAATTTACACAGTACTCCACCTAAAAAAATTTTAAAAAGATAAATGGAGCAAAGAACACAAAATAGCCTCTGGTTCTGTTATGCTTGTCAAAACACAGATTGATATGTAAATATTTCTATCACTTTAAAATATGATAATTGTAATAATAATTGTGTTATATTTTTGACACATCAACTACACTTTAATATAATATGTGTTCATAGTGGGTAGGTTAGCGGACCGTGAATTTAAATCTATATTAATTTATATTTTGATCTAATAGATTCTCAATGCCACATTGGTGCTTTTTATTTGATTAGATTTTTTAATTGAATTAACTTTTTATTTTTGTACCAAAACTTCTATACATCTGGTCCACGGATCTAGGGTTTGTGCACTCGGGTCGACCCAGCCGCGCGCATGCGCCACCAAATCCTGCACAAATTCGTCTAAACATGCTCACAAATATCATACATTTTAGTTATATTAGTCATATCTTTACTAATGTTAGTTATATCTTAACATAGGTATGATATTTGTACATAAAAGTATGACTAATATAATATAAATGTATGATTAACATAGTATAAAGGTCAGTGTTTTTTTTAAGTTAAAATATTACACTAAAGTTATGATATTTGGACATAAAAGTATGACTACTATAATTAAATATATAATTAATATAACAAAAATATCAGGACAAAATAAAGATGTGGATCCCAATTAAATTCAGCCCAACCCAATTCAAGTACATGGATTTAAAATCTACACACCAATTCTTATTTTTTGTTATTCATTAATGCTGGTTGGAAATAAAAATGGTAATGCTTTAATATCGGCATATTATGGTTGATTGTTTAAGTAGATAGAGTCATGGACAAAAATATCCGGAAATTTCCCCGATATTTCCCCGATATATCCTTAAAATTCAAGTACCGATATTTCGATATTTTCGATATTTCCGTCGATATTTCCGTAAAATTAAGGTACCGATATTTCTACCGATACCGATATTTTTGTCCTTGGATAGAGTTGATTCGAGTTTGAAAAGTACAAGACCTTATAAATATTGATTTAAGGGGTGGTTGGTTTAAATTTTTCGAAAGCAACGATAACGATATTTATTAAATGTTCTCTATTTATTCTAATAAATATTTTTAGATTTTATCAATTAAAAAAAACTTCAGTTTTGTTTAAATAAAATTAATTTTAGATATTAATATATATGCATATTTTTTTATCTTTAATATTGTTCTCCAGATTTTAAAGTAAAATTTAGAATTTTTTAAACAACTTTCAGTATTTTTTAAAACAAGTTTCAGTTTTTTTTTTTAATTCAGATTAAATGTATTTTACTATTTATTTCAAATATATATAAAATACCCATTATTTTAGGTTTTTGTTATTATTTTTTTATTGTGAAAAATGACAAGACATGTGTTGACATCTAAAAAGGGTAAGAATTGGTTGTTTTAAATTGAAATTAAAAGGCAAGAATTATTATTTCATGTTTGAAGTAATCTTACTATGATATTAATTGAGAAAACAAATATGCATGCTAATAGCCCCCAAAGTGTTTGTGTGGGCTAAGGTTTAAACATTGCAAACTTCCAAAGGATATTGGTAGTGTCTTTGGGCCTTCATATGCCCCACCTTCCAAATAACTTTTCTCTTAGAATGGCCGAACATGTTATCATCTAGCTAACATTCAAATTGTTAAAATTATGATCTAATGTGTAATATAAGATCCAAAATTGGTATGTGCTCATATTTATAATCAATCTTTTGAAGTTACATTGAAAATTAAGTTGTAGAGATACGAGTGATAAAACAAAGAAAAAAAAAAAGAATAATAAAAATATTAAATTAATGTCTCCAAATGATTGAGTCATGGAATGGTTCGAGCCGGGTCAGTGGCGCGTGAAGTTGCATTCACTGACCTTACTTGTAGTAATTATTTACACTGATCTTACGATCAAACAGTTAGATTAATTGTGAAAAATCATATATGTTTAATTAGAAGATAGTTAAAAAATTTGTTTCACAACATTTTGTAGGCAAGATTACTTCGAGATTTTCCTTATTTTGTGTTAATTACATCGAAATTAATACAATAATATTTTAATACAGTAAAACTTCTATAAATTAATATTGTTGGGATTGGGAAAAATTATATATTTATACTACATAACATAATAATGTTATTTGTTCAGAGTTTAGAAAAAATTGTAGCAACCATTATTGAGAATAACGTGGAGGATGACAACGAGGATGATACAATACTTTTGGAACCAGTTATGAGAAAGGAAACACTTATAGCATCCAGAACGCTTCATAATTTTTTGGTGCAATTTGAGAACACAACACCAAAACTATTGGATGGGATAAGAAAAGTTAGAGTTGACATACAAGTAGATTTAAAGTTTAACAAAAAACAATCAACAATAAATTCTTATTTTACTAAATTGTTATAATTAAATTTTTAATTTGAAGAAATTATTAATTTATATATAGGTTTTTGAAAAATTATTCTTATTATCTTATCGAAATTGGTAAATTTTTTAACTGACCCAAGTTGGGATGGAGAAAATTATTATTCTAAAAAATTTATTAATTTATAGAATATTAATTTATAAAGATTTTACTATATTTAAATTTACTTTATTATCTACAACTTGTCAGTTGTCACCCACATACTACGGGAAGACTAAAGTAGGTTAACAAAAGTTCATCTTTTTTATTGTGTTATAGTAAAATGAAGTTTAGAACATTGAAGAGATTTCTCTAGTGTACATTTGTGTATATTAATTTTTATCCATAAAGTCCCTTTAGTTTGAGTTCTCTAATTAATGTCATCAAAGCAAATGGTTAGGCTGATTTAGGTATGGAACATAAGAAACTCCTCAATTTCATGTGGAGCATAAAGAACACAACCAATTTTCCACTCCAACACTACACCAAATAAAGGCAAAACTATTTGCCTTTTATAAAGTAGGACAAAATTCATTTTTCGTCCTTAGGACGTTATTCAATTTTAGTTCTCTTATTTTCCGATCATCAATTTTAGTCCTCCGAAGTCTAGGGTTGTCCAATTTTGGTCCGATTATCCAATTTTGGTACTCCTATCTCGATTTTCCGGTCAAATCCGGGCGAGTGCACAACACTCGCCTCCAATTTCATGAGTTTCAATAGCTGACGCTTATGTGACAGCTATTTTCACATGTGGTATTTCTTTTTGTTTTATTTTCCTAATTAAAATGTCACATCATCCGTCATGTCATTAAAAAATTAAAATATATAAAAAAAAAGTAAAAAAATTAAATTAAAAAAAACAAAAAAAAACACAAACAAAATTAAAAAAAAATTCTTTAATTTTGTTCCTATGTTTTTATATATTTTTTATTTTTTAATTTTTTTATTGCATTTAAATGCAATAAAAAAAAATGAGAAAAAATTTAAAAAAAAGGAACATAATTTAAATTTAAAAAAACAAAACACAAACAAATTAAAACATTTTTTTTGTTTTTTTTCTTTAATTTTGTTTCGTTTTCTATTTTTTTAATTTTTTTATTGCATTTAAATGCAATTAAAAAAATGAGAAAAAATATAAAAAAAGAAACATAATTAAATTTAAAAAAAACACGAACATCATTTTTTTATTTTTTTTTATTTTATTCCTTTTTTATATATTTTTTTTATTTTTTCTCTTTTTTTTTTTTTTAATGCATTTAAATGCAATAAAAAAATTAAAAATATATAAAAATATAGGAACAAAATTAAAGAAAAAAAACAATTTCTTTTAATTTTGTTGGTGTTTTTCTTTTTAGTTTTTTTTTAATTTAATTTTTTTCCTTTTTTATATATTTTAATTTTTTTTATGACGTGGCGAATGATGTGACATTTTAATTAGGAAAATAAAACAAAAGGAAATACCACATGTGAAAATAGCTGCCACATAAGCGCAGCTGTCGGAACTCATAAAATTGGGGGCGAGTGTTGTGCACTCGCTCGGTCAATTGTGCACTCGTTCGGAATTGAGCGGAAAATCGAGATAGGAGGACCAAAATTGGACAACCCTAGACTTAGGGGGACTAAAAGTGATGATCGAAAAACAAGAGAACAAAAATTGGACAACATCCCTAAAGAAGGACGAAAAATAAATTTTGTCCTATTAAAGTATGCCTTAACTAATCTTGGGAGCAAATAGTCTTGCTTAGATTCAATTTTCTGATCAAATACGATCATATTTATTGCATTGGAAAAATTGGAAAAAGAAAGTAACAATCTTGCACAATTTATTGCAAATATTGGGATATAAGATAAGTGGGAGTAGGATTTGATCATTTCTCTTTCCAATATTCATCAAATGAAATATGGCTCCCTTTTTGAAAGAATATTCTCAAATGGAGTGTTTGCAACAAATTAAGAAAAAAATATTTTTTGTATTTAACTTGATATTAAGCCATTTGGAGTGTTTTGAACGAACATATCATTTCACTATTTATAAGTCCTTTAACTATTCAAAAATTACAAAATTAGAATTTTTCTTGACCCACTTAAACCTAAACCATATATAAATGACTTTTCACATGTGTACACATGCAGGATAATGTAAAAAGTGCTGTAAAATAATAAGCTCTAGTTTATACAATTTTTATTACCTCTATTAACAGAAAATATTTATGCTAGCTAGGCTGGTCCCCCTGTTTGCATTTATTGTTCTTTTGAAGAAAAAAAAGTTGACATAATTTGTTCATCACATTTATATATACATATATATGTATCCAAATAAACGTAATTTGTGCTTTTGAAGAAGATATTTTATCAATTAAACTCTTCTTCAAAAAATTCAGAGCTTATTTCTTCCTTTCTCTTTTTAATTTTGATTTTATTTTCTAGAACAAAACAAAATAGCCACATAAAAAACAAAAAATCAACGACAAAGCGACAACGTATGAACCCACAACATGCGAAGATGCAAAACTTGAATAAGAAAGGACGACTAAACATAAGATACAAACATACCAACTACCAAATCTTAGCCCATAATTGAAGTATTGATTTTGATCTCACATCGCCTTATTTATGTGGCTGCTATAGTAGTTGAGCTACAACACCAAGCCCACAAAATTGATGGTGTTCAATCTTTTGTAAAATCGTCTCATGAATCTAATACTGCAAAATTGATCGATCCACACAATACATAAGTCAAGAAATAGAGATTAATTTGGAAAATTGAATTTGGATTGTGGTTCCACGCAACACATAACTCAAAAAATAGAGATTAATTTGGAATATTGAATTTGGATTGTGGGTGTCATCTCACGGAATTATATCAATCAGACAGTCTCATAAACATAAGTTTTTGTGAAATTGATGAAGCTATCAATCAAGACTATCAAGTACAAGTGGTTATGCACTTGGCACATGCATCATCATCTCAATTCTTGGTAGGGCTTGGTAGGGGTCCATCAATAACAAGAATTCATCCAACGAACAAGCGTTCGGATCGAAGGACTCGAAAATGCAATCATTTCCACTCAAATTAGAGCCAATTTCTTAATTTCCCTAAATCCCTAAAAATCAATTCTAAATGAGAGCAAATGAATTTCAAATTCATATCAATCCAAACAACCACCAACGAGTTTGCCTATCTCAAATCTGTCAATCCAAACACATAGAATACCAAAAACATATGGCACAAGATCGCTCTTTCGATTTACCATAAACTTATCATAGAAATAGTATAAAGAGATGTTATATAATTTAAACGATGATATGCAAGCCAAAAAAAGTAACAACTTCATACATATTATGTGCATCTACATATATAGTAGCATCATATTGGTCACTCCCACAGCAAATTCTCCTTAAACAAAGTATGCCTATTTTCTTCATATGTGATCATAAGGTCACAAAATGGAATTTACTTTTACGAAAATAAACAAGTAATTTATTTGACAACAAGACATCGAAGTTTACCTTAACCTAACGAGCATCGGCAGACGTGAAGGAATCGGCAAATCCCGAAGGCTTAGCCGGAATACTCCCTTTGCTGTCCAGACTCGTACCACTCACATATTGGGAATCGGCTTCTTCTTGCCAACCCTTCAACATTTGAGGTAATGGCAATGTCAAGTTGATCCCCGAAAACTGATCGGTCTCCTCATAGGGTTTCCATTTTTCAACTGACTGAACGAGCACGTTTACCGCGTATCCCATGTCGGGCCGATGACTTGGATCCCGTGCCGTGCAATGTCCGGCAAGTTCAGCTATAGAGTAAATGGTGTCGTAAATGTCTTCTTTTGCATCGAGAGAAGGGTCGATGGAAGCAATGAGTGCGTTTTTGTCGGATTTTATCTGCCAAAACCACTCAGCCAAGTACCGGTTTTCCTCCGGGCGTTGTTCATCGAGTGCTACTAATCCCGTCAGAAGCTCCATCAGTACTACTCCGAAGCTGAATACATCAACCTTTGTGGTAATTTTCCCTGTCACTGAAATGGTAGGAAGAACAATTAGGACATGAGACAGAAAAGTAAAACTACAGATGAAATTCTTTTAAGTCTCGATATCGAAATGAACTGTCCTGAAATTTCATCAGAAATTCAGTACAATATCGATAAATGTTGGTATCAGTATCGGTAACTTCACAGTAAACAATGTTAGAAAATCGAGGAAATATTGGTCAAATATCAGTATTGGTAAAAAAAAAAAAATTCTTAAGAAAATAAATAATTTGTTTTGTAGTAAAATTTTATTTTGAATGGCCACCTGTTTTTAAAGAAAAAATGTAATTTGTACCCAGATAGTATTATAATTTACACACTATAATTATAATAAATTGTTTGTATCATTTATCATGAACATATTTTGGCAGTATTTTAAGTTAAATTTTAACAAATGAAAATGTTTGTTATATTAATATTTCCTAAGATCCCATATTAAAATTCCATAATTCTAAATCAATGTCGATATTTCCATCAAATTTGAGAACCAATATTTCTACCATATTTTCAAGCTTGAGTAAAACATGATTATGTAATAAAGTTGCATTTCTTTACCTGCATATTCAGGAGCAAGGTATCCGAAAGTTCCGGCAAGCCTAGTAGCAACGGACCTGTCGCTATCGGGGGCCAATTTAACCAATCCGAAATCCGAAACTTTCGCTCTGAAATCTTCGTCCAGAAGAATGTTAGCCGATTTCAGATCACGGTGTATGAAGCTCTGGTGCGTCAAAGTATGAAGATATTCCAATCCTCGAGCAACGTCTAGAGCAATATTAAGCCTTCTCGTCCATGACAACGGCTCTAAACCTAAACTCCTCCATCGGAAAAGATGCCTACTAAGCGCCCCTTGAGGCATATATTCGTACACCAAAAGCCTCTCGGCTCCTTCAACTGAGTACCCCAAAAGGGAGACAAGATGGCGGTGTCGGACCTTTGAAAGCACTGCGATTTCCGATTGGAATTCGTCCAATTGTTTGTTACAAATGGCGGCAACTATCATTCTCTTAACGGCTATTTTTGTACCGTCTTCTAGCTCTCCTTTGTAAACCACTCCAAAGCCTCCTCGTCCGAGCTCGTTCTCTTGTGCGAAATTGTTGGTGACTTTACGAAGCACTTGAAGGGAAATTAGAAGGTTCCGGGCCTCGATCATCTGACCGTTTTCCAATCTGCCAGCTGTCGTCCTACTCATCATGGAATTAGTTACGGTTTGAACCTCAGAGGCAGAGCCATCCACTAATGCAATCTTCACCATATCACTGTTCTCCGATGAATCTTTAGGATGAACCACAACAGAAGGAGGGTTTCTTTGATCTTTTCTCCTCCTAAAGCAGTAGAGACCCAATAGAACTGCGAAAAGAGTAAAAACGACAGAACCGGCAGCTGAAGCCGCTATGACCATAACTTTAGATTTTGGCGAACTCGTGATGTTTTTTGGTTCATTCACAACAATGGATGAAACGGGACCTGATGCTCGATGATCATGATCACCACCAGATGAAGGATGATTAGGCGGAGATTTTGGACCTGATTCTCGATGATCATGATCACCACCAAATGAAGGATGATTAGGCGGAGATTCTGGACCGTTGATCGGAGGAGGCTCCAGAGGTGGATCCGCAGCTGGTGATGGGGATTTCGTCGGCTTTTTAGCTTCGAATTTTGAATTGCCATCAGTTACCACCTCCACATTGTCTCTGAACCTAGGTAACGGTGGATCGAAATCATTCCCAGATAAGTTCAACAATCTCAGAGATCTCAACTGAGCAAGACTCGGAGGAACCCTGCCATGTAGATTGTTTCCTTCTAAGTGAATATCGAGAAGCGAAGATAGGTTCCCAAGCGAGGGGCTAATCGTGCCATTAAGTCGAAGCTTTTGCAAGTTTATAACAGAAACCTCGCTCCTCGAATTACAAGTAACACCCCACCAAGGCCCTCCACAAGGATCATTTCCTGTCCACTCAGAAGCAAGCCTTTCCGGATAACCCAAACCACAAAGAAAATCCAAAAGAACACTAACTTGAGGAGCACATTGCTCACCGGGATCAGACCGACAGAAAGAATTCGACGCATATGAAACATTTGCAGATTTAAACTTCGGAATTGGTCCCATGAACATATTATTGTTCAAATCCAGTAGTTGGAGATTCATACCAGCCAAGCTCGGGGGAATCAACCCCACGAGGCGATTCCCATTGAGGTTGAGCTCTCTCAACGAACCCAAACGCCCGATATCATCGGGAATCGATCCAGAGAACTGGTTACCGTGTAGCCAAACCGTGGTTAGCCCGACCATGGTCCCGATTATGTCTATAGGACCACTCATACCACCTCCTTCCTGATTATTCAACCACAATATCTGCAACATTGAATCAAGAAAAGTGGATGGTATTTCACCACTCAACCTATTGTACGAGAGTGTCAACGATTCAAGCGAGGGCAGCTGCCCGAAAAAATCGGGCAGGGGTCCGACTAAGTTGCAAGCTGAGCAAGAAAAATTGACCAACTGAGAAGACTCTGCTAGCTCACTAGGGATCATCCATCCACTACTCTGATTAAAGGGGTTACTATCCAAAGCCAAGACACGAATGCTAGTAAGCCCTTGGAAGAAATCGGAAGGGATCGAATCAAATTCGTTGAAATCTAAGTAAGCAAATTGGAGATTGGATAAACCACTGAAAGATGGTAATTTGCCATTGAATTTGTTTCTTTGAAGGCCAACATTTTGAAGTTGTGCCAATTGATTCAAATTCTGGGGCAAAGGGCCCTCTAATCCAAGATTCTGAACCTGAATCTGAGTGACTCTGCCATTAGAGCAGAAGACATGAGGCCATGCAGGGGGCCCACATGGATCATCCCCTCCATTAGGCCATTTCAGAAGCTCTGGGTTTTTCAAACCATTTCTAAAATCTTTCAGAATCTTGAAATCATTTTGGACTGTAAACCCATCAACCCCTCTTCCCAAAAAGTAAATAGACAACCCAACAAAAATGTACATGAATTTTCTTGAATCAACTCCCATTTTCCATTCACTACGTCATAACAGGATTTCCATCAAGCCCACATCAAATTTGCCAAGAAAGATTGCATTTTTGAGTAACAAACAGAGATAATAAGCTCAGAAATCAAGAGAAAAGGGACAAACCTTGTGTTTCTTGGGTGCATGCAAATTCAAGTTTTTTGTGGGACTAAAATGGTAATGGAAAGAATGGGAGCTTTTTCAAAGCAAGAAAAGGACAGGGAGATGCAGAGGTTTTCACTGTTGTTTTCTTGAGGTTTCAATGCTTTGGATTTGGATCAAACCCTAAAGACAATTGCAATTTTGTGATGACTACTACCTCCCTTTCTCTCTCTCTCTCTGCTTCCTTTTCTTCTCTCTCTAGTGTTTATGTCCGTTTTCCACTGTTTCCTTTTCTCTTTTTCTTTTATTTTTTAATTATGTAAAATGTTTTCTTTTATAAATCGAATTGACAGTATTAAATATTTCAATTCCAAGTGTGTGCATTTTCTCCGGTGGGTTTTTTGTAACCGACAAGTAGAGCTGATTGAGCGCAACGGATGATCAAACTATAAACACTGTCTTTGAACGCTAATACTGTCTTAAAACTAATTTAAAGATAATCATTGTCCATTTAATCTTAGAAAATTATAGAATCCGGTAAAAAATTTACCACATTTCATATAAAAGATTTATTTTTTTAACAAAATAATAGTTTTATTATTTTTTTATCACATATCAGAAAATTTTAATAAAATTATCCTTTTGAAAAAAGTAAAAAAATCACCGTGAATTCAAAGAATTACAAAATCATATTACCCATGAAAATCATAGTGTTACACAAAAATCGTGTAATTTAAAAAAACCGTAGGGTTACAGCAAATTCGTGTAAGTCACTTAGGGTATGTTTGGCTTGGGATGTGCCCATCCGAATTTGGGATGGGCAAAATCTCAATCCTTGTTTATTGTGGGATGTGGATAGATTTGTAAATCCTATCTACATCCTACTTTTTTTTACAACTCCCAATAAAAATATTTATTTTTTCTACAATTCTCCAAAAAAACATTTACTTTTTCTAAAATTCTCAATGTGATTGTGATATTTTAACTATAATCCTACCCTATAAAAAATGTACATTTTAATATGCTCATATATATATATTATAAAAATATTTATAATAATGATTTTTTTTCTGAATCAAAAAATTTATATTTTATTATTATAAAAATGTGACTATCAAAATGTGATTATGTGAACATTTTCTAGTATGCTAGTAAATAAAAATAATTATTATTGAAATTATATAAATTCACTTGCACATTTTGATCTTTATATTGTCTTTAATCAAATTATTTATGATTTTTTTTTCATATCGACATGTACCTTGAAGTAATAATATATTAATAATTTGCTAAACAAATATATATATAAAGAATTACTTCTTCTTTTTTGGTGGTGTATGTTTTGAATATAAATTTCACCTAATTTGGTAATGAATATTATTTCATTTAGTAGTTTATAAGCATTATATATATATATATATATATATATATATATTCAAAACTTAGATTCATGAGAAAGGAGTTATAAAAATCATTAATATTAATAGTCACCTAAATGGTTTTTTTCTTTTTTGTATTTTTTTTATCACGACTAGTTTAGCGACAGGTACATCTCTCACCTTAAACAATGTCTCATGTTCGAATCATCCATCCTCAATTGCAACTCAAAAAGAAAAATATTATTATTCCCTTTCTATTTCTTACAAAGTATATATTTAATTTCTGTAACCTTCAAGAAGAATTAGGAAACTTTCCAAAATTACTGCAAAATTTGGATGAAATTAATAAATGTACCTGTTTGTTCGGCGATTATTGAAAGAGTTGAGCTTTTTGTAATAATAATAATAATAATCCCATTCCCATGTCACATTGTCACGGGACCTTCATGTCATCTTTTCTTTCCTTTTTCTCTCCATAATTATACTTTATTTTTCTTTGCTTCACTTTTTTTTCTTCATTTTTTTTTTTTAATTTGTCTAAATTTAATTCTTGATTCAATTATATATTGTTATAATATTTATATTGCCATAAAACAAAGAAATCTTTTCTTTTATAATCTAATACTAGAGTCAATCTATACATAGAATTATTTCTTGATTAGAGAGTATAAATATCTTTTAATCAATATATATATATATATATATATATATATGTGTGTGTATGTATGTATGTATGTATGTATGTGTGTGTGGTTGTCTGTCAGTACTGATAAGAGTATAAAGATGGTTTTACACAACTTAATTCTTAAAAAAAAAAATCATCTCACTTATTAGTTAGTCTGAATAATGTGTGGGAGTAAGTTTGTGAGAGTTTTTTAAATTATTTAAGGTTTTTTTTTTTGGGTTAAAATAGTGAAATTAAGAGTCTATGGTTGATGTTCTTGCCGACAAATTTGATTTTCCCTTTGTGGGTACCAAATGGGACAAGAAAATGATTTTCCATTTTTATTTAATTATTCACACTTCCTACAATAAACATTGCATAGCAAAATCAAGTCTGAAATGGGGTCCTCTCATGCCTACTTTGTTTTTTTTTCCCAAAATTCTCTTGGAAAATGTGGGTTATTTTTTTAATATAAGATTATTGATATTATATTTATTAAATTTGTCTCAATAAAATACAAATATTATATGCATTATGAATTCAATTGCATACACGCGGTTAGTAATTTTATTTTGAACTAGCAGTATACCCGCGCGTTGCGCGTATTGTCATATAACGAAATCATTTTAATATAATAAAATTTATCTTAATGTAATATTAATAATATTATTTTTGAGGTTGAGATTTGTCTAATCACCTTAATTAAATATTTATTAAAGGTATAATATATTTTGAACAATGTTTAGTTAGTAAATATAATATACACATATAATACTTGGAAATATATTGACCCAACAAAAAACCCAACTTTTTAAACCCAAATATGTATAGCCCTTAAATAAGTCATTAACCAAATGAAACTCTAATTTCTTAACATTCCCCTTTATATAAGAGAAAAAAAATCTACCAGCCTCTATCTTCCTCCTCATTTTAGATTTTAGATACAAATACATAGTGTTTTTAATTCTTCTTTTTCTCCCTCTCTCTCAACCCCACGGAATGCTTTTGCACAAGATTTGTAGAATAATTTTTAGATTATATATATATATATATATATATATATATATATATATATATATATATATATATTAGTTGTCTCTCCATAAAATTTCTTTATAATTTTTTTGAGTTATATAATAAATTTTCTTGTAGGTATAAATATGAAGTTTTCGTAATTTTTTACTTTGTTTTGTCTTTTTGTTTCTTTAGTGAGATTTCCTCTTTTTTTTAAATTTTTTAGATTTCATTTTGGGATTTTTTTATCAGTTTAGCCATTTTTTTTCTATTCAAGTTTTCATATGAAATTTGGGATTAAGAGAAGGGTGGAAACTCTTGGATCTATAGTTGTTCAATATAATGGGCACCGTATAGACCAAATTCTTCCAAATTGGCATACTTATTCATCATCTTTGAATCACCAAATTGGCATACTTATTCCACATCTTTGAATCAGTGGTGAAAACTCAAATATAGATTGTTTTCCTAGTCAATAAATAAATAGTACTAATATATATTAGTATCCTTTTTTTTTTTTTTTCTCTTCTCATATCTTCAAAAGAATCATGGTTTGAGGACAATAATCATGTTGTAAATTTCAACATTATACTCTTATTTTGTTTTAAATTTGAACAATATACTCGTTTGAACTCTAATTTAACTGATTTTGTGGAGTTCTCTGATTCATCTAGTGAAAATCCTCATAAAGTCTATTCTTCATCAGAATATAACAATTGAGGATAAACTTAGGCCAACTTTTTGTTGCTGAATTCATTATGAATTTGAGAATGTACATCAATTTCATGATATATATATATATATACACATCGATATCTTGAGTAGGAAGCCAAATCAATGACTTGGGGAGGAAGTTAAAATTCATAAAAAATTAGAAAAATATTTATTACCAATCAACTAATTTTTTATTGGTCAATATGAAGGTGGTATCATAATTTTCTTATCTTGAAATCCCAAAAGTTAGTACACAATAGAGAAAATAAATAATAATAATAATAAGTATTTATACAGTCAATATTATGATGTAACAATTTTTAGCGGGAAAATGACAATACGGTAATTTTTCTCAACTGTCTTGCTATTAGTATAGTATAGATATGTAATTAATGAAGTTTAATTTTGTGAGATTTTCAATAACTAAATTGTCTTTTATCAAGGTAAAATATCTACTTTCATTTTTCCGAGAAAATTAAAAAAAAAAGATATATATATATATATATATATATATATATATATATATATATATATATATATATTTTTTTTTATATATGTCAAACTTATTTGACCATCAACATTTCAATCTTATCCCTTTTATACCGAAATTTTGATTCTGCCCCTAACTAATATATATGGATTCTCAACGAAAATCTTAGTGTGGAACTCAATTATTATAAGCACTCAATTATAAGAGTGAACTATAGTTTATATTGGATTTAGCTATATGTGATACTTACCTACAATTAGCTTTCCACCACTAAACTACTCCAAATATAGTTAACTTATTTGTTATTTGAATGGGATATTAATACTTTAACTTTTCTTTCTCAACTAGCATCTTTAAATAATAATTTCTTATCATTCAATCATTGTTTTGGACAAATGACATAAACCCATTTTCATCCTTTCCTCGATCTAAAAACGGGTCGGGTCATGATTTAAGAGGTGGCTAGCTAAAATGGCATAAATTTATCTAGAGTTTGGCACCATGTAAATTTCAACTTTATTGTGTTAGAAAGTAACTAGACTTCATTTGATTTAATTATACTTAATTAGATATATGTTAAAGCATTAAAATTCGTAACTTTGTTTTCTTTTTTTTTTTTTTACAAGAAAATAATCTGCCAACAATCACTATTAATTAAAAATGTAAACGTAAATCTCATACATATGCTGTAATTCACAAACTCTACATGAATATTAAAACAGTTTGTGTTAAGTCCATAGTAGAAAGCCCATTTTGGCCATTTAATTTGAATACTTATTAAATTAAATCAACATTAGTGGGATCCATTAAATCGGTGCAGCTTGAATCCATTAAAGTTTAAATATGGATGGTGGGTACTTGGTAAATGGATTCTAGTGGAATAGTGGCTAAACAATAGCTAGCTCTTGTGTATATCCTTAAAAATTAAAATTCTGCATTTTAAGATTGTAAAATAGCTAATATATATATATATATATATATATATATATATATATATATATATATATATATATATATATATATATAATGAGTGATGCTTAAAATAAAATTTATTGTTTTCTAAAAAAAAGCTCGTACTTTATTAGCCGTCTAAATCCACCCTATGGTATTTGCAGTTTCACTACGTTATCTTTACTTTATATTACATGTCAAATTTCAGTATTAATTTATACACTTTAATTACTAAGCTATTAGCAAATATGAAAAGGAAAAGAAAAAAAGAAAAACAAATAAAATAAAAAGGTGTATGAGGGTTTGCGTCATTTCATGCAAATTGCAACGCGTGTACTGTGCATGGAACGTGTGTCGACTCTTTAGATAGATAATAAGAAGATATATATGGATGATATATTATTTAGATTTATGAAATTATTCTATTTTTATTTGTAAATATTGAGTTTTAATATCTTTATTTGGATTAAATTTTGGTTATCATAAATTTATTCATAGAGAAATGAGTTTTTATGTTTTGTGTACTTTAAAAGGTGAGATATCGACTTTTAAATGCACAAATTCAATTTGAATGTAAATAAAATTATGTAGTAGTATTTATAAACTAACTAATTAAAAGTACACGCAGTAACCTAATTTTATTACAATAGTACTATGAGACATTGAGACTGAATATTTACTAGGAAAAATACAGAAACAAAATCAAAAGAAAATAGAAGTGCTAAAAAAAAAGAAATTAATCCTCGTCTTTTATCTAGTTCGAGCATTATATTTAATTATATATAGTAATAAATATATTTATGTATATGAAATTATCTCTTAAATATGTTAATTGTAACTAGAAAACAAAGATAAGTCTCATGTGCAATTGTTAGATCCATGTAAATATTAGTCATACATTTATATTTAGGTGTCATAACTTTATTGCAATAGTTTAATTTTAAAAAAAAAATCGATGATCTTTATACTATGTTAGTCATACCTTTATGTTATATTAATTATATTTTTATAGACAAATATCATATATTTATCTAAATTATTAAGGTAAAAATAATATTATTAAATATATGAATAACACTACATAAATATATGACTAATATAGCATAAATGTATGACACCTAGAAACAAGTTTGTGCGAGTGTGTACACAAAAATCTAGGTGCGTGATGGTGCATCAGAGTGCATGGATTTAGGATTCATACACTAAATATATAAAAGTTTTTATGGAAAATAAAATACTTGGCCTTTTGACTCG
Source organism: Scutellaria minor (assembly GCA_954870855.1). Classification (NCBI taxonomy): domain Eukaryota; kingdom Viridiplantae; phylum Streptophyta; class Magnoliopsida; order Lamiales; family Lamiaceae; genus Scutellaria; species Scutellaria minor. Next base: position 11,620,667 of record OX940729.1, read on the forward strand.
GGTCATTTTTACTGTAATTTATGCTTTGACCACTAAATTTTATTGTAAATAGAAATATATATGAGATCAATTTTATAAATAAAGTATAAGATTATATATAATATAAATATAAACAATGTTTATAAATAAGTGTAGCAACTCAATTACAAAAATAAATAACTAAATAAAGCGCAAATACTATAAGATAGTGTGAGCTCATGTGCTTAATGTGATTGAACAAAAACGAATATATATATATATATATATATATATATATATTCAGGTGAGAATTCATAAATAGAAAAGCTTAATTTGGTCTTTAATTTAATTAATATCCACCAATTAAAGTATATAAATTATACATTTGGTTGTCAAATCTAAAATTAATGTTCTAAAACTCGGTCTTGGTAGCCGCCTAGGCAGTGTCTAGATGCTAGGTGACTCCTAACCACACCAATTTTTGCATGTTCGATCACTTTAGGCACTTGGCGACCTTAAGCGGAACAATTCGGCACTAGGCTGTAAATACCTTTTTTTTTTAATTTTTTTTTCTTTCTTTTCCTTTTTTTTACTTTTTCTTTCACTTTTTAACAAAACAATGATATTTTTAAATTCATTATAGACTTCTATTTTTGTTTATAATGAGTAATTAGTTGGCCTGATGCCATTTTTTATAATTAAAATATTCAAATTTATTTCAGAGGGAATGAACTTAATTGGATGTTCGTGTAGATTTAGATACAAATGTAATTTATTCATACTTAATATAAATATAGATCTTCATATTGGGGGATACACGTTATTGATATTGCGTATCTTTTCCCATGTTAATAGGTCTACCACATTAATCTTATTTAGAGAGAGAGATTGGAGCTCCCATAAACCACCCATGAAATTATATTACAATTGTGTAAAAATAACTTTGGACCGTCTAATGGATTTAATTTATTAAATAAGTCAATTCACAGTTATGTCTAACTTTATTAAATATGTTTATAGAAAGTCTCATATTAATTTTTCTATAAATAATATATTCTCTTCTAAATCATCCCAAAGTAAAAGTCCTGCAATTCCCATACTAAAGCTTCTAGCTGCCATCATTAGTAAATTGTCAAAATCATGAAAGCAATGGTTTCATTTTGTTGAGATAAAGCATGTCAAAGTGACATCCCAAATACATGAGATAAAAGATAGAAAAGACAACATAATTAGAAGTTCAACCTTCTATTCAATATTGAGTCGATTTCACTCGATTCAACATCTATTTCTCTACGTTAAATTATCAATTTTAGCTTTTTTAGTGTGATAAATACTGTTTTCTAGCTTAACTACAAAAAACCTTTTTTTCTAACCACGTTGTTTAGTGAACACTAAAATATTCTCTCATTTATAGATGTTACACGTTGTCATACATGTATATATGGATATTATATAGAAACACATACATTCATATGGATATTGTAGCAATTCAGTGGAATATTCCACTAGATGTAGGAAACAAATCTACACTATAATATATATATATATTTATATATAGATGGACTTTAAAGTTGAGAGTTTAGTATGTTAATGTAAATGTTAAAGAGTGTGGATAGATTTGCTTACGTTGAGAGATTGTTAATTACTTTACACTTTGGAATCATATGACTTTGATGGATTTGCAGAATCTATTGCAGAGTGTTTGTGTGTCTCTTAACAAATCTTATTAAGATTAAAATACTCTAAAACTTCAATTAGTGGCTTATGACACCCGAAATAGACAAATCATGAACAACAATTACAGGTAAGAAGTCAAAATCTGCAATTCCTGCTGCTAATTAATGTTATTTTATCTCTAAAACTGATATGGATATATCATTTTTACAAAAATACTTTTTTTGTTACATTCTTAATATTTGTTTTGTTAATCATTTTGGTCAACTATACTCTTCGTCATTTGATGAAATATACGGATTGAGATGATACAATTTGAATTCAGATGATGCAAACTGATATTAAATGAAATGATTTGATTTTGTTGGTAGAGTGATATGACATGAACTCTAATGGTACAAGATATTTTCGGTGGTACGGGTAATGTCCAAAATTAACAAAAATAAATGAAAATTACTAGTTAAATGATCATTGGAAGCTGAAGTATTCTATAAGAATGAAATCCAAAACCTGTGAGAGAAACATCACATCTTCAATACAGATAAGTTTTTACATTATGTAGAAGGCAGAAAATATAGTTTTAATAATCTTTAATCAACAGATAAAAGTGGGAGCATAATTAACATGCAAATAAAGATGACAAAAGTGTAATTATGTATATTCTCTAGTGGTCAAAGAAGCAGTCATTCCTCAAAGTAGCACAAATAAAGTGTAATAATAAGTAGAAAGATCCTCTTGTTTGTAGAAACACTTTTGATTGTATATCTTAGGCATTGATTGTGCCTAAATCATAGGCATGTATCAATTTCATTTTACATAGAAAAATATACAACTTCAAAACCAACTATTTCAAAACTAGTTAGTTTTTTTTTCCTACATGAAATAAACAATTAGTTTATATATTAGTTAACAATCTAAAAATGGGTTAACTTTTTTTTTTTCTTTGTTAAAACGATATCGTTTCACACCACATCAATTGTTGCTGTGTTTTAAGCAGAGCAAAGGGTCCATATCCGACCAAAACGTACTTCATAAGTAAAACCATCTAAGTATTGAAGTAACTTTGTACTTAAGAAGGGGGTGCCAAAACACGTAAACATTAAGATTTTATAGATGCTACACCTGATGGATTGAATGTAGTATGTAAACATTAAGATTTTATAGATGCTACAACTGATGAAGTGAATGTAGTATGTATTCGTCATTTACATGCTTTAACAGACACCCATCCCCATGTGGGCGCGCGTAAGTGGAAAGACATTATACCCAATAGAATCCCAACTATCAAAATAAGCAAATTTTTGAAACACTCTCAACTAGTTAGCAATGCACATAATTTAACCTACTTTAAGAATGGGACGTGCTCTATTTGATACTTCTTTATGGATTCCACGACAACAGTGGTGAAAGCCTCGTCTTCTGGATAATAAGCAATAGGGTCAGATAACAAAGGGGCTGGAAAGTTAAGCACACCTTCAAGCGTTGCATGTAGACAATAAGCCGAATATGTAACATGATATCCACCTTCTTGGACAATCAGTAGTCGCCCTTCACTATGCTTATCAGCCATTCCACGAACCATCTGCCCGATTTTCCTATACCCTTCCATTGTCAAGCATTGCCTTCCGTTCGGATCAAACTGCAATCACAATAACAAACCACCGAACGAACCCAATTCAATTAGATGCCAAAATGAATGTAATAAAGCTTTTCAATCAATCATGCTAAGTTGCAACGGGAGCAAGGCTTGAAACGGCGATCCATAAAAAAACACCAATACTAAGATCTGACCAACTGCCCATCCTACCTCCTCAAGATCCACAAAATGCACATACTCCCTCTGTTTCAAAATAAATCTCATTTTAGGATTTTGCATACAGATTAAGAAGATAATAAGACTAATCTACCCATATTTAAGAATATTTATTATACGTAAATTTCCAATAATCACTTTTAATCTGAGAGTAGTAAATGAGGACAACTCTGGTAAAATGTGAGTAAATGTTTCTTGAAATCCTATTTTGGGACAAAAAAGATGTTTATTGGTTATGGGGACTTGCCTTAATCAATAAAGAAAAGAGCAAAGAATTACGAAGTGCAAATTGTTAAAAATTCATCAGTTTAATTCACGCATGAATCTCATATAGATTTCTAAACTAACTTCAAATATAATTCCAAGTCAACTTACTGCACTAGAGTCTTGGCCAACAACCAGAACTATCATCTGAGGTTCAAATTTCTCGATAGCAGGGATGACCAATTCGGTCATTGCATGTTCATACCCTCGATCTCCAGATCCATTTGGCAAAGGCACGTTCAAATTATAGCCAAACCCTTTCCCTTCACCAAGCTCATCCACAGTTCCGTTTTGTGGATGTGAAGGGCCCCATGATCCATGGTTCATATGAAGAGATATGGTGAGGACTCTATCAGATCGATAGAAACCCTCAGCAGTTCCATTCCCATAATGGACATCGATATCAATGACCGCAACTTTATTAAGACGAGAATCGAGGGCTAATTCCACAGCCAAACCGGCATTGTTAAGAAAGCAATATCCATCCGCTTGTGTAGGCTGAGCATGATGACCAGGGGGACGAACCAACGAGTACGCAATCTTTCCATGCCCATTGAGTATATGTTTCATGGCTGATAAAGTGGTCCCCGCTGCAAGGAGTGCGGCATCCCATGATCCGGGGTTCAAGAAAGTTCCGGGACAAATGATCTTGCCCTGAAGTTTGTCCGCCTCAACTAGCTTGTTTATGTACTCTGAGAAAATTAGAAACGTAAAAAATGTCAGCCATAGAGTTATGTTTATTGATTCATGACTGCATTGATTGAATTCTGCAAATTGATGCAATTATACGCGTCCTTTTATTGATTATGATAATTTATATATTCTTCTAAATGTTTCAAGTCAGTATAGATGCTCTATCTGACTTTTCATTAACAGGGCTTACAAGTCTTTTGTTTGAAGATCAATGCATCATCATACTCAAAAACTTCCAGTCGAGTCTATGGATGGACTTTTCCTTTTTCCATACGACATATCAAATAATTCTATAGTAGAACATTTTTAGTAGTGTGCATACTTCAAAAAGCATTCAAGGGGAGTATATTTCCTACCATAAATAAGATCTCCAACAATTCTCAATATTGAAAAGGATACACACTAAGAAAGAAAGGAACACACAACACACAATAATAGCCTTGTAACAATATTACTCCCTCTGTTTCAAAATAAGTGTGTTCTAGACTCTAAATTTTGTTTCAAATTAAGTGTCGTTTTAGATTTTTATGCAATTTTATTCTCAAATTATCTCTATTAATATTCCTTAGCTGAAGTTTAGGGATTTAACATGATATTCTTTACGGAATTAATTTGATTCTTTTTCCAATTTTGAATCCTAAATTTCTTGATTAGTTAAGGGTGTATTTGTCCAATTTTTGTGTTCCTTAATCTATAACAAAAACTCCAGAACGACACATATTTGATACAGATGGAGTATAAAACAAACCAAGAAGATTTTCATTTGTTCGGTATTATTCAATGGCGAATTCGATCCTCTTTCGGTGCATAAAACACAACACCAGCTTTGATAATTAGCTTACATACAAACTGAGTCATTGAGTCATACTTAATAGCAAACTAATTACTAATTGACTGTGCATAAAGCATAATACAATCTACAAATTTTCTCCCATTTTCTTGTCCTAAATGCAACATAACCAAAATCAAACTCAATCAATTAGCATTTCACAGCACAGTCACTGACCCTAATTCTTGGCAACCATAATTAAAATATATATATATATATATATATATATATATATATATATCATAACTTTCCCAGCTTAACACAAATATTTAACCATTGCTTAATAAAATGCTTATAAACCTTGGGTGTGGAAAGACAGCAACTGAGAGATAAGAGCAGGTGTTCCTTGATGCCAAGAGACAAAGGGGGAAATGGGGCCCCGTTTGAGAATGGAGACCATGTTTCTGACCCGGTCCGAGTTCTCCGGGTGGTTTTCTAAGACATCAAGAAAGCCCGGATCCGAACCCGTGTCGAAGACGCCCCGACCCGTATTGTGACTGAGCATACCCTCGTGCCAGAAAACGTGTATCCGGGCATTCGGGTCCTCAGCCGCCATAGTTGGGTGCTCAAGAAATTGAGACCAAACTGAAGAAGTTATACAGATACTCATGTCTATTCAATTTGGACTTTCCTCTTACAAGTGCAATAATTAAACGGATAAATCCTTGTTTTTAGTCCAAGGAATTCACATTTTGCACGGGCTTTTTTCTTTTTTTTTTTTTCTCAAAATTTATTTATTTTGGGATATTTTATGAGTTTGGTGGCAGGACATTTTAATCAATATTGCAAAAGTTACGGAATATTTTTAAAAACAACAAAAATTATTTAACCTATTTTTTGTTACACATAACTCATTAACCTATGCATATTGTTGCACTTTTGTCTTATCAACTCTCAAATTTCCCAATATATCCTCCATTAAATAAATTCACTAAAACTAAATTAAAATCATTAAATAATTTTTAAAAGAATTTTCTATAGTATTTAAATATTAAAACAAAAATTACAAAAAGTAATTTTAGATAATAATATCTTTCTCTGAAAAAAAGAACATTTTCTCACAATATTAGACTTTTCTATTTTTATTCAAAATATTAAAACTAATTCGTTTTAAAGAAAATTTTATTCAAATATTAAAATCAAAATAAAAGTTTTAAAAACCCATAACCCACCGAAACACCCAAATCAAACATTTCTAAAATTAACTAGTTGATGATAAGAAAAGACATAAAATTTGTAAAAATACGAAACCTCACCCAAGATGAAAACAAAATATATAATTTAACTAACATGATCCCTATTGTTGCTTTGATTTAACTAATTTATCTACAAATTTTACATTTTTCTTCTCATGCTCTCAAACAAAATAGAGTATATTAACTTCTTTTTTTTTTAAATAAAGGAGAATCAATATATTTCACTCTTACCTTCCACGGTCACTCGAATCCATGACGTATGACTTTTTACCACTGGACTAGTCAATTATATTAACTACTTTTAAGACTGTTAATTCTATACATAGGTTATCAAGCAACCAAATTAGAGGCAAACTATTTGTTTCTAAGGATATATTTTTTAATTATTTGTGCATATCAAGCAACTAAATTAAAGGCAACTATTTGTTACTTATTAGGATTTCTTTTTAAAACTATTTGTGCACGTCAAAAGGTGTTGAATCTATCATCGGAAGAATAATCTAGACAAAACTACAAAACCTTCGCACAATCATGCGAAGGTTGCATTTATAGCAGAAAAAACATATTTATAGCTATAAAAAATATACTTGAAATATATTGTAAAAAACATACTTATAATTGAAAAACACATATTTATACTTGTAAAAGATATACTTGAATCCCATCGTATATGAAGTCTCACAAGAGACCGACTCAAACTGAGGATACATTCTTAACAAGTCAAACTTTCAATAAAGAAAAGCAAATTACGAAAGGTTTTCATAATACATGTTGGAAATTGGTTCTAAAAGGTTAATGCTGACCATTTTGGGTCAATTTTTACTTGGTGTTTTATTGATTAAACTGAAAAAACAAATTTATATATAATTGGAATCCACATTCTAACTAGACAACTTTAATGTATTTACTTCTCAAATCTGATTTTGAATAATTGAGAAATTAATGTTTAAAGTTGACAACTTAGATATGTAAAATAAATTGAAGAGTGGTGGAATATAAAAAAATATATCCCTGTTAAGATATGGGCCTAATATTTGGGCCACACTCTGGTAGCCCAATGCAGCACATGGAGAAGCCCAAGCCCACTTCTCTTAAGTTGTTGTTTGATCTGATCCGCTTCTCTCCCTTATAACCTAACCCTTCACTCTCTCTCCTCACAGCGGCGCCTCTCATCTCTCTCCCTCCCCTATGATTCTGTATCCCGATGATCTCGTTGTGGTTAGCTCCGTTTTCCTTATTCAGCACCTTCTCTTGGTGCTATATAATGGGGGAATCAGAGAGAGGTTTTACACGCTCAAGCCTTCATCTAACCTTTCTCCATCTAAAACTAAGTGTTCTTCTCTGTGTGAGTTTTTGGAGAGATTGTCTGGAGCTTGGTTGTCTTCTTTGTGTGCGAGGCTTGGTGCTACTGCTGGTTTTTGGGTGGTTTGGACACTGTGTGTAAACAGAGCCTTGTGTGGGGACTGAGCCAGTTGACTACGAACAACAGACCTTTGTGTTCTTCTTGAAGTTCCTGGTGATTTTGTTCCTTCCTTTTCCTTTTTGTTTTCTATCTGATTTGTAATAGTTGGTTAGTTTATGTACTCTGGATCCTAACCCTATAGTGGTATCAGAAGAACGATTTATATAAACCAATTATCCAACCATTCCTTTGAATTTTTGGGCTATCTTTCAAGCGTGCGAATGAACCCTTCCGTGGTACGGAGTCAAATTCTAGAAAATTCATTTCTAATCAATAATGCTATTAAGAGGTTCGATACCCGTGTTCCAATTATTCCTCTGATTGCGTCATTGGCTAAAGCGAAATTTTGTAACGTATTGGGACATCCCATTAGTAAGCCGATTCGGGCTGATTTATCAGATTCTAATATTATTGACCGACTTGGGCGTATATGCAGAAATCTTTCTCATTATCATAGCGGATCTTCCAAAAAAAAAGTTTGTATCGAATAAAGTATATACTTCGACTTTCTTGCGCTAGAACTTTGGCTCGAAAACACAAAAGTACTGTACGTGCTTTTTTGAAAAGATTGGGCTCGGAATTGTTGGAAGAATTTCTTATGTCGGAAGAAGACGTTCTTTTTTTGACCTTCCAAAAAACCTCTTCCACTTTGCGAGCAGTATATAGAAGTCGGGTTTGGTATTTGGATATGATTTCTATCAACGATCTAGCGAATCATAAAGAAAAATTCTGAGATCTTGGAAATATACATTTTTCCTAAATAAAATGTATGGAGAGATAAAAAGATCAAAACGGGGATTTCCACTAGTCTGAAATGTTGATGTAGTATGTAATAAGGGTTAAATCAACTGAGCTTTCAACTTTAGAAAGTATTTCTAAGAAAGGAAATGATGTATACATAGGGAAAGTTGTGTGCAATGAAAAATGCAAGCACGGCTTGGGGAGGGGTTTTTCTTTATTTAATTAACATAACAAAGAAATTATCTACTCCATCCGACCGGTTCCGGGTTCGAATCCCGGGCAACCCACTGTCACAATTGATACGGTTTGATTCCTGAACTCAATTAGTAGTACTTCTAGAGCCCACTTCTTCCCCACACTACGAGTGAAAGGGAAAATGTAAAGACTACCATTAAGGCAGCCCAAGCGAGACTTACTATATCCATATGCATTATGTCCCCTATCTCTCTAAATATGAACAAATTTTTCCATTATTCCTCACTAATAATAGTGGAATCAGTGGCGCAGAGTCAAAAAGGGGTTCTGGTTCTGACCGAACACTATTGAGAAACCAATCCAAAAAATTGATTATGATTTTGAATCAGGAAAGATTAAACACAAGCAAAATAAATCCATCGGGACTGACGGGGCTCGAACCCGCAGCTTCCGCCTTGACAGGGCGGTGCTCTGACCGATTGAACTACAATCCATAGTAACAAATGGGAACGTGTAGAAAATGTAGGAATAATAAGGCCTATTCTTTTTTTTGTTTTGTTGACCTTACTAAGTAAAAACAGAAGGGGAGAAATCACTAAAAACGAGAAATCACTATCTATTACAGACCTCTATTTCCCCATTTGATCTAATCCGCACCCCCTTTCCCGATTATCCCTGTGAAACAGGGGGCTTGCGTGGGGGTTGCCGAAAAGAAAACATTTCTTTTTTACCCATTTTCTAGAAAAGTCAATTATTCCTCCAATCGAATATTGATTGGATACCCGAGCACTCAGAGATTCTCGCGAGTCCGTCTTATATAAAGCAATTTCCGCTTGTCCCCCCAAAAAACTATTAAACTATTAATTGAATTTCCTACCAGGCTCTACAATCTGATTCAAGATCCAGTTATTAGACACCCCCTTAGTAATAGAAGGGATATGCTTCTACCGGGGAGGCATTCTGCGAGTTATATCAGCAGAACAGAAAAGAAGAAGAGATCTCGAGTTTTTTGGTGATCAGGTGACACCCGGATTTGAACTGGGGAAAAAGGATTTGCAGTCCCCCGCCTTACCACTCGGCCATGTCGCCAAAATGATACAAAATAGGTGAAACTTTTCCCGGATTACTGAATTTTTCTTGTACTTGCATTTTAACTTCTGTTTTCCTTAATCCTTTTCTTTCCTAAAAGAAAAACCCCTTTTGGTTGGATTTGATCCAACCCTTCAATTGATTGTATAGTATCTGAAAATACACATTTCTATTTGAAATAGATCAAAGAAACGAATAAAGAAATCTATTTTTTTTCATGAGATGTATAAAGATGAGATGTATAAAAAAATGATGTAAGTGAAGATTTGAATCTTTCTGATTACGAAAAGAAAAATCGAAAAAAATAGGGAGGGGTTTTCGTATCTATCAGATAGACTGAAGAATTGTGACTGTTATAGATATTCTATAATATAGAATATCTATAATTTCAGTTTAAATAATTTAAGAATTACAAATATTTTTCACAAAAACCAAAAAAATTTCTTGTCATTGAAATAGAATAATATATACCATATAAGCTAAACATTTCCTCATTTTATATGATTATATTATATGATTGATATGCATTTGGTTTAACATGGGGTTGAGTAATATCGACTCTTGTCATAATCATAAAGTGAATAAAAGGGATAGGATAAATCACCCCTGCCTCAATTGTTAGATCGATTTCCAACTTTTCATTAGAGTCAAACACGAAATACCTAAATCAAAAATCAATCAAAAATCAAATAAGATTCAAAGAAAAAACATTGGCTCCATAACACATTTCTATATAATATGGAACTTGATCGTTTGTTAATGAAATTAGAAGTGTGTGGGGGCGATCCGGAGTTTGGCTTGGTGGTTTCAGGTATCCCGGCTTTTACCCTTCTCTTTCTTTTTTGGTAAGATCCTGTGAGATCTCTTTGTGAGTCTGTTGGGTTTTTCTTGTTGGTATAAGTCTAGGGTTCTCTGTGCAATCCTTGTTCTTGACCTATTCTGTGTGTTCTCTTTCCGCTGCATATCTCTATCTCTGGTCCCCTGATACACTCACCTTGTCCGGTCCACTTAGTGACCCTGGAATCTGGGCTGAGAGGGTTGACCTGTGACTCTGTGTGATCTCTGTGATTCTCTTCACTTTGTGTGATTACTATACTCTCTGTGTTGCCTCTTCTCTGTGTGTTCTCTCTATTCTGACATCATGAACGCTCTATCTGTTGCTCCTTTTGATGGTAAGGGAGATTTTTCTATCTGGCAACAAAAGATGAAGGGTATTCTTGTTCAACAAATATGCTTTAAGGTTATAACTCAAAAATATGCTGAAAAGACCTCTGAAGAAACTATCTGTGATCTTGATGAACTTACATATTCCCTTATTATTTTGAATCTTTCTGACTTTGTGATTAGAAAGCTAGGGAAGCATGATTCTGCTGGTTCTCTGTGGAATAAATTGGAGGAATTTTATACTGAAACTTCTTTGCCTTCTAAAATGTTCTTATTGGAGAAATTCTTCAGATTTAAACTTGATATGCATAAAGACATTGATGAAAATCTTGATGTGTTCAATAAACTGGTTCACGATATTAAGTTAACTGGAGATAAGAACATTGATGATTATACACCTATTGTGCTCTTGAATGCTATACCTGATTCATATAGTGATGTAAAATCAGCTATAAAATATGGCAGAGATAAAGTAACTCTTGACACTGTTATTAATGGCTTAAAGAGTAAGGAGTTGGATTTGAAAAACAGTAGAGGACATAGGTCTATGGGTGATGTTAATCATGTGAGAGGTAAACCTAGGAACAACCCTCAAACTAAGCAACCTCCTAAAACTCAGAACAAGCCAAACCAGAATCCAAACCAAAACCAGAACACTCATCAGAACCAAAATCAAAATCAGAATAAGGAAGGGTTCAAACCAAGGCCTAATAACAGGAAGTGCTATAACTGTGGAAAACCAGGACACTATGCTAATAGATGCACTGAACCTAAGAGAGAGAGACCTAATAATCAACCAAATCAAGCTAATAATGTTGCTGATAATATGGGTGATGTTTTTATGATCTCTGATGCTGATTCTGTAAATTCTGTTCTTGATACTGATAAAATCTGGTTATTAGATTCTGCATGCACCAATCACATGACACCTCACATGAATATGTTCTCATCCTATGTGGAATTGAAAAATGGATCTGTTTCTATGGCTGATAGTAGTCAAAGTCATGTGCTTGGTATTGGAACTGTGAATTTAAAGTTTGATGATGGCTATGTGCTAAATTTGAAGAATGTAAGACATGTTCCTAAGTTATGCAGTAATTTAATGTCATGTGCTGCTCTGGAAGATTCAGGTTTTAAAGGGGAATGGGGAAATGGAAAAATGAATATGTTAAAGGATGGATCAGTGATGTTTAATGCAAAAAGAACCCATAACATGTATGTTGCCTGTGCTGAGCCTGTGATGCATGTGAATTCTGTCCAAAACATTACATCTGATCTGTGGCATAAAGGACTTAGACATATAAGCAACAAGGGTTTGGGAATATTGTATAAAAATAATTACCTATGTGGTGATACTATCACTGATGTGCCTATGTGTGATTCTTGTATTATGGGTAAGCAACCCAAACTGAAATTTCCTGAATCCCCATCCCCTAATAACTCAAAGTGCTCTATGATTCTTGAATATATGCATGCTGATGTTTGGGGCCCTGCACCAAATCCTACACCTAGTGGGAATAGATATTTTCTGTCTGTTATAGATGACTTTTCTAGGAAAGTGTTTGTATTCCTGCTTAAGCAAAAATCTGATGTGATTGATAAATTCAAAACATGGAAAATCCTTATTGAGAACCAAACTGGAAAAAGAATAAAAATACTAAGAACTGACAATGGAACTGAGTTCTGTAATCATGAGTTTGATGTTTTGTGTGCTAAATCTGGTATTAAAAGACACAGAACTGTTGTGCACACACCTCAACAAAATGGCATTGCTGAAAGGATGAATAGAACTCTTCTTGATAAAGTGAGATCCATGCTAATTACATCGGGTATGCCTAAAGTGTTTTGGGGAGAAGCTATCCTAACTGTTGCATACCTTATTAATAGATGCCCTTCTGTGCCTCTTAATGGTAATTTACCTGAATCTGTGTGGAATGGTAAACCTGTGGATCTATCTAACCTGAGAGTTTTTGGTTGTACTGCTTATGTGCATAATAATTCTGATAAACTTGAACCAAGATCTGTTAAAGGTGTGTTCCTTGGATATCCTGATGGTGTTAAAGGTTATAGATGCTGGATTAAAGATGAACATGGTTTTAAAACCATAATAAGCAGGAATGTTGTGTTTAATGAATCTGAATTTCCTTGTTTACCTGCACCTGCTCTTATCATTCCTGATGTTGCTCCAAATGAGGTGGAGCCCTCTTATACTGATCATGATTATTCCCCTGAGAAATCTCCTAAGCATGATTATGTGCCCCAATCTGAAAATCTAAGTGAATATCTGCTTGCTAGGGACAAAACTAGGAGGAACATCAGGAAACCACAACATCTTAATGATTTTGATCTTGCATCCTTTGTGTTTAATGTGTTTGAAAGCCTTGATGGAAATGAACCCAAAACATATAAACAAGTTATACAATCTGTAGAATTTGCAAAATGGATAAAAGCTATGGATGATGAGATGAAATCTTTGCATGTTAATAAAACTTGGACTCTTATGCCCAAACCTATTAATTCATCTATTGTTGACTGTAAATGGCTTTTTAAAATCAAGCATGAAACTAATTCAGTAAGATATAAGACAAGACTTGTTGCAAAAGGCTTTACACAAAAGGAAGGTGTTGATTACAGTGACATATTTGCTCCTGTTGTTAAGTTTACTACTGTGAGAATTTTGCTTGTCTTAACTGCTCACCATAACTGGGAATTAAAGCAGATGGATGTTAAAACTGTCTTCTTGCATGGAGACCTTGATAAACAGATATACATGAAACAACCTAAAGGTTTTGTGGATAAAAAGTGTCCTGATTATGTGTGTCTGTTAAAGAAATCTTTATATGGTCTTAAACAATCTCCCAGACAGTGGAATAAGAAATTTGATGCTTGTATGTTATCTCTCAAGTTTAAAAGAAGCTCTTATGATCCATGCCTATATTTTAAGGAAGATAATCAAAACCCTGTGTTCTTAGTGATTTATGTTGATGACATGCTCTTGGCCAGCCTATCTATAAGTGCTATTGATCATGTATCTAAATGTCTAAGTGATAATTATGATATGAAGCTTCTTGGTGATGCTAAAAGGATTCTAGGTATGGATATTTCCAGAGATAGAAACTCTGGTTTTTTGCTTCTTAACCAACACCAGTATGTGCAAAAAGTACTTGAAAAATTCTCTATGCTTGATGCTAAGCCTGTATCTATGCCTCTTGCTGCTCATTTCTTGCTAAGTAGAGATTAGTCTCCCAAGACTGATCTTGAAACATCTGATATGTCCTCTGTGCCTTATGCTAGTGCCATATGATCTGTTATGTATCTCATGGTAAGTTCTAGACCTGATATTGCTTATGCTGTGAGTTGCTTGAGCAGATTCATGTCCAATCCAGGTTTGCCTCATTGGGAGGCTGTAAAATGGCTCATAAGATACTTGAAAGGAACTGCAAAAATTGGGATTCATTTTGGTAAAACTGGGAAAGATATAAACTTGTGTGGTTATGTGGACTCAAACTTTGCTAATGATAAGGATAATAGAAAATCCACTACTTCCTATGTTTTTACTTTGTGTGATGCTCCTATAAGCTGGAAATCCCAACTACAAAGTATTGTGGCTTTATCAACCACTGAATCTGAATACATTGTTGCTATAGAGGCTATAAAGAAGCCATATGGCTCAAGGGCCTCTTGTCTGAAATTGTTTCTTTGAAGGGAAAAGTGGTTGTGTACTCAGACAGCCAATCTGGGATACAGCTATGTAAAAACCCTGTCTTCCATGATAGAACTAAACACATTGATGTGAAGTTCCATTTTATAAGGGACATTGTTGAAAATGGAGAAATCGACTTGCAAAAGATCCCTTCTGAATTCAACTCTGCAGACATGGGAACAAAAGTACTCCCAACTGAGAAATTCAGAGCTTGCATGAAGACTCTGAATCTGTCCCCTATCCCTTAATCTTTCCCTGGTTACAAGCTTTCTCCGTGATTGCTTTTTTTTTCCTGCTTTGTGTTTGTTATCTCTCACATATCTGCCTTTTATCTTTGTGAACTGCAGATGAGAGAAATCTAGGTAATGATGACCCCACGGCACCTATGGAAGTTCACCAGATCACCCAAAGATTGGCCCAAGGTGGAGAGTGTTAAGATATGAGCCTAATATTTGGGCCACACTCTGGCAGCCCAATGCAGCACATGGAGAAGCCCAAGCCCACTTCTCTTAAGTTGTTGTTTGATCTGATCCGCTCCTCTCCCTCATAACCTAACCCTTCACTCTCTCTCCTCACAGCGGCGCCTCTCATCTTTCTCCCTCCCCTCTGATTCTGTATCCCGATGATCTCACCGTGGTTAGCTCCATTTTCCTTATTCAGCACCTCCTCTTGGTGCTATATAATGGGGGAATCAGAGAGAGGTTTTACACGGAACAATCTCAAGCCTTCATCTAACCTTTCTCCATCTAAAACTAAGTGTTCTTCTCTGTGTGAGTTTTTGGAGAGATTGTTTAGAGCTTGGTTGTCTTCTTTGTGTGCGAGGCTTGGTGCTACTGCTGGTTTTTGGGTGGTTTGGACACTGTGTGTGAACAGAGCCTTGTGTGGGGACTGAGCCAGTTGACTACGAACAACAGACCTTTGTGTTCTTCTTGAAGTTCCTGGTGATTTTGTTCCTTCCTTTTCCTTTTTGTTTTCTATTTGATCTGTAATAGTTGGTTAGTTTATGTACTCTGGATCCTAACCCTACAATCCCACATTAATATATATATATATATATATATATTTCATCTTATTAGTAGGAGCATCATACTAAAGAGTAATCGTGTGAGCTCCTCCTATATGGTGCATCCTAGTGGTGTTTTAAATGGCCTCTTTGAAGTTTTGTAGTTGAATCAAGTGGTTCAGTTAGCGTGGCTCAATGAGGTGGTTTAGGTTGCCCGATAGTGTAAACCTACCATGACTAGAACCAATGAGGTGCTAAGAGGCTAAAAAAAGTGAGTTCAAATAAACTTGATGTGAGTCAAATCAAAGGGGTACGAACAGTTTGAACCAAATTCAATTATTTCATTCATTTCACTATCTCGCCTTTCCATCTTAAAAAAATTCAAATATCATTTTCATTAGTCGAAAAACTTTTGGAATTACTGTGTTGAGATCCTTATAAGTTAGATCATTGTATCTTGGGAACATTTAACATTGAGTATGAGACATGAATTTCCATCTTATAGAGAAAATGTCAAAGTGTGTATTATTACCTCAACTTTTCATGTTTTATTTATTGAGATATTTTCAAGTACACTACATACACTTGGGTATATTTGTTTCGAGTTTCACAAGTCAGGATTTGAGATTTTAAAATCTCAAATCCTTGTTTGTTTACGGACTTACGTTAATGATTATGAAATCTACCAAAAACCTACTTTATTTAAAAAAAAAAACATTATAGTTAACCCTATACTCTTCTATTACATCAAATAATAATATAATATTATATTTACTAACTTTTCCAGCATTGATTTGACATCTACAGTAATAATCATACCCTATAAAGTCTCATAACAAACACATATTTTAACTATTTACCTTTATTTACAAATCCTAGGATTTCAAAATCGGATTTCTCCAATCCTACATAATCTCCAAACAAACATACCCTTAAGATGCCAACAAAAATTCTCATAACATTGAAAATGAAGTTTTCATTCTTTACATGCCAAACCATGAACTAGTAATTGCATTTTATTAAGAAAATTAAAAATTCTATGCCAAACCATGAATTAGTAATTGCATTTAATTAAGAAAAAAAAAATTCTCAATTGTGTTCATCTTTCCATTTTTGTAATGGATAGAATTGCAATCATACCTTATTTCATGGTAGAACTTGGTGGATAACAACTCAGCAAACACAATCTCAGCCAATTTTCCTTTGCTTTTATAACTAATTAACTAGTCGATCGTTTACGTTTCCATACAAATAGTGTGGGTGAATTGTATATAATTAGGTCCACTTATATTAGTGTAATAATTAGTTATGCATGAGCATAATTAGTTATGTAGATAAGTTGACTCTGTCATGACGCAACAATATTGTCCTTCAATTTTCTCACTTTAACTAATTTTTGCCAACTTGTTAAATTGTTTTTTCGTCTAACCTTTCTAGACTAGATAAAAAATTTGGTAATGAAAGCACAAGTACAATAAAAGAAAAACTCACCAGATGTTCGAGCAAACTATCTTGTTGCCTAATCTGGAATAGACAATATATAGATTTTTCATCATCTTATATACATATTTGTAAGTATCTAATAACGTAAGGATTTACCAGTGGTGGCGTCTCGTGTGAGAAAATGATCTTTATTTCACCGTATTTTTTTATTTTTATTTAAAATTAAAATATTAAAAACTAAAATATAGAATACGATTTTAGTTGAAACTCTTACATTTTCCACATTAACTACATTTTTGTTAGTTTTTTATTCTCTTTTTATTTTATTTTTTTCTATTTTATTTGAAATAGAGGGACCGGGTGAGACAACGAGAGCGAGGGAGGGTCTCGCATTTGAAATTGGACACTGGGGTGGTGGCATCCCGTGGTTTTTTTCTATTTTATATATGTCATTATAAGATGTATATAAGATGCTTACAAAAAGTTTGATGGTAACATGATTTATTTTATATCGTCTAAATTGATCAAATAATTAATAGTCTCGATCGTTCTCTACTAGTTAGTAAATAGATCTTTGACATTCTTAAATTGTTTCATTTTATGTGTTATATATTTTAGATGATTTGTCATTATTTGCTACACTATATACAGATGATCATGAGTGACATATTCTGCAAATGCTATTTATAGATGACATTTGAAATAATTTGTCATTTCATTTTAAATTAAAAAAACGAATTAATGTGCTAAATTAATAGTCTCAATGGCAGCTCCATCAATAGCAATACTAATTTGTGGATCAGTGACGTTATTCTTCTTTGCTAATTCTCCTTCTTCAACCACAGTATTTGATTCCATGCACTTGAAATTTGCAAGAGAACTAAGCTCATCAATAGCATTTGCAATTTCTTCAACACATGTAACTGTATCACTCAGCAGGGATGCAACTGCAGCAACTGGTATTACTTCCAAAATGCTGGTGTTTTCTTCCCACGAACCCGATTTTAGTATAGAATGCAGATTCTTTGACGCGATTTTGAGGTTGGATTCATGCGAATTGGGATAAGTAATTGGCCGAGTCATTGTTTCAACTGCCCATGCAAGCTCTTTCAGTGTTTTTCCACATTCTGAACTCATTCTTGCAATTATGCATTGGATTTCTTGGGGTGCCTTGTAAGAGGATCCAATTATATTTATTAGTTCTAAAACATGATATTTTAATTAAAACCGCCAAAATATTTTTTCTTTTACAAGTGACTTAAAAATAAGGGTTAAAATAATTTTAAAAAAAAATTGAAGTATGATCAATTTTTAATTTACATCTTGTTTTCTTTATCCGGTTGCTACCCAAATTTTAAGAGTTTCTCAAATTGAAACCTAAACTCATTTTACAATCAAAAGCAAAACATGTGACTTGCATGCCCTAATTATAATGGTGAACTAGTCTTTTAAATTATTTAAATATGATTAGGGCCATATCCATGCAAGTCAAATGTTTTTCTTTTAGCTAGAAACATGAGTTTAGGTTGCATTTTGAAAAACTTTCTTGAATTTAGAGATGCAGTTGAATAACAAAAAGGTTAGATTGCAAATTGAAATACAATCACACCTCAATTTTTTTTTTTATATACATTAACCCTAGAAAGAATAACATTTGCTTGGATAAAAACATATAATTATTACATGAGTATTAATATAGTTATAGTGTATGATCTCTTTGGTGTTTATGTGTGATTTGTAACATACTTGAGTGTTGGAATTTAGGTAGGAGTTGAGTACTACAATCCTACAAGCACATTGCCTTGTCAAAGCTGCAATCTTCAAGTATTGTTTCCATGGATGTCGATACATGAATCCACCATGACCCGGTTCCCATCTCGCGAAATTTGCCTGGAAAACGAATTAAACAACATGCTCATTTTGTTTACAGTGTTGAGCGCATAATTTGCATTGCAATATGCTCCATAATATATTAAAAAAAAAAAACTAAACGTAGATTTTTTCTATACATTATTACGAACACGTTTCACCCACCAAGACGTCTTCACTGCTTTTCGAATCAAGAATTGTGTTTAACCCAACGATAAGAGATTTACGATTCTCTAACAACTCGGATGTTTTAAAACACTCATCTCCAAACCCTGCAAAAACATAGTATTCATCCATAATGTAATAACAATAATAATGTTGATTCTTATATCTCAATATACTAGTTAGTATATATGTATATATATTTACCTTCCAAGAAATTTCCAAGTTTTTGTATGTTCTTAGCAACAAGGTTATGAAGATCTTCACCAGCCCAAACAGGATACACAAAAATGGATACAATGACACAAGTTGATGCTCCAATGAGTATAGTAGAAACCCTCTGCTGAGCCAACTCGACTACTTCATGTGTCCTTAAACCCGATATAGAAACGAGAGAGAATGTCATGATGAATACAAGCATCCCGTAATCATATCTAGCCTTCACCGTTGGGAAGAAACGTATAAATGTCGTTGCAACAGCTGCATTACAACGTTACATACATACATCAATCATTGATCAAAGTAGTAGTCATGAAGTTAATAATTGTAACAATTTATTCAATCAAAAAAAAAAAAAATCAGACAACCTTGCAAAAAGACAAACAATCCAATGAATATAGGTTCACATGTTTTTCCTGTATCAGTAGCTAAGTGATGTGCTCCGAGGCCTAGTGCACCAGCTACTATCGTCGCCAATCCTCTGTTCAGCGCTTTTCCAAGTGTTGCACCTGCAACAATTATCGACTCAATTTTGTTACATTTTGTCACATTAATTAATTGTTACATATATATATAGGTAGACAACTTACCAACTGAGAATTCGAAAACAACGACTACAGTGATGACAGCCCACATAGCAGAGACCCCGAAGCTGCTGTACAAAGGCTGAAAATAGTAGAACAATGAGACGAGGGTTAGAGCGAGTCCAACTTTAAGTGAATGGATCAATCTTCTTGGATCATCCAATGCAATCTTTTTACTTAGCATTGCAATTTCTTCCAATCTACGAACTGCCTTTCTCAGAAAAACGGGTAATTTCCCCGTATTTTCTGCCTTAATCTCCATTGTCTAATTAATGTGTGTGTGTGTATATATATATATATTATTAGGCTATATATAACTATAACAAAATATTTAAGTTTGTCACAAGCTGCACGAGTACTGCACTTCATAAAATGAGTTTATATAAGGAGAGGGTGCATCACATGGATGTCACAAAGAACATATTCTATAAATTTTTAACATGAATTATTTTTTTATTTTTTATGTTTTTTGTACTTGAGAATGTACAAGGAAAGTTGAATAATAAAGAAGAGGCTGAGATTGGAAGATGAGACAAGTGGGGTTCTAAATTGGATGGTTTATCTGTTATCCACTGAAACATCTCAATAAAGGTAAAATGGGGGATTACAAGTTGCAATTTGACGGTGGTTTTGTTGTGGTAAAGATAGTTTTGTACTAAGAAAAGTAAGTTGTTTTTGGCCAATACCATCCTTTGATAATTCTATATCTCAACAAGCTAGCTAGTTTGATATGTTAGTGTTTATATGAACTGTTGCGCATATCCATGTGCTTGAAAAATCTATCATGGATTCCATGAATATTGTTTCAGAGTGCTTGAATATCTTGCCATAAAATGAAGTGAGGTTTCATCTTTATTTGCCAACTTGTACGTAGAAGCTAGATCGATTGTCTTCTTTGAGGATTGTGCTATAAGCTGATTCGAATCCTCTATTGCGAGTGTTGCAAATGCGTTCATCAGTGTTCGTTTGTTAACCTTAACGCAACGATAAGAAAATTCGTTCTCATGAAGTGTTTGCAACTAGCTCATTTAATGTTGGTTGATTATTTAATCCCTTATTTTTGGACCTATTATAATATTGGAAAAAAAAAAAAAAAACTCTCTTTTAGAGCTCCAAATAAGGACAATTAATAATTTTTCAATTGTCGTGATCAAAATTCAAAAGACAAAATTAGACTGAATTTTCAAGTTTAGGGTGAAGAAGGGCACTAGATATGTTTTAAACATTGGTGGTCATGTGCTTTATTTGAGCCAATTAACGAGTTTGGGTAATCATTAATATGAAGATAATTGAAAGGTTAATATCCTAATTTTTTAAGCCCGAACCCATATATGTTTTAATGTTTCTTTACAGAAAATACGCGAACTATAGCAACATTTGCAATTAAATCAGTTGAAGTTTAAATTTTTTTGCAATCTAGTAACAAATTTCAATAAATAAAAAAAATCAATTAGATTTATCAGATGACTTTTTCCAATAACTTTTATTGACTTGGTTGTTGGAACTATTACAATAAACGATTAGTTAGTCATATCAAATTTTTAATATAACCCTTTAAAAATAGAAAAAATATAAGAAAAAATTTAATTGTTCCTCAATTTAAAAGAAAAATGATATCACACTTTCAAACATACATCATCTTACTCACTCTAAAATTGGAAGAACCCTAAAAATCAAACTAATTTAACTTCACAAAGAGAAGCTCAATTGAGGAATTTCGACTGTTGTTTCAAACACTTGTCATTCTTGTTAAACTAGTCATTCGATGTGACATCCAATGCGGCGGTTTTTGGCTAAGTCCATACAAAAACTTGCCAAATTTCACTGCTTTTCACCTAATTTTTTTGCTTCTCCATTTTTCTCCAAATTCAAGTCTCTATCAACAATGGTAACCAGGATGTATCCAAGAATTAATGGGGATAGTTTCTATATAACAATAGCATCATCAAGTTGCAGAGAAGTTGTATTCCAAGCTAGACTCCAAAAACCTAAGCATGACAGGAAATACAAGTTCCATAAGCAGCTGCATGAATGAATATTTATCTGGTCACAATTTCTCCCATGATCAATTGGATTCTCAAGTGGGTCTGATCCCTCAACTATGCTAATAAATAAATTAGGTAAAGCATATGAGCATGCAACCCAAGATAAGCTGATAATCATCAGCACCAAATCTTGTCTGCAAATCCGTACCATGAAGACAAAAACAATGAAAATGCAAAAAAAAAAAAAAAAAAAAAAAGGAAAAGAAAAAGGAGCCAAAATTAAGAATTGGGATTCTAACTTTAATTTAGATTAATTAGAAGACTACTTATAATGAGGTGGTATTTTTGAGTGCTAACATTGAAAGAAACCCTACTTTCAAGAACTAAATCTGATATTTTAATTCCCTAAAGAAAACTAATAAGGGATTTTAGTTGTTGGAAAATTGGTTGATAAAAGTGGTGGGTGGCTCCACTTTCACCAATAGTTAAGTGGCTATAAGTTAATCATTTCAAGGATTGAATGTCAATATTTTTGGAGTATGTAATCGAGACATGTTGAATCTCTCAAAACCAATTTTTGGTGAATAAGAAATTAATCGTTAAAGATGACCACTTGAAATGAGAATGTAAAGGTCTTGAGTCACTACAAGAATTTCGCTAATAGACAACGGACTTTGTCGTTGTCTTTTTAAAAAAAAAGCGTTGTCGTATCCAGCGTTGTCTTAAATGGGCGCTAATAGACAACGCACTAAAAAACGTTGTCTTTTTCAGATACAACGCCGCATAAAAACCGTTGTAGAAAAGTGTTGTCTTTTTTAACAAACTATTAAATAGGACGCTGACGTCGTCATAGAGACGACACGTCAGCATGACACGTCATTGTACCGCTGACATCATCATGACATATCATCATAGAGCTAACATGTCAGCATGACATGTCATCATAGTTTAGTCAGAACCAAAAGCGCCAGAGGACTGAACTAAGAGTGAAAGCGGCTACACACCTTACCAACCAGCAGACTACTAAACAAGAGATGAGTTCGGCCGACGGATGGAATTGGAAGGCTTGATCGGAGGAACTAGGCAACAGAAGGAGTAACACGGGGGTACCGGAATAAATATCAGGACAGGCGGAGGAATGACAACTAAATAGCGTACGCTGCGAATGGGCGCTAATAGACAAGGCACTAAAAATGGGCGCTAATAGACAACGCACTAAAAAGCGTTGTCAAGACAACGCATAAAAACCGTTGCAGAAAAGTGTTGTCTTTTTTAACACAAAACTATTAAATAGAACGCTGACGTTGTCATAGAGACGACACGTCATCATGACACGTCATTGTACCGCTGACATCATCATGACATATCATCATAGAGCTAACACATCATCAACAACAATATTATGCGTTGCAGAAAAGTGTTGTCTTTTTTAACACAAACTATTAAAATAAAAACCGTTGCAGAAAAATGTTGTCTTTTTTAAGACAAACTATTAAATAGGACGCTGACGTTGTCATAGAGACGACACGTCAGCATGACACATCATCATAGAGCTAACACATCATCAACAACAATTTTATGCGTTGGCTGGGAATCGAACCCAAGTGCCATGGAGGTACTCTCACTATTAGACTAGTGGTCCTTTATGTAATAATATTTTGCATACATTTCTTTTATATCAATTTTTGATAATTTTCAATTTTCTATTATCACATATCTTTTTGTTAATTTTTATAAAGTACCATTAATACTTATTAATATAATTCATTGATTTCCAATTTTGATATAAAATGTGACTCAATTAAATACATATATTTTTACGTATATAGATTTATTCAATACCTAAAATAGGGAAAATTGGTAAAAATACCCCATATATTATATTAAATACCTAAAATAGGGAAAATTGATAAAAACACATAAATTATATTAAATATCTAAAAATCAACAAATAAAGACAAAAAAAATTATTTTCAGAAATTGAAAAGTAAAAAAAAATTAAAAAAATTATTTAATATAATATATAAAATCTGAAATTTCATTTAAATAATTAGAAAAATATTTTAAATTATCTAAATACAAATAAGAAATCTAGAAAAGAAAATGTTAAAATAACGCAACAATAATCTTATTATGAAATTATTAAAATTAATTTTCAAATTTTAAATTTAACAAATAAAATTTACAATACTTATTAAGTAAATATAATAAGTTCAAAATAAATATTTCAAAAATCATAACTTATCTTCAATTACGTACTAAAACATATGTTTAATAATAATAATAATAGGAACTTATGTTTACAGTATTGATTAATGACATAAACTTTCATAATAACAAATAAATTATTTATTATATTTATTAATTTTTTTATAGTATTTTGAAATATTTATAAACCAATTAATAATTAAAAAATTTAGCATGATAGATATTTGTTGGAAAATTATCTCTAAATATCAAAAAAAATATTGATTAAATTGTGAAAAGTAAAATAATTAATAAAATCGTTAAAATTCTTAAAAAGAAAATAGAAATATTAGTAAAAAAATTTATAATTAGAATTTTTAATCTTAAATAACAAGAAATTTTTTTTGTCTTTATTTGTTGATTGTTAGATATTTAATATGATTTATGTTATTTGTAATAAAATTTCTAATTTTAATATATTTTTATATTTAATTAAATAATATTTTAAAATTTAAAATATAGTTTTTCAGAATTTCTATTATTATTATTTAAATAATATTCTAATATAAGATAACATCAAAAAATAATTAAACTTTTCAAATATAATTTAATTAAAAAATAATTAATTTAATTAAATTTTTTTAATGAAAGACAACGCTTTTGAAAGACAACACATAAAAGGGTTGTCTTTTAGTTAAAAAATCCGCTGAAAGACAACGCATAAAAAGTGTTGCATAAAAGGGTTGTCTTTTTTTTTAAAAAAAATCCGTTGAAAGACAACGCTTTTTAAAAAAGCGTTGCAAAAAATGTTGTCTATTAGCGAAAAAAAAGCTGAAAGACAACACATAAAAAAGCGTTGCAAAAAACCGTTGTCTATTAGCGAAAAATAGCGCTGAAAGACAACACATAAAAAAGCGTTGCATAAAAGTGTCGTCTATTAGCGAAAAAAAGCGCTGAAAGATAATACCTTATGAAAAGCGTTGTCTTTCAGCGCTTTTTTCACAAAAAGACAATGCTTTTCACAAAAAACGTTGTAAAATGTTGAAAGACAACAAAAAGTGTTGTCTTTCCAGTGTTGTCTATCAGCGAAATTCTTGTAGTGAGTGTGGGAAGAAAGTTTAATTGTCTCACATAGGAAGATTGACCTTGAAAATGCAAGTATTAAAGAAGCCATGAGTAAAAACTTAGTAATTAATGCACTCTTGGAGTGGTATGTTTGTGCAACACACATACGAGCACGGGGCTCGGCTCATCATAACACGGCTCGATCCCAGACTTGACCTCGACCGTGGGCCTTGATCCTTGATAATTGGACTGTGGGCTAGTCTCGAACAGATGAAGCTTAGGTTTACCTGACCCACAAGTAAGCTAGGATAGTAACCTAGCGGAGTAACCTAGGATGCACCAAATAAGCTAGGGTGGTTTACCTGACCCACAAGTAAGCTAGGATAGTAACCTAGCGAAGTAACCTAGGATGCACCAAATAAGCTAGGGGGGTTTACCTGACCCACAAGTAAGCTAGGATAGTAACCTAGCGGAGCAAGTAAGTTGCATAGCAATCTAGAGATTGTCAAGTTACACACTTACACCAAGCAATGCAACCTAGCACAAGTTGACAGTTGGCTTTTTGAATGAACCGTTACTACAACCTAGCACAAGTTGACCGTTGGCTTTTTGAATGAGCCGTTACTATGCATTAAATAACTTATTAAATTCCCATCAATTATTAGGTGTAGCCCCCATGTTGGAGATCTATATATAGGGGCCTGCATGCATCATTTTTCAACACGAAAAAATTCGAAAACCTTGCTTAGCTTTCTTATTAGCATCAAGTTCAGTCTTCTAACACCTAAAGTTTGTCGGAGCTCTTGAGATTCTCAATGTTGCTACCTTTGGAGATGAAGTCAATTTATCTTTGGGGGACAATACGCACGATCTATTGAGCACTACCCTGGACGTATCTTGTCTTAAAAAAAGAGGATTTTTTTCTCGACTCGACTTGTCGTTGTTGCATCTTTGTAATAAATTAGGTTTTTTTTATAAGTCACATTTTCTATATCCTTGTTTCGTTTGTTCTCGTAGTGTTCTACAGGTCTAGCCCATGTTTAGTGCTACATTCCAACACTAGTAAATATAAAATTTGATGTGGTATTTTTTCACACATTACAAGGTGACATATAGTTTCAAATAAAAATAAACACAAATTTATTGTTAGAAATTAGAATCAACCTCAATAAAAAAATAAAGTATTTCATCATTTATCAAAATAAGTGTTGTTTTTAAGGATAAATTTTTATTTCAAATGAAATGTTGTGTTAGCTATTTAACATTTTTTTTAAAGTTTACCCTCAATGAGTGTGTTTGGATTGGGGTGTAGCTTAGGTGGATTTGTAAGTTTGGATTTGGAATTTAATTAAATAGAATTTAAAAATGTGGATTTTCATAGTTTTGAAATTTTATAGAGTATGATCATAATTAAGATGTCATTATCACAATGAGTGTGTTTGGATTGGGGTGTAGCCATGTGAATGTCATGTGTGTGAGATTTGGTTGGAAAAATTTGTCGGAGGTTGCGACTTGTACAATTCATGGACTTCAGGTTGCAACCTGTCAAAAAATAAAGTTTAGGTTGGTAAGTGTAAAAACACGATAAGTACGGGTTGATTTAAGTATTTAACCCTATTTTATATATAGAACAAGATTCTTGTGAGACAGTTTCATGGATCTAATTTCGTGGGCGGTTTAACTCACAATCTACATTCCACAATTTACATATGAAATGTGAAAACGAGTTTGTTTATGGGTAATTGGATTCCACCTAACTAATATTGTCTCAAATAAATTTTTGTATTACATTTATTAAATTCGTTTGAACTCGATTAAACTTGAGTAAACTCGAAAACTAAGAAAGATTCAATAAATGAAACTTAAAAACTAAGAAAGATTCAATAAATGAAACTCGAATTTATTTTGTAGTAAACAAACCAAACATAAATTAAACTCTCAATAATTTAGTTTAACTCGAGTTGATTACATCCTAGGTAAAGTTGACAGTAGCTTATACCAATATCTCTTTCAAAGTAAATCAAAAAATGAAATAGAAATTAATAGTCAGAGTTGGCTAAATCATAGTTCGCATAATTCCTCCATTCTCTCTCCTTCATCAATAAGAAGATGGTTTGTTTTTAGCAGTACATTGTTTAAGTATGAGTTGCTTCTAAACAGATTTGTCAACATATTTTGAAGGTCAAATTGATTAGTATATATGAGTTGAAACATAAAATTGATTAGTTAATATATTCAAACAATCTGTACTTGCTAATAAAACATCAAGTTAACTATTACTTAATACATTTTTTTAACAGCTTAATACAAATTTTTAGGATGTAGAAAAGTAGATTGTCAAAATAAGAAACTTATATAGATAAGTTTATCTTTACAGATGAAATCATAGACAAAAAAGAAAATATAAACAGTGATGGAAGGATGGCATATATATGTACTCCATGCTCTTGTTATCACTACATGTAAAGAGAAATTTATTAGAAAAATGAAAACAATAGAGTGATACACAATGTATGGTCAGGAAAGATCTTACAATATTTGATAGAGAAGAAGCAAACATGATGTCTATCAAGTTGTAGCAAAAACCACAAAGCAGACAGCTATGGTTCATTTTTGTCGGATGGATACCCAAATGGAAACGAGGATGATGGTGGAAATACATCAATGATAAAAACAAATCTTTAATTAATTAGTCAATGTTAGTGAACATAGAAGTTAGAATAATTATGTGGTGATATAAAAGATGAAAATGCATAAGAAATGATCCTTGTTGAGAAGAGTTAATTTGCAGTTTTAGAACTTCAAGTGTTGAAACTGTTGGAATCATCAAGTCAATTAATGAAGGTCATGATGTTGAAGATGCCAAAGTCTCTGATTAAAACTTTGAAAGAGTCACCCTTGATCGAATACTCCACATATTAGCAATGAATTTAAGATTATAAAAATGATTTGACACTTAATTATCGAAAGTCATGGTTCAACTCACGTACTGCAATGTACATTGCAATTCACTTACTCCCTATTATACAATTTTACATGATTTATGATTTATTCAAACTTGAGGCCAAACAAATTACAATCATTGTAACTCTAATAATGATCCAAACTTCTGTACCAAGCTGAGAATTTCAATTAAAATATTTGAAAATTGTTTTGATCTCTAAATGTAAAAGGCAAACGGTAACCCCACTACAAATTAAATTGCTAACAAATTGCATTATTTTTCTCATTTTCGCATCTATGTTGCTACAAGCCTATTGCCCTATATCTCCAACAATATTACAGGTCTTTTTTATACAACTTTTACTTTGTAGATATAGAAAAATGATTCACCATACAACAATACTATTATAAATTTACTTTTTAAAACCCAAAAGATGAATCATATTTATTTTTTTACTATCTATACGAATTGTATTGATCAGAACATGAAAAACTCTTTCAATCAAATAGTCCTATTCTATAATTTATTTTTTATATTTTATAGTCTAGTCCTATTTTTAATTTAGTCCTATTATTATTAGTATTAACTTTTTTAAGGATATTTTTTTTTTGGTCGAATAGTTTACATTCCAATTTTCATATTCTTAGAATAATTTTTTTATTAAGATAATTTCAATTTTGATGATGTATGTAAGACATTTTCCATTTTTTGACAATTAAGTATATGTTTTCAAATTTTGGTCATTTATGTTTTTTTATCCAATTTCAATCTTTTTTAGTTGGAACTTTTAAAATTGCTGATGTGGTCACCAGAAATTCTGACGTTGTCGTCGAAAATCTGATGTGGCATCCAAATACCGGCTGCCACATCAACAATTTTGAAAATTTTGACAAAAAAGGATTGAAATTGGAAAAAATTAAATATAGAGGACCAAAATGAGTAAACAGATACTTGATTGTTAAAAAAAAAAAAAAAATCTTACATATAGGACTAAAATTGAAATGAACCCTTTTTTTATTCTAGGTCATGTGCACATATATGGTGTTTTCAGGAAAAATAGGTGATTATCGGTTAGTTATAACTTAATTGTAAAAGGTAATGATGTATTCTCATCAACTTTTCCAAAATTAAAAAATATTATCATAAAATTCGAAAGTTAATATTCTTATTTATTTTTGACAAAAACTTTTATACACCCATTGCGCAGTCCTGAAATTGTGCACTCACCTCCCACGCGTAGCCACGCGTCCGCACACGCCCTAAGGTGGTGCACAAATTCACCTAGATTCGATCACAGATGTTATACCTTTATATAATGTTAAACATACATTTATGTAGTGTTAAGCATACCTTTTTATTATGTTAGTCATACCTTTTAGATTTTTACATGTACCTTAACATATTTTCAGGCAACTATTAATACCTTTCATATCTTTTAGTAATATTAGTCATTCCTTTAGTTATGTTAGTCATATTTTTTAGTTATGTTAGTTGTACCTTTATATATTATATAAATGTATGTTTATATTGTTATAAAAGTATAAATAATATCACATAAATGTATGAGTAATATTACATTAAGGTAAACATGTACAACTTGTGCCGAAATAAGGGTTTAGGGTTAAAGTATTACATAAAGATATGATATTTGTATATAAATGTATGATTAATATAATATAAAGGTATGACTAACAAAGTATGAAGGTCAACAATTTTTTTTTTAAGTTAAAGTATTGCACTAAGGGTATGAAATCTGGACATAAGTGTATGACTAACATAACATAAATGTATGACTAACATAACATAAAGGTCAGGGTTAAATATCATTTTTAGCCCTTTAGGAATTGTTGAGGGCCGATTTTGGCCCATTTTCAGGCCTTTTTGGCCCAATGCATGATTTTATCTACATATTAATGGAGATTCCACGTGCCTTGCACGTGGTCATTAAGTTTCTTTTCTGTTTGACGCGTTTTGGTTTAATTTTTTTTTTTTTTTCAAAAAATAAAAAATTGGAGCCTTAGTTCACTGTTCATCTCCTTCCTCTCTTTGCACCGCTGTTTCTTCTTCTCCACCACTGCATCTCCGTCATCATCTCCTCTTCTTCGTTGTCGCACCACCACCGCCTCCATCTTCAATCTCCGACGAGTTCCACCCCCATCCCGATGCTACCACCCTATCACCTCTGCAACAGCTGCTCCGTCACAACCACTCCACCACCGGCAGCGCAACTTTTCCTCTCCGTCACAGCGCCGCTACAGTAAATCACCATCTTCAACATTCTTCACCGACACCAACAGCAAGCTTCGCAGCGACACCGCCGATGCAGACACATCTCACCATCATCATTTTCGCTCAATCACCATCATCATATTCAACCCCTCCGTCTCCGTCCGCTAAGCTTCGCATTCGCCCATCTTCACAGCGCTGCAATCTCGCAGCTATTCTTCAACAACCACCAACCACCGAAATCTACTAAACTAACTAAACTAAACAAACATCATTTGGAATTGTCGATTTGGGATTTAGGATTTTTCAGAAAGCGATTTGGCTGGAACGCGGCGACGTTGAATCTGTAGAGAGAGGAAGAAGATGAACAGTGAACTAGGGCTCCAATTTTTTATTTTCTGATTTTTTTTTTAATACCAAAAGTGGGTTTTGACGGTTTCCGTTAACCAAACTAACGGACAGGGCTAAACTTGATGATTTTTGGACCACTTTTGATACTAGGTGCCAAAATCGGCCCGCGGCAATTCCTACGGGGCCAAAAATGATATTTCCCCATCATTATCTCGTACATACATGACCTACCTTAACAGGCTTTTGCTGTTTGATTTGAAACTGCATATCTTGATTGGACATCAAAAAATTGCTTCACCTAAAGAATTGCCATTGAATATGTTCTTTCAATTAAAGGATCTATCACATCCCCCACCTCTCTCTCTCTCTCTCACTCTCTTTCTCTCTCTCTCTCTCAACCCTTGAAAGAGTATATCTCACAAGTTAAATAAATCAAGATTAAATGTCCAGAAATTACCAAGGCTACTGTATTGTGATTTGATGAAGATCTTTGTCCTAGACATGCATGATCTTGCATGGATAAGACAGAATAATTTCTTTTTTCTTTTTTTTAATAGTTCTGATTGAGGTGGGGATATACATTTGCTAGCTTTCTAGGCATTGAATATGTTCCTTACAAACAAAATCGTGTCCCACTTTCTGTTCTGATGAAAAAGTTTCAAAACAACAACATAAGATGCCTAGGGTCTTCTCATGATCAAATGCTCGAACTTAAATCTGCAAACTCTTCGAAATATCATGCTTACATATATAGATCTACTCCATCGAATATATAAATACGTATAATACTCGTATATCACTCTTCCAAATTGAACGAATTAATTATGTTTTTCTTTTTGTAAAGATGACTAGTCTCCCTATTTATCTGTATTGTACACATTGGTGAACGCGCATTGGTGCAAGGGGGCATTGGCCCCTTGAGGTTTTCTAAAAAAATTAGGGGTATTTTTGGTATTTTGTATTTTTACTTTAAAAAAAAGGTAAATTAATTAAATTTAATTCCATATTTTTCAAATTCTCATTGGAGATACCAATTTTAATAAATTTTAAGGTAAATTCTAGATATTTAAAATCATTGTTTAATTTTTTTTTCATTAATCATTGATTTTATTTTAATTTATTCGATTATCAATTATTAAGGAGTATATTGTATTTTCATTCATTTGATTTAATGAAGTATGAAATGATTGTAAATAATTATTAATTTTAGTTCCTTATTATATAATTGATTATTTAACTATTATTATGTGAATTGTGATTTGAGTTGCAATTATTGATAGTTTTAGTATAAATTTATAGTTTGTATACTAGTTAATTTAGTTTGTCGTTATTTTATTTTTCAAGTTTTGTTTATCTATTATAGGTCATGGAAATGCATTATGGAAAAATACCGCTTATAATAGAAAGAAGTTTATAATGAACCTTACACTTGACAATCAAACTAACTGGTGATACACCAATGAATTATTATTTAGTAAACATACATTGAAAATCATGTACTTTGGAAATGTCAGTACTAAGCAATAGTTTCAAAATATGAAAAAGAAAATAGAAATGATGTAATTATAATGTGTTATTTATTTTTTGATGTTCATATTTTCATGTTTAAGTGTAATAAAGTTATTAATTTTAGATGTTATTTCTAATGTAAATATATATACTAATTTTATCAACACTGTTACTAATTTATGATGTTATTTTTTAAATTGTTATGTATTATTTTTTTTATTAATTGGCTGGACCCATGAGTCAAAATCATGGGTCCACTGATCATATATATCAGCTTCTCTCTTTTTCTAACCTTATTGCTATCAAATATCAATCAAAATAAATAAATAAATAAATAAGAGGGATTTAAAGTTGCTCTAATTCAGCAATTAGTGTAAAAAAAGACTTGGTTGTAATTAAATTGAACATTTACATTACAAAAATGCTATGGCAAAAACCAAAAAAAAAACCAAGTAAGTCTTGCAAAAGATGGTAGAAAGAAAGGACACATATTTCAAGATTGATCAAATATATTCATGCATGCATGTAGGGTATTTATTCTTTTATATATCGTAGAGCCATTTTGGAATATTTTAATTTTGAGTTGTAAAATAATAGTACACAACCAAGCAGATCTACCCCTCCATGTGATTTAAATGCTTAAAATGCCATATCATTTCTCCTTGTCTAAAGCAATATTGCAGTGCTCTTATCCCTTTCAAGCATGTTCTCCTTCATTAAGAAACGCATATTTATATCCGCATCAAACATGAATAAATCAAGAAAAAGGTTATTCATGTCGCCCTACAAAGCCTAGAAATCTTGTAAGCATCATCCTCCAATCCAAAACTAAGTTTCATTTCCAATCACTACGACGAAAAGGGAACATGATCGTCAAATTTCTGTGGCAATAATAATACTCGTTGTTAAATGAATTATTTTGCTACAAAATTTCAACGGCAATAATAAAGGGGTATTTCTTATACACCGTTTTTACTGAGATTCCTTTTGGATAAATTCCATAATAAGACCCAATTTATAGTTTATCTCTAAATTCTAAATCCAATTTTTAAAGTTTCTTAATAAATAGCTCAATTTAACATTTTTTTTTCTCAACTTTAATTTGAGTTCTCAATTCAAGAAAAAACTCAATTTTCTTTTTCTTTTTCTTTTTTAATTATATTTATAAATTTATTTATATTTTAATATCTATTTATATTTTAGATAGATTAAAACAAGTTAATGCAATTTTGGAACAATCTTTATCCGACTTGTATTAATATATATATATATATATATATATATAAAGAAAGAAATAAAGAAAAATATAATTAATTCAATTCATAAAATATAATTTATATTAAATTGATTAATATTAAAATTGGGTTTCTGTACTTTTATTCATAAAATTAAGAAAATAAAAAGAATCTTAATTTTATGAATTAAATTAATATATATATATATATGTATATATAAATTAATAAAAGTCGGATGAAAATCGTTTCAAAATTGTACTAACTTTTTATAATTTATTGTAAATATAAATACATATTGAAATATTAATAAATCTATGAATATAAATAAAAGAAAAAAAATGGAATTTTGTCTTGAATTGAGAATTCAATCTAAATTTCAAAGGCTTAAATTGAGAAAAAAGGTTAAATCGAGTCCCTTATTGAGAAACTTTAAAAATTGGGTCAAGAATTGAGGACTAATCTATAAATTGGGTCTTGTTATGAAATTTATCTAATTCCTTCTTGACCAATCAAAAACTAAAAAAAATAATATAAAATAATAATAGTACACGCTATTAAATGAATTAGTTTGCTGTAAATTTTCAACAGCAATAATAATACTCACTACTAAAGGAATTATTTTGCTGTGAAATTCAAAATTTCAAACCTGAATTGGTTGTCTTTAACAATGAGTATAAGAAATTCTACTAAAAGTTGCAGCTGACAGTCTTATAGCAATGACACGCGAGATGAGATTTTTTCGCTACTAAGAAGGTGTTTGGCTAAGCTTATTTAAAAAAAAATATTATAAATTATATCATCTTATAAGATATTTTTAGAGTTTACAAGATGTTTTATCTTATTTTAAAAATAAATTATTCGAGTGTTAGATAAAAAAATGATGAAACTTATAGGATGTTAGTAATTACAATTGTGTAACATAATTATCAAATTTAAAAATGTTTATAAAAAAATAAGATTTTATTTTAGAATGAGTTGTAATTCTATTACTACACAAAAAAGAGCTTATAAGCTATAACATCTTATTTAATCTTATTTTTAATTTTTTTCCAAACACTCTTGAGAGAGACTTATAAACTCTTAAACATTTTATAACATCTTGAGGAGTTTATAAACTCACTCAAAGATTTACTAAATTGTTTTAGCTGCAATGCTAATTGAAATTTGCAAATTTCTTGTAGGCTCCATTTACTTTGGTGGATGACTTAGGATAGTGATATATTATCTAATTTTATCTAGTATTTACTTTGATGGAAGTAACAAATCAATTTATCCTTCGGACCCGGGATAAAATGCCAAAATCCGAATAATACCTTGGATAAATTATCTAGGCCACCCCTCTATGATAGTTTACCTAAGACTTGAGATAACATTACAAAATTACATTTCTATCCCTAGGAAATATTAAACATTTACATAAAAGGGACATTTAGGTAATCACTCTTATCCTAACCTTCATATATTACATAGTAAACGGTGGATATGGATAGTTAATATCTTTATCCAAATATTATATGTTAGAGTAAATATTGGAAATATATAACAATTTTTATCTTATCCTATGAAATTATCTTACTGTCCTAGATAATTATTTTATCCTTGTTTGTCAAAGTAAACGGAGTTGTAGTGTATTAGAGTCGTTAGATTGTCACCAAGATAGGGCTATGCATCGGTCTATTTGACAACAGAACTAAATCGAAAAAATAAAAAATCGAATAATATATTTTATTTTAAAAACCAAATCGAATCGAAAAGATGTATAAACCAAACATAATTCGATTCAATTTTAACTAAGATAACCGAAATTTCTAAATAGTATTAAAGTGTTAATTATTTCAAAGCTTATTGTTTCTCTTGGAACCAAAACATTAACTACAAACATATTAACAAAGTTGGAACACACAAGATGTTGAAAGTGTAAGTTGTCTACCAAATTCAAATCCGAGAGAAAATCAACATAAACCTCAAAAAACAATTGAACAGAATGATATCACGCGATAGTCTTTATAAGTCATACGTGTTAATAGCTTCCTAGTACAAATTCTTCGAAACAGGAGAGGCGAAATCTCGAACATGATATCTCGTTGTCCTAAGTGTCCTCAATAATGTCCATTTATTGGCCTCAAGGAGTGAAGAGAGGTGCATCGCTACTAGCGAGTCTTTGAGGAGAATTTAAGTACTCAAATTTTAGGAAATTTTGACTTGGATTTATGAATTATGAATTTTTGTTCAATTGTTAGTCTTTTCGGCTAATTTAGTTATGGGTTAGTTACATAAAAAATCATGAAGTTAAGGTATAATTTTAATTGCAATATGAACTTTCAATTATAACATAAAAAACACTCAATTTAACATTTATTTCAATTAGGGACATGTTTGGACTTTTTGGGCTCCAATTGTTGATGTGGAGCCCGAAATGTAAATTGGAGTTTAATCATCATTCAGTCATCAACCCACTTGGAATTAAAAAAGAAAATGAAAAAATAAATTAAAAAAGAAAATGGAAAATAAAATCAATTGCTCCATCTCTTCCAGCAATTGCCAGTGCAGTTTACCGTCGCCTGACTACCCGAGACCTCTACCATAACATACAAAAAAAAATTCATCTTTTACTGAACATTACAAAATAAATCCCAATAATTCGATAATCATTTTCCCATCAAAATTTCAAGAAAAACAAGTTTTAAACCCACAATAAGCTTATTAATTGTCGTCACCTCTCGCTGGAAAACTCCATTGTTGCACTAAACTTTCAAATTCAATTTCTTTCATTTCTCAACAATAATACACGAAATTTATACCAAAATGATCTTCTACTTAAGACCAAACTTATACCTGTCAATTTACATAAACTTGTTCGATTTTGAGTCAAATCAAGCAAAATTCATTTGATTGTGCAAAGCAAATCCCATTTTCTTGATTTCAAGTTTTAGTTTAAAGTTTCACGAATTGACCAAGGGGTTTTTGTCCCCATCATATAAGCTTTCAAAAAATGTTTTTATTTGTAATTTTCATTTAATTTAGACTTTTAATTCTTATATTTGTTTTCGAATTTTTGATTTTAATTTTGAGACTTGATTTTGAAAGGTGACGATGGTGAGAGAGGGGGAAGGGAAAGGTGGTGGCAATGAGACGAGAGAAGAAAGACGACAACAAGAGGGGAGGAGTTGCAGTGATGAGAGGGTGGGAGAGAAAGAAGATGCAGGGGAGGTGTGGAAGAAGACGTCTTTGTTCACAAAATTTCTTTTTCTTCTTTTTTTATTCTTTTCTATTTCTTTTCTTTTCTTTTTTAATTTTTAATTTTATATTATTAGTCTTTTTTTTTTCCTCTAAATTCTATATGTGTTGATGATTAGGATGATGATTGAGTTCCAAATTATATTTCGGGCTCTAAATCAGCAATTGAAGCTCGAAAAACCTAAGTGTGTCCCGAATTGAAACAAGTGTTAAATTGAGTGTTTTTTGTATTATAGAAAAAAGTTCATGTTGCAATTGAAACTAGACCCTAAATTCATGGGTTTTTATGTAATTAACCCCCCTTTAGTTATCCAACTCCCAATCCCTAGCTAGTCTTATTTTTAAGCCACGGTATAAGTGTATAAAACAGGATACAAAGCTCAATGTTCAGTTTGATTCAGTTATTTCGGTGTTTTTTTTTTTTTTTTCGGTTAACTGAACCGAACTGAAATAACCAAAATCTATAAAATTCATTAACAAAACTAAAACCGAATCAAAATGTTTTATTCAGTTTGATTCAAATCAAATTTTCAATTTTAACCGAATAATGCACACCCAAACCAATAGTGTTAAAATATCAATTAACACCTTGTGATGATGACTAGCACAAATGCAAGAACACCAACAACTAGAACGCATTCGTTTTGAATACAATAATACATGTATCACACATCAACATATTCTTAATCTTTACAGCTGCTGATGCATCACATATCAACAAAATAACTAATTTCAAATCATAATTAATCACAACATGATGTGCATATACTAATGGTAACAATTTCCAAATAAATAATAATAATAACAATTGCCATTTTAAACTAAACACCCTCATATATATATAGCAGCAACATACACAACCAGAAATTGCAAGCAACAAAGTTATTAAATTAACTATATGAACAGAAATGAGGACAAAAAATCCCAGAAATCTTACATGAAAAAAATCTATAACATGAACAATCATCAATTCCCCTTAGTTACAACACCTCAATCCTAAATATACATTAGTCAACATGAAGAAACTTACAAGCATTCAACTGCAACCGATAACGTGTAAAAATCAAACAAAGTTCTAGCTGCCATCAAAACAAAGAAACTGATTTTCAAGAGAAATGTTAGTCATGGTGAGCCTAATTCTGATTTGCTCACTCTTAACATATTCCTATCAGATCTTTATCATACGTTGTTATTGGGTTTTGAAAAGCTGCTCGTTCCATTTTGGTCCAAGAGACGAACTAAGGAAAGAAAGATCTCCATCCTCGTCACTTTCTTATTAGCCTGTTGTTAAAGTTCAGTCAACACCTTATTTGAAAGAATAAAGATCAATTCATAATGCTCGTAAATATTACCTCCACAACAAAGCGAGCCCAGATCTTGCCATTCCGAGTTTCCATGAGTCCCTTTAGAATAGTTAACCCTAGTCCTCTGATTACGTCGGCTATTTCTAGAAATGACCCTCTTTCTTCACAGAGCATCTGCCACATATAGAGATGTTATGTGTTCTATGTAAAAGAAAGTTATGTAAAAGAATGTTTCCAAGATTTGAGATTCAATGGATGGTTCCAATTACCTCGACAAGCATTTGATGGGGTTGACTTAGGTCCTCGACTATGATAGGGCAGACCATGGATTGTGATCCTATTTCATAGGCCCATGTTGCTCCTCCATAGCTATCTTTCAAAAGCAAACCACCATCTTTGCTTATAATCTGAAACTCGAACACAATAATAATATAAGAACTTTATAGTTCAAACTTTCCCAAGTAATTTAGCCATGCATTAAGGTGGTTTATGTAGGAAAATATTTGGAGTTAGAAATAGTTTGCTTGCACCTTCGACTCTGCAGTTTGCTTTAGCTTGTCAGCATGCTTCGTTATGCATTGCAAGAAAAGCATGTGTTTGATGGTACGTTCCAAGAGAGCATCAATGCTACACTGTTAACAAAACAGACATATATTGGTATCTATCTTATCGACAAATGACAAGAAGAAAATATAGCAATTG
This sequence comes from Scutellaria minor, assembly GCA_954870855.1. Taxonomy (NCBI): domain Eukaryota; kingdom Viridiplantae; phylum Streptophyta; class Magnoliopsida; order Lamiales; family Lamiaceae; genus Scutellaria; species Scutellaria minor. The sequence goes on from OX940729.1 coordinate 11,659,473, forward strand.
AAAGAAATGAATCATCACCTTAGCTCCATTCGGCACAATTTCCCTTAGTTCCTTCACACGATCTTGAATCATCTGACGATCTTTTGGCCTAGGTCTTGGATTCTCACCCGGTTTTGCCCTCTTACGGCTCGTTTTGCTTGTCTCATGTGGTTTATTAGAATATCCAGTAGCAACACTGCTACCCTGTCTCATACTCTGACCCCTTTCAATCCATGGATCATAAACGGAACCATCCTGGGAATATGATCCCAAGTCCTCTTTGGAAGATCCAAAAGGAAGCAAAGCATTGGATGTAAAGTAGCTACTTGTATTATTCAACGTTGTCCTACAAGAACCATCGTCATCTGAGTTCTTCTTGGCAGAATGGTGAGCCTTAGAAACAACAGCATCCAAGAGATGGTCGGTGTCAGCGAAGGAGAAAATCCCACTATCCGATTTTCCTTGAATAGAAGAACATATTTCTGAAGAAGCCATATTAGATTTAGATCGACTTTTTGAGCAACTACTGAACCATTTGTCCTTAAAGTCGGCACCTAAAACATCGAACAAGTCATCTTCTGATTTCTGCTTTTTGTCGTCTTCAACAAAATCAGGAATACTGTGATTATTAATTCCAGAGCAATAAGCAAGTAACGGATTTATTGTCAAACAGTCACCAAAATCAGAAAACGAAGTCTCCGTTTTAGACAAATTAAGATTGTTCAGCCTACTTGAAGGTGTATGCATGGGAACAATATTTCCAGAACCTGACACGGGTTTTGTATCACTGCCATGGTTCAAACCAGATGAACTGCTCGAAGATAAATCTTTTATGGGCCACTGAGAAGAATGCCGGTTCGTCTGTGCTACTGAACTTGGGATGACTTCAGCTTTAGCTACTCCATTCATAAACTGGTTTGGGAAAGAGAAGTCCAACTTCATTGCTTGACCAAATTTAGTTTCCTCACGGTATTTATGCAGCTTAAGATTGCATGAGCTTGAGTTCGAGGCTTGAAAAGCTGCAACACTAGACTGCATCTTGTTTTGGGATTCTCCCAACACGGATAACAGTGTTTGACTATAAAATGCAGGAGTTTGAGCTGAACATCCAATATAGTTTAAACTGTCAGCAACGAAAGGAGATGCATTGACCATATTTGATTTGGAAGGCAACTCTTTTGCTCTGTTATTTTCAGATTGCAAGACGCCCGGCACACATCCCAGCTCAAGTATCAACGATTTCACATCGTTAATAAATCCCATGTTTTCAGCGACCTGAGAAAGAGAATACGGAACATTCATCAACTTAATGGCATCATTGATCACATTATCATTACAAGAACAAAGCTCACATTCATGTATGAATTACTATAGTTCTACAGAATAATGAAAAGAACGACTTACCGTCAAGTATGAACCAAATTGTACGACACCATGAGAAGGAACGGGAACAACTACAATCGTCTGATCAAGGAAAAAAACCAGTTTCAGTTATATAACAAAATCTTGATTATAAACAATCACAATATGTAATCTTTCTACCTGCATGCCGGCAGCGAATTGTAAGCAGATCTCTTTCAGAACCTAGAAAACGAGACATAAGCTGAGAGGGTTACTCCAATGATGACAAGTCGATAACTCAACATTGAAGTATCTATTCCAAGAATTTAATAGAGTCAAATTCAAGAAAAGGGCCCCACAATATACCTCTGGTGGATGGATTTCTCTGTAATAATTCTCAGATAGTATCCACTGATGGTGACCCGTTAACGCAACTCTTCCAACCAATCTGAGAAACAGAATGAGATGAGTAACTTATGGATAGTGAAACTTGTCACAATCTCAAATACAACATCAATTTATGCTAAAATTGCTTACCCTTCTCCTACAATGTTAACATGATTATCTGTCATCATCTTGTTCACAAGCAAATGGACCTTGTCCCCTGCTGCTTCATAATGACATTCTTCCCAAATTAAAAGCCTGCCAAATTAAAAAAATTAGTTTATTATTAACAAGTCAAGATCATTCTCAGAAAAGGGGAAAAAAAAATCTAAGACACATGTAATTTTTGCAGACAATAAGGTAGATGACAGATGCAAACAAGGATAACATCAGATATGAGCAAAATCTATTGTATTCTTTCAACTAAGATTCTCGTAGACAATTGAATGGACCAAGCACAAAACTCCAAACTTAGAAAAGAAAATATATTAAAAGTCCTCAGATCATAAAGCAAGCAAGAAAATAAAAAAGAAAAAGAAACACACAACCATATCCAATTAATATGTGTCATGTCAAATAAAATCTTGGATACCCTTAAATTTGGTGTCTTGTCACATAGGAACATACAGTTAAGCAATTAATAATTATGAATCTAAATAGTAATTTGTCCTCTAATTTGGTCAAAATGTAAAAAAACCTACCACACAAAGATCAAAGAATACATACATGAATTTAAACAGATTAACTTACTGGGGATTTTGGGAACCAGTTTTCCAGAAAACAGCATAAGACCAGTGGTTGATTCCACAAAGAGCCTTCAAGGCCTCTTTCAAGAAAAACCCCATCAAAGTATGGCAGAATATGAATATTCTTGAATATATGTATATAGATGAAAATATTCTCAAAGATTCTCTCTTTTTCTCTCCTCAATATATGAAATTGATCTCATCAGCCTAACTTCCTCTGCAAGAACCACGCCCTGCCTGTTTAGTTCTCAACCCACCACTCCTCTTTCTCTCTGGATCCAAACTACCTGCCAACAAGCTCTTGCAATCCATTCTAGAGAGAGAGAATAAGGGAAAATGAAGAGAGAGAATGGGAAAAGAAAAGATGAACAAAAGGAACACTTGGAGAGGTTTACACAATCCCACAAGCTTTAAGCTCGCAGTTGAAAACAACAATCACGTTCTCCATTGTTGAGGGCTGAAGATATGTTTGATGAGATTGAAAATGGTCAAGTAAAGATTGGAGCTTTGAGGTTCTTTCTTATTTTGCTGGAGTGAAGAGGAAAGCATGTGTATATGAATGGTGCCTTCTGTTCTGCTACACAATTGCACAGGAGGGAGTATGCTAAAATGCGCCGTGATGACTCAGCAATGAGACAAGGCTTTTATGGAAAGAGCCCTGGAGTTTGTGTGGAATTACATTGCCTGCCACTGGATCCTTTTTGTTGTCGGCTTTTTCTGGTTTTCTATTCAACTAATTTCAGGGGCTCGGTGCACTCACATTCTATATAGGATTCGATCCTAGCTACCATTTTGAATTTCGATATTCCTTTTGTATTATTTTTTTATTTTTTAATATATGAGTATGGTTTTTACAAGTTTGTTTTATGATTTTAATTTTGTAAATAGGTAAATTCATAATTTATAATACACAATTATTAGATAAGTTTGTGATAAATAAGTTTAATTTGTAAATAGTTTGATTTCGATATTTGTAATATGAATTCAATATTTTTTAAATTGTACATCATTCTTTTTATATATTTCATTCATATATCTCATAAAGATATACTTATAGTTATTTTTACACAATCCACATATGTTGTACATGTAAGTCAATTAATTAAGTGAAAGAAAATATAATTAATAATTGCTCTCGAGCAGAGTTGGTCGAAGTGATGTCAATAAATTTAATCTAAAAAACATGATAATAACTTGGAGAATTGAAATTGTTAGATCCAGATTAATAAAATATAAGCTTAAAATTGGATGATAAAGAAAATATAAATGATTTATTTTAGAAATACATTTTGTTTCTTGTGTGTGTATAGGGAACTGTACAGAGAATCTTGGAATTGGTTCAGTCAAGGAAGTGTTTTTCTTTGAATTATGACCAAAAGAGAAGACAGAAAACCACTGCTCGAAAAGAATTTCTTGAGATTTATAAAACCAAAAATATGTACCTGGGAATTTAGATTTCTTGTTCCTTTGTACCACTGTTGGTTAAAATGATTAGAGTTTTGGTATAAGATCTTTTTTACTTATATGCAGTGACGGACGTAGATAGGGGCCAAGGGGGCACTGGCCCCTGAAATTTTCTAAAAAATATAGGGGTATTTTAGTAATTTTATGTTTTAATTAAAAAATAAATAAATAAATATTAATTTTCATGATTTAATTTAGCATTCTCATTCATTTACTTATTTCTTCTTAACTTTTATTTATATTTGTCGGTGGATATTTTTATCATTAGTTAAGTATTTTCTTATTCAATTCCCTTTATAAATTAATTTATGCACAAAATTTATCTTATTATTTTGTTTAATTTAACTGAAATTTGTTTTGTTTTTTATCATTAGATTTCATCAATTTATTTATTCCGTTTGTTGTCAACAATATACTATTGAGTATTGAGGGTTTCCATTTTATTTTATCAAAAAATTCAGTTATTTAATATAATTTTTTTGAGTTTGATAAGATTTTTTAATTGATATTGTGTGAGCATTTCAGTATTAAGAATAAATTAGAAAATGTAGATATGTGTTCTTCTTCTACATTTTTTTTTTCTTTCACAAAGTCTACACAAATCTAATTCTAAGGATATCTTTTACATTATTTACCTCTCTTTCTCTCTCTTAATTCATTCTTCATCTAATTCTAATGTATACTGTGTTAGCAATGAAAATATTATGCACCAATTTCAAAATACGAAAAATATAAGAAAAATGTTGTAATGTGTTAGTTTAATTTTTTTTTTCGTTGATGTTGTCATGTTGGGTTGTAGTTAAGTTATTAATTTGGATGTTATTATAATTTTATAAAATAATATATTAACTCTATCAAATTTTGATAAATTTATATTCTTAATTTAAAATTATTGTATTTTTTTTATTAGTCGACTCGGGCCCCCTGGATTGAAATCCTGGGTCTGTCACTGCTTATATGTAAATATGTTTAATAAATAGTTAATGTATGAATATATCCTTCGTTATCAAAATAAATGTCATATATGATTAAATGAAGATATTGTTGATAGATTGTTGATAAATATATCTTAAAATTCTAAAATAATATTTATTTTAATAAATTTCTTTTGCTAAAACAACATTTATTATAAGATAGATAAAATAATACATATTAAATATTTTTTCATATAATATTTCCAATGATTAAATATTGTTTGGGAGTGAATGATTATAAAAAAACAAATAATAGTGAAATCTCTTCTAACTATGAGAAGTCAATTAATTATAAAAACAAAGTATGTATAAAGCTTCGTCTAAGAAAACTAACATGTATAAGGATCTATTTGGATAGAGTAATTTAAAATTTATGATTTAAAAAGAATGAATTTTAAATCTATCCAAATTGAGGTATGACTCAAAAATTAATTCAAAATGAAAGTGATAATTTTAAATTTACATCTATTCATACACCAATTATGAATTTACTATCATAAATTTCAAATCTCTTCTTAAATCCATTTGAATAGTACAAATTTGACAAAATCAAGTAAATAGAAACTAAAAGCATTAGAACACACGAATCTTACCTTATCATAAAGGATCGTAGAAGATCACAGAGAGCATGGCGAAGATTAGGTCTAGTATTTCTTTATTGTGGATTTTGATAATGAATTGCACAATCATTTCTTTTTTTCTCATTACAATTTAAGAGTGTTTTTAGTCTTTTGCAAAAATGAGATAAATCGTAATGTTAATTTAGGTTGCCGGATTTAGCTCAATCGATATTGGCCATAAGACATTAATTGTTTCACTAGATGTTTCATCGTATCTTTTTCACAAAAACTCATGTGAGACGGTCTCACGGATAGTTTTCGTGAGACAGAGCCTCATCACTCACAAACAACATGTGAATTGTAGGATTTGGGTGGTAGATAATTGGGTTGTGGGTTGACTCGTCTCACGCAATGCATTAAAATTCCGTGAGATGGTCTCACAAGAGACTTATTCTATCTTTTTTAGGGAAAATTGAATATGAAAATTGCAAAAAATTTATTAAGTTTGTTATTTATTTTCTAAATTTGAAAAGTTATGTTAAAATTGTAGTTTTGAAAAAAATTATGATTTGTTTCAATTGAACTTTTTTAAGATAAATTTTGTCTTTGAGGGGAAATGGAATATGATTTAAATTGCAAAAATATATTAAGTTTGTGATTTATTTTCTAAAATTGAAAAGTTATGTTAAAATTGTAGCTTTGAAAAAAATTATGATTTATTTCAATTAAACTTTTTTTAAGATAAATTTTGTCTTTCATGTCTCTAACGGTTGAAGGGACAATAGTTTTTGTTATGATATATGTTGAAATAAATATATTGAATCGAGGACAGTGGATCGGATCAATGTATCCTCTATATGGATTAATCATATTCCATATATCTATTATCTGTATAAAAGTATTTTTTACAAGCCTAATATATCCTTATTAAATATTATTATTTAATGTTATAATAGTAATTTAAGATTTTAATATTTAAATAATTTCATATAAGAATTCTAATCCAAAATCATATAGAATTCTATTATGAGTAGAACTCTATTATATTAGGTGTAACGCCTAGGATGAACCGGTGCATCATCGTAATAATTTAATCGAAATATATATATATATATATATAATATAGTTGGAACACAAATGTGAAAGAGAAAATTTGATCAAAAGTTAAAAGTAAGTTTTTTTTCTCTCCCTCCCCTCTCCTCTGTCTTTCCGGCCGGCGCGGCGGCCGCCGCGCCGGCGCCGCCTCTTCCTCCTCCATTTTGATCGATCTTCACATCATTTATAGCCTTCGCCGAGTCCATTCCAGATCCGGACTCAGTTTTGCATTTCAACGCCTCCTCCACCAAGAAATGGCTGCTCAACCCCGACCAAACCCTTTTTTTCTCTCTTCTCTCTTCTTCTTTCCTCTTCTCTCTCTATTTCTCTCCTCATCTCCCTCTTTGCCTCGCTGCTGCTCGTCCTCTGTCGCCGTCGTCTGTCGCCTTGTGTGTGTGGAGTCGAGATGGCGCTGTGTAGCGCCGCCATGTGTCGACGGGTGCGCACGGTGTGCACCCGGTGCATGTGTGTGTTTGGGGCGGTGCCTCATTGTGCCATCATGTGTCGTGAAGTCGGGCGGCGTTGTGCGTAGTGCCATTGTGTGTTTGTGCATGTGTGAGGAGCCGCTGGCGATGGGAGGTCGTCGGCCGTACGCCGGCGTGTTGCCTGTGAACCATCGCCATGTGTGGCGGCGGGTGTGTGTGTGGTTGGGGAAAGTGCTGGCAGCGCCGCCGTTACTGCTATGTTGCTGTCTCGCGCGCGCGAATGTGGACGTCGGGACGAGGCTGCGTCTCGACCGCACATCGGGTGCGCCGGGTGTGCGTGTGCATGGGTATGTGCGTTTGGGTGTGTGTGTGGTCGTGTCGCCGGCAATAAGAGGTCGTTGGTCGTGTGTCATGGTGTGAGTTTGGCGACGGGGGTGGGGTTTGGAGAGATGGGGGTTGTTTTGCAATTTTCAAAAAGTTCAAGGACTTGGGTGCAAACCCTAGGTTTTAAGTTTATTTACGATTTAGTCCATAAGCTTCCTAAAATCTCGTTTTAGCCCTCAAACTTCCGAAAATTAGGTTTTAATCCCCAAAGGTTTTCAAACTTTAGACTTGGCCCCCATAACTTTTAAAAATTGTGTTTTGACCCCAAGGTTTTAAAAATATTTCTTAAAGGCCCCAAAACTTTTCTAATTTTACAAAAATGCCCCTGCATCTTTAAAAGCTCCGTTTAAGCCTGTTTTTCCTCCATTCAAGCTTTAATCGTTTCCCTTTCACCCTATGATCACATGTTTAACCTTCCACGCTCGTTTCTTCATTCTTATGATCTCTAAAGCTTTCGTTTTGTTTCGTTTTCCCTATCATTTTTTTCTTCGAGAGAGAGTTTATATAATTAAATTATGCTTAACTATCGTAATAATGAAACTAAGAAACCTCTTTACATGTGTAGGCTCTCAAACGGAACAAATATTTTAGAACTTAAGACTTTGATTTACATGAGGGTTACCATCGAACAAGGTGGGGGTAACTTTTAATCTCTAAATGTTTATATTTTCTGTATTTGATGTATGAATTGTTAAACCCTATGTGTCGTGATTATATGCTATGAATACTATGTTCATACTATTATATTGTGAAGGGACTAAATTCATGCTACGGAGGGACTAATCTGTAAAAAACACTACGGATGGACTGGTGGTCCGTAAAAACACCAACGGTATAAAAACCGTTATGTAGGGTAAGACGGGTTGCTCCCATACCTATTTACAATTTTATACTATGCATTCTATATTCTGTGTCTAATTGTCGAACTTATATATGTTTGATTTGTTTAACTGCCTAACGAATTATAAAATATGGAAAATTATCCCCACTAGTGTATTCAACACACTCACCCCCGTGTGTATTCACGCTACAGGAAATGACGAGAATCAAGATGCGTAGATGGTGCCATATCAAGTTTTCTCTTTTTGTTTTTCAAAACTTGATGTTGAAACAATGCTTTAATGCTTCTCATTTGTAAAGTAATATCATATTTTCTTCTGATGGATCCTGTATGAGATTTTTTCCCTACTCAAGGTTTCAAACGTTTTGTTTTGGCTGGTGCCGATGTATTGTATATGCAAATCTTTCTATCATCTGTTATCTTCTTCTTTTTATATAAAAAATATGCTCTTGTTCTCTTTCTTTTCATGTCCATTATGCAACTCTAATATAAATATGTTTTAGATATGAGGCGTGACAGTTTTGGTATCAGAGCAAGGTCCTATCCTTTTAGGACCCTACTCAAACTCGTTATACTTTTTAAACGTGTTTTAACATGAAAGTCTTTTAAAAAATGAACGAATAAACACCACTCTCTATACGCTTGTCTCCCTAATCACAGAACTTAATAAAAAGAATGGTTATCTGTATCATGTTTTCTCGTTTATCTTGTTTAAATTTTAAGTTTGAGGGGATATTTTAGAGGTGGTTTCACTATGAAACTTACATAAATTTGTACATGACAGATGGCTAGGATTAGGGTTACTGCTAGGAAAAGGGTCCAGGAGCTAGAGACGCTAGTGATGAGACTTAGACATCGTTTTTATAATAGCCAAGTGACAGGAGACATGTTAGTGGGTGAGCATGTCGCTAGACTGTTTCATTATTAGAGAGACTAGGGGTGTAGGGGGTAGTATTATTAGTATTTAGGCTTGCCTTCATCTGATTCGGACACTACCCAACGAGTGGGCAGTTAGAGCGCACCTAGTCTACAGAGATGAGATAGTGTATTTGGCAGTGGATGGTACTCCCATTATCGACTTTGGAGGGATTGCTAGACATTTGCTGGAGTTGTAGGGCCGTCATGGTCTTCCGACTACCCCGGAACGAGGACCTTATGACCTGTCTAGTGACAGTTCAGAGGCTAATGAGGATGAGGCTGATGAGGAGGTTCTTGAGGAGGACCTTGAGGAGGGTGATCCGAGGGACTTGGCGCCAGGATTGTAGAGGCCCCCATCACCTTCGGCTGCAGCCGTTTAGATGTTAGGATGATGGATATATATTTTGTATAGATATACAGATGATGAAGTATTATATATGTATATATGTATGGGTGCGGCTATTCGCATCCTAAAATTTACTAAACACACCCCATTCCTAGTGTATTTATGTTTTTCATTTGTATATGAATGGGGTGTGTTTAGTAAGTTTTGGGGTGCGGATAGCTGCACCCTATATGTATATAGTAGCTCTTAATATGTAGTTAGTGTACATAGTCCTTTTGTATGATGTATAAGCTACCCATTTTTGCTTGTATATATATAGTACCAGTTTACATTTTACTATTCTATGGAATTCATGTTTACTTATCTCCTCGTGTTTCGTGCTTATTTTTCTTTACCTATAGTGTTGTTGTGACACCTGATCGATGGAAATTTATATACATCGTAACAAAATTATATCTCGAGGCCGACTACGTAAGGACCAGCCGCTGATAGAAAATCCGCTAGAACAAGATGTGGATGCCACGATGGGGGATTTAGTATCCATCCTTAGAGGTTTGGCTCGACACTTTGAGGTCACACAAGTTGCACCACCACCAGTGAGGAATGACGCAAACCTGATCTTTGAACAATTCCGGTGTTTTAATCCGCCGACTTTTAATGGAAATTGCGAACTGGCTGACGTCGAGGAGTGGCTAAGGTTACTTGATCATTTATTTAGGCACCTAACCTGTACGAATGAATAAAAGATTTTGTGCACAGTTTTTCAACTCACGGAAGAGGTCAGTCACTGGTGGGAGTCGTATGAGAGGACCTTGTTGCTGGACCAAAGGAGACTATGACATGAGAGACTTTTAAGGAGGTGGTCGCATAATATTACATATCTCAATCATACAGTGATTGAAAGGAAATAGAGTTCTTACATCTCCGTCAAGGAATCGCATCGGTGGAAGAGTATGAGCGAAGATTTAATCATCTAAGTAGATATGTGATCCACCTGGTAGACACTGACACCAAGAAAGCCCGACGTTTCGAGAGGGGTCTTCATTCGGAGATCAGTTCAATTCTAGCAGGTTAGGGAACCATGACCTATGCCAAAGTTATTGAGAGAGCTCAAGAGATTTATACTCGACTATGCTTGGACGTATTACCATCCAAAAAGGTTGTTGTGATACCTGAAAAAAGGAAGTGGATTGGTTCGAGTTAGAGCTTCAATCAAAACAAATTTCCAAGGGTTAACAATGTTCCGCTTCTCCTCACTCCCAAGCCGGGAAACCTATGTACCAGATGTGGAAGGATTCATGTGGGACCATGTCTGCAAGGAACTCGGAACTGCTTCAAGTGTGGAGAACCAGGACACATAGCGAACAACTATCAGAAGTTTAGAAACTCAGCAGCTGCAACACCGAGGCCGAGGCCAGGGACAGGCAAGGCTCGGGCTTTCGCTCTTACTTGCATGGAGGCTGCTGAGGGGTCAGAGACCATGACAGTTATGTTAACAATATGTGATATCCCGACTCTCATCTTGTTTGATACCGGAGCAACCCACTCTTTCATCTTTGTCGAGTTTTGTGATCTGTTGAAGCATGAGAACGGTAGAGTAGTTGCTGAAACCCTAGAAGTTAGTATTCCATCGGGAAGACTATAAAAACGAAACACTTTTATCATAATCTAAGAATGGCTTTTAGGAATAGAATCCTTTTAGCTAATCTACATGCGCTGGAGATGAAGGATTTCGATGTGATCCTATGGATGGATTGGCTTGAGACAAATCACACGGTGATGAAATGCCACGTAAGAGAGATCATTTTTCAAATACTTAGAGAACAGGAGTTCACATTTTATGGGACACGAGTTAGAGTCCACCCGAGGATTGTATCGGTTATGAAAGTAACCAAGATGCTTAGTAAGGAAAGTTGTGAAGTTTGGTTAGTGAACATGGTGAATCTCGAACAAGAAACGAATCCCATTGAAAATATGCCTATGATAAGGGAATACATGGATGTCTTTCCAGCAGATTTACCCGACCCTACACCAGATCGGCAGGTTACTTTTGAAATTGACCTTATACCAGGATCAGCACCAGTGTCGAAAGCTCTGTATCAAATGGCACCGAAGGAGCTACAGTAATTGAAAGTTCAATTACAAGAACTTCTGGACAAGGGATTCATTCATCCAGGTATGTCACCCTGGGAAGCTCCAGTGCTCTTTGTGAAGAAGAAGGATGGAAGCTTTCAGATGTGCATCGACTATCAAGAGCTGAATAAATGAACCATCAAGAACAAGTATCCTCTGCCTCGAATTGAAGTTCAATTTGATCAGTTGAGAGGTGCAAGTGTGTGTTCGAAAATCTACTTAAGGCCTGGATACCATCAGGTGAAAGTCAAGGATGCTGATATATCTAAGACAACCTTCAGAACAAGGTATGACCACTACGAGTTTGTAGTAATGCCATTTGGACTCAGTAGTGTACCAGCTATTTTTATGGATCTAATGAATCGTGTTTTCCATCCGTACCTCGATCTTTTCATCATTGTGTTCATCGATGATATTCTAGTCTACTCATGCGATAAGACGCACCACGAATAGCATCTCAGGATTTCACTAGAGACTTTGCGAAAGGAGAAGGTTTATGCAAAATTTAAAAAGTGTGAGTTCTGGATGGACAAATTAGCTTTTCTTGGCCATATTGTTTCCTCTCAAGGGATTGAAGTGGACCCTGACAAGATAGAAACTATTAGTAATTGGGAAGCTCTAACGAATGTTAAGAAAGTACGAAGTTTTCTTGGCTTAGCCGGATATTACCGAAGATTCATAGAAGGATTTTCGAAGATTGCCACTCCCATGACTCATTTGACATGGAAAGATGTAAAGTTTCAGTGGACTGAGTAATGCAAGTGTAGCTTCTAAGAACTGAAGAAGAGGTTGATAGAGACACCAGTTCTAATGGTTCCGGACATAACGAAAGAGTTTGTGATTTATAGCGATGCATCCAAACAAGGTTTAGGGTGTGTTCTGAAGCAGCAAGGAAAAGTAGTAGCCTAAGCATCACGGCAGCTGAAGACTCACGAACAGAATTATCCAACACATGATCTAGAGCTGGTCGTTGTTGTGCACACCCTCAAGATTTGAAGACATTATCTCTATTGCGGGAAATGTGAGATCTTTACCGACCACAAAAGTCTGAAATATTTCTTCGAACAAAAGGAGCTCAACATGAGACAGAGAAGATGACTGGAGTTGGTGAAAGATTATGATTGTACGATTCTCTATCACCCAAAAAAAACGAACGTGGTTGCTAATGCTCTTAGCAGAAAATGAAAAGGGACTGTGACGTCCATGATCACCAACCAGAACCAACTAATTGAAGAGATGTCAAGGTTGAATTTGGAGGTAGTTTCACCTCCGAGCAACATCAAGGCTAGAATGGTAACTTTATTCGTGAAGCCCACTCTCCGTGAGTGAATAGTTGAAGCTCAAGGAAAAGATAAATTTTTAACAAAGATGAAGACTCGTATGGATAATGGAAAGACGAAAGGTTTCACTTTGACGACAGATGGAGCCCTTATCTTAAGGGAAATGTTGTGCGTGCCAAAAGATGAGGGATTGAGAGAAGAAATTCTAGAAGAAGCTCATTGCACGCCATAATCAGCACACCCTGGAGATACGAAGATGCACAGAGATTTGAAGGAAAGCTTTTGGTGGAGAAACATGAAAGGAATCATCGAACTTTTCGTTAAGAAGTGTCTAGTTTGCCAACAGGTAAAAGCTGAACATCAACGACCAGCTGGAATGTTAACTCCATTGGAGATACCTGAATGAAAATGGGAACACATCACCATGGATTTTGTTGTTAGATTGCTTAGATCCAAGCAAGAAAATCACGTTGTATGGGTGATTGTATATAGATTAACTAAGTTGGCCCATTTCTTGCCTATCAAGATGACCTACGGTTTAGATAAGTTGGCTCGAATCTACCTAGAAGAGATCGTCAGGTTGCATGGAGTATCGGTTTCTATCGTATCAGATAGAGATCCCCGTTTCATATCCAAATTCTTGTAGAGCTTACAAAAAAAGCTAGGGACCAAACTAGCTTTCAGTACCACTTTTCACCCTCAAACTGATGGACAGTTAGAAAGGACTATACAGATCTTGGAAGATATGTTAAGAGCTTACATTTTGGATCTTCACGGAAGTTGGGAAGACCACTTGTGCTTAGTGGAGTTTGCTTATAACAACAGTCTTCAATCGACAATCGGAATGACACCGTACGAAGCTCTCTATGGAAGAAAGTGTCGTTCTCCTATATATTGGGACGAGGTGGGCGAAAATAAAATTTTAGGACCCAAATTAGTAGAACAGACGGTGGAAGTGATAAAGAAGATTCGAGAAAGAATCAGAGTGGCTTAGGACCGACAAAAGTCATATACGGATAAGAGACGCAGAGAGCTGAAGTTCGATGTGGGAGATAAAGTTTTTCTAAAGGTGTCGCCCACTAAAGAAGTTTATCGTTTCGGAAAAAGAGGAAAGTTGAGACCAAAGTATATGGGACCTTTCGAGATCTTGAAGCGGATTAGAGAAGTCGCGTATCGTCTAGCCTTACCACCGGACTTCGCCAGCATAAACAACGTCTTCCATGTATCCATGCTGCAAAAGTATGTTTTCGATCCAAACCACGTGATCAACCAAGAAAGCATAGGGATCGAAAAGGATTTGAATTATGAAGAGGATCCAGTGGCCATCTTGGACAGAAAGATTCGCAAGTTAAGGAATCGAGATATGACTCTAGTAAAAGTCTAGTGGAGTCGCCATAGAAAGGAAGAAGTAACATGGGAACAAGAGGACGAGATTTTAGTAAAGTATTTAGATTTGCCGTTTTAGGTACACATCTAAATTTCGAGGATGAAATTTCTTTTAAGGGGAAAGGGATGTAACGCCTAGTGATAAGTGTCATTTTTCACGTATTTTTGTGTATGTTTATGTATTCATTTGAATATGTTTAGATACATTTTTATGATGATTTCTGATATTATATTGTATAAGTTGCATTTGACGGGTTTGTGCTGATTTTGATGAGAAAAGTGCAAGTTTCAAGTGTAATTGATGACCAAGGAAGGAATCATAGAAAAACGAGGAAAAATAGAAGTTGAAATACGAGATCGCATGGAAGAGTTGGTGGCGCACGATCTGGTCGTGCCATGCAGCACGACCGTGTGCCATTGTACAGAGAGTGCTCGATGGCGAGGCACGATCGTGCCCTATAGCACGGTCAACTCCGTGCAAAAGACAGTGACCTCTTGGCTAGGCACGGTCGACCGTGCTGTATAGCACAACCGTGCCTGGGTGAATAGGAATTCGTAGAGTTTTGGTTTTCTTGGAGTATTTTCGCTTCTTACTTCACTTGGAAGATTCCCAAAACAATATAAATACTCAACATGGGAAGAAGAGAAAGTGAGAAGAGAGATTCACAGAGAAAAATACGATAGTTTGAGAAGCATCGAGAGGATTTGAAGAAGAATTCAAGAGATCGAGGAATCGCGAAATCATCGTCTAATAGAGTTTTTAATCTTTTCTTCTTTTGTTAGATATTAGTAGATATGATATTTTCAATCTTGTCTATAAGTTTGTTTATCATCATGTCTAGCTAATTTTCTAGGGTTTCCAGGGTTGGTTAGTAATTTGATTCGAATCTAGATGAATCTTTTATTTCAATTCAAAGTTCATGATCGTTTATCCTATTTGTGTGTTTATGAGTGGATTGCTTGTTTGGTTATTCGGCCGGTAATTAAGCATGTTTTAGTAATTAAATCAAAATTCGGAAGATGAGATTTAATTATGGAAGAATAAATATATGATACATAAAAAGACTTAAATCGGGAGATTAATGAATTTATGTGATGAGAAATCAATCTTAGGTACTTTTGGGAGTTGTTATGATTCAATCAGATCGAGTAGGGATACCTCTGGTAGCATAATAATCAACCGATTAACTGACTCGGGAGAACTGTTAATTCGACATATGTGATTGCTCATATAGGATGATTGATTAATGAACTTGAATTGGTTAAAGTGATGTTTTGATGAGAATTAGATGAAAGCATGTCTTAGAACCTATCTTAGATATCTATTATCCTTGAGTGAAATCATCTGCGTAATTACTTTTCTATTGAATTAATCTGCAATCGGTGTGATTTGATTTTCCTAGATAAAACTGAAAATTGAATTTGAGTAATTAGTTAGTGCCTAGATAATCAGTCTCTGTGGGATCGACCTTGCTCACCACTTCTACACCCTACACCGTACACTTACGGGAGTAGCCAAAAGAAATTAGTGAACACCTAAGATGAAACGGTGCATCATCGTAATAATTTAATCGAAACATAAATATATATATAGTTGGAACACAAATGTGAAAGAGAAAATTTGATCAAAAGTAAAAAAGTATGTTTTTTCTCTCTCTCTCCCTTCCCTCTCTCTTCTATCTTTTCGATCGGCGGCTGCCGCGCCGCCTCTTTGTCCTCCATTTTGATCGATCTTCATACTATTTATAGCCTTCGTCGAGCCCGTTCCAGATCCGGACTTGATTTTGTATTTCAACGCCTCCTCTATCGGAAAATGGCTGGTCGGCCCTGGCCAAACCCTTTTTTTCTCTCTCCTCCCTTTCTCTCTCCTCTTCTCTCTCTCTCTTTCTCTCCTCATTTCCCTCTCTGCCTCGTCACTCCTCATCCTCCATCACCGTCGTCTATCGTCGTGTATGTGTAGAGTTGAGGCGGTGTGGTGTAGTGTCGTCGTGTATCGACGGGTATGCGCAGTGCGTACCCCATACGTGTGTGTGTTTGGGGCGGCACCTCGTTGCATCGTAGTGTGTCGTGGAGTCGGGCGATGCTATGTGTAGTGCTGCCATGTGTGTGTGCGTGTGTGAGGAGTCGCCGGCAATGGGAGGTTGCCGACCATGTGCCGGCGTGTTGCCTGTCAACCACCGCCGTGTGTGACGGCGGGTGTGTGTGTGGTTGGGGGCAGCGCCGCTGTTGTTGTTGTGTTGTTGTCTCATGCATGTATGGACTCCAAGGCGAGGCTGCGCCTCGGCTGTACGCCGGAGGCGCCTTGTGCGCGTGTGCATGGGTGTGTGTGGCCGTGTCGCCGGCGACAGGAGGTTGCCGGTCGTGTGTCATGGCGTGAGTTTGGCGATGGGGGTGGAGTTTGGAGAGGAGAGGGTTGTTTTGTAATTTTCGGAAAGTCTAGGGACTTAGGTTTTAAGTTTATTTACGATTTAGTCCATGAGCTTCCTAAAATCTCGTTTTAGCCCTCAAACTTCTGAAAATTAGGTTTTAGCCCCCAAAGGTTTTCAAGCTTTAGACTTTAGCCCCAGAACTTTCAAAATTTGTGTTTTGACCCCAAGGTTTTAAAAAATATTTCTTAAAGGCTCCAAAACTTTTCTGATTTTACAAAAATGCCCCTGCATCTTTAAAAGCTCTGTTTAAGCCCGTTTTTCCTCCTTTCAAGCCTTAATCGTTTCTTTTTCACCCATGATCGCATGTTTAACCTTCCACGCTCGTTTCTTCATTCTTATGATCTCTAAAGCTTTCGTTTTGTTTCGTTTTCCCTATCATTTTCTTCTTCGAGAGAGAGTTTATATAATTAAATTATGCTTAACTATCGTAATAATGAAACTAAGAAACCTCTTTACATGTGTAGGCTCTCAAACGGAACAAACATTTTAGAACTTAAGACTTTGATTTACACGAGGGTTACCACCGAACAAGATGGGGTTAACTTCTAATCTCTAAATGTTTATGTTTTCTGTATTTGATGTATGAATTGTTAAACTCTATGTGTCATGATTATATGCTGTGAATACTATGTTCATACTATTATATTGTGAAGGGACTAAGGTCCACATTCATGCTACGGATGGACTAATGGTTCGTAAAAAAAACTACGAATGGACTGGTGGTCCGTAAAAAGCGCCAATGGTATAAAAACCGTTATGTAGAGTAAGACGGGTTGCTCCCGCACCTATTTACAATTTTGTGCTATGCATTCTGTGTTGTGTCTAATTGCCGAACTTATATATGTTTGATTTATTTAACTGTCTAACGAATTATAAACTATGAAAAATTATCCCCACGAAACCATTCAACACACTCACCTCCATGTGTATTCACGTTACAGGAAATGACAAGAATCAAGATGCGTAGAGAGGATGGTGTTATATCAAGTTTTCTCTTTTTGCTTTTCAAAACTTGATGTTGAAACGATGTTTTAATGTTTCTCGTTTGTAAAGCAATATCGTATTTTCTTCTGATGGATCCTGTATGTGATTTTTTCAGCTGCTCATGGTTTCAAACGTTTTGTTTCAGCTGGTACCGATGTATTGTATATGCAAATCTTTCTATCATTTGTTATCTTCTTCTTTTTATATAAAAAGTATGCTCTTGTTCTCTTTCTCAGCACACCCACTATGCAACTCTGATATTTGGCACCCTCTCCCAGATGCGTGGATAGCCGTGCCGATATGTGGAGGACCGTACCGGGTCGGGTTGATCCGGATCCTAGATCTGTGCATCAGTTTCACATGATTTTTTATCTATTACAAAAGTTTATGAGACTGTATTACATATAGTTATCGTGGTTCTATTACACATAAAAAAATTATTTCCACAAATTCATATGTAAATTGTAAAGTGTGGGTAATGGATTGACGGTCTCACAACAGTATTACTCATATTATATAATATATGTATACACTATAATTTTACTAAGAGAAAAATATAAAAACAACCTTTTGATTTAGAAAAAAATGTTTATGCATCTAATGTATAGATATAAAATTCATGCACTCAGACCCAACTCGTTGACTCCACATGTTTGTACGTCTTTTACACGTTATTCTATGTGCACCCGCACTCGCTAACGCCTATATGCAACTGTTAGTACCATATTCTTTTAAATTTATTCCTTGTTTTTAAAATGTATTAATTGTTTTTTTTAGAAAATACTACTTGCATTTTATAGTTGTTAGGTATTTACTTATAGTTGTTAGGTATTTACTTGTTTTCAAATGCATGAATATTTTACTGAATGATTTTTTTTTACACAAATATTCTTGTGTACCAGGTGCATGAATCCTAAATCCGTACAATTGGGTTGACCCGATCTGAGGGTGCATGTCACACGTCCCATGTGCCTACATGTGCGCTCACACGCCCAAACCCTAGTTTCGCGGTTATTTAACCTAACCTTTTAGTTTGACGAACCTAACCTTTTAGTTATGTTCACATAACCTTTTGTACTGTATGACAGACTTATAATATCTTTCAAAACCTTTCAAAACCTTTATGTTGTAATAATATAACTTTTATGCATAATAATTTAACCTTTTCGTTATAATAATATAACCTTGTGTTATTCTTTAAGTACATAAAAGTTATGATATTTGTACATAAAGGTTATACTAATATAACATTAATGTTAAATTATTATAACATAAAGGTTAAACCATACTATATGAATTTTTATAGTGGAAAAGAATCTAAGTAATATCACTTAAAGGTTATGATACATGTATGTAAAGGTTATACTAATGTAACATAAATGTTATAATCGGTTAACATAAATGTTACATAACTTTTAATTATGTTTTTCATACTGAAAAAAATCTAAGTAATTTTACTTAAAGGTTATGATATTTGTACATAAAGGTTATGTCATAAATTAAAAAAAAAAAGTCTGGGCGTGGATCTTGATCAGACCCGACCCGATCCGACCCGTGCACCCAGTTGCATGGATCATGATCCATACACTTAGTGCACACAAGCACTACTCTCTTTTTTATTGAAAGGTATTATTAGTACAACTGAAATATATTATTTGTTTACATGAAATGTATTACTTCTATAATTAAAAGATATTATTATATTATCGAGTATTAGTATAAAACACAAAAAAATAAAATTCATGATATTATCATCTCATTCTTCAATATCTTGTTGAAGATTTTTTTCTATTTATTCTTAAAATTTTTTTTTTTTTTTAATACTTGATCTAATCCTTAAAATCATCGGAAGAATATGAAAGGAGGGAGAAACAAATGAAAGTAGAAGAAGAGGAAAAAAAATAACAACAACGAAGAAAAAGATATAGAAAAAGGAGGAGGAAGAGGAAAAGAAGAAAAATAAGAAGAAAATTTGGATTTAATACCATCAAGAAGCTACGAAGAAGACATAGAAAAAGATAAGGGTCAATTTGGATTGATGGATTTGAGGAGCGATTTGAGATCCATGGTAGCAAATCTCTTGGTGTTGTTTGGATAGAAGTGGATTCGAAATCTATCATTTTCATTTTGAACTAATTTTGGAGTCATTTTGGTGGATTTCAAATTCACTCCAACTTGAATGGATTTGAAATTCGAAATTTCAAATTACTCTATTCAAATGAAGCCCAAAGGACAATAAGTAGTGAAGAAGTGAAAATAGAGGAAAAATCAACCCACCAAGAGAGAGGGGAGAAGATAGACACGCCCAAACGGTTCGGAAAACCGGAACCGGGCCGGTTCGAACCGGAGGTCAACGGTTCCGGGAACCGTTGACCCGGTTTCGGTTCCAAACCGGAATCGGAAACCGCCGGGAACCGGTTCGGTTTCGGTTTTCAATTAAACAAACCGGCGAACCGGCGGTTTAACCGGCGGTTCAAACCGCCGGTTTTATGTAATTTTTTTTTTTTTTTTTAAATTCGACCATGCCACGTGTACGGCTGTGCTTGAATCAAATATAGCCGTTGAAGATGAATGGCTCGGATGAAATGACCGTTGCAAACCGGCCAAAACCGAACCGAACCGGAAACCGCCGGTTCGAACCGGCGGTTTGGAGGAATTTTGCATCCAACGGCCGAGATCAAATGGCCGTTGGAAATTGACGGCTGTGATGTGTCGAACCGCCGGTTCGAACCGAACCGGAACCGGCGGTTCGAACCGGAGCGTAGCAATTTCCTTTTTTTTTTTTTTTTTTTTTTTAATTTTTAAGATCTATAAATAGGGGTTCAAATTGTGTATTTGCTCACACCAATTCTCTTGCTCTCTCTCTCTCAAGTCTCAATTCTTGCATTCTAGCTCACTTTAAATTATTTCAAGTTCAAAATCTCTCAAATTCTTGTTATATTTCGATTTCTTGTTCTTCGTCATCAACTTCTAGTTCTATTTCTACTTCTATTTTTTCTATTGTAAATTCATCATGTCTAGAAGAGGTTCTTCAACTTCATCATCTCGTGGGAAGGGAAAGAGTCCCATGCCACCTCCACCATCGTATGAAGATGAACTCATTGATCAATGGTGTGACGACCTTGATCCGAATGTCGATTTGGGGGAACAAATCGCTCAAGCCTTAGCCGACGAAGATGAAGAAGAGGTGCATCCGACACAAGAGAGTTTGAATCAAACTCAAACCACTTCAAATAGAGCACCTTCTTCACTTCGAAGTGACATTTTCTCCATTCACTTCAAGAAGGAAGCCGTGCCGAATTCGGATGTCGACTACGTAGTCACGTGCAACCATTGTGGAAAGCAATACAAGTTCAAGCATGGAGGGGGCTATGGAACGTTTAACAACCACATTACGAAGAAGCATCCCGACAAGGTTGGATTGGAGCGCTCTCAAACACAACTACGAGGATTCACCGGGTCTTCACAAGGTATGGATTCTTTAACCTTTAAATTTAGTCAATTAGAACTTAGGAAAGGCACCGCCGATTTTATTGCTTCAAAACATCTACCTTTTTCATTTGCTTCCGATGACCTTTATGAAGATTATGTGAGCACGTATTTACAACCACCCGCTAGAATGATAAGTAGGAACACGGCCACTAGGGATATTGATAAAAGAGTACGTGAAAGAAAATATAAATTAGTATCCGATTTAGCTAACCTTAAACAAAAAGTTGCAATATGTTGTGATTGTTGGAAAGATCCTTATAATAAAAATGATTATATGGGAATTACTTGCCATTGGATTGATGATGCATGGGATGTTCAAAAACGTTTAATTGCTTTTATTGATTTTAATAAAAAACATACCGGTTTGCATATTTCACAAAAAGTAATACATGTGTTAAATGATTATGGTATATTAACAAAAGTATTTGCTATAGCTTTAGATAATGCAACTAATAATAAAGCTAGCTTGCCTACAATAATTGATTTTTGTAAACCTTCATTAAATGGTGATCTTTTTCATACTAGATGCATGTGTCATGTTTTTAATTTATGTGTTCAAGATGGATTAAAAACTTTAGAAGTAGAAATAGATAAAATTAGAGATGCAATTAATTTAATTTGTCACACCGTACAAATGCGGAAAAGATGGGCCACGTTTTGTAAATTGAATGGATTAGAAGTAAAAAAATTTGTGAAAGATGTGCCACATAGGTGGAATTCTACTTTTTACATGCTTCAAGATTCGTATAATTATAGAGAACTTTTATGTGCTTTTTTTATGGAATTTGGTGATAATAATGTTATGTTAGTTGCACATTCTTGGGATTCTTGTATAAACATGATGGGTTTGTTAAAAATTTTTGAAGAAGCCACTAGGGAAGTTAGTGGATGTTATTATCCTACATCTCCTTTAGCTTTAGATCAATGTGTTAAAATTGCTTTGGTAATTAACTCTTACAAAGATGATCCTATTTTAAGTGATGCAATTATTATGATGAAAGCAAAATGGTTAAAATATTATCATGAGCTACCCCCTCTATATTTATGTGCTAAATTATTAGATCCTAGGATTAGAGAAGATGGATTAGAAGAACTCTTAAATATGTACTATAATGCATTGTTTCCATGTGGTTTGATTAGTGAATATGATCTAGTAGAATATGTGCCTAATCCTAGGGAAGTAGTAAAACGGGCAAAAGATTATTTGTATGATTTATTTAGACAATATAAAACAATTCATGGTGATGCAAGTAGTAGTGATGAAGTAGGAGATCAAAATGTAGGATCTAGTAGTTATTCTTCTTCTTCATCTAGTTTTGGACCAACTCTTAGTCAATTTTACAACTTCTATGACATAAGAACGCAAAAAAGAGCTAGAGGTACCAACCCATCACAAGAATTAGATTCTTATTTAAGTGCTACTTTTGAATCTATTGCTTTCGAGAACAATTCGGATCTATTAAAGTGGTGGTCACGGAGGACCACCATATATCCTATACTAACAATTATTGCCAAGGAGATCTTTGCATGTCCCGCCTCCACGGTCTCGGTTGAACATGCCTTTAGCATATCGGGCCACACTTTGAGTGCGAGACGAGCAAACTTGGCCGCCGAGAATGTCCAAAACCTTATGCTCCTTGAGGATTGGGTCAAGGCATCCAAACGTCAACAAAACCTCGATTGCACACGTTTTGAGGAAGGTGAACCGGACTTGTATGGTTACGACTCAAACACAACATCCTCCGGTGGTAGTGGCATCAACAACCCCGACGATTGGGCGTAGGTAAGTTGAGGTAAGAGAACTACGTGAGCTTTGATTCCTTAATTTGATTTGAATTAAGGATACGTAGGCAATTTTATTTTAAGTTTGGAATTTGAATTTCAATTCCAAACTTAGAATAAAACTCAAGCTCTTTCAATTTTTTTCCCCTCCTTTTGGCTAATGTTGTTTCATATGTTACTTAGTTAGAATGTTCTACTTAGATCTTAGAATTGTATTATATAATTCAAGATAGATAGATAATTGTAATTCAAGATAGACTTTTATTTCTTTTAGATAGATATGGACTTTTGTAATTGTAATATATATCAACTTTTGTAATATATTAGATCATAGATTATATAGAGTTCTAACTTGTAATAATTTTCCAAGTTATAATGATAATGAAAAATGTTTGTTCACTTAAATATTTCAATTTCTCATGGTATAAATTATGATATGATATATTTCAAAACAAACATTAAAAATCAAATTTGGAGTTGTGATTTTATAATTATAAAAAAATCAATCAAAAAAAAAAAAAAAAAAAAGAAAAAACCGACCAAAACCCCCGGTTCCGGTTCAACCGGCGGTTTGGAACCGAAACCGGAACCGGCCATCACACGGTTCGGTTTCGGTTCCACCAATTCGAAACCGCCGAACCGGCGGTTCGAACCGGAACCGTAACCGGCGAACCGTTTGGGCGTCTCTAGGAGAAGACATAGGTCAAATGTTGGGATGGGTCAGTTCCATTGTACAATCATAAGATACCAATTTTTTTTTTAGTAAAATCAATTGTTTGGCCTAACACTGATATTTTATCCTTCATGTTCGCTGACATATAATTTTTTTGTTCCAATGGGTAAAAAATAAGACACCTTTATCAATAAAAAAACTTGAAAATTAATAAAATACAACAATTAAGTATCTTATTTACACAAAAAAATTTTTTGCATCTAGTGCACGGATTTAGGGTCCGTACACTCAGGTCGACCTGACTCACCACGCGCTCGCACGCACCACTAGATCGTGTATAAATTCACCCAAACATGCTCCCAGATGTCATACATTTATGTTATATTAGTCATATATTTTAATAATGTTAGTCATACCTTTAATAATGTTAGATGTACCTTAACATCTTTTTTTGGACATACATATTAACATTTCATACCTTTTAGTTATGTTAGTCATATATTTTAGTTATGTTAGTTGTACATTTATATATTACATAAATGTATGACTATGTTGATATAAAGATATGAGTAATATCACATAAATGTCAACATATACAAATTGTGGTGAATTAGGATTTTTTTAGAATTAAAAGTATTAAATAAATGTATGATATTTGGATATAAAGGTATGACTAATATAACATAAAAGTATGACTAACATAAAACAAATGTCAGAAAAAAAAAAAAAAAAAAAAACGTTGATCCGTGTGGATTCGGACCCGACCCGCATGTATGTGTGCATCAAGTTCTCATGAACTCAACTCTCTTATTCATGATTTTCAATTATAAATTTTCTTATTGTTTTAAAATCATTTAATGTGGGTCTCATGTTATTTGACAACAATACATAAGAGTTAAACGTTAGTAATCAAGTACAGAAATTAAAAATTAAAAATTATAAAAACTGAAAAACAGAAACATTATATATATATATATATATATATATATTGTTGAATGTGTTATAATTAGTTTTGAAATTTTTAGAAATTATTAATATAGTGCTTACAAGTTACATCAGTTGTCAATTAAACCTAAAAATCACAAACTAGTTGCAATATGAGACAAATCCAATGATTGTTAAATCAAAATTTTAATTTTGATAAAAAATGAGAGAACATGTCTTTTCTTTTTTTTTTGGTTTGGAAATAAAATTAAAATAGTCAAACTCTTAACTATATAACTAATCCTCCATGGAGTTAGAGTTATTAGGGGTGCTGAAATATCATATTTAGAGGATAAATTTTATTTCAAAATATCTGATATAGAGTCATAATTTATATATTAAAGTATGTATATTACTTTCTATTTCTGAGCATCCCCAATAGGGAGGTATTTGTTGACATGACAAAGAGGAAATACCTTTAGAATGGGTAGAGGATTATTGAGAGGGATATGTTTAGGTAGAAGAAAAAGAAATGGGCAGAGGTTTCTCTACTGGGGTAGAAGAGGAGGAAAATGGAAGAGAGGTGGGGCCACCAACAACTTTTTTTTTTTTAAATGCTTTTTCAAATTTTATTTTATTTTATTTTGGCAACTAGCCGTTTCCAGCCATTTTGCTTTTTTTTTTTCAATAAATGTTAAATTATAAAATAACATTATTTTTATTTAAATTGAATGAATAAAAATAACATTATGTTAAATTAGTTAAATAATAAAATAACTTTATTTTTACAACTAAATTGAATAAATATTTAAAATTTAAAAATTATTTAAATCAATTAAAATATTATGAATTTTTATTTATTATAGAATAAAATTATAAATAGAGATGATAGATTAATAAAAATATAGTAGATATAGAAGTAATTTGAGAGGTGGACCCATGAATAGTTATTTTTTAAATAGAATGGTTGGTAAAATATTTATTTAAAGGTAGAATTTTTTTTACTTTTGATGTAACAGTGATGTAATATAAATAAACCTGTTTTTTGGGTTCAACCATTGGAGATGTTCTGATGCTCATGTAGCATAATGATGTATGCATGATGTGGTTCGTAGAACTAGATTTACTAGAAATGGATTGATTTAGTTAGCTCATAAACACTAGAATTGTCACAAAAAATCTATCTAACCAATGAAATCACCACATTTAGATTTGAAATTGATGATAAAAGTTGGTAATAAAAGGAAGGAGAAATCACTTTCAAAGTACATATGCTACAATTTCAAATTAAGTTGCTTGGGAACAAAGATTTGGAAATTGGATTAAATTTGCCAAAATTGCAGTGGTGAATGTCAGAAGTAGCATTAATTCAGGGGTTCAGAGGTTGTACCATCATAAGATTACTGTCAAAAAGTGGAAATCCCTCTTCTCACGTCAAAAGTCATTATTACCCTTACACCTCTCAATACTTGTATGTGCCAACCAAGGACTAAAAAATCGGGATATATCACCGAAAAATCGGCGATATATCGGAAATTTGGGGAGTTCGATACAAAAAACCACTTATATACATATCCGTTGGAATATCGGTGATTTTTTGATGTCGAAAACTTTAAGTTCAATGTTGTCAAAATATCGCGAGAAATCGGCGATTTTCTCGCCAAAATATCGGCGCCGATTTATCGATTGGACATTTTCATTTTCTGCAAAAAAAAATTTCTAAGTTTCTGTGGGTGGCTTTTTAACTAAGAGTTGAGAACTTGAGAGTTGAGATGCATGCATGTATTAATAATATGAAGTACATTTGTTTGGATTTGATTGGATGATGGAAATTTTTTTGTCCCCCAATATCAATACATCACATGAGGCTATGACAAGGTATCACTTAAAGGCTAAAACTTGTTCCAAAGGTGCAGTGATATAATTATAAATATTGCCTCAATTGTGTTCATAAGTTTGTATGAAAATCCCGTAGTATTTGCTCTGCTAATTTAATTTCCTTGCTTCATAAATTATTTTCCTTGCTTCATAAATTATTTTCCTTGCTTCATATATTATAAATAATTTGCGTGCTAATTTTCCGTCGATTGTTCATCAACATCAAGAAGGTTCATCATTTAAAGGTTAGTTAAATTAAATACTTAACTACATATTTAATTTTTGAAAGTAATGTTGTAATCTATACTGTTAATTTGTTATTAGTAGATTTAGTGAATTTGTATCCATAATTTTGATTGAAATATTATCTGTTAAATATGACTTTGGGCACTTTGTTTTATATTATGTTTAATTTAGAAGGATTTAATTTAATTTACATTAAGTGATGTTTTAATATATACAAATTGATATGTGAATAATATATATATTTTCTGGTGTTATGATGGATGCATTTTCCTACATTTTAATTTGGACGTATGACTAGATAAGACAATTTTTGGTTAAGTGATACCTTGCCCGTATGACCTAAATGATCATATGTGGTAACATAAATACAAATTGATACATCATCATCCTACATTTTATTTTGGTTATATACGAATTGTTAAGATAATTATGTTTTATATCATCATCACCGAACAATCCAAATAGCATTTATGAAATTACCGTGAATGTGTAGCATTAATTAAATTTTCAGATAAAATAAAGAATATAACAAAGTTTCACCAAATTTATAATAATTTTGAGTCATTTATAGAAAATAGATGAATTTAAATATATGACCTCCTTTAAGAAAGGAAAAAAAAATCGTGGGTGAAATATCCATTTTCTTATTTAAAATGATACTGCAATTTTAGTCTATAGATATATGTCATAATCTAAGTACGTACTGGGTAGCTAGAGTACTTGACCACAAAAGGATAGATTTGAATCCTTTTGAAATACAAATTAATTATTTGATTAATAATATCAATATATCACCAAAATTCGCTCAAACCAGTGTGGTTTATATATTTATAATTGTATTTTATGGGTACTTGCACACACACACACACACACATCTGTTTCAAAAAATGTCATGTTTCGAAAGTTTTTTTTTTCAATCACAAAAAATTGGTCTTTTATTAAAAAAAGATAAATTGTGATAAATATGGATAACTTGTTATAAAATTGTATAAAAATTTAAAAAGATAAATAATTTAAATAAGTAGATGCAGCAATGAGCAAATTTCTTACACTCTTGAGTCAAAACTATTTTGCTAAACTTTTGAACACTCATTCCAAAAAAAAAAAAAACAATTTACGAAAAGTATAATTTTTTTAAAGCAATTTTATTAATGAATGGACAAGTTTCTATAAGATATTCCATACGTCTTAATATATATATATATAACTTTTCTAGAAAAACCAATTAAATTAATCAATTTTCGATCATACACCTTTTGTATTAATACGCGCTCATATATATCTTCTAATTTATTATTTATCATGTGCAATTTTATTTTTAACTTTTATTTATTAATATATTATGCATCTTTGTGTGTTTAAATTATTTACTTAAAATATTTGAACATATTTTCTTATATCGAGATAAGGAATGACAAGTGAAAGTAGTTTTGCTGGAAGAGACCTTGCATGAAAATATTGGACAGCTGTCCCCGGATGATCAAATGCCACTACTTGTAGCTTTTGTGGCCACACGTTTATGAGTGGAGGTATTACACGTTTCAAATATCACTTGAGCCACACGGACCAAAAAAAAATGGACGTCCCTGTAAAAATGTACCTCTAGAGGTTAAGCAAGAGATGCGTGATTATATTAAAGCTAAGGAGGTTTCAAAAGGGAAGAAAGCTGTAAAAATGGATGAAATTATAGCAGAATTATGAAGGGGGTTATATGACGAGCAGATGAGGATGATGACGATATTGCATATCCTGATGATATGATAGATCAAAATAAACGACAATAATATCGTGCTGTTGTACGACAATCTAAGGCAAGTGAGTGGGAAAGAGATCAAATGCCTTATTTTGGGCATAACAGAAGAGGTTCTCAAAGTACTCGTGGTTTGAATTTTGAACCAGCACCAGCACCATCTTTATATAAGTCACAAGATGCAAAACAAAAAAGGATAAAGAGTATGTTTTCTGGTGTAAACATCAGAGAAAAAATGGGATGGATGGTGAGTAAATTTTTCATTTACAATAACGTACCACCAGAGAAAGCTTCGTCACATCATTTTCGAAATATGATCCAAAGTGCATAGGAAGTTGGTGCGGGTGTAAAACCACCAACTCCATATGAGATTAGACATAAGTATCTAGATATGGAGTACACTGACATGAAGATGCATGTGAACACACAAATGCAAAAATGGAAGACATATGGGTGTACAATCATGACCGATAGATGGACATGACCAACACAATTATCAATCCTAAATTTCATGGTCTACTGCAAGGGAAGCACTGTCTTTCTTAAATTTGTTGATGCATCAGATAAGATCAAGGATCATAAATACATCTATGATCTGCTTAAAGAAGTGGTGATCGAGGTTGGAGTGAATAATGTCGTTCAAGTTGTTACAGATAATGGTTTCGCTTTTATGAAGGCGGGAAAAAAACTCGTGTAAAAATACAACTTATATTGGACACCCTGTGTTGCACACTGCATTGACTTGATTTTTGAAGATATTGGAAAAAAACATACTGTCAAGACAGTTATTATGAAGGCTAGGCAATTGACGAACTACATTTACAATCATGGGTGGTTGCTGGCAAAAATGCGAGAGTATTGCCAAGGAGACATAGTATGGCCAGGAGCAACTCATTTTGCAACAAACTCTATCGCACTAGATAGTTTGTTGAAGAAAAAATCTAGCTTGAAACAATTATTCACGAGCGACGAATGGGCTGAAAATCGTTTAAGCCGTTCAGAGGTGGGTAAATCAGTGGAAAGTCACGTTCTTGACCACCAGTTCTGGGATCAAGTAAGACATGTGGTGGACATTCATGAGCCATTATATCAAATACTTCGAGTCATGGATACCGAGGTTGTTCCCACCATGTCAATCTTATATGAGTTGTTTCGTATCATGAAACAAAAAGTCTAAAATACAAGATCGTCAGTGTGGGTACTTAACATAATTCAAGCTAGATGGGAGAACACACTTTCACATCCACTACATGCTGCAGGTAATATCACGCAACACATCCTATATTATGCACTTGTATAAATTATTTGATATATTAATTGCATTTTTTATTTTGTAGCTTTCTACTTGAATCCAAGATTCCAGTATACCCAAGGAGTTGGTGAAGATATGAATCTAATTCAAGCGGTGCACAAAGTATTCAACAAACTTGAACCCTACTCAGAAGGCATAGCCCAAATTGGAAATGAGGTTTAAAAACTATAATTAGAATATGCTTTATATAACTACTAGTGAAATTCAAATCTATAGAGTATACTTGCATAATTGTGTGAATTTGCAGATCACCTATTTTCGTGATGCTAAAAAAGGATTCAGTGATCGTGTTGCGCTTACATCAAGAAATACAATGACCCCAGGTACGTCTTGTTACCGATTATATTAATTACAATAAAATTATTTGGAAAATATATGTGTTTGATATTTATTAATGCTTGGCAGCTGAGTAGTGGGTTATGTATGGCCAATCATCACCTACACTTAGAAATCTGGCCATAAGAATACTGTCACAAACAACGTCATCTTTTGCTTGTGAAAGAAATTGGAGTACATTTGCCTTGATACACACTAAGTAGCGCAATCGACTTGCATATTCTAGACTTGAGAAACTTGTCTTTTACTACTACAACATCAAATTAAGGTTACGAGATATGGAAGCTGAAAATGACAACGTTGTTGGGCTAGACTATCTTGATGTAGTTGATGTAGTGCTTGACATTGGTGATGAGGAAGAAGATCCATTGTTCCAATGGATTCGGCCTATCCACATAGACGACGCTGAAGGTAATCCGAATCCAAAAGTTGCAACAACTGCTCGTGAATATGGTATGAATGTGTCTCAGATAATGGAAGAGAATGTTGGTGTAAATACTGGTGGTTCAAGTGAATCTGTGGATACTTCCACAAATAGTGGAAGCAATGTTGGTGGAAGTATCGGTGGTGGTGGTGAAAATGTCGAAAATTATGATGCTGAAGATCAATTTCAGTTAAGTCCATTTACCGGTGAGGGTGATTACACACATGCAATACAAAATTCTGACCATGGAAGTAGAGCAGAGGTGGAGGGATTGGTGCTATTGGAAAGAATTACGGAAGAAGACATGCTTGGAACATGAACCAAGATGAGAGCTCAAACACTGATACTGAATCACTTTCTATGAATCTTGACTCAATAAGTATGAGCACTGATCCTTACGATGCATATCAACCGTTATATTCTCACGGCAGACACAACACTTCACAGTTTGATTGGAGTAGTCAAAAATACATTTTAGTACCCACTACTTGAAATGTCTCATGGAGGTTCAAACATGCAACCATATTGGGTCAATCCACTTTATCCGATTTATGGAAGTATAGTTGGAAGAAGTAGAGAAACCTATGAATGTTATCTTCGTGATTACCTTGACAATTGGTGTAATTTTTTAAGTTGACATTAATATTGTTTGAATCAAAATGACATGTCATCTTTTGCATTTGAGTCTCGTAGGAGTTCAAGCTATTACTAATCCATGTATTAATTTTGTTAGATAATTTGTCATGTTATCATATGAGACAACATTTATATAATAATTTATCTTTAAATTTGTTGTAAATATATCTTTTTATTTGAAATTTAAGTTCAATATATGTATTAATGTTACTTATAATATTATATAAAGTACTAGATATTTTTTTCAATTTTTTTTACAAATTTTTAAATTTTTTTGCGTAAAAAACCGATATATCCACCGATATCGATATATCCGTCGATATATCCGTAAATTCAAGGTACCGATATATCCATCGATATCGATATTTTAGTCCTTGGTGCCAACTGCCACCACATTTACAACTCATGTGAAAACGGATTGGGCAATTCTGTCAATGTCATGCTAAAATGGGGGGTTGGGAATGAGTAAAGATGTGTCTAATTAAGTGGTTTGAATCATTGCCACGAGCTATAAAGCTGAAGAGGTATATTATCTTTATAAAAAAGTGGATTGTGATGATTCGAATTGTGAACTCGGATTATGCAAGTTTTCTAATTTTTATTATTTTTCTTCCTTTTATTCTTTCCAAACTCATTAAAAAAATGGTTTGAATCATCGGTTTGAATTATTTATTTTAACTTTAAAAATATTCTTTTTATAAGTGAGTTTTTCCTATATTTTTCATTTATATCTTTAATTTATAAGAATATACTTATCTTACATTGTAAAATTTGCTCATCTGCTAGGTAAAATTAGTCAGAAATAGGCCCATTCGAACAAAAAGAACGACACAAATAATATTACAAGAATCTTCATTATCGATTTGTTCCAATCTATCTATTCTAAATATATTCTAAATACATAAAGATTTCGATCCATTTAATCTTTTTGTGACATAATTTATTGAAAGTTTTTAATTATTTTAACTTAAAATCTTATTTCTGCATTTTTTAACAATAGTCTATAGAAAATCAAGACATCAAAATAGCAACCACGAGCCTTATAGTTCAAGCACTATCATGTTTACATGAAAGTACATATTGTGATGACTAGCGTTCGAATTTGGATCACACAAATTTTCTATTATTTATTTCCTCTTCCATTCCTTCTAACTCATTAAAAAAGACATTAGAATAACAACCGAAAACATTTAGGATTTCAAGTACCCTTTTTTTTATCTGCAGATAAAGTCACTTGTAACATTTTACTTTAGAAAATAAATCATTTGAATTAATATATATATATATATATATAAATAAATAAATCATGCCTTTAAAGTATTTCCAAAATTGTGACAACATTCTTTCAACCTAGCTATCATCTTATAAAATCAAATCAGTAAAAGCTTGTAATCGTTCCAATCTACTTTTCAAGGTTGCAATAACAATATCTACCACATCAAATTACCAGGATTGTTAATTTGCAAATAAATAAATTTGGTGCAACACTTATGTGCACCAATTGTACGGTTCTAGGATCATACAATTGGATCGACTAGGATTCATGCTGGAATTATATTTAATTTTTTTAATTCTTGCGGTGATCTTTATGTTATATTAGTATAATTTTTATATACAAATATTATAACATTTATGTTATATTACTTATAATTTTCTATTAGCATAGTCATACTGACATTTATGTAATATTACTTATATATTTATATAATAAGTATATATCAATATAAATGTTATATTATTATAACACAAAAGTTATATTATTATAAACATAAATTTTTAAAGGGTATTACATGTATGTCTGTGTAAATATTATTATAACATAAAATTTTTTTATATGTTTGTATTATATAATATAAATGTTAAACTAACATAATATAAAAGTTATGCTAACATAACTAAAAATTATAACATGCGGAGCGCAGACATCTGAATGCGTGGAAGCACATGGAACACATAAATTTCACCTTTCAAATTGGATTGATCGTGAGACGGAGTTCCATCACTCATAAACAACATGTGAATTGTAGGATTTTGGTGGTGAGTAATTGGGTTGTGGATTGACCCGTCTCACACAATGCATTAAAATTCCGTGAGTTGGTCTCACAAGAGACTTACTCTTGCATATGTCTCATAATATGTAGTTATTCCAAAAATTTGCTAAAATAAAACTGCACTAAATAAACATAACTATAGTTAAAATTGAAATTCCAAAATAATTGACTAAACTATTTAATAAAATGATGTCACGGTTTGAATTTTTTGGTCTTTCTATAATTATAAATCACAAATATTTATCAACCAATTAAATTCAACTGCAGAACCTACTAAAATTTTGTATTTTACTATGATTTTATCAATTTATCATATTCTAATTTCAATAATATAAAAACAACACTGGTATAGGATCTCTGTACAGGTCAGGATCACGTACCATGGTGCTAATCTTTTGTCATCACATACACTTTTTTCATTAAATATTTGGTAGGTAATCTAATTAATTTCTAAATAATATGAACATTTATTTTAAAAATAGTCTAATGATTTAACGTTTTCCAAGACCTATATTTGGGTTTCAATAATGATGAGAAGTCAATTAATTACGCCTACTCATTTGATCAATTGATAAAGATACACACTTGCTCTATCATTTGTATAATTAATTTCATTAGTTACATTTGCTTAGCTCCTGATTTGGTACGAAATTGACTTCATACTAAATTAATAAACCCATAGATAAGTATAGCATGCATGTGTACAGGTTTTACTTTGTGCTTAATTATTGTAAAGTAAAAAATAGATGTGTGGTCTTTCACGAATCTAATTACATATTGATCTAATTGAAGAGAGATTCAAGTACTAAAGAAAAATCTATTCTTTGGAATCATTCATTTCTTAAAAAGAGGAGAAAAAAAAAACAGAGATAGAATTAGATTGGATACCGAAATATCTTTTTGAAAATTCCTCAATGTCCCGCTATTCGGGAAACCTGAGAAGCAGGTTTCCAAAAGAAATTCAATTAATCATCTGTTTTCGAAAGAAATTCAATAATTTATTGGGAATCCTATCAAATCGATTCATTCTTTTTTAAAATTCTTCAATGTCCTGGCTATTCGCAGAACCTGAGAAACAGTCATCTGTTTCCGAAAGAAATCTAATAATTTCTTGGGAATCCTACCAGATCGATTCATTCGATTTTTTCTAATAGATGGTCAACACTTGAGTTAACCCATAACATAACCCATAAAAATAGAGATTGATTTGTAAAAATGAGTTTGAATTGTAGATAATAAATTATGACTTATGAAATTATATCCTTGAGACGATTTTAAATAAATTTTGTATTATTTGAGAGTCAAATAATTAATTCAAAGGTCAGCATTGAGTTAATTTAGTGGCGGGATAGTAAACCTTATTTACATGCCAACAAACTAATTGAAATGTCATCGACTAATTAAGATCCAATTGCTTTAAGTTATGCATGTAAAAATATTTTGTTGTGACACTAATTGTCAAATCAAAACTTATCCAATCACAGACTTATTATGTAATAATATCAATGTAAATATTAAATTACAAGATTTTTCTGTTCTTTTATCTAATAAGAAATCATTGGATCAAATGTCTAAATGAGACGAGAAACCCCATAATTCTAAGGGTTAGCAATTTAATAATATTTCGTTCATTTATTATATGAAAGTTCAATCTACCATTTAACATTATAAATAAATATATAATTTTCTCACTAATTAATACATATTGTTCTATTTTTTCTGACAATTATTTTTTAATCTCTTAATGATTTATTTAAGGCCGTCACAATATACTTTTACAGTAATTAGGTGAGGCATGTCTATCAGTTTGGGAACTGTGGATGATTAATATGACTAACCTCACTTTCTCATAAATAAATACTCCCTCCATCCCAAAATAATTGTCATTTTAATTTTTGAAATTTGTTTCAAAATATTTGTCATTATAGGATTTCAAGAAACATTTTCCCCAATTCTTCCAAAATTGCCCCCATTTATTCTTCTTTATTAAATGTTTTATTATCTCAAAGTGAGTATATTGAAAATATAAAAAGGAAGAAAAAAAAAAAAAGGTAAATCAGTCATTTTATAACTCTTCTTAATTTGTGTGAAAAATGCTAAAACGTCAATTAATTTGGGACGGAGGTAGTAATTAAGTGTTGGAAATACTTTTATTGGAAAAATGTAGCCATTACAATAGTATAGAGGGGAAATGAACATAACATTGCATTGTAATGAGTGCGATGTGATAATTATTTTTCTATTTTGCCGCTCCATCATCATCATTATTAATTTATATATATATATATATATATATATATATATATTTTATCTATTTCACCATTTCAAATATAATTTTTGGATTTATTATGCTACGATCTCAAAGTTTGAAAATTGTTATATCTTGAAAACACTTTTTGTAGACTACAAATACTATATACAAAACAATTTCATCCTACAAATGAAAAATTTAACACTTAACTCATCAACTTAATTTTATGTCATTATTTTTCTATTTTCTCATTACACCTATATTTATCAAACAATCATTAGGTAGACCGACCAATATCGTCTGAATTCAAAAGCAAGATACGATATTGGAAAGACGAATTAATTGTCACATTGGAAACATAGGAGCTCGAGAATTTTGACTATGGCATATTAAAATATTTAGCTAAAATTTCGTTACATTTTAGTCTTCATTTTGTGTCCACTTCAATACAAAATCTGTAGCCTTTATCCAGTTATCTAAACTTGATAAGTTCAGACAATTATCCTTCATTTAATTTTCTCTTTTCAACATTCAAATTATCCAAAAAAATAAAACTTTCATTTTATTTTATTATTATTTTTTTGTAATGCTGTGAAAGGTATCAGACATCAACATATAAACTTAAATTAGTATTGAATAATAAGTGAATAAGTGTTTAATAATGATAGAATTATTATAATATTGAATGTTAACTTAGTTATTAAGTAAACTTGGTGATCAAGTTTAACTTGGTGACCAAGGCTATTTGATCTTTATTTCCTCTATAAATACATGTAAATTGAATGGAAGAATACACACCAAAAATTCTCTCCTCACATCTACAATTCTCTTCTCGTCTCGTTTTTATTTACGCATTGCTTTCGTATGTTTTTCGTCTTGTTTATTTCAAGCTTATTTTATAGTTATCGTATTTATTTACAACACGTTATCAGCACGAGTTTTTGCTCGAAAAAAAAGGGTTTGTAGATTTATATCGTTATTTTTATTCTGTGTTTTATTATGGCTAGAATTGAAAATCAAAAATTTCAAATTCTCGATGTTTCTGGCAAAAACTATTTGTCCTGGTGCCTAGATATTAAACTACACTTACAAGGGTTGGATCTCGTGAAAACTCTTGAAAGTGTAAATATCGATGAGGCCAATAGGAAAGATGAGGCTAACGCCATGATCTTTATACGCCACCATTTATCGGAGGATTTGAAAGATGAGTATATACAGTTTGAAAGGCCATCGGAGATATGACAAAAACTGAAAGAAAGATTTGATCACACAAAGACTGTGATCCTGCCACGGGCGCAGTATGATTGACAGCATATAAGACTGCAAGACTTTAAATCAGTCTCCGAATATAATTCAACTTTCTTTAAAATTGAGTCTTGTTTGGCTCTATGTGGTGTAAAATTGTCAGAATATGATAAATTAGAGAAAACATTCTCCACCATGCATGCCTCAAATCTGGTACTACAACAACAGTACAGGCAGCGCCAATTTCAAACATATTCAGAGTTGATCTCTGTACTACTAATATCAGAAAAAACAAATGAGCTGTTATTGAAAAATCATGATTTGCGACCTTGTGGGTCCCAAGCAGTGCCAGAAGCACATGCTAACAAATCTATGGGCCGATTTAGAGGCCGTGGACAAAGATCCGGGCGTGGTGCCTGGAGAGGTGGTGGACGTGGTAGTCCCCATCATGATGTCCAAGCCGGACGTGGTGCCTGGAGAGGCGGTAGACGCGGACGTGGTTATTCCCGTCCAAATAATTATCCGGTCAATCAAGGAGACCGATTTCAGTGGAACCACGACAAGGGCAAGGTGTCCACAGAGAAATCTTATGAAAATAATTGCAATAGATGTGGAATGACTGACCATTGGACCAAAGTCTGCAGGACTGCCCAACACCTGGTGGATCTGTACCAGGATTCAATAAAAAATAAAGGAAAAGGAGTCCAGGCACATGCCACTGAGGCAGAAATGTCATTTACTACCCCTCGAAACACCACACATCAAATCATGAATGATCAAGTTCAAGATGGGAAATCTCTTGAACTATCAGATTTTTTTGAGGACCTTGATCCCATTGTATAAAGTGTCAAGTGGTGGTGATAAATCCAAACTTAGAGTTTGGTAATTTTGTGTATATTATATAAATTTATGAAATTGTTATTTTATTATAGTGATTCCAATATTAATACACTTTTGTATAATCAGGCAGTACATGGAGCATACTGACAAAATGAATCATTGTCTACTCGATAGTGCAACAACGCACTCAATATTCACAGATAAAATATATTTCTCGAGTATGACATTGTGCAAAGCACAAGTAAGAACCATATCAGGTCCCGTTGAGATTATTGATGGCTCCGGGAATGCAACAATTGTGTTGCCTAATGGTACCACTCTGCATATTGAAAATGTACTTTTATCTGGTAGATCAAAAACATGTCTACTAAGTTTTAAAGATGTTAGACGCAATGGATATCATATAGAGACATTGGTTGAAAATATCAAAGAATGTCTATGCGTCACATCATATGATATAAACAAAAGGAATGTTCATGAGAAATTTGAAGCAACAGCTTCTGGGCTATATTGTGTCCCGATTCGAGCTTTCGAATCCTATGCCACCATGCCATGGAAAATAATTAATCCCGATATACTTGGATTATGGCATGATCGTCTGGGTCACCCCGGAACTACTATGATGCATAGGATTGTGAAACATACTAAAGGACATCCTTTAACGAATACAAAGATATTGATGTCAAATGATTATTTTTGTGAATCATGTTCACAAGGAAAGCTCATTATAAAACCTTCTATAACAAAAGTTGGTTATGAATCACCATCGTTTTTACAACGAATACAAGATGATATTTGTGGACCAATTCACCCATCGAGTGGACCATTTCGATATTTTATGGTTCTGATAGACGCATCTTCTAGATGGTCTCACGTATGCTTGCTATCTACGTGAAATGTGGCATTTGCGCGTTTGCTTGCACAAATTATTAAACTCCGAGCACATTTTCCTGATCATCCTATTAAAAATATAAGGATGGATAATGCCGGAGAATTTACATCAAAATATTTTGATGAATATTGTGCAGCACTGGGAATTAATGTTGAACACCCAGTAGCATACGTTCATACTCAAAATGGATTGGCAGAATCTCTTGTCAAGAGAATCCAAATTATTGCTCGAACTTTATTAGTGAGATCAAGGCTCACTAGTACAACATGGGGACATGCCGTATTGCATGCATCATCTTTAATTAGATTACGTCCCAGTGCGTATCAGATGCATTCCCCAATGCAATTAGTCTTGGGTTTTGAGCCAGACATTT
Source organism: Scutellaria minor (assembly GCA_954870855.1). Lineage (NCBI taxonomy): Eukaryota > Viridiplantae > Streptophyta > Magnoliopsida > Lamiales > Lamiaceae > Scutellaria > Scutellaria minor. Next base: position 11,698,247 of record OX940729.1, read on the forward strand.
CGCATCTTCGCACTTTTGGGTGTGCTGTACAGGTGCCAATTCCACCTCCACAAAGGACAAAAATGGGTCCACAACGCCGACTTGGCATATATGTCGGGTTTGATTCACCATCGATCATTAGGTTTTTGGAACCAATGACGGGTGATTTATTCTCCGCTAGGTTTGCGGATTGTCATTTTGATGAAACGACATTTCCATCAGTCGGTAAGACAATCCTTGATAATAATAAACCTATGCATGTTGAGAATCTCACATGGTGTGAGCAGAATTTGTCTCATTTAGACTCACGCACACTTGAATGTGAAAATGAGGTCAACAGAATCATACATTTACACAATATTGCTAATAGACTTCCTGACGCATTTAATGATGCCAGTAAAGTCACGAAGTCTCATATTCCAGCTGTGAATGCTCCAGCTAGGATTGATGTTCCTAATGAACATGTGAAAATGAATTCTGATGGACCAAGACAAAAACGGGGTCGACCCATTGGCTCAAAGGACTCTGTTCCTCGAAAAACCAAGAAAGGGGTTTATGAGCCAATTAATCAAGTGAGTTCTAATGAGCAAGCTCCAGGTGAATCTGTCGAGCCTAGTAAAACAATCATGATGATATCAAATCCAGAAAATATCGAGAATTCCATAAGTTACTACAATTATGTATGGGATAGAAATGAGATCATTATTGATGATATTTTTGCATTCTCGGTTGCTCAAGAGGTTTTGAGCGATGATTGTAACAGTGAACCACGTTCCATAATAGAATGCCGTCAAAGGGATGACTGGCCTAAATGGGAGGAAACAATCAAATCTGAATTAGCTTCACTAAATAAACGGAATGTATTCGGGCCTATCACTCAAACTCCGGACAATATAAAGCCTGTTGGGTATAAATGGGTATTTGTCCGTAAGAGAAATGAGAATAATGATATTGTAAGATATAAGGCCCGACTTGTTGCCCAAGGGTTCTCTCAAAGACCTGGGATTGATTATGATGAGACGTATTCACCAGTAATGGATACGATCACTTTCCGTTTTCTCATTAGTATGGTTGTCCAAGAAAATTTGGACATGCGTCTTATGGACGTAGTAACAGCTTATCTATATGGTTCACTTGATTCTGATATCTACATGAAAATTCCTGATGGATTTAAAATACCAAAAACGGGTAATCCCCGTGAGCTATACTCGATCAAATTACAAAGATCATTGTATGGGCTAAAGCAGTCTGGTCGCATGTGGTATCATAGACTAAGTGAATACCTTATCAAAGAAGGTTACAAAAATGATTCAATTTGCCCATGCGTTTTTATTAGAAAATCAAAAACCGGATTTGCTATAATTGCAGTTTATGTAGATGACATAAACCTCATTGGCACTCCTGAGGATTTGGCCAATGCTACTGCATATCTGAAGAAAGAATTTGAGGTTAAAGACCTTGGAAAAACCAAACTCTGTCTCGGTCTTCAGTTAGAGCATAGAGCAAATGACATTTTTAATCATCAATCTGCGTACACTGAGCGACTGCTCAAAAGGTATAATATGGAGAGTGCTCATTCTTTAAGCACTCCTATGGTAGTACGTTGTTTAGACACTAATAAAGATCCATTTCGACCTAAAGAGTTTGATGAAGAGATACTTGGCCAAGAGGTGCCGTATCTTAATGCTATTGGAACATTGATGTATCTAGCACAATGTACAAGACCAGATATCATATTTGCGGTCAATGTGCTTGCTCGATATAGTTCTGAGTCAACCCGGAGACACTGGAATGGAATTAAACATATTTTCCGTTATCTCCGTGGTACTATAAATTTGGGATTGTTATATTCAAATAATACAACTAACTCGGGGTTAGTTGGTTATGCAGATGCGGGATATAGATCTGATCCGCCCAAAGCTCGATCCCAAACTGGATATTTATTTTGTTATAATGGCACAGCCATTTCATGGCGGTCTACTAAACAGACATTGGTTGCCACATCTTCCAACCACTCTGAACTTATTGCTCTTTATGAGGCAGGCAGAGAGTGTGTTTGGTTAAGATCAGTTATAACTCATATAAGGAATGCATGTGGGTTAAATCTGACTACCACTACGCCTACTATCATTTATGAGGATAATGCTGCTTGCATAGCACAAATTAAAGGCGGGTATATAAAAGGTGATAGGACTAAGCATATATCACCAAAATTTTTCCATACTCACGAGCTTCTGAAAAATGGAGAGATAAATGTTCAACAAATTCGTTCATGTCACAATCTTGCTGATTTATTCACTAAATCCCTGCTTACATCTACATTTGAGAAATTGGTATACGACATCGGTATGAGAAGATCCAACGAGAAGCAAGACTGACATCTTACTCCAAGACTCATTTTGCTCGTTTCAGGGGAAGCGGAAACGATGTAGTGTGTGCTGTACTCTTTTTCCCTCATCCCAGTTTTTTGTCCCAAATGGGTTTTTCTGGTTTGAGGTTTTTAACGAGACAACTTATGCACATAACAAAGTTAAATTCAAGGGGAAGTATTATAATATTGAATGTTAACTTAGTTATTAAGTAAACTTGGTGATCAAGTTTAACTTGGTGACCAAGGCTATTTGATCTTTATTTCCTCTATAAATACATGTAAATTGAATTGAAGAATACACACCAAAAATTCTCTCCTCACATCTACAATTCTCTTCTCGTCTCGTTTTTATTTACGCATTGCTTTCGTATGTTTTTCGTCTTGTTTACTTCAAGCTTATTTTATAGTTATCGTATTTATTTACAACAAGAATGAATAATAAACGAATATAAACATTAAATGGACATACACATGCGAACATGTTCATGATTAAAAATGAACAAATTTTCATGTTTGTCGAGACTAATTTACATATTTAAACGAATAAATTAATCTCGATCATGAATAGTTATTGAAATGTTCTATTGAATTCTTTCTAAAGTACTGGATTCTTCTTAAGAAATGCTGACTTGCATGCAATTACTTATTGAACCAAATAAAAAACATACGTCGAACATTTTTAATTTATCCACTTATGATATGCCAAGCATATACAAGAGCAGGGATGAATTTAGGGTCCCCTAAACTTTTAAAAATAATATTTTATCTTTATTTTTTTAATAATTTTTATTTATATTAAAGTTTATAAAAATTCGTCCTCCTCACATTAATTATAACTATATGCCCATTATTTAATATAAAATAATTTAATGGAATGAAAATCTAAATCTTCCCTAAACACAGGCATTGTTTGCAATCCGAAAAATACAAGATTGCAATTTTCAAACAAATTAAAATAATTTTTAATATATTAAATATATACATATTGGTTTAGAGCAAATTGCATTCAGACCATTAATTTTAAAAGGTTTACCAGAAAGCTTTATAACAGCTTTAAGAGATGGAAGAAATAAAGCTTGGAATAAATCCCTTATGGGAATAATTCAATCAAGTCTTGCACATGGACCAATATATTTTGATGTTTATTCTGATCTATGTTTATCTCTTACTAATAATAATATATTAAGTGCTTTAACATTAAATGTTAAAACCCATGGATATGATTGTATTCAAGGTTTTGAAATAATATGTATCTGTTACAGAATATATTATAAATAAATAAATATATATATATATATATTTAATTATATATAAGTGTGAAAAGGATTTGAAAATTTGTATGATAATGTATGGGACAGTGAGATCTGGAGCATTGACATTTTCCACTGTGGAATACCCTTTTGTTGTGAAAAGAGAAGTTCATTTCATTACAATCACTTTTGGTTATAATGGTAAGTGGGGTTACTTATTACTTTAATTTACTACTTATGATATATGTTTTTGGTTTAATTCAATCAACTATTAACTATTATGTTACAATTTATGTTACTATGTTAAATTTTTTATTTAAATTATATTTGAATTACCAAATAACTAGAGGGTATGCCATTGAATTTTATGATTACTGGATTATTGCTTCGAATATTTTTTGTGTGTGTGGTTATTTTAGATTAAAAAGTGGAATAAGTTCCTCGGAATTAATGAACACATACTATTGTTCTTATCATTATAGAAATTGAGGTTAAACACCAAAATTATAATTCATCTGATTAAGAAAAAAATGTGCAACACCACAATTCTATATATAATGGTTGAGTAAGACTTTTATGAGACTATTTCATTAATTTAATTTCATTAAATAAATTAATCCACGGTCCACACTAATTTAAAAAATGTGTTAAATTATGAATAATGATTCTACATTACATAAAATTATATCCATAAAATCAACTTAAATCACAAGCCAATGATTTAGTAGAATTAGATATTTGTTTCATTGACCAAAGGTTGAAGAATTAACTATGAACAATACTCATTATATATATATGGGTAGGGCATGAGCCATAGCATGCCATATAGACCAAATCATGTCCATTTATTAACCTTTGCCTCTCTTTGCATCATATATTGGAGAATCGTAATCATACTTCTACATTTCTTTGTTTTTTTTTTTTGGGAAAATATATTTGGCTCGTCCTATTTTTTTTTTTAAGCACTACTTTTATTTACATTAATATTGATTTTTATTTTCACCTACAATATATATGATATTAGGACTAAACTCTAATGCAAATAAAGTAAATGACTTAGATTTTAATAATAAAAGTATAAGAACTGAATTTCAATGCAAATTATAAAAGCATGCATGCAAACCCAACTTAAATGAATTGAAAAGTACGAATATTTTCGTTTTTTTTACCACTTTGAGATGATTTGTTTAATTTTTTCTTTCCTTCAAGTTAGTTTGCTGTTATGATCATAAGAAGAACATGTAATTTTTTTCACTTCAAGTACTTCATGTATGCTAAGTGCATCATAAGAACTCCATAAATATGAACTGATATGTAATATAGTACATATGTGATTGTATGTGAGACATCCACAAATTAATTTCATTTTCATAAACTTATATGTAAATTGTGTGTTGTCGATTGTGATATGATTCGTTTCACAAAGTTATATTCGAAAACGGTTTTACAAGAGTTCTACTTGTGCGTGTGTGTATATATATATATGTATATATTTCCGAACCCTTTACTATTATTATTATTATTATTATTATTATTATTTATTATTATTATTATTATTGTTATATATTATTATTATCATTATCGTTATCATGCAGGGTATTTTTAATTGGTAGAAGCCAATCAGGTGATCCATTGACTCTTTCACTCTATATTTGCTTGCTAAAGGCTCTTGAATTTTTTTTTGGGATCATGCATAAAATTTCATAATATCCAATTGAGTGTGTTTGATTCGTTATCAAATTATTTGTAGTAGAACAATTAAGACGAAATTAATCATCCAAGCAACATTAGGAAACCTAAACCTATATGCCATATATAATTAGTGAAAATTACAAATTCACACATGAAGATTAAATCAAAATAAATTGAGATCTAACTTCTCTATAATTCAACAGTAATTTCATACTAGGCCTAGATTTAAAATTGGGCAGAACATATATATTACTGTAAAACAAGGAAAGTGAGATGATTAAGGGATCAATTACTTTCTAATTTTTCCACTTTATAAAGATCCTTACGAACACGGTTATAGTAAGCATGTCCACTTTTAACAATTTAATTCTTAGAATTAATTATAAGTTTCTTAAAAAATAAAGAATTAATTAAAAGTCAACATCAAGCTCCAAAAGAACTTGTGACAGCTTAGATAAATTAACATTCATACTTTGAAAAAAGACATCATCAAACACCATCTTAGCTGTAAAATTCGAAACTAAATCCTTCAAAAATGAGAAAAATAAAGTGGAAATTCTTTTATTAAAGAAAAATTCTTTCCAATTTTTGTAATTCTTGTCGTTTCTTTTTAATTGATATATAAGTGATCAATTATATTATTGGTACATGATATGATGGTACAAGCCTAAATTTAAATAATATGAACTCATGAACATGGAACAATATGATTTTATAGATACATAATAATATAGGGTGGTATAACCTGATGGTATAAGTTGATTCAACTGAAAACCGACTAATTATGTTTGTATGAGATAGAGTAGTCTTAATTTTAATGGTACGAGTTAGTATAAATATATATAGTATGGAGCATAAGGTTAAAATGTCCAAATTTAGCTAAAAATAATAATAAATGTTCAGATGTGGCTAATTAATCAATTTATTTATTTATTCATCATGAGTCAGTGAATATGAAGGTGTCAAAAGGATAAATAAGAAAAATATAGGAAGGTGGGGTTTAACTTTAATCATTGGGATAAATATGATTGAGGAAGAAGCCAATGTGGATAGACCTGAAATTTGTTGTGTGTTAACAGTGAAGATGAGTTAAATGATTGATTCCATAACGTTATTGGGTGGGCCAACATTATTTGTCAATGGGCTTCATCCATATCTTCATTGAATTGGAAAGCCTATATATGTGGGATATTTTTTGACTTGGACATATAAGTTTGTTCAGATTAACAACATGGTGCATGAAATTAGAGTAACTCTCCTGTGCAATTGGTACATGAATCTAAAATTTATACATTCAGATTGGGTCAGGTCGGATCCAATCAGGATCCACATTTTTTTTTTATCCTGACATTTATGTTATGTTAGTCATACCTTTATATTATATTAGTCATACTCTTATGTCCATATTTCATACCCTTAGTGTAATACTTTAATTTAAAAAAAAAAATTGCTGGCCTTCATACTATGTTACTCATACCTTTCATAAATGTATAACTAACATAACTAACATGTATGACTAATATAACTAAAAGGTATGAAAGATATTAATAGTTGTCTGAAAATATGTTAAGATACATGTAAAAATCTTAAAATGTATGACTAACATAACATAAATGCATGTTTAATACTACATAAATGTATGTTTAACACTACATAAAGGTATAATATATGTGATCGAATCTGGGTGAATTTGTGCGCGACCTTGGAGCACGTATGGACGCATGCGGGTGCGTGGCTGCGCATGAGAGGTGAGTGCATGGTTTGAAAACTGTGCAACGGGTGTATAAAATTTTTTATCATGAAATTAATATCATCGACTATAAAATCATAATATATTGTATAATCATTTCAAATGAAAGCAAGAAATCAGGTTAATTTATTTGATTATGTGATTTGTTTGGTAATCATATCCTAATAGCCTCAATACTGTAACAACGAATTTTGTGTAAGCAATATCTAAACACAAAAAGGTAATACAAATTAAATATTTTAAATTAAAATTAGATGGACATAAATCTCTATGAATTTCTCTAATTCTTATATTTGAATTGATATTTTGAATCGATATAAATCTTGAAGTTGAATATTTGATTAGATCTTCAACAATAATTTTGAAAACCTCCATGTAGAACGCCTTGAACTTTGACTTGAAAAACGCTGACAAGAGGGGTTTAACACCTTAATCTCTAATCGAACACTGTTTGTGCTCGAAGAATGCCTTGAATTTTGGAGAGATATTCTTGTGTCTTGACATCTTAATTTTGTCTTCCTGTCTTCCTTGAATCTTGAATTTTTGGGTTTTTTTCTTGATTCTTGAACTCTTGAATTGTCTTGTGTCTTGAATTATGAAAAGTGACCCTATAAATAGGTGTAAGATATGAATTCTTTCCATCTATGTTTGATGTAGGATGCAATTTGATTGGTCATCATGATTTGGAAATATATTTCCCTTGAATCAAAAGATGTGATTTTTATCACCAAATTATTGATATATCACTTCCATATTTGCAAGATTTAATCTTGATTGCCAAGCAATATGATTTGACACTTGGCAACATTTGATTGGTTAAGAATATATATTAAAATATTAATTATTAATTATATACTTACTTTAGGAATTAATTTAATTTAAATTTTCAAAATATAAATAGAAAATATAAAATTGATTTATTTAATATATCATTTTAAATATAACATCATCTGATTAGCTGACAAAATTTGACTACATATAAATGCCCCTCGAGAATTATTCACGGACAACGTGTCTTAGAGTGAACGAGACTCGAAATATTTTCTTGGAACTTTCTGAAACATATATATGAATAGTTTCTATTCATGTTATGCAGTGCCTTCAACTTGAACTTGAATTTGATAGATAGTTTATACTCATATTAAGGAATTCTTCAATTTGAATTTGGATATATGAATAGTTTATACTCATATCAATGAGTTATTTAATTTGAATTTGGATTTATAAATGGTTTATATACATATCAAAAAGTTCTCCAATTTGAATTTGGATTTGATAGATAGTTTATACTCGGTCGACCCAAAAGTACATGTCCAACATCCATAGGCGCCATATCACACCAAACTTTATCATGATAATTTTTACCCATAAAAAAAGAAACAAGACATTTCTTATCGATCGGTACCTCATTATTCTTCTTTATCCACGAAACTGAATATGGATGATCATGGACAACTATTTTAAGGTTGAGTTTGTCTACCAGTTCTTGAGAAACAAAGTTCTCAAAGCTGCTTCCATCAATAACTAGCGAGCATATTTTTCTATGTACTTTATATTTCATCTGAAAGATGTTGTACCTTAACCAAGATTGATCATTAACTTGTTTAGGGGCTGCAAGGACTCTTTTCATTACCTTGCTGCAAAGTATTATATTGCACAAAAACACTTTGAGCAAAATCAAGCAGGAAGGAAATTCTCATGTAACCTTGCATTCATCTTCTCCCAATAAGCAATCTTGGGCTTTTCTTTACGCAGTCTTAACTCTTGCGTCTTATGCCACCAAAGTGATGCATAACCTCGAAGCCGAGTAGCCACAAGCTTAACCTTCTGGTTCTTTGAGATATTTTTATACTTAAAGAATTTTTCCACAGCACTAAGCCAATCGAGAAACTCATCTGGTCAAAGACGACATGAAACTTCAGTATATCGACCTTTACAATATTAGTATATCGATTGATTCTTTCAAAGAAATTAGTAATTTTCTTGTTGGAAAAATGATTCACATACTCCGAGTCATCACTAGAATAGTCATGGCTTGAACTACGTTCGCTTCTGGCTTTCTGATGCTCAAGACATATGGTTAATTCCTCAATTTGTTTCCGAAGTGCCTAAATTTCAGCATCTCGTTCATCTCCAAAGTTTTCTATATTTTCTCTGCCACAACCACCTTTCTCTCTTCTTGCTGCCATGAAAAAAAATATGAAACACTAAGAGTGTACTCTGGCTTTATATACCAAATGAGGAGGGTTGGAAACAAGGAAAATGAATGAATTGAGAATGAATGTTAAATTCGACTTCCAAGTAGAGAATTGTAAGATAATGAGAAATGCTTTCTCAAACTTCACTCATAAAAGCTTCAGTACAATGTTCTCTATATAACTTCAGAGCAAGAGATATTTATAGGCTACAAAACATTAATGACTCAATGGAAATGAAAAATCAAAAGACTCAAAATTTTCAAACTTCCTTGCAAATTAACTTCACGTTTGTCAACTTTGAAGGTCCATAACTCTCTGAATACTTAGAATCTAAAATTTCATAATATATTTCTGGAAATATAATTGAGTTGGTTGTCCAACTACGCAAACGGCGCATGAATCAGAGTTTTCTAAAAAACATTATGACTAGAATACCAAACTGTGGCAAGTTTTGCGAAACTGTCCTACATCAGCTACTTCCTTCAATTTCTCTTCCCTATATGAGTCAACAAAACCTGGTTGAAGTAGGGATCGAATGTCATCACTTCTAGCCCTATTAAGTATTATTCTCTCTACTCTGAGAAAGTCTCTTCATGTTAGCAGCTCTTCTCCTCTTGAAAGACGCGTAGTTCTCTAAAGTTCATAGAAACTTTCAAAGTTCTTGCATATTGACTCAACAAAATAGTCAAGAGTTGATTATGTCATATCTGAGTCAATGTCACTGATTGTTTTCTCATTATTAGTCCAAACTTTTAGCTGTGTCAGGGACTCTTCAACTGTTTCCACCATTTCCAATGATTCTATCTTCTTCATATTTCCTAGCTTCCTCAATTTCCTAGCTTTCTTTTTCTTCTTCTCCAACTCACGTTTCTCCCTTTTTAGCTTCTTCATTTGCTTCCTGCTAGGCAATATCAGATGCCTAACTTGCTGCATTGGCTCAAGGGCCATGTTTTCATCAGTATTTTTGGGTTTTCGGGTCGCATCTTCCTGTTCAGAAATTTTGGTCCCAAGTGGTCAGAGGTTCAGGAGGGAGGTGAATGAACCTCTATCGATTTTTTCATTTTTAAAACTTATCTATAAAACAGGTTCCTGATTCAACAGTGAATGCAGTAACCTGACTCGATTCAGAAATCTGGCAGTAAGCTATTTCAGGTTCCTGACTTGGTATCACAGTATGCAGCAGAATAAACAAAGATAGAGTTTCTTTTGATAAACAACTTTCTTTCACAAGAATGATTTTAATGCAATCTTTTTGGCAGTATGCTTATGATAAATGCAGCAAGATATATATATATATATATATAATACAATACAACAAGTAATTAAAACAGTAAACACAGAAGGGTTTATAGTGGTTCGAAGGTGGTGTAATCCTTCTACGTCCACTTTACTCCTTCACAATGAGGAATTTCGTTAGGTCAGTTTCCTTTACAAGACATTGCTTTACAAACCTCTTCCAAACAAGTTAACCTACTAGAATCCAAGGATTCTTAGGCACTATCCCACACAGGGTACAAAACTCATACAGAGTTATAAGCCTACACAAGACTAACACTTAGTAAGGATCTAATCCTGTCAACTAAGGACACCAAACTAAAACAACCTAGCACACAACAAATGGTTAAAAGTATATGGTTTTTCTTCAACTGGTGCAACACGAAGTCAGCCTTGAACTTGAAAGCTTGAATGCTTGAATGGCTGCTTTAGAAGGTTAAGTGACCGAACTTGGATAGCTTGAGAATAGCTTGAAAATGAAGAGCTTAGAAAATGCTTGCAATAGTCAGTAGTTCAGTAGTTCAGTAGTCTTCAAAGTCACTCCTTCCTTCTATTTATATCACTAGGAAAATGCCCGTTGAAGAGAGACATGGTCCTTGTTGCAATTCAAATTGATCTTCAAATCTTTGCATTAAATGCATCTTGGAAGATTTGGGATATAGAACATGTCCTACTCTGATCCGCATTAATGGCGCCATACTCCAGCTACAATACTTTTGCAGGACCGCTGTCCAGGTGGCATCACCTCATTGGCTCGTTGCTAACTTTTATCTACTGATAACTTTGACAGTAACCAAAACTCGTACTATCTCCAGCATATTCCTCGTACTATATTGAACAGGTTAGAAAGACTTACAGCTTACTGCTCAGGATGCAGTAGTCGCTTTTTGTTCTGTACCAGGTTTCTGCTTCAGAACAGCTTCTTGTTCTAGAAACCTGCAGTCAGCTTCCTGACCTGTGTCTCCTTTCTGATCTGCTTCAGCTTCCTAACTCTGAACAGCTTTTTGTTCCAAGTCTTTTCTTCAGATTACTGATCTTCCTTGCAGAAAATCAATCTTCAAATTTTCTTATGATCCAGAAACCTGTTATGATCAACTTTCTCTATCTTTCTGATATATGTATCTTTACAAAACAAGACATAGAAAGATAAACCTATCAAGCTATAGTCCACTTATAAATTGTGGAAAGTGGGTACTCTAAAGACTCATCTAATATTACATTGTCTCATCAAAACCTAGTCAGAAATATCCCAATAATTTCCCCCTTTTTGATGATGACAAAACCCATAACATAAAAGAATAAACAGTAGAACATATGTACTTTTATACATGTAATATGTACAAGTAAAGTACAAAGTAAGCTTTACAACACATGAATAAACATGCTTACAACTTCATAAGTAAAATGAAAGGATAAAAGAATACAAAATTATTTTACAAGAAGTGCTAACACAAAAAGTATCCTGAAAGATGCAGTAAGCTATACTTCTTCAGTCTTCTTACTCATCAAACAACTTTCTCTTCAGAAGATCATGTCTCGAATCTGCTTGCTGATTCTGTTTAATGACCTCTTCAAATTTAGTCCCCTTCCACCAGTTTATAACAGAATCCTGATATGATTTTTCCATTTGTTGAGCAATCTCAGGAACCTGTATCCATCTAAGCCAATAATCCTGGCAGTAAGGAACCTGTTCTCCTTTCTTTACCTTTTCAATCAGATTTATCTGGCGATCTAGCTTTCCTTCCCTTGCTAGCTCTTCATGCTTCTTTAATGCTTTCTCACAGGAAGGAAAATTATTGAAATAGCCATATTTGCAGAGATTTCAAAAATACCTGAGGTACTTAGACCTTTTAAACCTTGTAAGCTCATCAAAGGTTGGATTCGTGTTTCTGGGCAGATATACTTGATCGAAGATCTTCAAGTCCCAGTGATGATTGATATCTACAGGCCTTTGATCCATAAAAAATAACACCTCTGCGGGGGCATATTCTTTATTGAGGTCAGAAGCTTCTTGGTCTGGGAAAGAATGTAAAACTGCATCAACTTTCTCATCAGCTTTTGTTCTATGCCCAACAATCCCCAGTCTGGAAATCCATTCATTCTCTTTCTTCTTCATTTCTTCATCAGCAGCTTTTAGCTGTCTCCATCTATCTTCGGACAGCCTCCTACTAGGATCAACAACATCAGCCATGTAAGGTTTGGCATTATAATCAGCTTGTTATCGACCTCTTCCTCGACCTTTTCCAGTTTGCTGCCTACTTGATCTTTGTTTTGTAGGGGCAACAACAACCTATATCAATGCAGTACTGCCTGCTGTTTGGGACCCAGCAACCCCAGTACCTGCATCATCACCATCATCATCTTTTCTTCTTCTTTTTGGCTCTGCACCTTGACCATATCCAGTATCTGATCTCTTGCGCTTGAGATTGGTCAAAGTAGCCTTATCTTCTTCTTCTTCCCTGGTTGTGGTCTCAACCATGGCAGCATCGGGTTCATCTACCTGCTTCTGCTTTTTATTTCCTTCCCCTTTTTTGGCATCATCACCCTTTGTAGCTCGTTGGTTGGTAATCTCAGTAGCTTCAGCAGGGTAGATCTTCATCAAAATAGCTCTCATCTCTCCCAAAACATCTCAAGATTCAGGATCTTGTCCTTGATACTTGTAACATCACTACCTTGGGAGGAGATGTTTTCTTGCATATTACCCATGGCTAAGCTTTGAGCAGCATGACTATTCTACATATCATCAACAGATTTCTTTCAGAGCATCAGATATAGCTTTCTGTTCACGCTCAAACTTAGCTCTGGATTTGTGATGAGTATTGAGTTCATCATTCATCTTCTTCATTATCTTGGCAGGGAGTTCAGACAATTCCTTTCTCAGTTCTTCCATTGAAGATGAATACTTCCTGTCATTGCTCTGGATGTTGGCGGCCATATTAATCTCATGCATTTTAATAGTCCTCATAAGCCCTCGAACAACATCCATAATGTTTTGAAGAGAAATTTCATTAGAGTCAGAAGGAGTCTCAACCCCAACCACTGGTTCTGATTCCTGATGAGCATAAAGAACCAGGGCCTGACTTGCTGCTTCTTTAGCCTCCTCTGCTGTTTGTTGTTTCTCTCCCCTTTATAGCTTCATATATCATCCTCTCCTTTATTGTCATCTTGATCTTTCCAGGTTCTTTGTATGGAGGGGAATCCTCTAGTTCATCATCATCTGAGCTTGATACTCCATCACCATTATCTGGAGCAGGAGCAACAATAACAACAACTAATTCTTTACCTCTAGCAGACACATCATCCATATCATTCTTCCCTTCTAAATCCTCCTCTGGAGCTGTCTCAATAGCATTCGAGCCTGAGGTCTTCTTCAGAGAAGCTGTCTCTACAGCTATCTCAGGATCCTCAACCTGCAAAACTATTTCGGCAAAAACCTGACTACCCTCAGCAACCTGGTCAGGCACCACTGTGGCTTCATTGGGTACTGCAACAACCTGTTCAATTGTTGCTTCCTCAATAACTGGAGCTACTTGAATAGACGCAGCTTCAGTCACCTCAGCAACCTCCTCAATTGCTTCATCAGCAACCTGACTGATCTTAGAATTATGTACAATGTTAGTAGTTGCTTCAGCAATTGGTATATCAACAACTTCCCCCTCAGTTGCATCAGCAGTGAGGTTGGCCTCAACAATCCTGTTGGCGGCAGCTTGCAGAACCTGATAGGTAAGGAAGTTGGGATCAGTTCTGTCAAACGCCAAGCTGATGAGTTCCATGGCCAGCTCATCATTAGTTGGTGTTTCCTCCTCTCTTTCAGCAGCAACCTGAGCTCTTTCCTGCTTAGCATACTGTACTACTACTTCGGTCAGTACAGGGAGTCCCGCCTCTGCAACTTCCTTTAGGGCTGCTTTATCGGCATACTCTGTCTCGATCGATTGGCATATTTCATGGATAATGGGCGTTGATTCCCTCTCAACAGATTCATCATTAAGAACAGGGAAAACCGAGTAGTCAAACAGTTGTACATCAGAATCCATGGTATTGAGATGAGTGATAGAGAAAAGAGCTGATATACCTGAGTAAGTTGGAGAATCATGAGTCTCCACAACTTTTGAACTTCCTTCCCCTAGCTGCAGTACTCTTGGGGGTTGATTGAATTGAGCTCTGCTTGCCTCAATCCCTTGCTGCAGCATCCTTTTGTTAGCTTCCTCCTCCGAATAGGTAGCTAACTGAGCTCTTGCTAGCTCCACTTTTGATGAGATCCTAACAGTCTCAGTGCTGACGCTCATCAATGTGTTGTCTGTCTCTGCTTTTATCGACTATTCTCTCATCATCTCCTCATCATGCTTAGCTGACCAATGGGCATTCAGCTTCTCTTATCTTTCATAAATAAGAACAATCATAACATCAACCTGAAGATTGATGTAATCTTCAAGGAGGAAAGATAGAAGCCCATTGGGGAGATGAGTGTTTTTATCCACAAAATTGTCTATCCAAGAGAGGATAATATCATCAACTTCGAACTTGTCCTCC
Organism: Scutellaria minor; assembly: GCA_954870855.1. Lineage (NCBI taxonomy): Eukaryota > Viridiplantae > Streptophyta > Magnoliopsida > Lamiales > Lamiaceae > Scutellaria > Scutellaria minor. The sequence continues at coordinate 11,713,292 of OX940729.1, forward strand.
CATTACACAAATTCTCTTGCTGCGCCCAATCTTTTTGATCTCCATGTTTCATAAGCGATAACAAATCTCCACCAGATGGAGTTTTCGGATTCGGTCACTGCCTTTTCAGCATCTTCAGCACTGATAGAGTCAATGGAGTCTTCCACCCTGTTAAGGGTGTCAATCTCCTTCAACTCATTTTTCTCGCCTAGCCATTTCCTCCTGTAGGAGCTGTCAGCTTTCTTGACAAGCCTTCTTCTCTTCTTTGGGGCAGGGACCTTTTCAGCAACCTGTTAAGGATGTATACTATAAGCCTAGCTTTTGTATGAACATCTTTTTGATATGAGAATCATTTTGGTCAAATGTTTGCATTTTATATTTGCTATATATGTTAATATAATTGTCCAGATTAATCTATATTGTAGATAACATGGTGTGTGGTGCCACACAGAAGATCATGCTATCAGTTCCTTATGATTATAAATAATAGCTCACAACCAAGATGGATTTGGACAAACCATTGGAACGGTTGTAGTGTAATTTAATATTAGTCTGTCTTGACTATAAAGTTACACTAGTACATTTTGTATGTATTGAGCGGAACCATTTAAGGTTGTTCGATTTGTACTGACTATATAAAACCTCTGTTATTATGGATGTGCGTCTTCTTAATCCTTATATAATAACGGGCACGTGTACTCAGTGTTTGTTTCTTTAATTTGCCAATGGGTGAGATTTATTCATAAATCAATAAGCTCGGTGAATTGGGAGATAATACTGTTTATATGGTGTGCTATTAATTATAGAAGAAATCTGTGTCCTAATTATTTAGGATGATGATGTCCCCTTAAGGAGCTCATAAGGATTATCATGTAAACCCTGCAGGTGGATTTAGTCCGGCATGATAATAAAGATGAGTGGTACTACTCTTGGAATTAGATGTAAATTAATTAAGTTGTCAGTAACTTATTTAATTTACGGACATTCAATATCTTAAATACGGGGAAATAAACGTACACATAATAAGAAGGAGCCCATATTGTAATATGGGATTGGGACGGTAGTTCAATTATAACTCCTTAGTGGACCGAGTTATAATTGATTGACTTAAGCTGGGTGTTCGGGCTGAACACAGGTTGCCTAAGCCCATCAGGAGGCCCAACCCTAATTCCTCATCTAGGTCCCTGTTGTAGCCTATATATACCCTAAAATCAGCGCATCTCTTAAGATAATACTCTCTATCTCACGCGTACAAAAAGTACAGAATCGTGAAAGGAGAAAAAGGGATGAGATCGCTGAGTCCTTGGAAGATCGTCGCCCACACGACGTCCAAGAAAAGGGCTGTGAATACAGCAAAAGATTAAGAGGTCTAAACTTCAATCTGTTCATCTTCAAAAGGTATGGTTTCTTTCCGCTGCGTATATCTTAATGGAACCCGATTTCGATTGCATAGGGCCTATGATCCGTCGGTTCCAACACAACCTCCTCGTCAGATTCGTCAAAAACCTGGATCACTGGAGCAGCAACTTGTTTGCCATGGGCAGCAGCAGGATCCTCCTCGGGAACTAGAGGATCTGGAGCAGCAACCTGTCCCGCTGCCTACTCCAAAGGCACTAAAGCCTTCTCAGCAACTTCAAGGGGCACCTCAGGAACTAGAGTTGCGGTATCCGAAGGTGCTATCAAGGGGACATCAACCTTCTTTGTCCCTGTCTTCTTCTTCAATGGTGCTCTTTTGGTCACTAGTTTCCTTACTGGCTTATCATCATCACCACCAGGGTCATCAGAATTGGTGTCAGCACCCTTGGGCTTGGCGGCAGACTTCTTCTTAGGCTTCTTCTCTTCTTTCTTGCCATTGGAAAAACTCTTCTTGACATCTATAAACCAGCCAGGATGGATTGACACTGGTTTCTCCAGGTGTGTAAACATCTTTCGGAGGATGCTTGTGAGGATGATTCCAAACCCTCTACTAGTCGTAGGTTTGGTGGCCTCATCCCAAATCCTCTTGAAGAGGAATTGAGCCCAGTTGACTGCATCTTCTCACATGATGGCAGTTATCATCCTCATCCTAAGGTTGGTGCTATCATAGCTGCTGCACCTTCCCTCAGCGGTGTAGACGAGGATGTCGTGGAGGAGTTTATACTCTGGCTTTAAAACTTCTTGTCAAAGTTGCTGGTGGCTGTCTCCTCCACCTTGGAATCCAGCTTGAACTGGTTCCAACTCTTCTTTAAGTATTCTGACCTATACAATAATAGGTCAGAGTACTTTATTCCCTTGTCTGAGATGCCAAAGGTCTTGGCAATGTCGTCGACTGTTAGAGAGTACCAGTCTTCATCATCAACAACCATCTTGAAGAGAATCGTCTCTTCATCCTCAGATAACTTGGCAAAGACATAGAACCTTTCCACTGACTTTTCACAGAACCCAGAGTTGCTGGTGAAGAGCCCAGCGAGTTGACTTTGGTTCAATTTCTCCCATATCTTCTTGATCAGATTCAGGTCATCTAATAGTGAATCGGATCCCAGCATCACCGTATCGTTCACCAACCTTCCTTCCATAACCTTTATTTTCTTTGCAACAACCATTGTTATCTGTAGAAAGCTTGAGTGTATAGAGAGAGAGAAACTAGATTGCAGAGAATTAGAAACTTTGAAAGTGAGAAATGAAAACGTAGAGAGGAAGACGAATAATATGATCGGTTTATATTTGAATTCAAGTTTTGAAAATATCGATGATCCTGATTAAAAACTTAAGAGATGTGCTTGATCCAACGGTTGAGATTAAATAACAGAAGGGCAAATCTGTAATTTATTGAAAATATTTTAGACGTTAAACCGTGCATTTTCTAACTCCACTCTAAAGTGGTTTTTTTGCATTTAATGCGGTTGCCAAAATATCTCTTGTAATCATTACTAATAAGGTTATTGTTCCTGGTATGAGGTTGCAAGACTCAATGAATGTTGATCTCAATAAATTTTGTTTGCAACCTGCAGTAACCTGTGTCATAAATCTGTATCAGAAACCTGTTGGTGTAACTTGTTTCTGTTTGCATTTTCAACAACCTGTTGCAGTAACCTGTTGTTACTTGATGTATCCTGAAACTGAATACTGTTAGAGAATCCTGTTATATGAAAAACATTATTCAGTTCCAATATACTGAATACTTAATAAAGTTCAATAATGAATAAAATACAGATCAGGTTAGGGATGGTAATGGGATGGGGCGGGGTCGGGGGAGCAATCCCCATCCCCGTCCCCGTATTCGCGGGAAATTCCCGTCCCCATCCCCGCCAAAGATTCAGGAAAAATTCCCCCTCGAGCCCCGCCACGCGGGGATCCCCACCCCATCTTTTTTATAAATTTTTTTTTAAATTTAAATAATATACAAAAATAATCCATACAACTACATATAACTCAAATATTAACAAAAAAATGACTCAAAATCCAAATAAAAGATGAAAGCATAATTTCATAAAATTAGTTAAGACATAAAGATAAATTATCTTGACACATTTTCATTAATTTCCATCATTATTCAATACTTCAATGCACTCAATATTTCAATCTCTATATAATTAATTTTTTATATTAATTTAATTATATTATTTTAAAAATATATTAATATATAGTTTATATATATATATATATATTATATATATAATTTTTGGGGCCCCGCGGGGAACGGGACGAGGAATACAATCCCTGTCCCCACCTCGCCCCGCCAATCGGGGAAAGTTTATCCCCCGTCCCCGTCCCCGTGGGTGTGTATTTCGGGGATTCCTCGCTCCGTTCGGGACGGATCCCCACGGGAAATGGGGAATTCCCACCTCGTTGCCATCCATAGACCAGGTTCCCCCTTACTTAAGGAACCTTTAAAAGCTTACACATCAAAGCTTGATTATCCCAAGCTCAGTTCTCAACATAGAAAACCTTGATTCACATAGAGGTTTTGTGAATATGTCAGCAAGTTGCATGTCAGTATGCACTTTCTCCAGTGCAATATCCTTCTTTTCCACATGATCTCTGATGAAGTGATGTCTTACATCAATATGTTTTGTTCTTGAGCGAAAGACAAGATTGTGAGTTATGACAATGGCACTTGTGTTGTCACACAGAATGGGGGTTTACTTCTCTATGATGCCATAGTCATTCAGTTGTTGAATCCACAAAATCTGTGCACAACAACTTCCTGCAGCTACATATTCAGGTTCGGCGGTTGAAGTTGCAATAGATGTCTGCTTCTTGCAAAACCAAGAAACAAGTCTGTGTCCTAGAAACTGACATGTACCACTGGTGCTCTTCCTGTCAATCTTGCAATCTGCAAAATCAGAATCTGAATATCCTTTGAGGTTGAATCCTCCTTCCTTAGGATACCAAAGTCCAACATCTTGAGTGCCCTTTAGATACTTGATAATCCTTTTTACTGCTGCAAAATGTGACTCCTTGGGGGCTGTTTGAAATCTTGCACAAACTCCAACTACAAATACTATATCTGGCCTGCTTGCTGTTAGATATAGTAAAGATCCTATAAGCCTTCTATACTTAGTAATCTCCACAGCCTTCTATATTGAATCATATCAGCTTGCTGTCCAGCATCCTGTTCTACTGCATTCCCGGGTGTAGTAACCTGTGAACTGCTTGCAGTAACCTCTTCAATAGGCACTAGAACTCCATCAATGTACCTCACTGTTTGATCCTTGATCTTCATTTTGGATACATCTTCATTTAGTTTGTCCAGTTCAACAGTATCACAATGTGGTTCATCAAACACCACATGAATCAACTCTTCCACAACCAAACTTCTCTTGTTGAAGATCCTGAAGGTCTTGCTTACTGGAGAGTATCCCAAGAATACTCCTTCATCAGATTTTTCATCAAAGGTCTTCAGGTACTCATTTCCATTGTTCAGAATGTAACACCTGTATTCAAAGATATACAAATGTGAAATGTTAGGTGTTACACCATACCATACCTCATAGTGAGTCTTGTCATGGTCCTTGTTGATCAAGCATCTGTTCTGTGTGTAACATGTTGTGCTGGTTGCTTCAGCCCAAAATCTCTTAGGTATTGCAGCATTAGCAATCATTGTCCTTGCAGCTTTCTTTAGAGTCCTGTTTCTCATTTCTGTAACTCGATTTTGTTGAGGAGTCCTTGCTGCAGAATATTCATGACAGATTCCATTCTCTGAACAGTATTTCTCAATGAACTTGCTTGTGAACTCAGGTCCTCTGTCAGATCTTATCTTCATCATGCTTAAACTTTTCTCATTCTGCATCCTCTTCATGAATTCTGATAGTCTGTTTTGAGTTTCTGATTTCTTGGCCAGGAAGATGGTCCAAGTAAATCTAAAGTAATCATCCACAATCACCAGGGAACACTTTTTCCCACTTACACTAACAGGCTCCACTGGTCCAAATAAATCCATATGTAGAACATCCAGTATCCTGTTAGAGGATCTCTGAACAGTATCCTTAAAAAAACTTCTTACTTGTTTGTCTTTCTGACAGGCTCCACAAACATTCTCCTTTTTGTAAGAAACATTAGGTAGACCTCTCACCAGGTTCTTTCTTGCCAACTTGTTGATTGTTTTGAAGTTCAGATTAAATAAGACGTAATTTTAGCAACCCAAATCGACCATTTTATTTATATAAAACTAGTATAGGTCCAGCAATCATTCCAGGTAGGATTAAAATCTTAGGAGGGGGAAATACACACCATTTCCCAGCAAACAACATTATGATAACCAAAATCATATAATTTCAAATCCATATTTTTATTTATTTTAAAATTTCAAATTTAGTCTTATAATTGCAAAATTTGTCCAATTTTAATGTATTTTTCACCGAAATTTGTATTTTCCAATGGTTTGTCCGTGATCTTAATGCACACGCCCCATTTTTCACTTTCTGATCAAAAACAGTTGACATGACATTAGTATGATGATGTGATAGTTTATTTTACGTTTATTTTAACCTAAAAATGCCAAATATTATTAATACACCTTAAAAAAACAGACAAACAAAGAAAACAAAAATTAATTAATTTCAACTAATCATTCAACCCTAACATAATCCTTCACAACAAAATAAAAACTCAAAATCAAATTTCAAAACCTAATCCTTCACAAGAAAATAACGCAAGAAAACTGATAAATATAAAGCAATCCCAATTAATTAATTACAAACTGTTTACCGATGAAAAAAATCCATTGTTATTTTGCTTGTCAGTAAATTTTTACAAATGAATTTTTTTTTCCATCGGTAAAGTTTTTACCGATGACATCAAGAATTAATTTTGTGGAAAATTTTCAACCAAATTATCGATGGAAAAGTAAAAATATTTCCGACAGAAAATTCCATCGATAAATTTGAAAAAAAAAAAATTTAATACCACATTATTAAAAAAAATCTAATTCAAATTAAAAGAAAAAACAGAAAACGAAAATTTGAAATTAACACCCAAAACATAAACCACAACCTGGAACCTTAATAATAAAAAACAAAAATTAAAATCGATCAAACTGAAAAAGTTTTTCGTTAAGTTAAAACAAAACTGAAAAATTAAAAATGAATTTTTTAATATATTTTAAATCGATCGAACCTTTTTTTTTTTTTTGTTTCTTACAAATTGATTTGATCCAAATATTCTTCTATATTGTTTATTATTTTTCGTTTGCTTCTTACAAATTGGTATGTTAATAATTTTTTGGGATAGTTGATTTTGTTTGTTAGAGTTAATATCAACATGTGAAATTTTGTGAGGCGTTGATTCAGGTTGAACCTGTTAAACGTGAGGGCATTAGTGAGTACATATGACATGGATGATGGGATGGATGTGGACATACATGGGATGAGTGAGGGAATAAATGAGGATATACATGAAATGAATGAGGATGAATATGAGTGGGGTTATACCAGAGATTGATGGGGTGATATAGGTGAGTATATTAATGAGCAGTGACGGACTCAAAATTTCAATTCAGGGTCCAAATTAATTAATAAAAACATATAATAATTCTAAATTTAGAACATAAATATATCGCAATTTTGATAAACTTAATATATTACAACAATTCTCTTCTATTTTTCATATTCTATGGTAAGTCCTTTTTTTCCTTATTCTTTCTATTATCTATAAAAAAATAGAATAAATATGATAAGGTAAAGTAAATGTTCAAGAATTTGTAGGTAAAGCAAAATAAAATTTGGTAAAGAAAATTGAAATGTCAAAATAGTAAAACACAATAATAAAGATATACTTGAAAGTTTGAGAGCTTTAAAAATGAGTTTTGTCACATACTTTGATTTCATTTTATTTTCTTCATTCACTCAATGCTTGATATATTCTTTATATATCTCCATCAAAACTTAAATATTGATTATCATTATAATAGAATACAAAAACTAATAATTTAATAAGTATATTTTGATTTTTTTTTTCTTTCTCAAAAGAAACTAAATTTGTACTAATTTAAGCAATCAAATAACTTAGTCATTCAGCAAAATAAGTTTGCCAACACAATGAAATTTTTCAATAACTTCAAGCATGTATAAAAAATCCGTAAACAAGATGTAGAATTATTTATCAATCTTTTCCAACTAAACACTAAATCACATATATAATTTAAGACATAATAAATCAATAATAATAACGAAGAAAAAAAAAACAAAAAAATAATGTAAAGATGGCAATTTATCTTGAAATTAGATGATAAACAAGAGAGAGAGAGAGAGGGAGAGGGGTGAGAGGGAGAAAGAATTAGGGTTTGGGTTGTGAAATAAAAGAGGGAAAAATTATTAATTAGGAAGATGAAAGAAATGGTCTGCTCTCAGTCCCGCAGAACAGCGCACATAAGCTATAGCCTATAATTAGTTGCTGAACTTTTTCTTTTTATTAATAAAAGTTGTAAAATACTGCCCCTATTAATTTTGGAAAATTTCAGGGGGGTCGTCCCTGTTCATGAGTGATTAATCTAGCTAGTACATGTCATGCATGTTATAAAGAGTTTGGACAAATTGGTCTGTAAGAATAAGTAACCTGTAATAACAATTCTCAGGTGTTGTGTCTTATTTTTTAAAAACTAACATTGTAAAAAAAAAAAAAAAAAAAAAACTTAAAAAAACAAATGTAAATTAAGAAAGAAATTTTTGTCAACCATTGACATCTATAACAATAAAATAAATAATTAATAAAAACTTAACATTCTAAAACAAATGAATTGAAAATAAAATAAAAGAAAAGAAAAAAACATACATATCAAACCATTGGTATTAATAACAATAAAATACAATTATTAAATAAAAAAATTACATTCTAAAAAAAATAAATTAAAAATATTAAAGCAAGTAAAGAAATATATGTCAGGGTGGAAAATAAACTTGAAGAGTTATTTACAATTGCAAGGAAACCCCCACAAGAGAATGAACCTTTTATATAATTAAAGAAGGTTAAATGCGTCATTATACAACAAAAATTAAGGTGAAAAAAAAAAAACAATCGAATTCTCTAAAGGGTATGTGTATACTACTTCCGTTAACATTAAAAAAATTGGGAATTTTGGACTCTTTATAAAACTACAAGCGGGTCTCGTTCAATTTTTATAACACATGAAGGTTTCATGCTGATTTTCCAAACCACTAGGTATTTCACACATTTATCTCGATATTGATCTTCATAAAATTTCATGCTGATTTTCCAAATCACTAGGGATTTCACACATTTATCTCGATATTGATCTTCATAAACTTTTTATGTAATTATGTCCTCTTTTTTATACAAACATTGGTGTGTTTATATAATTAATGTTCCCTTGCTCACCATGTGTAAATATCTCATCCTTTAATTAATTATTGTGATTTAAAATTAATAATTGTGTTTAATTTGTGACAGATCGGCGGTGGGCACACTAATATGCTACTATTGGTAAGACAACAAACATAAATGTATATATGAAAAGAAACGAAAAGAAGCTTTTGAGTTATAAAAATGAGAGATTATTTTAGCTACAACCATAAGTACTGTAGGACGTAAATTGCAGAAATGGTCAGCAGGGTCGATTTCCCAAAGACTAGTGACTCAGAATTCAATTAATTACTCAAATGCATCTCCTAATTTTATCTAGACAATCTAATAGCAAGATTTCACAATTATAACCGAAATAAAATCAAAACAAAGATAACCGATATAAATCAATTTAAACAAATAAGTTCTTGGACATGCTTCATGAAATTCTCATCAAAATATCACTTCAACCAACTCAAGTTCTTCAATTACCCCCCTTATATAGCGATACAAATGTCAAATAAACTACTCACCCGAGCTAATTAACGGGCTTGATCATATGTCACCAAATATATCCCAACTCGATCTGATGAACAATTCACTCCTAAAAGCGCCTAGGATTGAGTTCTCATCACGTTAATTTAATTTTCCGATCTAATTCACTTATATGTATGTGATTATTCTTCCGCAATTAAATCGCATCTCTTGAATTTTGATTCAATCATTGAAATATGCTCGAGTAGTGGCCATCTAATCAATTAAGAAAAGAAATCATAAACACATAATAGATTTCAAAAATGAAGAACTTGAACTAATGAACATTGTCACAATGTTCGTACCTTCTAAAGGCTACAATTATGAACTTTCAAGATTTATAATGCAGTCAAGATAAATATTAACAATGTTCGTACCTTACCAAATGCCACAATTATGAACTTTCAAGATGTATAATGCAGTCAAGATAAATATAAACTAGTCAGACCAGTAGCCTAATTGGTCTGGAAGCCTCAGATCAGATTTCAGGCAGTAGAAAACAGTTAATCAGAAAATCTCACTAGTTGGCAGCAGCCCACCCTGTCCTTTTCAGATTAGATTTCAGGAAACCTGTTGGCAATAGCAGAGTTCAGGCAGCAGAAAACAATTAATCAGAAACTCTCACGCACAACAGATCATATTTCAAGCAGTAGAAAACAGCGGGCACAAAAGATTAGATCTAACAGAAAACAGGTAATCAGAAAATCTCACACACAACAGATCAGATTTCAGGCAACAGAAAACGGCGCACACAAAAAATCATATCAAGGCACAGCGCGTACAAAAGATCAGATCAAGGCACCAGAAACCAAAGTACCGTGAAAAACGAACACATGAAATAAATCTTTTTTTTCTCAATTGCACGTAACAAATAATCAGACCATATGACAACATAATTTAGCCATGAAATTAAAACAAGATCCATCAAAACAGATCAAAGGTTTTGCGTATATATCAATTCATATACATATATATCACATATTGAATCTAAACCACATACTCAATATATGTTTTTTAATGAATCTAAACCAAAATAGCAAGACGAAGGCAAATCATGCTCTGATACCAAATGTTAGAACTAAAACAAATATTATGCATGAAACTTTGTGATTCTTTAGACATGCTTAAATCATGCAGCGGAAATTATATTGAGATAAGTACCTCCAGCCATTGCTATAGATTCAAGGGTTTTGATGTTGACTCACTGTTAAAGGGTGCTTCCAAGTTCTTCTCTACACTAGATGGTGTATTAGACCTTATGAGAATTAAATTTAAGGACCTAATTCAATGTAGAATTCCTTCTTATATAACTTCTGCCCATTAAAGAAATTAGGTATGTCCAAAGATTTTGTGATTTGAAATCTTTAATTGATATGAGTGAGGATTCACCGGCCTTAATTGATTCCTCAAAGATTTGAAACATGTGGAGCATATCAATAATTATTTTTTTATTGATTTTTACCATATGTTATACGTTTATCCTAGTGATGAAATAAGTGGGGGATTAAGATGGACATTATAAAAGGACTGACCCTTAAGAGGCCATCTTAAAAAGGCCTTGAGATGAACCGACCACTTCCCTGGTCAGTCAATCTGAGGTCATTTGTGAGCAAACTCCAAAAGCGACCGCCTACAAACGAGCTGGCGACCAAACATAATATACCTATTTGACAACAACATGATAGAGGCAGACCCTCTCACCCACTCTTACCTACCATCATGCCTAAGCATGGAGTCATTCAAGTCAAGATGGCAATCACATTAAATGAAAGCATGTTTGCTTCCCTAAATCAAGAGATTACAACCTTAAATCCTTCCAAACACATACAACTATAAATACAAGCGTATTTACTGTAAACGGTCACAGTAGACTCTTAGTAAAAACATCGCCAATTTGCAGCTCGGACGAAACAAACCGAGTGACAAGTTTTTCAGAAGACACCAATTCTTGAATGAAATGATAGTTGACATCTGTGTTTAGCTCATTTATGTACAATAGGGTTTTGGCTTAGAAAAATAACGCTATTGTTGTCACATAATAAAACTGGAGAGTTTGAAGAAGACACTCGAAGTTTCTTGAGAAGGTGAGTAAGGGAGATCATATTTGAAGCAGTATTAGTAAGAGCCCTATACTCAGACTCACAACTGGAACGAGAGACGATAGGTTGTTTTTTAGCACTCCAAGACACAAGATTTCCAATAAGATAGATAGCGTAACCATAAGTGGAATTTCGAGTCTCTAAACACCTTGCAAAATCAGCATCAGAATATCCCACCAAAGAAGGAATGTGCCAGAAGAGAAAGAAAGTCCACCAGCTGGAGTATTTTTAACATATCGAAGAATCTGCTTAACAACCTAATAATGCTTGATGGTTGGTTGTTACAGAAACTGACTTACCAGATTTACAGCAAAATAAAGATCAGGTCGAGTCACAGTAAGATACTATAGAACACCAACACGAGATCTATATAAGGTAGGATCATGAAATATAGGTCTTGTAGAAGCAAGTTGAAAACTAGTAGCTAATTGAGTTGAGACATGTTTAGTATCTTTGAGATCAGCCCGCTTCAGTATATCTTGAGCATACTTGGCTTGATTCAGGAAAAGACCTTGAGAAGTATAAGTGACCTCAAGATCCAGAAAGTAACCAAGTTTACCTATATCCTTAATAGCAAATTCTTATTGTAGAAGAGAAATAAAAGAGGTGATGAGCTCCCGAGAATTGCCAATAAGGATAAAATCATCAACGTACACTATCTTGTATAGATGATCATTAAATGTAACAAACATAGATGAATCAGAATGATAGCATAAAAAGCCAATGCTAAGTAGAAAATCGCTTAGCCTCTGAAACCATACCCGATGAGCCTATTTTAAACCATACAAAGCCTTTTTGAGGCGGCGTACAAGGTTTGGGTAGCGTGGATCAACATAACCCAGAGGTTGCTCTATAAAAATAGGCTTCAAAAGAATACCATTAAGAAATACATTTTTTACATTAGCTAATGTAAAGGCCAGTGTTACATCACAGCTAAAGAGAGAACAACTCAAACTGTAGAAGCCTTAACCATGGGACTGAATGTATGGAATAATCAAATCCCGGTAATTTGAGTAAATCCTTGAGCAACAAGTCAAGCCTTATAATGATCAATAGAACCATCAGCCAAAAACTTCGTATGGAAAACCCATTTTGACCCAAAAATATTAGTATCAAGGAGTCGATGGACCAAATCCCATGTATCATTAGATCGAAGAGCAGAAAGTTCATCTTCCTTAGAAACAAGTCATTCTGGATGTTTAGCTGCTGACTTGAACCTTTTAGGCTCACGAACTGCAACAAGTACATTAAATAAAGAAGTTTGAGCATAAAAAGTACGATGCTTAAGCTTAAAAATACTAAATTTTGCTCAAGTTGTCATAGGATGAGTTGATTGAGGAGCAGGTAGAGGCTGAGGAATTTGAACCTGTTAAGAGTTGACAGGTTCAGGCTTCTCAAGGAGGATAGCCTGTGGAGGTGGGACCTAAGGAGGAGAATCACATAAAGACTACGACAAATAGATGATGTAACAACATGCTCTAAGGATGACACAGATGGCATAGATGAAGCGTCTAGGCTAACAGGGTCAACAAACTCCACAAGACTTGGATTAGAAATTGAAGACCTACTAGAGTTCACTGAAAACAAAAAAGGCAAAGTTTATCAAATTTAGTATGGCGAGTAATGTAAATGTGAAATGAATTAGGATCGAGACACCTAAACCCTTTGTGAGTGTTGTTGTAACCCATAAAGATTTAAGGAATGCTACGAGGCTCAAACTTGTTTTCCACATAATCCCTAAGACAGGGAAAAACTTGATAACTGAAAGGATGAAAACCCCATAATTTAAAGCCACAGATTATAATAATTCAAAAGGAGAACAACTATGAAGAACTGAAGATGTCAACCGATTTATAGTGTAGACAACACTATTGAAAGCTTCAACCAAATACCGTGAAGGCACACTAACATGAAACATCATAACTAGACCTGTCTCTGCAATATGTCGATGTTTTCTCTTAGCACGTCCATTCTAGGTAGGTGTGTATGGACAAGACATCATATGATGTATACCTTTTTCCCGAAAAAATTTCTGATCTCGTCTATTCGTAAATTATGTACCTCCATCACTTTGAAACTTTTAATCTGGCTCTCAAACTGATTAGAGACAAACACACTAAATTGAACAAGGACATTATAGAAATCAGATTTCTGCTTTAATGGATAAAACCAAGTAATCCGGGAGAAGGCATCCACAAATATTATGCAGTATCAAAAATTAGAAGCAGATGAAACCGAAGCAGGGCCCCATAAATCACAATACACAATATCCAATACATGTGATGAATGCTTATCATTTAAATGTTTACTCTTTGCTTGTTCACAAGACGAACAAAGTAAAAGGCTTAGGCAGCACAGATGTAACAGAACATGCCCAAGTTTTTGTAATAAAGAAACAGTGTCAAAAGCAATATGGCCTAAGTAATACCACAGTTCAATTGAAGTTGTTAACTGAGATGACATTCTAGAAGTCACAAGACTTGCAACAACATCATCAGGAACATATAAACCATGTCTACGCCTACCTTGAGCCAAAATAGCCTTAGATACTCGGCTATGAATTCCAAACGCATCATCGATAAATAAAACATTAACCCAAGAATCAGCACATAACTTACTAACAAATAATTTTTTTTCCGTAATCTCCAAAACAACCAAAACATTGTGTAAAACAATAGAATTATTAATTCTACACGAACCAACATACGTAATCGATAATCGAGTACCATTACAAAAAATAACACAATCAGAACCTGTATACGCAGAGACGGACTTATGCACCCCAAGGGGGGGCACGTGCCCCCACAACTTTTTTAAATTTTTTTACTACTATATATAATATATGCACGTGCCCCCAACTCCCCTTTCTCTAATTCTCTATTTTGCCTCCATCAAACTTCGTGAAGAAGATTCCAGTATGATGAGAAACCCCCAACTCCACTTTCTCTAATTCTCTATTCTGCCTCCATCAAACTTCGTGAAGAATATTCCACCATGATCAGAATTAAATTTATACATCCCAAGGTAATACATCATTAATTATATATTGAATTTTGTTATTGATTAACTTAGTTTGATTTTCAATTTTTTATGGTTTGAAAAATAGATATGCCCAATTATTAGGATTTTAGGGTTATTTTTTTAAAAGATTTTTATGTGTATTATTTTGTAGCTAGAAAGTATAATTAATATAATTTCAATTTATTTCAGGAGCATTAAATCGTGGTGAGTTTGAACTTATGATATATTTATATCATTAGGGATTTTTGAGGATTTGAGCTATGGAAAGATTTTATAAAAGAGCATTAGAACCACCATTTGTTATTGGAAAAAATGATGATAGTGCAAAATTAAGTAGGGACGATGTAGACACAAAAGACCTTCCTACAGATCCGGGGTTAAGAATTCATATTTTGGATTATAATCCAAATATTAGAGATGAAGTTCGAAGGGCATACATATTGAGGGGTCCTTGTCAACCCTTGAAGCATAATTTTCCTTTCACAATCTTTGGAAAAAAATCAAGGCGTTTCAATTCTAATTGGTTTTCTGAATATGCAAATTGGTTGGAGTATAGTATATCCAAAGATGCCATATTTTGCCTTTGTTGTTATCTCTTTAAATCAAAACCTGGAGAACAAGCACATGGCGACTTTTTTGGTGAAGGGTTTAGGAATTGGAAAAAAGGGGAAAGACTAAAAGAACATGTCGGAGGTCCTAATAGTGCTCATAACAAAGCTTGGGCTCAGTGTGAAGCTTTGAAAAATCAGAAATAACATATACAATATGCATTTGAAAAGCAGACTGATCAAAATAGAAGAGATTATTGAATGAGGTTAAATGCATCAGTTGACTGTGTTCGATTTCTTTTACGTCAAGAGCTTGCATTCTGTGGTGATGATGAATCAAAGACTTCAATTAATCAAGGTAATTTTCTTGAGCTTTTGAAGTTTTATGCTGATCACAATGATGATATTAAATATGTTATACAAGGTGCTCCTGAAAATCTCAAATTGACAGCACCTAGTATTCAAAAGGATATTGTGAATGCTATTGCGGTAAAAACTATTAATATCATCATGGAAGAGATAGGAGGTGCACTGTTTTCAATTCTAGTTGATGAATCTCGTGATATTTCAATGAAGGAGCAGATGGCAATTGTACTACATTTTGTGAATAAGGATGGTTGTATAGTTGAAAGATTTGTCGGTGTTGAACATGTTACTAGCACCACTGCTCTTGCACTAAAAGAAGCAGTTGATTGCTTCTTTTCTAGACATAACTTGAGCATTTCGAGGTTGCGAGGTTAAGGTTATGATGGAGCTAGCAATATGCAGGGGAAGTTTAATGGTTTAAAAGCTCTTATTTTGAAGGAGAATCCATGTGCCTTTTACATTCATTGTTTTGCTCACCAACTTCAACTTGCTCTTGTAGCTGTTGCAAAAAAACACATTCTAGTCTCTACACTATTCTTTTCAGTTACTAGTGTGGTAAATGTTGTTGGAGCTTCTTCCAAAAGGTGTGACATTCTTCATAAACAAGAAGCTGAGAAAATTTTTAGTGTTCTCAACAATGGTGATCTTTCAAGTGGAAAAGGTTTAAATCAAGAAACAACACTCAAAAGGCCAGGTGATACACGATGGAGCTCTCATTATGATACTTTGATTAGTTTGATCACTTTGTTTTCTTCTACAATCAATGTTCTTGAGATAATTGTGGAGGACGGGATAAGTTCTGAGCAAAAGAGTGAGGCGAATAATTTAGTGGGATTGATGCAGTCATTTGATTTTATTTTTACCTTACATTTGATGAAAGCCAACTTAGGAATTACAAATGAATTGTCAAAGGCATTACAAAGGAAAGATCAAGACATTGTCAATGCTATGGCTCTAGTGAAAATAGCCAAGAAACGGCTACAAATGATGAGGGATGAAGGATGGGATTCTTTTTATGATCAAGTTTCTTTCTTTTGTAAGAAAGAAAATATTGATGTTCCGAATATGAGTGATAAATTTGTAGCTCGATGCAGATCAAAGCGTAAAGCTCCTGAAGTTACAAATCTTCATCATTATCGATTTGACGTGTTCTGTTCTATCATAGATATGCAGCTCATGGAGTTAAATGATCGTTTCAATGAGGCAAATACAGAATTGTTACTTTGTGTAGCATGTTTATGTCCAGATGATTCATTCTCGGCTTTTGATAAGCATAAATTGATCATCCTTGCTAAATTTTACCCTCAAGACTTCTCTATATTTCAAATTGAGGCACTTGATGATCAGCTTGAAACTTATATCCTTGATATGCGTTCTACTGATGTGTTTAGAAGACTAAAAGGTATTGGAGCTCTTGCACAAAAGATGGTAGAAACGAAAAAGCACGAGGTATATCCTTTGGTTTATTTGCTTATAACACTTGCTTTAATTCTTCCGGTTGCCACTGCTACAGTTGAAAGGGTATTTTCTGCAATGAATATCGTAAAAAATCGTCTACGCAATCGGATGGGAGATCAATGGATGAATGATAGTTTGATTGTATACATTGAAAAAGAGGTTTTTGATAGTGTTGATAATGAGTGAATAATGCAAATATTTCAGTCAATGAAATCTTGTAGGTTTCAATTGTAATAGACTTGGATTGTTATGTATTAAAAAATTTCTTCACGTATATTATATTTTAGTTATTTTGTGCCCCCCCAATTAAAAAAGTCTGGATTCGTCCCTGGATGAGTTGGGAAAACCATTGATATAATTCGGTGATGAGGGGTGATTTGGGAATAGAATTTCCCTTCAGTACAAGTCCTCTGTTCTGAAAATCGGTCTAGACGGCCTAGCCTTGGTGGTTTCTAGCCATATCAATTTTTACTTATTCGGTTATTTTAGGCGTTAGGCGGTCCCAGGTGGAACAATTCGGTCCTAGGTGGTTTAGGTAGAATAATTCGGTCCTAGATAGTCCTAGGCACCAAATTTTTTTTTTTTAAATTTCTTTCCTTTACATTTTTTACTTTTTTTTTTTTTTCAATTTTTAGCAAAATGATGATATTATTATTGTATTATAGTTTTCTATCAAATTATTATTAATTAATTAGATATAGATAAAAATTTCACAAATTGAAAAATACAAATAAAAATAATTTTATAAATGAGATATGATGTGTTTACTTGTCCTCCTACATAAAATCAAAACAATATAATGAGTTACAAAAATATTTTGTAAGAATACAAAATTAAGAAAAATAGGTAAAATAATAAAAAATCTATTTAATTTAGATACGACGTCTAGGCGCCGCCTAGGTCCCGCCTGGGCATCTAAGGCGCTAGGCGCTAGCGTCTAGCGAATTTTAGAATACTGAGTACAATCGATCAAGAAAAAAGATAAGGGAAAGAGAGATTAAAACAAGAATTAAAGAATAAAAGATAAGAGAAAGAGAGATTAAAACAAGAATTGAAGAATAATTCTTGTGTATGCGTGAATAAGAAAGAGAGAGATGGGAGAAAAAATAATTGAGGATTTAGGTATCTTTAGGCTCATACCATGATATGATGAAATAATGATTTCATTCAATGAATAATACAATTACAATGTGCGCTATATATACAACTATTAGTATCAAAATAAATCTTCTAATTCTAGGGAAGATATATAAATACAAAATACAAGAGAATTAGTTGACTCAATCCCTATAATTAAGCACAAAGATAATTGAATATTATCTCTTGCTATCACAAATCAATAACTCTTTAATCGCAAAAACCCGGGGTCCACGCGCCCTCCACGCGCGCCCACGCGCCCATGTGTGTGCCCATGTACACGCACCTGATAGGTATTCTATATTTGCTCTAAAGGTATCCCACATATACTCTTCAGGTATCAAATACCTTTAGTTCATGTTTGTAATACCTATAAGACAAACCTGTAAAACCTCACAAAACAAGCGTCCATGCGCGCATACCGTGTGCCCATGCGCGCGCAACTCACAAATCATGCGCCCATGCCGCTCGCGCACAGGTATCCCGTGTATACCTTAAAGGTATACAGTGCGCCCATGCGCCCACGCCGTGCGCGCGCCCACCATGCCCCGCGCGACCACAAACCGCGCACCCACGCCGCGTCGTGCACCTTCAATGTATACATGTGATACCTTCAAGACATTTCATGGATACCTTGAAGGTATACATATGATACCTATATATGAAAAAAAAAAAAACCCTGGGCGAAAAAAAAAATAATAATAATAATGTGGGGCCCGCGGGTTGAGTTGGGGACACGGATTGGATCCTATAGAATACTCACACGCAACTTGTATGCGAAAGTATTCACGACTTTAAAATGCACTTCCAACCATCAAAAATACTAAGTTATTATGCTAAAATATGCAAAATATGAAACTTTTCAATAGAGATGATTTTTTATTCTTTTTTTGTTTTTTTAGAAACAATCGTAGAAATATCTTAAGTCAAGGCTCTTGATTCATTCAATTTAAAATAAGTTTTAAATTCATACTAATTACTCATTAAGATTACTAGGTTTTGCTTATTATAGTCTAATTAAAGGAATGTATATATTTAGGCATTTAGGTTAATTTATATTGTGCATGTTAGATCATGATGATACACGGTCAAATATAGTCTCACGAGCAAGTCTAATTAAATATTAACGACATGACTTACAAGGGAGAACACATATATATACTTTTGTTTTATTTGATATTTCAAAATAATTATTATATATCATGTGTATTAAATCATGATATTAATAATTAATACATAATAAATATTGAATACAATAAAATATAAGATAAAATATCAAATGTAATTTAAAATACAAACAGACAAGATTAGTTTGTCTAACAAAAGTCCCAAAGTTTAATCAAGATACTATAAACGTTTTCATCATATTAATATACGTACAATTAAGTAGTTGTTTAATAGTTTATTGTTTAATTTATGGATATTATTGACCAATCTGAATTGTGTGTCCGAATGGACATTGTGACAACCCGAACACACTTCTGATGCTTATATTAATCAGATATGTATAAGGAATAATATTTTAAGGGAAAACTGCAATTTATGTTTTTGTAATTTAGGTTTTTATTCTTTTTTTTACCACATAATTTATATATTTCAATGATGTTTTTCTAATTATCAGTTTTTTTAAATTGAGATTTTTCCATATTTTAATGTTTGATATTCGGATTCCAATGATGGTTTGTTTTATAATCATTATTTTTAGGGTTAATTGCCGTCAAAATCACAATTTTTAGTTAAATTGTAATTTAGAGAAAATTTTCCAATATTTGCAAAATTATAGGAAGTTCACATATTCCCTTAACTAAGTACTAGAACTTACGTGCACTAAAACTTTGAATTCATCTACTTCAATTATAATTTATGCACACGTTAAGTTGAATAATGAACCAGAATTCTTGACATAAATTTCTGGCATATAAAGAGTTTCAAAATGATGCAGTAGTACCACTACATGGTGCTTTGGAACTAAAAATATTAATCTTTGATTTTTTATAAGTAATAAAAGTCATAATAATCTATATTATCTAAAGTTGCAACTACGTTAAATCTAGATCTAAACGTGTAATAGAGTTGATTAAGTCAAAACTTGAATGGCCCATAACTCAGAATTAGGTTCACGATTTTGTGAGCTCATTAATTTTAAAGCGAATCAATTAATCGAAAAATCGTTTAATCAAGAAATTTTAAATATTATGACCGATCCATTATATAAGATCTCTTATAAGTATAACATATGTTGCCATATACTTTAGCAATAAAATTTGTTTATTAAAGTAGGGATTTAACATGAGAACCTATTCCACTTACATAATCAGGTCCAGTTCTGATATTTTGGAGGTTAGTGGCGAAATATAAAAAATGGGCCCTATGGAGAAAAAATAATTTTTTTTACTTAATCGATATAATTTAAAAACCTAAAAAAAAAAAAAAAAAGAAGAAAATAAAATCTTTTATTCAAAAAATTGTGCAAAGATATCAAGTTTCAATATGTTCATTTGTCCCTGTGAAGTTAAAAAAAAGATGCAATACATACAAACATAAAAATGAAAATAAGTTTCACACTATCATTGAAAATATCTAGATCTTCTATAATTTTGAGAAGCAAAATCATCAATAAAGTCTTCAAGATCAAGTTTTTCCAACACCTCAAGTTCTCTGCATAAAATTGTTAGTTCAATTAATCTTTCTTGAGTTTTATAGTTGAACGCAAATAAGATTTTATCAATTTTAGTTTTCAAAAACTTCTTTATACTAATGCTACAATAACTAGTATAGTTAGCAAGACTATAAACAATGAAAATATTAGGAAAACAATCCAAATTCTTTACAAACTCAAGAACTTCAATAGCAAATTTTGTTTTTACTGATAAACATATTTGTAGCAATTGCAATTCAGAAAATAAACAATTAACATCAATATGAGAACAACTTGATAATTAATATAACACTTATGCATTTTTTTTATCATCTAATAAAAATCACTGTAACAACAAATTTTGTATTTAAATAAATAAACACAAAATACTTGTACAAATTAAATCTATTTGCTTGATTTAAATAAATTGGGTTGCAATCTCTTGACTCCCTTGATTCTTCTCTTCACTTGAATTTGGAGTTGACTTTAGTCGAAGTTTCTTCAGATTTGAATCGAAGGAACAACTATGAAGACTGCTTTGAATTTGATGATCTTCAAACTGGAAAACGCCGATTGGAGGGGTTTAACACCTTAATCTTGAATCGAACGTCGTTCTTGTGGCTTTCCTCTTGATCACTTTGAAGATCGCCTTGAAGATCGTTGAAGAACTTGAATAGCCTTTGAAGATCGTTGGAGAGAATTCCTCTAGCTCTTGAACTCTTCAAATTGCTGTGTAATTGTGTTTTGAATGTTGAATTTGAGACCCTATTTATAGATGTAGAATAGGGAACCCGATAGACTTCAAAGTATGAGTGGAATGATTTGATTGGTCCACCATTATTTGATCATATCTAGAAGTAGAATTTTAGTAGCTCTGAAACTCTGTTTGATTGGTCGATCTCAATTTGATCATATTTGATATCTTTATGATAATTATCAAATTTAATTTGATTTAATTTGATAATATCTGCAGCATTTTGACATGTGGCGACTTCTAATTGGCCAATGAAATATGTATGAAATATCAATTAATTTGATTATTTAATTTAGGAATTATATTTAATTAATCCCCAAAATAAATATAAATTAATATTCCATATAGTATTTTACACGTGGCGTAATATAATTGGACGTTAAATTTGTGTGTCTACAAATTGCCCCCTTAAGACTTGTTCACAGTTGAAAACTTTGAAGTGGATAAGTCTCAAAAATATTTGTGGAATTTGAGCATCAAAACTTAATCCAAGAAGACCTTCCGACATTTTAATCCTTCAAAATAAGGATTTATTATTTTTTAATTGATTCTCAAATTGATGTTCATTTGAAAATGCAACATGAAGTCCAAGTGATTTTTATCCAATAAAGGGACGTCCTTTTAATTCCCATCCAAATCAATGACTTGAGATAATTAAAACAAATGGTGGGCTGCAAATCTCAAGCCCAATTTTGAAAGTCCCAATCTTTAAGCCAATTTTTTTTAAAAAAATGAAAGGCCCATTTCCCTTTTCTTGAATTGAAGACCATGCCTCATTTTGATATAGCATATGGCCCATTTATTTAGAAGACTTTTGCAGTGATACGTGTCTTCTTCTTCAACATATCTTCTTCTTCTTTTTCGCAGATTTTGCCCACAGTCTCCTTGCTCAAACAGAGTTCTTCTGGAAGGAAAAAATCTTATGTATTCCATCATGATTTGAATTTATTTGGTAATTAAATCTTCGCAGGATAATCTTGGATTTGAAATTATCGATCATGAAACCCATTTGCAATTTTCTCAATTTTGATAGAAGTCTTCTCCTTTTCAAACTCTATCTTGATAGAATTTATTTTCCTTTTGACTTCTTGTTACCCACGTAAGGAACACTATAAATATATGGCCTTCTTGAATTAATTTTCCATCTTAAAGCCTTTGTTGATCTAGTATCTATTTCTCTTTGCACTTCATCTTCAATTTATTTATTTTTCTTTCTCTTCGTTCGTTTCTTTTTTTGATTGACTGATGCTAACATCTTATTGAAAATAAATTCCATAGAACACAAGATTGGCTTGATGTTGTTTTGCCTTGCTTGATTTGCTTTGGATTCTTAAACAATCTCACAATTAATTTCTCTTTTGTGAGTCCATTGTTTTCTCTCCAGCTTGTTTGGCACTAATATTCTCAGAACGTGAATTTGAGATATAGCATACAGGAGCTCGTTTAGAAGTTCTCCTAAGGAGTTGATGAAAGTGAATTTTTTTTACTGTATCCGTATTTTTTATACAGATTTCTTATTTTTTTGATCTCTGATTCTTTAGATTTTTGACAGCAAACTTGGAGCACATATATCAACATAAAAACAAGACTCAACAGTTTTTTCTTAAGGTTTATCGAATTGCTTAACTTTGTATCTTGAATTGGTGTCCTGTAGCAATCTTGATGTGATTTTTTTTTAAGCTGTGAAGATGGTTCACTTCAAAGATGTCACTGTTTCTCGACAACAATTTTTGGTCATCCTCGACGACGAAAATCAATCCACGGAAAAGGGAACGCGTTTGGTGGTACACGAACCTCTTGATGGCAAGTATGCAAGAACAATGCCGAAGTTAACCAACTCCCTTTATCACCGAGAGTGGTCCATGGAAGTCTCCTCAAATACGACTTGGATTTTGAAGTCGGCTCATCACGAATTCCCGGACGAGTCGAAAAAGTAGATTTTTCTACCTACACTTGGACGCTCCATCATAGAAGGTCAAGCTAAGTGGGAAGACGTCATCGAGTTTCCGGGCGAGTTTCACTACGTTGAAGGTTATTGGGAGTGGACTGAAGATATCCTTAGCCGATGCGGGAAGATCCTCGAGGCGGCAACGATTTGTGATTCTGTGTATGCTTCACTTTTTACGTACGATTGCAACCTTGAAGTGATGAAAGCTTTTTGCGAGGCGTGGTGCCCTTTGACAAATACGTTGCTGATGTCTTTTGGCGAGCTCTCCATTTCTTTATGGGATTTACACAGTTTGGCGGGTATTCCAATGGTTGGATCTCTCTACGATGAGGTGATACCAAGTGCAATGGAACTCACCGATATTAATGATGCCGGCAACGGATCATTATATCGTACTTGTAGTCATATATTGCACACCTTTCACCTTCTTCGTAAAAGGATTAGTAACCGCCCGTCTTCTGGAGTTTCCATTAAAGCATGGATCCAATTTTGGGCGAAGAAGACTCCGAAGTACTCACAACCTCTTCCACGTAAAGAGAGAAGATCTGCGCCGAGACCAACTCAAAAGCTTCACAACCCTACTGGTTCTTTTGCGAGACATAGAGTCTGGAATTCTGCCGAAAGTGCTTGTTTTTCAAAGCTTGGTGTTGAAGAAAACGCGATGGACGAGACCTACTTAGCAGCATACTTGGCGTGTTGGCTCAGTGTATTCGTGCTTCCTTGCGATGATGTCAATCTCATCCGTCCAGCTACTTTCAAGATGGCGAGTGTCATGGCGAGCGGGCAAAAGGTGGATCTCGTTGTCCCGGTTTTAACCAGCATCTACCAAGGCTTGAACAAGATTGCAAACTCCTTAATACCACCATTTGCATTGTCGACCTTTTCGATTCACTTTGTTTATAGCTGGCTTGCCCACTACTTCAAGACACATTTTCAGTTATTCCGTGGTACGCAGATTCCTCAAATGGTGGCTTATTCCGGTGAAGGAAGTGCAAGATATTACGAACCTCGAGAGGCACGCAAGAGAATTCACAAAGGAGACTTCGCTTGTTGGACATGTTTTATGAAATCTTCTACCTCGAGGGGCTTTTTGTTTGTTGACAATGGAGATGGAGGTGATTCGACATTCTTGTATTTTGCTGCTATCCGCTCGGGCTACCTTTCTCTACGACAAGAAAATCACTTTGTTGTCGAGCCTTACAGTCCTCATCGTTTTGGTCGTCAATTTGGATTTTTCCAAATGCCACCGGGAGTCCTTAAAAGGGATTATCGCACGGCTTCTTTAGATGAAGGACTTCGTTTTTAGCGCATATGCACTCTATCTCAGTCCAATGCAAGAGCTTGGTTTCCTTGTGTTCCGTCCGCAGTCAAGAGGTTCTCATCTGATGAGTATAAGAAGTGGTGGTTTAACATCCACGGATGTTATCTTGAAGAAAATCTAGAGCATCTCATTCGTCCAAAGTTATGTGAAGCTTTCTCAAAAGGTGTCAAAGAAGTCGATGGAGGAGACAAAGTGAAAAAAGGTATATTTTCATACCATTTCTATTTTTGACTTCGTGAGTCACCATCTTTTGATATTGTTTGGATAGGCAAAAGAGAGAACGTCCCTGCTCATTCTGAAGAGAGTGAAAGCAACGGCGGTCATTGGAAAAGACCCAAGAAGACTCCTAATCATCCGATTTCTAATAAAGAAATTGTAGAAGATCCTCAACAAAAACAAACTTCTACCGAGGTTTGAGATTGTTTGTTTGTTTGTTTTTTTTTTTTTTATTCTTATTTTTGATTCGCCCGTTTTCTTTAAGGAAATCGAGGCTCTTTGTGTTGGCGAAAATGAAGTCTTTGTGATTGATGATGATGAAGTGTGCAATGAGAGTCAGGAGTTGATCGTGAGTCCTCAAGTTGAGGTTCCATTGATTTGCAAGACGTTAGAGAAAACAGTCAATTCAAAACAAATTCCTCATCGTCAAGCTGCGATATCCACTTTTGTTGGTGAAGACTTTGTTCGTACTCATTATAGATCGTGTCTTCAAAGCATGTGGAATGGCCTTTGTGACAAGATAGATCGGACTCCTATTGATTCAGCTTCTTTCATCAAAAGGGAGGTAGAAATTGTCTTTGACTCCATGAAGAGTTTCAATAAACATGGACTTTTCGATCTTTCATGCGTAGAGAAATCACTTGAGACATTTTTTGAGGAGGTTGCATTCATGAAGGCATCAAATCGTCATCTTCGAAAGAACCTTCAAAGGAGCATCGTTTGGATGAAGCTAAAGGTCGTCTTGGTGATCTTGAATTTAAAATGATCAAGGAGGCCTCCCAAGTTGAGTTTACTCAAGATGATCTGAAGGATGTGACGAAGAAGTGGAAGAGTGTGTCGAAACAATGGAAAAATTTGATTACATCTTTAGAGAGACAACAAGAACTTTTTAAGGCTACTCAAGCTGAAGTTTGCAAGGTTGAAGAAGAAATCGTTGCTATCGAGATTTCATCATCGCCAAATGATGATATGGTCAAAGCTTCGAGACTTGCTGTTGAGACTGTTAAAAGAGCTTTATTGGACTTAAAACCCTTCATCTAGATTGTTTAGCCCCTTGTTTAGAGTTTTTTTTTTTTTGTGTGGAGAACACCTTTTTCGTAATGAAACTTCTTTTATCTTCTTTCGCGATGCAAGTTATTGAATCCTTTTGTATGTTATATTTTTTTTTGTACTCGAACAATCGAACTTTGAAGGAGTAAAAAAAAACAAAACACATCTTATAACTGAACTTAGAAAATATCTAAGCTGCCTACGTACCTCCGTAAAGAGGATCAAGTCATAACGTAGTTCAAAATTGCACTTCGTGTTTTCTTTTGATGGGGCGCCTTACACAGTTTATACTCTTGCGGGCCAGGAGTATCTATTTTTTAACCACTTTAGATAAGTGGGGTATTTATCGTTTAACCACTTAAAACACCTTTAGTGGGATAAATTAACAGTTTAACCACATGTATTTATCTTTGGTGGGAAAGTAAACAATTTAACCACATGGACTGCCTTTTGTGGTTGCCGTACACATTTTATACTCTTGCTGGCAGGAGTAACATGCAGTTTAAGCTAGTGCGTTGAGGAGCTTTTTTTTTTTTTTTTTTCAGGGATAATAACGCTTCAAGAACCTCCCATTGATCGTGCCAATTCGTACTCTATCTTCAGAGATCAACTTATAGGCGCCATTGGTGTAGACTTCTTTCACAACATACGGGCCATCCCACTTTGATGTAAATTTATTTCCAGTTCGGTGTGTGGTGATGATTGGCCTTCTTACGGCAAGTACTAGGTCTCCTACTTGGAAGGATCGTGCTCGTACTCTTTTGTTGAATGCTTTTGACATACGAGCTTGATAACACTCAAGCCTTTGTTGCGCTTCTAGTCTTTTCTCATCAAGAGCTTCTAACTCCTCAAGACGTAGTCGTGCATTTTCTTCTTCGGTGAGCCCTTCTTGCATAGCTATTCTTAACGAAGGAATTTGCTGCTCAAGGGGTAGGACGACTTCCACACCATACACTAATGAATAAGGAGCTGCTTGAGTAGGTGTTCGGTGGGTAGTCCTATATGCCCATAAAGCTTCTCCAATTCTCTCATGCCAGTCACGTTTTGACTTCGCAACCACCTTCTTCAGTAAATTACAAAGGGTTTTGTTGAATGCCTCAGCAAGACCATTAGCAGCGGCATAGTACATTGAAGACTTCCTTTGCTTAAAATCAAACTTTTGACATAGTTTATCTACAAACTATTGCTGAAAGGTTTTCCATTATCGGTGATGATATATCGAGGGACTCCATAGCGATAGATAATGTTGAGGCGGATAAAATCAGCCACATTTTCTTTCTTAACCTCTTTAAGAGGTACTGCTTCAGCCCACTTGGAGAAATAATCCGTTGCAGCCAAAATGTATAAGTGACCGCCGGAAGACTTCGTCATTGGTCCAACCACATCTAGCCCCCATGCATCAAACGACCATGAGGCGACTGTAGGGTGTAATGGCTCTGGCGGTTGATGGATAAGGTTTGCATGAAATTGACAAGCTTGACATCTTTGTGCATGATCCATGCAGTCTTTCACCATACTTGGCCAGTAGTAGCCCATCCTCTTTATACGAAAATGTAACTTTGGGCCCGACTGATGAGCACCACAAATACCAGAATGAGCCTCTTCCATAGCTCGTGCTGCTTCTTCATTGTTTAAGCATCGTAGAAAGCTCCATCAAAAGAACGCCTATAGAGTGTGCCTTTGAAATAGATGAAACGACTAGCACGTCGTCGAACATCTATTCTTTGTCGTGGATTGTCTGACAACTTTCCATGAGCAAGGTAATCGATGAAAGATTGACGCCAATCTTCCTTTTCAACTTTAAGTACCTCAGAAATATGATTTCCATCTTCTATGTCTTCATTTTCAAAGATTGGAGGCATCACCCATCTTTTACATATTGGTATATGTAATTCCTCCTCAGGCATGGCTATTGTTGAAGCAAGTTTAGCCAATGCGTCAGCTTGTTTATTCTCCTTTCTTGGAATGTGTCCCAACTCTACTCCTCCAAGCCATGCGATGATCTTTTGTGCATAATCGACTAATGGGAGTAATTCAGGTTTCTTCACTTCGTATTCTCCAAGGAGTTGGTTGATGACTAACTTGGAATCCCCATATACCTTGAGATGTAATCGCTTATTTTCCATCGCCATTTCCAATCCGAGAATAAGGGCTTGATATTCTGCGACATTGTTAGAACAATTTTCTGTCAAAGTAAAAGAGTACGGAAGCACCTCCCCATCAGGTGTTACAAATACAACTCCAGCACCAGCCCCCTCTCTATGAGACGCTCCATCAAAATACATTTGCCAAGGTGGAGAGACTTCTATAGCGAGAACATCTTCATCTGGAAGGTCATCGGACAATTCCCACTCTGCTGGGATGGGATGGTCAGCTAAGAAATCTGCTAACACCTGTCCTTTCACCGCCTTTTGAGGAACATAAACTATCTCAAATTGTTGTAGCTGGAGGTACCACCTTGCGAGCCTATCAGAAAGCACAGGTCTTGACATGACATATTTTAATGGATTAGCTTTTGAGACGAGGTGGACAATATGAGCTTGAAAGTAGTGCTTTAGTTTGTGAATGACAAAGATGAGGGCTAGACATATCTTTTCAATTGGCGAATAGTTCAACTCATTCGGCATCATTGTTCTACTCAGATAGTATAACACACTCTCTTTGCCATTATCATTTGCTTGTGCTAGCAAAGCTCCTACAGATCGTTCTTGAGCAGCGATGTAGAGAATTAAAGGTCTTCCAGCAACTGGTGCAACCAATACTGGAGGTTTCATCAAATACTCTTTTATTCTTGTAAAAGCTTTCTTGCATGATTCATCCCATTCAAACGGGACACCTTTCTTCATGAGTCTACTGAAGGGTTGACATCGCCCTGCTAGGTTGGAAATGAACCTTCGAAGATACGCCAATTTTCCTTGCAAACTTTTAAGTTCATGGATGTTTCGCGGTTCAGGCATCTTTAGAATTGCATCGATCTTTGCTTGTTCGATTTCTATTCCTTGATGACAAACTATGAATCCAAGGAATTTTCCTGATGTCACTCCAAATGCACACTTCAAGGGATTCATTCTTAGTTGGTATCTTCGAAGACGTTCAAAAACTTTCCTTAAGTCGTTTAAGTGATCTTGGCATTTTTTGGATTTCACAACCAAGTCATCGACATAGCACTCGACGTTCTTATGAAGCATATCGTCAAAAATCTTTTGCATTGCTCGTTGGTATGTAGCACCTGCATTCTTCAACCCAAAAGGCATTACCTTGTAACAGTATATCCCTTTTGGTGTTCGAAAAGCCGTCAATTCTTCATCCTTTGGAGACATACGTATTTGATTGTAGCCGGATGATCCATCCATGAATGACAGGGCTTCATGTCATGTGGTGGCATCAATCATGAGTTCAGTGATTGGCAGTGGAAAATCATCCTTGGGACATGCTATGTTTAGGTCTCTAAAGTCAACACAAACTCGGATTTGCCCATTTTTCTTTCTCACAGGGACAATGCTAGATATCCACATTGGGTATTTAACTTCTCGGATGAATTCGACTTCGATGAGCTTGTTTACTTCAGCTTCAATCAATGGAATTAACTCAGGTCGAAATCGACGTTGAGATTGTTTTACAGGACGAGCCCCTTTCTTTATGGCTAGATGATGAACAACTACCTTTGGGTCTAATCCAGACATCTCTTTGTATGACCATGCAAACACGTCCTTGAATTCATGCAATATTTCAATATAGGACTTTTCTTCCTCGTTGGTCAGCGACGCACTGATATAGATTGGTCGTGTTTTATTAGCATTACCCAAGTTAATTTCTTTCAACTCATCAACTGTGGCCTTTACACCTTCTTCAAGCTCAGGTGGGGCGATCTCAGCGTCTTCAATTGGGACATCTTCACTGAGAGTGACATGGTGTGTTAATGCGATATCCCTTTTTGGTAAATCTGGGCAAGAATGATTGCCTACACCAATGTAGTTGGAAGAAGCTACACTTTCTCTATCATCCTCCTCATCTTGGTTTTGGGTAAAAACGATGGTTTCCATTCTTGCTTTTAGTACCCTTCCACATGATATAGTTAAAGTAGTGCATCTTTTCATGCGAGATGGAATCAGGCTTCGCAATTTTTGAGTCATTTGCGATTTATTGTTCTTCCTGCGAGCAAAATTTATCTTTTGGTAACCTACCTTCCCAATCGTACCAAGTCTGTCAAAAACAGATACTCGCTGGATTTTTCTTCCATCTTTGGTGAATGTGTCTTCCGTTGATGACATTTCTCCTTCAACAATATAGTTGACGCTGGCTCTTTTGATAGCTATACGGATGGGACTTGGTGGTATATATCCCATGCCAGCTTTAGTCTTCCGCTCTACGTACCCTCTTCCTTTCAATATTTTCTGGGTAGCGCTGGGTTCGTGTTCTTCCTGGCTTAAGACTTGAGCACGAAGTTCTCCTATCGTGGAGTCTTCTCGTGGGTTATAACCGGCTTGAACAAGGAGTTTGAAGGCATTTGGATTATAGCACTTAGCTATTTCAGGTCCTGAGAACGTTCCATGCTCTGTTTTAGCTCCTTTCTTTGGGGCAACAAACCCTTGAAGCGGTGGTGAAGTTGGTTTATTTGCATCAAGCTTAGTTAGGGGCAATGTCAGCCCTCCAAATGGCTCATCTTTGGCTAAATGTGACTTATCCTTTGAGAGATTCTTATTAATTTTGGTTGAAGACTCACACTCACCCATTTTGACTTGATCATTTTTCGACTCTCCTTTGACCTTGACTGTCTTCCCACCATCAAAGTAATACTTGGCATCAGCAAAATGTGACTCTGCCTCAGTGAATGGTTTATCATCAGCAACAACCATTCTTACAACACCGTCTTTATGATATTTTAGGCATTGATGCCAAGTAGAAGGCACCACTTGATTTTCATGCAACCAGGGTCGGCCAAGGAGCATACTGTATGAAGTTCTCGAGTCTATGACATGGAACAGTGTTGTTGAAGCCATATCACCCATCAATAAATCGAGTCTGATTGTTCCAAGAGCTCTCTGACCTTCTTGATTGAATCCTTGGATCATCAGTCGATTGCTCGTGAGCTCTTCTACAGAGATCTCCAATTCTTTTATTGTTCGCAAGGGCATAATGTTGACTGCAGAACCTCCATCAATGAGTATCTTGTTTACTCTTTGCTCGTTGATATATGCTGTCATGAACAATGGCCTGTTGTGGAAGTTATTTCCAAGCTGCAAATCATCATCAGTAAAAGTTATTGCGGAGACACAATCATCATCGGTGGTATAGTCATCTTCTTTATTTTCATGAAGCTCATCATCTAATCCACTTGTTGTGTTACAGAGTGCTTGGTCATGCATGTCATCATCATAAGCAACAAAAACAGGACTTGTTGTAGCACTGTCTTCTTCTAATGTGATCTTTCCTTCTCGAGCTAACTGCATCACTTTATCTTTGAAAACAAAACAATCTTGGATTGCATGTCCTACCAATCGATGGTATGTACAGTATTTTGGATCATTAGTTCGTCCAGCTTCATCTGGTCGTTTCATTTCTGGCAGTTCAATTAGATTGTTTTTGAGCAAGTCATCAAAGATCCCTTGGACGTCGGAGTCGAGAAAAGGATATTCTTTCGCCTGCATTTCTTTCAGAGTCAACTTTCTTTGCCCCCACTCTTGGGTGACATTCTTTCTTGGCTCAACTTTGTCAGTCGTTTTAGTTCAGAACTTAACAGGCTTTGCACTAACTGTCATTGATTCCTTAGTAGAAGGTTTGACAGAAGGCTTACCCCCTTTCTTATTCTCTTGTTTCTCTTTGAATTTATAAAATCCTTGGACCGGCGGTTCTTCAGTCCCATTCACAGTCATGCTTAGTTCCATGTCATGAGCCTTTGTAGCCAATTCTTCAAAGGATTTTGGCTGGATAACTTGAAGAATATATCGCAGGCTCCAATTCATTCCTCGAATGCACATTTCTATCGCTGAACTTTCTGACAACCTGTCTTTGCAGTTTAAACTCAGGTTCCTCCAACGATTGATATAGTCAATCGCAGGTTCATCTTTCCATTGATGTGAGTTTGTAAGTTCCAACATACTTACCGTACGTCGTGTGCTATAAAAGCGGTTGAGAAATTCCTGTTGCAACTGCTCCCAACTATCGATCGAATCTGCCTCTAAGTCAACATACCAATCAAATGCATTTCCTTTTAAGGAACGAACAAATTGCTTCACCATGTAATCTCCATAAGTCCTAGCATCATTACAAGTTTCCACAAAGTGAGCCACATGTTGCCTTGGATTGCCTTTTCCATCAAACTATTGAAATTTAGGAGGTTGATAGCCCAATGGCATCCTTAAACTATCGATCCTTGTAGTGTATGGTTTAGCGTAAGTCATTGATGACTTAAAGCCCCCATCTAGCCTGTCTTGGATAGTTCCCATGACAAACTCCCTTAATTGACTCATTGGAATGAATCCATCAGATGAAACTTGTACATCGGTAACTGGCGATTTTCCTTTGTCATTCACTTGCTGTCCTGCAGACGCCTCAGCTTCATTTTGTTTCTCAACTTGGTCATCTACTGTTCGCCCTGTGCTGATGTCCCATTCCTTATCCTTTATTAGTAAAGATATTCTTGCATCTTGCTCTTGAACATGCTTACTAAGACCCTCAATAGCTTTCATAATATTAGCCATTTGCTCTTCCAAAGTTGTAGCATTTGTAGTCATTACAGGGGCTGCGTTTGATTGGCTTGATGTTGAGCGGGGAGTAGACGACGTAGAATCACTTGAATTTTCCTCGCCTTGGTTTGTATCAGTGGGCGTCAATGATTCTTTGGGAATAGTTGTTTGGTTCGTGGGAACCATCTCTTGGGCTGCTTGCAATTGCTTCAACATATTTCTTGTGGTGACGCCACCGCTCGTGGCTGTGTCTTTCAAAGAATTTGATAAAGTAGACTTTGATGAAGTTTTGCGTGTAGACATTTTTGAATAACTTGGTGAAGAGAGGAGATGAAAGGAAGAGATTGTCCCACTGGGCGTGCCAAAAATTTGTAACAACAAATTTTGTATTTAAATAAATAAACATAAAATGCTTGTACAAATTAAATCTATTTACTTGATTTAAATAAATTGGGTTGCAATCTCTTGACTCCCTTGATTCTTCTCTTCACTTGAATTTGGAGTTGACTTTAGTCGAAGTTTCTTGAGATCTGAATCGAAGGAACAACTATGAAGACTGCTTTGAATTTGATGATCTTCAAACTGGAAAACGCCGATTGGAGGGGTTTAACACCTTAATCTCGAATCGAACGTCGTTCTTGTGGCTTTCCTCTTGATCACTTTGAAGATCACCTTGAAGATCGTCGAAGAACTTGAATAGCCTTTGAAGATCGTTGGAGAGAATTCCTCTAGCTCTTGAACTCTTCAAATTGCTGTGTAATTGTGTTTTGAATGTTGAATTTGAGACCCTATTTATAGATGTAGAATAGGGAACCCGATAGACTTCAAAGTATGAGTGGAATGATTTGATTGGTCCACCATTATTTGATCATATCTAGAAGTAGAATTTTAGTAGCTCTGAAACTCTGTTTGATTGGTCGATCCCGATTTGATCATATCTGATATCTTTATGATAATTATCAAATTTAATTTGATTTAATTTGATAATATCTGCAGCATTTTGACATGTGGCGACTTCTAATTGGCCAATGAAATATGTATGAAATATCAATTAATTTGATTATTTAATTTAGGAATTATATTTAATTAATCCCCAAAATAAATATAAATTAATATTCCATATAGTATTTTACACGTGGCGTAATATAATTGGACGTTAAATTTGTGTGTCTACAATCACTTTTAGGATTAAACAAAAAACCAAAATATTTTCAAAGACTCCAAATTGTTCAAATATACTCTTCAAAGATGAAATAGTTGTGTCAACTATAACAAGAACATAATTTGTCTTAAAAGATTTCTCAATATTGAATTTTCTTCATGATTGTCTTCATCAAATTATTTCTTCTTATGAATTTTACTTTTCAGAAATGTAGGATCAATTAAAATAAATATGTTATAACTATATATATATATATATATATATATATATATAGTGTTTGATGAAAATTTAGAATCCCTTGAAAAATAGGGCTCTAGGCCGTCGACCTTCTCGCCCCATCTCAGGGCTAGCCCTGTACATAATGAGAAAGTGATAAAAGATATATATGATGACAAATCCGAGTAATTAATTACATTAAACTTGATGTCAAATGTTAAATGGCCGTCAAAAAAGATCTGCATGCAAAAGCCTGTCAAAACTTTTTCACATTATCATATGCATATGTTTAATCATTGTCTAATTTTTTTGGTTATGATGACTCATGTCTTAAAAAAGGATTTTTAGCGGAACGTACTTTGTTATGGGTTCAAGCCCAAGATGCAACTGCGTGCGGTTAGGCTTGCTTGTTGATGGCTGAAGGGACAGTTAGTTTTTTTTTTTTTTTTTATATTATTAATTAAAGAAGGATCAATAGATTTCATCCATACTCTCCACGGTGACTCGAACCCAAGTTCTATACCTACGGATGTTTTTTATCACTAGGTTATCAATGCTTCATCTTAATTGTTTTCTTTTACCAAGTCTATGTTTATTATTATTTCCTATTTTTATGGTTAGTGATTGAGTCCATTAAATATTAGTTTAGTAGTGGATATTGTGTTTAGAAGGTTAGTTATTTTTCATTATCGTGTCTTATCTATTTGTATTTAAATGTGAGTTAATAATGAAAAAAGACAGAAGTTTTCAATTAGTCAATTATTCTCTTCTCAATCTTGAATTTTAGGAGTTCTGTTCCTTATTCGAAAAGGAATAATCCATAGTGTTTCTAACAATTTAGTGCTTTCATTGAGAGCATTATGCCTCCCAAACAAAGTCGAACTCCTACCATCGAAGAGTTTGAAGCCTTGAAGGATTCGGTCACTTCCTCGACTGATCTGGTGCAAGGTCTTCATGCCCGTCTAGATGAAATCAATCTGGTTGTAGCCCCATCTCCCACGGTTCATTCCAACCCTTACTTCCAAGAAGGTCCATCCTACACCTTACCTCTAATCAAACCACCCTGCTTAAATCTTCCACCTTTTGATGGCAGCAACCCCTTGGATTGGCTTTTTCTAGCAGACCAATACTATGAGTATTATCATATACTCCCGGAACAACGATTGTTTTTGGCCTCGTTTTGTATGCAAGGCTCAACATTAAGTTGGTACAACTGGATGCATTCGAATCATCAAATCACTACGTGGGAAGCATTCACGCGAGCTATAACCATTTGTTTCGGTCCAAGTTCTTACAAGAACCCTCAAGCTACTCTTTTCAAACTCAAGCAGACGGG
The DNA here is from genome assembly GCA_954870855.1 of Scutellaria minor. Lineage (NCBI taxonomy): Eukaryota > Viridiplantae > Streptophyta > Magnoliopsida > Lamiales > Lamiaceae > Scutellaria > Scutellaria minor. The sequence continues at coordinate 11,748,539 of OX940729.1, forward strand.
CACAGTGATAGATTACTAGGAGGAGTTTGAAAAGATTTGCAATTGTGTCATGGGGTTAAATTCTAAGGTAATTCTTAATTGCTTTATATCGGGGTTGCGTAGCGAAATACAACTAGAGTTGGCTATATTGAAACCAAGAAATATTAGTAATGCAATTGGTCTTGCCAAACTGTTGGAGGTTAAAATTAATGATACTCGATCTGAATATTCTAGTTCCTCCAAAACACTCTCGTACTCTAATCTAATATTAGTGACTACTCCATTGCTACCTGCACCGTCGCAACATCCCACTAATTTACCCATTCGCCAATTGACTCATCCTAAGATTGAACAACACCGAGCTAAAGGCCTATGTTTTAATTGTAAAGAGAAATAATACTCAGGTCACATCTCCAAGAATCCACACTTTCTTATGGTGGTAGTAAATGAATCTGGCCGATGATGTTGATCCAAACAACATGGCAAAACTGCCAAGTGACAATGTTAGAAACGAGCCTTAGGATCACAGCTCCTATTTTCATTCCATTGATAGCTGATTTAGATTTCATTTCGGGTCTTGTGCCCATTTGAGGGAGTGATATTGTTATGGGCTCGAGGCCCAAAATACAAGTGTTTGCGGTTGGGCTTGCTTGTTGATGACCCAAGGGACAGTTAGTTGTTTTCTTTTACTAAGTCTATGTTTGTTATTATTTCCTATTTATATGGTTAGTGAATGAGTCCATTAAGTATTAGTTTAGTAGTGGATATTATGTTTAGGAGGTTTGTTATTTTTCATTATCGTGTCTTATCTATTTGTATTTAAATGTGAGTTATTAATGAAAAAAGACAGAAGTTTTCAGTTGGTCAATTGTTCTCTTCTCAATCTTGAATTCTAGCTAGGAGTTCCGTTCCTTACTCGAAAAAGAATAATTCAGTGTTTCTAACATACTTTTAATTATAGTCCTACTTAGTTAAATGAAAATACGCTACATTAACTACTCAATATAAGAAAAATTTCTTCTTAAATTAATAATATAATATTTAATGTAGTCCTACAAATTAATTCAGGAGTTTTTGTAGCTTTTAGGGTGCAATATTATAAGAGTTCCACTATTATATTATTCACAAGATTTAAGCGTTATATTTAGCAAACATTGTAATTTTAGTCATGGAACAACATTAATATATGTCTATTCCATTTTTTTACAATCAATTTTACACATAATTTCAATATTAATCCTCTAAGTATCATTTTTGTTTACCAATTTTCATCCGAATTTTGCTCGAAATTCCGATTTTTGTCTACGTGGATGGGAAATTGCTGATGCGGATTCTCAAATTCCTATCTTCACATAGGCAAAACTTGATAAATCGAGTACAATTAGACCGAAATTCAAAAAATAGGATAATTATAAATCGAAATTGAAATATAAGAAATTGAGATTTCCCCTATTTTGTCAATATAAGGGTTATCTTTTTTTTTTTCTTTAATATCCCAGTTCCAGGCTAACATACGTCTTACTAATTTGTGGACATAACAACCATTCAAGGGTTATCTTTGGTAGTAGTTTGGTTAATAAGGAGTTTATATGTTTAACCCGTTTAAATAAACATTTAATACTCATGTTAATTTATATTTATATCTGTTTATCTGTATAAACCCAAAATTTGTATCTTCATCCAAATGATTTAATTTGGTTGTTAAGTTTCCCTTCCTCTACTCGTGCTCATCATGTTTTACCATCTTTTTTTTCCTGTTCTACTCCCTTATTTTCTTTTCATTTGCAAAAACTCACGTGATACTGTTTCACGTAAAGCCTTACGTGAGACAGTTGCACTTATAAAAGAAAAGACATAGTTGCACTTATAAAAGAAAAGACATACTTATAATTGTAAAAAACATACTTGAATAAACTCATACTTATACTGTGAAAAACATATTTATAAAACACTTATATCTGTAGAAGACATACTTGAATCTCATTGCACGTGAGACGGTCTCACAAAAGACCAATTCATTTTCATTTCCCATCATAGCATTATAAAATTTTGGTAGTTCTAACAATATTTTAACATTACAACATGACATACACAAGTGGTTGCATCAAAATCTAACCATTAAGCGTAATCAGATACTGAAGTTAAAATTAATCTTTCTAGAGGAAACCAAATAAGATTAAGAGTGAGTTTTATATGAGACCGTTTCACGTAAGTTTTTGTGTAAGATTAATATCTTTCTTTGTATATATACCAAAGAATTGTTTTTGGTACATCGACCTTGACACTGAAGTTAAATTAATCTTCATTATTATTGATTTGTTGTTTTCTTGCATACTTTTAATCATTGTCACCACAAGAAAAATGAGTATTTGGGACAACAAATGTTGTCTCAAAAACATTTATAATTGTCTCAAAAATATTTTGTGATAAAATTTGTCGCTAAATTATAATCGCAAAAGTCTTCTCACAAATAGTTTTTCTGTGATAACATTGTTATCGCTAATGTATTAGCAACAATAATGTTGTAGCAAAAAATCTTTTTTCCATTGCTTTATGTGACAATGTATTGTCAATTTATATTAATATTTTTTCGATAATTTGTTGTCGCAATAATTAGACTCTTTGTAACTACTTTTGTTGTTGCAAAAAATCTTACCTTAAATACTCATTTTTCTTGTATTGTGTCTGCTTTTTTAGCGAAACATACTTTTAATTGTAGGCCTAGTTAATAAAGTTAAATGCAAATACACCTTATAACTAATTAATATACATTTATTTTTCTTAAATTAATGATATAATATTTGATTAGTCCTAAAAATTAACTTTGGAGTTGTTGTAGCTTTTAGGGTGTAATATTATATGTGTTTCACTATTATTCAAAAGATTTAATTAAATGTTTTATATACATATATATATATATATTGATATCTTGAGAGAGTTATCTTGTCGAGATTTTTATTTTGCTTTTCATAAAACATTGTTAATCAGCTTTCAAAGTCTTTAGCTTGTCGAGTCTTCTCTTTTTCATGTTTTCAGCTCTTTGTCTAAAACCAAATTCCAGATTCCTCACTTTTTCAAGTACTTTGCTCTTTCAGTAGAGTTTTCCGCTGAGTAGATGCTTGACATGAATTAAAACTTAGCTATTTTGAGACTCTGCTAACGGTTAAACCTAGACTCAACTACACATGTTTTGTCATCAAATATTACAAGTATTTCACTACATCCTTATATAAGGATATGATATATAAGGATTAGTATATTTTACTATTTTTTTCGTGAATAAAATATATATATATATATATATCTATACTACTATATTAGTACGAATAAATCTAAGTTTCATCCATTTTTCATAATGTCTATTTTAATCCTCCTACATAATTTAATTATATTAAATTAAATTAGAGTCCTAACTAAAGAAAACTCTCTATTAAGGATAGTAAAGCAATTCAATATTTATTTTATTTTTCTATTTGATTATAAAAGGTAAGAGTCATTTACATTTCAAACTTTTCTTGAAAAATTAGATGTTTATTTTTTTCGTTTATAATCTTGAATACTTTGAATTTTAAACTAAAATTAGTTCCAATATTCATATATATTCGAAGAGTTTTCCAATGATATTATAAGCATATATAAAAAAATTATACTATAAAGTTTAGTATTTTTATTAAAGTTTGGTATTATTAAAAATTATATTCTTATGTTTTTTTTTTCAAAATCTAATTAGTTTTTAAATATAAATAAAGTTAAAAAAAATTATTGTAGTTATTAATGTAATATTAATTACTGAAACTATTATAATTAAAGAAATTATTGTAATTAATGAAATTCTTATATCTTAGAAATACAACACTTAATGTCTTAAAAAATAAAAATATTTTTAATATCATATCATGCAGTTATAATATCTCAATATCTCACATGCAACACACATGTGTTATACTAGTACACACACACACATATATATATATATATATGTCAATAATTTGGTCATCGCCGTAAAAAATCCGTCCAGTTGGATGGAAGTTAACTACCTTCCTCGATTTGGTGGGAAAAAACCCTACTAGACATTTAGTTTTCATTTTTTGCTCTGAAACATCAACTATACATTTCACTCTTTTTTTTTCTTCTCCATTCACCTTCAAATTCTATGTAAAAATATCAAAAAGAATAATTTTTCATCCTCAAATTTGAGCATGTCTTCAACGAGATTGCATATCGAAACATTATGCTGCAAATGTGGAATTAAGTTACCCTTGAAGACAACTTGGTCGAAAGAAAATTCAGGAAGGAGATATTGGTATTGCCTAAAATATGGGGTAAGTATAATCTTGTTGTTGTTCTTAAATTTCCAGTTATGCAAGCTCACTATCATTATCTTTGCAGATCTAATACAAACTTGAAAAAAAAAGTACTTACAAAATCAAAACTTGTTCTTGTAGACTAATCAAATTCTTGCTCAGTCTATGGCATCTCCTATGAATCATGAGTGGCTCGCTGTCAAATGCCTATTTGTCTTTTGCTTCAACAACCTTCTGATCTCTCAATGTGTATTCTCAGACTAATTTCGGTGGCAACTCCGCATTCATCATTTTTCTTGTCCTAATCCTGTTTCTTGACGGTCTCGGAAACAGAACAGAGTTGCTCGATCTTCTACTGAAGCTGAGTATCGTGCCATAGCTTCTGCTGCAGCTGAGGTTTGTTGGATCATGTACTTTTTTGAGACATCGGCATCGTATCACGACTCCAACCTAAATTGCTATGTGATAACTGTTAGAAAATAGTACAATTACACTGGACAAGTCAAACAGAAACCAAAACAGGAAGCAATGAAAACAGGAAGCTGCAAGTCAAGTCGAGGAATCTCTCTCTCCTTAAGACAAGATACACCCAGGGTAGTGCTCACTGGCCGTGCATATCGTCTCCCAAAGATAAAATGACTTCGTCTTTGGAGTAGTAGCACCACAAACTCGAGAGCTCCGACGAACTTTAGTGCTTTGAGAATTGAGCTGATGCAAGATGGAAAACTATGTAAGGTTTCGATTTCAATGCCGTACAAAAAATGATGCATGAACCCCTATATATAGGTCTCCATCATGGGGGGTTACACCTGAAAGTGATGAAAATTTACTGCCAAAAAATGGGTCTTTTAATGCAAGTTAACGCCCCGTTCAAAAATAAAAAACGGTCAAAAAATACTCACGGAGCTGCAACACAGTTTTCAGCATTCTGGATAGGTTACTGCATTTTTTAGCTTCTTGCTACTTTAAAATGGGTTACTGTTTCTTCCTGCTACAATAAAACAGGTTTCTACTATAGTGAAAACAGGTTACTGCTTCCTGCTACAGTACAACAAGTTTCTGCTACAATATTCTACAGTAAGCAGCAACAACATTCTGCAGCAAGCGTGGACAGCATTCTGCTCCCGCTGCAGCACTCAAAGTTTGCAAGCAGCAACCTGGCGTATCAGCAACCTGACCCGTCGCAGCAACCCGGCGTGTCAACAACCTGACCCAACGCCGTTAGCAACCTGCACCCGGCGCAGCAAGCACCAACAGCATGCTATTTCCCGACGTGCAACTTTTGCCCAAAATATAAACATGGATCGGGTAAAACCCGAGCCTGATCAGCCCAATTCCAGCCCAATGTCCAATTGCCAAGGACCAAGGCCCACGACCGAGGTCGAGTCCGATCCGATCTGATCCAAGCCATGCCATGTCGAGCCGAGCCGAGCCGCGCGCACGCACGTATGTGTTGTACAAGCATACTACTCCAATAGTATACTAATTACTGAGCCTCTTCACATGACTTTTCTTATACTTGCATTTTCAAGATCTTTTTTTCTATGTGGGATAGTTAAGCACTTCCTCTCACATCTAAGACCTTTCATTCTCATTTCAAGTTGCCAACTTTGATGCTTAATTTCTCACTCACCAAAAATTGATTTTGAGTGATTCATAGTGCCTTGATTATCTACTCCAAACGTAGATTAATTTTTTAGCATCCAATCCTTAAAAATGATTAACTCTTAGCCACTTAACTATTGTTAAAGTGGTGTCACCCACCACTTTCCACAACCAATTTTCCAACAATTCCCCACATAAATGGAAATTAATGCATGAATGCAGACTCAAAGCACAATCCTCAAGAGACCTCGTTGCATAAGGATAGGTGATTTTTGGCCTTGAACCTTCCATAGCTCACGTTGTCGGGTGCATCTATGGCTTAGTGAACATTATGCCTTGAACTACTCCACATTCGTGTACACCGAGTTAACAACATTTGCACAACAAAGCCTCAAGCACCTTTGTTCTCACGTTTTTGTCCTTTTCGGCCATGGACACGTCTTTAGTTCATAAGTGTTCATTAAAAGTGGCCACCACTTTCACTTACATAGGTGATATCCATACGAGTATCCTACCATACTCAACCTTCTCGAGGTGTTTTAGAATCATTAAAAATTATACGACTTAACCTCACCACGTTGGTAGGCTCAACACTTGATTTGCTCACTAGGGAAGAATTTTACATATTTTCAAGTGTTCTCAACTAACTTTCTTAGTTTAGTTTTCCCATTGAACCATGTTCTTGGGATCTCCAATCCACATAGTTGGGTATCCACTTTGAAAGTTTTCAAGTTGTGGATTTCAAACCCATTCTCTCTATCAACTTGTTCATTTGATCTTGATTTAATCCTTTCGTCAAAGGATCGGCCAAATTATTTTTAGACTTTATGTAGTCGATCGACATCACACCGGTCGAGATCAATTGTCTCACGGTATTATGTCGACGATGTATATGTCTCGACTTACCGTTGTGCATGTTATTCATTGCCCTACCTATGGTAGCTTGACAATCACAATGTACCATCACGGTCGGAATCGGCTTACTCCAATATGAAATATCCTTGAGAAAATTTTGAAGCCACTCGGCCTCTTGTCCCTCCTTATCCAAGACTATAAACTTGGATTCTTTGGTGGAACGTACTATGCATGTTTATTTTGTGGATTTCCATGACATGGCTCCACCACCTATAGTGAAAACGTATCCACTGGTGGAAAAGGAGTTCTTTCTGTCCGAAATCTAATTTGCATCACTATACCCTTCAAGTACAGTGAGGTATCTCAAATAACGCAAACCATAGTCGAGAGTATAATTTAAGTATCTCAAGACTCTCACGAGAGCTTTCCAATGATCGTTACTTGGATTACTCATGAATCTACTCAACTTATTCACCGAGCATGCAAGTCGGGCCTCGTATAATTCGTTATGTATATTAGGCTTTCTATAACCCTTGCGTATTCCACTTGAGCTACAGGCTCACCTCGATTTTTACTCAAGTGTACGTTGAGCTCTAAAGGTGTTTTGGTGATAGGATCGTCATAAACATTGAATTTTCTTAGCACTTTCTCAATGTAGTGAGATTGCGTTAGTGCTATTCCTTCAAACATCCTTAGAATTTTGATTCTAAGAATCACGTCCGCCATACCCATATCTTTCATGTCGAAGTTTCATTTCAACATGCGCTTCGTTTCAACTATGACTTCATGGTTACTATCTATGATCAACATGTCATCTACGTAAACACACACGATAACATAAGTCTCGGGTGTGCCCTTGATATAGACACATTTGTCATATTCGTTGATCTTGAAGCCATTTGACAACATAGTGTTGTCAAATTTAGCGTGCCATTGCTTCGGTGCTTGTTTAAGTCCATATAAGGACCGAACAAGTTTACACACTTTCTTTTCTTGTCCAGGTGCTATGAACCCTTCGGGTTGATCCATATAGATCTCTTCTTCTAGCTCACCATTTAAGAATGTTATTTTCACATCCATTTGGTGAATTTCAATATTGTGCAAGGCAGCAATCGCTAGAAGCACACGTATCGACGTGATTCTTGTCACAGACGAATACGTGTCGAAGAAGTCATCTCCTTCTTTTTGTCTAAAGCCCTTGGCTACTAGACGAACTTTATACTTGTCTATACTTCCATCAGCCTTGTATTTCCTTTTTAGGATCCATTTGCATCCTAAGGGCTTACAACCGGGAGGAAGATCAACTAACTCCCACGTGTTGTTTTGCATGATGGAATTGATCTCACTATTGATTGCTTCTTTCCAAAGTGGAGCATCAGGGCTCGATAGAGCTTTCTTGATCGACCTCGGTTCATCATCCAATATATAAGTGATGAAATCGGGACCGAAGTTCTTAGTAACTTTTGCTTTTTTGCTACGTCTAGGTTCCTCTTCTAGAGGACTAGAGCTACTTGTAGTTTGATCTAACGCTCTTTTATTAGAGCTTGTTTCTATCATCTCTTTACAAGGATACACATTTTCAATGAATATTGCATTCCTTGATTCTATTACCGTTCCCTCCGTCATGTTGGGTATTTACAACTTATGGATTAGGAAGTGATAAGCACTATTATTTAGTGCATAACCCACAGATATATAATCAACCGTCTTTAGACCGATTTTTATTTGCTTAGGAGGTGGTACCTCCACTTTAGCCAAACACCCCCACACTTTAAGGTATTTATACGACGGTTTACGTCCTTTCCACATTTCATAAGGGGTTTCATTCTTTCATTTTAAAAGTTAAGTTTTGCAACGCTGGATACCAAAAAATTTATTCGTTGCTTGGGATTCGAACCCAAGTGCCATGGTGGAACTCCAACCACTAGCCCACTAGTGCTTTATGTAATAATATTCTACATGCATTTCTTTTATTTCAATTTTTGATATTTTTCAATTTTCTATTATCATATATTTTTTTGTTAATTTTTATTATTTGTATTTTTAATATATTTTAAAAGCTTATATATATATATAATTGGAAGATTAATGACTAATTAATATGTTTAGTAATGTTTAATCTAATTTCATTTTAAGACAATTATAAAATATACTAGTGCATATTTTTAATATATTTTATGAAAATACTATTTTTTAAAATTATGAGTTTGTTCATATAAGATAATATTAATGCAAATAATATAAGATAAAATCATAAAATAATTAAACTTTTCAAATTTAATTTAATTAAAAAACAATTAATATTATCACATATTTTTTGTTAATTTTTATTATTTGTATTTTTAATATATTTTAAAAGGTTAACAATATATATATATATAATTGGTATGATTTATATATATATCTTTTTTTTTTCTTTATAAAATAATTGTTTAAAATAATTTATGTTTTTTGTATTAATTTTAAAACCAAACTCATTTTATCTTTATTTTTATTTTAGAAAAACATTCATAATTTATGAATTATGAATTATAAAACATAATTTTCGAATTATGTTTTAAAATAATATATAAATTTTGTATTATTATATTGTCACGCCCCAAAATCTTTTGGTATTTTTATCAGAGTTTCACATGGGCGTGAAGAGAGAAATAGTAAGGGACACAAAACACAACAGAAAGAAGGAGTAACAGGCGCCAGAAGAAAGAGATAAGGGATGATATGGATCATTCACATATCAACAGTCAGTCTCACTACCGACAGCAATCGGTCTTAATATCGATATATATATACACCATAATAAAGCAGCAGATTTAAACATCAGGATCTCACGTCCATAGTATACTCAGAATTAATTACAAAATGTGAATAAACTTAAAATATTGTTTTGAAAATGTTCGTGTGGGACCACATCCTAAAACACAGGTTCAGAAACAGCACAAACTCTCTCCGACTAGGGTTCAACATGCTCACCAGCTCCTGTAGTGTGAGTACAGATTAAGAGGGTGAGTGCGTGGAATACACTCGTGGGGATAAAGTCTGCATCTTATAACATTCAACAGACATATATAGATTAACAATATATAACAATCGGCACAAAGTCATAGCAAGTAAAATGCATAGCAGATAATAGAAATGGTAAGAAGGATAGGTACTGGAATAACCCGTCTTACCCTATAAAATGGTCTCAATACCGCTGGTGCATTTTAAGAGGACCACCAAACCTCAACAGAGTAGTAGAAGGGAAGGAGACGATTTTTTTACAGTCCTGTAGGACTCTCCGAACATGCAATGTGAACTGAAGTTCTTTCACAGTATATAGTATGGCACAACACGTATATTCACAGCATTTAGTATTCCTCATTCATGCTTCGTAATAGGGAAAACTGTAAACACATTGAGTTAGAAATTATCCCCACCTCGTTCGGTGGTTTTCCACGTGAGTCGCTAGTATCAAAGGTCTGATAACACAAGCTCAATCCAACAGTAACTCAAGCTCAATCCAATATATAGCCTATACAAGTTACAGTGTTCTTTGTTCCTTATTAATTATAATTAAAGCGATAAATGTATACGCGACGAGTCGAAGGATCTAAAGATTGGATAAGGAATGAGCTCGTTCGGAGTTGATACGAGTTCAAACAAACTGTATAACATTGGAGAGTATATTGGTAAAATGATCGAAAGGTTAAGTTTGACCGGGCCCTCGACCCTCAGTTAATGACATCTCGTCGACTAAGGCTCGATGATAAAAGTACAAAGGAAAAGGAACGGGAATGGATTGAAAACATGGTGTCACGTGCCCACCGTCACTCGATGTGGCACACACATGCATCTCCCGTCTCCCGATGTCACTCGGCATGTGCCCAGCACCCGACGTCCACTCCCGGCGCGCCCAACCAGCGCACGACCGTGCGCCACCCTCCAGCAACCCCTGCCGGCCAGCGCATGACCGTGCTCCCCAAGCACGACCGTGCGCCAGCTTCCAGTGGATCCTGTTGGCTCACACACGACCGTGCTCCCCAAGCACGACCGTGCGCCGACCTCCAACAACTTCTGCCGGCTGGTGCACGATCGTGCCCTCCGGCACGACCGTGCGCCAGCGCGCTCTATAGCTTGCGTGCCCAGCAGCCTCCCCCAGCTGCCTCGTTGCTGCCCGGCGTCTCCGGCCACTTCGTTCCAATCTACTTATTCCAAACCATTACCTCTCCGGTATGATACCAACTCTCCCCCAACCCCATTCACACACACAAGCATATATATACATAAACACACACATCCCAAATTCACTTGGCCAACGACCGAAAAACTCATCATCACAACCCGCCGGCACATCACCAGCACCGGTCATTACTTGTGCCGCCCCAACAGAGATCACACACTCACACACACTCACACACACAAACATGCATATATAAGCATAACCCTTCCCATCCCGATATAGTTCCGATGCCACTACTCACGGCGGCGCCGTTCATCCAACATCTCACCCTCACCTCCGGGAGGACTTCCGGCAACATCTCCGGTATAAAGGACAAAAGAAAAGAGAGAAAATCAAAGAGAGAGAAAAGTTGGCTAGGGTTAGGGTTTAGGGTTTTGAAATGGTTTTTCACCGTTTTCCGGCGAACGATAAGTCGGACTAGAAATCCGAGACCTATTCTAGACTCGTCTCGTCAAAACCTACGTTGTGTGCGAAAATCAGCCGAAATCGACAACTTTGAAATTTTCCGACAAACTGCGGTGGCGGCACCTCCGCGCCGGCGGTGGCGCACCGGAGGCCGAAAAAGAAACGATAGAGAGAAGAGAGACTTACGTGTTTTCGTTGCTTTTGGCTCGTTTGAAGAAAAGGTGAAAAAAATGAATTGGAAGAGCCTCTATTTATAGATTTCGAAAGTCACTATTCATTGATAAATATCTCGTTTACTATTCACCATAAATATCTTCTGATATTTCTGAAACCTCGTGTTTTGTTCTTTTCATCGTCGTTTGAGCTACGGGTCTCCAATTGACCTCTAGTTCGTTTCTATCTTCTCGATTTTTCAAAACGCATCTAGTGATATAAAAATATCCTATATCCCACGTCTAGGTAAATTATCCATCTCATACATGTATTAAACATTTATTTGAAATGCACATATTTAACCAGTTAAAACATACGCACATATATATTAAATCCTAAGTTTAAATATTAAATTAGTAAATTATGTTTCGTTTTGGTTCGGGATGCTACATATATAAACGGGTGAGAGTAATATTTTAGGTGTAGTTTCTTAATTAATTCAAAATAGTATTTTATAAAAATACTATTTTTTAAAATTATGAGTTTGTTCATATAAGATAATATTAATGCAAATAATATAAGATAAAATCATAAAATAATTAAACTTTTCAAATTTAATTTAATTAAAAAATAATTAATATTATCACATATTTTTTGTTAATTTTTATTATTTATATATTTAATATATTTTAAAAGGTTAACAATATATATATATATATAATTGGTATGATTTATATATATCTTTTTTTTTGCTTTATAAAATAATTGTTTAAAATAATTTATGTTTTTTGTATTAATTTTAAAACCAAACTCATTTTATCTTTATTTTTATTTTAGAAAAACATTCATAATTTATGAATTATGAATTATAAAACATAATTTTTGAATTATGTTTTAATATAATATATAAATTTTGTATTATTATATAAAAGGGTGAGAGTAATATTTTAGGTGTAGTTTCTTAATTAATTCAAAATAGTATTTTATAAAAAATACTATTTTTAAAATTATGAGTTTGTTCATATAAGATAATATTAATGCAAATAATATAAGATAACATTATAAATTAATTAATTTTTTTAAATTTAATTAAATTAAAAAAATAATTAATTTATAATTAACACAACACATAAAAAAAATCGTTGCACAATGGGTTGTCTATTGGCGAAAAAGTACTATGAAAAGACAATGCATAAAAGCGTTGCATACAAGGGTTGTCTATTTTTTAAAAAATAAGCTATTTGACAACACTTTGAAAAAAGCATTGCACAAAAGCGTTGTCTATTTTTAAAAAAATACGCTATTTAACAACCCTATGAAAAAAGCATTGTCTTATCCAAAAAAAGCGTTGTCTATTTTTAAAAAAATACGAGATTAACAACCCTATGAAAAAAGCGTTGTTTTATCCAAAAAAAGTGTTGTCTTAGGTCGAATTTTTTGAACAAAGACAATGCTTTTCAAGAAAAGGGTTGTAAATTTCGAAAAGACTACACAAATTCGTAAAAAGCGTTGTCTTTTGGGGGTTGTTGTATCCTATTTTTCTTGTAGTGGAATTATGCCACTTTGTGAACACAACTCCTCAAACGGTGCCACATACTCTCTACCTTTATCACTTCTTAAAGCTTTGATTTTGCTATTTAATTGATTCTCTACCTCATTCTTGTAATTCTTGAAAGCTTCTATAGCTTCAGTTGGTCCCAAGTGGTGTCCGAGGTTCAGAGGAGGGGTGAATGAACCTTGGTCGATTTTGAAAATATATTAAAACTTACTGTTCTGCAAGTTACTTGAACTTGTAGCGCTAGTCAGTTACTGCTTACAGCACTAGGATGCAGTGCTGCACGCTGTAACTTGAGTTTTATATGCAGTGGAAAAATAAAGCTTTTAAGACACAAGACTGACTGGTTTTCTCAAATATGATCCTTTTCAAAATGTTTTATGCATATGACAGAGATATATGAAGGATAAAGTGCAGATAAGAAAGCAATAAAACACTTATGGCTTATAGTGGTTCGAAGGTGGTGTAAGCCTTCTACGTCCACTCTACTGCTACCTCAAGTAGGAACTTTGTTAAGCAAGATTGAATTACATGACACTCCCTAACAATTTATCAACTTATAAAGCTAACCACCTACTAGAGTCCAGCGTCCATACAGCAACTGCAAACTCTAAAGGCTAACCCACACAGGGTTTCATACACCCACACAGGGTTCCACACTCCCACAGGGTTCCACACTCCTACACAGAGAAGTTGCCTAACTCTTAGACAACTATATAAACAGCAAGGATCTTTCCTATCAACTGTTCGACACCTAAAACAACTTATGCATACAACAACAAGGTTAAGAAGTATATAGATTTGTTCTTCAACTGGTACAATGAAGTGAGCTTCTGAATCCTTCAAAGGATCTTTCAGCTTTGAACTTGTTCCACTTCACAGAGGTTGAGTGACTGAAACTGAACGTATAGCTTGAATGCTTGAGAGCTTTTGTGCAAATGATTTCGGTTCAAATCTTGTAGTTTCAGTTGTTAGCTTTAATTTTACTCATCCTTTATTTATACTTGTAGAGAAGATATCCGTTGAAGGAGATATCTCCCATTTTGAATTTTTAGATTAGCTGATCAAAGGCATGGCTCGCATTTAATGCGACTTGACTTATCTTTTCGGAGCATTTAATACGATGGTTGCGGTTCGCAGCTTTTTGCGGTGCGTCAGTCTACGTGGCGTCTTGGCATTGGCTCCGTATCTGCAACTTTGATCTTCTCAGGAACGGCTCTAATTATTCTTGTCTGAATCTTCGTTCCTCGTACTGCATTTATCCTTTCTCGGATTTCAGGATACTTATTCTATTTGTCATTGGCGCTGGTTGATAGTTTGAGAAGGAGCTTAGCGTTGTATCCTAGGTCTGCTTGTATCTGTTTGTGCTTTGTATTGCTGCTGTAACTTGGACCTTCTTGCAGTGTCTTCGTACAGTACTGCTGTAACCTTTCTTGCAGTACTCCTGTATCTTTTTCTTGCAGCGATGCTGCATGCCGTTCTTTCATACTATACTGAAATGCTGTAGCTGCCTTCTTGCAGTGTTGTTGTATCTGCTTTCTTACAACAACGTCATTCTGAAATCTTCGATATAGCATTATATGTATGTGTACCTCCATCTTTTAGCTTCCATAACAAGACTCAATCCTACTCTATGTTTTCACTTAAACATTGTGAAAAATGGGATACTGAAACTTCCTTTTACATCCTTGGTTTGTCTCATCAAAATCTAAACATTGAAATCCCAACAGTTTCGTCTTTACTTTTCAATAGGTAGACATAATAATACTTTGTGCAATCATCTATAAAAGTAATGAAATACTTTTTCCCACCACTAGTTTGCACAAACTTCAAATCACACACATCGGTGTGAATTAATTTTAGAGGTTTTGTACTCCTTTCAACATTATGAAAAGGTAACTTAGCCATTTTGGCTTCAACACACACTTCACATTTATTTTGTGTGTTAATTTCATCGACTTTTAACAAGTCCAAGGTTACTAACCTTTTTATAGCATTTAGATTTACATGTCCTAATCTATTATGCCATAAATCACAACACTCAACAATATAAGAGGAAATAGTTGCATTCTCATTAATCTTTTTGGGTACAACTTGATGCTTGGCCATTACATTTATTTTAAATAGGCCATTGGCCAAATAACATCTACCAAAAAACACACCATGCTTCGTAAGAATAAAATTTTCAGACTCGAAAACGAGCTTGAAGCCATGGTTTACAAGTAAAAACCTACTAACTAGGTTCTTGCAGATATCCGGGACATGCAACACATCCTTTAACGTGAGCTTCTTGCCCGAAGTGAGCTTTAGAACCACGTTCCCCGTTCCAACCACCTCGGATGAAGTTTGATTGCCCATGTGGAACTTTCTTCCACTTACGGCTTTGTAGGAGGAAAAAACCTCCCTATCCGAGCACACATGACAAGTGGCTCCCATGTCCACGAACCATTCCCTTGGGTTATCCACCATGTTGGCTTCAAATACCACAACACAAAGATCATTGTCATCCAAGTCTATTTTGTGCTCGGCCACATTAGCTTGGTTGTCTTTGTTTTTCTTAGGCAACCTACAATCTTTGGTCATGTGGTTAGGCTTACCACAATTATAGCAATTGTCGTTGAATCTCTTCGTTGGCTTCTTCCCATTCCCGTTTTGATTGGGGTTAGGGCACTTTCTTTTGTTGTCCTCTAATAGGTTGGTCTTAGCATCCATTGACATACGAGGCCTAGGATCCACCTTCCTATTGTCCTCCTCGATTCGGAGCTTGACGATTAAGTCCTCGAGGGTCATCTCCTTTCGTTTGTGCTTCAAGTAATTCTTGAAGTCCCTCCAACTAGGTGGGAGCTTCTCGATTACATAAGCCACAGTGAAAGACTCGGGCAAATTCATGTCCTCAGCTTGAACCTCGTGCACAACCAATTGAAAGTCTTGCACTTGGTCCATCACGGGATGTGAGTCCACTATTTGATACTTCAAGAACCGATCCACCACGAATTTCTTCACGCCAGCATCCTCGATCTTGTACTTCTTTTCAAGAGCATCCCATAGCTCTTTGGCCATCTTACAGCCCGCATACATTTTATACAGCGAGTCGTTTATCCCATTCAGGATATAGTTCTTGCATAGGAAGTCGCTATGCAACCAAGCATCAAGCGCAGTAAGCGCTTTTATGTTCGTGTCATTCTCAGCAACAATTGGAGGATCTTGCTTCAGGTACAAGGCAATTCTAACACTAGTTATGTAGAACAACATCTTCTATTGCCACTTCTTGAAATTCTCACTCGTAAACCTCTCGGGCTTCTCAGCAGTAGGAAAAATTACAGGACGAATTGCTGCACTCAAGATTGCAGCAGCAACAGACGTGGATGATGCAACAACAGTAGGTGTAGTTACTGCATTGGTGGTAACAGAAGGTGGAATTCCATTTCCATCACGAGTAGGAGAAGTAGGTGGAGTAGGAGGATTGTTTCCGCCGTTGTTCGATATGTGATCTCGTCTTAAGATTGTTAGAAAATAGTATAATTACACTGGACAAGTTGAACAGAAATAAAAATAGGAAGATGCAAGTCGAGTCGAGAAATCTCTCTCTCCTTAAGACAAGATACGCCTAGGGTGGTGCTCACTGGCCGTGCATATCACCTCCCAATGATAAAATGACTTCGTCTCTAGAGTAGTAGCACTATAAAATCGAGAGATCCGACGAACTTTAGTGCTTTAAGAATTGAGCTGATGCAAGATGGAAAACGATACAAGGTTATGATTTCAATGTCGTACAAAAAATGATGCATGGACCCCTATATATAGGTCTCCATCATGATGAGAATTTACTGCAAAAAACCGGGTCTTTTAATACAAGTTAACGCCCCATTCAAAAATAAAAAATGGTAAAAAAATGCTCATGGAGCTGCAACACAGTTTTCAGCATTTTGGACAGGTTACTGCATTTTTCAACTTTCTGCTACAGTAAAATAGGTTTCTGCTACAGTGAAAACAGGTTACTGCTTCCTGCTACAGTAAACAGAGGTTTCTGCTACAGTATTCTGCAACAAGCACGGACAGCATTCTGCTCCCGCTGCAGCACTCGAAGTGTGCACGCAGCAACCTGACCCGACGCAGCAATCTGGCATGTCCGCAACCTGACCCAGCGCTATCAGCAACCTACACTCGGTGCAGCAAGCACCAACAACATGCTGTTTCCCGGCGTGCAACTTTTGCCTAAAATATAAACACGAGTCGGGTAAAACTCAAGCCCGATCCACCCAAGTCCAACCCAATGTCCAATTGCTAAGGACCAAGGCCCACGATTGAGGTTAGGTCCGGTCCGATCTTATCCGAGCCGTGTTGTGCCGAGCTGAGCCGAGCCCCGCGTGCGTGTGTGTGTTGCACAAGCATACTACTCCAATAGTATATTAATTACTGAGCCTCTTCACATGACTTTTCTTATACTTGCATTTTCAAGATTTTTTTTACTATGTGAGATAGTTAAGCACTTCCTCCCACATCCAAGACCTTTCATTCTCATTTCAAGTGGCCAACTTTGATGCTTAATTTCTCTCTCAATAAAAATTGGTTTTAAGTGATTCAAAGTGCCTTGATTATCTACTCCAAACGTAGATTAATATTTTAGCATCCAATCCTTAAAAGGATTAACTCTTAGTCACTTAACTATTGGTTAAAGTGGTGCCACCCACTACTTTCCACAACCAATTTTCCAACAATAACATCAGTGCTACTAGACTTGGTTTACATCCTGTCTTACACTCTCATATGAAGCACATCACGATTGGCATACACTTTGTACGCGATCTCACTCATGTTAGCACTTTGGACCAGTTGGCAGATATCCTATCCAAGTCACTACCCGACCACTTTTCGAGCTGTTATGTTCCAAAATCTCTATTGTGTCGATTTTGCAGGGCCATCATCGACCACTTAAGTCACCAGATTTGACATGTGAGTTCTTAAATTGGACATTTTATTATACATACAGGACCAAAATTGAACATGTCAAACTTACAGGATATTTTCTGGATAAGCCTAAGTTACGGAACTTAAAAAATATTCTAAGACATTTGTATATTTGTAAGACGATTAAATAAAGTTCTTGTTTTTAAACTTTATTCACACATGATTGTTTATCTTGTTCAATTATTTATCAATAATTGAGTATGTTTAATAATATAAAAATTAACATTTGGGAGATGAGAGGGCAATTCCAACGATATATAAAAAAATACTGCAACTTTTATATTATTTTAATATAAAAAGGGTTACTCATCTTCATTAGTCTGCACTATCAAATATCATAACTAATAAAATAACAATTTAAAGTTTTGCACTCTAATTTTCATTTTCATTTTTCAATTGACCTGTTAGCATGATTTGACAGCCACATCAGCTATGAGAAGAGAATCAAATAACGTCAAATAAAAAAAATTAACGTTGTTTCATTTTACAATCTTAATTTAATAGTTTCCAATCTTTCAAACCATGAATTGAGCATTATAATTAACTTATTTTTGGAGTTTAAATCAATAAAATCCATTTTTTATTTTTATTTTTTCGTACTTTCTCCGCATTAGCATAAAATTTGTGAAAATTACTAAATAAACACAAAGTTTGAGAATTACAAACGAAACCCTTTAACTAAGATAAAACTAAAAAATGATCACACAATGTTTCGCCAAGTTTCTTTGAGTATTTTGATCTAAACTCACATTTTATGGATAACATACTTTATTATTATAATTTTATGGGGCCTGAAAAGGTGATGGTCGAAAAGGTCCATTTATAATAAACAAAACAGACATTTGCCAGCTGGTAAGTGGACATAAATTTTGATCTTTTAAATAAAAGATAACTAAGAAAATAAAGGTAAATGATGAAAAATCGAACGCGAGAAATAAATACAGACTAAAATGAACAAGAGAAATAAATATAGACCAAAATTACATATATAGGATAAAGTCTTTATTTTCCCTTTATATAACATAAGATCAATTATGGTATTATTGTAATATTAATAAAAGTCGATAAGTCAAATACCCTTTCTCAAATTTAAGATTGATGATTCATCTTTCTTCATTATAAATTTGCATCTTTTCCAATAAATCAAAATTGTTATGAAATATGAAATAGTATTAAGGATGTCCCTTGACTCTTCACCTTCCATGAGTTACATTCCTCCTCTACATCCCCCATTTATTTCCCATATTATGATTCATATTAATATATATTAAATTAGTCCATGTATGATTCTCCTATAAATAGGTGGTTTGTCACCTTCATTTGTAAGCTAAGAAAAAACTTGAGTACACTTGAGAGAATAAAATAATATTTCTTCATCTTGTGTTCTTTCTATTTTTCTCCATATTTTATTTATTTCATATTAGTTTCACAACACGTTATCAGCACGACGAGTCTCTATCTTGAGAGCTAAAGTTGAAGATATTTGGAGAAACGAATTGGATAAACACTATTATATATTTTGGATACTTTCGAGGCAACATCTTTCTCTTGATCTTTATTTGTTTTCATTGTGGCTAACCTTACAAAGTTAGAATTTCCATCTTTTGACATTACTGGAAAGAATTATTTATCATATGGGTATTAGAGCTGAAATTCATCTTGAAGCAATGAGTCTAAAAGATACCATTGTTGAGAAAAATAATGCCTCAATCAAGATCGAGCTAAGACAATGATTTTCTTTCATCATCATTTGGATGAAGGATTAAAAGCTGAATATTTGACTGTGACAGATCCTCTTGTGTTATGGATGAGTTTAAAAGAAAGATACGACCACCTGAAGATGGTTGTCCTTCCAAAAACTCGTTATGATTGGTTCCATCTACGACTGCAAGATTTTAAGTCTGTAAGCGAATACAATTCGGCAATGTTCAAGATTACTTCTCAATTAAAATTATGTGGTGAAAATATTATTGACAATGATATGTTGGAGAAAACATTCTCTACTTTTCATGCCTCGAATTTGCTCCTACAACAGTAATATCGAGAAAAGTGGTTTAAAAAGTATTCTGAACTCATTGCATGTCTCCTTGCCGAACAAAATAATGAATTATTATAAAAAAATCATGAGTCTCGACCCACTGGTGCTAGTCCATTCCCTGAAGTGAATACGACTCAATCTCAAAATTTTGGACGTGGTCGTGGTGGAAATCGAGGATGTGGTGGTCATTATCGAGGACGTGGTCGTGGAAAATATTCTCCTTACAATAATAACAATCTCGACCGTAGAAAGAAACAAATTGTCTCCTAGAAGAGAGATAATGGAGAAAAGAAAAATTATGAAGATAAATGCTTTCGAAGTGGCATGGAAGGTCATTGGTCCCGTATCTGTCGAACTACAAATCATCTTGTTGAACTTTATCAAGTATCCTTGAAAAAGAAGGAGAAAAATGTTGAGGCAAATATAAAGGATGAAAATGTGGAAACAAATCTTGTGGATGGAAATGTTGTTTATAATGGCCTAGATGATTTGACTCATCTTGATGTGGCCGATTTCTTTGTGAATCTTGAAGATCCCAAAATAAATTGAATGTTGAATACTCTATGTATTTGGAATTCTTATTATGAAGTTTATATGTTATAAATAATATTTTGCATCTTTTACTAATGTTTATGCATCTTTTAATTTTATATGTAATTTCTTCCTAAAGAAGAAATGGATGCCAAACCATTGAGATTAAATAATAATGGTGATATTTGTCTAATTGATAGTGCTTGTACGCACACCATTCTTAAAGATCAAAAATATTTTTCTTATATAGAAAATGGGGAGATAAATGTTGGGTTAACAACACTATTTACCACCATTCTTATAATGTTGTATCAAATATACCACCAAGTATAATAGTGTGTACAATATACCATCAAATATAAAACCATACATCAAACTACCATCTAATATATATAATATCATACCCCAAAATACCACAAAAATATTAAATGTCCTATGTTGATTTCTAACAACTTCCAAGATTCATTAATTACACTTTTTATTATTTAAATAAAATCTATTCCATTTATTTAATTATATCTGAATAATACGTAAACTGATCAAAATCAGGCCCAACATGCTTCCGTAAAATTAATTCATCCCTCAAAATTCATACCTTTCTTTGACCGCAACAGCACCGGGTGAGATGGTTTGCAAAACCACCAGTTGGAAAATCACTCCTCCCAGACCGTTTTACGAACAACTCCTCACTGTTCAACTTCAACCCTCAAGGAAGATGATCTGCAAGTTATCCAACTCCTTCAGCAACTGCACAATACAACCTTAGTTCGTTTCCTACACCAGGTGTATAAAGTACTCCTTCTAAGGGATAAATCAAACTCACACAGAACACATGTTGAAGCAAAAACCTCTTTTTTATTAAGAACTTAAACGAAAAATTTATTACATCAGTAATCTCCTATTGGGAGGAGAATACTTGTTTAGCCTCTCATATGAGATGAGGCCTGCACTCTTACACATAAACAAGAAACACTCAAAATATTACAAAGATTTTATTGTAAGAAAACTAAGGAGAATGGTCGATCTCTTCAGCTTCCTTAAACTCTTGATAAATATAGGCATGAACCCGGACTTGAAAGGCGGATTCCAACTCTTGTTTGAACACCAGCTGACCTACTTCATTAGTGCTCCCATGTGACAGTTGTTGGGGAGTCCCTTTCAGCTTAGTTAGTGCTCTTTCTCTTAATGCCCCGTGACTCAGCCCATGTTAAGTTTGTCGGGGAATCATTTGCTTTTGACTCAGCCCACCATGTGATGTTGGTTGGGGAGTCCTTTTCTCGTGACATATCCCATGTTACATTTGTCGGGGAATCTTTAAAAGTTTGGTTTTCATGGTCCCCGGGGATAACGTTTCTTGTGTACTAGGCCTTTGTCTTTTTCAAACCCATATTCTTGTTGGTCGGGTTTGGGTCGAAATCCTTTCCCAAACTCGGGCTCTTTCTGATCTAGGCATGCTTGACAGATCCGATCGATCCATCATCCAACATGCACCATATTACAGAATTTTCGGTAAGTTTCTTTACTCGTCGGAATCTTGTTCTCCCAGATGATCCTTCTTTTTGTCTCGAAGAGTTCCTCTACAAATCCTGTTGTTGATCCAGTCATGGAATTCAGTAGGAAAGATCCACTTGCTGAATTCTGGAAAAACTTAAATGGATATTTGACTTTGTCCATTTCTGTTAGACAAACCCAAAGTCCCCATGCTCGCTTTGTAGAAGCTTCATCTTCTGAAAATGCTTCTACCAGTATTGGAATTTCTTCCGGTGAAGCTGCCTTTTATATTTTAAGGCATTTCCATCCGGCCTCCTTAGCTTAATGAAATGAAAAGCTTCATTGAAGCCTTTCTTCGCTGGTTCTGGGGCTGTACTGATGAAATAGAGCTCCAGAATATTGCCTCTGGACAAATGTGGATTATTTGCCCATGTCTCATGAACAGCTTCCCCAATCCATTTCGATAACTTCGAAATTTCAGAGAATCCTGGTGATACGGTATGGATTGAAGCCAACGCTCTAAAAGTATACCACTCTTGAACTTCGTTTGGATGACTTCCTGGTTTCATCCAAACTCTTGGATACTTTCCTGAGATATCAACCACTCTTCTTTCTGGGTTGATTCCCTTTCTAGTAACCAATTTTTTCCATTGTTGTTGATAAACCTGCATAGGAGAAATTTTAATCTCGTCAGTTTGAACCTTATTTTTGCCTGTCTGTGGCCTAAGGTTCAACTCTCCCTCTTTTACCCCAGAAGTGCTAGGTTGAGTTGAATACTTGGGTTGTGACATCAGAGTTTCAACATTCGTTACAGTTTGTATATCCTCAAGGAATGCATCACCTGTAACACTCTTGATTATGGTATTTGAATCCATAACCTCCGGGTTAG
This sequence comes from Scutellaria minor, assembly GCA_954870855.1. NCBI lineage: Eukaryota > Viridiplantae > Streptophyta > Magnoliopsida > Lamiales > Lamiaceae > Scutellaria > Scutellaria minor. The sequence continues at coordinate 11,771,534 of OX940729.1, forward strand.
AGTCTCATTCTCTAATCACTCCTTTTTGCACCGTAGGAGATGCAGCCTGAAGGATAAGCTTATGCAACGCTTGGAACAATTATCCCTGAGCGTATTGGCATGCTCGTATTAGACCAGAAATAGATCTCTGATCATCTCGTTGAAGTCATCCAGCGACTTCGGCATTGAGACATAGCGTCCCAAATTCTCATTCTAGACTCTCCAGGTTTTCCTTGAGATGTCTAACTCGTTTAAGGACCTCGTCAGCAACGTGTCCTTCCATCTCGTGTTAAGAAATCTGCAAGAATATTTTCATGAGATTTCACAATGAGAATATCATAATCATAATATTGGTATTCAGCTTGCCATCTAAGTAATCTAACCTTTTCTGGTTTTGATTCTATTTTATTTTTCAGAAAAGCCTTGACACTTGAATTATCAATTTTCAAGGTAAACATTTTAGCCAATAAAAAGAGAGGCCATTTTTTGAAAGCCTTTCTGACTGCAAAGAATTCCTTCTCGTTGATATGCCATCGATTTGCTTCTCCATCTGTAAACAAACCACTGCAATATCTACATGGCACTTATTCATTTGGTGTGGCTTTCATAAGGACTGTTGCCCACCAATCATCACTGGCATCTGTATAAAGAACAAGTTCATCCTCGTCCTGAGGTATAGCAAGTTTCGGAAGCTTTTTGCAGACTTTCTTAAGTTGTTTTATCCATTTTCGATGTTCATCTTCCCATTTGAATATAACATCTTTTTTAAGTAATGGGCTGAACACCTTCCTGTGAGATGCTAGATTGTTAATAAACATACCAGCAAAATTAACAACTCCAAGAAAACTTTGAAGTTGTTTCTTGTCCTTGAGATCATCTGGAAATCTTTGTATCTTTTCTACAATATGACTTTGTAGAATGATTCCAGATTCATCGATTTCAATTTCGAGAAATTCAATCTGTCTTGTAGCAATTACTGTCTTCTTTTCTGAAAGTACTAATCCTTTCTTGTGACAAACATTTGAAAATATCTCCAAATGTTTGAGATGCTCCTTTATATTCTTTGATGTGATGAGAATATCATCGATGTATACGAACATGAAGTTGAAATAATCTTTGAATAGATTATCCATCTTTCTTTGATATATCTGGGGTGCATTTACCAGACTCATAGGCATGACATTCCAGACATAGTGACCTTGTGGTGTGGAGAAAACTGTGAACTTCTTACTTTCTTCCTCCATCTTGATCTAGTAAAATCCAGACTTGCAATCGAACTTAGTGAATATCTTGGCACCTTTGATACCGTTAACCAAGTGTTCTCTACTCGGGATATAATATCCATCAAACTCTAGAATGTTATTAATCCCTTTATAATTAATAACAAGTCTAGGTTTACCTCTTTTGATTTCTCCATAATTCCTTACAAGGAATCCCGGACTGCTGTATGGAAAAACTCCTCGTAAGATCAACTTAAGGTCCAGATGTTCCTTAAGTATCTTCTGCATATCCTCACGATCATTTTGATTCATAAGGATTGGTTTGAGTCTCACGAACTCATGTTTCTTTCCAGGTTTAACCTTTAAGGATGCCTTGAGCTCGTTCCTATCCCACCATGCCAAAGGATTTTCATTGTAATTTCTCTGGATCTTTCTTTTGAAATCCTCCATTGATATTTGTTCTTCAATGGTGATATCACTCTGTGTATTCTCCAATAGGCTGTTTAATAATTCCGCAATAGCCTTTGGAGGTACTCTTTCTTCTCCTTGTATTCTGAATGAATACAGGTTATTATCCCATCTTTTGGTATCTTTTTATTTCGAACCAAATTGTCGAAAGGATAATAATGCATCACCAAATCTTCTTTTATCCGCCATCTTTGGATGTCAAAGTTTGGCTTCAACACCAAGCTTGCTGTGAAAATTAATAGGCATTTTTCGGTAGAATGCTTCCCGCAGTCTCTGGACAATAATCTTATGATCATATAATGTTGTGAAAATAAGTCTTCTTGTCTCATTCTCTTGTGTAAATCACTTGAATGTTTGTAGGAAATTATTTCCTAGCAAAATATCGGCTCTTGTATAATAGAAATAGATTGGTGGTGTCTTCACTTTGTACTATGGGGTATTGTCAGCTCCTCCAATCATGATTTCTGCTTGTTTGATTCCTCGGTTAAGGATAAGAATCCTTTTGGAGAAATCTCATCCTGCAATGGCTGGTAGATCTTCTTCCATTTCTTTAGGAAAAACCTCCCGCTTTGCAGTACAAATCCTTGCTCCTGAATCAACATAAGCTGCAAAATACTCAGTCTTGTATTCAACATATATCATCCCAATAGAGATGTATATGGAGAATGGACTAGTGGTCATCTGATTCTGTATCTTTTATCAGCCACTGTGAACTCCATTCGATCTTGTAATCTTTCCCAAGGTTTATGATCCTCAATAAAGTTTATACCCAGTACTAATCGTTCTAGGATTTTTTCTGAAACTCCTGTGATAGTCAATTCAATTTCACCCATCTTTAGGTTTCCTTGATATCTTCCGACTATCGGTTGTTGGAGATAATATAGAACATCACAAGAAAAAATATTATCCTTTTGGTTGATGTCGAATATTACTTCAACTTCTCTCCATCCTTCAGGATATTTCAACCCTCCATGTGTTTTGAACACACCTGAGATTCGCTGAACTGTCTAGGCCTTCTTTCTTCCTAATGATTACTGCTAATCATTCTGTCTTGTTGGAAAGACATTCTCCTTATCTCCATTCTGAGGCTTTGGCTCCTGTTGAAGACAGGTTGATCTTGAATTTTCATATCGATCTCCTTTATAGTTGGAGACTCGATAATCTTTGGTAGAACCACCCTGACGAAATCCTCAAAGATTCTTGGGACTTCAATAAAATCCTTTCTCAAGAATACATCTGAATGATGGGTATTCGAGAGAGCATAGAAAATCTTGTAGGTGATCGAATAAGGTCTATTCTCTTCTTTCATCAAATCATCTCTTTTGAAATCTTGATGAAGGGTTAAGACTTTGTTGAAGTCTCGATCTCCCAGATTGTATGCAATTCGAGGATAGACATTGAATGCCAATTTTCCTGCACACAAATTTCATGTGACTACTCCAAGGCATGAATCCTTGAGATTTGAGATTCGTTTATCAAAAATAGCGTATTTGCAGGTTGCTTTAATAACAATTCTGATGGTTTTAATGTGAATCCATGAGAGTGTATTTGCAACATCTCTTTTTACTTTGCTTTTGATATCCCGAACTTCTTGGTAAGGGATCAGCTGCATCTCGATCAGGTTACTAGTGAATTCCATTGGGATGACAAATTTTCCAGTAGTAACCCTATGGATAATTTGGTGTTTTCTATTACGAAACCCAAACTTATCCAAAGCCTTTTCCATAGCTCCGATGGTAAAACCATCATACATCTGAAGTTTTAGATCCTCTTTCATAATCCTCATTAGAGTTTTATGAGAGACTATTGTGTGAGAGAGGAATCCTGACATATCCTCTCTTATTGTTTGAAGAATTTCTTTTTCACTCTGATTCTGATGTGGATTCACTTCCATCATCCGAATAGGTCTCTTCTTCATAGATGCTTTCATCTGAGGGTAAATCCTCAAATTGATACACCTGTATAAGATTTTGGTAATAGACAGCTTCTTTGAATTCTAGTGTTGCTTCGAACTGTCTAAGACCTCTCCTTTGGTTATCTGGGCAATCCATTGAGATATGCCCTCTTGCTCCAGAAGTCCAACAATTACAGTCTTTGAAACTTTCATTAGCTCGGGTGTGAGCACGCCTGAAAGTTCTTCTTCTTGTGGTTTTGCTGGTACCTCTTTGGTTTGAGCCTGATGAAGAGGCTCTACTCCTGCTAGGTGCTGGTCTTTACCTTGATTTATAACTTCGAGCCTTTTGTTTTGACCACATCCTCTAGGTCTCCATGAAGACCATGATTCCTTCTGTTTTTGTTGCTTTCACGGCTATAAGGATGACTTCTTTGTTTCCTCCTTTTATGCCTCCGTGGTTGACCTCCCACCACTGTTGGGATGTCATTATCTTCACAACATAGGGGAACCATTTTATTGATTCCTCGGAGTCTCTTGTAGTTCTTGTAGAGTGCTGCCTGATGGCACCATTCAGCTAACTTGGCCTTTAAGAAAGATATTCTTTTGGCCACAGTATCTAAATTGTCTGCCTTCTTGTACTCTCTTATGAGCATTTCTCTTCGCAAATAAAAGTTGCGAAGCTTCTTTGTCATCCACCTTGGACTTCCATCGGTACTCGGTGAATATCTTGATGTATTCATCAATATGACAAATATCATGCAACTCGAGGCAGTAGAGGGCTTGTTTAAATCTTTTTCGTTTTTCTTCTTCCAATCCCTCAAAATAGCCTATGCCGATAAAATGGATTTTGAATAATTTTGCCATATTATCGACAATTCCTTTTAATGACTCACCAACTGTGACATTGTCTAATAAGTTGGGTTTTGTGTATGTTTTACATGCATTATGTGACTAATTTCGTACTTAATTATTCACTACTTTGTTGCATTTACCCGATATTTATCCTACTCATCCCGGTGGCTTTGATTTTGCATTTTCCATGAATTCCAGGTTGTTTGCAAGACAAATCAAGCGTGAGAATACAAGAGGTGGAATTTGCGTGGGCTGAAAGGGAAGAAGAAGCCCAACACTGAGAGCTTCAGTGTTGGGAATGTGAATGCTAGTTGCTTCTGGCGTGTAGCGGCCCAATTCTTCCTTAATTCAATCTAAGGAACAAAGAAAGGAATGTGATGCCATTTTGCAAGATAATAGATAACTTCCACATTTTTATCAATTATGGAGAGATTCATGCCATTTATTTTTAGAAAGAAATTGAAGAGGATTTGGGGGTTATATTCTGGAACTTGGGAGATCAGACCGGAGAAGAATTAAGCAAGATATAGATAGGAAGAAATTAGAGAGAAAAGAAAGAAAAAAACTTATCCGTTGTAATTTGATAATGATGTTTAGAGGCTAATCTATCTTTTCTAGTCCGAGGAGACGCCAAACCTTGAATGATTCATCCGTTTTTTAATTGTGTAGTAACGTTTCTCTTACTCTATCTCGATTTCTTCATTGTTTGATCTTATGTTTTGCATGTTTGATTAATGGATTTATTAGGATTGGCCACCTTAATCTATTTGTTAATCAATTCTAGCTAACTCGCATGATATAATCCGTAATTGTTATATTTGTGGGAGTATCGTAGCAATTGGAATTTGATTCCTAGGATAACGAAGTCTAGGTTGCATGATTCGGACGTTCCGCTTTCATGGTCTAGTTTGCCCTTTTATTTTGGATCGTTAATGCATTCTATGAAGTGAATCTTGAATACATGTTTTGGGATTATTCATAGGGTAGATTAATTGGGGGTCGTAACTACTAATTAATTAAACTTAAGAAATAATTCAAACTAGTTCGATTGTACCACTGGTTTAGGGGCAAGATTCGAGATAGGAAGTAGATAAACGAGGCTACCTGTTAATTTGGAAGAGTCGTTCGAGGGGAGGTTATCCAAGGGCTAGATTGTTTAATTCATTGTTATTTTTTCTATCCTTGTTTGCTTCTGTTTGCAATCCTTTTGTGATGCATAATTTTAATATTTACTCAACAAACCAATCACCCCCTATTTTTATCGCTTTCTCTACATGAATTTATTCAATTAAATTACACTATTCCCTGTGGATTCGACCCCTTACTTATCCTACTATATAAGTGGATTAGTCGAGCTGAAGATAATTTTTGGGTCCTATGAGATCTTTACAGATCCCTCAAGGCTCATTTCAAGAAGGAAAATGAATCATTCTTTTGTAAGATCGAGGGTTCCTGCTGCAATCCTCATCCCCAATGCCCAATAATCGATAAGGACTTCTCAATTCTTGAAATCTGGTATATCCATATTTAGCATCAATCCATATGAATGTATAGGTTCTAGCTTTGATTTTCCATAAGGCGTATTTAATAGATTTGGCCTTCTGGAACGTTGTCGAGTTCCTGAAACAATAGGATCTCCTCTTGTAGTAAAATCTCCAGCGTGCAGCATTGGTTCATCTGTATGATGTGAACCTAAGCTCTCTGTAACATTGGGATCTACTGGTGGTTGTGGAGGTGGTCTTTGGTGTTGGTCATGAGTAACCAAAGCTGAACCATCTCCTTCATTCATCTTTAGATCTACAATACCTAATCCTGCGAAGGACTCGGTAAGTTCATATAGATCTTCAAGATTTATTCTCTCCATATCCATCACTTTTTAATTGGTGACAGATTTCCCTTTGATGATAGCTATGAGCATCTCATCCCTAGTCATTGGTCGTATGACTTCGATTGACTTTCCTTTTTGGTGTAAATATGGAACTGTTCCGAAATCAATACGTCTCCTTCCTCCAGAATGACTTGGTTTGTCCTCCAGATTCTTGACACTTTTTTCAATATCATGAAGGATTTCAAGAGTCTCCTTCTGATATTTTACCATCATATCTATTTGGTTCTAGATCTGATGAACTTATGTCGGTAAATGATTATGGCGATTTCCATAATTTTACACCGTCTTCTAGATTTCTCTAAGATCAAGAGAGAGCTTAGATGTATCTGGAAGTATCTTGTTCCACTCTGGTTCTCCATCAAGCCCCATGATTTTGATGGGCTGCTTCCTAATGGTTCAACAGATCCGAATATAACATCTGGTTAACCACGAGGAAACCCATGTAATATGCGGCTCGTCTATCGCATTGTCTCAAGGTTTCCTTATCGACTCCTGCGTTCTCTTATTCCACATATTGGTTTTACCAATATATGATATTCTCCTGGTGTTCTCGTTCATACATCGTCAAAATTTGACGATATCTCCTGTAGGGTATACATCTTGGACATTCGTCAAGATCCATATATCGCGAGAAATTCTCCTCACCAAAGGTTAATTACATAATAGTAATAAATATAACTTAAAAGTTCTTAATAAACCTAGGCTTTGATACCATTTTCAGGATCCGTGTATGTTTACGTTAAAAACTTTTTTAGATTTTATTTTCGTAAGAATTTGTACGTGACATTGTTACTCATTCCAGACCACTATTTTTTAGACAGTATTGACACGAAGAAAGTATTCCAGCCTATATACTTATTCCATAAGAAAATCGATCTTTAAAGGTTATTTTTGGAATCCGGATTTAACGAATACTTGGAATAGATTTAATTAAATAATTTTGAAAAAAAATAAATATCAATATTAATGAAGTCAAAGAAGCATTAATTATCTCATGATTGAATATTAATATCTTTATGGTACTTTGGTCAAAATTGAGGTAGTTTTGGGTATAGTTTTATATTTAGTGTTATTTTGTACATACTTTTATATTTTGTGGCATTTTCTATATAACTTCATAAGTTTTATGGTATTTTCATGTCTTTACCCATAAATGTTAATACTATAAATGGTAGTGCAACCTTAATTGATGGCTCTAGAAGAACATCCATATTTCTCCCTGAAGGAACTAAAATTGTCGTAGATAATGTGTCACGCCCCAAAACTTAACCATAAATTATTACAAAAGATTAACAAACTTAGGAAAAACATTTTTAAATTATCAGAGTATCCCCGATAGACGTGCAGGAAAAAAGAAAAAGAAAAGAAAGAGAAACGATGAAGATATATATATATATATATATATCGAACTTTATAAGTTTAAGACTTACAGCAGCGGATTTTAAAACACGTGTTTAAACCATATAAAAACATAAGTATATTGTTCCGACAGATTAACAAAATATCATAACAATAAAAGATCTTTATCCGACAGGGCACATCTCTCCCTTCAACTCCTCCCATCAAAATAATTACCTGTATCGAACACATAAGCGGGGTGAGTGCATAGAAATACATCCCGTGGAGACAAAATCGTAAATTAACATAAAACTTTAAATCAGATAAGCAGTTAATCACAACAAGTACAATGCACATCACATAAATGACGTGGGCGCAGGTATATCCCGTCTTACCCCACCACCTTATCCTCCGGGTGATTATTTGGTTAGGGGGACTTCACCAATCCTCTATATTCCTGTTAGGACTTAATCCCAACCTGTCTTCCCAAAGACCATGCATATGAACACATATCTTTATCTTAATCCCAACAACAGATTCAATTCACAGCATGTAGACAAAGCACATAAAACGGACATGTATAACATTTAATAGCATGCTGATATCGTCAATCATATTTCATGCTCATAATCTCAAATCGCATATCATATAACGTTCATCATCACATCATAACTTATCGAAAACCCTAGCAAGCGACTATACAGGATAAACATAAAGTTAAACGTTAATTCAGAAATTACCCCCATCTCAGCCTGGGCGGTGCGATTAACACGTTCTTTTCCTTTTAGTTTTGAGATGGGTTCGATGCGTTTGGGCCTACAAACACACAACGTAAATTATTAGGTTACACTTATTAATTAAGCGTTTATAATTAAATGCTCGGAAGAAACAATGAATTGAAAAGAGAACATAACCCGACCCTACTAGGTCCAGAAGTATAGAGGATTCAAAAAGGAAGCTTTAGAGACGAGAACGGATTAAAATGGATAAGAAACGAAGTTAAACGAAGCATTTTAGGGTTTGAAGGGTTTGAGGGGTAAAATTGTAATTATAGATAAGTTTTGGGGTCAAAATGAAGTTTTAGGAATTCTGGGGGGTTAGAATGCAATTTCAGAAAGTCTTGGGGTGAAAATCCAAGTCTTGAGAAGTTTTTGGGGCAAAACAGAAATTCTCAGAAGTTTTAGGACTAAATTCCACAAAATAAGAGATGGAGGACCAAAATGAAAATAAGCAGAAATTGAGGAAATTGCAAAGAGGTCCCTGAAATAACTCAAATTCCCAAAAATCACCCCAACCCCAAACCACCCACTGCCACCCACCCGTCGCCACTGCCACCTCCCGTTTCCGACGCCGGCGGCCCCTACCGTTGACGAACTCCACCTCCAACACTCCCCTCCTCGCCGGCGCACCGAGTGCCGGCCTTCTCCGACCACGGCGGCGCTAGGAAAGCCACCGCCAAACACCACTCCACCACCACCAAATTCATCCAAACACAGCCCCAACACAGCTCCAATACCAATTTCACCGGCGCTCCTTGCGCCGGCCGATCACTCCCACGGCGGTGCTGCCTGCGCCGCCCCGACCACCCACCACCGGAAGAGAGACGAGAGAGAGCCGAAAGAGAGAGGGTCGAAGAGAGATAAAGAGCAAGGGAGAGGAGAGAGAAAAGTAACTGCAGAAACTTTGACTGTTGTATGCTGGAGAACGAGCCGGCCAATCGATGATCCGAGCCCGGAATCGAGACGGGCACGGCCTGAACTTCGATCTAGGCTCAAGAATCGCCCCGATCGGTGGTCGGATGGCTGAGAACGAAGAGAGAGAAAGTAGAGGGTTTTTAGAGAGAGAAACCGAAATTTCTCCGGCCAATTGCCGGCGAACGAGGCGGCGGATGATGATTCCAAGCCCGGGGTTGGAACGGGCTCGGCGAGAGCTTTAAGATGGTGTAGGGTTCGATACATTTTGGTCGGAAGAAAATTCCGGCGACGGTGGTCGCCGGTGGCGGCGACGGCGGCGCTCCGGCCGTCGGAGAAGATGAGAGAAGGAGGAGAGAAAGAAGAGCATTATTTCATACTTACCTTAGGTTAAAACTTAGGGTATAGTTTTTTACTTAGTATTATTCACCATTTATACTTTAGGTTAATTGTATGATTAATCTTAAACTTTATATTAAACTTTCTTATGATATTAATTAATTTGAGACCTCATACGAACTCCGATTTGATCCATTCTTTTTGCATTTTATTCGATTTTTTGTTCTCGTTCATCTCGTCCCACTTATGAATTATTTTATCGACTTTGTATTTTTACAAAACAAATCTCTCAAACGTTAAACTTTAATTAAAGCATACTTATAATTAAATTTTCTAAAACGCACATAAAATAAATCAAATAATTAGGGGTTTGAACGAATTAAATTTATCAAATTATGCATCGATAAATCCTAGTCGTCACACCCCTTACCCCTTAAAAGAATTTCGTCCTCGAAATTCAGAAACGTACCTATGAACGGAAGATCTGAAAACTTTGACAAAATCTCGTCTTCATATTCCCACGTTGCTTCTTCTACTCCGTGGCGATTCCATTGGACCTTTACTATAGCCATCTCCCAGTTTCTCAACGTATGAATCTTCCGATCTAGGATGGCCACTGGAACTTCTTCGTATGATAGATCATCCCTAACTTCAAGGTTGTTCTGGTCGACCACATGGCTCGGATCGAAAACATATCTTCTCAACATCGATATATGAAATAAGTCATGTACTCCTGCAAGATTAGGCGGCAGTGCTAAACGATGGGCAACGTTTCCGACTCGTTCCAGAATCTCGAATGGTCCCACATATCTTGGTCTTAGCTTTCCTCTTTTCCCAAATCGGTATATTCCTTTTGTAGGGGATATCTTCAGAAAAACTTTTGTTCCCACTTCGAATTGCTACTCTCTACGTCTTCTATCCGCATAAGCCTTCTGCCTGTCTTGAGCTGCTTTGATTCATTCACGGATTTTTTTGATTACTTCGACTGTCTGCTCGACCAAATCAGTTCTCAGCACTTTCTTTTCACCGACTTCATCCCAGCATAATGGAGATCAACATTTTCTTCCGTATAATGCTTCGTATGGTGCCATGCCGATTGTTGATTGATAGTTGTTGTTATATGCAAACTCTACTAAGCAAATGTGTTCTTCCCAGCTCCCATGCAAGTCTATGGTGCATGTTCTTAACATATCTTCCAGAATTTGAATAGTCCTCTCTATCTGTTCGTCTATCTGAGGATGAAAAGCGGTGCTAAAAGCTAGTCGAGTCCCTAGTTCTTCTTGAAGTCTTTGCCAAAATCTCGATGTAAAACGTGAATCTCTGTCGGAACGATGGATACTGGCACTCAATGTAGTCTGACAATTTCCTCGAGGTAAATCTGAGCTAGCTTGTCCATTCCGTATGTCATTTTGACTGGTAAGAAATGAGCGGACTTAGTCAGCCTATCCACAATCACCCAGACGGCGTGGTTCCCGCGTTTAGATCTTGGTAATCCGATGACAAAATCCATGACGACATGTTCTCATTTCCATTCAGGTATCTCCAATGGGATCAGAAGTCCCACTGGTCGTTGGTGTTCAGCCTTCACTTGTTGACATGTTAAATATAGTTTTACAAACAATCCGATGCTAGACTTCATGTTATTCCACCAGAAGTTTTCTTCAAGTCTTTGTACATCGTTGTGCCTCCAGGATGGGCTGATAGAGGCGAGCAATGAGCTTCTTATAAGATCTCCTTTCGTAATTCTTCGTCTTCTGGTACGCATAGTCTTCCTTTAAAAATCAAAGCCCCATCTGGTGCCAGGGTAAATCCTTCTTCTTTTCCAGTATCCATACGAGTCTTCTTCTTCTTCAGGAACTCATCCTTTCCTTGAGCTTCAATTAGACGTTCGCGAAGTTTGGGTTTCAGAAACAGCATTGAGAGTGTGGCCTGGATACTATTTGGTGGTGTGACTATTTCCAAGCTTAGCTTTGCCATATCTTCGATTAGTGAATCTTGAATGGTAATCATTCTTGCTATAGATCCCTTTCCCTTTCTACTGAGTGCGTCGGCTACCACATTTGCTTTCCCTGGATGATACTGAATCGTACAATCGTAATCCTTGACCAGGTCTAACCACCTTCATTGCCTTATATTAAGTTCTTTTTGTTCGAAGAAGTACTTCAGGCTTTTGTGATCGGTGTAAATATCGCAACATCCGTCATAAAGGTAATGTCTCCATATCTTGAGTGCATGAACGACTGCAGATAACTCCAGATCGTGTGTCGGATAGTTCTGCTCATGAGGTTTCAACTGCCTTGATGCGTAGGCCACCACTTTTCCTTCCTGCATTAGAACACACCCTAAGCCTTGTTTAGAAGCATCGCTGTAAATCACGAAGTCCTTTGTTGCGTCTAGAATGGTCAGCACTGGTGCTTCCGTCAATCTTCGCTTCAATTCTTGGAAACTGCGTTCACATTGTTCTGTCCATCGATACTTTACTCCCTTTCGAGTTAAGTGAGTCATTGGTGTAGCAATCTTCAAAAATCCCTCAATGAATCTATGGTAATATCCAGCTAATCCCAGAAAACTTCGTACTTCACTTGCTGACTGCCGTTACTTTTTCTGGATCTACTTCAATCCCTTTAGAAGTTATTATATGTCCAAGAAATGCCACCTTCTCCAACCAGAATTCCCATTTCTTGAATTTGGCGTACAGTTTCTCCTGACGCAAGGTGTCCAATACGATCCTGAGATGTTGTTCATGTTGAAGTTTGTCACGAGAATAAACCAGGATGTCGTCTATAAAGACTATGACAAAACGATCGAGATAAGGGTGAAAAACATGATTCATCAAATCCATGAAGACGGCGGGTGCATTGCTGAGTCCGAAGGACATGACCACGAATTCATAGTGTCCGTATCTTATTCTGAAAGCTATTTTCGGTACATCCGTCTTCTTTACTTTAACTTGATGGTATCCCGATCTGAGGTCGATCTTTGAAAATACACTGGTACCTCTTAGCTGATCGAAAAGATCTTCAATTCTGGGCAGAGGATACTTGTTCTTGATGGTACACTTGTTAAGCTCTCGATAGTCAATGCACATCCGAAAACTTCCATCTTTCTTCTTCACGAACATTACTGGAGCTCCCCAAGGTGATACGCTCGGACGGATGAAACCCTTATCTAACAGTTCTTGGAGTTGGATCTTTAGTTCCTGTAGTTCCTTTGGTGCCATTCTGTATGGTGCCTTCGACATTGGTGTTGAACCTGGAATGAGGTCGATCTCGAAAGCAATCTGACGTTCCTGTGGAGGGCCTGGTAAATCATCTGGAAAGACATTAACGTACTCCCTCACAACAGGTACTTTTTCGATATGATTCGTCTCCCGTTCAGAACTCATAACGTTCATTCTTGAGAATTTTGACCACTTTCATTACTGATATGATTCTCAGGTTGCTTTCGACTGGAGTCCCGAAAAACTTGAATTCTTCGCCATCTGAGGTTCATAGGATAATCTCTTTTGCATGACATCTAATCACTGCATGATTAATCTTCAACCAATCCATTCCTAGGATGGCATCAAAATCTCTTATATCCAGCGCATGTAGATTGGCAAGCAGGATTCTGTTTCCGAAAGCGATCTCTAGATCTCGGTATGAATGTTTTGTTTTTATCACCTTTCCAGAGGGAATGCTAACGGCTAGGGTTTCAGCGACTATCCTACCGTCCTCATGTTTTAACAACTCACAAAACTTGGTAGATATAAAGGAATGAGATGCTCCAGTATCGAACAAAATTAAAGCAGGCACACCATACACCAACAACATACCTGTCATTGTTTCCGGTCCTTCAGCAGCCTCTGTTCTGGTGAGAGTGAAAGCTCTTGCTGGTCCCGTTCCGGATCTGGGTCTTGGTGTAACATTTGTTCTTTTTGGCTTCGAGCAAGAGTTCGCTTTATGGCCCAGTTCTCCACAGTTTAAATAATTTGGGCAAGAGGTCGCAATATGGCCTGGTCTTCCACATTAGTATCAAGTCGGAGGTGTTCTCATGTAAGGCCCCACATGGATCCTTCCACAACTATGACAGGGGTTTCTTGGGTTCGGATTCTGAAAGAGAGGAGCATTGTAGGATGGTTGTGGTCGGTTCTGCGTGAAGTTCCGACTGGGACCCGTCTATTTCCATTTTCCAAGTCTCGTTTCCATCTTCTTAGAAGGCACGGTATCTAACTGTAGTCTTGAGGAGATTTCTTGGGCTCTCTCAACGACTTCAGCATACGTCATCGTCCATTGACCAGTCAGAACGGAACTGATCTCTATACAAAGGCCTTCTTTAAAACATCGGGTCTTCTTATCATCGGTGTCCACCAGATAAGGTGCAAATCTGCTCAAAAGATTGAATTTCTTCTCGTACTCTTCTACAGAGGCGGTTCCTTGGCGAATGTGTAGGAAATCAGCTACCTTTTAGTCGCGGTACGACTGAGGTAGAAAATTCTGTCTAACCACCTCTTTGAATACTCCCCAAGACATAACACTCCTATGTTCCGGTGACATAGTCCTTTCGTATGACTCCCACCAGTAGCTGGTCCATTTGGCGAGTTGAAGTACAACACATGCGATCTTCTGTTCGTCGGTGCATGATAGATGTCTAAAAATCCCATCCAACGACCTTAGCCATTCCTCAGCCTCGATCGGGTCCCCTCTTCCATTGAAAGTCGGTGGATTAAGACGTCGAAACTGCTTGATAGATAAGTTTGCATCGTTCCTTAATGGTGTTGGTGGTGCTGCCCTAATATATCGAACCTAGTTCCTCATAACCGACACTAGGTCCCCCTCTGGTGGTTGATCATTCCTGGATGATTGGTCTCTCCTAGGGCGGTGACGAGGCATACTATTCTAATAAGAACACAATCCACGCATCACAAAAGCTACTATAAGGATCTTATAACAACGATTTGTAGAGAGCAACGAGCACAATGAGAATTAGAGAGAGAAAAGAAGTCTAACGCGTCGTAGAAAAGAGAGAGAAGATGAGATGAAGATATCATAGAACAATGAGAGATAAAGAAGACAAACGTAAATATAAATCCATAAAAGATCACGAGTTCAACAAAACTTCATCATAGAAATACCGTGCACATAGCCCTAGGGGCCTCAAAACACTACGTATCTAAAACTACGCCTAACCACCCAACTATCACATAAACATAAACACCAATACAATATAAACAAACACTAATCATAACATCAATCTCATGGTGGAGGAGTCATGCGGAGAGAGATGTGCTTGTCCTTGTTTTGAAAACATGCGGAAGAATAAAATAAAAAGAAACGAACAGGGTCCTAAAGGGCAGGACCTTGCTCTGATACCATAACTGTCACGCCCCGAAACTTAACCATAAATTATTACAAAAGATTAACAAACTTAGGAAAAACATTTTTAAATTATCAGAGTATCCCCGACAGGCGTGCAGGAAAAAAGAAAAAAAAGGAAAGAGAAATGATGAAGATAAATATATATATATATATATCGAACTTTATAAGTTTAAGACTTACAGCAGCAGATTTTAAAACACGTGTTTAAACCATATAAAAACATAAGTATGTTGTTCCGACAGATTAACAAAATATCATAACAATAAAAGATCTTTATCCGACAGGGCACATCTCTCCCTTCAAATCCTCCCATCAAAATAATTACCTGTATCGAACACATAAGCAGGGTGAGTGCATAGAAATACACCCCGTGGAGACAAAATCGTAAATTAACATAAAACTTTAAATCAGATAAGCAGTTAATCACAACAAGTACAATGCACATCACATAAATGACGTGGGCGCAGGTATATCCCGTCTTACCCCACCACCTTATCCTCCGGGTGATTATTTGGTTAGGGGGACTTCACCAATCCTCCATATTCCTGTTAGGACTTAATCCCAACCTGTCTTCCCAAAGACCATGCATATGAACACATATCTTTATCTTAATCCCAACAACAGATTCAATTCACAGCATGTAGACAAAGCACATAAAACGGAAATGTATAACATTTAATAGCATGCTGATATCGTCAATCACATTTCATGCTCATAATCTCAAATCGCATATCATATAACGTTCATCATCACATCATAACTTATCGAAAACCCTAGCATGCGACTATACAGGATAAACATAAAGTTAAACGTTAATTCAGAAATTACCCCCATCTCAGCCTGGGCGGTGCGATTAACACGTTCTTTTCCTTTAAGTTTTGAGATGGGTTCGATGCGTTTGGGCCTACAAACACACAACGTAAATTATTTGGTTATACTTATTAATTAAGCGTTTATAATTAAATGCTCGGAAGAAACAATGAATTGAAAACAGAACATAACCCGACCCTACTAGGTCCAAAAGTATAGAGGATTCAAAAAGGAAGCTTTAGAGATGAGAACGGATTAAAACGGATAAGAAACGAAGCTAAACGAAGCATTTTAGGGTTAGGAGGGTTTGAGTGGTAAAATTATAATTACAGATAAGTTTTGGGGTCAAAACGAAGTTTCAGGAATTCTAGGGGGTTAGAAAGTCTTGGGGTGAAAATCCAAGTCTTGAGAAGTTTTTGGGGCAACACAGAAATTCTCAGAAGTTTTAGGACCAAATTGCACAAAATAAGAGATGGAGGCCAAAATGAAAATAAGCAGAAATTGAGGAAATTGCAAAGAGGTCCCTGAAATAACTCAAATTCCCAAAAATCACCCCAACCCCAAACCACCCACTGCCACCCCCCCGTCGCCACTGCCACCTCCCGTTTCTGACGCCGACGACCCCTACCGTTGATGAACTCCACCTCCAATACTCCCCTCCTCGCCGGCGCACCAAGCGCCGGCCTTCTCCGACCACGGCGGCGCTGGGAAAGCCGCCGCCAAACACCACTCTACCACCACCAAATTCATCCAAACACAGCCCCAACACAGCTCCTATACCAGTTTCGCCGGCGTTTCTTGCGACGGTCGATCACTTCCACGGCGGTGCTGCATGTGCTGTCCCGACCACCCACCACCGAAAGAGAGACGAGAGAGAGAGAGGGTCGAAGAGAGAGAAAGAGCAAGAGAGAGGAGAGAGAAAAGTAACTGTAGAAACTTTGACCGCTGTATGCCGGAGAACGAGCCAGCCAATCGATGATCTGAGCCCAGAATCGAGACGGCTTCGGCCTGAACTTCGATCTAGGCTCAAGAATCGCCCCGATCGGTGGTCGGATGGCTGAGAACGAAGAGAGAAAATAGAGGGTTTTTAGAGAGAGAAACCAAAATTTCTCCGGCCAATTGCCGGCGAACGAGGCGGCGGATGACGATTCTGAGCCCGGGGTTGGAACGGGCTCGGCGAGAGCTTTAAGATGGTGTAGGGTTCGATATGTTTCAGTCGGAAGAAAATTCCAGCGACGGTGGTCGCCGCCGCCGGCGACGGCGGCGCTCCGGCCGGTCGGCCGCCGGAGAAGATGAGAGCAGAAAAGCATTATTTCATACTTACCTTAGGTTAAAACTTAGGGTATAGTTTTTTACTTAGGATTATTCACCATTTATACTTTAGGTTAATTGTATGATTAATCTTAAACTTTATATTAAACTTTCTTATGATATTAATTAATTTGAGACCTCATACGAACTCCGATTTGATCCATTCTTTTTGTGTTTTGTTCAATTTTTCGTTCTCGTTCATCTCGTTCCACTTATGAATTATTTTATCGACTTTTTATTTTTACGAAATAAATCTCTCAAACGTTAAACTTAAATTAAAGCATACTTATAATTAAATTTTCTGAAACGCACATAAAATAAATCAAATAATTAGGGGTTTAGATATTTAGTTATCAAATTATGCATCGATAAATCCTAGTCGTCATATAATGTACTATTATCTCCCAAGTCTCGTAGAAATTTGTTGAGTTTTAAAGATATCCACCGAAATGGGTATCATATCGAGACTTTGAATGAGAAGAATGTTGAATGTTTGTTGATTACAAAAACTATTTCTGAAAATAAATATATATTAGAAAAGTTGTATTCACTTTCTTCTGGCTTATATAATACAAAAATAAATACAGCTGAAACACATCACCTAGTAGACCTAAAGTCTACAAATACCAATGAATTTATGGTTTGACAGGATCGCCTTGGACATCTTGGTTCTATAATGATGAGGCGAATAATTGAAAATTCACATGGTCATTCATTGAAAAATAAAAAACTGTTGAAAGCTAATGAGTATTCATGTGTTGCTTGCTCACAAGGAAAGTTAATTGTTAGACCTTCACCAGCTAAAGTGGGGACTGAATCCCCTGCATTCCTAGAACGAATTCATAGTGATATATGTGAGCTTGTAGATCCACCATGTGGACCATTTCAATATTTTATGGTGCTAATTGATGCATCAACAAAATGGTCACATGTATGTTTATTGTCTTCTAGCGTTTGCGAGATTACTTGCTCAAATAATTAAGTTGCGAGCACAATTTCCCGATTATTCAATTAAGAGAATTCGTCTACACAATGCTGATGAATATTCATCACATGCTTTTGATGATTATTGCATGTCCATTAGAATAAATGTTGAACATCCTGTAGCACATGTTCACACACAAAATGATCTAGCCGAATTATTTACTAAACGTCTACAATTAATTGCTTGACCATTGCTAATTAAATCAAAACTCCATTTATCTACATGGGGACATGTTATATTACATGCAACAATACTTGTGAGAAAAATATGAAATAGTATTATGAATGTCTCTTGGCTCTTCACCTTCCATGAGTTATATTCCTCCAATACATCCCCCACATTTCCCATATTATAATTCATATTAATATGTATTAAATTAGTCCATGTATGATTCTCCTATAAATAGGTGGTTTGTCATATTCATTTGTAAACTAAGAAAAAGATTGAGTACACTTGAGAGAATAAAATAATATTTCTACATCTTGTGTGTTTTCTATTTTCCTCCATATTTTATTTATTTCATATTAATTTCACAACAGAAATCACTTTCATTTATTTATCTTCTTTAATTTTTTCCAGAAATCATCTATTTTTCTTCCACTCTCTAAAGTTCACTTTAATTATAGAGTTTTTGTTGGTTTCAACATTGACAATTTAAGTTTAAACCTGTATTTTATATTTCGAAACATATACCTTATTTAGTAGGCTCTGCAATTAAGGGGGCCTAATAATAAGAAAGAGTCAAGGGCCTCCAAGACCTATAAATTTCCATTTCTCTACATTTCTTTTTTATTTTGTTTTATAGACTTCTCTAAATTTCTCAATTCAACTTAATGAAATTTATATGTTATCACCATAAAAAATTGCATTTATTTTAGTTATAGTGAAGATAATATATGTTAAAATAGAGATAATATATGCTAAATTTTATTAGTAGGCAAGTAAATTGAAAATTGAATCTAAAGAAATTTATATGATAGTTATCACTATAAAAATTGAATTTCTTAGTTGTATTAAAGAAATTTAGTTCAAAATAGTGTGTTGATGTGGCGCTCCAACCCAACTTATGAAGATTAAGCCACCACCTTAACCTACTACGCTCAAATTATTAGTAAAAATAAATGATAATAATTTAAAATCATATTTTCGTAGAGAAATTCAGCAAAAGACTTCATTATAAAAACATGGATATATTTTATTTTTGTAAATTGTAAGAGCTAACCATATAAGTATCTAACTCTTGTCTTACCCACATTTGCAAGTCAAAATCTTTTCATATTTTAAAACACGTGAAAATGTTACTTAAATAGTTAAACCAACATTAGTAGTTTTCAAAAGACATCGAACATTACCCAATTCATACATATTAACATATATTAAAACATATGCTTCTAAGGAGGAGTTCGTACAATTGGTTACACATCTGTCTTATCATCTATTGGACCTAAAAATGTTTAAATATAACAACATAAGATTTCAGAATTCTTAGTGGATAATGTTTTTTTAATCGTTATGCTAAAAAGATTAACCAATATGTCAAATACATCATCTCTATTGTCTGAAGACCTAACATAAACACAAAGGTCCAAAGACCTAGATCCAAGGTCTGCCGACCTGGCATAACTCTGAGGTTCAAAGACCTGGCTCCAAGGTCCATCGACTTGGTACTCTACCCGAAGGTGTCATGTCGTATCATCATACTCAACATACAAGATATTCTAATCTATGTAATTGTAATTAATTGTCACCCACTTTTGACGTTTGACTTGAAAGTAGAGGATAACTCCTGAAGTATCCGATCGTCTCGTACTGCACTCGACACATTCATTAATTTTCTATCATTAAGTCAATCTCGATTATATCATACTCATACACATACTCATTTTTATTCATTACTTAATAACGTATTATTCCGTGTTTATAGACGCAACTCAATTATGTAGCGCCCCGGATCAAAACGAGCATAATTTATTAATTAAATACTTTAATGTATGACTTAATAATTACGTGCGTATATTTTGACTGTCTAATTAATTACGTGCGTTTCAGATACGTGTATAATGTACGTTTCGGACGGATAATTTTCGTGGACATGGTATATAGAATATTTTCATACCATAAGATGCGTCTTGGAAAGACGAGAAGATAGAAATGAACTAGGGGTTAATCGGAGTCCCGTAGCTTGAACGACGACGGAAAGGGCAAAACCCGAAGATCCGGAAAACCGGAAGATATTTACGTGAATAGTAATGTTGAAAAATCAACCGATGAATAGTGATGGGATATTTTGGATGAATAGTGATCCGGATATTTTCGGTGAATAGTAACTTCTGGATTTCTATAAATAGAAGTAGTTTCGACTCGAAAATCACCGTTTTCCCGAACGAGCCGAACGCGCCGAAAACTCGTAAGTTCTCTCTCCCCTCTCTCTCTCTTCGTTTTCTGTTTTCTGGTCGGCGGCGGCGCTGGCGGCGCCGCCGCCGGCCGGTCGCCGGAAAATTTCAACGTTGTCAGAATCGGATGATTTTCGCACACGACGTTCGTCTCGACGAGACGAATCTAGGATAGGTCTCGGATTTCAAATCCGATTTCTCGTTCGCCGGAAAACGGTGAAAAACGGTCTCCAAACCCGTTTTCTCTCTCCTCCTTTCTACCTTGTTTCTTCTCCGTTTTGGGTAAACTCAAACTCTAGATTGAAGCTCTCATCGAGCCCGTCACGAAACCGGGCTCGGATTTCTGAACGGATCTCTCCTTCTCCGGCAATCGCCGGTCAAAGATCCGACCAACTTTTCTCTCTCCTCCCTCCCTCTTCTCTCTCCCCGACAGCTTCTCTTCTCTCTCCTCTCGCCGGAAAAGTTGCCGGACAGCGGCTGAGGGTGTGTGTGATGGTTGGAGGTGGTGGCCGGTGACCGGTGGTCGCCGGCCGGAGTAGGAATGGGCTGGAAGGGTTAGGGTTTGCTTGGTTGGAGTGTGTGTGTTTATGTATATGTACGTGTGTGTATATGGAGACTGTATGGTTGTGTGTTGCGGGGCCTACTGGTGGTGGCCGGCGACGAGAGGTCGCCGGCCAGTGGTTCCGGCGGCTGGTGGTGGTGGCCGGCGGCAGGTGGCCGCCGGCCAAGTCTTGTTGATGTGTGTGTATCTTGCATACATGTGTGTGTATAAGCTTGTTGTTGGTGTGTTTGGAGGTGGCCGGAGAGGTCGCCGGCGACGGGGGGTCGCCGGCTGGGGTGCCCGGAGGTCAGGAAAGGGTCGACGGCGACTGGGGTCGCCGGCCGGAAGTTTTGGATTGGTGTTGAATTTTTGGAAAAACAGGGTAACGAAGGGTTTTGCGGCGTAATTTCCGGGAACTATTCATGCCGGAATCCGGCGATGGACGGCCGGATGTGGTAGCCGGCGGTGCAAGGTATCCGTCGAGGTAGGTGGTGGCGGCAGGGGGTGGCGCCGCCGCGCCGGGTGGCGCCGGGAAGTGGCCTGGTCGAGCAGGCCACCGTCGGAAACTGGGCAACGGGCTGTCTTTACAGGTGTTTTGGCTGAGTTAGGCGGCTCCGTTGTGGCCGCCGTTGATCGGAGTTTGTACCCTGAAGTGGGGGGAATCTTGGGGTGTGATCAGCGACCGGTGGTTCGCCGGCCGGCGGCGTCTGGAAGCCCGTTTAGGTAGCCTGTTCGCGCGGGCGCGCGGGCGCGATGACCGGAATCCCAAATCTTAAAACGCTTCGTTTGAGCTCGTTTCAACTCCGATTGAGCTCATTCTTTTTGCGTTGCGATCCTTATTTCATATCCTATCATCTCAGTCCTTTGTACTTGACTTTCAGCCTTGTCTCCAAAATTCCAATCTTTAGATCGTTCGATCCGTCGTGTCGTTAACAAACGTTTTTCCGTCGGAACCCTTTACAGCTTTATTTATACTGTATTTAAGATCTAAGAAACACCGTGTATGTGTAGGCTACTTGTTGGACTAAGCTTTGAGGTGTTGGGTTATCAGACTTACTGTTCTAGCTACTCACGTGGTAACCACTATACGAGGTGGGGGTACATTCTAAACCTTAAGCTTTAAGTTTCTGTTAATAAATGCATGAATGATTATAAACGAACGCGTGATATGTGTTACGTGGGGGTACATTCTAAACCTTAAGCTTTAAGTTTCTGTTAATAAATGCATGAATGATTATAAACGAACGCGTGATATGTGTTACGTGGGGGTACATTCTAAACCTTAAGCTTTAAGTTTCTGTTAATAAATGCATGAATGATTATAAACGAACGCGTGATATGTGTTACGTGGGGGTACATTCTAAACCTTAAGCTTTAAGTTTCTGTTAATAAATGCATGAATGATTATAAACGAACGCGTGATATGAGTTACGTGGGGGTAACTTCTAAACTCAACATGTTTATTGTTTTCCATAATTGATGATTTTGCTATGATATTGTACGATATGAATTGTCTGCGTGACCGATATTTGTCTGCGTGACCGATAATCGTCTGTGTGACCGATAATTGTCTTTGTGATCGATATTTGTCTGCGTGACCGATAATAGTCTGTGTGACCGATATTTGTCTGTGTGACCGATAATCGTCTTTGTGACCGATAATCGTCTGTGTGACCGATATTTGTCTGTGTGACCGATAATCGTCTTTGTGACCAATATTTGTCTATGTGACCGATAATCGTCTGTGTGACCGATATTTGTTTGCGTGACCGATAATCTGTTGAACTCTACGTGCTGTGTTGGTATACTGTATATCTTACGATGGTGCGATAGAGTTGGCCAGAGTGTCCAGTGGGCTGCGGGTCCAGTAGTCAGTCGATAGAGTGTCCAGTGGGCTGAGTGTTCTTAGGCTGCGTGTCTAGTAGTGAGTCGGTGGAGTGTCCTTTGGGCTTAGTGTCCATTGGGCTGTGAGTCCTTTTGGCGAGTCATGGGTTGTGTGTCCGTTTATGAATCGAGTTATGTGTTGCGTATATTATGTGACGTGTTTAATTGCTAAGCTATTGTATATGTTTAATAATTTAAAACTTTGAAAGTATCCTCACGAGTGTATTCAACGCACTCACCCCTTAATCTGTACTCACACTACAGGCAAAGAAGAGAATCTCGACGCGTAGAGAGAGGGGTGTCCTATCAGCTGTATCGATGATTCCGGTTTTGTCTTTAAACCTATGTTGATTCGTTTGTAAAATGATGTTCCACGTTTTGTAAAATGTTATCTGTATTCCTCATCTTTGTAAAAGATCCTGATGTTTTTTCCGCTGCGTAAGGTTTCAAACTTCCTTTTATCGGTTGAAACCGATGTTCTAAGAGTATCTTTTCTTGTCCCCTCATTTTCTTTCTTTTATATATCATGTACGCCTTTTTCCCCTTTCTTTCTTAACGCCCAAAAATGAAAAACTCTGATATTTTGACGAAAAGATTTCGGGGCGTTACAAATTAAACATGATACCACTAAATTGTATCATAATTATCTAACCCGACATGCTTATCATACCTGTCACATATGCATATGATAAGAGCATAACTAAATAAGTTTATGAGATTTTAAAGCATTCCTTAAGACATGCATCAAGTATTTAGACATTTTAAACTCATAAAACTCTCATTCATATTCTTAGAACTTATATTATTCCTCACTTTACACATAAGATAACATATATTACTTAAGATCAATTTCAAAATATGGTTAAATTTCACTTTTAATAATACATAGTTTTTTATCTCAAAACTAGAACATGTAGGTAGAAAATATACTCTTTAGCATAACAATTTTTTTAATTCAAACAATCATCTACGATTCACGAAAATAATCATGCATTTATAGAATAACCCTTAGTTAACCATACTAAAATAGTAGGGTTAAATTTGAATCACACAAGCTTTAATAAGTAATATACTATAATCAAAGATTGTTCGAAAAATGCTCTAAAACCAGTATGACTTTTAAATGCACTTTAAATCATATAGTTGATGAAACCTTCTAAAAGTAATAATATAAACTTCCAAAATCATTGTTTAATCACATTAAAATAGTTTTTTAAAATTATAATCAACTGAATTTATGAAATTATTTTTCTAGGGTCTAAAACTGTATAAATTTTCAACTCGAAACAGAACTATCTTTGAAAAATCACTATGATTCGTACACCACTCCGAAAAATATCAAATTTAAACCACAAACTCAAAATATCATGTATAACAATGCACTAAAATAATTTTGAAAATCTCCAAGTATAAATATTTATAAAAATTGACAAGTGACACGCAATTACCAAAGTTTTCACAATTTGATTAAACGGAATAATTGCGTGAAATACCCTTGTGTTTTGGAAAATTGGCGTGAAACCCCCCCTTTTATTTTAAAAAATACATGAAACCCCTTTGTGGTTTTGTAAATGTAGTCCGAAATTCTCAACTCTGTTAAGGTTAATGGAAGTGTTATGCATGCGCTCTTCACTTTTTGATATAAAATGACATATTTACTCATTTTTTACTATATTAAAAGACTAATTCTCTTGTGGGGTTTCTTGCAATTGCAAACAGTTTATTCAAGCTTGTTTTCTACATTAACACCTATGTATTATTTGTTTTTTAAATTAATTTTTTTACAATGTTAATTATTAATTTAGTTATTTATTTTATTTTTATTAATGTTAATAGTTGGTGTGTATGTTTTTTTTACTTTTGTTTTCTTCCATTCATTTTTTTCAACGTTAATTTTTATTTAGTTATTTATTTTATTGTTATTAATGATGCAAATGCTAAGTAAGTTTCTTTATTTACTTTTGGTTTTTTCAGCTCATTTTTTACAATGTTCATTTTTTATTTTATTGGTATTAATGTCGACTATTGATGAGGAGGAGGTGGAAATATTTAATAATATATTATTTTCACACCAAATTAACCCTAAAGTGTAATTAACGAGACTCTAAATATAAAGAGTTTACTATCTTGCTTAAAAAAATATTTGATATCCATACAAAAAAAATTAAAAATCCATTGAATTTCTTGGAGAAATATAGATGATTAACGGCGTGAACAATGAGAAATTTTGCTATTGAGGTACATTCTATTTTAGAATGAGAACCTGAAACTAGTACAAGGTATGTTCCAAATTTTTCGATATAATCTTTTTTATCTTTTGTTTGTAGTTACAAATTGGTATGTTCCAAGTTTTCTTGCATAATTTTTATTATTATTATTTTTTGTTTATGATAAATTGGTATGTTAATTGTTTCTTGGTATGGTTAATTTGTTGGTATGTTAATTGTTTCTTGGTATGGTTAATTTTGTTTGTTATACCTAACAATTATTAAATAATGAGTCTTTTATTTATTTATTTTATATTTTCCTTAATATCGAGTCTTATTTATTTAATATAATCTTCATAAATAGTTGAGTTAATAACAATAAAAAATAACTAAATAAAATATTTAACATTTTGAAAAAAAGAACTGAAAAAAAAATTAAGAAAGAAATATGGGTATCAATTGTTGCAAAACAATAAAATTAATTGAAAAAAAAGAAAGAAAAATCATTAATAACAATAATATATATAACTAAATAAAAATCAATATTGAAAAAAAGTAATTGAAATAAATAAAAGTAAAAAAGAAACATACGTAACAACTGTTACTATTAAAAATAATAAAATAAATAACTATATACAAAATTAACATTATAAAAAAATAATTGAAAAAATAAATAAATAGTACATAGTTGTTAATGTAAAAAATCAGATTGAAGGAAGTGTGCAATTGCAAGAAACCCCACAAGAGAATTAATCTTTTAATATAGTCAAAAAGGTATATATATCATTTTATAGCAAAAAAGTCAAAAAAAACACCAAAAAACGCATGAAGAGCGCGTGTATAGCACTTTCGTTAACCTTAACGGAGTTGAGGATTTCGGGTTATATTACAAAACATAAGGGGGTTTTATGCATTTTTTAAAGTACAAGGGGATTCCACGCCGATTTTCAAAACCACAAGAGGATTTTACGTAATTATCCAATCAAACCCACCTATTTCCTTAATTACAATATAAATTTGAATTTTATAACTTTATCAATCTTAAGAAAATCATTTTAACTCAGTATAACACACATGCAAAGAGCTTAGAAAAGATAATCAAACATGCAAAAGCTTATTTCAACATTTATTTACACAATCAACATCAAAAATAACATTTTTACTATCAACCACATAGAAAAGATATGAAACAAAACCATCAAATTTGTAGGGAATCTCCCTTAGATCATACATACAAAGAGTTTAGGTAAGATAATCAAACATGCAAAGCTTATTTCTACATTTATTTGCACAATCAACACTAAAAATGACATATATATTTTTTTTACGATCAACCACATAGAACAAGATTCAACAAAACTCATCACATTTGTAGAGAACCACCCTTAGATCATACATGCAAATCAATATTAACAACCTAATGATGGTCCTAAGGAAGAAGATTGATGAGTTTCAGCTAAAAATACCTCTTGAATGCACAAACTATGAATTCTTACGTTGGGATATTTCTGACTAGGTTTTGATGAGACAATGTAATTTTAGTTAAGACTTTAGAGTACCATTTTTCCACAATTTATAAGTGGATTATACCTTGATAGGTTTATCTTTCTATGTCTTGTTTTGTAAAGATACATATATAAGAAAGATAAAGAAAGCTGATCATAACAGGTTTCTGGATCATAAGAAGATGTGAAAATTGATTTTCTATAAGGAAGATCAGTAAGCTGAAGAAGAGACCAGGATCAGGAAAGCTGGATCAGTAAGCAGATGAAACAGATAACAGGAAGAGCATCTAGAATCTGACTGCAGGATTCTGGAACAGGTAGCAGTTCAGAGTTAGGAAGTTGAAGTAGATCAGAAAGAAGACACAGGTCAGGAAGCTGACTGCAGGATTCTGGAACAGGTAGCTGTTCAGAATCAGGAAGCTGAAGCAGATCAGAAAGGAGACACAGGTCAGGAAGCTGACTGCAAGTTTCTAGAACACGAAGTTGTTCTGAAGCAGAAACCTGACATAAAACAGAAAGCAATTACTGCATCCTAAGCAACAAGTTATAAGTCTTTCTAACCTATTCAATACAGTACGAAGAATATACTGGAGACAGTACGAGGTTTGGTTACTGTTAAAGTTACCAGTAGATAGAAGTTAGCAATGAGCTAATGAGGTGATGCCACCTGGACAACAGCTCAGCAAAAGTACTATAGTTGGAGTATGACATTATTAATGCGGATCAGAGTAGGACATGTTCTATATCCCAGATCTTCCAAGATGCATTTAATGCGAAGATTTGAAGATCAATTTGAATTGCAACAAGGACAGTGCCTCTCTTCAATGAGCATTTTCCTATGGATATACATAGAAGGTAAAGAGGACCGAGAAGACTACTGAACTACTGACTATTGCAAGCATTTTCTAAGCTCTTCATTTTCAAGCTATTCTCAAGCTATCCAAGTTCAGTCACTCAACCTTCTGAAGCAGTCTATTCAAGCAATCGAGCTTTCAAGTTCAAGGCTGACTTCTTGTTGCACAAATTGAAGAAAAAACCATATACTTTTAACCATTTGTTGTGTGCAAGGTTGTTTTAGTTTGGTGTCCTTAGTTGATATGATTAGATCCTTGTTAGGTGTTAGTCTTGTGTAGGCTTATAACTCTGTGTGAGTTTTGTACCCTATGTGGGATAGTGCTTAAGAATCCTTGGATTCTAGTAGGTTAACTTGTTTGGAAGAGGTTTGTGAAGCAGTGTCTTGTAAAACATACTGACCTAACAAAGTTCCTCCTTGTGAAGGAGTAGAGTGGACGTAGAAGGATTACACCACCTTCGAACCACTATAAACCCTTATGTGTTTACTGCTTTGATTACTTGTTGTATTGCATTTTATATATATCTATCTTGCTGCATTTATCATAAGCATACTGTCGAAAAGATTGCATTAAAATCATACTTGTGAAAGAAAATTATTTATCAAAAGAAACTCTATCTTTGTTTATTCCGCTGCATATTGTGATACCGAGTTAGGAACATGAAACAGCTTACTGCCAGGTTTTTGAATCAAGTCAGGTTACTGTATTTACTGTTGAATCAGGAACTTGTCATACATAAGTTTTAAAATCGATAGAGGTTCATTCCTCCCCGAACCTCTGACCACTTGGGACCTGCAAGTGGTATTAGAGCGAGTTGGGTTAAAAGCCTACTTGACTGGTAACCTACCCAAATCTACCCATTTCTGCTGGTTAAATTTTTTTCTTTTACGAGACCAAAACTCATCCTTTTTAGCATAAGCATGGATTTTTCACATCACAAACTACCTATGTTTTCCATAGATGAGTATGACGACTGGAGGGTCCGTATGGAAGCCCACTTATCGACCATACACAATGAGATGTGGTATGTAATAACTAAAGGACCACCAGTCATCTACAAAGTAAACCCTAATTATGTAGCACAGTAACGTGAATGAAGGCGAGTTGAAGAAGCTGCTAAGGCAGCAGGAGGAGAGGTCGAAGACGCAGCTATCATCGATGATGAAGCAGAAGTGCCACCAGGATTCGGTCCACAAGATGCTGCACCAGCAAACAGGAGACCTCCTCCAACAGCAGAGTATATTGTCAAAGCTAAACATGAATATACTCCTGAAGAGCGAAAACGAGCAAACCTGGACAGCGTAGCCAAAAATGTTTTATTTCTCACACTGGATAAAGGAACATTCAGCGGTGAAAAACTACAAGACAGCTAAGGAAATCTAGGAAAAGCTAGGGTTAATCTGTGAAGGCAATGAGCTTACTAGAGATAATAGGGATTTCAAAGCTACACAATTATATGAACAGTTTACAATGAAATCTGGAGAAATCCTAGAAGAGCTTGATCAGAGATTCACAACCATCATTAGTGAGCTTGAATCTCTAGGAAAAACCTACACCTAGAAGGAGAAGAATACAAAGATGTTGAGAGTCTTACCCTACGAATGGCACAACAAAGAAACCGCAATAAGAATCTCTGTCACGCCCCATTTTCTTCTCATAAAAATATTAGAGTTTTCCTTGTGGGCGTGAAGAAAGAAGGGGGAGAGGGACAAGCATGATATAAGATAGAAAGGGGTAAGAGACATTCACACATATAGAAGAGGGAGGTAGGAGACAAACAGAATCATTTCATATAAACAATTGGATTCATCCGATTAACAAAACATTCGCAACGGAAATAACTCATCAGGATCCAACGTTCAAAACATGTACCAAAGTTATACTTTACAAAACGAGAGTCATAAAATCTCTGTTTAAAGGTTGGGTGATAATAGACTTAAAATAACAAGTCCCGATAGGGCACCATCATCTCTCCCTCTAAGGTTTATCATGCATGTCATCACCTGTAACGTGAGTTACAGAATATGGGGTGAGTGCGTTGAATACACTCGTGGGAGTAAAAACTGCATCTTATGATATACGATAGATAACAAAAAGAAAATAAAAGTGTCTACCAGCACGTTGCCACAACACGTAAAATGCATAGCAAATATTAGAAATGGTAAGGGACGAATAGGTACGGGTATTCCCCGTCTTACCCTATAAACGGTTTTTCAAACCGCTGGTGCATTTCAAGGACCACCAAACCTCTCAGAGTAGTAGAATGGGGGGTAAGGGATGAATGCATGTTCAGAGCGGACCTCAGTCCTTTCACAGTATAAAGTATGACACAACAATTAAATTCACAGCACGTAGTATTCCGCAGTTCATGTTTTCAATAGGAAAACAGTAAACAGATAAAGATTTGGAAGTTACCCCCACCTTGTTGAGTTTTTGAGTAACAAGTATTAAGTATCACAAACACGATCCAACTGATAACCTACAAAAGTTACAGTATTTCTTAGATTCTTAATAAATATAATTAAAGCTATAAATGATTTCGGAGAAAGAACGATCGTTTAAGGCGCGACGAATCAAGGGATCTCAAGATTGAGGTTGAAGAAACAAGGGTGAAAGTTCAGTTTTTAAGGCTGAGATGAAAGAGGATGAAATAAGGGTTGCAACGTAAAAAGAATGAGCTCAATCGGAGTTGAAACGAGCTCGAACGGAGCATTTTAAGATTGAGGGGTATTTTGGTAATTTTGATCAAAGGGTTGACTTTGACCGGGCCCACGATCCCCGGTCAATGACATCTCGTCAAAGATGACTCAATGTTGATGTACGATGGAAAAAAATGGAAATTGTATTGTAAACACGGCGCCTAGCGTGCGTCTTCCGTCATCCGCGCCTAGTGTGCGCGCCCGTCTCCTCGGCGCCGTGTCCCAGTGCGCGCCTGCGCGCACGCACACGCCCGTCCCGGCGCGCACCCGTACGTGTACACCCATCCCTGGCGCACACCCCGTGCCCCCGGCGCCTGGCGTCCCGGTGCTCGCCCACCAGCACCCGCGCGTGCGCCCACCAGCACAGCGGCGGCTCCGGCGGCAGCGGAAAAAAAAGAAAGAGAAAGAGAAGAGAGAAACTTACTTGTTTGCGTTGCTTTCATTTTCGTCGGAAAAATGAAAATAAAAACTTTGAATTGAATGAGCCCCTATTTATAGATTTTAAAAGTTATTATTTACCAAGTAAATTTAAATTACCATTCATTAAAATATTATTTATCAGAATTTTAGCCCCTTGTTT
The DNA here is from genome assembly GCA_954870855.1 of Scutellaria minor. Taxonomy (NCBI): domain Eukaryota; kingdom Viridiplantae; phylum Streptophyta; class Magnoliopsida; order Lamiales; family Lamiaceae; genus Scutellaria; species Scutellaria minor. The sequence continues at coordinate 11,802,329 of OX940729.1, forward strand.
TACCTAATCTTCGTATTTGGCTCTTTTCTTCGCCATTTGAGCTATGGGTCTCCGATTGACCCCTAGTTCGTTTTTATCTTCTCATTTTTCCATTACGCATCTCCTGGTATAAAAGTATTCTGTGTTCCACGTCTAAAATTTTATCCACCTAAAACATGCCTTAAACATATTTCTGAAATGCACGTAATTAAATAAACAGTCAAGAATTAATGCACATAAAATATTTCAATTATGGGTTTAATTATTTAATTAACCAATTATGCTTCATTTTTGGTCCGGGATGCTACATTCCTTACCCCTTAAAAGAATTTCATCCTCGAAATTAAACGTGTACCTAATAAGGGTAAGTCTGGATACTTCTTCAGAATCTCATCTTCTAGTTCCCAAGTCGCCTCTTTCCTTCCATGACGGCTCCATTGAACCTTCACAATAGCCATCTCCCGATTTTTTAATCGTCAGGTCTTTCTATCTAATATGGCTATCGGAATTTCTTCGTAAGTTAGATCTTTCTCAAGTTCTATGCCTTCTTGTTTGATTATGTGGTTCGGATCGAATACATACTTTCGGAGCATAGACACATGAAAAACGTTATGTACTCCAGTGAAGTCCGGCGGTAAAGCTAGACGATATGCAACCTCCCCAACTCGATCTAGAATTTCGAATGGTCCCATGTACCTCGACTTCAGCTTCCTCCTCTTCCCAAAATGATAAACCCCTTTAGTGGGTGACACTTTGAGGAAAACCTTGTCTCCCACTTCAAATTTCAATTCTCTCCGTCTCTTGTCTGCATATGCTTTTTGTCGATCTTGGGCCACTCGTATTCTTTCTCAAATTTTCTTTATTACCTCGACCGTTTGATCTATCAATTCGGGCCCCAAAAGCTTCTTTTCGTCCACTTCGTCCCAACAAATGGGTGAGCGACATTTTCTTCCGTAGAGAGCTTCATAGGGCGCTATACCAATTGTCAATTGGTAGCTGTTGTTGTAGGTAAATTCTACCAAGCACAGGTGGTCTTCCCAGTTCCCGGGAAAATCCAAAACGCATGCCTTCAACATATCCTTCAGGATTTGTATGGTCCTTTCTGTTTATCCGTCAGTTTGTGGGTAAAAAGCTATACTGAAAGACAGCTTGGTTCCTAACTCTTTTTATAGAGTTTACCAGAATCTAGAGTTGAACCGAGGATCTCTATCCGATACGATAGAAACCGACACGCCATGCAGTCGGATAATGTCTTCGAGATATACTCGTGCCAACTTATCCAGTCCAAAAGTCATCTTGATTGGCAAGAAGTGGGCAGACTTTGTTAGTCTATCAACTATTACCCATAGGCGTGGTTTCCTCATTTGGTGTTTGGCAAACCAACCACGAAATCCATGGCTATGTGTTCCCACTTCCACTCTGGTATCTCCAAAGGAGTTAGCATCCCAGCCGGTCGTTGATGTTTTGCTTTCACTTGTTGACAAATGAGACACTTCTTGACGAACAGCCCTATGTTTCTCTTCATGTTTCTCCACAAAAAAATTCACCCTTAAATCTCGGTGCATCTTTGTACCTCCTGGGTGTGCCACCATCGGCGTGCAATATGCTTCTTGGAGAATTTCATTTCTTAATTTCTCATTGTTTGGCACGCACATCCTTCCTCTGAAGATAAGAGCTCCGTCAGATGCTAAAGAGAAACCTTCAGCTCTTCCATTGTCCATATGAGCTTTCATCTTCATTAGAAAGCTATCTTTCTTCTGAGCTTCAACAATTCGATCGTGCAATGTGGGTTTCACGAATAACGCTGCCATCCTAGCTTCGATGTTGTTCAGAGGTATGACTATCTCCAAATTCAGCTTTGACATCTCTTCGATCAGTTGGTGCTGATTGGTGGTCATAGATGTCACCATCCCCTTTCCTTTTCTGCTAAGGGCATCAGCTACTACGTTTGCTTTTCTAGGATGGTAGTGGATCGTAAGATCATAATCATTTACCAACTCTAGCCATCTTCGTTGTCTCATATTGAGCTCCTTTTGTTCAAAAAAGTATTTCAGGCTCTTATGGTCAGTGTAGATCTCACACCTCACACCATAGAGATAGTGTCTCCATATCTTGAGCGCGTGTACCACAGCTGCTAGCTCCAGATCGTGCATTGGGTAGTTCTGTTCGTGAACCTTCAATAGGCGTGATGCATACGCCACTACCTTCCTTTGTTGCATCAAAACACATCCCAAACCCTGTTTGGATGCGTCGCCGTAAATCACGAACTCCCTAGTTGCGTCTGGAACTATTAAGACTAGTGTCTCTAACAGTCTCTTCTTTAGTTCCTGAAAGCTATGCTCACATTGCTCGCTCCATTGAAACTTTACGTCTTTCCTTGTCAAGTGAGTCATAGGAGCAGCAATCTTCGAAAATCCTTCTATGAATCTTCGGTAGTAGCCAGCCAAACCTATAAAACTCCGCACTTCCTTGACGTTTGTTGGGGTCTTCCATTTACTGACTGCTTCCACCTTTTCAGGGTCTACTTCAATCCCTTGCGAAGAGACAATGTGGACAAAATAACTTACTTTGTCCATATAGAATTCGCACTTCTTGTATTTTTCATAAACCTTCTCTTTACATAAAACCTCTAATGCAATTCTGAGATGTTGTTCATGGTGCGTTCTATCTTAATGGGCCTATTTTGATGAGTTATTAAATTTATCTCACCACCCCTTGGTTCACCCTTTGTATACATTTGTATGTATAAGGCTTGCGATTGGAGATATCCCGCTAAGGAACGAACTAGCCTCTTCTCCTTCCTCAAACAAAACTAGTCAAGTAGTAATAGTGGGAATACTTTTTTTTGTAATGTGATACTCAAGTATGACCCGAGGAGATACATGCTAACTATGGGTAGCAAAGAGATCGAGATACGGATGGAAGACGCGATTCATCAAGTCCATAAAGACAGCTGGAGCATTGCTAAGTCCAAATGACATTACTACAAACTCGTAGTGGCCATATCTCGTCCTGAATGCTGTCTTAGATATATCCGTGTCCTTGACTTTCATATGGTGATATCCAAACCTTAAGTCAATCTTCGAGAATACACTGACACCTCTTAATTGATCGCAAAGATTTTCAATTCGAGGCATTATAGTCCGCTTGTTCAGTTCTCGATAATCTATACACATCCAAATACAAACGAGAGGCAATCTCATGTGCTCTCTCGATAACACTTACATATGACATCTCCCCTTGCCCAGCTAGAATAGATCCAATCTCTGAACGAAGGCCTTTTTCAAATCTTCGGGCCTTTTTACTGTCGGTATCCACCAAGTGTGTGGCGTATCGGCTCAGATGATTGAATCGCTGCTCGTACTCTCCTACCATCGAGTTTCCTTGACGGAGATGTAGAAACTCCATTTCTTTTTTGTCCCGGTAAGATTGAGGGCTGAAGTAACGAGAAACCACTTCCTTAAATTCCTCCCAAGTCATTCCCTTTCTTTCAGCAGCCGTCAGAGTTCGTTCATATGAGTCCCACCAGTGACTCGCTTCCTCAGTAAGTTGGAAGATCGCACAAGAGACCTTCTGTTCCTGGGTACAGGTCAAATGCCCAAATAATCAGTCGAGTGACCTTAGCCACTCTTCCGCACCCGCTGATTCACATTTCCCGTTGAATATCGGCGGATTGAATCTCCTAAACTGCTCGTATATAAAGTTAGGTCAGATCTTGTCGGCTGGGGGTTGGCTTGGGTTACTTCAAAATGTTATGCCAATCCCCTTAGTACCGAGACTAAATCTCCTATATTCGCATTTCCATCTCTCTCCGGTTGATTAGTCAGTCATTTGCAGTTGTTCCTTTCGAGGTCATTCTCTAGGCATGACTCTGTTAGGTTATATATATATATCGTTACCATCCATAATAAAATATAGATAAAGAAAAATAAACGCGATACGCAAGAAGAGATACAAACGTGTATCCCATAACACAAAAAGAGATTACATGGATATAATATATACATATCTGCAAAATAGGGATAACCTTTACATCATGTTAAAAGGATTATGTACACTATCTACATGAAATAAAAGCTACCATGTACATATAGAGAGATCTATCATTAGTAGTATATATACATATCAGAAAGGTCATCTCTCTAGTCTACACGACTGCGACTGGAGGCGGTGGTTCTGGAAATCCCGATGCCCTAACTCCCAAATCACCTGCCCCTGGATCATCCTCCTTAGGGTCATCATCCTCCTCAGGGTCCTCCTCAATATCATCATCATCCGACTCCGAACTACTGCTAGACAGATCGTAGGGTCCTGGCTCAGGAGCAGTCGGAAGACCGTGTTGACCCCACAACTCTAGCAACGTCCTCGCTACATTCCCAAAGTCGGCGAAGGGTACAAAATATATCGATGAATGTACAAGCTCATCCCTATATACTAAATGCGCCCTAGTCTCCCACTCACCTGGTAAGGTATGGATCATATGTGCTCCTCTATCGACCTATCGTCTGTCACTCTACTCTCGTAAAAACAACATCGAAGTTTCTCCTCACGTGTCTCCACAATCGGTACTCTCATCCTAGTGGTAACATAAACCCTATTCATCTGTCATGTAGAAGTTACACGAGTTTCTATCATCAGCCTATATCCGTAATTACCCCCTCTATACCTTAACAGTTTATATCATGTCAATACAATATCACATAACAAATAAACACTCTTTATCACAAGTCTTATAATCAGGAAGGGACACCTATAGGGAGAGGATGGTGCTTATCTTATATCTTTTCGAAAATATTTTCACATTTCAAAAACATGTTTTTCTCTTTTAAAACAGGTTAGAGCTAGTTCATCGCTCTGATACCACTTGTCATGCCCCGTTTTCTTCTCATAAAAGTATTAGAGTTTTTCTTGTGAGCGTGAAGAAAGAAGGGAGAAAGGGACAAGCATGATATAAGATAGAAAGGGATAAGAGACATTCACATATACAGAAGAGGGAGGTAGGAGACGAACAGAATCATTCCATATAAACAATCGGATTCATCCGATTAATAAAACATTCACAGTGGAAATAACTCATCAGGATCCAACGTTCAAAACATGTACCAAAGTTATACTTTACAAAACGTGAGTCATAAAATCTCTATTTAAAGGTTGGGTGATAACAGACTTAAAATAACAAGTCCTGATAGGGCACCATCATCTCTCCCTCTAAGGTTCATCATTCATGTTATCACCTGTAACGTGAGTTATAGAATATGGGGTGAGTGCGTTGAATACACTCGTGGGAGTAAAAACCGCATCTTATGATATACGATAGATAACAAAAAGAAAATAAAAGTGTCTACCAGCACGTTGCCACAACACGTAAAATGCACAGCAGATATTAGAAGTGGTAAGGGACGAATAGGTGCGGGTATTCCCCATCTTACCCTATAAACGGTTTTTCAAACCGCTGGTGCATTTCAAGGACCACCAAACCTCTCAAAGTAGTAGAAGAGAGGGTAAGGGACGAATGCATGTTCAGAGCGGACCTCAGTCCTTTCACAGTATAAAGTATGACACAACAATTAAATTCACAGCACGTAGTATTCCGCAGTTCATGCTTTCAATAGAAAAACAGTAAACAGATAAAGATTTGGAAGTTACCCCCATCTTGTTGAGTTGTTGAGTAACAAGTATTAAGTATCACAAACACGATCCAACTGATAACCTACAAAAGTTACAGTATTTCTTAGATTCTTAATAAATATAATTAAAGCTATAAATGATTTCGGAGAAAGAACGATCGTTTAAGGCACGACGAATCAAGGGATCTCAAGATTGAGGTTGAAGAAACAAGGGTGAAAGTTCAGTTTTTAAGGCTGAGATGAAAGAGGATGAAATAAGGGTTGCAACGTAAAAAGAATGAGCTCAATCGGAGTTGAAACGAGCTCGAACGGAGCATTTTAAGATTGAGGGGTATTTTGGTAATTTTGGTCAAAGGGTTGACTTTGACCGGGCCCACGACCCCCGGTCAACGACGACTCGATGTTGATGTACAACGGAAAAAAAATGAAAATTGTATTGTAAACACAGTGCCGCATAATCAGTATGCTACAAGTAGGAGAAGAAGACAACCGTCTTTCAGGTTTCAGGAAAATCTTGAACCCCAATATACTAAGATACTCTTATTTAAATTCCAAAGAGTTTATGCTCAGGAAAGGTATAAGGAAGTACCTTCCTCTAACAGGAAACATAAAACCTGAAAACCTTTAGTTCACACATATCACAAACAGTATTCTGCCAAGGATACTAATAGGAAGAGAACCACCAAGGCTTCTGGTAAACCAATTACCATAAAGTAGGTGTGGGTTCCAAAAGGAACTAACCCCCAGGACCCGTACTTGTATGGGTACCTAAATCTACCTGATTTACTTACAGGTACAGTTGCTAGAAAATAACAGTGATGTATGGTATATTGACAGTGGCTGCTCCAGACATATGACTGGCAACAAGGCCGGATTAAGAGACTTCCAACCATGCAAAGGACCCAAGGTTGTCTTCGAAGATGACTCCAAAGGAAGCACCAAGGGAACAAGAAGCTTAGTTAGAGGCAATGCAAGTATTAGTGATGTTTCATATATCAAAGGGCTAAAGTATAACCTCCTGAGTATCAGTCAGTTTTGTGACAAATGATGTTTAGCGGTGTTCAACCTCAACAGGTGTCTGATCAGAGACATCAAAATAAATGAGGTTAAGCTTACTGGCACCTGGAGAGGCAACATCTACCTTGCTGATTGGAGTTCAATAATGCAGCGAACATGCTTAATAGCAAAGAGCACTCCAGAGCTGAGTTGGCTATGACACACAAGGATGAGCCATTTGAACTTCAAAACAATCAACAAGCTGGCAAGGAAGAACCTGGTGAGAGGTCTACCTGATGTTGCTTAGAAAAAGAAAAATGTTTGTGGAGCTTACCAAAAAGGCAAACAAGTAAGAAGCTCTTTCAAGGATAAGGTTCAGAGATCCTCCAACAGGATACTGAATCTTTTGCACATGGATCTATTTGGACCAGTGGAGTCTGTTAGTGTAAATCGGAAGAAGTATTCCCTGGTGATTGTGGATGATTACTCTAGATTTACTTGGACCATCTTCCTGGCCAAGAAATTAGAAACTCAAAACAAACTGCCAGAATTCATGAAGATGATGCAGAATGAGAAGATCTTAAGCATTGTAAAGATAAGATCTGACAGAGGAACTGAGTTCACAAACAAGTTTATAGAGAAGTATTGTTCAAAGAATGAGATCAGTCATGAGTATTCTACAACAATGACTCCACAACAGAATGGAGTTGCAGAAAGGAGGAACAGGACTTTGGAGGAAGTTGCAAGAACAATGATTGCTGATGCTGCAATACCTAAGAGATTTTGGGTTGAAGCAACCAGCACAACATGCTACACTCAGAACAAATGCCTGATCAACAAGGACCATGACAAGACTTCCTATGAGGTATGATATGGTGTAACACCTAACATTTCACATTTGCATATCTTTGGATGCAGGTGTTACATTCTAAACAATGAAAAGGAGTACCTGAAGACCTTTGATGAAAAATATGATGAAAGAGTATTCTTGGGATACTCTCCAGTAAGCAAGGCCTTCAGGATCTTCAACAAGAGAAGTTTGGTTGTGAAAGAGTCAATTCATGTGGTGTTTAATGAACCATATTGTGATATTGCTGAACTGGACAAACTAAAAGAAGATGTATCCAAAATGAAGATCAAGGATCAAATAGTAAGATACATTGATGGAGTTCTTGTGCCTGTTGAAGAGATTACTACAAGCAGTTCACAGGTTACTACACCCGGAAATGCAGTAGCACAGGATACTGGATAACAAGCTGACAAGATTCAACAGACAAACAGTAACTGCAGTCAGGATACTGCAGATCAACAGGTTACTGTCCAGCAACCTGCTTTCTCTTTTGAGCCTGATAGGACATGGCTCATAAATCATACAAGAGAACTTATGATTGGAGATATCAATGAAGGCGTGAGAACAAAAAGATCAAGACCTCAAGAATCACTGTTCATATGCTTCATATCACAAGTTGAACCCAAGAGTATTGAGGAAGCTCTTGAGGACAGTAACTAGATTCAGGCCATGCAGGAGGAGTTGAATGGATTTGAAATGAACCAATTATGGAGATTGGTTCCAAGGCCTGATCACCAAGGAATTATTGGAACTAAGTGGGTGTTCAAGAACAAGCTAGATGAATCTAGTACAGTGGTAAAAAACAAGGCAAAGTTAGTGGCTAAAGGATACTGCTAACAAGAAGGTATAGATTTTGATGAGACCTTTACCCCGGTTGCTAGGCTTGAAACAATAAGGATATTTTTGGTCTATGCTGCTCATAATGACTTCAAGATTTATTAGATGGATGTGAAAAGTGCATTTCTGAATGGATTACTATCTGAGAAAGTATATATGGAACAGCCACCAGGTTTTGAAGAATAGATAGAAGACAAAGTATTCAGATTGGAGAAAGCTTTGTATGGATTAAAGCAAGCTCCTAGAGCTTGGTATGAAACCCTGTCCCTGTATCTCTTGGAGAATGGATTTCAAAAAGAGATAGTAGACAAGACTCTCTTCAGGATACAAGATGGAGACAAATTGTTCAGATCTATGTAAATGATATTATCTTTGGATCCACAAACAAGGTTTTGTGTGGAAAGTTCTCAACACTCATGCAAAGTAAGTTTGAGATGAGCATGATGGGTGAGCTAAGCTTCTTTCTTGGTCTACAAGTGAAACAACTACAAAATGGAACTTTCATTAATCAAACCAAGTAGACATCGATTGCAACATCAACTGCCGAAGCTGAATATGTAGCTGTAGGAAGCTGCTGTGCACAGATTTTGTGGATTCAGCAACAACTAAAGGACTATGGCATTATAGAGAAGGAAACTCCCATTCCATGTGAAAACACAAGTGTCATTGCCATAACCCACAATCCTGTTTTCCACTAAAAAACAAAGCATATTGATGTAAGACATCATTTTATCAGAGATCATGTGGAGAAGAAGGATATTACACTGGAGAAAGTGCATACTGATATGCAGCTTGCTGACATATTCACAAAATCCTTGTGTGAATCAAGGTTTTCTATGCTAAGAACTGAGCTTGGGATTATCAAGCTTTAATGAGTAAGCTTTTAAAGATTTCTTAAGTAAGGGGGAACTTGGTCTGTATTTTATTCATTCTTGAATTTTATTAAGTCTTCGGTATACTGGAACAAGATACTACTTTTTATATAACAAGATTCTCTAATAGTATTAAGTCTCAGGATACAGCAAGTAACAACAGGTTACTGCAACAGGTTGCTGGAAACAGTAATCAGAAATAGGATACTCCAATAGGTTTCTGATACAGGTTTATCAGATAGGTTACTGCAAGTTGTATACAACATTTATTAATATCAGCATTCATTGAACTGCAACCTCATACCAGGAAGAGTAACCTTAACCCAATGATTAAGCGCGACATTTTGGCAACTACATTAAATGCAAAAATCATTTTTTTAGAAGAGAGAAAAATATGTGGTTCTTATTCGACATGATCTTTGAGCATTTACGAATTTACCCCTTCGCCATTTAATCTTAACTATAGAATCAAGCATGTCTCTTATGTTTTTAAATCAGGACCGTCGATATTTTCGGAACTTGAATTCAAATATAAACCGATCATATTCTTCATCTTCCTCTGTACGCTTTCATTTCTCATTTTCAAAGTTTCTAACTCTCCGCAATCTAGTTTATTTCTCTCTATACACTCAAGCTTTCTACAGATAACAATGGTTGTTGCTAGGAAAACAAAGGTTGTGGAAGAAAGGTTGGTGAATGATATGGTGATGCTCGGATCCAATTCATCGTTTGATAACTTTGATCTGATCTAAAAGATATGAGAGAAAGTGAACTAGAGTCAACTTGTTGGGCTCTTCACCAACAACTTTAGGTTCTGCAAAAAAGTCAATTGAAAGGTTCTATGTCTTTGCCAAGTTGTCTGAGGATATAGAGACGATTCTCTTCAAGATGGTTACTAATGATAAAGACTGGTACTCTTTGACAGTCGACGACATTGCCAAGACCTTTGACATCTCAGACAAGGGAATTGAGTACTCTGACCTACTGTTGTATGGGTCAGAATACTTAAAAGAGAGTTTGAACCAGTTCAAGCTGGATTCCGTGGTGGAGGAGACAACCACCAACAACTTTGACAAGAAGTTGTTAAAGCTAGAGTATGAACTTCTGCACAACATCCTCGTCTACACCATTGAGAGAATGTGTGGCAGCTATGATAAATGCAGCAACCTCAGGATATGGATGATGACTGTCATTTTTCGAGGAGATATAGTCAACTAGGCTCAATTCCTCTTCAAGAGGATTTGGGATGAGGCCACCAAACCCACGACTAGGAGAGGGTATGGAATCGTCCTCACAAGCATCCTCCGAAGAATGTTTACACACCTGGAGAAACTAGTACCAATCCACCCTGGCTGGTTTTTAGGTGTCAAGAAGGGTTTTTCCAAAGGTAAGAAAGAAGAGAAGAAGCCCAAGAAGAAGCCTGCCGCCAAGCCTAAGGGTTCTGACACCAGTTCCGATGACTCTGGTTGTAATGATAATAAGCCAGTGAGGAAACTGGTGACCAAAAAAACACCATTGAACTAGAAGACAGGGGCAAAGAAGGTTGATGTCCCCTTGATAGCACCTTAGGATGCCGTAACCCTAGTTCCTAAGGTACCCCTTGAAGTTGCTGAGAAGGCTTTAGCTCCTTTGGAGCAGGCAGTGGGACAGGTTGCTGCTCTATATCTTCTAGTTACTGAGGAGGATCCTCTAGTTCCCAAGGAGGATCCTATTACTACCCATGGCAAATAGGTTGCTGCTCCAGTGGTCTAGGTTCCTAAAGAATTTGACGGGGAGGTTGTTGAGGAGGTGTCTATTCGGAAGAAGAAGAAGAGACTGGTCAAGAAAGCTGACAGCTCTTACAAGAGGAGATGGCTGGACGAGAAGAAGGAGTTGAAGGACATTGACACCCTTAATAGGGTGGAAGACTCCATTGACTCTATCAGTGCTGAAGATGCTGAAAGGGCAGTGACTGAATCTGCAAACTCCATCTAGCGGAGGTTTGTTATAGCCTATAAAACTTCGAGATCGAAGAGATTGGGCGCAACAAGGGAATTGGTAGGGTGGGAGGACTGGTTCGAAGTTGAAGATATTATCCACTCTTGGATAGATAATTTTGTGGATGAAAACACTTCTCTCCCCAATGGGCTTCTACCTTTCCTCCTTGAAGATTACATAAATCTTCAGGCTGATGTTATGATTGCTCTTATTTGTGAAAGGTAAGAAAAGCTGAATACCCATTGGTCAGCTAAGCATGATGAAGAGATGATGAGGGAACAGTCGATGAAGGCAGAGGCAGACAACACATTGATGAGCCTAAGCACAGAGACTGTTAGGATCTCATTAGAAGTGGAGTTGGCGAGAGCTCAGTTAGCTACCTATTCGGAGCAGGAAGCTAACAGAAGGATGCTGCAACAAGGGATTGAGGCAAGCAAAGCTCAATCGAATGAACCCCCAAGAGTGCTGCAGCCAGGAGAAGGAAGTTCAAAAGTTGCGGAGACTCATGATTCTCCAACTTACTCAGGTATCCCAGCTCTTTTCCCTATCACTCATCTAGATACCATGGATTTGGATGTACAACTGCTTAACTACTATGCTTCTCCTACTCTTAATGATAAATCTGTTGAGAGGAAACTAATGCCCATTATCCATGAAGTATGCCAATCGATCGAGACAGAGTATGCCGATGAAGCAGTCCCGGAGAAGGTTGTAGAGATGGGACTTCCTGTACTGGCCGAGGTAGCAGTACAGTATGTTGAACAGGAAGAAGCTCAGGTTGCTGCTAAAGGAGAGGGGGAAGCAATAACTAATGATGAGCTGACCATGAAACTCATCAGCTTGGCACTTGACAGAACTGATACCAACTTCCTTATCGATCAAGTTCTGCAAATTGCCGCCAACAGGATTGCTGAGGCCAGTCTCACTGCTGATGCAATTGAGGGGGATGTTGCTGATATACCAATTGTTGAAGTAACTACTGACATTGTATATAATTCTAAGGTTAGTCAGGTTGCTGATGAAGTAATTGAGGAGGTTGGTGAGGTAACTGAAGCTGCGTTTATTCAAGTAGCTCCAGTTACTGAGGAAGCAACAGTTGAACAGGTTGTTGCAGTACCCGATGAAGCAATAGTGGTGCCTGACCAGGTTGCTGAGGGTAGTCAGGTTTTTGCCGAAATAGTGTTATAGGTTGAGAATCCTGAGATAATTGTTGAGAAAGCTTCTCCGAAGAAGATCTCGGGCTCGAATGCTGTTGAGACAGCTCCAGTTGAGGATTTAGAAGGGAAGAAGGATATGGATGATGTGCCTACTAGAGGTAAAAAAATAGTTGTTGCTGTTGCTTGTGCTCCAGATAATGGTGATGACTCATCAAGCTCAGATGATGATGAACCAGAGGATTCCCTCCATACAAAAAACCTGGAAAGATCAAGATGACCATAAAGGAGATGATGATATATGAAGTTGCGATGGAGGCTAGAGAGAAACAGCAAGCAGTAGAGGAGGCTAAAGAAGCAGCAAGTCAGGCCCTGGTACATTATACTCATCAGGAATCAGTACCAGTGGTTAGGGTTGAGACTCTTACTGACTCTAATGAAATTTCTCTTCAAAACATTATGGATGTTCATGGGCTTATGAGGACTATTGAAGTACATGAGATGAATATGGCCGCCAACATCCAGAGTAATGACATGAAACATTCATCTTCTATGGAAGAACTGAGGGAGGAGTTGTCTGAACTCCCTGCCAAGATAATGAAGAAGATGAATGATGAACTCAATACTCATCACAAATCCAGAGCTAGGTTTGAGCGTGAATAGAAAGCTATATCTGATGTTCTGAAGAAATCTGTTAATGATATATAGAATAGTCATGTTGCTCAAGGCTTAGCTATGGGTAATATGTAAGAAAACATCTCCTCCAAGACAGTGATGTTACAAGTATCAAGTACAGGATCCTGAATCTTGAGATGTTTGTGGGAGAGATGAGGGTTATTTTGATAAAGGTATACCTGCTGAAGCTGCTGAAGTTACCAATCGAAGAGCTACAAAGGCTAATGATGCAAAAAAATGAGAAGGTAAGAAGAAGCAGAAACAGGTAGATGAACCCGATGCTGCTAAGGTTGAGACCACAACTAGGGAGATAGATGAAGAAGAAGAAGAAGAGGAAGAAGATTAGATACTGGACATGGTCAGGATACAGAGCCAAAAAGAAGAAAAAAAGATGACGATGGTGATGATACAGGTACTAGGGTTGCTGGGTCCCAAACAGCAGACAGTACTGCATTGATACAGGTTGCTGCTGCCCCTACAAAGCAAAGATCAAGTAGGCAGCAAACTGGAAGAGGTCGACATCAAGTTGATCCTAATGTCAAACCTTTCATGGCTGATGATGTTGATCCTAGCAGAAGGTTGTCCAAAGATAGATGGAGACAGCTGAAAGTTGTTGATGAAGAAAGAAGGAGGAAGAAGGAGAATGAATGGATTTCCAGACTGGGGATTGTAGGACATAGAACAAAAGATGATGAGAAAGTTGATGCAGCTTTACATTCTTTCCTAGACCAAGAGGCTCCTAACCTCAATAAAAAAGATGCCCCTGCAGAAGTGTTATTTTTTATGGATCAAAGGCCTGTAGATATCAATCATCATTGGGACTTGAAGATCTTCAATCAAGTATATCTGCCCAGAAATAGGAATCCAACCTTTGATGAGCTTACAAGGTTTAAAAGGTGTGAGTACCTCGGGTATTTTTGAAATCTCTGCAAATATGGCTATTTCAATAATTTTCCTTCATGTGAGAAAACATTGATGAAGTACAAAGAGCTAGCAAGGGAATGAAAGCTAGATCGTCAGATGAATCTGATTGAAAAAGTCAAGAAAGGGGAACAGGTTCCTTACTGTCAGGCCCCATTTTCGTTCTTAAAAATATCAGAGTTTTCTTTTGGACGTGAAAAAAGAAAGGGGAAAGAAACGTACATGATATAAAATAGAAACCTTTGGAAATAGAAAACATACAATTTTTACATATACAAATCCTCGGCGTCTAGCCGAAATAAAACATTTGAACATAGCAGCGGAACATCATACAGGATCCATAACAAGGAAGAAGAATAACAGTTTATCTTTACAAACGTGAAATATTAACAATATGGTGCTAACGTATGGTGCTTTTTACGGGCCACCAGTCCATCCCTAACGTATTCGTGGACTTCCATCCTCATTTATCATATTCATAATGTATGTATGTAATAGTAATCACAACATATAATCACAACACGTAGAGTTCAACAGTTCATATATCAAATATGGAAAATAATAAACATATACAGATCAGAAGTTACCCCCACCTTGTTAGGTGATAACCACGTGTAATGTCAAAGTAATAAGTTTTTAAGGTGTACGTTCTGATTGTAAGCCTACATATGTAAAGAGGTTTCTTTGATCCATAATACGTTAATTACATATATATAATTATATAAACTCTCTCCAAGAAGAAACGATAGGGAAAAACGAGACGGAATGAAAGATTTAAAGATTAAGGATGAAGAAAGGAGTGTGAAAGGTTAAATATGTGATCTCAAGATAAAGAGAGAAAGATTAGGGTTGCAACGGAAGAAGAATGGGATTAATCGGAGTTAAAACGAGCTCAAATGGAGCATTTTAAGGTATAGAGATATTTTCGTAATTTTTAGAAAAGAGTTGACTTTGACCGGGACCCCCGACCCCGGCTGACGACTTCATGTCACCGATGACACGATGCACACACACATGCTTGCCGGCGCACACACGATGCACCTGGCATCCCCCAACGCCTGCACACACGGCACCCGGCGCCTTACGACACGCGTACAGTGCGCATACACGGCACTCGGTGCCTCCCGGTGCGCGCACTAGCTCTCGTCACCCGACAGCGTGCGGGTACCCATCTCCCGATGCCTCCCGTCACGCGCGCAGGCTTCCCGTTGTGCTCTCGTTGCGCGTGTAAGCTTCCCATCGCGCGCACAAGCATCCCGACAGCAGCAACAGGGGCTGTGAAGCCCCGACTCCACCATGGCTGGCGACCTCTCATCGCCGGCGACACCACCTGCAACGGCGGCACAACGAGGCGCCGCCCCAAACCCAACTCCAGCCGGCGACCTCCCGTTGCCGGCAACAACCAACACAAACCCACTTACACACACTAACACACATACTCTGCAACAGCCCGGTACCGCCGCCCACGGTGGCACCACCCCTCCCCTACACGACACACACCCTCACGGCGACCAAGTGGAGAGCTCCGACCGGGTTTCCAACGAAGGAAAGAGAGAGAGGAGAGAGAGAGAACCAGAAAAGACAGAAATGAAGAGAGGAGAGAGAAAAGATGGTTTTCCGATAATTGATTGGCCGTTTTCTGGCGAAGGAGATGTCGGAATGAAAATCCGAGACCTGTTTTAGAATCATCTCGGCGAGACCTACAAGCTGTGCGAAAATCAGCCAAAACCGAGAAAAAGTTTCCAACATCGGTGACGGCGATGGCTGGAAAACCAGAAGAGAGAGGAGAGAGAGGGAAGAGAAGAGTATCTTACGTTTTTTGACTTTTCGTTCGAATAATTACTTTTACGATTCATTTCGTATTATTTACACTATTTTTTGAAAAATCGCACTATTCATAGAGAATATCCTATTTTTACTATTCATGAAAATATCTTACTATTCACCGAAATATCTTACTTTTACTATTCATCGAAAATATCTCGTTTCCGATTCTTCGTATTCATTGTATACTTCATGATTTGAGATACGGGTCTCCAATTGACCTCAAATTCATTTCTATCTTCTCGTTTTTTGATTACGAATCTTTTGATATATTATAACTTATGATTTACGATTAAATTATACTATCAATTAATTAAACATGCATTTTATCATTTTTCTGAAATGCACATAATTAAAACAAACAATTTTGGGTTTAAGTATTTAATTAATCAATTATGCATCGTTTTTGTCTTGGGCGCTACACTTACTGCCAGGATTATTGGCTTAGATGGATACAGGTTCTTGAGATTGCTCAATAGATGGAAAAATCATATCAGGATTTTATTATAAACTGGTGGAAGGGGACTAAGTTTGAGGAGGTCGTCAAACAGAATCAGCAAGCAGATTCGAGACATGATCTTCTGAAGAGAAAGTTGTTTGATGACTAAGAAGACTGAAGAAATATAGCTTACTGCGTCTTTCAGGATACTTTGTGTAAGAACTTCTTGTAAAGAATTTTTGTATTCTTTTATTCATTCATTTTATTATGAAGTTGTAAGATTATTTATTCATGTGTTGTAAAGCTTACACTGTACTATACTTGTACATATTACATGTATAAAAGTACATATGTTCTGCTTATTCTTTTATGTTATGGGTTTTCTCATCATCAAAAAGGGGAAAATTGTTGGGATATTTCTGACTAGGTCTTGATGAGACAGTGTAATTTTAGTTAAGACTTTAGAGTACTCTTTTTCCACAATTTATAAGTGGATTATAGCTTGATAGGTTTATCTTTCTATATCTTGTTTTGTAAAGATACATATATCAGAAAGATAGAGAAAGCTGATCATAACAGGTTTCTGGATCATAAGAAGACGTGAAGATAGATTTTCTGTAAAAAGATCAGTAAGCTAAAGAAGAGATCAGGATCAGGAAGCTGGATCAGTAAGCAGATGAAACAGATAACAGGAAGAGAATCTGGAAGCTGACTGCAGGATTCTGGAACAGGTAGATGTTCAGAGTCAGGAAGTTGAAGCAGATCAGAAAGGAGACACAAGTCAGGAAGCTGACTGCAGGATTCTGGAACAGGTAGTTGTTCAGAGTGAGGAAGCTAAAGAAGATCAAAAAAGAGACACAGGTCAGAAAGCTGACTGCAGGATTCTGAAACAGGTAGTTGTTCAGAGTTAGGAAGCTGAAGCAGATCAGAAAGGAGATGCAGGTCAGGAAGTTAACTGCAGGTTTCTAGAATAGGAAGTTGTTCTGAAGCAGAAACCTGGCGCAAAACAGAAAGCGACTACTGCATCCTGAGCAGCAAGCTGTAAGTCTTTCTAACCTATTCAATTCAGTACGAGGAATATGCTGAAGATAGTACGAGGTTTGATTACTGTCAAAGTTACCAGTAGATAGAAGTTCGCAACAAGCCAATGAGGTGATGCCACCTAGATAGCGGCTCTGCAAAAGTACTGTAGCTGGAGTATGACGCCATTAATGCGGATCAGAGTAGGACATGCTCTATATCCCAAATCTTTCAAGATGCATTTAATGCGAAGATTTGAAGATCAATTTGAATTGCAACAAGGACAGTGCCTCTCTTCAACAGGCATTTTCCTATGGATATAAATAGAAGGTAAAGAGGATTGAGAAGACTATTGAACTACTGACTATTGCAAGCATTTTCTAAGCTCTTCATTTTCAAGCTATTCTCAAGCTATCCTAGTTCAGTCACTCAACCTTTTGAAGCAGTCTATTCAAGCAATCGAGCTTTCAAGTTCAAGACTGACTTCTTGTTGCACCAATTGAAGAAAAACCATATACTTTTAACTATTTGTTGTGTGCTAGGTTGTTTTAGTTTGGTGTCCTTAGTTGACAGGATTAGATCATTGCTAAGTGTTAGTCTTGTGTAGGCTTATAACTCTGTGTGAGTTTTGTGCTGTAACACCCCATTTTTCATAAAACTTGCATAGCATATTTTTATATAAATTTGCATTTTTTTTATATAAAATAATTTATAGCGTATGATCTTTTCGAGTTTAAGATGAATTTTACTTTTTATCATGAATGGATGAGCTAATGTCTCTTTAAGTCTAAAAGTCTTACAGGATATATAGCTATCCGAAGAGACCGAGTTCGATCGTGATGCACTCAACATGTACGAGTAAAAGAATGACCAAAAATAGATAAGTTACACACAAAAATGATTAAATGATTAATATAAGAAACATGGCTAATGTTTTTAATCATGCTTAAGTATTTTTTTATTTATTATCATGTGAATTGTGTGCAATAAAGTGTGTGATTTACATGGTGTATTAAATTAAATATATCTTCATTTATAATTATGTGACTTATGTGTTTAATTATAGTTAGGTAGATTTTTATTATATAGTTTATGAACAATGAAGTATGTGATTATTATGATGTGTTAAATTAAATATATTTTCAAACATACTTATGTGACTTATGTGATGGGCTAATTTGGACATAATTGTATGCATAATTGTCATGATTAAATTACTTATGCATGTCACATTAGATAGAGCTATACTCAATCCCCCATGCCCCCATCAAATCCACCTCAAGTTTCAATGCTACTAATCATCACACCTCTAGTGGATAAATACTACAAAAGATGATCTACATGTATAATATACATGCATTAAATTAGAATTGATATACTATATGCTACATATAAAAGGGGAGACTCCACATTTGAGCTCATTTCACTCCCCTCATTTTGAGCACATCTCTCTCTCTCTCTAGATAATTGCTCCTCCTTCTCTCTACTCTTTTCTTCTTCTCCAAATCATATTCCCTATCTTCAAACAAGCTGCCCAATTCAAGAAATGAGTGAAGAAACAAGATCATTCCAAGAGATCATGGAAAATTAAGCTCAAAGTACAATCTCCTTTCAAGCAAAGTTTCAAAGAACTCATAGTTTGTGCATTTAAGAGGTATTTTGGCTAAATCCTCACCACTCTTCTTCCTTAGAAGCGTGATTAAGTTCTAATTTTGAGTTGCATGTAAGATCTAAGTGATATTTCCTACAAATGTGATAAAATTGTTGGATACCTTGTTCTAAGTAGTGGATCTTCAAAAATATGTCTTTTAAGTGTTGATTGAGCAAATGCATGTTGGATTAAGCTTTGCATGTTTGATTTTTTTATCTAAACACATTGCATGTATGATCCAAGGGTGACTTTCTACTAATGTAAAGAAATTTGTTCAAAGTCTTGTTTTGTATGGTTGATCTTTAAAATATGTCACTTTTGGGAGTTGATTGTTCAATTGCATGTTGATTTAGCCCTTGCATATTTGATTATATTATCTAAGTTCATTGCATGTGTGATAAATTGAGTCAAGATGGTTTATTTAAGGTTGATAGTGTTATAAAAGTCGAATCTACATTTTAATTATGAAAATAGGTGAGTTTAATCAAGTTGTGAAAAATCTTTAGAAAGGGCAGTCCACTTTGTTGATTTTTATAAAATTGTATACTTGGAATTTTTCAAAACTATTTTGATATGTTATACTACATGAAGTGTTGAGTCTATGGTTAAAATTTGGTAATTTTTGGAGTAGTCTATGAATTATGATGAGTTTTCAAAGATAGTCCAATTCGAGTTGGAATCATGCAGTTTCAAACCTTAGAAAATTAATTTTATAAAATCGGTCCCTTATACTTTTTCAAAACTGTTTTATTATGTTTAAGTACAGGATGTTAAAAGTCTAAATTATTAATTTCAGAAGGTTTCAGTAAATATACAATTTACGGTGAATTTTATAACACAGACTGATTTTGGAGTATTTTCGAACAATTTTCGATTATCTTAAATAATTTATTAAAGCTTTTGTGATTTGAATTTATCCCTGATATTTTAGCATGGATAACTAAGGGTTGTTATGTAAATTTATGTTTATTTTTATGAATTTTGGATGATCGTCCAAATTATGAAAATTGTTGTGGTAAAGAGTGTCTTTTCTTCCTACATATTACTAACTTCAAGATCAAAAGTTTATCTATGATTTAAGAATGCAATTTGACCATATTTTGAAATTGATATTATGTGATTAAATGTGTGCTTACGTGTGAAGTGTTAAATAATTAAAGTCCTTAGCATATGAATTATAGTTTTATGAGTTAAGATGTAAAATACGTTTTTCTTTATTTTCTTTAAGGTACAATTGATGCTTGTTTGAAAGTATACTTTAAAATTCTCCTAAATCAATAATTATGTTTTTTGTGATATACATATGTTATATGTACGATAAGCATGATAGGTTAGATAAGTATAATACAATCGAAATGTAACATAAAGACTAAGAATTTATGAACGTATCGAGTGCAGTACGAGCGACCGGATACTTCAGGAGCTATCCTAGCTTACGAATCAACATCAAAAGTGGGTAACATTTATTTATGGTTATATTGATTAGAATAACTTGTATGCTGAGTACGAGTGTAAGATGCCTTGAAATGACACCTTCGGGTCTTCGGACCTTGGATGCCAGGTCTTCGGACCCTGGATGCCAGGCCTTCAAACCTTGGATGATGACGTAATTAGCATATTGGTTAATCTTTTTAGCGTAATAGTTAATAAGCATTATCCACTAAGATTTCTCAAATCTTATGTTGCTATGTTTAAACATTTTCAGGACCCCCTTACGACGAAGCGGTTGTGTAGCCAGCTGTATGGACCCCTCTCTAGAAGCATATATATTATATGTTTTTAATATATGTTAATATGTATGAAGTTAATATGCTTAATGCCTCTTTTGATACTTCTAATATCGACTTAAGTAAATTGTTTAGTCATTTTAAATATGTCAAGGTTTTTGATTTGCAAATGTGGGTAAGACACGAGTTAGTTTCTTACATGCTAAGCTTTTCGATTTAAAATAGAACGAAAAAAAAAAGGAATACTCGTGTTTAATAAAGTTTTTCGCTGAGTTTATTTACGAAAATTATTTAAAAAGAAAAATTATTATCCTTTTTATAAAATCATTTGAGCATATAAGGTTAAGGTAGTGCCTCAATCCTACAAAGATGGGTTGGGGTGCTACATGTACCCTGTGTGGGATAGTGCATAAGAATCCTTGGATTCTAGTAGGATAACTTGTTTGGAAGAGGTTTGTAAAGCAGTGTCTTGTAAATCAAACTGACCTAACGAAGTTCCTCCTTGTGAAGGAGTAGAATGGACGTAGAAGGATTACACCACCTTCGAACCACTATAAACCTTTGTGTGTTTACTGCTTTGATTACTTGTTGTATTACATTTTATATATATCTATCTTGCTGCATTTATCATAAGCATATTGCCAAAAGGATTGCATTAAAATCATACTTGTGAAAGAAAACTGTTTATCAAAAGAAACTCTATCTTTTGTTTATTCTGTTGCATACTGTGATACCGAGTCAGGAACATGAAACTGCTTATTGTCAGGTTTCTGAATTGAGTTAGGTTACTGCATTCACTGTTGAATCAGGAACCTATCACACATAAGTTTTAAAATCGATAGAGGTTCATTCCCCCCTAAACCTCTGACCACTTGGGACCAACATCTTATTTCTTTGAATCTTGTTTGCAGGAAGATTATAATTTGAGCTTAAATTCTATTCTTGCCTTGGAAGGATCTTGCTTCTTCACTCTATCTTGAAAATGAAAGCTTGTTTGAAGGTGAGGATGATTGTTTGATGGTGAGGAAGAAGGGTTTTGTGGTGAATAAAAATGGTAGAGAGAAAGAGGAGCAACTAGCCAGAGAGTGAGGAGTTTTTTTTTTTTTTCATTAATGTGGCTCAAAAGTGGTGTGCTCCCTTTTTATATGTAGCCCATAGCAGTGACAAACTCAATATTTCAATTAAGGGAGGCCCAATCATTCTCCATTTATTTCAAAGAAATTTTAATCCAAACACACATCAATAACAAAGTTTTCAAGTTGACTCTTAAGTTTATATAGAACCACTATAGAAAAAATTCGATGAATAATATTTTACAAGACTAAGTAGTTTTTTTTTCTTTTTGTATAAACAAATTGTAGCACAATTTGATTAGAATAACATAAATTGATTGTAGCATTTCAATTGCTTTTTGAATAATATATAATCTTTACAATGACAATTAACCTCAATTCTTTATTTTGAGAAGTAAAAATGGCATCTAATAACTTAAATAATACATACTAAATTTAATTTTATGTTAACTTTTACCAAAATTGTAAAGAACAAAACTGAGAGAAGGAGATGCTATTGCAAGAGAAGGGATAAACATTGGTATGGAAAGTGGA
This sequence comes from Scutellaria minor, assembly GCA_954870855.1. Classification (NCBI taxonomy): domain Eukaryota; kingdom Viridiplantae; phylum Streptophyta; class Magnoliopsida; order Lamiales; family Lamiaceae; genus Scutellaria; species Scutellaria minor. The sequence goes on from OX940729.1 coordinate 11,824,485, forward strand.
ATTTTACATTTTTTTTATTAAATTAAGAAATTACCAAAATATCCTTGGAGTTTTTTTCGAATTTCAGGGGCAGTGCCCCTTGGGCCCCACTTTAGTCTGTCCATGGCCCATAGTATACAAGTCTTGTATAAATACATGTAAAATACATGTAGATCACTCTAGAATAAAAGAAATTAAAAGGAATAATAACGGGCCGGTACACAGTAGAGATCTTTTAACCCCATAAAACCATAAAAAAAATAGTATTCTCTCCACTACACTGTATAAAAACGGTTGTTTTATATAACTTACATATTATCCAATCAAAATAATAAATGCCTATATTATATACCCAAAAAGAGGAAACAAAAATCTCTCTGATTTCATTCTCCAGAAAATTCATGATCTTACACTGATTCTATGAATCGTTTACTCCAATGGTGACTATTGCACCATCATCTCTCTGATTCTATGAATCCCACTTCTCCCAAAAAATCGCATTGAACCATACGCTCCAAAAAATTCTCTAAATTCAGTCACACATGTGATTTTGACGCCACAGATTATCAGGCTGGTAATGATGGCACCGAAATCAGTAAAGCCTAGAGCCGAAAATGGCAAAGCTACACGAGAAGATGAAATCCAACAACCGGAGAAACAAAAAAAAGGTAATTAAGTACTCGAATTTTGTTAATTTCTTAGGTTATAGCATTTTGATGAATTGTCGATTTTGTAAAGAACAACAGGGTTTCAATTTTTGCAATTAAATTTCCAAAAAAAATTCAAAACTTCAAAATGGGTTTAGTGTTAATTCGATGATCTGGCATAATAGTCATTGCGGTACACTAAGAATCCGTAGCCGGTTTAGAAATGGGTTTGGTGTTCATTTGCTTTTTTAGAATTTGTTGTTTTGAATTTTGAATGATTACATGATGATTAGATATGGGAAAATTTGTGGGCCTTATAATCTGAATGTGGTGTTGTTGGTGAAAGACGAGTAATTTGCTTAAATGATGCATATTAATTTGCCGTATAATGTAAATGTAGTTTTTGGTAATTTTGTGGAATAGTTGACCATGTAATTGTACCAGCTCGTTAATTATTTACTTTCGGTTCATTGTGTAAATCATGCTTTAAACATAAAAAAATTGGTTTTCCCGGTTCAATATATATGTATTCACGGCTCATCACCTATTTAAATCCGGTTCATTGTATAAATCATGTTTTGGGGTTATTTGTTAATGTAATTACTAGAACAATTTTATAATTTGCAAAAAGTAGTCGGCACATCAATCGTTTACTGTTGGTGCAGTACGCACTTCATATTTTTTTTGAACAAAATATAGTGTGCTTGAACTGAATCCATATATCTGTGTTGCCAGTTCTCTAATTATTTATCGGCTCATTATTTATTTACTTCCAGTTCATTGTGCAAATCATGCTTTGAACAGAAAAACTATTGTGCTTCCCACGGTTCCATAAATGTGTATTTACGGTTCATGAAAATTTTGTAAAAAAAAAGTAAAGATGCAATTTTCATGTTTTCAGGTGGGGGGCACAAACTAAAATACCCTACAGGTGTAATATACAATTGGTGGAGATGGATATCACATCATTACAGCTCCGAGAGGATCACAAACTTGAGCTCCAAAAAACACCCTTTTGGTTGTTCTTCCAAACAATCTTCAATGGAAAAATAGTCCTGGACAATTGCAAAAAGAGCGACGATAAAATAAGAGACATTGTCAAGTGCTACAACAAGACACAAGGATTTCATATTTGGTAGAGCACTAATAAAGCCTAATAAGGATGATGTCCGGCTGATTTTTGGTGTTAGGGGAGGCGATAAGGAAATTGTGATTGAAAAAATTAATTTTCAAGAGACAGAATTTCTGCGCCAGTGTTTTTCAGATAGAGCAACCGAAGAAGTGAGAAAGGATTTTCAGTTGGGAAGACAATATATATACTGTAACGCCCCAAAATCTTTTGGTCAAAATATCAGAGTTTTTCATTTTTGGGCGTTAAGAGAGAAAGGGGAAAGAGGCGTACATGATATAAAATAGAAGGAAAAAGAGGGGACAAGAAGAGATACTCTTAAACCATCGGATACAATCGATAAAAGAGAGTTTAAAACATTACGCAGCGGAAAAACATCAGGATCTCTTACAAAGATGAGAAATACAGTTAACATTTTACAAAATGTGGAACATCGTTTCAACATAGCTTTAAAAATAAAACCGGACAAAGGACACCGCCGATAGGGCACCCCTCTCTCTACGCGTCAAGATTCTCTTCTTCTCCTGTAGTGTGAGTACAGAATAGGGGTGAGTGCGTTGAATACACTCGTGGGGATACTTTCCAAGTTTTAACAGTTATTATTATACAGTTGCACAAATCAATCGTAAATATGTTCGGTAAATAAACACATCACATATAAGGCACATCATGTAATCGTTTCCTTAACGGACGACCTAGCCATTTCCCAGCCCATTCCCAACTAGCAGTGTATTCACGAACCACCCAATCCCTTCCTAGCGGTGTATTCACGAACCACCCGATCCATACCTATCGGTGTATTCACGGACCACCCGATCCATACCTATCGGTGTATTCACGGACCACCCGATCCATACTTATCGGTGTATTCACGGACCACCCGATCCATACCTATCGGTGTATTCACGGACCACCCGATCCATACTTATCGGTGTACTTACGGACCACCCTGTCCCTTCCCCACAATAAAACAATACGCACACAACATTCACAGTAAATAGGATTCAACAATAAGATTCAACATTTCATATATCAAATAGGGAAAACAGTAAACTCATTGAGTTTAGAAGTTACCCCCACATAACACATAGGATTCAATCATTTCGTATCATTTAAGAATCGTTTCACTAATCATAAATTCACGTAGCATCACAATTGAGGTTCATGTCATTAAGTACGGGTTCACATATCACGCGTTCGTTTATCATCGTTCATGCATTTATTAACAAAAACATAAAGCTTAAGGTTTAGAATGTACCCCCACCTCGTTCGGTGGTTACCACGTGATCAACGAGTACCGATGGATCAGATTTCACAAGCGAGTTCCAAAGGATCCGATATCACAAGGCTTAAATCAATAAGTAGCCTACACAAGTTATGACATTCCTTAGATCCTTAATAAATTATAAATAAAGTTGTAAAAGGTTCCGTCGGAAAACGGTCGTTAAATACGCGACGGATCGAACGATCTAAAGATTGGGATTTTGGAGACAAGGCTGAAAGTTCAATCCAAAGGGCTGAGATGATAGGAAATGAAATAAGGATCGCAACTCAAAAAGAATGAGCTCAATCGGAGTTGAAACGAGCTCGAACGAAGCGTTTTAAGATTTGGGGTTCCCGTCGTCGCGCCCGCGCGAACAGGCTACCTAAACGGGCTTCCAGCCGCCGCCGGCCGTCGAACCACCGGTCGCCGACCACACCCTCGGATTCCCCCCACTTCAGGCTACCAACTCCGACCAACGCCGGCCACGAAGGCGCCGCCTAACTCCGCCAAAACACCTGCAAAAACAGCCCGTCGCCCAGTTCCGACGGCGGCCTGCTCGCCCAGGCCACTTCCCGGCGTCGCCCGGCGCGGTGGCGCCGCCTTCTGCCTCCACCACCTACCTTGCCGGATACCTTGCACCTCCGGCTACCACCTAAGGCCGTCCATAGCCGGATTCCGGCCGTGAATAGTGCTCGAAACTTCGCCGCAAAACCCTTCGTCGTCACATTTTTCCCAAAACCAAACTTCAACCAAAAACCTCCGGCCGGCAACTTCCCGTCGCCGGCGACCACCCCCACACCTCCAGATCGCCGGCCGACGACTTCCAGTCGCCGGCAACCCTCCGATTCCGGCCACCACCACAACAACCACCCATATCTTCACTCACGTATACAAAGCATAAACACACACACATCAACAAGCCACCACAGCCCTTGGCCGGCGGCCACCTGCCGCCGGCGACTTTCCTCCACCACCTAGGACACCGGCCGGCGACTTCCCGTCGCTGGCCACCCTTCCGGAGCAGCCCAACACACACACACAGCAAGGTATACACATACGCACACACTACACACACACTCAAACCCCATGCAACCCTAACCCTTCCGGCCCGTTTCTAGCTCCGGCCGGCGACCACCAGTCACCAGCCACCACCTCCAACACATCACACACACTCCCAGCTGCTGTCCACAAGTTTTCCGGCGAGAGGAGAGAGAGGAAGAAGCTGTCGGGGAGAGAGAAGAGGGAGGGAAGAGAGAGAAAAGTTGGCCGGATCTTTGACCGGCGATTGCCGGAGAAGGAGAGATCCGTTCGGAAATCCGAGACCTTTTTCGTGACGGGCTTGACGAGAGCTTCAATCTAGAGTTTGAGTTTACCCAAAACGGAGAAGAAACGAGGTAGAAAGGAGGAGAGAGAAAACGGGTTTGGAGACCGTTTTTCGCCGTTTTCCGGCGAACAAGAAATCGGATTTGAAATCCGAGACCTATCCTAGATTCCTCTCGTCGAGATGAACGTCGTGTGCGAAAATCGTCCGATTCCGACAATGTTGGATTTTCCGGCCACCGGCCGGCGGCGGCGGTGGCCCGCCGAAGACAGAATCCCGAAAAAGGAGAGAGAGGAGAGAGGGACTTACTCGTTTTCATCGATTTCGGCTCGTTCGGCTCGTTCGGAGAAACGGTGAAAAACGAATCGGGAGAGCCTCTATGTATAGAATTCGGAAAATTACTATTCATCGAAAATATCTCCATCACTATTCATCCAAAATATCCCGTCACTATTCATCAGTTGATTTTTCAAAGTTACTATTCACGTAAATATCTTCCGGTTTTCCGGATCTTCCGATTTTACCCTTTCCATCGCCGTTCGAGCTACGGGTCTCCGATTGACCCCTAGTTTGTTTCTATCTTCTCGTCTTTCCAAGACGCATCTTATGGTATGAAAATATTCTATATACCATGTCCATGGAAATTATCTATCTAAGTCACGCGTTAAACACGTTTCTGAAACGCATGTAATAAATTTAAACAGTCAAAATAAACGCACCTACTCATTAAGTCATATGTTAAATATTTAATTAATCAATTATGCTCGTTTTGATCCGGGGCGCTACATATACCAAGCTTCTCGAAAAGGTAAAAAGCACAAGAGTTGAGGATGTGAGAAACGTAGCTAAGATGGTGACATTGCATCTGTTGTTAGGAATTTTCATTACAACCAAAAAACACATATATTCCATGGGCATATACATCCCTTGTTGATGACTTTGAAAATATTTGCTCATACAACTAGTGTGGGCATATATTGAATCTTTTGTTCGACAGCTTGGACACATCAAAGAATGAAAATGCTGATAGATGCTTACTACTGCTCCCGGTACGTACCTCTTCAGTCCATTACATTGGCATGGCTTTTATATTATGAACGCAACATAAATAAATATTGAATTTTTTAAAATTGTAGTATATGTTATGTGAGAGGACCAACTTGGTCAATCCATCTACCAACCACACCTTTCCTCGATTTCTAAAGTGGGATTTGCGGCAACTATATACAAAAATTCAAGGTGGTGACTTGAAGGAAATGGATATTAGAAATGTGAGTATATTATTCCAGTGTTTTGACATTCATAACTTTTGGTTCCCTTTTGTTGTAATAACACTTGTATATCAGGAAAAAATGATGAGAGTTTGTTTTGCTGTAAAATCTAGTTTGGTTGATATATCTTTGTTTTTCGGTTTATAGAAATTGAGCAGTCGGTACAGGGGAAAATAGTGAGGTGTTAATAGTTAACATGCTTTGAAATAATTGGTGCAGGACGTCGTGAAATTTCTTAATGCCACCGAAGAAGAAAAGAGGTTGTTAATAGATCATGGACCTGGACAATCATTGCAACCTCCACTCCTTGCAATCCAGCAAACGGAAGCCATATCGAGTGATAGTGCACAAGCAGCCAACAACATTATACTAATGAGTATTGCGGATGAACAAGTTATGGGCATGCAAACATCGGGGGACATTTGTGAGAACCAGATTGATAATGAAGAGACAGGGGGCTTGGATATTGTTTCACAATTCATGAAAACCAATGATTTTATTAGAGCCAGGGCCACATAGACTGAATTCAAATGAAAAATCTGATCCAGAATCAAGCCCCCTTGTTGATGTCGGCATTGACCTAGACGATGAACCGTGTAACAATCTGACTCAAGGGTTCCATGATCCAATGGAAGTGCTGGCGACAACACTAACGCCTATAGTATTGGAATCAACCTTAATTGGTACAGGAGAGGAGCATGAACTTCGAATAACTGAACTTACAGGGGAAAATGCCAGATTGCAACAAAGAGTATCTTGGCTGGAATCAGAAAAGGAAAAATTAATTCGCAAAAAGATTGAAGCCGAAAGTGAAATAAAGAAACTGCAAAAAGAACTTGATGAAGAAAAGGAAAAGACACAACTAACTATGATACAAGTACTTGAATCAACAAATTCCGAACTTCTTGATCAAGTGGCCATGAGAATTGCTGAAATTAAATCCCTTCAAAAGATAATAGATCAGGCTGAAGAGGACAAGTGTCACTTGCAAATGGCAAATGGAGAGTTGAGGAATGACAATGCCAAGAAATTAGAAAAATCAAGGCTACCATTGATTCTCCTGATAAAAATATACAGGGAGAAGGAAATAGAAAAAGTGGAAAACATCAAAACCTTGTAGAACCATCAAGTACTGTTGCGCAAAGAGTAAGAGCCAGAACAGGAAGAAAGCACAAGGAACCTTGCGACTCGATTGATCCACCTACAAAGAAACAAAAAACAAATTGGAGTAGTCATCGAATATTTCAATTAGCAACCTCAAAGAAGCCAGTTAAGCTGTTGGAAACCATCTACAAATCAAAGCTACGGATACTTTTTGATAAAACTGGATATGAGTAAGTTCATTGAACTCATCACTTAAATTGTGTCTGTAATTATCCTTTCGTTTTGTATTTATAAAATCAATTTCAGCTGTGATTCATAACAAATAGTGATCCGGTTCAATACCATATTGAATCCAGTTCATGAAAAAAATTGGTCCGGTGCATTTTGTGTTTATAAAATAAATTTCAACCGCGGTTCATGACAAATAGTGATTTGGTTCAATACTATATTGAATCCGGTTCATGAAAATAATTGGTCCGGTTCATTACAATAATTTTTTGCTAAAAAGAATTTATTCTTTGTAACAACAGCACACCAATATGGAAATGCATGGATACCTACAAGAGGCTAATTTTAAGCGATGCAAAGCTTATTTTAGAAAATTATGGATTGGAATGCCAGGTACGTTTGATTTGTGTTTTTTCAATATTTTGCAAAAATCACGGGTGTGTTGTCAATTATAATGATAAAGCTATATCCGCTTGCAGCATATTAATGCATGGGTAGAAGTAGTTCAGAGGAAGGCTGAAGCACAAAAGAAAAAATAAAAAGCAACCGTGTTTCATAGCGAGAGCTTGGTAAAACATTGATTTATCTATTTTTGGTTTAAGATTACAGTATAAATAACAAATATATTTTAGATAACCAGTAGTTTATAACATGAAATAGAGTTATGTTGCACGACATACTATTGTCCCTGAATTTGCAACATTACAAGTAATAGAGATCAAGAAAAAGTTGGAGGAAGCATTGCATTTCGAATTCTTATTATTTCCAATAAACACAAGTGATGAAGAAGACACCTTGAAAGGGGAACTTGATCATTGGACGCTACTCGTATATGAGCAAAAGGATAGAAAGTGGACTTTTTTCAACTCCGCGAGACCTCCAAAAGGAAATAAGGATATGCACCTTGAACGTGCCAAAAATCTGGTACAATACTACAATACTTCAATATATATATATTTGCATATATAATTATACTGAATACATGTATCGTAAAATATATTCACTGAATTGTAACAGGTGGAATTTGTGGAGCACGAAATAAAGAAGAACCTCGAAGCTAACTTATGGAATTTTGGCACACCAGTCAGTCAGATGGATTTTAAGTGTGAAATTGCACCATATGAAACTCCACCGCAACAGAAAAAGGGGACAAGGGATTGTGGCATCATCGTTTGCTGGCTTATTGAGACATTCATTATGAGCAAGCCAATACCGTGCGTCATAACAAATAGAGAGGCACATGCATATAGGGCCAAAATGATAAAGTGGATACTCCAAGATAGATTATCAGTATAGATGGAAACTTTCATATGATAAATTACCTTACAAATAGTATTTTGAAAACACTTGTGGTCATTGGGATTGAATAGTATTATGAAAACACTTGTGTTCTGTGAATTGCTTTCATTTAAATTTAGATATGTGAATTGCTTTCATTTAAATTAGATTAAATGTGATTTTGTTTGATGATTTTTCCTTTTTGCTTAAATATTTTTACCTAGTAATTTGTTGATATTGGATGGGTTGTGTGAGAAAAATTTAATTGCTCTTTTAGATCATCTGGCTCATGGAAAATATTGTGTCGGTTCCCAAATTTGGATGTAATAGTAAATTAAGGGGTACTCCGGTTCATTATAGAATAATATCAGGTACACTACAAAGAATAATAACGGGCCGGTACATTATAGAATATCCGGTTCATTGTAGAATAATATCTGGTACACTACAAATTTAGAGAGAATTTTTCTAACCAAGCTCAAGGGGATTATCTGACGCCATACAAAGATTTCTAAAGTCTGCGAACCTTGTTTGCACCAACGCCATTCCTGAGTCTATTGGTTGGAAGTGAATTTTTTGTCCTTAGTTGGAAGTGTAAAGGCATTCCTGAGTTTATTGACTATTCCCTAATCCTGCATTCAGTATAGTTCAAACTAGAAAGAGCTACAGTTGAAATTTCTAGGAACATTCATTCCCTCCTATATTCTTAATTAGTTGCTGCCCTCATTCTTTAAATTTGTAGACTTATCCAAGTAGTACTTGTACTGTTCGCTTCCTTGATTAGTTTTATATTTGTTTGTTTTGATGCTAATTGTTAACGATCTTCATTTCAATATTAACATACTTTTTATAGACTTTTCTGCTCTACTCTTCTGAGCATACCAACCAACTTGGTGATTCTATTAAAGATTTTGTACTTGTTTACTACTTATTAGTCTGTAATTTTTTTAATATTGTAGGATTACGTAGGCAACAAAAGATTGGAACTATCTGGGCAAATGTTATCACTTCTTTTTGAGATAATTCTGTTGTTACACTTCCAAAAAAATTGAGTCTGCAACCACACCGCAAAAAGTGTAAAAAATATATAATAAACATGGTACATAAAGTAGATATCAATGGTTCATTGCATCAACTAAATTTTGGAGAGAAAAATTCATAACAAAATAAATATACAATGTGAAACAACAGACACAATTAAACTAAAAGATGGTTGCAACATGTGATAGAAAAACAAAGTATGTAAACAAATAGTACTTAAACCTTGAAAACAAATATCTAAGAAATATGAAACAACAATAAAAAAATCTAATCAATGAATATCTCCGCCGCTAACAGCTCCCCTGCAACTCTTCCTGTTGTGATGGCCTAACTTGTGACAACGACCACACATAATCAAGCATGATTCTTCTCCATTCGATTTGATTCTCTGCTTCTTGGTCTCCCAGACAACCTCTTCATTGTCGGTGGCACAATACGCTGATTGTTGCCCATTGCTAAAACCTCAAATCTTCCAGTGGTCGGGATAGGTAATATTGCACCATCATAACAGCGACGATAGGTGCTAACATGGAAATACGATTCAACGACATTATCAACACCGAGATTGGGAGACCTCCGAAAAACAGCGACAACATGAGCACATGAAAACCCATCCACCTGCTACTGATGACAAGAGCATATCCTGTAGCGCCCCGGATCAAAACGAGCATAATTTATTAATTAAATATTTTAACATACGACTTGATAATTACGTGCGTATATTTTGACTGTCTAATTAATTATGTGCGTTTCAGATACGTGTTTAACGCATGACTTAGATGGATAATTTCCATGGACATGGTGTATAGAATATTTTTATACCATAAGATGCGTCTTGGAAAGACAAGAAAATAAAAACGAACTAGGGGTCAATCGGAGACCCGTAGCTCGAACGGTGACGGAAAGGGCAAAACCTGAAGTTTCGGAAAATCGGAAGATATTTACAGTGAATGGAAATGAAGATATTTACGTGAATAGTAATTTGGAAAAGTCAACTGATGAATAGTAATGGAGATATTTTGGATGAATAGTGATCCGGATATTTTCGGTGAATAGTAATTTCCGGATTTCTATAAATAAAGGTGATTTCGATTCAAAAATCACCGTTTCTTCGATCGAGCCGAACCCGACGAAAACACGTAGGTCCTTCCTCGTCTTTTCATTTCTGATATTATGGGTTCCGGTGCGCCGCCGCCGGCCGGTCGCCGGAAAATTTCAATGTTGTCGGAATCTGACGATTTTCGCACACAACGTTCATCTCGACGAGACGAATCTAGGATAGGTCTCGGAATTCAAATCTGATTTCTCGTTCGCCGGAAAACGATGAAAAACAGCTTTGAAACCCTAAACCTAACCATTGCACCACTCTTTCTCTTTCCTCTGTTCTTTCTCTCTCCACCGCGCCGGAGAAGCTGCCGGAGGTTGCCGGAGGTCGTGGCCAGACGCTGGAGTGCCGGTGCCGCCGTGGGTGGCGGCGCCGGAGATGGACCGTGGGTGTATATATATGTATGCATGCATGTGTGTGTGTTTCATGGTGTGTTGGTGTGTGTTGATGTCCATGTTGTTGGAGGCGGCGCCGGGGGACGCCGCCGTGAGGAAATGAACGGCCGGCGACGGGATGTCACCGGCGAGGTGGAGGAGGAGGTAGCCGGCCAAGAGAGGCAGTGGGTGGGTGTGTGTAAACACACCTCACGTTGTGTGTGTATGTGTGCTATGTATGCGTGTGTGCAGAGACGGACTTATGCACCCCAAGGGGGGGCACGTGCCCCCACAACTTTTTTAAATTTTTTTACTACTATATATAATATATGCACGTACCCCCAACTCCCCTTTCTCTAATTCTCTATTTTGCCTCCATCAAACTTCGTGAAGAAGATTCCAGTATGATGAGAAACCCCCAACTCCACTTTCTCTAATTCTCTATTCTGCCTCCATCAAACATCGTGAAGAATATTCCACCATGATCAGAATTAAATTTATACATCCCAAGGTAATACATCATTAATTATATATTGAATTTTGTTATTGATTAACTTAGTTTGATTTTCAATTTTTTATGGTTTGAAAAATAGATATGCCCAATTATTAGGATTTTAGGGTTATTTTTTTAAAAGATTTTTATGTGTATTATTTTGTAGCTAGAAAGTATAATTAATATGATTTCAATTTATTTCAGGAGCATTAAATCGTGGTGAGTTTGAACTTATGATATATTTATATCATTAGTGATTTTTGAGGATTTGAGCTATGGAAAGATTTTATAAAAGAGCATTAGAACCACCATTTGTTATTGGAAAAAATGATGATAGTGCAAAATTAAGTAGGGACGATGTAGACACAAAAGACCTTCCTACAGATCCGGGGTTAAGAATTCATATTTTGGATTATAATCCAAATATTAGAGATGAAGTTCGAAGGGCATACATATTGAGGGGTCCTTGTCAACCCTTGAAGCATAATTTTCCTTTCACAATCTTTGGAAAAAAATCAAGGCGTTTCAATTCTAATTGGTTTTCTGAATATGCAAATTGGTTGGAGTATAGTATATCCAAAGATGCCATATTTTGCCTTTGTTGTTATCTCTTTAAATCAAAACCTGGAGAACAAGCACATGGCGACTTTTTTGGTTAAGGGTTTAGGAATTGGAAAAAATGAGAAAGACTAAAAGAACATGTCGGAGGTCCTAATAGTGCTCATAACAAAGCTTGGGCTCAGTGTGAAGCTTTGAAAAATCAGAAACAACATATACAATATGCATTTGAAAAGTAGACTGATCAAAATAGAAGAGATTATCGAATGAGGTTAAATGCATCAGTTGACTGTGTTCGATTTCTTTTACGTCAAGGGCTTGCATTCCGTGGTGATGATGAATCAAAGACTTCAATTAATCAAGGTAATTTTCTTGAGCTTTTGAAGTTTTATGCTGATTACAATGATGATATTAAATATGTTATACAAGGTGCTCCTGAAAATCTCAAATTGACAGCACCTAGTATTCAAAAGGATATTGTGAATGCTATTGCGGTAAAAACTATTAATATCATCATGGAAGAGATAGGAGGTGCACTGTTTTCAATTCTAGTTGATGAATCTCGTGATATTTCAATGAAGGAGCAGATGGCAATTGTACTACGTTTTGTGAATAAGGATGGTTGTATAGTTGAAAGATTTGTCGGTATTGAACATGTTACTAGCACCACTGCTCTTGCACTTAAAGAAGCAGTTGATTGCTTCTTTTCTAGACATAACTTGAGCATTTCGAGGGTGCGAGGTCAAGGTTATGATGGATCTAGCAATATGCAGGGGGGGTTTAATGGTTTAAAAGCTCTTATTTTGAAGGAGAATCCATGTGCCTTTTACATTCATTGTTTTGCTCACCAACTTCAACTTGCTCTTGTAGCTGTTGCAAAAAAACACATTCTAGTCTCTACACTATTCTTTTCAGTTACTAGTGTGGTAAATGTTGTTGGAGCTTCTTCCAAAAGGTGTGACATTCTTCATAAACAAGAAGCTGAGAAAATTTTTAGTGCTCTCAACAATGGTGATCTTTCAAGTGGAAAAGGTTTAAATCAAGAAACAACACTCAAAAGGCCAGGTGATACACGATGGAGCTCTCATTATGATACTTTGATTAGTTTGATCACTTTGTTTTCTTCTACAATCAATGTTCTTGAGATAATTGTGGAGGACGGGATAAGTTCTGAGCAAAAGAGTGAGGCGAATAATTTAGTGGGATTGATGCAGTCATTTGATTTTATTTTTACCTTATATTTGATGAAAGCCAACTTAGGAATTACAAATGAATTGTCAAAGGCATTACAAATGAAAGATCAAGACATTGTCAATGCTATGGCTCTAGTGAAAATAGCCAAGAAACGACTACAAATAATGAGGGATGAAGGATGGGATTCTTTTTATGATCAAGTTTCTTTCTTTTGTAAGAAAGAAAATATTGATGTTCCGAATATGAGTGATAAATTTGTAGCTCGATGCAGATCAAGGCGTAAAGCTCCTGAAGTTACAAATCTTCATCATTATCAATTTGACGTGTTCTGTTCTATCATAGATATGCAGCTCATGGAGTTAAATGATTGTTTCAATGAGGCAAATACAGAATTGTTACTTTGTGTTCTACTGATGTGTTTAGAAGACTAAAAGGTATTGGAGCTCTTGCACAAAAGATGGTAGAAACGAAAAAGCACGAGGTATATCTTTTGGTTTATTTGCTTATAACACTTGCTTTAATTCTTCCGGTTGCCACTGCTACAGTTGAAAGGGTATTTTCTGCAATGAATATCGTAAAGAATCGTCTACGCAATCGGATGGGAGATCAATGGATGAATGATAGTTTGATTGTATACATTGAAAAAGAGGTTTTTGATAGTGTTGATAATGAGTCAATAATGCAAATATTTCAGTCAATGAAATCTCGTAGGTTTCAATTGTAATAGACTTGGATTGTTATGTATTAAAAAATTTCTTCACGTATTTTATATTTTAGTTATTTTGTGCCCCCCAAATTAAAAGAGTCTGGATCCGTCCCTGCGTGTGTGTGAGCGTGGACGGCGGTGGTGGTGGCCGGCGACTGGGGGTCGCCGGCCAAGGTCTGAGTGGACGGCGGTGGTCGCCGGCGGCAGGTGGCCGCTGGCCGAAGAGGAATCAGTGTGTGTGTGTATAACACGTATGTGTGTGTGTGTTATGCAAGTAGGTGTAGAGGCTGTGTACATGGCTGGGGTTGGTTGGGAAAGGTGGCCGGCGACTCCCCGTCGCCGGCGGAGGGGCTGGGAGTGGTCGCCGGCGACTCCAGTCGCCGGCGACTCCAGTCGCCGGCCGGAGCTTTTGGATAGGTGTTGGTTTTCCGGAAAAACTGGGCTTCGAAGGATTTTGCGGCGTAATTTCCAGGCACTATTCATGCCGGAATCCGGTGATGGACGGCCGGAGGTGGTAGCCGGTGGTGCGAGGTATCCGGCGAGGTAGGTGGTGGTGGCTGGAGGCAGTGCCGCCGCGCCGGGAGACGCCGGGAAGTGGCCTGCTCGAGCAGGCCACCGTCGGGTAACCTGGGCAGAGACTGGCCGAGAAAACTCGACCAGCCGGGTTGAGCTGCGCTCAGCTGCCGAGAAAACTCGACAGCCGTCGGGTGTCGGGTAGCCGGCGCGCACCGTGCGCACCCGTCGGGTGCCGACGCGCACCCGACGTCGTGTTTTCGATCCGAACCTCGTTTTCATTCCGTCGTTCATCCATATCGAGTCGTCGATGATGAGACGTTGTTGATCGAGGTCCGTGGGCCCGGTCAAAGTCAACCCTTTGACCAAAATTACCATTTTACCCCTAAACTTAAAATGCTCCGTTTGAGCTCGTTTTAACTCCGATTGAGCTCATTCTTTTTGCGTTGCGATCCTTATTTCATTTCCTATCATCTCAGCCCTTTGGACTTGACTTTCAGCCTTGTCTCCAAAATCCCAATCTTTAGATCGCTCGATCCGTCGCGTATTTAACGACTGTTTTCCGACGGCACCTTTTACAGCTTTAATTATAATTTATTTAGGATTTAAGGAACGTCATAACATGTGTAGGCTACTTATTGGGCTGAGCTTTGAGTTGAGCTTTGAGGTTTCAGGGTTATCAGACTTACTATTCTAGCTACTCACGTGGTTACCACTATACGAGGTGGGGGTACATTCTAATCTCTTATCTGTTTACTGTTTTCCCTATATATGCATGATTGAGGAATACTAAGTGTTGTGTTTATACTTGCTATGCCATGATATAACTGTGGAGGGACAGAGGTCCTCCGATCATGCATTCTGTTCGTCCCCTACTATTATTCTACTACTCTGTTGAGGTGTCGTGAGCCTCTTGAAATGCACTAACGGTGAGATACAGTTATATAGGGTAAGACAGGGGAATCCCGCACCTATTCGTCCCTTGCCATTTCTAATATCTGTTTTGCTTTTATGTGCTGTGGCAATGTGATTGTAGATTATCTTCGGTATTTATTTTCTGTTGAGTCACAAGAGGCGGATTTTATCCCCACGAGTGTATTCCACACACTCACCCCCTTAATCTGTACTCACACTACAGGCGATGATGTGCATGGGGAACCCTAGGAGGAGAGAGGAAGTACTGTATCTGGTTTTGTTGTAATGAGACGAGGTCTCTTAAACATTTTCAAACTATGTTTTGGTTAAGCTCATGTTTTGTAATATTTTGGTACATGTAAGGATGTGAGATCCTGATGAGTTTCCGCTGCATATGATGTTTTATATCGGTAGTGAGACCGATTGCTAACGGCAGAGGCCGTATGTTTATAAATGAGAGATTCACTTCGTCTCTTACCTCTTTCTTCTGTTGTCCCTTACTTATTTTTTTCTGTTGACATGCGTCCCTTGCTTATTCTATCTTCATGCCCAGTGTTTAAAACTCTGATAAAATATGAAAAGATTTTGGGGCGTGACATATCCGCCTCCCCAAATCAACTTGAACAGATGGCTCAGAAAACACTTCAAAACGCATCCCACCCGCCACACAACTCTTCACATCCCAGCGAGCACCAACTGCCAAATGTTTCTCCCATATATCTACATACTCCTTAGTCAAAAGGGAATTCCACTTCTCCGCTTTACTCCTACGTATCACAAACCAATCCATGAACATTATGCGAATTGAATCAACCATATGAGTAATTGGCAGCCCACGAGCTCCTTTAATGGCCTTATTGAATGACTCAGTAGCACTTGAAGTCATATCACCATATCTAGTAACCGGTGAGTGAGATAATGCCCATCTCTCAGGGGGGATTTCCTGTAAAAATTGACGAACAATAGGCCCACCCTCACCTTTTAAGGTTTCAAAAACTTCATTAAATAACCTAACAGTTGGTGCCCTTGCACACTTTAACAGTAAAAAAGACAATCTATCACGCTGTTTCGAAGAAAATCTTTTAGTTTCAAGCCTATCTAAAAGATTCCATTTCAAATGTTGCAAGCAAAAGAAATGTTTTGCTTTATCGAATATCTTTGGCAATGCCTTCATCAAAAATTACTTCACGATCCAAAACTCCACGAAGTCGAGTAAGGAACCAATGCCAATTATCATGATTTTCAACGATTACAACTGCGAATGCTAAAGGGAAAAGTTCTGCAAGAAGGAAAAAAAATCATAAAAAACAAAACAAGAGATTAGTAACTATGTCACCATTAGACTAAAAAAACAAAAAAAAAAGTAATGAAAGTACATACATCAATTTTCTCCCAGTTTAGCTTATGAAATTAGGTAAAAAATGACAACATTAAATCATGATCCGGCGCACCATTAAGCATGAGCCGGTTCAGCTTGTGAAATTATGAAAAGAAAATGATAACATTAAAAATCTTAACCCGACACACCAATGAGCATGATCCGGTTCAGTCATTGTACTTAAATAAACATGTACTTGGCTACAAAAAGGGAAGTACAAATCTGTTACACAATGCATGGTCATTTGGCGCAGAGAAAAAAATGGAAATTTCATATCAGAAAAGGCAAAAAAAAAAAGATAAATAAATAAATGACAAGAAATAAAGTTATACCATTGTTACCATCCTTTCCGGTGGCAGCCAAAAGAGTTCCTTTTACTCTGGATTTCAGAAATGTTCCATCTATAAATAGCATTGGGCGACAAAACTTAAATCCTTCGATACATGCTCCAAATGAAACAAAAAATCTACAAAATTCATCATTATCGGGCAAAACTTCGATATCCTCATGGCTACCAGGATTGGTCTTTCTAATCGCTTCTAGGTACCACGACAATTCTTGAAAAGATTCATTGTAGTTCCCAAATATCAAATCCTGAGATTTCTCCACACTTCTCCATGCAACACTATAATTAATTTTCATGTCATAAGAATTGAGCAGTAAGTCTTTCAAATCTCCTGGAGAAAATGTTGGCCTGATTCGAACATTATCAAGAACAATTTCAGACAACAAACGACAGCCAATCCTCTTGGTCTTGTTCTTCAATAAGGATACACAACAGGTGTGGACATTATTCCACTTATTTATATAAAAGCACTCATCAGCCATTGACACAGATCCATTGATGAACCATCCACAACCCTCCTTGAACTTATTCGAGCAGACAACATTCACTCACCTCCCGTCGTTTCTCATGTACTTAAATTCAAAACCTAACTTAGTGGTGTATTTGACTAATTGCGATATATACTCGGCCATGCCTCTGAGAAACTTCTGACCAACACCCGTAATAAGAGACGACCATGAATCAGACAACAAGACTTTTTTCTTCGGCAACGGACAAATATCAAAACCTATAAGATCTGATTCACGATCAGCGTGCTGACTTAATATAGTCAAATGATCATTATTATGATTAGTTAAACTAGAGATGAACAAATCTTCTCTCCGAAGCTCATGAACAACTTCCGTTTCACGTGTTATAGATTGTGAACCGTTGCAAGTATTTATATGAACCTCTGCTACATTCACATTAATCATCCTCAAACCGAGCATCTCACCCACCAACAACATGTTTCTCAAATCTAAGTCATTTTTTAAACAACATTTATGGTGACCTTCAATAGAATATTAAAAGGCAACGTCACCACAATTAACATTACTCCAATTATTACAAAAAACTTCAATTAAACTGGTAAAAGAAAAACCTGGAACAACATTCAGAACAAGAGTCTCTTCTTTGAAATTCACCATTAAAATGCAGCTGCGTTCCATTACACCAGTCTGAATTTGTAATTCGTGAATATGATCGGGAAAAAACTGGAAATTGAAGGGGGGAAATGAATTATTTCATTGAGATGTAAAAAAGCAGAAAACTAATTAAGAAGGATATTTTGAAGACTGATATTTTATATGATCATCTGATGATCACGTAAATGATGAAAAAAAAGGAATATAACTGACATGGAGATATATATGGAATGTAAATTATAATAAAAATATAATTTGACCGTCTATGTACTTAAGAGAAACAAAGATTTTTGGGGTGATTTAAGGGGTTAAAAGTTATGTAAAGTGCACTTGGGCATAATAATCTAAAGATTTTTGGAGTAATTTAAGGGGTTAAAAGTTATGTAAAGTGCACTTGGGCATAATAATCTAAAATTAAAATGTACAATAATTTAGTGGTATTGAAAGTTGTGGTTAACTAAATGAGGTATGGGAGGTTGAGTGTTACTAGTTTATCTAATGTGACATAAATAACTTATGATTATGATAGTATAATTGTTTTTGATGTAATTGTGACACAATGTTCAATTCATGTAAAATTAATCAAATAGGTGTTACACAAATCAGATGAAATATAAATTGTAAGAGTTTATTATTAAAATTGCCCAGTAAATTAGATGGTCTGGCAATTTAAGACTTTAAATTTTCGATTTAACAGTTTAGTAATTTAACTTTTCGAGTTTAACGAATTTTGCCCAATTTTAATTCGAACGGTCTAATTGGGCTGAAGTCATATGTATAAACGCACGTGATGCCCTATTTTTTTTGGCTATTCGGCCCAAATTCCTAATCTGGATTAAAATTTCTAATTTTGTTCATTTTTTGTATTAAAAAATTAAAAAAAATGGAAAAATATTTCATAAAAAAAATAAAAAAATTGGAAAACTAGCGACAACCTTTGTCTTCTTCTTCCTTCTATGTCGTCGTTGCCGCCGACAGACCACCGCACTTACCATCAAACCTCTATCACGACCCTCGTTCACCAAAACATCAACAATTACTAACTTGTAGCTAATTATCAAATTAGGTTTTAAGTTTTCAAAATGTTTTCAACCCACCATTGCTCAGCAGCGCAGCTGCCGCATGTAACAAGAAGAGAGAAAGAGTTTATCCTCCATTATTTTTTTGAGTTTTTGGACGTTTGCAGAGAATTGGTAAGATAGGGGAAGAGGTCGCTACCAATTTCTTTCTTTTCTTTTCTTTTGATTTATCTTTATTTTTTTAATATTTTTGTATTTATTTTAATGTTATTTCTTTAGTCCATATCAAGTTCAACTGTTTCATGATTAAATGATTGTCCACTTATACAAGCATGTCCAACATAAGTGTAAACTGATAGCAAAATCAGCAAATTGGACTGAATATACCGAAATTAAGGAATCATTTGTGATTCAAGTGCGATTTTGGCCCAGTTAGGAGTTGGAGTTGAAATTGAGAAAAATTTGTAAAGCTCGAAAAGTTAAAATCCTAAATTGTCAATTTGAAAATTTAAAAGTACTAAATTGTCAAATCACCTAATTTACCAGGCAATTTGGATAATAAACTCAAAATTATAATTGACATGACATGACTTGAAATTTTTAAATTAGAGTACAGGTAATATTTTGATCACTAATTATACATAGAGGTGTGTTCAAATACATCATCTTATAAGTCTCTCATAATTTATTGCACATAAAATTATGTAATAAAAATCTCTTTAACTATAATTGAACACATTACTTGTATTTATACTTACCAAAATTTTTTTATGTAACTTATATATTTTTGTTCGTTTTGTTACTACATATATAAGGTTATATTATTTTAACCAATAGTAAAATATTTGATTAAAATGAAAATTCATTTAAATGTTGTGATTTTTCCAACAATTAATCCTATATTTTAACAACAATCTAATTATATATTACATGCATTACTTTTGCTAGTGTAAGTAAATCTATAGATTTATATTTTAGCCAAAAAAAAAATGAAAGAGGATTTTGTAGGTGTATATATTATAATATTAAAGAAATAATTGTATTAATGAGAAAAAAATTTGATTAGTTTAGTAGTACTGCATATATAGTTGGCGACAACTAGCAGTTGTTGGGTTCTTAAATTTTTGTAATTAATTTCAGTGATATATTATTGATTAATGCAATTTTTAGATGAAGATGTGATGATTTATTAGCTAGTTTGAGGATTCAGATCCTCTACTAAGGGCTTGTTTGGTTCTCCGGATGAGTTTGTTAGGATTGTTTGATTTGGGATTATTTTACTATTCACTTTGACTTTTTGAAAAGTTATTTGTTTGTTTGGTTTAAGGGTTTAAGGATGAATTTGAGATTAATATGTTGTTTGGTTTAAAGTATTATGCACATTCAAATAGGATTTCCAGATATATTTTGTTGTTTGCTTTATTGGTTAATATTGATTATGTATTATTTGACCATTATACCCTTGTAAAAT
This sequence comes from Scutellaria minor, assembly GCA_954870855.1. Lineage (NCBI taxonomy): Eukaryota > Viridiplantae > Streptophyta > Magnoliopsida > Lamiales > Lamiaceae > Scutellaria > Scutellaria minor. The sequence continues at coordinate 11,844,943 of OX940729.1, forward strand.
CAATTCAAGGAAATAGTGAAACTGAACTAATTTAAAACCCAATTAAAAGAAATCCACAAAACAAGTCCAATAAACAAGAAATTGACTTACAGCCCCTGAACCAAGCTCGATTGGGGGAAATGAAAATGGAAGGAGAGAACGCATACGAATGCTTCTAGGAAGATTAACCTCTCTACTCAACTCAACATATTGTTATAAATTTCAAAGCTTTCCCGTGTTGTTCAAAATTCATGGGAATCGACACGAGAATATCGGCCGGAATGTTGTGAAAATGATCACCATCTTGGGTGGGTTTAATCGAACCACGAGAAGCTAGCCAACGGATATGGAAAACAGGTATGCTCACCTGTCAATTGATTGAAAACTGCGGTTGTTTGAAATGCGGTTGTTCGGAATTTTGCGAATGAAAAGTGGCTTTGTTATTGTAGATAGACTATTGTCTGCACTCTTGCAATATTACCGGACTTGTGTACGCGATCGAAATGGTGTTTTTTTATAGGCATTTAGATTTATTCGAATGTGGTTTTGTTTTGAACAAGGTTAAAGAGGTTCATTTCAGTTGATTTATTTTGTTTGTGTTGAGTTGAATAACTATATAAATTGTTAGATTAATCCATCAATATCATCGGTGACGATTGTAGTTCGAGTTCATTTCGGTCGGGAGGTCATTGGCAGCGAAACAAACCAACCAAGACCGAGACGTGTTGTCGACATTCGATCCCTCTATATATCCAAACTTCCGGCACCAAGAAGAACCCAATGCGTCGTTTTATGCCGTGTCCTTTTTGAGGGGTATGAAAGCCCACAAACTTCCAATGCCTTATCCCGCATGTGTGTATGTATGCTTGGGTTTCAATAATACACAATGAATATTCATTTTACGTGTTTGTTTCATATGTTCTAGGATGAAAGTTGTGGTTACTTTGTTGCGAGCCTCAACTCGAAGGATGTGCTCGAGAAGTGGCCATCCAATGCATTGAAAAGATTGATCGGTGGAAGTCTGAAGTTGTCTTGGCAAGGAAGGGCGAACAAAAATGGAGGAAGAACTTCAAAGTTGTCGCATATGTGGGGATATCTTTGCTCATGGTGCTTGTTTGTGTTATCCGGATGGGAAAGAGTCATGAGAAAGTTTGTTCTGTTGTGAGATACGACACCATGTTGGGCGACTAAGTAGGTTAGTTTTGGGCAATTTCACTGAGGAAATAGATGTACTATGGGATGACTTTTTTGTCAATCAAGTGTTGTAACATGAAGTTAGTGTATTACTTAAAATTAATTTGGATCACATTGAACTATGCTTGGTTCTGTTTGTAGCTATCTCTATTTGTGTATTTTGCAAACAAGTGACTCTTTTTTGGCTTTGGTATTGGGACGTTGGTATTATTTTGCTTCTTGATTTGTTTGTTATTGAAATTAAGTTAAGCATGGACCCTTGATTTGTGCAATGTAATTACATTCGACCTGAAATTAACCATGAATGGATGTCACCAATGTCACTTCTATTGGGCATTTGTAGATGCTTAATTACATAATAGATATAGCTAACATATACCCAGACTGCCTAAGGGGCTGGGCTAGGGCCGTTGCCCTTCAAAACCTGCAAAATAAGCCTCGCATAGGGCATCTAATGTACGACAAATAAGCTAAGTTATATCGAAATACCATGCATGAATATGTATAGGACAGTGGGACGCAAAATAGGGGAGTTCATAGGACTCCAATGCTACAGTAGGATCATGCAAAAGATGGTTACAAACACAGCTACGAAAGTGAGAGCTACAACCATGGATTACACGGGATGGAGCTGGGTACAGCCGCTTCCCCCATCCAAAAGGGGAAATCAATCGCATCAGCATCAAACAGTTCGTCCTTCACCACGATCGGTGCTCCGAAGGAACTACCCACATCTTCGAAATTGATTTTGTCGAGCTTGTATACTTCAATTATCGTGCGCCACAGCTTGAAATTGAGGAATCCACACTCTCGAAAGGTCGTCTCCAACTTGGTTTCCTGATTGAGAAGAGCAGATACACATGTCATAGAATGTAATATAGTGTGCATGTACTTGGAATAAGAAGTTGTAAGTCAAACAAGCAGATGGAAGGAAGAAACATAAACTGATTAGAATGCCAAACCGGGATGAAAAACTGTAACAAGGCTAATACGAACAGATTGCAATCAAAGATGGAGCCTATTGAGACCAATGCAAATAAGGAATTTCAAGAAGTTATTGATGATCAATTAGAAAAAGTAGTGCAAGATTTCAATGAATTCCGAGAGAAAATGACACAGTCAAGTTCGAATGGTGCAGTGAACCTTGAAGACATTATAGACTTGTATATCAACAATAGCGGAGAAAATTTATACGAGATGCAACAGAACACACAAGGCCAGGCCACTACAATGCTTGAAAATTTTAACAAGTCTGAAAGCACTCCAACGCCACAACACATGGAATCTAAACACGAACACAGCATACATGGATTCAACATTAACAGACAAGCTAAATATTAAAAAAGAAATAGTTCATTTGCAGATTAAAACTTCAGTATACATTGTCAAATAGCAAAGCTCTAAGCACAACTAACTTTTCATTGCAGTTCAATGGTAACATAGCACATTAGAGATTCAAACTTTGAAGCTTTGATTTTCCAAAAAAATGAAAAACGCATCAGGTATTATAGTGATTACAAACACCAACAATACAATGTGGGTTGGGAGACACTACAATAAATTCATGTGGAAAATGTTGCAAAAGAAGTCCACAAATATGCAGCATTGAATCAACACTGAATGGTGGAATTAAGAATCGAGATTACATAAATTTGACAATAAAAAATGGATGGAACTTTGAATGAAACATCATTAAAATCCACCAAATGTTCTGCTAAATGTGAACATGTTTTACATTATAATGTTTATGTAACCTTCATGGAAAATGTGTGTTAAGACAATATCATTATCGAGATTAATGGGTGGGAAAAATTTTAATTCGGAAAATAAGATCCCTTTTGTCTTAATTTGATGAATGCAATCGCAATGCAATCATAATCTAGAATAATTATATTACAAAGTGAGGAAAAGCATTCTTCTTTTTTTTTCTTTCTAAAAAACGTAATTTTCTGAAGAAATAAAAAAGGTTTAGCACACCATTTTCCACCGCAATAGCGGCTGAGTCTAGTCCGTGCGAAAAAAGCAGATACACTAAAAGTCCCTGAATTTTGTTAAAATACCGCAAATGTCTATCCCCACCCACCGCCCCACTACCCTTGCGTGCAACAAATGATGCTACTAGAGAATGCATATCGGATTTCAAATTGAAGGAGAATTTTTCTGCAGTTACTCTCCAAACATAAAACACAACCAAGCAGGTTAGTAACTCACCGATCAGTGCCGCTCTACCACGCTAGTCAGACTCGACTCGACTTCTAACCACTCCACAGTAAGACCAAGACGCGACAAACCCTTGTTAAGCTTGGACTGGGAAAGTGTAGCAAAGCTTCGGTGAGCAGATGGATTCGCGTATGCTTCGAAGGGCTGGATTCGCTTTTGATTCGAAGGGGACTGTTGGAAGATGAAAGTGAATCGCCAGTTTCGCGGGCTAGGGATCCAATTGATTGAGTTTCCTTCTTGTAATTTGAATAATTACGAGGACTCGTTTGTAATATTTGGCATGTACAGGGAGTTTTTGGTCATTGAGAAATGAACAATAGGGGCAAAGGTGTCATTTACTTTTGTTTTACTGTTGGGCTTGAAAGGTGGGTTTAGGAACCCACCTTTTTTTCCGTCTTCAAATCCACCACCCAAGCCCATGTAGTATAGGTTAAAAAAATTAATTTTTCGGGCCTTGATTTAAAACCGGGCTTGAGTCCATCAAACCAAACATTGGTTTGGGCTGGTTAAAAAAGCCAAACCAGCCCAAACACATAAACCAAACGAGCCCTACTGGTTAAAGAAAACCAGCACATGGAGCTGGGCCAAATACGCTGTCGTTTCAGCATTCACAAGCAAGTCCTTTATTTTAATTTTCTTTTCCATTTTTTAAAATCCTCGGCTCCATTAAGATATATATATATATATTTTTTTTATTAATATGCTGCCGATTCAGCAATGCATCAAGATTTTAATTTTTTCTCTTTTCAGCCTATATTTGCTCATTTTCCAATTTCCACACAACTGTAGTATGGTCATTTCACTTCACTGATTCACTCAACTTTCTTTTTCTTTTTTCAATTTTTCATTCTCTTTGTTTCTTTTTTTTTCTTTTGAGCTAGCAAGTATTTTCTCATTTGTTTGTCATGTGATTTTTTATTACATCAAATAAATCTAAAAGCATATTATAATATATCATATCAATAATAAAAATACAGAAAATTAGAATATGTCGAAATTGCAATAAGATACCATCGAATTACATTCAGACCAAAAAACTGGAAGACAACTAATCAATTCATTGTATTGGATGTATCTCTATTGAAACTCATGCCTTCAAGAGAATATCGAGGATGGTCAAGTGACGCCTACAATGAAAAAAAAGATTTAAAATCATTTAAGCAAATATGTTTTTGCTTTGAAATTTTATTAAAAATCTATATTACGTCATACCATCAAGAACTTAGTAAACTTGAATTCACTCCCACTTGTTTGAAGAAATCTATAACGCCCCGAACCAAAAACGAGGCATAATAAATTAATTAAATACTTAAACCTATGATTTAATAATTATGTGCATATGTTTTAACTGTTTAATTTATTTCGTGCGTTTCAGATACATGTTTAATGAGTGATTTAGATGGATAATTTTCTTAGACATGGAACATAGAATATTTTTACACCATTAGATGTATAATGAAAAGACGAGAAGATAGAAATGAACTAGGGATCAATCGGAGACCCGTAGCTCAAACGGCGACGGAAAGGGCAAAACACGAAAGTTTCGGAAAATCGAACGATATTTCCGGTGAATAGTAACCCGAGATATTTCGATGAATAGTGACCAAGATCTTTTTGATGAATAGTAACTTTCAAAATCTATAAATAGGGGCTCATTCAATTCATTTTTCACCATTTTTCCGAACGAGCCGAACGCGACGAAAACCCGTAAGTCTCTCTCTCCTCTCTTTCTCTTCCCATTTTTCTATCGCCGCCGGCGGTGGTCGGAAAATCTGAAAGTTGTCGGTTTCGGTCGATTTTCGCACACGATGTTCATCTCGACGAGACGAATCTAGGATAGGTCTCGTAATTCAATTCTGATTTCTCGTTCGCTGGAAAACGGCGAAAAACATTCTCTCTTTATTCGGTTTTCTCTCTCTCTCTCTCACTCTCTCTCGCCGGAGCAGCCACTGGAAGACCACCTGGGGATAAGGGTGATCTGCCGGAGGGATGGCAGTGCCGGAGCGACAGTGGCTGTGTATGTATGTAAACGTGCATGTGTGTGTTTAGTGTGTGTAGTACGTGTGTGTACTGTTGTCGGCGGTGCCGGGTGGCACCGTCGTGTGGGAACTTGTGGCCGGCGACGGGAGGTCGCCAGCGGGGCCATGAGGAGGGTGGCTGGCGACTTCCAGTCGCCGGCCAAGTTGTTTAGTGGGTGTGTGTGTTTATAAGCATGCGTCTGTGTGTGTTGCTATGCGTGGGTGTGTTTGTGGCCGGGTTTGGGGGGTTGCCGGTGATTGGGAGGTCGCCGGCCGGTGATCTGGGGATGAGGGGGTGGTCGCCGGCGACTGGAAGTCGCAGGCCGAAGTTGGGAAAAGAAGGGTGTGTTTTTATATACACGTATATCGAAGGACTTGCGGCAAGTTTTTCCGGCACTGTTCATGCTAGAATCCGGCAAGGGGTGGTCGGAGGTGGTAGCCGGCGGTGCAGGCTCACCGGAGGACGAGGTGGCGGCGGCACAGGACGGCGCCGAAGCAGCTGGTGGCACCGGGAAGAGGGACAGTCGAGCAGGGTCGACGTCGGGAAACCTGGGCGTGCCAGGTGCCGAGCTACCAAGAAAACTCGGCAGCTGCTGAGACACGTGCACATGCTATCGAGAAAACTCGACAGCCGCCGAGTCGCCTGTCGAAGCTGCCGAGAGCCGAGTACCCACTGTCGAGAAAATTCGGCAGCCTCTCGAGAGCCGAGTACCAGCTGCCGAGAAAATTCGACAGCTGCTGAGCCGAGTACCCGAGCTGCCGAGAAAACTCGACAGCTACCGAGACTACCGGGTGCCGCGCGCGTGCGCCCGTCAGTGCCGACGCGCACGCGACGTCGTGTTTTCGATCCGAATCCCTTTTTTTTCCGTCATTCATCCATATCGAGTCGTCGCCGATGAGACGTCGTTGATCGGGGTTCGTGGGCCCGATCAAAGTCAATCCTTTGACCGAAATTACCAAAATACCCCTGAACTTAAAATGCTCCGTTATAGCTCGTTTCAACTCCGATCGAGCTCATTCTTTTTCCGTCGTGGCCCAAATTTTATTCTCTATCATCTCAACCACTTAAACTGATTTGTCCCTCTCGTTTCTTCAACTCCAATCTTTAGATCTCTCGATCCGTCGCATATTTAACGATCATTTTTCCACCGGAACCTTTTATAGCTTTAATTATACATTATTTAGGATCTAAGAAATACCGTAATTGTGTAGGCTACTTGTTGGATTGAGCATTAAATTATCAGACCTTTGGTACTTGCGACTCACGTGGTAACCACCGAACAAGGTGGGGGTAACTTCTAAATCTTTATCTGTTTACTGTTATCCCTATTATTTGCGTGATTGAAGAATACTAAATGTTGTGGATATAATTGTTGTGCCATACTTTATACTGTGAAAGGACTTCGGTTCACATTGCATGTTCGGAGGGTCCTATGGACCGTAAAAAATTGACTTCCTCCCCTTTTACTACTCTGAAAAGGTTTGGGGGTCCTTGAAATGCGCTAGTGGTATTGAAACCATTTTATAGGGTAAGGCGTGGGATTCCCGCACCTATCCTTCCCTTGCTATTTCTAATATCTGCTATGTATTTTATGTGTTGTGACAACGTGATCTAAGGTTATTTTCCCGATATTTTATATCTGTTGAATGTTATAAGATGCGGAGTTTATCCCCACGAGTGTATTCCACGCACTCACCCCCTATTCTGTACTCACACTACAGGAGCTGATGGGCATGATGAACCCCAGATGGAGAGAGGCGGTACTGTTTCTGGATTTGTGTTTTTAGGATGTTGTCACACAAACATTTCCAAACAATGTTTTAATTAACTCACGTTTTTTGTAATATTTTTGTATGTATTTTGGATATGAGATCATGATGATAATTTCCGCTGCGTATGATGAAATTTGTCGGTACTGAGACCGACTGTTAATATATGAATGATCCATATCATCCCTTACATCTTTCTTCTGTCGTCTCTTACTCCTTCTTTCTGTTTATGAGATGTGTCCCTTGCTATTTCTTTCTTCACACCCATGTGAAAACTCTGATATTTTTATGAAAGAAAATGGGGCGTGACAGATGGTATCAGAGCAACGTTCTAACGATTTTGAACTTGCTCGAACTGGTTTTAAAGTGGAAAAGTGTGATTTAAAAACGTGAAAAGGTTTTTGAAAAGACACAGATAGGCACCATCCTCTTTCCATAGGTGACTCTTCCTGAACATAGGACTTGCTTAACTAAGTGTTTACCTGATGTGCGTTACTTTGTTGATATGATATAAACTATTAAGATTGATGGGATGTTAAGGAATACTGTTTCACGATAAAACAATCTATTAAAACCCTCTTGACGTCACTACAATCACGATGAAAAGATTTTGTGAAAACCTCTTGAGGTCACTATAATCGACACACTGCTCTGAGCCACCGCCACAAAGCCGCTGACTACAGCAGCGTGAGCTCGTGTGTGAGTATGGTCGTTTGCAGGAGTTGATATTGTGTGACTAAAAGTTGAAACTACCATGGACCCTTATTTATAACAGGGTGTACTAATGAGTGAGTTTTCCCAGTCCGTGGTTGTAATGCGTAAGGTCGGTTTTGATAATTGAGGGCTATAAAAACTCTTTGAGGATGTCAGTAATGTGAATTATAATGTTTTGCGTATGATACATTTTCTCTGGTTTGATTGTACGAGTTGTGTATACGCTATCATACATAATAAACGGATAATAGAAGATCTATTAAGGTTATTATATGATTTATGGAATAGCGTTTATTGGTACCATGATATTGGTTATTAGTTTATCTATTATTACAGATTGTTGGGTTACGCGGGGTAGATTATAAGGGTTAGTTTGCTTATGTCGGCTGTAGAACGATATGCCACGAGGACCACCACGAAAGGATAAGCCATCAATGGGAAATTTGTCTGATCACGACGTGAAAGCCGCAAGGAGAGACTGGAAGTCCGAACTGAGGAGCTTGGCCCGACAATACGAGACCACACAAGTTATGTCTCCACTATCATTTAGAAATGATGCTAACCAAATCATTGAACAGTTCCGATGATTCGGTCCACCGACCTACAACGGAATAGGAAAACCGATCGAAGCTGAAGAGTGGCTAAAGTCGTTGGATCGACTTTTTGGACATTTAGCATGCACAGAAGAGCAGAAGATCTCCTGTGCCGTGTTACAACTCACCGAAGGAGCCCGCTATTAGTGGGAGAGACAAAAAAGGACCATGTCGCCGGAATTAAGGAGCGCTATGTCTTGGGAAGTCTTCAAAGAGGTGGTCAAATAGGAATACCTGTCTCAGTCGTACCGTGACCAAAAAGGGGTAGATTTTCTACACATTCGTCAAGAGACCACCTCCGTAGAAGAATATGTAAAGAGATTCAACCGACTAAGTAGGTACGTGCCCCATCTGGTGGACACAAATGCCAAGAAGACCCGACACTTTGAGAAGGGTCTTCATTGGGAGATTAGCTCCATTCTGGCGGGACATGGTAAAATGACTTATGCCGCAATTGTTGAGAGAGCTCAATAGATCGCCTCTCGTCTCTGCTTAGACGTGATGTCATCCAAGAGGGTGGAGGTAGCAACAGGAAAGAGGAAACTGATCAGTTTTAGTCAAGACTTTGACCAACATCAGCTTCCACGGATCAACAATACCCCGATCCTCCATACTTCCAGGCCAGGGGACTCAAGTGTCAAGCGTGGGAGGTCGCATGCGGGACCCTGCCTCCATGGAATCCGAAAATGTTACCGGTGTGGAGAACCTGGACACTTAGCAAACAACTACCAGAAGTCTAGAAATCTGGTGGCTACATCACTAAGGCCGGGGAATGTCTTTCCCAAGTATGGGAAGATGCACGTGGAGCCCTGCTTACAAGGGACCCAAAACTGCTTTAAATGCGGGGAGCCGGGCCACCTAGCATACCGCTGCAAGAAACCCCGAAATCCAGGAGTTTTTACCCCAACACCGAGGTAAGGAAACTTATGCTCCCAGTGTGGAAAATTACATAGGGGACCGTGCCCACAGGGGACACGAAGTTGCTACCGGTATGGAATGCCAGGACACATCTCCACCAACTGTCTAAGGTCTAGAAACCCACCAGCTACCACACCGAATTCGAGGCCAGAAGTAGGCCCGACTTGAACATTCGTCCTCACTCATTCAAAAACTGTCGGGAGATAGATTGTAGACGATAAACTTTTAATAATATATATGTAAATAGCCATGTAGTGACTCATACCTTATAGTAGTGTACGTAATCCTTTTGTATAAAGTACGAGCTGCCCATTTTTTGCCTCTAAATAAATATACTATACCGAAATGTATTTTGCTATTCGATGGAATCCACGTCTACTTCTCTTTTCGCGTTACGTATATTATATCTTCAGCTATATTATGTGGTGGCACCGGATTTGTTGAAGCATGAGAATGATAAGATAGTCGCTAAAACTTTAGAAGTTAGTATTCCTTTAAGAAAGACGATAAGGACAAAACACATGTACCATCATCGTAAGATCACTTTTGAAGATAAGATCCTTCTAGCTGATCTTCAGGTATTGGAGATGAAGGATTTCGACATAATATTGGGGATAGACTGGCTAGAGTCCAATCACACGGTAGAAAAAGTGCCATGTAAGGGAAATCATCTTCCAAACACGCGGTAATCGAGTGTCGTATGAGGAAGATCGTCTTTCAAGCACCTGGAGAATCAAGGTTCACCTTTCATAGGACCCGAGTAAAGTGGACCCAAGGACTAACTCGGTTATGAAGGCAACCCAAATGCTTAGCAAAAGAAATTGTGAAGCTTGGTTGATCAACATGGTGAACCCCGAGCGAGAATCAACTTCTATCGAGAAGGTGTCGGTGGTAAATGAATACATGGACATGTTTCCAAAGGATTTACCTGGTCCTCCACCGGATTGACAAGTGACCTTCAAGATCGACCTCATCCCAAGATCAGTACCGGTGTCAAAAGCTCATTACTGGATGGCACCGAAAGAATTATAAGAACTGAAGGTCCAGTTACCAGAACTTTTGGACAAAGGCTTCATTGGACCGAGCGTGTCATCTTGGGAAAATTTTGTGCTCTTTGTGAAGTAAAGGATGAAAACTTTCGGATGTGTGGATCATCGAGAGCTGAACAAGTGGACCCTAGAGAACAAGTATCCACTGTCTCGAATTAAAGATCTTTTTGATCAATTAAGAAATGCCAGTGTGTTCTCGAAGATTGACTTAAGGTCTGGATATCATCAGATGAAGGTCAAAGACGCCGATATATCGAAGACAGCGTTCGGGATGAGATATGGCCACTACGAGTATGTAGTAATGCCATTTGGATTGAGTAATGCTTCAGCTGTCTTTACGGACTTGATGAATCGCGTCTTCCATCCGTATCTCGATCTCTTTATCATCGTGTTCATCGATGATATCCTTATCCATTCGTGCGATAGAACGCACACTTTATAAACATTTCAGGAACGTCTTGGAATTCTGCGAAAGGAGTTACGCATGCAGCTATTTCCTCTTGTTGGATACGATAACTTCTTCCCCCGTCTTTTCAACTCTCTCTTTCATTCTCTTTTTCGCTATTCTTCATCTTTATCGAAAATGTACTTGCTTCTTTGACTAAGAGAATACGACTCTTCAGCGCCAACTACTCCTCACTTCACTTTGTAAGAAAAATTAAGGAAACAAGAAGTACATAGGATGATTATTATAACAATCAGAACAATGACTTGAAAAATGAGAAGAATGAGAAGCGGAAGTGTGATTCGGTTAGGAAGGTTCGAGGAAGAATTGGAAAAGCTCAGAACTGACAAAAGTTCTGAACATCGAGCTTAGCCAGATAATCGAGACCTACAATTTCCTTGATGAGAAATGGAAAGAAAGAAGTAACACAAAAATAAGATAACGACATTTCTGGCGAAGTATCCAGTTTTGTTGTTCTTAGTACATGTTTTTTTTTCCGAGTCGTTCTAGTACACGTTTAATTTCGAGGATGAAATTATTTTAAGGGGTAAGGGATGTAGCGTCCCGGACCAAAAATAACGTATAATAAATTAATTAAATATTTAAACCTATGATTTAATAATTATGTGTGTATGTTTTAACTGTTTAATTTATTTTGTGCGTTTCAGATACGTGTTTAATGAGTGATTTAGATGGATAATTTTCTTAGACGTGGAACATAGAATATTTTTACACCATTAGATGTGTAATGAAAAGACGAGAAGATAGAAATGAACTAGGGGTCAATCGGAGACCCGTAGCTCAAACGACGTCGGAAAAGGATGAGGGTGACCTGTCAAATGGGTGGCGCCGCCATGGGCGGCGCTGCCGGAGCGACAGTGGTTGTGTATGTATGTAAATATGCATGTGTGTGTGTTTAGTATGTGTATTGCATGTGTGTACAATTGTGGACGGTGCCGGGTGGCGCCGCTGTGTGGGAACCTGTGGCCGGCGACGGGAGATCGTCGGAGGGGCCATGAGGAGGGTGGTCGGCGACTAGAAGTCGCCGGCCAAGTTGTTCAGTAGGTGTATGTGTTTATAAGCATGCGTGTGTGTGTGTTGCTATGCGTGGGTGTGTTTCTGGCCGGGTTTAGGAGGTTGTCGGGACTAGGAGGTCGCCGGCCGGTGATCTGGGGATGAGGGGGTAGTGGTCGGCGACTGGAAGTCACCGGCCGGAGCTGGGAAAAGAAGGATGTGTTTTTACATACGTGTATATTGAAGGATTTTGCGGCAAGTTTTTTCGACAGGGTTCATGCCAGAATCCGGCAAGGGGTGGCCGGAGGTGGTAGCCGGCGGTGCAGGCTCGTCGGAGGACGAGGTGGTGGCGGCACCGGGCGGCGTCGCCGCAGCTGGTGGCGCCGGGAAGAGAGACAGTTGAGCAGGGTCGATGCTGGGAAGCCTGGGCATGCCGGGTGCCGAGCTACCGAGAAAAACTTGGCAGCTGCCGAGACGCATTCACACGCTGCTGAGAAGACTCGACAGCCGCCGAGTCATCTGCCGAAGCTGCCGAGAGTCGAGTACCCACTGTCGAGAAAACTCAGCAGCCTGCCGAGAGCCGAGTACCCGCCACTAAGAAAACTCAGCAGCTGCCGAGCCGAGTACCCGAGCTGCCGAGAAAACTCGGTAGCTGCCGAAACCGCCGAGTGTCGTGCGCACACACGCGCGCCCGTCGGGTGCCGACGTGCACGCAACACCGTGTTTTCGATCCGAATCCTTTTTTTTTCCATCGTTCGTCCATATCAAGTCGTCGCCGATGAGACGTCGTTAACCGGGGCTCGTGGGCCCGGTCAAAGTCAACCCTTTGACCAAAATTACCAAAATACCCCTGAACTTAAAATGCTCCGTTCGAGCTCGTTTCAACTTCGATCGAGCTCATTCTTTTTCCGTCGTGACCCAAATTTTATTCTCTATCATCTCAGCCACTTAGACTGATCTGTCCCTCTCGTTTCTTCAACTCCAATCTTTAGATCTCTCGATCCATCGCGTATTTAACGATCGTTTTTCCACCGAAACCTTTTACAGCTTTAATTATACATTATTTAGGATCTAAGAAACACCGTAATTGTGTAGGCTACTTGTTGTACTGAGTATTAAGTTATCAGACCTTTGGTACTTGCGACTCACGTGGTAACCACTAAACAAGGTGGGGGTAACTTCTAAATCTTAATTTGTTTACTGTTTTCCCTATTATTTACATGATTGAGGAATATTAAATGTTGTGGATATAATTGTTGTGCCATACTTTATACTGTGAAAGGACTTCGGTTCACATTGCATGTTCGGAGGGTCCTATGGACCGTAAAAAATTGACTCCCCTTCTTCTACTACTCTGAAAAGGTCTGGCGGTCCTTGAAATGCGCTAGCGGTATTGAGACCGTTTTATAGGGTAAGGTGGGGAATTCCCGCACCTATCCTTCCCTTGCTATTTCTAATATCTGCTATGCATTTTATGTGTTGTGACAACATGACCTAAGGTTATTTTCCCGGTATTTTATATCTGTTGAATGTTATAAGATGCGGAGTTTATCCCCACGAGTGTATTCCTTGCACTCACCCCCTATTTTGTACTCACACTACAGGAGCTGATGGGCATGATGAACCCCAGATGGAGAGAGACGGTACTGTTTCTGGATTTTTGTTTTTAGGATGTTGTCACACAAACATTTCCAAACAATGTTTTAATTAACTCACGTTTTTGTAATATTTCTGTATATATTTTGGATGTGAGATCATGATGATAATTTTCGCTGTGTATGATGAAATTTGTCGGTACTGAGACCGACTGTTGATATGTGAATGATCCATATCATCCCTTATCTCTTTCTTCTGTCATCTCTTACTCCTTATTTCTGTTTATGAGATGTGTCCCTTGCTATTTCTTTCTTCACGCCTATGTGAAAACTCTGATATTTTTATAAAAAAAAATGGGGCGTGACAAAATCGATCTCCATGAAGTTCTGAAGGTGTTGAACAAGATGCAATCAACTCACTATGTGCTCCAATGTCCTACAATTATTGCAAAAGTTAAATATGTAGATAATTATTTCAAAAAGTATCAAATAATTATAAATTTATATACCTTGACACTCAAATTTGTTTTTCATTTTTTTCTTTGAAGTTCTACCCAACTCTTTAGTCGTCTTGACCTTTTCAAACCGACTTTATGCTTGAATCCCCTTGGTTGTGTCATGGAAAATCTTGTTGATAATGTTTTGGTGTTGCCAGTATTGTTACTATCTTGGCTCTCTTTTGCCAAACGCATATCCATGACTTGTTTACTTAGATCACACACTGCCTTATGCACCAAAGAAAAGGTTGATTGGTGAACGGATGCTTCGATCGCCAATCGTACAAACATCATGCAAAGTTTTCTATATCATTCTGTACTTTGTAGCTTAGGATCTTCCTCAACTTCATTAACCATATAATTGTGTACCACCCCTCTCCTAGCTTCTCTTGTCCACCTCTTCAAGATATAATACTCAGGAAGACTTTTTACATCTATAACATCATACACTTTCACAGCATGACAACACAATAATCCAACCATATCAAATTTTCGGCAGCTACATGAAATCATCTTGGTGCTACGATCAAAGTTCACCTTCCATTCCTCTTCTTTATCGATTAACCCAACAACATATTCAAATAATGACTAACTTTCAATTCTAGACTTTATAAAGGCAGCTGTGAATAAATCAAACTCTGTCTGAAAAGGTGAAAGACAGTTGGGGTATAAATTTTGGAAAGTTGGCGCAACATAGGAGAATTCTCTAGTTTTAATCTTGGAAATTTTTGACGTGTCTCAAATTCACATCGTAGCTCATTATACCGCTTCTCCTCCAAGACTTGTTCAAAGTGCTTAAAAAATTGTTCTATATCTAAGTTCGGATTCATACAGCCCTTGATATCAAAAGTCACACTCTCACTAAGTTGTGTACTCCTCATACCAAGCGTGAAAGCATGTTTCATATAAGAGATGGCCCATTTCTCCTTTACACTGTAAGTAGATTACAGTCACGTGTTCTCTTGCACATCAAATTGTTCTAATAAGACACTCCATACTTCCTCAAACTTGGTCTCGTCATCAATACCATACATGCACCTTTTAAAATCAGTTAAGAAATGTGACCCATCTTTCATCAGGTTTCCCAAGTGCTTGATTCCGTTTTGCATTAAATGCCATGTGCACAATCCATGAAATATCTCAAGCATCACCTCATGTAAAGCCTTAGCCATAGCTTGATCTTGATCAGTGAAGATAGTCAGAAGTCTTTTTTTCTTGTGTGCCTCTAAAAAGGTTTCGAACAACCATTTGAAAGATGCGGCAGTCTAATCATATAAAAGTGATGCACCAAAAATCACTGCTCCTCTATGATGATTGAAACCTGAGAATATAGCAAGCGGTCGATGTGCACGGGTCGTACAATATGTGGTATCTAGTGACACAACGTCACCAAAGTATTCATAGTCAATTAACATTCTTGCATCAGCCCAAAAAACATTAGTTATCTGTTCTTCCATATCCATTTGACATGTGTGATAAAATGATGGATTTTTAGATAACTGTTTTTGAAAATATCGCATTAGGCATCCGACTTCCCCATACACCATATTTCTTTGTCTCTTAGATCGAAGATAATTTTTTGCATCTATCCTGGTATAACCAAGACCGTCTCTACCCTCTGTCTGCCTGCTCATTAATTGGAAAGTTGATTTCTGTTTAAGTCCAGCATCCTCTGCCAAATCAATCTCATGTGCTTGAACTTCTATAACTTTCCGTTGGGAAGCCAACATATGAATAGTCTCACGAAAATAGAGCGGGTGATTATGGTCTTCGATAAACTCATAAACATTATATTTATCATCCACATATTTGACTCCCATTCTTACTTTATAATTTGTTCGAGTCTCAAGCCGAGAATTGAGGGTCAAATAATCTCTTTTATCTTCTTTACGGACACCCTCTTTGCAACAAACATATTTATATGAAATTATAAAGCCGGTTTTCCTATTCTCGTTGGGATAATGTTTTCTTAATCCAAAACCTTTTATCCCACCATACTCAATCCAAAACTTCCATGCTTCATCTAAGCTATCAAATTTCATACCAATCTTAGGCTTGAAATCATCATTTGACGTATAACCCATCAAGAATCTCTTTTGAAATCAATGAGACTTTTTGCTTATTTCAATCTTGAATTTATAGATAGGCATTCACAAAATATAGCAAATTACTCTGTTGCATAATAAATACTACAATTAATTATTCAAACAATGCAAATAGCATATTTCAAAAGAATAAGAAAAGAAAATAGGGAAAAAAACCCTACCATTAAACTGATTGAGAAGAAATGTATTGAGAGATTGAATAATCCTTTGTTGCCCAAATCATAATCATTACTCTGTTGCATAATAAATACAACAATTAATTATTCAAACAATGCAAATAGCATATTTCAAAAGAATAAGAAAAGAAAAGAGGGAAAAATACCCTACCATTAAACTGATTGAGAAGAAATGTATTGAGAGATTGAATAATCCTTTGTTGCCCAAATCATAATCTATGATTATTGTTATTTGTTGCAGTTTGAGGGAAAAATTGGACCAAGTAGAACAAAAGTAAATGGTGGCACTTGGCAGAATGACTGAAGAGCAAGAAATTAATAAAAAATCCTCTGAATGGCGGAAGAAAGAAAGGTTAATAAAAAATAAAAAAATAAAAAAATATCTTAGTGGCAGAAGAAACGACAGTGTATTTAGCACAACACCGTATGCTGGTTTTCTTTAACCAGTAGAGGATCCGGGTCCCTAGTTTAATCCCTTATTTTCTGAGCAACCACTCCTTCAGACTGAAATTTTTGAAACTGCAGACAAAAAGGTGAAGTCTTTTGAAGTATTTATGGAAAGATTGGATTTGTTGTTCCTGAGATGACAGAGGATGAGATGGAGGAGGAATGCAATAGAATGGTGGAGGATTTGATACAAGAGTCATTCCTTCGTAGACACGTTGAAGAAGCTGGAAGAGGAGTTTCTGAAACAATATAATCATTTTCCTCATAAAGATTTTCATTATCTAATATGTATACTCAACTCAAAAAAAGACATTTTTATTGACTGGATTGAGAAAACTGTGTTCTCACTTGTTGGGATGCAGGTATAGGCAAGTTTTCTCTTGCTAGTGAACTTTTTAATGATCTAGATGTTATAGAATGGTTCGAAGGTGCTGCTTGGATGACGATTGGAAGACAAGATCAACCACAAGGAATTATGAAACTCATTATGGATCAATTGTGCGTTGGTAAGGATAATATGCTCACCGACTTGGTACAATGTGTGTTCGATAAGAGATGTCTCATTGTGTTTGATGATGTATGGGATGTGGGGATCATCCTAAAGTGCTTGGAACCAATAACTCCAAGGATAATTACAAATGGGAGTCGATTCTTGATTACATCAAGGATTCAACAATGGTACTCAGCATTCCCTTATCATCTTCATAAATATGTGTTTGCTAAATAAACTAGAAAGTTGAAATCTTTTATGTGACAAGTCTTTTCTCAAAACTCGTGCCCTATTGAACTTGAGAAAGTTGGGAAGATGATTTTCGATTAGTGTGATGGTCTTCCTTTTACAATAGTCACAATGGCCGACCTCCTATCGATGAAACCAAGATCAGAATGGGTTAATGTAGCACAAAAAAACATCAACTTTTCACCGATGTATATGATGAAATATCAAAGGTACTATATTCAAGTTATGACAATTTACGTAAAGATTTTAAATTGTGTTTTCTCTATATGGCAGTTTTCCCATAAAATTACAAGATTCCCAGATCCAAACTCATTAATCTAATCATTGGGAAATCATTTTAACAAAGCTTTAAAATATTTTGGTGAAGGATGCTTGCAAGAGTTTGCAATACATAATCTTATCATGGTTTACCAAAGAAACAATGTCCTAGGTAATGATCTATTTGATAAAATAAAATCATTTGGCCTACATTCTTCTTGGTGGCACTTCTGCTTTAAAGAGGCCAGAAAGATAAACTTTTTTCACATCCTAGATAGTCATACAGATGCTTCAAGTAAAGTTATCAAAGTTCAAAGCAGGTTGACCATCCATAATAACATATTGTTTGGTATTAAAAATGTGTTTGAATCGATCGAGGAAACTTGTGCATCCACTACCCACTCTCTTTTATGTCTAGGCCCATATCATCAATATCCAGTACACATATATTTGTGTTTAAAGTTGCTCAAAAAACTTGATGCTCTTGAAATTTATTTTTATGAGTTTCTTCTGGAAGTACTGGAACTAGTTAAGCTAAGATACCTTGCTCTCACATGCAATGCAAGTCTCCCTCCTTACATATCCAAACTTTGAAAACTTCAATACTTGATTGTTCGTCGCCATATAAAAGTGAAATTTAGAGCTCCATCATACTTTCTTGTAGAGATATGTGATATGAAACAATTGAAGCATCTTCAAGTCACGGACATCAACCTACCTGATGTTAGTGACACGTTTTTGCCAAACCTTTTGACATTATTAGATGTGAGTTTTCACAGATGCACTAATGGTGTTTTGAGAAGGATCCCAAATATGAACAAGCTAGGAATTCGAATTGATATAATGTCTGGTGTAATAGAGCCCTTGTGTTGCTTTGATCTTGTGTCTCATCTAAGTGAATATGAATCACTTAAATATGTCATCGTATATCCTAAATTCAATTTTGAGGTTGTTGCACTACTTGTTCAGTTTTTAATGTTCCCATTAAATCTAAACAAAGTTGACTTTGAGTGGGTTGGAATTAGGGTTGGTTCGGTGCGGTATATCGAAAATTTTATACCATACCGTATACCATACCAAAATATTCGGTATGCCAAAAAACTTATCGATACCGTACCGAAATTTTCGGTCTACCGAATTTTCAGTATATTGATAGCCTATACCGTTTGATACCAAATTATCGAATTTTTTGGTATACTGAAATTTACCGTCATACCATACCGAAACTACCGAATATTACCGAAAATACCGAATATTCACAGAATTTACCAAAATTACCAAAATTTAAGAAAAAAAAAAGTTACGTATTATGTGAACAAGTCAATGATAATCTATTCACGACATAACATTAAAAACAACATAAAATTAAAGTTCGCATCCAAACACAACACATCAAATAATACAAAAAAAGTTCAATTCAAGTAGCAATAATCATGACAATAATAATAATAATAAAATTCATGTCCAAATACAAAAATCCGATTGATTTTGAAACTCCAAAACCTCAAGAATCAAGGCACGAGACCTATAAAAGTTCCAAGTAAATTAGTTACAAATATTGAAGTTGAAAAATATATAGATGTAATCTTATTTTCAAAGTTACATTGAAATAAATAAACATAAATATAATCTTACCTTTAAAATTACACCATAGATAAAGTGGAGGCTGGAGAGAAAGTTTGAGAACGATCTTGATTGGCATTTGCAGCTATAAAAGAATCATGAGAGATTATTAAAATAATTCATATTAAATTAACATAAATAAAAACATGTCAAATAAAAAAAATATTACTCTTTTCAATTTCTTCAATTTTCTTGTATAAATCAAGGTCATTGTCGGTTGGATCCTTATAAAAGTTGAGCTCCTTTCCTCTTAGCCAATCATGAGTGCACACCAATGCCTCTACCATTTTTGGACTCAAACTATTCCTAAAAGGATCCACAACCCTTTTGCCTAAACTAAAAGCAAATTCACTAGCAACGGTTGAGCTTGGAATGACAAAAATATCTTTGGCAATACTTGAAAGGATTGGGTACCTAGTTTCACTTCCTTTCCACCATTCCAAAAGATTGAAAGTTTGATTCGATCGTTTTTCAATCTCATCCGCTAGGTATTTATCCACCTCATTAGATATCGCTTGAAGTTGTTTTTCTTCATTTTGTGCTTCCACATCATTGAACAATTCATCCCAAAGACCATCACCACCACCACCACTTGTAGTACCATCTCCACCATCACACTCTATTTGCGTACATTGTTTTTCACTATGCAAGATATCATTTATACCCTTGTACTCCGTCCACAAACTTACCAATTTTAGTCTAATCTCATCAATGAACTCTTGAACCTTTGTAGGAGTACCTCCCAATTTCTTGATGCTAACTTTGATCATTTGAAGCTTTTTCTCGGGTCTAAAATATTGGCAATAAAAATCAAAGAATTCAAGTTATTCCAATTTCCCCAATACTTATCAAATTTCAACTTCATTGCACTTGCAACCTTTTCAAGTGTTGGATCGGAATCCTTATTTCTCTTTTTCTCAATCTCAATTTGCAGTGTAATCATTGATTGATATATCAATTGAGAGGTATGAGTTTTTGATGCACTTAGCTCTAAAGTGGCATCACATAATTTTTTAAAGAATTGTACAAAAAGCTTTTCCATTCTCCCAATCCTCAATAGTTGGAGGCCCTATACTTTCTTTACCCTTTTCATCTTTTTCACGAAAATAATTCATAAAAGGCAACCATTCTTCGGCCATCCTTTCAAACACTCTTCTATACTTCAATGCAACTTCAAGCATTTTATAGGTTGCACTCCACCTGATTTTCACATCCATAGGAACAGTTGATGTGCTAGCAAACTTGGCTAACACGGCAAACTCCCTAAATTTGTTCAATCTAAAAGGGGAAGAATGATTAAAAACAACTGCATTCCTTATAGATTTAATCGAAGCATTAAGATCCTTCAAACCATTCTTAACAATCAAGTTAAGTATATGACATGCACACCTCAAATACAAGTACTTCCCCTCAAACAACAATGCATTTTAACTTTTCATTCTTTTTTTCAAGTAATCAATAGATGTATCATTAGAAGAATCATTATCTACCACTAAAGAAAATACTTTTTCTATCCCCCATTCCCTCAAACAATCCTCAATCATCTTGCTAATTTCTTTCCCAACATGACTAGTGATTTTTGTGAAGTTAATTATTTTTTTGTGCAACTCCCAATCATTATCCAAAAAGTGAGCTGTAACAACCATGAAATTTATGTTTTAAATGGATGTCCAAGTATCAATTGTGATACTTACCCTTTGGCCACTAAGCACACTTTTTATCTTACTCTTCTCAACTAAGAATAAATCATAAATCATACCTGCAACTTTCTTTCAATTTGGGATTTTTAATCTCGATTGCAACTCATGCACAAAACTTACAAATCCCCTCCCTTCAATAGCCCGAAATGACATTTCATCGATAATCACAAACTCTAAAACCTTTAATTCACACCATTTTTGATTAAAAGTGTGAGGAACCAATGCACTTCCTTGCCCCATAGTCTCATTCGTCAACACAGCTTGATTTTTCTCACTCTCACTCGCTTTGTATAGTGGACTTGTCTTGCATCTATTCACCAAGTGATTCTTTAATCCACTTGTACTTCCATAAGCCACTGGGATCTCAACTTTACAATAATTGTATATTCTAATTTGTTGTACACTTCCATTATCCAACTTTGTCATTTTTTTTTCACAATGCATCTAATATTGACTCCTAGGTTGTTTTGGAGCTACGGGAGGTCTTGATGTCGAATCTGTTCTTACTCATTTTTAACTGTAGACTCATCACGTATTTCAAATTCCACCGTGTTTAATGTTTCAGATTGGCTTGGTTGTGGCGTACGAGAAGAATCAGATTCCATTCCAAATTCTGAAAAGTAAATCATGAGAAGAATCAGATTCCATTTCATTCCAAATTCCATATATTTTCAAACAATTAGATGTATAATTGTGGCTAATGCAATAAAAAACACTCAATCAAACAAAGATCAGTAAAACTACCAATCAAATGAACCATTTGTCTTAAATATTGGCATCAAATCTTCAACCTCAACACACATTAAAGCAACATTGGACATTATTATAAACACATAATCCGCACCTATCAAATTAGCCTAACTCAATCACCCAGCAAAAATGTTAGCTACTCTTCTTCTACGATTAAACAGTTCAAATTCAATAACAAGGATACCATAAAGATAATCAAGTCTACAAAAACCAAAATATACGAAAGAAAAAGAAAAACCCAGTTGTGCAAAAGAGACTTTATACTAGAATAATCCGAAAGTGAGAAGAAATTCGAACCTGGGAAAGAGAAGATACAGAATTCTGGTGGATTGAAGGGATAATCTGCAGCCAAATTAGGATCTTGAGAACTGAGGATATTGTATACAGATATTGTGAGAGTTGGGAGATTGTTAGGAAGATAAATGGAAAGTCAGAAACAAAGGAGATGATCTGGGGTGAGTGAATTGATTCAAAAAATTGAAAGCCCTAGTTTAATATATATATATATATATATATATATATATATTATTAATATTAATATATTTCGATATTTTGGTATATACCGAAATACCAAAAAATTCTAAATCATCGTGCCGATACCATACCGAAATTTTTGGTACGATATCAAAAATTTCCATATACCGAAATTTTCGACATTTTCGATATTTTTCGACACGGTATGTGCAGTATACCGAAATTTTCGGTATTTTGCCCAGCCCTAGTTAGGATATCCTTGGAAAGAAATGAGCATGGTTTCCTCATTACCAAATCTTGAAGTGCTCAAACTGTAAAACAATGTCTTCTGAGTGCCACTTTGGGAAGTCGAAAAAGATAAATTTCCAAATTTGTCATTTCTTCAAATGGAAGACATTGATCTAGAGATATTGGAGGGGAAAGATAGCTTCAAATGTCTTAAAAAACTAAACGTAAAGCACTGCTATAATTTGCGAAAGCTTCGTTTCACTATGACATGTGAATTTATTACAAATTTGGAAGTAGTTGACTGCAATCCTCGGATTCAAAAGCATATAAAAAAAAGACCACTGGATATAGATGGTGTGCACTGAAGGTTCAAAATGATATAAAAAAAAGACCACTGGATATAGATGGTGTGCACAGAAGGCTCAAAATGATTGATTTTTCATTTTCATGGAACTCTTGAGACATCTTTGATCATAAAGTTAGTAATTCAGTTTTACTATCTAACTGTTGAATTTTAAGTTTTTTATTCTTCAACTTTTATATATAAATATATATATATATATATATTACTGAGTTTGAATAAACTATTAAGTTTATTAATAACATTTATAAGTTATGTAAGATCTATCTTATAAACTTTTTAAAGTGTTTAATGAAGGTTAAGAAAATGATTTTTTTGATTCCAAATTGTGATGCTAGGAGCATATAATTAAGCCACTTAAAATGTTTGATGAAGATTTAAAAATAATTATTTATTTCAATCCAAAATATTATGATAGGAGTCTATAAACTATTTAAAATAATAAGAGAAATCATCTTATTTCAAAATAATATCTTAACTTTCAAAACTTCTTCAAAATTTATCATTGATATCACAGTATAGCAATTAATAATATCTTAATAATATCCACCATCTTACTTATATAAACGATCCAATTTTTTTTTTTTAATATAAGATATAACATCTTATAAGTAAATCTAATATAAGACATTTAAAATAAGCTTTTTAAAATAAGCTTAACTCATTACTACCGTCATAACATGGCAACATTTTTTGTCAGGAGGAGACAAAAAAGAGTAAAAGATTCAAGATGTTGTTCAAGTGCTAGAGTAAGGTTTACATTGTCAGACATGGAATAAGTAGCGTTTCTAAATCATATACAGTGAGGAGAATACTCCATCTATATATACACGTGTCTCAATTCGGAGGTCCTTTAACTAATTCAAGCCGACTATCATTATAATTCTATGAAATTGTGTATCTTTTGTGACTTTTTTAGCATGACTCTTATGTTTTTTTACTGACAGTTACATTCATCGTTTCTTTTTGAAATTTTCTTTGTCTTTTAGCTTATTTTGTATGGAAAATTTGCTTTAATGGCCATTAACTATTGGCGCTGCCGATCATTTATTAAAAAAAATTAATAAAACTTTTATTCATTTATTTTTTACGTTCTACCATCTAATGTGATTTATGTCTTATAACTTTTCTTTCTTAATTGTTTGACCTATAAATTGTATCTCTCCGCTTCACTAGTTCTATGATCTATCACAGACACATTCTCTCCTACACATTTTTAAGTGTTTGATTGAAGTGATTATAAATTTTTTATAATATTTATAAGCTATATATTTAATAACTCATAAAGTGTTAAAAAAAATTAAAATAAGACATTATTTCATTAACAATGTGATGTAAATTGTAAGATTAAAACCGGCAATTTGAGCTTGGCCCGATGTACCAACCCGAACGACTCATAAATAAGGTTGGGTTGGGCTCTAAAAATAGTGGTTGGATGGGCTCTGGCCAACTTGACCCGTCGGGCTCAAGTAGGGCCAATAGCCCTTTTTTTTTCTGCACCTTATAATTCCTACATGTGATTCAATTCACCATGTTATATTTTTATTTACTTTTCCTTATTTATTCTCTTCTTTAACTGTTTATCCCAAGTGACACAAATGTTTAGAGGGGGTGAATGAACCTCTATTAATTTAAAAAAAATTCAAATTTACTACACTATAACCTAAAAAGCTTACAACGCAGGATGCAGTTCCAGCTTACAGCACTATTGGGCAGTGCAACTTGCTGTAACTTAGAGTTCTTTGTAGTGGAAACGTAAACTTTTAAAATTGAGTTTCTTTTGAAAACCTTTTAAATATGGATTTTAAAAAGATCTTTTATGCAGTATGATAGGATATAAGATGCAGCAAGACAAGAAAATCATATATATTAAAACAGAGAGAACACACAAAGGGTCTTATAGTGGTTTGAAGGTGTTGTAATCCTTCTACGTCCACTCTACTCTTTCTACTTCATTAAGCAAGATTGTTTTACAGGACACACTCTTACAAAATATCAACCTAACAAGTTACACCCATTGAGTCTTAACTCCCACATAGATTACTCAAGTCTCAAAAATTGACCTACACAGGATCCTTCTAACTCACACGGAGTTATTGTCTTAAGCTTTTAAGACTAAACACTCAACCAGAAACAAATTCCTTTCAACTGAGGACACCTAAATAACCTAAGAACACAGTACAGGAGTTAAAAGTATATCGAGTTTCTTCAACTAATGTTTGAAGCAGCCTTGAGAATTCTTGAACTTGGACTAAGCTTGACTGCTTCCTTAGTTGAGTGACTGAAACTTGAGAGTATGAATGCTTTGAGAACTTCTTATTTTGCACTTGAATGTTGTTGTTTCAATTTGTGTATGCAATTCAGTCGACCCTTCCTCAATTTATAGATGAATGATTATGCCCGTTGAAGAGAGGCACTCTCTTTTTGAATTTGAATTTGAATCATCGCCATGTTGTAGAGCTCAATTAATTGTCTTTTGAAGCTTGCATTAAAATTTTCCTTATCTTGCACTTCAGGGTAGTAAATGCGGTTGTACTAGGTTGTTGTTTTAAGCAGACTGTCAGGGCACGTGTCGGCTATTTACTAACTCACTATACTGCTTCATTTAGCTTGTTTTTACTGGCTAGTTTTGAAGTTATATTTCCTCGAACTTCAGCTAATCTTTCTCGTACTGCATTGGCGTTAGATCTTGGTATTTGTTTTCTTGACTTATTGATCTTCGAGAATGCAGTAATTACTTTCTATAACCTGCTTTCTTGCAATAATACAACATATTGATTCTATGTTGTATCTTTATCTACTTACAACATATAGTGTTGTATTCTTCTAGGTTACAATAATAGTCTTCTTACTGCTTGTAGCAGTTCCTTTAAATTCTTTGGCTAATATAACTTGATCTCTATCATTCTTCAACCTATACTATAGACTCAAAACCTAGTCTAATTTCACTTAAACATTATGAAAAATAGGGTACTGTAAGTTCATATTACACTTGTGTTTTATCTCATCAAAATTTAAACAATAATTTCCTAACATCAACCATCATCAACTAATTTAAATTAGGATTATAAATAATTATAATTCACCAACTACGTGAATTAAATTAAAATATCTTTGAATTTCATTTTAAGTTAATTAAATTTGTTAACCTTATCGAATATTGCTTCTGAAATTTTTATTTTATTTATTTTCTTGTAATATATTTGATCATAATATAATAATAGTCATTTTTTATTTTTTGATTTTTTTTTATTAAAATAGAGTTGACTGAGTTAAATTGTAAGGCAAAAAATTAAGGTTTCTTGAGTATGAGCTTAGGTTGAGTTAAATTGTAAGGCCAAAAATTAAGGTTTCTTGAGTATGAGCTTAGGTTGAGTTAAATTGTAAGGCCAAAAATTAAGGTTTCTTGAGAATGAGCTTAGATTTGTCAGTATATTGACTTGACTTAATTATATTCATATTTCAACTTAAATATAGTTGAATATTTTTTTATTGTGTTTTAAGTTTTGTTAGAATCTAACATATATTACAAATATAGTATCCTAAAAAATAAATGTAATAAATATATAACTTAAATCCTTTTATTATGAGGTTGGTGTTAGTTACCATCCTTTGCTATCAAAAAATTTAATATGTAGTTAATTTATTTCGATAGAAAAAATAAAGTAAAAAAGATTAGATTTGGCTCTCACTATAATAATTAAATTATATTAAATGAATTATCTTTAATTAGATAAATAGAATTCTATAATTTAAATAATATGTGTTAATGAATTTATATGAAGTTCTCTCTCCACGCAAATAAGTTTAAGATTTTCATTAATTAACAAACTTTTAAAAAAGATTTAAACCATACACTACAACAAAAAAGTTGAAAGATAACATTTGTAAAGTGTTGTCGTTGTAGGTTTAAAATTGTAGTCTATATCAGTTGTTGAGAGGGGCGCCCAAAGACAACACTCAAAAAGTGTTGTCATTTTCTCATAGACAACACTTTTAAAATGTTGTCCTAAATATACGAACTGTTATCTTTTATATAAAATATTTCGCTCATAGACAACACTTTCGAACTGCTGTTGTTTCATTTATTAACAACACTTTTAAAATATTGTCCTTAAATTACTATTATATAATTAGGGATTTGGGCCAATTTGACCTGTTGGCCCGATGGCCTGAGCAAGGTTGGGCAAGGCTCCAAATTTATAAGCCCGACCCCACCCAACTTTATCGCTTGACCCGTCAGGTTGGTCGGACTAGGCCGGACAACCTAAATTGCTAAGTTGTCTTAGAAAAAGTGAAAAAACTCCATCTTATTTTCGAATAAGATCTTATCTTAAATTAATTTTAGAGTTTAATATCCAATTTACCCAGTAACTTAGATTGGTAATTTAGGTCATTGACTTTTCGTGCTGACAATTTAGGTCAATAACTTACGAAACTTTGCAAACAAGACCAATTTTAGCTCAGAAGCAACAATTGAGCTCAAATTGCACGTGAATTCATTGCACATACTTACCCTTTTTCAGACTTTTGGCTCAATTTTCTAATATGGGTTGATTCCTCATATATGGCCTAAATTTGAGTCATATTTTCACACGTGACAATCATAATTTTTTTTTAAAATACATTAATTGTCTATAAATTATTGAAAATAAAAATAAAAATAACATGAAGAATATTATAATAATTGAAAAAAAATTATTCCATAAATCTTAGATTACCTTAAACAACCTATACACAACGTACATGAGTTAAAAGTATATAAGGTTTTCTTCAACTAGTGTCAAGCAAGCCTTTGAGTCTTTGATGTCAAAGCTTGAATGCTTGGCTCTCTATGGAGGTTGAGCGATTGAAACTTTGAGCTTGAGAGCACTTGAATATTGAGAGCTTTTCTTGCTTGATGATTTGAATGTTGTAGTTTCAAAAGTTTATTCAGTCTTCTATTCCTCTACTTATAGGAGTGGATTTTTATCCATTGAAGGAGACTGAAATCCTTGCATTTGAATCCTTTAAAACTTGTACAAAGTCAGCATTGAATGTGTTTTATCTTTTTCTTCAGGTGACATTTAATTTTGTTGTACTAGGTTGCAGCTTTATGCATTGTGTTAGGCCAAGTGGCAGCTTCTCATTGGCTTGCAGCTCTACAACCTTCAGTTTGTCTCTACTGACTAGTTTTATGTCTGTTGATAAGACTAATCCTCGAACTAATGTTGATCTTCTTCGTACTGCATTGTTGGCTGATCTGCATGTGGTTTTTCATTAATTTTGTCTAAGACATATAACATGAATCTTCGTGCAGCAAGTCTTTTAGTAGTTAGCTTATAGTTGTTTTCCATACAACTTGCAGCGATGCTTTTCATTAAAACTTGCAACAGCGGGTTTTCATATAACTTGCAGTGAGTTTTTGACTTGCTATTCTCTATTCTTCAACATATTCTAAGAATCAAATCATATACTAACTTCACTTAAATAGTGTGAAAAATGAGGTGTTCTATTTTTCTATTATATGTTTGTTTTGTCTAATCAAAATCTAAACATTGATTTCCTAATACTTCTCAAGAATGAACTTTGTTAAGTAATGTTTGATCTACGGGATTATTTCCTAACAAACTTTAAACTCAACTATAAACACCTACTCAACTTCAACACAAAGCAATCAGGATAGACCCACACAATATCTTCCAAACCCACAAAGGATGATTGCTAAAACTCTAGCAACTTACACTCACCAAAGAAATATCTATCTATCAACTAAGGACTCATAAAACAACATAAAGACATAACAAAAGGTCAAAGTATATGGGA
This sequence comes from Scutellaria minor, assembly GCA_954870855.1. Lineage (NCBI taxonomy): Eukaryota > Viridiplantae > Streptophyta > Magnoliopsida > Lamiales > Lamiaceae > Scutellaria > Scutellaria minor. The sequence continues at coordinate 11,873,615 of OX940729.1, forward strand.
TTCTTCTACTAATGTGAAAACATCCTTTATTACTTAAGTTTCAACTTGAATATTTGGCTTTTTTTTAAGATTGAGTGATTGAAATTTTGATCTTTAAGAACTTAAAACTTGAGAGCTTTGCTTGTTTTAGAGTTTGAATATTGGTAGTTTCAGTCATTGTTTCAATCTTCTCTTCGTCTATTTATATGAGAGGATTTTTGCACATTGAAGGAGGCTGAAATCTTTGCATTTAATGTCATTGTAGCTTCTGCAAGGTTGCATTTAATGTGTCTTGTCTCATACTTCAAGTTGCATTAAATTTCATTGTTCCAAGTTTTAGGTTATGCAATCTGTCAGGCCAGCTGTCAAACTTAAATTGATCTTCCTAATACTCTTTCATTGGCTTGTCTACATGTTGATCTTAGTTGGCACTACAAGAAATTCGCTAAAAGACAACGGTTTTTACCCGTTGTCTTTCCCAGATTTTGGGCGTTATCGTGTCCAGCGTTGCAAAAAAACTTTCATTGATAGACAACACACTAAGAGCATTGTCTTTTCTAGATACGACAATGCATAAAAAATCATTGCACGAAAGCGTTGTCTTTTTTTAATTAACTATTGCACGAAAGCGTTATCTTTTTTTAATTAACTATTAAATAGGACGCTGACGTCATCATAGCACTGACACTGTAACATCCCATATTAAACCTTGACTAAGTAAAATATAATGAGAATCTTTTTATAGTTAAAATAAGATTTAAATAATAACAATGTAAATTGTTTAATTAGTGGTAGTATGAATTAATTGTAAAATATAAAAGAAAAATAAAACTAAAATTTATTATATATATAAATATGTAACACACGCACACATCCCATATATGTAAGTGTGACATATTAATAAACATGTCATATATATTAAGCTTATTAATTAATTAAGCCTAAGTTTATGCCAAATTAAGTGAAAAGCATAAGAAAGCTAGTCACCACATTTCCTGCCACCTCACGCCAACTTCCTCTCTCTCCTTACAACCAAGTGACACACACCTAGGCTAAGTGTGAAAGAAAAAAGAAAAGGGCAGCAAGAAAAGGAAAGAAAAGCAAAGAGAGAGAAAGTGTTGTACACGCTCTCCCTCTCACTCTCTCGCTCAATACCTCTCTCTCACCGTCTCTCTCTTTCTTTCTCTTTTTCTCTCTCTCTATCTCTCTGCCGCACCTCCTCTCTGCCACGGGTTGCTGCTGCTGCGTTGCTACCTTGCTGCCATTGCGGGTTGTCGGAGCTGCAGGCTGATGTGTGCGAGGTTTTGGCTGCCATCGGGGGCGGCAGCAGGTGCCGAGTCTGCATTGGGGCTGACCGATAGGCGCCCTTCGTGCTGTTTTTGGCTGCGTTGTGGTGTAGTTGTGTGTGCGTTCGTGGGTCGTCTAGGTAGGTGGGAGTTTGGTGGTCAATCAAGTGTAAGTCGTCGGCGACGCGGGTCGCCGAAGTCGGTGGTAGCAGCAACGGAAAGGGACGAGTCGCAGCAGATTTTGGGTGATCAAACCTGTGCCCAAGACTACGCGCAGACAGCGTTCGACATGCCGTTTCAGGCACTTTCGGGGATGGGATTAGAAAACTATTTTATGACATATACTAGAGTGTATAGGGAAGGTCTCCACCAAGTTTGGTGGCCATTCGAGGTCGGACGACCAAGAAATAATTTTACGAAGTCGGGGCTGCGATTCTGCACTCGAACCGGAAATAGTCGAGGAGCAGAAGGTCTTAACGAAAGAGTTTCCTAAAAATCTTTGTATGGGGTATTCTTTAGTGTGTTGGGAGCATTCATACCAAATTTCACCATAATATGAGTCCGTTTGAGGGGTCTAAGATGCATCGGGGCACAAAGTGGCAGTGCAGTGTGCAACGGTGAATTTCAGCCTATTATAAGGGCAACTCCTAGATGATCAAAAATCGGATGGGCTTGTGATTTCACGGAGTTAATATTTACACCGAGAGCTTCATTACGAGTTTTCTGGATCATAAATCGGAGCTCAGACGAGGAAGATACGCAACGACGGTTTTCTTTCCAATAGGCAAGAGATTTTACATTTGCAATTTACTTTGCAAGTTCAATTTTAATTTGCAAGATTGATTTATTCTGCAAGATTCATTTACTTTGCAAGATTAGTATGCCTTGCAAGTTTAATTTTTTTCCTTGCAAGATTAAAGTTCTTTACAAGCTAAATTATTTTTTTTCTTTGCAACTTTGCAAGTTTAGTGTTCCTTGCAGGCTTAATTATTTAATTCACAAGTTTGCAAGTTTAATTCGGCAGGCTTAGTTTCTCCTTTGCAAAGTTTAATTCTTCTTGCAAGCTTTATATTTTTCCTTGCAAGTTTAAGCTTTCTTTGCAAGTCAACTAAAGTTTGCAAGGGGTTTTCTTTGCAAGTTTAATGTTCGTCGCAAGCTTAATTTTTGCCTTGCAAGTTTAATTCTTCCTCGCAAGTTTAATTTTACGGACTTATGCCATCGAATCCTGTCTAAGAATGTTCTCAATCCAAAGTTCTAATTAGAGATATGAATAGTCTCTTTAAGCCGCTAAGATAAGTTTATATATATATATATATATATATCTTATAGGAAACGCAGACGAGGGACCCTGTTAATTCTCTGAAACGTAGCAGTTTTTCCAGGAGACCACTTGATTGGGGTGAAGGAACGAACTTAGGATTTAAAGAGTCGAGCTTCACGAGGGTTATCACCGAACAAGGTGGGGGTAAATTCTTGTAAATTACATATTGTGAACAATGTGCACTCTTACGTGCAATTATTGTATGTCTCTGATTATAACATGAAAGTTTAAATGTGATATGCAAAGTGAAATATGTTATGCTTCGTGAATGATGAAATATGGTGAAGGTTATTGTAGCGCCCAGGACCAAAAATGAAGCATAATTAATTAATTAAATATTTAAACCTAAGATTTGATAATTTTATACGTATGTTTTAACTGTTTAATTTATTTCGTGTGTTTCAGATACGTGTTTTAAGTGCGAGGTTCAGATGGATAATTTTCTTAGACGTGGAACATAGGATATTTTATATCACTAGATGCGTTTTGGAAAAACAAGAAGGTAGAAACGAACTAGAGGTCAATCGAAGACCCGTAGCTCAAACAGTGATGAAAAGAACAAACCACGAGGTTTCGGAAATATCAGAAGATATTTAGAGTGTATAGTAAACGAGATATTTTCGGTGAATAGTAACTTTTCGAAATCTATAAATAAAAGGCTCTTTCAGTTCATTTTTCACACCTTTCTTCGATAGAGCCAAAAGCGACGAAAACACGTAAGTCTCTCTTCTCTCTCTCGTTTCTTTTTCGGACTCCGGCGCACTACCATCGGTGCCGCCGCTGGCGCGGTGGTACCGCCATCGAAGTTCGCCGGAAAATTTCAAAGTTGTCGGTTTCGGCCGATATTCACACACAATGTAGGTTTTGACGAGTCGAGTCTAGAACAAGTCTCGGATTTCTATTCCGACTTATCGTTTGCCGAAAAATGGCGAAAAACCATCTCAAAACCTTAAACCCTAACCCTAGCCAACTTTTCTCTCTCCTCGGTTTTCTCTCTTTTCCTCCATCCTTTTAACCGGAGATGTTGTCGGAGGTTCTCCTGGAGGTGAGGGTGAGATGTTGGAGGGACGACGCCGCCATGTGTGGTGGTGTCGGAGCTATATCGGGTTGGGTATGTTATATGCATGTTTATGTGTGTGATTGTGTGTGTGCGTTGGTGATCTCTGTTGGGGCGGCACAGATGGTCGCCGGCCAAGCGTTTTGTTGAGGATGTGTGTTTATGTATATACATGTCTGTCTGTGAGTATTGGGGTTTGGGAAGTGTTGATCTTGTAACGAAGATGTAGTAGTTTGGGACGATATAGTCGGAGGATCGGGAGGGGGAGATGTCGGGCGGCAACGGGGCAGCCGAGGGGGCTGCTGGGCGTGCTGGCACGCGGTCGTGCCCTAGCCGGCAGAAGTTGCTGGGGGCTGGCGCACAGTTGTGCGCTGCATGGGCGCACCGAGAGTGGGCGCCGGGTGCGGAACGCGTGTTAGGTGACGCCGTATTTTCAATCCTTTTTCCATTCCTTTTTCCCTTGTACTTTATCATCGAGTCTTAGCCGATGAGATGTCGTTGACCGAGGGTCGTGGGCCCGGTCAAAGTTAACCTTTCAATCATTTTACCAATATACTCCCCAATGTTATATACTTCAGTTGAGCTCGTATCAACTCCGAACGAGCTCATTCATTTTCCAATCTTTAGAACTCTCGACTCATCACGTATTTAACAGTCGTCTTTCTTTCGGAAGAAACGTTTATCACTTTAATTATAATTAATAAGGATCTAAGAACACCGTGACTTGTGTAGGCTATATTTTGGATTGAGCTTGAGTTACTGTTGGATTGAGCTTGTGTTATCAGACTTTTAAGACTAGCGCCTCACACGAAAAACCACCGAACAAGGTGGGGGTAATTTCTATCTCTTTATCTGTTTACAATTTTCCTTATTTAATGCATGATTGTCGGAATACTAAATGTTGTGATTATACGCTATGTTTACGTGTCATGTTATACTGTGAAAGGACATGGGTCCACATACATTCTGTGTAGGGTCGAGTGATACTCGTACCTGAGATGCTGTAAGGTCGGAGGATATCCATACCTGAGATTTTGTAGGGTCGAGTGATACTCGTACCTGAGACTATGTAGGGTCGAGTGATACTCGTACCTGAGATGTTGTAGGGTCGGGTGATTCCCGTACCTGAGATAACGTAGGGGTAAGTCAGGTAATACCTGCACTTGAGATTTGTAGGGGTAAGACGGGGGATACCCGTACCTGAGTTGGGTTGCAAAATACATGCCATGCATTTTATGTGTTGTGACAACGTGATTGAATGTTACATATCTAGTATTTTATATTTGTTGATTATTATAATAGACAGATTTCATCCCCACGAGTGTATTCCACGCACTCACCCCCTTATTCTGTACTCATACTACAGGAGCTAGTGAGCATGTCGAACCCTAGGTGGAGAGAGGTGGTGCTATCTCTGGTTTTGTATATTTAGGTTAACGTTTCACAAACATTTTCAAACAATATTTCAACTTAATCACATTTTGTAATAATATTGTGATACATATAAGGATGTGAGATCCTGAAGAATGATTCCGCTGCGTATGATGTTTTATATCAGTAGTAAGACCAAATGTTATCGGCTGAGGCTGATTGTTGATAAGTGAGAGATTCACTTCGTCTCTTATTTCTTTCTTCTGTTGTCCCTTACTCATTCTTTTTTATTGTGTTAAGTGTCCCTTGTTTTTTCCATCTTCACGCCCATGTGAAAAACTCTGATAAAATGTGAAAAGATTTTGGGGCATGACAGTTATGGGGAAATTCTTGCTTTCCCATTTATGTGATCAGGTGCTATAACGTGAGATAGTTGGTCGATGTGAGATGAATTTGTTGAATTTGTAAATGTGGCATTATATGCCTGTTACGTGACAAAAGTGAATGTGCAATGTTTGCAAGATGAAAAGAAATGGTTATGAAAAGATTATGTTTGCACGGTGGCTCAGGACCACACTAACATCATGAAAAAGGTTATGTTTGCACGGTGGCTCAAGACCACACTAACATCATGAAAAGGTTATGTTTGCATGGTGGTTCAGGACCACACTAACATCATGAAAAGGTTATGTTTGCATGGTGGCTTAGGACCACACTAACATCATGAAAATGATCCTCATTTCTTAAAGTCGGCTTATAATTGTATTTATGTGCTATTGAGTGATATGTCTATGTTTGTTAAATCTGTAAAAATGGCGGCAAGTTCTGCAAGACGAAAATGTTTTCACGGCGGCTCAGAACCGCAAAGTTTTCCAAGACGGCTCAGACCCGCAACTATGTGCTTGATAAATTATATGTCTATGTTTCCTGTTATGTTTTAACGGCTCACAAGCCCCACCCCACTGAGTGTCTTCATGCACTCACCCTTTTTTATGCTAAAATATTTTCAACTTAAGGAAATCCTCGAGCATGGTGTGCAAGCGGTGGATGCTGGTAGCCGATGTTGTAAGGGTTGCAAAAGAGTTTTATTTACAGTGTTTTTATCGTATGAAAAATGTAATTCATAATTATTCTTAAGTCGTTTATATTTATGGTTCTTAAAAGGGTGAATTTATATACGAGATGATCTTGAAATTCTTTTGGGAAATCTAGTTTGCAAAGCGGTACAGTTTAGTTGTATAATTATAAGGAAAAATATAATATTTTTCTTCCGCTGTGTGTGATTCACGTTTTATAAAACAGGATGTTCGAACTTCTTCGCAAGTTTAAATTATCTTGGAAATTAAACTCTATCATGTCTACCATGTCATCAACACTAACACGTCAGCATGCCACATCACCATAGTGCACTTCTTCGCAAGTTTAAATTATCTTGGAAATTAAAATCTACCATGTCTACCATGGTCATCAACACTGACACGTCAGCATATCATATCACCATAGTGTTGATGCCATGTCATCATAGCCAATATTACGCGTTGTCTAGGATTCGAATCCGGGTGACAAGGTGGTACTCTAACCACTAGGCCACTGGTGTTTTATGTAATAATATTCTACATGTATTTGTTTTATTTCAATCTTTGATATTTTTCAATTTTCTATTACGTATTAATATAAGTCATTGATTTTCAATTTTGATATATTACTGTATTTAACTCAATTTCAATGACCAATATATGAATGTTCAAAACCCAAAATGTTAATGACCAATATAAAAAGGGTTGTCTTTTTTTAAAAAAAATCCACTGAAAGACAACCCTTTGAAAAAAGTGTTATCTTTCTCATTAAAAGCGTTGTCTTTCATCGCATTTTTTGAAAAAAGACAACGCTTTTCGGAAAAAGGGTTGTTAATTCCAGAAAGACAACAAAAATTCATAAAAAGGGTTGTCTTTGGAGGGTTGTTAAATACCATTTTTCTTGTAGTGTGGGTTATCTTTTACAAAGTGCATGCAACATGCAACAACTGCAAACTGAATCTTCATGTAGCAAGCCTCAGATATTTGAGTGCAGCAATTGTCTTCATGCAGTGTACAACAATGTCTTCTCTGCTCAAGTTGCAGCAGTTGTTTCATTTAGCCTACAACAAGGTCTTGACTTGCTTTGCTTCCCATCTTCATCATATACTATTACTCAAATCCTAATCTAGAATCAGTTAAACATTGTGAAAAATAGGATACTCTATTTGCTATTACACCTATATATTTTCTCATCAAAATCTAAGAATTGATTTCCTAACAATTTCAAATATATGTGTGACTTTACATGTAAAGATATTAGTGAATCGGGCCCAAAAAGTCCAAAATTAGGATTTCACATGTATTTCACTTGCGATTTGAGCCCAATTCAGTCATTTGGGCCGAAATTGTGTAAATTTCCAAATTTCAAAAAGATAATGTCCTAAATTTCCAGTCAAAAAAGTTACTGTTCGATAATGTCAGATCCTTAAGTTACAGGTTACTAGGTAAAATGGATAATAAATTCATAACATTTTAAGGCAGAATTGTTATTTTTGTCTTGTAACTTAGGTTTTTATTTTCATTTTTTACCATCAATTTGACATATGCTAAAGTTGGTCATCTAACTATATATTACTTTTTCAACTTGCATCTAATTTTCCATGAAATTTCAATTTTTATTCATATGAAACTTAGAATTATTGATGTGTTTTTTTCAATTCCGGTGTCTATGTAGGTAGAATTTGACATTATAAGTAAAATCAGAGCAAAACTTGAAACAAAATGATAGTTAGAGAATAAAAAATTTGAATGCATAAAATTAAAATTTTCCAACATTTTAATGTTTGAAATTTGATTTCGGTGATGGTTTGTTTTAAAGATTTAATAGTTTAGGGTAATTTCCATAAAAATAACAAATTTTAGTCAAATTGTCATTAAAATAAAAAATTTCATTGTTTGTGAAACAAACACAACCTTATATACATAGATGCAATTTTAACCATCGGTTAATAGTTGATTTTTTCCTCATTGACATGTCCAGTTGCCCACACGTTCTGTCAAAATTATGGATATTAAAAAAAATACTATATTTACTAAAATTACAATTTTAACCAAAATTCTGGATAATTGTAACATTAACATTACTTTATATACAAAGGTGGAATTTTGATCATCATGAATATTAAAATAATTATGACCTTTACAAATTTAGTAAAAAAACTCATGCATTAATGAAACGGCATCGTTTCCATCTAACACAAAAGAAATAAGAAGCAAAGAATGAGAGGAAAACATTGTTTAGTTAATGTGTTAGCAAGGAAAACTTCTTATACTAACCAATGATCGAAATTGCACCTATGCACACGAGGTCATGTTGTTTTTGTAATAATCAAAAAGGTTTAGTTAAAATTCCGATTTAAATAAAAGTAGTGATATTTACAACAATTATATTATAAGTGGTTTTTCTTAATATCCATTGGCAGCTGATGAACAACCTAGAGACGTCAGCATGGAATAAGTCAAATAACAACCAGTTATCGAACTTGCACATACATATAAGGTCGTGCAATGGTTAAAATGACAATTTGACTATTTTAACGCATCCTTTTTTAATTATCTCACATCAAATACTAAACTAAATTTAATATGATTAGATTGTCAATTAGATTTTCTAAAGTTGCATGTGTAAATTAATTAACCAAAACATAAATAAGATTCCATCTCAAAACCTCTTAGTCACAAAATTAGTGATCCGTAAGAATGTAAATGATTTGAGTAGTCAAAGTTGTGCAAAAAACATTTTTGTTCAAAACTTTTGCAATTTATATTAAAAAGTGATTTGTTTTTAGTTAAATATTACTCATCAGTTCAAATCAAATTGAAAATAGAAATTAAGATTAAATACTATATAATATGTTTAAGTTCTAGTAACAAATTTAGGAGTTAATTTTAAGCGAAGATCACATATCCCCTTAACTTGAATACTATAACTTAAAGTGCAGAAAACCTTCAATTCATCAAAACTTAATTAATTATCTAATTAAATTATAATTTAAGCACACTTTAAGTTGAATAATGAGCCAGAATTTAGAACATAAATTTATGGCAAATAAAGAGTTTCAAAATGATGCAGTACCACTACATGGTGCTTGGGGACTTAAAATATTAATCTTTGGATTTTTTATAAGTAATAAAAGTCATAATAGTCTATATTATCTAAAGTTGCCACTACGTTAAAACGTGTAACAGACTTAATCAAGTCCAAACTTGAATGGCCCATTCTACTCAGAGTTAGGTTCACGATTTTGTGAGCTTATTTTAAACTGAATCGATTAATCGAAAATTCGTCTAATCAAGAAATTTGAAATATTATGACCGACCCATTATTTAAGATTTCTTAAAATATATGTTATATCATATACTTTAGCAATATAATTTGTTTATTAAAGTAGGGTTTAAACATGATAACCTATTCCACTTAGACAATGAGAAAGTGATAAAAATATGATGACAAATCCGAGTAATTAATTACATTAAACTTGATGTCAAATGTTAAATGGCCGTCAAAAAAGATCTGCATGCAAAAGCCCCGTCATAACTTTTTCACATTATCATGCATATGTTTAATGTTTAATCATTGCCTGATTTTTTTTAATTATGATTACTCATGTCTTAAAAAGGGTTTCTAGCGAAACGTACTTTTAATTGTAGGCCTACTTAGTTAAATGAAAATACACCCTACATTAAGAATTTTTCTTCGTAATATGATATAATATTTAATTTAGTCCTATAAATTAATTTAGGAGTTTACTTTTTGGTTTTGGGCCCAATATTATTAGAGCATAATCTACTTCACTACATAAATTCTACTTCACTACATAAATACTCATATGAAACTGATGCATGGATCCTAAACCATACAATTCAGGTCGACCGGATAAAAAATCACATTTTACATGTTTACACATGTCCCACGCGTCCAAGTATCTACGTTCACACTCTCTTCCACGTGTTTTTGTTTTGATAAATATGTAATATATTTTAGTTATATTAGTGATACATTTTAGTTATGCTACTTTTACCTTTATATTATACAAGCTCACATATTTTCATGTTGTGGCAAACATGTAATACCTTTTAAGTAAATGTATTAATACATTTAAAAGCTAGTTTGGTTGGGGTGTTTGGGTGGGTTAAGTTAATTTAACCCACTTTAACCTTTGTTTGGTTTCTTAGTTAGAAGGCCCTAATTAATTAAGATTGTGCCCGGGTCAAAAATGTAGAATATGGGTATATGAGAGGTTGAATAAACCACTCAATTGTGGGTGGTTAGATAAACCATCCGTAAGCCCAAAAAAAGTCAATGGTGAAATGTCCACAACGCCCTTACTATTTTTTTAATAAATTAACCATTCTTTTTTAAATACTTGAAATGTGGAATTTAATTTTAAATATAACTAATTTATGTAAAATTTTGAATAAACTCGCAACAAACATTTGGTTCAAACATAATTTTAATATACAAAATTATTTTAAGAAATACCCAATTACACTCAAACCAAACACAATATTAGGTCCCCAACATTAAACATTTCAACCAAACACATCAAATACTTAATTTAACCTAAACATTGTAAATCCACAATAATCCAACTAACTTAACTAACCCAACTAACGAACCAAACATGTCCTTAATATATTAATACGAAAGATATTAAAATAATTTAAAAATGGTGGAAAATGACAAAAATGTAATTCAAAACACTAAAAATTGTGGAAAATGACAGAAATTTCCAATTGTCACACTAACAATGCATGCAAAACAAAGTTATTAACTTTAACAGTATAGGGGAAAATTTGCAATATTTATTAAATCATACGTGCAAATGATGTATATTTTTTAATATAGAGGAAAGCACAAAGAATTTCTATATCATATGAAGGGTTTGATGCATTTTATCCAAAATCAATCCATGGATTTAAAAAGGACTTAAACTCTAAATATAATCTACAACTTAACAAATAAAATAGAAATGATTTACCTTAATTTTATGATAAAATAGAAACAAGATGCTTCTAGAATGGAAGTAAAATATCCTTTTTAATAATTTTTAACTAATTCTTGATTGAACATTAAAGAAATTATTATAATAAATGAAATTCTAATATGCAGGGTCAGTCTTGATATATTGGCGCACATGGTGAAAGAGAAAAAATGGGTCTTATGAGAAAATATAAACATTTTTACCTATATGATAAATATAATTTGGAAGCCGAAAAGTAAGAAGAAAAACAACTAGCTCATTCAAAAAGTTGTGCAGATAGATCAAGTTTCAATATGCTCATTTGTTCATTTTAAATGTTGAAAAAAATGTAACATCTATAAACATAAAAACAAAAATAAGTTTCAAATTATCATTGAAAACATCCAGATCATCTAGCATTTTGAGAAGCAAATTCATCAACAAAGTATTCGAGATCAAGTTTTTCCAACGTCTCATGTTCTATGCATAAAATTATTAATTCATTTAATTTTTCTTGAGTTATAGTTGAACACTGATATAATTTTGCCTACATCTCAATGTTCTATGCCTCGAAAGATTAATTTAGTGTTGCGCTAAATAAAATTTGATTATTTTAATTTTTTTAATTCAATGTCTAGTCCTCCAAAATTCAAATCAAAAGGAGCTTGTTACTATTAAAAATGATAGTAAATGAGAGAAAACATAAGTTTTCCATTACTTGATGTGAAGAAGAGATTACATAAATATAGATTTTCATGACTTGATCACCAAGCTATCAACCTAACAACTTCCAAACCAATTGCTAACATGGTATGCCAACATGGCAACCAACTCATCAATGATCAAAACAGAAAAAACTACTTCATAATTACATGCACTCTTTGCAACTTTATGCATCTTCTAGAATGAACTCCAATATGCTATGTTATGTTACTAACTAGAATCATCAACTAGGGATAGCTTGGTAATAAGCATTGCAAACCTTCCAGCTAAAAGAGTCTTGGTATGAACATCAGCAACTTGATGTTCAGAAATAGCAAACCTGACATCAAGGTCTTGATTTTGAACTTTTTCTCTTAAAAAGTGTACATCTACCTTAATGTGTTTAGTGCGAGCATGAAATGTTGGATTAAAATCAAGCTTAATAGCCCCCATATTGTCACACTAAAGAAGAGTTGGATGTTGAAGAGCAATTACTAACTCAACAAATAAATTCTTAAGCCAAAGAAGTTCAGTTGTTGCTAAAGCTAAAGATCTGTACTCAGCTTATGTGCTACTTCTTGCAACCACATGTTTTTTGGTGCTCCAAGTAATAGGATTAGAACCAAGAAAAATATAGTAGCCACTAATACTCCTCCTATCATCAATATTACTTGCAAAATCTACATCTGCATATCATTTCAAAACCATCCTAGAAACTGGTTTGAATAAAATACCAGTATGTTGAGTACCTTACAATTACCTAAGCACTCTATTACATGCTAACTAATGTTTGGTAGTAGGTTGATGAAGGTATTGACTTAGCTTATTCACTATAAAAACAATATCAGGTCTAGTAAGTGTCAAATATTGAAAGTTGCCCACAATACTCTTATATAGATAAGGCTGATCAAAAGGAGAGTTGTCATGTGAAGATAATTATTGACCTGAGAGGTATGGTATGGGACTTAGTTTGCACTGAGAAATGTTTGTCTGATTAAGAACATATTTGATATATTTAGATTGAGAGAGATGAATATTATGAGAACTTCTATGAGCTTCAATGCCAAGAAAATAACTAACTTCACCAAGATGCTTGAGAAAAAGTTTGGATTGTAGCTTCTAAATAAGACCTGAAATCAAACTAGGGTCCTCTTCTATGATTAGTACATCATCAACTACTAGAACAATCAGTAACTCTTAAGCTTATCATACCAAACTTTGGGAGCCTGCTTCAGTCCATATAATGCTTTAACCAACCTGTAAATATGAGAGGGATGAGTGCGATCAACAAAACCCTCAAGCTGAGTCATATAAACCACCCTCTTTAAGTCACCATTAAGAAAAAACATTATTCACATCAACTTGTTGAATCTGCTAGCCCTTTGTCACAACCATAATAAACATAAACCTTATAGTAAGAGGTTTGATAACAATACTGAAATATCAAAATAATACACCCCTGCTTTCTACCGAAAACCTCTTACCACCAATCTAGTTTTGTACTTATTAATACTACCATTAGGATTTCTCTTGAGTCTAAACACCCATTTGTTAGTGATTGGATTAATGTGGGGATGACTAGGGACCAACTGCCATGTATTATTATGTTGAAAAGTTTTGAATTCATCTTCCATAGTAAGTTTCCAATGAGGGTAAGTTAGAGCTTGAGTGGCAGTAACAGGTTCTTGGTCAGTAAGAACAGTTCTATAGGATTTTGGTTTTGATATTTCATTCTTCGATCTTGTTTTCATAGGGTGAGTAGATGTAGATGTATGAAGAGCCAAGGACCTATTCTGAGTATGTAAATGGATAGAAGATAAATGAGGAGGAGAATGAGTAATACCTGAAGAAGAAGTACTAGAAGACGAACTGTCATTCAAGCTAGATGATAATGAATAAGAAGATGAACTAGAAGGAGAATCAATAGTGGGGGGAATAGGAAGAATAGGTAGAGAAGAAGAGACATGTGTATGTGAAGAAGAGGTGGTAAAATGTGAAGATAATGATGATGAAGTAAACAAGACATCATAAGGAAATTCATTTTCATTAAAAACAACAGTCTTAGTAATGTAAAGTCTACCATTTAGATGCAAGCATTTATAGCCTTTATGAGAAATACAATAACAAAGAAAAACACATTTTTTATTTCTATATTAAAATTTATGTTGATTATATGATCTTTAAGTAAGGGAAGCATGCACAAGCAAAGGTCTTAAGAAAAGCATAATGAGGTGTTTTGTTATAAAGTTTGAAATAAGGAAAATGACCTTGAAGAAAAGGAGTGGGGAGTCTATTTATAATGAACACAATAGTTTGAAAAGCTTCCCACCAAAAAGATAATGGAATAGAAGCTTGATTATTAAGCATAGACAAACCAATCTCAGTAACATGTTGATGTTTCCTTTCAATTAATCTATTTTATTGATGAGTATATGGACATGAATGCCTTAAGGTAATACCTAATATTTGCAGAAAAGAAGAAAGCACTCTGAATTCACCATCATCTCACATTGCAAAGGTTAAAGTTTAAAGCTAAATAATTTTTCAACAAGAGGCACAAGTTGTTTGAAAATCAATGAAACTGAGCTTGAAGAGGATAAATTCAAGAATATCTAGTAAAATCATCAACAAAAAACATATAATATTTGTAACCATCTCTAGAGATGGAAGAACAAGGGCCCTAAACATCACAATGAATAAGTTCCAGAGGCTTAGTTATAGTTTGTAACACACGAAAAATGCATTTGATGTATTTTACTCATTTACATACATCATAAAACAATTTAGCAGTAGAACAAGTAACATTTATTGATTTAAGAAAATGAGAAGGTGTAGCATTACATGGATGACCTAAACGGTGATGCCAAAAAATAATCAAATCAGAAGAATTACAAGAAAAGCCTTGAGCAGAAATAGTTTTATTAGAAGAAGCAACTAACATGACATGTGATAAGGAAGAAGAGTGAAGATGAGAGAGATCTAGCTGGTACAGTCCATTTATAAAAACTCTTTTCAAAAGGATGATGTTAGAGATCAAGACCTTGACAAGACAGTAAGAAGAATGAAATTCAATTAAGGCAGTATTATCATATAAGAACTGAGATATGCTTAAAAGATTCTTGGTGATATCTGATAAGTGTCGGTTTTCATGTATTTTTACGTATGTTTATGTATTCATGTGAATATGTTTAAATACATTTTTATGGTGATTTCTGATATTCTATTGTATAAGTTGCATTTGACGTGTTTGTGCTTAATTTCATGATTTTGATGAGAAAAGTGCAAGTTTCAAGTGTAATTGATGATCAAGGAAGGAATCACAGAAAAACAAAGAAGAATAAAAGTGAATACGAGATCACGTGGAAGAGTTGGTGGCGCATAATCTGGTCGTGCCATATAGCACGACCGTGCGCCATTGTACAGTGACGGGGCACGACCGTGCTATGGGGCACGGTCAACCCCGTGCATCAGCCAGTGACCTCTTGGTAGGGCACGGTCAACCGTGCTGTGGGGCACGACCGTGCTTGGGTGAACATGAACTCGTAAAAAGTCAGTTTTCTTGGATAATCTTCACCTGTTACTTCACTTGGAAGATTCCCAAAAGCCATATAAATACTCAATATGAAGAGAGAGAAAGGAGATAGAGAGAAAAACACAGAGAGAGATTCATAAAGAAGAACACGATAGTTTGAGAAGCATTACAAGGATTTGAAGAAGAATTTAAGAGATCGAGGAATCGTGAGATTGTCGTCTAATAGAGTTTTAAGTTCATGATCATTTATCCTATTTGTGTGTTTATGAATTGATTGCTTGTTTGATTGTCCGGCCGGTAATTGAGCATGATTTAGTAATTAGATCAAAATTCGGGAGATGAGATTTAATTATGGAAGAATAAACACATGATACATAAAAAGACTTAGATCGGGAGATTAAGGAATTTATGTAATGAGAAATCAATCTTAGGTACTTTTGGGAGTTGTTATGTTTCAATCAGATTGAGTAGGGATACCTCTGGTGGCATAATAATCAACCGGTTAACTGACTCGGGAGAGCTGTTAATTTGACATAAGTGATTGCTCATATAGGATGATTGATTAATGAACGTGAGTTGGTTAAAGTGATGTTTTGATTAGAATTAGATGAAAGCATGTCCTATAACCTGTCTTAGATATCTGTTATTCTTGAGTGAATTTATCTGTTTGGTTACTTTTCTATTGAATTAAACCGCAATCAATATGATTTGATTTCCCTAGATAAAACTGAAAATTGAATTTGAGTAATTAGTTAGTGCCTAGATAGCCAGTCTCTATGCTCACCACTTCTACACCCTACACCCTACACTTGCGGGAGTAGCTAAAAGAAATTGGTGAACAAGTTTTTGGCGTCGTTGCTGAGGATTGGAGTTTAAGATAATTAATATTCAAATTTTGTTTTTATTTTTAGTCTAGGATTTATTTTTATTTTTAATTTTCTGATTTTTAGAGAGTATCTGATACTTGTCTTTTAGGTGTTTTCAGATTGTGCATGAACACTCGCTCTAAAAAGGTGAACTTGATTGCACTAGATTCGGAGATTGAAACAATGTGCAGACGTAGTAAAACACAAAGGCAACTATTCGCTCAAACTCAAATGGCTGAAGATAATCCAGTAGTGCAAGTACCAAACAATCAAGGTGTTGATGGAGGAGTGAACCAAGTACCACCAGTTGGTGCTTAGAGAGCCATCAGAGACTATTTTCAACCAAAACAAAATGGAAGGGGGTAGTGCGACCACCTATTCAAGCGAATAATTTTGTGTTGAAGCCGGCTCTAATTAATATGGTTTAGCAGAATCAGTTTGGGGGTGGCCCTTTAGATTACCCCAATGCACATCTGGCGCAGTTTCTTAAAGTGTGTGATACAATCAAGTTGAATGGTGTTTCTGATGATGCCATAAGACTTCGATTGTTTTCTTTCTCTTTAAGAGATAAAGCGAAGTTGTGGTTCAACTCACTCCCTCCAGGTTCAATTACTACGTGGGATGGATTAAGTAGTAAGTTCCTATTTAAGTACTTTCCACCAAGTAAGACGTTGAAGTTAAAGAGTGAGATTACACAGTTCAAGCAATTTGATGGGGAGTCCTTGGGCGAAGCTTGGGAAAGATTCAGAGATATGCTAAGAAGATGTCCTCAGCATGGATTTCCTGAAGATCAACAGGTCTGTTTCTTCTACAATTGACTGTTTGGATCAACGAGAGCAATGATTGATGTAGCGGCAGGAGGAGCTTTGTTAGCAAAGAATTCGGAGGATGCGATATATATTTTGGAGGAAATGGCAACAAACAGCTACCAATGGCCGTCTGAAAGAAACACGTATAGAAAAGTGGAGGAGATTCAAAGTCAAGATCAATTGTCCGTTTTATCTTCACAAATAGCGGCTCTCACAAATCAAGTATCTGCGCTGGCAAAGGTTCAAACTCAAAATGTAGGAAGTGTAGGGAGTCGAGGATGTGATTTCACCCAATAAGAGGAAGTAGAGACGTCAACTATGTGAATGGGCAAAATTACAACAACCAAAACTTCCGAAATAGGGGTATGTATCAGTATAAACATGGAAGGGCGAATCATGAAAATTTCTCTTATGCAAATAATAGGAATGTTCTGCAACCCCCTCTAGGTTTTTCTGTTACAAATGAAGTTATCGATGAACCAAAGAAGTCGGCACTAGAGGATTTGGTGGGTGCATTTGTGAATGAATCACGAGATAGATTCACAAGGATTGAAGAAAGATTTGATGCACGGATGAAGGCCTTGGAGTTACAAGTCGGGCAGATTTCCGAGTACATAGGAAATCAACATAAAAAGGGTCAATATCCAAGCACCACTGAAGTGAATCCAAGGGAGCAGTGTTTGGCAATTCAATTGAGAAGTGGAACGGAATACAAGGGGTCAAGCATCCCAGTGGCAGAGGAAGATGAAAGTGAAAGGAAGGAGGAAGAAGAAGTGGTGGAGAAAAAGGAAGATGAAGTCAAACAAAAAGGGGCTGAGAAGCCAAAATCAAATTCTAACCCTTCACTTCCATTTACAATTTCTTCGCTTTCTTTTCCTCAACGCTTTCAAAAGAATAGTCTAGATGCTCAGTTCACTAAATTTTTGGAAATTTTTAAGAAAATTCACATTAACATTCCTTTTGCAGATGTTTTGGAACAAATGCCGAACTATGCGAAATTCTTGAAGGATGTAATGTCAAAGAAAAGGAAGATAGCGGATTATGAAAGAGTGAATCTCACGGAGGACTGCAGTGCCATCTTGCAACAAAAGCTGCCACAAAAGCTTAAGGACCCAGGGAGCTTCACAATTCCTTGCGCAATTGGAGGATCAAGTTTTAAAAAGGTTTTGTGTGACCTTGGAGCAAGTATAAATTTGATGCTGCTGTCCATCTTCAAGAAACTTGGTATTGGTGACGTAAAGCCTTCCACCATCTCATTGCAATTGGCGGATAGGACAATAACTTACCCCAAGGGAATCATCAAGGATGTGTTAGTTAAAGTTGATCGATTCATTTTCCCGGTGGATTTTGTGGTTCTCGACATGGAAGAAGATCATGATGTGCCCTTGATTTTAGGACGACCATTCTTAGCTACGGGACGAGCACTGATTGATGTGCAAAAAGGAGAGCTTACGTTGAGAGCAAATGATGAACACATTTTGTTCAAAATTTACAAAGACATGTGTTTCCATAATGGAAAGGAAAACTGCAGTTTTGTTGGTATAGTGGGTGCTTGTGGAGAGGATCGAGAGATACCAATGAAGATGTACCATAGAAAGGTGAGGAAACGGCAAGATGAAAGCAGAATCGAAGAGAATGAGACCGGGCACGACCGTGCTATGGCGCACGATCAAACCGTGTTTGGCAAAAAAAAGGTTTTGGATAATAGGGCATGATCATGCTGTACAGTACGGTCAACCGTGCCCAGCCATCAAAGGAAATTCGATGTGAAGATCAAGGAAAAATTTCCTCCATGAAAGGTACGTTTTCATCTCGTCCGGTTGAAGATATTAAACTTAGCGCTGCTTGGGAGGCAACCCAATTAGCCATTTTTTCCAAGTTTTTGAGTCTTCTTTGGAATTGTCGACTTTAAGTTTGGGGGATGGTTTGCATTACATGATTAGTTGCATTGTAGGTTTATTGTTTTAGCATATTTATTGTTTTGTTTTAGGATGATAGATGATCTTGTGATTAGGAGATATGAAGTGAATTCTTGAAGTTATAAGGAACATGAATTGAGTAAAATGAACGTGGGGATATATTGCTTGATTGAAGTTGAAAGTTTGTTCTGAATTTTCGGTGAATATATTTGAGCATGCAATGATTGTGTAGTTTTGAGGAGTATGAAAATAAGCTTGTAAGATTTGAGTCTTGACTTGATATTACACCAAGTCTTATTTTCTTGATTGTGGGATTAGCGATTGTCTTGTATATACCTCTAGAACTTGCTATGGTATCTCCTTCGAGACTACAAGTACGTGTGAATTTTTGAAAATGATATAAGGCCATCTTTGCTCTGATTAGTCACTTAGCCAAATAATTTCTTACCAAATTCGATATATTTCCTTAATTAGCCCTGTTGAGCCTTTAAGCCTTGTTCTTTGGTTAGCCAAATAATTGGGTAAATTACCACAACTTTTACTTTGAGCCTACCTACTTAAGATTTTTGAAGCTCAACTGAGAAGTGATGGGTGAAAGAAGTATAAATATGATGTGAAGTATATGTGGAGTTGGAGAAAGAATTTGGTGGAGAATATCAAGAAAAAATGATGAAAAAAAAAAAAGAGAAAGACCAAGTGTGAAAAGGATGAAAAATAAAAAATAATAATATATACTTGGTTGAAGTGGTGATTGTTGGAAGGAAAACTTTTGCATGAGTTGTGCCTATTTTTGATATGTTTTGAGTTGTGTCTTTTCTGGAACAATTGAATAATTAATTTTTGACATATCTCTGGAACTCATATTTTGGGAAAAGTGGTCATTTGAAGAGACCTCATGAAGAATGATGTGAGTTGAAATTTAAGGAGAAACTTCAAATATGTATTTGATTAGTCACTTTTATCCCAAATTTTTCCTACCTTGTCCAAAGAGCCTCATTGCATCCAAATAAAGTCATTTTTGATTCTTAATATTCACATGTACAAACGTGGTGGAGAAGTGAGACAATTTGCAAGTTTATGGTAGGTTTTACTTGATTTATCGATTTGAGCGTATACATGTCCTATTTTTAAATACTTTTGAGCGTGAGCGATACACTATTACCTTGTGAGGTTCATTACTCCTTGAAAGTACATGGTTATGAATTGTTTGAAGTATTTATTAGTAGTTTGGATAAATTTTTTGATATCAATTAGGTGTATATGATCTATAGTTTGTGATACTTAAATTCATGATTCGTGTTTCTTCTAGTTGCTTGCTTAGTTCTCTTTAGGAAGAATAAACACATGATACATAAAAAGACTTAGATTAGGAGATAAGGAATTTATGTAATGAGAAATCAATCTTAGGTGCTTTTGAGAGTTGTTATGTTTCTATCAGATTGAGTAGGGATTCCTCTGGTGGCATAATAATCAACTGGTTAACTGACTCGGGAGAGCTGTTAATTTGACATAAGTGATTGCTCATATAGGATGATTGATTAATGAACTTGAGTTGGTTAAAGTGATGTTTTGATGAGAATTAGATGAAAGCATGTCCTAGAACCTGTTTTAGATATCTGTTATTCTTGAGTGAATTTATCTGTTTGGTTACTTTTCTATTGAATTAAACTGCAATCAGTGTGATTTGATTTCCCTAGATAAAACTGAAATTGAATTTGAGTAATTACTTAGTGCCTAGATAGCCAGTCTCTGTGCTCACCACTTCTACACCCTACACCGTACACTTGCGGTAGTAGCTAAAAGAAATTAGTGAACAATATCAAGAACAAAAAGAACATTGTTAAGGCGAACATGAGAAGAAGTTAATAATGGAAATGATATAGAACCAGTATGAGAGATAGAGAAAGATAAACAATTACCAACAACAAGCTTTTGCTTACCCTGATAAGGAGACTGCAAGTGAAAATTCTCCAGAGCAGAGGTAACATGATGTGAAGCTCCACTATCAATAATCCAATCTGAAGACTGATTAGGAGAGTCATGCTCAAACACAACTTGATGTCCAGAACTAGAAGTCGGAGAAGAAGTATTAACAATACTCAGGAGATTGGCTTGAACAGGTGGAGCAGAATTCTCCAATCCTTGAAATGAAACATCATACCTCTTAAAACATTTGACTGCAACATGGTTATTCTTCCCACAAATTTGACAAAAAACACATCCACCTTTAAAGAACCTACCATGGCCTCTACCACGTGAAGAGAAACCACTTCGAGTTCGATCAATGGAACCTTGAGCAGTACCATAATGAGCACTTGGAGTAACAACATTAAAAGCAACAAAAGATTTTTGATTTAACCACATCTCATGCATCTGCAATACAAGTTGAACTTCATGAAGAGACAATGTCTCACTCCGTGTTGTTAGATTCACCACAACACTCTCAAATTCAAATCCTAAAATACCTAAAATATACAGAACAAGATCATCATCACTTATAACTTGTCCTGCAGCTCGCAGTTGATCAGCCAAATTCTGCATCTGCATAATAAACTCTACAATCAACATATTCCCCTTCTTTAGCGTCTGCAATTGGAACCTTAACGTAGCTTTCGATTGAGAATGGAAGAGTTGTTCTAGAGCATGCCAAAATTAGAATGAGTGAGTATAGTGACTCACAAACCCTAGCATCGACTCTAAAATCAAGCTCAAGATCCAACACTTCAAAAACTGATCCTTTTGAATCCACTCAACAAAAGTTGCACTTCGTCATCGAGCACCATCACCATCCAGCACAAACTCCTTATGAATATTATCTTCATCGTCATGTAGAAAAGAATCGAAGCCATGTACAGTCACTATAGCAACAATTTATGATTGCCAATATGAAAAATTCGATCGATCAAGATGAAAAGTGAGTAGTAAACGTTGGAAGAGAAAAATGTGCCATGAAGAAACACACTAGAAATTTCAACACAACAAGCAAATCGAGCAACCAAAGAAAAAGATGCTCAGGCTCAAGATACCATGTCGAAAATGATAGTAGAACAGAGAAAAATAAGTTTTTCATTACTTGATGTGATGAAGAGATTACATATACATATAGATTTTCATAACTTGGTCACCAAGCTATCAACTTAACAACTTCCTAACCAATTGTTCACATAACATGGCAGCCAATTCATCAATGATCAAAACAGAAAAAAAAAAAACTACTTCATAATTACATGCACTCTATCCAACCTTATGCATCTTCTAGAATGAACTCCAATAATTACTATTCAAAAAGCAATTAATTCGAATTTGCATTCCAATACAGATGCAATATTGTATGTATGATTCAACTAAAACTAAATCCAAAAAGCATATCAGCACACAAATTTTAATAATATCAAAAACTCATACACTTTATATATATAATAGTATTTGTGTGCACCAAGTGCATGGATCATGATCCATGCAACTGGGCGGGTCTGGTCAGGTCTGGCCCAGATCCACACCCAGGTTCTTTTTTTAATTTATGACATAACCTTTATATTTATCGAGTATAACATTTATGTAAAAATATCATAACCTTTAAGTAAAATTACTTAGACTTTTTTCAGTATAAAAAACATAATTAAAAGTTATTTAACTTTTATATTAACCGAATATAACATTTATGCTATATTCGTATAACTTTCACATACATATATCATAACCTTTAAGTGATATTACTTAGACTTTTTTCACTATAAAAATTCATATAGTATAACTTAACCTTTATGTTATAATAATTTAACATTTATGTTATATTAGTATAACATTTATGTACAAATACCATAATCTTTATGTACTTAAAGAATAACATAATGATATATTATTATATCAAAAAGATTAAATTATTATGCATAAAGGTTATACTATTACAACATAAAGGTTTTGAAAGGTTTTGAATGATATTATAAGTCTGTCATACACTGCAAAAGGTTATGCGAACATAACTAAAAGACCAAATAGCCAAAAAAATCCAAACCTTTTGGAGTTTTTGTCATTTTATCCAATTCTTTAAAAAATGTCAATCCATATCATATTCAATTAGTTGCAATTTCAACCAAATTTCAATTTTAGTCAAAACTAAATTGTATATGTCCTACGTGGCTTACACATGGATAAAGAAATTATTTACACTTCATAAAAAATGAAAAAAAATAAAGAAAAATAAAATAAAATAAAATTGAATGGGTGTTTACGTTTTGGACATGGAAACCCCCCCACTTCCTCAGATTCACCGCCGCCACTGATAGTATCGACGGCAACATCAAGGTTGATGATTTGCCGCCAATCCGGTGGAGATCTACCCTGGGGTTATGAAGGTCGTTGTGAGGGAAAATGGCGTTGTCGTCGTGTCGGGGACAGAGTTGGAGATCCATTTACGGCAATTCAGGCTATCGGCGTCTATGCGGTCGGAGCTAGCCTCGACGACGTACGAGGATGGTGAGATGGTGGTGACGGTGCCGAAGACAGCGAAGGTGGACAGCGGCGCTCTGGAGGATGAGGTTGAAGGTATTGGAGGTGGGAGGTTTGTTCTTGTACAGTGAAATTGATATTACATTTCTACCCTTTCCGAATTTGCTATGGTTTATGTTTATTGGACTTGGTTGATTAAGTGGAAATTATTAAAAGAGAAAATGATTTAGAAAAAAATAATAATAATTTAATTTTGACTAAAATTGAAATTTGGCTAAAATTGCAACTAATTCACTATAATATGGTTAAATTGACAACTTTTAAAGAATTGACTAAAATAGCAAAAACTCGAAAAAGTTTGGATTAGTTTGACTATCTGACCTAACTAAAATGTTAAGTTCGACAAACTAAAAGGTTAGGTCCGGCAAACTAAAAGATTAGAACGATATAACTAGGAAACAAGGGTTTGAGCTAGAATTTGGGCGCATGAGCGTGCGTGTAAGCATGTGAGGAGCGCGTGGAACGCGTAAAATGCACCCGAGTCGAGTTGACCTGGTTGCATGGCACAAAAACATTTGTGATATATATATAGAGAGAGAGAGACGTTTTTTTGCCTTGCCAAATGCAACACAATACATATACACACACTATTTATGAAGACAAGGCGATGCCAAAATATTGAGTTTCTTTCTTAAGAGATTTTCGCAATTACGAAAACAAATTACAAAATTCACAAGAATTAACCCAGTGATTCATAATTCATTAATCACTCACTAATTTCTAATGAATAAAAAATAATATGATTGTACCTAAAATTTCGAAAATCATTCCTAGAACGACTCTGATACCACTTATATTAGAAATTAATCAATCGGAAAGCATTCGTAGAATGCTCTAATTGTTAGGATGTATACTATAAGCCTAACTTTTTGTATGAACATCTTTTTGATATGAGAATCATTTTGGTCAAATGCTTGCATTTTATATTTGTTATATATGTTAATGCAATTGTCCAGATTAATCTATATTATAAATAACATGGTGTGTGGTGCCACACAGAAGATCATGCTATCAGTTCCTTATAGATCATAAATAAAAGCTCACAACCAAGATGGTTTTGGACAAACCATTGGAACGGTTGTAGTGTAATTTGGTATTAGTCTATCTTGACTATAAAGTTACACTAGTACATTTTGTATGTATTGAGCAGGACCATTTGAGGTTGTTCGATTTGTACTGACTATATAAAAGAACAAGACCTCTGTTATTATGGATGTGCGTCTTCTTAATCCCTATATAATAACGGGCACGTGTACTCAGTGTTTGTTTCTTTAATTTGCCAATGGGTGAGATTTATTCATAAATCAATAAGCTCGGTGAATTGGGAAATGACATTGTTTATATGGTGTGTTGTTGATTATAGAAGGAATCTATGTCCTAATTATTTAGGATGATGATGTCCCCTTGAGGAGCTCATAAGGATTATCATGTAAACCCTGCAGGTGGATTTAATCCGACATGATAATAAAGTTGAGTGGTACTACTCTTGGAGTTAGATATAAATTAATTAAGTTGTCAGTAACTTATTTAATTTACGGACATTCGATATCTTAAACACGGGGAAATAAACGTACACATAATAAGAAGGAGCCCATATTGTAATATAGGATTGGGGCAGTAGTTCAATTATAGCTCCTTAGTGGACCGAATTATAATTGATGGACTTAAGCTGGGTGTTCGGGCCGAACACAGGACGCTTAAGCCCATCAGGAGGCCCAACCCTAATTCTTCCTCTAGGTCCCTGTTGTAGCCTATAAATACCCTAAAATCAGCGTCTCCCTTATGACTCTCTCTCAATCTCACGCGTACAATATACAGAACCGTGTGTTAGGAGAGAAAGGGACGAGATCGTTGTTTTCTTGGAAGATCGTCGCCCACACGACGTCCGAGGAAAGGGCTGGGAATACAGCAGACGGCCGAGAGGTCAATATCTTCGATCTGTTAGTCTACAAGGGTATAATTTCTTTCCGCTGCATATTTTCTTTGAATCCCGATTCCGATTACATAGGGCCGGCGATCCGTCGGTTCCAACACTAATATCACTTATTAAATCAATCAACCAAATAATATGCTTTAAATCAATTAAACATGCTGAAGTACGAAAAGTCTCAAATAATTAACATGCTCTATGATGATTAGAAATTTAAAAAAAAATGACAAAATAATTTTAAAAACGAAACATATCTGAATTCATGCATAAATCAATTTGTGCTTGAACTCATGATTTTTCAAACAATGAATTTTCCTATAATGATAGGTTCTTTTATTTTCAATTTAATTTCTCAATAAATTGAAGATAAATTGAAAATCGTAGGATCATATCTACACATCAAGTCGATAATTACTTTTAATACCCTTATATAACCAAAACCAAAATTGTAGTGGATTAATTACTTTAGTTATATTTAAATTGTAAATTGCCTAAAGATAACTATATACACATTTAATTTTACATGCATTAGCGGAATTAGTTGGATATTTCGATCAAATCCATTAAAGAAAATATGTTTAGACATATATTAGTTCGTTACTAAATGAAATAAAGAGGTTGCTTGCTGTCAATTCAATTTTCAAATTTATTTGATTATTAAACAATAAATATTATAACGTCAATAATAATGCAAATTTTGAAATTTAATAAAAATTAAAAATAGAGAAGAAAAAAAATGATTGAGAATAATTAGAAGTAGAAAGTAATTAGAGGCAAATAATGGGTAGAATGGGGCAAAGCAAGGCAAAGCAAGTGTTGAAGACAATGATGACGATGATTGAAGAACGTTATCTTAAAGCGGGGGCCCCAACACGACTTTAGCATAACTTATTCAACTACTTTTTGCCGGATGCCATTTATTATTGGAGCCCTACCAAAAACGCTTTTTCTAATGGGCACGTGTATTTCTCCCACTTGACAAACATAAATGGCTCCAACGTGTACGATATCGGAATATATAATTAATGGGTTAATATCCCCTTATACCCCATTACAAATAACAACAACCTTTATTACCCCCAATATAAGGAAATATCCCAAACTACCCATTTTCCTTTATACCCGAGGACCCCACTAGATTTAATCATTAAAAAAGAGCTATTTCCAAGTATCTTTTGCTAACACCAAGTTTTATTCTTTAATTTGGACAAATTATTCTAACTCCAAAAAATTGATTTAATCTGAGCTATTAAATGGGTTTATTTTCTTGAAAGAGTATATAGGCTGGAATACTTTCCTCGTGCCAATACTGTTTAAAAAACAGTGGTCTGGAATGTGTAACAATGCCACGTACAATTTCTTTTGAAAATAAAAACCGCAAGAATACCGATCCTTGAAAATGGTATCAAAGCCTAGGTTTATTAAGAACTTTTATAATATTTATTATTGTTATGTAATTAACTTTGGTGAGGAGAATTTCTCGCGAAATTATGGATCTGGACAATTGTCCAAGATGTATACCGTACAGGAGATATCGTCAAATTTTGACGATGTATAAGGAGGAACACATTCACAAGATGACATATTGGGAAGACCAATATATTGAACGAGCAAATGTCGGAGCTTGCCAAGAAGCTTTGAGGCAATGCAATGTACAAGCAGCATATCATTTGGATTACCTTCAGGTTAATCAAATGTTATACGCAGAACTGGTGACATTACAGGAGGCAGCCCATCGACAGGAGCATGGGTCTTGAAGGAGAACCAGACTGGAGCGAGATAATTCCGGATACATCTAAGATCGGCCTAGATCTTAGAGAAATCCAGAAGACGGTGCAGAATTATGGCAACCGCCATAATCATCTACCGATACAAGTCCATCAGATCCAAAACCAGATGGAGATGATGATTAAATATCAGAAGGAAACTCTTGAAATCCTTCATGATATTGAAAAAAGAGTCAAGAATCTGGAGGACAGACCAAGTGTTCCCGGAGGAAGGAGACGTATAGATTTCGGAACGGTTCCATATTTACATCAAAAAGGGAAACCAACTGAAGTCGTACGACCAATGACCCGAGATGAAAAGCTCATTGCTATCATCAAAGGAAAATCCATCATAAATTAAGATGGATATGGAAAGGATGAATCTTGAAGATCTACAAGAACTTGCCGAGTCCTTTGCAGGATTAGGTATAGTGGATCTAAAGATGAATACAGGAGATGGTTCGGCCTTGGTTACACGTGACCAACATCCAAGACCACCTCCACAACCACCAGTAGATCCCAATGTTGCAGAAAGTTCAGGTTCACATCATGTGGATGAACCAATGCCACACGCTGGAGATTTTACCACAAGAGGAGACCCGATTGTTTCGGGAACTAGACAACGATCCAAAAGGCCAGATCTTCAGAATACGTCTTATGGAGAGTCGCAGCTTAATCCGATACATCCATATGGATTAATGCTAAATCTAGATATTCTAGATTTCAAAAATAGAGAAGTCATTATTGATGACTGGGCAGCGTCAATGAGAATTGCAGCAGGAACGCTCGATCTTACAAAGGAAGGATTCATTTTACTTCTTGAAATGAGTCTTGAAGAATCTGTAAAGAGAGCGTAGGATATGACACCACCAGATATGAGAAACAATGTCACAGCTGGTGAGTCATTGAAATGAATTGTCGATAATATGGCCAAATTATTCAAAATCCATTTTATCGGCATAGGCTATTTCGAGGGAATAGAAGAGGAAAAGAGGAAAAGATATAAACAAGCCCTCTACTGCCTCGAGTTACATGATATTTGTCATATTGATGAATATATCAAGTTATTCACTGAGTACCGATGGAAGTCCAAGGTGGATGACAAAGAAGCTTCGCAGCTTTTCTTTGCGAAGATTCCGAGTCCCTGGAGAGAAATGCTCATCAGGGAATATAAGAGTGCAGATGATTTGGATACTGTGGCTAGAATGATGTCTTTCCTAAAAGCCAAGTTATCTGAATGGTGCCATCAGGCAGCACTCTATAAAAATTACAAGAGATTAAGAGGAATCAACAAAATGGTTCCTTTATGTTGCGAAGAAAATGACATCCCAACAATTGTGGGAGATCAACCACGAAGGCATAAAAGGATGAAATAAAGAAGCCATCCTTACAGCCGTGGAAGCAACAACAACAGAAAGAGTCATAGGTCTTCATGGAGACCCAGAAAGATGTGGTCTAAACAAAAAGCCCGAAGTTATAAGTCAGGGCAAAGACCAGTACCAAGCAGGAGTAGAACCTCATCAACAGGTTCAAACCAAGGAGGTTCCAGCAGAACTATGGGAAGAAGAACTTTCAGGCGAGCTCACACTAGAGCCAATGAAAGTTTCAAAGACTGTAATTGCTGGACTTGCGGAGCGAGATGGCATATCTCAACAGATTGCCCAGACAATAAAAGGAGAGGTCTTAGACAGTTCGAAGCAACACCAGAATTCGAAGAAGCTGTCTATTACCAAGATCTTATACAGGTGTATCAATTTGAGGATCTGCCCTCAGATGAAAACATCTATGAAGAAGAGATCTATTCGGATGATGGAAGTGAATCCACATCAGAATCAGAGTGAAGAAGAAATTCTTCAAACAATGAGAGAGGATATGTCAGGATTTCTCTCTCACACAACAGTTTCTCATAAGACTCTCATGAGGATTATGAAAGAGGATCCAAAGCTTCAAATCTATAATGGTTTTACCATTGGAGCTATGGAAAAAGCCTTGGATAAGTTTGGAATTCGTAAAAGAAAACACCAAATTATCCATAGGGTTACTACGGGAGAATTCGTCATTCCTATGGAATTCACAAGTAACCTGATCGAGATGCAGTTGATTCCTTACCGAGAGGTTCAGGATATAAGGAATCAGGTGAAAAGAGAAGTTGCAAATACACTCTCATGGATTCATATCGGGGCCATAAGAGTAATCATAAAAGTAACTTTCAAAGAAGGAATTGATTCGCCCCTCAATCTTGCTATATTTGACAAGCGAATCTCAAATCTCAAGGATTCATGCCTTGGAGCAGTTACCGGAAACTTGTGTGCAGGGAAACTGACATTCAATGTCTATCCTAGAATTGCATACAACCTGGGAGATCGAGATTTTAACAGAGTCCTAACCCTTCATCAGGATTTTAAAAGAGAAGACTTGATGAAAGAAGGGAATAGACCCTACTCGATCACATACAAGATTTCCTATGCTCTTTCGAATTCACATCATTCTGATGTATTTTTTAGGAAGGAATTTATCGAAGTTCCAAAAATCTTTGATGATTTTGCCAAGGTGGTCTTGCCAGAACTCATTGAATCTCCAACAATAAAGGAGATAGATATGAAAATACAAGATCAACCGGTCTTCAATCGGAGTCAAAGCCTCAGAATGGAGACAAAGAGAATGTCTTTCCAACAAGATAGACTGATGAGTAGCAGTCGTTGGGAAGAAAGAAGGCCTAGTACAGTTCAGCGAATCCCAGGTGTATTCAAAACACCAGGAGAGCTAAAATGTCCAGAAGGCTGGAGAGCAGTTGAAGTAATATTTGACATCAACCAGAAGGATAATATTTTTCCTTGTGATGTCCTCTATTACCTGCAACAACCGATAGTTGGTAGATTTCAAGGATGCCTAAAGATGGGTGAAATCGAATTGACTATCTCCGGAGTCGCAGGAAGAATCCCAGAACAGTTAACACTGGGTCTTAACTTTCTTGAGGATCATATGCCTTGGGAAAGATTACAAGATGGAATGGAGTTTACAGTGGCTGATAAAAGATACCGAATCAAATGGCCACTAGTCCATTCTCTATATACATTTCAATTGGAATGTTATATACTGAATACAAGGCTGAATATTTCGCAGCCTATGTGGATTCAGGAGCAGGAATATGTACTGCAAAGCAGGAGGTTTTTCCTAAAGAAATGGGAGAAGATCTACCAGCCATTGCAGGACGAGATTTCTCCAAAAGGATTCTTATCCTTAACAGAGGAATCAAACAAGCGGAAATTATGATCGGAGGCGCCGGCGATACCCCTTGGTATAAGGTGAAGACGCCACCAATATATTTCCATGATACAGGAGCAGATGTTTTGCTAGGAAACAATTTCCTACAAACATTCAAGCAATTTACACAGGAAAATGAGACAAGAAGGCTTATTTTCACAACGTTATGTGATCATAAGATTATCGTCCAAAGACTGCGGGAAGCATTTTACAGAAAAATGCATTTTCCTTTTCGCAGCAAGCGTGGTGATGAAGCCAAACTTCGACATCCAAAAATGGCGGATAAAAGAAGATTTGGTGATGTCTTATTATCCTATCGACAATTTGGTCCGAGAAAGAAAAATACCAAAAGATGGGATACTACCTTGTATTCGTTCAGAAGACAATGAGAAGAACGAGTTCCTCTAGAGGCTATTGCAGAATTGCGAAAAGCCATAATGGAGAATCCACAGAGTGATGTTACCATTGAAGAACAAATATCACTCGAGGATTTCAAGAAAAGGATCCATAGGAATTACAATGAAGATCCTTTAGCATGGTGGGACAGAAACGAGCTCAAAGCATCCCTAAAGGTTAAACCTGGAAAGGAACATGAGTTCGTAAGACTCAAACCTATCCTGATGAATCAAAATGATCGTGAGGACATGCAGAAGATACTTAAGGAACATCTGGACCTTAAGTTGATATCACCAGGAGTTTCTCCATATAGCAGCCCGGGATTCCTTGTGAGGAATCATGGAGAAATCAAAAGAGGTAAACCTAGACTTGTTATTAATTACAAAGGGATTAATAACATTCTGGAGTTTGATGGATACTATATCCCGAGTAGAGAACACTTGGTTAACTGTATCAGAGGTGCCAAGATATTCTCTAAATTCGATTGTAAGTCTGGATTCTATCAGATTAAGATGGAGGAAGAAAGTAAGAAGTTCACGGCTTTCTCCACACCACAAGGACACTATGTCTGGAATGTCATGCCCATGGGTTTGGCAAATGCACCCCAGATATATCAGAGAAAGATGGATAATCTTTTCAAGAATTATTTCAACTTTATGTTCGTATACATCGATGATATTCTCATCGCATCAAAGAACATGAAGGAGCATCTCAAACATTTGACGATCTTCTCAGATGTTTGCCATAAAGAAGGATTAGTGCTTTCTGAAAAGAAGGCAGTAATTGCAACAAGACAGATTGAATTCCTCGGAATTGAAATCGATGAATCTGGAATCATTCTACAAAACCATATTGTGGAAAAGATACAAGGATTTCCAGATGATCTCACAGACAAGAAACAACTTCAAAGCTTTCTCGGAGTTGTTAATTTTGCTGGAATGTTCATCAACAATCTAGCATTTCACAGGAAGGTGTTCAACCCATTACTTAAGAAAAATGTTTTTAAATGGGAAGATGAACATCGAGAAGGGATTAAGCAGCTTAAAGAAGTCTGTAGTAAGCTTCCGAAACTTGCTATACCCCAAGATGAAGATGATCTGGTTCTTTACACAGATGCCAGTGATCATTGGTGGGCAGGAGTTCTTATGAAAGCCACACCAGACGGAGAATTGCCATGTAGATATTGTAGCGGTCTATTTACAGATGGTGAAGCAATCAGATGGCATATCAACGAGAAGGAATTCTTTGCAGTCAGAAAGGCTTTTAAAAAATGGCCTCTCTTTCTATTGGCTAAAAAGTTTATCCTAAAAATTGATAATTCGAGTGTCAAAGCTTTTCTGAAAAATAAAATTGAATCTAAACCAGAAAATGCTAGGATACTTAGATGGCAAGCTGAATGCCAATATTATGATTATGATATTGTCATTGTGAAATCTCACGAAAATGTTCTTGCAGATTTCTTAACACGAGATGGAGGACACGTTGTTGACGAGGTCCTCAAACGAGTAAGACATCTCAGGGAAAACCTGGAGAGTCTTGAACGAGAATTTGGGACGTTATGTCTCAATGCCGAAGTTGTTGGACGACTTCAACGAGAAGATCAGAAATCCATTTCTGATCTAATACGAGCATGCCAATACGCTCAGGGACATATGTTCCAAGCGTTGCATAAGCCTCTTCTCCAGGCTGCATCTTCTTCGGTGCTAAAAGGAGAACTTCGAGATCGGGACTCTAACCCGAAGGCTATGGATTCAAATATCATGCCTACGAGTGTTATAGGTGATGCATTCCTTGAGGATGTACCATCAGTAACGAATGTTGAAGCTCCGGTGTCACAACCCGAGTCTTCAAGTCAACCCAGTACCTCTGGGGTTAAAGAGGTCGAGTTGAACCTAAGGCCGCAGACAGGCAAAGCTAAGGTTCAAACTCACACTAACGAGGTTTCTCCGTTACAGGTTTATCAACGTCAATGGGAGAAATTAGTGACGAGAAATGGTATCAACCCGGAAAGAACAACAGTTGATATCTCGGAAAAATATCCCAGGGTTTGGATGAAACCAGGCAGTCATCCAAACGAAGTCCAAGAATGGTATAACTTCGGAGCTCTTGCTTCAATTTATACCACATCACCAGGATTCCCAGAAATCTCGAAATTACCGAGATGGATAGGAGAAGCAGTTCATGAGACCTGGACAAATAATCCACACTTGTCCAGAGGAGACATCCTGGAGCTCTATTTCATTAGTGCGGCTCTAGAACCAGCTAAAAAAGGCTTCCATGAGGCCTTTCATTTTATCAAGCTTCGGAGACCGGATGGAAATGCCTTAAAATATATAAAAGCAACATCCCCGGAAAAGGTTCCGATACTGGTAGGAGCATTTACTGAAGATGAAGCTTCTACACGACGAGCTTGGGGACTTTGGACTTGTCTAACAGAAATGGACAAGGTCAAGTACTCATTTAAGGTCTTCCAGAATTCAGCCAATGGATCATTCATGCTGAATACAATGACTGGATCGACAACAGGTTTCGCAGAGGAACTTTTTGAAACAAAAAGAAAGATCCTTTGGGAGAACAAGATTCTGGCGAGCAAAGAACTTACCGGAAATTCTGTAATATGGCACACATTGGAAGATGGATCGATCGGATCTGTCAAGCGTGCCCTGAACAGAAAGAACCCGAGTTTGGGAAAGGATTCCGACCCAAACTCGACCGACAAGTAGCTGGAACCAATAAAGACAAGGGCCCAGCACAAAAGAAGAGGTATCCCCGGGGACCACAACGACCAAATTATTAAAGCGTCCCCGACAAAGTTAAATGGGATAGGACGAGAAATCACATGGGTTGGACCATGTGAAGAAAGAAAGGATTCCCCGACAAATCCAACCACCATCACATGGGATGGGTCAAGGGGAAGAAAAAGAGGACGAGCACTAACAGCTGAAAGTGACTTCCCAACAAACTATCACATGGGAGCACTAAGGAAAGCAGCCAGCTCATTCAAGAGGGATTGAAATCCGCATTTCACATCCGGATTTCACTCTATAAATAGAGAGAACGAAGGAAGCTAAGGACATCGAGCATTCCCCTCAGTTTTCTTCAAAACATCTATCTTCTTTAAGTTTCTTCTGTAATAGTGAGAGTGCTTTCAGTTTATGTATTTACGAGTTCAAGCCTTCTCTATGAGAGGCTAAACCAGTAATTCTCCTCCCAAAAGGAGATTACATATGTTGTAATAAATATTTCTAAGTTCTTAATAAAAGAAAGGCTTTTGCTTTCAACATGTGTTTCTAGTATTATTAAGTTCGTCCCCTGGAAGGAATACTTCGTACACCTGGTGTAAGAAACGAACCAAGGTTGTGCTGTACAGTTGCTGAAAGAGCTGGATAACTTGCAGACCATCTTCCCTGAGGGTTGAAGTTGAACAGTGAGGAGTTGTTCGTAGAAAGGTCTGGGGGCAGTGATTTTCCAGCTGGTGGCTTTGCAAACCATCTCACCCGGTGCTGTTACGGTCAAACAGAGGTATGAATTTTAGGGGATAAATTTATTTTACGGAAGCATGTTGGGCCTGATTTTGTTTTTGTATTCTTAAGCCGGATATAATTAATGGTTTGGAGTGGAAATAATAAAATTTTGCATGGAAACAAATTTTGGAAGTTGGTATGAGATCATTAATGGGCAATGATTGACTTTTGGGGTAGTTATGTATATAATATAAGGAAAAGGGGTATATTGGGATAATTTGTTATATTTGGGGGTAGAATTGTATGTTGTTATATGAAAAGGGGTAATAAGGGATGGGAACCCTATAATTAATTCTCAATTTACGCCTCTTTTATGTATAAATAGTATAGGGTGAGAAGTGCGAGAATATTAATTAACTATTTACTCACTCCATCTCAAAATAAATATCGTTTTAAGTGTTTTCACACAAATTAAAAAAGATGATATAAAGACTGATCATGTACTCCTATTTGGGGGCTTTTTATTTTTCCTCTTAACAACCATCTTTGATTTGGTATGAGGAAATGATGATATTTTTGGTACATAAATTATTGATAAATACGTTTTGAAATCCTAAGATGACATTTATTTTGAAATAAATTTCTTCATTTATTTTGAAACGGATGGAGTAATTTTTTATTTTTATATATGTATTGTAGATATCTAGGTATTTTATTATATTATATATTATATGTAATATATAATTTTTTTTAACTAAAAAGCAATGAAATATAAATCAAAATGTATAAATTAAAGAACTCGTTGATCAACCAAGAAATGAATCTCAATCGGCAATGTTGTTTTATATTAGTCAATCAATTGAAGCTTCATACGAGCCCGTCTGCATTTAACACCGCAACGGAGAATATATATAAGTTTCTTCAATCAATTGAGGTTTAAAATCAGATATATTTGATTTACATAACTAATATTATCAAAGACAAATTCTTGTAAAAATTCGTAAGTACGGATTCCATTTCGTAGACAAATTGGTTTGTCTTGGTCAACGCCCTAGTCAACACAGTTAATGTCCGATCAACCTAGTCAACACAAGTAAAGTAATATTTTTATATATACTAAATAACTTTTGTCATGTAATGCAAACTTTAATAACTTTTATGTATATTAAGTAATATTTTTGAAAAATTATTATTTATATGTAATATTGTGTAATTCTTTTATATATGCATATCAGGTAATTTTTTATGCGTATCATGTAGTATTTTTATACATATCATGTAATACATTTTGTTCCAATATTCAAAATTTATGATTAATTTGAAAAAATATAATTTCACAAGTAATACTTTTATTCTTTACTTTTGAAAATTTATAATTCGATAAGTAATACTTTTGTTTGTCTAAGGTAATATGTTTATGTCTAATGAATAATATTTGGATCTATAGCTTCAAATAAATGATTAATTTGAGAAATTTTAATTTAACAAGTAATATTTTTATTTTCAATGTAATATTTTTGTGTGTATCAAAGTATTACATATATGTTGCATATAAAAATATTACATCATATACATAATAATATTACTTGTCATATAGTTGACTTTGGGTCATTGTTGACCAAACATTGATCGGTGGGTTGACTGACTATTGACCGACCTTTAATCGGATCAAACCGACACATTTCACGAAATGAAATTCACGAAGAGTTAGTCTCTTGTGCACTAGTTGCATGGAACTAGATCCATGCAATTGGGTCGACCCGATAAGAATCCGCACACTTTAGGGTTTTTGTTTTTAATTCATGTGTTACCTTTATGTTAACACATACTTATAGCTGAAAAAACAAACTTATACATTGTTGTGGCAAGGATGAAAATATCACAAAATATCCTTAGATATTTTCAGTTTTTCACAAGACCATACAAAAAGCAACAATATATCTCCAATATTTTCATTTTTTCACCGGTAAAGAAACGAGAAATTTAGTCAAAATATGGGTAAAATATTGATAAATATCGGTATCGATTTCGATATCGATGACTTCATAGTACAAATTGTAGGAAAATATGTGAAATATCAATAAATATGACGAAATATCGATAAATATCGGTATCGATTTCGATATCAGTGGTTTTATTGTACAAATTATAGAAAAATCGATAAAATTATTAGGGAAATATCGGTAAATATTGGAAAAATATCAATATATATGATGTACCGATAGATATTTCCAATGATACCGATATTTCCATGTTATTTCTATGAAATTAAGATACCGATATTTTCCTCGAAACCAAAATTTTCATCCTTTGGTTGTGGTGCATGATTTTATACATTGTTGTTAACCAAAATTTTCATCCTTTGATTGTGGTGCATGATTTTATACATTGTTGTCATGCACGGTCGACCGTGTATCGAAACATGACCGTACACCACACACCCCTGTTGTGTTGCCATGTATGGCCGTACTTTAGTGTATCGGAATGTATTTTAGTGTTGGTTGTCTGTCAAGAAAGGTACGATTGTCCCTATATTATTCCATAGGGGTCATCCATTTGGGTTCTTTAATTTCTAGTGTGTTCATTTTTTTTTCCTAGGATCACTCATCCCTGCATTGGTCTGACATGCTTCAAAGTATCATAGAGATGAGGATGAACTTAAAACAATTAATGTTCACCTTCTTATTTGTGATCCCTAATTTTAGAGTTCTCTAAAGAGAGAATTTTCAAGAGATGAGTACCAAAAAGGAAACATCACATATTCGACTGTCACGTTTAAATTAACTTGAGAGTTCTTTAGAAACGAGAGTTCATTTGAGATGAACACTAGAAGAGAAGGATCACAAATGGATAGTAATTCTAGAATTGATGATTGTTCCCACATATCAATACAAATATTTCTTCGCGTGTTTATATCATCACTCACACACTTCATAAAAATTAACTCATTACAAAAAAAAAAAAATAATAATAATAAATAAATAAAAAATATCACATTCTTAAGTATGAATGGTGACAATCTTATATCCTTTAATTCACTTCTCGACTCAAAGTGCAATAATTTTTCACAAGAGGGATTTTATTTACCCCTCAGCTCAACGCTTAGAGGCACACTCGTCTTTGTTGTGGGTATGTTCGAATTTATAAAACGGAATGAAAATAATATTTTTTTTGAAATATTATGTTTTAGGTGGATTTAAGGAGATATTTGAAATTTATGATAGCAAATCCACCAACAGTGGGTCTTGTTATGAAATTTATCCTTTTGGATAGTGGATTTTAAATTTGAAATTCATCAATTTCATTTTAAATTGATTTTTGAGTAATTGGTGGATTTCAAATTCATTCATTTCAAATTTTAAAATTCAAATCACTATATCCAAATACAATCTTATGAACTCATTACGAAGATCCTATTTCGAAGATCCTGACTCATGTGGAAACATTTAGGTCCGACATTAAAGATGTTATAGCCTTATAAGAATCTTTGGCATCTTGCATTAAGTAAATTAAACTCTCACAAAATTAGTATTTGCAACTTGAAAGGAGTAAAAAAAAAATGCCTTTCACAAAATTTGACATCAGATACACGTAGAGATGTTTTGTGATACAATTTGTTTTACTATTAGTGAAATATAGGACTAGAATCGAGTATAATTGACGAAAAAAAAAAGTATGAGCTCGTCTCTTTAGAATTTTCCTTTTTTTTTTTTTTTTTATATGCTCGAGCTTTCACGAATTTAATAGTTCGTTTTCAATATCATATCGTTGGAAATTGTGTTTTATTTTTTCTAAACTTATTTATTAGTTCGTTTTCAATCAAACCACAGTTTATATATCAAATGACATTTTATATTCTATATTTAAGCATGTAGGGCATCATTTTGTTAATAATATATAGTTATGTATTATTTATTTCTATTAATAATTCTAGTTGTTGGTCCCAAGTGGTCAGAGATTCAGAGGGGTGAATGAACCTCTATTGATTTTGCGTTTTTAAAACTTTTTAGTGAAACAGGTTCCTGATTCAACAGTGAATGCAGTAACCTGACTCGATTAAAAAACCTGGCAGTAAGATGATTCAGGTTTCTTACTCGGTGATCACAGTATGCAGCGGAATAAACTTAAGATAGAGTTTCCTTTGAAAAACAGTTTTATTTTCTAAAGAATTCTTTTAACAAAAACCTTTTGTAGAATGTTGTGATGTATACAACAAGATATATCAATGCAATACAGCAAGTAGATAAAAGCAGTAAACACTTATGGCTTATAGTGGTTCGAAGGTAATGTAATCCTTTTACGTCCACTCTACTCCTTCTCAGAGGAGAAATTTCGTTAAGTCAGCTCGTTTTACAAGCATCAACTTTACAAACTTCTTCCTAACAAGTTTACCTATTAGCTTTACAAACCTCTTCCTAACAAGTTTACCTACTAGAATCAATAGATTCCTAGGCACTATCCCACACAGGGTACAAAACTCACACTGAGTTATAAGCCTACACAAGACTAACACTTAGCAAGGATCCAATCCTATCAACTAAGTACACCAAAAATATAAAACAACCTAGTACACAGCACAAAGGTTAAAAAAGTATATGTTTTCTTTAACTGGTGCAGCTTGAAGACAGTTTTGAATTTGTAAGCTCGAATGCTTGAATGACTGTTTCAGAGGTTGAGTGACTGAACTTGCAATGCTTGAGAATAGCTTGAAAGTTGATAGCACAAGAAAATTTGATCGCTTAGATGATTTTAAGTTCAGTTGTCTTCACAATCACTTCTTCCTCTTATTTATATCTGTAGAAAAATGTCCATTGAAGAGAGGCATTGTCCTTGTGGAAATTCAAACTTGATCCTCAAATCTCTTACAATTAATGCATCTGTAAAAATTGGGTAGAGGACCTTGTCCTTCTCTAATCCACATTAATGACGCCACCCCTTGGCTAGTACTATTTGCAGAGTCGCGGGTCCAGGTGTCACTACCTGATTGGCTTGACACTGACTTCTATCTACTGGTAACTTGTAGCAGGAACTGATCCTCGTACATCACCAAAATAAACCTTGTATAGCAACTGAAAAGATAGAAGGAACTTATAGCTTTCTGCTTAGGTTTCAGTGGCTGCTAACTGTTCTGTGCCTACTTTCTGATCTGCGTCAGCTTCCTGTTTCAGGATAGCTTTTTGTTCTCGAAACCTGCAGTCAGTTTCCTGAACTGCGACAGCTTCCTGTTCCAGAATCCTACTGTCAGCTTCCTGTCTTCTATACTGCTTCCTGTTATGCTGCTTACTGGTCCAACTTTCTGATCCTGCTTCCATCTTTAGTTCGCTGATATAGAAACCTCTTCAACTCCAGGATCCTGCTAAACTCAGTATATACTATTTTCTGGTATGTAAAAACTTCACGACACAAAACTTGACAAGCCTATCTAAATAACCAAAATTCCACTTATAAAACGTGGAAAGTGGGTACTCTAACTTTCTAACCAAAGTTACATTGTCTCATCAAAACTCATCAGAAATATTCCAACACTAGTTGTAAGAATCATTTATATATTGTGTTATTGTAGTAGGTCTACTCTCATTGTAAACACATATTAATAAGTTAATTGTTGATGTGTTATAAATCTAAAACAATCATTAATTTCAAATCAAAGAATATGATACGTATTTATTAGTAATGAAAATATTAAAATATGGTCACGATAGGTATGTGTAAATAAGTAAATTTAAATATAATGAACATAGGAAAAAATTGATATTTCAAACCTTCATTATCACCGTGTGTTAACATATAATCGTGGTAAAATAACAAATACTATTACTTAACAGATGTAACCTGTCACAATTTTGGGTTATTACTCATTTCGCCGCTAATGTACGTTTTAAGCATTCAAGACAAGAGTGGCAATGTTAGATTCTTTCTTTTAATTGCAAACTTGTATCTTGTCTTTTAATTCTTTTGTATATCAAGGTTGTAGTAATGATGTCATCACCAAAAGATATATAGTGATGAAATAATAAAAAAAATTGCAAATTTGATCTTTGATTTTGTGGAAATTACAATAAAAAAATTTAGTAACTATGGAAAAACTACAAAACTCATGAAATGTTTCCACTGATTATTATGGTAATTTCATTTGAATTTGATCATGTTTATCAATACCATACTATGCTATAATTTGACAAGTAATATATGTTGTATGTAAAACTATTACATTATACAAAAATATATATTACCCAATACAAACAAAAATATTACCTGATGCAAATTGATCAACCGCGTTAACTCGATCCGACTCGGTTGCACCGTCATACGGTTTGACCCAGGTCAAACCATCGCTCATCATACACTAAATTCTAAATGAACCGTATATTTAAAAAT
This sequence comes from Scutellaria minor, assembly GCA_954870855.1. Lineage (NCBI taxonomy): Eukaryota > Viridiplantae > Streptophyta > Magnoliopsida > Lamiales > Lamiaceae > Scutellaria > Scutellaria minor. The sequence goes on from OX940729.1 coordinate 11,914,204, forward strand.
TGATCATCACTGAAGAGCTAGATTTAATTTCATACTCATCAAAAATGGTTTTATAATTTAAACTAACTTCAAAGAGTGATAAATGTAATTCACCCTAAACATAAAATATAAACTTTTGGCATTCACTCAAGTAATCTTACAAAGGACAAAAGTGCAAGAATTTTTGTAGATTATGGTCTTAGATTTAAAAAAAAAAGTGTAAGTGATGATTTAGGTGGTGAAAGTTGGAGGAGTATTAGAATTCCTTGTGCCCATCGTGGACATCTACATTTTAAAAGTGCTCCACTTTTAAAACAAGATAAAAAGTTTAATCCCCTTTTGAAATAATCAATATATAAAGATTCCTTGGTTAATGAGATGGATGTTTATGCTTAACCTAATGACGACAATTATTGTAATGTCAAGGTTGATTCCATCTACCACCACCTGTCATGTATTAATCTTTCTTCCTAATTTGAGTTTTTTCCATCAATAATCGTGATTAACATCTCTCATGGTTTGTTAGACATGGAAAATGATGGTAGTGATAAGGTATTAAGTAAGACTAAGACGTCTGTCAATCAACATTAACAAAGTGGGTCGCTTTTCTCTTTTGAATCTTTTTTTTTTCTTCTTAATTTTTGGAAGATTAAAGATCTAATCATTCATCAAACCTAGGACTAAGATGGATCTAATACATTTTAATCAAACTAGATCAAAAATGCGTGTCGCATTCGTGTAACATTGTTCAAACTATGTATTTTCGAATGGTTTAAATTAATAGTTATAATTATATATTTTTGATAATGATACATGAGTGAGAGAGGATCCAAAGTGCATTTTAATATACATGCTCCAAAATGTTATATATAGGGATGTAAACAATCTGAACTGCACGTGAGCTATTTGGAGTATGGTTTGATAAAACTTTGTTTAAAATCAAGTAATATTTTAAAAATACTCTTGATTTATTTGAAAATTTTAATTTATTTGGTTGTAATTTCAGTTTTATTAGATTATTATAAATATATTTTACACCTCTCTAGTTTACTTAAATAAGTTTTACATTAGTTTATAATAATTTTCAGTTTTATTTGATTTGTTTAGATAATTTTCAAAATTTGGTTAAATTGACGTTTTTGATTATTTAAATAAATTTAGTATATTTTAAAATTATTTGCAGACTTATTTCATAAAAAAATTAAAGATGCTATTGAATATTTTAAAATATTTAAATATTAGATTGTTGGGTAATTCTCCCTTAAATTTTGTTCATATATATATATATGTATATATATATATATATTAGAAATAATATAAAAAATTGAAAATTTTACTTAATAACTTGATGCAAATAATGTCAATCATGTATTTTCAACCTTTCATTTTAAAATAAATTCAATAAAAAGAAAGATATTTTTAAGATCGCCTAACATTGAAAATGACAAATAGTCAATCATATATTTTATACTTGAATACTTAATAATATTTTCATCATTAAAATATATCGGTAAAAGAGTGCCATATAACATGTGATAAATTTTAATTTTTGATAAAATAACAAATGTTTAGCAGAAAACAGAGTATATAGAATATTTAATTATTAAAAAAAATTGAATTTATATAACTATGTTGGGATATTTTCATTAGGTTTTGATGAGACAATGTATCTTTTAGATGAGTTTTTAAAGTACTCATTTTTCACGTTTTATAAGTGGATTTTAGGTTGATAAACATATCTTTCTAAGTTATGATGTATATAGATGTATAAGTCAGAAATATATAGAATACTGATGATTAGCAGGATTCTGGAGATAAAGAAATCTTATAGACTGATTTTTAGTAAGGAAAGACAGTAAGCTGAAGAAGTAACTAGGATCAGAAAGCTAGATCAGTAAGCAGCAACAGATAGCAGTAAGGGAGAATCAGAAAACTGACTGCAAGATCCTGGAACAGGAAGCTGTTCAGAAACAAGAAGCTTTTCAGGATCAGGAAGCTATCGCAGGTCGGGAAACTGACTGCAGGATTCTGGAATAGGAAGTTGTTCAGAGTCAGGAAGCTGAAGCAGATCAGAAAGGAGATGCAGGCCAGGAAGCTGATTGCAGGTTTCTAGAACATGAAGTTGTTCTGTAACAGAAACTTGGCGCAGAACAGAAAACGGCTACTGCAACCTGAGCAGCAAGCTGTAAGTCTTTCTAACCTATTCAATGCAGTACGAGGAATATACTGGATACAGTATCAGAATTGGTTCCTGTCAAAGTTATCAGTAGATAGAAGATAGCAACGAGCCAATGAGGTGATGCTACCTGGACAGTGGCTCTGCAAAAATACTGTAGCTGGAGTATGGCGCCATTAATGTGGATCAGAGTAGGACATGTTCTATATCCCAAATCTTTCAAGGTGCATTTAATGCAAAGATTTGAAGATCAATCTGAATTGCAATAAGGACAGTGTCTCTCTTCAACGGGCATTTTTCTATGGATATAAATAAAAGGTAAAGAGGACTGAGAAGACTACTAAACACATTGTGAATTTTCTTAAGCAATCAAACTCTCAAGCTATTCTCAAGCTATCCAAGTTCAGTCACTCAACCTTCTGAAGCAATCATTCAAGCATTCAAGCTTTCAAGTTCAAGGCTGACTTCGTGTTGCACCAGTTGAAGAAAACATATACTTTTAACCATTTGTTGTGTGCTAGGTTGTTTTAGTTTGGTGTACTTAGTTGATAGGATTAGATCCTTACTAAGTTTTTAGTCTTGTGTAGACTATTTGTCCTGTATGGAATATTGTACCCTGTGTGGGATTTGGCCTAGGAATCTTTGATTAGTAGGTAAACTTGTGTAGGAAGAGGTTTGTAAAGCTGAGTCTTGTAGATCAAATTGACCTAACAATGTTCCTCCTCAGTGAATGAGTAGAGTGGACGTAGAAGGATAACACCACCTTCGAACTACTATAAACCATAAGTGTGTTTACTGCTTTTGATTACTTGTTGTATTGCATTATAGCATATCTATCTTGCTGCATTTGTCATAACTTTCTGGTCAAAGGATTTTGTTAAAATCATACTTGTAAAAGAAAACTGGTTTTCATAAAGAAACTCTATCATTATTTATTTCGTTGCATACTGTGATACCGAGTCAGGAACCTGAAACAGCTTACTACCAGGTTTTTGAGTCGAGTTAGGTTACTGCATTCTCTATAGAATCAGGAACCTGTTTATAGAAAAAAATTTAAAATGAAAAATCAATAGAGGTTGTTGGGATATTTCAGTAGTTATCTTGATAAGACAGAACAGGTTGCGTAATAAGATAAAAACAGTTTGCTTAGGATATCAGTATCCAGTTTCATAGTGATTACATGATCTTTAGCTCTCCTATCCTTGACAAGATCATGTAATGGTTTTCTAAGTCAAAGAAAACCAACCTTAGAAGGTATATGAAGATATCTTCTAAGAAACAACATGCTGAAGCAGAAAGCTGGAAGAAGCAGCAAACAGGAAGCAGCAAGCTAAAGAAAGCAGCATGGAGGACCCAGCAAGCAACAAGTAGCACTTTGGAAGCAACATGTTATAAGTAAGTTGAAAGGAGAAGTAAGTTGAAAAAAAGTAAGCTGAAAGGAGAAGTAAGCTGAAGGTTGCAGTACGCCAGAAGCAGCAAGCAAGGAAGAGCTACAGCAGCTTGCTGAAGATGACTATATTCAACCAACGGATCTTTCATTAGAAAGATAAGTGGTATTTTCATCCATGAAGCACGAGGAAGATCATGCAGTACGAGGAAGAGCAGCTAAGACAGCAAGATCAAGTAGTCGTTGCATGAACTTCAGCTCTGGACCCATACCAACTTGATAAGTCTACAAAAATGTCAGAGAAGTCCAGAAGTAAATGTTGGGCACATTAAATGCTCATGTCAGAAACATTTAATGCGACCACAGAAAAAGATCTTGAATATCAAAACTTGAATTCAAAATGGAGAAGTGTTCCCCTTCAATGGATACTTCCCCAATTGATATATTCTCAAGATCTATAAATAGAAGGTGTGATTGACTAAAGAAAGTGCTGGACAAAGTCAAGTGGAAACTCAGATGTATTCCAAAGCTTCTCAAGCTTATCCATGTTCAGCCACTCAACCTTCAAGGATCAGTCTACCTCAGAAATGGAGCCCTCATGTTCAAGGCTAATCCAAACTCACATTAGTTGAAGAAACCTTTTATCTTTTAACCATTTGTGCTATGTGCGCTAGGTTGTTTTAGGTGTACTTAGTTGAGAGGATAGTATCCTTGCTAAGTGTGTAGTTTAGAAGTAGGCTACTTGCCCTTTGTGGGATTGTACCCTTTGTGGGTTATGGCCTTCGATTAGAATCTGGGATTCTAGTAGGCGTAGCTTGTTAGGAAGAGGTTTGTAAAGTGAGGCTTGTAATTCAAACTGACCTAACGAAGTTCCTCTTTGTGAAGGAGTAGAGTGGACGTAGAAGACTTACACCACCTTCGAACCACTATAAACCCTTGTGTGTTTATTGCTTTGATTTACTTACTGTATTGCTCTTATCTTGTTATATCTATCTTACTGTACATCATAAGCATCCTGCATAAAGACTTTGAAAAGAGCATACTTGCAAAGAAAACTGTTTTTCCAAAAGAAACTCTATCGTTGTTTATTCCGCTGCATACTGAGAAAGTTGGGTCAGAAACCTGAATCAGCATTCTGTTAGGTTTCTGATCAAGTCAAGTTGTTGTTTCCTTAAGAATCAGGAACCTGTATCTCTGATAGATTTTAAAGATCGAAAAATCGATAGAGGTTCATTCATCCTCTTCTGAACCTCTGACCACTTGGGACCATCAGAGGTTCATTTAACCTCCTCTGAACCTCTGACCACTTGGGACCAACAAACTATATATTACCTTATATACTTAAATTTTGTAATATTAAATAAATGATAAATATGTGATAAATATCAATTACTTGATAACAAAATGTAATCAATTATATGCACACCAAATATTAGAGTATAATTAAAAAAATTAATAACTATATTTAAATATTTCTTTCATCTTACATGATTGTATTTATTAATTTCAAATAATTGGATTAGAAATAAAAAATATATAATCATAACTCAATAAATTGATTGAGAAGTCTATATATTAATCTAATCATAGAATAGAAATATAAATATACTAAATTAAATAATTATAAAAATAACAAAGAGTCATATTAAAATAGAAACAAAACCATAAATAATTATTTTCATTGATTAGATTGGAGAAATAAAATAATATATATTAGTGTGCTAACATGAAAAATAAGATTTTCTATAATAAATTATCTTATTAAAATTGTATATGACAAAAGCTTGTGTCATAATTGCATCAAAGAGAGGGAAAAAAGAAAAAGAAAAAAAAGATATTCATGATGTGCCATTTCTTAGAGAAAAAATGACAGAATTGTAAATATTTCTAATTTCTTTACTTTTATATTAGATCCGATATCCATATTCCGCACGAACTATATATCACAAAAAGCTTGCATAACTTGGTAGCAGTGATTTTTCAAATATTTAAATTATCGTTTTCATTTACAGTCTTAGGTTCATATGGATGCTATATTTGTGATTTATTTGAAAAAAAAAAAATTATATGACACCATGTTACATATTTATTTTATTGGATTTTAATTAAAGACTCATATTTTCTTTAATTTCATCACTGACTAATTTAACTATTATCCATAATTGTAATACTCTTGTATATATAACAGTACCTATATACTTAAATTATGTTTACATCAAATAGACTAGGGTCAAATTTCTAGTTCATGAAATACATACAATTAGCATTATATACTTTTTGAAAATAAATGCCGCATTTAATAATTATTAAACAATTCATAATTACTTTGAGAATGTAGTCCCCAATTAATATATATATATATATATATATATAATCCCGATCCGAATCTTTTTATTTTTAATATACATTGTAGATAAAAGAAAACATGAGAGTAATTAACATCAAGAATACAAACTTAGGGGAGACCCTAATTGAAACCAAACAAAATTTTATGCTCCAAATTGTGAAGTTAAAAATTAGGAGTTGTACTTTCGGGAGTATGATATTAGTGTGTGCATTCAATCTTAAAATCGGATCGTTTAGACACATTACACTATTTATATGATAACAACTTGCGCTCATTTCACTTTGGCAAACAAGAATAAGTTAATTATTTAGGTCAGTGAGATAACTTCATAGGATAAGATAAAAATTGTTATCAATTTCCAATGTTTACTCTAACATATAATATTTGGATAAAGATATTAATTATCCTTATCCACTATTTACTATGTAATATATGAAAATTAGGATAAGAGTGATATTACCTAAATGTCCATTTTATGTAAATATTTAATGTTTACTAGGGATAGCTAGAAATGGAATTTTCTAATGTTATCTCAAATTTTGGGTAAACTATCATAGGAAGGGGCCTAGATAATTATCCAATAAATTATCTGGATTTTGACATTTTATCCAGAGTCAGAATGATAACCCGGTTTATTATTTCCATTAAAATAAACACTAGATGAAATTAGATAAAATGTTACTATAGTAAGTCATCCCCTAAAATAAACGAAAAAAAACTAAATTGTTATATATTCGAAAATTAGCCAGATATAAGTTTGGTACTAAATTATAAAATGAAAAAAAATGGTAAAATTGTTTGTAATTCAAAACTGGCGTAAAATGAATAGTTTGTAGATGAATTCCCCTTAAAACCGAAAAGAGGTCCATGTCAAAAGTTTCACTATTTGGTTCAAAAAATGAGTACGATAATAATAATGGTCCATTGTTTCTTGCTCTAAAGCATTTATAAGTTGCACAATTTGCTTCAATAATAGTACATTTATAATTGTCCCCTTGTTTCTTCTTCTCTGATGTCTACGTAAACCAAGAAAAGTACACCAAAATGCCCCACATTATCACCATTATTAATTAACAAGCTTCTACCCCTTATTTTATTGGGTGACTCTCCTGTCCCGGGGGACACCCGCACGCGGGCCTTGCATATATTTTATTTTATTTTTATTATTATTTTTTTCTTTAGGGAAGGTATCCATTGAATACCTTTCAAATATCACATGTATACCTTCACTAATACCTGAAAGGTATTCTATTGATACCTTCAAGGTATCCATGGAATACTTTTTCAGGTATCCATATATATACATATGGGTACCTTCAAGGTATCCACATGTATACATTGAAGGTATCCATGAAATTCCTTTTCAGGTATCACATGTATACATTAAAGGTGCGCGTGCGGCGTGGGTGCGCGGTTTGTGAGATGCGCATGCGGCGTGGGTGCATGGGCGCGCGGTTTGTGAGGTGCACGTTTGCATGCGCGGCGTGGATGCATGGGCCCGTGGTTTGTGAGGTGTTACACGTATACATTGAAGGTATCCATGGAATACCTTTTCAGGTATTCACATGTATACCTTCAAGGTATCCACATATATACATTGAAGGTATCCATACCTTGAAGGTATCTACATGTATACCTTCAAGGTACCCATGGAATACCTTCAAAGCATCCACATGGGATACCTATCAGGTGCACGTGCATGGGCGAGCGACAGAGGCGCATGGACGTGCGTGGGGCGTGCGTGGATGCCGGAACAGATTGGGGACACGGATCTAAGATCCGTGTCTCGGGGACAAATAAGTTTTCCCGTATTTTATTAATTCAATCATTTCAAATGGGAACCTTTTCTAGATATCCCTATTTTTTTCTACATTTTTAAATCAAAATACAAGAAATTAACAAAGAGTAAAAGATGATCATTTTACTCATATTTTGGACAGAAAAGTGTTCAGAATATGAAATTAGATTGAAAAGTAAAAAATCTGTGTACTTTTATATGGGTGCAATCGGAGAAAAAGTTTAGGTTATAAAGCTTAAGTATTGTATTTCAAGTTTTTTTTTTATAAATTTCATTCAAAATTTATGGGATTAATTTTTTTTATCGAATACTTTAGAATATTTAAAAAAATAAAATTCTAAACAGTTTTTAAAATATTTCAAATAGAATTAAAATGACTTGAACGGTATTACTCCATAAAAGTCTTCCATTCACCAGCTACTTAGCAATTAATATTGATAGTGAAGTTAGTAGATCTCAAATTTAGTCATTTGGACATATCCTATAATTAAAATCGTAGCAACTTAGTGAGATGGAGTTTATATTCCCCAATCAATTAGACATAAATTTGGATTGAGTTTTAGAAAAATTAAAATTGAAATAAAGTGAAAATATTAAATAAAAGAAGAAAACACGTACGACTAACCTAAGACGTAACTATGACAGAAAGAAACTCCTGTTTGGTAGTTTTTAGTTATATATAGAGAACTTTAATTTGGGGTCACGAGTACTGCATGCAACTAGTATAGGAAATTAAAATAAATTACACTTGTTTTTTTTTTTTTTAAACAGTTTGAAATAAATTCTTGTTTTTTTATAAGAAATGTGTGACCTAAGTGATTTTTCTTTTTTTTTTTCTGCATGCAACTAGTAGAGGAAATTAAAATAAATTACACTTGTTTTTTTTTTTAAACAGTTTGAAATAAATTCTTGTTTTTTTATAAGAAATGTGTGACCTATGTCATGACCACATTTCTAATATAGCTAGATATGTAATAGATTTTCATATTAAAATCTGTAAGTGAGCGTGAGACTTTTTTTTTTCTTTTAAACGCTGTAACAAATAACTTTTCTTGCACCCGAAACTAGATAAGAAAATATATAACATGGTTCGTAGTATTCATTATAAAGTTAAGCCACACCTACTTTTATACTTTACATACTTGTATACATCAGAGGGTCAAACAGAAGAAGTTCAAGTACTTTCTCAAAACATCGTTTAAAGTAAAATAAACCCATAACATAGCCCAACAGGTCGTCATCCATGTACACCATCTCCGAACCCATAGGAACCCAACAGCACAGTCAGTAAGTCTATGAGCTTATACATCAGCAGGATCACCTACAATGCATGAACTATGTGAGCTAATAAGCTCAGTAAGCAGAAATTATGCATGCACTGTCATACAAATGGCTGTAAGGACTTTAAGAATATCGTGAATGCATGGCTTTGATATCTTTTACTATGTTGGGCCCTTGACCCATCTACAGTACATCGGAAAGGAGCTAGCTCAATAATCTCTGTATTTTGCTTTGCTTTGCTTTAAAGTCATGTTTATGGCCCAATATCTTCGAACCATAACCACGGCTCGCATGCCATAGGCACACTTTTACTATGAAAGCCGTTACCGGCCTCGATGTACTAGTAGTGGTTAACTTTGCTTTAACTTTACTCTTTGTATGATATGATGTGCACACAGACTCAACATGTCTTCTGTGCATACACCTATCTATGCTCATGAATGATATGTACAAAATTCAATGCCAACGCATCATCTTTAATCACACATAAAAAGTAATCACCAATATCAAGAAACGCAAATTCACTATTATCATATAATACAAGTAAACACATAAAATACTATGTTCATTCATTGTAGTTGCAAATGAATTTCTACTTACCTTTTACTCGAGGCGTCAACCTCTGAGTCAGTTAGCGTGTAGGTTCAAGAATGGACTGCTCTGTAATATATATATGTTACACCATTAACGATATTCTAATAATTTTCAGCTTCACGCATTTAAATAATATAGCTCTAATTAATCAACTAATTAAACTATAATTAAGTTTTTTTTTTAAATATCTACTGATTAACTGTTACATAATTTAACACATATAAATCTTAAACTTCAATTCCACAATAATCTCTAACCTCGACCGCAACCTCCTGAATGAATATTAGATTAACAATTAAGTTTATTAAGATACAATAATCTATCAGTAAATTCCCCAAAATCTATTTAATTGATTACTAAAATCAAAATTATATAAATTTCAAAATAACCTATGATAACTCCAATTAAAATTCTAATTAACACAAACCCTTCTACTTTATCAAATACATAACTGATAAATTGCATACCTTTCTTTTCGTTCACCTGTTCTTCCGTCTTTTTTTTTTTTAAAGGTTAAAAGTAAATGTATGTAATATGTGTGAGCAACCGCCTCATGAAAACTTATTTCATAAGCTTTTATTTATTTATTTAATGATATAAGCACACGTGTAAGCCAAAAGAAAACATGATATATATATATTAATATTTTAATATTAATCATTACAAATAAATACTGCACTTAAATTTACATGAATATAATATGCTATTAATTAGCTTGTTAATTAACATATATGCACGACACTTTCATATTTGTATACATATATATATTAATATTTTAATCACACTTGTTTTATAACATATACACATTACAATTATTTACACATGTGTAATATATATATATATATATATATATATATATATATATCAACATTAATTCTTTCTTTAATAATTTACACTATCATTAATCTAATAATTTACATCATCGGCACAATCATGTAAGAACATGTAATAATCCAGTTAATTAAACATAAAATATAACCATGCAAGTTCACAAGTAATACATAAATAGCATGAAATGCATTGGTCAATAAATAACGAGGGCTCAGGTCTTACAACCTAAGTGGTTTTTTTTTTTCTGCATGCAACTAGTAGAGGAAATTAAAATAATTACACATAATTTTTGCAAATTTACATTTTCAAAATAATATTTAAAAAAAAAGTGTTTCCTATGTCTTTTTCTTCTTCTTTATTTTATTGATTAAACAATACTAATTTGCAATTAGTCTTGATGACTGTTTAGAATTTTGGGCTGAATATTCAAATTAGAACTTTGAGGTCATAATTTATTATCAAATTCATAATAATAAATTCATTGATAATGTTTGGATAAAATTATTGTATATAAATTTAGACCATCTTTTCCTTGAATAATTTTTGGCACAATTCTAGAGGGATGCTTAATTTGGGTTTATGTAGGATTGGAAAAATCCAGTTTTAAAATCGTGAGTTTTTGAAATAATTGTAAATAATTAAAATGTGCGTTTGTTTAAAAATATTTTATATGGTACGATTAGCATTGTAGATGTCAAATCAATGTTGAAAAATGTGTATTTGTGTAATAATATTATATTGTTATATAGTTGATGATTAGCATTGGATAATTGTAATAGTAGAAATTTAGGCTATATTGGATTCGCACATCCGAATTTTGGATGAGTTCAATCGAGTTCATGTTTGGACAAGGATTATCAAAATCCTACCATCCTACCCTACTTTTTCTAATTTTTTTACAATTCCCAATATAAACATCTACTTTTTCTACAACTTTCAACAAAAAAACATCTATTTTTTCAGCAATTCCCATTGTGAAAATGACTTATTAACTATAATTATACTCAAAATTAATACTCACAAAATCTTTCTCAAACCCAAATTCAGATTTGCAAAAGTCACATTAAAGTCCAAAACAAACATAGCATTAAGTGTTGATTAATAGATTAGAGTGTAGAGTTAATATTGTATTTTTTTTGTAAAATAGGGTAGTATTTGAGTGGATATCATGATCCTTGTTTGTTAGAGGTTTGAAATAAGGATTTGAGATTTTAAAATCTCAATCAATGGAACTAGAAAACAAACATAGTAAGGGATTTGAAATCTAGCTAGTCCTATTCACGAATTATATGTATATTTAAAAAGAAAAAAAATTCAAATCCTTCCCTCCTATATTGAAGTTGCACATTTGTAAATCGGCAATGATAAATATCTCGCAATCTAATTTTTGGCCAATTAAAGCAATACATGCAATCTTAATATCTACCTAGCTAGGCCAAAATCATTAATCTCAACGAGCAAAAAGGATGGCGCCATTCACTGCAGCTTCATTTGATGATGGGACCTATATATCTTGCTTCATCTTCTCTTCTCTACATATGAGATGTGACCGTGTATATCAACTAAATTATAAAATACGTAATAAAAATTATTATAATTTTATATTAAGATTATTCAGATTTTTCAAATTTAATACTCCCTCTGTTTCTTTTTAAGTGTCTCATTTTATCCATTTTTCATTAATTACTTCTCTTTTACTTCTACAAGAATTGTAGTATTCCACCATGTTCATTTATTAGGGTAATTGATGAAAAAAAGAAGGTAAAAGAGTATCAATAATGACATAGTGACAATTAAAAAGGAACGTCATATTGGATAAAATGAGACACTTAAAAAGGAACAGAGGGAGTATTTAATATTAAGTTAGTGTTATCATTAAAAGGTAAGGTAAAAAAGTGTTAATTTTATCAGCGATGGCAATGTATTCCGGTGTTGAAAAAGAATGAGGGTGAAATTGCGATTACAATGTTTGTAATTTTAACATTTATTTAAATAATTTTAAGAATTATTTTATTTAATAAGTTTTCAATAGTTCTTTGGTCTTTATTTGTTGATATTTTTTTAAACCAAACCAAAACCACTTCTCATTATGTAGTAGAAGAGTTACAATCTGCAACCAACAAATGATGACGCATATTCATCGGTGTAATAATATCTACATCAAAACAAGTATTGTGTAGCTAGCACCGACTTAACTATATTATGCACGACAATATTAGATTATCTCCTAAGAAAACGAATTTGGAAATGAGGAGAATACTCCAAACCCGACGACATGATTCAACAATAATCCAAATTTTATTTTGTTGATATTTAGATTTTAAAATTCAGTGGTATTGATTACTCTACATTTATTAACCATTTTTAACAATTATTTGTTGCCATATAAAATGATTATGTAGCACTAACAATTTCAGCCCAAAATTAATCAAAATTAGGATAATTTATAAGTTTTTACTCTATACATAAGATAGGTTTAGAAAAACTAGTATCCTAAAGATAAGAGTGGCAACATAAGTTACTGGGCAAAAGGGTAAATATGTAAGTAGAGTGAAGAGAGGTCTCAATTATTAACCAGTCTTTCTCGTCACTAAGAATTAAAGTGTGGAAAATATCAGTGTCAACAGTAACATATATCTCTCTATTTGTACTATGACTATATCTACATAACCCCACCTTCTCTTTCAGTCTTCACTATTATCATTATTTTTCTCATATCAATTTCCAGAGAGAGAGAGTGTGTAGAGAGAGAGAGAGAGCAACACTTCTGAACTCAATCTGGCCTATGCTTCCCAGTTTAGACAGTTTAAAGACATGTGAGTTTACATCTGATACAACAGATTATTATTCCTCCTTCTCTGCACATTTTTCTATCCTTTCTTTGATGCTACACATCCTGATTTCCCACATATTCCATCTTTCTATTTCCCTTTTTATCTTTCTTTCTATTTTTTCTTTTTCAATTTTATTTGTTTCCCTGTCTTTTTCCTCTCATCTCTAGCTTCCTGCTTCCATTATTTGATTTTCTGTACCCAGATTCTTCAAGAATTATGACTACTTTTTTTAATAATATTTCATATCTATATATCCTTGCAGCTATGGATTAAAATTTTAAACATGGTAGATTTATTTAAAGAAATCATCTTAATTTGCTGAATTTTTTGTTTGCCACCATCTTCAAGCAATTGCATGGAATATTCATCTTCTCTCACTTTTTTTTTTTTTTTTTTCAGGATTTATCAGAAATATTGATTTTTTGGAAAAAGAAGAAATTAGTTGCAGAAATTAATTAATAAACAAATATGTACTACCAAGGAAGCTCAGAAATCCAAGGTGATGGCTTGCAGACACTATATCTGATGAACCCTAATTATGTAGGGTACTCTGACACCCACCCCCCACCCCAACCCAACCTGCTCGCCGCCTCCGCCGTCCACGCGCTCACCTCCTCCCTGGTGCCCCACGCGCCGCCCCCTCAATTTGTCGGCATCCCACTATCCCACGATCCCAGCCGTCCATCTCATCAAGAACACATCCAGGCCGTCCACAACACCATCCCACGATTCCACTACAACGTATGGGGAAACCAAACAAACATGCCTCAACAAACGCCACGTGGACTGTCCCTCAGCCTCTCCGCCGCCGGCCAGCTCAACTCCGGCGATCACGATTTTCCGGCGCAATCTTCCGTCGGAATGATTTCGCCCAGAATTGGGTCTTCAACCACCACTGAGTCCAACGGTGTGAACACTGTGATCATCGGTTCTAAGTATCTTAAAGCCACTCAGGAGCTTCTTGATGAGGTGGCCCACGTCGGAAAAGAGATGAACTCCGATCGGCCTGAGACGGCGAGGGATAAGGCGAAGTCGATTGTCGTAAATGTTTCGAGTAGAGAAGGTGAAAGTGGTGGCAAAAATGGCGGCGCTGAGCTTACAACGGCTCAAAGACAAGAGATTCAGATGAAGAAAGCTAAGCTTAATAGCATGTTAGATGAGGTATGATTTTCATTTTTTTCATTTTTTTTTTTTTACCATTCTTTTTATCTAAAATATAATAAATTGCAATTTTCGTTAAGTGACTTAAACTTTGTCCAACTTTTTACTATGAATTTACATATTTTAATTTTTTGTTCTCCTACTAACATTTTTTTCGAATTTCCATCTGTTTTTACTCAAAAATTCAATTTTTGCTTACATGAACGTTGGAATTATTAATGTGAAAATTTTCAATTTCGACGTCCCAATAAATGAAAGTTGATATTTTTAGTAAAATTGGATCAAAATTGAAGAAAAATATTTAAATAACCAAAATTATAATACATAAATTAATGATAAAAAATGAACATAGGACGAAAATTGAGATTTAAACTTTATCTCAAAATATTTTAAGCTTAAGGAATTGACGTGGTTGTTCACACAATGTGTGTGGTTCTCAATTTCCTTTGGAGGGTCCATTTGAGTTTAAGATATTATCACTACAGTGACAAAGTTGACAAATTGCAAATACCAACAATAAAAATCCCCGAAAAACACGCACCACATGATCGATCTCGATCATCCAATGATCATGTGGCGCGTGTATTCAAGAATAGGAGATGAAACACAATCTCGTACGTCTCTAATTGATCAGATCCTTTCTAGTTTGGCCCATTTAGAAGTTGGCGCTTTTAAGCCGTTTGGTGGGTTCAGGGTCCCCTAAGACTTTCTGGTCCCCTAACCAAACAATGAATTGTCTCAATGAATACACATAGACATAGTACACAACATGTCTCTTATAATTTTCCACAAAATATTACTACAAGAAAACACATTCTCAAATTATTGTCACATTCATTAATTAATCACCTTTTTTATTCATACAAGGTGGAGCAAAGATGCAGACAATATCATCAAGAAATGCAAATAGTGGTGTCATCATTTGAACAAGCAGCAGGAATTGGGTCAGCAAGATCATACACACATCTTGCACTAAAAACAATCTTGAAGCAATTCAAGTGCTTGAAATCCACTATTTCATCACAAATAAAGGCCCTAAACAAGAGCTTAGGTGAAGAGGAAATCTCCGACAAAAAATTGCAGGGATCAAGGCTTAAATTTGTCGATAATCAGCTTCGACAACAAAGGGCTTTGCAGGAGCTAAGGATGATGCAAAACAATGCATGGAGACCACAGAGAGGCTTGCCTGAAAGAGCAGTCTCCGTTCTTCGCGCTTGGCTCTTCGAGCACTTCCTTCATCCGTAACTATTTTTATAATCTCATCTCATTTTATTACAATAACAAAGGATAAATGTTAGCCTGCACATCTGACATGCGTGATTTACGAGCATCTATTGATATGGCAGCAAAATACGGCTGCCACATCAAGTGATGCTCATAAAAGGTGTGCAGGGTAACATTTTTCATACCATAACATATATACATGTAATATATGTTTAAATTTTAAAATGATGTTGAATGCAGATACCCTAAGGATTCAGATAAACAAATGCTAGCTAAGCAAACAGGACTTACCAGGAGTCAGGTATGAATATACTTATGGCTTAACAAGGTTCCATTAATGGTAAATATAGGAACTAGAAAAAACTATTTAGATATATATAGCTAACCTTATTTTATCTTTGATAAATGCGAGTTAATATTTTCTTTAAAATTTGTTTAAATTATACGATTATAGATTATAATATCTATTTCTCCAAAATAATTAACACATTCAAAATTTACTATTGAGAAAAATTTATATGCATTGATCTACTAATATATAATTGGTAATTTAAAAAGAATAAAATTTAGTGGTAATTTCATTTATAGCTAGCTACTTGTGGTAAACCAAGAAGTTTTTTCTTACCACAACTTAACATTTTGGACAGTCTTACTCCTCTTTTCCGTACCAGTTACTCTAATTTGTATTATTAAAATTTAGATTATACCATCATATTTCATAAAAAAAAATTGGGCGTTCCATTTACATCTATACTCAGGTCATAATAATAGAATCACATTATTCAATTTTCACTAGCCTGTACTATGTGCCTTAACTAAGGCAGTGTTACCGTATTCTATACCAAGTGTGATATCGATCAAAATACCTAAAAACTAACAAAAGTTAAAAAACCGAAATAATAATAATAAAAAAAATTATTATTATTATTATTATTATTATTATGAGAATTGCTTCTATATTGAGATTTCTACAAAATTTTTTGTAATTAGTAACTAGTATTACATGTAAATATAGTACTCAATACAATAAAATTTAAGACAGTAATAATATTAGGGCTTTTTTAACACAATATTGCATTTTGAGAATTTTATGAACAAAGTAGAGTGTAATTGGTGGGGTTTAATAAAATAAGTGAAGTCGCCACCAACGGTGGCGACTTATGGCAATACCCGACATATCTTAATTATAGTCGCCACCACCGATGGCGACCAATCTTAATTTAATATATTGTTTCATTTTATTTTGATATACCCATTTATATTAGTATATTTTAAATACGTAGTAAGTGTTAGTTATATTTATCAGAAAAATATTATTATTCGATAATTCATATTATTTCTAAGTTAATTTCAATCATATCATATATATGATCTTAACAAGAAATCTTTTTATATATATAAAAGAACAACCACTAATGTCACGTGTCATCCTCTCAAAAACTCAAAATATAATATTAATAATTATATTAATATTGATTATATTATATTAAATAATTTTATAGTAAACAAAATCTTTCTAGTTATTCGGAGCTCGATTCGATAAAAGTTCATTAGAGTTTGTTTATTGTGATTCGTTAAAGTAAACAAACAAACTCAAAATAAATATTAATAATAAATTATATTATTCATCAACTTATTAACAAAATAAATTATATATTCTTAAAAAATATAATATATTATCTAAAATTTATAATTAATTTTAAAAAATATCTATAATTAGATATTTATATATTTATCATAAGTAAAAGTATAAAAATTATACATCAAAATCCTAAATATGTATTATATCTACTAACTGGCCCATGAGCCTTCTAACGAACTTCTTCACGAGCTAACAAGCCGAATAACATCAAGTTTGAGTTTGTTTATTTGTTTACTTTAAAGAATCACAATAAACGAACTCGAACAAACTTTTATCGAATTGAGCTCCGAATAATTCACGAACGGCTTGGTTCATTTACATCCCTATTTCAATAATTCAGAGCAGTTTGGTTCATTTAAGAACGGCTTGTTCACGAGCTAATGAGCCGAATAGTGTCAAGTTTGAGTTTGTTTGTTTACTTTACGAATCACAATGAATGAACTCGAACAAACTTTTATCGAATCGAGCTCTGAATAATTAGAAAGATTGTGTTTGCCATAAAATTATTTAATATAATATAATTATTAATATTATATTTTGAGCTTTTAAGAGGATGACACATGACATTAGTGGTTGTTCTTTTATATATATAAATATTGATTGTTAAGATCATATATATGATATGATTAAGATTAACTTAGAAATAATGTGAATTACCGAATAATAATATTTATCTGATAAATATAACTAACACTTACTACGTATTTAAAATACACTAATATAAACTGCTATATCAAAATAAAATGAAATAATATATTAAATTAAGGTTGGTCGCCTCCGATGGTGGCGACTAGTATTAAATATTATTAAAATAATTATGGTCACCATGGTGATGACAACTTCACTTATTTTATTAAATCCCACCAATTCCACTCTACTTTGTTAATAAAATTCTCAAAATGCAATATTTTGTTAAAAAAAAGCCTAAGTTTAGTCTGGATCGATATTGATTTACTACTGTACCTAAGTATCAAGTGTAAGTTCATGAAAGTAATTGTAAACTGAAACTATGAACCCTATTTTAGTTTTAGACCCATTAAAATATACCCAATGAATGTTAAAATATATAATTAAGTTTAATGAAATAAACATATTCTTAAAAATTATATATATATACACACACACTAAATAATTGAGACTGGTAATAAAGAATTTTTGGTTGATGAAACTGTATGATATCAAAAAATTAGATTATTATAAGTTATACTTTTAAATAATTAAAAATTAAAAATAAAATGTAAATTTTTTTTTTATTATTATTATTTGATATTAAAATATAAAATAAAGAACACAATCTACAAAATTTGAAACACTTCTATATATACAATGTTCGTCGTGATGTTCCTTTCTTCAATATCCTAAGCCATCCTGTTCACAAATCAAGATTTTAATTATATGTTCTTAAAATTATTAAATGTTAACATCAAAATTTTAATTCATTTTTAATAACATGGTCCATATTTAAAATTTATGTGGTCTATGATGGCTTAATTTTTTTTTAAAAAATACCTTAAATAAATTATATATATTGACCTGTTAATTTAAATAATACATTAAAAACATTTTGCATTTAAGAGAATATGAGGGATAAATTAAGCTCGTATTTTATATTAAAAAAATACTAATTAACGAGATGGTCAAATTAGTATTCACAAATAATTAAAAAAATACTATATTAATTACATTTGAACATATTAAATAGTTTAATATGTAAGTATATCATTAACGTATATGGTAACGTCCAAATATGGTTTTTTTTTTTTTTTTTTTTTTGGGGAGCAAACACACTCCTAACATTTTTGTTATGGTGCAAATACAAACGTTTATATTGTGATGCAACTTTGTCAAAATCTTCTTTTTATGGATTTTTATTACATTCTTCTTACATAAGTTTTTTATATTTTATTAAATAATTAATTATTCATATTGAAAATTTCTAATCCTAAATCAATTTCAAATTTTAAGAAACAAATTTATCTCGATAAAATATTATATATATTTTTTCAAATTATGTTATAGGATTTATATTAATTTTGAAAATAAAATCTCATATATTAACCTATATATATAAAGTAAATTTGTTTGGATTTTAGAATAAGATATTATGTTTGTTGTTTGTTTTCATGTGTAATATATTCTTCTTTTTTTTCTATCCTATTTAAAACTAAAAATAAAGCAGTGTCTCTTTTAGGGAAATGTCATATTTGTTTTGCCCAGTTTTACACTAAAATATAGTGTATTTGCTTCTCAAATTTTTTCCCATAGTAAAATTCATTAATAAAGTATGAACTGGATTTAGAATATTTAAAAACAAATAATTATCTATTTTGCATAATATAATACATAATAAAAATATAATAAGTTTGCATTTGAAGAATGTGAATATCAAACACATTTTTATAATTTACAATACTTTAATTTAAACATTGAGAATATATTTACACTAAAAGAAAAAGATTAATAACATTTTTGCACCTGAGGTCCTCAACAACAGTCTTAGGTATATATTTGCACATTTGTCCAATTAAATAATGAGATCCAATCTTTAATTGTATGATAATATAAGGGCAAATGTGAAAATATATACTTGAACTTTTATGGTGGGTGCAAATACACTCTAATCTTTTATGGAGCAAATACATTCATAACATTTAAGTTATGGTACAAACACATCCCTAATATTTTTGGGGTTAATTTTAATTTTGGTCTTGTATGTAAGACCATTTCCATTTTTGGACAACCAAATATATATTTTCCAATTTTGGTCCTATATGTTTCTTTTTTTTTTTCCAATTTCAGTCAAGTTTTCCAAATTTGGTCATATATATTTAATTTTTTTTTTCCAATTTCAATCCAATTTTGATCGAAAGACCACCTAAAATCTCATGTGACATCGATGATTTTGGGAATTCCAACAAAAATTGGACTAAAATTGAAAAAAATTGAAACATACAAGACCAAAGTTGGAAAATTAGACTAAAATCGGAATAACTTGAAAAATATAGGACCAATTTGGAAAACGTATATTTGGTTGGTCAAAAATAAGAAAAGACCTTACATATTGGACCAAAATTGAAATTAACCCATATTTTAATTATGATGCAACTTTGTTTTTACATTCTTTATGGATTTGTTTTTACATTCTTCCAATATTTTTTATATTTTATTAAATAATTAGTTATTTGTGTTAAAACATTTCTTTCCTAAACTTATTTGTTGTTTATTGTTTGTTTTCTTATATAAATACCTTTTTTTCATTTCTATACTATTTAAAAGTTTTAAAAAAATAGTGTATTTAGGGAAAAAATGCCTTTTTTTTTTGTCAAGTTTTATTATAAAATGTAGATATATAGTATATTTGATTTTCAAATTTTTTTCCACAGTAAAATTAATTTATAATTTTTAGAATTAATTTAGAATATGTCAATAAAAATAATTAACTATTCATATATTATAATACATATTTTACAAAGTTATATATATATTTAAAATAAATTTTTACTGAGTAAATATCCATAGAAAAAGAAGATTAGGGCCAATTTGCATCTTAATTAAAATGTTGGGAGTATATTTGCTCTCAAAAATAGATTAATGATATATTTGTGCTTCCACAACAACTTTAAATTTATATTTTCACATTTGCCAATAATATAACTTTAAATATATATTTTCACATTTGCCAATAATATAAACCTTTTTTATATGTACCAATTATTTTGTAAATAAATTGTCCATCAAATTTTATTTTTTTAATTTCTGTTATGTACCCAAATGGGCAAAATTTTTATCACAAAAATTCATGTGAGACGGTCTCATGGATAGTTACCATGCGACGGACCCCAATTACCCACAAACAACATGTTAATTATAGGGTTTGGGTTGTGGGTTGACCTGTCTAACACAATGCAATAAAATTTCGTGAGATTGTCTGACAAGAGACTCACTCAATTCTTTAGGGTAAAGTCATTTTAGGCATATCATCCAAAATCAAGTCGTGTCACCCTATCTCATACTAATATATTCAAGTTTTCTATTTTCATTAGTTTTTACCACGGAAACTCAGGTTGTACCACCATATCCTGTATCAATGGTATAATTGACCAATATAGCTATAAAAAATGAATTTTTTTTCTTGTTACTTAGGCCTATTCCATTTTTATACCATAAATTTTGGTCCACTAACTATCACTTTATTCCAATTCATCTAATTTTATCTATATGAAGGCCAATTTTGCTCATAAACAATTTTTTGTCTACATGAACACTATACTTCGCTGACTTGAATTTTTCAATTTTAACGTTATTAACTTATATAATTTATAACTGAATAACTCAAGATGTTGACATTTAGGGCCCAACACACATTGATAATATCGAAATGGGAGTTAAAAAACATGTGGCATTAATTGGCAATAATATTGAAACATCAAACACACATGACATGATGATATTGCAGGTTTCCAATTGGTTTATAAATGCTCGAGTTCGGCTATGGAAGCCCATGGTTGAGGAGATGTACCTTGAAGAAACCAAGAATCAAGAACAAGCGAACAACTCCCATGACAACTCAACCCTACAAGAAAAATCAACAGAACTACACTCAAACTCCATTAATGCTCAACAAGAAAGCATCAATCCTCCTACAAAGATACCACCTTCAACAGGAGGCTTTGCACAGCTGATCAGTTCACTAAACCTAGAAAAAAACCCTAAAAAACCCCGAAACGAGACCGATTCTCCAAGCAGCATACTCTCAGCTGAAATGGACATCAAAGGTGGACATTCAAGCAAGGGCTTCAACAACTACTTATCATCAATGGCTGCTGCAAATGCCACCCGTTATGGGATCGGTGATCAGCAACTCGCAACGGGTTTTCATGGAAATAATAACTTCTCTCTCTCTCTTGCTCTCCCTCCTACTCATGAAACTTCACAAGGGCTTCACCAGCAAAACTTCCTCTCTGGCTTTGAATTCGGGACGAGGATTGAATCTGGAAACGTGGAAAGTAGTAGTCGGATTAATCAGGCTGTTGATTCTCATTCGAGCATTGGTTATGAGATTCTTGATTTTCAGAACAGAAAACCCTTTCCAGCTCAGCTCTTGCCGGATTTCGTCGCCTGAGGGTTTCCATGACAAGGGTTTCACAGGTAATTATGTGTTCATTTGCATGAAAATGGTGGAGATATTTAAGGTTATTAGTACAGGGGGAGAATATGTTTATATATATATATACAAATTATGTATAGCATAGTTTAATACTTGCATGAGTGAAACAACGTGATACATTTTGCATTACTTATAGTTTTTCTAAATAAGATTGAATGTGGGTTAACTATATTCAGGGTTAAATTCATTTTTAGTCCTACTCCATGACAAGTGTGTGAAATTACTAAAGATGAATTTAACCCATTATATTTATCGGTGTCATGTGATGACCATTTCGTCTAAGCACATGCAATGATTTAATACTTTGATAAATGATGATGTTAGTAAGTGTTTTAGAGCTTGTTTAGAGCTGTCCAAGGACCGGGTTTTAATTAGAGTTGTAATTGTTGTAGATGTTTGTATAAAGTGTGCGATTTTTATGTAAAGAAACAAATGTGCTTTGGATATATAATTGGGTAAGAAAATCATTTTCTTGCAGAGAAACTCACCTAGGGTTAAGCACATAAAATTCTCTATTTCAATATGTGATTTATATGATATTTTTGAGGTATACTGGACTTTGAAAATAAGTAGTGACTCTCATTCATAACAACTCTCATAAGAAAAATTATTTTTTTGTTGGTACAACCCAAAGTTTGAACTGTACAAACTAATGAAAATAAAATGACCAAATCTATTGGGGCCAACTATAAGATTTCGTGAAGTTTCGCTGAAATTTCAAAGTTTTTGAATTTTGGATTTCCAAATGGATTGTCATGAAATTTTAGTGAAATATCAGTAAATATCAAATCAAAATTGATATCAATATAGGTAAATTTCACTGTACAAATTAATGGAAAATCAGAAAAGTACCGGTGAAATATCGATTTCGGTAAAAAAAATCATTTTTTAAAGTAAATAAATGATTCATTATGCAGTAAAACTTTATTATGAATTAATTGTAAATAATTAAAATTTGTAATTTATACCCTAATAATATTACAATTTATAGATTCTAATTGTAACAAACTGTTTTTATATTTACTATGGCCGATTGATCTTCCAATATGTAATTGCATCAACTTGTTTATCATAAACTTATTAATTTTTCAATTTTAAGTTAAATTTTAACAAAAATGATATAATATTTTCTAAAATCTTATATCAAAAACTTTGAAGTTTTATATAATCCATGTCATTCTTTTTTTCGCTAATTTAGACATCAATATTTTCATAAGACTTGGATACCGACATTTTCAATCTTGATTGGTACATGATGGATGATATGATCATTGTTCTAGATGATATGTATAAATAAAATTAGAAAAAATTACAAATTTCATCCCACAGGTCATAGGGTCATTTCGATTCGGTCCAATTGATTGCCAAAAGTAGTCCTATTAGAACAAACATTTGAAAAGTAGTTATTTCGTAATGTTTTCCATTAGATAAAAATTGATCATGATTTAGTCTCAAACATGAAAATGTAATTTTTTGAGTTTCAAACTTTTGAAAACTTGTATTTTGGAGTGAATTTGAGTCCAAAACTAATATTTCTCTTGTGTATTGTACGGTTTGTCATATTTATAGTTATATTTTAACTATTAAACAAAAGTTTTCTATAATTTTTTTCTAATCTAAAATTTATATTTAGGAAAAGGCAAAACTCAATTATACAAGATATTATGATGGTGTAAGACTTAAATTTTGATTGTATGTGTTAGTTTATGTGATACGGACAAGAAAGATAAAAATATCAAATTTTAACTTAAAAAGAATAAATCATTTGTATGGCTAAAATAATTTTATTTTTGTTCTACAAGTGGTTTTAATCCACCCTCAAAATAGTAATACTCTACTGCCGAACTAAGGGCCAAATATATATGACAATTTATGCATACTCAACTTATCAATTATTTATCTTATGTTATATTATTCCTAATAATATGCCCCCAAGAATCCAAGATTAAACTAGTAATTATATCCAAATTAAGCTAGCTAGTTCTATCCTAGACCTAATATATAGGTTAATTAGTTAAATTATAAATGATCAAGTTTCTGGTGGTGTTGTCAGGGATTGATATTAAGCTAAAGTTGATAATATTATGGTAGGCAATTTAATTTTAGATTTAACGATTTTATGTTTTTTTGTAAAATTATTCTCGTAAATTTACCTGAGTTATTGGTGCTTACAGTTTCTTTATACTGATTTCAGGAAGTGCACGAACACACGTTTTAAAAGACTTCATTCAGAAATAAGCCTCTTCTTGCCAAAGAAATGCAGCAAAATTAGAAGAAACAAGTCGAGAGCAACTATAATCTTGCTCAATTTCTGGAGATATGTTTTATATATGGTGAAAGTAAATGAAGTTTCAAAAAATGTGATTTGCCTTCATCGAGCCGAGTCATGTACTATCAAGCTCGAGCTCGATTTGAAATCGATCAAGTTTATATTTTTAATACTCCAAGTCGAGTTGACAAATATCTTGATAAGTTTGAGCTCGGTTTGGACCGACTCGATACCTTAAAAAATATTTATAAATCGAAAATGGAAATTTTAATGTAAAAAATTAATTATTAAATGACAAAATTGTAAATTTAACATATGTTCGATTAGGATCGCGAGCTTATCGAGCCACTATTATTATGCTCAAGCTCGAGCTCGAAAACTACTCAATTATTGTGGAATCGAATTTGATTTTCGTCCAAGTTGATCTCAAATAACTCAAGTGTTGTATTGATTGCAGTGATAACCCCAAGGAAGCATTACTACTTTAGGTAGAGTTGGATCAAAAATATTTATTATCCAAATATTTTCGACGGAGAAGGTCTGAAGAGCGAAATCATAGGATTCAGAGAAGTGGATTATGAGCCACTTAGGAAGAATGAATGAGAGTATTTTTGTGATCTTTTTAGAAAATGCACTCAACAATATTGCATTTGACATGGATTGCATTTGACATGGACCCGCATGTATGTCAACTTTATAATGAAGTAAGGATGAAAATTTCAATTTCGAAGAAAATATTGATATCTATTATAATATAAGTTTCCATTAGAAGCTTTATATAGCTTCTAATGAAAGCTTTGTATATAGCTTATGTTAGAAGCTAAGGATCATTTTTCCTTCTATAAATACATGTAATGTATGGAATGAAATCACACCAAATTCTCTCCTCTCATCTATTATTCTCTTTTTGTGTCGTCTTTATTTTACGCATTATTTTCATACGCTTTTCGTCTGTTCTACTTCAAGCTTATTTTATAGTTATCGTATTTATTTACAACATGTTATCAACACGAGTTTTTGCTCGGAAAAAAAAAAAAAGAGGTTTGTAAATTTATATCGTTATTTTTGTATTCTGTGCTTTATTATGGCTAGAATTGAAAATCAAAAATTTCAAATTCTTGATGTTTCTGGCGTAATTTGTCCTGGTGCCTAGATATTAAACTACACTTACAAGGGTTGGATCTCGTGAAAACTCTTGAAAGTGTAAATATCGATGAGGCCAACAGGAAAGATGAGGCTAACGCCATGATCTTTATACGCCACCATTTATCGGAGGATTTGAAAGATGAGTATATACAGTTTGAAAGGCCATCGGAGATATGGCAAAAAACTGAAAGAAAGATTTGATCACACAAAGACTGTGATCCTGCCACGGACGCAGTATGATTGGCGGCATATAAGACTGCAAGACTTTAAATCAGTCTCCGATTATAATTCGGCTTTCTTTAAGATTGAGTCTCGTTTGGCTCTGTGTGGTGTAAAATTGTCAGAATATGACAAATTAGAGAAAACATTCTCCACCATGCATGCTTCAAATCTGGTACTACAACAACAGTACAGACAGCGCCAATTTCAAACATATTCAGAGTTGATCTCTGTACTACTAACAGCAGAAAAAACAAATGAGTTGTTATTGAAAAATCATGATTTGCGACCTTGTGGGTCCCAAGCAGTGCTAGAAGCACATGCTAACAAATCTATGGGCCGATCTAGAGGCCGTGGACAAAGAACCGGGCGTGGTGTCTGGAGAGGTGGTGGACGTGGTAGTCCCCATCATGATGTCTGAGGCGGACGTGGTGCCTGGAGAGGCGGTAGATGCGGACGTGGTTATTCCCGTCCAAATAATTATCCGGTCAATCAAGGAGACCGATTTCAGTGGAACCATGACAAGGGCAAGGTGCCCACAGAGAAATCTTATGAAAATAATTGCAATAAATGTGGAATGACTGGCCATTGGGCCAAAGTCTGCAGGACTGCCCAACACCTGGTGGATCTGTACCAGGATTCAATAAAAAACAAAGGAAAGGGAGTCCAGACACATGCCACTGAGGCAGAAATGTCATTTACTACCCCTCGAAACACCACACCTCAAATCATGAATGATTAAGTTCAAGATGGGAAATCTCTTGAACTATCAGATTTTTTTGAGGACCTTGATCCCATTGTATAAAGTGCCAAGTGGTGGTGATAAATCCAAACTTAGAGTTTGGTAATATTGTGTATATTATATAAATTTATGAAATTGTTATTTTATTATAGTGATTCCAGTATTAATATACTTTTGTATAATCAGGCAGTACATGGAGCATACTGACAAAAGGAATCATTGTCTACTCGATAGTGCAACAACGCACTCAATATTCACAGATAAAATATATTTCTCGAGTGTGACATTGTGCAAAGCACAAGTAAGAACCATATCAGGTCCCGTTGAGATTATTGATGGCTCCGGGAATGCAACAATTGTGTTGTCTAATGGTACCACTCTGCATATTGAAAATGCACTTTTATCTGGTAGATCAAAAACATGTCTACTAAGTTTTAAAGATGTTAAACGCAATGGATATCATATAGAGACATTGGTTGAAAATACCAAAGAATGTCTATGTGTCACATCATATGATATGAACAAAAGGAATGTTCATGAGAATTTGAAGCAACAGCTTCTAGGCTATATTATGTCCCGATTCGAGCTTTCAAATCCTATGCCACCATGCCATGGAAACTAATTAATCCCAATATACTTGGATTATGGCATGATCGTTTGGGTCACCCCGGAACTACTATGATGCGTAGGATTGTGAAACATACTAAAGGGCATCCTTTAACGAATACAAAGATATTGATGTCAAATGATTATTTTTGTGAAATCATGTTCACAAGGAAATCTCATTATAAAACCTTCTGTAACAAAAGTTGGTTATGAATCACCATCGTTTTTACAACGAATACAAGGTGATATTTGTGGACCAATTCACCCATCGAGTGGACCATTTCGATATTTTATGGTTCTGATAGACGCATCTTCTAGATGGTCTCACGTATGCTTGCTATCTACGCGAAATGTTGCATTTGCGCGTTTGCTTGCACAAATTATTAAACTCCGAGCACATTTTCCTGATCATCCTATTAAAAATATAAGGATGGATAATGCCGGAGAATTTATATCAAAATATTTTGATGAATATTATGCAGCACTGGGAATTAATGTTGAGCACCCAGTAGCATATGTTCATACTTAAAATGGATTGGCAGAATCTCTTGTCAAGAGAATCCAAATTATTGCTCGAACTTTATTAGTGAGATCAAAGCTCACTAGTACAGCATGGGGACATGCCGTATTGCATGCATCATCTTTAATTAGATTACGTCCCAGTGCGTATCATATGCATTCCCCAATGCAATTAACCTTGGGCTTTGAGCCAGACATTTCGCACCTTCGCACATTTGGGTGTGCTGTACAGGTGTCAATTCCACCTCCACAAAGGACAAAAATGGGTCTACAACGCCGACTTGGCATATATGTCGGGTTTGATTCACCATCGATCATTAGGTTTTTGGAACCAATGACGGGTGATTTATTCTCCGCTAGGTTTGTGGATTGTCATTTTGATGAAACGGCATTTCTATCAATCGGTAAGACAATCCTTGATAAAGATAAACCTATGCATGTTGAAAATCTCACATGGTGTGAGCAGAATTTGTCTCATCTAGACTCACGCACACTTGAATGTGAAAATGAGGTCAATAGAATCATACATTTACACAATATTGCTAATAGACTTCCTGACGCATTTAATGATGCCAGTAAAGTCACGAAGTCTCATATTCCAGCTGTGAATGCTCCAGCTAGGATCGATGTTCCTAATGAACATGTGAAAATGAATTCTGATGGACCAAGACAAAAACGGGATCGACCCATTGGCTCAAAGGACTCTGTTCCTCGAAAAACTAAGAAAGGGGTTTATAAGCCCATTAATCAAGTGAGTTCTAATGAGCAAGCTCCAGGTGAATCTGTCGAGCCTATTAAAACAATCATGATGATATCAAATCCAGAAAATACCTAGAATTCCATAAGTTACTACAATTATGTATGAGATAGAAATGAGATCATTATTGATGATATTTTTACATTCTTGGTTGCTTAAGAGGTTTTGAGCGATGATTGTAACAGTGAACCACGTTCCATAATAGAATGTCGTCAAAGGGATGACTGACCTAAATGGGATGAAGCAATCAAATCGGAATTAGCTTCACTAAATAAACGGAATGTATTCGGGCCTATCACTCAAACTCCGGACAATATAAAGCCTGTTGGGTATAAATGGGTATTTGTCCGTAAGAGAAATGAGAATAATGAAATTGTAAGATATAAGGCCCGACTTGTTGCCCAAGGGTTCTCTCAAAGACCTGAGATTGATTATGATGAGACGTATTCACCAGTAATGGATACGATCACTTTCCATTTTCTCATTAGTATGGTTGTCCATGAAAATTTGGACATGCGTCTTATGGACGTAGTAACAGCTTATCTATATGGTTCACTTGATTCTGATATCTACATGAAAATTCCTGATGAATTTTAAATACCAAAAACGGGTAATCCCCGTGAGCTATACTCGATCAAATTACAAAGATCATTGTATGGACTAAAGCAATCTGGTCGCATGTGGTATCATAGACTAAGTGAATACCTTATCAAAGAAGGTTACAAAAATGATTCAATTTGCCCATGCGTTTTTATTAGAAAATCAGAAACCGGATTTGCTATAATTGCAGTTTATGTAGATGACATGAACCTCATTGGCACTCCTGAGGATTTGGCCAATGCTACTGCATATCTGAAGAAAGAGTTTGAAGTTAAAGACCTTGGGAAAACCAAACTTTGTCACGGTCTTCAGCTAGAGCATAGAGCAAATGACATTTTTATTCATCAATCTGCGTACACTAAGCGACTGCTCAAAAGGTTTAATATGGAGAGTGCTCATTCTTTAAGCACTCCTATGGTGGTACGTTGTTTAGACCCTAATAAAGATCCATTTCGACCTAAAGAGTTTGATGAAGAGATACTTGGCCAAGAGGTGTTGTATCTTAATGCTATTGGAGCATTGATGTATCTAGCACAATGTACAAGACCAGATATCATATTTGCGGTCAATGTGCTTGCTCGATATAGTTCTGAGCCAACCCGAAGACATTGGAACGGAATTAAACATATTTTCCGTTATCTCCGTGGTACTATAAATTTGGGATTGTTATATTCAAATAATACAACTAACTCGGGGTTAGTTGGTTATGCAGATGCGGGATATAGATCTGATCCGCATAAAGCTCGATCCCAAACTGGATATTTATTTTGTTATAATGGCACAACCATTTCATGGCGATCTACTAAACAGACATTGGTTGCCACATCTTCCAACCACTGTGAACTTATTGCTCTTTATGAGGTAGATAGAGAGTGTGTTTGGTTAAGATCAGTTATAACTCATATAAGGAATGCATGTGGGTTAAATCTGACTACCACTACACCTACTATCATTTATGAGGATAATGTTGCATATATGTGCTGTACTCTTTTTCCCTTATCCCAGTTTTTATCCCAATGAGTTTTTCTGGTTTGAGGTTTTTAATGAGACAGCCTATGCACATGGCCTAACAAAGCTATATTCAAGGGGAGGTATTATAATATAAGCTTCCATTAGAAGCTTTATATAGCTTCTAATGAAAGCTTTGTATATAGCTTATGTTAGAAGCTAAGGATCATTTTTCCTTCTATAAATACATGTAATGTATGGAATGAAATCACACCAAATTCTCTCCTCTCATCTATTATTCTCTTCTTGTGTCGTTTTTATTTTACGCATTATTTTCATACGCTTTTCGTCTGTTCTACTTCAAGCTTATTTTATAGTTATCGTATTTATTTACAACAATATCTTAATTTTACGAAAATATTGTGGAAATATCGGTACAGATATTTATTAATATATTTCCCAATATTCCATCAATATTTACTTAATTTATATTCACTGATTTCCCTATAATTTGAACATGAAACCACTGATATCGAAATTAATATTGATATTTAACCATATTTCGTCGATATTTATTGATATTTCCCCTATATTTTACATATTTTCTTACAATTTATACCATGAAGCCATTCAATGTTATGACAAAATTTCTCGTTTCACTCATGTGAAAAAATGAAAATATTGGAGATATATTGCACCCCATTTTTTTTTCAATCACATGAAAAAAATGAGAATATTGGAGAAATATAAAACGAAAATATTGGAGAAATATCAGAGATATTTCTGGATATTTTCATCCTTGCAATGAAGTGCAACCCATTTTTATATCAATTACGTGAAAAAATGAATGAATATTTTCATCCTTGCAGTGGAGTATAATCTGTTTTTATATCAATTGTGTGAAAAAATAAAAATATGAAGAAATATTAAAATATTTCTGAATATTCTCATCCTTGTGATATAATGTAGTTAGTGGACAAACATTAACCAAAGCAAAATGGATATTTATTGGTCCAATGGATGCTCAATGACACTATTAGAGGAAGTAGTCATATATACCTAAGTGACCATGAGAAAGATCTTCACTTGTGTGTGTGACACGTGCTACAAAAACAATCTATATATATAATAACAATTATCCCTATAAATGGAAATGAAAAAAAATTCCTGCTCATTTTCACTTACTAAATATGTAATTTATTAATAATCAATAATTGATAATTATTAAATATAGAAAATATATTTTGTGTGATCTTCTACATATAGAAATTACACGTATTATTAATTATCTCATATTAACCAATCACACATTTTCCTTATTTAGTTGCAGTATATCTAAATTTAAGCATTATTTTTCTCCACTAATTTATCACCTAATATATATATGAGTTAATTTAATTAATTACTACTCACCAATTGAGTAAAAAAATAAACTTCATTTTGTGATTCTCAATGTTCTAATTTTATTACACCTACACACGTATATATATATATATATATTGATTAAGTAATAATTACAATTAAACTCAATAAAAAAACTCCACTTTTATAGATAAAAAAGTAACTTAAAAATATGGTTAACAATATTAAAATAGCAATAAATTGATGATTATGATATAATTTATAATATATAAATTGGTAAACTTTGACTGCATAACTACATTTCAATATGAGATATCAAAAAATTCAACATTAATATAAAATTAGTTGAAACATGTTTGATTGATACACTAAATAATAAATTAAATGATACATGTTTTTTTATTTTAAAATATTTTAAATAAATTTGTATATGTCATTTGCAACCAATTTCTAGAATAAAAGCAACTTCTTTTTTATTTAATTTTTATCAAAAAATATTTTAAGTAATTTTTAATCTATTCAATGTTTTTAAATATTACAAATAAATGAAAGTATAACAGAACAAGCAACTTACCTATTTTGTTATTTTAATACATTAATTTTAATTTGTGATGTGTATATAAGCATAAATAAATTAAACAAATAAATTTGAACAATTAATATGTTCTCCAGAAAATATCTTAATATTTGAAAAATGTAAAATAATTGAGTACACTTATGAACTTAATATTTTTTTTTTATGGAATCTAAATAGAAAACTAACTATGAACTTTAAAAGAAATAATAATACTTAATGAAATCTAAAACAAAAAAATATACAAACTGAAAAAAGTCATTATTAAAATTTAAGATACACTTTTATATTTTGATTTATGCAATTGTATAGTTCTTATTAGACTTTTAACAACAAAATCAACAAATATATTCTAATAGGGTTAATTACATTTTTCAACTTGTACTATGTATGTTTTTTAATTTTGCATCTTAAACTATTTTTTTCTCCAATCACATTATATACTCTACGTTTTTTTTTACTATTGCAACCTCCGGTCAATATTTTCCGGCGAGAAAGCGCCCACGTGATTTTCATGTGCTAATTGAGGGTTATTTTTGTCATTTGGACTTCTAAGACATCAGTAAATTTGATTTATCAACTATTTTCAATGGTAAAGAGATCTGATTTTTTGTTTGAACCTCACTGTTAATCTTCATCTGCTCAAATAATTTGAAAAAAAAATGTGGGAAAAATTAGGGCAAAATTCGCTTTTGGTGGGTGAGTTAATTAATGACTTAGAAAATAATGAAAATAACCATCAATTAGCACATAAAAATCACGTGGACATTTTTTCGTCGGAAAATATTGGTTGGAGGTTTCAAAAGTAAACAAAACGTATAGTATGGGTTGTGATAGGAGAAAAAAAAATTAGGATGCAAAATTAAAAAACGTGCATAGTATTGATTGGAAAATGAAATTAATACATTCTAATATATAGTGAAACACTTATTTAACATTCTCCATCAATATGTTATAAGTTTGTTCCTTCAGTAAATCGTCAAGATTTATGATAATATTATGACCATGAACATCATACTCAAGTTTTCAAGTGAGAATATTAGAAAATTAAATCATGTCGAAATAGTGACAAATATATGAAAATTCTTTGGTGGGGGTGGGGGTTGATAGAGGATGTAATTGGAGAATGAATGTTATTTGACATTCTACTACATATGACGATATGATGAAACTCTTTTGCAAAAGAATATTAAAAAAAAGTTTGTTATATTTAAAAGATATTCTAAATAATCAAGGTTTGTTGTACATAGTCAACGTATCTATATCAAAAATTACAACACTTGAAATTTATATACCATCCATCACACGAGTTACCAAATGAAATTGAAATATTATTAAGAACTTGATTTTTTCGTAAATTGACATTTTCACATTAAACTCAAAATATTTAAATTTTATGGTTATGCTTCACACGGGTATCATATTATATTGAAATTAATCTCAAATAATATATTATTTTGTGTTCAATATTTTCATATCAAAATATCAAAATAATAATTTTATATACCCGTGCATTACACGAGACCTATATACTAGTTGTGATATATATATATAAAAGGTCCTAAAATAAATGTGGTTTAGGATTCTATACATAGATTAAAAAAATCAATAAAAAAAGTCCTTATCTAATAATAGGTTAATTTTCAATAATTATTTTGTATCTTATCTAATATAAAAAGAATCAACGAGAACAAATTTGATAAAACATGATTGCATATTCCTTGAAATTTTATAACAATACTTATCTTGGGAAAAAAAAGGTATGAGAATAGGAAATTTATAAAATAATAAAAAATACAGTAAAAAGGAAACGCCTTAAAAAAACTATAAGAAATGGACGCAATGAGTCACGGCCCTGCTATTCTGTTCTGTGTTCGAAAAAGTGATAAAACGGCGATGGAGAGCAGCGGCGGCGCCACCTCGCGCAACTGGACTGAGGAGGTCGAAGACCTTGTGCATGCCGGAGAAGTCGACCAAGCTATTTCTCTGCTTGAATCCACAATCTCCAATCTTGAAAATGAATTCAAAATACTACTCCTAAATAAAAATGGTGGAAAATCATCGTCTTCCATAGCTGATCAGCTTTCCACTGCTCTTGAAGACTTGTCGAAGCTTTATCACGCTCAAGGATTCTCTCTCAGAGCCGATCAAACTTTCTCCCGTGCACTCCAAATCAAACACGGGAAAGGGTAAGTCCAAATTGATTTTCTATTTCTTTTGTCTGGATTTTTTAAGAATTGTTCAATTAATTGTATTTGGAGATTTGTTTCTTTTCCTTTCTTGATTTCATAAAGATGTCCTTGGAAAGTTTCTTGCTTACTGTTGTGGAATTTTATTATTCTGTTTCATGGCATTTGAGGAATTTCTTGAATTGAATTTAAGAATGTGTTTACAAGTTAATATTTTATATATTATGTAGAATGCTTCTTATGGTAGATGTATTTAGGGGAAATGAGATAGAAATATTCATAATACCTTTTTAGAGTTTGCTGCTATGTACTTTTAGTCTTAATTGGAGATCATGCATTGTTTAACTGATCTACTTCGGCTAAATTCAACTTATGCTGATTTTTTTTGATGGTGTGGTTTCTAGGGGTTCATGTATTGAAAACGAGTCAATTTCCAATGAAGTTGCGGAGGATCGGGATTATGGAAGTGTGGCTGATGATTTTAGAGAACATGGTTTGTCGTTTCGAATCTCCAGTTGATGTTTTCTCTTTAATCATTTATGCATTTGTTATTCACGCGGGGATTCTATCATTTGTTGTACTTATTAATTAGCCATGTTAGTTTGGATTCTTTAAGTGTTCTTTTTTTGTCATTACGCTTTATTTATATCTTTGAACTAATTGATGCTTGTTTTGTTGCAAAGGTCATGATGAGAGTTCTTCAAACTTGCACAATGATGGTTTTGCATCGGAGAGCTGTGCAGATGATGGTATATAACTTCCATTAATATTACTTTGTTGAAATTACTGTATTGTTTTAGGTTATTCTGAATTTACTGTTTGATGGATGAAATGTTTGTTGAACCACATTTGAGGTTGAGCTAAACCGATGCCATACGCCAAGATTCTTGCCTCTCTAGCCTTATGTTTCTTTTTGTCCATTCTTAGAGAGTAGTAATTCTCCTGAAGTTCTGAGCGTGGAAGTATCCAACCACCTTCTTTTGCACTTGGATGTGGCCTTCAGAAACTACTTAAATGCAAGGTGTTGTTGATGCCTTTGTTTGTAATTGCTTGCATATGTACAGAATTTGCCCGATTTTGATTCGATCCTGCTCCGAGGCTAGGTCAAACTTGATTGCTTCTCTAGTGGTTTTTAGGCTTTAGGCATGGATAGGAAAGTCATTTGAACTTAATGGATTATTATGCTTAGATTGTTCGAGTTTCAAATGCATGTGTTAGTGATTCAATGTTTGACAAACAACTCAGTAGGAATCTTAATGGCAATGAGATTTAAGTTTTGTGTGCTGTACACTGATTGGAATATACACACTCACACTTATATGCTTTCAGTTGTGTCAAGCAGGGGCGGAGCTAGACAAGAAATATGGTGGGGAGGGGGGGGGGGGGATGAAGCCCCCTTAAGTATCAAAGTGTTGGCTCCTTTCTTTTGGCAAAAAAAAAGCCTTGGATTCTGTTATATTTTCTTCATCTTTTTGGTAGGATAGACTCTAATTGTATTTGGGAATGCTTCAGGTTCATGTTTATTGTATAGCATTATAACTCAAGTTAGGTAAACCCTCTTTTTCTACATTTCAACCTCCTCACTCATAGAGGAGGACAAAAATCTCCTGGTCTGGTATGTATGTTATAAGTCTTATGTGATTATATTTTTGATGGTAAGACATTTATCAAAATTTTCAATCATCTAATTTACACTATTCCTTTTTTATTATGTGCATATTAACTGTCAAGATCATTGAAGTACAAGGCAACTGTGGAAAGACCACTTAAATTATCCATTGCCATCAATTTGTAAATCAGTAACCTATAAGATGAGGGTATCATCAGTGAGAATCAACAGATCAAAGGTGATATAGGATTTGGATGTCATTTGTTCATTTAACACAAAGAGAGCCACTAATACCTCATTATTTCAGCTTAAACTGTTTATTCTACAATTGATTACGATATGTTGATATTGCTCTTTCCTTTGCTTGCATTGATCTTGCGACAATTTCAAGAAATGCTGTGTTGCCAGTTACAGTTTCCTAAGTTTAAGTGTTATATAGTCTCTGCTACGCCAATGGACAGTTTTAGTCATGTTTTAGGTGGAACTGTTTCTTATAGAATTTATTCAGTCAATTGAGACAGTGAAATTTGTCTTAGCTGGAACCTTTTTTTTTTTTTTAGAATTTACAAATGTTGTTGATAATTTAATGAAATGTAATGTTTCCAAATATATTACTCAAGTATGGAGGCAGTGTATTTGACCTCGTTTGTGGCATGAACTGGGTAGCGGGCAACTATCAGCCTCCTCCAATTAACTTTTATATTAATGTGTACTTCTTTGAAAAATGCAAATGTCACACGTGCATGTTTTCTTTCCCTGGGGTCTGCCATATGGAGTTTTTTTTTTCAAACTAGCCTACCCCCAAAAACTCGACGTCTCCCGGTTTCTGGTGGAACATATTTACCCATTAGGTTTTATTGGCATGTGACATTATAAGAAAATGAGGTGACAGTTTCTAACTTCCTTGAATTTGGGGAAAAACTGTTTTATCCTGGTTTTATGTCATAGAAAGTTGACATCTTTAACACTGCTGACGCTCATATTTATGTATTCTCGATTATATCCAATAAGGCTACAATATATCGTGGGGAGAATAATGTCCAATCATGGTTTTGTTGATCCTTAAAAGAAAAGTTATGTAGTCTCTTATGTTTGGTGAAAAGGTCTAGCAAAATTAGCAGTTTTCGTGCCATGCTATAGATATGGTTTATCACATCTAACAATGTAGTTCATCTTATTTGAAGTATTATATGATTTACATGATTAGCATGAAACTTGAGTTTTCCCCACCAGTAATTTACTAATTTAGCAGCAATGCAGCCTGACCATGGTCATTGCATTGACTAAGAATCAGTCTTGAATTACTATTTTCTTCATTTGACATATTTTCCATTTGCATCAGCTTCTGAGGTTTATATCTTAGATGAAATTTGGTTCTAATGTTGTGGTAATTTACAGACTGGGAAGCTGTTGCAGATCGTGCTCCAGAGGAGTTACTTTCCTCACAATGTTTGCCAGGGATATCTAAACTCTCTCTGGAAGACTCGAAACAAGACTTGAAAGCCCAAGGCAGCACCAAGAGGCGAGGACGAGGAACATTTGCATACAAGAAACAGGGCCTATACAGTGATAACCAGTCTGAGTCTGATGAACCTGATACTGATGACTCCCAAGATACTTCTGGGTGCCAAGCTGAAGACCTTGAGAAAAGAATATGTATGTCTGTAAGCATTTCAAATTGGTTTTATTTGAAGTATTTCTATAAAGTATCTCAATTACTGTAGATTATATGGTATTTTTTCACTTTTAGTTGGGGTTGAAGCCCCTGCAAAAATAGGTTGACCTAATTTCTCATCCATGGGGAAATTTTTTATTAATATTTTCAAAAACAGTGTGGGTTTATAAAAATAAGAGTTTGCAATTGGTTTGTGGACAATGATTTTGTGATTCTACTTCATTCCATATTGTTTAATCTCTTTCATCAAAGTACTAAAATACTTAATATTCTTATTTCATTACTCTCAGGTGTTTCAAGTTGTAATTGCTTTCCACTTTTAACTGATGGTTTTATGAACAACATAGGCTATAAATTCACAAAATCCAATGCTATCATGTGAAAGATATTTCAGAATAGAAACTTTGAAACTCCCTGGTTACTTATAGATTGATACCCTGCTTTTCACTACATAAATATAGAAACTTCTTGCTAACTTTCAAACCGGTGCTGAAAAAACCCACTTTCTTGCAATCACGAGGTTTATTCGAATATGAAATCCAATCTTTGAAATACAGAATCCCACTTAACTACCCCAGTCTGCAAAATACCAGAGATTAAACATTATCTTCATCTGCATATATTATTATTGTTTCATGAAACCTTGTCTATGCATATCTTGGTGTAGTTTGTCTTCTTTTCTTATTTCATAGTATTAAAAATGGCATTGGCATTTTATTGAATAATCTGTTCAACTAATTCAGTGGTTATCTAAATTATCTGACATTCTGACATACCTTTCTGATGCATGAATGAGTTAATCCATGCTATTGGTAGCTTTATTCCTGGTAATTCCCAAATCTTCTGTAGCCTTTAACTGTTCTTTTATGGTCCTCTTTCATGTTGTAAATAAAGTGTAAAGGATGCAAAGAGAGAAAAGGAGTGCATTTTATCAATTAACTATGATTAGTTAATACAATTGCTAGTCTTGCTTTTTTATTATTTCAGTTGATCATGGAAAAATGATATATTTCCTGAGTTAATGTGTTTCTGATTTCAGCAATGTATGGTACACACCATGTTCTTGTTCTATCTGACTTCCCTCTAAGCACTCGAACAACTGATCTAGAGAAAGTGTTGGAGAAATTCAAAGATCGTTTTGTGATTCGATGGGTGAATGATACAACTTCACTTGCAGTATTTAGAACACCATCTATTGGTAATGACAGTTGATTACCTATTTCTTTTGGTTTTGTTGGTTTTAAGTGGCTTAAGTTATGAAATGAAAAACAGCATGATCTTGTGCAAGGAAAACATTTGATTTCTTTGCAAAGGCTGAATATTTTCTAAAGACTCCTCATTTCTTGTGCTGCTTCTGTGATACATGCATTGGAGATTTTCCTGATACGTACCTAAATACTTGTTTTTTTCTAGTCAGTCTTCTCATGGAATATGCTATATGCTAACAGCACTCTCAATTGATCGTCTGAAATGGTCACTAAAGTAGTTGATAAGTACAATAAAATGAAACCTTTCTTTGGTTCTTACTTGTTCTGTTGTTGTAAGACTCAAACGATGGTTGTGTATCTGTTTATTCTCAGGTTTGAACGGTGTAGACGGCATATAATAGACTATTAGTTGAATTATGCTTTCAATTTCTTGATGCAGCTCTCGAGGCTATGAACTCCATCCGATGCCCCTTTCCAGTTCGTGTTCTTGATGAGGACGATGAATTTTTGAGTAAAATTCCACCAAAAGGTATACCAATGATTGTTCCACTCTTATCTTCAGAAACTGGATACATTGTCTGATACCATTTTAATTGATCATATGCTTTTTCTTCTTGTATATGAATTCCAATATCCTCATTAGGACGAAACATAGATAGAATTGTAGTTTCTTGATTATTCTTTGAAGATGTTTCATATAATTATTATGTTGCAGATTTGGAGCCGCCTCGTCAGAGGCCTCAGACATCGGCAAGAACTGCTCAAAGATTGATAGCGCAGGGTATGGGAATACGTTTGCCTTCGTCATTTGGATCGAGTCAACTGAGGAAACAGGAAGAAGAGAGGAGAAATCGGATTGTTTCTAGACAGAATTTGAGGGATGATGCTTGGGGTGATGATCCAAACTAGTAATTAATATTTTTTTTCACCATTTATAGAAAATATTTTTACCAGATTGGAACCAATGCATATAACTGTTTGATATTGAAACATTGAATTTCTTGGAGTTTCCTCAATTGCAAAGTTGACAGACAGATTTACAGATTGTAAGTGGATTCAACTTCAAAATCATGTCATTGAGATATAACTGCAGACTGGACTTAAAAAAGAAGCTTTGTAAAACTACTCTTAGAGATGATGGAATATATAGTTTCATGTTGGTGAAGTGGTGAAATTATATATTTATATATATATATATATATATAACAAATAAGTTAGAACAGTTCAAACTTTAGGTTTTTATATGCATGTACGTATTTATGTTTCTTATGAAATTGCAGGATAAGCGA
Organism: Scutellaria minor; assembly: GCA_954870855.1. NCBI lineage: Eukaryota > Viridiplantae > Streptophyta > Magnoliopsida > Lamiales > Lamiaceae > Scutellaria > Scutellaria minor. The sequence goes on from OX940729.1 coordinate 11,954,337, forward strand.
ACTGTCGAATACGAATCTTTGTTATGGGATTAAGTGTAGCGCCCAGGAAAAACGATGCATAACTTGACGATTAAATAATTCAACTATAATTATGTGATTTAAATTTTGTGCGTTTCAGATTAATCGATTTAATGCGCGAAATAATTTATCGTATGTTGCTTATAATTATCATATAATTTCACGATTTAATTTATCAAAAACGTAATTGATTCGGAGAACTTGTGTAATTTAATCGAAAACATAAAGGAAACGAAAATGTATAATTTATGTCATGAGAACGGTCGTGATCGAAAAACGAAGAAAATGAAACGAGAATTGGGCCGATCGGAGTTACGAGGCCCAAGATAGGCCCACTTGAAAATTTGTCAAAAGTTGATAAAACACCTAAGTGTTGAGAGGAGTTACCACACTTGGTTAATATTCACTCTAAGGTAAAAAATTGGATTTAATCTCTCTCCCTCTTCCCCTGATTTTTTTTCCGGCGGCCGGAGCGCCGCCGCATCGCCGCCGTGCCGGAGGCGGCGCCACCACCGACGCCGCCGCGTCCCCTTCCCGTTTTGTTTGAACCATACATCTAATCGAAGCCCTCGCCGAGCCCGTTCCTTTTCCGGGCTCGGATTTCCCCTCCTCCGCCGGAGCCGCCGCGAATCGGCCAAAAACAGCCGGCAAAACCCTCTCTCTCCACCCTTCTTTCTCTCTCTTCGATCTCCTCCGTCTCTTCAGTTTAGTCCTCAAACTCTTGGAAATCCCAATTCCACCCCCAAAACTTTCCAACCTTTTGATTTTCACCCCCAAAACTTCTGGATATTTCATTTCGACCCCAGAATTTCCAGAAAACCCCACTTTGACCCCAGAACTTCTCCATAATTACTTTTTCACCCCGGGTCAAAGTCAACCCTAGCCAGAAATTACGAAACTGTCCCTAGACCCTAAAACACGCCGTTTTCACTCGTTTCTCGTCCGATTAAGTCCATTCTTTCGCCTATAGAACCGTAATCAAACCCTCTTCGATATAAGATCAAGTTTCAAGCCTTTTGAATCACTTTCTTTTTTATCCTCGTTTTCTTTCCGAGAGAGTACTTTAATTATTAAAGCATAATGCTTTTAAAAACGAAGCTAATAAATCACTTTTGCTTGTTGTAGGCTTTTGCGAATAGGAGCGTGCATATTTATTTTTGAGCTTGCTTTACACGAAGTCAAACACCACCAGTCAGGTAGGGGTAACTTCTAAATTTAACGGCTTTAATGTTTCTATTTTTAATTATGTTTTATATGCTATGATATGTTGATACGTTTCCGATGCTAGGCTATCTATAATTGCATGTTATGAACTGCTTGGATATATGTGCCTTGGGATTACGTGCTGTGATATTATGTGATCATCATGTTAAGGCTAATGTTATACGTGGACAAAAGTCCACCCTCATCACGGAGGGACCTATGGTCCGTAAAAAACTCACGGAGGGTGTAGCGAGCCGTAAAATATACTAACGATATAGAAATCGTATCCGGCTAAGACGGGGATTACCCGCACCGAAGAGTTTGTGTGTGCAATGCATCCTTAAGTGCTGTGAATTACGTGATGTCTTATTTATCGTTTGTATAATTATTCTGTTAAATAATCTTGAAAAAACGGAAACTACTCCCATGAGTGTATTCAAAAGCACTCACCCCTATCTGTACTCACCCTACAGGAAACAATGAACATTAAGATATGCTGCGAGAGGGGTGCCGTATCCAGTTTTCTGTTGTCTTTCTATATTTTGAACTTGAACCAAGTTTCTAAACTTTTGTAATATGTTTTGTAAAACTGTCGTAATTCGTGATGGATCCTGTTTATTTTCCGCTGTTAGTTTAAACTGTTTTCTTCCGGCAATGAGCCGATGTTTTAGAACACTGTAACAGATTTATATGCTTAAACTGACCTTTGCCGTTTTATTTTAACTATCTGTTTACACGTTGTACGCTATATCTTTTCGTAAACTTTTAGAGGATGTCTTTTATTTAATATAAAACGTTATCTGTCTATCTTAATTATAAGTTTCAAAAAGTATACTTCTTCCTCTCTTCTTTTCTTCCCCTCTGCACGCCCAAAGGCAACTCTGATATATTTTAATTAAAACGAAAACGGGGCGTGACATTAAGTAGATGAAAAAAATCCAGATTTGGAAATCTTGAAATTTAATACCAATGAAAAGCTAAAAATGTGAATTTGTTAATGTGATCAGGTAAGATTTGAATTTACTATAAATGTCACTTTTTGATCCAAGTCCGAAAAATGAGAACAAAAGTATCATTTCTTATGAAAAGTGTGTGAATGTGAGTGTTGATGAGAATAATGAATATTTATTAGAAGAAGGTTGATGAGGTTAAAATAAGATTAATGGACTGTCGTAGGATTTCAGAACTCCCTTTTAAATCTTCAAATGACCAAGGATATTTGAGATGTTGAAATAGATGAATCTCATAACAAACATATTATAGAAAGAACGCTTATTGTTTTGCAACTACAATTCTATAATAAAATAGGATATATACAACACGAGAATTATAAGGGTTTCCTTTATTTATTTTTACATTATTAGAAAATATAAGTGTCTTACTATTGATTAGTTTGGGAAAAATCTAAGATATATTATATTATAAAAGATTAATCGGAAAATTCACAATCTTTATTTGGATTATCATTTTAACCAAACATTTCATTATTGATCAAAATAATATAATTATAAATATGTAGTATGTTTTTTTTTTTTAATCTTAGTTAGTTTTTTAACCATATCCGGACAGCTGGACATGCCAACATTTTTTTTAAAAACTATTTTAACCATATCCGGACAGCTGGACATGTCAGCATTTTTTTTTTAAACTAACTGGGGTCAGAAAACATACTACATGTATAATGTTATATTATTTTTACTAATAATAAAATTTTTGATTAAAATAACAATTCGAGTAAAAATTATGATTTTTCAAACAATTAACCCTATTATAATAACATAGTACTAATTTTATTTGGGACAAAAATCGAGTATCCCAAAGAATAAGCAACAATGATGCTCGTGCCAAAGTTAGAAGGTTATCTAATAAGTGTATTTTTAGAAAATGATTAAAATAATTTAAATGGTAAGTAATTATGAAAATTTTGAACAAATGAGATCACAAAAACCTTCTTTCTTTTTCAAAGACTAATGGGACTTCTTTTCATATCTGAACAAGTGTTCTACCTAAATATATATTTTATATACGTCTTCACTTCACAAATTATACCTATTTATTGAAGGTTCTTTATAATATTGAAATATTTGACATCGAGGGTATATATATATATATATATATATATATATATATATATATATATATATATATATATATTTCAACAGGTGTATGTAATCATAATTGACAATTACACATTTAGAATTCTCATATTAAATTTTGGCCAATTTTTTAGGATAACTTTTACAATTTTTCCTAAAGTTTAACATATCAAATTACTTTACACTAGTTGGTATAGAAATGTGTAATTCATAAGCTGATTTTAAAAAAATAATAATAATAAAAAAAAAAAAAAAGAAGAAACATAAATAAATAGATAAAAGGGTGTGATAGATTACTGTGGCCAGCAAAAAACAAGTCAAGTCAAATGGGATCATTAGTGGTAGAACAGCAGACGACATAGCCCACTATGCATGGTCATGCATTCAAATGCATAATTTTCCTCACTATGTTTCCTAATTCAACTCTCAAATTATTAGTCATCAATTCCACATGACTAACCGTTCTTGATTGTGTATCACTTCAATAAAAGATATTTGGATCTGATTAATATATAAATATACATATATATATGTATGTGTATATATATACATGTATTTGTACATGTTTCAAATTTGATTAAGAAAACTAACTTGACTACAATATATGTAGTTTCAAAAAAAAAAGTGTCAGTTTCAAATCCAATTAGTAATACCCGAAAGAGTTGGTATTTTGTGTACTACGTGTGTAGCGTTTAGGACAAAAACGAAGTATAATTGATTAATTAAATAATTAAATCTTTAATCAATTTATTTTTATTACGTGCGCTAACCTTTGATTGTTTAAATTTAATTATATGCATTTCAAAAATATGATATATGCATGTTTTAAATGAAAGTATAATTTAATCGAGAAACATACACTATAATTTTACCATAAGATGCGTATTTGAAAAACGAGAAGATAGAAATGAATTTGAGGTCAATTGGAGACTCGTAGCTCAAATGACGAAGAAAATGGTGAATACGAAGAATACGACGTATACGAAGGTTCGGAAAACGAGAGATATTTTCGATGAATAGTAAACAAGATATTTCGGTGAATAGTAACTCCAAGATATATCGGGGAATAGTAAATCCGAGATATTTCGATGAATAGTAAGATTTTTCGAAAGCCTATATATAACGCGAAAATGAGTCGTAAAATCACTATTTTCGAACGAGGTAAAAATCGAGAAAAAACGTAAGTCTCTCTCTCCTCCCTCTTCTCTCTCTCTCCTCATTCTGGTCACCGGCGCCGCCACTGCCGGTGCCGAATTTTTTTTTTTCTCAATTTCGGCCAATTTTCGCACTATTTGTAGGTCTCGTCGAGATGAGTCTAGAACAGGTCTCGGATTTCAATTCTGATATCTCCTTTGCTGGAAAATGGAAAAACATCGTTGGAAAAACCCTAAACCCTTATCTTTCCACCCTTTCTCTCTCCTCTATTTTCTCTCTCTCTCCTCCTTCGCCGGAGTGGTGACTGACATTCACGGGATGTTGGGCTGTCAGTTGGGGGTGGTGGCGCCGCCGCGCCGCGCTGGAGCTGGAAATGGGCTGGAAAGGTGGTGGTTGCATGGTGTGTGTGTGAGTGTATGCATGTGTGTGTTTTTGTTGGGCTGTTTGGAAGGTTACTATTCACAACCGGAGCTAGTGGTGGCTAAAACAGGTGGTGGCCGGCGTGGGCAGCGCCGGGTCAGGTGGAGGTGGTGCTAGGCGGCGCTAGCGCAGCTAGAGGCTGCTGGAAGGTGGCAGGTATATTGATGCTGCTGGGCGCGCGTCGAGAGGGTGCTGGGCGTCGGGAGATGCCGGGAGCTGAGCGCACGCTGTGCGCGCGCTGAGAGACGAGAAACGCATGTGCGTGGCGCCGGGTTTGCGGTGCGAATCGCGTTTTTTTTAGTCGTATGTTTTTGTCGAGTCATCGGCGACAAGAAGTCGTCGATCGGGAGTCGGGGGTCCCGGTCAAAGTCAACCTTTTTACCAAAATTATGAAAACGCCCCTATATCTTAAAACGCTCCGTTTGAGCTCGTTTCAACTCCGATTAAGCTCATTCTTTTTCCGTTGCAATCCTAATCTTTCCCTCTTCCTCATCAGATTATTGGATTTACCTTCCACACTCGTTTCTTCATCCTCGATCTTTAGATCTTTCATTCCATCTCATTTTTATCGATTGTTTCTTCTCCGAGAACGTCTATATCTTTATTTACACGTAATTAACGTATTAAGGATCTAAGAAATGTCGTTACTTGTGTAGGCTATCAGTCGGATCGTACGTTTTGATACTTGATACTTGTTACTCGACAACTCACGTGGTAACCACCGAATATGGTGGGGGTAATTTCTAAGTCTTTATATGTATACAACTTTCCCTATTTTGACGTATGATTTGTGGAATACTAAATGCTATGATTATATGATATGAATTATGTGTCATATTTATACTGTGAAAGGACTAAGGTCCACATTCACCCTCGGAGGGACTTATGGTCCGTAAAAAACTTCCCTCTATTCTACTATCATAGGTTTGGTGGTCATGTGAATGCAACATCGGTATATGAGACCGTTTTGTAGGGGTAAGATGGGAAATACCCACACCTGAGGTTGGGTTACGAATTATGTGCTATGCATTTTACATGCTGTGCTTAAATGCCGATCTTGCGTATTTTTTTTTATTTATCTATCCAAATTTTTAAGATAAGGAGTTTATCCCCACGAGTGTATTCCACGCACTCACCCCTATTCTGTAATTAATGTTACAGGAGATGATGAGCATGTAGAGCTAGAGAGAGAGATGGTGCCATATCTGGATATTTCAATCTTCTGTCTTTTATCACATAACAATTAAACAATGTTTTATTTAATTCTCGTTTTGTAAAAATTAATTCGTATGTTCTACAAACGATGGATCCTGTAAAGTTTAATTTTCACTGCTAATGTTTTGAAATCGGTTGTATCCGATGTTTCATATATATATATATAGCTTATTATCATCTTCTATCTCCTTTTGTTTTATATCATGTACGTCTTTTCCCCTTTTTTCTTCACGCCCACAAAGAAAACTCTGATATATTTTAAGTGTGAAAATGGGGTGTGACAAGGTGTAACCATGTATGGATTTAAGATTTATGCAACTAGGTCGACCCAAATCCACGCTTTTTTTTTCTGTGTTCATGCAGTGACCTTTATGTTATAGTGTGACATTTATGTTATATTAGTATAATCTTTACATACACATTCTAACTTTGATGTAATATTTTAACTTCAAACAAAGGAACAATTTTGCTATAATTTGTGCGTGTGTGTGTGATATTACTCAAATTTTTATATGATATTACTTATACCTTCATATCAACATAGATACATTTATGTAATATATAAAGGTACATTGAGCATAACTAAAATGTATTATTGCATAGCTAAAATGTATGACAAATATAACAAAAAGGGCAAATTACAATTTTGGTACCCCAAAGTAAACCCCCTTTCCACTCTTGGTACCCTAATTTTTTCCAGTAGCAACATTGGTCACCAACGTTTCAAAAAGTTGCAATTTTGGTACCTTGAGTCAGTGTTCCGTCAAACATTGACGGAACATAACTAACCTTAATCATTTTGGAGGTAAAATCAGCGTTTTTCCCCCAATTTCACTTCACACTCCATAGCTAATCCTAATTTCTCAAATCCCTCTTCAATCCACTGGAATCTCACATCTAACTCTCCAAATTTCTATTACCCTCTTCAATACCACAACCATGAGAAGGAATTACTGTAAGTCTTCAAGCTCCAATGAATCTGTTTTCACAAATCATCAAACTGGATTGATGTATTGTGGGTGTGGGATAGAACTTCCATTGAAGAACTCGTGGACACCTGATAATCATGGAAGACGCTACTAGGCATGCCCACACTATGGGGTAAGTTTTCGAATTGATTTATCAAAGCTCGATTTTGATTCACAATTTTTAGTTTTCGAACTGTTTTACATTTATGTAGACATAAAAATATTGTGGGTTCTTCAAGTGGCTTGATCCTGAGATGTGTCAAAGGTCCAAGGAACTTATCCCTCGATTCCTAAAAAAATTTGATAGACTGGAAAATGAAATTGATGCATCCAAGATTAAAGAGAAGCAATTGGAAGCTGAGTTGAGGAAAGTAAAAAACAAGAAAAAGTCTGCAAGTTTGGAGTATATTGCATTGAAGAAGAAGTTTAATTTTTTGCAAGTTTGTTTCTCAATTGTTACTGCTCTTATATTGTGTGCAGTGGCAATTTTGATGTGTAAAGTAGGAAAAAAAGACAAAAACAATGAGTTTGAGTATTTGCCGTTGATTTAATATATTGTAACCAATTATTTTATGTAATGCAATTTGATTTTCTTGTCATATCAAAATCTTATTAATGTGTTATTTATATTGGTACCACTACATATCAAAATGCCATTACATAAATATGATCATTACACAAATAATAATTTATAGTTTAAACATCAAAATTATTGTTTTAAACTAAATCAAGTACTATTGTTTTAAACCAAATCAACACAAACCAAACCAAACCAACTAGCATTTTGTCTTAAAACAAACCAAACCAAACATCAACCACATACTGTGTAAGAAAGCAACACAACCCAAACCAACTGCATTTTGTCTTAAAAGTAACACAATCCTATTGAATTCTTATTTTCCAAACAAAAACAAACATACATAACCAACAGAAGAATTTGGCAATACACAGATTATAAGTTTTTATCTCTCAATCACCTATCCAACTAGCTTTTTTTCTTGGCAAACTCAGAATCTTTCCCACTGCTGCTTGCACTTGTTTTCCCTTTTGATGAGTCTTCTTTGTTTGACTTTCAAATATATGAACTAAGATTGGATATGGTAATGTAATTCACCTCTCCTTTCACAATGACTGGACTATTTACCCCTGATGAAGTGCAGATCTATTCAAGGAAAAAGATACACTAATTAATATGAGATATATGTACTAAAAGAGACACATATCAATCATTAAGATGGAGAGAGAGAGAGAGATTGACATTGCCACTACCATTAATGTGAACTTGACTGTCATTCTTTTGATTCTTATTCAACAATGTTTTCTTCTTCATCTAAGAATTCATGTAGAAATAAATTATGATTTACTCAAGCATTAAAATTATGATATTTGTAGATCATATTAAATAATACATACATTGAGATGGTTGGTTTTTGAAGGATTGCTTGGTGAAGGTTGACCATCTTGTGAGGTGTTAGACACACTTAAATTCACTGGTTGAGAAGATCTAATTGGTGATGCACCAGTTTGGGAATTCACTTTTGGGGTTAATTGCGCGAAACCCCCTCGTGGTTTCAAAATTCGGTATAAAATCCCCCCGTGGTTTAGAAAATGCGCGAAACTCCCTTGTGGTTTTCTAAATGTAGCCCGAAATCCCCAATTCTGTTAATGTTAACGAAAGTGTTATACACGCGCCATTCATGCGATTTTTTGTGTTTTTTTTTCACTTTTTAGGGTGTAAAATGACATATGTACCCTTCATTACCTATATAAAAATGGTTAAATGCATGAAACCTCCCTATGTTATGGAAATTTTGCGTCGCTTCCCCCTGTGTTTTCGAAATGACAAGGATTATCCGTAAACTGGTAATTTTATTTTTCAACTGGTAATTTTATTTTTAACTGCTTAGATGGTAAAATTTCTGTATATTTATTTTATTTGTAATTTCATGATTTAATTTATCGATCGTACGTTTTAATTTATCGAAAACGTAGTTAATTTGGAGAGCTTATGTATTTTAATCGAAAGCATAATTGAAATGAAAATATAGAATTTATGATATGAGAACGATCGCGATCGAAAGACGAAGAAAAGAAAACGAGAATCGGGCTAATCGGAGACCCGAGGCCCAAGTTATGCCCAATTGATGAAAATTGAGAAATTGAGATAATACACGTGTTGAGAAAAATTACACACTTTGGACAAAGATTTACACAAGGTAAAATGATATTCTCCTCCCTCTCTCTTCCCTGAATTTTTCCGGCGGCCGGCCCGCCGGAGCGCCGCCGTCGCCGTCGCCGGCGACCCACCGTCGCCGGATTTTTCATCGAATTGAAATATATCATAACCTATGCCAATTCAAAGCTCTCACCGAGCCCGTTCCGATTCCGGGCTCGGATCAGCCAACCGCCGCCGCGTTCGCCGGCAATCGGCCGGAGAAAGTTCGGCCATTTCTCTCTCTAGAAACCCATTTCTTCTCTCTCTTCGTTTCCGGCCATCCGACCACCGATCGGAGCGATTCTTGAGCCTAGGTTGAAGTTCTCACCGAGCCCGTCACGAATCCGGGCTCGGATTGCCGATCGGACCGGTCGATCTCCGGCAACGGCCGGTCAAAGTTTCTGCAACTTTCCTTTCTCTCTCTATCTTCTCTCTCTTCGTATCTTCTTCGTTTCTTCTCCGATCGAGCCGATTCACACATGCATGTGAAGCTCTCGCCGAGCCCGTCACGATTCCGTGCTCAGATCGTCGATCGACTTCTTCCTTCTCTGGCAATCGGCGGTCAAAGTCGCGGCCTTTCTTCTCTCTCTCCTCTCTTTTCCCTCTCTCTCTCCCCCCTTTCTCTCTGTCTCTCTCTCTCTGTATCTCTCTCCCACTCTCTTCTCTCCCTCTCTCTGGTTGTGGCAGTTGGTGGTGGTGGGTGTGTGTTGGGTTTCACACTTTTCTTCAGAACCGCCCTCCTCCGTTATCTTCTTCTCCAACCAACCATCATCTTCAACCCTTCTTTCTTCTTCGACCGCCGCTTGCATCTTCACGGTGCTGCAACCACCAGCCTCCGCCATCTTCTTCTCCGTCTGCCATTTGCTTCTTCTCTCTAAAAACAGCGCTGCCGCTGCTATTCACTGCTCCGTCGTCGCCCTTCTTCTCCGGCCATGGATTTTTTGAATCATGTTTTGGCAGAAAACCCTTGTTTCACTTGTGCGCGCTCTTTCTCTCTCTCTCTCTAACTCAACTGTGTTGTTTAGATAAAAAAGTCAACAATCCAACTCTATGTATGAAGGGTATAACGGGAAATATGATTGAAAAATTAACACCGTTAGTTTTCTTTAGAAAAATGGGAGCGTCAGCTACATTTAGAAAACCACAAGGGTGTTTCGCGCATTTTCTAAACCACGGGTGGATTTTATGCCGAATTTTGAAACCACAAGGGGGTTTCGCGCAATTAACCCTTCACTTTTGATGATGTAATACATGTGACACTCCTTTTAACCTGATATGAAAAAAGATAAATATCAGTGATCAAGTTAATTAACTAACTATAAATAACATAAGCAAGTCTTACAGATAATTTTCTTCTTTTTTGTGGAGATTGACTAGTTGTTGAAGGGTTGACTAGCATTGGAGAGTAGCTAGCTGTTGAAGGAGTCACTTGCAGTGGAGGTTGGCTACTTTGTGACTCAGCTAGTAATGGTTGAGATGCTCCAACTACTACTTCATCAGCCTCTATCATCACATTTTCTCCAATTGATACTTTATTAGCCTCTACATTATCATTTTCTTCAATTGTCTTTTTGGTGCAAGTCCTTACATTATGGCCTGAAGTTCCACATTTTCTGCAATTCACTGATCTTTGAACCCTTTTTAGTTTGCATAAATTACTAGATGATGCAGGTGGCTCATTAGGTCCTCTTTTCCTCAGCTTCTTTGGTCTACCAGGCTTCTTCTCATATTTTGGAGGCACCTCTTTTCCTCAGCTTCTTTGGTCTACCAAGCTTCTTCTCATATTTTGGAGGCAAAGGTGGTGCCAACTCACTTTGTGGCCATAACTCAGGACCATTGATGCCCATGATAAGGTGTGCATATACTCTTAAGTAAGTATCAACACTGTAATGTTGTGCACATAGGACTCTGGATCATCATTTCTACACCAAATTGCAGAAATATTATGTTTACAAGGAATGCCAGTTTAATCCCATCTTCTACAACTGCATATCATCTGTTCCAAGTCCACTGTGTGCTGGTCAAATGGTCCTATGATCTGGAAATATTAATCATCTGATTTCATAGGGATGCATTCAGCTGCTTGCTTTATATTTGTTTGCAACACCTTTTTGATTCTAGGATAAATTCCTTTATCCCATTTCCTAGCTTGATCCCTACTAACTTGCAACCAAGCCATGAGTAAGTTTCTAATTGTCTCCAATATGGTAATGATTGGTTTGTCTCTTGCATGAAGAATGAGTGAGTTAAAACTCTCACACATGTTGTTTGTCAAAATATCACATTTTGGGAATGGATTGAAATGAGACCTTGCCCATTGATGTGGAGGCTTTGTCTCCAACCACTCATATACCTTCTTGTCTAATTCTTTCAATTGTTGCATTCTTATTTTGAACTCTTCTACTCTAGTTGCTCTAGCTGCTGCCCAAAGTGCTTTCTTTATTGATAACCCAGTAAACTCATCTTTCTTCATGTTACTATGCAAATGTTGCACACAAAACCTATTATCTGCATCAGGGAATAAACCTTCAAATGCTGGAATCAACCCTTTCTGTTTATCACTTATGAAGGTCCAAGGAAATTGGTTTTCAAAACCAATATCATTATCCAACAAAGTCAAGAACCACTCCCAAGCCTCCTTAGTTTCACCCCACCACTGCATAAGCAATTGAGAACATATTGTTGTTAGGATCAATCCCAACAACAGTTAACAACTGACTACCTTGTGGCCCTTTCAAAAAACAACCATCAACTCCAATAACTTTCCTGCAATGTTTGAACCCCTGTTTACATGCCTCCAAGCAGATATAAAGCCTAAGAAATTGAGGATCTTTTTCTACATCAGTACACTTCAGCACAACAGATGATCTAGGGTTTGTTCTAAGCAATTCTTCACAATAATCTCTAATTCTGTTAAACTGTTCTTTCAAAGTTCCCTCTATCAATTCTATTGCTTTCTTTCTTTCTCTAAATGCCTTCATTTTAGAGATGTTGACTTTCAACTTGGTGCAAACTTCATTCCTATACTCATTGGTTCCTTCTTAACTTTGGATTGTCTTTGAATTTTTTCATGAAGTATTTTCTTATCCAAGAAAATTTAATGCTAGGATTGTTATAATTCAATGAACAACTTGAATGGTCAGAATTGAACACCTTAACCTGTTAAGACCTATCATTTTGCATTGGTGATACAAGGATATACCACTCACATCCATCATTCTTGTATACTGCTTTCAACCTTCTTTTATCATTGTGTTTAAACTTATGACACACCCCTCTCTTAGCACAAAAAGTATCAATGGCTTCTTTAGCTTCTTTTTTTTTTGTGCTAAAAACAAGAGCTACCCTCAAGTCTGGTTTTCTACCCTCTATCCTAGGGTTAAACTTAGGATATCTAGGCATATCCTCTTCATCAGAACCTTGAAGACTCTCAAGCTCACCACTGCTATCATCAATTTCAATATTGTTCTTTTCAATCTATGCATATATCTCATCACTCACATATTTATTTTTCATCTTTCTTTCACTACCTGGAAGACCACAAAACTCTACATCATGATCAACATATTTTTCATAAAATCTGTCATCCTCCTCCATATCATAATCACTATCAACTAATGCATGTTCATCATCTGGGGTTTCACTCTCATCACTATTGGGTGCAGGTATATCATCCAAAAAAGAGAAATCAATTGTAGGATCCAAAGAGGCCTCACCAACATTATCCCCACCAACAGAATTTTCAGTATGTTCTTGTTAGGACCATCAAGCGCTTAACACTAGACCAAAAGGATATCCAGTGGGCATAGGACACAACTTTAATGTCTTATACTTATGTAGTTTTGCGCTCACAGATTCGAACCTGGTAGAGCCGCGTCTCGCGCCAATTTAAGTTCCGACCCAAGGCAGGATGCTGGGAAAATTCCCAACAATCCCCCCAGCACCTGCCAGCCTCTCCACTCCAGTAACCTACAACCAACTACTTCTTCACTCAATTCCCTGAACTCAGCTACTACGGCCCGACATCTTCACTCGGTTCCCTGAACTCAGCTACTGCAGCCCGACATCTCCATGACTCGACATCATCATGCCTTCTCGCCACACCTCGATGTCACCGTGACTCGACGTCGTTACGTCTTGCGCCACCACTATGACTCGACATTGTCACGCCTCTGCGCCATCCTCTTCTACGCCAGCATCTTTCTCTATTCCAGGTCCGTTCACCTTCCTCAGGTCTCGGCCACCTTAGCAACCTACACTGCACATTAGCATCCTCAGTTTCAAGCCCTGGCAGCTCCCACTGCAAAGTGCTCTCAAGGGGATTCAGACCCGTGACCTGCTCTGATACCAAGTGTTGGGACCATCAAGCGCTTACCGCTATACCAAAAGGATATCCAATAGACATAGGACGTAACTTTAATGCCTTATACTTATGTAGGTTTGCGCTTATGGATTCGAATCTGGCAGAGCCACGCCTGACGCCAATTTAAGCTCCGACCCAAGGTAGGATGCTGGGAAAATTCCCAACAGTTCTATATATAATATCACCACTCTATTCCTAGATATATACTTGATAATTTCATAGACTTCAACATCAGTTTCAAGAATCCTCCCAGTCCTCTCTAAACTTTGCCCAAATTGATGCCAAAACCTAACATTTTTTCATCATATCCTAATTGGTTTGTAAATTCTTGTAACTCTAACAACCCAAACATTTCTCCATCAATATAGTCAAAGTAATCTACTCTACCCCCTTGATAAGATCTAACAACTTTATTCACCATTACACCACCATGAAAGATTTTCAAAGTAAACATAGTGGATTGAGTAACAGGATTTGCAGAGTAAACACATTCCCTCAAATTATTACATAGTGGATTGAGTAACATAGTGAATATATTTTATACACAGCTAGCCAAAGTAAGTAAATAAATAACTTACCATATTAGAGAACAATGGTGTTATCTGCCCATCTTGACATCGCCCTTCCACCTTGTAGAGCTTCGTTTGTCAGCCAGATGATCTTAGATGTGAGATTCTAGTGGATTGAAGAGGAATTTGAGAAATTAGGGTTAGCTATGGAGTGTGAAGTGAAATTGGGGGATAAATGCTGATTTTGCCTCCAAAATGATTAGGGTTAGTTATGTTCCGTCAGTGTTTGATGGAACACTGACGGAAGGTACCAAAATTGTAACTTTTTGAAATATTGATGACCAATGTTGCAACTTGAAAAAATTGGGGTACCAAGAGTGAAAAAAAGGTTTACTTGGGGTACCAAAATTTTAATTTGCCCTAACTAAAAGGTATAAAGGTATTACATGTCTGTCTAAAATAATGTAAATGTACAACTAACATTACTATAAGGTATGACTAACATAACTAAATATTATGACTTACATAACTAAAATGTATGACATGCGGAAGTGAGTTGAGCATAGAAATCCAAGCGCGTGGGAGCGCGTGAGAATGATGGGTGCGCATCATAAGTGGTTCCAGATTGGTTTGACCTGAATCTTAAATCCATACACCTGGTGCACAGGAGTTTTATGTACCCAAAAACTATTCAATCTGTCCAAACTTGTTTATGTTTTTTTTAGATTTTTTCCAAATATCTATATTTATATCTATATATATACTACTATATATATGTACTACTATATAAGTATGAATAATTTAAGTTTCGTTCATTTGTCATAATGCTTATTTTAACCCTCCTACATAATTAAATTAAGTTAAATTAAATTAGAGTACTCATTAGAGAAAACTCGATAATAAGGATAGTAAGGTAATTCAATAGTTATTTTATTTGTCTATTTGCTTATAAAAGGTAAGAGTCCTCTATATTCCAAACTATTCTTGAAGATTTTTAAATGTTTTGATTCCTTTTCTTTTATAATCTTGAATATCTTGAATCTTAGAATAAAATTAGTTTCATATTAATATATATTTAAAGAGCTTTCCAATGATATATTAAAAGCATATATAAAAAAATTATACTATAAAATTAATATTGTTGGTCCCAAGTGAGGTCCAAGGTTCAGAGGGGGGTGAATGAACCTTGGTCAATTTTCAAAATATATAAAAACTTACTGTTCTGCAAGTTACTTGAACTTGCAGCGCCAGTCAGTTACTGCTTACAACACTAGGATGCAGTGCTGTACGCTGTAACTTGAGTTTTATACGCAGCGGAAAAATAAAGCTTTTAAGACACAAGGCTAGCTGGTTTTCTCAAATATGATCCTTTTCAAAATGTTTTATGTATATGACAGAGATATATGAAGGATAAAGCGCAGATAAGAAAGTAATAAAACACTTATGGCTTATAGTGGTTCGAAGGTGGTGTAAGCCTTCTACGTCCACTCTACTGCTACCTCGAGCAGGAACTTTGTTAAGCAAGATTGAATTACAGGACACTCCCTAACAATCTATGAACTTACAAAGCTAACCACCTACTAGAGTCCAGCGTCCACACATCAACTGCAAACTCTAAATGCTAACCCACACAGGGTTCCACACACCCACACAGGGTTCCACACTCCCACACAGGGAAGTTGCCTAACTCTTAGACAACTATACAAACAACAAGGATCTCTCCTATCAACTGTTCGACACCTAAAACAACCTACGTACACAGCAACGAGATTAAGAAGTATATAGATTTGTTCTTCAACTGGTGTGATAAAGTGAGCTTTTGAATCCTTCAAAGGATCTTTCAGCTTTGAACTTGCTCCACTTCACAGAGGTTGAGTGACTGAAACTGAACGTATAGCTTGAATGCTTGAGAGCTTTTGTGTAAATGATTTCGGTTCAGATCTTGTAGTTTCAGTTGTTTGCTTCAGTTTTACTCATCCTCTATTTATACTTGTAGAGAAGATATCCGTTGAAGGAGATATCTCCCATTTTGAATTTTTAGATTAGCTGATCAAAGGCATGGCTCGCATTTAATGCGACTTGACTTATCTTTTCAGAGCATTTAATGCGATGGTTGCGGTTCGCAGCTTTTCTGCGGCGCGTCAGTCTACGTGGCGTCTTGGCATTGGCTTCGTATCTGCAACTTTGATCTTCTCTGGAACGGTTCTAATTATTCTTGTTTGAATCTTCCTTCCTCGTACTGTATTTATCATTTCTCGGATTTCAGGATACTTATTCTGTTTGTCATTGGAGCTGTTTGATAGTTTGAGCAGGAGCTTAGAGCTGTATCCTAGGTCTGCTTGCATCTGTTTGTGCTTTGTATTGCTGCTGTAGCTTGGACCTTCTTGTAGTGTCTTCGTACAGTACTGCTGTAACCTTTCTTGCAGTACTCCTGTATCTTCTTCTTGCAGTGATGCTGCATGCTGTTCTTTCATACTATGCTGAAATGTTGTAGCTGCCTTCTTGCAGTGTTGCTGTATCTGCTTTCTTACAGCAGCGTCATTCTGAAATCTTCGATACAGCATTATATGCATGTGTACCTCCATCTTTCAGCTTCCATAACAAGACTCAATCCTAGTCTATGTTTTCATTTAAACATTGTGAAAAATGGGGTACTAAAACTTCCTATTACATCCTTGGTTTGTCTCATCAAAATCTAAACATTGAAATCCCAACAATTTTCCCTTTTTTTATGATGACAAAACCATTACATAATATCGTTCATGAGGAAAGTTTTCATTGCATCAAATCAAATTACATCAGGATTACATAAATGATAAGCATAAAAGCAAATAACCCTGGATGTATCAGCGATGTGTCTTGTCTACTCCTCGAAAAGATTATTGCTGAAACAGGGACCTCCTTGTAGACATTTCATCTGGTCTTCTTTCAGCAGTTCTTCCTTCTTGCTCTGCTCCCTCTTTTGATCCTTTCCACCAGTCTCGAATGGACTTCTGATAGGATTCTTCAAGTTTCTCCTTAATCTTTGGAATCTGAATCCATCTTAGCCAGAAGTCCTTACAGTAAGGCACTATATGGCCTTTCTTCACTAGGTCTATGTAGAAATTCTGAATATCAAGCTCTCTAGCCCTAGTAAGCTCTTCATATCTTCTCAGTACAGATTGACAGGTTTGAAATCAACTGAATTCGCCCTTTCTGCACAGAAATCTGAAATATCTGAGATACTCGGATCTCTTATACAACTTGATTGCTTCAAAGGATGGATTCCTATCTGTAGGCAATTCGATTGCCTTAAAGATGTTTAAGCTCCAGGCCATGTTCTCTCCATCAGGCCTCTGATCCATCAACACTGATACTTCAGCTGATATGTTGTCCGTGTCGAGACGTGGAATTTCTTGAGGGGGGTATTGGTAGAGATCTCTGTCAAAGATTCTCCTCTCACCAATCACTCCAAGCCTTTGTATCCAGGAATGTTCTTCTCTTTCTGCTCTGGCCCTCTCCGCCCTCTGAGCAGCCATTTTCTCGTTGTAGAGCCTTTCAACCTCGGCTCTGCTTACTCTCTTTCATGAGCCTCACTGTTGGCTCTCTCTTCCTCTCTTTGTATGATGATCAGAGGGAGGTGTTGTATCTTTTCTTGCAGCTCCTGCTGCTGATCTGCTTGCAGCAGCTGCACTACCCGCTTCTCCTTTATCATCTTTTCTCCCTCGTTTTAGAGAAGGAGCGTCAGCAGCAACAGATGATCCAGACCTCTTCCTCCTCCTGCTTAGAGGTTGGTCATCATTTTCTTCCTCATTTTCTTCACCTTCTTTTTCCCCAACGCTCCTGTATCTATCTTGAAATCCTTCCCTCTTTTTGGCATCATCAAAAGCCGGGGGTGGAGCAGGGGTGCTTGGAACTACTTTTGACCGTAGTCCTTTTGCAGGTGTTGGGGCTTCCTTGGATACTTGGGCATACTGGTGCTGGGGCTTCACCATAATGTGGTCCCTCAGTTCGCCTATAATCATCTCCAGGTTCGCCACTCATTCGTCAACACTTCTGGTTCTTCTGGATTGGTCGGTTACATGATCCATAAGTGTCTCTAGTACCAAGACGTGAGTTTGAAGTCTTTCCGATGTTGTTTCTGCATGCTTCTTGCAGAGTTTGACTTCATCTCGGGTGAATTGAGCTTCTCTCTTTAGTTCACCCTCCATTCTAACCCTGTCCATATACAGCCTGTTAGCATTTTTATTCAGATTTTTCTTGATCATCTTAGGCAGTGCTTCAATATCTTCCTTACATTCAGATATGGTTGCAGCGTGGAACTGAGCGCCGACCTTCATGTTGTTCAGCATGTCAGACTCATGATCCTGAAGAGCATGAATCAGGTGTCTAACAACATTAACTATCGTGCCAATCGATTCATCAGGGGTCAGGCCTGCATTCCATCTTTGAGAGGCAGCAGCCAATGCATCATAAAGAACTAACGAGCTTGAGGGCTGTGCTGTAACGGGCTGTGCTGCATCGAGCCTTGGAGCCTTTGGCTTAATATCTTCATCCGCATCCTCATTTGATAAGGGATTTGGGCAGTCTGAGGTGGGATTTTGTTCAGCGACTTCTTCCTCCTCATCGGATGATATCATGAGTTCCATATCACCAATATTTCTATATATGGCTCTTCTTCGTTCAGCCATTATCCGGAGGAATTCAGCCATCTTAGCTTCCTTAGTAACCTCTGCTGCTGTAACCTGGATAGGTTCTTTTGAGCGTTCAGCAGCAGCAGCATCAACCTCCTCTTGAGGTGACTCTAGCTGTGTAGTGGTTACCTCAGCTTCTTCTTGAACATCCTCTAAGGGTACTGTCTCAACAACTGTCCCTTCAGAGGTCTTCGTACCCTCAGAGAGTGTTGTCTGAACAACAACCTCGTCTGAGGTCTTTAGCAAGGACCCCGTCTCCTTGGCCGGTCCTGTAATCTCGACAGTTTCTGTTGCAAGAATAGGTTCTTGCAGTTCTGGTTGGTTTCTTGCAGCTTCCACTGTATGTAGTACTGAAAACTCGGTTGCTGTAAGAATCTTAGCATCCATCCTTCCTGTATCTTCTGCAGCTTCTGATTGGGTGGCTGCTTATTGTACTGTTGTCTCTGCCAGTACAGGGAGTACCACCTCTGCAACTTCCTCCATGGTCGCTTCATCGGTAATCTCAGCAATGTCAGAGTGAGCATCTCTGATGGTGGCGGTTGGTTCCCCCTGAGTGTCTGCATCTGCATCAGAAACTATGTGCACCGGGGAATCTTCATAATCCACCAGTTGAGGCTCCTCCTCCTCCAAATAATCAAGCGCGACTATATTGGAGAGGCTTTCAACCATTTACTCATATGCGGGAGAGTTTGAATTGAGACGACTTGAGCTTCCTTCTCCCCGCATCATCTTAGGAGTGTGCTGCATCCTTGTCTTCTTGACACTTGCTTGCAGCGCCTGTTGCATCATGGCCTCCTCAGCCTGTTCCACTCCCAAGATGTCGATTTGCTCTTGCGCAAATGCGACGTCATCGCCCTTTCTTACAGCCTCTGCAGCTGGGGCTAGGAAGATTTGAGCATCTTCCGTTGTTGTTTTCATTGGCAACTCTGCAGAGTGGGATTCTGCAAGAGCTTTGCCCTTCCTTTTGTCCGTTGCTTTCTGAGCAGCGGTGCTTCTCGATCTATCTTGCACCTCTGCTGCATACTCAGATTGCAGGAGTGCCAGAATATCTTCTGAATTGGCCCACTCCAGGACTTCTTTCTCTACAGAGAGGAAATCCTTCCATTGCATCAAGATTTCTCCCTTGGACAGTCTCATCTCCCTTCAGAGACTATATTGCTGCTCCATATTTCTAGCAGCTGGGAAGGTTGGATCGAGCACAGACTGAACAACTTCTTTATTTGGTTGAACCCTTTGCTGATGTGACTCATCTGCAGCAGCATCTACTGACAAACTTGCAGTAGAGAGTTGGGAATAAGCAGCTGCAACAGCCTGTTTCTTGCTGCTCGGGGCCCTCCTGGCCAGGGGTGCATCATCATCTGAGAACGAGGACTCAGGTTCAGGTTCTGTCCTCCTTGGTGTTCCCTTGATGACGGAAAGGGGATTTTCATCATCATTATCACCATCTTCACCCCTGCTGCCTGCATCTTCATCCTGCAGTGCCAGGGTTGCATTCTTTTTGTCTTTGGTTTTCTTCCGTGCAACCTCAGCAGCAGTTGTCTTTGGTTGGGTCTTACCCTTCTTCTTCTCTCCAAGATACTTCCCAACAGGAATGAGAATGGGAGCTGCAAGCTGAACATCTAGCTTGCAGAGCAGAGAGCAAATGGTGATTCCATAGCTCCTCCTTACTGTGCTCTTCTCTACTTTTTCCCATATTCTCTTCATGATGAACCTAGCCCAGTTCACTTTTTCTTCGGTCATGATGACAGACATGATCCGAAACCAGAGATCTGTGCATTTGTCGTAACTCCCAGTTTTGCCTTCAATGGAGTACGCATAGATATCATGGAGCAGTTCAAACTCCGGTTTGAAGAGTTTCTTCGGGGCGCTTCTCTTGATCTTTGTCCCTGCATCTCTTACCCTAAAGAGATCCCACATCTCTTGTGCGTTCTTCTCCCCATAATTCACAAGTTGACTGGGGGTCAAGCCTCCTGAAGAGATGCTGAAAGTGGTGGCTATGTCTCTGACTGTTAGAGACTTTTCTTCTTCGTCTGCACCCATCTTGAACCGAATGCAGTTCCTTTCCTGAGAAGTCTTGGCGAAGACGTAGAATTCTGAACTGATTCTACAGAGAATCCAGTGTAGGTGGTGGTTAACAACCCTAGGATTTGGGTCTGTTCCAAGACATCAAAAGTTCTTCGGATGACAGTGTTGTCATACAACCCAGAAGTGTAAACGTGCTCCTGGTTGATCAAGCGTCCTTCTAGTACTGTGGTTTGTCGAGCCGCAATGGATGAATATTTGAGAGAGGTTTGAAAATATTGGGACTCAGGGAAAATAACGATGAAAGAAAACTTCTCTTTGTGATAAAGGCGAAATGAATCTGAAAAGAGAAGATTATGGGGTTTAAGAAGAATATCAAAGGACGAATAGTAAGATCGACGGTTGAGATTAAAAGGATGAAAATGATCTTATGGTCCTTAGAAAAAGACGGAGGGGTCAAATCGTAAATAATCATGACTTGTGCAAACGTGGACTCTGATCGGGCCTCTTCATCTTCTGACATAGCGGGCTTGCATTAAATGCTGAAAGACATGCAATTTGCCGCCCAATTTATTGTCCTTTTAAGGTTGCAGCAACCTGGGTACGAGGTTGCAGAGTATTAAATACTCTTTGAAATAAATGTTGTAACCAGGTGCTGCTTACTCTCCCATTATCTTTCTGAATTGTAAGAATAAAGATACAGCGCTGTTTGAACCCAGCGCTATATGTAGATGTAGCTTACAGCACTATACTTACAGCTTCTCACATGCATGCAGATATTCCCTCTGGGCTTCTGTATTTTCCTTTCCTCTTCATAAATTCAGAATTTCTAGCTCGTTTCTAAGCATAGACAACCTCGGTTCACTCAATGGTTTAGTAAATATATCTACAAGCTGGAGATCCGTATGAACTTTCTCGAGCACAACATCTTTCTTTTCCATGTGATCTCTAATAAAGTGATGTCATATATCGATATGTTTTGTTCTTGAGTGGAATACGGGATTAAGGGTAATTGCAATTGCACTTGTGTTATGACAGAGAATTGGAGTCTCTTTTTCTTCAATCCCATAATCTCTTAGTTGCTGTTGTATCCAGAGAATTTGCGCACAACAACTTCCTGCTGCAACATATTTTGCTTCTGCTGTAGATGTTGCAATTGATGTTTGCTTCCTACAGAACTATGAAACAAGTCTATTTCCCAAAAATTGACAAGTCCCACTGGTGCTCTTTCTATCAATCTTGCAGCCTGCATAATCTGAGTCAGAATATCATTTGAGCTTAAATCCTCCTTCCTTGGGATACCATAGCCCTACTTCCTGAGTTCCTTTCAAATACTTGATAATCCTTTTGACAGCTGAAAAGTGTGACTCCTTTGGTGCTGCTTGAAATCTTGCACAAACTTCAACTGCAAACATGATATCTGGCCTGCTTGCTGTAAGATATAGCAAGGATCCTATAAGTCGTCTGTACTTCATGATATCTACATCTTTACCATCTTCATCTTTGTCAAGACTTATCGATGTAGACATAGGAACAGATGTTGCTGCCCCATTCTCCATGCTGAACTTCTTGATAAGTTCATTTGTGTATTTGACCTGGCTGATGAAGGTTCCTGCAGCCAGCTGCTTTACTTTCAGCCCTAGAAAGAAACTTAATTCTCCCATCATACTCATCTCAAATTTTGATTGCATCAGATTGGAGAACTTCTCACAAAGCTCTTTGTTGGAGGATCCGAAGATGATATCATCCATATATATCTGTACCAGAAGTATGTTATTTCCATCCTGTATCCTGAACAGAGTTTTGTCCACTGTTCCTTTCTTGAAGCCATTTTCCAACAGATAGATAGATAAGGTGTCATACCAAGCTCTTGGTGCTTGCTTGAGTCCATACAGGGCTTTGTGTAACCTGAACACCTTTTCTTCTGCTTGATCTTCAAAACCTGGAGGTTGCTCTACATACACTTCCTCTGTAAGAATACCATTAAGGAATGCATTTTTCACATCCATTTGATATACATTGAAATTCATGTGAGCTGCATATGCCAGAAAAATCCTTATGGCTTCCAGCCTTGCTACTGGAGAAAAAGTCTCATCAAAATCAATTCCTTTTTCCTGGCAATATCCTTTAACAACTAATCTTGCTTTGTTCCTCACAACATATCCAGATTCATCTAGCTTGTTCTTGAAGACCCATTTTGTTCCAATAACTCTTTGATGAGTTGGTCTTGCAACTATTTGTCAAACCTGATTTCTTTCAAATCCATTTAGTTCTTCTTGCATGGCTTGCACCCAGTTGTTATCTTGTAAGGCTTCTTCAACATTTTGGGCCTCTGTTTGAGATATGAAGCATGCAAACATTGTTTCATGAGGTATGGACCTTCTTGTCCTTACTCCTATGGATGGATCTCCAATGATAAGATCCCTAGGATGATTTCTCAGCCATGTCCTGTCAGGTTCAAAAACATGTACAGGTCTAGGTTGCTCCTCATGTTGCTGTAGGACTGGAGGTTCTACTGTTGTAAGATTATCTGCTACATCCAGAGGTGCAGCATCTTCTTCTTTGTTTTCTCCTGTATGCAGAACTCCTTTAACATATGGAACATAACCTTCTTTCCTTTGAGCTGTATCCTCAGCTGGTTCTTCTAGATTCTTTGTGTCACAATGTGGTTCATCAAACACCACATGGATTGACTCATTAACCACTAAGGTTCTCTTGTTAAAGATTCTGAAGGCTTTACTTACAGCAGAGTATCCTAAAAATACTCCATCTGATTTTGCATCAAAGGTTTTTAGATATTCCTTTCCATTGTTGAGAATATAGCACCTACATCCAAAGATATGCAGATGTGAGACATTCGGGGTATATCCATTCCAGACTTTATAAGGGGTTTTATCTAGATCCTTGTTAATTAGACATCTGTTCTGTGTATAGCATGTAGTGTTGGTTGCTTCAGCCCAAAATCTCTTGGGTATCTCTGTCTCTGCTATCATTGTCCTTGCTGCTTCCTTGAGGGTTCTATTCCTCCTTTCAGCTATACTATTCTGTTGAGGTGTTCTTGCAGTAGAGTATTCATGACTAATACCATTGTCAGAACAGAATTTCTCAATGAATTTGTTTGTGAACTCAGTTCCTCTGTCTGATCTGATCTTCACAATGTTCAAGCTCTTTTCATTTTGAATTTTCTTCATGAGGTCCGGTAGCTTGCTTTGTGTTTCTGATTTCTTAGCAAGGAATATGGTCCATGTGTATCTGGAGTAGTCATCTACTACCACAAGTGAGTACTTCTTCCCACTTATGCTTACTGGTTCTACTGGTCCAAAGAGGTCCATATGTAGAAGGTCTAGAATCCTGTGAGATGACTTCTGCAACTTGACTTTGAATGAGCTTTTCACTTGCTTTCTCTTCTGACAAGCTCCACATATATTCTCATTTTTATATGCCACATCCGACAATTCTCTTACAAGACCTTTTCTTGCTAGCTTGTTGATCATCTTGAAGTTCAAGTGGCTTAATCTCTTGTGCCATAGCCAGCTCAGCTCTGGTGGACTTTTCACAATGAAGCATGTTGGATGAATAGAAGAGTTCCAGTCTGCAAGATATATGTTTTCTCTTCTTGTTCCTGTAAGCTTGACTTCATTTGATGTACTATCCTTGATTAAGCCCTTGTTGAGGTTGAACTCTACTAAGTATCCTTTGTCACAAAATTGACTGATGCTCAGAAGATTGTATCTGAGGCTTTTCACATAGGATACATCTTTGATCTTTACATTTCCTTTGACTAGGCATCCACTTTCTTTTGTGCGTCCTTTGGAATCATCTCAAAAAATGACCTTTGGTCCTTTGCATTCTTGGTAGTCTCTCAGAACTTCTTTACTGTCTGTCATGTGCCTTGAGCAGCCACTGTCTATGTACCATACATCGTTGCTGCAACCTGGCACTGAAACCTGCAATAAATTTAAGCAGATTTAGGTACCCATTTCGGTAAGGGTCCTTTGGGGTTAGTTACTTTGGGAATCCATATTTTCTTAACAGTCACTGTTTTGCTGTAAGATTTATTGGATCTCTGAATGTATGCAGTTTTGTTATTAAACTGCTTAAAAACTGTGTGTGCAGAAACTAAATATGTGTTACCAACACTCTTGTGGTGTGGTCTTCCACCATACTTCCCTTGAGTATATCCTCTTTGAGGTTTAGACATATAAGTCTTAGTATAAGTGGGGAACTTTCTCTTGTGCTGCAACTTTGTGGGTTGCTGCATCTTCTTGCTGCTTACAGCAGATAGCTTCTGCTGTAGCCAATTCTTAGATGCAAGCTTACTTTCTGTAGCTGAGCACTGGGGTTTCTTCCCCTTATACATCAATGCTGGTTTGTTCAAGATTCTTTCTGAGTTACAGGGTAACTCAATCTCCATTGAAGTTTCAGCTTGAACAAATTTTACAGCCTTGGATGTACTTGCTGTATCCTGAGATTTATGAGTGTTGTATCCTATGCCCGATTTTTCAAAAGGACTTCTGCTTTGACTTATGCACTCCCTTGCATCCTTAGCTGATTTGCTAAATATTCTGATCATGGACTGCAAGTTCTCCTTCTCAGTTTCTAGCTTAGTGACCAGCAGACTGAGCCTTGAGACCTCCCTTTGTAACTTACTGCACCTTGAGTTATCAGACTCATATGCAGCAAGCTTTTCGGTAATATTGATATTTTTGCCTCTGAGGACCTCATTATCGATTCTTAGATTTTCATTCTCAACTTTCAGCTCCTCATGAGTTGAGTTAATCTGCTCGAAATCACTCATGATCTTCTTTAAAGAGTGGATCATGTTCAGCTCCTCTTTTTCTGGTATAGACAGCGGTTGGGAGGTTACCTCTTCTTCATCACTGTCCTCACAGTTGTTTGCCATCAGGCATATCAGCACTTCTTCATCGGAAGATGAGGTTTCAGTGTTGCTGTCAGAGGATTCTGCAGCTTTCAGTATCTCCTTTGAGACTGTTGTATCCTTGGCCTTTTCCATCTCTCCAATGAGAGCTCGAAGCTTGTGCCTATCCTCTCTTCTCTTTTCTCTTCTTTGATTTCTCTCTTCTTTTGGATATTTATGTACCGTTGGGTATGGATAGTTCTGGCAAAATGTCCAGGCTTCCTGCAATTATAGCACAAATCAAAATCAGTCGTATTTGAGCGAGGAGAGGGGGATACCTGAGAAGGTAGATGACTTCTTTTAAAGTCATTCCTCTTATTGAGGTTGGTGTTGTTGTTGATGTTGTTGCTCTTCATGAATCTTCTAAATTTCTTTAGAAGAAGAGCCATCTCCTCTTCAACGTCTTCTGCTGCAACCTCTGATTGCTTGCTACAACTTGTGGTTGCTGTATCTTTAGGTCCTCTGGCAGTTAGCGTTGTAACTTTGGAGCTCGATTCTTCTGTCTCCTTTCTCCGTCTGTTGATATCGTATTCGAATGCTTTGAGATCGGAGAATAGATCAAACTACTCATGGATTTCAAATCCATGGACACTCTCATGGTAGTGGTCTTGATATCCCACTCAGCGGGCAGGGCTCTAAGCACTTTCATGTTCTTCTCCTTTTGAGTGTAGTGTTTGCCCAGAGCTTCTAGTTCATTCACAGTGGATGTGAATCTTAAATCTAGTTGCTCAAGAGTCTCTTCATTCTTCATCTCGAAGAGCTCAAACAGTTGGGTGGCATTGGAGATCTTATTATCTTTAGTGATCTCTGTCCCCTCATATATTTGTTCCAATTTTTCCCAAATTTCCTTGGATGTTCTACAAGTTTTGACTTTGCTGAATGTGTCTTTATCCAAGGTGATGAATAGAGCATTCTTGGCCACGTTGTCTAGGTTGGCTCTCTTCCTGTCTTCATTGTTCCATTCTTCTCTTGGTTTGACCAGGAAGTTGGGTGGTGGTTGTGCTCCTTCTTCCATCTCTCTACCGAACATAAGGTTTACCTTCATAGGGATAATCGGTCCTTCGGTGATGACCGTCCACATCTCATCATTCATTGCTGAAAGACGTGCTTGCATTCTTATCTTCCAATCGTCATATTCCTCTATGGAAAACATGGGTAACTTATGATTAAAGGAGTCCATGATATGCTGAAGAGAATGAGATTTTCAGGATGCAGAGAAAACAACGAGATAAAAGTGGATCTGGGTAGGTGACCAGACAAGTTAGCTTTTAACCCAACTCGCTCTGATACCACTTGTTGGTCCCAAGTAGTGTCCGAGGTTCAGAGGGGGATGAATGAACCTTGGTCGATTTTGAAAATATATTAAAACTTACTGTTCTGCAAGTTACTTGAACTTGCAGCGCCAGTCAGTTACTGCTTACAACACTGGGATGCAGTGCTGCACGCTGTAACTTGAGTTTTATACGCAACGGAAAAATAAAGCTTTTAAGACACAAGGCTGGCTGGTTTTCTCAAATATAATCCTTTTCAAAATGTTTTATGCATATGACAGAGATATATAAAGGATAAAACGCAGATAAGAAAACAATAAAACACTTATGACTTATAGTGGTTCGAAGGTGGTGTAAGCCTTCTACGTTCACTCTACTGCTACCTCAAGCAGGAACTTTGTTAAGCAAGATTGAATTACAGGACACTCTCTAACAATCTATCAACTTACAAAGCTAACCACCTACTAGAGTCCAGCGTCCACACAACAACTGCAAACTCTAAAGGCTAACCCACACAGGGTTCCACACACCCACACAGGGTTCCACACTCCTACACAGGGAAGTTGTCTAACTCTTAGATAACTATACAAACAACAAGGATCTCTCCTATCAACTGTTCGACACCTAAAACAACCTACACACACAGCAACGAGATTAAGAAGTATATAGATTTATTCTTCAACTAGTGCGATAAAGTGAGCTTTTGAATCCTTCAAAGGATCTTTCAACTTTGAACTTGCTCCACTTCACAGAGGTTGAGTGACTGAAACTGAACGTATAGCTTGAATGTTTGAGAGCTTTTGTGCAAATGATTTCGGTTCAGATCTTGTAGTTTCAGTTGTTTGCTTCAGTTTTACTCATCCTCTATTTATACTTGTAGAGAAGATATCCGTTGAAGGAGATATCTCCCATTTTGAATTTTAGATTAGCTGATCAAAGGCATGACTCGCATTTAATGCGACTTGACTCATCTTTTCGGAGCATTTAATGCGATGGTTGCGGTTCACAGCTTTTCTGCGGTGCGTCAGTCTACATGGCATCTTAGCATTGGCTCCGTATCTGCAACTTTGATCTTCTCTGAAACGACTCTAATTATTCTTATTTGAATCTTCCTTCCTCGTATTGCATTTATCTTTTCTCGGATTTCAAGATACTTATTCTGTTTGTCATTGGCGCTATTTGATAGTTTGAGCAGGAGCTTAGCATTGTATCCTAGGTCTGCTTGCATCTGTTTGTGCTTTGTATTGCTGCTGTAGCTTGGACCTTCTTGCAGTGTCTTCGTACAGTACTACTGTAACCTTTCTTGCAGTACTCCTGTATCTTCTTTTTGCAGCGATGCTGCATGCCGTTCTTTCATACTATGTTGAAATGTTGTAGCTGCCTTCTTGCAGTGTTGTTGTATCTGCTTTCTTACAACAACGTCATTCTGAAATCTTCGATACAACATTATATGCATGTGTACCTCCATCTTTTAGCTTCCATAACAAGACTCAATCCTAGTCTATGTTGTCACTTAAACATTGTGAAAAATGGGGTACTAAAACTTCCTATTATATCCTTGGTTTGTCTCATCAAAATCTAAACATTGAAATCCCAACAAATATTTTTATTAAAGTCCATTATTATTATAAATTATGTGCTTATGTTTTTTTTTCCAAAACACTATTCGTTTCTTTTATTATAAATATTGTGAAAAGAAAGTAATAAATTTATCAAATCTAAAATATATTTTTAAACATTAATATTACTAATATAAAAATAGTTTAAAATGAAAAATTATAATTATTTATTATAAATTTTTAAACTAATTAATTGCAATGTTGACATTTTCTTTGAAAACTTTATTCATCTATTATATTCTTGTTTGACAAGAGATTTTTAGAAGATTTTAAAATGTTTGTGTATCCTTTGTAAAATAAAATCATATATTATTTAAAAAAAATTGGAGGTGAAATATAAATGTCTCTATATACGATCAATCAGTAAAAAATAATTAATAAAGTTAAAAGGAAATAAAAATAAATAATTATGGAGATTTAAATGTTGGAAGACCTAGAAACTTTGGTTCAAACGGTCTATCATACTCTCCTACATGATTAAATTAAGTTAAATTAAATTAGAGTCCTAATTATAGAAAACTATATAACAAAGATAGTAAAGTAATTCAATATTTATTTTATTTGTCTATTTGATTATAAAAGATGAGAGTCCTCTATATTCCAAACTCTTCTTGAGGATTTTTAAATGATTTGATTCTTTTTTCTTTTATAATCTTGAATATTTTGAATCTTAAACTAAAAATTAGTTCCATATTAATATATATTTAAAGAGTTTTCCAATGATATATTATAAGCATATTTAAAAAACTTATACTATAAAATTAATATTTTTATTAAAGTCCATTAATATTAGAAATTATATTTTAATGTTTTTTTTCTCCAAATACTATTTTTTTCTTTTATTATAAATATTGTGAAAAGAAAATAATAAATGTATCAACTCTAAAATATATTTTTAAACATTAATATTACTAATACAAAAATAGTTTAAAATGAAATATTATAATTATATATTATGAATTTTCAAACTAATTAATTGCAATATTAACCTTTTTTTTCAAAACTTTATTCGTCAATTATATTATTGTTTGACAAGAAATTTTTAGAAGATTTTAAAAAGTTTATGTATCCTTTGCAAAATAAAATCATATATTATTTTAAAAGAAAAAAATTGGAGGTGAAATATAAATGTCTCTATATAAGATCAATCAGTAAAAAATAATTAATAATGTCACGCCCCATTTTTATACTTAAAAATATCAAAGTTTTCTGGTGGGTGTGCAGGAAGAAAGGGGAAATTGACGTACATGATATAACTGAAAAATTCGGAAACAGTTAAGGATACATTTTTACATGTTAAAAACCTTTGGCACATAGCCGGAAGAAAACATAACAGTGGAAATACATCATACAGGATCCATAACATAAAAGATTTATAGTTTAACTTTTCAATTGTGAAATATTAAAATATCGTTTCAACGTTAAGTTTTGAAAGCAAAAAAAGAAGACTTGATATGGCACCATCCTCTCTACAAATCTTGATTTTCTTCATTTCCTGTAGTGTGAATACAGATAGGGGTGAGTACGTTTGAATACACTCGTGTGAGTAATTTCATATATCAAAGTTCATTAAGCAATTAAGTCGTTCTAACATTTACAAATACAACAATTAGACACAATATGTAGAATGCATGACACATAACTTAAGAGCACACAACTCTAAACGCACACAGCTCTAAATAGGTGCGGGTGCAGCCCGTCTTATCCTATAAACGGTTTTTAATACCGTTGGTGCTTTTCATGGGCCACCAGTCCATTGGTGTTTTTTATGGGCCACCAGTCCATTCATAACATGATTGTGGACTTCCATCCTCATTTAACATATTCATAACATATGCATGAACAAATAAAAACACAGCACATAACCCAAGGCACATAAGATTCAACAAATTCATAGTGATCAATAGCATTCTAATAACATCAAGTTTACATGCATGTGTTCGTTCATCATCACTATACATTAAATATAGAAACGTAAAGCCTTTAGAGATTAGAAGTTACCCCCACCTTGTTCGGTGGTAATCCCTCGTGATATGTTGAATTCTAAGTTTTAAGATCTTTCCTAAACTCGATAGCTTACACACATAAATGAGTGTTTTCTTAGATCTCGTATTACGATAAAGTACGCATACTTAAACATAGAACTCTCTCAAAGAAGAAGCGTTAAAGGAAATGAAGACTTTGGAGGTCGAAAGGGGCGTTGAAACGATCATGGAAGTTTAAAACAAGTTCATAAGGCTTGAAACTTGATCATAGGATATAAAAGGATTAAAGTTTTAACGGAGGAAAAATGGGTTAAAATGAAGGAATATCGAGCTTAAACAGAGTCTTTAAAGGTACATGGGTGTTTTCGTAAAATCTGATAAAGTGTTGACTTTGATCAGGGGTACTCTTGTAAAATTAGAAAAGTTTTGGGGTCTTTATGAAATATCCAAAACCTTTGGGGTCAAAGTGAGACATACATAGTTTTGGGGGTGAAAATATAAAACTCAAAAAATTTATGGGTCAAAATGAGATATTAAAGAACTCAGGGACTAAAATGAAATAAAACTAAAATATGGGCTTTGCAAAAAGATCCCTGAACTTAATCTCATTTCCGGAGAAAGACCCTGCCCCCAAACCCCCATCTCCCGTCGCCCTCCCTTGCCTCCACCATCACCATATCACCGGCGATAAGCCGACGACCACCTACACACGCCGGTGCACACCGACCTCACACACCGAGCACGGCACCGCCACGTACGGCCGCGCCCTCGACCCACACAACCGAGCCCAAACACAGCCACACACGCACACCTACACAAACACACACACAGCGCCTCTGATGAACGACGCTCACCCGGGCACACAATAACCAACCAGCACCGTCGCTTGCAGCAACGCACAACACGCATCCGGTGCTCACACGGCAGCGTTGCACAGAGCGTCGCTCGACACTAGCTCGGCCCGCACATCACGCCCCACACCAACCCCGACTCGTGCTGTCGGTACGAACAACAACCCAACAGCACCGCTGCCGAGCAGCGCGCGCAACCCAAGACACACACGACGGCGCAATGAGGTGCTGCCCCCACATACCACCACACCTACACACTGGGGAAGAGAATAGAGAGACTGAGAGCAAGAGAGACAAATAGCGAGAGAGAGAGAGTAACAGAAGAGAGAAAAAGAGAGAGAAGAGAGAAAGAGTTGACCGGCCGTTTCCCAGCAAATGAGCTGTCGAAAAGCAAAACTGAGCTCGGATCTGGAACGGACTCGGCGAAAGCTACAAGTGGTGTGAAAATCGATCAGAACCGAGAAAAAAATTCCGGCACCGGCGGCGGTGCGACAGTCGCCGACCGGAAAACAGAGGGGAGAGAAAGAGAGAAAAAGAGAGAAAATATCTATCTTTTTACTTTTTCAGTCAAATTATTATTTTGACGACTCGTTTCGTACTATATATACGTATATTTTGATTTTTCGTTTTATTCGTGTTTTCATCCATAAATCCTTAACGAGCCGTCCTTTATCATTTTAACTTGCGATTTTCGACTACAATACTCTTGGATTTCATTTTACGATATCGTTATTCAATTATAACCTATGCTTCTCGATTAAATTATACTCCGATAAATAATTATATATTATATCATTTTTCTGTAACGCACATAATTAGATCAAATAATTAGGAGTTTAATTATTTAATTAGTCAATTATGCATCGTTTTGTCCTAGGCACTATAAATAAAGTCAAAAGAAAATAAAAATAAATAACTATGGAGATTTAAATATTTGAAGACCTAGAAACTTTAGTTCAAACAATTTATCAAACTCAAAAAATTAATTATCACATGTGTAGATTTAGTTAGAGATATAATTTTGATAAATAATATTACGTAGTATATGTATATAATACAAAAGTATTACCTGATATACAGAAAAACATTACCTATTACACAAAAAAAAAAAATTATATTACATGACCCACAAGTGAGGGATAATTGATCTGCATTAATGACATTCTACCCGCCTCATGAATCTTATAATACCAAATTATTACCTAATATAAACAAAAGTATTACCTAATATACATAAAAGTATTACATGTTTTCTATTTTGAATCAACGTGTTTTCTTATAACTCGACCCGTCACACAGAATGAGATATGTATGCAGACTCACTCAACAATAAAATATTGGTGAACTTAATTATGAAAAAAAATATCATATTCGGTCAGTAAAATAGTATCCATTAAGACATAAAAGTGACTTGATATTTAATATATTTAATATTTTATAAGAACTAACATGTGTGACCAATTGATAAAAAAAAAACCATTGATATATTTATATAAAGATTAAGAAGATATACAAAATTGTATGAAGTACAAGAATTATTCTAAATTAATGAGTCATACAATGATATTGTGAATTTTTTTCTCTCCAAAATGTAAGATAAGGAACTAATATATTTGGTAAACAATTTATTGGTTTGATGTCATGAAAATATTGAATGAAAGCTATACATTAAATAAAAAACTAGTATAGGTTCCCGTCTGTTACACGGTTTGTTATATATTATGTAGTAAACATCAACTATTTTATAATACAATGTAATTAATAATGAACATTTTAAAGATATAAAATATTTAACAACTAAGAAAATTTGAATTTATGTAACTATATATTAAATATATATTTATCTAATTCATATCTTGTTTATTGTATATATCTCATTTGACAATCTGTGATTAATAACACTAAAAATATCAATTATAATTACAAATCTAATCTAATTACTTAAATTTTATATATATTTAAAACAATACACAAAAAAATGAAAATTGTACGTAAGAACCTGATGCAAGCCATGTCAATTATATATTTTCAACCTTTATTTAAAATAAATTGAATTAGAAAAATATTTTTAATATTGCTTAACATCGAAGATGAAAGATAGTCAATTACTCCATCATGACTATCACATAAATTAATTGTTATAACCTGATGTTGATCAATACAATTCAAGCGCAACACAAAATCTAAATGTAGTAGTAGTAATGATGATGATGAGGACAACAGCATAATTAGAAACTAAGTGCATAACTTAAATTATTAGCCGAGCCATCTAAAGTCAAAACATGCACTCTCATATAAATAGATACGAAATCCTAAGTGTAAACAAAACGCTGAAATTTATATTTGATTATTGGATATTTATACTTATGTACTTAATACTAAATTTATTATTAAAATATATCAGTAAATGATATTAATAATTTTCATAAAATGTTGAATGGTATTACATATTTGAAATATAAATATATTAATCTAAAAAATATTTGGGATGACATATAATTCCATACTAAACATGTACTATACATATATATATACATCTTTAACAGTGTTACAATTATTTATTAATTTATATTAAATATGATTTCAAATATCCCTAAATAAATCAATATTTATTATTAAGATAATTTTTTTGGACAATATCTATTATTGGTATTTAAGAAATTATATTCAATAAAAATTAATTTAATTAAGACCAATAAAATATGAATGAACTAATACAATAATTATATTATTAAATCAAATGGACCAAGCAATTAAAAAACAAAATAAAAAAATAAAAAAATTATTGATGTGATATTTTTTTGAGGAAAAATGGTAAATTTGTAAGTATTTCAAATTTCTTTACTTTTATATTAGTATGGATATTGTATATAGCATATATTATTTTTGAAAATTAATGGAGCTAATTGAGATATAATGTGGCGAGAATTGAAAAGGATAATATAAAACAATTTAAAGAGATGTATAAATATATAACACTATAAGGACACAAAACATATGTTATTTTCAAATAATATGATTTAATTGAGTAATGATAAATGACAAATATCAAATTACAAGTTTGGGATAAAAACAGAAGAATAATATTTTTTTTTAATGAAATGTAGTAAAATAATATTCCTCTACTAACCGTGGGCATGTCTTAATAAAATGTTCACCGCTAATGTGTAAAACTCACATCCCTTTAAATATTGTAATTTGAAATTAATGATTGTATTAGATTTTTGACAAATCAGCGGTGGATATGTTAATATGTGCCCACAATAGGTAGGATAGGGGACATGAACATAGTTAACCTAAATATAATACATGAGATGTCACTTTAGTAATTATAGAAGTAACAATGAGATAAATGTGAAAATCAATAGTAATTAATGAACCATATTTATCTAATACTGTTAAAATATTAATAATTTGTATTTGAATATGTGTATATTATTTAAGATGTTGCACATATACGTGGGTGGTACCAAAAGACAGAAAATTTCTATGATTGACATGGTTAAAATGGTTGAAACGTGTTCAAAATACATTTAAATATCCCAACTAAGTATAAAGAATTTTAAACTCAAATTAAATGAAAAGGAAAAGATCTATAAGGATTGAAAAAAAGAAGTTGAAATTGTCTATTATGAATGCATGTATCTAGATAGAAGATGACGGATATATAATTCAAATAGTTGATACATGTTGCAAAATAAATGCTTCCAAGATTTATTTTATTATTTTTTGAAATTTATGCAGAAATAGATTATATATATAATACATAATGTTTAAAAGAAATATTAAGAGTATAAATTTATATCTAATTTAAGGTTACCAAATATTAAAAAAATATAAAAAATAATATTAAAGTAATCTGAAAAAGGTGGAAATAATAAAAATGTAATTCAAAATGTTGAAAATTGTTGAAAAATGTCAAAAAATTTCAATTTTCGCACAAACAATGTGTGCAAACACAGTTGTTAACTTTAACAATTTTAGAGAAAACGTTGAAAATTTATTAAATCACATGTGTATGTGGCATATTTCTTTTAATGTATGAGGGAAACACAATTTTTTTTTATATCATAAGCAGGTTTGACACATTTTATCCAAAATCAATCCATATTGAAGAGGACTTAAACTATAAATGTGATTAGCAAATAAAATAGTAATAATTTTTTTTTTAATTTTATGATAACATTTATGCATAAAATAATGTAATCTTCATACTCTAATTGATCATATATATCATACATGAACTCATTTATTGATTAAAATTGTATACGTGCAATGCACATATGATATTTTTTTGGGAAGAGTACAAAATTTAAAGAGTGTTTTTTTAGAGATAGAAATATAGTGTATTTTTATTATAAACATGTGAGCATATATATTTTATTATGCTTTAAATTGTCTAGAACTAGAATGTGAGTAAACTTTTTTTTTTTTTTTATAATTTTTAACTAATTCTTGATTGAACTTAAATGAATTATTGTAGTTAATGAAATTCTTATATTTTAAAAAAATAGAACTTAATAATAAATCATATAATTATAATATCTCACGTGCAACCCACGTGTGTTATACTAGTATAATATATACACATATAAGTGTATATATTTGCATAAGTGTATATATATATATATATTATACATAGTATATATGTAAAAGGTAAAAGTAGTGACGGACCTATGATTTTTATCGAGGAGGGCCAACTAATAAAAGAATAACAATAGTTTTAAGAATAAAATCATAAAATTTCGATAGTACCAGTGTAATATTATAAATTAACATCTAAAATCAATATCTTTATCACATTTCAACATGACAAAAAAAAAAAAAAAAAAAACACCATTACAATATTTATGTTGTATTTTTTTTCTATTTTGAAATCATTGCAAGATACCTTCATTGCTAACATTTTCAAATACATCATTTTCTATGATGTATAATTAACTAATTATTCAATAGTATATCGATTGAATGATGTTCATTTTGAAACACTTTTTAATATTAGTACTGATATTTTTCCATAATATTTTTCATTATTTATGAAAGATAAGATAAAATTAGAATTATGAAATATCATTAAATTAACTTTACCGTTATACAAACTATAAATCAACATCTAACTTATCAACAATTGTACCTCAAATCTAACAATTCATAAAATAATAATCAATGATAATAATTCTTTACAATCACTTCATACTTTATGAAGCCAAAATAATGAATATATTATATATTCTATAACAATTGATAATCAAATAAATTAAAATATTATCATTAATCAATGAAGAAAAAAAATAATGAGTTTAGATATATGAAAAATTACCTTAAAAATCTTAAAAATTGATATTTTTAATAAGAATTTGATAATATACAAGTAAAATTAATTAATATACATATTTTTTGAATAAAAATATAAAAGTACCTAAAATAATATTAATTTTTTTTAAATCTTAAGGGAGCCCAGTGCCAACCTTTGCTCTTAAGTAGGTCTGTCACTGGGTAAAAGTATATATAATATATAATGGGGTTGTGAGTAGCATGTATGAAGTTGTGTTTCAAATGGGTATTTCATATTTTCTCAAACCCGCTCTAATAGAATTTGAACGGGTCGGGTATCCGAAAATACCCGCAAGAAATTGTCATACTAACGGGACATCTTATATTCTATCAATTAATATATAATCAAATTAATTTACCTACAATCATACATATATCTATGCGAGTATGTAAAGTGGTGTGTGGTGATTGCATACACAAATTATGGTGAATTTTCACTTATGAAATACATCGAGTGCAGTCTCGTATTTCATTTTATTATTTAATACTTGTTTTGTGTACAAT
The DNA here is from genome assembly GCA_954870855.1 of Scutellaria minor. NCBI lineage: Eukaryota > Viridiplantae > Streptophyta > Magnoliopsida > Lamiales > Lamiaceae > Scutellaria > Scutellaria minor. The sequence goes on from OX940729.1 coordinate 11,991,676, forward strand.
GATTGATTCATACGTGAAGACTAGATTAGTTAGGTAGTTGTAGAATATATGGTGAGCATGGGTCTTAGTCTCAAAGATAACTTAATTGTGTCGAAACCTAAACCAAAATACTTTCCTAATGATAAAATCTATTAAATCTTTAATTTTATTTGGACCGTACTACTACGGTTTTGTTTTTGTCAAACCAAACCGAATAACTGAATTTAGAATCTAGTATAACCTATTTGGAGGAGATAATTTACATACAAATTTATTAGGATCTTTTAATTAATTCATTTTTTATATTGTGATATTGGATAAGTTATAAATAATTAATTGAACCTTAATACTATTTAGTATTAATATAATTTAAAAACTCTATAGAAGAAATTAATAATATAGTAAAATATTGATATGAATAATTTTGGGAACACTATTAATATATATATATATATATATATATATATATATAATTGTGAGAATTAAACAAATGTATCCGAATAGAAGAATAATGGGTGGATTTCTAGAATGGGGAACATCAGTTAATTAGACAAAGAAAAACATTGGTTGACCTTCTAGAGTTTAAACTCGAAGTTTCACTAATTAAGTACGTTATAACTAAATTGAATTTGTGGATGAAAATTGCACATTTGGAGATGCATGGCAGAGCTACGAACTGCGTTGTGGCTCAAATTAAATTTATATATATATGAAAAGTCATGTACAAATTGTTTATTCAACTTTTGGTACAACCAAATGAATTATGGTAGTTGTACTTTACTAATAATTTGGGCTATTTCATACCAAAGGTTATTTCAACCATATATATAATACAATCCTCCTTTAATGATTCGTATCAATGATGTCGGATTCCTTTGGTCTAAATCATGTCATATTCTATATATTTCTTAATTAATTCTTAACACAACACGTGTGTGTTTTAGTGGTTTTATTTATGTGGTGGTAGTTTTAGTTAAAGAATTGAATTTAGTCTCATTGAATCTATGTTATCTGTCTATATATCCACTTAGCTAGGTATATGCACATCTTAAGGTGAATAAAGGCCTAATTCAGAACCGTAATTAGATTGTGTCAACTGTGATATGGTCGAGATGAATATCTCGTCTGGAGAAATCGAAATCCTATTATATGAGTGCGAAATTAATCATTATTTCGTATAATTTAACCCGATTGATATATTTTGAAGTGGTAGATATGAAAGTATCTCGGTAATACTAAGATATATTCCTGGATCTCTAATGTTGAGATATAATGTCGACATATATTCAATTAAACTTGAAGCATATCTCATTTCGGATATTTCATTTCGTCGGCGATGAGAACGAGATGCATTGCCTTATTCTGAGCCCACGTCCTCGAGTTTAACAACCGTTTCTCATTAGTGGCTTAGTGGTGCGAATTTTTAGGAGCAGTTAATTTACTTCAAATCCATGTATAAATATCAAATTTTCCCTCTCTTACAAGGGTTACGAACATTAAAGAAAGAAGAGGTTTTGAATAGGTTGAAAAAGGATATAACAAATTGGCGCCGTCTGTGGGAACACATCAAGCTAAGACGTGAGATTATTAGATCATTGCTATTATGGTGAACACATGAAATTCTCGAAGAAGAACAGAAGTTGGGGAAGGATCCAGAATTGTACCGAATGATGATCGATCGGGAGAGTCAAATGCTGCTCCAAATCAGCCTCGTCAAGATACTATTACTTTAAAAAAAAAAGAATTGGATGAGATAGTTGCAGCAGCAGTGCAAAAGGCTCTGAGTAAACGTCCTATGGAATCACAACAAGATGATACAGATAAACAGCGAGTGCAAGGTCGAGGAGAAAAAAGACATTTCGACGGGAGAGAAAGTCGCTCTATATCTCCCATAAGTCGAGGACGATCACAGATCGATTTATCTGAGAAAGTTGAGGATTTACAGAGGGAAATCAAGGAGGTATGAAAAAGCATTAGACCAAGCTTTCGAGGTAAGAGGGGAAATCCTTTTTCGGATATTGTGATGGAAGATGAGTTATCGGCTTCTTTTAGACCAGTGAGTTTTGAATACGATGGTACTATGGATCCTTGGGATCATTTATGTCGCTTTGAGAACACTGCCTTGTTGCACCGTTACACAGATGGGGTGAAGTGTAGAGTTTTCGCTACTACATTAACGAAAGCTGCACAAACATGGTTTAGTCAATTGTCTGACGGGATCATTCAGAGTTTTGATCAGTTGTCGTCATTGTTTTTGCACCAATTTGCAGGCTCTCGTCGGCAAGTTAAGTCAACTTAAATGTTGTTTGTTTTTGCACCAATTTGCAGGCTCTCGTCGGCAAGTTAAGTCAACTCAAATGTTGTTTGGGATAAAACAAAAGGAGAACGAATCGTTGAGGGCTTTTGTAAAGAGATTCACGGCGGCTACCTTAGAGTCTCCCAAAGTTTCGGATGATTTGATTACTAGTGCTTTTATGCAAGGGTTGAGAGAAGGTGATTTACATGCCTCACTGGTGAAAAAAGTGCCGAACAGTTTCAATGATTTACTTCAAAGAGCAACCAAATACATAAATTTGGAAGAAGCACTTTGTATCAAGAAAGATGGAGTCATATTGCAGGAAGCGAAAACAAAAGATTCGAGCAGAATGAAAAGGAAAGTAGACTTGAGAGGAAAAAGATTCATGTCAAATACTCGGGCCGAGATGAAAAGAGGTCCTAGGTACGATACTTATACACAATTAACATTGCCACCTGGACAATTATTAATGGAAATTTCGGGTCATCCCCAACTAAGGTGGCCAACTTCATGGGCTCCAAATCCAAGAAAGTCTCCAACGTTTGGGAATGGGAAGTTATGTCAGTTCCACAATGAATATGGTCATAGTACGGATGAATGTACACACCTTAGGGATGAATTGGAGAGATTGGTTCGTGATAATAAGTTAGCAATATATGTAGCACGATCCCGACAAGATAATACCTATAGGAGAAATGTGCGAGTGGAACCCCAACGAGATCAAAGGGCGATGGGAAGAGAAGTAAATGCTCGAGTAGATCCTCCTCCACCACCTCTTCCTCGTCGAGATCATCACGTGCGAGAAGAAAGACCGACGATTCATATGATTATGGGTGGACCCACTGATGGAGATTCGAATCGTGCCAGGAAATCTCGCTTAAATTCTGTTCGACAGAAACATGGGGTATATGCTATCTTACCAGAAGTAGTTATTGAATTTGGAAAAGATGATACAGTAAATATCCAATCACCTCAGTCGGATGCCATGGTGATCACTGCTGAGATAGGAGGATATAATGTAGAAAGGGTCTTTGTTGATACTGGTAGTTCGGTGGATATTATATTTTTGGATTATTTCAAAAAGATGAAATCAGCAATAGAAGTCAAGCCAGTGGGGACTTCGTTATATGGGTTTTCGGGAGATTCAGTGAATGTGTATGGGAAGGTACAATTACACATGGTACTTGGCGATGAGTTGTGGAGGCAAACTAAGACTGTTACTTTTTTGCTCGTAGATACCCCTTCCCAGTACAATGTCATATTGGGTCGACCATCCCTAACTGATTATGCTGCAATCATTTCTCTAGCTCACCTGATGATGAAGTTTCCAGTCAAGAGTGAGAATGATAAAACACTTGGAGTTGGAATAGTGAGGGGTAACCAGCAAGCTGCTAGGAGATGTTATGTAGCAGCTATAAGGCATTCAGAAACCAGGAAACGAGTAACTCAACAGCGAGATGAGTTGGATAAGGCCATGGAGATAGAAAGGTGAAAGGGAAAAGAATCGCGAATTTCGGAGTTTGAACCGGGAGAATTAATGAGTGTGGAATTGTTACCCGGCAACCCTGGTCATTCAGTCAATATCGGAAGTCAATTGGACGGAGAGATACGAAATGAGCTTATCGACGTGCTTAAACAGAATGTTGATTTATTTGCTTGGGAGCCAAAGGATATGACTGGAATCGATGATAGCATAGCCATACATAAGCTAAACATTAGACCAGATGCTAAGCCTGTAAAGCAAAAAATGAGGCATTTCAGAGCAGAATAGAATGAGGTGATTGAAAAAGAAGTGCAGAAATTGTTGGAAATAGGACATATTGAGAGGATACAATATCCGATATGGATAGCTAATGTGGTGTTGGTACCTAAGCCGGGAAACAAATGGAGGATGTGAATTGATTTCCGAGATCTAAATAAAGCTTGTCCAAAGGATCATTATCCTTTACCATTGATTGATAGGTTGGTTGATGCTACTGCAGGGTGTGAATTATTAAGCATGATGGATGCAGCATAGGGGTATCATCAAATAACATTATATCCAGGCGACAAGCCAAATGTTTCTTTCATCACCTCATCAGGGACTTATTGCTATACAGTAATGTCATTTGGACTAAAGAATGCGGGAGCTACATACCAAAGGATGATAGACAGGATGTTTAAAGCTCAGTTGGGCCGAAATATGGAAGCATATGTTGATGATATGTTGGTAAAAAGTAGGCAAGCTATATCTCATGCTTCCGATTTGAAGGAAACCTTTTCCACAATTCGGCGTTATGGTATGAAACTTAATCCGACGAAATGTTCATTTGGAGTTCAGGCTGGTAAATTTTTGGGTTATATGGTTACTCAGCAGGGAATTGAGGTGAATCCACATAAAATACGAGCTATTTTGGATATGACTCCGCCGAAAAGCATCAAGGAGGTTCAGATGTTAACGGGGAGGATAGTTGCTCTAAGTCGATTTATTTCGCGATTAGCAGATCGCAGTTTACCCTTTTTCAAGATACTTCGGAAAGAAGGAAAGTTTGGATGGTCAGAGGAATGTCAAGTGGCTTTTGAACAATTGAAAGATTTTTTAAGTGGATTGCCGAGATTGAAACAACCCATTTTTGGATATCCGTTAATTGTTTATTTAGCAATCGGGGAAGAGTCAGTTAGCTTGGTGATAGTTCGTGAAGAAGAAAAAGATCAGTATCCTATTTATTTTGTCAGCCGAGTGTTGCATGGTGCAGAGACGAAATATTCTGATATTGAGAAAATCGCGTATTCATTGGTTATTTCAGCTCAAAAATTGAGACCGTATTTTCTGGGATTTACCATTCTTGTACGAACTAATTATCCGTTAACTTCGGTGTTGGGAAAATCGGAAGTTTTAGGATGAATGGTGAAATGGGCAGTTGAACTGGGGTAGTTTGATATTCGTTATGAGCCACGGACAACGGTTAAAGCACAAGCGTTAGCTGATTTCATCCAGGAGACAACTCGGTTGAATGAGAGTCCATTATGGGAATTATATGTAGATGGGTCGTCAAGTCGGTATGGGGCAGGAGCTGGAATACTTTTCGTCAGTCCCGAAAAAGATGAACTAGAATTTGCTTTAAAGTTTCAGTTTAAGGCCTCCAATAATGAAGCAGAGTATGAGGCTCTGTTACAAGGGTTGAAACTAGCCGAACAGACGGGAATACGATGTTTAAAGGTGAAGTCAGATTCACAACTAGTTACCCGACAATTGTCCAATCAGTGCGAAATCAGGGAGGATCGGATGCGAGCATATGTGGACAAAATCAGAGAACTCGAGAAAAGATTTGAAAAAATACATATCGAACAGATATCTCGAGATGAAAATCAAAAGGCTGATTTTTTAGCTAAAATAGGTAGTTCATTACAAGATTGCACGAAAAGAAGTATCACAGTGATGGGAATCCCCAAAGATCAGGATGTCATGGTCCTAGAAAGAGATGAAGAGGATTGGAGGTACCCGATACAGCAATATTTGAAGGGAGATCGAAATGGAACTACCAGAGAGAAAGAGATTATGGACAGACGAGCAAGGTTCTATTATTTGTTGAATAATGTGTTATTCCGAAAAACCTTTTCTTCGACTGATGCGAGATGTCTTTCTCATAGAGAGGGTTTGATGGTGCTGAGAGAAGTACATGAGAGAGGATGTTCAGAGCATGCGGGAGCCAGATCACTAGCTCGAAAAGTGGTTAGAGCTGGTTTCTATTGGCCTACCTTGAAGAAAGATGCTGAAGAGATGGTGAAAAAGTGCTTAACTTGTCAGAAATATGGCTCAAGGATTCATACACCAGCAGTCGAATTGATTGCAATTACTTCACCATGTCCATTTGCGAGATGGGGAATAGATATTGTTGGGCCGTTCCCAAAAGCAAAAGGAAGTAAGCAATTCATAGTAGTCGCAGTCGACTATTTTACCAAGTGGGTTGAAGCGGAACCATTAACCAAGATAACTGAGTTCGAAATGATGAAGTTCATATGGCGAAATATTTGTTATCGTTTTGGCCTGCCGAGAATACTGGTCTCGGATAATGGGCCACAATTCCGGGGAAGAAAGATAGAAGAATGGTGTTCCGAAATGAAAATCACACAAGTTTTCACAGCTGTAGCCCATCATCCCCAGGCTAATGGACAAGTCGAAGTGGTCAATCGCATATTGTTAGATGGTATAAAGAAGAGGTTGGAACATGAGAAGTCTAACTGGGTGGAAGAGCTACCCTCTGTTTTATGGGCTTATCGAACTACGCCGAAATCCATTACAGGAGAAACACCTTTCAGCTTAGTTTATGGGGCCGAAGCAGTCATTCCCGCCGAGGTACAGGGTGAAGCTATGCGGATTGCATGTTTTGATCCTATCCAGAATGATGAGATGTTGGAAATGGATAAAAATTTTCTAGAAGAAAAACGTGATGAAGCGAGAGCTAGACATGACCTTTATAAAAAGAAAATGCAGGCTGTATTCAATCAGAAAGTAAAGAAAAGGGATTTTCAAATCGGCGAAATGGTTCTCCGACAAACAGATGCTTTAAGAGAAATAGGAAAGTTGGAGGCGACATGGGAAGGACCATATAAGGTGACCAAGATCTTATCTGGAGGAGCATATGAGTTGCAAGATGATAAAGGAAAAACATTACCTCGGCCATGGCACATTAGTCATCTTAAAAAGTACTATTCGTAGTATGATGTTACAATATGTAATTTTCCTTTTTTCTTTTCTTTTATTTCCATGATGTATTTTGTTCGGACTAGATCAGTAGTGAATACTCTTTAAAACTCTCCGTGGATGTAGATCTCAGTTATATGAGATCGAACCACGTAAATCACTTGTTCAGCCCTTTAACATGCAATAGCGAATAGCTATCAATATTGGGAGATCGAGATCATTCAGATCCGATCTAGGGAGTTGATTAATCAAAAATCAACTAATGAAATTGGGAGATCGAGATCATTCAGATCCGATCTAGGGAGTTGATTAATCAAAAATCAACTAATAAAATTGGGAGATCAAGATCATACAGATCCGATCTAGGGAGTTGATTAATCAAAAATCAACTAATGAAATTGGGAGATCGAGATCATTCAGATCCGATCTAGGGAGTTGATTAATCAAAAATCAACTAATGAAATTGGGAGATCGAGATCATTCAGATCCGATCTAGGGAGTTGATTAATCAAAAATCAACTAATGAAACTGGGAGATCGAGATCATTCAGATCCGATCTAGGGAGGAGATCGAGATCATTCAGATCCGATCTAGGGAGTTGATTAATCAAAAATCAACTAATGAAATGGGGAGATCAACATCATGCAGATTCGATCTAGGGAGTTGATTTATTAAGTAAATTAGGAGATTAGGATCACTGCGATCCGATCTAAGGAGTTAATTAATTAAAAAGTGATCAGTTACAAAAATTTCATGAGTATGAACAAATTAAGTGAACATATCATCAGCAAGATCAAGTAAATTGTTGATAATACGATACTTAAATTAAGAAATTGAACTTCAACCACATTAGCATGTTTTAAAGTGTTTCATAAAGTCGAGTTGAGTTATGGCTAAATGAAGTATGAATCTAGCAAAAAAAGATCGATGTATCTAGCATACCTATGCTTCAGAAATATACGAACAAAAGAGAATTATTTTTGATACACTTTATTCTAACCCCACATTTCGGGGGACCTTCAGTGGTAAACATCTCATCGGGCAAATCGATCAAAGTGGCATCGCCTTCTGCACCACTTAAAGGTTGTACTTCAGCAGGAGATCGAGAAGACTCTACAGTCAAGTCCTGGGGTACGGGAACTGGATTGGGTAATGGGTTGGCAAGAATGGCTTGGGGAAGAAAGTTTTTCCACCATTCGGCATCCTCAGCTTCTTCTATGTTCCCGTGCCAATTCGGGGGAGCTCCAGAGGACATTTAACTTCCCAGTTCGGGTAGGTTGAAGATAAGGTCACCCTCAGGCAAGGAAATGTTATTCGCCGCCAAATGAGCCTTTGCTGTCTCTAAATATTTGTTCACCCTTTCCTGGCAGACTCGTACTCCTTCGACGAAAAATGACTCCGCCATAGGGGCAGCTTTGGAAAGAAACAGAACGGAATTCCACATCTGATTAAACAGTAGGGATCTGTATTCTTTGGAAATTTTCTTCATCAGTTCGCTTTTCGGAAAGTCCGAAAACCCCCTTTGATATCCTACCCTCAGTCCAGTTGACTGCCCTTCATGAAAATAAAATTCGGATTCCATTTTCCTCTTCTCCTTTTCCTCGTCCAACTCTTTGCGCAGCTCGGTAATGGTGAGATCTCTACTCCTGATTTCCTTATGCTTCTCCACCATTCCGGCATTTAAGATGCGAAGTTGTTCGTCTTTCTTTTCACTTTTGGATCGAGCCAGAGCTAGATCTACTTCTCCTTTCTCTACCAGTGATGACAACTCGTTGATCCTACTGCGAAAATTGGCGAAATCTTCATCCACAGTTTGTTTTTCCTCTCTCAACTGTTCAATCTCCTCCTCTTCTTGCATCATCTCCTGGGCTAAAGAAGTGAGATATTTTTGTGTAGCAATCAAGCGAGATATATTGCGTTTGCATTCCGTCACCCTATCCGATCCCTTTGAGGTTGTGGACTTCGGTGGTAATGCAGATTTGGGATGAGCAGAAGGAGTTACGTCTTGTATGGTGGCAGAATTTTTAGCAAGATCACCAGAGCGAGTGCGAAGTATCATAGATCGGGATTGTTGGGAAGTAGGAGGAGTTGCTTTCCTTTTGCGATTCATACAGTTAGATTCCTCTTCAGCCTCTTCGTTGTCAGCATCTCCAGTAAGATCAACTGGATCTCGAGGGATGGGAGGAGGAAGAGGAATAGGAGCTGATGAACTCTCATCGACAACAGGTGGCGGAGGGATTCGAGAAGACGAAGTGAAATGATCAAGAGTAGTTGATAAGCGGACTTCCGCTTCTGTTTGCATAGCTAATGCCAAAGCGGGATCTACTGCATGGCAAGATGCGTGAAAAGTAGTCCGTTCCTCTTTAGGGATATCCTTCATAAACGAGAAGTATTTGTTCATCGACATGTCTACAATATCAAGCATATTTCACAAGTTAGAATGATCCAAAGTTATAATATCAATAATAAGAGTGGATAAAAGAAATTATGTACAACCTAAGTTGAGTCCTCTGGCTATTTCGGTGTTGGGATAGAAACCCCAATAAGCGAGTAGAGGTGCATCGGATGATAACCCTATTATATTGAACCATCCTTTTTGGAATAGGATGTTCAATTTTGCTACAGCCTGATCCAATCCCAAACTGGGGGTATTTACTTGCGGATTCAGGCATGTCGACCAAGATGGAGTGGTGAAGGGATTATCTTGAGGAGCTTTTACGAAAATGAAAGATTTCTCCCAAGATGAACTAACTTTTTCGACGCCTGGAGACAAGAAGGTGGCCTTTTTGTCATTAGCTCGAGGGGCCACATAGAACATATAGGGATTTGGACTTCGGACTAGAAAACATGTCTTAAATCGACGAGGAGTAGGTTCTACCCCCATCCATTTGCATATCATGAAAAAGGCAACGAAGTATCGAATAGAGTTAGGGTGAAATTGATTGGGATTAATGCTATATGAGTTACCCATAGTGATGAAAAAAGGATGAATTGGGGGAATTAAACCTAAGGGGACATGCTCAAGAAACCAAGTGCGAAAATGCTCAGGGAGGGTTTTGGGGTCGATCTGTGAAGCTAGGGATGGCTATCTCATATCTCGCACCCTTATGATATCTACCTCGCAGTAATTGTTTTAACAGAGTAAGATGTTTCTCGTTTATCTTAGGTGGACCGAATACTTCGGTTTCTGACTTTTTACGAGATCTTTTGGGTTGGGGAATCGCTGGGTCAGATGAAGTGTTCGGAACACGAGATCTTTTTCTTAGAGGGGGGGAGTTTTCGATATGTTGAGGGTTACTTCTCTCTCCCTCTGAATCAGACCCCTCATGAGAAGAACAAAAAGAAGCAGAAGAAGCCATGGATTGGGGGAAATACTGAATGATTAATAAAATGGTGAGGAAGATAATACCTGAAATCGCTTGAAGATAGAGGAATCCTGGATTAACAAAAGGAAGATCAGGCCAAAGTGTTTTATGAGTGTGGTTAGGGGTATTTATAGGCGATGGTGACTGGGATTTGAAGGGTCAGGATATCCTAGCCGTTGATCTCGAAGCGAAGCAATGGTTCAGATTAAAAGAAGCCCTTTTTTTAATTTCAAATCTTGTTTATCAAGGCGGGAAGACGTCAACACGTGTCCCTTCTGAAACATGTTGGATACGTCTTGCTTTTCGTAAAACTAGAGGATTGCTCTGATTCATTTCTCGATGTGTGTACACACACATCATTTCGGGGGGGAGTGGTTGATATGGTCGAGATGAATATCTTGTCTGGAGAAATCGAAATCCTATTATATGAGTGCGAAATTAATCATTATTTCGTATAATTTAACCCGACTGATATATTTTGAAGTGGTAGATATGAAAGTATCTCGGTAATACTAAGATATATTCCTGGATCTCTAATGTCGAGATATAATGTCGACATATATTCAATTAAACTTGAAGAATATCTCATTTCGGATATTTCATTTCGTCGGCGATGAGAACGAGATGCATTGCCTTATTCTGAGCCCACGTCCTCGAGTTTAACAACTGTTTCTCATTAGTGGCTTAGTGGTGCGAATTTTTAGGAACAGTTAATTTACTTCAAATCCATGTATAAATATCAAATTTTCCCTCTCTTACAAGGGTTACGAACATTAAAGAAAGAAGAGGTTTTGAATAGGTTGAAAAAGGATATAACAAACTGTAACACACTATTAATGGTTTCTTTCGTCCTACACTCTTGTATGTATTGGTTGAATCTCTACATGTTGCATGTCTCTTTTTTAATTTTTTTTTTCTTTCACTAAATTTTTTTTTTTACTATTTTAAGGACGGTTAATCAATTTTAATGGACATGTAACATATAAAAAACCACGTCCAGTACAATGCACCCGGTAAGATAAGAGATTATGAAATAAAGGCTTGGTTACAATTAGGGTTTTTCCAAAACCATGAATAGGAGTTTGCTATTGTGGCTTGAATTGCTGATTCATGCTTTTTTTTTTAAACAAATGATTGAACAAAATGTCGAGACCTATTGACTACTAGAAATATGTGCAAGATAAAATACATGCATAACATTCACAATTATTAGTAATTACATCATATTATTCCAGAGATCTCTTAACAACATTGTTTTTCTCCAGTATCTTTTTCCATTCAAAATTTTTAAAGAAATAAAAATCGGAAACGGTCAGAAATTAAAAATTTTGTTCGAAAAATACTAATTAATATTAATACATCTTCAATTGGTTTTATTTCTAATTCCATTTTCAGAATGTACATCCATACGGACCATACCTGATCAAATATTAACACTCGATTTTTCATCTTATTATATATTTTTTTTCTTTTTCTTTTCTTCTCATCTTCCATTTCCGAGAATGAAAGGATTTCACTCATTAATTAATAATTCAAATCCAAAATAAACTTAAATTTAGATAACAAACACCCTTACAATTAATCTACCAGTATTTCGTAATTAATCATTTTATTTGAGACTTAATTATAATTCACGAACCTTGATTAATGGAATACTAGTACCCGTATGCAATACATGAGATTTTATGAACAATAAAATTGGAAAATTTTAAATATTATTTATACAATAAAATTAAATTTATGATTTGTGCAATGCATACATATCATGCATCTAATTTAACATTAAATATAACATACTATGATTAAATAAATATTTAATTGTCAAAATATGTTGCATTTGTAGAGGATCATAAAAAAAAAATTATTTATTTTTTTGAAAAGAATATACATTGCTATGCTAATTATATTATTCAACTCACCCACCAATTTTTTAATTTGCTTTTTATTGTTGACGTCTATAAAAACACTCAATTTTTCTTTCAATTAAATGATAAAAAAGTAGAGAAAATTTCACAAATAAATTTCTTTATTTATTTTAAAAACACATATTAAAAAAAATTATTCAATTTTATTAATTAATAAGTTTGAAAACTTTGAACAATCATTTTCAATATGTCCACCTTTATTTTAATTTATTTATTTATATATTTTTTCTACATTTTCAAATTTAACAAATTTCAAATATATAAATAATATCTATTATTGAAGTCGAGCATATGTTATTAGATAAATCTAATTAACTTATTATTTATTATTTAATAATATTTCTTATTAACATAAAATTAGAAGTCATTAATTAATCTTATTTAATATGAGAACATTGTAGGCTTGCCAAGTGTCCCTTAGGGTACATTTGGATTGGGGCAGAGGTGGATTTTGCATGTTTGGATTTGAGATTTGAGTGGATTTCATAAAAAGGTGGATTTTGAAAATCTTGTGTTTGTTTTGGGATTTTATAGGGTAGAATTATAGTTAAGATGTCATCATCATATTGAGAATTGTAGAAAAAATAAATGTTTTTTTTTTTTGGAATTGTAGAAAAAGTAAATATTTTTATTGGGAGTTGTAAAAAAAGTAGGATGTAGATAGGATTTGCAAATCAACTCACATCCCACAACAAACAAGGATTGAGATTTTGCTCATCTCAAATTCCGATGGACCCATCTCAATCCAAACATAGTCTTATGGTCTTACTTTATATATATAGATAGATAGATTAGAAGGTTGTTATAGGAAAGGCATGCATCTAATCAGTTACCATTAATCTACCCCAACTTCCATGAAAAATATTAATTTGTGAATGCATCCATCATTAATGTGGATGCAATAATTTGACTAATTTGAAATCTATAAATATGATTACAATGAATTACTAGAATCAGTAATAATATTAAAATGTAAAATGTTTGACTCTATACGACTTTATAGAATTTGGTGGAAAACTAGAAAAGCGTAAAAGGATAAGTGGTATAAAGGGTGATTTTCCAGGTTTCTCACTGTCAGCCAAGGTTTAGTACTTTTTGCAGTTACCAAACACATTGTCCTTTTTACATTGCTTCTTTTATCTTTTGATTTTTTGTCTTCGTACAATGAACAATTTAGGTACCTATGTTTGGATTACGACCGACCTATCCCAAATTGGGAAATGACTTGGAATTTAATAAATTTTCAACAAAATGTATCTTTTTTTTTTTTTTAAGTCCATCCTAGCTATTAAGCTTCGGAATTAATATGACTAAGCATTGTTTCCAGCTTTTTTTTTTTTTCATAATCTCTATTTTTTAGTTATAATGTAGGATGGATGGACACTCGAACCTGAGACTTAAGCAGATATATACATGCCCATTAACTAAGGATGTGGGCTAATCATTGAATCATCAAGGTGAGATATGACTAATCTTTATTAACAAATCATTACAAATCATCAAATCATTAATCAAACATTTGTGCATAATATTTTGTACAAAACTCATGTGAGACGATTTCACGGATAGTTTCTGTGAGACGAAGTTCCATCACCCACAAACATGGGAATTGTAGGGTTTGGATTGTGAGTTGATCCATCTTACGCAATGCATTAAAATTCCGTGAGACGGTCTCATAAGAGACTCACTCAATATTTTTTGGTGTGCTATATGGGCAGATTCTGCCCAGGGCAGAAACAATAAAAATTAATTGCAAATGTTATTAATATTATCAAATGACTGTTCTAGCCCTAATTTTATTTGTCTCCATTGCAATGGGAGATGATGCCCATTTTTATTTTTCCCTCTAATCTGCTAATTCCAACACAAAACCTTTCACATTCTTAAATTAATGAACACTAAGACAGAGTTAATGAACTCTAACAGAACCAACGTTCATAATTTTTTCTGATTTCTTTCTTCTAAAATTTTATCTCAGATTTCTTTCTTCTGAAATTCTCTCAAATTTGTTGATATCACTTACCATATTAACATGGACAACGGCACAACTGCTCTTCTTTATGATATATTTGGTAGTGATTTTATTCATGTTTAATTTAATTTAATTTTGTATTATCATCTTGAGATGAGATAATTTAATTTAATTGAATTTGATTGAGATAATTTTTTTAATTTAAAGTACTGAAGCTTGATTCGAATAAATTTGAATATTTTTCATTGATCCCAAATTACACAAGAATTTGTATAGGACAATCTTATGTATAAAACGTGATATTTCTACAAATTTCTACAAGAATGAAAACCTCTGTAGAAATTATCTAGAATTTATTAGATGAATGAGAAGGTGAAAATATTTATAAGAGATATTTGTGGGAAAGATTTATGAGTGAGAAGGTGGAAAGATTAATAGTCTACGACCCTTTAAATAATGATCAATCTTGGAAGTTGATATATCATTAATGCAACAAATTAATTTGGAAGTTGAGACGATCTAAAATATTAATCATTTAAAAAAAAACCAAAAGTTGAAAAAGTCCTTTTTGTTTTTTATTTTTTAATTTTTATTTGATATGGATGAATTGGGTTGCATATCTGTATGATTATTTTTCATTGACTTCTTATTTACTAAAACAACCAAATGAAAACATTACATTTTATTTATTAAAAATTAGAATATTTTATGTTTATTATGGAACTCAATCAATAAAATTTGACATATAAAATTCAATTTCATGCATAAATCCATCGAACTTCTTGTACCACTGTAATGGAGCTTGTTTCAGGCCATACAAGTTCTTCTTCAATTTACAAACAAGCTTACTATTCCCCTCTGACAAATATTCTTCTGGTTGCTCCGTATAGATGTCCTCCACCAATTTACCATAAAGAAATGCCGTTTTCACATTCATCTGCTCTTAAATCAAGTTTTCTGCTGCCACCATACTCAAAACTAACCGAATGGTGGTTAATTTCACAACAAGAGTGAAAACGTCCGTATAATCAATATCATGTTTATGCTCAAACCCTTTTACAACCAATCTTACCTTGTAACGCTTGCTTCCATCAGCCTCCTCTTAAATTCTGTAAATCCACTTGTTATGCAACGCCTTTTCCCTTTGGAAGCTCAACTAGTTTCCATGTTTCATTAGTTTTTAACGAGTTCATTTCATCATCCATCACAAGTTTCCACTTGCTCACATGTTCTACGTGTTACCTCTGTATAACATTCTGGTTCACCACCATCTGTCAATAATAAGTAATGAAGAGAAGGTGAATACCTATCAGGTGATTTATGTATTCTGGTGGACCTTCGCAGCGGAAATATCGACTGTGGCATGTGTGGTTCCTCGTCACCTACCAACTCATTATCATCAACCACTTTGCTCTCACCCGAGTTCGAGATGTCTAACTCAACAACTTGTTTCTCAGAACTAACTGATTCAGATGCACCCAATCTGTCTTTGTACAAGATTTGTTCATTAAATATGACATCTTTACTACGAATTAGCTTACAATTCTTCAAATCCCAAAATGGATAGCCAAATTCATCACCACAATATCCAATAAACATACATTTAACAGATTTAGCATCCAACTTACTTCTATAAGTGGCATCAATATGCACGTATGAAACAAATCCAAATACTCAAAGAAATGATAGATTTACCCCTTTACCGCATTTAACAGATTTAGCATCCAACTTACTTCTATCAGTGGCATCAATATGCACGTATGAAACACATCCAAATACTCAAAGAAATGATAGATTTACCTCTTTACCGCTTCAGACCTCCTCTGGTATGTAATTTTCCAATGGAGTTGAGGGTCCTCTATTTATCAAATAAGCTGCAGTATTAATTGCACCTGCCCAAAATGTCTCTAGCAGCCCACACTTCAATCTCATGCTTCTAGCACACTCACATTGTTGAGGTTCTATTCATACGTTCTGCAACACCATTTTGCTGAGGGGTTTCTTTCACAGTTTTCTCCATGTGAATTCCATTTGCTGCATAGAATTCTTTGAACTCTTGGAGCTCGTACTCTCCACCATTATTAGATCTAAAACACTTCATCTTGAGACCTATCTTAGTTTCTACAAGAGCCTTCATCTTCTTAAATCATCAAAGGCATCAAATTTATTTTTCAGAAAATGAACCCATATCTTTCTCGTGGAGTCATCTATGAAAGTCATGTAATATGACGCCCCACCAAGAGATGTCACCGATGCTGGTCCCTACAAGTCGCTGTGGACTAACTCTAATTTCTGTTTCTTCAAGATTCTGCCTCATTTCGAAAAACTCATTCTTTTCTATTTCCTAAATACACAGTTCTCACATAACCCGATTTCAACTGTCTTGAGGCCTGACAACTTACCCTTCGAACACAACACTTTCATCCCTTTCTCACACATATGACAAAAACAACAACATAATTTTACATCGTTCTTTGCACCTGCAAGAGCAATACTATCCCGGGTCTTGCCTGATATATACAATGTTCTCTCATTATTGCCTCGGGCCGCCACCATAACTCCTTTGTATATCTTCCACATTTTACAGCCAAAGGTCACAACGTTACCTTTATCATTAAGCTGCCCAATGAAATATTAATTCCTCTTCAATCCAGGAATATGTCTCACATCAAACAACTGCAAAACAGTTCCATTCGGTGCCTTGATCCGAACATCTCATTTTCCCATGATTTCCAAAGGCTCATCAGCAGCAAGATAAATCTTTCCAAAATCACCAGAGGTGTAATGTTCCATTATGTCAGCACTGTTGCACGAATAAAACGATGCTCCAGAATCTAACACCCAAGATTCTAATGGACTACTTATGCTCAGGATTAATACATCTGCGTTCTCATCAGTGGTTGTATTTGCTGATTTGTTATCTTTCTTCGGTGTCTTGCACTGATTTTTATAATGCCCAAGTTCATGACAATTGTAGCACTCAATCTGACTCTTGTCCTTCTTCGACTTATTTATGTCCCTCAATTTCGATCTATCACGATTTGAATTTGATTTTGATTCTGATTCTCGATTTTGATTCTGATTTTATTTCATGTACTCAAGGTTGATCCTGCTGCCACACCCAATTCTTTCCTGCTGAAGCACTAACGGCTGTCACCGTCCCACTCCAACTTTCTAGTAGAATGGATAACAAGATTAAGGTTTGTACCTTATCATCAAAATTAATCTCAATCGAGCTCAATTGAGCTATGATTGTCACACCCCAAAATCTTTTCACATTTTATCAGAGTTTTACCATTGGACATGAAGATAGAAATAGCAAGGGACGCATACTCAACAAAAAGTAAGAGTAAGGGACAACAGAAGAAAGAGGTAAGGGACAAAGTGAATCTCTCACTTATAAACATACGGTCTCTGCCGTTAGCAATCAATCTCACTACCGATATAAAATATCATACGCAGCGGAATCATTTTTCAGGATCTCACATCCTTATATGTATCAAAATATTACATAACCCAAAATACATAAAACAGGGTTTGATAAAGTTTGTGTTACATCGTCTAATCATGCGAATACAAAAGATAGCACCATCTCTCTCTCCGTCTAGGGTTCCTCTTGTTCATCATCGCCTGTAGTGTGAGTACAGATTAAGGGGTGAGTGCTTGGAATACACTCGTGGGGATAAAACCCACCTCTTATGACTCATAACAGATATAAAACACTAGTAAAATAATCCTTAAGTCACGTCATCACAGCACATAAAAGCAAAGCAAATATTAGAAATGGCAAGGGACGAATAGGTGCGGGATCCCCCCGTCTTATCCTATATAACGGTCTCACTATCATTGGTGCATTTCAAGAGGACCACCAATCCTCAACAGAGTAGTAGAAAATAGCTGGGGACGAATAGAGTGGACCTCGGTCCTTTCACAGTTATATGGCACAGCAATTATAAACACAATACTTAGTATTCCTCAGTCATGTATTTAATAGGGAAAACAGTAAACAGATAAAAAGATAGAAATTACCCCCACCTCGTTCGGTGGTTTTCCGCGTGAGTCGAAAGTCTCAAATGTCAAATAACTCAAATGCAATCCAACGAGTAACTCAAGCTCAAACCAATCCGGTAAGTCAATCTTAATCCAACAAATCACCTACACAAGTTACGGTATACTTAGATCTTTATTAATTATAACTAAAGCGATAAACGTATACGCGATGAGTCGAAGGATCTAAAGATTGGATAAGACACGAGCTCATTCGGTGTTGATACGAGCTCAACAATGTATATAAGTTGGAGAGTATATTGGTATCAAGGGTTGACTTCGATCGGGCCCTTGACCCTCGGTCGAAAACTTCCCGTTGGCTAAGACTTGATGATAAAGGATACAAAGGAAAATGAATGGGAAAGGATTGGAAACACGACGTCACCCGACACATGTCTCGCACTCGGCGCCCACTCCCGGTGCGCCCATGCAGCGCACGACTGTGCCCCCTGGCGCACGACCGTGCGCCAGCTTCCAGCAACCTCTGTCTGGTCGCGCACGACCGTGCTCCCCAAGCACGACCTTGCGCTAGCCTCCAGCAACTTCTGCCAGCTGGGGCACGACCGTGTGCCAGCTTCCAACAACCCCTGCCGGCTGGTGCACGGCCGTACGCTCCGGCACGACCGCACGCCAGCGCGCCCAGCAGCCTGCGCGCCCGACAGCCTTCCCCGGTGCCTCGTTTTTGCCCGGCATCTCTCCCTCCCGGTCCTCCGACTACCCCGTTCCAACCCACTACCTTTCCAATACAAAACCAAACTCTCCTAACCTCATCTCACACACACAAACACACACATATATATATATATATGCAAACACATACATCCCAAAAACGCTTGGCCGGCGACCGAAGGTCGCCGGAGACCCATCGTCACACTCATCGGCGCATCACCAGTGCCAGTTATTACTTTCCTCATGGCGGCACCATCTGTGCCGCCCCCAACAGAGATCACCCAAGCATACACATAAACTCACACACACATGCATATAATATACCCAACCCGATATAACTCCAACACCACCACACACGGCGGCGGCGTCCCCCCAATAACTCACCCTCGCCTCCATGAGAACCTCCGACAACATCTCCGGTTAAAAGGACTAAGGAAAAGAGAGAAAACCGAGGAGAGAGAAAAGTTGGCTAGGGTTAGGGTTTAGGGTTTTGCAATGGTTTTTCGCCGTTTTCCGGTGAATGATAAATCAGAATAGAAATCCGAGATCGGTTCTAGACTCGACTCTTCAACACCTACGTTGTGTGTGAAAATTAGCCGAAACCGATAACTTTCAAATTTTCCAGTGAACTCCGGCGGTGGCGCCGGTGGTGGCGTGCCGGAGGCCGAAAAGAAACGAGAGAGAAAAGAGAGACTTACGTGTAAACGTCGATTTTTGGTTCATTCGAAGAAAGGGGTGAAAATCAACTGAAAGGAGCCTCTATTTATAGATTTCGGAAGTTACTATTCACCGTAAATATCCTCTGATATTTCCGAAACCTCATGTTTTGTTCTTTTTATCGACGTTTAAGCTACAGGTCTCCGATTAACCTCTAGTTCATTTCTATCCTTTCGTTTTTCCAAAACGCATCTAGTGATATAAAAATATCCTATGTTCCACGTCTAGGCAAACTATCCATCTCATACAAGCATTAAACACTTATTTGAAACACACGTATTTAAACAGTTAAAACATACGCACATATATATTAAATCCTGAATTCAAATATTTAATTAATAAATTATGTTTCGTTTTTGTCCGGGGTGCTACAATGATCATATTGAACTCGTTTAGATGATTAGCCACCGTAGCACCCTCTATCATTCTTAGGTTAAACAACCTAAGCACTAGATGAACCTTGTTTGCGGCTGATGACTTCTCCTATATCTTAGTCAAAATCTCTAATATCTCCTTCGTGGTTTGCACTTTTACAGTATGGAGCGCAACATTCCTGGATAACAACAAACGATCCACGCTCATCATCTTCTTATCCAATAATTCCCACTCATCCTTTATAGTTTCGGGCTTCTCACCTAAAGGTTGATACAAATCTTTACTGTACAAGTAATCCTCGATCCATCAAACTTCTCAACAAGTGATTTTCCTTCAGCCATAGTAATTTCTCCCACCAGATCTACTGAACCCAATACTTTAGATACCAGTTGTTAGGATTTTAAGAGCAATAATAGAGAATTTGATATGAATGAAAATAAAATACAGTAATTTGTTCACCTAGTTCATCAATTGACTAGGTCTGAGGGCACTACCAAGCTAGGAGAATTTATTGATTTTTGTATTTTTTTAATACAATGAGCCAAAGGGTTATTTATAGGCAAAACTGGTTGTAGTTCTAATGTCTATCTAATAGAAAAGACCTAACTAGAAAAACCCTAAAGTCTATCTAACTTGGAATCCTAAAGCCTATCTAACTAGGAAAAGATCGTGGTCATTAGATAAACGATCGAACTCCATAACCCAACACAAGTAACACTACAATATAACATTATTGAGTGTACATTGGTGATATGGTGGAAAGAAAACATTCGATTTGGGTTGGTGTTGTTTAACAGGTGGTTTCC
The DNA here is from genome assembly GCA_954870855.1 of Scutellaria minor. Lineage (NCBI taxonomy): Eukaryota > Viridiplantae > Streptophyta > Magnoliopsida > Lamiales > Lamiaceae > Scutellaria > Scutellaria minor. Next base: position 12,012,511 of record OX940729.1, read on the forward strand.
CAATTAAGGTTATTTCCTAAAGTGAACCAATACTATAGTTAGAGCGTGGAGATAGTAAAATTTGAATTTTATTCTCAAGTTACACTTCAATATAATATTACTGAGTGTAAATTGGCGATATCTTGAAAAGAAAATATTCGATTTAGGTTGGTTATGTTTAATGGGTGGTTTTTCGATTAGGGTTATTTACTTTTTTTATGTAAATAATATTACTTTTGTTATAATTTAAATTGATTTTGTTGGGAAATATATGTTTAGATTTTGATGAAACAAAACAGTATTATAATAGGAATTTAGAATACCTCATTTTCCATACTGTTTAAGTGGAAACTTAGATTAATTTTTGAGTCTTAAAAGTCTAAGTTGAAAAATGAAAAAACTCGGAATTCTATAAGAAAAAAATTCCTAGTAGCAGTCGGATACAGTGGAAAAATCATATCGGATACTGCATACAGTAAGCAACAGATATAGTAAGCAGCAAGCAAAAATACAATAAGAAACAGAAAGACTCGCTGCAATTTCAAGTCAGAAGAACCTGTATTTGATTATGGTGTTGGTCTTACCTCGGGACTTCTTTTTTAGGTCTGAGGCTTATTTCTAAAGTCATTTCTTCTTCTGTTCATCTTCAGGAACTTCTTGAACTTCTTCAGAAGGAACACCATCTCTTCCTCAGCATCTTCAACAAGCACTTCTTTCTGCTTCTCTTTCAGCTTATTGCTGCTTACAGTAGTTGTATTCTTGGTCCTTGCTGTAAGTACTGTAACTTTGGCGCTCGAATCCTCAACCTTTTTTCTCATTCGATCAATATCGAATTTGAAAGCCTTAAGATCTGAGAATAGATCAAAAGTGCTCATCACATTGAGGTCCAATAGGACCTCTCATTACGGTTTCCTTGCTCTCCCATTCATGGGGTAAGACTCTCAATACTTTCGTGTTTTCCTCCTTTTGGGTATAGAATTTCCCAAGAGATTCAAGCTCACTGACGATAGTTGTGAACCTTAAGTCGAGTTCTTCTAGTGATTCTCCAGGTTTCATAGTGAACTAGTAATACAGTTGTGTAGCCTTTTACACACTATTGTCTTTAGCAAGTTCGTTGCCCTCGTATATCAACCTCTGCTTGTCCCTAATTTCTTTAGCTATTTTACAGCTCTTCACCTTGCTGAATTTTCCTTTATCCAGCATGAGAAATAATACGTTTTTAGCCACATTATCCAGGTTAGCTCTTTTTCTTTCATCAAGTGTATAGTCGTGTCTATCCTTGACAATATATTCAGTTTGTGGAGCAGCTCTTCTGTAAGCTGGTGCTGCTGCACATGGAGTGGGTCCTGGAACACCTTCAGCATCGTCATCGCTGGTTGTTAAGCCCTTAATTTCTCCTGCTGCTGCTTCCTCAGCATGCGCTTGCTCGCGACGCTCTCTCCCAAATATAAGGTTTGGCTTAACGATTACTGGTGGTCCCTCAGTAATCACGTACCATATCTCATCGTGCATAGCTGACAAGCGGGTCTTCATGCGTATCCGCCAGTCATCGTACTCCACTATGGAAAACATTGGGAGTTTATGGTGTGAGAAATCCATGTTTATGCTAAAACTATGATTTTTGATCTTGAAAAAGAAAAATGGTTTTTCCAATAGAAACGGGTGGATCTGGATAGGTTACCAGTCAAGTTGGCTTTTAACCCTACTCGCTCTAATACCACTTGTTGGTCCCAAGTGGTCAGAGGTTCAGATGGGGGGTGAATGAACCTCTATTAAATTTTGCATTTTAAAACAATTCTGTAAGCAGGTTGCTTGATTCTACAGAGAATACAACAACTTTCTCAATTCAGTAAGCTGGCACTATGCTCGTTCAGCTTACTGTCTCGATTTTCACAGTATACAATGGAAATCAAAGATAGAGTTTCTTTCGAAAAATAGTTTTATTTTCACAAGTATGATTTTAACAGAATCCTTTTAGTAGTATGAACAAGATATATAAATGATATATGTAGCAAGTAGATAAAGCGATAAACACACAAATGTTTATAGTGGTTCGAAGGTGGTTTAATCCTTCTACGCCTACTCTTCTCATTTACACAGGGGGGACTCCACTAGGTCAGTTTGTTTTACAAGTCTCAACTTTACAAACCTCTTCCTAACGAGTCAAACCTACTAGAATCAATAAGATTCCAAGGCTACTCCCACACAGGGTACAAATACTCACACAGAGTAAACAGTCTTACACAAAGACTAACACTTAGTGATGATCTAAATCCTTCCTACTAAGGACACCAACTAAAACAATCTAGCATACAACAAATAAGTTAAAAAGTATATGTTCTTCAACTTGTACGTTCGAAGACAACCTTAAGATCTTGAGAACTCTAAATCTTGGGGTTGACTGCTTCTGAAGGTTGAGTGTTGTATAGCAAACTTGTATTTTGCTTGAGAGTATAATAGCTTGGACGAATATCAGTAAGTTCAGTAGTCTGCTTGGTCACTTCCACCTTCTATTTATACTTGTAAGAATATGCCTGTTGAAGAGAGACATAGTCCTTGTAGAATTTCAAATCTTAATCTTCATGATCTTTGTATTTAATACGCCTGGAGAAATTGGAAAATAGGGCATGCCTTACTCTGCTTCGCATTAATGGCCTACTCCTCGGCAACAGTGCTTTTGCAGGTCCGCGGTTCAGATGACATCACCACATTGGTCAGGTGCTAACTTTCATCTACCAGTTACTTTGAAAATGCAGAAACCTCATACTGCATTCAATATATCCTCATATTGCAATAAGTAAGTTAGAATAACTTACAGCTTACTGCTCAGGTTGCAGTAATTGCTTATTGTTCTGCGCCAGCTTCCTGATCTGCGTTTGCTTACTGATTCTAGGATAGCTTCCTGTTTCCTGAATCCAACTGACAGTCTCTAGTTCTCTGTAACTGTTTTCTATATGCTGATTATTATTTCTAACCTCCCATATCTAGATTCTAATATTCTACACCATAATCTATTTCTCTCAGAAAGAATTCTCCAGATCCATTTACTAACTACTAAAGCCTTATTGAATTTCCCAAGCTCCTTGATCCCCAAGCCTCCCTCATTTTTCTTTGTACAAATGCTCCCCCACCTAACCCAAGATATTTTAACACTATCAGCTTTCCCACCCCCACAAGAAAGAACATTGGATTTTTTACAGCTCTGATAAAATATTTTTTGGGATCATGAAAAAGGAAATACAGTAGATCGGCATCGTAGAAATGACGGATTGGACTAAAGATGCTCTTCCTGCAAGTGATAAATTCTTCTCATCCCAAAAAACCACTCTCTTCTTTAATTTCTGACAGAGGTTACCCCAAACTTTAGCTTTCCGATGATTCAGGCCAATATTCAGACCCAAGTATTCAATAGGAAGATTACCCGAATTACAACTCAACAATCTCATAGCTTCTATGGTCGTCTCTACACTCAAGTTTACCCTATGAAATTTGCATTTTTGAAAGTTGATTTTGAGTCCAGAGGTAACTCAAAGTTTCTCAAAATTCCTTTGATAACTTTTAAATTCTCCAGATTACCTGAGCATATAAAGATCGTGTCATCTGCATATTGCAGATGGGAAATAGGCACCCACTGGGAACCAATAAAGGTCGGCTCCAGTAGTTTTTCATCCAATGTTTTTTGTATCAAGAGGTTAAGACCCTCAGCCATGATGAGGAAGAGAAATGGGAAGAGAGGATCCCCTTGGCGAATGCCACGGTGTAATTTGAATTCCCCACTTGGGCTACCATTGACAAGAACTGATGTCGTTGTGGTTGAAATACATTATCTGATCCAAATAAGCTATCTTTCATAGAAGTTGAATTTTTGCAATAGATCATCTAAGAAATCCTAATTTACCGTATCAAATGCTTTTGTTACCTTAAAAAAACATCTTGAATTTTTTTGTCTTCTTACCTCATCTATATTTTCATTTAGTATAACAATTCCATCCATTATGTGTCTCTCCTTTATGAATGCAGATTGGCAATCCGAGATCACAGAACCGAGAATCTTACTCAGGTGAAATAGGCACTACCTATTAGTGAAATAGGATGAAATTCATCAAGCCTCTGTGCCATATCTTTTTCTGGTATAAGAGTGATGAATAAGGGATTAAGCTCATTTACTATTCTCTCTCTTTCATGAAATTCATGTATCAAATCTGAGATATCTGAATGTAGCATGTCTTAAATTTTTTTTATGAAACCAAAAGTAAATCCATCTGGTTCGGGGCTCCCATTTGAATCACAACTGAATACGGCATATTTGATTTTTTTAGGTGTGAATGGCGACGTGAGAAATTAGTTATCGGCTTCATCAAGTATTTTGGAGAAGAGATAGTTCAAAAGTTTTGGTCTGCAGGTTATCGATTCCAAGTATTGGTTTTGAAAGTGAGAAAAAACTGCTTGCTTAACCGCCTGGACTGAGTCTTCCCATGTATCGTTTATCCAGAGACCGCTTATTTCACTTTTTTTGTTGCGACGGTTTATGATTCAGTGGAAGAAACCGTTGTTTGAATCCTCCTCTAGTAACTAATTTGTTCTAGCTTTTTGGTAATCTTGAGATTTTTTCCAATTCATAGCTTTCGAAAGTTCGGCTACTGTTTAAATTCTTGTAGAGTTCTCCAAGTCTTCTAGCCCAAATAAATCATCGATGAGATCCAAACGGTCAAGTTCCTGCTTTTTTTGCTGTATTTCGGACTCCAGGTGCCTATATGGGATGATTTTCATGATTTTATTTCTTATTTCAGAAGCTTCATTTTTTCCTTAATAACGAATCCCTTCTAGCCGTTAATTTGGACGGATTTCCATTTCTTTTCAATCAATTCCTTAAGAGATGGGTTCTCCATCCACCAGTTGAAGAATTTAAAAGGAATGAGACCCCAATCTTTGATTAAACCTTCAGAAAAAATTGAAAAGTGGTTCGAAATTGAGCACGAACCTCCTTTCATACTATAACTTGGCCACGCTGATATCTATTCGTCGTTAACCAGAAGCCGATCAAGTTTACTTTTATAGGACCCGTCTAGACGATAATAAGTGAATTTTCTTCCGGAAAGGGCGATCTCCGATAAATTGCTTAACTCTATAAATTCTTTTTAGAACTTGTAGGATAAAAAATGGAATTTCAATTATTTTTTCTCCTCTTTATTTATTCTTAATGGAAAGAAATAAGTCTAGGAAAGACTACTAATTGAAAAGAAAATAAAGGAGTAATAACCCCTCTTGATAGAACAAGAAAGAGTTTATTGCTCCTTATATTTATCTATTCAAAAAACTCCTATACACTAAGACCAAGTCTTATCCATTTGTTGGAGCTTCGATACCAAGGTTAGCACGGTTGATGATATCAGCCCAAGTATTAATTACACTACCTTGACTATCAACTACAGATTGGTTGAAATTGAAACCATTTAGGTTGAAAGCCATAGTATTGATACCTAATCGGATATGTAATTATTGGAATAATTGTTGGAGACTCAAATGATGGATATGCAAGCATGATAACTTATATGTTGTTCTATATCTCCATGAATCTAGGAACTTTTGCTTGTATTGTATTATTTGGTCTACGTACCAGAACTGATAACATTCGAGATTATGCAGGATTATACACGAAAGATCCTTTTTTGGCCCTCTCTTTAGCCTTATGTCTCTTATCCCTAGGAGGTCTTCCTCCACTAGCAGGTTTTTTTGGAAAACTCTATTTATTCTGATATGGATGACAGGCAGACCTATATTCCTTGGTTTTAATAGGACTCCTTACAAGCGTTGTTTCTATCTATTATTATCTAAAAATAATCAAGTTATTAATGACTGGATGAAACCAAGAAATCATCCCTCATGTGCGAAATTATAGAAGATCTCCTTTAAGATCAAACAATACCATCGAATTGAGTATGATTGTATGTGTGATAGCATCTACTATACCAGGAATATCAATGAACCCGATTATTGCAATTGCTCAGGATACCCCTTTTTAGCTTCTAGGGTCTATTTCTTAGTTCAAGATCCCTCTTACTAACTGGAATCAAAGAATTCGTAGATCTGTTCCAACCAAAATGGGAATGGGCTGGGGTTATGAACTTAGAATCTGATAATCGAGTCGATTCCATGATTCTAAGTTCATTCCATACCGGACCAGGTCGGAATGGGGTTATATACATTCTCAAGGGGTCATTCGAGCGTATCTAAATAGATACTATGTTTACATATGGGTCCCTTGAACTTGTCAATGTCTCGCTGATCGATAGAGTCACCTCTTCCAACTCTTTCTTCTTCTGATCGAATTGAGTTAAAGTCCCTTATCATTCCCAAGCAAGCGTCGCTATATTGGTCTGATGGGATCTGAATATTTTCCCAGAGGTCCAATCTTTGAGCAGGGACACAAGGAGCGTACACATTGACAATGGTGCAACTTTTCCTGTCTTCTATCCAAAAGCCATTAACCACTACCATACCTCTTGAATTCCATTCACTAACTTTCTGAAATTTGTAAGAATACCACCAGAATTTCCACCAGTTCCTCTGAAAGCAAAGTCAAAGTTGTCTGCACCCCATAAACTTCTGCTAATCCTGTAGTTAATAGACTCCAATTTTGTTTCTTGAACACAACATACATCAATTTTCATCTTATAAACAAGTTCTCTTATTTCCTTTCTTTTCGCTCTCCTACACAATCCTCTAATGTTGTAGCTTAATATCTTCATTGGATTATGCTCTTCTTGCTTCCCTTCGACACTTTATTTCTTTTTCCTTTTTTACAAGATCATTGCGAATAAGGCCCTCTATTTTATTAATGCAACGCTCATCGTCTTCTTCACTTATGATCTCAATTTTTTTCCCAAGGTTCCAAGTGTAAGTAGCTTCTTTTCAAATTTCTTGCTCCTGCTGATAAAAGAGCCATCTCAACTCCTCCCAACTCCAAATATTTTTTTATGATTTTTTGTTCTTGGATTTTTTTTTGAATTTCTATTCTTTCTTCCTAGGACTCTAAAGTACAAGAGTTCTCATTCACCTATGAGAAAATTTTTGAGCTGGCCAAACTACTTACATCAGTTAACATAGAAGAAGCATTAGGAACATTACGTACCTGTTCTTCAGAAATATTACTACCTGGATTTGGATTTCCTTTATCCAACTTTTCTTCTGGGTTTAAGCTAATGTTAAGATCCAACTGACTTACTTGACCCATAGGGGATGGCCCATTACTGCATGGAGCCTTTTGGGCCTCGAGAAGTAACGGAACAACATTTTTGGATTGGGCCCCAGATTCCAATCTGGAAAGATGGTTGTTATTTACTCTTCCAGAACATTCTCCCACAATTCTCGGAAGTGGAGGTGAGAAGTTAATGACCGACTTGGGGTTAGCAACAATTGTCCCCACATTAATGCTACTATTCAAAATTGACGACTTTTCAAGATCCCTATGGACATCCGGCGGTGCCGATTGATAAGTAGGAAAGTTGCGCCTTCTTATGCGTTTATGCATTTGGTTTTAGTGGCATATTCATGTTATTTTGTTATATTTTCCTACTTATTAATTCTTCTTGGTAGATCTCTTTAATTTCTTGTTTTTGTGTATTTTAGGGGCTTAATGAGCTGTTCTAAGGATGAATCCTAAGTGCACATGTTGGAGCTGAGAATGCTGGATTTTGGAGCTGAGAATGCTGAAAAGTACAGTGACACAAGTTGCGCCTGTGTTGACTGACACGCCAGTGTTGTGCCATTTCACTGAAGCTATTTAGAATTTCTTGGAGGCTAAGTTTCGGCCCAATCTTAATTATTTCGGCCCAAGACTGTAGGTCACGGCCATGACATATTGAGACCTATTTTAGACGTATTTAAGGAAGATTTATCATGGAATAGATGTAGAATCAGGATGTGAGAACAGGGTTTTCCAACTTTTCTTTTGGGAGTTTCTTTTGAAGTCGATATGCAAGGATAAACTACTTTCGCATAGTTCGAAGGGATGTTGAAACCCAAAACCTCTTTTATACTTTGATTGATTCCAGTAATATATTCTCTAATTTATTCTCGTGAATTGATCGAGTTATTCTGTGATGAAAGTTTATGATTTGTGTAACTATGATTTAGCCTGATCAACTTTATTGAATTTGTGCATGTCTATTGCTAGAATTGAGATTGCAATCCGTAATTGTTGTTATTCTTGATTCGTAGTAGCAAACTAGTGGTTGAGCATCGCTAGGGATAACACGACCTAAGTTAAACAAATCATCGTACGTATTTGATGCTTAGACTAACTTATTTTCCTTGATCCTAAAGTTTTCGTTGCATTTAATCTAATTTATTAGGTTGTCCAATGATTAGGTCTAATTAACGATCGTATCTTAATTAGATATACTTAAAGGAAAACCCGAATAACTCGTCGTACTTGTTATTTAGGGTTAGCAATGCATGAGGAAAGAAGAGAGTATTGTTATAATCAATTTTACGTAGTAGAGTGAGGGTGGAAACGGAACTAAGAATCGAGTGCTTTCTTAATTGATTAAATTCCATTCTAATTGTTCGTTTTATTCATGAAGTTTTCTCTAGATTTTTAAATAAAAAAAACCCCCTGTTTTCTTGATTGAACTCTAAATGAAAAATAATTAGTTTTGTCCGCTCTCCGTGGGATCGACCTTTGCTTATCACTTCTACGTCTTTGTAGTGGTTTGAGTAGCGAAATAAATTTAATTTTATCATACTGGCGACAGCACAGTCACTGATGTGATGTCATCGAAAGCTTCAAATATGGTCGTCCCAATACCTTTTCCGGCAGGAAAAGTTGTGCCAAAATTGGAATTTTCCTCAAAAATTCTGATGCTAACCAGTTTACCATCAATCCTGATTTGAATCGGTTTGCCAGGGAGTTCAGTATATGATGTCTTGATTATAACCCTTTCTACATTGAGTGTTTTCCTGGAAAGGGTATTGTCGTCGATCTTGACTAATAACCCGAATGTAGAGGATACTAACCTGAAGAACCTTGACGTCAAAGCTTGTAGAGGGACACCGAACCATCTAGTCCAAATGAAGTGCCGGTTGTGTAAGGTGTTATCTTCTCATTCAAATAATTCAGAGAACCATTTCTCTAACCAAGAGTTGTATTTCGACAACATCTTTTCAACTTCTTCACCATTTGCTGCACGGATTAGGACTAAATCTCCTCCAATATATGAAATTGAAATTGATTGATTCACTTCTTCTTGAATTTTCATACCGTCACATATCCATGAGAAGTTGTCTTTCAAAATCCCAACCCAACTATTCAATAGCCATCTTTTCTTGTCCTCTTTGGTATGAAAGGATAAACCATTCCATTTGTTTACTGAATCTGGATTGAAATTTACGTTTGAGTTTTTCGGTGGGATCTTTTTTTGTTGCGCAACCTCCACATATTTGAGATTTTCTCTTCGCCAAGCACTGTTATGGATAATGTTTTTTGGTTGTGGTATTGGTAATATTCCTTTCTTCCTTTCCCCGGATATGAAAGATCTTTCAAAACTTGTTGTTTTTACCCGGAGTTTGTAAGTGTCAAACCAAATTTGATTTAGTTTTTCCCCAACCACATTGACGTTGATCTTCCCATTGAATCTTACAAAACCGAATCTGTCTTCGCGTCTGGTCTTTTTCTTAGGGATGAAAAGATCTTGAACACATGCAATTTTTTAAAACTTTTTCCTCATGTCCATTTGGTTGCATCCATCTAGAAAATTCCAAAAGAAGAACGTGATCACTGAAGTCAGAGCAACTTTTGTCCTCTCAAACATATCTTTCCACCTAACCAAAAAACTGAGATTCCTATCATCATGATCTGAATTTTTTTAATTAATTTAATGAAGTGGTATGATGATGTAGCATTTTACTTGAAAAATAATGCTAAAATAAATTGCCACATGTGCAAAGAATTACCACATAAACGGATATTATGAAATTAGGGGTGTGTATAAGTTATTTGTTGAAGATTGGCCGAAAAATATAAATTCTGACGAAAAAATTGACTAAAATTGGATAAAATATTCAATTGCAGGACTAAAATTGATAATTGGATATTAACAGGACCAAAATCAGACGTCTCTAGGACAGAACCAAAAATAAATTTTTCTCTTAATCGCATATACGACCAACGAAAATAGTAAGTGTAATACCCTAAGAAGGTTATTTGGAGCATTAGACATATTAAAACAGTTTTAGTATAGAGTGAAAATGTTATTCATATACATGACAAATGATTATTTCTTCACACAGAAAAACATTAAGTTAGGTAGCATACTTGATTGTATTTTTCCTATTCTCAAAAAAAAAAAAACATATATAAGAATTATCAAACAAATTTAAGTATGGTTTTTTATTATAATACTTTGTTTCATGATCTATAGAACCTTAAACTATTAACTAGCCCAAACTTGTACCAATACAAAGGTACTGTGTGAGTAAAATATGTTTTGAGTTTGAGGAGGACTTTGAATTTCATTATTGATTATATCTTTCGATCTGATGTTTCATCAAGCCTAAGCCATGCATCAATATTGTTTTTAATTCTTAAATTCTTTAATTTTCATTCTTAGTATTTATGATTTATTCACTTCCAATTACTTTTTTTAAGAGTATCAACCGTGTGGGGATAGTGATGAAGAACCTCATCCGATGAGTCCGAATGTTGATATTTCACTTAATTTTTCACCATTTGAAACATCATCATCTACTTTAATTGGATTTTCTTCTTCATCCACTTTTCATCACGGGATTTACCAACACCAGATGATCTTCCAACTTTTGAGCGAGAATATTAATAGTATTATTAGGAACGTTGTGGTGCATGGAGGAACACTTGGAAGAGAATTCTCTAAAATTATGGCCCATTATCATAAAATGGTAAGGCTGTGTATCAGTCGGTTCGGTACCTGAATCGAACCGAATCGAAATAATTGAAAATCATAATACATTTTTTATTAAGAACATAACCAAACCGAATAGACTAATATAACTGAACTTCAACCACCTTAATTATTCGATTCGGTTCGGTTTTAACCGAATTAATCAATTTTTTCAAAAAAAAATTTGATGACCTACTTTGTTTTCATCTCTATATAACCTGTTTTGTTTCAATTCAAAAATAAAATACAGTTGCAACTTGAAATAAATCATAGTCCAAATGTCTACAGACTACAGATCACAAATTAACTTAGCAACTAAAACTAAAATTATAGTCTAAACACCTGTTTTGTTGAAATTCAAAAATAAAACATAGTAGAAACTTGAAATAAAACATACTACAAATGTCTTCAAACTACAAATATCACAAATTCAATTAGCAACTAAAACTAACAGCATAATCCGACTCCAGACTCCAACATAAGCAATAAAACATGTCAAGTGTCAAAAGCATCACAAATAACAATTCATGTAACTAGCAACATCAAGCTTCATAAACTCGGGCACTCGACAACAGCAGATGGTTGTAATTTGCATGAGAAGAAAGTTAGTTGGTGCTCGATAATGTCGGTCTAATTGTCACTACAGGTAAATTTGAAACGTAATGGCATTGAAAGTGTATAGTTAAATAATTATAGTAACTATCACTTTTACTAAATGAAATTTAATAGCATAAATAACATATGAACAATGTAAATTGAATGTAATAATCACATTTGTTTTTCAAATTTTTAAGTTTTTCTAGTTTTTCTTCAACAGATGTTGGCAATTTTGTGCTTCGCAACCAATTGCACATATTAAAGTTTCAACAATCTTTGGAGTTAAAGAACCTTTAACTACATCCAATATTCTTCCACTAGTACTAAATGTCAACTCCAAAATAATAGTTGAAATAGGAACAATTAAAATATCAAGAGCCATCTTTGAAAGAATTAGAAATCATTCGGAATTCATCTTACATCACTTCAATAAATCAAGATTTTCAGCATCTTCTAAAATTGTCTCGATTAAGTATATTTCAAGTTCTTTTTTCTTAGTCATAAGACTTCCACTCCAATTTCAACTTCTTATATTTAGCTTTCAAGAACGAACTTGGCTTTGTAATAACATCTTCAGAACCTGCAAGAGTAGAGCAAGTAGAATCGGAACTAGCACTTGAAAGACTATTATCACTTAATGCATCATTTTCCGGAAGGTACCTATTATTGTACTCTCTAAACAACTCTGTCAATTCTCCCTTCACATTTTAAAATAATTTGCTTCTATTTTCAGCATCATACATCTCATAGAGTGAATACTCCATATACTCAAATTTAGCACGAGGATAAAAAACATTTGTCCAAAAGATAATTTTGTTCATCTTATCTGGACCCCAATACTTGTCAAATTTTGTCTTCATAGACTCATCCAACCTTCTAACTTCAACATCATCTATAGACTTTCATTCATTAAAAAACTAACATAAAACACCAATCTCACTAAAAAATAAATATGAAATTGACATACGAATAACCCGAAATGTGCAAAATGAGGGCATAAAAGTGTTGTGGTAAATCTATATTTTTTCTTGCACAAGACCAGTCAAGGAAATCTAGAACCCCTTTTTTTCCTAAATCGGCAACATAGTTGGACTCTTGCTCTTCAAACCTCTCATATATTTTCTCAAATTGTGCGGTTGTTTTTAGCATTAAGTAGATAAAATTCCACTAAGAAGCCACATCTAAACATAAAGAGCTCTTGCATTATATTTCTTCATACTCAAGACACTCCTTGAATTTCTTAAGTCTTACTGTAGAATTTCTAACATATCTTACAGCATTCCTCACACTGTTCACAAATGGATTCATATCTTTTAAATCCTCAGAAACAACCAAGTTAATTACATGTGCAATACATCTCATATGAAGATACTTGCAATTTGTTATGCTATCCCCCTCCCCAATTCAACATTCTTCTCTTTAAGAGGGCAATAACAATATCATTTGAACTTGCATTATCCATAATTATTGTAAAAATATTCTTTAACCTTCAATCAAGAACACAAGTTTTTATTATCTTACCAATATAATCATCTTTATGACGACTAACTGGAACATAATTCAAGATCCATCTGTTTAAATTTCAGTCATGATCAATGAAGTGAGTTGTAATATAAATAAAATTGATTCTCTACAAAGAGGTCCAAGTATTAGTGATGAGACTAATTCTTTGACAATTATTTTTCTTAAATGACTTCAACCCAAATGTATGGAGCTCGTCTTACCTTTTGGTCCTTGATTCGGCTCACGTCGAGCAAAGGTGTGACGGAAGGGCTGTCAAGGGACAATAGCGGTATGAAGCAACGATCAATAGTCACACCGAGTGACTCTTGGCCTTCGATTCTCAAGAGGTAGCCGCGACAGACACCGGCCAGACAATGGGTACTAACCGTGGCTTTGACACCACTGTTGGGTATAGGTCCCGTTGTCTTCTCCTTTTAGCTCAGATAACTTGAGCTTGTTTCGATGATCACACACACAATGTAGCAAATGGCAAGGGACTCAATCAGAATCACGGAAACTCAATTCCCAAGCCCAAACCCGGTAACACCCTCTCAAAACACACTCACACTCTCAAACCCAGATTAGAAGCTTCTCACAAAGACAGAGGCTGTACAAGAAAGAAGGGAAGAGAAGAGAGAAGGACGATGTTTTTTTTTTTTGGTTCTTCACGTTGCTTCACCTCACTTAAGGAAGAAAGAGAGACAGCCTAATTAAAGGCATAAAAGAGAAACCTAAGAGACTCAAGAGACTGACCGTTTGTGAGAGGAAGAGAAAGAGGCTGCCACGGGGTTGGGTTTAGGGCTAGAGTTAAGGTAGAGAGGAAATGGGCCACATCCTATTTGGACCAACAATTTCAACATAGTTAATTACAATGCGAAGGATAAATGTCGTTTACCTAAATTTTCGATCTAATCATATCAATTATACATATGATATGTTAATTAAAGGGTGTTTTAGTTGAGTTTATAAACTCTAACATTTTATAAAATGTTTAAGAGGTTTTGAATTCCTCAAGATTGTTTGGTAAAGTTTTAGAAGCTTATAAATTCTTTCTTAAGAAGTAAAGAGGTCTCGTATTATTTTTTAGAGTTTTCTTTTGAATTTGATCATTTAAATCATACAACACATTATCATCACCAACATGTTATAATAAACACTTCAGCATATCTTATTCATAAAATGATCACTTCAACATATTGTTTTTAAAAAATAACTATCCATTGAAGTATATACCAATACATGGGACTAGATCATTCCCTTGGGGTTGTAAACACCAATAAATCAGTTGTACTTAAAATGCTATCTAGGGTTCCTAGTTAAAAGATAAACCTGTATACAAGAAGAATTGCTCCAAGCATTAGAATGCAATCTCAAAATCTCTCTAGCTTTCTTCTTCAAATAATCCTCAGAATCAGCTTGAAGAACCATGCAAAGCTTGGTCACAGCCCCCACTCTGAGCATCTCCATAACCACCTCGCGCGTGGCTGAGAATCGCGCGATGAGTTCCATTATACAGAGGGCCCACTCATCCGTCGCTGGAGTATTCCTCAGCAGCCGCTTCGCCACCACCGCTATGCCGCCAGCATGCTTCAGAACCTGCTGCCTTCCGTCGGCACATGAGCACATGTTTGCTAGCAAGCTGAAGACCAACTCCGTCGTTTTCTTGTCCGGTTTTCTGTTCAGTTCCAATTCGATCAACTCGAAAACTGCTCCACATTCGATTATTGTATATCTGTTCCTTCCTGAATTGCACGTTTGGATGAGTATATGAAGCACGGATTTCACAGCCTGTGGAGACGATGTGTTGTTTCTCAAGATCTTCATCATCTCTTCGAAGAAATTAGGGTTTAGCTTCTCCATGAAACTAGAGCTTGAAACTTGGATGACGTTTTTCAATACTGTAATCGCGTGGGATTTGATCATGACAGTAACGTTCTCCATTTTCAAGATCCATAACAAAGAGTGAACAAGCTCCATGTTATCTTCAACGTGTCCATTAATGGAAGAAGAAGTAGTACTAGTCCATAGAAGGTGGAGAGTTCTGAGAGCTTCTTCAAGGCCCAATATCTCAGTATTATTCTTGAAGCATCTGAGGATGAAGAGAAGCATGGCTCTGGGGACGCCGGCCTCAGCCATGGGGCGGTGGTTCTTCTCGTTCTCGGTGGCAAGTTCGTCGAGTTTCAAGACGGCGTTCAAGGCATCGGCGCCGTGTCTGGTGACGTGGCGAGTGAGGTTGAGGAGAAGAGAGGTTTGGAGGGGGAGTTTGGGGGTGGGGATGCGGTCGATGCCGGTGGAGATGCACCAGGCTTGGATGAGGCGGCGGAGGATGTGGTTGGGGGTGAGGTCGGAGGAGAGGGGGAGCTTCGTGACGGGGCAGAGCTGGTCGGAGGCGGTGGAGAGCCATTGCTCGATGCTTTGCCGGTCGAAGGTGATCCCGGTCAGGGTGGTGACTGGGTCTTTCATGATCTGGAGGGAGATGGGGCATATGAAGTATTCTGGGATTTCCATTTCATCCATTTTTAATTTTGAGATCTTGACTCTTTGGATGTGTATTCAAGTGTATATTTAAAGATGCTTTTCTAAGTAGAATATGGTAAGAATAAGCGGCTTATTTATGGGCTGCTTTGAATTTCTAATTGGAAAGATATTAAAAAGTAGAGGAAAAATCTCCAATGAAGAAAATTCTAGTAGGTTTTTCTGGTGTTAATTAATTATACAGTATGAGGTTCTCCAAATTAATTGCCTAATATATCCTTATTAAATATTATTATTTAAGGTCAAAATAAATGTTTACATAAATAGTTGTTTACTTATTATTTTGAAAAAAATATATGTTGTTATACCTATTATATTAATTGAGCTTATAAACGTATGCATACGTACTTACAATATCATATCTCAAAGGATAAGGAATATTAATTCGCTAATACTATTTAATTTTATAAGTACATTATATTAATTTTGTTTCTTATATATATATATATATCATATAAAACTATATTTTATCTGATTTTTTATCACATAAAATTAGAAAATAAATTTCAATTAATCTTAATAAATTAAATGAGTTTATAAATATATGTGTATGTATGAGGAAAAATATTAATTCATTTTTTATCCTTCATATTTTATCACTTAAAATTCTTATATTTTATCTGATTTTATATCACATAAAATTAGCAAATGAGTTTAAACTAATTTTAAAAAATTTAATGATCTTATAAAAATATATGCGTATGTACGAGGAACAATATTAATTCATTTTTTATCCTTCATAAAAAACACATATGATATCAAATAAGTTTCAACTAATTTTAATAAATTAAATATACGTACGAGGAACAATATTAATTCGTATCTTATTCTTCATAAAAAACAAATTAGTAAATAAGTTCCAACTAATTTAATAAATTTAATGAGTTTATAAACGTATGTGTACGTAGTTATAATAACATTCTTCAAAGGACAATGAATATTAATTCATTTCTTATCCTTCATCAAATTATATTAGTTTGTTTATAGATACTTGGATCGTTCTATTTTCCAACTTCACCAAATTATATTAGTTTATTCATAAATACTTGATTGTTCTACTTTGCACCTTCACTAAATTATATTAGTTTATTCATAAATTCTTGATTGGTCTTCTTTGGTGTAGTTTTTATATTTTTAGTAATCACATGATTATGCTTATTGAGTCAGAAATATATAGATAAAGGAGAAATATTGCATAAAGAAAATATACAATTTTGAATACTATTCAAAAACAAGAATATATTGATAAAAAGAAGAAAAACAAACCAACATCCCAAAGGAACAGTGAGTTTTATGAATTTGCATTTCATTTCATGTCTTAATTAGCTTTTAAATTTACAATTAGGCCTTCATTAAGTGATACCGCGGGAGATTTTGTTTTTTAGTTTTTCATTCAACAATTTTTTTGCATGTTAATTAGGTTTCTCTTTTATTTATAAAAGGGATTAGGCTTCTCTTTTTGTGTACATTTGCTGATAATAATGCTCTAAAGTTTGGTGAATGAATTCTCAAAATGTTAAGTTTATATTGATCTATATGTGTTGCTTTATGTTGAGCATTGATGTCTTGATTGTATTATTTTTTACTTATTTTTTATAATATTTTTTTCATTATCTTAAATTTTTCACTTCATGATTCTATTTCTAAAATACACTAATTATAAGAAGTGTCTGATTGTATTTATCGTGGTGCTTTGAGATTTGAATATGAGTCATCTATATTTTATTGTGATATATGAGAAATTAGTCTACACCAAACTTCCTATAGATATAGAAAATTCTCTAGAACTATATGAATTAGTAAAAAGACATGATTCATGGTTGTGTTGTGATAAAAATCCTAAAAATTCATGCATGTCCAAAGAAAAATGTAAATATCACTCTCACGAACATATTGTGAAATCACCCTTCACGACAAAGATGAATATCTCGTTTACAAAAGAAAAAAAAACAGGCATTGATGTTAATGTACGTAATACACAACTCGACAATCAATGAATAGTACCATGCAATTCATATCTTTTATTTAGATGTAATTATCATATCAATGTCGAGATATGTTCCAAAGTGCAAGTTGTGAAGTACTTGTACAAATATATCTACAAAAGATCATGACCGAGTTACAATTAACATGACCCAAAAACATAATAAAGATACAATTGATGAAATAAAATAATTCTAACATGTTCGATGACCCTCTACTCAAGAAGCAATGTGGAGAATTTTTTAATTCAATTTATATGAAATATCTTCACCAGTTATCAACTTGCAATTACATCTATCCAACCAATAAAGTGTAACTTATTGGGCAAATCAATATTTAGAAAATGTTTTGACATGGGACCATACTTGAGTATTGCAATGTGTAGTATAAGTGAATAAGATTACATATGATATAAACAAAGAAAATGTTGGAAAGCCAAGAAACAAATGAGAAAATTTTTGTTTTTTTAAATTAGTTTTTTTTTTTCACATTTATATAATATTAAACTTCTTTTTAAAAAAAAATTGCAGCATGAACAACATATTTCTATGTTTTATTATAATTTTTTAATATCTGCATAGTAGTGATTATAATATCAATTACTATTTTTACAAAAGGTATATCCATATTATGTAATAATATTTTGTTTCATTTTCTTAAACAATAACAACAACAAAATTTATCCTTCACGTGCAACGCACGTGCTCTTTACTAATATATATATATATATATGGCGAAAATGTGCAGTAGGTATATCTTAAATGTTCATGACTGATGTGTAAAGATTGTATCGTTTTAAATATTGTGATTTAAAATTAATGATATTATTGATTTTTGACACATCAGTAGTAGAATATTAATATGTGTTCACAATGGATAGAGTAGCAGTTATGTATATAATGGAATTATAACTAAAATCAGTTTGGATTTTCTATCACATTTGGTGTTTCATCTCATGTTTAAATAATACACGTTATTTGAAAATAAAATTGGATCTCTGAAACAACTTTTAAATAGAAACGGATAAAAGTTGAAACGGATGGAGTATTACATTCTCTTTAAGTGTCAGGAAAAAAAAAGTGACATTTTAGCATCAAAAAGAAGGAAAATTATGACACAAAATAAATTCATTTAAAAAACTCAAGTGTAGATAAATTGTCACTAAATTTTCAAAATTGTCCATATTTATTTTTCTTAAACTAAAAGCTTCAGTATTTTAAAAGTTTTGTGAATAAAAAAAATGTTCAAACTTACATAATATTTAAACATAAATTAATGATAAAAAAATCATTTCAGAGACTCCCATAGTCTATTTTTAAATTAAAACAAGACTTATTGTTGGAGTGCACAAATTATATTTCAATTTTATGGATGAAAGAAAGAGTAATTCATTTGTTGAATTGCATACATAATAGTCAAAACATGGTTACATACAAATAATTTTCTCATACGACAAAAAGATGGTCAACACACTAGAAACAGTATAACCCACATGGGGTTGACTTTCCAGAAGGGCCAGATGGCAGAAGGTGAGTGGTGAAGATTTCGGACTGAGTGTGTGCATCACATCTAAGCTGTACCCATCATTATGATGACTACAACCAATTTGAACTGATTCTTTGTTGGAATATTTCTTTGAGGAAAAGTGGGCCAAAATTGAGTGGATGGAGGGTTGTCTCGGTTGGCTCACGTACACCACTTTCTTTTTATCAGGCAGAAATGAAAAAAAATCTCCTCCATTGTGGGCCCCTCAATATGAAGTGATGTAAATCGAAGGATATAATTATGTAGTAGACATCTGTGGGAAAAAATCAATTAAACAAATTCAGAAACAAACTGGCTTCCACAATATCTGAATGAAATTTATTCCACAACGAGTTTGAAAGATTTCTCCCCACATCATCACATACCTTATCAATTCGACTATATTCTGGGACAACGTACACTACTCTCATTCTAATATATCAACACCTAATAAGGATTTAGGTGCCTACTTAGGATGACAAAAACTTTAAAATGACACTTAATTATGATCAGATGAAATCACTCCGATCCACCTTATTATTGAAATATCACTCCATCCAAAAAAACTATTTTCAAATTATAGAGACGTGAATTTTTAGACAGAAGTAACTAGTTATTGTTTAGAATTTATGAAAGTTGGGCCATGTTTGAAATCTGGAAAAAGGTTCTGGTCAACTTTTAATTAAGTATAAGGTGCCCATTCATTTCTTTTGGCCTTCATAAAGAATTTGATTAAGTTCTGTAGTTTATTGTATCATTTATCTGATCTTATGAATCAACTCAAGTTGAATTCATTTAATAAATAAATCAAATCGCACAGGAGTTGGTTAATTTGTTTGATAAATATATAAAGTCAAACATATCCAGGTCATGATGATTGTCTTGAGAAAATTTTAAAGAAATCAAATTAGATTTTTCTACGAGATTTGATGTGACTTGATTTTTTTAGTTTTTTTAAGCTCTAAAAGCATTTTTAATCTAAAATGATTAAATTGATGTATATTTAGCGAATATATAATATTACTACTTTTCGATTGGAAGTTGTGTATGTGTTAATTTATACACTCTCAATATAAATAAAATATGTTTTAACTAATTTTTCAATTAGAAGTTGTATATGCTTTTTTATACTCTCAATATGAAGGAGGTATGATTTGATTAACTTTTCAATTGATTTAACAAAATTATGGTTTGTAATTCAAATTTCATGTTTTAATTTTGAATATTGATCAAATGCTTCATTAAACTCATTTATATAAACTCTTTTATATTTCTAAATTCATTGTCTTTAATCTTTTGTGAAATGAAACATGTATGATAAACTTAAATATATCATAAGAATTTATAAGTATACATGAAAAATTTGTACGTATTTATAATTAAATTTCTATATATAATGATGATTATATAAATCTAAATTTATATTTTCAATATTTTTAACATATTAAAATATTTTTAAAATCAGAATTATTAATTAATCTTTTTTAGGAAATTATAACTATACGATTATTAAGTAGCTATACGATTTTCTGATAACTTTTTTCAACAATATAATACATCATATTCTTTAGTATAATAAATACAATACATGAATTATATGATATTTACATTGGGTTTTTTTTTCTTCACTTTTTCATATATAATAATTTTATTTATTATTGATATTCAAAAGATTTAAAAGATAAAATGAAAAACAGTGTATTCTAAAAAGTCCTAGATTTTTTTAAAAAAATATATCATTTTAATTTCAAAATAATTTTTTTGTTAAATTTTATATTGTAGTTTTATTAAGATGTGTTTTATTTAGGATTAAAATAAAATAAAAAAACTAAAAAAAAATCGACCCAAGTGTGGTCCTTTTAAAACTTTCCAACATCTCACTTTCTTTTTATTTGATTGTAGCCCAAGTCCAAGAGCTTGTTCAAATAGAGTTTGAATCAAATCAATATTAAAAAATTGATTTGAGACTTTTATCTAATTTTTTGAGGGGTTGTTTGGTATATATTTCATGTGTTTTGATTTTTTTTTTTAAATAGACATCAAATTCAATTTTTGTTGGAAAAGTGATTAAGATGTTTAGGTTGTAAATTGAAAAACTCGTGGATTTTAGGATATTGTGATTGGAGGGAAAAATTAAATGTAAAATGCAAGTAAAAAAAGGTTTCGTTAATGATATATGCATATACTTAGATTGCATGGGTCATTTATTATGACAAATCCACTGATTTTAAACATTTTTTTATCGTGGCTAAATGCATGTACTTTATATGCATAACCATATAATTAAGTGCAAAGTGTTTTCTTATTTCAGGTCTTCTGCCATTATATTATGCTTTGGATCTATTCAATATAATTTGTTTGACATTTAAATTAAATTATAGTTAACTTTAACTTATTGAAAGTCAGCGTAACAAGGTCAACGTGTTTTAGTTTTTGAATTGGATCACATGAAACCACATATATAACTAATTAATGTATTTGTTTTACAAGATTAAGCTGCCAGATCTGCTTGTAAACAGTCTTCTTTTTTGAAGTTTTTTGGGCCACAAATAACCAGGTCTAACTCATTTTATTACTAGTTTGACTCTCCAATCTCATTCAGGAATAAGGATGTTCAATTAATTAAAGTTTACTTTCAAATTTGCTTTTTTAGGATTAGTACTAGGTCACTTTGAGATATGGATGTAACAAAGTCGAGTCTTGAGTATTGTGCTGTGAGACTCGAACTCCATTCTAAAACTCAAAATTCAAAATAAGCTCGAATTTGATAAGCTTGAGTTCAACTCGACTCGATATATACCTTGGGAAATATTCAAAATAAGAATTTAAATTCTTAAAACAAAATTAACGATGGAAATTCTAATTTAAATTTAAAAATGATTAATTAAGGACAAAATTGTAAATTTAACTCATGCTCGATTAGGCTCGCAAGCTTGTCGAGTTGAATGTCAATATGCTCGGGCTCGAGATCAAAAAGTTACTCTAATAACTTGAGCTCGATTAGATCATTATCATTTGAATTTATTATATTTTCTAAATAAGTTTGAATATATAAGTAATTTAATTTTTGCATCTTGATTTTGTCTCATAGACTATGATTTTCTTTAGGGTTAATATAATACAATATGTAGTTATCAATTTGGTGTCCAAAAAAATTCCAATTGCTACCAATATTTTACACAGTTTTTAGATTGCTACCCGATAGATGCTCTACAACTCATCTAAGCAAGTCTAACCAACTATTTGCATGCCAATCATATCCTATAGATCATCCAAGTCAAATTCATCCAAAGATCCATCTCATTAATCTAAAAAATATTCAATTTTTTAATCCATTGACAGAAACCTTTTTTATGTCGATTTCGATTGAAAGTCTGCAAATTTTATGTTATTCTCTTTAGTCTTTTCCCGATAGTGTAGGAGTCGAATAATAAATAGTCCAAACAAGATTAATTTCTGTAAAGGTTTATGGGCCTGTTTTCTGGACTATGTATATATGTTCAGGCTAACTGGGCTTTTGCCAAAGAGTATAGATAATATTAATATAACTGAGCCCATTTCAGGAATAAGAAGAAATTCCAAGGAAATATTGAGCTCAAACAAAACACACACACACAAAAAAAATAAAAATATATAAATAAATAAACGCTTTTATTTTGAATTATTAAAATTTTTTAGTACCTTTCATTTTGAAAAGAGAAATATCCAGCTAAAAAATTTCTTACTCCAATATATTTGACTTAATTTTTATAAATTTAACAATTTTTTAAAAAGAAAATAGGAAAATTGTCAAGTACACTTTTCTTTTTTTAAATAAATTTTATTTGATCAATGGTAATTAATTAAAATTTCTAAATTAAATAATTTATCTCCTTTATATGTTTCAATTAATCTAGGTCATTTGGCCCATATAGACACCATAAATAATCTTGCAAGGATATTGTTCATTTTGAGGTTAAACACTCCATTTCTGCTTACTAGCTATATATAAGTTGAGTTTTTTTTTTTTTTTTTTATTCTGATTGATTTTTGGCATAATGAAAATTACATCAATAGCTTATATTTCTTCATACAAGTCTGTTATCGTACCCACTGTAGTCATATATTAATGTGTTTGTCGTTAATGTGTCATAAATTCAACACAATCATTAATTTTAAAGTAAAATATTTATAAAGATAAGATATTTACATGTCAAAAATAAGAATATTAAAACATGTTTAGAATGAGTAGGGAAATATTATTTTTTATCTCCATATTATTGATTGAATAGAATTTATGATAGACAATAACCATGGGTTTTATATATATATATATATATATATATATATATATATATATATATATATATATATAGGTATTGCATATAATTTATATTTTATGCAAGGATTCATTTTGTAGAAAGTTTTGACAGTATGAAGTAATTGTAAGTCAGTACAACATTTATTTTCTACTTATATAATATCAATATAAGATTAGATAAATAAAATTGTGTAACTGTTGCATGGATCTTAGAACCATTCATCTGGATTGACCTGATATTTTATAAGCATCCACGCGCCTCCACGCATCTGGGTAGGTGCGCCCAAATCCACCCAAACTCGCTTTCAAGTGTTGTACACTTATGTTATGTTAGTTATATTAGTCATACATTTATGTTATATTAGTCATACATTTCAGTTTTTCAGCTATATCTTAACATTTTTTTAAACAACCATTAATGTTTTTCATACTTTTTTGTTATGTTAGTTATATCTTTTACTTATGTTAGTTATACATTCTAGTTATGTTAGTTGTATCTTTACATATTATATAAAGGCATGAGTAATACTAAATAAAGGTATATATATACAAATTGTGCCGAAATTAGGGTTTTTTTTAAAGTTAAAGTATTAGATAAAAGTATGATATTTGTACATAAAAGTAGGACTAATATGACACAAATATATGACTAATGTAATATAAAGGTTAGGATAAAAAAAAATGCACGAATCCGGATCGAATCCAACCTAACCCAAACCTAATGTATGGATCTACACCAATTGCACAGAAAACTTAGTCATTAGATTATTTAAATTTTTGTATTGAAAATTCCAATCACGCTATTATTTAAGAGCTCGATTCTAATTTTTGTTTTGAAAAAAATCCAAAATTAACTATCAATGTCTGTCGAAGATATTATATCCAAAAAGCATCTCCCCAATTAAAACTACCAAACATAACATAAACTTCTCAAATTTGAGTGAAATATCAAAATTAAAATTAAAAAAGAAAAAAAGAAAAAAAGTGAATATGCATTACTTCTAAAGATTCATAATGAAGCTTAAACTTCGAATTTCGTGAGGATAGCAAGTCTTCAGAAGTGGGCACCGTCCATGTTTTTCCTTCATTTATATGCATCGAACGTTATAGTAAATCTCGAAAAGGTGTCATATCTTATCTCTTTGTAATAAATTTTCTAGTGTAATTAAATACTACCATTCATCTCAAAATAATTATCATTTTAATATTTGAGATTTATTCTAAAATATTTATTATTATAAAAATTCAAAAAATATTTTTCTAATTCTTTCAAAATTACTCTCATTTATTTTTTTTCATTAAATGATTTATTATTTTAAAATGAGTATTGATTAGATTTAAATATGAATAGATCAGTCATTTTAGACGTCTTTAATTTGTGTAAAAATATTAAATTAATGATAATTATTTTGAGACTGACGGAGTAAACGATATATTAGAAAATAAAAGAAGTTAGTGTTTCATTTAATATTATATTGTATTACGAGTTTATTTATTTTTTATGTACAAATGGGGTAGGAGGACTCAACCAAGAGATCTATCTTAGAGTGAGAGATGTATTTAGCATTAAGCTAAACCTATTAGTACTGTATTAACTATGTACAGAGAGTATTTAAAACATGCATACACCAAAATCCATCGATATTATTACTCATTACTTGTGCTTCATTTATACACCATCTCATATTCATTTATCTATTACATCAATGGATTAAAAATTATAATTATTACTATATAAAATATTAAAGTACTAGATTATTTTCAATAGTAGTTATATTTTAAAAAGGGAAGGTTGAAATAATTTAATTATAAAATATGTATTTATTACAGGTAGTTTGTATACGAATTGAAAATTGAATAAACATGACAATTTGTAATTTCATAACTAAATATTCAGACAATAAAATTTGCAACTAAAGAGAAGAAAAACAAAAGGAATCATTTGAACCAGAAACCGGCCAAACAAATATAAAATGGGTGGACCTCAGTTTAGTGAATAATGAGGGACTGTTAATTGGATGTTGAACTAAAAAATAGATCCTCAAGTTAAAAAAAGGATATCTTGACCAATTTGCAATAATCAAGTTTATTGATATTTTTGGTATAGTAGATGCCATCACATATACAATCATACTCAATCCAAATCTTAATAGCTACATGGATAAAACTTTATTTT
This sequence comes from Scutellaria minor, assembly GCA_954870855.1. NCBI lineage: Eukaryota > Viridiplantae > Streptophyta > Magnoliopsida > Lamiales > Lamiaceae > Scutellaria > Scutellaria minor. The sequence goes on from OX940729.1 coordinate 12,038,027, forward strand.
AAAATTTCGAACAAAAAAAGAGTTAAAAAAAAATTATTAACAAATAATAATAAATGTTGCATCCTAAATGGCAAAAGTGGAGTAGCCGAAAGCATCACTAATTTACGTTTTGACCCATGATTTTGAATTTAAAGGAAGAAATTATTCTTTTATAGAATAATACATTATTGGTAATATCATTAGGTACACCCACAAAATCAACTCATTAAGGCACACCTCACGATTTATATAATCATAATTTAAGAGGTTGAAATTATGATCCTCAAATTATTTAGAAGTCGGTTTGGAACTGATTTATTAAAAAATAATTTGAAAAAGAAAAATGGTTCAAATGCACAAAAAGACCCTGTGTCAGTCAAAAATGGGGTTATTGTCGGAGAAAAGGTAAAAAATAACATCTTATTAATATTACCGTGTGGGTGCTCCAAGAAATTCATCCAGTAAAAAATTCTCATATTTTTTATGTTGCTGCAAGAAATTCATCCAGTAAAAAATTCTCATTTTTTTAATGTTTGGATTAATATACTTGGAATTCATATTATTCACTTTTAATAATGTTATTTCTTGAATATGATAAATATAAAATTTAAATTCCAAAAAACATTATAACTTTGAGCATATATTAACCAAAAACAAATACAACTTTTAACCTCCTTGCTGAAAGAGGAGATGATATGAACTTTTCTAACTTGAACTTCCCCCCACACACACACATATTATAATATATCAAAGACTTTACCAAATCGAATAATACATTTGAATAATTGATTGCAGGGGTGGATTAAAAATTTTATTCCAAAAGGAATTAGCCAAAAAAAATTCACATACATAGAGGAAATTATGAAATAATAATTATTTTTTTACGATATAATTAAGGTTTCGGAGTGAGGTATACTCTTGTAATTTAATAATATAAATGAAAATATAAAAACAATATATAAAAAAATAATAATAACATTTCAAAAGTCGAAAACGACGATCGCACACGTGCCCCTAAATCCATCCTTTTTTGAGTGGTTACAAACAAAAGGTGTACAAGATTTACAATAATTTCAACTGTGTAATTTTTCCAAGTCTAAGATGTAGAACATATATGTGCACATAGGAAAAACTAAGGAAATTATGTGGATAGGAGCATCTACTCTTTACTAATGTAATTATAATAATCAAAGTTGAAAGGTTAAAAAAAGTCCATTTTTCAATAACCTATTGATTATTGGTGCTACTTTTCACTTGGCTATATTATTATTCATGTACTGTTTCCCTATATATAGCGAATCCTTTTGACTTGATTTTTCATGAATATTTGAAATAAATAGTACTAAACAGTATATTATATATCTATTTTATAATATTTCTGATATGGTAGCATAGCAAATTAGAAATATTTTTATTGACCCGTATATATTAAAAAAGAACTTATGTGCATCCGTGCTCCCAACCCACCCACCCATAATATATATATATATATATATATATATATATATATTTATTTATTTATTTATTTATTTATTTATTTTGCCCTAATTTTCAGCCATCTTCTTCCTTCCCATCTTCATAGCCGCGCACCTTGTTCTTCTCTCATTTTTCGCATCTTCTTAAATGCAAAGTAAAGATGAAGCTTAGGAATTGTTTATCATTTCTTCATCTTCTTCTCCTCGATGGCTCCATCTCTTCTTCGCATTGTTTTTCTCTCATCTTCTTCTTTATTTATGTTTATGATTTCTTTTTCCTCTTTATTTTCCAACTTCGTTGATTTAGATTCTATTACAATATTTTAAAACATTGAAAATCAATTATTACCATCATATAAGATTAACTGCAAAAAAATTCGAGGAAGAAGATGATGAAAAATAGCATTTGAAATTTTATGATTTTAAATTTGAACTCTACAGTATGTTGATATCTTTTGAATATATGATTAATACCTTTAAGTTATATGAGTAATACCTTAAGTTATATGAGTAATATTTGATACCTTAAATTCCAATAACTTAATTTGATGTGATATCCAATTCAATGTTGGTGGAATTGGGTTCATTCTCCAAATACTTTGGCTACTGGTCTATTGTTTGGATTAGTTTGGTTAGCTAGACTAGCTACATAATATGAAAATATGAATTTATTTGTAGAAAATTTGAGGAAAAAGATTTAAGATTTAAACTTACATTCTACAGTACATTGATACTTTAAGAGTATATAACTAATACATTAAAGATGCATATGTAATACTTTATACTATAGCATTAATACCTTAAAGGTAAATATGTAATACCTTAAATGTGAGCATATGTAATATCTTATACTATAAGCATTAATACTTTAAATATAAATATGTAATACCTTATATTATAAGCATTAATACCTTAAAGGTAAATATGTGATTTCTTAAATATGTGCATATGTAATATCTTATACTATAATAGAGTTTATGATTTTTTTTTACCCTGTAACTTAAGGGATCTGGTAATTTAGGACATTAATTTTTCAGACCGGCAATTTAGGACAATTAAGTTATCGGGTCTGGCCCATTTTTCCTAATTTCAGCCCGAATTGCTTATTTGGGCTGAAATCGCACCTGAGGTCCCTAATTTGGGTTCTTTGGGTTATTTTCGCTGATGTGGCATCCAATTATCCTTTGTGGCATTTCGAATTAAAAAAAACCTCTCCACATGGATAAAAAAATGGGTGTAAGAGCATCTCCAACTCTGGTGGCAAATATGTCGCTAAAAAACCAATTTGCTACTAAATTTACCACCAAATAATAAAATCATTTCCAACCATTAAACTCAAATTTTAACTCAATGAGAATGTTCTCTTAGAATATTCTTAATTTTTATCTTTTGAATTTTCTATTTTATCAAATGATTGTTTTATAAGTTAATAAAAAAAATTAGAAATGTTGATTTCAATGATATAAAAAATTCTTGTAATAAAATTAAAGTGATATAAAATACAAAAATTATATTATAAAATTCATCATAAATACATATTAAAACTATAGAAAATTACATAGTAATACAACACAATGCAATACTTAATTAGAAAGATATAAATTACATAATGATTTTCATTAATGTTTCAAATGAGCATATTCTTTCCAAAGATGTTCGATCAATGCATTTCAAAGTTCGAAATGAGCATCTGCATCTCCAATTTTTTTATGCCGATGAAGAAAATCTTGTAATTTAGAATTTTCATTATTGTCATTTCTATCTCTAGAATTGTCACTTCTCTCACTTCTACAATCGGAGCACTGAGATCTGGTTCATCCTCGATTATCATATTATGCATTATAATGCATGCATTCATTATGTCTTTCAGATCATTTGTCATCCAAAAACGAGCAAGATTCGTGACAATTGCAAATCGACTCTAGAGAACTCCAAATGCACATTCCACATCTTTTCTACAAGCTTCTTACATGCTAGCAAAAAAATTTCTTTTTGGACCACATGGATCACGAATGGTTTGCACAAAAGTTGACCATTTGGGGTATATAGCATCTGCAAAATAATACTCCATGTTGCATTCGTTTTCTTGGATAACATAATGTACAAGAAAAATAATACCTCGAGTAAGATTAGAGAAAAGATGAGACTTCGCCAACACATTGATATCATTATTAGATCCCCACATACCAAAATATGCATGTCATATCCAAAGATCATAATCAGCAACAACTTCAAGAATGATGGTTGGAGAACCACTACGACCTGCATATAGTCCAGTCCATGTTGTAGGATAATTTTTCTATGTCCATGCATACAATCAAGGTTGTCTAACATTCTCGGAAACCAACGTTGCCACCTATAAGAAGCAACCTAGCAACATCATCGGCAGTCGGCAATCTTAAATATTTCTCCGAGAAATCTCCACAATAGCACAATAAAATCATTTTACACATTCAATTGCAGTAGACTCTCCAATTTGTATGTATTCATCAGTTCCATCTACTGCAGCCATATATGCTAGACCTTGAAACGATGTTGTTACCTTGAAGTGTAGACAAACCAAGTCTACCAACCACATCTCTTCTTTGTACAAAATAATGATCATGCATGATTTTTAACAGCATCAACAATTCAAAGAAATAAACTTTGAGACATGCGGAACCGTTAACAAAACATTGATTCATTGTATGTTAGATTTTTAGAAAAATAATCATTGAAAAGATTATGATCTGCGGTTCCTCCATCACAATGTACTACTTTATGTCCAATAATTGGGTCTCCATGAGTAGGCTCGACATTTGAATTTGTTAGCCACTCACAAAAGAGAGTATGATTGGACATTACTGCTTGATAAAGATTTTGATTTTGTTGATGAAAATCGAGTATCATGTGTTCATACTTATCATCATCAAAAGAGGAAGATATATAAAAAGAGCTTGTGAAATTTGAATTCATCATTTGAAAATTTAAGTGAGGAAAATTTGTAATCTTTGAATAAGAAATAACAAAGTTGAAAGATAAGAGCTAGTGAGGAAATGAGATGAGGAATGATTGCAAAGAATGCTCATTATATAATTGTCCAAAAAAGCACAATCCATGGGCATGCATCCGTAGCCGTTGACAATCATTTTGATATTTTAATCTCAACCATTCATGTTGTCTGGAAAGTGGTGAGAGTGTAGAAAAGCACAATCCATGTGCATTCATTCGTAACCGTAATAACTATTTTGATCTTTTAATCTCAATCGTTCATATTGTTTGGAAAGTGGTGAGAGTGTAGAAATGTCACGCCCCGTTTTCTTTCATAAAAATATCAGAGTTTTCCTCATGGGCGTAAAGAAAGAAATAGAAAGAGACATTTTTCATAAATAGAAGAAGTAGTAGGAGACGACAGAAGAATGAGGTAGGAGACAATGTGAAACATTCACATATCAACAATCGGTTTTAACCGATAATCTCAACATTCGCAGCGAAAAATATCATCAGGATCCAACATCCGAAACAAATACATAATTATTACAAAATGTGAATTAATTAAAACATTGTTTGAAAATGTTTGTGTGACGTCATCCTAAAAATACAAGCTCAGACATAACACCACCTCTCTCAATCTAGGGTTCATCATGCTCATCATCTCCTGTAATGTGAATTACAGAATAGGGGTGAGTACGTGGAATACACTCGTGGGGATGAAATCCGCCTCTTATAACAGTCAACAGATATAAAATATCGAAAATGTAACATTCAGTCACGTTGTCACAACACATAAAATGCAAGGCACGTATCTCGTAACCCATCCATGGGGTGCGGGAATTTCCCGTCTTATCCCCTAAAACGGTCTCAATACCGCTAGCGCATTTACAGGACCGTCAGATCTTTTAGGTGGTAGAAGAGATAAGAGATAGTTTTTTTACGGTCCATAAGACCCTCCGAACATGCAATGTGAATTGAAGTCCTTTCACAGTATATCATGAACACATAATCATAGCATATAATCATAACATTTAGTATTCCTCATTCATGCTTCATAATAGGGAAAACTGTAAACGGATAAAGAGATAGAAATTACCCCCACCTTGTTCGGTGGTTTTCGCGTGAGTAGCAAGTACCAAAGATTGGATATCTCAAGGCTCAATCCAACAAGTAGCCTACACAAGTACAATGTTTCTTAGATCCTTAATAAATATAATTAAAGTTATAAATGATTCTGGAGGAAGAATGATCGTTATAGACGCAACGGATCGAGAGATCTAAAGATTGGGATTGAAGAAATAAGAGTGGATGTTCAGTCTATATGGCTGAGATGATAGAGGATGAAATTTGGGTCACGACGGAAAAAGAATGAGCTCATTCGGAGTTGAAATGAGCTCAAACGGAGCATTTTAAGTTTAGGGGTATTTTGGTAATTTTGGTCAAAGGGTTGACTTTGATCGGGCCCACGAACCCCGGTCAATGACATCTCATCGGCAACGACTCGATGATGACGTACGACGGAAAAAATGAGACTCGAATCGAAAACACGATGTCGCGTACGCACCCGTCACCCAACGGGGCGCGCGTGCATGCGCGCATACCCGGCATCGAGTGGATTTTCTCGGCAGCCTCGGCAGCTTCGCGCGTGCGGCACCAGGCGCCCTAGGCAGTGGCCGATATTTCTCGGCAGCCTCGGTGCCCAACGTGCCCAGCGCTCCCGGCATCGGCCCTGTTCGCCTGCTGCACTTCCCGGCGCCACCCGTTGCGGCGACGCCGCCCAGCACCACCGCCACCTTGTCCGCCGGCTACCACCTCCGGCCATCCCTCGCCGAAATCCAGCCGTGAACAGTGCCCAGAATCAGCCCCAAACACACCTAAACACACATACATGCCAAAACAAACCCTACCCTTCCCAACTCCGGTCGGTGACTTCCAGTCGCTGGCAACCCTCCCCGGACCACCTAGAACACTGGCCGGTGACTTCCCAGTCACCGGCAACCCTCCAAACCCGGCCACAAACACAGCCACACATATATACACACACGCATGCTTGCTACAGCTATGGCCGGCGACTTCCAGTCGCCGGTGACCACCCTACCAACCTTACCGGCGCATCACCAGCGCCGGCCCATCAGCAGCTCACGGCGGCGCCACCAGCGCCGCCCCCAACAGCCAACACACACACACATGAACATACACTCACACACGTATATGCGCACACACACTCCGATCAGCCCCGGCGCCGCCACCCCTCCGACAACTCCCCCGTACCACTAGCAGTTTCTCCGACGACCGCTCCGGCGAGAGGAGGGAGAAAACATGAAGAGAGAGAAAAGGTGGTGAAAGCTAGGGTTTAGGGTTTGGAGAGCCTTTTTCGCCGTTTTCTGGCGACCGAAAAATCAGAATTGAAATCCGAGACCTATCCTAAATTCGTCTCGTCGAGACCTACGTTGTGTGCGAAAATCAGCCGAAACCGACAGCTTTGAAATTTTCCGGCCACCGGCGGCGGCGCGCCGGAGGCAGAAATCATAAAAGAGAGAGAGACTTACAAGTTTTCGTCGCTTTTAGCTCATTCGGAAAAACGGTGATTTTCGAATTGAAAACACCCCTATTTATAGAAATCCCGGAAAACACTATTCACATAAAGATCTAAAGTTACTGTTCACGGGGTCAAAAGTCCAAGTTACTATTCACGTAAAAATCTTCGTTACTATTCACCGTAATATCTTTCGATTTTCCGAAACTTCATGTTTTGCCCTTTTCGTCGTTATTTGAGCTACGGGTCTCCAATTGACATCTAGTTCGTTTCTATCTTCTCGTTTTTCCATTACGCATCTAATGGTATAAAAATATTTTATGTTCCATGTCCAAGAAAATTATCAATCTAATTCATGCATTAAACACGTATCTGAAACACATGTAATTAAATTAAACAGTTAAAATATACACACATAATTATTAAATCATGAGTTTAAATATTTAATTAATAAATTATGCTTCATTTTTGGTCCGGGGTGCTACAAGAAAAGCACAATCCATGTGCATTCATTCGTAGCCATTGATAACTATTTTGATATTTTAATCTCAACTGTTCATGTGGTCTGGAAAGTGGTGAGAGTGTAGAAAAGCATAATCCATATGCATTCATTCGTAGTTGTTGATAACTATTTTGATCTTTTAATCTCAACCATTCATGTTTTCACAATCCATTTTATAAGATACCCCTTCATTTCAACACAATTGACTCACTTGAAATAACTCTCTCATTTGAATTCATTAGTTTTTCATTTATTTTTTCTAGCTTATCAAATCTACAATGGTCTTTCGAAAAGCTTCTTATTCTATTGATGAAGATATATATCTTTGTGGTATGTTTGTTGATATCTCTCAAGATCCAATTGTAGGATCAAATCAATCTGGAAATATGTTTTGGTCATGTATAGAAACCAACTACAATTTTACTCTATCAAACACTATCACTGAAACTCGAAATGCAAAGTCATTGTGTGATCGTGTGTTTGTTATCAAAAGTGCAGTCTCAAAGTTGAATGGATGTCTGACGCAAATTAAAATCTTGAATCCAAGTGGTTATTCAAAAGAAGATATTGTAAGTTGATGTTCTTGCTTTATTTATTTATGTAAAATCCATAAGAAGAACATTCAATACTAACTTTCACATTATAAATTATGCAGGTGCATAAAGCAAAGAGCTTACAGATGGAAGATCCAAAATATAAGAAGGGATTTAAGTTTGATCATGTGTTCAGTACTATGAAAACTTTTGTGGATTCAGGAAATACAAGTCAAAGACGCAACAATAATTGGGATTCATGCATCGGTGTCTGACTCTCATATTCTATCTTCTTCAGGAATTAATAGCTTTATTCAATATTAACTTAAGTGATGATGGTTGTCCATCATCACAAATGCAACCAAAGGAAGTGAAAAAAGTCAAACTAAAACGGAAAAAAGGAGAAAATATGTCTTGTGCTATAAAATCTATAGAAGAAACATATAAAAAGATCTCAGATTTAATAGCAGAATCAAACACAAATCAACAAAGAACCATAAAAAGGCTTGAACAAAGAATCATTTATAAAATAATGTCCAAGAATTTGAAGGATATTTCTAATCCGGTAGACGTGAATGGTTTTGGAATGAGCAACTCAAAATTAAGCGAGAAAGTTCTCATCGATCTCAACATGAAGATTCCTCCAACACTTTTGGGCAATATTTTCATAATATTTGAGGGTTTGGAAGTGGTCTACTGGACTACTAAAAATCATATTACTATTGTCTTAATTGTATTTCATTTATGTTTATGTATTGTAGTACATTAGCATGCTTCTTGTGTTTTCTTATTTAGTATAAATTTAGCATGTAGTAATGTTTGTGTTGTATTCAATTTCTTTGTATTATGTCATTTTAATTTTTAATGATATCTTATTATATTTCTATTAGTTACAATTTGTGTTCGTATTAATAAAATTAGTATTTTTCCCGTTCATTGCACGAATTGTTTTTTAGTTAAATTATAAAAAAATATTATCCTAAGAGATTAATGTTTTAATTTTGATATTAAAAAAAGAAATCAACATAAATAAAAATATTTAAAAAAGTCTATACCAATTACTAAATTTTAATAATTACAAATATTTAAAAGCTTCTTCATATACAACATTGATTTGATATTTATTAATTTTCTAATTTAAAATTTTATTTTAGTATAATTTTTATTTCGTATTTATGATTTTACTAATATAGGAAACACCATTTTAGTGAACTACTATAAATTAATACAAAAATACTTAAATGCACCAAAAAATTAAAAATCATAAAATTAATTTGAAAATATGATTGTTTTTTTAAAATATTGTCACCCACCCCACCAAAATTATGAATATCAAATAAAAATGATAATTAAATTTAAATGAAGAAATCATTTAATTTGAAAAAAAATGATTTTTTAACTCTCACACCTCCATCAAAATTACAAATATTAAATAAAAATGATAATAAACAAAACAAAAAAAAGTGATAAATTTAATACATCATATATTAAAAATGAAATTTAAATATCTAATTTGAAATAATTATTTAAATATTAATTTTGTTAGCTAGCACATTTAAATCAACTACTAAAGCTGTAGTGCCTCGGACCAAATATAAACCATAATTGGTTAATTAAATAATTAAACCCGTAATAAAAATATTTTATGTGCGTTTCAAGTATACGCTAAGGTACGATTTAGATCGATGAAAATCCTAGGTGTGGAACGTAAAATATTTTAATTCCATGAGATGCGCAATGGAAAAACGAGAAAATATAATCAAACTAGAGGTCAATCGGAGACCCGTAGCTCAAATGGCGAAGAAAAGAGCCGGATACGAAGGTTCGGTAAAACGGAAGGGGTAGAATCCGAATGAACGGTAAAACGGAAAATAATATTTTAATGAATGGTAAATTAATTTTACTAGGTAAATAGTAACTTTGAAAATCTATAAATAGGGGCTCAGTCAATTCAAAAAATTTCATTTCAAACCGACGACGAAAGCGACGCGAACAAGTAAGTATTTCTCTCTCCTCTCTTTCTTTATTTTTTTTCGCTGGAAAAGTCGCCGGAGAGCCGCTGGAAAAGTCACCGGAGCTGCTGCCGCCGTCGCCGCTGCCGTCGTCGGAGCCGCCGCCAACGGTAGTGGTACTAGTGGTGGTGGTGCGCCGGGTGCCGGGTGTGCGATGGTGTGCAAGCGTCGGGTGCCGGTGTGTGCGTCGGGGACGAAACATGCGTATCGGGGTGTGCATCGGGGGGCCGGGTGCGCGCGCGGGCGCCGGGCGAGCGTCGGGCGACGGGAGACGGGCTGCCAAGTTTTCTCGACCGGGCGTCGGGTGCCGGGAGCGCACGGGTGCGCGCCGGGCGTCGGGGGGCCAGCTACCGAGTTTTCTCGACCGGGTGCCGAGCACCGGGGTGAGCTGCCGAGTTTTCTCGGCCAGCTGTCGAGCGCCGGGAGGGGCTGCCGAGTTTTCTCGGCCAGGTGCCCAGGGCCGCCGGGTTTTTCACCCGACGCCGAGTGTCCGCGTGCCTCGACGCACGCGACGCCGTGTTTTCTCGGCCGGGTGTGCAAGCGTCGGGTGCCGGTGTGTGCGTCGGGGACGGAACATGCGTATCGGGGTGTGCATCGGGGGGCCGGGTGCACGCGCGGGCGTCGGGCGAGCGTCAGGCGACGGGAGACGGGCTGCCAAGTTTTCTCGACCGGGCGTCGGGTGCCGGGAGCGCACGGGTGCGCGCCGGGCGTCGGGGGGCCAGCTACCGAGTTTTCTCGACCGGGTGCCGAGCACCGGGGTGAGCTGCCGAGTTTTCTCGGCCAGCTGCCGAGCGCCGGGAGGGGCTGCCGAGTTTTCTCGGCCAGGTGCCCAGGGCCGCCGGGTTTTTCACCCGACGCCGAGTGTCCGCGTGCCTCGACGCACGCGACGTCGTGTTTTCGATCTGAACCCCATTCTTTCCACCGTACGTTAACATCGAGTCGTTTTTGACGAGATGCCGTTCACTGAGGGTCCTGGGCCCGGTCAAGGTCAACCTTTTGACCAAAATTACCAAAATACCCCTAAACTTAAAATGCTCCGTACGAGCTCATTTCAACTCCGATTGAGCTCATTATTTTTGCATTGCAATCCTTATTCCATTCTCTATCACCTCAAACTACGAAACTGACCTTTCACCTTTATTGCTTCAACCTCAAATTTTGAGATCCCTCGATCCGGCGCACTTAAACGATCGTTCCTTCTTCGAAATTATTTATGTCTTTAAATGTATTCATTAAGAATCTAAGGAACACTGTAACTTGTGTAGGTTATCAGTTGGACCGAGTTTGTGATACCTAGTACTAGCTACTCGACAAGGTGGGGGTAACTTCTAAATCTTTATTTGTTTACTGTTTTCTAGTAAAAGCATGATCTACAGGATATTACGTGTTGTGAATTTACTTGTTGTGTCATACTTATATTGTGAACGGGCTGAGGTCCACTCTGATCATACATTCTTTCCTGCTCCTCTTCTACTACTCTTGAGGTTTGATGGTCCTCTTGAAGCGCACCAGCGGTATTGATCCCGCTTAATTGGGTGGCGGGCAGATCCCGTACCCATCGTTCCCCCTTTCTAATATCTGCTGTGCATTTTATGTGTTGTGGCAACGTGCTGGTAGATGTTTACTTTCTGTTGGTTATCTGTTAAGTGTCATAAGATGCGGATGTTATTCTCACGGATGTATTCCACGCACTCACCCCTTAATCTGTACTCACACTACAGGAGATGAGGAAATTGATGAACCCTAGTCAGAGAGTGGTGGTGCTGTCTTGAGGATTTGTAATTTCAGGATGAGGTTACCCAAACATCTTCAAACCATGTTTTAAACACTTTACATTTTGTGATGTCCGAATACGTATGTTGAGTGTGGGATCCTGATGAAATGTTCCGCTGTGTCTAATGTAAATATCGGTAATGAGATCGATGGCTATCGGCAGAGACCGATTGATGTGTGAATGATATATATTTTGTTCCTTATCCCTTTCTTCTGTCGTCTCCTGCTATTTCTTTTTGTGGTAATATGCGTCCCTCTCTATTTTCTATCTTCACGTCCGTGTGAAAACTCTGATATTTTACTAAAAGAAAACGGGGCGTGACAAAAGCTGAAACTATTAAAAATTAATTAATAATACTCAGATGCACCTGAATCTTAGTAGTTTACTTTTCTATATGCGTTGTAAATAATAAAAAGAAATAATAAAAAATGATAAATTTGATATATTAAGCATTAAAAATAAATTTTAAATGAAGAAATTATTAATTTGAAATTTTGAATTGATTAAATAATATTTATCACCCTAAAATAAACAAATTAGAAATAAAAATGATAGATTGATACACATGTGAATTTTAAATGAAGAAGTTATTTAATTTGAAATAAAATTGATAGTAAACAAAATTATAAATGTAAGTAAACATGTAGCTCTACCTATCAAAATCCTTAGGGTTTACCTTTTTTTTTATTCGATATTCAACACTGAAATTAGTTGGCTGAGTTTGTAAATTGAATTGGGCATGAAAACAGAGTGTCTTTTAATGAAGATGCCCTGTTTTTAGTTAATTTTTTTCTTTGAATTTTGCAGAAAGATGGGTGTTGTTTTTTTATTTAGGAAGACCCCCTATGTGTCGTAGATCAACAACTTTGATTCCTAAACTTTTGAGAAGGATTAATGCAACGAATGTAGAAAATGCAAGGTTGAATAACACCATCAATACCATGGTTGAAGAGATTGAGAAACTCAAAGATAACAATAGGATGCTTATGAAAATGTTGGTTTTCATTCCTGTAATTTATCGTTTTTGTTGTTGGGCTTGATTGAAGATGGTTTAAGATTGTTAGTTTGGTGAATGCATTAAGCTATAAGATGGATGGAGATGGTTAATTTGTAGTGTTTGTTAATCTAATTATATCTATTGTAATGGTGTAATGTTTTGCAATGCTTGTATAAACCTTACCAAACAATGAATTAAGATGGTTTATGCTTTTGTTATTGTAATGTTTTGCAATGCTTGTATAAACCTCATCTTGCAATGAATGACGATGGTTTATGTTTTTGTTAGTGTTATGTGTTGCAATACTTGTATAAACCTTATCTTGCAATGAATTATTCTTTTATAAACCTTATCTTGCAATGAATGAAGATGATTTATGTTTTGCAATGCTTGAATTTTTATCATTATACACTATCAAACAGAAAATTAACAGAAAAATGCATAATATCTTGCATACATTGAAGGCCCTGGAATTTACATACGCTATAAAAGTTAATGAAAATTGAATTACACATTTAACCACACTACATTGTAACTTGCATAAAGTTTAATTTCCAACTATTCAAAATAAATTCCAGCTAGAATTCTACAACATAACCCACTGTGTGTAGTTGCAAAATACAATGTGTAAATGACATGTCAAAATTCCAAAATAAAATTCTAGCTAGAATTGATTCATAATACCAAAATACTAGTGTTTGAATAAAGTTGCAGAATATGAATACTAGTGTTTGAACTCCACTAGACATTACAAAAGACTGAAATTTTAGCCCTTTCTTGACTGTTTTTTTTTTTTTTTTTTTTTGCTGTGAAAACAGTACAAATTTCTTCACTTCATTAGTAGGACCTCTTGGCCTTGCAGTTGGTAATCCTTGTTATAGTTGCTCATACATTCAAGGGTCTGGAATATGTTGTGTCAAGTGAATTTGAGATTCCTGTGTTGTGATGTCTTGCACAACAGTTTCTTGTGAAGGTGGAAAAATGGTATGCCCTCCTATGTAAAACAAAAATTTAGATTATAATCTGAGTATTTGAAATGAGAAGAGCATGATGTCTAAGTCTTGCACTTACTGTTATATATGGCATGAAGGATTCATTATCAACAGGTGCTTCAACTTCAAGTGGATACAAGACATCTACTCCTATAAACAAATGACAGTAAAGTGAAGTCAAACAACAAGAGTGCACATTCAATATCCATTCAATGCATAACACCAACAAGGCTACATTAACAAAAAATTGAGAACACCAACATGTATAACATCAAAACAACATAGTCCTTTGTTCTACTCTATCAACCATCACATAAAACCAACAACATAAAACAAATTACAAAAACACCATCTATCCAAGAATGATAGTATCTTATTTAAAGTACTTACATCCTCTAATCCTAGCTTCTACATTTTCATTGGTTTCTTCAGCTTCTACCCCCAACATCTTCATTTCTTCTCTGCACCTTGTAGAAAAAAAATAGAATTAAGTGATATGCAATTAACAATGGATAAATGTGACATAAAATCAAAATTTTCACATTTGATTTTCTTGTAGAACATTCAGCTTTCGGTGGGTTTTAATGGACATTTCCTGACATTGTGCCATGTCTGATTGCACTTGCCACACTTGATTGACACTTGTTGTTTTTTTTCAATATGACAACTTTCTTAACTTTTCAACCTTTTTTTGTTTTCATCGGGCTTTTTTCTTCTACTCTTTGAAGGTCTTTTAACCCCTCTTGAGATCTTTGGTGGCAAAGATGGTGCAAATTCAGTCTCTTCTCACAATACTTGTCCATTAATCCATTTAATTGATGAAGCATACACCATCTTATACACATCCACTATGTAATGCAAGTCCACATAGTCTTCTGGATTTTCCTTTTCATTATAGATTGCACACAATGCATACTTGCAGGAAATCTCACTCAAAGTTCACATCCTGCAATTGCATTCCTTATCTCATCACAACATGATATTTGATAATGCAATATGTCTCACTTGATTGGTATGCAGTCACTCGCTCTTTCACTTGTCTTCTGGATGATTTTGGAGATTCTTGGACACAGATATCCAGTCCACTTCGAATCTGCTCTTTCTCTATGAAGGTTAAGTTTTGTCATAAGCCATTCTCTAATCCATTCAAACATGCTTAGAATGGGCAGTTTCCTTGCTTCAAGTATGCACGCATTGAAGACCTCACATCCATTGTTGAGCAGCATATCACACTTAGGAAATTCAGAAAAGTGGGACGTGTTCCATTGTTGAGCAGGCTTCTCATCTAACCACTTCCAAGCAGCTTCATTCAAAATTTTCAAAGCCATCATTGTCTGCTTGAAATCACCCACAGTACTGGCACATGCAGCCCTCCACAATGCATTTTTCAGCTCTAAACCTATGTAGTCTGTTGTCTTAAAGTTTACATGCAAATGCCCCACATAGAACCTATGTGATGAGCCTGGAAAAACTTTACCAAATACTTGTATAAGCATTTTTTGTTTGTCACTAATGAAGGCCATCTCATAGCCCTTGTATATGCCCAAGTCTACCTTCAAAATTCTCAAGAACCATTCTCAAGTCTCACTATTCTCCTTGCATACAACAACATAAGCTATGGGATATATGTTGTTGTTGTCATCTACCCTACAACTGTTAAAAGCATGCTTTTGTGAGGCCCTTTCAGGAAACACTCATTTACCCCTATTATTGGTCTACATCCTGCATTAAAACCCTCATTCATGGCATGAAGACAAACATAGAACCTATCGAACCTCTCGAATCCATCATTATCAGTTTCAGTCCCTAAAATCATTATAGAACGAGGGTTACTTCTTCTCAATTCCTCTGCATAGTCCCAAAGCATACCATACTGAGCATCTGGATCACCCTGTATCATTTTCAATGCCCTTCTCTTAACTCTATAAGTTGTATCTTTGGACACACTATACCCAGTCTCCTTAATTATGTCATGTTTAAACCCTTGCACTCTTTTTTTTAGATCACTTATAAATTTCTTCATGTACCTCTCACTCAACCATTTTGTTTTGACATTTTTCACATTCCTATTGGTAGGACAAATATGGTTATCATCACACAATCTAACCCTAAAGGTATTCTCACCTGCAACCTAAATCAAATTCACCCTCCAATTGCATATATTCATAGCACATCTTGCATAACATCTACCAGAATCACTCTTAGCAAATGTTATTAATCTATGTGTTTTAACAACATATGAATTAACAGCCTTTTTAAAATCCTCCTTAGTATTAAATGTTAACTCAATAGAAAACACAAGATCATACACACAGTCAAAATTGAAAATTGGAAAATTAGGTGGTCTATTCTCACCATCAGAGTCTTTATACTCATCAAAGTTAACCTCTTCCCCAATAACATCATCATCAGAAAAATCATTCTCACATTCTACCCCCTTTAAAACATCCTCCCTACCCCCTCATGTACATCATCCTCAGTTTCCTTCTTTCCTACACCATCCTCATTTAGTTCATTTTCATTGTCAGAATTCATGTCATAATCATTATCATTAATACCATCTGAGTCAACACTTATATTTTGTATAACATCTTCAATCTTATCATTTTCAAAATTTTCATTGCCTATTAACTCAAGAAAGTCATTAAAATCACCTTATTTGCCCCCCATCATCATCAATTCTTTCAAGTTTTTCAGTATAAACATGAAAAATTTTAGTTGTCACATGTTTTAACGTCCATTCTCTAAGCAATGCAATATTGTGTATAAGTTTAAACCCATTATTTTTCATAAGGAAGAATCTCATATTTTATTCACATAACTCTACTTTTGTCCACCTTTGCAAGTCTTCTAAAGTAACAGAATTAGGTTCTACATAGTCATAAGTTATCATGTACTCACCCTTATATTTAGCTACATGAAAAGTTATGAAATCACATCCATAATGAATGACAAGTGTAATAAATTGGGTACTAGAATCTATCAATTGAGAAAACAAACAAAAAGATTTAATTAACAAAACCCTGGGTACTAGAATCTGTCAATTGAAAAACAAACAAAGAGATTTAATTAACAATTCATTCATGTAATTAAATAAACTCAACAGTGGACCAAAATAAATAACCCCCCAACCCCCTACACAGATAATAAAGAAGAATATAAAGTTATCAATTAAATAGTGGACTACAAACCATATAACCCCCACCCCCACCCATATAATAAAGAAAATTATAACCTACCCCACATGTCTGGAAATGAAGCTTCATAAATGAAAACCCTCATATATAAAGGTTCAACAACCATTTAAAAATAAAAAATTATCAGTGAACCATATTTTCAGCAAATCGAGTATGAATATCCTATTCACATGCCAATAGAACATAAGTATAAAAAAATGAAAAAGCGAAGGATAACTTACTATATCGGGGTGGTGGGAAGTAAGTTAGGTTTCGATCACATTTCTTCACCATCTTCAAGCTTGGGATTTGTGGGATTCTACTTTCACTTTTTTCTGCAGTTTAATTCAAACAATATGTGGTTTGGATTAGGGGATATTGAAAAGGGTTTTGGTTTGAGAATTGCTGAAGAGAACGAGTTCTTTTGTCCTCTTAATGTCAACTTCTAATTGTTATGAATCAATTAAGTGAATTAGGGTTCTGTAATTGTGTTTTTTTTTTGGGAATTTTTCCTCCCATTATTACACTTTTTTTATCCATGTGGAGATATTTTTTTTAAATTCGAAATGACATAAATGATAATTGGATGCCACATCAACGAAAATAGCCTAAAGAACCCGAATTAGGGGTCTCACATGCAATTCACATGCAATTCCAGCCCAAATAAGAGATTTGGGCTAAAATTGGGCAAAATTCAGGCTGAAATTGTTGTCCTAAATTGCCGACCAGAAAAATTAATGTCCTAAATTGCCAGACCCCCTAAGTTATAAGACCAAAAAAAATCATAAACTCTAATCATTAATATCTTAAAGGTAAATATGTAATACTTTAAAGGTACATATGTAATACATTATGCTATAATCATTAATACCTTAAAGGTAAATATGTAATACCTTAAGAGTATACAACTGATACCTTAAGAGTTCACAATTGATACCTTAAGAACATACAATTGATATCTTCACTGAATGAGCACTTAATACCTTAAGACTATATACCTGATACCTTAAGAATATACAACTGATACATCTCACTGGATGAACTATATATGAAATCAGGTGGTGCACGACGCATCCTAGATCTAGTACGGCCATGTGTGGGGGCGCGTGGGGTGGTCCACATTCCAAATCGGATTGGGGGCACAGATCGTAAATTTGTGTCCTGATGCACATAAATTTTTCCCATATTAAAATATCTTAATTTCATGGATCCTAAAAACATCTTATTATCCTAATTAACCAACTTTTCGAGCCTTTTAATATTTGTAAGAGTGAACACCCCACAAGCATTTCTATGGTCCCATTATCATTTATTTAATTTTTAAATTCATTATATATTATTTATATAAAATGATATCAATAATATAAAACGTGATGTGTATATTTAAAAGCATCAAATATATAAAAGATGAAACATAAATTATAATAGAGGAATTATTCAAATATGAAGTAGAATTAATAAATAAAATTGAATTCGAATCTTCTATTACATTTGGTGTTATTATATCTTGTATTTGATGACATTTAATCAATATATGTCATATGTTAATTAATAATATTATTTGTATGTAACATATAATAGTTAATTTAAAGCATATTAAAAATCTAACAAAAACTATATTATAAGATCCTGCCACCATAAAATTCATTATTTTAAACACACAAAGTGATCATTTAATACCTTTTAATGTTAAAATACATAAATTGTAATAGACAAGAAATACCTTTCTTAGTTTTCAGCTTGTTGATGTTGTCTGTGGTTGTCCTTACTTCTTCTTTGTATAGCTTTGACAGTTTACTCTTCGTTTCTTAGCTTCTTGTTGATCAGATTTCATCGTGGATTGTCTTTAGTCGTCAGGCACTTGCTCCTCGCAAAGAAAAATAATGGATAAGTATGAGAAGCTGGGTTTAAACGAAATGCATGCCAAAAAAAATGATTTTGGTCATATGAGAAAGAAAAACGGTTTATCCAGCAGAAACGGATGGATCTGGGTAGGTAGCCAGATACGTTGGCTGTTAACCCAACATGCTTTGATACCACTTGTTGGTCCCAAGTGGTCAGAGGTTCAGAGGGGGTGAATGAACCTTATCGATTTTACAAACTTTTTAAAACATCTACTGATGAATAGGTTTCTGTCTCAAACAAAGAGACAGTATCCTGTCTCGAATCAGTAACCTGGCCCTAGGCTAGATCAGGTTACTGACCAAGTATCAGAATGCAACACAACGGAATAAACTTGATAGAGTTTCTGATGAAAACCAGTTTTCTTTTGAAATATGATTTTAGAACAATCGTTTATCAGGATGCTTATGATAGATGCAACAAGATAGATATGCAAACAATGCAATGCAGCAAATAAGATAAACAGTAAACACTTATGGCTTATAGTGGTTCAAAGGTGGTATAACCCTTCTATGTCCACTCTACTTCTTCTCAGAGGAAGAACTTCGTTATGGTCAGTTTGTTTTACAAGACTCGTCTTTACAAACCTCTTCCAAAACAAGTTGAACCTACTAGAATCCTAGATTCCTAGGCCAAATCCCACACAGGGTTTACAAACTCCCACACAGGGAAACTCTCCCACATAGGGACCACACTCTCACACAGGGAAAGATAGCCTATACAAGACTAACAAACTTAGCAATGATAGAATCCTATCAACTAAGTACACCTAACTAAAACAACCTAGCACACACAATACAATGGTTAAAAGTATATGGTGATTTCTTCAACTGGTGTGGTTCGAAGACAGCCTTGAACTTGAAAGCTCGAATGCTTGAATGGTAGACTGTTTCTGAAGGTTGAGTGGCTGGACTAAGGAAAGCTTGAAGAAGCTTTGGAGTATTTCTGAATTTCCACTTAGCTTAGTCTCACACATCTTCAGCTTTTCACACCTTCTGTATATATATCTTGAGAATCTATCCGTTGAGGTGAAGTATCCGTTGAAGGGAAGATACTTCTCTATTTTGAATTCGAGCTTTGATTCTCCAAAGATCTCCACTGTGACTTCATTAAATACATCATCGTTGAAAGGTAAGTTGGCGTGTAAAACCTTCCATGAGCATTTAATGAGTCTAACATCGATTACTGGACCTTGCTGACCTGGCATGTCGATATGGGTCTGTTCCTGAGATTTATGCAATGAATACTCCTTCTTGCTGAAAGATAGTTTTGTTCGTTCTTGAGTTACATGATCATCCTCATACCTACTTGGATGAGAGTAGCGTTATCTTCTCAAGATAAGTCTGTTGGCTACTTCCTGACATCTTAGTAAGTTGTTGTAGCTGATGGCTTCCTGTTTGCAGTTTATAGCTTTCTGCTTCCGCTTCCTGTTGCTACTTCCTTCTTCATCTTGCAGCTTCCTGTTTTCAGCTTCCTGTTGCTGCTTCATGCTTCAGTTTGCAGCTTGCTGCTCTTAAAAGATATTTCCCTCTATCTTCTAAGGTTGATTTTCCTTATTATTTGGAAAACCATTACATGATCTTTTGTAGACGAGGAACTAAAGATCACGTAATATGGAAACTAGGTTTTGATCCCTTAAGTAAACTGTTATTTTCTTATTGTTCATACAGTTTTGTCTTATCAAGATAACTACTGAAATATCCCAACAGGGCCGAGCCTAGGGATGGTCGGTACACTATACCGAAAATTACACGTCATACAGTATATCGTACTGAAATTTTCGGTATACCGAATTTTTGGTATGAAAATTGTCTATACCATTTCATACCGAATGTACCAAAATTATCGAAAATTTACCGGCATACCAAAATTACCGAAAATCATTATACCGAAATTTACCGAAATTTCAATTATATCGAAATTACCTAAAATTATTATATCAAAATTTACTGAAATTTCTAACTTACCGAAACAATATACATAACTTACCGAAAAAATATATATAATATATATTACTAATATATTTCGGTATTTTGGTATATACCGAAATACCGAAAATTCAAAATTTTCATACAGATACCGTACCGAAAATTTCTGTTTTTCGGTAAATTTTGGTACGATAAGTGCGGTAATTCGGTATTTTTTCCCAAGTAGGCATCCGGCACCGTCTTTTGTTCATTATTATCACTTTAATTATTATTTTTTCGGTTCAATTCATATAAGCCAGATCAAGTATTTTTTATGTTTGACTAGAATTTTGTGCTCTACAAAATCTGGCATCATCATGTATCATACCACGTGTAGATTATCTGTTAACTATTTCAATAAAAATTTAAATTATATATATGTCACTCAAGGCAAGTAAGATCCTCTATCTCACATTGATATTTTATCTCGTGTTACAAAATAATCATCACACATCAAGTGTAAAGATGGCATCATTAATATACACATGATGTGTATTGAAAATAATAAAATATAAGATGAAACACCAAATTGAAATAGAGGATTCAGTTCGCACTTGAATGAGCCAAAATGGCCAAAAATAAAACATTGGTAGGATTGTAATTGACCTAGATAAATAATAATAATAATAATAATAATAATAATAATAATAATAAATTGGACATCAGATCCTCAATTTTAATACATGTTTCATCTAATATTTTAAAATAATAATTATAATTTACGTGTGTAAATAGTATTTCATCTGTTTTAAAATGAGTTTAGTTTTGAGTTTTTATCATAAATTAAGGAACAAAAAAATTGGATATAAAAAATTATTTGAGATTGTTTCACATAAGACCTTATGTGAAATGGAACTTTATACCATCTTATGAACGAATAACAACCGTGTTGAATGGGTTGACCCTCTCTTATTGATCCATATGAACTTCATTTTACATAAGACCTACTCTTAATTGGACAAATATATCATTTACTAATCAAGGAATTTAGAATTCAAAATTGAAAAAAGAATCAAATTAATTTTATAATTATATCATATAAAATTCCTATATTTAATTTAGATAAGGAATATTAATAGAAATAGTTTGAGAATAAAATTGCATAAGAGTCTAAAACGACAATACTAAATTGAAATAAAATTTAGAATCCAGGACACTTATTTTAAAATGGATGAAGTATTACCAATGATTAACATATGCATGTATTAACATGCATATTTTCTTCTATATTGTTTTCTTTCATTTTTATAAAATCGTATTATTAAAAAAAAAGACAATGGATTGAATAAAAAATGAAGACAAAAAATTTTGTGCACCTGTTGCATAGATTTGGAACCGTACACTCGCCCCCCCTACCACACGTGCCTCAAGATCGCGCACAAATTTGCTCAAATTCGATCTCAGCTGTCATACATTTATGTAGTGTTAAGCATACATTTACGTAGTGTTAAACATATCTTTTAGATTTTTACATATACCTTAACATATTTTCAAACAACTATTAATATTTTTCATACTTTTTAGTTATATTAATCATACATTTTAGTTATGTTAGTCATACCTTTTAGTTAGGTTAGATGTACATTTATATATTACATAAATGAATGTTTATATTGATATAAAGGTATAAATAATATAACATAAATGTATGAGTAATATCACATAAAGTTAAGCATGTACAACTTGTGCCGAAAATAGAATTTTTTTCTTAGTTAAAGTATTATATAAATGTATGATATTTGTATATAAAGGTATAACTAATATAATATAAAGGTATGACTAACATAATATAAAGATTAGCGAATTTATTTTTTAGTAAAAGTATTGCATTAAGGTTATGAAATCTAGATATAAAGGTATGACTAATATAATATAAAGGTATGACTAATATAACATAAAGGTCAAGCCCAAAAAAAAAAAATTCACGGATCCAAATCGAATCCGGCCTAACCCAACCCAAATGCATGGATCTAAAATTCATGCACCAGTTGCACAGGAGACCTAGTAAAAAAATGAAACACAAAATGTAACAAATAATTCTGATCACTTTTAATCATAATGGTTAGGAGCAAATTGCTTTAATTTGCCAAACTAATTAATTTATTATTATATGATAGGACATGGAGGATTTTCTTGAAAATGGGGTGAACAAAAACTCCCACATCTTCTTCCTCATACCTAAAGCAAATCAATTTTTTTAAAGAACTAATGTAAGACTAGATCTTTACTATGATGAAGATGGATAAGAAGAAAGCAAATGAGATGGAATACATGAAGAATCCTTCCAAACCCTAGAATGCAATCTGAGAATATCCTTAGCCTTCTCCTTAGTCTTCTTACATTCTTCAATCTGCAACACCAAACACAGCTTCGAAACCACTCCCACTTGCAGCATCTCTTGAAGAACCCTAGCATTCGCAGAATGCTTCGATATCCATCCCAGAATCCTCACTGCTTTCTCACTCCCAACTCGAGAAACCCTAAGAATCCTCTTCGAGACCACGGCTAATCCGGCTCCGTGTCTCAGCAGCTCGGCTCGGCCCTCGGCGCAGCCGCACAGCTGGTCCAGCACCATCAGCGCCAGCTCAGCCGCCCTCCTGTCTGTCGGCTCCAGTAGCAGCTCGACTAGGGCGTAGACGGCTCCGGCTTCTGCCGCCTTTACCCGGTTCCTCCCCCACGGACACAGCTCGGCTAGCAGCTTCAAAGCCGCTTTCGTGGCTCGCTGCGAGATTCTGTCGTTGAGGATGTGAACTGTTTGGGTGAACAGCTCGGGTCGGGACCCGATTATGTGAGCCGGGTCGGATACTGCGAATACGGACCTTATTAGGGTTATCGCCTGAGCCCGGCTCTGATGACTCCCATTTTCCAATACTTGGATTAACGAATCCACAATTCCGCCATTGATGAATGGCTTCAAATCGGAATCCGATAGCTCAAGTTCTTGCAGAATGGTCAGAGCTTCAGCCATGGAAGCGGAATCTTGATCGGATTTGCTGACAATGGAGAGAAGGAAATGGACTGCGCCTGTGCCATGGAAATGGATCTTGCTGGTTTCGTCTGTTTGAAGAATTGATCTGAGTCTGTGGAGGCAACTGAGTCGGGAACTGGGTGAACTCGCTGCCTCGTTGAGGAGAGTCAGGATCTGAGACTTGTCGAAGGAGGGTTTGGGGGTGGGGATTCTATCGAGTGCGTTGAGGGTGCACCAGGCTTGGATGAGGCGGCGGAGAGTGTGGTTGGGTGTGAGATCGGTGGCTGAGATTAGGGGCTGTTTGGTAACGGGGCATGTTGTGTTCTTGCACGAGTATAACCATTTCTCGATGTTGGTTCGATCGTATGTAATCCCAGTTGAGATCGTCACCGGATCTTTCATTAGCTGCATCGAAATCGGACACAGAAAATAACATGGGATCTCCACTCTGTGTTCTTGATCTTCCATCGGATCAAATTCTTCTAATTGATTGATCGAATGAATAATGTTCGAAAAATTTTGAGGAAAAGAAAGTAGTTGAGAAAAATGGTTGGTTTGATGAAACTTACGAAGAAATGGAGATGGGTCTTTATATGCAATTTGGAAGAATAAAATAAAAAAGTCAATGAATAGAAGTTCAAAAGAGAGAGTGGACTTTTTCTAAACTAGAAAGCTCGAAAAGTAAGACTTTGTAATAAAAAAGTAATAAGTGTGTGTGTTGAATTAATGCATGTGACAGAATGTATGGGGAGACCACGAACGTCGGTGTTGGTAGTTGCCTTGGAGCCACAATGAGGAGCCTTTTGACTTTAATACTATATTAATTTCATTTTTTTAAAGGAAATTTTAATGTAATATTTAATGTCAAATAAATATAGTTAATTTCTGTTTAAAACTGAAATCTCAACAGTGCGGTGTATTTAAAATATAGGGTTTCGTTCCTCACTGTCGACACCCCGCCTCATGCGTGCCGGCGGGGATTCCGCCTATTATCTTCCCAATTTATTCCAAAATGCTAAAATATTATTTATATATGATGATTTGTAATTATGAAAAGTGAAATTAATAGATACAATTTTTTCATACTACTCGTCATTAATGTGTTATATCTTCAGTCTATTTATTAATTTCACTTTCTATATAATCAGTGAATAAAGTCATTACACATTGACATATTAAGAGTTGTTCATACCGGGCATTTTATCATTTTCGTTAATAAATACACTAAAATCTGATACATCAACTGACACATATTAATATACTCATTGTGGTAGGTAAAAGAACAATCTATCTATTAACTATTATTCTTTTTTTTTTCTAAATAATAGTTAATAGCAAAACCAGCTAAATAATGATATTTTTTTAATTTATAATTTAATTGTTTTTTCCTTAATTTTTACGTTGCACCATTGGTCATTTTTTAAACATTTTTTAGGCAAAATAGAATATGATTTCCTAATATTTTTTAATTGAAATATAATTTATGTTAAAACACTCCACATTACAAATCAAACAAAATGTCAAAATCATTTTTTTTCATTCGCTTCAAACTCAACTTTTGCAACCAGAATTTTTTATTTTTGCCAAAATTGCCCCTAGATTCCATTTTAAAAAATCATGAACTTTAAGGTATAATTGAAAAGGAAAAAGAGTTTAGGTTGCAATTTGAAAACGTGCCATGATTTAATATTAACTCTTAAAAAAGACATTAAATTAGTACACATAAAATTAATTTTTTTCTAATATACATAATTATGTGTGTAAAATTACTATATTCTAAATAAATAATATATAACATTAAAAATCAACTTTCATTAAATAAGATAGGTAAATTAAAGGAAATAAAATCATTAATTCTTGTTTTTGGTGATAAAGAAGTGACAGATCAATTGAATCAAATTTGTTTTTCAAATGGATATATATTTTAAACAGAGAGAGTATTTAATTTATTATCATTTTTATTTTTTATCTTTTTGGGAGGGTCTAGAAGTCAAATTATTTCATGATACGAGGGACT
This sequence comes from Scutellaria minor, assembly GCA_954870855.1. Lineage (NCBI taxonomy): Eukaryota > Viridiplantae > Streptophyta > Magnoliopsida > Lamiales > Lamiaceae > Scutellaria > Scutellaria minor. The sequence goes on from OX940729.1 coordinate 12,063,830, forward strand.
ACATATTACCATCAAAAATTTAAAGCAGTATAATTATAAGGGCATAGATAAGTCCAAGGATGGGTTGATTTAACTAGAGGCCATGATTGATGTTTGGTTCGATGCATGTATCAACGAATTCAAATGTTGAAACCTATACAGCACTGGTTTGATGAAATATGATAATTCCTTGGTCAAAATTGTCCCATCTTTAAGTCTACTCATGAGCCATGAGGTATACGTATCTATTGTGGATTTTTCATCTAACAACTTGAATATTTTTATTTTTCTAGGCAACATAGAATCCTTAATTCGATTACAGCATATAATATGTGATTTTTTTTTTGTAGTCTTCCAAGTGTGTAATCTTCATTCAAACTTTTTATCACTTTTTTAGCCAAACCTGATTATTATTTATCCTAAAGCTAGATACATAATTCAAGTGGATATTAAGCGTTCTTGAAAGCTTCTTAATTCAAGTCATAGTTAGGGCAATCACTATTAGAACACAAGAAATTATCAATAGATCTTAGCAATTGAGCATAAGTTGATAAATTCTTACATGATAATGATGAATTGGAAACCAAATTTTCTAGGGGCGGAATAAAGACTAAAAAATTTGTGTGATCCAAATTCGAATTTTGATCATTATAATCTGCATCTTTATAAAATAAGATATCACTTGAACTACAAAATCCACAAAATCCATGATTGCGCTCAATTGGACCATTCATGCTGAAAATTGTCTAAATTCACACAAGCTGAGATTTACTAAATTCACACGTTTTCAATATTAATGTCCTAAATCGCCAACCCAATCGATAATTTAAAGTTCAAAATCGTCACACTCAATATAAGTCACCAAGCATATTAATAGTACACTTATTTATTAAGTTCTTAGAATTCAAAAACACTCGGACATATTATTAAATTTATAAAATCTAAATAAATATTAAATTATTTTATTCCTCTTAGAATTAATTTTGCCGAAATGCAATTTTAGTCTGTACACTAATTTTCAAGAATAAATCGATCAAGACAATAATCAATATGCAATTCTCATTCGCTCTAATAATAACTATCAAGAACATGAAAATCAAGACATTATCCTGTGTCCCAATCAGTCACAGCCAAAAAAAAAAAAGGTAAAGAATTAATTGGAGTTCAAAAGTGTTGCACATGACTGAATTTACTTAGTTTTTGTGACACAACAGCGATTACTCATTGCAAAACTGAGAGACATGGCTCAATCTGGGTTCCCTGTTTGCTAATATCTAACAACCTGTGTTCCATTGTTTTCGCCTTTCTTCCCATAAGGATTGTTGTCAGTAAATCCATGACGTCCTCCTTCAATTTTACGTGATTTCTTCCTAAACTTGGAAGCATTGCTATCTATGTTTAGGTTCACTTTGGGAGGAGAAGTAAAACAGAATGAAGCAGCTACAGCCTGCAAAGAAACCATGGATTCAATAAGATGGAAAAATGATAAAACTTGAGTACAATTGATGCATTTCTTATGAAATTAGAGCACAAAGGTTCTGTGGATTCTGGTTATATCTTTTTAAGGTTTGGCCTGAAAGATAAAGAGAATAGGCACACAGCGAAATAAATTCAAGATGAAAAATTCCATGATTGCATGTGAGAGATCCTAGCGTGTAATGAGCTGCACTAGCAAATAGAAATCGTCCTTGATTTGTTAAAATAGTTTTTCAGACTATGCTCCTACAGAAATCGATCAAATTCTCTCCCAGAATTGATGTGTAATGTGGGATTTTACCAAAGGATAATTTGACTAACAAACAATTTAGACAACAGTGCATTTTGTCACTCCAATTTAACAATTCTTACAAAATAAACTTCTCTGGATAGGAGAGAGAAGTTTCAGTCCAAAAAAATATAACGTACCTGTAAGTCAAGGCGGTGAACATTAAAGATGTCCTTCATAGAGTGTGAATTGTATGCCAGGATGTAAGATCTGTACGCATCTTTAGCTGACTTGTTCAAATAATAATTGTTGGAGACCAACTTTTCCTGTATCAAAAGCATATTTACGATTGTTATTTTCCCTCGCATTCAAGGGAAATACAGAGAATGAAGCTGCATTTTCGAGAAATGACAAGCTTGTGAACAAGAAAATACCAAGTGAGATTGAACGTTTGCTAACTTCTTCTGATCAAATTCATACTCTTTGACTGGTACTTTTGCAGCCTGAAATTTCCATTAATCATGCTATCAGAGATTTTTATGAAAAATACTAACAACACAAATCATAAACCGACTTCCAAAACTGACTACCATGTTACTTCCATTATGGCTAATTTAACCACAATATGCTATTTCTCTTAACCAAACAACTCAATACCTTAAGGTATCGAAGAAATTGTAACTCCTCTGGAATCAAGAAAAGCAGAGCACTCCCTTTTGCACCTTCCCCACGGGCCGTTCGACCAACTCTATGAATGTATTCCTGAATGTATGGACATAAAACGACAGGTAAGGAAGAGGGACTAGGAACATTATAGATATACAGCAAACAACTTCATCCGAGAAGTTAATCACCTTAGGCTCATCTGGGGGGTCATACTGCACAATCCAATCCTAGAACAAGAGATAAAGAAATAGGAAAGATTAGCGACATCATATGAGATGCAAATATAGACAAATTATAATCCATCACATCTCGCATTGAACATAATCAGCCAACAAGTACTGGTTTGTCTGTAGAGCTCAATAAGTCTCAACACTTATTTTGCTTAAAAAGAATCATTCACAAGAATATAAAGGACCAGCCAGATAGAGAGAAAAAGAAGGTGTCGTTTACATGGGCCACCCTAACACCATTTCAACCTAATATTTAAATCATCCTATTCTTCAAGTACTTTACATGCTAGTTTTGTTTCTTCTTTCTTCTGTTTCATTTGTTGGCTTGTATACCCTTCATTAAAGGGTGGGGGTTGGAGAATATGGGAAATATTCGTAACGAGAGATAACATACCACTGAAGGAATATCAAGACCACGTGCAGCTACATCTGTACATAATAAGATACCCTTCTCTGCTTTGCAAAATTCAAAAAATGTAGACGTTCGTTTCTGCTGCTTTTGCTTCCCATGGATATCATGACAATCAATTTGAATGTATCTGAGAAGTTCCGAATGGAATTTGACAGAATTGCAGGATGAGAAGAAAACCATCACTTTCTTTGACAGATTTCTTTTCAAGAAGGAATAGAGAAGAGTAAATCTCTTAGCACTAGGGACGACACAGTAGCCTTGCTGCAGGCCTTCATTGGTAACCTACACAACACAATCGTAAGTTAGTGAATTCAGTAATGATGTAATCATCAACTAGAAGATAATGCATATAGTTTGCTTACCCTCTTCCTTCCATCATCAACATCAATATAGACCGGGCTTGTCTGAAATGATAAGCGTGCAAGATCCTCGACCTAAAATGAATAAATGGACTTATATTTGAGTTCGTCACAAAGCAAATGAAACCTAGTACTTCTCAAGCTAAAGATTACCTTATAACATAAATTGATGTTTCAGCATAGAGGAGAAATATTTCCCAAGTTGGGAAGTAATTTTGGGTAACAAAGTGATAGCAAAGCAGTCATGAAAATTTAATATATCTTTTTATTTCATTCAATAATTTCTTATTATCATTTCTTATTCTCATTCCCCAAACAACAGTTAGTAAGTATTTCTCAAGCAAAAAAATTATATATAATAATAAATAAATAATAGATCCATAATTTTGGGTATCGAAGTGATAGCAAAGCAGTCATGAAAATTTAATATATCTTTTTTATTCATTCAATCATTTCTTATTCTCATTCCCAAAAAAAAACAGAGAGAATGTACATCTCAAGCAAAAAAAATACTATATAATAATAAGTAAATAATGTATCCATACCTTCTTTGTTTGTGTAGCAGAGAAAAGAGCTGTTTGCCTCACCTGCATGGTAGCATTTTCACAAAAGAGTAAATATATAGTATTTCCAAATGAGTTAATGCACTTTTCGCCAGGGTAGCTACATGAAAGCCATTTCTTTTTTATTCTGATGGTATCGAAATAGAATATGATACTATACAAGTCTGTTAAGAGAACTAAATAGTTTGCTAGAAAGGAACACCAAGGGTATATGAAATGCTCGGCCACTCTACAATAACTACGTGGAAATATGAAAAGGGGATGCCAAACTCCCACAATGTTTGGAACAACTACTGGAACAGAAAGCAATTTCAGTGAAATGTTGAATCATCAACCTTAGCTCTAGCAATATACCTTTGGCAAAATTTTGATGATTTGCTTCATCTCTTCTTCGAAGTTAGCTTCCAAAATCCTATCAGCTTCATCTATTATGAGGCACTGCATATCCAAAAATCAAAAACAGAAGTTAAGAAGACTCTCTTTGTCAGCATAATAGTTTCAGCAAGAATGATCAGGATGTTTGGAGAAGCTCCGAAGAAAAACTTCTACATAGGTAACTTGGAATATAAACTTTAACCAGCTACATAACAGTGGAAAAGAGTGATGCACATAAGTTTCTCATTTGTGATAAACAGGAGCATGAAGTTAAAACATGTTCGGTCTGATAAATATCCTTCTTTAAAAATGCAAAATCCAACTACTTAGATGGAGAATAAGGATGGGGAAACATAGAAATTACACATTGCCAAGAGGGTAAATGAATCAGATTGAACTATGGGGACAAAAGTTCAAACCTTGAGGTTTTTATATATAAAGCCTTTTGTATTTTGAAGGTGATCAAGAAGTCGACCAGGGGTAGCTACTAAAAGATTTACTCCTTTGACAATACGCTCTGCTTCTCCTCTTCGTGCCGAACCACCAATTACCAGTCCAAGTGTCTGTGAATGATACTTCAGAAGGTCCTTTGCTACAGCATGTGTCTGCAACATTTAGTAACAATTAGTCTTTAAATTGCAGAAGTGGAACTAAAGGATTCATCTGCAGATGAATGACGTCAGTGTTGAAAGTTCTTAGATATAGCCTGCCACAAGCACTATGCACCAGGATGATTGATTCCACCATGATAAATATATGAGAGCACAGGGAGCTGCCAGATTTGGTAGTCAAACCAACTAAAATGCACCAAGTGAAACATTCAATGTCTCAATAGATGTGATTTATTGTGCCACAGATGATTCACAGAATCACATGCCTAAGTTACTAAAATGAGTAATGAAAACAGACTGAAGAAGCACAGGTAGGAAAATATCCAATCCATTCATCCAAATATGCTAGTGGCATAGTCAACAGATAGTGCATTGTTTTAAAATTTTCAATCCAAACTAGAAACAACTGCAAATATATGACGGAAAAGAGGTGTTACAATGATGGTCTCAGTAGCCAACTGAGAGAGGTGGAAGCAGCATTCATATGAAGACATCTTTTTTCACTCAGAGTAACTGGGGAAGAACAAAATTATTTTTTCCACATATTGCTAACATATGAGAATTAAGATCATATAGAGATACTTATCTTAGAACGTGCAACGCATATGAAAAATATGTGAGAAGGTATGACCTAAAACTATATAATATTTCTAAGCCATTAGAGTTTAGAACTGAATTATGTCAAAATCAAGTCAAGATTATGAAAGAAAAATTTGCGTACCTGTATGGCCAACTCCCTTGTTGGACAAATGATAACAACACCAGTCCCATTTCGAGGCGTGAAACGTATGTGAAACAGCAACTCCACAGCTGGTATCAAAAAGGCAAGGGTTTTTCCAGAACCTGTCCTTGCAGCTCCAAGAACATCTTTCCCTTCCAAAAGTGGTGGAACTGATCTAGCTTGGATCTTCATCAACCAACACAAATTAATATAATTAGAATCAAAGTTTCAACCTTAATTCTGTGTGATCTAAAGTAACCTTTAGTATCTATAAGGTAGAAAACTTGGAGGCAGATAAAAATGATTCTGTATAATTAGGAAAATTCATTTGAAAAACAACACATTCTGAAGAATCCAAATTCAAGCAATTAAACAACACAAGAAAAATCATCGCAGCAGCCTGTTACCCCTATAGTCTAAACCTCACAAAGAAGAAGATGATGAAAATGCAAGTTATTAATCAACTTGATTTCCCTTTTACATATTTTCTAAACAACATACCAAAATTAAAAAAAAAAACAGGAAAGAACTAGGAGGATACACAAAGAAAGAACAACCCTTTCACCCCAAAGAAATGAAAAGGCAGTATTCTAAGTACAAATTAGCAGCTGCATACAATGTTGAACACATGCTTTCATGAAAAATAAAATCTGAAAACCCATCCAAGCAGTTAAATGCACTGAAAACCAATCATATGTAGGTTAATAAAGCTAGTGTTGTAGTTCAACTACATCAAAAAAACTCCACATGATGCACTCAATGTTCAGTTCAATTAACAAGAGATACATCAATAACACAATCCAGTAAGAACTAATATCACATTGTAAATACTCCTCAATAAACCAGTTCAGAATTAGCCTCAAATCTCGTTGTACAAAACATAAAAACACGAAAAGAAGGAAGCGCAAATACCTGAGTCATGTACTGAAATCCCATGTCTTTGATAGCATTCATAGTGGGCTCCGATATGGGCAGCGAAGCAAAGGCATCATTGCTCATAATCCCAGAGGCATTAACCTTCGCCTCTCTCTTCAAACCAATTTTCTCCTCTTCCTCTACTTCTTCCACTTTCCCCTCCTTTTCTTCTTCAGCCATCTTCTTTTCCTTCTTCCTTTTCTTCTCTTTTTTCTTCACCTCTGCAACCTGCTCTTCCTCTATCTCTTCCTCTTGCTTCAACTCTTCGCCTTCCACATCTTCTTCAGGCGGCGGCGGCGGTGTTGCTTTGGCGAGTTTTTTATCTCTGTTCCTCTTGCGCTTCTTCTTCATTGAGTCCATGGCTCCTTTCTCTCCGACTTCACGATGCGGCTCTTCTTCTATGACTGCCATAGGAACTGTTGACAGAGGCAACGGCGGCGGCGGCGGCGACGGCGGAGCGTTGTGACGGCAGGGGTTTAAGGCAGGGAAATTTGAGCCTCTCAAGTTTCAAATGCGGTTTTTTATTTCAGTGAGCGACCACTATGTCAATTAGGTCAAGGGTTCGATATTCACGTCATAATTTTAACTAAGGACATTATCTATATTCCACATGCGTCCGACTATCCATACCCAGGACATAACCCTCTAAACACACCCCACCCCACGAAAATAAATAGAAATGAAATTCTTTAGATAAAAACAATTATACTTCTAATAATAATTTAAAAAAACAACAATCAATATTTAATGTAATATCTAAACATACTCCTCGATACTAAATCACTAAACACACCCAATTTAACACACTCATATCATTAGACATCTTCTTCTTCTTCCTCATTACTTTATCCTCCAAATTCATTAACACTCAACAAACATACCTAAAACTCTTAACTCATTCCTCAAGTTACTCAAAAAAACATCATGGATCAAGAAAGAACAAATGAGATAGACAATATAAGTTGTTAAGTTATCTTTTACTGATTGATTTTTTGTATTTTGTGTTCAAAAATAATTTTGCAAAAATCACGATCGGCCATTTCAAGCCGAATAGATTATTCTGCCTGTAATGGCCGATAAATTATAGGTCATTCGACCACCATTGGCCGATCAGGAGACAGTATGTTCGACTTGCAGTGGCCGAATAGAATGTTTTGGATTCGATCAATGTTGGTCGAATAGTAGTTTTTTTTAAATTATTTTATTTTTTATCAATGTATTTACTTAGACACAATGATTAAAAAAGTGAAAAACGCCCCAAGGCGCCAAACCTATTGTACTGCCTAGGCATGAGGTGAGGCACTCGTCTCACCGAAGCGAGGCGCCCAAACTAAAAAAAACTCATATATACTATAAAACATTTCATTATACAAAAACATAACAATATTAATGCCTCAAACTCCAAACATAATAATAGCATGAAAATATAAAAATATCTAAAAGATCTAATATCCAAACTGCAAACATAATAATAGCATGAAAGATCCAAACATAATAATAGCATACACGGTACTAACTAATCATCATTAATTCTTAAGTCAATTTGTGCATCATCCTCTCATGCATATTCATCAACATCTTGTTCATCTCCCTCATCCGAGTCCCCTCCTAAATTTCCCAATTCCTCTTTCTCCTCATCCACAAGTCCTAAAGAACTAGGCCTAAAAGATGAAGATGGTTTAGAAGTCTATGAAGTTGTTGCCCTTCTACTATATGTCTTTCTTGTGCTCCTAATAGATTCCTTAACTCCTGCAGCTTCTGCAACATCATCCCACCTCAAATCATCATCAACATCAAACATACGTTTTTCATCCGGAATTCCCACCAACCATTCATTACTCTCATCAATCTCTGACAAGACAATTGGATCAATTGTATTTCACATCAAGTAACGATGTTGCAGTGTTCTATGGTACTTGACAAATACCAAATCATTCAGCCTTTTGTGATCCGTCTTGCATCTTTTCTTAGTATAGATCTGTAGTAAGTTAATAAAATAATCTATTGTCAATATAAATTATAACAAATTAATAACATTTTACAAATGTCAATAACTTACATGCTCAAATACACTCCAGTTTCGCTCACATCCCGATGAGCTACAAGTGAGACTTAGGATCTTGATAGCAAACTTCATCAAGTCGGGAGTTTCAGAACCAAATGTTGCCCACCAATCAGTTGCCAATAATATATTAATTAGATTTCAAAAATAATATTATGATAAATGATAAGTTATTGAAACTTTATTACTTGGTGCCCTCGTAGTCCTTTGCCTAATAGCCATAGGCATCCCAAAAAGTCCATCGGTTTTCCTATACTTGTCCAATTCAATGCAAATTTGATCTTATATATCAGTCCTTTGAATCAATCTTTGGATACAGTCATATAAGCCTTTTTAGATCGTAGAATTACCAAGACAAGTATCGGGATCTTTGTAAAAGAACTCAGGGTTCAAAAAGTACCCAGCTGCATGTAAAAGTTATTCCATCTCTTATCGATGATCTTGAACACCTCATTGTACTTGTTCTCATTGCCTTGAAAAGTATTCGCTATATTCTGTTTTCATCTATCAATCGCCTCATAAATATAGCCCATTGCTGGTTTCGCCTCACCATCAACTATTCGAAGGACATGAACTAGAGAAGAAGCAAATCGAAAAGCAAGATGTACATTGCTCCAAAATGAAGACATCATCATAATTTCAGCTACCATTTTACCTTGTGCCTCTTTTGCCCATTTGCTTCTAGCCCAATCATCAGAAACAAATATTTTCCTCAAGTTTGTTTTCTGAAGATGAAAGCTTTGTAGTGTCAAGAAGGTTTTGCAAAGCAAGTTTTGGCACGTTTAAGTAACTCTTTTTTTCTTTTTTTTTTGTGAAGTACCTCATCAAATTCAACAAAGTTGGACGGTTATAAATGGACCCATATAGTTGAATAACTCTCTCTCACGTCCTCTTAAGATGAGGTATCTTGAAAATGTCCTCCAACATTAAATCTAGACAATGGGCAGCACAAGGACTCCAGTAAATGTGGCCTCTTTTGTTCTAAATATTTTCCAGCCAACTTATTTGTTGTCACGCTATTCGTAACAACCTGAACAATATTGGTTTCTCCAAGTTCCTCAACCTTTTGATCAAGCAACTCAAATAGTTTCATTGCATTCTTCGCATAGCTTGAAACGTCAATCGATTCAATGAAGAGGCTACCACAAGGACAATTGACTAAGAAGTTGATCAAGGTTTTTCCCCTTCGATCCGTCCACCTGTCACACATCAATGTACACCCATTAGTTTCTCTTTCTATAATGTGATCTCGCATCATTTCGTGAACATGTGATTTCTCATCTTTAAGAAGAGGAACTCGTACTTGATAATACAAGAGTGGTGACAAATCTGGTCCATAATCCCCAATAGCTTGCACCATAGGTGCAAAACTAGGATTTTGGACTACAACTAAAGGGATACCCGTATCATACAAGAATCTTACTATCTTTTGATAAGCTCATTTTGCCAACTCTTTTTTACTGGGATTGTTCTCATCAATCTTTGATTGTTTCCCTATTTTTCTTCGTATTTCTACAACCGTTTATGCATCAGGAGTGAAGTAGCAATCAATAGCCCATTTTCTCTTAGGCTTCCTAATAATAGGTTGTTTGCTCTTGTTTGTTTGAGAATATATGTAGCTAGAAGAAGAATCTTGATTGCTTGGCAACGATTGTGAGTTGTCATCAATATCAATTTCATAATCTTCATCGCCGACCATCTCATCAATATCGATAACCTTGTTCATTTGCTCATTTACCTCTTTTTTCTTATTCATAAATTCTTGGATCTCCAGTCTAACTGGTTGATGACACTTTAGACATGTAGCAACATTTTTAGATCCTCCAGCAAGATGTTATTTTAACCGAAATACACCTCCTTTAACTACTTTCGCACAAAAATTACATTTAAATGTAAATATATTGGTCTCATCTCGTATGGCATACTTTCATGCAGGATCTTTTCTATTGTCGCTCGTCTCGCTCGACATCTCTACAAAATATTATATTGCAAAATACTAAAATTACATAAAAATAATAAAATTTTCAGATTAGGGTTTAGAATTAAATTTTCTAATTATTGTAAATATGAATTGTAAATAATTTTCAAATTATTGTAAATAATATCGCAAAAATGATAATTTTCAGATTAGGTTTTAGAATTAAATGTACAATAATTTTCAGATTCTTGTAAATATGAATTTTATAAATAGTAGAATTAAATTTTAAAGTTCCAAACAAATAAAAAAATCTAACCTAAACTGTTGTTGTTGGTGGCCGGTGGTGGTGGCCGGTGGTGGAACTTAGTAGGAGGGAGAGAAGAGAGATAGTGGAGGAAGGTAGAGGAGAAGATAGAGGTGTAGTTTTTGTATCTCAGGATTTAGAATTTTAGATCTTTTTATGTAATTTAATTAAAAAAAGGAAAAAAACAGCAAATACAAGAAAGCACGCTTTTTAACGCCTCAAAAAAGATATTAGGCACCCGAGGTGCCCGCCTAGGCGCTGCTTTTTTTGCATCACCTCGTATCGGTGTACCGAGGCACTAAATGCCCTATTCGCATTGTCTCGCGCCTAGGCGTGATTTTTAATCATTGCTTGTACATCTCGTATATTATAGAAAATCGATTCAAATGAAACTCGAATGAACATTACCAACATACCAGATGAATTGAACGTTATCAGTCCGATATATGAATAGATAGATTTTTCTGAAGAATTTAGAATGAATGAAGTATTTGATAATCGTGAAGCATCGGTCAATTGGGCAACTAGGGTTGGAATTCATCTTAACATGGTCGTGTTGGTTAGATGATTGGATAGTGGAGATAGTGGAAGGTGAGCTTGGGTATTTTTGGGTTGTGAGCGTGGTGGTAAGTATCATCCACCAAAAATAAAAGTTGCATTAGACACTTATGCGGATATTGAAAAGAAGACGGTAAAAAGACAATTTACTGGCACTAAGAAGTGTGAGTATCCTTTTATGTTGAAAGGAGTGCAGATGAAAGAGACTGGACAATGGTGTTTATTAGTTGTATGTGGATCGCATAATCACCCAATAGGGTTGAATTTGATCGGACACTCATTTACAGGTCGACTAACGTCTGTTGAAGATCAACTTGTGCGTGACTTGTCCATGAACAACATGAAACCAAAAGACATATTGAGCACGGTGAAACTTTCTTTTCCCAAGAATGAGTCAACATTGAAGATAATTACAACGTTCGATAAAAGATAGAGTTCTCGAGCATGGAGGTCATACTCAAATGCAATGTTTGTTAGGAAATTTAGAGATGGAAACTACTACTACTTGATGAGGAGATGTAGGTAAACAGATAATGTTACTGATCTTTTTTATGCTCATCCGACAATTGTTAAGTTGTTACATGCATTTCTGAACATGTTATTGATGGATTGTACCTATAAGACCAATAGGTATAGGATGTCACTTTTGGAAGTAGTTGATGTCACTTCTACAAACGTAACTTTCTCAGTTGCGTTTATGTATATGTCCCACGAGAGTGATGACAACTACAGATGGGCACTCAGTACATTGAAAGGATTAATATACGACGGAAGCTTACCAAAGATGGTTGTAACCGATCACGAGCTTGCACTCATGAATTTTGTAAGTGTTACATTCCTCAACTCCACATCATTATTATAAGTGTCGCATCATGCTCTTGGTAAGATGTTTGACAAGATGAATGACATGGATAGTTGCGGTGTAGATCCTTTGATTTGTGGTTGTGTGTTGAGGAGGACTTGTGGTTTGATTTGTGCACACGAACTATCCGAGTTGATACGAAATGGTCAAGTTGTCCAACTTGAGATGATTGGTCAATTTTGGAGAAAATGGGATTATAAACTATCAAAGTGTCAAGGCTCTGTCAGCATTGATGTTGGAAACAGTTGGATGGAAATAATCGATGATATTAATGACATGTTTGGATCAGTCTCAGCGTCTCAAAAGTTGTTGTTGCTTAAAAGACTTCGCAAGATATCCATACCTTCAACAAGTTAACTTCAAGAACCCCAAATGGTAACACGTCTTTGTGGTAGGCCTAGCAAAACAAAATTACAGAATTCAAACTCGACAAAATGTAACCCTAGCAAGTTTGAATACGTGGAATCTTTTCACGACAGTTGTTTGTCACCTGTCAAGGAAAATACTTACGTAGGTGAATTCGCTAAGGTTGTACCAATGTTCACAACATTGAAGAGGAAAATTCAATCAATAGGGCGGTGTTCTGTCCGCAAGGCTGGTGATAAAGTATTCGTAAGTCAACTTCCTTCTATTATGCAATAACACGTGTTAAGTATCAAAAATCCATTGGGAGAAGGGCATTGTGGTTTCCGATGCATAGCCCATGGACTAGGATTGAGAGAGAATTCATGGGCATAAGTGCATAGTGATCTCATCGATGAGATCAAAAACTTTGAATGGTTGTACAAGAATATCATTAGTATGCATGATTGGATTGAACAGATAACCGTCCACTTGACTTGCTTCGAGAAACCTATTTACCAGATCAATTTTTGATAGGCATTCCCCGAAATGACATATTTGGCAGCAAATTTTTACATGGACATCATCCACCTCTTTCCAGGCATGTGAGTTACGGTTCTACCTATGAGGACATAAATACCAATGAAGCCTCGACTTGTATGCATGACCCTCGTTGGCAACGATCATTATATTTTGGTAATTTGAATATGTTATTTTATTGTAATACTTGATGATACATTATTACAATGGAATGATAGACGACATTATGTTACTTGTTTGTAGGTAAAATTGGATGAAGACGCACCGTTACAACCCAATATTGATCGGTGATTTGAAACTCGTCTACCATGTGCAAATGGTTGGTCTGAATTTTATAAAAGACGAATCATGAAGTATGCTCTTCAAAGTCGTAGTGAAAGCTCGTATGTGGGTATTGCATCAACTGATGACTAGGTTTTTATGGACAACAAGTGTTGGGACAAATGAAACATCATTTTATTGTTTTTATATAATGTTGAACGTGTGACTTGGATTATTGTCATTTCTTATTCCTTCTATGTAATCCTTACTTATTTTATCACCCATCATTCCTTGTGGTTATATATCTTGTTGACATATGTAGGATTTCCACAAATGATGTTTTCTTATATTTGAAACTCTTATAACTCAAAATTGAACATGATTATATCACTGTTCGGTCAACACAAACCTAATAGAATGCACAATGTTTGACATATGGTCGAACACTTACAAATATGTTTGGCTCCACATCGAACAACAAGTATAACGTTCAACCTATTACCGAACAGTATGCATTATGTTCAGTAAGTATTGACCGAACAGTGACATAACTGAATGTGTAAGCGTTCATTTCTCATTGGTCGAGCATATTTATAAGGTTTTATTGATTTTGTGTGGCCGAATGACTCATTTACAAGTCGAATTTACTTCAAGATAGGATAAAACTAAGATAACTGAATTTAATCTATAATAAAGCAAACTAGAAGCAAAGTTAAGCAATTATTTAAAATACATAAGTAATCAATGTCTACAATCGTTTTTTAAAATTATATCCTGTGGTAGAAATGAAAGTAAAATGAGAGAACCTAACTATCCTCTCCGAGCCCGGCATGATCTACTCGATGATCCCCATCTAGATGACTCAGGTGGATCATCGTTCTCAATCTTCAATGCATGATAAGCCCCTACCAAAGCTGGGACCATGATCAATATTTCGAGCCCATCCTGGTCTACAAGCCACTACTAATAAACCGGCTCCAAATGACCAAATGTATTTCCAATCATATCCCATGATTGCGGCCCTCTCGGTCGAGTAGAATGAACATGATGCTCGGATATGTTCTCTAGGTTCTGGATTATAGAATGTAAGACGTAGTTGAACCACTCCATATAGTCTTCCAAGCACTCCCAAGCAGGACAAACACATCTCCCACGGCTTTCTGGAGATAATACATGATTCCTCCAAACTCGGAAATAGGCTCCGAGTGCATCCCACGTAACCTTGTACTTGGCACCCGTATTTTCCCGTCGGGCAATCATTGGAATGAGTGGCTCATCCGAGACCCTTTGAACGAACCCAAATTGTAGAAGTACACGATCCGAATGATACAACTCCACTATCTCGAAAGCTCGTATGCACCCTTGATAGAAAGTAACTACATCTATAGTGATCCCGAATGTCACTATAAGATGTCCAATTAACCTACATATAACAAAAATATCATAAATGGCTCAATTAAGTATACAAAAATATCTTAATTTGAAACAATTAACTACTCATGTTGGTAGGTGACATTGTATCCAATATTTCTCGAGTAGCCAATAATCGATCAATAGTTCCACTGTTGTGGGATCGTTGAATCCATTTTCTTGCTGGGGGCTCATCCCATCGATAATTCACATTGTGTGTTGGCCTGAAAATTGGAAAATACTTGTATATTCAAGCCTGACATAATTGAGCGGAAAAATAGTTAAATACATGTAAAAAGAAAAAAATACAAGAGATTGGTGGATATTTTACCCCGAGTAGTGTCAAATAACCACTCATCTGTCTCACTCCATTTTGATAGGTGAGTTCGAGTTGTCTATACAAGAAAGCCAAAGCAGCTGCTTCCCACGCATACGTATGGACACAGTCTAATCGCTCTAAAAGTGCTAGGATCTTGGTATCAACTCGAGTTTCAATCTTATCTGCAAATAGGTGCATCCCAATACTAACCATAAGTAGGACCGAGCAAAACATTTTAATTTTTCCATATCATTTGAGGTTGTATCTCCTTCAAACCGAGACCAAAGTCATTCCAATTTCACACTACTGCCTCTAAAACCAAAAAGGGTCTGATTTGTATCTGCTTCAGAAACTCCCAACAACCTACTAATCATTTTATGTCCTCATTCAGGTATGCTCCTACTTTGTGGTAACATGACCGAGTGCCCATTGACAGGAAGTCCAGTGATACAATGAACGTCATCTAACGTGATTGTTATCTCACCAAATGACATGTGAAATATGTTGGTCTCTGGTTGTCAACGCTTCACGAATGCACATATCAGATTCTTGTTGGACGTCTTATACGAAGTCTATCTCAAGTCTGGAATCAAATTTCTATCAAGTATCTTAGAGAACTCCGGGTTGAGGTTGTCAAACATCCATGTCTCCATCTTTATCGTGTAGCACTAACACTTCAGGATTGGTCTATTCACCTCATGCCACATCACATATGCAATGTGTGTTTTGAAGCTTGGAATCAACTAGGGGTCAATGGGTCCACTGGGATAAGGACCCATCAGAAGATTATCTTCATCATTTTCATCCTCTTGTGCCTTCTCTTCTTCCTCAGCTTGTGTAGCATCTGGGGCTATATATTCCATCAATTGAAGACTAGAAGAAGAAACAATTGGTTGATCAGTTGGAAGAGAAGAAACAATTGGTTGACCAGTTGGAAGAGAAGAAGAAGCCCGCAAAAAGCAGGCCTAAAGGGGCTGGCCCATTTGGGCCGCGGGCCAGGACAGGGCGGGCTAGCCTATCTTTTTTTATAAATTATTTTTTAATTAATCAAAAATACTAAAAAAATAGAAAATCCTAGTGAATTCTTGTCCAGTGTCCAGCGCCCCCTCACTCCTCTCAGTGTCTCACCTTCAGTATTCACTCAATCACTGCTTCAACACTCCCCAACTTCCAAGACAATAGAGCCATCATTGTGGGGAGGGTAAAGAGCATCTTATAGTTCAACATTCAACAGTCAACAACAAAACAACGACGGCAGAAAGCAGTGGCTACAGATGGCACAGACTGCAGCAGACAGCAACAGACAACAGCAGCGAGCAGCGACGACGGCGGTGGTGAGCTAGATTTTCAATTATTTTATATTAATATTTATAGATTTGAAAAAAAATAACATGAAGTCTAGTATGATGAATCAAAGTATTAACTTAGATGATAGTGAAGATCAAATTGGAAATGTTAATTTTTATGATAACGGGCCCAAGAAATCTAGAGAGTGTTCTGATGTTTGGAACTATTTTATCAAGAAAGGGGTTGTAAAGATGCAATTTGTCAATGCAAGGGATGCAATACATTATATAAAAGTGGAGGTAAGAAATATGGGACTTTTACATTAAGACGATATATGGAATCTTGTAAGATGTTGAAGTTTCATGATGTAGGACAGATGTTTGTTGATCATGATGGAAAATTAAAAAAACAAAAAAATAAACCCAAAAGTTGCACGTAAGTTACTAGCATCTAGAGTTGTTCAACATGATCTTCCATTTTTGTTTGTTGAGTATGATGGTATTAGAGCTTATCAGAGGTATGTAAGTCCCACTGTTCCATGTATTTCAAGAGACACTCTTGTTAATGATATGAACCAAGTGTATTTGAAGGAGAAAGCAACACTTAAGCAAATTTTGGCTAGTATTCGTAACAGAGTGTGCTTAACTTCAGATTTGTGGACCTCATGCACGTGTGAGAGTTATATTTGTTTGACTGCTCATTTTGTTGATGAAAATTGGAAGTTGAATAGTAAAATCAATAACTTTGATCAAATGCCTCCTCCACACTCCGAAGTTGAATTAGCTGCAACAATAATTGGTTTTTTGCATGAATGGGGGATTGAGAAAATGATCTTCTCTTTGACATTGGATAATGCCACAAGCAATGACAATATGCAAAATATTTTGAAAGACCAACTCTCTTTGAATGATAGTTTGTTGCGTGGTGGTGAATTTTTTCATGTTCGTTGTTCGGCTCATATATTGAATCTTATTGTTCATGATGGTTTAAAATTGTGTGCAAAAACTTTGGATAAGATTAGAGAATCGGTGAAGTGTGTGAAGGGTTCAGAGGGTATGATGAAAAATTTTGAAGAATGTGTGGCATCAATTGGTGACATTGATACTAGTGTTGGCTTGAGGTTGGATGTTTGCACTCGATGGAATTCAACATATTTGATGTTGGAGAGTGCACTTAAGTACAAAAAGGTTTTTTCTTCTCTTCCTTTGCATGATAGGAATTATAAATGGTGTCCTTCAAATGAAGAATGGAAAAGAGGTGAAAAATTATGTGAGTTTCTTGAGCCATTTTATGAAACTACCAACTTGATTTTCGGTTCTTCTTATCCTACATCAAATTTGTATTTTATGCAAGTTTGGAAGATTGAAACTTTGTTAAAGGACAACTTGATCAATGAGGGATATGATGATAAGTAATATATGTGGAATTATCTAATATATATTCAACTAATATAGGAAATTATGGCTTATGAGAGCCAAACTATTACGAGTGCTGGAATATCTCAATTGGATATGTATTTGGAGGAGCCAAAACTTGAATTTTCCTATTTTGAAGAGTTGGATGTTTTGGACTATTGGAAGGATAAGAAGAATCGATTTCCCGACCTTGTATTGATGGCATGTCATGTTTTAGTTATTCCAATAACTACTATTGCATCGGAATCTGTTTTTTCTATTAGTGCGCGTGTGCTTACCAAGTATAGAAGTTGCTTGCTTTTGGAAAAATTTCACTCTTATTTGCACTCATAATTGGTTGCATGGTTTCACACCTAGTAATGGTAAGTGATAATATTTTAGAGATTAAATATGTACTTACTATGTGTTTTAATATATTTTGATATTTTACTTTTTTAACTACATCTTTGTTTATTTTGTATGTAGATGGTGAAAATGCAAATATTAAGACAACTTTTTTTAGTGAAGCATCCAATATCATGGAGAATATTGATGACGAACAAGGAAATGAAGATGATTTTGATGATGTAATTGTTGATGAACTCTTTAAGAGATTTATGTTTCATTTATCATACAC
Organism: Scutellaria minor; assembly: GCA_954870855.1. NCBI lineage: Eukaryota > Viridiplantae > Streptophyta > Magnoliopsida > Lamiales > Lamiaceae > Scutellaria > Scutellaria minor. Next base: position 12,082,260 of record OX940729.1, read on the forward strand.
TTATATTTTGTGGACTTTTTAGTTTTATGTTTTTGGATTATTGATTTATGGACTTATGGACTATGAACATATGGTTGATGTGATGAATGTTGCATTTTAATTTGCAAACACTTTGCATTTTTTGTTAGCTATTTAGAATGTATTTATGTAAAGTGGATTAGTGATTAAAAGGAAAAAAAAAGTGAGTTGGCCCGCCCAACCCATGACCCACCGGTAGGTTGGGCTGGGTTGGGATTTGAAGGCCCGCCCAATAAAAAGCCCGTCCCGCACCGCGACGCCAAAAAGTGGGTTAATGTGGGTTGTGGGTCGGCCCACCCCGTTGGCCCGTTTCGACAACTCTAATTTATTATGAAATATGTTTTATTAAAATTAAATATATATGAAAAGAAAAAAAAATCCTTATTATTTATTATTTATTTAATTATATATTGTTTAATTATAAGGGTAAACTGGTAATATTGTGGGATGTGTTTAGAAATTACTATAGCCTTACTATAGCCCTACTTATAATTTTTAACTCTTTTCGTTCCACACTTTCAAGTCTACCCCTTATTATTTCCATATTCATCTAGAAAAGAAAAAATTATGTTAAAATAATCATTTAAAAAGTTACATTTTGTAAAATTACTCATTATTTAAAAATATTTTAAATAATAGTTACAAAAAAGTATGATTGACGAAACTAATCAATAAGTGTATAATCAACTGATCATAATTATGTATTAGAAGCATCAACTAGCTTGTTAGGTAGCTAACATATTTGAACCGTAAAATACTATTTTAAAGATAAATGAGGAGTTGAGCATATTTTCTAGCTGATCTTAGCAACGATTACAAGTAATCGAGAAGATCTTTTATCTAAACAAGACAAAAAATTATAGATGATGGTAGCAGGTTTGAAACAAATGGAATGTATTATTAGTCATACAAGGAAACTTATGTATAAATTAATTGTTCATGTAAACTCAAGATTTATCAACCAATCAGAAATAACTAACACACAAAAATGTTTAACACAAGTTGACATGACCAAAGTCACTTTTACATAATATAAGGATCAATTTTCAAAGAATTCTTAAAATGCATTAACAACATAAAAGATGGAAAAAGTCATCGTTTATTGATATAAGTTCATTCAAACTTAAAATCTCATCTAGCATTCTCCTTTGAGTGTTATCCTTATAAAAGAAAGATTTATTCTTAAGGAGAAGATTATGACACACACTTGAGATTTATTCTTAAGATTTATAAAAAACTTTTGACCTTTCTTCATTGTACGTTGTACACTACTTGAGCTTACAACACTATAAGTAGTTTCTGCGTACAACACTATATGTAATAATGCAAGTAGTGTTTGATAGAGTTCGTTCAGTGGAAACTATATGTGTCTTTTAGAGGCTCTTTTTGAAAGTTTTTACAAGTATGAGATTTTCACAACTATATTCTATGTTGTATGACAGTCATAAGATGCAGCAAGATAAATATGCAAGGTACTGAAGTAAGATAAACACACAAACATTTATAGTGGTTTGAGGGTGGAGTTGTCCCTCTAATCCACTCCACTCCTTCACACATGAGGAGCTTTGTTAAATGTAATTTGAATTACAAGGACATTTCCTAAACAAACTCCAAACTCAACAAATTACACCTACAAATGCTTAGTTTCCACATAGGTTGCTCAAAACACCTAGGTTATGTTTAGATTAGACTTGGCTCATCTGAATTTTGGATGGGTTCAACCAAATCCATGTTTGGACAAATATTATCAAAATCCCATCATCATACCCTATTTTTCCTACTTTTTCTACAATTTAACATCCATTTTTTCTACTTTTTCTACAACTCCCAACAAAAAACATCTACTTTTTCTATAATTCACAATGTGAAATGCATATTAACTATAATTCTACTCAAAATTCATACGTACAAAGTCCTTCTCAAGCCCAAGTCCAATTTTGCAAAAGACACCTTAAGTCCAAAACAAACATAGCCTTAGACTAGACTCATATAGGTAAAGCTGTTGAAATGGGCCGGCGGGGCGGGCCAACCCACAACCCACCTTAACCCACACTTTGGCATGACGGTGTGAGGTGGGCTTTTTATTGGGCGGCGGGCCTTCAAATCCTAACCCAGCCCAACCCACCGGTGGGTCGTGGGTTGGGCGGGGGCCAACTCACTTTTTTTTCCGTTTAACCACTAATCCATTATACATAAATACATTCTAAATAGCTAACCAAAAATACAAAGTGTTCACAAATTAAAATGCAATATTCATCACATCAACCATATGTCCATAGTCCATAAGTCCATAAATCAATAATCTAAAAACATAAAACTAAAAAGTCCACAAAATATAAGTGTATGACAAATGAAACATAAATCTCTTAAAGAGTTTATCAACAATTACATTATCAAAATCATCTTCATTTCCTTGTTCTTCATCAATATTCTCCATGATATTGGATGCTTCACTCGAAAAAGTTATCTTAATATTTACATTTTTACCATCTACATACAAAATAAATAAAGTTGTAGTTAAAAAAAGTAAAATATCAAAATATATTAAAACATATAGTAAGAACATACTTAATCTCTAAAATATTATCACTTACCATTACTAGGTGTGAAACCATGTAACCAATTACGAGTGCAAATAAGAGTTTGAAATTTTTCCGGATGCAAGCAACTTCTATACTTGGTAAGCATATGTCACGACCACATTTCTAATATAGCTAGACATGTAATAGATTTTCATATTAAAAGATCTGTAAATGAGTGTGTGACTTTTTTTTAAAAACATAATAACATAAATAACTTTTCTTACACATGAAAACCCAGTAAGACTATATTACATTTCGTAGCGTGTACCATAAAGTCAAGCCACACTCACTTTTATATTTTACATATTTATATACATCAGAAGATCAAACAGAAGAAGTCCAAGTACTTTATCAAAATATTATTTAAAGCAAAATAAGTCCATAGCATAGCCCAACAGGTTGTCATCCATGTACACCATCTTCGAACCCGTAGGAACTCAACAACATGATCAGTAAGTCCGTAAGCTTATACATCAGCAGGTTCACCTACAATGCATGAACTATATGAGCTAAAAAGCTCAGTAAGCAAAAATTATACACATAACATTAATAATACAGAATGATGTTAATGATGCGTGCTAATGAATGAAAATATTTATTTCAAAATCATTTTCCTTCATTGGGCTCTTGACCACCATCTACTAGGCACCTGATAGAGCTCCATATAATATCATTCATTATAGTCATATCCATATCTCACATGCCATCGGCTGAATAATCAAGCCATATTCATATCTCACATGCCACTGGCCAAGCATATAGTATTGGTAGCCATATCCATGTCTCACATGCCACAGGCTGAATAAATCAAGTCATATTCATGTCTCACATGCCACCGGCTACCCATATAATATATCGTAAGCATGATTACATGCCTCGGTGCACTAGTAGTGGTCAATAAAATACGTTTCATCTTGAAACCATGTCTTGCATGTAACATGCAATAACTTTCATCATTTACGTATGCGTGTGTTGATGTTCGTGATTGATATTCGTAATGCATCACATATATTTCCCTATAGCATTATGCAACCACGTCAATTCTCAAGGATACATGAAATCACGTAATATCACTTAAACAATATATAACATGAAGTACTACGTTCATGCATTGTAGTTGCAAATAAATTTCTACTTACCTGGAATTCAAAAGATTTTGGTTGTATAAGCTTCAAATTTTCTTCTAGAACTCTCTTGATATTTCTTTCTCTCGACGATGCTCTGTTTTCTATTACCCTATTTTCTTAAATTACCCTCACCTTAGGAAGAGCTGGTGCATCTATTCATAAGTTGTCGAGCAGCCCTAGATAATTCTTTTTTTCTCGTTTCCTTCAACGCCTCCGACTACAACGGCACACATCCACACTCATCCACAACCTCACTGACCACGATGGCTTACGTCGATGACACAACTCGTTGTCATGAGAAGAGAAGACAGCGTGAGGACAAATAGAGAAAATGGAGAGAGAGAGAGAGAGTGGCAGAGAGTTGAGAAAAAGAGTTAAGAGAGATTGACAGAAAGATTTTTAAGAAGAAGGAAAAATGGATTTCATTTATCATAATCCTACCGCCACCATCTTGTCTAATGCTTCCTAGGTAAGTTTGATTTTTGTTTATTATAATTATTATATTGCATTATCATCATTACTCAAACTGTGGCAATCTCCTATGCATGCACGTCAATACACGTACATATTATAACATTAGTAATATTAGTGAACATTTTCATATATATATATATATATATATATATATATGTAAGGTATGTATATATATACATATATATATATAATTAATTAGGAATTAATTAATTGCATGTGATCCCCTAGATTATTTCAATTAAAGTACCTTTATTGAAATTAAGAGTTATTCTCATTTTGATGTTGGACAATGATTCATATAAAAATTAGTTAATTAACTTATATAAATAATTATTCTAAAACAAGTGCCAATATATAACTGAGTTTGAAAATCTATTTAGCATCAACATCCAAGCTTAATTAATCATATATAATCACATAATCAATTTATCCTAAAATTTGTTTAAACTTAAATATAAGCATAAAGAAATCGAAACTCTGTTAAGTTTTATAAAATAATTTCAAGAAAATTTCATATCAAAACCCATTTGATTACTAAGCTTATTTAAAGAAGATTCCATAAACTAATAATCAATCAAATACCTTATGTAATGAAAGAAAACATTAGATATCTAATTAAGACTTGTAATAAAGGTAAAGTGCTTACCTTTTGAGGTTTGAGAAGCTTTCGTCTATCCTCTTTCTTTTCTTTCTTCTTGAATATATATGTTGGTCCCAAGTAGTGTCCGAGGTTTAGAGGGGGTGAATAAACCTTGGTCGATTTTGAAAATCTGATTAAAACTTATTGTTCTGCAAGTTACTTGAACTTGCAGCGCCAGTCAGTTACTGCTTACAGCACTAGGATGCAGTGCTACACGCTGTAACTTAGAGTTTTATACGTAGCGGAAAATAAAAGTTTTAAGACACAAGACTGATTTTCTCAAATATGATCCTTATCAAAACGTTTTATGCTTATGACAGAGATAGATATAAAAGATAAAGCACAGATAAGAAAATAATAAAACACTTATGGCTTATAGTGGTTCGAAGGTGGTGTAATCCTTCTACGTCCACTCTACTGCTACCTCGAGCAGGAACTTTCTTAAGCAAGATTGATTTACAGGACACTCCTAACAATCTATCAACTTACAAAACTAAACACCTACTAGAGTCAAGCATACACACAGCAACTGCAAACTCTAAAGGCAAACCCACACAGGGTTTCAAACTCCCACACAGGGAAGCTGCCTATAACATAGACAACTACACAAACAGCAAGGATCTCTCTTATCAACTGTTCGACACCAAAAACAACCTAAGCACACAGCAACAAGGTTAAAAAGTATATAGATTGGTTCTTCAACTGGTGCGGTGAAGTGAGCTTCTGAATCCTTCAAAGGATCTTTCAGCTTTGAACTTGTTTCACTTCACAGAGGTTGAGTGACTGAAACTGAGTAGATTCGAAAGAATATAGCTTGCATGCTTGAGAGTTTTTGTGCAAATATTTTCAGTTCTTCAGTAGTTCAGTCCTTAGCTTCAGGGTTGCTCATCCTCTACTTATACTTGTAGAGAAGATATCCGTTGAAGGAGATATCTCCCATTTTGAATTTAAGTGTACTTGATCAAAGGCATGGCTTGCATTTAATGCGTCTTGACTTTTCTTTCTGGAGCATTTAATGTGGTGGTTGCAGCTTGCAGCTTTCTGCAACGCATCAGTCCACGAGGCATCTTGGCATTGGCTCCGTGTCTGCAACTTTGATCTTCTCTGGACCGGCTTTATTTATTCTTGCTTGGATCTTCGTTCCTCGTACTGCATTTACCCTTTCTCGGATTGCAGGATACTTATTATGTTTGTCATTGGTGCTGTTGATTGTTTGAGTAGAAAGCTCCGCGCTGTATCCTAGGTCTGTTTGTAGCTATTTGTACTTTACAGCGCTGCTGTAACTTAGACCTTCTTGCAGTATCTTCGTACAGTACTGTTGTATCTTTTCTTGCAGTATTCCTGTAACTTATTCTTGCAGCGATGCTACATGTCGTTCTTACTTACTTTGCTGCAATGCTGTAACTACCTTCTTGCAGTGTTGTTGTATCTGCTTTCTTGCAGCAGCTTCGTTCTGAAATCTTCGATGTAGCATTGTATGTATGTGTACCTCCATCTTTCAGCTTCCATAACTAGACTCAATCCTAGTCTATGTTTTCACTTAAACATTGTGAAAAATGGGGTACTCAAACTTCCTATTACATTCTTGGTTTGTCTCATCAAAATCTAAACACTGAAATCCCAACAATTTCCCCCTTTTTGATAATGACAAAACCATTACATTATTTCGTTCATGAAGAAGGCTTTTACATTGCATCATATCATTTTACATCAGGATTACATATATGATAAGCTTTTGAAAAAATCTAACCCTGGATATATCAGAGATGTATCTTGTCTACTCTTTTATCAAATATATAGATTATTGCTGAAACAGGGACCTCCTTGTAGACGTTTCATCTGGTCTTCTTTCAGCAGTCCTTCTTTCTTGCTCTGTTCTTTCTCTTGATCCTTTCCACCAGTCTCGAATGGACTCCTGATAGGATTCTTTAAGTTTCTCCTGAAACTTTGGGATCTGAATCCATCTCAGCCAGAAGTCCTCACAGTAAGGCACTATATGGCCTTGCTTCACTAAGTCTATGTAGTAATTCTGGATTTCAAGCTCTCCAGCCCTAGTAAGCTCTTTATATCTTCTCAATGCAGTTTGACAGGTTTGAAATCTACTGAATTTGCCCTTTCTGCACAGAAATCTGAAGTTTCTGAGATACTCGGATCTCTTATACAGCGTGATTGCTTCAAAAGATGGATTTCTATCTGTAGGCAACTTGACTGCCTTGAAGATGTTTAAGCTCCAGGCCATGTTCTCTCCATCGAGCCTCTGATCCATCAACACTGACACTTCAACAGATATGTTGTCCGTGTCGAGATGTGGAATCTCTTGAGGGGGTATTAGTAGAGATCTTTGTCAAAGATTCTCTTCTCACCAATCATTCCAAGCCTTTGCAACCAGACATATTCTTCTCTTTCAGCTCTGGTTCTCTCCGCCCTCTGAGCAGCCATTTTCTCGTTGTAAAGCCTTTCAGTCTCGACTTTGCTCACCTTCTTTCTTGAACCTTACTGTTGGCTCTCTCTCCCTCTCTTTGTATGATGAGAAGAAGGAGGTGCTGCATCTTTGCTTGTAGCACTGTTATATGCAGCGTCTGCTGCTGATCTGCTTGCAGCAGCTGCACCACCAGCTCCTCTTTCATCATATTTTCTCCATCTTTTTGGAGAAGGAGCGTCAGTAGCAGCAGATGATCCAAACCTCTTCTTCCTCCTGCTTAGAGGCTGGTCATCTTCCTCTAGAGACTGTACTGATGCTCCATATCTCTAGCAGCTAGGAAGGTTGGATCGAGCACAGACTGAATAACTTCTTCATTTGGTTGAACCTTTTGCTAATGTGACTCATCCGCAACAGCATTTACTGACAAACTTGCAGTAGAGAGTTGGGAATTAGCAGCTGCAACAGCTTTCTTCTTGCTGCGCGGGGCCCTCTTGGCCAGGGGTGCGTCATCATCTGAGGACGAGGACTCAGGTTCAGGTTCTGCCCTCCTTGGTGTCCCCTTGATGACGGGAAGAGGATTTTCATCATCATCATCATCTTTACCCCCGCTGCCTGCAACTTCATCCTACAGTGCCAGGGTTGCATTCTTTTTATCTTTGGTTTTCTTCCGTGCAATCCCAGCAGCAGCTGTCTTCGGTTGGGTCTTACCCTTCTTCTTCTCTCCAAGATACTTCCCAACGGGAATGGGGATGGGAGCTATAAGCTGAAGGCCTAGCTTGCAGAGTAGAGAGCAAATGGTGATCCCATAGCTCCTCCTCACTGTGCTCTTTTCTGTTTCCTCCCATATTCTCTTCATGATGAACCTTGCTCAGTTCATCTTTTCTCCGGCCATGATGGCAGACATGATCCGGAACCGGAGGTCTGTGCATTTGTCGTAACTTTCCGTTCTGCCTTCAATAGAGTACGCACAGATATCATGGAGTAGTTCAAACTCCAGTTTGAAAAGTTTCTTCGGGGCGTTTCTCTTGATCTCTGCCCATGCATCTCTAACTCTAAAGAGATCCCACATCTCTTGAGCGTTGCTTTTCCCATATGTCGCAAGCTGACTGGGGGTCAGGCCTCCTGACGAGGTGCTGAAGGTGGTGGCTATATCTCTGATGGTTAGAGACCTTTCTTCTTCATCTATATTTATCTTGAACAGGATGCAGTTCCTCTCCTTGGAAGTCCTGGCGAAGGTGTAGAACCTTTGAACTGATTCTACAGAGAATCCAATGTAGATGGTGGTTAACAACCCTAGGATTTGGGTCCGTTCAAGGGCGTCAAATATCCTGCGGATGACGGAGTTATCGTACAACCTAGAAGCATAAACGTGCTCCTGGTTGATCAAGCGTCCTTCCAAGACTGTGGTTTGTCTAGCCGCCATTGATGAAGATTTGAGAGAGATATGAGATATAGGGGCTAGGGAATATTGCGATGAGAGAAAAGAAAAACTTCTCTTTGTGATGAAGGCAAAGTAAATTTGAAAAGAGAAGGTTATGGGGTTTTGTAGAATATCAAAGGACAAGTAGTAAGATCGACGGTTGAGATTAAAAGGATGGAAATGATCTTACGGTCCTTAGAAAAAGGCGGAGGGGTCAAATCGTAAATAATCATGACTTGCACAGACGTGGGCTCTGACCGCGCCTCTTCAACTTCTGACAGAGCAGACTTGCATTAAATGCTGGAAGACATGCGATTTGCCGCCTAATTTATTATCTTTTTAAGGTTGCAGCAGCCTGGGTACGAGGTTGCAGAGTATTAAATACTCTTTGAAATAAATGTTGTAACCAGGTGCTGCTTACTCCCTACTTTCTTGCTGTGCTGTAAGGATAAAATATGCAGCACTGTTTGAACCCAGCGCTGTATGCAGACGCAGCTTACAGCACTATACTTGCAGCTTCTCGCAAGTATGCAAATATTCTCCCTGGGCTTCTGCATCTCCTTTTTCACTCATAATTTCAGAATTCCCAGCTCATTTCTAAGCATAGAATACCTCAATTCACTTAGCGGTTTAGTGAATATATCTGCAAGCTGGAGATCCGTATGAACTTTCTCAAGTACGACATCTTTCTTTTCCACGTGATCTCTAATAAAGTGATGTTGTATATCAATATGCTTTGTTCTTGAGTGAAATACAAGATTAAGGGTAATTGCAATTGTACTCGTGTTATCACAGAGAATTGGAGTCTCTTTTTCTTCGATCCTATAGTCTCTTAGTTGCTGCTGTATCCAGAGAATTTGCGCACAACAACTTCCTGCTGTAACATATTCTGCTTCTGCTGTAAATGTTGCAATCGATGTTTGCTTCCTACAGAACCATGAAACAAGTCTATTTCCCAGAAATTGACAAGTCTTACCGGTGCTCTTTCTATCAATCTTGCAGCCTGTATAATCTGAGTCAGAGTATCCTTTGAGCTTGAATCCTCCTTCCTTGGGATACCATAGGCCTACTTCCTAAGTTCATGTCAGGTACTTGATAATCCTTTTAACAGCTGAAAGATGTGACTCCTTTGGTGCTGCTTGGAATCTTGCACAGACTCCAACTGCAAACATGATGTCTGGCCTGCTTGCTGTAAGATACAACAAGGATCCTATGAGCCATCTGTACTTCGTGATATCTATATCTTTACCATCTTTATCTTTGTCAAGGCTTATGGATATAGACATAGGAACAGATGTTGCTGACCCATTCTCCATACCAAACTTCTTGATAAGTTCCTTTGTGTATTTGACTTGGCTAATGAAGGTTCCTGTAACCAGCTGCTTTACTTGCAGCCCTAGAAAGAAACTTCATTCTCCCATCATACTCATCTCAAATTTCGATTGCATCAGATTGGAGAACTTCTCACATAACTCTTTGTTGGAGGATCCGAAGATGATATCATCCACATATATTTGTACAAGAAGTATACTATCTTCATCCTGTATCTTGAACAGAGTTTTGTCCATTGTTCCTTTCTTGAAGCCATTTTCCAGCAGATAGATAGATAAGGTGTCATACCAAGCTCTTGGTGTTTGCTTGAGTCCATACAGGGCTTTGTGTAACCTGAACACCTTCTCTTTTATTTGATCTTCAAAACCTAGAGGTTGCTCTACATACACTTCCTCTGTAAGAATACCATTAAGGAATGCACTCTTTACATCCATTTGATATACATTGAAATTCATATGAGCTGCATATACCAGAAAAATCCTTATGGCTTCCAGTCTTGCTACTGGAGCAAAAGTTTCATCAAAATCAATTCCTTCTTCCTGGCAATATCATTTAGCAACTAACTTTGCTTTGTTCCTTACAACACATCCAGATTCATCTAACTTGTTCTTGAAGACCCATTTTGTTCCAATAACTCTTTGATGAGTTAGTCTTGCAACTATTTGTCAAACTTGATTTCTTTTAAATCTATTTAGTTTTTCTTGCATGGCTTGTACCCAGTTGCTATCTTGTAGGGCTTCTTCGACATTTTGGGCCTCTGTCTGAGATATGAAGCATGCAAACATTGTTTCATGAGGAATGGACCTTCTTGTCCTTACTCCTATGGATGGATCTCTAATGATAAGATCCCTAGGATGATTCCTCAGCCATGTCCTGTCAGGCTATAAAACATGTACAGGTCTAGGTTGCTCTTCATGTTGCTGTAAGATTGGAAGTTCTACTGCTGTAAGATTATCTGTTGCATCCAGAGGTGCAACTTCTTCTTCATTGTCTTTTCCTGTATGCAGAACTCCTTCAACATATGGAACATCTCTTTCTTTCTTTGGAGCTGTATCCTCAGCAGATTTTTCTAGTTTCTTTGTGTCACAATGTGGTTCATCAAACACCACATGGATTGACTCATCAACCACTAAGGTTTTCTTGTTAAAGACTCTGAAGGCTCTACTTACAGCAAAGTATCTTAAGAATACTATTTCGTCTGATTTTGCATCAAAGGTTTTTAGATGCTTCTTTCTATTGTTGAGGATATAACACCAGCATCCAAAGATATGCAGATGTGAGACATTCGGTGTATATCCATTCCAGACTTCATAAGGGGTTTTGTCTAGATCCTTGTTGATTAGGCATCTGTTCTGTGTATAGCATGCAGTGTTGGTTGTTTCCGCCCAAAATCTCTTGGGTATCTCTGTCTCTGCTATCATTGTCCTTGCTGCTTCCTTGATGGTTCTATTCCTCCTTTTATCTACACCATTTTGTTGAGGTGTTCTTGCAGTAGAGTATTCATGACGAATACCATTGTCAAAACAGAATTTCTCAATGAATTTGTTTGTGAACTCAATTCCTCTGTTTGATCTGATCTTCACAATACTCAAGCTCTTTTCATTTTGAATATTCTTCATTAGGTCAGGTAGCTTGCTTTGTGTTTCTAATTTCTTAGCAAGGAATATGGTCCATGTGTATCTGGAGTAGTCATCTACTACCACAAGTGGGTACTTCTTCCCACTTATGCTTACTGGTTCTACTGGTCCAAAGAGGTCCATATTTAGAAGGTCTGGAATTCTGTGAGATGACTTCTGCAATTTGTCCTTGAATGAGTTTTTCACTTACTTTCCCTTCTGACAAGCTCCACATATATTTTCCTTTTTGTATGCCACATCCGGTAATCCTCTTACAAGACCTTTTCTTGCTAGCTTGTTGATTGTCTTGAAGTTTAGGTGGCTTAATCTCTTGTGCCATAGCCAACTCAGCTCTGGTGGACTTTTCACAATGAAGCATGTTGGATGAATAGAAGAGTTCCAATCTGCAAGATATATGTTTCCTCTTCTTGTTTCTGTAAGCTTGACTTCATTTGATGTACTATCCTTGATTAAGCACTTATTGAGATTGAACTCCACTGTGTACCCTTTGTCATAAAATTGACTAATGCTCAGAAGATTGTATTTGAGGCCTTTCACATAGGATACATCTTTGATTTTTACGTTTCCTTTGACTAGGCATCCACTTCCTTTTGTGCTTCCTTTGGAATCATCTCCAAAGATGACCTTTGGTCCTTTACATTCTTGGAAGTCTTTCAGAACTTCTTTACTGTCTGTCATGTGCCTTGAGCAACCACTGTCTATGTACCATACATCGCTGCTGCAACCTGGCACTGAAACCTGCAACAAATTTATGTCTTAGTGTAGGTGGGGAACTTCCTCTTGTGCTGCAACTTTATGGGTTGCTGTATCTTCTTGCTGCTTACAGCAGATAGCTTCTGCTGCAGCCAGTTCTTAGATGCAGGCTTACTTCCTGCAGCTGAACATTGGGGTTTCTTCCCCTTATCCATTAATGCTGGTTTGTTCAAGATTCTTTCTGAGTTACAGAGTAACTCATTCTCCATTGAAGTTTCAGCTTGAATGAATTTTACAACCTTGGATGAACTTGCTGTATCCTGAGAGGTGTGAGTGTTGTAACCTATGCCCGATTTTTCAAAAGGACTTCTGCTTTGACTTATGCACTCCCTTGCGTCCTTAGCTGATTTGCTAAATGTTCTGATTGTGGACTGCAAGTTCTCCTTCTCAGTTTCTAGCTTAGTGACCAGCAGATTTAACCTTGAGACCTTCTTTTGTAGCTTACTGCACCTTGAGTTATCAGACTCATATGCAGCGAGCTTTTCAGCAATATTAATATTTTTACCTCTGAGGATCTCATTTTCGATTCTTAGATTTTCATTCTCAACCTTCAGCTTCTCATGAGTTGAGTTAATCTGCTCAAAATCACTCATGATCCTCTTTAAAGAGTGGATCATGTTTAGCTCCTCTTTTTCTGGTATAGACAGTGGTTGGTAGTTACCTCTTCTTCATCACTGTTCTCATAATTGTTTGCCATTAGGCATATCAGTGCTTCTTCATCAGAAGATGAGGTTTCAGTATCACTGTCAGAGGATTCTGTAGTTTTCAGTATCTCCTTTGAGACTGCTGTATTCTTGGCCTTTTCCATCTCTCCAATGAGAGCTCGAAGCTTGTGTCTATCCTCTCTTCTCTTTTCTCTCCTCTGTTCTCTCTCTCCTTCTGGGTATTTGTGCACTGTTGGGTATGGACAGCTTCTGGCATAATGTCCAAGCTTCCTGCAGTTATAGCACAAATCAAGATCAGTCGTATTTGAGCGAGGAGAGGGGATACCTGAGGAGGTGGATGACTTCTTCTGAAGTCATTCCTCTTATTGAGGTTGGTGTTGTTGTTGCTGTTATTGCTCTTCATGAATCTTCTAAATTTCTTTAGAAGAAGAGCTATTTCCTCTTCAGCGTCTTCTGCTGCAACCTCTGATTGCTTGTTGCAATTGGTGGTTGGTGTATCTTTAGGTCCTCTGGCAGTTAGTGTTGTATCTTTATTCTAAATGCTCAAGAGTCTCTTTATTCTTCATCTCGAAGAGCTCAAATAGTTGGGTGGCATTGGAGATCTTATTATCTTTAGTGAGCTCTGTCCTCTCACATATTTGTTCCAACTTTTCCCAAATTTCCTTGGACGTTCTGCAAGTTTTGACTTTGCTGACTGTGCCTTTATCCAAGATGATGAATAAAGCATTCTTGGCCACGTTGTCTAGGTTAGCTCTCTTTCTGTCTTCATTGTTTCATTCTTGTCTTGGTTTGACCAGGAAGTTGGGTGGTGGCTGAGCTCCTTCTTCTATCTCTCTACCGAGCATGGAGTTCACCTTCATAGGGATAATCGGTCCTTCGGTGATGACCGTCCACATCTCATCATTCATCACTGAAAGATGTGCTTGCATTCTTATCTTCCAATCGTCATATTCCTCTATGGAAAACATGAGTAACTTATGATTAGGGGAATCCATGATATGCTGAAAAAGAATGAGATTTTAAAGATGCAGAGAAAACAGCGAGATAAAGGTGGATCTGGGTAGGTGACCAGATAAGTTGGCTTTTAACCCAACTCGCTCTGATACCACTTGTTGGTCTCAAGTGGTGTCCGAGGTTCAGATGGAGGGTAAATGAACCTTGGTCGATTTTGAAAATCTGATTAAAACTTATTGTTCTGCAAGTTACTTGAACTTGCCGCGCCAATCAGTTACTGCTTACAGCACTAGGATGCAGTGCTACATGCTGTAACTTAAAGTTTTATACGCAGCAGAAAATAAAGGTTTTAAGACACAAGACTGATTTTCTCAAATATGATCCTTATCAAAACGTTTTATGCTTATGACAGAGATAGATATAAAAGATAAAGCACAGATAAGAAAGTAATAAAACACTTATGGCTTATAGTGGTTCGAAGGTGGTGTAATCCTTCTACGTCCACTCTACTGCTACCTCGAGCAGGAACTTTCTTAAGCAAGATTGATTTACAGGACACTCCTAACAATCTATCAACTTACAAAGCTAAACACCTACTAGAGTCCAGCGTACACACAACAACTGCAAACTCTAAAGGCAAACCCACACAGGATTTCAAACTCCCACATAGGGAAGCTGCCTATAACATAGACAACTACACAAACAGCAAGGATCTCTCCTATCAACTGTTCGACACCAAAAATAACCTAAGCACACAACAACAAGGTTAAAAAGTATATAGATTGGTTCTTCAACTGGTACGGTGAAGTGAGCTTCTGAATCCTTCAAAGGATCTTTCAGCTTTGAACTTGTTTCACTTCACAGAGGTTGAGTGACTGAAACTGAGTAGATTCGAAAGAATATAGCTTGCATGCTTGAGAGTTTTTGTGCAAATATTTTCAGTTCTTCAATAGTTCAGTCCTTAGCTTCAGGGTTACTCATCCTCTACTTATACTTGTAGAGAAGATATCTGTTGAAGGAGATATCTCCCATTTTGAATTTTAGTGTACTTGATCAAAGGCATGGCTTGCATTTAATGCATCTTGACTTTTCTTTCTGGAGCATTTAATGCGGTGGTTACAGCTTGCAGCTTTCTACAGCGCATCAGTCCACGAGGCATCTTGGCATTGGCTCTGTGTCTGCAACTTTGATCTTCTCTGGACAGGCTTTATTTATTCTTGCTTGGATCTTCATTCCTCGTACTGCATTTACCCTTTCTCGGATTGTAGGATACTTATTTTGTTTGTCATTGGCGCTGTTGATTGTTTGAGTAGAAAGCTCCGCGCTGTATCCTAGGTCTGTTTGCAGCTATTTGTACTTTACAGCGCTGCTGTAACTTAGACCTTCTTGCAGTATCTTCGTACAGTACTGTTGTATCTTTTCTTGCAGTATTCCTGTAACTTATTCTTGCAGCGATGCTGCATGCCGTTCTTACTTACTTTACTGCAATGTTGTAACTGCCTTCTTGCAGTGTTGCTGTATCTGCTTTCTTGCAGCAGCTTCGTTCTGAAATCTTCGATGTAGCATTGTATGTATGTGTACCTCCATCTTTCAGCTTCCATAACTAGACTCAATCCTAGTCTATGTTTTCACTTAAACATTGTGAAAAATGGGGTACTCAAACTTCCTATTACATTCTTGGTTTGTCTCATCAAAATCTAAACACTGAAATCCCAACAATATATATATATATATATTAAAGTGGTTCCTTAGTTTTTTAATACATAAGCATAGTATGTGTAAAATTGTGGAAAAATATTGAATTTTTCATCCAAAATTGTAGCTGCCTTACTCATTATTTAGTCACTTGCATATTTATTTATTTATTTACTTATTTATTAATTTTCTTCATTCCCCATTTTTAAGTATTAAAATATTTTGCATGTGTATATATATTTCTGCATGCGTGTGTATACATATATATAATAATAAAAGTTATATATGCCACATTAATTAAAGGCACATGCAAAACTATGTAATAAAGTGTGAATGATTATATATTTGGTCAAATCTTATATTTTCCAGTACATCAATTAGTTTCATAATTTCTACGAAGTGTCCTTTTTCTATTATTTTTTTAATAGCTTATACTTATTTATATTACTTTTAATATTATTATTATTTACATCTCAATTTTCAATTCTTGAAAATTCTTGCTATATTTTATGTAGTCAAATTATTAATTTGGGGTGTTACAGCACACTAGCACCAATAGAAAAAGCAGACTCCGATGCAACAGTAGTTATTGGAATAGCTAAAACATCACATGCCATCAATGCAAGGTCAGAATATCGATTCTTCTTATCCTTCCAATATTCCAAGACATCCAACTCTTCAAAATAGGAAAATTCAAGTTTTGGCTCCTCCAAATACATATCCAATTGAGATTTTCCAGCACTCGTAATAGTTTGGCTCTCATAAGCCATAATTTCCTACATTAGTTGAATATATATTAGATGCATGCAAAACATCACAACTAACAAGTAACAATGCATACATATTCCTACCAATCTTCTTTCTATCACAAATCAATAATCACTATAATAAATTAAAATATTACTTACATCATAGAGTCGTTGCCCTTGTTTTTAGCCCTTCCACTTTGATTTTGTGTAGATAACGAATAAGACAAGGATTGTGATGAAGAACTCGAGTTGCTACCATTCGCATATTCCTCAAAACGCTTATACAATTTGCTTTTTATATGTGTGATCTTCTATTGACATTTAATGGAATCACTCTCAACTCTAGAATAAAAATACTCCAACATTTGAAGTTTTATTCGAGTGTCAAAAATAGCCCAAATACAAGCACTCTACTATATTCGTTCCAATACTTGTCAAACTTCTTAAGCATAATTCCACACATATTACTTATCATCACATCTTCATTGATCAAGTTGTCCTTTAACAAAGTTTCAATCTTCCAAACTTGCATAAAATACAAATTTGATGTAGGATAAGAAGAATCGGAAATTAAGTTGGTAGTTTCATAAAATGGCCCAAGAAACTCACATAATTTTTCACCTCTTTTCCATTCTTCATTTGAAGGACACCATTTATAATTCCTATCATACAAAGGAAGAGAAGCAAAAGCCTTTTTGTACTTAAGTGCACTCTCCAACATCAAATATGTTGAATTCCATTGAGTGCAAACATCCAACCTCAAGCCAACACTAGTATCAATGTCACGAATTGATGCCACACATTCTTCAATTTTTTTCATCCTACCCTTTGAACCCTTCACATACTTCACCGATTTTCTAATCTTATCCAAAGCTTTTGCACACAATTTTAAACCATCATGGACAATAAGATTCAATATATGAGCCGAACAATAAACATGAAAAAATTCACCACCACACAACAAACTATCATTCAAAGAGAGTTGGTCTTTCAAAATATTTTGCATATTGTCATTGCTTGTTGCATTATCCAATGTCAAAGAGAATATCTTTTTCTCAATCCCCCATTCATGCAAAAAAATCCAATTATTTTTGCAGTTAATTCAAGAGAGTATCTCTATCATAAAGATTTTTTTCACCCATGAAATCTTTTCATATTTTGAGTATCAGGAAGAATAAGAAGTAAACATTTAATAGAATGCTACTTGTAGTAGAATTTTATTTTATTTTTTCAAACTATTAGAATTAAAAGTAGAATAGAGAGAAGAATATAGCATATAATGTACTAAAGTAGCTCAAAGTATTCAAGTAGACTTTACTTTTATCTTTCCAATTGTATAAATGACTTGAATTGTATCCTAGAAGACCATTAACATGTTCACTTGTTGGACTATATTTGATTTTCAATATAAGGTATATTTAAACAATAATTACATTAAGTCTAACTCAACCCAAATTTCCTCTATTCTGAGTCAGTGTATATAAGGTTTAATTAGATCTTTTTTTTATTGATCCGGAGACAAGAACTGTGGGCAATTGAAGGCTATTGCCAAAACTAATAATTGAACTTCAAAACTAACGTTAGATTATTAAATCTGTAAAACATATATACCATCTAGTTATGAACTTAATTACTATGGCCACTGGAATCCCAACTAAGATACTTACTGAACTACTGAACAACGAACATTTGTAATCAAATATCACTATGCTTTCATGATTAAGATGAAAATCCTAAATTTCTAACACTAAACCTTTTTAAAGTTGCCTATTGAAGTCAAGAACTTATAAGTCTAAGGTTGCTTCATCAAGTTGACGAAATCAAGAAACTCATATTCTTTTAGAGGTTGTTTTAGGATTACGTAGCTGAAGAAATGAGGTTGCTCACTAATTGTTACCACTCAAACGAGTGATGATCCTGTGTGGATCTTGGCCTTAATAATCCGAGCAATCGGTGTAGAAGTTGATTAGTGTAGGTGTGTTAGATAAAAGAGTTTATAATAGTTGGGTTGTGTAAATCAAACTAAACTTAACAAAGTTTTTCCACAAAAGAAAGAGTAGATTGGATTAGATGGATTATTCCACTTTTAAACTGTTATATATCTGTTGTTATCTTTTTATTGTCTTTACTGTTTATTGCTACCTATCATACTTCATACATCATATAATATAAAAGTATTTTTAGAAATTCATATGTGTTTTTCAAGTGTTTTTCAAAAGGATCTTTATTTCGCTGCATAAAACTTTAAGGAAACTTCCTACTACACATCTTACAACAACGCTTTGTAGATTTGTAACCTACACATTGCATATATTGTTATAAACTTCATAGCGTACAACGTACAACAAAATTTCATATACTTTGGAGTAAAAGTTTAAATATTTTATAAAAAGGTTTATTCACCTCCTTCCAAACCTCTTGTCACTTGGAACCAACATATGACCTTGAGTGCATATAATAAAAATATATGTAGATGATGATCACCTTGTCTCAATTATTTTCTTGGAGTAATAGGCCCAACAATAACTTCATAAACAAAACAAAGTACTTTACTGTCATGATACACATCATAATTGAATCAACCCATCTTCTATGAAACCAAGTTTAAGCAAGACACATTTAAGATAACCTCATTCTACTTTATCTAAGACTTTACTGATGTCAATCTTCAAAGTCACATCTCGCCACTTACCATATTGTTTATTCTTAAAGTTATGAAGGACTTTGAAAGCAATTAGAATGTTGTCTTTGATTCTATATCCGCAACAACAGTAGATTGGGTCTTAGAGACAACACTTAGGAGTGTAGTTTTTAGCCTATTAGAGAGCACCTTAGTGAGGATTTCATAGATGACATTACACAACATTATGGGTCTAAGGTCCTGAATTGTAATTGGATTGTCACATTTGGAAATCAACATAATATTTGTCTTGTTAACCTCAGCAGATAGATGAGAATTATGAAGCCAATATGTGCAAGTCTAACACACATCATCCCCAACAACTTGCCAAATTTTTTGATAAAATGTCAGATTGAAACCATTAGAACCCGGTGATTTATCCAGATGCATTTAATGGACAACCATCTTAAACTCATCTACAATGAAAGACTTGATCACACACTCATTATCAGAAGCAATAACAATAGGATTAAAGTACTCCAAAACTGAAACAAACATTCTTATTATCATTATTGGCTTTAAAATGTTAAAAAAATCACATCATAAATTCCTGTCTAACCTAACCTCCAAACATCATCATCCCTTTTCAATTGAATTTTATTAGATTTCTTTCTTGTCGAGGTTGCTGCATGAAAGAATTTGGTATTAGAATCCCCTCCAAGAAGTCCAAATCTTTTATATCTCTGTTGCCAATAAGTTTCCTCTTGTAGAAGAAGATTGACTAATTTTCCTTCTTGATCTTCCACCCTATTAATAGAAATAGAATCAACACTATATTTGAATTGTTGAATAAGATCATAACACTTTTTCTTCTCAAATTTGAACTTGCTAATTAATTTTCTTTCCCAAGCTGCAAGAGTATCTACACAAAAAGAGTTTAGATAAAGTACTAGCATCTGAATTAGAGTTCCAACAATTTTTAATACTATTCGGGAGATCAGCGTCAACCAACCATTTGTTCTTCAGTAGAAACTGCTTAAAACTTCTTGAGTGTGTGTCAATGATAGTTTCGAGCAAGATGGGTGAATGATCAGACATATTAGTAAACCAACCATGCAGGGATAGCCATGGCTCTATCAAGCCACTCTTCGACTGCATTCAAACTACCCTCACTTCTCCACAACATGAATTGATGTCCAAGAAGAGAGATATACATCAAGTTACAATTATAACCACCTTTTGAAACCCAGGTAACAGCCAAGTCAAGTGGGATGATCAATTTTCCCCCTTTTTCATCCATATTGAGCAAATCTTAAAATCTCCTATACATACCCATGAGAGATGAGAATGTCACAATAAACTCCTCAAGAGATTCCAAGATTGTCGCCTCTTGTTCTTTCAGATATTCACAAAATCCAATCACCCTCCAGTTGTCAAGAGTAGTATCCACAACCTCAAGATCAAGGTGATTCTTAAAAAAAACTATAAATAGAACATATAAAAAAGAACTTTCAGAAAACGCAAATACCCCATTCTTCCAATACACACTACTTTAAAAATACATTCAAAACCAATCTTATGATGAACCACCACATAATTTGCATAAGCATGTGTTTCAAAGAGATAAATAATATCCAACCTTCAAGCTCAAATCAGCTTGTAGAGAGAATGAACTGCAAGGAGATGGTCTAACCGCTACAGTTCAAGCTAAGAAAAATCATGGACTTATGGTTAAAAAATGATGATTTTATTGGTAATTGCTCCTATAAAATCATATTTCTCAACAGAAATAATGTTATGAGTCTCAGCTTCACCCTCTTGTACAAAAGAAAGCCCATAAAATTCCAGGTCCATCTAAGATAATTGGGTCTTAGAATTATGGGTCTTTTAATACGTTTTTTGTCTTCAATTTTTTCCATTACCTCTTTATTTTCAGGTGATACCGAAATCCTATCAGCTGTAACCACAAAATCTTAATTGACTGCCTGAGATTTTAGTGTGCCACCAAATCAATAATTTCCTTAGTCAAATTCTGATTATCCATGAAAACCATATTTTCAAAAAAATTTAAATTTTCTTGTCCCGCCGATCTTGCTCCATTGGAAGTTGATACTCTTCTTCGACTAGATACCTTATGTTTTCCACCTGAAGTATTCGACTGAATATTAGAACTATCAGATAGTCATTTTGATCCATTAGTCATACCCCCTACATTTTTTTAAGTCGGTAACCATACCCAATCACTTTTCTTCTCACCATTCGCTTTGATATACAAAACTTCACAAAAAACATTTTGTACAACCCATAAGACCATAAAAAAATAAAAAGAGCCAAGTTTTTCATACTTGAAAGAAATTGAACATCAATCTCCCCCTATTTTGCATATATTTTTCTTACACCTCTTTGATAGATTATTCACATCAATAGAAATTCACGCTCGCATATAAGATTTCCAGAAAGCCAAACAGTTGCTGGTATCATATTTAAGAAAAAAACCAACAAAATTACCAAGTTGGCGTACGACAGATTCTGAAAAGTATCCCACAGGAATATCACAAATTTGAAACCAAAAGGATATAGAAAACAATGAGATCTGTGTGGGGACTTCCCTGATTTGAATCTTATCAAAAGATCATGACCCAGGCACTGCAACACTCTGTCAAGATCCACCGAGTGGAAGAAATGAAATAGAAATCTCTGATTTTGAATACTTCATATAGCCACACCATTGGGAGTCCTCTAAATGTCAACTATCTTCATCATGAAAGGAAAGTGAACAAGACGATCACCAAGAAACCATCCTACCAAATAACATTTACAGAATTCAAAAAAATTTTATGGATCTATCTGTAGTTCTACAATAAACTCATCATCTTTGTCAAGGGAAATTTCCAGATTCTCTATACAGGATTTCATATTAACTTATAGAAGGCTGAGAAAAAAATAACTCTCAACAAAGTGAGAGAAACAGACGAAACTCTCAAGAAAGAAGAGAAAAATTCAATGTTTTGTCAATATACATGCTTAATTATAAATCATGCATTATATATATAGACACAGAGACACACATCCAAACACTTGAAATAAAAATTAATGCTACATATTTTCAACAATAATTCATATATGTTATAAATGAATATATATATAATATATATATATATATAATTACACTAAAAATAGGTCTTATGTGAGACCGTATGTAAGATATAGTTCATATGGATTAATAAGGCGGGTCAACCCTTTCAATATGATCAATATCGGTCTCATATAAGACAATAAAAAGCTATGTCTTGTGTAAGATCTTATGTAACACGGTCTAACGTGAGTTTTTGTGTTACAACTAAATATATACATGCATATATACACATTGCATTCATAGCAAAAAGATACGATTATTATTTTGGATAATGACGTAGAATTGAAAAATTATCACAATCATCAATTTTTTTAAAAATTCACCATATGGGCTTTGATAATGTTGCAATTGAGGATAAATAAATCACAATTAGTGGCTTATATGAGGCCTAACATGACTATTTAGTCCAACAATTTGCTTAAATCACCGAAAAATATATTAAAATTAACAATAAGGGATAAAAGTTGTGTTTATTTTTTCTTTTTTCCTAATTTAAAAAAGGATTAATGTGCACCTTTTTAAAATTGGTAGTGTTTATTTATTTGTATTTTTTTTTTTTTGCAATTTAACCTTCAATTTTTTAATTTTTTTTATTTCAAGGATTATGATGTGATGATTTTTCCAGATATGTGGATTTGATTGTCGGAAAATCAATTTATGGTCTAAATTACAATAAATATTAAAGATTGTGATTTTTTATTCACAAAGTTAAAATTAAATTGCGAATTTCGAAAAAAATCATGATTTTATTGGTATTAGTCATAAAATAATAACAAAATAAAATGTGAAGCTAAAGTCTTGCAAATATTGTATAGATGAATTCATCCATCTGTATAATTGTATGTAAATATGTAATGTAATATTCAAACGAATATAATTTTTTAGGTAGAATATGAATTATATGTGAAAATACTACGACATCTTGTGAAACTATCTTATGAATTTCAAGACATTTCAATTCATAATATACAAAGATTTTAAAATTAAATTATGAGAGAAGTCCATTCATAATTCAAAAAATAAAATTTTAATTTATAAAAACAAGTTTGAACTAAATTTTATGAGTTATATTTGGAAGATAATCTCATAAAAAACATAAAAATGATGTTTGCCAATGATTGTGGCAAAAGCCCATTTGAAATGAATTATATTTAAAGAAAAGAAAAAAAAAACCCATTAACTTAGGCCCAAAGGGAAAACACTGCAACCCAATGGCCAACATTTAGCTCTCTCTCTCTCTCTCTCTCTCTCTCTCTGGGTGTCTCTTCTGCCGCCCATCGCCGATGACACTGTCTACCGCTTTCAAATTTAGATTTCAGATCTGTCAATTCCTCCTTCAATTCCCCATTTTTTGGATTTCTACAATCTCGAAGCTTCAGTGTTGAGGTTAGTTCTCTGCACATTCTCTCTTCTGTGATGCTCTGAGGATCCGACTTGGGTTTTCACTCCGCCGCTGTTTCTCTAAGTACTTCGAGTTGAGAATGTAGCTTTTTCTGTGATTAATTTTGGTTCCGAGGTTCTAGTTCGGGTTTATGAAAATCTACTCAAAATTGAAGTGAATTTGGTGTTGTTCACCTGATTTTTGGTTCTTATGCTTATCCACACCAAGTTTCTTATCGGAAGGAAGTTGTGGTTTTATCATGTTTGTACTTGCTCTAAGTTTGAAGTTCAACCTCCATTTTTTAATATTATTTCTGGGATTACTAGCTGATTTACCGATATTTTACATTTTTAAATGTTTTTTTGTCATCATTGTGTGCTCCTGTTATAGTACATTGGTTGGTGGGTTAGTAGATTATTTTTTTCTCGGTGAAGAATATCTGTGGGATACTGTAAATTCTCAATTGGGATAAGGGAAAATTGTATGCTTCTCTTTCTATGGTTAAGGGAGGAAATAGTGATTCTATTTATGGGATTGGGATATGTGAGGTCTGCATGCACAATGTAAGATTATTTGTTGTAGTTTAAGCACAAATCAGCAGCTACTTATTCCATCGTAAAGCTGCAGTGCCTTAAATTGCTTCTTCTATCTACTGTGGAGAGAGAAATGATTCTCAGTGATATGAGGCAAATTATAATCTTTTCTTGAACTATTTATGCCAGGTCTGACTGATGGGTGCGTCAAAGAAATGGATCAAAGCATTGCTTGGTTTGAAGAAGTCAGACAAATCACAATCTTTAGAGAATGATGAAAATGTAGGTGATATTTTGTGATTATATTTCCCAACTGCAGCCCTCATATAAGATACCTCTCTTTTAATATTCTATCTTCTGTTTGTATTCTCAATTTGTAAGCTAATTACAGGGGCATGTGATTGAAGCTGCACAAAGACCCACACATTGATGAAGTTTAGTTTTCCGAATGTATTGAATAAAATGATGTTGTTTTTCGCTGAGTTTAACATCTTCTTTTTCGGCCATGATTTACAGAAAACATCGTTTTATTCAATCAACATTTATCAGTATGCTATTTATAGAATGTAGTTGCATATTTCCGGTAACTCTATGCCCTGTATTCAGGATTGAAAAGATTACGTAGTTGACTTTCTTAATCAGGTCGAGATTATATGCTTAAAAAGCAAGAATTTCTTTGGCTATTTAAATATTTGACCATCTCTTATCTTCGTCCAGTACTCTTCCCACTTTATCTAGCCATTTTGAAAACTACCTGTTTTCCGGGTTCTGAATCAGTTATGCTCTCCTATCTGCTTCTGCGCATTATAACATACTTATACTCTTAGACAATTCCTTTGAATCAGCATATAGTTGAATTTCATCTCTATATAAATGTGCACATGTGTGTTTGTGGGCTCATATACGTAATTATGTTTCCTTGCACATACATTCATACACACATATTATCTTGTATTATTGCAAATCACCATTCTTGAATTGATACTATTAATTTTTAGCATTTTAGATTGATATTTGCAGATGACGTGTTTTAGAATTCTTTTGGCTGTCTGTGTTGTATATGTAGTTCCTGCCATATGAAATTTGAGTGATTCCTCATAAAATTATAATCTTGATTTGGTTCAAAAATTCAGAGATCCGGGAGCACTGGCAAGACTTGGCACCGAAGAAAGCACTCTGTTGAGATTGATCGCAGTGTACTTGATAATGAGTCCAATCAAAACGTGGTTACATCAATTGATGAGACCAAAGATGTAAACTTCCAGTCGGTTTCAGATTCAGCTAGCTCCCCTGCTGCTTCACTCCAGGTGCAAAATGCACCTCAGATTCAACAGAATATGAGAGAAGAATGGGCAGCAATACGCATCCAAACAGCCTTTAGAGGATTTCTGGTAACAGTGGTTCATCTTCTAGATTGCCTCCCATCATTTCCCACCTCTCTCTCTCTCTCTCTCTCTCTCTCTCTATATATATATATATATATATATATATTATTTATATCTGTGTGTGTATGTGTTAGTGTGTAACCCCTTCCATTATTTTTATCAGACTATTATAATCACAGAAACAAAAACTTGGAAAACTACTGCAGCATTCTGAACATGTCAGAAGATACGAAAGGAATAGAATGCTTGCAAATTTTTTTATTAGTATGATGAAAGACATGTCCCAAGAGAAAGAAGAATATGAAATCCGCTGAATTTGTTCTGCATCTGTAACAATGATCTGATTTCGCCGTTCATAAAGCCTAGGACTTCTTTGATGAGGAATATCTATGGCTGTATTACTGAATCTACTGATTATCATCGAGTACTTAAAATCTCTTGTTGACATAGTTTGTTATTTGGAGATAGCTTAAGTTGGATATTTTGTTCACCAATAGTTCTTTGGTTGGACCAGGGTCAAATTCGTGTCTTCTCAATTATAAATTACAAGTATGTTAAACAACTTAGTCTGACAAGCCTAGGTTCCAGATGGCATAAAAGTTATCAAACTTCTAATTGAATATAAGCTTATTGTTGTACAAGAAGTTCTCATGTGAAGTTTATGGCATTTCTTAAGTCATTGCTTTTTCTTTTTTCTATTGAAAGCTGACTAAAAATTGCTGGTTTGGCATTTCTCTAGCAGTGATATTTCTGGTACTTGTTTATCAGGCTGTTTCTTTTGTTCATCAGGCTAGACGAGCTTTGCGTGCTTTAAAAGGGTTGGTCAGACTTCAAGCTCTTGTCAGGGGTCATGCTGTGAGAAAGCAGGCTGCCATTACACTCCGTTGTATGCAAGCTTTAGTGAGAGTTCAGGCTCGTGTCCGAGCAAGGCGTGTTCGAATGGCCTTGGAGACTCAAACAGACCAGCAAAAACTTCAACAGCAACTTGAACATGAAGCTCATGTTAAAGAAATTGAAGTAATCCAACTTTAGTAAAATGATAGTTTTTTGTGCAATGACTTTATAACACCATTATATATATGAATGTGTTCTGGGTGATATTTTAGAGTATGTGATGTTGACAAGTGCATCTAATATAATCAAGCATAGCAAAATTAACACAAAATACAACATCATAAACTGATGTAACTTCATGCATTATGTAGTCTGATAGTTGAAGGTGTTTTCTGTTAGCTTTGGGTTAGTAGGCAGATAGCAAAAATGAAGCACCCTTTTTTTTCAGTTTGCCTGATGTCAAGATAATAATTACAATATGTCCAAGGAAAGTAAGAAGCCATATGTTTAATGTTGCTAGCATGACCGTTATTGTAAACATTGCCATCCTTGTTCAGGAAGACCATACATTATGTTGGTGACTTGTGAATAATTTATTATCTTCTCTTTGATCAGGAAACTTAGCATATAAACATGGTATGAAATTGGTCATAAATTCACTTTAAGCCATTTGTAAATGTATAATAGATTCAAACCTTCTGCATTTGGCCTTGCATGGGAAGATTTCATGCATATAAAAACTGAAAACCGATGGGGGCTAACTTATATTTCATTTCTAAGAATTACTTGATACTGCCTGCTCAGTTTCTTGGTTGGATTATTACAACTATCTAATCTGCTACTGCCAATTGCTTGGCATTCCTCTGCTTTGTTGGTGTAAACCAGGATGGGTGGTGTGACAGTGTTGGTTCTGTTGAAGAAATTCAAGCAAAGTTGTTGAAAAGGAAGGAGGCGGCTGCTAAGCGTGAAAGAGCAATGGCCTATGCTTTAGCTAATCAGGTACGTGCTCTATCTTCCCTCGGTTTAGAAATAGTTTGACTTTCTACTGAACGGTGATTATTAAAAATCATCATACCAAATTATAAAAATTGTAATATCTCACACAAGTTCTTTTTCGTTCTTCATCATCAATGTAAAGGTTTTTTTTTTTTTGTTTCTGAAGTAGGGTTGCAACAATCGCTAGTAAAAACTCTGGCGGTTATTGATCACCTAGAACCTAGATTGCCTAGTTGCCACCTTGGTGCTAACCTTTTTAACTTTCTAATTTTTTAAAATTATTTATGTTTCCAACATTCCACCTACATTTCCTAGAGCTTAAATTATAAATTCATAATGGACACATATAATGTAATAAAATTTAAAAAGGTAGCACAAAAAACAACATCGTGTTGTACTTCTATTTAAAAAAAAAAAAAAAATCCAAGTTGACCACCTGGGAGCTGTCTGGAAGAACCGTAACTGATTTTACTGATTTTCATAAAATCAGGTCGGCATACGGCCTCTTAGCGCCTAGGCGGCACCTAAGCAGACTTTTGCATCCATGGTATGAAGTATATAATACAGTAGTGAAAATGCTCCATACCTATTGTGCCATTACAGTTTTGGCTTTATCATTGTAAGAGTTGTTTTTTACTACCTGTATCCAAAAATAGTTAACAAATGTGACTTTTTCTTTTAGATGAATGGAGTAACTCTTTACTTTTATTTACTTGAAAATATTGTTGAAGACAATTTTGTCTGAAGTATACAGTAGTACAGTTGTGAAAAAGTTCCTAACTGATCGTAGTGTGTCATTATGGTTTTGACTTTAATAACAAAACAAGCCTTTTTTTGTGCATTAAAAGCTAGTGTGCATAATCAATTTTGCAATTCTCGAATGTGCTTTAAGCAGAATGCTATCATGCAGTGGCAGGCAGGGTCAAGGCAGCATGTAACTCCTTCTGGGTTTCAGCCAGATAAGAGCAACTGGGGCTGGAATTGGTTGGAGAGATGGATGGCTGTTCGCCCATGGGAAAACCGCTTTCTAGATATTAACCTTAAAGATGGTGTGAAGATTCGTGAGAATGGACCAGTCGATTTGAAGTGTCCATCTACAACTCAGTTCAGTTCCACAGGAAAGAGACCCACTTCAATTACTGCAAACGGAAGGATTCCTTCTCGTTCAAGCAACAACACTACTGCCTCAAATGAAAAGAAGGCTGCATCCCATTCTGATGGCTGCAGTTCACCCAACAAATCAGCCAATGTTCAAGAAACACAAGGTGCACTTTTCCCCCCCACTGTTGTGTCTAAACCAGTTCTTGAAGACTTGGTTGAAGAAGCCACTTCAAGACCCAATGTTGCTTCAAGATCACACAGTAATCCTAAAGAGAGATCAACCCTCACAGATAAACAAGGAAAGAAGCGCTTGTCTCTCCCTGCCACCGGTCTCTCTCTCTCTCTCTCTCTCTCTCAAGTGTTCGAAGTTTTTTCTATCTTTAAGTCAGTCTTAACTGTTTGTTTTTCTTGAATCTGATTTGACCAGGACCGAGTCATGGAGCTCAAACAACCAGAGTACTCAATAAACCAATGGTTAAAAGGTCACCTACTGCTCAGAAGCCCATGAAGGAGAAATCAAAATTGAACGGGGTTGAAGCAAAGCCATCTAAACTCAGGCAACAAGCCGACAATTAGCCTTCCAATAATGGCACGAGATCCTCTTGCCACATTCAGCAGCGGCCATCGTGTTTGTATGTAAAGGGTAGATGATGCTTGTGAGTAAATGCTATTCCCAGAGATGTTGAGTTTTAGAGACGCGCGTGTTGCAGAAATAAGAACGAACGGGCATGGAATCGACAGTCTCTGGTGGAAAATTATTGTATTTATTGGTTCGTTGGTTAGTGTCGTTAATTTCTACCACCCGAGCTGCTATGTTTTGAGTAGCTCTGCATGTATTATAGTACCTACCATGTTGTTTGTTCATTTTATCAGTAAAGTGATTGTTCCATTGAACGAAGAATTAATGAATTATCTCCATGTAAGTTATCTCTCTTTCCACCATGGAAGTAGTAGCTTTACTCTTGAATGTTGACATGATTGAAAATAAGATATGCTTGCAGGTTTGTGTACAGGTGACAATCAATGTATAACGAATCTCATTAGTTTTCCATTCTAATTTACAGTTTATGAAATTTGATAAAATATAAAGTATTGAAAAAGGATATATTTGTTAAATACTTTATAAAAACTATTCATTGCGGTTCAGAATAAATCACTTTATAAAATAAAATTTGTTTCCTTTTTTTCCTTCAAGTTCTTGATTTTTGTATTAGGTCTTCATAATAGTAAATCTTCATTACTTTTGTTGGAAATCCTATTTTTTAGAAGTCCAAAGTTGGGGGTATTATGGCCAATTTATACACCGTTATAAATATTAAAAAAATGTCTTAATTTATGTCGGACAATATTAAACGACACATAATTGAAACAAATAGAGTAACAATGATTTATCAAAAGAAGTACTAAAAGATGTTTTTTGAAAATTAATATTTTCTTTCATTTATATGGTACAAGATATAAATAATACATAAATAAATGCACAACTAGGGTGATATTTGTCAAGTGTAACTAGGGTTTGTAAGTAAAATGCAAAACTCGGATTATTTTTCTATATTAGATTCCTATACGAGGATTTGGGTTAGTGAACTTGTTGGGTAGTGTAAGTACTTGTCTGCACGTGCATTTACTCATTTATTAGGCATAACTCCCCACATATTTTATTTTATTTCTTAATCGACCTGTATCAACTATAAAGACGTCTCACTTTACTTTTTCTGTTTACATTTAAATTGAGGCTTTACGAAACAAAATTTGTTTCTTTTTTTTTTTTGTTTTATTATTATTAAGAGAGTATCTATTCACTGTTGACAAATTACGTGGCTTCTTTATTATTCTAAAAAAAAATTCTTATATGGGAAGATCATCTGTCATATTTTTTAATTTATCATTTTAACGATATTTCTAAATAATTAGAATATTTAGAATCTCAATGCGTCAAACAAAACCTTAATTCTTTGAATTTTAATTAATTATTTCATTTTTTAGATCTTGAATTAATAGTTTTATCTTTTAAATCTTGAATTGATATTATATTTCGAGTCTTGAATTAATAAAATCATTGTTGGAGAAAATTGGTTTTCGGTCAATTGTAAGTATAGGTCTATTGTTGTTTTTTGTAGGAAGTCTTGACCACATGTGTTTGATCATGAATTTGAGGAATTCAAGTTGCATAAATGTAACCGTAAATGGCAAATAATTGTTATACTTTTCGAGTAGATGATCGTAGTGCATTTACGCTCTCAAAATCAATTTTCGATGAGTGAAAATTAATGCATGAAGTTAGTGGCTAAAACCTATCTGGTGGTCAAATGTTATGTTCGATGTTGGAAACATGATAGAAAACATTGCGCGTCTATGAAGCCCAAAATGCAAAAACCCTTCGGGATGCCCATTTGGGGAGGTTCATTTCAAAGCCCTTGTAGCTAATGACCTTCCAAGTCCTCATTATTGATGATGTAAGGTAGTAGAGAGTTTCACTTACTTTGTGGGCATAAATGTCTTGAATGCTCCATTAATTGGTGAGTCTCTTCACTTGGTGGATGTACCTATAAATAGAGTGAGTCTTATATGAGACCGTCTCACAAATCGTGTTACATGAGACGGGTCAACCAACAACCCATCATTCACAATTCACATGTAAATTAGTGAAAATGGGTTTAGTTTATGGATAAAAAGGATCTGTCTCACAGAAACTATCCGTGAGACCGTTTCATACAAGTTTTTGTGCTATAAATAAAGCATTGTTTTGATAACTTTGCTCACCATAGAGAGCACAAAATTTTCATTGTAAAATCATATTATCTCATAGCATCCTTGAAAATCAAATGTAAGCATTTAGAAGTGCGATCTAGTCATTCCACCACTTTAGATCGCTAGAGCTTCTAGTTTTGTGGTGCTACTAATTAACTAGAAGACGTAAGTTGTTTTACCTTTGGGACGTCATATCGTACCGTGAACACTATCCGGGACGTGTTCATTATTTAGGGGAAGATCTCCTTGACTCGACTTTCCAAAATTCTTTTACGGTGCATTTCCAAGACTATTCTTTGTAGGAAAATTATTGTCGTTGTTTCATGGGTCGTGTACATAGCCAAGCTCGAAAACCCTACTGGAATAAGAAGTTCCAAGTGCTCAGAGTTTCCAGCAAGAATCTGTCATCTATTGTGTTGCCCGAAGTGTTGCTCAACACAGTCGACAACATCATTATTTTGTAACATTTTTGTTTTTCTGTTTTACCTTGTAATTGACATTGTTTGGTGTGATAAACCAACAAAAATATTGTGTTTGAACGGAGGGATTTGAGAAGATATTTGAAATTCACTATAGTAAGTCATTGATGATGTTTGGAATGATATGAATTTAAAATATATCATTTTTATTTTGAACTATTTTTTGAGCAACAAATGAATATATCTTGAATCAACTCTAATATGAATGAATTTGAAAATCTTTCATTTCAAATTGGGTGGATCTATGCACACCCCACCTATTACTAAACACACCCACTTAAAAATATTTAATATCATCAAATTTTTAAACAGACCCCACAAATTACCATTTTACCCTTATAATGATAAAACATAAAATTAAATAAACAATAAATAGTAAGACTATATATGTTTTACAGGGTGTGTTTAGTAATAAGTGGAGTGTGTATAGTCCTTACCTTTCAAACATCACAAAAACTCATATGAGACGATCTCACGAACAGTTTCAATGAGATATATGAATTGTAGGATTTGGATTGTTGGTATTTGGATTGTGGGTTGACTCATCTTACACAATACATTAAAATTTCGTAAAAAATATCTCACAAGAGACTCACTCTTCAAATATCATCAGTACAAATTGTGATAACCAAATTCGAATCTAAATAAGATAAGTCTTCTGGTCTTTACCGTCACTATCTTTTCTACTCCCCTACTCATTAAAATATATATATATATATATATATATATATATATATATATATATATATATATATATTTTATCATGTTTGCAAATCGTGGATCGAAACAAAGCCTTAAAAAGTTAGAAAAGTAACGGCCCACTAACGGCGTTAAGTGAGCACCATCATATCTTAATTCTTAGTTGATATGCTACTGTGAAATGCCCTTATTTCCTCCTCTTGTTTTGTTTCCACCCCAACCCACCCCCTTCTTCACTGTAACCCTAACTCCGCCGTGACACCACCACCGGAATGAATTCCCATTTCCCTCTCCGCTAAAACCCTCTACATTTCTCTATATCTCCGATAAGTGTGAGAAGAAATCCTCCATGGCGATGCGTTCCCCTTCCCTGATCCCCACTCTCTCTCTCCTCCTCTCTCTCCCCATTCTCTACTTCTTCCTAGCCCCCCGCTTCCTCACTCCCCGCCAAATTGCCATCTCCCTCCCCGACGAGCTCGACGACCTCTCTCTCTTCCACAAAGCCATCGCCATGGACTCCGCCAATTTCTCCCGCCGCCTCCCCGCCGCCAAGTCCCGCTTCTCCACCCCCCTCCGCCGCCCCAAAATCGCCTTCCTCTTCCTCACCAACTCCCCCCTCCACTTCGCCCCTCTCTGGGAACGCTTCTTCTCCAATGCCTCTCACAACCACTACAACATCTACATCCACTCCGACCCCTTCGTTAAGACCTCTCCCTTCCACGGCGTCTTCAGAGACAGACTCATCCCTTCCAAGCGAACTCAGCGCTCCTCCGCCACCCTCATTTCCGCCGCGCGCCGCCTCCTCGCCACCGCGATGCTCGACGACCCCTCCAACGCCTACTTCGCCCTAATTTCGCAGCACTGCATCCCCCTCCACTCCTTCAATTTCCTCTACAATTTCCTCTTCGATCTGGGGAGATTGTCTAGGGATTTGGAGTTCCCTAGCTACATTGAGATTCTCGACAATGAATCCACTCTGTGGGATAGATACAACGCGAGGGGGAGAAATGTGATGCTCCCCGAAGTGCATTTCGATGAGTTTCGAGTGGGTTCGCAGTTCTTCGTGCTCAATCGAAAGCACGCGTTAATGGTGATCAAGGATAGGAAGCTATGGAGGAAATTCAAGCTGCCATGTTTGAATGTGGAATCCTGCTATCCAGAGGAGCACTATTTTCCTACAATGTTGTCGATGCAAGATCCGAATAGCTGCAGCCATTATACATTGACGAGTGTCGATTGGACCGATAGCGTAAACGGGCATCCACACACCTATCATCCTCCTGAGATTTCAGCTGAGCTGATTCGTAAGCTCAGGGAATCGAATTCGAGTTATTCTCACATGTTCGCGAGGAAATTCTCTCCTGATTGCTTGAATCCGTTGTTGGAAATCGCAGATTCGGTTATTTTCAAGGATTGATTGATTGATCTTTGCCTTTGGTAAGTAAAGATCTCTCTTTTCAGTGATTTTTCTTTTAATTTTTTACATTGATATTATTTGGTAACTGAGTTTTAAGTTGAGTTGAATGAGTGAGTTAGCTCAGTTTGTTCTTGAAGGGAGGTGATTAAGTGGTTGATAATTAGGCAATTTGGTTTGATGGTGAAATGTTGGTTCGGTATTTTCCTTATTTTGGGTGATTTAGATACTTAGATCATTAATATGATCTACTCTTATCTTTGAAATTTGGTGGTAAAAAAGTCACATATCATATGGTCATGTTTTTGGCCTCTTTTGGTGGATGGTTATGTGTTGAGAATCCAATGGTGATTGGTGAGATCTTTTTATAGCTTAAGTTTGTTCAAAGTCATAAAGTCATGTGATTTGCAGGATTATTTTACTAAAAACTTCTGCTTTTTCCTGCAATTTCTTGGTCACATGTGAGACCCTTGACTGGAATTACTTACTTACCCCTCATTGCAAACTAGTGTGGTGTTCCAATTGAGGGAGCCTTTTACAATCTTTAGTCCATGATATCTTGAAAACTATAGGTTTGTACTGTTCATACTGCACCTACTGTAGCATCAACAAGACCAAGATTATTGTTGTTACCTTAAAATTAGGTGCCTTGATATATATTGTGGAATCATGTGTGATGTAACCTCATAATCTAATCATCAAATGTTGTTGCAGATGAGGAAAAGGCTAAAGGCAAAGATCGAGGCTTCATAATAGAAGAGATGTTGGAGTGACCACATGGGATTAGGGTTTTGAGTGGCTGTGCAAAATAAATGCCCTCAACCTAAGTAACCCAAAAGGAGTTCAACTCAAGCTATAATGCGAAAAGAGCCCTTTTTACTTTAAAAAAATAAAAAAAATAATAATATAAAGAGTCAATATGTTGGTGTAGTTGTTGAATTGGATGGGTTTCATCACCCAAAAGGAGGGTTAGTTGGTGGTTGAGACATTTGATCATTTTGTTGTTTATTTTGTACATATGTATGAGTGGATCAATGTTCATGTATGAGAATATGAACTAATCTTTTGCATAGCATTATGACACGATTAAATTACAAAAACTAACTACTCTTGAGGCTTGATTTATTGATTAATAATCTTTCTTTTATGTTTTTGGAATTATGGATACTTTCTTGAGGTATTACAAAGTGCAAATATCCTTTTGGGTTTATATATTTTTCTACATTTACCGCTTTTATTTGTGTAATTTGTAAAATTGAAGCATCAAGAGAGGTATTTGTGGTTTGTAAAAAGATTTATTAGGCTTTTCTACAAATAAGAAAAAACTTGAGGAATGTTTTTGTAATTGTCCCTTTGAGATAATGCAAAATTGGCAATTCTCTATTGGCTTTGTTATGGGAGAATGCATTTATTGATCGAGGGCATTTAAAAATGCAAGTGTGTAGTGAATCTCATTTTAGCATTTTTTTCTTTTTTTCCCCTTTTTAGCTTTTGACAATCCCTTGCTTTGAGATTGGATAATACTATATTCTCCATTGGATGCTTTAGAACTAAACATTACTTTGATACTAGAGACAAAATTTAAACGTATTTGGGAGATGTTGCTGGTCACTCTAATATTTTACTATTAGTTAGTAAATTTTGAATGCACACAAGGATACATAACTAAAAAAAAGAAAACATATTTAAGAAAGTTATATAAAAAATAATTCATTCATATATCAAATTTAAATGTGGAAACCTCAATTCTCAGTCAATTTTTATTGAAGTTTTTTTTTTCGTCTTTTAAATTTTTGTTCCTTATTGAACTTTTTAATTAAAAAAAGAAAAAGAAATTGAGTTAAATTGATTAGACCGATTGAATGAGATAGAACTTAGTGATAAATATGGTTGACATATGGTTAAATTCCAACTCTAGAAATGGTGATAATATATGAAAATAAATGAGTAAAAGAAGAGGTGAGAAGGAAATAAAGGAACAATAATGGGAGATGATGTATGAATGAATGATGGCCATTTAATTGTGTATAATTTATGATTTCCTGTTGGGGCCCACCTGCATCCAGAAATACCTTCCTTTATATATGGGCTTTCTAGAATAATTAAAAAAAAAAGAGAGAGAGAGAGAGAGAGAGAGAGAGAGAGAGAGAGAATTTCCTGGTATTTGACATTTCATTACATCTCTAGGAAGAGGCTGTCGGTTAGGGGCTTGTGAGTCATTATGTTTCCTTTAGTTTGTACATTCCATAGTTTCTTCATCTTTCTTGGGATTATGAGTGAAATATTAGCAACTACAATAGTTAATATTACTAAATATACATCATTTCACACTAAGTATGCTTTTAAAAAAATATGTATTGCTTCAATTTGTCTATCATATTTATTAATATTGTTAAAAATAATTATTAAACTAAACTTTATTACATTTTTATTTATCTTATTTTATACTAAACTTTTATAGTGTTGTACGTACATCAGTTAAGAAAATGATGAAATGTCCACTGTGGACAACTTTTAATATGACCACCAATGAAGTATAATGATTTTATCCCCTCATTATATAGAAAGTGAAATTAATAGATATATTAGATTTTTGATACATAAGTTATGGACATATTTTAAAATACCCACGATTATCAGGATAATAGGCAGACACCAATTACACCTCTTAAATGTTGGATAATTATATTATTTTATATCTCTTTTTATCTCTTTAAAACTACCTTAAAAGATAATTATTTTAAAATGATTGAGGTAATATTTAATGTCTTTTTCGAAGGTTGACTAGCAATCAATGCAACTTTCCTTTACGTGGATCAACAAATAGGTGGAAAGAAATTATCAACAATAATATTGATATTTGTCATTTATGGTTGCATTTGGAATTGATTACATGGTTATAGGATGTATTTGGTACTTGCTATGATTGAAATTGATCTTGTAAATTACAATACTACGCATCACACATTTATAAACCACCACATATATACATTTACAGTTAATAGCAAATACATCTCAGTTGTGGACCATGTGTTTTAAAAATTAGTGTTATATGTCTTTCATGTCTGAGCCAGATAAATTGGTCAAATTTGCCATCATTCAAATAATAATTAAATTAATCGTTTTAAATTAATTAACAAAAATAATAAGATAACACAACTTTGAAGATTTTCTTTTGCACCTTGTTACTTCGTATACTTATGTAAGGAATAATTGTGATTTGTTCTGTAAATTTTACGATTTATTGCATTTTAACATTTTGAATAAATTTTATTCTTTGATTGGTAGTTATATTTATACCAAGATTTGTTTGAGATGACAAAATGTAATAACTCTCAAAGTTTATTGAATAAAGTGCAATAATAATAATAATAACATAAAAAATAAAATCAGCAGGCAAAATGTAGAATTTCAAAGAATTTGGATGGCAAAACGTATATTAACTTTTACTAAATTGGGTGAAATGACAAGCAACAACGACACACACCCCAAATACTCTCTGTCTCTAACTTCAATCTTGTTGCAAATTATTTGTATTTTTTTATAATTATAATTCAACTTTCATTTCAAGTTTATCTTAGTCTATATCTGAAAAAGATATCATACTTTTTAAAGAAAAGAGAGATTAGGCATGCTGTGAAATGCGAGAAAAGATTAAAGAAATGAGTTGACATATATTTATTTTTTGATTACATGCTTTAAAATGACAATTATTTAGAAATAGGGAGTCATCACAATCAATTCATAATCATTTTAGCATCTACATGAAGAGTATTATATAATAGACATCTTCTTGAAAGAAACTCAACTATTACACATCCAACCAAGTGTTATACTACGTGTGATGCCCTCATGAACAAGATCATAAAATTGATTTAACTTGGAATATTTTGAACAACCCATCATTTGAAAATTACATTCTAAAAAATCATAATATTTAATTCAGTATGGCCCATGATGGTGACAACAATAAGTGAATCAAACCAATCCATGATGTACAAAAATGTATCTTTTTTCTTTCTCTGTCCCCCTTCTCTTTCTAAGTGGGAAAACAAGTAATTTGTCAAGAACCCTAGACAAATATATATAAATTGAGGGACCATTAATGTAAATAATCTTGTCATGAAAAAGAAAAAGAAAAAGTTAGTGGGATATCAATTCAGCCATTGTCATGAACAATCCACCAAACTTGGATACCTACTGAGAAGTTGATAATACAATGAAGGCCTTGTCAATGACTTATTCCATACCTAAAATCAAGCAACTCCATATTTTATTCGAAATTGATTTTCATTTTTTTTCATTATTAGGTGCATTAATGCAACATGTAAATTTCTTATTAGACCGTTCGACGGATATAATTTTATCAGACGAATCAACCTATTTTTCAATATGATTTTGTGTAATGCTACATATATTTTGAAATAGGAGTTTTACAGGTTTAGGATGTGAAAAATGGATTAACTATTATTTTGGAGTATGAAAGTTAAAAAAATATTAATTCTAAAACTAAAAGATATATAGACTATATATCAATTAAAGATTCACAAAAGTAAAATAATATTTGACATGTTAAAATTCTTGACCTTATTGTTATATATTATTGTTCTATTTTGTATACTTTTTTTTCCTTATATGATACTATGAAATTCATCTTTCATATTTTTATAGGACTACCAATATAAGACATATAATTTTTTTTAAATAATTAGAAATTACTAGATCTAGACAAGTTCTTTATTTGATGTCTTTAATTGACAATTTTATCTTTTAGAACTTTAAACAAATAATTTTTTATTTTTTAAGTTTTGGATCAATGATTCTATTTTACGTTCGAAACCGATAGAACCCCTTTTAAGTTTTTAGCTTCGTTATTAGTTGAATTGTGTGTAAGATTATTAAAATCATACAACACCAATTAATTAATAACTAAAATGATATAATTTTAAATAATAAAATTGATGTAGTACGATAATAATAGGGCAATTATAGAGAGCATTGTATGTGTGTCGTATCATGCATGCGTAGTTATGTTTTCAATAAGTGTTCGTTACAAAAATCATTTTAAATTTTTGTCTGCTTATGAAAATTATTTAATAAATTCATAAATTATAAAAATCCCTTTCAAGATATTACGAAAAAAATTTGAGACTTGTCTGACGAAATAGCATGTCACGTCTAAAAAATAATATTTATATCAATCAAGAAAGATTCATATCTTTTTTCTACAAATTATATTAAGACTTAAAATCTTCTCACGAATTTATAAAACACAAAAACTTATATTGTACCCCAAAATTTTTTTGTTATATAGATATAAGATATTATTATATTTAATTTTACTTGTTTTAGTGAAATATATTAGTTGTATATTCATAAAGTGTTAGTTATTTACTCATAAGATATTATTTATATAAACTGATATATATATATATATATGTTTTAGTGAAAGATATTAATTATATATTTATAAGATATTAGTTACTTACTTATGAGGTATTACTTGTGATAAGTAAATATATTAATCATATTATTTAAAGGTATCGTGTACCTTAGGCACACCATCCCTTCTCTTTATAAAATAATAGACCCATACATAGGGATTGATGTTTGAAAAAGAATTCCACGTGTGAATAGTGAGGTTTATCTCATATATTTCATTTTGGTGTAAAAATAGAATGAGTATTGCTAGAGTACTCACCCTCTCCTTTTACAGTAAAAACAAAACCTTTTCATTCAAATGCTAGTGGAAAATTTACTATGTTTTGAAGTTACAAATATCAATTATGGCACTACAAACATCCCCTGCCTGCTTATATTTTTGTTACATTTACCCCTTCAATTGATACAATTTATAAAATAGAAGCAAACATGATGAGAAAGATTTATAATTTACAAATTTTATTGCATTTTATAAGAAAATAGAAAAGCCTATCTTAGAAAAAAAGAAAAATAACAACATAATAGATACAAAAATCAGAAAGTTACACCATTTATAGCCTTGAAATATAGCATGTATTCAAAGCAACTTCAATGACTGAATCATAAAGAAAATTCAGAAGAGCAAATCTAGGACTTCTAAGTAGAGATTGTTTCATGAATCTAATTCCACAAGATGGTCAACCTACAACCCATATTTATTCAACTTATGAAAATGGGTCATCTTGGTCCGATAAAAGGAGTTCATATACATTTTTGTGGTAAAGCTTGAAGTCAAGGCATTTTTGATATAAACCAAGTATATTTTACTAAATAGATTGAATTATAATATGCATATAAGCATAGTCTGAACTTTGTGAGAAAATCATCAAATTTCACTTCCAAACCTCAAAAGATCAAAATTAAGTAAAAAGAAAATGAGAGTATTATATCAGCTAGTTGAATGTTGTTCTTCTGCACGAAATGTAAACCCATTTCCAAATGTTACTATCTCATCTATTAGATTTTATGAACCTAAAACCAAATCACAAACCATGTATTGCTCAAGACTTGATCAAGAAAGGTTGCAGAACCCGATATAGAGAGTTCTCTGTTGTAATGCATTGACAGCAAAGTCGACCTGCAAATGCCCTATCTGAGATTTTAATCGAACCCCATATCCAAAACCGAGCCCAGTGCCTGGTTTACCATGCCTAAGAGACGGATTTCCTGAAAAAAAAAATCACGATAAATGAGCCTTTATTTACAGATTTTAAGATGAAAGATTGAAGAGCTCTCACAATAAGTAAAAGTGAATGTAAGCAATTATCAAACTTGTATTACAAGAATTTTAACAAGTTAGCTTGATGCAATGATCCAAAGTCTTGACACATTACATATATCTGCTTTAGTGCTCACTTTTGAATCAACACTGTTGTATATAGATGGCATATACACAATAATATGAATTTGTAGCTAATAGTAATTGGAGTGGACGTAAGTCCAGTCAAATTTTCATCCAACAAAACTATGAACATCTCGACATTAGAATATTGTCCCAATTGATATGCTAAACAAAAGTAGGAAAAAGGTGACGTCCAAGTGTTTCATTTTTCACTCATTAACAGAAAAATTAAAATATAAGAAAAGTGAGACAAGATTTCAGAAATCTTGGATATAAAAGCACATTGATACTGAGATGATGTTAAAAGACACGGTTAAGGATATTGATCGAGTAAAAACTGACCTGGCACATGACGGCCAGAGCCCAAATCAGATCCACAGTCTAAGAAAACTACACTTTCGAGCATCGGGTTCTGAAAAGAGAAAAGCAGAGTTATTAAACTGACCTGCTTCATATAACTCAGATAATCCCCCTAGGTTACGCAAAACTAGAATAAATAGCTATAACTCTAAGGACCATGCACAAAGCCCATAAATAAAATGAGTAAATAAGCAATAATTAAATTTGCTTGGCCCAATCCACTAAGGCTGTGCCTTTTGTTTCTTGCGACGAGAATAAACTTGGAACGGCCTAGGAACCGTTCTATCACTTCACTTTCTCATTCTAATTAAATAAAGCATGTGGAGTTACATTATGGCAAGGAGAAACTCAATCGAGGCCAAGGCTATAAGAATTCGAGAATCTACAAACTTGATCCCGCTACCAATTCCCCCACCCAGCCCCCCACCCCCAAGAAAAGAAAAAAAAAGTGTAACCAACCATATCAACAAGTTTCGAATGTGAAAGCCTACTGGTTATCATGAAATTAGAATACATGGCCAAACATATAAATTTTGTCCGTCCTTATCAGTTATTCCAACTGATCATACGTGTCATAATGCTAACTACCAGCTACCAGACTCCTTTTGGCTCCAATGTACCACTGTCGGCTCAAAAATCAACTGCCATACTCAATACCAAATAACATGGAATTGCACCCATTAAAACAAAAAAATACATCTTCAAAATATGGGCAACTGATTTATCATGATGTAGAAACTTCTACTATCAAGCTTTAGGTTACTTCTGCATTTAAAAGTTTTTTAGTCCTGTACCAGAAGAAGATAACATGTTTGTTTCATCAAACTCAATCAAAAACATTACAAGATCACAAAATAGATTTCAGATTACGATATGCAAAAAAACTGATGATAGATGCACAAAATATATATCATCATGAAGCAGTGTTGTCTTCATCATTAAAACACCAACCTAAAATAAATATCACAGTTTTGAGCATTCAATTCATTTAGTTTAGGTAAATCTGGCGCCTAATCCAGAATATAAGCAACAAATGGATGAACTTAATAAAAGGTAAAGTAAGAGAAACCAATATCAAAAGGTCGTAAATATTTTTTTTTTTTTTTTAAACAGCAGCTTCGAAAACCAGCAATCTAAAACGTGCCTCTGCCACTATTGTCAAGATGGTAGTGGAATTGTCTCAAGACGATTTCTTATTCTAAATAATGAGATAAGTTAAGTAAGCAAGGTGCAGATGAATTGTTTCATTTTTCTTTTTTTTTTTTTTTTTTTGATAAGAAACAAAAGGTATATTAATATTTTGAGCATACACCAACGGTACAAGCAGACCCACAATCACAGAGCATTTTAAAAGCTAAACTAGAGTATAAATTTCCATTTTCAAATAATGTCATTCACAAAAGAGTATCCTCAAATTTTCCGATTTCGGAAATCCATAATGCCACTTGATCTTCAGTCTCCCCCAAGCTTCATCTGAAAGCTTTATAGATTCCTCAACATCTCCAAAGATACTCTTGTTACATTCCAACCACATAGACCAACAAAGAACATGCCCAATAATCCTCCATAGAATCTTCCCTCTTTGCTAATGCAAACCCCTCCCCCCAACAAAAAAAAAAGAAAGAATAACAAAGAGTAAAGAGCTCAACAAAAACTTAGAATG
This sequence comes from Scutellaria minor, assembly GCA_954870855.1. Taxonomy (NCBI): domain Eukaryota; kingdom Viridiplantae; phylum Streptophyta; class Magnoliopsida; order Lamiales; family Lamiaceae; genus Scutellaria; species Scutellaria minor. Next base: position 12,124,903 of record OX940729.1, read on the forward strand.
ACCTAAGAAAAGCTCCTTTAGAACTCTACTCCAGATATAAAAGGTGATTGAAAATTGCAGAAATAAATGATTTTGATCCTCAGAACAGCTTTTGCATAACACAACAGTCAAGGATAACTGATATAAGAATGTTCCCTTTGAAAAATATCCCATGTAGGCAACTTTTCTATCACCAGCAGCCATGAGATATGTTAGGCTTTTGAAGGCATTGGGAATTTCCAAATCGTTTTCAAAGAGATAAAAGAAAAGAAAATTTTGGGGGGAAAAGGGTCCAGAAGGAAAAATATGCAAAGACTAGAATCCAACTTCTAGTGTCACTCCGCCCTTTCCACTTGCCTTACCACATCAAGACAATCAATTAAAGCACAAATCCCCAAGTTCATTGTCTTAAAAAAAAAAAAATCCAGGTTATAGCAGGTTAAAAAAGCTATAAAAGAAGCAATGAAATCATGATGTAACAAAGAGACATTCACTTATCTTCCTAATCATTTCAACATTCAAATGCTAACTTTGAGCAACAACCACAAGAATACCAACAAAGTTCACGTTAGTGATTCAAGAAACTTCAGTAAAAGACCTGACAATGTCATGAGCAATAAAGTTGCAAGAAAGTCAGTGGTTTATTTGTTATAAAACGCAAGTTAGCAATTCAAGAAAATACAGTAAAAGACCTGACTCTATCTATGAGAAAATAATATATATGGGAAAATTGTACTTTAATAAAGCAAAAAAGTGTTTACAAGTCAGCAACTCATAAGAGATTGTGAAATCACATACCAGTGGTAACGTAAGTTCACTGTTAGCAACTAGGCATGATCTACCAGATCCAACAGCACCGTCACCATAGCCCCGGACACTACCCTGTCCTCCTATAGAAAAGGCTTGATAGGGAGCTATATCTCCTACAACAGACCCACCTGTGAGGCTGCCACAGGAAATTTTCATGTTAAGAGAGATATTAATGGTTTTTGCATTAGAGTATCTTTGGACAGCTATTCATATGAAGCATCCAGTTTTTTGGTATAAAGAACAAGTAAAAATGCATTTAATGAAAAACTCCTTTTATGTAATCAATATTTGCAAAGTGAAAATGGAATTTTTTGTTGGTGTTTTCCAGTTTGAAATTTGACACCTCCATGCTGTTTGTTTTCTTAGTGTGTCATATTTATTTTTCTAATTAATGGATGTATAACAATTAGGTTCCTCTTCTTTTTCCTTAACTTAAACATTCACTTTGTTCTTACTGGTTCTCCACATTCTACTTTAGTTTTCAATTTAAGTATCATCTCAACATGCCAAAGTATTTCTCACCTTGTCAATAAAAATGCAGGCCCCAATCTTATTCCCTTTGATGCGAGAAACTTGAATCGGTTGAAGATCAGCCACTTAGAAAGAATTGGAATTCCTTGTTCTATTTGTAGACTAAACTACATTGAAAATATTTTGAAAAAGCATATATATTACAATCTAAACCAATTAATTAAAAAAAAATCGAGGAAAACTAATACTTCAGATTGTTGAGGATAAATGTATTACTCGAGTAAAACTGTGATTGTTTGCCTTCGCAAATCTGGATTCTTGTTTGAGAACTACCATACTATCTTGATAACCACCGCTGAGGATCAAATATCAAAGAAAATAGACGTTAGTCTTGGAAAAACTAGGGAACATGATTATTAGTAGCTTAATCTACCTGCATGTCACAGGAAACCCATGAAGATCTCTGCTAATAGAGCGGCCATCATCATTAACAGGACGAACATGCTGAAATGATTTCTCAGTTAGTGTAATGATATAGACATATATTGAATATGTTTACCAGCAGTTTCGTAATATCTAGTAGCACTTGATGAATATATGACACACCTCAAACTTGATACTGGTTTTACTGCTCCAATTGGAACTTGCAGGCTCACTCAGATCTACACCAGCGGAGAAACGACAAAGATTGACACCTCCACTCTCTGATCGTGAAAAGTTATTGACAGGGATACCATGAACCCCTATCTCTGGTGAAACAGAATGCTGGAGCACAAAGATATGTTCAAATAAGATTCCACTATTTGTAGCAAATTCGTGGTTGAATTAAAACTGTAACTTTCACAAGTGTATAAAAGCTTTGTGGGTGAATAGTTAATGATCCTCGAGAACCAGGTCCAAGGAGCGTTGCATACAAAGGAAATAAGAAAAACGTTGCAAGAAAATTATAGTATCCACCCTATCTCTTGGCACATAGCTCATAATTTACTTTAGAGTGGAGCCTTCTTTAACAACCAAACTATGAGTAATTTTTAAACAATGCATGGAAGAAATACAGAGACCAAACTAATTTTCTCATTCAATTGTTATATCAATTATCTGGAGAAAATAAACAAATCATGTGAAGTATGGTCCCAGCAGACAAGAACATGGTTGCCTCTAGCTGTGCTTATCTAAAGTGAGTATTGTTAATCAGAAACAAAGAATACAAGATAGCAAATTAAATGAGGCTACATTTCTATCTATGTAAAAAGAGTGTAAACAGTCAAAGAGGATAGCAACCTGAATAATGAAGGCATGCTGTGAAAGCCATTCCGGTCTTGGTTTCCGGTAAGTAATCAAGATATTGGAATCACAAAGTCCTTTATCCCACAAGAAATCAAGCTTCTCACTCTTTCCAAATAAATTTGGATGTTTAATGCAAAGGCTGCCAATAGGAGATAGAAAGATTCAATTCCAACACCCCTCCATCTCTATTTCCACAAATACCACAATAGACAAAATCAAAAATGAAATAATATCCAGAAAAAATATCTCATTGCTTTAGAACAAAGATTCACCTTCCAATAACTAGTGAAAGTGGACTCCATCCACCAGCATTTCTGTTTACACAAGCCAATGAGAACATTGTTATATAAACACACACACAAAAGAGTATTATCACATATAAAGCCACGGGTTGATGTAAAATTAAACCTGAAAGGATGTAACATCATAGCAGCACATAGTTTGTGCGTGAAATCAACATTGAAGTCTATCTTGGCTACAAATTGTCCCCAGAGAGAGAGATCAAAATACAGAAGTGATTTTACTAAAAATAAAAATTGAAATTCAAAAACCAAAAAATAAAAACTACTACTCACCATTGCCAGCATGAATGCTTTTCTGGGCACCCATCCCATTACCATATCAGAGGCCCTTCTTCGTTCCCACCATGAAATAGAAATCACACACTCGCACCATTCAACTGAAATCAACAAGTGTTGGACTGGAAAGTGCCGACAAAATGCCCGATAAAGCTGCTTGATTTATTAAAAGCAACAAAAAAAACACACGCAAAATCGCGCTTGTTCGCAAGTTATCTCTTTCTTGAGAGGAAGGAGGGGATTGGATTCTCGAATTGCTGGGAATTGAGCACTACACGCGCATGACGTGGAGAATGTTGGGCTTGTAACGTTTCTTTCACTGCAGATGCTCTTTTGCTCCACTTTTTTTTTTTACCGTGGGCTATTCTTTTGCTTGGGCTTGTTGGGCTCCAGCTTCTTTATAATTATTAACAGTAATTTTTAAAATAAATAGGGGTGTGTACCAAATTCTTAACCGTTCGCACCGAATTGAAACTAAATTTTTGGTTCAAATTGGAAATCAAACTAAAAATTAGGTTCGGTTTTCAATTTTGGAGATTTTTCAGTTTTCGGTTCGATTTCAGTGTTTTTATCCGGTGAACTCAAGGATAAAAATATCGGTATCGGTGGATATATCGGTAACTTGATTTTACGGATATATTGATATCGGTGGATATATCGATTTTTACGCAAAAAATTGAAAAAAAATTGAAAAATATATCTAGTACTTTATATAATATTATAAGTAACATTAATACATATATTGAACTTAAATTTCAAATAAAAAGTTATGTTTACAACAAATTTAGAGATAAACTATTATATAAACGTTGTCTCTTATAATAACATTTTCGTCACTGATTATGATAACATGACAAATTTTGAATTCAAATACATATTTCATTATTTAACACACTAGTCATGATAATTTATGATAGGAACCTAAATTCAAATACTTTACTAAATATAAGTTTACTAATTATTTAATTAAAACTATTAGTTGAATTCAAATACGTATTTCATTGTTTAACACACTAGTCTAATTAATTTATATGAGGAACATAAATTCAAATAATTTACTAAATATAAGTTTACTAATTATTTAATTTAAAATATAGTTGAATTCAAATATGTATTTCATTGTTTAACACACTAGCCTAATTAATTTATATGAGGAACCTAAATTCAAATAATTTACTAAATATAAGTTTACTAATTATTTAATTAAAAATATAGTTGAATTCAAATATGTATTTCATTGTTTAACACACTAGCCTAATTAATTTACCATTAAAAAAAATTCAAAAAAAAAAAAAAAGATTTCCACCGACAACCGATAAATTGGTGCCGATATATTGCCGATTTATCGGCGATATTTTGCCAAATATGTGCACTAGTTGACCGATACCGATATATTGGCGATATTTTGCCGAAAAATTTCGTCCATGCATATCGATATCGGTAGTCTCATTTCCGCGATAAATCGGCGATATATCGCCGATTTATCGCGATATTTTCGTCCTTGGGTGAACTGAACCAAACGAAAATCGGAAAAAAATATTTTAAAATATTTTAACCTTTTTTTTACATTTCTTCCGTTGAAATGTTGAATCAATTCATTTTCGAATTCTTAAGCTTTCGATTGTCATAGGTCAATAGTTACTCCGTTTATTTAGTGTCTTGGATAGACATCATAGACTTGAAACTTTAAAATTTTGTTTGTTTAGTAATTTGGAACGAAATTGGAATTTAGATGTGAAATATGTTTCATAATTTCAAAAGTTTGTATACTTTTGTGTGAAGTGTTATGTGTAAGCTAGATATTAACTAAAACAAAATCTTTCATTTTTTGGGCAAATAAAATATTTTAATTTTGTTTAAAATCAAATCGAAAATTTTCGGGTAAAACGAACTGAACCAACACACTTCGATTCGGTTTTCGATTTCAATTTTTGGTTAATTTAAAATTTGGTTTGGTTCGGTTAGTTTTAACTGAATGAACACCCCTAAAAATAAATGATCAAAAATTAAGTTGTATTTGTTCACCAAAATTCTTTTAGGTGTTAACTATAAGGTTATGTTGCTGTTGTTGTTGTTGTTTTTTTAAGGTGATTTTTGCTGGATTTGAGGTTTAAGAAGATTTTGTGAGTATGTATTTTAAAAATCTTGTGTTTGTCTTGAAATTTTGTAGGGTAATATTATAATTATGATGTCATTTTCATATTGAAAATTATATAAATAGTCAATGTCATTTGTTGAAATTTGTAGAAAAAGTGAAAAAAAAAATAAACATTTTTATTAAAAATCATAGAAAAAATCGGAAAAGTATGGTAGGGTTGATGGATTTTAAAAATTTTTATCCAAACATTCTGGTCTGTACTCATTCAAAATTCAGATGGATCAAGTCCAATCAAAATTTATAAATGTGATATACGTAAGGCCGTATTTTATAAGATCAATTTCGATCGCACTAATTACAGTAATTTTATCTAAGTAACTGAAATTTGAATTGAATTAATTATCTAACAAAAAATTCGAAATTCAATTTTTCAATCACAAGAGAAAGACAAAAATGAATAAAAAGAATTCAAGGATTTTTTTGATTTCGGATCTTCATTTACATTTTCAAGTTGATCAAAACAAGTTTTTTAGATTTTCACAACAATCATATAGATCAATTATTTCCTTTCCAGAAGCAAATAATCAGTTGTTGATGTGTGTTCATATTCAACATTGACCAATAACTCAAAAAAAGGCCCAAATTTTTTATATTCTCCTCACAAGTACTCATAAATTTCATAATCACACAACTACTCAAATTATATAAACTTAAATCTACTATTAAATCTCAACTCCCGATTTATGATTTAATATATAACATAAGTTCAACCATTGATGTTATAATCAAACAAGGATTAAGCACAGATCATGCAAAAAGGTGGAGTAAACCACAAACTTTAAATAAAATCAACTATCAAACATAAGACCCTAAGAGACATATTTTCAAATCCTAAAGTAACTACGTAATTAGGTGGACATAATTAATTGAATTTATAGACAAATGTTCCAAAATCATATCTATCTATATGAAAAATAAAATAAAAGGTAAAAGTTAGAAAGAATTCGTAGACTAGCTGACAACGGATAAGTCGACAAAATTTTTGAATAAAATATAAAGGGTTACATATTCATGTTCGTTGCTCTTCTTGATGAAACTTGCAATCAAGGTGTTGTGATATGGTTGGAATGTGTGAAAATCCGTTCAAGATATATCTTTTAAAGTGAAAAATGGTTGCATATATATATATAGTAATGATAAGAAACTCATCATTGAGTTTCTTATGGAGTCAATCTGATTTATATGGCAACACACGTAAATGTTAAGTTCCGCTATATTCTACTTAGCGTGATATTCTTTTCTATGCAATTTTTTTCTTTTTTCTTTTTATACGCTTATATTTTTTTTTCTTTTTTTACGCACGTAATTGTTTTTCTATGCAATTTTTTTCTTTTTTCTTTTTATACGCTTATATTTCTTTTTTCTTTTTTTTATGCACGTAATTGTTTTTTTTGTTGTTTTTTGTTTTTTTATGCTTATATTTTTTTTTCTTTTTTTTACGCACGTAATTTTTTATTTTTGCTTTTTTTTTTCATACGTAATTTTTTTTTTTTTTACATAACTTAATTTTACCCATCATTCTTTTTTATCTTATTTCATTTTTAAATAAACTTTTTTTCTTATTCATCTCAATTTCTTTCTTATTCTATACCATTTTTTCTTATTTTATCCCATTTTTAGATTTTTTTTATTCATATCAATTTTTTTCTTATTCTATATCATTCCTTTTTTTTTTCAAATTCATCTCATTTTGTCTTAGTAAATTTTCTTATTCTATATCATTCTTTAAATATATTTTTTTTCAAACTCATCTCATTTTTTCTCAATAAATTGTCAATTTCTTTTCTTCTCTTTTAGTTGCCATTAATATCAATAGTACTTCAAACTCATGTCATTACTTAGTAAATTGTCAATTTATTTTCTTCTCTATTAGTTGTCATTAATATCAATAATACTTGAAAAAATATTTGTTAAGACATAATTTTCATTACTTGTACATAAATTTAGAATTTGTCTAAAAGTTTCATGTACTTCTACATCTTTATGAGTAATCTCAACCATCTATTTTTTAATTGTAGATAAGTTTCATGTATCGTGATATTTATCGAGTAATCTCAACCACCTACTTAACATTTACTACATAAGCCAGATTGGCTCCATAGGAAATCCAACGGTGGGTTCCTTATCAATACTATATATATATATATATATATATATATAGAGGCATGTCATGACATGTAATAGGGAAGACCGTGTCAAGCCCACAAATCATGCATGATAGTCGTTTTTCCAAGACGTGTCATATGATATGGACAAGTTGTAACATTAATTTTAACCGTTTTTATGCATTTTCTTGTTCATCGACCCTTCAAACATTTCATTTTTCACTTAGTTTTTGTTTCATCGTTTTCACTTATATTATTGGTTTATTCAAACATAAAAAGCTTCATAATAAGTCTAATTATCATTTTAGTTATAAAAAAACCTACAAATTCACAAGTACGACCTTTTATCCATACAAGTGAGTTAAACTAATTTTATTAATAAAAAAAAAACCATGCAAATACATCCATTAATCATGTAATCAAATTCCCAATACACGACGCATATCAGTATTATTGTTGATGATTTATTGTTTCTTCACCTATTTTATTGATTCACACAAAGGAAAGTTGTATTATTTCGGAGTCAACCTTCGAAAAAGATATTAGTTATATCATTTTAAAATTAACAACTATCTCTTTAGGTAGTTTCAAAAAGATTAAAAAGCATCTAATATATAATTATCCAATTTTTAATAGGTATAATTGAAATATAACACTATATAAAAATTTAGTATAAAAATAAGATAACAGCACATTTCAGAAAAATCCCAAGAAAGAGGAAGAAACTATGCAATGTAAAAACTAATGCAAACGAAAATGACACACATAATCAAATTTATTAACAATACATGCCCAATAAATAGAAATAGTATTTCTTTTTATTAAAAATGTTACTTGTAAGTTGTAACTTCTTGAATTGGCTAAAGCTACTCAAATTCCACTATGATGCATCAGAAGAAAGCCCCGCTTATTTGATCAGAGACTAAGTCTGGTGTGCAATAGGTGGACATGATCGATTCGGATCCGCATGTTTTCAATTTTTTTTTTTTTGGATGATTTATGTGTTACCTTTATATTATATTGGTGTGATTTTTATGTACAAATATCCTACTTTTTTTGTATTGTAACTTAGAAAAAAATGAATAATTTCAGCATAATTTGTACAAATATACCTTTATGTGATATTTACGTCACTTTTATGTTATATTCATGTCACCTTTATGTACAAATATCATTACATTTATGTAATATATAAAGGTGCGAGTAATATCACATAAAGGTATGTTGATCCAAAAAAAATGCTGAAATTCTTCCTTTTTATTATAAGTTCCAATACATAAAGGTGATGATATTTGTACATAAAGGTCATACTAATATAACATAAAAGTCATACAAATCTATACTATATATTAAAGTAAGAAAGTTGGCAAAAATTACAAGATTGTCATTTTCCCGCCTAAAAGTGTCATGTCAATAAAAAAAAAATTATATATCTTACTTGATAAGCTATTCTTTAATAAAAATAAAAATAAAAGATCAATTTTACTCTAAAAGCTATTCTATAATCTATATAAAGTTAAGAGATGAAGAAAGAGATACATTGATTTTTCAAATCTATGTAAAACTAAGAGATGGAGAAAAATATAGTGATTTCTCAACTAAAAAGAGATGCATAGAGAATGGAAAACAAAAAACAAGATATACAAAAAATGAAGAAAAAAAACAAGAAAAAATCGTAAATATAATTATTTCTCAAATCTATATAAAATTAAAAAAAAAAAAAGAATACAAGATTTGCTAAACAATCAAAGGTAGAAAAATTCTTCAAGATCTTATTGTCTAAAGAAAAAAAGAACAATAAAAAATCGTAAATATAATGATTTCTGAAATCTATATAAAACTAAAAAAATGAAAGAATACAACATTTGCTAAACATTCAAAGGTGAAAAAAGTTCTTTCAGATCTTATTGTCTCATATTTTCATCTAAGGAGATCCCACCAAATTGTCTTTGTACACTAAACACAAATTGAACAAATAGTTTTGTGAGAGAAATGAACAAATAATGTAAGAAAACTATTTTTGATGATTCAAATATGAGGGTGGAATATACAAATTATAAAAAAATATAAAAGGAAATATTAATTATTATGATTGAATGAAATATTATTGTATATAATAATTTTAATTTGATGGAAATATAAATCAACAAATAAAATAAAAAAATTTAAAAATAAAATTAACAATTAAAACTATTAAAGTTATATGATAATTCATGCAATGTGAGTAATATGAAAAATCATTTATATATGGTACATGTTTTAAATTTAAATAATAAAATATGTTATGAATAACATGTTAGTTTATACAACTTCATTATATTATTACAAATTGCAAATATTAATATAATAAATAAAAAGCGAGCATTGCGCGGGTGGACTGCTAGTATAACATAAAAGTAACACAAAAATAAAAAATAAAAAAAATCCAAAAAACACGTATCCGGATTGAATCGTTCTGGATTGCATGAATTTATGACTCATACACCTGGTGTATGAGAGTTTTTGCGCTCATCAGAACACATGTGAAGTGAGATTCTCATTCACCTAAATTCTCTATAAAATAAAATCCACTTAAATCATTGGTTAATAAGACTTGTATCAAAAGCCCAACTACCCAACTTTAGCTTTTATACGGGTTTATTTAATTTTTCTTTTTTAAAATATTTCATCCATTTTAAAATAAGTATCATTTTAAAAAAAAAAAAATCATAAAAATTAAGATAATGTTTAATAAATATAATCTTTATATATATATATATAATATTAATGATTACATTACTCAACCGTTAATAGCTACGGTTGGTTAATGTATAACACTAAATAAAAGGGAACAACCAAAAGTAGCCTAATAGGATAATAAAAAATCTATAATAACGAAAAGATAACAAAGCATTAGTTATAATCGAAATTGATATTTTTAAAGAGGCCCACCTCCTAAAAATTAATGGAAGAAAGAGGTAGGGGTAGTTTTGTTCAAAACACTTTTTTTTTTTCTATTAAAACATTAATTAATTTTATTTATGAAATGACTATAATGAATTTTTGTTATCCTTATTCCATTATTTGGAGCAATTTTCACAATATAAAAGTGTAGTTCCAAAAAGAAAAAGAAAAAGGATAGAGGCAAAATTAAAAAAAAAAAAAAGTATTTTTCTTGGTAATAAAAAATCGGCTGATTTACTGAAACAAATTCGATTTCCTAAAAGGGTGCGACTATCCGCACCCCATAACTTACTAAACACACCCCATTTCTAGTGTTTTATGAAAAGAGGTCAATTATTTTGAAAGAGGTGAAGTAACTCTTAACATTATTTGAGCATACCAACTTCAACATCAAAAGCAAATCCTTCATATAAAATTCAAGTAAAAGAACAAAAAATGAGGTAGCTAATCCATCTTCTTTACTCCTTAGATGGCCAAATTTATTTATACTAACCATGAAAAATGCATGTCTCACCACTATAATATGGTTGCTACCTAAATTTTAGTGAGTTACTACCAACCTTCATATCCTTCTACACACGATCATCACAAAGATTTTAGCATTCAACATGAAAATTCATAACATGACCAAAATTCTTAGCACTATTTTTCTTCTACTCTTCCTAACATGCAGCCATGCTACAGTGTATGTTGAAGTGACGAACCGGCTTGAAAACGGGCAGCGCATCAACATACACTGTCAGTCGAAGGACGATGATCTCGGCTACCATGACTTGGAGGTGGGCGACACCACCCATTGGAGCTTCAATGCCAACTTTTGGGGGACGACGTTGTTCTACTGCGACTTGCAATGGGGTGATTCCAATTGGTATCACTTCGATGCGTTTGATGCTGATCGAGATTATCATAGATGCAAATCAGTTTGTCGATGGATGATCTCTGAAGAAGGATTGTTGTATGGATATGATGAAGAATCTGGTTTTTGGGATCGATTTCCTTTTAGCAGTAGTATTAATCCATGAACTAGAAGAAGATTTGTGCATAGCACAAACTTTTATTTATTTGATGAGATATTTGTTTATATAGTATATTTATGTAATCGGTAAATTAACTATTTTTTGCATGTATGCAATGCTTACATTATTGATATAGATTGTTTGTCTTATATATGATTTCATAATTGATCTTGCACTCTTGAACCAAATGAGGACCATGTAATACATAAATTGGTCTTACCAATTATGTTGCATTTGTAAAGGTAATTAAATTAAGTTGGTATCTTGTGAGATAGTCTCACGTACAACGGAATCGTGTATGGTCGTGTTTCACGATACAGTTGATCGTACACAAAGAAATATATATATATATATTTATTTATTTATTTATAGCTCTAAAAGATATATTTATAGGCTTATAGCTGAAAATCACATACTTGTGTCACGCACGGTCGACTGTACCCCTGAACATGACCGTGCACATATGCCATTGTGTTGTCGCTCATGATTGGACCGTGCCTCAGTGCACGATCGTGTGCGAAGAAAAAAATCACATACTTATAGGCTATAGTTGAAAAACAAATACTTGATTGCTGAAATAAACATGCTTATATATAGTTGTGGCGCACACTCGTACATGAAATGATTGCACATGGGTTTTTGTAATAAATTAATTAGTTTTGTAATATATCTGTAATATTAATTAAATAAAAAACAATTTTCTTTGTATAACTATTGTAAGTATATAGATAGAACTCTCATCTCTGGACGAATTTTCTCAAACCTTTTTTTAAAGAAAGAACACTTTTATCAAAGCAAACATGATACGGTTCAAATTAAAAACATAATTAATTATAGTTGAATTAATTAGTTTAATTTTAATCGAATCAAATTTGATAGGGCCTTAATCAAGTAGACAACAAACCAAATTCGAGGTCGAATGGAATTCAAGGATCCATACCTGAAAATCCAACCTTATTTGTTTTTTCAGGGTAAAAAACATTTTTTCATTTAAACTATCATATGACAAAATGCCGTATGAACTTTAAATTTGATCTATTTTACAGTATTATATAAATCTTAGACATACACGTGTCCGAAATCAAATGTTAGGATTCGTTTAATATCGTAAAATGCATTAAATTCAAAGTTTATACGACAAAGCGAAATATTTCAAAATTTTTACAAAAAAAATGTTTACTTTGTTGTATGAACTTTAAATTTGATCCATTTTACGGTATCAGACAAACCTTAACCATACACGTGTCTGAAATCAAAGGCTATAATTCATCTGATATCGTAAAATGCATTAAATTTAAAGTTTATACGACAAAGTAAGACATTTCAAAGTTTTTACAAAAAAATATAAAATTACGTATAGTTTAGATTGAAAATAATTTTAACCCTTTTTTTTTTTTTTATAAATTATCAACTTGAATTTAAATGAAATTTAACTGGAATCACAAAATTTAAAGTCAAGAGTGAGTTTTGCGTAAAACCATCTCACAGTGGCGTGTACCAAGATGGACCTCTATCATATTCTCCCTGAAAGCACGGCTAAGACTTTCGCCCTTGTGATTCGGACTCCTAGCTCACGCCCCTCGACCTCACCGCGTATCCTAATCCGGTTTCATGATACGTGACGAGTCAGATCGGACATAAGAGATTATGTAATACTTTGTATGTATTATGTAATATTTTTCTATATATCAGGTAATACTTTTGTATGATAATATTTTTATATCATACAAAAGTATTACCTGATATATAGAAAAATATTACCTAATACACACAAAAATATTGCATGTTGCACGACTCTCTCACGAGGGAAAAAAGAAGGGTATATAATACACACAAAATATTACATGTTGCACGACTCACACATGAGGGAGAAGAGAATGGAGGATCCATGTGTTTTTATGAAAACCGTACCCGAAGTATTACCTGATATACAGAAAAATATTACCTAATGCATATTAAAATATTACATATTTTCTTATAGTCTGACTAACTCTTGAAACGTTACAAAAGATTACCTAATATATAGAAAAACATATATATATATATATGTAAAATAATCTGCTATAATTATCAATAATAAATTTCCCGTCCATTTTAACTTTCTATTTTAAGAAATAATAAGAAGAAATAGAAAGTTGTGAGATTAAGTCTAACAATCTAAAAAATCAATAAATAAAATTTAAAATTAATTCAAATTTATATATATATAATATTAATTGTGTAAGATATAAAAATCAATAAATTGAATAATTTTTGTAATAAAAATATTTGGTAATTTATTCAAAATTATTTCAAATAAATAGATATAATTAATCTAAAAATTGTTAAAAAAAACTATAATATTATTTCGAAATAATAAGATGCCATAAATAACCTTTTAATATAACAATATCATTATATTATTGCAAATCGTACATATTGTCATAATAAATAATAAATGGTGTATCGTGCGGGTGTACTACTATATATATATATATATAATAACAGAACCATAACTAAAAATAACAGGTTCAATTTTCCCGCCCATTTTGTTTTCAAAAAATGAAAACTAAGAAAAAAAACAGAAAAAAAAACAAGAAAATGTGATTGGTCGTGAAGGGAGGCAAGAGTGGGAAAAGAGAGGGTACCTATTGGTGAGAGGGGGTGATGATATATATATATATATATATATATATATATGTATATATATTATAAAAAATTTTGAGCTACCATAGCTATTCATTATAAATCAATTTTTAATGTATAATACATCAATTTAATCATCTTTAAATGATCTTTAATTTGATATCCATATTACATATAAAAAAAGATTAAAAAAATTTTGGGGTTTGATTGATTTTATTTGTTTAGGACATTTTTATTTTTTTGAGAATGTGTTTTGAATGATTTACTTTTAAACATATTTTGTAAATCTAATACTTTTCAAGAAAATATGATTATATTTGTTATACTTTTATAACATCTTATAATATTAAGTATACATATATATATATATGTAGACTAAATATCTATATCTATTTAGATAATAGTTAGTTAAAAAAAGAAGATCTATTTTTTCCTTCAAAACAATTTTTCATTGTCTTTACAATTCCACGCCTCATTAAAAATTCTTTGGAAAATAATAAAATATAATTTATAGTCAATTTATTAATCTGAATAACCGAATAATTTTCAATTATTTGTATAAATGGTATAAAAAACCTTATGAAAATTTTTAACAACCTTGAAAATTTAATTTTAGTTTTCATGTTCTCAAGTCTTGAATAAATAACAAAATCACATGTCAAAGGTTAAATTTATGAAAAGATAAACTTTTGGGAAATAATGAAACAAAAAAATTATGGTCCAAATTTTTGTGAAAGTTTTTATATTCATTTAACTATTCATAATTTTTTTTTTTGTATTTATGTATCAATTAAATTTATACATGTATTTGTATCTATAACTAAATATATGTGTAGCGCCCCAGATCAAAACGAGCATAATTTATTAATTAAATATTTTAACGTACGACTTAATAATTACGTGTGTATATTTTGGCTGTCTAATTAATTAAGTGTGTTTCAGATACGTGTCTAATGTGTGCTTCGGATCGATATTTTTCTTGGACATGGTATATAGAATATTTTCATACCATAAGATGCATCTTGGAAAGACGAGAAAATAGAAACGAACTAGGGGTCAATCGGAGACCCGTAGCTCGAATGACGACGGAAAGGGCAAAACCCGAAGATCCGGAAAACCGGAAGATATTTATGTGAATAGTAACGTTGAAAAATCAACTGATGAATAGTGATGGGATATTTTGGATGAATAGTGATCCGAATATTTTCGGTGAATAGTAACTTTCGGAAAATCTATAAATAGGGGTGGTTTCGATTCGAAAATCACTGTTTTTCTGAATGAGCCGAAAGCGACGAAAACGAGTAAGTCCCTCTCTCTCCTCTCTCTCTCTTCGGGTTTCTGTCTCCGGCAGGCCACCGGCGCCGCCGCCGGCCGGTGGCAGGAAAATTCAAAGTTGTCGGTTTCGGCCGATTTTCGCACACGATGTTCGTCTCGACGAGATGAATCTAGAATAGGTCTCGGACTTTAATTTCGATTTTTCGTTCACCGGAAAACGGCAAAAAAGGTCTCCAAACCCGTTTTCTCTCTCTTCTTTTCTATCTCGTTTCTTCTCCATTTTGGGTAAACTCAAACTCTAGATTGAAGCTCTCATCGAGCCCGTCACGAAACCGGGCTCGGATTTCTGAACGGATCTCTCCTCCTCCGACAATTGCCGGTCAAAGATCCGACCAACCTTTCTCTCTCCTCCCTCCCTCTTCTCTCTCCCCGACAGCTTCTTCCTCTCTCTCCTCTCGCCGGAAAAGTGGCTGGACGGCGGTTGAGGGTGTGTGTGATAGGTTGGAGGTGGTGGCCGGCGACTGGAAGTCGCCGGCCGGAGTAGGAATGGGCTGGAAGGGTTAGGGTTTGCATGGTTTGAGTGTGTGTTTATGTATATATACGTGTGTGTATATGGTGGCTGTTGTGGCTATTGCTCGGCGGCAGGTGGCGGCCAGCGACTGGGGTGTCGCCGGACAGGGGTTCCGGCGGCTGGTGGTGGTGGCCGGCGGCAGGTGGCCACCGGCCAAGACTTGTTGGTGTGTGTGTGTTTCTTTGCATGCATATATATATATATACCTACTGTTTGTGTGATTGGGGGTGGCCGGAGAGGTCGCCGGCGACGGGGGGTCGCCGGCCGGGGTGCCCGGAGGTAGGGGAAGGGTCGCCGGCGACTGGGAGTCGCCGGCCGGAGGTTTTTGGTTGGAGTTTGGTTTTGGAAAAATGTGATGACGAAGGGTTTTGCGGCGAAGTTTCAAGCACTATTCACGGTCGGAATCCGGCAAAGGATGGCCGGAGGTGGTAGCCGGCGGTGCAAGGTATCCGGCGGACCTGGTGGTGGTGGCATAAGGCGGCGCCGCCGCGGCTGGAGACGCCGGGAAGAGGGACTGTTGAGCAGCCCGGCACCGGGAGCGCCGGGTGGTGAGCTGCCTAGAAACGTGCCAAGCTGCCGGGTTTTTCACCCGGCGCCGGGTACGCGCGTGCCCCGTCGCTCGCGACGCCGTGTTTTCAATCCGAACCCCGTTTTTTCCGCCGTACGTCAACATCGAGTCGTCGCCGATGAGATATCATTGACCGAGGGTCGTGGGCCCGGTCAAAGTCAACCTTTTGACCAAAATTACCATTTTACCCCTAAACTTAAAATGCTCCGTTTGAGCTCGTTTTAACTCCGATTGAGCTCATTCTTTTTTCGTTGTGACCCAAATTTCATTCTCTATCACCTCAGCCTATTGGATTGATTATCCATTCTCATTTCTTCAACTCCGATCTTTAGAGCTCTCGACCCGTCGCGTAGTTAATGATCATTTTTCCGTCGGAGTCTGTTACAATTTTAATTATGCTTTATTAAGGATCTAAGAACACCGTAACATATGTAGGCTATCAGTTGGATTGAACTTTGAGGCACGAGCTTCGAGACACGAGATCTCTGGTACTCGCTACTCACGTGGTAACCACCGAACGAGGTGGGGGTAACTTCTAAACTCAACATGTTTATTGTTTTCCATAATTGATGATTTTGCTATGATATTGTTCGTTATAGATTGTCTTTGTGACCAATATTTGTCTACATGATCGATAATCGTCTTTTTGACCGATATTTGTCTGCGTGACCGATAATCGTCTGCGTGACCAATAATCGTCTTTGTGACCGATACTTATCTGCGTGACCAATAAATTATTGAACTCTATGTGCTGTGATGGTATACTGTGTTTATCTTACGATGGTGTGATAGTGTTGGGCTGAGTGTCCAATTGGGCTTAGTGTCCATTGGGCGGCGTGTCCATTTGGGAGTCTTTGGTTGTGTGTCCGTTAATGAACTGAATTATGTGTTGCGTATTTATGTGATGTGTCTAATTGCTGAGTTATTCTATATGTTTAATAACTGATAAAAATATGGAAAGTATCCCCACGAGTGTATTCAACGCACTCACCCCTATTCTGTACTCACACTACAGGAGACGAAGATAATCTTGATGCGTAGAGAGAGGGGTGCCCTATCAGCTATGTCGATGATTTCGGTTTTGGTCTTTAAACCTATGTTGATTCGTTTGTAAAATGATGTTCCACGTTTTGTAAAATGTTAACTGTATTTCTCATCTTTGTAAAAGATCCTGATGTTTTTCCGCTGCGTAAGGTTTCAAAACTCCATTTTATCGGTTGTATCCGATGTTGCAAGTGTTTCTCTTCTTGTCCTCTCCCTTTTCTTTCTATTTTATACCATGTAAGCCTTTTTCCCCTTTCTTTCTTCACGCCCAAAAATGAAAAACTCTGATATTTTTAACGAAATATTTTGGGACGTGACAATATGCAAGTCCTTAATTAATGTTATATTTATTTGAGCTTCTTTATTGTTTAAAATAAATGGGCTACAACAACTAATGGAGTATCCACACCACACTATTTGTCGTTTATATATGATATTTATTATTATTATTATTATTATTATTATTATTATTAATATATATATATATATATATATTTGCAAAATATTATTACTATCATTTTATTGGTATGGATAATAACTAATATATTTATATTTGGACTTTTTTATACATCGATAAATACTTGAGTTTATAACAAAAATTTTATTGGGCAATTATATTATGATCATGTGATAAGTTAATTATATCAATGAATTAATAGATTAAAAATTAATTCAATTTCATTTAAATAAACTATAAATTGTACATTTTTACATTTTATTTTGTAATGTCATATAATTATATGAAGTAATGACATTTATTATCATCATCATCTACACTACATACCCAAAGTAATGTAAAATTTAATTCAATTAAAACTCTACCCTTTTTAGTCAAAACTCTAATTTATACAATGATTTTCTAAAATTGTTTATAAAAAGATAATGTTAAAAAATAATAGATATATGAAAAAATGCATTTGTATATTGCACATATTTTGAAATAATAAAAGATGATATGAATAGCCTTTTAATTTATGCAATTTCATTATATTATTACAAATTATATATTTTACAACAATAAATAATAGACCGCACATCACGCGAGTGTATTACTAGTATATATAAAAAGAAGACCTTTGAGAAATTACAATTTTATCATTTTTCCGCCTAAAGTTTTACAATAAAATATTATTATTTATTGATTTTGAAAAAAATTAAATTATAGTTCCTAAATGGCAACTAAAAGCTACATAAGGGGTTGTGTTGGAGGCGTGAGGGAGAGGGGTTGGGATTGATGGGTGGGTTTAGGTTTTTTTTTTTTAAATAATAAATTTCAATTCAATTTTTCTTTTTTCATAATATATAGAATTCATTATTTTTATATGATATTTAATTTTTTATTAAATAAATAAAGATAAAATATCTTTTAATTGATGACAAGTAAAATAATTGATATTTTCGTGTTGAATGAATTAGAAATTTCAATTAAAATCCATATATTTATCTAAAATTATGAAAATTAATAAAAAATTTGAGTTTTTTTTTTGATAAAATCACACATGAAATATAAAGATAATACTTCTTATTCAGTTTTTATCATCCATAATCTCAAATTCAATATTTTTTCATTTAAAATTATTTTTTAATACATGCTATAGAAATTATTATATTTTACAATTTTTAAGTCTTATATATATAAATATATATTGCATATAGAAAAGTGAAAAATCAAATCTTAAATATTTAAATATTGGTGCATTTGAGTACGTTTTTATTTAATTGCAGCAATTTCATGTCTATAGTAGTAAACCACAATGTGGAAGTTAAAAAATATGCGTTCTAAGTAAATATTTTACTAAAACAATTACACATACAAAATATAATGGGAATGAAAAAAATTAAAATACAAATAAGAATATTAATAAAATATGTTTTCTTAATAAATTTTTTAAATTATTTGAGAAAAAATTAAAACAAAATCCTTCATTTTATTTACTAATTTTTTAAAATTTTACTATATATACAAACAAATGTTTAGATTTGATAAATGCACGAAAGAAATAAAAATTTATATTTTAAAATTATATGAAGTGAAATGGCCATTAATAAAATTATAAATTAGAGAATTAATAAAATATAATTTTTAAATAAAACTTTTAGATTATTTGAAAAATAAATTATAAACAAATTTTTGATATAATAAGAATTAATTAAATGTATTACAATCCATGCACCGCATGAAAGAAATACTAATACATACAAAAATATTATATAATTTCTTATATTCAATGTGTCACCGAAAAAAGACATTGCTTAAAGTCGAAGGTGAACAAAGGTCAAATCTACTCGCTCTTTCTCTCTGAAAACAAAGGTAAAGTCTAAATCGCGTTTCCCTTCTGTGCTATTTGTTGCACGATTTATTAATTGAACTTTACGACTTTTCTTCTTTTGTTGGAATGAACACGATTTACTGATATAAAGCCCTCCTCTTCTCTACCGCCACCACCCGACGGCGGCATAGAAGACGTACACAGATTATACATATCGAGAGAGAGAGAGAGAGACAATGCCGAAAGGAGAGAAGACAGGGTTAGGTCGGGCACTGGTGAGGCAACACAATCAGATGGTACAGCAGACGAAAGAGAAGGGGAAGTATTACAGAAGCCAAGAGAAGAAAATTCTTGAGTCGGTGACCGAGGTTAGCGACATCGAAGCCGTCATCGAGCAAGCTGATGAGTCCCACCGCATCTTCTCCACCCTTCATCCCCCCGCTCAGCTACCCATCAAATTGTAACTCTCCACCCTTATATTATATTTTCTTTGTTTTAGGTTTTAAATAGTTTATCTGGGATTCACCATAGATGATGTACTTAGTGGAAGTATCCAGCTTACCTATTCTGTTCTGTTGTGCTTCGTTAGATTGGAGAAGTATTAACGAAGAATTTATTTTGATGTCTATGAGGAGTTTTGGGTAGAAGTGAAACGATTGAAATCATTATCTCATGCAATTTCAGTTCTTTTCTTTATTGAAGTTCATATGATTAATTTAAAAATCTAATATAGTTTAGCTTTTGGTAGTCTTATTTGACACTTGTTGCCATTTTACAGAAGGCAAGTGTTTTTCTTTAGCTTGAAATGTAACAACCATGTCACTTTTTGTTGCTCAATATAATTGTGGCAGAGCATGTTTTCTTTGTTGAATAGTTTGCTTTGTACTTTCTCTTAAATTTTGGTTGTGTTGTGCGTCTGTGTCAGGGACTCTGCTTCCAGCATCAATGAGATGACACTGGAGGAAAGAAGAGAGCAACAGAAGAAAGAGGAGGCTTTGCATGCCAGCAGTCTTCGAATTCCTCGCAGGCATGATTTGCCATTATCTAACTTTTGTTTATTTTCCTTTTGTTATTGGGAGGTTAATGAAAAAATTTCTTTTACAGGCCACCGTGGAATACTAAAATGTCTGTAGAAGAGCTTGATGAGAATGAAAGACGGGCTTTTCTAGAGTGGCGACGTAGTCTTGCAAGGTCAGGAATTTTAAGATAATTTCACAAATAGGTTTTATAATATGTATATATGATCCATGGTGTCAATATACATTAATTATTTATTCTGTTTGTGGACACTTCTTATTCCATTATGTGCATTTGAGCTTCTTATAATTATCTATTGCTTTTGTTTTGATTCCTCACATGAATCTATGTAGGTTATGTGAGGTCTGTTTTATGTGTTTGTTGAGTTGTCATCATAGTTTTTGTGGAGAAGTGCATGTGTTTACTCAGTTATTGACAGAGATATTCTCTTGGGATGATTGATGCCTTGTGTTTCTAAGGATTTTATATTGGTCCTGTTGCTTGCGCTCTTTCTCTGTTGTAGGGCCATTTTTGTGGTTTTCGTACATGCATGACTTCTCAGGGTTTATGAAATCAATGTATTGTTGATTTTTTATTTGATTTCTTGATGAAAGAATTTTAAATCTCTACTCTCATCATACAGGCTTGAGGAGAATGAGAACCTAGTCCTTACCCCATTTGAGAAAAACCTGGATATTTGGAGACAGCTTTGGAGGGTGCTTGAACGTAGTGATCTGGTGAGATTATGGTGTCTCTAGGTTACTTTTTAAGAAATGAAGGGCTAAAATACCTTGACATGGCATGTTTAATCTCATCTTAATTCTGTATAAAGTGTATTGAACCATGAGAGAGTTGCAGAATATTGCAAAGAATATAGTGATAGAAAGTATGAAACTTCACTTTGATAACTGATAAATTGCATCCAAGTATTTATTTGTTCACATTTGTTCCACATAGGAAACAAATTTGTTGGACCCTATTTCTATAGTAATGCTAACTGGACATGGTGTAGAAATGCTGCAAATGCATGTTTGAATTGTATCCTATATGAATGAGTAAAAACAATTGAAATATTCTCATTTTACCTGTCAAAGGTTGGTTAATTGTGATGCTAGGAGAAGTAAAATTTCATAATAAAGCATTCCTGGAAAAGATCCCTTGTCTCCATTTTATGCATGGTTCTGTTTTCTTCAGAATACTCAAAGAAATACATTCCGGATTAATGAATCTCTTGTAGGCTCAAGCTATGAAGATAAACATTTTATACCTCTAATTTTCCTTGCATCTCAATTCTCTCTTCAAAGAAATCCCAAAATGACTCAAGTCTGCTTGAAGGTTTTGACCTATGGATTTACAAACCTCCATATAAATTCACGTTGCACGAAAAATTCACACTTCTTAATGGTTGTTTTTGGGAACTTCCAATACTTGGAATTATATGAAGATTCCCATCAATTGATGAATTCCTTATCTTCTCTTAAATTCTTCTGTTCTCATGTGAGATTTAAATGCTGGAGTCTCTCCAAATCTATTTTAATGCCAATATGTCAAACCAAATGAAAACGTAAAGATCCCTTGTACTTCTAGAAAATCCTTTCCTGCACGTTTTCAACTTAGTTCTTCACAACCCTATATTCGTCTTGAATGTTAGAAGAGCCTCTTCTCGAATTTTATTATCATTTAAGGTCAGCACCTTAAGCCCTTGGGGAGATTTAATAGTTTCCTTTTCTGAAAATTTTTGGAGCATTGTTTCTCTAACTTAATTACTTAAATATACTTTTTCATGTTATAATCACATGCTTAGCATGCTGTAACAGTTTTCACAAATTCTTCATAAAATTGCCTTCTGTAAATGCTCTGATCGTAAGCTAAGGACACCAGAAGACTTAGGCCATTTGATACACTATTCTGAACTCTAGATCATAACTATTTCACATGTAGAATGTGTTTTTCCGAGTATAATGCAGGAATACACCAAACTAAAGAGCACTAATCTAACAATATCTGACAAAGAAAAAACCTTGAAATCTCTATGAGTTGAAACCAACAAAGCAATTCTATATGTAACCCTATCCAATGCTTAATCTAGGGAAACATCACCATCCTCAAAGATTCTATTATTCCTCTCTAGCTAAATAGACCTACATAAGCAGGCAGAATCTTATGGTTCATATTTATCCATTTCCTTGAGAAGTTTTTGCTATATAATTTGTTTTAAGATGATGAATACCCCTACGTTTTGTGCAAAGTTCTTATTTGTCAATTTCCTTGAGAAGCTTTTGCTGTACATGTGTTTTAAGATGATAAACACCCAAAAATGATGTGCAATCTAGTTGAAATAAGAGCCTATGGGTGCTATAGTATGTGGAAGAGGCACTTATTCTCCTATTACAGATTAATAATTATCCTTTGCTTCACTTTTGTGAATGGTTTTAGACTAAGTTTTGATTTGATCTCATGGCAGTAAATCCTATTCCATGCTTGCTCCTTACTTAATTGTTTATTTTTGAAGCTTGTGATGGTTGTTGATGCAAGGGACCCGCTTTTCTACCGTTGCCCTGATCTTGAGGTAATATCAGAAGTTTGACTCTATAATAAAACTATTTGGCTTCATTTATATAAAAAATTTAGTGGATATGTCTTCATTTATTCATTAAGTACTTAAAAACGAGTGGCATTGAGCTGCTGTTCAATTGCAATCTATGGAGATGCATGTGATACTACAATTGTTCAAAAAGCTCATTCAAACATATTAATTAATTAAATTATGAGAACATGTTATGTTTGAAAATGATGTTTATAAGTTACTCTAGTAATGAAGAAGTTATTCTGACCCAGCATGGATTTACTGAATGATAGGCATATGCTCGAGAAATCGATGAACACAAAAGGACACTGCTTCTTGTCAACAAGGCAGATCTTCTGCCATTGTCTGTTAGGTTAGTATTTTGCAGTGCTTCTGCTGTTTCCTTGAATTTCCATCTCATTGAGATAATAGAAGATCTTATGCCTGAATTTCTCGCAGGGAAAAATGGGTTAAATACTTTCATCAACATGGGATTCTCTTTGTTTTCTGGTCAGCTAAAGCTGCTTCTGCTACTTTAGAGGGGAAAATTCTTGGTCCATCCTTAGAGCAAGAGTCAATGAACGCTGATACTAAAGTATATGGCAGAGATGAGCTCCTTGCTCGCCTTCAATCTGAAGCTGAGGAAATAGTTTCAATGGGAAACCGATCTAGGCACCATAACACAGGCTTGCTAAACATTCATTCTGATGATGATAGAGTTGGTGGACACAAGCCATCTCGAAGTGTAGTTGTTGGATTTGTTGGATATCCTAATGTAGGAAAGAGTTCCACAATCAATGCATTAGTAGGAGAGAAGAAGACAGGTGTAACTTCAACTCCTGGGAAGACAAAGCATTTCCAAACACTGATTATCTCAGAGAAACTCACTCTCTGTGATTGCCCCGGATTGGTGTTTCCATCCTTCACTAGTTCAAGATACGAAATGATTGCATCCGGGGTTTTACCTATCGACCGTATGACAGAGAACAGGGAGGCTGTGCAGGTGGTAGCAAATCGCGTTCCTAGGTCCATTATTGAGGATGTATACAGAATCTCATTGCCAAAACCCAAGTCTTACGAATCGCAGTCAAGGCCACCTCTTGCTGCTGAATTTCTGCGAGCATATTGTGCTTCTCGTGGATACGTTGCCTCAAGTGGACTACCCGACGAAACGAGAGCTGCCCGACAAATTTTGAAGGATTACATCGATGGGAAGCTTCCACACTTTGCAATGCCACCAGGAATGTTGAATGACGAAGATGATGCCAAGGATTCATTACATGAATCAGACTCATCTGAAGAAGAAGATGACGACCACAACGAAGATGAAGTCCCTTCGGTTTCTGAACATGAAGTTGGAACAGGTCTAGAACACGCGCTAAATGATCTGAATTCCTTCGACATCGACAATGGATTGGCGTCTGCAAAAACATCTGTTAAGAAAACGTCGAGCAAACCGCACAAGCAGCATAAGAAGGCGCAGAGGAAGAAGGATCGAACATGGAGGGTGAAGGGGGGTAGTGAAACTGATGGAATGCCAGTGGTTAAGGTGTTCCAAAAGCCAGTAAGTAGAGGTTCATTAACATCTTAATACAGTCATGTCAAGATAGGCTTTTTTTTCTCTTGTTTGCATTGCCTGATTATTCTGCACTACATTTTGTTTAATTATGAATACTCTGTTTGTGTTTGAAATATAATATGTAGCATCAAAGAACTTGTAATTCGAGAAGAAATTGTAGTTTTTTGACACTCCTAAAAAAATTCTATAGAATGTCAGTTCTGAGATGTATATTATATATATGGAAGACATTTTTATATGAATTAATTGTACTAATTTTATAATGATTTATTTCTTGTATTTTTGTTTTAGAGATGATGTACCTCAAAATTACATGATAATGCAAGTGATATGTTGTTGAAAACACGATAGTTTGGATGATAAGTAAAAAAAATACTATGGTTTTGGATGGTAAACCGTCATAAAGGTAAAATTCAAATGGTAAAATTTCATAAACCGGGGTTTATGAGGTAAACCATCAAACATAGTAATATGATATGAAAAAGTAAAAAAATACTATGGTTTTGGAGGTAAACCGTCAGAAAGGTAAAATTCAAATGGTAAAATTTCATAAACCGGGGTTTATGAGGTAAACCATCATAGTAATATGATATGAAAAATTATATAAAGTTATTTTATGGATATAATTTCGTGAGAACCATCTATATTGTAGGTTATAAATTGTGAATTGCCTCATTTTCCAATATTAGATATATGAGATAATATTATAAAAGTTATTCTCATAATTTGGATGATAGTTTGATAAAATAAAATAAATTTAGGGCATGAGTTTAAAAGGACCTGGACGTATCACAAAAACTTATACGAGACACCTAATAAAATTTGTGAGACGGTTTCACAAGATACTCACACTGGACTTATATGAGCGTGGGTTAACCCGTCTCACCTAATAAGATTTGTGAGACGATTTCACAAGAGACTCACACTGGACTTATATGAGACGTGGGTTAACTCGTCTCACCTAATAAGATTCATGAGATGGTCTTATAAGAGACTCACATTAGACGTGTAGATTTAAAGTATTGACACTGAAAATAAAATGAATGAGTCTTTAAGTAAAATCATCTCATGATCTAGTTACGTGAGACTAGCCAACCCACATTTCACAATTCACTTATGAATTTATGAAAATGAATTTTGTTTGTGGATAACCATAATTCGTTTCACGGCAACTATTCGTAGAGTCGTGCTTTTGTGAAATAAAATAAGATTCTTACACTTTTTCTATTTTAAAATAAAGAACTGATATTAAGATGGTATCATCAACATTTTGTCTTATATAAATTTGTTGTTAGATTTGTGTATTGCAAAAACAATTATCTTTTGAGAAGGCATTTGACTTTGTGTTGATATTGTTTTATTTCGATAAAGTATTTTGAGTGATAGGCGGCTTTTGTGATTTTTCATAATAGGAACTTTCTTATGTCATTCCAAATTTTCATCAAAGCCACCAATGTAATTTGATTTGGAATATTCTGAGATGTGTCAGCTTCACTATTTGATTGTGTTATCATCATAGTTAATGATTTTTGGCTTATTTATATTAACTTATTATATTTTGTACAAATATTCCATGTGTTGAAAAAGACTTGGAAGCAATTATTTTTGGCCCAGAAGGTTTTATAGCAACATCAAATGCCAAAAATAAAATGTTTATGCTAACTGTATATGGATTTTAGATCAATGAAATTCGTTCAATTTTGTGATAACAACTGTTATACCTTTTAGCTATCTTATTAAACATTTTAGTTATATGATCAATGTTTTTTAAATTATATATAACAACAATATATTTCAATCAAACAAATAAACACTTTTAATTATAATTAGATCTTTTAGATTGTGACAATAATCTAATTCAATCAAACAAATAAAGGTGGGAGTATCCACACCCAAAGATTTCTAAGCACATCCAAATTTTTTATTTTTCAATTAAAAAAATTAAAAAATAATTTAATTCCAATTTTGTCCTTAATTTTTTTAAAAAGTTTGAAAAGCCTCACACTCTTCCCTCTCTTCTCCCGTGTTGTTTGTTTCTTTTTTTTAACTTGATTTTTTTAGGAATAATACAATAATAAAATAAAAATCATTTCACAAGTTAACTAAATATGTAAAAAATCATCTTAAAAACACGTAAAATCATGTAAAAAATGTAAAAAAAAAAATGTATCAATTCCAATGACTCCATTCGAGCTTTTGGCCGAACACACTGAGTTGTGTTTGACCACCAGATGTCAAACATGCTATCGTGTGTTCGACACCCGTTGGCCGAACACACAGGTGTGTTCCCAATCAAAGTCCTACGGAGTCATCAAATTTGATATATTTTTTTGTGTTTTTACATGATTTTATGCGATTTTCAAATGATTTTTACATAGTTTGTAAACTTGTGAAATAATTTCATTATATTATTATTATGCAAGAAAGTAAATTAGAAAAATGAAAGAAAACAAAAAAAGAGAGAGGGAGAGAGAAGAGGATGGCAACAGGACAGGGAAAAAATGGGGGGTTTTCAATTTTTTTTTTTTTAAATCTTAAGGGTAAAATTGGAATTTAATTGTTTTTTTGTTTTTTTAATTGAAAAAAGAGAAGGTTGGGGTATGTTAAAAAATGCTTGGCACCCAACAAATAATACTTACCAGTAATATCTTTTAGTTATATGATTAATACATTTTAAATTATGACAACAATGTCTTTTAACCAAATAATCAAAATTCAAATTATAAATTTATTTTATCGAATACAACCATCAAATTGTAACAACCAGAAATGAGACTCATATCATATGAGAAAGACCCGGCGCGTTCGTGCATTGAAAGGATTAAAAAAAGGAGGAAGAATAAGAAGAGTAGAATGAAGGAGAAGATCGAGTAGAAGAAGCAATGATGATCTAATTCAATTTAAAAAGAGAAGAGTAGACAACAATGAGAATAAGAATCTCAAAAATGAATTATATGACTAATATATTTACATTACAATATTTATATCTTCACGTTATTATACTACCTTTCAGAATTTAAATCATATTTTCATGTATTAGAGTGAACACACATGTTAGATGGAATGAGTAGTGTTCCATGGATTATAGGATTCGTACATCACTTACCAAGAGACTCATTCAAACTATTTTTTTCTTGAATTGGAAAAATTTGACTTTACAGCTAGCATATATTGAATATACACATAATTTTCAATTATTAATTATTATATACAAATGAAGTGTTTAAATAGTAAATACTGTATTTGATGTACGGCTATATGAAATAAACAAAATTGACTTGAATTTTAATGAGTATTAGTTTATATCAATTATTGATTTATTTTAATATGAGGTTTTTATCTTTCATTAATTTCAAATGGACTTAAAATTTTGATTTTATTAACAATATGGTTTTATGTATATCACCTGTATGTATTTTAAAATTTGTGGAACTTGAACTATCTACTCCGTGTGCTCACACAAAATCCATGAAAATAAGATTTCGAATTATGTTAAAGACATGCTTAGTATTCATTAAAATATCAATTGTTATATGTTAAAATATCACTTATTATAAATTAAAGTATTATTTATCGTACATTAAAATATCAATACATTAAAATATCAATGGTTAAATGAATAGATTTTCAATTGTAATATAAAATCTCTACCATCATTATTGAACACACTTGATAAGAACACTTCAAATCTAACATTCATTTTACTTCTCAACGTTACCATAATCGAGAATCATGATCAGAGTTCATCAGGTATATTTAATGAATATACCTGATGAACATTTAATGAATATACCTGATGAGCGCCTCCTCCTTAACGGGCCGCTGAGTACCTGATTTACAATCTCTCACAATTCTGTCGGACCGGGATGTGGGGGGCCCTTGGGGTTGGGGATTCAACCTTTGCTCCAATATTTTAATCCTCGATGATAGTGATAATGAATGCCAATATAAATAGTGCACTAAAACAACGTTATGATGATAGATATATCAAAATTAGTTGTTAGAAAATAAGATAAAAAATAGGAAGTGAAAAATTAATCCCAACTCCCAAATACCCGTTCATAATTTTTAAAGAGAAAGGATGGCGTGCTCCTGGGTACACATGCCCTCGACCCTAATATCTTTAAATATTACGATTAATGCCTTATATATAATAAATAATATTTTAAGTAATATCTTTTACTAAAATATATATTTCAGTTATACAAGTAATACCTTATAAGTAAATAACTGATACCTTATGAATATACAACTAATATATTTTATTGAACAAGTAAAATATAAACATATATTTCAATAATATAAATAATATCTTATGAGTTACGGATCTAAGAATCCATACTCGGGCTATATAATTTTTTGCGTTTTTAATAATTGTAATTAAAAAATAACTCATAATTTATGATTTTGGTTCTATAATTAAGGGATGGGTGCGGCTATCCGCACCCCACTATTTTACTAAACACATCCCACTTCAAGTGTTACTGTTCACATGTGATGTGTTTAGTAACACTTGAAGTGGGATGTGTTTAGTACTTCTTGGGGTGCACCCTTGAGGGATAGATAATGAGTATGAAAAGGAGAAGCAGAATTGTACGTGTTAAGTGAGAGTTGTACCAAAATAAGAAAAGACCAAATTGGGCATTCCAAAGATGTCGTTATTCCGCCGTCGCAGTGTTTAGTCTACGGTACATGTCGGGGTCCTCACAGCCGTACACACATTCACCCAATCATTTTAACCGGAAACTTCAAATTCCATTCCGAATTCCACCATTAACATCTCTTCTCTTTTCCGGATATTCAGATTTGGTTGATACATACATATATTTATGTATATTTGTAGAGATAGAGAGAGAGAAATTATTGGATTTTGAGCGAGAAAGCTGCGTGCTTGGATTGCCCTAATCGATTCGATTGCTCGTCGCCGCTTTGTGGATAGAGAGACAGAGGGGAAGACGAACGAATTTATCTGGGTTGGGGAAACTTTTGATGGATCGGAGCTAGGGCTTTGTTTTTTCCCAATGAAGATTGGAAATGCAAATTGTTGAGGTTTCGAGCTCCGATCTTATTGTAAAGTTTTGAAATTTAGGGTTTTGAGGAAGAAATGGACGTGGATTCGACTATGGCTACGGAGCCCGATCAGGATCCGCCGGAACAGTCCACCACCACTAATGGCGAGGACCAGCCAACCGAATCCGAGCCTTCCTTGCCTCAGCAGCAGCAGCAGCAACAGCAACATAGTAGTAATGACGAGGATGTTAACAATAGTAGTAATAGTGGTGGTAACTGCGCGGTGCCGGGCCCACGATGTGCGCCTACATACAGTGTGGTGAACGCCATAATTGAGAAGAAGGAGGATGGACCTGGGCCACGGTGCGGCCACACGCTAACAGCCGTGCCTGCCGTTGGGGAGGAAAGCAGTCCTGGATATATAGGCCCGAGATTAATTCTTTTTGGAGGAGCAACTGCCCTTGAAGGCAATTCTGCAGCATCAGGAACTCCTTCGTCTGCTGGAAGTGCTGGAATTCGTATGTTCGTTTCACTTATGACTTTGGTGATTTTGGATTTTTTTCTGGGTTATGGGTTTATCTAATTTTGCTCAATATCTTGAAAGATCATGTTTTTCTCCAACTGTTGGCGGAGTAGATACCGTGAGCCGTTGGGATGCTATGCTTGCTACTTTATGGTTGGAAAAAATGGATTTTCGATTTAGATTGTTGCATAGGTTCTAGGATACACCACTTTCCTTTCTGATGAGTGCTCACGAAAAAACTATTAAGTTGATGTGGTGTTGAACTACAAATTGGTTTGCTTATTTCAGCTGTCCTAATGTGATGAGGCTATAGTTGGAAATAGGAGTTCATTTGCTACTATTGTCTCAGTTATTAGCTTTCATTATCTGCATTGAGAGAATGTGTGCTTTTCTGTTTGAGTTTACATGTTGTGGAGGTTAGTGTCACATTATCCATTTTTATACACTGGAGCTTGATTTTAAGCTTCTAAATTTTAAGGGGTTAAGGAAGTTTCTTTAAAACTAACTAGTTTTCGTCCCGTGTGATGCACGGTCATAAAATTTAAAATAATGTAATTGTAACGTAGTTAAAAAATGTAGTGTATTATTATATTCACAATATGTGAATTTATGTTAAAAATATAAGATCACCAAGAAGTTTGAAATTATAGAAAGTTGCAGGAAAGAATCATTCGAAATTTCATTTTACCAAGGATATTTATTATCAAATTATATATATTCGTTATCTGTTATTAAATTATTTAATTTTCAGAAACAGCAATAATGATTTAGGGGAAAATGCCAGCTTTCTATTTCAACTGTGTTTCTGTTTATATATATATATATATATATTGTGTGTGTGTGTTTGTATATATATACATACATATATATATACATGTATATATTGTGTGTGTGTGTTTGTATATATATACATACATATATATACATGTATATATATATATATATATATATATATATATATATATATATATATATATATATATAGATAGATAGATAGATAGATAGATAGATAGATAGATTTTTAAGTTGAATTAAATATGAACTTCCTTTGAAATTTGTAGGGAGCAAAGCTGTTTATGTACTTAGTTCTGCAAAAGACCTTTTGAATTGACTTGTAAAGTTTTTCCAGTGCTTACTAATCACAGTGGTTTGAGTTTTTTTTCTCCAAGCATTGACATTTAAGCATAACTTGTAGGTTTGGCCGGGGCCACTGCTGATGTGCACTCTTATGATGTTTTAACAAATAAATGGTCTCGGTAAGTTAAATTAATTACTTATCATGGTGTTCTTTCTTTAGATGTCTGTTATTTTGTGGTGTATTTTTCTGTTAGTGGGAACTTTCATAATAGGTTTGGGTTTTAATCTTTACAGGATTACTCCAATTGGAGAACCACCCACACCTAGGGCAGCTCATGTAGCAACTACTGTAGGGACCATGGTTGTTATTCAGGTGCGTGGACAATGGAACTAGTTTAAAAGTTACCTCACATATATATATTATTTATGCTGATGTATATGGCACATTAATATTCTTCTCCATTGCAGGGTGGGATTGGTCCAGCTGGTTTGTCTGCAGAAGATCTTCATGTTCTGGACCTTACGCAACAACGCCCAAGATGGCATAGGTCGGTATCTTCGTACTTGCTGACTTATGTATATACACAGATATACATAACTACGACTAATTCGTGAAAAATTGTTCCTCTTGCATTAGCAAATTATTTATCAATTCCTTTTTTGCAAAACTTTCCTTCCTCTTAGGGTTGTCGTCCAAGGTCCTGGGCCAGGGCCACGCTATGGCCATGTCATGGCTTTGGTTGGGCAACGATATCTGATGGCAATTGGCGGAAATGATGGTATGCATTTTGTTCACTTGTCTAATTTTGTAGTTACTGAAGCAAATAATTTGGCACATGCTTTTTAGGAAAACGGCCTTTGGCTGATGTATGGGCGCTGGACACTGCTGCAAAGCCATATGAATGGCGGAAACTGGAACCAGAGGGCGAAGGTCCACCTCCTTGCATGTGAGCCTGTCACTTTTATTGATTGTTCATATTTCAAATATTTTCTTCCCATCTATGTTCTTTCCCTCTGCCATTGTCAATTTTCCCCAACTTAATTTTTGGTGTCTGCCCGTGCTTTACTTAACAGTTAACGTTGAATGAAGTCATTAAGTTTAATCAGGGACATTAATTTTTCTATCTAAGAAAGCATACTTCTTTATGATAGAGTACTTGCTACTCTTTTTTCTCAGTTTTGTCTAAAAGAAGTCATGTTTTATTGGAATAAGTGGTCTACATTTCTTTGTAATTTATATTTGAAGTTGTATAGATATATTCAACAGAAAAGTATCAATACTATCCTTCCTTTTTTTGGGAACAATGGTGGCCTAGGGCCTACAATTCATTTTATTAGTACCCGTTATCAAATAAACAGGCAAATGCTCCTTAAAACCTTGGAGCTCAGTCTTTGAACTATGACCCTTGTCTGTGGGCTCATTCTTGACTCCTACCAATTTATAAGCCAGTTTGCATTTTCAGGTTTTTGTAATAACGAGCTGCCATACAATCTAGGGCCTCCTTTATTTTCTCTTGTTCTGGGTCATCTTTGTATATTATGTTTTCCATCAAGAGTTTAATGTTGCCACAAAATTCAAGGAGTTACTAGGCCGTTTCTGGTTAAGTGTAATAAAACTTTAATATAACACATGCAATCTTCCTTGCACCCTTATGGCCTTTACATGACCAAAGCTTGTTCAAGTTGAAGTGTTTGTTGTCTTGCACGAATGCTTGCCAGCATATGTTAAAAGCACGTATCTTCCTTTGTTCTTTTCTGGTTTTGTGGTCATGGTAGAATGGTAACTATAGAAGATGACCATATTGCCAATGCTCCAATAATGTTTCATTCTTTAATTTGTGACATACTCTTATTTGCAGTGACGGAGCTAGGGGGGGAACTGGCGGCGGCCGCCGCCCCCCTCAAATTTTCTGACCGAACTACGTATATATACGTATATAATGTAATTGTAGTTAAACATATGGATTTCGCCCCCCTCGAATTTCAAAATTTTGATAAATATCCCAAAAAAAATATTTCGCCCCCCTCGTTACCAAATCCTGGCTCCGTCCCTGCTTATTTGGTGTTAATTTATTACCTTTTAAATCAATAAATCACTTCTATGGTTTTCCATCCTTAAAATTCTGTTACTGTTCATACATCCAAAGGCAGTCAATATTATTTTATTTGCTTTAATTTATGAACTCTTTGCATGGATCCATATAGGGTCTGCAGTCAGCTATCTCATACAGAGTTGCCTAAGATTTTCACTTCTGCAACTCTGTTACTTCCCATTTATATTCAAACGGCATGGCCTTATCATGCTATGAGACTTGTGATATATCCAGCCTGCAGTATATGACATGACATTACTTTTAATTTTGCTATCCAATCACACAACAGAGCTTCTAGTTTCATTGGATGTACACTTAAGTATTTGCTTAAATTACGTGTGAAAACTTGCATGCCTATTTCGTGACACTACTTTTGAATTAGTAGAATGCATTCGATGTGACAAATTATTTTACATGGCATTGCCTGGGTCTTTTCAGGCTTGTTGGACTGAAAGCTTCTTTGCACTCAGATAAAATACATTGTAATGGACTTGAGAAGTATTGTCATATCAACTTGTTTTTTTTTTTTTTTTTTCTGTTCTCCACCTTCTGGAAGTAATTTCCTTTTTCCAAGAGATACCTCACCTTTCTAAATTGGAAATTTTGGTTTTCTAGTGGTTTGATTATCAAACGACCCAACTGAAACCTTCTGTATGGACAAGTTGCATCCTCTTTTATGTGACATATATGAAACTCAATTGTGTGTTAAGTAAAATTATTTTAACATTTAATCTTGCCCTCCAATTGCCCAGGTATGCAACTGCAAGTGCACGCTCTGATGGTCTTCTTTTGCTTTGTGGTGGGAGGGATGCAAATAGTGTGGTCAGTGTGATTTCCAAAATGTTTGCCTTGTGTGTTATTTATGTTGTGTAATATTCAACATGTTTTTCCTTCACATATGTTACTTATTTAATAGGATTCTTTACACTCTCCTCTGAAAATGATGCATATTTAATACTGTATTGCTTATTGTCTCATTACTATGCTTATATACTGGGTTTCTTGCTTTTAGTTTTTGGTTTCTCTAGTGAAGCAAAGCAGTGATTTTTTGTTTTGTTAATCACATGCTTGAAGCCTCTATATTGCACTACCCTGGGTATTGCGGGGAACATGTGAGCTTTTCATATATTACATTAAATGGACTAGTAAGTTAAAAGTCAACATGATATTCTACATATTTTATCTTGACTTGAACTCGATGTCTACTCTATGGAAATGGCAGTTACTACTCTTCCAAGTTCCACCCCATGATGTATGACTAAGTTTCTATCCTTTTATACCCTGAAACACTCTTTTTAGAAACTTCTAACTCTTAGATTCTTCATACCACCACTCTGTGGTTGGTGGATTTCATCTTTATGTTATATGATACATACTTGTGGTTAATTTTTACAAGTTCCTAGGTCAACATTTCTGTTATCATTGACAACTATAAACAACAAAAGCGGCTAATAACAGCATATTTTATTAATATATCTTCACTTCATTGTCACACTCCCTTTCTTCTACATTGCACTTTTTGCAGGGATAAATAAAGCGAACCCTTAACTATAGTTCAATTGTTATAATTTGTCATTTTTTTATGTCCTCCCGGATCTCGGATGTAGTGTGATTGTAACCAGGTTCTCTGTATGTGACCATATGATTGTTTTCAGACTTTCATTTAAAGATCAAGAACCCTTTATTCAGCTAGTATGCTTGGTTGTCATGCATGGTCTGTCTATGTTGCTGCCTAGCATATTTGTGTTGGAGCGACTTATATATTCAGCTGTGAAGTAATTTATTGATGAAATTGTAGGTCGTTTCTGTCTTTTGGTGAAGTATATATGAGTTAAAATGTTCAAATGAGAAACTGAAATATTGGTAAAATACTAGCGCTTGCAACGTTGAATACTTGCATACATTACCGAAATGTTCTTTGTTAACTCTTTAACTGTTGGAAAAGTCGTAAGAAAGTTCATAGAGTGATGTGATCTCTTTAGTAGTATTCCATTTATATTTTCTACTATCATGCAGCCACTTGCTAGTGCATATGGGCTAGCCAAACATAGAGATGGTCGTTGGGAATGGGCCATTGCTCCTGGTGTCTCACCATCTTCAAGATATCAACATGCTGCTGTAAGTTCTTCATTGAGTGGTTATCTTTGTAAACTTCATCTTTACTTGATATTTGCTTTTAGCTGCATAAAACATAGTCCATGATCCTGTTTCCTCTCAGTTGAAAAACTTATATTTGCATTCTTTTGCTAGGTTTTTGTTAATGCACGCCTTCATGTATCTGGAGGGGCTCTTGGTGGAGGGCGCATGGTTGAGGACTCCTCGAGTGTGGCTGGTATTTTTTATTAAGTTTGCTACCAAGATTACTTTGCATCTACCAAAGAACCAAGTTGTTCTAGAAGAGTACTCCATCTGGTTAACATGTTAAGTAAACTTTTATTGCTCTCTTTTCTCTGTAGTTTTGGATACTGCAGCTGGAGTCTGGTGTGACACAAAGTCTGTGGTTACCAGTCCAAGGACTGGAAAATACAGTGCTGATGCTGCTGGTGGGGATGCAGCAGTTGAATTGACGAGGCGCTGTAGGCACGCTGCAGCTGCTGTTGGTGATTTGATCTTCATCTATGGTGGTTTACGTGGTGGTGAGATCTGATACTTCCACATGAATAAGATTTACAACTTAGTTATTTTAGATCATGATTTTTATTATATTATGATTATTGTTATTGTTGTTACTATTAATATTTAGTGGTGGTATGTCATAGGCATTGATATTTATCAATGTAAGTATGCTAGCATAATTTGGAATAGTTATTCATAGTTATACTGAGTGGCTTCTATTTCTACTTAATAATAGATGATGTACTACTGGTATGAGTAGGCTGTTGCTTATACTGTTAATTTTTGTGAGCTTGCATCAATTTGATGCTGGTAGAAGATACAATTTAGGTAGCTAATTTGTTGATACCATGATGTGTTGAATCATACTTGCAATTTTGAAGCTTCATTTAGATAATAAATTGATACAAAACTTGGGACATAATGTGTACTGATGTGTGGTTCCATGCCTTAACTTTGGACCACTTTTTGATTGCAACATAGGAACACTGTGATACTGTGTTTCATGATTTAATTCAGGTTTTTCTGTTGCATACTTTTTTATGGTTCCACATTGTGTATTCCTTGTCTGTATTTCTGTAAAGATTTGATATGAGTATTCTATACATGATTAGGCTCATCAGACACAGTTTGTCATATATTTTATATGTTAGGATATGAGGGAAATATATACTAACATCAGGAATATTTGTTTCTACAGGCGTGCTGCTGGATGACTTGCTTGTAGCTGAAGATCTTGCTGCTGCTGAAACAACTAGTGCAGCTTCTCATGCAGCAGCAGCAGCAGCAGCTGCCTCTAATGTGCAGCAGGGGAGGTTAGAAGGTAGATATGGCTTTACTGATGACAGGGATGGAGCCACTGTGCCTGATGCTGGTGCTGATGGTGCAGTTGTGGTAGGAAATCCTGTTGCTCCCCCAGTAAATGGTGATATCTATACAGATATAAGTGCAGAAAATGCAATGCTCCAAGGTTCCCGGTAATTAGTTGTCTTGCTATATCATTGTGTTCTTTTGCTATGCTGGTTGCTTCAAACTGAGACTATGATCCTGCACAGAAGAACCAACAAAGGTGTTGAGTACTTAGTTGAGGCAGCTGCAGCTGAAGCTGAGGCTATTACTGCAGCATTAGCAGCTGCTAAAGCTAGACAAGTTAATGGAGAGGTTGAGTCGCCAGATAGAGATCGTGGGGCAGAGGCTACTCCTAGTGGAAAACAAATATCTACTTTGATCAAGCCTGATTCTGCAGTGTCAAACAATTCTGCCCCAGCTGGAGTTAGGCTTCATCATCGTGCGGTAAGTATTGCTATAATGAAATGTATACTTTGGTTACGGTAGAGAATTCTTTTTCATTGTTTGTGACCTACACATGTTCCAGGTGGTGGTAGCTGCGGAGACTGGTGGTGCTTTAGGTGGTATGGTCAGACAACTTTCAATCGATCAGTTTGAAAATGAAGGCAGACGAGTCAGTTATGGAACTCCAGAAAGTGCAACAGCAGCTAGGAAACTTTTAGATCGGCAAATGTCAATTAATAGTGTACCGAAGAAGGTGATCCTTACTGCATGACATAAATTCTACTCTGTTCTGATATCTGGGTGACAGGGTGAGAGAGAAAAGGAGTATAGTGATGATGAGCTTGAATGTCAAGTGTCAACTGTTGCTTGTTTCCCTTTTTCTTGATGCCACAACTTTTGCCTACCAATCTGTTTGCCTACCAATCGTATTCCTCATAGATCTCTTACGATTTCTTTATAAACAAATTAACTGTATGGCTAAGAATTTTGGCAGTCGTACTTTATATTCTGCTTTTGGTGCAAAGGGTTTCTTGAAGTTATAGCCTTCTGACTGATCTTTGGCTATTGCACAGATACTTGCTCATCTTTTAAAACCTCGTGGTTGGAAGCCTCCAGTTCGCAGACAGTTTTTCTTGGATTGCAATGAGATTGCAGATCTTTGTGATAGTGCTGAGAGAATATTTGCAAGCGAACCTAGTGTATTACAGCTAAAGGCTCCTATTAAGATCTTTGGTGATTTGCATGGGCAGTTTGGGGATCTTATGCGACTTTTTGATGAGTATGGATCACCATCTACTGCTGGGGACATAGCGTATGTTTTTCTACACTCCTATCTTTTTATGTTGCTTCAATATCCTGAGAGCATTCATGCTCTGCATACTTTCATCATCCCATTTCTCTAGCAACGATCCTACCTGATTGGTGTCAGTATCAATGCTCCTCAAGGAAGCAACTTTCTGTCTACAAAATTTAGTAGTGTGCGTTACCTTCTGTAGTCTGTATTGTTGAAAGTTTGCAGTTATTGCTAATAGACTATGATTAGGAATCTTGACTTGATACATATTCATGTTATTTTGTCTCTTCATATGAATGGCATGGGAGTTATGCACCAAATGTTTGTTGTTGGGCTTAGAAATGTCAAAAGGGATAGAAATTGTATTATTGTGTATATCAACAGGTAAAGAGACCCCCATATATATAGGGAGTAAAAAATCTCAAATCAGCGGTGTAGAAGAAATCTGAGAAAAGAAATCTCAGATCAGCTAGGCAACACTGATAATAAAGTGAGAAAAAAAATTCAGATCAGCTGTGTAGGAAATATTAGGGCAGAAAAAATATCCCGCTCTAATACCATGTCAAAGAGATGATAGAAAGTATTATTGTGTATATCAACAGTTAAAGAGACCCCCATATATATAGGGAGTAAAACCTAGGTTATAATCTAATCCTATAAGGAAAACCTAGATATACAAGAAAATATACATATACAAGGAAATATATATCAACTCTATAACAAGAAAAATTGGAGTTTTTTCTTTGACCTTCTCTACATAAAGCATGGTTGATGAATTAAGTTTATCTAAGGTATGGGTTGGCAAGGCCAAGGATGAATTTTTGCATGAGCTGTCTCCACCCACACCCCTAAGAAATGCATCTAAGTCATCATTATCTGTGCCTAATGTGTCTAGTGACAAAGCAAGACTTCCAATTTATGTAGGGAGTAGTTACCTTCCACTCTTCTCTAGCGATTTTCTAGGGTTTCATGGCCTGTGGTACCTGTGTATAGGAGTTAATTCTTATTAGCGACGGTTTATATATGGTTTAGGCTATATTCCCCCACACTTTCTAGGTAATTGGGGCTGCGCACTTACACTGCACCTTTTTTTTTTTTTGTGGACAGAGCTCTGAATAATTCCGAGAAAGTGATATGTGCAAATTGACTTTTAGCCAGCTGCATAAGCAGCTAGGCTTAAGCAAGTTGCTTCTGTTTTTGCTAGTTCCAGTGCATATGCTCCTTTTAGGCAAGCTCTTTAAATTGCATCATAGAAGGGCTCTAATCGGAAGAAGAGTGATAATGGCATGTAACAACTCTCTGTGCTACTTTTGACGTATGTTTGGTGCATGGTAGTAGAAATTCACAAAGAAATTTGCTTCCAGAGTTTCATGCTGAGTTTGCTTTGGCTACTATTTATTCTTTTGGCGTTTCAGTCACGTTTTCTTGCAAGGACATTGTTTCACCTTGAGATAAAGTTGATAAAAATCTGCTTTTATTTCCAAGAGCTATGTGTATCAAATATGGCAACAATTTTTTATTTTTATTTTTATTGAATGCTTGAGTGCATGTAATTCATTCAACATAGACACACAGGGTGTGTGTGTGTGTCACACACGCATACATGAACCCATAAAAGCTGAAGGACGGTTTCTGTTTGACTTTCACATCTTTCAACTGCCAAGTTTTGGTTCATTGATGCTAATTGTATAAATGTCTATCAGATATATTGATTATCTCTTTTTGGGAGATTACGTTGATCGTGGCCAACACAGCTTGGAAACCATAACTCTTCTCCTAGCTTTGAAGGTAGTGGTCAATTTGTCGACTCACAGCTGGTTCAATCTTCTCTCATTTTCTTTTTCTAGTAATAAACTGATAAAAACTGGCTTCTTCCAACTTCATTGACATGTAGGTTGAGCATCCTCATCAAATACATTTAATTCGTGGTAATCATGAAGCAGCCGATATAAATGCTCTTTTTGGCTTTAGGATTGAGTGCATCGAGCGTATGGTAAATTACCATAATTTCTGTTACTTTGTTCTTATTTGGGATAAACCCACAGACCTGATGATTATTTCCCTAACAGGGTGAGAGAGATGGAATATGGACATGGCATCGAATTAACAGATTGTTCAACTGGCTTCCTCTGGCTGCATTGATTGAGAAAAAAATTATTTGTATGCATGGTGGTATTGGGAGATCAATAAACCATGTAGAGCAGATTGAGAATATTCAGCGTCCAATTGCAATGGAAGCGGGATCTATTGTTCTTATGGACTTGTTATGGTTAGTATAGGCCTTCCTCTCCCTTTTTAGTTATAATTCTTCTAATTTCTGTAATCTATCATCTATAATCTTGATGTGATGTCTCTCGTAGGTCTGATCCCACTGAAAATGACAGTGTAGAAGGTCTGCGGCCAAATGCAAGAGGTCCTGGGTTGGTAACTTTTGGGGTGGGTTCTTTTCCAACATTTTTTGCCCCCCACTTTCTTAAAACGTATCATATAATTTAACAGATCAACTCATGATGTCTTAAAGCCGAAACCAATAAATCATCATTTTTTTTCCTTTTTGGAGATTTCTTAGTGTCTATTACTAATACTGCATTGTTTCTTGTTCAATAGTTCATATTCAGGTTTTGTGTAACTCCCATTTATGTATATTGTTCATCAAATATATATTTATTTTTTTGCAGCCTGATCGTGTTATGGAATTCTGTAACAACAATGATCTTCAGTTGATTGTTCGAGCACATGAGTGTGTAATGGATGGATTTGAAAGATTTGCACAGGGACATTTAATTACTCTCTTTTCAGCCACTAACTACTGTGGTATGTGCTAAACATATATTACAATCATTATGGCTGGCATCGTGTCCACTGTTCAGTTATTGCCTTTTCGTTTTGAAGTTTATCATTTGTCTATATTTCTGAAGGTACTGCAAATAATGCTGGTGCTATCTTGGTCTTGGGTAGAGATTTAGTAGTTGTACCAAAACTAATTCATCCGTTGCCACCTGTTTCATCGCCTGAAACTTCTCCTGAACGCCATATAGAAGACACATGGATGCAGGTATTACATTTATATCCTACCTTCAATGTTAAATGTGATATTCTCAGTAATAAAATCTTAAATGTTCATGAGCTGAGATCCTCTCTCTCTCTCTCTCTCTCTCTCTCTCATCAGGAGCTCAATGCTAACAGACCACCTACACCAACGAGAGGCCGTCCTCAAGTTGCTAATGATCGAGGTTCTCTTGCTTGGATTTAGATTTTTCTCCCAGGTAGTGTTCTTCTATGCTTCTTCCAAGCTCTTGCTAACACCTGGAATTTCCGGTGGTTTATACAATAGCATGATACCACTATGGAGAATGCTTTGAAGATCAGAGCTAGCCTCTCTCGGATATCTGTAAGGCTCTGAGCTCCTTGAATCTTGCACACTCAAGAAAGCCTTTACAAGATTACAGAATTTTAGAGTGCTCTCATGTTCTATATACATTGCTGAGCTGAAAGCAATTCGGGGTTCCACGTCATGTCCTGTATATCTGAGAGTCGAGCTGAGGTAGAGGTTACGTGTTAGCTCTATTTTTGGTCCATGTACATGCATGATTATTATTTTTCTCTATTTTTATACGTGATTGATGAGGTAATGATGTTTTGAAAATTTTCTAGTAGTTCATGTATAATAGAGAGTGTGTTTGGCTTGTGTTATTCCTATTTCTACTCACTACAATGTAAACCATCGTGTTCGTGTGAAGATAAGAATCCCCTTTTTTGGTTAAGATCTGCTGGTTTGCCATTACAGTGTACACATTCCTCAATTTTTATTTATTTATTTATATTTCTTCCTTTTCTTATTTATTTATTTTAATTTTAATTTTAATTAATTTTAATTTTATTTTAGGAATTTTGCTATTATTTGAAAAATATATTGAGAAGGCTACAAAAACATGCGTCCCTTAAGCATGTCGTTTCCAGAATTTTGTCTAAATATGGTTGGCTACAATGTTTACTATAAATTTGTTCACCCATTTTTTTTTTTTTTTTTTTGTTTCAATCCAACACCAAAAAGGATTCGGGCTCTAATTAGAGGTGTGTTTTTCTAACCACACTTCAATAGCAAAAAATTCATGTTGCACTTATGGCCCAATTCCTATTTGATGTATTGAATTGAAATAAAAAATGAATTAAGGTTTTCTTGAATATATAATTAACCCTTAGAAAAAAGTAAAAAGATTGAAGAGATCCTAATTTATCATTCCAATTGAAGGAGCTAAGTATGTGTAGGAGAGATAATTATAGACTGTGCTCACTGCATAAATGTGGTTGGCTCTAAGTGAAATGAGCAGAGTTCAAATAGTCCCATAACAGAGACAGTAAATACAACACTAGCACTACATTTTCAAAGCTTTTCTCAATAATAGCACAGCTGATCAATTAGCAGAAAGCATGACAAAGTCATCCTCGTTTAAGCGGCCTTTGAACATATGATTTGTTTGGATCCTCCGTCTTCAGCTTTGGAGGTCGAAGCTCTCCCTTCTTAACCTAAACAAGAATCAACCAGAATTGACTCAAGCAACATAATTTTTCTGAATTCCCGAAAATTAAAAAGGTGCAATATAATCTTACTTTCTTTCCTCCCTTCATGAAATCCCTCCAGCTGGAAACCTGGTTATACATAGTCAATAATAATAAGTTAATCGTCAAGGGTAATTTCTATTGTTATCCCTACAAAATGAAAATTGAACTCGTATTGGATTCTCCAGTGATCTATATGAGATGTCTAAAGAGTATGCAAAGCAGCACGAAGAAACCTCACGAACAAGAAAGAAAGCGCTTATATTCAGTTGAGGACACCACATTAGATTACTTGGGCAAACATAATGATAAACCCATAAGATGATAGAAACATGAGAAACTCACTCTCTTTTCTCTTGTGCCTTCCCACTGCTCCTCATGTTCACGCTTCCGTTTCCACATCTCTTTTGTTTCTTCTTCATCTTTCTTTAATCTACCTTCCTCCTCCGATATCTGTGATATTGAAAAAAGATATTTGAGTTGTAATTAAAGAAAGTTACTCAGTCAGACTGTAAAGTGATGCAGCATACCCTCATCTGCATCTTTCTCCTCCTCCATTCCTGATCTGTTAAGAGTTCTCGAACCTTTAATTTTAATTGCTGCTGGAATTCCTCTGACCGTTCATATTCCTGCTCGTATTTTCCCTGTGGTTGTTTAGAAGTGTAAGAGTCAAAAGATATTGTTTGATCATCTGCAATCTAACCACAATACAGTACTAACTTTGAACATTAATTTGGCTAAAGCACGTTTTTTCTTTCTGCACAACAAAAGTTAGTGGCATGCGAGGGAGAAGGGTGAAGGACACACTCTCCAAAAGACAAAAGGATGGCATTATTTATGCACACCAATATCAATTTAAATTAATAAATTCAGTAGCTCATTAAACAAATAGAAAGATAATCAAGAAAGCTATTGGTCTCAAATGGTTTTACCTCATCAACTTGTGACTTTAACTTGGAAGCAGTGTCTTTTTTTAGCTCCTTTTTCCTCTTTACTCGAAGTTCCTCTGCATTGCATATTTAGGTTAGATGCATAAGCCTCTATAGAAATTCATCATTGCAGACTAGTATTACAAACAATAAACAGAGAAAACTTGCATTTCCATGTGAGAGAACTACAGACAAGCCTGCTCTATTAAAAAAACAACAAAAATGAAAAAGAGGAGGAAGTAAAAATCTTGAACAGCCATCAAGTTCAAGCTGTTGATTTTAGATTATTTTAGTCAGAACAAAAATGATTCAGGATTTAAAAATGATAAAAACTTGAAAAGCTGTAAAACAGATATTTCAAGATCTTAAGCATTTTAATCTAAAACATCAATTT
The DNA here is from genome assembly GCA_954870855.1 of Scutellaria minor. Lineage (NCBI taxonomy): Eukaryota > Viridiplantae > Streptophyta > Magnoliopsida > Lamiales > Lamiaceae > Scutellaria > Scutellaria minor. The sequence goes on from OX940729.1 coordinate 12,169,050, forward strand.
GGACATTCAGATCTCATAACTATATAATCAACAATGAAGAAGTAAGGAAGCAGGCGAGATAAATAAGCTCACAGACCAACCTTTTGCAGCTTTAACTTGGTTCAAAAGATAATCCCTCTCTTGTGGGTCGAGTAATAATTGTTGAGCTTTTGCTAATGCTGTTCAAAGAAAATTGTAATTTTAGAGCTGAATCAACATCAGGAAATGCAGTGCCTAAGATGACTACCTGTGTAAATATAATCAGACCGCTCGAATGAGCTATTAAACTAATAACAGGCTATAATGCTTTAACGAACATGGCAAATAGTTGCACTGAACTGACAGCATAGTTATTAAATGTGCAGAAGGTTCCAGGAGCCTAGACACAAAGCGTAGAGGCACACTTTTTCGTAGAGATGTGCAAAATTATAAGAAAGAATAAATTTCATATTATTTATAGAGTTAACAAGTCTCATGCACAAAACATGCATGTAATGTTAATATACAGAGTAAATTTCATATTATATTATAAAGTTAACAAGGCTCATATTCTAGACATCAATATTTTTCAAAACTACAATAAAATGCATCCACAAATCAGATATATAAAATTTACTTGGCATATTCATAAATTCTAATAAGATAATCAAGAAAGAAGCTGCACAAAAGACATGAAACCATAACAATGGACTCATTAATCCTACTTAAAAAAAAAAAGTTCCTAAAGCATGCTCCTTTACATAAATACTCTTCATCATTAAACTCAACATAGTCGATCAGTCTTCCTTATCCTCTTCATCAAGTTCCCCAATTTCCTTCTTTGTAGGTTTCATTCTCTATCTTTTTTTCTTTAATCCTTTTTTCACTTGTATTAACTCATCTTTTGTTTTTATTATACTAGTAAGGCCAAAATTTAAGATGCCCAACTTATATTTACTAGCCCAACTTAAATTGTAGGTAAAAGAGTCAAGTGTTAGAATAAATTTCACTAAGGCACGCCCTTTGTGCACCTTGAACCTCTTCTAAGGCACATGCGCCTCCCAAGTTAACGCACTGAGGCTTGCACCCCAGGAACTATGACCAGCAGTTTTGAATCAAGGTCATACTATTAGGAGCAGTAAAAATTGGGATGACTGATCAAATGAAACTGCTCCCAGCCAAACTCACACAAGGTGTAGATATAATGGTTTCATCTACAACAAAGACCACTACTAGCATCACAAACTAACCTGGATGTCCCTGGACTGTGTCAACTGGTTTATCCAAAAAAAGAAAAATAATAAAAGTATGTAAACCACTCCAATAACATTATCACCTTTTATGGATAAACCAGTTGATTGGTTAATCCAAAAAAAGAAAAATAATACAAGTATCTAAACCACTCCAAAAATATGCTCCATGTTGAAAATCTTTAATTTAATTTAAACTCAAAACAGGAATTAGCTAATAGATCAGTAAAATGATGCTAGTAAACAAAGCCAAAAATGGCCACCCCATCTAGCCTATATAACAATGACTTCTACTCCTGTATGATGACTGAGGATGACACCTATCAGCTACGTCCAGAATAGCATCAGTCTTCTCATTGTAAAAGTAATAAGGAATGTTCCATGAAGCAATGAGTAAACAAGATCCTATGAACACAACACAATTCTTCACTCACCTTTAGTACTAGTACCATCTTTGTAAATGTTGCAACAAACCACAACTTACAAGAGGAAGTAAGAAATTTAGGATACTAATTTGTACTTTTTGTATCAAGATAAATCAAGTAACTGGACAAAAGAAAACAAAAGTGCAGGGAAATATACATTTCTTTCAGTACAAGAATATAGGGTTAATTACCTCCAAATGCCTCTTTAGCTTGTGGATGTTTGCATTTGTCAGGGTGAACAAGCAAAGACAACTGTACAAGGAGGAAGTACCATTAAGACCTATCATTATTTGCTATTGATACCAACAAGCCCTATAAACAATGATGCTATACTACGAAAAGATTACCTTACGATATTGCCTTTTCACCTCATCTACAGAGGAATCAAACGGTAGGTTAAGATATTCAAAAGCATTTAACTTGAAGCATGAAAGAATCCTGCAACAGCCAAAAGTTATATGATAAGTTACATCTGCTGGAATTAAAACACTAACACATAATTAAAGTGAGATGGTTGCATGTGAAGAAGAATTATTAAGAGATGGGTAAGTAATAACATATATTTTTAGATATTTTACATCTGTTGTATTCTATGTTTGATATCATATCATTTTACTACAGCACATACAGTAATGACACCCGTGAACTGGGGGGTGGGGGAGTAAAATTCTGTGATTTTTATGTATATATAGATACATGTATATGAGTTACTATATATCATATCTTAATATCTAATAACAAAGAATCATTATGGAAGTTCAATCTGTGGTAAATATATATATATATATATATATATATATAGGAATCAAATTGCGGCTACTTTAGTCAACCATCAAGAATTGATAAAAAAAAGTAATTACTAGCACAAATTAAATTATTCCTTCACCCAATAAGGTAAAACAGGAAATCTGGAAATGTGTGAATCTATATTGAATCAAAATTCCATTGATGAGTAACCTTCTTCAGTTTTAATAGTACTTGCATATTTTATATTGTATTAAATAAATTCAAATATAATAATGAACAATTGAATATTATTAACAATTAAGAGTCTATAAACCAATAGATTATCCCACAATCACGTCTTCTATATTTTATACAATTTTATTTAAAAATGAACATAATGTTTTTCCTAAACCAAGGCACTCATGCTTACAAGTTGGTCTGTATCTGCCGAGGCTTGGTTTTTCTCATGGTCAATTGTATGATGTGGTGTCGAGAGTGAAGATCAAGAAAGGACTGAAGATTCTTTGTTGTGATAAAGATGACGATGTTTGTAATAACATGATTAATGTAGTTTATCAAGAAATTTCCATGATTTTATTTGAGTAAGTCTAGATTTGAGATTTGGGATTGCTAGTTTGGATTTAGAAAAATCTTGTGTTTGGTTTGAGAATTTTGTAGGGTAGGGTTATACTTAATACAACAATTTATGAAAATTAGGAATTGTAGAATAAATAGACATTGTATTATTTTGTTTTGAAAAAGTAGATGTGTCGGAATTTGTAGAAGTAGATGTTAGTGAAAATTGAAGAAAAAATAGGATAAAATTATAGGATTTTGTAGATCCCAATCCTAACATTGATCTTGACTAAGCTCATCCAAAATCCGGATGTGTCCAGTCTAAAACAAACATGGTCTTATACTTCTATTCTTCCTTACATTGAGTATCTTGTATAAGGGTTTAGTAAAACAAAATCTTGAGCTTAAAAATTCAATATAATAAAACTTGGAAAGTTTAAGGGTTTGTAAAATACATTAAATATATAAAAAAATTACTAAAATAAATTCAAAATTCAAGGGTTAAAAGAATTGGTTTACCTAAAACAGTAATTGGAATATATGAGATATATAGATGTATTATTATAATAATTATACTCTTGTCCTCTCTATTTAGCTTGTGATTTGTCTAGGGGATATACTAGCAAACTCGATCCTACTTATGAACTCTAGATATTTACTTATAATTGGCCCATTCACTTCAAGGTCATAGTTAACTGTTATTCTGTGATTCAAGATTGAATAAGTTAGTTTTCTTCATGCCGTTTCCTTCTCCTGTGCTCCAATACTCAGTGATGCAACTCTTGTTGCACCCACCCTTAATTCCAAAAACCCATCAAGATGTCAATAAGATCCTACATCAATTCTTGGATTACTTTACATATATGTAGAATGTGTACCAGGCACAGAAAAACAGATAGTAATTGAGTCATCCACTGCTGGGTCATCCACTCTTAATTAGGAATTTATTGCAGTTAACATTTTGAGGGGGACCTGGTAAAAATCTTGATAAAATTGGCAGTCATATAAAGGATACACGTTGAGCATAAACACACATGGAAAAATATACAAACACAAGCTCCTACAGTTCTTAGAAACCAAAATGTATATATGTTCCTACTCCAGACAGTTTTGGACACGAAAAAATATTAGCACTGCAAGCTAATTATTCCCTTGTAATTAATGTTAGTTTGCTCTAACATGATGATTCGGGCATTAGCTAATCAGAAACAGGAAACACATAGACTTGCACCTAAGACAGAAGACTACAGGATAAAACACTATTATACCGAATCAGTCACTTAATATCATTGCACAGGGCAGGTGTCATATTATAGATTACATATACAAAGATATTTTGAAAAGGAAAATTTCAGAATAAAAATTAGCTTAGTCATTATTTTCTTTTGCAAGTCTTACAAATTGGATCTTGACCTCAAAAAATAGATTAGATTACTCCCCATCTATAAACCAGATGCTCAATGAATAATGCCAACAAAAAAATGGTTTTTAACACAACAACTATGACGATAAGCTCTCCATCACATAATTGAAAACTGGTTTAAAGCTAAAAAATCAAGCAGTTTGATCATCCAATAATAATAAATGAGAAGGGTAAACACACATGCCATTTGCAACATGAGTGGTTACTATAAGCAGATTATCATATCACAAAGTTCAGAAACAAAAAAAAAAAAAAGTTTGGGGGGAGGGAGATATGATAGTAACACTCTTGAACCCTATCCCTCTCTTTGGTCATGACTCATGAAAAGATTAACAAATTCAAGATAAAATAACAATCAGCCATAACCGTGTCAATATAGCTCTAACATAGCATCCTCGTTGAAAAAACGTTTTTGCAAGCATTCCTGTTGAATAAACTAACCTATTTGCGTCGAATAAACTTAAATTCCAGTATCCATACCTCCAAATTTATCTGCTCATATAGGATTTTAGGTAGAATTCTCCACAAGATTTATACTTTTCAGAATTTCTCTACCTAATAAACTCTCCACTTTAGGTACAAATTTATATCCCCTTCTTCATACGCATATATACAAAAGACGGATAAAAGTTCAAAGAATTTGTTTTTCATGTACTATCCATCGATATTGGAAACAAAACTTGAAGGCAAGAAATTAAACAGGTCGAGAAAAAATCCAAAAAAATCGTTTTCCAACATTAACCTATAGTATGCGTATTCATAAAATTAAGAACCTGATGACTTCGTTGTCGCGCTCAACCTCGCCTACATCAGCGAAGAATTGCTTGAGCAGCAGATCTTCGTTGGCGGTGGAAACGGCGACGGCCGCGGCGGCAGCGGTGGCGGAGGAGGTGGTTCCATTGATTTCACCCATCGGGCTTTCTAAATTTCTCTTCACAAATTCAGTTGAAATAATAAAAGCTCAGGAAAAGAGAGTATTATTTGACTTGGGCTTGTGTTTGTGTTTGGGCTTAACTCTATGGTTCGTTTCAGGCTTTAATCTGTGGTTCTCAGATCAAAAATACAAAAATTCAGAGAAAATAATAATAATAATAATAATAATAATAATAATAATAATAATAATAATGAGAAAAATACAAAATTTCAGAGAAAATAATAATAATAATAATAATAATAATAATCTATGTATTTACATGTATATAATAACATAAGTCACTTGATAACTGGCTACTTAAAAAAAAATCTAAAACTTTTTTTTTCAAATGTATTTTATAAAAAAAAAAATTATCCCCGCTCACTTGATAACTACTATTTAAAAAAAAAAATCTAATTTTTTTTCAAATGTATTTTATAAAAATACTTTCCTCAATTTTTATTATACGGAACTCTCTCCCTAAATCTCTCTAATTTTCAGTTATCAATTACAACTCATTTTCTTTCACAAATTTCGAACTTTTCTTGAAAATTCAAAAAAGTGACATTCATTTTAGCGACAATCTCTCTCTGAATCACACTCATTTTTTATTATTTTTTCTATAGCTCATTTTCTTCCACAAATTTCGAACGTTTTTACAAGATTCAGAAAAGTCACGTTCATTTCAGTGACAATCTCTCTCTTGATCACACTCATTCTTTATTATTTTTCTCGATAATCTTTTTTTCTTGGAGTGTGATGTGTGGGTAAATACTATCAAAATGAATCTTGAAGAATTTTCCTTTCGTCTGTACTATCAGAAGAATTTTTCTTTCATCTGTACTATCAAATTTCCAGTTGCATTCACATGTGTTTCACAACAATCTCTCCAGTTGCATTCACATGTGTTTCACAACAATCTCTCTCCGGTGAGATCTTTTTTCTTGGAATGTGATGTGTGGGTAAATACCATCAAATGAATCTTGAAGAATTTTCCTTTCGTCTGTACTATCATTGAAGAATTTTCCTTTCGTTGTGCTATCAAATTTCCAGTTGCATTCACATTGTTAGGATGTATACTATAAGCCTAGCTTTTGTATGAACATCTTTTATGGAATAAGAATCACTTTGGTCATATGTTTGCATTTTATATTTGTTATATATGTTTATGCAATGTCCAATTAATTTATATTATAGATAACTTGGTGTGTGGTGCCACACAGAAGATCATGTTATCAGTTTCTTATAAATTATAAATAGTAGCTCACAACTAAGATGTATTTGGACAAATCATTGGAATGGTTGTAGTGTAGTTTGGTATTAGTCTGTCTTGACTATAAAACTACACTAGTACACTTTGTGTGTATTGAGCAGGACCATTTGAGGTTGTTCGTTTTATACTGACTATATAATAGAACAAGACCTCTGTTATTATGGATGTACATCTTCTTAATCCCTATATAATAACGGGCACGTATGCTCAGTGTTTATTTCTTTAATTTGCCAATGGGTGAGATTTATTCATAAATCAATAAGCTTGGTGAGTTGGGAGATAACATTGTTTATATGGTGTGCTGTTGATTATAGAAGGAATCTGTGTCCTAATTATTTAGGATGATAATGTCCCCTTGAGGAGCTCATAAGGATTATCATGTAAACCCTGCAGGTGGATTTAATCCGACATGATAATAAGGATGAGTGGTACTACTCTTGAAATTAGATGTAAATTAATTAAGTTGTCAGTAACTTATTTAATTTACGGACATTCAATATCTTAAACACGGGGAAATAAATGTACACATAATAAGAAGGAGCCCATATTAAATATGAGATTGGGACGGTAGTTCAATAATAATTCTCTAGTGGACTGAATTATTATTGATGGGCTTAAGTTATGTGTTCGGGCCGAACACAGGATACTTAAGCCCATCAGGAGGCCCAACCCAATTCCTCCTCTAGGTCCCTGGTGTAGCCTATATATAACTCTTTTCATCAGCGCCTCATTGAACACAGATCACAGAAAACACGTGATAGTGAGAGAGAGCAGAACTGAGTTTTCTCGAAGGATCGTTGGCCACGCAACGTTTGAGAAAGGCTGTAGGAATACATCAGAAGATCAAAGAGGTCTACAAGGGTATGATTTCTTTCCGCTGCGTATTTTTTTTATGGATCCCGATTCTGATAGCATAGAGCCGGCGATCCGTCGGTTCCTACACACATGTGTTTCACAACAATCTCTCTCCAATGAATACAATCAGATTTCAAGTTGTTGAATTTTTTTCCTTTCGTTTGTACTATCAGATTTTCAGTTGCAGTCACATGTGTTTCGACGACAATCTCTCTCTTGAATCTCTTTCTTCATCACACTGTTTCTTTATTTTTCTATATCTATTTTCTTCTTTATTTTTTTTATATCTATTTTTTTCTCTACTTTTTTTTTGTTGGAGTTTGTCGGTGAGTAGTATCAGATTTCAAGTTGCAATTGCAATCAACAGTTTCGATGGCAATCTGATTCTTTATTTTTTTTTTCTATTTTTTTTGTTGGAGCGTGATTGTGGATGAGTACTATTAGATTTCCACCGGCCACCCACCGGAGGACCTCGTCGGCGCATCACCAGCACCGACCACCACTTCCCACACGGCGACGCCACCTGCGCCGCCCTCAACAGTAAGATCAACACACACACACACACTCAAACACCACCAACACACACACACATGCACATAAACATACATACACCACTGTTCCGGCCCGGCACCGCCTCCCATGGCGGCGCCACCACCCCGGTGACTCCCCCTCACCCTCAGGTAGGTTTGCCGGCTACTGCTCCGGCAAGAGATGGTAGAGAGAGAAAGAAAAACGAGGAGAGAGAGAAGGTGGTGCCAAGGTTAGGGTTAGGGTTTAGGGGCTGTTTTTCACCGTTTTCCGACGAACGAGAAATCGGAATTGAATTTCGAGACCTATCATAGATTCATCTCGTTGAGATGAACGTCGTGTGCGAAAATCGGCCGAAACCGACAATTTTGAAATTTTCCATCCACCTCCGTCGGCGGCGGCCCGCCGGAACAGAATATCGAAAAGAGAGAGAAGAGAGAAGACTTACGAGTTTTTGGCACGTTCGGATCGTTCGGAAAAACGGTGATTTTCGAATCGAAAACACCCCTATTTATAGATTTTCCGAAAACACTATTCATAAAAAATATCCAAGTCACTATTCATCGGTTGAAAAGTCTCCGGTATTATTCACGTAAAAATCCCGTTTTACTATTCACCGAAATATCTTCCGGTTTTCCGAAACCTCATGTTTCATCCTTTTCATTGTCGGTTGAGCTATGAGTCTCCGATTGACCCCTAGTTCATTTCCATCTTCTCGTTTTCTCGATACGCATCTAATGGTATAAAAAATATCCTATGTTTCACGTCTAAGAAAATTATCCATCTAAACCTCGCATTAAAACACGTATCTGAAACGTACAAAAATAAATTAAATAGTTAAAACATACGCACATAATTATCAAATCTTAGGTTTAAATATTTAATTAATTAATTATGCTTCATTTTCACCCCCAAAACTTTTCAAGCCTTTGACTTTCACCCCCAAAACTTTCCAAGTCTTCGATTTTCACCCCCAAGACTTCTGTATATTACATTTCGACCCCAGAATTTTCAGAAATCCCACTTTGACCCCAGAATTTCTCTGTAATCACAGTTTTACCCCCGGGTCAAAGTCAACCCTAACCAGAAATTATGTTTTTGCCCCTGAACCCTAAAACGCACCATTTTCACTCATTTCTCATCCGATTAAGCTCATTCTTTCGCCTATAGAACCGTAATCCAACCCTCTTCGATATATGATCAAGTTCCAAGCCTTTCGAATCATTTTATTTTCCATCATCGTTTCTTTCCGAGAGAGTACTTTAATTAATAAAAGTAACGCTCTTAAAACGAAACTAATAGATTAGTTTGCTTGTTGTAGGCTATCGCGGTTAGGGGCGTACGTGTTTATATTTAGAGCTTGCATCATGAAGTCAAACACCACCAATCAGGTGGGGGTAACTTCTGTACTTAACGACTTTTACGTTTCTGTATTTATTATGCTTTGATATGCTGGTAATCTGTTATATGTCAATCAATGATATCGTATCTATAATTGTATGTTATGAACTGCTTGAACAAATGTGCCTTGGGATTACGTGCTGTGATATTATGTGATCATGGATATTATGATTAATGTTATACGCGGACAGAAGTCCACGTTCATCACGGAGGGACTGGTGGTCCGTAAAATGCACCCACGGTTCCAGGATCGTGTACCGGGCAATACGGGGAATACCCGTGCCTGAAGAGGATTATACCGGGCAAGACGGAAAATACCTACGCCTGAAGAGGTTATGTGCAATGCATTCTTAAGTGCTGTGAATTACGTGATGTGCTATATATCGCTTATATGTTTTATCTATCAATATAATCTTGAAAAAATGGAAATTACTCCCACGAGTGTATTCAAACGCACTCACTCCTATCTGTATTCACCCTACAAGAAACAATGAAAACTAAGATAAGCAACGAGAGGGGTGCCGAATCTAGGGTTTCTGTTGTCTTTATATATATTTGAACATCGAACAATGTTCCTAAAATATTTTATGATACATTTCTCTGTAAAACTGTCGTATCTTTGATGGATCCTGTTTATTTTCGCTGTTGGTTTAAAATACTATCTTTCGGCGATGTGCCGATGCCTTTTGGAAAAATGTAAAAGATATGTATGCTTTATCTAAGTTCCACTGTCGAATTCGGATATTTATTTTAAACGTTACCTATTTACCTAAATCATAAGTTTTAAGAAAAAATTAATTTAGTATGTTTCCTTTCTTTCTTTCCCCTCTGCACGCCCAAGGGCAACTCTGATATATTTTTAAAGTATGAAAACGAGGCGTGACACATATATTATTAAGATTCTTAGAATTGTTTAATGAAGTTTAAAAGAAAAAAATATGTCATACCAAAATATTATGATAGGAGATAATAAACTATTTAAGAAAAATTTAAGAAAAACCATCTTATTTCAAAATAATATCTTATCTTTAAAACTTCTTCAAAATTTATGATTTAGATTACAATATAACAATTAATAGAATTTAATAAACTCCAACATCTTATTTATATAAACGTTCCAACAATTTATTTTTTAAATAAGATGTAGCATCTTATAAGTTAAAAGAACATCAAATAATATGCCAAAGATATATATATATATATATATATATATATATATATATATATTATAAAACATTTAATATAAGCGTAACTGATTACGACTCTCATAACATGACAACCTTATTATGTCAGGAAGACACAGAGAGGAGTGCAAGGTTTACACTGTCAGACATTGAAGAAATAACAGTTGCAAATCATACATTTGAGGAGCGAGACTATTCCCTCTACATATATGTGTCTCAATTAGTGGAAATTGGATTAAAGCAGACTATCATTATAATTCTGAAAAATTGTGTATCTTTTGGGGCTTTTTAGTATGATCCAATTTTGTTTTTATGGACTGGCAATTACATTCATTGTTTTTTAATTTTTCTTTGACTTTTAGCATATTTTGTATGTGCATATATTTTGTCTTTTTTTCTTAATGTTTCTTAATTTTTGACCGATAAATCTTATCTCTTCGCTTCTCTCTCTTGCTCATCAATATTTTTTTTTGTCTCGTCGAACTTATTATAAGATTTTTACAATCTATAAGCTATTTAATAACTTATAAGTTTATTTCATCAGATTTTTCGTTATCTATATTACAAATTTTGGTTTTTAATCTTCTATATTTAAGATATTTCATTTTTTAATCCTTTAACCACTTATAACCAGGTAAATATCACTTGTTAATGTCTTATCTTATTTGGTAACTTTCATAAATTTCAAACTTTGTATTTTCAACTCGAAAAAAAGACATTTTTATTATTTTATTTTTCTTTTATATCCAAAAATAGAGGGAATTTTTTATTTTTTTTTCATCTAACATACCTAAATTGACATTTAGTAACTAATTTTTTTTTTTCATTTCAATATTTTGGTTACTATTTTGTGACCATGATAAACAAAACACATTCGTAATTTTATATTGAGCAACTAGAAAATTAATTTATATTTCACAAATTATTTCTAACCTACTAGGAAATGGATAGTACAAAAATGTTGGGTATGAATTTTAGATCCATACACTTGGGTTGGGCCTGGCCGGATCCGATCTGAATCCGTACATATTCCTTTTTTTTCTTGACTTTTATGTTACATTAGTCATACTTTTATGTTATATTAGTCATACATTTATGTTATATTAGTCATATTTTTATGTCCACATATCATAACCTTAATGCAATACTTTAACTTAAAAAAAAACAAAAAATCGCTGACCTTTATACTATGTCAGCCATACCTTTATGTTATTTTAATTATACATTTATGTACAAATATCATACATTTATCTAAAATGTTAAGGTACAACTAACATTACTAAATGTATGACTAACATAATTAAAAGGTATGACTAACACTACATACCTTATCAAGATATGATACCTTGGAGCGAGTTTGTGCACGGATACCTAAGCGCATAGCGGCGCATTAGACTTGAGTGCATGGATCCAGAATCCATGCACCATGTGTATAAATTTTTTGCCTTTTAATAATTATTAGAGTAGAAATTTGGTTGAAGATAAAAATTGATTTGGGGATTATGTCAATTTTTGGAACTTGGATTTTAGTGATACAGAAAAACTTATAATAGGCGGTCTCATGAATAGTTACTTTTGGATGGATTCTTACTACCCACAAACAAATCTCTTTTTCACAAAGTCATATATAAATTGTGAAATATGGTTTGTGAGTTGACATGTTACACGTAACTAAATCAGTGAGAAAGTACTCCTTAGGATATATTAAGTGACAAATCTTCCTTTTATGCTATTGTTATTTATTTTTTGGGTGTTCTATTAAAAAAAAAAGAATTTTCACCCCTCTTTTCATTATTGTTTATAGATAATAGAATTTCAATCCCAGGATATAACTATATGTGAGACCATCACTTATAAATTGTGTACAGATTATGCATTTAGTATTGATTAGTTGAATAGTCATTGTATAGGCGGCCGCTACATGTAGTTGGATTCTCAATTCATCAATAGGAAGAAAAAAAGTACAGATGCATGCATAGATAATGTAAATATATAACATAGAGAGGATGTTGCAGCCAACGACAAGGCCACCCCCTTGTAGCATTAAATTGTTGATCATAAGGGGATTTTGATGCATTTTACTCAAAATCAATTCATATTTTTGAAGAAGATTTAAACCGTAAATATGATCAACAATTTAACAAATTAATTAAATAGTAATAATTTCTCTTAATTTTATGATAACATCTATGCATATTATAATGTAATGTTCATACATCCGTTGATCATATATATATATTACCTATATAAAAGTGTGGATGTTTATTCTTACAAAATATGGATTACCGAATATATTCCTATCAAAGATTATTATTTAAGGTTATAATTATAATTTAAGTTTTCATATTTAAATAATTTTATATTAGAATCCTAACTAATTCAAAATCCTATAGAATTCTATTATAATTAAAACTCTAATATAAAAGTGTTAAATACAAAGTAATTGTATCATTATTTTTTTCCTTAATTTGAATTGATCTACTATGTAGTACTATTTGATTTATAGATACAAAACTATATTTTATTTGTCATATAAAATTAACAAAATAAGTTTCAACTAATTTTAATAAGTGTTTAATAATAATATTTTTGGTTTGACGCCTAAATTATTGATTTAATGAAAAAAGAATCAATATATGTCAGCTTAACTGCCTAGAACCGTTTACGCATCACTAAAGCATAAATTATTCATAGCAGTCATACCCTTTCTTTTCTTCAAATCCATATCCATTTTTTTTACTAAAATTTTGGTGCTTCTTGCATTCACCAAAGTAATCAAAATCTAATACATATAATCTGATTATCTAATAAGTCATCACCGAATTAAATTTGTGATGTAATAATTGAAGCCTCTAATAAGTCATCACCAAAGTAAAATTGTGATGTCATAATTGAAGCCTATATTTTAAGATGTTTTATTCTTAATTTTAATAAGTGTTTAATAATAGTATTTTTCAATTTTTGTGATGTTAATAAAACAGAAGCATATGTTCATCATCAATACTACAAGACTTTTATTGCTTTTTTTTTACTACATTCTAATTAATGTTTTCGATTGACAGTTTAGTTAAATTAAATCAACTTATAAATATAGGTATAGGAGTCCGTGCGCACAACATTCCTCACAGGATAAGGAAAAGTATAATATTCCTCAAAGGATAAGGAATATTAATTCATTTCCTATCCATAATTAAATTATATTAATTTGTTTCTGAATAGTGTTTGTGTGCACCAAGTGCATGAATTATAATCCATGCAACTGAGCACGCGGGTCGGATCGGGTGAGGTCTGGCCCAGATCCTCGTTCAGGTTTTTTATTTTTATTTTCAAATTTATGACATAACTTTTATATTTACTAAATATAACATTTATATTTAGCGAATATAACCTTTATGTACAAATATCATAACTTTTAAGTAAAATTACTTAAACTTTTTTTAGTATAAAAAACATAATTAAAAGTTATGTAACCTTTATGTTAACTGAGTATAATCTTTATGTTATATTAATATAACCTTTACATACATATATCATAATCTTTAAGTGATATTACTTAGAGTTTTTTTCACTATAAAAATTCATATAGTATGGTTTAACCTTTATGTTATAATAATTTAACATTTATGTTATATTAGTATAACTTTTATGTACAAATATCATAACCTTTATGTACTTAAAGAATAACATAAGGTTATATTATTATAACGAAAAAGTTAAATTATTATGCATAAAGGTTATATTATTACAACATAAAGGTTTTGAAATGTTTTGAAAGATATTATAAGTTTGTCGTATAGTGCAAAAGGTTATATGAATATAACTAAAAATATTAGGTTTGACAAACTAAAAGGTTAGGTTCGCCAAACTAAAATGCTAAACCAAATAACTGCGAAACTAGGGTTGAGCTAGCAGGTTTTAAAAGCTGGTATTAAATTTATTCAAATAAATACATGCATTATGAATTATTTAAAATAACTTTTTTTTTAGATTTTAGGACAACAAAATGAGACAACCAGTTAGAATGCTGAAGAAAATTGATGAGAAGATGGAATAGATGTAATTGAATCATGAAAGTTTTTTCTAGATAATCAACATAAGGTTTAGATTATCATAATGTTTTGTCAAGTTTCAAACTTTGAGAGAATCATATTTTACCAATTTTCTTTGTAAATTTTTTTGTAGTACTTTCTCCTATCCTATAATAATAGGATGGAAGGATAACAATTTTTTTCCCTCCAGTTTCAATTTTTGACTTTGCTATTTCTACATTTTTCAATTTATTTTTGTTTTTCTCGACATTTACTTTTATCTGAGGATTAATACTTAGTTATCAAGTGAAATTCAAATCATCAAAATTATGTGGATGTATAATGACAGAAGTATATTAACAGCTCTAAGAAACATTTCATCGAATAGCTGGTGACCTATTTCATTAGAAACATCAAATATCATATAATTAGTAATAATATGATCTGTTTAATTCATAGTAACATGACCATTAGCTTTTCATATGCCCAACAACCAATAAACAAAAAAAAAAGAGGATGGATAATTGATAATTATCCAAATTAAACCATTGAACTAGAAACTAAATTCAACATGCAATTGTTCTTTATTTATTTATTTTTTAAGAAATTTTATTTTATGTATTTTATTTTTCAATTACAATTTTTTTAGTGTTATCTATTGGTCATGTGGCAATATTAAAAAAATGAAATCTATTTCATTGGTGTTGTACCTAAATTCCATTAATTTAAATAATATCTTGTGTTAGTATGAGTTTCATGTATTGTTTAATCATCTTATCACAAGATAAAAGATAGAGTTGGCGAAGGAAGCATCTATGCCCATAAGACTTTTGCAGATTGGACAAAAGGCACATTCCTTGTTATTAAAAGTTTTAAGATCCAAAAATTGATAATGATGGATGGGGAGGTAAGATAATATATATATATATACTAGTTGAGAACACGTGCGTTGCATGTGGAGAGACAAACTCGTGAGAACCATTTTTTGGTTGATTTTGTGGGTTTTTTCCCTTCACTTGTTGTTTAATATTTTCTTGAAGTAAATTACTTAACATTTGATTATTATAAGTTAATGTCTTTTCAATTTAATATAGGTATCATAACAACAATAATTTATTAAAAAAATATTATTCGATTAAAAAATTCTAGTTCCACTATTCCTAATAAAAAAAAGAATAATGAATCTAAAACGAAAGATTATAATTCTAAATTGACCACTAACTATATCTTTTCTTGTTTGATCTTCTTTTCCGTCGTAGTCATCTTTCTTCGTGATTTGGTTAATAAATCTTTGATTATATGATCCTCCTCACCGTTGGATACGTGGATGCATTCCTTGTTTTTTGTCTTCCTAATTCTTCGTTTTTTTCTTATTTTCATCATCTGTTGTGGTGGCCATTATTACTGTCGTTGTCGTGTTTGTATTGTTTAATTTATCATCTCTTATCTCCACGGGTTCCAACTTTTCTATTGCTTTAGCTACTGCACTCAATCTTCCTCCTTCAACTTTCGTATTGTAGTTTAGGACAATTAGAAAACGGACCTCACTTGCTCCTTATAAGATCAACCGTCTGTAGTATTCAGATGTGCTTTGGCCCTGCATATGATTTTTTGTTAAAAAGAACAAGAAAGATAGATTTTAGCAATGTATATAAAAATTCTTAGACATGCATTGATTTATAATTGTACAGGATTGTTTTATTTTGATATTGAGTTCCATTGTCTCACCAAAATATATAAATTTGGATTGTATTATAAAATCATAATTGAAAAAATGCATTCCCATCTGCTATAATAACCGGAAACAAACACCCTCCATTTGCACATACAAACAGTACGAGAGAGATGAGAGAGAGAGAGAGAAAGCTCTTCACGACACATTATTTTTTTCAAGTTTGAATGGGGTTTTGTTGCTGAAATCAAGAAAATTCAATTATAGGCATGTACATAAGAACAAATAAAATGAGACCATTACATAAACCGTTTGAAGGTTCCAAATTTCTTAAGAGAATTATTGGGCAATTTCTCTTCAACATCAATTTATGAGGAGGTAAAGCATTTGGAGTCAAAGAATTTAAAAGTTCCTCTCCATAATGTTTATTTGTTTCATCAGTTGCTTCATCAAAACTATTAAAAGTTTTTGGATCTCCTGGGAATATGGATATCAGCTTATCAACTTGCTCATTTTTTGTAGATAATATGGCTCGCTCTGTCATGTATTTTGCTGATTCTGCATTCTTCTGTAAGTTTGGGAAAATAGTATTGATGAGTCGTTGTATAGAATCTTCATCATTATCATACTCAATGATCATTTCATTTGGAATTGAGATATTTCCTTCCTCATCTGTTGGTTCTTCTCATAACCAATTCGTAGCAAGAATTCACTAAAATTAGGATCTTTTGCAGCTCTCATATTTTTAGATAACAATATTTTCTGCATTCTTGGCCACATATATGATTGGAGCATGCAAGCATAAATTGTTTTCTTGGGACAACAGGTAAAACTTGTCTAAAATCTCCTCTAAAAATTATCACTTTTCCACCGAAATCTTTATCATTTCCAGTAACATCCTTCCGTAATGTATCAATATTTTCAATTGCCCATCATTTTGCCATTGGAGCTTCATCCCATAAAATCAAATTTGCTTTCCGCAATAATTATAACGCCTAGGACAAAACGATGCATAATTGGTTAATTAAATAAATAAACCCATAATTATTTCATTTAATTATGTGCGTTTTAGAAAAAATGATAAAATGCATGTTTAATTAATCGGTGGTATAATTTAATAAAAAACATAAGTTATAATTTTATCATAAGGTTCGTAATCGAAAAATGAGAAGCTAGAAATGAATTTGAGGTCAATCGGAGAACCGTAGCTTAAATCACGATGAATACGATGAATATGAAGAATACGACGTATACGAAGAAACAGAAACAAGATATTTTGATGACTAGTAAAAGTAAGATATTTTGATGAATAGTAAAAGTAAGATATTCTTGATGAATAGTAAAAGTAAGATATTCTTGATGAATTGTAAGATTTTTCGAAAAAGAGTAAATAATACGAAATGAATCGTAAAAAGTAATAATTCGAATGAAAAGTCGAAAAAGTATGATATCTCTTCTCTCTCGTCTTTCTCTTCTCTCTCTTCTAGTTTTCCGATAAATGACCGTCGGAGCCGTGCCGTCGACACGCCGTCGCTGGTGCCGGAATCTTTTTCTCGGTTTTGGCAAATTTCTTTATAGTTTATAGGTTTCGTCGAGCCCGTTCCAGATCCGGGCTCGATTTTAAATTCCGATATCTCCTTTGCCGGAAAACGACCGGTCAACCATTGGAAAACCCTACATTTTCTCTCTCCTCTCTCTCTTTCTCTCTCTCTCGCCGGAATCTCGGCCGGAGCTCTCCCTTGGTCGCCGTGTGGGTGTGTGTTGTGTTAGGGAGGAGTGGCGCCGCCGTGGGCTGCAGCGCCGGGTTGTAGTAGTGTATATGTGTTGGTGTGTGTAGGTGGGTTTGTGTTGGTTGTTGCCGGTGACGGGAGTGTTAGGATGTATACTATAAGCCTAGCTTTTGTATGGACATCTTTTATGGAATAAGAATCACTTTGGTCATATGTTTGCATTTTATTTTTGTTATATATGTTTATGCAATGTCCAATTAATTTATATTATAGATAACTTGGTGTGTGGTGCCACACAGAAGATCATGTTATCAGTTTCTTATAAATTATAAATAGTAGCTCACAACCAAGATGGATTTAGACAAATCATCGGAATGGTTGTAGTGTAGTTTGGTATTAGTCTGTCTTGACTATAAAACTACACTAGTACACTTTGTGTGTATTGAGCAGGACCATTTGAGGTTGTTCGTTTTATACTGACTATATAACAGAACAAGACCTCTGTTATTATGGATGTACATCTTCTTAATCCCTATATAATAACGGGCACATATGCTCAGTGTTTATTTCTTTAATTTACCAATGGGTAAGATTTATTCATAAATCAATAAGCTCGGTGAGTTGGGAGATAGCATTGTTTATATGGTGTGCTGTTGATTATAGAAGGAATCCGTGTCCTAATTATTTAGGATGATAATGTCCTCTTGAGAAGCTCATAAGGATTATCATGTAAACCCTGCAGGTGGATTTGATCCGACATGATAATAAGGATGAATGGTACTACTCTTGGAATTAGATGTAAATTAATTAAGTTGTCAGTAACTTATTTAATTTACGGACATTCGATATCTTAAACACGGGGAAATAAATGTATACATAATAAGAAGGAGCCCATATTAAATATGGGATTGGGACGGTAGTTCAATAATAATTCTCTAGTGGACTGAATTATTATTGATGGGCTTAAGTTATGTGTTCGGGCCGAACACAGGATACTTAAGCCCATCAGGAGGCCCAACCCAATTCCTCCTTTAGGTCCCTGGTGTAGCCTATATATAGCTCTTTTCATCAGCGCCTCATTGAACACAGATCACAGAAAACATGTGATAGTGAGAGAGAGCAGAACTGAGTTTTCTCGAAGGATCGTTGGCCACGCAACGTTTGAGAAAGGCTGTAGGAATACATCAGAAGATCAAAGAGGTCTACAAGGGTATGATTTCTTTCCGCTGTGTATTTTTATGGATCCCGATTCTGATAGCATAGAGCCGGCGATCCATCGATTCCAACAGGGAGGTTGCAAGCCGGAATTAGGTTTTGGGACAACGCCTCGTTGTGGTGCCATTGCTGGTGGTGAGGGTCGCCGGCGACGGGTGGTCGTCGGCCGAGGCTGAGCTTGCAGGTGGAGGGCCGGTGTGCTTCTGGGTTGCTGGTGCGCGCGATGGGGGTGCTAGTGCGCGTGATGGGGGCGCTACGCGTGCGATGGGGATGCTGTATGCGAAATGGGAGCTGGTGCGCGTGTGTTGTCGAGTGACGGGTAGTGTGCGTGCGCGCTGACTGGCGTCGCGTGACGTGTGTGCGCATGCGAGTGACGGGGCGTGCCGTGTACGTACTGGGCAGCGACGGGACGCGCCTTGTGCATGCCGGTGTGTGTGTGCACGTCAGTCTACATCGTGTGTGTGCATAGTGTCGCCGGAGAAGTGAAGTCTTCGGTCGGGAGTCGGGGGTCTCGGTCAAAGTCAACCCTTTTCTAAAAATTACGAAAATGCCCTTACACCTTTAAACGCTCTGTTTTAGCTCGTTTTAACTCCGATTAATCCCGTTCTTCTTCCGTTGCAACCCTAATCTTTCCCTCTTCATCATAAGATCACCTTTTTAACCTTTCACACTCGTTTCTTCATCCTTGATCTTTAGATCTTTCATTTCATCTCGTTTTTTCCTATCGCTTCTTCTTCGAGCGAGTTTATATAATTATATATACTTAATTAATGTAATACGAGATCTAAGAAAACCCTCATTTACATGTATAGGCTATTGAGTTTAGGAAAGATCTTAAAGCTTAGCATTCAACATATCATGAGGAATTACCACCGAACAAGGTGGGGGTAACTTATGTTGGTCCAAAGTGGTCAGAGGTTCAGAGGGGAGAGGGTGATTGAACCTCTATCGATTTTTGTAACTTAAAATTTTTTCTACAAGACAGGTTCCTAATTCAAGTATGAATGTAGCAACCTGACTCAGATCAGTAACCTGACAGTATGCTTGATCAGGTTCCTGACTTGGTTTCACAGTACGCAGCGGAATAAACATGTACGATAGAGTTTCTTTGGAAAAACAGTTTTCTTTGCAAGTATGTTCTTTTCAAAACTCTATTATGTAGTATGCTTATGATGTGCATAGCAAGATAGATATAACAAGATAAGTACAGTGTAGTAAGTAAATCAAAACAATAAACACTTATAGCTTATAGTGGTTCGAAGGTGGTGTAAGTCTTTTACGTCCACTCTACTTCTTCACAAGGAGGAACTTCGTTAGGTCAGTTCGAATTACAAGCCTCGCTTTACAAACTTCTTCCTAACAAGCTACGCCTACTAGAATCCCAGATTCTAGTTCTAGGCCACAACCCATAATGGGTACAATCCCACAAAGGGCAAGTAGCTTACTTCTAGACTACACACTTAGCAAGGATACTATCCTCTCAACTAAGTACACCTAAAACAACCTAGCGCACACAACACAAATGGTTATAAGATAAAAAGGTTTTCTTCAACTGGTGCAAACTTGAATCAGCCTTGAACATGAAAGCTCCATTGCTAATGATAGACTGATTCTTGAAGGTTGAGTGGCTGAACTTAGGTAAGCTTTAATAGCCTTGGAGAATATATGAATTTCCACTCGAGTAAGCTCAACAATATCTTCAGTCAGCCATACCTTCTATTTATAGATCTTAAAGATATCCGTTGGAGGAAGTATCCGTTGAAGGGAGATACTCTCCATTTTGAATTCAAGCTTTTGATCTCCAAGATCTTTTCTGTGGCCGCATTAAATGCTTCTGAGTTGTTTCTGACATGTGCATTTAATGTGCCTACAATTTGCTTCTGAACCTTTCTGATATTTCTGCTGACTTGTCAAATCGGTATGGGTCCACAATTGAAGTCCATACAACGGTTACTTGTCAGTTAGCATTGTTCTTCCTCGTACTGCATGATCTTCTTCATGCTGCTTCCAGCTTGCTGCTATCCTTAGCTTGCTCATTCTGCTTGCTGTTAATTGCTGATAGCTCCCTGCTTCCAGCTTCATTTTTCCTTCTATGCAGCTTTCTGTTTTCCTCTGTGCAGCTTTTTACTTGCAGCTTCCTGTCTGCTCTTATGCAGATTCTTCGTTCAGCTTGTTGTTTCCTATAGCTTTCTGACTTTTAGAAGATATTATCCTTTATCTTCTTAGGTTAGTTTTCATTGACATTTGGAAAACTATTACATGATCTTTTATCTTAAAATCATGTCAATCAATATGGAAAATTAGGTACTGACATCCTTAAGCAAACTGTTTTTATCTCATCAATATAACTACTGAAATATCCCAACAATTTCCCGTTTTATATTGATGATGACAAAACATAATAAAGACAAGAGTTATATAAATAAAGAATGCTCTTTATTGAAACTGAGTATATATACAAATACAAGTTCATCCTAGAACAAGTGTAAATGTAAGTAAGTTGCTACATCGTCATCAAGCTTTAGCTTCCTTCTTTAGTTTCTGACAGTTTGCTATTTCCATACTTATCCACCTGGAGAGTACTTTCTCTCCCTCTATCAACTCTGTGTGATGCGTCTTCTTTCATCAAATAGCTTGTTGCATCTTCTTGAATAATCAGCTTGCTGCCTCAGAGATGATAGATGCTTCCTGATGACCATACAATTCTCTGCTTCCCCATTGCTTGTAGGGTTCTATAGTGACTCTTGACCTGAAACTCTTCCCCCTTTTTATCATCATCATCATCCACTTTGCTGCCGGGAAATGGAGCTACAACACCAAGATGGTCCTTCAGGTTCCTCCTGCTGTCTGATAATTGCTGCTCAAAACCAAAACAACAACCTCTCTTTTGAGGTCTCTCCTTCTTATTCTTATCTAAGGGAGTAAGGCCAGAGAGAGAGGTGTCGGCTGTTTAGGTACCTGAGCGGTGGTTAGGTTAATTACCTGTGCAGCTTCGTCATCATCCAAGACACGTTAATCTTGGATCTTTGACTACTGGTCTGGCTTCGCCTTTATCACAACACTTCTGCTGATGAAGGTTCTCCCCCATACCTAATGACCAGTTCGAGGCTACTGACACAGTATCCTTTGACAATTAGCCAGTCTTACTGACATCCTTCGAGACGTATTATTGTCTTTCATTTTATCTCCATGAATGACAGCAGGTGTAGTCCCTGTCCAAAGATTGGCCCTTCATGTAATTACTTCCACATCAACATTTGATGTGGAAGCCTTTTTCATGGGCTTTGGTCTTATATCTTCTCGGTGTTGAGGAAGTAGGCCATGTGTTAGATAAACGAGGGTATATGCACGCCTTTTGTTTATCATTCTCTCATCTTCTTTATCTTCAATCATCTTGAAGAGGAGGTTACGAGTGATCTCTGGCATCTCAAACACTCTTCTGATCGCATCCGTTTCTTAGAGGATGCCCTTCCTTCGTGTGAGAGCCGCGGGTTTGACGAGATAAGTTTCGATACCCATGATGACCACTTCTTCACCCATGCTGACCTCTCCATGGTTGTCTTCATCTTTTTCTTAAGACCTTCTCCGCTTCATTGTCAGCAGGGTCTTCTTGAGGACCTTCTCCGCTTCTTGGTCAACAAGGTCTCCTCTATCACCATCATTTCCTTCTCCTTCTTTATCTTCTGCATCTTCATCTTCTCCTTCTCCTTTTCCTTCTGGGATCTTTATCCCCATTGTTGTAACTGTGTTTTTCATGGAGAGTTATGTGTGCTCATATTGAATGAAGAGCGTTTGTTAAAAGGTGGTGGATGATCGAGTATAAATAGGCGGATGTGAGCGGTTTCTTCGATCAAATGGTTGGGAGTCAAAACACACGATCTAACGGTTGATTCGAAAAAGATGGAGGGGCCTTTTTGCAATAAGTTGATCTTCTGAGGTCATAAATAAATAGCCGCCTGCTTGCTTCTGAAAAGGCAGATTTATCTTTAAGATAGACTTGACATCCAGTCGCCTATTGAGATCTTGATTTAATGGTGATTTGACTATCCGTCTCCTCTAGAGATTTTATCCTCATAACTGCCTCTCTTGGATCGAGGTGATTTGTACCACTTAGTTGCATGCAACTTTCTGATCCTTCTTGTTGCTTTCTGTCTTAGAATACTTGTTGGTCTGATACCACTTGTTGGTTCAGCTTGCTTATGTCACTTGCTGATATCTTTTGTTTGTCCAGCTTGCTGATCTCCACTTGTTCATAATCTTTTGTACATACTGATAACCTTTTTGCAATATTCTTCTTTATCTTGTTTAAAGTATCCTGAAATACTGATTCCACTTGTTGGAATGTGATACTCCTTGTTATCACTTGATGGAATGTGTTAGGAGAGGATGTTTACACATATATGAAGAGTAGTAACATCCTATATCAGCATGCTATTTATGAAAGGAAATAGAGATATAAAAACCATTGTCAGACTTGGAATAGGTTCCTCCTTACTTAAGGAACTTATATCCTCTTACACATGGGCTTGAACTTGTGTTGGCTTGTCGTATATGCTCCTCATATTCTTCTGATAGGCTTTGCATTTTGGGAAGTGGCATGACTCAGACATTTCCTTAAAGCTTGATCTCATTTGGTGGTTCAAGGATACTTTTTGCTTCCTCAGTAACGCCAGCTATTATAAAATGCACAACTTTATTTACTTCATTAACCTATCCTAGGCACAATACTTCCTTTAATTGAAGGCAACAATAACTTATTCTTCTGTGGTTTCCTTAGTGACTTTGACTACTTAAAAAGTCGTAGTTTTTTAATCACCTCAGCCTGACCATCATGTGTGATATTTCTTTAAAAGTACCACTTGTTCTTTCGTTGATGGCATGCCAGCTTGAGATCTTGATACAATTTGCTATTTTGCTTGAGTTCTGAGTATGCATACTATCTAAATCAGTGAGATCTTCTACATTATTTCAAACTTGTGGTTGACAGTATTCCCCTAAGTTCATGCATTCTTCTTTCTGAAGAGGTTTTCATAAAAAGAATTTCAAGGAGATCTTTGAGCTTCTTCCCGTTGAAGTGTCGTCTTTCATTTCTAGCATCAGCCATGGCTTGCTGATTCTGGTCAGTTTCCTGTAGAATTCTTTGAGTAGATTAGTCAAAAGAGTTTGGATAACCAGAGATATAAATGTGTTCATGCTCGTGCTAAAGAATGAGTTTTGATATGAATACAGAAAAGGTTTTCCAAAAACAGAAACAGGTGCATCTGGGTAGATAGCCAGTCAAGTTGGTTTTTAACCCAACTTGCTCTGATACCACTTGTTGGTCCTAAGTGGTCAGAGGTTCAGAGGAGGGGTGAATGAACCTTTATCGATTTTTGCAACTTAAAAAACTTTCTGCAAGACAGGTTCCTGATTCAAGTATGAATGCAGCAACCTGACTCAGATCAGTAACCTAACAGTATGCTTGATCAGGTTCCTGACCTGGTTTCACAGTACGCAACAAAATAAACACGATAGAGTTCCTTTGGAAAAATAGTTTTTTTTGCAAGTATGCTCTTTTCAAAACTCTTTTATGCAGTATGTGTTGGGTCCCAAGCAGTGTCCGAGGTTCAGAGGGGGGGTGAATGAACCTTGGTCGATTTTTGAAAACCTTTTCAAAATAAACAGTTCTGCAAGCTATGAAAACTTGCAGCACCAGTCAGTTACAGCTTACAGCACTAGAAGGCTGTGCTGCTTGCAGTAACTTAGAGTTTTAAGCGCCGCGGAAAGATAAACTTCTTTTTGACACAAGGTTGGCTGACTTTCTCAAATATGCTCCTTTCAATATGTTTTATGCATATGACAGATAGAGATATAAAAGATAAAACATAGATAGGAAAACAATAAAACACATATGGCTTATAGTGGTTTGAAGGTGGTGTAAGCCTTTTACGTCCACTCTACTGCTACCTCGAGCAGGAACTTTGTCAAGCAAGATTGAATTACAGGACTCTTCCTCACAACCTATCAACTTTACAAAGTAAACGCCAACTAGAGTCCAGAGATCACACAACACTGCAAACTCTAAAGGCCCGCCAACTAGAATCCAGAAATCACACAACACTGCAAATTCTAAAGGCTAACCCACACAGGGTTCCACACTCCCACACAGGAAAACTGCCTAGCACCTAGACAACTATACAAATAGCAAGGATTTCTCCTATCAACTGTTCGACACCAAAACAACCTACGCACACAGGCAACAAGGTTGAAAATATATATTTGTTCTTCAACTGGTGCGATGAAATGAGCTTCTGACTCCTCCAAAGGATGTTTTCTGCTTTGAGTGTGCTCCACTTCTTTGAGGTTGAGTGACTGAGACTGAGTATGTAGCTTGAATGCTTGAGAACTTTTATGAGAAATCTTTCGGTTAAGTTGTTCTCAATTTTTCAGTTGTTGGCTCACTCTATAATGTTATAGAATAGTTGCTCAGTGATTCAGTTCTTCAGTAGTTGTTCAGTTCAGCTCATCCTCTATTTATATTTTGTAAGGAAAATATCCGTTGAAGGAGATATCTTCCATTTTGAATTTTTAGATCTTCTGATCAAAGGCATGGCTTGCATTTAATGCGACTCGACATCTCCTTTTGGAGCAATTAATACGGTAGCTGAGACTCACAACTATCTGCAGGTGTGTCAGTCCACGTGGCGTCTTGGTATTGGCTCCATGTCTGCAACTTTGATCTTTTCTCGAATGGCTCTTTTCCTCGTACTGCATTTATCCTCCCTCGGATTTCAAGATACACATTCTTTTGAGTGTTAAAGCTGTAAGCTCCGCGCTGTATCCTTGGTCTATTTGCAGCATTCCTGTAACTTTTTCTTGCAGCGATGCTGCATGTCGTTCCTTCATGCTTTGCTGTAATTGCCTTCTTGCAGCAGCATCTTTCTATCTTTCTAATATAGCATGGTATGCATGTGTACCTTCCATCTTTCAGCTTTCATAACAAGACTCAAACCTAGTCTATGTTTTTCACTTAAACATCGTGAAAAATGGAGTACTCAAACTTCCTATTACATCCTTGGTTTGTCTCATCAAAATCTAAACACTGAAGACTCAACAATTTCCCCCTTTTTGATGATGACAAAACCAACTCACAAATTTATATATGAAGGAAGTTTTTCATTGCATTATATCAAATTACATCAGGATTACATATGAGATAAACATAAAGAAAATAACCCTGGATGTAGAAATGAACGAAATAAGCATTACTGAAAAAGAGACCTTCTAGTAGACGATTCATCTGGTCTTCTTTCAGCAGTCCTTTCTTGCACTGCTCTTTCTTTTGAACCTTTCCACCAGTCTCGAATGGACTCCTGATAGGATTCTTCAAGTTTCTCCTTGATCTTTGGGATCTGAATCCATCTCAGCCAGAAATCCTCGCAGTAAGGCACTATGTAGTAATTCTGATTTTCAAGCTCTCCAGACCTAGACAGCTCTTCATATCTTACCAGTGCATTTTGGCAGGTTTGAAATCTACTGAATTTGCCCTTTTTGCACAAAAATCTGAAGTTTCTGAGATACTCAGATCTCTTGTACATCGTGATAGCTTCGAAAGATGGATTTCTATCTGTAGGCAACTTGACTCTCTTGAAGATGTTTAGAGTCCAGGCCATGTTCACTCCTACTGGCTTCTGATCCATCAATACTGATACTTCATCAGATATGTTGTCTGTATCGAGACGTGGAATCTCTTGAGGGGGGTATTGGTGAAGATTCATGTCAAGGATTCTCCTCTCACCAATTACTCCAAGCTTTTGTATCCAGGCATTTTCTTCTTGTTCTGCTCTGGCTTTCTCTACCCTCTGAGCAGCCATCTTCTCATTGTAAAGCCTTTCAGCCTCGGCTTTGCTTACCCTCTTTCTTGAGCTTTGTTGTTGACTTTCTCTCCCTTTCTTTGCTTGATGATCAGAGGGAGGTGCTGCATCTTTTCTTGCAGCGCTACTGTGTGCAGCGCCTGCTACTGATCTGCTTGCAGCAGCTGCACCGCCAACTCCTTCTTCATCATCGTTTCTCCATCTCTTTGGAGAGGGAGCTTCAGCAGCAGTAGATGGTCCAGACCTCTTCCTTCTGCTTAGAGATTGGCTATCTTCTACATCTTCCTCATCTTCTGTTTCCCTAGAGCTCCGGTATCTATCATCAAAGCCTTTGTTACCTTCCCTCTTTTTGGCATCATAAAAAACCGGGGGTGGAACAGGGATATTAGAGACTACTTGAGAACGTAGTCCTCTCGGGGGTGCTGGGGCGACCCTGGATCCTTCGGCATACTGAGGATATGCTCGCATCATCATATACGCCAATTCTCCAACTATCATTTCCAGGTTTGCCAAACGATCATCGACACTCTTGGTTCTGATGGATTGATCTGCGATATGGTCCAAAAGTGTCGATAGCACCAAGGAGTGAGTTTGAAGTCTGTCCGATGCTTTTTCTGTATATTCCTTACAGAGTTTGACTTCAGCTCGGGTTTCTGCAGCATCTTTCTTCAGTTCTCCCTCCAATCTTACCCTGTCCCTATACATCCTGTTAGCATTATCGTTGACATTTCTCTGGAGCATTGCAGGAAGTGCTTCAAGGTCTTTCTTGAAGGTGGACATGGTTTCAACATGGAACTTGGCTTGTGCAGTCATGTTCTGCACCATGTTAGATTCATGATCCTGAAGAGCATGAATAAGATGCATGATAACATTAGTTATCTTATCAATTGATGCACCATGATTGAAGCCAGTGTTCCGTTGTTATGAGCCGGCAGCCGGTGCAGCATAGGGAATTAAAGATCTTGGTTGTTGTGCTGCATCCTGCCTTGGAGCTTCCGGTTCAGCTTGAGTATCCACATCCTCATGTAAACTTGATGCGACATCTTCTTCAAAGACTGCTTTCTCCTCTTTCGATGAAGTTGGGATTAACATATCGCCAATATTCCCATATCTAGCTCTGTTGTGTTCAGCCATTCGCCGGAGAAATTCAGCCATTTGTGCTTCTTCAGTAACCACTGCTGCTTGGGTCCGGATAGGTGCTGGTATACATGCAAGAGCAAGGGTTACTTCGGCTCCTACTCAAACATCTTCTGAGGATACTGTCTCAACAGCCGTTCCTTCAAAGGCCTTCTCACCTTCAGAGAGTGTTGTCTGAACAACAGCCTCGCCTGAGGTCTTCAGAAAAGACCCCATCTCCTCGGCCGGTCCTGTATCTTCGACAGTCTCTACTACAAGAATGGGTTCTTACAGCTCTTGTTGGTTTCTTGCAGCTTCCACTGTATGTTTGACTGAAAGCTCGATTTCTGCAAGAATCTCAGCATCCACCTTTTGTGTATCTTCTGCAACTTCTGATAAGGTGGCTGCTTGCTGTACTGCTATCTCTACCAGTATAGGGAGTATCGTCTCTGCAACTTCCTCCATGGTTGCATCATCGGCAACTTCAGCAATATCAGAGAGAACATCTCTGATTATGGTATCTGGTTCCCCCTGATTGTCTGCAACGTTATCAGGAATAGTGTGCACTGGAGAATCTTCATAGTCCACAAGTTGAGGCTCGTCTTCCTCCATAGAATCAAGCATGACAATATTGGAGAGACCTTCAACTATTTGCTCAAATGCAGGAGAGTGTGACTTGTGATGACTTGAACTTCCTTCTCCCTGCATCCTCTGAGGAGTGTGCTGCATCCTTGTCTCCTTGACACTTGCTTGCAGCGCCTGTTGCATCATGGCTTCCTCAGCCTGTTCAGCTCCCAGAGTGTCGATTTGCACTCGTGCGAATGCAACATCATCGTCCCTTCTTACAACCTCTGCAGCTGGGGCTAGGAGGATTTGAGCATCCTCCAGTGCTGCGTTCATTGGCATCTCTGCAGAGTGGGATTCTGCAAGAGCTTTGCCCTTTCCTTTGTCCAGAGCTTCCTGAGTAGCAGTGCCTCTTGATCGATCTTGCATCCTTACTGCATACTCAGGTTGCAGGAGTGCCCAAAATATCTTCTGTGTTGGCCCACTCCAGGACTGCTTTTTCCACAGAGAGGAAACTTCCCATTGCATCAGGATTTCCCTCTTGGACAGTCTCTTCTCCCTCCAGAGACTGTATTGCTGCACTATATCCTTGGCAGCTGGAAGGATTGGATCGAGCACAGACTGAACCTCTTCTTCTGGTTGAATCCTTTATTGATGTGACTCATTCACACCAATATCTGCTGACAAACTTGCAGTAGAGAGTTGAAGGTTAGCGGCTACATCAGTTTTCTTCTTTCGGCGCGGGGTCTTCCTGGTTAGAGGTGTGTCATCATCTGAGGATGAGAGCTCTGGTTCAGGTTCTGTCCTTCTTGATGGTTTCATGATAACGGGAAGATAATTTTTATCATCATCTTCACCCTTGCTGCCTGTATCTTCATCTTGCAGTGCCAAAGTTGCATTCTTTTTGTCTTTGGTTTTCTTCAGTGCAACCCCAGCAGCAGCTATCTTTGGTTGTACATTCCCTTTCTTCTTTTCACCAAGGTACTTCCCAACGGGAATGAGAGCAGGAGCTGCAAGCTGAACTCCTAGCTTACAGAGCAGAGAGCAAATGGTGATTCCATAGCTTCTCCTTGTTGTGCTCTTCTCTGCTTCTTCCCATATTCTCTTCATGATGAATCTTGCCCAGTTTACATTCTCTCCGGCCATGATGGTAGACATGATTCAAAATCGGAGATCTGTGCATTTGTCATAACTCCTTGTTCTTCCCTCAATGGAGTACGCACAGATATCATGGAGCAGTTCAAACTCCGGTTTGAAGAGTTTCTTTGGGGCACTTCTCTTGATCTCTGTCCCTACAGTTTTCACTCGAAAGAGATCCCACATCTCTTGAGCATTACCTTCTCCATATGATGCTAGTTGACTGGGAGTTAGCCCTTCTGACGAGATGCTGAAAGTGGTGGCTATGTCTCTGATGGATAGAGACTTTTCTTCTTCGTCTGTACCCATTCTAAACAAGATGCGGTTCCTTTCCTCAGACCTCTTAGCAAAGGCATAGAACTTTTGGACTGATTCTACAGAGAAACCTGTGTAGATGGTGGTTAGTAACCCTAGGATTTGGGTCTTTTCAAGGGCGTCAAATATCCTTCTGATGACAGTGTTTTCATACAATCCAGAAGCGTAGACATGTTCCTGATTGATCAGGCGTCCTTCCAAGACAATGGTTTGTCGAGCCGCCATTGATAAGGATTTGAGAGAAATTTGAAATATCTGAGTTTGCAAAGCTTGTGAAGAAAGAAACTTCTTTTTGCGGTGAATGTGAATATGAATTTGAAAAGAGGAGGTTAAGGGTTTGTGAAGAACATCAAGGGACGTGTAGTAAGATCAACGGTTGAGATTAAGAGAATGAAAATGATCTTACGGCCCCTTAGAAAGTACAGAGGGGTCAAATCGTAACTAATCATGACTGTGCAGATATGGATTCTGACCGCGCCTCTATGTCTTCTGACAGAGCGGATTCGCATTAAATGATGACTTGGTTTGCCGCCCAATTTATTATCTTTTAAGGTTGCAGCATCCTGAGTACGAGGTTACCGAGTATTAAATACTCTTTGAAATAAATGCTGTAACCACGTGCTGCTAGTTCTTCCCTCATCTTACTGTGCTGTATAGATAATAGATGCAGCGCTGTTTGATCCCAGCGCTGTATGCAGATGCATCTTGCAGCACTATACTTGCAGCTTTTTGCAAGCATGCAGATATTCCCCCTGAGCTTCTGTATCTTTCTTTCCTCTTCATAAATTTAGAATTCCTAGCTCATTTCTTAGCATGGAAAACCTCGATTCACTCAAAGGTTTAGTGAATATATCTGCAAGCTGGAAATCTGTATAAACTTTTTCAAGTACAACATCCTTCTTTTCGACGTGATCCCTAATAAAGTGATGTCGTATCTCTATATGCTTAGTTCTTGAGTGGAATACGGGATTAAGTGTAATTGCAATTACACTCGTGTTGTCACAGAGAATTGGTGTCTCCTTCACTTCAATCCCATAATCTCTGAGTTGCTGTTGTATCCAGAGAATCTGCGCACAACAACTTCCTGCTGCAACATATTCTGCTTCTGCTGTAGATGTTGTAATAGATGTTTGCTTCCTGCAGAACCATGAAACAAGTCTATTTCCTAGAAATTGACAAGTTCCACTTGTGCTTTTTCTATCAATTTTGCAGCCTGCATAATCTGAGTCAGAATATCCTTTGAGTTTGAAGCCTCCTTCCTTTGGATACCATAGGCCTACTTCCTGTGTTCCTTTCAGATACTTGATGATCCTTTTTTCCGCTGAAAGGTGTGACTTTTTTGGTGCTGCTTGAAATCTTGCACAGACTCCAACTGCAAACATGATATCTGGCCTGCTTGCTGTGAGATACAACAAGGATCCTATGAGTCGTCTGTACTTTGTGATGTCTACATCTTTGCTATCTTCATCTTTGTTAAGGTTTATGGATGTAGACATGGGAACAGATGTTGCTGACCCTTTTTCCATACCAAACTTCTTGATGAGCTCATTTGTATATTTGACATGGCTGATGAAGGTTCCTGCAGCCAGCTGCTTTACTTGCAGCCCTAGGAAGAAACTTAGTTCTCCCATCATACTCATCTCGAATTTTGATTGCATCAGATTGGAGAACTTCTCACATAGTTCCTTGTTGGAGGATCCAAAGATGATATCATCTACATATATCTGTACAAGAAGTATGTTGTTTCCATCCTGTATCCTGAACAGAGTTTTGTCCACTGTTCCTTTCTTAAACCCTTTTTCCAGAAGATAGACAGATAGGGTGTCATACCAAGCTCTTGGTGCTTGCTTTAGTCCATATAGTGCTTTGTGCAGCCTAAACACCTTCTCTTCTGCTTGATCTTCAAAACCAGGAGGCTGTTCTACATATACTTCCTTTGTAAGAATACCATTAAGAAATGCACTCTTCACATCCATTTGGTATACCTTGAAATTCATGTGAGCTGCATATGCCAGAAAAATCCTTATGGCTTCCAGTCTTACTACTGGAGCAAAAGTCTTATAAAAAACAATTCCTTCTTTCTGGCAATATCCTTTAGCAACTAATCATGCTTTGTTCTTCACAACACGTCCAGTTTCATCTAGCTTGTTCTTGAAGACCCATTTTGTTCCAATGACTCTTTGATGTGTTGGTCTTGCAACCATTTGCCAGACCTGATTCTTTCAAATCTATTCAGCTCTTCTTGCATGGCTTGTACCCAGTTGCTATCTTGTAGGGTTTCTTCAACATTTTGGGCCTCCGTTTGAGATATGAAACATGTAAACATTGCTTCATTAGGGATGGACCTTCTTGTCCTTACTCCTATGGATGGATTTCCAATGATGAGATTTCTAGGATGATCCCTTAACCATGTTCTGTCGGGCTCAAAAGCATGTATCGGTCTAATTTGTTCCTCTTGTTGCTGTAAGATTGGAGGTTCCATAGTTGTAGGATTATCTGCTGTATCCAGAGATGCAGCTTCCTCATCTTTGTCTTCTCCTGTAGGCAGGACTCCTTCAACATATGAGATACCATTTCCTTTCCTTGGAGCTGTATATTCAGTGGGTTCTTCTGGTTTCTCTGTGTCACAATGTGGTTTATCAAACACCACATGGATTGACTCTTCAACCACTAAGCTTCTTTTGTTAAAAACTCTGAAGGCTCTGCTTACAGTAGAGTATCCTAAGAATATTCCCTCGTCTGATTTTGCATCAAAGGTTTTTAGATGCTTCTTTCCATTATTGAGGATATAGCACCTGCATCCGAAGATATGCAGATGTGAGACATTCGGTATATATCCATTCCAGACTTCATACGGGGTTTTGTTAAGATCCTTGTTGATAAGACATCGGTTCTGTGTATAGCATGTAATGTTGGTTGCTTCCGCCCAAAATCTCTTAGGTAACTCTGCTTCTGCTATCATTGTTCTTGTTGTTTCCTTGAGGGTTCTGTTTTTTCTTTCAGCTACACCATTCTGTTGAGGTGTTCTTGCAGCAGAGTATTCATGACGAATATCATTATCAGAGCAGAATTTTTCAATGAATTTGTTTGTGAACTCGGTTCCTCTGTCTGATCTGATCTTCACAATGCTCAGGCTCTTTTCATTTTGAATTTTCTTCATGAAGTCAGGTAGCTTGGTTTGTGTTTCTGATTTCTTGGCAAGGAATATGGTCCACGTGTATCTGGAGTAGTCATCTACTACCACAAGTGAGTACTTCTTCTCACTCACGCTTACTGGTTCTACTGGTCCAAAAAGATCCATATGTAGAAGATCTAGAATCCTGTGTGATGACTTCTGCAACTTGTCCTAGAATGAGCTTTTCACTTGCTTTCCCTTTTGGCACGCTCCACACACATTTTCCTTCTTAAATGCTACATCTGGCAATTCCCTTACAAGTCCTTTTCTTGCTAGCCTGTTGATTGTCTTGAAGTTCAGGTGGCTCAATCTCTTGTGCCATAGCCAGCTTAGCTTTGGTGGACTTTTCACAATAAAACATGTTGGATGGATAGAAGAATTCCAATCTGCGAGATATATGTTTCCTCTTCTTGTTCCCGTAAGCCTGACTTCATTTGATGCATTATCCTTGATCAAGCACTTGTTTAAGTTGAATTCCACTGAGTATCCTTTGTCACAGAACTGACTGATGCTTAGGAGATTGTATCTGAGGCCTTTCACATAGGATATATCTTTGATCTGCACGTTTTCTTTGACTAAGCATCCACTTCCTTTTGTGCTTCCTTTGGAATCATCTCCAAAGATGACTTTTGGTCCTTTGCATTTTTGGATGTCTTTTAGGGCTTCTTTATTGCCTGTCATGTGCCTTGAGCAGCCACTGTCTATGTACCATACATCGCTGCTACAGCCTGGCACTGAACCCTGCAGCAAACTCAGGCAGATTTAGGTATCCATAGCTGTAAGGGTACTTTGGAGTTAGATACTTTGGGGATCCATATTTTCTTAACAGTCACTGTTTTGCTGTAAGATTTGTTGGATCTCTGAATGTATGCAGTTTTGTAGTTAAACTGCTTAAACATTGTGTGTGCAGAGACAAAACATGTGCTACCAACACCCTTACAGTGTGGTCTTCCACCATACTTCCCTTGAGTATATCTCCTACGAGGTTTAAACATATATGTCTTAGTATAGGTGGGAAACATCTTCTTGTGCTGCAACTTTGTGGGTTGCTGCATCTTCTTGCTGCTTACAGCAGATAGTTTCTGCTGCAGCCAGTTCTGAAATGCAGGCTTACTTTTTGCAGTTGAGCATTGGGGTTTCTTTCCCTTGTCCATCAATGCTGATTTGTTCAAGATCTTTTCTGAGTTACCGAGTAATTCACTCTCCATTGAAGTTTCTGCTTGAACAAATTTTATAGCTCTGGATGTACTTGCTGTATTCTAAGAGGGATGAGTGCTGTAACCTATGCCCGATTTTTGAAAAGGACTTCTGCTTTGACTTATGCACTCCCTTGCGTCCTTAGCTGATTTGCTAAAAGTTCTGATCGTGGACTGCAAGTTCTCCTTCTCATTTCCTAGCTTAGTGACCAGCAGACTTAGCCTTGAGACTTTTTCTTATAACTTGCTGCACCTTGAGTTATCAGACTCACATGCAACGAGTTTTTCGGCGATATTAATATTTTCACCTCTGAGGATCTCATTGTCGTTTCTGAGATTTTCATTTTCAACTTTTAGCTCCTCATGAGTTGAGTTAATCTGCTCGAAATCACTCATGATCCTCTTTAGAGAGTGGATCATGTTCAACTCCTCTTTTTCTGGTATGGACAGCGGTTGGGAAGTTACCTCATCTTCATCACTGTCCTCGTAGTCATTTGCCATTAGACATACTAGCGCTTCATCATCAGATGATGAGGTTTCAGTGTCGCTGTCAGAGGATTCTGCGGCCTTCAGTATCTCCTTTGAGATTGCTGTATCCTTGGCTTTCTCCAATTCTCCAATGAGGGCTCGAAGCTTGTGCCTATCCTCTCTTTTCTTTATTCTTCTCTGTTCTCGCTCTCCTTCAGGATATTTGTGCACGGTTGGGTGGGGACAGCTTCTGGCATAATGTTCAGGCTTCCTGCAGTTGTAACACAAATCTAGGTCAGTCGTATTTGAATGGGGAGAGGATATCTGGAGAGGTGGTTGACTCCTTCTGAAGTCATTTTTCTTATTGGAATTGGTGTTGTTGTTCTTCATGAATCTCCTAAATTTTTTTAGAAGAAGGGCCATGCCTTCTTCAACGTCTTCTGCAGCATCCTCTGTTTGCTTGTTGCAGCTTGTAGTTGCAGTATCTTTAGATTCTCTAGCAGTTAGCGCTATTACTTTGGAGCTCATTTCTTCTGTCTTCTTTCTCCGTCTGTTGATATCGTATTCAAAAGCTTTGAGGTTGGAATAGATCAAATGTACTCATGGATTTCAAATCCATAGACACTCTCATGGCAGTAATCTTGATATCCCATTCGGCGGGTAGGGCTCTAAGCACTTTCATGTTCTTCTCCTTCTGAGTGTAGTGCTTACCCAGAGCTTCTAGTTCATTCACAATGGATGTGAATCTTAAGTCTAGTTGCTCAAGAGTTTCTTCACTCTTCATCTCGAAGAGCTCAAAGAGTTGGGTGGCGTTGGAGATCTTATTGTCTTTTGTGAGCTCTGTTCCTTCACATATTTGTTCCAATTTTTCCCAAATTTCCTTGGACGTTCTACAAGTTTTGACTTTGCTAAATGTGCCTTTATCCAAGGTGATGAATAGAGCGTTCTTGGCCACGTTGTCTAAGTTGGCTCTCTTCCTATCTTCATTGGTCCATTCTTGTCTTGGTTTGACTAAGAAGTTGGGTGGTGGCGGTGCTCCTTCTTCTGTTTCTCTACCGAACATGGGATTCAACTTCATGGGGGTGATCGGTCCTTCGATGAGGACTGTCCACATCTCATCATTCATAGTCGAAAGGTGTGCCTGCATTCTTATCTTCCAATCGTCATATTCCTCTACGGAAAATATGGGTAGCTTATGATTGGAGGAATCCATGATATGCTAAAAGAATGAGATTTTAGAATGCAGAGAAAAACAGCGAGACAAAGGTAGATCTGGGTTGGCAACCAAACAAGTTGGCTTTTATCCCAACCTGCTCTGATACCACTTGTTGGGTCCCAAGCGGTGTCCGAGGTTCAGAGGGGGGGTGAATGAACCTTGGTCGATTTTTGAAAACCTTTTCAAAATAAACTGTTCAGCAAGTTATGAAAACTTGCAGCACCAGTCAGTTACAGCTTACAACACTAGAAGGCTGTGCTGCTTACAGTAACTTAGAGTTTTAAGCGCAACGGAAAGATAAACTTCTTTTTGACAAAAGGTTGGCTGGTTTTCTCAAATATGCTCCTTTCAATATGTTTTATGCATATGACAGATAGAGATATAAATGATAAAACACAGATAGGAAAACAAGAAAACACATATGGCTTATAGTGGTTCGAAGGTGGTGTAAGCCTTCTACGTCCACTCTACTGCTACCTCGAGCAGGAACTTTGTCAAGCAAGATTGAATTACAGGACTCTTCCTCACAACCTATCAACTTTACAAAGTAAACGCCAACTAGAGTCCAGAGATCACACAACACTGCAAACTCTAAAGGCCCACCAACTAGAATCCAGAGATCACACAACACTGCAAATTCTAAAGGCTAACCCATACAGGATTTCACACTCCCACACAGGGAAGCTGCCTAGAACCTAGACAACTATACAAACAACAATGATTTCTCCTATCAACTGTTCGACACCAAAACAACCTACGCACACAGGCAACAAGGTTGAAAGTATATGTTTGTTCTTCAACTGGTGCGATGAAGTGAGCTTCTGACTCCTCCAAAGGATCTTTTCTGCTTTAAGTGTGCTCCACTTCTTTGAGGTTGAGTGACTGAGACTGAGTATGTAGCTTGAATGCTTGAGAACTTTTATGAGAAATCTTTCGGTTCAGTTGTTCTCAATTTTTCAGTTGTTGTCTCACTCTATAATGTTATAGAATAGTTGCTCAGTGATTCAGTTCTTCAGTAGTTGTTCAGTTCAGCTCATCCTCTATTTATATTTTGTAAGGAAAATATCCGTTGAAGGAGATATCTTCCATTTTGAATTTTTAGATTTTTTGATCAAAGACATGGCTCGCATTTAATGCGACTTGACATCTCCTTTTGGAGCAATTAATACGGTGGCTGCAACTCACAGCTATTTACAGGCGCATCAGTCCACGTGGCATCTTGGTATTGGCTCCATGTCTGCAACTTTGATCTTTTCTCGAATGGCTCTTTTCCTTGTACTGCATTTATCTTCCCTCGGATTTCAGGATACACATTCTTTTTGTCATCAGCGCTGTTGAGTGTTAAAGCTGTAAGCTCCGCGCTGTATCCTTGGTCTATTTGCAGCATTCCTGTAACTTTTTCTTGCAGCGATGCTGCATGTCGTTCCTTCATGCTTTGCTGTAATTGTCTTCTTGCAGCAGCATCTTTCTATCTTTCTAATACAGCATGGTATGCATGTGTACCTTCCATCTTTTAGCTTTTATAACAAGACTCAAACCTAGTCTATGTTTTTCACTTAAACATCGTGAAAAATGGAGTACTCAAACTTCCTATTACATTCTTGGTTTGTCTCATCAAAATCTAAACACTGAAGACTCAACAATATGCTTATGATGTGCACAACAAGATAGATATAACAAGATAAGTGCAGTGCAGTAAGTAAATCAAAACAATAAACACTTATGGCTTATAGTGGTTCTAAGGAGGTATAAGCCTTCTACGTCCACTTTACTCCTTCACAAGAAGGAACTTCGTTAGGTCAGTTTGAATTACAAGTCTCGATTTACAAACTTCTTCCTAACAAGTTACGCCTACTAGAATCCCAAATTCTAATTCTAGGCCACAACCCACAAAGGGTACAATCCCACAAAGGACAAGTAGCCTACTTCTACACTACACACTTAGTAAGGATATTATCCTCTCAACTAAGTACACCTAAAACAACCTAGCGCACACAGCACAAATGGTTAAAAGATAAAAAGGTTTTCTTCAACTGGTGCAAACTTGAATCAGCCTTGAACATGAAAGCTCCATTGCTAATGATAGATTGATTCTTGAAGGTTGAGTGGCTGAACTTGGGTAAGCTTTAATAGCTTTGGAGAATACCTGAATTTCCACTCGAGTAAGCTCAACAATGTCTTCAGTCAGCCACACCTTCTATTTATAGATCTTGAAGATATCCATTGGAGGAAATTATCCATTGAAGGGAGATACTCTCCATTTTGAATTCAAGCTTTTGATCTCTAAGATCTTTTCTGTGGCTGCATTAAATGCTTCTGAGTTGCTTCTGACATGTGCATTTAATACGCCTACAATTTGCTTCTGTTCTCTCTGACATTTCTGCTGACTTGTCAAATCGGTATGGGTCCACAGCTGAAGTCCATGCAACGGTTACTTGTCAGTTAGCATTGTTCTTCCTCATACTGCATGATCTTCTTCATGCTGCTTTCAACTTGTTGCTATATTTAGCTTGCTGTATTCTGCTTGCTGTTAATTGCTGATAGCTCCCTGCTTCCAGCTTTCTTCTTCCTTCTATGCAGCATTCTGTTTTCCTCTGTACAGCTTTCTGCTTGCAGCTTCCTGCCTGCTCTTATGCAGATTCTTTGTTCAACTTACTGTTTCCTACAACTTGCTGACTCTTAGAAGTTGTTATTCTTTATCTTCTAAGGTTAGTTTTCCTTGACACTTGGAAAACTATTACATGATCTTTTATCTTAAGATCATGTCAATCAGTATGGAAACTTAGGTACTGACATCCCTAAGCAAACTATTTTTATCTCATCAATATAACTACTGAAATATTCCAACAACTTCTAAACCCTAATCTTTATATTTCTGTTAACGAATGCATGAATGACTATAGATGAACGTACGATATGATCATATGCTCATGAAATGAACTCTATTCGTTATGTTATGTGAATCTATGTGCTTTAGGATACGTACTGTGGATTATATAAATATACATGCATGTCATAACTATGCTATGAAGGGATTACTGTCCAATAATATGCTACGAAGCTATGAAGGGACTACTGTCCAATAATATGCTACAAAGGGACTACTGTCCAAAAATATGCTACAAAGGGACTACGGTCCAAAAATATGCTACATGTCATTATGTTATGTGCTATGCATTCTATGTGTTGTGTCTAATTGCCGAACTCATATATGTTTGATTTGTTTAATTGTTAAATAAATATTACAACTTGGAAATTATCCCTACGAGTGTATTCAACGCACTCACCCCCATGTGTATTCACATTACAGGAAGTGACGAGTATCATGTTGTGTAGAGAGGATGGTGCTATATCAATATTTCTCTTTTTGCTTGTAAAACTTAACGTTTAAACAATATTTTAATATTTCACGTTTGTAAAGTTATACTGTACTTCTTCTATGTTATGGATCCTGATGTATTTCCGCTGCTATGTTTTCTCCCGACTCTATGCTGAAGATTTTTAAACATGTAAAATTGTATCTTAAAACTATTCCGATTCTTCTGCTTTAATTGTTGTTTCAAATCATTACACATTTATATTATGATGTCGCTTTTTAAAATGTACGTCTCTTTCTCTTTCTTCTTGTACGCCCACAAGAAAAATCTGATATTTTAAGTACGAAAACGAGGCATGACAATAATTATACGGCACCACTTTGTTTGGAAGTAGAACATTTACTGTTTTCATCAATATTTATTGGTATTTTGAATCGTGAATATGTTGTTCTTCCTCATGGCATCAATGTGGCTGCTACTCTAGATGTGGTAGTCGCTATAGCTATTTGATTTTTGTATTTAAGATGGGTTAACAACTCATGATATAAAAAGGTCTTACCATTGAGAATATGGAATTGTATGAACGTATATTTTTTCAAAAATCAACAGATTCTTCCGATTGAGAAGTGTATAGTTTGTATAATTTCTCTGGAACTTCTGAAGCTGCAAGTTTAACTTTTCCATTATCACAACAAAACGTGGGAGACTCATACTCAAATCTTGTTGCTCCACAATGATGCAACTTGGCATTTGTTTTTAGTTTATGTTCCCCTGACATTAAAATTCATAATAAGGTAAG
The DNA here is from genome assembly GCA_954870855.1 of Scutellaria minor. Lineage (NCBI taxonomy): Eukaryota > Viridiplantae > Streptophyta > Magnoliopsida > Lamiales > Lamiaceae > Scutellaria > Scutellaria minor. The sequence continues at coordinate 12,209,363 of OX940729.1, forward strand.
TATATTAATATATAATTTTCAATTTTATATGAAAAATGTACTTCAATAGAAAGTTTAAAGAATATTAAAACAATATACCATCAGAGTTACTTAGATTCACTTGAACCTATAAATTACATGTTGCTTGTCTCTTTTCACGATTCTGTAAAACATGTTCTACATAGTTTTTTTCTTAGCATCATTAAGATTTGCATATCTTCTCTTTTATCCAACAAGTTTCCTTTGACGCCATATATATTTGGCATCGACTGTTCAAACATACAATCATTAAAAAAAAAAATTAATCCAAGAAGGTTAAATAATAATAAATGAAGATAAAATAAAAATATAAACAAATTTAATTCTAACAAAGAATGATTAGATCTTACGAATGTCACCAATTTTAGGATCGGTATCAATTCCACTTGTCTCAGACATTGCCACTTTTCTTTGACTATATTTAAAAAAAAGAAGTTACTAAAAAAATTTAGAAATAAGTTTTCATTATGTTTATAAATCTTTTTTTTGAATTTGTCATCGTACTATAAATTAAAATTATTGGATTTAGTTGGAGATTTTAAGATTTGATAAATCTATTTGTACAATTAATTAAGTTCGTAAAAATTATTATTTTCACAAATAAACATATTACCAACATAATTAAAATTACTTAACTACTTAAAATCGGGTAATTAATACTATATTATTTTTTTACTGTAGCGCCCAGGACAAAACGAAGCTTAATTGGATAATTAAATAATTAAACCCGTAATTGAAATAATTCTATGTGTGTTAATTTTGGGTGTTTAATTTTGTTTATGTGCGTTACAGATATGTGTTTGATGCCGGTTTAGAAGAATGTAATTTTTAGACGTGGAACCTAGAAGATTTTTATATAATCGGAAGCATAACGGAAAAATGAGAAAATAGAAACGAACTAGAGGTCAATCGGAGCTTCGAAGCTCGAGTAGTGAAGAAAATAGTGGAACGAAGAATACGACGTATACGAGACGTATGCGAAGAGTAGAATACGAGATATTTAACATGAATAGTGGTCTTTTTTGGAGGTGTATATATAGGACGTTTTTAAGTTGAAAAATCACACGAGCTCATAATCGAAAAACACGTAAGTTTCTCTCCTTCTTCTTTTTCTTTTTCCGACGGCCGCCGCCGCCGCCGGTGGCCGGAAAAGTCAACTGTCTCAGAATTTAACAGTTTTCACATAGGTTGTAGCTCTCGTCGAGGCGAGTCTAGTGACGGTCTTATTTTTCCATTCCAGCGGTCGGATCACCGGCAAATCACCGGTCATCCGCTGGAAAAACCTTATTTTGAGTCCATCACCTTTTCTCTCTCCTCATTTCTTGTTTTCTCTCTTTCGTCTTCCTTGTCGGGGTGGTAGATAACCATTCCGGGATGTTTGACCATGGGTTGGAGGAGGTGGAGCCGCCGGAGGGGCGGTGTGGCCGGAGTTGGGTTTGTGTCGTTTTGGGGTGGAAAAGCTTGGGATTGGTGTGTGTGTTGTGTGTGTGTTGTTCTTGCTTGGGTTGTTGTGTTGTGTGTTGTTGGAGGTTGCCGGTTATGGTGGTAGAGGTGTTGCCGGCGATGGGAGTCGCCGGTCGAAGCTAGAGGAAGAAGATGGTGAAGGCGGCGCTGCTGTATGGGCTGCTGCGTGTAGGACCGTGTGCTGGGGCACGACCGTGCTCTGGGGCACGATCGTGCGCTAGGAGTGAGCGACCGTGCGCGGCCACTGGAAGGTGGCGCACGGTCAAGTGTTGTTGGGGCACGGTCGTGGACAGTTTTGCACGACCGTGCGAGGGGTTTTGTGTGTGGGGTTTTATCGGGTTTTGCCGGGTGCGTCGTGGGCGCACCGGCGAGTGTTTCGCTGGTCAGTTCGAGTCGTTTGTTTTCGTTGCTTTGTCGGGAATAGGGGTTCTCAGTCGAGTCAACCCTTTTTACCAAGTTTACCTTCCATACTTGTCTCGATATCCTTAATCTTCGAGTCTTCCTTATCCGTTCCGTCTTCTCGATCGTTCTTTTCTTTATTTATATCCATCTTTTAATCTTTTGAGGATCTAAGATATCACGGTACTTTTTGAAGGCTATCGGTTGGATCGTACGCATTAGGCTGGACTCTTTATCTTGTCATAACACGTGATAACCTCTTATCGAGGTGGGGGTATTTTCTAATTCTTAATCTGTTTACTGCTTTCCCTATTTTGATGCTCGTTTAAGAAATGCTAAATGCTATGAATTATAAGTGTTGTGTCATATTTATACTGTGCATGGGCTGCGGTCCATCTCTGATCATGCATTCGTCCTCACCCTTTTCTACTACTCTTGAGGGTTTGGTGGTCCTGAAAATGCACCAACGGTAATGAGACCGTTTCTATAGGATAAGATGGGGAACACCCGCACCTATTCGTCCCTTACCATTTCTAATGCCTGCTGTGAATTTTACGTGCTGTGACAACGTGCCTCTTTGTTGTGAACTTTTGATTTACTATATACACATCTTTGTCGAATGTTATAAGATGCAGAGTTTATCTCCACCAGTGTATTCCATGCACTGACCCCTTAATCTGTACTCACACTACAGGAGATGACGAACCATAGAGCAGTAGAGAGAGAGATGGTGCCACTTTTGGGATTTTCATAAAATGTATTTTACAAAGTTTCAAGAAACAATGATCTATATCTTTGACATGTTTATATAATTTCTGTAATCTCTGATGACGATGGATCCTGTTGATGTTTATCCGCTGTGTTGATATTTTGAGAATCGGCTGTGTCCGATGTTTTGTATGATATGGAATCGGCTGTGTCCGATATGTTATGAGAAAGATTCTGATGTCTTCTATCTTCTTCTTCTAATCATCCCTTGTCTCCTTCTTCTTTTGCACGCCTCTGTTCTTAATTAAAACTCTGATATATTTGTATGGAATAAACCGGGGCGTGACATTTACTGCCATAGAAAAAAAGCATGATATGTTTATGACCTGTCGATTCAGGACAAAGTTCATGCATATCTAAGTTATAGTATAGCCAAAATTGAAAATTTTCAACTTTACACCATAGAGAAATTGGGAGTTTGGTCAAAATAATTTGAAGCTGTGATCTTTTCAAGTGTTTTACTTAGAAATTTATCATGATTAAGCTGCGCCCTGACGATAATACTTAATTTTGAGTATTTTTAATATCTAAACTTTTTCTTTATTATATATATTATTCATATATAATACAAGTCACATACCAAAACAAATTGGAAATCTTACTTTCCTTGAGAAATTATATATTTATCGAAACAAATTGACAGGTATGTCCAATTAAAGTTTTTACATTAATTCTTAATTTAGTGAGTATGATTCTTAAATTGTTAAGTTCGTATTTTGAATGTACCACTTTGTACTCATTTTTTTGCCTTTGGTACACCTTGTATCCAAGATCTTTTTTCCTTTGGAATAAAACTTTTTTTTGCCCAAAAAAAAAGTTTTAGTCTCATTTGAATTTTTGTGCTATTTATGTGTGTTTGCAGTGAGCTTATCATTATATTTTTCTTGGTTTGGAGTTCTACATCAGTAGTTTGAGTTTTCAACATAAAAATTATAATCATTAAAATATTGAAATACTATATTATACAGAAAAAGATTTATACAACTTTCACTACTTGGTTACTAATTTTCTTATTGCTTTTGTTTTTAAACGAATTAATTCAAAGAAAAAAATTGGCAGTCGATTCATTTTTATGCGTAAATATATTAGTATGTTTAGTAATACGATCAGCTAAACCCTATTTGGCCACTCCAGGAGCAATCATTCATAGCCATTATGGGAAAATCCTGTACGAGGGGATACTTTAATTACATTTACAAAGATTATAATATTGATAAAAAATAATCAAGGAATAATGATAGATTTCATCATTTATTGACTATGCAGCAATATTCGTTTAGTAAAAAAAAATGAAAAAAACTAATTAGAACCCCCAATATATGAAAATTAAGGAAAAACAGAATCCAACAAAAGGTCATGCAAGAAAAAACTAATGAAAATACACAATCCTCATGAATTTCACACTGATCACAAAAAACATAAAATAAATTTGAAGACAAACCACTATCACCAATGATGAAAACCTTGATGAGGTAATCGTAATATGATCGTGTTCTTGTCAATGGTACGTGTTATGTTGTTGTATAAGTAATACAAGTATGTCATATATATACACATATGTATATAATGTGTTCGTATTAAATTTGTAGCGCCTAGGATAAAAACAAAGCATAATTGATTAATTAAATAATTAAACCCTTAATCATTTTATTTTATTATGTGCGTTAACCCTTGATTGTTTAATTTAATTATATGCGTTTCAGAAAAATGATAAATGCATGTTTAATTAAATGAAGGTATAATTTAATCGAGAAACATAGACTATAATTTTATCATAAGATGCGTATTTGAAAAACGAGAAGATAGAAACAAATTTGAGGTCAATCGGAGACTTGTAGCTCAAATGACGATGAAAACGGTGAATACGAAGAATACGACGTATACGAAGGATCAAAAAATAAAGATATTTTGATGAATAGTAAAATCAAGATATTTTGGTGAATAGTAAATCCAAGATATTTCGATGAATAGTGAAAGTAAGATATTTCGGTGAATAGTGAAAGTAAAATATTTCGATGAATAGTAAGATTTTTCGAAAGAGTATATATAACGCGAAATGAGTTGTAAAAATCATTTTTTTCGAACGAGGAAAAAATCGAGAAAACATAAGGATCTCTCTTCTCTCTCTCCTCTTTTTTTGGTCGCCGGCGCCGAGAAACGACAAAATATCGCCGGAAAAACCCTAACCCCTTTTTCCTTCTACCCTTTCTCTCTCCTCTGTTTTCTCTCTTTCTCTCTCTCCTCCTTCGCCGGAATAGTGGCTGACCTTCCCGGGATGTGGGGCTGTCGGCTGGGGGTGGTGGCGTCGTCGTGGGCGGCGGCTCCGGGGCTGGAAATGGTGGTGGAAAGTGGTGGTGCATGGTGTATGTGTGTGTATGCATGTGTGTGTGTTGCTGTTTGGGGCTGTTGTGGGCGGTACTGTTCACGCCACCGGTGGGTGGTGGCCGGAGGTGGTGGTGGCCGGCGCTGGTGGCGCCGGCAAGTCGGGAGGGGGCGGCACTGGGCAGCGCCGCCACTGTTGGGAGTTTCTGTCATGCCCCGTTCTCTTTTCTTAAAAATATCAGAGTTTTTCATTTTGGGCGTGAAGAAAGAAGGAGAAAGAGACATGCATGATAAAAATAGAAGGAGGTGGTAAGAGACATTTTTCATAAACAGAAAAAAGGAGTATGAGACAGTTTTCAGAAGAATTAAGTAGGAGACAACAGAAGAAAAAAAAGTAGGAGACGATAGAAGAAATAAGTTGGAGATGACAAAATCATTCACTTATCCACAATCGGATTCAACCGATTAATATATCATAGCAGTGGAAAATATCATCAGGATCTAACATCCGAAACATATCCAAAATTATCTGTTACAAAACGTGAAATAATTAAATCATTGTTTGAAAATGTTTGTGGGTCAACATCCTAAAAACTCAAGTCCAAATATGGCACCTCCTCTCTCCCTCTAGGGTTTATCATGCTCATCTTCTCCTGTAACGTGAATTACAGAATAGAGGGTGAGTGTGTGGAATACACTCGTGGGGATGAAATCCGCCTCTTATAATAATCAACAGATATAAAATATAGGAAAAGTAACATTCAGTCACGTTGTCACAACACATAAAATGCAAGACACGTATCTTGTAACCCATCCATGGGGTGCGAGAATTTCCCGTCTTATCCCCTAAAACGGTCTCAATACCGCTAGCGCATTTATAGGACCGCCAGACCTTTCATGTGGTAGAAGAGGTAAGAGCCAGTTTTTTTATGGTCCATAAGACCCTCCGAACATGCAATGTGAACCGAAGTCCTTTCACAGTATATCATGAACACATATACATGACATATATTCACAGTATTTAGTATTCCTCAATCATGCATATTAATAAGAAAAACAGTAAACAGATAAGGAGATATAAATTACCCCCACCTTGTTCAGTGGTTACCGCGTGAGTAGCAAGTATCAAAGATCAAGTATCTCAAAGCTCAATCCAACTAATAGCCCACATAAGTTACGGTGTTTCTTAGATCCTTAATAAGTATAATTAAAGCTATAAATGATTCCGGAGAAAGATCGATCGTTAAAGACGCGACGGATCGGGAGATCTAAAGATTAAGGTTCAAGTAACGAGAATGGATGTTCAGTTTATATGGCTGAGATGAAAGAGGATGAAATTTGGGTCACAATGGAAAAAGAATGAGCTCAATCGGAGTTGAAACGAGCTCGAACGGAGCATTTTAAGATTAGGGGTATTTTGGTAATTTGGTCAAAGGGTTGACTTTGACCTAGACCCACGACCCCCGGTCAACGATATCTCATCGGCGATGACTCGATGATAACGTATGATGGAGAAAATAGGATTCGGATCGAAAACACGACATCGCGTGCGCACCCGTCACTCGACGGGACGTGCGCGCGTGTTTTTCGACAGTTGTCGAGTTTTCTTAGCAGCATCGGCAACGTGTCTCGGCAGCTGCCGAGTTTTCTCGGTAGCGTGTCTCGACAGCTCGGCAGCGTCTCGGCAGTTGCTGCATTGTCTCGGCAGCTCGATGCCCAGCGCGCCCAGGTCACCCGGCGTCGGCCCTGCTCGCCAGCTGCTCTTCCCGGTGCCACTCGCTGCGGCGGCGCCTTCCATCGCCACCGACATCATGTCCGCCGGAAAGCTTGCACCGCCAGCTACCACCTCCGGCCATCCCTAGCCGGATTCTGGCATGGTCAGCGCCGGAAAACATCCCCAAAACCCTTCATCCTCACACTCCCTATCTACCTTTCCCTCACTACCCAGCTCCGGCCGGCGACTTTCAGTCACCGGCGACCCTTCCTAGACCCCCGACCGGCGACCTCCCGTCATCGGCGACCTTCCAAATCCAGCCCAAACCCCCAGCAACATACATATACACCCATGCATATATACACACACATATATAAACACACACACACATACCAACCGCCTTGGCTGGCGGCCACCTGCCACCGGCCACCACCTCTGAGCATCGCCGACGCATCACCAGCGCCGGCTAATGGTTCCCACACGGCGGCGCCCACAACAACAACACACTCACACACACTACACACACATGCACGATTACACACACACACACTACACACACATGTATGATTACACACACACACACATCCTGTTCAGCTCCGGCGCCGCCATCCACGGCGGCGCCGGCCCTCTAGCAACACACCCTCACCCTAGGAGGACCTCCGGCGACTGCTCCGGCGAGAGGAGAAAGAGAGAGAGAGAAAACAGAAGAGAGAGAAAGGGTGACACAAAACTAGGGTTTAGGGTTTGGAGATCATTTTTCGCCGTTTTTTGGTGAACGAGAAATCGGAATTGAATTCCGAGACCTATCCTAGATTCGTCTCGTTGAGACCTATATCGTGTGCGAAAATCAGCCGAAACCGATAATGTTGAAAAATTCTGACCACCGGCGGCGATGCCCGAAGGCAGAAAATCGGGAAGAGAGAGAGAGGAGAGAGAGACTTACAAGTTTTTGTCATTTTCGGCTCATGTAGAAAAACGGTGATTTTTGAATCGAAAATGCCCCTATTTATAGATTTTTCAAAAACACTATTCATCGAAAATATCCTAGTTACTATTCACGGTTGAAAAGTCTTCATCACTATTCACCGAAAAAATCTTCGTTATTCTTCACCGTAAATATCTTCTGGTTTTCCGAAACTTCGTGTTTTGCCCTTTTTGTCACCGTTTGAGCTACGGGTCCTCGATTGACCCCTAGTTCGTTTCTATCTTCTCGTTTTTCCATTACGCATCTAATGGTATAAAAATATTCTATGTTCCATGTCCAAGAAAATTATCCGTCTAAATCATGCATTAAACATGTATCTGAAACGCACGTAATTAAATTAAATAGTTAAAATATACGCACATAATTATTAAATCATGGGTTTAAATATTTAATTAATTAATTATGTTTCATTTTTGGTTCAGAGTGCTATAGTTTCTGGTGCGCGCGCGTGCGCTGGGCGGGCGACGGGAGCCGCGTGCGCGTGGGGAACGGGTGACGGGTAGGCGCGCGCGCGTGAGCGAGCGATGGGTGCGCTGCGCGTGCGGTGCTGGGTCTGTTTGCAGGCTATTTTCATGCCATCGTGTGTGTGTGTCCGTTGAGTCGCTGGCGGCATGATGTCGTCGGCCGGGAGTCGGGGGTTCCGGTCAAAATCAACCCTTTTTTTAAAAATTATGAAAACGCCCCTATATCTTAAAACGCTCCGTTTGAGCTCGTTTCAACTCCGATTAAGCCCGCTCTTTTTCCGTTGCAACCTTGATCTTTCCCTCTTCATCTTCTGATCATTTTTTTTAACCTTCCACACTCATTACTTCATCCTTGATCTTTAGATCTTTCGTTCCGTCTTGTTTTTTCCTTATCGTTTCTTCTTCGAGAAAGTTTATATCTTTATATATACGTAATTAACGTATTAAAGATCTAAGAAATCTCATTACTTGTGTAGGCTATCAATTGGATCATACGCTTTAGTCTTGTTACTCTGACAACTCACGTGGTTACCACCGAACAAGGTGTGGGTAATTTCTAAATCTCTATGTGTTTATTGTTTTCCATATTTGATATATGAATTGTTGAACCTTATGTACCGTGAATGCTGTGTGCATATAAATTGTTGAACCTTATGTGTCATGAGTGCTGTGTGCATGTTATTATATCTTGATGGACAAGGTGGTCCGTAAATACAGCGATAGCTAGGAATGGACAGGGTGGTCCGTAAATACACCGTTAGGGATGGACAGGGTGGTTCGTAAATACACCGATAGCTAGGGATGGATAGGGTGGTCCGTAAATACATCGATAGCTAGGGATGGATAGGGTGGTCCGTAAATACTTTGTAAATACACCGATAGTTAGAGATGGGCTGAGTCGTCCGTTAAGAAAATGATTTACGTGTTGTGCCATATATGTGATGTGTCTAATTGTCGAATGTATATATGTTTGATTGTGTAACTGTTTAATAATTATTCGAACATGGAAGTTATCCCCACGAGTGTATTTAATGCACTCACCCCCATCTGTAATCGCATTACAGGAGTTGATGAGAATCAAGACGTATAGAGAGGATGGTGTCGTATCAAGAATTTTCCCTTTTGCTTTCTAAAACTTATGTTGAAACAAACTTTTATTTAATTTCACGTTTTGTAAAAAGTACATCGTCCTTTTCTAATGACGGATCCTGTAAAAGTATATTTCCGCTGCATAAGGTTTCAAACCCTTTTAATCGGTTATATCCGATGTTTCACATATGTACAACTTCTTATCATTTTCTATCTCCTTCTGTTTTATATAATACACGTCTTTTCCCCTTCTTTCTTCACGCCCACAAAGAAAACTCTGATATTTAAAGAACGGAAAATGGGGTGTGACAAAATTAGAATCCTAATAAACTTCTAATGCAATTAGATATAAAGAGTTTCCATTCATTAGGACTCTAAATTAAAGTCCTAATGAAATTCTAATTAAATTTGATATGGAGAATTTTTTAATTAGGACTTTAATTTACTAAGCATTAGTTAGGATTTTAAATTAGAGTTATAATAAATTAGCTTCATAATTAAGTCAAAATTTTATTAATAGAAGTTTTGAATACAACTCCATTATTTGTCTCCACCATCCAATTTAAAAAAAAACGATCTCCTTAAAAAAATGAACATTTTATTTACAACCTACAAAATCCATTCATACAATTACTCTCTAAAATAATCATACAACCTACAAAAAGAACTCATCTACTTTATTGATTTTTCTTTCCTTTGATTATTGCTCAATCTCACTCACTCTTTTAAAATATTTTTTATTCGATTTTCTCTTCGGTGACACTCTAATTGATACACTCATGTAAATAGCTGAAAAGAAATGTCTTCTTATACATCATTTTACTTGGTTTGATTATAAATGGCAACATTAAGATTAGACAAATATATATACTTTCTGAATATCATAAAAAAGGTCTTAATATTAATCATGTGATCAATTATAACCAACATAGAAAACAATCACCACTGTTGTTGTCACGCGTGAATACTATTATTTTAAATAAATAAATAAAAATCAATTTCAACCTAATTGTTTATATGAAATATAAAAGAGATAAATTTTTTAATATCATTTTCGGTAACCGATAATAATTCCCTATTTCTTCGATTTCATATATAAACTAAATCTTTTTTTCTTTTAATAACCTTCATATTAAATCAAATTAAATTAAATTTGTCATTGAATTTTAAAGAATTGGATGTATATTAATTTTTGTATAAATTGATATTATTCAAAAATATGCTTATAATATATCATTGAAAAGCTCTTAAATATATATTAATATAAGACTAATTTTAGTTTAAGATTCAAAATGTTCAAGATTACAAAAGAAAAATAATCAAAACATGTAATTTTTTTAAGAAGAGTTTGAAATATAAAGGACTCTTGTTTTTTATAATCAAATAGAAAAATAAAATAAATATTAAATTACATTACTATCCCTAATAAAGAGTTTTCTTTCATTAGGACTCTAATTTAATTTGATTTGATTTAATTATGTAGGAGAGTTAAATTTGGCATTATGAAAAATGGACGAAACATTCATACTTATATATTGTAATATATATATATATATTATAGGTTTTTTTTAATAATTTTTTTATTCATAGCATGTTTAACTTGAAACTCGGTGGAATTAGAGTTTATTAGTTAATTAACAATATATAGGTCTTTTAAAATGAAGTTAATCTTTAAAACTATGAGTTAAAGTTGAGATATTTATTTGTAGGGGTTTCAAATTGGAGTGATCATCTTCAACGAAGGCATCCAAAATATCGAAAAGAAGTTCACAAGAAACAAGACCTATTTGATAAAGAATGCAATGGTAAAAAACATCAATACAAACTATGCATCAGCACATCCTTAAAAGGAATTGGTCTTAAAAAATTCACCAATGTGGAGGATGTGGTGAACACCATTGACGATAACAACAATATCAATGACTAAGTGGATTACAAAGACTTACGTAGTAAACATGAGGACCGCAAATCACTTGGTACATACAATTATTATTATTATTTCTGCACTATGACTTATAAAAAAATTCCATTAATTTAAAATTATATTTTGCAGATATTTGGGTACAATGATTTATAAAAAAATTCCATTAAATTGAAATTATATCTTGCAGATATGTGTGGAATACTGATAAGGGTCAAGGAAAGCATAAACATTACCAATTCAAAAGGAGAATCAAAATCTGTAAGGGAAATTACGATCACAAATGAAGAGTAAGTAATTTATGTTATATAAAATACAATGGAAAAAATATAATTACCAAAGTTGTGACCATAGAATCAAGAAGCTATTACTTGAACTAACGAGTCAATATCTAATTGGCCTTCAAAAAGATTGTGCTCCACATTTGGGTTGGACATGGATATCAAGTACTCGCCTTTATAGTATGGAAAAGACTCACTTGGGAAGGGAACACTAAGGCTACTATTCTTGTTTATCTTTTTTTTTTCTTCATTTTTAATAATTATCTTGGCCTTGGAGAGTTCATTAAGAAACCTTTTTTTTTCATTAGAAAATAATAATAATAATATACAGTAATTTATAAAATATCAACATGTAGAATATTTTCTTTTCATGACATAATAATTTAATAGTAAGGATCTGAAAGAAGTTGAAATTGTATGTCAAAGTATCAGAATCCAGTAGTCAGGTTTCACATTTACTTTATTTTATTTTGATGCTCAGAGTTATGTTTTTTTTAAGTAATTGTTTATTTATATTTTATTAATTTGCTTCTAAAATGAAGAAAGATATCATTTCTTTAAGAAAGAGAACCAAAAGCTGGCAAGTGCTACTCCTATCTGATTTATGTTTTTAATTTGCAGACACCATTCTATAGAAGTTTCTCTTTGGGAAGACATAACACTGAATGAAGGAAGAGAATTGCAACAAATTATTGATAAAAAAACCAGTGATTATTATCACAAAGGTCACAACAAAAGAATTCAAAGGTAAAAATAAAAACACAACTATAAAGTTTGAAAAGAATATACATGCAATTCACATATATAGTGTTCTGAAATAAATCTTGATTTTATTATTACAAATTTGGCTTAGGTGAGATCCAGCTGCAAACTACATCAATTTCAATTGTATAAATAAGCCTAAGGTCGACGTCTGAAGAACTTGCAAAACTCAATAAATTGTATGACAAAAAAATTAATTTATGAGTTCAACTATAAAATCTTAATAAACGAACAATAACAAAATAAAATATTTACATAGGTCATATACCATTCGTGATCCACTAGAAATATGCAAACAAAGAATGACACAAAGAATGAGAGTAGGAAGAGAAGTAACTCTTGAAGATCTCATTATGAGAAAAAATAATTTGTCGAAGGTACGCTAAATTTGAAACATATATATACGCATAATATTAATTGAAAATTAAATAAGAGTAAGTAAAAATGATAGAAAAATATGGGATTTAGGTGTCTCAATTTAAGGAGGCTTTAGTTAGTGGTCTTTCATTTTCAATCCACTACTGCTCTGCGGAACTTGATTATCAATCTTGTCCCTTCGATTTTCATCGCCTCTGTTTTTCTTTTCTTTTCTTTTTTTAATATTAATATTTACAAAAAAGTTTTCTCACTATAGATTTTGTGATCTCTATATTGATGGGTTCGTAATTTCTTATCTGTAATTATTAAGTCTCTATTATTTAAATTAATTACATCATTATAATAAGTCGGTGGATATAACAATCAAATACAACTTGATTAGGCATTTTGGTCTGCATAAATTTCTCTCTTTCCAGCTCATGACTAGCTGTAGCACAACTAGAGCCTCTAGGTCTTCTTCCGATCGAGCCCTGGTCTATGTCACAAAATATATTGTCTTTATTGTCTGATCAATTTAATAAGTTTTATCAATATCTCTTACAAATGCAAGATGCATATTATGATTTCAGTGGAATTGTGTATAAGATGGAGAACGAAACAAAGATATAGTATAATGCGTGAAAAAAATGCACATCATCAACACCTAAACATCACTACAAGAAAAATGTTGAACAACCCATCAAAGACAACCATTTTTATGAATTTGTGTTATCTTTCTGAAATTAACAACCTTTTTTCCGAAAAGTGTTATCTTTATACAATGGGTTGCGCTGAAAGACAACACAAATAATGAGAAAGACAACGCTTTTTACATAGGGTTGTTTTAAGTCCATTTTTTCTGTGAAAGACAACCCTTTTGTGTAACGCTTTTTTCATGGGGTTGTCTTTAATCTTCCAATATATATATATATAAAGTTAACCTTTTAAAATATATTAAAAATACAAATAATATTGTGATTCTTCAATAATATTTTAGGTATTGAATAAATCTATGTACGTAAAAATATATGTAAATCTATGTACGTAATATGAAAAATAGTCCAACAAAGTAAAGAATAATATTTTAATTGAGTCACATTTATATTTTGTATCGTGAGTGCATTAACATTTTGGGTTTTGAACATTCATATGTTGGCATTGAAATCGAGTTAAATACAATAATATATCAAAATTGGAAATCAATGACTTATATTAATAAGTAATGATACTTTATAAAAATTAACAAAAAATATGTGATAATAGAAAATTGAAAACTATCAAAAATTGAAATAAAACAAATGCATGCAGGATATTATTACATGAAGCACCAGTGGTCTAGTGGTTAGAGTACCACCTTACCATGGTACAGACTCGGGTTTGATTCCCTGCTGGTGCACAATATTGGGTATGATAACGTCAGCGTCGTATGCAATAGTTAATTAAAAAAAGACAATCCTTTTGTGCAACGGTTTTTATGCGTTGTAATATCTGAAAAAGACAACGCTTTTGAGTGCATTGTCTATCAGCATATCTTTAACAACCCTGGATACAACAACGCTCTTTTTCTGGGAAAGACAACGGACAAAGTTCTGGGAAAGTCCGTTGTCTTTCTACGTTTTTCTTGTAATGCATGATGGAAATACAATATGTAAAAAGTTTCAAGATGATCCAGTGCAAACAATGCCGAGGTAAAACTTCCAAATAATAAATCATAAAAAATGATCAATTACATGCAACAAAACTTACATAAGTTTATTGATTGCAGATATATAATTAAACTAAGGGTGAAACAAGGACATCTTGTAGCAATAATAATGATGTTTGGTGAGATGACATCAGTTTATATCGGATGTTCAGTACAAGACTACATGAACTCTATAGAGAAGGTATCAAAATTTCTTTAATGCAAACGATTTTAAAAACAAATAATAAATGTAAAAAAAACAAATGTAGGGTCAACCCATTAGTTCATTCATCTTATAAGGAACAAGTGAGATTCATTTTCTAATTGCGTTGAACTACATTACAAAAATAGAAGATGGAATATTGAATGCAATAGTTGAGGCCATAGAACCCGTGAGATAAAGGAAGAGAAAATAATTAATACCACTGTCACACCCCGTTTTCGTACTTAAAATATCAGAGTTTTCCTTATGGGCGTGCAAAAAGAAAGGAAAAGAGACGTACATTTTAAAACTTACCAAAAAAATAAACAAATAAAGATTTGAAAAAACATTTAAAGCAGAAGAATCAGAACAGTTTTAAGATAAGATTTTACATGTTTAAAAATCTTCGGCACAGAGCCGGGAGAAAACATAGCAACGGAAATACATCAGGATCCATAACATAGAAGAATTACAGTATAACTTTACAAACGTGAAATATTAAAATATTGTTTAAACGTTAAGTTTTACAAGCAAAAAGAGAAATCTTGATATAGCACCATCATCTCTACACAACATGATACTCGTCACTTCCTGTAATGTGAATACACATAGGGGTGAGTGCGTTGAATACACTCATGGGTATAATTTCCAAGTTGTAATATTTATTTAACAGTTAAACAAATCAAACATATATGAGTTCAACAATTAGACACAACAATAGAATGCATAACACAACATAATGACGTAGCATATTTTTGGACCGTAGTCCCTTCGTAGCATATTTTTGGACAGAAGTCACTTCGTAGCATATTATTGGACAGTAGTCCCTTCGTAGCTTCATAGCATATTATTGGACAGTAGTCCCTTAGTAGCATAGTTATGACATGCATGTATATTCATATAATCCACAATACATATCCCAAAGCATATAGATTCACATAATAGAGTTCATTTCATGAGCATATGATCCATATCGTACGTTCATCTATCCTAATTCATGCATTCGTTAACAGAAATATAAAGATTAGGGTTTAGAAGTTACCTCCACCTTGTTCGGTGGTAATTCCTAGTGATATGTTGAATGTTAAGCTTTAAGATCTTTCTTAAACTCGATAGCCTACACATGTAAATGAGGGTTTTCTTAGATCTCGTATTACATTAATTAAGTATATATAATTATATAAACTCGCTCGAAGAAGAAGCGATAGGGAAAAATGAGACGAAATGAAAGATTTAAAGATCAAGGATGAAGAAACGAGTGTGGAAGGTTAAACAGGTGATCTTATGATGAAGAGGGAAAGATTAGGGTTGCAACGGAAGAAGAACAGGATTAATCGGAGTTATTACAAGCTCAAACGGAGTGTTTAAAGGTGTAGGGGCGTTCTCGTAATTTTCAAAAAAGGGTTGACTTTGATCGAGACCCTCGACTACCGGCCGACGACTTCACGTTACCAGCGACATGACGAACACACGACGTGGATTGACGCGCACACACACGCCGGTACGCACACGACGCACCCCGTCACTCGCGCAAACGCGTGTACACACGTCTCCTGGCGCCCGTCAGCGCACGCGCACACTACCCGTCGCTCTACAGCACGTGTACACCAGCTTCCATTGCGTGCGCAACAACCCCATCACGCGCGTAGTGCCACCGTCGTGTGCACCAGCACACATCAGCGCTCCCGTCGTGCGCACCAGTGCCCCCGTCATACGCACCAACAACCTAGCAGTGCACCAGCCCTCCACCTGCAAGCTCAGCCTCGGTCGGCGACCACCCGTCACCGGCCACCCTCACTACCAGCAACTGCGGTGCAACGAGGCACCACCCCGAAACCAAACTCCGGTCGGCGACCTCCCGTTGCCGGCAACAACCAACACAAACCCATATACACATACACACACGAACACACATGAACACACGCACACGCACACAAGCCCGGTGCCGCTGCCCACGACGGTACCACTCCCTCCCAACACGACACACACCCACACGGCAGTCGATGGGAGAACTCCGACCAGATTTCCGGCGAGGGAGAGAGAGAGAAGGAGAGAGAAAATGAAGAGGAGAGAGAAAATGACGGTTTTGCCGGTATTGACCGGCCATTTTCCGGTGAAGGAGATGTCGAAACATAAAACCGAGCCCGGATCTAGAACGGGCTCATCAAAAACTATGACCTGTGTGAAAATCGGCCAAAACTGAAAGAAAAAGATTCCGACACCAGCACAGGCGCGACGACGGCACGGTGGCGGCGGTCGTCGGCCGGAAAACCAGAAGAGAGAGACGAGAGAGAAGCGATATCTTACTTTTTCCACTTTTTATTCGAATTATTACTTTTACGATTCATTTCGTATTATTTATACTCTTTTTCGAAAAATTTTACTATTCATCAAGAATATCTTACTTTTACTATTCATCAAAATATCTTACTTTTACTATTCATCAAAATATCTTGTTTCCAATTCTTCGTATACGTCGTATTCTTCATATTCATCGTGTTCATCGTGATTTGAGCTACGGTTCTCCGATTGACCTCAAATTCATTTCTATCTTCTCATTTTTCGATTACGAACCTTTTGATAAAATATAACCTAAAATTTTCGATTAAACTATACTTCCAATTAATTAAACATGCATTTTATCATTTTTTTGAAACGCACATAATTAAGTCAAACAATTATGAGTTTATTTATTTAATTAACCAATTATGCATCGTTTATTCCTGGGCGTTACGTCTCTTCCCCCTTAAAAGAATTTTGTCCTCAAAATTAGAAGCGTAACTAAAAACGATAACACTAGATCCTCTTCTC
Source organism: Scutellaria minor (assembly GCA_954870855.1). Classification (NCBI taxonomy): domain Eukaryota; kingdom Viridiplantae; phylum Streptophyta; class Magnoliopsida; order Lamiales; family Lamiaceae; genus Scutellaria; species Scutellaria minor. The sequence goes on from OX940729.1 coordinate 12,226,604, forward strand.
AAAGATGATTCTTCTGGCGATGTCTGAGATAAACAAATGGGATGGTTACATGTAATAACAGATTAGCTTAGGACTATCGGTTTCTTGTTTACTTCATAAAAACCTTAACTTTAAACGTCCAATATTCTGTCTATCTTCATCTCGACTCAATTAGTCTCTTTTGTTTTGTGAAAGAGGCTTAATCTAGTTAGTAGACCATAGATCCTCAACTTGGTCCAGATTCATGAAGTCCCAACTCAAGATTATGAAATAACGAATCTATATGCTTCTCCTATTTCGATTTCTGATAGGAAGACGTAATCTCGTCCTCGAAACAGAACTTCATTGGAAGAGCATTTTGAATAGAGGCATCCATGTATTCCCAAAATCACATTGAAGTCTTTCTCGATGGGATACTAATTTCTAGAGTTTCAGCGACTATCCTACCGTTATCATGTTTCAACAGATCACTGAAATGACAAAGATGAAAGAATGGATTGCTCCAGTATTAAACAGGATGAGAACAGGTATATCACATATTGTTAACATACCCATCATAGCTTCTAACCCCTCAGCAGCCTCCGTGTGAATGAGCGAAAGCCCCAGCCTTGCCTGTCCCTGGCCTCAGCTTCTGCGCCGTTGCTGTGTTACTGAACTTCGGATATCTGATGGCGACGTGTCCTGGTTCTCTGCATCTAAAGAAAATCTGGGTTCCTAGAAGGCATGATCCTACATGAGCCTTTCCACACTTGGCACAAGAGTTTCCTAGGTTGGGAGTGGGGAGAAACAGAGCATTGTTAGTCCTTGGAAATTTGTTTTGTTCGAAGCTTTGACTTGGATCGGTCCACTTTCTCTTTTCGGACATCTCATCAACTTAGTTGGGCGGTACAACGTCCAAGCGCAGACGAGAGGAAATCTCTTGAGCTCTCTCAACGACGTTGGCATAGGTCATGATTTCCTGACCTGCCAGAATTGAACTAATCTTCGGGCGAAGACCTCTCTCGAAACGTCGGGCCTTCTTATTGTCGGTGTTCATCAGATGGATCGCATATTTACTGAGTTAATTAAATCTCCGCTCATATTCTCCCACTAATGCAATTCCTTGACGGAGATGTAAGAACTCTGTTTCTTTTCGGTTACGGTACGATTGAGGTATTAAATGTTATGTGATCACCTCCTTAAAAGTCTCTCATGTCATAGCCTCCATCTGGTCCGACCACAAGGTTCTCTCATACGACTCCCACCAATGACTGGTCTCTTTTGTGAATTGGAAAACTGCACACGAAATCTTTTGTTCTTTCATGCAGGTCAGGTGCCCAAATAAACGATCAAATGACCTTAGCCACTCCTCAGCATCAGTCGTTTCGCCCTTCCCATTGAATGTTGGCGGATTGAAGTGCCAAAATTATTCAAAGATTAAGTTTGTATCATTCCTCATTGGTGGTGGTGCAGCTTGTATGACCTCAAAATGTCGAGTCAATCCTCTAAGGACGAACACTAAATGCACCATTGTGGCATCCACATTTTGTTCTGGTGGATTTACAGTTGGCGGATTTACAATTGGCGGCTGGTCCCTTCGTGGTCGACCTCGTGGCATATTTCTAAAGATAATATACGATAACTAACCCTTATCATCTACCCAACATAACCCAACAATATATATAACAACAAATAAACAAATAGCAGGTTACATGACACCGATAAACATTATTCCCTAAATCATTTAATAACCTCAATAGATTTCATTGTCATTCGTTTATCATCTTAGCATAATATTGTCATGTAGGATAGCGTATACCCAACTTTCATATGCCAACCAGAAAAGTACATCATTAAACATATCATAGATATCCACACATGGTCCCCATAGACCTCAAGTATTAAAAGCAACTTCACGTATCATAATCACGAATTAGGAAAACACACCAACTAGCTCACCCTGTTGTAAACGAGGGCCAATGGTAGACACACCTCTCTATAACATGACATCAACTCCTGCGAACGGCCTTTCTCGCACATGAGCTCATGCTGCTGCAGTCAGCGGCTTTATGGCGGTGGCTTAGAGCAGTGTATCGATTGTAGTGACATCAAGAGGATTTTAAAAGATCTTTACTCGACAAAACATGTTTGAAAAGAAAAACAAGCTTGAGCAGAACCCTACAAAGGGTAGCAAATTTAGCTTTGATACCATACTGTCACACCCCATTTTCGTACTTAAAATATCAGAGTTTTCTTTATGGGCATATAAAAAGAAAGGGAAAGAGACGTACATTGTAAAACTTACTAAAAAAATAAATGAATAAAGATTTGAAACAACATTTAAAGCAGAAGAATCAGAGCAGTTTTAAGATACGATTTTACATGTTTAAAAATCTTCGGCACAGAGTCGGGAGAAAACATAGCAGCAGAAATACATCAGGATCCATAACATAGAAGAAGTACAGTATAACTTTACAAACGTGAAATATTAAAATATTGTTTAAACGTTAAGTTTTACAAGCAAAAAGAGAAATCTTGATATAGCACCATCCTCTCTACACAACATGATACTCGTCACTTCCTGTAATGTGAATACACATAGGGATGAGTGCGTTGAATACACTCGTGGGTATAATTTCCAAGTTGTAATATTTATTTAACAGTTAAACAAATCAAACATATATGAGTTCAACAATTAGACACAACACATAGAATGCATAACACATAACATAATGACATGTAGCATATTTTTGGACCGTACTCCCTTCGTAGCATATTTTTGGACAGAAGTCACTTCGTAGCATATTATTGGACAGTAGTCCCTTTGTAGCTTCGTAGCATATTATTGGACAGTAGTCCCTTAGTAGCATAGTTATGACATGCATGTATATTCATATAATCCACAATACATATCACAAAGCATATAGATTCACATAATAGAGTTCATTTCATGAGCATATGATCACATATCGTACGTTCATCTATCCTAATTCATGCATTCGTTAACAGAAATATAAAGATTAGGGTTTAGAAGGTACCCCACCTTGTTCGGTGGTAATTCCTAGTGATATGTTGAATGTTAAGCTTTAAGATCTTTCTTAAACTCGATAGCCTACACATGTAAATGAGGGTTTTCTTAGATCTCGTATTACATTAATTAAGTATATATAATTATATAAACTCGCTCGAAGAAGAAGCGATAGGGAAAAATAAGACGGAATGAAAGATTTAAAGATCAAGGATGAAGAAACGAGTGTGGAAGGTTAAACAGGTGATCTTATGATGAAGAGGGAAAGATTAGGGTTGCAATGGAAGAAGAACGGGATTAATCAGAGTTAAAACGAGCTCAAACGGAGCGTTTAAAGGTGTAGGGGTATTTTTGTAATTTTTAGAAAAGGGTCACGGCGCCCATCAGCGCGCACACACTACCCGTCGCTCGACAGTGTGCACGTACCAGCTCCCGTCGTGCGCGCAACACCCCCATCGCACGCACCAGCGCCCCCGTCGCTCACACCAGCAACCCAGCAGCGCACCAGCCCTCCACCTGTAAGCTCATCCTCGGCCGGCGAACACCCATCCTCGGCGACCCTCACCACCAGCAACAATGGCACAACAAGGCGCCGCCTCAAAACCAAACTCCGGCCGATAACCTCCCGTTGCCGGCAACAACCAACACAAACCCACATACACAAACCCAACACATACACACGCACACAAACCCTGCACCATCGTCCACGGTAGCGCCACTCTCCCCAATATGACACACACCCACACGGCAGCCGATGGGAGAGAGAGAAAGGGAAGAAGAGAGAGAAAAAGAGGGGTTTATCGGCGTTGACCGACTGTTTTCCGATGAATGAGATGTTGGAACGTAAAACTGAGCCCGAATCTGGAACAGGCTCGTCGAAAACAATGACCTGTGCAAAAATTGGCCGAAATCGAGAGAAAAAGATTCCGGCGCCGGCACCGGCGGTCGCCGGCAGGAAAACCAGAAGAGAGAGAAGAGCGAGACGAGAGAGAAGAGATATCTTACTTTTTCGACTTTTCGTTCGAATTATTACTTTTACGATTCGTTTCATATTATTTATACTCTTTTTCGAAAAATCTTACTATTCATCAAGAATATCTTACTTTTACTATTCATCAATAGCCCAGGAAGAGCTCGAAATTGGATTAACATGTGGAATTCATGTGCAATTTAGGTTCAATTAGTGCTTTCAGGGTGAAATTTGTCTAAGTTCATGAAATTTCGTAAGTTATTGTCGTAAACTGTCAGCCCAAAAAGTTCATGGTCAAAATTAACAAACCGCCTAAGTTAGTTGGTAAATTGGATTTTAAATTCGGAAATTCATTAAGATAAAATCTTATTTTAAAATAAGATGGAGTTTTCTAACTTCTCCATGACAACTTACATCACATTTGAAATGAAATAAAGTCTTATTTAAAAAACTTTGTTAAACACTTTAAGAAGGTTTATTATTACAAGTTATTAAATACATCATAGATTTGTAAAAAAATTATAACTAGTTCAATCAACCATGAAAAAATGTGTATAGCTAGAGAGAGAGAATGAGAGAGCCAGAGAAGCAGAGGGAGATAATTTATCGGCCAACAATTAAGAAAGATTAAGAAAAATAAAGAACAAGAAAGAAAAAATATGAAACATACATCACATTAAATGGTAGAACTTAAAAAATAAATGAATACAAATTTTACTTATTTTTTTAATAAAACAAAAAAAATCATGCAGTTATTGGACCATTAAAGCAATTTTCCAAAATAAGCTAAAAGACAAAGAAAAATTCAAAAACAATGAATGTAATAGTCAATCCCAAAAAACTAACATTGGATCATGCAAAAATGTCTCCAAAGATACACAATTTTACAAAATTATAATGATAGTTTACTTCAATCCAATTAAAAGAACTCTCAATTTCCATTAATTGAGACACATATATGATTTGTAACTGTTATTTCTTCAATGTGTAATAGTGTATACCTTACTCTAGCACTTGAACAAGATCTTGAATCTTTACTTCTCTGTCTCCTCCTGGCAATAAAAATGTTGCTATGTAAAAAAATTATTTTATGAGGATAGTAATCAGTTAAGCTTATCGTAAAAAAATTATTTTAAATGTCTTATTTTAGATGTTTTTAAAACTGATAAGTGTTAGATCTTATATTAAAAATAAACAGTCAAAGAGTTTATATAAATAACATAGAGGAGTTTATTAAAATATTATCAATTGCTATATTGTAATTTCAATGATAAATTTTGAAGAATTTCGAAAGATGATTTTGATTATTTGAAAATAAGATGGTGTCTCTTAATTTTTTTTTTACAGTTATAAACACCTATCATAATATTAATTTGGGACGGAAATAAAATCTTATTTTATAACTTCATCGAACACTTTAAGGGGCTTAATTATATATGCTCCTAGTATCACAGTTTGGAATCAATAAAATTTCTTTTCTCTTTTAACTTCATTAAAAGATGAAGAATAAAAAACTTATGATGGTCAAACTGAAAAACTGAAAAAACTGAATTACTAACCTTTTGATCAAAGTTGCTTCTCAAGAGTACCATGAAAATGAATAATCGACCATCACGATCTTGTTGGTCACACCCGCTATTTCCAATAGTTCCATTGCTAAATAATCTCGAATTTTAGGATTGCAGTCAACTACTTCCAAATTTGTAGCAAGTTCATGTGTCATAGTGAAATTGAGCTTTCTCAAATTGTAGCAGTGTTTAATGCTTAGTTTTTTAAGACATTTGAAGCTCTCTTTTCCCTCCAATATCTCTAAATCAATGTCTTCCATTTGAAGAAAGGAAAACTTTGGAAATTTATCATTTTCGACTTCCCAGAGTGGCCCTTTGAAGGCATTGTTTCGCAATTTGAGCACTTCAAGATTTGGTAATGAAGTAATCGTGCTCATTTCTTTCCAAGAATAGCCCAACCCGCTCAAAGTCAATTTTTTCACATTTGACGGGAACATTGAAAGATGAACAAGTGGTGCAACAACCTCAAAATTGCATGTAGGACTTACAATGACACATTTAAGTGATTCTAATTCACTTAGATGAGATACATAATCAAAACAACACAAGGGCTCTACTGCACCAGGCATTATATCAATACGAATTCCTAGCTTCTTTAAATTAGGGATCCTTCCCACAACACCATTAGTGCAACTATTAAAACTCACATCTAATAGTGTTAAAAGTTTCGGCAAAAACGTGTCACTAACATCAGGTAGGTCGCTGCCCGTGACATGAAGATGCTTCAATCTTTTCATATTCCATATTTCTACTGGCAAATATGATGGAGCTCCAAATTTCATTATCAAATGGCGACGAACAATCAAGTATTGAAGTTTCCAAAGTTTGGATATGGAAGGAGGGAGACTTGTATTGCATGTCAAAGCAAGGTATCTTAGCTTAACTAGTTCCAATACTTCCAGAGGAAACTCATAAAACCGGATTTCAAGAGCATCAAGTTTTTTTAGCAACTTTAAACCGAAACATATGGGTACTGGATATTGATGATATGAACCTAGACATAAGAGAGAGTGGGTAGTGGATGCACAATTTTTCTCCATCGATTCATACACAGTTTTAATAGCAAACAAAATATTGTTATGGATGGTCAACCTGCTCTGACCTTTTATAACTTTACTAGAAGCATCTTTATCACTATCCAAGACGTGAAAAAAGTTAATCTTCTTGGCCTCTTTGTAGCAGAAGTGCCACCAGGAAGAATGGAGGCCACATGATTTTATTTTATCAAATAGATCATTAATTAGAGTACTGCTTCTTTGGAAGACCATAACAACATTGTGCTTTGCAAACTCCTGCAAGCATCCTTCACCAAAACTTTTTAAAGCTTGGTAAAAACATTTCCCAATGATTTTCTCAACAATCAGCAGATTAATGAGTTTGGATTGGGGAATCTTGTAATTTTGTGGGAAAACTGCCATATAGAGAAAACACAACTTAAAATCTTCACGTAAATTGTCATAACTTGGATATAGTACCTTTGATACTTCATCGTATGCATCGTGGAAAAGTTGATGTTTTTTTTGTGTTGCTACATCAACCCATTCTGATCTTGGTTTCTTCGATAAGAGGTCGGGGACTATGACTATTGTAAGAGGAAGACCGTCACACTTCTTAGCAATCATCTTCCCAGCTTTCTCAAGCTCAACAGGGCAAGAGTTTTGAGCAAAGACCTTGTCACACAAAAGATTCCAACTTTCTTGTTCATTTAGCAAGCGCATGCTTATGAGATGGTAAGAGAATGAGTACCTATGTTGAATCCTTGATGTAATCAAGAATCGACTTCCATTTGCAATTCCCCTTGCAGTTGGGCTTTCCAAGCACTTTAGGACTATCCCAATATCCCATACATCATCCAGCACAATGAGACATCGCTTATGAAACATACATTGTACCAAGTCGGTGGGCATATTATCCTCACCAACGCACAACTGATCTAGGATGAATTGAATAATTTCATGTGGTTGATCATCTCTTTTAATCGTCATCCAAGCAGCACCTTCGAACCATTCCATGACATCTAAATCATTAAAAAGTTTACTAGCAAGAGAAGACTTGCCAATTCCTGCCATCCCAACAAGTGAGAAGATGGTTTCACGCATCCAGTCATTAAAATGTCTTTTTTGAGTTGAGCATACTCATCAGATAATCCAACCATCTTTGACCGGGAAATAAAATCTTTATGAGGAAAAGGATTATGTTGTCTCCAATACTCCTCCATCTTCTTCATTGTGTCCCTGAAGGAATGACACTCTTGTATCAAATCCTCCTCCATTCTGTTGTATTCATCCTCTATCTGATCCTCCGACATCCCAGGAACACCATCTGCTAACCGGCCCGCTTCTATCATAAAGGATGAAACTTTCCCCTTAAGCACATCCGCTGCCTCTTTGACTTGTCGAAGCGAATCCTTCAATATATTCCTGCTGTTCAAATCCAATCTTTCCAAAAATACTATGAAGGACTTCACCATTTTTTGTGTGGTTTCAAAGTTTTTGATCAGAAGGACTGTTGTCTCATCATAAAAGATGTAACTTAAATAACTTAGATAGGTATCCAGAGAGGCAAGAGCAGCATAAGCCGCCATCTGATCTCTCTGATTTTCCCTCAAACTCACATGAAACCCTTTGGTACTGAAATTATTATGACAATCAATGGCCTCCGATCCATGATGCATCTCTAATTACTCAACGATTTATCACTTCAATTATTTTACAATTAATAATTAGAACCTATAAGAGCTGTAGCTAGCTGTCTCCAACATGACAACGTAACTAATCAATATTTAATTTCTCCTCACCACTGCTCAACTGATTACATTTTGTTTATTAATCAAAATTTTGTTGACTACTTGCAAGTTGATCAATTTTTTAAATCATCTTTGTATTATTAAGACTAATACATCTGCACAGCCACGACTAGATCAAGATTATTATTTTTATTTCCCACTTGTTCCATTGAAGAATGATCAAACTAGCTGATAAAAAAGCAAATGAAGAAAAACAAAACTGGCATGCTCATTTCCTTTTCCAGTTCTAATCTTCTCAAACAACCCATATAACTTCTTCCTTGAAGAAGTAACTAATTAAAATCATAAAACAAAAATACAACGAAATCATTGCCATAAATTAATAAAAGATAACATTCAATCAAGGCATTAAAAAGGGCAAACACCACTATTTCATCTAATTTATTTAATAAGATTATTTAGGTATAATAACACCACTAATATCGTAAAATTAATACATTTATGCTTCATATGAACACTTTAAATTATTTTTACATTTTTTTAACCTCATAGTTTTCAATTTTTTCTAACAAATAAATAATTTCATGAAAACATTATTACATTATTTTATTTATACATAGATGTGAATATATTATTATTAGTATTATTATTATTACTACTACTACTTTCAGTTTTTTTGTAAGACAAGCTAATTTTTTTTTTAAAAGTAATATAAAGACTAAGGCTATTAAACAACTAGATCATTTTATTTGAAATAATAATTTCACTATGATATTTGAAATACTATTTATAAATTTAAGTAAAACTTTAATCTTCATATTTATATTCTTATATGAAATTTTTTTTTTGGACTAAACAATAAAAATATATGAGGTAAAAAAAAAAGAGAAAATTATAGTGTATATGAAGCATTTTAAAATATTAGTAGTGTTATTGTACTAAAAATAATCTTTAATGGGTTATATGTAGGTAAAGATAAACATTAATGGTGTTATTGTACCTAAAGAAACATAAGTGGGTTATATGCACTAGTAGGAAACATTAGTGGGTTATTTGAGTTTTTTCCCTAATACTTTATGTACATCATATAATATTTTTGGATCAACAATATTGACCGACTGTTGATCGGTGTTGACCGTTAATTGACCTTGACAATTGACAGTTGACCGATCCTGAGACGGTTTCACTCAAGACTCACTAAAAACAAAGCCTAAAACCAAGGAATCAAACCTCCTATCATACAAAAAAAAAAAAAAAGGGCCTTAGACCAAGCAAAAAATTATTTAGTGACAACCACCACTAGAATTGGAACCTTGGTTGCAAGGTGAATGGAGAAGAGCACACACCTAGGCCACATCCATTCTATAAATTTAAAACTTATAAGTAATGAAGATATATAGATACATAAAATATTTTTAGATCACTTGTAAATTTCCCGGCCCTATGTGCAGGTGTATTGATTAATTGCCACTCATGCACCCGTTTATTTGGTCAATTCTATGATACAGCCACATGTGTCTGTATCATTTATTGAAGATTAGTCTTAATAATACAAATATATAAACCTATAATTTAATTGTATTTAAAAATTAATCAACTTGCAAGTAGTCAACTGTAATAAAAAAAAATCTAATCAGTTAAGCACGTTCAGGAGAAATTAAATATTGGTTCATAGTTGGAGACAGCTAGGTGTAGGGTACTTCTTAATTTTGAATTATAAAATAATTTGAGTGATATATGAGTGATTAATGAATGTATGGATGAAGCAATAATGTAAGTTTGAGTTAATTAGTAATGCATCGTGAATTGGAAGCCATTGTTTGTCATAATAATTTCACCACCAAATTAGATGGCGGCTTATGTTGCTCTTGCTGCTCTGGATAAGGTGATAGCGAAAAGGCTAGGTTATGCTGCTCTGTTTTCTGATCTACCATCCCTTCAGGGAATCTTCGAAACTGTACACAAAGAGTTGAAGTCCTTTGAAGTATTTATGGGAAGATTGGATTTGAGCAGCAGGATTAGATTGAATGCGGAGCTTGGACAGTCCAAGAGGCAGCTGATCTATTTAGGAAGGCAATTCAAATGAGTCGGAATTCAGAACTTGATAGCTGTGGGATGAATACATTAGAATTGTGGAGGATTTGAGCTAAGAGAGTCATTCCTTGATAGACACATTGAAGAAGATGGAGGAGTATCTAAACACTACAACAAAAAAGCTGAAAGATAACAATGAGGAGGAGTATCTAAACACTACAACAAAGATAACAATTGTATTCGTTGTAGGTTTAAAATTGTAGTCTATGCCACTGTTGTCAAAGAGGGGCGCATCATGCCACGTCATCAAAGTGTGCTGACACATCATCATGCCACGTCATCAAAAGTGTGCTGACAAATCATCATAGCAAATATTGTGCGTTGTCTGAGATTCAAACTCGAGTAACATGATGGTACTCTAACCACTAGACCACTTGTGCTTTATGTAATGATATTCTATATATATATATATATAATTGAAAGATTAATGACTAATTAATATGTTTAGTAATGTTTAATCTAATTTCATTTCAAGACAATTATAAAATATACTAGTGCATATTTTTAATATATTTTATGAAAATACTATTTTTTTAAATTATGAGTTTGTTCATATAAGATAATATTAATGCAAATAATATAAGATAACATCATAAAATAATTAAACTCTTCAAATTTAATTTATATAAAATATGAGGATTTTTGGTTTTAATACGATTACTAATACTACTATAAAATAATTAAACTGTCGTAATTTTTTTTTTTTTTTACTTTACACTCTAGTCCTAACATGAAATAAAATTAAAAAAAATTAATAATAATAATAATAATAATAATAATAATAATAATAATATTACGCATTATTAATTAATTATGAAGTTCAGGTTCTTTTTTTAAGGAACTGCCTAAGTATATTGAATCACAATTTGTTGCATAATTTTCTAATTTTTTACCATTTGATGAATTTCTTATTATATTTAATTGATTATAGTATTAATCTAACAAAATTAATAAATCATCAATAAATGTTGAATTAAATTATCCATCATTTATCAGTAAACTACTTATCAACATCACAAATGCTCAATATGAATCAACAATAATTTACCCTCAATCTCGATGATTAAAAAATGATCAATAAATAAATAAAAATTTCTCAACAATATAAGCTAATTGAGATTCAACATAAGTATATCTGATAAACGGAATCTAAAAAGATAATGGAATTGTAATCATAATAATAAAATAAAAAAGCAATAATAATAATTATTATATACCTCAAATACAATAATAATACTATTATAATTATTGATTATTAATAATTGTTTGGAAGAGGTCACACATCGATCAGTTTCATCATAAATTTACTACTTTCCAAAAACGAATAAATTTATGGTTAAAAGATAACACATTTCAAGCGTCGTCATTTTAGAAGAGTGTACATAAAGACAACACTTGAAATAAATATTGTTATTATCTCAAAAAGGCAGCTCAAAGACAACAATTCCCATAAAGTGTTGTACTTTGGTAAAAAAAATTCGCCCAAAGATGACACTCCAATAAAAGTGTTGTCTAACTATAGTCATTTCCTGATAAAAACACACCCAAAGACAACACTCCAATAAAAGTGTTGTCCAACTGTAGTCGTTTCCTGATAAAAACAAGCCCCAAGACAACACTTCACGAAAGATGTTGTCAAAGTGTTGTGTTTGACCCAAAAATACATGTCTTTCGCAACACTTTAAGCAATAAGTGTTGTAAATTTTAAAACAACAACATTTTGTGCTTAAAAATGTTGTTGTTATAGTGTTGTCTTTGAGCATTTTTGTTGTAGTAAAAACAAAATACTCATGTACCTGATGAGTATTCTAAACTCAAAAAAGATACTACTGGTTTGGAATGGCATGAATTGGCAAGACTGCTGATAGAGAGCAGCAGCAGTCCGATGAACAACAATTACAAGAAGAGAATGGGCCTCGCCCTTTGCTCATTAATCATCGTCGGGGACAGGCTTAGGCCTACGGGAAGTGGGTCGCCAGTTGCTGAATTAATATTTTATTTTCTGTTTTGTTTTCCTTTCTAGTTTGGTTTGGATTCTATTTCGGGAAACTTGGATTAGAGTATTTAAAGTTGTAATTAGGGTTTATTGAGGATGGCATGAAAAATAATTAGTAGATTGAGCCTGAGGCAGGCAAACGACGTTTCTCCGTTTGATTCTTTTCTGATCTTAATAATTGGTCTGACCTACCGAATCCCGTCCCCATTACCATGACAAACACACATTCAAACAACGAGAGATTTGAGAAGTTGGAGACTGAACAAGCAGAATTGAAGACGCAGATGACCGAGCAGTTCGCCGAACTCAAATCGGCGCTGGAGACACTGACGTAAGTCATCACCGACCCTCAGCGATCGTCCGTCGGCCACCGGAGTCAGCATCAGACACTGAACCTAGGGTTCCGCCAGTCGTGGTGTCTCCCAGGGGATGATCACTCCACCGCAACTTCCCGTTTTTTATGGGACCGATCCCATTGGTTGGCTGGCCCGTGCCAACCAGTACTTTGAAATACACAATACGGGACCTGAACTGAAGGTGGCGTCAGTGGTGGTGTCCATGGAAAGGCCTGCCTGTACTAGGTGAATTGGTTCCGTTCTCGCAGATCGGGTATGACATGGGAGGAATTATCAGAGGTTGTTATTACTCGCTTTGACATCCGATTCAAAAGGAGCCCCTACGAGCGTATGGCTGGTGTGAAACAGACGCAGACGGTGGATGAATACATCACAGTTTTTGTTCAATTGGCTAGCCAAATCCCTAGACTCACTGACGTACATTACCTGGGTTACTTTATGAAGGGTTTAAAAGATTTGATTCGAAGCTCGTTGCGGCTACTGAGGCTAAAAGACCTGGAAACAACCATGGAATTGGCAAGGAATGTGGAAGATAATTTAAATGTTCAAACGGGGTTGAGACCCTTTCGGAGTTGGAGTGCATCCGCTCCTCGCGGGAACTCCAGCGGACGTCCGTTTTTTACCAATTTGGGGACATTTTCAACCGGTAGTAACAGCATGGCATCGAGGGCTGTCTCTAACAGGGCGTCAGAGCGGGCAACTTCTAATCAGTCGGGGATATCAGGCCAATCGACTGCCCGTACCCGCTACACTCACCAGTCATCCCAAGAACGTGCAGATTTACAAACCAAGGGTCTATGTTTCCGCTGCAAATGACCATACACACTAGGTCATGATTGCCCTTTTAAACAACCAAGAGCGATGGTCGCTGATGAAGGTGAGGCGTTGGATCTACAGAATGTGGAATTTGTGGAATCACCGGAGCTGGAAGATTTTGTGGAGGAGCAAGAGGAACCACAGGAGGAGGAGGGTTCCTTGCCGATCTACTCTATGGCCGGAATTACCAGCCCTCGCATTATGCGTCTACGAGGGGGTGATTAGAGGATATTCTGTGACGGTTCTGATAGACAGCAGGGCCAACCATAATTTTATCTCGGTATCACTAGTGTCCTCCATAGGACTGAAACCGGATAGTACCGGGAAATTTGGAGTTCAGCTAGGAGATGGTCGGCGGCAGGAGTCCGAGGGAGAATGTCGAAAGGTGGCGATTTCATTACCGGGTTGTGAGGTAATTGCTAGTTATTATGTTTTTTAGCTTGGTGGTGTTGACATAATCTTGGGGGTTGCTTAACTAGATACCTTGGGAGATGTTCGTATAAATTGGGAGACTATGACTATGAAATTTGGTTGGGGAGAAGGTAAAGTAAAGCTGAAGGGAGACCCCACGCTGTGTCAGGGACCAGTGGGATTGACAGCGTTGATGCGGACCCGTGAGGTAGAATTTTGGGCAGTGGTGTTGGAAGGTGAAACCACCAGGCTGTCGGAGTCGGATACGAGCCAACTTGAGGGGGTGTTAGAATGGTATGAAGAGGTTTTTGGCGAACCGAGAGGCCTGCCACCTCAAAGAGTCACGGATCATAGGATAGAGTTGGCGTCTGGCACCAGTCCGGTAATGATACGCTCGTACAGATATGGGCACTTGCAGAAGGATGAGATTGAGAGGGTGGTTGCGGATATGTTTATGGCGGGAATTATTAGACCAAGCTCCAGCCCCTTCTCGAGTTCGGTGCTATTAGTCAAGAAGAAGGATGGTAGTTGGCGATTTTGTGTCGACTACAGAGCTTAACAAAGTGACAGTGCCCGATAAGTACCCGATCCCGGTCATACAGGAGATGTTAGACGAGTTAGTAGGGGTGGAGGTTTTTTCCAAAATTGATCTCCGGTCGGGATACCATCAGATTAGAATGGCTGACAGAGACATTGCCAAAACAGCTTTTCGCACTCATAGTGGACACTATGAGTTTCTTGTGATGTCGTTTGGACTCACGAATGCTCCCGCCACGTTTCAATCGATGATGAATGACCTGTTTAGGCCGTACTTGAGGAAATTTGTGCTGGTTTTCTTTGATGACATTCTCGTGTACAATCGAACATGGGAGGATCATCGGGTGCACTTGGACCAGGTCTTGAGGTTATTGGGGGCCAACCACTTTAAGGCGAATCGCAAGAAATGTGCCTTTGGATGTTGGAGAGTGGAGTATTTGGGTCATATCATTTCAGCCGCGGGAGTGGCCATGGATACGAGTAAGGTGAGTGTGGTGGTAGGGTGGCCGAGGCCGAAGTCGGTCCGTGAGGTTCGGGGGTTTTTGGGTTTAACCGGGTATTACCGGCAGTTTGTCACGTCCTAAATTTTATAAGATACTCGAAACGCAAAATCCTGAAAAAGTGACTATAATTTTTTTTCTCCAAGCTAACAAATAACAAAATAACAAAATAACAAAATAATAAAATAACAAAAACGACATATCACAGACAACACCTCATCTATACCAGAGCATAAGCCAACACCTTACACCAACCTGTCATCAAAGTTCCCATAAACCAAACATATAACAATATGGCGCAACGATTATATACATATCCCAAAAATTTAACAAAATCAACACGACCAAAAGCAAAATAAGCCCAAGGTTTAGCCTCGCAAGTCGTCATCCATGTACACCGTCCCAAAACTTCATTGGAGCGCCAAAACACGCTAGCAAGGCCCAAAAGCTCATCAAACGTTGTCATGCTCACTTACAATGCATAAACTAGGTGAGCTAAAACTCAGTAAGCAGAAATCATGCATGCACTGTCACACAAATGGCTGTAAGGGCTATAAGAATATCGTGAATGCATGACTTTGATATCTTTTACTATGTTGGGCCCTTGACCCATCTACAGTACATCGGAAATGAGCTAGCTCAATAATCTCTGTACTTTACTTTACTTTGCTTTAAAGTCATGTTTATGGCCCAATATCTTCGAACCATAACCACAGCTCGCATGCCATAGGCACACTTTTACTATGAAAGCCGTTACCGGCCTCGATGTACTAGTAGTGGTCAACTTTGCTTTAACTTTGCTCTTTGTATGATATGATGTGCACCCAGACTCAACATGTCTTCTATGCATACACCTATCTATGCTCATGAATGATATGTACAAAAATCAATGCCAACGCATCATCTTCAATCGCACATAAAAAGTAATCACCAATATCAAGAAACGCAAATTCACTATTATCATATAATACAAGTAAACACATAAAATACTATGTTTATGCATTGTAGTTGCAAATGAATTTCTACTTACCTGAATTGCCGAAGATTTTGGTTGTGTAACCTCCTAATTTAACTCTCAATTTTCTCTTCTAATATCCCCTTTTTTTTTCTTCTTCTCTTTTTTTTTCTTTTCTTCTATTTTTCTCCTGTTTCTTTTTTTTCTTCTCTCTCGTTTCTCTTCTCTGCAAAATAATGTAACCGTATATACTTTTTAATTTTATTACCACCGCCTCTTCAAAGCTTCATGGGTAAGATTTATTTCTTTTATTATTATTAAAATTATCATATCATGATTTAACTTATCTTATATACATGCACTTACACGTGTATACTATACACTTTAATGGAAAATGATATTATATATATATATATATATATATATATATATATATTAGTATACACATGCACTTACGTATATGTATATATATATATAATATTGGTAATAGTCAACTTTATTTACATAATATGCACACACGTCCACTACTTGCATATATATATATATTATGTGCACTTATATATATATATATATATATACCATAACCAAATCAAATATTTAATTATTATTTATTTTTATCTATTCTTATTAATTAATTTTCTTTCTATAATTTATACCATTAATAATTAATTAATTTATATTGTGCACTTAAATATTATTAGACTCAACCAATTATGATAGAGTTTTCTCAACACCATTAGAGTCTCAACCAATTATGATGGAGTTTTCTCAACACCAATTAGATAAGAGTATATAAATAATTCAATAATTAAAAGCAAACTATAATAACGTAAGATCACAAGTAACACATAAATAACACGAGATGCATATGATGCATGAAATATATGAGAAGCTCGGGTATCACATATTCCCCTCCTTATAAAAATTTCGTCCCCAAAATTTCACTTACTTGAAAAGTTCAGGGTATTTAGACCTCATATCATCCTCTCTTTCCCAAGTGATCTCTTCTACTAACTGGTTTCTCCATAAGACCTTGACCAATGGTATTTTTTTATTTCTGAGTTGTTTCACTTCTCGTTGTAGAATCTCCACCGGCACCTCTTCATAACTCAAATCATATCTCAACTTTGTAGGTTCATTATTGAGGACCTGAGACGGATTTGCAACATATTTTCTCAATACAGAAATATGAAACACATTATGTACTTGAGACATCGATGTAGGCAAGTCGAGCCTGTAAGCAACCTCACCAATTCTTTCAACAATAGCAAACGGGCCAATATATCTAGGACTGAGTTTTCCTTTCTTACCAAACCGCATAACGCCTTTCATTGGGGACACTTTCAAAAACACTTGACCTCCCATAGAAAACTCTAACACCCTTTTTTTCTTATCTGCATAACTTTTCTGGCGACTCTGAGTCGTTCTCATTCTCTCTCGGATTTGTGATATAGCATCTGTCATCTCTCAAATCATATCTGGCCCCAAAAGTTTTTGTTCACCTACTTCGTCCTAGTGTAATGGTGATCGACATCTTCTGTCATACAATGCCTCATATGGAGCCATCCCGATAGTAGAATGATAACTGTTGTTATATGAAAATTCTATCAACGGCAAAAATTTACTCCATTGACCCTGAAAGTTTAATACACAAGCCCTGAGCATATCCTCTAAAGTTTGTATCGTTCGTTCTGATTGCCCATCTGATTGTGGATGATATGCCGTACTGAACGATAGTTGTGTCCCTAATGCTTTATGCAGGTTCCTCCAAAAGGTAGATAGAAATCGTGAGTCCATATTAGAAACGATAGACAATGGAACTCCATGAAGTCTAATGATCTCCTGTATATATAGTTGTGCATAGCGATCCATGGAATAAGTAGTACAAATAGGAAGAAAGTGGGCTGATTTAGTAAGTCGATCTACAATCACCCAGATAGCATCATGACCTTTAACTGTCTTTGGCAATCCTACCACAAAATCCATAGTAATGTTTTCCCATTTCCATTCCGGGATTAGTAAAGGTTGCAAAGTTCCTGCTGGTCTCTGATGTTCTGTCTTTACCTGCTGACAAGTCAAACACTGATTCACATACTGCACTACATCTTTCTTCATACCTGGCCACCAGTAATGCGATTTCAAATCCTGATACATTTTAGTAGCTCCTGGATGTACTGAATAAGGTGTCGAGTGTGCTTCTATCATAACCTCTTCACGAATATTATTTACATTAGGTATACACAACCTATTTCTGAATCGCAGTACATTATCTTTCGACAACTGAAAATCTGAAGTTACCACTGATGTAACATCTTTTTTCACCTTGGTCAAATACTCATATGTTTGTTGTCCCTGCTTAATTCTATCAAGTAGGGTAGGTCGAAGAGTTAAAGCTGTAAATTTGGCTTCCACTAACCCATGCATAACAAGCTCAACATTCAATCTCTGTAAATCAGTTAACTCTTTTTTCTAAATCAAGGTCATTAGTGCAGTATTTTGGTTCGACTTTCGGCTTAATGCATCAGCTACAACATTTGCTTTTCCTGGGTGATAGTTGATAACACAATCATAGTCTTTCACAAGCTCTAACCATCTTCGTTGCCTCATGTTCAACTCTTTCTGCTTGAAAAAGTACTTTAGGCTCTTGTGATCAGTAAAAATTTCACACCGCTCCCCGTATAGGTAATGTCTCCAAATTTTAAGTGCAAACACCACTGCAGCAAGTTCCAAATCATGTGTAGGGTAATTCCTTTCATATTCTTTAAGCTTCCTGGATGCATATGCAATTACTTTGCCCCGTTGCATCAGTACACAACCCAAACCATTCTTTGAGGCATCACTGTAAACTACAAAATCCTGAGTGCCTGATGGAATCGATAAGATAGGTGTCGATGTCAATCTCTTCTTCAATTCCAGGCTTCAGCTGTCTATATATATTAGATCACGTTCTTCACACATAAGGCTTACACATTCAGTTTTAAGTGTTGGAACCGACGGATCGCCGACCCTATGCTATTGGAATCGAGATCCAAAAGAATATACGCAGCGGAAAGAAAACATACCCTTGAAGACAAACAGATCGAAGATATAGACCTCTCGATCTTCTACTGTATTCCCAGCCCTTTTCTCGGACGTCGTGTGGGCGACGATCTTCTAAGAAAACAACGATCTCGTCCCTTTCTCTGTCTTTCACGATTCTGTAGTTTTTACGCGTAAGATTGAGAGAGAGTCTTAAGGGAGGCGCTGATTTTTTGGGTATTTATAGGCTACAACAAGGACCTAGAGGAGGAATTAGGGTTGGGCCTCCTGATGGGCTTAAGCGTCCTGTGTTCGGCCCGAACACCCAGCTTAAGTCCATCAATTATAACTCGGTCCATTAAGGAGTTATAATTGAACTATCACCCCAATCCCATATTACAATATGGGCTCCTTCTTATTATGTGTACGTTTATTTCCCCGTGTTTAAGATATCGAATGTCCGTGAATTAAATAAGTTACTGACAACTTAATTAATTTACATCTAACTCCAAGAGTAGTACCACTCAACTTTATTATCATGTCGGATTAAATCCACCTGCAGGGTTTACATGATAATCCTTATGAGCTCCTCAAGGGGACATCATCATCCTAAATAATTAGGACACAGATTCCTTCTATAATCAACAGCACACCATATAAGCAACGTTATTTCCCAATTCACCGAGCCTATTGATTTATGAATAAATCTCACCCATTGGCAAATTAAAGAAACAAACACTGAGTACACGTGCCCGTTATTATATAGGGATTAAGAAGACGCACATCCATAAAAATAGAGGTCTTGTTCTTTTATATATAGTTAGTATAAATCGAACAACCTCAAATGGTCCTGCTCAATACATACAAAATGTACTAGTGTAACTTTATAATCAAGACAGACTAATACCAAATTACACTACAATCGTTCCAATGGTTTGTCCAAATCCATCTTGGTTGTGAGCTACTATTTATAATCACAAGGAACTGATAACATGATCTTCTGTGTGGCACCACACACCATGTTATCTACAATATAGATTAATTTGGACAATTGCATTAACATATATAGCAAATATAAAATGCAAACACTTGACCAAAATGATTCTCATATCAAAAAGATGTTCATACAAAAGCTAGGTTTATAGTATACATCCTAACATTAAGAGCGTTGGTTTTTAGAGAGAGAAAGTCTGTCTTACAGAGAGTTAGCTAGGAATTGCTATTTGTTCTTTCTCGTTTGTAAACTCTGTTCTTAATGAAAGTTTGGTGGTGTGATTCCGTGGATGTAGGCATTTGTTAAGCCGAACCACGTTAAATCATGTGTTGATTTCTTCTTCGTTTGTTCTTTGATTTCTCTGTATTTTATGTTCTTGATCGCAGATCTAACAAGTGGCGTCGTCTGTGGGAATTTGAGATCAAGAGATGGGTTCAATCAAGTTTGATATGGAGAAGTTTAATGGTTCAGGCGATTTTGGTCTATGGAGAATCAAGATGAAGGATGTGTTGGTTCAACATGGTGTTGCCGCTGCTTTGCAGGGTATCGATGCCTTTCCAGAGGGTATGAGGGCCGACCAGAAGGCTACTCTTATGGAGAAGGCACACAGTATGATTATTCTCAATATGGAGAATAAGGTTCTTCGTGAGGTCTCCAAGATCGAAACAGCTCAAGATGTTTGGAAAAAAACTTGAGAGTTTGTATATGGTTAGATCGCTGGCCAACAGGTTATTTCTGAAGAAGAGGTTGTATGCTTTCAAGGTTCTGGAAGATTAACCGTTGTCTAATCAACTGGAGGAGTTCGCTAAGATCTTAGATGATCTTGAGAACGTTGTTGTCAAGCTTGAAGAAGAAGATAAAGCTCTAATGCTTCTCAGTTCGCTCCCAAAGAAGTTTGAAAACTTTTGTGATTCCATCTTATATGGAAGGCAACAATCCATTACATTGGAGGAAGTGATAACTGCCTTGAAGACCAAGGAGCTGACAAAGGAATCAGAGCACAAAGCTCAAGATGGAGGAGAGAGTCTGATGGCTAAACAAGCCGGAGGAAAGAAGAAACAGTTCAAGAAGGCAAACAAGAAAGCCCCAATGTTGAATCAAGATTCAAAGGAAGACATTAAGAGGAATAGATGTTTCCATTGCCATAAGCCTGG
This sequence comes from Scutellaria minor, assembly GCA_954870855.1. Taxonomy (NCBI): domain Eukaryota; kingdom Viridiplantae; phylum Streptophyta; class Magnoliopsida; order Lamiales; family Lamiaceae; genus Scutellaria; species Scutellaria minor. Next base: position 12,247,705 of record OX940729.1, read on the forward strand.
GCATTACAAGAAGGACTGTTTCAAATTAAAAGGGAATAAGAAAGGGAAGCTGGACCAACCAGGGAAGCAAGCAAATCCAACTATTGATGCAGCAAACTCCAATACTGGATACGAATCCTCTGAGGTACTAGCTATTACTTCTAATGATACTAAAGAAGAATGGATTCTTGATTCAAGGTGTTCCTTCCACATGAACCCTTATAAAGAGTGGTTCAGGGATTTGATCTTGAAAGAAGAGGGAGCTGTCATGCTTGGGAACAACAAGACTTGCAGAATCAAGGGTGTTGGTGATGTTCCATTGAGGATAAAAGATGGATCAATGAAAATCTTATCAAATGTAAGATTTGTTCCCGAACTGAGGAGAAATTTAATTTATCTAGGTATGCTAGACTCCCAAGGATACAAGTTGTCAACTGGAGGTGGAGTAATGCAGGTTATGAAAGATTCCAAAATTTTTTTGGAGGGCTTGAAGAGGCATGATCTGTATTACTTGAAGGGAACTACGACTATTGGTGGATCATACTCAGCAAACGAGGTGGATAAAACTCTTATATGGCATAAGAGATTAGCTTATATAAGCCTCCAAGGTTTGCACGAACTCCAGAAGCAAGATGCATTTGGGAAAGACAAAATCAGTGAGCTTGATTTTTGTGACTACTATGTGATGGGAAAAGCCAAAAGACTGAAGTTTGGTACTGGCGAACACATAACTCAAGGTAGGCTGGACTATGTACATTCAGATTTATGGGGTCCTACAAGAGCAACCACCAAAAATGGTGACAGGTATTTTCTATCAATCATTGACGATTTCTCAAGAAAGGTTTGGGTGTTCGTACTCAAAAGCAAGGATGAAGCATTCCAGAGATTCAAGGATTGGCTGATTCAGGTGGAGAATCGAACTGATAGAAAGCTCAAGTATCTCCGAACTGACAATGGCCTAGAGTTCGTCTCAAATGAGTTTAACGCATTTTGCAAGGAGAAAGGGATAACTAGACACAAGACCACTCCATACACTCCTCAGCAAAATGGTCTTGCAGAGAGGATGAATCGAACACTTTTAGAAAGGGTGAGGTGTATGCTTTTAAGTTCGGATTTAGATAAGAGTTTTTGGGGTGAGACAGTTACCACTGCAGCATATCTAATCAATCGAACTCCATCAAGTGCTATTAGCTTCAAGACTCCAGAAGAGAAATGGAATGAAAGATTAGTGGACTACTCCGAACTGAGAGTATTCGAATGTTTAGCTTATGTCCATGTCAAGCAAGACAAATTAGACTCAAGAGCTCTCAAGTGTGTTTTCTTGGGATATCCAGAAGGAGTTAAGGGATACAATGGTGTTTGGAGAAAGGAAACCAGAAGTGTATTGTGTCCAGAGATGTCTCATTTGATGAATCTTGCATGCCTATGAGTAAAGAGGGCATAAAAGATCAAACAAGTACTCATGATGGTGAGAGAGCCGAGCTTGAGGTGGAGCCGAAGTATTCTGATTCAGATGATGGAGCTCAATAAGAAGAAACGAACACTGAAGATCAAGGGGAACAAGATCCCAAGGATCGAACGCTTGCGAACTATCAGCTCGTCAGAGATAGGCCAAGGAGGTTAGTAAAACCACCTATTAGATTTGATCAATCTAACTCTACTTCTTTTGTTTTCCTTGCAGCTGAAAACATAGAGCACGATGAGCCAAGTGACTATACTGAAGCTACTACTTGCAAGGAGAAAGAGAAGTGGAAAATAGCTATATATGACGAACTGAGTTCTCTAGCCAAAAATGAGACTTGGACCATTGTTGATAAGCCGAAGAATCAGAAGCTTATTGGTTACAAGTGGATCTTTAAGAAGAAAATTGAAGCTGCTCAAAATAACAAAGTGAGGTTTAAAGCAAGACTAGTGGCTAGAGGGTTTACTCAGAAAGAGGGTGTTGATTACACAGAGATCTTCTCTCCAGTGGTTAAACATTGCTCCATTAGAATATTGCTCGCAATGGTAGCTTAGTTTGACTTGGAGTTACATCAAATGGATGTTACCACAGCCTTCTTACATGGTGAACTGAAGGAGACGATCTACATGAAGGTGCCAGAAGGCTCAGTGAATCTGGGATTGAAGTTTAAGAGAACTCCAAACTCAGGAACTCCGATAGTAGGCTATGTAGATGCGGACTATGCTGAGAACATGGATACTAGAAAGTCTCTTACGGGCTATGTTTTTACTTTGTTCGGCACTGCAGTGAGCTGGAAATCAACACAACAATCTGTAGTGGCATTATCCACGACTAAAGCTAAATTTATTGCATTAACAGAGGCAATCAAAGAGGCGTTATGGTTAACGGGAATTCTTTTAGAATTCGGAATTGTTAAAAAATGTGTGGATGTTTTCTGTGATAATAACAGTGCAATTCACTTATCGAAGCACCAGGGTTTCCATGAGCGAACTAAACATATTGATGTCAGGTTGTACTACATAAGAGATATTGTGGAGAAGGAAAAGATTAAAGTTTGCAAGGTAGCAAGTGAAGAAAATCCGGTTGATGGGTTAACCAAGACGTTGTCTGCTGCCAAGTTCGAATTATGTCTGAGTCTAATCGGACTTGAAAGAAGTTCGTCCACTAACGTTACTTGAGGAAATAATGGGTTGGAAGTAGCTATGATCATGCTTAAGGTGGAGATTGATAAAATATAAGCATGGATCATAACGAGCGAACTAAAACTGAAGAATGAACTTGTTTCAGTTCGCGGTACACATAGGAGTTCGCTGAACTCGCTAGCGAAGTCAGTTCACTGAAAGTTCCAGTTCGGACAAATAAGAGAAGTCGCAGTTTACTTATATAGGCGTGTGTTTATCTAACGGTTTAACCATTTAACAGTTATTCTGTTGTGAGTCTGTTTTGCAGGAGCAGTTCGATGAGCTCGGAAGACAATACGGTTAGGCGGTCGAACTGATCTTGGGTGGGAAATTCCAGGCTTCAACTGTCTATATATATTAGATCGCGTTCTTCACACATAAGGCTTATACATTCAGTTTTAAGAGCGTTGGTTTTTAGAGAGAGAAAGTCTGTCTTACAAAGAGTTAGCTAGGAATTGCTATTTGTTCTTTCTCGTTTGTAAACTCGGTTCTTAATAAAAGTTTGGTGGTGTGATTCCGTGGATGTAGGAATTTGTTAAGCCTGATGTGGTCGAACTGAACCAATCGAGTTATTTTGAAAGTGAACCGAATCAAGAGAAAAAACCAACCGATATGAATTATTTAGAGAAAAGCGAACAGATACTCCTCCGAGATGATTGAACTGAATTCTGATACAGTCGGATGTGAACTACACTCTATTCTACAAGAGTTCGGGTTTTTATTTAGTTCGTATCCAGAGCCATCAATGTGAACAGTTCTTTTAGAATGAGTGAACTATACTGTAATACAATTTGAGGCGAACTGTTCCCTACCTGATATGAGTTCACAGTTAATATATTATTGGAGTGCGAACTTATTGGATCTTGAACCAAGTTGACGAACTCATTTCGGTTGAATTAAGCGAGCAAATTTGAATTCAAATAAATGCTCATTTCGTGGACCACTAACCCATTTCCCACATATCTCGAATATTTTCAACCGCCACATTTCACAGGGAGTATAAAAACTTATTACATTCATTTCTTTTGTTTTTTACTCACACAATTACATCAAAAAACATACACAAGCACTTTGATTACAAGTAAGTCTAGTTATTTTACTGACTTGAGCGTCGGAGTCTCATCGCCGGGAATCCCTCCCGGTGTTTGTTTTGCAAGTATTTGGATTTGAGATCTCGGGTTCTTGTAAGAAAAGGAAGGACGTTGGACCGGAGCAAGATCAAAGCCGAACCACGTTAAATCGTGTGTTGATTTCTTCTTCGTTTGTTCTTTGATTTCTCTGTATTTTGTGTTCTTGATCGCGGATCTAACAGTTAATTATTTAGGTCAGTGAGATAATTTCATAGGATATGATATAATTGTTATACACTTTCAATGTTTACTCTATCATATAATATCTAGATAAGGATATTAACTATCATTATCCACGGTTTATTATGTAATATATGAATGTTAGGATAAAAATGATATTACCTAAATATCCTTTTATGTAAGTGTTTAATATTTACTAGGGATTGAAATGTAATTCCTAATGTTATCCTAAATTTTGGGTAAACTATCATAGGGAAGCCTGGAATATTATCTAAGATACTATCCGGATTTTTGTATTTTATCTCCGATCAAAAGGATAATCCAATTTTTTATCCATTAAAATAAACACTAAATAAAGTTAGATAGCATATCACTATCTTAAGAGATCCCCAAAGTAAACGGAGCCTTAGGGAAAAAACATGTTGAGATCCCACGTTCTATTCTTCTATCTCTCATCAGAAGATCTTGGGCGTGATTATTTTGTCCGATTCTTGGGATTCTAAGTTTGAACTCTGAATTCCTTTGGGTTGCTTTATTGCCAAAGAGCATCGGGTGGATGGTTTCTTAGCGACATGGTTATAGCAGAAATGATAACAAAAAAATATCTGATTTTTTCTCTTAAAAATATAATATTTTTTCTCCTATCTTTTCCTGATAAAAAGTGGTAGACACCCCATGCTGCCTGAATGAATACACAAGGTTTATCTTCTGAGATATTCTGCTTTATGATACTGCCATGCTACGTGTCATTTCCAATAGATGCCATGAGTTGTCATAGAAAATATATGTTTTTTATCTTTTCTTGATAACAGGCGGCAGAGACCCCAATTCTGCCTCAATGAATATACAACCACCTTATCTTCTGCAATATTCTGCACTCTATTTTATAGCTGTATTTCCTTTGAAATGAGCATAATGAGTATACTTGTCAACAATAATAAAAGAGTTCAAGAAAAGAGTTGGAGAAAATCGTAAACGAGGGCGAAAATGCAAATAAATGAGCCAAAATGGAAGATTTGACTTTCTGACGAGGACAAAAATATCAATATCGGTGGATATATCAGTACCTTGATTTTACGGATATATCGATATTGTAGATATATCGATTTTTGCGCAAAAAATTGAAAAATTTTGAAAAAAAATTGAAAAATATATCTAGTACTTTATATAATATTATAAATAACATTAATACATATATTGAACTTAAATTTCAAATAAAAAGTTATGTTTACAACAAATTTAGAGATAAACTATTATATAAATGTTGTCTCTTATAATAACATTTTCGTCACTGGTTATGATAACATGACAAATTTTGAATTCAAATACATATTTCATTGTTTAACACACTAACCATGGAACCTAAATTCAAATATTTTACTAAATATAAGTTTATTAATTATTTAATTAAAACTATTAGTTGAATTCAAAAAAGTATTTCATTGTTTAACACACTAGCCTAATTAATTTATGAGAGGAACCTAAATTCAAATAATTTACTAAATATAAGTTTACTAATTATTTAATTAAAAATATAGTTGAATTCAAATACGTATTTCATTGTTTAACACACTAGCCTAATTAATTTCATTATTTCAAATATGTATTTTGCATGGACTTTGTCATAAATAATTGAACAAGAAATTTATGTCATTTTGCATGGATTTTTGTCATTTTGCATTTTATATTCTTCACTTCCAAGGGCACTAATACATTTACCATTAAAAAAAAATATTCAAAAAAATTCAAAACAAAAAAAATCAAAAAAACCACCGACCGATATATCGCCGATATTTTGTCAAATATGTGCACTAATTGACCGATAACGATATATTGCCGATATATCGGCGATATTTTGCCGAAAATTTTCGTCCATACATATCGATATCGGCAGGTGATTTATCGCGATATATCACCGATTTATCGCGATATTTTCGTCCATGCTTTCTGACACGTTCTGTAGCCTTTTCCTAACTCATTCCGCAAGTATACAGTAATAGACCATCTTTCTTCATTTATAGTAATTATGTTATATAACGTATGTAACATCGCCATAAACTTCATGAATAAGTTTAGAAAAATACTAAAAAAATATTTAATAAAAAATAACAGAGAGCAGAATTCACATCTTGAATAAATCTATTCAATAATATTTAATTAATAGAAATATTTGTCAGACAATATAATATATATACATATATATATTAGGTAAAAAACAATAAAAAAAATCAAATAAACAATTAGAAATAATTTCATCATATGTACTCTAACAAATCATAAAATGCATTACTATTATTTTTCTATAAATTAAAAGTGAGAATATTACTTGTGATTCAAACAAACAAAAAAAACAATTGATAAATTTGGGTGACATTCATAATAAATAAATAAAAAGACAAAAAAAGAAAAGAGAAGTAGGCGGGAGCGCGTGAGAGGGGTGAGAAAGTACGGATGCAATAAAGGCATTGTGGAGATAGGGACACGTAAGGGACCACATGTCAACGTCGATTGACGGTCTTAGAATATCTCAACTGTGTCGTGCCCTAACACTTGACACGCGTCCACCTAATGAATTAGTACTGAATTAGAACTATGTTATAATTACGTAATTACTTACCCAATTTTATTTTATTGAGACGACCGAACTGAAGGAATTGATTTTTAATTAACCTAAATCAATTGAACTTTCATGCTAAAATTTATCAAATTTCTTTCAAATTAAACAAATATGTGAAATCTTAACAACATAATAAAATCTATACAAAATCAATATGTATCAGTTATTCTATGTACGTTTATTAGCTCAAGTTATGTATCATTTAATTTTTCCTCTTACATACAATTAATATAATAGCCCACAAACTAAATTAAAAAGGTAAATCACATTTAGGGCGGCTCCAAACGACACATACAATGGCGGTTGTCCCGTACTTAAACCCTATAAACCAATTAATCCTCTCAACACAAATGAAGATGGAACACTCAGAAGAAGAGGCGCGCTTATCAGCAATGCAACTTGCAACTGGTTCAGTGCTTCCAATGGTGCTGAGATCAGCAATAGAGCTTCATCTCTTTGAACTCATTAACAACTCTGATCGCCCAAATGTTTCAGCTTCTGAAATTGCTGCTAAGCTTTCAACAACCAATCCCGATGCACCTGAACTGCTCGACAGAATTCTCCGCCTCCTTGCTGTTCACTCACTGCTTGCTTGCAGCGGCGGTGCTGGCGGTGAGCGGCGATACTCTCTCACGCCGATGGGGAAGTTTTTCACAAAGGATGAAGATGGTATTTCCATTGCCCAATTAGCCCTCTTCATACAAGATAAAGTGATGATCAAGAGCTGGTAAACACTCAACTAATAGAAATATGTATATGTTTCTTCAAGCTAATTAATTAACATAAACACTATATTAAGGGCATAGGAGATCTACATTAAATGATGTTTTATTTCTAATTTTAATCAACACACCATTAATCCATACTACTTTAATCCCCCCCCCCCTAAACTTTTATACCTTTTCTTGTTTTTTTGTCTTTGTTTTTCAGTATAATTTCAAAATATTATTCCTCATTGGACCTAATTTATTAACTATTTTTTATATTGATATGTTCCATCCCTTCTCGATGATCCATTCTTAACCATCTTTATATTAAAAAAATTTATTTTTGTTAAATTGTTAAATTTTGTCCTTTTAAGCCAATTTGAGAAATGATTTTTATTCTACTATACCCTTCTAACATTGAGTAGTACGGGTTTAAATATATGGTAGTATGAAATGAAGTATATGATGATATATATGTGTGTTTAAATATATTGATACGAATTAAGTATATCTTTGGTACGAACATAAATATATGGTTAAGTATATCTTTGGTAAGAACATAAATATATGGTGATATGGATTGACTTCATCAAAGATACAATGGTCAAAGTCAATATAATTATCTTGACCAAAAAAGATTAATTTCAAACTCATAAATAAAAGATAATGTTTTTTTCTATAGTAACTAATTATAACTGTCGCCTATTCTTTAAAATTGTAAAAAATAATGTTTTTTTTTTCATATATAGTAACTATTTATTATAACTCTATCCCCTTTTCTTTAAAATAGTTATTACTTTTATCCAAAAAACTGTGTATCAAGAGTTTTAACTGTATCATATATCTGAGTATCTCTATAGTTTGAGTTTGCTTTTCCACCAGTGTTAATCTCTCTCTCTCTCTCAATGTCGCATCTTATTTATTTCACTAATATACTTTTGTTTGGTTTGCGACTTGAAAGAAACGCATGACAACTGAAAAATACTTTGGGTAAATTAGTTCCTATTTTACTTTACAGAGCTTGTATATTTTACTTTGTCTATTCGCAGAAACACCAATATCTTTTAATTTTGAACTAATAATAAGATAAACTTATAAAAATTAATAATACACACTTGCACTATTGCCCCTTCACCCTACCTTTCGGTCCGGATCCTATATTAGATTTGGTATTACATTTTATATTTCATGATATTTAATACATATCATGTGTTAAATAATTTGATACACGTAAGTGAGGTAAAATATTTAAAATAGAAAATGTAACATTAAATATAATAGAAAATCTCATGTGCGTACTTTTAAACCTAGCTTCGTCTCGTGTACGAGGTCATTACATATATATGGTAAATACTTATGGTGTTGAAATTAATTTTAAAAAAAAAAATTGAATATAGAATGAAATCACTTAATATTATAATTTAAGCGTTCTTAGGATCAACTTTTTGATGAGCATTAGGTATAGCCTGAAAGATGCAATTATGGAGGGAGGGACACCATTCAGCAGAGCACATGGAATGAGTTTATTTGAGTTCACAGCCATGGATGATAGAATGAGCAACATCTTTAACCAAGCTATGTCTCATTCTACTATCCATTTGAAACAACTTATTCATACATACAAAGGATTCGAGGGTATCAACACATTGGTGGACGTTGGGGGAGGATCTGGAACAACACTTAATATGATCGTGTCCAAATATCCATCCATTAAGGGCATTAATTTTGATTTGCCCCATGTTGTTAGAGATGCTCCATCTTTTCCAGGTCAGCACGTGTACCCACACATATATATATATAATAGATAATGAACACACTTGATAGAGTTTATCCATATAAAAATATATATATATATATATATATATGTTTCTTATCGTGCTAACTTTGTTAATATTAATGACGTTGAAAAATCGTGTGTGACAGACATAGAGCATGTTGGAGGAGACATGTTTGTTAGTGTGCCCAAAGGGGATGCAATTTTCATGAAGGTATGATTGACTCGTACATAATACTGAAAATAAATAGTTTTGATGTATATGGTAGTGAATCAATGCAATATGGAATCTATTTGATAATAGTTATCATAATTTACAAACTTTTGTTTTAGTTGTTAAAATTCACTAAAACATCATTGTGGATGTTCTAACACATTATGTATGTATGTGTGATAAGAAGTTGATATCATGTGTCATTATGTGACAGTAATCATGTAATATGAGGTTGAGGTCATGTAACATCATGTGACACAAGATTTATGTGTTCACATATGTGACACGAGGTTTTCACATGATGCGAAATTTAGACATACTATGATTAAGTGTTACGTTACGAGATTCATCTAGTGACATTATTACTAAAGACATTTTAATAGTTTAGTGACTAGAAACAATATATTTGTATAAATTGGGTAAAAACATAGTTACAAAATTGTGTAAAAAAAAAGTTGCCCCTATACTTTAATAACGAGATTCAATTTGCAACAAATATGGGGTAGATCTTTCAATCGGTGGAATGATTAGAATTTTTTATTATCCCGGTTTGTTTTTTTGATGATATTAATGATATGATATGGATATGCAGTGGATTATTCATAACTGGAGCGATGAATCATGCCTGAAAATCCTGAAAAATTGCAAAGAAGCATTGCCGGAAAATGGAAAAGTCATTATTGTTGATTTTGTACTTTTAGAGTTGCCAAAGAATGGGCCCACTGCTTTTGGAGTCGAATTGGATGTTATGATGCTAGCGTTCACTCAAGGAGGAAAAGAGAGGACAAAAATTGAATTTCAAACCTTGGCAAAAGCAGCGGGCTTTAAAGAATTTCGTTATGTTTGTAGCGTTTTTACGATGGGCGTCATAGAATTGTATAAGTGAAGAAAGAGTAGCATTGATGGAATCGACGCAATTTTAATCTATTGAACTTTGTATTGCTCAATTCAACATTTGAATAATGACTTATTACATGTGCCTCTTATCTTCATGGGTTGACAGGATTGGACCTTTAACGAGGCAGACAAGCTACCGGACTCAGGCCCAAATATGATCAATTATTCGGAGTTTCAAAATATTTTCTATATTTATTATAAATGTATATATAAATATTTTGGTAAATATAATTAGTTTTTATATAGTTAGTCTGTGACTGTGACTCCTGCTCCACCACTCAAAGATGGCCTAAGTTCGACTGTAATTTTTTTTTTCTCTTTATTATATATAGTACTAAAATAATGTTATTGATTATTAGTTTAAATATTCATTTTATTGTATAATGTTCGTATTTTACTCTTGTTGTTGATGCTGGTTATTAGATTAAAGTGTGAAAAACGAATATTCTTCCTAAATATACATTATTAACATTTCACAATTTCATTAATATATATATATATATATATTACACTATATAAGTTTATGTGTTCAACCAACCAGGATCGAACGGGACTCATATTTGATTCATTTTTTCTATTCTTTTTACACGATATCTACATGATTTTCACATGATTTTTACATATATAGTTGACTCAATAAATGATTTTTATTATATTATGATGTTATTTCTCAAAACGTTAAACGAAAAAAAAATTAGAAAAATGAAAGGAAAAAAAAGAGAGAGAGGAGGACGGGAAGAAGAGGATGGATGGAAAGGGTTTTGAATTTTTTTAAGGGTATAATTGGAATTTAATTTAATTTTTCATTTTTTTAATTAAAATATAAAAAGATGGGGTGTGTTTAGAAAATCCTGGGTGTGGATAGTCCCACCCTTGTAAATAACATATAGAAATTATGTTCTTATGTGTTTTTTTAAATCTTATTTAATTTAATAGTCTATCCAAATCACAATTGTAAATAACATAATTAGACTAAAATTAGTCTTATATTATTATATATTTAAAAATATTTTCAATAATATATTATAAGCATACATAAAAAAATTATATTATAAATTTAATATGTTTATTAAAATATGATATTATTAGAAATTATGTTCTTATGTATTTTTTTTCAAAATCTTATTTAATTTAATAGAGCCCATCCAAATCATAATTGTAAATAACATAATTCCTAATTTAATATGTAAAAAAAATAATATTATGGCAAGTATGGATGTTTCGTCCATTTTTCATAATACAATTGTAAATAACATAATTCCTAATTTAATATATAAAAAAAAGGAAATAAATTATGGCAAGTATGGATATTTCGTCCATTTTTCATAATGTCAATTTTAACTCTCCTACATAATTAAATCAAATCAAATTAAATTAGAGTCCTAATTAGTAACGTAATTCAATATTTATTTTATTTTTTATTTGATTATAAAATGCAAGAGTCCTTTACATTTCAAACTCTTTTTGAAAAAATTACATGTTTTGATTATTTTTCTTTTATAATCTAGAAAATTTTGATTCTTAAACTAAAATTAGCCTTATATTAATATATATTTAAAGAGCTTTTCAATGATATATTATAAGCATATATAAAAGAATTATACTATAAATTTAATATTTGTATTAAAGTATGTTATTATTAGAAATTATGTTCTTACGTTTTTTTTTTCAAAATCTTAATTTTAACCCTCCTACATAATTAAATCAAATCAAATTAAATTGGAGTCCTAATTAAAGAAAACTCTTTATCAAGGATAGTAATTTCAATATTTTTTTTATTTGATTATAAAAGGCAATAGTCCTTTACATTTCAAACTCTTCTTGAAAATATTACATGTTTTGATTATTTTACCTTTATAATCTAGCACAAAAACTCATGTGAGACGGTCTCACGGATAGTTTCCGTGAGACGGAGCCCCGTCACCACAAATAACATGTGAATTGTAGGGTTTGGGTGGTGGGTAATTGGGTTTTTACTTGATCCGTCTCACGCAATGCATTAAAATTCCGTGAGACGGTCTCACAAGAGACTTACTCATAATCTAGAACATTTTAAATCCTAGACTAAAATTAGTCTTATATTAATATATATTTAAAGAGTTTTTCAATGATATATTATAAGCATATGTGGTGGAGCATATTTTTGATAAACTTATATTATAAGCATATATTAATATATATTTAAAGAGCTTTTCAATGATTTGGAGTTTTAAATCGTGGGCTCTGGTAATGGAATTTTACTAGCAAGAGCACGAGCAGATTATGAAGAGCGTATTACGATTATTTCATCATCATCGACGATAGTGGTTTGTCTTCAATTTGTCTGATGTTTATAATTACTATTAACAAATAATGAAATCCACACATAGACCAATGAATACTCACTTCACCATTAAATTATTTATTAACCTTCATCTTTTATCACTATTATCTTCTGTTTATTCATAGGAGGAGTTGTGTGAAGATGTTGCGATTTTGATCGAATTTTATTTCTCTTTTACAGTTTTTTTTTTTATATTTTAGGTCAGTTGCAACAAGCTGGCATAATACTTCTTTTTAGATCTTTATAATGTAATATGTGTTCTGGTGTCTATAGTTTCATGCTTACATGAAATATTTTTTATTTTTTATTTTAGGTTGTGAATCTTCTCTACCGTGTTGGATTCTTACAATTGCCAACTATCTATCTCTCTTTTATACTGACTTTAATGATAACTTTTTTTAGATGTAGATGTATGTACATAATACTGCTTCACACATAATAGAAATTTACTAATGCTGAACTTTTGTCATTGTTACATGAAGATGCAGGTTCAGTTGATTTTTTTAATCTATACTATACTAATAGCAGGTAAGTTGGAAAAATTTACCGGAATGCCATTTTCCCTCTCAAAAATGTCACATCACAATGCTGACTATGTAAATATTTTTTTTTTCTTTTAATGTTTCATGACTCAATAATTTTTAATCTATCTTTCTCTCCAAGCCTCTTGAATCAAGCTTACCCTACAAGCCATTAGATTGTTTTTTTGTAGCGCCCCGGATCAAAACGAGCATAATTGACTAAATTAAATATTTAACGTATGACTTAATAAGTATGCACGTTTACTTTGACTGTTTAATTTATTACGTGCGTTTCAGATACGTGTTTAACGCGTGACTTAGACGGATAATTTTCATGGACATGGTATATAGAATATTTTCATACCATAAGATGCGTCTTGGAAAGACGAGAAGATAGAAATGAACTAGGGGTCAATCAGAGACCCGTAGATCAAACGGTGACAGAAAGAGCAAAACCCGAAGTTTCGGTCGGAAAACCGGAAGATATTTTACGTGAATAGTAACATGGGAAAAGTCAACCGATGAATAGTGATCCGGATATTTTCGGTGAATAGTAACTTCGAAAAAATCTATAAATAGAGGTGGTTTCGACTCGAAAATCACCGTTTCTTCGATCGAGCCGAACCCGACCAAAACACGTAAGTCCTTCTTTCTCGTCTTTTAATTTTCGATATTCTGTTTCCGGCGGGCCACCGCCGGCGCGGCGCCGCCGCCGCCGGCCGGTGGCCGGAAAATTCAACGTTGTCGGAATCGGACGATTTTCGCACACGACGTTCGTCTCGAGGAGACGAATCTAGGATAGGTCTCGGATTTCAAATCCGAGTTTTCGTTCGCCGGAAAACGGCGAAAAATAGCCCCTAAACCCTAACCCCGTCACCCTTTCTCTCTCCTCTGAGTTCTTTCTCTCTCCTCGTTTTCTTGCCGGAACAGTGGCCAGCGAGGCCACCGGAGAGTGGTGGGGAGCTACCGGAGTAGAGGCGCCGCCGTGAGTGGCGGCGCATGGCCGGAACAGTGGTGTATGTATGTGGATCGGGCTTGTGTGTGTTTTTGTAGGTGTGTTAGTGTGTGAGTGTGTTTGCATGCTGTTGGGGCGGCGCCGGGTGGCGCCGCCGTGTGGAACTTGGAGGCCGGCGCCTGTGATGCGCCGGCGACGGTGGCGGAGTGGTGGCCGGCGGCAGGTGGCTGCCGGCCAAGGATGAGCATGTGTGTGTGTGTTTGTTTTGTACGTGTGTGTGTGTGTGAGTGAAGCTGCTGGGGTAGGGGGCTGGAGAGGTGGTTGCCGGCGACTGGGGTCGCCGGTCGGAGTTCAGAGAGTGAGCTGGTGGTGGTGGCCGCCGGCCAAGCTATGGTTATGTGTGTGTGTGTGTTAAAGCATGCATGTATGTATAGGCTAGGTTGGTGGTTGGGCTTGGCTGGAATGGGTTGCCGGCGACGGGGAGTCGCCGGCGGAGGTACTGGGAGTGGTCGCCGGCGACGGGAAGTCGCCGGCCGGAGTTTTGGTGAAGGTTTGGTTTTTTCGAAAAATGTGACTTTGAAGGATTTTGCGGCGAAGTTTCCGGGCACTATTCATGCCGGAATCCGGCGATAGACGGCCGGAGTTGGTAGCCGGCGGTTCGAGGTATCCGGCGAGGTAGGTGGTGGCGGCTGTAGGCGGCGCCGCCGCGCCGGGCGACGCCGGGAAGTAGCCTGCTCGAGCAGGCCACCGTCGGGAAAGCTGGGAAGGTCCTGGCCGAGAAAACTCGACCAGGTGTGCGCCGGGTGCAGCAGCTGCCGAGAAAACTCGGCAGCCGTCGGGTGTCGGGAAGCCGCGCGCACCGTGCGCGCCCATGCGCACCCGTCGGGTGCCGACGCGCACCCGACGCCGTGTTTTCGATCCGAACCTCGTTTTCTTTCCGTTGTTCATCCGTTTCGAGTCATCGCCGACGAGACGTCATTGACCGAGGGTCGTGGGCCCGGTCAAAGTCAACCCTTTGACCAAAATTACCGTTTTACCCCTAAACTTAAAATGCTCCGTTTGAGCTCGTTTGAACTCCGATTGAGCTCATTCTTTTTCCGTCGTGCCCCAAATTTCTTTCTCTATCATCTCAGTCATATGGATTGGATATCCACTCTCGTTTCTTCAACTCCGATCTTTAGAGCTCTCGATCTGTCGCGTATTTTACGATCGTTTCTCCGCCGGAGTCTGTTATCGCTTTAATTATGTTTTTAAGGATCTAAGAACACCGTTACGTATGTAGGCTATCAGTTGGATTGAACATCGAGATACGGGATTTGAGACACGAGATTTGAGACACGAGATCTCTAGACTCGCTACTCACGTGGTAACCACCGAACGAGGTGGGGGTAATTTCTAAGTCTGTAACTGTTTACAGTTTTCCCTATATTGAAGTATGATTGAGAAGTCCTAAATGATGTGACATATGTTATGATTACGTGATCATGTTATACTGTGGCAACGTGGCTGAGTGTTATATTCCCGGTATTTTTATATCTGTGAATTGTTATAAGATGCGGATGTTATTCCCCACGAGTGTATTCAACGCACTCACCCCTTAATCTGTACTCACACTACAGGCAAAGAAGAGAATCTCGACGCGTAGAGAGAGGTGTGCCCTATCGGTTGTGTCCATCTTCTGTTTTGACTTTTAAAGTTATGTTGATCGTTTTGTAAAATATTCTGAGTATTTCTGTGGATGTGAGATCCTGATGTTTTTCCGCTGCGTAAGGTTTTAAACTTCATTTTATCGGTTGAAACCGATGTTTAAAGAGTATCTCTCCTTGTCCTTTCCTTATTCTTTCTTTTATATATCATGTACGCCTCTTTCCCCTTTCTCTCTTAACGCCCAAAAACGAAAAACTCTGATATTTTGACGAAAAGATTTTGGGGCGTTACATTTTTTCTCCAATGATTTTAAATTAGGCTTCTCCTACAAGCCATTTGATTGTCTTTCTCTCCAAGACTCTTGAATCAGACTTTCCCTACAAGCCATTGGATTATATAAGTAAAGATGTGTGTGGTTGTTTCAACAAAAACACTTTCACATATATGAGATGGTCTTCTAAATTTTCGTCGTTATAAATTTTAGTTCTCCTCTTTTTCCTCTTACTTTTTTTCTTCTCTGATCTACGATGAAATTTTTGTACCTTCCCAATATCAATTGTTAGGAGTTTATGGTTAGGATGGATTTATCCATATGAAAATTTGAGTTATATCAATCAAGGTACATACCTCAATTGTCTGTATATTCATGAATTTTCATTTTGATTACCCTGTTAAAATTGAAAAAAAAAACTACCAATTCAAAGAATTGAGAATAAAAGTCAAGTATTTATTGGGTTTTCCTAAGAGCTTTTGGATGATTCTTCTGTAGGAGCATAATTAACTTTTGAAAATTCACAACAAGCCAACAATTGAAAAAAGAAATGAGTTAATTAAGTATAGTGCGAAGGAATTTGGTCTCATAATCAGTAATTTGACATTCTAAATATTGAATTAATTGAATTGGAAGTTAGAGAATTATATAAAAAAAGTTCTCCTCAAAAGATAGATATGATTTTATAAAACAATCGGTGAAGCAACTATTCCATGATCAATAGACATATACGTAAAATTTCAAACAATAATGATTGAAATATAAAATCAAACATATACGGCTTTATATTGTACTATTATAAATAGTGTTATTCAACAGTGTGTATATATATAAATATATATATATATGATGCTCATATATTATGTAATTATGATTAAAATTGTACTATATTAAAGTAATTGAATTATATTGCAAGACGCGCAACGCGCGGGTACACTGCTAGTTAGTATAATTCACCAAGATATATCAATCTTACTACAGGAATGTATGTTTGCACATGTTTTATATTAATTGCAAATTATTTTCAAAAAATTTTATTAACTTTTATTTTAACATATAGTCAAAGAAAAGTGGTGATGTTAATTGTTGAGACGAGTGAAATTGATACCGATCCTGGAATTGGTGACTAGCTTAAGCCCTATTTTCATTCGTTGTTTATATTGAATCTGTTAAATTTTTTATTTTATCTTCATTTATTATTATTTAACTTTCTTTGATTTTAATTGTAGATCAAACATGGTTTGGTTACTTTTAGTTAGTTGCGTTTCATATTATATTTAATTCATTTTTGAATTGTTGTGTTTTTGAACAGCGAATACCAAATATAAATTGCGATAAAAGAAACTTGTTGGACAAAAAAGAAAATATGCAAATTTGAAATTGATATTGATCCTAGCATTGATACCGATCCTGGAATTAGTGACTAGCTTAAACCCTATTTTTCATTCTTTGTTTATATTGAATTTGTTTAATTTTTTATTTTATCTTCATTTATTATTGTTTAACTTTCTTTGATTTTAATTGTAGATCAAACATGTTTTGGTTACTTTTAGTTGGTTGCGTTTTATTTTATATTTAATTATTTTTGAATTGTTGTGTTTTTGAACAGCCGACACCAAATATAAATGGCGTCAAAGGAAACTTGTTGGACAAAAAAGAAAATATGCAAATCTGAAATTGATATTGATCCTAGCATTGATACAGATCTTGGAATTGGTGACTAGCTTAAGCCCTATTTTCATTCTTGTTTATATTGATTTTGTTTAATTTTTTATTTTATCTTCATTTATTATTGTTTAACTTTCTTCGATTTTAATTGTAGATCAAACATGTTTTGGTTACTTTTAGTTGGTTGCGTTGCATTTTATATTTAATTTATTTTTGAATTGTTGTGTTTTTGAACAGTCAACACCAGATATAAATGGCGTTAAATGAAACTTGTTGGACAAAAAAGAAAATATGCAAATTTTAATGTTGCTAAGAAGAAAACTTTGTAGAACATGTTTTGCAGAATTGTGAAAAGAGACAAGCAATATGTAATTTAGAAGTTCAAGCGAATCTAATTAACTCTAAAGGTAATATATTATTTTTTAATAGTCTTTTAACTTTCTATTAAAGTTATTCTTTCATTTAAAATTTAAAATTGTATCTTAATATATTTATTTAATTGTGAATTTTAATATCAGAAGAACATAAACAAAAAAAAATGCAGAGTTGCATTCATTGCGGTGTAACAAGATTTGAGTATGAGTCTTCTACCTTTTGTTATGGTAATGGAAAAGTTAAACTTGCACCTTCAGAAGTTCCAGACAAATTGTACGAACTATACATTTCTCAATCAGAAGAGTCTGTTGATTTTTTAAAAAATATGTGTTCATTCAATTTCATATTCGCATTCACTTCATTTGGAGTTAAATTGGATAAAGAGCTCGCTTCGGCACGATGAGAAGTTTTCACTTTTCGAGTACAAGTAATGATTTATCACAATCTCCCAAGTTTGAGTTTTAATGAAAACAGACCAGCTTATTTTCAGTTATATTTTTTTGATACTGAAAATGAAATTGAGAATAGATTGTGTCTTAATTCACTTGTATCGGAAGGAATTGTACGGAAGCTCACTAAAATACTGGAAGAGAATTTGTATGCCAAAATCTTTAAAAGACTAACAGAGCATTCTTCTCTACATGATGTACAATTTTGTATCACAAAAGATGTGAGATTGGATTAGCGAGTTTATAATGCTACAACGGCAGATCAAGTTGCAGCCATTTGGATTGAGGGTAATAATAATAATGTTGGGCTTGAATGAGATATTATTGTTAGTGCTCATTCTTGTGACCAGTAGAATAATGCATTATCATGTGTGTTATCACCCTTTACAATACCTTCTTCTATTTCCAAAAAGTGAAACAGGATGGCCACAATACATTCATAAAGTTCACATGCAAGGGGCATGTGCATGAAAAAAAGCAAAGTACATATTTATGTTATAATATTTCGAGAACATATATTTTAAGATATAATCAATTTTTTCAAATTTAATTTTATTGGATTTTTAAATACATACAATTGCAGCAGATATTCCAGACGTGTTGAATGCTTCTAGACCTACATCAAGATTTTATGCAGAGGAAATTATCTCTCAAGAACAAAAAGGTATGTACTTCCTAAAAATATGTAAGCATATATGTCTATCTTTGCATGTGCATGTGTAACTAATTCATCATTTAGGTTGTGGGTAAAAGATCATCTTCCAATTTGAAAACTTGAAAAAAAAAATTTAAAACTTATCCATATTTAAAATTGACATAACATAATATTAGAATATCTTCATTTATATTAAGAACAACAATGGTCATACTCTGTATTCAAGGATATCTTATTCATTAAACAGAAAAACATGAGTTTTACTTAATAGGAATGTTCTCAAGCATTAACTAGTACAACTAGCTATTAAATAATTATTTTTTTAATTTTTACTAATACTTGCGGATTTTAAATAATTACTAATTAGTATCTTTTTACTAATTTTTATTAATACTTGTCCATTATTAATATTGGTTTAAGATTGTTTCACATAGCTTAATAAAATATTCAATAGGTATAATTATGTGTGAAATAACATTTCTTGGAATTTAAAGACAACAAATAAATTGATACAAATTATATTTTTATAATGTCAGTTATTTTAAAATGGTGGAACTACTGCCTAAATCGCACAAAGATTGTCTTTTTATTATTTTGAATTAGCTTTAGAAATTAATAAATCACAAAATAAAATGAGCAATGACATGCAACTTAACATATATAAATTCATTGATTGTAGATACATAGTTAAACTAAGAGTGATACAAGGTCATCTTCAAGCAACAATGACAATATTTGGTAACACGACATCAATATATGTCGGATGCTCAATAGAAGACTACTTAAAGTCCAGTGAGAAGCTATCAAAAATTCTTTACTTAAAATGATTTCAAAAATAAAAAACAACAAATGTAACAAAAAAAAAAAACATATGCAGGGCCAAAACACATTTGAATACCACAGACGGTTGATCTTACAAGGAACAAGTGAGATCCATTTTCTAATCGCGCTAAACTATAATATGAAAGTAGAAGGTGGAAGATTGAGCACAATAGCTTAAGCAATAGAAAGAATGGAACCCGTGGAGATAAGAGACGAGAAAATAAATTAACAATACAACCACAGCAGTAACAATGGTCAACACACCAGATGATGAACCAAAGTAAAAAATAAGAATTACAAAGAAGAAAAAACAAGAAATACATCCACATCTCCAGCTATGAGGAGGACAATACAATCAAAGAATTATTACACAAACCACGAAGAAAGAAGACTATGATAGAGAAGAAGACTAAGTCAGAGAAGAAAATCAAGTAAGAAAAGATATAGTTATGTGCCGAATTAGAAATTATAATCTTTTGTTTTAGAATTTGATACTTATTATTATTTTGATTTTTTATATTTCTAGATTTAAAATTTTTAGGACTAGAGGAACTAGAATTTTTGTACACCTATAATATTTTTTTTCCATTTTTTTAATGACTCACAAACCAATATTTTTGTTATATTTGGATTTCACAATGTATTACACTTATACCTAACTATTTTTAATTTTCATAATTTATTGATAGTTTTCTTAATATATTATCGTTGTTAAGATTCCTCTAATAATTTATATTTTAAAAAACTTAAAATAATCAAATGTTAAATAATTTAAATAGACTTCAAAAAATATTAAAGATCAATAAATGAAGGAAAAAAACAACTACGAAATTAACAAAAAAAAAAATTTATTTGATATCTCCACGTGCAACGCACGTGTTTTTTACTATTATATATATAGATAATGGATTGAAAATAACAAATCTCTCTCCTCTCTCTCGATACAATTCATATCAACATCTCTAACTACAAGGAGGAGAATGCATTCAAAACTTTATTAAACAAACTATCAAGAAAGAAAGTAAGACATAAACGAAGATCATGAAAGAAAATCAATTAGAACTATTATCTTTTGTTTCATAATTTCGAAACTAAAATTTCCTATTGATTATTTCATTTTTTTTTCTAGATTTTTATATGTTAGGAATAGAAAAACCTTGAATTTTTTTTAATCTTATAAAAGTATTTTCCCAATTTTTAACGCACTCTCAAACTTATGTTCTTTACTTATTTGTGTTTTAATTACATTGTATTACATTTAGGTTTAATGCACTTCCACGAAAACTAAATACCAACAAATGAAGGAAAAACACCACAAGATCAAAGAACCAAATACATAATATATAAAAGAAGAAAAAAATTTGATATCCACGTGCAACTCACGTAGTCTATACTAATGTGTATATATATAGGGTAAATTGGTAAAAATACACCGTATGTTTACCTTAATTATAACCTTACCCTTTAATTAAGAACCCAAAAAATTAAAAAATAAGATCATAATTAGGGTAAACATACGGAGTATTTTTATCAATTTTCCTATAAAAAAAATTAAAAAAATGAGTTGTTACGGGCTGAGCATGTGCCCATTAACTCTGACGGAAATCAAAATCGAGGCCAAAAAGGACTAAAGAAGGACCAAAATGTGATAAAGCCAATTTCTACGGAGTCAAAATTAAATGTTAACCAAAATAAATGTGAAACAATGTGGGCTGATGAGAAATAGCATGCTTAACAAATGAAGAAAAAACCCAAAACAGATTAAGAACACACATCGATGGATGCTAACACGTGGTTTTCCAATGGATCTATTATGCAAAATAGCTCAAGGCTTTTTAATCCTGGGATGAGAATACGATGAGAGTATGCAAAACGAATTACAATTCAAGAAATGCTAAGCAACGACTCCAACTCAACGTAACAAAGCATCAATGGTTTAGATGTCATATGCATAACTTTGATAAACATACATAAATGATAAGGGATCGCAACTCACAGGCCAAAATTTACAACTACAATTCTTTATACAATGGTTTCAAGATCCAAAAGGACTATCTTTCCTTTATTGCAAATTTTCACCTAATTGTTCCAACTCCTCTCATACAACATGTATATAATGTTAACATAAGCCTGAAAACTGTGTTTTGAGGTTACATAAGCTTTACGAGAGACAAGCATCGTAACAACAACATCACCTTCAGAATGTCGTACTTCACCTGATAACAGTACAATGCACAAGATGAACACAAGCAAGAAAATAATCATGCAGCATCCAGGAAGAACCATAAAGGGTAAGAAAACAATGGAAACTTCAAGAGAAAAAAAAAATGGTGTGACAGATTAAAGTCTGGCTAGAAATTTTTTATCTAATTTATCAAAGACTAAATTGTCTCCAATTTAGTCGATGTCAACCAAATAATTGCATCTATAGAGCAATCATACAAAACAAATAAACCTAGAAGGCTAGAACCAAAGTTCACAACACTGCATCGGCATGAGCCGTGGAAACTTGAAGCAACACCAGGACAAAACCACATACCATGATGCACAACAAAATTATATTTTTCATGGGCATCAAAACATCAACGCAAATTTTAAGAAATGCAAAATTGAGCTGAGAAGGTTGATTTCCATCTTGAATTCATAGAAAAGTATACCATTAATAATACATAATCAACAAGGCATAGACTACTCACCAAGGCAAGGAAGCAATATGAAGTTGATGAAATTGCAGGATCATCTACTTAGTTTGATGTAGAACTAGTAGCACTTGGAGCTTGTGCATCAACCTCGTTCGGAGAAGGGCTGCTGCCCATCACTATGACCTGTCTTTCAGAGGGATGTGGAGTTACAGCATCCTCCATAATATTTGATGCAATAGATGTGTTGCTTCTAGAATCTTCTGCTACTTGAAGATGATCCATCATTCGTGATATAGTAGCAATTTCTTGACCTCTAGCAACTTCTCCACCAACTTCGGTGGTGGGTTCGGAGGTGGAACTGTTGCGAGCAAACAGTCTATCCTTCCAACCTCTTGTGCTCTTCGTTATTGAATCTTTATATCTGTAAATGGAGAAACAAAGTAAAACTTTTTTCTTGAATTCCAACTTTGTTGAATACACTGCCTTCATTTTCCCTACAACGCCATCTTTTTGTTTCCTTGTCTTCTTATGGTCAAATTGATAGCTAATAAGGAAAATAATATGGTTTCCAAAATAACATGGAAGGCAAATAATATAAATAGAACCATTTCTTGTACCTCGTTGACAATGCACTAAGGCGGGATTTCAAAGAATCTGAGAAAGACTGCAAATCTGATGGTCCACCTCTATCATGACTGCTAGTACTAGGGGATGTCTGGGCAGGAGACCTATAAAAGGAAATACAGTGATGTAGGACCAGAACTTGATGAATTTTTTACAAGTAAAGTGACCATATACATTATAACATACCTATTGGTCGAGGATGCCCCATGTTGATATGCCCCAGGACTTGATCTTGATGTGGTAGTCGTAAGTTGTTCAGATTGTGCAGAAGAATGGCGTGCAATAAGATGTGCAGAATCTCCTCCATCAGTCATGAATGGAGAATTAGGGGCAGCTACTATAACTTCTGAAGGCGGGCCGCCACTGCCATCTCTCTGAGCAATGGAAGAAGCAGCTGAAGTAACAGAAGCCTCGTTAGGATTGGTTGAGAAAACCAAGAAATGAGGACGGCCTTGAGAGGATCTACTCCTCTGACCTTCCCTCCTAACGAGCTGACGAGCTCTTCCCATGGCGGCAGCAGCAGCTAAGTGCTGAATAATGCGCTCTTCAAGTTCAGACTCACTTGCATTAACCGGCATCTGTACAAAATATTTCGATCAGATCTTAGCAACAAATGTAGCCATTTTATAGAAGATTGAAAATGAATTGAATGTAGAGAAGTGAAGAGGAGTAACAAACATGTTGCAACTCGAAATCCCCCAACGTTGGATGGTGAAATATAGTCGTATTTCTAGGAGGATTCATTCGCATATTCCTCTCATGCTCCACAGCATCAAGCAATTCCTGGCTGCCCAATAAGCACACAATAAGAGCCCTCACAGAATAGAATTAAATAGCAAGAAGAAGATGAAGCACATCAAACAGGGACGAAAAAAAAAAATATTAATATACCTGCTGGGATCCTTCAAACTGATATTCTGCCAACACATTGGGCACTGGGAGCTTCTCTGGCACCTATAAATATACTAGTATTAGATCGCGTGAAGATAAATTCAAATTAAGGAAAAAAATAATACAAATATCATATATATTAGAGTTCTAATTATAATAGAATTCTATAAGATATTGAATTAGGATTCTATAATAAAATTATTTAAATATGAAAATCCAAAATTACTATTATAACCTTAAATAATAATCTTTGATAAGGATATATTTGGCAATTAATAAGTTAGACTTATAACATCATGTACTTAAACATAGTAAAACAGTTTTGAAAACGTATAATGGATCGATTTTATATAATTAATTTTCTAAGGTCTGAAATTGCATAATTCCAACTCCAACTGGACTATTTTTGAAAAATCATCATAATTCATAGACTTCTCTAAACATTACCAAAATTTAACCATAGACTCAAAACTTCATGTAGTATAACATACCGAAACAGTTTTGAAAAACTCCAAGTATACATTTTTATAAAAATCGGCAAAGTGGACTATTCACAGCTTTATAACGCCGTTTTGTCCGTTATAACGCCACGTAACGCCGTTACAGGCGTTATCATGCCGATATCATACCCAATAATGTAGCCAGCCGTTTTTAACCGAATCAGTGACGCGGAGGTGGCCGTTACCGTTACGTTAGGCCGTTAAGGCCATTATAACGCCGTTATTGCGAACCATGTGCGAATGTAACACACACAAGTTGTTAAAAAGTATGAACCAGTCTCTCCCAGTATATTAAAAAGTACTAGACCTCATAAAATTAACATGACAATTTTTTTCCATACAAACTCTTTTTGGGTACGGAAATGAGTTTTGTACCATTCAAGAATGCATTGGAGATGAAACTCGTGCTTGCAAGTAGTCAGCTGCAATAAAGAAAATTTAGTCAGTTAAGCACAGGTCATGATCTCAATCCACAACAATCAAAGTAATAAAACCCGTACACACCGTTGAAGGATCACTATCACAAAAAGCTTCAAGGCATATACTGCAAGCATCATCACATGCTTCCTGAATTCCCCCTTCCACAAAAGCTGCAGCAGAAGTCAAATGACTCTCAGAGACCGTTCCATCTTCCATCTGTCACAAAAAAACTAAATCTTCATTAAAACGATATATAAGTAGAGTTCGACTTTTGCTGAACAAAATGTCCAAGATATTAAAGAGAAGAGCGTTTACACAAGGATGGTTAGAACAGAGGCAGTTTATGTAAGATACCATTCAAGTGGAAATAAAACAAAAGGCAACACTGAAAATTCAATGTGACAAAAATCACATAGATCAATAACTACACCAACGTCGAATCAGCTTTCAAGAATATCAATCATCAGTTTGTCTAAGAGCTGATAGAATGTAAAATTGTCTTAATATGAAGCTACTGTTCCAGAGTTAATATTACATAATTCAAGTTCCAGAAAAAAAAAAAAACAATATATATCATAATATTTATTTCATAATTCAATTGCCAGAACAATATCAGACTAAAAAACAGTATTATCTTAACCAATACCACTTACATACCAAAAGAAAAATAAATCAATTCATTTACCAATTTCAAAGAAAATAAATAAAATTAAAAATATATATATCATAATAAAGTCTTGTTACTACAATAAATTAAGACAGAATTCCAATAAATTCAACAAAGTTTTCATGAACCCCAATTCCACAAATCCAAAACCCACAAAAAGGCAGCCCCTTTTATTAAATTATGGGTTGCAAACAGAATTCACAAAACTTAATCCATTAAAAAAAGAGAGAAAATTCCTAACCATAAACCATCAAATATACATGAAAAAAGATTACCTTGAAGAAAAAAAAACTCCCCCTTTGGAGTGCAGCGTAACCAAGAAAAGTGAAGGAATCTAAGAGCAGATCAAAGCTAATGAGAAAGGGAAGAAATGATTTGGTAAATGCAGAAAGGGTGAGAAGAGAAGAGGAGAGGAGATTAGATTATAGTGATGAAGGAATTTGGGGCTAAGAAAAGTAAAACTGTGAAGAAAGTCTAGTGGACTTTTCTTTTGTTGGTTTTTGGAGAATTATTACAACTTTGCCTTTTTTATTTCTTTTTCTTTTCTCCATTTACTCTTTTGCCGGTGATTATAGACTTCATTCTGCGCCCCCACGCACACGTTATTATACTGCACATAATGCTTTCATTACACATTAAGATAACAAAATTTCCTTTTTTATAAACTCATCTAGAAAATAATGGTCACATGTCTTATGATAATATGTAAATAGTTCTATCCCTTTACAATATGAATTGTGGAATTAATAATTATATTATATGGTTTATATACAGTTGATATATTAATATGTATCCACGATGGATAGATTAGCAAGATTATTCATCTAAAAGTTCTAATCTAACTAATTTGATGATAACAATTACATAATTTTTTTGTGTACGGTATGTTATGTGACATTTACCCTTTTGACAAAAAAATAGTATTGGAGATATTTAAGACAATTTATATTTAATTTAAGATTTGTTGATAAAAATTAAACTTAAATTAATTGGTCGATAAACGTGCTCGAAGTATATGTTCAACACAAAAACTTATATGCAACCGTCTCATATGTAATAGGACCACGCATGGTCATGTCCCGGGGTACAATCGACTGTGCACAACAACAAATATGTCTTTTTCGCCTCTAAGTATGTGATTTTCAGCTGTGAGTGTGATTTTTTATTTTTTATTTTTTTGCTCTTCAAAGTCGTACCATGGGGTACGGTCTGACCGTGCGCGACAATACAATGGCATGTGTGGCGCACAGTCGACCGTGCACGATATAAGTATGTGATTTTCAACTTTAAGTGTGTCTTTTAGACTATAAGTATGTGTTTTTTTTTGTGGCGCACATTCGACCGTTCCCCATGCACGTTCCTGTCACACATGAGACGGTTGTACAAGACACCAACTCTATGTTCAATTTTTTTTTAAGATTGGTGTTTGAATGGAGTGATTTGAAGTTCGAAATTTGATAGCCTAACTTCAAATCCAAACACTCACAAGTCATAACACCAGCCCCACAATACGTATTCGATTGTTTATTTTGCCCTTAAAATTGGAAAAGTTGAAATAAGATCCCAATTTTGAAAATTCCAAGACCTTTTCTCCAAACTTCAAAATTCAAAAGCTATTTTGCAAAACAAGAAAATGAAAAAATCTATGTACATTAAATCAAGGAAATAATATGCTCTCTTCCGTTGTTCTCCTTTTGCAAGTTCCTCCCTAAATTTTTCTTCTTCGAGCTTATAAATGCTACATCCGATAAATTATATTGAATAATATTTAATGTTCAGTTATATATATAAATAGACACACGATATAATATTATATGGGTGTTTGTATATAAATTGATCGTAAATAATGCATCTAGTGCAACATTGCGCAGGACACGTATTGATGACTAACGTTGAGATGGAGCCTTCTATTAGATTGCTATTATTAGAGTATACATAACATCAAGTACTATGTAGATGGAAATCTGAAAACCCCAGGTTCTCACTCTTTTGGGATTGAAGATTTGTAATTGAAGTAGAGAGAGAGAGGTTGATAGAATTCAGTCTTTCTGGTGTGTTTGAACCTGAACAGGTGGATTTTGTAGGATTTTGAAATATTGATGAATAGTATAGGTTTTTGTTTGTTTTGGCCCTTTTTGGGATTGTGTACAATATGATTTTAATTATCAATGTAGTTGTACCACCTGATACTCTACCCACTGTGGGCACGTTAAAATGTGTCTACGGCTAATGTGAAAAAAAATCAAGTATATTTATTAATTTCACTTTTCATATAACAAGATGATGAGATCATTATACGTCATTGGTAGACATATTAAAAGTTGTCTACGGTGGGTATTTTATCATTTTCATGTGGTTGTATTATTATATTGTATAAAGCTTATGTATGGTACATTATAATTGAAATATCTATCATACTTGGAAAAAATGTAACAAGTGGATGTATCTGTATTATTACATTATAAGGGTGTGTTTGCTTTGATGGATGGGTTAGTTAAAATTGATATGATATGGTGTGTTAGCATTGTTCATAAAGTTGTGATTTGATGTTTTTTATATGTTTGGTTTGAGTGTTAAATATTAGGTTAAATGTAATATGTGTTTAGGTTGAGTGTGTGTTTTTTTACTTTTGGGTTCATATTATAAAATGCTCATTTTACCCATTTTTTATATGTCTTTTCAAATGTGGGTTAAGTAAACCCACCAAATATGGTTGGTTAATTTAACCCATGAATTATCCTTCATTAACTCAAAATAAAACTGAGCAACAATTACAACCGGACTTATAACCCTAAAAGCAAACATAGGTTTGAAGTGGTTTAAAACACTCAAATCCATCCAAACCCACGTACCAAACGGACCTAAGAAGTTGCTTTTGTAATAATTGGTTGGACTTGAAAATCCTACCACAAACAATGGATTGAGATTTTGAAGCTTCCAATTATTGTCCAAACACATCCTGAAAAAGAAGAAAATCGCCTAAGTTCTGTTAATCTTTTTTTTTTCAATTTTGAATTCTATTTTACATAACTTATACGTGTATTTGAATTTGCATGATCCCGCTAAATGTTTATGCCAGACGTGGTCCCTAAATGGGACAACCCAAAAAGAAATGACAAGTCTTTATATTTCTTTTTGGGTTAAAAATAAATCCTATCGATCTATATATCAATTGACATATTTATGTATAATTTTTTAAATAATCATTTTACTAAATGTACTTTATAGATGCATTTTACGGTATCAAATAGATCATATAAATCATAGTCGTTGATTCTGGACATGTGTATGGCTTGAAATTATTTCATACTGTAAAATGCATCAAATTTAAAATTTATGCAGAAAGATGGATCATTTCAAAGTTTATACAAAACTTTATCAAATCACGAATAATTGGTATGGAAAAATATTTTTTAACTCTTTCTTTTTTGAGATAATAGAGTATATTTAATTCATAATGCAATATACAACACCAAAAATCATTTGACAAAATCATAATAATTTTATTGGATAACTTATAATATATAGCGTAGACACACAATATGCATGTATGGTCTAAAGACTGGAATGTGAAACACAACAATAATACATTATCCATATCAACACAGCCCATTTGTTTTGTCCCAAAAAAAAAACTCTTCACATAAGCCGTTGATGATTGTGACAAAAGAAAGAAAAAATGTTGAAAGTTGTCATAATTGAGTAATGTTATAGAGACACAAAGGACTTCAATTAACATGAAATAGGATAGTAATCTACAAATACAAACATTTCTTTTAATTTTAAATCTTGTACATAGTAATCTCCCCATAAGTCATAAGCAATGAATTGAACAAAGGCTTCTCTATCTAACCTCACATTTAAATTATCAACCGAAACGAACAGATTTACGTACAAAAAGCATGTCTTCATCCATCAAGTGGCTAGACATTCATTAATCATTACGTTAAATTTTGCTTGCACCACCCCTCCTGCTTCGGAATGTATAGAAGAATCCCTCGTCTGTTTAGGGATCAAATCACAGTCATTACACGTCTCATCTATCTACTTACCAATGAAGCCAAACCATTGAAGGATGACTGCTAAAAGGAGCATTAACACTGCCAAGATCATTCCAGGCCTTCCAAATAGCCAATTCTTTGTCTTCCGAGCACCTTCTACACCACGTTGAACTCTGTCCGCCCATTTCATCTACACAATTATACCATCCACAATCAGGGATGAAAGAGAAACAAGTTGGCATGCATATAAGTCTGATGTATTTTGATAATACATTTCTAAATAACAGATTAATACCACCATGTTATGAATGAAAGGAAATGAATGAGAGGGCACCGGAATAGGGACAGACAACTTATTCTGTTGGTTTTTTATACTCACCATTGTGTCCAAAGAATCAGGTGACAAAGATGACATGGCCTGCTGAGCTTTCTCTGCATCTTCGCGCGAAAGCTTGAATCCAAATTGCTCACTCATACTAGCCATTGTTTCAGGGCTCATATTTTTTATCATTGATGTGAACATCTGCCAATTTCAGAACAGCACAATATAATCAGGATTCTGGAGTAGAATCTCTAAAACACGTTTTCTAGCTCAGATTTCCAGTTCCACCAATGGTCTAATTCAATAATTGGACAACTGAGAAGGGGAATTATAAAAACTACATTGATGTTAAACTAATTTAAAAAAAAAAAAAACCACTCAATTATATCTTGGAATTACAAGCATCCCCTCGTTAACAAAAGTTTTTAATCCAGAATAACAGTGTTTAGGAAGGATCAAAACTACAATTTAGAGAAAACATGTGGAATATAAATTTAAAAAATAACGTGAATAGAATACTTTGTCCTCAAATCAAAATAAATATCAACAAAGATGTATATTTACTTTTTTTCTTTTTTTTTTTGTGTCTTGTTAATTCAAATTTCTCTTAACACATTATTCTTTATCTCTGCTTCAATTTTTCATATACAGTTATGCGATTTCCAATTAATTGTTTATGTTACACTCTTGAAAAATATAGAACATCACAAATAGCCTAAGGGTTTGTCTCAGCACTTTTCATGAACACGAATGCAGAAGCAAACTTCGATTTTCATACTATTCTTTTATGATATCAGCAATTTCCATGAACAGCTGATGCAACACCTAAGAATTCAAGGTAATTTTTGTATTCAAAAAATAAATGGATGTTTCTATAAGTGGCTTAAACCTCAAGGTTTCTTATCGTCCAAGGATATTGGAACAGGAAAAATCTTTTAAAAAGAAAAAAGAAAATCAAATTCAAACAAGGATAGAAATAATCGTACGTAACCAATTATTTCGTCAATTTCAAACAATTTTGCAACATTTGGTTTATAGCAAGCAACTGAAGATTAAGAAAACGGGCAAACAAGAAAGATCGCAAATAAATAAATAAATAAATAAAATTTGTAAGATATGAAGCTTCAAACCTGGCGCATAGCTGGATCTTTCATTTGGTTTCTCATTTGCTCTTGTAGATCTGTATTGGAATTTAGGAAGCCTGATTGAGGGGAACTTGAATTGAAAGTCTGAGAGGAACTACTTTCACTGACATCTCTGCTATTTTCTTTCAGATTTTCTCGAGTTCTAAGTTCATCCGATCTTAATCCATTAGAATATGAAGCTGCAGCAGAAGGTAATCCTTCCTGTCCTCTCATGGACGAAGCAATTTCAAACATTTTCTTACGTTCTTCAGGTGACATCTTACCCATCATATCAGTTGCCATCTTAAGCATGTCAGGTGTCATGTTCGGTGGAACTGACCCAGGACCTGCCGATGATGATGATGATGATGTTGCTGCCTCATTCCCTTTCAAAGAGGACGCCATCTCAAACATCTTTTGAAGATCTTCAGGTGACATTTTTCCCATCATGTCAGATGCAGTCTTAAGCATGTCAGGTGATAAGTCTGATGGAATTGATCCAGGATTGAGACTAGAACCACCTTGTGGAAATGGATTTTGCCCTTGGAAAGAGGAAGCTAATCGGAACATTTTATTAAGTTCTTCAGGTGACATCTTCCCAATGAGATTTGAGGCTGTCTTTAACATATCAGGAGACATACCTTCAACTTTTCCACCACTCATTGCCGACAATGTTTCAGGATCAGTGCGAGAAATGAAATCCTGAAAGGTTCTACACCAAAATAAAAAATAGAAAAATTTTTAGCTTTCACACAAGTTGGCATTTACTTGTTGCTAATACAAGACCAGATGACTACTGCAGCACATACACCATGGACGGAGAATGTAGAAGTAGAAGAGAGAACCAATGAAGAAGGGGAAGTATGCTAACACCATAACACTGTAAATCCAAACTCAGAACATAATAACTTCTATTCTAACATATTGTTCAAGCCTTAATATGTATGACCCAACATTATAATACTATAATAAACAATTTTTTATGTATGAGACATAAAGTGTTCATCATTATTATCCTTTAACTTTTCTTATGTGAAACAGCCAGGCATGAATCATAAGAATTAAGTAGATGTTAACAAAGTTTTGGCATCATTCATATAGCAGAAAAATCAATGTTTTACATCTTGTTCATGAATAGGAATGATAGGTTTCTCATCCAATAGCAACCAACCTGATTGATTCTGGGTCATCTTTTAGACCCTTAAATAAGTCAGTATTCGTCGACTCCAGCTCCCTATGGTTAGCAGACTGAGTTGCGTTAGATTCTTGCGGTGGTAAAACAGGATACTCTGGTGTTACTTTCTCGCGGTTATCAGATGATACAGTGGCTTCTTCAGTTATTTCTTCAATAACTAGACCTAAAGAAAAGTAGGAAATTAATTAAAAAATTTAGATTGATCCAAGGAACATCAATCAGAACATAAATAATGAAAGTAGAAGTACAGCACACCTCTTGTAGAACGTCTACCTCCTTCTTTGATCAGTCTTTCCTCAGCATCCCTACGTATATAAGTAAATAAACCTTATTTGATATCCAAAAGATAAACTCAACATTCAACAAAGAAAAAACCAAAAAGAGTTTAAAACCTGACCAAAAAGGAGGGTAAAAGTCAGCCTTAACACATTCTAGATGATATCTAATTCTAAACAACAAGGGAATCAATTGACAGTTGACACAGAAATTCAGTACCTTAACACATCTGCAATAGTTTCATCGTCAGGAGAAACTTCATGTGCTTTACTCAAGTCAGACACTGCATCCTGCGAATTTTTCAATGCAAATAAACATGAGCAAAGGAAACTTCTACAGTGAATTAAAGCGTAAGAACAAAATTCTGCAAACAATACAAAACAGTTACTCACTCCTAGTTGCCCCAATTCCTTGTATGCTTGGCCTCTTCGGTATAGGGCTTTCACATTCTTTGCATCATATGCCAAAACCTACACAAGATCACGCACAGTACTTATTATTGTTAATTTAATATCCATGGTTGTCAATTCACAGTATAATAAATATACATTATACAGACAGTAAATCAATATACAAATATTAAACGTCTAACAAGAGTTTATCAGCAAGCGCCATGTATCACATAGCAAACATGGACTCAATTTTCAAGAGGTGTTCAATTCCCTTTTGGAAGTATGTCTTATGGCAGATAATTTGCACATGCATATTATTTCATCCTCAAAGCATCCAAACATGAATGAAGAACAAAACAAAAGGAGTTGACTAAAGTGAAGCACCAAGGTTAACCAATTTAGAAGATAAATAATTTCTTCATCAGAAAGAGAGGGGGGGGGGGACGGAGACAGAGAGAGAGAGAGAGAGAGAGGGAGGGAGAGAGAGAGAGAGAGACCTCTGTGCCTTCTCTGACACACTCATCATACTCCTTGGTTTTCAAGTAACATGACATCATATTGAGAGAACATGCTAAAAGGAGATTCCTGCCTTTCGAAGTGGTAACATCTTTAAGATTTTTCTTTGCCTAGTATCACAAGACAAGAATTAGAGAAACTGAATGTTGCAAGGCCAGGGGGAAAAGCCCCAAAAAGAAAACCCTCAAGCAACATAAAGATGAAACAAGCTCAAAAGAGGAACTTACAAGCATATATTTGTCCAATGCCATTTTGTACTTCCCTCGACTGTGAAGTTCATTTCCCTGGCATCAGATAAGAAAGTAAGTCCAACAAGCACGCTGGCAAAATATATTTACAATACTTTGCAAGTAAGTTTTTCTAATTCAATACTACAGAATCTATATATTTCAACTCAAGGCACATGGCATGTTTTAATGAAAGAATTAATTGATCAAAATATTTTTTAACAGAAAATAAAGCAGGACTATCTAAACAAGAGATTCCTTCAAATGTTTACCCTTTGATCATCAAGGTTTCCGTCCTTTTTGTTCATCTAAAATCATGATTTATATTTCATAATTTAAAATTTTCTGACATTTCACTGGAACAATTTAAGTTTGGACATTATTTCCTTCTTCAGAATGCTATCCTGTGATCTTCAGATTATCTTAAACTTATTTCACTGGAACAATTTAAGTTTGGACATTATTTCCTTCTTCAGAATGCTATCCTGTGATCTTCAGATTATCTATAGCTTAAGCACTCTGCCTCAAGAATCGCTATGCAGGTGCTTCCCTTGACATAATGCGGAATATGCACAAGCTATGCATATATGTCTAATATAATTGTTTAGGAGCATGTAAATACTGTTTCCGGACAAGAGTTTTAAGAGAAAACAATTGCATAACCAGCAGATACTTGAAGGTTAGAGTCTTGAGGGAAAATCTAGCCGGCAATGTCTAAAAGTAATAAACACGAAGCTTCAAGAAAATGACAAAACATTACAAGACAGCACAATTCAATTGCTCAGGACATCTTGTCAGACCAAAGTGCTACCTCCAACCTCATACTAGAAGTTTTTAAGCAGACTAACAACAATAAGAAGCAGAAAAAAAAACTAAATGTTCCAAGCAGACGGTAAACATCAGAACCAACAAATGTAAAACAGGTTGAAGCTGAACTCAATAGGTTACTTCAATAGAATGTAAAAGAAAAAGACTAGAAACGGAAGCTATGCCAATCTGATATCAAATCATCGGACTGATGACTTACCTCTTTTTTCAGCATCTCAGCAGCATTAACTTCATACGACACCTGTGCATCCATCCGGGCACGCATGGCAGCTATTTCCTCAGGTGAAGCTTTTGCCATCTTCTCACCAATCTCAGCCATCTCCTCAGGACGAGTATGCTTCAACTGCTCGGCAGCAAGCTTAAAATCTTCTGTCCTCAAGTTTTGCATGCCTTGAGTAGCCATCCTCATCAACTCAGGATTTGACATCATCTGAGTTGCAAACACCACACGTCAAAATATAAGTTATTTCGAATTCGGTCCAGAATTAGGAACGTACAAAATGTAAAAGGAGAATAATCAACCTACATTACTCTTTTACGCTGGACAAGTAGTTGATAAACTAGTGCATTTCTTTTTCAGTCACTGATTTATCAGATACCCGAGCAATTAGATACCCCCGAGCAGTTTCAATTTAACATAATATGAAAACCAAATTCCTAAATGAATACACGTCCATTATCCAAACCCCACCTCTCCCCCACTCCCACTCCCCATCCCCACAAGGACAACAGCAACAACAAGAGAGGTTATTTATTATAGCAATTACCAGTTCACGTGCTAGTGCATTCCAGATTAAGATCTCTTAAGAGAAACCCCCCAAATTATATTAGATTCTCCACCTTAGGGTAGACATGCAATCAATCCTCAAAAGCTACAATTCGCAGTCCGTTTGAAGAGAAGATTCACACCCAAAAGCAAAACACAGAAACTACACACAAATACACATACACATACATGGAGATGGAAAATCAGAGAATCAGAAACTAATTAAACTGCAAAAGTACCTGCTGCTGAATTCTTGCCAAGTCAGCAGGCGACATGCGACTCATCTGCTCCTGAGCCATCCTTATCATTTCTGGGTCCATCATTCCGTTAAACATTTCTCCTTTCCTCTCTAGTAAAACCCTTCAACCAAATCCAAAATCGGCGATAAAAAAAGGGGCAAATCCGACCCAATTATTGGGGGCGTGATTGTATAAGGAAAAACGAAGACAAATCAAAGGAGCAGCAACCAAGATCAAGTCGGCGAATTTGGGGAAAATTTGATTGTTTGTAAATCGGATGCTTGATTGGGTTAATCGATAGAATAACAGGAATTGGAATCAGAATGATCTAGTACAAGAAGTCAATTGAGGGATTTTATGTGGAAGGAGATGAGAGATGTATAGATACAGAAAGTGTATGTATAGTTGAATGAGATAAAAGAAGGGTCTTTATTTGTAGGACGCCTACCAGACCAGAAAATGGGACCCACAACGCATATATGCTTTTAAATGCTTCTTCGAAATTCACTTCTCCACCACCACCGCCCTCAATCGGATTCTTTCTATTGACACCACAATCTCGTTTTCTATTTAAAAATATATATATATATATATATTATATGAAACCATTTTATAAAGGTTTTGTCAACCTACTTACGTGCATGTTATCATAATTAATAGGATGAGTGACGTGTACTATAATTTAATAAAATAAAAAAATAAAAATAAAAAAATACTAACTTTTGATTTTCGTAAAGTGTGATTAAATCTTTCTTGAAAATTTCTTACAATCAAAGTTTTGAAAAAAAAACAAAATATATGATTGAGGTAATAAAAACATCATCCATTCAATCATATGTGTTAAAACAATTTTTGAGAATGAAACCTCTAAGATAAAGATCATATTATTGATATTTATTTACGCAGAAACTCAGGTGATACTGTCTCATGTAAGATCTTACGTGAAATGGAGATTTAAAAATTCTATGTGAGATCAAAATTAAACATATTGAATGGTTGACCCGTTTTGTTGATTCAGAAACTGCATCTTACATAAAGTCTCACTAAGACCTACTATTTATTTTAATAGCAACATCGTACTTCACAACTTTTTTCATATGATGTAAGAGTTCAAAAATCATTAAAATGTTGTCAATAAGAGAAACGTTTTTGCACAAAAAAACTGATTGGAAAGACGAGATCACATAAATTGTAAATGTTGTGCACAATGATTTTATTACATAGTATACTACTTAAAAAAGGGGAGGGGTTATAAAAGAATTGCATTCTCCTTAAAAAAAATTGAAATTTAATAGATGTATTTAAAATTGATCTTTGCTTTTATTTTATTATTGGTAATTTGTAATGCCCAATTTTCTAATCATTTGCATCTTACATTGAAATGCATTCATGAGCATTCAAGCTATATTTCTAAGCATCTTATTACGAAATGCGTTGAATTCTCAAATATATGTCTCTTTTATGATCTAATTAGTCATGATTATTTTATCTATGCATGAAATTATTATGTCATTTCAACTATATAACCTAATATACTCTGTTTAGTGCTTCTTCTTTTACAGTGGAAAGGTTTGGCTTGGGAAGAGAAGATGGATGTGCTGAAAACGGTTATAAATATGTTAAATACATAATATCTCTAAAACGACATTCCTAGATGAACATGTTTGCACTTCTAATTTATGAATTTCATTGCATTTATTTATAATTCTAAAGTAAGCAAAATAGTGCAATTTGATTGGTTAGTTGACTAGGGTGCACCAAAAGCAATTTTAATGTATTGCACTTGATTATTATGATATTTCATCCAACACTAAGGTCCTTCTAGGGCAAAAAATGGGGCATGCTACCCATTTAACACTTACACAACTCCAACCAATAAGAACAAAATAATTGCTTCTCTTTAGCATGGTCAAATATTGTAGGAGATGCTCTTTTGTGTTTTCATTTGATCACTTAAGCCTAAAAAACGACCAGTCCTCTTCTCCTCTTTCTTTCTTTATCCTTAGAACCCCAAAATACCATACAAAACTGAAATATATCACGAAGGTTGCATATGAGATGAATTGAAGCTACTTGGTGCCTCTTTTGGTTAAAACGTTGCATCCTTGAGCTTATTTTCTAGGTCTGATCATATTCTTATGTTTTATGTTTAAAATTATGTTTATATGATATGCCACATGATCTGATATTATATGTATTATTATGATGATGAATTGAAGATAACTAAGTTAGTTGAGTAGTTTAATTGAACTTGTGAATCTGATAAGTTGTGGTTGTATATTGATTCTATTGATGCTTGGTATTGTTATAATGATTGGAAGTATGCTTGAAGAGTTAGAGGATATGTAACTCAATTGGTTATTTAGGTTAACTTATGCAAGAACATAATTAGTTCGATTCATTTGAGTTCTTAGTGTCTTATTGCAAAGTTAGGGGCTGCCCTATTAGTATTCTTAACTTATTGAATTAAGAAATGATATTAAGATGTATGAATTATAAGTCTTGAAGTGTGTAATTGAATGATATTGTCTCTTCATTGAATGAACATTTAAACATATGTATATGCATGCTTGATCCATTTAGGTTTATAAGTACATTGTATCTTCCCCAAGGGCCAAACACTTCCACTATTGTACTTGCTTTGGATTTGAGGTAAGTTGAAGCTTTTATTTGCTGCATTGCAAGAACTAATTGATATTCATGTAATTTGAATAATATGTGAATGATTGCTCTATGTCTACGATTGAATGGTATGTGAGGTTCACATGATACATGATGCATATAAAAGGTGTTTTGAAAGAGGAAGTATGGTACTTGGTTGATTGAGAGTAGGTAACATGATTATACGGTTTACAGATAATAGTTGAGTACCAAAAGAAATAAGTGAAATGGTGTTTGGTTATCGGAGAGTAGACATAATACATGTACGGTCTGTTGATGTTGGTTGAGTACTAATGATAGTGTTTAACTAATAAAAAGTAGATATCTTGATATGATGATTGACCAATCTTAATGAAATGCTTATACAGCCTACTGATATTGATTGAGTATCAGCCTTCCAGGTATCCTATAAAGGATATTTTCAAAATAAATGAATATGAAAAAACATATTGCATGATATGATTCATTATACGTGATTGTGTGCATAAGTTTCAACTTATTGAGCCTATTGCTCATTAATAAGTTTATGTAATACAGGTAATGATGTGCAGAGATAGTGGGTCTCCTAAATGGCCAATCATTTTTTTCATATGTCATGCTCGAGATGAACTTTTGAAGGTTATGTTCTGATACTCGTCTTTTGGACAATTAAACCGTTGAGATGTCTTTTGATGTAAATAGATATTTTGGATCTTATATATAAACGATGATATATTTCAATCGGTAAAGTTTCTTTCAAGTATTATGGAGTTCTTTTGCAAAAATGAAATATTTGGGGACTTATTTGATGACTTGCTGCGTTTTGAAGTTAAGTCAGGAATCTAGCATTCTCATACATGTGATTCTTAAGAAATTATTTCAAATCAGTAGAACTTGGGAATGTTACATAATTTGTTATTATTATTATTTTTCTTAATGGACTTTCTTTCTTGGGCTCGCCATATCATTTCCAAAATTAAGGGGCTAAAGATGGGTTTTAGCCTTTGCAAAACCCATGCAATCCAACTTCAGTATATGTAACATCAAATAAAAAAATAAAAAATAAAAACAGACAAAAACTCAGGTGAGACCGTTTCACGTGTGATGACATCGTGTAAGATCGTGTTTTGGTATATGATCGATCGTTCACAACAATAATGTGTAAATATATGTGTTTTTCAACTATAAAGTATGCATTTTTCAGTTATAAGCATGTGTTTTTATTTTCCTCGTGCATGATCATGTCTCAGGACAAGGTTCGACCATGTTCAACAACACAGCAGCGTGTGTGTGGCACACAGTCGTGTCCCAATACATGGTCAATTGTGCGCGAAAATAATGTATAAATATATTTTTTCAATATATTTTAATTGTTTTCATACACGGTCGACCGTATACCGGGACACGACCATACGTGGTTCTGTCATACATGAGACCTTCCCTTAAATCAACTAAATAATTGAAGAGAGGAGGGTTCTCAAATCGGCAGCACCACCACCCATCTTTCAGATTATCATCGTCATTGTTGTCGCTCTCCACCGTCCACCGAACGTCAGCGTCAACATCTACTTATTTTAGTACTTATTGAAATCCATAAATTAAACCCACTGAGAAATTAACAGATCAATGTCTCCTCGTTACTTGTTTGTTTTGTGTACATTTACAATTCTACGGTATTTTAATTAACTCTATAGTACTTTGTTATTTGATTAATTGAATTATTGAATTAACATTAGAAAATCCCAGTAATAATTGAATTAGTTAATTTAGTTGTACTATTTTGGTTTACTAAATTTTCAATTTATTAGAATTTTGTTTTAATAGCAAGAGAAAATTTATATAAAATAAAAGATCCAACTACATAGATAAACACAATCATCTTTATTGATAGATTTATTTTGAACAAATGAAATTGATAGTTGATGAAAACCAAGCTAAACAACAAGAACATGGGTGTAATAACAAGAACCATGGTTGAGGATAGATACTAGAGCTGGAGCATTCAAAAGTTTCTCCCTAAAAAAAATTTTAAGCCAACCTCCATTAATGTTGTATTATCTAATGTTACCCTATTCTAATGTTACCCCAACTATCATGCTACTGATTCCCATATCTCGAATCATTTGAGTTGCTTTTTTATATGTGCGTGTTTGTGTGTCAGATCAGTTTTGATCACATGCATATGTATTATATGTTATAGTTGATATTTTTTCTCCATCCACGACAGACATGACCATTTCCATCAAAACAAGATCAAAGCTCTTTTTCGAGAAGAAAAGATCGACAACTTATTTTCCATTTTCCGCTACCTGAATTTGCAATTCATGGATTTCTAAAAGCATCACGTAGACATCCCGCATGAGAGGATCATCGTCCACCACAAGGGCATATATCTTTCTCACCTCTTCTATCTAGTTTGTCACCACATTCTTTGAACTTCCACCTCTTAATTTTTTATCCCTGCAAATATATATAATGCATTCATGTGCTTGTGAAAGATGGAATGATAGAAGCAGTATTTTAAAATTCTCTAGGCGCTAGTCGGGCGCATGACTGGCGCCTAGTGCCTAGGATGCCTAGGCGGCGCCTTGGCGTCGTATCTAAATTAAATAGATTTTTTATTATTCTACCTATTTTTCTTAATTTTTTATCCTTACAAAATATTTTTGGAACTCTTATATTATATTGTTTTGGTTTTATGTAGGAGGATAAGTAAAAACATCATATCTCATTTATAAAAGTATTTTTATTTGTATTTTTCAATTTGTGAAATTTTTATCTATATCTAATTAATTAATAATAATTTGATAGAAGACTATAATACATTAATAATATCATCATTTTGCTAAAAAGTGAAAAAAAAAAGTAAAAATGTAAAGGAAAGAAATTAAAAAAAAGTATTTGGCGCCTAGGACTGCCTAGGGCCGAATTATTCTGCCTAGACCGCCTAGGGCAGAATTGTTCTGCCTAGGACCACCTAGCGCCTAAAGTGACCGAACAGGCAAAAATCGTCTAGCGCCTAGGCGCCGCCTAGGCGCCGCCTAGGCCAATTTTTAGAACAGAGGATAGAAGAAAAGAAAATGCATGAAGGTAAGAAATTAGGAGGTCAAATTAGGAAAAGAACTTGCACCTCTTGAATATGATGTAGCTATATCCTACTAAAAGAAATGTACTTGGTGTTTTTTTTTTATTTGCTCTTTAGTTACAAACCCTATTTCCTAATATTAGACATTCATTTTAATTAAAATTTGCTTTTATAATCTATTGTCAAACCCCCACCAAGGTTAGAACTATATATAAAGGGAGATGTTGAATTTTCATAGAAGCTATTTCTACTTAATACCATTAATTTTTGGGGTGGGGATATTTTTGACCATTTTGCAATGACCAAAATGAAAAATACCCACATTATAAAAAACTAGGTTTTTTTACCCAATTTGAGGGTAATATTACCCAAATACCCTTACTATACCTGGTGAATTGGAAAAAGGAAAAGCAATCAAAATCATTTTCACGCTTGAAACCCTAGAAATTCGAATTGGGAAAAACCGAGCAGTTTCGTGATTTGAGTTGAGTTGTTTGTGTTCGTGATTGGTGTTTTGGCAATGACTTGAGTTGTTTGTTTTCGTGATTTCGTGATTTACCTCGTTTCTGTTTGTCTTTTTTGTTTTGGAAAACCGGCAATTGGTGAGCAGTTCAGGTGGAAGAACTGTGACGGTGAGTGGGAAAGACGCAACCAGTACATATCCTGCGGTGGAAGCTAACGGCGAACAACAAAATGGCAGAAGAACAAGTAAGTTTGGATTTGAAATGTTTCGTTATCTTACTATGTTATCAAATAGTGCGAAATTGAATTTGAATTGTTGACTCCGGTTGATCACGAGAGTAGACTATATATGCTTAATCACGAGAATAGATCATGAGGGTAGTATGTAGATCACGAAATGAGACTGAGAACGTATTTTATATAGATCACGAAGGATAAGATTAGATCACGAGGGAGAAGGTTAGATCAAGATGGTAGATCACGAATAGATACTGTAGAAACGTAGTGATTATAGATCACGAGACAAGTTTATAGATCACGAGGGAAATATATAGATCACGAAAATACACTGTAGATAACGTATTGGACACTGTAAATTATATAGATCACAAACATATTTTATATAGATCACGAAGCTATAGATAGAGCCCCGTGATCTAAGCATATACCCTCGTGATCTAAGCATATACCCTGTTTTTTAGATCACGAAGAATATATGTCTTCATCACGAGGGTAATTTGGTAGATCACGAAAGTGACTAGGGTTTCGCTTATATATGTCTTCATCCCGAAGGCTATTAACTAGATCACAAATTATATATCGCTTAGTCATAAGGGAGCTCGAACAGGGTAAATAGATCACGAATGTCAGTACATCACGAAGATCTATAGATGACGAATATAGCAAAATGTTCTCGTGATCTAACAAAATTTCCCTCATTATGAAGTAAAATGTTCTCGTGATTAGGCAAAATTACCTCGTGATCTATAGATCCTGGCCCAAATTCATGATGAATTTCCAAATTTTGAATATTGATGTTATTGAATATGTTATTGATCCTAGACCATCTGTTATTGATGTTACCTCCTGATCTATTTATGTTTTTCCAAATTCATGATTTATAGATCCCTCGTGATCAATCATTATGTTATTGAATATGGATTTATATACGTTTTCTTAACAGCCACAGTGGAAATGGTGTGGTCTTTTAAATCTCGAGGCCCGATGCAGTACATACTGTCTCACGCGTGTTTTGGGACACATAGCTTTGGAGCTTCACCGTTGTGGTGGGTTCGATGTTTTCTGTCATGCTTTGGGCACTTTCTGAAGTTCGATAAAGATGCCGTCATAAGCGGTCGAGGACTCCTCCACCTTTTCGACTGTGAGATCGTTATGCCGGGAGTAAGCCCACACGAGCGTTGGTTTTGTGTGGGTGATCGTGATCTATGATTCTATCAAGGTGGAGTTTTGT
This sequence comes from Scutellaria minor, assembly GCA_954870855.1. NCBI lineage: Eukaryota > Viridiplantae > Streptophyta > Magnoliopsida > Lamiales > Lamiaceae > Scutellaria > Scutellaria minor. Next base: position 12,290,820 of record OX940729.1, read on the forward strand.
ATGATCACAGGGCTGAAGTTCGGAGGCTCGGAGTTTAAGATTGACAGCCCATATTGCGAGCCACCAGCAGATGGTTTGTATAAGCACTTCTTCGATGGACAGTCTGTGGTGGTCGGTGATCTTTTATCTCGGTTTGTGGGTGGAGATTTCTGCAGCAGTCCGGAGGATGCCGTGAAGATTGCCTATATTCTGCTGCTGATACTCCACCTTTTTAGGGTTGATGTACATACAAACGTGTCCCAATGGCTGTAGTGTTTGGTCGAGATACCTGAGCAATTCGATAAATTCCCTTGGGGTGCTTACTATTATCAGAGATTGCTCTACTATCTCGATCATTCACTGCAGCCCAGCGGAGCTCGTCGACCGATGTATCACCTTTATGGCTACGTTATAGCCCTATATGTATATTTATAAATCCAACTGATTTTATCGCTTATATCAATTGTGTATTATCTGACGACATACTGGTTTTTCCACATTTTAGATCTGGGTGTTTGAGTGCATCCCTGAGTTCAGGAAGCAACTGGGAGAGAAGTTTTCGAATGACTTTCCGAGAGGAGCCCGATGGCGCAATCCTGGAAAACGTCCGAATGTGCCCGACATCTTCAGTACTAAAAAAGTGAGTAATTTTCTAAAATAAGTAGATAATTTTGCTATTCTTTGAATTTCCAAAACTAATATCAATGCGAAATGCCTTAGATTGAGACCATTCAACTGGAGCCGACCGAAGAGGAGAGGCTACAATCGTACATGGTCGATCTTGAGATGGATCTATGTGCAGGAGTACAGTTTATCCCTCAAGATCGACCGAGTGGCCATAGGACTTCTAGGTCGGAGGGGTCGAGACTGTCTCGGTCTGACACTGTACGTGCCAAAATGAAAAGACACGTGTCAGATAGTATGTCTCGACCTTCTAAGTGGTCGAAGATTGCCAAGGATGGTGATGAGGCGGGACATACGACAGCACCAACCTCGGTCCCACGAGAGGGTCCTCAGAAAGTAGTCTCTACTCAGCCACCTCTACCTCCTGAGGTACAAAAATTTAACCACATTATCATCATTTGAATATTGTTTGTTCGTGTTCTTAGCAAGTTGAATATTATTTGTTTATCTTCTTATCACATATTCAAAAGTCACAGGATACTACAAAGAAGCGGCGGAAGTTAAAGAAGTTATCTGCTCGAGCAACGAAGGAATTTCTTAGGATGGAGATACAACAAGTCCTACGAGAAATCCTTCCGACTGTAGTGCGACAGGAGTTGCCAGATATCCTAAGGGATATTATGCCAGCGGTGCTCCGTGAGCTGATTTCGGAGGTGGTGGGACACGGGAGATCGACCGAGTCTATCGATCCTTCAATAGAGACGAAGAGTCCATGTGGTCCGAGCTCAAATAGTCTAGAGAAGACGTCTGACTTTCCTACGGGGTTAGTGAAAATATTCAACTCAGTATCCTTATATGCTTATATGATGATTTTGGATACATGCAAGTAATAGACTGTGTTTGTTTCATTACAGGATGTTAGATTTCCAGTAGTGTTGGACCAACAGTCACAGTTGGTCCCACCTACAGCAGAGAACGTCTTCGTTCCACCACCTCTCCAGGCACCCCCTACTGCTGTGATAGAGAAATAGGGAGAGACTGAAGACCAGCAGGTAGGGGTGGTTGAGGTGTAAGGAGATCTCTCATTTCCGAAGGAGGAGAAGCCATTGGTTATGTTTACCCATCGGATTAGAAATAAATCATCGAAGATTCGGACACCATTCGTTTAACCTGATCAGAAGAAGAAACGAGAAAAGTGTAAGTCCGAGTACTCAGCTTTTTTAGAGTCGGATGAAGAACGACAGTTGTCGGGTCCATTGAAGTTGATGGTGAATGCAGCATAGTTCAAGGATGTCGAGAATCCCGTAGTTGATTTGTCGACAAAGGTACGTCTATTGTTAATATGATCCATAACGTTGACTAGTTCGAAAAAAATCATAGGATTTGCACCCGTTTAATTATCTGCTTGGTATTTATTGATAGGTTTTGGATGGATACATACATATTCTCGCGATGCGGTTACGTACGGGTGACTCCATCCTCCCTAGATTGATAGTCAACAACTTCAACATCATTGATTCCACCTTTGCAGTATTAAAAAATATGTACTAATTTAAGTTTTACTTAAAATCTTGTATTGTATTTTTTAACTATCTAACATAACAACGTATGTGTATCAGAGCTTGCTGAGATTTGCCTGGAAAAAGATCTATAAAAATGAGCCATGGTACGCCGACGCTGATCCGTTGGGGCCATGCACATACTCGAACTGGATGTCGGATACTAATTTACAGCAATATGTCAGAGGATCCTTCCCCTCATGGGCACAGCTATGACATCGAGTCCCTGATATAAGATTTTGAACTTTAACTGCTGTCAAAATTATTTCTTACGATGCGTTACAAATATTCATGAAAAATCTTACAATGTCCCACAACTTCTATTGATATGTCATTGTGACATGATCGCACATTGGATTATGTGTCGAGTGCGACTACAAGAGTGGGAGATCCATATATATGACGCATTGAGTCATTTGCCCGATGAGAAGGGTTCTACTGTATTTTAGAGAAGGGTTCTACAAATAACACCGCTAAGGCGTTTGTTGTCTCAACTACTTGAGGTAACAGGATGGTTCAAAAAGATGGATATGCAGACGTAGTTTGAGCCCTTTTGATGTGTCCAGGTACCTCTCAGTGAACAGTTTAGGCAGGAGGATGAACATAGTTGTGGTCCTTTTGCATGTTTGTATGTAGAAAGATTTATATCTAGCAAATTTGTTCCTGTAACTTCGAAAGAGATGGTTGATGAATACAGGAAACAAATAGCTCTTAAGCTTTTTGAATCAGCTAGTTAGGATAATTGTATGGATGCACATTCATGTATGAAAACATATGTTGTTGATAATTTTGTTAAAACAGTTGAAAGTGTATGGTTTAAATGTGAAGAATATACAATTTCTGCAGTTCGTGATCTAGATCAGTTATTCGTTGATTGATATTAGTTACCATTCGTCGTGCATAACTGGCTTCTTGAGTACAATTTTCTTTTATATACTAGATTAGAAAGGAGAAGGAATTCTACATCTGGTGATTATAGTGCCTAGTATTTGAAGCTATCCTTGATTTGATGTTAGTTTTTACTGTCTTTTGGAATATTTCTGCAATAAAAGAGAGGATGGTCATCCAAATAAATTCAATGAATTACAAAACTAAATTTATCCCATTTTATAAACCATATCAATCAGATTACATAAATTGATTATATCTCATTTGTCTCGTGTGATGATCAACGATTTCTATACAATCTATTAATTTTTATTTTTTGGAAGTTGAATTGTTATTTGAATTGGTGGAAAAAGGAAGTTATTTGCAGCTTGTATAGTGTAGATGTTAGCACCTTTCCTATTCTGGATATCAATAAAATAGCAGAAACAATATTAAATAGAACTGCCTTTCTTTTTATCAAAGAAGGAGAATAACGTCATTGATCCACAAATTAGTATTGCTATTGATGGAGCTGCCATTGAGACTGTATTAATTTAGCACACTAATTCCTTTTTTAAATTTAAAATGAAATGAAAAATTATTTCAAATGCCATCTATAAATAGCATTTCCAGAATATGTCACTCATGATCGCTTGTATATAGTTTGGTAAATAATAACAAATCATCTAAAAATATATAACACATAAAATGAAACAATTTAAGAATGTCAAAGATCTATTTACTAGCTAATAGAGAACTAATCGAGAATATTAATTATTTGATCAATTTAGACGATATAAAATAAATTATGTTACCATCAAAACTTTTGTAAGCATCTTTTATACATCTTATAATGACATATATATACACACAGATTCACCATACACACTTTAGTATTCTATATTTAAGTTTTTATTGTCATCACCCCAGTGAAAATTTCGAAGGTAAGACCCTCCCTTGCTCGTTGTCTCACCCGGTCCTTCTATTTCAAATTACTTAACCCCACTTCATCACAAAATGTGTGATTTCTTGCATACAACTCTTTAAATGAATCCTTTTTTACAGTTAAAACATCATTCTTCTTCATCACTAGTTATAAGAGCTCGTTCATTATATGTCCTCTTCGTATGTCCAACATTACGGCAGATGTTGCACTTCTTCGATTGCCTAATTTTAGGCTGCACAGGTAGTTGAGGAATGACAGTTGAAGAACATCGTGCAGAATTGTGGTCGATACCATGACATCTCGAACATTTCTGAGAACGACTCCTACTACTTGAATCTCCACCTGATGGATGTCTTTTTTGTCTAGGACGACCAACTTGCTTGACATTATCTGGTGGATTGATAGTCATCATAACATTACTAATTGACTGCGGAGGACACCAGTCTACTAGGGTCGGAACAGACATTATCAACTCTGAATACAACTTCTGCAATGTCACCGTCTTGTAATAGTCTGAAACATAGGCCACAATTGATTGATTTGTCTCGCTGTTCAAATATAAACTTCATTAGAGTTCAAATCATCACAATATAATTACAAACGACATATATAAAAATAAATATTACTTGAGAGCTTTGATTGCATGATTGCATGGTATTAAATCCAATTGAAATTCACGACACGTGCATGATTTGTGCCCCAAATCAACAACATGATTATGAAGACCATCCTTCACATTGAAAATTGATCCATTAAGCGCGGAAATCTTGCAACGTTGACTATCTTCTTGAGCTTCTTGTATTCTACAAAGAACATTTGGACTCACGCTGGATTCCACGATTGTCCATTTCACACGTCGTTTGGAAAACCACGTCTGAAGTAAGTTGCAAGCAATTCAAGAAGAGAACAAATCAGCAACTTTCTGGCCCATAACAGTTTTGAATTCAAAGACTCCGCTGAGTTTGATGTCATAATCTCATAATGTCGCACAGGACAGCAAGCACAAGCCCATCTTTTACCTTCGTTTTTCTCAACTTCTTCCAGCTCTTCTTATTTAGTACTTTAATTTGAACCATGTACTTTTTGTGCATTTCTCGTGTATAAGAATAGGCAGTTTTCTTATACAAGCTCACAAATCGAGCTCCATATGCACGAAGGTTCAACTCCATGTGCCACGAACATAGTCCATGGGCAACGCCTGGAAATACTCCATCAACTGCATTTTGTATGCTGACATGACGATCTGTTAACCAAAAAATAAAAAAGTGATCTACTATCTCAACTTGAATTATTAAAAACGACACTTGTTGAAAAATATCATTTATACCTGATACAATTAGAAGATCATTCGGATGACCATAGGCTTTCTTCAGTTGAGTCAAGAACCAATGCCAGGATTCGTCATTTTTCTTATCACCAATATCAAATGCAAGTAGATAAATCTGTTTATTACCATCCTGAGTAGCAGCAACAAACATGAGGCCCTTGTATCTACCTTTCAAATGTGTTCCATCAACGACGATGACAGGTCTACAACAATCATGAAATCCTCTTGTAGAGGCACCAAGAGCCATGAACACATACTTGAACTTATCATTGTCGTCTGTTTTGAAACATGTGATGGTACCAGGATTTGATCTTCTGACCATGTGCAAGTATGCAGGTAACTTACTCCACGATTGATCGAAATCACCATATATTAAACTGTGGGTATGATAATGAGCTCTCAGTGCCTTATCATATTGAATATCTATACCATGGTGTGTGGAAAGATCATCCATAATTTCTCTCGGCTTAAGTACTCGACCATCTCAAAGCAATGAAGGAGCAAAATAAGCACTAATAATCTTCGATAACAATTGACGCGGTCGGCCAATCATAGCCAATCGACAGTTATGTGGACTAATAAACTTTTTCACTGTCCACGGTCCCTTTTCTGTTCCATTTGCATGCAATAAAAATTGACATTCTTGTTGTTTACAAACAATAGTATATCGTTGCTTGTCTGATCGTTTTACCGCATACTGAAATCGATTCTTCATATGGTACATTCTCACTCCATACAGTAATTGCTCTTTGCTGTTGAATATTGACCCAACCACTAGCTTCCTTTTACCATCGACTGGACATACTAAAATAGGCTCAGGGTCGTCAGTGTGAAAGGACATCCCTGGAATAATCCAATCATCACGGTGATCAGGTGCTAATTCTGGTCCCGACTCACCACTTGAATCATCTTCGTTCATCGAAATGCATCTATTTCTAAGAACACGCACATTACTATGACCAATAACAATGTCTTCACTATGAGCTAAATCCTCTGGCACAAAAAAATCTTCGATTTTCCCTTGCTCAAAAAATAAACGATTATGAAGTACGTCAGCGTAATCATCATCACCATCATCGTCATCCTCATTATCTTCATCATAATCATCATCGTCGTCATCATCATCATCATCATTATCAAAATAATCGTAACAACGCGACTCATCAGTACAAACATTTCTTACCCCGCCAAGAATTTCTTCTTCTTCAACATCATCACATCATCATCATCATTTTCATGGACATTTTCATCTGCCACAACTGCAACTGTACCATAATCATCGTATTCAACATCTTCGTCATCTACATATCTGGAATCATTACAGTTGCCGAAATCATGTAGCTGGTGGTCCGATGGAGAGCATTTTCCCTGAACTTCTTGCACTTCCATTGATTGTCGTTCGGAAGAAGTGTTAGGCCTAAGATCCTCCAATGGATTGCTAGCACAAGCATTAAAATTTTAGACTTGGTTCACGAAAGGAATTTGGTGTGGTATCATACTTTGCACATAATTCTGATGCAGGTACTGTTGTTGAGAATTCATAAGCTCAACGAAACTACACCTCGTACTCGCATAGGACAGTGGAACATTAAAATCATCCTCTTTTGGTTCTATGGTAACAAATATCTTTGGGTATTCATACACCTCAACAACTCTTCTCAAATCAGCATCAGTCCTAATTTTGAATTTCACTTGACCAGAAATCTTTATAGGCATTAAACAATGCAATGCATACTCACAAGTACGGCGATCTACTCGGACAATATAATGAATTTCATCCAACAGTTTTGCATAAGAAATTGTATGCAATGATGCATATATCAAACCATCCTCCCTATTTTTATACTCCGATCCATGCCAATATCCACGATGAACTATAATGATTTCGTCGTTTGCCATCTACAATTAAAAACTAATCTCTATTAGGATTCAATTAGACAATTAAATAATAAAACATATTACAACAATTTCAATCCTATTGAAATTTTTTTAACTGAATACAAAAATTACAGCACGAAGATCACAATTTAATCATACATCACGAGGGTGTTAGCATCGTGATCTATAGATCACGAAGGTGGTGGGACAAATAGATGAAGATGCTACAACAACTTCGTGATATATATTTACCTTTTGAGAACAAAAAAGGAAAAAAAACACATAGATCACGAGGTATAAAATAATCGTGAACTAGGGAACTTCGTGATGTTCCTTATTAATTTCATAGATCACGAGATTAACCACATAAGAAAGTTCGTGATCTGTGATGGAGGGTTCTTTTTAAATATGATATCACGAAGCAACCACTAGATCACGGTCACACATAGATCACGAGCGTGTGATCACGAGGAATGTAGATCACGAGGGGTGATCACGATGTTAAACACCCTCGTGATCTATGTGCACTTTCGTGATCTGTTCGTTACCTCCTTCAAGATGAAGAAGGTAAATAAAGATCACGAATGTAGTTTCTGTTAATCACGAGGGTAAAAATTCCTCGTGATCTATAAGATCATGAAGGAAACTGCATAATCACGAGGGATTTCATCCTCGTGATCTATGTATTCTCTCTCGTGATCAACAAGAAATAAATTTTCGTGATCTTCAACGAGCACACTTTAAATGTTTTTCCTTGATTTTTTAGGTTTTTAAGCTCAAATTTACATAACAGATTCAAAAAATAAAAACTACATTATCTCACACTTCAAACTAATGTTTATCTTACCTCAGTGAAACAACAATGAAAAGGTGAAGTATCAATTCAGGAATGAAATTGATGAAAAGAGAGGATTTCACTAGATTTTGTGTAAGTTAGGAGTTTGTGAAAGTGATGAAAAAGAGGTTCAATTAATGCTTGAATTGAATTGAATATCTCATAGGTAATAAATTGGTGGGTGGAATTCATTCAATAGGGTGTAAGGGCATTTAGGACTTTTTAACCTCATTTTGGGTAAAAAAAACATGTTTTATTATCAAGTGGGTATTTTTCATTTTTTGGTACATGTATTGGATAAAAAGGCATATTTGCACTTAATTTTTTTCCTCTTAAAATTCATTCCTTCCAAATAAGTGGGAAAATAATTTGAAACGTTATTCTCCTTTACAATAAATCATGTTTATATGATTTTTTTTAACTAAATAAAGTATAACCCCATAGTAACCCCTCCTATCTTCTTTGTTTTTTTTGGTTAAGATTTGTACCTAAACTTTGAAGGCCTCGGACCAAAACCAATGGGCTTCCTAGTTTGTCATATATAGGCGTAAGTGTGCATGTTTGGTGCGCGGATGAAAATGTCGCAAAATATCGTCGAAATTTCGTTAAAATGGATGTACCGAAATAATAATACCTTCAAAATATCGGCGATATTTCGGTAAAATGTCGATACTGGTGAGTCTCTTTATACAATTACGGTGTATTGCCGATATATCAGTTTTGTGCATATATCGGTGATTTTTCTTTTCTTTTTTTTTACTTTTTTTTTTTTTTTATGAATTTATTGAGTGGAACCACTTTCCACATCATTTATTAAAATGGAGATGAGATTTCTTATCCAAAAATTAGTCATTTCATGGATTTTTTGTCTACCTTTTTTTATCTATAAATGTTTGATATATTTTTATACATTCCATAACAATTTCAACTAACAATCTTCGTGATTACGTTGAAAATTGGTCTAATATTTTAAGTTGGCATCAATATTGTTTGAATTAAGATGGCATGTCATCTTATTCATTTGAACCTTATAGGAGTTCAAGCTATTACTAGTCCATGTATTACTTTTATACAAAATTTGTCATGTTATCATAACAAACAACGTTTATATAATAGTTTATCTCTATTTTTGTTGTAAACATATCATTTTATTTGGAATTTAAGTTCAATATATGTATTAATGTTAGTTATAATATTCTGTAAACTATTAGATATATTTTTCAATTTTTTTACAAAGTTTCCATATTTTTTTTTAAAATGTCCGATATTTCCATCAAAATCGATATATCCGTCAATATTTTCGTAAAATTAAGGTACCGATATTTTTACCGATACCGATTTTTTTGTCCTTGGGTGAGCCTTATTAAGTCTTCAGGGTATTTCTCAACATAGGAAATTTATCTTAAACATTGTATAACAGTTTAATCACAAAGAAAAAAACATATTAAAAAAACTGAAAAAATGTTAAAATTGCACCTAATATATGTTATTTTTGCTAATACTTAAAGATTTGGTTAAAATTATAATTTAGGAACAAGTTTTAATTTTTATCAGTACTTAACCCATGTTTTAATTCCATCATTTTTCTTTACCATTCCATATTTCACAGGTGCATGCATTACCTAACAGAGGAAGATATGTGTTCTTGTGGTGGACGATGATTTTCTGATGCGGTGTGGATGTGCAAGGTGTCCACATGATTCTCCTTGCTACACATCACTTACAAGTTCAGGCCCAAGGAAATTGGCATTCCTCATTTCTCTTGTTACAGTTGTCCAATAACAATTTGAAAGGGCCAGCTATGGAATCTATTTGGCAGATTTATTCTTTAATCATAAAGTATGTTTTTGAAATTAGACATTTGCACAGACTTAATCATGTTGAAAAGTAGGTTTCTATTAAAAAAAAAAAAAGGGAAGACCAACATAGAAATAAAAAGTTCTTAACAACCTTTTAACTTTTTACATTATGAAGCATTGTTGAACCATGACTAAATTCGACAGTTAGATCAACAAAATGTTTATATCAAATAGAGATGATTAGTGACGGACTCAGTAATTTTATTTAGGGTTCCACCTAAAAATAATCATAACACGTTAATTTTGAAAATAATATCATAAATTAGATCCAATTTTGATAAAACCAATATATTACATTAAAAATAACTTCCAAAAACTTTATTACTTTTGAACATAATAAATCAACATTAAAATAAATTATTTAAACATGATTACAAAATTTTTGTTCAATGTTTCACATTTTGAAACCGTTGTATAATAGTTTCATTGCTAATATTTCCAAATAGATCATTTTTAATGTATGTTACAAAACAATAATTCAATAGTGTATCGCTTATTCGATTTGGAAGTGAACTCTAATGATATTAATTTTGAAGTTATTTTTGCTATTAATTGTATTTATCCATATATAATAACCTTTACATTATCTATGAAAGATAAACCAAAATTAGAATTATAAAATAACTTTAAATTAAACTAACTATTATAAAAACTATATAACATTTAACTTATAAATAATTGTTACTCAAATCTAATAAATCACAAAATAGTAGTTAAATAATCAATGATAGATATAATAAAGAATTTATATATATATATATATATATATATATATATATGTGTGTGTGTATGTGTGTTTGCAATCATGACATACTTAAGAATGAATATATTATATAATCCCTCATCACAATTGATAATCAAATAAACTACAATAAAATCAATAATAAAAAAAAGAGAGTAAATAGTGAGTTTAAATCATAAAAAATTACATTAAAATTCTTAAAAATTTGTGCTTTCTACAAAATTTGATAATATGAGATTAAAGCTGATTAATATACATATTTTTTATATCTTATAACTAAAATATATAACATAAAAAAATATATTTAATTTTTAATTAAAAAAAATTGAGAGGGGTCCAGTGCCCCCTGGCCCTCACCTAGGTCCGCCTATGATACATGTGAATTAATTACATGCAAATAAGGATGTCTTGGTATATGAACAATAGAAGAAGACCATCCTGCCCTGTATAGATAAAACAAATATATAATTATTTATTAAAAAAAAAAAACATCAAGTAACATTAGTAATGTCCATAATGAAAGATTGAAACGATGGATATATCATACAAAGTCCACTTTTCTCAAAATATATTCATTTTCACTAGTATGTGACTTTAAGGAGGTAAACATTTCTACTTAATATGATATATAAGAATATGTAATTTTGACATTTTAAATTATTAATTAAAATTATTGTCAAAATACATATTTGGTCCTCTAAACTTCTACGGTTTATTTTAATAGGTTTTGCATGACCAAAATTCATCTGAAACCCAATGATGAAGAAAAAATAGCATATTTCATTGATGACTTAACATTGTGGAAAGAAATATATGCCCATAACAAGTTCGATGGCACAGAAGCGAAGGAAAAGTTGATTTATACAAATCAAATTGTACAAAGAATATGAAGTTAAAACTGCATAGAACCACAATGTTGAATGAGAGAGTTCAACTCGACGACAGATGTTCTTAAGCTATGAAGATCTTCTTCCACCTTATCTGACACAAAGCATGTGTTGCATGACATAGCTTCAAGCAACTGCATCTTTTTCCTTGTTGCTTCGTCTTTTGCTCTCTTTAAACACTCTATTTTTCCGATTTCAATCAAAACTTCTTCTTGCATGATCTTAATCTCCTCTTCCTTCAACTCAGCATCAAACAAGCTCTGATGATAGTCAAGAATCATGTTCTCGAATTCATCTTTTCCGTTTTCTTGAACTTCTAGAAGCATTGCTTTCTCTTGGATAATCTTTTGAACCTTGAGATTCATTTCTTCAATAGACACCAGCTCTTTCTCCACTTCCACTTCAAGCACTTGTATCTCACTTTCTAACTTGCACAATTTTATGGTCATGGTTTCAGTTTGCTTCTTCACATCTCCAAGCTTTTCTCTATTCAGTTTAATTTGATATTGTAGCTTGGTTTTCTTTTCCTCGGATTCAAGCAAAGCAGTAGCTTTCCCACTCACTTGCCAACTCTTCTGTGAGATGTTATCACTAGCTGGTTTCTCAACATTGTCTATTGCAAAGAGAACTCTCTCACTTTCCAGTTTCTGATTTTCCTCCTCCATTTTTGATCTCAAGTTCTCTATGATGACTCTCAATTCAGTTTCAGTTTGGTTGGTCTTCGAAGAAGCATTCATCAGCTCGTCCCTGGACAACTTAAGACGGGTTAACTCCTCTTTTCTTTTGCTTAGATGTTGGGAAGTAGCATTCAGCTTTGATTGTGCTAGAGCCTCACGTTGTTCAAAGTAACTAAGTGAAGAAGAAAAGCTTTTCACAGAGTGTCTTAGGGCCAATAATTTCTTGTTAGCCAGATCTTTTCTCTCCCATAGCTCTGAAGAAAGTACTTTGAGGCATTCACACTCCTGCTGTTTTGATTGAATATTGCTCTCTAGTTTGTGGATTTTTCCTGAAAGCTCATCAACCTCAACCATTGCTCTTTCAAATGAACCAAAAATGCTTACTGTTTCAGCAGAGTATGAAAGCTTTTGTTGTGCTTCAACAAGCTTTTCTCTCATCAACTTCAGATCTTCACACACATGCAAAGGGATCGTAATTGGTGGGTTTTCCTGCATCTCCAAATTAGTTCCTTCTGAAGTATTTATAATATTCATATGAACATCATGGTCACCTTCTTCTTGTTCATCGTGTTCCTTTGACTTGTCTATTTCCATTGTGTTTTGTTCAATTAACAACACAAAACTCTTCGCAAGTTCTTCAAGTGACTTCATATCCTCTTCATTTGTGTCAGAACAATTGCTCGTTTGTGAATCTATCGGATATTGGCTGTAATCATCCTGCACATGTACATCCACCAAGCAAGGTTCTGAACTAATGTTTGTGCTGCCATTCTGTACATTGAGACCAATGGAATTCATTTCCTTCCCCTCATGTTCATTCTCAAAGCAAACAGAAGCTTCACCAAAACTAAGACATTGGCCTCCATCAACTTCGACAAGCTTTTCAGGACAGCTGAAATTTCCTTTATCATCTGCATTCTTGCATTGAGCAGAAGCAAGTACTTTTTTCAATTCATCTCTCTCTTGCATGGCCTTCTCATATAGACTCAATAACTTGTCATTTTCTTCATGCATTTCTGTAAGTTGACATTTTAGCTTCTCAACTTCTGTTCCCATTTCTAGTTCTATGCCTTCAGATACTCCAGCAACATGATTGTTGTGATCTTCAGTGGTATCTACTACCTTCTGAGGACTTTCAGAGCTATCCGAGCTCTTTGTTATACGGTTTTCAGAAACTGCCCTTTCATACAAATCAATCAGTTTATTATTATCCTCAATTAAGACCTTGAGTTTCATCCTCAATTCATCATTTTCTTTGGACAAGAAAATTGCCATTTCATGTGCTTCTGCCTCTCTTTCGCTGGCAACTGCGATGGCATCAACCATAGTTTTAAGTTCTGTTTGATCACTTATGCCAATATTCATGAAAGGAGGCTGTTTTTTTTGTTCCTTCTGTGTATCTTCGGCTGTGGCTTCTTTAGACAATCTCTCAGCCTCAAGCACTTTTGTCAAGTCGTTGACATGCCTGCAATTTTTTTTCAAAAGTTTAGCGAACCTATTCAGGAGATCAAGTCCTCGATTGGATAGAATGCTTTATTCTCTTAACATCTGAAAGTCTTCAAATTTTCGACCTCATGTATTGGCTAATATGAACATTGAAGAATGAGATGATAGTGAAACCTGTGACATCATTACCTTTCCAACTTTTCTTTCTCATCTACTAAGAAGTCGAGTTTTTTGTGAAGTGAATCAAGCTCTGATTGATTTTGAATGGCCTGAAAGAGTTGAAAAAAAGATCCGCACACTTCAGACTCTTTATGAACAAGGAAAGATAACATCACATGAATCATAACCTATACCTGCATACGGAGGAACTCATTCTCCTCATTTATTGATGTGCGCCAGGGTGATGCAGATGCCTGCAGTAGATAACTCACATGTAAGCAAATATTTCAAATGTCAAACTGTGACTTCAATGCTATGGAAGTAATTTGAAAACCTGATTAACTGTGCTAGAGATGGATATAAAATAAAGGAGTAATTGCTGCAAAAATCACAAACTTCCCCAAAATTGCAATTTTAACATGGCTTTTGTCTAATAGCAAATTTAACGTGAGTTTAAATGTCTCGTGCATATGTAACTAACGTGCAGGTTTTGGGCATTTCAAAAACCCTCAAATTTTCAGAAATTATGAAGAAAATCTTCAACTAATGCTATTACATGTAACAAAAAGATATTAATTGACCTAGAAATACGAATTTATAGAGTTAAAAGACACTTGAAATTTAAATTTGCTAATAGTCAAAAGTAATGTTAAATTTGTAATTTTGAGGAAAGTTTGTGAGTTTTACAGCAATTACCCCTAAAATAAAAGGTACTAACTGTCGAGACATCAAATCACCACATAATGCAGTTTTGGCCTTGAATCAATGCCCTACATTACAACAGAATGAATAATGTGGTATCTATGCTTATCATGATGCATATGCCTAAATCAGATTGATGAAAATTAATTTGATTCCTATACTCAGAGCATTGTTTTGAACAACACTCCACAGTCTGCAGAGAGATAAAAGAGACATGACAAAGGCTAACTTTTTATTCCATACCTGATTTGAACTCAGAAAATTAATATCATGTGGAGTACTCACTGCCAGATCATTGCTTTCTTTCTGTGATGTCAATATGAAGCATCTTTTAGCTTCAGAAATTACATCTTCATTGAATTTACAAGCCAAAAATATAGAGAAGACGAGCACACCTGAGTGTTTCCACAATTAGACTCATGCATGAGTTTCCAATCAAGAGCTTCTAGCAACTGCAGAACACAGAAATGTTCAAAACTGAATCTATGGTGGGAACTGATGAACAAGATGATATGTATTGACTTCAGTTCCTAGGAGCAATGCCTAAACAGTTGCAGGATAAATAAAATATTACCTGGTCATGTAATATCATTATCTGTTCACTAAGTCTTTCCCGCTCTCCTTCCTCACAATATGACTTTAGTCTGAATGTGCAGAATTCAATAACAAATTTAATCAGCCAATGAAATCAACAATTTCTTTTATAAATTGATTCACAGAAGGATGCATGTAGCTAGAAGGCAAAAGGTAACAGAGAGGAAATCAATGAGAAAAAAGAAATCAATTCCACTTTCAGTCAAATTTTAATAAGATACAGCATGCCTCGTTGCTGTCAAACTTGGTTTTTAATTGCTAATCAACTTTTTTAAAAATCAGTGGATGCCGGATGGTGCATATTGCAGTCAAATGAGAAATCCTAAGTAGCTGAATATAGTTTGTCAAAAGTGATGGAAGGAACAAATTAGAAACAATAAAAGCTTGCCTTCTAATCTCTTCCTTCAGTCGTAAATTCTCCATTGCGAATCTTGTTACCTCCTGGTTACGGTCTACCTGAGCACGCAATACCTCTATTTCCTTTAAATGCTCCTCTCTTTCTTTAAGCAAGTGAGTCTCAGCAGAGATCTTTCCAGAAGCAATAGCTTCTAGTCTCTTTATACTTGATTCACGAAATCTCAGTCGCATCTTCAAACCTTGAATCTCATCTTCTCTTTGTTTGGCCTAATAATGCACAAGTTAATCATCTTGTCAAAATGATTCCAGAAAACATGTTAGAGATTTTTCATTTACTCTGTAGATATGCCTATCCTAATCTAGTCCAGAAATTAATTCTAACCCCAAACCAGTCAAACCACAGGGATATGCTCATATTAACTTCAGAGATTCAGAAAGGGGCAAATTTGTGTACTCAGGAAGAGCAAATGAAGTGAAAACTGATGCTGCAATGGATTCCCCATAAAACAAGTTAAAATTTTGAGTTGAGATTTCCATATGCCATCCATCAAAAACTTGTGCTGTAGAAGACTACTCAATTCTGAAAAGGAATTGTTACAAAGATTGCTATGTTTTCTGCGATAAATTTCTCTTCGTCTTTCTAATCTTTGGTTTTCCATAAAACTACTTCAACAGGTGCTAAAGATTTTGGCTCATCACACCATATTTTCTAATAAATTAAAAAAATGCAACACCCCATTCTAGTGGTGATTCCATCAGGGCAAGAGAAACTATTTACCAACATTGTATTTCAGACTGAACAAAAGCATTTTGCTTCTTTTGGAATAGTCATATCAATGAGATTGGCATGTCAAAATCCCCTATTCTCACAAGTAAAGCCTCAGAATAAAACCTTCTAATGGTTATGTCTTCAGAAATAGCATTTTCATCGGGAAGTATGTAGTCATATGTGTCAACAAAAGCATTAGCGGTTTCTTAGATTCTGAGCTCTCAAATCTTCTTTATGTGCAAGCATTTAATTTACTCATTCATCCATACTTATCCGTATATGTAAGAGATCAATTTGGTCATTCGAATCAAATTTATTTCAGAAAATTAAGAAACTGAAAGCAATGTAATCGGATTGCAATTACCAGCTGCAGCACTGCCTGATTTTCAGCTGTCAAAGCTTGCAGCGCAGAGTCTTTATCCTTTTCCCTCCGAAGAGCTCCAACAAGGGCAACTTCGTACTCTTTTTTCTGAAGCTAAAGAGGAGAGAAAATTAAGCTAGAACCTAGAAATCATGCAAAACACTCTCTCATAGGTGGAGAAATTTCACATACACGAGATGTCTTTTTCTCTGATATAATTGGACTGGAAAATCCTTGTTGTCCGTCCCATTTAAAGGTTCCTGGAGATCCTGGAAATGTCATTGATAAAACATCTCCATCGTGGCTTTCACCTCCATTGAATAGGCTCCTCAAACGAGATACTTCTCTCTGGAAATGGCATTCACCAACTTGTTAACAACCAAAAATCGACAATGATAGGGAAACTAAGAAGTAATGCAATAACTGAATCCTAATAAAAATGGATGCAAGCACTAGGTAGTGCGACTTACTAAGTCCCAATCAGGGTCGATATCAATGTACATAAAAAAAACATGGGAAAGCAAAACTCCATTCAAAATAATTATGGAATTCAAAGTTCTAAAGTACAACATTTGTATTATGAAAAGGTTCAACGGGAAATAATAGGTAAAAGAAGATAGAGAAGAATTAGGCATCGTGAAAAAGTATAATAGCTTTATGAAATGGGTGCTTAATAGCATGACATAAATTCATGATCTACTTATTCGTTAGTTTAGTATTTCAAAATAGAGTGTACCACTCAAAAAATGGCTTAAATTAAGAATTTAAAGACACTATCAAGGTGTTCAGATACATTAAGACATGAGTGAAGGACCAGAAGAGTCATGCAACTCATTATTATTAGTGTATCACAAATGACCAATGACTATTGTTATTGTGTAGTGTTCTAAAAGGCACAAGGAGAGGGCAGGCTAGGGCCTAGGTGGAGAATTGAAATATATTCATTACACACATTCACAATAGTAACATAACTATAATATGAAATTTGAAGTAATCCAGCAAAAATATCTCCAAAAAAAAAAAAAGTGCATAACATTAAACATGGCACCATGAATGCATCATAACATTATCACAAAAATTAATTATATATGCATATGCAAAATACAAATCATGATCATTGATTCATAATTCATCATTGATAAGTTCATTCTTTGTATATGATGTGTTGATCTTTCAAAAATCTTATTAGTGTTGTATGATTGTATTCTTTAAAATAGGTTTACTAAATGACAACATATTAGGGTTGTATAATTGTAATCTTTAAAATAGGTTTACCAAATGAAACCATAGTAGGGTTGTCTAATTGTATTCTTTAAAATAGGTTTACTATGACAGAAGGGCAAAAGAAAATGCAAAGAATCAAAATGACATTGTTCTATGGGTGGGCCTATACACACCCCAAAACTTACTAAACACCCCATATTTTGAGAAATGAAAGGTATAAAAATACATTTTTTCGTGTGTGTTTAGCATTTTCATGTTGTGTAGTCTTACCCTTTAGTTAAACACCTGCAAATAAAAAAAGTAGAGGCCTAGGCCGCTGAGGACTTAACGTGGCTGCTTAGGCAAAAATTCAGGAGGTGGTGTCTACCTTTTCGCCTAGGCAGGGCATATGTAACTATCTAGGGGGATTTTTGGAACAGACTCATTAAAAAGTTTCCATTGGTAATAGTAATGCACTGATTGTTTGTTTATGATGCTTGAAAGAAGCAAATCTCCTACTTTGAACGGAAGATATTCACATGATGAATGATTTTTCCTGAAGGAAAGCAACCACAATTAAGTTTAGAGATATATAAGTGCAATAGCTTTCATCCAGAAAATGATCCATATCCAGATTCACAAAAAGTTGCACATGCAAACAATTTATGGCTGTCATTAGTTGAATTGTGTCTACTGTAAGATGCTTAGCTTCCATGTCTGTGTGTGTGAAAATGATTTGTAAACCATGCTGGAATGTAAATTTTAGTCTTTACCTTGAGGTTTTGGTTCTCAAACCTCAGTGCCAGCACATCACCAGATGCATCTTCATTAACAATAGCCTAGTAAAGTGACAAAACAGTAATATCAGCTTTACAAATTTCTCTATCAATATTTAATTATAGGAAAGAATAAGAAGATGAATATTTTAAAGCATAAATCATTGAAAGGAGCTGAATAAATAGTTAGAGGAATATAGCACTAGTGAATTGCAAAAGGCTGAGAGCTCAGGCCAAATATCGAAAAGATGGATTCTGTTTTGTTTTTTTCTTTCGCAAAGGCTGCACTAATTGCTAAAAGTTTGGATAGAATGCAATTAGAATAAATCCTCCATCAGTATAAAATTAGGTGAGTTTGTCTAACATATTTGACAAAGAAAAGCTACTTACATGATTTTTTATAAATTTGGCACGTTGGGCAAACTTTAGTGTGCTCAGGGTCTCAAGCGAGCAGCTGCAAGGGCATAGTGGAATTGTAAGTGAATTTACACAGTAACTTGATGAAATTCAATGCTGTTGAGGACATATTTAATAACTTTGCATAGTAAAAAATGCCAGAAGCAGTAGTGATAAAGATCCAAAATGTGTAAAAAATTTACATAATAATTCAGATAGAGAAGCACTAACCTACTGGAGGGACTAATATTTGCAATGATGATTGTCTTGGCATTTCCTCCCAGTGAATCCTGCATAATCCAAGTTAGAAATCAAGGCATGCCTATAAAATATTGAAAATACTTGAAAAAAGAAAATGAGAAATGAGTTCAGTGTTAAGATCAATCAGTGAGCTTAAGGCGAAGATTTTTGATTCGTGTACTCCAAGGAGAACTGATTCTTTCAGTATTCTCCGACTTTAGGATTCATGGGAAAAAAGATAAAGTGAATTATTGCACTTGACAATCATGACAGGAAATCAACAGAAGGTTAATAGAGCAATCCGAATCTAATTCAATAACACTGCATTGAAATAAGGATACTTGCAGCACCCTACTATTCTGTGAGTAAGGACGCACGCCTGACCTACATGGACTGGCACTAAAAATCATGGGAAAATCTTAATATATGTCAAAACCACAGCCACTTATGCAACAAACATTTTTAAAGCCTACAAAGTTTCTTGATGATCTTAAGGCAGTATCATCTACCTGAAGCAAAAAGGTAAGCTTGGAATCCCTGTAAGGAACATGAAGTGACCTCCCATTGGATACATTCACCAGATTCATTATCACAAGTCTGCATATCAGTGAATATTCAGTCTCAATTTGAAATTCACAGGAACTTGAAAGTAAGGGTGACTGAAGATATTTCAACGGCAAAACATTTCGGGACTAAAAGTAAACATACCCTAATGTAGAAAGAGATTTGTTGATGTTAGTAGCTTCCTTCAAACGTTCACCTTCTGCACCAGAGCTCTTTTGCCTATATTTGAAACGGTGTAAAAAAATTAACAAAATATATTTTACCAAAACTGCAGTCAGCAGTCCTCAATAAAAAGTTTGATCCTCTGTTTTTCGGCCATGATTTCTCATTACCTTTCAGATCCAGCTAGATCCACTAGATTAAGCCGAGCAAACCGATAATGAGTTACCCCCTGAGATTCCCACTGAAAGAAAGAACATGTTAAAAGATCAAGTTAGACTTTGAGGTCAAAGCAAAAAAAAATAGGAAGAAAGTTTGGCTAAGAAGAATGAGAATTTATTGTTTTACCTTACTCTCTATGATGCACGTGAATACACTATGAGAACGACTACTAGCACGATTCATGTTTGTTGAAGCAACCTTTCTGTTGGCTGCACCCTGAAAATATGACATCAAACTGTATAAACCAAATAATACATGGAAAAATAAAATTTAGCAAATTTTAGCACCATAAGAATGGCATACTGTATCCAGTATGCCTAGGGATCTATGAGAAAATAATTGTATCATATGAATGAGACCACTTAATCCTTCAATCTCTTCCTTTAGTTATAGATTTATCTTAACTAAACTTATGGTCTGTACTATTAAGAAAATATTAAAGAGGGAACATCAGTATTTTTAAGGACGCAAATTCAGCTGCTGTATTACTGATATACATATAAGAACATAATCCATGCATTATTAATGATATATAACTCAATATCCCTTCAGCAATATCCCAAGTGAGGGCATAAAAAAACCATTTTAAAATATTAAGGAAAAAAGAAAGTCTGGTATAGAAGAAATTATAAACCTGAATAAGCTGTTGGATCACGTCACGAGCACTTGTGACTTCTACCTCTGTGACATTTTCTACATAAATACCTTTTTTAGTGTCTTCTCTTATCTGCAAAGAACCATCTAACAGAGTTAATCAACTTACCAATGAACAACATATATGATCTCATTGTAATGCACATGAATAATACCTGTAAATTAACAGATGAAGGATCCAGCAGATCAAGAATATGTTCGTTGTAGATTTCTATGAAAGAACATTTACAAGTAAATTTTATTTTTTCCTCCCTGCGAGCATCTTTGTCCTGTAATACAAAATGAGACCACAAGATGCAACATTATGTGTTTGTCCTGAATTAAGTTAAATGACGAATACACAGCAAGTCATAGGGAAAATCAATTAACAACTAATTATACGGAACTAAAGCTTGGAGACTGAAACTATAGGCACAAAACTTTCATAACACAAGAACAACTCTTGAAGATTTATCAAATACTGTTCTTGGCCACCATAAATAAAATGTAATGCCATACAAATGTCAAAGAAGATATAGGATTACGGAGGGATTTCTCATATATTAAAATTGTGATCTAAAATGTGATGATTTCAGGCTCAACATAATGATGGCAGGAATTCATCCTCTTTATGTTTCTGATATGAATAATACACCAAAAGCATACCTTTAGAATTCTGGAGAATAAGTACTCAAAAACTCTAGGTGTGATCCCACAATTAACACTGTGTCTCCGAGTTCCTCCCTCAATATCTCCAAGCATGGTGTGAGTTTTCCCACTTCCAGTCTATGAAATTGAGTGGAAACAAAATTAAGTAAAAATTTACCAAGAAGCCTATGATTAAGCATTTTAAAAAATATAGAACATTAGACTAGTAGTGACTGCAGTTGATATAAAAGATTTCATAGGCTGTGTACTTATCCATGTATTATCTCTTTTAATCAAGCTATAAAAAGCTTGAATTATACCTAAGGAATATAATATTTGGATTTCTATAATAACATGTATAACTCACTTGTCCATAAGCAAACATGCAGCTATTATAACCTTCCATGCAATTCTCCACCATTGGAACCCCAGCAACTTTAAAAAGCATTTCCTGTTAAAGTAACACAGACATGAAAATGAAAACCATTAGATAAAGAAACCCCCATTCAAAGGTAGCATATATCTACGGCATTGTAATGTACCTGGCTAACATTTTCATCAGCCACAATATCAAATGTAAATCGAGATTCTGGATGTCCTGTCCAGGTAATTGCCTGGGAACTGTCTTGTCTGACACATCTACTGTGACCTTGAAGTGATATCTCAGCACTGCTCAAAGGCCGTACCCGAATAATAACCTGTGAATGATTAAATAGCAGTTGAAAAGGCAGCCTCTAATCAATGACATTCACAATCTTGACCTACTGAAAAAGAAGTACTCTCATGTCTGATAACTCTTAACAAAACCCATGTATTCAAAACCATTTTGTGGTTATTTTGAATTCTCAGGGCAAGTTTTGACTACTGATACAAATATACAAAATAGATTTCAACTCTACATGTCCTGTGCTAGCTTACTCTATGATCCATTGATTTCCTAATAATACCAAAAATAAAGTCACCCCCAAACCCTAACCCACGGCTAGTGGGCAAAAGAAAGGGAAAAGGAAAACGGAAAACAAAAAAACAAAACGAAGAAGAAGAAGAAGAAGAAGAAGAAGAAAGTACCTGAACATTGTGCTCTTTCCAAAACGTGGGATCTAAGCCAAATTCAAAACTGCGACTAGTAGTGCTTGACATTGTTTCACCGTCATCGGGTTCAGATGACTTATCTTTCCAAGAAGAAGACTGAAGTGAAAGGATATCTCTGGAAGCTGATTTCAGTAAGAGATCCGGAGAGCTGGTGGAGCTCTTCATCACCGTTAGGGCTGAGTCGGCCAATTCCGGTTGCTGAAAATGGTGGTATCCGAACCTGCCTCTGCTCGGCGGCGGCGCCGTGGATTCAGAATTGGAGGGAAACACCGGCATTGTCAAGGCTTCGATTGGAATTCCAAGAAGCAATTCGCTACTGAATTTGAAGTAGTTGATGATATCAAAGACACAAATGTGAGAGAAAGGGTTTGAGGATGGGAATGCACCGTTGGAGCCCGAGATTTCAAATATTTCGAAAATGAAAAGATGGAGCCAAAGTTCCAGATCTGTCGGGGTAAAATCTCGGTTTTACCCCTCCCTACACAAGTAGTGAATAATGTAAGTGTAACATATCTAAATTTTGAAAAGTTTTTTATTTTATGATATTTCATTACATATTTATAATGTAAAATTTAATTGTACAATGAGAATGTTGATAATTTGATATATGCATAACTAGTCTATCACTCGTGGGATGCACGAACATGTTATCTTATTAAAAATATTCATAAAAGTTAAAGTTTTTATTATTAGAATTATGTTTTTAATAAAAGTAATAAATTGCAATTGTTAAATGGTGAAATATTCGATAAAAGTAGTTCAAACACTAAACAAAAAAAATGAATATCCAAAATTTAATAATATAACCAAAAAATAGAAATAGAAATTTAAATAATACAATGTTCTTTGTTTTTAAGCTCGTTGTCAAGTGTATTTGAATATGAAAATAACATAAAAAAAATTATTGGGTTTCATTTTTCTTGAATCTAATTTTTTATGTAAAATGTAATTATATTTCAAAAAATTATAAAATAAAAAAATCCTATATCTTAAAAAAATATATTATTTTTAAAGATATTGCAATATTTGTTTTCAAAACAATATTTACTTATTTTTTATATTTATAATTTTATTAAGTGTGGTTTTACTTATAACTTTCAATTTTAAGTTTTTTGATTCCCATATTTTAATCTAAACATTCCAAAAAAAAAAAAAAAAAAAGTCTAAAACACTCGTGTAGATTTCCAATTTTAAATTTTTATGTAGAATATAATTAGATTTAAACTTTTATAATATGTAAAAAGTTTAAGGGCAATCTCCTTCTCTCAATGTTTTATACTCCTTTTTCTATTTGTCGAGAATGCTTATTGACGATGCATATTTAATACCTATTTATTTAAAATTCTTGTTTGGCAAGTGAGGAGTCTATATGGTGTTAAAAAAAATAGTACACCTATCAAATCTTTTGGTTGAAATATTAGAGTCCTACATTGCAATTAATGACAGTATAATTTTTTAAAAACCATTTCTGTGATTTATAGAAGAAATAAAAAATTTCTTCAAGAGAAGGATAGTCCATTGATAAAGGAAAAGTATAGTCAACCATGTACATGTGATTGTTGCAAATTTTTCGGAAGCTATTGTATGAAGGTAACATTTCAACACTCTTAACATTTAAAATTTTATCAAGAAATCCTTAGTGCTCCTGTTGATGTATGAACCATACACGGTGACAATCTAACAACTTTTACCTTGTTTTTGTTGGAAATTGATTTTGAGTAAGTGGTTGTCACACCACTTTGATCAATTATTTGGTCGCTATTAAATTCTCTTTTTGGAGGATTAAATGTCAAAATATTAATATACGTTTGGAGTAGATATGAACCACTCAAAATCAAATTTCAGTGAGTGAGAAATTAATTGTTGAAGTTAGCCACTTGAAATGGGAATTGTAAGTAATGTGGGAGTGAGAAGAGTTATTCATCACATAGGAAGATATGTGTATATTTAAAGCTAGTTTAAATATGATTTTGCCATATGGAGCTACTAGTTAGTCTAGAAAGCTTGTGAAACACACACATGCATGCGCGTGCTCGACTCGGCTCGGCACAGGCTCAAGCGTGGGCGTGGTCCTTGGCAATTGGACTTTGGGCTGGACTTGGACAGACTGGCTCGAGCCTAGTATATCTTTTTATGACATAGCTAGTAGAGGACGAACGAGTGTCTACTCGTAGAGTATGTGTTGAGTTAAGAAGAGTTATAGTCTTTTGATTTTGAAAATTCAAAGTGAGTGTTTCAAGAAGATTTACAAATGGCTTTGATGAGGTAGTTACAATGTCTTGATGAATGTGGTTGTTACACCTAAAAATTAAATTCTCATCTTCAACTCTTTTTAACCCCCAAGTGTGAAGATGCATAAAACATAATTTTCAGAACAAGGTCATCTTGCAAAAACTCTTGTTTTCATTTGCATCATTGCATTTATGGTTCAGTTCTAAGTCGTCGGAAGTTCACTGGAGCTTGTGAGTTTTTTGTACTACTACTCACAAGATGTAAGTCGTTTTATCTTTGGAGACAACATGTGGTTCCAATGAACACTACCTTGATGTGATTTATCTTAAGGAGAAAGAGCTTCCTCGACTTATCTTTTTCCTGTTTTAGAAGACATTCTGTCTCGAAGGTCTGTTTGGAAGACGTGCTGCTAGAAGATGTTCTATGAGAAGACGTACTACTGGAAGACTTCTGTTGTAGGTTAAGTAGACATGCTGCTAGAAGACTTCTGCTGCAGATTTAGTAGACATGTTGTTGGAAGACTTCAATTGTTGTTTCAATTGTTGCTTCTAAGTAGACCTCAAAAAGTAAACTTCGAATTTTGTAATATTTTAGATATTTTATAAGTCATATTTTGTTTCTCTTTGTGAATAGACATTGCACGAAATGGATCTCTACAAATGGGCTACCTAATGGGCTTTTGTGTTTTAGGCTTCACAAACGAGTGATGTTGCTCATCATGTTCCAACATTGAACGCAACATTTGACCACCAGACAGGTTTTGGCCACTAACTTCGTGCATTAATTTCCACTCACCGAATATCGGTTTTGAGAGTGTAAATACACTACGATCATCTAATTGAAATGTAGAATGACCTTTTACCTTTTACTTTCACAATTGCCCAACTTTGACTCCTCAAAATAATGGTCAAATACGTGTAGTTAAGACTTCCTACAAAAGTCAACTATTGACCCACATTTATAATTGACTCAAAATCAAATTTCTCCAATAATCACCAACATTAGTGGAAATTATTACATATAACATGCAAACCCACAATATAATCTAAGTGAGACACAATTGCATAAGGAAAGATAGTTTGTGGTTTTGAACCCTCCATAGTCAAATATCATCGAGTATATCGACGATTTAGTAAACAAGATGTCTTGAACTATTCCACCTTGGTGTATACCGAGATTACAGTATTGACACAACGATGTCTCCTACCGTTTTTCCATTTTGATCATGGACAGTCATTTGGATTCACTAGTAAAGAGCACGTGTGTTGCACGTGAAGGATGAATTTTGTTGTTTTTATTGTTTAAGAAAAGGAAAAAAAATATTGTTACATAATATAGATATACCTTTTTTAGAAATAATAATTTATATTATAATCATTTCTATACAGACATTAAAAAATTATAATAAAAAATAGAGATATGTTGCTCATGCTGCAATTTTTAAAAAAGAAGTTTAAATATTATATAAATCTAAAAAAAAAAACTAAAACTAATCTGAAAAAACAAAAATTTCTCTTTTATTTCTTAGCTTCCAACATTTTCTTTGTTTATACCATATGTAATCTTATTCACTTTGCTACACATTGCAATACTAAGGTATGGTCCCATGTCAAAATATTTTTCGAATATTGATTTGCCTAAGTTACACTTTGTTGGTTGGGTAGATGTAATTGCAAGTTGATAATCGGTGAAGATATTTCATATAAATTGAATTTAAAAATTCTCCACATTGCTTCTTGAGTAGAAAGTCATAGAGCATTTTGGAATGATTTTATTTCATCAATTGTATCTTTATTATATTTTTTGGTCATATTAATTGCCACTCGGTCATGACCTTTTATAGATATATATATATATATATATATATATATATATATATATATATATATATATTTGTACAAATACTTCACAGCTGGCACTTTGGAACATATCTCAACATTGATATGACAATTACATCTAGATAAAAGATATAAATTGCATGGTACTATTCATTGATTGTCGAGTTGTGCATTACATACATTAACATCAATGCCTATTTTTCTTCTTTTGTAAATGAGATATCCTTCTTTGTCGTGAAGGGTAATATATATATATATATATATTTGTACAAATACTTCACAGCTGGCACTTTGGAACATATCTCAACATTGATATGACAATTACATCTAGATAAAAGATATAAATTGCATGGTACTATTCATTGATTGTCGAGTTGTGCATTACATACATTAACATCAATGCCTATTTTTCTTCTTTTGTAAATGAGATATCCTTCTTTGTCGTGAAGGGTGATTTCATAATATATTCGTGGGAGTGATATTTACATTTTTCTTTGCACATGCATGAATTTTTAGGATTTTTATCACAACACAACCATGAATCATATCTTTTTACTAATTCATATAGTTCTAGAAAATTTTCTGTATCTATAGGAAGTTTGGTGCAGAGTAATTTCTCATATATCACAATAAAATATAGATGACTCGTATTCAAATCTCAAAGCACCACGATAAATGCAATCAGACATTTTTTTTAATTAGTGTATTTTAGAAATATATTCATGAATTGAAAATTTTAAGATAATGAAAAAAATATTATAAAAAATTAGTAAAGAATAATACAATCAAGACATCAATGCTCAACATAAAGTAACACATATAGATCAACATAAACTTCACATTTTGAGAATTCATTCACCAAACTTTAGAGCATTATTATCAGCAAATACACAAAAAGAGAAGTCTTATCCCTTTCATAAATAAAAGAGAACCCTAATTAATATGCAAAACATTTGTTGAAAGGAAAACTAAAAAACAAAATTTCCTTGCGATATCACTTAATGAAGGTCTAATTATGAATTTAAAAGCTAATTATGTCATGAAATGAAATGCAAATCCATAAAACTCACCGTTCCTTTGGGATGTTGACTTGTTTTTCTTCTTTTTATCAATATATTCTTGTTTTTGAATAATATTCAAATTTGAATATTTTCTTTTATGCCACATTTCTCCTTTATCTATATACTTCTAACTCAATATGCATAATTATGTTATTACTAAAAATATAAAAAATACACCAAAGAAGACCAATTAAGAATTTATGAATAAAATAATATAATTTAGTGAAGGTGGAAAGTAGAACAATCAAGTATTTATGAATAAACTAATATAATTTGGTGAATTGGAAAGTAGAACAATCCAAACAAACTAATATAATTTGATGAAGGATAAGAAATGAATTAATATTCATTGTCCTTTGAGGAATGTTATTATAAGTACGTACACATACGTTTATAAGCTCATTAAATTTATTAAAATTAGTTGGAACTTATTTACTAATTTTGTGTTTTTTTATGAAGGATAAGATATGAATTAATATTGTTCCTCGTAAGTATATTTAATTTATTAAAATTTGTTGAAACTTATTTGATATTATATGTGTTTTTTATGAAGGATAAAAAATAAATTAATATTGTTCCTCGTACATATATACGCATATGTTTTTATAAGGTCATTAATTTTTTAAAAATTAGTTGAAACTTATTTGCTAATTTTATATGATATAAAATCAGATAAAATATAAGAATTTCAAGTGATAAAATATGAAAGATAAAAAATGAATTAATATTTTTCCTCATACATACACATATGTTTATAAACTCATTTAATTTATTAAGATTAGTTGAAATTTATTTTCTAATTTTATGTGATAAAAAATCAGATAAAATATAATTTTGTAAGTGACAAAATATAGTTTTATATGATATATATAAGAAACAAAATTAATATAACATATTTATAAAAAAGTTGGGTTGTTGTACACTTGTTGCATGGATCTTAAGATCCGTGCAACTCAGACCCGGATCGGATCCAGGATCCACATATAAATATAATTTTTTTTATTAAACAGCGTCTTTTCTCAAAATCCTCAATAGCACGTTTCTTCCTCAGCAGCGGTTTTCATCCTTTGAATCCATAGATCGTGAGTGTTTCCTTCTCCTCATCTTCTCCAAATCATGATATGGAAGATCCCGAATCCACAGATCGTGATCTGTTCTAGAAATTTTATCCATCCTCCTCTTCTCTTCTCCAAATCACGATATGGAATATTTCGAATCCACAGATTGCAGATACAACTAGCCTCAACACTACTCAGCCTTCAGAGCATGAAGAAGCTGAACCATTGCAAGATATTAGTCACGTTCTTAACTATTCTTTATTGATATTCGATATTTATGTATATTGACGGTTCGAATTAATAATATTATCTAGTGGAGAAGATGAATTTGCCGATGCAATTAATACAATTTCTGAATCTAAAGGTCATCTTAATAATACATAAATGTCATGTTATTGAGATAGAATGTATAAGTAACTTAACATAAAAGTCATGAAATTTATACATAATGTGCCTTAAATGGTTGACTTATAAAGATATACTTAAAAATACATAATGGTCATCTTATGAACACATAAAGGTATATTTAACTAAATCTAAAGATATGACTAACATAACTAAAAGACATGTCTAACACTACTAAAATGTATAGTTAACATAACATAAAAGGTATGACTAACATAACTAAAATGTATAGTTAACATAACATAAAAGGTATGACTAACATAACTAAAATGTATGTCTAACACTACTAAAAGGTATAGTTAACATAACATAAAATGTATAACTAATATAACTAAAAGGTATGTCTAACACTACTAAAAGGTATAGTTAACATAACATAAAGGTCAGACACCTGAGAGCATATTTTGGTGGATTTTATCCCTGACTTAGAGGCGCGTGCGGGCGCGTGACGGGTCGACCCAACCTGAGTACACGGATCTAGGGTCCGTGCACCAAGTGTATAAAAGTGTTTATCTTTATAAAATTATATAGTATTAAATATACGAATCAATATTCCTTGTCCTTTGAGAAATGGTATTGTAAGTACATACACATATGTTTATAAACTCACTTAATATAATAGGCATAACAACATATATTTTTTTTCAAAATAATAAGTAAACAATTATTTATGTTTCCTTACAAATGCATCATATATTTTAACAATCAGAAAAATATATTAGTCAGATTATGTTATATTTAATACTAAATTAGATGATACATATTCCATGATATCCCCAATATATATTTTTTCGTATATAAATATAATATTTAACTTTTATCAATTTTACTAATTTTTTTAATCTCATGCATTAGATGGTCCTAAACTACTATATACTAATATATATAGCCACATCTTTACGTCATAGATATGGGTTTTCCTGTTTCGAATAACAATATGATTAGCTTTTTTGGATTAACAAACTTAAGTTTTGATTAATTAATCAACTAAAATGCTATTTTTAATTTGGATAATTTTTTTATTTATTTTGAATTGATAATCTGCTAGTGTTTTAAATCTTTTTATTCATTCATTAACAGAAATGTTAGCATCGATTTCAATTCAAACATACCAATATTTTCAAGGTCAAAATTTTTAATCAAATCGTAAATTGTGGAATGTAGAAAAGAAAGACCTCAAGTCAACTGCTAAGTCTTTCAATCCTCTTCACAATGCCAATTTATTTACCTAACCAGTTCTTCTAGCTTCATGTTTGTGAATTGATTATGTTTTACATGAGTTGATACTATAATTAATCTGCCACATATTATTGTAGTAAAACCCAAAATTTCTCATTTCATTGAAGTGAATTTAAAATTTAACTATAGTTTCCTAAAAAAAATGATACATCGATTATTTTTTAACTTAATATAATTTTATATGTAATAGTTTTACTATAAAATACATTAAATATGTATCCTATCCTTAAATAAATATAAAAACGACGTACTCCATGCTTAAAAATATGAAATAACAACATAATATTTTTTTGGTAATCTAATTACCATCATTTTACAAAAAAAGTTATGATAGGACATTAATTAAAAATACACTTTATTATTAACTTATTACATGCACACAACTTTAATAATAATGATGAATAT
Organism: Scutellaria minor; assembly: GCA_954870855.1. Taxonomy (NCBI): domain Eukaryota; kingdom Viridiplantae; phylum Streptophyta; class Magnoliopsida; order Lamiales; family Lamiaceae; genus Scutellaria; species Scutellaria minor. The sequence goes on from OX940729.1 coordinate 12,321,559, forward strand.
AATTCTTATTAGTATTATTGGAAGAATTAATTGGGTTTTCAAATATCAATAATTAAGTTGATTGATTTGCTCCTAAATGATTTCTGTTGATGAATTAATAGTCTTTGTTGTGCAAAATTATTTGATGTAGATGGATTTGGAAGAGTCCATACAATACAAAAGTACTAAATGATAATTATTAAAATTATTAATTACTAAATTACTATTATAACCTTAAAAAATAATAATATATATAATAATGATATATTAGACAATTCAAAATTTATAAGAAACATTCAATTGTACAATATTTTAATTGATATTGCAGAATAGATCATTTACCATATTGATTCAATTGTACAATATTTTAATTCATATTGCAGAATTTATCATTTACTATACTATCATGTTTTAATTTGTCATTTTCACATGTCTTCAACTAATGTATCAACAATTTTGATAAAATAATTAATGATATTTAAATGTACATAAGAAAAAATGGAGGAAATTTTAAAAATTAATTATATTAATTATTGCCTTCATTTCAAAATAACTACAACTTTAAAAAATAAAATATATGAGTTTTCTATCAAGACAAATCACTCACCATATTGATCGTACTTTAAATTTTGATCTCCAAACATGTTTGTAATTAATAAGTGAAGATATTATTTACGTCAACTATCTTTATTTACCTATAATGACACACATATATAGAAAAATAGAATTACGTAGATCTGTATGAATTAATAATCTTTGTGTGCAAGACTCTTAATTAGATTATGATTATATGTTGTAGATGGATTTGAAAGAGTACATACAATGCAAAAGTATTAAATTACAATTTATTAAAATTATTAATTACTAAATTACTATTATGACCTTAAATAATAATATTTAATAAGGATGTATTAGACAATTCAAAATTTGTAAGAAACATCCACAATTTTATATAGGTAATAAATATGTCTTACTTTGAAGCGACCTTCACTTCTCACTTATATATGTGATCTCCAATCATGATTATCCTGTCATACTCTACCTCAACAAGGCTTATGAATCATTAAAAGTCAAAGATTTAATCTCACCACATCTTGCAGGTTTCAACACTTGGGCAAGTGCTCTCTAGGGAAGGATTGGAATCACCAAGTGTTCCAACGAACATCCATAGCTTAGTTTTCCTTTTGAACCTAGTTTATGGGATCCCAATCAACATGATTGGGTTACGACTATTTCAATTCTTACCTTATGGATTTTAAACACATTCCCTCTAGCAGCTTAATCATTTGATATCGGTTTAGCCATTTTGTGAGCGGATCTGCTAGATTGTTTTTTAACTTAACATAGTCGATTGACATTACACCACTTGAAATCAAATGTCTCATGAAATTGTGTCTACGATGAATATGCCTAGACTTTCCATTGTACATATTGCTCAAGGTTCTTCCAATGGTAGCTTGTTAATCACAATGCACCATTACTATCGGTACAAACTTATTCCAATACGGAATGTCCTCGAGCTAATTACGAAGCCATTTAGCCCCTTCACCAGTCTTATTTAAAGATATGAACTTGAATTCCATGGTGGATCGGGCTATACACGTTTGCTTTGTGGACTTCCATGGCACCGCTCTGCCTCCAATAGTGAATACAATCCACTTGTGGAAAATGAGTCTTTTGTGTCGGATATCTAATCAGCATCACTTACCCTTCGAGTACTGTTGAATATTTTGTGTAATGAAACCCTGAAACAGGGTGTACTTCAGGTACCTTAAAAATCTTTTCAATGCTCTCCAATGCTCATGACTTGGATTACTAGTATGTCTACTTAATTTGTTTACCACACATACAAGATCAGGACTTGTATAATTCGAAATGTACATAACACTTCATATGATCCTTGCATATTCCACTTAAGCCATATGATCATCTTTATTTTTGTTTAAATAAACATTAAGTTCCATGAGAGTCTTAGTAGGAGGATCGTCAAATGCGTTGAACTTTTTCAATATCTTCTCAAAATAATGAGATTGCGATAAGATGATTCCATCACACAACCTTTTGATCTTGATTCCCAAAATCACATCAACTAGTCTCATATCTTTCATGTCGAAATTTCGTTTCAACATGTGTTTCATATCAATGATTATCTCATGGCTATTACCTATGATGAACATGTCATCTACATAGAGACATACCATGATGTTTGCATTTGGTGTACCTTTCACATACACACATTTTTCACATTCGTTGATCTTGAAATCATTTGACAACTGTAGCGTCCCGGACCAAAAACGAAATACAATTCATTAATTAAATATTAAACCCATGATTTAATAATTATGTGCGTATATTTTGACTGTCTAATTAATTACGTGTGTTTCAGATACGTGTTTAATGCGAGGTTTAGATGGATAATTTTCTTGGACATGATATATAGAATATTTTTATACCATTAGATGCGTATTGGAAAAACGAGAAGATAGAAATGAACTAGGGGTCAATCGGAGACCCGTAGCTCAAACGGCGATGAAAAGGGCAAAACACGAAGTTTTGGAAAACCGAAAGATATTTTCGGTGAATAGTAATAGAGATTTTTACGTGAATAGTGATCGAGATTTGACCCCGTGAACAATAACGAGAGATTTTTTTGGATGAATAGTGATTTTCGAATTTCTATAAATAAGGGTATTTTCGATTCAAAAATCACCATTTTTCCGAACAAGCCGAAAGGTAAGTCTCTCTCTCTTCCCGATTTTCTGTCTCCAGCCGCTGCCGCCAGTGGCCGGAATTTTCAACTTTGTCGGTTTCAGCCAATTTTCGCACACGACGTAGGTCTCGACGAGATGAATCTAGGATAGGTTTCGGAATTTAATTCCGATTTCTCGTTCGCCGGAAAACGATGAAAAATGGGCTCCAAACCCTAAACCCTAGCTTTGGCCACCTTTTCTCTCTCTTCCTGTTTTTGTCCACCTACTCGCCGGAGCTGCTGACCGGAGGTCCTCCGATGGTTAGGGTATGTTGCTGGAGGGCCGGTGCCGCCGTGGGTGACGGCACCGGAGATAAACAGGCTGTGCATATATATATATATATATATATATATATATATATAATCGCATGTGTATATGTTAGCATGTGTTGAGTGTGTGTGTTGTTGTGAGCTGATGTGGGAGGCGCTGGGTGGCACCGGCGTGTGGGAACCGGTGGCTGGCACTGGTGATGCGCCGGCGAGGACCTGGGGGTGGTAGCCTGCGGCAGGTGGCAGCCGGCCAAGGCTGTTTGTTGGGTGTGTGTTTATGCGTGTGTGTGTATGAGCGTGTGTATATATATACTGTATATGTGTGTTGGTGTGATCGGAGATGGTTGCCGGCGATGGGAGGTCGCCGACCGGGGGGCTGGGAAGGGTCGCCAGCGACTGGAAGTCGCCGGCCGGAGCTGGAAAGGTAGGATGTTGATTTTGCATGTGTGTGTGTGTCGAAGGGTGTTTGCGGTGGTTTTTCTGGCATCACTCTTGCCGGAATCCAGCGAGAGATGGCCGGAGGTAGTAGTCGGCGATGCAGGCTCACCGATGGACGAGGTGGCAGTGGCACAGGACGGCGCCGCTGCAGCTGGTGGCGCCTGGAAGGTGGCTGGTCGAGCAGGCCCGACACCGCGAGCACTGGGCACCGAGCTGCCGAGAAAACTAGGCAGCTGCCGAGCCGCTACCCGATGCTGCCGAGAAAACTCGGCAGCTGCCGAGGATGCCGGGTGCCGCGCGCGCATGAGTGCGTTCCGTCGGGTGAAGGCGCACACGCAACGCCGTGTTTTCGATTCGAATCCTATTTTTTCTATCATTCATCTTTATCGAGTCGTCGCCGACGAGACATCGTTGACCGGGGTTCGTGGGCCCGATCAAAGTCAACCCTTTGACCAAAATTATCAAAATACCCCTAAACTTAAAAATCTCCGTTTGAGCTCGTTTCAACTCCGATCGAGCTCATTTTTTTTCCATCGTGACCCAAATTCCATCATCTATCATCTTAGTCTTTTTGGATTGAACATCCACTCTCGTTTCTTCAACTTCAATCTTTAGATCTCTCGATCCATCGTGTCTTTAACGATCGTTTTTCCGCCGGAACTTTTTATAGCTTTATTTATACATTATTAAGGATCTAAGAAACACCATAATTATGTAGGCTACTTGTTGGATTGAGTTTTGAGTTATCTGACCTTGGTACTTGCGACTCACGCGGAAACCACCGAACAAGGTGGGGGTACCTTCTAAATCTTTATCTGTTTACTGTTTTCCCTATTAAATGCATGAATTGCGGAATACTAAGTGATGTGAATATAATTGTTGTGCCATTCTTTATACTGTGAAAGGACTGAGGTCCACACTATACATGCATTCGTCCCTTGCTTTCTTCTACTACTCTGAAAGGTTTGGTGGTCCTTGAAATGCACCAGCGGTATTGAGACCGTTTTATTAGGGTAAGACGGGGAACACCCGCACCTATTCGTCCCTTGCCATTTCTAATATCTGTTATGCATTTTAAGTGCAGTGACAACGTGCTGATTGATACCTTTATTTTCTTTCTGGTTTATATGTATCTATCGTATGTTATAAGATGCGGAGTTTATCCCCACGAGTGTATTCCACGCACTCACCCCCTATTCCGTACTCACACTACAGGAGATGATGAGCATGATGAACCCTAGATGGAGAGAAGATGTGCTGTATCTGGGCTTGTATGTTTAGACTGATGTCACACAAACAATGTTTTAAATAATTCACGTTATGTAATAATTTTGTACATGTTTCGAATGTTGGATCCTGATGATTTAATTCCGCTGCTATGATCTGTTATAATTATCGGTATTGAAACCGATTGCTAATATGTGAATGATTCACATCGTCCCTTACCTCTTTCTTCTAGCGTCTCCTATCTACTTCTTCTGTTTATGAGTGTGTCCCTTATCATTTCTTCTTCACGCCCGTGTGAAAACTCTGATATTTTTATGAAAGAAAACGGGATGTGACAACAACATAGTGTTATCAAACTTCACATGCCATTGCTTCAGAGCTTGCTTTAGGCCATACAATGATCAAATGAGCTTGTATATATTTTTCTCATTTCCAAGCATTACAAACCCTTCAGGTTGATCAATGTATGTCACTTCCTCTAACTCACCATTTGGAAATGCAGTCTTCACACTCATTTGGTGAATCTCAAGACCATGTAAAACAACAATCAAGAGAAGCACATGAATAAAAGTGATCCTTGTACCAGGCAAGGATGAAAATATCAATATCGCAAGTGATATCACAATCTTAATTTTATGGATATATCGATGGATATATCGATATCGCATATCGATATCGCAAAAAATTTGAAAAAATGATGGATATCTTATTAAAATTTTGGAAATTTAATATGAAATTTTAGGGATTATTTTAACACATCATTACACATATATTCCACCCAAAATCACAATAAAATAATATATTTAAAACTAACATATAGATAATAAGCTTTATAAATATTGTACTTCATAAAAAAAACTGACAATATATTACATAATACAATATAAAATTACTAAAATTACGTGATACAATACACTAGAACAAAAAAGATGACCTATGAGGTTCAAACACAGTAGATGGAATGTCATTTTTGTCCAGACAGTATTGATACAACTCATCACATTAGAGTACTCATGGATATAATTATGCACATGTCATTCATAAGTTTCTCTATCTCGCCCAACTGCTTCACCATGAATTGGATAGTATATACTAATCCAATCATATTGTTGATACTCATTTTGATCTCCATACGACATTTCTTGAGGAGGTGTATGATGAAAAACATCTTGAGTACTCCAACCAAATTGTGAACTTTCAAAGGTGTCAGGAACATATGAATATATTCCTTCTACTATCAAGCAAAATACAAATTACAAAGTAAAAAAATCATATTTTTCAATTTTTTGAATCAAAATCGTGAATTTTGATATATATGCGATAATTTGCGATATATCAGTGATATTTCCCAATTTCCATCCAATTTTGTACTACACTGAACCGTTATCGATATCGATAATGATAATTTGCAATATTTTGCGATATATCCATGATACCCAGGAAGAAATACATTAACACCCAATATCCATATCGCAATATCCGTATCCACGATATATCCGTGATATTTTCATCCTTGGTACCAGGTGAATAGGTATCGAAGAAGTTATATCATTCTTTTTATATAAACCCCTTAGTAACTAAGCGGATTTTATACTTATCAATCGACCCATCATCTTTATACTTTCTTTTTAAAATCCATTTACATCCTACAGGCTTGCAACCTTAGGGATGTCAACCAAGTCCCATGTATGGTTTTGCATGTTCGAGTCGAACTCGCTATTAATAGTTTCTTTCCAGAACGATGCATCTGAACTCGATAGAGCATCTTTGATAAACATAAGTTTATCTTCTAATACATAAATGATGAAATTAGAACCAAAAGTCTTAGCCACTTTAGCTCTACTATTGCGTCTCGGCTCTTCTTGAGTTGAAGAATCAATAGTCTTTTTGAATGTTCTCTTCAATGTGCCAACATTCTCATTTTCCTTGTTAGGAAAAATATCCTCAAAGAATATAGTATTCCTTGACTCAATTATAATGTCTTTCGACATATCAGGTATTTCCGACTTGTGAATCAGAAACAGATAAGCACTATTATTAAGGGCATATCCTATAAAGCTACAATCAACGGTTTTAGGGCTGATCATAACTTATTTAGGAAAAAACACTTCAACCTTTGTCAAACACTCCCACACTTGAGGTATTTATATAATTTTCACCCCTTTCATAACTCATAAGGAGTAACATTCTTAGTCTTGTGTGGAATCTTATTCAGAATGTGGTTGGCCGTTAGAATAGCTTCCCCCCACAAGTTCTACGGTAAAACCGAGCTAATTAACATAGCAATCATCATTTCTGTAAGAGTTTGATTCTTTCGTTCAACAACACCATTAGACTGCAGTGATTACAGAGCCGTGGTTTGGTGAATTATGCTCGAATTGCAATATAATTGCTCAAACGAGGTTATATACTCGTCACTTCTATCACTTCAAATTGCTTTAATTCGGGTTGTTAAATTGATTTTCAACTTTATTTTTGTACAGTTTGAAAGCTTCTAAAGCTTCGTCTTTATTCCGTAAGAGATAGACATAACAAAACCTTGTGCAATTATCTATGAAAGTAATGAAATACTTTTTACCACCTCTATTTTACACAAACTTCAAATCACACACTTCTGTGTGGACTAGGTCTAGAGGAATCTAGGATAGGTCTCGGATTTCAAATCCGATTTCTCATTCGCCGGAAAACGGTGAAAAACAGCCGCAAACCCTAACCCTCACCACTCTTTCTCTCTCCTCTGTTTTTTCTCTCTCTCCTCTTCTTCTTGCCGGAGCTTTCGCCGGAGACGTGGCTGGGGATATGGTGGAGGTGCCGGAGGGCCGGCGGTGCCGTGGGCGACGGCGCCGGAGCTGAACAGGTTGTGTTTGGATGTTTACGTGCATGTGTGTATTTTGGAGGTGTATCAGTGTGTGAGTGTTGTGTGGCTCGCTGTGGGGGCGGCGCCGGGTGGTGCCGCCATGTGTGATCGGTGGGCCGGCGATGGGAGGTCGCCGACGAGGCTTGACAGTGGTGGCCGGCGGCAGGTGGCCGCCGGCCAGGTCAGATTGTAACCGTGGGTGTGTGTATACATATATATGAGCGTGTGTGTGTATATCTTCCTCTGTGTGTGTGTTTGCGACGGCTGGTGGTGGTCAGCGACTGGGGGTCGCCGGCCAGGGCTACGGCGGGTGGTGGTGGTCGCCGGCGGCAGGTGGCCGGCGGCCATGGGAGAGGGACAGTGTGTGTGTATGCGAGAGTGTGTGTGAGGGAGAGAGTATATATCTATGATGTATATGTGTGTTGGTTTGGCCGGAAAGGGTTGCCGGCGACGGGGGGTCACCGGCCGGGGGTCTGGGAGTGGTCGCCGACGACGGGAAGTCGCCGGTCGGAGTTTTTGGGTGAGGGTTGGTTTTCGAAAAATTGAGCATCAAAGGATTTTGCGGCGAGGTTTCGGACGCTATTCATCGCCGGAATCCGGCAAGGGATGGCCGGAGGTGGTAGCCGGCGGTGCGAGGTATCCGGCGAGCTAGGTTGCGGCGGCAAAGGGCGGCGCCACCGCACCGGGTGACATCGGGAAGGTGGCGCGTCGAGCAGGCCCGACACCGGGGACCTAGGAATGAAGCTGCCGAGAAACTCGGCAGCTTGTCGAGTGCCGGGGGATGCCTGCCGAGAAAACTCGGCAGCTGCCGAGAGCTGCTGAGCGAGCTCGCCCAGCTGCCGAGAAGCTGCCGAGCCGCCGAGACCGAGCTGTCGAGGACGCCGAGCCCTACCGAGAAAACTCGGTAGCTACCGAGAGCTACCGAGATACCGAGCCTTGCTGCCGAGAAAACTCGGCAGCTGCTGAGCCGCCGCGCATCGTGCGCGCCCATGCGCATCCGTCGGGTGCCGACGCGCACCCGACGCTGTGTTTTCGATCCGAACCCCATTTTTTCCACCGTTCATATTTTTTGAGTCATCGTCGATGAGACATCGTTGATCGGGGTCCGTGGGCCCGGTCAAAGTCAACCCTTTGACCAAAATTACCATTTTACCCCTAAACTTAAAATGCTCTGTTCGAGCTCATTCTTTTTTTGTCGTTACCCAAATTTTATTTCCTATCATCTCAACCCTTTAGACTTGACTTTCAGCCTTGTCTCCTAAATTCCAATCTTTAGATTGCTCGATCCGTCACGTATTTAGCGACCGTTTTCTGACGGAACCTTTTACAGCTTTAATTATAATTTATTAAGGATCTAAGGAACGTCATAACTTGTGTAGGCTACATGTTGAGTTGAGCCTTGTGATATCGGATCCTTTGGTACTCGCTTGTGATATTTGATCCGTCGGTACTCATTGATCATGTGGTAACCACCGAACAAGGTGAGGGTAATTTCTAACTCTTAATGTGTTTACAGTTTTCCCTATTATGAAGCATGAATGAGGAATACTAAATGCTGTGAATATACGTGTTGTGCCATATTATATACTGTGAAAGAATTTCGGTTCATATTGCATGTTCGGAGAGTCCTACGGGACTGTAAAAAAAATCGTCTCCCTCCCTTCTACTACTCTATTGAGGTTTGGTGGTCCCCATGAAGCGCACCAGCGGTATTGAGACCATTTTATAGGGTAAGACGGGCTATTCCCGCGTCTATTCTTCTTACCATTTCTAATATCTGCTATGCATATTACTTGCTATGATTTCGTGACTGCAGTTTAATTTCCGATATTTATATCTGTCGAATGTTGTAAGATGCAGACCTTATCCCCACGAGTATATTCCACGCACTCACCCCCTTATTCTGTACTCACACTACAGGAGCTGGTGAGCATGTCGAACCTTAGGTGGAGAGAGGTGGTGCTGTTCCTGATCTTGTGTTTATTTAGGATGTGTCGCACAAACATTTTCTAATAATATTTTAAGTTTAATCATGTTTTGTAATTATTTTTGAGTGTACTGTGAACGTGAGATCCTAATGGTTTATTTCGCTGCGTATGATGTATATTATCTATCGGTATTGAGACCGATCGTTATCGGCCGAGGCCGTTGTTGATATATGAAAGATTCATATCATCCCCCATCTCTTTCTTCTGTCGTCTCTAATCCCCTTCTTCTGTCGTCTCTTACTTTTTCTTCTTCACGCCCAAAGCAAAACTCTGATATTTTATGAAAAGAAAACGGGGAGTGACAAGATCTATGTGTGAGATGGTAATTAGAGATGAAGATCGGTGTGTGAAGTGGGAGCATGAGAAAAAATTATGTGTATAATAATATAAAATATAAAATATTAAAAATATAAAAAATTAAAGAAGTGCGCATGGTGTCATTCTTAAGGTGCGTATCTAATCAAATCTGTTGGACTAGATATAGGATTTTAGAATTTAAATCAAACTTCATTTGAGATATGAACATTAAATTCATAAATATTTGTGTGCATTAGGTGCAAGGGTCATATAGATGTACAATTGGGTTGACCCTACCTAAAAGGTGATTTTTACGCACTCCACGCACCCTCATACACTCCCACTCGCCCAGAATCCGCGCGCACACTCTATCCCGTATGTTACACCTTTTAGTTATGTTAGCGTAATTTTTATGTTATGTTAATGTAACATTTATATTATGTTAGCTTAACATTTATGTTATAAAAATAAAACTTTTATGCTATAATAATATTGTACACATGAATGAAATACCTTTTAAACTTTTATGTTATAATAATATAAGTTTTATGTTGATATAAAGGTATAAGTGTAAATTGTGTTGAAATTGTTTTATATATTTAAGTTTAAGTGTTACATAAATGTTATGATATTTGTACACAAAACTTATACTAATATAACATAAGTGTTACCAGATGAATTAAAAAAAATAAAATTCCAGCATTTATTCGAGTTGCGCTCAATTGCACCATGTAGTTGGTGCACACAATTGTTTCTCAATTAAATTAGGTAGTTGAGAAGTTATAAGAGACAAGAACTTAAGATCTCTAACAAGAAAAGAAGATCTAAAATCCTAAATATAAATCATCATAATTGAGGAATAAAAAATTAAAGCGAAAACATCCGCAACTTTTGATTGAGAAAAAAAAAAGAGAAAAGAGAAAAGTAACAAGATTCAACCGTGCAGCCGAAACAGAGCAATGGTCATCTATTATGCATATGTGTTAATTTTTGTAGATAGTATTGCATAGAGAATAAATTAATTAGGTTTGATCTTGTTGTTACTTTTCAGATTCGATAACTTTAAGATTTACTAATTTTGTTAATTAGGTTGAGGGCACGTCTTGGATAAATAATTAACTAGTTGTTTTGCTTCGCTGTAATTAGGAATTTTATTGTTATTAATTTAATTTTCTCTTCTTAATGATGTACTTAGTAAAGGTGAATATACAAAGAATGATTTTAGGTATGAGTAGTTTTTTAGTGCCAGATTCGTGCCCCCGACCCGTCCCGACCCGATATGACCCGCGTATATAGATTTTTTTTCCTCAGCTATGCAAAATCGCGTTCTCCCTCAACTTTTTTTTTGGTATTACAGATTTGTTTTATAGGTATTACAAACATAAACTAAAGGTATTACATAATTACATGCTTTAATGATATGTAAGTTATGAAAAATAGTTTTAAGATATTACAAATTTGTTCTATAGGTATTACATACATGAACTACAAGTATTATATAATTACGTGCTTAATGATATATAATACTCGAAAGAAATATGTGTGATACTTAAAAGATATTTGTGTAATTCCTTAAGGGTATATATGTGATACCTGAAGATTAAATGTGTGATACCTAAAGAGAAAATATGTGATACCTGAACATAATACATTATGTGATACCTGAAGAGTATAAGTGTGATATATTTAGAGCAAATGTGTGATACCTGAACAAAATAGATAGGTGCGCACGCGGCGTGGATGCGTGGGGGTGCGTGGGCGTGTGTGGGAGCGATCCACGCGCCGGGACGGGTCGGGGGCATATAAGTTTTAGTGTTTAGGTATATATGCGTTATCTTGTGTGACTGAATAAATATTAGAACTAGACCATTGTTGGGATATTTTTGATTAGGTTTTGATGAGATAATGTAACTTTGTATAGGAAGTTAGAGTACCCCATTTTTCCACATTGTTTACGTGGAACCTTATTTTTGTAAAGATATCTTTCTATGTTGTATTTGCATAAGTTGTAAAGATCAGAAAGAAGGAGATTACTGATGTTAGCAGGAAGCTGATTATGAAGAAGTATCGGATGCTGGTTTTCAGTAAAGAAAGTTAACAAGTAGTATCAGCAAGCTGAATCAGTAAGCAACATAAATAAAGCAGTAAGGAGAACTGGAAGCTGTCGCAGGATTCAGGAACAGGAAGCTGTTCTAAGTCAGGACGCAAACGCAGAACAAGAATCTGGTGCAAGACAGTAAGCAGTAACTGCAACTTGAGCAGTAAGCTGTAAGTTACTTAGCCTTATTTATTATAGTACGAGGTTTTATTGAATATAGTACGAGATTTCTACATGATCAAAGTTACCGGTAGATGGATGTTAGCAACTAACCAATAAGGAGATGCCATCTGGATCGCGGTTCTATAAAAGCACTGTTGCCGAGGAGTGGCGCCATTAATACGGATCAAAGTAGGACATGCCCTATTCCCTAGTTTCTCCAAGCGTATTAAATGCAAAAGATCATAAAGATCTTGCTACATGGACTATGCCTCTCTTCAACGGGTATATTTCTACAAGTATAAATAGAAGGTAGAAGTAACCAAGAAGACTACTGAACTTATTGTAAATATTCTAAGCTATCAACTCTCAAGAAAACACAAGTTTTTTACAGTTCAGTCACTCAACCTTCAGAAGCAGTCAAACCCAAGATTCAGAGCTATCAAGATCTTAAGGCTGTCTTCAAAGCACCAGTTGAAGAACATATACTTTTTAACCATTTGTTGTGTGCTAGGTTGTTTTAGTTGGTGTCCTTAGTTAGAAGGATATTGATCCTTACTAAGTGTTAGTCTTTGTGTTATATCTCATGAGATTGTGTTTTTTTATTTAATACTCCATACTCACTGAGTGAAAAGAAAATTGTTTTCCAAAAGAAACTCTATCTTTGATTTCCACTGCATACTGTGATTTACCAAGACAGTAAGCTGAATCAGCATTCTACCAGCTTACTGAATCAAGAGAGTTGTTACATTCTCTATAGAATCAGCAACCTGCTTACAGATAAGTTTTAAAACGCAAAATTTGATAGAGGTTCATTCACCCCCTCTGAACCTCTGACCACTTGAGACCAACAAGTGGTATCAGAACAAGTTAGGTTTAAAGCCAACTTGACTAGTAACCTACCCAGATCCACCCATTTCTGTTGGAAAAATCATTTTTCATTTTCATAGACCAAAATCTTTATTTTAGTATAAGGATGGATTTCTCACATCATAAACTCCCCATGTTTTCCATAGAGGAATACGATGACTGACGGATTAGAATAAAGGCCCACCTGTCGGCTATGCACGACGAGATGTGGTTTGTAATCACTGAGGGACCACCATTAATCGTCAAGCTAAATCCTATTCTTGAGAGAGAGCACCTCGAGCAAATGCATGTTGAGGAAGCTGCAGCAGTCGAGACAGCAGTAGAAGAAGAAATCGATGGTATAACAATCAGCGAGGACAACGCTGAAGGGGCTCCAGGACCAGCTCCACGAGCAGCAGCACCTGATTACAGGAGAGCTACTCCACCACCTGAATATATTGTCAAAGCTTGTCATGAGTATACACCTGATGAGAGAAAGAGGGCCAACCCGGATAGTGTGGCAAAAAATGTATTATTTCTCATGCTGGATAGAGGAACATTCAACAAGGTGAAGAGCTGTAAAACAGCTAAAGAAATATGGGACAAGCTGGGGCTAATATGCGAAGGCAACGAACCTGCCAAAGATAATAGAGTGTCTAAGGCTACTCAACTATATGAACAGTTCAACATGAAGCCTGAAGAGACACTAGAAGAACTCGACCTAAGATTCACAACCATCGTCAGCAAGTTGGAATCCCTTGGAAAGTTCTACACACAAAAGGAGAAAAACATGAAAGTGTTGAGAGCCTTACCCCTGGAATGAGAGAGCAAGAAATACGCAATAAGAGTCTTACTAGACCTCAATACGATGAGCACTTTTGATTTATTCTCGGATCTAAAGGCTTTCGAATTTGATATTGATTGGAGGAGAAAGATGGTCGAGGAATCAAGTGTGAAAGTTACGGCACTTATAACAAGGACCAAGAATGCAGCTACTACAAGCAGTAGTAAGTAGAAAGAAAAGTAGAAAGAGATGCTTGCTGAAGATGCAGAGGAAGAGATGACATTCTTACTGAAGAAGTTCAAGAAGTTCCTGAAAACAAACAAAAAAGGAAATGACTTCAGAAAGAAGCTTCAGACCTCAAAAAGAATCCCCAAGTAAGACCATCACCTCAGACTAATACAGGTTCCTCTGACTTGTGTTATAATTGCAAGAAACCTGGACACATCACCAGAAACTGCTCCTACCCTCAAGTACACAAGTATACTGAGGATGAGAGGGTGCAAAGAAGAGAAAGAAAAAGGGATGATAAACAAAAGCTCAGGGCCCTTCTAAGCGAAACTGAAACTTTAAAGGCAGCAAGCAGCTCCAAGGAAGAAGCTAAAGATGATTGCTCATCCAAGACCGATTCTGACAGCTCTACTTTCGATGACAAAACACTACTGTGCCTCATGACCAAGAATTATGAAGATGAAGAAGATGATGAGATAACTTCACAATCTCTTGATGTTTCAAGTTCTGAAAAGTTGAACATGATCCAGTCTTTTAGATAGACCATGAGTGACTTTGAGCAGATAAATTTGGCTCATAAAGAATTGAAAGAGAAAAACCATCAGCTCAAGAGTGAGCATACTGTACTGAAGAAACAGGTTACTGACCTACAGTACTACAGTACATAATACAATAACCTTAGAGTTGAGGTCTCTAAGTTTAAGCTGCTAGTCACTAAGCTAGAAGCTGAGAAAACTAGCTTGCAAAAAATAATTGATGTGTATAGCAAATCAACTAGAAAAGCACAAGAATGTATCCTGGAGACCAAAAATGCCTATAGAGGAAATGGTCTCCCATACTGTGCTGAAAACTCTCAGAAAATAGCTAGCACTTCCAATGCTGTAAAGTTCATTCAGGCTCGAGTATCCTATGCTCAGAAACTTAATCCAATAAATGGAAACTTGAACAAAACTAGTATAGTGGATAAGGGAAAGAAGCCCATGTTGCAGACAACAGACAATAAGTCTAAAAGAATCCTTAGGAAGCAGCATAATCAGTATGCTGCAAGTAGGAGGAGAATGCAGCAGTCCTCCAGGTTACAGTAAAACTTCTATCCCTACTATACCAAAACATACTTGCTTAGATCCAATGGAGTTCATACTCCAGAAAGGTATAAAGAAGTATCTTCCTCTAATAGAAAGATAACACTTGGAAATCTCCAGCACACATACACACACACATCACAAACAGTATCCTGCAAAGGGTACTTACAAGAAGAGAACTACCAAAGCTAATGGTAAACCAATTATCATTAAACATATAAGGGTCCCAAAGAGGACTAACCCCCTAGGACCCGTACTTGTATGGATACCTAAATTTACCTGATTTACTTGCAGGCACGGTTGCCAGGAAGCAGCAAAGATGTATGGTATATCGATAGCGGCTGCTTGCGACATATGACTGGTAACAAAACAGGATTAAGGGACTTCCAACCATGCAAAGGACCTAAAGTTGTCTTCGGAGATGACTTCAAAGGAAGCACCAAGGGCACAAGAAGCTTGATCAGAGGCAATGTAAGTACCAGTAAACACCTCTAGACATTTTATTCCCATACAACTTACACTTTATCTTGTGGGGATTATATGGATCAAACATCATCCCATATTCCCAACCAACGTCATTTGATTTTCGTTTGAGTGATGTCTCTATTTCCGATGTAGCTTGAACTTGAGATGAAGCACTCATTGGAGCCGAAGTGCTTGATGATGTCATTGAATTCAATGAATTTGATTAAAAGTACCTACATTCAAGTTTCAACATGTATAAGTAAAACTAAAATATATGACAAATGCCTTGATTCCCCTACACCGAGCTGGTCGGTGTATATTATGTTTGATATGAGGCAATCTGAGATTCGAACAATCTAATGACATAAAATCTAGACTTTTAAAGTAGTAAGATATGAGAGACAAACATCATAAATGATAAAGTGAAAAACTGAACTGAAGTTTCTTAAACCATTCAAAATCTCTAGTCTATATGTTCCCACTTCCTAGTCAGAAAGAAAAGTTTATTAGAACTCATCAACCAAACACTTTTATCCCAAATAAATAAATAGGTCCATAAACATAAATATCAGAATACAGGTTATCAAAAGAATACAAGTGACATGAGGTAAATCTCAAAAGTCGAGATGGTTTGATCAAGCAGCTAAATAGCATACATTTCTAACAATTGATGAAATAACTTAGTGAATACCATGTGGTGTCCAAATAACTTATTTGAAATAAGAAAGACACAAGTGGATTGCTCACTGCCCAACAACCTAAATCAAATTGTCCAAACAAATAAATCTAATTATCTAAAAATTAACTAGAGAATTAAATGATTCTTGTTGAGTATTGCCCTTACAAATATAAGTTTTAAGAAGATTAATTACAAAATAAGATTTAAGAATTGAAGAATTGCAAAAAAGAAGATTCAAAAAAGAAAAAAACACTTACTAGTTACCAGGAACAACGAGATGGCAAATGATCGGCGACCGACGACTAGTGCTCTGGCGATAGTAGTGGTGGTAGGTTGATGGAAGTTAGTCAATTTTACTTGCTAAAGAAGAATGAGAAGAATGGACCCAGGAGAGCAAAAAACGTGATTTAGAAGAAATTTTGAATTAGGGCTTTCTTTTCAATATTATACTACGTCGTTTTGAGATTTGGGAAAAATGAGAAAAAATTATTTAATGCGATTGTGTGGCGCCTAGGAGGTGGAAACGCAACAATTATGCGTCCGGGTGATTTTCTCAGTGAATTAACCAATTTCTCTTCAGGTTTGGGGTGCGTAGCGCTTAAGCGACCGTCTAGGGCGCATTTTAGAACATTATCCTAGAGAAACCAGTGCTAATTGCTCCTGGCTGGTTTCTGGGAGTAAAAAAAGGGTACACCAAGCAGAAGAAGAACGATGAGAAGGCCTAGCAACCAAAGAAGAAGAAGATTGCTGCAAAATGCAAGATTGTAGAAAGTGACTCAGATGATGCAACACCGAGGACCACTAACCCAAATTCTAGCGATGAGGATGATGATAGTGATATGCCCGCCAGAAAATCGGTTATGAAGGCTCTCAAGAGAGCACAATTAAAGAAGAACACATTGACAAAGGATGCTGAGTTGAAGTTAAATCCTTATGCTAAGGCTACTAAGAGGATTGCTCAAGATCTCAATGTGGTTCGGGCAGATCCTGAGGATCCAGCCCACGAGCAAGCACAAGCGGGGGTACAATCTCCAAAAACTATCACTTTGAGAGATTCAGATGATGAAAATAGTGATTGTTACCAAAAAGTATTAGATGATGCTGCCCCTGGAACTGCTGATGATGATATCTTGCTCCTAGAATATCATGTACCTGATTAGGAAGTTGTTGATGATCAGGAAGCTTCGATTGTACTAGTTGATCAAGGTGCTGGTCAAGAAGCTTTGATTGCTCCTAATGCTGAACAAGTTGCTGATCAAGGAGCTCAGGATGCTGATCAACCTGCAGAGGAGGTTGCTGAACAGGTTCATGCTTTTGAACCTGAACCTAAATCAAAACAGGTTGCTGGTCAGGTGGATGTACAGGCTGAATCAGAACCTGAATTAAAACAGCTTGTTGTGTTACAAAAGAGAAAGAAGAAGAGAAAACTGATGCTGAAAGAAAGAAAATGTAAGACGAAACGTTTGATCAAACCCTAAGGCCAGACAATGAGACAGAAAGTCTCAATGGGACTGAAGGATGCTCTAAGGCCAATTGCTATATTGAACAAAGTGGCGAGCTCCATCGATGATATTGATTCAAGAAGCACAAGCTTTTCTTGTAGAAACACCTGAATCAATATGGCAGAGGGTTGCAACCGTCTATGATTACTGGAGATGGATGCGACTTTGCTTAGTTTATGACTTATTTTAGTGGCAAGATTGGACAGTGATGGAGGACATACTGCTCACTTGGATTGCCATTTTTTTTAGAATCCTGAGATTCTTGCTGATGGCTTCCTACCTTTTTTTGATGAGGATTTCTTTGAAGGCTTCACTGAGGTGATGATAGTCGAGATTGCTGAAAGGCAGGAAAAGCTCTATGCCCACTGGAAAGCCAAGAGTAAGTCAGCTGATGAAGAGACACAGGGTGAGCAGTCAATGAATTCTGGGGAAGATAACACATTGATGATCCCTGTTGCTGAGACTGTTGGGACCCCTACTGAACTAGAGCTTGCTGAAGCTCAATTAGCTACCTGCGATGTTGAGGAAGCTAATGAAAGAATGCTGCAACTGGGGATTGAGGTAAGAAAAGCTGAACACAGACAACCCCCAAGATGCTGCTGCCAAGAGAATGAACCAGTGCTGCCGCTGAAGCTCATGATTCATCTATATATAGCGGTATTGCAACACTCTCTCATATTGTTAATTTGGATGTTATGCAGGTCGACGGGCCATAATTGGTCGACTATTCCAATTCCCCTATTCATCATGTTCTATCTTCTGAGGGAAAACCATCACCAATCATCTAAGTAGTCCTAAGTGATCTCAATCAGGAAGACGCCAATGAAGCAACCATAGAGGAAGTTGCTAAGACAGGACTCCCTGCACTGGCTACTGTAGCAGTACAGAATGTTGAGGAAAACCAAGATCCAGCATCTACTGAGGATCAACAGGAACCAGCACCTGCTGAGGAAGAATAGGATGCGGCAGTTGCTGAAAATACTGAAGCTGCTAAGGTTACCGATCCTAAGCTTGACACATTTTTGGTGGAATTTAAGCAGTCGATTGAGCAAGCATTTCTGGGTGCTCAGAACCTGGATCTTTTGAATACTGCTGCCACCAAAGTTGCTATTGGTGAAGTCACTAAAGTTGTTGTTATTGAGGTTATTGAGGTAACTGAGGCTACTGTTGTTGAGGTAGCTGAGGTTACTATTACAGAGGATGTAGTTGCTAAAGTGGTTGCTGATGTTGAAAATGTTGTTGAGACAGTTTCTCTCTTGAAGACCTCAGGCGCGGATACTATTGAGACAGTACCGACGGAGGATAAAAAAGGAAATCCTGAGAGAAAGAAGTACCTCAAGGAGGTAAACAGATTGTTGTTGCAGCTTCTGCACTTGATGATGGAGATGACTCATCCAGTGATGATGATGAGGATCCAGAAGGAGGAATTAATCTTGATGTAAACATTGATGTCCCTTACAAAAAACCCTACAATGCCAAAAGAACATCTGAAGAAAGGGTAAGGGACATGCAGGAAACTGAAGTTACTGAGCAACAGGATACTGATCAGAGTCGGGCCATGGTCCTCTATACTCAAGAGGAAGTAGGACCACAAATGGTTAGGGTTGAGACCTTTTTCTGACTCACAAGAGCAATCCCTTCAAGGGATTATAGATGCTATTCAGGGACTTGCTCGAGCCATACAAGTTCATGAGATGAATATGGCTACTGGTGTCAATATAAAAGAGCAGATACATCATCTGCCATGAAAGAATTTAGGAAGGAGCTTTCTGAACTTCCTTTCAAGATACAGAAGAGGATGAATGATGAGTGGAATGCTCACTATGTAGCGCCCCAGACCAAAAACGAAGCATAATTAATTAATTAAATATTTAAACCTAAGATTTGATAATTATGTGCGTATATTTTGACTGTTTAATTTATTTCATGCGTTTCAGATACGTGTTTTAATGCGAGGTTTAGATGGATAATTTTCTTAGACGTGGAATATAGGATATTTTTATACCATTAGATGCGTATCGAGAAAACAAGAAGATAGAAATGAACTAGAGGTCAATCGGAGACCTATAGCTTGAACGGCGATGAAAAGGACAAAACCCGAAGTTTCGGAAAACCGGAAGATATTTTCCCATGAATAGTGGTGAAGAATTTTCAACCCATGAATAGTGAATTGAGATATTTTGGATGAATAGTAACTTTCCGGAATTCTATAAATAGGGCCTTTTCCGATTCATTTTTCACCATTTTTTCCGAACGAGCCGAACACGCTGAAAACTCGTAAGTCTCTCTCTCCTCTCTTTTCTCTCTCATTTTCAGTTTTCTGGTCGGCGGTACCACCACCGGCGCCGCAGCCGACGCGGTGGTGCCGCCGCCGGCCAGTGGCCGGAAAAATCCAACGTTGTCGGATTCGGCCAATTTTCACACACGACGTTCGTCTCGATGAGACGAATCTAGGATAGGTCTCGGAATTCAATTTTGATTTCTCGTTCGCCGGAAAATGGCGAAAAACAGCCTCTTAAACCCTAACCCTAACCTTTCCACCACATTCTCTCTCTCCACTGTTTTTCTCTCTCTTCTCACCGGAGATGATGACCGGAGACCGCCGGAGGTAAGGGCACCGTGCTGGAAGGCCGGCGCCGCCGTGGGTGGCGGTACCGGAGAAGGACAGAGGGTGTATATGCATGATGGTGCATGTGTGTGTGTGAATGGAGGTGTAGTAGTGTGTGTGTGTGATGCAAGCTGTTGGGGCGGCGCATGGTGGCGCCGCCGTGTGTGAACGGTGGGCCGGCGATGGGAGATCGCCGGCGAAGGCCCAAGGGTGGTGGCCGGCGGCAGGTGGCCGCCGGCCAAGTCTGAAACGTGTGTGTGTGTGTTTGATGCGTGTTTGGTGTGTGTTTGGTTGAGAGTTGACTGATGGGGGCGGCGCCTGGTGGTGCCGCCGTGAGGAAGCATGTGGCTGGCGACGGGAGGTCACCGACGGGGCCGTGGGGAGGGTGGTCGGCGACTTCCAGTCGCCGGCCAAGTCGTGGCAGTGAGTATGTGTGTGTTTAAGCATGCGTGTGTGTTGCTATACGTGGGTGTGTTTGTGACTAGGGTTTGGGGGGTTGCCGGCGACAAGGAGATCGCCGGCCGGTGTCCGAAGGTCAGGGGGGTGGTCGCCGGCGATTGGAGTCGCCGACCGGAGGATTTTTGGGTGAGGTTTAGTTTTCGAAAAACTGGATATCGAAGGTTTTTGCGGTGAGGATTCGAGGATCTACGAAATCCGATGAGGGATGGCCGTGTTGGAACCGACGGATCGCCGGCCCTATGCTATCGGAATCGGGATCCAAAAATAAATCGCAGCGGAAAGAAATCATACCCTTGTAGACCTCTTGATCTTCTGATGTATTCCTCTGAGCCCTTCTCGAACGTTGCGTGGCCAACGATCCTTCGAGAAAAATCAGTTCCGCTCTCTCTCACTTATCACGTGTTTTCTGTGATCTGAGTTCTGTGTTATGAGAGGCGCTGATGAAAAGAGCTATATATAGGCTACACCAGGGACCTAGAGGAGGAATTGGGTTGGGCCTCCTGATGGGCTTTAGTATCCTGCGTTCGGCCCGAACACATAACTGAAGCCCATCAATAATAATTCAGTCCACTAGAGAATTATTATTGAACTACCATCCCAATCCCATATTTAATATGGGCTCCTTATTATGTGTACATTTATTTCCCCGTGTTTAAGATATCGAATGTCCGTAAATTAATTAAGTTACTGACAACTTAAATAATTTACATCTAATTCCAAGAGTAGTACCACTCATCCTTATTATCATGTCGGATTAAATCCACCTGCAGGGTTTACATGATAATCCTTATGAGCTCCTCAAGGGGACATTATCATCCTAAATAATTAGGACACGGATTCCTTCTATAATCAACAGAACACCATATAAACAATGCTATCTCCCAACTCACCGAGTTTATTGATTTATGAATAAATCTCACCCATTGGCAAATTAAAGAAATAAACATTGAGCATACGTGCCCGTTATTATATAGGGATTAAGAAGATGTACATCCATAATAACAGAGGTCTTGTTCTATTATATAGTCAGTATAAAACGAACAACCTCAAATGGTCCTGCTCAATACACACAAAGTGTACTAGTGTAGTTTTATAGTCAAGACAGACTAATACCAAACTACACTACAACCATTCCGATGATTTGTCCAAATCCATCTTGGTTGTGAGCTACTATTTATAATTTATAAGAAACTGATAACATGATCTTCTGTGTGGCACCACACACCAAGTTATCTATAATATAAATTAATTGGACATTGCATAAACATATATAACAAATATAAAATGCAAACATATGACCAATGTGATTCTCATTCCATAAACGATGTTCATACAAAAAACAAGGCTTATAGTATACATCCTAACAATCTCCCACTTATACTAAAAGACTATGCTTCTATAAGCGCCGCCACACATCTAATTCCCATCCCTTCAACATGCCCATGAAAAGCTTTCGCTGGGAGGGCCTTTGTGAAAGGATCTGCTAGGTTATCTGCTGATGCAATTTTGGCGACAACAACTTCTCCTCGCTTTACGATGTCTCGTATCAGGTGGTACTTGCGCTCAATGTGTTTACTTGCTTTATGGGCTCGTGGTTCCTTCGAGTTTGCCACTGCACCACTGTTATCACAATAAATTGTGATAGCTTTGGGCAAACCAGGAATCACTTCTAAGTCCATCAAGAAGTTCCTGAGCCATACAGCTTCTTTGGCTGCCTCAGAGGCTGCCACATACTCAGCTTCCATGGTGGAGTCTGAAACGCATTTCTGCTTAACACTCCTCCATATAATGGCTCCACCTCCTAAGGTAAACACATAACCCGAGGTAGATTTACTGTTGTCCCTATCCGACTGGAAATCAGAATCTGTGTAACCCACAGGAAGCACATCATCTGCTTGGTAAACCAGCATATAATTTCTAGTCCTTTTCAGGTACTTTAAAATATGCTTTACCGCAGTCCAATGTCCTTGTCCTGGGTTACTTTGATATCTGCTAACCATGCCCACGGCAAAACAGATATCTGGCCTCGTACATAGCATTGCATACATTAGGCTTCCTACGGCCGAAGCATAAGGAACTGCCTTCATGTCCTCTATCTCCTTTGGTGTCTTAGGACACATCTCCTTAGATAAAGGTACTCCATGTCGAAAAGGTAGAAAACCTTTCTTGGAGTTTTGCATGCTAAAACGAGCTAGAATGGTATCAATGTACGAAGCTTGAGATAAGCATAACATTCTTTTCTTGCGATCTCTTATCACTTTGATCCCAAGAATATGTCCTACTTCTCCCAAGTCCTTCATATCAAACTGCTTGGACAGCCATACCCTTACGTCTGACAACACCTTGACATTGTTGCCAATGAGCAAGATGTCATCTACGTATAGTACAAGAAATACCACCACGTTTCCATCACTCTTCTTGTATACACATGACTCATCCGGACATTGAATGAATCCATAAGACTGGATTACCTCATCAAAACGGATGTTCCAAGATCTCGAAGCTTGTTTCAATCCATAAATGGACCGATTAAGCTTACACACAAGATGCTCTTTGCCCTTTGCAACGAACCCTTCTGGTTGCTTCATATAGATGTTTTCTTCAAGACTACCGTTAAGGAAAGCAGTCTTGACATCCATTTGCCAAACCTCATAATTCATATGAGCAGCAATAGACAAAAGAATCCGGATAGACTTAAGCATGGCTACCGGCGAAAAGGTTTCCTCATAATCGATTCCTTCTTTTTGAGTGTACCCCTTCGCAACAAGCCTTGCTTTGAAAGTTTCTACTTTCCCGTCTGATCCTCTTTTTCTTTTGTAGACCCACTTACATCCAATGGCTTTTACACCATTTGGTGGTTCTACTAGCTCCCAGACTTGATTAGAATCCATAGATTCTAATTCAGAATTCATAGCTTTTTGCCAAGATTCTGCATCTTTATCTTGGAGTGCTTCGTCATAGGTCCAAGGATCAGATTCATGTTCACCAGATACCAAGTCCGAAGACTCTCCCAAAAACATGAATCTATCAGGCTGTCTAACAACCCTCCCACTACGACGAGGCACTTGTGGTAATTGTGTATCATTAGTGACACATGGTGCAGACCCCTGTGGTATCTCATCTTGTACTAGTGGTACTAAGGTAGGGATTTCCCCTCTGATTTCCTCTAGAACAATTTTACTCGTGGGCTTGTGGTTCATTACATAGTCCTCTTCTAAGAATCGGGCATTTGTGCTAACAATGACCTTCTGATCCTTAGGACTATAAAATAAACCACCTTTCGTTCCTCTAGGATAGCCCACAAACAGCCGAACATCCGTACGAGATTCCAACTTATCAGCATCTCCCTTCAGCACATGTGCTGGACTACCCCAAATCCGAATGTGTTTAAGACTAGGCTTACGCCCATTCCACAATTCTGTGGGAGTAGAGGGTACTGTCTTAGAAGGTACCAAGTTTAGAATATACGCTGCCGTTTCCAGGGCATATCCCCAAAACGAATTCGGTAATTCCGAATAACTCATCATCGATCTAACCATTTCCATGAGAGTTCTATTCCTTCGTTCTGCCACACCATTCTGTTGGGGTGTACCAGGTGCAGACAATTGGGATTGAATCCCAGCCTCTGATAAGTAATTCCTAAACTCTCCTAAGAGGTACTCGCCACCACGATCAGATCGTAGTGTTTTGATACATTTACCATGACGCTTCTCCACATCAGCCTTGTACTCTTTGAATTTATCAAAGCACTCAGACTTGCGGCGCATCAAATAAATATACCCATATCTCGAAAAATCGTCTATAAATGAGACAAAATATTCGAAACCACCTCTTGCCTGGATAGTCATAGGACCACACAAATCAGAATGAACCAATTCCAACACTTCTTTGGCTCTATACCCCTTGGCTTTAAAAGGCCTCTTGGTCATTTTTCCTTCCAAGCAGGACTCGCAGGTCGGATAGTTTTCCACTTCCAATGAACTCAAAGGTCCATTGGCTATCAACCTTTGAATCCTACTCAAGTTAATGTGACCTAGTCTTAGATGCCAAAGATATGTTTGGTTCATTTTAGAAGGTTCTTTTCTCTTATTTGAGTTAGAAGATGTATTATTAATTTCCAGTTGTTGCATCGTAGGAGTTATTGGATTAAGAGTATATAAATTGCCAACCAACGTACCAGAACAGACAATAACCCTATTTTTCTTGACAACCACTTTGCCATCAAAAGAAACAGAATATCCATCCAAAAATAACTTAGAAACCGAAATCAAGTTCTTTCTAAAAGAAGGTACGTAAAGACAATTCCTCAAAACCAAAGTCTTGTTCCTATCAAAAGATAAATAAACATCTCCCACTGCAACTGCCGCCACTTTCGTAGCGTTGCCCATGTAGATGGTAATCTCGCCCTCACTAAGTCGCCTGGTTTCCTGGAACCCCTGCAAAGAATTGCAGACATGATCAGTGGCTCCCGTATCTACACACCAGGTACCGGTAGATAACACCGCTAAACATGTTTCAGTAATTAGTGAGTAAGATTTACCTTCTTTGTTCTCCTTTTTCTTGGGACAATCTACCTTCCAATGTCCAGGCTGCTTGCATGAGAAGCACTTGCCCTTCGGCTTTTTCACGCCACCTTGTGGCCCAGCCTTTTGAGGTCCATTCGCTTTGTTTGCCGAAGGATTCTGTTTCTTTTTCTTCTTTCCACCTTTCGGCTTAGAATTAGAAACATTTTCAGCAACGTAAGCTTGAGCACTTTGACGAAATAGTCCTTCTGCCGATTTGAGTTCTGTCAGAAGTTCCGCCAAGGAATACATCCTTTTGTTCATATTATAATTAAGGCGGAACTGCTCAAAACTCTTAGGCAGTGTTTGGAGCACGATATCGACCTGGGTTTCCCCATCGATTTCAGCTCCAAGGACTTCCATCTCATTCAAATGAGCCATCATCTTAAGGACGTGATCACTCACAGGTGTCCCTTCAGACATGGTGGTCGTCATTAAGTTTCTCATTGCCTCCTGTCTGGCAGCCCGACTCTGGTGTCCGAAGAGTTCTCTAAGATTGTGCATCATATCATAGGCAGTGGGCATGGCCTGATGCTGATGTTGCAGTACATTTGACATGGAAGCCAAAATGTAACACCGCGCCATCTCATCTGCCTTAACCCACTTTCTATAATGCGCTTTCTCCTCTTCAGTAGAGTTTTCATCAGGCATGTCAGGACAGTGCTCATGGAGTACAAACTTGTACTCCTCAGCAGTTAGGACAATATCCAGGTTTCTTTTCCAGTCAATATAATTAGGACCAGTAAGTTTGTTTTCTTTGAGTATAACAGCAAGTGGATTGAAAGACATAATGAAATCCTGAGAATCATATAAATAAATAAATAAATACACAGGTCATAACATATAGAATTTAAAGCCTATATTGTTCCCTCAAACAATATAATTAAATTCACCAACACCTCAAAACACCGTGAACTTCGCATGCCACGATAGTGTGGACGTATGCTAATTCAAACATTTGTAAGAGGAGGTTTTACCCATTAATTTCATTATCTTGTCAAACAAAATAAAATTAATAGTTGGTTTAGCTTCAGCCATGCAAACAACAGCACTTACTCCGATGGGAAGGATACTATCATATGCACCTAAGTGTGTACCATTTCTTAATACTAAGTCCATTATCTAGGATTGTATCTCTTCAGATGGAGAAGATCATACGCTCCTAAATAATTTTCTATAATTATCCTTAGAGGAAGTTTGATCCAGTGATCCGCAATCAAACTCATCCGATGTGGAAGAAGGCACTCAAAGCCAACGTGTAAGTTTAAATGCATCACTTACAAACCAGTAATGGAGGCTATGGGATTTATTCAAAATAAATCCCTCTCCCACTTAGTTATTTAAATGAGGGATTTTAGCATGCAATAACATATAACATTCAAAAGCATGCTTGATAAAACAACAAACAAAAAGAAAGGCAATAAATACGGAATAATATAAATCCAACTATTATGGCCACTTCGATTGAATGTTTGCCTGCTAAACGGGGATCGACCTGCCCGGTCAGGTCGCGGGGATCGACCTGCCCGGTCAGGTCGCGGGGTGCGGGGCAGCGCCCCGTTAGAAAAAATTAGGGTTTAAAACCCTAATCAGCACCAACATCCAGCGAACAGAATCAGCGCCAAATCCAGCGATTGTTGCGCAAATCCAGCAGGTTGTTGCACAGAATCAGCGCCTAGCAATCTTGATCGAACAGCCCCTTCGAACGCCAATCCTAGTTCGAATAGAAGTCTCGATCGAACAGGAATCCTATACAGAATCTAGTTCGAACATCTACCAATCCTATACAGAATCTAGTTCGAACATCTACCAAACCCTATACAGAATCTAGTACGATCAGAATACACCATATGAGATCGAACAAAATTACATCGAGAACAAATCAAGAATATGTAAAACCTAACACGACAAACCGCCGTGTTTTTACTATTACAATCATGCAACCAACCCAAAATAAAAACCTCGACAGGTCCGAGGGTTTAGATCATACATTAAACATACATACAGACCATAATAGTTGGATATATAGGTAACCTGCAAAACCGAGTTATCCTATGCAATCCTACTATCATACAATCTGAATATAAAACGTATGAAAAAGCATAAGATCGTAATATATAACCGATCCAATTACATAGAACCAGAAACCGTGGCTCTGATACCAATTGTTGGAACCGACGGATCGCCGGCCCTATGCTATCGGAATCGGGATCCAAAAATAAATCGCAGCGGAAAGAAATCATACCCTTGTAGACCTCTTGATCTTCTGATGTATTCCTCTGAGCCCTTCTCGAACGTTGCGTGGCCAACGATCCTTCGAGAAAAATCAGTTCCGCTCTCTCTCACTTATCACGTGTTTTCTGTGATCTGAGTTCTGTGTTATGAGAGGCGCTGATGAAAAGAGCTATATATAGGCTACACCAGGGACCTAGAGGAGGAATTGGGTTGGGCCTCCTGATGGGCTTTAGTATCCTGCGTTCGGCCCGAACACATAACTGAAGCCCATCAATAATAATTCAGTCCACTAGAGAATTATTATTGAACTACCATCCCAATCCCATATTTAATATGGGCTCCTTATTATGTGTACATTTATTTCCCCGTGTTTAAGATATCGAATGTCCGTAAATTAATTAAGTTACTGACAACTTAAATAATTTACATCTAATTCCAAGAGTAGTACCACTCATCCTTATTATCATGTCGGATTAAATCCACCTGCAGGGTTTACATGATAATCCTTATGAGCTCCTCAAGGGGACATTATCATCCTAAATAATTAGGACACGGATTCCTTCTATAATCAACAGAACACCATATAAACAATGCTATCTCCCAACTCACCGAGTTTATTGATTTATGAATAAATCTCACCCATTGGCAAATTAAAGAAATAAACATTGAGCATACGTGCCCGTTATTATATAGGGATTAAGAAGATGTACATCCATAATAACAGAGGTCTTGTTCTATTATATAGTCAGTATAAAACGAACAACCTCAAATGGTCCTGCTCAATACACACAAAGTGTACTAGTGTAGTTTTATAGTCAAGACAGACTAATACCAAACTACACTACAACCATTCCGATGATTTGTCCAAATCCATCTTGGTTGTGAGCTACTATTTATAATTTATAAGAAACTGATAACATGATCTTCTGTGTGGCACCACACACCAAGTTATCTATAATATAAATTAATTGGACATTGCATAAACATATATAACAAATATAAAATGCAAACATATGACCAATGTGATTCTCATTCCATAAACGATGTTCATACAAAAAACAAGGCTTATAGTATACATCCTAACAGGCCGGAGGTGGTAGCCGGCGGTGCGAGGTATCCGGCGAGCTAGGTGGCGGCGGTGAAGGGCGGCGCCACCGCTCCGGGTGGCGTAGGGAAGGTGGCATGTTGGTCAGGCCCGGCACCGGGAGCGTCGGGAGAGGAGCTGCCGAGAAAACTCGGCAGCTGGTCGAACACCGGGAAGCCTGGCCAAGAAAACTCGACCATCGTCGAGTCGCGTCACGTCGCTGCCAAGACTGCCGAGAAATTGCACCAGGCCGCCGAGTTTTTCACTCGGCGCCGGGTTCGCGCGTGCCGACGCGCACGCGATGCCGTGTTTTCAATCCGAACCCCATTTTTTCCGCCGTTCGTCTTTTTCGAGTCGTAGCCGATGAGACGTCGTTGACCGGGGTTCGTGGGCCCGATCAAAGTCAACCCTTTGACCAAAATTACCATTTTACCCCTAAACCTAAAATGCTCCGTTTGAGCTCGTTTTAACTCCGATCGAGCTCATTCTTTTT
Source organism: Scutellaria minor (assembly GCA_954870855.1). Lineage (NCBI taxonomy): Eukaryota > Viridiplantae > Streptophyta > Magnoliopsida > Lamiales > Lamiaceae > Scutellaria > Scutellaria minor. The sequence goes on from OX940729.1 coordinate 12,350,651, forward strand.
CCGTTGTGATCCAAATTTCATTCTCTATCATCTTAGCCACTTAGACTAATCTACGCTTCTCATTTCTTCGACCCCGATCTTTAGATCTCTCAATCCGTCGTGTATTTAATGAACGTTTTTCCGCCGGAATCAATTATCGCTTTAATTATAGATTATTAAGGATCTAAGAACACTGTAACGTGTGTAGGCTACCTGTTGGATTGAGCGTTGAGTTATCTGACCTTTGGTACTCGCTACTTGAGCTTTGAGTTATCAGATCATCGGACCTCGCTACTCACATGGTAACCACCGAACAAGGTGGGGGTAATTTCTAAATCTTAATGTGTTTACAGTTTTCCCTATTATGAAGCATGGATGAGGAATACTAAATGCTGTGAATATACGTGCTGTGTCATACTATATACTGTGAAAGAACTTCGGTTCACATTGCATGTTTGGAGAGTCCTACGGGACTGTAAAAAATCATCTCCCTCCCTTCTACTACTCTATTGAGGTTTGGTGGTCCTCATGAAATACACCAGCGGTATTGAGACCGTTTTATAAGATAAGACGGGCTGTTCCCGCACCTATCCTTCTTACCATTTCTAATATCTGTTATGCATTTTACTTGCTATGACTTTGTGCCGATTGTTAAATATTGTTAATCTATATATGCCTGTTGGATGTTATAAGATGCAAACTTTATCCCCATGAGTGTATTCCACGCACTCACCCCCTTAATCTGTACTTACAGTACAGGAGCTGGTGAGCATGTTGAATCCTAGTCGGAGAGAGTCGGTGCTGTTACTGAACTTGTGTTTTAGGAGCTGGTCCCACACGAACATTTTTAAAATAATATTTTAAGTTTATTCACGTTTTGTAATTATTTCTGAGTATACTGTGAACATGAGATCCTGATGTTTGTTTCCGCTGCTTTAATATGTTGTATACATATCGATATTGAGACCGAATATTGTCGGTAGTGAGACCGACCGTTGATATGTGAGTGATCCATATCATCCCTTACCTCTTTCTTCTGGCGTCTCTTACTCCTTCTTTCTGTTGTGTTTTGTGTCCCTTGCTATTTCTCTCTTCACGCCCATGTGAAACTCTGATAAAATTACCAAAGGATTTTGGGGCATGACACACTACCATGAGCACAAGAGAGTCGAGCGAGAACAGAAAGTTGCGTCTAAGACAACAAAAACAACTCTCTCTGAGATAAAGAGCTTTGTTGATGAGGTAAAAAACAATCAGGCTGCGCAAAACATGGTTCTGAACAACATGCAGGAAAGCATCGCATCACAGGCTCAAGATGTTCACAGTACAAATGACAGGATCCTGAACCTGGAGTTGTTTGTTGGAGAGATGCGAGCTATCTTGGAAAGGGCCTTTCCTCAACATGTGTCCACTAATGCTGCCCCAGGTACTGTTTCTCTTGATGATGCCAAAAAGGGGGAAAACAAGTAGCAAACAGGTAAAGTAGATGATGCTATGGTGGAAGACACAACAAGGGTGATTGAGGAAGATGACGAAGATGACCTTCTTTTGTCCAGAAAAAAAAAGTGCTCTGACTTTGGACATGGTCAGAGCCAACAGAAGAAAAGAAAGGACGATGATGAAGGTGAAGGAGGTGCAGGTACTGGGACTGCTGGATCTCAAATGGCAAGCAGTACTGCAGCCTAGCAAGGAGCCATAGTCTCTGCTGCAACAACTTGCCAAAAGAGTGCTAAGCAACAAACATATCGAGGCAGAGGTAGATGAAGACAACAACAACAACAAAGACTGAGACTGCAGCTTATAGGTCAGAATCCCAATACTAAACCTTTCATGGGTATTCCTGCAGGTCCAAGGTTAGATGAAAACAGGTGGAGAGAATTGAAGGAAGCTGATGAGAAAAGAATGAGGGAAAAATCAGGCTGGAGTCTTTTCCCACCTCAGGAAGCTCCATGTTTTAATCGAGATAAAGTCACTGCTGAGGTTGATATCTTGCTGGATCAGAAATCGGAGAAGGTGAATATGGTTTGGGACCTGAAGATCTTTGATGAGATACAGTTACCAAAAGACAGGAACCCAACCTTCGAGCAGATCACTCTTTTCAAAAGATCTAAATACTTTAGGTATTTTAGACACCTTTGCCAGCATGATTTCTTTAAAGCCTATAAAACCTGTGAAGAAGCCTTCATAAAGTACGAAAAGTTGGTGAGAGAAGGAAAACTGCAAATTCAGCTTGGATTGCTGAAAAAAATTGATAAAGGTGAGCAAATACCTTTATATCAAGATTACTGGTTTCGCTGGATTCAAATTCCTAATCTTAAGAGGAAGCTGGAAGAAACCTATCAAGAGTCTGTGTCAAATTGGTGGTAGGGAACAAGGTATGAGCAAGCTGCAAAGCTAGCTGGAACCGATGTTGGACAAGGTTCTGCAAAAAAGAAGCTGTTTGAAGGGACATAAAATTGAGGAAGTGGATGCTTACAGTAGTTCCTCAGAAGATGTTTGAAGTAAGCACTCTGTATAGAATTTTATTTATTCTTTCATACCTTCATTTTATTTATGAAGTTGATGAGCTAAGTTATTTTTGAAGATAGCTCATGTTGTAACTATACTTGTACAAAATAGTTATATTTGTATACTTCTGTATATGCTGCTTAGTATAGGTTTTGTCGTCATCAAAAAGGGGAAAATTGTCGGGATATTTCTGATTAGGTTTTGATGAAACAATGTAACTTTATATAGGAAGTTAGAGTACCCCATTTTTCCACATTGTTTAAGTGGAACCTTATTTTTGTAAAGATATCTTTCAATGTTGTATTTGCATAAATTGTAAAGATCAGAAAGAAGGAGATTACTAATGTTAGCAGGAAGCTGATTATGAAGAAGTATCGGATGCTGGTTTTTAGTAAAGAAAGTCAACAAGCAGTATCAACAAGTTGAATCAGTAAAAAGCATAAATAAAGTAGTAAGGAGAACTGGAAGCTGTCGCAGGATTCAGGACATGAAGTTGTTCTAAGTCAGAGAGCAAACACAGAGCAGAAAGTTGGCGTAAGGTAGTAAGCAGTAACTGCAACCTGAGCAGTAAGCTGTAAGTTACTTAGCCTTATTTATTGCAGTCCGAGGTTTTATTGAATGCAGTACAAGGTTTCTACATGATCAAAGTTACCGGTAGATGGATGTTTGCAACTAACCAATAAGGAGATATCATCTGGACCGCGGTTCTGCAAAAGCACTATTGCCGAGGAGTGACGCCATTAATGCGGATCAAAGTAGGACATGCCCTATTTCCAATTTCTCTAGGCGCATTAAATATAAAAGATCATGAAGATCAAGTTTCGAATTGCTACATGGACTATGCCTCTCTTCAACAGGCATATTTCTACAATTATAAATAGAAGGTGGAAGTGACCAAGAAGACTACTGAACTTACTGCGAATATTCTAAGCTATCAACTCTCAAGCAAACACAAGTTTTCTACAGTTCAGTCACTCAACCTTCAGAAGCAGCCAAGCCTAAGATTCAGAGCTATCAAGATCTTAAGGCTGTCTTCAAAGCACCAGTTGAAGAACATATACTTTTTAACCATTTGTTGTGTGCTAGGTTGTTTTAGTTGGTGTCCTTAGTTGGAAGGATATTAATCCTCACTAAGTGTTAGTCTTTGTATAAGGTTGTTTACTCTATGTGAGTTTTGTATCCTATGTGGGAAGTAGCCTAGGAATCTTACTGATTCTAGTAAGTATAACTCGTTAGGAAGAGGTTTGTAAAGTTGAGACTTGTAAAACAAACTGACCTAGTGGAGTTCCTCCTGTGTGAAGGAGAAGAGTGGACGTAGAATGATTACACCATCTTCAAACCACTATAAACCCTTGTGTGTTTATTGCATTTCATACTTGTTGCATATATCATATATATATCTTGCTCATATTGCTAAAAGGTTTCTGATAAAATCATACTTGTGAAAAGAAAATCATTTTCTAAAAGAAACTCTATATTTGATTTCCACTGCATACTGTGATTTACCGAGACAGTAAGTTGAATCAACATTCTGCCAACTTACTGAATTGAGGGAGTTGTTGTATTCTCTGTAGAATCAGCAACCTGCTTACAGATAAGTTTTAAAACGTAAAATTTGATAGAGGTTCATTCACCCCCCTCTGAACTTCTGACCACATAGGACCAACAACCACTGTTTAACCAATATCTATAATTTGAGTTCGTCTTCTGTCCACTTGTTGCACATATACACGGGTTGGGTTCGGTTTGGTCTTCTGTCCACTTATTGCACATATATATAGGTTGGGTTCGGATCGACCTGGATCCGTGCCTTCTTTTTTTGCCCTGACTTTCATACTATATTAGTCATACCTTTATGTACAAATATCATACATTTATCTAATACTTTAGCTTTAAAAAAATCTAATTTCACCACAATTTGTACATATATACCTTTATGTGATGTTAATTATACATTTATGTAATATTACTTATAATGTATATATATATAACTAACATAACTAAAATGTATGACTAATATAACTAAAATGTATGTAAGGTATTAATGTCTGTCTAAAAAAATGTTAAGGTACAACTAAAAACCGTAAAAAGTATGACTATCATAACATAAATGTATGACTAACATAAAATAAAGGTACAACACCTGAAGCGAGTTTGAGCGAGTTTGTGCACGAACTTGGCGGCGCGTATTTGCATGTAGCAGGTTGGGTCGACCCAAGTGCATGGATCTCAGATCCATGCAGCGAGTGTATAAAAGTTTTTGTCCTATAATTATTAGGATTTAAACTATAGTTTAACTAATTAATTAATTAGTTAATTAGTTTGCACATTTAATCTAGGAAGAGACTTCCGTCTACCTAATAATTCTATGAAATTCAGTAGATTAGTTAAATAACGAATTTCACCGGTCAACTAGTGAAAATTGATGAGTTTTATTTTTAGTTCACTGATTTAGTTTCTAATAGAAAATTTTAGTTAAGCATAAAATTAAGTTAATATTTAAGATAATTAAAAAATAGACACAGTAATGATGCATGAAGGGTTGTATGGCATAACTAATCATCTAGATCACTTGTTAGCATAGGAATATATCTTCTTACATTTATATTACGAGATTCATCTACTTAATTTAATTGAATGTTAGTTTGATTAAGTATTTAAAGTTTAGTAAGACACCGATAGGATGTTTGGTTGAGCAATTATGAGCTACGGTAAGTTATGAGGCTAGTTAATAGATAATTTCTGATATTCTTTTTATCAATTGTTTATGTTATAGAGTAGGTTGAATAAGCATAGACAGTGGTTAAGGACTTTGATATATTGTGATTTGTGGAAACTTTAAGTAATTAAATCTCTCAATGCATACCACTCAATGCAATATGAGTAGTTTTGTTTGTGTAAATGTCTCTCTTTATTTCTTTTCAAAAGCCAACTTACTTTTAAAATTCATCTTTTTGTAAACTATTTTTTTACCCACTTTAGGTGGTAAAAATTTCAATTTGTCCCTAAGTTAACTTGATAATGTATTTCATGTATTTAAAATTTAAATTCAAATACACTATATTATGTCCTATTTGATAGACATGGGTCTCTTCAAACACAACATGTAAAAAAGATTTTGAAAATTTGTTTACCTGGTTTGAAGATTTTGAAGATCTTTTTGAAAATCTATTTATCTAGGTTGAATATCTGTTTATTTATCTAGGGAAACACCGCGCTTCAACCAAAACACAAATCTGTTTATCTGGGGAAACACCACGCTTCAACTACGATTAACATTTGAGAAACAACGATTTTATGATTTTTTATATTTGTGTATGAAGATATTTGTATAAATTATGATTTAATAAACATATAAACATCCTCTGTCTTTGTCTCAGTTTCAACATGATCTAGTTTATACGATTTTTAGGTTTTTTTGTACACAAGTACATTTTATAGAGTACACGATTATCGTGTACATAATATATATGTAGGTATCGTGTACAAGATCCAAAATGTGTATACGATTATAAATTAAGTTATAATCATCGTGTACTATAAGATACATATCGTGTAGATATATCATGATATAATCATCATGTACATGTTGTAAGATACATATCGTGTACATATTATAAATATCGTGTAGATGCTGTAAGATACATATCATGCACATATATCAAAATATAATCATCGTGTACACGCTGTAAGATATATATCGTGTACATATAGCAGAATATTAAAGAGCGCATGATTTTGACGGTTTTCTCATACTTGTGCCTGCACATACAATTATTCACAAAACCAGAAAATTTAAGTAATTTCACAATTATTCACTCAACATTCAAATTATCAAATTCAAATTCACTTCATAACTCAAAAATTGTGAAATCAAAAATAAAATAAAGTAAAATAAAATAAATAAAAAATAAAAAATTACAACCCAAACTCTCGTCTCTCTTTGAACAATCTACCGCCCACCTTTGAGTTCAAACCACGCACACCATCGCATGAATCAACTCTCATTTTACTTCTCCGACCTTCTTTGCTCAGCTCGTCACTTCCATCTCCGAGCGCGAGCAATGTCACGCCTGCATCATCCTTCGCTCCAATCTCCAGATTCGCCAATGCGAATCCAACATCGGTCGTATTTTTACCCCTTTAGCGAGAGTTGCCGCCGTCTCTTCCATCTCCATGTAACCCCACCCTCATCTCAGATCCGACCACCACCGCACAACACATCTTCAGATTTACCAGTGAAATCCGAGCTCCGTCCTAGGATTTTCATCCATCATTGGTGTTGAAGTGGTGGAGATTGCACATGGGCGAGTTCTAATTGTATAGGAGAGTCCATGATTGAAGTGGTGGTTGCAGTGGAGTTTTGGTAGAGTTTGTCGGGGGAAAAAATGAATTTTCAACTTTTAAAAAATGAGGAGTTATAGGATTTTATGTATTTTGAAATATTAAATTTTGTAGTATATTGGAATGTTTTTAGTAAAATACACAAAAAATGGGTAAAAAAGTTATTTTCATAAAAATGGGGTAGAAAAGTTGGTTGCATTATAAAATGGGGTAATTTTGGACTTGACCCTTTATTTTATTTGTTTAATATTGATGCAAATTTACACGAATTCTTAATTCTGTTTTTCTATAAATATGCTTTAATAATTTGCTAACTTAAGTGCTTCTTTGTTATTGTGATAAAAACCAAATTACGACAATCTGTCTAATGAGAAGCATGTGGATTTGGATTGAGAAACAGGTGGATAAAATAAAGAAAATAAACCATTTTAGGGTTCAGATTGAAATGTTAGTGAATTTTATAAAAAAAATGTGGTTGTTGAAACATTAAAGAACTTAATTAGATTAAAATGAATCTTAAAAGACTTGAATTTAGTTTTGAGAAAATAAATTATAACATTAGGACTTAAATTAAATCTTAGAAGACTTGAAATGATTTTAGAAGGGCTAGTTATGAAATTAGAACTTAAATTAAATCTCGGGAAAACATAGAAATAATTTCAAGAAAAGCTAATCATGCAAATCAAGGTTTAAATAAAATGTTTGAAGGCTTGAAAATAACTTTTTGAAAGGCTAAGAAAGGAATTAAGGTTCAATTGGATCAAACATAGAGTTTAATTTGAGAAGTTGGACTCAACTGAATGAAATAGAAAGTTAATTTAGGCAAAAGAACACAATTGCAAGACTTGGATTAATTACTTTGGCTATGGGATCAAATATGTAATTATTTTAAAATGACTTTGACTTTGGGGTTAAATTGAAAATATTTAAAAGTTGATTTGATTCTAGGGGCTAAATTGAAACATTTATATTTACTTTTAGTCCTTGAATTATTTTGAAATTGGGAAGGGTTAGATTAAAATTTTCAAAAATTAAATAATTGCATAAAGATCCCTAAACTATTTATAATTTATAAGGCAAGACCCTCATACTACGAGCATCCCTAATGGTTGGGGAGATGTTGAGATGACAATTATTGCCACCCAATTTTTTGGGTAGAAGATTGTTGGGAAAGAATGGGTAGAGGTAGAGGAAGAGGGAGGAGGTAGAAAAATCTCTACCAAGGAAGAAGGAAGGAGAAGAAAAAAAAGAAGGGAGTGGAGAGAGAGAGTAGGGTCTGTGCCTTTTTCTCTCTCTATTTTTTTTAAATTATTTATTTATTTACATGCAAAAAATTAATTGCATTGTATTCTTCCATTTATTTATTTTCTTTTTTTATTGTATTATTCCATTTATTTGTTTCCAATAAATTTAATATTATATTGTCCAATTTTATTTTATATTTTATTAAATTAAATAAATTTTTAAAATTTAAAAATTAATTATATCAATTGAAATATTATAATTTTTTTATTATAAAATAAAATAATAAATAAAGATGGTAAATTAATAAAGATTTACAAGATATATGAGTGATTTGATAGTGAGACCATGAATAATTACTTTTTGGGTAGAATGGTTGGTGAAGTATTTGTTTAAAGGTAAAAGTTTTTCTACTTTTGAGGTGTCAGGTTATATGACACCAAAAAATCTGAAATTTAGGTAGAACCATTGGAGATGTTCTAAAACCCTGACTTTAACTTAGCAGTCATGTCCCCAGTGCCCAAGCAACGCCCAGCTCTGTCCCTTGTGCCCTAGCCCCCTGTCCCTGGCGCCCTCCTCAACAACACCAAAAACACACACCTCACACTCACAAACTCCCTACAAAACCATCCCGTCCCATCGCATAACCACCATGGCCGGCGACTTCACGTTGCCGACATCACACACCAATAGCCCACCAATCACGTTCATCCAACTCATACCCAAACACAACCAAACTAACACGCCCCCACATGACACTTTGTTGTTGTCCTATTGTCCCAACCATAACCGGCAACTACCCATCGTCGATGACCCACACTCGCACCTCAACACACCTTCACATTGCCATTTTGCACACACACACACACTCACAACAAAACATGTCGAGGATATAGAGAGAGATGGAGAGAAAAGAGAGACAAGCGAGAAGTGAGATGGGAAGAGAGAGAGAGAGTTTGAGGTTTCTTCCAAAATTGGGGATCTCAAAAGGGATAGCAACCCATACTACACAATAATAAATTCAAAAATACCAAAACTACACACTTTCAAATTCTAATATCCTAAACTACACATTTTGCACATCACCCACCCCACCAATCACTATTCACGTTTGACTTTTTACCAAAACATTTCCATTTAATTCTCCCATTCCAAATATTTAATTAGATCCGAATAAAACATAAACTGATCAATATCAGGCCCAACATGCTTCCGTAAAATTAATCAATCCCTTAAAATTCATACCTTTTTTTGACCGCAACAGCACCGGGTGAGATGGTTTGCAAAGCCACCAGCTAGAAAATTACTGCCCCCAGACTTTTTTACGAACAGCTCCTCACTGTTCAACTTCAACCCTCATGGAAGATGATCTGTAAGTTATCCAACTCCTTCAGTAACTGCACAGTACAACCTTGGTTCGTTTCCTACACCAAGTGTATAAAGTACTCATTCTAAGGGATAAATAAACAATACTAAGAACACATTGAAAGCAAAAATCTTTCTTTTATTAAGAACTTAAATGAAATATTTATTACATATGTATTCACCTTTTGGGAGGAGAATACTTGTCTAGCTTCTCATAAGAGATGAGGCCTGTACTCGTACACATATAAACTAAGAACACTCAAAATATTACAAAGATTTTATTGTAAGAAAACTAAGGGGAATGGTCGATGTCCTCAGCTTCCTTCAACTCTTGATATATATAGGAATGAATTTGGACTTGAAAGGTGGATTCCAAATCTTGTTTGAACACCAGCTGGCATTAGTGCTCCCATGTGACAGTAGTTGGGGAGTTCCTTTCAGCTCAGTAAGTGCTCTTCCTCTTAATGCCCCGTGACGCAGCCCATGTTAGGTCTATCGGGGAATCATTTACTTTTGACTCAGCCCACCATGTGATGTTGGTTGGAGAGTCACTTTCTCGTGGCTTATCCCATTTTATTTTATCGGGGGAATCTTTAAAAGTTTGTTTGTCGTGATCCCAATGGATAACGTCTCTTCTGTGCTGGGCCCTTATCCTTGTTAGACCCATATGCCTGTCGGTCGGGTTTGGGTCGAAATCCTTTTCCAAACTCGGGCTCCTTCTGATCCGAGCATGCTTGATAGATCCGATCAATCCATCTTCCCACATGCATCATGTTGCAGAACTTCCGGTAAGTCTCTTTGCTTACCAGAATCTTGTTTTCCTAGAGGGTTCTTCTTTTGGTTTCGAAGAGCTCCTCTGCAAATCCTGTTGTTGATCCAGTCATTGAATTCAGTAGGAAGGATCCATTCGCTGAATTCTGGAAAAACTTAAAAGGGTATTTGACTTTGTCCATTTCCATTAGACAAACCCAAAGTCCCCATGCTTATCTAGTAGAAGTTTCATCTTCTGAAAATGCTCCTACCTGTATTGAAATTTCTTCCGGTGAAGCTGCCTTTATGTTTTTTAAGGCATTTCCATCCGGCCTCCTCAGCTTGATGAAATGAAAAGCTTCATTGAAGCCTTTCTTGGCTGGTTCTGGAGCTGCACTAATAAAGTATAACTCCAAAATATCATCTCTGGACAAATGTGGGTTATTTGCCCAATTCTCGTAGACTGCTTCCCCAATCTATTTCGCTAACTTCGAAATTTCTGGGAAACCAGGTGACGTGGTATGAATCGAAGCCAAAGCTCCAAAATTATACCACTCTTGAACTTCATTTGGATGACCTCCGTGTTTCATCCAAACTCTCGGGTACTTTCCAAAGATATCAACCACCGTTTTTTCTAGGTTGATTCCCTTTCTAGTTACCAACTTCTCCCATTGCTGTTGATAAACCTGTATAGGAGAAATTTTAATCTCGTCAGTTTGAACCTTGGCTTTTCCTGTCTGTAGCCTTAGGTTCAACTCTCCCTCTTTTATCCCAGAGTGCTGGGTTGACTTGAATACTTTGGTTGTGACACCGGAGCTTCAATATTCATTGCAGGTTGTGCATTCTCAATAAATGCATCACCTGTAACACTCGTAGGTATGGTATTTGAATCCATAGCCTTCGGGTTAGAGTCCCGATCTCTAATCACTCTTTTTTACACCGTGGGAGATGCAGCCTGGAGGATTGGTTTATGCAACGCTTGGAACAATTGTCCCTAAGTGTATTGGCATCTCGTATTAGACCAGAAATGGATTTCTGATCATCTCATTGAAGTCGTCCAGTGACTTCGGCATTGAGATATAACATCCCAAATTCTTGTTCAAGACTCTCCAGATTTTCCCTAAGACGTCTTACTCGTTTAAGGACTTCGTCAGCAACGTGTCCTTCCATCTCGTGTTAAGAAATCTGCAAGAACATTTTCATGAGATTTCACAATGATAATATCATAATCATAATATTGGCATTCAGCTTGCCATCTAAGTAATCTAGCCTTTTCTGGTTTTGATTCTATTTTATTTTTCAGAAAAACCTTGACACTTGAATTATCAATTTTCAAGGTAAACTTTTTAGACAGTAAAAAGAGAGACCATTTTTTGAAAGCCTTTCTGACTGCAAAGAATTACTTTTCGTTGATATGCCATTGAATTGCTTCTCCGTCTGTAAACAGACCACTGCAATATCTACATGGCACTTCTTCATTTGGTGCGGCTTTCATAAGAACTGCTGCCCACTAATAATCACTGGCATCTATGTAAAGAACCAGTTCATCCTCGTCCTAAGATATAGCAAGTTTCAGAAGATTGCTACAGACTTCCTTAAGCTGCTTAATTCCTTCTTGATGTTCATCTTCCCATTTGAAAACTACATCTTTCTTGAGTAATGGGCTAAACACCTTCTTGTGAAATGCTAGATTGTTGATGAACATTCCAGCAAAATTAACAACTCCTAGAAAACTCTGAAGTTGTTTATTGTCTGTAAGATCATCTGGGAATCCTTGTATTTTTTCTATAATATGACTTTGTAGAATGATCACAGACTCGTCGATTTCAATTTCTAGGAATTCAATCTGTCTTTTAGCAATTACTGCCTTCTTTTCAGAAAGCACCAATCCTTCCTTATGACAAACATCTGAGAAAATCTCCAAATGTTTAAGGTGCTCCTTCATATTCTTTGATGCGATGAGGATGTCATCGATGTAAACGAACATAAAGTTGAAATAATCTTTGAACAAATTATCCATCTTTCTTTGATATATCTGGGGTGCATTTACTAATCCCATAGGCATTACATTCCAGACATAGTGTTCTTGTGGTGTGGAGAAAACTGTGAACTTCTTACTTTCTTCCTCCATCTTGATCTGGTAGAATCCAGACTTGCAATCGAATTTTGAGAATATCTTGGCACATTTGATATAGTTAACAAAATGTTCTCTACTCGGGATATAATATCCATCAAACTCCAGAGTATTATTAATCCCTTTATAATTAATAACAAGTCTGGGTTTACCTCTTTTGATTTCTCTATGATTCCTTACCAGGAAACCTGGGCTGCTATATGGAGAAACTCCTGGTGAGATCAACTTAAGGTTCAGATGTTCCTTAAGTATCTTCTGCATATCCTCACGATCTTTCTGATTCATAAGAATTGGCTTGAGTCTGACGAACTCATGTTCCTTTCCGGATTTAACCTTCAAGGATGCTTTGAGCTCGTTCCTATCCCACCATGCCAAATGATCTTCATTATAATTCCTTTGGATCCTTTTCTTGAAATCCTCGAGTGATATCTGTTTTTCAATGGTAACATCACTCTGTGGATTCTCCAATAGGGCTTTTCGCAATTTTGCAATAGTCTCTAGAGGAACTCATTCTTCTCCTTGTATTCTGAATGAATACAAATTATTATCCCATCTCTTGGTATCTTTTTATTTCGAACCATATTGTCGAAAGGATAATAATACATCACCAGATCTTCTTTTATCCATCATTTTTGGATGTCAAAGTTTGGCCTCATCACCACGCTTGCTGTGAAAATTAATAGGCATTCGTCGGTAGAATGCTTCCCGCAGTCTCTGGACAATAATCTTATGATCACATAGATTTGTGAAAATAAGTCTTTTTGTCTCATTCTCTTGTGTAAATCGCTTAAATGTTTGTAGGAAATTGTTTCCTAACAAAACATCCGCTCCTGTATCATGGAAATAAATTGGAGGCAACTTTACTTTGTACCATGGGGTATCGATTGCACCTCCGATCATAATTTCTGCTTATTTGATTCCTCGATTAAGGATAAGAATCCTTTTGGAGAAATCTCATCCTGCAATGGCTGGTAGATCTTCCCCCATTTCTTGAGGAAAAATCTCCCGTTTTGCAGTACAAATCCCTGCTCCTGAATCAACACAGGCTGCGAAATATTCAGCCTTGTATTTGTTAGGATGTATAATATAAGCCTAGCTTTTATATGAACATCTTTATGATATGAGATTCATTATGATCAAATGTTTGCATTTTATATTTGTTATATATATGTTAATTGTCCAGATTAATCTATATTGTAGATAACATGGTGTGTGGTGCCACACAGAAGATCATGCTATCAGTTCCTTATAGATTATAAATAGTAGCTCACAACCAAGATGGATTTGGACAAACCATTAGAACGGTTGTAGTGTAATTTGGTATTAGTCTATCTTGACTATAGAGTTACACTAGTATATTTTGTATGTATTGAGCAGGACCATTTGAGGTTGTTTGATTTGTACTGACTATATAAAAGAACAAGACCTCTGTTATTATGGATGTGCGTCTTCTTAATCCCTATATAATAATGGGCACATATAAAATCAGTGTTTGTCTCCTTAATTTACCAATGAGTGAGATTTATTAATAAATCAATAGGCTCGGTGAATTGGGAAATAGCATTGCTTATATGGTGTGTTGTTGATTATAGAAGGAATCCGTGTCCTAATTATTTAGGATGATGATGTCCCCTTAAGGAGCTCATAAGGATTATCATGTAAACCCTGCAGGTGGATTTAATCCGACATGATAATAAAGATGAGTGGTACTACTCTTGGAATTAGATGTAAATTAATTAAGTTGTCAGTGACTTATTTAATTTACGGACATTCGATATCTTAAATGTGGGGAAATAAACGTGCACATAATAAAGGAGCCCATATTGTAATATGGGATTAGGACGATAGTTCAATTATAACTCCTTAGTGGACCGAGTTATAATTGATGGGCTTAAGTTGGGTGTTCGGGCCGAACACAGGACACCTAAGCCCATCAGGAGGCCCAACCCTAATTCCTCCTCTAGGTCCCTGTTGTAGCCTATAAATAACCTTAACTCACGCCTCCTAGAATCACTAGAAACTCATGTCTACATCAAATACACAGAATCACGAGAGAGAGTGATAGGAGGCGAGATAGTTGAGACTTTGGAAGATCGTCGCCCACACGACGTCCAAGGGATAGGAATAGGAATACGGCAGAAGATCGAGAGGTTTAGATTTCATCAGTTTGTCTCTAAAAGGTATGTTTTCTTCCGCTTCGCGTACCTTTTGGAACCCGATTCCGATCACATAGGGCCGACGATCCATCGGTTCCAACAAGTGGTATTAGAGCCGAGTTTTTCCGGTTCTGTGCGATTGGATCGGTTAATACGTTTTATGATCATGTGCTATTCATACATGCTATATGGCTGGTTAGTAGTAGTGCATGCGATAGGATAACTCTGTGGTTGCAGGTATCCTTTAATCCAACTATTATGGCCTGTATGTATGTTTTAAACCCTCGGACCTGTCGAGGTTGTTTTATTTTGGGTTGGTGCATGATTGTAATAGCTTAAACACGGCGGTTTGTCGTGTAGGTTTTGATTATTTGATCGATCTAGAATCTGTATAGGGTTGATCGATCTAGAATCTGTATAGGGTTGATCATTTTGATAGATATAATCTAGTTCGTTGAGGATTCCTGTTCGAGAAAGGATTGGTCTTCGGATCTACTGGCGATGAGGATTCCTATTCGAACTAGGATTGGTTTTTGGATTGGCTTAAAGACGTGCGGCCAAACCCTAATTCTATCAGGTCGATCCCCGTCTGGACGAGGCCATAATAGTTGGAATTTATTGTTTTTCCATATTTATTGTCTTGTTTATGTTTTATATGTTATGCATGTTAAAATCCCTCATGATAAATAACTAAGTGGGAGAGGGATTAATTTTAATAAATCCCATAGCCTCCATTACTGGTTTGTAAGTGATGCATTCAAACCTATACGTTGGCTTTGAGTGTCTTCTTCCACATCGGATGGGTTTGATTGCGGATCACTAGATCAAACTTCTTTTATGGATAATTATAGGAAATTACTTAGGAGCGTGTAATCTTCTCCATCTGAAGAGACACAATCCTAGGTGATGGACTTGGTATTAAGTAATGGTATACACTTAGGTGCATATGATAGTATCCTCCCCATCGGAGTAAGTGCTGTTATTTGCATGACTAAAGATTAACCAACTATTAATTTTATTTTGTTTGACAAGATAATGAAATTAATGGGTAAAATCTCCTCTTACAAATTTTTGAATTAGCATACGTCCACACTATCGTGGCATGTGAAATTCACGGTGTTTTGAGGTGTTGGTGAATTTAATTGTATTGTTTAAGGGAGACAATATTGTTTTAAATTCTATGTGTTTTGATCTGTGTATTTATTTACGTGATTCTCAGGATTTATCTATGGCTTTCAATCCTCTTGTTGTTATACTTAAGGAAAACAAACTTACTGGTCCTAATTATATTGATTGGAAATGGAACCTGGACATTGTCTTGACTGCTGAAGAGTACAAGTTTGTACTCTCTGAGGTTTGTCCTGACAGGCCCGATGAAAACTCTAGTGAAGAGGAGAAAGAGGCTTATAGGAAGTGGATCAAGGCAGATGAGATGGCGCGATGTTACATTTTGGCTTCCATGTCAAATGTGCCGCAACATCAGCATCAGGCCATGACCACTGCCTATGACATGATGGTCAATCTCAGGGAACTCTTCGGATACCAGAGTCGGCTGCAAGACAGGAGGTTATGAGAAACTTAATGACAACTATCATGGCTGAGGGGACACCCGTAAGGGATCATGTCCTCAAGATGATGGCTCATTTGAATGAGATGGAGGTCCTTGGAGCTGAAATCGATGGGGAAACCCAGGTCGATATCGTTCTCCAAACGCTGCCCAAGAGTTTTGAGCAGTTCCGCCTGAACTACAACATGAACAAAAGGTTGTATTCGATGGCAGAACTTCTGACAGAACTCCAAGCGGCAGAAGGGATACTTCGTCAAACTTCTCAAGCTTATATTGCTGAAAATGCTTCTTCTTCTAAGCCGAAAGGTGAAGCTAAGAAGAAGAAGAAGCAAGCTGGTTCGGCAAAAAAAATGGGTGGACCTAAGCAAAATGGTCCACAAGGTGGCGTGAAAAAGCCAAAGGGCAAGTGCTTCTCATACAAGCAGCCTGGACATTGGAAAGTGGATTGTCCCAAGAAAAAAAAGAACAAAGAAGGTATATCTTATTCACTAATTACTGAAACATGTTTAGCGGTGTTATCTATCGGTACCTGGTGTGTAGATACGAGAGCCACTGATCATGTCTGTAATTCTTTGCAGGGGTTCCAGGAAACCAGACGACTTAGTGAGAGCGAGATTACCATCTACATGGACAACGCTACAAAAGTGGCGGTTGTTGCAGTGGGAGATGTTTATTTATCTTTTGATAGGAATAAGACTTTGGTTTTGAGAAATTATCTTTACGTACCTAGTTTTAGAAAGAACTTGATTTCAGTTTCTAAATTATTTTTGGATGGATATTCTGTTTCTTTTGATGGCAAAGTGGTTGTCAAGAAAAATAGGGTTATTATCTGTTCTGGTATGTTGGTTGGCAATTTATATACTCTTAATCCAATAACTCCTACGATGCAACAAATGGAACTTAATAATACATCTTCTAACTCAAATAAGAGAAAAGAACCTTCTAAAATGAACTAAACATATCTTTGGCATCTAAGATTAGGTCACATTAACTTGAGTAGGATTCAAAGGTTGATAGCCGATGGACCTTTGAGTTCATTGGAAGTGGAAAACTATCCGACCTGCGAGTCCTGCTTGGAAGGAAAAATGACCAAGAGGCCTTTTAAAGCCAAGGGGTATAGAGTCAAAGAAGTGTTGGAATTGGTTCATTCTGATTTGTGTGGTCCTATGACTATCCAGGCAAGAGGTGGTTTCAAATATTTTGTCTCATTTATAGACGATTTTTCGAGATATGGGTATATTTATTTGATGCGCCGCAAGTCTGAGTGCTTTGATAAATTCAAAGAGTACAAGACTGATATGGAGAAGCGTCATGGTAAATGTATCAAAACGCTACGATCTGATCGTGGTGGCGAGTACCTCTTAGGAGAGTTTAGGAATTACTTATCATAGGCTGGGATTCAATCCCAATTGTCTGTACCTGGTACACCCCAACAGAACGGTGTGACAGAACAAATGAATAGAACTCTCATGGAAATGGTTAGATCGATGATGAATTATTCAGAATTACCGAATTCATTTTGGGGATATGCGCTGGAAACGGCGGTGTACATTCTGAACTTGGTACCTTCTAAAACAGTACCCTCTACTCCCACAGAATTGTGGAATGGGCGTAAGCCTACTCTGAAACACATTCAGATTTGGGGTAGTCCAGCACATGTGCTGAAGGGGGATGCTGATAAGTTGGAATCTCGTACGGAAGTTCGGCTGTTTGTGGGCTATCCTAGAGGAACGAAAGGTGGTTTGTTTTATAGTCCTAAAGATCAGAGGGTAATTGTTAGCACGAATGCCCGATTCTTAGAAGATGATTATGTAATGAACCACAAACTTATGAGTAAAATTGTTCTAGAGGAAATCAGAGGGGAAACTCGTACCTTAGTACCACCAGTACAAGATGAGATACCACAAGGGTCTGCACCATGTGTCACTAATGATACACAATTATCACAAGTGCCTCGTCGTAGTGGGAGGGTTGTTAGACAGCCTGATAGATTCATGTTTTTGGGAGAGTCTTCGGACTTAATACCTAGTGAACATGAATCTGATCCTTGGACCTATGACGAAGCACTCCAAGATAAAGATGCAGAATCTTGGCAAAAAGCTATGAATTCTGAATTAGAATCTATGGATTCTAATCAAGTCTGGGAGCTAGTAGAACCACCAAATGGTGTAAAAGCCATTGGATGTAAGTGGGTCTATAAAAGAAAAAGAGGATCAGACGAGAAAGTAGAAACTTTTAAAGCAAGGCTTGTTGCGAAGGGGTATACTAAAAAAGAAGGAATCGATTATGAGGAAACCTTTTCGCCGGTAGCCATGCTTAAGTCTATTCGGATTCTTTTATCTATTGCTGCTCATATGAATTATGAGGTTTGGTAAATGGATGTCAAGACAGCTTTCCTTAACGGTAGTCTTGAAGAAAACATCTATATGAAGCAACCAGAAGGATTCGTTGCAAAGGGCAAAGAACATCTTGTGTGTAAGCTTAATCGGTCCATTTATGGACTGAAACAAGCTTCGAGATCTTGGAACATCCGTTTTGATGAGGTAATCCAGTCTTATGGATTCATTCAATGTCCGGATGAGTCTTGTGTATACAAGAAAAGTGATGGAAACGTGGTGGTATTTCTTGTACTATACGTAGATGACATCTTGCTCATTGGCAACAATGTCAAGGTGTTGTCAGACGTAAAGGTATGGCTGTCCAAGCAGTTTGATATGAAGGACTTGGGAGAAGTTGGACATATTCTTGGGATCAAAGTTATAAGGGATCGCAAGAAAAGAATGTTGTGTTTATCTCAAGCTTCGTACATTGATACTATCCTAACTCGTTTTAGCATGCAAAACTCCAAGAAAGGTTTTCTACCTTTTCGACATGGAGTACCTTTATCTAAGGAGATGTGTCCTAAGACACCAAAGGAGATAGAGGAGATGAAGGCAGTTCCTTATGCTTCGACCGTAGGAAGCCTAATGTATGCGATGCTATGTACGAGGCCGGACATCTGCTTTGCCGTGGGCATGGTTAGTAGATATCAAAGTAACCCAGGACAAGGACATTGGACTGCGGTAAAGCATATTTTAAAGTACCTGAAAAGGACTAGAAATTATATGCTAGTTTACCGAGCAAATGATTTGCTTCCTGTGGGTTACACGGATTCTGATTTCCAGTCGGATAGGGACAACAGTAAATCTACCTCGGGTTATGTGTTTACCTTGGGAGGTGGAGCCATAGTGTGGAGGAGTGTTAAGTAGAAATGCATTTTGGACTCCACCATGGAAGCTGAGTATGTGGCAGCCTCTGAGGCAGCCAAAGAAGCTGTATGGCTCAGAAACTTCATCATGGACTTAGAAGTGATTCCTGGTTTGCCCAAAGCTATCACAATTTATTGTGATAACAGTGGTGCAGTAGCAAACTCGAAGGAACCATGAGCCCATAAAGCAAGTAAACACATTGAGCGCAAGTACCACCTGATACGAGACATCGTAAAACGAGGAGAAGTTGTTGTCGCCAAAATTGCATCAGCGGATAACCTAGCAGATCCTTTCATAAAGGCTCTTCCAGCGAAAGCTTTTGATAGGCATGTTGAAGGGATGGGAATCAGATGTATGGCAGCGCTTATGGCAGATAGTCTTTTAGCATAAGTGGGAGATTGTTAGGATGTATACTATAAGCCTAGCTTTTGTATGAACATCTTTATGATATGAGATTCATTATGATCAAATGTTTGCATTTTATATTTATTATATATATGTTAATTGTCCAGATTAATCTATATTGTAGATAACATGGTGTGTGGTGCCACACAAAAGATCATGTTATCAGTTCCTTATAGATTATAAATAGTAGCTCACAACCAAGATGGATTTGGACAAACCATTAGAACGGCTGTAGTGTAATTTGGTATTAGTCTATCTTGACTATAGAGTTACACTAGTATATTTTGTATGTATTGAGCAGGACCATTTGAGGTTGTTTGATTTGTACTGACTATATAAAAGAACAAGACCTCTGTTATTATGTATGTGCGTCTTCTTAATCCCTATATAATAATGGGCACATATAAAATCAGTGTTTGTCTCTTTAATTTGCCAATGGGTGAGATTTATTAATAAATCAATAGGCTCGGTGAATTGGGAAATAACATTGCTTATATGGTGTGTTGTTGATTATAGAAGGAATCTGTGTCCTAATTATTTAGGATGATGATGTCCCCTTGAGGAGCTTATAAGGATTATCATGTAAACCCTGTAGGTGGATTTAATCCGACATGATAATAAAGATGAGTGGTACTACTCTTGGAATTAAATGTAAATTAATTAAGTTGTCAGTGACTTATTTAATTTACGGACATTCGATATCTTAAATGCAGGGAAATAAACATGCACATAATAAAGGAGTCCATATTGTAATATGGGATTAGGACGGTAGTTCAATTATAACTCCTTAGTGGACCGAGTTATAATTGATGGGCTTAAGTTGGGTGTTCGGGCCGAACACAGGACACCTAAGCCCATCAGGAGGCCCAATCCTAATTCCTCCTCTAGGTCCCTGTTGTAGCCTATAAACAACCCTAACTCACGCCTCCTATAATCACTAGAAACTCACGTCTACATCAAATACACAGAATCACGAGAGAGAGTGATAGGAGGCGAGATAGTTGAGACTTTGGAAGATCGTCGCCCACACAACGTCCAAGGGATAGGGATAGGAATACGACAGAAGATCGAGAGGTTCAGATTTAATCAGTTTGTCTCCAAAAGGTATGTTTTCTTCCGCTGCGCGTACCTTTTGGAACCCGATTCCGATCACATAGGGCCGGCGATCCATCGGTTCCAACAATATTTAGCGTATAACATTTCGATAGAAATGTATATGGAGAATGGACTAGTGGTCATCTGATTCTGTATCTTTTATTGGCCACTGTAAACTCCATTCCATCTTGTAATCTTTCCCAAGGTTTATGATCCCCAAGAAAGTTAATACCCAGTATTAATTGTTCTGGGATCTTTCCTGCAATTTCTGTGATAGTCAGTTCAATTTCACTCATCTTTAGGCTTCCTTGAAATCTTCTGACTATCGATTGTTGGAGATAATATAGAACATCAAAAGGAAAAATATTATCCTTTTGGGCGATGTCGAATATTACTTCAACTTCTCTCCAGCCTTCTGGACATTGCAGCTCTCCTTGTGTTTTGAAAACACCTGGGATTCGCTGAATGGTACTAGGCCTTCTTTCTTCCCAACGACTGCTACTTATCAGTCTGTCTTGTTGGAAAGACATTCTCCTTGTCTCCATTCTGAAGCTTTGGATCCTCTTTCATAATCCTCATAAGAGTTTTATGAGAGACTGTTGTGTGAGAGAGGAATCCTGACATATCCTCTTTTGTTGTTTGAAGAATTTCTTCTTCACTCCGATTCTGATGTGGATTCACTTCCATCATCCGAATAGATCTCTTCTTCATAGATGTTTTCATCTGAGGGTAAATCCTTAAATTGATACACCTGTATTAGATCTTGATAGTAGACAGCTTCTTCGAATTTTGGTGTTGTTTCGAACTGTCTAAGACCTCTCCTTTGGTTATCTGGACAATTCGTTGAGATATGCCCTCTTGCTCCACAAGTCCAGCAATTACAGTCTTTGAAACTTTCATTAGCTCGGGTATGAGCTCGCCTGAAAGTTCTTCTTCCCATAGATCTGCTGGTACCTCCTTGATTTGAGCCTAATGAAGAGGCTCTACTCCTATTTGGTGCTGGTCTTTGCCCTGATTTATAACTTCGGGCCTTTTGTTTTGACCACATCCGTCTAGGTCTCCATGAAGACCTACGACTACTTCTTCTGTTTCTATCTCCACAGCTATAAGGATGACTTCTTTATTTCCTCCTTTTATGCCTCTGTGGTTGACCTCCCACAACTGTTGGGATATCATTTTCTTCACAACATAAGAGAACCATTTTATTGATTCCACGTAGTCTCTTGTAGTTTTTGTAGAGTGTTTTCTGGTGGCACCATTCAGATAGCTTGGCTTTCAGAAAAGACATTCTTCTAGCCACTGTATCCAAATCATCTGCACTCTTGTATTCCCTAATGAACATTTCTCTCCAAGGACTTGGTATTTTCACAAAGAATAATTGCGAACTTCTTTGTCATCCACCTTGGACTTCCATCGGTACTCGGTGAACAACTTAATGTATTCGTCAATATAACAAATATCATGTAACTCGAGACAATAGAGGGCTTGTTTGTATCGTTTTCTTTTCTCTTCTTCCAATCCCTCAAAATAGCGTATGCCGATAAAATGAATTTTGAATAATTTTGCCATATTATCGATAATTTCTTTCAATGACTCACCAGCTGTGACGTTGTCCCTCATCTCTGGTGCCGTCATATCCCACATGATCTTTACAGATCCTTCAAGACTCATTTCTAAAAGTAAAATGAATCATTCCTTTGTGAGATCAAGAGTTCCTGCTGCCATTCTCATCGATGATGCCCAATCATCAATAAGGACTTCTCGATTCTTAAAATCTGGAATATCCAGATTTAGCATCAATCCATACGGATGTATGGGCTCTAGTTGTAATTTTCCATAAGGCGTATTAGTGAGGCCTTCTGGAATATTGTCGAGTTCCTACAATAATAGGATCTCCTCTTGTAGTAAAATCTCCAACGTGTGACATTGGTTCATCCACATGATGTGAACCTAAACTTTCTGCAATGTTGAGATCTACTAGTGATTGTGGAGATGGTCTTTGGTGTTGGTCACGAGTAACCAAAGGTGAACCATCTCCTGCATTCATCTTTAGATCTACAATACCTAGTCCTGCGAAGGACTCTGCAAGTTCGTGTAGATCTTCAAGATTTATCCTCTCCATATCCATCACCTTTTAATATGTGATGGATTTTCCTTTGATGATAGCAATGAGCTTTTCATCTCGGGTCATTGGTCGTATGACTTCGGTTGTTTTCCCTTTTTGATGTAAGTAGGGTACCGTTCCAAAATCTATACGTTTTCTTCCTTCGGAAAGACTTGGTTTGTCCTCCAGATTCTTGACTCTTTTTTGAATATCATCAAGGATCTCAAGAGTTTCCTTCTGATATCTCACCATCATTTCCATCTGGTCTTGGATCTGATGGACTTGTGTTGGTAGATGATTATGGCGGTTGCCATAATTTTACACCGTCTTCTGGATTTCTCTAAGATCAAGGGCGATTTTAGATGTATCTGGAAGTATCTCGCTCCATTCAGATTCTCCTTCTGTCATCAATGATTTAGATGAACTATCTTCTGAAGGTTCATTAGTTCGGAATATAACATTTGGTTAACCGCAAGGAAACCCATGTAGTATTCCGCTCGTCTGTTGCATTGCCTTAAGGTCTCCCTGTCGGCTCCTGCATTCTCTTGGTCAATATATTGGTTTTGCCAATATATGACATTATCCTTGTGTTCTTGTTCATACATCGTCAAAATTTGACGATATCTCTTGTATGGTAAGCATCTTGGACATTCGTCTAGATCCATATTTCGCAAGAAATTCTCCTCACTAAAGGTTATTACATAACAATAATAAATATAACTTAAAAGTTCTTAATAAACCTAGGCTCTAATACCATCTTCGGGTCCGGATCTAACCAAATACTTGGAAGGATATTTTCAAATTTTATTTTCCAAAGGAACTTGTACGTGACATTGTTACTCATTCTAAACCACTGTTTTTTAGACAGTATTGGTGCGAGAAAAATATTCCAGCTAATATACTTATTCCAAAAGATAATTAAATCTTAATTTTGAAAAATGGAAAAGATTTAGTAAAATGTATTTGGATGTATAAAATAGTTGAAAAGTGGATCAAAGATGTTTGGAAAAAAAAAAGTGTAGTTTTGGTATATTTGAATTCAAAAGTGTGTAGTTAGGGGTGTTTCTCCATCTCAAAAAGTGGTTCAAAAATACCTCCAAAACGAGGGTTCCCCTCCACTTGTGCCCTAACCCAAACTAAAGGGATGAAAGATAACCTTGGGTCTTGATCCAAACAAAGAGTTGAACCCAAAACTTGTTATATGACATGGGCCTCATATTACATAATTAATTTTTAATCCGAGGTGTTACATAAAACGTGGTTAAGGACTCTGAGCTATTGTGAGTTTTGAAAAATTCAAGTAAATACATCTCTCATTGTAATATGAGTAGCTTTTGTATTTGTTTAACGTTGATGTAAACTTACATGAATTCTTAATTATAAGGTGCAAGATGCTAGTTAATTTTATTTTATGTAAAGTAAGAAAGATTGTTGATATAGTTTTATTTATTATATTTTTAAGAGACTTGTACCAGACTCCTAAGTCATCCATTGGAAGAAATGGGCTTCTAAACCACCATATTAGTTATTAGTTGCTCCGTTTGGATTCGGTGGTTGGCTACCTCAGGTTCTTCGAAGTTGTGCACATTAGTACCATATATCTCTGGGTCATAATAAATTATTTTCAAATATAAGAGTTAATTAATATATCTATGAGTGAGTCTTGTGTAAGACCGTCTCACAAATTCTATTTTATGAGATGGAGCAGGTCGAGTCGTACATAAGAAATTATGTAATACTTTTGTGTATATTAGGTAATATTTTTCTATATATCAAATAATACTTTTGTATTATATAAATAATATAATACAAAAGTATTACCTGATACATAAAAAAATATTACCTAATACATACAAAAGTATTACATATTGCACAACTTACAAGGGAGAGAAAAGAGCACATGGGGCGACGTTAGGGGAGGATACACGTGTTTTTGATAACCCTACCATACCCAATTCGGATCATGTATCCTATAATACAAAAATATTACCTGATATACAGAAAAATATTACCTCATACATATAAAAGTATTACTTAATTTTTTATAGTCTAACCAAAGTCAAAATGCATCTTATAATACAATAGTATTAACAAATATGTAGAAAAATAATACCTAATACACACAAAAATGTTATATAATTTCTTTTGTCTGACCTGACCCGATCTGTCTTATAAAATTTCTTTAATTAGCTGATATTTTTAGTATTTTTAAAAAATTGCAAAGAAAATATTTTGTGAGATTAGATTATATGTTGCTTGTTAAATATTTCTCTTATAGTATATTTTTACCATATACTGCAGATAAATATAAAGGTAAAATGTGATGCAAGTAGGTAGAAGGGCTGAAGCGTGATTGGTAATGACGGTGGAACCTCATAATAGTTTTAGAAATTTCTAAGTTTTCATGCTAAGTGGATTACTTCAACGCTATAATTAGAATTTATTATGAAGGATTTTGACCCCTAAGCTATTTTCTAGGAATTGTAGTTACATGACATTCAAGTGGTCTCTTTCTTTGCCAAATAAAATATGCAGAGACAATTATCGAACAAGTTGGGATGACATCTTTGTAAGCTTGTACACATGTCGGTGGATACTAAGTCTAAACTTAGTAGTTGATAGGTAGGAAATAGGTGCATTTTATTGTGGATATATTTGTAATTTTATAATCTTTTCGATAATTGAATGCACCGTTTTTGTACCTATATATGTTTTCGGTCTTTAATTACTTCATATATTATTTTCTTGATTATTTTAGGGATTTTTGGATGATTTTTGAGTGAAGAAAAGAATGATCGTGGTTATGTCAAGTCGTTTGGGCGAATCTTATTCCAAAAGCCCAAATTGAAGAGAAGGCTCATGATCATTTCCACATTCACAGCACATGGGCTTAGAGAAGAAATCCACTTGGACTTAATGAATTAGAAGAGAAGGAAGGAAAAATGCCCATGGCCCATGACTTGAGGTCAACTTCACGCCAACAACCAAAGAAAGGAGGCCACAATTTCATATAAACTTCCTCTCCAAGACACAATTCACGTAGACATTAGTTTTAGAGAGAGAGTTTAGAGAGAGAGAGAAACAATTTAATTTTCTAGGTTAAGTTTGATGGATTTCTGAATTGCTTTTATGGATTCGATTTCGAAGATGTTCGGCTAATTTCTCAATTCTAGTTAGCAGGGATGTTTGAACCCGTATATCTATTTATTTTCTAATTAATCTCGTTTTCCCTTTTCGATGTTTGATTGGAATTGATTGTGTTATCTGTGCATAATATTTTCAATTATTATTGCTTGATTTGGATTGACCACCTAAATTAAGTATTTGATAATTGATTGCTAGAATCTTAAATCATGAATCCTAATCGTTGTGGTTTAATTTTCATAAGTGGTAAACTAGAGATCATGCATCTCTATGGGCATAATCCTAGATTATCGAATCAAGCTTGTATATTTGGAGTCTAGTTCATCATATCATCTTGGTGATTAATGCATTTAATGAATTAAATCTAGAGAGCTTATTCTAGGTTATTCAATTGAATAAGGTTAATTAGAGATTTTATCCTAATTTAACTAATCTTAAGAGATGATTCGATTTAACAGAGCTTGTTGTTAGATTAGGAGTGATAATTCCATGATAATCTGAGAGAGGTAATACATTGATTAAGGAATAATTGATATCGAGAGATAATTGAACTGTTAACTGTCATATATTGATCTCTTGTTTAATTTGCTTTCTAGGTTTATTTTATTTAATTTAGTGATAATTAATCAATCTAAAAAACCCCCCTCATAATTTGTTATTTGATTGGACCATATATTGATCTCTTGTTTAATTTGCTTTCTAAGTTTATTTTATTTAATTTAGTGATAATTAATCAATCTCAAAAACCCCCCTCATAATTTGTTATTTGATTGGATTGAACACAGCGGCATAGTTAATCATCACTCCTCGTGGGATCGACTCTTACTTGCCCTTACTATTAGCTAGTGAGGTTAGGAAAGAAATTAATAATTTTATCGTGGTGCGACAGCTCGGTCAGTAGTCAGTACCTCTTCAAGTTCTCCTTATGCCAACCCCTCACATTATCGCAGCCTAGGTGTGGCATTGCAATATCTTACTTTCACAACACCAGATATATCCTATACTGTGCAACATGTTTGTTTACATATGCATGACCCGAATGATGAACATATGACCACTCTCAAGTGAATTCTGTGATATATTCAGGGCACCTTTGATTATGGCTTGCATCTTTCAAAATCTTCAGTTTTTGGTATCATTTCTTACACTGATGTAATTGATTGGGGTGGATTCCCAGATGCCCAACGCTCTACATCTTGGATATTGTGTTTTTCTTAGAGACAACTTGATCTCTTGGTCTAGTGTCGAAGATGAGTACAAAGGGTACTTAATGTTATTTTTGAGTCATGTTGGATCTAAAATCTTCTTTTGGAGCTTCATTGTCTGGTCCCTAAGGCTACCTTAGTTTATTGTGACAATGCTAATGCAATATATCTCTCTACTAATCCCATTCAACATCAGCGTGCTAAACACATTGAAATTGACATACACTTCTTACAGGAGAAAGTTACCCGTGGACAAGTTCGAGTTCTTCATGTTCCACACCATTACCAAATTTCCAACATCTTCACTAAAAGACTTCCGTGCATACTCTTTGATGATTTCTAAGTCAATCTCAGTGTAGGGGAACCTCCCGCTTCGACTATGGGGACGTCTTAGATTATGTAAATAATCTTGTATATCTTATTTTTTTAGAATGTAAATATTCATGAAGTATATCTTCTAGTTTGTAGCCTTAGTTATAGCCTAATGGATATTGATCTATATAATTCTACCAAATCAATGAAAATGATCGAAGGATGATTTCCTTCATCTTCAACATTAAAAACATATCTGATTCACTCGCCATTTAAATAAGATTCGTAATTTCACCAACATCATATTTTACATTCATTTATATTGTCGAAGGGAATTGACATGTCCATCCTTACAAATTCAACAATCTCATGAGTACAAAGAATCTACACTTCTTTCTCAAAACACACCCACACGGTAAATGGTCAACTTCAACCTAGAGGTGCTCAACCGATTTGAACTATCGATTCGGAAAATCATGGAGGAGCAAACCAGATCAAACCATGGGGATTTCGATTTATAAACCACCAATTTCGGTTCAACAACCGGTTTGACAGTTTCATTTTTTAATTTTTTTCAATTATTTTTATTTTTTAAAATTAAATTTGCATATAAATATTACAATTATTCATACGCAAAAACTTATTTGTCCCCAACCAACCCCGGCGTCCACACGCCCCCACGCGCGCCCACACACCCACGATGCACGCCCACGTGCCCCTGCCGCGTACCCATGTCGCGCGCACCTGATAGGTATCCCACATATACTCTTCAGGTATCACATACCTTTAGTTCATGTTTGTAATACCTATAAGATAAATCTGTAACACCTCACAAACCGCGCGCTCATGCACCCACGTCGCGTTCATCTCACATGCCGCGCACCCACACCGCACGCGCACCTTCAATGTAAATATGTGATACATGAAAGGTATTTCATGAATACCTTGAAGGTATACATGTGGATACCTGAAAGGTATACATGAAAAAAAAATACCCTGAGGGAGCGCGCTGAGGAAATTTTTTTTTAAAATACACGCGGGGCGGGTTGAGGACACGGATCCAAGGATTTGTATCCCTGGGACACAGGAGAGTCACCCTTATTCATATACTACAAAATAACAATTTTGTTTAAGTTAATAATTTGATATAAATTAAAAATTAGAACTTACATTACAAGTTACAATAACACAACATTACAACTTACAAATTACAACTTCAAAAGTTAGAAATTACAATTTAAATACAATGAAATACAAATCATATACTTAAAAAACGTACACCTTATAATACAAATTAAAAATAATAATAAATACAACTCAAAATGAAAGAACAATATAACATAAATGCATAATATTATTTATATATATATTATAAATTTTTCTAAAAAAAAATAAAACCATAATTTGAAATTACCCCGAACTAAAACCGAACCATACAAATCAAAAATGAGTCAACAGTTTTTCGAACCGTTGATCCCGATTCGATTCTGATTTTCCAAACCAAATGAGCATGTCTATAGTTCAACCAAATTTATACACAATTACATTTCTTCGAATCTTTTTTTCTATTGAAGTCATAATTCTAATCATATCTCGATGATACTTGGACACCTTTGATTTTATCGAAGTTAGAATACATTGATATGCATGCATGGATTAAAAATTAAGAAATTATTTTTCATTTAGGTTGTGTTTGAATAGAGTGATTTGAAATTTAGGATTTAAAATAAGAGTAACTCTTTTGTTAGACCGTTTTACGGAATTCTAATGCATTACGTGAGACGAGTCAACCCACAATCTACTTACCCACCACCCAAACCCTAAAATTCACATATTATTTGTGGGTGATAGGTTCCGTCTCACGGAAACTATCCGTGAGACCGTCTCACATGACTTTAAAATTAGTTTAAAAAAACGTGATAAATTTCAAATCTACATCTATCCAAACACAATCGATAAATTTGCTACCATAGATTTCAAATCCCTCCTCAAATTCACTTATCCAAATGGACTCTTAGTTTTTTTGGTATTTTTATTTAACGCGACAACATTTAGATAAAAAATCAAATTACGTCGAGTTGAAAAGTTGGGAAAGTTAGAGAGAATTATCTGTGTACTGAGAAGCATGTGGATTTGGATGGCGAAGAGGCCATGCTATATCTCAAATGATTGAAACAGATTGTAACTTTGTAACAATTGTTCGTATTATTTGAAAAAATATAATTTATGTAATTTCTTTTCCATATTAATTATGACAAAAACTTTTATACAACTGGTGCACGGATCCTACATCCGTGCACTCGGGTCGGGTCGACTCATCACGCGCCCGTACGCGCCCGCACGTGCCTGCACGCGCCTCTAGGTCACGGATAAAATCCGCCCAAACATGCTCCCAGGTGTCTGACCTTTATGTTATGTTAAGCATACCTTTTAGTAGTGTTAGACATACATTTTAGTTATGTTAGACATACCTTATATGTTATGTTAACTATACTTTTTAGTTGTGTTAGACATACTTTTTAGTTATGTTAGTCATACCTTTTATGTTAACTATACTTTTTAGTTGTGTTAGACATACATTTTAGTTATGTTAGTCATACCTTTTATGTTATGTTAAGTATACATTTTAGTAGTGTTAGACATATCTTTTGTAAGACTATTTGTACCTTAGCAATTTTTTTAGACAAACATATTAATATCTTTCATACCTTTTAGTTATATTAGACATACATTTAGTTATGTTAGTCATACCTTCTAATTATGTTAGTTGTACTTTTATATATATTACATAAATGTATGTTTATGTTGATATAAATGTATAAATAATCTTATATAAATGTGTGAGTAATATCACATAAATGTAAATATCTACAACTTGTGCCAAATTAGGGTTTATTGTACCGAAATTAGGGTTTAGGGTTAAAGTATCACTAGTATCACTAATATAACATAAAAGTATGACTAATATAATATAAATGTATGATTAACACAACATAAATGTATGACTAATATAATATAAATGTATGATTAACACAGCATAAAGATCAGGATAAAAAAAAAATGCGCAGATTCGTGTTTGATTCGGCCCGACCAGACCCAAATGCATGGATCTAATATCCATGCACCTGTTGCACAAGAGAGTGACTCATTAATTATTAATTCAATACATGAAATTCGTTGAACCGTGTGATAGATTTCATTTCAAGACGCATGGATCAAAAATCAAGAAATCATTTCTTCACATGAAATCAAATTATTAGTAAAAAACAAAAGATGCATGCAACAGTAAACCAACACGACAACGTTTAGAAAAAAACATGGAACGACAAATTGAATAAGCAGGAAAAGCTAGAGAGAATTATCCGCAATGAATTTCTTGATAATAAGCATTAGCTGCTGAGAAGGTATTGAATTAGGATTGATGGTAAAGAAGCCATGTTGCTGTCCTTCAAACTCTACATATTCAATCTTCTTTCCCCATTTCTTTAGCTTTTCTACATACTCTTGTGCTCTGTCCCTCAGCAAATCACACCCTCCAACTATTACTAAAATTGGGCCAAGATCCAATTTTTCTATATTTGGGCTGTTGGGCCCAAATGGGTTCACCAGTGGATGGTCAGTGGTCTCTCCCATTGGTATTGACAATCTCCAAAACCTACAAAAAATTGAATATTTTTTTTCTTTAAGAAGAAAAGTATAGACTGTCTAAATTGATGAGGAATTGCAATTTCATAATGATAAATTCATTTGATATTTAATCTTTAAAGGAAAAAACGCACTCATTAGTTAATGATTATAGAGTAGGAATTTCATAAGAATAATTTAATTATGTGAAATAAGTGAACTCACAAAATAACAATTCAAAATTCATAAATAACATATAAGTTTATAGTGGACCTCAATTTCTCAAATTTATATAAGCGAAAAAGTTTTAAGTTTTTTGTTATGTTTATATACACACTTATAACTTATTGGAAATCGATATCCATCAAACAAAAGATAAAAAGCTATATTTTGAATGTTGACAATGATATATGATAGGTGCTATGTATAAAAGGTTGGGGCTATTCACACCCCTCTATTTATTAGTACACCCACCTTCTAAATACACCCATAACACTTTTGTTAATTATCCAAATTATTAAATACACCCCTTTTACTATCCAATTTTATCCCTTTCAAAAAAAAAACAATTACTTTTTTTAGCTGTTTACTCTAATATCAGAATCTTTCATCCATTTACTTTCGTTGTTTTCTCACAATGTCCCCATTCTATGATTTTATTATAAAAACACCATATTTTACTGAAACTCATGTAAAGATTCATTCAATGGACTGTGGAAACTTTCGACATTTTGTATTGTATTTAAAAGTTTTGTCTTCGTGAATAATGAACAAGAATTTGGTGGAAATGAATTGCTATTATGATGAAATCGAGAGTAATTTTAGGTGAGAAGAATCTGGGCCGGGGAGGGGGTGGAATGGAGTATTATCCACATGAATGATTGAAGGCGTTTGGAGTTTAAAAAGTTGCAGAATTTAGCCATTCAAATGTTGAAGATGACGACAAAAGATACAGTTTTAGCAATTGATATTATTTTCATGAAAGGGGCAAAGCTGGAAAACTAATTGGTGTATTTCATGATTTTAGATAATTAAAAAAACGTGTTGGGTTTATTTAGTAAAGTGGGTGTATTAATAAGAAGAGTGACACTCCTGTGCATAAGGTGCACAAATCTAGATTTGTGCACAATAATATTGTTATAATATATGAAGTAATACTATTATATTATATGAGTGATACTGTTAAAACTATATAACAGTATCACTCATATAATATAACAGTATTACTTCATATAATATAATAGTATTGTTGTGCACATATTTGGATCCGTGCACCTTGAGCACAAAAGTTTTTGCCTAATAAGAAATGGAGGTGCGAATATCCCTGCCCCTTTAAAGGTGAATATCAGAAGGGTTTTGTCATTTATAAATTTAGAAGAACAATTATTGTAATGAGTTAATTTTTATTTAAAGTTTTGTGAATCTTTGTGCTCAATACTTTCCAAATACGAAATTTTATGTTAATACTATAATACATCACAAATTTAAAATTCAAATATACACTTATTATTTTTTAAAATCTTCCTTGAAAACAAACAATTACCATCCAAATATATAATAAGTAATTTTTATATTGAATCCAATTTATTGTTTTTCCCCGAATTTAATCCTCCCATTCAAAGATTCAAGCATAATCTTCAAAGTTTACTCATTTTGCTTAGGGTCCTAAATTATATTCAATCCCCAAAATTTATCTATATGTAGATAAATCATTTGTGAAAATGGATCAAAATAACCAAATAAAGATAAGCAAACAATTTATTATAATCATTTCATAACAAAAATGTTTCGATAGTCAAAAAAGTGTCTGAGACCAAAACTATTCTTCCCTCTTTCTTAACTTTGCTCGATTTCTTAGGAGGCGGACTCCATTTCACTAAAGTTGAAATGTTAAAAATGTCAATTTTATCTATATAGTGTTATTTTAAATTTTTATTTAATATATTAGACTACTTTTGTGGTTGTCCCTGAAACTTTCACCCAATTATCCTCTCATTTATATAGAAATTTAGTAGAATAATAAATGATAATATGACTTATGAGAATGAGCTTGAGTTGTAAGTATTAGAACTTTGTTTCACGGAAGCGTATCCATAATAACGTCTCGTATATGTTTATGTAATAAGAATGACCGAGTGATATGAATAATCAAACCTGTCAATGAGCTCAATATTTAGGAATGCTTCCTTTGGCCCTTCAGCCTCAAACTTTGTCCTCACGGTCCCACCAAAAAACGGAGCCAAATACACATACCCCTTTACTTGAACCGGAGCTAGCTCAGCCGAGCCGCCTCCAAGCTGAACAGCCAAGTTATGGGCGATATTCCCACCAGCCGAGTCGCCCGAAATAAACACACAATTGAAGTCAGCCACGTCTGTGAGCCATGTATCCGGCTCCTCAGCCGTGGCTTGGGCTTGGAGCCACTTCAAAGCCGTGTAGCCATCCTCAATGGCTGCAGGAAGCCGGCTTTCCGGAGCCAGCCTATAGTCCGGCGCAATTATCACGGCTTGGAGCTCTGAAGCCAGCTTGAAACAGTAGTTTTGGCAGTTGGGCCATGTCCTCGAGCCGATGCAGAAGCCGCCACCGTGAATGTAGTAGAAAATTGGGAGCTTGGGAGATGAAGGCTTAGCCGGCTTGTAGAGTCGGAGCTGAAGGCTGTGTGTGCCATCAAAGACAGCATCTTTCCATAAGACTGAGCCGTCATCTTGGACAGGCACTTCGAAGCTCGGCTTGGTCGAGCGCCATATCGAGCCGTCACTGTAAACTCGAAGAACGCCACGACACTCGTCCACCTCATGCGGCGGAGGAGTGGAGGTGGCTGTATTTTCTTCAACCTTTGAAGAAGACATGATTCTCTCTCTCTCCTCTCTTTCTCTCTCTTGCTAGCAAGGTATTGATAGGATAAAGAATATATAAATGAAGATGGAGTTGCAGTACTGCAAGAAGAGCAGAATATATCTGTGTATGCAGACGGCACTTTGTCTTTCTCATTGTTTTTAATACTTTTTTATTTTGGGTTAAAATATATATAAAGAAAGAATGACATAATATTGAATTTACAAATTGATAGTTATTTTATGTTCCAGACGCCAATTGATATTAATTAAACCATCTCTTGGGCCCTAAATTGAAAAAAATCCATAGTAAGACAAATCTTTCAACCAACCATTCTACAAGTTTAGCTGTTTGTGTTGTCACATAAATGATCAACAATTCTTCAGCATTTAGCACATTAGGTAAACATACTCAATATTTTTATCAGGCAAAAGAAACGATGCTGTTTTCAACAAGCAATGAGGGTCATATAGTACCAAAAAGAAACAGCCATCACTCAATACCTAAACCCGAACCCCACACATATGTTGGCACAATACATGTAGGTATTGCCAAAATGCAATTGTATGAAGAGAGACATATCAGACCATTATCAGAGAAGCATAGGAACGTCATCAAGTAATATATTTATGCTCGTAAAAGGATTCTGAAACATCATAGTTTGAAACAAATGAATCAAGAACGGAAAAATCATCTTACAGTTCAAGATCAGTAACTTAAGAAGTAGAGTTGTCCAAAAGTCTAAGTACATGTTATAGGCGTCTTGAATATCCCGAGCCTGCACACTTCTTGCAGAGTATCAATCCTGTCATAACATTTCACCACAAAATAGGAAATCACTTATAGAAATGATTCAACTAAATCCTCATGGATAAAAAAATATATACAGATATTGATTGAATTTCATAATGAAAGTGCTCAAGATAATAACTAATCATGCTCAAGCTATATAGAACCAAAGAGCCCTGTTTACTTCGACATATGGGATAAATAAGGTCTTGATAGGATTTGGATTATTTGTAGGACAAGAATTATATCACACCTCCCACCATGGGATCCATATCACCCAATTGATCCTGAATTTTCAAATTAGTAACGGCTTCAAGATAACTACTCCAGGCCCATCATTTTAAGTAAACATGGAACTAACTTGTATTAAATTAGTCTATCACCTCTTTTCATGCAAGGTAAATGAAAGATATAGTTGTTCGTCCCAATCCAATCATACCCTAAACATTCTGTAATTGTTCGTTCCCAAAGTAAAAAGGTATACCTGCACCCTTGCACACTTTACAATCGACAAGCCCCGTTTCCACCTTCATCTTACCATCACTACAGAAGACGCATTTTGTTCCACCTGCTCATCAATGAACAACAGATTTACAAAACATTGAAAATACATTATATTTGGAAAGTTTGATCTATCAATATTACGAACCAAATATAACTCGATTAACTTCAAGAACATGATGACTACAACATTTTTCAACAGTATGGCAAAAACTGTAGTAGTGCACTAGGAAATGTTCATTACCATGAAAACATAGAAATGGCTTCAATTGCTATTAAGATTCACTAACTCATGCATGGAGATCGATGGATGAATTACCATAAAAGGAAAGGACCTAGACTATGTGTTCCCCTTTATGAATTGTTCGGACACTTATGGTCATATAATAAAGAATGAATGGATGACAAAGCATCACACAATAAGCAACCTCTCGTTAGAAGATGGCAAGATTTTGACACTTCATATTCAATGTTCATTTTAACCCATAAACTACTTTAACAAGGATTACAAAATTTAATCGGAGATTAACTATGATATATTGTTTTGTAGTATATGACATTCGCTATTCCACTGAGTGTTTCATCTACTATTCTAGAATTATCAAATGAGATGAAACAACAAATGCAAAAGATTAGTCAACATTAAATGCTTAAAATTTATTTTTGCAAGATTAGAATACTCTCATGAAATGGGAAGAAGAAATACCATTCCCAGCACATCTCTCACATGCCACAGGATCTCCCTGAAAAAAATAAAACCACAAAAGTTAGCAACTTCACTACAAATTCAAAATAGATATTCACATGCATATAAATAAAATCATTAAATCCTTTCCATATTTCCTTTCCATCAGTTCCATACAACTTACTCCACTAAATAAATCTAAAAGATAATTAATGATTGCATGTCACAAAAACCACACCCAGATTTTCTAATCAAATGTTTTGAATTAAAAACAATGTAATACAAAATGTACTAGAAGATTCCAACTATACAAATGCAAAATCAAAATCAACAATAGTGCTACCAACATTGCTAATAAATGCACTAAACATAATTATCATCATTTTAACAAATTAATGAAACAAAAAGTCACTCTTGAATACTTGGTAAAATACCTTGAGGCCAAGAACAAGAGAGAGGGCAATGGCGACCAAAACGCTGACAGTAATCAAGAAAGTCTGGGTGTCCACAGTGGGTGAGTCAAACCCAGTCAAGAGCAAAATGGGGTTCTTTGAAATGGTGGTTTGATGGAGTTGGCTAAGTTGTTGCAGTGAAATTTGAGAAGAAAATCTGGAAATAGATGATGAGGACAAGATTGGAATTTCGGAAATTGATGGGATAGTGGAGGGATAAGAAGAAGAGAAGAGAGATGAAGGAGGAGAAGAAGAGAATGGTGATGAGAGAGAGAGTGGCGGTGGTGATGGTGGTGCTGCAGCCATGGAGGGCTGTGGATGGAGATTCTAACATGTGGACATCAGTTTCCCTCTTCTTTTTATTTTATTTTCTTTTAATTTCCACATAAATTCAAAAAATAGGACTTTTATAAGATGATTTTTATAAATCTATTTTTATGAAAATTCTCGATCACAATTCATTGCCTCTAAATATAGATTGAATATTCACAATTCATTGTTTTTAAACATAGATTGAATTGTAAAAATGAGTCTGAATTTTGTAGTTAGTGAGACTTGTCCAACAAGAATATATTTGTGAAATGATCTTATATAAATTTGTAATAATTTATGTATATGAATTTGTAAGAATAATTTTACTTATATATATGAATTTATAAGACTCCACTTAAAAATAATATTTGTGACACAGTCTTATTGTGAAAATATTTAGATCACGTGGAATCTTCCCATAAACTCATTTAACTAAGTGTTATAGTTTTGATTTTCTTCATCAATTTTATAGCACATTTTTTTACTTTTTGTGTTAAAAAGGCAACAACTTCTCATTCATTTACAAAAATCAGATGACTCAACTTCTACCCAAATTTAGATGGATGGTGTCCGACATGGCATGCCATAATCCACAATGACGCTGACTCAACAGCCTTTATATGTTAATTTATTTATATATTAAAAAAGTCTAATACTTTCACATTTCTTACCATTACAGTTCATCATTTTGAGACATTCAATTAAAATTAGAAAATGATTTAGTACATATGAAATAAATAATAGAAAGTCCAAGGATTATTTTTATCATTGAAAAAAAAAAGTGATTCAAACGTGGAAATTGTTATGATAAACACAATTTACAATCAAAACTAAATAATTGTTTAAGAAACATGAACACAACAAAAAAAATTGTAAAATTTTTTTGAATCATAATTAAAATAGGAAATTTATTAATAAATATTTAAGCAAAACAAATAAAAATTTAGATTAAAAACTAAACAAAATAAGGCACAACGAAAAAGACTAATAGATTATATTTTAAAATAATAATTTTGAAAAAATGGATAAATTAAAAAGGAAAAAAAGTGTTTGGTCAAGATTACATGTGTAGAGAGTTGCAAGACTTTTGAACAAGTAGAAATACCAAGCTACATATGAGATTCTCTATTTCTTATCTTTCAATCTTGTGTTTGTTTTGTGTATGTTTCAATCTTGTGTTTATTTCGTGTAATAATGACATCATATGATACATACATGTGTATATTAGTGACATGAAACAGGATAGCCAATCAGGATTACACTCACTAGATAGAACAACTAAACATGCGAGAGAACTCAAGCAAGATTACCGAATAACTCCTCCAATGTTCCGATATGTCCATCACCCTCAAGTTTCAAAGATACGTGTTGGCCACTAAAATTTGGAGTCTGAAATAAATAACAAAAATCATACTACTTCATAAAATAAAATTCAAATGTCAATCTATCACAAGTGCGAAAACGAGGACAAAGAAAAACATCAAGGGATGTGTCATCTCATATATGATTCTAAACTCTGGTAGGAAATAGCATTTCAAAACAAGTTGATTTTGGAAAATGCAATATCCCTCAATAGGCATAGACAATGTATATAGACACCCGATTGTCTATAGGCGGTGGAGGGGCGGCCCGATGTAACTCCGGGCTGGTTGGAGGCTAGGGCTTTCAAACAAGATCAAGTTTAGATCGAAAAACGAGAAGAATGTGATGTGGAAAAATATTGGACGGGTTTATCCATACCTAGAGATGTTAAACGGGGCATAGCTCGACGTCATTAAATCGGAAAAAAATAGGGAAAAATTTGGGTTAAGTTTGAATATTTATAACTTGTTTAAATTTACTCGTTTAACTCAAAGTTCGAAACTCGTTACGACTAGCCCGACAATTAACCGGTTGACCTACTAACCCTTATTTTTTTAATTTGATCAATTTTTTTTAGTTTTAAGTATACTAATTTTTAGAACCACGCTATACATGATTAAATTTTTTTCTATTGTAATAATAATATATTAAAATAATATAATTCATACACATTTAAAATATGTGATTTAAAAGTTACTATATATAAATTTATTAAGTGTTGAAAAATCTTCACATCACCTTTTTGTAGATATTTATACATTCAAAGAACATAAATTAAATAAAGAAAATAAAAACATATATTATTTTCTCTGTAACCTGAAAAATGTATGTATAATTACCTTTTTATGATTTAGCTGACACATTTGCAAAACAATAACAATGACAAAGGTGTCCATCATTTAATAAAGACAAAAATTTATCTATAAATGACACATTTGCAAAACAATAACAATGACAGAGGGTGTCCATCATTTAATAAAGAATTTTTTTATCTATAAATGCATATCATAAAGTGCAAATAATTTGATATTTTCTAATGATAATAATAGAAAAAAAATCAAATATTAATATGAATCAAAATATTATACATAAAATTATTACGAACAAAAACTATATATAAAAGATAACAAAAACTCCTATGAAACTGGTGCGTGGATCTTAGATCCGTGCAATTCGGGTCGACTCGATTCGGTACGGTCCTCCACGCGTCGGTACAGTCATCCACACGCCGGGAAGAGGGCGCCTAACACTTAAACTATTTTCTGCAGTTTTTGGAGAAATATATATACCTTTATGTTATGACTTTGATACATTTATGTTATAAATGTGTGACCTTTATGTACAAATATCATGACATTTATGTACTGTAACTTAGAAAAAAAATGAAAATTTTCAGCACAATTTGTACTGTATACCTTTATGTGATATTAATGTGACCTTTATGTTATATTATGTCACCTTTATGTACAAATATTCTGACATTTATGCATCTTTATATATTACATAAAGATTTGAATATTTGTACATAAAGGTGACATAATGTAACATAAATGTCACATTGATATCACATAAAGGTGTACAATACAAATTGTGTTGAAAATCTTCATTTTTTTCTAAGTTACAGTACATAAATGTCATGATATTTGTACATAAAAGTCACACATTTATACATAAAGGTCACACTAATACAATATAAAGGTAACAATCTGAAGTAAAAAAAAGGGTGAAAATTGAAAACACGTGGATCCGGGTCAAAACAGGATCGATCCGGATTGTATGTGCACCAAGTGCACACAAGACCAACTTATAAAAGATATCTTTGATCTTCACGAAGGATTTTCACTAGCCTCTTAAGACAATATCTTAACATCTTGATTTGAGATTGTTGAATAACAACTAATTTTTCTATTTATCTGAAATATTAAACAAACTAGAGATAGAATTGTAAGTCATGTATATCAACTAAAAAAAAAAGAATTAGTTTCTTCACTAAAAGATCCTTTAAAGATCTAGGATTGATTGCATATGTATATTAAAATCATCAAAAATTTTATGCAACTGGTGTATGGAGCTTAGATCCCTATATCTAGGTCAATCTGACCCACCACGTGCCTCCACACGCCGCCACGTGTTTGGGTGGGTGCGCCTAAACCCACCTAAACTCACTCCCAAGTGTTGTACTTTTATATTATATTAGTCATATATTTATATTATGTTAGTCATACCTTTAAGGTTTTAGTTGTTGTTGGGATATTTCTGACTAGGTTTTGATGAGACAATGTAATCTTGATAGGAATTTAGAGTACCCATTTTCCACGTTTTATAAGTGGATTATAGCATAATAAGTTTATCTTTCTAAATGATAAATTATAAATTGTAAAGATGTAAAAATTAGAAAGATATAGTATACTGATATAAGTAGGATTCTGGACTTAAAGAAGACTTGAAGACTGATTTTCAACAATGAAGGTTAGTAAGCTGAAGATGAAGTCAGGATCAGGAAACTGAATCAGCAAGCATCAAACAGATAGCTATAAGGAAAACTGGAAGCTGATTGCAGGATTCTGGAACAGGAAGCTGTTCAGGATCAGGAAGCTGACTGCAGGTTTCAGGAACAGGAAGCTGAAGCAGATTAGAAAGCTGAAACAGAACAGTAAGAAGTTACTGCAACCTGAACAGAAAGCTGTGAGTTTATCTAACTTATTAATTGCAGTACAAGGAATATAATGAATGTTGTACAAGGTTTAGTTCCTGTCAAAACATCTATTAGATAGAAGTTAGCACCCAGCCAATGAGGTGATGCCACCTGGATCGCGGCTTTGCAAAAGCACTGTAGTCGAGGAATGATGCCATTAATGCGGATTAGAGAAGGACGAGCCCTTCTTTCCAGTTTTTCCAGACGTATTAATTATGAAGATACGCAAGATCATTTTGAATTTCTACAAGGACAATGCCTTCTCTTCAACGGGCATTTTCCAGCAGTATAAATAGAAGGTGTATGTGACTGGAGAGACTACTGAACTATCGATTTTATGATATCCTTAAGCATTCTCTCTCTCAAGCTTTTCAAAGCAAGTTTAGTCATTCAACCTTCAGAAGCAGTCTATTCAAGCAACGAGCTTTCAAGTTCAAGGCTGTCTTCGTGTTTGCACCAGTTGAAGAAACATATATACTTTTAACCATTTGTTGTGTGCTAAGTTGTTTAAGTTTTGGTGTCCTTAGTTGACAGGATTAGATCCTTGCTAAGTGTTTTAGTCTTGTGTAGGTTATTTTCTCTATGTGAGATATTGTACCCTGTGTGGGATTTAGCCTAGGAATCCTTTGATTCTAGTAGGTAAACTTGATAGGAAGAAGTTTGTAAAGCTGAGTCTTGTAAAGCAAACTGATTTAACAAAGTTCCTCCTCAATGAAGGAGTAGATTGGACGTAAAAGGATTACACCACCTTCGAACCACTATAAACCTTTGTGTGTTTACTGCTTTTGATTACTTGTTGTATTGCATTATTGTATATCTATCTTGTTGCATTTATCATACGCATACTGCTAAATAGTTTGTGTCAAAATCATACTTGTGAAAAGAAAACTGGTTTTTAAAGGAAACCATATCTTTGTTTATTCTACTGTATACTGTGATAACTGAGTCAGTAACCTGAATCAGCATACTGCCAGGTTTCTGAATCGAGCCAGTTTATTGCATTCTCTCTAGAATCAGTAACCTGTTTATAGAAAAGTTTTAAAACGCAAAATTTGATAGA
This sequence comes from Scutellaria minor, assembly GCA_954870855.1. NCBI lineage: Eukaryota > Viridiplantae > Streptophyta > Magnoliopsida > Lamiales > Lamiaceae > Scutellaria > Scutellaria minor. The sequence goes on from OX940729.1 coordinate 12,392,524, forward strand.
GGTTCATTCACCCCCCTCTGAACCTCTAACCACTTGGAACCAACAAGTGGTATTAGAGTGAGTTTGTCACGCCGTTTTCTTTCATAAAATAATCAGAGTTTTCCTTGTGGGCGTGTAAGAAGAAATGGTAAGAGACATTTTCATAAACAGAAGAAGGAAATAGGAGACGATAGAAGAATAAGGTAGAAGACGATCAGAATCATTCACATATCCACAATCGGATTCAATCGATTAACATTATATAGCAGCGGAATAAAACATCAGGATCCATCATCCGAAACATAAATAAGATTATACTTTACAAAACGTGAATTAATAAATCATTGTTTAATTATTGTGAGACATCAAACTAAATATACAAGTCCGGATAGAGCACCACCCCTCTCTCTTCTAAGGTTCATCATGCTCGTCAGCTCCTGCAACGTGAATTACAAAATAGGGGGTGAGTACGTGGAATACACTCGTGGGGATAGAATCCGCATCTTATAACAGTCAACATATATATAATTCTGAAATATGTAACATTCAATCACGTTGTCACAACACATAAAATGCGAGACACGTATCTCGTAACTCATCCATGAGGTGCGGGAATTTCCCGTCTTACCCTCCAGAACGGTCTCAAATACCGCTAGCGTATTTACAGGATCGCCAGACCTTTTAGGTAATAGAAGAGATAAGAGATAGTGTTTTTACGGTCCATAAGACCCTCCGAACAATGTGAACCGAAGTCCTTTCACAATATATCATGAACACATAATCATAGCATATAATCACTGCATTTAGTATTCCTCAATCATGTTTCAAAATAGGGAAAACTGTAAACAGATAAAGAGTTAGAAATTAACCCCACCTTATTCGGTGGTTACTGCGTGAGTAGCAAGTATGAAAGATCAAATATCACAAAGCTCAATCCAATAGGTAGCCTACATAAGTTACAGTGTTTCTTAGATCCTTAGTAAGTATAATTAAAGATATAAAAGTTTCCGGAGAAAGAACGATCGTTAAAGACGCGACGGATCGAGAGATCTAAAGCTTGAAGTTGAAGAAATGAGAGTGGATGTTCAGTTTATAAGGCTGAGATGAAAGAGGATGAAATTTGGGTCACAACGGAAAAAGAATGAGCTCAATCGGAGTTGAAACGAGCTCATACAGAGCGTTTTAAGTTTAGGGGCATTTTGGTAATTTTGATCAAAGGATTGACTTTGACTGGGACCCACGACTCTTGGTTGAAGACATCTCGTCGGCGACAACTCGATAATAACGTACGATGGAAAAAATGGGATTTGTTTCACAAATGCGGCGCTGCGCACGCACCCGTCTCCCAGTGTCGTGCGCGCGCACGTCCAGCGCACCCGACGCCGTGCATATTTCTCGGCAGCTCGGCAGCTCTCAGCCCACGCTTCTCGGCAGCAGCGCGCGCCTGCACCCGATGCTTCTCGGTGGATTCGGCAGGCTCGATAGGCATCCTCGGCAGCTTCGGAAGCGGGCTCGACATTTCTCGGTGGCCTCGGCGCCCCTAGGCAGGACGCGCACCCAGCGCGCGCCTACGTGCGCCCAACGCACACCAATAACTTCCAGTAGCTGCCTGCTGCGGCGGCGCCGGCCCCACCTGGTTTGCCAGCGACCCCAGCTCCGGCCGCCACCGTCTCTGGCCACCCTCTGGCGTGAACAGTACCCTTTCCAGAATAACTCCCCAAACCCCAACACACACACACACTTGCATATAAAACCACACCCAACACAGCCCTTGGCCGGCGGCCACCTGCCACCGGCCACCACCACCCAGGTCTCACCGGCGCATCACCAGCGCCGGCCTACAGTAACTCATAGCGGCGCTGCCAGCGCCGTCCCTCAACAACATGCACACACGCACACACACACAACACAACACATACACACACACGCCAGCCCTCTGCCTAGCCCCGGCGCCGCCGTGGGTGGCGGCGTCGCCGTGGGTGGCGGCGCCGCCCCTCCGGCAGCTCCCCACGCACTTTCAGGCGTTGCTCCGGCGTCGGCTCCGGCGAGAGAGAGGGAGAGAAAGAGAGAGAAATCAGAGGAGAGAGAAAAGGTGACAAACTAGGGTTTAGGGTTTGGAGGTGGTTTTTTACCATTTTCCAATGAATGAGATATCGGAATTGAAATCCGAGACCTATCCTAGATTCATCTCGATGAGACCTACGTTTTGTGCGAAAATCGGCCGAAACCGATAACTTTTAATTTTTCGACCACCGATAACGGCGCGCCGAAGGCCAGAAACAGAATAGAGAGAGAGAGGAGAGGAGAGAGAAGAGAGAGACTTATGAGTTTTTGTCGCTTTCGGCTCGTTTGGAAAAATGGTGATTTTTGAATCGAAAACGCCCCTATTTATAGATTTCCCGGAAATCACTATTCACGTAAAAATCTAAAAGTTACTGTTCAAAATCTTCGTTACTATTTACCGTAAATATCTTTCGATTTTCCGAATCTTCGTGTTTTACCCTTTTCGTCGCCATTTGAGCTACGGGTCTCCGATTGACCTCTAGTTCATTTCTATCTTCTTGTTTTTCCATTACGCATCTAATGGTATCCAAAAATTCTATGTTCCATGTCTAGAAAATATATCCATCTAAATCTTGCATTAAACATGTATCTGAAACGCACGTAATTAAATTAAATAGTCAAAATTGACGCACATAATTATTCAATTATGGCTTTAATATTTAATTAATCAATTATGCTTCATTTTTGGTCCGGGGTGCTACAGAGTTGGGTTCAAAGCCAACTTGACTGGTAACCTACCCAGATCCACCGGTTTCTGTTGGATAAACCATTTTTCTTTTTCTAGACCAAAACACATAGTTTTAGCATAAGAATGGATTTCTCACACCACAAGCTACCTATATTTTCCATAGATGAGTATGATGACTAAAGGATACGCATGTAAGCTCATTTATCAGCCATGCATGACGAAATGTGGTATGTTATAACTGAAGGACCACCCGTCATCTACAAAGTAAACCCTAATTATGCACCCAGTGTCATGAGAAAATGCGAGCTGAAGAAGCTGTAGTAGCTGCACTAGCTTATAGGAGACCACTGCCAGCGGAGTATATTGTCAAAGCTAGACATGAATATACTTTTGAAGAAAGAAAGTGGGCCAATCTGGACAACGTGGCTAAAAACGCTCTATTTCTCACGCTGGATAAAGGAACATTCAACAAAGTGAAGAGCTGCAAGACAGCTAAGGAAATCTGGGAAAAGCTAGGATTAATCTGTGAAGGCAATGAGCTTGTCAGAGATAATAGGGTTTCAAAAGCCACACAACTATATGAGCAGTTTACAATAAAACCTGGAGAAACCTTAGAAAAGCTTGATCAGAGATTCACAGCTATCATTAGTAAACTCGAATCTCTTGGAAAAACCTACACCCAGAAGGAGAAGAACACAAAGATGCTGAGAGCCTTGCCTTTCGAGTGGCAAAGCAAAGAGACCGCAATGAGAGTCTCACTGGACCTCAGTGCGATGAGCACCTTTGATCTATTCTCAGACCTCAAGGTGTTCGAGTTTGATATTGAATGTAAAAGAAAAAAGGTTGAATGAACAAGTGCCAAGGTTGCATCACTCACAACAAGGACCCATGATACTGCTACTGCAAGCTGCAGTAAGCTGAAGCATAAGTAGAAAGAGGTGCTTACTAAGGATGTTGAGGAAGAAATGACACTCTTGTTGAAGAAGTTCAAAAGGTTCCTGAAGACAAATCATAAAGGGAATGACTTCAGGAAAAAGCCTCAGACAGCAGAAAAAAGTCCCCAAGTAAGACCTATACAACAAGCAAATACAGGTTCCTCTGACTTGTGTTATAACTGCAGGAAACCTAGACACTTCGCCAGAAACTGCCCTTATCCTCAAGTACACAAGTATACTAAGGATGAAAGAGTGCAGAGAAGAGAAAGGAGGAGGGATGACAAGCAAAAGCTCAGGGCTCTTCTCAGTGAAGCTGAAGCTCTAAAGGCAGTAAGCAGCTCCAAATAAGAAGCTAAGAATGATTGCTCATCCGAGAGTGATTCTGACAACTCTACCTTCGATGAGAAAATACTACTATGCCTCATTGTCAAGGATTGTGAAGACAATGAAGATGATGAGGTAACTTCACAATCTCTTGATGTTTCAAGTTCTGAAAAGCTGAAGATGATCCAGTCTTTTAGACAGATCATGAGTGACTTTGAGCAGATAAATTCAGCTCATGAAGAACTCAAAGAGGAAAATCTCTAGCTCAAGAGTGAGTAGGTTGTACTGAAGGAACAGGTTACTGACCTGGAGTACTACAGTACACAATGCAATAATCTCAGAGATGAGGTCTCTAAGTTCAAGTTGCTAGCCATTAAGCTAGAAGTTGAGAAAACTGGCTTGCAAAACACAATTGATGTGTATATCAAATCAGCAAGGAGAGCACAAAATTATATCCTGGAGACACAAAATGCCTATACAGGAAATGGTCTAGGATACTGTGCCAGTAGTTCTTAGAAACCTGCTAGCACATCCAATGCTGGAAAGTTTGTTCAAGCCCGAGTCTCCTATACTCAGGAACTTCTTCCAATCAATGGAAGCTTGAACAAAACAAATACACTGGATAAAGAAAAAAAACCCTTGCTGCAGGAAGAAGACAGTAAGTCAGCACAGAAACTCAGAAAACAACACAATCAGTATGCTGCTAATAGGAGAAGAATGCAACAATCTTCAAGGTTACAACAGAACCTATACCCCTTATATACCAAGACATACATGTTTAGATCCCAAAGAGTTTATGCTCAGAAAATGTATAAGGGAGTACCTTCCTCAAACAGGAAAGGTTAAACTTGGGGACCTCTAGCACACACACATCACAAACAGTATCCTGTCAAGGATACTTATAGAAAGAGAGCCACCAAGACTAATGGTAAACCAATTATCATTAAGCAAGTGTGGGTCCCAAAGAGAACTAACCCCCCAGGACCTATACTTGTATGGGTACCTAAATCTACCTGATTTACTTGTAGGAATAGTTGCTAAGAAGCAACAGTGATATATGGTATATTGATAGTGGTTGTTCCAGATAAATGACTGGCAACAAAGCTGGATTGAGAGACTTCCAACCATGCAAAGGACCTAAGGTTGTCTTCGGAGATGATTCCAAAGGAAGTGTTAGGATGTATACTATAAGCCTAGCTTTTGTATGAACATCTTTTATGGAACGAGAATCACCTTGGTCATATGTTTGCATTTTATATTTGTTATATATGTTTATGCAATGTCCAATTAATTTATATTATAGATAACTTGGTGTGTGGTGCCACACAGAAGATCATGTTATCAGTTTCTTATAAATTATAAATAGTAGCTCACAATCAAGATGGATTTGGACAAATCATCGGAATGGTTGTAGTGTAGTTTGGTATTAGTCTGTCTTGACTATAAAACTACACTAGTACACTTTGTGTGTATTGAGCAGGACCATTTGAGGTTGTTCATTTTATACTGACTATATAATAGAACAAGACCTCTGTTATTATGGATGTTCGTTCTCTTAATCCCTATATAATAACAGCCATGTATACACAATATTTGTTTCTTTAATTTGCCAATGAGTGAGATTTATTTATTAAATCAATAAACTCGGTGAATTGGGAAACAATATTGTCTATATGGTGTACTGTTGATTATAGAAGGAATCTGTGTCCTAATTATTTAGGATGATGATGTCCCCTTGAGGAGCTCATAAGGATTATCATGTAAACCCTGCAGGTGGATTTAATCCGACATGATAATAAAGTTGAGTGGTACTACTCTTGGAATTAGATGTTAATTAATTAAGTTGTCAGTAACTTATTTAATTAACGGACATTCGATATCTTAAACACAGGGAGATAAACGTGCACATAATAAGAAGGAGCCCATATTAAATATGGGATTGGGACGATAGTTCAATAATAATTCTCTAGTGGACTGAATTATTATTGATGGGCTTAAGTTATGTGTTCGGGCCGAACACAGTATACTTAAGCCCATCAGGAGACCCAACCCAATTCCTCCTCTAGGTCCCTGGTGTAGCCTATATATAGCTCTTTTCCATCAGTGCCTCAAATACATAGATCACAGAAAATACGTGATAATGAGAGAGAGCAGAACTGAGGTTTCTCGAAGGATCGTTGGCCACGCAACATTCGAGAAAGGCTGTAGGAATACATCAGAAGATCAAAGAGGTCTACAAGGGTATGATTTCTTTCCGCTGCGTATTATCTTTGGATCCCGATTTCGATAGCATAGAGCCGACGATCCGTCGGTTCCAACAATTGGTATCAGAGCCATGGTTTCTGGTTCTATGCAATTGGATCGGTTAATATTATGATCTCAAGCTATATCATACGTTTTTTACAAGGGTTGTATGATAGTAGGATTGCATAGGATAACTCGGTTTTGCAGGTTACCTATATCCAACTATTATGGTCTGTGTGTATGTTAATGTATGATCTAAACCCTCGGACCTGTCGAGATTTTTGTTTTGGGTTGGTTGCATGATTGTAATAGTAAAAACACGACGGTTTGTCTTGTTAGGTTTTATGTTATTCTTGATTTGTTTTCGATGTAATACTATTCGATCTCAAATGGTGTAATCTGATCGTACTAGATTCTGTATAGGATTGGTAGATGTTCGAACTAGATTCTGTATAGGATTGGTAGATGTTCGAACTAGATTCTGTATAGGATTCCTGTTCGATCGAGACTTCTATTCGAACTAGGATTGGCGTTCGAAGGGGTTGTTCGATCAGATTGCCAGGCGCTGGAATAGTTCACTGGATGTTGCCGTTGGTCAGGGTTCGCTAGATTGGCACTGATTCTGTGCAACAGCCCGCTGATTTGCGCAACGGCCTGCTGGATTCGCGCAACAATCGCTGGAGTTTAGGTCGATCCCCGTTAAGCAGACAAACATTCGGTCGAAGTGGCCATAATAGTTGGATTTATTTTATTCCATATTTATTGCCTATCTATATGTTTGTTGTTTTATCAAGCATGCTTTTATATGTTACATGTTATTGCATGCTATATTCCCTCTTTTAAATAACTAAGTGGGAGAGGGATTTATTTTGAATAAATCCCATGGTCTTCATTACTGGTTTGTAAGTGATGCATTTAAACTTGTGTGTTGGCTTTAAGTGTCTTCCTCTATATCGGATGAGTTTGATTGCGGATCACTAGATCAAACTTTCTTTATGAATGATTATAGAATATTATTTAGGAACATGTCACCTTCTCCATCTGAAAAGACACAATCTTAAATAATGGACTTAGTATCAAGTAATGGTGTACACTTAGGTGCAATTGATAGTATTCTCCCCATCAGAGTCACTGCTGTTAATTGCATGGCCAAATTTGAACCAACTATTAATTTTATTTATCATAAAGTTAGGTTGACAAGATAATAGAATTAATGGGTAAAACCTCCTCTAACGAATGTTTGAATTAGTATACGTCCACACTATCGTGGCATATGAAATTCACGGTGTATTGAGGTGTTGGTGAATTTAATTATATTGTTTGAGGAAACAATATAGGCTTTAAATTCTACATGTAATGACTTGTTTATTTATTTATTTATATGATTCTCAGGTTTTCATTTTGTCTTTCAACCCACTTGCTGCTATACTCAAAGAAAACAAACTTACTGGTCCTAATTATATTGACTGGAAAAGAAACCTGGATATTGTCCTAACTGCTGAAGAGTACAAGTTTGTACTCCATGAGCACTGTCCTGACATGCCTGATGAAAACTCTAGTGAAGAGGAGAAAGTGTATTATAGGAAGTGGGTTAAGGCAGATGAGATGACGCGGTGTTACATTTTGGCTTCCATGTCAAATGTACTGCAACATCAGCATCAGGCCATGCCCACTGCTTATGATATGATGCATAATCTCAAAGAACTCTTCGGACACCAGAGTCGGGCTGCCAGACAGGAGACAATGAGAAACTTAATGACGACCACCATGTCTGAGGGGACACCTGTGAGTGATCACGTCCTTAAGATGATGGCTCATTTGAATGAGATGGAAGTCCTTGGAGCTAAAATCGATGGGGAAACCCAGGTCGATATCGTGCTCCAAACACTGCCTAAGAGTTTTGAGCAGTTCCGCCTTAATTATAATATGAACAAAAGGATGTACTCCTTGGCGGAACTTCTGACAGAACTCAAATCGGCAGAAGGACTGTTTCGTCAAAGTGCTCAAGCTTACGTTGCTGAAAATGTTTCTACTTCTAAGCCGAAAGGTGGAAGGAAGAAGAAGAAACAGAATCCTTCGGCGAACAAAGCGAATGGACCTCAAAAGGCTGGGCCACAAGGTGGCGTGAAAAAGCCAAAGGGCAAGTGCTTCTCATGCAAGCAGCCTGGACATTGGAAGGTAGATTGTCCCAAGAAAAAGGAGAATAAAGAAGGTATATCTTATTCACTAATTACTGAAACATGTTTAGCGGTGTTATCTACCGATACCTGGTGTGTAGATACGGGAGCCACTAATCATGTCTGCAATTCTTTGCAGGGGTTCCAGGAAACCAGGCGACTTAGTGAGGGCGAGATTACCATCTTCATGGGCAACGCTACGAAAGTGGCGGCTGTTGCAGTGGGAGATGTTTATTTATCTTTTGATAGGAATAAGACTTTGATTTTGAGGAATTATCTTTACGTACCTAGTTTTAGAAAGAACTTGATTTCAGTTTTTAAATTATTTTTGGATGGATATTCTGTTTCTTTTGATGGCAAAGTGGTTGTCAAGAAAAATAGGGTTATTATTTGTTCTAGTACGTTGGTTGGCAATTTATATACTCTTAATCCAATGACTCCTACGATGCAACAAATGGAAATTAATAATACATCTTCTAACTTAAATAAGAGAAAAGAACCTTCTAAAATGAACCAAACATATCTTTGGCATCTAAGACTAGGTCACATTAACTTGAGTAGGATTCAAAGGTTGATAGCCGATGGACCTTTGAGTTCATTGGAAGTGGAAAACTATCCGACCTGCGAGTCCTGCTTGGAAGGAAAAATGACCAAGAGGCCTTTTAAAGCCAAGGGGTATAAAGTCAAAGAAGTGTTGGAATTGGTTCATTCTGATTTGTGTGGTCCTATGACTATCCAGGCAAGAGGTGGTTTCGAATATTTTGTCTCATTTATAGACGATTTTTCGAGATATGGGTATATTTATTTGATGCGCCACAAGTCTGAGTGCTTTGATAAATTCAAAGAGTACAAGGCTGATGTGGAGAAGTGTCAGGGTAAATGTATCAAAACGCTACGATCTGATCGTGGTGGCGAGTACCTCTTAGGAGAGTTTAGGAATTACTTATCGGAGACTGGGATTCAATCCCAATTGTCTGCACCTGGTACACCCCAACAGAACGGTGTGGCAGAATGAAGGAATAGAACTCTCATGAAAATGGTTAGATCGATGATGAGTTATTCGGAATTACCGATTTCGTTTTGGGGATATGCACTGGAAACGGCGGCGTACATTCTGAACTTGGTACCTTCTAAAACAGTACCCTCTACTCCCACAGAATTGTGGAATGGGCGTAAGTCTAGTCTAAAACACATTCGAATTTGGGGTAGTCCAGCACATGTGCTGAAAGGGGATGCTGATAAGTTGGAATCTCGTACGGAAGCTCGGCTGTTTGTGGCTATCCTAGATGAACGAAAGATGGTTTGTTTTATAGTCCTAAAGATCAGAGGGTAATTGTTAGCACGAATGCCCGATTCTTAGAAGAGGATTATGTAATGAACCACAAACCCATGAGTAAAATTGTTCTAGAGGAAATCAGAGGGGAAACTCCTACCTTAGTACCACCGATACAAGATGAGATACCACAGGGGTCTGCACCATGTGTCACTAATGATACGCAATTACCACAAGTGCCTCGTCGTAGTGGGAGGGTTGTTAGACAACCTAATAGATTCATGTTTTTGGGAGAGTCTTCGGACTTAGTACCTGGTGAACATGAATCTGATCCTTGGACCTATGACGAAGCACTCCAAGATAAAGATGCAGAATCTTGGCAAAAAGCTATGAATTCTGAATTAGAATCTATGGTTCTAATCAAGTCTGGGAGCTAGTAGAACCACCAAATGGTGTAAAAGCCATTGGATGTAAGTGGGTCTACAAAAGAAAAAGAGGATCAGACGGGAAAGTAGAAACTTTCAAAGCAAGGCTTGTTGCCAAGGGGTATACTCAAAAAGAAGGAATCGATTATGAGGAAACCTTTTCACCGGTAGCCATGCTTAAGTCTATCCGGATTCTTTTGTCTATTGCTGCTCATATGAATTATGAGGTTTGTCAAATGGATGTCAAGACTGCTTTCCTTAACGGTAGTCTTGAAGAAAACATCTATATGAAGCAACCAGAAGGATTCGTTGCAAAGGGCAAAGAGCATCTTGTGTGCAAGCTTAATCGGTCCATTTATGGACTGAAACAAGCTTCGAGATCTTGGAACATCCGTATATAATAACAACCACGTATACACAATATTTGTTTCTTTAATTTGCCAATGAGTGAGATTTATTTATTAAATCAATAAACTCGGTGAATTGGGAAACAATATTGTCTATATGGTGTACTATTGATTATAGAAGGAATCTGTGTCCTAATTATTTAGGATGATGATGTCCCCTTGAGGAGCTCATAAGGATTATCATGTAAACCCTGTAGGTGGATTTAATCCGACATGATAATAAAGTTGAGTGGTACTATTCTTGGAATTAGATGTTAATTAATTAAGTTATCAGTAACTTATTTAATTAACGGACATTCGATATCTTAAACACAGGGAGATAAACGTGCACATAATAAGAAGGAGCTCATATTAAATATGGGATTGAGACGGTAGTTCAATAATAATTCTTTAGTGGACTGAATTATTATTGATGGGTTTAAGTTATGTGTTCGGGCCGAACACAGGATACTTAAGCCCATCAGGAGGCCCAACCCAATTCCTCCTCTAGGTCCTTGGTGTAGCCTATATATAGCCCTTTTCCATCAGCGCCTCAAATACACAGATCACAGAAAACACGTGATAGTGAGAGTGAGAGCAAAACTGAGATTTCTCGAAGGATCATTGGTCACGCAACGTTCGAGAAAGGCTGTAGGAATACATCAGAAGATCAAAGAGGTCTAGGGTTACGAAAGGTCAATCGTTGGCATGTTTTCTTCTAGATTGATCAAAAAGGTATAACTCTTTTTTCCACTGTGTTTGTTATATCTAGTATGGAACCCGATTAATTAATTGCATAGAGTCGACGATCTGTCGGTTCCAACAAGATGATGGCAGGTATGTTACAGTATCTGATATACCTGCATTCATCTTATTTGATACTGGAGCGACACACTCCTTCATATCTGTCAACTTCTATAAACTGCTGAAGCATGTTGACGGTAGGATAGTCACTCGAACTCTAGAAGTTAGTATCCCCTCAGGGAAAACGGTAAAGACAAAACACTTATACCTTCATCTTAAGATTGCATTTGAGGATAGGATACTTCTAGCAGATCTCCACGCTTTGGAGATGAAGGATTTCGATATAATCCTGGGGATGGATTGGCTAGAGGCCAATTACGTAGTAATCAAGTGCCGTGAGAGGGAGATAGTCTTCCAAGCACCAGGAGAGCCGAAGTTTACATTCCACGGGACATGAGTTAAAGTTGACTCAAGGATTGTCTCAGCCATGAAAGCAACCCAGATGCTTAGCAAAGGAGATTGCGAAGCTTGGTTGGTTAATATGGTGAACTCCGAAAAGGAATCGATTTCTATCGAAAAGGTGTCGGTGATAAATGAATTCACGGATGTGTTTCCAGAGGATTTACCTGGTCCTTCACCGGATCGACAAGTAATCTTCGAGATAGATCTTATACCAGGATCAACGCCGGTGTGAAAGGTGATGGAACCGGCGGATCGCCGGCCCTATGCCATCGGAATCGGGATCCAAAAGGTAAAACGCAGCGGAAAGAAATCATACCCTTGAAGACTAATAGATCGAATATAGACCTCTCGATCTTCTGCTGTATTCCCAGCCCTTTCCTCGGTCGTCGTGTGGGCGATGATCTTCCAAGAAAACAGCGATCTCGTTCCTCTCTCTCTAGCCTCACGGTTCTGTGTTTCTGCGTGAGATTGAGCGTAAGAAACTTAAGGAAGACGCTGATCTTAGGGCATTTATAGGCTACAACAGAGACCTAGAGGAGGACTTAGGGTTGGGCCTCCTGATGGGCTTAAGCGTTCTGTGTTCGGTCCGAACACCCAACTTAAGTCCATCAATTATAACTCGGTCCACTAAAGAATTATAATTGAACTACCGCCCCAATCCATATTACAATATGGGCTCCTTTTATTATGTGTACATTTATTTCCCCGTGTTTAAGATATCGAATGTCCGTAAATTAAATAAGTTACCGACAACTTAATTAATTTACATCTAATTCCAAGAGTAGTACCACTCATCCTTATTATCATGTCGGATTAAATCCACCTGCAGGGTTTACATGATAATCCTTATGAGCTCCTCAAGGGGACATTATCATCCTAAATAATTAGGACACGGATTCCTTCTATAATCAACAGCACACCATATAAACAATGCTATCTCCCAACTCACCGAGCTTATTGATTTATGAATAAATCTCACCCATTGGCAAATTAAAGAAATAAACACTGAGCATACGTGCCCGTTATTATATAGGGATTAAGAAGATGTACATCCATAATAACAGAGGTCTTGTTCTATTATATAGTCAGTACAAATCGAACAACCTCAAATGGTCTTGCTCAATACATACAAAATGTACTAGTGTAACTTTAAAGTTAAGATAGACTAATAACAAATTACACTACAACCATTCCAATGGTTTTTCCAAATCCATCTTGGTTGTGAGCTATTATTTATAATCTATAAGGAACTGATAACATGATCTTCTGTGTGGCACCACACACCACATCATCTACAATATAAATTAATCTGGACAATTGCATCAATATATATAGCAAATATAAAATGCAAACATTTAACCAAAATGATTCTCATATCAAAAAGATATTCATACAAAAAGCTAGGCTTATAGTATACATCCTAACAATCTCCCACTTATACTAAAAGACTATGCTGCCATAAGCGCCGCCATACATCTGATTCCCATCCCTTCAACATGCCCATCAAAAGCTTTCGCTGGAAGGGCCTTTGTGAAAGGATCTGCTAGGTTATCTGCTGATGCAATTTTGGCGACAACAACTTCTCCTCACTTTACGATGTCTCGTATCAGGTGGTACTTGCGCTCAATGTGTTTACTTGCTTTATGGGCTCGTGGTTCCTTCGAGTTTGCCACTGCACCATTGTTATCACAATAAATTGTGATAGCTTTGGGCAAACCAGGAATCACTTCTAAGTCCATCAAGAAGTTCCTGAGCCATACAGCTTCTTTGGCTGCCTCAGAGGCTGCCACATACTCAGCTTCCATGGTGGAGTCTGAAACGCATTTATGCTTAACACTCCTCCATATAATGGCTCCACCTCCTAAGGTAAACACATAACCCGAGGTAGATTTACTATTGTCCCTATCCGACTGGAAATCAGAATTCGTGTAACCTACAGGGAGCAAATCATCTGCCTGGTAAACCAGCATATAATTTCTAGTCCTTTTCAGGTACTTTAAAATATGCTTTACCGCAGTCCAATGTCCTTGTCCTGGGTTACTCTGATATCTGCTAACCATGCCAATGGCAAAGTAGATATCTGGTCTCGTACATAGCATTGCATACATTAGGCTTCCTACAGCCGAAGCATAAGGAACTGCATTCATAACCTCTATCTCCTTTAGTGTCTTAGGACACATCTCCTTAGATAAAGGTACTCCATGTCGAAAAGGTAGAAAACCTTTCTTGGAGTTTTGCATGCTAAAACGAGCTAGAATGGTATCAATGTACGAAGCTTGAGATAAGCATAACATTCTTTTCTTGCGATCCCTTATAACTTTGATCCCAAGAATATGTCCAACTTCTCCCAAGTCCTTCATATCAAACTGCTTGGATAGCCATACTTTTACGTCTGACAACGTCTTGACATTGTTGCCAATGAGCAAGATGTCATCTACGTATAGTACAAGAAATACCACCCCGTTTCCGTCACTCTTCTTGTATACACAAGACTCATCCGGACATTGAATGAATCCATAAGACTGGATTATCTCATCAAAATGGATGTTCCAAGATCTCGAAGCTTGTTTCAATCCATAAATGGATCGATTAAGCTTACACACAAGATGCTCTTTGCCATTTGCAATGAATCCTTCTGGTTGCTTCATATAGATGTTTTCTTCAAGACTTCTATTAAGGAAAGCTGTCTTAACATCCATTTGCCAAACCTCATAATTCATATGAGCAGCAATAGACAAAAGAATCCGGATAAACTGGAGCATGGCTACCGGCGAAAAAGTTTCCTCATAATCGATCCCTTCTTTCTGAGTATACCCCTTCGCAACAAGCCTTGCTTTGAAAGTTTCCACTTTCCCGTCTGACCCTCTTTTTCTTTTATAGACCCACTTACATCCAATGGCTTTTACACAATTTGGTACTGTTTGTGAAGAAAAAGGATGACAGCTTTCGGATGTGTATTGATTACCGAGAGCTGAATAAGAGAACAATAAAGAACAAGTATCCACTGCCTCGGATTGAAGATCTCTTTGATCAATTAAGAGGTGTCAGTGTGTTCTCAAAGATTGACTTGAGATCTGGATATCACCAGATGAAAGTCAAAGATGCTGATATATCCAAGATAGCATTCAGAACGAGGTATGGCCACTACGAGTTTGTAGTAATGCCATTTGGAGTAAGTAATGCTCCGGCTGTCTTCATGGATTTGATGAATCGCATTTTCCATCCTTATCTGGATCTCTTTGTTATAATGTTCATAGATGATATTCTCATCTACTCGTGCGACAGAGCGCGCCATGAACAACATCTCAGAATCACACTGGAAGTATTAAGGAATGAGAAGCTTTACGCTAAATTCAAGAAGTGCGAGTTCTGGATGGACAAAGTAGGTTTTCTAGGCCATATTGTTTCTGCACAAGGGATCGAGGTAGATCCTAAAAAGGTGGCAGCTGTCAGTAATGGGGAAACTCCAATGAATGTGAAGGAAGTTCGGAGTTTTATCGGCCTAGTTGGATACTACCGAAGATTTATAGAAGGATTTTCGAAGATTGCTACTCCTATGATGCGCTTGACAAGAAAAGATGTGAAGTTTCAGTGGAGTAAGCAATGCGAGAGTAGTTTCCAGGAACTGAAGAGAAGACTGACAAAAGCACCAATCTTAATAGTTCCAAATGTGTCTAAAGATTTCGTGGTCTACAGTGACGCATCCAAGCAAGGTTTGGGGTGTGTTCTGATGCAAGAAGGAAAGGTAGTGGTGTATGCATCACGCAAGCTGCAGATCCACGAACAAAACTATCCGACTCACGATCTGGAATTAGCAGCTGTAGTACACGCCCTCAAGATCTGGAGGCATTATCTTTACGACGTGAAATATGAAATCTACACTGACCACAAGAGCCTGAAGTACTTCTTTGAGCAGAAGGAGCTCAATATAAGGCAAAGAAGATGGCTAGGGTTGGTGAAAGATTATGATATTACGATCCACTACCATCCTGGAAAAGCGAATGTGGTAGCTGACGCCCTTAGCAGGAAATGGAAGGGAGTGGTGAGTCGATGATCACCAATCAACACCAACTGATCGAGGAGATGTCGAAGCTTAATTTGAAAATAGTCTCATCTCCGATCAGCATTGAATCTAGGATGACAGCATTGTTCGTAAAACCCACACTGCGAGACCGAATTGTGGAAGCTCAGAAAAGAGATAATTTCCTAAGGAAGATGAAAGCTCTAATGGATAATAGAAGAGCCGAAGGTTTCTCTTTGGCTACAGATGGAGCTCTAATCTTCAGAGGAAAAATGTGCGTACCTAAGAATGATGAATTGAGGGAAGAAATTCTTAAAGAAGCGCACTGCACACCAATGTCTGCACACCCCGGGGGTACAAAGATGTATCGAGATTTGAGGGTGAATTTTTGATGGAGAAATATGAAGAGGAGTATAGGGTTGTTCGTCAAGAAGTGTCTTATCTGTCAACAAGTGAAAGTGGAGCATCAACGACCGGCTGGGATGCTAACTCCACTAGAGATACCGGAATAGAAGTGGGAACACATAGCCATGGATTTTGTGGTTGGTTTGCCGATGACCAGATGAGGAAACCACACCATGTGGGTAATCGTTGATAGATTAACGAAATCTACCCATTTCTTGCCAATCAAGATGATATTCGGACTAGACAAGTTGGCACGAATATATCTTGAAGAGATAGTCCGATTGCACGGTGTACCAGTTTCTATTGTATCTGATAGAGATCCATGGTTCACTTCCAGGTTCTGGCAAAGCCTGCAAAAGGAGTTAGAGACCAAGTTGTCTTTCAGCACAGCTTTCCACCCACAAACTAACGGACAATCAGAAAGGACCATACAGATCTTAGAGGATATGTTGCGGGCCTGTGTTCTAGATTTTCCTGCAAACTGGGAAGATCATCTGTGCTTAGTAGAATTTTCTTACAACAATAGCTATCAATCGACCATTGGTATGGCGCCTTACGAAGCTCTCTATGGAAGAAAGTGTCGATCACCTATCTGTTGGGATGAAGTGGGTGAAAAGAAAATACTGGGACCCGAAATAGTGGAACAAACGGTCGAGGTAATAAAGAAGATTCGGGACAAGATACGAGTAGCCCAAGATCGACAGAAATCATATGCCGACAAGAGACGGAGAGAGCTGAAATTTAAGGTAGGAGACAAAGTTTTCCTCAAAGTGTCTTCCACTAAAGGAGTCCATCGTTTTGGAAAGAGGGGAAAGCTGAAACCAAGGTACGTAGGGCCATTCGAGATCTTGGATCAATTTGGGAGGTCGCATACCGACTAGCTCTACCGTCGGACTTCGCTAGAGTGCACAATGTCTTTCATGTGTCTATGCTGCAGAAATATATTTTCGACCCAAATCACATAATCGGTCAAGAAGACATAGAGCTTGAAAAAGATCTCACTTATGAAGATGTTCCGATAGCCATTTTGGATAGAAAGAAACGACAACTAAGGAATAAAGAGATGGCTATAGTGAAAGTCCAGTGGAGCCGTCACGGAAGGGAAGAGGCAACCTGAGAATTGGAGGACGAAATTTTGAGAAAGTACCCCGACCTACCTTTCATAGGTACATGTTTATTTTCTTCCTAAGTATACGTTCAATTTCGAGGACGAAATTATTTTAAGGGGTAAGGGATGTAGCACCCCGGACCAAAAACGATGCATAATTAATTAATTAAATATTTAAACCTAAGATTTAATAATTATGTGCGTATGATTTAACTGTTTAATTTATTTCGTGCGTTTCAGATATGTGTTTAATGCATGTTAAGATGGAGATATTTTTCTAGACGTGGAACATAAAATTTTATTTTATCATTAGATGCGTATTGGAAAAACGAGAAGATAGAAATGAATTAGGGATCAATCGGAGACCCGTAGCTCGAACGGCGACAAAAAGGGCAAAACCCGAAGTTTCGGAAAAGAAAATCGAAAGAATTTTTACGGAGAATAGTAACGAGATTTTTATGATGAATAGTAATGTAGGAAAAGTCAATGGTGAATAGTAACTAAGATATTTCTTGTGAATAGTAACTTTCGGATTTCTATAAATAGAGGTGATTTCGATTCAAAAATCACCGTTTCTTCGATCGAGCCAAAACCGACGATAACACGTAAGTCCTTCTTTCTCCTCTTTTTCTTTCCGTCTTTCTATTTCCGGCGCGCCGCCGCCGGCCGATGGTTGGAAAATTTCAAAGTTATCGATTTCGGCCGATTTTCACACATGATGTTCGTCTCGACGAGACGATTCTAGAATAGGTCTCGGAATTCAATTCTGATTTGTCGTTCGCCGGAAAACGGTGAACAACCGAAGCAAAACCCTAACCCTAACCCTTGCTCCAACCTTTCTCTCTCTTCTGTTTTTTCTCTCTCCACCGCGCCGGAGCTGCTGCCAGAGGTCGCCGAAGGTAAGGGTGACACGCTGGAGGGCCGGTGCCACCGTGGGTGGCGGTGCCGAAAATAGACAGTGGCTTACATGTATGTTTACGTGCATGTGTGTGTGTATTTAGGTGTGTTAGTGTGTGTGTGTGTTGCATGCTGTTGTGGGCGGCGCCGGGTGGCGCCGCCGTGAGGGAAGGATGGGCCGGTGACGGGAGGTCACCGGCGAAGGGGTTGGGAGTGGTCGTCGGCGACAAGAAGTCGCCAGCCGGAGTTTTGAAATTTGGGGTTGGGTTCGAAAATCTGAGTATCGAAGGGTTTTACGGCGTACTTTTTAGGCACTATTCATGCCGGAATTCGGTGAGGGATGGTCGGAGATGGTAGCCGGTGGTGCGAGGTTTTCGGCGAACCTGGGGGTGGCGGTAGGAAGCGGCGCCGCCGCGCCAGGTGACGCCAGGAAGTGGCCTGGTCGAGCAGGCCGCCATCAGGAAGTCTGGGAATGGGGCTGCCAAGAAAACTCGGCAGCCAGCCGAGTGCCTTGACCCCTGTCGAGAAAACTCGGCAGCTGCCAGGTGTCGGGAAGCCGCGCGCGCCCATGTGCGCCCGTCGGGTGCCGCCGACGTGCACCCGACATCATGTTTTCAATCCGAACCTCGTTTTTTCCGTCGTTCATCCATATCGAGTCGTCGATGATGAGACATCGTTGACCGGGGTCCGTGGGCACGGTCAAAGTTAACCCTTTGACCAAAATTACCATTTTACCCCTAAACCTAAAATGCTCCGTTTGAGCTCGTTTTAACTCCGATCGAGCTCATTCTTTTTCCGTCGTGACCCAAATTTCATTTTCTATCTTTTCAGCCACTTGTACAAATCTGACCCTCTCGTTTCTTGGACTCCAATCTTTAGATCTCTCGATCCGTCGCGTATTTAATAATCATTTTTCCGTCGGAATCAGTTATCGTTTTAATAAAACTTATTAAGGACTTAAGAAATACTGTGACTTGTGTAGGCTATCTGGTGGAATGAGCACTTGGGTTATCAAACATTTAGACCTTGCTACTCACGTGGGAACCACCGAACGAGGTGGGGGTAATTTCTAACTCTTTACCTGTTTACTATTTTCCCTATTAAATGCATGATTGAGGAATACTAAATGTTGTGTTTATACTTGTTGTGCCATATTATTACTGTGAAAGGACCGAGGTCCACTCTGTTCGTCCTCTGCTATTTTCTACTACTCTGTTGAGATTTGGTGGTCCTCTTGAAATGCACCAACGGTATTGAGACCGTTTATAGGATAAGACGGGTGATACCCGCACCTACTCGTCCCTTGTCATTTCTAATATCTGCTATGCATTTTATGTGTTGTGACAACGTGACTTAAGATTATTTTACTAGTTTTTATATATCTGTTGAGAGTCACAAGAGGCGGATTTTATCCCCACGAGTGTATTCCACGCACTCACCCCTTAATCTATACTCGCAATACAGGAGATGAGGAGACCGAGGAACCCTAGAGGGAGAGAGATGGTGCTATATATGGGCTCTTTTGTTTAGAATGATGTAACACCAACATTTTCAAGCTATGTTTCAAACAATTTACGATTTGTAATATTTTGGGTACTTGTAAGGTTGTGAGATCCTGACATTTAGTTCCGCTGCGTATGATGTATTATATCGGTGGTGAGATCGATTGACTTCGGCAGAGGCCGATTGTTGTTATGAGAAGGTTTCTTATCGTTCCTTACCTCTTTCTTCTGTTGTCTCCTGCTTATTTCTTTCTGTGTGTGTTATGTGTCCCTTGCTTTTCTATCTTCATGCCCGAGTTAAACTCTGATTTTTATTAAAAGAAAACGGGGCGTGACAATTACTATCTGAAGAAGTATATGTGGAACAACCACCAAGTTTTGAAGAACAGACAGAAGACAAGGTATTCAGATTAGAGAAAGCTTTGTATGGATTAAAGCAAGCTCCTAGAGCTTGGTATGATACACAGTCCTTATATCTTTGGGAGAATGGATTTGAGAAAGAGACAATAGACAAGACTTTTTTCAGGATACAGAATGGAGACAGTATACTACGTGTTCAGATATATATGGATGACATCATCTTTGGATCCACAAATAAGGATCTATGTGATAAGTTCTCATCCCTCATGCAGAAGAAGTTTGAGATGAGCATGATGGGAAAACTAAGTTTCTTTCTTGGTTTACAAGTAAAACAACTTGAGAATGGGATTTTCATAAATCAAGCCAAGTATACCAAGGAGTTGATCAAGAAGTTTGGAATGGAAAGTGGATCATCAGTAAGCATACCAATGGTCACATCTATCAGTTTGGATAAGGATGAGAGTGGAAAGGATGTGGAGTGGAAAGGGTGATTGGATCCCTACTGTATCTCACAACAAGTAAGCCAGATATAATATTTGCAGTAGGAGTATGTGCAAGATTCCAAACCGCACCCAAGGAGTCACATCTTACAGCAGTGAAAAGGGTTATCAAGTACCTAAAGGGTACTCAAGATGTTGGCTTATGGTATCCGAATGAAGGAGGATTCAACCTCAAATGATACTCAGATTCTGACTTTGCAGGATGCAAGATTAACAGGAAGAGTACAAGTGGTACTTGTCAGTTTTTAGGACATAGACTGGTTTCTTGGTTTTGCAGGAAGCAGACATTCATAAGAAAACAGACATCTATTGCAACGTCAACCGCAAAAGCTGAATATGTAGCTGCAAGAAGCTGTTGTGCTCAGATTTTATGGATACAACAATAGTTACAGGATTATGGGATCATAGAGAAGGAGACTCCCATTCTGTATGACAACACAAGTGTTATTGCCATAACACACAATCCAGTCTTCCACTTAAGAACTAAGCATATTGATGTGAGACACCATTTCATCAGAGATCATGTAGAGAAGAAAGATAATGTGCTTGAGAAAGTGCATACTGACATGCAGCTAGCTGACATATTCACAAAACCTTTATGTGAATCAAGGTTTTCTATGCTAAGGAGTGAGCTTGGAATCATCAAGCTCTCATGAGTAAGAAAATATAAGTTCCTTAAGTGAGGGGGAACTTATGCAGGATTTTAATTTTTCATACATTCAGTATACTAGAATAAGCTACAACATTTTTCATATAATAGGATTCTCTAACAGTATTCAGTTTTAGGATGCAATAAGTAATAAACAGGTTACTGATACAGGCTTCTACAGGCAGGAAACAACATTTATTAGGAACAATATTTATGAAACCTGTAACCTCATATTAGAAACAGTAACCTCAACTCTAATCATTACAAGAGACAGTTTGGCAACCATATTAGAAACCGTCTTTTAAGAGAAGATAAAAAAGACGCGGTCAACTTCTGACACAACCGTCGTATATTTACGGATTTGCCCCTCTGTGTTTTTATCTCAGCCGTCAGATCTCGCACATTGCATACGTCATTTTAATCTGGACCATTGATATGTTTAGATCACTTATTCAAAACTGATCAACCTTTTTTCTTCCTCTCTACGCTTACACTGTTTCTACTTTCAAAATTTCCTAACTCTCTGCAAATCAAGTCTCTCTCTCTCTTTCTAAACTTTCAAACAATTTTCAGATCATCGATGGTTGCTACCAAGATTGCAAGGGAGACCAAAGTTTTGGAAGGAAGACTAGTCAACAACAGGTGCTACTTGGAGACAAGTCATCGTATGAGGACAAGGATCTCATCTCGCAGATCTAGGGACACATGTACAACAACAAGCTCAATGGGCTGTTCACCACAACCTATACAGAGTTCTCTGTCCTGTTTGTAGAGAAGTTCTATGCTTTTGCAGAACTTTCTGATGATGAGGAGTCCATCACCTTCAGGATGGATGAACATGACAAGAAGGTTTACACTCTGACTGCTGGAGACATTGCCAAGACCTTTAGCATTTCTGACCAAGGGATGGAATATTCTGACACTACAAGAAATTTGGCTTTTAACAACCCCCAAAGACAACCTTTTTCATGAAATTGGGTTGTTGTTTTGAAATTTACAACCCTTTTTCATAAAAGTGTTGTCTTTGTTCAAAAAATTCGCTCAAAGACAACGCTTTTTGTGGAAAAGACAACGTTTTTTTCATAGGGTTGTTAAATGGTGTCTTTTTTTAAAAATAGACAACGGTTTTGTGCAATGCTTTTTCAAAGGGTTGTCTTATGGCGTCTTTTTTTAAAAAAAGACAACACTTTTGTGCAACACTTTTCAAAGGGTTGTCTTATGGCGTCTTTTTTAAAAAAAGACAATGCTTTTGTGCAACGCTTTTTCAAAGGGTTGTCTTATGGCATCTTTTTTTTAAAAAGACAATGCTTTTGTGCAACGCTTTTATGCGTTATCTTTTCATAGTACTTTTTTGCGAATAGACAACCCATTGTGCAACGCTTTTTTTATGTGTTGTGTTAATTATAAATTAATTTTTTTTAATTAAATTAAATTTAATTAATTTATAATGTTATCTTATATTATTTGCATTAATATTATCTTATATGAACAAACTCATAATTTTAAAAAATAGTATTTTCATAAAATATATTAAAAATATGCACTAGTATATTTTATAATTGTCTTAAAATGAAATTAGATTAAACATTACTAAACATATTAATTAGTCATTAAGCTTCCAATTATATATATATAACCTTTTAAAATATATTAAAAATACAAATAATAAAAATTAACAAAATATATGTGATAATATTAATTATTTTTTAATTAAATTAAATTTCAAAAGTTTAATTATTAATTTTATGATTTTATCTTATATTATTTGCATTAATATTATCTTATATGAACAAACTCATAATTTTAAAAAATAGTATTTTCATAAAATATATTAAAAATATGCACTAGTATATTTTATAATTGTCTTAAAATGAAATTAGATTAAACATTACTAAACATATTAATTAGTCATTAATCTTCCAATTATATATATATAACTTTTAAAATATATTAAAAATATAAATAATAAAAATTAACAAAAAATATGTGATAATAGAAAATTGAAAAATATCAAAAATTAAAATAAAAGAAATGCATGTAGAATATTATAACATAAAGCACTAGTGGTTGGAGTACCACCATGGTACTCGGGTTCGAATCCCAGACAACGCGCATTATTTGCCATGTTGATGTGTCTACAATATGGCGATGTGGCATGATGACGTCAGCACTTTGTCGACGTGGCATGATGATGTGTCAACACTTTGATGACATGGTGTGATGACATGTCATCACTTGGATGATGTGGCATGATGACGACACTTTGGCGATGTGGTATAATGACATGTCAGCACTTTGATGATGTGGCATGGTGTTGTCATTTGGATGACGTGGCATGATGACATCAGCACTTTGGCGACGAGGTATAATGACGTGTCGACACTTTGATGACGTGTCAGCGTTATGATGACGTCAGCGTCCTATTTAATATTTAATTAAAAAAATATTTAAAAAAGACAACACTTTCGTGCAACGGTAGAAAAGCGTTATCTTATCTAGATAAGACAACGCTTTTCTACCATTGTCAAATGGTGAATTTTTTTTTGCAAGGCTGGATACGACAATGCTAAAAAAATGGAAACGACAACGGGTATTACCCATTGTTAAAAGCCAAATTTCTTATAGTGTGACCTGGAGGAGTATGGGTCAGAATATCTGGAGGAAAGCTGGAACCAGTTCAAATTGGTTTTTGTGAAGGAAGGTGTCACCGGTAACTTTAACAAGAAGAAACTCAAGCCAGAAAATGAGTTTCTTCATGACATCCTTATATACACTGTTAAGGGAAGATGCGGCAATTTCGACAAGTGCACTATCTTCAGGCTAAGGATGATGACTGCTATTGTTCGTGAAGAAGCAGTCAACTGGGCGCAAATCCTCTTCCAAAGGATTTGGGAAGAAGCCATCAAACCCACGATCAGAAGAGGGTTTCTTCAAGAAGATTGCCTTGGAAGGAGGGTACCTTACGCTCCTAGATAGTACCTGGGAGTGAAGAAAGGCATCTCCAAGGGTGAAAAGAAGGATAATAAGCCTAAAAAGAAACCTTCTGCCAAGTCACAGGTTGCTAACACCAATTCCGATGACTAGTGATGATGATGATAAGCCAGCGAGGAAGCCGGTGATGAAGAAAGCTCCCCTGAAGAAACTCAAGATGGTGAAGAAGACGTCTCTAATTGTGGGACATCTTCCTAGGAAAGTGAAGAAGGTTACTGTAATAGAATCATCTTCGGTTCTTGAGTTGCCCTTTGATGACTCTGATTCCACTGAAGCTGTTGAAAAAACCAACGTTGCGATCATTGTGGTTTCTGCGGATGATGAACTAGTTGCTAAGAAGGCTTTAAAAGCCCCTACAGATGAGAAACAGAAAGTGGAGCAGACAGCGGGACAGGTTGCTGCTCCAGAAGAACAGGTTCCTGATGAACCTGAGACGAAGGTTGTTGAACAAGTTACTGCTCCGAGTGAAGATGAACCTCAGGCTGTTAAGCCTGAACTACAGATGCTTGCCGGCATCTTGGAGAGAAAGAAGAAGAGGAAGAGGTTGGTAAAGGAAGCGCTAGCAAAGAAAGCTGAAGGCACCATCAAAAGGAGATGGTTGGGGCCGAAAAATGAGTAAAAAGAGATTGACACTCTTAACAGGGTGGAAAGCTCTATTGATTCAATAAATACAGAGGATGTAAAAAGGGCCGTAGAAGAATCTGCACACTCCATCTGGCGGAGATTTTCCACTGTATATGAGAGTTGGAGATAGAAAAGATTGGGCCTAGGAAGCGAATTGATGCAGTAGGAGGATTGATTGGAGTTGAGAATATTATCCTTATTTGGATAACCAACTTTGTGGAGGATTCTGATAGTCTCCCCAATGGACTCCTACCTTTCTTTAGTGAAAATTACATCGATCTTCATGCTGATGATATGATTTCTCTTATTCAAGAAAGACAGAAGAAACTAAGTGCCCACTGGATGGCCAAGGCAAAAAAGATGAGTGAGCAGTCAATGACGGTAGAGACAGATAACACATTGATGAGCCTCAGCACCGAGATTGTTAGGACCTCATCTAAATTGGAGCTGACGAGAGCTCAATTGGCTACTTCCTCTATTGAAGAAGCTAACAGAAGGATGCTGCAGATGGGAATGGAAGCAAACAAAGCTCAATTCTCTCAACCCCCAAGGATGCTGCAGCCAGGTGAAGAAAGTTCAAAAGCTGCGTAGACACATGACTCACCGAATTTTACAGGTATCGCAACTCTTTCCCCTATCATAAATCTTGATGCCATGGATTTTGATGTACAAATTCTTGACTACTCTGCTTCCCCCATTTTTCATGATGAACCTTTTGAAGGGGAACCAACACCTACCATCCATGGAGTTGATGAGCACATAGAGAAGGAGCACACCGATGAAGCATCCGAGAAGGAGGTTGCGGATGTGGGACTCCTTATACTGGTAGAAGTTGCAGTATAGAAAGCTGATGTAGTAAATTCAGCACAGGTTGCAGGTGAGAAACCTAATGGGACCCTGGAGCTTCTGCGTGCTGCTACTACAAAGCTTACAGAAGTAAGTCAGGATGTTTGTGTTATAGTTTGGCCAGTTACTGAAGCTGAGAAGGAAGTTGCTCCTGAAGTATACCAGAAACCTGTTATTGCTATTAAGCAGGTTACTGAGGTACTTGATGAAGCAACTGTTGAGCCTGTACAGGTTGCTGAGGGTAGTCAGGTTCTTGATGAGGAAAGGGTTGAGGTCGCTGAACCCGAAAAAGCTGTTGAGATAGCTTCTCCGACGAAGACCTCCAGTGCGGATGTTGTTGAGTCAGCTCCGGCGGTGAAGATAGAAGTAAAGAATGCTGAAGATGTAGTGTCTGCCAGAGGCAAGCAGATAGTTGTTGCTGCAGCTCCTGCGCCTGATGATGGTGATGACTCTTCTGATGGGGATGATGAGGAGGATTTTGTAGGGGGTTTCAATCTGAATGTTGACATAGATGCACTATTCAAGGATCCCCTTAAGGTTAAAGAATCCGGTGAAGTAAGATTGAAGAAGTTAAGATGGGATCTTGCTGAGGATAAGGCTAAACAGGTAGCAGAGAAGCAAGCAAGTCAGGCCCTGATTCCTTATACTCAACAGGAAACAGGACCAATGGTTAGGGTTAAGACCCTTACTGACTTGCAAGAGCAATCCCTTTAAGGAGTAATAGATGTTGTACATGGGTTGATGAGGGCCATTGAAACACATCAGATGAATCTGGCCAATAACACCATTATGAGAGACAGAGCACATTCATCAACTTTGGCAGAATTGAGAAGAGAATTGGAAGCTCCTCCTTCCACGATACAAAGCCGGATGAATGCTGAATTCTATGCCCAGTACCAGGATAGAAGGAGATTTGAGCGAGAACAACAAGCTATGTCTGATGCTCGAGATGTCACTTTAAAAGATATTAAAAGCTTAGTTGATGAGGTAAAGAGTAATCAGACTGCGCAGAACATGGTATTGGATAATATACAGGAAAACATCTCCACCCAAGACAGTGATGTGCGTAGTGTCAAGGATAGGATCTTGAATCTTGAACTCTTTATGGGTAAGATGAGAGCAATAATGATGAGGGCATTCCCTACGGAGGTCGTTGAAGTTACTCACCCCAATGCTGCTAAGGTTGATGATGTCAAAAAGAGGGAAGATAAGTAGCGAGTTGAGCCTAATGCTACAATGGTAGAAGCTATTACCAGGGAGATCGAAGAGGATGATGATGATGATGATGATGAAGATGAAGCTCCCTTGACCAAACTAAAACGCAAATGGTCAGAATCTGGACATGGTCAAGATGAGCCAAAAAGAAGAAAAAATGATGATGACGACAATGAAGGTGCTGGGGGTACTGCTTCTCATGCAGTAAGCAGCACTGCATTACAGCAAGCGAGTCAAGTTGCTGCTGCTCCGACAAAGCAAAGAACAAACAGACAACAATCTAGTCGAGGTAGAGGAAGAGGGAAACAGCAAGGACTGCAGCACCAGGATCCCAATGTTAAACCTTATATGGCGAATCCTGCAGGTCCAAGCCTAAGTGAAGAAAGGTGGAGACAGCTTAAGGAAGCTGATGAGGAGAGAATGAGGAAGCAAACCATTTGGATATCAAGGCTTGGGGTGGTTGGAGATGGAAGGTCAAGAGCTATTGAAAGAATTGATTCTTTTTACAGACCTTTCCAGATCAAGAAGTTCCTGACTTCAATAGAGACGATATTCCTGTAGAGGTTTTAGTTTTGCTAGATCAGAAACCTGAGAACATAAATTTCTACTAGGACTTGAAGATCTTTGACCAAGTATACTTGCCCAAAAACAGTAACCCAACATTTGAGGAAATTACCATGTTCAAACGATCAGAATACTTGAGGTATTTCCGAAATTTGTGCAAGTTCAATTATTTCAGAAACTTCCCATCTTATAAGCAGGCCTTGATAAAGTATGAAGAGCTGGCTAGAGAAGACAAGCTAGACAGGCAGCTAGAGCTGATTGAAAGATTTAAGAAAGGAGAACAAGTTTCTTACTGCCAGGATTATTGGTTAAAGTGGATTCAGATTCTTGAGATTGCAGAACAGATGGAGAAATCTTATCAGGAATCTATTCAGAACTGGTAGAGGGGGACTAAATATGAAGAGGTCGTCAGACAAAATCAGCAAGCAGCTTCGGGACATGACCTTGTGAAGAGGAAGTTGTTCGGAGACAAAAAAGATTGAGGAAGTGAGCTTACTGCATTCTCTTAGATAGATACTTGTGTAAGCTCTTCTTGTAAAGTTTATTTTTATATTCTTTCATTCCTTCATTTTATTTATGAAGCTGTAAGCATGTAATTTATTTGATGTAAAGCTTATATTGTACTATACTTGTACATATTACATGTATAAAAGTACATCTGTTTATTGCTGCTTATTATAGGTTTTGTCATCATCAAAAAGGGAAGAATATTGGGATATTTCTGACTAGGTTTTGATGAGATAATTTAATCTTCATAGGAATTTAGAGTACCCATTTTCCACATTTTATAAGTAGATTGTAGCATAATAAGTTTATCTTTCTAAGTTATAAATTTTAAAGATGTAAAAATTAAAAAGATATAGTATACTGATATAAGCAGGATTCTGGACTTAAAGAAGACTTGAAGACTGATTTTCAACAATAAAGGTCAGTAAGCTGAAGATAAAGTCAAGATCAGGAAGCTGAAGATGAAGTCAGGATTAGGAAGTTGAATCAGTAAGCAGCAAACAGATAGTTGTAAGGAAAACTGGAAGCTGACTGCAGGATTCTGGAACAAGAAGATGTTCATGATCAGGAAGCTAACTGCAGGTTTCAGTAATAGGAAGCTGTTCTGAAACAGGAAGCTGAAGCAGATCAGAAAGCTGGCGCAGAACAGTAAGGAGTTACTGCAACCTGAACAGAAAGCTGTGAGTTTATCTAACTTATTCATTGCAGTACGAGGAATATAATGAATGTTGTACAAGGTTTAGTTCCTATCAAAGCATCCCTTAGATAGAAGTTAGCACCCAGCTAATGAGGTGATGCCACCTGGACCATGGCTCTGCAAAAGCACTGTAGCCGAGAAGTGGCGCCATTAATGCGAATCAGAGAAGGACGAGCCATTCTTTCCAATTTTTCCAGATGCATTAATTATGAAGATACGCAAGATCATTTTGAATTTCTACAAGGACAATGCCTTCTCTTCAACGGGCATTTTCCAGCAGTATAAATAGAAGGTGTATGTGATTGGAGAGACTACTGAACTATCGATTTTCTAATATCCCTAAGCATTCTCTCTCTCAAGCTTTTCAAAGCAAGTTCAGTCACTCAACCTTCAGAAGCAGTCTATTCAAACAACGAGCTTTCAAGTTCAAGATTGTCTTCGTGTTTGCACCAATTGAAGAAACCTATATACTTTTAACTATTTATTGTGTGCTTTGTTGTTTTAGTTTTGGTGTCCTTAGTTGGCAGGATTAGATCCTTGCTAAGTGTTTTAGTCTTATGTAGACTATTTTCTCTGTGTGAGATATTGTACCTAGTGTGGGATTTGGCCTAGGAGTCCTTTGATTCTAGTAGGTGAACTTGTTAGGAAGAGGTTTGTAAAGCTGAGTCTTGTAAAGCAAACCGACTTAACAAAGTTCCTCCTCAGTGAAGGAGTAGAATGAACGTAGAAGGATTACACCACCTTCGAATGTATAAACTTTTGTGTGTTTACTTCTTTTGATTACTTGTTGCATTACATTGTTGTATATCTATCTTGTTGTATTTATCATAAGCATACTGCTAAAAAGTTTGTGTCAAAATCATACTTGTGAAAAGAAAACTAGTTTTCAAAGGAAACTCTATCTTTGTTTATTCCACTGCATACTGTGATAACCAAGTCAGTAACCTGTATCAGCATACTGCTAGGTTTCTGAATTGAGCCAGTTTACTGCATTCTCTCTAGAATTAGTAACATGTTTATAGAAAAGTTTTAAAACCCAAAATTTGATAGAGGTTCATTCACCCCCACCTCTGACCATGTAAAATTTGGTAGAGGTTCATTCACCCCCCACATAAAGGTATGACTATATTGATATAAAGATATGACTAATATCACATAAATGTACAAGTAATACCACAAAGGTATATATGTACAAATTATGCTGAAATTAGGGGTTTTAAAGTTAAAGTATTACATAAAAATATGATTTTATACATAAATGTAGGACTAATATTACATAAAGGTTGGGATAAATAAAATACGCGGATCCGGGTTGGATCCAAGCCGATCCGACCCGACCCAAATATTTGTTGTCACAAAATATGTTATCACAAATACTAATTTTTCTTGTAGTGATAATAGATTTAATAATGAAGAATAGATATCTTGTATATTAGATATATTTGATTTAGATTTATTAGATAGGTTTTGTAGGGTTCTGTTCCCAAATGGTAGGAAGGATTCGTCATTGAGAGACTTACTTTCTAACATTAATGATAATAACTTATGCGGAAAAAAATTATTGCAGAATAAAAATATGTCGTAAAGAAAGACAACAAAATTTGAAAGGATAAATTTTGTTTAATGAAAATTGCATACACAAGCCATAAGGGGTAAGTTTATACAAGTCTTAAGAAAATGATAAAAGGGCAAAAGTGTAAATATATATATATATATATATCTCATTAACGTTTATCGGGAGATGCAAATACACTCTTAATCTATTTTTGGAGCATAAACTCATATGTTAAAGTTTTGGAGCAAATATTCCCCTAATGTGTATATTATGATGCAACATTGTCAAAATTTGTGACACCCACATTTAGCATATAACAACACTTGTATAGATTTTTCATATTAAAAGACTTGTAGGTGAGTGTATGATTTTTTTAAACATAACATAAATAACTTTTCTAGCGCATGAAAACTCGTTAAGATATATATATAACGTGTTTCATAACATTTATCATAGTGTCAAACCACACTCACATGTATATTTATTTACATATTTATACACATCAAAGTACGATAATAAAACAAATATCAAGAAACATTGACAATATATTATTTAAAGAAAGTTAAGTCCATAACGTAGCCCAACAGGTCGTCATCCATATACAATATCTCTGAACTTGTAGGAGCTCAACAACATGATCAATAATCCATAAGCTTACACACACCAAGTTTCACCTACTCTGCATGAACTATATAAACTAAGTTCAGTAAGAAGAAATTATGCACATAACATGAATTATATGAAATGTTGTCAACGATTCATGCTTATGAATCAAAATTCTCGTGAACAAACACAATCCCTAATCATTTTTCTTCAAACCTCAACATAACAACATTCATCATATAGCCATATC
Organism: Scutellaria minor; assembly: GCA_954870855.1. NCBI lineage: Eukaryota > Viridiplantae > Streptophyta > Magnoliopsida > Lamiales > Lamiaceae > Scutellaria > Scutellaria minor. The sequence goes on from OX940729.1 coordinate 12,423,519, forward strand.
TATATCTCACATGCCACTGGCTGAACGAATCAAGTCATATTTATGTCTCACATGCTACCCACTAACACATTTATCATTAATAGTCATATCCATGTCTCACATGCCATCGGCTGAATGAATCAAATCATAATCATGTCTCATATGTCACCGGCTAAACATATAGTATTGGTAGTCATATTCATGTCTTACCTTTCCACTTCTCAACAACATTGCGCTTGCATTTTTCTTTTTGTTAACTACTATTATTGATGGTAGTTTTCCCACATTTTGTATATCTAACTTGTTGATGGATGTAACCATTTGACTCATTTGATTTCTTACCTGTTGAATGTTTGTTATTGTCTTCTGGATGCTTGCTCTTGTCTCATGTTAGAATTTTTATGTATTAATGCTAAGAATTTCAACTATTACTTCCAAAGACATACCTGCGTTTTAAAATAATGCAAGGGTTATTCTGTTGTGAGAATCCTTGATGACCTTCTTGATTTCTATAACCAAAATTGAGATTATCCCTCCATCCAGCTGGATTATAGCTATTAAAATATGGATCATGTCTCTGTTGTGGTTGGCTAGGAAATCCACCCATAGCATTAGTCTGTTACATAGAATCTTCTTGCAGGGTAGAAAATGCATCAATAAAATGTCCAAATACTTAACATATCCCACAAACATGAGGTACTTGTTGATAAGTGTCATTTTTTACATGTTTTTGTGTATACTAATGTATTCTTTTGAGTACATTTATGTAAATTTTCATAGTGTTTTATATGATTATCATGTATAAGTGCATTTGATGGTTTTTGTAGTTAATTTCATGATTTTAGTGGAAAAATGCAAGTTTCAACTCACGCGCGCAGCTGTGGGAGAAATGACATATTTCTTCATCTAGAAGTCTAAATTGAAAGCTTTTAAATTTTTTCGAAATATAAGGAAGAGAGATACAACTTTCATATTGATCGTTTTTCCCAATTCTCTCTTCACAAAAGCAGAATATTAAGAGAAGACGACAGTTGTGACATTCGATTTTTCATCCTGATAGAGCTCTAGTAGTTTGGTCATAACTTCCTCTAGAAAATTATTATCAAACTAAAATTTGTGGTATTGAAAAGCTAACTTCAAGATCTACAACTTTGTTGGTGCACACAAATTCTAACGTTGTTGGCGCGCATGGTCGTGCTACAGCGCACGATCGTACTAAAACATCCAGAAAACTTTTGTAGTGTGACACGGTCGACTGTGCTACATAGCAAGATCGTGTCCGAAGTCACCTTTCTCACCCAAAACATGTTTTTAGCGTATATTCAACTTCTACTTAACTTAGAAGACCTCGAAGATGTTATAAAAGTCCAAAATTGATGTAACTGCAAGAGAAACTTCATATACATACATATAGAGAGAGGAAAATCAATATTTTGAGAGTCATTTGGAGGAAGGGTCGAACGTGATAGATCATATTTGGAGGCGCTTTGGAGGAGATCAAGAACCGAAGGATTGGAGAAACGAGAGATCATATTTCCTATAGTTTTTTCTATCTCTTTCTTATAGTTAGATTGATGGCTTAGATTTGATGTTTTTCAATTTGTCTATAAATTATTTGATAATCATGTCTAGCTAATTTTCTAGGATCTCTAGGATTTGTTAGTAGTTTAATTTGAATCGTTATGGATCTTAGATTTTAATTTAAGTTCTTAATTTTTGAACCATATTTGAGTGTTTATGTTTTGATTACTTGTTTGATTGTCTAGCTAGTAATTGAGCATGTTTAAGTAATTAATCAAAATTTGATAGAAGAGATTTAACTATGGAAAAGTAAATACATGACATTTAAGTGGAATTAGATCGAGAGATTAATGTACTTATTTGATGAGAAATCAATCATACGTGCTTTTGGGAGTTAAATTACTTTATCGAATCAAGTAGAGATACCTTCGATAGCTTTTTAATCAACCGGTTAACTGACTTAAGTGAGCTATTAATTCGATATTTGTCATTGTTCATATATGGAAATAATTAATGAACTTGGTTGGTCAAAGTGATATTTTGATGATAATTAGATGAAAGCATATCTTACAATCTGTCTTCATTCTATTGATTTATCGTGTCCATTATTTGTTTTGTTTTATTTTAGTTAAACAAATCTAAATTTATCTTATTTGGTTGTCTAGATAAAATTAGGTGTTGAATTTGGATAATTAATCAGGTTCTAATTAAATAGTCTTTGTGGGATCGACCTTGTTTACCACTTTTACAATCTATACAGTATACTTGTGGTAGTTAAAAGAATTTATTGAAAATTTATGTTTGTCCTGCAACCAATTTTCCCATGAGTGTAGTCAAAGATTCAATTTTTCGATCAAGTCAAATACGTACCTCATTTGTAGTTCATTGGACGATATCATGTCTTGTCCCGAAATGTTATGCATTGTTGCCATGTTGGAAATGAGGGCTCTTGCTTCTTCATGTGTTTTATTTACTGAAACACCCAAGCATCAATCATATTCATATCAAAGATTGAGAAACCTTCATAGAAATATAGTACAATTAGTTGTTCGAGAATTTAATGTTGAGGACATGTGACAAATAATTGCTTGAATCTTTTCTAGTATTCATGCAACGACACTCCATTATTTGTCTGATAACACAAATATCATTTCGAATGATTGCGGCTTGTGAAGCTATGAAGAACTCTAGAAACTGTTTCCGCATGTCATTCCACATGGTTATAGAGACAGAGGGAAGCTAATATAGCCAATCATTTGTCTTGTCGGCTAAGGAGAATGGAAGGCACACAATTTCATTTGTTCTTCCTTAACTGTCTGTGGTCTCATAATTTTGCAAACCACAAAGAACTCCTTGAGATGTTTGTGTACATCCTTCCTATACCAGATTTTAATTCTAGTGTAGCATCAACAATAGGAAATTTGATGCATAATGGTTGTTGATTAATGTCAAGATTTGCCAATTCCCCCTTAGGGTATGTTTGGACTGGACTTGACCCATTCAGATTTTGGATGGATTTAGTGCAGTTCATGTTTGGACAAGGATCATCAAAATCCTATAACCTACCCTACTTTTCCTACTTTTTCTACAATTTTCAATAAAAACATCTACTTTTTCTACAATTCCCTATGTGAAAATGACATCTTAACTATAATTCTACTCAAAATTCAAACTCACAAAACATTCTCAAGACAAAATCAAGATTTGTAAAAGTCACCTTAAGTCCAATCCAAACATACCCTTAATATTCATGTTGGAACCGACGGATCGCCGGCCCTATGCAATCGGAATCGGGATCCAAAAGAAAATACGCAGCGGAAAAAAAAACATACCCTTGAAGACAAAAAGATCGAAGATATAGACCCCTCGATCTTCTGCTGTATTCCTAGCCCTTTCCTCGGACGTCGTGTGGGCGACGATCTTCCAAGGAGTCAGCGATCTCGTCCCTCTTCTCTCCTCACCAATCTGTATCTTAACGTTTGCGTGAGATTGAGAGTGTATCTTACGTGAGGGAGGCACTGAAATAAGGGTATATATAGGCTACAACAGGGACCTAGAGTAGGAATTAGGGTTGGGCCTCCTGATGGGCTTAAGCATCCTGTGTTCGGTCCGAACACCCAGCTTAAGTCCATCAATTATAACTCGGTCCACTAAGGAGTTATAATTGAACTACCGCCCCAATCCCATATTACAATATGGGCTCTTTCTTATTATGTGTACGTTTATTTCCCCGTGTTTAAGATATCGAATGTCCGTAAATTAAATAAGTTACTGACAACTTAATTAATTTACATCCAACTCCAAGAGTAGTACCACTCAACTTTATTATCATGTCGGATTAAATCCACCTGCAGGGTTTACATGATAATCCTTATGAGCTCCTCAAGGGGACATCATCATCCTAAATAATTAGGACACAAATTCCTTCTATAATCAACAACACACCATATAAACAATGTCATTTCCCAATTCACCGAGCCTATTGATTTATGAATAAATCTCACCCATTGGTAAATTAAAGAAACAAACACTGAGTACACGTGCCCGTTATTATATAGGGATTAAGAAGACGCACATCCATAATAACAGAGGTCTTGTTCTTTTATATAGTCAGTACAAATCAAACAACTGAAATGGCCCTGCTCAATACATACAAAATGTACTAGTGTAACTTTATAGTCAAGACAGACTAATGCCAAATTACACTACAATCGTTCCAATGGATTGTCCAAATCCATCTTGGTTGTGAGCTACTATTTATAATCACAAGGAACTGATAGCATGATCTTCTGTGTGGCACCACAAACCATGTTATCTACAATATAGATTAATCTGGACAATTGCATTAACATATATAGCAAATATAAAATGCAAGCATTTGATCAAAATGATTCTCATATCAAAAAGATGTTCATACAAAAGCTAGGCTTATAGTATACATCCTAACAATCTCCCACTTATACTAAAAGACTATGCTGCCATAAGCACCGTCATATATCTGATTCCCATCCCTTCAACATGCCCATCAAAAGCTTTCGCTGGAAGGGCCTTTGTGAAAGGATCTGCTAGGTTATCTGCTGATGCAATTTTGGCGACAACAACTTCTCCTCGTTTTACGATGTCTCGTATCAGGTGGTACTTGCGCTCAATGTGTTTGCTTACTTTATGGGCTCGTGGTTCCTTCGAGTTTGCCACTGCACCACTGTTATCACAATAAATTGTGATAGCTTTGGGCAAAAAAGGAATCACTTCTAAGTCCATCAAGAAGTTCCTAAGCCATACAGCTTCTTTGGCTGCCTCAGAGGCTGCCACATACTCAGCTTCCATGGTGGAGTCTGAAATGCATTTCTGCTTAACACTCCTCCATGCTATGGCTCCACCTCCTAAGGTAAACACATAACCCGAGGTAGATATATTGTTGTCCCTATCCGACTGGAAATCAAAATCCGTGTAACCCACAGGGAGCAAATCATTTGCCTGGTAAACCAGCATATAATTTCTAGTCCTTTTCAGGTACTTTAAAATATACTTTACCGCAGTCCAATATTCTTATCCTGGGTTACTTTGATATCTGCTAACCATGCCAATGGCAAAGCAAATATCCGATCTCTTACATAGCATTGCATACATTAGGCTTCCTACAGCCGAAGCATAAGGAACTGTCTTCATTTTCTCTATCTCCTTTGATGTCTTAGGACACATCTCTTTAGATAAAGGTACTCCATGTCGAAAAGGTAGAAAACCTTTCTTGGAGTTTTGCATGCTAAAATGAGTCAGGATAGTATCAATGTATGAAGCTTGAGATAAGCACAACATCCTTTTCTTGCGATCCCTTATAACTTTGATCCCAAGAATGTGTCCAACTTCTCCCAAGTCCTTCATATCAAACTGCTTGGACAGTCATACCTTTACGTCTGACAACACTTTGACATTGTTGCCAATGATCAAGATGTCATCTACGTATAGTACAAGAAATACCACCATATTTCCGTCACTCTTCTTGTATACACAAGACTCATCCGGACATTGAATGAATCCATAAGACTGGATTACCTCATCAAAACGGATGTTCCAAGATCTCGAAGCTTGTTTCAGTCCATAAATGGACCGATTAAGCTTACACACAAGATGCTCTTTGCAATGATCCTTCTGGTTGGTTCATGTAGATGTTTTCTTCAAGACTACCATTAAGGAAAGCTGTCTTGACATCCATTTGTCAAACCTCATAATTCATATGAGCAACAATAGATAAAAGAATCCGGATAGACTTAAGCATGGCTACCAGCGAAAAGGTTTCCACATAATCGATCCCTTCTTTCTGAGTATACCCTTTTGCAACAAGCCTCGCTTTAAAAGTTTCCACTTTCCCGTCTAATCCTTTTTTTCTTTTGTAGACCCACTTACATCCAATGACTTTTACACCATTTGGTGGTTCTACAAGCTCCCAGACTTGATTAGAATCCATAGATTCTATCTCAGAAGTCATAGCTTTTTGCCAATATACTGCATCTTTATCTTGGAGTGTTTCGTCATACGTCTAAGGATCAGATTCATGTTCACCAGACACTAAATCCGAAGACTCTCCTAAAAACATGAATCTATTAGGTTGTCTAACAACCCTCCCACTACGATGAGGCACTTGTGGTAATAGTGTATCATTAGTAACACACGGTGCGGACTCTTGTGGTATCTCATCTTGTACCGTAGGTACTAAGGTAGGAGTTTCCCCTCTGATTTCCTCTAGAACAATTTTACTCGTGGGCTTGTGGTTCATTACATAGTCCTCTTCTAAGAATCGGGCATTTGTGCTAACAATGACCTTCTGATCCTTAGGACTATAAAATAAACCACCTTTCGTTCCTCTAGGATAGCCCACAAACAGCCGAACATCTGTGCGAGATTCCAACTTATCAGCATCTCCCTTCAGCACATGTGTCGGACTACCCTAAATCCGAATGTGTTTCAGACTATGCTTACGCCCATTCCACAATTCTGTGGGAGTAGAGGGTACTGTCTTAGAAGGTACCAAGTTCAGAATTGTTAGGATGTATACTATAAGCCTAGATTTTTGTATGAACATCGTTTATGGAATGAGAATCACATTGGTCATATGTTTGCATTTTATATTTGTTATATATGTTTATGCAATGTCCAATTAATTTATATTATAGATAACTTGGTGTGTGGTGCCACACAGAAGATCATGTTATCAGTTTCTTATAAATTATAAATAGTAGCTCACAACCAAGATGGATTTGGACAAATCATCGGAATGGTTGTAGTGTAGTTTGGTATTAGTCTGTCTTGACTATAAAACTACACTAGTACACTTTGTGTGTATTGAGCAGGACCATTTGAGGTTGTTCGTTTTATACTGACTATATAATAGAACAAGACCTCTGTTATTATGGATGTACATCTTCTTAATCCCTATATAATAACGGGCACGTATGCTCAATGTTTATTTCTTTAATTTGCCAATGGGTGAGATTTATTCATAAATCAATAAACTCGGTGAGTTGGGAGATAGCATTGTTTATATGGTGTTCTGTTGATTATAGAAGGAATCCGTGTCCTAATTATTTAGGATGATAATGTCCCCTTGAGGAGCTCATAAGGATTATCATGTAAACCCTGCAGGTGGATTTAATCCGACATGATAATAAGGATGAGTGGTACTACTCTTGGAATTAGATGTAAATTATTTAAGTTGTCAGTAACTTATTTAATTTACGGACATTCGATATCTTAAACACGGGGAAATAAATGTACACATAATAAGGAGCCCATATTAAATATGGGATTGGGATGGTAGTTCAATAATAATTCTCTAGTGGACTGAATTATTATTGATGGGCTTCAGTTATGTGTTCGGGCCGAACGCAGGATACTAAAGCCCATCAGGAGGCCCAACCCAATTCCTCCTCTAGGTCCCTGGTGTAGCCTATATATAGCTCTTTTCATCAGCGCCTCTCATAAAAAAATAGAACACAGATCACAGAAAACACGTGATAAGTGAGAGAGAGCGGAACTGATTTTTCTCGAAGGATCGTTGGCCACGCAACGTTCGAGAAGGGCTCAGAGGAATACATCAGAAGATCAAGAGGTCTACAAGGGTATGATTTCTTTCCGCTGCGATTTATCTTTGGATCCCGATTCCGATAGCATAGGGCCGGCGATCCGTCGGTTCCAACAAGAATGTACGCTGTTGTTTCCAGGTCGATCCCCGTTTAGCAGGCAAACATTCAATCGAAGTGGCCATAATAGTTGGATTTATATTATTCCGTATTTATTGCCTTTCTATTTGTTTGTTGTTTTATCAAGCATGCTTTTGAATGTTATATGTTATTGCATGCTAAAATCCCTCATTTAAATAACTAAGTGGGAGAGGGATTTATTTTGAATAAATCCCATAGCCTCCATTACTGGTTTGTAAGTGATGCATTTAAACTTACACGTTGGCTTTGAGTGCCTTCTTCCACATCGGATGAGTTTGATTGCGGATCACTGGATCAAACTTCCTCTAAGGATAATTATAGAAAATTATTTAGGAGCGTATGATCTTCTCCATCTGAAGAGATACAATCCTAGATAATGGACTTAGTATTAAGAAATGGTACACACTTAGGTGCATATGATAGTATCCTTCCCATCGGAGTAAGTGCTGTTGTTTGCATGGCTGAAGCTAAACCAACTATTAATTTTATTTTGTTTGACAAGATAATGAAATTAATGGGTAAAACCTCCTCTTACAAATGTTTGAATTAGCATACGTCCACACTATCGTGGCATGCGAAGTTCACGGTGTTTTGAGGTGTTGGTGAATTTAATTATATTGTTTGAGGGAACAATATAGGCTTTAAATTCTATATGTTATGACCTGTGTATTTATTTATTTATTTATTTATATGATTCTCAGGATTTCATTATGTCTTTCAATCCACTTGCTGTTATACTCAAAGAAAACAAACTTACTGGTCCTAATTATATTGACTGGAAAAGAAACCTGGATATTGTCCTAACTGCTGAGGAGTACAAGTTTGTACTCCATGAGCACTGTCCTGACATGCCTGATGAAAACTCTACTGAAGAGGAGAAAGCGCATTATAGAAAGTGGGTTAAGGCAGATGAGATGGCGCGGTGTTACATTTTGGCTTCCATGTCAAATGTACTGCAACATCAGCATCAGGCCATGCCCACTGCCTATGATATAATGCACAATCTTAGAGAACTCTTCGGACACCAGAGTCGGGCTGCCAGACAGGAGGCAATGAGAAACTTAATGACGACCACCATGTCTGAAGGGACACCTGTGAGTGATCACGTCCTTAAGATGATGGCTCATTTGAATGAGATGGAAGTCCTTGGAGCTGAAATCGATGGGGAAACCCAGGTCGATATCGTGCTCCAAACACTGCCTAAGAGTTTTGAGCAGTTCCGCCTTAATTATAATATGAACAAAAGGATGTATTCCTTGGCGGAACTTCTGACAGAACTCAAATCGGCAGAAGGACTATTTCGTCAAAGTGCTCAAGCTTACGTTGCTGAAAATGTTTCTAATTCTAAGCCGAAAGGTGGAAAGAAGAAAAAGAAACAGAATCCTTCGGCAAACAAAGCGAATGGACCTCAAAAGGCTGGGCCACAAGGTGGCGTGAAAAAGCCGAAGGGCAAGTGCTTCTCATGCAAGCAGCCTGGACATTGGAAGGTAGATTGTCCCAAGAAAAAGGAGAACAAAGAAGGTAAATCTTACTCACTAATTACTGAAACATGTTTAGCGGTGTTATCTACCGGTACCTGGTGTGTAGATACGGGAGCCACTGATCATGTCTGCAATTCTTTGCAGGGGTTCCAGGAAACCAGGCGACTTAGTGAGGGCGAGATTACCATCTACATGGGCAACGCTACGAAAGTGGCGGCAGTTGCAGTGGGAGATGTTTATTTATCTTTTGATAGGAACAAGACTTTGGTTTTGAGGAATTGTCTTTACGTACCTTCTTTTAGAAAGAACTTGATTTCGGTTTCTAAGTTATTTTTGGATGGATATTCTGTTTCTTTTGATGACAAAGTGGTTGTCAAGAAAAATAGGGTTATTGTCTGTTCTGGTACGTTGGTTGGCAATTTATATACTCTTAATCCAATAACTCCTACGATGCAACAACTGGAAATTAATAATACATCTTCTAACTCAAATAAGAGAAAAGAACCTTCTAAAATGAACCAAACATATCTTTGGCATCTAAGACTAGGTCACATTAACTTGAGTAGGATTCAAAGGTTGATAGCCGATGGACCTTTGAGTTCATTGGAAGTGGAAAACTATCCGACCTGCGAGTCCTGCTTGGAAGGAAAAATGACCAAGAGGCCTTTTAAAGCCCGGGGGTATAGAGCCAAAGAAGTGTTGGAATTGGTTCATTCTGATTTGTGTGGTCCTATGACTATCCAGGCAAGAGGTGGTTTCGAATATTTTGTCTCATTTATAGACGATTTTTCGAGATATGGGTATATTTATTTGATGCGCCGCAAGTCTGAGTGCTTTGATAAATTCAAAGAGTACAAGGCTGATGTGGAGAAGCGTCATGGTAAATGTATCAAAACACTACGATCTGATCGTGGTGGCGAGTACCTCTTAGGAGAGTTTAGGAATTACTTATCAGAGGCTGGGATTCAATCCCAATTGTCTGCACCTGGTACACCCCAACAGAACGGTGTGGCAGAACGAAGGAATAGAACTCTCATGGAAATGGTTAGATCGATGATGAGTTATTCGGAATTACCGAATTCGTTTTGGGGATATGCCCTGGAAACGGCAGCGTATATTCTAAACTTGGTACCTTCTAAGACAGTACCCTCTACTCCCACAGAATTGTGGAATGGGCGTAAGCCTAGTCTTAAACACATTCGGATTTGGGGTAGTCCAGCACATGTGCTGAAGGGAGATGCTGATAAGTTGGAATCTCGTACGGATGTTCGGCTGTTTGTGGGCTATCCTAGAGGAACGAAAGGTGGTTTATTTTATAGTCCTAAGGATCAGAAGGTCATTGTTAGCACAAATGCCCGATTCTTAGAAGAGGACTATGTAATGAACCACAAGCCCACGAGTAAAATTGTTCTAGAGGAAATCAGAGGGGAAATCCCTACCTTAGTACCACTAGTACAAGATGAGATACCACAGGGGTCTGCACCATGTGTCACTAATGATACACAATTACCACAAGTGCCTCGTCGTAGTGGGAGGGTTGTTAGACAGCCTGATAGATTCATGTTTTTGGGAGAGTCTTCGGACTTGGTATCTGGTGAACATGAATCTGATCCTTGGACCTATGACGAAGCACTCCAAGATAAAGATGCAGAATCTTGGCAAAAAGCTATGAATTCTGAATTAGAATCTATGGATTCTAATCAAGTCTGGGAGCTAGTAGAACCACCAAATGGTGTAAAAGCCATTGGATGTAAGTGGGTCTACAAAAGGAAAAGAGGATCAGACGGGAAAGTAGAAACTTTCAAAGCAAGGCTTGTTGCGAAGGGGTACACTCAAAAAGAAGGAATCGATTATGAGGAAACCTTTTCGCCGGTAGCCATGCTTAAGTCTATCCGGATTCTTTTGTCTATTGCTGCTCATATGAATTATGAGGTTTGGCAAATGGATGTCAAGACTGCTTTCCTTAACGGTAGTCTTGAAGAAAACATCTATATGAAGCAACCAGAAGGGTTCGTTGCAAAGGGCAAAGAGCATCTTGTGTGTAAGCTTAATCGGTCCATTTATGGATTGAAACAAGCTTCGAGATCTTGGAACATCCGTTTTGATGAGGTAATCCAGTCTTATGGATTCATTCAATGTCCGGATGAGTCATGTGTATACAAGAAGAGTGATGGAAACGTGGTGGTATTTCTTGTACTATACGTAGATGACATCTTGCTCATTGGCAACAATGTCAAGGTGTTGTCAGACGTAAGGGTATGGCTGTCCAAGCAGTTTGATATGAAGGACTTGGGAGAAGTAGGACATATTCTTGGGATCAAAGTGATAAGAGATCGCAAGAAAAGAATGTTATGCTTATCTCAAGCTTCGTACATTGATACCATTCTAGCTCGTTTTAGCATGCAAAACTCCAAGAAAGGTTTTCTACCTTTTCGACATGGAGTACCTTTATCTAAGGAGATGTGTCCTAAGACACCAAAGGAGATAGAGGACATGAAGGCAGTTCCTTATGCTTCGGCCGTAGGAAGCCTAATGTATGCAATGCTATGTACGAGGCCAGATATCTGTTTTGCCGTGGGCATGGTTAGCAGATATCAAAGTAACCCAGGACAAGGACATTGGACTGCGGTAAAGCATATTTTAAAGTACCTGAAAAGGACTAGAAATTATATGCTGGTTTACCAAGCAGATGATGTGCTTCCTGTGGGTTACACAGATTCTGATTTCCAGTCGGATAGGGACAACAGTAAATCTACCTCGGGTTATGTGTTTACCTTAGGAGGTGGAGCCATTATATGGAGGAGTGTTAAGCAGAAATGCGTTTCAGACTCCACCATGGAAGCTGAGTATGTGGCAGCCTCTGAGGCAGCCAAAGAAGCTGTATGGCTCAGGAACTTCTTGATGGACTTAGAAGTGATTCCTGGTTTGCCCAAAGCTATCACAATTTATTGTGATAACAGTGGTGCAGTGGCAAACTCGAAGGAACCACGAGCCCATAAAGCAAGTAAACACATTGAGCGCAAGTACCACCTGATACGAGACATCGTAAAGCGAGGAGAAGTTGTTGTCGCCAAAATTGCATCAGCAGATAACCTAGCAGATCCTTTCACAAAGGCCCTCCCAGCGAAAGCTTTTGATGGGCATGTTGAAGGGATGGGAATTAGATGTGTGGCGGCGCTTATAGAAGCATAGTCTTTTAGTATAAGTGGGAGATTGTTAGGATGTATACTATAAGCCTAGATTTTTGTATGAACATCGTTTATGGAATGAGAATCACATTGGTCATATGTTTGCATTTTATATTTGTTATATATGTTTATGCAATGTCCAATTAATTTATATTATAGATAACTTGGTGTGTGGTGCCACACAGAAGATCATGTTATCAGTTTCTTATAAATTATAAATAGTAGCTCACAACCAAGATGGATTTGGACAAATCATCGGAATGGTTGTAGTGTAGTTTGGTATTAGTCTGTCTTGACTATAAAACTACACTAGTACACTTTGTGTGTATTGAGCAGGACCATTTGAGGTTGTTCGTTTTATACTGACTATATAATAGAACAAGACCTCTGTTATTATGGATGTACATCTTCTTAATCCCTATATAATAACGGGCACGTATGCTCAATGTTTATTTCTTTAATTTGCCAATGGGTGAGATTTATTCATAAATCAATAAACTCGGTGAGTTGGGAGATAGCATTGTTTATATGGTGTTCTGTTGATTATAGAAGGAATCCGTGTCCTAATTATTTAGGATGATAATGTCCCCTTGAGGAGCTCATAAGGATTATCATGTAAACCCTGCAGGTGGATTTAATCCGACATGATAATAAGGATGAGTGGTACTACTCTTGGAATTAGATGTAAATTATTTAAGTTGTCAGTAACTTATTTAATTTACGGACATTCGATATCTTAAACACGGGGAAATAAATGTACACATAATAAGGAGCCCATATTAAATATGGGATTGGGATGGTAGTTCAATAATAATTCTCTAGTGGACTGAATTATTATTGATGGGCTTCAGTTATGTGTTCGGGCCGAACGCAGGATACTAAAGCCCATCAGGAGGCCCAACCCAATTCCTCCTCTAGGTCCCTGGTGTAGCCTATATATAGCTCTTTTCATCAGCGCCTCTCATAAAAAAATAGAACACAGATCACAGAAAACACGTGATAAGTGAGAGAGAGCGGAACTGATTTTTCTCGAAGGATCGTTGGCCACGCAACGTTCGAGAAGGGCTCAGAGGAATACATCAGAAGATCAAGAGGTCTACAAGGGTATGATTTCTTTCCGCTGCGATTTATCTTTGGATCCCGATTCCGATAGCATAGGGCCGGCGATCCGTCGGTTCCAACAAGAATGTACGCTGTTGTTTCCAGGGCATATCCCCAAAATGAATTCGGTAATTCCGAGTAACTTATCATCGATCTAACCATTTCCATGAGAGTCCTATTCCTTCGTTCTGCCACACCATTTTGTTGGGATGTACCAGGTGCAAACAATTGGGATTGAATCCTAGCCTCTGATAAGTAGTTCCTAAACTCTCCTAAGAGGTACTCCCCACCACGATCAGATCATAGTGTTTTGATACATTTACCATGACGCTTCTCCACATCAGTCTTATACTCTTTGAATTTATCAAAGCACTCAGACTTGCGGCGCATCAAATAAATATACCCATATCTCGAATAATCGTCTATGAAAGAGACAAAATATTCGAAACCACCTCTTTCCTGGATAGTCATAGGACCGCACAAATCAGAATGAACCAATTCCAACACTTCTTTGGCTCTATACCCCTTGGCTTTAAAAGGCCTCTTGGTCATCTTTCCTTCCAAGCAAGATTCGCAGGTCGGATAGCTTTCCACTTCCAATGAACTCAAAGGTCCATCGGCTATCAACCTTTGAATCCTACTCAAGTTAATATGACCTAACCTTAGATGCCAAAGATATGTCTGGTTCATTTTCGAAGGTTTTTTTCTCTTATTAGAGTTAGAAGATGTATTATGAATTTCCATTTGTTGCATCGTAGGAGTTATTGGATTAAGAGTATATAAATTGTCAACCAATGTACCAAAACAGATAACAACTCTATTCTTCTTGACAACAACCTTGTCATCAAAATAAACAGAATATCCATCCAAAAACAATTTAGAAACTGAAATCAAGTTCTTTCTAAAAAAAGGTACGTAAAGACAATTCCTCAAAACCAAAGTCTTATTCCTATCAAAAGATAAATAAACATCTCCCACTGCAACAGCCGCCACTTTCGTAGCGTTGCCCATATAGATGGTAATCTCATCCTTACTTAGTCTCCTGGTTTTCTAGAACCCCTGTAATGAATTGCAGACATGATCAGTGGCTTCCGTATCTACACACCAGGTACCGGTAGATAGCACCGCTAAACATGTTTCAATAACTAGTAAATAAGATGTACCTCCATTGTTCTCCTTTTTACGGGGATAATCTACCTTCCAATGTCCAGGCTGCTTGCATGAGAAGCACTTGCCCTTTGGCTTTTTCACGCCACCTTGTGGCCCAACTTGCTTAGGTCCACCCGCTTTCTTTGCCGAACTAGCTTGTTTCTTCTTCTTTTTCACTTCATCTTTCGGCTTAGAAGAATAAGCATTTTTAGCAATGTAAGCCTGAGAAGTTTGACGGAGTATCCCTTCTGCCGCTGGAGTTCTGTCAGAAGTTCTGCCATCGAATACAACCTCTTGTTCATGTTGTAGTTTAGGCAGAACTGCTCAAAACTCTTAGGCAGCGTTTGGAGAATGATATCGACCTGGGTTTTCCCATCGATTTCAGCTCCAAGGACCTCCATCTCATTCAAATGAGCCATCATCTTGAGGACATGATCTCTTACGGGTGTCCCCTCAGGCATGGTGGTCGTCATCAAGTTTCTTATGGCCTCCTGTCTGGCAGCCCGACTCTGGTGTCCGAAGAGTTTCTTGAGATTGAGCATCATGTCATAGGCAGTGGTCATGGCCTTTTAAAACATAAGAATTTAAAACAATATTGTTTCCCTCAAACAATATAATTAAATTCACCAACACCTCAAAATACCGTGAATTTCGCATGCCACGATAGTGTGGATGTATGCTAATTCAAATATTTGTAAGAGGAGGTTTTACCCATTAATTTTGTTATTTTGTCAAACAAAATAAAATTAATAGTTGGTTCATCTTTAGCCATGCAAACAACAACACTTACTCCGATGGGGAGGATACTATCATATGCACCTAAGTGTATACCATTACTTAATACTAAGTCAATTACCTAGGATTGTATCTTTTCAGATGGAGAAGATCATACGCTCCTAAATAATTTTCTATAATTATCCATAAAGGAAGTTTGATCTAGTGATCCGCAATCAAACTCATCCGATGTGGAAGAAGGCACTCAAAGCCAACGTGTAAGTTTAAATGCATCACTTACAAACCAGTAATGGAGGCTATGGGACTTATTCAAAATAATCCCTCTCCCACTTAGTTATTTAACATGAGGGATTTTAACATGCATATCATATAAAACATATAAAGCATGCATATCATAACATCACATAAACAAGACAATAAATATGGAAAATGATAAATTCCAACTATTATGGCCTTGTCCAGACGGGGATCGACCTGTCCGGTCAGGTTGCGGGGTGTGGGACAGCACCCCGGAAGAGAAAAATCTCCTCGACAGATCTAGGGTTTGGCCGTACCTCCGAGCGTCAATCCTCAATCGAGTAGGAATCCTTGACCGATCAGATTACATCTATCAAAAAGATCAATTATATACAGATTCTAGATCGATCAACCCTATACAGATTCTAGATCGATCAAAACTATACAGATTCTAGATCGATCAAAATACATCAATCTTATACAAAATCGAAAACGAACAGGTTACATCCATCAATCCTATACAAGATCTAGATCGAACAGGAATCATAACCTATACGACAAACTGCCGTGTTCAATCTATTACAATCATGCACCAACCCAAAACAAAACAACCTCGACAGGTCCGAGGGTTTAAAACATACATCACATATATACAGGTCATAATAGTTGGATCGAGGAAACCTGCAACCACAGAGTTATCCTATCGCATGCACTACTACTATCCAGCCATATATATCACATATGAACGACAAGATCATAAAAGAATTAACCGATCCAATCGCACAAAACCGGAAAAACTCGGCTCTAATACCAATTATTGGAACCGACGGATCGTCGGCCCTATGCAATCGGAATCGGGATCCAAAAGAAAATACGCAGCACAAAAAAAAGACATACCCTTGAAGACAAAAAGATCAAAGATATAGACCCCTCGATCTTCTGCTGTATTCCTAGCCCTTTCCTTGGACGTCGTGTGGGCGACGATCTTCCAAGGAGTCAGTGATCTCGTCCCTCTTCTCTCCTCACCAATCTGTATTTTAACGTTTGCGTGAGATTGAAAGTGTATCTTACGTGAGGGAGGCGCTGAAATAAGGGTATATATAGGCTACAACAGGGACCTAGAGGAGGAATTAGGGTTGGGCCTCCTGATGGGCTTAAGCATCCTGTGTTCGGCCCGAACATCCAGCTTAAGTCCATCAATTATAACTCGGTCCACTAAGAAGTTATAATTGAACTACCGCCCCAATCCCATATTACAATATGAGCTTTTTCTTATTATGTGTATGTTTATTTCCCCATGTTTAAGATATCGAATGTCCGTAAATTAAATAAGTTACTGACAACTTAATTAATTTACATCCAACTCCAAGAGTAGTACCACTCAACTTTATTATCATGTCGGATTAAATCCACCTGCAGGGTTTACATGATAATCCTTATGAGCTCCTCAAGGGGACATCATCATCCTAAATAATTAGGACACAAATTCCTTCTATAATCAACAACACACCATATAAACAATGTCATTTCCCAATTCTCCGAGCCTTTTGATTTATGAATAAATCTCACCCATTGGCAAATTAAAGAAACAAACACTGAGTACACATGCTCGTTATTATATAGGGATTAAGAAGACGCACATCCATAATAACAGAGGTCTTGTTCTTTTATATAGTCAGTACAAATCGAACAACCTCAAATGGTCCTGCTCAATACATACAAAATGTACTAGTGTAACTTTATAGTCAAGACAGACTAATGCCAAATTACACTACAATCGTTCCAATGGATTGTCCAAATCCATCTTGGTTGTGAGCTACTATTTATAATCACAAGGAACTGATAGCATGATCTTCTATATGGCACCACACACCATGTTATCTACAATATAGATTAATCTGGACAATTGCATTAACATATATAGCAAATATAAAATGCAAGCATTTGACCAAAATGATTCTCATATCAAAAAGATGTTCATACAAAAGCTAGGCTTATAGTATACATCCTAACAGTTCATTGAACAACCATGTCTTATTGCTTTTTCTATTTATTTTAGTTTCAGAATCAGAATCACTAACATCAAAATTTTCACACTTCAAAGCTAAATTCAAACCCAATGATGAAGGAGAAAAAATCATTTTTTATAATTTTGTCTCTTTTCTTCATTTTCTAACTTCTTTCTTAATCTTTTGATTGTACACACGTTCATCTATAAGAGAATAATGAGACCTAAACTATGTACAAAGAAATAAAACTCATAAAAATTTAATTCAACATGCTCCGATAATGGTACATGCCAAAATTTTGTAGCAAACATTACTGTTATATTTAAACCCATTAAATATAAGCTGAACTGCCTCAGGTCTCAGTTTTTTGTTCTTTAGCAATATAGACAATAATATATAGGGCCACAAGTACTCCAATTCTAGGTTCAATGATTAGAGTCGATAAATTAAAATTCACTCCATGTAGACGTAGATACACATAAACATATCACATTAGAAGACACATCTAATGCTTCAACATTTTAATGCGCCTACCATTGAGATGTGAAAATAACATTAGTAGATTTCACAAAAGAGAATTAGCTTCGTACTATGAGATTTTGACATTACCTCAACAGTGGAGTAACATATTATTAGATGATCATTCCTGATGTCCTCTATTTTAATGTTGTACACAAAATATGAAAGCAGATATTTGATCAGCAAAGAATTTTAGGGGCTAAAAAGATGTTTGAATCAAGAACCTTTAAATCATCTAGGTGATACTGCCACTCCTCGTTCTAGTTCATCCCCACTTTTTAGGCATAGATAAAGTGTTTAAATAGGACGTAGAATTTGAAACTAAGAATAATAAATCCTTTTTTTGTATTAATACAATCAAACAAAATAAGAATTAAATACAAAAGGTAGAATCAAAAGTTGAAGACCTTGTAGATTCTGTGGGTGAAGACTTCCAGCAATCTAAGTTTTGCTTAACAGATCTAAGGAAACTATGTTAGTGAAAGAAGTGTTGGGAGATTTCAATGTAGGTTTTGATGAGACAATGTAACTTTGGATAAAAAGTTAGAGTACCCATTCTCCACATTTTATAAGTGGAACATAGACCTATAAGTATATCTTTATGAATATAATTTAAAAAGATAAAGAAAAATATTTGGAATAGAACATAAGGAACACTTCGTGTCCAAAGAAGAATCAAGCAATCAGAAGATCAGGAAGTTACATTGAAGACTGAATGATTGTCTGACAAAGAAAGTTAGTCGAGTCAGGATGCTGTCAATCAGATGTCAAGACAAGAAAGCTACTCTGGAACAGAAAGTTGTTTCACATCAAAAAGCTGGCATCTAAGATATACAAGCACTAAAGGACAAAACAGCAAGTTGACAACTCCCGCTCAGCTCATTTATCACTAGGAATGTATATTAAATACAGTACGAGGAAGGTTACTGATAAAGATCCGTTTGGGAAGAAGTAAGTGTCAGACCAATAAAAAGATACCACTTGGATGAGAGAGAAGAACTGCAACCAAGGAGTGGCGTCATTAATGTAAATCAGACTAGGACAAGACTTCTCCCCTCAACTGTTCAGTCGCATTAATTACAAAGATATGGAAGATCAAATTTGAAATGGAATAAGGACAATGCCTCTCTTTAACGGATATTTTCCAAAGATCTATAAATATAATGATGGAGTGACCATGAAGACAACTGAAGCTTTGAGCCATACATTGCAAAATCTCTCAAGTCTTTCATATTCAAACTTTTACTAAGCTCAATCACTCAACCTTTGAAGAAGCAGTCAATCTACCAAGCATTCAAGCTATCAAGTTCAAGACTGACTTCATCACCACAGTTGAAGAAACCTTTATATTTTAACCATTTGTGTTGTGTGCGCTAGGTTATTTTAGGTGTACTTAATTGAGAGGATAGTATCCTTGCTAAGTATGTAGTCTAGAAATAGGCTATTTGCCCTTTGTGGGATTGTATCCTTTGTGGGTTGTGGCCTTCGACTAGAATCTAGGATTCTAGTAGGCGTAGCTTGTTAGGAAGAGGTTTGTAAAACGAGGCTTGTAATTCAAACTGACCTAACGAAGATCCTCCTTGTGAAGGAGTAGAGTGGACATAGAAGGCTTACACCATCTTCGAACCACTATAAACCAAAAGTGTTTATTGCTTTGATTTACTTATTGTATTGTGCTTATCTTGTTATATCTTACTCA
The DNA here is from genome assembly GCA_954870855.1 of Scutellaria minor. Lineage (NCBI taxonomy): Eukaryota > Viridiplantae > Streptophyta > Magnoliopsida > Lamiales > Lamiaceae > Scutellaria > Scutellaria minor. The sequence goes on from OX940729.1 coordinate 12,443,355, forward strand.
CTGCACATCATAAGCATCCTACATAAAAAAAGTTTGAAAAGAGCATACTTGCAAAGAAAACTATTTTTCCAAAAGAAACTCTATCGTTGTTTTATCCGCTGCGTACTGAGAAAGCTGGTCAAAAATCTGAATCAGCATACTGTCAGGTTTTTGATCAAGTCAGGTTGTTGTTTCTTTTAAGAATCAGGAACCTGTATCTCTGATAGATTTTAAAAGATTGAAAAATCGATAGAGGTTCATTCACCCCCCCTCTGAACCTCTGACCACTTAGGACCATCAAGTGGTATCAGAGCAAGTTGGGTTAAACGCCAACTTGACTTGTAACCTACCCAGATCCACCCGTTTCTACATTGGAAAAACCTTTTTCTTTTTTGATTGACCAAAACTCATTTCTTAGCATAAGCATGGATATGACACATCATAAGCTTTCTATATTTTCTATAGATGAGTATGATGACTGGAGGATACGAATGCAAGCTCATCTTTCTACCATGCATGATAAAATGTGGTTTGTTTTAACCGAAGTACCACCAGTGATTTACAAAGTAAATCCTGCGTATGTGGAATAGCTTCGAGAATACAGACGTGGTGAAGCAGCAGCTGCTGCAACTGAAGAAATAGGTGGTAAAGTCGAAAGAGCAGCCATTATCGATGATGGTGCCGAGGCACCACCAGGTTTCAGCCAACAAGAAGCTGTCCCGAGACCCAGAAGAGGACCACCGCCACAAGAGTACATTATCAAGAAAAGATATGAGTATATTCCTAAAGAAAGAAAAAGGGTCAACCTCGACAATGTGACCAAGAATTCTTTATTCCTAACGCTGGACAAAGGAACGTTCAGCAAAGTCAAAGGATACTCAACAGCCAAAGAGATATGGGTGATGCTAGGTATGATATGTGAAGGCATCGAGCTTGCCAGAGACAACAGGATCTCCAAAGCCATCCAACTGTTTGAGCAATTCAATATGAAGTCTGGAGAAACTCTTTAATAACTCGATCAAAGATTCACAGCCATTGTAAGAGAGCTTGAATCTTTGGGAAGAGTCTATACCCTGAAAGAGAAAAACACGAAGGTGCTACGAGCCCTATCCTATGAGTGGCACAGCAAAGAAATCGCAATGAGAATGTCACTAAATCTCAATGCGATGAGTACTTTCAATCTTTTCTCCGACCTAAATCCTTCGAATATGACACTAAAAGAAGGAGAAAGGAGATGGAAGGAACGAATGCCAAAATAGTTGCACTCATTGCGAAGAACCAAGTTGCTGCCAGCACGAGCAACAACATGCTGAAAAGTAAGCAAGAGGAAGTGTCCACTGAGAATGCTGAAGCGGAAATGAGACTTCTACTGAAGAAGTTCAAAAATTTCATAAAAAACAACCTCAAAGAAAGCGACTTTAGAAGGAAGCCACAATCATCGCAAAAAAGTCCACATATCAAATCCCAACAGCAAGCTCACACAGGACCCACTGACCTGTGTTACAATTGCAGAAGAGCTGGTCACTTCATCAGAAACTGTCCATACCCTCAAGTACAAAAGTATACTGAGGAATAGAGGAAGCAGAAAAGTGATAGGAGGAGAAATGAAAAGCAAAAGCTTAGGGTACTTATCACTGAGAATGAAGCACTTAAGGCAGCAAACACCTCCAACACTATAGACAAGGATGATCTCTCATTAGAAAGCATCTACAGCTCCTCCTCTAATGAAGAAGCATTGATATGCCTAATGGCCAAGGACTGCGAGGACAACGAAGAAGATGAGGTGCAGTTGCCAGGTAGCAGTAGTGATGTATGGTACATTGATAGTGGCTGTTCCATACATATGACTGGCAACAAAGCTGGATTGAGAGACTTCCAACCATGTAAAGGCCCTCAAGTTGTGTTTGGCGACAACTCCAAAGGAAGTACTAAGGGCACAAGAAGCTTGATCAAAGGCAATGCAAGAATGAGCAATATTTCATATGTCAAAGGACGAAAGTATAACCTCCTGAGTATCAGTCAATTCTGTGACAAGGGATGTTCAGTAGAATTCAACCTCAAAAAATGTGTGATTAAGGATAGTAAGACAAATGAGGTTAAGCTTACTGGAACCAAGAGAGTCAACATCTACCTTGCTAATTGGAACTCAACAGTGCAACCAACCTGCCTCATAGCAAAGAGCACCCCAGAGCTAAGTTGGTTATAGCATAAGAGGATGAGTCACCTGAACTTCAAGACAATCAACAAGCTAGCAAGGAAGAACCTAGTGAGAGAGCTACCTGATGTTGCTTACAAGAAGGAAAGTGTTTGTGGATCCTGTCAGAAAGGGAAGCAAGTAAGAAGCTCATTCAAAGACAAAGTTCAAAGATCCTCAAATAGAATACTGGACCTTCTGCACATGGATCTTATTGGACCAGTGGAGCCTGTTAGTGTGAGTGGGAAGAAGTATTCCCTTGTAATAGTGGATAACTACTCAAGATTCACCTAGACCATCTTCCTGGCCAAGAAATCTGAAACCCAAGCCAGGCTTCCAGAATTTATGAAGAGAGTGCAGAATGAGAAGAGCTTATGTATCGTAAAGATAAGATCTGACAGAGGAACTGAGTTCACAAACAAGTTTATTGAGAAATATTGTTCAGAGAATGGGATCTGTCATGAATATTCTACAGCAAGAACTCCACAACAGAATTATGTTTGCAGAAAGAAGAAACAGGACTCTAAAGGAAACTGCAAGAACGATGATTGTTGATGGAATACCTAAGAGATTTTGGGCAGAAACAACCAGCACATCATGCTATACGCAGAACAGATACCTGATCAACAAGGACCATGACAAGACTCCCTACGAAGTTTGGTATAGAAAAGCATCTAACATTGCATAATTTCACATATTTGGATGTAGGTGCTACATTCTGAAAAATAGAAGTGAATACCTGAAGACCTTTGATGAAAAATCTGATGAAGAAGTATTTTTGGGATACTCCTCAATAAGCAAGGCTTTCAGGATCTTCAACAAAAGAAGCTTGGTTGTTGAAGAATCAGTTCATGTGGTGTTTGATGAACCACATTGTGATACTGCTGATCTGGAAAAGCTAAGAGAAGATGTATCCAGATTGCGATCAAAGATCAAACAATAAGATACATTGATGGAGTTCCAGTACCTACTGAAGATGTTACTGCAAGCGGTTCATAGCTTACTATACCAAGAAATGCAGTATCATAGGATGCTGATCAGCAAGCAGACAGGAACCAGCAGACAAACAATGATCAAAGATAAAATGTTGTTGAACGATAGACTACTGTTCAGCAACCATCATTCACATTTGAGACTGACAAAACATGGTTCAGGAATCATCCGAGAGAACTTGTGATTGGAGATATCAATGAAGGAGTTAAAACAAGAAGATCAAGACCTCAAGAGTCACTGTTCACATGCTTCATTTCACAAGTTGAACCCAAGAATATTGGAGAAGCTCTTGAGGACAGTAACTGGATTCAAGCCATGCAAGAGGAACTGAATGGATTGGTAAGGAACCAAGTATGGAAGTTGGTTCCAAGACCTGATCATCAAGGAGTTATTGGAACAAAGTGGGTGTTCAAGAACAAGCTAGATGAATCTGGAACAATAGTAAAAAAATCAAGGCAAGATTGGTAACAAATGGATACTGTCAGCAAGAAGGAATAGATTTTGATGAGACATTTGCTCCTATTGCAAGACTTGAAACAATAAGGATATTTCTTGCCTAAGGTGCTCACAATAACTTCAAAGTATATCAAATGGATGTGAAGAGTGCATTTCTGAATGGACTTCTAACAGAAGAAGTCTATGTAGAACAACCACCAAGTTTTGAAGAGCAAGCTAAAGATAAAGTCTTCAGACTAAAGAAAGCTTTGTACGGATTAAAGCAAACTCCCAGAGCTTGGTATGATACACTATCCCTATACCTCCTCGAGAATGGATTTCAGAAAGGGATAGTAAACAAAACTCTCTTCAGAATACTAGATGGTGACAGCATACTGCTCGTTCAGATCTATGTTGATGACATCATTTTTGGATCAACCAACAAAGATCTTTGTGCTATGTTCTCTTCACTCATGAAAAATAAGTTTGAAATGAGTATGATGGGAGAACTAAGCTTCTTTCTTGGTCTACAAGTGAAACAAGTTCAGAATGGAACATTCATCAATCAAGTCAAGTACACCAAGGAGATGATCAAGAAGTTTGGTATGGAAAATGGATCCTCAGTAAGCATACCTATGGCCACATCTATTAGCATGGATAAAGATGAAGATGGAAAATATGTGGCAGTTACCAAGTACAAAAGATTTATTGGATCCTTACTATATACCTAACAGCAAGCAGACCTGACATAGTATTTACAGTTGGAGTTTGTGCAAGATTTCAGACGGCCCCAAAAGAGTCACATCTTGCTGCAGTGAAAAAGATTATCAAATATCTAAAAGGCACTCAAGATGTTGGACTATGATATCCAAAGGAAGGAGGATTCAACTTAAAGGGCTATTCAGACTCTGATTTTGCAGGTTGCAAGATAGACAAAAAGAGTACAAGTGGAACCTGTCAGTTTCTTGGACAGAGACTTGTCTCTTGGCTTTGCAAGAAGCAAACATCTATTGCAACGTCAACCGCTGAAGCTGAGTATGTAGCTGCAGGAAGTTGTTGTGCACAGATCTTATGGATACAGCAACAACTAAAGGACTATGGCATAACAAAAAAAGAAACTCACATCCTATGTGACAACACCAGTGCAATTGTCATCACTCACAATCTTATTTTCCACTCAAGAACAAAGCATATTAATGTGCGACATCACTTCATCTGAGATCATGTGGAAAAGAAGGACATTACTCTAAAGAAGGTGCATACTGACTTGCAGTTGGTTGATATTTTCACAAAACCCCTGTGTGAATCAAGATTCTCTATGCTGAGAACGGAGCTTGGGATCATCAAGCTCTAATGACTAAGGAAATACAAGTTTCCTCAGTAAGGGGAAACCCACCCAAGGCTCTTTACTTACTCAATATCCCATATGTCAAAATCTTCAGGTTACTAAAACAGGATACTGATCCTCATATGAACAGGATCCTCGAACAATATATAGTTTCATATTTTGTCAAGGAATGACAGGTTACTGAAATAGGTTACTAGAAGAGGTTGCTGAAGAAAGCATTTATTGATCAACATTTATATATCTTACAACCTCGTATCGTCAACAGTAACCTTAAACAATGATCAAAAATGACAGTTTGGCAACTGCATTAAATGTAAAAATCGTTTTTTCAAAGGAAAGGGAAAAAAACGTGATTCTAATTCTGACAGAATCTCAGACGTTTTACAGATTTGCCCTTCTGCAATTCAAATCTCAACCGTTGATCAGAACCACCCCTTAAAATTCTCAATCTTAATCATTGAACGGTTTTGAATCAAGAGACGTATCAAAACCGCCAAAACCCTTGAATCACCATGTTGGGATATTTCAGTAGTTATACTGGTAAGATAAAACTAGTTTGTTTGTTAAAACAAATCAGTTTGCTGAGGGTTGTCAGTACCTAAGTTTCCATACTAATTGATATGATCTTAAGACAAAAAGATCATGTAATGGTTTTCCAAGAGTTAAGGAAAATCAACCTTAGAAGAATTAAGGAAACATCTTTTAAGGGTCAGCGAGCTGTAGGGAACAGCAAGCTGAAGGAAGTATCTGCATAAGAAGCAGATAGGATGTTGCAAGTAGAGAACAACAAGCTGTGGGAACAGCATGCTGGAAGATCAACAAAGAAAACAGAAAGCTATAAGCAGGAAGCTGTCAATGAAGAAAACAGAAAGCTATAAGCAAGAAGCTGTTAGCAGACTACAAAAGTCAGCAAGTTGGAAAGGAGAGCAAGCTGAAGACAGCAAGAAGCAGCATCAGGAAGATCATGCAATAAGAAGAAGAGTAAAGCTAGCTGACATCAAGCAGCCATTGCATGAACTTTAGCCATGGATCCATACCGACTTGACAGGTCAGCAGGAATGTCATAGAGGTCCAGGAGCAAATAGTAGGCACATTAAATGCACACGTCAGGAACAACTCAGAAGCATTTAATGCGTCCACAAAGAAGATCTTGGGAGATCAAAGCACAGATTCAAAACGAAGAAGTATCTCTCTTCAATGGATATCTTTCAACGGATATATTCTCAAGATCTATAAATAGAAGGTGTGGCTGACAGAAGAAATTACTGAACAGAGTCAAAGGGAAAATCAGACATATTCCAAAGCTTCTCAAGCTTATCCCTGTTCAAGCCACTCAACCTTCCAGGAGCAGTCAACAATAGTATTGAAGCCTTCAAAGATCAAGATTGCTCTGCACCAGTTGAAGAACCTTTTATTTTCTTAACCATTGTGTTGTGTGTGCTAGGTTGTTTATGGTGTAACTTAGTTGAGAGGATTAGATCCTTGCTAAGTGTGTAGTCTAGAAATAGGCTACTTGCCTTTTGTGGGATTGTGAACCCTTTGTGGGTTGTGGCCTTCGACTAGAGTCTGGGATTCTAGTAGGCGTAGTTTGTTAGGAAGAAGTTTGTAAAGTGAGGCTTGTAATTCGAACTGACCTAACAAAGTTCCTCCTTGTGTGAAGGGGTGGAGTGGATGTAGAAGGCTTACACCACCTTTGAACCACTATAAACCTTGTGTGTTTATATGCTTTGATTTACGTGTTTTATATCCTATGCATATCTATTATGTTGCATTCATCACAAGCATTCTGGAAAAGGTTTCTGCTAAAACCATATTTAAAAAGGAAAACGTGTTTGCCAATCAGAAACTCTATCAAGTTTATTCCACTGCGTTGCATTCTGATACAGGGTCAGTAACCTGATTGAGCCTAGGGCCAGGTTGCTGATTCGAGACAGGTTATTGTCTTCTCTGTTGAGACAGGAACCTGTTAGTCAGTAAGATTGTTTTTCAAGATTTTACAAAATCGATAGAGGTTCATTCACCCCCCCTTTGAACCTCTGACCACTTGGGACACTTGGGACCAACACACCCCACATTCACATCATTCTATCACACTATTCCTCAAACATTCTCTCTACAAACCACATATCTCACCCTCATTCTCAATCTATTCGAATCATCAATGGCTCAACCTAGAGAAACCAAAGTCATCAAATGGAGACTTGTGAATCCTCTCACACTATTTGGAGACGAATCCCCATATGAAGACAAGGAACTTCTAACCAAGGTATGGGATCACGTCACCAACAACAAACTTGATGGGCTTTTTACTACAACCTACACAGGGTACTCTGCCCTATCTGTTGAAAAATTATATGCCCTTGCAACAAGATCAGAAGATGAGAAGACCATCTCATTCAAAATGAATGAAAATGATGAGAAAAATCACACACTAACTGCTGAAGACATTGCACATGCCTTCGGAATCTCCAACTCAGGCATGACACTTTCTGACCTAGCCTCCTATGGGTCAGAATATCTGGAAGAAAGTTGGAACCAGTTTAAACTGGATTCTGTGAAGGAGGTCTCTACTGGCAATTTTGGAAAGAAGAAGCTGAAGCCAGCATATGAGCTTCTTCATGACTTACTTGTCCACACACTAGAGGGAAAGTGTGGAAGCTTTGACAAGTGCACAGCCATACGCTTCAAAATGATGATTGTTGTGGTTCATGAAGCAGAAGTCAATTGGGCAGGGATAGTTTTTCAGTGAATATGGGAGGAAACAACAAAAACTTCATCAGGAAGAGGGTTTGGAATTGTTCTCTCTTCAATCCTCTATTACAAAAACATTCATTTGGAGAGAAGTATTTCGTATGCACCAGGATGGTTTCTTGGTGTGAAGAAAGTTGGGGCTAAGAAAGTTGTTGCCTCGCCTGCAAAAAGGAAGCAAAAGGAGATTGCTCCTTCAAATAAGAAAAAATGAAAGGAGGTAGCTCCCATTTCGAAGAAAAAGAAATCGGTACCAACTCTAAGACTGCAGGATTCTGATCCTGAGGAAGAAATCCCCATCCCTGAGGAATATTTGGCCCTCATCTCTACTGACGACATTGTCATTGAGGAGGCCACAACCATTGTTGATGAACTTTTACTGACCCTGCAACCTGAGGATTCTGCCACTATGGATGTAGAACAAGATGCTGATCCATCACCTCAGGTCCCTGATAAGAGCAACGGTAGAAATACCTGCTGATCAGGAAGGCCAGGTTACTGTCCCAACAGTTACTCAGTGCTCAGATTCCAATGACATAGTAGACATCACTGCAGCAGATGTCCCTGCAACAAGTTCACGCAGAAGATTGGTCAGGACCTCAGATGGCGCAACTGTTTCTCAACTCTTAAGTAACAGATTGAAAGAACTTGACATTCTGAATAAAGTGAAGAATTCCATTGAATCAATCAGTGCTGATGATGCAGTAGAGATATTAGGAAAAACCCCGACTTCCATTTTCAAAAGAATTCTTCTTACATATAAACAATGGAGAGAAAAGAAGCTGAGCCCAACAAAGGAACTCGCTAAGTGGGAAGATTGGTTTGAAGTAGAAAATATCATCCTGCCTTGGATAAGGAACTTTGTGGACCAGGAAGATGATCGTTTGAGGCTCCTACCCTTCTTTAGGCTAGGATTCATGGTCAGACATACTAATGATTTCATCGATCTCATTGAGGAGAGACAGAATGAGTTACACACATTCCTGTCTTATAAGCAGAAATGAGTAGAAATTGTGAGGGAACAGTCAATGACAGCCGAGACAGACAACACACTGATGAGCCTTAGCACCGAGACTGTTAGGATCTCATCTGAAGTCGAGCTGGTGAGAGCTCAGTTAGCTACCTGTTCTGAAGAAGAAGCTAACAGAAGGATGCTGCAGCAAGGAATTGAAGTAAGTAGAGCTCAACAATTCCTACCCCCAAGAGCGATGCAGCACGGGGAATCCAGCTTTAGAGCTGTTGAAGGAACTGAATCCCCAATCTACACATGTATCACAAATCTTTTCCCGATCACTCACCTTGATATTGTGGATCCAGATGAACAGCTGTTGGATTGCTCTGCAACCCCATCCATTAATGATGACTCTGTTGAGAGAGTGGCAACACCTATCATCCAAGCAGTCTGTCAAACTGTTGAGACTAAGTTTATCGATGAAAAAGCACTGGAGGAAGCTGTAGAGACCGGACTCCTTGTGCTGGCTGCAGTAGCAACACAAATAGCTGAAGAAAACCCTTAGGCTGATATAGAAAGATATGAAGTAGTTGAGGGGGAAACTGCTGGAAGAAATAATAAAAAGAAGAGGGAAGTTGTGAAGGATGCTAGAGATGGAACAACAAATGAAGTGCCAGTTGCTGAAGGATCCACTGACATTGTACGTAATTTTGAAGTCAGTCAGGCTGCTGATGACGCAACTGAGGAGGTTCCTGAGGCGACTACAACTGCACCCATTCAAGCAGATGAAGTCGTTGAGGAAGCAATAGTTGGAGAGGTGACACCGGAAATTGTTGTTTCCCATGAAACAATCATTACTACTGAACAGGTTGAACAGGTTACTGAGGAAAGTCAGGCCCCCATCAATGAGCAGGTTGCTAATCCCGAGGTCACTGTTGAGACAGCATCTCAATCACAGACTCTTGGCACGGATACCGTTGAGACAGCTCCTGCTGAAGATATACAAAGGACAACTGTGAAGAATGCTGAGTTGTCTTCGAAAGGCAAGGAACCTGCTACAACTTCTGATCTACCATCAAGCAATGAAGGTAATGATTCATCCAGTTCCAGTATTGATGAATCAGACTCTCCTCTACTTAAGGAACCTGGAAAGATTCCACTTACTCAAGAGGAGTAATCAACCAGAGAATGTAAGAACTCTCATGTATAGGAATCCGAAATTCGAGGACATTCGCAACTTCAAAAGATCAACCTACATGAGATACTTCAGGGATCTATATAAGGCTGGTTACTTCAAAAATTGTCTCACATGCGTAAAGGCACTGAAGGAGTATCAATATCTGGCAAGAGAAGGAAAGTTGTCTTGGCAAGACATGCTGATAAAAAGGTCAAGGAAGAAAAATAACTTTTCTACTATGAAGACTTCTGGCTGAGATGGATTCAGATTCCTAAAATAGCCAAGCAGATGGAGAAGTCTTATCAGGATTCTATCTAGAACTAGTGCAGAAGGATGAAGTTTAAGGAAACGGCAAAACAACATCAGCGAAGAAGCTCAGAGAATGATCAAGTTCAAAAAGGTTATTTTGAGAGGGAAAAGAAGTTGAAGAAAGCAAGCTTACGAGTTCTATCAGTTCATCTTTGTAACAACATTTCTTGTAAAAGAATTTCTATATTCTATACTTTGGATTTTAATTTACAGTAAGCTAACTCTTCACTTTGTAAAGAGGATATTTTATGTACTTGTACTTTTTACTCGTATAAGTAGTCACCTGATCTTACTGCTTAGTTTTTTTTATAGGTTTTATCATATCATCAAAAAAGGGAAAATTGTTAGGAGATTTCAATGTAGGTTTTGATGAGACAATGTAACTTTGGATAAAAATTTAGAGTACCCATTCTCCACATTTTATAAGTGGGACTTAGACCTATAAGCATATCTTTATGAATATAATAGTAGGTCTTTAGAAAGATAAAGAAAAATGTTTAGAACAGAACTTCAAGGAACACTTCGTGTCCAAAGAAGAATCAAGCAATCAGAAGATCAGGAAGTTACATTGAAGACTGAATGATTGTCTGACAAAGGAAGCTAGTCAAGTCAGGATGCTGACAATCAGATGTCAAGACAAGAAAGCTACTCTAGAACAGAATATTGTTTCACATCAGAAAGTTAGCATCTAAGATATACAAGCACTGAAGGACAAAGCAGCAAGCTGACAACTCCCGCTCAGCTCATTTATCACAGTACAAGGAATGTATATTAAATACAGTACGAGGAAGGTTACTGATAAAGATCTGTTTGACTGAAGTAAGTGCTAGACCAATAAGAAGATGCCACCTGGATGAGAGAGAAGAACTGCAACCAAGGAGTAGCGTCATTAATGCAAATCAGATTAGGACAAGACTTCTTCCCTCAGTTGTTCAGTCGCATTAATAGTAAAGATATGGAAGATCAAATTTGAAATGGAACAAGGACAATGCCTCTCTTCAATGGGTATTTTCCAAAGATCTATAAATAGAAGGATGGAGTGACCATGAAGATAACTGAAGCTTTGAGCCATACATTGCAAAATCTCTCAAGTATTTCATATTCAAACTCTTACTAAGCTCAGTCACTAAACCTTCAAAGAAGCAGTCAATCTACCAAGCATTCAAGCTATCAAGTTCAAGACTGACTTCATCACCACAATTGAAGAAACCTTTATCGTTTAACCATTTGTGTTGTGTGCGTTAGGTTGTTTTAGGTGTACTTAGTTGAGAGGATAGTATCCTTGCTAAGTGTGTAGTCTAGAAATAGACTACTTGCCCTTTGTGGGATTGTACCCTTTGTGGGTTGTGGCCTTCGACTAGAATTTGGGATTCTAGTAGGCGTAGCTTGTTAGGAAGAGGTTTTGTTGGGTTCCAAGTGGTCAGAGGTTCAGAGGGGGAGGGTGAATGAACCTCTATCGATTTTTCAAACTTTACAAAAATATATAACTGAATAACAGGTTTCTGTCTCACATGGAGAACAGTATCTTGTCTCGAGTCAGCAATCTGGCCCTTGGCTGAATCAGGTTACTATCTCGATTTCAGAATGCAATGCAGTGAAATAAACTTGATAGAATTTCTGATGAAAACCAGTTTTCTTTTCCAAGTATGATTTTGCAACACGCCTTTTAACAGTATGCTTATAATAGATGCAACAGAATAGATATGCAAGTAAAGCAATACAGCAATTAAAATAAGCAGTAAACACGTATGGCTTATAGTGGTTCGAAGGTGGTGTAATCCTTCTATATCCACTCTACTCCTTCTTTGAGGAGGAACTTCGTTATGGTCAGTTTGCTTTACAAGACTCGTCTTTACAAACCTCTTCCAAAATAAGTTATACCTACAAGAATCCCAGATTTCTAGGTTTAAACACTCACACAAGGTATACACACTCCCACATAGGTGTTAGGATGTATACTATAAGCCTAGATTTTTGTATGAACATCGTTTATGGAATGAGAATCACATTGGTCATATGTTTGCATTTTATATTTGTTATATATGTTTATGCAATGTCCAATTAATTTATATTATAGATAACTTGGTGTGTGGTGCCACACAGAAGATCATGTTATCAGTTTCTTATAAATTATAAATAGTAGCTCACAACCAAGATGGATTTGGACAAATCATCGGAATGGTTGTAGTGTAGTTTGGTATTAGTCTGTCTTGACTATAAAACTACACTAGTACACTTTGTGTGTATTGAGCAGGACCATTTGAGGTTGTTCGTTTTATACTGACTATATAATAGAACAAGACCTCTGTTATTATGGATGTACATCTTCTTAATCCCTATATAATAACGGGCACGTATGCTCAATGTTTATTTCTTTAATTTGCCAATGGGTGAGATTTATTCATAAATCAATAAACTCGGTGAGTTGGGAGATAGCATTGTTTATATGGTGTTCTGTTGATTATAGAAGGAATCCGTGTCCTAATTATTTAGGATGATAATGTCCCCTTGAGGAGCTCATAAGGATTATCATGTAAACCCTGCAGGTGGATTTAATCCGACATGATAATAAGGATGAGTGGTACTACTCTTGGAATTAGATGTAAATTATTTAAGTTGTCAGTAACTTATTTAATTTACGGACATTCGATATCTTAAACACGGGGAAATAAATGTACACATAATAAGGAGCCCATATTAAATATGGGATTGGGATGGTAGTTCAATAATAATTCTCTAGTGGACTGAATTATTATTGATGGGCTTCAGTTATGTGTTCGGGCCGAACGCAGGATACTAAAGCCCATCAGGAGGCCCAACCCAATTCCTCCTCTAGGTCCCTGGTGTAGCCTATATATAGCTCTTTTCATCAGCGCCTCTCATAAAAAATAGAACACAGATCACAGAAAACACGTGATAAGTGAGAGAGAGCGGAACTGATTTTTCTCGAAGGATCGTTGGCCACGCAACGTTCGAGAAGGGCTCAGAGGAATACATCAGAAGATCAAGAGGTCTACAAGGGTATGATTTCTTTCCGCTGCGATTTATCTTTGGATCCCGATTCCGATAGCATAGGGCCGGCGATCCGTCGGTTCCAACAATTGGTATCAGAGCCACGGTTTCTGGTTCTATGTAATTGGATCGGTTATATATTACGATCTTATGCTTTTTCATACGTTTTATATTCAGATTGTATGATAGTAGGATTGCATAGGATAACTCGGTTTTGCAGGTTACCTATATATCCAACTATTATGGTCTGTATGTATGTTTAATGTATGATCTAAACCCTCGGACCTGTCGAGGTTTTTATTTTGGGTTGGTTGCATGATTGTAATAGTAAAAACACGGCGGTTTGTCGTGTTAGGTTTTACATATTCTTGATTTGTTCTCGATGTATTTTTGTTCGATCTCATATGGTGTATTCTGATCGTACTAGATTCTGTATAGGGTTTGGTAGATGTTCGAACTAGATTCTGTATAGGATTGGTAGATGTTCGAACTAGATTCTGTATAGGATTCCTGTTCGATCGAGACTTCTATTCGAACTAGGATTGGCGTTCGAAGGGGCTGTTCGATCAAGATTGCTAGGCGCTGGAACAGATTGCTCGATGGGGCTGATCGATCAGATCAGTAGATTGGCGCTGATTCTGTGCAACAACCTGCTGGATTTGCGCAACAATCGCTGGATTTGGCGCTGATTCTGTTCGCTGGATGTTGGTGCTGATTAGGGTTTTAAACCCTAATTTTTTCTAACGGGGCGCTGCCCCGCACCCCGCGACCTGACCGGGCAGGTCGATCCCCGCGACCTGACCGGGCAGGTCGATCCCCGTTTAGCAGGCAAACATTCAATCGAAGTGGCCATAATAGTTGGATTTATATTATTCCGTATTTATTGCCTTTCTATTTGTTTGTTGTTTTATCAAGCATGCTTTTGAATGTTATATGTTATTGCATGCTAAAATCCCTCATTTAAATAACTAAGTGGGAGAGGGATTTATTTTGAATAAATCCCATAGCCTCCATTACTGGTTTGTAAGTGATGCATTTAAACTTACACGTTGGCTTTGAGTGCCTTCTTCCACATCGGATGAGTTTGATTGCGGATCACTGGATCAAACTTCCTCTAAGGATAATTATAGAAAATTATTTAGGAGCGTATGATCTTCTCCATCTGAAGAGATACAATCCTAGATAATGGACTTAGTATTAAGAAATGGTACACACTTAGGTGCATATGATAGTATCCTTCCCATCGGAGTAAGTGCTGTTGTTTGCATGGCTGAAGCTAAACCAACTATTAATTTTATTTTGTTTGACAAGATAATGAAATTAATGGGTAAAACCTCCTCTTACAAATGTTTGAATTAGCATACGTCCACACTATCGTGGCATGCGAAGTTCACGGTGTTTTGAGGTGTTGGTGAATTTAATTATATTGTTTGAGGGAACAATATAGGCTTTAAATTCTATATGTTATGACCTGTGTATTTATTTATTTATTTATTTATATGATTCTCAGGATTTCATTATGTCTTTCAATCCACTTGCTGTTATACTCAAAGAAAACAAACTTACTGGTCCTAATTATATTGACTGGAAAAGAAACCTGGATATTGTCCTAACTGCTGAGGAGTACAAGTTTGTACTCCATGAGCACTGTCCTGACATGCCTGATGAAAACTCTACTGAAGAGGAGAAAGCGCATTATAGAAAGTGGGTTAAGGCAGATGAGATGGCGCGGTGTTACATTTTGGCTTCCATGTCAAATGTACTGCAACATCAGCATCAGGCCATGCCCACTGCCTATGATATAATGCACAATCTTAGAGAACTCTTCGGACACCAGAGTCGGGCTGCCAGACAGGAGGCAATGAGAAACTTAATGACGACCACCATGTCTGAAGGGACACCTGTGAGTGATCACGTCCTTAAGATGATGGCTCATTTGAATGAGATGGAAGTCCTTGGAGCTGAAATCGATGGGGAAACCCAGGTCGATATCGTGCTCCAAACACTGCCTAAGAGTTTTGAGCAGTTCCGCCTTAATTATAATATGAACAAAAGGATGTATTCCTTGGCGGAACTTCTGACAGAACTCAAATCGGCAGAAGGACTATTTCGTCAAAGTGCTCAAGCTTACGTTGCTGAAAATGTTTCTAATTCTAAGCCGAAAGGTGGAAAGAAGAAAAAGAAACAGAATCCTTCGGCAAACAAAGCGAATGGACCTCAAAAGGCTGGGCCACAAGGTGGCGTGAAAAAGCCGAAGGGCAAGTGCTTCTCATGCAAGCAGCCTGGACATTGGAAGGTAGATTGTCCCAAGAAAAAGGAGAACAAAGAAGGTAAATCTTACTCACTAATTACTGAAACATGTTTAGCGGTGTTATCTACCGGTACCTGGTGTGTAGATACGGGAGCCACTGATCATGTCTGCAATTCTTTGCAGGGGTTCCAGGAAACCAGGCGACTTAGTGAGGGCGAGATTACCATCTACATGGGCAACGCTACGAAAGTGGCGGCAGTTGCAGTGGGAGATGTTTATTTATCTTTTGATAGGAACAAGACTTTGGTTTTGAGGAATTGTCTTTACGTACCTTCTTTTAGAAAGAACTTGATTTCGGTTTCTAAGTTATTTTTGGATGGATATTCTGTTTCTTTTGATGACAAAGTGGTTGTCAAGAAAAATAGGGTTATTGTCTGTTCTGGTACGTTGGTTGGCAATTTATATACTCTTAATCCAATAACTCCTACGATGCAACAACTGGAAATTAATAATACATCTTCTAACTCAAATAAGAGAAAAGAACCTTCTAAAATGAACCAAACATATCTTTGGCATCTAAGACTAGGTCACATTAACTTGAGTAGGATTCAAAGGTTGATAGCCGATGGACCTTTGAGTTCATTGGAAGTGGAAAACTATCCGACCTGCGAGTCCTGCTTGGAAGGAAAAATGACCAAGAGGCCTTTTAAAGCCCGGGGGTATAGAGCCAAAGAAGTGTTGGAATTGGTTCATTCTGATTTGTGTGGTCCTATGACTATCCAGGCAAGAGGTGGTTTCGAATATTTTGTCTCATTTATAGACGATTTTTCGAGATATGGGTATATTTATTTGATGCGCCGCAAGTCTGAGTGCTTTGATAAATTCAAAGAGTACAAGGCTGATGTGGAGAAGCGTCATGGTAAATGTATCAAAACACTACGATCTGATCGTGGTGGCGAGTACCTCTTAGGAGAGTTTAGGAATTACTTATCAGAGGCTGGGATTCAATCCCAATTGTCTGCACCTGGTACACCCCAACAGAACGGTGTGGCAGAACGAAGGAATAGAACTCTCATGGAAATGGTTAGATCGATGATGAGTTATTCGGAATTACCGAATTCGTTTTGGGGATATGCCCTGGAAACGGCAGCGTATATTCTAAACTTGGTACCTTCTAAGACAGTACCCTCTACTCCCACAGAATTGTGGAATGGGCGTAAGCCTAGTCTTAAACACATTCGGATTTGGGGTAGTCCAGCACATGTGCTGAAGGGAGATGCTGATAAGTTGGAATCTCGTACGGATGTTCGGCTGTTTGTGGGCTATCCTAGAGGAACGAAAGGTGGTTTATTTTATAGTCCTAAGGATCAGAAGGTCATTGTTAGCACAAATGCCCGATTCTTAGAAGAGGACTATGTAATGAACCACAAGCCCACGAGTAAAATTGTTCTAGAGGAAATCAGAGGGGAAATCCCTACCTTAGTACCACTAGTACAAGATGAGATACCACAGGGGTCTGCACCATGTGTCACTAATGATACACAATTACCACAAGTGCCTCGTCGTAGTGGGAGGGTTGTTAGACAGCCTGATAGATTCATGTTTTTGGGAGAGTCTTCGGACTTGGTATCTGGTGAACATGAATCTGATCCTTGGACCTATGACGAAGCACTCCAAGATAAAGATGCAGAATCTTGGCAAAAAGCTATGAATTCTGAATTAGAATCTATGGATTCTAATCAAGTCTGGGAGCTAGTAGAACCACCAAATGGTGTAAAAGCCATTGGATGTAAGTGGGTCTACAAAAGGAAAAGAGGATCAGACGGGAAAGTAGAAACTTTCAAAGCAAGGCTTGTTGCGAAGGGGTACACTCAAAAAGAAGGAATCGATTATGAGGAAACCTTTTCGCCGGTAGCCATGCTTAAGTCTATCCGGATTCTTTTGTCTATTGCTGCTCATATGAATTATGAGGTTTGGCAAATGGATGTCAAGACTGCTTTCCTTAACGGTAGTCTTGAAGAAAACATCTATATGAAGCAACCAGAAGGGTTCGTTGCAAAGGGCAAAGAGCATCTTGTGTGTAAGCTTAATCGGTCCATTTATGGATTGAAACAAGCTTCGAGATCTTGGAACATCCGTTTTGATGAGGTAATCCAGTCTTATGGATTCATTCAATGTCCGGATGAGTCATGTGTATACAAGAAGAGTGATGGAAACGTGGTGGTATTTCTTGTACTATACGTAGATGACATCTTGCTCATTGGCAACAATGTCAAGGTGTTGTCAGACGTAAGGGTATGGCTGTCCAAGCAGTTTGATATGAAGGACTTGGGAGAAGTAGGACATATTCTTGGGATCAAAGTGATAAGAGATCGCAAGAAAAGAATGTTATGCTTATCTCAAGCTTCGTACATTGATACCATTCTAGCTCGTTTTAGCATGCAAAACTCCAAGAAAGGTTTTCTACCTTTTCGACATGGAGTACCTTTATCTAAGGAGATGTGTCCTAAGACACCAAAGGAGATAGAGGACATGAAGGCAGTTCCTTATGCTTCGGCCGTAGGAAGCCTAATGTATGCAATGCTATGTACGAGGCCAGATATCTGTTTTGCCGTGGGCATGGTTAGCAGATATCAAAGTAACCCAGGACAAGGACATTGGACTGCGGTAAAGCATATTTTAAAGTACCTGAAAAGGACTAGAAATTATATGCTGGTTTACCAAGCAGATGATGTGCTTCCTGTGGGTTACACAGATTCTGATTTCCAGTCGGATAGGGACAACAGTAAATCTACCTCGGGTTATGTGTTTACCTTAGGAGGTGGAGCCATTATATGGAGGAGTGTTAAGCAGAAATGCGTTTCAGACTCCACCATGGAAGCTGAGTATGTGGCAGCCTCTGAGGCAGCCAAAGAAGCTGTATGGCTCAGGAACTTCTTGATGGACTTAGAAGTGATTCCTGGTTTGCCCAAAGCTATCACAATTTATTGTGATAACAGTGGTGCAGTGGCAAACTCGAAGGAACCACGAGCCCATAAAGCAAGTAAACACATTGAGCGCAAGTACCACCTGATACGAGACATCGTAAAGCGAGGAGAAGTTGTTGTCGCCAAAATTGCATCAGCAGATAACCTAGCAGATCCTTTCACAAAGGCCCTCCCAGCGAAAGCTTTTGATGGGCATGTTGAAGGGATGGGAATTAGATGTGTGGCGGCGCTTATAGAAGCATAGTCTTTTAGTATAAGTGGGAGATTGTTAGGATGTATACTATAAGCCTAGATTTTTGTATGAACATCGTTTATGGAATGAGAATCACATTGGTCATATGTTTGCATTTTATATTTGTTATATATGTTTATGCAATGTCCAATTAATTTATATTATAGATAACTTGGTGTGTGGTGCCACACAGAAGATCATGTTATCAGTTTCTTATAAATTATAAATAGTAGCTCACAACCAAGATGGATTTGGACAAATCATCGGAATGGTTGTAGTGTAGTTTGGTATTAGTCTGTCTTGACTATAAAACTACACTAGTACACTTTGTGTGTATTGAGCAGGACCATTTGAGGTTGTTCGTTTTATACTGACTATATAATAGAACAAGACCTCTGTTATTATGGATGTACATCTTCTTAATCCCTATATAATAACGGGCACGTATGCTCAATGTTTATTTCTTTAATTTGCCAATGGGTGAGATTTATTCATAAATCAATAAACTCGGTGAGTTGGGAGATAGCATTGTTTATATGGTGTTCTGTTGATTATAGAAGGAATCCGTGTCCTAATTATTTAGGATGATAATGTCCCCTTGAGGAGCTCATAAGGATTATCATGTAAACCCTGCAGGTGGATTTAATCCGACATGATAATAAGGATGAGTGGTACTACTCTTGGAATTAGATGTAAATTATTTAAGTTGTCAGTAACTTATTTAATTTACGGACATTCGATATCTTAAACACGGGGAAATAAATGTACACATAATAAGGAGCCCATATTAAATATGGGATTGGGATGGTAGTTCAATAATAATTCTCTAGTGGACTGAATTATTATTGATGGGCTTCAGTTATGTGTTCGGGCCGAACGCAGGATACTAAAGCCCATCAGGAGGCCCAACCCAATTCCTCCTCTAGGTCCCTGGTGTAGCCTATATATAGCTCTTTTCATCAGCGCCTCTCATAAAAAATAGAACACAGATCACAGAAAACACGTGATAAGTGAGAGAGAGCGGAACTGATTTTTCTCGAAGGATCGTTGGCCACGCAACGTTCGAGAAGGGCTCAGAGGAATACATCAGAAGATCAAGAGGTCTACAAGGGTATGATTTCTTTCCGCTGCGATTTATCTTTGGATCCCGATTCCGATAGCATAGGGCCGGCGATCCGTCGGTTCCAACAATAGGGACACACTCTCATACAGGGAAAGATAGCCTACACAAGACTACCAAACTTAGCAAGGATATAATCCTATCAACTAAGTACACCAAATAAACAACCTAGCACACACAGCACAATGGTTAACAGAAAATGTTTCTTCAACTGGTGGGAAGCAGTCTTGATCTCTGTAAGCTCTAATGCTGTTGTAGACTGCTCCATGAAAGTTGAGTGGCTGAACATGTGAAAGCTTAGAGAAGCTTTGGAAGGTATATGATTTTCCTCTCGACTCTGTCCAGCAACTTTCTTCAATCAGCCACACCTTCTATTTATAGATCTTGAGAGATTTATCCATTAGGAAGTATCCGTTGAAGAGGGATCTTTCTCCCATTTGAGTTTAAGCTTTTATTTCCAAGATCTTCTCTGTGGTCGCATTAAATATATCTGAAATATTTTTGACATGTATATTTAATGCGCCTACTATTTGCTTTTTGGACCTTTCTGACATTCCTGCTGACCTGTCAGGTCGGTATGGTTCCAAGGTTGAAGTTCATGCAACGGCTACTTGGAGTTAGTTGGCTTTGCTTCTCTTTGCGTTGCATGCTCTTCCTGATACTGCCTGAGAGGAAGTAGTTCTTATCTCTTCAACAAATCTGTTGTTTTACTTCATATTCTTTCTGTAGATAGTGGGTCCTTCCTGCTTGCTGCTTAGGATGTGGTTCCATGCTGCTTTCTATTCCGTACCAGGATTCTATTTTAAATCAGCTTCCTGTTCTTGAAACCTGTTGTCTGCTTCCTGTCGTTGTATACTATTTTGCTGTTTTTCTTCCGTTGCTTGCTGTTTGCTGCTTCCTGATTGTAGCATCCAGTATTCTGTATCAGCTTCCAGCTTTTTGTTCTTAGAAGATTCTCATGTCTTCTAAAGATTGGTTCTTCTTTTGTGCAGGTTTCTGCCCGAAGTTTTTCTTCTTTCTGTTTCTCTTCCAACATGCTATCTACTTCTTGCAGTATTTTCTCTGCTTCCTTATGCAGATACTTCCTTTCAGCTTGTTGTTCCCTACAGCTTGCTGACCCTTAGAAGACTTATTTTTTTTTCTTCTAAGGTTGGTTTTCCTTATACCATGGAAAACCATTTCATGATCCTATTCATTGACAGATAAGCTTATGATCATATTAGTACGTGGAAGCTTCTTTTAGCAACTTTCATTATCTTATTATGCATCTTGTTTTGTTATGCATCCTGTTTGTCTCATCAAGATAACTACTGAAATATCCCAACAATTTCCCCCTTTATCTTGATGATGACAGAACATAATAAGATCAAGAGTCATTGTATAAGCATACTCTTTTATATGAAACTATAATGTGTGTACAAGTACAATCATGTTTTTAGTACAAAAGCAAGTAAGTTGTTCTTCTTCACCTAGCTATACTTCTTTCTTCAGTTTTATCAGTTGTTGTTTCCACGTTTTTCCACCAGGGAGATCTTCTTCTCCCTCACTACCATCTCTGATCTTTGCATGCCTTTTCAGCATGTTTTCATCAGCCTTCTTCATTCTTGAGATGGTAGGTTACTCCTGATCGCCATTATTACCTGTTTCCCCCTTGCTTTAAGGCTTCAGCACTGACTCTTGATCCTTGACTTGGAACTCTTCCCCCTTTCTGTTATCATCCTCCA
The DNA here is from genome assembly GCA_954870855.1 of Scutellaria minor. Taxonomy (NCBI): domain Eukaryota; kingdom Viridiplantae; phylum Streptophyta; class Magnoliopsida; order Lamiales; family Lamiaceae; genus Scutellaria; species Scutellaria minor. The sequence goes on from OX940729.1 coordinate 12,464,816, forward strand.
GCTTGCTGCTCAGGGGTGGAGTTACAACGCCAAGTATGACAGATCAGGGTTTTCTCTTGCCCATCAATTATTGCTCAAAACCGAAGAGCAGTAACATGTTCGTACTTCCCACTAAGCATCCTCCTTATTCTTACCCAAGGGAATAAGCTATTCAGCTTTGGCATGTGACAAGAGATCAGGAAACTGACCGGTGGATGGTCAGTTACCTGTGCAGTTTCGTCAATGTCCAGGCACATTCACCTTGGATCCTAGTTGACTGTTGGTCTGGTTTGTAATTTTGTCTTTTAGTTTGCCCAGACTCCAGCTTGAAGCTGCTTGACATTGGATCCTTGGATACCTTGTGAAGCACCTGCTGTTTTATTTATCTCCATGAATAGCAGCAGGTGTCTTCTCTATCCAAGGATTGGTCCTTGATGGCTTTCTTGGTCCCATATCTTCATCTGGGTTGAAAAAGCCGGACCTGTGTCATCTGAATGGAGGATGGATGTCTGCTCTTTAGCGTCCATCTCATAGAGGCCGTCTTCTTTTCTGAAGACCTTCTCTGTTTCTAGGCAAGCAGAGCATCTATACTTCATTCTTCTGAAGACCTTCTCTGCTTCTTGATCGTCTTCATCATCGTCTGCATCTCCATCTTCTTCTCCGCCTTCTTGGATCTCCATCTTCTTCTTTAAGATAGTCAAAGCGACTCACATGGGAATTTGTTGCTTGTTGAGAATTTTATAAGTGGTGAATGCTTCGAAGGATGATGAGGAGTCGAGTATATATATTGACGGATGAGTGGTTTCTTTGATCGACGGTTGGGAGATGAAACGCATGATTTGACGGTTAGTTCTAAAAAGGTGGAGATCTCCCTTTTGACTAGATCTTTTGAAAATTGCCTTTTAGTCTTCTGAAAAGGTAGATCTTATTTTTTTGTCGATTAGACAGTTAGCCACCTATCTAGATCTTCTTAGATACCCATCACTCTTACTGTTGATAGCTTGTTATTCCTTTCTGAGTATCCTATGATTTAACCTTTCTTTGAGAATCCCTTTTGTATCCTCTGTAGGAGCTGTCTTAACAGCATCCTTGCCCGAGGTCTTCGCTTGATATACTCTTATTGATGATACTTTCTTGTAGATATCACTTTGTTGATCAGAATTCCAGTTACGGTTGTGATACTGTTGTGATTTTCTTTTATCTGTAGTATCCTCCTTCTAGTTGATTTCTTGGTTTCTATCATGTCTTGATACCACTTGATGGTCCTGTTATATTCTTGCAGAAGCTTGTTAGATGATCCTCGCTGGTCCTGAGGCTGAATACTGTTAAGAGGAGTCTTGTTTTGATAAAAGACAGTATCCTGCTGCAGTAAGCTGAATTTTTTGAGAATATGGAGAATATAGCTTAAGTTTCTCTCTTACTTAAGGAATCTTTAAACCAAATACTGTTTAAGTAAATGTCATTCTCAAATGTAGAAAGATGTAGTATTTTATCTCAGTATGTTGTTTTTTTTTAAGTAAAAAAGAGAGAAGTACAAATTACAAAAATAAGTTCCCCCTTACTTAGGAAACTCATAAATCCCTACTCATTCGTCCAGGTTCCTGGACTGTCTGAATCTTGGATGTATATCTGGTTTGGATCAGTATGTATTCTTCTGGATTCCTTTATATATGCTTGGCTTGGGATTCTGTCTTGTCTCATCAGGTAGATGCCACTTTGTTGGATATCATTGGTTCTCCATGCTCCTTCTTCAGCAACCTTTCTAGTTGCTTCCTTAGTAACTTCAGCTACTATAAAAGGTGTAGCTTTAGTTACTTCAGCAACCTTCCTAGCTGCTTCCTTAGTAACTTCAACTACTATAAAAGGTGTAGCTTTAGTTACTTCAGCAACTTTCCTAGTTGTTTCCTTAGTAACTTCAGCTACTATAAAAGGTGTAGCTTTAGTTTCTTCAGCAACCTTCCTAGCCGCTTCCTTAGTAACTTCAGCTACTATAAAAGGTGTAGCTTTAGTTACTTCAGCAACCTTCCTAGTTGTTTCCTTAGTAACTTCAGCTACTACAAAAGGTGTAGCTTTAGTTACTTCAGCAACCTTCCTAGTTGTTTCCTTAGTAACTTCAGCTACTATAAAAGGTGTAGCTTTAGTTACTTCAGCAACCTTCCTAGCTGCTCTCTTAGTAACTTCAGCTACTATAAAAGGTGTAGCTTTAGTTACTTCAGCAACCTTCCTAGCTGCTTCCTTGTATGCCTTTGACAGTTTACTCATCTTTCCTTGACTTCTTGTTGATAAGATTTCATCATGGATTATCTAGCACATCAGGTTTTTGTTCCTTGCAAAAAAGAGTTATCATGAGTAAGAATGAGAAATTGATTTTAAACATCATGTATGTTAAATGAGATGATATAGATCAAATGAAAAGAGAAAAATGGTTTTTCCAACAGAAATGGGTGGATTTGGGTAGGTAGCCAGATAAGTTGGCTATTAACCCAACTTACTCTGATACCACTTGTTGGGTCCCAAGTGGTCAGAGGTTCAGAGTGGGAGAGTAAATGAACCTCTATCGATTTTTCAAACTTTATAAAAACATATAACTGAATAACAGGTTTCTGTCTCACTTGGAGAACAGTATCCTGTCTCGAGTCAGCAACCTGGCCCTTGGCTAAATCAGGTTACTGTCCCGATTTCAGAATGCAACGCAGCAGAATAAACTTGATAGAGTTTCTGATGAAAACCAGTTTTCTTTTCCAAGTATGATTTTGCAACACGCGTTTTAACAGTATGCTTATAATAGATGCAACAGAATAGATATGCAAGTAAGCAATACAGCGATTAAAATAAGCAGTAAACACATATGGCTTATAGTGGTTCGAATGTGGTGTAATCCTTCTATGTCCACTCTACTCCTTCACTGAGGAGGAACTTCGTTATGGTCAGTTTGCTTTACAAGACTCGTCTTTACAAACCTCTTCCAAAATAAGTTATACCTACAAGAATCCCAGATTTCTAGGTTTAAACACTCACACAGGGTATACACACTCCCACACAGGGAAAGATAGCCTACACAAGACTACCAAACTTAGCAAGGATATAATCCTATCAACTAAGTACACCAAATAAACAACCTAGCACACACAGCACAATGGTTAACAGAAAATGTTTCTTCAACTGGTGGGAAGCGGTCTTGATCTCTGTAAGCTCTAATGCTGTTGTAGACTGCTCCATGAAGGTTGAGTGGCTGAACATGTGAAAGCTTAGAGAAACTTTGGAAGGTATATGAGTTTCCTCTCGACTCTATCCAGCAACTTTCTTCAATCAGCCACACCTTCTATTTATAGATCTTGAGAGATTTATCCATTAGGAAGTATCCGTTGAAGAGGGATCCTTCTCCCATTTGAGTTTAAGCTTTTATCTCCAAGATCTTCTCTGTGGTCGCATTAAATATATCTGAAATATTTTTGACATGTATATTTAATGCGCCTACTATTTGCTTTTTGGACCTTTCTGACATTCCTGCTGACCTGTCAAGTCGGTATGGGTCCAAGGTTGAAGTTCATGCAACGGCTACTTGGAGTTAGTTGGCTTTGCTTCTCTTTGCGCTGCATGCTCTTCCTAATACTGCCTGAGAGGAAGTAGTTCTTATCTCTTCAACAAATCTGTTGTTTTACTTCCTATTCTTTCTGTAGATAGTGGGTCCTTCCTACTTGCTGCTCAGGATGTGGTTTCATGCTGCTTTCTATTCCGTACCAGGATTCTATTTTAGATCAACTTCCTATTCCTGAAACCTGTTGTCTACTTCCTGTCGCTGTATACTATTTTGCTGTTTTTCTTCTGTTGCATGCTGTTTGCTGCTTCCTGATTGTAGCATCCAGTATTCTGTATCAGCTTCCAGCTTTTTGTTCTTAGAAGATTCTCATGTCTTCTAAGATTGGTTCTTCTTTTGTGCAGGTTTCTGCCCGAAGTTTTTCTTCTTTCTGTTTCTCTTCCAGCATGATATCTACTTCTTGCAGTATTTTATCTACTTCCTTATGTAGATACTTCATTTCAGCTTGCTGTTCCCTACAGCTTGCTGTTCCCTACAGCTTGCTGACCCTTAGAAGACTTATTCTTTTTTCTTCTAAGGTTGGTTTTCCTTATACCTTGGAATATCATTTCATGATCCTATTCATTGACAGATAAGCTTATGATCATGTTAGTACGTGGAAGCTTCTTTTAGCAACTTTCATTATCTTATTATGCATCTTTTTTTGTTATGCATCTTGTTTGTCTCATCAAGATAACTACTGAAATATCCCAACAGGTTTGTAAAGTGAGGCTTGTAATTCAAACTGACCTAACGAAGTTCCTCTTTGTTGGGATATTTCAGTGGTTATCTTGATAAGACAAAACACTAACTCAAGAAGAAAAGAACAGTTTGCTTAAGGTATTGATACCTAGTTTCTACATCACATGATCAAGGAAAGATCATGTAATGGTTTTCCAAGATACAAGGAAAACCAACCTTAGAAGTAGTAAGAACATTTCTAAGGGGTAGCATGTTGTAGGAACAGCAAGCTAGTAGAAGTATCCTGAGCTGAAGAAGAGTCAGGATACTGGAAGAAGTATGCAGCAGGCTGTGAAGAAACCGGAGTCAGGAAGCTGCAGACAGTAAACTAGGTTGCTACTATGTAAGCTGGCCTAGGTTGCAGGAGCAGGTTGCTGAGCAGGAAGCTATTCTGGAAGGAGAATTCAAAAGGCTAGCTACTGCTGCAAGAACCCGATAAGAGCTACAAGAACTCGTGCTTACAGCAGAGGTTGTCGAAGATACAGGACTGACCGAGGAGACGGAGTCCTTGCTGAAGACCTCAGGTGAGGCTATTGTTCTGACAACACTCTCTGAGGATAAGAAGACCTCTGAAGGGGCGACTGTTGAGACAGTACCCTTAGAGGATGATCGAGGAGAAGCTAAGGTAACTACTGAACAGCTAGAGTACCTCATAAGGAGGTTGATGCTGCTGCTGCAAGCTCACAAGAACCTATCCAGGTTACAGCAGCGGAGGTTACTGAGGAAGCTAAGTCTGCAAGAAGCTGCTGCAAGAATTCATATTCAACAAGACTGCAAGAAGGCAGTTACAGCAAGCAGCAAAACATGAAGGAACGGCATGCAGCATCCCTGCAAGAAGAAGATACAGGAGTACTGCAAGAAAGGTTACAACAGTACTATATGAAGACACTACAAAAAGGTCTATGTTACAGCAGCACTGTAATGCACTAACAGCTGCAAGTAGACCTAGGATACAGCGCCCATAACAAGCAATCAACTGAAGAAGTATCCTGCAATCCGAGGAAGGATAAATGCAGTACGAGAGAGAGAACCGTTCAAGAGAAGACTGAAGTTGTAGACACGGGGCCAATGCGAAGACGCCACGTGGACTGACGTGCTGCAGAAAGCTGCGAGCCGCAATCACCGCATTAAAAGCTCCAGAAGAGTCAAGTCACATTAAATACAAACCATGTCATTGGTCAAGTAGCTCAGATGCATTTAATGTGACCTCAAAGGAGATCTTGGAGATCAAAGCTTGATTTTGAAGAAGCAGAAGTATCTCTCTTCAATGGATACTTCTCAACGGATAGAAACTCTCAAGATCTATAAATAGAAGATGTGGCTGACTGGAGAATGTGCTGAACAAAGACGAGTGGAAATTCACATATCATCCAAAGCTTTTAGCTTCCACTTGTTCAGCCACTCAACCTTCTAGGAGCAGTCAACAACAACAGATGAGCTTTCAGAGAACAAGACTGCTCCGCACCAGTTGAAGACTTTGTTTTTCTTTTTAACCTTGAAGCTGTGTGCGTAGGTTGTTTAGGTGTCAAACAGTTGATAGGAGAGATCCTTGCTGTTTGTATAGTTGTCTAGGTGCTAGGCAGCTTCCCTGTGTGGGAGTGTGGAACCCTGTGTGGGTTAGCCTTTAAAATTTGCAGTGCTGTGTGATCTCTGGATTCTAGTTGGCAGGCCTTTAGAGTTTGCAGTGTTGTGTGATCTCTGGACTCTAGTTGGCGTTTGCTTTGTAAGTTGATAGGTTGTAAGGAAGAGTCCTGTAATTCAATCTTGCTTAACAAAGTTCCTGCTTGAGGAAGCAGTAGAGTGGATGTAGAAGGCTTACACCACCTTCGAACCACTATAAGGAATAAGTGTTTTATTGTTTCACTCTTACACTTTATCTTGCATATCTTTATCAGTCATACGCATAAAACATCTTGAAAACGATCATGTTTAAACCAGCCAGCCTTGTGTCACAAAAGAAGTTTATTTTTCCGCTGTGATTAAAACTCAAGTTACAGCAAGCAGCACTGCTTTCCAGTGCTGTAAGTAGTAACTGACTGGTGCTGTAAGTTCTAGTAGCTTGCAGAATAGTTTATTTTGAAAAGATTTTCAAAATCGACCAAGGTTCATTCACCCCCCTCTGAACCTCGGACACCTCTTGGGACCCAAAACTCTTTGTGAAGGAGTAGAGTGGACATAGAAGGCTTACACCATCTTCGAACCACTATAAACCATAAGTGTTTATTGTTTTGATTTACTTATTGCATTGTGTTTATCTTGTTATATCTTACTCACTACACATCATAAGCATCCTACATAAAAGACGTTTGAAAAGAGCATACTTGCAAAGAAAACTGTTTTTCCAAAAGAAACCCTATTGTTGTTTTATCCGCTGCGTACTGAGAAAGTTGATCAGAAACCTAAATCAGCATACTGCCAGGTTTCTGATCAAGTCAGATTGTTGTTTCTTTTAAGAATCAGGAACCTGTATCTCTGATAGATTTTAAAAGATTGAAAAATCGATAGAGGTTCATTCATCCCCCCTCTAAACCTCTAACCACTTGGGTCCATCAAGGAGCACAAAAACAAATCAGTCCTAACTATAACAATGAATTATACTGACTTTTGAAATATGATATAGGATAAGCTTCTCCCATTTTATCTCTTCACTCATGTATAAGCAATATGTTGAAAAAACAATATTGTTTTGTTTTCTCCAATTACATTGAGGAATGAAAAAAAATGTGTTCTAATGAGGAAAGCATGTTAGATATGTCTGTCTGAATTTATATGTTGATAGTTTTAAGATAGGCTGCTAGCATGATTAGACCAATGCATGAAGAACCTTTGTACTATGTAATCATCACTATATAAAGTATGAAAAGTAAATACTGTAAATTCCACTCTAAACATTCGCAATGAATTGCATAATGTAAATGTTTTGTCATCATAAAAAATGGAGAAATTGTTAGGAAATTTATGTTTAGATTTTGATGAGATAAAACAATAATGTAATAGGAAATTAGAGTACCCCATTTTTCACACTGTTTAAGTGAAACTTAGAATAGTTTTGAGTCTAAAAGTCGAGTTGAAAAATTGAGGATTTTGGAATTCAGTGGCTAATGGATCAAGAAGGAAAATTTTATTCGCAATAGGAAAGACTGCTACCAAATGCAGCTGTGAAACACAGTATTCAAATACTGTAAGCAGAATGATGCAGCAATACAGAAAGCATAACGAATACAACAAACTGAACAGAAAGTTGCATTACTGTAGTGGTTACAGAAAGTAAGTACTGCACTCTAAAGTCAAAGAAAGATATAAAGAATTAATGGACCATCACACACAACAATGCAGTACAAGGAAGATCATTGTTTTCCGAGGAAATGTCCTTTCAAAACTAGCCAGTAGAGCCAAGATGTTCAATGCAGTATCGAGAACCAATAATCTGCCGACACGTGGACTGAGACTACAACAAACCTACAATCTAGTACAGCCACATCAAATAACATGGAGTGCAAGATAAGGAAAATTAAATACAACTCTTCAAAATCAATTAATGTGAACTCAAAGAACATTTGAAGAGAATTCAAATTCAAAGAAATATGTCTCTCTTCAACGGACATATTTCTTCACCTATAAATAGAGGAAGACTTGACTGAAGCAACTACTGAAAAACTAAACATTCACTCTCAAGCAAGAACTATCTCTCAAGTTCTCAACGCTCAAAGTTTTCAGTCACTCAACCTCTAAGAGAAGTAGTCAAGTCTTAGAAGCATTCGAGCTCAAGATTCATCAAGGTAGCTTCAAGCACCAGTTGAAGAAAACCAATATACTTTTAACTTTTATGTTGTGTGTTTAGGTTGTTTAAGTGGTGTCCTCAGTTAATAGGATTTAGTTCCTTGTTGAGTGCTTAGTCTTAGGAGTTCAAGGCTACAACTCTGTGTGAGTTTAGGATCTTGTGTGGGTCTGCCTGTTAGATTCGAGTAACTTGTGTGGAAGCTAAATTTTAGTAGGTGAAAACTTGTTAGGTTGGTAGATTGTAAGGTCGAGTGCTATAAAACAATCTTACTTAATGAAGTTCATCTTCAGAGAAGGAGTAGAGTGGACGTAGAAGGATTACACCACCTTCGAACCACTATAAGCCTTGTGTGTTTATCTCTCTATTTTTGCATCTTTGTGCTTATACCTTGCTGTATTCTACATCATTTCATACAAAATTCAAGTGTTGCTAAAATTCATATTTCAAAAAAGGTTTTCAAAAGAAACTTTATCAAAAGTTCAAAGTTTCCGCTGCAAAAGAACTTTAGTACAGCAAGTTGTGCTACATTCCAGCCCAGCAAGCAGTACTACATTCTATGATGTATTATGTTATAGTATACAATGCTGCAAGTTTGAAAGATTTTCAAAAATTGATAGAGGTTAATTCACCCCTCCTCCTAAACTTTTATGCCGACCAACAGTGTTAGGTTGTGGAAATTATGCTAGATTTTGGGAAGATCCTTGGACTAATGAGGATGTTTGTCTCAAAAATAAATTTCCTTCTTTTTATCTTTTGTCTTCTCATAAATTATGGTTAATTAGAGATATGGGTGTTGCATATAGAGAGTTGTGGTTGTGGACTTTCAGATGGAAAAACATTTTTAATGCTAATAATTTGTGTGAATTCTTGGAATTTTAGAAGTATTTATACAGGTTTAAAGTGTTGGTACAAAACTCGGATTCCTTTTGATTAAAGTGCTCTCCGGGCGGATCCTTCTCTACTCGGTCCATGTACGATACTCTGATGCTTGCTGATACGCATAATGAAACCTTTTTCCGAAGCTATCTAAAATATAATGGAAAGGAATTCCAAGAAAAGTGTCCGTATTCTCTTGGAAGCTTCTCCAAGATAGGATTCCTATAAGAGAAATTTTGGTAAAAAGAAACATTTGGCTTGGTAATCAGTCCATGGGCTGCGTATTCTATCCAAATGGTTATGAATCTGCTCAACATTTGATGGTTGAGTGTCAAGCTGCATCCCAGATTTGGTTCGCAGTGTGTGCATGATTGAAGTGCTCCTCAATCCCTCAAGTTGGTATGTGTAATCACTTTGCTTATTTCATATCTCAAGGTCATGGGAAGGTGACTAGGAAGGTTTTCAATTTGATTTGCAACTTGGAATATATGGAAGGTGAGAAACAATTTTATCTTCAAAGGTGTTGTTCCGGAAATAGTTAAGATTTTGGAAGGTGTTAATATTAGCTCTTGGAAATGGTTATGAGCGCAATTTCCTTGCGCATTTTGTTCTCCTTTAAACGATTGATACTCACATCCTTTAGATTGTCTTCCATCTAAGTTGTAATTAGTTTTGTTTGAATGTTTTTCTTTGATTTTCGTAAGAGTTGAGTACCCATTGTACTCAATATTTATTTAGTTTGCTTTGACCTTTCAAAAAATATGTTTTAAGTACTACTTATGCATAATTAGTTATTATTATTATTATTATTATTATATAAAAACTCAATTGTTCGTATGAAACTGGGATCTATGCACTGTGGTCGACCAGACCCGAAATATGTTCTAACACGCTCCCATGCATCTTGTATTTCGCACCCAGCCGCACTTGCGTGTTATACCTTTTAGTTATATTAGTCATACATTTTAGTTATTTTAGTTGTACCTTAACATTATTTCTACACAGACATAATATTTTCACACAAAAACTCATGTAAGACAGTCTTACAGATAGTTACCGTGAGACAAAGCCCTATCACCCACAAAAAACATGTGAATTATAGGGTTTGGATTATGTTGGGTCCCAAGTGGTCAGAGGTTCAAAGGGGGGTGAATGAACCTCTATCGATTTTTCAAACTTTTCAAAAACTTATAAATGAATAACAGGTTTCTGTCTCACTTGGAGAACAGTATCCTGTCTCGAGTCAGCAATCTGGCCCTTGGCTGAATCAGGTTACTGTCCCGGTTTCAGAATGCAATGCAGCGAAATAAACTTGATAGAATTTCTGATGAAAACCAGTTTTCTTTTTCAAGTATGATTTTGTAACACGTGTTTTAACAGTATGCTTATAATAGATGCAACAGAATAGATATGCAAGTAAGCAATACAGCAATTAAAATAAGCAGTAAACACGTATGGCTTATAGTGGTTCGAAGGTGGTGTAATCCTTCTACGTCCACTCTACTCCTTCTTTAAGGAGGAAATTCGTTATGGTCAATTTGATTTACAAGACTCGTATGTACAAACCTCTTCCAGAACAAGTTATACCTACAAGAATCCCAGATTCCTAGGTCTAAACTCACACAGGGTATACACACTCCCACACAGGGACACACTCCCACACTGGGAAAGATAGTCTACACAAGACTAATCAAACTTAGCAAGGATATAATCCTATCAACTAAGTACACCAAATAAAACAACCTAGCACACACAGCACAATGGTTAAAAGAAAATGTTTCTTCAACTGGTGGGAAGCAGTCTTGATCTCTGAAAGCTCTATTGCTATTGTAGACTGCTCCAAGAAGGTTGAGTGGCTGAACATGTGAAAGCTTTGAGAAGCTTTGGAAAGTATATGAGTTTCCTCTTGACTCTGTCCAGCATTTTTCTTCAATCAGCCACACCTTCTATTTATAGATCTTGCGAGTTTTAACCGTTGAGAAGTATCCGTTGAAGAGGGATCCTTCTCCCATTTGAGTTTAAGCTTTTATCTCCAAGATCTTCTCTGTGGTCGCATTAAATGCATTTGAGTTGTTCCTGACATGAGCATTTAATGCGCCCACTATTTGCTTTTGGACCTTTCTGACATTCCTGCTGACCTATCAAATCGGTATGGGTCCAAGGTTGAAGTTCATGCAACGGCTACTTGGAGTCAATTAGCTTTGCTTCTCTTTGCGCTGCATGCTCTTCCTGATACTGCCTGAGAGGGAGTAGTTCTTATCTTTTCAACAAGTCTGTTGGCTACTTCCTGCTCTTTCTGTAGATAGTGGGTCCTTCCTACTTGCTGCTCAGGATGTGGTTCCATGCTGCTTCCTATTCCGTACCAAGATTCTATTTCAGATCAACTTCCTGTTCCTGAAACCTGTAGTCAGCTTCCTGTCGCTGTATATTGTTTTGCTGCTTTGCTCTTTCAGCTTTCTTCCGTTGCTTGTTGTTTGTTGCTTCCTGATTGCAGCATCCAGTATTCTGTATCAGCTTCCAGCTTCCTGTTCTTAGAAGATTCTCATATCTTCTAAGATTGGTTCTTCTTTTGTGCAGGTTTCTGCCTGAAGCTTTTCTGTTTTCTGTTTCTCTTCCAGCATGCTATCTACTTCTTACAGTATCTTATCTGCTTTCTTATGCAGATACTTCCTTTCAGCTTGTTGTTCCCTACAGCTTACTGACCTTTAGAAGACTTATTCATGTTTCTTCTAAAGTTGGTTTTCCTTATACCTTGGAAAACCATTTCATGATCCTATTTATTGATAGATAAGCTTATGATCATGTAATATGTGGAAGCTTCTTTTAGCAACTTTCATTATCTTATTATGCATCCTGTTTGTCTCATCAAGATAACTATTGAAATATCCTAACAGATTATTGGTTGACTCGTCTCACGCAATGCAATTAAATTTCGTAAGATTGTCTCACAAGAGACTCACTCATACTTTTATACATTTTTTGTTATGTTAGTCATATTTTTAGTTATGTTAGTTATATCTTTATAAATTATATAAATGTATGTCTATGTTGTTATAAAGGTATAAGTAATATCACATAAATGTATATATGTACAAATTGTATCAAAATTGGTTTTTTTAAGTTAAAGTATTACATAAATGTTAAGATATTTGTATGTAAAGGTCTAACTAATATAACATAAAGATCATACTAATATAATATAAAGGTCAACACATGAAACAAAAAAAACAAAAAAAAAGAGGCACGGATCCAGCATTTAACCAACAGGGTAACCAGATGCTTTGACCTGCATTGAATTTCGGGCCGCTTGTTGAAGATAAAAGTACATCGAACTCATATGAAGTTTTACCATGAGCCAATTGGATCCATTGAGTATGTAGCGCCTAGGACAAAACGACGCATAATTGGTTAATTAAATAATTAAACCCTTAATTGTTTGATTTAATTATGTGCGTTTCAGAAAAACGATAAAATGCATGATTAATTAATTGATTGTATAATTAAATCGAGAAGCATAGGTTAAAATTAAATTACGATATCGTAAAATGAAATCCAAAGGTATCGTAGTCGAAAATCGCAAGTTAAAAGGTTAAAGGACGACTCGTTAAGTGTTTGTGGCCGAAAACACGAAGAATACAAAGGAATGAAAAAGAGATATTTTCAATCATAAAGTAAAAAGATAAGATATTTTGTAAAAAGGTGAGATATTTTGTAAAAAGAAAGATATTTTGAAAAAGTAAAGATATTTTTGAAAAAGTGTATATATAATACGAAACGAATCGTAAAAAGTAATAATTCGAACGAAAAGTCAAAAAGTAAGATATCTCTTCTCTCTTCTGATTTTTCCGGCCGACGGCCATCGCCCCGCCGCCGGCGCCAGAATCTTTTTTCTCGACTTCGGCCGATTTTTGCACAGTTTATAGGTTTCGTCGAGCCCATTCCAAATCCGGGCTCGATTTTGCTTTCCAACATCTCCTTCGCGGGGAAACGGTCGGTCAAACTCCGGCAAACCCTTTTTTTCTCTCTCTCCTTCTCTCTCTCTACCTCGCCGGAATCTCTTCCCTCGATCGCTGGTGAGGGTGTGTGTCGTGTCGAGGTGGGATGGCGCCGCCATCGGGCTGTGTGCGTGTGTGTGTGGGTGTGTGTTTGTATGTGCGTGTGTGGCTGGTGGTGGGCGGTGCTGTGCAGTGCCGCCGTGCTCGCTGGTAGCCAGCGCGTGGTGTCGCGCTGGCAAGTCGGGGGTCGGAGTGGTAGCCAGCGACAGGTGGTCGCCGGCCTAGGCCGTGTTTGTTGTGGTGTGTGGTGGAGTAGGCGCTGGGCGCGTGTTGGGGCTGCTGGGCAAGCGCACGCGCGGTACGCGCGTCAGGTGGTGTGCGCGCGAGCGCTGTCGGGCACCGGATGATGTGCACCCGCCCGCGAGTGTCGACGGCGCGCGGTGTGCGCACCGAGGGATGTTGGGCGCGTTGTGTGTGCGCCGGCGAGCGTGTGTGTGCGTCAGTCCGTGTCATGTGTGCGTGGTGTCGTCGGCCAGGAGTCGGGAGTTTCGGTCAAAGTCAACCCTTTTCTAATAGATTACGAAAACACCCCTCCACCTTTAAACTCTTCGTTTGAGCTTGTTTTTCCTCCATTTAAGCCGGTTTTTCTTCCGTTCAAACTCTAATCTTTTCCCTTTCACCTATGATCACATGTTTAACCTTCCACACTCGTTTCTTTATTCTTGATCTCTAAAGCTTTCATTTCGCTTCGTTTCGTCTCGTTTTCCTTATCACTTCTTCGAGAGAGAGTTTATATAATTAATGTAATATGGATCTAAGAAACCTCTTTACATGTGTAGGCTCTCAATCGAAACAAACGTCTTAAAACTTGATACTTTGACATTACATGAGGTTTACCACCGAACAAGATGGGGGTAACTTCTGATCTCTATATGTTTATTGTTTTCCGTATTTGATATATGAATTGTTGAATCCTATTTGCCGTGATTATATGTTGTGATTACTATGTTCATACTATTATACTGTGAAAGAACTGAGATCCACATTCATGTCACGGAGGAACTAATGGTCCGTAAAAAACATCACGGAAGGATTGGTGGTCCGTAAAATGCACCAACAGTATAAAAATCATTTTGTAGGGTAAGACAGGTTGCACCCGCACCTAATGATATTTAAGTGCTATGCATTCTACGTGTTGTGTCTAATTACCGAACTCTTTTATGTTTGATTTGTTTAACTGCTTAATAAATGTTATGATACGGAGTTTATCCCCACGAGTGTATTCAACACACTCACCCCCATCTGTAATCGCATTACAGGAGATGACGAGAATCAAGATGTATAGAGAGGATGGTGCCGTATCAAGATTTCTCTTTTTGATTTCCAAAACTTAATGTTGAAACAATATTTTTAATATTTCACGTTTGTAAAATTATATCGTATTTTCTTTTGATGGATCCTGTATGAGTATATTTCCGCTGCTCAAGGTTTCAAATTCTTTGTTTCGGTTGTTGCCGATGTTTCGTATATGTAAATTTTTCTATCGTCTTCTATCTTCTTCTGTTTTAAAAAGTATGTCTTTTTCCCCTTTCTTCATGCACGCCCACAAGAAAACTCTGATATTTTAACTATGAAAACGGGGCGTGACATAGTAAATATGGATTCGATCAAAATTTGCTTTTCCGGAGTACCAAAGTCATTTACGCCCAAATACGTTTGTCAAAGAATTCGAAAGATAAAGGAATTTGGAACCCCTAATGAAAAGGGGATAGGATAACTATTTTTATTTTAGGAGCCAAATAGGCCTTTTTTGGGGATAGAACGACTTGAACCCTCACGATTTTTAAAGTCGATGGATTTTCCTCTTACTATAAATTTCGTTTCTTCAAACAACACTTCAAACAACAAAGGGTTGGATCAACTATTCAATCAAATGATATTGAGCATGTTTCCCATTTCCTCTCGAGAAACAAGCGGGTTATTTCTTGCAAAATTGTGCTCCGTTGAACGCTTCAACTCGGCCACTTCAGAAGGCGAAGGCTGGGCGAGAGACTAGGCCAACTTACTACTTACTGCCATGCCATGGTTGTCGGATATTGATCATGTTTCCCATTTCCTCTCGAGAAACAAGCGGGCTATTTCTTTGCAAAATTGTGTTCCGTTGAACGCTTCAACTCGGCCACTTCAGAAGGCGAAGGCTGGGCGAGAGACTAGGCCAACTTACTGCCCTTGCCATGGTTGTCGGATTCAATCAGCCCAATTGCATGGTGCATCAGTTTCCAACAAACAATACTCGTATAATACTAGATTAGTAATAGAGCTCCTAGACCTATTATTAACTTTGTTAGGATCCAGTGGTCGACTACATCGAGTAATCAAGTTTTACTCGTAGTGATGAAATATCTCAAATTTTGTTCAAGAGTTTATCTATTATTTCCAGCTAATTAAACATTTATTTTCTAATAATTGAAATAATATGTTAGTTTGTAATTTCTACTTATGTTCATGTGTCAATATCCCATACATGTTTGAAATTAAAATCATTTGAAAAATAAACAATATAAAATTTAAAAACTTATGTAATACCAACAATATTCTATCATTGAAAAATACGCAAAATAAAAAATAATAATTATAAATTAAAAACTCTGAAGTCTTAACCCTCATCAAAACTTTGAACATTTTATTTTAGAAGCTTACAAGTGCAGTGACAGGCTCACCCTCTTAATTTTTGTAACAAACATAGTTGAGATTGATGCTTTAATCACTCTGAAATCTAGTTAAGAAAACTGCAGTTTGTTGAAATGCAAGACACACATGTCTTGAATCTGCTCCCTTTCTCCACAGCTTGGTACAATAAGACAAATATATCTTCACAAACATGAAAATCCTATACAAACTTTGATAATAAAGAACCAAAATCTTGGCAATTCTATCAGCAGCAGTTGTATACACAAGCCAAAAATTTCCTTTTAATCATGTGCCATCAAATATGTAAAACAGAACCTCAAAGAAATAAATATTCAGCTTGATCGACTTTTTGCAGTAGATACATCCCACGGTCAGGGAAGCACCTGTGAAATTATCGGATGAGCCGAGCTTTCAGAACTGAGATTCACAATCTAAGGTGTGAACTGCAATTCTCACTGTTGAATCCTTCGGAGAGCTGCCTCTAATCATCGTCAAGATTCAACCACGCATGGGTCCCTTTTTCGACTGCTCTTAATTGTATATCTTCACAGCCTTCTCATATGGTGGACGGTACTGAATAGTTTTATAAATAATCACAAATATTTAGTGTATCCTACTATATCCAATAACTAGGTTTCCACTATTGCAACTTCAATTTTGACAATATTAAGAAATGTTCTCCAACACAAATCAATTTTGAGGACTTGGTAGCAGGCATTAGCTGTATATTTAAAAACCCACAAAATATAAGCTGAACAGCCTCAGGTCTCAGTTTTTTGTTCAATAGCAATATGGACAATCATACATGGGGCACCAAGTAAAATTCTGGGTTCAATGATTAAGAGTTCATAAAATATAATAATTCTCTCCATGCAGATGTAGATACACATAAACAGACACATTTAGTGATTCAACGTTTTTTTTTTTCTAGAATTAGCACCTAGCTACTATACTATGGGCACATGTTAATGCACCCACCATTGAGTTGTGAAAATCACATTAGTAGATTACAGATAAGAGAATTAGCTCCCTACTATGAGATTTTGACACCACAGCAGTGGACAAATTATTAGGTGATCATTCCCGATGTTTTCCACTTTAATGTTGTAGACAAATGAGTCGTTTTTTAGATTAAAGCAGATATCTGATCAGCAAAAAGTTTTAGGGGCTAAAAATATGTTTGAATCAATAACCCTTGAATCATCTAAGCGATACTGGCACATAGCCAGGTAAAATACTTGGGACATGCCTGTCGGCTAATGTTTAGGATAGGTGAAGATAGAAATCAAGTCATAACTAAAACTCTTGATCCCAAAAGAACTCAATCAACAAATGTTCCAGAAATTGTTTTATGAGATTAGCATCAATGAGGAAAGAAGCAACTTAAAATATTAAATCAAAATTGGTGCAGGAGAATTGAATAAGTGCAGGTACAAAATACCTGATTTGCTGCAAGTGACCTTTTAGGGACATTATCTAAGTGCTCCAGTCCAAGATACTGCTCCCAAGCAATATATATGCCACTCTTCTGAAGGGATCGAGGTTCATAATCATGAAATAAGGACATCATAGAATATTAGTCCATTTTGTCAATACAATGTCAATGAAAACAGAGAACGAAAGAATTTTCTATTTTTATTTTCTTGTGCATGTGAGAGACAGAAAGACCTGGAAACGACTGAACAATATGTCTGAATCCTCAAGGTACTCAGCTCGACCTTGTGAAATAAAAGCAAATTTCCACTGGCAAAAAAAAAAAAAAGATGGGGGAATAAGCAGAAAGTAGAGGTATTAGTAAATGGTGGATAATATGCATCTAGCAAATATCAAGTGAGCTAGGACATGATAATTGTAACTCACTCAAAGGCAGTATTATCTAGCAATCACATTAGACCTTAAGGAATCTGTAACATACAACCTTAGAGAACTCTTCATCTGACACCCGTAACTTTTTTTGTACACGAATCTTGACATTTGCTAAGCTCTCATCCTCATGAATGACCAATAAAAAGGGCTCACCAAAGTTCTGGATTTTCTGTCAGAAATAATATGAAATATATGATAATGAAGGAATAAGAAGTGCACCTTCATGAATTATTATACCACCAAGTATAGGAGGAACTTCAGCTAAACAATGCCATAGGGATAAATCAAAATGTTACCATCTGATTCTGATTTTCTTCATTCATAAAGTGATAGACATGAATCAAGCAATCATGAGGATTGAGATTTTTCTCTTCCTCGGGTATCTGCAGAAATAACAAAATGTGTTGACGATGAGGAGGAACTTTTCAAGCAGAACCCACTATAACAGGGAAAGCACTGCAGGCTATTAAATTTTCCGTAATAAGGATCACAATAATACACTTTCTTTAGCCTCAAAAAAGCACTAAATATTGTAAGGACTTGTGTACCTGAGCATGCATACCAAATGAACAATATAGACGGAAGCAACAACAGGGAAGAGAGAGAGAGAGAGAGAGAGAGAGAGAGAGACCTCTTCTGCCCGTAAAGTCAAGTAGTTGTCATTTATGCTTTCTATCTTTTCACTGGAAGGAAATATCTGCAAAAATGTCATGGTTCTAAAACAACATTAGTTTCCCAATATATGAAAAATAACAAAGTTAGTAGCAATTAATAAAGCACAATGCAACTTAATGAGCTTTTACGTCCTCTCACCTCAATAATGGAAGAGCTTACACGAGATCCGATTACCAGAATTGAAGATCGATGATATTCCCTAAGGAGTAAACCTAGAAAGCACGAATATTCATCTTTCTGACTCACAGACAGAGTCCCTAATTCAGACCACACTAGACATAGGCATACTCTACACACTTGATAAACAGAGTGTATTTGGAAACTTCCTCACAAAAAAATTTACTATTTTCTAATTATGGCCACAGTTAGGATGTGTGAAGAAATCTAAAGTGCTAATGAACAAATCAAATTGAGTTGTTGGGTGCCCTCGAAGTACTCCTTTTCATCTCAAGTCACCAGTCTAGTATTAGTTACTCATAATGAATTGCCAGAAGCCCAATTTAGTTACTCATAATGAATTGCCCAATTTAAAGAGAGGGATGAGCAAACTATCATCTTTAGTCAATGCATCCATAGCGCACATCAATTGTCACATGACTCACATCCTAAGTGTTAGGATTTCATGGCTTATTTCACAATTTTCTCGAATACAATATTAGATGATATATTGCAAAACTATTATTCATCACTAAATGCATTGCTTGTCGTACGCGAGGAAATTCCTTCTGATGTCCATGGTATCGCATGACTCGTTGTTCTAGTTCATCCCCACTTTTTAGGCACAGATAAGGTGGCTAAATAGGATGTAGAATTGCAAGCTAAGAATAATAAATCCTATTCTTTTGATATTAATACAATCAAACAAAACAAGAATTAAATAAAAATATAGAATCAGAAGTTGAAGACCTTGTAGATTCTGTGGGTGAAGACTTCCAGCAATCTAAGTTCTGCATTTGGATGAGACAGCTGAGCCTGCTTAACAGATAAAAAGGAAACTATGCTAGTGAATGGAGCACAAAAACAAATCAATCCTACATTTGGAATAAAGAAAAAAAAAAAAAAAAAAAAAACACACACACACACAAGTTCCAGGTCTGAAGAAAATATCCCGCTTAACTGCTGATAATCTAAAATAAAAAACATTATCAGTCCAACTGTTTACCTTCATCCTCAGATCATCAAGTAAATCACCCACAGTGCTATCTTTTGGCAGTCTAATATTGTAAATCTCCATCTAGAAATTAGAATGAACAGAACAATTATAATTTTGTCAAAAAATGTAAAAGTGGATTACATGTTATATGCAAGTACATACTAATTAACACAAAGTCCAACTAGAATGTTTGCTTACCTCATTGTTTGTTCCATGACGAAAAGCTACTTTGAGCGTTCTTAAGCCTTGCAATTCTGGCAGAGGCATATCCAGGACTTCATAGTATAATATATCAGATGTCTGACCAAAATAATAGTGTTAAGACAAAATTTCAAGTCATAAACATATGAAGTCTGATTCTCAGTGTAGAATCATGGCTTGCCTGATTGTAATGCAGCAACATATCTAACAAATTATCCACTCCTCGATACTTTATAGGATGAGGCTTCGGTTGCTGAGAGTATGAATTGTATGATGTAAGCCTAATTTTTGAAGGATCATCTACTCCTAGTTGCTGAGCTACTCTTTCTACAACTTCATCATACGTATCAAGTTTCGACCTTCATATTGAGAAGTATATAGCAATGCAATTAATATGGAGACCAATATGAGCGAGCTAAAAGAAGATAACCTGATAATAGTTTTGGGTCAATTGCACTTACAATTGTAAACAAAATTCATCCTCTTTAGGCTTTTCTAAAGAACGGAAATGAATAACCTGCAAAACATCAATATAGGAAGAACAATTAACTTCAGAAAAAGGAGATGCAGTACTAAATCATATGTTCAGCTTTTTTCAATATTGTCATTACAAACTTAAGATCAATTTTCTCAATTGACGAGAAAATCTTGAGTCAAAAGAAACTACTGCCAGAGAAGTTGGATAATCATTCTGATGAAGTTCCCAGACAATAAAACAACAGTTGAGGCAAGTGTGCCCCCAGAAGATGACCTTGGGACAAAAATTGAGGCAAAGTACTGCATGAAAGCTTTTGGTGTATTCACTCAAAGCTATAAGTTCTATCAGTCAGATTCTTGATATTATGCTCAACGATAATTCAACTAAAAATCATCTTGTAGCTTCTTTTATTCCTTTTTCTTCATTTCCTCCATTAGTATAAAGTTTTGGTGTCATTAAGAAACTTAAGATAACATCAAACAAATAGATGTTAATCTGATTTTCCAGATTTATATGCATGGTAGGCTACTGGTAAGTAAAAAGTGGGAGCCAGAGCAAGAAATTCCAGAGAATTCCCAACTCCAGCACGCCAAATATCTCCAGACTGATTTTATAAAGGTATTTGGTGTGCAAGTGAGTGTGAACCTCATGAGAGGGAGGGAGGGAGAGAGAGAGAGAGAGAGAGAGAGAGAGAGAGAGAGAGAGAGAGGGAATCTCAATTATCCTCTAATTGAGATACCAATCATACTCCGGAATACCAAAAGGTGCATCGACCAAAAGATCATAAAATATATGATACTGACAGAATAATAAAGGTATCACCTAGCAGAGGTAGAGGAGAAACTTTTCCAAGAAAGAAAGAGAGTAAGAGGGGATCGGTAGGGGAGGGAGGGAGGGAGTGAGGGAGGGCGAGGGGGAGAGAGAGAGAGAGAGATGACAAAAGTAAACTGAACGTATCCAAAGGGTCACGTGTGATACTAGAGAAACCACTTAGCAACCCACAAAACCAAGAGCATTTGAAAAGTAAGCATTCGCCAAATAGATTGTAGTGACCCTGTATGCATCAAGACCTCCATTCCAAAAGATTTTCAGAACTCCACAACAAGTCAACACAATGATGAGAATGATGGATAGGCATATGAAACCTATTGCTTGTTAGATATAATACAATGAGCTCGTCCAAGAAAAACAAAAAGAGGCAATATAACATTCACCAATATTTAATGAAAAGTACTTGGAGATTATGCCGGTACTCAAAGAATGATGGAACATCGGGACAACGCAGCCGCTGGCTAGCTTCAGCTGAAAGAGACTTCTGAAAGCAAATTATATCTCCATCCTCAAGCTGCAGGCAGATGTCAAAGGAAAGAGATAAAAATAGTTTTGAAACTCATGGTATGTGTTATTGTGATTCAAAAGTACCTGGCTAGATCTAAACGTAAATCTCTTATCAATGTGTTCACACATCACATTGGGCTCGAATTTTATTTCCTGAAATCCAGAAACGGAGGAAATTGATACCATACAAAACAATGCAATTTAAGGACAGACTTATCAAGCATTTACATACAATATGATTTTTGTTCGAAAGTGGCAAAATAGCTTTATTCCAAAAAAGATGTAGCAACTGAGTATCCAAAGTCCAGAAAAAAAAAAAGCATGGAAAGGTTGGTGTCCGAGGACAGCCTTCCCTATACAACACGAAGCTAGGGAAGAACGTGAACTTTTGTGAGTGCATGAACTCAGTGAGTGAGATTTATCACAAATATTATGAAACCTACAAGGGATATGGTGGTTCCATCCCCTCACTGTCATTCCATCATGCAGAAAAGAGTACAGCATAAATCAATCTACATGAAAGACAAGTTCATAGTAAAGCCAACTTGCTACAAGAACGAGAGGACAAATGATAATCTAATGGAGTTGAAACGGAAATAAGCAGTAATCCAACGAAAACATGTTTAGCCTGTTGGGCAACCTTACAAAGTGCCAGCATAGACAGTCATCGTAGATAAATTAGGCATGATACATTGCAACAAACCTCATAAAGCTCGATTTCTTCATCAGGAGCATAGCCAGCCATCTCATTTAGTTTTCTCAAAATATCAATCGGCTTGCCCATGCTCTTCACAAAAAGTCTTCCAGCATATCTATCATGTAGAGAAGATAAAATTTATGCAAAGGTTTGGTTTTCATCTTTGCCTCTTGGGGTTGCTGTAATCATATTAACTTGATAAAACAAAGGAATAAGTAGAAGAATACCTAAGCTCTTCCTTTTCCGGATTATAAAGCTTGAAGAACAACAAAATATCATCTTTTGCCTTGTTAGGGACAGGGATAGGACGCATATCCTAAATGATAAGAAAAAATACACATTAACACCAGTTCTAAAGAAGGAAGGAGGTTCCCTTTATGGTACTTTTGTTGCTTCAACGGAAATGATTGCATTACCGGTCCAAGCTCTAGTTCTAAGAATAACCTCAGCTCTGCATTCTGAACCTTGTTAGATACATCCCTCAAGTGTCCAACCTACAACCATGTAAACCATTGAAATGAAAATAGCACATAGATCATCTTGCTCACAATCTTGAAATTGTTCATTACATGTTATTTTATGCATATTATCTTCATATTGGCATGACTTGATGCATTTCATCTTCTAATGGAACTCATGATCGTTGAAATAATAGCTACAATTCATGTGTAGTGTTAGCTAATGATATATTATGACCTAATAGCCCGTTTATAAAAGTTTATTAGTTCTACATGCAACATACAAGAAGAAAATAGATATGAATATATTGAAAGACCACCTAATTAAAAAGCTTAAGCTACCAAAGAGGAGGTATCATTTTAGTATTTAAATATCTTCAATGTGACCCTCCCATGTAGGCAAGTACTTTGTATTAAAAGCATGTGAAATTTTCATTAACTGGTGGTGTGAGATTTGAACACAGGACTTTCTGTATGGAATACCATGTTAAGTAACCACCTAATCTAGAAGTCTAGGCTGTCAGAGAAATATTATTTTAGTATTTCAATATCTTAAACAGAATCCCTGGCCATGAGAGGATGAAATAGTAACTCCATAATGCAGATGATGGAGGTCAAACCATGTAAATGTTCAAGTGAGGACCTAAAACGCACCATTATGATGAAAAAATACGATTCACATTTATCTTCAGTAGAAGCTAGTGTAAGTAATGAAATTATATAGTGAACAGCAAAAGACACCTTACTTGAGCAAAAAACTGGTAGAACGCTATCAAACTCAAGGAAAAATATTGATGAATATACAAGATAAGATGCTACCTTAAATACTGGTCAACATGACAAGTAATAAAATGTAAATGACTTTGCAAGTGATTAGATTCATAAGCAGCCAAAAAAGTTGCTTACAGTTTGTGCTTCCTCAAGCTGTGTCAATGGACGGTTAGGGCGATATGTGTGGTTTTGGCGCTTTGCCCATAGCCAAAAGCGTTGGCACTGCACTGGTATGCGGAATTCTTTTGCAACTTCTTCCTGGGGTTAGCTTTGCAATCAGCCGATATTGAAATGATATCAATAAATACAACTTCAATGATGTGCTTTTGAAGAAAAACCTTTTTTTTTAGAAACAAAAAATTTATTAAACAATCAAAATACATGAAGACAAAATAGCCACATTGTGAAATGGCTAAAATATTAACATGTGAAATGGCTAAGAAATACCAACATGTGGAATGGCATGATCTACTTGAAGTAAAAGTAATTCACATGGAAAATACAACTTACCTTCCAAAAAGGCAAATTGATATTGACCAAATTAATTGTATGAAAATAGAAATCACCAAAAAAGAGCACTTCTAAAATTGCCATTCTACAATTTAGCTCTGAGAATTTCCAACATATCTATACATATATAATGATAAGAAAGTGTGGGCAAATATGTAATTTCAAATTCTGTTTTAAAAACTGAATCATCTCGATCCATCCATCGTTCTATAAAGTTTGTCTAAACAAAACTGCTCCAGCTGTTTTTTTTTTTTTGGTTGAGCAGTTACTTTTTGATGATTTCTTAAGTGCACTCATGATTTTATCTTAAGTGCAAAAATGCAAAATCAATTTTAAAAGCATGTAGTAAAAACTTATATGTATATAATCATTAAAGATAAAAAATATTTTTCAACATATCATGAATAAAAATATTGTGCACATAAATTGACATTACAAATACTTTTTAGGCCATGTGATTATAAAAATAAATTTTAAGAAAAACAAACATTAGTAAATAAAAAAAAAAATTGTTGCTTGGTAATATTAATACATAAAAGAAAATACTAATAAAAAAATGTGGTGATGATTTATGTTTATTGATTTATAAAAAAACACAATATATTGAATTTTATGTCTTGATATTTTTTGGATTTAAATTTAAATTTAATTTTAATATAACATATAGTTAAAGTATATGTATTACACACAAACTCCACTAAAAAAGATCTTAAATTTTTCAATAAAATGTTAAAACATTATTCGCTAAAAAGCATTTTTGATTACCATAAAATATTTCCTTTATATAAATTAAAATTATTCTACAAATTATTATCTTTCTTACTCAGAATGTATTATATTTTTATGTTAGTTTCTTTAAAAACATTATTTTGATAAATCCTTGTATCAGACGGGATCTATGCTGGTGCTTTTTAAAGAGCAAAAAGAATCAGCACTTTTGAGGCGCACCCACGTCTTCTCCACCATTTTTCATTTTTGTTTCTTTTGTTTTGCTTGTTTTAATAAGAAACAGATAATAATTAATTAATTAATTAAAAGACAAGATAAGTACAAACTTTGTTTTTTTTCATTTCAAACTTCTTTTGACATGGACATGAAATTTAACTCTAATTAATATGCTTTCCCAATTCTAGTTGTCGTCTACTTCACGTGTATTCTTGAAGCTTCCAAGTGCAGCATTATATCTTAAAGCAGAAACTTCAAACCATAATTACATTTCTATCTATGGCAGAAGTTTCCGGGGATAGGCAATGTTTATCTTCTAATCTATCACACATTTAAAAATATACAATAGATGCAAGAAGAGCCATCTATTTTTACTAAGATTACTCATAAAGTCTTTTATCTCAATCAATGTCTGACCTGCTTGCATCATTCCAATGTATAGTAGGAGCACCTATGCGGACAGCAGTTCACAATAGCTGGTGGTCATAATACAATTCACCAAATCAAGGTTAATTTTTAAGCTGACAAAAGTAGTCATATTTCTTCACAAGGAAAGTTGGTGGATTGAGGAAGTTCATCTAGTATATCAAATTTAAATAGGTTAGTGTGGATTGAAGAAGCTCATCTAGTACATCACATTTAATTAAAATTTATTGTGTTTAGAGAATCTACACCCTTTTTATAAGAGCCTTCAAGGATCCATCATATCAGCAATGCAGGCATAAAGCAAGTTTTTTGCTTCAACATACTATTAACTACTTTCAAATTGAACAAGTTCATTGCAGTTCGTGAAATACAACCATATTCCCTTCAATTATTTGCTAAGTTGTAAGCTTAGTGTATCAAAAAAGATTGTTACTCTGACCGTTACTTTCTTCATCTATAAGAAGAGATCAACAGTTAACGACAGTGCACAACTTATTGAAAAGACGAGCAGTTTACAAGCTTTACATACCTTGAAATTATTAAATGGCATAAGCTTTTGGACACGAAAACTCCTCACTTTGTCATGATCAACTAAATCAAAATATACATCCCTTCCAATCTGCCAAGAAAAATCTTCATCACATGCAACCTGAAAACACATATAACTATATTATAAATTACAAGTAACTTAAACTGGATAAGATGATAAAATAGATAGTTACATCTGAAATAACTTACTTTTACAATTGTGTAAAGATGTGCTTCAGCCTTTTCTTTCTTCTTTTGCTCCTTTTCTTCTTGTTCTCTCTTCAGTCTCTCCTAATTGGCATCATACACTTTAATAAAGCCACATTTATCAGGAAATAAAAAGGAATGTTAAAAAATATGGAAATCCATATGCTGATGATATCAGCATCTAACCCTCAAATGCTCGGCAATGTCCTTCTCATCAACTTGACACATTATTTTATCCTTGTCACTCTCACGAATATACACCAGCATATAAGCATTTGAATGCTTGGTAAACTTGAAGGGAGTATTATTAATTCCTGGGTTTGTCTGGATCAAATGCTGACAAAACATAAATAAAAAAGATGACATTGAATCATATAAATCAAAAGATTGGTGGCCAAACAAAGCAATCGATTTATTTTTTAAAGAAGAATTGAAGAAAGAAAAAATAATAATATCAATAAAACCTACTTCTTCTTCACCGCCGTACAACTCTTCTAGAGCTTTTTTCATGTCTTCTTTGGTAACTCGCTCATCATCAAATTTATACCTGAAACGCATTCAAGAAGATTACTCTTGCTTCAGACAAACTTCATTTTTCAACCAGGGGTTTCTAAGAATTTTCAAGGAAGCGGCGCTCAAAAAACAATAGTGAGAGATGTTGACTACATAATTTTTCCATAATAAACACCACCTATAATTTGACTAAATCAATGGAATTAACAAGAAAATGAGATTACAGATTTCATCCAATCAGCAATAGTACAAGTCATTGTAATAAATAACTAAATATAGTTGCAAAGCCCACTGCCTAGTCAAATGCCTAAACTCGGAAGAAAACTTGTGAGCTAAAAATGTATCATGGCCTATATTGGACTTGCTGAAGGCAAATAAATTTATCTTCAAAGTAGGTGGTATTTGTTATATACTGTAAAACATGACAATCAAGTTTAAGCATGAACTACATACCACTGGCTGGAAAGTGTAGGCCTTATAAAGGCATAATAGTGTCCCCCGTGCACACCACCACTGTGGACCAAGACACTGCAAATAAACAATGTTGACAGAATAAAAAGTTAGAGAATGTTCAAAACTTTGCAGATGGGAGGATAATAAACATTCAAGACTAGAAAGACTAAAATACAACCTCAACCACATTAAAAGCTCAAAACACATGCATTATGATGCAATTTTGACCCCCATAAGAAATACTAAACCACAAATTCTCAGCTTCCAAAACATAATGGCTCACTATAAAACATCAAACTCAAATATCAAGTCAAGCATTTAAGAATACTATTTGATGAAAGTAGACCATTTTTAAGCCATAAAACCACAATTCTGGATAAGGTAACTTAAAAAGTTGGGGGAAAAAGAATAACCCTTTGGCTCAAAGATGAAAAAAATAGCAGGTTAAGAAAGATGTGAATTTCACAATTATTACAATAGAATTGGTGTTTCTAAGAATTGGCAAGTGTAGGTCTTGCATTTTGTCACCCAAGTTATTGAAGTTCATGGAAACATAGACCCTAAAATTGAAGTAAACGAAAGAACCACTTGTTTCAAAATATTGTCAGGTTAAACGTAAATTATTCACTAAATAGATGTACAATTAGATTGTAAAAATATCTTATTTTCTGACCTGTGAAGTGTATAAAGGTTCCGTACTCTTCTATCAGCATCAGGAGACAAGTATTTGCCATTATCTCTATCCAGATCAAGTTGAAGAGGGAACTCGTAGCGGTCATTTATCTGCATCATTAGAATCAACAAAATGAAAATAACTCACATACAAGGAACTTAAATGTGATAAGACCATAAAAGCACCAGTAGTCACAGCTTAAACAGCTACGGGTGCAACAATGCATATCTACAACACCCACTAGAAGACAGGCCCATGTCTAACCCCATGGGCAGAACCCGACTTTTCAGCATAAGAGAACTGTATAGGCTTATTTATCAACTTGGTACAATGGCTTAAACAATGGTTGGAACCAACAGCCTCACTGTTTTATTTACTCCTCTCATGCCAGATAACAAGTTTGTCATTATATCCTGAGTAATAACAACCACTGTCTTATACCACATGCATTTGCCAAATCCCCTATATGCTGCAAGTGTACCTCGTTATTTAGGGCTTAAGAATCATCTCCACTGGATCTATACCCTTGAACCCAAAATCCATCAATAAGTTGCAATTTTCAACCTTGAGCAATTTATTGGAGGACAATATACATGTGGTACATTTACAATTTAACAAAAATGATGCAACATCAGGAAGATGATAGCATAAAAGGCATATCTTGCAATCTAGATTTCCTTGTAATCATATGACTCGTATTCAAAGAGGAGAGGTCATTTTCTTGCAAATGGAAACTGCCTCTTTGTGTTGTGAGGACATTGCACACAAAAATTCTTTCTTATATGTGGAAGGCAAATAGGTTTATCCATGACAAAGAAATATTTTACTTATATTCTTCCCATGGCTAATGACTAAACCAATTATAATACAGAGTTACAGACCAATGTTAAAAAAAATGGGTTCAACCTCAATTGATGATAAGATCCACTTGAGGTAGTTTTATCTGGAGGAAACGAAAGTTTGACTCCATAATTTACCTAATGCACACAAGTATGGCAGTCCAATTTAGGTAATTGCATCATCTATGGTAGGCCTATCTGTATATATCGCATATCCAAAAATGCTAACACCACAACAACGACATTTTACTGTTGGGAGAAGGTTGCTTATCAACTAAATTTTTTTCACTTGGCTATCCCTGACACTTGAATCAAATCAAGGGGCTCAAACACTTTGGATCTGAAATTAGGGAAGACCAAACAACCTCATATTCCTCTAGCCGTGTAAATGACTTAGATATAATGAATCAGGCAAGCTCATAATGGAAGAGGAAAGAAAGAGAATGTTTTTAAACCACTCACCTTTACCATAACATCACGCACAAAATCATACTCAAACCGCTTTAAGTGAAGTTGGAGAACTGGGGGGAAGTCAATAAATAAAACCCCTTTCTTAGCATCCTGAAATAAGAAAAATATGAACAGTTTAGAAAGAAAGAAAAAATCAGCTTAGAAAAGGTTGTTTGGCATAATTCATGTTTTTCGGGTTATAACCCAATAAAAACAGAAAAAACAAGGCAATTGGCATCCTAACTAAGAACCATGCACTCACAAGCAAAGTATGACTCAGCCAACAGCTCTGTGTTATATAATGATAAATGAAAATCGATCTCGTTACAGTTAATAGGCATAATATTATTTTTCAAATCCAGTTAACTTATGCACCTGTAAACCATGCTGCTCAGCTTGATATTTGTTATCACCATCTAGATGTTCGACCTCAACATACTTATCAAACGAAGCATAGACATCTTGACAGCCCTTTACATCAAGCTGAAGATCTATCACAAAAAGGATACAGAAGTTGAATAATGCAAGCATAAAGACAGTAGTCAGACAGTGTACAATTGTAACTCTGGTCAAGTTCAAGTACCATAGAATGACTCCTTTCTACTAGACTTGTAGTCCACATTGATGCATTCAATGTAGTTCATATGGTGCCCCTCAAATAATTGTTGTATAGCGCCTTCCACAACAGTTCTCTGACCACAGAAGAACAACAGTCAGAGAAGAACAACAGTTAGAGAAGCACAACATCCAGGTTTGAAGAGATTAAGAGTTCTAGTATCTATATGTAAGGACCTTCATCTTTTCTTCAAGCTTCTCACAAAGAACTCTATTAAGTTCTTGTACATCATGTTGTAGGAAAGCATCATATGTGTCCCATCCAAATGATTTGGTCAACTCCTTTGTCGCAACACTATTGTCACTGTATTGAAGCTTGTAAAATAAACTCTGCAGAGCCAGAGGGATGCTTGCAGATGGCATATCGTTAACATTAGTTGGCATATGATATACAACCTGACAATCCAATCAATAGTATGATTCATTAGTGAGGAAATCTTACGAACAACTCAATGACAAGATAGTTACTAACAACGATCCAACCTTCCTGAAGTAAGGAATATGGTATAGTGTTTGAAGAAGAGAGTTCATATAACAGGTAGCTCCTTGGTTTTTGAGTCCCACAAAACCAGTTTCTTTCTTTGAATCATACAGCCATGGATCCATGGCTTTGTAGACAGCAACCTCAGCTTCAATTACACATGTGTCATTGACAAGATAACCTCTGGTTGGATCATAAAGTTCACTAAGCGCCATAAAGGATGTAAAGCCCCAATCATTTTCTCGAGCATTGAATTGGTGTTGTGTTTCTGCATGATCAATAAGAAAGACTTAATTCACTGTAACTAAGCACATAATAATGTCCAATTGCACTCCACTTAGAACAAATGAACTATCTTTAATCAAAAGAAATGATATATAAAACCAGTATTATAGTTTATATTATTGTCAATGCATATACAACAGATAAACACCAAATGCCAACAGAGTGATTCTACATAAGTAAATTTACACAAACTTAATCTAACAGGTCAGCAATACCAGGCAACTGCAACAGATGCTTCGTTGTACAATTATCATGTGAACTATATTCATTAATGTTTAGCCTATATGTCATAATCTGCCTATATTAGAGAGAAAATCCATTGTCCTTATCAAGGGAAAAAGTATCAAAAGTTGAAGGTAAGGACAAATCTTGGTAGAGCTACTCAAGTTTACAAATCAAAACTCAAAAGTATGATGACAATATTAGTATTGCAGCTGCTTCATGCTCAAAGGCCTCTAACAAATATATTTTTTAAAAGGATATGACCAACTCCACAAATATAAGAAATTCCCACCCCTAAGCTGCAACTAGAATTCTTCTCCCAAGTAACACTATCAATGGCAATCTCTATCTAATATTGATAGAAAAGGGAACAAAATGATACATGTTCTATTTTTATCTAGTTAAACACTCACACACAACTGTGCTAGCACGCAAATCACTGAAATCTATACAAAACCTTTATTAGCTTAAAGTCAGTCTATGACTTTGGCCTTGGAGTATTGATTTCTCAATAACTTAAATGACAATTAAAGTTATCTTCAACTTCTATGCAAGAAAACAGAATAATGAACTTATTCTCTCATTTTCCTAATAAATGTTTCTGGCAACCATGCTCCAAAGTAAGCAAAGTAATAGAAACGTGACTGTTACATCTAGGGGTGGCAGTTTCCAACACGACAAAAACCTACCACGAAAATGGTGGGTTGGGGTTGGTTTTCCACAAGTTCGGATCAGAACGGATCGGGCCCAACTGAAGTGAAGAGATAATGAGTTGGGTTCAGGTCAACCCGCGGGTTGACCTGCTAACTTTTTTTTTTTTTTTTTTAATTTCATAATATATATGTAAGGTTAGTTTTGTAAATTAATCATTCAATGGAATAAATAATGGTAATTGTTTGAAGACTATTTGTTTGTAAATTGTTGCCACGCATATTTCTTTATTGGTTTGGAAAGATCTCTTAATTTAAGGTTTTAATACATTTCAAAAATCAAAAAAATTAATTTATATTTATAATTTTAGTGTCAAACGAGTTAGGTCGTGTCGACCTGCAAAAGTTCAGTTGGTGTTCAGGTTAGGAATTTTGACACGAAATGTAAACGGGTTTAGGTTCGTGTCAAAACTGTTATTATCGTGTCCCAACCTGAAACCCGACCTGATTGTCACCCCTAGTTACATCCTAACTTTGGATCTTTTACAGTAATGTTATTTTTTATGGCTGAAATTTAGTTCTTCAAAGTTTTGGTTATCCTCTCAACAATTGAAAAAGGCAAATCCACATATTTAAGCACCTAAACTTTTGGAATGTTTAACTACTCTTTCAGGATCAGATTGGATCAAAAGATAATATTCATCCTAACAATCCATATTGGAATTAAGCACAAAAATCTATAGTAGGGGTTTCAGTACCTTTTCTGACTGAATACTTGCTATGAACTTGATTAATAACGGCCAAACTGAAGTGTGCGTATCTGGTCCATCCATAAGGTAGAGTTGCAGAATCAGCAACGTCTAGATACATGGATAAGTAATCAGCATTGTTCCCCTTTGGAAATATAAGAATTCGCCTAACAAGAATAAAGAGGGGATTAATTTCTATGTACACACTCAAGAAGTAGGGAACCATCAATAAATGCTCTTATTTTGCATCAGATCGTAACTTACCATTTATAATCACCAAGTTCAAATACTCCAGAATAGAGCTTCTTTGTACTTAACCTAGAGAAGTTGTCAATCCTCCAAGTAAACTTGGCTGTACGAGGATCCTCTGCTTGCTGATTTTCTGTGTTATTATCTGTGGTTTCTGCTGCTACAACACAAGAATGGAAAGGATACAAGATTTCATAAAACAATCAGAAAAAAAAAAAAAAACTGAAGAAAGACAGCAGCACGTAATGCAGCGCATGCAGATTTATCCCAGCAATGCATTACCATTCAAACAGCAATTAGTTCTCTCTCATTTCTAGATTATTGTTGGGAAAGAAAAAATGATGTAAATATCCCAACCGCATCAATCCATTTCTTTCCCCAAGTAAACCTCTCATCCCAGCATTGTGGACACTAATATATGCACAATCAAGAAATATATAAGGTAGTTCACACTGCCGCTAACTCATTGTTTAATAACAATCTCAAATGTAGCTTTAAGTGAACTCCATTACAAAATTACATTTCCCCATTACAACCAAACAACACAAAATTTACAGAAGACAAAAACAAACAATTACAAATCACCAACAATCTCAGAGACACACTGATATTGCAAGCAATAATGGAGAAGCCAAAATCAATAAACAGACCAAAAACCCTTTTAGTTCAACATATAGCAAAATCCACTCCAAAAAAAAATAAAAAAATTCACAGCAATTATAAATTAAATTACCCTCCATGAGGCGAGGCCCTTCCACCGCATCAGATCGCGGGACCAACATGTCCTCATCCTCTTGCTGCAAAATAAACAAACCCGTTATATCAAAACACAGTGAAAAAGGCAAAACGGCCCAATCACTTGATCGCAACTAAACCATATAGAAAACGAACAAAGAAACCAATTGAAGATTTTCCAACTCGTTTTCCAGAAGAAACACAGTCAAACACACACACACACAAACACGCACGAACGCGTGATATGCGCGAAAAATCACACAGCAAAAACTTGCAGGTTTCCATAAGCACTACTGCGTATATGAAATGAACGGGTTTGTGAACCTCATTGGGCGCCGGAGGAGCCATCGCAGTCATGTGAAGAGAATCGGAGTTCTATTTATGCTGAAATTCAACTTGATTTTCAGAGAATTTAATGGAATTCGAGTTTTTTTGCAGATGTTTTCAGGCTTTGGAAGTGGGGGTGGAAAGGGGGGAAAAGGTGGTGGGGAAACTGAGAGAGGATGTGTGTTAAGGAGACTCGTCTAACGTGGACCTCTACGGTTTGTTTGGCTTGCTTTTGTTTTCATGTTTTTCAAATATTCTCAAAAAAATTTAAGTAATCTAATGCAATAATTAATAACCATTACTATATACTTTTTTTTAGGAGAAATAAGTTTTATAGTGGTCAAACTTCACCACTTTTTTAAATTTTTAATCATCTATCTTTCATTTTTATACTTAAATGGAACGATTACAAAATCATACAATGTTAGTCTGATCACTTTAAAAAATCAAAATGGTTTACTTACGTACAAACTATATATTATAAATGAGTAGATTTCTAAAATAATTAACGAAATTTATTGATGGGTATAAAATGTATTAATTCACTAATAGAAAAATGTAGTTACATATTATTTAAAAATAACTTTTTATTTTAAAAAATATATAGGTATATTATCGTCACTTTTACTTTGAGAATTATTCACAATTTCAAATAGATACCACGTACAATACATAAATTCGGATGTCTAATAAACAATACCGAATCAATTAAATCGGTAGACTAAAAATCAGAAATTGTTAAAATTATGGAACTAAAATATAAAATTAAATAGATAAAGGCTTAACATTTTAAGAGGTAAAAGTAAGGAAATGGCATTATTTTACCTATTTGTTATTTAGGGATAATGTATTTATTATGATGTTAATAATGATAATAAATTTCCATATCTGCTCTTGCCCTGACATTCAAATTCAAATAAATAAAAGCATGATATTTATAATAGAGTTGGTCTCTTGTACACCAGATGTATGGACGGATCGATCCAGATCCGCATTTTCTTATTCTTTTCTATTATTTTTAATCATGCACTGACTTTATGTTACATTAATATGACATTTATATACAAATATCCTAACATTTATGTAATATTTTAACTTTAAAAAAAAGAATAATTTCACACAATTTATACATATATGTTTTGATGTGATATTACTTATATCTTTATATCAACATAATCATACATTTATGTAACATATAAACGTACAACTAACGTAACTAAAATGTATGAGTACATAACTAAAATATACGACTAACATAACTAATAATTATGATTACATAACTAAAAGGTATAAAGGTATTACATTTATGTGTAAAATAATGTAAGGTGCAACTAACATTACTAAAAAGATATGACTAACATTACAAAAAAGTATGACATGCGGTAGCAAGTTGAACGCGAAAACCAAAATGTGTGGGGTATGTGAGAGCTCGTCCACGCACATCAAAAGTGGTCCCGGATCGGTTTGACCCATGCACATGACTTTTTGTGTTTATAAATTATAATATCTGTAATGCCCGAGACAAAACGAAGCATAATATGACAATTAAATAATTCAACTTTAATTATGTGATTTAATTTTTGTGCGTTTCAGGTTAATCGAATTAATACGCAAAATAATTTATCGTATGTTGCTTATAATTATCGGATAATTTCATGATTTAATTTATCGATCGTACGTTTTAATCTATCGAAAACGTAGTTAATTCGGAGAGCTTGTGTATTTTGATCGAAAGCATAATTGAAACGAAAACATAGAATTTATGATATGAGAACGATCACGATCGAAAGATGAAGAAAAGAAAACGAGAATCGGGCCAATCGGAGACTCGAGGCCCAAGATAGGCCCAATTGAAGAAAAATTGAAAATATATATATAACACACATGGGTTGAGAAATTACACACTTTGAACAAAAATTAACCTAAGGTAAAATGATATTCTCCTCCCTCTCTCTTCCCTGGATTTTCCGGTGGCCGGCCGGCCGGAGCGCCGCCGTTGCCGTCGCCGGCGACCACCGTCGCCGGATTTTTCATCGAACCGAAACATATCGTAACCTATGCCATTTCGAAGCTCTCGCCGAGCCCGTTCCGATTCCGGGCTCGGATCACCCATCCGCCGCCGCATTCGCCGGCAATCGGCCGGCGAAGTTTCGACCTTTCTCTCTCTAGAAAACCCCGATTTTCTCTCTCTTCGTTTCCGACCATCCGGCCACCAATCGGACCGATTCTTGAGCCTAGGTTGAAGTTCTCGCCGAGCCCGTCACGAATCCGGGCTCGGATCGTCGATCGGACTGGCCGATCTCCGGAAACGGCCGGTCAAAGTTTCTGCAACTTTCCTTTCTCTCTCTATCTTCTCTCTCTTCGTATCTTCTTCGTTTCTTCTCCGATCGAGCCGATTCACACATGCATGTGAAGCTCTCGCCGAGCCCGTCACGATTCCGGGCTCGGATCGTCGATCGGCTTCTTCCTTCTCCGGCAATCGGCGGTCAAAGCCGCGGTCTCTCTTCTCTTTCTCCTCCCCTTTTCTTTTTCTCTCTTCTGCAACTCCCTTCCTCTCTCTCCTGCAACTCTCCTTTCTCTCCATCTCTCTGGTCGCCGGTTGTAGTGGTGGTGGTTGCCGGCGACGTGGTGTCGCCGGCCGTGGGTGTGTAAGGGTGGTCGCCGGCTTATCGCCGGCGATGTGGTGGTGGTGGAGGCAGCGAAGGTGACGGGCAGGGGGGGTTTGGTGGTTGGGGGTATTCTTTGAGAATTTGATTAAGTACAGGGACTTAATTGCAAAGTCCCAATTTAAGTTTATTTATATTTTAGTTCCTAAGCTTTTGTATATCTTGTTTTCACCCCCAAATCTTTAGGATATCTCATTTTGACCCCCAAAGATTTCCAAGACTTTGTTTTTCACCCCCAAAGCTTTCGTATGTTATGTTTCGACCCCCAAAACTTCTCTGTTTTTACAAAAACGTCCTTGGTCAAAGTCAACCCTCCTGCAAAAATTACGAAACTGCCCTTGAACCCTAAACCGTCTCGTTTTAACTCATTTCTCGTCCGTTTAAGCTCATTCTTTCGCCTATAGAACCGTAATCGAACCCTCTTCGATATATGATCGAGTTCTAAGCCTTTCGAATCACTTTCCTTTCCATCATCATTTTCTTCCGAGAAGAGTTCTTTCAATGATATACGTAACGATCAAAATATGAAACTAATAGATTGC
The DNA here is from genome assembly GCA_954870855.1 of Scutellaria minor. Lineage (NCBI taxonomy): Eukaryota > Viridiplantae > Streptophyta > Magnoliopsida > Lamiales > Lamiaceae > Scutellaria > Scutellaria minor. The sequence goes on from OX940729.1 coordinate 12,501,158, forward strand.
GTTTGCATATGTAGGCTTTCGCACTTAGAGACGAACGTAGATTTAAAAGTACAAGTCATGAGGAAAAAAAACACCACCTAACTAGGTGGGGGTAACTTCTGAACTTAACGGCTTTTATGTTTCTGTTTTTATTATGTCTTATATGCTATATTCTGCTGATATATTAATCAATGATATCGTATCTATAATTGCATGTTATGATCTGCTTGAATATACGTGTCTTGGGATTACGTGCTGTGATTTGCGGGATGTGTTGTTTATCGCGATATGATTCTTAGATGTAACTGCTTGTGAACTGTATGCTGTGATAAGCTGTCGTGAGTATATGAGCTTGTTGAATAAATTTGTTATGTTGGGTTTGGGACTGGGTCGTCCACAAAGGTATCGATAATTGCTAAAGGACTGGGTCGTCCATAAAAGGCACCGATGATCATTTGAGGACTGGGTCGTCCGTAAAGGAACCGATGGGAGAAAATCCCGTATTGAAGGGGTAAGACGGGCTGCTCCCGCACCTTTCAGATTAGGTCATCCGTTAGTGCACCGATTTACGCGTTATGCTTTGTTATGTGCCGTGTTTACTTGATGTGTCAATACGTGCTTGCGAAATTTATATATAAACATTTATGTATATCTGAAAATAAATAATTACTCCCACGAGTGTATTCAAACGCACTCACCCCTATCTGTACTCACACTACAGGAAACGATGACAATTAAGACATGCAGCGAGAGGGGTGCCGTATCCAGTGTCTCTTCTGCTTTAGTTTAAAATGGACTGTAGAACCTTGCTTTAAAACTGTTTATGTTTTGTAAAACTGTTTGTAAATTATGATGGATCCTGTTTAATTCCGCTGTTAGTATACAATGTTTTCTTCCGGCGATGTGCCGACGTTTTGGGAACTGTAAAGGATTTATACGCTTTAACCTAACTTCGTCGTTTTAATTTTGGATATCATTTAAAAATCGTTATTTGTCTATCTTATTTATAAGTTTCAAAAAAGTAGGCTTCTTTTTCTCTTCTTTTCTTTCTCTGCACGCCCAAAGACAACTCTGATTTATTAATGTATGAAAACGGGGCGTGACAATATCAATCATGGCATTAATATGAATAATATAAAATATTAATATCTTAATTTTAGGTTGAAACGTTTTTAATATATATCACTTAGAAGTGTTGGTTGCAAATTTATATTAAAAGACAAATAATCAACTCAAATTTTGATAGCCTCAAGTGAGCATTTAAATCATATTTTATTGAGTTAATAAATATTATTCAATACTTGTATTGATACATCCAAGTTTTATTCTCAACTTACTTGTAACAATTTTCATCCTCTTCCTGAGTTTGTTTGAAAGAATTAGTTAATTCGAAATAAAAAAAGAAATTAAAACAAAATTCTTAAGATTACAGCCTTACAGGGTAATTCATAGAAGACGGACTTTATGGATTTGTTTATGTAACAATAAATAAATTTTACATCATATATTTAATTCATCCAAAAAAAAATAATATAAAATGTTATTATCAGTTAAAAATTTCTAGTTTTTTTCATAGATTTGTTAATAAAAAAATTATTCATGTTTTGATATGTCTTAATTAATAACAAAAAAAATTATTAATGTTTTGATTTCATATTCTGCAAAGTGTTATGCATGGCACATACCACCAACTAGTTTTGTGAAGGTAAATAGTGATGCTGCTTTCTTTGATGATGCTAATGAAACGGAGTTTGATATGGTTATTCTTTGATCAAGGGAAGTTTATCACTTGTCGTTCAAGCTATATCCTAGGTAAGTTACAGGTGAAGAGGGGGAGGCTTTAGGTCTTCATGAGGTGTTGTCTTGGATTAAGAATTTTGGTTGGAATAAGGTTGTTTTTGAGGTGGATGCTAAACTGGTTTTGATACTTTAAAATTTTATAATTTGGATTGCGCTAAGTTTGGCAATGTTATTTCTTGTTGTAAAAGAATTTTTTTGGTAAATTCTCTTTTTACAGTGAAGCTTGTTTCGCGTAATGCCAATGTTATGGCACATCATATTGCAAGGGCTGCTCGTTCTATTACAAGCCCTTATTGTTGGGTCGAGTCTCCTGACTTTATGGATGGCCTTCTAAATATTTGTTACTCTTGTCTAGAGGTGGTCAGACAGTTCAAACCGCCGATTTCGGTTCCAAACCGGCAGTTTGGCGAACCGCAATAGGCGAAATCGGAATCGAACCGTGGGGGGCTCGGTTTTGGTTTCTGTTCGGAACTGGCTGTTCAAGCTCGGTTTTTTTAAACATTCGGGCATAGATCGTTCCCGCTGCACCAATGAGTTTGTGATTTGCGCACGGTCGGCCGTGCGTCAGGCACAGCCGTGTCCGAGCGCTTTTTTTTTTTGGGCATTAATTGTTTAATTTTTCATAATTTTAGTCTTTAGATTTCTTATAAAGTTTTTAAGACTTTTAAGAAAGTAAAATGAGTGAAAATAAATAAAATACAATCAATTCAAAAATTACTTTAAAACATTAGAAGTACAAGTACAACATTACAACTTAAAATTTTCAAAAAATTACAATAAAACATATTACAATTATGAACTAAAATAATCTTTACATTAATAAAATAATCTCACCACATGTCGAAATCTTAATCAGCGTTTGGTATATTTTTCAAATGTTTAGGCTAACGGTATTATTAATTATTTCACCAAGAAATAGTTGAAATTTTAAGTACTAATTTTCGAAAAAGAAATTATTAGATATATTACAACTCAATACATTACAATTATAAATGATTAATCATACTACAATATTTAAGACTTGAAGTTAAAATATTATAATTTTTTCATCTTTGAATAAAATAAATTGAAGAAGAGGAAAAATAATTGAAAGAGCTTGAGTTTCATTATAAGATTGAAAGTGGAACTTCCAAACTTAGAATGAAATTGTCTACGTATCCTTATCAAAATGAAGGAATCAAAGTTCACGTAGTTCTTTAACTCTTACCTAAACTTACCTTCATTTGTCGATGTTGGTTCCGGCAAAGGAGGATGTGTTTGAATCGTATCCATACGTGTCATCTCCATCGTCGTCTAAATACGACAAATCAAGATTGTTGGGATATTTCTGTTAGGTTTTGATGAGACAAGTAGCTTTGTATAGGAAGTTAGAGTACCCCATTTTTTCATATTGTTTCAGTGGAACTTAGCTTTGAAAAGTTCATTTTCTGATATGTATTTTTGAAGATATGTAAAAATAAAAAAGATGGAAGTTTCTAATATCAGCAGGATTCTGCAAGTGAAGAAGTATCGGATGTTGATTTTCAGTAAAGAGAATCTGTAAGCAGTAGAAGTAAGCAGAATCAACATGCTAGATCAGTAAGCAGCATATGACAAACAGTAAGGAGAACTGGAGGCTTTCTGCAGGATTCAGAATCAGCAAGTAGGATTCAGAAACAGGAAGCTGTTACAGAATCAGTACGCAGACACAGAACAGAAAGTTAGCACAGAACAGAAAGCATCTACTACAACCTGAGGAGGAAGTAGTAAGTTTATCTGTCTTATTTATTGCAGTACGAGGAAGAAGTGAATGCAGTACGAAAATTCTGCATTATCAAAGTATTCGGTAGATGGAAGTTAGCACCTGACCAATGAGGTGTGCCATCTGGACCGCGGACCTGCAAAAGCACTATCACCGAGGAGTGGCGTCATTAATGCGCTATAGAGTAGGACATGTCTTATTTCCCAGTTTCTCCAGAGATAATTGATGCGAAGATCAAATGAGATCAAGATTTGAATTTCGACAAGGACTATGTCTCTCTTCAACGGACATATTTCTACAAGTATAAATAGAAGGCAAGAGTGACTCAAGAAGACTACTGAATACACAAGATATTTTATAAGCGATCAGAATTCTCAAGCAAAATGCAAGTTTTCTGATAGTTCAGTCACTCAACCTTCAAGAAACAGTCTAGCCCAAGATTTCGAGCTTACAAAGATCTTAAGGCTGTCTTCAAACGCACCGGTTGAAGAACATATACTTTTAACCTATTTGTTGTGTGCTATGTTATTTTAGTTGGTGTCCTTAGTGGGAAGGATTTAGATTTCCACTAAGTGTTAGCTTTACTTGTGTTAAGGCTTCTTACTCTGTGTGAGTACTTGTACCCTGTGTGGGATTAGCCTAGGAATCTTTCTGATTCTAGTAGGTATTGGCTCGTTAGGAAGAAGATTGTAAAGTCAAGACTTGTAAATCAACCTAACCTAGTGAAGTTCCTCCTATGTGAAGGACAAGAGTGGATGTAGAAGGATTACACCACCTTCGAACCATTATAAACCCTTTGTGTGTTTATCGTTGTATTCTACTTGTTGCATACCTTATATATCTTGCTCATATTGTTGAAAACAATTCTATTAAAATCATACTTGAAAAAGAGAATTGGTTTTCCCAAAAAAAACTCTATCTTAAGTTTCCGCTGCATACTGTAAAAACTGAAACAGTAAGTTGATCAAGCATACTGCCAGCTTACTGAATCGAGAGTGTTGTTGTATTCTGTCTAGAATTCAGTAACCTACTTACAGAAAGTTTTAAAACGTAAAATTGGATAGAGGTTCATTCACCCCCCTCTGAACCTCTGACCACTTGGGACCAACAAAGATGTTGTTGACGGTTATTTGCTCTCACCCAATTTTCAAGGAGAGTAATGTTTTGTACATTCTCTTTCGTCAGTTTGGATCTTCTTGGATTTAACATATGACCTCCTTTGCTAAATGCATGTTCGACGGCAACGGTTAAGGTAGGACTTGTAAAAATCTCTTTAGCGATAATCGTTAGAATAGGATAAATGGTGGTCCTTCTTGACCACCACTTCAATAAATCCATAGGATTTTTAAATAAAATTTGTTCAAAAGTAGCACCTAAATATGAATCTAATTCTTGACTGGGGTTAGAACCTCTAGCTCATTTTTGTGTTCTAATATCATAAAACTTATAAAATTGACTAAGAGCCGGAGCCGCAAGAAAACTAGATGAAGATGTCGAATGACTACTACCTCCTACATTTTGATTACCTACATCATCACTAGAATCACCAAACATTACTTTATATTCTTTAAACAAATCGTATAAGTTATGTTTAGCTCTACCAACAACTTCAATTGGATTAGGAACATAATCAACTAAATCATATTCTCTTAATATCATATTTGGGAACAATACATTATAATACATTTTTAATAATTTTTCTAAGCCATCTTCTCTAATTCTAGGATCTAATAACTTAGCACATAAAAATATATTGGGTATCTCATGAAAATATTTTAACCATTTCGCTTTCATGACTATAATTGTGTTACCTAAAATTTCACATGTTGAATATTCATTCAAAATAAGAGAAATTTTTACACAATGATCTAAAGTTAATGGAGAAGTAGGATAATAACAACCGGATAATTCTCTAGTTGTCTCTTCAAAAAAATTTAAAAGTTGAATTAAATTAAGACATGCATCCCATGAATTTTCAAATAAAACAATGTCATCATGTGGATTTTCAAGATAAAATTCACAATGCATTTGTCTATACTCATAAGAATCTTGAAGCATGTAATATGTAGAATTCCAACGATGTTGCACATCGACTACAAATTTTTTAACTTCCATTCCGTTTTTCTTACAAAACTTAGCCCATTTTTTATAATATACCGTAGAGCTAGCAATTTCATAAATTGCATCTTTAATAGGTTTAATATTATCATTTAATGATTCTAAGCCATCTTGAACACATAAGTTTAAACAATGACACATACAACGAATATGAAAAAATTTACCTCCAATCGAAGGTCGACAAAACTCAATAAGTAAAGGTAAACTAGTCGTATTACCACTAGCATTATCAAATCCAATAGAAAATATTTTTCTTAGTATACCATAATCATTTAAAACATGTCTAATTTTTTATGCAATGTGTATAGCCGAATGTCTTTCATCAAAATCAATATATGCAATTAAACGTTTTTGTATGTTCCATGCATCATCTATTCAATGACAAGTAATACCCATATAATCATGTATCTTATAAGGATCCTTCCAAATATCCCTACATATAGAAAGTTTTTGTTTTAAAATTTTAAATTCTTCAATTAATTTAAATGTATACTCTCATACTATTTTTTCTATATCCCGTGTAACGGTGTTTCTAAATATTTTTCTACTCGCCGGTTGTAAGTAAGTGCTAGTATATTTTTCAAAAGCATCATCTCAAGGAAATTGAAATGGAAGACGTTTTTCAGCAATTAATTCAACTACGCATCTCCTATGGTTCAACTGACTGAATTTAAAAGTAAGAGAATCCATACCTCCACCTTGAGAAGAACCGGTAAATCTCTGAAGTTGTGTTTGAGCTCGATCAATCTCCACCTTGTCGGGATGCTTTTTCAACACATGATTGTTGAATGTCTCATAGCCTCCCATGCTTGAATTTGTACATTTTTGCACAATGGTTGCACATGACTATGTAATCAACGTTGTTATTCGGTGTTTTCTTCTTCTTAAAATGAAAGGAGAAAATATCACTCCGAAGCGTAGAAGGTGCTCGAGGAGTAGTGTTGCGTGTTGTATTGCCACTTTCTTGTGTTTCTCTTGGTACTTCCTCTTCTTCTTCGGCAAAGGCGGCGGCGGTATTAGGGCCTAACGTGGCCTCCAAATCATCTTGATTATATTGAGTCGAAAAAAACTCAATATAATCATCATCATCGTGCAAAGATTGTGGTGGCAGCATTGACATCAAACTCTTTCCTTTTTCACGAGATGAACCGGCGGAAGAAGAACCTCTTGGAGACATTTTTTTTGGGAATAGAAATGAAATAGAATTGAAGAACAAAAAAAAAAGTATGGATTGAAATTGATCAAAGATGGAAAGTGTGAGATTGAAAGAGTTGAATTGAGAGAGAGATTGAATCAAGAATGATGAAATTGGTGTGCAAATCACAAATGAAATTAGGGTATTTATAGATTTCAATGAAAATTTAAAAAAATAAATAAACAAATAAATAAATTTATTGGGCCGGTTCGAACCGCTGGTTCTGGTTCGGTTGAACCGGCGGTTCGGACCATCCCAATTGTCCATCATCAACGGTCGTTTAATCATGACCGTTGATCAAATTTGAATCTCAAACCGGCAGTTCGAACCGCCAGTTCATCCAACGGCTAGTTAATCTGAGCCGCTGATCATCAACGACTCTATCATCTCTATCGTATAGGTGTGTGTGTATATATATATATGCGAATCGCCGGTTCGGCGGTTTGAAATAACCGTGGAACCATGGTTTACGGTTCCGATTTGAACCGAAATCCGGTCAACGGTTTGCCAAACCGTTGACCGGCAATTCCGAACCAGTCCGATTCCCGTTTTTCAAACCGTTTGATCAAATCTACTCTTGTCTATTAATTAATTTTATCTTTCTAAAAAAAACAGTTATATAACCTTTTAAATTCACATTTACCGATTCAATTACTATCACTTATTTTGGGAGGAATCAAAAACTATAATAGGATTTAATAAAGTATTAACCAAAAGTTTTTCTAAGTCTATCCATTTTTTGTTATATTTCTTAGGTAAGTCGGATAAAAATCCAAACTTTGATTGACACTTGTTTTTAAACTAATTTTACAAACACAAAATTTTTTATGCACCTCGAGTGTGGATTTTAAATTCATGTACTCAAGTTGACTCGACCCGTCACGCACTATGATGTGTCGCCACGAGTCTGGATGTCCACGCACAAACTTACTTCCAAGTGTTATACATTTATGTTATGTTAGTTATACATTTTAATAATGTTAATCATCATTTATGTTAAGTTACGTTAGTCATAATATATTTATGTAATGTTAGTTGTACCTTAACATTTTTAGAGAGACATTAATACATTTCATACATTTTAGTTATTTCAGTCGTACTTCGTTATTATGATAATTGTACTTTTATATATTACGTTAAAGCATATATGACTATGTTGATATAAAGATATAAGTTTTCAAATAAATGTATGAGTAACATCACATAAAAATGTATTTATACAAATTGTGCCGAAATAAACAAATAAACAAAAGCAATAAACACACAAGGGTTTATAGTGGTTCAAAAGTGGTGTAATCCTTCTACGTCCACTCTACTCCTTCACACAGGAGGAACTTTACCAGGTCAATTTGTTTTATAAGACTCAACTTTACAAACTTCTTCCTATCAAGTTAACCTACTAGAATCACCAAATTCCTAGGTAGCTTCCTACACAGGGTACACAACTCACACAGAGTAAACAGCCTACACAAGACTTAACACTTAGTGAGGATCTAATCCTTCTAACTAAGGACACCAAACTTAAAACAACCTAACACACATCAAATGGTTAAAAGTATATAAGGTTTCTTCAACTGGTGCAACTCGAAGTTAGTCTTAAGAACTTTGATAGCTTGAATGATTGGCTCGACTGCTTCTGAAGGTTGAGTGACTGAACTTGCTTAGAAAGCTTGAGAGTAGCTTGAGAGTATAAAGACTTCGAATATAATCAGTTGTTCAGTGGTTCAGTGATCTCCTTAGTCACTCCATCCTTCTATCTATACTGTAAGGAAATGTCCGTTGAAGAGAGACATTATCCTTGTAGAGATTCAAATTGATCTTCAAAATCTTCACAATAAATGCGTCTTGAAAAACTGGGAAGTAGGGCATGTCCTACTCTGATTCGCATTAATGGCGTCACTCCTCTGCTAAAGTGCTTTTGCAGACCCGCTGTCCAGATGACATCACCTCATAGGTTGGGTTCTAACTTCCATCTACCGGATACTTTGACAGGATCGAATCCTCGTACTGCATTCACTATATTCCTCATACTGTAATAAATGAGTTAGAGTAACTTACAGCTTGCTGCTCAGGTTGTAGTAGTTGCTTACTGTTTTGTGCCAACTTCCTGATCTACGTTTGCTTCCTGATTCTGAACAACTTCCTGTTTCTGAATCTTGCAGTCAGTTTCCTGATCTGCGTTTGCTTCCTGATTCAGAATAACTTCCTGTTCTTGAATCCTGCAGTCAGCTTCCAGTTTTCCCTTACCGCTTTCTGTTTGCTGCTTACTGATCCAACTTCCTGATCATGTTCCCTTTTTCTGCTTAATGACTTTATTTGCTGAAAATCAGTCTTCGAAACTTCTTCATATGCATAATCTTGCTAACATCAATATTCTCTATCTTTCTGAATTACAACTTTTCAAAATACAACTTAGAAAGATAATCTTATCAAGCTAAAATCCACTTAAACAATGTGGAAAAATGGGGTACTCTAACTTTTTTATAAAGTTATATTGTCTCATCAAAACCTAACAGAAATATCCCAACTATAATAATTTCAGATTACATTTGCATTGCATTCTTTAGAGTATTTCATAAATATAACAATTTTACATTATATACACGACAAAGATCATAAACTTGTCACAATTATTCCTTAAAATTCGTTGTCAGATTAGTTTTATAATTTTGTAAAATGTAAAAATATTATTTAACCAATTTATATTATAACCAAAATAACATATTTAAGTAAGTCTTTCATAAAATAATATAAATAAATTTGTATGATGCATCGATGTAATTTTCTGAATGTAGAGAAAATCATATTATTATTCAATTTTGAAATTATCTAATCATTTATCATTATTTAAAATTCGATTTAAAATAAATCTAGCAATATAATATATATCTTAAAAAATGAGTACTAAATAAAAATATAATCCGATGAATTTAATTTTTTTGAAGTGTTGGGCTTTAAAAAATAACATTTTAAAGTTATTTAAAATACGTTAAATCAATTTAAATGTGTAGTATTGATTATAATTTTTTGAAGACAACCCAAAAATTATGAAATATATGGGGAAAATCTTTTTCATATCTATTATTTTCAATTAGTTGATTAATCAAATTCAATCATGTTATCCTATATATGTCCGGAAAATCTTTTCCATATCCACTATTTTCAATTTGTTGATTAATCAAATTCAATCATGTTGTCCTACCTATCGTGAGCACATTGATATGTGCCCGATGATGTGTTAGATATCTAGTATATCTATATTTTGAGTCAAAAACTTTTATGTACCTAGTGTATGGATAGATCGACCTAACCAATACATGTTTTGATGTGCTCTCAAGCATCCTCACGTGTCTTGGTTTCCACGCCCAACTCACTCCCATGTTTTAGTAATGTTAATTGTACCCACACTCCTTAGTCATACATTTTAATTATATTAGTCATACTTTTAATAATGTTAGTTGTGCATTGACATTTTTTTTAACATAGATTAATATCTTTCATACCTTATAATTATGTTAGTCATACATTTTAGTTATATTAGGTGTACTTTTATATATTATATAAAAGTATGACTATATTGATATAAATGTATGGGTAATAATATAACATAAATGTATGGATGTACAAATTGTAGCAAAATTGTTCTTTTTTATTAAAGTTAAAATATTACATAAATGTTAGTATATTTGTACATAAAGGTCAATACTAATATAACATAAATGTCACACTAATATAATATAAATGTCAACACCTAAAAAAAAAAAAAGAACAAGGATCCAGGTCGGATCCGAATTGACCCGAGTGCACCATGCATGTAGTGTACATGAGACCTACTCATTTAGAGTTGCTGACGATGAGTATTTTAATATTTTTGTTAATCAATTTTTATTAACATTTACTTTTAAAAGTGTATTAACAATTGTTTTGGAAAGATTGGTGATAGTTTTGCACTTTAAAGTTGTTAAAGACATCTACTTCTATTACATTTGATGTTTACATATAATGTTACATAACATTTAATATACGTTACATATTAATTAGTGATATCATTTAATATACATAACACGTATTGATTAATTTGAAACTTAGTAGCATTTGGTGTCAAGTTCATTGCAAGTGACAAATTTTGTTAGGTTTCGTTTGATCACACGAAGTTGTACATTAACAATTCTCATGAAATCAAAGCAATAAGATAATAAAATCAAATCAATTTCAATAAATTCATGAGAAGCACTTATGTAGCCTTGTGGCATGGATCTAGTATCTGTGCCCCCAACCCGATCCGCATGATCCGGATATATATATATATATATATATATATTTTTTTTTTCTTTTTTTAATTGCCCTAATTTTCTCCATCAGTGCCACGTTCTTCTTCTCCACTTCTTCTCTTTTTTTTTTCTTTTCTTTTTCCATTCTCTGCTCTTTTTTCTCTTCTTCTTCTTCTCTTCTTTTTTTATTTGTACAATTTGATTATCATCTTATTGGTGTTAAGGAGATGTTGAATTTCATTGTTGAACAACTAAAATATGATTTTGTTTATTTCACATGAAGATTGAGTTCTTTAAGAATGTGTTTGTGTGTTGATTATATATAAAAATCCATTTATTTTTACCTTGAAATCATAGTGAAGATTAGTTCTATAAGATTATTTGCAGAATATTTGAAGAAGATGATGATTTGCAGAAAATTTGAGGAAGAAGATGATGAAAATCGTGTATTTGAGATTTTAAGATGTTAAACTTACACTCTATAATACACTGATACCTTTTGAGTATGTGAGTAATACCTTTAAGTTATATGAGTAATACTTTTGGAGTATATGAGTAATACCCTTTGAATTATATGAGTAATACGTTAAATTATATGAGTAATACCTTACATTCAATAAATCTTAAAAATAAATTTTATGATTCTAAACTTACACACTTTAATTATACGATTAATACCTTTACATGAAACAAGTAATACCTTAAGTAATATCTTTTACTAACAAAGTAATTTATACCTTAAGTATACTTTATGAGTATGCAACTAATACCTTGTGAATAAACAAGGTAATACCTTTTAGATATATAAGTAATACCTTTAGGCCTTCGTTATAAACAAGTAATACATTTACATATAATAAGCAATACTTTAGGTAAAATAAGTAATATTATTCCCTAAAAACAAAGTAGTACCCTCAAATAAAACAAGAAATATATTTAGATAAACAAGTAATACCTTATGAATATACAACTAATACTTTATAAGCATATAACTTATACCTTGATTGGAAAAATTTATGCAAATTGAGTGGTGCATGATCGCACACCAATTATTATGTGGTGGCGTGTGGACGCGCATGGTGACGGACCACACACCTGGTTGAGTTGGGGATACATATATAAGATTCGTACCTTTGAAGTACATAAGTTTTTGTATAAATTCATATATGGATGTGGTTTGATTCTCCTTTCACAAAAAAATTAGATCATTCTAATAATTTCACTAGAGTTTTGCTCATTATAAAATAGTTCCAATTGAGAAAAAAAGAAGAAGGGATTTCGTATATTAAAATATTGATATATGCTTAAATCCCAAAAATTGAAATGATAATTTTATGAAATTTTCTTTGGGCTCCTCATATTACCTTTTGAGATAAGACTTGCTTTTAAAAGGAAGGCCCATGTTAGGCCCAGTTTGGTGCCACTCATTTCAATGGCTGAGTTTGAAAATTGTTCAGAAATCCATTAATGAAAATGACGTGACCATCGAATTAAAATTAATTTATTATGAATTTGTTATTTTATCAATGCGTTTAGTTGGTGGCTATGTGCTACTTATTAAAAAAAAGAAAAGAAAACCTTGGTTACTAACAACTATTAATAATACTGATATTGTCTTTTTTGTACAATGTAATATTGATTGCATAAATCATGCATACAATGAGTTAATCATCAAGTTCCAAAGGCTTGAAATATTTTCCATCTATAAGATAAGTACCAATACTAAGACGAACTGCCCATACATCCTTAGGCTTCCTCGACACTATCCTGCAATTTAATTTAAACATTAAATTCATCATTCCATTAATAATTAATATGTCCACAATAAAAATAAAAAAGCGTAATTGATGAAATAAAGTACGAGATTGAGTACCTGCCCACATCACCGGGCTTAACGAAACCGGCATTTGCGCGCAAGCAAGGGACAGAAGCAGCAGTTTTGAGGATGTTTGGAGCCTCAGTGACAATGATGGGAGACCCAATCTCAAGTTTCAACACTTTTTTGGCACCAGAATTTGTGTCTTCTGATGATGATTCACTCAACTGAGACTTTGTGAGTGGAAGTTGGTTTCTTTTGGATTGGAATGATGAAAATGGGACTGGAAATGAAGCAGAGGTTGGAGTGAAAGAGGAGAGATTGATTGCCATGTTGGATGAGATTATGTGATTGTGGTTCTCAATTCTCTAGTGCCAAAACTATGTTTTTCTACTTTTGTATTTTTCCTATTTTTTGTGGGCCTATTATAATGGGCTTTTAATTTCTTAAAACATTATGGAGTTTCAATGTACATATAATATATATATATATATATATATATATTATATACTTATAATATAATTTTATGTAGTACATTATATTAGAGTCTGTTGATCTGGCTAATAGAATGTGCAATTTTGATTATTTAAATGATTTTTTTTTTATTTTCATTATTAAATAGAAACGATCATTTCTCATAATAGAAACAATTATTTTCATTTTTTTCATTCTCAGTTTTGTATATAATATATTTCAATATATTTTGTTTAGAACACAACATGGGAAAAATTATTAATAAATATAATGTTAACTAACAGTAATAATAAAAAATATAGTAATATTAGTTTAAGTGGGGGAATTTTTATTGTATGAGGAATTTTGTCATCAACGGTTTGTGAATAAATTAAATATCCTAAAAAATAAAACTTCATATTTTTCAATCTGAGTTGTTGATATTTCCCTATAGTTAGAGAATTTCAATAGAGTTGTGTGGACAAAAATACTCCTTTAAAATATGTCATGTGCATGTCACGTGTTGGAATCCGACGGAAAATGATCGGAAAAAAAGTTTAGTGGTTTATACGTCAATTTTGTATAGTTTATATATATCGATGACAAAAAAAAAAGTTTGATGGTTTATGTACAAAATCACTGATAGTTTGGTGGTATTAATGCAATTAACCTTTTTTTTGATTAATATGAATTTATATTGAGTAAATTCTAAATTCATATAAAATATCCAAAAGAAAAGTTTAATATGACAATTATAAAGTCTAAACTATAAAATGAATACATCAGAAAATTTATATAAAATGTTCTTACACATATATTTTTGTTTGACTGACAAATCAAACAATTTTCATAAATTTATATATAAATTAAAGATTGATCCATTTTACAAAATTAAATAAATGAGATTGTCATACTCATTAAGAAAAGAGTTTCAATTGAAAAAGGGAGATTTTGTATATTAAAAATTGAATGCTTTAATGCCTACAATTCAATTGATTTTTTTTTTGAACCAAAACCAAATTGAATATTTTTAGAAATTGTTATCTGGCCTCTTATTTGCTTTAAAAGCGAAGGCCCATGATAGGCCCATTTTTGTGCCGGCACTCATCATTTGAATTCCTTTTCTTTACTGTACTCAATTAGGGTTAGGGTTTGAATCGCTCCCATCGATTTGGATCTCTCTGCTTCTCCTTACATTCGTCCTCAGATTTGATTTTCCTTTTTTTCTGTGCCAATTAGGGTTAGGGTTTGAATTTATTTTTTTAATTTCGAAGGAGGGTTTGAATCTCTTTACTTTCCTTAGATTTGTCGTAGTACTTTTATTTCCAACTTAATCGTAAGAATCAAGCTTGAGAATGGGGAGAAGGGAGAAGAAGGTGAAAGCGGAAGAATATATATCTTCGGAAGAAGATGAGAAAAAGAAGAAAGCTCGATTTGAAGCAGCGAACAGTGACGATGATGCCGAGGCCAACGAAGACCTGAGCTTGAAAATTGTTCAGAAATCCATTCAGCGAACTTTTAGAAATAATCCCCGAGAAAATGGCGTCTCCGAAATTATTACGAATTTGAAGGAAGAAAAGAGTAGAAAAGAGAAGAAGAAAAGGAAAAAGAGCAAGGAGATTGAGGCTCCCGCAGATGTCGTAAGCATTGAATTAAAATTAATTTATTATTTGTCAATGTGTTTATTAGGTAGCTATTTGCTAGTTATTGAAATCGTGGTTTCTTACTGATTTGAATAATCTGTATCATGTTTCAGGCTACGAGTGATTTAGATACGGGTTTCAGAGAATTCTGCGGTGAATTGTTTCTGGTAGTAATATTAGATGATTTAAAGTTGTTTTTTTAAATCTAGAAACCATATCTGTTTTAAATATAATGTATGTTTTTATTCGTGCATAGGCATTGGAGGATTATGTTGTTCATAAGATATCCATTAGAGGCTAGCTAGGTGTAATGTAGCTTGCATAATGGCATAACTGTTGTTCTAAAAGAATGAAAACTAGGCAATCTTGAAAGAATTTTATTATGAAAACTAGGCCAACTTGAAAGAATTTCAAGTATGGGAATATAATATTCCTTGGACATCTGGCCTCGGCAAGTAAACCTACTTCTCATTTTCCTAGTGAAAAAAATGTTCGAACTGGAGATTATTCCTCTGATCTGGTTGTTGTGTTCTAATTATTTTGTTTACTTTCTTTTAGACTTTGCAATGTTGAAAATGCTAAATGCTGAATCTCCGCTATCTTTTTTTGGTCCCAACTCTCTTAGGTGGATAATGTAAAGGACAATGAGAACATAGAGATCGATAAAGTTGCTGAGGTTTCTAGTAAAGCTGCTGAGGTTTCTAGTGAAGCTGCTGAAATGAATCCTGTTGAGGTGCCGGATAATGTTGTCCTGAGGAAGCTTCTTGTGAGTTTAAGTAACTGTGTAAAAGCATCATTTTTGAGATAACAGACTAGATGTTTATGGTTATTATGGTGATGTCAGCGGGGGCCTAGGTACTTTGATCCTCCTGATAACAATTGGGGAGCATGCTATAATTGTGGAGAAGAGGGTCATATAACTGTCAACTGTACTTCAGCTAGGCGAAAGAAACCTTGCTTTGTGTGTGGAAGTTTTGAACATAATGCAAAGCAATGTTCTAAGGTATGTGTGCTCAAAAGATTTCTCAATATTTTTACTATGCTAGCACTGATGTTTTCTTAACCCGTAGCAGTTGAATGAATTTCATTGAAACTGTTTAAGAAAAAACAGTTTGCTCTTTTATCCCGCTCAAGTTCTCTGCCCTTGTGTTCATATCCTGTTGAATCATGTGACATTAGTCCTGGGAAATAGCATAAGCATGTTTATTTGCATTGAACCTGATGATGAACAACGTGGCTTTCTTTTCTCAAAAGATGTGATTGTTCAAGCAGAGTTGGTATGGACTTTTAGAAGTGCGTTCTCTTTTTTTTTTCCTTTTGACCTAATAAATTTTGTATTACATTTGGCATTGCATTGCTTTCATATAGTAATGTTATGTCGTGTTGCAAGACATTTAGTGAAGATAATGATTGAAGTCAGATACTTCTTACTGAGGTGCAATTTTCAATATATATACTGTGAAACTTTTTGTCATTTGCCTGTATCATACATAAATCTTTATTATGTATATATTAGTTAAAATACCGATAAATACCTTGCTACATGGGTGGAGGAAGATGAAGAAAGATCGTTTTAATGATTTAGGTCTATATTAATTTTCTGAAGACTTTTGCTGCAGTTTCTCTAAAACAAATCAAATGATCTATTACTTGAACAAAATAATTGTGTCGTTAAATATCTGATGTGATCATGGATCCAAAAGCTTGATTTTAAAATCTGTATGCTCTGTTCTTTGTTTTTGCAGGGACGGGATTGCTTTATTTGCAAGCAGCATGGTCACCGTGCAAAAGATTGTCCTGAGAGAACCAATAGTTCAAAGCTATGTCTAAAATGTGGAGATTTGGGGCATGATATGTTCTCATGTAGGAATGACTATTGTTCGGATGATATGAAGGTAATTAAGTTTTGCGATAAATTACTGTGTTATGTTTTTTTCGTCACAGATTTAATCAATTTTTGTGTTTTTCAGGAAATACAATGCTACATTTGTGGAAGATTTGGCCATCTTTGTTGTAGAAATTATAGTGATCCTGGTCCAAGAGAGATTTCTTGTTATAGATGTGGTCTCTCGGGTCATACAGGTTTGGTGAGTGAAATCTGCATCTCAATCTTCGTCTAGTTCACAAGACTTGTTAGATTCAAGAAGTTAAAATTGTCCTGGGCTTTTTCCTTATTTTGCAATTTGAGAATTTATTTTTGACCCACTAGCTATGATAAAATGATTTGGCTTTAGGCTGAGAATTCTGTTGGTGGCTTTCTTTTCTGGATCTCCTTGTAAATAATTTAATCAGTTACAGGACAATTCTAGATGCCATTTACACGTACCACTCTGTGTTGCCAGTTATGTTAGATCTGAACAACATATGTTCGAATGTAATAAAGGGTGATTTATGCTCTCTTGAAGTGGCTTACTTCCTCTTGTGAAGCGCATGCCTTGGTGCAATACTTTTGATTCCAACTCCTGTCAGTTCTACTCATGAAGTAATTTGTTATTGATTCAGGCTTGCATGTCGTCCCATGGGGGGGATACTAATAATGACAATGTATCTGCTAGTTCATGCTACAGATGTGGTCTAGTAGGACATTTTGCTCGTGAATGCACTACCTCAATGAAGGTATTATCACTGATTCCCTTTCGAATTCTCCAGGCAGTTTTGACACTTGGGATAGCTTAAAAAATGCAATTTGTTGAATTTTCGATCCTTGTATATTTACGGCTTTCTGCTTCCGTATTCCAATGGTTGGTAGAACTTTTCTCAACATTGACTTTGAGTTTCTGGTTATCTTTTTTACCAGGCTAGTAAGAGAAACCGTGAACCATCAACACCCAAGCAGAGATCTTCCAAGAAGAATAAAGATCGTT
Source organism: Scutellaria minor (assembly GCA_954870855.1). Taxonomy (NCBI): domain Eukaryota; kingdom Viridiplantae; phylum Streptophyta; class Magnoliopsida; order Lamiales; family Lamiaceae; genus Scutellaria; species Scutellaria minor. The sequence continues at coordinate 12,519,038 of OX940729.1, forward strand.
TGGGAGTCAAGTCAGCACCTAATGACTTTGGAAAGATATGGAAAAAGAAAAAACATCAAAGCAGTGAATATAGTCCAGCTTCGAAAACAAAGCACAGAGGTGGTTGGACCCCTGAAGATCGTAGAGATTATTATAGTCACAGTAGCAAATCAAATTATCAGAGAACCCCAACAAAACCAAGTAATAGAAGATCCAAGATTCCCAGTCCAAATGATGATTACACATCAAGTTCTTGTTCTTCCAAAAGGCCTCGCAACATTAATTTTGACAATTCACCATCCAACGGGTCAGCCAGATATTATCAGCACAGATATTCAGCGTCAAGATTTGGCGACTACAGTAATGGTGGTGACCGCATGGGAAGAAATAATATGTGGTAGAGAATTCTTTATACTATGAAGTGACGGCTTAACATGGTGAGTTTTTGATGCATTTTTGGCCTTACATAGGGCGCTTGGGCACTTCCTGCTGCTACATCTTAAGAGACATAATGCTGATACAGCAAGCTGAAAATGCTGGACTGGCGATATATTGTTTGTCAGTGTGTAACAATATTGGCGATGCTGCTTTCTCGATTCATTGCTCCGTATGGTGATTTATAGAAGCACCATGTACTGTTTGAACCCTAACATTTACTCGTTCTTGGTGAACTTGGTCTGTAAAGTGTAGCCTATAATTTCAATTTCAATCTTGTTAAGATGTCATTGAAATTTCCATACAAAAGCATGGTTTTTTTTATCACAAGGTTGTCTTCGGTCATCAGCCCTTGAAAAGGGATTTAGACTTTAGAGGTCAAAATTTGTTTCAAATATTTGTCTTTTAAGAATTTTATACAAATTTAGACTTTAGAGGTCAAAATTAAAGTCAAAATTTGTTTCCAATATTTGTCTTTTTAGAACTTTATACAAATATATTTCAAAATCACCCCTAGCACCGTGGTCTTTCCAATTTTGGGTTCTGAAGCCATACCGCGAATCTCTTGTCTTCTGGTAAACGGTTGGGTCATAAATTCCTTGATTAATGATTAGAGATATGTTTGTTCAATTTTATATTAATTTATGACAAATTCTGAAATAACAATTAATTTCGATCGAAACAAGTATATTTCAATTCTGGAATGGAATGGTTTAATTTGTTTATTAACAAATATCTTTGTGCATGAATGCGCGTAATATACTATTTAACTGTAAAAAAAAAAAGGAAAAAAAAAAAGAAATGTCATTTTCATGGATTTACATCCTTTTTTTGAAACGACAAGTAAATTTGCTTAATTATGGACTGATTGGCCGAAATCAGCAAATTCCTAATTTATTGGGTCACATGCAACGCAAAGAGTACCTGGTTTCTAAATTAAAATTTCAATTAAAAAAAAATTAAATTTTACCAGCACAGCGATTTTTAATCAGCAATTGCAGATCTAGCTAATTTCTAAGAGATTAAAATTAGATTTTTCCAAAGGTTCTTTACAGTTTTGAAAAGAATACCTTATAGATTTTCAGAGTAAAATGTTAGGATGTGGTATTGTTGCTTTAGAAAAGGAATATGAGATGATTTTGAGTAGAAGATCTTGTTTAATTTTTTTTGGAAATTAGATTTTAATAGAAAACAAAACTACATTGGTTGTAGAATCTTTGAGACCCTCGTTGTTGCAAGGAGATTATATCCCAAATCTTCATTGGCAACTATGATCAAGCTCGAAAGGATTTGATATTCAGATGTCGATGGACGATCAAGTATTGAAGTTTTCTTAGTTTGGAAATTGAAGAAGGGAGATTTCCATTGCATGTGAGAGCAATATATCTTTAACTTAAATAGTTCTAGTATTTCCAAAGGGAACTCATAAAAATGGATTTCAAGAGCATCGAGGTTTTGGAGCAATTTTAAACTAAAACATATTGGTATTTAATATGGATGATATGGACCTAAACATAGGAGAGTGTGGGCTGTAGACACACAATTTTTTTCTGGTGATTTAATTTACACACATCTTTAATGCCAAATAGAATGTTATTATGGAAGGTTAGCCTGCTCTGGTTTTCTTATAACTTTTGTTGATGCATCTCTATAACTATCTTGGACAAGAAAGAAAATTTTCTCCTTAGCTTCTTTATAGCAAAAGTATGTAACATCAGGTTGAATGAAGGCCACAAGTTTTTACTGTTTCAGTTGGATTGAATAGGGTGCTCCTTTGGTAGACCATGATAATACTACGTAGAGCAAGGTACCGCAAGCATTCTACACCTGAAATTTCTAAGGTTTGGCAAAAACCTTTCTTAATGATTGTCTCAACTATCCACAAATTAATGAGCTTGGATTTCGGTATCTTACTAATTTGTGGGAAAACTCCGATATAGAGAAAACACAATTTAAAATCCACAAAAACTTGCGTGAGACGGTCTCACGGATAATTTCCGTGAGATGAATCATTTTTACCCACAACCCAAACCCATTTTCATTAATTTACATGTCAATTATAGAGTGTGGGTTGTGGGTTGACCTGTCTTACATAACATGATCTGTGAGACGGTCTCACAAAAGACTTACTCTTTAAAATCATCATTTAACTCCTCATAACTTGGATATAATATCTTTATTTCATCGTATACATCAAGGAAAATTTGGTGTTTCTTCTGTTCTACTACCTCAATCCAGAATGATTCTTCCTTTTTGGCCTTTGATAGAAGGTCAGCAACTGTGATGATTGTAAGTGGAAGACCATCACATTTCTCATCAATCTTCTTTCCAACTTCTTCAAGTTCGGGAGAGCATGTCTCTTCAACAAAGACTTTGTCATGCAAAAGATGTCAACTTTTTTCCTTATTTAGAAAGCGCAAGTGATGATAAGAAAACTGATCATCATTAGCTTGATGTTGGATCCTAGTCGTAAACAAGAATCGACTCCCAATTCTATGGTCTGGAATAAGAATTTCAAGTAATCTTGGACCAGATTCATATCCCATACATCATCTAATATAATGAGGTATCGCCTGTACTTCAATCTTTCTTTCAAGTACTCAAATATTTCATCAAACCCTCCCTAGGCATTTCATGGGCATTAAGGGTTCACTTGAGCTAAGATGTTTTGAATAATTTCTTTATGTTGATACTTTCTGCCTACGGCCACCCAAACACGATAGCCGAACAATTCCAAGATATCCAGATCTTGAAAAATTTCATTAACAAAAGTCGTCTTGCTAATGCCTGCCGTCCCAACAAGGGAGAAAACAGGCCTATCCTCCAGGTCATATACAAAGTCTAGTTTGAGTTTATTATACTCATCGGAGAATCCAACCATCTTCGTCTTTTTTCCACCAGAATCATCCCTTGATGAACATGCAAGGGGATGAAACATGCAAGGGGCGATCACCAGCCTATAACACTTCAAATCCAACACTTTATCATTTTATAATTAACTACTCGAGCACCGATATATTGACATGTATAATATTCAAGACAAAAACTTTTATACAATTGATGCACGGACCCTACATCCGTGCTTCCGTGCACTCGGGTTGGGTCGACCCATCACGCGCCTCTAGGTCGCGGACAAAATCCGCCCAAACATGCTCTCAGGTGCCTGACCTTTATGTTATGTTAAACATACCTTTTAGTAGTGTTAGACATACCTTTTAGTAGTGTTAGACATACCTTTTAGTTATGTTAGACATACCTTTTATGTTATGTTAACTATACTTTTTTGTTGTGTTAGACATACCTTTTATGTTATGTTAACTATACTTTTTTGTTGTGTTAGACATACCTTTTAGTTATGTTAGTTATACCTTTTATGTTATATTAAGTATATCTTTTAGTAGTGTTCGACATACCTTTTAGTTATGTTAGACATACCTTTTGTAAGGCTAGCTGTACCTTAGCATTTTTTTTAGACGGACATATTAATACCTTTCATACCTTTTAGTTATATTAGACATACCTTTAGTTATGTTAGTCATACCTTTTAATTATGTTAGTTGTACCTTTATATATATTACATAAATGTATGTTTTTGTTGATATAAATGTATAAATAATCTCATATAAATGTATAAGTAATATCACATAAATGTAAATATCTATAACTTGTGCCAAATTAGGGTTTATTATGCCGAAATTAGAGTTTAAGGTTTAGGGTTAAAGTATTACATAAAAGTATGAAATCTGAAAATAAGGGTATCACTAATATAACATAAATGTATGACTAATATAATATAAAGGTATGACCAACACAACATAAAGGTCAGAACAAAAAAAAAAAAAAAAGAAAATGCGTGGAAAAAAAAAATGCGCGAATCCTAGTCGGATTTGGCCCGACCCGACCCGAGTGCATGGATCTAAGATCCATGCAACTGTTGCACAAGAGAGTGACTCTAATATTAAATTTGTAATGTTTCGATGGAAAAAATAAACAAACATATCTATATCTATATCAATATCTTTATTTATATATAAAAATAAGATTACAATAAAAAATAACATAACTAATTTTCCTGTCTAAACTATAAATGAAAATAAAATAATTAAAAGAATGAAGAGAAAATGAAAAAAAAATTGCGCAAAATGTGCAACTTTATGAGTTGTACGCGGGGAGGGGGAGAGTTTGGGGTATGTGTTCATAGTAGAGGTGCCATCCAATTTGGAAAATAGAATTGGAGTTAATGGTTAGGGAAAACTGTTGACCCAATTTTGATTCGAAACTAGAACCGTAAATTGTGGTTAAACGGTTTGGTTTCGATTTGAGATAATTTCAAATTGGAAAACCGACGGTTCAAACCGGTGGTTTAACCGCTGACTTATCTATATATTTACAAAAAAAATATATTTTATAAAAATAGTATTATGTATTTTACTGTTTAATTTAAATTGTATTGATTATTATTTTTAATTTGTATTATAAGTTGTAATTTTTTTAGGTTATGGTTTGTATTTGGTTATATTTAAATTGTAATTTTTAATTTAAAGTTTTTTGTAAGTTCAAACTTTTAATTTATATCCAATTATTAACTCAAAAAATTGTTATTTTGCAACATTTTGTGCTATATAAATAATTGTAAATTCTATTGCAAATTTAATTTTAAAAATATAAAAAAATTTAAACCATTGAGCACCTCTAGTTTTGCCATTAGAGCAATATATTTAAAAATTGAAATAGGATTGGGCACTAGAGCAATATATTTAAAAACTGTAATAGGATTAGGCAGGGGCCGCGCGAACGCAGGCCCCCTCTAACACAAATTATGACATAGGCTCGACCACTTGGGCCGACCTTAGGCAGGCACCCCTCCTTAGTGCAATGGAGGTCACCAACCTAGACCATGGGTCTTCTCGTTCACCCATTGATCCCGTCCTTAACATTCACATTTCTCCTCTTTATGTAACTCCTACTAACACACTCTACCTCATAACTCTCGATGTGGGATAATTTTCTTCTTCATGCTTTGTTTTTTCCACTCTTGCATCATGTTTTATGGACTCCTATTTCTAACTTTACTATTGAGGAGGTGTAAAAATCACAGTTTGTATTTGGTGTTTTTATTTATTTCAAAATAGATTAATTAACAAAGTCATCTCATCATAATCAACAAAGTTGAACATTGGTAAAAAGCCTTCTCACTGCCTTTTCAAAGTCATATGCTTCTTTCAGCTTCTAGGAAAAAATAGTTTTTTGGATCATTCAAATTTCACTATCTTTTTATCTTGTCGTATAGATTTACTTAATTAAATTTGAATATTTATGACTTACAATTTTTTTTTCAAAATCCATTGTGGGTAATATATCCAGTTAATGTTCAGTTAGAATGTTAAAAGCACGTATCGAATTGTTTTATCGTGGATATGATAGTTTTGATCTATGTCACATAAATACTGACAAATTTTACAATATTTTGAGGGAAAAATCAATACTTAAGTAATATATTTAATTCAAATAATACTTTTAAGTATTTAAATTTTTGGGTAACTTACATTTGATTTCAACATTGTTGAACTTGTATAAAACTTGAAAAAAAAAATTCAACCACGGATGAGTAGGCTTTTTATATTAATTAATAGATTCTAATTTATTTTTCAAGAATATTACTATTTTCTAATTAAAATTCAAATTTGTAATTAGAGGAGAGAAGGTTGTTTTCATTTCTGATTTCTCCCTCCATCACCCGATTAGTCTTTTCCCGTTGTCACCACTACCCTCAGCCACAACTATACTGATCTATATCTATTACACTATATAAGTATGAATGTTTCGTCCATTTTTCATAATGCCAATTTTAACCCTCCTACATAATTAAATCAAATTAAATTAAATTAGAGTCCTAATTAATGAAAACTTTTTATTAAAGATAGTAACGTAATTCGATATTTATTTTATTTTTTTATTTGATTATAAAAGGTAAGAGTCTTATACATTTCAAACTCTTCTTGAAAAAACTACATGTTTAGATTATTTTCCTTTTATAATCTAGAACACTTTGAATCTTAGACTAAAATTAGTCTTATATTAATATATATTTAAAGAGCTTTTCAATGATATATTATAAGCATATATTAAAAAAATTATAAGTCCTAAATTACCAGCCTGTAACGAAAAAGGACAGAATGTCCAGACCCCTAACTTACTGGGCGAAAAAAGTAATAAACTCCTTTTCTTTTATAATCTTGAACATTTTTTTACCTTAAACTAAAATTAGTCTTATATTAATATATAGGTAAAGAGCTTTTCAATGATATGTTATAAGCATATTTAAAAAAAAATTATACTATAAATTTCATTTTTTTTATTAAAGTATGTTATTATTAGAAATTATGTTCTTACGTTGTTTTTTTTTTTTTTTTTCAAAATCTTAATTTTAACTCTCCTACATAATTAAATTAAACCAAATCAAATTAAATTAGAGTCCTAATTAAATAAAACTCTTTATCATGAATAGTAATGTAATTCAATGTTTAATTTTTTTTTTGATTATAAAAGACAAGGGTCATTTACATTTCAAACTCTTCTTGAAAAAATTACATGTTTTGATTATTTTGCTTTTATAATCTAGAACATTTTGAATCTTAGACTAAAATTAGTCTTATATTAATATATATTTAAAGAGCTTTTTAATGATATACAAGCATATATAAAAATAATATATTATAAATTTAATATTTTTATTAAAGTATGTTATTATTAAAAATTATGTTTTTATGTTTTTTTTTTCAAAATCTTGTTTAATTTAATAGAGTCCATCCAAATCACAATTGTAAATAACATAATTCCTAATCTAATAAGTAAAAAAAAAGAAGGAAATAAATTATGGCAAGTATGAATATTTCGTACATTTTTCATAATACCAATTTTAATCCTCCTACACAATTAAATCAAATCAAATTAAATTAGAGTCCTAATTAAAGAAAATTATTTATTAATGGATTCTTACAATTGCCAACTGTCCATTTGTCTCTTTTATACTGCCTTTAATGATAACATTTTTAGATGTAGATGTATGTACATAATTTTGCTTCACACATAATAGAAATTTACTGATGCTGAACTTTTGTTATTGTTACATGAAGATGCAGGTTCAGTTGATTTTTTTTAATTAGTATAATTCACTAATATATATTAATCTTACTACAGGAATGTATGTTTACACATGTTTTATATTAATTGCAAATTATTTCCAAATTTTTTTTATTAACTTTTATCTTAACATATAGTCAAAGAAAAGTGGCGATGTCAATTGTTGAGACAAGTGAAATTGATACCGATCATAGCATTGATACTGATCCTGAAATTGGTGACTAGCTTAAGCCCTATTTTCATTCTTTGTTTATATTAAATTTTTTTAATTTTTTATTTTATCTTCATTTATTATTGTTTAACTTTCTTTGATTATAATTGTAGATCAAACATGTTTTGGTTACTTTTAGTTGGTTGCGTTTCATTTTATATTTAATTCTTTTTTGAACTGTTGTATTTTTGATCAGCCGACACCAAATATAAATGGTGTCAAAGGAAACTTGTAGGACAAAAAAGAAAATATGCAAATTTGAAATAGATACCTATCCTGGAATTGTAACTAGCTTAAGCCCTATTTTCATTCTTTTTTTTATATTGAATTTTTTTAATTTTGTTATCTTCATTCATTATTGTTTAACTTTCTTCGATTTTAATTGTAGATCAAGCATGTTTTGGTTACTTTTAGTTGGTTGTATTTCATTTTATATTTAATCTTTTTTTGAATTGTTATGTTTTGAACAGTCGACACTAAATATAAATGTCGTCAAAGGAAACTTGTTGGACAAAAAAGAAAATATACAAATCTTAATGTTGCTAAGAAAAAAATTATGTAGAACATGTTTTGCAGAATTATGAAAATAGATAAACAACATGTAATTTAGAAGTTCAAGCGAATTTAATTAACTCTAAAGGTAATATATTATTTTTTAATAGTCTTTTAACTTTCTATTAAAGTTATTCTTTCATTTAAAATTGAAAATTTTATTTTAATATATTTATCTAATTATGAATTTTAATGTCAGAAAAACATAAACTAAAAAAAATGTTGAGTTGCATTCATTGCGGTGCAACAAGATTTGAGTATGAGTTTCCCACCTTTTGTTGTGATAATGAGAAAGTTAAACTTGCACCTTCAGAAGTTCTAGACAAAATGTACGAACTATACACTTCTCAATCGGAAGAGTCTGCTGATTTTTTAAAAAATATGCGTTCATATAATTCCATATTCTCATTCACTTCATTTGGAGTTAAATTGGATAAAGAGCTCGCTTCGGCACCATGAGGAGTTTTCACTTTTCGATTACAAGAATGATTTCACAATTTCCCAAGTTTGAGTCTTAATGAAAACATACCAACTTATTTTCAGTTATATTTTTTTGATACTGAAAATTAAATTGAGAATAGAATGTATTTTAATTCACATGTATCAGAAGAAATTGTACGAAAGCTCACTCAAATACTAGATGAGAATCTGTATGCTGAAATCTTTAGATAACTATCAGAGCATTCTTCTCTAGATGATGTACAACTTTGTATCACAAAAGATGTCAGATTGGATTAGCGAGTTTATAATCACTACAAGAATTTCGCTGATAGACAACCCATGAAAGACAACGCTTTTTGTTGTCTTTCTGCATTTTACAACGCTTTTTGTGAAAAGAGTTGTCTTTTTGTGAAAAAAGCATTGAAAGACAACGTTTTTAAGAAAAAAGACAATGCTTTTCACAAGGTGTTGTCTTTCAGCGCATTTTTATGCTAATAGACAATACTTTTTGTGCAACGGTTTTTTATGTGTTGTCTTTCAGCGCTATTTTTCACTAATAGACAATGCTTTTTTGCAATGGTTTTTTGTGGGTTGTCTTCGAGCGGCTATTTTCGCTAATAGATAACCCTTTGTGCAACACTTTTAATGGGGTTGTCAAATATATAGTGAAAAAAATAAAATAAAAAAGGTAGAGTTCAATTAAGAGTCGAACTCTAGACCTTTCAGAAGGTATATAACCACTTTGCCATTTAACTTTCATTAGTTTTTATTTACCCAAATTTGTATTATAATTAATTTTGAATTAAGAAACTACCCCTAAAATATTACTCACCCTTTTACACTTGGTAAAAACATAATTACTTTCCCCCAATTTCTAACCCTAGGCGTATCTGAGCGGCGGTCGGTGGTCGGCGAACGAGTAGAGGTCGACGCATTCGACGCCCGATCGAATCTGACGCCCAAACACATAAATATTCTTCCATCCACTAAGTCAGTTTATCATCGTTGTTACTTGCTTTTGCATCTTCAAATTTGTGTTTGAATTTTTGGTTTTGCTGTCTACGTACGGATTTGTTGGTATAAATTCGATGTTGTTCTGAAGTTTTTTCGATTAGAGGTAGATTGTTAGGTGTAGAAATGTCTGAAGGTGTAAATTCGATTGTTTCTGAAGTTCGATTGTTAGGTGTAAATTATTTTTATAAGTTTGAAGATGATTAATCTTTGTTTTTTTTCAATTGTTTGGGTAATTTTCCTATTACACTAGGTATTGTTTGATGTATGTATGCATATGGTTGAGCCGTAGAGGAGTCTGATTGCAAAACGGGGCTTGCAGCCATGGAAATGTATTATCAATTAGGACTAATAAATTACTGAGTAACAAATAAATTATGTTCTGGAGTTGCAAATGAGGAATTTTATCTGGCTGTGCATATTTTTTAACTTTTGTCATTTTTTCCTGATATTGAGGAGGCTGCGTTTTTCTTTTCATGGTTAATTGAGTTTGATAATGCTTGAGATGATTTTAGTAATAGTGTAACATCTTTTAGTTTGAATTAGAACATGTTGATGCGTAATATGATTGGCTTGAGTATGTAAATGATCACGTAATTGTGGAAGAATATTGGAGATAACTTCAGAGAGGTGATTCTGATTTAATTTTCTTTTAGGTGGTACATTGATATTCTTAAATGCAGATTCAGTGAGATAGGAAACTTTCAGGAAGAATAAGGTTTGCGTAAGCAATGCTTTCACTTGCCTGGTGAAGGCAAGTGCTGTGGGTTTTCTTTTGCATGATTCTCTGAAACAGCAGGGTAGAATTAAGCTTAAATACCATCTCACTTTTCATAATGTGACTGAATTACTGAGTAAAGTTTTGTGATGGATATGGTTCTGAATTTCAAGTTCTCTGCTTGATTACTCATTAATGAGCAGTATTTTTCTCATTAGGAGACATGTTTACTGGAAAACTTTTCACATTTCACATTTTACTGGAAAAGAAATGTACTACACTTTTCACATTTTACTTGCATTGAACTTGTAGTGGAAAACTAACCAAGTTACATCCATTGAAAGTTCTTATTTTCATGTTTCTGAGAAATGCAATCTTCTTGCACCAGGGACTTGTCCTTCTATAACTTCACTGGGGATCTACCCACCTCATTTAAATTCTTGACAAATCTCACCAAAAATACCTTTATTCTATTCTTGTCAATTGAAGTTTAACTACCAGTTTACTTGATATTCTTGATATATATCTCAGTTAATCCTGGAAAACTAATAAAAGTAATTTAATTTGTGTTGGTATATGTCAATTATAGTTATAATTGACAAAAGAGTTTTGAGATATTCATAATATCACCACCTTAAGAAAAGTCTTCTTTATTAGCGGAAAAAAAAAGATTATAGATCATTAGCCACCCTAATATTTGCTGATTAGTGGAATCTCTACAAACTTAGTAGAAAATTAGACTAAAATAATGATGCTGATTACATATTTCTACAAACTTAATCTACTTTGTAATTGTTAGATGGATCTGCTTTCTTGGTCTTTTCAAGGAACACCAATTTACTGAAAGTACACAAAGGGGAGAGAGAGAGTGAGAGAGAGAGAATCTTGCTGGAAAGATGATTGAATTGCAGGCTACATAAATGCTCATCATAAAAGGAAGATTGGATATTTAGTCATCTTAATGTATAAGCTTTCTTGAAGGTATCAAACTGAATAGGGAGAAGAAGGGTTAATTCAAAGTGTAAAATTTTGGTAATTTCACCGTTTTGGTAACTTGAGATGGACAATGAATGGATGTTAAAGGACAGACTCTCAGATGAATATAAGGCTGAGGTTAAGTCTTTTATGCATTTTGCAATTCAAAATATAGATGATGTCAATGCAATGTCTTGTCCATGTTCAGATTGTGGTAATCTTAGGAAATGGAAACATGTCATTGTTAGGTTGCATTTGTTAACTAAGGGAATTGATAAAACATATCATATATGGATGTGGCATGGAGAGAGATGTAAGTCAGGAATGCCTATGTATGCTGGTGATCAATTTAGGGGAAATGAATATAATTTTGGAAAAGAAAAACCTATTGACATGGTACATGCTGGATATGAATACACTGATCAAAATCCATATGAATTTGGTAAATTACTTGAGGATGCAGAGAAACCTTTATATGTTGCTTGTTCAAATTTCACAAAGTTGTCTGCCATTGTGAAATTGTACAACTTAAAGGCAAAATTTGGTTGGAGTGATAAAAGTTTTACTGAGCTCCTTAGTTTAGTTAGGCAAATGTTTCCTCCCCAAAATGAATTGCCTTCATCTTTGTATGATGCAAAGAAAACCTTGGTTGCATTGGGGATGGATTATGAGAAAATTCATGCATGTTCAAATAACTGTGTCCTGTATCGCAAGGAGTACAAGGACCTTACTAATTGTCCTAATTGTGGTATCTCAAGATGGAAAGTAGGAAAAAATTCCAAGATTTGTGAAGGAATTCCAACAAAGGTCCTTTGGTACTTCCCACCTATTCCAAGGTTTCGACGGATGTTTCGAAACAAGGAGATATCTAAGGACTTGACATGGTATGCTGATAATCGAGTTGTTGATGGTTATTTGCGTCACCCAGCTGATGCACCATCTTGGAAATTAGTGGACCATAATTGGCCTGAATTTGCTTCCGAGTCAAGAAATCTCAAATTGGCTCTATCTACAGATGGGATCAATCCTTATAGTATGATGACTTCTACGTACAGTTGTTGGCCAGTAATACTGATCACATATAATCTTTCTCCATGGTTGTGTATGAAACGGAAATTTATGATGCTCACTATATTAATTAGTGGTCCCAAACAACCGGGGAACGACATTGATGTTTATTTGTCACTCTTAATTGAGGACTTAAAACTCCTATGGGAAGTAGATATTCAAACTTATGATAGTTTTCGAGATGAAAGCTTCCTACTTAGAGCTGTGTTGTTGTGGACCATCAATGACTTTCCAGCTTATGGAAACTTATCAGGCTGTACTATAAAAGGATATCATGCGTGTCCTATTTGTGGTGATAAAACTTACGCAAAAAGGCTAAAACATGGTAGGAAAATGTCGTATATGGGTCACAGAAGGTGGCTCCATGCTAGTCATCCTTATCGAAGACAAAAGAAGTCATTTGATGGTAATCAAGAGTTGGACCCTGCCCCAATACCATTGAGTGGTCGTGATGTTTTTAAGAGAGTAGCAGAAATCCAATGTACATGGGGCAAAAAGAGTTGTAAAAATCTATTAAAGCTCAATGAAGATAAGCCATGTTGGAAGAATAAATCTATTTTTTTTGAACTCGAGTATTGACAACACTTACATGTGAGACATGTTCTGGATGTGATGCATATTGAGAAGAATGTGTGTGAAAGTCTAGTCGGTACATTACTTAACACTCCAAGTAAGATAAAAGATGGAATAACAACTAGACTAGATCTTGTGGATATGAAAGTTAGAACAGAGTTGGCACCGAAGGTGGGTGACAAAAAAACTTTCTTGCCACCAGCTTGTTACACACTAAGTAAAGAAAAGAAAAGAAAGGTTTGTAACTCTTTGATGGGAATGAAGGTCCCTACGGGTTACTCGTCTAATGTTAGAAATTTTCTATCAATGAACGATTTGAAGCTTGTTAGCCTGAAGTCACATGATTGCCACACTTTAATGCAACAATTGCTTCCAGTGGCTATACGTGGTGTTTTGCCTGATAATGTGAGACATGCAATCACTCGGTTGTGCTTCTTTTTTAATGTGATATGCAGCAAAGTTATAGATGTCTCAAAGATGGATGAAATTCAAAAGGAGATTGTGACAACCTTATGTTTACTTGAAAAGTATTTCCCTCCCTCGTTCTTTGATATCATGGTTCACTTAATTGTTCATCTTGTGTGAGAGGTGAACTTATGTGGACCAATCTGGTATAGATGGATGTATCCATTTGAGAGATACATGAAGGTCTTAAAAGGTTATGTGCGAAATCGTAATCGGCCTGAAGGGTGTATAGCTGAATGTTATATTAGCGATGAGGCTGTGGAATTTTGTTCAAACTACCTTTCTAGTGTTCACACAATTGGAATCCTATCAAAACATCGACAAGTTAACATGACTAGGCCATTATCAGCTGCCAAAACGATCCAAGCTAGTCCTGATGATTTGAGACAAGCTCATCTCTATGTTTTGACAAATGACATTGAGATTGACCCGTATATAAGGTGATCTCACTAACTCATTAAACCTTATATGTTATTAATCTCATAGTGATCTAATTAAACTTTTTTAGTCAACATATGGCTCACCTAAAGGTAACTTTTGGAAGAAAGTCGGAGAAACAACTCTTGGATGAACATAACAAGATGTTTCATCATTGGATATACGATTGAGTAAGTATTATAACTCTAACCTGTCGTATTGAAGTTTATAATTTTAATTAAAACGTTCATTACGACATGTTGAATTATAGGTTGCAAATGAAATTAATCATTCCAATGGTCAAGTATCAGAAAAGTTAAAGTTGATTGCAAGTGGTCCTGAAAAAGATGTGTTGAAGTACTCTAGTTACTTGATTGATGGAGTTACCTATCATACGAGGGAGCGTGATAGTATACGAGCTGTTCAAAACTCGGGAGTCAGTTTAGTTGCAAAAACCATGCAAGTGGCTAGTGCAAATGACAAAAATCCAGTAGTGATGGACATGGTTTATTATGGAGTTATTGAAGAGATATGGGAACTTGATTTGTAGCACCCCAGACCAAAAACGATGCATAATTAATTAATTAAATATTTAAACCCATGATTTAATAATTATGTGCGTATATTTTGACTGTTTAATTTATTTATGTACGTTTCAGATACGTGTTTAATGCGTGATTTAGATCGATAATTTTTCTAGATATGGAACATAGAATATTTTTATACCATTAGATGCGTGATGGAAAAACAAGAAGATAGAAACGAACTAGGGGTCAATCAGAGACCCGTAGCTCAAACGGCGACAAAAGGGCAAAACACGAAGTTTTGGAAAACCGGAAGATATTTACGGTGAATAGTAACGAAGATTTTTCCGGTGAATAGTGATGAAGACTTTTCAACCGTGAATAGTAACTAGGATATTTTCAATGAATAGTGTTTTTGGAAAATCTATAAATAGGGGCATTTTCGATTAAAAAATCACCATTTTTCCGAACGAGCTGAAAGCGACGAAAACTTGTAAGTCACTCTCTCTTTCCGATTTTTTGCCTCCGGCGTGCTACCGTTAGCGTCGCCACCGCCTGTGGCTGGAAAATTTCAACATTGTCGGTTTCGGCCGATTTTCGCACACGACGTAGGTCTCGACGAAATGAATTTAGGATAGTTCTCGGAATTCAATTCTGATTTCTCATTCGCCGAAAAACGGTGAAAAATGATCTCCAAACCCTAAACCCTAGTTTTCACCACCTTCTCTCTCTTCTGATTTCTCTCTTTCCCTTCTTCCTTTCACCGGAGCAGTCGTCGGAGAAGCTATTAGGGTTGTAGATGAGCCATCGGAGGGGTGGTACCACCGTGGGTGGCGGCACCGGGCTGATCGGAGGATGTGTGTATATAGCATGTATGTGTGTGTATAAAGTGTGTGTGTGCATGTGTGCTACTGTTTGGGGACGGCGCTGGTGCCACCGCAGTGAGCTTCTGGTGGCCGGCGCTGGTGATGCACCAGCGAGGTCTGGGTGGTGGTAGCCGACGGCAGGTGGCCGTCGACCAAGTTGAGAAGATGTATGTGTGTGTGTGTTTATATATATGCATGTGTGTGTGATGTTTTGGGTGTGTGCGCGGCTGCTGGGTGGTTGCTGACGACTGGAAGTAGCTGGCCAGTGTTCCAGGTGGTCCGGGGAGGGTCGCCGGCGACCGAAATCTTTTATCACTTTAATTATAATTATTTAGGATCTAAGAAACACCGTAATTGTGTAGGTTACTTGTTGGATTGAGCCTTGAGTTATCAGATCTTTGGTACTTGCTACTCACGCGGAAACCACCGAACAAGGTGAGGGTAATTTCTAACTCTTTATCTGTTTACAGTTTTCCCTATTCTGAAGCATGATTGAGGAATACTAAATGCTATGGTTACATGCTATGTTTATGTGTTCATGATATACTGTGAAAGGACTTCGGTTCATATTGCATGTTCGGAGGGTCTTATGGACCGTAAAAAAACTAGCTCTTACCTCTTCTACCACTTGAAAGGTCTGGCGGTCCTGTAAATGCGCTAGCGGTATTGAGACCGTTTTAGGGGATAAGACGGGGAATTCCCGCACCCCATGGATGGGTTACGAGATACGTGCCTTGCATTTTATGTGCTGTGACAACGTGACTGAATGTTACTTTTCTGATATTTTATATCTGTTGATTATTATAAGAGGTGAATTTCATCCCCACGAGTGTATTCCACACACTCACCCCTATTCTGTAATTCACGTTACAGGAAAAGATGAGCATGATGAACCCTAGAGGGAGAGATGAGGTGCCATATCTGAACTTATGTTTTAAGGATGTTGACCTACAAACATTTTCAAACAATGATTTAATTATTTTACGTTTTGTAACAGATAATTTTGGATATGTTTCGGATGTTAGATCCTGATGATATTTTCCGCTGCTATGATATGTTAATCGGTTGAATCCGATTGTGGATAAGTGAATGATTCTGTCGTCTCCTACTTATTTCTTCTATCGTCTCCTACTTATTTCTTTTGTTGTCTCCTACTTAATTCTTCTGATATCTGTCTCCTACTCCTTCCTTCTGTTTATGAAAAATGTCTCTTACCACCTTCTTCTATTTTTATCATGCATGTCTCTTTCTCCTTCTTTCTTCACGCCCAAAATGAAAAAAAAAACTCTGATATTTTTAAGAAAAGAAAACGGGGCGTGACATGATTACCATAATTTTCGCATTCCAATGTTCAAATGTAATTGGGTTGAGCACAATAATGGAATTAAAATAGATGATCTTGGTTGCACAACAGTAAACCTCAATAGAATTGGATTCAAATTCGATCGGTTTATATTGGGTAGTCAAGCTAAACAAGCCTTTTACATTGAAGACCCTCGAGATCCTGCATGGCATTTTGTACTTTCAACCCCTAGTAGAGAGTATTTTGATCACATCAATGGTGATGATTTAGAAGAATGTAACATCCACCATCAATGTTTTACAATGGGGATGCCCCCATTAGAAGTTGATGGTATAGATGAGAACGAAGCATCATGTGTGCGTGAAGATTGTGATGAGATTTAGATTGATAATTGCACTTCCTAGTTCTTTAATTAACTTTTTGGTATATATGCTGAACTTATTACTTTTGATATTCTACTTATTTCTTAAATATTTGCTAACTAACCTAATCTTCTTTTATTTTGCAGCTTCGAATCATGGTGTCTCGTACAAGGGCTCAACAAAAGAAGATGAGACAATTGAGAAGGGTAAGACTAAACTGCTGAAGGATAAAAAGGTAGTTAGTTCAAATGAAGTTGATGATGATATGTGAAGTGAGGATGATGAAGATAGCTCTATGTCTAAAGGGAAGAGTACACACACATCAAGAACGCCGAGGGGTCCTACTCATATGCATGCTCTTGCGATACAAAAAGCTCAATGTTTCAAAAAGAAAGTCTTGTTCAATAGCAAAGGTCAGCCCATTGGGCTAAATGATACTGAAATGCAGAGTTACATTGGAGTGTTAGCTCGGGAAAAGATCAAAATAACAATTGATGATTGGAGGGAGGTGCTGACTGATGTCAAAGACTCGATATGGGAATCTGTTAATGTGAGTGTGCTTCTTTTATTTTGTTTTTTAGTTAAATGTAGAATATTTTGCTTATATTGGGTTCTAATTATTGGTATTTTATAGTTGTTGTTTGATGTTCCTCCTGCATGGAAGAAGGGGTGTTTGTCTTTGGCTAACCAAAAGTGGCGTCAATACAAGACAAGACTTACGAATAAATATGTTTTTAGCAGAATACTTGAGCCTGCAAAGTTGAATACTGCACTCTTTAATTCTGGAATTGACAAAGTTGATTGGAGTAATTTTGTGATCAATCGCTTATTAAAAGAGTTCAAGGTAAGATTCAACTAAAGATGCTTAATTGATACTTCTCGTCATTGGTATCATATGATTGTTAATCTATTAATTTAGACAAAGAGTGAGGAACAAAAAAGCGACAAAGTTAATTGCAATATCCTCATAAGCTTTCTCGTAAAGGATATGCACGTTTGGCTGAATCGATTGTAAGTTTTTGATTTTTTATTATTTATTTATTGTATCATCATTCTCGTATTTAACGATCATTTTATATAATACGTTATTAATTGTAGGCTGATGAATTGGGTAATGATGATGAAATCAACAGAGCTATTTTATGGATTAAAGCACGATTGCCTAAAGAATGGGAAATACAAGAAGAGAGTTTAAAAGAAACAATTACGAAGATTGTGAGTTTGTTTATTCTTAATTATTTTAAAAGCTAACACTCTCTCTCTTACTTATCCATCGCATTTATTGTTATGTTGTTACTAATTTACTTCAAAGGATGAGTACATACAACAAAAAAAGGAGGGTAAGTTCAGCATTTCTGGAATAAAGGATGACATCCTTGCTAAAGCTCTTAACTCACAAGAACATACTAGATGTTTGAGGGGGACCGGAGGTCATGTCACTCCCTCGACTTACTATCATGTTTCGTGTAGTAATATGGTGGATAAAGATTTGCTTTTAAAAGAGCAAAAAAAGATAAATTCAGAACTCGATGAATGAGTAAAAAAACTAGAAACAATGATCTTGAAGAATGCACCTATACATGAAGTTGGTAGAGAAGAGAAGAGCAGTTGTTCAGTTAAAATCTCAAGTCCTTTTGTTATGGAGGAGGAGAGTGTAGCGCCCCGGACCAAAACGAAACATAATTTATTAATTAAATATTTTAACGCATGACTTAATAACTATGTACGTATGTTTTGACTATTTAATTAATTACGTGCGTTTCAGATACGTGTTTAATGCACGATTTAAATCGATAATTTTCTTAGATGTGGAACATAGGATATTTATATACCATTAGATGCGTATCGAGAAAACGGGAAGATAGAAACAAACTAGAGGTCAATCGGAGACCTATAGCTCGAACGACGACGAAAAGGGCAAAACCCGAAGTTTCGGTCGGAAAACTGGAAGATATTTCCGGTGAATAGTAATGTGGAAAAGTCAACCGATGAATAGTGACTTGGATATTTTCGGATGAATAGTAAATTTTGAAATTCTATAAATAGGGCCTTTCCCGATTCATTTTTCACCATTTTTTTGAACGAGCCGAACGCGCCGAAAACACGTAAGTCTCTCTCCCTTTCTCTCTTTCTGATTTTCTGTCTCCGGCGGGCCGCCACCGGCCGGTGGCCGGAAAATTCAAAGTTTTCGGTTTTGGCCGATTTTCACACACGACGTTCGTCTCGACGAGATGAATTTAGGATAGGTCTCGGAATTTAACTCCGATTTCTCGTTCACCGGAAAACGGCGAAAAATGATCTCCAAACCCATTTTCTCTCTCTTCCTTTCCACCTCGTTTCTTCTCCGTTTTGGGTAAACTCAAACTCTAGGTTGAAGTCCTCGTCGAGCCCATCACGAAATCGGGCTCGAATTTCTGAACGAATCTCTCCTCCTCCGGCAATCGCCAGTCAAAGATCCGGCCAATCTTTCTCTCTCCTCCCTCCCTCTTCTATCTCTCCTCCCTCCCTCGCCGAGACCCGTCACCCGAGCTGCCGAGGAACCGCCGGGAGCTGTCGAGTTTTTCACCCGGCGCCGGGTGCGTGCGCATCCAGGCGCCCGCAACGCCTTGTTTTCAATCCGAACCCTGTTTTTTCCGTTGCTTGT
Organism: Scutellaria minor; assembly: GCA_954870855.1. Lineage (NCBI taxonomy): Eukaryota > Viridiplantae > Streptophyta > Magnoliopsida > Lamiales > Lamiaceae > Scutellaria > Scutellaria minor. Next base: position 12,538,725 of record OX940729.1, read on the forward strand.
CTTTTTTGAGACGTCACTGACGAGACGTCGTTGATCGGGGTCCGTGGGCCCGGTCAAAGTCAACCCTTTGACTAAAATTACCATTTTACCCCTAAACCTAAAATGCTCCGTTTGAGCTCGTTTTAACTCCAATCGAGCTCATTCTTTTTCCGTCGTGACCCAAATTTCATTCCCTATCTTCTCAACCATTTGGATAGATCTGTCCCTCTCATTTCTTGGACTCCAATCTTTAGATCTCTCGATCCGTCGCGTATTTAATGATCGTCTTTACTCCGGAATCAGTAATCGCTTTAATAAAACTTATTAAGGATCTAAGAAACGTTATAACTTATGTAGGCTACTTGTTGGATTGAACGTTGATTTATCTGACCTTTGGTATCCGCTACTCGAGCTCTGAGTTATCAGATCTTCAGTTCTTGCTACTCACGTGGTAACCACCGAACAAGGTGGGGGTAATTTCTATCTCTTTATCTGTCTACTGCTTTCCCTATTTATTTGCATGATTGAGGAATACTAAGTGCTGTGTTTATATTTTCCGTGCCATAATATAACTTTGAAAGGACAGAGGTCCACTCTGATCATGCATTCCTTACTACCTTCTACTACTCTGTCGTCTCTTACTATTGCTAACACTCTGGTGGAGGTGTGGTGAGCCTCTTGAAATGCACTAGCGGTATTGAGACCGTTTATAGGGTAAGATGGGCTGATCCCGCACCTATTCGTCCCTTGCCATTTCTAATATCTGCTATGCATTTTACGTGTTGTGACAACGTGACTTAAGGTTATTTTATTAGTATTTTATATCCGTTGAGAGTCACAAGAGATGGATTTTATCCCCACGGGTGTATTCCATGCACTCACCCCCTTATTCTGTACTCATCCTATAGGCGATGATGAGCAAGGAAAACCTTAGATGGAGAGAGAGATGGACTATCTTTGGTTTCGTATGTTTGAACTGATGTAACACAAACATTTTCTAAAAGAAGTTATGTTTTGTAATATTTTGATACATGTAAGGATGTGAGATCCTGATGATTTATTCCGCTGTGTATGACGTATTTTATCGGTAGTGAGACCGATTGCTATCGGTAAAGGTCGATTGTTGATAAGTGAAAGATTCACTTCGTCCCTTACCTCTTTCTTCTATCATCTCTTACTATTCCTTTCTGTATGAGTTGTGTGTCCCTTGCTATTTCTCTCTTCACGCCCATGTGAAACTCTGATAAAATATGAAAAGATTTTGGGGCGTGACAATTGGTATCAGAACAGTTCTAACATTGAGAACTTGCTCGAGTTGGTTTGAAAAGTGGGAAAAACGTGATTTCAAAAGTGTGATTTTAAAATGTGGTCGGGTTTTTGAAAATACACAGATAGGCACCATCCTCTCTCCATAGGTGACTCTCCCTGATTATAGGACTTTCTTGAGTAAGTGTTTACCTGATGTGCGTTACTTTGTTGATACAATATAAACTGTTTGGGACTGATGGGGTGTTAATGAAACTGTTTCACGGTGAAATAATCTGTTAAAACCCTCTTGACGTCATTACAATCACGATGAAAAGATTTTGTGAAAACCTCTTGAAGTCACTATAATCGACACACTGCTCTGAGCCACCGCCACAAAGCCGCTGACTGCAGCAGCGTGAGCTAGTGTGCGAGTATGGCTGTATGCAGAAGTTGATATCGTGTGACTAAAAGCTGAAACTACCGTGGACCCTTGTTTATAACAGGGTGTACTAATGAGTGAGTTTTCCCAATCCGTGGTTGTAATGCGTAAGGTCGATTTTGATAGCTGAGGGTTATAAAAAAACTCATTGAGGATGTTAGTAATGTGATTTATAATGTTTTGCGTATGATACATTTTCTCTGATTTGATTGTGCGAGTGGTGTATACGTTATCATACATAATGAATGGATAATAGAAGATCTATTAAGGTTATTATATGATTTAGGATATAGCGTTTATTAGTACCATGATTTTGGCTATTTAGTTGCCTATTACTATAGATTGTTGGATTACGCGGGGTAGAGTATAAGGGTTAGTTTTTTTAAGGTCGACTGTAGAACGATATGCCACGAGAACGACCACGAAAGAATAAACCATCAATGTAGGGGATTTGGTTACAATGCTATGAGCATTAGCACAACACTTCGAAGTAACCAGAGCCGCCCCACATCCAACTAAACTGACCCGAATCTCATCTGCGAACAGTCCTGGTGATGTAACCCACCAACGTTCGATGGGAAGGAAGAACCAACGGAGGTGAAAGAGTGGCTAAGGTCACTCGATCGACTGCTTGGGCACCTGACCTGCTCTCAAGGACAGATGGTCAGCTGTGCGATCTTCCAGTTGACTAATGAAGCAAGCCATTGGTGGGACTCGTACAAAAGGACTTTGCTACCCATTCAAAGAGAGGGAATGGCGTGAAAGGAGTTTAAGGAAGTGGTTACTCACCACTTCATCCCTCAATTGTACCGGGACAAGAAGAAGACAGAGTTCCTTCATCTCCAACAGGGAAGCTCGTTTGTGGGAGACTATGAGTGGTGATTTAATCATCTAAGTCGGTATGCTCCACATTTGGTGGATACCGACAACTAAAAAGGCCAAAAGATTTGAGAAGGGCCTTCGTTCAGAGATCAGCTCGATTCTGGCTGGGTAGGGGACGATGACATATGCAAGTGTCATCGAGAGAGCCTAGAAGATCGCATCTCGGATGGGTTTGGATCCAGAAAGTCTTCCCTGCTCCTGTTAAGAGGAAGTGGATTGGCCCGAGTTAGGATTTTGCCTAGAACAAAATTCCGAGGGCAAGCAATGCTCCACTCCTTCCCACTCCCCGACCTGGAAACCCGTGCCCTAGATGCAGGAAGGTACACTCGGGACCGTGTCAGCTAGAAACACGAAACTGCTTCACCTTTCGGACACCGGGGCATATAGCAGCCAACTACTGGAGAGTGAGGAACATGCCAGCTACAACCCCGCAATCGAGGCCGGTGGCAGGCAGAGAGCGAGCATTCACTCTTACTCACCCAGAAGCCATCGAGGGAGCTGAGGCGATGACAACATGAAGATGGTAGGATAGTTGCTCAAACTTTAGAAGTTAGTATCCCCTCAGAAAAGACGGTAAGGACAGAACATCTGTACCGTCACCTTAGGATTGCTTTTGAAGATATGATCATTCTAGTTAATCTTCACGCTTTGGAGATAAAGGAGGAAGATGAAGGATTTTGATACAATCCTAGGGATGAACTGACTAGAGTCCAAACCACGCGGTAATCAAGTGCCGTGTAAGGAAGACTATCATTCAAGCATCGGGCAAACTGGAGTTCACATTCCATGGAACATGAGTTAAAGCTGACATAAGGATTATCTCGGCCATGGAAGCAACCGAGATGCTTAGCAAAGGAAATTGTGAAGTTTGGTTGGTCAACATGGTGAACTCCGAAAAAGAATTGGCTATTATCAAGAAAGTGCCGGTGATAAAGGAATTCATGAATGTTTTCCTGAGGAATTACCTGGTCTTCCACCGGATGGACAGGAGATCTTCGAGATTGATCTCATCCTAGGATTAGCACCGGTGTCGGAAGCTTCAAAGCGGACGACATCGAAGGAATTGCAAGAACTGAAGGTCCAACTAACAGAACTGTTGGACAAGTGCTCCATTAGACCGAGCATGTCGCCTTGGGAAACTCCAGTGCTCTTGGGAAAGGGAAAAAAAATGGAAGCTTTCAAGCGTGTGGATCACCAAGGGACGAACAAGCGGACCCTAGAGAACAAGTATCCACTACCTCAAAATAAAGATCTTTTTGATTAATTAAGAGGTGCCAGTGTGTTCTCGAAGGTTGACTTAAGGTCTGGATATCACCAAATAAAAATCAAGGACGCTGATATATCAAAGACAACACTCAGGACGAGATATGGCCACTACGAATTTGTAGTAATGCCATTTGGTCTGAGCAACGCTCCAACTGTCTTTACGGACTTGACGAATCGCGTCTTCCATCCGTAGCTCGATCTTATCATCAATGTGCGACAGAATGCACCACGAACAGCAACTCAGGAACGTGTTGGAATTCTGCGAAAGGAGATATGCATGCCGCTGATTCCTCTTGCTAGATGGGACATCTTTTCTCCCTGACTCATCAACTCTATCTCTCTTTCTCCCTCTCATTTCTTCATCCATATCGAGAACGTACTGATTTTTGGTGTCTGGGAATACGACTCTTTAGTGCCTTCTACTCCTCATCCTACTCCGTAATTAAAATGATGAAAACGAGAAGGGTTTGACGTAATACAGAACCGACAAAAGTTTAGAACATCGAGCTTAGTAAAAAAATCAAGGAACTTGCAAGCCTGAGTTAGTTCCTTAATGAGAAATTGAAAGAAAGAAGCAACTCGGATGAAAGTTTTGACAAAGTATCCGGTTTCGCAACTTTTAGTATGCGTTTAGTTACTAGTCGTTCTTAGTGTGCGTCTAATTTCAAGGATGAAATTATTTTAAGGGGTAAGGGATGTACGTCCCGAACCAAAACGAAACATAATTTATTAATTAAATATTTTAACGCATGACTTAATAACTATGTGCGTATGTTTTGACTGTTTAATTAATTACGTGCGTTTCAGATACGTGTTTAATGCATGATTTAAATCGATAATTTTCTTTGACGTGGAACATAGGATATTTATATACCATTAGATGTGTATCGAGAAAAACAGGAAGATAGAAATGAACTAGAGGTCAATCAGAGACCTATAGCTCGAACGACGACGAAAAGGGCAAAACCCGAAGTTTCGGTCGGAAAACCAGAAGATATTTCCGGTGAATAGTAACGTGGAAAAGTCAACCGATGAATAGTGACTTGGATATTTTCGGATGAATAGTAACTTTCAAAATTTTATAAATAGGGCCTTCCCCGATTCATTTTTCACCATTTTTTCGAATGAGCCAAAAATACGTAAGTCTCTCACTCTTCTCTCTCTTTCCGATTTTCTGTCTCCGACGGGCTGCCGCCGGAGCCGCCGCTGGTCGATGGCTGGAAAATTCAAAGTTGTCGGTTTTGGCCAATTTTCACACACGACTTTCGTCTCGATGAGATGAATCTAGGATAGGTCTCGAAATTTAATTTCGATTTCTCGTTCATCGGAAAACGGTGAAAAACGATCTCCAAACCCATTTTCTCTTTCTTCCTTTTCACCTCGTTTTTTCTCCATTTTGGGTAAACTCAAACTCTAGGTTGAAGCCCTCGTCGAGCCCGTCACGAAACCAGGCTCAGATTTCTGAACAGATCTCTCCTCCTCCGGCAATCATCGGTTAAAGATCCGGCCAATCTTTCTCTCTCCTCCCTCCCTCTTCTCTTCCCGACAGCTTCCTCTTCTCTCTCCTCTCGCCGGAAAAGTTGCTGGACAGCGGCTAAGGGTGTGAATGATAGGTTGGAGGTGGTGGCCGGCGACTAGAAGTCACCAGCCGGATCTAGAAATAGGCTGGAAGGGTTAGGGTTGTATGGGGTTTGTGAAGCGTGTGTTCGCTGATGTTGGGGGGGCTGTTGGTTGTTGTTGATGATTGCCGACGATGGGAGGTCGCCGGTCGGGGTCCTAGGCGGTGGAGGAGAGTCGCCGGCGATAGGTGGTCGCCGGCCGGGGTCCTAGGCGGTGGAGAAGAGTCGCCGGCGGCAGGTGGCCGTCGGCCAAGGGCTGTGGTGCTAGGGTTTAGTGTGTGTGTATTTTGCATGCGTATATATATATATATCTACTATTGTGTGTGTTGCGCGGCTGGTAGGGGTGGCTGGCGACTGGAGGTCGCCGGCTAGTGTTCCGGCGAGGTCAGGGGGTGGTGGCCGGCGGCCACTGGCTACCGGCCAAGCTGAAACCGTGGGTGTGTGTGTATACATATATATATGCGTGTGTGTATTTCTCTTGGTGTGTGTGTGTGGGTGGCCTTGGGGTGGTTGCCGGTGACTGGGAGTCACCGGCCAGGGTTTCTGATAGCTGGTGGTGGTGGCCAGCGGCAGGTGGCCGCCGGCCAAGACTGGGGATCAGTGTGTGTGTTATACACATGTGAGTGTATGTGTTAGAACGTGGGTGAGTTTGGTTGTTGCTGGGGTTTGGGCTGGCCGGGAAGGGATGCCGATGACGGGGAGTCGCCGGAGGAAGGTCCGGAAGTTTTTGGTTGGGGGTTGGGTTTCAAAAATCAGGGTATCGAAGGTTTTTGCGGCGAGGATTCGGGTACTATTCACTGTTGGAAATCGGCGAAGGATGGCCGGAGGTGGTAGCCGGCGGTGCGAGGTATCCGGCGAAGTAGGTGACGGCGGCGGAGGGCGGCGCCATCGTGCTGGGTGGCGTCGGGAAGGTGGCGAGTTAGTCAGGCCCGGCGCTGGGAGAAGGGCCGTCGAGAAAACTCGACCCTCGCGCGCGCCGGGAGAAGGGCTGCCGAGAAAACTCAGCAGTTGGCCGAGTGCCGTGGATCCCCACCGAGAAAACTCGGCCCTTGCCAAGACCCGTCACCCGAGCTGCCGAGGAAAACTCGGCAGCTGTCGAGAAATCGCCGGGAGTCGTCGGGTTTTTCATCCGGCGCCGAGTGCGTGCGCACCCCGCACCCGCAACGCCGTGTTTTCGATCCGAACCCTGTTTTTTCCGTCGCTCATATTTTTTGAGACGTCGTTGATGAGAGATCGTTGACCGAGGTCCGTGGGCCAGGTCAAAGTCAACCCTTTGACCAAAATTACCATTTTACCCCTAAACCTAAAATGCTCCGTTTGAGCTCGTTTTAACTCCGATCGAGCTCATTCTTTTTCCGTCGTGACCCAAATTTCATTCCCTATCTTCTCAACCATTTGGATAGATCTGTCCCTCTCATTTCTTGGACTCCAATCTTTAGATCTCTCGATCCGTCGCGTATTTAACGATCGTCTTTACTCCGGAATCAGTAATCGTTTTAATAAAACTTATTAAGGATCTAAGAAACGTTATAACTTATGTAGGCTACTTGTTGGATTGAACGTTGATTTATCTGACCTTTGGTATCCGCTACTCGAGCTCTGAGTTATCAGATCTTCAGTTCTTGCTACTCACGTGGTAACCACCGAACAAGGTGGGGGTAATTTCTATCTCTTTATCAGTCTACTGCTTTCCCTATTTATTTGCATGATTGAGGAATACTAAGTGCTGTGTTTATATTTGCCGTGCCATAATAAACTTTGAAAGGACAAAGGTCCACTCTGATCATGCATTCCTTGCTACCTTCTACTACTCTGTCGTCTCTTACTATTGCTAACACTCTGGTGGAGGTGTGGTGAGCCTCTTGAAATGTACTAGCGGTATTGAGACCGTTTATAGGGTAAGATGGGCTGATCCCGCACCTATTCGTCCCTTGCCATTTCTAATATCTGCTATGCATTTTACGTGTTGTGACAACGTGACTTAAGGTTATTTTATTAGTATTTTATATCCGTTGAGAGTCACAAGAGATGGATTTTATCCCCACGGGTGTATTCCATGCACTCACCCCCTTATTCTGTACTCATCCTATAGGCGATGATGAGCAAGGAAAACCTTAGATGGAGAGAGAGATGGGCTATCTTTGGTTTCGTATGTTTGAACTGATGTAACACAAACATTTTCTAAAAGAAGTTATGTTTTGTAATATTTTGATACATGTAAGGATGTGAGATCCTGATGATTTATTCCGCTGTGTATGACGTATTTTATCGGTAGTGAGACCGATTGCTATCGGTAAAGGTCGATTGTTGATAAGTGAAAGATTCACTTCGTCCCTTACCTCTTTCTTCTATCATCTCTTACTATTCCTTTCTGTATGAGTTGTGTGTCCCTTGCTATTTTTCTCTTCACGTCCATGTGAAACTCTGATAAAATATGAAAAGATTTTGGGGCGTGACAGAGAGAGCTAGAGATGATAAACCAGAAATTCAGAAGAACTTGTTTCAAAATCAAGACTCGGATGATGATCTCAAAATAGTTTTGATGATAATTGGCCATCAAACACTACAAGAAAAATGCACATAGACTACACCCCTAAGACAATGGTTTTTTCAAAACACCCTTGTCGTATCCTAAAATGCTGTTGTCGTAGATGAAACCGTTGTCTTAGCCTAAAAAATTCTCTCATAGTTAAGGGTTATAACATGCCGTTATCTTAGACATGTTGTCTTAGGACCACTACAAGAAATTCTCTCATAGACTATACCCCTAAGACAAGGGTTTTTTAAAAAAACCCTTGTCGTAGTCTAAACTGACGGAACCGTTGTCTTTGCATGAAAAATTCTCTCATAGACAAGGGTTTGAACTTGCCGTTGTCGTAGATGTGTTGTCCTAGGACCCTAAGACAAGAGTTGTTTTCTAACGTTGTCGTAGCCTCGTAGAAGTGTTGTCGTATACTAATTTAATTAATTTAAAAAAAATCAAATATTACAATATATATTTTTTTAAATGAAAGAAGAAATGCTATATATTAATTGTTTTTTAATTAAATTAAATTTGAAAAGTTTAATTATTTTATGTTAATTAATTAGTCATTAATCTTCCAATTATATATATATATATATATATTGTGGACCTTTTAAAATACATTACAAATACAAATAATAAAAATTAATAAAAAATATGTGATAATATTAATTGTTTTTTAATTAAATTAAATTCAAAAAGTTTAATTATTTTATGATGTTATCTTATATTATCTTATGTTAATTAGTCATTAATCTTTCAATTATATATATATATTGTTAAACTTTTAAAATATATTAAAAATACAAATAATAAAAATTAACAAAAAATATGTGATAATATTAATTGTTTTTTAATTAAATTAAATTTGAAAAGTTTAATTATTTTATGATATTATCTTATATTATCTTATGTTAATTAGTCATTAATCTTCCAATTATATATATATATCTTATTATTTGCATTAATATTATCTTATATGAACAAACTCATAATTTTAAAAAATAGTATTTTTATAAAATATATTAAAAATATGCACTAGTATATTTTATAATTATCTTAAAATTAATGAAATTAGATTTAATATTACTAAACATATATTAATTAGTCATTAATCTTCCAATTATATATATATATATTTAACCTTTTAAAATATATTAAAAATACAAATAATAAAAATTAACAAAAAGTATGTGATAATAGATAATTGAAATATATCAAAAATTGAAATAAAAGAAATGCATGTAGTATAATAATACATAAAGCACTAGTGGTCTAGTGGTTGGAGTACCACCTTGTGACTTGGGTTCGAATCCCAGACAACGCGCAATATTTGACATGATGATGTGGCAGCACTTTGATGATGTGGCGTGATGACGTCAGCACTTTGATGATGTGGCATGATGATGTCAGCACTTTGGTGACATGGCGTGATAACGTCAGCACTTCATCATCTTTGTAGTGATTCTACGACAACGGTTATTAACCATTGTCGTAGATAGAAAAGACAATGGTTTAAAACCGTTGTCTCCGCCGTTGTCGTAGGGGTCTACAATAACCGTTGTTGGAATCACAAGCAAATATTGCAGCTTATGGCACAATTATCAAAGTGGGTGGAACTAATCACTTTCTTCATGGTAATCTTTTACCTGAAAATTGCATGAGTGTGTCCATTGATCAAGCAGTAGATCACGATGCCCCTTTGCAAATTCCTGGAGAATGTAATAGTATTGGTGAGACGGTAGGATCTCATGTTGCTTGGCCATCGCATTTGATAAAACCCAAAGTGAAGGTAATACTTTTGTACGTCATCTTATATGAAATTAATTTTTTATTAGCTACGTAAATATAACATGTCTACTTACACATCATGCTAATACAATTTTTAGAAACCTGGAAAGAAAAAATACGTGCACAAAGACTTGCCTACTGTTGATCTATCAAGTGTGCCAAAGCCATTACATATGTTATATTGTTATACGAAACTTGTTATTCAGAATGGAGACAATGTACAAATAGAGTTTGATCATGAAGTATTTGACCGTGAGTTCAACATCTTTGTTAACATTGAAGATATGGTTCCATTCTGTCAGTTGGAGCCAATATCATACGTCTGTGTGGTTGTTTATATGTGGTAAGTATTCCGGTCTATAATAATAATAATAATAATTATTATTATTAAATTTAACATTGTGGTTTTTTCCATTTTAAAAATGATGGTTAGACATCTCTACAAAAGCTTGGTAAAAGAAAACAAGCTTCAAAATTTCAAATTTGTGGATCCATATGAAATAGGACATTTGCCATCAACAAAAGGTGATCAAGATTATAAAGAATGAGATGGAACGAAGGGCATGTGCTCTAGCAAAAATGTTGAGTGGTACATTGCTTAGCCAATTAGTTTTGGCACCTTGTAATGTAGGGTAAGTTATGATTTCCTTTCTTGTACTCTATATTATGATAACTTGACGTTTTGCTCACACTATTTGTGTTAATTATTAATTTCATAGATTCCATTGGATTCTAACTGTCATCAACCCCCACAAGGAAACTGTTCATTTGTTGGACCCTCTTTATCATCGCTTGCATGATCAAACTTGGAAAAAAATGTTGATTTGTAAGTTTCAATTTAATAAGTTTAGTACATTTTTTTTTCATTTATTGTTCTGTCGCATGTACGATGATTAATAATTTATTTTGTTATGAAGGGCCTTGAGAATGTTCAATATAGAAATTGGAAAGAATGGAAAAAAGCAACCTACATGGGAGGTAGTCAAGGTATGTATGGTGAAGATGTGAATAATACGTTGATACCCATGTATATATTTATTTTATCATCACCAAGGTAAGTTGATACTTATATATTGTAATGTAGGTTCTTTTGCAACCGGATACCAAACAATGCGGTTTTTTTGTGTTGTGGTACATGAGACAACTTGTAGATAAGGGGGCAACTGCGGACATGGTTTCATTGCGTTTAATTGTGAGTAATTATTTCCTATTTAATGGTGTTAAGTTTTTCCGTTTGGATGCCGTAAGTTTTTCCGTTTAATGGTCTTACTTTCATTTGAATACTTCGATGTTATGCTTATAATGCTGGGATTTGGTGATTATTTCCTATTGTTCCTTTTGTTAAAGGCCTTATTTTTGTGAATTGTAGTTTGCATTTTATGATATGCGTTCCTGAGTTGACTGTTACTGGATTTTAGATGTAAATTAGAAGCTAGTATATCCTATAGGGTTGTTGTGTTGGTGGCTGTAAATGAAGATGGTTTTAAGTACTGGGCATGTTGATTCCAGATTATCCTCTTGAATGCCTTTTTTCATGAGATAATTTTGTATAATTATTTTTTTTCATAATGAAGTTGACATTTCTATATATTCTTTTTTCAAAGTTTACACATCTTAAGTGCACTAGAGATGAGATTGATGAAGTTCGTGTTGAATGGGCTGAATGAGTTCAAGAACATATCAATGGGTAGAACAAGGTGACTATTATATTTTAATTTGCAATGCTTTCTTTTGAATATATATACATATTTAATATGATCACGTTATGATTTTTAGATGTCCATGCTAACCTTTTGCTTACAATTGACAGATTGTGGGGACGTAGCTAGGGAGTACATGTGAAGTTGGCTGGTGATGCTGTTTTTATAAAGGTTGTGACGTTATTCAAACAAATACGATCATTTTATTATTGTTGGAGTTTAAATTTATAGACATAATGTTTTATGTGTTGAAGTGTTATGATATTTCCTATTGTTGGGAGGATTTATGAATCATATGTTCGACATTGACGATGTTTATATGTTCCTCTAATGCAATTTTTAGTTTATATGATTATTGAGAATTATTATATTATTATAGAATAGCAAATATATGAAATGTTGTAAAAAATATATAAACAAAAAAGACAACACAAAAAAGGGTTGTCATAAGAAAATGACTACACCCTAAAAATGACAACCCTAACAAAACGACAACCCTAAAAAAGCGTTGTATAAATGTAATTGTATACAAAAGAGACAACGGTTAGTGTTGCATATATTCGTGTTGTTGTTATTGAGAAAGACAACGCTTTTTAAGCGTTGCATATTTAGTTGTGAAATCCGAAAATACAACACTTTCCTGCAACAGTTTTATGCATTGTCGTATCTGGGAAAGACAACTCTTTTTAGTGCGTTGTCTATCAGCACCCATTTAAGACAACGCTGGATACAACAACACTTTTTTTTTTGGAAAGACAACGGATAAATAGACAACGCTTTTTAGTGCGTTGTCTATCAGCGCCCATTTAAGACAACGCTGGATACAACAACGCTTTTTTTTTGAAAAGACAACAACGCTTTTTTTTTTGGAAAGACAACGCTTTTTTTTGAAAAGTCTGTTGTCTATCAACGAAATTCTTGTAGTGAATGCTTCATTAGTAGATCAAGTTGCAGTTGTTTGAATTAAGGGTAATAATGATAATGTCGGGTTTGAACGAGATATTATTGTTAGTGCTCATTCAGCTATTATGACAGTGTACAATATCCTCTTATATTCCCGAAAGGTGAAACAAGATGACACCAAAACATTCATAAAGTTCACATATAAGGACATGTCCATGAAAACGAGCAAGATACATATTTTTGTTATAATATTTTGAGAACATATATATTTTAAGATATAATTAATTTTTTCAAATTTAATTTTATTGCATTTTTAAATACATATAATTGCAACAAATATTCTAGACATGCTGAATGATTCTAGACCTACATTAAGATTTAATGCAGAGGAAATTATCTCGCAAGAACAAGAAGGTATGTACTACCTAAAAATATGTAAGCATATATGTCTATCTTTGCGTGTGTATGTGTAACTAATTCATCGTGTATGTGTAACTAATTCATCATTTAGGTTGTGGGTAAAAGACCATCTTGCAATTTGAAAACTTCAAAAAGAATTTTAAAACTTATTCGTATTTAAAATTGACAAGACAAAGAATATCTTCATTTATATTAAGAGCAGCAATGGTCATGCTTTGTATTCAAATATATCTTATTTATTAAACAGAGAAACATGAGTTTTACTTAATAAGAATGTTCTCAAGCATTAACTAACACAACTATCTATTAAAAAACTATTTTTTTTAATTTTTACCAATACTTTTGGATTTTTAAATAATTACTAATTAGTATCTTTTTACTAATTTTTATTCATTCTTGCCCATTACTAATATAGATTGTTTCACATAGCTTAATAAAATATTTAATTGGAATAATTATGTGTATGAAATAAAATTTCTTGGAATTTAAAGATAACAAATAAATTGATACAAATTCTATTTTGTTAATGTCAATTATTTTAAAATGGTGGAACTACTATTACCTAAATCGCACAAAGAGTGTCTTTTTATTATTATTTTGAATTAGCTTTATAAATTAATAAATCACAAAATAAAATGAGCAATGACATGCAACTTAACATATATAAATTCATTGATTGTAGATACATAATTAAAGTAAGAGTGATACAAGGTATCGTCAAACAACAATGACAATGTTTGGTGACACGACATCAATATATGTCGGATGCTCAATAGAAAGGGTGCGACTATCCGCACCCCACATATTACTAAACATACCCCAATGCAAGTGTTACTGTTCACATCACATGTGAACATTAACACTTGCATTGGGGTGTGTTTAGTATTTGATAGGGTGCGGATAGCCACACCCTAATAGAAAACTACTTCAAGTCCATTGAGAAGGTATCAAAAATTCTTTACTTAAAATGATTTCAAAAATAAAAAACAATAAATGCAACAAAAAAACATAAGCAGGGCCAAAACACATTTGAATACCACAGACAGTTGATCTTACAAGAAACAAGTGAGATTCATTTTCTAATTGCGCTAAACTATAATACGAAAGTGGAAGGTGGAAGATTGAGCGCAGTAGCTGACGCTAAAGAAAATATGGAATCTGTGGAGATAAGAGACGAGAAAATAAATTAACAATACAACCACAACAATAACAATGACCAACACACCAGATGATGAATCAAAGAAAAAAAGAAGAATTACAAAGAAAAAATACAAGAAATACATCCACATCTCCAACGATGGGGAGGATAATACAATCAAAGAATTATTACGCAAACCACGAAGATAGAAAACTAAGAAAGAGAAGAAGACTAAGTCAGAGAAGAAGATCAAGCAAGAAACAATATAGTTATGAGCACAATTAGAAATTATAATCTCTTGTTTTAGAATTTCAATACATATTATTATTTTGATTTTTTTTATTTCTTGATTTAAATTTTTTAGGATTACAGGAACTAGAATTTTTTTACACCTATAATATTTTTTCCATTTTCTTAACGACTCACAAAACCATATTTTTGTTATATTTGGATTTCATAATGTATTACACTTATACCTAACTAATTATAGTTTTCATAATTTATTGATATTTTTCTTATTATAATATTGTGTTAAGATTCCTCTAATAATTTAATTTTTTATAAAAATAATCTAATGTTAAATAATTTAAATACACTTCAATAAAATATTAAAGATCAATAAATGAAGGAAAAAACAACTACATAATCAACAAAAAAAATCTAAAAAATTGGTATTTCCACGTGCAATGCACATGTTTTTTACTAGTATATATATATTACCTATATAAAAGTGTGGATGTTTCTTACAAATTTTGAATTGCCTAATATATCCTTATTAAATATTATTATTTAAGGCCATAATAGTAATTTAGTAATTATTAATTTTAATAAATTATAATTTAGTACTTTTGCATGGTATGGTCTTTTCCAAATCCATCTACACCATATAATCCTAATCTAATTAAGAGTCTTGCACACAAAGACTATTAATTCATACAAATCTGCGTAATTCCATTTTTCCATATATGTGTACCATTATAGTTAAATAAATATAGTTGACCTAAATAATATCTTCACTTATTAATTACAAACATGTTTGGAGATCAAAATTTAAAGTACGATCAATATGGTGAGTGATTTTTCTTGATAGAAAACTATTGGGATTTTTCTTGATAGAAAACTGTTGGGATATTTCTGTTAGGTTTTGATGAGACAATGTAACTTTGGATAGGAAGTTAGAGTACCCATTTTCCACATTGTTTAAGTGGATTTTAGCTTGATAAGTTTATCTTTCTAAGTTGTTGTTTGTAAAGATGTATATATCACAAAGATAGAAGAATACTGATAATAGTAGGATTTTGGAGATGAAGTTTCAAAGACTGATTTTAAGCTAGGAAAGTCAACAAGCAGAAGAAGAGAACAGAATCAGCAAGTTGGATCAATAAGTAGTAAACATAAAGCAGTAAGGGAAACTGGAAGCTGACTGGAGGATTCTAAAACAGGAAGTTGTTCAAAATCAGAAAGCTATCGCAGATCAGGAAGTTGACTGCAGGATTCTGGAACAGGAAGCTGTTCAGAATCAGGAAGCTATCATAGATTAGGAAGCTAACTGCAGGTTTCAGGAATAGGAAGCTGTTTTGAAACAGGAAGCAGATGCAGATTAGAAAGATGACGCGGAACAGAAAACAGCTACTGCAACTTGAGCAGCAAGTTATAAGTTCTTCTAACTTATTCATTGCAGTACGAGGAATATACTGAATGCAGTTCGAGGATTCCATCCTGTCAAAGTATCAGGTAGATGGAAGTTAGCATCCAGCTAATGAGGTGATGCCACCTGGATCGCGGACCTGCAAAAGTGCTGTAGCCGAAGTATGATGCCATTAATACGGATCAGAGTAGGACATGCCCTACTTTCCAGTTTTTCCCAGATGCATTTATTGCGAAGATTGTGAAGATCAATTTGAATTTCTTCAAAGGACAATACCTCTCTTCAATGGGCATTTTCCCTATAGTATATATAAAAGGTTAGTGTGACCGAAGAGACTACTGAACATCTGATATTTGTAAGCTATCTATCTATCTCTCTCAAGCTATCTAAAGTAAGTTCAGTCACTCAACATTCAGAAGCAATCAAGCTAAACATTCGAGCTATCAAAGTTCTTAAGGCTGACTTCGAGTTGCACTATTTGAAGAAACCCTATATACTTTTAACCATTTGCTGAGTGCTAGGTTGTTTAAGTTTGGTGTCCTTAGTTAGAAGGATTAAATCCTCGCTAAGTGTTTGTCTTTGTGTAAGACGTGTAACTCTGTGTGAGTTTTGTACCTTGTGTGGGATATTGCCTAGGAATCTGTTGATTCTAGTAGGTTAACTTGATAAGAAGAAGTTTGTAAAGCTGAGTCTTGTAAAGAAAACTGACCTAGTAAAGTTTTTCCTTTGAGAAGAAGTAGAGTGGACGTAGAAGGATTACACCACATTCGAACCACTATAAACCCTTGTGTGATTATTTTTTGATTACTTGCTGCATATCTCTTATATATCTATCTTGCTGCATTCATCATAAGCATACTGCTAAAAGGATTCTGATAAAATCATACTTGTGAAAAGAAAATCATTTTTCAAAAGAAACTTTATCTAGTATTTCTGCTGCATATTGTGATTACCGAGATAATAAGCTGAATTAGTATTCTACCAGCTTACTGAATCGAGCTAGTTGCTGCATTCTTTGTAGAATCAACAACCTATTTACAAAAAAAATTTTAAAACGCAAAATTTGATAGAGGTTCATTAACCCCCCTCTGAACCTCTGACCACTTGGGACCAACAAGTGGTATCAGAACGAGTTGGGTTAAAAGCCAACTTGTCTAGTAACCTACCCAGATCCACCCATTTCTGTTGAAAAAATCATTTTTCTTTTTCAAGAGCAAAACACATTATTTTAGCATAAGCATGGATTTTTCACACCATAATCTCCCGATGTTTTCCATAGATGAGTATGATGACTGGCGGATACACATGAAGGCCCACTTGTCAGCCATGCATGACGAGATGTGGTACGTAATAACTGAAGGACCACCAGTTATCTACAAACCAAACCTATTTTTGGGATACAACATCGCGATCAAAGGCTAGCTGAGAAAGCTGCAGCAGCAGCTGAGACAACAGTTGGAGAGATTGAGGGAGCAACAACCACCAACGACAACATCGAAGGGGTTCCTGGACTCGCTCCACAGGAAGCTGCACCAACTTACAGGAGAGTTGCTCCACCAGCTGTATACATTGTTAAGAAAAGACATGAATACACCTGAAGAAAGGAAAAGAGCCAACCTTGACAATGTGGTAAAAAATGCACTATTTCTCATGCTAGATAAAGGAACATTCAACAAAGTGAAGAGTTACAAAACAACTAAATAAATCTGGGAAAAGCTAGGGTTGATATGTGAGGATAATGAACTTGCCAGAGACAATAGAGTGTCGAAGGCTACACAACTCTATGAGCAGTTTAACATGAAACCTGGAGAAACCCTAGAAGAACTTGACTTGAGATTCATAGCTATCATCAGTGAGCTTGAATCTTTAGGAAAAACTTATACCCAGAAGGAGAAAAACATAAAGGTGTTGAGAGCCTTACCCTTGGAATGACAAAGCAAATAGATCATAATGAGAGTCTCATTGGACCTCAATGCGTTGAGCACCTTTGACCTATTCTCAGATCTCAAGACGTTCAAATTCGATATTGAACGAAAGAGAAAAGAGATCGAGAAGTCAAGTTCCAAGATTACAGCACTTGCAGCAAGAACTAAGGATGCAACTACTGTCAGCAGTAGTAAGTTGAAAGACAAGTAGAAAGAAGTGCTTGCTGCTAATACTGAGGATGAAATGACACTCTTGCTGAAGAAGTTCAAGAAGTTCTTGAAGACAAACTATAAAGGAAATGACTTCAGAAAGAAGTCCCCAGGTAAGACCTACTCCACAGACTAACACAGGTTCATCAGATTTGTGTTATAATTGTAGAAAACTTGGACACTTCACCAGAAACTGTCCCTACTCTCAATTACATAAGTATACTGAGGATGAGAGGATGCAACGAAGAGAAATGAGAAGAGATGACAAGCAAAAGCTCAGGGCTCTTTTGAGTAAAACTGAAGCTCTAAAGACAACAATCAGCTCCAAAGAAGAAGTCAAAGACGACTACTCATCCGAGAGCGATTCTGACAGCTCTACCTCCAATGAGAAAATATTGCTTTGCCTCATGGCCAAGGATTGTGAAGAAGAAGATGATGATGAAGTAACTTCATAATCTCTTGATGTTTCAAGTTTTGAAAAACTGAACATGATCCAGTCTTTTAGATAGATCATGAGTGACTTTGAGCAGATAAATTCAGCTCATGAAGAACTGAAAGAGGAAAACCTTAAGCTCAAGAGTGTGCATGTTGTATTGAAAGAACAAGTTACTGACCTGGACTACTAAAATACAAAATGCAATAACCTCAGAGTTGAGGTCTCTAAGTTCAAGCTGCTAGTCACTAAGCTAGAAGTTGAGAAAGCTGGCTTGCAAAACACAATTGATGTGTATAGCAAATCAGCAAGGAAAACATAGGAATGTATCCTTGAGACCCAAAATGCCTATACAGAAAATGGTCTAGGATACTGTGTAGGTAGTTCTCAGAAAACAGCTAGCACATCTAAGACTAGAAAGTTTGTTCAAGCTCGAGTTCTTTATACTCAGGAACTCCTTCCAATCAATGGAAGTTTGAACAAAGCTAGTACACTGGATAAGAGAAAGAAGACTTTGCTGCAGGAAGAAGATAGTAAGTCTGCACAGAAACTCAGAAAACAGCACAATCAGTATGCTGCAAGTAGGAGGAGAATGCAACAATCTTCCAGGTTACAACAAAACGTCAACCCTTCATATACCAAGACATACATGTCTAGATTCCCAAGAGTTCATACTTTGGAAAGGTATAAGGGAGTATTTTCCTCAAACAGGAAAGATAACACTTGGAAATCTCCAGTACACACACTTCACAAACAATATCCTGCAAAGAGTACTTACAGGAAGAGAACCATCAAGGCTTATGGTAAACCAATTATCATCAAGCAAGTGTGGCTTCCAAAGAGGACTAACCCCCTAGGACCCGTACTTGTATGGGTACCTAAATCTACCTGATTTACTTACAAGCATAATTGTTAGGAAGAAGCAAAGATGTATGGTATATTGATAGTCGCTACTCCAGACATATGACTAGCAACAAAACTGGATTGAGAGACTTCAAACCATACAAAGGACCTAAGGTTATCTTCGAAGATGACTCCAAAGGAAGCATTAAAGGCACATGAAGCTTGATCAGAGGTAATGCAAGTATCAGTGATGCATCATATGTCAAAGGGCTAAAGTATAACCTCCTGAGTATCAGTCAATTCTGTGACAAAGGATGTTCAGTGGAGTTCAACCTCAATAGGTGCCTGATAAGAGACAACAAAACAAACGAGGTGAAGCTTACCGAAACTAGGAGATGTAACATCTATCTTGCTGATTGGAGTTCAACAGTGCAGCCAACATGCTTTATTGCTAAGAGTACTCCTGAACTAAGCTGGCTGTGGCACAAAAGGATGAGTCACCTGAACTTCAAAACTATCAACAAGCTAGCAAGAAAGAATCTGGTGAGAGGTCTACCAGATGTTGCTTATAAGAAGGAGAATGTTTGTGGAGCCTGTCAAAAAGATAAAAAGTAAGAAGCTCATTCAAGAACAAAGTGCAGAGATCATCTCACAGGATTTTGGATCTCCTACATATGGATCTCTTTGGTCCAGATGAGCCTGTTAGTGTAAGTGGGAAGAAGTATTCCTTAGTGATTGTGGATGATTACTCTAGATTTACTTGGACTATCTTCCTGGCCAAGAAATCAGAAACTCAAAACAGGCTGCCAGAATTTATGAAGAGAGTACAGAATGAGAAGAGCTTAAGCATTGTGAACATAAGATCTGACAGAGGAACTAAGTTCACAAACAAGTTCATTGAGAAGTATTGTTCAGAGAATGAAATCTGTCATGAGTACTCTGCAGCAAGGACTCCTCAACAGAATGAAGTTACAGAAAGAAGGAACAGAACCCTGGAGGAAGCTGCAAGGACTATGATTGCTGATGTTGGAATACCTAAGAGATTTTGGGCTGAAGCAACCAGCACAATATGCTATACTCAGAACAGATGCCTGATCAATAAAGATTATGATATGACTCTATATGAAGTTTGGTAAGGAGTTAAGCCAAACATCTCATATCTGCATATCTTTGGATGCAGATGCTATATTTTGAATAATGGAAATGAGCACTTGAAGACCTTTGATGAAAAATTTGATGAAGGAGTGTTTTTAGGATACTCTTCAGTAAGCAAGACATTCAGGATCTTTAACAAAAGAAGCTTGGTTGTGGAAGAATCAATACATGTGGTGTTTGATGAACCACATTGTGATACAACTGAGTTGGACAAGCTTAAGGAAGATGTATCTAAGATGAAGATCAATGATCAAGCAGTAAGATACATTGAAGGAATTCCAATACCTGCTGAAGTGGTTACTAAAGACAGTACATAGGTTACTGCATCTTGGAATGCAGTAGCATAGGATGCTAAACAGCAAGCAGTCAAGATACTGTAGTCCAACAATAACCGTAGTCAGGATACTGCAAATCAACAGGTTACTGTCCAACAATCAGCTTACAACTTTGAGCCTGATAGAACATGGCTCAGGAATCACCCAAGAGAGCTTGTGATTGAAGATATCAATGAAAGTGTAAGAACAAGAAGATCGAGACCTCAACAATCACTGTTCACATGCTTCATATCACAAGTAGAACCCAAGAGTGTGGAAGAAGCTCTTGAAGACAGTATCTGGATTCAGGCCATGCATGAAGAATTGAATGGATTTGAGAAGAATCATGTATGGAGATTGGTTCCAAGGCCTGATCACCAAAGATTTATTGGAACTAAGTGGTGTTCAAGAACAAGCTAGATGAAACCGGTGTTGTGGTCAGAAACAAATCAAGGTTAGTGGCTAAAGGATACTGCCAGGAAGGAGGTATAGATTTTGATGAGACTTTGCCCCTGTTGCTAGGCTTGAAGCTATAAGGATATTTCTGGCCTATGCTGCCCATAAAAACTTCAATGTCTATCAGATGAATGTGAAGAGTGCATTTCTGAATGGACTACTATCTGAAGAAGTATATGTGTAACAGCCACCAGGTTTTGAAGAACAGGCATAAAAAAAGTATTCAGATTAGAGAAAGCTTTATATGGGTTAAAGCAAACTCCTAGAGCTTAGTATGATACACTATTTTGTATCTCTTGGAGAATGGATTTCAGAAAGGGACAGTGGACAAGACTCTTTTCAGGATACATGATGGAGATAATATACTACTTGTTCAGATTTATATGGATGACATCATCTTTGGATCCACAAACAAAGATTTATGTGAAAAGTTCTCAACCCTCATGCAGAAAAAGTTTGAGATGAGCATGATGAGAGAACTAAGTTTCTTCCTTGGTCTACAAGTGAAACAGCTAGAACATGAGATTTTCATAAATCAAGCCAAGTACAACAGGAAACAGATCAAGAAGTTTGGAATGGAGAATGGATCCTCAGTAAGCATACCAATGACTACATCTATCAGTTTGGATAAGGATGAAAGTTGAAAGGATGTAGAGATAACCAAGTATAGAAGGCTTATTGGATCCCTACTATATCTCACAGCAAGCAGACCAGATATAGTGTTTGCAGTAGGGGTATGTGCAAGATTCCAAACAGCACCAAATGAGTCACATCTTGCAGCAGTGAAGAGGATATTCAAGTATCTAAAGGGTACTCAAGATGTTGGCTTATGGTATCCAAATGAACGAGGATTCAACCTCAAAGGATTCTCAGATTCTGAATTTGCAGGATGCAAGATTGACAGGAAGAGTACAAGTGGTACTTATCAATTTCTAGGACATAAATTGGTTTTTTAGTTCTGCAGGAAGCAAACATCCATAGCAACGTCAACCACGGAAGCTGAATATGTAGCTGTAGGAAGCTGTTGCGCTTAGATTTTATGGATACAACAACAATTAAAGGATTATGGGATTATAGAGAAAGAAACTCCCATTTTGTGTGACAACACCAGTGCCATTGCTATAACACACAATCCTGTCTTCCATTCAAGGACAAATCATATTGATGTGAGACATCATTTCATAAGAGATCATGTGGAGAAGAAGGACATTGTGCTTGAGAAAGTGCATACTGACATGCAGCTAGCTGACATATTCACAAAATCTTTATGTGAATCAAGGTTTTCTATGTTAAGAAGTGAACTTGTGATTATCAAGCTGTGATGAGTAAGAGTTTAAAAGTTTCTTAAGTAAGGGAGAACTTATATAGTATTTTAATTTTCTATGCATTCAGTATACTGAAACAGGATACAACATTTTATCAAAAAAACATTCTCTAACAATATTCAGTTTCAGGATAAAACAAGTTGAGTACAAGTTACTGCAACAGGTTAATGCAACAGGTTAGTGGAACATGTTGCTGCAGGCAGAAAATAACATTTATTGAAGTCAACATTTATGGAGTCCTGCAACCTCGTATTAGAAATAGTAACCTTAACTCTAATCATTTTAGACAACAAATCGGTGTGTGCATTAAATGCAAAACCACATTTTCAGAGGAGTTGAAAAAGATGCAGTTCAACTTCTGACATGACTTTCAGCAAATTATGAATTTACCCCTCCACTATTTTATCTCAACCGTCAGATGCGCACATCTCTTACGTCATCTAATTTGGACCGTTGATTATTTTGGAACACTTTTTCGAACTATAAACCAATCAAACTCTCTCTCTTTCCTCTCCATGCTTATACTTTTACTCTTTAAACCTTTGGAATTCTCTCTCAACTGTCTTTAAGATTTTTACTCAGATCATCAATGGCTGCTACTAACGTTGCAAGAGAGACCAAGGTTGTTGAAGGGAGGCTGGTTAACACGGAGATCATGTTGGGGTCTGAGTCGCCTTTTGAGGATAAAGACCTCATCGCTGAGGTCTGGGAACAAGTTTGCAAGAACGATCTTTCTGGACTCTTCACCACCAACACTGGGTTCTCTATCTTGTTTGTGGAAAGGTTTTATGCCTTTGCCATATTGTCTGATGATGAACAGATGATAACCTTCAAGATGGATGAAGATAGCGATGACTGGTACACCCTAACAGTCAGAGACATCGCTAAAACCTTTGACATCTCCGACAAAGGGATGAAGCTTGCTAACTTGGAGTCATATGGGTTAGCTTATTTGGAGGAGAGTTGGAACCAGTTCAGATTGGGTTCTGTCAAGGAACGACAACAAGAAATTTTGGCAAGAAGAAACTCAAACCTAAATATGAGTTTCTACATGATATCCTCTGCTACACTGTTGAAGGTAGATGTG
The DNA here is from genome assembly GCA_954870855.1 of Scutellaria minor. Classification (NCBI taxonomy): domain Eukaryota; kingdom Viridiplantae; phylum Streptophyta; class Magnoliopsida; order Lamiales; family Lamiaceae; genus Scutellaria; species Scutellaria minor. Next base: position 12,562,030 of record OX940729.1, read on the forward strand.
GAAGCTACGACAGTGCATCGATCTTTGGATGCGGTTAATGACTGCGATTGTTCGTGGAGACGCAGTCAACTGGGCACATTTTATCTTCAAGAAGATTTGGGAAGAGGCCACCAAGCCAACCAGTAGGAGAGGCTATGAGATCGTCCTCACCTCCATCCTCGGCAAGCTAGGCTTGCAACTGGAGAAACCTATGCCAATCGCTCCTGGCTAGTTTCTCGGTGTGAAGAAAAGATTCACGAAGTAGAAGAAGGGCGAGGAGAAGGCCCAGTAACCAAAGAAGATGAAACCTGTGGCCAAGCCACATGTTGCTAAAATCGATTCTGATGACTCTGGTAATGATGATAATATGCCAGTGAGGAAGCCGGTGATGGAGAAAGCTCCTCCTCCGAAGAAGCAAAAGGTGAAGAAGACTACTCAGGAAGCTTCTCCTTTTGTTGCTGAAGTGGAGGTTCTTGAGGATGAAGAAATATATGCTGCTCCCAAGGATCCTACTGATGATATTCCACTTCTGGAATATCCTGTTTTTGACTAGGAAGCTATTGGAGGTCAGGAAGTGTAACACTCCCAAACTTTACTGATTCGAAATACTTTTAAGAAACACATGTATGAGAATGTTAGCTTTTTAACTTAACTTGAAAACACAGTAAGCCATCATATAGGTCCCCAAATATTTAATTTTTGCAAAAGAACTTTATAATACTTGAAAGAAACTTTGTCGATTGAAATATACCATCGTTTATACATATGATCCAAAATATCTCTTTACAACAAAAGACCCTCAATGGTTTAATTGTCTAAAAGATGAGTACGTAGCTGAACATAAGCTTCAAAAGTTCATCTCATGACATATGAACAAACTGACTGGCCATTTAGGAGACCCACTGTCATTGCTCATCATTACCTGCATTACAAAAACTTATTAATGAGCAATAGGCTCAGTAAGTTGAAACTTATGCACACAATCACGTATAATGAATCATATCATGCAATATGTTTTTTCATATTCATTTATTCTGAAAATATCCTTTACAGGGTACATGAAAGACTGGTACTCAATCAATATCAGTAGACCATATAAGCATTTCATTAAGATTGGCCAATCATCATATCATGATATCTACTATTTGTTAATTAAACACTATCATTAGTACTCAACCAACATCAGTAGACCGTACACGTATTGTGTCTACTCTCCGATAGCCAATCATCATTCCACTTATTCTTTTTGGTACTCAACTATCATCTGTAGACCGTATAGTCATGTTGCCTACTCTCAATCAACCAAGTACCATACTTCCTCTTTCAAAACATCTTTTATATGCATCATGTATCATATGAACTTCATATACAATTCAATCGTAGACATAGAACAATCGTTTACATATCATTCAATTTATATGAATATCAATTAGTTCTTGCAATGCAACAAATAAAAGCTTCGACTTACCTCAAATCTAAAGTGAGTACAATAGTGGAAGTGTTTGGCCCTTGGGGAAGATACGATGTGCTTAAAAACCTAAAAGGATCAAACATGCATATATACCTTTAAATACTCATTCAATGAAGAGACAATATCATTCAATTACACACATCAAGACTTATAATTCAATAAGGGTAGCCCCCAACTTATATCATTTCTTAATTCACTAAGTTAAGAATGCTAATAGGACAACCTCTAACTTGCAATAAGACACTAAGAACTCAAATGAACTGAAACACTTATATTCTTGCATAAGTTAACATCAATAACCAATTAAGCTACCTATCCTCTAAGTCTTCAAGCATACTTCCAAACATTATAATAATACCAAGCATCAATAGAATCAATATACAGCCACAACTTATCAGATTCACCAGTTCAATTGAACTACTTCAACTAACTTAGTTATCTTCAATTCATCTTTATAATGGCACATATAAAATCAGATCATATGACATATCATATAAATATTATTTTAAACATAAAACATAGGGGTAGGAGCAGACCTAGAAAGTAAGCTCAATGATGCAACGTTTTAACTAAAATAGGCACCAATTAGCTTCAATTCATCTCATCTGCAACCTTCATTATATATTTCAGTTTTGTATGGTATTTTGGGGTTCTAAAGTTGAAGAAAGGAAGAAGAGAAGAGAGTTGTTCATTTTTGAGTCTAATATGAACAAATGAAAGCATAAAATGACATTTCCTACAACTTTTGACCATTCAAATGAGAAGTATATGTCTTGTCTTAATTGGCTGAACTAGTGCATGTATTAAATGAATAATATGCCATATTTTTGACCTTAGAAGAGGGTCGATGTTGAATGCAAGATCATAATAATCAAGTGCAACACATAAAAATTGCTTTTGGTGTACCCTAGTTAACTAACCAATCAAATTGCACCATTTTGCTTACTTTAGAATTATAAATAAATGCAATGAAATTCATAAATTAGAAGTGTAATCAAATTAATCTAGGAATGTTGTTTTAGAGATATTATGCATTTAGCATATTTATAACCATTTTCAGCACATCCATCTTCTCTTACCAAGCCAAACCTTTCCACTGTAAAAGAAAAAACACTAAACAGAGTATATTAGACTATAGAGTTGAAATGCCAATAATTTCATTCATAGATAAAGTAATCATGACTAATTAGATCATAAAAGAAACATATACTTCAGAATTCAGTGCATTTCGTAAAAAGATGCTTAGAAATATAGCTTGAATGCTCATGAATGCATTTCAATATAAGATGCAAGTGATTAGAGACTTGGGCGTTACAGGAAGCTGAACCAGAAGCTGAATAGGTTACTGTTGCACAAGTTGCTGATCAACTTGAAGAAGAGGTACTAAGCAGGATGTTGCTCCAAGAGAAGAAGAGCCTCAAACTCTTAAACCTGGATTATAGCAGCTTGCTGGTGTGTTGGAAAGTAAAAAGAAGAGAAAGAGCCTGGTGAAAGGCAAGTCAGGCTTGGGAGAACTTGTAGAAAAGCCAGAAGGAAGGACAAAGTGAAGGTTAATGGGACCGAACGATGCGCTGAAAAAGATCGACACTCTAAACAAAGTTGAAAGTTCTATTGAAGCTATTGATGCAGAAGCTACAGAAAGAACTCTAATAGAGACTGCTGAGTCTATATGGAGGAGGTTTGCCACTGTCTATGAGACTTAGAGGTGGATGCGGCTTTGCTCAGGAAGGGACTTGGTCCAATGGGAAGACTGACTGGAAGTGGAAGATATTATCCTTAGTTGGATAGTTGACTTTATGGAAGATCCTGACACCCTTCCAAATGGGCTTCTACCTCTGTTCTATGAAGATTTCATTGACCAACAAGCTGAGGTGATGATTACAAAAATCTTTGAGAGACAGGAGAAGTTGTTTACCCACTAGGAGACTAAGAGCAAGGCTGAGGAGATGATGAGCGAGTAGTCGAATCAGGCAGGGGAGGATAACACATTGATGAACCCCAGCACCGAAACTGTTAGGACCTCAACAGAGTTGGAGCTTGCTGAAGCTCAACTAGCTGACCTCACCATTGAGGAAGCCAACAAAAGGATGCTACAAATAGGGCTGGAGGCAAGCAGAGCTCAATCCACTCAACCCCTAAGAATACTGCAGCAAGGAGAATGAAGCTCAAGAGCTGTGGAAGCATATGACTCTCCAATCTTTACAGGTATTGCAACCCTCTCTCTAATTACTAAACTGGATGTGATGGAATCTGAAGATCAATTGGTTGATTATTCTAACTCCCTCATTTATCACGCTGTACCTTCTGAGGGGGAACCATCACCGATCATCCATGGCATGGTGATAGACATCGAGAAGGAGTTTGCTAATGAAGCATTCGAGAAGGAGGTTGCTGAGGCGGGACTCTTTGTGCTGGCTACTGTTGCAGTACAGAAAGTTGAAGAGAAAGAAGCAACATAGGTTGCTGATGAAAAAATAGATGAGACTCTTGAACTTCTGCATGTTGCGGCTGTTAGGATGTATACTATAAGCCTAGCTTTTGTATGAACATCTTTTTGATATGAGAATCTTTTTTGGTTAAACATTTGCATTTTATATTTGCTATATATGTTAATGCAATTGTCCAGATTAATCTATATTGTAGATAACATGGTGTGTGGTGCCACACAGAAGATCATGCTATCAGTTCCTTATTGATTATAAATAGAGGCTCACAACCAAGATAGATTTGGACAACCATTGGAACGATTGTAGTGTAATTTGATATTAGTCTGTCTTGACTATAAAGTTACACTAGTACACTTTGTGTGTATTGAGCATGACCATTTGAGGTTGTTCGATTTGTACTGACTATATAAAAGAACAAGACCTCTATTATTATGGATGTGCGTCTTCTTAATCCGTATATATTAACGGGCACATGTACTCAGTGTTTGTTTCTTTAATTTGCCAATGGGTGAGATTTATTGATAAATCAATAGGCTCGGTGAATTGGGAGATATCACTGTTTATATGGTGTGTTGTTGATTATAGAAGAAATCCGTGTCCTAATAATTTAGGATGATGATATCCCCTTGAGGAGCTCATAAGGATTATCATGTAAACCCTGTAGGTGGATTTAGTCCGACATGATAATAAAGATGAGTGGTACTACTCTTGGAATTAGATGTAAATTAATTAAGTTGTTAGTAACTTATTTAATTTACGGACATTCGATATCTTAAACACGGGAAAATAAACGTGCACATAATAAGAAGGAGCCCATATTGTAATGTGGGATTGGGGTGGTAGTTCGATTATAACTACTTAGTGGACCGAGTTATAATTGATGGACTTAAGTTGGGTGTTCGGGCTGAACATATCACACTTAAGCCCATCAGGGGGCCCAACCCTAACTTCTCATCTAGGTCCCTATTGTAGCCTATATATATCCTAAAATCAGCACCTCCCTCAAGACACACTCTAAATCTCACGCATACAAAATAGTACAGAATCGTGAAGGGAGAAGAGGGACAAGATTGCTAAATCTTTGGAAGATCGTCGCCCACACGACGTCCAAGGAAAGGGCTAGAAATACAACAGAAGATCGAGAGGTCTTATCTTCGATCTGTTGTCTTCAAAAGGTATGATTTCTTTTCACTGCGCATATCCTTTTGGATCCCGATTCTGATTGCATAGGGCCAACGATCCGTCGGTTCCAACAGCGGCCACTAAGCTTACAGAAGTGAGTTAGGATGCTGTTGCCATTGTTGTTCAAGTTGCTGAGGTAATCGAAGCTACTGTCATTCAGGTAGCTGAGGTTACTGTGGCAGCTGAGACTGTTATTGTTGAAGAATTATTATTGAGCAAGTTGCTGAAGTAACCGAAGTTGCTGTTGTTGAAGTTGCTGAGGTTACTATTGAAAAAAAAGTTCCTGCTGTTGAAGTTACTTAGGCTGCTGTTATTCAAGTAGCTAAGGTTACTATTGATCAGGAAGTAGTTGATGAGATTGCTGAGGAAACTGTTGAGACAACTTCTCCCCCGAAGACCTCCAGTATGAATATTGTTGAGACAGTACCGGTGGATGATGTTGAAGGGAAGAAAGATGAAGCTGAAGTGCCTGCAAGAGGTAAAGAAATCATTGCTGCTACTCCTGCACCAAATCCTGATGATAGTGATGATTCATCGAGCAACAATGATGATGAACCTGAAGATTCTCCTCCATACACAAAACCTTTCAAAATTAAGATGACGGAGGAAGATAGGAGAAAATATCAGGCAGAGCTAGAAGAAAAAGCCAAGAAGCAAGCTGAAGAAGAAGCGAGTCAGGCCATGGTCCTCTATACTCAAGAAGAAACAAGACTAGTGGATAGAGTTGAGACTTTTACTGACTCACAAGATTTATCTCTTCAAGGAATCATGGATGTCGTTCAAGGGCTGATGAGGGCCATAAAAACTCATGAGATGAATATGGTCACAACATTTAAATGAGAGAAAACGCACACTCTTCATCTATGAAAGAACTGAGGGAGGAGTTATCTGAACTCCCTTCCAAAATACAAAATAGGATGAATGAGGAGTTCAATGCCCAGTACCAGGCAAGACAAAGATTTGAACATGAACAACAAGCTGCATCTGATGCTCGAGATGTCACTCTTCAAGAAGTCAAAAGCTCAGTTGATGAGGTAAAGAACAATCAGACAACATAAAACATGGTACTGGACAACATGTAGGAAATCATCTCCACCCAAGGCCGTGATGTTCGAAGTGTTTGTGGGTGAGATGAGGGCTATTATTATGAGAGTCTTCTCTACTGAAGTTGCTGAAGTTACTGCCCCCAGTGCTAACAGAGTTGATGATGCCAAAAAAAGGGAAAGTAAGCAGCCTGCAGAGTTGGATGCTGCGGTAGTGGATGCTACTACAAGGGAGATTGAGGAAGATGATGACGATGATGATGCTCATCTGACCAACATAATCAGAGAGCTTAAACGATCCGATTCTGGGCATAGTCAGAGGATACAGCCTAAGAAGAAGAAAAATAATGATGATAATGCAGGTGTTGGGGATACTGGTTCTTAAGTAGTAAGCAACACTATATCACTGCAAGAAGCCAGAGTTGTTGTTGCACCTACACATCAGAGAACTTACAGACAGCAAGCTGGCAGAGGAAGAGACAGACAACAAGGACTGCAACGAATAAGTTAAGATCCCAACGCCAAACCTTTTATGGCCATTCCTACAGGTCCAAGATTAAGTGAAGAAAGATGGAGACAGCTTAAAGAAGCTGATGAGAAGAGAAGGAAGAAGCAAGATGATTGGATGTCGAGGTTGGGAAAAGTCAGACCAGAAAAGTCACAAGTTGCTGAGAAGATAGATTTAGCACTACATTCTTTCCCACCTTAGGAAGCACCTGATTTTGACATAGATTATGTTCCTCTTGAATTCTCAGTTTTGCTAAATAAAAAAACCTGGAAGGGTGAATGTCGGTTGGAATCTCAATATCTTTGATCAAGTCTATTTACCGAATAACAGAAATCCCTCATTCGAAGAAATCATCTTATTCAAGAGATCCAAATATCTAAGGTACTTCAGAAACTTATGCACGCATGATTATTTTCAAGATTTTCCTTCTGTTGAAAAAACCTTAAAGAGGTATGATGAGATGGCAAGAGAAGGAAAACTGGACATTCAGCTGATCATGCTAGACAAAGTCAAGAAAAGAGAGCAGATTCCTTTCTGCAGGGATTTTTGGCTAAGGTGGATACAGGTTCTTGAGATTTATGAGAAGATTGAGAGATCTTATCAGGAATCAATTTTGAATTGGTGGAAAGACACCAAGTATGAGGAGGTTGTCAAACAAAATCAAGCTAGCTCAGGACATGACTATGTAAAGAGGAAGCTGTTTGGTTACACAAAAACCTGAAGAAGTGAAGCTTATTGTGGTTTTCTCAGATGTACAGTAGAGTAAACACTTCTTGTAAAGAATTTTATTTATTCTTTATTTCCTTCATTTTATTTATGAAGCTGTAAGCTTGTAATTACTGTTGATTAGCTTACATTATACTATACTTGTACATAATACTTGTATAAAAGTACAACTATTTTTACTGTTTTTTATAGGTTCTGTCATCATCAAAAAGGGAAAAATTGTTAGGATATTTCTGTTAGGTTTTGATGAGACAATATAACTTTGGATAGAAAGTTAGAGTACCCATTTTCCACATTGTTTAAGTGGATTTTAGCTTGATAAGTTTATCTTTCTAAGTTGTGGTTTGTAAAGATGTATATCAGAAAGATAAAACAATACTGATAATAGCAGGATTCTGGAGATGAAGAAGTTTCAAAGACTGATTTTCAGCTAGTAAAGTCAGTAAGCAGAAGAAGAGAACAGAATCAGCAAGCTGAATCAGTAAGCAGCAAACATAAAGCAGTAAGGAAAATTGAAAGCTGACTGCAGAATTCTGGAATAGGAAGCTGTTTAGAATCAGAAAGCTATTGCAGATTAGGAAGCTGACTGCAGGATTCTGGAACATGAAGCTGTTCAGAATCAGGAAGCTATCATAGATTAGGAAGCTGACTGCAAGTTTCAGGAACAGGAAGCTGTTCTGAAACAGAAAGCAGATGCAAATTAGAAAGATGACGAAAAACAGAAAATAGCTACTGCAACCTGAGCAGCAAGCTGTAAGTTCTTCTAACTTATTCATTGTAGTACGAGGATTCCATCCTGTCAAAGTATCCGGTAGATGTGAGTTAGTGTCTAGCCAATGAGGTGATGTCACCTGGACTGCGGACCTGCAAAAGCACTATAGCCGAAGTATGATGCCATTAATGCTGATCAGAATAGGACATGCCCTACTTCCCAGTTTTTCCCAGATGCATTTATTGCAAAGATTGTGAAGATCAATTTGAATTTCTTCGAAGGACAATGCTTCTTTTCAACGGATATTTTTCCTATAGTATATATAGAAGGTTAATGTGACCGAAAAGACTACTGAACATCTGATATTTCTAAGCTATCTATCTCTCTCTCAAGCTATCTAAAGCAAGTTTAGTCACTCAACCTTCAGAAGCAGTCAAGCCAAGCATTCGAGCTATCAAAGTTCTTAAGGCTGACTTCGAGTTGCACCAGTTGAAGAAACCCTATATACTTTTAACCATTTGTTTTGTGCTAGGTTTTTTAAGTTTGGTGTCCTTAGTTGGAAGGATTAGATCCTTGTTAAGTGTTTGTCTTTGTGTAAGGCGTGTAACTCTATGTGAGTTTTGTACCCTGTGTGGGATATTGCCTAGGAATCTGTTGATTCTAGTAGGTTAACTTGATAGAAAGAAGTTTGTAAAGTTGAGTCTTGTAAAACAAACTGACCTAGTAAAGTTCCTCCTTTGAGGAGTAGAGTGGACGTAGAAGGATTACACCACCTTCGAACCACAATAAAACCTTGTGTGTTTATTGCTTTTTGATTACTTGCTGCATATCTCTTATATATCTATTTTGATGCATTCATCATAAGCATACTGATAAAAGGATTCTGATAAAATCATACTTGTGAAAAGAAAATCATTTTTCAAAAGAAACTTTATCTAGTATTTCTGCTGCATATTGTGATTACCGAGACAGTAAGTTGAATCAGCATTCTGCCAGCTTACTGAATTGAGCTAGTTGCTGCATTCTGTGTAGAATCAACAACTTGTTTATAGAAAAGTTTTTAAAGCACAAAATTTGATAGAGATTCATTCATCCCCCTCTGAACCTCTGACCAATTGGGACTAACAAAAACTCATATAATTTTATTTTTTAAAGTTGTAATTATTTTGAAATGAAGGCAATATATAATTAATATAGTTAATTTTAAAAATTTCCTCCATTTTTTCATATGTACATTTAAATCTCATTAATTATTTTATCAAAATTGTTGATATATAAGTAATATATTGATACATTAATTAAAAACATGTGAAAATGACAAATTAAAGCATGATAATATGGTAAATGATCTATTCTGCAATATGAATTAAAATATTATACAATTGAATCAATATGGTAAATGATCTATTCTGCAATATGAATTAAAATATTATATAATTGAATGTTTCTTATAATAGTAATTTAGTAATTAATAATTTTAATAATTGTCATTTAGTACTTTTGTATTGTATGGACTCTTCTAAATCCATCTACTCCAAATAATCTTGCACACCCAAGACTATTAATTCATCAAAAGAAACCATTTAGGAGTAAATCAATCAACTTAATTATTGATATTTGAAAACCCAATTGATTCTTCCAATAATACTAATAAGAATTCTATTCATCATTATTATTAAAGTTGTGTGCATGTAATAGGTTAATAATAAAGTGTATTTTTAATTAATGTCCTATAATAACTTTTTTTGTAAAGTGATGGTAATTAGATTACCAAAAAAATATTATGCTGCTATTTCATATTTTTATGTTTGGAGTACTTCGTTTTTATATTTATTTAAGGATAAGATACATATTTAATATCTTTTATAGTAAAACTATTAATATAAAATTATATTAAGTTAAAAAATAATCTATGTATCATTTTTTTTTAGGAAACTATAATTAAATTTTAAATTCACTTCAATGAAATGAGAAATTTTGGGTTTTACTATAATAACATGTGGCAGATTAATTATAGTATCAACTCATGCAAAACATAATCAATTCACAGACATGAAGTTAGAAGAACTGTTTAGGTAAATAAATTGGCATTGTGAAGAGGATTGAAAGACTTAGCAGTTGACTTGAGGTCTTTCTTTTCTACATTCCACAATTTGTGATTTGATTAAAAAAATTAACCTTGAAAATATTGTTATGTTTGAATTGAAATTGATGCTAACATTTCTATTAATGAATGAATAAAAAATGTTAAAAGCACTAGCAGATTATCAATTCAAAATAAGTAAAAAATTATCCAAATTAAAAGTAGCATTTTAGTTGATTAATTAATCAAAACTTAAGTTTGTTATTCCGGAAAAAGCTAATCATGTTATTATTTGAAATAAGAAAACCCATATCTATGATGTAAAGATGTGGCTATATATATTAGTATGTAGTAGTTTAGGACCATCTAATATATGATATTAAAAAAATTAGTAAAATTTATAAAAATTAAATATTATATTTATATACGAAAAAATAAATATTGGGGATATCATGGAATATGTATCATCTAATTTAGTATTAAATATAACATAATTTGACTAATATATTTTTCTAATTGTTAAAATATATGTTGCATTTGTAAGGAAACATAAATAATTGTTTACTTATTATTTTGAAAAAAATATATGTTGTTATGCCTATTATATTAAGTGAGCTTATAAACGTATATGTACGTACTTACAATACCATTTCTCAAAGGACAAGAAATATTAATTCGTATATCTTATACTATTTAATTTTATAAATATGTTATATTAATTTTGTTTCTTATATATATATATCATATAAAACTATATTTATCACTTACAAAATTATATTTTATCTGATTTTTTATCACATAAAATTAGAAAATAAATTTCAACTAATCTTAATAAATTAAATGAGTTTATAAACATATGTATATGTATGAGGAAAAATATTAATTCATTTTTTATCCTTCATATTTTATCACTTAAAATTCTTATATTTTATCTGATTTTATATCACATAAAATTAGCAAATAAGTTTCAACTAATTTAAAAAAAAATTAATGATCTTATAAAAACATATGCGTATATACAAGGAACAATATTAATTCATTTTTTATCCTTCATAAAAAACACATATAATATCAAATAAGTTTCAACTAATTTTAATAAATTAAATATATGCACGAGGAATAATATTAATTCGTATCTTATCCTTCATAAAAAAACACAAAATTAGTAAATAAGTTCCAATTAATTTTAATAAATTTAATGAGCTTATAAACGTACGTGTACGTACTTATAATAACATTCCTCAAAGGACAAAGAATATTAATTTGTTTCTTATCCTTCATCAAATTATATTAGTTTGTTTATAGATACTTGGATTGTTCTACTTTCCAACTTCACCAAATTATATTAGTTTATTCATAAATACTTGATTATTCTACTTTCCACTTTCACTAAATTATATTAGTTTATTCATAAATTCTTGATTGGTCTTCTTTGGTGTAGTTTTTATATTTTTAGTAATCACATAATTATGCTCATTGTGTCAGAAGTATATAGATAAAGGAGAAATGTGGCATAAAAGAAAATATTCAAATTTGAATACTATTCAAAAACAAGAATATATTGATAAAAAAAGAAAAACAAGCCAACATCCCAAAGGAACAGTGAGTTTTATGGATTTGCATTTCATTTCATGTCTTTTTAAATTCACAATTAGGCCTTTATTAAGAGTTTTGTTTTTTCGGTTTTCCATTCGACAAATTTTTTGCATGTTAATTAGGTTTCTCTTGTCACGGCCCGAAATCTTTTCATATTTTATCAGAGTTTTACATGGGCGTGAAGATAGAAGTAGCAAAGAACACAAATCATAATCAGAAAGAATAAGTAAGAGACGACAGAAGAAGGAGGTAAGGGATGAAGTGAATCTTTCACTTAACAACAATCGGCCTCTGCCGATGTCAATCGGTCTCACTACCGATATAATACAACATATGCAACGGAAACATTCATCAGGATCTCTCATCCTTACATGTATCAAAATATTACAAAACCCGAATTACTTATAACATGGTTTGTTAAAGTTTGTGTTACATAAATCTAATCATGCGATTCCGAAGATAGCACCATCTCTCTCTCTCTATCTAGGGTTCTTCTTGTTCATCATCTCCTGTAGTGTGAGTACAGATTAAGGGGTGAGTGCGTGGAATACACTCGTGGGGATGAAATCCACCTTTTATGACTCATGATAGAAATAAATACCGAAGATAATTTACAATCACGTTGTCAAAATACATAAAATGCACAACAAATATTAGAAATGACAATGGACGAGTAGGTGCGGGATTTCCCCGTCTTATCCTAATAAACGGTCTCAATACCGCTGGTGCGCTTCAAGAGGACCACCAAACCTCAACAAAGTAGTAGAAGATAGCAAGGGACAAATGCATGATCAGAGTGGACCTCGGTCCTTTCACAGTAATATTATGGCACAACAATTATATTCACAATATTTAGTATTCCTCATTCATGCGTTCTCTAGGGAAAACAGTAGACAAATAAAGAGATAGAAATTACCCCCACCTCGTTCGGTGGTTTTCCGCGTGAGTCGCAAGTCTCAAAAGTCAAATAACTCAAGTGCAATCCAACAAGTAACTCAAGCTCAATCCAATAAGAAGCCTACACAAGTTACGGTGTTCTTAGATCCTTATTAATTATAATGTAAGCGATAAACATTTCTCCCGGAAGAAAGACGACCGTTAAATACGTGACGAGTCGAGAGATCTAAAGATTGGCAAAGGAACAAGCTCGTTTGGAGTTGATATGAGCTCTAACAAAGTATATAACGTTGGAGAGTATATTGGTATCAAAAGGTGTAACGCCCCGAAATCTTTTCGTCAAAATATCAGAGTTTTTCGTTTTTGGGCGTTAAGAGAGAAAGGGGAAAGAGACGTACATGATATATAAAAGAAAGAATAAGGAAAGGACAAGGAGAGATACACTTAGAACATCGGATACAACCGATAAAAAGGAGTTTGAACCCTTACGCAGCGGAAAAACATCAGGATCCATAACAAAGAAGGAGAAAGAGACGACAGAAGAATAAAGATAAGAGACGAAGTGATACAATCACAAATCAATAATCGGCCTCGGCCGATAACAATCGGTCTCAATACCGATTATTACATCATAACAAAGCAGCGGAAACAAACCATGAGGATCTCACATCCACAGAATACTCAGAATATTTTACAAAACGATCAACATAACTTTAAAAGTCAAAACCGGATAAAGGACACAGCCCGGATAAAGGACACAGCTGATAGGGCACCCCTCTCTCTACGCATTAAGATTCTCTTCTTTTCCTGTAGTATGAGTACAGATTAAGGGGTGAGTGCATTGAATACACTCGTGGGGAATAACATCCGCATCTTATAACAATCAACAGTTATACATACCAGGAATATAACACTCAGCCACGTTGTCACAGTATAACATGATCACGTAATCATAACATATGTCACATCATTTAGGACTTCTCAATCATACTTTGAAATAGGGAAAACTGTAAACAGTTACAGAGTTAGAAATTACCCCCACACACGACATATAATCACAACATTTAGTATTTCTCAATCATGCTTGGAATAGGGAAAACTGTAACCAGATAAAGGTTTAGAATGTACCCCCACGTAACACATATCACGCGTTCGTTTATAATCATTCATGCATTTATTAACAGAAACTTAAAGCTTAAGGTTTAGAATGTACCCCCACACATCCAGATCGCCGGCCGGCGACTTCCAGTCGCCGGCAACCCTCCGATTCTGGCCACCACCACAACAACCACCCATATCTTCACTCACGTATACAAAACATAAACACACACACATCAACAAGCCACCACAGCCCTTGGCCGGCGGCCACCTGCCGCCGGCGACTTTCCTCCACCACCTAGGACACCGGCCGGCGACTTCCCGTCGCTGGACACCCTTCCAGAGCAGCTTAACACACACACACAGCAAGGTATACACATACGCACACACTACACACACACTCAAACCCCATGCAACCCTAACCCTTCCGGCTCGTTTTTAGCTCCGGCCGGCGACCACCAGTCACCGGCCACCACCTCCAACTCATCACACACACTCCCAGCTGCTGTCCACAAGTTTTCCGGCGAGAGGAGAGAGAGGAAGAAGCTGTCGGGGGGAGAGAAGAGGGAGGGAAGAGAGAGAAAAGTTGGCCGGATCTTTGACCGGCGATTGCCGGAAAAGGAGAGATCCGTTCGGAAATCCGAGTCCGGTTTCGTGACGGGCTCGATGAGAGCTTCAATCTAGAGTTTGAGTTTACCCAAAACGGAGAAGAAACGAGGTAGAAAGGAGGAGAGAGAAAACGGGTTTGGAGACCATTTTTCGCCGTTTTCCGGCGAACAAGAAATCGGATTTGAAATCCGAGACCTATCCTAGATTCGTCTCGTCGAGATGAACGTCGTGTGCGAAAATCGTCCGATTCCGACAACATTGGATTTTCCGGCCACCGGCCGGCGGCGGCGGCGCCGCGCCGACGCGGCGACGGCGGTGGCCCGCCGGAGACAGAATCCCGGAAAAAGAAAGAGAGGAGAGAGGGACTTACTCATTTTCGTCGCTTTCGGCTCGTTCGGCTCGTTCGGAGAAATGGTGAAAAATGAATCGGGAGAGCCTCTATTTATAGAATTCGGAAAATTACTATTCATAAAAAATATCTCCGTTACTATTCATCCAAAATATCCCGTCACTATTCATCAGTTGATTTTTCAAAGTTACTATTCACGTAAATATCTTCCGGTTTTCCGGATCTTCCGATTTTACCCTTTCCGTCGCCGTTCGAGCTACGGGTCTCCGATTGACCCCTAGTTCGTTTCTATCTTCTCGTCTTTCCAAGACGCATCTTATGGTATGAAAATATTCTATATACCATGTCCATGGAAATTATCCGTCTAAGTCACGCGTTAAACACGTATCTGAAACGCACGTAATAAATTAAACAGTCAAAGTAAACGCGCATACTTATTAAGTCATACGTTAAATATTTAATTTAATCAATTATGCTCGTTTTGATCCGAGGTGCTACAAAAGGGTTGACTTTGACCGGGCCCTCGACCCTCGGTCAACGACATCTCGTCGACTAATACCCGATGATGAACGTGTAAAGGGATATGGATGGAATCATGGTGTTACGTACCCATCGTCACTCGATGTGGCACACGAATATGTCTCCTATCTCTCGGCGTCACTCGGCGTGCGCCCAGCACCCGACGCCCATTCCCGGTGCACCCAACTAGCGCACGACCGTGCCCCCTCGCGTACGACCATGCACCAACATCCAGCAACTCCTGCCAGCTCACGCACGATCGTACCCCCCTCACGCACGACCGTGCGCTAGCTTCTAGTGGATCTTGTCACGCCCCATTTTCTTTTAATAAAATATTAGAGTTTTCCTTTGGGCGTGAAGAAAGAAATAGCTAAGGACACATATCTCGAACAGAAAGAATTAGTAGAAGACAACAAAAGAAAGAGGTAAGGGACGATGTGAAGCGTTCACATATCAACAATCGGCCTCTGCCGATAGCAATCGGTCTCAATACCGATATATATAAACAACATAATGAAGCAGTGGAATAAACCATCAGGATCTCACGTCTGTCACATGTATCAAAAATTATTACAAAACGTGATTGAATAAAACATTATTTTGGGAAAGTTTGTAAGACACCAACTAGATATACAAACCTAGAGATAGCACCACCTCTCTCCATCTAGGGTTCCTCATGCTCAACATCTCCTATAATGTGAATTACAGAGTAGGGGGTGAGTGCGTGGAATACACTCGTGGGGATGAAATCCACCTCTTATAATAGTCAACATATATAAAATACTGGAAAGGTAACATTCAGTCATGTTGTCACAGCACATAAAATGCATAGCATGTATTTTGCAACCCAACTCAGGTGCGGGTATCCCCCGTCTTACCCATACAAATCTCAAGTGTAAGTATTACCTAGCTTACCCCTACGTTATCTCAGGTACGGGAATCACCCGACCCTACAGCATCTCAGGTACGGGTATCACCCGACCCTACTAAATCTCAGGTACGGGTATCACCCGACCCTACAAAAACTCAGGTACGGGCATCACCCGACCCTACAATATCTTAGGTACGGGTATCTCCTGACCCTACGGAATCTCAGGTACGGGCATCTCCCGACCCTACATAGGAATGAATGTGGACCCACGTCATTTCACAGCATAACATGATCACGTAATCATAGCGTATAATCACAACATTTAGTATTCTGCCAATCATGCATTTAAAAAGGGAAAATTGTAAACAGATAAAGAGATAGAAATTACCCCCACCTTGTTCGGTGGTTACCACGTGAGTCGCAAGTACCGAAGGATCAGATTTCACAAGCGAGCACCAAATGATCAGATACCACAAGCGAGTACCAAAGGATCAGATATCACAAGGCTTAACTCAACAAGTAGCCTACACAAGTTATGACGTTTCTTAGATCCTTAATAACGTATAATTAAAGTTATAAACATTTCCGGTGAAAGTACGATTGTTAACTACACGGTGGATCAAGAGATCTAAATATCTGGGTCAAAGAAATGAGAGAGGAAGATCAGTCTAAGTGGCTGAGATGATAGGGAAATAAATTTGGGTCATGACGGAAAAAGAATGAGCTCGATCGGAGTTATAACGAGCTCAAACGGAGCATTTTAGGTTTAGGGGTATTTTGGTAATTTTGGTCAAAGGGTTGACTTTGACCGGGCCCACGACCCTCGGTCAACGACGTCTCATCGGCGACGTCTCGAAAAAGATGAACGGTGGAAAAAAAATGAGGTTCGGATCGAAAACACGGCATCGCGTGTGTGTCGGCACGCGCAGACCTGGCGGCTCGACGCATTTTCTCGGTAGCTGCCGAGATTTCTCGGCAGCACAGGTGACGGTCTCGGCGAGGGCCGAGTTTTCTCGGTGGGGATCCACGGTGCTTGGCCAGCTACCGAGTTTTCTCGGCAGCTTCATTCCCAGCTTCCCGTTGTCGAGCTTGCTCGACGCGCCACCTTCCCGGCGTCGCGCGGCGCGGCGGCGCCGCCTCCTACCGCCACCCCCAGGTTCGTCGGAAACCTTGCACCGCCGGCTACCACTTCCGACCATCCTTCGCCGGATTCCGACATGAATAGTGCCTAAAAAGTACGCCGCAAAACCCTTCGATACTCAGTTTTTCCAAAACCAAACCTCACCAAAAAAATCCTCCGGCCGGCGACTTCAGTCACCGGCGACCACCCCCACCCCCCTGACCTCCAAACACCAGCCGGTGACTTCCCAGTCACCGGCAACCCCCAACTCCGGCCACCATCACACATATACATACATATACATACACGCTCACCATCAAACACATTCACCCTATTCACTGCCTTGGTCGGCGGCCACTTGCCACCGGCCACCACCCTCCACCCACCGGACACACTGGCCGGCGACTGGAGGTCGCCGGCCGCCACCTACTGGCCGCACACACACACACAGAGGCATCCACACACACACGCATGATAGAGCACGCATACACACATACTGTCCTTGCTTGGCCGGTGGCCACCTGCCGCTGGCCACCACCCTTGGGCCCTCGTCGGCGACCTCCCGTCACCGGCACACCCCTCACACACGGCGGCGCCACCATGCACCGTTCAACAGCTTGCAACACACACACTACCACACCTTAATTCACACACACATGCACGATCATGCATATACACTACTGTTCCGGCCAGACGCCGCCTCCCACGGCGGCGCTACCACTCCGGCAGCTCCCCACCACTCTTAGGAGGCCTCAACGGCCATTGCTCCGATAAGAAAAGGTAGAGAGATAGAAAAATGAAGAGAGAGAGAAAGGGTGGCACCAAAGCTAGGGTTTAGGGTTTGGGGCTATTTTTCACCATTTTCCGGCAAACGAAAAATCGGAATTAAATTCTGAGACCTATCCTAGATTCGTCTTGTCGAGACGAACGTCGCGAAAATCGACTGAAACCGACAACTTTGAAATTTTCCGGCCACCGACCGGCGGCAGTGCCGGAAACAAAAAGACGGGAAGAAAAAGAGGAGAAAGAAGGACTTACGTGTTTTCGTCGGTTTTGGCTCGATCGAAGAAACAGTGATTTTCGAATCGAAACTACCCCTATTTATAGATTTTCCGAAAACATTATTCACCAAAAATATCTCCATTACTATTCATCGGTTGACTTTTATGAGTTACTATTCACGTAAATATCTTCGCTTCATTTCACCGTAAATATCTTTCGATTTTTCGAAACTCCGTGATTCGCCCTTTTCGTCGCCGTTCGAGCTACGGGTCTCCGATTGACCCCTAATTTATTTCTATCTTCTCGTTTTCTTAATACGCATCTAATGGTATAAAATTATCCTATGTTCCACATCTAAGAAAATTATCCATTTAAACCGCGGATTAAAACACGTATCTGAAATGCACAAAATAAATTAAACAGTTAAAACATACGCACATAATTATCAAATCTTAGGTTTAAATATTTAATTAATTAATTATGCTTCATTTTGGTTCGGGGCGCTACATCCCTTACCCCTTAAATTAATTTCGTCCTCGAAATTGAATGTGTACTTAAGAACGACTCGGAATAAAACGTGTACTAAGAGCTGCGAAACTGAATACTCTGCCAAAAATCTCGTTATTGTATATCTGCGTTGCTCATTTCTTTTCATTTCTCATCAAGAAAATAACTCAGGCTTGCAAGTTTCTTGATCATTTGACTAAGCTCGATGTTCAGAACTTTCGCCAGTCCTGAGCTTCTTCAATTCTTTCTCGAACCTTCCTATCCGAATCACACTTTTATTTCTCATTTCTCTCCTTCTTCAGTTCATAGTACTGATGTAGCACCCCGGACCAAAACGAAACATAATTTATTAATTAAATATTTTAACTCAGGATTTAATATATATGTGCGTATGTTTTAATTGTTTAAATACATGCGTTTCAGATAAGTGTTTAATGCATGTATGAGATGGATAGTTTACCTAGATGTGGAACATAGGATATTTTTATATCACTAGATGTGTTTTGGAAAAACGAGAAGATAGAAATGAACTAGAGGTCAATCGGAGACCCGTAGCTCAAACGGCGATGAAAAGAACAAAATACGAGGTTTCGGAAATATCAGAAGATATTTATGGTGAATAGTAAACGAGATATTTACCGGTGAATAGTAACTTTCGAAATCTATAAATAGAGGCTCCTTCAGTTCATTTTTCACCCCTTTCTTCAAACGAGCCAAAAGCGCCGAAAAACACGTAAGTCTCTCTTCTCTCTCTCGTTTCTTTTTCGGCCTCCGGCACGCCACCACCGGTGCCGCCGCCGGAGCTGCCGCAGGCATTGTGGTACAGCCATCGGAGTTCGCTGGAAAATTTCAAAGTTGTCGGTTTCGGCCGATTTTTGCACACAACGTAGGTTTTGACGAGTCGAGTCTAAAACAAGTCTCGGATTTCTATTCCGATTTATCATTCGCCGGAAAATGACAAAAAACCATTTCAAAACCTAAACCCTAACCCTAGCCAACTTTTCTCTCTCCTCGGTTTTCTCTCTTTTTCTCCGTCCTTTCAGCCGAAGATGTTGTCGGAGGTTCTCCCAGAGGTGAGGGTGAGATGTTGGAGGGACGATGCGGCCGTGTGTGGTGGTGTCGGAGCTATATCTTGTTGGGTATGTTTTATGCATGTATGTGTGTGTGTTTGTGTGTGTGCGTGTGTGATCTCTGTTGGGGGCGGCACAGGTGGTGCCGCCATGAGGAAAGTGATGACCGGCGCTGGTGATGCACCAGCGGGTTGTGACGATGGGTTTCCGATGACCGAAGGTCGCCGGCCAAGTGTTTTGAGGATGTGTGTGTATGCATATATATATATATGTTTGTGTGTGTGAGATGGGTTGGGAAAGAATGGTTACGTATCGGTGATGGAGTAGTTTGGAATGAGTAGATTGGAACGAAGTGGCCGGAGACGCCGGGCAGCAACGAGGCAGCCGGGAAAGGCTGCTGGCTGCGCAGGTTGCTGGCGCGCTAGCGCGCGGTCGTGCCGGAGGGCACGGTCGTGCCCCAATCGACAGAAGTTATTGGAGGCTGGCGCACGGTCGTGCTTGGGGAGCACGGTCGTGCGTGACCAGACAGAAGTTGCTGGGTGCTGGCGCATGGTCGTGCGCCATGGGGCACGGTCGTGCGCTGAGTGGGCGCACCGGGAGGGGGCACTGGGTGCGAGACGCGTGTCGGGTGATGCCGTGTTTCCAATCCTTTTCCGTTCCTTTTCTTTTGTATCCTTTATCATCGAGTCTTAGCTGATGGGAGGTTGTCGACCGAGGGTCGAGGGTCCGGTCGAAGTCAACCCTTGATACCAATTTACCTTCAAACTTATATACGTCATAGAGCTCGTATCAACTCCGAATGAGCTCGTTCCTTATCCAATCCTTAGAGCTCTCGACTCGTCACGTAGTTAACAATCGTCTTTTTCCGGAAGAAATGTTTAAGCTTTAATTATAATTAATAAGAATTTAAGGACACCGTAACTTATGTAGGCTTTTTATTGGATTGAGCTTGAGTTACTGTTGGATTGAGCTTGAGTTACTGTTGGATTGAGCTTGTGTTATCAGACTTTTGAGACTAGCGACTCACGCGGGTAACCACCGAACAAGGTGGGGGTAATTTTTATCTCTTTATCTGTTTACTGTTTTCCCTATTAAATACATGACTGAGGAATACTAAGTACTGTGATTATAATTGCTGTGCCATATAACTGTGAAAGGACCGAGGTCCACTCTGTTCGTCCCCAGCTATTTTCTACTACTCTGTTGAGGTTTGGTGGTCCTCTTGAAATACACCAACGGTAGTGAGACCGTTATATAGGATAAGATGGGGGAATCCCGCACCTATTCATCCCTTGCCATTTCTAATATCTGCTTTGCTTTTATGTGTTGTGATGACGTGACTTAAGGATTATTTTACTAGTGTTTTATATCTGTTATGAGTCACAAGAGACGGATTTTATCCCCACAAGTATATTCCACACACTCACTCCTTAATCTGTACTCATACTACAGGCGATGATGAATAAGAGGAACCCTAGACGGAGAGAGAGATGGTTCTATCTTTTGTATTTGCATGATTAGAACGATGTAACATAAACTTTATCAAACCATGTTTCATGTATTTTGGGTTATGTAATATTGTGATACATATAAGGATGTGAGATCCTGAAGAATGATTCCACTGCGTATGATGTTTTATATCGGTAGTGAGACCGATTGTTATCGGCTGAGGCCGATTGTTGATAAATGAGAGATTCACTTCGTTCCTTATCTCTTTTTTCTGTTGTCCCTTACTCATTCTTTCTGATTGTGTTAAGTGTCCCTTGCTTTTTCCATCTTCACGCCCATGTGAAAACTCTGATAAAATGTGAAAAGATTTTGGGGCGTGACAACTGATCATTGTATTGATCACCCTATATGCTTTTCATTTTCACTGTTTACTTGCGAAGTAAGGTGACGAATAATTGGCGCTGGAAAGTCGTATTCCTCTATCAGCGAACATAAATAAATTCGATAAAGATTAAGAAAAGAGAGAAAGATCGAGAGTGAGAAAGAGAGAAAGAAAGAGTTGAATAGAGTTGAATAGCACTTTGATACTCTTGTTGGATGCGACAACTCATTTCGTTGAATTTCCAATGCGTTCCTGAGATATGTTTCGCGGTGCGTTCTATTGCACGAATTAATGAAAATATCATCAACGAACACGATGACAAAAAGGTTGAGATACGGATGGAGAATGCGATTCATCAAATCCGTAAAGACAACTGGAGCTTTACTCAGTCCAAAGGGCATTACTTACAATCTCGCTGTGGCCATTTCCTAACCTGTATGCTGTCTTTAGATGAATCCGCACTTTGACTTTCATCTGGTGAGATCCAGACCTTAAGTTAATCTTCGAGAACACACTGTCACCTCTTAATTGATCAAAGATCTTCCATTTGAGGCAGTGCATACTCGTTCTCAAGGGTCCGCTTGTTCCGCTCTCAGCAATCCATACACATCCGGACACTTCCATGGCCGAGACAATCCTTATGTCGGTGTTAACTCGTGTTCCATAGAATGTGAACTCCAGTTTCACCCGGTACTGGAAAGACGATCCTCCTTGCACGGTACTTTATTACCGCGTGGTTGAACTCTAGTCGGTTCATCCCCAGGTATGTCAAAATCCTTCTTCAAAGCGTGGAGATCAACCAGAAGGATCTTTATCCTCAAAAGCAAACCTAAGGTGATGGTATAGGTGTTTTGTCCGTACCGTCTTTTCTGAAGGAAAACTAACTCCTAAGGTTTGAGCGACTATCCTACCATCTTCATGCTTCAGCAATTACGTTGACAGATATGAAAGTGCATTTCACTCCAGCATCAAATAAGATGTAAACAGGTATATCGCATACTGGTAATGTACCTGTCATCATCTCTACTCCTTCAGCAGCCTCCGAGTGCTTAAGAGTGAAAGCCCGTGTCCTGCCTGCCACTGGCCTCGAGTTTGGGGCTGTAGCCTGTGGGTTTCGAGACCTCAGATAGTTATTGGAGATGTGCCCTGGTATCCCACATCGGTAGCAACTTCGTGTCTCTGGCTGGCTTGGAGCTACAGCTGATTGGTTTCGAGACCTCAAGCAGTTAGTGGAGATGTGTCCTAGTACCCCACACCGATAACAACTTCATGTCTCCGGCTGACACGGTCCCGCGTGTATCCTTCTACATCTAACACACGTGTTTTCGGGTTTGGGAGTGAGGAGAAGTGGTGTATTGGCTGCCCTGGGAAATTTGTTCTGGGCAAGTTCCTAACTTGGGCCAGTCCACTTCCTTTTCCCAAGAGTCGAAAAAACCTTTTGGGGAGGTATGTCATCCAAACCCATCCGAGAGGCGATCTCCTGAGCTCTCTCGATGACACTTGCATATATCATCTTCCTCTGTCTAGCAAGAATCGAGCTAATCTCTGGATGAAGGTCTTTCTCAAACCTTTGGGCCTTCTTGAGGTTGGTATCCACCATGTGTGGGGCATACCGACTCAGGTGATTGAATTACCGCTCATAATCTCCCACAGTTGAGCTTCCCTGTCGGAGGTGAAGGAATTTTGTCTTCTTCTGGTCCCGATAATGTTGAGGGATGAAGTGATGAGAAACCACTTCCGTGAATTCTTCCCACGGTATTCTCTCTCTTTGAGCGGGCAGCAGCGTTCGCTCGTACGAGTCCCACCAGTGACTCGCCTCATCGGTGAGCTGAAAGATGACACAGCTGACCATCTATTCCTTGGAGCACATTAGGTGCCCAAATAATCGATCGAGTGACCTTAGCCACTCTTCTGCATCAGTTGGCTCTTCTTCCCATCAAAAGTTGGCGGGTTAAACCGCCAGAACTGTTCATAGATGAGATTCGGGTCGGTTCTTGCCGATTGTGGGGCGGCTCGGGTTTCCTCAAAGTGCTGTGCTAAACCCCTTAGCACTGTAGCCAAGTCACCTACGTTAGTGTTTTCCTCCCGCTCCGGCTGATTAGCTGGCTGTGGTTGCTCCTTTCGGGGTCTTTCTCTCGACATAATTCTATTACGATATATATATATATATATATATGTATAAGTCGTCGAGGTTACATAATAATACTATAAGTATAAAGAATAACGCGGTACACATGGAGAGACGTAAACATATACTCTCTAAGATAAGCAACTATACGTTCATAATATACATCGAAGCATATAAATGGTAACTCTACACCATAACAAAAGGTGTATGTACACTATCTACGATATATCAACTACCCTAAATATATACATATAGAATACTAAATGTTCATCGTTTGTAATCTATCCCTCGACAGTCTTGGTGCTAGGGAGGGCGAAGACTCGTGCCTGGCCTTCGAGTTGCAGCTGCTGGGTTTCTGAACCTTTGACAATTAGCCGCAATGTGTCCCGGCTTTCCACACCTGTAGCAGAGTCGGGTTCCATAGAGGCAGAGTCCTATATGCGACCCTCCACACCTGGAGCATGAGTTCCCCAGCGTGGGAGTAGGGAGAAACGGAGCATTATTGGCACGTGGAAACTTATGCCGACCAGGGTCTTGACTAGGACCGGTCCATTTCCTCTTTCCTGTCGCCATCTCCACTCTCTTGGGTGGCATCACGTCTAAGCAGAGACGAGAAGAGATCGCTTGGGCTCTTTCTGTAACCGCGGCATAGGACATTTCTCCATGTCCTGCCAGAATGGAGCCGATCTCCCAAAGAAGATCCCTCTCAAAGTGTTGAGTCTTCTTGGTATTCGTATCCACTAGATGGGATGCATACCTGCTTAATCGGTTGAATCTCCTCACGTATTCTTCTACGAAGGTGGTTTCTTGACGAATGCGTAGGAAATCTGCCTCTTTTTGGTCACGGTATGACTGGGACAGGTATTCCTATTTAATCAACTCCTTGAAGACTCCCCAGGACATAACGCTCCTGAATTCCGGCGACATGGTCCTTTCTTGTCTCTCCCACCAGTAGCTGGCTCCTTTGGTGAGTTGCAAAATGGCACAGGAGATCTTGTGCTCCTCTGTGCATGCCAAATGTCCAAAGAATTGATCCAACGTCCTTAACCACTCCTCAGCTTCGATTGGTTCTCCTTCTCCGTTGAAGGTTGGTGGATAGAATTGTCGAAACTGTTCAACGATTCGGTTGGTACTATTTTTATATGATGGTGGCGGCATAACTTGTGCGGTCTCGTGTTGTCGAGCTGAGACCCTCAGTACAGACTCCCAGTCTCTCCTCATGGCGTTCACATCATTTTCGGATGGATTCTCGATTGACGGCTTATTCCTTCGTGGTCGTCCTTGTGGCATTTCGCTCTATAGACGACATACGAAACTAATCCTTATAATATATTCCACACAACAAGCAAGCATTATATTCCACAAGTATTACAATCAGGGGGTCACCTATGGAGAGAGGATAGTGCCTATCTATTTCTTTTCGAAAACCCGACCACATTTTAAAATCACGCTTTTGAAATCACGTTTTTCCCACTTTTAAAACCAGTTCGAGCAAGTTCTCAACGTTAGAACTGCTCTGATACCATCTGTCACGCCCCGTTTTCTTTTCATAAAATATCAGAGTTTTGCTTTGGGCGTGAAGAAAGAAATAACAAATGACACATATCTCGAACAGAAAGAATTACTAGAAGACAACAGAAGAAAGAGGTAAGGGAGGATGTGAAGTATTCACATATCAACAATCGGCCTCTGCCGATAGCAATCGATCTCAATACCGATATATATAAACAACATAATAAAGCAGTGGAATAAATCATCAGGATCTCACGTCTGTCACATGTATCAAAAATTATTACAAAACGTGATTGAATAAAACATTGTTTTGGGAAAGTTTGTAAGACACCAACTAGACATACAAACCTAGAGATAGCACCACCTCTCTCCATCTAGGGTTCTTCATGCTCAACATCTCCTGTAATGTGAATTACAGAGTAGAGGGTGAGTGCGTGGAATACACTCATGGGGATAAAATCCGCCTCTTATAATAGTCAACAGATATAAAATACTGGAAATGTAACATTCAGTCATGTTGTCACAACACATAAAATGCATAGCATGTATTTTACAACCCAACTCAGGTGTGGGTATCCCCCGTCTTACCCATATAAATCTCAGGTGCAGGTATTACCTGACTTACCCCTACGTTATCTCAGGTACGGGAATCACCTGACCCTACAGCATCTCAGGTACGGGTATCACCCGACCCTACTAAATCTCAGGTACGGGTATCACCCGACCCTACGGAAACTCAGGTACAGACATCACCCGACCCTACAATATCTCAGGTACGGGTATCTCCCGACCCTACACAGGAATGAATGTGGACCCACGTCCTTTCACAGTATAACATGATCACGTAATCATAGCGTATAATCACAGCATTTAGTATTCCACCAATCACGCATTTAAAAAGGGAAAACTGTAAACAGATAAAGAGATAGAAATTATCCCCACCTTGTTCGGTGGTTACCACGTGAGTTGCAAGTACCGAAGGATCAGATTTCACAAGCGAGCACCAAAGGATCAGATACCACAAGCGAGTACCAAAGGATCAGATATCACAAGACTCAACTCAACAAGTAGCCTACACAAGTTATGATGTTTCTTAGATCCTTAATAACGTATAATTAAAGTTATAAATATTTTCGGTGAAAGTACGATTGTTAACTACACGGCGGATCAAGAGATCTAAATATCGGGGTCGAAGAAATGAGAGAGGAAGATCAGTCTAAGTGGCTGAGATGATAGGGAAATAAATTTAGGTCATGACGGAAAAAGAATGAGCTCGATCGGAGTTATAACGAGCTCAAACGGAGCATTTTAGGTTTAGGGGTATTTTGGTAATTTTGGTCAAAGGGTCGACTTTGACCGAGCCCACGACCCTCGGTCAACGACGTCTCCTCGGCGACGTCTCGAAAAAGATGAACGGTGGAAAAAAAACTGGGGTTCGGATCGAAAATACGGCGTCGTGTGCGTGTCGGCATGCGCGGACCCGGCGTTGGGTGAAAAACCCGGTGGCCCGACGCATTTTCTCGGCAGCTGCCGAGATTTCTCGGCAGCACGGGTGACGGTCTCGACGAGGGCCGAGTTTTCTCGTCGGGGATCCACGGTGCTCGGCCAGCTGCAGAGTTTTCTCGGCAGCTTCATTCCCAACTTCTTGGCGTCGAGCCTGCTCGACGCGCCACCTTCCCGGCATCGCCCAGCACGACGGCTCCACCTCCTGCCGCCATCCCCAGGTTCGCCGGAAACCTCGCACCGCCGGCTACCACCTCCGGCCTTCCTTCGCCGGATTCCGGGATGAATAGTGCCTGAAAAGTTCGCCGCAAAATCCTTCGATACTCAGTTTGTCCAAAACCAAACCTCACCAAAAAAATCCTCCGGCTGGCGACTCCAGTCGCCGGCGACCACCCCCCGACCTCCGGACACCGACCGACGACCTCCCAGTCGTCGGCAACCCCCCAACTCCGGCCACCATCACACATACACATACATATACATACATGCACACTATCAAACACATACACCCTATTCACTGCCTTGGTCGGCAGCCACCTGCCACCGGCCACCACCCTCCACCCACCGGACACACTGGCCGGCGACTGGAGGTCGCCGGCCGCCACCTACTGGCCACACACACACACAAATAGAGGCATCCACACACACATGCATGATAGAGCACACACACACACACTGTTCTTGCATGGCCGGCGGCCACCACCCCTAGGCCGTCGCTGGTGACCTCCCGTCGCCGGCCACCCCTCACACACGGCGGCGCCACCATGCGCCGTCCCAACAGCTTGCAACACACAAACACACACTACCACACCTCAATTCACACACACACATGCACGATCATGCATATACACCACTGTTCTGGCTAGGCACCGCCACCCACGGCGGCGCCACCACTCCGGCAGCTCCCCACCACTCTCAAGTGGTCTCGCCGGCCACTGCTCCGATAAGAAAAGATAGAGAGAGATAGAAAAATGAAGAGAGAGAAAGGGTGGCACCAAAGCTAGGGTTTAGGGTTTGGGGCTGTTTTCGCCGTTTTCCGGCGAACGACAAATCAGAATTAAATTCCGAGACCTATCCTAGATTCGTCTTGTCGAGACGAACTTCGTGTGTGAAATCGGCTGAAACCGACAACTTTGAAATTTTCTGGCCATCGGCCGCCGGCGGCGGCGGTGGCACGCCGGAAACATAAAGACGGGAAGAAAAAGAGGAGAAAGAAGGACTTACGTGTTTTCGTCGATTTTGGCTCGATCGAAGAAACGGTGATTTTCGAATCGAAACTACCCCTGTTTATAGATTTTCCAAAAACACTATTCACAAAAAGTATCTCCGTTACTATTCATTGGTTGACTTTTCCGAGTTACTATTCATGTAAATATCTTCATTTCATTTCACCGTAAATATCTTCCGATTTTTCAAAACTCCGTGATTTGCCCTTTTCATCGTCGTTTGAGCTACGGATCTCCGATTGACCCCTAATTCAT
The DNA here is from genome assembly GCA_954870855.1 of Scutellaria minor. Lineage (NCBI taxonomy): Eukaryota > Viridiplantae > Streptophyta > Magnoliopsida > Lamiales > Lamiaceae > Scutellaria > Scutellaria minor. The sequence goes on from OX940729.1 coordinate 12,590,274, forward strand.
TTCTATCTTCTCGTTTTCTCGATACGCATCTAATGGTATAATATTATCCTATTTTCCACGTCTAAGAAAATTATCCATCTAAACCTCGCATTAAAACACGTATCTGAAACGCACGAAATAAATTAAACAGTTAAAACATACGCACATATTTATCAAATCTTAGGTTTAAATATTTAATTAATTAATTATGCTTCATTTTGGTCCGGGACGCTACCGATCCTACCGGCTCGCGCACGATCGTGTTCCCCAGGCACGATCGTGTGTCGACCTCTATTAACTTCTGCCGGCTGGCGCACGACCGTGCATTCCGGCACAACTGCACGCCAGCGCTCCCAACAGCCTGCTCGCCCAGCAGCTCCTCCGGCTGCCTCTTGCTGCAGCAACGCCACCCGGTGCCTCCTCCTCCCGATCCTCCGGCTACTTCGTTCCAACCTACTACATCTCCGATATGAAACCACTCTTTCCCAATCCCGTCTCACACACACAATCATATATATATACACAAACACAACCATTCCCAAAACACTTGTCCGGCGACCGAAGGAAACCCATCGTCAAGACTCGCTGGCGCATCACTAGCGCCGACTTTCACTTTTTCCATGGTGGCACCACCTGTGCCGCCCTCAACAGAGATCACCCACGCACACACACAAACGTATACATATATATGCATAACACCTTCTCAACCCATATGGTTCCGACGCCACCTCCCACGACTGCGCCGTCCTTCCAACAACTTACCCTTATCTCCATAAGAACCTCCGGCAACAACTCCGGTGAGAAGAAGAAAGAAAAAGAGAGAAAACCAAGGAGAGAGAAAAGTTGGCTAGGGTTAGGGTTTAGGGTTTTGAGATGGTTTTTCACCGTTTTCCGGCGAACGAGAAATCGGAATTGAAATCCAAGATCTATTCTAGACTCGTCTCGTCAAAACCTACGTTGTGTATGAAAATCGGCCGAAACTGACAACTTTGAAAATTTTCGGCAATCGTCGGTGATGGCACGTCGGAGGCCGAAACAGAAACGAGAGAGGGAAGAAAGACTTACGTGTTTTCGTCACTTTTGGCTCGTTCGAAGAAAGGGTGAAAAATGAATTGGAAGAGCCTCTATTTATAGATTTTTGAAGATTACTATTCACATGAAAATATCTTGGTCACTATTCATCGGTTGACTTTTCCCACATTACTATTCACTAGAAATATCTTCCGGTTTTCCAACCGGAACTTCAGGTTTTGCCCTTTTTGTCGCCGTTCGAGTTATAGGTCTCCGATTGACCTCTAGTTCATTTATATCTTCTCGTTTTCTCGATACGCATCTAATGGTATATAAATATCCTATGTTCCATGTCTAATAAAAATTATCCATCTAAACCTCGCATTTAAAACACGTATCTGAAACGCACGAAATAAATTAAACAGTTAAAACATACGTACATAATTTTCAAATCTTAGGTTTAAATATTTAATTAATTAATTATGCTTCATTTTTTGTCTGGGACGCTATATCCCTTACCCCTTAAAAGAATTTCGTCCTTGAAATTGAACACGTACTAAGAACGGTGAAACTAAGTACTTTGTCGAAACTCTCATTCTCTTATTTCCTTGTTGCTTCTTTCTCTTTCCATTTCTCGTCAAGGAAATAACTCAGGGTTGCAAGTTCCTTGATTATTTAGCTAAACTCAATGTTCAGAACTTATGCTAATCTTTGAGCTTCTCCGATTTCTTCTCAAACTTCCCTATCCGGATCACACTTTTGTTTCTCGTTCATCTCCTTCTTCAGTTCATAGTACTGATCATTGTATTGATCATCCTATATACTTTTCATCTTCATCGTTTACTTGCAAAGTAAGATGAGAAATAGTTGGCGTTGGAAAGTCATATTCCTCCGTCAGCGAACATAAATAAATTTTCGATAAAGATAAAAAAAAAAAAGAGAGAGATCGAGAGTGAGAAAGAGAGAGAGAGAGTTCAATAGACAGGCGAAAGGTTGTCGAATAGCACTCTGATACTCTTGTTGGATGCAACAACTCCTTTCGTTGAATTTCCAATGCGTTCTTGAGATATAATTCGCGGTGCGTTCTATTGTATGAATAGATGAGAATATCATCAACGAACATGATGACAAAAAGATAGAGATACGGATGGAGAATGCTATTCATCAATTTCGTAAAGACAGTCGGAGCATTACTAAGTCTAAATGGCATACTCAGTCCAAATGGCATTACTACAACCTCGTAGTGGCCATTTCTTATCCTGAATGTTGTATTAGATGAATCCGCAACTTTGACTTCCATCTGGTGAGATCCAGACCTTAAGTCAATCTTCGAGAACACACTGGTACCTCTTATTTGATCAAAAGATCTTCGATTCGAGGTAGTGGATACTTGTTCTCTAGGGTCCGCTTATTCCGCACTCGGTAATCCATACACATCCGAACGCTTCCATCTTTCTTCGTCACAAGGAGTACTGAAACTCCTCAAGGCGACCTTGCTCGATCTAATGAGGCCTTCGTCCAAAAAGTTTTCATAACTGAACCTTCCGTTCTCACAATTCTTTTGGTGTCATCCGATAAGGAGTTCTTGACACCAGTGTTGACCTTCAGATGAGATCAATCTTGAATATTACCTATCGATCCAGCGGAGGACCAAGTAACTCTTCTAGTAACATGTCCATGTATTTCTTGATCACCGGCTCCTTCTTGTTAGCAGTTGATTCTTGTCCGGGTTTCCCCATGTTGACCAACCAAGCTTCGCAATTTCTTTTGCTAAGCATCTCGGTTGCTTCCATGACCTAGATAATCCTTATGTCGGCTTTATCTCCTGTTCCATGGAATGTGAACTCCAGTTCGCCCGGTGCTTGAACGATGATCTTTCTTGCACGACACTTGATTACCGTGTGGTTGGACTCTAGCCAGTCCATCTCCAAGATTGTATCAAAATTCTTCATCTCTAAAACATGGAGATCAACTAGAAGGATCCTATTTTCAAAAGCAATCCTAAGGTGACGGTACAGATGTTTTGTCCTTACGGTCTTTCCTGAGGGAAAGCTAACTTCTAAGGTTGGAACGACTATCCTACCGTCCTCATGCTTCAGCAATTTACAGAAGTTGACAGATATGAAGGAGTGTGTCGTTCTAGTATCAAATAAGATGAAAGTAGGTATATCAGATACTGATAATATACCTGTCATCATCTCAGCTCCCTCAGCGGCTTCCGGACGAGTAAGAGCGAAAGCCCTCGCTCTACCTGCCACCGGCCTCGTATTCAGCCCTGTAGCCGGTGTGTTTCTCACTCTCTAACAATTGGCCGTTATGTGCCCTGGCGCCCCACAGGTATAGCAGCTCCGTGTCTCTTGCTGACATGGTCCTGAGTGCACCTTTCTACATCTAGGACACAGATTCCCAAGTCGGGGAACAGGAAGGAGTGGGGCGTTGTCTGCCCTTTGAAACTTACTCGGGACAAAGCTCTGGCTTGGGCCAGTCCACTTTCTCTTGACAGGAGCAGGGAAAACCTTCTTAAAAGATGCAATATCCAGACCCATTCGGGAGGCGATCTCTTGGGCTCTTCCGATGACACTTGCATACGTCATCGTTTCCTGCCCAGCTAAAATTGTGCTGATCTCTGAGCGAAGGCCTCTCTCGAATCTTTGGGCCTTTTTAAGATCAGTGTCCACCAGATGTGGGGCATATCGGTTCAAATGGTTGAACCACCGCTCGTAATCCCCAACAATTGAACTCCCCTGTTTGAGATGAAGGAATTCTGTCTCCTTCTGGTCCTGGTAAGATTGAGGAATGAAGTGATTAGACACCACTTCCTTGAAATCCTCCCAAGTCATTGCCTCCCTTTGAGCGGTCAGTAGGGTTCGCTCGTACGAGTCCCACCAGTGACTCGCTTCATCCATGAGCTGGAAGACTGTACAGCTAACCATTTGCTCTTTGGAGCAAGTCAGGTGCCCGAACAATCGGTCGAGTGACCTTAGCCACTCTTCCGCCTCTGTCGGTTCTCCTTTCTCGTCAAAAGTCGGCGGGTTGAACCGTCGGAACTGTTCATAGATTAGGATCGGATCAGATCCCGCTGGCTGTGGTACGGCCCGGGTTACTTCAAAGTGCTGCGCTAACCCTCTCAGCACGGTAACTAGGTCTCCTACATTGGCGGCCTCCTCACGTTCTGGCTGATTGGCCGGCTGCGGTTGCTCCTTTCGAGGTCTTCCTCTCGATATAATTCTGTTACGATATATATATAAAAGTCGTTGGGGTAACATGATACTACTATACGTAAGTAGATTAACGCGATACATGTGTAGAGGCATAAACGTATATTATAAAAAATAAGCGAGAATGTACATACGCGTTTATACATAGAAGCCTATTAAGGGTAGTCTTACACTATCCAAAAGGTGTATGTACACTATCTATGATGTAAAAACTATTTTATACATATACATATAGAATACTAAAAGTTCATCGTCTGTAATCTATCTCTCTGCATCCTTTGAGTGAGCGAGGGAAAACACTCAGGCATCGCCTGTTCCTGGCTTCGGCCTTTGTGTTAGAGCTATCGAGTTTCTGTACTTCTGACAGTTACTCACTATGTGTCCCACTTCTCCACACCGGTAACACTTCCGGATTCCATGGATGCAGGGTCCCGCATGCAACCTCCCACACCTGACACATGAGTCCTCTGGCCTCGGTGTTGGGGCAGAACCTCCTGGATTTCGGAGATTCTGGCAGCTGTATGCCATGTGGCCCGGCTCACCGCATTTAAAGCAGCTTCGGGTCCCTTGAAGGCATGGCCCCACATGTATCTTCCCACACTTGGGACAAACATTCCCTGACTTGGAAGTAGGGAGGATCGGGGCATGGTTGATCCGTGGAAGTTGATGTTGGTCAAAGTCTTGACTAAGACTGATCAGTTTTCTCTTTCCTGTTGCTACCTCCACCCTCTTGGATGGCTTCCCGTCTAAGCAGAGACGAGAAGAGATCCCTTGGGCTCTTTCTATAACTGCGGTATAGATATTTCTCCATGTCCTGCCAAAATGGAGCCAATCTCCCAACAAAGACCCCTCTCAAAGTGTTGGGTCTTCTTGGCATTCGTGTCCACCAGATGGGGCACATACCTACTTAAACGGTTAAATCTCCTCACGTATTCTTCTACGGAGGTGGTTTCTTGACGAATGAGTAGGAAATCTGCTTCTTTTTGGTCACGGTATGACTGAGGCAGGTATTCCTATTTAATCAACTCCTTGAAGACTCCCCAGGATATTGCTCTCCTAAATTCTGGCGACGTGGTCCTCTCTTGTCCCTCCCACCAATAACGGGCTCATTCGGTGAGTTGTAACACGTCACATGAGATCTTCTGCTCTTCTGTGCATGCTAAATGTCCAAAGAGTTGATCCAACGACTTTAGCCACTCTTCGGCTTTGATCGGTTCTCCTATTTCGTTGTAGGTCGGTGGACCGAATCATCAGAACTGTTCAATAATTTGGTTAGCATCATTTCTAAATGATGGTGGAGACATAGCTTGTGCGGTCTCGTATTGTTGGGCCAAGTTTCTCAGTTCAGACCTCCAGTCTCTCCTCGCGGTGTTCACGTTGTGATCAAACAAATTTTCCATTGATGGCTTATTCTTTCGTGGTCGACCTCGTGGCATATCGTTCTATAGATGACATATGTAACTGACCTTTATAATATATCCCACATAACCCAACAATCTATAATAATAGATAAACTAATAACAAACATCACGGTACCAATAAACATTTATTCCGCAAGTCTTACAATCAGGGAGGGTCACCTATGAAGAGAGGATAGTGTCTATCTATATCTTTTCAAAAACCTTTTTCAAGTTTTCAAATCACACTGTTGAAATCACATTTTTCCCAATTTAAAACCAGTTCGAGCAAGTTCAAAATCAGTAGAACATTGCTCTGATACCATTTGTCACGCCCCGAAATCTTTTCATATTTTATCAGAGTTTTATATGGGCGTGAAGATAGAAGTAGCAAAGGACACAAATCACAATCAGAAAGAATAAGTAAGAGACGACAGAAGAATGAGGTAAGAGACGAAGTAAATCTTTCATTTAACAACAATCGGCCTCTGCCGATGTCAATCGGTCTCACTACCGATATAATACAGCATACGCAGCGGAAACATTCATCATGATCTCTCATCCTTACATGTATCAAAATAATATAAAACCCGAATTACTTATAACATGGTTTGTTAAAGTTTGTGTTACATAAATCTAATCATGCGATTCCAAAGATAACACCATCTCTCTCTCCGTCTAGGGTTCTTCTTATTTATCATCTCCTGTAGTGTGAGTACAGATTAAGGGGTGAGTGCGTGGAATACACTCGTGGGGATGAAATCAACCTCTTATGACTCATGACAGAAATAAATACTGAAGATAATTTACAATCACGTTGTCACAGCACATAAAATGCACAGCAGATATTAGAAATGACAATGGACGAGTAGGTGCGGGATTCCCCCATCTTACCTTAATAAACGGTCTTAATACCGCTGGTGCGCTTCAAGAGGACCACCAAACCTCAATAGAGTAGTAGAAGATAGCAAGGGACAAATGCATGATCAGAGTGGACCTCGGTCCTTTCACAGTAATATTATGGCACACTAATTATATTCACAACATTTAGTATTCCTCATTCATGCATTCTCTAGGGAAAACAGTAGACAGATAAAGAGATAGAAATTACCCCACCTCGTTTGGTGGTTTTCCGCGTGAGTCACAACTCTCAAAAGTCAAATAACTCAAGTGCAATCCAACAAGTAACTCAAGCTCAATCCAATAAGAAGCCTACACAAATTACGGTGTTCTTAGATCCTTATTAATTATAATTAAAGCGATAAACGTTTCTCCCAGAAGAAAGACGACCGTTAAATACGCGATGAGTCGAGAGATCTAAAGATTGGAAAAGGAACAAGCTCGTTCGGAGTTGATACGAGCTCTAACGAAGTATATAATGTTGGAGGGTATATTGGTATCAAAAGGGTTGACTTTGACCGGGCCCTCGACCCTCGGTCAACAACATCTCATCGACTAAGACCCGATGATGAACGTGCAAAGGGATATGGATGGAATCATGGTGTTACGCGCCCACCGTCACTTGACGTGGCACATGCATGTGTCTCCCGTCTCTTGGCGTCACTCGGCGTGCGCCCAACACCTGATGCCCATTCCCGGTGCGCCCAACCAGTACACGACCGTGCCCCCTCGCACACGACCATGCACCAACATCCAGCAACTCCTGCCAGCTCATACACGACCGTGCCCCCTCACGCACGACCGTGCACCAGCTTCCAGTGGATCGTGCTGGCTTGCGCACGACCATGTTCCCCAGGCACGACCGTGCGCCGACCTCTAGTAACTTCTGCCGGCTGGCGCACGACCGTGCATTCCGGCACGACCGCGCGCCAGGACGCCCAGCAGCTCATCCGGCTGCCTCTTGCTGCAGCAACACCGCCCGATGCCTCCCCCTCCCGATCCTCCGGCTACTTCATTCCAACCTACTACATCTCCGATATGAAACCACTATTTCCCAACCCCGTCTCACACACACAATCATATATATATATACAAACACAACCATTCCCAAAACACTTGGTCGGCGACCGAAGGAAACCCATCGTCAAGACTTGCCGGCACATCACCAGCGTCGACTTTCACTTTTCCCATGGCGGCACCACCTGTGCCGTCCTCAACAGAGATCACCCACGCACACACACAAACGCACACACATATATGCATAACACCTTCTCAACCCGTATGGTTCCAACGCCACCTCCCACGGCGGCGCCGTCCTTCCAACGACTTACCCTTACCTCCATGAGAACCTCCGGTAACAACTCCGGTGAGAAGGAGGAAGAAAAAGAGAGAAAACCGAGGAGAGAGAAAAGTTGGCTAGGATTAGGGTTTAGGGTTTTGAGAAGATTTTTCGCCGTTTTCCGGCGAACGAGAAATCGAAATTGAAATCCTAGACCTATTCTAGACTCGTCTCGTCAAAACCTATGTTGTGTGTGAAAATCGGTTGAAACCGACAACTTTGAAATTTTTTGACGATCGCCGGCGGTGGTGGCGCACCGGAGGCCGAAACAGAAACGAGAGAGGGAAGAAAGACTTACGTGTTTTCGTCGCTTTTGGCTCGTTCGAAGAAAAAGTGAAAAATGAATTGGAAGAGCCTATATTTATAGATTTTCGAAGGTTACTATTCACATGAAAATATCTTGGTCACTATTCATCGGTTGACTTTTCCCACATTACTATTCACCGAAAATATCTTCTAGTTTTCCGACCGAAACTTCGGGTTTTGCCCTTTTTGTCGCCGTTCAAGTTATAGGTCTCCGATTGACCTCTAGTTTGTTTCTATCTTCTCATTTTCTCGATACGCATCTAATGGTATATAAATATCCTATGTTTCATGTCTAATAAAAATTATTCATCTAAACCTCGCATTTAAAACACGTATCTGAAACGCACGAAATAAATTAAATAGTTAAAACATACGCACATAATTATCAAATCTTAGGTTTAAATATTTAAGTAATTAATTATGCTTCATTTTTGGTTTGGGGCGCTACATCTCTTTTATTTATGAAATAGATTAGGCTTCTCTTTTTGTGTATTTGTTGATAATAATGCTCTAAAGTTAGGTGAATGAATTCTCAAAATGTGAAGTTTATGTTGATCTATATGTGTTGCTTTATGTTGAGCATTGATGTCTTGATTGTATTACTAGCAGTCCACCAGCGCGATGCGCGATTTATTATTTATTGTATTAATATTTGATAATATGTAATAATATAATGAAGTTGTATAAACTAACATATTATTTATACCATCTTTTATTATTTTAATTTAAAATATGTATCATATACAAATGATTTTCATATTATTCATGTGCGTTGCACGAATTATCATATAACTTTAATAATTGTAATTGTTAATTTTATTTTTGAACATTTTTATTTTATTTGTTGATTTATATTTCTGTCAAATTGAAATTATTATATATAATAATATTTCCTTCAATCATAATAATTAATCTTTCCTTTTATATTTTTTATAATTTGTATATTTCACTCTCATACTTGAATCATCATATATAGTTTTCTTACGTTATTTCTTCATGTCTCTCTCATAAAATTATTTATTCAATTTGTGTTTAGTGTACAAAGACAATTTGGTGGGATCTCCTTAGATAAAGATATGAGATAATAAGATTTGAAAGAACTTTTTGTACCTTTGAATGTTTAGCAAATCTTGTATTCTTTCATTTTTTTAGCTTTATATAGATTTGAGAAATCATAATAATTACGATTTTTTATTGTTCTTTTTTTCTTTAGACAATAAGATTTGGAAGAATTTTTATATCTTTGAATGTTTAACAAATCTTGTATTCTTTCATTTTTTTTAGTTTTATATAGATTTGAGAAATAATTATATTTACTATTTTTTCTTGTTTTTTTTTCTTCATTCTTTGTATATCTTGTTTTTTACTTTTCATTCTTCGTATATCTTATTTTTTGTTTTTCATTCTCTATGCATCTATCTTTTGTTGAGAAATCACTATATTTTTCTACATTTTTTAATTTTACATACATTTGAGAAATCAATGTAACTCTCTCTTCATCTCTTAACTTTATATAGATTATAGAATAGCTTATAGAGTAAACTTAATCTTTATTTATTTATTTATTAAAGAATAGCTTATCAAGTAAAATATTTTTTTATTATTATTAAAGAGTAGCTTATTGTCACGCCCCGTTTTCTTTTCATAAAAATATCAGAGTTTTACTTTGGGCGTGAAAAAGAAATGGTAAGAGACACATTTTTTTCAAACCAGAAGAAGGAGGTAGGAGACGATAGAAGAATGAGATAGGAGACGATGTGAATCATTCACATATCAACAATCGGTATCAACCGATTAACATATCATAGCAGCAGAAAATATCATCAGGATCCAACATCTGATTCATATCCAAAATTATCTATTACAAAACGTGAAATAATTAAAACATTGTTTGGAAATGTTTGTGAAACGACAACTTAAATATACAGGTCCATATATAACATCTCTTCTCTCCCTTTAGGGTTCATCATGCTCATCTTCTCCTGTAACGTGAATTACAGAATAGGGGGTGAGTGCGTGGAATACACTCACGGGGATGAAATCTGCCTCTTATAATAATCAACAGATATAAAATACCGGAAAAGTAACATTCAGTCACGTTGTCACAACACATAAAATGCAAGACACGTATCTCGTAACTCATCCATGAGGTGCGGGAATTTTCCATTTTATCCTCCAAAACAATCTCAATACCGCTAGCACATTTACAGGACCGCCAGACCTTTCAGGTGGTAGAAGAGGTAAGAGACAGTTTTTTTACGATCCATAAGACCCTCCGAACATGCAATGTGGACCAAAGTCCTTTCACAATATATCATGAATACATAATCATAGCAAATAATCATCGCATTTAGTATTCCTCATTCATGCTTCATAATAGGAAAAACTGTAAACAGATTAAGAGATAGAAATTACCCCCACCTTGTTCGATGGTTTCCGCATGAGTAGCAAGTACCAAAGATTGGATATCTCAAGGCTCAATCCAACAAGTAGCCTACACGGGTTACGATATTTCTTAGATCCTTAATAATTATAATTAAAGCTATAAATGATTCTAGAGGAAAAACGATCGTTAAAGACGCGATGGATCGAGAGATCTAAAGATTGGAGTAGAAGAAAAGAGAGTGGATGTTCAGTCTAAAAGGTTGAGATGATAGAAGATGAAATTTGGATCACAACGGAAAAAAAATGAGCTCAATCGGAGTTGAAACGAGCTCAAACGGAGCATTTTAAATTTAGGGGTATTTTGGTAATTTTTGTCAAAGGGTTGACTTTGATCGGGCCCACGAACCCCGGTCAAAGACATCTCGTCAGTGACGACTCGATGATGATGTATGATGGAAAAAATGGGATTAGGATCGAAAACACGACATCGCGTGCGCACCCATCACACGACGGGGCGTGCGTGCACGTGCACTCAGCGTCGGGTGAAAAACTCGGTAGCCTCGACAGATGTTCCTCGGCAGCGGCCGAGTTTTCTCGGTAACATCGGTACGCATCTCGGTAGCTTCAGTAGGCACGCTCGGTAGCGGGTCGACATCCTTGGCGGCTGCGCGCATTTCTCAGCAGGTGCCCATCTGACGCCCGGCATGGCCGACATTTCTCGACAGCCTCGGGCCAGGCTCGTGCCCAGGCCACCCGGCATCGGCCACCTGCACCCAGCTCACTTCCTAATGCCACCAGCTGCGGCGGCGCCACCCAGCGCCACCACCACCTTGTCTGCTGGCAACCCTGCACCGCCGACCACCACCTCTGGCCACCCTCGCCGGATTCCGACCATGAACAGTGCTGGAAAATAGCCACCAAACACCCCTCACCCTCACGCTCTCTACCCTTCTCTACCCCCTTCTCAGCTCCGGCCGGTGACTCCCAATCACCGGCGACCCTCCCCCAGCCACCTGAAACACTGGCCGGTGACTTCCAGTCGCTAGCCACCACCCTACCAGCCGCGCACACACACATAAAAACCAAAACACACACACATGCATAAATATATACCCACATGCACACTTCACAGCTTGGCCGCCGGCCACCTACCGCCGGCCACCACCTCTGAGCCTCGTCGGCACATCACCAGCGCCGGCTCACTATTCCCACACGGCGGCGGCGCCCTCAACAACATGCAACACACTCACACACACACAATCGATTACACACACACACACACCTGCTGTCGCTCCGGCGCCGCCACCCACAGTGCCGCCACCCCTCCAACAGCTCACCTTCTCCTCCAGGCGACGCTCCGACAGCAGCTCCGACGAGAAGAAGGAAGAAACAGGAAGAGAGAGAGAAAAGGTGGCAAAAGATAGGGTTTAGGGTTTGGAGAGCATTTTTCGCCATTTTCCGATGAACGAGAAATCAGAATTGAAATCCGAGACCTATCCTAGACTCGTCTTGTCGAGACCTATATTGTGTGCGAAAATTGGCCGAAACTGACAACGTTGAAATTTTCCGGTCACCGGCGGTGGCGGCGCACCAGAGATAGAAATCAGAAAAGAGAGAGAGAGGAGAGAGAGACTTACAAGTTTTCATCGTTTTCGACTCGTTCGGAAAAATGGTGATTTTCGAATCGAAAACACCCTTAGTTATAGAAATCCCGAAAAACGCTATTCACGTAAAAATCTAAAGTTACTGTTCATGGTGAAAAGTCTTCGTCACTATTCACCGTAAAAATCTTCGTTACTATTCATCGTAAATATCTTTTGATTTTCCGAAACTTCGTGTTTTGCCCTTTTTGTCGCCGTTTGAGCTACGGGTCTTCGATTGACCCCTAGTTCATTTCTATCTTCTCATTTTTCCATTACACATCTAATAGTATAAAAATATTCTATGTTCCATGTCTAAGAAAATTATTCATCTAAATCACGCATTAAACACGTATCTGAAACACACGTAATTAAATTAAACAGTCAAAATATATGCACGTAATTATTAAATTATGGGTTTAAATATTTAATTAATAAATTATGCTTTTTTTTTTATCCGGGGTGCTACACTTATCAAGTAAGATTTACAATTTTTTTTATTGACATGACATTTTTAGGCGAGAAAGTGGCAATCTTGTAATTTTTGCCAACTGTTTTAATATAAGTATAGATTCTTTACTAATTTTTTATAATATTTTTTTCATTATCTTAAAATTTTCAATTCATGAATCTATTTCTAAAATACACTAATTAAAAGAAGTGTCTGATTGTATTTATCGTGGTGCTTTGAGATTTGAATACGAGTCATCTATATTTTGTTGTGATATATGAGAAATTAGTCTGCACTAAACTTCCTACAGATACAGAAAATTTTCTAGAACTATATGAATTAGTAAAAAGACATGATTTATGGCTGTGTTGTGATAAAAATCCTAAAAATTCATGCATGTCTAATTAAAAATGTAACTATCACTCCCACAAACATATTGTGAAATCACCCTTCATGACAAAGATGGATATATCATTTACAAAAGAAGAAAAACAGGCATTGATGTTAATGTACATAATGCACAACTCGACAATCAATGAATAGTACTATGCAATTCATATCTTTTATCTAGATGTAATTCTCATATCAATGTCGAGATATGTTCCAAAGTGTCAGCTGTGAAATATTTGTATAAATATATCTACAAAAGGTCATTAACCGAGTGGTAATTAACATGACCCAAAAACATAATAAAAACACAATTGATGAAATAAAACAATTCCAAAATGCTCGGTGAATCTCTACTCAAGAAGCAATGTGGAGAATTTTTGAATTTAATTTATATGAAATATCTTCACCAGTTATCAACTTGCATTTAGATCTACCCAACCAACAAAGTATAACTTATTGGGCAAATCAATATTCAGAAAATGCTTTGACATGGGACCATACCCGAGTATTGCAATGTGTAGTATAAATAAATAAGATTACATATGGTAAACAAAGAAAATGTTGGAAGCCAAGAAAGAAATGAGAATTTTTTTATTTTTTTAGATTAGTTTTTTTTTTCAGATTTATATAATATTAAACTTCTTTTTTAAAAATTGTAGCATGAACAACATATTTCTATGTTTTATTATAATTTTTTAATGTCTGCATATAAATGATTATAATATCAATTACTATTTCTAAAAAAGGTATATCGATATTATGTAACAATATTTTTTCCTTTTCTTAAACAATAACAACAACAAAATTCGTCCTTCACGTGCAACGCACGTGCTCTTTACTAGTATATATAGTATATATATATATATACACACACACTTGAAATATCCAAGGAACCCTTCTAAAACACAAAAATCATGAAGTTGAAACCGCTCTCTCTACCTTGAAATCCCGGGATCCACCACAGGTTGGGTTTGAGAGCCGTGTGATGGGTCACTGTCGATCAAAAAAACAAAGTCAATATAAAAAAGTAATCTCCTTATAATAGATCTACTAGCAAAGCCAATTTCATTATTCAACTTTGAATTAACCCTCAAATAGTGAAAATTTGAACAAACTCCTAGACTATAAAACTCAACTTATCGATCTCAACAACCTCAGTACCATCAATTTGGTTCAAGTTTTAACTACAAGGGCCTTCTCTCATTATGTATGGATGGAGTTAATTGTCAAATGGAGTAATGTGCATGTATAGATCATGTGTGTGTTTTGTAATATTAATAGTTTATTAATTTCTTCACCTTCATTTTTTTTTTGTTTAAGTTGTAATTTTACTAAATTTTCATTGAGAATTTATCCTAAATTATAGATTTTTTAACTGTCAAATTGACAACTAATCTTCCCATGACTCTCAATTGAGAGCACAATGGAAAGTTGAACAATAATAATTTAAGTATGGGTTGTAGAGATTTACCCAGTAAAGGGAGCCCTTCAAGAAATTCTCGATAGCCCAAGGCAAGCCCAAGCCCGGGCCGAAGAGGGGGTTTGGAAATAGTTTTCAACAAGCAATAGACGGGCCTCGGTTAGTACCTCATTAGCTGCGTCATTGCCCCAAGCGCACCCATTCTAATCCTGGCTGTGTTAATGTATTTGCTATGCAAGTGATGTGGGACTCCAATCAATGAGTAATAATAACTCAACTTTAGTGTGTTATTTGTCAATGTGGGATACTTGTTTGGGTATTGAAGGTTCTTTGTTGGAATTTTTAGGGTGAATGGAAAAGTCACCTTAAAAAATGTGTCTATTAGATTAAAAGGTGTTGAAAATATATAATTGAATGGTCTTAATTGATCTAATCATCTTCTCACAAATGGATACCTAGAAATCTATAAACGATCCTCCCTCTAACACAATTAACACATTGAATGAACATCGAATAAGCATCCAACATACATTGAAAATGTATGATTTCTATGAAATTCTTTTTACTCTTCCTTCTTTTCCTTATTGTAAGAGGGTTTAAAATACAATTTTATTCGTTGTTTCTTGTGTTTTGGGTGCTACAATCACAAGATGTGAATAGTTGTATCTTGGGAACGATAATCGTGAGCACTAGAGCGGGACAATTTCATCTTACGAAGAAAGAATCTAACTCTTGCCTCGACTCAAACTTATATCCCGTATTTCTAGTCATTTTATTTTGTGTCATTTTATTACACACCCACCTATTTTTTCCAACAATCTTTTGATTCAGAACTCTTCTAGAGCATCTCTAACATTGTTGTATTTCTATTCGAATTTGCAAATTTTTATATCCAACAATATGGTAAAAATCTACACTAATTTTTCATTACCGCCAACCCTGCACTAGGTTTGTAGCACCTAGGATAAAACAACGCATAATTTTCTAATTAAATAATTAAACCCCTAATTGTTTGATTTAATTATGTGCGTTTCAAAAAAAATGATAAAATAAATATTTAATTAATCGGTGGTATATATTAATCGAAAAGCATAGGTTATAATTTTAACATAAGGTTCGTAATCAAAAAATGAGAAGATAGAAATGAATATGAGGTCAATCGAAGACCCGTAGCTCAAATCATGAAGAATACGACGAATACGAAGAATTGGAAACGAGATATTTTCGATGAATAGTAAATAGTAAGATATTTTTGATGAATAGTAAAAAATAAGATATTTTCGATGAATAGTATGATATTTCGAAAAAGTGTATATATAATACGAAATGAATCGTAAAAGAATAATTCAAACGAAAAGTCGAAAAGTAAGATATCTTGTCTCTCTTCTCTTTCTTCTGGTTTTCCGACCACCGCCGGTGCCAGCACCGAAATATTTTTCTTCTCGGCTTCGGCCGATTTTCACCCCTTTTATAGCTTTCGACTAGCTCATTCCAAATCCGGGCTCGGTTTTCATTCCGACTTCTCCTTCACCGGAAAATGGCCGGTCAAACCTTTGAAAACCCTATTTCTCTCTCCTCCCTCCCTTTCTCTCTCCCTGTCTGCTCTCTCTCTCCCTCTCTTCCTCACCGGAATTGTGGTGGGGTAGCCTCATAGGTGTGTGTGGTGTTGGAGGGGTGGCGCCGCCGCTCACGGCGGTGGTGCCGGTGTCTGTGCATGCGTGTGTGTGTGAACGTGTATGTGTGTGTGCGTGTGTTGACTGTGTTGTGGACGGCGCTGTGCAGCGCCGCCGTGCTCGTTGGTGGCCGACGCGTGGTGTCGCGCTAGCGGGTTGGAGGTCTAGGTGGTGGCCGGTGATGGGCAGTCGCTGGCTGAGGCTGTTGGTTTGTGCAGCTGTGTGCACGATGGGACGCTGGGATGCACCGAGAGTGAATGCACGTGTGCTGTAGAGCATCGGGGGTGATACGCGCACGTGGGACACTGTGGGCGCACGGTGTGCGCGCCGGAGGTGCCAGGCGTGCCGTGTGCACACCGGCACACGTCGTGTGTGCACGTCATGTCGCCGATGATGTGAAGTCGTCGGCCAGGAGTCGAGGTCTCGGTCTCGGTCAAAGTCAACCCTTTTCTGAAAATTAAGAAAACGCTCCTACACCTTTAAACGCTCCGTTTGAGCTTGTTTTTCCTTCATTAAGCCCGTATTTCTTCCATTCAAACCCTAATCATTTTCTTTTCAACCTATGATCACATGTTTGACCTTCCACACTCGTTTCTTCATCCTTGATCTCTAAAGCTTTCATTTCGTTTCGTCTCGTTTACCCTATCGTTTCTTATTCGAGAGAGAGTTTATATAATTAATTATATGTAATTAATGTAATATGGATCTAAGAAACCTCTCTACATGTGTGGGCTCTCAATCGGTACAAACACTTTAAAAACTTGTTACTTTGACATTACACGTGGTTACCACAGAACAAGATGGAGGTAATTTCTAAATCTCTAT
This sequence comes from Scutellaria minor, assembly GCA_954870855.1. Taxonomy (NCBI): domain Eukaryota; kingdom Viridiplantae; phylum Streptophyta; class Magnoliopsida; order Lamiales; family Lamiaceae; genus Scutellaria; species Scutellaria minor. Next base: position 12,607,208 of record OX940729.1, read on the forward strand.
GTGTTTATTGTTTTTCCTATTTGATATATGAACTGTTGAATCTTATATGCGGTGATTATATGTTGTGAATGATGTGTCATATTATTATACTGTGAAAGGACTAAGGTTCACATTTATCCTCGGAGGGACTTATGGTCCGTAAAAAACGTCAATTTCTCCTTCTACTATCATGGGTTTGGTGGTCCGTAAAATGCACCAATGGTATAAAAATCATTTTGTAGGGTAAGATGGGAAATACCCACACCTGAGGTTGAGTTACGATTTACGTGCTATGCATTCTACGTGTTATGTCTAATTGCTGAACTTATATTGTTTGATTTGATATAACTGTTTAATAATTGTTAAAAATATGGAGTTTATTCCCACGAGTGTATTCAACGCACTCACCCCTACGTGTATTCACGATATAGGAAACAACGAAAGTGGAGAAGAGTAGAGAGAGGAGTGTCATATCAACTATATCCTCTTTCCCTTTTTGTCTTTCTGGTTTTTTTGCTCTTTTAAACAAAGTTGAGCGTTTGTAAAAATTAAACTGTACTTCTTCTATGTTATGGATCCTGTGTGATGTTCCGCTGCTGATGTATTTTTTCGCTATTATGTTTTCTTCCGGCTATATGCCGAAGGTTTTTTTTTTAACATGTAAAATCGTATGCTTCGTTATTTTCGAAGGTTTCTGTTTTATATCATGTACGTCTCTTTCCCTTTCTTCTTGCACGCCCACAAAGAAAACTCTAATATTTTTTTTAAGTGTGAAAACGGGATGTGACAAGATTAGTGCAGTTGAAATCCTGTGGTATTCTTTTTCTTTTTTATTTTTCATTTTTTAATTCATTATTTTCATTCCTTTTCATTTCTTTTCTTTTTCATTATATTTTTATTCTTTCTTCTTATTTTTTTATTCTCTTTTTTACATTCTTCTTTTTATTTTATTTATATTTGGAGTGTTATTATAATATGTTATTTGGTAATAGTAAACATTATAATTATTAAATGTATATGAAATTTAAAATACTATACAAATCATAAAATAATAAAGATCAAAATTCGATAAATCAACAATGATTATGGATATTACTAAATATATGACAAATAAAGGAAACATAAAAAATAATAATAATAAGGAATATTTTGAAATATTTCATTTTAGTGCAACAAATAATGTAGACTACTGGAGATAAATGACAATTTTTATATTAGGATAGTGCAAAATTTATAGTAAATTACTGTGTAATGCTGGAGATGCATAAACAAGCACTTCGAGGTAAAATTTGGAAAACACAATTTTATTCTTGAGCAGTATGATCTATGAACCACTCCTACAGTTACACTTCCCACTTCAACCCCTTTTCTCTCTTTTATCCATACTTGTGTCGATGCAAAATGGAGTTCGATTTGAAGAAACTAAACATTTAAGTTTCAATATGAATTATTTTGGGGCGACAGTTTTTAAGTTTAAAACCAATTTTTGGTACTCAATATTAAACTTGAATAATTGTGGAAACTTGAAGGTAATTGCTGAATGTAACTTATAGTTGTCATTATGAGAGAAGCACATAGATGGAATAAAAGTATTAGAGTTAATCTACTTTTTGTGTTTTAATATAGTAATAACAAAATATAATAATATTAATTTTGTGGTAATTTTTTTTTAGATTTAAATTTTGTGGTAATTAAGTTACTCAAACTACATGCTAAATTACAAAAATAAGTTTTGAATGTATATTTGCTACATGGTAAGTTATTTATAATTTTGAAATGTGAAAATTGGAATAAGGTGCTCATCAAATGGTAAATTACTCATTATTTTCTTAAAATAAGGTAGATTAATTTTCTAACGAACAAAATAAATTAAAAAATGCATTTTAAATATGAGTGAGTCTCTCGTGAGACCGTCTCACAGATTTTTATTGCATAGTGTGAGACGAGTTAACCCACAACTCAATCACCCACAATTCAAACCCTACAATTCATATGTTGTTTATGGGTGATGGGGCTCCGTTTCACGGTAACTATCAGTGAGATTGTAGCGCCCCGGACCAAAAATGAAGTATAATTGATTAATTAAATATTAAACCCTTAATTGAATTATTATGTGCGTTATTTTTGACTGTTTAATTTAATTACGTGCGTTTCAGATACGTGTTTAATGCAAGATTTAGATGGAAATATTTTCTAGACACGGAACATAGGATTTTTTTTATACCATCAGATGCGTAATGGAAAAACGAGAAGATAGAAATGAACTAGGGGTCAATCGGAGACCCGTAGCTCAAACGGCGACAAAAAGGGCAAAACACGAAGTTTCGGAAAATCGAAAGATATTACGGTGAATAGTAATGAAGATTTTTTTGTGAATAGTAACTTGGACTTTTCACCGTGAACAGTAACTTGGAGATTTTTACATGAATAGTGTTTTCCGGGATTTTTATAAATACGAGCATTTCTGATTCAAATATCACCATTTTTCCGAACGAGCCGAAAGCGTCAAAAACTTGTAAGTCTCTCTCTCCTCTCTCTCATTTTTTTCGGTTTTCTGCCGCCGCCGCCGCCGGTGGCCGAAAAATTTCAAAGTTGTCGGTTTTGGCTGATTTTCGCACACAACGTAGGTCTCGATGAAAGGAGTCTAGAATAAGTCTCGAATTTCAATTCCGATTTCTCGTTCGTTGGAAAACGGCGAAAAACTCTCTCCAAACCCTAAACCCTAACTTTTGCCACCTTTTTTCTCTCTCTCTTCCTGTTTTCTCTCTCTTCTCGCCGGAGCAGCCACTGGAGAAGCTGCTGATGGTACGAGAGTCACCGGAGGGGTGGCGCCGCCGTGAGTGGCGGCGCCGGGGCTGAATCGGAGTGTGTGTGTGTATATATGCATGTGTGAGTGTGTGTTTAGTGTGTGTGTTGTGTTTAGGGAGCTGTTGTGTGGTTGCCGGCGACTGGAAGTCGCCGGCCAGTGTTCTAGGTGGACCGGGGAGGGTCACCGGCGACTGGAAGTCGCCGGCCAAGGGCTGTGTTGGTGGGGTTGCAAGTGTGTATATGTAGCACCCCGGACCAAAACGAGCATAATTTATTAATTAAATATTTAAACTCATAATTGAATAATTATGTGCGTATATTTATCTGTTTAATTTATTTCATGCGTTTCAGATATGTGTCTAATGCATGTTTAAGATAGAAATATTTTCTAGACGTGGAACATAGAATTTTATTTTATCATTAGATGCGTAATAGAAAAACGAGAAGATAGAAACGAATTAGGGGTCAATCGGAGACCCGTAGCCCGAACGGCGACAAAAGGGGCAAAACTCGGAGTTTCGGAACAGGAAAATCGAAAGATATTAACGATGAATAGTAACGAAATATATATGATGAATAGTAACGCGAAAAAGTCAACTATGAACAGTAACTTAGATATTTCGCGTGAATAGTAACTTCCGAATTTTTTCTATAAATAGAGGTGATTTCGATTCAAAAATCACCGTTTCTTCGATCGAGCCGAACCCGACGAAAACACGTAAGTCTTTCTTTCTCGTCTTTTCATTTCTGAGTTTCTGGTTTCCGGCGCGCCACCGCCGACCGGTTGCCGGAAAATTTCAACGTTGTCGGAATCGGACGATTTTCGCACACGATGTTCATCTCGATGAGACGAATCTAGGATAGGTCTCGGATTTCAAATCCGAGTTTTCGTTCGCCGGAAAACGGTGAAAAACAGCCTTGAAACCCTAACCTTCATCACCCTTTCTCTCTCCTCTGTTTTTTCTCTCTCTCCTCGTTCTCTTGCCGGAGCGGTGGCCGGAGAAGCTGGTGGTGGTGTGATGGTGATGTGGAGGAGGTGGCGCCGCCGCTGGTGGCGCCGCCTGGCCGGAAAATTGGAGAATGTATGTGTACGTGCATGTGTGACTGTGTGTGTTGGGAGCCACTGATTGGGGCGGCGCTGGGTGGTGCCGCCGTGTGGGAATGAACGGCCGGCGACAGGAGGTTGCCGGCGAGGTGGAGAAGGAGGTTGCCGGCGGCTGGTGGCCGCCGGCCAAGAGTGGCAGTAGGGGTGTGTGTGTAAACACACCCTACGCTATGTGTGTGTGCAGCTGTGTGCGTGTGTTTGTGCACTGGTGGTGGTGGTGACCGGCGACGGGGGTCGCCGGCCAAGGGCTTGAGTGGACGGCGGTGGTCGCCGGCGGCAGGTGGCCGCCGGCCAAGGGAAGCCGTGTGTGTGTGTGTATAAGATATGTGTGAGTGTGTGTATATACATGTGTATGTATAGGCTGTGTGTGTGTGTTTGGTTGGTCGAGAAAGGTTGCCGGCGACGAGGGGTCGCTGGCGACGGGAAGTCGCCGGCCGGAGTTTTGGTTGGAGTTGAAAATCTGGGAAAAATAGGATATCGAAGGGTTTTGCGGCGTAATTTCCGGGCACTATTTATGCCGGAATCCGGCGATGGACGGCCGGAGGTGCAAGGTATCAGGCGAGGTAGGTGGTGGCGGCAGGGGGTGGCGCCGCCGCGCTGGGCGACGCCGGGAAGGTGGCGCGTTGAGCAGCCTGGGCGCCGGGAAGCTGGGAAGGGCCTGGCTGAGAAAACTCGACCAGCCTAGTCGAGCCACGCCCCGCTGCCGAGAAAACTCGGCAACCGTCGGGTGCCGGGAGCCGGCGCGCACCGTGCGCGCCCGTGTGCACCCGTCGGGTGCTGACGCGCACCCGACGTCGTATTTTCGATCTGAATCTCGTTTTCTTCCCGCCGTTCATCCGTATCGAGTCGTCGATGACGAGACGTCGTTGATCGGGGTCCGTGGGCCCGGTCAAAGTCAACCCTTTGACCAAAAATTACCATTTTATCCCAAACCTAAAATGCTCCGTTTGAGCTCGTTTTAACTCCGATTGAGCTCATTCTTTTTGCGTTACGATCCTTATTCCAATTCCTATCATCCCAGACCTTTAGACTTGACTTTCAGCCTTGTTTCCAAAATTCCAATCTTTAGGTCGTACGATCCGTCGTGTCGTTAACGAACGTTGTTCCGCCGGAAATGTTTATAGCTTTATTTATACTGTATTTAAGATCTAAGAAAACACCATAACTGTGTAGGCTACTTTTAGACTGAGTTTTGAGTTGAGCTTCGAGTTGAGCTTTGAGGTTTCGGGGTTATCGGACTTACTGTACTGGCTACTCACGTGGTTACCACTATACGAGGTGGGGGTACATTCTAATCTCTTATATGTTTACTGTTTTCCCTATATATATGCATGATTGAGGAATACTAAGTGTTGTGTTTATACTTGCTGTGCCATGATATAATTGTGGAAGGACAGAGGTCCTCCGAACATGCATTCTGTTCGTCCCCTGCTACTTTTTACTACTCTGTAGAGGTGTCGTGAGCCTCTTGAAATGCACTAACGGTGAGATACCGTTATAGGATAAGACGGGGGAATCCCGCACCTATTCGTCCCTTGCCATTTCTAATATCTGCTTTGCATTTTAATTGCTGTGACGACGTGGCTGTAGTTAGCTTTTCGGTATTTATTTTCTGTCTTGAGTCTTATGGGGCGGATGTTCTCTCCACGAGTGTATTCCACGCACTCACCCCTTAATCTATACTCACAATACAGGAGATGAAGAGGCTGATGAACCCTAGACGGAGGGAGTGGGTGCCGACTGTTGATTTCTTTGATAAAATGTTGTAGCTAAACATTTCTAAACACTTTTCAAACAATTTATTATTTGTATATTTTGGGTACTTGTGAGGATGGAAGATCCTGATGAATGGTTTCCGCTGTTTATGATGTATATTATCGGTGTGAGACCGAATGATATCGGCTGAGGCCGATTGTTGTTATAAGATGGATTCTCATTGTCTTTTACCTCTATCTTCTTTTGTCCCTTACTTAATTTTTTCTGTATATGTTAAGCGTTCCTTGCTTTTCTATCTTCACGCCCGGGTAAAACTCTGATATTTTAACAAAAGAAAACGGGGCGTGATAAGTGGTATCAGAGCCGTTCTAATGCCAAGAGCTGGCTCGAACTTGTTTCAAAACCGGGGAAAATGTGATTTCAAAAATGTGTTTCCAAAATGTGAACGGGTTTTCAGAAAAGTATAAAATAGGCACTAGATTCCCTCTATAGGTGACCCTCCCTGATATGTGACTTGCGGAAGTAGCATGATTGTTTGCTTTGTGTCTTTTTGCCTTGAACTGTTAGGATTCGTGGGAAACATATCAGATATGGATATTTGATATTAGAAACTTGTGTAAATTAATTCACAGATGAATAGGATTTACCGCGTTGGTAGGGGGAGGGGGAGAGCGCCTGTGATAGAGACTAGGGAGGAGCGACTGCGACGTTGCTTCTTTGAGAGTAGAGTTACAGATGATAGATCTGTAAGAGAGCATGTAGCTAGACTTCTCCATTGTTGGAGGGAGATTGGAGGTGAACGAGGCAGGGTTAGTGGAGTGGGAGCGTACCAGCACTTGATTCATACCCTACCCCCGGCATGGCAGGAGAGAGCACGCCTACTATATCGTGATGAGTTGGTGTACTTGGCGGCCAACTTGGTGCCGATTGCCAACTTTGGCAACTTGGCCAGGACGATATTGGAGTTATGGGGCCGGCATGGCCTTCCGACTACTCCGGAGCGATCACCGTACGATCCTTCTAGCAGCAGCTCCGATCCAGATCAGGAGCCGGAGGAGGAGCCGGATGAGGATCCTGAGGAGGAGGATCCTCAGGACGGACCGGGGCCTCCGTCGCCTCCTGTTGATATAGATTAGATGTTTTAGAAGACATGTATATGTATATTTTATGCTACTCGGGATACATTATTCTATATGTATATACTTCTATGCGTTTATGTTAGGATAGTTCATGCTTCATAGATAGTGTACATACACCTTTTTGTTATGGTGTAGTACTACCCATATTTTGTAATATGTATATATGTACATACATCCTTTTGCTCATCTTATGATGTTATGATTATGTTTTATCACGAGAGGTGTTGTCTGATCTATTTATCGTATTATTATATAATCACAACGACTTATACATATATACTTATCGTAACAGAAACATGTCGAGAGGTAGACCAAGGAAGGAACAACCGCAACCACCGGTTAACCCACCTGAGCGGGAAGAGAACGCCAACGTCGGCGATCTGTTAACTGTGCTAAGAGGATTAGCACAGTACTTCGAGACCAATCGGGCCGACCCTCAGCCAGCTAGGATTGACCCGAATCTGATATATGAACAATTCAGACGGTTTAATCCACCGACCTTTGACGGACGAGGGGAGCCGATTGTAGCAGAGGAGTGGCTACGGTCACTGGACAGGCTGTTCGGACATCTCACCTGTTCCAAGGAGTAGATGGTTAGCTGCGCTATCTTCCAACTAACAGATGAGGCGAGTCATTGGTGGGACTCGTACGAACGGACTCTTCTGCTGACTCAGAGGGAACGAATGACATGGGAGGAATTCAAGGAGGTGGTTTCTCGCCATTTCATTTATCAATCGTATGGGGATCAGAAGGAAACTGAATTCCTTCAACTCAAGCAAGAGAGTATGATTGTTGGGGACTATGAACGTCGGTTCAATCATTTGAGCCGATATGCCCCCCATCTAGTTGACACTGATCTGAAGAAGGCTCGAAGGTTCGAGAAGGGCCTTCGCTCAGAGATCAGTTCAATCCTCATCGGGCAGGGGACGATGACATATGCTAGTGTTATCGAAAGGGCCCAAGAGATCGCTTCTCGGATGGGATTGGATGTAGTGCCCCTCAGAAGAGTTTTCCCTGTTCCCGCCAAGAGAAAGTGGACTGGCCCGAGCCAGAGCTTCGTCCCTAACAAGTTTCCTAGGGTACGCAATGCTCCACTTCCTTCCATTTTCAGACCTGGAAATCCATGCTCGAGGTACAGAAAGGTGCACACAGGACCGTGTCAGCCAGAGACGCGGAACTGTTACAACTGTGGGATGCCGGGACACATTGCGGCGAATTGCTGGAAGACAAGAAGTACACCGGCTACAGGGCCGAACTCAAGGCCGATAGCAGGTAGGGCAAGAGCTTTCACTCTGACTCGTCCAGAGGCCGCAGAGGGATCGGAAACGATGGCAGGTATGTTATCAGTATCTGATATACCTGCATTCATCTTATTTGATACTGGAGCGACACACTCCTTCATATCTGTCAACTTCTGTAAACTTCTGAAGCATGTTGACGGTAGGATAGTCGCTCGAACTCTAGAAGTTAGTATCCCCTCAAGAAAGACAGTAAAGACAAAACACTTGTACCGTCATCTTAAGATTGCCTTCGAGGATAGGATACTTCTAGCCGATCTCCACGCTCTGGAGATGAAAGATTTCGATGTAATTTTGGGAATGGACTGGCTAGAGTCCAATTATGCGGTAATCAAATACCGTGAGAGGGAGAGTTTTCCAAGCACCGAGAGAGCCGGAGTTTACCTTCCATGGGACACGAGTTAAAGTCGACTCCAGGATTGTCTCGGCCATAAAAGCAACCCAGATGCTAAACAAAGGAGAATGCGAAGCTTGGTTAGTTAATATGGTAAACTCCGAGAAGGAACCGATTTCTATCGAGAAGGTGCTGGTGATAAATGAATTCACAAATGTATTCCCAGAGGATTTACCAGGTCCTCCACCGGATCGACAAGTGACCTTCGAGATAGATCTCATCCCTGGATCAGCGCCAGTGTCAAAGGCTCTTTATCGGATGACGCCAAAAGAGTTGCAAGAATTGAAGGTTCAATTGCAGGAGCTGTTGGACAAGGGTTTCATCAGACCGAGTGTGTCACCCTGGGGAGCACCGGTACTGTTTGTAAAGAAGAAGGATGGCAGCTTTCGGATGTGTATTGATTACCGAGAGCTGAATAAGGGAACAATAAAGAACAAGTATCCACTGCCTCGGATCGAAGATCTCTTTGATCAATTAAGAGGTGCCAGTGTGTTCTCAAAGATTGATTTGAGATCTGGATATCACCAGATGAAAGTCAAAAATGCTGATATATCTAAGACAACCTTCAGGACGAGGTATGGCCATTACGAGTTTGTAGTCATGCCATTCGGAGTGACTAATGCTCCGGCTGTCTTCATGGATCTGATGAATCGCGTCTTCCATCCTTATCTCGACCTCTTTGTCATAGTATTCATTGATGATATTCTCATCTACTCATGCGACAGAGCGCACCATGAACAACACCTCAGAATCGCACTGGAAGTACTGAGAAAAGAAAGGCTTTATGCTAAATTCAAGAAGTGCGAGTTCTGGATGGACAAAGTTGGTTTTCTGGGTCATATTGTTTCTGCACAAGGAATCGAGGTAGATCCTGAAAAGGTGGCAACTGTCAGTAATTGGGAAACTCCAACGAATGTGAAAGAAGTTCGGAGTTTCATCGGCCTAGCTGGATACTACCGAAGATTCATGGAAGGATTTTCGAGGATCGCCTCTCCAATGATTTGTTTGACGAGAAAAGATGTGAAGTTCCAGTGGAGTGAGCGATGCGAGTGTAGTTTCCAGGAATTGAAGAGAAAATTGACAGAAGCACCGGTCTTAGTAGTTCCAGATGTATCCAAGGAGTTTGTGATCTACAGTGACGCATCCAAACAAGGTTTGGGGTGTGTATTGATGCAGGAAGGAAAAGTGGTGGCGTATGCGTCACGCCAACTGAAGATCCACGAACAAAACTATCCGACACATGATCTGGAACTGGCAGCAGTGGTACACGCCCTAAAAATCTGGAGACATTATCTTTACGGCGTGAAATGTGAGATCTACACCGACTATAAAAGCCTGAAGTATTTCTTTGAGCAGAAAGAATTCAACATGAGACAAAGAAGATGGCTAGAGTTGGTGAAGGATTATGATATCACGATCCACTATCATCTTGGGAAGGCGAATGTAGTGGCTGACGCCCTTAGCAGGAAAGGGAAAGGAGTAGTGACATCGATGATCACCAATCAGTACCAACTAATCGAAGAGATGTCGAAGCTTAATTTGGAAATAGTTTCGTCTCCAATCAGTATTGAATCCAGAATGGCAGCACTGTTCATAACCCCCACGCTGTGAGACCGAATTGTGGAAGCTCAGAAAGGAGATAATTTCCTAAGGAAGATGAAAGCTCTAATGGATAATGGAAAAGCCGACGGCTTCTCTTTGGCTACAGATTGAGCTCTAATCTTCAGAGGAAGATTGTGCGTGCCTAAGAATGAGGAATTAAAAGAAGAAATTCTCAAAAAGGCGCATTGTACACCCATGTCTGCACACCCTGGAGGTACAAAGATATACCGAGACCTGAGGGTGAATTTCTGGTGGAGGAATATGAAACGAGGCATAGGAATGTTCGTCAAGAAGTGCCTCATCTGCCAACAAGTGAAAGCAAAACATCAACGACCGGCTAGGATGCTAACTCCATTAGAGATACCGGAATGGAAGTGGGAACATATAACCATGGACTTTGTGGTTGGTCTACCGACAACCCGACGAGAAAACCATGTCGTGTGGGTAATCGTTGACAGATTAACGAAATCTACCCATTTCCTGCCAATCAAGATGACTTTCGGACTAGACAAATTGGCAAGAATATATCTTGAAGAGATAGTTCGACTGCACGGCGTATCTGTTTCTATCGTATCTGATAGAGATCCATGATTCACTTCCCGATTCTGGCAGAGCCTACAGAAGGAGATAGGGACCAAGTTGTCTTTCAGCACAGCTTTCCATCCACAAACTGACGGACAATCGGAGAGGACTATACAGATTTTAGAGGATATGATGCGGGCCTGCGTTCTAGATATTCCCGAAAATTGGGAAGATCATCTATGCCTAGTCGAATTTGCCTACAACAACAGCTATCAATCAACCATTAGTATGGCGCCTTACAAAGCCCTCTACGGGAGGAAATGTCGATCTCCAATATGCTGGGATGAAGTGGGTGAAAAGAAAATTCTGGGACCCGAATTAGTGGAGCAAACAGTTGAAGTAATTAAGAAGATTCGGGACCGAATACGAGTAGCCCAAGATCGACAGAAATCGTATGCAGACAAGAGACGAAGAGAGTTGAAGTTTGAGGTAGGGGACAAAGTTTTCCTCAAAGTGTCTCCTACTAAAGGAGTTCATCGCTTTGGAAAAAGGGGAAAACTGAAACCAAGATACGTAGGACCATTTGAGATCTTGGATCAAGTTGGATTAAACGAGCATAATTTATTAATTAAATATTTAAACTCATAATTGAATAATTATGTGCGTATAATTTATCTGTTTAATTTATTTCGTGCGTTTCAGATATGTGTCTAATGCATGTTTAAGATAGAAATATTTTATAGACGTGGAACATAGAATTTTATTTTATCATTAGATGCGTAATAGAAAAACGAGAAGATAGAAATGAATTAGGGGTCAATCGGAGACCCGTAGCCCGAACGGCGACAAAAGGGGCAAAACTCGGAGTTTCGGAACAGGAAAATCGAAAGATATTAACGATGAATAGTAACAAGATATATATGATGAATAGTAACCCAAAAAAGTCAACTATGAACAATACCTTAGATATTTCGCGTGAATAGTAACTTCCGAATTTTTTCTATAAATAGAGGTGATTTCGATTCAAAAATCACCGTTTCTTCGATCGAGCCGAACCCGACGAAAACACGTAAGTCTTTCTTTCTCGTCTTTTCATTTCTGAGTTTCTGGTTTCCGGCGCGCCACCGCCGACCGGTAGCCGGAAAATTTCAACGTTGTCGGAATCGGACGATTTTCGCAGACGACGTTCGTCTCGATGAGATGAATCTAGGATAGGTCTCGGATTTCAAATCCGAGTTTTCGTTCGCCGGAAAACAGTGAAAAATAGCCTTGAAACCCTAACCTTCGTCACCCTTTCTCTCTCCTCTGTTTTCTCTCTCTCTCCTCGTTCTCTTGCCGGAGCGGTGGCCGGAGAAGCTGGTGGTGGTGTGATGGTGATGTGGAGGAGGTGGCGCCGCCGCTGGTGGCGGCGCCTGGCTGGAAAATTGGAGAATGTATGTGTACGTGCATGTGTGTGTATATGTGCGTGTGTGACTGTGTGTGTTGGGAGCCACTGATTGGGGCGGCGCTGGGTGGCGCCGCCGTGTGGGAATGAACGGCCGGCGACGGGAGGTCGCCGGCGGCTGGTGGCCGCCGGCCAAGAGTGGCAGTAGGGGTGTGTGTGTAAACACACCCTACGCTATGTGTGTGTGTGTGCAGCTGTGTGCGTGTGTTTGTGCACTGGTGGTGGTGGTGACCGGCGACGGGGGTCGCCGGCCAAGGGCCTGAGTGGACGGCGGTGGTCGCCGGCAGCAGGTGGCCTCCGGCCAAGGGAAGCCGTGTTATAAGATATGTGTGAGTGTGTGTATATACATGTGTATGTATAGGCTGTGTGTGTGTGTTTGGTTGGTCGGGAAAGGTTGCCGGCGACGAGGGGTCGCCGGCGGAGGTGCTGGGGGTGGTCGCCGGCGACGGGAAGTCACCGGCCGAAGTTTTGGTTGGAGTTGAAAATCTGGGAAAAACAGGGTATCGATGGGTTTTGCGGTGTAATTTCCGGGCACTATTCATGCCGGAATCCGGCGATGGACGGCCGGAGGTGGTAGCCGGTGGTGCAAGGTATCAGGCGAGGTAGGTGGTGGCGGCAGGGGGTGGCGCCACCGCGCTGGGCGACGTCGGGAAGGTGGCACGTTGAGCAACCTGGGCGCGGGGAAGCTGGGAAGGGCCTGGCTGAGAAAACTCGACCAGCCTCGTCGAGCCACGCCCCGCTGCCGAGAAAAATCGGCAGCCGTCGGGTGCCGGGAGCCGGCGCGCACCGTGCGTGCCCGTGTGCACCCGTCGGGTGCCGACGCGCACCCGACGTCGTATTTTCGATCTGAATCTCGTTTTCTTCCCGCCGTTCATCCGTATCAAGTCGTCGATGATGAGACGTCGTTGATCGGGGTCCGTGTGCCCGGTCAAAGTCAACCCTTTGACCAAAAATTACCATTTTATCCCTAAACCTAAAATGCTCCGTTTGAGCTCGTTTTAACTCCGATTGAGCTCATTCTTTTTGCGTTACGATCCTTATTCCAATTCCTATCATCTCAGACCTTTAGACTTGACTTTCAGTCTTGTTTCCAAAATTCCAAACTTTAGGTCGTACGATCTGTCGTGTCGTTAACGAACGTTGTTCTGCCGGAAACGTTTATAGCTTTATTTATACTGTATTTAAGATCTAAGAAAACACCATAACTGTGTAAGGCTACTTTTAGACTGAGTTTTGAGTTGATCTTCGAGTTGAGCTTTGAGGTTTCGGGGTTATCGGACTTACTGTACTGGCTACTCACGTGGTTACCACTATACGAGGTGGGGGTACATTCTAATCTCTTATATGTTTACTATTTTCCCTATATATATGCATGATTGAGGAATACTAAGTGTTGTGTTTATACTTGCTGTGCCATGATATAATTGTGGAAGGACAGAGGTCCTCCGAACATGCATTCTGTTCGTCCCCTGCTACTTTCTACTACTCTGTGGAGGTGTCGTGAGCCTCTTGAAATGCACTAACGGTGAGATACCGTTATAGGATAAGACGGGGGAATCCCACACCTATTCCTCCCTTGCCATTTATAATATCTGCTTTGCATTTTAATTGCTGTGACGACGTGGCTGTAGGTTAGCTTTTCGGTATTTATTTTCTGTCTTGAGTCTTATGGGGCGGATGTTATCTCCACGAGTGTATTTCATGCACTCACCCCTTAATCTGTACTCACAATACAGGAGATGAGGAGGCTGATGAACCCTAGACGGAGGGAGTGGGTGCCGACTGTTGATTTCTTTGATAAAATGTTGTAGCTAAACATTTCTAAACACTTTTCAAACAATTTATGATTTGTATATTTTGGGTACTTGTGAGGATGGAAGATCCTGATGAATGGTTTCCGCTGTTCATGATGTATATTATCGGTGTGAGACCAAATGATATCGGCTGAGGCCGATTGTTGTTATGAGATGGATTCTCATCGTCTTTTACCTCTATCTTCTTTTGTCCCTTACTTAATTCTTTTTGTATATGTTAAGCGTCCCTTGCTTTTCTATCTTCACGCCCGGGTAAAACTCTGATATTTTAACAAAAGAAAACCAGGCGTGACAGTATGTGTGTTAAGCATGTGTGTGTAAGTATATATATATATATAGAAGCTGTGTGTGTGTGTGTTGGCTGAGGCTTGTGGGTGGTCGCCGGTGATGGGAGGTCATCGGCCAGGGGTCTGGGAAGGGTCGCCGGCGATTGGAAGTCGCCGGCCGGAGCTGGAAAAGGAGGGTAAGAGAGAAAGAGAGCGTGAGGGTTGGGGAGTGTTTGGGCTAATTTCTGGGCACTGTTCACGGCCGGATTCCGGCGAGATGTGGTCGGAGGTGCTGGCTCACCGGTGGACAAGGTGGCGGCGGCGCCACCCAGCGCCACCGCAGCGCTACGGTGGCGTTGGTGGCCAGGAGAACGCGCACATGCTGGGCGTGTGAGCCTGGTCGTGGCTGCCGAGAAAGGCCGGCCATGTATCACCCCGGACCAAAAACGATGCATAATTAATTAATTAAATATTTGAACCCATGATTTAATAATTATGTGCGTATGTTTTAATTGTTTAATTTATTATGTGCGTTTCAGGTACGTGTTTTAAATGCGAGGTTTAGATGGATAATTTTCTTGGACATGGTATATAGAATATTTTTATACCATTAGATGCGTATTGGAAAAATGAGAAGATAGAAACGAACTAGGGAACAATCGGAGACCCGTAGCTCAAACGGCGACAAAAAGGGCAAAACATGAAGTTTCGAAAAATTGGAAGATATTTACTGTGAATAGTAACGGAGATTTTTATAGTGAATAGTAACTTAGACTCTTCAACCGATGAATAGTGATCTAGATTTTTAGATGAATAGTGTTTTCGGAAATTCTATAAATAGGGGTGTTTTCGATTCGAAAATCACTGTTTTTCCGAACGAGCCGAAAGCAACGAAAACTTGTAAGTCTCTCTCTCTTTCCGATTTTCTGCCTCCGGCGCGGCGCCGCCACTGCCGGTGGCCAGAAAATTTCAACGTTGTCGGTTTCTGTCAATTTTCGCACACGACGTACGTCTCGACGAGACGAATCTAGGATAGGTCTCGGAATTCAATTTTGATTTCTCGTTTGTCGGAAAATGGCAAAAAATGGGCTCCAAACCCTAAACCCTAGATATCCACCACCTTCTCTCTATCCTCTGATTTCTCTCTCTCTTCCCCTTCTCTCGTCGGAGTCGTCGCCGGAGAAGCTTCTGGGTTGTAGGTGAGCTGCCGGTGGCGCCGGGGCTGATATGGTTGTGTATGTTTATTGCGTGCATGTCTGTGTTTTTAGTGTGTGTTTAGTGTGTGAGCATGTGTTGTGTTCTGATGGGGGCGGCGCTGGTGGTGCCGCCGTGAACTGCTGGTAGCCGGCGCTGGTGATGTGTTGGCGAGGTCAGGGTGGTGGTGGCTGGTGGCCGCCGGCCAAGCTGTTCAAGTGTGTTTGTATAAGCATGCGAGTGTGTGTATATATACGTGGGTGTGTATGCAGGGTTGCTGGGGGTTTGGGGCTGGGTTTGGAAGGTCGCCGGTGACAAGAGGTCGCTAGCCGGGGGTCTGGGATGGGTCGCCGGCAACTGGAAGTCGCCGGTTGGAACTGGAAAGGCTAGGTTGGGTTTTGCATACGTGTGTGATGAAGGGTTTTGTGGTGGGTTTTTTCGACACTGTTCATGCCGGAATCCGGCGAGAGATGGCCGGAGGTGGTAGCCGGCGATGCAGGCTCGCCCGTGGATGAGGTGGCAGCGGCGCAGGGCGGCACCGCCGCAGCTAGTGGCACCGGGAAGTGGGCTGGTCGAGCAGGCCCGACGCCAGGAACCTGGGCACGATGCTGCCGAGAAAACTCGGCAGCTCCCGAGACCCGATGCTGAGCTATCGAGAAAACTTAGCAGTTGTCGAGCCACTACCCGATGCTGTCAAGAAAACTCGGCAGCTACCGAGCCACCTACCTGAGCTGCCGAGAAAACTCAGCAGCTGCCGAGGATGCCGGGTGCCGCACGCGCACACGCGCACCCGTCGGGTGACAGCGCGCACATGATGCCGTGTTTTCGATCCAAATCCTATTTTTTCCATCATTCGTCTTTATCGAGTTGTCACCGACGAGACGTTGTTGATCGGGGTTTGTGGACCCGGTCAAAGTCAACCCTTTGACCAAAATTACCAAAATACCCCTGAACTTAAAATGCTCCGTTCGAGCTCATTTCAACTCCGATCGAGCTCATTCTTTTTCCGTCGTGACCTAAATTTCATCCTCTATCATCTCAGCCATTTGGACTGAACATTCACGCTCATTTCTTTGACTCCAATCTTTAGATCTCTCGATCCGTCGTGTTTTTAACGATCGTTTCTCCGCCGGAACCTTTTATAGCCTTACTTATACTTTATTAAGGATCTAAGAAACACCGTAATTGTGTAGGCTACTTGTTTGGATTAAGCCTTGAGTTATCAGACCTTTGGTACTTGCGACTCATGTGGTAACCACCGAACAAGGTAGGGGTAATTTCTAACTCTATAACTGTTTACAGTTTTCCCTATTTCAAAGTATGATTGAGGAATACTAAATGTGGCAATTATATACTATGATTATGTGTTCATGATATATTGTGACAACGTGATTGAATGTTACTTTTCTTGTATAATATATTTGTTGACTGTTATAAGAGGCGGATTTCATCCCTATGAGTGTATTCCACGCACTCACCCCCTATTCTGTAATTCACGTTACAGGAGATGACGAGCATGATGAACCCTAGATGGAGAGAGGAGGTGTTGTGTCTGGTTTTGTATATATATGAGTTGATGTCCCACACACATTTTTCAAACAATGATCTAATGTATTCACGTTTTGTAACAGTTCTGTTTATGTTTTGAATATGAGATCCTAATGATTTTATATTCTGCTGCTATGATCTGTTGTAGTTATCGGTATTGAGATCGATTGATACCTTTATTTTCTTTCTGTTTTATATATCTGTTGATTGTTATAAGGGGTGGATTTCATCCCCATGAGTGTATTCCACGCACTCACCCCCTATTCTGTAACTCACGTTACAAGAGATGACGGGCCTAATGAACCCTAGTTGGAGAGAGATGGTGCTATTTCAGGGCTAGTGTTTTTAGACTGGTGTCACACGGACATTTTCAAAACAATGTTTTAATTGATTCATGTTTTTGTAATAAATTCTGAGTATACTTTGGATGTGAGATCTTGATGGTATTATCCGCTGCGAATGTTGAAATTGTCGATACTGAGACCGACTGTTGATATGTGATTGTATCACATCGTCCCTTACCTCTTTCTTCTGTTGTCTCCTATCTATTTCTTCTTCTTTTGATTGTTGTTTCTTACCATTTCTTCTTCACGCCCGTGTGAAAACTCTGATATTTTTATGAAAGAAAACGGGGTATGACAGGCCATACCGGGTGTCGGGTGGGCACCTGCCGAGAAATGCGCGCAGCTATTGAGGATGCCGACCCGCTGCCGAGCACGCCTGCCGAAGCTGCCGAGGACGCATGCTAATGTTGCCGAGAAAACACGCCAGCTGCCGAGGAGCACCGGGTGCCGCGTGCGTAGGCCTGCCGGGAGCTGTGAAATCTGCCGAGTTTTCCACACGATGCCGGGTGCGCGCGCGCGCCACGTCGGGTGACGGGTGCACGCGCGACATCGTGTTTTCGATCTGAATTCCATTTTTCCATTGTACGTCATCATCGAGTAATCGCTGATGAGATTTGGTTACCGGGGTTCATGGGCCCGGTCAAAGTCAACTTTTTAACCAAAATTACCAAAATACCCCCAAACTTAAAATGCTCCGTTCGAGCTCGTTTCAACTCCAATTGAGCTCATTCTTTTTCCATTGTGACCTAAATTTCATTCTCTTTTATCTTAGCCTTATAAACTGATTATCCACTCTCGTTTCTTCAATCTCAATCTTTAGATCTCTCAATCCGTCGCGTCTTTAACGATCGTTTTTCCTCCGGAATCTTTTATAGCTTTAATTATACTTATTAAGGATCTAAGAAACATTGTAACTCATATAGGCTACTTGTTGGATTGAGCGTTGAGATATTTGATCTTTGGTACTTGCTACTCACGCGGAAACCACCGAACAAGGTGGGGGTAATTTCTAACTCTATATCTGTTTACAGTTTTCCTTATTTTAAGGCATGATTGAGGAATACTAAATGTCGTGATTATATGCTATGTTTATGTGTTCATGATATACTGTGAAAGGACTTCGGTTCACATTACATGTTCGGAGGGTCTTATGGACCGTAAAAAAACTGTCTCTTATCTCTTCTACCACCTGAAAGGTCTGGCGGTCCTGTAAATGCGCTAGCGGTATTGAGACCATTTTAGGGGATAAGATGGGAAATTCTCGCACCTCATGGATGAGTGACAAGATAATTGCCTTGCATTTTATGTGCTGTGACAACGTGACTGAATGTTACCTTTCCGGTATTTTATATTTGTTGACTGTGATAAGAGACGGATTTCATCCCCACGAGTGTATTCCACGCACTCACCCCTATTCTGTAATTCATGTTACAGGAGAAGATGAGCATGATGAGCCCTAGAGGGACAGAAGATGTGCTATATCTGGACATGTATATTTAAGTTGATGTTTCACAAACATTTTCAAATAATGTTTTAATTATTTCACGTTTTGTAACAGATAATCATGTATATATTTTGGGATGATGGATCCTGATGGTTTAATTCCACTACTATGATATGATATGATTATCGGTTGAAACCGATTGTTGATATGAGAATGTTTCTCATCGTCTCTTACCTCATTCTTCTGTCGTCTCCTACCTCCTTTTTCTGATTATGAAAAATGTCATTTACCATTTCTTCTTCATGTCGGAAGGAAAACTCTGATATTTTATGAAAGAAAACGGGGCGTGATAGAGATCGTCTCACATGAGTTTTTGTGTTTAAATATAACAATGTGGATTGAGTGAAAATTTTGTCATTTCTATTTTCAACAATGTTTGCCTATATATATTTGGGCCAACCCGACCCGTTTGATTTGGATTCATATATATATATATTTTTTTTTTCTTTGTTTTTTTGCCCTAATTTTCTTCATTCTTTACGTTATTCTTCCTTCTCATTCTTCGCTCCACTTTTTCTCCATTCTCCGCTCCACTTCTTCTCCACTATTCGCTCCGCTCTTCTCCACTTTCTTCTCTGCAGTTTCTTTCGATGGCACGAAAATAAATTTTTCCAAAAAAGTGGGAACAATGTGAGTTATTCTTTGGGTCTTAACCTCCTCCTTATTCTTGTAATAGACCTTGGGGATGCGGCGATGACAACACTTCTTATCACCTGGGCGACGACAGTGGGGGACGGGGTGGGAGGAGTTAACAATTATCTCTTGAGGACTAGTTTCGTTGGAGGGGGTGGGGGCAACATACATGATGAAGTTCAAGATCATTTGTTTTTCCTTTGGTTGAGTAAGAGGCGCTAAGGGCATAGCATCAAACATTGCACATTCTTCCTTTTTTTTTAGGGATTGATGAGTTTGTGAATTGTATCTTCTAATGTAACCAAATGGTGAATTCAGTGTTGGAATAACTAAACACACACGTTTGTGAGATGCTAATTGTATTTGTATGATTTATGATTAGATGTATATTCAACACATATATCTTTTCTAGAACAATTTCTCTTTCTCTCTTTAATTTGTAGTTGCTAATTCTGATGTTGTTTTCATCTTTATACTATTAACTATGCTAGATTATATTGTTAGAATTTATAGAAATTTTGGAGTAGAAGATGATAAAAATCATGTATTTGAACTCACACTATAATACACTAATACCTTAAGAGTATTGCAACTAGTATCTTTACCTGAATGAACAACTAATACCTTAAAAGTAAATATGTAATACCTTAAAGATACACATGTAATACCTTATACTAAAAACATTAATACCTTAAAAGTAAATATGTAATACCTTAAAGGTGCATATGTAATACCTTATACTATAAGCATTAATACTTTAAAGGTAAATATGTAAGACCGTAAAAGTGTATATGTAATAATTTATACTATAAACATTAATACCTTGAAGGAAATATGTAATACCTTATACTATAAGCATTAATACCTTAAATGTAAATATGTAATACCTTATACTATAAGCATTAATACCTTAAAGATAAATATGTAATGCCTTATACTATAAGCATTAATACCTTAAAGGTAAATATGTAATACCTTATACTATAAGCATTAATACCTTAAAGGTAAATATGTAATGCCTTAGATGTGCGCATATATAATACCTTATACTATAAGTATTAATATATACCTTACAGGTAAATATGTAATACCTTAAAGGTGCATATGTAATACCTTATACTATAAACATTAATACTTTAAAGGTAAATATGTAATACCTTATATTATAAACATTAATACCTTAAAGGTAAATATGTAATATTTTAAAGGTGTATATGTAATACTTTATACTATAAACATTAATACTTTAAATATAAATATGTAATACCTTAAAAGTATACAACTGACACTTTAAGAGTAAACAATTGATACCTTAAGAGTATGCAACTAATAACTTAAGAGCATACAACTAATACCTTCACTGAAAATCTTAAAATTTCAAATGTTTCATCATTTTCCTTAAAATTTTTGTAAATCGCGATTTCATCATCTTTTTTGTTAAGTTTTCTACAAATCATGATTTCATATTACTTGAAATAATTGATTTTCAATGTTTTAAAATTATTGTAATAAATTGTGATTTGAAATATCTAAATCTATGAAAATGAGTAAAAGAGAAGAGGAAGAAGAAAAAATCCCACAAATAACGCCATGGTGATTTGAAGAAGAATAAGAATAAGAAGATAGAGAAGAAGAAAAAGAATGTACAAAATAAATAAAAAGAATAACAAATCGATAAGAAAAGAGATTTACAAGAAAAAGTAGAGAGAAAACAAAAAGAGAGGAAAAAGAAGAAAGCATCCTTGTTTCTGTATTATACCTTAATAGTAAATGTGTGATATCTTAAAAATAAATGTGTGATATCTCAAGAATATAAATCTAATACCTTCGTAAAATACACTATATATAAAAGGTGCGCACGACACACACTAACTATGGTATGGGCATGCGTGGGAGCGGCCCACGCGCCAGGTCCCAGGAACACACAAGTGTTTGCCTATATATTTATATCGATTATTGTAATCCTAGTTGTGGATTGTCTTAGCAAATAATAGTGGGACTATTGTTGCGATTTGTAACAGTGACTCTTTTTGCCAAAAAAAGAAAAAAAAAAGCACTACATTATCAGAAAATTAATGCAAGAGTTGTACCATTTTTACCACACATAAATACAGAAAAATTCAAAACTCATCCAGTAATTGAGTGACACTGTGGAACAATATTTTCAATTTTAGACATGAATGTTTAAAAATATTGAAATTGTATCCAAATTTTGTTGAAAATCACTAAAATTCGCCAAATTAATCACAAATGACAAAACAATGGGATAAAAATGTAAGTTGAACCAGGTCTCATGGAAAACCATTGCAAAATTTTAGTGTCATATCAAACTTGGGGTTTTCATAATTCATATAGACATGAATCACCAAACAGACAATTTAGACAAAAATACCATTCTTCCATTTATAGCATTCAAGACTTTTTATTGTAAATTCCTATTTCAAACACACTACTACACTAGTAAAATCAAGACCAAGGACTATGAATCAGAATATTATTATTTTAGGGTGATTGCTTGCTGTCTACACATTATCCAATATAGGTGTTGACGTCAAATCAATATATGTGTGCCCGGTGTCCGAATTTTGTATATCCAAATTAAGTAATCAATATATTTTTCTATCATAATAATAATAATCAACAGAAGTGTATTACGAAAGATGCAAAGTATCACAAATTCACGATTGTAGTATGTTTTAACAAAAAAACCAACAATTAATAATTCAAAGTATATTTAATTCAAGAAATGATAATTCAATGTTTGAAAAAAATACTTTACTTTATATCTATTATCTATTACCTATATAAAAGTATGGATGTTTCTTACAAAATATGGATTGTCTTGTCACGCCCCAAAATCTTTCGTTAAAATATCAGAGTTTTTCATTTTTGGACATGAAGAGAGAAAGGGGAAGAAGACGAGCATGATATAAAATAGAAAGAAAAAGGAGAGGACAAGAAGCAAAACGCTTGGAACATCGAATACAACCGATAAAAAGGAGTTTTGAAACCTTACGCAGCGGAAAAACATCAGGATCTTTTACTAAGATTAGAAATACAGTTAACATTTACAAAAACGTGGAACATCGTTTTACAAATGAATCAACATAGATTTAAAAGTCAAAATCGGATAAAGGACACAGCTGATAGGGCACCCCTCTCTCTACGCATCAGGATTCTCTTATTCTCCTGTACTGTGAGTACAGAATAGGGGTGAGTGCGTTGAATACACTCGTGGGGATACTTTCCAAATTCAAACAATCAATACACAACACGTAGAGTTCAACAATTCATATATCACATAGGGAAAACAGTAAACACATAGAGTTTAGAAGTTACCCCCACCTCGTTCGGTGGTAACTAGTGATCAACGAGTACCGACGGATCAGATATCACAAGCAAGTACCAAAGGATCCAATATCACAAGGCTCAACTCCACAAGTAGCCTACACAAGTTATGACGTTCCTTAGATCCTTAATAAAATATAATTAAAACGATAACAGACTCCGGCGGAGAAACGATCGTTATCTACGCGTTGGATCGAGAGCTCTAAAGATTGGAGTTGAAGAAACGAAAATGGATATCTAATCCATATGGCTAAGATGATAGAAAATGAAATTTGGGGCACGACGGAAAAAGAATGAGCTCAATCGGAGTTCAAACGAGCTCAAACGGAGCATTTTAGGTTTAGGGGTAAAATGGTAATTTTGGTCAAAAGGTTGACTTTGACCGGGCCCACAGACCCCGATCAACGACGTCTCGTCATCGACAACTCGATACGGATGAACGACGGAAAGAAAACAAGGTTCGGATCGAAAACACGGCGACGGGTGCACGTCGGCACCCGACGGGTGCACGTCGGCACCCGACGGGTGCGCACGGGCGCGCACGGTGCGTGCTGGCTACCCGACACCTGACGGCTGCCGAGTTTTCTCGGCAGTGGGTGGAGTCCCTCAGTTGGCTGCCGAGTTTTCTCGGCAGCTCACTCCCAGCCTTTCCCGATGGTGGCCTGCTCGAGCAGGCCATTTCCCGGCGTCGCCCGGTGCGGCTGCGCCGCCTCCAGCCACCACCACCTACCTCGCCAGATACCTCGCACCTCCGGCCGTCCATCGTCGGATTTCAGCGATGAATAGTGCCCAGAATCTCGCCGCAAAATCCTTTGATGCACTGTTTTTCCGAAAACCCAACCTCACCCAAAACTCTCCGGCCAGCGACCCTCGTCGCCGACGACCACTCCCACACTTCCAGTCACTGGCAGGCGACTCCCCAGTCGCCGGCAACCACCTAACTCCGGCCAACCCACATACACAGCCACATATACACACACTCTCTTGCTTACACACACTCACATCCAAACCCACTGCCAACTCACCCTTGGTCGGCGGCCACCTGCCACCGGCGACCACCACCACCGGCGACCACCACCACCCACCGTGACCTTGGCCGGCGACCCCCAGTCACCGGCCACCACCAGCCGCCGCCCAATACACCCACACAGTAGCTCTCACACACACACGCATGGGAAAACATACACACACACACATCGGGCTTCCTTGACCGGCAGACACCAGCTGCCGGCCACCCATCAGACCACCTCGTCGGCGACCTCCCGTCGCCGGCCGTCCCATCCTACACGGCGGCGCCACCCGGCACCGCCCCAATCAACAACATGCACACACACACAGTTACACACATATATATACACACACATGCACGCACAACATGCAACCTCCACTATCCATCTCTGATGCCGCCGTGGGTGGCGGCGCCGGCCCTCCAGCTGTCGCCCTCACCTCCGGCAACCTTCGGCAGCTTCTCCGGCGCGGTGGAGAGAGAAAAATAGTAGAGAGAGAAGGGGTTGATCAAGGATTAGGGTTTGGGTTTTGCGGCTGTTTTTTGCCGTTTTCCGGCGAACAAGAAATCGGATTTGAATTCCGAGACCTATCTTAGATTCGTCTCGTCGAGACGAACGTTGTGTACAAAAATCGTCTGATTCCGACAATGTTGAATTTTTCCGGCCGGCGGCGGCGCCGATGGTGGCACCGGCGACCAGAAAATCGAAAACGAAGAAAGAGAGAGGAGAGAGAGAACTTACGAGTTTTCGGCGCATTCGGCTCGTTCAGAAAAATGGTGATTTTCGAGTCGAAACCACCTCTATTTATAGAAATCCGGAAAGTTACTATTCACCGAAAATATCTAGATCACTATTCATCCAAAATATCCCATCACTATTCATCGGTTGATTTTTCAACGTTACTATTCACGTAAATATATTCCGGTTTTCCGGATCTTCAGGTTTTGCCTTTTTCATCGCCGTTCGAGCTACGGGTCTCCGATTGACCCCTAGTTCGTTTCTATCTTCTCATTTTATAAGTATGCATCTTATGGTATTAAAATATTCTATATACCATGTTCAAGAAAAATATCGATCTGAAACGCACATTAGACACGTATCTAAAACGCACGTAATTAATTAAACAGTCCAAAAATACGCACGTAATTATCAAGTTATACGTTAAAATATTTAATTATCAAATTATGCTCGTTTTGGTCCGGGGCGCTACATGCCTAATATATCCTTAGTAAAGATTATTATTTAAAGTTATAATAGTAATTTAAGATTTTCATAGATAAATAATTTTATATAGAAATTGTAATCCAAAATCATATAGAATTCTATTATGTGTAGGACTATTATATTAGGACTCTAATTTAATATAGATCATATATCCTTATTAAAGATTATTATTTAAGGTCATGATAGTAAATTAATATTTTTTATTTGAATAACTTTATATTAGAATTCTAATATAAATTAATTATTTTATTTTCATTTTATAATTTAATTACTTTGTATTAAAATTCTATTTATTATTTTTGTATTTAATAACCTAATATTGCTGGTGTCATGCCCCAGAACCTTTCGTAAAATATATCATAGTTTTTCTTTTTGGGCGTGAAGAGAGAAAGGGGAAGAAGACGTACATGATATAAAATAGAAAGAAAAAGGAGAGGACAAGAAGTGATACTCTTAAAACATCGGATACAACCAATAAAAGTAAGTTTGAAACCATACGCAGTGGAAAAACATCAGGATCTTTTACAAAGGAGAAATACAGTTAACATTTTATAAAACGTGGAACATCGTTTTACAAATGAATCAACATAGGTTTAAAGATAAAACCGTAATCATGGACACAGCTGATAGGGCACCCCTCTCTCTACGCATCAAGATTCTCTTCTTTTCCTGTTGTGTGAGTACAGAATAGGGGTGAGTGCGTTGAATACACTCATGGGGATACTTTCCAAATTTTAATCAGTTATTAGATGAGCATAAAAGTTCAACAAGTAGTCACAACATATAAAATGCATAGCACACAATGTAGAACACACGGCTCTAAGAGCACTCAACTATACTCGGTGCTTTTTACGGGCCACCAGTCCATCCCTAACATATGGTGCTTTTTACGGGCCACCAGTCCATCCCTATCATGACTTAGGACATCCGTTCTCGTTCATCGTATCATAACGTATGCATGATCCACGTTTCTTGTACTCATAAACTATGCATGAATATAATAATAATCACAGCATATAATCACAGCACATAGAAATCAATTATCAAATATGGAAAACAGTAACATATTGAGTTTAGAAGTTACCTCCACCTCGTTCGGTGGTTACCACGTGAGTAGCGAGTTCCAAAGTCTCGTGTCTCAAACCTCATGCCTCAAAGTTCAATCCAACTGATAGCCTACATACATTACAGTGTTTCTTAGATCCTTAAAAATGTATAAATAAAGCTATAAATGTTGCCAGTAGGGATGTAAACGAGCCGAGCCGAGCCAAACAGTATTGGGCTCGAGTTCGGCTCATTTAGCTCGAGCTCGGCTCGAAATCAAAAGATTGAGCTCGATATGGGCTCGAGCTCGGCTCGAATAAAGCTCGATAACAAGGCTCGTTAAAAGCTCGAATAGGGCTCAAATACAGGCTCGTTAAAAGTTCGAAATATGGGCTCGAATACAGGCTCGATAAAGGCTCGTCAAAAGCTCGAAATGGGCTCGAATACAGGCTCGATAGTTCAAGCTTGAGTTCGGCTCGAAAAAATTAGATTTCGAGCTCGTTAACACTAATTTTGGCATATATTTCATTTCTCGACTATTTTCATTTCCTAATAATAGAAATTTCATCAAATTTTATATTTTATTTTTTTGTGATATTAATTGAGTTTATTGTAAATTTCTAAAACTATTACTTTTTTGTAATAAATATATATGGTATATAATAATCTAACTTTGTTGACAAATATTTTCAATGATATATGACAGAAATTAGTAATTGATATGTATATAATAAAAAAAAATATACGTATTAATTAAATATTGTATCTTTTGAACTATTTTTTTCGAATACACATAAGTTTATTATGGTTTGTTTTTCAAATCAATTAGTTATTCAATAATCAAAATCTAATTTACAAGCTATCTTTTTCAAAATCAATATTATTGATCATAATATAATAATTATATAATTCATATATATATACACACACATATAAATGTAGAGTATATCATATATAATATATTGATATATACCTATTTGAGTTTGCAAATATATGAATAAACTATATGAAATTATTGCAATACACATTCACATTATTCTTATATAAAGATTTTGAATTTTGATACATATGTAGATTTGCACATGTTTATAGTTTGATATCTTTCTATAACTAAGTGACTAAGTCCGATCTATTTTCAAAGTTTAAGCATGTTGAATTCGATTTTGAAAATGTATGAATTTTCTATATTTTTTTCATATTGAAAATTAAATATTATTTGTTAAGAATTTATTTATTTTGATTATTGATTTTTTTTTAGATAGTAGATGAGATTTGAGGTTTCCACTCTCGAAAGCCACTTTTGAAGTATGGTGATAATGATTATATCAAAATTACAACACTTTTTATATTGACTATTTTTTACTTATTTTTACACCTTTTTAAATTAAACTACATAATTTAAGATAATCGATCTATATTTTTTTTCAAAAAACTTTTGTAAATTGAAAAATTCTAACTTTAAGGCATTTGGAAAAATAAATTATATAGTTTTTTTAATGGTATGTTGAAATTAGATTTTTTTATTTTGAACTAGATAAATTTTTTTATACTCATTATGAATATATTATTAAATATATATTTGTATACCTATAACTTATTTTCAAGACCAAAATGCTAAATTATTATGTTGATGATGGGATTATACTTGAAACATCAATATAATTATATGAAACATCAATATAATTTATATGAAACATCAATATAATTATATCTTTTATATTAAGATAATATATAATTGGTAAATTGTATCATTAATATCAAAATTTCAAAATTTTTCAGATGGCATGACAAGAAATATATTAGAAATAAGTAAATTATATTTAATTTAGTTATTAATATGTTTATATTTTAAAATGTAATAGATAAAAGAAAAGTTTAACAAGGAAATTAACAAGAGTATAAATTGGTCTTGTGGTAGTATAACTTATTTATATGATGGGGGGTTTTGTGTTCAAGTCCTATCCATAACATTTTGGATTGGTTAAAGATTTTCTTTTGATTACTAATTATTAATTATCTAAATTTAAAAAACTTATAAAATTCATAATTATATTTAAATAAAATATATAAACTAACAGGCTCACGAACTATAAACGAGCCTATTCACGAACCCCTAAACGAACATGTTCGCGAGCCCCCTAAATGAACATGTTCACGAGCCAGGCTCGTGAACCCCTAAACGAGTTTGGCTCGTGAACATGTTTGTTTAAGGGTTCGCGAGCCAGGCTCGCGAACCCCTAAACGAACATGTTTGCGAGCTATCGAGCCGAACATGTCTAGGCTTGAGTTCTGCTCGTTAAGCTTAATGAGCTCGAAACTCGGGCTCGAGCTCGGCTCGTTAAGCTAACGAGCTGAGCTCAAACGAATATTTATTGAGTCGAGCCATGAACTGTTCGCGAACGGCTTGGCTCGTTTACATCCCTAGTTACAGGCGGAAAAACGATCATTAACGACGCGGCGGATCGAGAGATCTAAAGATTGGGATTGAGGAGACAAGGGTGAAAGTTCAGTTTAATAGGTTGAGATGAAAGATGGTTCGATTAGGATCGCAACAAAAAAAGAATGAGTTCAATCGGAGTTGAAACGAGTTCAAACGGAGCGTTTTATGATCGACGGGTATTTTCCGGCATCTGCCCTACCGCGCACGGTCATTCCCTCCCGGGCACGACCGTGCCCACCGCGCACGACCGTGCACGATCGTCTAGTAGCTCCTCTCGGTGCGCACGCGACCGTGCGTGCCTGTGCACGACCGTGCACCTGAAAATGGAGCTTTTTACCAGTGACCTTCCGTCACCGGCCACCACCTCCAGGTCCGCCGGAAACCTTGCACCACCGGCTACCACCTCCGGCCATCCTTCGCCGGATTCCAGCATGAATAGTGCCTGAAAAGTACGTCGCAAAACCCTTCGATGCTCAGATTTTCGAACCCAACCCTAAATTTCCAAAACTCCGGCCGGCGACCCCCCGTCACAGGCAACCTTTCCTGGCCAACCCAAGCCACACACACAGCCATATATACATACATATACACACCCTCACTCACACACACACACACTCATATACACATATACACTGATCCACTGCCTCGCCGGCGGCCACCTGCCGCAGGCGACCACCACCAACCATCGTCACCTTGGCCAGCGACCCCCAGTCGCCGGCCACCACCAGCCGCCGCACATACACATACACAGGAGCATACACACACACACATCGCAAGGTGAATCA
Source organism: Scutellaria minor (assembly GCA_954870855.1). Classification (NCBI taxonomy): domain Eukaryota; kingdom Viridiplantae; phylum Streptophyta; class Magnoliopsida; order Lamiales; family Lamiaceae; genus Scutellaria; species Scutellaria minor. The sequence continues at coordinate 12,636,366 of OX940729.1, forward strand.
CACACACACACCCACTGTTGTTGCTTGGCCGGCGAACACCAACCACCGACCACCCACCAGAGCACCTCGCCGGCGACCTCCTGTCGCCGGCCCATCTTTCCCGGTGCCGCCCCCAACAGCATGTCGCCGGCCCATCTTTCCCGGTGCCGCCCCCAACAGCATGCAACACACACACACACTAACACACTTAAATACACACACATGCATGTAACATATATATATACTCTGTCCTTCTCCGGCACCGCCACCCACGGCGGCGCCGGCCCTCCAGCTCGGCACCCTTACCTCCGGCAGCTTCTCCGGCGAGTTAGAGTGAGAAAACAGTAAGAGAGAGAAAAGGTGGCCAAAGCTAGGGTTCAGGTTTTGGAGATGGTTTTTCACCGTTTTCCGATGAATGAGAAATCGGAATTGAAATCCAAAACCTGTTCTAGACTCGTCTCTTTGAGACCTACATCATGTGCGAAAATCAGCCGAAACCGACAACTTTGAAATTTTCCAGCGAACTCCGGTAGCGGGACCACCGCAACGGCGGCGGCGCTGGTGGTGGCGCACCGGAGGCCGAAATAGAAACGAGAGAGAGAGAAGAGAGACTTACGTGTTTTTCGTCGCTTTTGGCTCGTTCGAAGAAAGGGTGAAAAAAATGAATCGGATGAGCTCCTATTTATAGAAATCTGAAAAGTTACTATTCATCCAAAATATCCCATTTCACTATTCATCAGTTGAAAAGGTCTCCGTTACTATTCACATAAATATCTTCATTTTACTATTCACCGAAAATATCTTCTGATATTTTCGAACCCTCGTGGTTTGCCCTTTTTATCGTTGTTCGAGCTACAGATCTCCGATTGACCCCTAGTTCGTTTTTATCTTCTCGTTTTCTCGATACGCATCCAATGGTATAGAAATATTCTATATACCATGTCCAAGAAAATTACTCATCTAAAGCGTGCATTAAACACGTCTCTGAAACGCACGTAATAAATTAAACAGTCAAAATAAACGCACATACTTATTAAGTCATGTGTTAAATATTTAATTAATCAATTATGGTCGTTTTGATCCGGGGCACTACAGCTGGAATACTTTCCTCGTGCCAATACTGTTCTTTAGAATAGTGGTATTTGAAATGAAGTAGTCGTAAATGAAATTTAGAATTTTCATATTGGAATAATTTTATATTAGAATTTCATTTAATATTTTAATTTTTAATAATTTTATAGCAGAATATTTCACGACTTTGTTTATAAGATAGCTAATTATTTGCACATATAATGTTATAATAATTTAGTTATGTTTCTCCTGTTTCTTACGGCTTCATTTATTTATTTTTTCCTTTGTTTTATTTTTTTTAATAAAAGGAACCATTTACTCTCCAATTTCGAAGGATTAATTTAGTAATTTTATATTAGAATTTTAATCCTAATTCAAATAGAATTCTAATAATCCTGACTTTTACATGTAATTTAATATTTCTAATTGCATTATAAGGAGGACTCTTTCAAATACACTTTCACCAAATTATATTATTTAAGGTTATGATAGTAATTTAATATTATTTTATTTGAATAACTTTAATCATTGATTTTGAACATATGTACGATTAGGATTTGTCTGATACCGAAAAATAATTCAAATTTAAAGTTTATAAGGCAAAGAAAAACATGTTAAATTTTCTACAAAACTTCACGTATAGTTCAGATGGGAAAAAGTTTTTAACCTTTTTTTTTATAAAAGGAAAACCATTTACTCTCCAATTTCTAAGGACTAATTTAGTATTTTTATATTAGAATTTTAATCCTAATTCTTATTGAATTCTTAAAATCCTAGATTTTACCATGTAATTTAATTTTTTTAATTGCATTATAAGGAGTAGTCATCCAAATCCACCTTCACCAAATTATATTAGGCTCCATTTGAATGCAAGAATTTTAGGAGGATGTGAAATTCCCCGTAGTAAATTTATTGGTATAGATACGGATTTTAAATCAATTAATTTCATTTTGAACTATTTTTTGATCAAAATGAGTGGATTTCACATTCACCCCACTTGAGGTAGATCAATTTATGAATCTATTTCTAAAATACAAAATAAAAGGAAGTGTTTGAATGCATTCATTGCGCAACTTTGAGATTTGAGTACGAACCACCTACGGTTTATTGTAATAATGAAAAAATTGAGTTCACAAAACTATTGAGGATCCAATTGAAGTATTAAATATGTTTACTTTTGAGTCTGAAGAGACATTTAAGTTTTTAAAAAACATTTGTTCATATAATTATTGGTCATACTCTTTCTGATAAGAGACATAGAATAATGTATTACTATGGATGTTATGACTCATTACAATATCAACTTTGACATCAAGGGGTGAAACAGTTTGACATCAAAATATCATAAAACTTAAACCACATGAATCCAATAGAATTCAACGAAAAACATTGAACAAGAGAACAAAGTACATTTTTCTATTATTACTGGTTTTCTTACATTTGGTTGTTTTCATCTTATTTCTTATTCTCACTTACATACAAACATATAAAGATTATTTAAACTTTTAAATTTTCTTATCAAAATTTAATTTCAGTTAACATTCAAAGTGTTACTAATAACTCGACACTACCAAAAAATTTCTTCGGCAGAAGACATGATTTCTCAAGGACAACACAATATGAATGTTAAATGAAAAAGAAAGTGAAAAAAATATATCTCATGTAAAGAAATTATTGCTACAAATTTCAAATTAGAAATCTATACCAATCAATACTTTTACGTGTCGAATTGTTGCAACAATATGTAGTAGACAACTATATAAAATTGGAGACAACAAGATTAGATTATTTTCGACGCCACCAAATCAATATGCAAGCAGAGTTATATCAAAGAATCATGGATAATGTCTTCAAAGGAGAAATCAGAGGTTGTGAAATTAAAAAAAAATGTTATTCATCAACATTTATTAGTGGACCAAGATGACAAATATATCTTGATTCTTTAGTATTAGTATATAGATTTGGAAAACCAAGTCTCTTATGATGATGACTTGCAATCCATAGTGGAATGAAATAAAAGAAAAATTGTATAATGTTGAAACACCTCCCAGAAAAATGATAATGATCTGACTGATGAAATCAAACAATTCGAAGATGCTCTGTGGGTCTCTATTCAAGAACCTATGTGGATAATTTTTTAATTCAATTTATATGAAATATATTTTTCAGTTATCACTTACAACTACATCTACCCAACCAACAAAGCTTAACTTATTGGGCAAATCAAAATTTAAAAAATATTTTAACATATGATCATGTCTCCAAAACAATGCTCACTTTGTATTTCACAATGTTTTGTATAAGTGAAGAAATATAGAGAATTTCCTGAGCATTTCCTGAGCATTACGTATAAGATATACAAAGAAAATGTTAGAAGGACAAAAAGAAAAGGGGTGTAATTGGATGTATAAGTCTCACAAATCCAGTAGAAGAAGAAGCATATTATCTCAGTTTATTCATAAATCATGTAAAATGACTAATATCGTTTGAATATTTGTTGATGATGTATGGTAGATAATGTACTGCTTTCAAAGACGTACAGAAAAGAGGTTTGTTGGAAGTTGATCAAAATATTACAAAATATTTGAATGAAGTTCTATTTTTCAAATGTCATATGAATTGCGAAGATTGTTTGCAGTAATTTTAGTGTATTGTACACTAATATATGTGAAATTTTATCGAATATATTCTTTGAAATATTGTCTATTGATTTCAAAAGAGAACCTGACTGTCACGCCCAGTTTTCATTGTCACGCCCCGGTTTCTTTCATAAAATTATCAGAGTTTTCATACGGGCGTGAAGACAGAAAAAAGAGATAAGGGATGATGTGAAACATTCACATATCAACAATCAGCCTCAGCCGATAGCATTCGGTCTCACTACCGATAAAATACAACATTCGCAGCAGAATAATTCATCAGGATCTCACATCCATCACATGTATCAAAATATTACAAAACGTGAGTTACTTAAAACCTTGTTTGGAAATGTTTGTGTTACATCAGTTTAAACATACGAGTCCAAAGATAGCACCATCTCTCTCCATCTAGGATTCCTCATGCTCATCATCACCTGTAGTGTGAGTACAGAATAAGGGGTGAGTGCGTGGAATACACTCGTGGGGATGAAATCTGCCTTTTATGACACTCAATAAATATAAGGTACCAGGAAAATTAACCTTTAATCACGTTGTCACAACACATAAATGCATAGCAGATATTAGAAATGGTAAGGGACAAATAGGTGCGGGAGCAACCCATCTTACCTTATAAAACGGTCTCAATACAGCTGGTGCATTTTAAGGACCACCAAACCTTTCAGAGTAGTAGAATTAAGTAAGGGACGACAGAGTAGTAGAATGGAGTAAGGGACGAATGCATGTTTAGAGTGGACCTCAGTCCTTTCACAGTATAAAGAATGGCACAACAATTATATTCACCACATTTAGTATTCCTCAATCATGCATATAAATAGGAAAAACTGTAAACAGATAAAGAGTTAGAAATTACCCCCACCTTGTTCGGTGGTTACCACGTGAGTAGCAAGTACTAAAGATCGGATATCTTAAGGCTCAATCCAATATGTAGCCTACACAAGTTACAGTGTTTCTTAGCTCCTTAATAAGTTTAATTAAAACTATAAATGATTCTGGAGAAAGTACGATCGTTAAAGACACGACGGATCGAGAGATCTAAAGATTGAGGTTGAGGATATGATGGTAAAAGTTCAGTTTAATAGGCTGATATGAAAGAGGGCAAGATTTGGGTCGTAACAAAAAAAGAATGAGCTCAATCGGAGTTGAAACGAGCTCGAATGGAGCGTTCCCCGGCGTCTGCACTACCGCGCACGGTCATTCACTCCCACGCACGACCGTGCCCACCGCACACGACCGTGCGCCATCGTCCAATAGCTCCTCCTAGCATGCGTGCGACCGTGCACGCCTGCGCACCTGCAAACACAGCTTCGTCGGCGACCTCCTGTCACCGGCCACCACCTCCACGACTTGCCGGCGCCACCGCACCGGCCACCACCACCACCACTACCACGGCGGCCGCGTTCACAACAGCCCCCCAAAACAGCAACACACACAAACACATACATGCATACACCCACATCTCTATAACACTTGGCCAGCGACCTCCAGTCGTCGGCTACCCATCGTCAAGTCTCGCCGGCGCATCACCAGCGCCGACCATCGCTTTTTCCACGGCGGCACCACCTGTGCCGCCCCAACAGAGATCACACATGTACACACACAAACACACACTCATATATACTTAACTCAAACCCAACCCAATATGGCTCCGGCGCCACCACCCACAGCGACGCCGTCCCTCCAACAACTCACCCTCACCTCCGAGCGGACCTTCGGTAACAGCTCCGGCGAGAAGGAGGGAGAAAAAGAGAGAAAATCGAGGAGAGAGAAAAGTTGGCTAGGGTTAGGGTTTAGGGTTTTGAGATGGTTTTTCACCGTTTTCCGGCGAACGAGAAATCAGAATTGAAATCCAAGACCTGTTCTAGACTCATCTCATTGAGACCTACATCGTATGAGAAAATCGGCCGAAACCAACAACTTCAAAATTTTCCAGCCACCGGCGGTGGTGGCGTGCCGGAGGCCGGAACAGAGAGGAGAGAGAGAGAAGGGAGGAGAGAGAGACTTACTCGTTTTCGTCGTTTTTTGGCTCGTTCGGAGAAAGGGTGAAAAAAAATGAATCGAATGAGCCCCTATTTATAGATTTTGAAAAGTTACTATTCACCACAAATATCTCGTTTTACTATTCACCATAAATATCTTCCGATTATTCCGAAACTTCGTGTTTCACCCTTTTCGCCGCCGTTTGAGCTACGGGTCTCCGATTGACCCCTAGTTCGTTTCTATCTTCTCATTTTCTCGATACGCATCTAATGGTATAAAAATATCCTATGTTCCACATCTAGGAAAATTATCCATCTATAACATGCTTTAACCACATATCTAAAACGCACGTAATTTAATTAATCAGTCAAAACATACGCACTTAATTATTAAATCATGTGTTTGAGTATTTAATTAATAAATTATGCTTCGTTTTGGTCCGGAGTGCTACATCTCTTACCTCTTAAAAGAATTTCATTCTCGAAATTAAACGCGTACTTAAGAATAAAGACAAACATGTACCTAGGAAGGGTAAGTCAGGGTACTTTCTCAAGATTTCGTCTTCCATTTCCCAGGTTGCTTCTTCCCTTCCGTGACGACTCCACTGGACCTTCACTATAGCCATCTCTTGATTCCTTAGTTGTCGTTTCTTCCTCTCCAGGATGGCTATCGAAACTTCTTCATATGTCAGATCCTTCTCCAGTTCTATGCCTTCTTGATCGATTATATGGTTTGGATCGAACATATACTTCCATAGCATAGACACGTGGAAAACATTGTGTACCCCAGCGAAGTCCGACGATAGAGCTAGACGGTATGCGACTTCCCCAACTTGATCTAGTATTTTGAACGGTCCTACGTACCTCGATTTCAGCTTCCCTCTTTTTCCAAAACGATGGACCCCTTTAGTGGGCGAGACTGAAGAAAACTTCAGCTCTCTTCTTCTTTTGTCCGCGTAAGCCTTTTGACGATCTTGGGCTACTCGTATCCTCTCCCGAATCTTCTTTATCACCTCAACCGTTCGATCCACTAATTCAGGTCCCAAGATTTTCTTTTCACCCACTTCGTCCCAACAGATAGGTGAGCAGCACTTTCTTCCGTAGAGAGCTTCATAGGGCACCATACCAATTGTCGATTGGTAGCTATTATTGTAGGTAAACTCCACTAAGCACAGATGGTCTTCCCAGCTTTTGGGAAAATCCAAAACACAAGCCCGCAACATATCCTCCAAGATTTGTATGGTCCTTTCTGATTGTCCGTCAGTCTGTGGATGAAAAGTTGTGCTGAAAGACAACTTGGTTCCTAACTCCTTTTGCAAGCTTTGCCAGAATCTAGAGGTGAACCGTGGATCTCTATCTGATACGATAGAAACTGGTACGCCGTGCAATCGGACTATCTTCTCGAGATATATACGTGTCAACTTATCCAGTTCGAATGTCATACGACGTGGTTTCCTCATCTGGTTGTCGGCAAACCAACCGTGAAATCCATAGCGATATGTTCCCACTTCCATTCCGGTATCTCCAAAGGAGTTAGCATCCCAGCCGGTCGTTGATGCTTTGTTTTCACTTGTTGACAGATGAGACACTTCTTGATGAATAACCCTATACTTCTCTTCATATTTCTCCACCAAAAATTCACCTTTAAATCTCGGTACATCTTTGTACCTCCCGGGTGTGCAGACATTAATGTGCAATGCGTCTCTTTGAGAATTTCTTCCCTCAATTCTTCATTTTGGGCACGCACATTCTTCCTCTAAAGATCAGAGCTCCATCTGTAGCTAAAGAGAAACCTTCGGCTCTTCCATTATCCATAAGAGCTTTCATCTTCATTAGGAACTTATCCCTCTTCTGGGCTTCCACAATTCGATCACGCAGCGTGGGTTTTACGAATAACGCTGCCATTTTGGATTCGATGCTGATTGGAGATGAGACTATCTCCAGATTTAGCTTTGACATTTCTTCGATCAGTTGGTGCTGATTGGTGATCATCGATGTCACCACTCCTTTCAATTTCCTGCTGAGGGCGTTTGCCACCACATTCGCTTTTCTAGGATGGTAGTGGATCATAATATCATAATCTTTCACCAACTCTAGCCATCTTCTTTGCCTCATATTGAGTTCTTTTTGTTCAAAGAAGTATTTCAGGCTCTTGTGATCGGTGTAAATTTCACACTTCACGCCATAGAGATAATGTCTCCAAATCTTGAGGGTGTGTACCACAGCTGCTGGTTCCAGATCATGCGTCGGGTAGTTCTATTTGTGAACTTTCAACTGGCATGATGCATACGCCACTACATTTCCTTCCTGCATCAAAACACACCCCAAACCCTGTTTGGATGCGTCACTGTAGATCACAAACTCTTTAGTTACGTCTGGAACTATTAAGACTAGTGTTTCTGTCAGTCTTCTCTTCAGTTCCTGGTAACTACGCTCGCACTGCTCACTCCACTTAAACTTCACGTCTTTTCTTATCAAGCGAGTCATTGGAGTGGCAATCTTTGAAAATCTCTCTATGAATCTTCGGTGGTATCCAGCCAGGCCGACGAAACTCTGAATTTTCTTTACATTCATTGGAGTTTCCCACTTACTGACAGCTGCCACCTTTTCAGGATCTACTTCAATCCCTTGTGAAGAAACGATGTGGCCCAGAAAACCCACTTTGTCCATCTAGAATTCACATTCTTGAATTTTGCGTAAAGCTTCTCTTTCCTTAGTACCTCTAGCGCAATTCTGAGATGTTCATGGTGCGCTCTATCGCACGAATAGATGAGGATATCATCTATGAACACTATGACAAAAAGATCAAGATAAGGATGGAAGACGCGATCCATCAAATCCATGAAGACAGTCGGAGCATTACTCAGTTCGAATGGCATTACTACAAACTCGTAGTGGCCATATCTCGTTCTGAATGATGTCTTAGATATATCAACGTCTTTGACTTTCATCTGGTGATATCCATATCTTAAGTCAATCTTTGAGAACACACTGGCACCTCTTAATTGATCAAAGAGATCTTCAATCCGAGGCAGTGGATATTTGTTCTTTATTGTTCTCTTATTCAGCTCTCGGTAATCAATACACATCCGAAAGCTGTCATTCTTCTTCTTCACAAACAACACTGGAGCTCCCCAGGGCGATACACTCGGTCTGATGAAACCTTTGTCCAAAAGTTCCTATAATTGAACCTTCAGTTCCTGCAACTCTTTCGGTGTCATCCGATAAGGAGCTTTTGACACCGGCGCTGACCCTGGTACGAGATCTATCTCAAAGGTCACCTGTCGATCCGGTGGAGGACTAGGTAAATCCTCTGGGAACACATCCATGAATTTCTTTATCACCGGTACCTTCTCGATAGCAGTTGATTCCTTCTCAAAGTTCACCACATTGACCAACCAAGCTTCGCTATCTCTTTTGCTAAGCATCTGGGTTGCTTTCATAACCGAGATAATCCTTGAGTTGACTTTAACTCGAGTCCCATGAAACGTGAAATCCAGCTCTCCTGGTGCTTGAAAGACAATCTCCCTCGTACAACACTTAATTACCGCGTGATTGGACTCTAGTCAGTCCATCCCTAGGATTATATCGAAATCCTTCATCTCCAAAGTGTGGAGATCAGCTAGAAGGATCTTGTCTTCAAAAGTAATCTTAAGGTGACAGTATAGGTGTTTTGTCCTTACTGTCTTTCCTGAGGGAATACTAACTTCTAGAGTTCGAGCGACTATCCTACCATCTTCATGCTTCAGCAATTTACAGAAGTTGGCAGATATGAAGGAGTGTGTTGCTCCAGTATCAAACAGGGTAAAAGTAGGTATATCAGATACTGATAACATACCTGTCATCTTCTTAGCTCCCTCAGCAGCTTCTGGACGAGTAAGAGTGAAAGCTCTCGCTCTGCCTGTCACCAGCCTCGAGTTCGGGATTGTAGCTGGCGTGTTCCTCGCCCTCCAACAATTGGCCGCTATGTGTCCCGGTGTCCCGCAGGTGAAACAGTTCCGTGTTTCTTGCTGACACGGTCCCGAGTGCACCTTCCTGCATCTAGGGCACGGATTCCCAGGTCGGGAAGTAGGAAAGAGTGGAACATTGCTTGCCCTCGGAAACTTATTCTGGGTAAAACTCTGGCTCGGGCCAGTCCACTTTCTCTTGATAGGAACATGGAAGACTTTCTTGAGGGGTGCAACATCCAAACCCATCCGGGAGGCGATCTCCTGGGCTCTCTCGATGACACTTGCATATGTCATCATCCCCTGCCCAGCCAGGATCGAGCTGATCTCTGAGCGAAGGCCCTTCTCAAATCTTCGGGCCTTTTTGAGGTCGGTATCCACCAGATGTGGGGCATACCGGCTCAAATGGTTGAACCGCCGCTCATAGTCTCCCACAGTTGAGCTTTTTTGTCGAAGATGAATGAACTCTGTTTCCTTCTTGTCCATGTAGGACTGAGGAATGAAGTGATGAGAAACCACTTCTTTGAACTCTTCCCAAGTCATTCACTCTCTTTGTACAGGTAGTAGGGTCTGCTTATACGAGTCCCACCAGTGACTCGTTTCATCAGTGAGCTGGAAAATGGCACAGCTTACCATCTGTTCCTTGGAGCACGTTAGGTGCCCAAACAATCGGTCGAGTGACCTTAGCCACTCTTCCATGTCAGCCGATTCTCCCTTCCCATCGAAAGTTGACGGGTTGAATCGTCGGAACTGTTCATAGATGAGACTCGGGTTGGCTCTAGCTGGCTATGGGATGGCTCGGGTCACTTCAAAGTGTTGTGCTAACCCCCGTAGCACTGTAACCAAATCCCTACATTGGCATTTTCTTCCCGTTCCGGTTGATTGGCCGGCTAAGATTGCTCCTTTCGAGGTCTTCCTATGGACATAATTCTGTTACGATATATATATATACGTATAAGTCGTTGAGATTACGCAATAATATTATAAATATTGAAATTAACGCGATATACTTCGAAGAGGCATAAACATATACTTTATAGGATAAGCGAGCAACTATACGTTCATAAGATGAGCGAGAGGACATATGTGCATATATACATAGGAGCAAAATAAGGGTAGTACTACACCATAACAAAAGGTGTATATACACTATCTATGATATATAAACTACCCTATACATATACATATACATATAGAATAAAGTATTATTTGTAGCCTCGTTTGTAGCCTAATATATACATATATCAATGTTCCAAGGTCATCTAAACTACTGCGACGGGAGGTGGTGGAGGCCCCGATACTCCTGGTGCTCCGTCCCGAGGGTTACCAATCTCCAGGTCGTCCTCCTCGGGATCCTCCTCCGAATCATTCTCCGACTCAGAGCTACTACTGGACGGATCATATGGTGATGGCTCGGGAGCAGTCGGAAGGCCGTGTCGGTCCCATAGCTCCAACATCTGCCTAGCTATGTTGCCGAAGTCGGTGATAGGTACAAGATTTATTGACGAGAACACTAACTCATTGCGATAAACTAGGCGAGCTCTCACCTTCCACTCCCGTGGTAGAGTGTGGATCATATGCAGACATGCTTGCACCCCACTAATCCTGCCCCCCGTACCTCCAATCTCTCTCCAACAGTGCAGGAGTCTAGCCACATGCTCCCCCACCGATAAGTCCCCCGTCACCCTACTCTCGAAGAAATGAAGTCGAAGCTGCTCCTCTCGCGTCTCAAAAATAGGTGTTCTCCCTCTACCGGCCACGTAATTCCTATTTATCTGTCAAGTTTAATTTACACGAGTTTCTATCATCGTATGTCCACACCTGGAATGCTTCCTTCAAAACCTGACGGTTTAAAGCGACATAACACATAACAGGCAAACACTCATATTTCGTAAGTCTTACAATCAAGAAGGGTCACCTATGGAGAGAGAATAGGGTCATTCACTCCCACGAATGACCATGCCCACCGCGCATGACTGTGCGCCATCGTCCAGTAGCTCTTCCTAGCGCGCGTGCGACCGTGCACGCCCGTGCGCGACCGTGCACCTGCAAACACAACTTCTACCGGTGACCTCTCGTCGCCGACCACCACCTCCACAACTCGCCGGCGCCACCGCGCCGGCCACCACCACCTCTACCACGGCGGCCGCATCCACAACAGCCCCCCAAAACAGCAACACATACATGCATATACCCACATCTCTATAACACTTGGCCGGCGACCTCCAGTCGTCGGCTACCCATCATCAAGTCTCGCCGGTGTATCACCAGCACCGACCATTGCTTTTTCCACGGCGGCACCACCTGCGCCGCCCCCAACAGAGATCACATATATACACACACACAAACACACACTCATATATACTTAACTCAAACCCAACCCGATATAGCTCTGGTGCCACCACCCACAGCGACGTCGTCCCTCCAACAACTCACCCTCATCTCTAAGCGGACCTCCGGTAACAGCTTCGGTGAGAATGAGGGAGAAAAAGAGAGAAAACCGAGGAGTGAGAAAAGTTGGCTAGGGTTAGGGTTTAGGGTTTAGAGATGGTTTTTCGTCGTTTTCTGATGAATGAGAAATCGGAATTGAAATCCGAGACCTGTTCTAGACTCGTCTCGTCGAGACCTACGTCGTGTGTGAAAATCAGCCAAAACCGACAACTTCAAAATTTTCCAGCCACCGGCGGCAGCGCCCGCGGTGGCGCGCCGAAGGCTGGAATAGAGAGGAGAGAGAAAAGGGAGGAGAGAGACTTACTCGTTTTCGTCGCTTTTTGGCTCGTTCAGAGAAAGGGTGAAAAAAATGAATCGAATGAGCCCCTATTTATAGATTTTGAAAAGTTACTATTCACCACAACTATCTCGTTTTACTATTCACTGTAAATATCTTCCGATTATTCCAAAACTTCGTGTTTCGCCCTTTTCACCGTCGTTTGAGCTATGGGTCTCCGATTGACTCCTAGTTCATTTCTATCTTCTCGTTTTCTCGATACGTATCTAATGGTATAAAAATATCTTATATTCCACGTCTAGAAAAATTATCCATCTATAACATGCTTTAACCACATATTTGAAACATACGTAATTTAATTAATCAGTCAAAACATACGCACTTAATTATTAAATCATGTGTTTGAGTATTTAATTAATAAATTATGCTTCATTTTGGTTCAGGGTGCTACATTCATACTTAAAAATATCAGAGTTTTCTTTGTGGGCATGCAGGAAGAAAGGAAAAAGAGACGTACGTTTTAAAATAGAAACCTTGGAGTATCGTTAAATATACGATTTTACAAGTTTAAAACCTTCGGTAAATAGCCAAATGAAAACATAACAGCGGAAATACATTAGGATCCATAATCATAAAAGAAATACAGTTTTTCTTTACAAACGTGAAATATTAACAACATTGTTTCAACAAGTTTGAAAAACAAAAGGAAATAACATGATATGGCACCTTCCTCTCTACGCATCTTTACTCTCGTCATTTCCTGTAGTGTGAATACAGACAGGGGTGAGTGCATTTGAATACACTCGTGAGAGTAATTTCCGTATTTTATGTTCATTAAACCGATAACAGACAAATTAATTCAATCATAAATTAGAACAATAGTTAAACATGACACATATATTGCACAACACATAAATCGGTTCCTTAACACACAAACAAAATATCGGTACCTTTACGGACGACCCAATCCATCCCTATCACACTATTAGAATATAGGTATCTTTACGGACAACCCAGTCCATCCCTATCACACTATTAGAATATAGGTACCTTTACGGATGACCTAGTCCATCCCTATCACACTATCAAAATATAGGTACCTTTACGAATGACCCAGTCCATCCCTATCACATTATCAAAATATAAACACAATATTCATAGCGTATAATCATGGCACGTAGAGTTTAGCAATTCATATATCAAATACGGAAAAACATAAATATATAGAGATTAGAAGTTACCCCCACCTTGTTCAGTGGTAACCGTGTGAGTTGTCAAAGTATCAAATTTCAAGAGTATTGATCTGATTTTAAGCCTACACATGTAAACGAGGGTTTCTTAGATCCATAATATGTTAATTACGTATATATAATTATATAAACTCTTTCGAAGAAGAAACAATAGGGAAAAACGAGATAGAATAAAAGACCTAAAGATCAAGAATGAAAAAACAAGTGTGGAAGGTTAAATAGGTGATCTTAAGATGAAGAGGGAAAGATTAGGGTTGCAACGGAAGAAGAACGAGATTAATCGAAGTTAAAACAAGCTCAAACGGAGCGTTTTAAGGTATAGGGACATTTTCATAATTTTCAGAAAAGAGTTAACTTTGACCGGGATCCCCAACTCCCGATCGATGACTTCACGTCATCGATGACATGACGCACACGCACACACTCATCGGCATGCACACGGCGTGCCCCGGCGTACACACATAGCGCAACCCATCACCCGACATCTCCCGGCGCATGCACAGTGCGCACACACGACACCTGACGTCTCTCGGCACGCGTACAGTATGCATACATGGCACCAGCACCTCCCGGCAAACGCACAGCACGCACAAGCAACCCAGCAGCAGCAACAGGGGCTGTGACGCCCCGACTCCACCATGGCAGGCAACCTCCCATCACCGGTGATAGCACCTGCAACGGCGATGCAACGAGGCACCGTCCCAAACCCAACTCCGGCCGGTGACCTCCTGTCGCCAGCAACAACCAACACAAACCTATTTACACACACACACATTACAGCCCGACATCGCCTCCTACGGCGGTGCCACCCCTCTCATACACAACCCACACCCTCACCGGTGATCGTGGGGAGAGAATCCTGCAAGGTAGATGTCACGCCCCGTTTTCTTTCATAAAAATATCAGAGGTTTTCTCACGGGTGTGAAGAAGAAAGGGTAAGAGACACATTCACAAACAGAAGAAGTAGTAAGAGACGACAAAAGAATGTGGTAAGGGACGATGTGAAACATTCACATATCGACAGTCGGTCTCTATACCGATAAATTACATCATAACTTAGCAGCGGAATCAAACCATCAGGATCTCACATCCAAAATATATATTCAGAAATATTACAAAACATGTGAATAATTAAAACATTATTTGTAAATGTTTGTGTAACACCAGCCTAAACATGCAAGTCCAAAGATAGCACCATCTCTCTCCATCTAGGGTTCCTCATGCTCATCATCTCCTATAGTGTGAGTACAGAATAGGGGGTGAGTGCGAGGAATACACTCGTGGGGATGAAATCTGTCTCTTATAATATTCAACAGATATAAAATATTGGAAATATAATCTTCAGTCACATGGTCATAGCACATAAAATGCATAGCAGATATTAGAAATGGCAAGGGACGAATAGGTATGGGTATTACCCGTCTTACCCTATAAAACGGTCTTAATACCGCTGGTGCATTTCAAGGACCACCAAACCTTTCAGGGTAGTTGAAAGGGAATGAGATAATTTTTTATAGTCCATAGGACCCTTCGAACATGCAATGTGAACCGAAGTCCTTTCACAGTATAACGTATGGCACAATAATTATATTCACAACATATAGTATTCTGCATTCCATGCATTTAATAGGGAAAACAGTAAACAGATAAAAAGATAGAAATTACCCACATCTTGTTCGGTGGTTTCCGCGTGAGTCGTAAGTACCAAAGGTCAGATAACTCAAGGCTCAATCCAACTAGTAGTCTACACAATTACGGTGTTTCTTAGATCCTTAATAATGTATATATAAAGCTATAAAAAGTTCTGGCGGAAAAACGATTGTTAAAGACGCGACGGATTGAGAGATCTAAAGATTGAAGTTGGAGAAATGAGAGTGGATGGTCAGTCCAAAAGGCTGAGATGATAGAGGATAAAATTTGGGTTACAATGAAAAAAGAATAAGCTCGATCGGAGTTGAAACGAGCTCGAACGGAGCATTTTAAGTTTAGGGTTATTTTGGTAAGGGTTGACTTTGATTGGGCCCACGAACCCCGATCAACGACATCTCGTCGGCACGACTCGATAAAGATGAACGATGAAAAAAATGGGGTTCGGATTGAAAATACGGCATCGCGTGTGCACCCGTCACCCGACGGGGTGCGCACGAGCGCTTTTTCTCGGTAGTTGCCGAGTTTTCTCGACAGCATCGGGTAGGTGGCTCAGCAACTGTCGAGTTTTCTCGGCAGCATTGGGAAGCGGCTCGGTAGCTCTCAGCAGCTCGGCGCCCAGCGCTCTCGGCGTCAAGCCTGCTCGAACAGCCACCTTCCCGATGCCACCAGCTGCGGTGGCGCCGTCCTGCGCCACCGCCACCTCCACCTCATCCACCGGCGAGCCTGTACCGCCGGCTGCTACCTCTGGCCATCCCTCGCCAGATTCTGGTAAGAGTGGTGCCGGAAAAACCGCCGCAAACACCCTTCAACACACGCATGCAAAAACAATCCTTCTTTTTCCAGCTTCGGCCGGCGACTTCCAGTCGCCGGCGACCACCCCCTCACTCCCAGAACACCGGAAGTCGCCGGCCACCACCTCGCCAGCCTCTCTAGCACCTATAGCTTCAAACACACACACACACATATATATAAACACACACGCACATATATATAAACACACACACACACTGTCATAGCTTGGCCGGCGACTGGAAGTCGCCGGCCACCCACCACAGGACCCCGCCGGCCACCAGTTCTCTGGCGCCACCCACAGCAGCCACAACACAACAACACACACTTAACACACATTAAATACACACACATGCACGCTATACACATACACAGCCTGCTGCGGCTCCGGCGCCATCCACGGCAGCACCACCCCCCTTGCACCTTCGTCACACCACCAGGCGATCCTCCGACGAGAGAAGGAGAAAAAAGAGAGAAATCAGAGAAGAGAGAGAAGGTGGTGGAAATGTAGGGTTTAGGGTTTGGAGCCCGTTTTTTACCGTTTATCGGAGAACGAAAAATCAAAATTGAATTCCGAGATATATCCTAGATTCATCTCATTGAGACGTACGTCGTGTGTGAAAATCGGTCGAAACCGATGTTGAAAAATTCCGGCCACCGGCGGCGGCGGCTGAAGATAGAAAAACGGGAAGAGAGAGAGGAGCGAGAGACTTACAAGTTTTTGTCGCGTTCGGCTTGTTCGGAAAAATGGTGATTTTCGAATCGAAAACACCCCTATTTATAGAATTTCCGAAAAAACACTATTCACCCAAAAAATCTCTCGTTACTGTTCACGGGGTCAAATCTCGATCACTATTCATCATAAAAATCATCGTTACTATTCACCGGAAATATCTTCCGGTTTTTCGAAACTTCATGTTTTGCCCTTTTCGTCGCCTTTTGAGCTATGGGTCTCCGATTGACCCCTAGTTCATTTCGATTTTCTCGTTTTTTCCAATACGCATCTAATGGTATAAAAAATTCTATATACCATGTCCAAGAAAATTATCCATCTAAACCTCGCATTAAACACGTATCTGAAATGCATGTAATTAATTAGACAATCAAAATATACGCACATAATTATTAAATCATGGGTTTAATATTTAATTAATGAATTGTATTTCATTTTTGGTCCGGGGCGCTACAGTAGAGAGAGAGAACTAGAAGAGAGAGAAAGAGAACCAAAAGAGAGAAAGGAAGAGATGAGAGAGAAAAGAGGGTTTTTCGACAATTAATCGGCCATTTTCCAGCGAAGGAGATATCGGAATGAAAATCCAAGACCTGTTCTAGAATCATCTCGGTGAGACCTACAAGCTGTGCAAAAATCGGCCGAAACCGAAAAAAAGTTTCCGGCACCGGCAGCGCAGCCACAGCTGCTGGAAAACCGCGCCGCCTGTGCCAAAAAATAGAAAAGAGAGAAGAGAGAGAAATGAGAGAAAATTCTTACTTTTTCGATTTCTCATTCGAATAATTACTTTTCCGATTCGTTTCGTATTATTTATACTCTTTTCTGAAAAAATGTACTATTCATCGAGAATATCTTACTTTTACTATTCATCGAAAATATCTCGTTTCCGATTCTTCGTACTTCGTCGTATACTTCTTGATTTAAGCTACGGGTCTCCGATTGACCTCAAATTCATTTCTATCTTCTCGTTTTTCGATTATGAACCTTATGTTAAAATTATAATCTATGTTGTTCGGTTAAATTATACCACCGATTAATTAAACATGCATTTTATCATTTTTTTTTCTGAAACGCACATATTTAAAACAAACAATTATGGGTTTAATTATTTAATTAATCAATTATGCGTCATTTTTATCCTAGGCGCTACATCCCTTACCCCTTAAAAGAATTTCATCCTCGAAATTTAGAAGCATAACTAAAAACGGCAAAACTGGATACTTTGCCAAAAATCTCGTCTTTTTATTTCCATGTTGCTTCTTTCTTTCCATTTCTCGTTAAAGAACTTGCAGGCCTTGATTATTTGGCTAGACTCGATGTTCAAAACTTTTGTCAATCCTGAGATACTTCAATTCTTTCTTGAACCTTTCTAACCGGATCACACTTCTGCTTCTCATTTTTCTAACCAATACTCGTTTTATCGTGACAACCCTCATCAACTTTAGTTTCACTTTTACTCTTCCACTGGAAATTGTCTTCTTGCCATTAATAATAATCACCACATCATCTGTTTTCGATCACTTTCTTTCCTCACACTTATTTTGCTACCCGGTTGCTTTACATCCTCGTTTTCATATTCATCATCACTCGTGAAAGAGAAACCATCAAACGATACATGAGACGGAAATTCACCCACTCTATGCACCTCATCAGACACTTCAAAATCATCCCAACTATCCACATCAACACAAACATCATTGTCATGTGTCTGTTTTGCATTCTCTAGTTCGACTTTTAGAAGCTTTCCTCGACCGCAACGTCCTTTGCTTCCTTTTCAACTCAGAGTACTTATTGTTATAATATTCATCCCATTTACTTCTCGTTTTCACTATTTTACTTACGGAGTAGAGTGAAAAGTAGTTGATGATGGAGAGTTACATCTCTCAGTCAAAGAAATAAGTACGTTTTCGACAAAGACAAAGAAAAAGAGAGAGAGAGAGAGAAAGAGAGTCGAAGAGACGGGGAAAAGAGTGTCGCATCAAACAGAAAGAATCAACTGCATGTGTCACTCTTTTCATAGAATCTCCAACGCGCTCCTAAGATGTTTGTGGCGTGTCTTATCACATGAGTAGACCAGAGTGTCATTGACAAACACTATGATGAAACATTCAAGGTACGAATGAAAAAGACGATTATTAGATTCTCTGGTCGTATCTAAGAAAACAAATGGGATGGTTACATGTAACAACCGACTAGTTGAGGACTTTTGGTTTCTCGTTTACATCATCTTATCTTGTTGAGTAATGAGTAGAGTCAATGCCTGAACCTACAACCTTCGTCCGATGGTGTAAACTCTCTTCTTCCTTCTTCCAAGATTAACACAACAAGCCAAGGATCATCCAAGGTGTGTTCTTAACTTCTCATTTTCCGATTTCTGATAAGAAGGTGGAATCTCGTCCTTCCCAATGGGATACTAACTTCTAGAGTTTTCAATGACTATCCTATCGTTCTCATGCTTAACCAGTCACATAGCTAGACAGAGACAAAAGAATGGGTTGCCTCTATATTTAATAAAACGAGAGTAGGGATATCGTATCGCTCCTCGATAGTAGTGGTAGCATAGCTTTGTGCAGTCCCAAAATGTCGGGTAAGGCCCCCCAGCAAGTACACCAAGTCTCCCATCGTGACATCGTGTTCAGGTGGATTCTCTATTGACGGTTGGTCTCTACGCGATCAATCTCGTGGCATATCGTTCTTAAGACGACATACAAAAACCAATCCTTATAATCTACCCCACGTAACCCAACAATATAAAGCAACAGATAAACAAATAATAGGTAACATGATACCGATAAACGTTATTCCATAAATCATTTAATAATCTTAATAGATTTCTCTGTCATTCGTTTATCATTTTAGCATAATATTCTCATGTAGGATAGCGTATACCCAACTTACATATACTAACCATAAAAATACATCATGAAACATATCATAAACATTCACACATGACCTCAAGCATTAGATGCAACTTTACATATCACACACACGAACTGGGAAAACACACCCATTAGCACATCCTGTTATAAACAAGGGCCCATGGTAGTTTAAACACACACCCATTAGCACACCCTGTTGTAAACAAGAGCCCATGGTAGACTCAACTCTTTGTAACACGACAACAACTCCTGCGAACGGCCATTCTCGCACACGAGCTCACGCTACTGCAATCAGCAGCTTTGTGAAGGTGGCTCAAAGCAGTGTGTCGATTGTAGTGACATCAAGAGGATTTTAAAAGATCTTTACTCGATAACACGTTTGAAAAGAAAAACAAGCTTGAGCAGAGCCCTACAAAGGATAGAAAATTTTGCTCTGATACCATTCTGTCACGCCCCATTTTCATACTTAAAAATATCAGAGTTTTCTTTGTGGGCGTGTAGGAAGAAAGGGAAAAGAGACGTACGTTTTAAAACAAAAAACCTTGGAGTATCGTTAAATATACGATTTTACATGTTTAAAACCTTCGGCACATAGCTAGATGAAAACATAACAGCGGAAATACATCAGGATCCATAATCATAAAAGAAATACAGTTTTTCTTTACAAATGTGAAATATTAACAACATTGTTTCAACAAGTTTGAAAAGTAAAAGAAGATAACATGATATGGCACCCTCCTCTCTACGCATCTTGACTCTTGTCATTTCCTATAGTGTGAATACAGATAGGGATGAGTGCATTTGAATACACTCGTGGGAGTAATTTCTGTGTTTTATGTTCATTAAACCGATAACAGACAAATTAATTCAATCATAAATTAGAACAACATTAAACACGACACATATATTGCATAGCACGTAAATCGATTCCTTAACACACAAACAGAATATCGATACCTTCACGGATGACCCAGTCCATCCCTATCACATTATCAGAATATAGGTACCTTTACGGATGACCCAGTCCATCCCTATCACACCATCAGAATATAGGTACCTTTACAGACGACCCAGTCCATCCCTATCACACTATCAAAATATAGGTACTTTTACGGACGATCCAGTCCATTCCTATCACACTATCAGAATATAAACACAGTATTCATAGCATATAATCACGGCACGTAGAGTTCAGCAATTCATATATCAAATACGAAAAAACATAAACATATAGAGATTAGAAGTTACCCCCACCTTATTCGGTGGTAACCGCATGAGTTGTCAAAGTATCAAATTTTAGAGTATTGATCTGATTGTAAGCCTACACATGTAAATCAGGGTTTCTTAGATCCATAATACGTTAATTACATATATATAATTATATAAACTCGCTCGAAGAAGAAACGATAGGGAAAAACGAGATGGAACGAAAGACCTAAAGATCAAGAATAAAGAAACGAGTATGGAAGGTTAAATAGGTGATCTTAAAATGAAAGGGAAAGATTAGGGTTGCAATAGAAGAAGAATGGGATTAATCGGAGTTAAAACGAGCTCAAATGGAGCGTTTTAAGATATAGTGGTATTTTCGTAATTTTTAGAAAAGAGTTGACTTTGACCGGGACCCCCGACTCCCGGCCTACAACTTCACGTCATTGACGACATGATGCACGCACACACGCTCGTCGGCGCACACACGGCGTGCCCGATGCCCCCCAGCACGTGCATAGCGCGCAACCCGTCACCCGGCATCTCCCGGCGTGCACTGCGCACACACGACACCCGACATCTCCTGAGGCACGCAGCGCGCATACATGGCACCCGACGTCTCCCGGCGCACGCAAAGGGTGCACCAGCGCTCCCATCGCGTGCACCAGCAACCCAACAACAGCAATAGGGGTTGTGACGCCCTGACTCCACCATGGCCGGCGTCCTCCCGTCGCCGGCAACACTACCTACAACGGCGGCGCAACGAGGCACTGTCCCAAACCCAACTCCGACTGGCGATCTCTTATCGCTGGCAACAACCAACACAAACACACCAACACACACACACATAACAGCCCGACACCACCATCCACAGCGGCGCCACCCCTTCCCTACAGACCCACACCCTCCCCGGCGATCGTGGGGAGAGAATCCGGTGAGGTAGAGAGAGAGAACCAGAAGAGAGAGAGAAAGAGAACTAAAAGAGAGAGAAAGGAAGAGAGAAGAGAGAAAAAAGGGTTTTCCGATGATTATCGGCCGTTTTCCGATGAAGGAGATGTCGAAATGAAAATCCAAGACCTGTTCTAGAATCATCTCGATGAAAATCAGCCGAAACAGAGAAAAAGTTTTTGAAAAAATGTACCATTCATCGAGAATATCTTACTTTTACTATTCATGAAAATATCTTACTATTCATCAAAATATCTTACTTTTACTATTCATCGAAAATATCTCGTTTCCGATTCTTTGTACTTCGTCGTATACTTCGTGATTTGAGCTACGGGTCTCCGATTGACCTCAAATTCATTTCTATCTTCTCATTTTTCGATTACAAACCTTATGATAAAATTATAATCTATGTTGTTCGATTAAATTATACCACCGATTAATTAAACATGCATTTTATCATTTTTTTCTTTTGAAATGCACATATTTAAAACAAACAATTATGGGTTTAATTATTTAATTAATCAATTATGCATCATTTTTTTTCTAGGCGCTACACTAACACCTTACAAGTTTCGAGTACTTTGAAAAGCTCAATTTTTTTCTTGAACAACATGGGAAAAGACACAAGTTCATATGATCTTGCGAATGTTCCTAATTATTACTAAAGCTTACGTAAAAAATGATTTACCTAGAAAGATAGTTGATATGAAATGTGAATTGAGATACCTAAACAAGATCAAGAAGTTATACATAACCTAAATATGGAACAACATAAAACTTTTTCAACGATCATAGATTGCGTAAATTAAAGAAATGGAGGATTTTTTTTCATCGATGGGTCGGACAGATATATGTACTAATAAGGGTAAATGAAAGTATAATTGTTCAAACTTCAAAAGGAAGACAAAAGATTTGTAAGGAAAATCACGATCATAATTGAAGAGTAAGTCATTTATCTTCTATAAAAATGAATGAGAAAAAAATATAAATTTAGTCCCAAGAAAAAAGAAGAGTAAGAGTAAGACACAAAAGACAATCAATAAAGAGAATATATAATTAGGATTTAGGAGTCAATACACAAACTTATTATATTTCATTTCAGAATTTCGAAACTTATTAATATTATTATTATTTTGACTATTTGATTTTTTTTCTAGATTTTGATTTCTTAGGAATAGAAGAACCCGATTTTATTAATCTAATGTAATAATATTTTTTCTATATTTTTAACGAATCTCAAATTGGGTTTTTAATTATTTGGGTTTTACATGCTATATATTACACTTAACTTTAATATGTTTCAACGAAAATTAAAGACCAATTACATTAACTTTAATACATTTGAAAAAAAAAAAACTGAAGATCATTAAATGATGGAAAAAAACCACAAGATCAAAGAAACAAATGCATGCAAATAATAATAATAATAATAATAATAATAATAATAATGATAATAATAATATCAACAACAAAATTTATCCTCCACGTGCAAAGCACGTGTTGTCTACTAGTATTAAAAAATACCCCCATAAGCCACCAAGAGAATACACCGCATTCCAATATTTTCTATATTATCTGAAAAATTGATCTGAAATTATGTCATTGGGTAACGATTACCCTTTACCAGAAATTGAAGAGGACAACGAAGTTGGTCGGTTTGTGTTTGGATATAGTGATTTCAAATTTAGAGTTTAAAATGAATGAACTACAAATTCATGATTCGCATTGGAGTGGATTTGAAATCCTCTCAAATGACTTAAAAATTAATTTAAAATGAAAATGATGAATTACAAATTCGTACTCATTCAAACACTATTAGTGGATTTTCTACTATAGATTTCAAATCATCTCTTCTCAAATCACCTATCCAAATGAACCCTAAAGTCATCTGGCCAACTTAATTAAATTAGATGTGTGACAAGTTTTCTGTAATCAAGTGTTAATTCTCTCGGGAAAAAGAGGAAAAAAAATTACTCAAAATCAAATAATTAGGAAAAAATATTAAATCCTTTTACTTATATCAGAAAGGAAATCAAATCATTTTAGGCTTAAAAAAAACTCAAATCCTTGTACTTATATGAGAAAGGAAATCAAATCCTGTATTTATGGAACCACTTTCTTTTCCAATGTAGGTAATATTTTGTCATTATTGGCCTCTATAGATTGTGGCGCACATGGTCGAAACAAACCAAAAATTCGAATGAATTTGTTTTTTCTGTTTTGAAATCTTGGAGTCTTGGACCCTACCTTAAAACCTTTTCTGAACAAATATATATTTTTGGTAATAAAATACAGTTCATAACCCTTTAAAAGTTGTCCATTTTCGTCCACCATTTATGTTATTGCTCTTAAGAAATATATGAATTAATGTTCTGATCAAAACCAGTAGGTTGAGAGGTCCTTCCCAGCCTCTCTAGTTCTACACGATTCATCCTATATATATATTTATATAGAAGGTGGACAGTGGACATACATACTGCAAATTTAGAGTGATATTATTATATATGGCGGAGAAAGAGGACCAAAATCAGGCTATGGCCACTCATTTCTTCAACAAACCTAAATTTCATGTCACACTCAAGGTAATAAACTAATTCATTCCCACCTTTACTTTTTATTTTATTTTTCGATTATATATTGAAAGGAATATGAGGGGCCATTTTCTGAATTATTTTTACTCTTTGTAAAATGTAATTCCATATCTTGGATAGATGGATTTCTTTTAAATGAACCTAAAATGTCGGAATTGTGAAATCTTTCTCAAAAACGAACACAATCTAAGTTCACATTGCATGACTTTAACATTCATAGACTAATAATATCGAATCAATCCCTACTAGTTCCAAATAATTAGAGGAATTGAATATAAGTCAATAGGAGATATTAGGCCCATTGGGGCAACGGGATTTAGAGGTGATATTCCCGCTCCATTATTTGCTGATGTGACTACCAAAGATTTCGAGGTTAAATTTGAGTACTTCTTTTAATCGGGATTCAGAAGTTGAAATTTCCCCTCTACCATCAATAGGTTTAGCCGGGACTTTTATATATAACATGACCAAAATAAGCCTCAATCAGGGCCAAATTAAGAGACCTTTTGAATTAATTATGAGACAAACAAAAAAGACTTGTTTCCCGAATATATATGTTTGAAATATAATTTATAATTTTGCAGTTCGACAATGTGGCTTACAGTATAAAAACGAAAAAGTCAGAAGAAAGATTGATCTTGAAAGGCATAACAGGCAAGGCTGAGGCAGGAGAAATGCTAGCAATGCTTGGCCCATCTGGCAGTGGCAAAACTACGCTATTGACAGCCCTGGGTGGCCGACTTGGTGGGGCCCTTTCCGGCAACATTACATACAACGAGAAGCCATTCTCGAAGGCCATTAAACGCAGCATTGGGTTCGTCACACAAGACGATGTTCTCCACCCTCACCTCACTGTCCTCGAAACACTTACCTACACAGCTCTACTGCGACTGCCCCCGACTCTAACCAAGCAGGAAAAGTCGCAGCATGCTGAGTCAGTCATGACTCAGCTCGGACTGTCAAAGTGCAGGAACAGTGTCATAGGTGGGTCCCATCTGAGGGGGGTTTCGGGGGGAGAGAGAAAGCGTGTGAGCATAGGGCAAGAAATGCTTATCAATCCAAGCCTGCTGTTTCTTGATGAGCCCACTTCGGGTCTCGACTCGACCACTGCTTGGAAGATTGTGTCCACGTTGAGTGAGCTGGGCGATGGGGGAAGAACGATAGTGATGACGATTCACCAGCCTGCGAGCAGACTGTTCTACATGTTTGATAAGATTCTTCTCTTGTCTGATGGGAGTCCTTTGTACTTTGGTCAGGGCTCCTCTGCATTGGATTATTTCTCTACTCTTGGCTTTGCTCCATCATTGGCGATGAATCCTGCTGACTTCCTCTTGGATCTAGCAAATGGTATGTGTACTTAAGTATCTCGTGCTTAATTACATCAATTAAACAAGGTTAAAATCATTTGCAGGAGTTTCAACGGGTGATAGAAATGAAGATGAACAAGGCATTAAAGAGACTTTGGTGTTGGCTTATGAGACACATTATTTGAGGTCCAATTACGTTGTCGATGATGATCGTACACAAACACGAGGTGTTGATGTTGATAAGCAATGCTGTAACAGTTGGTGGGAAGAATTCAGAGTGTTATTTAGGAGGGGAGTGAAGGAGCGTAAGCATGAATCCTTCTCATTCCTCAAGATAACTGAGGTTCTAACAATGGCTATCATGTCTGGTCTACTCTGGTGGCAATCCCACCTCTCTCACGTACAAGACCAGGTGAATAACTACGAGACAATTTTTACGATTTTCCTTATGTTTTGACTAGGAAATTAATGGACATGTATACAGGTGGGGCTTTTCTTCTTCTACTCAGTATTCTGGGGTTTCTATCCTCTCCTTGAAGCTATATTCACATTCCCACAAGAACGTATGATACTCTCTAAAGAAAGGTCTTCAGGCATGTATCGCCTCTCTTCATACTTTATGGCCCTAACCCTAGCTGACCTTCCCATGGAGCTAATCCTTCCCATAATATTCTACACCATTACCTACTGGATGGCCGGGCTCAAAGCCTCGGCCCAATCCTTCTTCTCGGGCCTATTCGTCCTTTTATACAGCATCTTATGTACACAAGGGCTTGGTCTTGCCGTCGGAGCCACTCTGATGGAGCAGAAATCAGCCATCACTTTTGGATCAACCATCATGTTGATCTCTCTTCTAGCCAGTGGATTCTATGTCCAGCATGTTCCACCTTTCATTAGTTGGATTAAATATCTATCAATTCCACGCTACATGCTCAAGCTTTTATTGGTGTCGCAATACACGTCTGGTGAAACCTATGTTTGCGACACCAATACAAGTCATGTTTGTTTGGTTGAGGATTTGCCTTTGATAAAAAATGTGGGGTTTCATGGCCATGGTATAGCTTTGGTTGTTATGGCTGTAATGCTTGTTGGATACAGGTTCATTGCATATATGGCCCTCACCAAAGTTGGATACTAGCTTGCTCCATCGACTTGGTGGATATTGCATTAATTATTGTTATTAATTAAGATGATTTTGTGCAGCATGCCTCAGCTGCTGCACTCCTTTTACTTTACTTCTATTTGTTGTTTAATTTCTAAAATACATTTTTTCACTTTATATGTCATGTTTAGATGATCAAAACAATCAAGTCTTTCTTTAAACTCTCTCTCTTTCTTTAACTTTTTAAGAGAGAAAGTGGGATGCGTGATGTTTCTTGAAAGGAAGTATAACAAAAAAAATAAAAATATATGTAAATAATTTTTGAGTTATTTAGGTGGATTTCAAATCTACTTCAATTTGAGTGGATTTTAAATTAATTCATTTAAATATTATATTTCAAATCACTCTATTCAAACACAACCTAACTTATATAGATTTTCAGAATAAAATGCTAGGACATGGTTTGTTGCTTTTAAAAAAGGAATATGTGATATGAGTAGAACATTTTGCTTAAAACTTTTTTTTTTTCCTTTTCCATTAGTTGTTTAAAACTTGTTAGGAAATCAATGTTAAGAATTTGATGAAACAAAATTATTTATAATAGGATTTAATTAGAGACTTGATTTTTCACAATCTATATATTTGTTGGTACGGTTGTATTTATAGTAGAAAAAGAGACATACTTAGAGTTATAAAAAAGATATACTTGAACAACTCCTGCTTATACTTTAAAAAAACATATTTACAAAATATGTATTTATAGTTGAAAAAGACATACTTATACCTGTAAAAGACATACTTGAATCCCGTCATACTTGAGACGGATTTCACGAGAGACCAACTCTTGTTGGTAGAACTAAATAACACTAAATCAGTAGGAAAACCTGCAAAGAAGACAAGTCTAGTGCTATCAATAATTAATGTAGAGTTAATGGACAATTTTTTCAATTGTTCTATAGAGAAAATTCACATAATTGCATATTCTATAATTGATATTTTTGGAACATATTATAGTTTTTAAAAAAAATTTAGATTAATTATATCTATTTATTTGAAATAATTTTGAATAAATTTTATCAAATATTTTTATTATTTTTATTTAAAAAATTCTATTCAATTTATTGATTTTTATATCTTACACAATTAATATTACATATATATTTGAATTAATTTTTAAATTTTATTTATTGATTTAAGATTGTTAGACTTAATCTCACAACCTCATTATTATTATTATTATTATTATTATTATTATTATTATTATTATTAAAAATTTTAAAATTGAGCAAACTCTACAAAAGGTAGAGTCAGGCTCTGATACCAATATTGTCATGCCCCTTTTTACATTATTATAGAATATTAGAATTTAATAAATTTTCTTTTAGGCGTCCAACAACTCGTTCAAACATGGATTTCCAAAGGTAACTTAAATTCACTAATAAATGAAAGTCCGTTCAAACATCCTATTTTATAAAACGTAAATCATACACAGCGGAAGAAACGTATTTTTCTTTGTTGTTACACAATTAAGATTGTACTACTTTGCAGCTATGTTTTCCAAAAGATTTCAAAATATTATCTTCTATATAACAAAATAATATGACACCTCTTTCACTTCCCTCCGGAACGGCTGCAACCTGTAATAATAAAACATCACTAAACGGGTGAGTGCATAAGGACATTCAGTGGAGTGGAACTTGTGAGCAGTTAAAAGATAAAAGAAAACATAGAGAGATAATTCATCAAGCACATAGTTGCGGTTCTGAGTCGACGTGAAACATTGTTGTGGTTCTGAGCCACCGTAATGCAGTTCTGATCCACCGTGATAACATTGTTGTGGTTTTGAGCCACCGTAATGCGGTTCTAAGCCGTCGTGATAACATTTCATTCACATAAACATGTTTATTCACTTTGTAAATAACACAATTGTTTGCATCTCATAGCAAAGCATATAATGTCACGTTCATCAAATAAACACATTCATTCACGTAAGCACATAACTTCACTTCAAATTCACTTGGCACTCAAACATGAAACCAGAGAATAACCCCCACATAAGTAAAAGATTGGTATTTTGGTCTAAATTCTTTGTTTGGTACTTATTAATGTCTATATGAATTATGAAAACCCCCAACTTGATACAACACTAACTAAAATTTAAAAAACTCCAAAATCAAGGTGGCGTGATTAAGTAATTTTGTCAAAAAAAATTTCAACAAAATTTTATACAATTTCAATATTTTTAAACATACATGTATGTAATTGAAAATATTGTTCAAACAGTTACTTGACGAATTTTCATGAAGTTTTCTTGATTTCTGTGGTAAAAATGACTTAAATATCATTTTAGGTTGCGATTTGAAAATATCGTAAATTTTGAAATACAATCAAAATTAAAAAAAAGTATTATATCGTAATTTGAATGACAATCGTATTTCATATTGAATTTTGAAATTAAACCCTATTTGAAATTAGAGAAGTAAAACATGACAATGATGTTGCTAAATTATTGGTAGTGGTGTCAACACATGACACTGATATGGCAGAGCATCTACCGGTAAGCTCATGGAAGAGAACCTCCCAAAACATCAAAGTTCTATCTTTCTTTTGTAGCATAAAATTGACATTTCTTATTTTGAGTCCTAAAATCACTTTCAATTCTTTGAATCTACCCTTATCATGTAATGTATCAATTATATTTCATCCTACATTTCTACCTACATTTATATTGTGTGTTAAGTTCATGTTATATTCCTCAGGCCCGATGCTAATTTGATATGTTATTAATGTCACGTAGTTTTATGATCATTTTGACAATGATAAATATTATTTAAGCATATCAAAGTATGTATCATCAACTCTTGCATTAATTTTCCAAAAAAATTTACGTGAGACGGTTTCACGGATTGTTTTCGTAGGACGGATCCTTTTTACCCACAACCCTAACCAATTTTCGTTAATTTACATGTGAATTTTGTAGCGTGGGTTGTAGGTTGACCCATCTCACGTAACATGATCCGTGTAACGATCATTTTCCTTTCCTTTCCTTTTTTTTTTCTTTCTCATATATAGGAAAGTAGTATATATCATTCACGAAGATATTTGGTAATTAATAATTGGAACCACTCCATTCCAGAATTGAAATTTACTCTTTCGATCGCAATTAAATGTTGTTCTAGCTAGAATTTTATTCATAAAATTAAGAAGTTAATAAAAAAGTTGGACAAATATATTTCTAAATTCTAACTAATCAAGAAATTCAATATCCAAAATTGGAATAATAATCAAAATAATTCCACAAAAATGGGTCCCACCAAACTCCTAAATTTAATATGAATAATTTTTAAATAATATCAATCATGTAAAGAGACATAATAGAAATAAAATTTGACCTTTTTTTTTTTTTTTTGGAAATCATAAATTTGACCTTTAAAAGATACTTAATTGGGGTCGGAGGCAATGATGAAAATATCACGAAATATCGTGGATACATCGCAAATCTGGATATTGCAATATGGATATTAGAGGGTAATGTATTTTTTCTTGTGTATCGGGTATATATCGCGAAATATCACAAATTATCGATATCAATATCGACATTCTAGTAAAAAATTGGATGAAAATTGGAAAATATCACGGATAAATTGCACAATATTGCATTTTTACAAAAATCACAATTTTTTTTAACTTATGACTTTTCACATCTAGTTTTTTTTCTTCTCTTTTATTTCTATATTTTTATTTCTTATTTTTATCCTATTTTTTTATTTTCTCATATGTTCTTAATTTTAGTAATTTTGTATTGTATTATGTATTATATTGACAGTTATTTTACTTTCATACAATATTTATATAGTCTATCATCTATATGTTTGCTTTAAACATATCATTTCATTGTGATTTTGAATGGAATATGTGCCTAATAACATGTCATAATAATCCTAAAATTTCATGTTAAGTTTTCAAAATTTTAATAGGATTTCCATTATTTTTTCAATTTTTTTTACGATATCGATATACGATAGCGATATATCCATTGATATATCCGTCAATTTAAAATTACGATATTACTTTGCAATAAGATATTTTCATCCTTAGTCAGAGGAGTATCAGAGACAACTCATCAAAATAAGGTAGATTAATTTTCTAAGAAATTAGAAATTAATTGGTTTGCAGAAAAATAAATAAACAAATCCATTTTTTAACAATATGGATTGAGTGAAAATGTTGTTATTTCTTTTCTTAACAATGTTTGCCTATATATATTTGTGGATTGTTTTAGCAATGGACTATTGTTGCGATTTGTAACAGTGAGACTCTTTTTGCCAAAAAAGAAAAAGGAAAAAAAAGGAAGGTACGTGCATTATGATCAAAAAATTAAAAGTAAGTCTTAAGTGAAACCGTTTTACGGATCGTGTTACGTGAGACGGGTCAACCTACAATCCACACTATACAATTCACATGTAAATTAATGAAAATGGGTTAGGGTTGTGAGTAAAAAGGATTCATCTTACACATACTATCCGTGAAACAGTCTCACACAAGATTTTTTGGAAAATTATTGCAAGAGTTGTAACTGTGTGACACTGTTTGAACGATATTTTCAATTTCAGACATGTATGTTTAAAAATATTGAAATTGTATCAAAATTTTGTTGAAAAATAAAAAATTGACAAAATTACTTAATCACGCCACCTTGATTTTGGAGTTTTTTAAACCATGCTGGAATATATTAATAAGAATAATGGGATCAAAATGTAACTTGAACCAGGTCTTGAGAAACCATTATATTGCAAAATTTTAGCTAGTGTCGTATCAAGTTGGGGGTTTCCATAATTTATATAGACATTAATAAGTACCAAACAGAGAATTTAGAGCAAAATACCAATCTTTCAGTTATAGCATCCAAGACTTTTTATTGTAAATTTCTATTTCAAACACACAGGTAAAATCAAGAGCAACGACTATGAATCAGAGTGTTGTTAATTTAGGGTGATTGCTTGTTGTCTACACAATAAATTTTCAACCTCCACCCAAGTCTTATATATTTGTATTAATTGTCAAGTAAATCATATCTTTAGCAGCACATATATTGCTTTGAGTTTGAGTTAAGCCAAAACAAAAGAAGGAATTTTTCTCATAGACATATTTTCAAAGTAAATTAAATAGTAGGATGATGTGACAAAGTAGAGGGCATGCTATTCCTATATATATATATACCTCAAATCTCACATGCAGCAGCTACCAAAGCAAGTAGATCTCTTCCACAAAGAAATTAGTGAAATGATAACAAAAGACAGTGGGGTGAAGGGTCTCTCGGAGCTGAATCTTGAAAAAGTCCCGGACGAGTTCATTCAGCCACCGGAAGAAAGATTTGAAAATATCAAAGTTGCATTCGACAAAAGCATACCAATTATTGATGTCACCTCCATAGGGGATGACCCTGGTGTTGCTGAATCTATCTGCAAGGCAGCAGCAAAGTGTGGTTTTTTCCAGATCATCAATCATGGTATCCCAGTCGAGGTTGTTGAGGATGTAAAGAAGGCAGCTCATGATTTCTTCGAGCAGCCTGTCGAGGAAAGAAGGAAGTACTTAAAGGAGAACAGTCCCACTCCATCCGCTGTGTTGAATCCCTATCCTGATAAATTTGTGGAGTGGAAAGATCACCTTGTTCATTATGCAAATAAATTATTCGAGGACGAGGACTCCAAGTTATGGCCACCTGTGTCTAGGTACGTTTATACGTATGTTTGTGAAATTTTCATACATGTATTATAATCTTAATTTCTTAATTAGGGACCCAGTTTTGAGGTACGTCAAGTGTGCAAGACCTATAATGAGGAAGTTGCTTGAGGTATTACTGGATGGCATCAATGTGAAGAAAATTGATGAGGCCAAAGAATGTGCCCTCATGGGGTTGCTCACAGTCAGCCTTATCCAATATCCCGAGTGTCCCAACCCCGATATGGTAGCCGGGTCGACTCGCCATTCAGATATGTCCTCAATCACTCTCCTCCTACAGGATGATGTAGGCGGGCTTTATGCACGAGACATGAGTAGTGAAGACAGCTGGATCCACGTTAAACCAGTCAAAGGTTCACTTATCGTTAACATTGGGGACGCGCTGCAAATCATGAGCAACGATCGATACAAAAGTATCGAGCATCGTGTGTTTCTAACAGGCAGAAAGAGCAGGGTTTCTGTGCCCATTTTTGCTAATGCTTTGAGTGATGCATCCATTGCTCCCCTCCCCGAAGTATTGGAAACTGATGAGAAGCCAATCTACAAGCAACTTCTTTTCCAGGACTACTTCAATCATTTCTTCAGTAAAGCCCAGGATGGCAAACAAGCTGCCATCAACTTTGCTAAAATATGAACCTACCCACCTATCTACCTGTCTTTATTAATTAAATAATTCAATTTAAAGTGTTCTTGTAGGTTTACAATTGTAGTTTATACAACTGTTGTCAAAGAGGGGGTCCAAAGACAACGTTCTAAAAGTATTGTCGTTTGCTCATAAACATCACTTTTAACTATTGTCCCTTATTTATCAAGTTTTGTGTTTTATGTTAAAATTTTCACTCATAGACAACAGTTAAAAACCGTTGTCATTTCGTTCATTGACAATGCTTTTGAATTATTTTCCTTTTCGAGAAACTATTGTCTTTGTTTCTTAAATTTTCTAATCGTACACAACGATTTATCTAAAAATACAATAGTTAAGAATTATTGTCTTTATTTTCATCCACAACACTTGAAAAGTATTATCTTAGACAATTTCATTCTTGAGCAGTATGATCTATGAACTACTCCTACAGTAAGAGCTCCCACTGCAACCCCTTTTCTCTCTTTTCTCCATACTTGTGTCTATGCAAAATGGATCTCGATTTGAAGAAATTAAACATTTAAGCTTCAATATGAATTATTTTGGGGAGACAGTCTTTAAGTTTAAAACCAATTTTTGGTACTCAATATTAAACATGAATAATTGTGGAAACTTGAATGTAATTGCTGAATGTAACTTATAGTTGTCATTAATTATGAGAGAAGCACATGGATGGAACAAAAGTATTAGAGTTAATCTACTTTTTGTGTTTTAATATAGTAATAATATTAATTTTGTGGTAAAAGAAATTTTATTTAAATTTTGTGGTATTTTGGTCTAAATTCTCTGTTTGGTACTTATTAATGTCTGTATGAATTATGAAAACCCCCAACTTGATACGACACTTGTGACGACTAGGATTTATCGATGCATAATTTAATAACTAAATATCTAAAGCCCTAATTATTTGATTTATTTTATGTGCGTTTCAGAAAATTTAATTATAAGTATGCTTTAATTAAGTTTAACGTTTGGGAGATTTATTTCGTAAAAATACAAAGTCGATAAAATAATTCATAAGTGGGACGAGATGAACGAGAACGAAAAATCGAACAAAACGCAAAAAGAATGGATCAAATCGGAGTTCGTTTGATATCCCAAATTAATTAATTAATTAATATTATAAGAAAGTTTAATATAAAGTTTAAGATTAATTATACAATTAACCTAAAGTATAAATGGTGAATAATCCTAAGTAAAAAACTATACCCTAAGTTTTAACCTAAGGTAAGTATGAAATAATGTTCTTCCTTCTCTCCTCCTTCTCTCATCTTCTCCGGCGGCCGGCCGGCCGGAACGCCGCCGTCGCTGCCGCTGGCGACCACCGTCGCCGGAATTTTCTTCCGACCGAAATGTATCGAACCCTACACCATCTTGAAGCCCTCACCGAGCCCGTTCCAACCCCGGGCTCGAAATCGTCATCCGCCGCCGCGTTCGCCGGCAATTCGACGGAGAAGATACGGCTTTCTCTCTCTAGAAACCCACATTTTCTCTCTCTTCGTTCTCGGACATCCGGCCACCGATCGGGGCGATTCTTGAGCCTATAGTGAATTTCTCGCCGAGCCCGTCTCGATTCCGGGCTCGGATAGTTTATCGGAACAGCCGATCTCCGGCAACGGCCGGTCAAAGTTTCAGCAGCGCACTTTCTCTCTCCTCGCAGCTCTCTCTCCTCGTCACTTTCTCTCTCTTCCTCTCTTCTCTATTCCTTCTCCGGTTTTCGTCGATTTACATACCAAATCGAAGCTCTCGACGAGCCCATCATGAATCCGGGCTCGGATCGTCGATCGGACCAGCCGATCTCCGGCAATCGTCGGTCAAAGTTTCTGCATGCAATCTTTCTCTCTCCTCTCCTTTGCTCTCTCTCTTCGATCTCTCTCGTCTCTCTCTCGCGCTCATCTCTCTCTGGTCCGGTGTCGGAGGCGGCGCATGCAGCGCCGCCGTGTGGGTGGACAACCGGCGCAAGAAGCGCCGGCGACGTGGGGGTGTGGAGCCGGCGGCAATGGCCGCCGGAAAGGAGTATATATACATGTGTAAGTGGCTGTGTTTGAATGGAGTTGGTAGTGTTTGGGGCGGCTTTCCCGGCGCCGCCGTGGTCGGAGGAGGCCGGCGCTCGGTGCACCGGCGAGGAGGGGAGGTGTTGGAGTGGAGCTCGCCGGCGGCAGGGGCCGCCGGCGTCGGAAATTGGAGGTTGCAGTGGCGACGGGGGTGGCAGTGGGTGGTT
Source organism: Scutellaria minor (assembly GCA_954870855.1). Classification (NCBI taxonomy): domain Eukaryota; kingdom Viridiplantae; phylum Streptophyta; class Magnoliopsida; order Lamiales; family Lamiaceae; genus Scutellaria; species Scutellaria minor. The sequence goes on from OX940729.1 coordinate 12,671,785, forward strand.
TGGGTGCTGGGGTGAATTTTGGAAATTAGATAATCTTCAGGGACCTCTTTGCAATTTCTTCAATTTGTGCTCATTCTCATTTTGGCCCTCCAACTTCTATTCTCTACACTTTGGTCCTCAAAGTTCTGGAAATTATATTTCCACCCCCAAAACTTCTCAAGACTTTAACTTTCCTCCCAAGACTTTCTGAATTTGCATTCTGACCCCCCAAAATTCCAGAAACTCCATTTTATCCCCAAAACTTATCTGTAATTATAGTTTTACCCCTCAAACCCTCCAAACCCTAAAATGCTTTGTTTAGCTTCGTTTCTTATCCGTTTTAATCCGTTCTCGTCTCTAAAGCTTCCTTTTTGAATCCTCTATACTTCTGGACCTAGTAGGGTCGGGTTATGTTTTGTTTTTAATTCGTTGTTTCTTCCGAGCATTTAATTATAAACGCTTAATTAATAAGTGTAACCTAATAATTTACGTTGTGTGTTTGTAGGCCCAAACGCATCGAACTCATCTCAAAACAAAAAGGAAAAGAACGTGATAATCGCACCGCCCAGGCTGAGGTGGGGGTAATTTTTGAATTAACGTTTAACTTTACGTTTATTTTGTATAGTCGCATGCTAGGGTTTTCGATAAACTATGATATGATGATGAACGTTATATGATATGCGATTTGAGATTATGAGCATGAAATGTGATTGATGATATCAGCATGCTATTAATTGTTATACATGTCCGTTATATGTGCTTGTCTACGTGCTGTGAATTGAATCTTTTGTTGGGATTAAGATAAGATATGTGTTCATGTGCACGGTCTTTGGGAAGACATGTTGGGATTAAGTCCTAACAGGAAAATGGAGGATTGGTGAAGTCCCCATAACCAAATAATCACCCGGAGGATAAGGTGGTGGGGTAAGGCGGGATATACCTGCACCCACGTCATTTATGTGCTGTGCATTGTACTTGTTGTGATTAACTGCTTATCTGATTTAAAGTTTTATGTTAATTTATGAACTTGCCTCCACGAGGTGTATTTCTATGCACTCACCCCGCTTACGTGTTCGTTACAGGTGATGGTTTTGTTGGGAAGAGTTGAAGGGAGAGATGTGCCCTGTCTGTTAAAGATTTCTTTGTTGTTACGATATTTTGTTATGATGATTTGTTAAACTATTTCGGAACAACGTACGCTTACGTTTTCTTTTGGGTCTAAACACGTGTTATTAAAATCCGCTGTTGTACATCGTTAACTTATAAAGTTCGATATATATATATATCATCTTCGTTCTCTTTTCTTTCTTTTTTTTTCTTTCCTGCATGCCTGTCGGGGATACTCTGATAATTTAAAAATATTTTTCCTAAATTTATTAATCTTTTATAATAAAATATGGTTAAGTTTCAGGGCGTGACAACACTAGCTAAAATTTAAAAAACTCCAAAATCAAGGTGGCGTGGTTAAGTAATTTAATTTCTCAAAAATTTTTTCAACAAAATTTTGATACAATTTCAATATTTTTAAACATACATGTCTGAAATTGAAAATATTGTTCAAATAGTGTCACACAATTACTTGACGAATTCTCATGAATTTTTCTTGATTTAAATTTTGTGGTAATTAAGTTACTCAAACTACATACTAAATTACAAAAATAAGTTTTGAATGTATATTTGCTACATGGTAAGTTACAAAAATAAGTTTTGAATGTATATTTGCTACATGGTAAGTTATTTATAATTTTGAAATGTGAAAATTGGAATAAGGTTCTCATCATATGGTAAATTACTCATAATTTTCTTAAAATAAGGTAGATTAATTTTCTAACGAATAAAATAAATTTAAAAATGCATTTTAAATATGTGTGAGTCTCTCGTGAGACCATCTCACGGATTTTTATTGCATTGTTTGAGACGAGTCAACCCACAGTACAATCACCCACAATTCAAACCCTACAATTCATATGTTGTTTATGGGTGATGGACATCCATCTCACGGTAACTATCAGTGAGATCATCTTACATGAGTTTTTATGTTTAAATATAACAATGTGAATTGAGTGAAAATTTTGTCATTTCTATTTTTAACAATGTTTGCCTATATATATTTGGGCCCAACCCGAGCCACTTGATTCGGATTCATATATATATATATATATTCTTTTTTTCTTTGTTTTTTTTCCTATTTTCTTCATTCTTCACGCTATTCTTCCTTTTCCTTCTTCGCTTCACTTCTTCTCCACTCTTTGCTTCACTTCTTCTCCACTCTTCGCTTCGCTCTTCTCCACTTTCTTCTCTATAGTTTCTTTTGATGGCACGAAAATAGATTTCTCCAAAAAAGTGGAAACGATGTGAATCATTTTCTGGGTCTTAACCTCCTCCTTGTTCTTGTAATAGACCTTGGGCGGGCAATGATGCTTCTTATCGCTTGGGCGATGGCGGCGGGGGGCAGGGTGGGAGGAGTTGACAATTATCTCTTGAGGGCTAGTTTTGTTGAAGGGGTGGGGGCAACAAATATGATGAAGTTCAAGAGTATTTGTTTTTCCTTTGGCTGAGTAAGAGGAGCTAAGGACACAACATCAAACACTGCACATTCATCTATTATTTCTAGGGATTGATGAGTTTGTGAATTGTATCTTCTAATGTAAGCAACTGGTGAATTCAATGTTGGAATAATTAAACATACAAGTTTGTGAGATACTGATTGTATTTGTATAATTTATCATCAAATGTATATTCAACACATATATCTTTTCTAGAAAAATTTCTCTTTCTCTTTTTAATTTGCAGTTGCTAATTCTGATGTTGCTTTCATTTTTATACTATTGACTATGCTAGATTATATTGTTAAAATTTATAGAAATTTTGGAGAAGAAGATGATAAAAATCATATATTTGAAAAAGATTTGAAACTCACACTTTAATACACTAATACCTTAAGAGCATTGCAACTAATATATTTCCCTGAATGAACAACTAATACCTTAAAAGTAAATATATAATACCTTATACTATAAACATTAATACCTTAAAAGTAAATATATAATACATCAAAAGTGCATATGTAATACCTTATAGTATAAGTACTAATACTTTAAAGGTCAATATGCATGTAATACCTTAAAAATGCATATGTAATACTTTATACAATAAGCATTAATACCTTAAAGGTAAATATGTAATACCTTAAAGATGCATATGTAATACCTTATATTATAAGCATTAATACCTTAAAAGTAAATATGTAATACCTTATACTATAAGCATTAATATCTTAAAGGTAAATATGTAATACCTTAGATGTGTGCATATATAATACCTTATACTATAAACATTAATACTTTAAAGGTGAATATGTAATACCTTAAAGGTGCATATGTAATACCTTATACTATAAACATTAGTACTTTAAAGGTAAATATGTAATACCTTATATTATAAACATTAATACCTTAAAATTTTAAAATTTCAAATGTTTCATCATCTTTCTTAAAATTTCTGCAAATTGCGATTTCATCATCTTTTTCGTCAAATTTTCTATAAATCATGATTTCATATTATTTGAAATAATTGATTTTCAATGTTTTAAAATTATTGTAATAAATTGTGATTTGAAATATCTAAATCTGTGAAAATGAGTAAAAAAGAAGGGGAAGAAGAAAAAACCCCATCAATGACTCCATGAGATTTGAAGAAGAATAAGAATAAGAAGATAGAGAAGAAGAAAAAGAATGTACAAAATAAATAAGAAAAATAAAAAATCGATAAGAAAAGAGATTTAGAAGAAAAAGTATAGAGAAAACAAAAGGAGAGAGGAAAAAGAAGAAAACGTCGCTGTTTCTGCACTATATCTTAATAGTAAATGTGTGATACCTTAAAAGTAAATGTGTTATACCTTAAAAGTAAATGCGTGATACCTCAAGAATATAAACTTAATACCTTTGCAAAATACACTATATATAAAAGGTGTGCGCGCGGCACACACTAACTATGATGTCAGCGCGCTTGGGAACGACCCACACGCCGGATCCCAGGAACACACAAGTTTTTGCCTATATATTTATATTGAATATTGTTATCCTAGTTGTGATTGTCTTAGCAAATAATAGTGGGACTATTGTTGCGATTTGTCACAGTGAGACTCTTTTTGTCAAAAAAGAAGAAGAAGAGAAAAGAATAAAGAAAGAAAAAAAGGAACTACATTATTAGAAAATGAATGCAAGAGCTGTACCATTTTTACCACACATAAACCCAAAAAAATTCAAAATTCGTCCGGTAATTGAGTGATACCGTTGAACAATATTTTCAATTTTAGACATGAATGTTTAAATATATTGAAATTGTATCCAAATTTTGTTGAAAATCACTAAAATTCGCCTAATTAATCACAAATGACAAAACAATGGGATAAAAATGTAAGTTGAACCAGGTGTCATGGGAAACCATTGCAAAATTTTAGTGTGATATCAAACTTGAGGTTTTCATAATTCATATAGACATTCTTCCATTTATAGCATTCAAGACTTTTTCTTGTAAATTCCTATTTCAACACACTACCACACAAGTAAAATCAAGAAGACCAAGGACTAGCCCGCATGGGCGTAGCTTAGCCGGTTCCTGGGTGGCAGATTGCTACAAGGACGCAGGATCGAGTCCTGGCAGCCGCAGTGTGGGAGTTTTATTCCTCAATTTGGGGGATAGCTCCTTGTGGGCACCAGGCACTGGTCCTCCCACCTAATGGGCCGCTGAGTCACCATGATTTACCTCCTCCACCAATCCCTGTCGGGCCCACCAGACACTGGTCCTCCCACCTAATGGGCCGCTGAGTCACCATGATTTACCTCCTCCACCAATCCCTGTCGGGCCGGGGGGTGGGGGCCCTTGGGGTTGGGGATTCAACCTTTTGCTACAAGAAGACCAAGGACTATGAATCAGAATATAGTTATTTTAGGGTGATTGCTTGCTGTGTACACATTATCCAAGGTAGGTGTTGGCGTCAAATCAATATATGCGTGCCCAGTATCCGAATTTTGTATATCCAAATTAAGTAATCAATATATTTTTCTGTCATAATAATAATCAACAAAGAGTATTATGAAAGATGCAAAGAATGTCCAAATAATTTACTATAAGTATCACAAATTCACGATTGTAATATGTTTTAACAAAATAACCAACAATTAATAATTCAATGTTTCAAAAATATACTTTACTTTATATATTAAAAAAAATCGGGTACTAAGCCTCCCATAAGCCACCAAGAGAATACACCGCATTCCAATATTTTCTATATTATCTGAAAAATTGATTTGAAATTATGTTATTGGATAACGGTTACCTTTACCGGAAATTGAAGAAAACAATGAAGTTGGTCGGTTTGTATTTGGATATATTGATTTGAAATTTAGAGTTTAAAATGAATGAACTACAAATTCATGATTCATGTTGGAGTGGATTTGAAATCCTCTCAAATGACATAAAAATTAGTTTAAAATGAAAATGATGAATTACAAGTTCACACTCATTCAAACACTATCAATGGATTTTACACCATGGATTTCAAATCATCTCTTCTCAAATCACCTATCCAAATAAACCCTAAAATCATGTGGCCACCTTAATTAAATTAGATGTGTGACAAGTTTTAATTCTCTCGGGAAAAAAAGGTAAAAAAGTTACTCAAAATCAAATAATTAGGAAAAAGTATTAAATCCATTTACTTTATATCAGAAGGAAATCAAATCATTTTAGGCTTAAAAAAACCTTTTCTGAACTAATATATATTTTTGGTAATAAAATACAGTTCATAACCCTTTAGAAGTTGTCCATTTTCGTCCATCATTTATGTTATTGCTCTTAATAAATATATGAATTAATGTTCTGCTCAAAATCAGTAGGTTGAGAGGTCCCAGCCTCTATAGTTCTACACAGTGACCGACGCACTGCAGGGCCAATGGGGCCCACTGAAATTTTTGAAAAATACTAGGGGTATTTTAGTCTTTTCACATTTTTTATTAAAAAAAAAAAGATTACACCAAATTTATAGGACTCTTAGACAATTTTTTTTTTTTCTCATTCATTTCTTCACCAAATTTTTTTTACGTGATTTGAAAAAAATTTGTAAAATTCTCATCCCCACATAGATCCATAGTCATAAATCAGTAAACATCTTAACATAGCATATCTAAGTAAAGCCGGAGTGGTCGGGTAGAAGCGAATGCCAATAGCAAATAGAAATTTATGTTGGGACAAAACACTTTTAAAAACAAAATATTTCAGCAAGTCTACAGAATCACAGACCCGCTCTGATACCATCTGTAACGCCCCGTTCTTGTAAATTACTGTAGAATATCAGAGTTTAATAAATTTTTCGTTTGGGTGTCCAGATACTCGATAAAACATGTATTTTCAAGGTAAATTTAAAATTTTCAAATAAAGATAAGTCAATTCGAACATCCCTGTTTAATAAAACGTGAAGCGTACACAGCGGAAGAATTTTTTTTTTTTCTTTATATTCATAGAGCTAAAACTGTACAGCTTTGCAAACTAAGTTTTTCCCAAAAAGGTTTCAAGAGCATTTTCTATACAATTTAATAATATAACACCTCTTTCAAATCTAGTAAAACTCTTTTGCATTCTTTAGAACATCGGCTACCAGCATCCACCGTTTACGTAATACACTCGAGGATTTCCATAAACTGAAACATTTTAACATAAAAAGAGGTGAGTGTATGAAGACACTCAGTGGGATGATAGTTGTAAGCAGTTAAAACATAACAGGAAACATAGACATATAATTCATCAAGCATATAGTTGCGGGTCTGAGTCGCCTTGGAAAACTTTGCGTTTCTGAGCCGCCGTGAAAACATTTTTGTCTTGCAGAACTTGCTGCCAAATAGGTCTTGCGGAACTTAGCCGTCAGTTTTACATCTTGCGGAACTTGCCGCCATTTTTACATATTTAACAAACATAAACATATCACTCAATAGCACATAAATGTGATTTTGAGGCCGCCTTTGAAAATACGGTTCTGAGCCGCCGTAGAAAACATTTTGTGGTTCTTAGCCACCTTGATTAATGTGGTTCTGAGTCACCATGCAAACATATCTTTTTCATAATGTTAGTATGGTTTTGAGCCACCGTGCAGACATATCCTTTTCATAATGTTAGTGTGGTTCTGAGCCACCGTGCAAATATATCATTCACATAACAATTTCTTTCATTGTGCAAAAATTGCACATTCACTTTTGTCACGTAACAAGGCACAAAATGCCACATTTATAAAATAAACATATACATTTCACGTCAGCCAACAACTTCACGTTAAAGCATGTGGCCACATAAACGGGAAAACAAGAATTTTCCCCATAACCTTCATCACATTTCGTCATTCATAAAGTAAAACATATTTTACTTTGAACTTCAAGTTTAAACTTCCATGTTAAACTCAGTGACATATAGTAATCGCATGTAAGAGCGCACATTGTTCACAACATGTAACTTATAAGAATTTACCCCCACCTTGTTCGGTGGTAACCCTCGTAAAGCCCGATTCTTTAAATCCTAAGTTCGTTCCTTTACCTTAATCAAGTGGTCTCTTGGAAGAACTACTACGTTTCAGGGAACTAATGTGGTCCTTCGTCTACGTTCCCTACAAGGAAAGAATTTAACTTGCAAGTGTAAATATTAAACTTGCAAGACAAACTAATATTGCAAAGTAAACTAATCTTGCAAATTAAAATTGAACTTGCAAAGTAAATTGCAAATGTAAAATCCCTTGCCCATTGGAAAGAAAATCGTCATTGTGTATCTTCCTCGTCCGAGCTCCGATTTATGATCCAGAAAGCCCGTAATAAAGCTCTCGGTGTGAATATTAACTCCGTGAAATCTCAAGCCCATTTGATATTCGATCGTCTAGAAATTGCCCTCGCAATAGGCTGAAATTCACCATTGCACTCTGCACTGTCACTCTGTGCCCCGATGCATCTTAGGCCCCTCAAACGAACTCGCCTTAAGGTGAAATTTGGTAGGAATGCTCCCAACACACTAAAGAATACCCCATACGAACAGTTTTAGGAAACTCTTTCGTTAAGACCTTCTGCTCCGCGACTATTTCTGGTTCGGGTGTAGAATCGCAGCCCCGACTTCATAAAATTATTCCTCGGTCGTCCGACCTCGGATGGCCACTAAACTTGGTAGAGACCTTCCCCATACACTCTAGTATATTCCATAAAAACATTTTTCTAATCCCATCCCCGAAAGTGCCTGAAACAACGTGTTGAACGCTGCCTGCGCGCAGTCTTTGGCGTAGTCCGATCACCCAAAATCTGCTGTGACTAGCCCCTTTCCGTTGCTGCTATCATCGACTCCGGCGACCCGCGTCGCCGACGACTTACACCCGACTGACCACCAGACTCCCACCTACCTAGACGACCCACAAACGCACACACAGCTACACCACAACGCAACCAAAAACAGCATGAAGGGCGTCCATCAGCCAGTCCCAGTGCAGACTCGGCGTGTGCACAAGCGCTCCCGGCGCACTCGCAGACTTCTCTCGGCGCGCACACAGCCCCTTCCCAGCACACCAGACCTCTCAGCGCGGTGCCCGGGCGGCGGCCAACAACCCTTTCGCCGGCGCACTCAGCGCCGACAACCATAGCAGTAGCACGACGGAAAAAAAACAACTGCAGCAGAGTAATGAGCAGGTGAGAGCAGGGGGAAGAGGGAGAGAGAGAGAAAGAAAAGGCTGGAGAGAGAGAATCCGAGAGAGAGAATTGTGGAGAGGAAGACGTGAGATTGAGAGATGGAGAGGGAGAGATATCTGTGCGTTCCCCTGCTCCCTTTTACTTCCCTTTTCTTTTACTTTTCTTTTTCCTTTTTCCCACTTGAACTAGTTTTGTAATAGGTGTTGTGCTCTTGTAGTGAGAGAAGAAGGAGGTGGCGTGAATGTTGGAATGACTAGCCATTACATGGCTTATAACTTACTTTGCCAAATATCTATGCTTAACTAATTAATAAATATATATATATATATATATATAATTACTTAGCTTATAAAATACTTATGCATACTACCTGAGTAACCAAAATTAAAACATTTAAAATTTAATTAACCGATCACTTAAACTTAATTAATTAATTAATTCTTAGCTTAATTAAGATTATCACTTAATTAATTAATTCTTAGCTTAATTAATTCATTCTTATACATAGTTAATTAATTAGCAATATATATATATATAACATTACACATTAGTTAATTAATTTGGGGTGTTATATCCTTCCCTCCTTCAAAGAAATTTCATCCTCGAAATTTGGATACGTGTTGTAATACTGCAAATCTGGGTGTTTCGCCAAAATCTTAATGTCGTGATGGCTCATAAGGACCTTGACTAGAACGACCTCTCGATTTCTCTATTTGTGAATTCTCTATCCAGGATGGCCACTGGGATTTCCTCGTATGTCAAGTCTTACTCGAGTCCGATATCTCGTTGATCGATGACGTGGCTTGAGTCAAATACGTAGCATGGACACGTGGAAAACATTATGGATTCCTGCGAAGTTCGGCTACAGGGCTAATCTATAAGCTACTTTGCAAACTCGTTCGAGAACTTCATATAGTCTGATATATTTTGGTTTCAACTTTCCTCTTTTTCCGAAGCGATAAACTCCTTTCATAGGCGATACCTTCAAGAAGACTTCATCTCCCTCTTCAAATTTTAGCTCCCTTCGCCTTTTATCTGTATCGGACTTTTGTCGATCCTAAGCCATTTCAATTCTCTTTCGAACTTTCTTTATTACTTTCCTTGTCCGCTTGACTAATTCCGATCCCAACATCCTTTTCCCACCCACCTAATTCCAATAAGGAGGCGAGCGATACTTTCTTCTATATAGTGCCTCGCATGTTGCCATCCCAATTGTTGATTTGTAGCTATTATTATAAGCGAATTCCATTGAGTACAAGTGATCTTCCCAGCTTCCATGTAGATCTAGGGCACCGGTCCATAGCAGGTCCTCCAGAATTTGCATCGTCCATTCGGTTTTGCCATTCCTTTGAGAGTGATACGCCATAAAGAAAGTTAACCTAGTGCCCAATTCTCTTTGTAGGCTCTACTAGAACCTAAATGTAAAATGAGGGTCTCTATCCGTTGATATTAGGAATCCTTCTACCACTCCTTTCTCTATACGTTCCTTTATCTTTTACAAGAATTTGTTTTTCTTCCGAGCTTTGACAATCTGCTCTCAAAGTGTGGGCTTGATCAGTAGAGCCGCGATTCGAGCCTTAATATTGCTCGGAGGTGTAACCACTTCCAGATGTAGCTCGTACATTTCTTTTATCAGTTGGCACTGACTGGTAGGTAGGCTAGCTACCTCGCCTCTGCTCTTTCGACTAAGAGCTTTGGCGACCATGTTCGCCTTTCTTGGGTGGTAATCTTTAAATTTCCCTCAATGAATCTTTTATAGTACCTAGCCAGACCCAGAAAACTTCGTACTTCATTTACGTGGGTTGGCGTCTTCCATTTATTGATCGTATTTACTTTTGCTGGATCTACCTTGATTCTTTCTTAAAGAAATTATGTGCCCGAGAAAAGTGACTCTATTCAGCCAGAACTCGTACTTTTTAAATTTTTCGTATAACTTTTATTTTCACAAGGTACCCTACGTAATTCTCAAGTGTTCTTCATGTTGGGTCAAAAGAAGGTGTAAGGAATAGAATCTAGAATGAAATATCCGACTCATATCCAAAAGAAAAGTTAGGGTATCACGTCTTGAATTCGATTTAGTCTCGCACAACAACAATCATCGTTTTTCCTCTAAGGTAATCCAATCTATGCTTAATCAGTTAAAATTCCAAAGTGTACCATTATCATGAACGTAGGCCTAGAGATTTTATTCATCATGAGATTTCTAGCATCACTCTATTCTTGAAGTTCAAAACATGTGATGTCCATCCTGAGCAACTATGTTATTCTAACTATCATCACCTTTTATGAAAGCTATATCTTGCATAAGTGTCTATGTGACATTAGAATACTCGAGAAACATTATACTCATCCAATAACATTACTCCATAAATCAATTAATAACCTCAATAAATTTCTCCATCATTCATTTCTCATCATAACATAATATTGTCATGTAGGATAACATATACCCAACTTGCATATACCTACCATAAAAGTACATCATCAGCAAAACATCATGAAACATATTACCAACATCCACCTTGTTCGGTGGTAACCCTCGTGAAACCCGATTCTTTAAATCCTAAGTTCGTTCCTTCACCTCAATCAAGTGGTCTTTTGGAAGAACTACTACGTTTCAGGGAACTAGTGTGGTCCTTCGTCTACGTTCCCTACAAGGAAAGAATTTAACTTGCAAGGGTAAAATACAAGGAAAAAATTTAACTTGCAAGGGTAAAAATTAAACTTGCAAGGCAAACTAATCTTGCAAATTAAACTAATCTTACAAATTAAAATTGAACTTGCAAAGTAAATTGCAAATGTAAAATCCCTTGCCCATTGGAAAGAAAATCGTCATTGCGTATCTTCCTCGTTCGAGCTCCGATTTATGATCCAGAAAGCCCGTAATGAAGCTCTCAGTATGAAAATTAACTCCGTGAAATCTCAAGCCCATTCGATATTCGATCGTCTAGAAATTGCCCTCGCAATAGGCTGAAATTCACCATTGCACTCTGCACTGTCACTCTGTGCCCCGATGCATCTTAGGCCCCTCAAACGGACTCATCTTAAGGTGAAATTTGGTAGGAATGCTCCCAACACACTAAAGAATACCCCATACGAACAGTTTTAGGAAACTCTTTCATTAAGACCTTCTGCTCCGCGACTATTTCCGGTTCGGGTACAGAATCGCAGCCCCGACTTCGTAAAATTATTCCTCGGTCGTCCGACCTCGGATGGCCACCAAACTTGGTGGAGACCTTCCCCAAAACAGTATTCTAATCCCATCCCTGAAAGTGCCTGAAACGGCGTGTCGAACACTGCCTGCGCGCAGTCTTCAACGTAGGTCCGATCACCCAAAATCTGTTGCGACTAGCCCCTTTCTGTTGCTGCTCCACCAACTCTGGCGACCCGCATCGCCGATGACTTACACCCGACTGACCACCAGACTCCCACCTACCTAGACGACCCACAAAGGCACACACAACTACACCACAACACAGCCAAAAACAGTACGAAGGGCATCCATCAACCAGCCCTAGCACAGACTCGGCGCGTGCACAAGCGCTCCCGGCGCACTTGCAGACTTCTCCCGACGCGCACACAGCCCCTCTCTAGCACACCAGACCTCTTAGCGCGGTGCCCACACCCGCCGCCGCCCCCGACGGCGGCCAACAGCCCTCCCGCCGGTGCACTCGGCGCCGACAACCATAGCAGTAGCACGACGGAAGAAAAACAACAGCAGCAGAGTAACGAGCAGGTGAGCGCAGGGGGAAGAGGGAGAGAGAGAGAAAGAAAAGGCTGGAGAGAGAGAATTGTGGAGAGGAAGACGTGAGATTGAGAGATGGAGAGGGAGAGAAATCTGTGCCTTCCCTTGCTCCCTTTTACTTCCCTTTTCTTTTACTTTTCTTTTTTCTTTTTCCCACTTGAACTAGTTTTGTAATAGGTGTTGTGCTCTTGTGGTGAGAGAAGAAGGAGGTGGCGTGAATGTTGGAATGACTAGCCATTACATGGCTTATAACTTACTTTGCCAAATATCTATGCTTAACTAATTAATAAATAGATATATATATATATATATATATAATTACTTAGCTTATCAAATACTTATGCATACTACCTGAGTAACCAAAATTAAAACATTTAAAATTTAATTAACCGATTACTTAAACTTAATTAATTAATTCTTAGCTTAATTAATTCATTCTTATACATAGTTAATTAATTAGCAATATATATATATATAACATTACACATTAGCTAATTAATTTAGGGTGTTATAGTCCCCGTCCCCGCGGGGGTGTATTTCGGGGATTCCCCGCACCATTCGGGGCGGATCCCCGCGGGGAACGGGGAATCCCCGCCCCGTTGCCATCCCTAGGTCAGAGGAGTATTAGAGACAGCTCATCAAAATAAGGTAGATTAATTTTCTAAGGAATTAAAAATTAATTGGTTTGCAGAAAAATAAATAAAAAAATCCATTTTTTAACAATATGGATTGAGTAAAAATGTTGTTATTTCTTTTCTTAACAATTTTTGCCTATATATATATATATATATTTGTGGATTGTTTTAGCAATGGACTATTGTTGCGATTTGTAACAGTGAGACTCTTTTTGCCAAAAAAGAAAAAGGAACAAAAAAAAGGAAGGTATGTAAATTTAAAAATTAAAATTAAGTTACACGGATAATGTTACATGAGATGGGTCAACCTACGGCCCACGCTACACAATTCACATGTAAATTAATGAAAATTGGTTAGGGTTGTGGGTAAAAAGGATCCATATCACGGAAACTATCCGTAAAACCATCTCACATAATTTTTTTTTGGAAAATTAATGCAAGAGTTGTACCATTTTTATCACAGAAATCGAGAAAAATTCATGAAAATTCGTCAAGTAACTATTTGAACAATATTTTCAATTTCAGACATGTATGTTTAAAAATATTGAAATTGTATAAAAATTTTGTTGAAATTTTTTTTGACAAAATTACTAAATCACACAACCTTGATTTTGGAGTTTTTTTAAATCTTAGCTAGTGTCGTATCAAGTTGGGGGTTTTCATAATTCATATAAACATTAATAAGTACCAAACAGAGAATTTAGACCAAAATACCAATCTTTCACTTATAGCATCCAAGACTTTTTATTGTAAATTTAAAAATTAAAATTAAGTTTTATGTGAGACCGTTACATGGATCATGTTACATGAGATGGGTCAACCTACTGCCCATGCTACACAATTCACATGTAAATTAATGAAAATTGATTATGGTTGTGGTTAAAAAGGATCTGTCTCACGGAAACTATCCGTGAAATCGTCTCACGCAAGTTTTTTTGGAAAATTAATACAAGAGCTATACCATTTTTACCACAGAAATCAAGAAAAAATCATGAAAATTCGTCAAGTAACTGTTAATTTGAACAATATTTTCAATTTCAAATATGTATGTTTAAAAATATTGAAATTGTATATAATTTTTGTTGAAAGAAAAAATTGACAGAATTACTTAATCACACCAACTTGATTTTGGAATTTTTTAAATTTTAACTAGTGTCGTATCAAGTTGGGGGTTTTCATAATTCATATAGACATTAATAAGTACCGAACAACGAAATTAGACCAAAATACTAATCTTTCACTTATAGCATCCAAGACTTTTTATTGTAAATTTAAAAATTAAAATTAAGGTTTATGTGAGACCGTTACATGGATCATGTTACGTGAGATGGGTTAACTTACAGCCCACGCTACAATATTCACATGTAAATTAATGATAATTGGTTAGGGTTGTGGGTAAAAAGGATCCGTCTCACGGAAACTATCCATGAAACCGTCTCACGCAAGTTTTTTCGGAAAATTAATACAAGAGTTGTACCATTGTTACCACAGAAATCAAGAAAAAATCATGAAAATTCGTCAAGTAACTGTTTGAACAATATTTTCAATTTCAGACATGTATGTTTAAAAATATTGAAATTGTATAAAAATTTTGTTGAATTTTTTTTTGACAAAATTACTTAATCACGCCACCTTAATTTTGGAGTTTTTTAAATTTTAGCTAGTGTAGTATCAAGTTGGGGGTTTTCATAATTCATATAGACATTAATAAGTACCAATAGAGAATTTAGAGCAAAATACCAATCTTTCATTTATAGCATCCAAGACTTTTTATTGTAAATTTCTATTTCAAACACACAGGTAAACTCAAGAGCAACGACTATGAATCAGAGTGTTGTTATTTTAGGGTTATTGCTTGTTGTCTACACAATAAATTTTCAACCTCCACCCAAGTCTTATATATTTGTATTAATTGTCAAGTAAATCATATCTTTAGCGGCACATATATTGCTTTGAGTTTGAGTTAAGCCAAAAACAAAACAAAGAATATTTGCGTGATAAAATTAAGAAATATCTCATAGACATATTTTCAAAGTGAATTAAATGGTAATTAGATGATGTGGATTAATAAAGGGCCTGCTATATATTCCTATATATACACCTCAAATTAGCTCACATGAATGCAGCAGCTACGAAAGATCTCTTCCTCAAAGAAATTAGTGAAATGATAAAAGAAAAGGTGATTGATTTGTTGGTAACAAAAGACAGTGGGGTGAAGGGTCTCTCGGAGCTGAATCTAGAAAAAGTCCCGGACGAGTTCATTCAGCCACCGGAAGAAAGACTTGAAAATATCAAAGTTGCATTAGACAAAAGCATACCAATTATTGATGTCACCTCCATAGGGGATGACCCCGGCGTTGCTGAATCTATCTGCAAGGCAGCAGCAATGTGTGGTTTTTTCCAGATCATCAATCATGGTATCCCAGTTGAGGTTGTTGAGGATGTAAAGAAGGCAGCTCATGATTTCTTCGAGCAGCCTGTCGAGGAAAGAAGGAAGTACTTAAAGGAGAATAGTCCCACTCCATCCGCTGTGTTGAATCTGTTGGAATTTAAGCTTAATTCGAATTGTGTTGACAGTTCGACCACCCTTCAATAGAATGGACATAACTTTCTGTAGGAGTGCCCAAATCAAGATCCGTTTGAAGTTTTGGAAACTAGACTTCTAGATCTTTCCAACCATATGTGGCTCTTCAGCTAACTCTCAGCCAAACGTTACAGATTAATTCCGGAAGATGGGTCATGTGAAGAGTCCTATGTAAATTGCTATAGTTATGAATTTGAGGAGTTACGAATTTTGCATTTACTTATATTTATGCATGTAGTTATGGGCTATAAATACCCATCATCGTTTGTAATGATATGCAAGAGAGCAAGAGAGCAAGCAAGTAAGCAAGTAGTGTTGATTGAGTGAGAAAATTATATTTGCAGAAGTGTCACTCCTCTCCTCTCCACTACTCCTCTCAGATTTTATTCCGCTGCGTGATTTATCTCTCTATATTATTCATTCGATCCAACAAAGTGGTATCAGAGCCACGTTGGAGAGAGATACAATGTCAACCACAAGTGGAGCTTTCCCATTTGCAAAGCTTGCAAAAGAGAACTATGATCGCTGGAGCATTCAAATGAAGACCTTTCTTGGTGGACAAGATGTTTGGGATGCCATTGAAGAAGAATATGTAGAGCCGGAGAATTTGGGTGCTTTGAATCAAGCACAAAGGAAGACGGCAAGAGAAGCCAAGGTAAGAGATCAAAGAGCTCTCTCCATCATTCAACTCGGTGTAGACGACAACAATTTTGAGAAGATTTCTCAAGCTACAAATGCAAAGCAAGCGTGGGATATTCTTAGTGATGCTTTCAAAGGCATTGACAAAGTTAAAAAGGTACGACTCCAATCACTTCGAGGAGAATTTGAGTCGTTAAAAATGAAAGACTCTGAAGAAATATCGGACTACGTCTCAAAGGTAGTTTTGGTTGTTAACCAACTTGAGAGAAATGGTGAAAAAATGGAAGAGCATCGAGTGGTTGAAAAGATACTTCGATCTCTTAATTCGAAGTTTGATTATATTGTTGTGGCAATTGAAGAGTCTAATGACATTGAAACTCTTAAAGTGAATGAGCTATTAGGAAAGTTGCAAATCCATGAGGAGAAGATCAAAAGACGAAACAAAGGGCCTGATGTTGAACAAGCCCTTCAAGCAAGGACATATGCCGACCAACAAAAAATTGATGGTGCTCGATTTCGAGGAAGAGAAAGAGGTCGTGGTCGAGGACGCGGCCGTGGTCGTGGTCGTGGTCGTAGCAGAGGTCATGAAGGGCAAGTCTCTAACAATAATGATGAGACTAAGCAAGAGAATCGACCTATACGAGGTCGTGGAAGAGGTGGATACAATCGACACCAAGATAAGAGGGATATCGAGTGTTATAATTGTCATCGATATGGACACTTTGCTTGGGAGTGTCGAAATGAGTCTAATGATGAAAAGACTCATTATGGTGAAGAAATGGAGAAGGAGGTTGCGGAACTATCCCTAATGGCATGTAAGGAATCGACAGAGGATAAAGATATCACGTGGTACCTTGATTCCGGTGCCAGCAACCACATGTGCGGAAACAAACACATGTTTGTGGAAATTGATGAATTAGTGACGGGAAATATCTCGTTTGGGGATATGTCAAAAATCAGCATCAAAGGCAAAGGGAGAATACTCATCAAATTGAAGAGTGGAGCACACCAATTCATCGAAAATGTGTATTATGTGCCTGGGATGAAGACAAACATTTTGAGTATTGGCCAGCTACTGGAGAAAGGATACGACATTCATATGAAGGGTCGTAATCTTTACATGAAGAATGTTGAAGGAAAGTTAATAGCTTCTGTTCCAATGACGAACAATCGAATGTTCATACTGAATATTCGTCATGGTATGGCGAGATGTTTGAACATGTGTTATGAAGATCAATCCTGGTTATGGCATTTGAGGCTAGGACACATAAATTTTGGTGGATTGAAAATGATGGCTTCAAAGAAGATGGTGAAAGGACTTCCATTGATTGATCACCCTAATCAAGTTTGTCAAGGATGTCTTGCCGGAAAACAGTTTCGATTAAGTTTTCCAAAAGAATCGTTGTCAAGAGCAAAACAGCCGTTGGAGTTGATACACACAGATATATGCGGCCCCATTGAACCTACTTTGATTGGAGGTAATTGATATTTTCTGACATTCATCGATGATTATAGTCGGAAAACGTGGGTATCTTTCTTGAAGCAAAAATCAGAAGCATTCACTATGTTCAAGAAGTTTAAAGCTCTTGTTGAGAAACAGAGTGGCTATCAAATCAAGGCGATGAGATCGGATCGTGGAGGTGAATTTACATCAGCCGAATTCAATGAATTTTGTGATGAGCACGGTATTCGTAAACCTCTTACTGTTGCTTACTCACCCCAACAAAATGGAATTGCGGAGAGAAAGAATCGATCCATTATGAATATGGTTCGGTGTATGTTGAAGTCCAAGCAATTGCCAAAGGAATTTTGGGCAGAGGCTGTTGATTGTGCTGTCTATTTACAAAACAGAAGCTCGACGAGGAGCGTTTTTGAGATAACACCACAAGAGGCTTGGAGTGGATTCAAGCCGAGCATAGCACATTTGAAGGTTTTTGAGAGTATTGCTCATATGCATGTTCCTGATCAGCAAAGGAGAAAACTTGATGACAAAAGCCAAAAATATATATTTGTTGGCTATGATCAAGCTTCAAAAGGATACAAATTATATGATCCTGTGGAGAAGAAGAGAAAGATCAGTCGAGATGTTGTGTTCGATGAGAAAAGCTCGTGGGATTGGAATGCTCAAGAAAAGGAGCATTACACATTCTATCCTTTTATGGATCAAAGTCATGAAGCTGAAGATGAGCCTGAAAATGAAGTAACTCCACCTCCATCCCCTGCGTCTTCTTTAGAAGGTGAAAGTTCAAGTAGTGAAGGACCTCAAAGGACAAGAACATTGCACGAAATTTATGATCAGCTCAATCAAAATCCAAACTTATTTTGTTTGTTTGCTGATACGGAGCCTATCAACTTTGAGGAGGCGTCGAAGAGTGAAACGTGGAGAAAGGCCATGGATGAGGAGCTAGAGGCGATTAAGAAGAATGATACTTGGGAACTCACTTCCTTACCAACAAAACATAAATCTATTGGAGTTAAATGGGTTTACAAGGAGAAGAAAAATTCCAAAGGAGAGGTGGAACGATACAAGGCGAGACTTGTTGTTAAAGGCTACAAGCAAAAGGCTGGAATTGATTATGATGAAGTGTTTGCCCCAGTGGCCCGTTTGGAGACTATAAGGCTGCTAATCTCTTTGGCAGCTCAACATAAATGGAAAATCTATCAAATGGATGTGAAATCAGCATTTCTAAATGGAGTGCTTGAAGAAGAGGTGTATATCGACCAACCTGAAGGCTATA
Organism: Scutellaria minor; assembly: GCA_954870855.1. NCBI lineage: Eukaryota > Viridiplantae > Streptophyta > Magnoliopsida > Lamiales > Lamiaceae > Scutellaria > Scutellaria minor. The sequence goes on from OX940729.1 coordinate 12,690,816, forward strand.
TAGTTCGTGGTCAAGAGAATAAAGTGTTGAAATTAAAGAAAGCACTTTATGGGCTAAAGCAAGCACCAAGGGCGTGGAATAGTCGCATTGATCAATATTTCTTGAAGAAGGGATTTCAAAAATGTCCACATGAGCATGCATTGTATGTGAAAAATGATAAAGGTGATATGTTGATTGTGTGCTTGTATGTTGATGACTTGATATTTACAGGGAACAATGTGAAATTGTTCGATGAATTCAAAAAGGAGATGACCAAGGAGTTCGAGATGACAGACATCGGGTTGATGTCTTACTATCTTGGCATTAAAGTGAAGCAACGAGATGATGGTATCTTCATCTCACAAGAAGGTTATGCAAAAGATGTGTTGAAAAAATTTAAAATGGAGAGTTGCAAGGAAATTAGCACTCCAATTGATATTGGAGAGAAATTGTCTAAGCACATTGAAGGAGATCCGGTTGATCCAACTTTATTCAAAAGTTTGGTTGGAAGTTTAAGATACTTAACATGCACAAGACCTGATATTCTGTTTGCAGTGGGACTTATTAGCCGTTACATGGAGAATCCAAATGAGTATCACTTCAAAGTAGCAAAGAGGATACTTCGCTATATCAAAGGAACGTCCAGTTTGGGTATGTTCTATCCAGCAAAAGGAGATATGAAGCTAGTTGGGTATAGTGACAGTGATTGGGCCGGAGATCCTGATGATCGAAAGAGTACAAGTGGCTTTGTATTCTATTTAGGTGAAGCAGCATTCACCTGGCAATCAAAGAAGCAACGGATAGTTACACTATCAACTTGTGAAGCTGAGTATGTTGCAGCGACATCAAGTGTTTGTCATGCGATATGGTTAAGGAGCTTATTGATGGAGCTCAAGTTTGAGCAAAAGGAGTCTACGGAGTTATTTGTTGATAATAAGTCAGCAATTGCACTTGCGATAAATCCAGTGTTTCATGATCGAAGCAAACACATTGATACTCGATACCATTTCATCCGAGAGAGCATTGCAAAGAAAGAAGTTCAAGTGAAATTTGTGAAGTCTGAAGATCAAATTGCTGATATCTTCACGAAGCCCCTCAAGAGAGAAGTATTCGAGAAGTTGAGGAGTAAACTCGGTATGCGAGAATCAAGCTTAAGGGGGCGTGTTGGAATTTAAGCTTAATTCGAATTGTGTTGACAGTTCGACCACCCTTCAATAGAATGGACATAACTTTCTGTAGGAGTGCCCAAATCAAGATCCGTTTGAAGTTTTGGAAACTAGACTTCTAGATCTTTCCAACCATATGTGGCTCTTCAGCTAACTCTCAGCCAAACGTTACAGATTAATTCCGGAAGATGGGTCATGTGAAGAGTCCTATGTAAATTGCTATAGTTATGAATTTGAGGAGTTACGAATTTTGCATTTACTTATATTTATGCATGTAGTTATGGGCTATAAATACCCATCATCGTTTGTAATGATATGCAAGAGAGCAAGAGAGCAAGCAAGCAAGCAAGTAGTGTTGATTGAGTGAGAAAATTATATTTGCAGAAGTGTCACTCCTCTCCTCTCCACTACTCCTCTCAGATTTTATTCCGCTGCGTGATTTATCTCTCTATATTATTCATTCGATCCAACAGAATCCCTATCCTGATAAATTTGTGGAGTGGAAAGATCACCTTGTTCATTATGTAAATAAATTATTCGAGGACGAGGACTCCAAGTTATGGCCACCTGTTTCTAGGTACGTTACGTTTATACGTATGTTTGTGAAATTTTCGTACATGTATTATAATCTTAATTTCTTAATTAGGGACCCAGTTTTGAGGTACGTCAAGTTTGCAAGACCTATAATGAGGAAGTTGCTTGAGGTATTACTGGATGGCATCAATGTGAAGAAAAAGAGGTCTCTTCTATGCAAACTGGATGCATGTTCAATCGTACTTTTGACTCTTGCGAGATTGAGGGTGGCTGGAAAACGGGCGAAAGCACCTAAGGTGACAGTGTTGGATGGTTTCCCCACTGCATGGCTGGATGAAAGTTAATACTGATGGACGAGCTGCTGGTTGTCCGGGAAGAATTCAGGCGGCTGGTGTATTAAGAAATAGTGGTGGTGTTTGTTGTGGTGCGTTTTCCTTTGATGGTGGCATCGGGTTTGCATTTGATGCAGAATTGTTAGCAGTTATCTTCGCTATTGAGGTTGCTTTTGTCAGAGGATGGAGAAGGCTCTGGATCGAGTTGGATTTGACATATGTGGTGTATCTTCTCTCGACAAAATTTGTCAACTTGGTGCCGTGGTATTATCGCAACAGGTGGAAGGGAGTTCTAAACCTTATTTCCAACATGGAGCTCGAGTGTCTCATATCTATCGTGAAGGCAATAGAGCGGCCGATATTCTTTCCAAAAGGAGTGATCGATTCTGCTGGTGGCAGTCACCCCCCCTTAGATATAGATTATGTTGTCTCTGTAGAGAATATTGGAAGACAAAAGTATTTTTTTTCATTCACAACTTGTGTTTATATAAATGTTTACATTCTTGGAGAGCAGTCCTCAACAATTTACAAAATAATAAAAGAATAACAAAAAATACAATTCTAGAACTTTCAACTAGCCGGGCTCGGGAGTGGCTGACTTGGACGCATCGTGCATGGGCTTGGGCCGTGTGTCTTCATCAGTGGACGTTTCTCTAACAGGCCCCCGTAAGATGGAGGATCCATTAGAGACGCCAATCTTGGACTGGAGAACGTTGTACTTGGTAACAGGCAGGGATTTGGTTAAGACATCGGTAAGTTGATCATGTGTAGAGATATAGGAGACACGAAACGAACCATTGAAAACATGTTGACGAATGATCGCGCGTCGTAACGCGATAAAATTATTAATTTCTTTCCTAACCTAACCGACTAGTAGCTAGGGCAAGTAAGAGTCGATCCCACGAGGAGTGGTGATTAACTATGCCACCTATATTCAATTCAATCAAATAACAAAATTATAGGGGAGGGGGGTTTTTGAGATTGATTAACTATCACTAAATAAAATAAACCTAGAAAACAAATTAAACAAAAATTCAATGTATACAAATATTCCAGTTAACAGTTCAATTATCCGATATCAATTATTCCTTAATTATCATGGAATTATCACCCCTAGTCTAACAACAAGCTCTGTTAAACTGAATCGTCTCTTAAGATTAGTTAAATTAGGATTCGCTCACTAATTAACCTTATTTAATTGAATAACCTAGAATAAGCTTTCTAGATTTAATTCATTAAATGCATTAATCATCAAGACCATAGGATGAACTAGACTCCAAATACACAAGCTCGATTCGATAATCTAGGATCATGCTACCCTAGAGATGCACGACCTCTAGTTTACCACTTATGAAAATTAAACCACAACAATTAGGATTCATGATTTAAGATTCTAGCAATCAATTATCAAACACTTAAACTAGGTGATCAGGTTAAATCAAGCATCAATAATCGAAAACATTATTCACAGATAACATAATCAATTCCAATCAAACATCAAGAAGGGAATACAGGATTAATTAGAAAAAAAATAGATATACGGGTTCAAACATCCCTGCTAACTGGAATTAAGAAATTAGCCTAGCATCTTCCTAATTGAATCCACAATAGTTGTTGAGAAATCCATCATCAAATTAATCTCTAAAATAAAGAACTATGAATTAATCCTAGCTCTCTCTCTAATCTCTCTCTCTAATCTCTACGTGAACCATCCTCTTGCTTGGGTAGAAAGTTAAAATATAAATAGGGTGTCTTGGTTGGGGGCGTGACACCTTGCCCTCAACAGTAGAATGGGCCCTTTTTTTATTCTTCAACTCAAGCCCAACTGAACACTTCAACTCAAATCATTTCTTCAACTTTACTTTGGCATCTTGAATCAAGAATGAACCAATTAACTCCACGTCTCGTTGCACTCGTCTTTCTTGACTCAAAAATTCTCCAATTCTCCTAAAATAATAAAAAAAATAATTTATGAAGTATTTGAAGACACAAATCACACATTTGTAGGAAAATAGTGTACCCAATCAAATAAACGATCATAAAATCTCACATTAATCAACACAAAATTGCACATATTTTCCTCGTATCAAATTCTCCCACACTTAAACTATTGCTTGTCCTCAAGCAACAAAAGAATTAAAGCATATAGGGAAACAAAATAAAAGATCATCGCTTGCTCAAATCCTCATCAACACTCATGGGAACTCGAATCCATGTCGGGAATAAGACACGAAAACATGTTGGACTAAATGTACTATCTCGAGAAATCACAAGTCTCGGTAGGGCATCAGAAATCAAATTTTCATAGATAGATCATCAATTCACTCTACCACCTACATCAATCAATACACTCCAACTTCTTTTACGATATCCTTCATCTAGATCAAAATTCATTAAGACTTCACACATCATGATTAACCCCCTTTCTTCTCTCCATATATTATTTTTTTCTTCTCATTTTTTTTTTCGTTTTTTTGTTTTCTTCTTTTTTTCCCTTTTTTTTTTGTTTTTTTTAATATAGACGATAATGACTCTTTTTGTCTTTATTTTTTTTGGATGGGATTGGCAGCTCCACACCACTCTTAAGTTAGTCCATATTACGAATTTTATTCGAATTTGACTTTTCACACGGGACCCCTAAGAGTAAGCCGCTGATTCCACACCTCATCATCTTTTCACTTCTCAATTTTTTCAACTCAACACATTTATCTCCGACCACATCAATTTTTTTCCAACCGAGGGGGTTTCATCAGAATGATCAATCTTTCAAAATTTCCAATCAAAACTATTTCCATCAAGAAATTAAAAAAGCACATCTCAAGACACAAGTAGGCAAAACAAATCAACTCAAAGTCATAGATTAATTCTCAAACCAATACTATCCTTCCTAACAACAATTTCTCGAGACCACATTTAGCAATTTTAACCAACAAAAATCAATGCTCACCAACAAATTCCCAACACATCATCGAATTCTCAAACAACGAAAATAAACAACACTCGAATCATCATTGCAAGCTCTCCTACTCAACACCTTTTTTTCTGTTATATATATATATATATATATATATATGCAAATGCAAGCAGAAATTAAACGTGCTAAAGCAAGTAAACATGGAATTTAACTAAGGGAAAAAAAACTACATGCAACTACATGAACCTAAATGCAACTACATGCAAGATATGTGATATATTCCACACTTTATCAATTATTCAACATTTTCCATCTCCCCACACTTGAAATCTTGCTTGCCCTCAAGCAACTCATCATCAACACAACAAAAGTATAGACAAGACAAAATTCATATATGCAAGGAAATTGGAGCAATAATAAAAAGTGTACAAAATGGAAATTAGCTGATCACCAAGGAGGTTTTGGAATTTGTTTCAAAGAAAACATATCACAAACTACCATGCCCAACCCTCCATTGAGCTTTATCCAATTTATCGCTTTGAGCTTTAAACCTTTGATGCGAAGTGTTTCATCTCTCAAGTTTTTGGTTAGCACCATTTCCAAATTGTCCCTGCAATTCATCTCAAAAACTTCTTGGACAAGAGGGTCAATCACATTTAAAGTAAAAATAGAGTTCTCTTCATCAGAATATTTCATGGCGTCAAAAATATTGAATTTACTAACTTGACCATCGAATTCCATTGTGAGGGTTCCCTTACTAACATCTATTTTTGTTTGAGAGGTGTTCAAGAACGGCCTCCCTAACAAAATAGGTGGTGAAATTGATGGGTTGCCATTCATATCCAAAACATAAAAGTCCGCAGGAAAAATGAGTCCATTAACCTCAACAAGAACGTCCTCAATTAACCCATTAGGATATGTAATGCTATGATAAGCCAATTGAATGATAACACGTGTATCTTTCAACAACCCTAGATCTAAAGATGCATAGATAGAACGTGACATAACATTAATTGAAGCTCCTAGATCTAGCATAGCACGCTCGATTCTAACATTTCCAATGCGGTATGGGATGACAAACGTACCTGGATCCTTTCACTTTTGAGGAAGCTTCCTTTAGAAAATTACAGACACGTTTTCTCCCATCAGAACTTTCTCATCACCCTTGAGTTTTTGCTTGTTTGTGCATGAGTCTTTGAGGAATTTTGCATATCTTGGAACTTATTTGATCGCATCAAAGGAATATTGATCTCAACTTTGTGAAAAACATCTAGTAGTTGTTTCTCTTTATCCTCCTTCGCTGCTCTTGTCAACCTGGAAGGAAAAAGAACCATATTAGCATGGATTTGAGGGAAAAAATTGGAGTTTACCTGTGTAGATTTTGAAGTTTTCACACTGGATGATGGTTTAACACTAGGTGATCTAGTGTCGACCTGTTCAGTAGGTTTTTCTTTCTCATCATTTTCTTGATTTTTCTCAGGCTTTTTGGGTTCTTCCAACTGCTTTCCACTCCTCAAGGTTATTGCACTAACATTCCTCAGATTTATCTCTGGTTGAGATGGTAATTTTCCTCCATTCTGGGCTTCCAATCGACTCACGGTTGTCGCCAATTGGCTCATTTGCATCTCGAGATGTCTAATACTTGATTGGGTATCCTTTTGGAATTGAGTAGTGTCCTTTTGAAGTTGCATTGTATTGGAAGCTAATGTCTTCATCATATCCTCTAATGATGTGTTGGAGTTTTGTCCGGATGATTGCCCTTGATAATTAGAATTTCCTCTTTGGTAATTGCAGTTCCTTAAAAGCTATGGAGGCTTGTTATTCTCTCCATTGTAATTACCTTGCTGATTTCCCCACCTTAAATTTGGATGATCCCTCCAACCCGAATTGTACGTGTTGGAGTAAGGGTCATACTTCATTCCTTGGTAGTTTCCACTTCCCACTGCATTAGCATGAGCCTTGATTTCATCAAGCAAATCTCGACACAAATCAGTGGTATGGTTAGTTGTATTGCAAAGACGACATGGCTTCACCTGGGGAACACTTGCAGCAACTTGACGAACCAAAAAAGTTAATTCGGTTAGTCTATCCTTAAAAATAGACTCACTTACGTCTTTCACGGTTCATATTGAAGAATCCTGAGTGCCAAATTGTTGTGAATTAGCAACCATATCCGAGATGAGAGCCCTTCTTGCTGAAGGTGTCTTATTCATTAACGCCCCTTCATTTGCTGCATCAATTATGTTTCGGTCCATCGAGGATAGCCCCTCATAGAAATATTGAATAAGGAGTTGTTTAGAGATTTGATGATGCGGGCAACTTGCTTCCAATTTTTTAAAACGCTCCCAATATTCATGCAATGTCTCCCCATGCATTTGTCGAGCTCCACATATTTCTCGCCGAATGTTTACCGCTCGAGATGTAGGGAAATATTTCTCCAAGATAAGTCGTTCCATTTCATTCCATGTTTTGATGGAACCTGAGGGAAGGTAATACAACCAATCTTGTGTCGAATCCTTTAGAGAGAAAGAAAATGCCCGGAGTCTGATTTATTCCTCCATTACAGCCTTTGGTTTCATACTCGAACATACACTATGGAACTTCTTCAGATGCTTATGATGATCCTCACCTGCATGTCCATAAAAAGAAGAAAGTAAGTGAATTAATCCAGATTTAATCTCAAAATTAGTATCTTTATTGAGATCAGGAAAGGTGATGCAAAAAGGTTGTTGAGTAAGTGCAGGATTCGTAGCTCCCTCAATGTTCGTTCTTCTGCCATTGATTCTTCCCCATGATCAAATTCACTAAAGTCAGATTCTGAAGAATGAAGTGAAAATTCCAAGGCTCTTTTAGCTTGCCCCTCAAGACTCGATCTCTTCAGGTTATCTCAAGATAAAATTCCAAATCCTTTGTACCTTGAGATCAAGTATGCATCCACAAACTAAAATCATGAAATTCTTATGAGAAAATTCCAATTTCAATAAGAAAAATTCCAGAAAATTTTTCACTGAAACAGTCTGCAGAAGTTGACACTGGAAAACCCAAGTCACACTGGGAATGCCAGTGTGAAAAATAGAGCAAAATAGAACAGATTAGCAGACGAGATAGATCAGAGAACCAAGCAAAATAGGGTTGAAACAGAGCAGAAAAGATGCAAAAACAGAACAACAAAGTTTTTTTTCCTTTCGAATTTTTTTTAATAAAAAAACAAGAAAAGAAACAAGACGACACAATAAATTCAAACCACTCCCTGACAACGACGCTAAAATTTGACCGCGCATCGTAATGCGATAAATTATTAATTTCTTTCCTAACCTAACTAACTAGTAGCTAGGGCAAGTAAGGGTCGATCCCACGAGGAGTGATGATTAACTATGCCACCTATATTCAATTCAATCAAATAACAAAATTAGGGTGGGAGTTTTGAGATTGATTAACTATCACTAAATAAAATAAACCTAGAAAACAAATTAAATAAAGATTCAATGTATGCAAATATTCCAGTTAACAGTTCAATTATCCCCCGATATCAATTATTCCCTAATCAATATATTACCTATCTCTCAGATTATCATGGAATTATCACCCCTAGTCTAACAACAAGCTTTATTAAACCAAATCGTCTCTTAAGATTAGTTAAATTAGGATTCGCTTACTAATTAACCCTATTTAATTGAATAACCCAAAATGAGCTATCTAGATTTAATTCATTAAATGCATTAATCACCAAGACGATAGGATGAACTAGACTTCGAATACACAAGCTTGATTCAATAATCTAGGATTATGCCACCCTAGAGATGCACGACCTCTAGTTTACCACTTATAAAAATTAAACCACAACAATTAGGATTCATGATTTAAGATTCTAGCAATCAATTATCAAACACTTAACCTAGGTGATCAGGCTAAATCAAGCATCAATAATCGAAAACATTATACACAGATAACATAATCAATTCCAATCAAACATCAAGAAGGGAATACATGATTAATTAGAAAATAAATAGATATAAGGGTTCAAACATCCCTGCTAACCGGAATTAAGAAATTAGCCGAGCATCTTCTGAATTGAATCTACAATAGTTGTTGAGAAATCCATCATCAAATTAATCTGTAAAATAATGAACTATGAATTAATCCTAACTCTCTCTCTAATCTCTCTCTCTCTCTAATCTCTACGTGAACCATCGTCTTGCTTGGGCAGAAAGTTAAAATATAAATAGGGTGTCTTGGGCCCTCAACAGTAGAATGGGCCCTTTTTTTATTCTTCAACTCAAGCCCAATTGACCATTTTGACATTTGATTAAATGGGCTCAGGCCCACTCAAATCATTTCTTCAACTTTACTTTGGCCTCTTGAATCAAGAATGGCCCAATTAACTCCACACCTCGTTGCACTTGTCTTTCTTAACTAAAAAATTCTCCAATTCTCCTAAAATAATCAAGAAAATAATTTATGAAGTATTTGGAGACACAAATCACACATATGTAGGAAAATAGTGCATCTAATCAAATAAACGATCATAAAATCTCATATTAATCACCACAAAATTGCTCATATTTTCCTCGTATCAACGGACAAAATGGTAATCGATGGTGATATGTTTCATACGAGAGTGAAAGATGTGATTTGTGGAGAGATTTGTGGCAGACAAGTTATCACAATAAAGAGTGGGAACAAAGGGTAGTGGAATGCCGAACTCAGACAAAAGATTAGTAAGCCAAATAATTTCATTGGCACAGGAAGCTAAGACGCGATACTCAACCTCAGTGGAGGAACGAGCAATGGAGCGTTGTTTTTTACCGATGGGACAGGAGCCAAGAAAGACAACATATGCAGAGGTGGATGAACGATCGTCTTGGTTTCCAGCCCAGTCAGAATCAGAAAAAGTAGTAAGAGAAAGAGAGGAGGAGCGATGAAGAAGAAGACCATGATGAATTGTTGATTTGAGATAGCGAAGGACGCGTTTGATGACGGAGAGATGAGTTTCGGAAGGATAATGTATGAATTGAGAGAGTTTGTTAATAATAAACGAGATGCCGTGATGAGTGAGAGAGAGAGAGATAATATAGAGTGCCAACAATTTGATGATACTCGGTGGTGTCAGTGTTGGGGGAGTTATCAGCGAGAGATTAGGAGACAGAGGAGGACAAGGGCGTCGGAACATCTTTGGTACCAAGCATATTGGTCCGATCAAGGAGGGAGATCATAGATATATTTGTGCTAATTAAAAAGATGAACTCGGGGGTACGGACGACCTCGACACCAAGAAAATAATTGAGAGGACCGAGATGTTTCACGAAGAACTTCTTAGCGAGGGAGTTAATGAAAGAGTTAAGATGAGAAGGACTACTGCCGGTGACCAGAAAATCATCAACGTAGATAAGAAAATACATAGTGATTGTGTCACGACGAAAAAGAAAAAATGAGATATCGAAGAGAGAGTTGGTAAAGCCAATAGAGAGTAGAAAAGCCTTAAGTTCATTATACCAAAAGCGTGGTGCCTGCTTGAGACCGTAGAGGGCTTTACGAAGACGACACACATGATTAGGGAACTGGGGATCTCGAAAGCCGGGAGGTTGGGACATGTAGACGATTTCGGTGAGAGTACCATGAAGAAAGGCATTATTGAATCAAGTTGATGGATTGGCCAGGAATGATGAAGGGCAAGAGAGAGAAAGATACGGATCGTGGAGGGTTTTACAACGAGACTGAAGGTCTTATGAAAGTCAATGCCAGGGCATTGGTGAAAGCCCTTAGCAGCGAGACGAGCTTTGTAGCGAGAGATGAAGCCATTAGTGTTGCGTTTGATGTGAAATACCCACTTACACCTGATAAGATTGGCGGACAGAAAAGGAGAGACAAGATCCCACTTGCGATTATGAAGGAGCGCATTTAGCTCATCGATCATAGTAGCGCGCCATTCCATGGATTTAAGCGCTTGAGAGACGCATGATAGTTGGATGGAAGGGGCAAAGGATGTCGTGTAGAAAGATGTGATCATGTGATAGACGTTTAGGACAAAAGATGTTGTTTTTTGACCGAGTTAACATAGGCTGAGAGTTGGCCTGGGTGTGAGAAGGTACGTCGAAGGGTATGGTCGTGCTAACTGGAGGTTGGGATGCAGGCAGTTGGGACAACAGAACCATTGAGAAAGTGGAATCAGCGGGGTGGTGGGCAGTTAGTGTGGCGACAGTAGGCAGCCGAGAGACAACTTGACTACGATAGCAATGATAAACCTGTGAGAACGAGTCGGTGATGGGTTCACGAGGAGGTGGAAGCGGATGTCAAGGATCAACGGGAGGGTCGAGGATAGATTGCTCCAAACGGGAGCTGGATGTGGGATCGAGTGGGAAAGGAATGGAGACAGTGAGCGACGAGGGTGATGGGGAAGAAGAAGAAAACAGGAACACATGCTCAATAAAGCGAACATGACGAGATGTAAAAACCATCACTACAAGAATTTTGGGATTTAACAACGGTTTTTACCCGTTGTTAAATCTAGTTTTTTAGCGTTGTCGTATCCAGCGTTGCAAAAAAAAATTCACTATTTAACAACGGTTTAAAAGCGTTGTCTTCTCTAGATATGACAACGCTTTTAAACCGTTGCACAAAAGTGTTGTCTTTTTTAAATTAACTATTAAATAGGACGCTGACATCATCAAAGCACTAACACATCAGCATGCCACGTCATCATACAGGGCTGACATCAGTGATGATATCATTATAACCAATAGTGCGTGTTGTTTGGGAATCGAACCCGGGTGCCAAAGTGATCCTCAAACCACTAGACCACTAGTGCATTATGTAATAATATTCTACTTGCATTTCTTTTCTTTCAATTTTTGATATTTTTCAATTTTCTATTATCATATATATTTTGTTAATTTTTATTATTTATATTTTTAATATATTTTAAAAGGTTAACAAAATATATATATATATATGGAAGATTAATGACTAAGTAACATAAGATAATATATGATAACATCATAAAATAATTATGTAGCGCCCCGGACAAAAAAAAGAAGCATAATTAATTAATTAAATATTTAAACCTAAGATTTGATAATTATGTGCGTATGTTTTAACTATTTAATTTATTGCGTGCGTTTCAGATACGTGTTTAATGCACGATATAGACCGATATTTTTTCCTAGATGTGGAACATAGGATATTTTTATATCATTAGATGCGTATCAAGAAAACGAGAAGATAGAAATGAGTTAGGGGTCAATCGGAGACCTGTAGCTTGAACGGCGACAAAAAGGGCAAAACCCGAGGATCTGGAAAACCGGAAGATATTTAACGATGAATAGTAAAATGGAGATATTTACGTGAATAGTAATGAAGAATTGTCAACCGATGAATAGTAACAGAGATATTTTTCGGTGAATAGTGTTTTCGGAAAATCTATAAATAGGGGTGGTTTCAATTCGAAAATCATCGTTATTTCGAACGAGCCGAAAGCGACGAAAACACATAAGTCCTTCCTCATCTTTTTCTTCTCGTCTTTTTGTTTCCGGCGCGCCGTCGGCGGCCGGTGGCCGGAAAAATCCAACGTTGTCGGATTTGGCCGATTTTCTTACACGACGTTCGTCTCGACGAGATGAATCTAGGATAGGTCTCGAAATTTAAATCTGATTTCTCGTTCGCCGGAAAACAGCAAAACACCGTCTCCAAAACCTAAACCCTAACCCTCACCACATTTTCTCTCTCTTCCTGTTTTCTCTCTCCTTCTCATCGGAGAAGCTGGCCAGAGGTTCGCCGGTGGTGTGGTGGTGATGTCGGGGTGGTGGCGCCGCCGTGGGTGGCGCCGCCGGGCCGGAACAGTATCTATATATGTATGTTTTGTGCATGTGTGTGTGAGTGACGGGGTGGTGGTGTGTGTTGCTTGTGCTTGCTGTTGTGGGCGGCGCCGGGTGGCGCCGCCGTGTGTGATCGGTGGGCCGGCGATGGGAGGTCGCCGGTGAGGGCTCAGGGGTAGTGGCCGGCGGCAGGTGGCCGCCGGCTAAGGATGATCAGTGTGTGTGTGTGTGTTTATATGTGCGTGTGTGTATATCTCTTAGTATGTATGTGTGGACGGCCTTGGGGTGGTGGCCGGCGATTGGGGGGTCGCCGGCCAGTGTGTCCGGTGACTAGTGGTAGTGGCTGGCGGCAAGTGGCCGCCGGCCAAGGCTGGATGTGGGAGTGCATGTGTTCTTGAGCGTGTGTGTGTATATGAACGTGAGTGTATATATATATATCAGTATATGAGTGTGTTCATGGTAGGGAAAGGTTGCCGGTGATGGGGGGTCGCCGGCCGGGGGTCAGGGGGTGGTCGCCGGCGACTGGAAGTCGCCGGCCGGAGTTCGGAGATGGGGTTGGGTTTTGGAAAAAAATGTGGTATCGAAGGTTTTTGCGGTGAGGATTTGGGTATTATCCACCGCCGGAATCCGGCAAGGGATGGCCAAAGGTGGTAGCCGGCGGTGCGAGGTATCCGGCGAGCTAGGTGGCGGCGGCGGAGGGCGATGCCATCACGCCGGGTGGCGCCAGGATGGAGGCTGGTCGAGCAGGCCGGTGTCGGGTGGCCTGGGTGCGACGCCGCGCGCGCTGGGTAGGTACCCACCGAGAATTCTCGGCCACCCGCCGAGAGAAGTTACCCGTGGTCGAGTTTCTCGACCACCTGCCGAGCCAGGTCACGTTGCTGCCCAGAAATCTCGGCAGTTGCCGAGAAAATCCGCCGGGCCGCCGGGTTTTTCACCCGGCACCAGGTCCGCGCGTGCTGACGCGCATGCAATGACGTGTTTTCGATCCAAACCTCGTTTTTTCCGCCGTTCATCGTTTTTGAGTCGTCATCGACGAGACATCGTTGACCGAGGGTCGTGGGCCCGATCAAAGTCAACCCTTTGACCAAAATTACCAAAATACCCCTGAACCTAAAATGCTCCGTTTGAGCTCATTTTAACTCCGATCGAGCTCATTCTTTTTCCGTCGTGACCCAAATTTCATTTCCTATCATCTCAGCCCTTTGGATTGAACTTTCAGCCTTGTCTCCTAAATTCCAATCTTTAGATCGCTCGATCCGTCGCGTCTTTAACGACCGTTTTTCCGCCGAGAACTTTTACAGCTTTAATTATACTTTATTAAGGATCTAAGAACACCGTAACTTGTGCAGGCTATTCATTTAATTAAGCTTGAGTATTAGTTGGATTGAGCTTGAGTACTTGTTGGATTGAGCTTGTGTTATCAGATCCTTAGACATTACAACTCACGTGGTAACCACCGAACAAGGTAGGGGTAATTTCTATCTCTGAATTTGTTTATTGTTTTCCCTATTAAATACATGACTGAGGAATACTAAGTGCTGTGATTATAATTGTTCGTCCCCAGCTATTTTCTACTACTCTTTTGAGGTTTGGTGGTCCTCTTGAAATACACCAATGGTAGTGAGACCGTTATATAGGATAAGATGGGAGAATCCTGCACCTGTTCGTCCCTTGCCATTTCTAATATCTGCTTTGCTTTTATGTGTTGTGGCAACGTGACTGTAGATTATCTTCGGTATTTATTTCTGTTGAGTCACAAGAGGTGGATTTTATCCCCACGAGTGTATTCCACGCACTCACCCCTTAATCTGTACTCACACTACAGGCAATGATGAACAAGAGGAACCCTAGATGGAGAGAGAGATGGTGATATCTTTAGTATTCGCATGATTAGACGATGTAACACAAACTTTATCAAACCATGATTTATGTACTTTGGGTTATGTAATATTTTGATACATATAAGGATGTGAGATCCTGAAGAATGATTCCTCTGTGTATGATGTTTTATATCGGTAGTGAGACCGATTGTTATCGGCAGAGGCCGATTGTTGATTAGTGAGAGATTCACTTCGTCCCTTACCCCTTTCTTCTATTGTCCCTTACTCATTCTTTCTGATTGTGATAAGTGTCTCTGGCTTTTTCCATCTTCACGCCCATGTGAAAACTCTGATAAAATGTGAAAAGATTTTGGGGCGTGACAAATTACACTTTTCAAATTTATTTTAATTAAAAAACAATTAATATTATTACATATTTTTTGTTAATTTTTATTATTTGTATTTTTAATATATTTTAAAAGGTTAACAATATATATATATATATATAATTGAAAGATTAATGACTAATTAACATAAGATAATATAAGACAACACCACAAAATAATGAAACTTTTCAAATTTAATTTAATTAAAAAATAATTAATATCATCACATATTTTTTCTTAATTTTTATTATTTGTATTTTTAATATATTTTAAAAGGTTAACAATATATATATATATATATAATTGGAAGATTAATGACTAATTAACATATATATATATATATAATTGGAAGGTTAACAATATATATATATATATAATTGAAAGATTAATGACTAATTAACATAAGATAATATAAGATATATAACTTCATAAAATAATTAAACTTTTCAAATTTAATTTAATTAAAAAACAATTAATATTATTACATATTTTTTGTTAATTTTTATTATTTGTATTTTTAATAGATTTTAAAAGGTTAACAATATATATATATAATTGGTATGATTTATATATATCTTTTTTTTTTTTGCTTTATAAAATAATTGTTTAAAATAATTTATGTTTTTGTATTAATTTTAAAACCAAACTCATTTTATCTTTATTTTTATTTTAGAAAAACATTCATAATTTATGAATTATGAATTATAAAACATAATTTTCGAATTATGTTTTAAAATAATATATAAATTTTGTATAATTATATAAAAGGGTGAGAGTAATATTTTAGTTGTAGTTTCTTAATTAATTCAAAATAGTATTTTATAAAAATACTATTTTTTTAAATTATGAGTTTGTTCATATAAGATAATATTAATGCAAATAATATAAGATAACATTATAAATTAATTAATTTTTTTAAATTTAATTTAATTAAAAAATAATTAATTTATAATTAACACAACATATAAAAAAAGTGTTGCACAATGGGTTGTCTATTGGCAAAAGTACTATGAAAGTTCAACGCATAAAAGCGTTGCATAAAAGAGTTGTCTTTTTAAAAAAAATCTGCTATAAGACAACCCTTTGAAAAAAGCATTGCACAAAAGCGTTGTCTTTTTAAAAAAAAACGCCATTTAACAACCCTATGAAAAAAATGTTGTCTTTTCCAAAAAAAACGTTGTCTTTGGTCGAATTTTTTGAACAAAGACAACACTTTTCGAAAAAAGGGTTGTTAATTCAAAAAGACAACACAAATTCATAAAAAGGGTTGTCTTTGAGGGGTTGTTAAAGGCCATTTTTCTTGTAGTGCATGTTGGAAGCAGCGTCAAGACAAGTGTAGGTGTGGTGAGTGGTATCATAGCCAAGAAACACGCAAGGGTGCGAGCGGGGTTCAACTTAGACGACAAGTAAGATCGAAGCCATGGATAACAAAGACAACCGAATTAACGAAGGGAAGAGTAAGAGGGCTGATGGCCATGAAGAACAAAGAATGGAGATTGATGATTGAGACTAATGATGGGAAGATGATTGATGAGAAAATAGCCGTTTGAAAAGTAAATGGCCAATAGGAATGGGGCGTGCTAGATTCATGAAAAAGAGTAAGGGCGGTCTCCACGATGTGGCGGTGACGACGTTCGGCAAATCCATTGTGTTCTAGCGTATATGGTGGTGACATTTTATGAGTGATGCCACAAGAGGAGAGAAAAATTTTAAGAGCGATAAATTCGTCACCACCATCTGTATATAATGTTTTTAGTTTGTGATCAAAGAATTTTTCAACTTGATTGAGAAAAAGAGGGAAAATAGAAGAGACATCCGATTTCAAACGCATAGGAAAACGTCAAATATACTTAGAGAAATGATCAACGAACAAAACGTAATAACAAAAACCTGTTGTAGAAGTAATAGGACTAGGGCCCTAAACATCAGAAAAAATAATTTCTAAGGTAGCTCGACTCGATAAACTAGAAGATGCGAACAGGAGCTTGTGGCTTTTATTACAAAAGCAAGAACTACAATAAAAACTAGACGATAATTAAGAACTAGCATTAAGGAAAAATGAGGAGAGGTACCGATTTGTAACTTCCAGCCATGGATGGCTGAGACGACGGTGCCAAAGTGAGGGAGAGATGCATGTGTTGGGACATTTCTGTTTAGGTTTTGATGAGACAATGTAACTTTGGATAGAAAGTTAGAGTACCCATTTTCCACGTTTTATATGTGGTTTCTAGGTTGATAGGTTTATCTTCCTAAGTTGTGATTTATTTTGATTAGTAAATCAGAAAGATAGAGAATATTGATAGTAGCAGGATTCTGAAGATGGAGGTTTCTCATAGACTGATTTCCAGCTAGGAAAGTTAGGAAGTTAAAGAAAGTACCAGGATCAAGAAGCTAGATCTGTAAGCAGCAAACAGATAGCAGGAAGGAAAACTGGAAGTTGACCGCAGGATTCTGGAACAGGAAGCTGTTCAGAATCAGGACGCAGGATTCTGGAGCAGGAAGCTAACTCAGAATCTAGTAGCAGGTTTCGAGAGCAGAAAACTATTCTGAAACAGAAAGCTGGCGCAAAACAGAAAGCATCTATTGCCTTAGCGGTAAGCTTTCTATTTGCCTATCTTATTTATTACAGTACGAGGTATATCCTGGTTAGGGTACGAGGAATGGTTCCTGTCCCAAGTTACCAGTAGATAGAAGTTAGTACTTGTCCAAGTTTTCTATGCTCAGGAACTCCTTCCAACCAATAGAAGCTTGAACAAAACCTTTGGATAAGGGTAAGAAACCCTTACTGCAGAATGAAGAGAATAAGACTACACAAAAGAACATGAAGCAACATAATCAGTATGCTGCTAATAGAAGAAGAATGCAACAATCTTCTAGGAAACTACAAGAACCTCACCCCTTATATACCAAGGAATATATAGCTGAACTTCAAAGAGTTCCGATTCAGGAAAGATATAAGGAAGTACCTTCCTCTAACATGAAGCATAGGAAGACCAAAACCTAGAGATATCCAGTACACACACTGCACAAACAGTATCCTATCCAGGATACTTACAGTAAGAGAACCACTCGAGCTTAAGGTAAACCAATTATCATTAAGCAGGTGTGGGTCCCTAAAAAGACTAATTCTCTAGGACCCTACTTGTAAGGGTACCTAAATCTACCTGATTTTCTTGTAGGATCAGTTGCCAGAAAACAACAGTAATGTATGGTACATAGACAGTGGCTGCTCCAGACATATGACTGGCAACAAAGCTGAACTAAGAGACTTACAACCATGAAAATGACCTAAGGTTGTCTTCGGAGATGATTCCAAAGGAAGCACCAAGGGTACAAGAAGCTTAGTCAGAGGAAATGCAAGAACCAGTGATGTTTCATATGTTAAAGGACTAAAATTTAACCTCCTGAGTATCAGTCAATTCTGTGACAAAGGAAATCTAGTGGAGTTCAACCTAGACAAATGCTCTGTGAAGGACAACATCACTAAAAAGGTGAAACTCACTGGAACCAGGAGAGACAACATCTACATA
Source organism: Scutellaria minor (assembly GCA_954870855.1). Classification (NCBI taxonomy): domain Eukaryota; kingdom Viridiplantae; phylum Streptophyta; class Magnoliopsida; order Lamiales; family Lamiaceae; genus Scutellaria; species Scutellaria minor. Next base: position 12,709,288 of record OX940729.1, read on the forward strand.
GCTGATTGGAGTTCAACAGTAAAACCAACATGTTTCATTACAAAAAGCACTCCAGAGTTGAGTTGATTGTGACACAAGAGGATGAACCACCTGAATTTCAAGACAATCAACAAGCTAGCTAGGAAGAACCTGGTTAAAGGACTGTCAGATGTTGCTTACAAGAAGGAAAATGTTTGTGGAGCCTGTCAGAAAGGAAAACAAGTGATAAGCTTATTCAAGAACAAAACTCAAAGTTCATCTCACAGGATTCTGGACCTTCTACACATGGACCTATTTAGACCAATTGAACTTGTTAGTATGAGTGGGAAGAAGTATTCCTTGGTAATAATAGATGATTACTCTAGATTTACTTGGACCATCTTTCTGGCCAAGAAATTAGAAACTTAAAACAGGTTAAAAGAATTCATGAAGAGAGTACAAAATGAGAAGAGCCTAAGCAGAAATGGTGTTGCAGAAAGAATGAACATGACTCTAAAGGAAGCTGCAAGGACCATGATTGTTGATGCTGGGATACCTAAGAGGTTTTGGGCTGAAGCAACCAACACAGCCTGCTACACTCAGAATAGATGTCTGATCAACAAGGATCATGACAAGACTTCTTATGAGGTTTGGAATAGTATAACTCCTAATATTTCACACTAATATACTTTTGGAAGCAGGTGTTACATTCTGAACAATGGGAATGAGCATCTGAAGACCTTTGATGAAAAATCAGATGAAGGGTGTTGGTCCCAAACGTCCCAAGTGGTCAGAGGTTCAGAGGGGGGTGAATGAACCTCTATCGATTTTGTAAACTTTTGAAAACTTTCTGTAAGACAGGTTCCTGACTCAGAGGAAAAGGAGCAACCTGACTCAGATTAGCAACCTGGCAGAATGCTTGATCAGGTTCCTGATCTGTTTATACAATACGCAGCGGAAAACTTGATAGAGTTAACTGTTTTCTTTTACAATAAAGCTTTTTATGTCAAACCTTTTATGCACGATGCTTATGATATAAATTGCAAGATATATATGATAAGGTAACTGCAATGCAGTAAGTAAATCAAAGCATATAAGCACACACGATATATAGTGGTTCGAAGGTGGTGTAAGTCTTCTACGTCCACTCTACCCCTTCACACAAGGAGGATATTTGTTAGGTCAGTTCGAATTACAAGCCTCGCTTTACAAACTTCTTCCTAACAAACTACATCTACTAGAATCCCAGACTCTAGTTCGAGGCCACAATCCATAAAGGGTTCACAATCCCATAAAGGGCAAGTAGCCTATTTCTAGACTACACACTTAGCAAGGATCTAATCCTCTCAACTAAGTTACACCATAAATAACCTAGCGCACACAACACAGTGGTTAAGAAATAAAAAGGGTTCTTCAACTGGTGTGGAACAGTCTTGATCTTTGAAGGCTTCAATGTTATGGTAGACTGCTCCTGGAAGGTTGAGTGGCTGAACATGGATAAGCTTGAGAAGCTTTAGAATATATCTGATTTTCCTCTCGACTCTGTTCAGCAATGTTTTCAATCAACCACACCTTCTATTTATAGATCTTTGGAAAATGCCCGTTGAAGAGAGACATTGTTCCTATTTCAGTTCAAATTTGATCTTCCATATCTTTGCATTTAATGCGATTGACAACTTGAGAATATAGGGCATGTCCTATTTTTCTCCGCATTAATGGCGCCACTCCCTGGTTGCAGACCTTTTACAGAGCCGCGGGTCCAGGTGGCATCTTCTCATTGGCTTGGTTCAAACTTCTGTCTAATGAGTCTTTGTCAGTAACCTTCCTCATACTGCATTCAATATACACTCCTTGTATAGTGATAAATGCGCTGAATGGAAATTATCAGCTTGCTGCTTTCTACTTCAATGTTTGTATTTCCTAGATGTCAGCTTTCTGATGTGAATTAGCTTTCTGTTGTGACTCAGCTTTCTGTCATGGCATCTAATCTTCAACATCCTAACATGAGTAGCTTCCTCCATTTTGACAGTTGTTTAGCCTTCTTCGTGACTTCCTGATCTTCAGATTGTTTGATTCTTCTTTGAACACGAGTGTTCTTTGAAAATTTTTTTCAAACATTTATCTTTTTTTTTTCTTTTCCTTTTTTTTTCTTTATCTCTTTTTTTTCTTTATTCTTTTTGTTTCTTTTCTTAAAGACCCATTATAATGTTCATGAGGATATGCTTATAGGTCTATGTTCCCATTTACAACAGGTGGAGAATGGATACTCTAGCTTTCTATTCAAAGTTACGTTGTCTCATCAAAACCTATGTAGAAATCTCTCAACAAAGGAGTATTTTTAGGATACTCCACAGTAAGCAAGGTCTTCAGGATTTTCAACAAGAGAAGTTTGGTTGTAGAAGAATCCATACATGTGGTGTTTGATGAGCCACATAGTGATACTGTAGAGCTGGACAAATTAAAGAATGATGTAGCCAAGATGAAGATCAAGGATCAAACAATAAGGTACATCAATGGAGTTCCAATGCCTACTGCGAGCAGTTCATAGGTTACTGCAGTTGGGAATGCAGTAGCACAGGATACTGCATAGCAAGCTGACAGGATTCAGCAGTAACACCCCATTTCAAGAAATTACCCTGCATTGCATATTTTATAAAAAATTCTTTTATCGTTCAAGTATAAATGATTTAAGTGCAAGTTCTTATACTACTTAAAGTTATGATTTATGAATTATGTTATGATCGATGATTTAAAAAAAACTTATGATCTAATATCTCTTTCGAGATTTTAAGAGTCTTTACAGGATAACTTATGGAGGAAACCGAGCTCGATCTCCACTCACTCGACACATACGAATGGAAATAAAAAAAAGATAAGATGCTAATTAGATTTAATTGAATAAAATGATTTTAGGTTTTTATGCCAATTTTATTCGTTACCGCTTTCGAATACTTTCTTTTTATGAAATTAGATGTTTTACTTGAACGAGCATGCATTATAGTAAATATTAAAATAACCACAATGCTTATTAATCTAAGTATGTAAATTTTTAATACTTAATTTTATGTTATGTAATTTTCACATTTATATGAATTACACATTATACTATTATTATTAGTCTCTTTAATAACGTATACATATATTTATGTATATATATGTGATATAAGACACCAAAGTAAAAAATTGAGACAAGCTACACATGAGATTTTTTCACAAAATATCAAGATAACAAATTAATTTAACTTTTTTTTTAATCTAAATCTTCCATGGTAAGTCATGACTAGGCACCTCCTCATCTTGACACTTAACCACCTCATCATCCTACTTCACCTTATAACATGCATCACACCCCTTTACTTGATGATATTCTCTCTCTCAAACCATTGAAAAGAAGAGAAACAAAAGAAATAAAAGATCAAAAAACAAATACGTCAAAGTTCTTCCTCACAAACCCTAAAGGTATTTTAGCTAAACCCTCATAATACTTTCATTAAATTCTCATGCTTTATGACTAAAATCTTAGGTTAGAAAGTCCAAAGATGTTCTTTGGCATTTGGTTGGGAATTTTATGTTGCTTGGATGGAGAAAGAAGTTGTTTCTAGGATATACTTAAGGTTGTGCACTGTTTTTCTTCTGTTTTGGAATGGTTCGAAAGATGTAGAAATTGATGTAAGCTAAATCCTTTTGCCAAGTTGAAATATATGGAGTTAAGAGTATGTCTGTAAAATTTCAGAATTTTCGGACTTGAATTCGATTTACTATGAATTTTCAAACATGACCCTGTTCTGTGACAAATTCGCCCTGTTTTTAGGTCTGAATCATATAATTTTCTTGAATTTTATACTTCGAATCTATGTATTATCTTCTACTATGTTTTAGAACCAGTTCTTAGGTACGTGTAGGAATTTAGTATTCATTTTTTTGATTTTTTACCATTTATGCCGAATTTTACAACATAGCCTGTTTTCTACGTAAACCATGTCCTGATTTCAGTCTTGTTCTAAAATTCATAACTATTTATTGGAATCATGTTTATAAGCCATATTTTACTATGTTTTAGTACACGTTCTTATAGAGATGATGAAATTTACCATGTAATTTTTAGAACCTTGTACTTTTATGATAATGTTTACAAAAAGTCTGTTTTCAGCATATAATATGTCCAGTTTTCTACCGAATTAGAAAATTCATAACTAATTATGTGAATCTTATTTTCAGTTGATATTTTTATATGTTATACTTGAATATATTGTCTGATTACTGTAAAAATATGGAAGCATTTCATCAATCTTATAAGGTATGGTGAATTTTTCATTGAAGGCCATTTTTCAGCTGAAATTGAAGTGAAAAACTAGTTAAATGTGTGATTTTTAATTCTTTGTACAAACAGTTAAAATTCATGAAATTTCAGCATGTTATACTAAAAGAAGTTATGTGATTATGTGAATAATTATGTGATTTTAGGAATTATATGCGAATTATTAAAATTATTACATCTTTATATGTCATTTTAGGTACAAAATTACTAGTTTAAATGCTTAATAATTAAGTTATAAGTATGAATATGCTTAGGTTAAAGTAACCTAATATAAATACAAAATATTATGTTATATGACATAAAGAGGCTAATCAATTAAGTGTGTCGAGCGCAGTCGAGACGATCGGTGAATCTAGAAGCAATCATTGCACTATCAACGTACAAGTGGGTAACTTCTACTCTCTACTATGTGTTGTTAATTGAATTGATAAGTTATGTATGAAAATCTACGGCTGAAGCCCGTAGCTATAACCAGTATGTAACTTCCATACTGGGCGATGACCATAAGGGCGAAAGTGTCTGGTCTATGAAAGCAACCATAAGGGCGAGAGTGTCTGGTCTATGCAAGGTTTAGTGGGCGAGCGACTCCCACATTTCTTTATGTTATGTATGGTCTAGGATGAGCGTACCCGAAGGACATGTAGTACTTGCTTAATAATTTAATTGCTTCAATGTATTAGACAGTAAAGTTATCCCACTGGGATCCCTCTCCGGAGGTGTCTCATGATGCTACTTTTTATAATTTTCAGGCTCGGCAGATGATGATGTGGACGTGTAGCAGGCTGGGCTGACTTCTCACTGTATCTATAAAATTGTACTAGTATAACGTTTCCCTTTGAGAACAATATGCTGTAAATATGTATAGTATGATAAACTATGGGCCTGGACTCATATCCTATTATATATATATATATATATATATATGTTTTGTTGTGTAATTCATGTAAGTTTTTGGTTCAAACATTTTTCCTATAAATGTGGGTGAGACATGACTAGACTTGATTAATAGTCGATATATAATTACATATATATGTTATATTTAAAAAATAAAAATTAATAACTCTCGTATCTTCACTTTTAAGTCTTCCGCTGTATATTGGAAAGTAATTATAATTTCTTTAATTCTTAAATATGTAAAGAGTGACGACCTATTTCCAATATAAGGGAAATGGTGCGTTACATCAGCATACCACCAGTAACCACAGTCAGGATACTGCAGATCAACAGGTTAATGTCCAACAACCTACTTTCACTTTTGAGCCTGATAGAACATGACTCAAGAATCACCCCAGAGAACTTGTGATTGGAGATATAAATGAAGGTGTCAGGACAAAAAGGTCAAGACCCCAGGAATCATTGTTCACATGTTTCATATCACAAGTAGAACCCAAGAGTATAGAAGAAGCTCTTGGAGACAGTAACTGGATACAGGCCATGCAGGAAGAGCTAAATGGATTTGAGAGGAACCATGTATGGAAACTAGTTCCAAGGCCTGATCATCAAGGAGTTATTGGTACAAAGTGGGTATTCAAAAACAAGCTGAATGAATCTGGTGTTGTGGTCAGAAACAAGGCAAGGCTAGTAGCAAAAGGATACTGCCAAGAAGAGGGCATAGATTTTGATGAGACTTTTGCTCTTGTTGCTAAACTTGAAGCCATAAGGATATTTCTGGCTTATGCTGCTCACAATGACGTCAAGGTTTACCAAATGGATATAAAGAGTGCATTTCTAAATAGACTCTTATCTGAAGAAGTGTATGTGGAACAACCACCAGGTTTTGAAAAATAGGCAAAAGATAAGGTGTTCAGATTAGAGAAGACTCTATATGGGCTAAAGCAAGCACCAAGAGCTTGGTATAACACACTATCCATATATCTCTTGGAAAATGGATTTTAGAAATGGACAGTGGATAAGACACTCTTCAGGATACTGGATGGAGACAGTATACTGCTTGTTCAGATCTATGTGGATGATATTATTTTTTGATCCACTAACAAGGACTTATGTGATAAGTTCTCATCCCTCATGCAAAACAAGTTTGAGATGAGCATGATGGGAAAACTAAGTTTCTTCCTTGGTTTACAAGTAAAACAGCTAGACAATGGGATTTTTATAAATCAAGTCAAGTATACCAAAGAATTGATCAAGAAGTTTGGAATGGAGAAAGGATCATCAGTAAGCATACATATGGCCACGTGTATCAGCTTAGATAAGGATGAAGATGGAAAAGATGTGGAGAACTCTAAGTATAGAAGACTTATCGGATCCTTACTATATCTAACAGCAAGCAAACCAGATAGTATTTGCAGTTGGGATATGTGCAAGATTTCAGACAGCACCTAAGGAGTCACATCTTGCAGCAGTAAAAAAAATCATCAAGTACCTAAAAGGAACTCAAGATGTTGGACTATGGTATCCTAAAGAATGAGGTTTTAATCTCAAAGGATACTCTGACTCTGATTTTGCAGGTTGCAAGATAGACAGGAAGAGCACCAGTAGTACCTGTCAGTTTTTAGGATACAGACTTGTTTCTTGGTTTTACAGGAAATAAACATCGATTGCAACATCAACTGCAGAAGCTGAATATGTAGCTGCAGGAAGCTGCTGTGCACAAATCTTATGGATACAGCAACAGCTGAAGGACTATGGAATTGTGGAGAAAGAGACCCCATTCCTATATGATAACACAAGTGCCATAGCAATCACACACAATCCTGTTTTCCACTCAAGGACAAAGCACATTGATGTCAGACATCACTTCATCAGAGATCATGTGGAAAAGAAGACATTGTACTTGAGAAAGTACATACAGATATGCAGCTTGCTGACATATTCACTAAACCTCTCTGTGAATCAAGATTCTCAATGCTGAGAAGTGAGCTTGGAATAATCAAGCTCTAAAAAGTAAGAAAATATAAGTTCCTTAAGTAAGAGGGAACTTATACTGCCTTTAAATATTTCTCAAATTCTGACATTTATTATCAACATGCCTGAATAGGATACTATGTTCTAATGAAACAGATTTCTCTAACAGTATTCAATTTCAGGATAACAGGAAGTAACATTAGGTTACTGTTATATATTGCCAAGCACAGGTTACTGTCGTAGAATACTAAAACAGGTTGCTGAAAAGAGGGTGCAGTATTCATTAAAGACAACATTCATTGCAGTCTCACAACCTCGTACCAAAAATAGTAACCTGATTGCCAATCATCACTTGCGACACTTTGGCAACTGCATTAAATGCAAAAATCGTCTTTTAGAGAAAAGAGAAAAAGGGGCAGCTAAAACTCTGACATGATCTCAGAAATTGACATATTTGCCCCTCCTCATGCTTTATCTCAACCGTCAATAAACCGAGTCCCTTGGATTCTTAATCTGAACCGTCGATAGTTATGGATTGAAATTCAAATATAAAACCGATCAAATCCCTCTCTTTCGCTCTTTACGCAAACTTTTATTCTCATATTTTCTAACTCTCTGCAATCAAAGTACTCTCTCTACACTCAAGTTCCCTTTGCAGATTCTTGACCACGAGAAACCAAGGTTATTGAAGGAAGACTAGTGAACACCCTAGTGTTGTTGGGTGATAAATCACCATATGCTAACAAGGATCTCATTGCTGAGATCTGGAAGAAGGTGGAGGAAAGCAAGATTTCCGAGCTCTTCACCACTACCTACGGAGGGTTCTCTGTCATTTCCGTAGAGGAGTTCTATAGCTTTGCAGAACTTTCGGAGGACGAGAAGACCATCACCTTCAGAATGGGTGATGATGATGAAGATGAGCACACGCTGACTGCTGGAGATATTGCCAAGTGCTTTGGCATCTCCAACAGGGGATTGCAGCTCTCTGACCTCGCTCAGTATGGGACAGATCTGCTTGAGGAGAGCAGGAACCAATTCAAGCTGGTTTCCGAGAAGGAGGGTGTCACTGGCAATTTCGCCAAGAAGAAGCTTAAGCTTGAGTATGAGTTTCTTCATGACATCCTGGTGTATACTGTTGAGGGAAGGTGCGGCAGCTTTGATAAGTGCACCAACCTCAGGCTGAGGATAATGATTGCAATAGTCCAAGGTACAGGAGTTAACTGGGCGCAGTTCATCTTCCAGAGAATTTGGAAGGAGGCGATCAAACCCACGGTGAGGAAAGGGTTTGGGATCGTAATCTCTTCACTCCTCTGCTTCAAGGACATCTCCTTGAAGAAGAAGGTGTCATTCACTCTTGGATGGTACCTGGGAGTGAAGAAGGGCTTCACCAAGGGAGGTGAGAAGAAGGAGAAGAAGCCCGCCAAGAAACCTGTTTTTGATGACTCTGGCAATGATGATGATAAGCTAGTGAGGAAGAAGGTTGCAAAGAGAGCCCCATTGAAGAAGGCTCCTGTAAAGAAGAAAGTTCATTCTCCAGTTCTTACGTTGCAGGATTCTGTCTCTGGAGAAGATGAGGAAGTTGTTGAGTAGGCTCTAGAAGCCTCAATAGAAAGTGAACAGGCAGCGGGTCAAGTTGCTGCTCTAGACGAACAGGTTGCTGACTAACCTGAGAAGGTTAAGGCTAAGCAGGAGAAGCTCGACAAGAAAAAAAAGATCCCCAAGGAAGAGAATTCATCTATCAAACCTGCTAGCAAGGAGATCCAACTCGAGAAGGCCAGGGAGGAAGAGTGCTGGCCAGGCCCTATATGAAGAAGGATCTCAGAACAATCGACACTCTCAACAGGGTCGAAAGCTCAATTGAGTCAATCAACAAGGAGGAGGCTGAACGAGTAGTGGATGAACCTGCCAGGTCCATCTGGAGGAGGTTTATCGTTGTTTACGAAACCTGGAGGTGGGCAAGGTTAGGTGCTGGAGATGTGCTGATCCAGTGGAAGGAATGGTTGGATGTGGAGGTGATCATTCTAACCTAGGTGGCAAACCTTTTGGAGAATCCTGACAATCTCCCTAGTGGGCTCCTACCTCTCTTCAGTGAGGAGTTCATTGAGGAGAATGGCATGCCTATCATTGTCATGATCAGGGCCAGGCAGGAGAAGCTAAATGCCTACTGGATAGCAAAGGCCGGGAAGATAAAAGGCGAGCAACCGATGAAGTAGAGAACAGATTCTTCGATGAACCCTCCTACCAAGGCTGTGGGGACCTCGAGTGAGCTGGAGCTGGCGAAATCTTAGTTAGCTGATCTCACTGCTGAGGATGCTAACAACATGATGTTGCAACTAGGGATGGCAGCAAGCAGAGCAGAAGTAAGAAGGCCCCCAAGGATGTTGCATATTGGAGAAGGAAGCTCATCAGCTGCTTAGCTTCCTGAGTCGCCTACTTTTGAAGGTATGACAGCTCTTTCTCCTATTACTGCTTTGGATGGTTCTGAAGAACAATTGGTGGACTATTCTGATTCTCATGTTTATCATGTGCTATCATCTGAGGGGGAACCGTCGCCAATCATCTATGGTATTTACCATGCTATCCAAGAGCAGTATGTCGATAAAGCAGCCCCGAAGGAAGTTGTAGAGGTGAAACTCCCTGTACTTGCTGAGGTAGCAGTACAGTATGCTGAGCAAGAAGCAGTGCCAGCACACTATGAAGATTATGCTATGGACCTGATCAATGAGACATTTGACAGAATAGTTCTTCACATCCTTACCCAACAGGTTCTGCAAGTGACCGCTAGATCAGACTTAAATGCAACTATGGCAGAAGTTGTGAGTACACCAATTGCTAAAGCAAATCCTGTTGGAACCGACGGATCACCGGCCCTATGTGATCAAAATCGGGTTCTATAAAGATATGTGCAGTGGAAGAAAACATACCTTTCTCGAAGATAAACTGATCGAAGTCTAGACCTCTCGATCTTTTGTCATATTCCTATCCCTTTCCTTTGGACGTCGTGTGGGCGATGATCTTTCAAAGGTTCAGAAAACCCACCTCCTTACTACTCTCTAACTTATCTGTTTGTACGTGTGAAAATAGAGAATTCTGTTGGAACCAACGGATCGCCGGCTCTATGCAATTAATTAATCGGGTTCCATGCTAGATATAACAAACGCAGCGGAACAAAAGAGTTATACCTTTTGATCAATCTAGAAGAAAATGGACCAAAGATTGATCTTTCATAACCCTAGACCTCTTTGATCTTCTGATGTATTCCTACATCCTTTCCCGAACGTTACGTGGCCAACGATCCTTCGAGAAATCTCAGTTCTGCTCTCTCTCTCACTATCATGTGTTTTCTATGATCTGTGTATCTGAGGCGCTGATGAAAAGAGCTATATATAGGCTACACCTGGGACCTAGAGGAGGAATTGGGTTGGGCCTTCTGATGGGTTTAAGTATCCTGTGTTCGGCCCGAACACATAACTTAAATCCATCAATAATAATTCAGTCCACTAAAGAATTATTATTGAACTACTGTTCCAATCCCATATTTAATATGAGCTCTTTTTTATTATGTGCACGTTTATCTCCCTGTGTTTAAGATATCGAATGTCCGTTAATTAAATAAGTTACTGACAACTTAATTAATTAACATCTAATTCCAAGAGTAGTACCACTCAACTTTATTATCATGACGGATTAAATCCACCTGCAGGGTTTACATGATAATCCTTATGAGCTCCTCAAGGGGACATCATCATCTTAAATAATTAGGACACAGATTCCTTCTATAATCAACAGTACACTATATAGACAATATTGTTTCCCAATTCACCGAGTTTATTGATTTAATAAATAAATCTCACTCATTGGCAAATTAAAGAAACAAATATTGTGTATACGTGGCTGTTATTATATAGGGATTAAGAGAACGCACATCCATAATAACAGAGGTCTTGTTCTATTATATAGTCAGTATAAAACGAACAACCTCAAATGGTCCTGCTCAATACACACAAAGTGTACTAGTGTAGTCTTATAGTCAAGACAGACTAATACCAAATTACACTACAACCATTCCGATGATTTGTCCAAATCCATCTTGGTTGTGAGCTACTATTTATAATTTATAAGAAACTGATAACATGATCTTCTGTGTGGCATCACACACCAAGTTATCTATAATATAAATTAATTGGACATTGCATAAACATATATAACAAATATAAAATGCAAACATATGACCAAGGTGATTCTCATTCCATAAAAGATGTTCATACAAAAGCTAGGCTTATAGTATACATCCTAACAAATTCGTGTGTCTAGGAGACACTGATGTTAGGGTTATTTATAGGCTACAACAGGGACCTAGAGGAAGAATTAGGGTTGGGCCTCCTGATGGGTTTAGGTGTCATGTGTTCGGCCCGAACACCCAACTTAAGTCCATCAATTATAACTCGGTCCACTAAGGAGTTATAACTGAACTACTGTCCTAATCCCATATTACAATATGGGCTCCTTTATTATGTGCACGTTTATTTCCCTGCGTTTAAGATATTGAATGTCCGTAAATTAAACAAGTTACTGACAACTTAATTAATTTACATCTAATTCCAAGAGTAGTACCACTCATCTTTATTATCATGTCGGATTAAATCCACCTGCCGGGTTTACATGATAATCCTTATAAGCTCCTCAAGGGGACATCATCATCCTAAATAATTAGGACACGGATTTCTTCTATAATCAACAACACACCATATAAGCAATGTTATTTTCCAATTCACCGAGCCTATTGATTTATTAATAAATCTCACCCATTGGCAAATTAAAGAGATAAACACTAATTACATGTGCCTGTTATTATATAAGGATTAAGAAGACGCACATCCATAATAACAGAGGTCTTGTTCTTTTATATAGTCAGTACAAATCGAATAACCTCAAATGGTCCTGCTCAATACATATAAAATGTACTAGTGTAACTTTATAGTTAAGATAGGCTAATACCAAATTACACTACAACCGTTCCAATGGTTTGTCCAAATCCATTTTGGTTGTGAGCTATTATTTATAATCTATAAAGAACTGATAGGATGATTTTCTGTGTGGCACCACACACCATGTTATCTACAATATAGATTAATCTGGGCAATTGCATTAATATATATATAACAAATATAAAATGCAAATATTTGATCATAATGAATCTCATATCATAAAGATGTTCATACAAAAGTTAGGCTTATAGTATACATCCTAATAAATCTTAGAGTGTTTTAGTTAGTCAGGTTGCTGATGAGACAATTAAGAAGGTTGTGGAGGTAACTGATGCTACTGTCCTACAGGTAGCTGAAGTTACTGAGGAAGCAACAGTGATGGATATAGTTCCCAATAAAGCAATTGTTGTGCCTAACAGGTTGCTGAGGGTATTCAGGTTTTTGATACAGAAGCTGGTGAATGGGTTGCTGACCCTGAGGATACTGATGTTGAGCCTGTACAAGGCAAAAAAAGTGGTCGTTGCTGCACCCGCTCCGAATCATGATGATAGTGATGACTCATCCAGTGAGAGTGATGATGAACCACAGGATTCTTCCCCTTACAAGGAACCTGGAAAAGCCTTGTTATCTAAGAAGGAACAACTTAAGAGGATAAAGACAAGTCTGACTGCTGAGCCTCGACAACAATCTGATGAAGAAACAAGTCAGGCCCTGGTCCTGTATACTCAACGGAAACCTGGACCAGCGGTTGGAGTTGAGACTCCTGCTGACTTCAAAACTCTTCAAGTCGTTATGAATGATGTGCATGGTACGAGCTCTAGAGATGTATTATATGGATGCAGCTTCCAACATTCTGGCATCAGATAGGGCACATTCATCCTCTATGAATGAGCTAAGGAAGGAGTTATCTTAACTCCCTTCTAAGATACAGAGGAGGATGAATGAAGAGCTTAATACACAATTCCAAGCCCGATGAATGACAGAACACGAACAGAAAGCCACCTTAGATGCTCAAGATGCTGCTCTCACCAGAATAGAGGCCAAGGTTGATAGAAATGGCTCCACTTCGAAACAAATTGAGTCTAATCAGGTAGCTCAGAACCTAGCAATCGTCAATATACAAGAAAATATTTCTGCCCAAGGTGAATGGCTTAGAAACCTGGAGGATTTTCTTAGCGATATGTGTGCTCTTATGATAGAAGTCTTCTCTGCTGCTGCTAACAAAGATTTTAACCCTGATGGCAGTTTTGATGATGCCAAAAAGGGGGAAAGTAAGCAGGATGCTAGAAAACAGGGAGAAGGTAAGAAGGTTGCTGATCCTGATGAGAAGATGGTGGAGGCCACGGCTAAGGAGATAGAGGAGGAAGAAGAAGATGATGATGATGATGCTCCATTGACCAGGATTAAGAGAAAACGTTCTACATCTGATACTGGTCAGGTTGCTGAATCAAAAAGAAGAAAGAAGGATGATGATGAAGAATGTGGTACAGGTACTGGGGTTGTTGGCTCCCAAACAGCAGGAAGTACTGCAATGCATCAAGGTGGACAGGTTGTTGTTGCTCCGACAAAGCAAAGATCTTACAAGTAGCAATCTGGAAGAAGAAGAGGCAAACAACAGGTTGTTCTGAGAGCTCAACCTATCAAACCTGTTGAGCCAACTCTTTCTAAAGCAAGATGGAGAGAGCTGAAGGAAGTTGAGGAGGAAAGAAGAAGAAAGAATGCTGATTGGATTTCCAGACTTGGAGTTGTAGGTTCTGGAATATCCAAAGTACAGGAACTGGTGACATCTGTCTTGCATTCTTTTACAAATTAGGAAGCTCCGGATTTTGATCCTGAATCAGCCCCTGCTGAAATTCTCTACTTACTGGATCAGAGACTTGAGACCATTCAAGCTCACTAGGAGTTGGATATTTTTAAACAGGTCTCTCTACCAAAGAACAAGAATCCAACCTTTCAGGAGCTTACTAATTTCAAAAGATCACAATACTGGAGGTATTTTTGGAACCTCTTGAAGCATAATTTCTTTAAAAGTTTTCCCTCTATTGAGAAAGCGTTGAAGAAGTATGAAGAGATGGCGAGAGAATGAGAACTGGATATACAACATGATCTGATCAATAAAGTAAAGAAAGGAGAGCAACTTCTTTACTTCCAGGATTATTGGCTATGGTGGATACAGGTTCCTGAGATTTGCTCTCAGTTGGAGAAATCTTATCAGGATTCTGTTTTGAATTGGTGGAAGGGAACAAAGTATGAAGAGGTCGTCAGACAAAATCAGCAAGCAGCTTCAGGCCACGACCTTGTGAAGAGGAAGCTGTTCGGCGACAAGATAAAGGGATAAGTTTTTTTTATCATATACATATTCTTTGTATAACTTATTCTTTATAAAGAATTTTTGTATTCTTTATACCTTCATTCTTTTATGAAGTTGTAAGCTTGTAATATTTTTTTTATGTAAAGCTTACACTGTACTATACTTGTACATCTTACATGTATAAAAGTATATCTGTTTTTGTTGTTTTTATTTATGGGTTTTGTCATCATCAAAAAGGGGAAAATTGTTGGGATATTTTTGTTTAGGTTTTGATGAGACAATGTAACTTTGGATAGAAAGTTAGAGTACCCATTTTCCACGTTTTATAAGTGGTTTCTAGGTTGATAGGTTTATCTTCCTAAGTTGTGATTTATTTTGATAAGTAAATCAGAAAGATAGAGAATACTGATGGTAGCAGGATTTTGAAGATAGAGGTTTCTCTTAGACTAATTTCTAGCTGGGAAAGTCAGGAAGCTAAAGAAAGTACCAGGATTAGGAAGCTAGATCTGAAAGCAGCAAACAGATAGCAGGAATGAAAACTGGAAGCTGACCGCAGGATTCTGGAACAGGAAGCTGTTCAGAATCAGGACGCAAGATTCTGGAGTAGGAAGCTAACTCAGAATCCAGTAGCAGGTTTCGAGAGCAGGAAGCTATTTTAAACAGGAAGCTGGCACAAAATAGAAAGCATTTATTACCTTAGCGGTAAGCTTTCTATTTGTCTATCTTATTTATTACAGTACGAGGTATATCCTGGTTAGGGTACGATGAATGGTTCCTGTCCCAAGTTACCAGTAGATAAAAGTTAGTACTTGTCAAATGAGGAGATGCCACGTGGGCCGAGCGTCTGTAAAAACACTGTAGCCGAGGAAGGCATCATTAATGCGAATCAAAGTAGGACATGCCCTACAAGCCGATTTTTCCAATTGCATTTATTGTAAAGATTTGAAGATCATTTTGAGTGATGAAAAGGACCATGCCTCTCTTCAACAGGCATTTTCCTACCAATATAAATAGAAGGTGGTGGTGACTGAAAAGAGGACTGAACAACTGATCGACCATATATTCAAGAGCTTTCTTATTTTCAAAAGCTATCCCAAGTTCAGTCACTCAACCTTCTGAGACAGTTTACAAAAGCATTCGAAGCTACAAGTTCAAGGCTGTTCTCAAGTTGCACCAGTTGAAGAACTACATATACTTTTAACCATTGTGTTGTGTGCTAGGTTGTTTTATTTTTGGTGTACTTAGTTGAGAAGATTACATTCTTGCTAAGTTTGTTAGTCTTATGTAAGCTATCTTCCCTGTGTGGGAGTTGTACCCTGTGTGGGATAGACCTAGGAATCTAAGATTCTAGTAGGTGATAACTTGTTGTGGAAGAGGTTTGTAAAGCAGGACTTGTAAATCAAACTGACCTAACGAAGTTCCTCCTTGTGAAGGAGTAGAGTAGACGTAGAAGGATTACACCACCTTCGAACCACTATAAACCCTTGTGTGTTTACTACTTTTGATATCTTGATTTTTGTGCTTACTGTATATCTAAACTGCTACATATATCATAAGCATCCTGTTTAAAAGACTTTGAGAAAATCATATTTGAAAAAGAAAAAACCATTTTATCAAAAGGAACTCTATTTAGTTTTATTCCGCTGCATACTGTGATACCCAGTCAGGAACCTGAACAAGCTTATTGCCAGGTTACTGATTTCAAGTCAGGTTACTGTATTCTCTGTAGAATCAGGAACCTATTCACTGAATAGTTTTAAAAATCGATAGAGGTTCATTCACCCACCCTCTGAACCTCTAACCACTTGGGACCAACAGCATGAAACTGTATGAACGCCAGGAAACGATGGCGGTGGATCCGGCCATTCATAGAGGTTGTTACTAGTGCGGCCCCGAAGAATGATTCTGCTGGACTGGAGTTCCTTGACAATAAAATAAGTAGAAAAGAATTCAATGGACGCATTATGGTTACGACAAAACTGAGATACGGAGATAATTTTATGTTTTAACGAGGGAACACAAAGAACATTGGATAATTTAAAACCAGAGGGTAGAGTAGTAGTACCAGTATGAGAGATGGGGAGATTAGAATTGTTACCAAGTATCACGTCATCTAGCCCATCATAAGTGTTGTAGAATGAGAGATCAGAGGTACCCGAGATGACGTGGTTGGAGGCCCCAAAGTCGACAAGCCACGGGGCGGCTGAAGAGGCGATGGATGGGCTGTAACCAGAGCGAACAGAGGCAGCAGAGGAGTGTTGGACATTGACGGTGTTAATGTTGGACCTGCATTGTGGATGGAGATGTGGGAAAAGATTTCAACATTTCTGCCGTGTGGTTTGGTCGGTGACAGAACTGGCATTCGACAGACGAGCGAGACGGGTCGCGATGGTTGTCACGGGTCTGAGGCCCCCCGTGATTGTGACCTACCTTGCTGTTGCGTGTAACCTGGAGGAGCGGGAAAAATGCCCGGAGCGGCGGATGATGCTGGCGCACAGCGGTTGGTGTTGCCGGACAAATTGCGAGGTGCGGTGACATTGAGGGCAGGCTAGTTAGAGAGGAAGGACCCGTGACCAAGCTTAGCATCTATCAGGTACATCTCATGATCAATCAGCTTTGCGTACAACTCCTCGAATGGAATCTCAGAATCCCGAGTACAGAGAGTGGCAACAATCTCCTTGTAGGCCGAACCAAGTCCAGGTGTACAATAGACCAACATGTCGGCATTTGACGGGTGAGCGCCGAGGGTGGTGAGTTCATCGGTGACGGCTTTGATATTCATCAAAAATTGCGAGACAAGGAGGGCACCTCAAGCCATTGAAGACAACTTGTCCTTCAAATGAATAACGTATGACTGGCTACGTTTAGAGAATGTGGTGGCAAGACGAGACCAAGCATCGGATGAGGAGGTGGCCGATGCAATAATTGGGATAACACCCGGTTCCAACGATGAGAATATAGCGTGAAAGATCAGCTGATCTTGACGTTTCCAATGCATATAGTCAGGATTCGGGACGGATTTTCCATCCTTGTCAACAGATTCGGCAAGGAGATGTGCCATCCAAGAAGCCGATGAGATCTAACCCATAGAAGAGGGACGTAACCTGGATCTTCCATGAGGGGTAGTTGAGTTGTTGAGCTTGTATGACAGTTGGGTGTTGGCGTTGATTTGGACAAGAGGGGGCTGGGATGACTTGCCGAAGGTTGACATCTCGATGGCGGGAGATGAGAACGACGGCGCGTGGAGAGGTGCTATAGAGGACAGGGACTAGGGTTAAGATTTTGTGGGATAGTGTTCGTAAGAGTCTTAAAGAGAGTCTGATACCATGTAGAGAATATTGGAAGACCAAAAGTATTTTCTTTCATTCACAACTTGTGTTTATATACATGTTTACATTCTTGGATAGCACTCCTCAACAATTTACAAAATAATAAAAGAATAACAAAAAATACAATTCTAGAACTTTCAACTAGTCAGGCTCGGGAGTGGCTGACTTAGACGCATCGTGCATGGGCTTGGGCCGTGTGTCTTCATCAGCGGACGGTTCTACTAACAATCTCTTGTGATGTTAGATGTACTGAATATCATCGATTCTCTTGAACGTTTGTTTTTTCAAGGTATGGTATTCTTTTTCCTTACTAACGATTTTTCCCACTAGGTTTTCCTTAGCAAGGTTTTAATGAGGCCTACCGTTTGGAGAGTAGTCGGCCTGTGACGTCCTCCTTCCCTTCCTATCTCTCTTCTTTTGTTTTTTTCCCTTTTATAATATTTCTCGATTTTACGGAAAAAAAAATAGTATGAGACAAGCAATTTAATCTTAATGAACTTAACATAACAATGATATAGTCTCATAATTTAAAAATCAGATTTCCATATTCCGGATGTAACTAGCACGCAATCAACTCTACTTGCCTATCTTATGTTTACTTGTTACATCTGAATTGTTTCCTTGACACCCAGTGTCTCTGGTGCATTTCCCATTGTAATCAATTCAATATAAGCAGGAAATTAAAGTCTTAGAATCTATCATATTTATGCTTAAGAACAATCTCTGGTCACAATTCATTGAAGCAAAAAAAAAAACCCCTTCATTTCAATTTACCAAGGTTTTCAAAAGTGTACGACACGTGGGATGAAGGAAGAATGAAGTAAAGCTCAAATATGTACCTGTTTTTGTCAAATTGTGATGTAAGCACCATTACGTTGCCAACCACTCTTACAATTCCTCATCATGCATAAACACCAATTATACTAAGTTACCAATTAATCAAGATTCATCCTAATTTTAATCGAATCTAAATAAACCAACCTGAGATTAGTACATGGAGGATATCACAGTGGAGAGATATATAGGGCTAAGAGTGACATTCCTGTGCACAAGGTGCACAAATCTAAATTTATGCACAACAATACTGTTATATTTTATGAAGTAATACTGTTATATTATATGAGTAATACTGTTAAAACTATATATAATATAACAGTATCACTCATATAATATAACAGTATTACTTCATATAATATAATAGTATTGTTGTGCACAGATTTGGATCTGTGCACCTTGTGCACAAAAGTTTTTGCCTAGGGCTAAATTGCGTTTGAATGAGAAGCTCGCTAGATTGCGTTGGGACTCAGTTAGCAACTTTCTATGAGATATGTAAAATTCACTATTGAATTAATTAGTTATTACATTTAGCAACTTTCTATGAGATATGTAAAATTCACTATTGAATTAATTAATTAATTATTACATGATAATAACATAAGATTATATTCTCTTAAAATCATTGTCAAAAGTGATAAATTCATTAAAATAGGAGGGTAATTAAGTAAGTTTAGAGGCAGTAGTCCAGGTTGATTTTTTTTAGAGTTTAAATAGCATGATTAATCGACACAAGTCACTTTCTTTGTCTTGGTTATACTATGAAATTAATATTAAAATACAATATCTTTTAAGTCATAGCTAGTTAATCCAGCTTGCTGCTTACTCAAATCATTTCCCTTATAATGATCATATATATAGAGGGCAATCACACATCATAAACCAAATTCATATCAAACATTTCAAGATTCAAATACACTCTATCCCTTTAATTCCACTCACACCCTCTCCTTGAAATAATAGTGAGAGAAAGAGAGAGAGAGAGATGGGTAACGTTTTGATAAGAAACATCTCCATTTAATTGATTTCCCCTTTGATTCGAAAACACTATCTGGTGTGTTTTAGCATATGGGGAGCTCAAGGACCACCTTCTATCAAGTAATCTTTACAATAATTCATTGTTTACCAGACTTTCTTCAAAACAGCCTGAACCCATCAAGCATAAGTGATGTATAACAGTATCAACTGACAAATAAGGATTACATACAAAAACATACACCCACAGGAGTTGATGAGAATGGAATTTATGAACTGCTCACTGGATTTCCGCTCTGTACCATTTCTTTCATTTTGGTGTTTCGCCTTGTATTCAATTTTACTTATGAAACACGATGAAATTTAAGTGAAAATTAATGAGGTTATTTGTAAACATAACATTTGGTAATTTCCAAGTATTAAATCACACATATAAAAATAAAGGATCTGGTTTACCTACTGTAGAGTTCTAATTCTAGCGCAGCAGCTTTAAAATTATTCACAGATAGAAAATTCAAAAAGGACTTGGCTTTTGGGAAGAGTTGAGGGTGCATGGCGATTTGGTGCTGCCTTTTTGAGCTACATTTTGCACTCAATAATGGTGATGACTGATGAGTTTGAGTTCAAAATGGTATACTATTTTCTTTTGGAACAGATCCAAATCTTTAAAATATTTTTATTTATAATAAGTCCAAAGAAATACAAGGGGGTAAGATACAAGTAACAAAATCCATCATCCAAGTTGCGCATTGACTGTATATAGAAAGGCAGACATTAAATTAAATTGGTGGTGGTAATTTGTTACATGACAACTCCATGCAAATCTAATATTCATACCAAAAATAAAATGTATTGAGTTGAACAATTCTGACACAAAAAATATTTAGTTTATGTCAGTTATGTCCAACTCATACTCACTAATTACATGGTAATTTCAAAAAATCGTTTGGCTTTTTATAACATGACTTAAGAGTTGAATTGTGAATTTATATTTGGACATGTTTATAACTTTTGACAATTTAAACATGCGATGGATAAAACCAAAGAAGTGAAGAACAACAGAATGCAAAACCTGATATTTTTAAAAAGAGAATTAAAGCTCGAATTGAGAATAGGCCAATCATCTCAACACAAACAAGATAAAAACAGCATCTATAGTTCATCTGAGTAAAGTGTATCTCAACAAAAAAACAAAATTCACAACACAAGAGAATATTTAATAGTTATAAAGAACAAGACAACTTGGTTAATCCTAGAACTCCAAACAGAACTCTTTCAAAAGATACGTTGTGGCTTACCCATGGTACTCTTCAAGTACAAGCACCTCACCTGTACACAATAAAACATACCAATCATGATACTAATCAGTTACCAGTTGATGATGAACAAACAAGGTGATGTATAAGATAACTTAGGAACGATGAAAGTGATGAATGATAATCCCAAATGTAGATGGTATATATCATCAAATACATAAAATATTGTATGAGAAAGCAAAAACAAATTTCTAAATTGCTTATTTAGAAAAGCTAAGCAATGTAAAGAAATCACCTTAGTAATAACCAACACCAGCCAAATCAGCTCTCGTAAACTGCCCACCTTCAGCTCCGTTCCCCAAAACCAAAATCCGGCCATTTAGCCGCACAGCAACCTCTCTAATCCGGCGAACAAGCCCCGTAATCGGATCATTGAAGATCTTCGTTTCCAAATTCCCTTCCACATACAGAGTAGAACCAGGGACGAGATTCTTAATGGCGAGTTCCCCCAACCGTTCTGGATAAACAGAGACTCGATGCCATTGCACCGCACATCGATTAGCATACTCCCTGGGCTCTTCGTTATCCAAAGGCCTCCGATTGTTTCGGATACCACCTGTTCCGAGTGAAATCAGAGTCACCATTTTCCCACTCCTCAGTTTCTTCTGTATTGGGGCTTGCCCTACTTGCCCTACCAAGATTGCCTTGTAAATGCCCAGGTCTAAGCCATTTTCGAGGGGTCGATCGGAGAATGTCGGCCTTCGGATGTTTGAAGGAGAGGAATCAGGGATGGATTGGAGTGATTCTGACTCAGAATCGGACTGTGAGTCAGATTCTGTAGGGGAAAGACTTTTGGAGCAGAAAGAGAGATAAAATAAGTTTGATGCTGAGGGATTTGTAGCATACCTAGAGAAAAGTAGACAAGACAATTTGGTCGAGAGCGAAGATGCCATTGAAGCTTCAAAACCCTCAAGAGAGGTTTTAGCAAGGGAAACAGAGGCAGCAATACAGAAAATAAAATTTCGGTAATTAGAGCACCCACATCAATTATCAATAGTACATCGTCTTTATTTATATTTAATATCAAATAAATATATATATATATATATATATTAATTATTGCCCAGAAAATAATTACAATTATATATGTATAAATATATATACTTATTAAATTGATTTATGCACAACCAAGGGGGAAAAAAATTCACAGGCTGAATCCCAAGATAACATGCAATACATGTTTCAAGAATGTCCAATGAAAATCCCCTTCGCACCCAAAATATCATCATAAAAAATGATTAGCCCTCTAAACCAGTTTGAAATAATTAAAAACTTCTCACAGACATTAAAACAAACAGTTTGGATTCAAGATTTGCATGTTCATACTCTGATAAAAAAAGAACACAAAAGATAATCCCTTTGTGTCAATTAAATTCTAGGGATGTAAACGAGCCGAACCAAGCCAAATATCACTGGGCTCAAGTTCGGCTTGTTTGTTTTTGTTCGGGCTCGAGTTCAGCTCGAGTTCGTTATGAACTTTAAAATGGAGTTCAAGCTCGGCTCGACATCAAAATTTTGAGTTCGATATTTGTTCGAGTTCGCCTCGAACAAAGTTCGATAACAAGCTAAACGAACTCAGCTCGAGTTCGGCTCAATAAAAATTCATCAAAAGTTCGAAATGGGCTAGAATACAAGCTCGTTTATTCAAAGTTGAGTTCGGTCGACAAAAGTTCGTTGGAATTTCGAATTGAGCTCGAATACAGGCTCGATAGTTCAAGCTTGAGTTCGGCTCGAAAAAATTAGAGTTCGAGCTCCAGTTTGAAAGCTTGTTAACACTAATTTTGGCATATATTTCAAAATTTACAAGAAATCATTGGCATAGATTTGCACACAAGTATACCAACTATTTCAACAACCACAAAATAAGAATTACTGAATGCATAAAGCTCATTTGGGGACCAAATGATTGCATCTTTTCAAGAGTGAAATGGTCGAGCCAAAAGAAAAAAAAAATAGATAACAATCCAAAAATAATGGACACAGACAGAAAATAAACGAAAATAAGACTCTCACAGGCCACATTCATGCCAATCAAGCTGAGATATATCACATGGTGATAATCTGATCACAGAATTATACAAACCAAAATCAAAGAAAATCACTACTCATGAGACTTATCACTTATTCAGGAAAAACAAAAGCGCACAAGTTATATAAATTTGACCATCTGATACACAAATTATGCAAGCTTTCGTGCTTCTTAGATCTGCAATCCTAGTCTCCACCGGTAAGCGATCATTGTATATGTTAGTCTATTACTCATCAGAATCATACCTAAATCTCTCAATAGAAGCAAAATCAGATAATAAAGGTCCTAAATCATATAAAATTGCATTCGCCTAAATTGCATAAGATCTTTGCAGTAAAATTTGAAATCATTAAATTAGGGCACTGAATTGTCAATTGACAAGACTGTTCTCTGTGAGAGAGAGAGAGGGGTATTAGCGGCGAACCTGCGGCGGCGGCGATGAGCTCCAATTGATTTCGAGCGAGGAGTTGTAATCGCGTTCAGGTTCTACTTCTCTTTGTCCTTATCCTCTGTTACAACCCTCAGGCTTCTCGGTATTTCCACAGGGGCAGAACTGTCAATTCAACTTTTATATATATTTTTGTTTTGTGATATTAATTGAGTTTATTATAAATTTCTAAAAATATTATTTTTGTGTAATAAATATATATGGTATATAATAATCTAATTTTACTGATAAATATTTTCAATGATATATATGGCAAGAAATATTAATTAATATATATATAATAAAAATATATATATACATATCAATTAAATATCGTATCTTTTGAACTATTTTTTTCGAATACACGTATAAGTTCATTATGCTTTGTTTTTCAAATCAATTAGTCATTCAATAATTAATTGAGTAATATGATATCAAAAAATTATTTATGTTAAAACTAATTTTGAATTAAAACTATATAAACTAATGAATTTGTTTGAAATTTAAAATATCTAAATTGTAGAAATTTTGACTTAAAACAGTATTTGCAAAATATAATACTAATTTACAAGCTATCTTTTCAAAATCAATATTATTGATCATAATATAATAATTATATAATTAATATATATATAATGTAGAGTATATCATATATACCTATTTGGGTTTGCAAATATATGAATAATTAAATGAATAAACTATATGAAATTATTGCAATGTATGTTCGTATTAAATTTTTTCTAATTATATTTCATATAAGTACATGATATTTTGGTATATACATACATTATTCTTATATAAAGATTTTGAATTTTGATACATATGTAGATCTGCACATGTTTATGGTTTGATATCTTTCTATAACATATTATTAATGTATTTTAGGTAATTAGAAAGAGTCACATGCCCAATATACCCAAAAGCATAGAGCAATTATACAAATATACCCACTAAATTTTAATATTATCCTCAAATACCCAAAAGTACATTTTTTCAGAAATGGTGCAGAGAATTTGTTAAGCGTCAGTACGGATTAGCAGACTTTAATATATACAATATATACAATATATTGAAAGTTTCGTTAAACCCTGAAAATTAAGGGTTTAACGAAAATAAACCATAATTTTCGTTAAACCCTTAATTTTTAGGGTTTAACGAAAATTATGGTATATTTTCGTTAAACCCTATTTTTTTGGGGTTTAACGAATATTAATTTAATCTCGTTATATTATTAAATTAATTAAATAATTATCAAGTACAATAATACTATATTTTCGTTAAACCCTAAAAATTAAGGGTTTAACGAAAATAAACCATAATTTTCGTTAAATCCTTAATTTTTAGGGTTTAACGAAAATTATGGTATATTTTCGTTAAACCCTATTTTTTTGGGGTTTAACGAATATTAATTTAATCTCGTTATATTATTAAATTAATTAAATAATTATCAAGTACAATAATACTATATTTTTGTTAAACCCTAAAAAATAAGGGTTTAACGAAAATTAAACCTAGGGACAATATTTTCGTTAAACCCTAATTTTTTAGGATTTAACGAAAATTATTTATAATTTTCGTTAAACCCCTAAAAGTAGGGTTTAACGAATAAGTGTAATATTTGATAATTTAACAAAATTATTTGAACATTAGAAAATTATTTAATAATATAACAAAAATAATTTAAATTACGGAAATAATTTTTGGATTTCACGAAAAATATTTGATAATTTTAATACGAAAATTATTTAATAATGAACGAAATTATTTTATGGTTCCACTCTAATTATTTGATAATTACGAAAATTATTTGATAATATAACGAAAATTATTTGATAATTTAATGAAAATTATTTAATAATATAACAAAAATTAATTAATTACTATATTACTATAACGGATAAATTTGTTACTAAATTACTATATTTATTTTCAATTTTGATATGTTGATATTATATTAATTCATCTTTCTATACAATTTTTTAAAAAGGTATTTCATAAATCCGTGTCAACTAATGAACTTAAGAGTGTAAATGGTTTAACGAGTGTCAACAGAAAAAAAATAAAGTTTCACGATTTGTTCTATATTTTCGTTAAACCCTTAATTTAATTAAGGGTTTAACGAAAATAATGTTTTATTTTCGTTAAACCCTTAAATTTTAGGGTTTAACGAAAATAAAACATTATTTTCGTTAAACCCTTAATTTTTAGGGTTTAACGAAAATATAGTATTATTATACTTGATAATTATTTAATTAATTGAATAATATAACGGGATTGAATTAATATTCGTTAAACCCCAAAAAAATAGGGTTTAACGAAAATATACCATAAACTTCGTTAAACCCTAAAAATTAAGGGTTTAACGAAAATTATGGTTTTTTTCGTTAAACCCTTTATTTTCAGGGTTTAACGAAATTTTGTATATAATGTATATATTGTATATATTAAAGTCTGCTAATCCGTACCGACGCTTAACAGATTCTCTGCACCATTTTTGAAAAAATGTACTTTTGGGTATTTGGGGATAATATTAAAGTTTAATGGGTATATTTGTATAAGTGTTTTATGCTTTTGGCTATTTTGGGCTATTTCCTCAATTAGAAAACTAAGTCCGATCTATTTTCAAAGTTTAAGCATGTTGAATTCGATCTTGAAAATGTATGAATTTTCTATATTTTTTTTCATATTCAAAATTAAATATTATTTGTTAAGAGTTTATTTATTTTGATTATTGATTTTTTTAGATGGTAGAATATGGTGATGAGGTTTCCACTCTTGAAAAGCCACTTTTGAAGTATGATGATAATGATTATATCAAAATTACAACACTTTTTGTATTGACTTTTTTTTATTTATTTTTACACCTTTTTAAATTTAACTACATAATTTAAGATAATCGATCTATATATTTGTTCAAAAAACTTTTGTAAATTGAGAAATTCTGACTTTAAGGCATCTGGAAAAAAGTTATATAGTTTTTTTAATAGTATGTTCAAATTAGATTTTTTTTATTTTGGTTTGTATAAATTTTTTTACTCATTATGAATATATTATTAAGCATATATTTGTATACTTATTTTTTAGACCAAAATGCTAAATTATTATGTTGATCATGAGATTATACTTGAAGCATTATATCTTTTATATTAAGATAATATATCATTGGTAAATTGTATCATTAATATCAAAATTTCAAAAAAATTCAGATGGCATAGCAAGCAATATATTAGAAATAAGTAAATTATATTGAATTTAATTATTAATATATTTATATTTTAAAATGTAATAGATAAAATAAAAGTTTAACATGTAAATTAACAAGAGCACAAATTGGTTTGGTGGTAGTATAAATTATTTATATGATGGGGGTTTTGTGTTTGATTCCTATCCATGACATTTTCGATTGGTTAAAGTTTTTTTTTTCTGATTACTAACTATTAATTAATTGTATTTATCTAAATTTCAAAAACTTATAAAATTCATAATCATATTTTAATAAAATATATAAACGAACAGGCTCGCGAACTTTAAACGAATAGGCTCGTGTATAAACGAACTCACTTAATGAACCTATTTGCGAACCCACTAAACGAACATGTTCGCGAACTGTAAAACCCTCCCTCTAGTAGGGTAAATACTATAAGCAAAATGCTTAGCAAGTACATCACATAATCTCACAAAATATTTTTCTTTGAAACTTTTGAAAACATCACTCATAAAAATAATTAACTTATATACTTGAAAATAATATACTATGGACCCGGACATGATACCAATGGGCGGAACTCCGAAGAACCCGGGGTAGCTAGCTAGCCACCGAATCCAAACAGAGCAACTCATTACTCATAGAGCGATCTCGGAGCCCTTAACTTCTTCTAGTGGGCAGTTTGGGTGTCCAGTATCAGTCTCTCAAAAATATAAAATAGAACTATATATATATATATACTTTCTAAATTTTTTTTATAAATTCTTAAGACATTTTTTGGAAAGTTAAGCATAATTTAGTAGAAGTAACTACCCTACGTAAGGGGTGTTACAGAACTATCGAGTCGAATATGTCTAGGCTTGAGTTCGGGTGGTGAAGCTTAATGAACAATCTCAAACGAATATTTATCGAATCGAGCCGCGAATAGTTCGCGAACGGCTTGGTTTGTTTACATCCCTATTAAATTCAAGAAAAACAAGCCCGGATTACATAAACCAAATTACCAATCAGTGATGCAGATTTCGCAAACAACAAAATGAAAATACAAATAGAACCATTGCAGCTTAAAAAAGATGAAGACTAACAGATTTCAAGATTGAATCTTGATCACGATTCAAAATTGTGTCGTTTTCACTGTTAATTTTGGAAGAGCGGTTGCTAATATTTCGGAAAAGGGGTAAAAACGAAAAGGACGGAGGTTTCGAGGGATAAAAAATAGGGTTTTGGGAGTGAGAAAAAAGAGCGAAGAAAAGCAGAATTTATAGGAAAAATGAAATAAAAAGAAAAAAGAGGCGTCTATAGGTAAATAGGAATGGGTGAGAGACGTATGTCTTTCTGCTGCCATTTCCAGTCAACCATGACACGCTTTATTTTATTTTTAGAGAGCGATGAATCATGAAACTAAATTACACTTTCTTCTTTAAAAAAATAAATGAAATTGTCTCTCCCTATAGTTTTCTAACAACGAGTGTTTGCCACTCCCCATCAAATTCATTTTCAAATGTTAATTTTATTTTTTAATTATGAATTGTAACTTATCTCATAAATTGATCTTAAAAACACTACCTGAATATTATAATAGGAAAAATAGTAATTGTTGAGTTATTTATTTATTTAATTGGTTTTTTTATTTAACTAAAATGTGTCACTATGTAGGGATGACAAAAGATTCAAAATCCAATTTTGCCTTTGACATCTCTCTCTAATCTCTTACATCATCCTCTTGGTAGAGAAGTTGCAATTCTAATTAATCTCACTTTTTTCCCATTTTTTTTGTGTTAATCATTTTTTCATCAATCACAAGAATTTGCGTGAGACGATTCATTTTGACCCACAAATCAAACTTATTTTCACAAATTTATATGTGAATTGTGGAGTGTGACTTGTAAATTGACCCATCTCGCGAAAAATGATCTGTAAGACAGTCTCATATAAGACTCACTTTATCAATTAATTTTCATCAGATTCTTATCTAAGTAAAATTTAAATGTTATTATTTTGAGAATTTTCTGAAATTTGAGCAATATTTTGCTAAAACCCCTCTCAGGTTTCTGTTTGGTGGTATGAATCTTTCTCCCTCACCCTAACATCAATCGATTTTTTTTTTTTTAATGATTTAAGGGTATTATTGGGTTTTCGTAGAAACATAGAGGGCAATTTTAGAAGTAAAAATGGGTTAGAGTAAAATTCAATGTTTTGATAAAAATAAATAAAGGTATTTATCAAAATTTCCCATCCATTGACTGTTCGAGAAAATAATATTGTGTTTTTTTTTTTTGGCTTATGATACAATGATTAATTAATTTGGACTGTCAAAAATAAAATAAAGAATTAAAAACAAATTAATATTTAAAAAAGAATTAGGAGCAATAGTTAATACCCTAATTAAAAGAAAAGGACATACTCAACAGGCTGCCGGCGCCGCCCTTGCTCTCGCTTTGATATGCTTTTTAAATTGCTCTCACGACCCTCGCCCTATTATTAAATATTTATTATAACATGAGAATATGAGATGCATATAGTTTTATTTAAGGTGTATTATTTTTTCATTTTGTTAATTATTTAGAATTTGATGATAATCTATTTGATTATTTAATCAAATTTCAAGGGTGTTAAATGCAATATCTATAAATCTCAGTGCTTATTTGGTGATTCAGTCAAACATTGAGGAAGATAAATGTAAAAATTTAGGATGTAATTTGACAAAACTGAATGTAAATATAATTCATCTTAATATATCGAACAATTTTTTTTACCACACAACATAATTTTGTTCTCTCTATCACAAAAGTGGTGATTTGTCTAAAATATCTCTACTCCTCACATGGAAAAGTAATTGAAACGTTGGAATAGAAATAAAATTGAGGGTTTAAGTGTCATTTTAGTGTATATATGGTTAAATAGTATGTAATCTATATTAAATGGTAGAAAAGAAATCCATTATCTAATACGGTAGAATGGTTACCAGACCCTTAATTTAATTGAATATGAAATGAAAATAATATATCCTATCCACTGTGGACATTTAATTTAATATGAAATGAAAAATTATGTTCCTATACCCACTATGAACATGTTTTAAAATGTTCATTGTTGATGTGTAAAAATCCAATCACGTGAAATTAATAATTGTATTGAATTTTAATATATCAATAGTGGAAACATTAAAATGTATCGTCGTGGATAAGATAACAATTTCCATGAAATATGAGATCTTAATTGTAATTCCTTCAAAATAAACAAGATAAGCACTTGTTTATTTATTTGCTTTAGTTTCTATTTGTTCATTGTTTTTAGGGAAAATATCAATTTTCGTCCTCTAACTTCAGCTCTATCCAATTTTGGTGCAATATATTTTCACTTTTCAATTTTAGTCCTTAAACTCCTAATTTTATCCTATTTAAGTTCGATGATTTGCCACGTCAGCAAATTCGGTGGCCACGTCAGCAAATCCGGTGGCCATGTCAGCCCGAAAATTTTTCCAGCTAAATCAGACTTAAATTGGATAAAATTTGGAGTTAGAGGACTAAAATTGGAAAGTGAAAAAATATTGCACTAAAATTGGACAAAAACTAAGTTAGAGGATGAAAATTGAGTTTTTCCCTTGTTTTTACAATGTTAATTTTTTTTAGTTATTTATTTTATTGTTATTAATGTCGTATTGGTTTTTTTTTTCAGTTCATTTTTTTACAATGTTAATTGTTATTTATTTTATTGTTATTAATGACAACAATAGATATATATGTTTCTCTATTTGCTTTTGTTTATTCAGTTCATATTTTTGTATGTTTCTTTATTTTCGTTTGGTTATTTTAGCTCATTTTTTCACAATGATAATTATTTGATTATTATTAATGCTAATGATTAATGAAGAGAATGTGGAAATATTTGATAGTATATTTTTTTCACCTAAAAAAGTTGGGTAGAGGTAATATGCTAGATATGATGAATTCAAAGTTTTTACCATGTACAAAGCGGTCTTTTTGGGAGATAAACATGGCTCTAATGTAGCTCAGTAACAAGAATTCAACAAGATAAAAAGAAAATGTTTTATGCTAAAAAGGATTAGACTTCACACCAAGAAGACTCGATGAAAAAGAAGACCTGTATTAAATAAAAGTGATTCATGGAAACTACAGTTTGAGGAGTGAGGATTACTACATTGGAGTCCACACATTCTCTCTTCCATGCATTGTAGCAGTATTCCACAAACAAATAAATAACATATATAGTAATGCTCCTTATGTTTCTGAAGAAATGTTTTATACTGAAAAATGATAATTAGAGATTGAAAGATAGTTGATGTAAATTATAATAATAATATCACACATGCTGTTATTCCTAAAGAGCAATTTAGGAAATGCTCATTAAGAGCAAAACTGCATCAATAAGTCATCAATAATCTGCGGTCTGAATAATACATCCAGTATGAAATATTACTAAAATGCTCCTTATCACATAATCCAACAACAATAATTTGAAAACATAATTGAAAGTCCTAACAATTTTTTGTATAGGAGCACTTCTCATCATATAACCAAGAATGTTATTGAAATAAGCACACTCTCGTTTATCATACAACTCAAGTCCTTTCTTTCTTGGGCTGTTCATAGCTTTTATTCATATGAACTATTTTATGAATAAAGACAACATGAAAGGAGAAAATTTGATATTCTTAATAAATAATCATTTACAAATGTTTTTGTGCACGAGGTGCACGGATCCTAGATCCGTGCAATCGGGTCGACCCGATATAGGAGTGCATTTCATGCGTCCTACGCGAGCCTCACACACCGACACGCGCGCTCACGTGCCCAAACCCTAACTCAAACCCTAGTTTCCAGTTATATTGGCCTAACATTTTAGTTTGCCGAACCTAACGTTTTAATTTGTCGAACCTAACATTTTAGTCATGTTCGCATAACCTTTTGTAGTGTATGACAAACTTATATTATCTTTCAAAACCTTTATGTTGTAATAATATAACATTTATGCATAATAATTTAACTTTTTCTTTATAATAATATAACCTTATGTTATTCTTTAAGTACATAAATGTTATGATATTTGTACATAAAAGTTATACTAATATAACATAAATATTAAATTATTATAACATAAAGGTTAAGTCATACTATATGAATTTTTATAGTGAAAAATGTTTAAGTAATATCGCTTAAATGTTATAATATATATATGAATGTAAAGATTATACTAATATAACATAAATGTTATACTCGGTTAACATGTTAGAGGAAATGCCCAAAAATGACATCAATCCTTTATTGGTGGACAAAAATACCATCAAATAAAGCAATTGGACAAAAATATCATCTAATATAAGGAATGGACAAAAATACCACTATTTTTGGTCCAAGTCAAAAATGAATAGGTGTCATATACCTTTTCAGGTTTGATGAGATGTGGTCATGCAACTACAAACATGGGAATTTTTGACTGTTGTGTTTAATTTTCACTGTTTAATCACATGTTAAAATACTGTTCTTATCACTATATATCTAGACATATATAAGTTGATTAATTTCACTCCTCAATTTTCGAAAGTGGTGATAAAGAACAAATTATCTCACAAACAATGTTACATAACTTTTAATTATACTTTTTATACTGAAAAAAGTCTAAGTAATTTTATTTAAAGGTTATGATATTTGTACATAAAGGTTATACTTGATAAACTAAAGGTTATTTTCGGTAAACATAAAGGTTATGTCATAAATTGAAAAAAAAATAACCTGGACTCGGATCTAGACTAGACACAACCCAACCTGACCCGCATGCCTAATTACATGGATCACGATCCATGCACACAATCATTACTCATAATCGTTACATTGTTTAGATGTTTCTAACATGCCTAATTGTGAGCATCAACCTACAAGGAATTTAAGAGAGAGAGAGAGAGGTTAAATTTGTTATATGCTTCCTAACTCCATTTCAAGAGGATTCTTCTTCCTCATCTTCCATCAGATCTCTTCGTCATTCCTTAGGGTATGTTTGTTTGGGGATTATGTAGGATTGGGGAAATCTGATTTTGAAATCCTGAGATTTGTAAATAAAGGTGAATAGTTAAAATCTATGTTTGTTATGAGATTTTATAAGGTAGGATTATTACTGTAGATGTCAAACCAATGTTGGAAAAGTTAGTAAGTGTAATATTTTATTATTAGTTGATGTAATAGTAATGATTGAATTATTGTAATAGTAGAAATTTAGGTGTGTATTGAAATTTGTGTATTAATAGGTTAGAGTGTATGGTTAATTATTATGTTTTCTTTAAATAAAGTAGTATTTGAGTGAATTTTATAATTATAATTTAAATCTCTTAACAAACAAAGATTTGAGATTTTAAAATCTCAAATCTTGACTCATGAGTCTCCAAACAAACATACTCTTAACTTCTCGAATATTATTCTCTTTATCTTTATCTTTGATGCCTTGAGATATGTTTTTATAGATACAAAATCATCCGCTTGTTAAATAACCAGCACAATTTCTTCATTAATTGTGTTCCATTAAATTACACACACAAAAAAACCTTACAAATTACATTAAATTGACATGTTATCTGCATTAAAGAACCTTTCCCCAGGTTGTCCATTGATAAAGATAAGAGTAAGAAATAAGAAACAGTAGACACACAACGCATGATAAATGAAACCATGAAAATGCCCAATCCCAATTTCAACATAACACCCTCCAAAAAACCTCATTCTACTCTATCATATGCCTTGCTCATGTTAAGCTTAAAAGCAAAAGAACCTCTATTTTTTGCATTATTATTCTTCATCGAATGGAATATCTCATAAGCAAGAAGGACATTATTAGTAATCAGGCGATTTGGGACAAAAGCAGATTGACTTGGATCAATAATATCAGAGAGACACACCTAGTCTATTAGCAATGGTTTTAGTTATGAACTTGAAAATAACAATGCACAAACTTATAGACTGGAAGTCTTTAGTAAATTCCGATTTTTTCTTTTTAGGGATAAGTTCAATGTGAGTGTACGTGGTTTAGAAAGCTAGGATCACCATTATTGTTAATAATATCAAGAATACAAGAAAGAACATATTTATAACAATGATCAATATTTTTGATAAAAAATAGTAGACATACCATCCGGTCCGAGGCTTTTGTTGGGAGCATTTGGGTTAGAGCTGCCACCACCTCTTCCTCAGTATAGGGCTCAGACAAAATTTTCAACATGTTAGCAGTCACTTTTTGATCAACGGAAGCAATCACAGAGTCCATCCCCTCACAATCACTTCTAGAAAAAAATTCACAAAATATTCCTGAAAAGCCCGAGAAATATCCTTCTCATTTTCCCATCGAATTCCCGATTCATCAATAATATACTCTATGGTATTTCGTTTCTTTCTGCCACTAGCAATATGATGGAAGAAATTAGTATTTCGATCCCAATCTCTCATCCAATTAATACGTGAACGAACATGCCATAAAGCTTCTTCCCTCTTCATAAGAGTCATGATATTGTTCTCCATCACCTTCCCCGCTTTGATGTTTTCAATCGTTTGTAGCCTCTTTTGGATTTTGTTAAGCTGTCTGCATAGTTCCCTATTCACATTTCGAAGACAGTACTATCCTACTGGAGCAGCGAATGTCCACAATGTTCAAGTTTCTCCACATGCCTTATCAATAACCTCTTGGCAACTCCTTTCTTGCAAAGCGGAATAATTTGACCGCTTCTTACTATTATCGCATAGCAGCTTCTTTTTCGACCCTTTGTGTGCCAAGTTATGAGAATCGGAGAATGGTCTGATTCCTGACGAATGAGATGTTCAACTTTTCAATCCAAGCCAATGTTGCCACGCCTCTATCAAGCCTCTCTTGTATGCTACAACCCCCGACTTACCATTAGTCCAACTGAAACTATTTCCTTCGTACCCTAAATCTTCCAGCAAAGTATTACGGAATGCTACCATTCTGCCCAGATCTAGAACTCGGCCCCCTAACTTCTCATGAACAAAAGCTATTTCATTAAAACTGCCAACACAAATCCACGGCAATTGAAACACAATTAATTTGATACTTCCCAATTCTCAACAGAGTGTCATTTAACAAATTAAGCAGTTAAAAAAAACAATGGGCCTTTATGCACACGATTAGCTTATATTGGGTCTCTAAGAGCCCATATATCTTTTGGGCCTTCAGAAGGAAGAGTTATTAATAGTTAATGGCAAATTAGAAAAGCCCAAATAGGATTAGATTTTTTGTAAAACATGAATATATATCAATGAATTTTTTTTCTTTTTTTTAGGAGGAAAAAAACTTTATTTACAAATACGGCTTATTTTAGTAATTCTTTTTAAGATGTTGTGTGTCTACTATTTTATATTATATAAAATTATATTGTAGGTGCTCTTATATAATTTTATATATAATTGTGATATTAGAATAAGTAAAAAGTTTTATAAATTATTGCAATACCTTTTACCAAAATTCCTGTGCACTTGGTACACGAATCTAGAATCCGTACACTCAAGTCGACCCAATCGCTACGTGCCCCTTGGTATGTAAACAAACTTGCTCAAGCATACTTTCAGGTGTCATACTTTTATATTATGTTAATCATACGTTTTAGTAGTGTTAGTCATACATTTTAATTATGTTAGTAATACATTTAGTAATTTTAGCTGTACTTTAATATTTATTTTAGACAGACATATTAACCTTTCATACATTTTAATTATGTTAGTCATACATTTTAATTATGTTAGATGTACCTTTCAATTATGTTAGATGTACCTTTATATATTACATAGTGGTATAACTATATTGATATAAATGTATATGTCATATTATATAAAGCTTTGAGTAATATCACATAAATATATATATGCACAAATTGTGCCGAAATTGTTTTATTTTTTTTTGTTTTTTTGTTTTTGTTTTTGTTTTTTTTTTTTAAGTTAAAGTATTATATAAAAGTTATGATATTTGAATGTATGACTAAGATAACATAAAAATATGACTAATATAATATAAATGTATGACTAACATACTATAAAGGTAAGCATAAAAAAAAGGTATGATATTTACACATGAATGTATGACTAATAACATAAATGTAGGACTACATAAAGATCACATTACAAAAAAAAAAAAAAAAGCACGAACTCGGATCTGTGCAAACCCAACCCAAATGCACAATACACCAAATGAAAAAAAACCAACTCATACCTTCTTATTCTTTCGGAAACGTTATATATTGTTTTACGTTTTAAAAATTATAACTGAATTTATACAATCACAAATGACTATGTTACAATAATGACAATCTCACAATAATAAGTATTTTTTCATGAGAATTGTCTCTTTTTGGAATTTTAAGTTTGAATTAATCATGGTTGGATCATGGGTGCACTATTTGAAATGGATAATCAATATATATCGTTTGATCACATCTTATAATCAATAAAACACAATCTAATAATTCTTATATTCATAATATTTAGTTCACCCACATTCTGAAATAGTTCAAAATCTCTCTAGATTATAAAACGATGCATAATTGACTAATTAAATAATTAAACCCTTAATTATTTGATTTAGTTACGTGCGTTTCAGAAAAAACGATATAATGCATAATTAATTAATCGGTTATATAATTAAATCGAGAAGCATATGTTATAATTTAATAACGATATCATAAAATGAAACCTAAAGGTATCGTAGTCGAAAACCGAAAGTTAAAACATTAAAGGACGACTCGTTAAGAATGCGTGGCCAAATAACACGAAGAATACAAAAATCGAAAAATACATATATATAGTACGAAACGAATTGTAAAAGTAATAATTCGATCAAAAAGTAAAAAAGTAAGATATTTTTTTTCTCTCTCTCTTCTCTCTCCTCTGTTTTTCGACAGCGGCCGCCGCGCCGCTGCTATGCCACCGGCGCCGCCACCTCCCACTCCATTTCAGCCGATCTTGTCATCTCTTATAGCTTTCACCGAGCCCGTTTCAGATCCGGGCTCGGTTTTACGTTTCGACGCCTCCTTCGTCTGGAAACGGCCGGTCAAACCTGACCAAATCTTCTTTTCTCTCTCCTCTTCTCTTTCTCTTTCTCTCATTCTCTCTCCCTCTGCCCACCGGAATCTCTCTGTCTCTCCTCTCTGTCATCGTTGTGTGTGTGTTGGGGACGCCGCCGTGAGCGGCAGCACCGTGGCTGTTGTATGTGTGTGTTTGTGAGGGCGGCGCTATGCAGTGTTGTCGTGCTCTTTGTGTTTGCGTGTGGCTGGTGTGGGGTGTGCCGACATGTGAGTGATGTTGGGACGCCGCCTTGTTGCGCCGCTGTTGGTGGTGGTGGTTTTGGACGGCGCGCGGAGTCGCACCGGTGGTGCTGGTGTGTGTGCATGTGCGTGGATGCTGGGGCTTGATTGCACCTCGACCGTACGTGCCGGGGGATGTCGGGGCACGCTGTGTGCACGCCGAGCAGACACCGGTGATTTGGTGTCGCCGACCGTGTTGTCCGGCGATGGCGGGAGGGGTTTGGTGAGGGAGGGGTTGTTTTGATATTTTCGGAAGCCGGGGACATGGGTACAAACCCTAATTTTTAGTTTATTTACGTTTTAGTCCCTGAAACTTCTAAAATCCCGTTTTAGCCTTCAAACTTCCGAAAACTATGTTTTAACCTCCAAAGGTTTTCAAGCTTTAGGGGATGTTTGGACTGGACTTGGTACATTCGGATTTTGGATGGACTCAGTCCGGTCCATGTTTGGACAAGGATTTGCAAAATCCTACTTTTTCTACAATTCCCAATAAAAATATTTACTTTTTACAATTCTCAATAAAAACATCTATTTTTTCTACAACTCCCAACAAAAAACATCTACTTTTTCTACAATTCCCTATGTGAAAATGACATCTTAACTATAATTCTACTCAAAATTCAAACTCACAAAATCATTCTCAAGCCTAAATCCAGATTTGCTAAAGCCACCTTAAGTCCAGTCCAAACACCCCCTTAGACTTTGACCCCCAGAAATCACATTTCTGCCCCCAAGGTTTTAAATATATCAAAAAGATCTCAAATCTTTTCTGATTTTACAAAAATGCCCCTGGTCAAAGTCAACTGTTTTCCAGGTTTTATGAAAATGTCCCTGCATTTTTAAATGCTCCGTTTAAGCTCGTTTTTCCTCCGTTGTAACCCGTTTTTCCTCGGTTCAAACTCTAATATTTTCCTTTACGCCTTATGATCTAGTTTCGAACTTTCGTCTCATTTTCTTTCCTTCAACGCTTTTCTTCGAGAGAGTTCTTTTAAGAATATGTAATTATCATAATAAGAATCTAAGAAAACCTCGTTTACATGTGTAGGCTTTCGAGTTAAGAAAAAAATTGAAGGCTTAGAATTCAACGTATCACGAGATTACTATCGAACAAGGTGGGGGTAACTTCTAATCCTTAATAACTTTATGTTTCTGTATTTAATGCACAATGATGATGAACAAATGCATGCATGTGAACTTAATGTTAAATGAATTGTTGAACCCTACATGTTGTGATTATATGTTGTGATTTGTGTGTTCACGCATGCATTTATGATTATGTTGTGAGGAGACGAAAGTCCATATTCATGCTGAAGGGACGAAAGTCCACATTCATGCTGAAGGGACGAAAGTCTACATTCATGCTACGGAGGGACCAATGACCCGTAAAGTAAGTCGGGGAGTACCCGCACCCAGGGTTAACGGGGAGTATCCGCACCCTTCTGCAGATATAAGCGCTATGATGTTATGTGTTATACATTCTACGTGCTGTGTTTAATTGCTATATTTGTATACATTCGAACATATTAACTGTTTAACGAACTTTAAAATACGAAAGTTACTCCCACAAGTGTATTCAAATGCACTCACCCCCACATGTATTCACGCTACAGGAAACAATGAAAGTGGAGAAGCGTAGAGAGAGGGGTGTCATATCAGCTGTGTCCTTTTTCCCTCTTCGTCTTTTAGGTTTTGCCATTTAAACAAAGTTGATCGTTTGTAAAAGTTAAACTATTCTTCTATGTTATGGATCCTGATGATTTTTCGTTCCTATGTTTTCTGAGGCTATGTGCCGAAGGTTTTAAACATGTAAAATCATATCTTTAACTTTATTCGAGATTTCTATTTTAAATGTTGTTTTGAAACCTTGTTTCGTCAATTATCTTTACTAAATTATAAAATGTACATTTCTTTTCTCTTTCTTCCTGTATGCCCATAAAAAAAACTTTGATATTTTAAATATGAAAATGGGGCGTGACACACTCTCTCTTTTTTAGCAAGTATTATTCTTAATCCAATAAACGCTATTGTGACTTTTTATTTCATCTCAAAATTCCAAAACCTAAATAAATATTTGTAAAGTAATAACCACTATTATATAATAGTTTTTTGTGGTCCAGACTTGAGTCTAGTAGATGAAATTAATAATTTTGGTAAAATAATATGATAATGTTTTTTTTTTTGAAATATAGATCAAATTAATTACATTATATAAATTAATAGTGGGTAAAATTATAAATAAATTTGCATGTTGTGTGATTTTTTTTTTAAACAACAATACAACAAATCTAGACACCACATATACTATGACTAATTACATAAAAATAATAATATTTTCTTTAGACTTTGTAAGATTACGTACGAACTGATTTGAGAATATTATTTAACAACTCTACCTCACTAAGTTGTTGTTAGTATCCTATAAAGTATATGTGCTTGAATGACTAAGTTTTCTCAATAGACTAATTAATACTATTAGTTCCAACATAATTTGCAATCATCTCATTTGTTATTTAATCATAACTTGAGGTACATCTCCTGATAAATTTTTAGTTATAATTTTATTCGCGAAGAATGGCCTTTTCCAAGAGAAGAAAAACAATAGTAAGCATCCTTACGGGTAGATATTGGCAGGTGGTCTTATACTCTTTATGTAAACTCAAATTTAAAAAATTACAAAGAAATATTAATATCTAACCCTTTTTTTTTTTTTTTGGAATCATTAATATCTAACCTTAAAAACTAAGTTTTTGAAATTTAAATTTAGAGCTTTTTCCCCCTAGGAACGAGGGGTATTAAGACAACTCGCTTTCATTCTCTTCAAATTAACTTGCAACTCCAAACATCTTTGAAATTAAAACATGTTATAGTTTCAACCAAACCTATTGATTTCGCACGTTGGCTACCGATAATCCTACAAACTCAACTTAATTTGACAACACTATATATTCAATTTATAATTTGTATATATACTTGAGTCATCAAAATAGTGAAAAGGTAAAAGAAGAAACGCCTTGAATTAAATAATTCTTTTAAAATATTTACAAGTCTTTATTAAAAGAAATTGTAAGCTCTAACTAAGTCACCAAAAGTTCCAAAAAATCATCTATCAAAACCCTATAAAGTAGATGTTGAAGTATATTATACTCACACGACTTGGTCATAGCCCAACATGGCCGCCCTAACATGGAAGTCCGCTAACTATATACTTAATTCAAAATTTTCAAAATGGGAGTCACAAATTAATAAAAAATGTGATGATGATTATTAGGAAAGATGAGAGGCTAATATGGTTATAGTCATATAATGATGATGATGATGATCAATAAGCCTATTTTTCCAAGTATATATGTGTTGGAAAAGACCGACTTTAGTAAACTCGAGGTTCAATTTTCAAGTCTTTCTTTTGACTAAACATATGTGTATACAAATTCCTTCGACTTATTCATGTTATCTATGGTGGGGGTCTTTGTGAGTAAATATTTAATGTTATTTTTATTGTTGTTTATCAATTTATTAAAGATGATATATTATTAGAAGTTTCTGTAGCTTTTTATTCATTACTAATTATTGACCCATGAGCATGGAATAATGATAAAATATATGGTAAGTGGCATCTGGAAGGGGCTTGAAGAAAATGTACGTCTTGAATAACATGTAAAAGAAAGATCTAATTGTAAGAAATAAATATTTTTTAAATTTGTAATTTAATCCTTATTTTTCAAATTTAGCAATAACAAACAAATTAGTTTTTAAAAAAATTACAATTTAATCTAGATCTTTTGAATTCAATACACAACTATATTTTAAGATGATTTGAATTCAAGTGTCGGACAAAACAATGTTCGAATTATAATAATGTATTAAAGTAGTGGTTTTTAATGTAAATATCAAAATTATGACCTCTAAAAAAATAGAGTTGTGATTCAAATTGCAGCATGTGTTAAACTTGTGAATTTTTTTTGCCAAATTAAAAGAAAGTCATGATAAATTGTATATTTAAGAAAGATGGTGTATTTTTTTTAAAAAATAAATCTTCAAAAATTGAAATGTACTTAAGAGATTGAAACAAATGAGGAAAAAAAAACAAAAAAACAAAAAAAGAGTTAGATTCTTGCTTAGAAAGACAAAATCACTCTATAGCAATGCTCATGGTTCGACAATCATCTCCAAGATTACTTTAAACCTTGAGAAAGTATCACCATTGTTCTAAAGCTAACGATGAACAAATTAATATCTGAAAATATAACATGAGAAAAACTGCAATCTTTTAACCGTGAAATGCAAATTGTAATAGAGAGTGAATTGAAACAAAATGTGGGATCTTATTTTATAGTTTGAATGTCACGCCCCGTTTTCATACTTTAAAATATCAGAGTTTTCTTGTAGGCGTGCAGGAAAAGTGGGAAAGAAACATACTTTTTTTTTTAAACTTGTTGATCCCAAGTGGTCAGAGATTCGGGGGGTGAATGAACCTCTATCGATTTTGCAAACTTTTTGTAAACTTCTTTTGACTAACAGGTTCCTGTCCCAAAAGGGTAACAAAATCCTGTTTGGAATCAGTATGCGATGCAGCGGAATAAACTTGATAGAGTTTCTGATGAAAAACAGTTTTCTTTTTCAAATATGTTTTTAACACAAACCTTTTAACAGGATGCTTATGATAGATGCAACAAGATAGATATGCGATAATGCAATGTAGCAAATACGATAAGCAGTAAACACTTATGGCTTATAGTGGTTCGAAGGTGGTGTAATCCTTCTACGTCCACTCTGCTCCTTCACTGAGGAGAAACTTCATTATGGTCAGTTTGATTTACAAGACTCGTCTTTACAAACCTCTTCCACACAAGTTACACCTACTAAGTCCCACACAGGAACACACTCCCACACAGGGTACACTCACCCACACAGGATTTACAAATAGCCTACACAAGACTATAAACTTAGCAAGGATCAAATTCTATCAACTAAGTACACCAAACTTAAAACAACCTAGCACACACAGCACAATGGTTAAAAGTAAAAGGTTTCTTCAACTGGTGCGAAACAGTCTTGATCTCTGAAAGCTCCATTGCTGTTGTAGACTGCTCCTAGAAGGTTGAGTGGCTGAACATGTATAAGCTTGAGAAGCTTTGGGAAGTATATGAGTTTCCTCTCGACTCTGTTCAGCAGCTTCTCCAGAGTGCCACACCTTCTATTTATAGATCTTGAGAGTTTTATCCGTTGGGAAGTATCCGTTGAAGAGGGATACTTCTCCTACATTAATTCAAGCTTT
Organism: Scutellaria minor; assembly: GCA_954870855.1. Taxonomy (NCBI): domain Eukaryota; kingdom Viridiplantae; phylum Streptophyta; class Magnoliopsida; order Lamiales; family Lamiaceae; genus Scutellaria; species Scutellaria minor. The sequence goes on from OX940729.1 coordinate 12,751,430, forward strand.
GATCTCCAAGATCTTCTTGGTGGTTGCATTAAATGCATCTGAGCCGCTCCTGACATGAGCATTTAATGCACCTACTATTTGCTCCTGGACCTCTCTGACATTCCTGCTGACCTGTCAAGTCGGTATGGGTCCATGGCTGAAGTTCATGCAACGACTACTTGATGTCAGTTAGCTTTGCTTCTCTTTGCGCTGCATGCTCTTCCTAATACTGCATGAGAGAAAGTAGCACTTATCTTTCAAAAGATCCATTGGCTACTTCCTACTTTCTCTGTAGATAGCAGTAGGTCCTCCTTGCTTGCTGTTCAAGATGTGGTTCCATGCTGCTTCCTGTTCCATACCAGAATTCTGTTTCAGAATAACTTCATGTTCCTGAAACCTGTAGCCACTTTCCTATCTGTTTTGCTTTCTGTTCCGCGCCAGCTCCCTGATACTGAACAGCTTCCTGTTCCTGCATCCTGATGCTGCTTGCTGTTGTAGCTTCCTGATGCTGCTTGCTGTTGCAGTTTCCTAACGCTACTTGTTGTAGCTTCCTAACGTTGTTTGCTGCTTCTTGTTGCAGCTTCTTGATTGCAGCATCCAGCATCCTATATCAACTTACAACTTCCTATTCTTAGAAGATTCTTCCTAATATCTTCTAAGATTGGTTTTCCTTACTTGAAAAAACCATTACATGATCTCTTAAAGACAAGGAACTAAAGATCACGTAGTGTGGAAACTAGGTTCTGATCCCCTAAGCAAACTGTTCTTTTCTTATTGTACAAACAGTTTTGTCTTATCAAGATAACTAATGAAATATCCCAACAAAACTTGTAGATACAATAAATGAGTAAGAGTTTAGAACGACATACAATCAGAAACTGCGGAGATCAGTTAAAATATACGATTTTATATATACAAATCCATCGGTATATCACCGGAAGAAAGCGTTTAAAACATAACAGCGGAAATCATATAGGATCTGCATCGAAAGAAAAACCAGTTTAACTTTACAAACGTTCAACATAGTTTAAAAGAACAACTCCGGAAAATAAAGAAAAAGCGAGAAAGATCACAACTATCACAATACCCCTCTTTCTATGCTTCTCCACGTTCATTATTACCTGTAGCGTGAACACACGTGGAGGTGAATGTGTTGATTACACTCGTGGGAGTAATTTTAGTTTTCAAAGTGATATAAACAGTTAAACTAATTAAACATGTATCAGCACATCAAGTAAACACAACACATAATATGCATTGCACATAACATTAGATAGGAGCGGGTATTTCCCGTCTATCCTATAAATGGTTTCAGTACCGTTGGTGCTTTTTATGGACCACCAGTCCTTCCGTGATGTTTTTTTACAGACCATTAGTCCCTCCGTGATGATCGTGAACTTTCGTCCTCGTATAACATATACATATCGTATGCATGAACATATAAAATACAACACGTAACCCAAGACACATAAAGTTCAACAATTCATAGTGATCACTAGTGGTTCAATAATTTCAATTTACATGCATTCATTTGATCATCATCATTATACAATAAATACGGAAATGTATAGACGATTAAAGATTAGAAGTTAACCCCACCTCATTCAGTGGTGTTTTTCCTCATGTGACGTGAGCTCCAAGTCTAAGTTTGTTCCTAAATGTGAAAATCTACACATGCAAATGAGTTTTATTAGTTTTCTTACGATCATAAGTTCGTATTCTTAAAAGAACTATCTCGAAAAAGAAACATTGAGAGAAAAGGGATAAAAAATAAGCTTTAGAGGTCATGAGGTCTAAAAGGGATCGATAAGGGTTTGATAGGCGAAAGAACGAGCTAAAACGGACGAGAAACAAGTTAAAATGGAGCTTTTAGGGTTGACTTTGACTAGGGTTTTTTTTGTAAAAATAGAGAAGTTTTGGGGTCTCTTTGATATTTTCAAAACCTCAGGGGTCGAAATGTAATTTTGAAAGTTTTTGGGGGTCAAAATCTAAAGTTTGAAAACTTTTGGGGGTCAAAACATAATTTTTGAAAGTTCGAGGGCTAAAATGAAATTTTGAGAAAGTTCAGGGACCAAATCGTAAATACACAAAAAAAAAACCTAGGGTTTGCAACCAGATCCCTAAACTATCCGAAAATTGCAGGGAGACCCTTGCCTCCCCAAACCCACCCCCGCCACTGCCCCCATCCTCCGTCGCCTGAAACACCTCATCGGCGACACCACATCGCCGGCAAACACACTGCCACACACGCACACTGGTCGGCGCGAGATACCCCGACACACGGGAAGCGCCTCCCACACACTCAAGCGCCGCCCACATGCTCACACACACTGAAAACACACACTCATACACACACCTTATCGGCGCATCTTGCACCGACCACGCCCATGCACGGCGTCGCCCCAACACTCCCACAACCACGATAACAAGACGACGACGGCAGCGGGAAAGGACCGGCGAGAAGGAGAAAAACAGGGAGGAAGAAGGAAGAAAAAAGAGAAGAGAGAGAAAGAGAGAAGACGGATCTTCTCCGGTCGATTCATGGCGGAGGCATCACCCAGTGGTGGTACCGAGCCAAGAATCTTGACGGGCTCGGTGGGGGCTTTCTATCGAGCTGCTTGGAGAGGCCGACGGACAACAGCCGCGCCAGCAGCAAAGCAACAGTGAAGGAGGAGAAGGAGTTGTAGTGCAGTAGAGAAAGAATGGAGGAGAAAGAGAGAAGAGAGAGTAGAGAGAGGGGAGAGAGAGAAGTGAAACCTTTTTCTAAAGTGTCCAAAATTTGATCCCAAGTGTTCTATTTTACGATTATATACTCCTCATTTTGGGCCATGAACCCTTAATGGGCAACCATTTATCGTATTATCTTTGACTTCATTTTACGATATCTTTATTAAATTATAACCTATGTCTTTCGATTAAATTATACATCAGATTAATTATTCATGCATTATTTCATTTTCCTGAAATGTAATTAATTAAATCAAATAATTAGGGGTTTAATTATTTAATTAGTCAATTATGCATCGTTTTGTCCTAGGCGTTACATCCCTTCCCCCTTAGAAAAATTTCATCCTCGAAATTTAGAAGCGCACATAAAAACAACATGTCTGGATACTTCGCTAGGATCTCATCTTCTTGTTCCCATGTTGCTTCTTCTTTTCCATGTCGGCTCCATTGAACTTTCACTAGGGCCATCTCTCGATTCCTTAGCTGGCGTGTCTTTCTGTTCACGATGTTCATTGGATCCTCTTCCTAAGTCAAATCCTTTTTCGATCCCTATGCTTTCTTGGTTGATCACGTGGCTTGGATTGAAAACATACTTCCACAACATGGATATATGGAAGATGTTGTGTATGCCGGTGAAGTCCGGCTACAAGGCTAGACGATACGCGACTTCTCTAATCCACTCCAAGATCTCAAAAGGTCCCAAATACCTTGGTCTCAACTTCCTTCTTTTTCCGAAATGATAAACTCCTTTAGTGAGTGATACCTTTAGAAAAACATTATCTCCCACATCGAACTTCAGCTCTCTGCGTCTGTTATCCGCATATGACTTTTGTCGGTCCTGAGCTACTCTAATTATTTCTCGAATCTTCTTTATCACTTCTACCATTTGTTCGACCAAAACGGGGTCCCAAAATTTTCTTCTCACCCACCTTGTCCCAACATAAAGGTGAACGACACTTTCTCCCATATAAGACCTCGTACGATATCATTCCGATCATCGACTGGTAATTATTGTTATAAGCGAACTCCACCAGACATATGTGATCTTCCCAGCTTCCATGGAGGTCTAGTATATATGCCCTCAACATGTCTTCTAGAATCTGAATTGTCCTTTCTGATTGCCTATCTGTTTGGGGGTGGAAAGCGGTGCTGAAGCTAATTTGGTCCCTAGCTTCTTCTGTAAGTTTTATCGGAATCTGGACGTGAAACGCGGATCTCTATCTGATATGATGAGACTGGTACGCTGTGTAATTTGACGATCTCTTCTAGATAGATCCGAGCTAACTTATCTAAATCGTAGGTCATCTTGATCGGCAAGAAGTGAGCTGACTTAGTCAATCTATCCACAATCACCCACATGGCATGATTTCCTCACTTGGTTCTCGACAATCCCACAACAAAGTCCATGGCGATGTGCTCCCATTTCCACTCTGGTATCTCCAACGGAGTTAGCATCCCAACTGGTCGTTGGTGTTCGGTCTTCACTTGTTGGCAGATCGGACACTTTTTGATGAAGAGTCCAATGCTTCCTTTCATGTTCCTCCACCAGTAACCCTCATTTAGGTCCTTATACATCTTCGTACCACCAGGGTGTACAGATAACGGTGAGCAATGGGCTCCTTCAAAAATTTTCTTTCTCAACTCTTCGTCTTTTGGTACACACAACCTTCTCCTGAAGATTAGGGCTTCTTCTATTGATAAATCGAACCCTTCCATTTCCCCTTTTTCCATATGAGCTCTCATCTTCGTCAGAAACTTGTCACTCCCTTGTGTCTTGATTATACGCTCACAGAGAATGGGCTTCACGAACAAAGCTGCAACCTTAGCCTTGATGCTGCTAGGAGGTGTTACCACTTCCAAGTTCAACTTCGACATCTCTTCTATCAATTGGTTCTGACCTGTGATCATGTACTTCGCGGTCTCTTTCCCTTTTCTGCTAAGAGCATTAGCAACCATGTTCACTTTTCCTGGGTGATAGAGGATCGTATAATCTTAGTCCTTCACCAATTCCAACCATCTCCTATGTCTCATGTTGAGCTCCTTTTGTTCGGAGAAGTACTTTAGACTCTTGTGATCGGTGTAGATCTCGCACTTTCCACCATATAGATAGTGTCTCCAAATCTTGAGAGCGTGTACAACTGCGGCCAACTCTAGATTATGTGTTGGGTAATTCTGCTCGTGAGTCTTCAACTGTCTTGATGCGTAGGCCACCACTTTTCCTTATTGCATCAGGACACACCACAAGCCTAGTGTGGACGTGTTAGTATAGATTACGAACTCTTTCGTCACATCCGATACTGTTAGAACTGAAACCTCGGTCAGTCTCTTTTTTAGCTCTTGGAAGCTACATTCACACTGCTCAGTCCACTAAAACTTCACATCTTTTCGGGTCAAACGGGTCATGTGAGTGGCGATCTTTGAAAACCCTTCGATGAATCTCATATAGTAACCAGCTAATCCAAGGAAACTCCGCACTTCATTCACATTCGTTGGAGCTTTCCAATTGTTGACGACTTCTACTTTGGCAGGGATCACTTTAGTCCCCTTCGAAGATACAATGTGTCTGAGAAAGGCCATCTTGTCGAGCCAGAACTCGCACTTCTTAAACTTAACAAAAAGTTTCTCCTTCCACAGAGTCTCCAACACAACCCTGAGATGTTGTTCATGATGTGTTTTATTGTATGAGTAGACCAGGATGTTGTCGATGAACACTATGATGAAACGATCGAGGTACGGATGGAAAACTCGATGCATCAAATCCATAAAGACAGTGCGTACATTGTTGAGTCTAAACGGTATCACCACAAACTCGTAATGATCGTACCTTGTCCTAAAGGTTGTCTTTGGTATATCCACCTCCTTGACCTTCACCTGATGGTATCCGGACCTTAAGTCAATCTTTGAAAACACACTTGCTCCCCTTAACTAATCAAACAGATCTTCAATCCGAGGCAAATGATACTTATTCTTGATGGTTCGCTTATTCAGCTCCCGATAGTCAATGCATATCCAAAAACTTCCATCATTTTTCTTTACAAAGAGCACTGAAGCTCCCCAAGGCGATACACTCAGATGAATAAATCCCTTGTCCAAAAGCTCTTGTAGTTGGACCTTCAATTCTTGTAGCTTCTTCGGGCCATCCAATATGGCGCTTTCGACACTGGTGCCGATCCTAAGACGAGATCAATCTCAAAAGCAATCTGCCGATCGGGCGGAGGACCGAGTAGGTCTTCTGGAAAAACATCCACATACTCCCTTACGACAGGCACCTCCTCAACAGGACTCGTTTCTTGTTTAAAGTCCATCATGTTTACCAACCAAGCCTGACAATCTCCTTTACTGAGCATCTTGGTAGCCTTTATAATTGATAAGACCCTCGGGTTAACTCCGATTCGCATCCCATGAAACGTGAACTCCTCATCTCTTGGTATCTGAAAAGTGATCTCTCTTGCACGACACTTGATTACTGCATGATTCGCCTTAAGCCAGTCATTCCTAGTATCACATCGAAATCCTTTATTTCTAAAGCATGTAGATCGGCTAAAAGAGTTCTGTCCCTGAACGCGACTCTCAGACCTCAGTAAAGATATCTCGTTCTTACTATTCTTCCCGATGAGATACTAACATCTAGGGTTTCAGCGACTACCCTACTATTCTCAAGTTTCAACAAATCACAAAACTCGATAGAGAAGAAAGAATGGGTATCTCAAGTGCGGGTATCTCCCGACTTACCCCTACAAATGGTCTGATATACCGCTAGCGGATTTATAGGACCGCCAAACCTTTGATAGTAGAGTAAAGGAGAGAGAAAGAGTATTTTACAAACCAAAAGTCCTACAGAGGAATGAATGTGGACCCACGTCCTTTCATAGTATAATATGACACATAAACATAGCATATAACCACAGTATTTAGCACTCCGCCAATCATGCATCAAAATAGGGAAAACTGTAGATAGATAAAGAGTTAGAAATTACCCCCACCTTGTTCGGTGGTTTCCGTGTGAGTAGCAAGTACTAAAGATCTGATAACTCAAGGCTCAATCCAACAAGTATCCTACACAATTATGGTGTTTCTTAAATTCTTAATAATTATAATTAAAGCTATAAAAGATTCCAGAGGAAAAACAATTGTTAAAGACACGACGGATCAAGAGATCTAAAGATTGGAGTTGAAGAGATGAGAGTGAAAGCTCAATCCAAAAAGTTGAGATGATAGAGGATGAAATTCGGGTCACGACGGAAAAAGAATGAGCTCGATCGGAGTTGAAACGAGCTCGAACGAAGTATTTTAAGTTTGGGGGTATTTTGGTAATTTTGGTCAAATGGTTGACATTGACCGGGCTTACGAACTCCGGTCAACGACATCTCGTCGGCGATGACTCGATAAGGATGAACTATGGAAAAAAAAGGGGTTCGGATCAAAAATACGACGTCGCGTGCGCACCCGTCACCCAACGGGGCGCGCTCGCGCGTTCCTCGGCTGTTGCCGAGTTTTCTCGACAGCGTGTCTTAGCAGCTCGGTAGCATCTCGGTAGCTGCCGAGTTTTCTCTGCAGCTTGGCACCTATCTCGGCAGCGTGTCTCGGCAGTTGCTGAGTTTTCTCGGCAGTTGCCGAGTTTTCTCGGCAGCTTGGCACCCATCTCGGCAGTGTGTCTCGGCAGCTGCCGAGTTTTCTCGGCAACTCGGTGGCCAGCGTGCCCAGGCTACCCGACGTTGGCCCTGCTCGCCCAGCTCACTTCCCAGTGCCACCTCGTCTACCGACGAGCTTACACCGCCGGCTACCACCTCCGACCATCCCTCACCGGATTCCGACAAGAGTGGTGCTGGAAAACAGCCATCAAACTCTCTTCCCTCTCACTCTCTCTCCCTCTCCCACCCTTCTTCCCCAGCTCCGGCCGGCGACTTCCAGTCACCGGCAACTCTTCCCAGCCCACCTGGAATACCGACCGGTGACTTCCAATCACCGGCAACCACCCCAAAACAACCCAACACACACACAACAAAAGATATTCACACACGCATGCTTATACACACACACACACACACTTAAACAGCCTTTGCTCGCAGCCACCTGCCGCCGGCCACCACCACCAGGTCTCGCCGGTGCATCACCAACGCCGGCTACCAGCAGCTTACGGCGGCACCACTAGCGTCGCCCCCCAACAGCAGAACACATGCACATACACACATGAAATAAACACACACACACTCCAAATCAGCTCCGACGACGCCATCCACGGCGCCGCCACCCCTCCAAAGACCCACCCAGACCACTAGCAGCTTTTCCGGCGACTGCTCCGGTGAGAGGAGGAAGAGAGAGAGAGAAATCAAAGAGAGAGAAAGGTTGGCAAAAACCTAGGGTTTAGGGTTTTTCACCGTTTTCCGGCGAACGAGAAATTGGAATTGAAATCCAAAACCTATCCTAGACTCGTCTCGACGAGACCTACGTTCTGTACGAAAATCGACCGAAACCGACAATGTTGAAAAATTCTGGCCACCGGTGGCGGCGGCGGCAGCGCCCGGAGGCAGAAAATTGGAAAGAGAGAGAGAGAGGAGAGAGAGAGACTTACAAGTTTTCGTCGCTTTCAGCTCGTTCGGAAAAATGGTGATTTTTGAATCGAAAACGCCCCTATTTATAGAAATCCCGAAAACACTATTCATGAGAAAAATCTAAGTTACTATTCACGGGGTCAAAGTCCGAGTTACTATTCACATAAAAATCTTCGTTACTATTCACCGTAAATATCTTTTGATTTTTCGAAACTTCGTGTTTTGTCTTTTTTGTCACCGTTTGAGCTACGGGTCTCCGATTAACCCCTAGTTCATTTCTATCTTCTCGTTTTTCCAATACGCTCCTAATGGTATAAAAATATTCTATATTTCATGTCCAAGAAAATTATCCGTCTAAATCTTGCAGTAAACACGTATCTGAAACGCACGTAGTTAAATTAAACAGTCAAAATATACGCACATAATTATTAAATAATGGGTTTAAATATTTAATTAATAAATTATACGTCGTTTTTGGTCCGGGGTGCTACATAGCACCTGGTAAGTCGACAAGCTGACGTGGTGCTGAGACTGATCTCAGCACTTGAAAATCGTCTCAATACATATATCAACATCCTATTTGGTAAGCATGTTGGTCTCAACACCAGGCCAACTTGTTGACTTCTCGAAGACAATTGTTTTTTTTTTAATTTTTATCGGAAGGATAAATTTGTCAAAATTCTTGAATTGTCAAAAAATAACAAAACTATCCTTTGTGGTAGAAAGGTAATATTTTGTATGAATCAGGGTATTTCAAGATAGTATTACTATTATATATTTAAATTTAGATAACATATTACAACATCATGTTATCAAAACTATATAATTATTAAATGTTATTTGACAAGCACGCACATACAAAAGTATTATTATGATATATAAAAAGAAGATATTTGAAGATATTTAAAAAAAACCATGTCATTTTAACACCAAAACGCTATATAATAAAATATAATTATTACTTAAAAATGTTTTAAAAAAAGAGAGAAAATCTAATCTAAACTATAAATGATGAAAGGAGTTAGGGGTATGTTTGTTTTAAGTTTATGTAAGATTTGGAAAATCCGACTTTGAAATCATGAGTTTTTGAAATACAGGTGAATAGTTAAAATTTGTGTTTGTTTAGAGATTTTGTAGGGTATGATTAATACTATAAATTTCAAATCAATTTTGAAAAAAAATGTTATTATGTAATATTATTGTTAGTTGATGTAATGGTAATGATTGTATGATTGTAATTGTAAAAATTTAGATGTGTATTGAAATTTGTGTATAAATAGGTTATAGTATAGGGTTAATGATTGTGTTTTTATTTAAATAAAGTATGATTTTGGTAGAATATATAATACTCTTCCAACCTCAAAACAAACGGAGATTTAAATGAATCCAAATCACAAATCCCGACTAGTAAACACTAATCCAAACATAGCCTAAAAGATTTAAAAATATAAATTATATATATAAGACAATAATAAAAATAATAATTATTATTTTCCTTCCTAAATTCACATTTTAAAAAATGGAGTAAAAAGATTTTAAAAATCAAAAAGAAAAAATAAATACTTTTTGCAGTTAAAAATGATTTTTTTTTTAAGGATGGGACCGTGGGGATCAGGCTGGATTTGGCCTTGAGGCTTGGGAATTGGAAGGGGAATTAGGGGTTTTATAGGTTTTCCTTTCCTTTTCTTTTTCTATTTAATCATACTCTAGTTTATATTCATTTAAAATTTATTTTAATCTATGACATATCATATTTATCATTTTTATTGTAATTTTTATTGTTATATTTCATATTCAGTTCGTATTATTTTGATAGAAGTAGGGTGGGGTGTGACTTATTTATTTAACAAACCAAGATTTCAAATTATGTACGTAACATATTCCCTGTAATTAAATATAATATTTATTAATGTTAATACTTAAGTCTATATGGACTGTAACATTTCATAATATATTTTTAAGAGTTAAAGTATGTTTTTAAGTTTCAGCTATCGTTAATATTATGACCCAATAAATTTTTTGTGAATCTGAAATTAATATATTAGAGTAGTGTTCCTGTGAATAGTGTATGGATCTAAATCTGTGCAATTGGGTGCGTGCAAGTCGGGTTGGGTCTGGCTCGAATCCATGCCCATATTAATATATATTTTTTAATTTACACGGTAACCTTTATATTATACGAGTATGACCTTTATATTATATTAGTATAACTTTTATATACATATATCATAATCTTTAAGTGCATAACTTAGGGGCCGCTTGGTATGTTTCAAGGAATGAGAAAATGAATGATAATGATAGTAGTGAGAAATAGAATGAATATTCTCTTTAAATTTGTATTGTTTGGTTTACCAAAATTCTTTAGGAATAAAATCAACTTAATTAATTTTTTTTTTTAGAAAATAGAGTTGTGAAATGAAAGTCATTCCTTAGGAAAACCTGAGGAATCGTGATTCCTTAGTATTGGGATTTGAAACAACTATAGGAACAATCAAAAGTGTGTACCAAACACTCTCAATTCATTCATTTTCCATTGCTTAGTTGCGTAACAAGCGGCCCCTTAGACTTTTTCAGTATGAAAATTCAAGTAGTATAGCTAAACCTTTATATTATAATAATTTAATCTTTATGTTATATTAATATAACTTCTATGTACAAATATTATAACGTTTATGTACTTAAAGAATAAAATAAAAGTTATATTATTATAACATAAATGTTATATTATTATAATATAAAGGTTTAAAAAGTATTATAGGTCTGTAATACACTGTAGAAGGTTAAACTAGTAAAAACATAAAAGGTTAGACGAGTATAACAAAAAGGTTAGGCGCGCGGGACTAGGTTTTGAGCATGGACTTGGGGTGCGTGAAGCACACGTATGGTGCGTAAAAAATATAATCGGTTCGGATTGACCCAATTGAACGGTTCCCGATACATGCATCATGCATCTAGTGTATATAAATAATTGTGAACTTATTATGATTTTTACATTATTAATGAATGTATAGAATTGATCAAATTGATTATTTCTAACAACCAGCTCCTACTTCTAATGTATGTTCCCAATTTGCTGTTTAACTTATTATATACAGATTCGTATATTATTATCTGCACAAATTCCAAGGTTATTTAAAATGACATCAATTAAAGATAAAATATTCAAATTTCATTAATATTATTTGAGTCCATGTATCCAGGTCAACCCGATCTGTCACGTGTGCCCACGCGTGTAGCGCCCCGAACCAAAATAAAACATAATTTATTAATTAAATATTTTAACGCATGACTTAATAACTATGTGCGTATGTTTTGACTGTTTAATTAATTACGTGCGTTTCAGATACGTGTTTAATGCATGATTTAAATCGATAATTTTTCTAGATGTGGAACATAGGATATTTTTATATCATTAGATGCATATCGAGAAAATGAGAAGATAGAAACGAACTAGAGGTCAATCGGAGACCTGTAGCTCGAACGGTGAAGAAAATGGCAAAACCCGAAGTTTCGGTCGGAAAACCGGAAGATATTTCCGGTGAATAGTAACATGGAAAAGTCAACTCGTGAATAGTAACCCAAGATTTTTTGGATGAATAGTAACTTTCGAAATTCTATAAATAGGGCCTTCCCTGATTCATTTTTCACCGTTTTTTCGAACGAGCCGAACACGCCGAAAACTCGTAAGTCTCTCTCTCCTCCCTTCTCTCTCTCGTTTTTAGTTTTCTGGTCGGCGGCACCACTGCCGGCGGTGGTCGGAAAATTTTAAAGTTGTCGGTTTCGGCCGATTTTCACACACGACGTTCGTCTCGACGAGACGAATCTAGGATAGGTCTCGAAATTCAATTCTAATTTCTCGTTCGCCGGAAAACGGCGAAAAATAGTAGCAAAACCCTAACCCTAACCCTTGCACCAACCTTTCTCTGTCTTCTATTTTTCTCTCTCCACCATGCCGGAGCTATTGATCGGAACTTGTCGGAGGAAAGGGTGACGAGCTGGAGGGCCACGGCGGCGCCGGAGATGGACAGTGGTATATATATGCATGTCGTGCATGTGTGTGTGAGTTGAGGTGTGTTGGTGTGTGTGTGTGTTGCAAGCTGTTGGGGCGGCGCCTGGTGGCGCCGCCGTGTGCGAACGAGTGGCCGGCGACGGGAGGTCGCCGGTAAGGCCATGGGAAGGGTGGTCGGCGACTGGAAGTCACCGGCCAAGTGATGACAATGTGTGTGTATGTATAGATGTATGCGTGTGTGTGTGCTCCTGTGTGTGTGTATGCGCGGCGGCTGATGGTGGCCGGCGACTAGGGGTCGACGGCCAGGGTTTCGGTGAGGGTGGTGGTCGCCGGCGGCAGGTGGCCGCCGGCCAAGCTTTTGGATGTGTGTGTGTGTTTAACCGTGAGTGTGTGTGTGTATGGGCTTGGGTATATATGTATGTATAAGGGTGTTGGGTTGGCCGGGAAAGGTTGCCGGCGACGAGGAGTCGCCGACGGAGGGGCTGGAAGTGGTCGCCGGCGATGGGAAGTTGCCGGCTGGAGGTTTTTGGTTGGGGTTGGTTTTGGAAAAAAATGTGACTTCAAAGGGTTTTGCGTAGAAGTTTCAAGCACTATTCATCGTCGGAATCCGGTAAGCGACGGCCGGAGGTGGTAGTCAGCGGTGCGAGGTATCTGGCGAACAAGGTGGCGGCGGCGAAGGGCGGCGCCACCGTGCCGGGTGGTGCCGGGAAGGTGGCTGGTTGAGTAGGCCCGGCGCCGGGAGCGCCGGGAGAGGAGCTGCCGAGAAAACTCGGTAGCGTGCCGAGCGCCGGGAAAACTGCCGAGAAAACTCGACCACCGTCAAGCCACGCCCACGACGCTGCCGAGAAAATGTGCCAAGCCGTCGGGTTTTTCACCCGACACCAGGTCCGTGCGTGCCGACACGTACGCGACGCCGTGTTTTCGATCCAAACCCCATTTTTTCCGCCGTACATCAACATCGAGTCGTCGACGACGAGATGTCGTTGACCGAGGGTCGCGGGCCCGGTCAAAGTCAACCCTTTGACCAAAATTACCATTTTACCCCTAAACCTAAAATGCTCCGTTTGAGTTCGTTTGAACTCCGATTGGCTCATTCTTTTTCCGTCGTGACCCAAATTTCATTCTCTATCATCTCAGCCATATGGATTGGATATCCACTCTCGTTTTTTCAACTCCAATCTTTAGAGCTCTCGATCCGTCGCGTAGTTAACGATCGTTTCTCCGCCGGAGTTTGTTATCGCTTTAATTATACATTATTAAGGATCTAAGAAACATCATAACTTATGTAGGCTACTTATTGGATTGAGCGTTGGGTTATCTGACTTTTTGTACTTGCTACTCGAGCTCTAAGTTATCAGATTTGTGGTGCTCGCTACTCACGTGGTAACCACCGAACAAGGTGGGGGTAATTTCTAAATCTTAATGTGTTTTACAGTTTTCCCTATTGTAAAGCATGATTGACGGAATACTAAATGCTATGTTTATACGCTATGTTTACGTGTCATGTTATACTGTGGAAGGACATGGGTCCACATACATTCTATGTAGGGTCGAGTGATACTCGTACCTGAGATGCTGTAGGGTCGGAGGATATCTGTACCTGAGATTTTGTAGGGTCGAATGATACTCGTACTTGAGATTCTGTAGGGTCGGGTGATGCCCGTACCTGAGATTTTGTAGGGTCGAGTGATACTCGTACCTGAGATTCTGTAGGGTCGGGTGATGCCCGTACCTGAGACTATGTAGGGTCGAGTGATACTCGTACCTGAGATGCTGTAGGGTCGGAGGATATCTGTACCTGAGATTCTATAGGGTCGGGTGATACCCGTACTTGAGATTTGTAAGGGTAAGATGGGAGATACCCACACCTGAGTTGGGTTGCGATATACATGCTATGCATTTTATGTGCTGTGACAACGTGATTGAATGTTACATATCCAGTATTTTATATCCGTTGATTATTATATGAGGCGGATTTCATCCCCACAAGTGTATTCCACGCACTCACCCCCTTATTCTGTACTCACACTACAAGAGCTGAGGAACATGATGAACCCTAGATGGAGAGAGGCGGTGCCGCTTCTGAACTTGTGATTTTAGGATGTGTCGCACAAACATTTTCAAAACAATATTTTAAGTTTATTCACGTTTTGTAATTATTTCTGAGTATACTGTGGACATGAGATCCTGATGTTTGATTCCACTACTTTATTATGTTGGAACTATCAGTATTGAGACCGAATAGTGTCGGTAGTGAGACCGACTATTGATATGTGAATGATCCATATCATCCCCTACCTCTTTCTTCTGGCGTCTCCTACTCCTTCTTTCTGTTTGTGAGATGTGTCCCTTGCTATTTCTTTCTTCACGCCCATGTGAAAACTCTGATAAAATATGAAAAGATTTTGGGGCGTGACACACGCGCCTAAGTGGATGCGCTCAAATCCATCAAAACTCGCTCCTACGTGTTGTACCTTTATGTTATGTTGGTCGTATCTTTATGTTATATTAATCATATTTTTATGTTATGTTAGTCATACTTTTATGTTATATTATGTTACATAAAAGTATAATATCTGGACATAAATGTATAACTAATATAATATAAATATATGGTTAATATAACATAAATGTATGACTAACATAACATAAAGATCAAGGAAAAAAAATAAGGAAAATGTGCGGATTCGGACTAGATCCGGTACAATCCAACCCAAATACATGGATGTAAGATACATACACCAATTGCACAGTAAACTTACTATATTATTTGAAATATTATATATTTATGATAAGATAATATATTATAATACTCTATGTATACCGCTTGTCTTCCTAAAAGACATAAATTTTGTAAATTTCTTTTAATCTTATCCCTTTATTTCATCAATAAACAAGATCTTGCCACATCATCCATTTTCTCAAATATAATTAACCTACCAAATAATAATTGAGTTATTTCTTATTTTTTCACCATTGATGATAAGCACCGGGAAATAAAAAGAGAAAATATCATTTATGTTCATCTCAATTAAAGTGATATTTACATAAAAAATTTGCGATTGAAATTTTATTTGATACTAAAAACTATTTAGAATTTGTTTTTGGTTTTTTGACATAAGACATAAAAAAATTAAAATCGATTTTCTCATTTCTTTTTCTCAATTAAAGTTCTTATCACTATAAATTCATTTATTAATCTAATTTTTTAGGTCATCAAATTAAAATTTATCTCAACATGATTGTATGTGTAAATTATAGTACACAAGAAAAGATACTCACCAACTTTCCAGCATAAAAAAAGTGAGTACAATAATTTAATAAAGACAAACAAATTATTTGATCTAGAGAAGATTTAGAATAATTGATATGGTAGAAAATATACTAGAAAAATGGATGAATTAAGGCTTAAATTATATTAATTAAAGAGTATAAGCAGCAAGGAAATATGAGGAAAAAAACTAGCAACCTGAAAAAAACAAGAAAAAAGAAAAAGAAAAAGAAAGGCACTAAAATTTCAGCATTTGAGAAAATGGATGATGTGACATGTTCTTGTTTGTTGATGAAATAGATGGATAAGATTAAATGAAATTTACTAAATTTATCAATCAGTAAATTGAGAGGATCCATTTTCGAGAGAGAGAGTAGATGTCTGTAACACTCCCAAGCTTTACTGATTCAAAATACTTTTAAGAAACACATATATGAGAATGTTAGATTCTTGACTTAACTTGAAAACCCAGCAAGCCATTAAATAGGTCCCCAAATATTTAATGTTTGCAAAAGAAGTTCATAGAACTTGAAAGGAACTTTGTCAATTGATATATACATACATAGGATCCAAAATATCACTTTACAACAAAAGACAACCCTCAACGGTTTAATTGTCTAAAAGATGAGTAACTGAACATAAGCTTCAAAAGTTCATCTCGAGCATGACATATGAACAAACTGACTTGCCATTTATGAGACCCACTATCTCGGCACATCATTTCCTGCATTACAAAAACTTATTAACGAGCAATAGGCTCAGTAAGTTGAAACTTATGCACACAATCATGTATAATGAATCATATCATGCAATATGTTTTTCCATATTCATTTATTCTGAAAATATCCTTTATAGGGTATCCGAAAGGCTGATACTCAATCAATATCAGTAGGTCGTATAAGCATTTCATTAAGATTGGTCAATCATCATATCATGATCTCTACTCTCTATTGGTTAAACACTATCATTAGTACTCAACCAACATCAGCAGATTGTGTCTACTCTCCAATAGCCAAGCATCATTCCACTTATTCTTTTGGTACTCAACTATCATCTGTAGATCGTATAGTCATGTTGCCTACTCTCAATCAACCAAGTACCATACTTCCTCTTTCAAAACACCTTATATAAACATCATGTATCACATGAACCTCACATACCATTCAATCGTAGACATAGAACAATCATTCACATATCATTCAAATTATATGAATATCAATTAGTTCTTGCAATGCAACAAATAAAAGCTTTCAACTTACTTGAAATCCAAAGCAAATACAATAGTGGAAGTGTTTGGCCCTTGGGGAAGATACGATGTGCTTATAAACCTAAAAAGATCAAGCATGCATATACATATGTTTAAATGTTTATTCAATGAAGAGACAATATCATTCAATTACACACATCAAGACTTATAATTCATACATCTTAATATCATTTCTTAATTCAATAGGGTAAGAATACTAATAGGGCAGCCCCTAATTTTGCAATACTAAGAACTCAAATGAACCGAACTAATTATGTTCTTACATAACTTAACCTAAATAACCACTTGAGTTACCTATCCTCTAACTCTTCAAGCATACTTCCAATCATTATAACAATACCAAGAATCAATTGAATCAATATACAACCACAACTTAACAGATTTATAAGTTCAATTAAACTACTTCAACTAACTTAGTTATCTTCAATTCATCTTCATAGTAACACATATAATTTCAGATCATGTGACATATCATATAAACATAATTTTAAACATAAAATATAGGGATAGAATCAAACCTATCAATTAAGCTTAAGGATGCAACCTTTTAACCAAAAGAGGCACCAGCTTGCTTCAATTCATCTCACATGCAACCTCCATGATATATATCAGTTTTGTAGGGTATTATGGGGTTCTAAGGTTAAAAAAAGAAAGAGGAGAAGAGGGTTGTTCATTTTTGAGTCTAATGTGAACAAATGAAAGCATATATAAAATGACATTTCCTACAACTTTTGACATTTGAAATGAGAAGCACTTGCTTAGTTCTTATTGGTTGGACATGTGTGGGTGTTAATGGGTAGTATGCCACGTTTTTTGCCTTAGGAGATGGTTGGTATTGGATGAAAGATCATAATAATCAAGTGCAACACATAAAAATTGCTTTTGGTGCACCCTAGTCAACTAACCAATCAAATTGCACCATTTTGCTTACTTTAGAATTATAAATAAATGTCAAATTCATTATTAGAAGTGTAATCAAGTTAATCTAGGAATGTTTTAGAGATATAATGCATTTAACATATTTATAAACGTTTTCAGCACATTCATCTTCTCTTCTCAAGCCAACCTTTCCACGGTAAAAGAAGAAGCACTAAACAGAGTATACTATGTTATGGAGTTGAAATGCCATAATAATTTCATGCATAGATAAAGTAATCATGACTAATTATATCATAAAAGAGATATATATTTGAGAATTCAGTGTATTTCATAATAAAATGCTTAGAAATATAGCTTGAATGCTCATGAATGCATTTGAATGTAAGATGCAAATGATTAAAGAATTGGGTGTTATAATGTCACTTTCAGAAATTGCAAATTGGTCCTTCATTTCATCTCCATTTTTCTTTGGTTCTTTTATCTCTTTATTTTTTAATTTTTGGAAGGAATTTCACATGAATTTGAAGCTCAAAATCCTAATATATATTTATTTTTGTATTTTAATTTGGATCACAAAATCCAAACACAATTATTATTATATATATTACAATCATCTAATCATTATCAAATACACTTTCAATAATAAAACATTACATCAACAACCTTTTCACAATAAAATATTACATCAACCCATTTTTCATAATAAAATATTACATTAATCCACATTTTCCAATATGGATTTGATATCTACAATATAATTATACTCTACTAAATCCTCAAACAAACATACATTTTCACATTCATCTTTACTAAAAAAAAATTCAGAATTTTAGTGACAAGATTTCTCCGAACCCACTCAAATCCCTTCCAAACATGCATGTTTCAGTAATATTGTTTGTGAGTAAATGCATTACTTTATACAAAAATAACTCGAATAGTATGAATTAAGTTATGAATTAATATTTCATCAAGTATAGTTATTTATTTATTTCTGGTAATACATAATTAAATGGAATAGAAGACAAAAAGGAAAAAGAAAAGGAGAATTTGATAAAATTTAGATTATATTATTAGAGAAAATTAGAAAAAATAGGTCATGAGAATTTTTTTATAGAGCACAGGAATGTCTAAAATAAATGGTCTATATTATAGAGGAAGATTCTGCTTAAAATAGTATACAATATTGGCAGTACAAAATTGAAGAAATCGACTTTCGTACAATAACTTGAAAAAGTTAGCATATATCCCATTGAAAGTGACCCATGTTGCTCCTATTTTCATTTGTGTCCAAAAGAATTGTCTACTAACCATATGACCATATCCAAGGAAGTCTACAACAAGATAATATTTATTAAACTCGTAGTGGTTGTATGTATCTTTTGTTGATTATGGCAGTCTCGTGTGGGAATTTACTTTTGTTTATCTTATCGGAGACTTGCAGGTTCTATTCTACTCAGCACAGAAAACAGCTCTTAGTTATCACTTATCAGTAGTGGAAATGGATAATAATATCCTAGTTTTTGAAATAAATAAAGAGAGATTTGAGGTGGCTGAAGTTGAGCCCTCCACTACTTTGCTTGAGTTCTTGCGTTCAACCACTCCTTTCAAGAGTGTCAAGCTTGGCTGTGGTGAAGGTGTGTTTGTGTTTGCTATATTCCCATTTCTTGATTTTATTGGATGTGTGATTCTTGATCTTTGATTCACTCTGCTCTTTTGAGTTCTTGATGTGGATTAATATTCTATTTTATTTCTTTTTTGTCTATTTACAGTCTTTTTTGGGATATAGAAAGATTTTAAGGTTTGATTCTTGATATGCTGGTTAATGGTTTTGGGTGATTCTTTTTTATTCAAAATTAACTCTTCTAATGATGAGTAGTAGTATTCTTGAAGCATTTTCCTATAGTTATCCCATATAGTTTTACAAAATTGGACTTGATCAGGTGGATGTGGGGCATGTGTTGTCCTAATATCGAAGTACGATCCCATACGCAAGAAGACCGAGAGTTTCACCGTGAGCTCTTGTCTCACACTTCTTTGCAGTGTAAATGGTTGTTCGATTACCACGAGTGAAGGCCTTGGAAATAGCAGAGATGGGTTCCATCCAATCCATCAAAGATTTTCCGGCTTCCATGCGTCTCAATGTGGCTTTTGCACGCCTGGAATGTGCGTCTCTCTCTTCTCGGCCCTTGCCAATGCCGAGAAAAACCAACATTCTCTGTCGATTTCTGAGGCTGAGAAGGCGATAACAGGAAATCTTTGTCGGTGTACTGGCTATCGACCCATTGCTGATGCGTGCAAGAGCTTTGCAGCAGATGTTGATTTGGAGGATTTGGGGATCAATTCTTTTTGGAGAAAGGGGGATTCTTCTAAGGAACTCAGAGCAAGTAAATTGCCTTCATTTGATCCCAAGGTTCATGTTTGTCCCTATACTGAATTGAAAGATGAATGCAACTCGACTAGGATATTGAACTTTGAAAAGCATTCTTGGTGCACCCCGGTTAATGTTGAAGAGCTTCAAAGCTTGTTGCATTCTGAAATGCTACAAAATGGTGCAACTATGAAGCTTGTTGTTGGCAATACGGGCACGGGCTATTACAAAGAAACGGATAAGTATGACAGGTACATTGATCTGAGGTACATCCCTGAGCTTTCATTGGTTAAAAAGGATAACTTGGGGATTGAATTCGGAGCAGCTTTACCAATTTCAAAAGCTATATTATACCTCCAAGAAGAAAGCAAATCCAACCTAGTCTTAGGTGGAGGACTAGTTTATGTAAAGATGGCTGAACATATGGAGAAGATTGCTTCCAGATTCATCCGGAACTCGGCTAGTCTTGGGGGCAATTTGGTCATGGCACAGAGGAAATATTTTCCTTCAGATATTGCTACATTACTTCTTGCTGTGGGCTCTGGTGTAAGCATTTTGAGTGGTCATAAAAAAGAAAGAATTACTTTTGAAGATTTCTTGTATAGACCTCCTTTGGACTTTAAAGATGTCCTTTTGAGTGTTCATATACCTTTTCTTGAACCAACAGTAGTTGATGGATCTGATCCAAATAATTCAAGATTGTGTTTTGAAGCGTATCGAGCAGCACCACGGCCACTTGGAAATGCTTTGCCGTATTTAAATGCTGCCTTCTTGGCTGATATTAGTTTCAACGAAAATGGAGTTGTTGTGAACCATATTTGTTTGGCTTTTGGTGCTTATGGGACGAAACATGCATCAAGAGCACAGAAAGTCGAGGAATTTCTTGGTGGGAAAATACTTAGTGTTAGAGTTTTGGATGAAGCAATAAAGTTAGTGAAAGATGCTATTGTATCTGAAGATGGAACATCATATCCTGATTATAGGAAAAGCTTAGCAGTTAGTTATTTATTTTCATTTCTTATAACGTTCATTGATGTTGGTTCTGCTAAAAGCACTGGTGATACAAATACAACAAGTCGAATAAGGATCCCTGCTTTGCTGTCTTCTGCAAAACAGTTTGTGGAATCAAGCAGAGAATATTATCCAGTTGGTGAACCAATGCCTAAATTTGGTGCTGCCATTCAAGCTTCTGGTTCGTTCTGTTCTTTTAGGTTGTGTTTGGATTGATGGATTTGAAATACAAGATTTGAAATGAATGAATTTCAAGTTCACTTGAATCAGAGTGTATTCGAAATCTATCCACATTGTTCAAAAATTAGTTCTAAATGAAAGCGATACATTTAGTACAATGGATTTCAAATCCTTCCCATCCAAACACAACTTTAAGTTTCCGTAATGCTTTTTAGGTGAAGGGAGTCTATGAATATATAATGGCCAATCTCTGCAGGTGAGGCAGTGTACGTTGATGACATTCCTGCCCCTCCAGACTGTTTGTACGGAGCTTTTGTTTGTAGCACGAAGCCTTTAGCTCGTGTGAATGGTGTTTCGTTCAAGTCCAACGTACAACCTAGTAGCATTGTTGATGTTATATCTGTTAAAGATATCCCAAAAGGAGGAAAAAATATAGGATCAACTGCCTTCTTTGGTTCTGAACAATTATTTGCTGATGATATCACTAAATTTGCTGGTGAGCTGATAGCGTTTGTGGTTGGAGAGACACAAAAACATGCCAACATGGCAGCAAGAATGGCTGTAGTGGATTACGATACACAAGGCTTGGATCCACCGATTTTAACCATTGAAGAGGCTGTCAAGAAATCGAGCTTCTTTGATGCTCCTTCGTTTTTGATTCCAAAACAGGTTGGTGATTTCTCCAAAGGAATGGCTGAAGCAGATCACAAGATTCACTCTGCAGAGGTACTTCAATTCGTCTGTTGTTTTGTTTGATAATGGCTTGTTTGAACAGAATCTTTCATGACCAAAACGACACTTTTAACCAGATGAGACTTGGTTCACAATATTGCTTCTACATGGAGACGCAAACGGCACTTGCAGTTCCGGATGAAGACAACTGCATGGTGGTTTATAGTTCAACTCAAAGCCCCGAGTATACACACATATCCATTGCAAGATGTCTTGGTGTGCCTGAGCATAATGTTCGTGTCATTACAAGAAGGATTGGTGGAAGTTTTGGTGGAAAGGGTCACAGAGCAATGGATGTGAGTATGACTAGTTTCAGATTTTTTAAGTCTCTCTTTATCTTCAAGTAAAATTTCCCATACAATCCGTTCTTCCCCATTTTACTCTTAGCAACTCCTATATTCGAAGCAAGATGTTGTCTAATTAGACCACAAATTATTTTTTCCTCATTTTTATAAGTCGGATCTCTGTTATGTTTTTAAGTCTCAATTTTGAACTTCTGTAAAATAGTTGGAACCCCAAAATTTAGCACCTTATGTAATGTTTCTTTATAGCCAAGACAAGGGAAATATACAAATTTAGGACAATAGCTTTCGGTCATATATCATTTAGAGACACTAACGTTTTGGGCTCTAAAAACTTAACCAAATTGTTTATAGGTTTTCTACGCCAAAACACTTATCTCTTCAAGTCATAGAAAATCCTCAAATTAATTACCGAATTCTGTTTGATTCAAGCTCAATTTGAGCAAGAATTGAATGAGATTTCTAAAAGTCCAAAATTCGAGGGGCTTACATATTGCATGTACAATTCAACCTGAAATTTTTTGATTTTCGAGCTAATTTGTCATAAATTGGCCCAAATTAAAAAAGTTTTTGTGCTCCCAAAAAGTTAGTCTCTTAATGACGAATAACCAAAAGTTATTGTCCTAAATATGCAGGTTTTTGCAGAGACAAATAAGTTTTTGCTCATAATGCCCTTTCGTGTTGTTTTGATAGTATGTGAAGATGGGATGACCCAATTTTTTATGGTACGATTTGTAGTATATAAACTTGTGACACGTCTTTTTCAGGTTGCTACAGCATGTGCAGTTGCAGCTCATAAACTACGTCGTCCAGTCAGAATCTATCTCGATCGAAAAACGGACATGATAGCTTCGGGAGGAAGACATCCTATGAAGATAACATACAGTGTTGGATTTAAATCCAATGGAAAAATTACAGCACTGCACCTTGACATACTAATCAATGCAGGAATTGCTCTAGATTTCAGCCCCTTTATCCCATACACTCTCACAGGATCACTTAAAAAGTACAACTGGGGAGCTCTATCTTTCAACATCAAACTATGCAAGACAAACCACACTAGCAAATCAATGATGCGGGCTCCAGGGGACCTACAGGGCTCGTATATCGCTGAAGCTATATTAGAGCGCATTGCTTCTGAGCTGTCAATGGATGCCGATTCAGTCAGGAATGTTAATCTTCACACGTATGAGAGTCTAAAGTTGTTCTACGCTCACGCGGCTGGGGACTCGATCGAGTACACTTTGCCTACTATTTGGGATAAGGTGGCTACATCATCGGGATTTCTGCAAAGAATTGGAATGATACGAGACTTTAATTGTTCTAATAGGTGGCTTAAAAGGGGTATTTCTCGTGTGCCAATCGTGTATCACGTGTCTCTCACTAAGACCCCGGGGAAAGTGAGTATTCTTTGGGACGGATCTGTTGTTGTAGAAGTTGGAGGGATAGAGATGGGGCAGGGGCTTTGGACTAAGGTTAAACAAGCAACTGCTTATGCTCTTAGTGCAATCCGATGTGATGGAATTCAAGATTTAGTGGAAAAAGTGCGAGTTGTACAATCGGACACCCTAAGCATGGTACAAGGAGGCCTTACTAGTGGGAGTACTACTTCCGAAGCTAGCTGTGCAGCCGTTAGAAAATGCTGCAATGTTTTGGTCGAAAGATTGACCCCTCTCGTTGAAAAGTTGCACGAGCAAATGGGCTCTGTTAAATGGGAAGATCTGATTCTTCAGGTTTGTAATTTGGATTGTCTATGCATGCTTCAATTTCACGACTTTAATGTAGTTTGCTTAGATTGTTGCGTTTATTTAATTTTCGTTGTATTCTTGATTTGCGAATGTAGGCACATATTCACTCTGTAAACTTGGCAGCACATACTTACTTTGTGCCCGAGTCCAGTTCTTCAAATTACTTGAACTATGGCGCTGCAGTAAGTGAGGTACGTATCGTGATTTCTCATGAGTATGAAGCATATATATTATTGCTGCACGATCAGTAAATAATGGATTATTTGAATTGCAGGTAGAAGTAAACGTCTTGACAGGAGAAACAACAATACTTAGAACAGATATAATCTATGACTGTGGCCAGAGCTTGAATCCTGCTGTAGATTTGGGACAGGTCTACATGTTATATTATACTATCATTTATGAAATCCAGAAAATTACATATTATGTCCTGCCTACTTGTTATTACTAGTTTTAAATCACGTGCATTGCATGTAAAAATCAATTTAAATTAAGGAAAAAAATAATACAGATACCTTATATATTAGAGTTCTAATTACAGTAGGATTCTATAGGATTTTGAATTAGGATTTTAATATAAAATTATTTAAATATGAAATTCATAAATTAATATTATAACTTCAAAATAATAATCTTTGATAAGTATATATTCGGCAATTCCTATTTTGTAAGAAACATTCACACTTTTATATAGATAATAGATATAGTGAAATTCGTGTGATCGCTTATAACGTTTAGCTCATGAATTTGCTTTGCAGATAGAAGGTGCATTTATACAAGGCGTTGGATTTTTCATGCTTGAAGAATACTTAGTTAACGAAGATGGATTGGTGACTACGGACAGCACATGGACGTACAAGATCCCAACTCTAGACACCATACCTAAACAATTTAATGTCGAGTTGCTAAACACTGGGCATCACAAAGATCGTATCCTCTCATCTAAGGGTATATATGTCGCTTTCTAGCTCAACAAACTTATAAATGTCAAAGAGTAGTATATTAAATGTGATGGTTTTGTGCAGCTTGTGGTGAACCTCCATTGCTTCTAGCAGCGTCGGTTCACTGTGCAACGAGAGCAGCCATAATGGAGGCAAGAAAAGAGGTGAAATCATGGGGAGGTCTTGAAGGGAGTACTCATTCAGATTTCCTACTTGATGTTCCTGCTACTTTGCCTCTTGTTAAGCAACTCTGTGGTCTAAATTCCGTGGAGATGTACTTACGAAGCTTGCTCGACTCTCCTTCTTGAAGTCACTATACGAGTTTGTTTCTTTATATTTACCTCTATAGAATAACTCACCATTTTTATAGTTTGAGAAGATACAAGTTGCATGTGCTTAGTAACCAATAAACGAATGTACAAATGCACCTTCACCTTTGTTAAATACATGAGAATTGCGTATTCTCTTCTGCTAGATAGTGATTAGTATCGGTGAATTTCAGTACACGATTTCTAATCTTGATATAGGAGTTAAGAAAACATCGAGATAAAGTCTTGATTTCAACCGTAAAGAATATCCGATAATTTTATGTATGGACTAATCAAACAATTTGTACGTTATATAAAATAATTATTAAAGTGTGGCGTGGTTGGTGACGATGCTTAGGAGAAATTAAATATTGATAGTTTGATTAATAGTTCACAGTTGGTGACTGCAGCCAGCTTAAAATAATGATTGTAATAATTAGTGTGGAAACAATATTAGACACACCCGAAAGGATAGATACACTCCCTAGCCAGAAATACCCCTTTTACGCCAAGTATTAGACCAGTGAAAGTGTACGTTGTATCCATTCAAATTTTTGCAGCAAGAAAGGAGGGTTATGAATATATAAAAATCAAACAAATAATTAATGGTATTCATGAGACAAATAATGCGTTTGGATATTCAAGTGTTGGCTGGTCATGAAGATAAGCATTAATTAGTTTAATAGTCCATATACCTCTTTTTGCAATTTGCACATTAAAATAAAAGTTTTACTTAGACATGAACTATGGTTGACTTAGCTACTAATGCATCATGTATTGGAAGCCCCATTCTTTTGTGATCATTTCATTTCAGTACCAATATTAGAAAGATTAGATCGATGGCGGTTTATGCTGCTGTGATTTCTCTGGATCAAATAGTAGCGAACATTATTGCTTATACTGGTCTCGTGCTATCCAATTACAATCCCCTCTTTGTGGAAATGTTAGAAATTGCACCTAAGGAGTTGAAGTCCTTAGAAGAATTTATGGAACGATTCAATATGAGCAGCAGAATGAGGATGAATGCTTTTCTTCGACAGATCGCAGAGGCAACATGTCAATTCCACAAATCATTTAATTCCCTTATGGATAAACTGAAAGATGCCGAAGGGATGTTCAATCAAGAAGCTAGATGTATTGAGGATTTCAGACAAGATACCCATTCCTTCATAGACACATTGAAGAAGATGAAGGAGGAGTATCTAAAACAAGATACTCATTTACCTAATCAGCAAGATGAAGTTGTTGATTCCGAGTCAAAGATGGTTGGATTATCTGATGTGTATGCTGAACTCAAAAGAACAATTTTTAATTGTCATCTGACTGAACATGTTTTCTCAATTGTTGGGATGACAGGCATTGGCAAGATCGCTCTTGTTGAGAAACTTTTTGAAGATTTGGATGTCTTGGAATGGTTCAACTGTCCTGTTTGGGTGACGGTAGGCAAAAAATATCAATGGGAAGAAATTACTCAAAGCATTCAAGCTCAACTAAACGTTGATGTAGATAATATGCTCATCACAAGAGGTTGCTTGAGAGAAAGTTTGATGGGTAAGCGATGCCTCATCATGTTGGATGATGTATGGGATATGGAGTTGGTCAAGGATTACTTGAAAACCTCAATCCAGATGCAGAAAATGGAAGTCGAATCCTGATTACAACTAGGATTCAACTTGACACGACTTTTTCTTATTGTCTCATACATATGCGTTTGCTAAATAAATAAGAAAGTTGATATCTTTTGCATGAAAAAGTCTTTGCTTAAAATTTATGCTTTGATGAACTTGAGAAAGGTGGAAAGCAGATTGCCGAGAAGTGTGAGGGTCTTCCACTTATAATTGTCACAATTGCGTGTAGCGCCCTGGACCAAAACGAAGCATAATTTGTTAATTAAATATTTTAACGTATGATTTAATAACTATGTGCGTATTTTTTGACTATTTAATTTATTACGTGCGTTTCAGATACGTGTTTAACGCGTGACTTAGACGGATAATTTTTGTGGACATGGTATATAGAATATATTTCTATACCATTAGATGCGTGTTGATAAAACGAGAAGATAGAAACAAACTAGGGGTCAATCGGAGACCCGTAGCTCAAACGGCGACGGAAAGGGTAAAACTCGAAGTTTCGGAAAACCGGAAGATATTTTCGGTGAATATTAAAACGGAGATTTTTACGGTGAATAGTAACTCGGAAAATTCAACTGATGAATAGTGACGGGATATTTTGGATGAATAGTGATTTCCAGATTTCTATAAATAGGGGTGGTTTTGATTCGAAAATCAGCGTTTTTCCGAATGAGCCGAAAGCGACGAAAACCCGTAAGTCTCTCTCTCTTTCCGATTTTCTGTTTCCGGCGCGCCACCACCGTGTGTGTGTAACTGTGTGTGTAGCATGAGAGTGTATATATATATATATATCTACTGTATGTATGTGTTAGGGTGGCTGGAGAAGGTCACTGACGACTGGGGGTCGCCGACTGGGATGCCAGGAGGTTCGGGGAGTGATCGCCGGCGACTGGAAGTCGCCGGCCGGAGTTTGGTTAGTTGGGGTTGGGTTTTGTATATATGGTAACGAAGGGTTTTGCAGTGAAGTTTCGGGCACTGTTCACGGCCGGATTTCGGCGAGGGATGGCCGAAGGTGGTAGCCGGCGGTGCAAGCTTTCCGACGGACCTGGTGGTGGTAGCATACGGCGGCGGCGCCGCGGATGGTGGCGCTGGGAAGATGGCTGGTCGAGCAGGCCCAACGCCGAGAGCGCTGAGTGACCAGCTGCCGAGAAAACTTGGCCAGCTGCGCGCGCCGGGAGGAAGCTACCGAGAAATCTCGGCCCATGCCGAGCCGCTACCCGATGCCTGCTGAGAAATCTCGGCCACCTGCCGAGCCATGACCCGACGCTGCCAAGCCGTTGGGTTTTTCACCGAGCGCCGGGTACGCGCGTGCCCCGTCGCTCGCGACGCCGTGTTTTCTATCCGAACCCTGTTTTTTCCATCGTACGTTAACATCGAGTCGTCACCGATAAGATGTCGTTGACTGAGGGTCGTGGGCTCGGTCAAAGTCAACCCTTTAACCAAAATTACCAAAATACCCCTGAACCTAAAATGCTCCGTTTGAGCTCGTTTTAACTCCGATTGAGCTCATTCTTTTTCCGTCGTGACCCAAATTTCATTCTCTATCATCTCAGCCATATGGATTGATTATCCATTCTCATTTCTTCAACTTCGATCTTTAGAGCTCTCAATCCGTCGCGTATTTAATGATCGTTTTCCGCCTGGATCTTTTACAGCTTTGTTTATACGTTATTAAGGATCTAATAATACTGTAACGTATGTAGGCTATCAGTTGGATTGAACTTTGAGGCATGAGGTGTGAGACACGAGATTTGAGACACGAGATCTTTGATACTCGCTACTCACGTGGTAACCACCGAACGAGGTGGGGGTAACTTCTAAACTCAACATGTTTATTGTTTTCCATAATTGATATTTGAACTGTTGAACTCTACGTGCTGTGAATACATGTTGTGATTATTATGTACATGCATACTTTATGATTACTGTTTTCATGCAAAGTTTATGATACGATGAACAAGAACAGATGTCCTAAGTCATGTTAGGGATGAACTGGTGGCCCGTAAAAAGCATCATACGTCATGTTAGGGATGGACTGGTGGCCCGTAAAAAGCACCATACGTCATGTTAGGAATGGATTGGTGGCCCATAAAAAGCACCATACGTTAGGAATGAATCAAGTATAGTTGAGTGCTCTTAGAGTCGTGCATTCTAAATTGTGTGCTATGCATTTTATATGTTGTGACTACTTGCCAAACCAGTATATGTTGGATTTGATATACCTACCTAATAACTGTTAAAAACAAGGAAAGTATCCCCACGAGTGTATTCAACGCACTCACCCCTATTTTGTACTCACACTATAGGTGATGAAGAGAATTATGATGCGTAGAGAGAGGGGTGCCCTATCAGTTGTGTTATTTCCGGTTCTGTCTTTTAAAGCTATATTGAAACGATGTTCCGTGTTTGTAATAGAAAAATGTATTTCACCTTCTTTGTAAAGGATCCTGATGATTGTTTCCGCTGCGTAAAGTTTCAAACTCTATTTTATCGGTTGCATCCGATGTTTCAAGAGTTCTACTTCTTATCCTCTCCTTTTTCTTTCTATTTTATATCATGTCCACCTTCTTTCCCTTTATTTCTTCACGCCCAAAAATGAAAAACTCTGATATTTTATGAAAAGAAAACGGGGTGTGACATTGCGAGTAGGGGCGGATCCAGGATTTAATAGTGGGGTGGGCTGAAAAGTAAACATTTCGACACATTAATATATACATATAACAAAATATTTCAATTTTCACTTAATTTGTGTTCCACAAGACTTCAAAACATAATTTTTTTTATCAATCTCAATTATTTAAAATGTATAATCTATTAGTATATATTTTTATTTCATGAAATATATATATATATATATATAATGCTAGTAAAAAACACGTGCGTTGCACGTGGAAATACCAATTGTTTAGATTTTTTTTTGTTGATTACATAGTTGTTTTTTCCTTCATTTATTGATCTTTAATATTTTATTGAAGTGTATTTAAATTATTTAACATTTGATTATTTTAAGTTTTTTTAAAATAATTATTAGAAGAATCTTAATAGAATAATATATTAAGAAAAAAATCAATAAATTATGAAACCTATAAATAGTTAGGTATAAGTGTAATACATTGTGAAATCCAAATATAATAAAAATATAGGTTTGTGAGTCGTTAAGAAAATGAAAAAAATATTATAGGTGTCCAAATATTCTAGTTCCTCTAATCCTAAAAATTTTAAATCTAGAAATAAAAAAATCAAAATAATAATATGTATTGAAATTCTAAAACAAAAGATTATAATTTCTAATTGGGCTCATAACTATATCTTTTCTTGCTTGATCTTCTTCTCTGACTTAGTCTTCTTCTCTGTCTTAGTCTTCTATCTTCGTGGTTTGTGTAATAATTCTTTGATTGTATTGTCCTCCTTATCGCTGGAGATGTGGATGTATTTCTTTTTTTTTCTTTGTAATTCTTCTTTTTTTCTTCGGTTCATCATCTGGTGTGTTGGCCATTGTTATTGTTGTCGTTGTTAGGGGTGAGCACGGTCTGGAGTAATTCGGGGATAAGGAAATCTACAGAATTGCTCCAAAGTTCGGAGATTTTCCGAGAATTTGAAAAAAAAATCTCCGGAATTACTCCGTCACTTCGGTTCGGTTCCTTCGGGGATTCGGAAAAAACGGAGCGGATTAATTCGGGATTTGGAGATTTAGATTTTTATAATTTAAAATAAATATTCATTGAAACAAAATGCAAAAAATAAACAAAAAAACTTGCGTAAGACGGTCTCACGGATAGTTTCCGTGAGACAAATCTTTTTACCCACAACCCTACCCCATTTTCATTAATTTACATGTGAATTATGTAATGTGGGTTGTGGGTTGATCTATCTCAGGTAACATGGTCCATGAGACGGTCTCACATGAGACTTACTTAAAAATAAATAAACAAATATATCGTACAACGTTATTTAATTTATATATTAAAACAAGTCATAATCTAATAAATTAGATTTGATAAATGACTGAAGTAGGTCTCTTCTGGAAAATAAATATTACATTCAAAATTTTCTTTAAATTTTATTCTTCGAAATCTTTCTACACCTCATAAGTAGTAATCAGAAAGTTCATCTTTCAAAATATCTTATGCATTACTTTATATAAGTTAATAGATCATTTGATTAATACCTATTGAAGTTAATAGATTTCAAGTGCTCCCAAAATTATTCATTAAAATTATTTTATTTTATTATTTAATTGTTATTTTATTCTAAAAAGTCTTAAAATTATAATAGTATTAAATAATAATAATAATAATAATAATAATAATATTAATAAACTTTGATATGTAACTAATCCAATATAACAATATAAAAAAATGAATTCAATGATACATACAAATTTGTATATAGTTACTTCTTTGAAATCGGTTCTATTCGGTTCTTCGGTTCGGTACAATTCGGGTTTGACACAAAAATTAATCAGAGCGGTTCAGTTCGGATAAAGTCAAATAGTCAACGGTTCTTTATCGGTTCGGATTGTTTCGGTTCGGGTTTCTCCCCAGTTCGGTTATCTTCGAGATCCATGCTCACCCCTAGTGGTTGTATTGTTAATTTATTTTCTCCTCTCTTATCTCCACAAATTCCATCTTTTCTTTGGCTTCAGCTACTACACTCAATCATCCACCTTCCACTTTCGTATTATAGTTTAGTGCGATTAGAAAACGGATTTCACTTGTTCCTTGTAAGATCAACTGTATGTGGTATTCAAATGTGTTTTGGCCTGTATATGTTTTTTTTTGTTACATTTGTTGTTTTTTATTTTTGAAATCATTTTAAGTAAATAATTTTTAATACCTTCTCAATGGACTTTAAGTAGTTGTCTATTGAGCATCCAACATATATTGATGTCGTGTCACCAAACATTGTCATTGTTACTTGAAGATATCTTGTATCACTCTTACTTTAACTACGTATCTACAATCAATGAATTTATATATGTTAAGTTGCATGCTCATTTTATTTTGTGATTTATTAATTTCTAAAGCTAATTCAAAATAATAAAAAAGACAATCTTTGTGCGATTTAGGTAGTAGTAGTTCCACCATTTTAAAATAATTGACATTGTAAAAATAGAATTTGTATCAATTTATTTGTTGTCTTTAAATTTCAAGAAATGTTATTTCATACACATAATTATACCTATTAAATATTTTATTAAGATATGTAAAACAATCTTAAACCAATATTAGTAATGGGCAAGTATTAATAAAAATTAGTAAAAAGATACTAATTAGTAATTATTTAAAAATCCAAAAGTATTAGTAAAAATTAAAAAAATTATTTTTTAATAGCTAGTTGTGTTAGTTAATGCTTGAAAACATTCTTATTAAGTAAAACTCATGTTTCTCTGTTTAATGAATAAGATATCTTTGAATACAGAGTATGAACATTGCTGCTCTTAATATAAATGAAGATATTCTAATATTTTATCTTGTCAATTTTAAATATGGATAAGTTTTAAAATTCTTTTTGAAGTTTTCAAATTACAAGATGGTCTTTTACCACAACTTAAATGATGAATTAGTTACACATACACACACAAAGATAGACATATATGCTTACATATTTTTAGGAAGTACATACCTTCTTGTTCTTGCGAGATAATTTCCTCCGCATTAAATCTTAATGTAGGTCTAGAAGCATTCAACACGTCTAGAATATTTGTTGCAATTGTATGTATTTAAAAATCCAATAAAATTAAATTTGAAGGAAAAATTAATTATATCTTAAAATATATATGTTCTCGAAATATTATAACATAAATATGTACCTTACTCTTTTTCATGCACATGTCCTTGTATGTGAACTTTATGAATGTTTTGGTGCCATCTTGTTTCACATTTTGGGAATAGAAGAGGATATTGTAAACAGTCATAATAGTTGAATGAGCACTGACAATAATATCTCGTTCAAACCCGACTTTATCATTGTTACCCTCAATTTAAATAACTGCAACTTGATCTTCTATTGAAGCATTATAAACTTGCTAATCCAAACTCACATCTTTTGTGATACAAAATTGTACACCATCTAGAGAAGAATGCTCTGTTAGTCTTCTAAAGATTTTGGCATGCAGATTCTCTTCTAATATTTCAGTGAGCTTCCATACAATTCCTTCTGATACATGTGAATTAAGACACATTTTATTCTCAATTTCATTTTTAGTATCAAAAAATATAATTGAAAATAAGCTGGTCTGTTTTTATTCAGACTAAAACATGGGAGATTGTGAAATCAATCTTGTACTCGAAAAGTGAAAACTCCTCATCATGACGAAGCGAGCTCTTTATCCAATTTAACTCCAAATACCTTAAACTATCAACATTAATACCTTAAAGGAGATAAATATGTAATACCTTAAACCTATCAACCTTAATATCTTAAATGTAAATATGTAATACCTTGAAAATGCATATGTAATACCTTATATTATAAGCATTAATACCTTAAAGATAAATTTGTAATACCTTAAATGTGTACCTATGTAATACCTTATACTATATTAATACCTTAAAGGTGTATATGTAATATCTTATACTGTAAGCATTAATACCTTAAAGGTAAATATATAATACCTTAAAGGTTCATATGTAATACCAAAGAGGTAAATATGTGATACCTTAAAGTTATTTATGTAATATCTTTTGAAGGTAAACATATAATACCTTAAAACGTATGCATTAGAGAGATTCAACCACTCCTCGAACTAAATGGGCTAATTGGTTCCATATGCCTACAAGCCTAGAAAAAAAATTCTACAGTAATACCTTAAAAGGTAAATTGCGATACCTTAAGAGTATAAACTTAATACCTGAAGAGTATAAATCTAATACCTTTACAAAATACATTATATATGATCAAGTGCGCACGCGGCGCACACTAACTATGATGTGGCTACACGTGGGGGCGCGTAGGAGAGGCTCACGCATCAGGTTGGGTTGGGGTATGGATCTAAGATCCGTGCCCTGAATGCACATAAGTTTTTGCATTATTTGTATGCTCAAACTTTTTTTTTTGAGTTCAGATACCTTATTTGATTCAAAAGCAAGCAACTCATACAATTCATCTGGATTTTTAATTATGTGCAGAAGTCATTTTACTATCACCACATTAAATGGAGTTCATACTTGGGTCCTGCAACACTACAACATTTGTCGTTTGGATTTTTTTTTCTTTTTTCCTTTTGTGAAAACAAAGGTTTGTACCGTACATTACCTAATTGTAAAAAAGAACAAAATATTACAATATTCAATAAATTAATTAAGTAGCATAAAATGATAAAATGCCCACCACGGGCAATTCTTAATATGTCTACCGATGACATTTATTAATCTCATCATCTCATTATATAGAAAGTGAAATTAATAAATATACTACATTTATGACACCATCAACCGTGAACACATATTAATATGTCAATAGTGGATAAAATAATAAGACTGATTAAATAACTTTGATCATTATATTAATTATTTAAAAAAAAAAGGAAACTAAAAGCGTTGCTAACATTCTATCACAATAAGTCATTCAAGCTTCGAGAGAAACAATGGTCTCTCCCTCTCTTAGTTTTTTTAGTGTACGTCTGAAAATTTTTATATGCTTTCTTCTTTCTAAAGTACTCTAATTAGGATAATTTTTTCCATCATATTGAGATGTCATTGTCCATATACATCATTTGTTTGAATAAAAGTAAAAAAAAAAAAATTATTTCTATTAATCTATCACACAACTATTTGAATATATGTATAATATATTAATTGTATAATTATCCCTAAATTATGATAATAAATTTAAGAATTGATAAACCTGTCAACTATTGTTGTCGATACTGTATCATGTTTCAAATATATCTTAAACTTCGATAGGGATATAAGAAAGCCCTAAGGAAGACCAAAGAATACATAGATACTAAGGTTTGAATACGTGCAACGCACGGGCTACATGACCCTCGTCTAAGTTTACACAATAATTATTATTATCAAGAGATTCATATCTTTTCAAGATTGTGATACATTTCCACCACTTCCATCAATTTACATTTTTTGTAACCTCTTAATTCATATACTATCATTATCTTTATATCGTTAACCTCTAACTAAACTAAATTTTGATGCAAAAGACCCCTGCAAGATCAAGATCATCACTACTGCATAGTAAGTCTTAGACAAAATAATAACCTATTTATATAACTACATATTTACTTCAAAATTTTAAAAATCTCAATTCAAAAATCAAATCTTAAAAGTGATGTTAAATTGAAAAACAATATAATATATAGGGTTAATTTCAATTTTGATCTTTTATATAAGGTCCTTTCTATTTTTGACAACCAAGTATACGATTTTCAATTTTGGTCCTGTATATGTTTCAACTTTTTTCAATTTCAGTCAAGTTTTCTAATTTTGATCCTGTATGTTTTAATTTTTTCTAATTTTGGTCAGAATTCTCAAAATCGTTGATGTCACTTTGAGATTTTTCGGTAGCCATCCAATCTGTTAGGATATTTCTGTTTAGATTTTGATGAGACAAAATAGTGATGTAATAGGAATTTAGAGTACCCCATTTTCCATGATGTTTATATGGAAACTTAGTTTTTCTTAAGTATCAATCTGAGTTGAAGATTGGAGTATCGTGGAATTCAACAAGAAGGAAGTTACTGATAGCAGTTGGATTCAGCAAAGGAATCACTATCGGATACTGCATACAACAAGCAGTAATACAGCAAGCAGCAATACAGTAAGCAGTAAGAAAAATTGAGAGCTCACTGTAGGCGTGGAACAGAAAACTAAGTAGAACAAAAAGCTAAGCAGAACAGAAAGTTAGCACAGAACAGAAAGGTGGTGCAACATTCAAAGTAGGAAGCAGGAAGAGAGCACGCAATAACATGCAATACGAGGAAGATCACTACTAAACGAGGATTCGTCTTGTCAAAACTAGCTGGTAGAAAGAGGTGATCAAGTTGTACGAAGAACCAGTGTCTCACTAACACGTGGGCTGACAACCTGCAATAAACCTAAAGTCGAGGATCACTGCAATTATTGATTTGCAGAATAAGACAAGAAGTTCTTTCCCAGTTTTTCAGAAATATTTAATGCAATAGCAAAAAAGATCAATGAAGATCAAGGGAATTCAAATTCAAATGAAGTGTGTCTCTCTTCAAAGGGCATATTTCCTACAGCTATATATAGAGGAAGAGTTGACTGGAGAAACTACTGGAATACTAATTCACAAATTCTCTCTCGTAAGAACAATCTCTCAAGTTTCTCTCTAAGTATTCAGTCACTCAACCTCTTCGTGAAGCAACCAAGCCTTCGAGTTTTTCAAGAGCTCCAGAGCCATCAAGGTTGTTTCAAAGTACTAGTTGAAGACCACATATACTTTTAACCTTTGTGTTGTGTGCTTAGGTTATTTAGAGGTGTTCTCAGTTGGAAGGATTTAGATCCTCACTGAGTGTCTTGTCTTAAATTTGTTAAGACATTAATTAATTTTGTGTGAGTCAATAAGATCATGTGCGGGTTAGCCTAAAGATTTGTGGTAAAACAAAATCCTTGTAGATGTAAGCTTGTTTATGTTGTAGATTATAAAGATAAGTCTTGTAAACCGATCTAACCTAACGAAGTTCCTCCCCACAAAAGGAGTAAAGAGGATATAGAAGGGTTACACCATCTTCGAACCACTATAAACCTATTTGTGTGTTTAGTTGTTACTTTATCGTATCAGTGTTGTATTATATAATTATTCATACTGTATTATAAAGTTTGAGAAAAAACATATTTCGAAAAGAAACTTTATCTTTTATTTTCCACTGCATTTAAAGAACTCTGAATCAACATATCACCTAGCTTATTGTTCAACATTGAGTTATGTATTCTGCTTTATCATCACCGATAGTTCACAAATTCTTGAAAAAGAAAAATTGATGGAGGTTCATTCACCCCACCTCTGAACCACTTGGCACCAACAAGTGGTATCAGAACAAGTTGGGTTAAAAGCCAACTTGTCTGCTAACCTACTCAGATCCATCTGTTCCTTTTATGAAAATCATTTTCTTTTTTCTGTTAACTAAAACTCATTTGTTTTAGCATAAGCATGAATTTTTCACATCATAAGTTACTGAGGTTTTCCATAAAAAAATATGATGGCTGAAGATACGAATGAAAGCACATCTCTCTACCATGCATGAGGAGATGTGGTATGTTATTACTGAAGGACCGTCAGTAATCACCAAACTAAATCCAACACTAGGAAGAGAACTACGGAAAAGAGAAAGAGTCAAGGTTGAAGTGGCTGCCGCAGATGCTGCAGCAGCAGCAGTTGTGGGTGAAGTAGAAGCTTCACTTAAGAGAGCAGTAATTGACGAAGATGTTGATAGAGCAGGACTCAGACCTCGACCAGCATGACATGCAGCTAGAGCCAAAGTCCCCGACTACAGAAGGACTCCCCCACTTACTGAATATTTGATCAAACCGAGGCATGAGTACACCGCTGAAGATAAAAAAAGAGCCAACCTGGACAATGTTGCCAAGAATGCATTGTTTCTCACATTGGACAAGGGAACCTTCAGCAAGATGGAGACATG
This sequence comes from Scutellaria minor, assembly GCA_954870855.1. Classification (NCBI taxonomy): domain Eukaryota; kingdom Viridiplantae; phylum Streptophyta; class Magnoliopsida; order Lamiales; family Lamiaceae; genus Scutellaria; species Scutellaria minor. Next base: position 12,788,959 of record OX940729.1, read on the forward strand.
CAAGACGGCCAAAGAGATATGGGATAAACTGGAATAAATTTATGAAGGGACTGAGCTGGCAAAGGATAATAAGATATCCACAGCAACATAACTGTTTTAACTGTTCAAGCAGAGGCCTGGAGAATCCTTGGAAGAACTGGACTTGAGATTCACATCCATTGTGAATGAGCTAGAGTCCTTGGAAAAGTACTACAGCCAAAAGGAAAGAACATCAAAGTGCTTAGAGCACTACCTGCTGAGTGGGGCAATAAAGTGACAGCCATGAGAGTACCAATAGATCTGAATGCAATGAGCACGTGTGACTTATTCTCAGATCTCAAAGCATTCGAGTTTGACATCAACAGAAGAAAGCTAGAGGCTGAACAGTCGAACGCCAAAGTCACTGCACTTACAACAAGATCCAAAGATACTGTAACTGCTAGCAGCAGCAAGCAAAAGGAGTTGCATGCAGAAGATGCAGAAGAAGAAATGACACTCCTCCTAAAGAAGTTTAAGAAGTTTCTGAAAACCAATAAGAGAGGAAAAAATTTCAAGAAAAAGTCTCCTAACCCGCAGGTAAACCAAGCATCACAATCTAATGCAGTTTCTTCTAACATTTACTATAATTGCAAGAAACCTTGACACTATGCAAGAAATTGTCCTTATTCTCAAGTGCATAAATATCCTGATGTTGGGATATTTCAATAGTTATCTTGATAAGACAAAAATGATGCATAACAAAACAAGATGCATAATAAGATAATGAAGGTTGCTAAAAGAAGTTTCCACGTATTACATGATCATAAGCTTATCTGTCAATAAATAAGATCATGTGATGGTTTTCCAAGGTATAAGGAAAACCAATCTTAGAAGAATTAGGAATAAGTCTTCTAAGGGTCGGCAAACCGTAGGGAACAACAAGCTGAAAAGAAGTATCTGCATGGGGAAGCAGATAGGATACTGCAAGAAGTAGATAGCATGTTGAAAGAGCAACATGAAGTAGAAAAGCCTCGAACAGAAAGCTGCACAAAAGGGAAACCAACCTTAGAAGATTAAGGAAAATCTTCTAAAAGTAGGAAGCTGGAAGCTGATATAGAATACTGGATGTTGCAATCAGCAAGCAGCAAGTATCAGAAGTAAGTTGAAAGAGCAAAGCAGTGGACAACATACAACGACAGGAAGCTGGCTACAGGTTTCAGGAACATAAAGCTGTTCTGAAACAGAATCCTGGTACAGAACAAAAAGCAGCATGAAACCACATCCTAAGCAGCAAGCAAGGAGGACCCACTATCTACAGAAAGAGCAGGAAGTAGCCAACGAATCTGTCAAAAGATAAGTGTTACTCCCTCTCATGTAGTATCAGGAAGAGCATGTAGCGCAAAGAGAAGCAAAACCAACTAACTTCAAGTAGTCGTTGCATGAACTTCAGCCTTGGACCCATACCGACTAGATAGGTCAGCAGGAATGTCCAAAAGGTCCAAAAGCAAATAGTGGGCGCATTAAATGCTTATGTCAGGAATAGCTCAGATGCATTTAATGCGACCACAGAGAAGATCTTGGAGATCAAAGCTTAAACTCAAGTAGGAGAAGCATCTCACTTCAACGGATACTTCCCAACAAATAGAACTCTCAAGATCTATAAATAGAAAGTGTGGCTGATTGAAGAAATTGCTGGATAGAGTCAAGAGGAAACTCATATACTTCCCAAAGCTTTTCAAGCTTCTACATGTTCGGCCACTCAACCTTCTAGGAGCAGTATACAACAACAATAGTGCTTTCAGAGATCAAGACTGTTTCCCACTAGTTGAAGAAACATATTCTTTTCACCATTGTGCTGTGTGTGCTAGGTTGTTTTATTTGGTGTACTTAGTTGATAGGATTTTATCCTTGCTAAGTTTATTAGTCTTGTGTAGGCTAGTTTTCCCTGTGTGGGAGTGTGTTCCCTATGTGGGAGAAGTTTTCCTGTGTGGGAGTTTGTAAACCCTGTGTGGGATTAGACCTAGGAATCTGGGATTCTAGTAAGTTTAACTTGTTTTGGAAGAGGTTTGTAAAGCCGAGTCTTGTAAAGCAAACTGACCATAACGAAGTTCCTCCTCAGAGAATGAGTAGAGTGTACGTAAAAGGATTACACCACCTTCGAACCACTATAAGCCATAAGTGTTTATTGCTTATCTTATTTGTTGCATCGTATTGTTTACATATCTACTCTATTGCATCTACATAAGCATCTTGATAAACGTGTGTTGCAAAATCATATTTGGAAAAGAAAACTGGTTTTCATTAGAAACTCTATCAAGTTTATTCCGCTGCGTTGCATTCTGATACCGAAACAGTAACCTGATCAAGCCTTAGGCCAGGTTACTGATTCGTAACAGGATATTGTCCTCCTAGTAAGACAGAAACCTGTTAATCAGTTATATATTTTGAAAAGTTTGAAAAATCGATAGAAGTTCATTTACCCCCTTCAAACCTTTGACCATTGGGGACCATTTGTCACGCCCCAAAATCTTTTCACATTTTATCAGAGTTTTAAACGTTGGGCATGAAGATAGAATAAGCAAGGGACGCATGCCAACAGAAAGAAATAAGTAAGAGACAACAGAAGAAAGAGGTAAGAGACGAAGTGAATCTCTCACTTATCAACAACCGGCCTCTGCCGTTAGTCATTGGTCTCTCTACCGATATATAGTACATCAAATGCAGCGGAAACTCATCAGGATCTCACATCCTTACAATATCAACAAATTACAAAACATAAGTTTATCCAAAACATAGTTTGAAAATGTTTAAGAGACCTCATCTCATTACAACAAAACCAGATACAGTACTTCCTCTCTCCTCCTAGGATTCCTCAGGCTCATCATCGCCTGTAGTGTAAGTACAGAATGGGGGGTAAGTGCGTGGAATACACTTGTGGGGATAAAATCCATCTCATATATCTCAAGACAGAATTAAATACCGAAAAGCTAAACTACTGTCACGTTGTCACAGCACATATATATGCAAAACAGATATTAGAAATAGCAAGGGACGAATAGGTACGGAATTCCTCCGTCTTATCCTATAAACGGTCTCACACCGCCAGTGCATTTCAAGAGGCTCACGACACCTCAACAGAGTAGTAGAAAATAGCAGGGGACGAACATAATGCATGATCAGAGGACCTCTGTCCTTTCACAGTTATATCATGGCACAGCAAGTATAAACACAACACTTAGTATTCCTCAATCATGCGTTTACTTAGGGAAAACGGTAAACAGAAGAAGAGTTAGAAATTACCCCCACCTTGTTCGGTGGTTACCACGTGATCAACGAGTACCAACGGATCAGATTTCCCAAGCGAGTACCAAAGGATCCGATAACACAAGCTTAATCCGATCAAGCACGCAAGCACAAATCCAACAAGTATGCAAGCTCAACCAAACGAGTAACTCAATCTTAATCCAATAAATCGCCTACTCAAGTTACGTTGTACGTAGATCTTTATTAATTATAATTAAATTGATAAACATATACGCGACGAGTCGAAGGATCTAAAGATTGGATAAGACACGAGCTCGTTCGGTATTGATACGAGCTCAACAACGTACATCAAGGTTGAAGGTATATTGGTATCAAAGGGTTAACTTCGACCGGGCCCTCGACCCTCGGTCAACGACACTTCATCGACTAAGATCCGATGATAGAGGATATAAAGGAAAAGGAACAGAAAAGGATTAGAAACACGGCGTTACCCGACACGCATCTCGCACACAGCGCCCACTCCCGGTGCGTCTTGGCCGTGCACGACCGTGCACTGGCGCACGATCGTGCGCCAACACCCAGCAACTTCTGTCTGGCCGCGCACGACCGTGCTTCCCTAGCACGACCGTGCGCTAGCCTCCATCGTTACAACCCACCGGCGCATCACCAATGCCGGTTATCACTTTCCTCATGGCGGCACCACCTGTGCCGCCCCCAACAGAGATCACCCAAACTCACACACAAACATCCACTCACACATGCATAAATCATAACTCTTCCCAACCCGATACAACTCCAACACCACCACACACGACGGCGTCGTTCCCCCAACAACTCACCCTCGTCTCCATGAGAACCTCCGACAACATCCCTAGTTAAAAGAATGGAGGAAAAGAGAGAAAACCGAGGAGAGAGAAAAGTTGGCTAGGGTTAGGGTTTTTATGTGGTTTTTCGCTGTTTTCCGACGAATGATAAGTCAGAAAAGAAAACCGAGACTTGTTCTAGATTCGACTATTTAAAACCTACGTCGTGTGCCAAAATCGGTCGAAACCGACAACTTAGAAATATTCCGACGAACTCCGATGGCGGCACCACCACATCGGCGGCAGATCCGGTGGTGGCGCGCCGGAGGCCGTAAAAGAAAAGAGAGAGAAGAGAGACTTACGTGTAAATGTCGCTTTTTGGCTCGTTCGAAGAAAGGGGTGAAAATGAACTGGGGTGAGCTCCTATTTATAGATTTCAGAAGTTACTATTCACCGTAAATATCTCGGTAAATATCTTGGTAAATATCTTCTGATATTTCCGAAACCTCGTGGTTTACTCTTTTTATCGTCGTTCGAGCTACGGGTCTCTGATTGACCTCTAGTTCATTTCTATGTTCTCATTTTTCTAAAACGCTTCTAGTGATATAAAAATATCCTACATCCCACGTCTAGGTAAATTATCCTTCTCATACGGGTGTTAGACACTTATCTGAAACGCACATATTTAAACAGCTAAAACATACGCACATATATATTAAATCCTGAGTTTAAATATTTAATTAATAAATTATGTTTCATTTTGGTCCGGGGTGCTACACATCAAGTGGTATCAAAGCACATTGGGTTAACAGCCAACTTTTCTGGCTACCTACCCAGATCCAACCGTTTCTGTTTGCAAAATCATTTTTCTTTCATATGTCTAAAATCATTTCATTTAACATACATGATGTTTAAAATCAATCTCTCATTCTTACTCATGATAACTCTTTTGTGCAAGAAACAAAAACCTAATGACTGCTAGAGAAAATCCACGATGAAATCTGATCAACAAGAAGCCAAGGAAAGAAGAGTAAACTGTCAAAAACATGGATACCGAGAACCAGCAAGCTAGGAAGGTTGCTGAAGTAATCAAAGCTACACCTTTTATAGTAGCTGAAGTTACTAAGGAAGCAACCAGGAAGGTTACTGAAGTAATCAAAGCTACACCTTTTATAGTAGCTAAAGTTACCAAGGAAGCAATTAACAAAGCAGGTTGTTGAGGGAAGAAGCATGGATAATCAACAGTGGTATAAAAACCATCAAGTGGGAACAAGACAGAATTCCAAGGTAAGCATATTCAAAGGAACCCAGAAGAATACATACTGATCCTAACCGGATATACATTTAGGATTCAGACAGTCCAAGAATTTAGATCAAAGAATGAGAAATTTTAAGGTTCCTTAAGTAGGGGGAACTTAAGTTGTATTCTCTATATTTTCATATATTCAGCTTACTGCAGCAAGATACTGTCATTTATCAAATCAAGATTCTTCTTAATAGTATTCAGTCTCAAGACCATCAAATACTATCAAGTATTATAACAGGTTTCTGTAAGAATATAACAGGTTCATCAAGACGTGACAGAAACCAATAAATCAACTAGAAGGAAGATACTATAGGAAAGAGAAAATCACAACAGTATCACAGCCTTACAGGATTTCTGATCAGCAAAGTGATATCTACAAGAAGTATCATCAATAAGGGTATATCAAGCGAAGACCTCGGGCAAGGATGCTGTTGAGACAGCTCCTGCGGAGGGTATAGAAGGGATTCTCAAAGAAAAGTTAAATCACAGGATGCTCAAAAAGGAACAACAGACTATCAACAGTAGGAGTGATGGGTATCTATGAAGATCTAGATAGGCGACTGACCGTCAAATCAACAAAAAGTGAGATCTACCTTTTCAGAAGACTAAAAGACGGTTTTGAAAATCTATTCAAAAGGGATCCCTCCACCTTTTTAGAACCAACCATCAGATCGTGCGTTTCATCTCCCAACCATTGATCAAAGAAATCGCTCATCCATCTATATATACTCGACTCCTCACCATCCTTCTAAGCATTCACTACTAACAAAAATTCTCAACAAGCAATAGATTCCCACGTGAGTCGTTTTGACTGTCTTAAAGAAAAAGTTGGAGATCCAAGAAGGCGGAGAAGAAGATGGAGATGAAGACGATGATGAAGACGATTCTCTGGTGATCTAGAAGCAGAGAAGGTCTTCAGAAGAATGGAGTATAGAGGCTCTGCTTGCCCAAAAACAGAGAAGGTCTTTAGAAGAGAAGACGACCTCTATGAGATAGATGCAAAGGAGCATGTATCCATCCTCCATTCAGGTGACACTGGTCCGACTTTCTCAACCTAGATGAAGATATGGGACCAAGGAAGCCATCAAGGACCAATCCTTGGATAGAGAAGACACCTGCTGTCATTCATGGAAATAAAACAAAACAATAGGTGTTTCACAAAACTGTTAACAACCTGACAGTATATCCAAGGATCCAGTGTCAAGCAGCTTCAAGCTGGAGTCTAGGCAAACTAAAAGACAAAATTACAAATCAGACCAGCAGTCATCTAGGATACAAGGTGAACGTGTCTGGACATTGACGAAGCTGCACAGGTAACTGATCCTCCACCGGTCAGTTTCTTGATCTCTTGTTACGTGCTGGGGCTGAGCAGCTTATTCCCTTGGGTAGAAATAAGAAGGAAGATGCTCAGTGGGAAGCATGAACAGGTTACTAACTTTTGGTCAGTAATTGATAAACAAGAGAAAACCTGACTTGCCATATTTGGCGTTGTAACTCCATCCCTAAGCAGCAAGCTGGAGGATGATAACAAAAAGGGGGAAGAGTTTCAAGTCAAGAGTCAAGAGTCGCTGCTGAAGCCTTATAGCAAGGGGGAAGCAGATAATAATGACGATTAGGAGTAACCTACCATCTGAAGAATGAAGAAAGCTAATGAAAACATGTTGAAAAAGGCATGCAGAGATCAAAGATGGTAGAGAGGGAGAAGAAGAACTCCCTGGTGGAAAAATGTGGAAACAACAACTGATGAAACTGAAAAAAGAAGTATAACTAGGTGAAGTAGAACAACTTACTTGCTTTTGTACTAAAACATGATTGTACTTGTACAAACATTAAAGTTTCATATAAAAGAGTATTCTTATATAATGACTCTTGATCTTATTATGTTCTGTCATCATCAAGATAAAAGGGGAAATTTTTGGGATATTTCAATAGTTATCTTGATAAGACAAAAAGGATGCATAACAAAACAGGATGCATAATAAGATAATGAAGATTGCTAAAAGAAGTTTCCACGTATTATATGATCATAAACTTATCTGTCAATAAATAAGATCATGTGATGGTTTTCCAAGGTATATGGAAAACCAATCTTAGAAGAATTAGGAATAAGTCTTCTAAGGGTCAGCAAGCTGTAGGGAACAACAAGCACTGTTATACCTGATGGCAAAAGATTGTGAAGATGAAAATGATGAGGTAACTTCTCAATCCTTTGATGATTCTGGTAGAGAAAAGTTGAACATGATCCAGTCTTTCAGACAGATCATGAGTGACTTTAAGTAGATAAACTCAGCTTATGAGAAACTAAAAGAGAAAAATCTAATGCTCAAGAGTGAGCAAACTGCACTGAAAGAAAAAGTCTCAAATCTTGAGTACTACAGTAAAAAATGCAACAATCTCAGAGCAGAAGTCTCTAAGTTTAAACTGCTGGTCACTAAGCTAGAATCTGAGAAAGCTAGCCTGTAGAATATATTTGATGTATATAACAGATTAGCTAGGATGATACAAGAATGTATCATTGAGACCCAAAATGCCTATAATGAAAATGGTCTAGGATACATTACTGAAAGCTCTCGGAAAACAGTAAGCACATCTAAAATTGAAAAGTTTGTTCAAGCAAGAGTAGCCTTCTCTGAAGAACTCTTTCCAACCAAGGAAATCTTGAACAAATTAAATTCAATTAACAAGGGAAAGAAACCCCTGTTGTAAACTATAGATAGTAAGACTGTACAGACTCACAAGATGCAGCAAAGTCAAAATGCTGCAACCAAGAGAAGAATACATCAATATCCCAAGTTACAGCAAAAGAGCTTCTATCCCTCTTATACCAAAACTTATATGATTAAATCCAAAAGATCTTATACTCCAAGAAGGTATAAGAGAAGACCTTTTTCGAGAAGTGAAGGTAACACAAGAAAAGTTCCTACACACACTGTTCATAAACAACATTTTGCAAAGAGTGCTTACAGATAGAGAGTCACCAAAGCTAATGACAAATTGATTGTCCTTAAGCAAGTGTGGATCCCAAAGAAAACTAACCCCAAAGGACCCATACTTGTATAGGTACCTAAATCTACATGATTTGTATGTAGGAACAGTTGCCAGCAGGAAGCAGTGATGTATGGTATATTGATAGCGGCTGCTCAAGACACATGACTGGCAACAAAAAAGCCTTAAAAGACTTCCAACCATACAAATGCCCTAAAGTAGTTTTTGGATACGACTTAAAAGAAAGCACCAAGGGTACATAAAGTTTGATCAAAGGCAATGCATTTATTAATGATGTATCATATATGAAAGGGCTAAAGTATAACCTTTTGAGCATTAGCCAATTCTGCAACAAGAGATGTTTCGTGGATTTCAACCTCAACAAGTGTTTGATTAGAGATAACAAGTCTAATGAGGTGAAGCTTACTGGAACGAGAAGGGAAAATATTATCTTACTGATTGGAGTTCAACAGTGCAGCCAACCTACTATATTATGAATAGTACACCTAAATTAAGTTGCCTATGGCATAAAATGATGAGCCAATTGAACTTCAAGACAATTAATAAGTTAGCAATGAAGAACCTAGTCAGAGGCATGTCAGATGTAGCTTTCAAAAAGAAGAATGTTTGTGGAGCATACCAAAAGGGAAAACAAGTAAGAAGTTCATTCAAAGAGAAAGTACAAAGATCATCTCATAGGATTTTGGATCTACTTCACATGGATCTTTTCAAACCAGTTGAACCTGTAAGTGTAAGTGGGAAGAAGTACTCCCCAGTGGTTATGGAGGACTATTCTAGATTTACTTGGACTATCTTTCTTGCTAAGAAATCAGAAACTAAAAACAGGTTGCCAGAATTTATGAAAATAATTCAAAACGAGAAGAGTTTGAGCATTGTGAAGATAAGATCTGACAGAGGAACAGAATTCATGAACAATTTCATTGAGAAATACTATTCAAAGAATGAAATCAATCATGAATATTCTGCAGCTAGAATACCTCAATAGAATAGAGTTGCAGAAAGGAGAAACATAACTTTGAAAGAAGCAGTAAGAACAATGATTGTTGAAACTACTATACCTAAGAGATTTTGGGCTGAAGCTACCAATATAGCATGTTATATGCAAAACAGATGTCTAATCAACAAAGGTCATGACAAGACACCTTACCAAGTTTAGTATGGCTTTACAACAAAAATTTCATACCTACATATCTTTGGATGTAGATGTTATATTTTGAATAATGGTAAAAAATATCTAAAGACCTTTGATGCAAAATCTGATGAAGGAGTATTTCTTGGATACTCATCAGTAAGCAAAGCATTCAGAATTTTCAACAAAAGGATTATTGTTATAGAAGAGTCAATACATGTAGTATTTGATGAACCACATTATGATACAACAGAGCTTGACAAGCTAAACAAGGATGTATCTCAGATAAAAATCAAACATATATCATCAAGTTAAGTATATTGATGGAGTCCTTCTACTTGCTGATATTGTCGCTGAAAATAGTACAGAAGTTCATGCACCCAAAAATACAGTAACGTAGGTTACTGTACAACAAGTTGATGGAATACAGCAGTCTGATAGAATTCAAAGTGATACAGCTGATCAACAACTCACTGTTCATCAACCCACATATAGCTTCGAACCAGATAGAACATGGCTCAAAAATCATCCAAGAGAGCTTATCATTGGAGACATTAATGCTAGTGTAAGAACAAGAAGATCAAGACCACATGAAATAATGTTTGCATGCTTCATATCACAAGTGGAACCTAACATCATTGAAGAAGTTCTTGAAGACGGTAATTGGATTCAATTTATACCAGAAGAGTTGAATGGATTTGAAAGAAATCATGTGTGGAAGTTGGTACCAAGACCTGATCGTCCGGGAGTTATTGGAACAAAGTGGGTGTTCAAGAATAAGTTGGATGAATCTGGTGTTGTCATCAGAAATAAAACAAGGTTAGTTGCAAAAGGATATTATCAACAAGAAGGGATTGATTTCGATGAGACCTTTGCATCTGTAACGAGGCTTGAAGCAATCAGAATTTTCTTAGCCTATGTTGCACACAAGAATTTCAATATATATCAAATGGATGTCAAAAATATATTTCTGAATGGTCTCTTGTCTGAAGAAGTCTATGTGGAACAACCTCTAGGATTCAAAGATCAACCTGAATAGAAAGTTTTCAGATTGTAGAAAGCTTTATATGGATTGAAGCAAGCGCCAAGAGCTTGGTGTGATACCATATCCTTATATCTTTTGGAGAATGGATTTCAGAAAGGAACAGTGGACAAAACTCTCTTCATAATACATGATTGTGATAGCATTTTGCTTGTATATATCTATGTGGATGACATTATCGGTAATGGTAAGGGTGCTCTGATAGCCGTTTCGGAACAAGATCCTGACGGTGATGAAGGAGATTTCTCAGATAATTATGAAGATCTTGGAAGAGACAGTCCAGATGAACCCGACTCACTTTTCAGTAAGCTGTCTACTGTTGATGAAGCAAGAAAAAGAGAAATGCAGTAGTACTTGGAGGAAGATGCACAGAACCTAGATCATAATTCAAGTCGAGCTTTGGTTCCATACATTCAAGATCAACCAGAACCAACCCAAGTAGACATCTTGACTCTTACTGATGTACAAGAACAATCCCTTCAGGGAATTATGGATTATGTACAAGGGCTTATTTGGGCATTGCAGATGCATGAAGATAACATGGCCAACAATATTCATATGAGCGACAGGTCTTATTCCTCGTCGATGGAAAACTTAATAAGGGAGTTATCTAAGATTCCTTCCAGAATTTAGAATAAGCTCAATGTTGAATGTAATGCACAACATCATGAGCATCAGAGAGTTAAAAGAGCTTACTAGGCTGCAAGTGAAGTAAGGGATACGTCTATTGATGAAATCAAAAACACCCTTACCGCATAAAATCTTGTGTTAAACTCTCTACAAGAAAACGCAACAAGTCAAGCTCGTGCATCCCAAAGCACAAATGATAGGATTTCCAATCTCGAGCTATTCATTGGTGAAATTAGAACAATTCTTCATCGTGTTTTTCCTCAACATGTGCCTACTGAATTAGTATCTCTTCAATCTACCCCTGTTGATAATCAAAAAAATGGGGAAAACAAAAAAAAATCAGATAATGAGTTGAATGTTATAATAGAATAAGTCATGAGGGACTTGGAAGATGAAGAACCTTTGGCCAAGAAGAAAAGAAGAAGATCAGATTCTGGACACGACCAAAGTCCTCAATCCAAATGAAGAAATGATGATAAAGATGAAGGAGGTACAGGTGCTAGGGTTGCTGCATCCAAAGCAGTAAGCAGTTGCTGCATAAACTCAGAGAATGAGTAGTAGACAACAGCAGCAGCAGAGCAACAGACAGCAGAAACAACCTATTCAGAAGAACAGACCGTTAAGTGTAGCTGTTGTCAGAAGGCTTGATGAAGATAGATGGAGACAACTAAAATAAGCTAAAGAAAAGAGAAAAAGTGATAGGGAAGACTGGATGTCAAGACTAAGTGTGATTGGAGAAAAGAAATCAAAGCTTGCAAAGAAAGTTGATGAAGCTCTTTATACATATCCACCTCAAGATATTCCCTGCTTTGATCCAGATCATGTATCTGCTGAAGTATCTGTATTACTGGATCAAAGGCCCTTGAAAGAGAGTATTGTGTGGGACTAGAAGATTTTTGACAAGGTGATTATGCCAAAGAACAGAAATCCAACATTTGAAGAAATAACTCTCTACAATAGGTCAGAGTACCTGAGATATTTCAGATACCTATGTCAGCTAAATTGCTTCGCAAGATATGCTACATGCCTTGTAGCTTTGGAAAGATATGAATAGCTAGTAAGAGATGGAGAGTTGAAAAATCAGAAAGAGCTGATAAAGAAAATCAAGCAATGAGTGCAGATATTATTCTGTGAAGACTTTTGGCTCCGGTGGATTCAGATTCCTGACATCAAAAAGACTCGAAGAGACTTATCAAGAGTTTATTATCAATTGGTGGAAGTGAACGAAGTTTGAGAAGATGAAGCCACCTGAAGATGATTCAACAAGAAGAAAGCTCTTTGGAAGATAGCTATTCTGAGGAAGTAACAACTTACTGTTGTTTTTGTAAAGACCTATCTGTAAGCCACTTCCTGTAACTTGTAATTTACATTTCTGATATTCTCAAGTTACTGATACTGGAACATATTTACACTTTACGCACTTCAATTCGATATAGGACAACATGCTAGATATATTAAGTTTATGAATATGAGCTATGAAAATAAGATGCTAGTTCACTTGAATCATTGTATGAAAAATCCAAGTATCTATAATGTATGAATGTATATGTTGGATGACGCTCTAAATTCTTGCAATGAACTGTATATTGTAAAGGTTTTGTCATCATAAAAAAGAGGAAAATTGTTAGGATATTTCTATGTAGATTTTCATGAGACAAAACAGTGATATAATAGGGATTTAGATTACCCCATTTTTCCATGATGTTTATATGGAAACTTAGTTTTTCTTAAGTATCAATCTGCGTTAAAGATTAGAGTATCGTGGAATTCAACAAGAAGGAAGTTACTGATAGCAGTTGGATTCAGCAGAGGAATCACTATCGGATACTGCATACAACAAGCAGTAATACAACAAACAGCAATACAATAAGTAGTAAGAAGAACTGGGAGCTCACCGCAAGCGCGGAACAGAAAGCTAAGTAGAACAGAAAGCCAAGCAAAATAAAAAACTGGCGTAGAACATAAAAGGTAGCGCAACATTTAGAGCAGGAAGCAGGAAGAGACAACATGTAATAACATGCAGTACGAGGAAGATCACTGCTATACGAGGATTCATCTTGTAAAAAATAGTCGGTAGAAAGAGGTGATCAAGCTGTACAAAAAACCAGTGTCTTGCTGACATGTGGACCGATAACCTACAATAAACCTGAAGCCAAGGACCACCGCAATTAATGATCTACAAAATAAGACAAGGAGTTTTTCTCTAATTTTTTAGAAATATTTAATGCAAGAGCAAAGAAGATCAAGGAAGATCAAGAGAATTCAAATTCAAATGAAGTGTGTCTCTCTTCAATGGACATATTTCCTACAACTATAAATAGAGAAAGAGTTGACTGTATAAATAGAGGAAGAGTTGACTTGAGAAATTACTGGAATACTGATTCACAAATTCTCTCTCGCAAGAACAATCTCTCAAGTTTTTCTATAAGTATTCAGTCACTCAACCTCTTTGTGAAGCAACCAAGCTTTCAAATTTTTCAAGAGCTCCAGAGTCATCAAGTTGTTTCAAAGCACCAGTTGAAGACCACCCATACTTTTAACTTTTGTGTTGTGTTCTTAGGTTGTTTAGAGGTGTTCTCAGTTGGAAGGATTTAGATCCTTACTGAGTGTGTTGTCTTAAATTTGTTAAGACATTCATTCTGTGTGAGTCTATAGGATCCTATATGGGTCAGCCTAAGGATTTGTGATAAAACAGAATTCTTGTAGGTGTAAGCTTGTTTAGGTTGTAGATTGTAAAGATAAGTCTTGTAAACCGATCTTACCTAATGAAGTTCCTCCTTGCAGAAGGAGTAGAGTGGACGTACAAGGGTTACACCACCTTCGAACCACTATAAACCTCTTTGTGTGTTTATTTGTTGCTTTATCGTATCTGTACTGTATTATATAATTGTTCATACTGCATTATAAAGTTTGAGAAAAACATATTTCAAAAAGGAAACATTTTCCAAAATGAAACTCTATCTGTTATTTTTCGCTGCACTTAAAGAACTCTGAATCAGTAAGCTGAATCAGCGTATCGCCCAGCTTACTATTCGGCATTGAGTGTTGTATTCTGCTTTAGAATACAACGCTAATAGTTCACAAATTATTGAAAAAAAAAATTGATAGAGGTTCATTCACCCCCTCTTAACCTCTGAACCACTTGGGACCAACACAATCAAAATTGTATTGAAATTGGAGAAAATGGAAACATACAGGACCAAAATTGGAAAGCTTGACTGATATTGGAAAAAACTAAAACATATAGGACCAAAATTGAAAAAAAAAAGAATTATATAGGACCCAAATTAAAAAACGTAAATTTGGTTGTCCAAAAATGGAAAGGATATATAGGATCAAAATTAAAATTAACCCTAATCTACATATATAAAAGTTGAGTTTGTTTCTCCCGTGTTGACACTTGGTGGCTTTTTCTCCACAACTTCACAATTTGCTATCTACTTCCATCTCTTCATAAAGTTTACGCTCTTCTTCATAGTGGTCCACAAAAACTGTCTCTATGGTTTTAGATGGCAAGCGAACCATGTCTTTTTCATTTGTTCTCCTTTAAGGGTATGGCTGACATAAGAACCAAAAGAGCATAATTTCATACCAACTAAAAGGATATTACATGATACTAATTTTTTACATATATTTCATTATCTTTTAACTCACTGGAACCAAACATAACAAACATCCTGTGACCCTATTTGAAAAAATGAAAGAAAATAAATTCATTACACAATTTAAAGATTTAACACCATAAAGGCAGTAGATGTCACGCCCCGTTCTCTTTCGGAACGTATAGTTCTCACGTTACTTTTCACGGGGTCAAATCTCGATCACTATTCACATAAAAATCTCTGTTACTATTCACTGTAATATCTTTCGATTTTCCGAAACTTCGTGTTTTGTCCTTTTCGCCGTCGTTTGAGCTACGGGTCTCCGATTGACCCCTAGTTCGTTTCTATCTTCTCGTTTTTCCAATATGCATCTAATGGTATAAAAATATTCTATGTTCCACATCTAGGAAAAATATTCATCTAAAACATGTTTTAAACACGTATCTGAAACGCACGTAATAAATTAAACAGTTAAAACATACGCACATAATTATTAAATCATAGGTTTGAATATTTAACTAATAAATTATGCTTCGTTTTTTGTCCGGGGTGCTACAGTAGACATCTCAATCTCTTCATATTAACAAAAGAAAAGAAAGTTTTATGACGTTAAACAGATCAAATAAGAAAATGAAAATGTTCAAAGACTAATAAATCATCGACAACAAAGGAATTGAATGACTGTTGAGAGTATGAGAAATGAGACAATCAAATGAGTACTTTTTTTCTCATTAAGGGAAATAATAATTCCTTATATTCAGAAACAAAATAATTTTTATGTTGTCGAGATCTATGATTGTAGCCAAACCATGTTCAATTTAACACATTTCGATTAAGACATGTTTGGACTTTTCAGGCTTCAACTACTCACGCAATGCTAACAACATTTTAATCATTGTTACCTCTCTATATCCATCAATAGTTGCTTATGCCAAACCCACTTCATGGTATGGATAGCATGAGGCATTTGTAGCTTAATGCTGATAAAATCTAAATGATATTTTCCAGAAATTGGCAAATGTCCTAGCGGACGTCTGGTGATGGACAAAGAATTTCAAATTCACAATTCCGAACTTGAAAATGAAATTTGAGGGTACAAAATAGTGAATTCAAGAACAAAAAAACGAAACAAAAAAGGTGAACTAAATAACATGTGTTTCTCTATAAAATAATCGCTTGCATTAATTTTATGTAACGGTTGTTTAGAAGAAAATATAACATTCTAAATATCATTATTGATATGAAATCAATACTCTTATTTTCTCATTTTGTTGGGAGAGAAACATAGCAGTGTAGGAAGTTCTCAAAAAGTTGATGTGGCAATATTAGAGAGAGCCACTTGGCAACACTTGAGAGAATCGACCATCCTTTTATATATAGGATTCCTTTTATTTAGGGAAATTAGCCGAGATGGCACCTTCAACAAAAAAAATTGTGAGAATAGCCCTTTGACTCAATTTAAGAAAAAAAATTTAAATAGAAAAAGAAATTCAAAACAAAATATTTAAGTTAGATCCATATATTTTTTAAAAATTACACATTAACCCCATTAACTTAAACATCAAAATTGATCTATTTTCCCCAAATTCACAGTAAAACCTAGAACCCACCACCTTGCCTCTTCTCCACCATCGCCGACACCGATGTTGTCGTCCTCGAGATTATTTGTCAGTCGTTTCGGTCAGGTATGCCCCTTCTTCAATTTCTTCCATTTCTCTTCTTACTTTCAAGGTTTTTGCTGAAAATTTCTTTGAAAAATTGCAAACAAGATGAATTCATTTAGTTCGAAATCAGGGTTTTTCCCCGATGAAGTTGTGATTCAGATTCTAGCGAGATTACCTATAAAATCCCTCTTTAGAACCAAATGTGTGTCCAAAACTTGGTATCAGCTAATTTCTGATAAATACTTCATGAAGCTCTACAGTAAGGTTTCTGTTAGAAACCCCATGGTGCTCGTAGAAATTACTGACCCATCATCACAATCGAGACCAAGTTTGATTCTTGTTGATAATTTGAGAGGTGTATCTGAATTTTCATTGGATTTCATTAAAGATAGAGTCAAGGTTAGAGCATATTGTAATTGATTGTTGTGTTGTTCTAGCATTCCTGATAAAGGTGTTTATTATGTGTGTAATCCTGTGACTGAGTATTATGTGTGTTATGCAGTGAACATATTATCTGGCGAGACAGAGGTAAACTCATAGAATAGTTAATCTGCTTACCATGGGTGTTGAACAATAGGAACAGAACTGCAAATGACCAGACTGGAGGGCTGTGAAAATTTAAGGTAAGTTGTTAGCTACTATATAATTTTATTTTTCTGAGTGTTATTTTTACAAATTCATCCTATAAAATGTTGTCATTAATATTTCTAAGTTTTAGACAAGTAACCAAGGTTCCAATATTTATGAAAGTTCTAAGGATGTAATTATGCACACCTAATGCCTACAATGACCTTGAAATCTTCTTCAAGTGACCTTTTAATGTATTTCTGAAAATTGAATATTGTTCGACTTTGTGGAGCTAAATGTGCCTGTTTATGAAAAAACAACCCCAAGAGACAACGACTCAATCATATTATTGATAATAATAAAAAAAAAAATACAAGCAAAATGTGTTCAGCTTGAGGACTTACAATAATAAATCCATGACATAGAGTCATATAGTCCACCTTCGGAACTGACCTCACAAATTGTCGAAAGAAACATGCCTAGATTTTGGAAGAAAAAGTATTCATGATTTAATTCTTGTGCTACTCCAAGATTTTGTATTTTTTCTATATGCATATTGCAGAACTCTTAGTAATGAATATTTAGGGTCTCCATTTAGCAGTGCAAGCAAAACCGAAAATAGTGAAAAGATGCAAAGTCTGTCTTATTATTGTTAGGGATGATCATTGAAATCTATATTCCTGAGATAGCTTGATGTTGAAGCTGCAAAGATCCAGGGATGTTGACATGTCATAGAGAGGGTGTGTGTTTGTCCTTGGCCTGGACTTTTATATACTCAAGGTAGTAGTAGGAGTAGGTTTGTAAACAAATCAAACTTATTTTCTTGAATTCGAATACCAAGATTCGTATTCGAAAAATTCGAATATGAATTTAGATAAGAATTATGTTTTAGATTTTAACTTTTTTCATTTACAAATAAGAATATCTATTCATTTGATTTGAATATTATTTATTATTTATATAAATTCTATTTTATAACTCTATATTTATATTGTAATACATATGTATCTATTCTTTATATTACTTTATATATATATGTATATAATATATTTTGTATATATATTTATATACGTTATATACTTCTCAAGTATTTGTAATATTTTGTACATGTTTAAATTATGTGTACTTTATGAATTTTCAAGTACTATATAGTATTCCTTCATTTATAATAACTAATGTTGCAATTTAATAAGATTTTGTGGGAAAACTATATATATCATGTTAGGAATTCAAATAGAAATATTCAAATAAACTCGAATATATTCGAATACTTCTTTAGAGTCAAAATTGAATCAATATTTAGTTTTTAATAATAAATTAATAAAATTCAAATGTTCCTTAAGTCAGTCAAATTCCAATTGAATATGCTGATATTTGACTCGATTCGTTTACAACACTAATTAGGAGTAAGTTAACTATTACAGTGGCAGAGTGATCAGGTAATTTGCCAACACTTTGTTGTTGACTATTTTGCATGCACATCATATTTGGAATGCATGCTCATAGGCATATTTTTTGAAGAAATTTTAATCCAGCCTTCAGACATCTCCTAAAAGACCAAGCTACATGTTTATAGGTTGTTTTACTCCTCATAATGGAATTGTACCCCTCTTGGTTTTGGTCTTTGCTTTGTTCATAAACTCTTTCGAGATATGTCAAAATTGAAAAACCTTGAGATTCATATGCTCCATTTTTGTTATAGGTTACCCGTGACAGATGAACTTGAGAACATATTGACAAAGAAGTTTCTTACATGAGAATAACCAAACCACTATAATCCATCTTTTATCTCACACACTCACAATTAACAATAGTTTCTTTTGAGGATATTCATTAATTGCATTTTTAAGTACTTTGTTTGCCATGAATTAGTATATATATAAGTATTGCCTTGCAAGTTCTGTGAAATCTGGTCTTTGCTCACATGATGCTTTTCTATGGGTTTTTAATTATTATAATTCTCTTCATAGAATTACCTTTGCATGTCTTCTATTATTTTCTATATTTGCATTTATTGTTTGCAGTACCATATTTACTTTTACAACTTCCATCTCTCATGCACTTCAAAAAAACTTAACAGGGGCATTATATTAGTTGAAGTCAATATTTATTTGTAGATATGTCATTTATATTATCACATGCAAATGGATGAAAGGATACTAAATGAATTCAAGATTAGAAAATTATCTACTCAAAATGACCTCATTATTTGTGACATTTTCTATATTTACTACAGGTACATGGAGTTCATTTACAACAAAAATGACATGATGCATGCAAAAATATCAAGTTGAAGTTGTTTGAATATGGTTGACCATGTATATAACTATCTCAATAGTCATTATAGAAATGTTTTTGCAAATTCGTGTTTTGGAAAGTTTTTAGAATTGAAACAAACTGTTGTTTCCTACCAACTTTTCCATCAATTGATGTTAAGACAAGTAAAAACAAATAAAATCAATGAATTATGGTTTGATTTCAAGGGTAAGTTGGCAAGATTTGGTTTGAGGGAATTTACTATAGTGAGGGGCCTAAATACTGGTGAGCTTGGAGAAGAGAATATTGCTGAAGAAGAAAAATCTCAGTTGCTGGAAAGGTACTTTAAGAAATATAACAACAAAATCAATAGAAAAGATTTGTTGAAAGAGTTCCATAAGTGCAAGAATGAAGAAGACAAGTTGAAATTAGGTCTTTTAGTATGTCTGGTATGGGTTCTTCTGGGAGTGGAAGAAAGAACTTTATTGGACGAGTGGCTATTTTATATTGTTGAAGACCTGGAGAAATTCAATAGTTATCCTTGGGGAAAAAAATCATTTATCTACACGATGAAAAATTTCAAGCAGAAATGGGATAAGAAGAAGAAGAAGAAGATGGGATATAGTCTTTATGGATTTCCTTTTGCTTTCATGGTAATGTATTTTTATATGAATTTTCTTTTTCCTTATTAAGCATATTGTACATGATTTTACATTTAATCTTGATATTTTTTTAGATATGGGGATTACAGACAATTCCAACACTTGGACAGAAGTTTGTTGAGTCATCTGGAGAAAGAGTACCACGAATGCTTAACTGGAGAGTTACTGACCAGCTAAATTCAATTGAAATTCATAGCTTTTTGGAATCAAGAAAGGTATTTATGAAAAATCTGAATTGTTTTGGCTACAATTGACTCTTTTGGAGGATGTTAAAGATTTACGAGTTGATCTCCACAATGATGACGATAATGAGGTTCAGTCAACTTCTGAGAATGGTGTCCAGACAACTTCTGAAAATGGCTCAACAAAGACTGAATCTAATTCAGAAATTCAAGAGATGATAGAGAAAAAATTGAAGGAATTCAAATCCTCAATCCTTGCTGAGATAGAACCTAGGGCTAGAAGCTCTACATAAAAAGGTTGTTGAGATAGAACCTAAGCAGAAGCTCTATATAAAAAGGTTGATATATTGACTGATTTGGCAACCAAGTTAGTAAAAGGAAAAAACTCCAGACAAGAGTACGAGGAAGAGAAAGATGACGAAAATGATAATGATGAGAATGTGGAGCATCATCATAATCAAGATTACACAGGTAATAAAATATTACAACTTCTTTTTGTAATTTTTGTTATATTAATTTAATTTTTTTTAGGAGATGTGTGTAATAAATTTGGGGGAGATGATGATTGTGAAGAAATAGCTAAAGATATGGGGCAGAAATCAAAAGATAATCGTACAAGTCTTATTTGAATGTTATGATTTTAAGTTCAAAGTTAAATTTTTATTCTTTTAGTGAACTTATGGTTTTAATGTGTAGATGAAGCGAATGTATCGATTGTTAGTAAGAAAGAAATGCAAATGCACAAACCAATGGAGAATCAGGATGACAAATGTTTGTGGGCCATAGTTGTGTATGTTGGTAAGTACATCACTAAGTATGTGTGAACCATATTTAATGATAATTGTTGCAAGCACTTATAATTTATTGTTATATTTAGCTCATGATGTAGAAAAAGAGGATAAATCAAGTGTGCAAAGATCTGAAATCCAAGACAGCCCATAACAAGAGAATAAAGTACAAACATGTGTTGATGATCATAAAGATGATCCTCAAGGGGTTGGTCTAATTTTAGATGACATTGGTAAGAGATTATTGACATATTCATTATAGTATTAGTATATTTAAGTTAATGTTAATAACTTTTATTATTTTGGGAATTGATTGTCATAATTAGATGAGATTCATGAGCAGCCACCTTTAGGGCGTGGCAAGCAAAAACATAAACCTGGGCCCTTATTGAAGTCGTCATTCACACCTTTGATAGATCCTTCAAAATGTCAAAAATTAGACATGGAGAAACAATTTGATCCTTACAGAATGTTGGATGAAGCAAAAGGTGTTGATTTTGATAGAGTGATGGAACAAGCTGGTGAAAGGTAATTCAAAAATTTTATGTTTACCTATCTCAAATGATATAAGTATATATTAAGATGATCTTTTATTTAAATATATATGATGTAAATTTATGAATGCAGTGATGAAGTGTCTACAGCACTTTACAATGTTGGAAGAAATTGTTTTCACGATCTTGTAGATGATCAATAGCTTATGGACGATGTAAGTTTATTGTATGAAATACTTATATGCATAATTAGAATATTGATTTTAATATTGATTCATTCTACAGCATATTGATCTTGCATTGTACCATATAAGAGAATGAGCTATGCATCACCCCAATCTTTTTTTGCCAACAATCATGCATCCTGGATACTCAATTTTATGTGCTTGTGATGGAGGTTAATTGTAACACTCCCAAGCTTTACTAATTCGAAATACTTTTAAGAAACACATGTATGAGAATGTTAGATTCTTGACTTAACTTGAAAACGCAGCCAGCCATTAAAGAAGGTCCCCAATATTTAATTCATGCAAGAGAACTTCATAATACTTGAAAGGAACTTTGTCGATTGAAATATATCATCATTTATACATAGAATCCAAAATATCTATTTACAACAAAAGACCCTCAACGGTTTAATTGTCCAAAAGATAAGTAACTGAACATAAGTTTCAAAGGTTCATCTCGAGCATGGCATATGAACAAACTGACTGGCCATTTAGGAGACAAATTATCACTGCACATCATTACCTGCATTACAAAAACTTATTAATGAGCAATAAGCTCAGTAAGTTGAAACTTATGCACACAACCACGTATAATGAATCATATCATGCAATATGCTTTTCCATACTCATTTATTCTAAAAACATTCTTTGTAGGGTACCCGGAAGGCTGGTACTCAATCAATATCAGTAGGCCATATAAGCGTTTCATTAAGATTGGCCAATCATCATATCATGATATCTACTCTCTGTTAGTTAAGCACTATCATTAGTACTCAACCAACATCAGCAGACCATACACATTGTGTCTACTCTCCGATAGCTCAACTATCATCTGTAGACCGTATAGTCATGTTGCCCACTCTCAATCAATCAAGTACCATACTTCCTCTTTCAAAACATCTTTTATATGCATCATGTATCACATTAATCTCACATACCATTCAATCGTAGACAAAGAACCATCATTCACATCTCATTCAAATTACATGAATATCAATTAGTTCTTGCAATGCAGCAAATAAAAGCTTCAACTTATCTCGAATCCAAAGCAAGTACAATAGTAGAAGTTTTTGGCCCTTGGGGAAGATACGATGTGCTTATAAACCTAAAAGGATCAAGCATGCATATTCATACCTTTAAATGCTCATTCAATGAAGAGACACTATCATTCAATTAAACACATCAAAACCTATAATTCATCTTAATATCATTCCTTAATTCAATAAATTAAGAACACTAATAGGGCAGCCCCTAACTTTGCAATAATAAAAACTCACATGAACCGAACTAATTATGTTCTTGCATAACTTAACCTAAATAACCACTTGAGTTACCTATCCTCTAACTCTTCAAGCATACTTCCAATCATTATAACAATACCAAGCATCAATAGAATCAGCCACAACTTATCAAACTCACAAGTTTAATTAAACTACTTCAACTAACTTAGTTATCTTCAATTCATCTTCATAATACTACATATAAAATCAGATCATGTAATCATCATATAAACATAATTTTAAGCATAAAACACAGAGATAGGATCAAACCTAACAATTAAGCTTAAGGATGCAACGTTTTCACCAAAAGAGTCACCAACTAGCTTCAATTCATCTCATATGCAACCTCCATGATATATTTCAGTTTTTGTATGGTATTTGGGGTTCTAAGGTTGAAGAAAGGAAGAGAAGAAGAGACTGGTCATTTTTGAGTCTCATGTGAACAAAAGAAAGCATAAAATGACATTTCCTACCATATTTAACCATGCTAAAGGCAACCACTTGTTTTGTCCTAATTGGTTGAACTAGTATAGGTGTTAAATGTGTCATATGCCATGTTTTTTGCCTTAGGAAAAGGTTGGTGTTGGAGGAAAGATCAAAATAATCTAGTGCAACACATTAAAAGTGCTTTTGGTGCACCCTAGTCAACTAACCAATCAAATTGCAGCATTTTACTTACTTTAGAATTATAAATAAATGAAATGAAATTCCTAAATTAGAAGTGTAATCAAGTTAATCTAGGAATGTCGTTTTAGAGATATTATGCATTTAGCGTATTTATAACTGTTTTCAGCACATCTATCTTCTCTTCCCAAGCCAAACTTTTCCACTGTAAAAGAAGAAGCACTAAATAGAGTATATTAGGCTATAGAGTTGGAACGCCATAATAATATCATGCATAGATAAAGTAATCATGACAATTAGATCATAAAATAGGCATATACTTGAGAATTCAGCGCATTTCGTAATAAGATGCTTAGAAATATAGATTGAATGCTCATGAATGCATTTCAATGTAAGATGCATGTGATTAGAGAATTGGGCGTTACATTAATGACCTAATTGCTAGGTTCCTAAAGGAAAAAAACAACTAAGGGAGGATCACATACGATGTTTGTTCACTAATGAGAAAGAGAATTGTGTGAAATATTTGGTTAGATATGTCGATGGGTCTTCACCAACTTTAGGTAAACCTTGGAAGGGATGCAGATTCTTGTATATTCCTTGTTGCATATCACATCACTGGATGGCTGTGAGGGTGGATGTAAAAAAGTGAAAAATTGAAGTATATGATAACATATCCACCTTTGTTAGGCGTGTAGTGATCGACCCATTGGTAATAGTTATCCCTTGGTTGATACATATGAGATTAGACAGGTGTTATGAGATCAAAAAATTTGATATAATCAATGTGGCATGTCCGAAACAGGAAAATGGGTAAGCATTTTGAAAAATATTTTATTTGTTATTAAATCATATGCTTCTATTATTAAACTAACACCTCTTTTATTGTAGGAATGATTGTGGCATGTTCACCTTAAAGTATATTGAATTTTATTTTATTTGTTATTAAATCATATGCTTCTATTATTAAACTAACACCTCTTTTATTGTAGGAATGATTGTGGCATGTTCACCTTAAAGTATATTGAATTTTTTATGGCTGGAAAAGTTGTTGGTCACATTCACTTTGATTACATGAAAGAGTGGAGAAGAAAACTTGCGGCTGAAATCATTGCGCAACATTTTGATCTTTAGGTAATTCTTTTAAATTATTTAATATGTTATGAGAATTTAATTCAATGAATAGGTTTGGAATTAAAAAACTAACAAATGTCATGATTTTGTGAAGCTTAAATATTCATGGGGTCGTCCAAAAGAAATGTATATCCAAGTTGATCCCTTTTTGATATTCAAATCCATTTTTTGTATCTCTAGATTGAACTGATTAGGTGATAACTATTGTAAATTTGGTATGATTAGCATTATGATGAAATGCAAATGAAAAATGACATAATTATGTATATAAAATATGTCATGTTCTTTTATATGACAAATTTCAGCTCAAAATTCTCGAGAATAAATTTCAGCTCAAAATTCACAGCGAGACGAGTTCCTGTTCACCCGAGCACGGTCGTGCTGTCCAGCACGGTCGACTGTGCCCTGTGAAGAGGTTACTGTCTTTTGCACGGAGTTGACCGTGTTGTGGGGCACGGTCGTGTTCCATCATCAAGCACTCATTGTATACTGGTGCACGGTCGTGTTGCATGGTACGACTAGACCGTGCACCACCAACTTTTCCATGCGATCTCGTATTTCAACTCCTATTCTTCCTCGTTTTTCTATGATTCCTTCCTTGATCAACAGTTACATTTGAAACTTGCACTTTTCTCATCAAAATCATGAAACTAAGCACAAATCCGTCAAATGCAACTTATATAATAAAATATCAGAAATCACCATACAAATGTATCAAAACATATTCAAATGACACTACAAAAAAATCGCTATTTAACAACGGGTTTTACCCGTTGTTAAATCATATTTTTGACCGTTGTTGTTTCCAGCGTTGCAGAATTTTTTTTCGCTATTTGACAACGGTAAAAAGCGTTGTCTTAATTAGAGACGACAACACTTTATACCGTTGCACGAAAGCGTTGTCTTTTCTGATTTTTTGCAACTATATATGCAACGCTTGAAAAGCGTTGTCTTTTTGAAACACAACAACCCGAATATATGCAACGCTTAAAAAGCGTTGTCTTTTTTATTTATTCACATTTTTTACAATAAATTTCATATTTTTGCTGGATATATATAATAATATAATTTAATTATATAAACAAAAAAAATGCATTAGAAGAACATATAAACATCGTCAATATCAAACATAACATTCATAAATCCTCTCAATAATGTCTCATCCTAACACTTGAAATCACGAAACGTTACGTCTATAAATTTAAACTCCAACAATAACAAAATGATCGTACATCGAGTTCTGAATTTATCTTTTTTTGCTCTTATAAAAGCAAATCTTTATCCACCAGCATCCTAGACGAAACATGACAGTAAGTTGAGGGAGTGACATGATCTCCAGTCCCCCTCAAACATCCAGCATGTTCTTGTGAATTAAGAGCTTTTGCAAGGATGTCATCTCTTTTTCCTTCCACGATGAACTTACCCTCCTTTTTTTATTATATGTACTCGTCCTTCGAAGTAAATTAGTAACATAACAATAAATGAGATGGGTAAGTAAGAGAGTGTTAACTTAAAAAATAATTAAGAATAAAAAAACTCACAATCTTCATAATTGTTTCTTTTAAACTCTCTTCTTGTATTATTTCAATGACATCTACTTAAAGAGAAATCCTCATCTTATAAAGCAAATACCTCATCAAGTATCAATACAAGTTTAAAAACTTTAGTCTACTGCAGTCACTTATGAGATTAGGGAGACACAAAGTATCTCAATAAGGAAGACAATAATTAAGAACTAAATCTTGGCATGCAGGATTAAGAGTGTAATCATACCTGCAAAGAGGAAATAGTAGCTTCACTATCCTTAACCTTTTGCCCTTGTTCTTCCATCAAAACTGATTTGAAATCCAAAATGAACCTGCCCAAATCATGTCACACACTTATAATCTTCAATCTAAGAATATTCAATGTCATACTTAAAGATACACAAAGATTTATACATCCTTTAAACTATGATACCTTACTCATTGATACAAAATACCAATCCAAAAAAAAAAGCTGACAACAAATGAGCATTTTAAAGACTAACATTCTGCCAAAAGATTTGTAAGTATTCGTATCATCAGATAATTGCTTGAGCTCCTCCAAAGTTAAGTAAGCCCTTTTCCTTTCCCCTTCTTTATTCCGCAGCTAAATCTGAACCTGTAATATGAAATATCCAAAGTACAACATTTCCCATCTAGATTTCCAGACCAATTTATAAAATAATAATTACTCTTTAATCATAAAAAATGACCTGCTTCAACTTTGCAGTGGTCTCGATCATGCGACCTTGGATTTCAAAAAATGCCTAAAATTCAAAGAAAAAATAACAAAATACAGATAAATTTGGGACATGAAACTTGGGGATTAATTCAGAAGGGTTTTACTGCTTACACTTCTGTTCGCTTCTTTTGTTCCTGACTCTTTGTCTACATCAATTGATTAACAATCATAAGACACCAATGACGAGAAATATCAATTAAACATCATAAGTTGAATCTTACCTTGAGATATCAAACAAACATGCGAGATATCAACAAATCCAAAGCAACACATAGGCCCACAAATTCAACTATGGGGAAAAGGGTAGGTTCAGCAAAAACATAATAAAAATCACCCAAAGAAAATATCTTGTTGCTATTGAATCGTTTCCCATAAGAAAAAACAGGATAAATTTACGTTAAACACAATGTAACTATCTACCCAACAGGTAGCATAACACATTAACAATACCGAGAAATTCCCATTTCAAACAAAGATCTTCTTGTATAAGAGAAATATTAGACAATAGTTATCAAGTAAGCACTGCAAACCTAAACAAAAAAGAAATAGACTCTACTTATCTCCCATACAAATATGTAAAAAAGAACCAATGCAAATTATACAATATAGCAATAGATTCTAATCACACGTGGAAAAAGAAATATAAAAACAAACTAAAACAGCAAACCACAAGTCAAGTCATCAATAGTCACGTAAATCACACACAAACAATAGTTATTGGAGCTCTACAATTCTACGCGATCGATTGACAAAACCTAAATGTGAATATGCCACCAGTGAATTTAACATTTTTCAAACATACATAAGTAGCAAAGTCAACAAATCATCATTAACAACCTTAGTCTCAATTTAACAAAATAAATAAGCGATTAACAAATATTAATGCATAATTTATCACTTAGCTTGTACTTGAGCGCCTCTGACAGCAACTTCTCGTAGGTTGCCTTATCAAACAAAACCATGTTGTTCACATTCTCGTAGGTTATAACCTTACAGAGGGCTAAGGAGACGGTGGTAATCCATGCCTGAGATGAACATCAATCATTGTTAGAAGATGAGGAGGAAGAGGGGCAGAAAACAGAAACAAAATGGATGAGAAGCATATGCTTTAATGTATAGAACTCTTGACATCTAGCATCCATATCTTATAATACAATTTCACATTTAAGAAAACAGAATAGGCTATCAATATTAATCTTCACATCAAATATCAATTGGTTCCCCTCAGTCTTATTATTATGGCATAAAATTCATTAATTCAATGCACTCTAAATTATAAATTTTATTAACATGCTAGCTGCAATGAAGAGGATAAGCAAGGAAAGAAATAACATACATTGGAAAATTACATTATTCAGAAAAAAGTGAGAAAAGTCCTTAAACATAATCTCACAAGAAAGTAGTACCTTCAACTTAGCATTTGAAGCTTTAAGAATTTGAATCATGTCTTCTACAGTTATTTTCTCTGTTAGCTCACCATGATAATGTAGTGCCCCGGACCAAATACAAAGCATAATTGGTTAATTAAATAATTAAACCCGTAATAAAAATATTTTATGTGCATTAATTATTAATTGTTTATGTGCGTTTCAAGTATACGCTAGGGTACGATTTAGACCGATGAGAATTTTAGGTGTGGAACGTAAAATATTTTATTCCCATGAGATGCGCAATCGAAAAACAAGAAAATAGAAACAAACTAGAGGTCAATCGGAGACCCGTAGCTCAAATGGCAAAGAAAAGAACCGAATACGAAGGTTCGGTAAAATAGAAGGGGTAGAATCCGAATGAACGGTAAAATGGAAAATAATATTTTAATGAATGGTAAATTAATTTTACTAGGTAAATAGTAATTTTGAAACTCTATAAATAGGGGCTCAGTCAATTCAAAAATTTTCATTTTCCGCCGACGATGAAAGCGACGCGAACAAGTAAGTTTCCTTTTCTTTTCTCTTTCTTTAGTTTTTTTAGTCGCCGGAAAAGTCGCCGGAGCTGCTGCCGGAGCCGCCGGAGCCGCCGCCGTCGCCGGAGCTGCCGCTGGCAATAGTGCTGGTGGTGGTAGTGCGCCGGGTGCCGGGTGTGCGATGGTGTGCGAGCGTCGGGTGCCGGTGTGTGCGTCGGGGACAGAACGTGCGTGTCGGGACGAGCGTCGGGGGTCAAGTGCGCACGGGGGCTGGGCGCCGGGGGCCGGGTGCGCGCGCGGGCTGGGCGCCGGGGGTCGGCGGGCGCAAGGGCGTCGGGCGCTGGGAGCGCGCACGGGTGCGCGTGGGTGACGGGGGTCGGCTGGCCGAGAAAACTCGACAGCCGGGAACTGGACGCGCGCGGGCGACGGGATGGGCTGACCGAGAAAACTCGGCAGCCGGGAGCTGGATGCGCATGCGCGTGCGCAACGGGGGCGAGCTGGCCGAGAAAACTCGGCAGCTGCCGAGCGCCGGGTACTGGCTGGCCGAGAAAACTCGGCAGCTGCCGAGAGGGCGCGCCAACGCAGGGTTTTTTCACCCGATGCCGGGTGCTCGCATGCCCCAACGCACGCGACGCCGTGTTTTTTACCCGAACCCCATTTTTTTTCTACCGTACGTCAACATCGAGTCATTTTTGACGAGATGTCGTTGACCGAGGGTCGCGGGCCCGGTCAATGTCAACCCTTTGACCAAAAATTACCAAAATACCCCTAAACTTAAAATGCTCCGTACGAGCTCATTTCAACTCCGATTGAGCTCATTCTTTTTGCGTTGCAATCCTTATCTCATTCTCTACCACCTCAGCCTAAGAAACTAAACTTTCACCTTTATTGCTTCAACCTCAATTTTTGAGATCCCTCGATCCGGTGCACGTTAAACGATCGTTCTTTCTTCGAAATTAATTGTAGCTTTAAATATAATTATTAAGAATCTAAGGAGTATTGTAATTTGTGTAGGTTATCAGTTGGGCCGAGTTTGTGATACCTAGTAGTAGCTACTCGACAAGGTGGGGGTAACTTCTAAATCTTAATCTGTTTATTGTTTTCCTAGTATATGCAGGAGCTGCGAAATACTATGTGTTGTGGATTTATTTGTTGTGCCATACTTATACTGTCCTGGGCATGCATTCTTCCCCGCTTATCTTCTACTACTCTCGAGGTTTGGTGGTCCTCATGAAATACACCAGCGGTATTGAGCCCGCTTAATTAGGTGGCGGGCAGATCCCGTACCCATCTTTTCCCTTTCTAATATCTGCTATGCATTTTACGTGTTGTGGCAACATGCTGGTAGATAGTTACTTTCTGTTGATTATCTGTTAAGTGTCATAAGATGAGGATGTTACTTCCCACGGGTGTATTCCACGCACTCACCCCTTAATCTGTACTCACACTACAGGAGATGAGGAAACTAGTGAACCCTAGTCGGAGGATGGTGGTGCGGTCTTGGGAGTTTATGATTTCAGGCTGATGTTCCCCAAACACTTTCAAACTATGTTTTAAATAATTTACGTTTTGCGATGTTTGAATACGTATGATGATTGTGGGATCCTGATGAAATATTCCGCTGTGCATATTGTAAGTATCGGTAATGAAACCGATGGATTATCGGCAGGGGCCGATTGATGTATGAATGGTATATGTTTTGTTCCTTATCCCCTTTCTTCTGTCGTCCTTAATATCCTTCTTTCTGTGGTGATATATGTCCTTTTCTATTTTCTATCTTCACGCCCATGTGAAAACTCTGATATTTTAAGTGAAAGAAAACGGGGCGTGACAGATAATATGGAACCTGTATCAAACATCATGACAAACTATTTTAGAGAAATAGTATGACTGGATTAGATCTTTTTAAATGGTAACTTACAAACTCAACCCCATAAAACAATGTTCACAACACAAGACCAAAGACATTTTTCAGCAAACAAACAAACCAAATATAGAAAGGAAACAAGTCAGCTTATCACATCTGAACAAACAATTATGTTTCCAAAGTTAGCTTTTTCAGAACTTAACAACACAGAAACAAACTATAGTTAGAAAAATATTAGCTTTAAGGTTTACCGATGCATGAACAAACCAAACATGGTTATAAGTTGTCAATAAACTATAAATCACACTTCCCCTTCTTTTTCTTTCTCTTGTGTAGTCAACACAAAACAATAATAATCAAATTTCATGTGTCATTCACTAAATACCAAACTGTAATTAACAATTATTCATCCAATATATATGCATATGAAAATCATAGACAAAAGCTAACAAATTTCACATCCAACTTCGATAAATTCGCCAATTCTGATGGGAACCTCCTGCGAGAAACAATGTCATTGGCATTAGCATTATAACTTCCCTTAAACTGAATTCCAAGGCTTTTAAGGTCTCAGTGAATTCTCATGTATGCTGACAACTATCTGGGTGATAACAATTCAAAGTAATCAGATCATGAACTGATTATTTCAGCTCAGTGTTAAATCTGGAAAATAAGCAAACTGAAATTTTCTATTTGGTTAGATTTCATTCGTTTTTACTGAAATTGTTCCCCGTGTATTGTATGAGGAGACAACCTTCGTAATTACTTCTGAGTATAACAACATGTCTAAAATAAACACGAAAACCAGTTAAACTTACTCAAACAAAACTCGAGCAGCAAGGAATCCTGGGAGTCCTGATCCAAACCACTCAAAATTCCATCTGCCTTTAAGATAAGGAGATCTGAAAAGCTGGAAAAACAAAATGAGTACCTCACACAGAATCTGTCTTATGAATCATGCTTATTCTTATACAAAAGAATAAAACACTATATGTTGTTGGTCGAGGTGTAGGATTCAGCCGCTCAAGGCTAACTATTCTCTCATTCACATCGATTCTTTGAATATCTGTTGGTTTTCCAGTGACCAATGTCTCAAATCCTCCAGCATCTCTGAACTGAAACATGTTTATCCATTACAGGTTTAACAAACCAGAACTTCATGGTGATTAACTATCCTTAATATTATCCCATTCTTGCAAAAATCCAAAAAAAAAAGCGAATTTTAACACTTCAATCCCAAACACCTATTTCATCATTTTTGAGGTTTTGTTTACCACATTATGATAGCTCTCAAAGTCACAAGTGATGGGGGAAAAATATCAGCACTATCAATTAGCATATAAACATAAGCTTTCAATAGTTTAAAATAAAAAATATCAAACAATGTAGCTGAAAATCACCACACAAACACATCAAACCTCTCTTGAAAGACAAATAACACAAAGCATAGAATCTCACTATAAAAGTCTCAAATCAAAAAATTAAGCTAATTACAGACAAAAATTAAGTCCACAAATCAAAACCTATAGCTGTAGTATCTTCAAGAAATTACATAATCATTAAAAAATAAAAACAAATTCCAAATAAATCGAAGAAAAAATAACAAATTAAGAACCGTACAGCAAGAAGCAGAGATTCTTTGGTGGTGGAAAGGGACGGAGAAGTCGATTTGGGTATTTGAAAAAATCTAAGTCCAAATTGTGTATAACAATTAATTATTTGAGTATTAATATTAAACGTTGGAAAATAATGAGTAAAGATACGTTTGGTAAAATTGGTGATGCCCTCCCACTTGAGGTCCAAGTTCGACTCTGGTGGTTTGTTTCAGTAAATAAAATTAATTTTTGTATATTCTTAATTTTAATTGATATATATGATTTACATATATCTTTTTTTTTTGTTTTATAAAATAATTTTTTAAAATAATTTATGTTTTTTGTATTAATTTTAAAACCAAACTCATTTTATTTTTATTTTTATTTTAGAAAAACATTCATAATTTATGAATTATAAAACATAATTTTCGAATTATTTTTTAAAATAATATATAAATTTTGTATTATTATATAAAAGGGTGATAGTAATATTTTAGGTGTAGTTTCTTAATTAATTCAAAATAGTATTTTATAAAAATACTATTTTTTAAAATTATGAGTTTGTTCATATAACATAATATTAATGCAAATAATATAAGAAAACATTATAAATTAATTAAATTTTTTAAATTTAATTAAATTAAAAAATAATTAATTTATAATTAACACAACACATAAAAAAAGCGTTGCACAATGTGTTGTCTATTAGCGAAAAAGAACTATGAAAAGACAACGCATAAAAGCGTTGCATACAAGGGTTGTCTATTTTTAAAAAAATAAGCTATTTGACAACACTTTGAAAAAAGCGTTGCACAAAAGCGTTGTCTATTTTTTAAAAAATACGCTATTTAACAACCCTACGAAAAAGCGTTGTCTTATCCAAAAAAAGCGTTGTCTATTTTTTAAAAAAATTCGCTATTTAACAATCCTATGAAAAAAGCGTTGTCTTATCCAAAAAACCGTTGTCTATTTTTTTAAAAATTCGCTATTTAACAACCCTATGAAAAAAGCGTTGTCTTATACAAAAAAAACGTTGTCTTTGGTCGAATTTTTTGAACAAAGACAACGCTCGCGTTGTAAAAGGGTTGTTAATTCAAAAAGACAACACAAATTCATAAAAAGGGTTGTCTTTGAGGGGTTGTTAAAGGCCATTTTTCTTGTAGTGTGAATACATAAACATACGCAAAACTACGTGAAAAACGACACTTATCAGTGCTTACGACTATGTATATTAAGTGTATTTTACACACTCAACATGGAACAATCTCAAAACCATCTTAGATATGTACTCAAGGAATTAATGATAAATTTCAGCCCAAAATTCACTCGAGAACTCAATAACGATACAAGTAGCGTTATAACAAAACACATAGCGTTATATCGACAAAAAACTTGAAATCAACATCCATTTTGTGGAACAATCTCAAAACCATCTTAGATATGTACTCAAGGAATTAATGGTAAATTTCAGCTCAAAATTCACTCAAGAGCTCAATAACGATACGAGTAGCGTTATAACGAAATACATAGCGTTATATCGATAAAAAAACTCGAAATCAACATCCATCTTGCTGGACAACCTCAAAAACATCTTGGAGTTCGATATATGTTTATTTTATTAGGTCTTGTATGAAAAGAAATTCAAAAGTAAGTGATCTTGTTTAATATGTTTTCCTTCTCTTATAGTCAATTATTCTACTTACTCTCACATTTGATATAAATTGTTGAGATCTATCAAGAATAATAATTTTACATTTAAAATTCATCTATACTTGACATAAATCAATTCAAATTTGCACTCGAGGAACTAATGACAAATTTCAACCCAAAATTCACTCAAGAACTCGATAACGATACAAGAAGCGTTATAACGAAACACATAGCATTATATTGATAAAAAACTCAAAATCAACATCCATTTTTGTGGAACAATCTCAAAACCATCTTAGATATGTACTCAAGGAATTAATGGTAAATTTCAGCTCAAAATTCACTCGAGAACTCAATAACGATATGAGTAACATTATAACGAAACACATAGCATTATATCAGAAAAGATGCACATATAAACTACAATCAGCATATCATTAATACTTTCAATTATGTAACAAATGACCAACCAAAACAATGTTTATATTTAATAATTGGGCGGAAAAGGTTATAATGAATAAGAATACCACTCCATGCTACTATCAATATTCAGAACAATGAAAGATCAAATTCCACTGCATCCCATCATTACAAAACCACATAATGTTAGACGAAACCTTCAAAACCTGAAAGGGCTCAAATCAAACAAAATATGAAAAACTATCCAGAAATCCTATTCAAATATGCATAAGATATTCAAAGTATATATATAAAGAGTCATCAATATATCTTATTAAACTTCTGATCTAAGGCAAGGGATTAGTACATGTACTGTGGTAGTGGCCTATGCCGGAGCATCTGCTACACTTTCTTACTTTGGTGGACTTGTTTTTTTGTTGCACTTGTGTAACTCTCTGGAAGACTTTTTCCTTTGCTTTGGTGGTCGTCCACTTGGTCGCTTCGTTGATGGACACAACACAACTTTAGAACTAATATTTTTCGAAATTTGCCAGTCATCTTGAACAGGTAATGGGTACACAAATTTAGAATAAGAGTTCCTCCAATAAGATGTTGTATAAAAGGCGGAGCACAACTTATATGCATCACATCCATCATATATACAAATAGCAATAGCATGTGCATAAGGAAATCTTTTCGAATCAAACTGTCTACATGTGCATGTCAAAGCTTCCAAATTAACAATATGTGCATTGAAATCATTCTTTACTTCAAATTCTTTGGGAGAAATTGGAACAACCTTCATGCCGTGAGACTCGTTATACACCTTGCACATTTTCTTCTCCAGCTGTGGTGTGAGATAACTACTACAATTTTCTGCACAAATATGTATCTCATGATACCATCTATGCAACATCGCTCTAATTTGTTCAATCAAACCCAGGATAGGAAAATCACAAGCATTTTTCAAAGCTGAGTTCAAGGATTCTGCATTGTTGGTCGTCATAACATTATAGCGTATGTCTTTACTATGAACTTTACTCCAGACACTAACACCTCGAACCTCCACTTCAAGAAAATTTCTAATTCCTTCATGCAACCCACAAAGAGCAGTCATATTTTTCTCAAAATCCATCACATTGTAAGCTTCTGTTGTTCTCCAAAATAATGTTCTAAAATCTGTTGTTGGAAAAAATTTCTTCAAATTATTTTGCAAGTGTCATATGCAGTGTACATGATGAGCTAAACCATACACTTTCCTAAAAGCAGTAGAAATACTTTTACCACGATCGGATATAATTACAACCTCATCCGAATCTCCAGTTATATGATCATTCAACATACGAAAGAACCAAGTCCATGAAGCTTCATTTTCAAAGTCAACTACAGCCCATGCAAGAGGATAAATTTGCAAATTTGCATCTTGACACGTGGCAACAAGCAGAGTACCTTTATATTTATTTGTTAGAAATGTACCATCAACCGAAATTACCCGTCTAAGTGAAGTTTGAAATCCATATATGCTCGAACCTAAGGCCATGAAAAAATACTTGAAGCGTTTGTCATCCCATGTTTCAATGAATATTAATGTACCCGGATTTCTTTCCTTCAAAACATGACAATAAGACTCCAAGGCAACATAACTTTCATCTGAAGTCCCCCGTACTCGAGATACTGCATAATCTTTAGCCATGAAAGTCTTGGTATAACTTATCATTATATCAAACTCACGATGAATGCCATTGATAATGTTTTTTGGATTGTATATTAAGGTAGGATCTTCGAACTTGGCACTGATGTGAGACACAATCATTGAATAAGTAGCATGTCTATGATCTCTATGTCGGACACTCATGGAACATGTGTGAAAGACAACATACTTCCGAATTTCAAACATATCAGACCCTTTCATCTTCGTGGCTCTCAACATCCAATTGCATTTTTCATCAAGACAAGTGATAGAATAAATAGTCTTGGTTGATCTCTTCACCTTAAACTCAAAGACAGAAGTTGCATCTTTGATATCAAAGCCTTCTTAGATGAGAAAATTTGCTTAACTTGTACATCTTCTTTCTCAGGAATTCTTGTTGATGATACAAGTTGAATGGGTGCTAAATCAACAGTCAAATTCGGAGCATCCATGGATATATATAATTCTTCACAATTGCTCACACCAACATTATTATCAACCCAAACATCTGATGTTTCAACAACCTGCTCAACAAGAAAATCATTGTCATCTTGAACCACGTCACCGACAAATAGTTCCCCAATTTTCTCTCCTTCAGGATTTTGCATTTTAGTAACTATATTCAAATCGGCACAATCAAGATCGTTTGTGTCTCTAC
Organism: Scutellaria minor; assembly: GCA_954870855.1. NCBI lineage: Eukaryota > Viridiplantae > Streptophyta > Magnoliopsida > Lamiales > Lamiaceae > Scutellaria > Scutellaria minor. The sequence goes on from OX940729.1 coordinate 12,825,604, forward strand.
TTCTAGGGGAATCAATTATATGATTCTGAACCACATCATGATCTAATTGAACTCCATATGCTAAAGTATTTGCATCCTGATCACTCAAGCTTTCATTAAATTCCAAGATATCTTTTGTTAAGATAGTAACACAAAGTGGGACTTATTTACAAACAGATATATACCACAACACATTATTGTCACTGTCAATCTTCATTGGTGGGATAGGAAGATTAGACATCCCGGGAACAAGTGTTGCAAACTCCATCTTTTGAAGTCTAATATCTATGTCCAATGCTTCTTCTACTTTCTTATATAATTCTGCATACGAAATGAACTTTGAAACAAAGAGCGGTGTCAAATTCTTTTCAATGTTCCCCTTGTACTTCCAACTCCATCCAACATCAGCCTCCTCCTCAAAAACTACATCATGGCATACTGCAATCCACACTGTATCATTAATATCCATGACTGCATATTACGTTAAAAAAACCATAATAATCTATAAATTATTTAAATATATCAAACTTTACAGAAATAACCACAATAATTATAAAGCGAACTAAACAATTATTATATGTGTATATAATAGCAGAATCATAACAAGAATGACGTATTGTTATTCATAACATATAACATCCTCAGAGTTGTTATGATAAAGTTACACGTCGTTATGAAAAAATTAGAATAGGAAGAGTTTTTAAACCAAAAAATGACACAAATCCTTGAATAAGATAGAAATATAATATGATTGTTTTCTCATAAAATTCAGAAGAACGATAACGCCACAGTGTCGTTACGAATTAAATATAACAACTGAAGATTCATTATAACAGTATCCAAACAAAAAAATAATGAAATAACCACAATAATTATAAAGCGAACTAAACAATTATTATATGTGCATAAAATAGCAGAATCATAATAAGAATGACGTATTGTTATTCATAACATATAACATCCTCAGAGTCATTATGACAAAGTTACATGTCGTTATGAAAAATTTAGAATAGGAAGAGTCTTAAAACCAAAAAATGACATAAATCCTTGAATAAGATAGATATATAATATGATTGTTTTTCATAAAATTCAGAAACACGATAACGACACAGTGTCGTTACGAATTAAATATAACAACTGAAGATTCGTTATGACAGTATCCAAACAAAAAAAATAATGATTTCATCAAAAATGTGTGTTCTATAATTGCATAGTAGGATTTTATAATCACAAAAGCATACTCATGTTTGTATAATAATAAAACATACATTTTTTTCCCAAAGAGAAGTTTTTCAATGAAACCCTTACAATGTGCCTCTTTTTTTTGAGATTGAGATCATCAATGCCATAAATTTTCAGAAAGTAAAGAAAATGAGAGTGTCAAACTCAGGAATCAACATCAATGGGATTGATCAGTTTTCAAACGTGAAAGGAAATGCAAGAATGATCAAAAAAAATCTTCCCCCTCATATCAGACGTGTTTTTGGTTGGGGTTTGGTGGGGTTTCTTTTGGGCAAAAAAAACTTCTTCATATTTATTAAAAACTCCCCCAATTTCTCCTTATTTAAAAATTTACCTTATTTTAAGTCGATGGGCTATTTAACTAAGAATTTATAAAGATGGTCTTTTTAAATAATATTTTATGTTGAATGGATTATTTAAATAAACGCCCCTTTTATTTATTATAGCATTGCACGGGACTATCTTTTATTTTATTTTGAAAACAATTTTGAGTGAACTTAAGTCGAACATTTTCTTTTATATTTTCTCAATTCTTTTGTTATTATTATTTTTATTTTAAATTGAGTGAAGTACAAGTTTAGATTGTGATTTCTGTATGGATTCTCTTGGATATTCATCAGTTTCTCATTATATTGTTGTATGTGAATAATAGACCATTTAAATCAAATATCCTACCTATGAAAGATTATCCAAAGTTAAAAAATGATTGCAATTGTCAATTATTTGCGAGCAAAGTTGATGATATTTATGATCAAACTAACAGTATAAACACTCACAATTTGGCAAAAGAGAAAAACACCATCAAATCATGTTTTTAACTTTCATTTGAAGTCCTTATTTAGAGGCAATTCAGTCCTTATTTATTATTTGCTCAGTATAATATCTTAGAATCATCAAATATACATTAAAAAGAAAAATAAAAAAACACTAGCAGAAAATGCATGAATGCAGATTTTATGTTAATGAGCACTTTAATTAATAAATTATCATCAAAAGTATAAGCCAATTTTATCCGCATCCAAAGTAACTATTTTCTCCAACCTAGAGCACCCTTATTCGTTGAAATAAATCACTCTCCCTCATAATCCAACAAATAAAAAATAAAAATTAGACCAGAATAAGACATCAATATTGTGTATATGTTCACACAAAATCTACTCTACAGATCAAGGACATGGTATTTCTCAGAATTAAATTATATTCACATGTTGATAGTATCAGTTTTGTGAACTGTAACGCAATTCAAAACTTTCTTTCTCTTCTGCGGGTCATAATCTTAATCATCTCCTTAAATTCTATTCGGTAATGTCCTGCACTTTTTTATCTCCCCTCAATTGGATCTTTGTAAGAATTAGGAATTATCAATTAAGATTAAATCCTAAGGATGAGAAAAACTTAATCCTGAAAGGCCTTGACAAACAATCGTTGTAGGTCTTGACACCCTAGCTATGACACCAGCGGAATAAACTCTGCCAAAGCAAATAATTAAGAGTTACAAAAAAACTATCCATCATTTCACAACCGCTCAAGCTAATCTTATCAAGTAGAATTCCTTTATCCTTGAGCCTTCATCACTCCAAGAATTGTTATACCGAAATTGAGAATGTCAAAGAAACCCCCAATCCACAGTTATTTAAGTTTTAATAAAATTGAAAAACAACTAATGAAAGAAAAGGGGGAGTACCATCAATCTCACCACACATGAAATCTCCACAGCAGAGAATATTTGGTTTCATCAATGCTAAAAGCCATATATTTGCAAGTCAATTCCCTACATTGAAGGTTGTTCTTTTTCAGTAAGTTTTATGTCGTCTTCATCAGCCATACTACTTGAATAATCTGCAAGTAGCATGGAATATTACTCAAAGTTAACAGGTAAAACCTGTAACTTTAACTTCATTCTACTAAGTTTTCATGAGTAATGCCATTTTTCTAATTAACTCCAATCCACCTCTAATTAGCACCACTCTAACTCTCCCGAATCCCTCTCTACATGCAAAAGTGTGAACTTGACAGAGAATCTTATATTTTCTTCCCTTCCCCACTGGTTTTGGCACAATGCATGTTACATGTTCAATACATATGTTGTTGTTAAATGTTAAACATGATCTAATTGGAAAAGCCATGACAGCTACAAAAGTTGGCTTCCACATAGCAATCAACTTGAAAAGAAGATACAAGTTTTCATTCATTTCTAGTTGGCTCCAAATCTACAGGATTATTGACATCTTTATAGAGAGGTCATTTTGAGGGTGGGAAATCCTTATAAAGTGGTAGAAGTGAGAGTTGCGATTGATTCTAGGTTTGATCTTTTTCTTGTTGTGTAGTTTGCATTGGTTTTTTGTGCAAATCTTGACACTAACAAACACCATATAATCAAATCAAACAATATTTACTAACACACATATTACGAAGGACAACTTGAAGAACAATTTTGTGGCGATACCAATGTTTACCAACAAAAATCAAACAAAAATAAAAATACCTTCAACATTGATCGAAGCAGCATCAATCAAAGGGGACAAAACGGAGATGGGCATAGCTCATTGAGAACTTTAATGGCGTTTGAATCATGGGGTTCAACTCTTCGCTAATCAATCCCACCAGTTCGTGCATCTGGGAAGAAGAAGGTGTAGAAGAAGCCAATGATTTTGGAGGAATCTTAGAGATGGAGAAGCAAGAGAAGATTTGAACTGTAGTTGTGCTATCTTCTGATACATATCTTTTCCCCTCAGGTTTCTGTCTCTCATTAAACTCGCATCGCCGTGCGTTTCTGTTTCTCTTTTAAAGCATGTGCATTTCTCTTGTAATTAAATTGGGGGTAAGAGACACATGCCAACCTAACAAACTCAAGAAAAGCTGACGTTGCATGCAGAGACGGAGTCAGGGGGACTGAGGGTGGCGGCCGGCCCCCCAAAATTCTGAAAAAAGTTGCATATATATATGTAATATATAAGGGGCTAATGTGCGGTTGTGCCCATATGTGATTGAATATGAAAGTCAACCCAAGTGAAAAAAAAAATGATGGGCCACTAACAACTTCCAAAATACTGCAACCAAGAATACACACATTTTAGCTATATTTTATTTGTTTCTATCTTCTTTTCAAATAAGCCATTAAAGTGTCAAAGAGCAGCAGAGCAGAACTTCATTTTCTTCATTTTTTGATCATCCAAAATTCACCTTTCTTGATGAATATATGGTAATATACTAACATTAATGCTCTTATTTTTATAGTTTACTTTAATCTTATTATGCTTTGCATTTTTAATTTTTGAGTTATTTGTTTTAAACCCTAATAAGATTTCTTATGTAATCATGTATTTCCTTAATTTTATTTCAATTTTTTAGTGGTATTTTTGAATCTTAACCTTAAATGTCTTAGTATATTAGTATCTATTTAAATTATTTTTAATTTCTTAGTCATTTGAAAACACAATGATATTTTTTGAAATGGGAAATTACTTGTTATTGTACTTATATAATCTTATATTTTTATATACATATGTAGGTAGATTGACTATGAAGTATAAGATACTTGATTTGTTTTTCTCCAAGAAACGGAATTTTCAAGAGAGTTCAAGTTCTTATATTTTAGAAACTTCAAGGGTTGATGTGGATAATGTTGAAATAGCCGATCTTTCAACATATGGTGTTGATGAGTCTTCTTCAAGAGTCATACAAAAGCTTGATCATGATTCTAATGGTTTTCGTATTGAACGAGATCCTGGATTGCGTATATCTATATGGAGTTGCCCAATAAATAAAAGAGATGAGATTAGACGTGCTTATTTAATTGTCAGTCCATATTAGGGAGTTACCATAAATTCCTCTTAATTTGTGGATAAGCACCGTAGAAAGTTTTTACCAGCTTGGTATAAAATAAATTCTGATTGGTTGGAATAGTCACCTACAAAAAATGCTACATATTGTCTTCCGTGTTTTCTTTTTATCAAGCCATCCACGCATCCATGGGCTAATGCATTTAATGTGGATGGATTTCAAGCTTGGAAGAAAGTAACGGCGAAAATTGCTCCTTTTTGATTCATGAAGGCAAATGTCCAAATTCATCACACAAGATAGCTATGAAACAGTCTCATGATCTAATGAATTCACTGCAACATATTGAGAGGATCATAGACAAACAATCCTCTAAGATGGTTGAGAAAAATCGTTTGAGACTTAAAGTTTCTATTGATGTTGCAAAACTATGTGCATTTCAAGGTATAACTTTTAGAGCTCGTGATGAATGTCCAAATTCAGATAATCGTGGAAATTTCTTAGAAATTATAAGTCATACAGCTTCTTGTAATGATGAGGTGAGCTCAATTGTCTTGGAAAAAGCTCCTGGAAATGCTTCTTATACTTCTTCTCATATTCAAAAAGAGATTTTGTCACTTTATGCGAGTAAAATTCAAAGATACATCAGAGAAGAAATTGGTGATGCTAAGTATTGCATCATTGTGGATGAATCTCGAGATGAGTCAAAAAGAGAGCAAATGGCCATTGTGTTAAGATTTGTGGATAAAGATGGTTTTATTCGTGAGAGATTTCTTGACATAGTTCATGTGGAAGATACCAAAGCTACTACTTTAAAAAGAGACATTTCTGCAGTTCTTTCTCACAATAATCTTATCATACAGAATATGAGGGGACAAGGTTATAATGGTGCTAGTACTATGCGAGGAGAGTGGAATGGTTTACAAGGTCTCTTTTTGAAAGAGTGTCCATATACATACTATGTCCATTGTTTTGCTCATCAACTACAGTTGGTCTTAGTAGCAGTTGCTAAAAGTGTTATACTGGTTGAGCATTTCTTTTCACATATGACTGTTATTGTGAATTTGGTGGATTCTTCTTCCAAACGTCATGATCAACTACAAAGTGCTCAGTCCATCCAAATTGCAGAATTAACTTCCACAAATGAACTTGACACTGGGAAAGGAAAAAATCAAATTGGAAGCGTGCAACGTCCAAGGGATACACAATGGGGCTCTCATCTAAGGTATCTTCACAGTGTATGCAATATGTTCAAGTCCATTCTTCTTGTTTTAAAAGTGATCGTCAATGAGAAAAATAATATCTTTTAGAGCCACAACCGATGGAGCATATGATACAATGACATCATTTAAATTTGTGTTTATCTTGCATTTCATGATTGAGCTACTTGAAATGACAGATGATCTTTGTGGGATTTTACAATGCAAAAATCAAGATATTGTCAATGCAATGGATGCGGTTCTTATCACAAAAGAACTTCTTCAGAGATACAGAGACAATAAATATGATCAGTTGCTTGATGAAGTGAAGAGTTTCTGTGATAAGTATATGAGATAATTATCCCAGAAATGAATGCTCTATTAGAGATAAAGATTAAGTTGATTATGTCTCCTTAATTATATGACCTTGATTGATATCTTTCCTTGTAAATATTACGTGTATCTTCCTATATATTGTTGTATCATCTCTTATGTAATCAACACATTATTTTATTCAAATCACAATTATTCTATATGCTCAACGTTGTTCAGGTAGAGGTCGGGTTCTTAAAGGTAGTCCAGTTACTTTGAGGCATCATTATCGATTTGATATATTCATGGAAACAATAGATTCTATACTTTTGGAGATGAATAATCGATTTAATAATGACACAATTGAACTACTTAGGCTCAGCTCAGCTTTGGATCCAAGAGATAGATACAAATCTTTCAACATTGATAATATTTGTGAACTAATGGAGAAGTTCTATCCTGATGATTTTAGTAGCCAAGAGAAATTGCATATGAAGTATCAATTGGAACATTTTGAAATTGCTATCAGACGAAATGAGCTTTTCCAAAAGGTATCAACACTTTTAGAGTTGTGTCAATTATTGTCTAAGACTGGTAAGACAATGAATTACTACCTTGTTGATAGACTAGTTAGACATACTTTGACTCTTCCGGTTTCTACTGCAACAACAGAACGTGCATTCTCATCTATGAAGATTGTCAAGACAAGATTGCGAAACAAAGTGGAAGATGACTTTTTGTCTAGCTCATTACTAATGTACATCGAAAAAGAAATTGCTAAAAAATTTGATGTTGATTCGATTGTTGATGAGTTTGATGATATGAAGAAGCGACGAGTACAGCTTAAAAAGCATAATCTTAATAAGGTTAGTGAACGTTATCTTTTATATTACTCTAATTTTTTAAATTTTTTTAACATTTTATAATTATCTCATGGTAAATTTGTCATGCCCCATTTTCTTTCACTTAAAAATATCAGAGTTTTTTTCTTTTTGGGCGTGAAGAAAGAAAGGGGAAAAGGCGAGCATGATATATAAAAGAAAGAATAAAGAAAGGACAAGGAGTGGTACACTTGGAACATCGGATACAACCGATAAAATGAAATTTTGAAACCTTACGCAGCGGAAAAACATCAGGATCTTTTACAAAGATGAGAAATACAGTTAACATTTTACAAAAACGTGGAACATCGTTTTACAAATGAATCAACATAGGTTTAAAGACAAAACCGGAATCATGGACACATCTAATAGGGCACCCCTCTCTCTACGCATCATGAATCTCTGTATCTCCTGTAGGGTGAGTACAGAATAGGGGTGAGTGCGTTGAATACACTCGTGGGGATACTTTCCAAATTTTAATCAGTTATTAGATGAGCATAAAAGTTCAACAAGTAGTCACAACATATAAAATGCATAGCACACAATGCAGAACACACGGCTCTAAGAGCACTCAACTATACTCGTTGCATTCCTAACGTATGGTGCTTTTTATGGGCCACCAGTCCATTCTTAACATGACGTATGGTGCTTTTTACGGGCCACCAGTCCATCCCTATCATGACTTAGGACATCCGTTCTCATTCATCGTATCATAGACTATGCATGAATACAGTAATCACAGCATATAATCACAACACATAGAGTTCAATTATCAAATATGGAAAACAGTAACATATTGAGTTTAGAAGTTACCCCCACCTCGTTCGGTGGTTACCACGTGATCCACGAGTACCGACAGATCAGATTTCACAAGTGAATACCAAAGTCTCGTGTCTCAAACCTTGTGCCTCAAAGTTCAATCCAAAAGATAGCCTACATACATTACATCGTTTCTTAGATCTTTACAAACGTATAATTAAAGCTATAAACATTGCCGGCGGAAAAACGATCGTTAACGACACGGTGGATCGAAAGATCTAAAGATTGGGATTGAGGAGACAAGGGTAAAAGTTCAGTTTCAAGGGTTGAGATGAAAGAGGGTTCGATTAGGGTCGCAACAAAAAAAGAATGAGCTCAATCGGAGTTGAAACGAGCCCGAACGGAGCGTTTTAAGATCGACGAGTATCCTCCGGCATCTGCCCTACCGCGCACGGTCATTCACTCCCAGGGCATGACAGTGCCACCGCGCACGACCGTGCGCAATCGTCCAGTAGCTCTTCTTGGCGCACACGCGACCGTGCGCGCCCGTGCGCAACCGCGCGTGCCCGTGTGCGACAAAACACCTAAAGACACAGCTTTTTGCCGGTGACCTCCCGTCACCGGCCACCACCTCCACGTCTCACCGGCAACCCCGTTCCAACCTCCTCCATCTCCGGTTTTGAAAACAACACTTCCCCAACCCCATCTCACACTCACAACCATGAATTTACATACCAACACAAGTGTCCTCAAAACACTTGACCGGCGATCGAAGGTCGCCGGAATCCCATCGTCTCAACACACCGACGCATCACCAGCGCTGATCATTACTTTTCCTCATGGCGGCACCACTCATACCGCCCTCAACAGAGATCATACTCAAACACACACACACGCAAACATGCACATATCATAATAACCAAATCAAGATAACTCTGGCACCACCCCACACGGCGGCGCCGTCCTTCTTCCAACAACTCACCCTCGTCTCCATGCGAACCTCCGACAACATCCCCGATTAAAAGAACGGAGGAAAAGAGAGAAAACCGAGGAGAGAGAAAAGTTGGCTAGGGTTAGGGTTTAGGGTTTTGATGTGGTTTTTCACCGTTTTCCGACGAACCAGAAGTCGGAATAGAAATCCGAGACTTGTTCTAGACTCATCTCCTCAAGACCTACATCGTGTGTGAAAATCGGCCGAAACCGAAAACTTTGAAAATATTCCGGTGATCTCCGATGGTGGCACCACCGCACACGGCGGCGGCTCCGGAGGCCGAAAAAGAAACGAGAGAGAGAGAGGAGAGACTCACGTGTTTTCGGCGCTTTTGGCTCGTTCGAAGAAAGGGGTAAAAATGAACTGGGGTGAGCTCCTATTTATAGATTTCAGAAGTTACTATTCACCATAAATATCTCGGTAAATATCTTGGTAAATATCTTGGTAAATATCTTCTGATATTTCCGAAACCCCGTGTTTTGTTCTCTTCATTGCCGTTTAAGCTACAGATCCCCGATTAACCTCTAGTTCGTTTCTATTTTCTTATTTTTCCAACGCGCAACTAGTGATATAAAAATATCCTATATCCCATGTCTAGATTAATTATCCATCTCATACTCGCGTTAACACTTATCTGAAACGCACGTATTTAATTAGACAGTCAAAATAAACGTTCGTAATAAATGAAGTCATGTATTAAATATTTAATTAATCAATTATGCTCGTTTTGATCCGGGGCGCTACAAAATTTACAAATATGAGATAGTAATATTTTTCCTTTGATTTTGCAGAGTTGATTCTATTGTAATGACATGCCACTTAGAGTTGTAGATTTTGATATGGATTGTTCTCGATGTAAGGTAACATATCTTTAAATATTTTAAATCATTTATTGTGTATTTCGAGTATAATAGGTATGTAATATGATAAAAATATGCATTGGTGTTAAATATCTATATTCGATTTTCATAATTCGGGTTTTAAGAAAGTTCGCCCCCCAAGCATAAATCCTGGCTCTGTCCCTGATCGCATGGCTCTTCATTTGTTTAAGCATTTTCTTCTGTTTCTTGCATCTAGTGCATGGAAGGGTAGAAGAGAGATGTGAAAAGGACGTGGGAAGGAAAGAGAGGAAAAATAGGAGAGTGTCATTTGTCATCTTCGGAGAGCGCCACTTGTCAGTATCCGAAGAGAGCAACAGCAAACCACACTTATATATGATGATATTAGATTAAGGAATATATATTAAAAGTTCATTTATTTGCTCAATAATGATGTAGAAATTATTATATTCCAATATTTAAAAAACATTTATCCCAAAAGCAATACAGTAAAAATTTAATAAGAAATGCATTTTTAATATAACTTTTATTTCTATCTAATTTAAATTAGGTTCAATTTTAATTTTGTTCCAAGAATTTGTCATTTCCGAGCTAGGTCATGTTACTTTAAGTATTAAATATGATGGGTTAAACTAATAGTATTGAAGTTCGTAAAGTATTTTAGATTTTCTAAATTACTTCAATAAATAAATCATGAACATAAAGTTGATTAAATTATTGATTTCAATAATTCTGTGTGTCATAAAATATTAAAAATTGTCTTCCACTTGCCTGTTATATCATTCAGATATTGTATGTAATTGATAGGTCAATTATTGTATGCAACAGAAAAGTACGAAATTAACTACATTAAGCATTTAGAAAATGAAATTAAACATTTTATAGTGCTTCAGTGATTGAATTAACTTCTTTCTTCCACATATTTCATTCATATATATTATCAAATTATTGAAATTAATATATATATATACATACATATATATAGGTTTATGTGCAGGCTATTGTATCCTAACATGTCAACATGGCATATGAACAAAGTGATGTGTTTTTAACACTGGTTATAAGTGTGTGTGTATATATATATGTGTGTGTTTATATATGGATATAGTTTGGATTTTAAAAGTAATGATTATGTATTATTGTATGGATTTATATATGTACACATATACTTAAATACATAAATTTATTCCAAAGTGGTTATGCAATGTCTTATGTAAAATGTTAATAGGTAAATATAATTATTATAAATTGGAATTTACTTATACAGATAATTTTAATATAATTTTAAATCTGATATAAGATTTATTTATATATATATATATATATATTTTAAATACATACAAATAAGATAAATAAATATTAGTATAGATAATAATAAAAACATAGTAAACTAATAGTATATTTATAATAACAGGACCATAGCTAAAAATAGCAAATCCAATTTTCCCGCCCATTTTGTTTTTGAACCATTTTGTTTTTCAAAAATGGAAACTAAGAAAAAAAAAAGGTAAAGAAAATAGAAAAAAAAAAAAAAAGTAAGAAAATGTGATTGGTCGGAAGGGGAGGCAAGAGTGGGAAAATGGAGGGTACCTATTGGTGGGAGGGGGTGGTGATATATATATATATATATATTACAAAAAAATTTGAGTTACCATGACTATTCATTATAAATCAATTTTTAATGTATAATACATCAATTTAATCATCTTTAAATGATCTTTAATTTGATATTCATACTCCATATAAAACAAAATAAAAAAAAATTTGGGGTTTGATTGATTTTATTTGTTCAGAACATTTTTATTTTTTTCAGAATGTGTTTTGAATGATTTACTTTAAACATGTTTTTGTAAATCCAATACTTTTCAAGAAAATATGATTATATTTACTATAAGTTTATAACATCTTATAATATTAAGTATACCTATATATATTGACTAAATATCTATACTATTTATATAATAGTTAGTTAAAAATAGAGGATCTGTTTTTTCCTTCAAAATAATTTTCAATTATCTTTTCAATTTCGTGCCTCATTAAAAATTCTTTGGAATATAATAAAATATAATTTATATTTAATTTATTAATCTGAATAATTGAATAATTTTCAATTATTTGTATAAATGGTACAAAAAACCTTATGAAATTTTTTGACAACCTCGAAAATTTAATTTTAGTTTTCGTGTTATCAAGTCTTGAATAAATAACAAAATTTACATGTCAAAGGTTAAATTTACGAAAAGATAAATTTTTTGAAAATAATGAAACAAAAAAATTATGGTCCAACTTTTTATGAAAGTTTTTATATTCATTTAACTATTCATAATTTTTTTCTTTTTGTATTTATGTATAAATTAAATTTATACATGTATTTGTATTTATAACTAAATATATATAAGTCCTTAATTAATGTTATATTTATTTGAGATTCTTTATTGTCTAAAATAAATGAGCTACAACAACTAATGGAGTATCCACACCACACTATTTGTTGTTTATATATTATTATTATTATTATTATTATTATTATTATTATTTGTAAAATATTATTACTATCATTTTATTGGTATGGATAATAAATAATATATTTATATTTGAACCTTTTTATACATCGATACATACTTAAGCTTATAACATAAAATTTTATTGGGCGATTACATTATGATCATGTGATAAGTTAATTATATCAATGAATTAATAGAATAAAAATTAATTCAATTTCATTTAAATAAACTATAAATTGTACATTTTTACAATTTATTTAGTACTGTCATATAATTATATGAAGTAATGACATTTATCATCATCATCTACACTACATATCCAAAGTAATGTAAAACTTAATTCAATTAAAACTCTACCATTTTCAGTCAAAACTCTAATTTATACAATGATTTTCTAAAATTATTTATAAAAGATAATGTTAAAAAACAATAGATATGTGAAAAAATGCATTTGTATATTGTACATATTTTGAAATAATAAAAGATGATATGAATAGTCTTATAATTTATGCAACTTCATTATATTATTACAAATTATATATTTTACAACAATAAATAATAAACTGCACATCACGCGCGTATATTAGTAGTAAAATTAAAAAAATTAAATATATAAATATAATATACCTTAATATTAGTACAATGATTAATTTTCTGTAAAAAAAATTATTTTTAAATTTAAATATGCCAAATAATTTAAATTTATGTGATATTTAATATGAATATTAAATAAAATCATAGTGGAAGGTAATTTGGTCAAATAAAGATTAATTTAGTATTTATATAGTTTATTTGTAATTATCAAGAGTGGGTCTCATGTGACACAGTATTACGGACGGGTCGACCCACATTCCAATCACTTACAACCCAAACCCTACAATTCACTTACAACCCAAACCCTACAATTCATCCTAATCACTTACAACTCAAACCCTACAATTCACCCTAATCACTTACAATCCAAACCCTACAATTCACTTACAACCCAAATCCTACAATTCACATGTTGTTTATAGATGATGGAACTTCATCTCATAATAACTATTCATTTCACATGAGTTTTTATGAATTATCAATTATAAAATATAATTATAATGGTTATTTCATTCATTTTACATTCTTATATTGTAGGAATCAGTATTTTTATATCATATTAATACCATTTCATGTCGTAAATCTCTGAATCAACCAAAGAACCCTAAATCTCCAAACCAACCAACAATTCTTAACCACTAGATAACATTTACATACACAAACATCTATATCTATACTTCAAAATCAAAAACCATGACAGTATATGATGGAGATTCGGAGCTAACCCAACAATCCAGTTGATTACTCCGACAATAGTTATGATGAGAGAGAAGTGCAGAGCGCAAATCCAAGAGAAACCCAAGGGTCTACAATCTCCATCGCAACACATGGCGGAAGAAGGAGAAGTGAATTACTTTAGATGTTCAAATTTCAAATTATTTCATCAAAATTTCTCTTTCTGCAGGATTGAGGAGAGAGAGAGAGACGAATTTATTTGCTTGCCATCTAAAGATTTGGGAAATTTTAAGATTAGGGTTTTTGTGATTTTGGGACAGATTTCTTTTATTTATATGTTCTTGTGATTTGGGGATAGATTTTCACGTTTTGTTGTATGTTTTCTTTTCTTAAATAATTTTTTTCTTAATTTTTTATTCTATGATGAGTTCTTTTTTTCTTCTTAAATAATTTTGTTTACTTATTTATTTATTTATTCTGTAATGAGTTCTTTTTTTTTCTTAATTAATATTTATTTATTTTATTTATTTAAATGGTGTGACCATGTAGAAATAATTATTCGGCATTATGTGGCCAAAAAATATAAAATGATTTACTACATATGCAAAAATATTGTTACATCACTCTAATTGATCGAAAAATGTAAAACTGTGGGCTTTTGTATTCCACTCACGACAAAGTCACATGTATTTGCAAAATCTGGCGAAAATATAAATGAAATTGAACAAAATTTTCAATTACAAGATCAAAATTGAAAATAAAAAATTAACAAATAGAATATGGACAAAAACTTTTGTGCTCCTGGTGCATGGACCCTAGATCCGTGCACTCGGGTCCCGATCCACCACATGCCCGTAAGCATCTGCACGCACCACCAGGTCACGAATAATATTCGTTCAAACACGCTCCCAGATGCCAAACATTTATGTTATGTTAACTATACATTTTAGTAGTGTTGGTCATACATTTTAATTATGTTAGTCATACATTTTGTAAGGTTAGTTGTACTTTAGCATTTTTCTTATACAATATTAATTTTTCATTCATTTTAGTTATAACAGTCATACATTTTAGTTATGTTAGATATACTTTTTAGTTATGTTAGTTGTACCTTTATATATTACATAAAGGTCTGATTATGTTGATATAAAAGTATAAGTAATATCATGTAAAGGTATGCATATTATCACATGAAGGTAAACATGTACAAATTGTAGCGAAATTAAAGTGATATCCGGACATAAATGTATGACTAATATAACATAAATGTATGACTAACATAACATAGAGGTTAGGGCAAAAAAAAAAAGGTAAAAATGCGCAGATTTGGGTCAACCCACACACGGACCCGACCTACGTGCATGTTTGCATCAGGTGCATATGAGTGCTACTCTAAAACATGACCTCTAGCTAGGGCCTGCCAAATATAAACCCAACCCCCCCCCCAATTGAAGTTGTCCTATCACAATATGATATCAAAGTAAGTCACAAAGCAATCCCTTAACTTAATTTAACAAAATTAGGTTTAATCAGTTCAAATAATCTAAAGAAACATAAATATTTCCTTTAAAAACAAAATTGAATACCTTGATTTCAAGTTCATCTCAACAAAATTTTTAAAATTGAACTTGCAAGTAAAAATGGGCTGCTTGACATTCTTGTTCATTTAAAAAATCTGTGGGTTACACTTTGGCCCATCATCAAACAAGAAAATGAATCCTAATCGGACTCGGCCCTGACATTCAAATGCAATTTTTAGTTCAATCCACCACTCAAAATCCATCCATTTTGAATCATAAGATCACCTCTATTCTAGAGCACATTCTTTAAATCCAATTGTACCACAACGCAATTGAGAAATTTTTCTGGATTCAAAAACCCACTATTAGAATTTTTATTTCTCCCCATTTATTTCCCCCCTAAAATTAAATTTCAAAAGATAAATATACCTTCGTAAAGGACAGGGAAAATTGGTGAAAATACCCTATATATTATCCCTAGTTATGACCTTACACTTTAATTTTTTGAATTTTTAAGAATATCCTGTATATTGTTGGTTGTCGAAATTACTCATTTACCGTCTATAAGTGGTAACATGCAGACATGACTGGTTATTACATATGTGGAATCGATTTTTTCTTTATATTTTCCTTCTTAATCTATGTCATTTGAAAAAAAAGAAAAATATCATCAAATTTTACTAAAAATAATGAATTACTAATTATTATAATGAAAATTATGTTTAAAGATTTTAAAGTAACAAATAAAATAAAAAATATTACTTAATATAAAAATATAAATTCTGAATTTGTTTTAAAATCATAAAATTATTTTAATATATATAAATAAACAAAAAATCTAGATTATTTTTTGTTATATAAATAAACATAATTTAAAACAACAAATAATATAATCTTTATGTTATAATATAATCTTTATGTTATAAATATATATAAATAAACAACAAATAATATAATCTTTATGTTATAATAATTTAACCTTTATGTTATAATAATATAACTTTTATGTTATTCTTTAAGTATATAAAAGTTATGATATTTGTACATAAAAGTTATACTAATATAACATAAATGTTAAATTATTATAACATAAATGTTTAATTATACTACATGAATTTTTATACTGAAAAAAATTTAAGTTATTTTCATAAAGGTTATAAATATTTGTACATAAAAATTATGTTCATATCACATAAAGGTTACTGCATAAATTTAAAAAAATAATAATAATAATCTAGGCGAGGATCCGAATCCGGATCCGATCCGATCTACACGCGTCCAGTTGCACGGATCTAGATCTGTGCACCTCATTCATAAGAACACTACTCAAATAAAATAAAACAAAACAGTTAAATCCAAATAAGTAGAACAATCAATAAATATTAAGTGGTACTTATGTACCCCGATGACACGGATCCTAGGATCAGTGCCCCGAACTCGACCCCACCCTACCCATCAACCCACATGCCTTTTTTTCTTTTTTTAATTTTTTTTCCTCAAACCCTAATCTCTCTCCTTCTTCTTCACACTCCGTTTCTTCTTCTTCTTCTTCTTCTTCTTCTTCTTCTTCTTATTTCTATCTTTCTTAATTTAGATGATTGATTACAAATCATGATTCTATTACAATATTTTAAAAAATTACAACCATATAAGATTAATTGTAAAATATTTGAGGAAGAAGATGATGAAATTTTGCATTTGAAATTTTAAAATTATAAATTTACACTCTACAATATGCTAACATCTTCTGAGTATATGATTAATACCTTTAAGTTATATGAGTACTGCATTAAGTTATATGAGTAATACCGTTTGATTATGATAAGATTTTAAACTTACACCCTACAATACACTAATACTTTTGAGTATATGAGTAATACCTTTAAATTATACGATTAATATCTTTTACTTTATGAATATGCAACTAATATCTTTATGAATAAATAAAGTAATACCTTTTAGATATATAAGTTATTTAGATACCTTTAGACCTTTGAGATAAACAAGTAATACCTTTAAGTAAAATAAATAATATTCTTCACTAAGAACAAAGTAATACCTTATGATCATACAACTATATTTTTAATTGACCAGAGTAAAATACAAGTAATACCTTATGAATATATAGAACTAATACCTTAACTGAAAGGATTTATGTATATTGAGTGGATTGAGTGGTGTGTGGACACACACCAATTATGGTGTGGCGGCGTGTGAAGACGCATGAACATGTGTGGAGGGGGTCCACGCTACAAGTCATGTTGAGTGGAGTATATAAGTTTTTGCAATAACTTATATGAGACCGTCTCACAGATCTACTTCCGTGAGACGAATCTTTTAATCCGGCCACAATCCTATGATCTAGCCCAAGCCTTCTCCCATCCAATCCAAAGAAATAATGCAGCCCAACTGGGCAACGACCGCACTAAAAGATAATCTCACTTTAGCCAAATAGCCGCACCGTCGCACTGAGCACCATTTATGGCTCATTTATGGATGACTAATTAATGTAATTATGAGATGAGTTTTGTTTTTACAGGATGCTTTAAAGTTACAAAGTAATTCTCATGTCTTTTTATGCAATTTATGTGTCACAAAAGCATTAAAGACAAATATTGAGCAGTTGAATAAAAGCATTTTGCTTCTCTAAAAAACCTGAAAAGACAGTTTGTAATTATTATTATTTTATTTTAACTTTGTAATTTAACATGATTCATATTGAGATGATAATAAATTTTTTGAATAACTATGAGTTAGTTAAATGTTGAGATGATATTTATTTATAAATTCATAAAAAAAGAATATGTTTTACAATTATAAGTATGTGTATTATTCATATAAGTATGTGTTTTGCATTTACAATTATATAATATTTGTTGTATAAGTATGCACTTACAACTATAAGTATTCGTAATAGTTATATAAGTATACATTGTACAACTATAAGTATGTGTTTTATAGTTATAAGCATGCGTTTTAGAGCTATAAATATGCATTTTATTCTTAATAGTGATGTTGCTATATAAGTAAGCGATTTATATAAATATATGTTTTACAACTATAACTATGCATTTTTATAGCTATAAGTGTATGTGTTTTATTCTTAACAGTTATGTTGATATGTAAGTATGTGCTTTACAGTTTTAAGTATGTGTTTTACAATTATAAGTATGCGTTTTATTCTTAATAGTTATGTTGCCATTGAGTAAGAGTTTTATATAAGTATGTGTTTTACAACTATAAGTATGTGTTTTATTCTTAATAGTTTATATCATTATATAAGTATGCATTTTACAGCTTTAAATATGTGTTTTAAAACTATAAGTATGTGTTTTACAGTTATAAGTGTGTTTTATTCTTATAGTTATATTGTTATATAATAAACGTTAAGTATGTATTTTACAGCTATAAATATGTATTTTATAGCTATAAGTATGATTTTTATTCTTAATAGTTATGTTGCTATATAAGTATGCATTTTACAATTTTAATTTTGTGTTTTACAGGTATAAGTATACGTTTTATTCTTAGTGGTTATATTATTATATAAGTAAGTGTTTTATATAAATATGTGTTTTACAACTACAAGTATACATTTTTATTCTTAATAGTTATGTTATTATAGTAAATTAAATTATTGTAAATATTATTTAGTTGATTGTATGCGGTGGAACCTGATCCAGGCTATTTCCATCACCTGCTTATTTTCTACCTTTGTCTTTGTGTAGTTCTTTCAATTTATACCTAAAATATAATATTTGAATAAAAATGGTGGTTGGGGGTGCAGTCAATGAAGAACAACCAAATCCACCAAATGCTCCTCCATATCATAAACATAATTAAGGTAACTAATATACTATCCCATTTACTAAGTCAATTGCACAAACGTTCTATTCTTACACACAGAACCCACACATAAATGCGTGCTCAGTCTACAAGTAATCAAAAAAACATGAGAAAAAAAGAAAAAGAAAATAAAAGTATATCGGTTGGGGCATGGATTAACAGAGTCATGGAAACTGATTTGGTGTCATGCTATTGATTCTTCTGATATAATACAGAAATTTTACAGAATTTTTGAGTGCTGTGGATAGAAATTGAGAAGAGAAAGAGGATAATGTGTTATCAGTAAACAAAAGGTGCAACTGATCGATTAAAAAATGAAAATGTACATTTGGGGGTAGATCAAGATTATGGATATGGGTCAAATAAGATGAATATTTATTAATAAGATGTTTTTGCGATGAATATTTATCAATAAGATGTTTTTTTATTTGAATTATTCGATTATTGTAGTGACACATACTCGAAGTCTACTAAATATTGCTATGACTAGTCCCTAGTGGTATTATTTGTCAAGTGCAACTCCAACATAATTGTCGTGTGCGCTTATTGACGTGGCATCTTCTCATTGGGAAATGACATTTTTTGCCACGTGGCCACAAAACAATGGTTAGAATCAGTCAGCCCGCGCTACGTGCAAAGTCGTAGATTCATTCAACTGTAACAAAAAGTGAAAAAGAAAAAGGTGAAAAAAAAAAATGAAGGGTCTCTGAGTTGGACTCAGTAAAAGTGAAAAAGTAACCGTGGGGGTAAAGGAGGGTCCGCGAAAAACGAATCTACCAAATATTTATTCGCTCTTTTTTTATTGTATTTTATTCCGTTATTTTTAAAAAAAATATTTTTAGTAATTAATATTTATGCGAAGACGTAACGATTTTGAATTTTCTGCGGGCAACTCTGCTTCAACTTTTGCGCTGGGAAGCTTCGTATATTTACAAAGTTAGATACATGCATATATATGTGAGTTTCTAGTTTCTGTGTATGATGATTTGAAGCTAGGGTTTTGGAATTGGAGCTCTTCGTAGTCTTTAAGCCATGAGAAAGAAGCTTGACACCCGCTTTCCAGCGGTAATTTTTCTTCGCATCTTACAACTTTTTTTTTCTTTGTGTGTGTGTGAGCGCTTATTAATGGAGTATTTCCCTATTCTGTTTAAATTATGCTGTTCCTATGATTGGTACGAGTTTTTTTTTCCTGTTTCTTCATTTTTTAAAACAACCACCATAATTTAGAGTGAAGTTGGAAGGAATATTGACTTTATGCGTTTTTTACTAATTATTTGTTGCTGATGAACGAACTGATGTGTATTAGTGAGAGGTGAGGTTGGAGATAATTGTGCTTAGTATGAGATTCAGTAGGGGTTTGGATTTGGGGTGTGATTGTAACATACATGATACATGGTCAAATAAGTTTGAAAGAGAGAGTTCAAAATTGTAATTTTTTAGGGAATTATATGAAGCTTATATTTTACATCAAGAACAGACAACTTACTCATTCAAAACGAGAAAACAGTTTTAAAACTTAATAATTTACATATTTCAAAATGAAATTATTAACATTGAGGGGGGCAATTGAGTTCATAATGAAGATCATATAATTTTTTAGTGAGGCAAATATTGTAAATATATAAAATATATACATTAAGATCACATTGAGTATGTTCAAACTTGCTTGTTGTTCCCTAAAGCACTTCCTCTCTGCCCCTAGGCTTCATTCAATCAAAAAGCTGTTCACTTTCCAGTTCTTAATTATTAACGATTTCTAAAAATTATGTTTGAGTTTACTTATTTTTCTGAATTGAGCTTGAATGATCTTTAATGGAACCAAATATGAGTTGCACTTGAGTTGCATGATATATTTAATCTGTTTTTTTTAACTTTTAAAATCAGACGATTTTTTTAATTGGCTCAAGAAGCTATATAGTAGCTTAGTAAGTGTATAAACTGTCATGGGAAGAAGTATTTTCCGATTAAAATGGTAGTTTCTGTATGTTTCCTCTAATAACTTATGCAGGCATTTGTGATTCTATGCTATCGAGTTCAAACTCAAAAGACAATAACCTTATGCCATGATTAGAACAACTAGTTAATTAGTATATCCTTTTGAGGCCATTCTGGAAATGCTAGGAAATGAATTGACATCTGTTCTTGTGAAATATGGACTTAGGAAGTGGATCTAATATGTAAGAATGTGTTATATTTAGTAAAAGATTTTAGGACACCAGATATAATGTGGAAACTACTATCTAGTGTCTAGATAATACTTATATCATGTCTTATGATTTAAAAATCATTTTGCAGGCTCGAATAAAAAAGATAATGCAAGCTGATGAGGATGTGGGGAAAATTGCTATGGCTGTACCACTTCTAGTATGTATGTAATTCCACATATCATGTATTATTTGTTTCTTAATTTCCTTTTATTAGTTTTGGAATTTATCTTCTGTCAAATATATTTATCCATTGTCATGATGTATTAGTTTTGCTGCCTGCTAATGTGTTTCTGCTGATAAACATTCAGCGAAGGCTCTGGAACTATTTCTGCAAGATCTATGTGATCGGACTTACGAGGTTACCTTGGAAAAGGGGGCAAAAACTGTAAATTCATTGCATTTGTAAGTTTCTTCTGGAATCTTGCTTTTTGTTTGGTTCTGAGGCATAGTGCTCAGAGAACATTGTTCATTGGCAACCCTTGCTATAATTACTCCTTTCACTGCCAGGAAACAATGTGTCCAAAGCTTCAATGTGTTCGATTTCCTGCGGGAGACCGTCAGTAAGGTTCCCGACTTAGGTGGTGCAGATACTGCTTCTGAGGATCGACCTGCAACCAAAAGAAGGTTAGAATGCAACAAAATAATTGATTTCTGGTTGGGGATAGAACTTTGCAGATAATTTTTTCTTAATGTTATATATTGTTCAATGCAGGAAGATTTCAGAAGATGAAGAGTATGGTAGTGAGAATGGGTCTGAAAGGATACACATGGTATGCGAATTTATGAGTTCACTAAAGCTTGAGTTAAGGCATTTAATGGAGTATTAAACCAGCTTCTAATCGGAATGAATCTCTGAATACATATTAGATCACACCTGTGCAATACAAATAAATATATTTGAGAGCTATCAACTCTAGTAAATTTTATGCATTTTTCTTTAAGACATGTTTTAATGTTTTGCCTGGGAGTTTATCCTTCAATTAGAGAAGAGTCATGGGAACTTTTATGATTTAATTCACTTAAGGTGTGTTATGCTAGTGACTACTATAAGATGTATCTACGGTTATTGTTATTACTGATAAAAGTTATCTTGAAATTTTGAAGCACTGGTAATATAATTTCTTCAGCGACTTTTGTGAATTCTATATTGTCATTATTATTGGTGGGAATTTGCAAATGCTAACTATTTGTAGTCTTGGTGGATGTTTTACTCAATGCAGCATGAGACTGGTCATACAAGCAGCATCAGGAGAGGCAGGGGTAGGGGCAGGGGTAGGGGTAGGGGTAGAGGTCGGGGTAGGGGTAGTCAAGCATTACACAGAGAATTGGTTGTTCAGTGTGAGAAACTTGAAGATGATCCTGAAATCTCTAACCAGAATGAGAAGAACCAAAAAGAAAATCTAGAGAGGTCAAATAATGTTGTACCTGCTGCTGATTCAAAAATTACAAGTAGAAAAGATGCAGATAAATCAGTCATGAAATTTGATCTAAATGTCCAGTTAAACGAGAATGAGGATACCACTCTTGCATCAGCAGGAGCCCTTTCTGAGGCTTCAAAAGAGCCATCTCCTCACACAATACATGAAGATATTCCTGCCTGGCCCCTTGATGACATGGAAAGGCTGCCTATTGATCCTGTTCAACTTGCCAACTTAAACAAGGGGATGGATGAGGAAGAGGAAGATTATGATGAGGAAGGATAAGTTAATGCAATAATGCTATCACGTTTCAGCTGTATTTTGTACAGTTGGGTATATATTGTACAAAGGTTGTTGGCTAGTTGTATATATATTGAATGAAAGAAAGCTGCTAGGTGACTAGGATTAAATTTCTTAACAAATTGAAGTAAGAATGCTGTAGTTGGCTGCACTGGAGGAGAGTCTCTTTGTCCTCATTGATCTGTGCAAAATGTACAAGTAACTGACAACAGAATTTATTTAGGATTTCGAAAAGTTGTTAGATTTTATCATTTATCCATCTATTCTAGTTCCGTTTTAGCTATCCATTTCTTCTTTATTAGCTGTCTATCTGCCTTTGTTGGTGACATATTTGATTTGAAAATAAGTTCTGTGTAACCTGTTACTTGCATTTATTTTCTTACTAAACAGTTCTCTTTGTACACGTCCCAACCCCTCAGGCACAAATGGGGGCATCGGTTCAGGTACTGAGCGCCTTATAACTCCCTAAATGTCTTCTTTCTTTATATTTGGCTGGGAAGGAATAAACTATTTTTTACATTTCTAATGCATTTGGGCCTTGTTGCTGGTGTCACCTGTTAATGTGTGCCTTTTCCAGGTAGTTCATTTAATCCACTCACTCAGGAAATCGGTAAATCTTTAATTGTACATTTATATTTTGGCGTCTTGGATTCGTGAGATTATGATATATGGCGATAAGATGTCTTATGAAGATCTGATAGGTACTGGATATTATGGTATTAATTTCTTGAATTCCTTAGTTTCTTAAGATCGCATTACCTTGTTTCACTTGTCATCATGTTGAAGTTTTGTTTTTCTAGTATATTACTCCATATTTGTGATTTAGCCGTGCAGAAAAAGCAGAGTTCATCTGCATGTTACAAATCGTAGCAGGTTTATGTGAATATCAGAACCTGGAAATTTCACAGGCTCAAGTGAAGCTGTGGGCTATTAATTCGGACATGATGATGCTTGGATGTGTACTTCAAAGCCTGCTTTTGCCCTTTCGTATTACAGCATGTGGTGGTTTGCCACTGTTCATATCAGGTTTGTTGTATGCAATCCACCTGATGCAGATTTCTATATCTCAAACCTACTTAGTAATTGGTGAGTAAATTGCAAGTCAGTCCACTTTCTTTGTTAATTATGCTCAAGGATCTCATACATATAGGTGTCTACTCAGGATCTTCGCTGGATAATACATACAATATCTTGTGTTAAACTATTCAGGGAGCTAATAGCAAGGCACTCAAATAGTGAAAGAGGTGAGAAACATTATTTGCCATTTTTCATTCAGAAATATCAAGGTAGCAACATGGTGAACAACACTGAAAACCTATCCCACTATTCTTATTTACAGTAATATGACATCCTCAGGATATTATTATTGTACAGAGCTGTGCTAAATCTTGATGCATGGAGAAGCAAATTCAAGCATCGCCAACAAGTTTGAATTCCTGAACTTCCTTGAACTTCATCCATGGCTTCACCCACACTTTGGCCTCGTATACTTTGTCGTTCCCTCCATCAGCAGCCACCAGTGTTATATAATACATGGTCCCGGCCACCACCTGCTCCTTCACACTTGTTACTTTCTTGAATTCCAGAAGCGTATTCTGCGCACACACAAAAAAGAAAAAGACATTTAGCTGAATACCATTGAGATACTACACATGCTTATAATCAAGCATTAGAAGAAGAACCTGTTTCTTGTTGTGTTCATCAACAGCGAAACGAGCGAGTTCTTCAACCTCGATGCTGTTCTTAGATCCTTCAACCTGGTGAATAGCTCCTGTTGCCATTCTTCTTATGATTATAAGCCCTTTTTGGTTTGATTTGTTATTAGCAGAGGCAAGTAGAACTGGTATTTGTAGGGGAAGTAAACACAGGGAAGTTAACGGTATTGATATTTAGTTTTGTCTGTTTTTGACTTGTTTGTTTTATAGTGGTATCAAGAATTAAACAGAAGAAGCGCTGTTTGTTTGAGACGTTATACTTTGAGTTTGGATAACATCTCATTGAAGTAAATCAATTTAGCTTTGACTTCTCTATTCTAAATAGATTTTATACTAGGGCGGTTTCGTGCGTTACACGAATTTTGTGTAATTGAACTAAATGAGATTTTCATAATGTTTTGACAGATCACTATGGGAAAGTAGAGAGAGAAAGAGGTGTTTAGGAAATATAACTTTTGATTTCAATTTAAAATCATGTTATTAGTGAGTCAAAAACTTTAATGTTTCAAATAATATATTTTGTGAGACAAGAGTACATTCAACTTATTCCACCATGAGATGGTTTCATACAAAAGTACAATTTAAAATAAATTGGGATGCAACATAATTTCTGATGTAAAAAATTGAATCATATTATCATGTGTTTCAAAATAAATAAAAACTTGAATCACATAATCATGTGTGTTTAAGCCTGAATATATAAAGAGATAAATATTTCATATTTTAATATCATCAATCCAAGTTTATGTTGATATGGGTGGGGAGGGGGGTAATCGAAAGATTGGTGCATGGTTGCTTGATCCAATCAATCTACGTTTGGTTTCCCTAATAGAACACTTTTCAAGTTTCATGGAGACTTTATGCCAGATTTTCTGGGTTTACCATCTACTTGATACAACTTTTTCCATGCTTGGCCAATTCCTTTTTTTTTTTTTTTTCTTTTTAAGATATCATTATTCATAATTTTTCATTGATTATTTCAATTAACTATATATAATTTTTTTTAAATATTTCAATTTATTATTTGTAATTAGTTTAGTAACTTATATTATATTATAGGTATATATCTAAATCGAGTGTGTTACACATATTTTAAGAAATAATAATTTACAGAAAATTATCAATTAACTTAAAAGAGAGGGGTGCAACTTGTTGGTTCGGTTTGAAAAAAAGAAAAAGAAGAAGAAAAATAAGTTGTTTCGGTTTGTATTAAGTTAACTAATTAATCAACAAATATTTTGTCGCTTCATATTGGTGCTTTTTGGTTAGGGTTTCGGTACCATTCCTTAACCTCCGAGATTCATGATCACGCAAATCATAGGTGTAAGTTCTGTTTTACAAAAGTGGAAAACACATAAAATTATAAAATCGCAAGGAGTTTAATGTCACTTTATATGTGTTAAGATCTTTTTTTTTTTTTTTTTTAAAGTATTGCTAAGTATACGATATAATATCATGAATTTTACTTTAAAGTATTACTGATTATATGTTAAAATACCACTTCTTATACATTCAAGCATCACTTAATATATTGCTATTTTAAGTCATTTTTCACAAAATCCGGGGTGACACTGTTAAATCTTCGTATTGACTTGCGATTAAGCTTACGCTTAATGGTTCTTTTGCGGTGGAAGACAATTGAGAGAATATTTGGAAGATCAAAACTCCACCAAAAACTAAGGTTTGTCTTTGGTGGGTTTGTAGAGATAATTTACATACAAAACTCAATCTTCAGCATAAAGAAGTCGATGTGCTAACTGCTTGTTCTTTTTGTGTGGAAGATAATGAAAACTCATGACATTCATTTGTTAATTGTTCATTTGTAAGAGATTGTTGAAGAAGTGATGAAATACAAGAAGATTTGACATGTGTCTAATATTAGTGAATCTATCACAGTGTGTTTTTCTTGTTCTTAAGCAACTTGATCCATGAGAATAGAATATTAGATTTCTGTTGGCCCAAGATCAGCAACTTTGTAGGTGAAAAATAACCAAAAGAATTATCTATCTAAAAAATGGAGAAAGGTTGATAGAATAAGGATTTTGAGAATATTGCACTCTAGACTTGTATTAATTGGCTAACTTAAAAATGTACATGCAACTTATCATATTTATAGTACATCAATGAAAATTTTAGAGATCTATTATTAATTGTTGGAAATTATTTGAGTCTCGAATCGAATTTGGATCGAATGAGATCATCTTTTTGATCAAATCGAATGGTAGTAGAAGCGATAAATTTAAAAAATCAATTTTTAAAATATAAGAACATATCATCAATTAATATTAAATTTATTCAAAATTAAAGAAACAAAAAGAAATATATATTGGATGATTTCTTTTATTTTTTTCTTTGACTAGTATCAAATGGTTGAATCCACAAATTGTTGGAGACACCACAGTCTTGTGATTCGTTTTTCCCTTTCAACGATAGTGTGTGGACACCCAAAATATCAAATGTAAAGTTCCTAAGAAAATTATATCGTACTCACTCATGAAATCATAAGATTGGATTATTTGAGTTGGAAGGATATATATCTGTTCTATAAAAGAATCAAGAAAACACAATTTTCTCTCAAAAAGTGGTGCCCTCTGATGTAGTTGGTGTGTCTCTCTTCAATGATGTAGACGTGTATCTTAGATATGTTGAGAGAGAAAATATGATTTCTTTTATAAACTCAATTCTATGGGCAATATAGAGTTTTGTCTATTGATTTCAAAACAGAACCTGACACCTTATAAATTTCGAGGACTTTGAAAAGCACAATTTTTTTCTTGAACAACATGTAAAAAGACACAAGTACATATGATCTTGTGAATGTTCCTAATTATTACTAAACGCTTACGTAAAAAATGATTTACCTAGAAAGGTAGTTGATATGAAATATGAATTGATTTACCTAGAAAGATAGTTGATATGAAATATGAATTGAGATACCTAAACAAGATCAAGAAGCTATATATAACCTAAATATAGAACAATATAAAACTTTTTCAATGATCATAGATTGCGTAAATTAAGGAAATGGAGGATTTTTTTCATCGATGGGTCAGATAGATCATATATGTACTAACAAGGGTAAATGAAAGTATAAATGTTCAAACTTCAAAATGAGGACCAAAGATTTGTAAGGAAAATCACGATCATAATTGAAGAGTAAGTCATTTATCTTCTATAAAAATGAAAGAGAAAAAAATATAAATTTAATCCCAAGGAAAAAGAAGAGTAAGAGTAAGATACAAAAGATAATCAAGAAAGAAAATATATAATTAGGAGTCAATACAAAAACTTATTATCTTTCGTTTCAGAATTTCAAAACTTATTATTATTATTATTATTATTATTATTATTATTATTATTATTATTTTGACTATTTGATTTTTTTTCTAGATTTTGATTTCTTAGGAATAGAAGAACCCGATTTTATTAATCTAATGCAATAATATTTTTTCTATATTTTTTAACGAATCTCAAATTGAGGTTCTTGGTTTTTAATTATTTGGGTTTTACATGCTATATATTACACTTAGCTTTAATATGCTTCAACGAAAATTAAAGACCAATTACATTAACTTTAATACATTTGAATAAAAACACTAAAGATCATTAAATGATGGAAAAAGAAAACCACAAGATCAAAGAAACAAATGCATGCAAATAAAAAAAAAGTAAATAATAATAATAATAATAATAATAATAATAATAATATCAACAACAAAATTTGTCCTCCATATGCAAAGCACGTGTTGTCTACTAGTATATAAAAAAGTTTAGTTGGTCCTTAATCATTAAATTCTTTTAAATAAAAGGTAGATTGTTTTAAAAGAGTGTTAAAAGGTCAATACATATATAGTTTCCATGATGAAGATAAATAAATAATAGTATGAATATATATATATATATATATATATGATCAATTTGTATATATATAAATAGTAAGTCTCCTATGCAACAGGTGCATGGTGCACTTGGGTCGGTCCGAATACGATCTGGATCTACATTGAAGGGTGTTGTTGGAGAGTGGGGTTGGGGTTGGGGAATAGGGGCTATTGGTTGGGGGTGGGAGGGGGCTCTCCGACAGCGGTGGCAGTGGTGGAGCAGATGTCGGTAGTAGCGGATGAATGAGAGAGATGTGGGAGGGAGAAGGACTAGAGAGAGATGGAGAGAGAGGAAGAGAGAGTGGACGACGGCAGTGGTAGTGGAGCGGACTAGATGAGGAGGACAGAGACAGAGAGGAGGGTGAGAGAGAGAGAGAGAGGCGGAGGAGAGGGGAAGGAGAAACCTCATTAAATACGTTTTTATCGATGGAATTACCAATGAAATACTCTGTCGGTAAATTTGCAGAAAACGTTGTCGTTCTATACCCATGCAGGTATAAACAACATTGTTTTTACTTACGCAAAATATTTAGGGGGAAATAAAATGACGTCGTTCGCTTTGAAATTTATCGATGGACATAAATTTCATCGGTAATTAGTTTATTATAAAGGGATAATAAATATTGACTGAAAATCAGTCGGGAAAAAACAAATACGATGTCGTTTTGTTAAATTTTCCGACGACCTTACCGACGAACAATCGACGACCTTACCGACGAACAATCCGTCGGTAATTTCACTGTCCCGTTTTCTCTAGATTTTTGTGAAAATTTTTCCGTCACGTTTCGTCCAATATCATATTTTCAGCTATATTTACAATTTTTTATGAAAAATTCAATTTTATAGATGCGTTCAATTCAATCAAACACAACGAACTTCTTCAATCAGGCTAATATACTCAAATATGTAAAATCGATCATTTATAAATGACGTAAGTAATAACATTATATTATTTAAGTATATGATTGAAATATATCATTATTAATACATTATAACAATAATTAAATGAAGATCATATGAGATAAATCATCAAAAGAATGTTTTGTTTTAAAAATAACCTAAAT
Organism: Scutellaria minor; assembly: GCA_954870855.1. Classification (NCBI taxonomy): domain Eukaryota; kingdom Viridiplantae; phylum Streptophyta; class Magnoliopsida; order Lamiales; family Lamiaceae; genus Scutellaria; species Scutellaria minor. The sequence continues at coordinate 12,855,307 of OX940729.1, forward strand.
TCAAGGTTTTCCAATGGAATTACCGACAGATTCATGATGGATATTACTTTTTAAAAATACCGATGGAATTAATATCCGTCAGTAATGCCAAATAAAACAATGATGTTTACTTGTGACAATATTTAACAACAGACTTTCCGACTGTAATCTAGGCAAAAATGATATTGTTCTTCTTATTCAATCGATGGTCACGGAAACGACAACATTTCACTTAATGTCCTCGATGAATTATTCCGTCGATAATATTTTGTCGCAATTCCATCGGAAAGGTTGTCGGAAAATGTAATACTCCGACGGTTTCTCCGTCATTGGTAATTATTGATGAAATTCCATCGGTATTCCGTCGACAAACTTTTAAGTTTTTTTAAAAATGTATTCAGCGGCTACCGACGAATATCTATCGTTATTCTGTCGATACTCACTGACCGGAAGATTCCGTTGTTAATTTCCATCGGTATATCACCTGTTTTTTTGGTAGTGAAAGCCCATCCAACTGCTCTCTGAAATGGACTCCATGACCTGAATAACAAGCCTCATGATCCTCGAATCCAGGTCCAGACTAACCCCAAACACCCATGGAAGTCATGACCACGAATGACGTGAGATAGTACAAAGAGTAAATAGATGGTCTAGCGATTCACCTGTTGTGTTGTAGTATTACAACAAAAAGATGGCCCAGTAAAATCTGACCGCGTGTCGTAACGCGATAAAATTATTAATTTCTTTCCTAACCTAAACTAGTAGCTAGGTCAAGTAAGAGTCGATCCAACAAGGAGTGATGATTAACTATGTCATTTATATTCAATTCAATCAAATAACAAATTGGGGGTTTTGAGATTGATTAACTATCACTAAATTAAATAAAATGAACCTAGAAAGCAAATTAAACAAGAAATCAATAGATGCAAATATTCCAATTAACAGTTCAATTATCCCCGAAATTAAAAAATTAGCCAAGCATCCTCGAAATCGAATCCATCAAAGCAATTACGAAATCGATCGTAAAACTTAACCTAAGAAATTAAATTGTTTCTCTCTCTCTAAGCTTTCTCTCAACTCTCTCTCTCTCTAGAGTCTTGCCTTTCTCTCTAAATTCCTAGTCTATGTGAACAGTCAAATATAGAGAGGAAAAGTCAGTTTCTTGGAGGAAAAGACACACACATATATATATATATATATATATATATGAATATTGAAGGCTGGTGGCGTGAATTTACCCTCCTTCCAATTGAGTGGGCTTTTGATCACTAGCCCAAACCTCTTTTTTCTTAGTCTTCAATTAAATTGCTAAGCCCATTATCTCCATTCTTCATTCCTCATTAGCCCAAATCTTCTTTTACTCCAAAATACTTCATAAATCCCTAAAATAAACAAAAAAATAATATATGAAGTATTTGAAAACTCAAATCACACATATGTAGGAAAATAGTGCATCCAATCAAATAAACGATCATAAAATCTCACATTAATCACCACAAAATTGCACATATTTTCCTCGTATCAAAACCCCTCATTCGCAGCAAATCATACACAGGAAGTCGCTGATGAATGAGCTTCCACACCACAATCGATCGTCTTGCAAGAATGGTATTGCTCCAGATCCACTTCCCCCATTTGATAGACGGAAACTTAACCCTAAAAGCCTGATAAGCGATCTCAAAAGTCACACTTTCCTTAAATACCCAACCCTTAAAACGTAATGTAAAATTTGGTTCAATGAAAACTCTACTCTTTGCTGTCAAAACTCTACTTTATACAACGATTTTCTACACTTATAAATTATAACTTGAAAAAACAATAGAAATATAAATAACACATTTGTATAGTATTTATGTTTTGAAATAATGAAAGATGATATAAATAACAATTTCATTATAATATTACAAATTATATATATTACCATAATAAATAGTAGATCGCACATCGCACATGTTAACTACTAGTTTTTTCGTGTTCTGTAAGCAATCTTAAAAACAAAAAAGTTGAACAATATTTATTGTTCTTTAAAATAAAAAAAAATTATATTATTTTATATTATATTTGAATATATTTTTAGTTATAATTTCTTTATACGATCAACAATATAAGATTACCATCACAATCACATAAACACTGTTTTATATTACAATTAAAAGAACTAAATCACTATTGAATTATTGCATGTATAGATCTACATGTACAACCAATTATTTTAAGCACCGAATTATTTAAATTACATAAGACTAACAATTTGATATTCTAAATGGAGTGGATGGTCGAGTTGAACAGGAAGGTTATGATCTTAGAATTTGATGATCGAGTCCTACTAAAAAACAAACAAATGCAGTTTTATACTCAATAATTTAAAAATTAACTATATGTGTAGACACACATATTTAACATCCAATTATATTGCGCCACATGTAAAATACTATGTGGAATATTAATTTATATTTATTTTGGGGATCAATTAAATATAATTCCTAAATTAAATAATCAAATTAATTAATATTTCATGCATATTTCATTGGCCAATTAGAAGTCGCCACATGTTAAGATGTTGCAGATATTATCAAATTAAATCAAATTAAATTTGATAATTATCACAAGGATATCAGATATGATCAAATCGGGATTGACCAATCAAACAGAGTTTCAGAACTATTAAAATTCTACTTCCGGATATGATCTAATAATGGTGGACCAATCAAATTATTCCACTCATACTTTGAAGTCTATCGGATTCCCTATTCTACATCTATAAATAGGATCTCAAATTCAACATTCAAAATACAATTACACAGCAACTTGAAGAAGTTCAAGAGCCAGAAGAATTCTCTCCCCAACGATCTTCAAAGGCTATTCAAGTTCTTCGACGATCTTCAAGGCGATCTTCAAACTATTCAAGAGGAAAGCCATAAGAACGACGTTCGATCCGAGATCAAGGTGTTAAACCCCTCCGATTGGCATTTTCAATTCGAAGATCATCGAAAAAACAATCTTCATAGTTGTTCCTTCAAGAAGTTCAGATTTGAAGAAAACTTTGACCAAAGTCAATTCGAAGTATTGAAGAGAAAAATCAAGGGACTCAAGAGATTGTAACCTGAAATTTATTTTGATTTGATAAATTTAATTTGTGCAAATGTTTTGTGTTTTATTTATTTAAATACATAAAATTTGTTGTTATAAATTTTTGGTATGCCTAGTGGGACAATCTCTTCCTTTCATCTCTTCTCTTCACCAAGTTACTCAAGATGTCTACACGCAAAACTTTATCAAAGTCTACTTCATTAACTTCTTCAAAAGACACAGCCACGACCGGCGGTGTCACCACAAGAAATATGTTGAAGCAATTGCAAACAGTCCAAGAGATAGTTCCCACGAACCAAATAAATATTTCCGAAGAATTATTGACGTCTACCGATACAAATCAGGGTGAGGAAAATTCAAGTGATTCTACGTCGTCTACTCCTCGCTCGACATCAAGCCAATCACATGCAGCCCCTGTAATGACTACAAATGCTACAACTTTAGAAGAGCAAATTTCTAATATCATGAAAGCTATTGAGGGTCTTAGCAAGCATGTTCAAGAACAAGATGCAAGAATATCTTTGCTAACAAAGGACAAGGAGAGAGATATCAGCACAGGGCGAACAGTAGATGACCAAGTTGAAAAACATAACGAAGCCGAGACATCTGCGAGACAACAAGTGAATGATAAAGGAAAATCACCAGTCACCGAGGTATAAGTTTCATCTGATGGATTTATTCCAATGAGTCAATTAAGGGAGTTTGTCATGGGAACTATCCAAGATAGGTTAGATGGGGGCTTTAAGTCATCAATGACTTATGCTAAACCATACACTATGAGGATCGATAGTTTAAGGATGCTATTGGACTATCAACCTCCCAAGTTTCAATAATTTGATGGAAAAGGCAATCCGAGACAATATGTGGCTCACATCGTGGAAACTTGTAATGATGCTGGGACTTATGGAGACCACATGGTAAAACAATTTGTCTGTTCCTTAAAAGGAAATGCATTTGATTGGTATGTTGACTTGGAGACAGATTCGATCGATAGTTGGGATTAGTTGCAACAGGAATTTCTCAACCATTTTTATAGCACTCGATGTACGGTAAGTATGTTGGAACTTACAAACTCACATCAATGGAAGGATGAACCTGTGATTGATTATATCAATCGTTGGAGGAACTTGAGTTTAAACTGCAAAGATAGGTTGTCAGAAAGTTCAGCAATCGAAATGTGTATTCGATGAATGAATTGGAGCCTGTAATATATCTTTCAAGTTATCCAGCCAAGATCCTTCAAAGAATTAGCTACCAAGGCTCATGACATGAAACTAAGTATGACTGTGAATGGGACTGAAGAGCCGCCGGTCCAAGAATTTCATAAATTCAAAGAGAAACTAGAGAATAAGAAAGGGGGTAAGCCTTCTGTCAAACCTTCTACTAAAGAATCAATGGTAGTTAATGCAAGACTTGTTAAGTTTCGAACTAAAACGACTGACAAAGTTGAGCCAAGAAAGAATGTCACCCAAGAGTGGGTGCAGAGAAAGCTGACTTTGAAAGAAATACATGCGAAACAATATCCTTTTCTTGACTCTGACGTCCAAGGGATATTTGACGACTTGCTCAAAGGTGATCTAATTGAACTGCCAGAAATGAAGTGACCAGAAGAAGCTAGACGAACCAATGATCCAAAATACTACGCATACCATCGATTGGTAGGACACGCAATCCAAGATTATTTCATCTTCAAAGACAAAGTGATGTAGTTAGCTCGAGAAAGAAAGATCACATTAGGAGAAGACAGTGCTACAACAAGTCCTGTCTCTGTTGCTTATGATGATGACATGTATGACAGAGCACTCTACAACACAACAAGTGGATTAGATGATGAGTTTCGTAAAAATGAAGAAGATGACTATACCACCGATGATGATTATGTCTCTACAATAACTTTTATTGATGACGACTTGCATCTTGGAAATAATTTCCATAATAGGCCATTGTTCATGACAACATATATCGATAAGCAAAGAGTAAACAAGATACTCATTGATGGAGGTTCTGCAGTCAACATTATGCCCTTGTGAATAATGAAAACATTGTGGATTTCTGTAGAAGAGCTAACGAGCAGCCGACTGATGATCCAAGAATTCAACCAAGAAGGTCAAAGAGCTCTTGGAACAATCAGACTCGATTTATTGATGGGTGATATGGCTTCAACAGCATTGTTCCATGTCATAGACTCTAGGACCTCATACATTATGCTCCTAGGCCGACCTTGGTTATATGAAAATGGGGTGGTGACTACTTGGCATCAATGTCTGAAATATCATAAAAATGGTGTTATAAAAATGGTTATCGCTGATGATAAACCATTCACTAAGGCAGAGTCGCATTTTGCTGATGCCAAATATTACTTTGAGGGTGTGAAGGCGGTCAAAGTCAAAGGAGAACCCAAAAATGATCAAAGTCAAGATGGGTGAGCATGAGTCTTCAACCAAAATTGATAATAAATTTTCAAATGATAAGTCATCTTTGGCTAGAAATGAGTCATTTGAAGGGCTAACATTGCCTCTAACTAAACTTGATGCAAAGAAGCCAACTGCACCACCCCTTCAAGGGTTTGTTGCACCAAAGAAGGGAGCTAAAATAGAGCATGAAACATTCTCAGGACCTGAGATAACTAAGTGTTATAATCCAAATGCCTTCAAACTCCTTGTTCGAGCCGGTTATAACCCACGAGAAGACTCCACGATGGGAGAACTTCGTGCTCAAATCTTAAGCCAGGAAGAACACGAACCCAATGCTACCCAGAAAATGTTGAAAGGAAGAGAGTACGCAGGATAGAAGACTAAAACTGGTATGTGATATGCACCACCAAGTCTCGTCTGTATAGCTATCAAAAGAGCAAGCATCAACTGTATTATTGAAGAAGAAGTGTCATCAATAGAAGATACATTTTCCAAAGATGGAAAAAAAATTCCAGCGAGTATCTATATTTGACAGACTTGGTACGATTGAGAAAATAGGCTACCAAAAGATGAACTTTGCTCTGAGGAAGAACAACAAATCGCAAATGACTCAAAAATTGTGAAGCCTGATTCCATCTCGCATGAAAAGACATACCATCCTGGCTATATCATGTGGAAGAGTATTAAAGGTGAGAATGGAAACCATCATTTTTACCCAAAACCAAGATGATGAGGATGATGGGGAAAGTGTAGCTTCTTCCAACTACATTGGTGGGGGCAATCATTCTTGCTCAAGGTTACAAAAAAAAGATATTGTGTTGGCACACCATGTCACTCTTAGTGAAGATGCCCCAATTGAAGACGCTGAGATCACCCCACCTGAGCTTGAAGAAGGTGTAAAGACCACAGTCGATGAGTTGAAAGAAATTAACTTGGGTGATGCTGACGAAACACGACCAATCTATATTAGTGCATTTTTGACCAATGAGGAAGAAAAGTCCTATATTGAAATATTGCATGAATTCAAGGATGTGTTTGCATGGTCATACAAAGAGATGCCCGGATTAGATCCAAAGGTAGTTGTTCATCATCTAGCCATAAAGAAAGGAGCTCATCCTGTAAAGCAATCTCAACGTCGATTTCGGCCTGAGTTAATTCCATTGATTGAGGTTGAGGTAAATAAGCTCATTGAAGTTGGATTCATTCAGGAAGTCAAATACCCAATATGGATATCTAGCATTGTCCCTGTGAGAAAGAAAAATGGGCAAATCCAAGTTTGTGTTGACTTTAGAGACCTAAACATAGCATGTCCCAAGGATGATTTTCCACTGCCAATCACTGAGCTCATGATTGATGCCACCACAGGACATGAAACCTTGTCATTCATGGATGGATCATCCGACTACAATAAAATACGTATGTCTCCAATAGATGAAGAGTTGATGGCTTTTCGAACACCAAAAAGGATATACTGTTACAAGGTAATGCCTTTTGGGTTGAAAAATGCAGGTGCTACATACCAACGAGCAATGCAAAAGATTTTTGATGATATGCTCCATAAGAACGTTGAGTGCTACGTCGATGACTTGGTTGTGAAATCCAAAAAACATCAATATCACTTAAACGACTTGAGGAAAGTCTTTGAGCGTCTTAGAAGATACCAATTAAGAATGAATCCTTTGAAGTGTGCATTTGGAGTGACATCAGGAAAATTCCTTGGATTCATAGTTCGTCATCAAGGAATAGAAATTGAACAAGTAAAGATCGATGCAATTCTAAAGATGCTTGAACCGCGGAACATCCATGAACTTAAAAGTTTGTAAGGAAAATTGGCGTATCTTCAAAGGTTCATTTCCAACCTAGCAGGGCGATGTCAACCCTTCAGTAGACTCATGAAGAAAGGTGTCTCGTTTGAATGAGATGAATCTTGCAGTAAAGCTTTTACAAGGATAAAAGAGTATTTGATGAAATCTCTAGTATTAGTTGCACTAGTGGCTGGAAGACCTTTAATTCTCTATATTGCTGTTGAAGAACGTTCTGTAGTAGCTCTGCTAGCTCAAGCAAATGATAATGGCAAAGAGAATGTGTTATACTATCTAAGTAGAACAATGATGTCGAATGAGTTGAACTATTCGCCAATTGAGAAGATATGCCTAGCTCTCATTTTCGCTGTTCACAAACTAAAACACTACTTTCAAGCTCATATTGTCCATCTCGTCTCGAAAGCTAATCCGTTGAAATATGTTATGTCGAGACCTGTGCTCTCTAATAGACTTGCAAGGTGGTACCTCCAGCTACAACAATTTGAAATAGTTTATGTTCCTCAAAAGGTGGTAAAAGGACAAGTGTTAGCCGATTTCTTAGCTAACCATCCCATCCCAGCCGAGTGGGAATTGTCCGATGACCTTCCAGATTAAGATGTTCTCGCCATAGAAGTCTCTCCACCTTGGCAAATATATTTTGATGGAGCATCTCATAGAGAGGGGCCTGATGCTGGAGTTGTATTTGTAACACATGATGGAGAGGTGCTTCTATACTCTTTCACTTTGACGGAAATTTTTTCTAACAACGTTGCAGAATATCAAGCCCTCATTCTTGGATTGGAAATGACGATGGAAAATAAGCGATTACACCTCAAAATTTATGGGGATTCCAAGTTAGTCATCAACCAACTCCTTGGAAAATACGAAGTAAAGAAACCTGAATTACTCCCATTAGTCAATTATGCACGAAAGATCATCGCATGGCTCGGAGGAGTAAAGTTGGGATACATTCCAGGGAAGGAGAATAAACAAGCTGACGCATTGGCTAAACTTGCTTCAAAAATAGCCATGCCTGAAGAGGAATTACATATACCAATATGTAAAAGATAGGCCATGCCTCCAATCTTCGAAGATGAGGACATAGAAGAAGGAAATCATATCTCTGAGGTATTTGAAGTTGAAATGGAAGATTGGCGTCAATTTTTCATCGATTACCTTACTCATGTAAAGTTGTTAGACAATCCATGATAAAGAGTAGATGTTCGACGACGTGCTAGTCATTTCATCTATTTCAAAGGCACACTCTATAGGCGTTTTTTTATAGTCTTTCTACGATGCTTAAACAATGAAGAAGCAACACAAGCTATGGAGGAGACTCATTCTGGTGTTTTTGGTGCTCATCAGTCGGGCCCAAAATTACATTTTCGTATAAAGAGGATGGGCTACTACTGGCCAAGTATGGTGAAAGATTGCATGGATTACGCACAAAGATGTCAAGCTTGTTAATATCACGCAAACCTCATCCATCAACCGCCAGAGCCATTATACCCTACAGTTGCCTCATGATCGTTTGATGCATGGGGGCTAGATGTGGTTGGACCAATGATGAAGTTTTCCGGTGGTCACTTATACATCTTGGTTGCAATGGATTATTTCTCCAAATGGGCTGAAGTCGTACCTCTTAGAGAGGTAAAGAAAGAAAATGTGGCTGATTTTATCCACCTCAAAAGAAGTTTACATCAATGGTGCCTATAAGTTGATCTCTGAAGATAGGGTGCGAATTGGCCCAATCAATGGGAGGTTCTTGAAGCGCTATTATCCATAAAAAAAAATTCGAAATTTTTTTTCGAAAAAAGGGACTCCTCGATGCATGAGCTTAAATTGCATGTCACTCTTGGGCCGCAAAAGTATAAAATGTGTACGACTACCACAAAAGGCAGTCCATGTGGTTAAATTGTTTACTTCCCCATCAAAGATAAATACATGTGGTTAAACTGTTAATTTATCCCACTAAAGGTGTTTTAAGTGGTTAAATGATAAATACCCCACTTATCTAAAGTGGTTAAAGAATAGATACTCCTAGCCCGCATGAGTATAAACTGTGTACGACGCCCTTAAAAAAATACAAAGTGCGATTTTGAACTACGTTATGACTTGATCCTCTTTACAGAGGTACGTAGGCAGCTTAGATATTTTCTAAGTTCAGTTATAAGATGAGTTTCTTTTTTTTTACTCCTTCAAAGTTTGATTGTTCGAGTACAAAAAATATAACATACAAAATGATTCAATAACTTGCTTCGTGAAAGAAAATAAAAGAAGTTTCATTACGAAAATGCAAGATATTCTCCACACAATAAAAAAAAAGAACAAAGAAAATTCTAAACAAGGGGCTAAACAATCTAGACGAATGGTTTTAAGTCCAATAAAGCTCTCTTGGCAGTCTCAGTAGCAAATCCCGAAGCTTTGACCATATCATCATTCGGCGATGATGCAATCTCAATGGCAGTGATTTCTTCTTCAATCTTGCGAACTTCAGCTTGAGTAGCCTCGAAAAGTTCTTGTTGTCTCTCTAAAGATGCAATCAAAAATTTTCTTTGTTTCGACACACTCTTCCACTTTGTTGTGACATCCTTCACATTAGCTTGAGTGGACTCAACTTGCGAGGCCTTCTTACTCATTTTTTATTCAAGATCACCAAGACGACCTTTAGCTTCACCCAAAAGATGCTCCTTGGAAGGCTCTTTCGAAGATGACGATCTGATGCCTTCATGAATGGCAACCTCCTCAAAAAATATCTCAAGTGATTTATCGATGTATGAAAGATCAAAAAGTCCATGCTTATTGAAACTCTTCATGGAGTCAAAGATAATTTCTACCTCTCTTTTGATGTAAGAAGCTGAATCAATAGGAGTCCGATCTATCTTGTCACAAAGGTCATTCCACATGCTTTGAAGACATGATTTATGGTGAGTACGAATAAAATCTTCACCCACAAAGGTGGATATCGCGGCTTGATGATGAGGAATTTGTTTCGAATTGATTATTTTTTCTAACGCCTTGCGAATCAATGGAACCTCAACTTGAGGACTCACGATCAACTACTAACTCTCATTGCACACTTCATCATCATCAATCTCAAAGACTTCATTTTTCCCAACACAAAGAGCCTCAGTTTCCTTAGAAAAGGAAAAAGGGAATCAAAAAAAGGATTATAAAAAAAAAAGTTCTTAAACCTTAGCAGAAGTTTGTTTTTGTTGAGGGTCCTCTACAATTTCTTTATTAGAATTTAGAGGATTAAGAGTCTTCTTGGGTCTTTTCCAATGACTGTCATTGCTTTCACTTTCTTCAGAATAAGCAGTGTCGTTTCTTCTTTTGCCTATCCCAACAACATCAAAAGATGGTGACACACGAGGTTTGAAAGAAGAAATGGTATGAATATGTCTTTTAAATACCCTTTTCCACTTTGTCTCTTCTATCGACTTCTTTGACACCTTTTAAGAAAGTTTCACATAACTTCAGATGAATGAGATGCTCTAGATTTTCTTCAAGCTAATGTTCGCGGATGTTAAACCACCACTTCTTATACTCATCAGATGAGAACCTCTTGACTGCGGACGGAACACAAGGAAACTAAGCTCTTACATTGGACCGAGATAAAACACATATGTGCCAAAAGTGAAGTCCTTCATCTAAAGAAGCCTTGCGATAGTCCCTATTAAGGACTCCCGGTGGCGTTTGGAAAAATCCAAATTGACAACCAAAACGATGAGGACTGTAAGGCTCGACAACAAAGTGATCTTCTTGTCATAGAGAAAGATAGCCCGAGCGAATGACAGTAAAATATAGGAATGTCGAATCACCTCCATCTCCATTATTAACAAACAAAAAGCCCCTCGAGGTAGAAGATTTCATGAAACATGTCCAACAAGCGAAGTCCTCTTTGTGAATTCTCCTGCGAGTCTCCCGAGGTTCATAATATCTTGCGCTTCTTTCATCGGAATAAGCCACCATTCGAGGAATTTGCGTACCACGGAAAAACTGAAAATGTGTCTTGAAGTAGTGGGTAAACCAGCTATAAACAAAATGAATCGGGAAGGTCGAAGATGCAAATAGTGGTATAAAGGAGTTTGCAATCTTGTTCAAGCCTGGTAAATGCTAGTTAAAATCGGGACAACTAGATCCACCTTTTGCCCACTCGCCATAACACTCGCCATCTTGAAGGTAGCTGGACGGATCAGATTGACGTCATTGCGAGGGAGTACAAAGACATTTAGCCAACATGCTAAGTGTGTTGCTAAGTAGGTCTCTTCCATCGCGTTTTTTTCAACACTAAGCTTTGAAAAACAAGCACTTTCGGCAGAATTCCAGACTCTATGTCTCACAAAAGAACCAGTAGGGTTGTGAAGCTTTTGAGTTGGTCTCGTTCTCTCTTTACGTAGAGGAGGTTGTGAATACTTTGGAGTCTTCTTCGCCCAAAATTGGATCCATGCTATAATGGAAACCCCAAAAGATGGACGATTACTAGTCCTCTTACGAAGAAGGTGAAAAGCATGCAACATATGATTAAAACTACGATATAGTGATCCGTTGCAGTATCATCAATATCGGTGAGTTTCATTGCACTTGGTATCACCTCATCATAGAGAGACCCAACCATTGGAAAACCCGTCAAAGTGTATAAGTCCCATAAAGAAATGAAGAGCTCGCCAAAAGACGTCAGCAAAGTATTTGTCAAAGGGCACCACGCCTCGTAAAATGCTTCCATCACTTCAGGGTTGCAGTTGTACGTAAAAAGTGAAGCATACACAGAATCACGAATTGCTGCCGCCTCGAGGATCCTCCCACATCGGCTAAGGATATCTTCAGTCCACTCCCAATAACCTTCAACGTAGTGAAACTCACCTGGGAACTCGATGACGTCTTCCCACTTAGTTTGACCTTCTATGATGGAGCATCCAAGTGTAGGTAGAAAAATCAACTTGTTTGACTCATCCGGGAATTCGTGATGAGCCGACTTCAAAATCCAAGCAGTATTTGAGGAGACTTCCATGGACCACTCTCGGTGATAAAGGGAGTTGGTTAACTTCGGCATCGTTCTTGCATACTTGCCATCAAGAGGCTCATGTACCACCAAATGCGTTCCCTTCTCTGTGGATTGATTTTCATCGTCGAGGATGATCAAAAATTGCTGTCGAGAAACAGTGACGTCTTTAAAGTGAACCATCGTGACAACTGAAAAAAAAGTAAAAAAAAAGAACAAAAATCGAAAACTTATAAAAGAAAATCAAGAACTCTACAAGAATGATCAGCTCCTCGTCTCATCCAAATTCAGATTAGAAGAATATATTATATAAAAAATACAAAAATACAAAAAAAAAATCCAAAAAAAAAAATGAAGTGGGTTTTCTGCAGAATTCATTAATGGCGCAAATTGATCAAGAATCCAGGGATTAGCAAAAGCAAGAAGTGGTACATGTTTCAATGCAGCAGGTACAAGCAAATGTGGGATCAAATTTCCAAGTTCCTGAGAATAATAATATTAACAATAAAAAGATGATGGATATTGGACACAACTTGATCAAGAACCGTCAATCAGTTGCAAGATCAAGGGCTAAGAGACAATACTCTCTTATGAAGTTGCAAGATCAAGGGCTAAGAGACAGTACTCTCTTATAAGGGTTGATGAATGAAGGTGGTGGGGCCCAGCGTAGATTATGGCATATATAAATTAATTGCAACATAGAAAATGGCAACTGCAGAACATAAACAAATGGCTGAAAAAAAATAATTACTCTTTTGAATTCAAGTTCGATAAATGAACCAAGATACTAACTCAGAGGGTTTCGGCTTTAAGGCTAACGCCGCCGCCAAGGATGCTGCCAAACGCTTCTTGTGAATGAATGAAGAAGTCTTGATGGAAGCAAACTATTTATAGAGGTTTGCGAGAAAGGAGTTTGAGGAGGAGTAGACTTCTATCGAAGTTAAGAAAATCACAAATGGGTTATCCTGCAAAGATTTGATTAGCAAATAAATTCAGATCATGATTAAGTACATAAGATTTTCCTTTCAGAAGAACTCTGTTTGAGCAAGGAGACTTGGGGGGCAAAATATGTGCAAAAAAAAAAAAAAAAATCAAATTTCAACTCCCAAGTTCCATAAATATTTTTGAGACTTATCCACTTCAAAGTTTTCAAATGTGAACAAGTCTCAAGGGGACAATTTGTAGACACACATATTTAACATCCAATTATATTGCGCCACATGTAAAATACTATGTGGAATATTAATTTATATTTATTTTGGGGATCAATTAAATATAATTCCTAAATTAAATAATCAAATTAATTAATATTTCATGCATATTTCATTGGCCAATTAGAAGTCGCCACATGTTAAGATGTTGCAGATATTATCAAATTAAATCAAATTAAATTTGATAATTATCATAAGGATATCAGATATGATCAAATCGGGATCGACCAATCAAACAAAGTTTCAGAACTATTAAAATTCTACTTCCGGATATGATCAAATAATGATGGACCAATCAAATTATTCCACTCATACTTTCAAGGGTTAATTTCATTTTACAACTTTTACTATGTAGGTTTTTTAATTTTACATCCTAAATTATTTTTTTTCTCTGATCACAACCTATAGTACACGTTTTGTTTACTTTTGCAACCTACGATCAATATTTTTTGGTGATTTAAGATTATTTTTGTCATTTACACTTTTAAGAGATGAGTAAATTTGGTTCATCAACTATTTTCAATGGTAAAGTGATCTTATTTTTATTTGAATCTCACCATTAATCTTCATTTGTTTAAACAATTTGTAGAAGAAATAGGGGAAAAATTAGGACTAAATTCAAATTTGAAGGGGGAGTTAGTTAATTGCCTAGAAAATGATGAAAAAAATAACCGTTAGTTGGCATGAAAAAATCATGTAGACCATTTTTCGTTGGAAAATATTGACCGAATGTTGCAAAAGTGAACAAAACGTATGATATAGGTTGTGATCGAAGAAAAAAAAAACTTTAGGATGTAAAATAAAAAAAAAGGTGCATAGTAAAATGGAATGCAAAAGAACTTACATAATCCCGAATATAATTTCTAAGATGAAGTCCTACTATATTTTCAAAATATGAGCGGGAAATGATGAAACCACTCTTACATACGTTTAGAATGAATTTTCTTCTTAGAATATATAGATATAAAGATTATCAATTTATTTTAAAGTATACTAAATTTTTTTGTTTCTTTATAAAAGGCAACTTTGTAACTTATATAGAAAACATTTAAATTTAAATAATGAAATATTTGATGGAATTCAAATAATAGTTTTAGATTACAAAGCCTAGTGAAAATATTCCAAATATGAAAAAGTTAGAAATATTGAAACTTAATGGGCTGAAGCCTTAATTAAACTCAGTTTGGGCTTATCCAGCACAAATGAAATGTATGTCCAGAATCGAAGGCCCAATTGTTCTTTTGTGTTCATTCTTTTCGCCGCGCGACTTTCATTTCCCTCTGCAAGTCTCTCTCTTCTCTCTCTTCCTTGGCACGTATCAACAATGGAGGTCTCTTCGGGGAACGATTCTCCATTGCCATCAAACAATGTCAAAGCTCTGTTCTCATTCTACTCTAACTATATCCACAACAGCTTCCGCTCTTTCTTCCCTACGTCAATAATTCCTGCTGACAGTTTCCTCTCGAAGATCGCGAACTTCTATGCCTCATCAAAAAGGCGGCACCGGAAAACATGCCTTCCACTTCCTTTGCCCTCTGTCGCCTCTACTACTTCACTCGACCCAGCTTCTGCGTATGATTCCTGTCATTTAATCGGTGTTTATTTAATTCTATTTAAACACGTTCGCAGTGTTGATTGGATTGATTTTATTTCTCGAAATACTTGTGTATGCTGTATGAGTTTGGAAAGGAAAACATTAGGAAGAGCTAATAAGCTTGTTATTTAGATATTTTGTTGTGACAGATTTTGAGTATGAATGTAATATTTGATTCGAGAGCATGTTATTTAAGTTTTCCTTATACAAATGTGTATTATATTCTGAATCCTGCTTGTTTATGCTTGCAAGGATATATACGGAAAGGAAGTAAGCATTTATTTCATCTACGGATTGTGTAGGATGATTAGAATAGTACCTTGTGTTAAATGTTTGATTGTATTAAAATCGGAACAGTGGGGTTGTGATTGAAAATTCTGTTCCATGCACTACATGCAGGAGTACATCTGAGGCATGTAGAATTTTTGAGGCGTTGGAGGATATCATTGAGCACACACTTCGAAATTTGCACAACATCGAGAAGAATTTAGCATTTTGGCAGTCCAGGGCTGAGGTCAGCAAGAATTAGTGTTGTGATGTGGTGGAAACTATTTTGATACCATGTGGTTTTAAGCTTATTATGTTTGTTGTTTCAGGCCTCAAACGCTCAGAAAGCTTACTTCATGGTATGCCAAAGAGGGCCTTCTGCATTTATTAATGGTACTCTTCAAATAATAGGTGATTGTCTTGCTGATGGTGCTAGCATCCAAAAGCTCTACTGTTTAGCATCTTCTCATATATCTGAGAGGATTGGAGTCTTGACTTCTCTAAGATACTTTTTAGCAATATTTTTGGCCAAGGTTAGATATTCTGATTCATTGTGTAATATGTCAGCATCATGTTGGATATTTATGTTTTCTGTTGAAGTTATTCTGGTACCATATGTTTGACCATTTCAAATCTTCTTGGATTTTAGAAGAGATTCATTTCTGGTTGCAAGTGAACTGGCCATGTGTTATGCATTTAAAATAAGGCTTTTCCTCAGCCTATAATATTGTAAGCTGCTTCTTGAAGTTGAATTTCCTCCACAGTAACCTAATTAACTAAAAAAAGCTTATTTAGTGACAACACAGTAAACAGGTTCAGATTCCACAACGTATAAGTCTTTGCCCACTGAGGGAAACCCTGAGATGATATACCGTGGATATAGTAGATTAAAAAGATTGTAACTTTTCATCAGATACATCTCCATTTGAGTTACCTTCACTGTCAGGAACATTGTATGTGAATTACTTGGGAACAAACTGTATATGTGTTACTTATATCTAATTCAAGCATTTTACTCTTCAGTTGTTATTAAAGGTTAGCCGGAAAGTCTATGGAGATCTTGCTATCCTTTTCTATCAAGAAAAAAAGTTTGAGGACCTTTAACTTCTATTTTCTTGGTTCTTCTTTCACCCATTACTTCCATATTTAATACCTTCCTGGTCACTTACTTCACATACCTTTTGATATAGCTACTCAAGTTAAATGTATAACTTGGGTACCTCATCTTGCATGACAAATTAATTTCGCCTTTATGTATGCAAACTTTCTAGTAAGTAGCCAATATAAATTGAAAGTGAAAGTGCCTAAATGTCTGAAATGTTAATCAGTAAATGTATCAGGGTGTACCTCTCAGCTTGTTTGTCATAGACCCTTTTGTTGTATAAACGTTCATTCTTACTGTCATTGGACATCATAATCTTAATCTGATATGAAGATGTAAACATCTGAAGGAAGTTTAGGTGTATAGTTTCATGAACTGGGTACCCTGGTACTCATTTTTCACTTTGATGAAGTGCTGTAGTTCAATCAGAGAAGTGTAGGAGCACGCTCATATGCTGATGGGCATGAGCTTGAATTATTTCTCCAATGTTCCTTAATTGCATTAGTTGATTATCTTATATTAAAATATATTTGAGCATTGGCTTTCATGAATAAATTTGGATTTACCTAACACCGGACATAGGTTTATATGGAGCTTGACAAAGTTGGGGAAGATCTGGTTAAGGATCTGGAGAATTCATTGCCCTCGTTATTGGTTGCTATCAGTGATTTATTTTTGAACTTGGAGGCATCCATTGGCCATTTTCATGCAAATCGTCAAGTAAGTCGTAGATTTGATATTTTATTTCCATAAACTTCCCCTGCAATATGAAGTATTGTTTCACATAGGCTCTGTGTATCTCTGGTGCATGAGGTACAGATAACCTTTTCACATGCTGTTGTTGTGGTTTTCCTTTTACTTCTTTTTCATCAAAATCTTTTCTCATACATTGGACTTGCAGACTGGTTCATCAATCGATGGAAGCTATTCAGTTCCTCTGCTTTTTGCAAAACTTCCAGAAGTAAATCAAGAAGGTTCTCAGTGGACTGAATGTGAGATACGAGATGCCATCAACTTGATTTATGAAAACCTGCAGAGATTAGACTCTTATTTGTCTGTTCTTGTAAGAATCTTTCTTTATATGATTCTCTCTAATGTGCTTTTAGTAATTGCTCCTTTTCATTTTTCATCTTGATTTACAATTATTGTATGCGAGAACTGCTATATTCTTGTTTTAAACTTACAAATTTTCCAACAGGTTTTCAGGTTGTGTTTTTTAAGTGGAATATAGTACAAAGTAATTTATGAATTACAGCTGGAATTAAGTGCCAAACTAGGTTAAATTTTGTAGTTGGTAATTTGTAATGAGTTCAAGTTTTTAAATAAAATTTTCTTGTGTAATTATTTTATTTCATATATCAGATTATGGATTTTAAACTTATCAAGTGTTTAGTTCCACATCACGAAAATTGCAGCAATATCCTTTAAATACCTTTATTTCATCATCTTATTTTATTTTAATCCATAGATTTTGGATTTCAAATTTAATAAATTTTAATTTTAATCAGTTATTTTTTACTTAATAAATACTGACAATTTTCAAGGATGAATTCAAATCAGATAATACTATAATTGTCATTTTCATCTTGTTGAATTCTTGAGCAATTATGCTTTTCATTGTTAATAACTAATTGGCTAATTTTCATGACTTATAAGTTACTCCTTTTGTCCCAAAAAAAGAGTCTTGTTTCAAAACCTTTTTTCCCCTATAAAAATGATCTTGTTTCAAAAGTCAGGTAGTTTTCAATCGAATTTTCTATAATGCATTTGTAACAAACTTGAGTTTTGGATGATGTATTTGGTGAATAAATGGAGCAGCATCAGTGAGACGTAATGACTTACAATAGATTGTAAATTGATTGAGTTGATGGGGAAAAAAAAGAAAACTTCGGTGAAACATGATGCTTTTAATGGAAAGGAGAGAGAACTATTTAATGATGGATTCTGGAACTCTTAAAAGTCTGTGATAAAGTAGGACTTAGTGGGCTGTAGAGTTATTGTGGAACTTTAGGGTCACATAGCAGGAATCAGTTTTCCTTGTGAATTATCACTAAAATGCTCTTGCATCTCTAGTTTTAGTTTTCTTTGTGCCTGGAGATGTCTGACGGGTGGTTATATTTATCACAATAACTTTGTGCTCACGATAACATTGTGCCAAAATGTGTGGATGTACGTGAAATGGTAGCTTCACATGGAATTTGCACTAGCATTTGCTTCACATCTATGCAACCATATAGGTGTATTTTTTGTTATATTTGCTATCATCATCCAGCCATACTAATTTCCTTTTTAGCATGAGTTGTTGAAACTTGAAATTCATAATAGAACATGTTTCATATAATAGTATTTTGTAGTTGAGTTACTTTGAGGCTTACATTTGTACATGACTCAACATCATTCAGGTTGCCAAACATCGTAAGCCAAGGAAAGTAACTTTGTACTGGATGAGATATAGCTGTGGTGTTTTTGGAATTTCTGTTTGTTCATTGTGGCTTCTTCGTCATAGCAAGTTGATGGGAAGTTCTGACATTGACAACTGGATCACCGAGGCGAAGGATTCAACTGTAAG
This sequence comes from Scutellaria minor, assembly GCA_954870855.1. Lineage (NCBI taxonomy): Eukaryota > Viridiplantae > Streptophyta > Magnoliopsida > Lamiales > Lamiaceae > Scutellaria > Scutellaria minor. The sequence continues at coordinate 12,874,337 of OX940729.1, forward strand.
CTTTTGGAATGATCACGTAGAGCAGCCAGTAAGACTCCTTTCACCCTCTCAGCTTATCATAAGCACATCTTTTATCGCTAGTTAGCTGGGCACTCTGCAATGTGCTTTCTTTTTCTCAATAATCCAAAGTTAGTTGGAATTTCTAGTGATTTTCATTTCAGAAATCTCAACCTTCCTGTTGCTGAAGTATGTCTTCTGGCCTATATAGGAGGCAATTGGAACTTAAGGAGAAATAAGCTTAATAAGGAGAAAAATCATCTTTTCAATATTCAATGATTTACTGATATTTCAATTTCTTGTGAAGAATATTGATTGGTTGGTGATTTCAATAAAATCATTAATTTATGGCCTAAAACATGATCTAGGATCTTCTGGTATCTGTGTGCTTTGATTGAATGAGAACTTAATACTGTTCATCTGACAATTTAGAAAATATGTACCTCTAGCTTAAAAGATTACTTATTCTTAATATATTAGTATATTTTAGATGTTTTGAAAATGCGCTCATTCTGGAGTTATATCCTTTGTGATCTTCTGTTGCCATAAGATTGCTATGAGTAATTCTTGTCTTATCAATTCCAACACCTGAGTTTGACCATGTTCTCTTAGAAGTATTTTGGAGTAATATCAGAGTTGTGTTGCGATTTGGATTATAATATTAAATATTTATATTTGCTGATCTAATCTTTACTGAAAAATCCTCGACCGCTATATGAATTTTTATATTTTGGGTATTTGTATTTAACACTGTAAGGCATCACTTTGTTTTCAATCTTCACCGCATATTGCTTCTCTTTATTAATGTGGTCGTTTCATTTATATGCTTTATTGGGCTTCTACATTTTACTGAAAATCACGTGTAAATAATTTGATGAATTATGGTAGTCGCATTGCTCTATTTTTGAAATATTCTCCCTTTGTTAATTTTTGCAAATTAGATTTTGGCAATAAGGGATGAGCTTTTTGAGACCTTCAGGAAAAGGCAAAAAGGTGTAATGGAGCGTGAAGAAGTGCAGTTGACTGCTGATTCTCTGCATAGGTTAGCCATTTCAATATCTGATAGCTGATGAGAAGAATATAACTTATTCATTTTCTTCTATTGATTTTCTCAAATTTTGTTACAAAAGTATGTCCATTATTCCTGTACGTTCCATGTTTCTGCCACTTATAAGGTGTGCTTTTTATTAGGTCTGAGGTTCCTGTACAAAGTTTAACACTTATTATTAGGTGTTAAAACATTCCTCCTACCTTTGGGAGGAGTTGTAGTTCAGCAACGTTGTTTTTTTCTTTTCAATTATGAACAAACAAGATGATGCTGCATGATTATTCCTCAGCGATAAATGAGTCTTCTGAACGTTTGATACAATTGCACAAACAATGTATTATAGTTTAGATCTATGAAAGCTGCCTTTGTGATTTTTGTTACTTTTTCTAGGCTTCTAGCTCTTATTTTCTGCACAAATAATTTTTGTTACTTTTTCTAGGCTTCTAGCTCTTATTTTCTGCACAAATAATTTTTGTAATTTTTTCTAGGCTTCTAGCTCTAATTTTTGTTAGAGCATCTCCAATAGAACGCACCATCTTAGTTCAAAATTTTCACTATTTTAGTGTAAAATCTCCAACACATCTCTAGCAATCCACACTACTTTTTGCACTAAAAATGATTATTCCATTTAAATAATCATAATAATAATAATAATAATTTAAATAACATATCATATTATTTAACATATTAATTACATATAATTAAAATAACTATAATTTTAATTTCCGATAGATTAGTGGTGATATAAATAAATTTATAACATTTAATAACACTCAATATATAAGGAAAAAAAATGGAATAGTGCAAGCCTTGAGCTAATTTGGCGAAAAAAGAAAATTTTGGAGAAAATTTAGTGCACACTTTGGCATTGGCAGAGGAGCACACCAAAAATTGATGTTTTGATTGACTTGTTGGAGATGGTCTTATGTACATTACTGTAGTTAGTATGTTACACTTATTTTGATTAAGTTTCCCTGGCTACCTAATTCTTAAGGGTGCTTGACCTTCTGAGTTTAGCTAAGGTTGGGTGTGATTTGTTTGGTGCCATGCACCATTAATCTAAAAGTTTCCGATGAGCTTACAAGCAACTGAATTCTATTAATTGGAAAGGATTTGGAACCGGAGCAAGGAAATATTATAATCTCCCCCCAAACAGGATTGTAAATCCTGCCCAAAGACATTTAACTAAGTAGGATATTTTCTCCATTCCTCTGTAACAATTGAGTCTTTATTTATGCTATTACGTAAAGCTTAATAAGTAAAGCTGATCTGTGTCTTTAAACTACGTCAGTCAAGATCCACCATTTACTCCTTTGGTGCTGCTTGAATCCCCATAATTCATATTTCTCCTTGAATAGACAATCCATGAATTACACCCCTAAATAACTCCTTTCCTATCAGTTTCTAACCAAAAAGAAAATATATCATGTTTCAGTGTGGTGGTTTCGCTCCATGCATCTCCGATTGTGGTTTCCTATGTGATTCCACTTAAAGACCCAATTTCACATATTTGTTGCCTTATTTCAGTGGTCTCTTCTTACATGAGTAAGCAGATTGCTGGTGGTTGTTCAAATTGTGATGAGAGCATTGGACACCTGGCTTAAATTCAAGGAGAGGGACCATAAGTCTTCTCATTTGGGTTTTATTGCTATTTGTAGGTGATTGGTCTTGCCTGCCAAATGTTTGGGTAGATTGTTGGCATAACACTGATCTAATTTCATGATTGTAACATGATGTTCTTCTGGTTGTGATGTTTAATGCTTTTACTTTGTTTCTTCTTAAGTTCTCTAATTTTGATTAGTTCATTGAGGTGGAGCAAAGTTTGTTTTCCATGTTACATTTTCTTTTTCTATCTGAACTGCTTTATTGTTGACATTTTTACAGCCTGGCCTTATGATTATTTTCTTTTGCAGAATGCTCCTAGCCTTCAGTGAGCAGACAGTAGGTAAAAAGTTTCCAGTGAATGCATCTGACCAGGAAATGCTTGAGATTGTAATGACCAGGTAAAATTTTCTTTCTGAGTTGTAATTATTTTGTTTCTGAGTATGTTTTCTTAAAGAACGGAGCAAAATGCTGTAAACTAGTGCTGCAAGCAATTTCTTGTGTAATAGCTTAAATATAGATTTTAATTATATTTGAGATTTGTTTTTCTAGATTTTTCCCTCTAGTAAGAGTCAAATTCTTTAATTTCTTGACTTCAGTTGCTACGATTAATTGTATTATACATAAATACAAGACAAAACCTTGTAATTGGGTCGGAAATATCCTCTTGTTTGCTGTTTCAAGTTATCTGTTATACATATTCCAGTGAGATGGCCAGGATATATATACTTCATCTGTTCTGTCAAAGGCAAACGATTATTACATATCTAGTTTTGGAGACAAGGATCTCATGTCCTAATATGGTTCTTGGATCTGTCACATTTTATTCTGGTTTACTCCTGTTGATGATGCGTCATACTTTTAAGGTTGGTAACAAAAATTATACAAAACAAAGGTTGGGTACCAATCTGTTATAAAATTTGAAGGTTGTTATAAAATGATTAAAATCAGAGGTTGGATATCAATGTGTTACAAATTTCAAAGTTTGGCGATTTACACATGTTCATGTTTTATCACTTTATGCACAAACCTTTTGTTGTCATGTCAAGCATGAGAATGCATTTTTTGAGCCTGAAGATTCTTGAGAAACTCCAGATAAATCAAACTCAACAGAGAAACAAGCATTTGTAAATAAACCAGCTGAAAGTGATTCCTGATTGATGAATCAGTGACATTCCATTTGGTGATTTGGAAAGTCGTGCACTATTGTCCAATATTATGTCTGGAAATTTCAAGTGTATTCCAATGCTTGCATTTTGCATGTATGTACCTGTGAGCAAGGATTGGTGAACAAAGTACTAAGTTACTTTTAGCATGTAGGTACGAGAAAGAACTTATGCATCCTATCCAGGGTCTTGTTGGTGGAGAGCTTGTCCGATCTCTTCTTATTCAGGTAACATACTCGACTTTAATGCATTTGGTAGTTTGTAATTTTTCCACCTGATATCAAACTTCTTCACCATAACTTCTGCCCTACAGGTTCAGAAGCTAAAATTGGATATAGAAGAGTGAGTGAGTTCATATGTTCTTTTTTAAAGTCTTGTATTTTTCACTAGAAATTTGTTGCTTAAGATCAACATTTAAAACAGAGCAATGCTCGAGCTAGATCAGATCCTGAGGGCCAATGAAATCAACTTTGCCATCCTAGCTGCTTTACCAGCTTTCTTTCTCTCCCTCATTCTAGCCATGCTGGTGCGAGCATGGTTTAAACAGGTGAGCAATTTGTCTTCTACTCAGATATTTTCCACTATTGGCTACATGTTTCTAAATAGATTACATGTTCTTAACTGTAGGATGTGTGTTTGAAAAATATTTCTGATAGTGTAGTGGGGCAAGACTCTCCACTATTACTGTATGTGTTTGTTTGGAAACACTTCTGAGTGGAAGTCCATTTAGAAGCGGACTTTCTATTAAGTGCTACTTGAGAACTCTTAGAGATAATATTAAAATATGTTTAGTAAAATCTCATGTTTGATAACCTCTTAATGTGATTTAAGAAGCCACAAATCCACTCTTCTCTAGAATTGGCTTCTAAAATAGTTTTACCAAACATTTCAAAAAAATATTGCAAATTGACTTTATACTCAAAAGTCCATTCAAAAAGTGTTCCCAAACAAGCTGTATATCTTTCGGTTCCAGTCATGCATAAATAGGAGTAATATAGAAAGACCTATCTGCATTGATCATCTCTATTAGAGCCATGAATGGTTCACAAGCATCTTCTTGTTCAGCATCGAGCTAGCATTCGGCCTCATATTGCTCATCATTTCCTTTGCTGGATAGAAATAGTTATACACAACTATTTACGAGTTAACTGAATATCAGAGTTAAAATGGTAATATCGGGAAATTTAAATCATTATTATCTTGAATCAGGATGGCAGAGCTGAAGGTAGAGGAAGAATTGCTCGAATCCAAAGAAGGCTATTGCTCGTGGAAATTGAGAGAGCTATTTTGCAGTGTCAGAGTTGCAAAGATCAAGGATTGGTTTGTTCTCATTTGACTAAATTACTACATTAGCTTAGCAATGATCAATGCCGGGGTACATAGCTGTTAATTTGGCCACTACATTACATCACCAAACGAGCTTGTCCAGAAAAATTGTTTCCCCAAAACTTCCCTTTTCTGTTGCTATATTGGTTTTGCAGGACAAATAATACTTTGCCTTTTCACTTGGAACTTGCAGGAAAATGATGCTCAATGCATGTACGGTCTGGTGCTATGTTTTCTTGATTCCCTGTACAGAGCGGTGGAGAAGCACGCACAGGAAACAGGGGAATGGATATGTTTGCGACAGGATATCATTGATTTGGCAAAGCCAGGCCTCCAAACTGAACATAAGCTACGTATAGCATCACGCCTGGATCGAGTCTACGATTGCTTGCTTCCCTCTCCCAAACGACGCTAATTTTGAATCCCCCGACTATCTCTGCATTGCTTCTCTTCCCACAATGTATGAAATTTTGTAATCACACCAGGTTATGATGGTACCCATATCTTCTTTTCAAGATTCTACTTAATTGTTTTCAGATTTTTTTTTCTTCAATCAGATAGTAGAATTGAATGGGTTTAAAACAGCCTATATGATTCATTTACCAAGTAAACAGAACTGTTGAGGCAAATTTTTTTTTTTTTTTTCTTTTGATAAATAGAGCTATTGTATATAGGTATTTGTCTGTTTGTATGCTAACCAAGGATGAAAATATCCCGACATTTGTGAGATATATCTGACGACGATGAGGATGAGGATGATATGTTCATGTATCCCGCTGATCTTAATAATCCTGATGAACGATGAGCATATCATACCATCTTTAGAGCTTCTAAGGCAAGTGAGTGGGAAAGACAACAAACACAAAGTTGGGCTACTAATAAAAGAGGTAGTTCAAGTCGAGGTATGGAACCTTCATCCCAATTTCATCGAACAAAAAGTGTTCGAGAGCAAAGTTATAAACCTTAAGCTCCGGTTGCACCATCTTCATACAAATCACAAGGGGCGAAACTGAAAAAATTGAAAGACGTGTTTTCTCGTAGCAACCTCAAAGAAAAATTCGGGAGATTGGTGAGTAAGTTTTTCATTTATGAGAACTTACCACCTAACAAAACTTCCTCACACCACTTTAAAAATATGATAGTTGGTGCACAAAAAGTAGGTATGGGAGTGGCCCCACCAATTTCATACGAAATGAAACATAAATATCTTGATATGGAGCATAAAGAAATGAGTGCTTATGTGGATGCCCAAAAAGAAAAATGGAAGACCTACGGGTGCGTAATCATGGCAGATGGATGGACTGGACCAACGAAGTTGTCCATCATAAACTTTATGGTGTATTGAAAGGGTAAAAGCATTTTTCTTAAATCAGTTGATGCTTGCAACCAAATCAGGGATCATCAATACATATATAGTTTGCTAAAAGAAGTGGTACTTGAAGTTGGGAAGCAGAATGTCGTACAAGTTGTCACTGATAATGGATCAGCTTTTGTGAAAGTCAGAAAGAAGTTAATGAGTAAATACAATTTGTATTGGACTCCTTGTATTGCCCACTGCATTGATTTAATATTTGAGGATATTGGAAAACGAGAGTGTTGCAAAGGTCATTAAGATGGCTAAAGATTTAACCAACTACATTTATAATCATGGTTGGTTACTTGCACTAATGCGAGAGGTTTGTCTAGGCAATATAGTACGACCAAGAGCTACACGTTTTGCAACTAATTATATTGCATTAGACAACCTTCTGAAGAAAAAGACTAGCTTGAAGCAATTGCTTGCAAGTGAAGAGTGGGGAAAGAATAGGCTAAGTCGAACACATGTCGGAAAGAAATTGGAAAGACAAGTACTTGACCATACATTTTGGGATCAAATACAACATGTGGTAGATATTTATGAGCCACTATATCAAATTTTGCAAGTGGTAGATATAGAGGTGGTTCCTACTATGCCAATATTATTTGATTTGTTTCGTATAATGAAAGAAAATGTTGAACGGATAAAAGGATCACGTTGGATGTTGAAAATAATTAATTCCAGGTGGGATCATACACTTTACCATTCATTACATGTGGCAGGTATTGAATAGTTATTATTTTGAATTGATGTATGATATCCTAACAATCTTTAATTGATATTTATAGTCTATTACTTGGATCCACGATTCCAGTATGGATCAGGAGTTGATAATGATCCTGCACTTATTCAAGCAGTGCATGAAGTGTTCAAGAAATTGGAGCCCAATTCTAATGGTTTAGCACAATTTAAAAAGGGTGCGGCTATCCGCACCCCAAGGAATACTAAACACACCCCAAGTGTAGTGTTACTGTTCACATATGATGTGAACAGTAACACTACACTTGGGGTGTGTTTAGTAATATGTGGGGGTGCGGCCATTTAAAAATGAGGTATCATAAAATCTTGATATTTATCCATCATATATAAATATTATAGTTATTTTAGTTTTAAGAAAAATTCTTATAAATTTTATTTAAACGTGAAGCTTACTTATTTCCATGATAAGAGGAAGGGATTTGCTGATCATGCTGCGATTGCTTCTCGATCTACAATGGTTTCATGTTAGTTTTTAAAGTTGAATTCATTATTTTCTAAGACTGCATGAATTTATTATTTATGATATTTTTGTATTACATGTTTTCACTAAACTTGATTTGTGTGTTATGTGTTTGACAGCTGAATGATGGGTTATGTATGGTCATTCATTGCCAACACTAAGAAAATTGGCCATACGAATATTGTCACAATTGGTCATTCTTCTGCATGCGAGAGAAATTGGAGCACATTTGCATTAATACACACGAAGTAACGAAATCGTCTTGCCTGTCCAAAACTTTAATAACTTGTGTTTTGTTATTATAATATGAAGTTGAGGATATGAGATATGGAAGCAAAAAATGATAAGGTTGTTGAGCAAGAATATCTAGGCTTTGTAGATATAACTGCTGAAGCAAGTGATGAGGAACAAAACCCACTTTTTCAATGGATTCGTCCTGCACACTTAGATGACAACGAAGGAAATACGAATCCAAAAGTAGTAGCTATGGTTCGTGAGAGTGGTGTTGATAAGAATCAGGTGTTGCAACAAGAAGTTGGTAGTACCATTTTTAGTTCAGAGTCTTCAGACTCATTTACTAAAATGAATAGCTCAACTAATGATGGAGGAAATGGTGGAAACAGTGATAGTGGTAATGGCGGACCAAACTAAGAAGATTATTTTTCAAATCAAAGACCATTGGGTCCATTCTAGGTGGACTCAATATGTATGAGCACCAACCAAAATGATATGTCTCAAGATATGCTGATATAGATCAATCACTTTCATCCTTGCTTAAAATATGCATATCGCATATCGTATCGCTTGAGACATGTCATTTTGGTTGGTGCCCATACCTATTGAGTCCAAGCTCATTGAAAGTGATTGATCTATATCAGCATTTGAGCTTTCATCTTCATGCCAAACATGTCTCCTTGTATAATCCTTTCCAATTGCACCTATACCCGGACCTCCTTCTCTTGATCCATGATCTGTGTCTTGTGTTGCATGAGTGAACTCACCCTCATCTGTAAATGGACTCAATGGTCTTTGTCACGCCCCAGTTTCTTCCATACAAAAATTATCAGAGTTTTAAATAAAACAGAGGCGTGCAAAAGAAGAAGAAGAAGATAGAAGACATCAGAATTTTTCTCATATCACATCGGACACTGCCGATTCCATATTATACAAACATCGGTCACAGCCGATTCTCAAAATGTTATCACAGTGGAATAAACATCATCAGGATCCTTCGTCATCAGAGATTACAGAAATTATATATATACATTACAAAAGATTGTGATCATTGTTTCTCAAACTTCTTAAAAGACATTTTATGAAAATCCCAAAAGAATGGCACCATCTCTCTCTCTCTACTGCTCTACTGTTCGTCATCTCCTATAGTGTGAGTACAGATTAAGGGGTCAGTGCATGGAATACACTGGTGGAGATAAATTCTGCATCTTATAACATTCAACAAGGATATATATATAGTAATTCGAAAGTTCACCACAAGGAGACACGTTGACAAAGCACGTAGAATTCACAGCAGGCATTAGATATGGTAAGGAACAAATAGGTGTGGGTGTTTCCCGTCTTATCCTATAAAAACGGTATCATTACCGTTGGTGCCTTTACAGGACCACCAAACCTTCGAGAGTAGTAGAAAAGGGATAGAAGAAGAATGCATGATCAGACTTGGACCGCAGCCCATGCACAGTAAGAGTATGGCACAACACTTATAAAAATAAACACAGCATTTAACATCTCTCAATAGAGCATCCAAATAGGGAAAACAGTAAACAGATTAAGAATTAGAAAATACCCCCACCTCGATAAGAGGTTATCACGTGTTCTGACAAGATTAAGAGTTCAAGCCTAATGCGTACGATCCAACAGATAGCCTACAAAAGTACCATGATATCTTAGATGACGGATATAAAAATAAAGGAAACGTTCGATCGAGAGGACGGGATGAATAAGGAAGACTCGAAGATTAAGGATATCAAAAAGAGTGTGAACAAGGTAAACTTGGTAAAAAGGGTTGACTCGATCGAGATCTTCGACTCCCGACACAAGGATGGAAACAAACGACTCGAAACAACCCGCGAAAACACTCGCCGGTGCGCCCACGACGCACCCGGCGAAACCCGATAAAAACCCCACATACAACACCCCTCGCACGGTCGTGCAAAAACTGCACTTGACCGTGCCCCACAACACTCGACCGTGCGCCACCTTCCAGTGGCCGCGCACGGTCACTCACCCCTGGCTCACGGTCGTGCCCCAGCGTACGGTCCTGCGCGCAACACCCACACAGCAGCGCCGTCTTCACCATCTTCTTCCTTAAGCTTTGGCCGACGACTCCCGTTGCCGGTAACACCTCTACCACCATAACCGGTGACCTCTCATCGCCGGTAACACCCCAACAACACGCAACACACAACCCAACAAGATCAACACAACACACCTCAAAGATCTCCTAAAACACACACACACACACACAACTTCGGCCACTCCGACCGGCGGCTCCACCACCTCCAACCAGAGGGAAAACACCCTGGAATGGTTATCTACCACCCCGGCAAGGAAGACGAGAGAGAGAAAGCAAGAAACGAGGAGAGAGAAAAGGTGATGGACTCAAACAAGGTTTTTCCGGCGGTTGACCGGCGATTTGCCGGCGATCCGACCGTCGGAACGAAGAAATAAGACCGTCACTAGACTCGCCTCGACGAGAGCTACGATCTATGTGAAAACCATTCGATTCCGAGACGGTTGACTTTTCCGGCCACCGGCGGCGGCGGCGACGACCACCGGAAAAAGAAAGAGAAGAAGGAGAGAAACTTACGTGTTTTTCGATTATGAGCTCGTGTGATTTATCGACTTAAAACTAAGCTATATATATACTCCTCCAAACATGGCTACTATTCACGTAAATATCCCGTATTCTACCCTTCGCATACATCTCGTATACGCCGTATTCTTCATTTCACTGTTTTCTTCACTACTCGAGCTACAAAACTCCGATTAAGCTCTAGTTCGTTTCTATGTTCTCGTTTTCCCGTTGCGCATCCGATTATATACAAAAACCTTCTAGATTCCAAGTCTAAAAATTACGTTCTTCTAAATCAGTATCAAACACATATCTGTAACGCACATAAATAAACTTAAACACTCAAAATTAACACACATAGAATTATTTCAATTACGGGTTTAATTATTTAATTATCCAATTATGCTTCGTTTTGTCCTGGGCGCTACAGTCTTTGATTTGAAAAATAATCTTCTTAGTTTGGTCTGCCATTACCACCATCATTGTTTCCACCATTTCCTCCATCATCAGTTGAGCTATTCGTTTTGGTAAATAAGTTTGAAGACTCTGAACCAAAAGTGGTACTACCAACCTCTTGTTGCAACACCTGATTCTTATCAACACCGCTCTCACGAACCATAGCTGCTACTTTTGGATTCGCATTTCCTTCGTTGTCATCTAAGTGTGTAGGACGAATCCATTGAAAAAGTGGGTCTTATTCCTCATCACTTGCTTCAGCAGTTATATCTACTAGGTCTAGATATTCTTGCTCAGCAACCTTATCATTTTCTGCTTCCATATCTCGTATCATAAACTTCATATTATAATAACAAAACACAAGTTGTTGAAGTTTTGGATAGACAAGATAATTTCGTTACTTCGTGTGTATTAATGCAAAAGTGCTCCAATTTCTCTCGCATGCAGAAGATGACGCAGTTTGTGGTAATATTCGTATGGCCAATTTTCTTAGTGTTGGTGATGAATGACCATACATAACCCACCATTCAGTTGCCAAACACATAACACACAAATCAAGTTTAGAAAAAACATGTAATACAAAAATATCTTAAATAATAAATTCATGCAGTCTTAGAAAATAATAAATTCAACTTTAAAAACTATAATGGAACCATTGTAGATCGAGAAGCAATCGCAGCACGATCAGCAAATCCCTTCCTCTCATCACGAATATAAGTAAGCTTCACGTTTAAACGAAATTTATATGAATTTTTCTTTAAACTAAAATAACCATATTATTTGTATATAATGGATAAATATCAAGATTTTATGATACCTCATTTCCAAATTTTGCTAAACCATCAGAATTGGGCTCCAATTTGTTAAACACTTCATGCACTGCTTGAATAAGTGCAGGATCATCACCAACTCCTGATCCATATTGGAATCGTGGATTCAAGTAATTAATAGGCTATAAATATCAATTAAAGATTGTTAGGATATCATACATCAATTAATAAATAGTCAATTCAAAATAATAACTATTCAATACCTGTCGCATGTAATGGATGGTAAAGTGTACGATCCCACCTGAAGTAAATTATTTTCAACCTCCAACGTGATCCTTTTATGCGTTCAACATTTTCTTTCATTACATGAAACAAATCAAATAATTTGGGCATAGTAGGAACCACCTCTGTATCTACCACTCACAAAATTTGATACAGTGGCTCATAAATATCTACCACATGTTGTATTTGATCCCAAAATGTATGGTTAAGTACTTGTCTTTCCAATTTCTTTCCCACATTTGTTCGACTTAGCCTATTCTTTCCCCACTCTTCACTTGCAAGCAATAGCTTCAAGCTAGTCTTTTTCTTCAGAAGGCTGTCTTATGCAATATAGTTAGTTGCAAAACGTGTAGCTCCTGGTTGTACCATATCGCCTAGACAAACCTCTCGCATTAGTGCAAGTAACCAACCATGATTATAAATGTAGTTGGTTAAATCTCTAGCCATCTTAATGACCTCTGTAACACTCTCATTTTTCAATATCAAAATTAATGCAGTGGGCAACACAAGGAGTCCAATACAAATTGTATTTACTCATTAACTTCTATCCGACTTTCATAAAAGCTGATCCATTATCAGTGATAACTTGTACGACATTTTGCTTCACAACTTCAAGTACCACTTCTTTTAGCAAACTATATATGTATTGATGATCTTTCATTTGGTTGGAAGCATCAACCGATTTTAGAAAAATGCTTCTACCCTCATAATATACCATAAAGTTTATGATGGACAACTTCGTTGGTCCAGTCCATCCATCTGCCATGATTGTGCACACATAGGTCTTCCATTTTTCTTTTTGGGCATCCACATAAGCACTCATTTCTTTATGCTCCATATCAAGATATTTATGTTTCATTTCGTATGAAATTGATGGGGCCACTCCCATACCTACTTCTTGTGCACCAGCTATCATATTTTTAAAGTGGTATGAGGAAGCTTTGTTAGGTGGTAAGTTCTCGTAAATGAAAAACTTACGCACCAATCTCCCCAATTTTTCTTTGAGGTTGCCACGGAAAAACATGTCTTTCAATTTTTTCTGTTTTGTCCCTTGTGATTTGTATGAAGATGGTGCAACCGGAGCTGAAGGTTCATAACGTTGCCCTCGAACACTTTTTGTTCGATGAAATTAGGAAAAAGGTTTCGTACCTCGACTTGAACTATCTCTTTTATTAGTAGCCCAACGTTGTGTTTGTTGTCTTGCCACTCACTTGCCTTAGGAGCTCTAAAGACGGTACAATATGCTCGTCGTTCATCAAGATTATTAAGATCAGCAAGATACATGAACATATCATCCTCATCCTCATCGTCGTCATCATCATACTCATCAGTCAAGCCTCGTCATAGTTCTGCCCTAATGTCCTCCATTTTTTCTGTTTTCTTTTGTTTTGCAATGTCCTTCAATTTTAGTAAGTTACGAATTTCTTGCTTTACTTCTGGAGGTACATTTGGACATTTTCGTGAATTTTTGCGAGGTTCTGTGTGGCTCAAATGATACTTAAAACTGGTAATACCCCCGCTTTGAAGTACATGACCACAAAACTACAAATTGCTCCATTTCTATTGTTAGGAATGACTTTGCAGTATTTCCATGCAGGATCAAGTCTTGCCCCGCCACCACTAGCACCACCACTTCCACTTGTCATTTTCTTTTTAAGCACCTTGTGAAAAGTTTATCATATTTATATTTTTGAAATAAAAGAGTTAAAATTTATGATAATAAATCAAAACAACAAAACTTAAAGAAATTTGCAAAACAACAGCGATAATATGGAAATAAATAATGACACATATATATTGTTATGAACTTATGATGATGTAAAACATGCAGGCCATATTTCAAATCTTATAATCAATTAATAAATTATCAGTCAGTACCATGTCTTCATGAAAAGTGTAATAAAATAATTTTTTTGATATGATATATTATATATGACAGAGAGGAAGTAATAAATATAATTAGATATTATAACAACTAATCAAACTTTTGACTTATTAATTCAACTTTTCTCCTTATGTGGAGAACAATTCCAACCTTCATGAGTTTAATCATTCTAATAATTGGTTTATAGATTTAATTACTCCAGTTTACTTCAACTCCTACAGTTTCAGCCGTCATTTAAATATCTTCTTTTTATGAGGGAATATTAAGGAAAATTCACAAACATATTACGACTTAAAATATGTCAACATTATTTATTTTTTAAATGTTACCAACAATCTTGAGCATTGTGGTACATGATTATAAGGATCATTGTGTGTGACTATATCAGAAATATATATTTAATTTGTGTAAATTTTCTTAACCTCATAATTATCAAGTTTGCGCATATATTATCCATAATCAAGAATGATCGGTATATGTCTATAAAATTAGCATATTAATACACAGTTTCTTCTTTTTTTAAAGTGTTCAATGTTCAAATAAACAAATCTAACTATCTAAGACATTTAGTAATTTCCTTGAGTGCATTGGGAATAATGTATATATACCACAAATAATTTACGAGGTCGACAATAATTAAATTAAAACAATTACAAATACAATGAAACCAAATGTATCATTGTCAATTCTTAGCTCTTCCAATTCTCCTTATATTTATTCTTACTCTTTAGTATATCATTCTCTTGTGTCACTATAAAAAAAAGACATAATCATCAAAAGTTAAAACAACAGAAAGTAAACAAAAATGTGACATACTTTAATTTGCTATACGCCTATAACTAAAACTAAATTAAATTTATAAAATGAGAGAGAGACTTGCTGTGAACTTTGAGAAGAAAAGTTTGGTGTTTGGAATAGACAATTGTGCAATTATTTATAGGCAATTGCAAGGAATTTGAAAAAAAAAAATAGGTAAAAGTTTCAAAATTTTCAATGCATATGTTATTGGCAATGCATAATTAAAGTATTAGCCATGTGCTTTTGCAGTACACTAGCTATGTGCTTTTGCAAACTAGCCTTGCAGCTTTGGCATCCAGGTCCAACATGCTACATGCATGATTGATATTTTCATAATTCAATTCTTGAAAATAAAATTTGGCTTTTGCGATAATCGACAATGTTTAAATGATAAATCAAATTAATCAATCTTATTCTAATAATTTTTTAAAATATTTCCCCATAAAAGAACTATTGCTGCTACAAAATATTTTTAAAATTTAATTCAATTTTATTTTTGGTCTAAAAATACATATTTTGTAAAAAATCTCAATTTTTGGATAAATATCGATATTTTGCGATATATCTGTGATATTTCCCAATTTTTTTCCAATTTTACACTGAGATGGACGGATATGGATATCGACATGGATATTTGCGATATATCCGCGATATCCCAGAATTTTTTTTTTAACCCCCCATATTCATATCGCAACTTTCAAAATACGTATATATCATGGATATATCGCACGAATATCGGGATATTTTCATCCTTGTTGGTAATAAGTTACTAATTAGTAAATACATCTATAATATAAAAAACGAGAAACAAAGAATCCTCATTTTATATAAACGAGATCAGTTCTGCAGTTCGAATTGGATGGAGGCATAAATACAATCCCTATACCATCCCCACAATATCTAAACGAGAATTCACCGTCCCCTCTATTGCCAGGGATATTGCCATCCTTAAGACAATTTTCCCACGGGAAACTGTCCTAGTTGGGATTGATGTTAATGGGATGGAGATTTCCCAATTGAATCGCGGAACGGGGCGAAGACGGTGATTTCTTTTTAGAAACTATGGAGATGGTATGGGGATAATATTTATAACCCGAAATGGGCTCACTTTATGTGAAGACTACGTCTTACGTGAGACGGTCTCATGTGAGACCTTATATATGATGGAATTCATATGGATCAATAAAAGCAGGTCAACCTATTAAACATGGTCAAATTGATCTCACATTCTATAAGGCTCCGTCTCACGTAAGGTCATATGTGAGACGGTATCACATGAGTTTTTGCGTTATGCGAAACGGGGATTCCCTGTTCTTTTAATATTGTTTTAAAATTTAAACTTTTGAAAAACTCTCAAACCCTACTTTCATTCTTGTTAAATTTTCAATATGAGTTGTTTTATTGTTTAGATATTTATCTATTGAGAATTGTTTTAAAAAAAAACAATTAACTTGTAAAAAAATGATTTGGGAACCCAAATCCGCACGTTGAATCCGTTGGAGAATGATGAATTTCCATCATCTACGTACCAAATCGTCAAAATGAGCATGATAGTGAAAATATTATTTGTTGCTCATAGTGAAAATATTATTTGATATGATAGTTTGGTATGAGGATGATATTAACAATTTATCCCAAAACCATCCATTACGTACCAATAGTGGTGGTGGTGTTTAGGTTTCAATTATTGATCATTAAGAATGCTCAAATTAAATTGGTATTTATTTAAAAAAAAAAAAAATCTCAAGTACTATATGTCGTATAAATAAGAGATGTAGAGTTTCCCCTTTTATAATTGTTTTACTATTGTGTTTTTTGAATCCATTTTTCTCTAACTTTATGTTATACTATATTTTCTTTTATGCTATTACTCAAAAATAAGTTTTAAATGTCATATTGATCATAATTTTATAGTTTTTTTTTTAAAGGTCAAATAGAGTAATATGTTAAAGAAAAATGGAGTACAAGGGTATTCAAAATCCCGTACAAAAAGAGTAATCGAGTTATTGAAGATAAACATAACAAAATTACAATTTTGATCTCCTATCCACCAATTGGCAAGATTTAATGTGTCCACCACTTGTGTGGCATGCCACATCATTTATGGGCTTCATATTTTATTTTGTTTATTTTTGCCCTTCAACTCCACTATTTTCATCCATTTCTTTTCCACCCCTCTCAATTACAATAATTGTTTCATAACTTCACCAAATCATTATATCAAGATTTAAACCCTAGATATTACGTGAATAATCCTAAACACATGCAAGAGAAAAAAAAATATTATACGCTAATCAAAAATTTCTTAATGAAATTCTTCTCTACTGTGGACGAATTATAAACACATCTTTGAATAACAAATGGTATGACAAAAATTTTACTCTCACTTGATGTATCTATTCATTTGAAAAAAAAAAATGAATTAAAAATTTGTGAATGAAATTTTTTTCTACCGTGGAGGAATTATCAACATAAACACGTAGGTATGATAATTTTTTTTACTATCACTTAATTTATCTATTCATATGAAATTCATTTTTACCATGGAGGAATTATCAATCTAAACATGTATTTGAATAACAAATCAGGTATGACAATTTTTTTACTATCACTTCAATTATATATTAAATTTAGGATGTGCTAAAAAAAATTGAAGATATAAACCCCAGGTATTAGGTTAATAATTATATAACAAAATTGACAATTTAAGATATAAACCCTAGATAATACGTCAATAATTCTAACAACAGTACTGGTTATTAGTGTGAAATGAAATATGAATGAAACTCAAAATTGTATCATTGTATCACACACTATTATTGTGAACTAAAATAGAAATTGGAACTCGAATTGGATCACTATCATCACCTTCACTTATCCTTCTAGCAACTTCTTCTATCAATTTTTGCTATCCTTCTAACAACTTCTTCCATCAATTTTTGCTTGTCATGTATGTTATGAATGCCTGCTGATTGATTTATTTATGTTTCGTGTGATTTTAATAATTTATTGATTTTATGTTTCATAACCCTTAGGAATAGGAATGGAGAATTTTTCAATTATGGTTGTGAACTAAAATAAAAATTGAAACTCGAATTAGATCACTATCATTACCTCTGCTCGGTCCTTCTAGCACAGCTCTTATGAATAACAATGGAGAATTTTTAATTTCTTAATAAAGTTCAATCCTTCTAGCACAGCTCTTATGAATAAGAATGGAGAATTTTTAATTTTTCAATAAAGTTCAAATTTTATGCTAACGTATTTTATTAACTGCAAAACTCAGTAGTTAAGAATCATGAGTTTACACATATTGTCCGAGATTATCACTATGTTCGTGCTAAAGGATGTGGTAAAAGACTTAAATCATCAAAGGAGAAGACAATGTTGCAAAGTAGTAGGACTTGTAGTGTTTGTAACTGAAGTGGTCATGATAAACGGACGTGTCTAGATTTGCATTCTACGTATGATGACTATATTTGTATTCTTTATTTTTATATATTTATAAAATTTTAAAATAACATGAATGTTTAATTACTGATGACACATCTCAAACTAGATGAACCATATTATCCAGAATTTTTTGACGATGATATCTATGGCGATCAAGGATAAAAAAGTTCAATTAATGTATGGTGGATTGGATGAGCTAAGTTGGTGATGATAATGACCAAATCGAGTTTCAATTTCTATGCGAGTAAAATTTGTGATCAAAGTGATACAATTTGAGTTTTTATTCATATTTCAGTTCAAAACAATAATTTTATTTGTGATGACACTGATACAATTTGAGTTTCACCATAATAATTGGTGGTGATGACTATGATACAATTTAAGTTTCAATTTCTATTTCATTTCACAAAAATCTGTTATAATTCTAATTTATATATTCATAAATTCATGTTGATATAACTGAAGTGATAGTAAAAAAAAATTCATATTCAAATTTGTGTTTATGTTGATAATTACTCCACGGTAGAAAAGAATTTCATATGAATGAAAATTTTAATTTGTATCTTTTAATTCATATCATTATTATTATCATTAATTTTTTTTTTTTGCTCTTGTATGTGTTTAGAATTATTCACATAAGTTTTTTGCCACCTTACTATGTCCGAGCTAGGTTCACAAATTTGTTGAATTGATTATGCAAAAAAGAAGAGGTCTGTTGTAGGGGTAAGTTCAGCCAACCAAAGACATTCGACCAAATTCCAAGAGAGATAGGACAATACATGAAGATATGGTTAGAGGATTTTTGAGTAGTAGTGCAGAAAACACAGCAAAGTTGCTACGTACCAACGTAGTTCATGCCTTTTTAGCCAAGTTCTCTTCTTTTGAATTCTATTCTGAAGTGCCTTCCAAACGAATGAGGAGACTTTGCTCGAAATGAAGGATCTCCAAATGAGTTTGACGCATGGGTTAGGATGAAGTTCCTCAAAAAAGACATTGAAAAGGCTATCATACATCTACTTGGAAGAAAATAATTCTTCCTTAGGACCGGTTCCAAACAAGAGAGTACGAGACTTGAGAGTTCAATTTAGCCCTACAAAGAATATGTCATAGATCCAAAAAATCAGCAAGCTCAAAAACATTAAAAGATCTTTCCCATCTAAAAGACCATTCCCATTAAGATCCAACGAAAGACCCCATAATCCCCACTCTGGAATCTTTTTGAAGAGAAATGTTGATTAAAAGAGCACAATAATTATCTTTTAATCTAACCCGATCATCCAACCAATGATCTAACCAAAAAGTGTATTGTAAACAATTAATCAAATTGATCATTAGATTTTTAGTAAGATTGAAATAGTAAGGTATTAATAGTAATATTCCTTCCATTTCAAAATAAGTGTTGTTCTTCTGTTAAAATTTTGTTTCAAATTAAGTGTCGTTTGTACTTTTATGTAATTTTATTCCCAAACTATCCTTACTCATTAGCTAAAATTTGTGGATTTTTTTAATGAGATTAATTTGATTCTCTTTCTAATTTTGAATCATAAATTCCTTTGATTAGTTCAGGATAAATTTGTCTAAATTTTATGTTCCTTACTTTACGACAAAACTCAATAACAATTTTTATTTTGAAATGAAGAGAGTAATTATTATTAGGATCAATTCAAAATGCACTGCAAGACGGATGTCTGGAGATGTATCTTTTTTTTAATAGATATAAAAATAAAAATAAAAAGAATAATTATATAGGTGGGACTAAAGGCACCCCAATGTGTTCTAAACACACCTCAATTCCTACATTTTTCAATTAAATTTTTTTTTAAAATAAATAATATCAATTTTATCCTTTAGGTTTGCTCTACTGGTCTCGTTCTGTCATAATAACCGAACGTACTACTATGTGTTCGGCCAAGATGGTGGAACATGCTTCTATATGTTCGGCCGACCAGGGCCGAACGGAACTGCTCGGATTTAATTATTTTTTTTACATTTTTTCATACAATTTTCACATGATTTTCATACATTTAACAATCCGTGAAATATTCATCATTATGTTAGGATTACATTCCTTAAAACATTTAACATTAAAATGTAAGGAAATGAAAAAACAGAGAAATAGAGGAAGAAGAGAGAGATTAGGATTTCATATTTAGCTTGAAGGGCATTTTTCAGAATTTTTAATTTTTTTTTATTAAAATATTTTTAATTGGGTGTGCTTGGAAAAGGGTGGGTGCCTTCAATCCCACCCTAATTGCATTCATTTGAGACAAATATATAATTAATGTGTTGGAATATCAAATATGTCAACTGCTGGGTGGTGAAGATAAGCATTAATTAGTTTAATAGCCAATATACAGTTGGAGACAGCTGCCTCTTGTTGCAATTTGCACATTAAAATAAGAATCAATACTTAGAAGACAACTATAGTTGACTTATCATGGATTGGAAGCCCCATTGTTAGTGATCATTTCATTTCAGTACCAAACTAGAGAGATTAGATCGATGGCTGCTTATTCTGCTTGTACATCGACATTTTACCATGAAATTTGGAGATCCATTATATTTTCCTGTACAGATATGGGATATGAAAATTAGATTGAAGCATCTTCATGTCATCGGCAATGACCTATCTGATGCTGGTGACACTTTATTGCCAAACCTCTCAACACTTTCTGATGTGAGTTTTAACAGTTGTGCCAATGGTGTTTTTAGAAGGATCCCTAATCTAAAGAAGCTAGGAATTCAGATTATTTTAATGCCTGGTGCAATAAAGCCATTGGGTTGCTTTGATCATATTTCTCATCTTACTGAATTAGAATCACTTAAATGTGTTATTGTAAATCCTACATACAATATTGAGGTTGTTGCACCACTTATTCAATTTTCAACGTTACCATTTAATTTGAAAAAGTTGTATTTGAGTGGGTTGGGCTATCCTTGGGAAAAAATGAGAACGATTTCTTGCCAAATCTTTAAGTGCTCAAATTGCGAAACAATGCCTTCAAAGGACCAAAGTGGGTAGTAGAAGACGATGAATTCCCAAAGCTTTACTTTCTTTTAATGGAAGACATTGATCTAGTTCTATTAAATGGGAGAAATGAGAGCTTCAAATGTCTAAAGAAAGTAAGCATAAAGCATTGCTATAAATTGAGAGTGCTTTGTTTGAGAAGTAAATATAAACTTGTCACGAATATTGAAATAGTTGATAGCAATCCTGTGGCTGAGAGGGAAATACAAAAGAGTTTACAAGTTACAGATGAACTCCCGAAGCACATTGTGGTCCATTCTGCATGGAAGTTATAAGAGACAAGTTGGATCATGAGGTTAGTAATTTAGTTTTCTATACGATATACTTGTTGAATGATAAGTATTTTGCTCCTCATGTCTAGCAGTATGACTCAAAAAAAACCTCAAGGATGGCTTTTTTGTTGGAAAAATCTGTTCAAAAACAGAAAATTTGCCAATGTTTGGGGCAATTGTTGACGTGGGTCCTGGATCCCGATTTGAAAATGGAAAGTTGGATCGTGTTCTCCTCCGAGAGAGATTCGACATGACTCATAAATCGCCCAAAATGGTTGAGGGGTGAATGAGAAATTGTGTCTCAAAGTTGCATGTTTGAATCATTTGTAAAGGATGTTATCCTACATCGGAAAATTCAAGTTATTTTCTCTACTATATATTGGTTTTCCCTTTGGTGGATGTTAAGAAAGCTTGGCGAGTAGGCTCTCTCTCGCGCGCAGGGGGGTGCAAATCACGATCCGATTTGAGCTCACGGACCATGGACTTGTGTGCACCCCCGACCAACATACATGAATGTCGGTCCGGTAAGCGGCAAGCTCGAACTCATTCCTTTTGCCATTTTTTCGTCCCGTTGCATGTGACTTTTGGCCTTCCATCTCCCAAAATGGCTGGCCCATGTCCAAGCCATCATGACAACCGTTTTGAAACGGTTTTACAGTGCCTATATAATGGGGCTCCCACCTCTGGATCAATCATCAGAAATCTCATCTTCCATTCGATCTTTTTTGCTCTCATTTCCTTCTCTACGTCGTGATACCAATCGGGCTGAATCCAGTTCGTCCTTTAGCAAGAGTTAGTGCTTAACTCTGTGCTACATTGCCGTTGTATCCTGGGAAACAGATGCCGACAAAACCTCAAGCACCTCGGGAGGTGGCGAATCTGTTTTAAGGAAACTCTGCAAGCACAGTCCTCGGCCTTCTTGGTTTTCTAATTTCTAGCCATTTTCGTACTGCAATCTTAAAACAAATTCTTTTTTGCTTTCGAAAATGGCATCCAATAACACTATTACCCCTGCTGGAACTACTTCTGCTGGCCCAAACGGACCTGGTGGACCTATTGGACCTCCTCCTCTAGTCAGCATCCCGATTAACCATTTGGACAAACCTGAAAAGTTTAATGGACTTAACTTTAAATGTTGGCAACAAAAAATGCTTTTTTATCTGACTACTCTGAATCTTGCTAGGTTTCTCACTGAAGATGCTCCTGTTCTCGGTGAAAACCTTGATGCTCAGGTTGTGAATGCTCTTGATGCATGGAATCACTCCGACTTCTTGTGTCGGAACTATGTGATGAATGGCTTGGCCGATTGACTGTATAATGTGTACAGTTCTATGAAAATGGCAAAGCTACTGTGGGAATCCTTGGACAAGAAGTATAAGTCGGAGGATGCTGGAGCCAAGAAATTCATCGTTGGCAGGTTCCTCGACTACAAGATGGTTGATTCTAAAACAGTCATAAGTCAGGTCCAAGAGCTCCAAGTCATCCTGCATGAGATTCACTCCGAAGGTATGCAGTTGAGCGAAACTTTTCAAGTGACTGCTATTATTGAGAAACTGTCGTCAGGGTGGAAAGACTTTAAGAACTACTTGAAGCATAAATGCAAGGAAATCAATATTGAAGAGCTGATCATTCATCTTCGAATTGAAGAGGACAATCGTGGCTCTGAAAAAAAGCTTTTCAGTCCTGATGTGGCTAAGGCGAATTTGGTTGAGCATGATCAAGGCTCAAGGAAGTTTAATAACAACAACAACAAGGAATCCGGTCCACCTAACAAAGGTGTTTTGGGATCGAAGAAGGAATTTTCAAATGAAGGTTCACTAGAAATTGTTTTAATTGTGACGAGCCAGGTCACAAGGCTGCTGAGTGTAGGAATCCGAAAAAGAAGCAAGAGGCTAACATGGTTTATAATATCACTAAAGATGTTGATGATATGCACCTCGCTACAGTCATTTCTGAAGTTAACTTGGTGAACTCGAATCCGCTTGAGTGGTGGATTGATACCGGGGCTACTCATCATGTATGCTCAAGCAAGGAGTTGTTCAACACTCTTGAAGAGTTTGGGACCGAAGAAAAGCTCTATATGGGTAATTCTGCTACTTCTGATGTGAAAGGTCAAGGCAATGTGGTTTTGAAGATGACTTCTGGGAAGGAACTGACCCTTAACAACATGTTGTTCGTGCCAGAGATTCGCAAGAATTTGGTTTCTGGCTCACTACTGATCAAGCATGGCTTTCGTATTGTTTTTAAGTCTGATAAGGTTACTTTAACCAAGAATTGGATGTTTGTAGGAAAAGGTTATGTGGTTGATGGGCTTTTTAAGCTCAATGTAATGGTTGTGAAAAAGATGAATAATAAAGCTACTACCTCTTCTGTTTATATGTTTGAGTCTTCCTTTATTTAGCACGGTAGACTAGAACATGTTAATTTTGATAGCCTGCGCAGGTTAATAAACATGAAAAGCATACCTACATTCCATATGGACTCTAAACATAATTGCGAAACTTGTGTTGAAGCGAAATTAACAAGATCATCCTTCCAAACTATTGAAAGAAATAGTGAACCACTAAGTCTAATTCATTCAGACGTATGTGATTTAAAATCAGTGTAAACGCGTGGTGGAAACAAGTACTTTATCACTTTTGTAGACGATTGCACCAAGTATTGTTTTATCTATCTTCTAAAAGACAAAGATAGGGCTATAGAAAAGTTCATTCTCTACAAAAATGAGATGGAAAACCAACTTAATAGGAAAATTAAGGTGCTAAGAAGTGATAGAAGAGGTGAATATGAATCACCTTTTACCGATTTCTGTGCCCAGCATGGAATTAGGCATGAAACCACGACACCTTATTCACCTCAACAAAATGGCATTACAGAATGTAAGAATCGTACTCTAAAAGAGATGATGAACGCAATGTTTTTGAGTTCGGGTTTGCCTCCAAAAATATGGGGGGAAGTTGTGTTATCAGCTAACTACCTTTTAAATAAGGTTCCCCGGAAAAAGTTAGACAAAAGCCCATACGAGCTTTGGCATGGACGGACACCTTCTTATAAATACTTGAAAGTGTGGGGGTGTCTAGCAAAGGTTGTTGTACCTCTTCCCAAACAAGTGAAGATTGACCCTAAGACTGTTGATTGCGTATTTATTGGATATGCTCATAACAATAGTGCATATCGGTTTCTTGTGCATGAATCCCTAATTGCTACATACATAAGAACACGATAATTGAGTCTCGGAATGCTTCATTCTTTGAACAAATATTTCCACATAAATCCAAAATGGATACTGCATCCGTTAGTAGGGTTGTGGAAACTATAGATAAAAGTCAAACTGAAGTTGTGACTGAAGATGTAGAGGTTGAGCTAAGACATAGTAAAAGGGCAAGAATTGAAAAATCTTTTCGAGATGATTTCCTAACCTACATGCTTGAAAACGAACCTCAAAGTTATTCAGAGGCTGTAAGCTCTTCTGAAGGACCTCTTTGGAAAGAGGCAATCCAAAGTGAAATTGATTCAATCCTGCAAAATCACACTTGGGAATTAGTGGATCTTCCTCCAAGAAGTAAACCATTAGAATACAAGTGGATCTTCAAAAGGAAAATGAAGGCAGATGGAACTATTGATAAATACAAGGCGAGACTTGTGCTAAAAGGCTTTAGACAAAAAGAAGGCCTTGATTACTTTGATACTTATTCTCCTGTAACGAGAATAACCTCCATTATAATGGTTTTAGCTATCGCAGCTTTAAGAAATCTTGAAGTGCATCAAATGGATGTCAAAACTGTCTTTTTTAAATAGAGACCTAGAAGAGGAGATTTACATAGAACAACCTGAAGGTTTCCTAGCTCCTGGACATGAGAACAAGGTGTGAATTGGTAAAATCCTTGTATGGCTTGAAACAAGCACCAAAACAATGACATGAAAAGTCTGATAATGCTATGTTGTGTAGTGGATTCAAAATCAATGAATGCGATAAATATGTTTATATAAAGAACACTGAAAATGGCTACGTCATTCTATGTCTTTACGTAGATGACATGCTCATTGTTGGGAGCATGATAAGTGAGAAATAGGTGCATTTTATCGAGGGCATATTTGTGATTTTATAATTTTTTAGATGATTGAATGCACCGTTTTTATACCTATTTATGTTTTCGATCTTCAATTACTTCATATATTATTTTCTTGATTATTTTAGGAGTTTTGAAGTATTTTGGAGTCGAGAAAGTTGATCAAGGGACGAAGAGAAGTCGATTGGGCCCTATTCAATTCCTAAAGTCCAAGAGAAGGCTCAATATCATTCATCTGGGTTTTTAACAAATTAAAGAAGAAGGAAGAAAAGAAGTGGAGGCCCAGAATGTTTCACGCTATCAATCAAGGAAGCAGCCATATATATATATATTGGACCTTTTCTACAGCCACTGTTTAGGTAGTATTCTAGAGAGAGAAGATTAGCCTAGGGATTGGAGAGAGAAAGCTTGTTTAGAGAGAGAAACATATTTTTAATTTCCTAGATTAAATTAGATGGAGTTTTCAATTACTCTTGTGGATTCAATTCTGAAGATGCTCGGCTAATTCATCAATTTCGGTTACAGGGATGTTTGAACCCATATTTCTTTTATGTTTTAATTAATCTCGTTTTCCCTTCTCGATGTTTGATTAGAATTGATTATGTTATCTGTGCAGAGTGTTTATAATTATTGATGCTTGATTTAGCCTAATCACCTAGGTTAAGTGTTTGATAATTAATTGCTAGAATCTTAAATCATGAATCCTAATTGTTGTGGTTTAATTTTTATAAGTGGTAAACTAGAGGTCGTGCATCTCTAGGGTAACATAATCCTAGATTATCGAATCAAGCTTGTGTATTCGGAGTCTAGTTCATCCTATAGTCTTGGTGATTAATGCATTCGATGAATTAAATCTAGAGAGCTTGTTCTAGGTTATTCAATTGAATAGGGTTAATTAGAGATCTTATCCTAATTTAACTAATCTTAAGAGACGATTCGGTTTAACAGAGCTTGTTGTTAGACTAGGGGTGATAATTCCATGATAATTTGAGAGAGAGGGGAGTTACATTGATTAAAACATAATCGAAATTGGGGGATAACTGAACTGTTAACTGGAATATTTGCATTTATTGATTTCTGTTTAATTCGATCTCTAGTTTAGTTAATTAATTTAGTAACAATTAATTAATCCAAAACCCCCCCATAATCTGATATTTGTTTGAATTGAATATAGGTGACATAGTTAATCATCACTCCTCGTGGGTTCGACTCTGATTTGCCCTAGCTACTAGTTGGTTAAGATAGGGAAGATTTTATTTAATTTTATCACGTTGCGACATGCGGTCAAATTTTGGCGCCATTGCCGGGGAGTGGTTTGAATTCATTGTGTCATCTTGTTTCTTTTCTTGTTTTATTTATATATAATTAAAAAAAAATTAAAATTCGAAGAAAAAAAAAATCTGTTCAGTCGGCACATTTTCTGCTCTGCTCTTGCTCTGTTTTGTTTGCCACGTTGTTCTGCTCGTCTGCTAACCTGTTATGTTTCACTTTGCGTTTTGCACTGGCGGTCCCAGTGTGACTTGAGTTTTCCAGTGTCATATTCTGCAGATTTTTTTGGCGGAAAATTCTGGATTCTTCTTGCTGAGGTTTGAATTTTTTGGCTTGAATTTCACAGTTTCAGGTGGTGGATGCGTACTCGATCTCAAGGTAGCAAGGATTTGGAATTTTATCCTGAGATAACCCGAAGAGATTGAATCTTGAGGAGGCAAGCCAAGTGAGTTTTGGAGTTTGCATTACCTTCATCCCAATCCGATTCTAGCAAATCTGAAAACGAGGAAGAAATGGATGCGGAACGAACATTGAGGGAGCTAGCAAACCCTGCACTTACTCGCAACCACTTTGCATCACTTTTCCCGATTTTAATGAAGATACTAACTTTGAGTTAAGATCCGGATTAATCCACTTACTTCCATCTTTTTATGGACGTGCAGATGAAGATCCCCACAAACATCTAAAGGAGTTCTACACTGTTTGTTCAAGCTTAAAGCTTAAGGATGTTACAGAGGAACAGATTAAACTCAGGGCATTTCCATTTTCTCTGAAAGATGCTGCAAAAGATTGGTTGTACTATCTTTCCTCAGGTTCCATCACAAAATGGAGTCAGATGGAGAATCTCTTCTTGGCCAGGTACTTCCCTACATCTCGAGCAGCCAACGTTCGAAGGGAATTTCTTGGAATTCGACAACAGCGTGGGAAGACATTGCATGAGTATTGGGAGCGTTTCACGAAATTGGAAGCGAGTTGTCCACAACCCCAACTCTCTGATCAACTTATGATTCAATACTTCTATGAAGGACTATCTTCGATGGACCGACACCACATCGATGCGGCTAGTGGAGGGTCATTGTTGGACAAAACACCAACAGCAGCGAGACTCCTCATCACGAGCATGGCTGCTTCTTTGCAACAATTTGACACCCGTGATTCTTCACTGCGATCCGTAAAGGAGGTAAATAATTCTACCATTGAGGATAGACTGACTAAATTAACTTCTTTTGTTCGTCAAGCTATTGCAGGTACTCCCCAGGTGAAGCCGTGTCGAATTTGCAATACCACTGACCACACCACAGATTCATGCTGAATTCTGCTTGATGAAATCGAGGCTCACGCTAATGCTGTGGGAAGTGGAAACTACCAAGGAGGAAATTCAAACTATCAAGGAAGGAGATATGATCCCTACTCCAACTCATATAATCCAGGATGGAGGGATCATCCAAATTTGAGATGGGGAAATCAACAAGGAGTTTCGAATGGAGAGAATAATCGGCCCCCTCAAATCTTGAAAAATCTAAATCATCGAGAGCAAGCATCCGGACACAGTTCCAATTCATCACTAGAGGATATGATGAAGATGTTGGCTTCCAACACAATACAACTCCAAAAGGACACTGCTCAATTCCAAAGGGATACCCAGTCAAGTATCAAAAATCTTGAGACATAAGTGAGCCAACTGGCGATGGCTATGAAGGAGATTGAGGATAGTATTTTTTAACAGTATTTTTTATACCAAATATGTTCATGAAAATAAGATATGTGTTAGATCTTGACTTTTTTCTAAATATTATACTACTTCCATGGCACTGATACCATTTTAGACCCAGGTATAAAATGGTATCAGAGCAATGGAAGTATTATAATATTTAGAAAAAAGTCAAGATCTAACACATATCTTATTTTCATGAACATATTTGGTATAAAAAATACTGTTAAAAACATTATGATTGAAGATTATGATATTCCTGGAAATCTTGATCTCCTTAATAAATGGACTATTCCTAAAATAGAACCAAAATTGGTTTATAAATTGGGAACTTTTGAAAAAATGGGATTTAGACAAATTGTTAAAACAACTGAATCCTCTATTCATCTCCATGATGAAGAGATGGTTATACGATTACTTAAAAAAAGTGATCTTATTCCTTTTAAATTTCATAAATTCCTTCATATAGGATGTGTTCAAATTGCCTTCAGACCTTTAACTCTTGAAGGATTACCAGAAAGTTTTCTTGCTACTCTTAGAGATGGAAGAAATCTTAATTGGAAACAATCCCTTATGGGAATTATTCAATCCAGTCTGGCTCATGGTGCAGTCTATTTCGATGTTTATCCAAATCTTTCTCTATCTCTCTCTGATATAAACATTCTTGATGCTTTAACTCTGAATGTTAAAACACATGGTTATAACTATATTACAGGAACAGAAGTTATATGTATCTGTTATAGAATTTATTATAAACCTCTTTTTACTCTTAATCCTATGTGTAAAAGAGTTGATAAAAATTCTAATGAAACCATTCTTATTGAAACAAATTTCAATAAATCCAAAATTACAACTAGGAGAGCTATTAAATGGGAAGAAATTGTTTTTCCTGAAAATTGGATTGTAGAACATGCTCTTCCAAGAAATCCTATAATAAATGATAGATTTCAAAACATTATTCAAACTAATGAAGGATCTGTTCATATACAGTTCGAAAATCAACAAAAGAAAAATTTATCTTCTTTATATAGATCTAATTCTAGTCATTCTTTTATTTCTCCTATTGATTATAATTTGGATATTCCACAAACTTCTAGAGCTTCTACTTCTTATTATAAAGAAGATATTAGATCCCAATCCTCTAGAAAAGATGAAGAAAAAGAACGTTTTGATAACATCATAATAAATAAAAATAATATTGTTCATAATATAAAAGAAACTGATACATTATCAGAAATGAATTTTACAATTTAATTTATGGATTTAAACCAAAAAATTGATTTTTCCAAAAGCTCTAGTGCTAGAGCACATATAAATAAAGAATTTTATGATTCCAAATGGGATGCTTTCAGAAATTGGTATTTCAAAAATTTCTCTAAACAAGAATTTGATTTTTTTGTACAAAGCTTTTATGAGTTTTGTGAAAAACATAATAAAATTATATATTTTGTTCCCTGATTCTTTAATACTTTTGTTAAAGAATATATCTCTATTATTGAAAGAGATTATAAACTTTCTTCAGGACAAATACAAAAATCTGTTTTTCCTCCTCAATCTGCTTTTCAAATTGAAAAAAATGATAAACAAATTAATTTCACTGCCTTTTCAAAAAATATTTGAAAACGATACTCTTCAAATTACAGTTAAACATATAAACCAACTTTTGGAAAAACAAAATTATACGAATCTTTATTTAACTATTCTTGGTGAAGAGATTATATCTCTTAAAGATAGAATTGAGAAAATTATTTCTCATATTAATCAGATAAAACCTGATGTTCATATGCAACTGGAAAAAGAAACATATATTGTTTCTATTGCTTCTTCTTCTATTCAACCTCCTCCTGATATAAAGAATTTTAAACTTAAATCTTCTGCCTCTCAATTAGAAGCTTTTATAGAAAATTTTTTTAAAGCTTTTAATATTTCTGCTCTTAATAAAGAAGATGATACAGGAGAAAAAATGAATAAAATGAGATGGGCTGATAGACCTACTCTCAATAAATATTATTATAATAGGCCAACTCCTATGGATGTTCTTAATGAAGAACAAGAGTATACTATTTCAAATAGCTATAATGGGAAAAGTATTTACGAATGGAATCTTAATGGTAATACTGACACACATATTTATACTCTTGCACATAGAATTCTTATGTATAGTACTATATGCAAAAATACTGGTAATACTGATAAAGACATTGCTAAAATGGTATCATATCTTAGTACTATATTAGTACTATATTAATAACTTATATTATATATATAATAGATATCGAATAGATTTTAAAAAAAGTTGATTTTTATATATGTTCCCCTTATCACTAACCTATGTATACAAACTTCCAACCTTCGCTTTTATTGTCTAACCTATAAAATTATTTTCCTTATTATAAAAAAAATTATATCAAAATTTGTTTAATCTATGCAATTATTATATTTTTAGATATAATAAAAAAAACTCCCAAAATAATATATAATTATTATATGATGAAAAAAAAATGATTTTAGGATGTGTATGTAGATGAGAGAGAAATAAATAATTTATTAAAAGGTTGTGTTGGGTTGGGTTGTTGATAAAAGTATAAAAAAATTAGAATTGAATTGGGTTGTAGGTTGTATATGTGGATGAGAGAGAAATGAATATTTTATTAAAATATTGGGTTGGTTGGATTGTTGATAAAAATAGTCTAAGTTTGAAGATGAGCCAAATGTAATAATCATTTCTTTTAATTTAATTCTGCTGCGTTTACTGGTAGTTAAAGCGAACACAACGTTTTACGATCACTGTTCATATTTGGACATAACAACCATGGATAAGAAAAACAGAATCTTAAATGCAATAATGTGGTAATAATATATAACAAACTGATTTCTCTCCCAAAGTCACTATTCTGTCAAAATGTCAATGGAAATAAATGTTTTTTTTTTTTTTCAAGAATAGGATGCACTCTTAATGATGTTTAGCGGACTCTACAACTCATGTTTCTGTGAATTAACTGTATAATGAGATTAGTTCACTAGCCAAGATCATAATAAAACTGAAGGAAAATGAAAAGCTTCAATGAAAGTGAAATGAGTGCTTTGATGTATAAAAACCAAATGAGAATTCTTTTTTTATTGTGTTGTCTTTGGATACATACATAGGAGTTTTTAGAGTGTTAATGGACAAAAATCTAGACACTAACTTAATGAGACTTCTAGACATCAAAACAACATTACATAATTGATAAGAGTCTAGAGACTTATTAGACCAAGTGTAGCTTCTGCATTAATTGAGAGTTAGGTGCTCAAAAAATAAGCTTTAATTTCCAACAGTTTCAGAATCAGTTGAAAGCTAGATCGCTGCAACTTTGTTTGATGTTACAAACGCTGAAAAAAGGTGATTTTACAATTGATGAATACTTCTTGAAGATCAAAGATATTGTTGATGATATAATATTAATATTACTGGTGGTCTTGGATATGAATTTGAATTAGTGGTTGTGAATTTAACTGTTGGCAATGCATCCTTGAATCTTTCTACAGTTCAAATATGTTTTACAAACTCATGAATTGTGTATGGCTAAGAATACTGGTGTTCATTCTAGTAATCTAACTGCTAATATTGCATATCAAAGACATTATTCTGGTGTGCACGGAGGAGGTAGGTTCACCTGAGGTCGTATTTTCAAAAATCACATGAACAAACCTTAGTGTCAAGTATATGGAAGAACAAGCCATATTGCTTTGAAGTGCTATAAAAGGTTTGATGTTCATTTTACTGACAGTGTTAATTCAGGGAGGTTTTCTACATCTAGTGATCGTGGATCTCCTCAAGCAATGTTTAGCTCATCTGATAACTCTTCTTTGAGTGATTCTCACTGGTATTTTGATAGTGGTGCCACTAATCATGTCACAACTGATTTGGAGAATTTGTCTGTGAAAGCTGATTATATGGGCAGAGAAGCTAGTTGTAGGTAATGGTTCTACCCTTCCAATATCTCACATTGGCCTTAAATCTCTTCCCTCCACCGATCACACCACATCTCTTCATCTCAAACGCATTCTCCTTATACAAAATATGATCACCAAAAATTTGCTTAGTATTTCACAATTTACAAGAGATTTTGAAATGTGAGGTATTATTCGTATAATTGAACGGTATTACTCATATCTATTACATACAGTGACGGATCTAGGATTTCGACCTAGGGGGCCCAAGTTAATTAATAAAAAGATACAATAATATTAGAGAAAAAACATATATTCATCGCAATCTCAATAAAATCAATGTATTACAACATTTCTCTTCTATTTTTCATATTCTGAAATCGTTGCATAATAGTTTCATTACTAACATTTCTAAATACATCCTTTTCAATGTATGCAACTAAACAATCATTCAACAGTGTATCACTCATTCGATTGCGAAGAGAACTCTTAATGATCTTCATTGCCGAAAAAGATCTCTCTACTGTGGCAGTGACGACCGGTAATATCAACGAGAGCTTAATCAACAGATAAACTAATGGAAAAACAATGTGCTTCCTTGTAGAGACCATCTTCTGAGCAAGTCCGTCTATTCCATTTACTTCAGAGAAGCTTTTATCCAAGTGCACATCAAAAACAAAGTTCTCAAGTTGACTCTCAAGTTCATATAAAGCAATTGCAGAAAATTCAGATGGATAATATTTTGCAAGACGAAGCAGTTTGCTTTTGTCAAATGCAGCAAATGAGTCTCTAGGATCAAAACATATCATACATAGAAGCAATTCGGTGTTCACTTCATCAAAACGATGATTTAGCTCTTGAGCTTGCATGTCAATCACAGAATAAAATAATTCAACTCTGTAATTGGTGAAGATTAGTGAACCTTTCAATTCTACGCCTTGATCTTTTCCGAGGTGCATATATATCTTCCATGTTTAATAAAACTATCTCATTTTTGCTACAAAATTCTGAAACTTCAGTCAATAAAGCCTCCCAACCATCTTCTCTCAATGCTTGCAAACGAGCTTTGGATACTTTAACAAGATTCATTGCATTAACAATATCTTGATCCTTTCTTTGGAGAACTTGTGATAGTTCATGTGTGATTCCCAAAAATTTTCTCATGAGATGTAAATCAAATATAAACTCAAATTGAGTCACGATATCTAGCAAATCAATTGCATCGGCCCTTTGTGAATCATCATTGTCATTCTCTCCAACATACTCAAGAACATCAATAATAGATGAAAATAAATGCATCAAGTTAATGAGAGTACCATAATGAGAACTCCAACAAGTATCTCCCGGCCGCTTTAATGTCATTTCTTGATTCAATCCTTTCCTGGTCTTGACTTCATCATTTGCAATGCCTTCAATGATCTTTTCCATTTGCTTTTCTCAAAGCATATTGTTGGTCTCAAACGTCCCAAGTGGTCAGAGGTTCAGAGGGGGGTGAATGAACCTCTATCGATTTTTCAATTTTAAAACAATCTTAGATGCAGGTTCCTGATTCTTAGGAGAAGCAGCAACCTGACTTGATCAGAAACCTGGCAGTATGCTGATTCAGGTTTCTGATCAGCTTTTTTAGTACGCAGCGGATAAAACACGATAGGGTTCTCTTTGGAAAAACAGCTTTCTTTTACAAGTATGCTCTTTTATAAACTTCTTTTATGCAGTATGCTTATGATATGTGATCAGTAAGATATAGCAAGATAAGCACAATGCAGTAAGTAAATGAAATCAATAAAGACTTATGGTTTATAGTGGTTCGAAGGTGGTGTAAGTCTTCTACGTCCACTCTACTCCTTCCAAAGGAGGAACTTCGTTAGGTCAGTTCGAATTACAAACTTCGCTTTACAAACCTCTCCTAACAAGCTACGCCTACTAGAATCCCAGACTCTAGTCGAAGGCCACAACCCACACAGGGTACAATCCCACAAAGGGTAAGTAGTCTATTTCTAGACTACCAAACTTAGCAAGGATACTATCCTCTCAACTAAGTACACCTAAAACAACCTAGCGCACACATCACAAATGGTTAAAAGATAAAAGGTTCTTCTTCAACTATGGTGATGAAGCCAGTCTTGAACTTGATAGCTTGAGAGTTTGAATGGTCGACTGTTTCTCGAAGGTTGAGTGACTGAGCTTGGTATAGACTTGTGTATGAAAGACTTGAGAGATTTTACAATGTGTGTTTCAAAGCTTCAGTAGTCTTCACGGTCACTTCATCCTTCTATTTATAGATCTTTAGAAAATGTACGTTGAAGGAGACATTGTCCTTGTTTCAATTCAAATTTGATCTTCAATATCTTTGCAATTAATGTGACTGAACAGCTGAGAGGAGAAGTCTTGTCCTAGTCTGATCTGCATTAATGGCGCCACTCCTTGGCCATAGTTCTTCTCTCTCTTGTCCAGGTGGCATCCTCTAATTGGGTTTGCACTAACTTCAGCCAAACGGATCTTT
Source organism: Scutellaria minor (assembly GCA_954870855.1). NCBI lineage: Eukaryota > Viridiplantae > Streptophyta > Magnoliopsida > Lamiales > Lamiaceae > Scutellaria > Scutellaria minor. Next base: position 12,909,294 of record OX940729.1, read on the forward strand.
GTCAGCAACCTTCCTCGTACTCCATTCAATGCATATTCCTTGTTCTTTGATAATTGAGTGAAGGTTGTCAGCTTGCTATTTTGATCTTTAGAGCACGTATTTCTTGGATGTCAGCTTTCTGATGTAGAACAACTTGTTGTTCCTGAGCAGCTTTCTTGTCAGTTTCTTGTTCAGTCTTCTTGTAGCTTTCTGATCTTCCATCTTCTTTAAACACTTATTGTTTCTTGAAAGTTTGTTTCAAGCATTTATCTTTATTTTTCTCAGAGACCTGTTATGATATATTCGAAGATGTGTTTGCAGGTCTATGTTCCACTTATACATTGTGGAAAATGGGTATTCTATTTTTCTATCTAATTAGTTACATTGTCTCATCAAAACCTAGACAGAAATCTCCCAACACATATCCATGAACTTGCAAGAACCTCTAACAACATTACATACATGTATCACAGTATTGAAAAAAGAACCAATACTTGTATGTTTTTTAGCAACAACAAGTGTTAGTTGGAGTGGATGAGCAAAACAATGAATATAATAAGTAGCAGAATTATTCTTGAGGAGTAAACTTTTTTAGACCATGAATTTCACCTCTCATATTGCTAGCTCCATCATAACCCTGACCCCTCAAACTAGAAATACTCAAGCCATAAGTGGAGAACAATGATTCGATACTTTTCTCAAGTGAAGCGCCAGTTGTGTCATTAACATGCATAAGACTAAGAAAACGTTCAATAATACATCCATTCTTATTCACATAATGGATAACCACTCCCATTTGCTCTTTGATGGATACATCTCGACACTCATCAACTAAAATGGAGAAAAAATCATTTTCAAGATCTTTAATGATGGCATTAATAGTCTTAATTGCAGTTGCACTTATAATATCTTTTTGAATTGACGGAGATGTAAGCTTGAGATTTTCAGGAGCATTACGCAACACAACATTGTTGATTTCTTCATTACATGAAACAATAACTTTCAAAAGCTCAATAAAATTTCCTTGATTCAATGATTCTTCGAACTCATCATTTCCTCGAAAAGCCAATCCTTGCATAATAAGATAACGCAAGCAAACAATTGATGCATTCAACATACAACGATATTCAATCTTTGACTGCTCTGATATCTTAGAAAAAGATACTTCAATATGTTGACCTTGATTCATCAAATCTTGACAAGCTAATCTACATTTATTATGATCATATTATGATCTCCAACATGATCTCTCAATCTTTCTTTCTTAGGCCAAATATTAAACCCCTCAGACACAAAAGCATCATGTCCTCTTTCACTACGTCCCGTGGAGAAAAGATAACAATATAAACAAAATGTCGCATCTTTTGTTATGCTATACTCCAACCAATCATTAAATTCATCAAACCAAGATGCAACAAATTTACGTTTTTGTTTTCCATCTATCTTTTGAGGAAAATCATGTTCACGTGGTTGACATGGACCTTTTAGTAAGTAAGCTCTACGAACCTGTTCAATTAAATTAGGTGGATAGCTCACTATGATGGGTCGTAGTCCTGGATCACTCGGAAGATTTTCCATATCAACTTCATTATTCTTATCTTGACTCGATAATAGTTGAGGTTGAACAAGTGGTGCATTGACAGAAGATGATGTCTTCATGGTAGGTTGCATTTTTCCGAAGTATCTTTCTATTATCTATAAAAATAAGACAAATATTAGTCGACCATAACCGAAAACCATCATGTTATTATCGATTATAATCTCATTGACATCAAACATCCTTTGCAATTGACAATATTCAACTCCCCAAAACCATCATGTTATTATCGATTATAATCTCATTGACATCAAACATCCTTTGCAATTGACAATATTCAACTCCCCAAAATCATCATGTTATTATCAATTATAATCTTATTTCTATTTATGGAGCATATCGGTTGAACATAAGATAAATAAATTTGAAGTTGAATAATAAATTTCAACACTACTACATCACATATATAACTTAAGGCATAATAAATCAACAATAATAATGAAAACAAAAAGAAAGCAAACAAATAATATAAAGAGAACACTTTACCTTGAAATCTATGGAAAAACAATTGAGAGAAATTAAAATTAGGGTTTGTGTGTGTGAGAGAAAGAGGGGAAATTAGGGAGGAAGATGAAGAAAAAACCTTAAAATTTGGCCACTGTGAAGTTGAGGACACGTTGTTGCCTCTTTACTATTTTTTATTATTTTTTTAATAAAAATGTAAAAAGACCAAAATACCCTTACTTTTTTTCAAAAATTTCAGGAGGGCAATGTCCCCCTTGGCTCCTGGCTACCTCCGTCTCTGATTACATATATAAAAGTGTAGATATTTCTTACATAATATGAATTGTCGAATATATCTTTATCAAAGATTATTATTTAAGGTTAGAAATTTTATATTTAAATAATTTTATATTGAAATCCTAATTCAAAATCCAACATAATCATATTACAATTAGAATTCTATTATAAAAGTGTGTATTATTTATTTAGTTTGAATTGATCTTCATGTAGAGCCCATGTGATCTAAAACTAGTACTTAAAAATGTATCATTGTACTGTAGAATTTAAACTTAAAATTTTAACGTTCAAATTCATGATTTTCATCTTCTTCCTTAAAATTTCTGCAAATAATGACATATTATTACAGTAGTTGATTTTCAATATTTTGAAAATCAATATAATGGAATCGTGATTAGAAATCAATCATCTAAATCAACGAAAATGAAAAAATAAAAAAATAAGGAGACAAAATCACAAACAAACTACAAATATGGGGTTGAGAGTCGAAGTAGCAGAAGATAGAAAAGAAGAAGAAAGTTAAAAAAAGTGGAGAAGATAGTAAAGAAGAACCACACAATTAAGACTGAGAAGAAAAGAAGGAAAAAAAAAAGAAAAAAGACAGCAGAAGAAAGAATGAGAAAAGAGTGTCGAAGAAGAAGAAAAAAGAAGGGAAGAAAAACAGGAACTGGATCCTCTATTTCAATTTGGTGTTTCATCTTATATTTCATTATTTTTAATTCATGTCATATGTGAATTGGTGACGTCATCTTTTACACTTGTTGTATGACGATTATTTTGAAATACCAATATGAAGTAGATGATCTCGTTTGAGAAAAACATGTTGTATAACCTACTCTTTTAAATTAAAAAAAAAAGGAAAAAAATTAAAATATATAGGACGGGTCGGGTTGTGGAGTAGCCCTACTCTAGGTATTAGGGTTGTAAACGAATCGAATCGAATCGAATATCATGATATTCTATTCGTATTCATTTATTATTCGAATATTCGTATTCGTATTCGTTTATTATTCGAATAATATACAAAATTCGTATTTGATTCGAATGTTTCATTCGAATATTCGTATTCAAATTCGAATTCGAATTTGAACTTGGAAGTTTCACTTTTTTTTTTCAAATATTTGTTTAATTCCAAATTAATAATATCAAATTGCATAGAGCTAGCATATACATATATGATACAATACCTATTTAATACTTATAATAAGCAATAAAATCCATCAATTCTTTGTATTAAGTGCAATAATTCATAAACCAATAAATTACAAATTAACATCCAAAATATTTATCAAATACATGAATATAAAACTTTGGGTCAAGGCCCTAAAATTAAACCAAAAAGGGCCCATAAGACTCGTGATATGTAAATCTGGGAATCTGGCCTTAGAGACTGAGATTGAGAATATATATACTTATAAATAAATATTTATTAACAATTTTTTAAATATATATATATATATATATTTATTTATTATTATTTGAATATATTCGCGAATACTCGAATCGAATATAATTATATTCATATTCGTATTCGGATAATATTCGAATATAAAAAAATATTTTTATTCAGATTCTTATTCGGATTTTTCAAATTCGAATCAGTATATTTGAATTTGAATATCAAATCAATCAACAAAGTTTGATTCTTTTACAACCCCACCGGGATTAATGGCAGCCACTAATTTGTAAGACAACATAAACAAATGAAGCTGACACTAAACCAAATCTACCAACCCGGCTTGAAAATATGTCGGAATCAGTGTTTCCACCGGAAAATCTCATCGATTTCCTCATAAACAAAGGCAATGGAGTAAAGGGCCTTTCACAGCTAAACCTTAACAAAATCCCAGACCAATTCATCAACCCTCCTCATCAAAGACTCGACCACATTCAAGTTGCAAACGAAGAATCTATACCCACTATCGATGTATCCAATTTTAATGACCCAAAAGTTGCGGAATCCATCTGCGAAGCAGCAGCCAAGTGGGGTTTCTTTCAGATCATCAATCATGGCATCCCACTTGATGTTCTTGAGAATGTGAAGAGAGCTGCTCATCATTTCTTTGAGTTGCCAGTTGTGGAGAGGACAAAGTATTTGAAGGACAATTCTCCGACTCACACTGTCATGTTGAAGACTAGCTTTAGTCCTTTCACCGAGAAGGTTCTTGAATGGAAAGATTATCTTCTTCATTTTGTGGACAATCAAAATGAGCATTCCAATTTGTGGCCTAATGTGTCTAGGTTAGTGTTTATTGGGCAATGGATAAGCTTGCTTCTTTCCTACATCGGTATATATATATTTTTTTATTGTTCATGTCCTGCAGATTTTGCAAGTAAATATTTATTATTATTGTTGGTGTTGTGATTTGTTATTGTTATTTTATTTATTTGTTGCGATTCGTTTGTGATGAAGAATTGTTGCAGCAGTAGAACTGGAGATGTTATGTTTAGCAAATCAGTGGATTTTAAGCGGAAAAAAAAAATTTGTCTAGATTAGATTCTATGGCAAGACAATTTGTGGGTGAATAAAATCTGAAACTTTGAGGTTTATATATGTTGATCTATACAAGTGTTTCTTATATGTTGAGCCTTGACTGTATTGATTCTTAAACTGATAATAGTAATGTTTTCTATATTAACGATGATATGAATTTTCTACATGGATATTTCTTCTTTTGCCTACAACACAATGCACTACAAAGTTCCTTGTTTTAGCTTACTGTTGCTTCTCTACAGAAACCAAGTATTGGAATTCATAAACTGGGCAAGACCCATTATTCGAGAGCTACTAAAAGTGCTACTAAGTGGTATTAATGTGAAGCAAATAGACGAGGCAAAGGAATCGGCTTTGATGGGCTCTCTCGTTGTCAACCTTCTTTATTACCCAATATGTCCGAACCCTGATCTTGCAGCTGGAGCTGGTCCCCATGCTGACGTGTCATCAATTACTGTCCTCCTACAAGACGATGTAGGTGGGCTTTATGTACGCAGCAGCGATGGCAGCCGGTGGATCCATGTAACACCAATTCAAGGTTCACTTATTATCAACATTGGAGATGTGCTACAAATTATGAGCAACGATAGATACAAGAGCGTTGAGCATCGCGTGTTTGTAAGTGGGAGCAAGAACAGGGTATCAGTGCCAATCTTTGTCAACCCTTCAAGCGATGCAGTTATTGGTCCTCTTCCGGAAGCACTGATGGCTGGAGAGAAGCCAATCTACAAACAAGTTGTCTTCTCGGATTACTTCAATTATTTCTTTAGTAAGGGCCATGATGGCAAACAAACAATAGACTATGCAAAAATATGACATGTTTGTGCTCACTGAATGAGAGTTGAATTTGCATGTAATATGTCTTCCTACTATTCTATACTCCAAGCTTCCAGTTTCATGGAAGAATGTATACATCATTCTCCTTATTGAAATAATAATGAATTTAGATGAGATATTCTTGAATTTCGTTTACAATGTAGTGTTCTTGATGCTAAATGGCGCATGCCCTGCAATGTGTGTGGCCATATTTGAATTGGTAGTTTTAGATGGGATTTATGCTTTCTCTATTAGCTTTGCATCTACACAAACCTTGTAGGTTGGTTTGTTTTTATTGATTCCACTCTTCTGTTAGGATAAACCTTGGATTTAAATTTAAAATTTCTGCTTGTTAATTGCGGTTTCTTCATCTTAACAAGTTAACAGAAAGCTCTGACATTGACAACTGGACTGGATCAGAGTGGCAAAGAGTTCAACCCTAGGCTTTTGGAACGATCAGCCGGTAAGTTCTTTATTGTTATTCATTCGAGCTGATGTGCTTTCTTTTCCCGATGATTTAAACTTATCTGAAATTGCTCAATCACTTTACTTCCAACACCTTTAGACCTTGAGAACGAGAAAATTAGCATATATATGTTGGCGGATAAAATAGATTGTACAGTTTGTGCATCTCTAGCTTGAAAGATTGCTGCTGCTTATTACACTGGCATGCTTTTAGATTATTTTAGCCATAACTGCATGGAAATGTATCCTTTATGATGATGATCTTTTATTGCCATGTAATTGCTATGATCTTATTAATTCTAGCTACTGTCAATTTGACCAAGTTCCCCTGATCTAGTAAAGTCACTTTCAATATTTCTTAATTTGAATTGCTAAGAGTACTAGGAGATTTAAGACTTTTCATAGACAACTACTAGATCACAAAACTTTCTATCTTCCAAATATATATCTATTATCTCTAATTATTACTAATATAAAATTGTGAAAGTTTCTTACAAAATTGGGGTTTCCTACAAACTATTATTGCAATTAAAGTTTCAAATATTTAATATTGTGTACCATATTTATTAGTGGTAAAGATTATACATCGAAAAATAGAGATAACGATCAAAAAATATTGTACGGTGTTGCCGTAAATATAAAAGACAATTCTTATAATACTGTAAACACATTGTCATAGACAAACAAAGACAATGGTTGAAGTATTGCAAAAGCATTGTCGTAAACAAACAAAGACAATGGTTGAAGTATTGCAAAAGCATTGTCGTAAACAAACAAAGACAATTGGTTGAAGCACTGCAAAAGCGCTGTTGTAAACAAAGACAATGTTTGTAACCGTTGTGCATATCATTCCAGTTTGATCACCGGTTCGATTCCAAAAATACTGGTCGTAGGATGATAATCTACTTGCTAGTTTATTTGTATAATTTTTGGATTAAGAATGGTCAGGAAAATAGATTGAGCTACATGTGAATAAATAATTATAAAAACTTTAAGTGAAAATGTTGACATACAGGGGATGTAGCTCAAATGGTAGAGCGCTCGCTTTGCATGCGAGAGGCACGGGGTTCGATCCCCCGCATCTCCACTGTTTTTTCTCTTATAATATTCTTCATTAATTTTATTACATATTCTGTAGTTTTATTATCATAATCAAATAAATTAAATTTCAACACTGGTAGTGGGTACCTTCGTTAGTTTTATCTCCACTTTTTTTTTCTTTTTCAATGTAAGTCATTAATTTTATTACATAGTCTATAGTGATATTTTATTAATCAAATATATTAAATTTGTAGATTGGGAAAAACATATATATATATATATATATATATATATTTTGAATCAACTCTTTTTTTCACCTCAAACTGTTTCCTGAACCGAATATATAAAACTAATTTTATCGATTTTAAAACCTAAAAATAGGTTAACTATGAGTGTTAGTTAACTAAAGAAACCTTTCTTAGAATCAACTCTTTTTTTTTTTTTTTACTTCCAACTGTTTCCTAACCGAGTACATTAAATTAATTCTATCGATTTAAAACCTGAAAATAGGTTAACAATGGGTGTTAACTAATTTCTTTTGACTACAACTGCAAGTGACCTTGTTAATTGTAGAAAATGATGAGCAAATCCCACAGACTTTGTAATTCAAAATCTAAATAACTATTCAAATTCAACACTTAATTTTATCTAGACAACCGAACAACAAGATTTCACATTTAACCAAAATAAAATCAAAACAAAGATAAACAAATTAAATCAATATTCACGAAACAAGTTTTAGGACATTTTTTCATCTAATTCTCATCAAGGTATCACTTTGACCAACTCAAAATTTTTAATTATTCCTCTTATATGACCAATCACAAATATCAATTCAATCACTCTCCCGAGATAGTTAATCGGTTGATTCTAAGTGATCTACTCGATCCAATGAACAAACATCTCCCAAAAGCACCTATGATTGATTTTCCATCACATCTGTTCATCAATCTCCTGATCTAATTCACTTATATGGCATGTGTTTATTCTTCTGTAATTAAATTTTATCTCCTAAATTTTGATTTAATTACTAAATTATGCTCAACTAGTGTACATCTAATCAAACAAGCAAACAAATTATGAACATATGAAATTAATGAAATCAAAGATACATCAACATTCGAATTAAACTACTAACACTCTCATAGACAATTAAGTTGAAGAATATCTTATCCCTAACTATGGCGTCCCGATCCGACTAGATCGGAGCCGAGCCGCCCTTAACTTGCATTCTTTCTTTAAATCCTTTTAATAATGCAACAAAATGCATCCTTTCTTTTACTATTACAAAATATGAACAAATGCATCCTTTTAAACTCTCCTATCACTTATCAAAAAAAAAATTATTTCGCTACATAGTTCATTGGTACTACAATTATCAACACTATAACCTTCTAAAAGTAGTGGAAGTTCATCCCGATTAGCTGCACATCCAATCTGACATCATCGTAACCTGAAAATTATTTTAAATATCTTCATGACACTTATCCAAAGAGGAAGCCCAGTGGGATAACTATACTCTCTAATACATTGAGACAATTAAACTATTAAGCACATACTACATGTCCATCGGGCACGCGCACCCTGAACCATACTATAACATAAAGGAATATGGGTGTCGCTCGCCCACTAGACCTTACTTTCATAAACCAGGCACTCTCGCCCTAATGGTCATCACCCAGTAAGGAAGCTGCATACCGGTTATAGCTACGACGCTTCTAGCCGTAGATTTTCATACATAACTTACTAATTCAATTATCCATACATAATAGACAGTAGAAGTTATCCACTTTTGAAAGAAGACTCCAACAACAAGGATAGCTCCAAGGATCTCCGACTCTTTCATACTGCACTCGATACGTCTGATTCCTTAGGTTTATCATTCATTAACTTTATTTAATGCGTACTTGACTCATATATTGAATTTTAAACATGATCATATCATATTTCAATCATTTAAGCCAAATTAGCATACAAGATAAATCAACATGATATAACTTTTGAATAGTTAAATTAGCAATTTTAGACCTAAAATGACACATAAAGTCACAACGGTTTTAATAATTCACAGATAACTCCTAAAATCACAAAAATATTTATATGATTACATATGATGCTCAAGTATGACATGCTAAAAGTTTATAAAGTTTTAGAGTTTGTATAAATAATTAGAAATAATTCCCTAAACTAGTTATATCACTTCAATTTCACTTCAAAAACACTCTACAATGCAAAATTTATATAACCTTATAGGATTTATAAAAATCTTTAATATTTTCACAGAAGTCATAAAACATACTTAAAAATAACATGTATAAATTTCAACTTTAACTCAGATTCACACAATTAATTATGAGTTTTCTAAGTTGGCAGAAAACAGGGCACAGTTTATGTTAACAACAAACTTTCTTGTAAAATTTATCATAAATCGTACAAGCATCCAAAAATTGTATGGTAAATTTCTACATATCCTTAAGAGTCTGTACTACAATATAGTAAAATATAACTTATGAATTCAAAGCATAAAATTTAGAAGAAGGGTTTTAATAAGACCTAAACACAGAGCAACTTATAAAATTCATAGTAAATCGAATTTAAGTTCAAATCTTTTGAAATTTGACAGACATGTCCTTTAATTCATATATTAGAACATCGTATAAGGGTTTAGGCAAAATAATTTTCTATAAGCTTACGAACTTCACAGAACAGACCTACTGATATCAAACTTTTAGCATATGTATCACTCTGCATATTCAAACAAATTATAAACATACATCAACCTAATGCTACTTTAGGTTCTTTAAATTATGTGGGTGGCGTAGCTACCGAGATTAATGCAGTCAATCATGTCTCTTCTAGAAGTTGGTTAGCTACCTCTCATTTTGTTCTAGGATTCTTCTTCTTCGTAGGTCATTTGTGGTAAAATTTTGCAACAAGATCGGACATTAAAAAAGGGAAAAAGAAAAAAATACAAAAGCAACATGGAAGCAGAACTAGATTTCTTCCTGATGCTAAAAAATATATATTGACTTTCTAAACTATGCTAATACTCATAGAATACCAGAAATTGAAGAAGAAAGTAGAGGTGTTTAGCCAAAATACCTTCAAAGTTGAAAGGGAAAGAACTTAGGCTTCTCTTGTTTTGTTGAGATTCTCTCTAATCTAAGTAATATCTTCATTTTAGTCTTGGGAAGCCATTACTTAATATGAGAGATGACAAGTATGGTGAGGTGTAGCTAGTGTAGGAGGAGGTGTAAAAAGTGAAGTAGGAGGTGTATGAAACCTTAGTCATCAAAAGGTAAGATATTTATATATAAATACTTAAAACTTTTTATCTACCTTTTTTTCTTTCTTTATTTTTGTTTGATCTATTTCTTTAATCTCATACATTTATATAGTATAAATTCATATGTATATAAATGTGTGTGTTTATGATCACAAAAAGAGACTAAAATTAATACTACGTGCATAATTCATTTTACTAAATAATTTTCATCGTAAAAAAGATACAATTTATGTCACGTCCCGTTTTCTTTTTCAAAATATCAGAGTTTTCCATTGGGCGTGAAGAAAGAAATAGAAAGAGACATATCTCATAAACAGAAAGAAGGAGTAAGAGACAACAGAAGAATGAGGTAAGGGACGATGTGAATCACTCACATATCAATAATCGGTCTAAATACCGATAATCACAACACAGTTATGAGAAGAAATAAGTAAGGGATGACAGAATCACATTAACATCAATTGTCGGATTCAATCGACAAACATAAACATTTGCAGCGAAAAGTATCATCAGGATCTCACATCCGATATATAAATCAAATTATTACAAAACGTGATTTGATTAAAACATTGTTTGAAAAATGTATGTGGGACATCTACTCAAATATATACAAAACCAGACACAGCACCTCCTCTCTCCATCTAGGGTTCAACATGCTCGTCAGCTCCTGTAACGTGAATTACAGAATAGGGGGTGAGTGCATGGAATACACTCGTGGGGAATAACATCCGCATCTTATAACAGTCGACATATATATTATACAGGAAAAGTAACATTCAGTCACGTTGTCACAGTATATCATGATCACATAATTGTAACATATAATCGTCACATTTAGTATTTCTCAATCATACTTTGAAATAGGGAAAACTGTAAACAGTTACAGAATTAGAAATTACCCCCACCTTGTTTAGTGGTTACCACGTGAGTAGCGAGTACCAATATCGGATCACTCAAGGCTCAATACAACAAGTAGCCTACACAATTACGGTGTTTCTTGGATCCTTAATAATATATAATTAAAGCTGTAAAAGGACTCCGGCGGAGAAACGATCATTAAATACACGACGGATCAAGAGATCTAAAGATTGGGATTTAGGAGACGAGGCTGAAAGTTCAGTCTATGTGGCTGAGATGATAGAGAATGAAATTTGGGTCACGACGAAAAAAGAATGAGCTCAATCGGAGTTGAAACGAGCTCGAATGGAGCATTTTAAGTTCGTGGGTATTTTGATAATTTTGGTCACAGGGTTGACTTTGATCGGGCCCACGAACCCCGGTCAACGACGTCTCGTCAGTGACGATTCGATACGAATGAACAATAGAAAAAATGAGGTTCGAATCGAAAACACGGCGTCGCGTGCGCGTCAGCACCCGGCGGGCTTTGCAGTTGCCCAATTTTCTCGGCAGCGGGGCATCTCGTCTTGGCAGGCTACCGAGATTTCTCGGCAGCGGGGCACCTCGTCTCGGCAGCTGCCGAGTTTTCTCGGCAGCGGGCGCGCACTACTCGGCGGCTGTTGAGTTTTCTTGGAAGCCCAGCACCCAGCATCCCCGACGTTGGCCTGCTCGACCAGGCCACTTCCCGACGCCACCAGCCGCGGTGGCGCCACCCTGTGCCGCCACCACCACGTCCGCCGAAAAGCTCACACCATCGGCTACCACCTCCGACCATCCCTTGCCGGAATCCGATAGTGAATAGTACCTAAAATTCCGCTGTAAAATCCTTCGATACACATATTTTCAAAATCAAACCCCAACCAAAAAAACTCCGGCCGGCGACTTCTCCGAACCCTTCGCCGGTGACCCCCCGTCGCCGGCAACCTTTCCCGGCCAACCCAACACCCTAGCAACAGCCAACACACCGATGCGTATACACACACACATGCATATTCACACACACACTTACTGACCTAGTCGGCGGCCACCTGCCGCCGGCCACCTCTCCTGAGCCTCGCAGGCGCATCACCAGTAGGGGTGAGTATTATTCAGTAAAAACCGAAAAACCGAACCGAATCCATTCGATTCGGTTTCGATTTTAACTTTTTAAAACTTCGATTTTCGATTTTCGGTTCGGTTTTTGTAATAAAAAAACCGAAATACCGAAAACCGAACCGAAATAATATTTAATATTTTTTTTTAATTCATATAATAATTCCTACTTGTTGGTTGATGATGGATCAATGATTGCTATTGACATTGGCTCATTAGAACAATTTGTTGTCGTTTATTAAATGAAACTTTTGAAATATGGTTGTGTATTTGTTAGTTATTTTATTTGTATGGATTGTATAACTTAAGATATTGTGGACTCTACTGTTTGTTGGTCTATGCTTTTATTATGTGGAATGATCGAATGAACTTGAATTGATTTTATTGAGCTTTTATATGATTTTGATTTTGATTTGTGGAATATAGGTGTTATTTAAATTTTGTAGTTCGATTTTTGTTAATATGTCTAATTTCTTGATTTTGATTTGAGCAGGGATTTTTTAGCTAAATTACGGATTTTTTTTAAAAACTTCGGTAAAAACCGAACTTAGAATCGAACGGAAATAATATTTCGGTTCGGTTGGTAATCGGTTTTCAGAAGTTCGATTTCGGTTTCGGTTTCCAAAATTTTAAAAACTTCGGTTCGGTTTTTTGGTTTTCGGTTTGGTTTGGTAACCGAACCGACCGATGCTCACCCCTAATCACCAGCGCCGGCCCCTCTGTTCCCACATGACGGCGCCACCCGGCACTGCCCACAACAGCAACACAACTCACACACACCATCACACCTCAAAACACACACACACATGCACGATACACAATATATATACTGCTGTCATTCTCCGGCACCGCCACCCACGGTGGCCCCGGCCCTCCAACATCTCACCCTACCACTAGCAGCCCTCCGGTCATCAGATCTGGCGAGAAGAGAGAGAAACACGGAGGAGAGAGAAGGTGGTGCAAAGTTAGGGTTTTAGGGTTTGGGGTTGTTTTTTGCCGTTTTCCGACGAACGAGAAATCAGAATTGAATTCCGAGACCTATACTAGATTCGTCTCGTCGAGACGAACGTCGTGTGTGAAAATCAACCGAAATCGACAACTTTTATATTTTTCGGCCACCGCCGGTGGTGGCGTGCCGGAACAGAAAGACGGGAAGAGAGAGAGAGAAGAGAGAGACTTACAAGTTTTTGGCGCGTTCGGAAAAATGGTGATTTTCAAATTGAAAACACCCCTATTTATAGAAAACTCGGAAAGCACTATTTACGAAAAATATCCCGTTATTGTTCATCGGTTGATTTTTCAACGTTACTATTCACCGTAATAATCTCGTTTTACTATTCACCAAAAATATCTTTCTGTTTTCCGAAACTTCGTGTTTTGCCCTTTTCATCGCCGTTTGAGCTACGGGTCTCCGATTGACCCTAGTTCGTTTCTATCTTCTCATTTTTCCATCACGTATCTAATGATTAAATAAAATTCTATGTTACACGTCTAGAATATATTTTCATCTTAAACTTGCATTAAGTCGTATCTAAAACGCACGAAATAAATTAAACAGTTAAAACATACGCACATAATTATTAAATCATAGATTTAAATATTTAATTAATTTATTATGCTTCGTTTTTGGTCCGGGGTGCTACAATTTACATTTCATGTATGTTGAAAATTACATACTATGTCTTAAGGTTTTTGAAATGATACTTTGATACACATTATGATTCATCAATGCATGTTCAAGTAAAATATTTTTATCACATAAAATCACATACATAAATCGTATGTAAAATTTCATAAAATAAAAGCATCCATAGGCACAAACGAGTAAGTTAAGTATCTAAACCTAATGTAATTTTAATTCATTTAAACTTATCTATTATCTTATCTTTTATTTTCGTCCATGTTCGTCGAGTGCGATGTGATCAAGCTCGATTTTCCCTGTATGTTATCCCTGCAAAACTCTTTAAAATCTCAAAAGAAACATTAGGTAATAATGTATCTTCATAAATTAATTTGTAAATCATAACTTTAAATAATATAAAAGCTCACAATTAAATATTTTATAATTCCATATTAAATTTTTTTTCTTAAATATGTAAATATAAGGTGCTTTTGGAAATGGGGTGTTACACTAACTGTAGAAATCTAAATAAAAGAGAAAAGAAATAAAAACTCTAGAGAAGGGTTGAGCTTCCGACTCTTCGATCTTTACATTTTTAATCTCTATTGGTCCCGAGTGGTTCAGAGGTTCAGAAGGGAGTGAATGAACCTCTGTCGATTTTTGAAAATCTGTTCGAACTTGCAGTGTTGTATTCTATCGTAGAATATAACATAGAATGCAATACATCGTGTTGGGCGAGAATGCAGCTCAACTTACTGTACCAGAGTTCTTATACAACGGAAAATAAAACTTTTGACAGTGTTTCTTTTGAAAACCTTTTCTAAAATATGGTTTTTGGAAAAACTTTGAGAGCAGAAAGATACTATATAGGATGCAGCACAAAATAACCACAGAGATGCTATGGGCAAAAGATAAACATTCAAGGCTTATAGTGGTTCGAAGGTTGTGTAATCCTTCTACGTCCACTCTACTCCTTCTTTGAGGAAGAACTTCGTTAAGCAAGATTGATTTAAAGGACTCAACCTTACAATCTTTTAACCTAACAAGTTCACCTAATAGGATTCAGCTTTCACACAGGTTGTTTGAATCAAACAGGCTGACCCACATAGGATCCTACTAACTCACACAGAGTTATTGCCTTAACAACTTAAGACAAAACACTCAGCAAAGATTTAAATCCTATCAGCTGAGGACACCACTAAAACAACCTAAGCACACAATACAAAGGTTAAAAGTATATATGTTTTTCTTCAACTGGTGCTTGAAGTAGCCTTGATGACTCTTGAGCTTGATGGTTTGAAGGTTTGACTACTTCACTTGGAAGTTGAGTGACTGAAAACTTAAGAGTGTGGAGATTTGAGAGCTTGTTGTTGCAAGACGTATGAATTCAGAGTATCAGTTTTTCAGTGCTTGCTTCAGTCGACTCTTCCTCTATTTATAGATGTAAGAAATGTGTCCGTTGAAAAGAGACACACTTCATTTGAATTTGAATTCTTCTTCAATTGTCCTTGAGCTCACATTAATTGTCTCCAAAATTTTGAGAATGATTTTCTTATCTTGTTCTTTAGGCCATTTAATGCGGTTGTACTAAGTTGCAGGGTGGTTGCAGTCTGTCTGTCCACATGTCAGCAGAACACTGATTCTCGGTACTGCTCGATCACTTTGTCTCTACTGGCTATTTTTGACAGGACGTTTTCTCGGATATTAGTGATCTTCCTCATACTACATTGTTGTGTGAATGTCTACTCTTGTTGCTATCTTCTTACTGCTTTAAAGTTCTGTGCCAGTTTACAACAACCTAACATAATATTACAACTTTCTGTTCACCTTGTTGTATCCATTATGCTTGCTGCTTGCTGCATTAGACTGCTTACAATATGCAAATACTGTAATATACTGCTGCATTCATTAGCAACTTTCCTGTTGCATCCGACTGCCAATAAAATTTTTCTTCTAAATTGATTGGCTACTGAATCTTCGAAATTCTTTGTTCTTCAGCTTCAACTATAGGACTCAAAACTATTCTAAACTTTCACTTAAACAGTGTGAAAAATGTGGTACTCTATTTTCCTATTATAGAGCTATTTTGTCTCATCAAAATCTAAACATGAAATTCCTAAAAATCTCTTCCTCCAAATTACCTCAAAATATGTTCTCTTGTGTACATATATGACTCGAGACATTTTCCCATCAATTTTAGGCTTATATATGGGCTTAGAACTTTTAAATACACCAAAATTGAGTTTTCGATGAGGTGTCCTTGAGCACAACCGTGCTACACCACATAACTTTCGAGTTGCTGGCGGACAAACGTGTTTTACACAAAACACTCAAAAGTCACACTCTAACTCATATTTATGTATGTTCTTATTGCTCTTCAGTGATTTCTTCTTTAATTGATAATTACACTTGAAACTTGCACTTTTCCCACTAAAAATATGAATTAACTTAGCACAAAACTCATCAATCAAATGCAACTTATATATGAAACTCATACAAATCACCTATAAAACATAACTAAAAGTACTCAAAAGGCTATTTAAGTGTGCTAAATTATTTAAAAAAAAAAAACAATACTTATCAATGATGTTTACATGACTAAAAACTATCTATTTAAAACTCGAAGGATAAAAGTAATTATTTATAAAAACCCATAAAAGTAATGTCATGTTTGTTATTTAGCATCTTATATTTTTAGCATTATTATCATTATATATTATTATTTGTCGATTTAACACGTGAAAATAGGTTTATTATAAGGTTTAGAAACGAAAACTATATATTTGAGAGTTGAAGATAAAAGTTAATTATAAATACCCATAAAATAATGTCATATTTAGCATCTTATATTCCTAGAATTATTGTTATTATTATTATTATATATAATTATTTTATTATTTTATTCTTCAATTATTTTATTCACATGAAATTAATCAATCATACTTCTTCATACAATCATTTTTAATATTTTTAAATAATTCAACAAAGTAACAAAAGTGCATATTAGTGTTCTTATGCACTAGTTGCACGATGTAACTGGGCGCCCACGAGTCGAACCCTATCCGGATCCGAGTTCAATTTTTAATTTTTTTAATTCATGTTGTAACATTTATGTTTTAAATTAATTTAAATTTTAAGTTATATTAGTATAATCTTTATGTACAAATATCATAACCTTTAAGTGATATTGCTTATATTTTTTTATCAGCATAAAAATTCATGTAGAATAGATATACATTTATATTATAAAAATTTACCATTTATGTTATATTAATATAACATTTATCTACAAATATCATAATATTTATGTAGCCATAAATATTATATTATTATAACATAAAAGTTTAAAAGGTATTATATGTCTGTAATATAATGTAAATGTTAAACTAACATAACATAAAGGTTACATAATCATAATATAAAGGTAACACGAACATAACATAAGAGTTAAGTGAGGGGGGTAAGAGTGTGGGTGCGGGCATGAGGGCACGTGGAAGAACGTGTGGGTGCGTGAGCGTGCGTTTGGAGCGTGAAAATCACCTTTCGTATCATATGACCTCAATTGTGCGGATCCTAACCCGCACCTAATGTACAAAAATAATTGTGTTTGCTTATAGTTATTGCGTAATAGTAGGTTTATCTTTTAATTCTCTTATAATTCGTTAGACAAACTTACTCAAATTTTTACCTTCAAATTAAGCAAGACTGGTATGGTGCTCTCATCCGTATTTTTTTATATTTTGTTCATAATTCTACATTGCAAGTATAATTGATAAGTGTTATTTTTTATATGTTTTAGCGTATACTTATTTATTCTTTTGAATACATTTAGGTACGTTTTATCAATAATTTTCAAGTATAAGTAGCATTTGATTGTTTTGTTCTTAGTTTTTATGTTTTTAATGACAAAAAATGGAACTTTCGAGTGGAAATCACTCAAAGAGCAAAAGACTCAAGTTAGGTGGAAAATTAATCGACATTGACTATTGATGTTCAACAGTTTTCTTAATTATGTCTCCAACAAAGTAGAAAATTAAGAGAAGACGGGTAAAACGTTCCATTTTGCATCCTCACAGAGCTTTAGTATTTTGGCCATAACTTGCTCTAAAAAACTGCTATTTAAATTGGTGGCATTGGAAAACTAACTTCAAGCGCTACAACTTTTCTGAAGAACACGAAATCAAATTCGAACTTGATTGTCATGCAAGTGTGTGCTCTAGGGCATGACCATGCACTAATACATGGTAGCTTCAATAGTCACACACGATATGACTATGCACAAGGACACGACCGTCTTAGAAGACTCCTCATCAAGAAAACTCATTTTTGGAGTAATTTCGACTTCTACTTGACTTAAGAGTCTTTCAAGATGTTATAAAAGCCCAAAATTTATAGAAATACAGAACAACCAAAAACAAAGTTTCATACACACACATATAGAGAAAATTCAATATTCTGAGAAGCACTTGGAGAAAGAGACGAGTGCAATATATAATTTGGAAGCACTTTGGAGGAGAAGATCAAGAATCAAATGATTGGAGAATCGCAAGACCACATTTTCTAGAGTTTTTATCTATTTCCCTTAGATCTTTTATTTGAATGTGATGTTTTTCAATTAGTCTATGAATTGTTTGATAATCATGTGTAACTAATTTTCTAGGGTTTCTATGATTTGTTAGTAGTTTAATTCGAATCATTATGGATCTTTGTTTCAATTCAAGTTCTTAATTTCCGAACTCTATGCACGTGTTTATGTTTTGATTGATTGGTTGATTAGATGTCCACTAGTCGAATATGTTTTAATAATTGAGTCAAAATTTAAGAGAAAATTTAATTGTGGAAGAATGAACACATGACATATAAGTCAATTAGATCAAGAAATTAATGAACTTAAAGAGAAATCAATCCTAGGTGCTTTTGGAGTTAACTTGTTTATCGGATCATGTAGTGAGATACATCTTCTATAACTTTTTAATCCACCAGTTAACTAGCTCAAGAGAGTGATTAATTCAATATTCGTGATTGCTTATAAACGGGAATAATTAATGAGTAGTATTGTTAGCTTATATAAGGGATATAACAAACCAGTATGCCTCATTGTGAGGGATAATATACTTGTAAGAATTAACTAATACTCTCGTCATTTCAAAATAAGTGTTCTTTTGGAGATAAAATTTTGTTTCAAATTAAGTGTTGCTTTAAACTTTTATGCAATGTTATTACCAATTTCATTCCTATTAATATTCCTTGACAAAAAATTAGGGATTTAATATGATATTTTTTATAAAAATAATTTGATTTTCTTTTCAATTTTGAATCATAATTTTTTTTATTAGTTAAGGATATAATTGTCCAATTTGAATTTTTCTTAATTTATGATAAAAACTCAAAAGCAACATTTATTTTGCACAAATACTCATGTCCATGCAATTGGGCTGACCCAATCTGGATCCGTGCACTTTTAATTTTTTTTTATTCATGTGTTACCTTTATATATTAGTATGACCTTTATGTATAAATATCATAATCTTTATGTAATTCTATAACTAAAAAAATCAATTTTTTGTGTATTTTTTGATCAACATACTTTTATGTGATATTACTCATACTTTTATGTGATATTATGTATTTCTTTAAACCAATATAATCATATTTTTATGTAATTCTTTTTTATAAATTTTAGTTATGTTTAATCATACCTTTAGTTATGTACTCATACACCTTTATATATTACATAAAGATATGACTATATTAATATAAAGGTACAAGTAATATCACATAAATGTATGAATAATATCACATGCATGAATGTATGTATGTATAAATTGTGCTAAATTTTTTTTTTTTTTAAGTTAAAGTATTATATAAAGGTAAGGATATTTGTCCATAAAGGTCATACTAATAACATAAAGGTCACATCAGTATAATATAAAGGTAACATATGAATTAAAGAGAAAACTCAAAAAATGTGTGGATTCGGGTCAGATCAACCTAATTACATGAATTTAAATTCATGCAACTGGTGCACAGAAGACTTACTCTTTATTTTGAAATGGAAAGAGTAATATTTAAACAAAAAAGTACCAATTTTTTTTGAGCTTCCAAGTAAAACAAATTAATTACTTTGAATTTCATGAACTTTCGTAAGAAGGAAAAAAAGTTCTAAATCAAATGGAGAGAGTATTATTTAAACAAATGGTAGGTCTTATGTGAGACTGTCTCACGAATCTTGTTACGTGAGACGGGTCAATCCATAACTCATACTTAACAATTCATATATAAATGTTTGGAAATGAGTAAGGGTTGTAGGTAATAAGGATCCGTCTCACGAAAACTATCCGTAAGACCGTCTCACATGAGATTTTATGTTAAAGAAAAAAATACATAATTTTTCTTTTAGCTTCCAAGTAAAACAAATTAATTACTTTGAATTTTATGAACTTTCGTAAGAAGGAAAAAAGTTCTAAATCAAATATCTTACTTCTAACACATTCATTTTTTATTTTTTTTAATAAATGATCAATTACGAAATCCTGATATAGGAAGTAGTTTCAAAATTTTGTAAATCCTAAGCTGGTTATTGCTTGACCAAATCATCTATCACATTTTGGTGTTTTATTTTATTTCTAATATTTTTTTATAAATAACATATATTGCATTAGTATTTTTCACCATTTTTCGAGTTAAAAAAATACATTTATTATTGAATGATATCAAATATATATATATATATAATGTATGATAATTATTTTGAAATGAAATGCACAATAAAATAAAAGATCTCATATGATTATTATGAGCATATATACCAATAAGATTATATTTTTGGAGGATAAAGGAAAATCTCGTCTAAAGTAGGGATCTATTGAAAAGTAAATCTCATTAAACGGTAAATTCCACTGCTCCCTTGTAACGGCTAGTAAATTCAGAAGAAGTCTTGACAATCCGGACCGTCCAATGACGATAGATCCAACGGATCCTATTCGAAACAGATGAATATGACCGTTGTCAGCAGGAGGCGTCTGTTCGCATTTTATATCCCCCATTCTCAGCCCTTATTCTCTTTTCTCTCTATCCTTATTTTCGAAGTAAGCAGCAGAAATTACAGAAGTGAATTGTTAGAGAGAGAAAGGAAGGAGAGGGCTTTCCGGCATTGTGGCGACGGAAAACCCAGAAGGAGAGACGCGCAGCGGCCGTCTCCAGTTGCTTCTTTCGTCGTTTTGGGCTACTCTTGGAGGGGTTTTTGGCAGCCATCACCAAGAAACTGAATTTGAAGAAGATTTTGACTTAGAAATGGCTTCAAGAGCTGTTGTTCCAGACCAACCCAGAGAAGGTACTATCATAATCGCTTGTTTATTTTGATGGTTTTAATGTTTCTGTGTATTGCAATTGTTGATTTTTTGTAGTTTTACTGGGGAATCTTGAAGGAAATTATGTGGGATTTATTTTGTTTAAAATGTATGGCTATCTTGTGAGTTTATCCTCCTCTGTTCCGGTCATGGAATAGATGAAATAAATCAAAAACTGGATTTTTGTTCAAGAATGAAATCTTATTGGAACTGTCCATATCCGGTTCATCCTTCAGAACCCTATCACACCCCGGATCTGATGAAATAGGATGAATTGAGACAGTATTTTGTAAATATGTAATCAATATGGATTCAACATTTTTTTTGGTGTAATCTTGAAGAGGGTTTTTTGGGTTTTCTGTTTGATATTTGAACCATGAAAAAGGCCTTAATTTGATTAAACTTTTGCATTTTTTTTTCTGGGGCTATTTTTTGAAATATATTCTTGGCAGAGATGGGTCTTAATTTAACAATCAATTGTGTAGTACCATGTTTTATCCGGGCTGAATATTACTTCCCCTGATTTGGCTGTGATTATCATGATTTAAAATTTGAGAGTAATTTTCACATGATCAACACTCTCAAAAGTTATTTTTGCCTTTTGTAATTAATAAGCTGGAGGAGGAGTGAAGCCGAAAAATGTACAAGCTGCTGCAGAAGGTAGGAATAGGCGGGTTTTACGAGACATCGGAAACTTGGTTATTGCACCACCAGTCGAGGGCAAACAGATCACTCGTCCTGTAACAAGGTTCTCTTCTCTAACTCTCTCTACAAATTGAATTTTCCTAAACTTTGAATTCATATACTTTGTTTGTGGATTAAAGAAACACACACTCCTTATTATGGAGTAGATTTTAATACAAATCTTGATGATTCTTCTGTTTCGTTTCAGGAGTTTTGGCACTCAACTAATGGCAAATGCTCAAGCACAAGCTGAGAAAAAGAACTGCAAGGTATGTGGAGAAATGCAAATGATCGTGAATCTTATGATTCTCTTTTTCTTGTATGTCTCTAATTTTCCTACAACTCATTCTTGTTTAACATATGTACAGAAGCCACCTGTACAAAATGCTGATGGCGGTCTAGTGGAAAAGGCCAAAGCCATAACTAAGAAGGAACCTATGATTAAAGTGAAAACCGATGGAGTGACTGTCGTTAGGCCTGACGAGGAAGAAATCCACAAAAACGGGGTAAAAGTGAGGGAAGGGTCGGTTAAAAAGATGAGTAAAACCCTCACTGCAATCCTCACTGCTCGAAGCAAGGTGAGAGAGACTTCAGATACTACTTCTCTTGACAAACAACAGTGGATTTTTTGTTTTGTCGTCTATCAAGTACTAATCCTCACGATTTTGGTTCGTTTCGTCCTTTCTAGGCTGCTTGTGGGCTTGCTGATAAGCCAAAGGATCTGAAGATAAACATCGATGCAGCTGATGTGGACAATGAATTGGCAGCAGTAGAGTATGTTGAAGATATGTACAATTTCTATAAGCAAACAGAGGTGAGTGTGGGTTTTGTTCACTAGCAGCCATTCTTTATCATCAACCATCGTTTATCTGTACGTTAATAACATATTATGATGATTGTTGATGTTCAGGAAGATGGCAGAGTTCATGACTACATAGATTCACAGCCAGAAATCAACTCCAAAATGAGAGCCATTCTCATTGATTGGTTGGTCGAAGTCCACAGGAAATTTGAGCTGATGCCCGAAAGTCTCTACCTTACTGTCAATATAGTGGATCGATTTCTTGCAGTGAAAAATGTTCCAGGAAGGGAACTCCAGTTGGTTGGCATTAGTTCTATGCTAATTGCTTGCAAGTACGAGGAAATATGGGCACCGGAGGTAAAACATCGTCTATTTTTCCTTATATTGAACATTATTTATTCACCAAAATTTGACCCTTTTTTTCTTGATCTTCTTCTTTTTAGGTAAGTGACTTCATAACCATATCAGACAATGCTTATGTGAGGGAGCAAGTGCTTCTCATGGAGAAGGCAATTCTTGGGAAGTTGGAGTGGTATCTAACGGTTCCAACTCCATACGTCTTTCTTCTTCGATGCATAAAAGCTTCTGGAGATGGTGATAAGGAGGTGGTGAATAATGAATCATCTTTTCTATAAATACATATATATTTCCTCCTTGTCCTTTTCAATTTGGTGAGCTTTTTTCTGACTCCGATATTTACTTTTGTTAATGTTTAATGTAGATGGAAAACATGACATTCTTCTATGCTGAACTTGGTTTGATGAATTATTCAACCATCATAGAGTTTAGCCCTTCCAAGCTCTCTGCTTCTGCGGTGTATGCTGCTCGTTGCACTATTAATCGGAGTCCCTTATGGACTGAGACTCTGAAGCACTACACTGGCTATTCTGAGGATCAACTGATGTAAGCAAACACTCCTATGTTTTTGTTCTTTCTTTTAACCGCAAATTGTACACACTCAGATTTTACATTTTACATTTTACACACTCAGGGATTGTGCGAAGATGCTGGTGAGTTTCCACTTTGGAGCAACGGAAAACAAGCTCAAGGCAACTTATCGAAAATACTCTAGTCCCGAGAGAGACTCTGTTGCTCTGTTTCCTCCGGCGGCTAGTTTTATTCCCGTTTGAAGAAAATTCCTTGCTAAACTCTTACTATTATAGATATTTCATATTTAAGAGATCATTTTAGCTGCTATGATCTCTGCTTTTGTTTGCTAGAATTTCTTTAGTAGATTGAATGAAAATTCAATTCATGAATAGGGTACGAATTTCTTTAGTAGATTGAATTCTATTCAATTCATGAATAGGGGTACCGTAAACAAATCAGTGTGCTTGTGAAAATAATCAATATGTAAACTCTTTTTGAGTTGATTTAACCTACAAAAATATTATTACAATAATCAATATGTAAACTCTTTTTGGGTGGATTTAACCTACTAAAATATTATTACACGAGACTAGTAATGAGAACTTTGTTCACTACAAGGAAAACAAACATCTAAAAGTTAATAATGAGCTGCTACAAACATAGGTATAAATAAGAACATGTTAAACATTTTCAACTCTCCATATCTTTCAACATTTTAAGTTGTTATTACTTTAAGCTTACATAGAGAAATGGAGGGGGGGGGGGGGGGTAGTAATTTCAACACAAGGAGGAGGCCCATGAAAAAAACACTATTTAGCATCTTTCATGATCTCATTATGAATCTGCTGTATCATTCATCTTCACTTTTCCTCCACAACAACCCTTTTTTTCTACCATAACCTTTTTCCGACAGCATCCTTTGCCATTGTCAGAAACAGCATTTCCAAGCTCGTCCCGCCTCTCAAGGAACTCCGAATTCTCTTTCCAAACCTCTCCATTGGTATAAACTTCCTTCTTCCATATGGGAACCGTTGCCTTCACTTCATCTATCACAAACTTACAAGCATCCAAAGCATCTGCACGATGAACTGCTGAGGTTGCTATGAATATACTCGTTTCGCCAACGGGAACTGGTCCTAAACGGTGGGCCACTGCAATTGAGTCAAGGTTCCAAGATGATCTGGCAGAAGAACATATTGACTTGATGCATCGTATAGCCATCGGGACGTATGCTTCATACCTGAGCTCTAAGACCGTTTTGCCCTCAAAGGTGTCGCGAGTAGTGCCAGCAAAAGTTGCTATAGCACCACATTGTGGAGATTGGACATAATTGATGAATTTGCTAATGTCTATGGGTATATCCTCCTCCAATATTTCAATCAGATTCCTCTCCTCCTTTGTCGCCATTTCTTTTAATTTTACTCACTGTATAGGGGATGAACATGAATATCAACAACGGCAACACCAAATTTGAACGTTTAGAAGCCTAGATAAGAGCCAACAGGCAAAGTTCTTGAGTGAGGCTGCAAAAGAATAAACGATCGATGACTTGTTTACAAAAGGAAAAGAACAAAAATGATAGGAACTTATTTATCAATCAAACATCACTTTGGTTCTTGTGAATTGGAAAAGGCATTACATACTCAAGTCTATAGTTGCAAACAAATTAGCATTTGTCTTTACCAAAGGTACAAGAGTAACAGGAAACAAAAAATATGAAAGACCGAAACTTTAAATAGATAGCTATTACTATTTACTAAGAAATTACCCGAGACAACCATGTTTAAACTCGAACAAACTTCCCACATCATGTCTATTGTATAGTCAATGCCAAAAGCACAACACAAACACTCTGTATTTACCATGCACAAATTACCAGTTTGTAAATCGGTCCTGCTGATTGGAACTCTATTTAACCCTAAAACTCGGGAAAACTAAACCACAAATGGATCAAATAGTCTTCCATATGAGGTACTAGAAGTGAATTGTCACGAGTAAGCTGAATCGAAAACAACTACAGCACTGCTAACCACTCAAGCAAATATCCCATTTTCCAACTTATCCAACCAAAACAGGGATTGTGCAATAGGTCATCTTACTAATCATTCTCTTCCAATTTTGCATAATAAAGTACCTTATCTCTTAACCACTAATTAAGTGCCGCAAAAATAAAAAAATAAAAAATTCCAACTTTAAAAATCGATACTTTCACAACGAAACATGTATATACAGCACCGAGTAAGATTCCTGATAATCAAACCAAATTCAATTCAGCTCAAATCCCTTACAAAAATTATGCTTTAACTGAAACTACGCAGAGATTTGAATTTGATATTATCAACTGAAATCGATGAGTAAAATGTAAACAGGAGAATTGAGCAAAGTACGTTTACAATGAATAAATTTAAAGAAAAATGAAAAAGAGTAGAAAAAAAACTCCATTAAATTGATTCTTGCCTTCAGGAGATGAGGGGACGGAGAGGAGCCATGAATCTGGAGCGAGAACTCAACTCGCAACAAAGTCAGACTTTTTTCCTATTTTTATTTTTCCATCATTTTTTTCTCTTTCTGTATTTTTGTTAAGAGAATCTTTGTGTAGACAGTATAAACACCCTATTATAAGATTGGGCCTCTCCAAATGCTCTTCTTAGATATTTGGGCTGGCTTTAGTTCACGACTTGGGCCGAAGACGAATTCGGGTTTGGGTTCTCGGGTCTGGTTGAGATAACAATAGTTCAAGAAGAGTAGGTATCCACCATACCCCCGATCTGACGCAGTTCAAGCCTATCTAAGAGCATCTCCAACAGTTTGCACTACTCTACTAGAGTAGTGCAGAAACAATGTTTTATTTCCAGTAGTCTGTACTAAATTTTACACAAAAAAGAAATATTCCATATTATTTCTAATTAATAATTTATTTAATCATATTTTTAAAATTTTGTTATAATTGGATAACATATTTACACATGTAAACATTATTTAATATAGTTTTAACTTTTTGTATTTTAAATTTAATAAATAAAAATTAATATCATTAATTGATTGAAATTCAATGTAAAATGAAAACCAAAAAAATTATTTATTTTTATTGAAATGTAAATAGATGTTACATAGTGATCATTTCTAATTTTCTAAATTAGAATACTCTTCCCACAAATGATTAATTAGTGCATTTCAAAGTGCAAAATGAGCATTTGAATATCTTATTTGTCTAAATCGACCACGAAAATTTTGAAAGCGAGTAGATTCATTCTCAACAAATTCGATGTCTGGTGTGACACTTCCAAGCTTTCTTCAATTGGAGCATTAAGATCTTGTTTATCCTCTATTATCATATTATGCATTATTATGCATGCAGTCAAGATATCTTGCAAATCACTTTTCAACCAAAATCATGTTGGATTCGCCACAATTGCAAATCTGCTTTGAAAAACTCCAAATGCACGTTCCACATCCTTTCTACATGCTTCTTGTTTTTTCACAAAATATTATTTTTTGGGACATTGGGTGAATGGATAGTTTGCACAAGAGTCGCCCATTTGGGATAAATATTATCAGCTAAATAATATCACATATTGTATTCCTTTCCTTGAATGATATAATGCTCTGGAGGAGCAACGCCTGTAGCAAGGTTAGAGAAAAGATGTGATGTCTCCAACACATTAATGTCATTGTTGGATCCTAGCATCCCAAAATATGCATGTCATATCCACAGATCATAATCAGCTACAACTTCAAGAATATTTGTTGGAGATCCACTTCGCCCGACATATTGTCCTGCCCAAGCTGTTGGACAATTTTTCCACTTCTAGTGCATACAATCAAGACTACCTAACATTCCTGAAAAGCCACGTTGCTTACCGATATAAAGTAGTCTAGCAACATCAGTAGGAGTGGGTGATCTCAGATATTGCTCTCTATATATCTCCACAATAGCACGACAAAATCTCTTAACACATTCAAGTGTCGTAGACTCTCCAATTTTGATGTATTCATCAGTTGCATCTGCTGGAACTGCATGTGCTAGTTGTCGAAATGCAGCTGTTACTTTTTGGAGTGTAGACAAACCAAGTTTTCCAGCTGCATTTTTTCGCTGCACAAAGTAATGATCATGATTAGAAACATCATCAACAATACGAAGAAATAAATTTCAGGACATTTGAAATCATCGGCGAAATTGTTCTTCATTGAATGTTGGATTTTCAGAGAAGTAGTCGTTGAAGAGGTTTTGTGCTGCTTCTCGATCATGATAAATTATTCTACGGCCTGGAACTGAGCCTCCACTAGTAGAATTGATATTTTGAAGCCTAAGAAATTCTTCCATCCTTTGATTGTTGCTGTATATTTGTCGGATGATTACTTCTTGCTCCATATTGTAACTAGTCATCCGTCATTGAAACTCTTCATCAGATGAACTTGAAGAATCCATTTATCGATTGTGAGACTAGTAGGATAGAAAAATAATGGATTCAAAAAGAAATGTGTAATCAATAGGAAAATGAGGTGGAAGATAATGAAGAAATCCATTCTAGCATATGTCATTATATAACCAATAATAATTGAATAAAGAAAGCATAATCTATGTGTTTTCAATATTAACCGTTGATAACTCACTCAATCTTTAAATCTCAACCCTTAAAAAATAATCCATGTGCTTTCAATTGTAGCCGTTGATAACTCACTCAATCTTTAAATTTCAACCCTTCAAAAATAATCCATGTGTTTTCAATTATAGCCGTTGATAACTCACTCAATCTTTAAATCTCAACCCTCCAAAAACAATCCATGTGCTTTCAATTGTAGCCGTTGATAACTCACTCAATCTTTAAATCTCAACCCTTCAAAAAAAAATTGAAAAAACAAAGACTTTAAGAAACATAATCCATGTGCTTTCAATTGTAGTCGTTGATAACTTACTCAATCTTTGAATCTCAACCCTTCAAAAAAAAGTTGAAAAAACAAAGATTTTAACAAAGCACAATCCATGTGCATTCAATTACAATCATTGATAACTCATTCAATCTTTTCATCTCAACCTTTCAAAAAAAGTGAAGATCTTCTATAAATAGTGAAGATATACCACACATTTTAAAGCACACATCTCTCAAATCTCTTCATTTACATAATATTCATCTTCTCTCTAAAATGTCGAAGCCACGCAGTACTAATTATACAAATGCTGAAGATCAACATCTTTGTGGTGTCTATCTTAAAATTTCACAACATCCAATCGTTGGTATAAACCAATCTAGAGATCAATTTTGGAAACGCGTTACAGAAAAGTTCAATTCTGATGTGCCAAGCTCTAACATAAATGGGCGTAACCAAAGATCAATACAATGTCGTATGCAAATAATTCTCAAAGATACCAGAAAGTTCTATGGTTGTTTGCGTCAGGTTGAGTATATGAATCCAAGCGGTGCAAATGAGCTCAATATCATAAGTAATTTTCTATATATTTTACGATTTTATGTGCCATAAATATTTTCTCATTAAATTTTAATATTGTTTGCTGATACGATGAGCAAACGAGTTGTTTCTGCAACAAAAAGGTAATAAAAAATGTTTAAATTCGACCATGTGTGGTCTATTTTGAAAGAATATGTACATGCTAAAAACACAAGCGGAGTTCCAGCATCATTTCCATAAGAAGTTGTTAATGAGACTCCTATTTCTCCTGACCCTTCTGCACCTTCATTTTCAATCAATTTAAGCGATGAAAACATAAGTGGTGGTTCTTCATCACAGCGACCACAAGGGGTAAAAAAGATCAAATTTAAAAGAAAACAAAGTGAAGATATGTCTGTTTTTTTAAACGCTATGAAAGAGAAAAATGAGAAATTACGAGAATTAATGTCAACTTCGGCCGCAAATAAAGAGCGCGATATTGAGGTGCAAAGACAAAAAGTTGCAAGTAGAAAGCACGTAATTGAGGTGCAAAGGCAAAAAGTTGCACAAAAAGAAATGATTAAAGAAGATAACATACTACTCATCGATTTGGACACAATTGTTGATCCTGTAAAATGTAAGTACTTCCAAAAACAACAACAAATAATTATGCAGAAGAGGAGTCAATCTCAAGTACCAAAACACACTAATATGTTTGATATGTTCGGACAATTTTCAAATTTTGGAGGGTCTGGGTTTGGGGCTGGTCTCTCGAATTATTAAGTTTATTGCTATTTTCAGTAATTTTATGTTTTGTTTTCATGTATTTTAATTAGTTTTCAGTTATTTTATATTTTATTACCATGTATTTCAATGTATTTTAATTGTATTTTTGTAATTTTATGTAATTGTTTCCTTATTCTCATATTTTTATGTTGAAAAATGACCCGTGTTATTACAACAATGTCGTTAAAATTACCACCCATATTATTTTATATTTTTATATTATCATCCATATTGAAAAATTAACACTTATATTACCTCAAATTGTTATAAAATTAATAAACATTTAGAAAATATATAAATTGATTCAATAATTATTAAATTAAGCCCATTTTCATTTTAATTTGGCCCAAAAAATTAGCCCATAAGTTGGCCCATTTACATAAAAAATTGGATAATGTTTAAGGAAAAAAAAAATTATGGTGCAAGATCAGCGTCGCTTCACATGTGATGCCAAGATCTTCATTCCTTCATAATAGAG
This sequence comes from Scutellaria minor, assembly GCA_954870855.1. Classification (NCBI taxonomy): domain Eukaryota; kingdom Viridiplantae; phylum Streptophyta; class Magnoliopsida; order Lamiales; family Lamiaceae; genus Scutellaria; species Scutellaria minor. The sequence goes on from OX940729.1 coordinate 12,939,680, forward strand.
CCAAGACTAGCGCCTTCCTGGGAGAAAAATTATAGCGCCCAACGCTGGAGTGGCTTCTTGCTGCGGATGCTCTAACTCGCTCAGCTCGTGCCCAACTAATAAAAATATAATTTATATTTTAAAAGATATTAGTATTATAATTAAAGGTATTGATCACATAAGTAAAACGTATTATTTGATAACTAAAGCAAACGAGATTTTTTCTGTTATTTTTATCAAGATAAAAAGTTTGGTTAAAATGATAATTTCGATATAAATTGTGATTTTTCTGACAATTAACCTTATTTTTAATGATATTTAGAAAAAAATCATTAGATTTACGTCACTAAAAGTTTGACTCTTTTAATATAGTGACAATTAAACGTTATAATTTTTTATAAATTAAGTACACTTTTAAAAAAGTGTTACTAAACCTTTATTTTTCTTATAGCATTTTAATAAATGTCATTATATTTTTGTCACTGTAAGTCCAAAATCCAAACCTTTAAACAAGCATCAACAATTTTATATAGTTGATGACGCTTTTATAAAAGCGTCATTAAATTGACAAATATACTGACATTTTTCTAAAAGTGTTGTAATATTTTTATAAATTAAATACGTTTTTAAAAAGTGTCACTAAACACTTATTTTTAATGACACTTTAACAAAGTATCATTAGATTTGTGTGTTACATACCGACGCCGGTGCATGACACCGGGAATTGCACCGACAGTTACAGTTGCTTGAAGAGCTTGAAGAGGAGGTTCGAAGAATTGCTTTATTTGTTTCGTATCTTTTGCTAATAGTTTCCGCATTTGTTTTTGGCCCACCATGTTTATGGGCTTCTTTCCTTATTTGAGTTTCTGCTTAGGATTTAAGTAGGAGTTTTTACGGTAATTAGGGTTATGCAATTTGGATTTTGGAATTGGAATTGGACAGTCAAGGTCGGTTTGCTTTTCAATTTGGTGTTCTTTCTTTGTTAGTTTCGTTATTCTACGCAATCACTTCTCTGACTCTAAGAATTTGGTTCGACCTGTCGGATCCCAATGACGAGAAGCGAGACCGCATCGAAAGTCTGAAAACAACGGTGGCCGCGCTGCAAGTATCGGTCGCTTCGTTGAAGGGAGAAGTGACAATGATGGACGCGAGATCGGGTTTGTTGGACACCCACGTCGAGGTTCTGCAAGCAGACATAAGCGAGTTGAAGGGGATGATGCATGACATGTTGAAAGGGAAGATAGTTGCTCAAGGGGACTCTTCGTCTACCACTGAGAATGCACGGGCCCAGGCCACGATGGCAGCAATTCTTGATACCATGATTCGCACCCGACTAGCTACGACAACAACGAAACTGGAGCTTCCCATTTTCACAGGTGAGAATCCATATGCCTGGATTTCTTGTGCCGAACAATTCTTCCGATTGGACAACATGCCGGATGATATGCGTTTAGAATTGGCTTTGACCGCCATGGAGGAAAACTCGTTGCAGTGGCTGCAAGGTCAATATCCAGGCCTCAGTTGGAGAAAATTCACGGTGGAACTTCTTCGTCGCTACGATGAGGATCTACGAACGGATCCATTTGAGACGCTAGCCTTGTCTCGACAAACAGGTACCGTGGATGAGTATGTGGATCAGTTCATAAGCCGAATGACAGCAGTGAAGAACTTAACCCCTGGCCATGCTCTGGGATTATTCTTGCATGGCCTCCGAGACGACATCTACCTTCAAATTCGTTCGAAGGACGCAGAGGATATTTGTCAAACTATGCACCTAGCACGCAAAATCGAACAAGAATTGAATGCTTCCCGTGCTCCCCAATCATCTACGTTCGTGAATCGGGGAACCTTAGTTTCGACATGGTTTTATCAATCGTCGCCAGGTTCGCGTCCTAATAGGAATTCCCAGATAAGGACTCCTACTACCTCTTGTCCCGCTGAGTCAGCGGCGTCCGTCAATCAGAACCGATCTATGGGGCCCAAGTACATGTCGCATAATGAATTCATGGATCTTCGGAGTAAGGGTTTATGCTTTAAGTGTAAGGAACCTTACTCTCCCTTACACACATGTTCGGCCAAGTCCCTCCGAATTATGGTAATAGGAAAAGATGAGGTAGAGGATGACACAACTCTACCAATTGAAATGACAACGGCTTGTGACCCGGAAGAGGTAGATTTGCAGCAGCTTGAGGTAATGGCAGTTGCCGCGTATAGGTTTGACGGACCACAAACGATAAAATTATGGGAAGAGGTGAAGGGCACGCCAATGGTGGTGATGATCGACAGTGGCGCATCGCATTGTTTCATCTCCAGTGTGATGACAACGAAACTAAACATCCCGTTTGGTGATAGAGCGAACCTTCCAGTAATTCTGGGCAATAGGAAGGGAACAAAGATAGATGGGATGTGCTCAGACATCCAGTTGCAAATTGGGACCACTACTTTTCAAATCAAGGCATACGCATTTCTCATCGGAGAGGTGGACCTTATTTTGGGAATCACGTGGTTAGCCACTCTAGGTGACGTCAAGGTAAATTGGACTTCGATGACCATGCAGTTTGAATTCTGAGGGAAATCAGTGATATTAAAAGGGGAATCAAGTTTGGTTTGACGACAAGTTTCATCGGCTGCCTCTCTCAAGGCTGTCTCCCTCAAACTTGAGGGGGTCGACCAGCGCTACATCCTTTGGCCTTTGGAACTCATGTCCACCACAGTATCCAACTCTATTCTCATCGAAGACATACAGGCCCTACTAGACGAATTCCCTACGATAGTGATCCCTTCGTCCGGGTTGCCTTCTCGGCGGATATGTGGCCACCGCATACCACTGTAACCGGGGTCCAATCCTGTGTCTGTTTACCCCTACCGGTACAGTGCAACTCAAAAGGATGAGATCGAATATTTAGTTTGAGACATGCTCTCAGCAGGGTTGATTTAACCTAGTATCGGGCCGTATTCTAGCCCAGTTTTGTTAGTGCACAAGAAAGACGGAAGTTGGCGGTTCTGCATCAACTACAAGGAGTTAAACAAGCGGATGATTCCGGATAAATATCCCATTCCGGTAATTCAAGAGCTCCTTGATGAATTACATGGTGCAACATGCTTCACGCGATTAGATTTGTGAGCCGATTACTACCAGATTCGGCTTGCTTCGAAAGATATTGAGAAAATGGGGTTTCACACTTATTCAGGGAAATACGAGTGGTTAGTCATGTCGTTCGGGTTGAGCAATGCTCCGTCGACCTTCCAGTCCGCGATGAATGATCTATTTCGCCCTTGGTTGTGCATGTTTGTCTTAGTTTTTTTCGATGATATTCTCATATACAGTTCCGATCACAAATCTCATTTAGGCCATCTCCGTGTGGTGTTGGGTTCCCTTTCGTCGGCCTCTTTTGTTATTAATCCGAAGAAGTGTTGTTGGGCCCAAGCCTCTATTGATTATTTGGGCCATGTGCTATCAGCGGAGGGGGTTAGAATGGATCCGAACAAGGTGTTGTCAGTGTTGCAATGGCCGACGCCACGTTTGATTAAGGGCGTACGTGGGTTCTTGGGTCTCACAGGCACTACCGTCGATTCATCAGGGATTATGGGAAATTGGCTCGGCCACTGACTGACTTGCTCAAGAAGGACTCCCTTCTGTTTTGTTGGACGAACGAAGCCCAGGCAGCCTTCGGTAATCTTTAATGGGTCATCACGTCGACCCCTGTTCTCGCGACGCCAGACCTTGGAGCTCCATTTTGCATCGAGTGTGATGCATCTGGAAAGGGGCTCGGTGCCGTCTTAATACAGCACGGCCACCCCATCGCCTATTTCAATAAGGCTCTTTCCGATCGAAATAGTGCAAAATCAACTTACGAAAATGAACTTATAGGCGTCCCTACCTTTTGGGCTGTCGATTTATCGTTCGTACTGACCATCGTAGTTTACGGTATCTGGTCCACCAATCCATTGCATCACCGGTGCAAGAATACTAGGTTGCCAAACTATTGGGATTTGACTTCGAGATTGAATACAAGTTTGGGCAGACCAACGCGGCGGCTGATGCATTATCTCACTGCGATACCGAGATAGAGTTAGACGTCGTATCAGTCCCACGTTGGGTAGAGTGGGATCGATTATGCGATGCGGTCGCGGTCGCGGCTGACCCTTTGTATATATAAACCCATCATTGTGGCTCACTCGGAGGGCAGAACTGTCACACTGTCGTTCACCCACGTTCACAGAGTTCTTTATTACAAGGATCGGCTGGTGGTCCTAGGGAAGTTGGAATGGGCGGAGCGATTGTTCAAGGAATTCCACTCCACCCCATCGGAAGGGCACTTAGGAGCATTTCGTACGTACCGACAAATGACGACTAATATTTATTGGCTCGGGATGTTGCGAGCGATCCACGAGAGGGTAGTAGATGGCTTGGTTTTTCAATGCAACAAGGCTGATACAAGGACTCCCACCGGTTGCTACACCCGTTGCTCATTCCCACCCGTGTGGGAGGATATTAGCATGAACTTCATTTCCGGCCTTCCTCATTCACAGAGCATCGATACCATCCTAGTAGTGGTGGACCGACTGTCCAAGGTAGCTCACTTCATCGGCATGTCGCACCATTTTACGGCTAATAGGGTGGTGAATGCGATGGCTAGGGAGAACATTCGACTTCATGGCGTCCCTCGAATGATTGTTTTAAATCGGGACCCCATTTTTCTAAGTTCGTTTTGGCAAGAGTTATTCTGGGCCCTTGGTACGAAATTGAAAATGAGTTCGGCTTATCACCCGAAAATGGATGGCCAAACAGAAGTTATGAATCGTTATCTTGAGGCGTACCTACGCTGTTTCACGTTTGAACATCCACGTCGATGGGTGCATTGGCTCCATTGGACGGAGTACTATTTTAATACCAGTTTCCATACTATTACGGGATGCATATTTTTTGAGGTCGTTTATGGCCGACCCCCACCTACTTTGTCTCAATTCCTTTCGGGGGAGATCCGAGTCAGGGCCGTGGTGGAAGAGTTGCAGGATCAGGATACTATTTTCCGTAATTTATGGGTTCAGTTGGAAAAGGCCCAGGCTCGCATGCGCCGGTCCACTAACTAGCATCAATGAGACGCCCACTTTAATGTGGGCAATCGAGTGTTTTTGAAATTTAGGCCATATCGATAGGTTTCGCTTTTTCGGCGTCTGAATATGAAGTTAGCTCCATGTTTTTTGGTCCGTTCGAAGTATTTGAGTATGTTAGGCCGGCTGCCTATCGGCTGAAGCTTTCTCTAGGTTCCCAATTGCACCCGGTATTCCATGTGTTGGGATATTTCAGTAGTTATCTTGATAAGACAAAACAAGATGCATAATAAGATAATGAAGTTTGCTAAAATAAGTTTCCACGTATTACATGATCATAAGCTTATCTATCAATGAGTAAGATCATGTAATGGTTTTCCAAGGTATAAGGAAAACCAACCATAGAAGAAATAAGAATAAGTCTTCTAAGGGTCAACAAGTTGTAGGAAACAGCAAGCTGAAAGGAAGTATCTGCATAGGAAGCAGATAGGATACTGCAAGAAGTGGACAACATGCTGAAAGAGCAACAGAGTAAAAAAGCCTCGAGCAGAAAGTTGCACAAAAGGGAAACCAATCCTAGAAGATATAAGGGAGAATCTTCTAAGAGCAGGAAACTGTAAGCTGATATAGGATGATGGATGCTGCAATCAGAAAGCTGCAACAAGAAGCAGCAAGCAGCGGAAGGAAGCTGAAACAACAATCAGCTAACAACATACAACGTCAGGAAGCTGGCTACAGATTTCAGGAACCGAAAGCTGTTTTGAAACAGAATCCTGGTACGGAAAAGGAAGCAACATGAAACCACATCCTGAGCAGCAAGCAAAGAGGACCCATTGCTATCTACAGAGAAAGTAGGAAGTAGCCAACGGATCTTTTGAAAGATAAGTGCTACTCTCTCTCATGCAGTATTAGGAAGAGCATGCAACATAAAGAGAAGCAAAACTAACTAACTTCAAATAGCCGTTGCATGAACTTCAGCCATGGACCCATACTAACTTGACAGGTCACAGGAATGTCAGAGAAGGTCTAGGAGTAAATAGTAGGTGCATTAAATGCTCATGTCAGAAGCGGCTCAGACGCATTTAATGCGACTACAAAGAAGACCTTGGAGATAAAGGCTTGAATTCGAATAGGAGAAGCATCTCTCTTCAACGGATACTTCCCAACGGATAAAACTCTCAAGATCCATAAATAGAAGGTGTGGCTGATTGAAGAAATTGCTGAACAGAGTCGAGAGAAAATTCATATACTTCCTAAAGCTTCTCAAGCTTTTACATGTTCAGCCACTCAACCTTCTAGGAGCAGACTACAACAGCAATGGAGCTTTCAGAGATCAAGGCTGCTCCGCACCAGTTCAAGAACCTCTTATTTTCTTTAACCATTTGTGCTGTGTGTGCTAGGTTGTTTTAAGTATGGTGTACTTAGTTGATAGAATTTGATCCTTGCTAAGTTTATAGTCTTGTGTAAGCTATTTTGTAAACCCTATGTGGGTGAGTGTATCCTGTGTGAGAGTGTGTTCCTGTGTGGGACCCAATAGGTGTAACTTGTGTGGAAGAGGTTTGTAAAGACAAGTCTTGTAAATCAAACTGACCATAACGAAGTTCCTCCTCAGTGAAGGAGTAGAATGGACGTAGAAGGATTACACCACCTTCGAACCACTATAAGTCATAAGTGTTTACTGCTTATCATATTTGCTACATTATTTTATCGCATATCTATCATGTTGCATCTATCATAAGCATCCTGTTAAAAGGTTTGTGTTAAATCATATTTAGAAAAGAAAACTGGTTTTTATCAGAAACTCTATCAAGTTTATTCCGTTGCGTTGCATTCTGATATAGGGTTAGTAACCTGATCGAGCCTAGGGCCAGGTTACTGATTCGAGATAGGATATGGTTCTCCTTCTTGGGACAAAAACCTGTTAATCAGTAAAAGTTTTCAAAATCGATAGAGATTCATTCACCCCTTCTTTGAACCTCTGACCACTTGGGACCGACAAGTGGTATCAGAACAAGTTGGGTTAACAGTCAACTTTTCTGGCTACCTACGCAGATCTACCCATTTTTGTTGGTTAAACAGTTTTTCTTTTCATTTGTCCAAAATCATCTCTTTTGCACAAGCATGCATTCTTTGATTCCAGCCTCTCATACTTATCCATATTTCTCTTGCATATTTTGTGGGATTGGTGGAGGAGGACTGGAAACAACTCACAATGAAAACTGACATCTCAACCATGGACCAACAAGTGGTAGTCAACACCAGTAAGAGAAAGAAGCCTATCTTAAAAGGAATTCCCAGATACCAGGAAGAAGTCAACAAGGGAGATCAACAAAATATCAATCTGAGAAGAGGAACACATAAACTTAGGGGGAATACTGTATCTCACAGTACTCAAAACTCCAAACCACCAACTCAGAAGAAAGTATTTACAGAAGATGGTGGTTGCTAAAGAAGCAACTAAAGAGGGTTGCCGAAGTAATCCAAAGCTACATCTTTTATAGTAGCTAAAATTACTAAGGAAGCAACTTAAAAAGCAGGTTGTTAAAGGAAGGAGCAGGACAACCAACAAGAAGTATCTACCTGATGAGATAAGACAAGAATTCCAAGACATACTTCAAATAATCCAACAACATACATACTGATCCGAACAGGAGATACAATCAGGATTCAGACAGTCCAAGAATCTGGACTAATGAGTGAGAAAATTTAAGAGTTCCTTAAATAAAGGGAAACTTATTTTGAAGTTTGTATTTCTCTCATTCTTACATTTATGCAGCATACTGAGATAGGATACTACATCTTTCTACATTTGAGAATGACATTTCTTAACAGTATTTAGTTTAAAGGTTTCTTAAGTAAGGGGGAACTTAAGCTGAAGTCTCTATGTTCTCATATATTCAACTTACTGGAACAGGATACTGTCTTTTATCAAATTAGGATTCTCTAACAGTATTTAGTTTCAGGACCAACAAGTGCTTACTATCTAGTGGTACAACAGGTTTTTGCAAGAATATAACATGAACATCAAACGTGACAGAAACCAAGGAATCAACTAGAAAGAGGATACTACAAGAAAAGTTGTATCATGGGATGCTTAACAAGGAACACCAAGCTATCAAAAGAAGAAGTGATGGGTATCTATGAAGATCTAGATAGGCGGTTGACCATCAAATCAACAAAAAGGTGAGATCTACCTTTTCAGAAGATTAAAAGGTGGTTATGAAAATCTATCCAAGAAAAATCGGCAAGTAGCGGTATCTTTTTACAAATAAGGTCCCTCCATCTTTTTAGAACCAACCGTCAGATCGTGCGTTTTATCTCCCAACCGTTGATCAAAGAAACCACCTATCCATCTATATATACTCGACCCCTCACCATTCTTCTAAGCATTCACTACTCACAAAAAATTCTCGACAAGCTACAGATTCCCATGTGAGTCGCATTGACTATAATAAAGAAGAAGATGGAAACCCAAGAAGGCGGAGAAGAAGATGGAGATGAAGATGATGATGAAGACAATTCTCTGTTGATCTAGAAGCAGAGAAGGTCTTCAGAAGAATGGAGTGTAGAGACTCTACTTGCCAAGAAGCAGAGAAGGTCTTCAAACGAAAAGACGGGCCTTTACAAGATGGATGCTATCAGAAAGGAGCAGGTGTCCATCCTCCATTCAACATTGACACAGGGCCGACTTCATCTCAATAGGAGAGATGAGGTATTGAGGATCATGAGAAAGCTTACACTCTAAAAAATACGAGATGGAAGTTATTATTTCATAAGGCCCTTCTTCGGACCTTGACAACATCTGCTGCCATTTATGGAGCTAAAACCCAAATAAGCTAAAGGGTGATAGCTACCTGTCCGAGGATACTGTGTCAGCAGTTTCAAGCTGGGTTCTGGGCAAAGTAAAAGATAAAATTACAAACCAGACCAGCAATCAAAGATCCAAGGTGAATGTGCCTGGACATTGATGAAGCTGCACAGGTAACTGATCCTCCACCGGTCAGTTTCTTGATCTCTTGTCACGTGCTGAGGCTGAGCAGCTTATTCCCTTGGGTAGGAATAAGAAGGAGGATACTCAGAAGAAAGTACGAACAGGTTACTGCTTCTTGGTGTTGAGCAGTAATTGATAAACAAGAGAAACCTGATGGCCAACCTTGGTGTTGTAACTCCACCCCTGAGCAGCAAGCTGGAGGATGATAACAGAAAGGGGGAAGAGAATTACAAGTCAAGAGTCACTATTGAAGCCTTATAGCAAGGGGGAAATAGTTAATAATGACGATCAGGAGTTTCCTACCATCTGAAGAGTTGATTGAAAGATGCAGCAAGCTGATAAAAGCATGCAGAGATCAGAGATGGTAGAGAGGGAGAAGAAGAACTCCCTGGTGGAAAAACATGGAAACAACAAACTGATGAAACTGAAGAAAGAAGTAAAGCTAGATGGAGTAGTAACAACTTAATTACTTTTGTATCAAAATATAATTGTACTTGTACAAACATTAAGTTTCATATAAAAGAGCATTTTTATTTAATGACTCTTGATCTTATTATGTTCTGTAATCATCAAGATAAAGGGGAAAATTATTGGGATATTTCAGTAGTTATCTTGATAAGACAAAACAGGATGCATAATAAGATAATGAAGTTTGCTAAAATAAGTTTCCACGTATTACATGATCATAAACTTATCTATCAATGAATAAGATCATGTAATGGTTTTCCAAGGTATAAGGAAAACCAATCTTAGAAGAAATAGGAATAAGTCTTCTAAGGGTCAGCAAACTATAGGGAACAACAAGCTGAAAGGAAGTATCTGTTAGGATGTATACTATAAGCCTAACTTTTGTATGAACATCTTTATGATACGAGATTCATTATGATTAAATGTTTGCATTTTATATTTGTTTATGCAATTGCCCAAATTAATCTATATTGTAGATAACATGGTATGTGGTGCCACACAGAAGATCATGCTATCAATTCCTTATAGATTATAAGTAGTAGCTCACAACCAAGATGGATTTGGACAAACCATTGGAACGGTTGTAGTGTAATTTGGTATTAGTCTATCTTGACTATAAAGTTACACTAGTACATTGAGCAGGACCATTTGAGGTTGTTCGATTTGTACTGACTATATAAAAGAACAAGACCTCTGTTATTATGGATGTGCGTCTTCTTAATCCCTATATAATAACGGACACATATAATCAGTGTTTGTCTCTTTAATTTGCCAATGGGTGAGATTTATTAATAAATCAATAGACTCGGTGAATTGGGAAATAACATTGTTTATATGGTGTGCTGTTGATTATTGAAGGAATCCGTGTCCTAATTATTTAGGATGATGATGTCCCCTTGAGGAGCTCATAAGGATTATCATGTAAAACCTGCAGGTGGATTTAATCCGACATGATAATAAAGATGAGTGGCACTACTCTTGGAATTAGATGTAAATTAATTAAGTTGTCGGTAACTTATTTAATTTATGAACATTCGATATCTTAAATGCGGGGAAATAAACATGCACATAATAAAGGAGCCCATATTGTAATATGGGATTAGGACGGTAGTTCAATTATAACTCCTTAGTGGATCGAGTTATAATTAATGGGCTTAGGTTGGGTGTTCGGGCTGAACACAGGATGTAACACCCCATTTCAAGAAAACCTGCATATGCATATTTATTAAAATTTCTTTTAATGTTCATTTAAGAATGATTTAAGTGTGAGATCTTATATTACAATAAGTTATGATTTATGAATATTTCCTTGTGCTTGTTTATTTTAAAGATTTTATGACATGTTTTTCTTTCGAGATTTTAAAGGTTTTTGCAGGATAACTTACGGAGGAAACCGAGCTCGATCTCCACTCACTCGACACATATGAATGGAAGTAAAAAGATAAGATGTTAATTAAATGAATAAAATGATTTAGGTTTTATGCTAATTTTATTCGTTACCGTTTTTGAATACTTTCTTTTTATGAAATTAGACGTTTACCTTCAACGAGCATGCATTATAGTGAATATTAAAATAACCGCAATGCTTATTAATTTAAGTACATATGGAAATTTAATACTTAATTTTATGCTAAGCAATTTCCACATTTATGTGAATTATACATTACATTATTATTGTTAGTCCCTTCAATAAGGTATACATATACTTATAAATATGTGTGACATGAAACATCAAAATATCATGATAAATAAATTAATTTAACTTTTTATTTAAACTAAAGCTTCCATGATAAGTCTTTGCTAAGGATGACTAAGAAGTCTAAACTAGCCTAGCCACCTCACCACCCTAATTCCAACATACAAAATATCCATCAACTTGCAACATGCAAAATATCCTTACTTGATGATACCCTTTCTCTCTCTCGTCCATATCATATGAGAAGAACCAAGGTCATAAATAGTTTAACATAAGAAGCAAAGAAAGAGAGAAGAAACAAAGGAAAGAAAGATCAAGCATACATCAAGTCTTTCCTCAAACCCTAAAGGTATTTTGGCTAAAACTCTCTTAATACCTTCATTAAATCTTATGATTTATAATAAATACCTTAGGTTAGAAAGTCCAAAGATGTTCTTTGGCAATTTGTTTAGGATTATATGTTGTTTGAATGAAGAAATAAGTTGTTTCTAGAATAGACTTAAGGATGTGCTTGGTTTTTCTTCTGTTTTGGATGTGTTCGAAAATCTTAGGAATTGTTTTAAGCTAAATCCTTTTTTCAGATTGAAATATATGAAGTCAAGAGTATGTTTGTAAAATTTCAAAAGATTTGGAGTTAAACTCGATTTTATATGATTTTTCTAAGATAAGCTGTTCAGAGACAGTTTTCGCCCTGTTTTTAGGTCGGAATCATATAATTTTCTGGAATAGTATACTTCGAATTTATATATGATCTTCTACTATGTTTAAAAACCTGTTCTTAGGTACGTGTAGGAACTTAGTATGCATTTGTTTGAGTTTTTTACGATTTATGCCGGATTTTACAATATAACGTATTTTCTGCGTAGATGATGTCCTGTTTTCAGTCTTGTTCTAAAAACCATAACTATTTATTGAGATCGTATTTATAAACCATGTTTTACTATGTTGTAGTAAACGTTCTTATGAGTATGTATAAATTTACTATGTAATTTTTAGAACCTTGCACGATTTATGGTAATTTTTACAAGAAAGTCTGTTTTCAGCATGTGCTATGTCCTGTTTTCAGCCAACTTAGAAAATTCATAACTAATTATGTGAATCTTATTTTTGGTTGATATTTTTATATGTCATACTTTTGTAAGGTATCTATAGTCTGTAGAAATTTGGAAGGATTTCATGAATTCTAAGGGGATTGATTAATTATTCAAAATCAGATTGTTTTGGAGCTAGAATTGAAGTGAAAAACTAGTTAAATGTGTGATTTTTAATTCCTTGTACAAGCTGTTAAAATTTATGAAATTCAGCATGTTATACTAAAGGAAGTTATGTGATTATATGAATAATTATGTGATTTTAGGAATTATATGTGAATTATTAAAATTATGACATCTTTATATGTCATTTTAGGTCAAAAATTACTAGTTTAAATGCCTAACAATTAAGTTATAAGTATGAATATGTTTTAGGTTAAAGTAACCTAATATAAATGCAAAAGATATGTTATACGACATAAGAGGCTAATCAGTTAAGTGTGTCGAGCGCAGTCGAGACGATCGGAGAATTCGAAAGCCATCTTTGCATAATCAACGTACAAGTGGGTAACTTCTACTCTCAACTATGTGTTGTTAATTGAATTGATAAGTTATGTATGAAAATCTACGACTGAAGTCTGTAGCTATAACCAGTATGTAACTTCCATACTCGGCGACGACCATAAGGGCAATAAAATATCTGGTCTATGAAAGCGACCATAAGGGCAATAAAATGCCTGGTCTATGTAAGGTTTAGTGGGCGAACGACTCTCACATTCCTTTATGATGATGATGATGCAAGGTTTAGTGGGCGAGCGATTCCCACATTCCTTGATGATGACATGCAGTACTTGCTTAACGATTTAATTGCTTCAATATATTAGATAGTAAGGTTATCCCACTGGGATCCCTCTCCGGAGCTGTCTCATGATGTTACTTTTTATAACTTTCAGGCTCGACAGATGATGACATGGACGTGTAGCAGGCTGGGCTGACTTCTCACTGTCACTTTAAAATAGATATGCTAGAACCATGTTTCCTTTTGAAATCAATATGTTGTTTAAACATGTATTATATGAAAAACGATGGGCCTAGACTTATCTTCTATTATATATATATATATATATATTTTGTTGTGTAAATTCATGTTGGTCTATGGTTCGAACATTTTACCTAGAAATATGGGTGAGACACGACTAGACTTGATTGATAGTCGATATATAATTACATATATATACTATATTTAAAAAATAAAATTTAATAACTCTCGTGTCTTCTTTTTTAAGTCTTCCGTTGTATATTAGAAAGTAATTATAATTTCTTTAATTCTTAAATATGTAAAGGGTGACGACCTATTTCCAATAAAAGGGAAACGGGGCGTTACACAGGACACCTAAGCCCATTAGGAGGCCCAACCCTAATTCCTCCTCTAGGTCCCTATTGTAACCTATAAATAACCCTAACATCAGTACCTCCTAGATCATGATTTCTCAATTTCACACAAAAAAAAACATATTCACTAGAGAGAAATGAGGAGGCGGGATTTCTGAACCCTTGGAAGATCGTCGCCCACATGACGTCCAAAGGAAAGAGATATGAATATGGCAGAAGATCGAGAGGTCTAGACATCGATCAGTTTGTCTTCATGAAATGTATGTTTTCTTCCGCTGCGCATATCTTTGTGGAACCTGATTCCGATCATATAGGGCCGGCGATCCGTCGGTTCTAATAGTATCTACATAGGAAGCAGATAGGATACTGCAAGTAGTGGACAACATGCTGAAAGAGCAACAGAGCAGAAAAGCCTCGAGCAGAAAGCTGCATAGAAGGGAAACCAATCCTAGAAGATATAAGAGAGAATCTTTTAAGAGCAGGAAGCTGTAAGCTGATATAGGATGATAGATGCTGCAATCAAGAATCTGCAACAGGAAGCAGCAAGCAGCAAAAGGAAGATGAAATAGCATACAACGTCAGAAAGCTGGCTACAGATTTCAAGAATAGGAAGCAGTTCTGAAACAGAATCCTGGTATGGAACAGGAAGCAGCATGAAACCACATCTTGAGCAGCAAGCAAGGAGGACCCACTGCTATCTATAGAGAAAGTAGGAAGTAGCCAACAGATCTTTTGAAAGATAAGTGCTACTCTCTCTCATGCAGTATCAGGAAGAGCATGCAGTGTAAAGAGAAACAAAACTAACTAACTTCAAATAGTCGTTGCATGAACGTCAGTCATGGACCCATACCGACTTGATAGGTCAGCAGGAATGTTAGAGAAGGTCCAAGAGGAAATAGTAGGTGCATTAAATGCTCATGTCAGAAGCGGCTCAGATGCATTTAATGCGACTACAAAGAAGATCTTGGAGATAAAGGCTTGAATTCGAATAGGAGAAGCATCTCTCTTCAACGGATACTTCCCAATAGATAAAACTCTTAAGATCCATAAATAGAAGGTATGGCTGATTGAAGAAATTGCTGAACAGAGTCGAGAGAAAATTCATATACTTCCCAAAGCTTCTCAAGATTTTACATGTTCAGCCACTCAACCTTCTAGGAGCAGACTACAACAGCAATGGAGCTTTCAGAGATCAAGGCTACTCCGCACCAGTTGAAGAACCTCTTATTTTCTTTAACCATTTGTGTTGTGTGTGCTAGGTTGTTTTAAGTTTGGTGTACTTAGTTGATAGGATTTGATCCTTGCTAAGTTTATAGTCTTGTGTAGGCTATTTTATAAACCCTGTGTGGGTGAGTGTACCCTGTGTGGGAGTGTGTTCCTGTGTGGGACCCAGTAGGTGTAACTTGTGTGAAAGAGGTTTGTAAAGATGAGTCTTGTAAATCAAACTGACCATAACGAAGTTCCTCCTCAGTGAAAGAGTAGAGTGGACGTAGAAGGATTACACCACCTTCGAACCACTGTAAGCCATAAGTGTTTATTGCTTATCATATTTGCTACATTGCTTTATCGTATATCTATCTTGTTGTATCTATCATAAGCATCTTGTTAAAAGGTTTGTGTTAAATCATATTTAGAAAAGAAAACTGGTTTTCATCAGAAACTCTATCAAGTTTATTCCGTTGCGTTGCATTCTGATACAAGGTCAGTAACCTGATCGAGCCTAGGGTCAGGTTACTGATTCGAGATAGGATACTATTCTCCTTCTTGGGACAAAAACCTGTTAATCAATAAAAGTTTTCAAAATCGATAGAAGTTCATTCACCTCCCCTTTGAACCTCTGACCACTTGGGACCCACACCATGTATTGTTTTTGAAAGCCGTGGTGTATAACCATGCAGTCGAGCCACACTTGCCTCCTGATCTCTATGATTTGCACCAGAGTTTACACCCGTGGATATTTTATGTTAGAGGGAGATATGACGGGCGGATGTATGGATTTCTTATCGCTTGGACCGGACTTCCGTTTGAGGATGCCACTTGGGTGGACGAAGACGTGTTCTGGGCTCAGTTTCCTGACTTCCGCCTTGAGGACAAGGCTGTTCTTAAGGAGAAGGGAATTGTTACGTACCGATGCCGGCGCAAGACATCGGGAATTGCACCGACAGTTACAGCTGCTTGAAGAGCTTGAAGAGGAGGATCGAAGAATTGTTTTGTTTGCTTTATTTATTTGTTTCGTATCTTTTGCTAATAGTTTCAGCATTTTTTTTTGGCCCATCATGTTTATGGGCCTTTTTTCTTATTTGAGTTTTTGCTTAGGATTTAAGTAGGAGTTTTTACGGTAATTAGGGTTATGCAATTTAGATTTTGGAATTGGAATTGGACGGTCAAGGCCGGTTTACTTTTCAGTTTGGTGTTCTTTCTTTTGTTGGTTTCATTATTTTGCGCGATCACTTCTCTGACTCTAACATTGTGTGACTAAACATCTTTTTTCTTGTAGTAAATAAATCTAACTACAATAAATTTATTGTATTCCGTGATTATTTTCATTAGTGTCTAGAAATTGAATTTCAAATATAAGTTCTAAAATTGTACCATAATTATTTGAAACCAAATTGGGTGCAATAAATATTGATGATGTGTTGTAGTTTGCATGTTAGAGAAGATATGGCCTCCAAAACTGCATGTTAGCAGGCATTCTTCGATGCATCGGATTTTCTGAACACCAAAATCAATGGTGTCATTGCATAGGATCACTACTCGGGTGTATAACCCATCTGAAAATAAGTGTTATAGTACATGATGTTTGCGTAGCTCCTGGTGTCCACGAGGACTCGGTGTACAAGAATGTTGGTTATGTTTAGACTATCAGTAGGTCGTTATGGAGATGTACTACCCCAGCTGTATCCTGCTCAGTAAAAGTTACTGGCGAGCCCTCTTATTTTCTCTGGGTTGGTGAACAGATCTAGTAGTAGTTCATGGCCGATCTCATTTTTTCTTGATTTGCTCTCTTCGAGTGTTTTGAGTCGTTAGTGTTGTTATTCACAAGGGTGTAGATTTCCTTGTCAGGTCTCCCGGGCGGCAAGCCTAGTAACATCTCCTATCGGTTGTGGTGAGGTCAATCAGCTGCTTAACATACTATACCAGCGGGCTGTTATCAATCAGTTTTATTAATTCGATGAGGAGTGACCAACATTCATTGGTGTTGTGCTCGACGGATTGGTGATATCGGCAATACTTGTTAGGGTTAAGTTTTCCTATTTTAGGCTCTCATTTGTAGCACCCCGGACTAAAAATGAATCATAATAAATTAATTAAATATTTAAACCCATAATTTAATAATTATGTGTGTATACTTTGATTGTCTAATTAACTACGTGTGTTTCAGATACATGATTAATGCGTATTTTGGATCGATATTTTTTCTAGACTTGGACATAGAATATTTTTATACCATTAGATGCGTATTGAAAAAACGAGAAGATAGAAACAAACTAGGGGTCAATCGGAGACCCGTAGCTCAAACGGCGATGAAAAGGGCAAAATACGAAGTTTCGAAAAATCGGAAGATATTTACGGTGAATAGTAAATGGAGATTTTTACATGAATAGTAACTTGGATTTTTCACCCCATGAACAGTAACTTAGATATTACACGTGAATAGTGATTTTCAGATTTCTATAAATAGGGGCATTTTCGATTTAAAAATCACTGTTTTTCCGAACGAGCCGAAAGCGACGAAAACTTGTAAATCTCACTCTCCTATCTCTCTCTCTCTCTTTCCGGTTTTCTACCTCCGACGCGTCAGCGCCGCCGCCGCCGTCGGTGGTCGGAATTTTTCAACATTGTCGGTTTCGGCCGATTTTCGCACACGACGTAGGTCTCGACGAGACAAATCTAGGATAGGTCTCGAAATTCAATTCCGATTTCTCGTTCGCCGAAAAATGACAAAAAACGAGCTCCAAACCCTAAACTCTAGTTTTGTGCCACCCTTTCTCTCTCCTCTGATTTCTCTCTCTCCCCCCTTTTCTCACCGGAGCTGCTAACCGGAGATCCGCCAGTGGTGAGGTTGTGTTGCTGGAGGGCCGACGTCGCCGTGGGTGGCGGCGCCGGAGCTGAACAGGTGTATATATATGTATGTCGTGCATGTGTGTGTGTTTAGGGTGTGTTGAGTGTGTGTTGTTGTGGTGAGCTATTGTGGATTGCGCCGGGTGGCACAACCGGGTAGAAACTGGAGGGCCGGCGCTGGTGATGCACCGGTGAGGTTCAGGTGGTGGTGGTCGGTTGCTGCCGACCAAGCTATGAAGTGTGCGTGTGTATATATGTATATATATGTGTGTATATATTGGTGTGTGTGTGTGTGTTGGGATGGCTGGGAAAGGTCGCCGGTGATGGGAGGTCACCGATCGAGGGTCTGGAAAGGATCGTCGGTGACTGGAAGTCGCCGGCCGGAGCTGGAGAAGGAAAGGTTTGGTTTTGGCATGTGTGGTGTCGAAGGGTTTTGCGGCGAATTCTGGGCACTATTCACAGCCGGATTCCGGCGAAGGATGGCCGGAGGTGGTAGCCGGCGGTGCAGGCTCGCCGGTGGACGTGGTTGCAGCAGCACAGGGCGGCGCCGCCGCAGCTGGTGGCACCGAGAAGGAGGCTGGTCGGGAAGGCCTGTGCCGGGTAGCTTGGGCACGAGCTGTCGAGAAAACTGTCGGTTCACATTGCATGTTATAAGACCCTAGAAAATTGTCTCCCTCCCCTTCTACTACTTTAAAAAGGTCTGGCGGTCCTTGAAATGCGCTAGCGGTATTGAAACCGTTTTATAGGGTAAGACGGGGAATTCCCACACCTATTCGTCCCTTGTCATTTCTAATATCTGATATGCATTTTATGTGCTGTGACAACGTGACTTAAGGTTATTTCCCGGTATTTTATATCTGTTGAATGTCATAAGATGCGGAGTTTATCCCCACGAGTGTATTCCACACACTCACCCCCTATTCTGTACTCATACTACAGGAGCTAGGATGCGAGTACCGACGCTAGAGACGCGTGAGGAATGACTCAAACGCCGTTTCTATAAGAGTAGAGTGATGGGTGATGTATCGGTCGGTGAGCATGTAGCTAGGCTATTGTACTACTGGAGAGAGATAGAGGACACTGGAAGTATTATCATTAGTGTCCAGGCCTGTTTACACATGATCTAGACCGCCCAACGAGTGGGTAGAAAGAGCACGTCTAGTTTACCGAGACGAGATCGTGTACTCGTCGTGTAACACTCCCAAGCTTTACTAATTCGAAATACTTTTAAGAAACACACGTATAAGAATGTTATATTCTTGACTTAACTTGAAAACACAGCCAACCATTAAAGAAGGTCCCCAATATTTAATTTTTGCAAGAGAACTTCATAATACTTGAAAGGAACTTTGTCGATTGAAATATATCATCGTTTATACATGGAATCCAAAATATCTATTTACAACAAAAGACCCTCAACGGTTTAATTGTCCAAAAGATAAGTAACTGAACATAAGCTTCAAAAGTTCATCTCGAGCATGGCATATGAACAACCTAACTGGCCATTTAGGAGACCAAATATCACTACACATCATTACCTGCATTACAAAAACTTATTAATGAGCAATAAGCTCAGTAAGTTGAAACTTATGCACACAACCACGTATAATGAATCATATCATGCAATATGTTTTTCCATACTCACTTATTCTGAAAACATTCTTTGTAGGGTACTCGGAAGACTGGTACTCAATCAATATCAGTAGGCCGTATAAGCGTTTCATTAAGATTGGTCAATCATCATATCATGATATCTACTCTCTGTTAGTTAAGCACTATCATTAGTACTCAACCAACATCAGCAGACCGTACATATTGTGTCTACTCTTCGATAGATCAACTATCATCTGTAGACCGTAGAGTCATGTTGCCCACTCTCAATCAATCAAGTACCATACTTCCTCTTTCAAAACATCTTTTATATGCATCATGTATCACGTTAATCTCATATACCATTCAATCATAGATATAGAACAATCATTCACATATCATTCAAATTACATGAATATCAATTAGTTCTTGCAATCCAGCAAATAAAAGCTTCAACTTACCTCGAATCCAAAACAAGTACAATAGTGGAAGTGTTTGGCCCTTGGGGAAGATACGATGTGCTTATAAACCTAAAAGGATCAAGCATGCATATACATACCTTTAAATGCTCATTCAATGAAGAGACACTATCATTCAATTAAACACATCAAAACTTATAATTCATCTTAATATCATTCCTTAATTCAATAAATTAAGAACACTAATAAGGCAGCCCCTAACTTTGCAATAATAAAAACTCACATGAACCAAACTAATTATGTTCTTGCATAACTTAACCTAAATAACCACTTGAGTTACCTATCCTCTAATTCTTCAAGCATACTTCCAATCATTATAACAATACCAAGCATCAATAGAATCAGCCACAACTTATCAGATTCACAAGTTTAATTAAACTACTTCAACTAACTTAGTTATCTTCAATTCATCTTCATAATACTACATATAAAATCAAATCATGTAATCATCATATGAACATAATTTTAAGCATAAAACACAGAGATAGGATCAGACCTAGCAATTAAGCTTAAGGATGCAACGTTTTCACCAAAAGAGTCACCAACTAGCTTCAATTCATCTCATATGCAACCTCCATGATATTTTTCAGTTTTTGTATGGTATTTGGGGTTCTAAGGTTGAAGAAAGGAAGAGGAGAAGAGGCTGGTCGTTTTTTAGTCTCATGTGAACAAAAGAAAGCATAAAATGACATTTCCTACCATATTTGACCATGCTAAAGGCAAACACTTGCTTTGTCCTAATTGGCTGAACTAGTATAGGTGTCAAATGTGTCATATGCCACGTTTTTGGCCTTAGGAAAAGGTTAGTGTTGGAGGAAAGGTCTAAATAAGCTAGTGCAACACATTAAAAGTGCTTTTGGTGCACCCTAGTCAACTAACCAATCAAATTGCAGCATTTTACTTACTTTAGAATTATAAATAAATGAAATGAAATTCATAAATTAGAAGTGTAATCAAGTTAATCTAGGAATGTCGTTTTTGAGATATTATGCATTTAGCGTATTTATAACCGTTTTCAGCACATCTATCTTCTCTTCCCAAGCCAAACCTTTCCACTGTAAAAGAAGAAGCACTAAACAGAGTATATTAGACTATAGAGTTGGAACGCCATAATAATATCATGTATAGATAAAGTAATCATGACTAATTAGATCATAAAATAGGCATATACTTGAGAATTCAGTGCATTTCGTAATAAGATGCTTAGAAATATAGATTGAATGCTCATGAATGCATTTCAATGTAAGATGCATGTGATTAGAGAATTGGGCGTTACAATCCTCCCCCCTTATAAAATTTCGTCCCCAAAATTGGGCTTACTGAAAAGTTCTGGATGCTTGTTTTGCATTTCTTGCTCTCTCTCCCACATTGCTTCTTCCATCGTGTGATTTCTCCACAAAACTTTAACAAGTGAGATCTTTTTGTTTCTCAACTTTTTTTCCTTTCGATCGAGAATTTGTACTGGTTTTTCTTC
Source organism: Scutellaria minor (assembly GCA_954870855.1). Lineage (NCBI taxonomy): Eukaryota > Viridiplantae > Streptophyta > Magnoliopsida > Lamiales > Lamiaceae > Scutellaria > Scutellaria minor. The sequence continues at coordinate 12,960,900 of OX940729.1, forward strand.
GTAAGTGAGGTCAGAGGTTAATTACAACTCCTTATAGCTCAAAACATGAGATGGATTTGAAATATATTTTCTCAACATAGATACGTGGAATACATCATGGGCAACAGACAATGATGGAGGTAAGGCGACTCTGTAAGCTCTATCACCCACTCTTTCAATAATTTCAAACGGACCAATGTACCTTGGGCTTAGTTTTCCCTTTTTACCAAACCTCATAATCCCTTTCAATGGTGCCACTTTCAAGAATACAAATCATCAATGGAAAACTCTAAATCCTTTCTTCGTTTATCTGCATAACTTTTCTATCTACTATATGCAGTTTTCATTCTTTGTCGTATCTTCTCTACTAATTTTGCAGTTTGTTGCACCATCTCTGGACCAAGAAAACTTTGTTCCCCTACCTCATCCCAGTGTACTGGAGATCTACAATTCCTTCCATATAGTGCTTCATAAGGTGTCATGCCAATTGTAGCTTGGTAACTGTTGTTGTAAGTGAACTCTACTAATGGAAGTTTTGAATCCCAACTCCCTTCAAAGTCTAGAATGCAAGCTCTCAACATATCCTCCAATATTTGAATTACTTTTTCCGACTGCCCATCAGTTTGTGGATGAAACGCTGTACTGAATGTAAGCTTAGTACCCATTGCACTATGCAAACTCTTCCAAAATGTAGATGTGAATTTGGGATCCCTATCCGAAACTATAGAAATAGGTATCCCATGTAATCTGACTATCTCCCTGATATAGATTTCAACATATTGATTCATGTTGTATGTAGACTTTACCGCAAGAAAATGAGCTGATTTTGTTAGTCTATCAACAACCACCCAGATTGAGTTATACCCTTTTTGAGTTCTTGGTAATTCAAGCACAAAGTCCATTGTGATATGCTCCCATTTCCATTCAGGTATGAGCAATGGTTGCAATAAACCTGCTGACCTTTGATGCTCAATTTTAACCTGTTGACAAGTTAGGCATTCTGCTACAAATTTGGCGACATCCGCCACCAATAGTGTAGTTGTAAATCTTTATACATCTTAGTACTACCTGGATGTACTGAGTAGGGAGTGGCATGAGCTTCTTTCAAAATGTCCTCTTTTATGGACTTATCAAATGGAACACATAGACGCCCTTTATAATGAATGACTTCATCATCATTAACAGAAAATTCTAACCTTTTGCATGTATCAACTTCTCTTTTCAATTTGCATAGATAGTAATCTGTCTTCTGACCCTCCTTGATTCTATCTTGAAGAACCGATTTCAATGTTAAGGCTAATAGTAAACAAACCTTACTTTTCGGCATGATTTCAAGCTCTAATTTCTGCAAATCAAGTAGTATAGGCTTCTGTATAGCGAAAAGAGAGGATGAAGATTTTCGACTCAAGGCATCTGCAACAACGTTAGCTTTTCCTGGATGATAGTTGATCACGCAATCATAATCCTTCACAAGTTCTAGCCACCTTCGTTGCCTCGTGTTTAGTTCTTTCTGTGTAAAGAAGTACTTCAAACTCTTATGATCTGTATATATCTCACATTTCTCACCATATAAGTAGTGTCTCCAAATCTTCAAGGCAAAAACAACAGCAACAAGTTCCAAGTCATGAGTTGGGTAGTTCTTCTCATATTCTTTCAATTGCCTTGAAGCATATGCAATCACCTTTCCATTCTGCATTAAAACACAACCCAGACCATTCTTCGAAGCATCACTGTATACTACAAATCCTCCAGTAGTAGATGGAATGACAAGAATAGGAGTTGTGGTCAACTTATGTTTCAGCTCTTGAAAACTGTTTTCACAAGCATCGGTCCACTGGAATTTCACATTCTTCCTTGTTAATGTTGTCAAGGACGTAGCTATCTTTGAAAATCCTTGCACAAATCTTCTATAATAGCCTGCTAGCCCCAAGAAACTCCTAACTTCCGACACACTAGTTGGCATTAGCCACTTAGTGATGGCCTCTATCTTTGCTGGATCGACAATAATCCTATCCTTAGAAACTACATGTCCTAGGAACACCACTTTTTCAATCCAAAATTCACACTTCTTAAATTTGGCAAATAATTATTTCTCCTTCAATATTTGTAACACCACTCTCAAGTGTTCTCTATGTCTTTCCTTATCACGGGAGTAGATTAAAATGTCATCAATGAAGACAATCACAAATTTATCAAGATATTCTTGGAATACACGATTCATTAGATCCATAAAAGCTGCCGGAGCATTTGTCAAACCAAATAGCATCACAAGAAATTCATAATGTCCGTACCTGGTCCTTATTGCGGTCTTGGAAATGTCATCTTCCCTTATCTTCAATTGATGGTATCCAGAACGCAAATCAATCTTGGAAAATATTGAGGCTCCTTGAAGTTGATCAAACAAATCATCTATTCTTGGAAGTGGATATTTGTTCTTGATTGTGACTTTGTTCAACTCTCTATAATCAATACACAATCGTAGAGTACCTTCCTTCTTTTTCACAAATAACACTGGTGCACCCCATGGAGAATAACTTGGGCGAATGAAACCTTTGTTTAGCAAATCTTGTAGCTGAATCTTTAACTCTTTTAACTCTAATGGTGCCATTAGATATGGCTATTTCGATATAGGTGTAGTTCCCGGTACAACATCAATAACGAACTCAATCTCACGATCTGGTGGTAATCTAGGCAAATCATTTGGGAATACTTCAAGATAATCACGAACTATCTCTACATCTTCTGGCTTCAATTGCGATTCTACTGATACATCCATAGTACTCACCAAGTATCCAGTACAACCCTTATTTAACATCTTTTGAGTTGTCAAAGCAGTGATAATGGGTATGCAATATATAGAAGACTTACCAATAAACACAAACTGTTCTTCTCCAGATGGTTGGAAAATAACCGTTTTCTTACTGCAATCAATAGTAGCATGATACCTTGTAAGCCAATCCATACCCAGAATAACATCGAAGTGTGGTATAGGTAGAACAATAAGGTCTGCATGAAGTATATTAACACCGATTTGGATAGTACTACCTCTTAATAGTTTGTTGGTCTCTAGTTCTTTCCCAGATGGAATCAACACACTGTACCTTTCTTTTAAAGTTTCCGGTGAAATGCCCAATTTTCTTACAAATGCATTTGATGCAAATGAATGTGTAGATCCTGAATCTATCAATGCAACTGCAGGAATTCCACAAACAAAAATAGTACCTGAAACTACAGAGGGGTCTACATCCACCTGTTGTTGATTCATTGCGAACATCCTGCCTTGAACTCTTCTCTATGGTTTAGTACAATGTTTTGCAATGTGTCCAGTCTCATGACAATTGAAGCAACGACCCGTACCTTTAAAGCACTGACCAAAATGGTTCTTCCCATAATTTGCACATTTAGGTGTCTTAGCAGCATTAGATGTCTGCCCTACTTTTTGACGTTTTTCATTTCCTTGCCCTGACTTTTGCTCTGCATTCCTCCACTGATTTGTATTTCTTTGAGTGAATACTTGCCTTCTTTGTTGTCTAGATTTGTCAATCTCTTTCTCATCAAGGTCTGCCATCAAAGCCTTATCCACTATTTCTCTAAACTCAGTAGCTGAAGACATTCGAGCATCTCTTCTTATTTCTGGATTAAGGCCTCTGAGAAAGTGGTCAATCTTCTCATTATTATCTCTAGCAATGTATGACACATATTTGCAGCTAGCTTCAAACTTGCGAACATATTCACACACAGACATACCTCCTTGTCTCAACTCCAAAAACTCTTTTACCTTAAGTGATCGTGCATCTCTGGTGAAATATTTGTCAAAGAAAATGATTTTGAATCTTTCCCATGTCAACCCTTCCATATTGATAGCAAGTTTAGCTTATTCCCACCAAGTTCTAGCATCCTTCTTTAATAGAAAAATTGCACAAATCACTTTCTTTCCATCATCAATATGCATGTAGTCAAAGATAATTTCCAATGATTTCACCCATTCTTCTGCCACTAAAGGATCAAGTCCACCATCAAAATCAAAGGGGTTCATCTTCCGGAATCTTTCATAAACAGTTGGTACAATATCTGGTCTATTTGGTGGTGGAGGTTGATGGTTTAGTTCTTATGCTCTTTGTTGCATATCTAACAGTTGTTGTATCTGTTCACCATGTGTTCTAGTTTGTTGCTGAATCAAATCGATCAAGTTATCAACAAGATGACTAGACTCATTGTCTGTTCTTCCCTTTCTTTTCGATGTCATATTTCCTATGCAATGCCCCATTCTCTTATGATATATATGTAAAGCAATGAATGTTTAATGATGCAGACATAAAGCATGATCAACATACATGATATATGCAATACAATACTCATCATGAATAAACAAATAAATAGAAACCGAGTCTCCCAGGCCGCCGAGTACGTTCATATGCCATTCTTTTATCTTTATGGATAATTAAACTATTACTCTGATACCAAACTGTAACACTCCCAAGCTTTACTAATTCGAAATACTTTTAAGAAACACATGTATAAGAATGTTAGATTCTTGACTTAACTTGAAAACACAGTCAACCATTAAAGAAGGTCCCCAATATTTAATTTTTGTAAGAGAACTTCATAATACTTGAAAAGAACTTTGTCGATTGAAATATATCATCGTTTATACATGGAATCCAAAATATCTAATTACAACAAAAGACCCTCAACGTTTTAATTGTCCAAAAGATAAGTAACTGAACATAAGCTTCAAAAGTTCATCTCGAGCATGGCATATGAACAAACTGACTGGCCATTTAGGAGACCAAATATCACTGCACATCATTACCTGCATTACAAAAACTTATTAAGAGCAATAAGCTCAGTAAGTTGAAACTTATGCACACAACCACGTATAATGAATCATATCATGCAATATGTTTTTCCATACTCACTTATTCTGAAAACATTCTTTGTAGGGTACCCGGAAGACTAGTACTCAATCAATATCAGTAGGCCGTATAAGCGTTTCATTAAGATTGGCCAACCATCATATCATGATATCTACTCTCTGTTAGTTAAGCACTATCATTAGTACTCAACCAACATCAGCAGACCGTACACATTGTGTCTACTCTCCGATAGCTCAACTATCATCTGTAGACCGTAGAGTCATGTTGCCCACTCTCAATCAATCAAGTACCATACTTCATCTTTCAAAACATCTTTTATATGCATCATGTATCACGTTAATCTCACATACCATTCAATCATAGACATAGAACAATCATTCACATATCATTCAAATTACATGAATATCAATTAGTTCTTGCAATGCAGCAAATAAAAGCTTCAACTTACCTCGAATCCAAAGCAAGTACAATAGTAGAAGTGTTTGGCCCTTGGGGAAGATACGATGTGCTTATAAACCTAAAAGGATCAAGCATGCATATACATACCTTTAAATGCTCATTCAATGAAGAGACACTATCATTCAATTAAACACATCAAAACTTATAATTCATCTTAATATCATCCCTTAATTCAATAAATTAAGAACACTAATAGGGCAGCCCCTAACTTTGCAATAATAAAAACTCACATGAACCGAACTAATTATGTTCTTGCATAACTTAACCTAAATAACCACTTGAGTTACCTATCCTCTAATTCTTCAAGTATACTTCCAATCATTATAACAATACCAAGCATCAATAGAATCAGCCACAACTTATCAGATTCACAAGTTTAATTAAACTACTTCAACTAACTTAGTTATCTTCAATTCATCTTCATAATACTACATACAAAATCAGATCATGTAATCATCATATGAACATAATTTTAAGCATAAAACACAGAGATAGGATCAGACCTAGCAATTAAGCTTAAGGATGCAACATTTTCACCAAAAGAGTCACCAACTAGCTTCAATTCATCTCATATGCAACCTCCATGATATTTTTCAGTTTTTATATGGTATTTGGGGTTCTAAGGTTGAAGAAAGGAAGAGGAGAAGAGGCTGGTCGTTTTTGAGTCTCATGTGAATAAAAGAAAGCATAAAATGACATTTCCTACCATATTTGACCATGCTAAAGGCAAACACTTGCTTTGTCCTAATTGGCTGAACTAGTATAGGTGTTAAATGTTTCATATGCCACGTTTTTGGCTTTAGAAAAAGGTTAGTGTTGGAGGAAAGATCCAAATAAGCTAGTGCAACACATTAAAAGTGCTTTTGGTGCACCCTAGTCAACTAACCAATCAAATTGTAGCATTTTACTTACTTTAGAATTATAAATAAATGAAATGAAATTCATAAATTAGAAGTGTAATCAAGTTAATCTAGGAATGTCGTTTTTGAGATATTATGCATTTAGCGTATTTATAACCATTTTCAGCACATCTATCTTCTCTTTCTAAGCCAAACCTTTCCACTGTAAAAGAAGAAGCACTAAACAGAGTATATTAGACTATAGAGTTGGAACGCCATAATAATATCATGCATAGATAAAGTAATCATGACTAATTAGATCATAAAATAGGCATATACTTGAGAATTCAGTGCATTTCGTAATAAGATGCTTAGAAATATAGATTGAATGCTCATGAATGCATTTCAATGTAAGATGCATGTGATTAGAGAATTAGACGTTACACGTCGGTAGATTACATTCCCGTCGTTGACTTTGGGAGGGTAGCTAGACAGGTGCTGGATTTGTGGGGTCGACATGGCCTTCTGACTACTCCTGAGCCGGGACCCTACGATCCGTCTAGCAGCAGTTTTGAGCCGGAGGACGACGATCCTGAGGAGGACGACCTGGAGATAGGCGACCCTAGGGACGGGGCACTAGTATTATCGAGGCCTCCGCCGCCTCCCGCTGTAGTCGTGTACACAATAGGAGATGACTTTTTATGATATGTATATATTATGCTACAAACGATATAATATTCTATACGTATATGGTAATCTTTGTTTTGTAGATCGTATGTATAACCCTATGGTTAGGATGTAAGGGTTATCCCTATTTTGCTTATATGTATAATACATGTATAATTCCTTTCCTATCTTATGGAATATACGTTTATACCTCTTCACGAGTAACGCGTTTATTTCGTTATCTATAGTATTATAATGGACTCTTAAATGACTTATATATGTATATATATATCATAACAGAATTATGTCGAGAGAAAGACCCCGAAAGGAGCAACCACAGTCGGCTAACCAGTCGGAGCGAGAGGAGACCACCAATGTAGGGGACTTGGTTACAGTGCTAAGAGGGTTAGCACAACACTTTGAAGTAAATCGAGCCATCCTACAGCTAATTAGAATCGACCCGAATCTCATCTACGAACAGTTTCGACGATTTAACCCACCGATGTTCGATGGAAAGGGGGAACCAACTGATGCGAAAGAGTGGCTAAGGTCACTCGACCGATTATTTAGGCACCTAACTTGCTCCCAAGAGCAAATGGTCAGCTGTGCGATCTTCCAGCTGACTGATGAGGCGAGTCACTGGTGGGACTCGTACAAGCGAACTCTGCTTCCCGCTCAAAGAGAGGGAATGAGGTGGGAGGAGTTCAAGGAAGTGGTTTCCCATCACTTCATTCCTCAATCCTACTAGGACAAGAAAGAAACAGAGTTCCTTCATCTCCGACAGGGAAGCTCGTCTGTGGGAGATTATGAGTGGCGGTTCAATCAACTGAGCCGGTATGTCCCACATTTGGTGGATACCGACATCAAGAAGGCCCGAAGATTTGAGAAGGGCCTTCGTTCAGAGATTAGCTCGATTCTGGCTGGGCAGGGGACGATGATATATGCAAGTGTTATTGAGAGAGCTCAAGAGATCGTCTCTCATTTGGATCTGGATACTATACCTCCCTAGAAATTTATTCGGCTCCTGTGAAAAGGAAATGGACTAGCCCAGGCTAGGATTTTGCCCAGAACAAATTTCCAAGGGCAAGCAACGCTCTACTCCTTTCCACTCCCAGGGCAAGCAACCTCCATTTCTTCCCACTCCCCAACTTGCGAACCCGTGCTCTAGATGCAGGAAGATACACTCAGGACTATGTCAGCAAGAAGCACGAAACTGTTTCACCTGTGGGGGCACCAAGGCACATAGTGGCCAACTGCTGGAGGTCGAGGAATACGCCAGCTACAGCCCCAAACTCGAGGTCAGTGGCAGGCAGAGCGCGAGCTTTCGCTCTTACTCACCCAGAAGTCGCTGAGGGAGCTGAGATGATGACATGTATGTTATCAGTATCTGATATACCTACTTCCATCCTGTTTCATACTGGAGCGACACACTCTTTCATACCTGTCAACTTCTGTGAATTGCTGAAGCATGAGGACGGTAGCATAGTCGCTCAAACTCTAGAAGTTAGTATCCTCTCAGGAAAGACGGTAATGACAAAACACCTATACCGTCATCTTATGATAGCTTTTGGAGATAAGATCCTTCTAGCTGATCTTCACGCATTGGAGATGAAGGATTTTGACATAATATTGGGGATGGACTGGCTAATGTCCAATCACGCGGTAATCAAGTGTCGTGCGAGGGAGGTCGTCTTTCAAGCACCAGGAGAGCCGGAGTTTACATTCCATGAAACTCGTGTTAAAGTCGAATCAAGGATTATCTCGGCCATGAAAGCTACCCAGATGCTTAGTAAAGGAGATTGCGAAGTTTGGTTGGTTAACATGGTGAACTCCGAGAAGGAATCGACTACTATCGAGAAGGTACCGGGGATAAAAGAATTCATGGACGTTTTTCTTGAGGACTTACCTAATCCTCCACCAGATCGACAGGTGGCCTTTGAGATTGATCTTATCCCAGGATTAGCACCGATGTCGGAAGCTTCATATATGATGACACCGAAGGAATTGCAAGAACTGAAGGTCCAACTACCAGAACTTTTGGATAAAGGCTCCATTAGACCGAGCATGTCGCCTTGGGGAACTCCAATGCTCTTTGTGAAGAAAAAGGATGGAAGCTTCCAAATGTGTGGATCACCGAGAGCTGAACAAGCGGACCCTAGAGAACAAGTATCCACTGTCTCGAATTAAAGATCATTTTGATCAATTTAGAGGTATTAGTGTGTTCTCGAAGATCGACTTAAGGTCTGGATATCACCAGGTGAAAGTCAAAGTTGCGGATTCATCTAAGACAACATTCAGGACGAGGTATGACCACTACGAGTTTGTAGTAATGCCTTTTGGACTTAGCAACGCTCAGCGTCTTTATGGACTTGATGAATCGCGTATTCCATCGATACCCTGATCTTTTCGTCATCATGCGATAGAACACACCACGAATAGCAACTCAGGAACGTGTTGGAATTCTGCGACAGGAGTTACGCATGCAGCTAATTCCTCTTGTTGGATGCGACAACTTCCCCATCTCTTCAATTCTCTCTCTTTCTCTCTATCTCTTTTCTTTACCTTTATCAAAAACGTACTTGTTTCTCCGATTAAGAGAATATGACTCTCCAACGCCAACTACTCCTCACCCTACTCCGCAAGTAAAATGATGAAAACAAGAAGTATATAGGATGGTTATTACAACAATCAGTACTATGAGTTGAAGAAGGAGAGGAATGAAAAGCAGAAATGAGATTCGGTTAGGAAGGATTGAGAAAGAATTGGAAAAGCTCAGGACCCGACAAAAGTTTTGAACATTGAGCTTAGCCAAATAATCGAGACCTACAAGTTCCTTGATGAGAAATGGAAAGAAAGCAGCAACACGGAAATAAGAGAACGAGAGTTTTGGCAAGTATCCAGTTTCACCGTTCTTAGTACACGTTTATTTCCGAGTTGTTCCTAAGTACGCATTTAATTTCGAGGATGAAATTCTTTCAAGGGGTAAGGGATGTAGCACCCCGGACCAAAAACGAAGCATAATAAATTAATTAAATATTTAAACCCATAATTTAATAATTATGTGCGTATACTTTGACTGTTTAATTAACTACGTGCGTTTTAGATACGTGTTTAATGCGTGTTTTGGATTGATATTTTTTCTAGACGTGGACATAGAATATTTTTATACCATTACGATGAATAGTAAATGGAGATTTTTATGTGAATAGTAACTTGGATTTTTCACCCGATGAACAGTAACTTAGATATTTCACGTGAATAGTGATTTTTGAATTTCTATAAATAGGGGCGTTTTCGATTCAAAAATCACCGTTTTTCCGAACAAGCTGAAAGCGATGAAAACTTGTAAGTCTCTCTCTCGTCTCTCTCTCTTTCCGGTTTTCTGCCTTCGGCGCGCCACCCCCGGTGGCCGGAATTTTTCAACGTTGTCGGTTTCGGCCGATTTTCACACATGATGTAGGTCTCGACGAGACGAATCTAGGATAGGTCTTGGAATTCAATTCCGATTTCTCGTTTACCGAAAAACGGTGAAAAACGAGCTCCAAATCCTAAACCATAGTTTTGTGCCACCCTTTCTCTCTCCTCTGATTTTTCTCTCTCCCCAATTTTCTTACCGGAGCTGCTGACCGGAGGTCCGCCGGTGGTGAGGGTGTGTTGCTGGAGGGCCGGCGTCACCGTGGGTGGCGGCGCCGGAGCTGAACAGGTGTATATATATGTATGTCGTGCATGTGTGTGTGTTTAGGATGTGTTGAGTGTGTGTTGCTGTGGTGAGCTGTTGTGGGCGGTGCCGGGTGGCGCCGCCGTGTGGAAACTAGAGGGCCGAAGCTGGTGATGCACCGACGAGGTTCAGGTGGTGGTGGCCGGCGGCAGGTGGCCACCGACCAAGCTGTGAAGTGTGCGTGTGTATATATGTATATATGCGTGTGTATATATTGGTGTGTATGTGTTGGGATGGCTGGAAAAGGTCACCGGCCGAGGGTTTGGGAAGGGTCGCCGGTGACTGGAAGTCGCCGGCCGGAGTTGGGGAAGGGAAGGTTTGGTTTTGGCATGTGTGGTGTTGAAGGATTTTGCGGCGGATTCTGGGCACTATTCATGACCGGATTCCGGCGAGGGATGGCCGGAGGTGGTAGCCGGCGGTGCAGGCTCATCGGTGGACGTGGTGGCGGCAGCACAGGATGGAGCCGCCGCAGCTGGTGGCATCGAGAAGGAGGCTGGTCGAGCAGGCCGACGCCGGGTGGTCTGGCACGAGCTGCCAAGAAAACTCGGTAGCTGCCGAGCTGCCGATACCTGCTGCCGAGAAAACTCGGCAGCTGCCAAGCCACGATACCGATGCTATCGAGAAAACTTGGCAGCTGCCGAGCCACGTCGGCAGCTGCCGAGGGTGCAGGGTGCCGCACGCGCACGCGCGCCCGTCGAGTGACGACGCACACGCAACGCCGTGTTTTCGATTCGAATCCCGTTTTTTCCACCATACGTCATCATCGAGTCATCCCCGACGAGATGTCGTTGATCGAGGGTCGTGGGCCCGGTCAAAGTCAACCCTTTGACCAAAATTACCAAAATACCCCTAAACTTAAAATGCTCTGTTTGAGCTCGTTTGAACTCCGATTGAGCTCATTTTTTTCCGTCGTGACCCAAATTTCATTCTCTATCATCTTAGCCATATGGATTGATTATCCACTCTCATTTCTTCAACTCCAATCTTTAGATCTCTCGATCTGTCGCGTATTTAACGACCATTTATCTGCCGAGATCTTTTACAGCTTTAATTATACATTATTAAGGATCTAAGAAACACCGTAATTGTGTAGGCTACTTGTTGGATTGAGCCTTGAGTTATCTAACCTTTGGTACTTGCTACTCACGTGGAAACCACCGAACAAGGTGGGAGTAATTTCTATCTCTTTATCTGTTTACTGTTTCCCCTATTAATATGTATGATTAAGGAATACTAAATACTGTGAATATAATTGTTGTGCCATACTTTATACTTTGAAAGGACTTCGGTTCACATTGCATGTTCGAAGGGTCTTATGGACTGTAAAAAACTGTCTCCCTCCCCTTCTACTACTATAAAAAGGTCTGGTGGTCCTTGAAATATGCTAGCGGTATTGAGACCGTTTTATAGGGTAAGACAGGGAATTCCCACACCTATTCGTCTCTTATCGTTTCTAATATCTGCTATGCATTTTATGTGCTGTGACAACATGACTTAAGGTTATTTCTCGGTATTTTATATCTGTTGAATGTCATAAGATACGGAGTTTATCCCCACGAGTGTATTCCACGCACTCACCCCCTATTCTATACTCACACTACAGGAACTGACGAGCATGATGAACCCTAGATGGAGAGAGATGGTGTTATCTTTGGACTTGCATGTTTAGACTGGTGTCACACAAACATTTATAAACAATGGTTTAAATTATTCACGTTTTTGTAAAAATTCTGTATTTTGGATGTGAGATCCTGATGGTTTGATTCCGCTGTTGAGTTATGTTGTAACTATCGGTACTGAGATCGACTGTTGATATGTGAATGTTTCACATCGTCCCTTACCTCTTTCTTCTGATATCTCTTATCTACTTCTTCTGTTTATGAGTGTGTCCCTTACCCTTTCTTCTTCACGCCCGTGTGAAAACTCTGATAAATTTTACGTAAGAAAATGGGACGTGACATCATTGGTCTCAGTTCGGGTAAGATGTCGTCATCCTTAATGACAACAAACAATTATCCCGGACTAATGGTCAAAAGTTGTCGGATATTATCTGCTTACTAGCTCTAGAATGCCTTGAATTCGCCAGTTGGTTAAATCGATCTGGCTGTCTTTTCTTATTCGAGCTAGCTTTATCTGTCTTCTCTTCATTTCAACCATTTGATTTGGCATCTTGGGTTGTGGCTTCCTCAACCTCGATGTACCTTTCTGCTCACTGCAAGAGTTCAATATAATTAGTCGGTCCGATATCGTGCATTGACCATCAGAATCTGGCTTTTGGGCGTGTCCGACTATAATCATCATCAACATGCCTCTTTTGATACCGTCTCAGTCTTTATGATTACTTTGTTGAATTTTTTGAGATAGGATTTTAGGAAGTCCTCATTTCCTTGCCTGATTGCCAACAACCTTTCCTTATGAAAAAACCCTGTTTTCAAAAAAAAAACCTGCATTTGCATATTTTATGAATTTTTTTTTAGCGTTCGATTATAAATGATTTAAGTGTGAGTTCTTATATTACTTAAAGTTATGATTTACGAATTACATTATGCTTGATGATTTTAAAGATATTATGACATTTCTTTTGAGATTTGAAGGGTTTTGCAGGATTGCTCAAGTAGGAAACCGAGCTCGATCCCAACTCACTCGACAAGAATGGATGAAAATAAAGGATAAGATAATAGATAAGCTTAAATGGATTAAAATTATATTAGATTTAGATATTAAGCTTACTCGTTGTATCACGATGCCTTTATTTTATAAATATTTATGTGTGCTCTATATATTTGATTTTATGTGATAAAATCATTTTACATTAACAAGAGTTCATAAATCATAATGTATATCAAAATATCTTCTTTTACATAATTAAATCATATAAATAATTTATCTCCCTTTATAATGAAATTTATCTAGTAAATATACTTTTGTATAAACTATGTTATTAGTATTAAATTTTATTAACTTTTAGTGATCATAAGAATATATATGAATAAGTAAGTAATTAATTTATATATAGACATATGTATAAGAAAGGGGAGATAAATCTAAATATATATATAATATCATAATATATTTATATATGCAAGATAGAATAAAAAGAAAAAGAAACACATTATTAATGACTAAGCACATTGCATGACACCTCTTATCTAGTATGCATGCGTAACACCTCCTCCTAGCTATCATCCTAGCTTTACATACACAACATCCTCACATAGTAAATGATAGGAATGAAGAGAAAAATTTAGTCATAACACTTTTGGTGTTGCATCAAAGAAAAAGAGATATTTAAGTACACCAAACTACTCTCTTTCAACCTTAAAGGTATTTTGGCTAAAACCTTTTAATTTCTTCTTTAAATTCTGATCTTTTTTAACTTGTAGCATATATTAGAAGATCAAAATAAGTTTTTTTTAATTTGGTTGAGATTTTTCATATAACTTTTAATTGAATGAAAAGAAAGAGTTTGTTGTTATGCTAGATTAAAGTTTCACGACCTGCTTCTCTATTGTGTAACTTTCTGAAATATTTTGAAACCGAATTACGCTAAATTATTTTCAAATATTGTAATATACAAAGTGAAGAACATTTTTGTTAAATTTCATAATATTTTTATTTAAATTCAATTTACTATAATTTTTCAAACATAGTCCTATTCTGTGACAGATTTACCCTATTTTTAGGTCTGATTAAAATCCTTCTTTAGAATTTTTTACTTCCATTTCAAAACTTATATTCTAATATATTGTATTACAGTTCTTATAGAAATTTAGAAATTTACAATGTAATTTTTGGAGTCTTATAAGATTTATGAAGATTTTTACAAGAAACCTGATTTCAGTATAGACTCTGTCCTATTTTCTGTCAATCTAGGAAATTCATAACTAATTATGTGAACCTTATTTTTAGTTGAAATATTTATATATTTTACTTCAATATGTTTTCTCATATCTATGAAAAAATAAAGAGTTTTCATGAATTCTATAATTTTTGGTAGATTTTTCAATATAGACTGATTTTAAGTTGAAATTCAAGTGAAAATCTTATTTAGGATTCTATTTTTATTTATTTATATACACTGTGAAGAATTTTAAATTTTCAGAATATGATAAATGACACTAATATGTGATCATATAATTTTTTTTTTTGTGAGTTTAGGAATTATCTATGAATTATTAAAATTGTTGTGACTTTATGTGTCATTTTATGCTTAAAATTGCTAGTTTAAGTGCTTAACAATTATGTAATAAGTATGATGATGCATTCTCTATTCTAAATCTCACTTAAATGATTTGTATATGATCTGATCATCTTTAGAATTTCATATAGGAATACAATGTATATTGAATGAAGTATGTTTAATATATATAATTGAATGAAGTTTATGAAATTTAGTTAATATATGCTTTTAGAGTGATTTATTTTCCTTAAGTAATTACATGTTATGCTTTAGGTTAAGATAACCTAGATATAAGATACTCACGAGCATGTTATATGACATAATAGACTAAACAGTTAAATGTGTCGAGCGCAATTTGAGACGATCAGTGACTTTGGAAGCTATCCTTGCACAATCAACTAACAAGTGGGTAACTTCACTCTCTACTATGTGTTGATAATTGAATTAATAAGTTATGTATGAAATCTATGGCCGAAGCCCCATAGTTATTACCGGTAGGTAGCTTCCATATCGGGCAACGACCATAAGGGCGAGAGTGTCTGGTCTATGAAAGTAAGGTTTAGTGGGCGAGCGACTCCCACATTCCTTTATGTTATAGCATGGTCCAAGGTGAGCGTACCCGAAGGACATGTAGTACTTTCTTAATAGTTTAATTACTTCAATGTATTAGACAGTGTGTCTCATGATGTTGCTTATATATTTTTCAGGCTCGATCGACGACGACGTGAACGTGTAGCAGACTGGGCTAACTTCTCACTGTCCCTTTAGAGTTGTTATACTAGAATAATGTTTCCTTTTGAGAACAATATGATGTTTAAATATGTATAGTATGATAAACAATGAGCCTAGACTTATATCATGTTATAATATATATGTTTTGTTGTGTGAATTCATGTAGGTTTTTTGTTCAAATATTTTACCTAGATATGTGGGTGAGGCACGAGTGGACACATATTATAGTTGGATATATATATGTATATATATATGTATATTATTTTTTAAACAAAAAAAATAGCTCTCGTGTATCCATTTTAGTCTTCCGCTGTATATTAGAAAGTAATTTGATATCTTTAGTTTCTAATTAAAGGTGATGACCTATTTCCAATTAAAGGGGAACAGGGCATCAACCCTGTCCTAGATTTGGACCCATGAAGTGTGTTTGAAATAAGATTGTGAGGTCAGCCCAGCGACTTATAGACTGGTCAGACACAGATCGAAACCAGCACTAAGCTCAGTTGCCTAGAGTTAAAGGGAATGCTTTACACATCAACGATTTCCCGACACTTTGTAAATCCATCCATGATATGCATCTATCAAGGTGGTAGTTCGGATCGGTTTCTCCATCATAGGTCCCGATCTGTGGGACTTTCAATTTCTCCGTGGTGGGTTCCTGACAAATTTGTGTTTTGAATAGAGAAGATCTGGCCTAGGATGCTTCTGCTATAGGTTGGGTTTTTCTAGCCTCGATCTCTACTAATCTCCTCTTAAGATCGAACTCTTCATGGTCCACATTAGTTTGGATGTTGATGGATGGTTCCCTTAAACTAACTGTGAGAGACTATTTGTTCTTCTATAGGAAGTTTTCTTCTTCAAAATTCAAGGCTCGCTAGGCTCCTTGAGCCGTTTTCATTGAACTAGCATTGAATCTTTCAAAGATGCTTCTAGAGCGTAACATCACATTGTAGGATATCATATAGCTAACTCGTAAACACCTTCACAAAGACACATCGTGAACAAAATATTATAAAACATATCACAAAACATTCACGCATGGTTCCCATAGACCTCAAGAATTAGTCAGACTTTACGTATCGCGCCCGTGTACTAGGAAAAACACCCACTAGCTCATCCTGTCATAGATAATGACCCATGATAGTCTTAACCTTATGTAACCCAACGACTTAGCAAAACATATGCACTAACTCACCCGACACTTAGTGACTAGTGGCAGTGTTCACCAATACAACGAAGCTCACAAATAGCATAACATAACATAACCTACCATATAACACTGCACCAACTCCTGTGAACGACCATTTATGCACACGAGCTCATGTTGCTGCAGTCAGTGGTTCAATGATAGTGTGTCGATAACAGTATCATCAGACAACAACAAGATCATAATTCATTAAAGCGATTTAATGAGGAAACATTCATAAGCATAATTTATAGCCAAGAAGCCTATACTTTTGTAAAAATGTGATTTTAAATCAACAAAATCTCGTAGCCATATTAAGATATAAAAGTTCAATATGGTCATATAGACATATCATTGTAACATACGTCGAGATTTGTATAAATACGTAGGATTTCTACTTTCACATAGATTCATGGTCTTAAAATAATTAACATAATAACTTAGTATACCTTATTGAAGCCGAAACGGTAGGATAGAAGTGAATGTCAGTGGCTAATAAAATTTTCTTATCAAACAAAGGTATACTTTTACTTTCCTCTTGAATTTGCGTTAAACAAATGACTTTTAGAAAATAAAATATTTTAGCAAGTCTATAGAATCACAAACCCGTTCTGATACCACTTGTAATGCCCCATTTCTTTTTTAAAGATAGTTTTGACTAAGTTGTTGCCTATGTACAAAATTTACCCTTTTAAGAATAAATAAGATAAACAAAATTAAGAATAATTCCTGAATACACGTTCTCAAATTTATGAAATAAAACTCTTTAAAGAAATTATTCTGCAACATTTAGAATATCGGCTACCAATATCCACCGCTCACTTACTACATCCAAAAGTTCTTTACGCTGAAAATATTTTAACATAGATGGATGAGTGTTCAAAATGCACTCAATGGGAAATCCTAAAGTAACACTAAATAAATTCAAATAATTAAATTGTAGCAAACATACACATAAAACTATAGCAATCAAGCAAAATTACATAAAAAATCACTTAGAACCTGAGTTGGTAAACGTGATATATTTCATGCTTGTTGGTTGAGAGTTGGTAGGAGTTGGTAAGAGGATATTTTGCTACCTTGGTAGGAGTTGGTGAGAGGATCTTCTACTGTTTTTCCCTCGTATCAGAACCGGAGGTCGAACTTTCATAGGTCGGCCAACTTTTACCAGTTCTTTTATTGGCATATGAAACGTTCTTCATAATATAATTGACTGCACTAGGGTCTGCTTGGTCGTATTACTTTCTATACTGTCTATTTTTCTCAGCGAGCTTGGTGACATGGGTGGGCCCAGGATATTACCGACCTGGATTGAGGTCGGGTTCTTTGTATACTTCATGGACTAAGATATTGCCTAGGTGGCGCTTCTAACTAAGTGGGGCCTGATCAGTGTATTTTGATTCAATATACATAACATTTAAATTTCACAAATGAAACTAAATGATTCATAACAATAAAATTATACCTAGTTGATAATTCTTACAATGACAAAAATCACAATATTTGAACATTTAAGTTCTATAATTTTAAAAATAATCATACTAACACAAATAATTTGGCTTTCAATTTTTCTTCACAATCAACATCATTAAAAATTATCTTCCTAACATCAATTAAAAATTTGGAGTGAATAAATTATTCGAGTGATTCGGGAAATGCATAAGATTCGAATTCTATGTTAGCAATTGAAGCTCGAAATGACCAACACTATGTTAAATTGATAAAAACTAATGATGCTTTTGTGGTGTTAAAGTTAAAAATCATGATCTAAATGGAATAGAATTAAGGTTAATGATTTATTAATTTAATTAACCTCAAACTCAAAAACATTTCTTAACTTTTAACTTACCATATTTATTTTCTTACATATTTATGCTACATCATAAGATTTTACAATTTTCCTTTAACTTATTAAACATAAAAATGTTTTGTCTAAGTGTATTTTTCATCTAATTTGAGGTTGTGTTTGGATAGAACGATTTGAAATCCACAATTTGAAAATGAAAGGATTTAAATCAATTCAAGTTCTATATTGTTAAAAAAATTAATTAAAATAAAAGAGACGAATTTTAAATTTATATCAATCCGATCACCATCAATGAATTTGCTAATATATATTTCAAATCTCTCGATCCAAACACAACCGAAATGTTTAAAAAAAAAAAATTATAACAAAAACCTTTAAAATAATTTAAGGTTAGAAACATTTGAAATACAAGATTTAAAAAGAATGAATTTCAAATACATTCAAATTGAAATATATTTAAAATTTATTCATATATCTCTAAAATTAATTCAAAATAAAAATGATGATTCATATTCATAGCTATCCAAACTGTTTAAAAATTTAAAAATTTAATATAACGAATTTTAAATTTCTCCTTGAATTCCTCAATCCAAATAAAGTTTACACTTGATGGTGTGTGAAGGCCTAGATAACAAGAAATGAACTTTAATCAAAGAATCCTTGCCAATGAAGTCAACCTTTAATACTGGGATTTAGTTTTATGTGTTCCCAATTCATTAATTGGTTTTTTGAGCTATTTTCTTTTTCCGTAAAATTAAAGCCTTTTTCCTTCAGCCGCCACCGCCTTGTGCAGCTGCGCCACCGTATACCACGGCCAACCGCCACTGCCCTGCTCCTTTTCCATTTGCTATTCATTTCTCCCATTACTTCTGTACCTTAAACCCATAGAAGCTATCTCATATAGTTCCAAAAGAAAACCCTTTCCCTTTCCTCGTCGCACTGTTAAGCCCTAATTCCAATTCCTTTTGTTTATTTGCTTCTGGCAATAAGCCAATCAATTTCAATTTCATCTCATCTTTCAATTGTCTTCCTAAACTTTTCTGATTCGATCTTTCTTTTCAAGAACCAAGGAATCGTTGAGAGAAGAAGCTCGGGGTGAAAAGAATGGCCATAGCGGCGCCGGAGCAGCTAAATGTTAGTGAAGTGCCGGTGTGGGGTTCTCGAAGTGTTGATTGCTTCGAGAAATTGGAGCAGATTGGTGAAGGAACTTATGGGTACTTTTTTTAAATTCTTTTCTTCTAGAATTGCTTTCGAATTCTTGCAGAACACTAGATGAACTCTTTGGGTGGATTATCTTTCCTTTTAAATGTGAATGAATTGGTTTCATTTTTGTTTTTGGAACTGAAGCACTAACATTTTAAAGATTGAGCTATTTATGCTCAATTTGGTGTTTGAAATGTGAAATAAATGTTATCGAACTAATTAGGTTATACGCTATTTAGTCAATATGCTTCTTGTTTGTATGTTCTTATCTGAGTGTAAGGTGGATGAAATGCTTGGTTTGTGTTGAATATAATGGGTGCAGTTCATATAAAAGTGAAGTTGTTTCAACTTGCAGTAGCAAATGATGAAATAGCCTGTGAGTATGAGTTGGGTTTACCTTTTTCTAACTAAGGTGGGATCGTTGTACTTGCAGACAAGTTTACATGGCAAGAGAAATCGAAACAGGGGAAATTGTTGCTTTGAAGAAGATACGGATGGATAATGAAAGAGAAGGGGTATGCTTTTCTGCACTTGATCTTTTGATGGTCACCATTATTACTTCAGTCTGTGGCTCTGAGCTGATATTAAGGCCATCAGATCAACTTACAGATCCCAGTTAATGGTTTTTAACTTGTTCTCATCCATTCCCGCAGTTTCCCATAACGGCCATTCGTGAGATCAAAATATTAAAGAAGCTTCATCATGAAAATGTCATCAAGCTGAAGGAGATAGTCACCTCTACTGGTAATCTTGTGATTTCTGTATACTTTTCTATTAGTTTTATGCATAATTTGATTCTCTTTATCGTATATTCCCCTTTTGGTGTTTAATTCTTAATCTGAACTTTGTAATTTTTATTCAGGTCCCGAGAAGGATGAGATAGGAGTGTCAGGTAAATGTTTGTAGTTTGTTTATGTGCATGCTGCATGAATCTTATACATTAGCCAGACTTTCATTTGTAAAATCCAAATCAATGTGATAAAAAGAATATGGTTTTAAAACAACAATCTGAAGCTGATTGATTCCACTATGCATTCTGTCTGAATATTCCAGATGGTAACAAGTACAGAGGTGGAATTTACATGGTCTTTGAGTATATGGACCATGATTTGACCGGTCTTGCTGATCGTCCAGGGATGAGGTTTTCTGTGGCGCAGATTAAGGTATTGCAATGAGTGTAAAGTGATGGAGAATATTTAGTTTATTGGCATACAGATGCTTCTGATGGAAAAGAAGAGTGACAATCAGATGAATGATTTTCACTTTCTCTCTCTTCTTCTAGTGCTATATGAGACAGCTTTTGACAGGGCTTCACTACTGTCATGTAAATCAAGTGCTTCACCGTGATATTAAAGGTCTACATTTAAAACAAGTATTTAACTTAAGCTACTTTCAATGTATGATGCTAAGTTGGGTTTTTGTATCTTGACTTGCAGGCTCAAACCTTCTGATAGACAATGAAGGTAACTTGAAACTTGCAGACTTTGGTCTAGCCAGGTCATTCTCAAGTGATCACAATGCTAATCTTACAAATCGTGTGATTACTTTATGGTATAGGTAAGATGGGGCATCTTCAACCGCATATTTTCTGTACTTAGTCTATAAACATATGATCCTATTCGGTTGATATTCTGTTAACTTTGATCTTGTAGACCACCAGAATTGCTGCTTGGAACCACAAAGTATGGCCCTGCTGTTGATATGTGGTCAGTTGGTTGCATTTTTGCTGAACTTCTTAATGGGAAACCAATCTTTCCTGGGAAAGATGAGGTAGTTCATTTTCACTATTAACTAAATGCACTTGTGCAATTCCAAGAAGGACCATAAAAATGGGATTTGTTGATCTGAAATTGCTAATATGCCTTCTAAAGTAGGATACCTTAGTCCTGATTAACAGCTGCACCACATTTATGTAAATATGTACAGGTCATATCATTGGGCTTGTGACCCTATTGCTAGATTTTAATCATTTCTTTGCATATGTACTCTATTTCATTTTTTGTCATGTCTTCTAATATTCAGCAACATTTTTGTGGTTTTCTTTTGCAGCCAGAACAAATAAATAAAATTTTTGACATCTGTGGGACTCCTAGTGAGGAAATATGGCCTGGAGTCTCAAAGATTCCTTGGTATAACAATTTCAAGCCAACTAGGCTTGTGAAGAGACGTCTTAGAGAGCATTTCAGACAGTAAGTAATCACAGTTGGTGATCATTGATTCCTTTATATGTATCTGACATATGATTTACTGAAATTCTAGCTTTGACCGCCATGCATTGGATTTGCTGGACCGTATGCTGACTCTTGATCCATCTCAGGTATAATCCGTTTGGTTTTTCATTGTTTTCAAGGAAACAAACACACACACACAAAAGAAAGAACATATTTTTTGTACAAATGTTTGTTCTTGTATTAGCAGTTACAAATATCCATTCTACACTGATATTTTCTCATTTAACTAGTGCAACACATTGCGTTCTCCTACTTTAAAAGTGATTTGAGTAAGAGAGTCTTCCACATTCACCATTTTGACAGTTATTTTTCCCCTTATTTTTTGTCAATGAAGAGAATATCAGCAAAGGATGCCCTTGATGCTGAGTATTTCTGGACAGACCCGTTACCTTGCGATCCAAAAAGGTTTTAATCTTATATTTCACGTTTTCAAATCTTGATCTATCTGCTCCTTCATCCCTGCCCTCTTTTGTTTAAACTTGTAACTTTATCCACCAGTTTGCCCAAATATGAATCTTCACATGAGTTCCAAACAAAGAAAAAGCGTCAGCAGGCAAGGCAGCATGAAGAAAACACCAAGCGTCAAAAGCTACAACACCAGCAGCAGCATTCACGTCTTCCACCAATTCAACAGTCTGGGCATGCACATGCTCAGATGCGGCCTGGTCCAAATCCACCACTCCACAGTGGTTCGCAACCTCAGGTAGCTGGAGTACCTGGCCATCATTATGCTAAGCCACGTGGGCCCTCAGCAGGGCCCGGAAGATACCCACCTGGTGGAAATCCTTCTGGAGGTTACAGCCATCCAAATCGTGGTCAAGGTGGTGGTGGAGGAGGTTATGGCAGTGGTCCATATCCTCCTCAGGGACGAGCCCCACCCTATGGGTCTAGTAGCATACCCGGTGGTGGTCCTCGAGGAAGTGGAAGTAGTGGTTATGGATCCGGGGGCGGCCCTAATTACCCTCATGGTGGAGCCCCGTATGGTGGGTCTTCTGGAGCTGGACGTGGCTCAAACATGATGTCTGGGAATCGCAACCAACAGTATAATTGGCAGCAATAGCGTCATGTGTGCAAGAACAAAGGCTATATATTTACAGAACTCATGCATTGTTTTTACATGACCTTTGGCTCATGAGGGAGCTCCTCAGTTGTGCTCGTGATAGTCTCTCAGACATAAAGGTGAAATTTTCTTTTATGCTGTGTACGGATGAGGGGTCGTCTCCGGATAATACTTTGTTTAAACCTACTTATATAATGAAGTTGTTCGACTACGAAGGGGTATGGAAGTGGACTAAGTTACATAATTGTTGAGTAATGTATACTATTTCTGTTTCAGATGGTTATTTTTCCTCTATTGATTGTGAGATCAATTTTCGTGTTGTGATATGTTGCTCGATATTTCGTAAGTCCAAAAAAAAAAGTTGATGTATCAAGATTCACTGAAATATTAGCATAAGAAAGTTTATGGTTTGAACATTGCTCATCTTGGAATTAAGTTCCTTGTAAGAATCAACATTTTATCCTGTAATCTGAACTGTAATCTCTCTCTCTCTCTCTCCGTCACAATGTAGCCAAGCTGTCTCCACTCCAAGCTTAAGGCTTTTAATCGCGTATCTGGTGGATGTAACCGATATATCTGCATCCATATCTCCACTGCAAATACGAACAAGAAATGTTATCGTATAACAAGCAGTACCAAGGGAAATCGTGTATATCAAAATACTTGCCTGTACAAGCATATTCTGATGCACTAGCCATGAGACTCTCAATTGTTGGCAAACTGAATTTAAATTAAACCACGTCGTTTTTATTAAATTCAAAGAAAATGACGTAGTTTTTTTTCTTCCCGAAAATTTTTGGGGGAAAATTTCTCTGAACTTACCGACAGATATTATATTTTAATTAAATGATTAAAATATTTAATTAAAATAATAATAATTCAATATTAAAAAATAAAATCCCCGGGAGATAAAACGACAACATTTTCTCTTGAAATTACCGATGGACAAACTTTTCTCTTGAAATTACCGATGAACGATGACGTTTTATGTTTTACCATAAGTAAAAAAATAAAAATTTTTAATACAACAGACATAATTTCCGTTTTTAGATGTTCGAATGACCTCGTTTTATTTAGGGGCCTTTATTTAAATAACCCATTCAACATAAATAATTATTTAAAGAGACCTTGTTTATAAATTTTTGTGTAAATAGCCTTTAACTCAAAAAAAGGTAAATTTTTAAATAAGAAGAAATTGGGGGAGTTTTTAATAAACATCAAGAAGTTTTATTTGCCCAAAAAATAAATCCCCACCAAACCACCAACCAAGAACACGTTTGTGATCTGAGCAGAAGAAATTTTTTGATCATTCTTGCATTTTCTTTCACTTTTGAAAACTGATCAATCTCATTGATGTCGATTCCTGAGTTTGACACTCTCATTTTCTTTACTTTCTGAAATTTTATGGCATTGATGATCTCAATCTCAAAAAAGGGAAGCACATTACAAGGGTTTCATTGAAAACTTCTTTTTGGGAAAAAAAAGGTATGCTTTATGATTATACAAATATGGGTATGCTTTTGTGATTATAAAATCCTACAATGCAATTATAGAACACAAATTTTTGATGAAATCATTATTTTTTTATTTGGATACTGTCATAACGAATCTTCAGTCGTTATATTTAATTCGTAACGACACTGTGTCGTTATCGTGTTTCTGAATTTTATGAAAAACAATCATATTATATTTCTATCTTATTCAAGGATTTGTGTCATTTTTTGGTTTTAAGACTCTCTTCCTATTCTAAAATTTTCATAACGACATGTAACTTTGTCATATCGACTCTGAGGATGTTATATGTTATGAATAACGATATGTCATTTTTGTTATGATTCTGCTATTTTATGCACATATAATAATTGTTTAGTTCGCATTATAATTATTGTGGTTATTTCATTATTTTTTTGTTTGGATATTGTCATAACGAATCTTCAGTTGTTATATTTAATTCGTAACGACACTGTGTCGTTATCGTGTTTCTGAATTTTATGAAAAAAACAATCATATTATATTTCTATCTTATTCAAGGATTTGTTTCATTTTTTGGTTTTAAGACTCTTCCTATTCTAAATTTTTCATAACGACGTATAACTTTGTCATAACGACTCTGAGAATGTTATATGTTATGAATAACGATACGCCATTCTTGTTATGATTCTGCTATTATATGCACATATAATAATTGTTTAGTTCGTTTTATAATTATTGTGGTTATTTCTGTAAAGTTTGATATATTTAAATAATTTATAGATTAATGTGTTTTTTTAACGTAATATGCAGTCATGAATATTAATGATACAGTGTGGATTACAGTATGCCATGATGTCGTTTTTTAGGAGAAGGCTGATGTTGGATGGAGTTGGAAGTATAAGGGGAACATTGAAAAGAATTTGACACCGCTATTGGTTTCAAAGTTCATTTCGTATGCAGAATTATATAAGAAAATAGAAGAAGCATTGGACATAGATATTAGACTTCAAAAGATGGAGTTTGCAGCACTTGTTCCCGAGATGTCTAATCTTCCTATCCCACCAATAAAGATTGACAGTGACAATAATGTGTTGTGGTACATATCTGTTTGTAAAGAAGTCCCACTTTCGTTATAACTCTACTCTTATCGTTATTGAGTTCTCGAGTGAACTTTGAGCTGAAATTTACCATTAATTCCTTGAGAACATATCTAAGATGGTTTTGAGATTATTCCGCAAAGGGGGTTGTTCATTTCGAATTTGTTTTCGATATAACGCTATGTGTGTCGTTATAACGCTACTTGTATCGTTATCGAGTTCTTGAGTGAATCTTAGGCTGAAATTTACCATTAATTCCATGAATACATATCTAAGATGGTTTTGAGATTGTTCCACAAGATGGATGTTGATTTTAAGTTTTTTATGGATATACACTATGTGTTTCGTATAACGCTACTTGTATCGTTATCGAGTGAATTTTGGGCTGAAATTTGTCATTAATTCCTTGAATACATATCTAAGATGGTTTTGAGATTGTTACACATAACGGATGTTGATTTCGAGTTTTTTATTGATATAACGCTACGTGTGTCGTTATAATGCTACTTGTATCGTTATCGAGTTCTCGAGTGAATTTTGGGTTGAAATTTGTCATTAATTCCTTGAATACATATCTAAGATGGTTTTGAGATTGTTCCACAAGACGGATGTTGATTTCGAGTTTTTGTGTGTCGTAATAACGCTATTTGTATCGTTATCGAGTTCTTGAGTGAATTTTGGGCTGAAATTTTGTCATTAATTCCTCGAGTGAAAATTTGAATTGATTTATGTTAAGTATAGATGAATTGTAAATGTAAATTTATTATTCTTGATAGATCTCAACAATTTATATCATATGTGAGAGTAGGTAGAATAATTGACTATAAGAGAAGGAAAACATATTAAACAAGATCCCTTACTTTTGAATTTCTTTTCATATAAGACGTAACGAAATAAATGTTTATCAAACTCCAAGATGTTTTTGAGGTTATCTCGCAAGACGGATGTTGATTTTGAGTTTTTTATCGATATAACGCTATGTGTGTCGTTATAACGCTACTTGTATCGTTATCGAGTTCTCGAGTGAATTTTGGGTTGAAATTTACCATTAATTCCTTGAATTCATATCTAAGATGGTTTTGAGATTGTTACACAAGACGGATGTTGATTTCGAGTTTTTTATCGATATAACGTTATGTGTTTCGTTATAACGCTACTTGTATCGTTATCGAGTTCTCGAGTGAATTTTGGGCTGAAATTTATCATTAATTTGTTGAATACATATCTAAGATGGTTGTTGGTCCCAAGTGGTGTTCGAGGTTCAGAGGAGGGGGTGAATGAACCTTGGTCGATTTTGAAAATCTATTAAAACTTACTGTACTGCAAGTTACTTGAACTTGCAGGGCCAGTCAGTTACTGCTTACAACACTAGGATGCAGTGTTGCACTCTGTAACTTAGAGTTTTATACGCAGTGGAATAATAAAGGTTTTAAGACACAAGGCTGGCTGGTATTCTCAAATATGATCCTTTTCAAAATGTTTTATGCTTATGACAGATATATATATGAAATATAAAGCACAGATAAGAAAGCAATAAAACACTTATGGCTTATAGTGGTTCAAAGGTGGTGTAAGCCTTCTACGTCCACTCTACTGCTACCTCGAGTAGGAACTTTGTTAAGCAAGATTGGTTTACAGGACACTCCTAACAATCTATCAACTTACAAAGCTAACCACCTACTAGAGTCCAACGTACACACAACAACTGCAAACTCTAAAGGCTAACCCATACAGGGTTCCACACTCCCACACAAGGAAGTTGCCTAACACTTAGACAACTATACAAACAGCAAGGATCTCTCCTATCAACTGTTTAACACCTAAAACAACATACGCACATAGCTACAAGGTTGAAAAGTATATAGATTGGTTCTTCAACTGGTGCGATGAAGTGAGCTTCTGAATCCTTCAAAGGATCTTTCAGCTTTGAACTTGCTTCACTTCACAGAGGTTGAGTGACTGAAACTGAGAATATAGCTTGAATGCTTGAGCGCTTTTGCAAATGTTTTAGGTTCAGATCTTGTAGTTTCAGTTGTCAGCTTCAGGATTACTCATCCTCTATTTATACTTGTAGAGAAGATATCCGTTGAAGGAGATATCTCCAATTTTGAATTTAAGTGTACTTGATCAAAGGCATGGCTCGTATTTAATGCAACTTGACTTCTCTTTCTGGAGCATTTAATGCGATGGATATGGTTTGCAGCTTTCTGCGGCGCGTCAGTCCACATGGCGTTTTGGCATTAGCTCCGTATCTGTAACTTTGATCTTCTCTGGAACTGCTCTATTTATCCTTGCTTGGTTCTTTGTTCCTCGTACTGCATTTATCCTTCCTCGGATTGCAGGATACTTATTCTGTTTGTCATTGGCATTGTTTGACAGTTTGAGTAGTAAGCTTTGCGTTGTATCCTAGGTCTGCTTGCAGCTAATTGTACTTTATAGTGCTGCTGTAGCTTGGACCTTCTTGCAGTATCTTCGTACAGTACTGTTGTATCTTTTCTTGCAGTATTCCTGTAACTTCTTTTTGCAGCTATGCTGCATGCCGTTCTTACTTACTTTGCTGCAGTGCTGTAACTGCCTTCTTGCAGCAGCTTCATTCTGAAATCTTCAATGCAGCAATGTATGCATGTGTACCTCCATCTTTCAGCTTCTATATCAAGACTCAATCCTAGTCTATGTTTTCACTTAAACATTGTGAAAAATGGGATACTCAAACTTTCCTATTACATCCTTGGTTTGTCTCATCAAAATCTAAACATTGAAATCCCAACAATTTCCTCCTTTTTGATGATGACAAAACCATTACATTATTTCGTTCATGAAGAAAGTTTTTCATTGCATCAAATCAGATTACATCAGGATTACATATATGATAAGCATTAAAAAAAAACCCTAGATGTATCAGAGATATATCTTGTTTACTTCTTACTCAAATACATAGATTATTGCTGAAACAGGGACCTCCTTGTAGACGTTTCATCTGGTCTCCTTTCAGCAGTCCTTCCTTCTTGCTCTGCCTTTCTCTTGATCCCTTCCACCAGTCTCGGATGGACTCCTGATAGGATTCTTCAAGTTTCTCCCTAATCTTCGGAATCTGAATCCATCTCAGCCAGAAGTCCTCACAGTAAGGCACTATATGGCCTTTCTTTACTAGGTCTATGTAGTGATTCTGAATTTCAAGCTCTCCAGCCCTAGTAAGCTCTTCATATCTTCTTAGTGTAGTTTGGCAGGTTTGAAATCTACAGAATTTACCCTTTCTGCACAGAAATCTGAAGTATCTAAGATACTCGGATCTCTTATACAGCGTGATTTTTTTGAAGGATGGATTCCTATCTGTAGGCAACTTGATCGTCTTGAAGATGTTTAAGCTCCAGGCCATGTTCTCTCCATCAGGCCTCTGATCCATCAACACTGATACTTTAGCAGATATGTTGTCCGTGTCGAGACGTGGAATTTCTTGAGGGGGTATTGGTAGAGCTCTTTGTCAAAGATCCTCCTCTCACCAATCATTCCAAGCCTTTGTATCCAGGCATATTCTTCTTTTTCTGCTCTGGCTCTCTCCGCCCTCTGAGCAGCCATTTTCTCGTTGTAGAGCCTTTCAACCTCGGCTCTGCTTACCCTCTTTCTTGAGCCTTGCTGTTGGCTCTCTCTCCCTCTCTTTGTATGATGATCAGAGGGAGGTGCTACATCTTTTCTTGTAGCACTGCTGTATGCAGCGCCTGCTACTGATCTGCTTGCAGCAACTACACCACCAGCTCCTCCTTCATCATCTTTTCTCCATCTTTTTGGAGAAGGAGCGTCAGCAGCAGCAGATGATCCAGACTTTTTCCTCCTTCTGCTTAGAGGCTGGTCATCATCTTCTTCTTCAATTTCTTCATCTTCTTTCTCCCCAAAGCTCCGATATCTATCTTGAAATCCTTTTCCCTTTTTGGCATCATAAAAAACTGGGGATGGAGCAGGGGCACTTGGAAACACTTTAGACCGTAGTCCTCTTGCAGGTGCTGGGGCTTCCCTGGATACTTGGGTATACTGGTGCTGGGGCTTCCCTATAATGTGGTCCCTCAGTTCACCTATAATCAACTTCAGGTTCACCACTCGTTCATCGACACTTCTTGTTCTTTTGGATTGATCGGTTACATGATCCAGAAGTGTCTCTAGCACCAAGGCGTGAGTTTGTAGCCTTTTCGATGTTGTTTCCGCATGTTTCTTGCAGAGTTTGACTTCAGCTTGGGTGCTTACAACTTCTCTCTTCAGCTCTCCCTCTATTCTAACCTTTTCCATGTACAGTTTGTGAGCATTATCATTCAGATTTTGCTTGATCATCTTAGGTAGTGCTTCAATATCTTTCTTGAAGTCGGACATGGTTTCAGCGTGGAATTTGGCGTCGACCTTTAAGCTGTTCTGCATGTTAGACTCATGATCCTGAAGAGCATGAATTAGATGTTTAACAATATCAACTATTCTGTCAATCGATTCATCAGGGGTCAGGCCTACATTTCGTCTATGAGAGGCAGCAGCCGATGCAGCATAAGGAACTAAAGAACTTGAGGGTTGTGTTGCATCCTGCCTTGGAGCCTCTGGTTCAATCTCTTCATCCTCATTCTCATGATGGCTTGATAAGGGACTTGGGCAACCTGAGGTGGGATTTTCTTCAGTGACTTCTTCCTCCTCATCGGATGATATCGTGACTGCCACGTCACCAATATTTCCATATTTGGCTTTTCTGCGTTCAACCATTATCTGGAGGAATTCAACAAGGTTAGCTTCCTCAGTAACCTCTGCTGCTGTAAACTGGACAAAATTTTTTGAGCGTGTAGCAGCAGCAGCATCAACCTCCTCATGAGATGTCTCTAGCTATTCAGCGGTTACCTCAGCTTCTCCTCGAACATCCTCTAAGGGCACTGTCTCATCAGTTATCCCTTTAGAGGTCTTCTTACCCTCAGAGAGTGTTGTCTGAACAACATCCTCGCCTGAGGTCTTCAGCAAGGACCCCGTCTCCTCGGCCGGTCCTGTAACATTGATAGTTTCTGATACAAGAATGGGTTCTTGCAGCCCTTGTTGGTTTCTTGCATCTTCTATTGTATGTAGCACTGAAAGCTCGATTGCTGCAAGAATCTCAACATCCACCCTTCCTGTATCTTCTACAATTTCTGATAGGGTGGCTGCTTGCTGTACTGCTGTCTCTACTAGTACAGGGAGTACCACCTCTGCAACTTCCTCCATGGTCGCTTCATCGGTAAACTCAGCGATGTCAAAGAGAACTTCTCTGATGATGGTGGTTGGTTCTCCCTGAGTGTTTGCATCAGCATCAGAAACGGTGTGCACTGGGGAATCACCGTAGTCCAACAGTTGAGGCTCCTCATCCTCCAAAGAATCAAGCGCGACTATATTGGAGAGGCCTTCAACCATTTGCTCATATGCGGGGGAGTTTGAATTGAGATGACTTGAGCTTCCTTCTCCCCGCATCCTCTTAGGAGTGTGCTGCATCCTTGTCTCCTTGACACTTGCTTGCAGTGCCTGTTGCAGCATGACTTCCTCAACCTGCTCCACTTCCAAGGTGTCGATTTGCTCTTACACAAATGCGATGTCATCGCCCCTTCTTACAACCTCTGCAGCCGGGGCTAGGAAGATTTAAGCATCCTCCGTTGCAGCTTTCATTGGTAACTCTGCAGAATGGGATTCTGTACGAGCTTTGCCCTTCCTTTTGTCCATTGCTCCCTGAGCAGCAGTGCTTCTCGATCTATCTTGCACCTCTGCTGCATACTCAGGTTGCAGGAGTGCCAGAATATCTTCTAAATTGGCCCACTCCAGGACTGCTTTTTCCACAGAAGGGAAATCCTTCCATTGCATCAAGATTTTCCCCTTGGACAGTCTTATCTCCCTCTAGAGACTGTATTGCTGCTCCATATATCTAGCAGCTAGGAAGGTTGGATCGAGCACAGACTGAACAACTTCTGCATCTGGCTGAACCCTTTGCTGATGTGACTCATCTGCAACAGCATCTACTGACAAACTTGCAGTAGAGAGTTGGGAATTAGCAGTTGCAGCAGTCTTCTTCTTGTTGCGCGGGGCCCTCCTGGCCAGGGGTGCATCATCATCTGAGGACGAGGACTCAGGTACAGGTTCTGTCCTCCTTGGTATCCCTTTGATGACGGGAATAAGATTTTCATCATCATCATCTTCACCCCTGCTGTCTGTATCTTCATCTTGCAGTGCCAGGGTTGCATTCTTTTTGTCTTTGGTTTTCTTCCGTGCAACCCCAGCAGCAGCTGTTTTCGGTTAGGTCTTACCCTTCTTCTTCTCTCCAAGATATTTCCCAATATGAATGGGAATAGGAGCTGCAAGCTGAACGTCTAGCTTGCAGAGCAGAGAGCAAATGGTGATTCCATAACTCCTCCTCACTGTGCTCTTTTCTGCTTCCTCCCATATTCTCTTCATGATGAACCTAGCCCAATTCACCTTTTCTCCGGCCATGATGGCAGACATGATCCGGAACCGGAGATCTGTACATTTATCGTAACTCCCTATTCTGCCTTCAATGGAGTACGCATAGATATCATGGAGCAGTTCAAACTCCGGTTTGAAGAGTTTCTTTGGGGCGCTTCTCTTGATTTCTGCCCCTGCATCTCTCACTCTAAAGAGATCCCACATCTCTTGAGCGTTGTTTTCCTCATATGTCGCAAGCTGACTAGGGGTCATACCTCCTGACGAGATGCTAAAAGTGGTGGCTATGTCTCTGACGGTTAGAGACTTTTCTGCTTCATCTGCACCCATCTTGAACCGGATGTAGTTTCTCTCCTCTGAAGTCCTGGCGAAGGCGTAGAACCTTTGAACTGATTCTACAGAGAAACCAGTATTGGTGGTGGTTAACAACCCTAGAATTTGGGTCCGTTCAAGGGCGTTAAAAATCCTTCGGATGATTGAGTTGTCGTATAACCCAGAAGCATAAATGTGCTCCTGGTTGATCAAGCGTCCTTCCAATACCGTGGTTTGTCGAGCCGCCATTGAAGAATATTTGAGAGAGATTTGAGATATCGGGACTCAGGGAAAATTGCGATGAAAGGAAACTTCTCTTTGTGATGAAGGTGGGATGAATTTGAAAAGAGAAAATTATGGGGTTTTAAGTAGAATATCAAAGGATGAGTAGTAAGATCGACAATTGAGATTAAAAAGATGGAAATGATCTTACGGTCCTTAGAAAAAAGACGGAGGGGTCAAATCGTAAATAAACATGACTTGCGCAGACGTGGGCTCTGACCGCACCTCTTCATCTTCTGATAGAGCGGACTTGCATTTAATGCTGAAAGACATGCGATTTGCCACATAATTTATTGTCCTTTTAAGGTTGCAGCAGCCTGGGTACGAGATTGCAGAGTATTAAATACTCTTTCAAATAAATGCTGTAACCAGGTGCTGCTTACTCTCCCATTATCTTTCTGTGTTGTAAGAATAAAAGATGCAGTGCTGTTTGAACCCAGCGCAGTATGCAGACGCAGCTTACAGCACTATACTTGCAGATTCTCACAAGTATGCACATATTCCCCCTGGGCTTCTGCATTCTCTTTTCAACTCATAATTTCAGAATTCCCAACTCGTTTCTAAGCATAGAAAACCTCAATTCACTCAATAGTTTAGTGAATATATCTGCAAGCTGGAGATCCGTATGGACTTTCTCAAGCACGACATCTTTCTTTTCCACATGATCTCTGATAAAGTGATATCACATATCGATATGCTTTGTTCTTGAGTGAAATACGGGATTAAGGGTAATTGCAATTGCACTTGTGTTATCACAGAGAATTGGAGTCTATTTTTCTTCAATCCCATAATCTTTTAGTTGCTGCTGTATCCAGAGTATTTGCGCACAACAACTCCCTGCTGCAACATATTTTGCTTCTGCTGTAGATGTTGCAATTGATGTTTGCTTCCTGCAGAACCATGAAACAAGTCCATTTCCCAGAAATTGACAAGTCCCACTGGTGCTCTTTCTATCAATCTTGCAGCCTGCATAATCTGAGTCAGAATATCCTTTGAGCTTGAATCCTCCTTCCTTGTGATACCATAGGCCTACTTCTTGAGTTCCTTTCAGATACTTGATAATCCTTTTTACAGCTGAAAGGTGTGACTCCTTTGGTGCTGCTTGGAATCTTGCACAGACTCCAACTGCAAACATGATGTCTGGCTTGCTTGCTGTAAGATATAGTAAGGATCCTATGAGCCGTCTGTACTTCGTGATATCTACATCTTTACCATCTTCATCTTTATCAAGGCTTATAGATGTAGACATAGGAATAGATGTTGCTGACCCTTTCTCCATGCCAAACTTCTTGATAAGTTCCTTTGTGTATTTGATCTGGCTGATGAAGGTTCCTGCAACCAGCTGCTTTACTTGCAGCCCTAGAAAGAAATTTAATTCTCCCATCATACTCATCTTGAATTTCAATTGCATCAGATTGGAGAATTTCTCACATAATTCTTTGTTGGAGGATCTGAAGATGATATCATCCACATATATCTGTACAAGAAGTATACTATCTCCATCCTGTATCCTGAACAGAGTTTTGTCCACTGTTCCTTTCTTGAAGCCATTTTCCAACAGATAGATAGATAAGGTGTCATACCAAGCTCTTGGTGCTTGCTTGAGTCCATACAGGGCCTTGTATAACCTGTACACCTTCTCTTCTACTTGATCTTCAAAACCTGGAGGTTGCTCTACATACACTTCTTCTGTAAGAATACCATTAAGGAATGCACTCTTCATATCCATTTGATATACATTGAAATTCATGTGAGCTGCATATGCCAGAAAAATCCTTATGGCTTCCAAGCTTGCTACTGGAGCAAAAGTCTCATCAAAATCAATTCCTTCTTCCTGGCAATATCCTTTAGCAACTAATCTTGCTTTGTTTCTCACAACACATCCAGATTCATCTAGCTTGTTCTTGAAGACCCACTTTGTTCCAATAACTCTTTGATGAGTTGGTCTTGCAACTATTTGCCAAACTTGATTTCTTTCAAATCCATTTAGCTCTTCTTGCATGGCTTGTACCCAGTTGCTATCTTGTAGGGCTTCTTCAACATTTTGGGCCTCTGTTTGAGATATGAAGCATGCAAACATTACTTCATGAGGGATGGACCTGCTTGTCCTTACTCCTATGGATGGATCTCCAATGATAAGATCCCTAGGATGATTTCTCAGCCATGTCCTGTCAGGCTAAAAAACATGTACTGGTCTAGGTTGCTCTTCATGTTGCTGTAAGATTGGAGGTTTTGCTGCTGTAAGATTATCTGCTGCATCCAGAGGTGCGGCTTTTTCATCTTTGTCTTCTCCTGTATGCAGAACTCCTTCAACATATGAAACATCACTTTCTTTCCTTAGGGTTGTATCCTTAGCAGGTTCTTCTAGTTTCTTTGTGTCACAGTGTGGTTCATCAAATACCACATGGATTGACTCATCAACCACTAAGGTTTTCTTGTTAAAGATTCTGAAGGCTCTACTTACAGCTGAGTATCCTAAGAATACTCCTTCATCTGATTTTGCATCAAAGGTTTTTAGATGCTCCTTTCCATTGTTGAGAATATAACACTTGCATCCAAACATATGCAGATGTGAGACATTCGGTGTATATCCATTCCAGACTTCATAAGGGGTCTTGTCTTGATCTTTGTTGATTAGGTATCTGTTCTGTGTATAGCATGCAGTGTTGGTTGCTTCAGCCCAAAATCTCTTGGGTATCTCTGTCTCTGCTATCATTGTCCTTGCTGCTTCCTTGAGGGTTCTATTCCTCATTTCAGCTACACCATTCTGTTGAGGTGTTCTTGCAGCAGAGTATTCATGACAAATACCATTGTCAGAACAGAATTTCTCAATGAATTTGTTTGTGAACTCAGTTCCTCTGTCTGATCTGATCTTCGCAATGCTCAAGCTCTTCTCATTTTGAATTTTCTTCATTAGGTCAGGTAGCTTGCTTTATGTTTCTGATTTCTTAGCAAAGAATATGGTCCATGTGTATCTGGAGTAGTCATCTACTACCACAAGTGAGTACTTCTTCCCACTTATGCTTACTGGTTCTACTGGTCCAAAGAGGTCCATATGTAGAAGGTCTAGAATCCTGTGAGATGACTTCTGCAACTTGTCCTTGAATGAGCCTTTCACTTGCTTTCCCTTCTGACAAGCTCCACATATATTTTCCTTTTTGTATGCCACATCCGGCAATCCTCTTACAAGACCTTTTCTTGCTAGCTTGTTGATTGTCTTGAAGTTCAGGTGACTTAATCTCTTGTGCCATAGCCAGCTCAGCTCTGGTGGACTTTTTACAATGAAGCATGTTGGATGAATAGAAGAGTTCCAGTCTGCAAGATATATGTTTCCTCTTCTTATTCCTGTAAGCTTGACTTTATTTGATGCACTATCCTTGATTAAGCACTTGTTGAGGTTGAACTCCACTATGTATCATTTGTCACAAAATTGACTAATGCTCAGAAGATTGTATCTGAGGCCTTTCACATAGGATACATCTTTGATCTTTCACTACTAGAAATTCGCTGAACAACAACACTGGAAAGACAACGCTTTTTGTTGTCTTTGAACATTTTACAACGCTTTTCACAAGGTGTTGTCTTTCAGCGCTTTTTTTCGCTATTAGACAACGGTTTTTTGCAACGCTTTTTTATGTGTTGTCTTTCAGCGCTTTTTTTCGCTAATAGACAACGGTTTTTTGCAACGCTTTTTTATGTGTTGTCTTTCAGTGCTTTTTTTCGCTAATAGACAACGCTTTTTTGCAACGCTTTTTTAAAAAGCGTTGTCTTTATGAAACCCTTTTATGCAACGCTCTTTATGCGTTGTCTTTCAGCAGATTTATTAACAAAAAGACAACCCTTTTATGTGTTGTCTTTCAAAAGCGTTGTCTTTATTAAAAAAATTTAATTAAATTAATTGTTTTTTAATTAAATTATATTTGAAAAGTTTAATTATTTTTTGATGTTATCTTATATTAGAATATTATTTAAAAAATCAGAATATTATTTAAATAATAATAATAGAAATTCTGAAAAACTATATTTTAAATTTTAAAATATTATTTAATTAAATATAAAAATATATTAAAAATAGAAATTTTATTTACAAATAACATAAATCATATTCAATATCTAACAATCAACAAATAAAGACAAAAAAAAAATTCTTGTTATTTAAGATTAAAAATTCTAATTATAAATTTTTTTACTAATATTTCTATTTTATTTTTAAGAATTTTAACGATTTTATTAATTATTTTACTTTTCACCATTTAATCGATTTTTTTTTGATATTTAGAGATAATTTTCCAACAAATATCTATCATGGTAAATTTTTTAATTGTTGGTTTATAAATATTTAAAAATACTATAAAAAAATTTAATAACTATAATAAATAATTTATTTGTTATTATGAAAGTTTAAGTCATTAATTAATACTGTAAACATAAGTTTCTACTATTATTATTATTATTATTATTAAACATAGATTTTAGTACGTAATTGAAGATAAGTTATGATTTTTCAAATATTTATTTTGAACTTATTATATTTACTTAATAAGTATTGTAAATTTTATATGTTAAATTTAAAATTTGAAAATTAATTTTAATACTTTCATAATAAGATTATTGTTGCGTTATTTTAACATTTTCTTTTCTAGATTTCTTATGTGTATTTAGTTAATTTAGAATATTTTTCTAATTATTTAAATGAAATTTCAGATTTTATATATTATATTAAATAATATGTTTAATTTTTTTTTACTTTTCAATTTCTAAAAATAATTTGTTTCGTCTTTATTTGTTGATTTTTAGATATTTAATATAATTTCTGTGTTTTTTTACTCACAATCACAAAAACCCTTGGCCGGCGACCGAAGGTCGCCGGAAACCCATCGTCTCAACTCGCCGGCGTATCACCAACGCCGGTTATCACTTTCCTCATGGCGGCACCACCTGTGCCGCCCCCAATAGAGATCACACACAAACACACACACGCATGCATATAAACATAACCAACCCGTGCAACTCCGACGCCACCACACAAGGCGGCGTCGTCCCCCCAACAACTCACCCTCGCCTCCATGAGAACCTCCGACAACACCTCCGGTTAAAAGGACGAAGGAAAAGAGAGAAAACCGAGGAGAGAGAAAGGTTGGCTAGGGTTAGGGTTTAGGGTTTTGCAAAGGTTTTTCACCGTTTTCCGGCGAACGATAAGTCGGAATGGAAATCCGAGACCGGTTCTAGACTCGACTCGTCAAAATCTACGTTGTGTGCGAAAATCGGCCGAAATCGATAATTTTGAAATTTTCCGGCGAACTCCGATGGCGGCACCACTGCGCCGG
Source organism: Scutellaria minor (assembly GCA_954870855.1). Lineage (NCBI taxonomy): Eukaryota > Viridiplantae > Streptophyta > Magnoliopsida > Lamiales > Lamiaceae > Scutellaria > Scutellaria minor. The sequence continues at coordinate 12,998,769 of OX940729.1, forward strand.
CGGCGGTGCCGGTGGTGGCGCGCCGGAGACCGAAAAAGAAAGAGAGAGAAAAGAGAGACTTACGTGTAAACGTCGCTTTTTGGCTCGTTTGAAGAAAGGGGTGAAAATGAACTGAAAGGAGCCTCTATTTATAGATTTCGAAAGTTACTATGCACCGGTAAATATCTCGTTTACTATTCACCATAAATATCTCCCGATATTTCCGAAACCTCGTGTTTTGTTCTTTTCATTGCCGTTTAAGCTACAGATCTCCGATTAACCTCTAGTTCATTTCTATCTTCTCGTTTTTCCAAAACGCATCTAGTGATATAAAAATATCTCATATCCCATGTCTAGGTAAACTATCCATCTCATACAAGCATTAAACACTTATCTGAAACGCACGTATTTAAACAGTTAAAACATACACACATATATATTAAATCCTGAGTTTAAATATTTAATTAATAGATTATGTTTCGTTTTGGTTCGGGGTGCTACATCCCTTACCCCTTAAAAGAATTTTGTCCTCGAAATTAAACGCGTACACAAGAAAGAAGATAAACGTGTACCTATGAAAGGTAAGTCAGGGTACTTCCTCATGATTTCATCTTCCAATTCCCAGGTTGCTTCTTCCTTTCCATGTCGACTCCACTGGATCTTTACTATGGACATATCCCAATTCCTCAGTTGTCGTTTCTTCCTATCCAAGATAGCTATCGGGACTTCCTCGTACGTCAGATCCTTTTTCACTTCTATGCCTTCTTGTTCGATTACATGTTGTGGATCGAATATGTACTTCCGTAGCATAGAAACGTGGAATACATTGTGCACTCCAGCAAAGTTCGGAGGTAAGGCTAAACGGTACGCGACCTCTCCAACATGATCTAGAATTTCGAATGGTCCGATGTACCTCGGCTTGAGCTTCCCCCTCTTTCCAAAGCGATGAACTCTTTTAGTAGGAGATACCTTAAGAAAGACTTCATCTCCCACTTCAAATTCCAGTTCCCTCCGTCTCTTATCCGCATATGCTTTCTATCGATCTTGGGCTACTCATATTCTGTCCCGAATCTTCTTTATTACTTCGACCGTTTGCTCCACTAATTCGGGTCCCAATATTTTCTTTTCGCCCACTTCATCCCAGCATATAGGTGAGCAACACTTTCTTCCGTATAGAGCTTCGTAAGGCACCATACCAATAGTCGATTGGTAGTTGTTGTTGTAGGCAAATTCTACTAAGCACAAATGATCTTACCAGCTTCCGGGAAAATCTAGAACACAAGCCAACAACATGTCCTCCAAAATCTGTATGGTCCTTTCCGATTGTCCGTCAGTCTGTGGGTGGAAAGCTGTACTGAATGACAACTTGGTCCCCAACTCATTTTGTAAGCTCTGCCAGAACCTAGAAGTGAACCGTGGATCTTTATCAGATACGATAGAAACTGGTACGCCGTGCAGTCGGACTATCTCTTCAAGATATATTCGTGCCAACTTGTCCAGTCCGAACGTCATCTTAATTGGCAAGAAATGGGTAGACTTCGTTAATCTATCAATGATTACCCATACGACGTGGTTTCCTCGTCTGGTTGTCGGCAACCCAACCACAAAATCCATGGTTATATGTTCCCACTTCCACTCCGGTATCTCTAGAGGTGTTAGCATCCCAGCCGGTCGTTGATGCTCTGCTTTTACTTGTTGGCAGATGAGACACCTCTTGACGAACAACCCTATACTTCTTTTCATATTTCTCCACCAAAAGTTCACCCTTAGGTCTCGGTACATCTTTGTACCTCCAGGGTGTGCAGTCATTGGTGTGCAATGCGCCTCTTTGAGAATTTCCTCTCTTAATTCTTCATTCTTAGGCACGCACACTCTTTCTCTGAAACTCAGAGCTCTATCGGTAGCCAAAGTGAATCCTTCGGCTTTTCCACTATCTATAAGGGCTTTCATTTTCATTAGAAAGTTATCCTCCTTCTGAGCTTCCACGATTCGGTCACATAGGGTGGGTTTTATGAATAACGCTGCCATCCTGGATTCAATGCTAATCGGATACGAGACTATCTCCAGATTTAGCTTTGACATTTTCTCGATCAAATGGTGTTGATTGGTGATCATCGACGTCACCACTCCCTTTCCCTTTCTGCTAAGGGCGTCAGCTACCACATTCATTTTTCCAGGGTGGTAGTGAATCGTAATATCGTAATCTTTTACCAACTCTAGCCATCTTCTTTGCCTCATATTGAGCTCTTTCTGCTCAAAGAAGTACTTCAGTCTTTTGTGATCGGTATAGATTTCACACTTCACGCTGTAAAGGTAATGCCTCCAGATCTTAAGGGCGTGTACTACCGCTACTAACTCCAGATCGTGAGTCGGATAGTTTTGTTCGTCGATCTTCAGCTGGCGTGATGCATACGCCACTACCTTTCCTTCTTGCATCAGAACACATCCTAATCCTTCCTTGGATGCATCGCTGTAGACCACGAAGTCTTTAGACACATCTGGAACTGTTAGGACTGGTGCTTCTGTCAGTCTTCTCTTCAGTTCCTAAAAACTACACTCGCATTGCTCACTTCATTGGAACTTCACATTCTTTCTTGTTAGTCGAGTCATTGGAGTGGCAATCTTCGAAAATCCTTCTATGAATCTTCGGTAGTATCCAGCCAGGCCGATGAAACTCCGAACTTTCTTCACATTCGTTGGAGTTTCCCACTTGTTGACAACTGCCACCTTTTCAGGATCTACTTCGATCCCTTGTGCAGAAACGATGTGGCCTAGAAAACCCACTTTGTCCATCCAGAACTCGCACTTCTTGAATTTGGCATAGAGCTTCTCATTCCTTAGTACTTCCAGTGCGATTCTAAGATGTTGTTCATGGTGCGCTCTGTCGCACGAGTAGATGAGAATATCATCTATGAACACTATGACAAAGAGATCCAGTTAAGGATGGAAAACGCGATTCATCAAATCCATGAAGACAGCCGGAGCATTACTACTCCAAATGGCATTACTACAAACTCGTAGTGGCCATACCTCGTTCTGAATGTTGTCTTGGATATATCAGAGTCTTTGACTTTCATCTGGTGATATCCAAATCTCAAGTCAATCTTTGAGAACACACTGGCATCTCTTAATTGATCAAAAAGATCTTCGATCCGAGGTAGTGGATACTTGTTCTTTATCGTTCTCTTGTTCAGCTCTCGGTAATCAATACACATCCGAAAGCTGCCATCCTTCTTCTTTACGAACAGCACGGGTGCTCCCTAGGGCGACACACTCGGTCTGATGAAACCCTTGTCCAATAGTTCCTGTAGTTGGACCTTCAGTTTCTGCAACTCTTTCGGTGCCATCCGGTAAGGAGCTCTAGACATCGGCGCTGATCCCGGGATAAGATCTATCTCGAAGGTCACTTGTCGATCTGGTGGAGGACCAGGTAACTCCTCTGGAAATACATCCGTGAATACCTTTATCACCGGTACCTTCTTGATAGGAATCGATTCCTTCTTGGAGTTCACCATATTGACCAGCCAAGCTTCGCAATCTCCTTTGCTAAGCATCTGGGTCACTTTCATGGCCGAGACAATCCCTGAGTCGACTTTAACTTGAGTCTCGTGGAAAGTAAACTCCGGCTCTCCCGGCATTTGGAAGACTATCTCCCTCTCACGACACTTAATTACCACGTAATTGGACTCTAGCCAGTCCATTCCTAGGATTATATCGAAGTCCTTCTTCTCCAAAGTGTGGAGATCCGCTAGAAGGATCTTATCCTTGAAGGAAATCTTAAGATGACGGTAAAGGTGTTTTGTCCTTACCGTCTTTCCCGAGGGGATGTTAACTTCTAGTGTTCGAGCGACTATCCTACCGTCAACATGCTTCAGCAGTTTACAGAAGTTGACAGATATGAAGGAGTGTGTCACTCCAGTATCAAATAAGATGAAAGCAGGTATATCAGATAGTGATAACATACCTGACATCGTCTCTGTTCCCTCAGCAGCTTCCGGACGAGTAAGAGCGAAAGCCCTCGCTCTACCTGCCACCAATCTTGTATTCGACCCTGTAGCCGGCGTGTTCCTTGCCTTCCAGCAAATTGCCGCTATGTGCCCCGACGCTCCGCAGTTAAAACAACTCCATATCTCTTACTGACACGGTTCCGTGTGTACCTTTCTACATCTAGGGAACGGATTCCCAGGTCGGGAAACAGGAAGAAGTGGGGCGTTGCTTGCCCTCGGAAACTTATTCGGGACAAAGTTCTGGCTCGGGCCAGTCCACTTCCTCTTGACAGGTGCAGGGAAGACTCTCTTAAGCGGTACAACATCCAAACCCATTCGGGAGATGATCTCCTAGGCTCTTCCAACGACCCTTGCATACATCGTTGTTTCCTGCCCAGCTAAGGTCAAGCTGATCTCCGGGCGAAGGCCTCTCTCAAACCTTCGGGCCTTTTTAAGATCCGTGTCCACCAGATGTGGGGTGTACCGGCTCAAATAATTGAACCGCCGCTCGTAATCCCCAACAGAGGAACTCCCCTGTTTGAGGTGAAGGAACTCTGTCTCCTTTTGGTCCTGGTAAGTCTGAGGAATGAAGTGGCTAGACACCACTTCCTTGAAATCCTCCCAAGTCATTACCTCCCTCTGAGCGGGCAGTAGGGTCCGTTTGTATGAGTCCTACCAGTGACTCACTTCATCCATAAGCTGGAAGATGACACAGCTGACCATCTATTCTGTTGAGCACGTTAGGTGCTCAAACAGTCGGTCGAGTGACCTTAGCCACTCTTCCGCTTCAGTCGGTTTTCCCTTTTCTCTAAATGTCGGCGGATTGAACCACCAAAACTGTTCGAAAATAACATTCGGGTCGGTTCTAGCTGGCGGTGGGGTAGCTCGGTTAACATCGAAATGTTGTGCTAACCCTCGTAGCACAGTAACCAAATCTCCTACGTTGGTATTCTCCTCGCGTTCCGGTTGGTCGACCGGTTGTTGTCGCTCCTTTCGAGGTCTGTCTCTCGACATAATTCTGTTACGATATGTATATACGTATAAGTCGTTGGGATTATTAATAACGTTATAGATATAGAAGATAACACGTTACTCGTGATAAGGCGTAAACACTAACTTCATAGAATGAGCAAAAGATATATGTACATATATACATAAGATCATAAGGAGGATAGTACTACATCATAACAAAAGATGTATGTACACTATCTACGATGTAAAAACTACCCCATACTTATACATATAGAATAACGTATTACGTATAGCATAAAATATATACATATAACCAAGTCTCTTCGAATCGTCTAATCTACATCAGCGGGAAGCGGCGGAGATCCCTGTCCCTCCTGAGGATCATCAATCTCTATATCCTCCTCCGGATCCTCCTCTGGATCCTCCTCTGACTCTGAGCTACTACTGGGAGAATCATAGGGTGATGGTTCCGGAGCAATCGGAAGACCATGTAGACCCCAGAGCTCTAGCATCTTCCGTGCTACGTTGCCGAAATCAGCGATAGACACTAAATTCACGAATAGGAACACTAGCTCGTCTCTATAAACTAATCGAGCTCTCACCAACCAATCCTGTGGTAGAGTGTAGATCATGTGCAGACAAGCCTGCGCTCCGCTAATTCTGCTCCCCATACCCCCAATCTTTCTCCAGCAGTGGAGGAGTCTAGCTACATGCTCCCCCACCGATCTATCATTTGTCACCCTACTCTCATAGAATTGATGTCGAAGACGTTGCTCTTGAGTCTCGAAAATAGGGGCTCTCTCTCTCCCTCTACCGGCCCTGAGTATTCTACTCATCTGCCAAGTTAATTTACGTGAGTTGCTAACGTCATATATCCATACTGTAACGCTCCCTCCTAAACCCAACGGTTTAAGACGAGATAACACTTAACAGATAAACATACATATTCCGCAACACTTATATCAGGGAGGGTCACCTATGGAAAGAGGACAGTACTTATCTATCTCTTTTCAAAAACCATATCACGTTTTAAGATCATTAAGATCATATCTTTAAAACCACATTTTCCTCCTTTTTTAAAACCAACTCGAGAAAGTTCTCAACGTTAGAACTGCTCTGATACCATCTGTCACGTCCCAAAATCTTTTCGCATTTTATCAGAGTTTTACCATGGGGCGTGAAGAGAGAAATAGCAAGAGACGCATACACAACAGAAAGAATAAGCAGGGGACGACAGAAGAAAGAGGAAAGGGACGAAGTGAATCTCTCACTTATAAACTTACGGCCTCTGCCGTTAGCAATCGGTCTCACTACCGATATATATATATATATATATATTACATCAAATGCAGCGGAAACTCATCAGGATCTCACATCCTTACATGTATCAAAGCATTACAAAACATAAGCTTAACCAAAACATAGTTTGAAAATGTTTAAGAGACCTCGTCTCATTACAACAAAACCAGATACAGTACTTCCTCTCTCCTCTTAAGGTTCCTCATGCTCATCATCGCATGTAGTGTGAGTACAGATTAAGGGGTGAGTGCGTGGAATACACTCATGGGGATAAAACCCGCCTCTTGTGACTCAACAGAAATAAATACACTAGTAAAATAATCCTTAAGTCACGTCATCACAGCACATAAAAGCAAAACAGATATTAGAAATGGTAAGGGACGAATAGGTGCGGAATTCCTCCGTCTTACCCTATAAACGGTCTCACTACCGTTGGTGCATTTCAAGAGGACCACCATGTTGGAACCGACGGATCGCCGGCCCTATGCTATCGGAATCGGGATCCAAAGATAAATCGCAGCGGAAAGAAATCATACCCTTGTAGACCTCTTGATCTTCTGATGTATTCCTCTGAGCCCTTCTCGAACGTTGCGTGGCCAACGATCCTTCGAGAAAAATCAGTTCCGCTCTCTCTCACTTATCACGTGTTTTCTGTGATCTGTGTTCTGTGTTCTGTGTTATGAGAGGCGCTGATGAAAAGAGCTATATATAGGCTACACCAGGGACCTAGAGGAGGAATTGGGTTGGGCCTCCTGATGGGCTTTAGTATCCTGTGTTCGGCCCGAACACATAACTGAAGCCCATCAATAATAATTCAGTCCACTAGAGAATTATTATTGAACTACCATCCCAATCCCATATTTAATATGGGCTCCTTCTTATTATGTGTACATTTATTTCCCCGTGTTTAAGATATCGAATGTCCGTAAATTAAATAAGTCACTGACAACTTAAATAATTTACATCTAATTCCAAGAGTAGTACCACTCATCCTTATTATCATGTCGGATTAAATCCACCTGCAGGGTTTACATGATAATCCTTATGAGCTCCTCAAGGGGTCATTATCATCCTAAATAATTAGGACACGGATTCCTTCTATAATCAACAGAACACCATATAAACAATGCTATCTCCCAACTCACCGAGTTTATTGATTTATGAATAAATCTCACCCATTGGCAAATTAAAGAAATAAACACTGAGCATACGTGCCCGTTATTATATAGGGATTAAGAAGATGTACATCCATAATAATAGAGGTCTTGTTCTATTATATAGTCAGTATAAAACGAACAACCTCAAATGGTCCTGCTCAATACACACAGAGTGTACTAGTGTAGTTTTATAGTCAAGACAGACTAATACCAAACTACACTACAACCATTCCGATGATTTGTCCAAATCCATCTTGGTTGTGAGCTACTATTTATAATTTATAAGAAACTGATAACATGATCTTCTGTGTGGCACCACACACCAAGTTATCTATAATATAAATTAATTGGACATTGCATAAACATATATAACAAATATAAAATGCAAACATATGACCAATGTGATTCTCATTCCATAAACGATGTTCATACAAAAAACTAGGCTTATAGTATACATCCTAACAATCTCCCACTTATACTAAAAGACTATGCTTCTATAAGCGCCGTCACACATCTAATTCCCATCCCTTCAACATGCCCATCAAAAGCTTTCGCTGGGAGGGCCTTTGTGAAAGGATCTGCTAGGTTATCTGCTGATGCAATTTTGGCGACAACAACTTCTCCTCGCTTTACGATGTCTCGTATCAGGTGGTACTTGCGCTCAATGTGTTTACTTGCTTTATGGGCTCGTGGTTCCTTCGAGTTTGCCACTGCACCACTGTTATCACAATAAATTGTGATAGCTTTGGGCAAACCAGGAATCACTTCTAAGTCCATCAAGAAGTTCCTGAGCCATACAGCTTCTTTGGCTGCCTCAGAGGCTGCCACATACTCAGCTTCCATGGTGGAGTCTGAAACGCATTTCTGCTTAACACTCCTCCATATAATGGCTCCACCTCCTAAGGTAAACACATAACCCGAGGTAGATTTACTGTTGTCCCTATCCGACTGGAAATCAGAATCTGTGTAACCCACAGGAAGCACATCATCTGCTTGGTAAACCAGCATATAATTTCTAGTCCTTTTCAGGTACTTTAAAATATGCTTTACCGCAGTCCAATGTCCTTGTCCTGGGTTACTTTGATATCTGCTAACCATGCCCACGGCAAAACAGATATCTGGCCTCGTACATAGCATTGCATACATTAGGCTTCCTACGGCCGAAACATAAGGAACTGCCTTCATGTCCTCTATCTCCTTTGGTGTCTTAGGACACATCTCCTTAGATAAAGGTACTCCATGTCGAAAAGGTAGAAAACCTTTCTTGGAGTTTTGCATGCTAAAACGAGCTAGAATGGTATCAATGTACGAAGCTTGAGATAAGCATAACATTCTTTTCTTGCGATCCCTTATCACTTTGATCCCAAGAATATGTCCTACTTCTCCCAAGTCCTTCATATCAAACTGCTTGGACAGCCATACCCTTACGTCTGACAACACCTTGACATTGTTGCCAATGAGCAAGATGTCATCTACGTATAGTACAAGAAATACCACCACGTTTCCATCACTCTTCTTGTATACACATGACTCATCCGGACATTGAATGAATCCATAAGACTGGATTACCTCATCAAAACGGATGTTCCAAGATCTCGAAGCTTGTTTCAATCCATAAATGGACCGATTAAGCTTACACACAAGATGCTCTTTGCCCTTTGCAACGAACCCTTCTGGTTGCTTCATATAGATGTTTTCTTCAAGACTACCGTTAAGGAAAGCAGTCTTGACATCCATTTGCCAAACCTCATAATTCATATGAGCAGCAATAGACAAAAGAATCCGGATAGACTTAAGCATGGCTACCGGCGAAAAGGTTTCCTCATAATCGATTCCTTCTTTTTGAGTGTACCCCTTCGCAACAAGCCTTGCTTTGAAAGTTTCTACTTTCCCGTCTGATCCTCTTTTTCTTTTGTAGACCCACTTACATCCAATGGCTTTTACACCATTTGGTGGTTCTACTAGCTCCCAGACTTGATTAGAATCCATAGATTCTAATTCAGAATTCATAGCTTTTTGCCAAGATTCTGCATCTTTATCTTGGAGTGCTTCGTCATAGGTCCAAGGATCAGATTCATGTTCACCAGATACTAAGTCCGAAGACTCTCCCAAAAACATGAATCTATCAGGCTGTCTAACAACCCTCCCACTACGACGAGGCACTTGTGGTAATTGTGTATCATTAGTGACACATGGTGCAGACCCCTGTGGTATCTCATCTTGTACTAGTGGTACTAAGATAGGGATTTCCCCTCTGATTTCCTCTAGAACAATTTTACTTGTGGGCTTGTGGTTCATTACATAGTCCTCTTCTAAGAATCGGGCATTTGTGCTAACAATGACCTTCTGATCCTTAGGACTATAAAATAAACCACCTTTCGTTCCTCTAGGATAGCCCACAAACAGCCGAACATCCGTACGAGATTCCAACTTATCAGCATCTCTCTTCAGCACATGTGCTGGACTACCCCAAATCCGAATGTGTTTAAGACTAGGCTTACGCCCATTCCACAATTCTGTGGGAGTAGAGGGTACTGTCTTAGAAGGTACCAAGTTTAGAATATACGCTGCCGTTTCCAGGGCATATCCCCAAAATGAATTCGGTAATTCCGAATAACTCATCATCGATCTAACCATTTCCATGAGAGTTCTATTCCTTCGTTCTGCCACACCGTTCTGTTGGGGTGCACCAGGTGCAGACAATTGGGATTGAATCCCAGCCTCTGATAAGTAATTCCTAAACTCTCCTAAGAGGTACTCGCCACCACGATCAGATCGTAGTGTTTTGATACATTTACCATGACGCTTCTTCACATCAGCCTTGTACTCTTTGAATTTATCAAAGCACTCAGACTTGCGGCGCATCAAATAAATATACCCATATCTCGAAAAATCGTCTATAAATGAGATAAAATATTCGAAACCACCTCTTGCCTGGATAGTCATAGGACCACACAAATCAGAATGAACCAATTCCAACACTTCTTTGGCTCTATACCCCTTGGCTTTAAAAGGCCTCTTGGTCATTTTTCCTTCCAAGCAGGACTCGCAGGTCGGATAGTTTTCCACTTCCAATGAACTCAAAGGTCCATCGGCTATCAACCTTTGAATCCTACTCAAGTTAATGTGACCTAGTCTTAGATGTCAAAGATATGTTTGGTTCATTTTAGAAGGTTCTTTTCTCTTATTTGAGTTAGAAGATGTATTATTAATTTCCAGTTGTTGCATCGTAGGAGTTATTGGATTAAGAGTATATAAATTGCCAACCAACGTACCAGAACAGATAATAACCCTATTTTTCTTGACAACCACTTTGTCATCAAAAGAAACAGAATATCCATCCAGAAATAACTTAGAAACCGAAATCAAGTTCTTTCTAAAAGAAGGTACGTAAAGACAATTCCTCAAAACCAAAGTCTTGTTCCTATCAAAAGATAAATAAACATCTCCCACTGCAACTGCCGCCACTTTCGTAGCGTTGCCCATGTAGATGGTAATCTCGCCCTCACTAAGTCGCCTGGTTTCCTGGAACCCCTGCAAAGAATTGCAGACATGATCAGTGGCTCCCGTATCTACACACCAGGTACCGGTAGATAACACCGCTAAACATGTTTCAGTAATTAGTGAGTAAGATTTACCTTCTTTGTTCTCTTTTTTCTTGGGACAATCTACCTTCCAATGTCCAGGCTGCTTGCATGAGAAGCACTTGCCCTTCGGCTTTTTCACGCCACCTTGTGGCCCAGCCTTTTGAGGTTCATTCGCTTTGTTTGCCGAAGGATTCTGTTTCTTTTTCTTCTTTCCACCTTTCGACTTAGAATTAGAAACATTTTCAGCAACGTAAGCTTGAGCACTTTGACGAAATAGTCCTTCTGCCGATTTGAGTTCTGTCAGAAGTTCCGCCAAGGAATACATCCTTTTGTTCATATTATAATTAAGGCGGAACTGCTCAAAACTCTTAGGCAGTGTTTGGAGCACGATATCGACCTGGGTTTCCCCATCGATTTCAGCTCCAAGGACTTCCATCTCATTCAAATGAGCCATCATCTTAAGGACGTGATCACTCACAGGTGTCCCTTCAGACATGGTGGTCGTCATTAAGTTTCTCATTGCCTCCTGTCTGGCAGCCCGACTCTGGTGTCCGAAGAGTTCTCTAAGATTGTGCATCATATCATAGGCAGTGGGCATGGCCTGATGCTGATGTTGCAGTACATTTGACATGGAAGCCAAAATGTAACACCGCGCCATCTCATCTGCCTTAACCCACTTTCTATAATGCGCTTTCTCCTCTTCAGTAGAGTTTTCATCAGGCATGTCAGGACAGTGCTCATGGAGTACAAACTTGTACTCCTCAGCAGTTAGGACAATATCCAGGTTTCTTTTCCAGTCAATATAATTAGGACCAGTAAGTTTGTTTTCTTTGAGTATAACAACAAGTGGATTGAAAGACATAATGAAATCCTGAGAATCATATAAATAAATAAATAAATAAATACACAGGTCATAACATATAGAATTTAAAGCCTATATTGTTCCCTCAAACAATATAATTAAATTCACCAACACCTCAAAACACCGTGAATTTCACATGCCACGATAGTGTGGACGTATGCTAATTCAAACATTTGTAAGAGGAGGTTTTACCCATTAATTTCATTATCTTGTCAAACAAAATAAAATTAATAGTTGGTTTAGCTTCAGCCATGCAAACAACAGCACTTACTCCGATGGGGAGGATACTATCATATGCACCTAAGTGTGTACCATTTCTTAATACTAAGTCCATTATCTAGGATTGTATCTCTTCAGATGGAGAAGATCATACGCTCCTAAATAATTTTCTATAATTATCCTTAGAGGAAGTTTGATCCAGTGATCCGCAATCAAACTCATCCGATGTGGAAGAAGACACTCAAAGCCATCGTGTAAGTTTAAATGCATCACTTACAAACCAGTAATGGAGGCTATGGGATTTATTCAAAATAAATCCCTCTCCCACTTAGTTATTTAAATGAGGGATTTTAGCATGCAATAACATATAACATATAAAAGCATGCTTGATAAAACAACAAACAAATAGAAAGGCAATAAATACGGAATAATATAAATCCAACTATTATGGCCACTTCGATTGAATGTTTGCCTGCTAAACGGGGATCGATAGAAAAAATTAGGGTTTAAAACCCTAATCAGCACCAACATCCAGCGAACAGAATCAGCGCCAAATCCAGCGATTGTTGCGCAAATCCAGCAAGTTGTTGCACAGAATCAGCACCAATCTACTGATCTGATCGATCAGCCCCATCGAGCAATCTGTTCCAGCGCCTAGCAATCTGATCGAACAGCCCCTTCGAACGCCAATCCTAGTTCGAATAGAAGTCTCGATGGAACAGGAATCCTATACAGAATCTAGTTCGAACATCTACCAATCCTATACAGAATCTAGTTCGAACATCTACCAAACCCTATACAGAATTTAGTACGATCAGAATACACCATATGAGATCGAACAAAATTACATCGAGAACAAATCAAGAATATGTAAAACCTAACACGACAAACCGCCGTGTTTTTACTATTACAATCATGCAACCAACCCAAAATAAAAACCTCGACAGGTCCGAGGGTTTAGATCATACATTAAACATACATACAGACCATAATAGTTGGATATATAGGTAACCTGCAAAACCGAGTTATCCTATGCAATCCTACTATCATACAATCTGAATATAAAACATATGAAAAAGCATAAGATCGTAATATATAACCGATCCAATTACATAGAACCAGAAACCGTGGCTCTGATACCAATTGTTGGAACCGACGGATCGCCGACCCTATGCTATCGGAATCGGGATCCAAAGATAAATCGCAGCGGAAAGAAATCATACCCTTGTAGACCTCTTGATCTTCTGATGTATTCCTCTGAGCCCTTCTCGAACGTTGCGTGGCCAACGATCCTTCGAGAAAAATCAGTTCCGCTCTCTCTCACTTATCACGTGTTTTCTGTGATCTGTGTTCTGTGTTCTGTGTTATGAGAGGCGCTGATGAAAAGAGCTATATATAGGCTACACCAGGGACCTAGAGGAGGAATTGGGTTGGGCCTCCTGATGGGCTTTAGTATCCTGTGTTCGGCCCGAACACATAACTGAAGCCCATCAATAATAATTCAGTCCACTAGAGAATTATTATTGAACTACCATCCCAATCCCATATTTAATATGGGCTCCTTCTTATTATGTGTACATTTATTTCCCCGTGTTTAAGATATCGAATGTCCGTAAATTAAATAAGTTACTGACAACTTAAATAATTTACATCTAATTCCAAGAGTAGTACCACTCATCCTTATTATCATGTCGGATTAAATCCACCTGCAGGGTTTACATGATAATCCTTATGAGCTCCTCAAGGGGTCATTATCATCCTAAATAATTAGGACACGGATTCCTTCTATAATCAACAGAACACCATATAAACAATGCTATCTCCCAACTCACCGAGTTTATTGATTTATGAATAAATCTCACCCATTGGCAAATTAAAGAAATAAACACTGAGCATACGTGCCCGTTATTATATAGGGATTAAGAAGATGTACATCCATAATAATAGAGGTCTTGTTCTATTATATAGTCAGTATAAAACGAACAACCTCAAATGGTCCTGCTCAATACACACAGAGTGTACTAGTGTAGTTTTATAGTCAAGACAGACTAATACCAAACTACACTACAACCATTCCGATGATTTGTCCAAATCCATCTTGGTTGTGAGCTACTATTTATAATTTATAAGAAACTGATAACATGATCTTCTGTGTGGCACCACACACCAAGTTATCTATAATATAAATTAATTGGACATTGCATAAACATATATAACAAATATAAAATGCAAACATATGACCAATGTGATTCTCATTCCATAAACGATGTTCATACAAAAAACTAGGCTTATAGTATACATCCTAACACACCAAACCTCAACAAAGTAGTAGAAAATAGCAGGGGACGAACAGAGCGGACCTCGGTCCTTTCACAGTTGTAGCACAACAATTATAAACACAACACTTAGTATTCCTCAGTCATGTATTTAATAAGGAAAACAGTAAACAGATAAAAAGATAGAAATTATCCCCACCTCGTTCGGTGGTTACCCGCGTGAGTCGCTATATATATACAAACACTCACAATCACAAAAACCCTTGGCCGGCGACCGAAGGTCGCCGGAAACCCATCGTCTCAACTCGCCGGCGTATCACCAACGCCGGTTATCACTTTTCTCATGGCGGCACCACCTATGTCGCCCCCAACAGAGATCACACACAAACACATACACACGCATGCATATAAACATAACCAACCCGTTGCAACTCCGACACCACCACACATGGCGGCGTCGTCCCCCCAACAACTCACCCTCGCCTCTATGAGAACCTTCGACAACACCTCCGGTTAAAAGGATGAAGGAAAAGAGAGAAAACCGAGGAGAGATAAAGGTTGGCTAGGGTTAGGGTTTAGGGTTTTGTAAAGGTTTTTCGTCATTTTCCGGCGAACAATAAGTCGGAATGGAAATCCGAGACCGGTTGTAGACTCGACTCGTCAAAATCTACGTTGTGTGCGAAAATCGGCCGAAACCGACAACTTTGAAATTTTCCGGCGAACTCCAATGGCGGCACCACCACGCCGGCGGCGGCTCCGGTGGCAGCGCCGGTGGTGGCGCACCGGAGACCGAAAAAGAAAGAGAGAGAAAAGAAAAACTTACGTGTAAACGTCACTTTTTGGCTCGTTCGAAGAAAGGGGTGAAAATGAACTGAAAGGAGCCTCTATTTATAGATTTCGAAAGTTACTATGCACCGGTAAATATCTCGTTTACTATTCACCATAAATATCCTCTGATATTTTCGAAACCTCGTGTTTTGTTCTTTTCATCGCCGTTTAAGCTACAGATCTCCGATTGACCTCTAGCTCGTTTCTATCTTCTCATTTTTCGAAAACGCATCTAGTGATATAAAAATATCCTATGTTCCACATCTAGGTAAACTATCCATCTCATACAAGCATTAAACACTTATTTGAAACGCACGTATTTAAACAGTTAAAACATACGCACATATATATTAAATCCTGAGTTTAAATATTTAATTAATAGATTATGTTTCGTTTTGGTCCGAGGTGCTACATACATAAAATTATTACATGGTACACATAAAAATATTATATTATGAGAATAAAACATGATGTAGTACTTTTATGTATATGAGTATATCATATATTACTTTTTGAAAATATCACTGTGTAATACTTTTATGTATATTATGTAATACTTTTTGAAAGTATACTTTTATGTGTATCATGTAATACTTTTGTATATATCATGTAATATTTTCATGTATATGAGGTAATATTCTTATGTGTATCATGTAATACTTTTGAGTTAACGGCGTTGATCGTTGACTTTTGACCATTAACTGTTGATTTTTTCACTTTGACTGTTGACTTATTAACTTTGACCATTGTCTTTTTGACTTTTATTGTTGATCGGATCGGGTTGACCCATCTCACGAAATGGGATCCGTGAGACGGTCTCGCACAAGACCTACTCTAATTGGATTAAGATAATGCTAGCTAGACAAACGTCAACTAACTAATTTATATGTATGTGTACACATACGTAATTATTATAATATAACAATACTCTGCACATGCATGCAAGGGTATGCATGGTCCGGATTGGTTCGGAGATTTGAAAATCTCCGGAATCGAACCAAACTTTCGAGAATTTCAAAATTGATTCTCCGGAACCAAATCACAATGAAAAGTATCCAGAACCAAGCAAAATCAAATTTTGGTTTAGTTTAGGTCGGAGCTTCGGGTCCACTGGGTTGGATCAGTTCGGGACGGATATTCGGAAATTCAGAGATTTTAAAAGAAATTAAAATAAATAAATAAATAAATTGAAATGCACCAAATTAGATTAGAAAAATAAATAACAAAAAACGAATTTAGCATGTATTAACAAAGTTTTATTGAAAAAAAAACACTACATAATTCATTTCAAAAGTTACAAAATTTCATAATTTAAAATGATTTATGATTTCTTGATAAAAGTCATTAGAATGTAGTTCAGTATTATTAATTATTAAAAAATAAAAAATGTAAATTATTTATAGCTTTAAAAATCATTAACTTAATCAAAATATGTATTATGTAATTATATCAAGATATAGAAAAATAAATGACATATATATATACACACACTAGTTGAGAACACGTGCGCTGCACGTGGAAAGACAAACTTTTGAGACCTATTATTTTGGTTGATTTCATGGTTTTTTTCCCTTCACTTGTTCTTCAATTTTTTGTTGAAGTGTATTCAAATTACTTAACATTTGATTATTATAAATTAATATGTTTTCAATTTAAAATAGGTATCATAACAACAATAATTTATTAAGAAAAATATCATGAGATCCTCGAAATTGTTTGTGGTTAAGTATGAGTATAATTCAATGTGAAATCCAAATATATTGAAAATATTATTTTGGGAGTTGTCAAAAAATTGTTAAAAAATATTATTTTATTTGATTATAAATTCTAATTCCTCTATTCTTATAAATTAAAATATTAAAAAAAATAATAAGTATTGAATTTCTGAAACAAAAGATTATAATTCTAATTTGGCAACTAACTATACCTTATTTGATCTTCTTTTCTGTCTTAATATTTTTTTCTTCGTGATTTGGTTAATAAATCTTTGATTGTATTATCATCCTCATCGTCAGATACGTGGAGCATTCCTTGTTTTTTATCTTCTTAATTTTTCTTTTTTTTTTTGTTCATCATCTGTTTGTTTTGTAATTCTACAAAGGATTGTTTTATATTGATATTGAGTTTCATTACCTCATCAAAATATATAAATTCGGATTATATTCAACTTTATCACCATCATTTTGGGTTATATTAACTGTCACTCTATCATGGCTTTTGTAAATATACTTGTAAAGATACTTCACAGCCGTCACCTAGATCATATCTGAACATTGATATTATAGTTATATCTGGACAACAACTATAGATTATAAGGAACCACCCATTGATTATTCAATTCAGCATTGTGAATTTGAACAACCACCTCATTTTTTCATCTTCTATAGATTGGATAACTATCTTTACCTTATATAGTGCTTTCACAAAAAGGTCTTAGATAATGACATTTGTACTTACCTATATATTAGGGAGGAAATAAGTCATTAAAATTTGGTGAAGTATAAACAAAATAAAGATAGAGAATAACGTAAAATTTTATAACATTAGCATTTGATTACTAACAAGTTAACAACGAAATATTAGAGATGGATATCATCCGTACATGCATGATGCACCTCTAATTATATTAATATTAATGGATCTTCAATTCCATATTAGAGATGAAAATTCAGTCAATAGAGATGATAAATCTCTACAAATTAGAGACTGGACTAATGATTTCTTAGAATCTATCACTAATATAGATTAATACAAATATTTTAATGAGTTTCAATTTTTTTTTGGATAGTGACATTTGCATTTATCTCTCAACATACTTGAATTTTTTCGAATTTTTTTCACCACATGGTCCATGTAACATGTGTTTATTCACCAATTCATATATTCGAAGATTATTTTTTTCATTAAGAATTTTATCACATACAAATTTATCAAACTGGTCAGCTGTATGAATTTTATATTCGTACTTTAGAATTATAAGTAGATGAACATGTAGTAGTCCCCTTTTCTGAAATTCGACCACATGAACATGTGCATCAACTTTTCTAAATATTTGGTTCTTAAATAATTGATATTTCAAGTCATGCAATTTTTCTTGAAAAACTCTCACAGCTAAATCTTGACGATCTTGAGCTTTTTGACTTTCATATAGATTTTCCTGTATTTCTATTCAATCAGGATTGCAAGTCATGGTGATAAATATATCTGGTTTTCCATATCTTTGAACTAAGCCAATGCATCAAGATATCTCAGTCGCATATGCCTTAGGCCACCAATAAATGATATAGGAAGAAAAATTCTCAACCCGATATGTTTAAAGAATATTAAAAAAATATACCTTTAAAGTTACATAGATTCGCTTGAACTTGTAAATTACATATTGTTTGTCTCTTTTCATGATTCTGCAAAACATGTTTTTATATAAATTTTTTTCTTAGCATCATTAAGATTTACATATCTTCTATTTTGTCCAACAAGTTTCCTTTAACGCCATTTATATTTGGAGTCGGTTGTTCAAACATACAATCATTCAAAAAGCATTAAATATAAAATGAGATCACCTCGTTCAAATAATAGTAATACAATCATTCAAAAAAGAATTAAATATAAAATAAAAACCCAACCAAATAAAAGTAATACAATCATTCAAAAAAGAATTAAATATAAAATGAAAACGCAACCAAATAAAAGTAAACCAAATATGCTTGATCTACAATTTAAATCCAAGAAAGTTAAATAATAATAAATGAAGATAAAATAAAAAGTTAAACAAATTCAATTCAAACAAAGAATGTGTTGTCAGTTCCCTCTGTTCCATCAATGAAGATAACTCCCTCATTTTCTTTTCAATAGATTCTAATATGAACGTAACAGTCATATGTTGATCAGCATTCAACTTTGTTTCGACTTTCAGCTTCTTAAACTTCAAGAGGAATTTCAAAAGATAATTCTTCTCTTAATTCTCCTACACACTCTACTTCTATATCGTCAATTTTCATAACAGTGTTTGAGAGATCATATAAATTTATACTTTTTCAAATACTCTCCAAAAAAAATTTAATGCTCTTCAAGGTTTTCGAAACCATATAAGATGTCGATGTGTTTGCTTTTTTTTTTTTTTTAAATTTTCAGGCAGTGCATTGAAATATGTAACTCATAGAGAGCTCTCACATCTGTTGTACAAAAAATCAATATTTTTGTAAAATTATGAGAAACAATGGTTGAAATGATTAGAATAAACATAAACTTTTAATTTTCTATTAAATACCAAAATTTCAAATTTTAAATTTGTGATTTAAACTAAAGAAGCAAATGTTATTGAATTAATAAGTTAAACTAACATATAAATGAAGATTCTCGAAAAAAAAAGGATTAATCGAGAACTGGTGATATAAAAATAAAATTAAAATCAACGTTACAAAATGTTCTTCAGCTCTAAGATAAAATTGTGAAGAAATATAAATGACTTTCTTTGCAGCATTGAGGAAAAGCTTTTAACAATATGAGTTGTGAGGAAACCTTTAATTGAGTGTACACATATATGTAATTTTTATATGATTTACATATTATTTGAGTTTTTTTCTTAAATGTAATGATTCTAGAAATTTTAACTAAATCTGCAAACAATATAGAGAGCCCTTTTTAGAGGAATTAATAATCACAAAAAATGCAGACGTAGACACGCCCTCAACTTCAATACTAATTAGAAACACCACATTTGTAAAATAGTTTCACTAACAATATTAGAGTGTTTAATGATAGGTTCCTTGAATTTATCACTATTTTAAAAAAAATGCTTACAATTTTTTTAGGAATATGTTGTTGGAACCGACGGATCGCCGGCCCTATGCTATCGGAATCGGGATCCAAAGATAAATCGCAGCGGAAAGAAATCATACCCTTGTAGACCTCTTGATCTTCTGATGTATTCCTCTGAGCCCTTCTCGAACGTTGCGTGGCCAACGATCCTTCGAGAAAAATCAGTTCCGCTCTCTCTCACTTATCACGTGTTTTCTGTGATCTGAGTTCTGTGTTATGAGAGGCGCTGATGAAAAGAGCTATATATAGGCTACACCAGGGACCTAGAGGAGGAATTGGGTTGGGCCTCCTGATGGGCTTTAGTATCCTGCGTTCGGCCCGAACACATAACTGAAGCCCATCAATAATAATTCAGTCCACTAGAGAATTATTATTGAACTACCATCCCAATCCCATATTTAATATGGGCTCCTTATTATGTGTACATTTATTTCCCCGTGTTTAAGATATCGAATGTCCGTAAATTAAATAAGTTACTGACAACTTAAATAATTTACATCTAATTCCAAGAGTAGTACCACTCATCCTTATTATCATGTCGGATTAAATCCACCTGCAGGGTTTACATGATAATCCTTATGAGCTCCTCAAGGGGACATTATCATCCTAAATAATTAGGACACGGATTCCTTCTATAATCAACAGAACACCATATAAACAATGCTATCTCCCAACTCACCGAGTTTATTGATTTATGAATAAATCTCACCCATTGGCAAATTAAAGAAATAAACATTGAGCATACGTGCCCGTTATTATATAGGGATTAAGAAGATGTACATCCATAATAACAGAGGTCTTGTTCTATTATATAGTCAGTATAAAACGAACAACCTCAAATGGTCCTGCTCAATACACACAAAGTGTACTAGTGTAGTTTTATAGTCAAGACAGACTAATACCAAACTACACTACAACCATTCCGATGATTTGTCCAAATCCATCTTGGTTGTGAGCTACTATTTATAATTTATAAGAAACTGATAACATGATCTTCTGTGTGGCACCACACACCAAGTTATCTATAATATAAATTAATTGGACATTGCATAAACATATATAACAAATATAAAATGCAAACATATGACCAATGTGATTCTCATTCCATAAACGATGTTCATACAAAAAACAAGGCTTATAGTATACATCCTAACATATGTATGTTATAGTACATACCTTCTTGCTCTTGGGATAATTTCCTATGTAGTAGACCTTGAAGTAAGTCTAGAAGCATTCAGGACATTTGGTATATTTGATGTAATTGTATGTGTATTAAAAAATCCAATAAAATTAAATTTTGAAAAAAGTTAATTATTTTTTAAAATATATATGTTCTTGAAATATATTATAACATAAATATGTGCCTTGCTCTTTTTCATACACATGTTATTGTATGTGAACCTTATGAATATTTTGGTGTCATCATGTTTTACCTCTTGGAAATGGAATAGGGTATTGTAAAGGGTCATAACATCCAAAATAATGCATTATTCTATATTGGTCCCTGAAATGATGTCACGCCACAGAACCTTTCGTTAAAAATATCAGAGTTTTTCTTTCTGGGCGTGAAGAAAGAAAGGGGAAAAAGGCGAACATGATAATAAATAGAAAGAACAAGGGAGAGGATAAGAAACGGTACGCTTGAAACATCGGATAAAACCGATAAAAATAGACTTTGAAACCTTACGCAGCGGAAAAACATCAGGATTCTTTACAAAGAAAGGGAAAGATACAATTTTATATTTCAAACGTTCACCACAGGCTTAAAAGGCAAAGCCAGAAGATGGACACGGCTGATAAGACACCTCCTCTCTACGCGTTAAGATTCTCTTCATCTCCTGTAGTGTGAGTACAGAATAGGGGTGAGTGCGTGGAATACACTCGTGGGAGTGAAATTCGCTTCTTATAACAATCAACAGATATATTATACCGAAAGAGTAACATTCAGTCACGTTGTCATAGCACATACAATGCATATCATGTATTTCGCAACCCAACTCAGGTGTGGGTATTCCCTGTCTTACCCTTACAAATCTTAGGTGCAGGTATTACCTGACTTACCCCTACAAATCTCAGGTACGGGTATCACTCGACCCTACCAACTCAGGTACAGGTATCACCCGACCCTACTAAATCTCATAGAGGAATATATGTGGACCCACGTCCTTTTACAATATAACATAACACATAAACATAGCATATAATCACGGCATTTAGTATTCCGCCAATCATGCATTAAATAGGGAAAACTGTAAACAGATTAAGAGATAGAAATTACCCCCACCTTGTTCGGTGGTTACCACCTGAGTAGCAAGGACCAAAGATCGGACAACTCAGAGCTCGAGTAGCAAGTACCAAAGGTCCGATAACTCAATGCTCAATCCCAAAAGTAGCCTACATAAGTTATAACGTTTCTTAGATCCTTAATAATGTACAATTAAAGTTATAAATATTTCTGGCGGAAAAACGATCGTTAAACACGCAATGGATCGAGAGATCTAAAGATTGGAGTTAAAGAAACGAGGATGGATAATCAGTCTACATAGCTGAGATGATAGAGAATGAAATTTGGGTCACGATGGAAAAAGAATGAGCTCAATCGGAGTCAAAACGAGCTCAAACGGAGCATTTTAGGTTTAGGGGTATTTTGGTAATTTTGGTCAAAGGGTTAACTTTGACAAGGCCCATGACCCTCGGTCAATGACATCTCATCGGCGACGACTCGATGTTGACGTACGGCAGAGAAAATGGAGTTCGGATCGAAAACACGGTATTGCGTGCGATGGGACACTCGCGTACCCGGCGCCGGGTGGAAAAACCCGGCGGCCTTGGCAAGTGGCTGAGATTTCTCGGCAGCACTGGGTAGCGGCTCGGCAAGTGGATGAGAATGTCACGCCCCAAAATCTTTCACTTAAAATATCAGAGTTTTTCTCAGCGGGCGTGAAAAGAGAAAGGAGAAGAAGGCGATCATGATATAAAATAGAAAGAAAAGAGAGAGAATAAGAAGAGATACACTTAGAACATCGGATACAACCGATAAAAAGGAGTTTGAACCCTTACGCAGCGGAAAAATATCAGGATCCATAACAAAGAAGGAGAAAGAGACGACATAAGAATAAAGATAAGGGACGAAGTGATACAATCACATATCAATAGTCGGCCTCGATCGATAACAATCGGTCTCAATACCGATTATTACAACATAACAAAGCAGCGGAAACAAACCATGAGGATCTCACATCCACAGAATACTCATAATATTTTACAAAACGATCAACATAACTTTAAAAGTTAAAACCGGATAAAGGACACAGCTGATAGGGCACCCCTCTCTCTACGCGTCAAGATTCTCTTTTTTGCCTGTAGTGTGAGTACAGAATAGGGGTGAGTGCGTTGAATACACTCGTGGGGATACTTTCCAACTTTTTAATTATTAGGTGAGCACAACAAATCCAACATATAGTAGTTCGTCAAGTAGTCACAGCATATAAAATGCATAGCACACAATGTAAAAACACACGGCTCTAAGAGCACTCGACTATACCCATTGCATTCCTAACGTATGGTGCTTTTTATGGGCCACCAGTCCATTCTTAACATGACGTATGGTGTTTTTTACGGGCCACCAGTCCATCCCTAACATGACGTATGGTGCTTTTTACGGGCCACCAGTCCATCCCTATCATGACTTAGGACATCCATTCTCATTCATCGTATCATAAGCTTTGCATGAATACAATAATCACAGCATATAATCACAGCACATAGAGTTCAATTATCAAATATGGAAAATAGTAACATCTTGAGTTTAGAATGTACCCCCACCTCGTTCGGTGGTTACCACGTGAGTAGCGAGTACCAAAGATCCCGTGTCTCGATGTTCAATCCAACTGATAGCCTACATACGTTACAGTGTTCTTAAATCCTTAATAATGCATAATTAAAACTGTAACAGACTCCGGCGGAGAAACGATCGTAAAATACGCGACGGATCGAGAGCTATAAAGATCGGAGTTGAAGAAATGAGAGTGGATATCCAATCCATATGGCTGAGATGATAGAAAATGAAATTTGGGACACGACGGAAAAAGAATGAGCTCAATCGGAGTTCAAACGAGCTCAAACGGAGCATTTTAGGTTTAGGGGTGAAATGGTAATTTTGGTCAAAGGGTTGACTTTGACCAGGCCCACGGACCCCGGTCAACGACGTCTCGTCGGCGATAACTCAAAAAAGACGAACGGTGGAGAAAACGGGGTTCGAATCGGAAAAACGGCGTTGCCTGCGCGTCGACACGCGACGGGCGCGCACGGGTGCGCGATGGCTCGGCAGCTCGGCAGGGCGTCTTGGCAGCTGCCGAGTTTTCTCGGCAGTTCAGCTGGTCTGGCTCGGCGGTCTCGCCAGCTTCGGTAGGGCGTCTCGGCGGGCTCGGCGACTGCCGAGTTTCCTCGGCAGCCATGCATGGCGTGTTCGAGCTGGCCGAGTTTTCTCGGCCAGCACCCTTCCCAGATTGGCCGACGGTGGCTGATCAACGCGCCACCTTCCCGGTGTCACCCGGCGCGGCGGTGCCGCCCCCTGCCGCCACTACCTACCTCGCCGGATACCTTGCACCACCGGCTACCACCTCCGGCTGTCCATCGCCGGATTCCGGTGGTGAATAGTGTCCGGAATCTCGCCGCAAAACCCTTCGATACCCAATTTTTCCAAAAATTCCAACTTCAACCAAAACTCCGGCCGGCGACTTCCCGTCACCGGCGACGACTCCCAACACCTCCGACGGCGACCCCTCGTCTCCGGCAACCTTTCTCGACCAACCAAACCTCAACACACACATATACACACACACTCACACCCGTTTCCACTCACGCTCAAACACACACACACCTCCATCTCTTTGGCCGGCGGCCACCTACCGCCGGCAACCACCACCGCATACTGAGTCCTTGGCCGGCGACTGGGGGTCGCCGGCCACCACCGCCGCCGCACACGAACGCACACACACGGCTTGCACACACACACACACACTTAGCGTAAGGTGTAAATCCACACACACACTGTTATGCTTGGCCGGCGGCCACCAGCCGCCGGCTGCCTCCTCCTCCACCTCACCGGCGACCTCTTGTCGCCGGCCGTTCTTTCCCTCACGGCAGCGCCCCCCGGCGCCGCCTCCAACAGCATGCACATCCACACACACTAAAACAACTCGCAACACACACATATGCATGCATACACATATATATATACTGTCCATCTCCGGCGCCGCCATCCACGGCGGCGCCGGCCCTCCAGCTCGGCACCCTTACCTCTGGCGATCTCCTGCAGCAGCTCCGGCGTGGTGGAGAGAGAAAAACGATGAGAGAGAGAAGGTGGTGGAAAGGGTTAGGGTTAGGGTTTAAGAGGCTGTTTTTTGCCGTTTTTTGGCGAACGAGAAATCGGATTTGAAATCCGAGACCTATCCTAGATTTGTCTCGTCGAGACGAACGTCGTGTGCGAAAATCATCCAATTCTGACAACATTGGAATTTTCCGGCCACCGGCCGGCGGTGGTGCCGCCGACCAGAAAACCGAAAATGGAAGAGAGAAGGGAGGAGAGAGAGACTTACTCGTTTTCGTCGCTTTCGGCTCGTTCGAAGAAAGGGTGAGAAATGAATTGGGTGGGTCTCCTATTTATAGAGTTCCAGAATTCACTATTCATCTAAAATATCCCGGCACTATTCCTCGGTTGACTTTTCCCATGTTACTATTCATCGGAAATATCTTCCGGTTTCCGACCGAAACTTCGTGATTTGCCCTTTTCGTCGCCGCTCGAGCTACGGGTCTCCGATTGACCCCTAGTTCGTTTCTTTCTTCTCGTTTCATCAATACGTATCTTATGGTATAAAAATATTCTATATACCATGTCCAAGAAAAATATCGATCCGAATCACACATTATTCACGTATCTGAAACGCACGTAATTAATTAAACAGTCAAAGTAAACGCGCATACTTATTAAGTCATACGTTAAATATTTAATTTAATCAATTATGCTTGTTTTAATCTGGGGCGCTACAGAGAAAACTCGGCAGTGGGGTGTGGTTCTCGGCAGGTGGCAGAGAAAACTCGGCAGCGGGGCGCGGTCCTCGGCAGGTGGTCGAGAAAACTCGGCAGCCCCCTCCCGGCGCGCGCAGCCTCGCGCCCAGGGCTCCCGGCGCCGGCCTGCTCGACTGTCCCTCTTCCCGACGCCACCAGCTGCTGCCACCACGTCCGCCGGAAACCTCTCACCACCGGCTACCACCTCCGGCCACCCCTCGCTGGATTCCGGCGGTGAATAGTACCCAAAACTTCGCCGCAAAATCCTTCGTTACCACATTCGCAACACTAAAGCTAGGGTTTAGGGTTTTGGAGACGGTTTTTCACTGTTTCCCGGCAAACGAGAAATCAAAATTGAATTCCAAGACCTATCCTACATTCGTCTCATCGAGACGAACGTCGTGTGCAAAAATCGGCCATAACCGACAACTTTCAATTTTTCCGGCCACCGTCGGCGGCGGTGGTGCCGTGCTGGTGGCGGTGCTTCGGTGACTTTTCCGGCGGCGGTGGCGGCACTCAGGCGACTTTGCCGGTGACGGCGGCGGCGGAAAAGAAAGAGAGAGAGGAGAGAGAACTTACTTGTTTACGTCGTTTTCGGCTCATTCGGAGAAACGATGAAAAATGAATCGAATGAGCCCCTATTTATAGATTTTCAAAGTCACTATTTACCAAGTAAATTTTAATTACCATTTATTAAAACATTATTTTTCCGTTTTACCGTTCATCCGGATTTTACCTTCTCGTTTTACCTAACCTTCGTATTCGGCTCTTTTCTTCGCCATTTGAGCTACGGGTCTCCGATTGACCCCTAGTTTGTTTCTATCTTCTCGTTTTTCCATTATGCATCTCATGGTATCAAAATATTCTATGTTCCAAGCTAAGAAAATTATCGATCTAAATCGTGCCTTAGCATATATCTGAAATGCACAGTCGACATATACGCAAATAATTATTAAATTATAGATTTAATATTTAATTAATCTATTATGCTTCGTTTTGGGTCTAGGGTACTACAAATGAGCACTAAAAATAATATCCCGTTCAAACCCTACATTATCATTATTTCCCTCAATCCAAACAACTGCAACTTGATCTGCTGTCGGAGCATTATAAACTCGCCGATCTAATCTCACATCTTTTGTGATAGAAAGTTGCACATCATCTAAAGAAGAATACTCTGTTAGTCTTCTAAAGATTTTGACATATGGATTCTTCTCTAGTATTTCAGTGAGCTTCCATACAATTTCTTCTGATACATGTGAATTAAGACACATTCTATTCTTAATTTCATTTTCAGTATCAAAAAAATATAACTGAAAATTAGCTGGTTTGTTTCCATTAAAACTCAAATTTTGGAGATTGTGATAAATCATTTCTTGTACTCAAAAAGTGAAAACTCCTCATCATGCCGAAGTAAGCTCTTTATTCAATTTCACTCCAAATGAAGTGAATAGGAATATGGAATTGTATGAACGTATATTTTTTTCGAAAACCAACAGACTATTCCGACTGAGAAGTGCATAGTTCGTACAATTTCTCTGGAACTTCTGATACTGCAAGTTTAACTTTTCCATTATCACAACAAAATGTGGGAGACTTATACTCAAATCTTTTTACTCCACAGTGAATACAACTTCGTATTTTTTTTAGTTTATGTTCTTCTGACATTAAAATTTATAATTAGATAAATAATTAAAATACAATTTTCAATTTTAAATGAAAGATGTAATTTAATACAAAGTTTAAAGAATATTAAATAAATATACCTTCAAAGGTACTTAGATTCGCTTGAACTTGTAAATTACATGTTGCTTGTCTCTTTTCACGATTCTGCAAAACATGTACTCCATAGTTTTTTTTAGCATCATTAAGATTTGTGTATCTTCTCTTTTGTCCAGCAAGTTTCCTTTGACGCCATTTATATTTGACATCGCCTGTTCAAACATACAATCATTCAAAAAAGAATCAAATATAAAATGAAAACGTAACCAAATAAAAGTAAACAAAAACTGTTTGATCTACAATTTAAATCCAAGAAGATTAAATAATAATAAATGAAGATAAAATAAAAATATAAATAAATTTAATTCTAACAAAGAATTAAAATAGATCTTACGGTTGTCACCAATTTTAGGATTGATATCAATTCCACTTATTTCAACAATTGACATGGCCACTATTCTTTGGCTATATTTCAAAAACAAAAAGAGTTAATTAAATATTCAAAAAAATAAGATATTGTTTCATATTTTGGATTTTCAAATATTTTCGAATAATGTCACTATTAAGGCTGATTTATTATGTAATGCTTCTCCAACTACTGCAGGGGAAAAGAACATCAATGATGAAAATTGTTTAGCTATATTAAAGGGTAATTTCACGCTACCTATTATTTTCTATATTGTTAAATCTAGGTAATTTCAAATATTTTAAAAAAGAATCAAACATACCTGTTACCACAACCCATGATTTCAAATTTAAAACTTCAATCTTTAATTACTCGTCCTAATCTGTTCGAACTCTTGCCATACAATTCTCACGATTTTCACACTGATCACAAAAATATTAATATATATATATATGTATATGTGTGTGTGATATAACTATGAAAGTCATGTTGCTTGATTTTGGTGTATCATAACATTACATAATGAAATAGAGTAAACTGCCTTAGAAAATCTTAAGCTTGGTCAGCAAAGATAACAAAGCATTAAATCTTGTATATCTGAACTATCATGTAGGACATTGGAGGTGCTACCTCGAATTACCATCCATTCATTCCAAAAGAAAAAACAAGAAAAAGTCAGAGGCAACTTCTTCAGCTCAAGCATTGTCCTCAGACACCAAGATTCATACTGCTGCTGAGGCATCTATGCCTTGAACTATAAGTTCAGTTTAGGTGTGGCTCTTGTCTCAGTTATCATTGGCATTATTCTTGGGAATAGATATTAAGGTATATGTGTGTTAGATTTCATGCACATATTGAGGGTTCTTATTATTATTATTATTATTATTATTATTTCTTTTTGGTTCATTTTTAAAATTAATTAGTTTGTTATTGGAAGAAAGTACATGGAAAGCTTTGTTAGCATTGAATTTTTTTGGGTTTTGGTTTTATAGTCAGGAAACTAGTTTTCATTTGAATCCTGACATATAGTTATAGCTGGGAAAAACAACATGAAATGTGTGCACGTGAAACTCACTTTTGAGGGATGGATAATATTTTCTAGAAAATTACAAGTACTAAAATATAATGATAAAAGGTTAAAGTGAAATAACAATTGCATTTTATAATTTTAGAATAAAACTTATAATTACTCACTCCAAGTATAAGTTTAGTCATCTATTGGGAAAAATTTCCAACTTCCTAATACACAAAAACATAATGATTTGGAGGATTTCTTATTTTTTCAATTTAACAAATTGGATGTATATTGATTTTCGTACAAATTGATATTATTCAAATTGTAATCTAATTACCTTCTAAAATAATTAGGATTTTAATTAAATTAGATATGGAGAGTCTTCATTAATTAGGACTTTAATCAAATTATATGAAAATGTGATTTGTATGGACTCGAAGAAAGGAATTATGATTTGTATGGACTCTAAGAACATCACTATATTAAATTTAAAGAAACAAAAAAGATTTTGAAAAAAAAGCAATATAAATAAAAATATTAAATTTATAGTAAAATTTTTTGTATATTTTTTTTTTAAATATGCTTATAATATATCATTGAAAAACTCTTTAAATATATATTAATATAAGACTAATTTTAGTTTAAGATTCAAAATGTTCAAGATTATAAAAGAAAAATAATCAAAACATGTATTTTTTTCAATAAGAGTTTAAAATGTAAAGGACTCTTGTTTTTTATAATCAAATAGAAAAATAAAATAAATATTAAATTACATTAATTACTATCCCTAATAAAGAGTTTTCTTTAATTAGGACACTAAGTTAATTTGATTTGATTTAATTATGTAGGAGGGTTAAAATAAACATTATGAAAAATGGACGAAACATCCATATATATATATATATATATTAAAATCGATTCTTCGGTTTGGTCCAATTCGGTTTGGTTCGGTCCCAATTCAGTTCAGTTATAGGTTCGGATAATTGAAAAATCTCCAAAACCAAAACAAAAAGAAATTCGGTTCAATTCGGTTTGGATAAAGTCAAAGAGTCAATAGAGATTTTGGGTTTGAAACTTTCTCAATCCGGGTTTTGAATCAATTTCGATAATCTCCAAGACCCGTGCACAACCCTACATGCATGTATGTAATGACACAAAAACTCCTGTGCACCAGGTGCATGGATCTAAGATCCGTGCAATCCGGGTCGATCCGACCCAGATTCGCGAGTTTTTAATTTTTTTTATTTTTCTTTTCCAAATTTTTGTCCTGACCTTTATGTTATAAATGTATAACATTTACGTTATAAATGTGTGACCTTTATGTACAACTATCTCTACCTTTATACACTGTAACTTAGGAAAAAAATAAAGATTTTCAACACAATTTATACTATGTACCTTTATGTGATATTAATGTGACATTTATGTTATATTATGTCACATTTATGTACAAATATTCTGACCTTTATGCATCTTTATATATTATATAAAGGTCAGAATATTTGTACATAAATGTGACATAATATAACATAAAAGTCGCATTGATATCACATAAAGGTGTACAGTTCAAATTGTATTGAAAATCTTCATTTTTTTCTAAGTTACAGTACATAAAGGCCATGATAGGTGTACATAAAGGTCACACATTTATAACATAAAAGTCACACATTTACAACATAAAGGTCACAACCTGAAGCAAAAAAAAAAAGCAAAATTCAAAAACATGCGGATCCGAGTCAAAAACTGGGTCGATCTAACCTGGATCCGTGAGTTTTTTATTTTTTTTTATTTTTTTTCCAGATTGTTGTCCTGACCTTTATGTTATAAATGTATGACCTTTATGTTATAAATGTGTGACTTTTATGTACAACTATCTCTACCTTTATGCACTGTAACTTAGGAAAAAAATGAAGATTTTCAACACAATTTGTACTATGTACCTTTATGTGATATTAATGTGACCTTTATGTTATATTATGTCACCTTTATGTACAAATATTCTGACCTTTATGCATCTTTATGTATTATATAAATGTCAGAATATTTGTACATAAATGTGACATAATATAACATAAAGGTCGCATTGATATCACATAAAGGTGTACAGTTCAAATTATATTGAAAAACTTCATTTTTTTCTAAGTTACAGTACATAAAGGTCATGATAGTTGTACATAAAGGTCACACATTTATAACATAAAGGTCATACATTTACAACATAAAGGTCACAACCTGAAGTAAAAAAAAAAAA
This sequence comes from Scutellaria minor, assembly GCA_954870855.1. NCBI lineage: Eukaryota > Viridiplantae > Streptophyta > Magnoliopsida > Lamiales > Lamiaceae > Scutellaria > Scutellaria minor. Next base: position 13,030,215 of record OX940729.1, read on the forward strand.
AAAGCAAAATTAAAAAACACGCGGATCCAGGTCAAAAATTAAGTCGACCCGGATTGCATGTGCACCAAGTAAAATAACAATAAAAGATTTTTAGATTATGTCATCCAAATAATCATCCAAATAAAAGATTTTCTTTAAAAAAAAAATGCTATTCCCTAAATTTAGGTTTTAGCGATGGATTACTGACGGACATGTCATTTCCAATTTCCCAACAGAATTTCCATTGGTAATTTATTTAAGAATAACACCGTTTTGGTCTCCCCGTTTTACCGATGGAATTACTGTTGGCAAAACCAAACAAAACAACACTGTCCAAGAGTTCTTTAAGAAGAAGTCGAAAACGACATCGTCTTGCCTTCTTTTGTCGACGGAATATTTCTTCGGGGTTATGGTAGGAACTAAACTCCCGATTCCCGAAGACCTAATCCATAAGAGGTCGACATGATTTTCTTGTTGGCAAATTGATACGGAAGATCATAGAGTCAAAAATAGAATTTTAATATTACCAACAGCTTTCCGTTGATTAACCATCAGTGTTTTCTAAAAAAATTAATGCGTTTGCCGACCAAATTTCGTCTGTAATCACTGCATTTTTGTAGTGTATGTACACTGAAATTAATTCTTGATGTCTTAAGAAACATCTGACTTAGTACTTGTTTATAAATTAATAAATGTTAAATTACACCAGTGTGAAGGATTATTATAGTATTTGTTAGAAGGTAAAAAAAAAAAAAAGATTGGTTATAATATTTGTGAGTGGAGAATGTCGACACTTTCCAACTCAAAAAGCAAACTAAAATTCCTTTGAACTTTGCTCGTACATGTAAAAATGTTAAAAGGGGAACATGCTAGCTGTTAAGATAAGATCAGGGGCACCTAAAGTTAACATATGAGATTCTTTAAATATTTTTATTGTATTACAGTTCTACGTAGTAGTACTAATAATAATAATAATAATAATAATAATAATAATAATAATAATAATAATAATAATAATAATAATAATATATTATATGCATGATATTATATTGAAGTAATTAAACGAAAAAGGAGATTGAGTAGGACATAAATGAGTTTTATTTAAGGTTCATTAAAATAAATGAATGATCAAGTTAACGACATTTGGTTCATTAACTCGTGAGCAAGATCTAAAATACATTACTACATATTCGATATGTTAATTTATTATTTTTACAGTTCAATTTATGGAAAATATATAAAATTTATAACATTCTTTTTTCTATTTGAGAAAAAATATAGATTTTAATAACTATATTATATATTATTTGGAGCATTTAGTTCGATTTTTATTAATTGATGAATAATATAAGTAATATTTTATATTTATTGAAGTAGCTAACACTCGATTAGGCTTGAGTAAGTTGGCAAACCATAAATTTATTATGATGTAAATTAAACACACACTGAATTGTGTCAATTCAATAGTAAAGGAGCCAAACACCAAAATTCCATTTGGGGCCCCGTTATTTGTCTTTTACGTTCTTTTTTTAAGCTTTTCTCGGAAAATTATAAAGCTGTAAAAACTCATAGCTTTTCTCTAATCCTTCACCGTTATAATGGTTTCAGGTTCATATCCATAGTGTGAGTGTGTGTAAGCAGCATTATTGAGAAACGTAGCCCGTTGGATTTAGAAGTTGGAGATGGCAGCTTATGCAGCTCTAGCTTCTCTTATGTATATTATAAAGCAGATCGAGCATCATCCTCGTCCTCCTCTTTCTCTCGACAAAACCCAGGTTGAATCTCTCTCTGAAGATGTTACCTTCCTGCAAGAATTTCTAGAAGGTTATTCCCACGTTGCAGGCTACAGCAAAGAAGCGGATCCGTTGGAGCTACGCATAGTAGATGCAGCTTATGCGGCTGAAGATGTAATTGAATCCCATATAGTCGATCAAATTCTCCCTCATGGTAATGAAATCAACTTGTATGAAGGTCTAGAGCAAGTAATAGATGAGATGGAGACTATCAAGAGAGAGGTGATGGATATTAAAGAGAAGATGGGATTCCAGAGCTCAATGCCTGCTGCTTCCTTCAGATCTTCTTCCACCGGGCAGAACATGACGATGGTGGGCTTTGATGATCTCTTAATCCAAGTCATGGATAAGCTCACTCGAGGCCAACTTGATCGCCAAATCATTCCAATTGTTGGGATGGGAGGCATAGGTAAGACTACTCTTGCTAGAAATGTTTACAAAAATCCAGTGGTTGCTCAACGTTTTGATGTTCTTTCTTGGGTTACGGTTTCTCAAGAATATAGATTGCTAGATATTCTTGAACAACTTCAAGAGGGCGAGGGAGATTTGAGTCAAATGAATGAATGTGAATTAGGAGTTAAGCTACATAGAAGATTATCAGGTAGGAGGTATTTGATCATTTTTGATGATGTTTGGGATATTCAAGTGTGGGATCGAATTAGGAGATTCTTGCCTGATAACAAAAATGGTAGTAGAATTGTAATAACAACTAGGATATCGGATTTTCAGGTGATTGACTCTTGTGTATTTAAGATAGGATTTTTGGATGAGGATAAAAGTTGGAGTCTGTTTTCCAAAATTGTGTTTGGGGAAAAAAGTTGTCCTGTTGAACTAAAGGATATTGGAAAGAGTATTGTAGAAAATTGTAGAGGACTTCCTTTGTCAATTGTTGTGGTGGGAGGACTCTTAGCAAAGTCTGAATACACACAAGAATATTGGAAATATATAGCAAATAATTTAAATTCGATTGTGAATTCAGAGGGTGATGAGAGTTGCTTAAAAATATTACACATGAGCTATAACCAATTGCCAATTTATGTAAAACCATGTTTTCTCTATATGGGAGTCTACTCGGAAGACGAGTCAATTCGTGTCTCGAAGCTCATGAAACTATGGGTTGCCGAAGGGTTTCTAAAACCAATTAGTGGTAAAAGCTTGGAAGAGATTGCAGAAGAGTGTTTAAAAGAACTTATCAACCGAAATTTGGTGTTAGTTGATGAGTTGGGGTGTACTGGAAACATAAAGTACTGCTACATTCATGATCTGTTGAGGGACCTTTGCTTGAGGGAAGCTCAAAAGCAAAGGTTTTATAATGTCATAAGGCAACAAAGTCTTGACACTCCACAAGACTTGAGCACCCATCGGCGAATTGTTATTCCAGACAGCATATCACGTGTGAAAATCCGTAATGACTTGCAATCTATGTCACTCGCTCGTTCTTTGATATGTGATTCTAAGGAAGCTCTACCATTACACAATTACAGATTGTTGAGGATAATGTCATGTTCAAACTTTGATAACAGGTATTGCCTAGAAGAAATATTCCAGTTAGTTAACTCTCGATGCATTCATCTCTATGTTAAGGGATACAAATTCCCTTCTTCAGCTGACCTCCTTTGGAATCTACATACATTAACTATTCAAGATGGTATGGAGTTTAGTACGCCATTTGAAATTTGGAATATGCCTTTGATTAGGCATCTCGAGTTTGGAGGAAGAGGAGGAGGAGTCTACCTCCAATATCCTTGTGATGGCAAAGTCATTATCTTGGAGAACTTACAAACACTTGGGATAATAATAAATTTCAAGTGTTCTAAAGAGGTGGTCAAGAGAATTCCCAATATCAACAAGTTAAAACTACGTTATTCCAATAGTTTTATGGAAGACTATTGTCCCTACAATCTTGGTCAACTACAGAAACTCGAGTCCCTTTACCTCAAGTACTCTGTATATGATAGGGATTTTCTGCAGAAGCTTACCATCCCAAACTCGCTCAAGAAACTGACTTTGAATATCTCATATTTCCGGAATTGGGAAGGCATTTTGGAAAAGATAGGTTCATTACCCCGTCTTGAGAAGCTCACACTCTGGGATGGGTGCTTCAAACAAGGCAAGTGGGAAACAGTTGAAGGGCAATTTCCGAGCCTAAAGTTCTTGAAAATTAAAATCGGTAGAGGTCTGAAATATTGGACAACAGAAAGCTCCCACTTTCCATGTCTTGAGCACCTTGTTCTTGAAAGTTTAGTAGACTTCAATGGGATCCCTTCGGAAATTGGAGAAATAGCAACGCTGAAATCAATTACGTTGGTCCAATGTAACAATTCAACCATCGTCTCTGCTAAGAAAATACAAGAGGAACAAGAGGAATTATATGGGGAAGTAGGCCTTCAAGTTCGAGTTGAGACCTCTTCTTCAGTGCAGAAAGTAAAATTGCAAAGGAATAACAAGTATTACATGAAATGATTTTCCCTCTGCCAAGTATATGTACGTCTCTCTTCTCTTTTGTTTTCTCTTTCCCTTGAATGTGTTTATAACAGAATCTTGTTGAGGCCTATTTTTAGGTGCTAAACAAGCTGCTAATTGTAACCCTTTTTTTCATAGTTGAATCACAAAAATGGTATCTTTTATTGAGAAATTTCAATGGTAAATAATGGATTGTATTGATCATGATACCTCACAATTTCCAGGATTCACAGTAGAACTTGAAACAAATATGTATATTAGATTATATGCTGTTTCGACCTGTTCATAGTTTGTTCAAAGAGAGGTATAATTCTGTATAATGTTTTGTAGCACAATATTACCTGTGTAATAAACTGATTCTTCATTCGGGCTTCTACAATTAACCTTGTGATGTCCATTTGGCAATATATATATATTACTTGTGCACGGTTCTGTTAGTCGTTTACTGGTTTTGATGAGAATCAATGGTCCATAGTTGACTTCACACGAGTAATCAGATGGCCAAGAGAAGCAGCAGCTGAATTGGTTAGAGTGATGCAAACAGATCACATGCAAACTGTTTTGCTGTTGGAGGTGGTTGAGCTAAGGGAGCTGGTTGCAGCGTGCAATCTGACGTGAAAGGGGTATATATATATTTATATATATATATGCATATCTAGAGTCTTTGTGAAGTGTAAGATTCATTATCACTTCAGCAAACAAAGAATTCTGCAGATTTGAGTGCATAGGTGTTTGTACCCAATTTCTAGGGTTTCTGAGTTACAATTTGTAATTCGATTGATTCTTGCTCGATTGTTGTATTTTTCTTAATTCGATTACTAATAGAAGTACTCTCTAATTGATTCCCGTGGATGTAGGATCATAATTCGATCTGAACCACGTAATTCCTCTTGCGTTTCTTGATTATCGTTTTCGTGTGCATGGCTGCTGATCCTATTATTGCATTGTGATTGTTTGGTTGTGTTTGAGATTCAATTGCTAATCTGGTGTGCTGATTATCATAACAGGTTTGATGATGTCTTAGCACGTAACAATCAGCAATATCTATCTATCTATCCATTATTTATTATTATTATTAGTATTACTAATACTAGCAAGCTACATGTGAGATATTAAAGTTGCATAAATTTAATTATTATAATAATATAATAGTTATTTATTGACGTATTATTTTTCAAGATATAAGAATTTTATTAATTACACTAATTTTCAATAAGTTTTTCTACAATTTAATTGTTTATATAAAATATGATATGAGCTTTACATTATTTTAAGCATAAATATTATCGTAATTATAATTATGAAAAAAAAAACATTTTGTTTGCTAAGTTATAAATCCTATTTATGATTTTAAGTCTCTTCAAGTTCATGTATTGATTTTAGTCATATTACTTAATGTAACATTTTGGTGTTTGTTGCTACTTGCTACTACATATTGATTTCTACTTCTTTGATTGTGTCTTATCTCTTATGGGTGATCTGTGGATGGTAGATGGTAACTGTGGATGGTAATTGTGGTTGAAAATCATCATTTACAGATTTACAAATATCCACTTCATAATTTTTTATATATTGGTCATATTTTAATTGCACATTATTTTCTTATTCTTTTATATATATATATATATATATATTACTATTATATAGGTATGGATGTTTCGTCCATTTTTCATAATGTCAAGTTTAACCCTTCAATATAACTAAATTAAATCAAATCAAATTAGAGTCTTACTCATAGTCTAAAATATCGTGATTTCGCCGAAATATCGCGAAAATGAAGGTCTCGATATAAAATAAGGGTGTCATAAAAAATCGACCAAAATATCGCGATATTTCTCGATATATTGCGAATATATCGTTTTTAACGAAAATATCGCAATATATCGCGATATTTTCAGAGCGTGCAGGCCACGCGCCTGATACTGTTCACGCTGATTCCTTTTTCTTTTTTAATTTCTTTTTTCTTTTTCTTTTTTTCTTTCTTTTTTCCTTTTTTTCTCACGCTGATTTCCTTTTTTTTTTCTTTTTTCTTTTCCTTTTTTCTTGTTTTGCTTTTTTTTTTTTTTTTCTTTTTATGATGTATTTGAAGGATATCGTTTAAAATTGAGTTATTTATCCCTCTCTTTAATTTTTATATATCTATATTTTTATTTATAAGTGGAATAAACAATTACTTTATATAAATTTAATTAAATTATTTACAATAAATTAGTACACTAGTATTTAGGTTTCTCTAATAATTTAATTACGTTTAATTAATTTTTTTGAAATTTAATAAATGGATTATGATGTATATAATATTAGTGTATCTTTATATTTATTGTAAATTTATCATTTTATTTGTAGTTTTAAGTTCAATATATGTATTAATGTTACTTATAATATTATATAAAGTACTAGATATATTTTTCAAAATTTTTCAATTTTTTGTGCAAAAACTGATATATCCATCGATATCGATATATCCGTAAAATCAAGGTACCGATATATCCATCGATACGGATATTTTAGTCCTTGGTCTTACTTAAAGAAAACTCTTTGTTACGAATAATCACATAATTCAATATATATTTATTTTTCTGTATGATTATAAAATCAAGAGTCCTTTACAATCCAAATTCTTCATGAAAAACTTACATGTTTTGATTACTCCTCAACTTTTATAATCTTAAAACATTTTGAATCTTTGACTAAAATTAGTCTTATATTGATATATATTTAAAGAGAAAAGTACCCAATATACCATGAAAAATATAATCTATTACCCAATATACCATCAAATATATCACTGGGTCTCTTTCTACCACAAAATATAGTTTTAGGTCTCTTTCTACCACTTTTTTGGTCCAAGTCAAATTGGAAGAGTGACTGAAATGACAAGTGATATTTTTTCCTTTTCAGGGTGATGGGATTTGGCCATGTAACTATTACACCAAATTTTTTATTGTTTTGTTCTTATTATTTACTGTGAATCAACATGTAATATTCCTGTTTATTCACTTTATTCGTGTATATAAGGTTGATAATTACAGTAAGAAATTATCATACAACATTTTAAAGAACAAATTCTCTCAAAATTTTTTTTTGTTGATTGGCACTTTGAAGGTTTGAAGAAATATCGTGGAAATTTGAAAGGTATGTTTAATAGTTAAATTTTCGTGTAACATAGTTGAGATTATGCAAAATCCCCATTTAAAATTATATTGTTAAGTAATCTGCCGTTATGGGTTAAACGGGAATTATACAAAATCGTCGTTTAACCCTATATTCCTAAGAATAGAAGGTTAAACGTGGATTTTGAATAATCCATGTTTAACCCTATATTCTTAACGTGGATTTAGGGTTAAACGCGGATTTTGAATAATCCTCGTTTAATCCTATCCTAAACGTGGATTTGCATAATCCCTATTTAACCCTATCATTTCTAACAATATAGGGTTAAATGGGGACCCCGTTTAATCCTATATTTTTAGGGATGATAGGGTAAAAAGGGAATTTCACTAAATCCGATTTTAACCCTATTTTGTACAAATTAAACAAACATTATCCAAAATATTTGTTATTGCGGTCACAATATTATTTTATTAATATTCGTTTAAATTGCAATTTTTTTTATTATTAAGAGATTAATGTTCGTTTACTATGGTTACATACGTTAGTAAATTAAACCATAATATTTTTCATTATTAATGTTCCTTCATTAATTTTTAATTTTCTATGAAATAATTAATTTATCATTCATGGAGTGAATCTTCGTGTATATATTATTTAGTTATAATAATATAACAATTTATAAGTAATAGATTAACATATTAAAAATAAATGCGTGGATTAATGTACACATAAATTAAACTAATACTATTAATTATTTATTTTGTTAATAAGAAAAATTATTGTGTAGTTATTATTTAGTTACAATAGTTATAATCTTCATGTGTACATTAAATTATGTTGTTTTACAATGTTAAAGGACGATTTCATGACGAATTATTATTTAGTTATAATAATATAACTATATTATTATGTAGTTATATTAGTTATTGAAAATTATTAGTTATACGAATATTAATTATAGTAACATTAGTTTATAAGTTAAATGAACATTAATTATAAATTAGTTATAAATTATTAGTTATACGGACATTATAAGTTAAACGAATATTAGTTAAAAATTATTAGTTATGTAAACATGAATTAATTTTTGGTGGAGTGCCACTTTATTAATCACTTGAATAATGTGATACACAATAGTGCTGATGTGAAAGATTATTTAGTATATTAAGATTAATTGAAATTCGATTTATTGTTTTTAGACTTTAGTAGTTTATTATTGAAATTTGATTTATTATTTAAATAATTTATTGTTTTATGAGTGGAAATAATTAATGTAATTTTTTATTTGATTTTTTATTTATTTGATTTTTTATTTATTATTTTATTTATAATACTCACAATTTTTAATGTTTTTTTAACAGTATCAACAAAAAGATGAATTTTCAAGTAGTTGTATGGTATGAAGGCTATTGGGAAGGTTTAGAACACACTAATAGTTTTGAAGATCGGTCATTTACCTTCCTACAATGACATATTATGATTTATTGTACTCAATTCATGGACTTGTGGGTGCCGACATGAATTATTGGGGATATGTGATTCACTCACTAGTTGAAATTGAAGAAAGAGTGAAGAGGATAAAAATTAAGAATGGCTTAGATTTGGAACGAATATTGTCAATGATCGATGAGGTTCCTATTGTTTTTGTTTCTCTGAAGAGGATGAATGTTGGAGTATACGATGTTGTCGTGTCTCCGGAGACTCAAAATACATGCCCTGAAAGTGGATTCTTTTATCTCGAATATCTGGAACAATATAACACTATAGATGAGCTTATCAGTGATGTGGTGAAAGTGGTCTACCGTTTACATCTACATATGAGAAACCAAACCCAAATGTGAATACCGAACAAAATTCTTATTTTTCATCTATTTCTCTTAGACTACAAAATGATGAGGGATTTCATGCAAGATGGGCAATACCGAATCAAAATGGAAATACTTATTTTGAGACTTCTGCGGGAAGACAGTGGGTACCTTGGCCATTAGAGTTTGGTCGTGCGAACTTCGATGAATTAGCAAGACTCGACTTAAACAAGCCTCCGACAGGCTATGGAGAAAATGAGGTGCAACCACATGAAGAATTTGCAGAAGTGGCAAGTGCAAGAAGACCAGAACAAGAAAATGATGAACAAAGTGGTAATTTTCTATTCTTCATTATTTCATATAATTTTCAAAGTTGATTTTCAAGTTTCATTATTTATAATTATATCTATCATAGAATAGTTTGGATATGGAGCAACAAGAAGAATATGAGGAATTTTGCACATACATATTACACCCAGAATGGTTTATCCTCAATATGTGGGAAATCGAGCCACCGAATTCCTCACAAATTGAGAATGCTTTTGCAGTAAGGTTGAATTGAAGAATGTTGTTGGGTTTTACCATTAAGAGAATCAAGTTGAATATCATGTGGACCATTCGGACAAACACATATGGTATGTGAGATGTAGCCAAAAAGAATGTCATTTTATACTCAATGCAACTGAGAAACATGGGATTTGGAAAATCTCAAAGAGTGATTTGCAACACAGTTATTTTTTCGATCTGAACCATAGTTCTCCGCATCGACTTCCTTCTACTTTGATTGGTGAGTACTTTGAGGACACACTTCGGAAGGAGAAATCGAATCTCGAGCTGAGGGGGACCATTGAAGAAATGAATCGGTGATATGGTTTGACTCTCCGTTATAAGTTCGCATTGAAGGCAAAACGTCATGCAATGAGACTCATATACGGTGATCCGAAGAAATCATTTTGGATGCTTCCATCTTACTTATAGGTGTTGAAGGACACTAATCCTGGTACTTATACAGACTTGGAGACAGATGCGAATGGAAAATTCAAATTTGTATTTTTTGCATTGGCCGCCTCAATTGTGGGATTTCAAAGATATTCAAGGCCGGTTATTGTGGTGGACGGGTATTACTTGAAAGGTCTGTATAAAGGTGTAGCGCCCCGGATCAAAACGAGCATAATTGATTAATTAAATATTTAAATCTATGATTTAATAATTATGTGCGTATGAGTTATCTGTTTAATTTATTTCGTGCGTTTCAGATACGTGAGTACTGCACGATTAGATCGATAATTTTTCTAGACGTGGGATGTAGGATATTTTTATATCACTAGAAGCGTTTTAGAAAAACGAGAACATAGAAATAAACTAGAGAGCAATCGGAGATCTGTAGCTCGAACAATGATAAAAAGAGTAAACCACGAGGTTTCGGAAATATCAGAAGATATTTACCGAGATATTTATGGTGAATAGTAACTTCTGAAATCTATAAATAGGAGCTCACCCCAGTTCATTCTTACCCCTTTCTTCGAACGAGCCAAAAAGCGACGTTTACACGTAAGTCTCTCTTCTCTCTCTCTCTCGTTTCTTTTTCGGCCTCCGGAGCCGCCGCCGGCGCGGTGGTGCCGCCGCCGGAGATCGCCGGAATATTTTCAAAGTTGTCGGTTTCGGCCGATTTTCACACACAACGTAGGTTTTGACGAGTCGAGTCTAGAACAAGTTTCGGTTTTCTTTTCCGACTTGTCGTTCGCCGGAAAACGGCGAAAAACCACATTAAAACCCTAACCGTAGCCAACTTTTCTCTCTCCTCGGTTTTCTCTCTTTTCCTCCGTACTTTTAAACGGGGATGTTGTCGGAGGTTCGCATAGAGACGAGGGTGAGTTGTTGGAAGGACGGCGCCGCCGTGTGGGGTAGTGCCGGAGTTATCTTGATTTGGTTATTACGATATATGCATGTTTGCGTGTGTGTGTGTTTGAGTATGATCTCTGTTGAGGGCGGTACGAGTGGTGCCGCCATGGGGAAAAGTAATGATCGGCGCTGGTGATGCGTTGGTGTGTTGAGACGATGGGTTTCCGGCGACCTTCGGTCGCTGACCAAGTGTTTAAGGATGTGTGTGTGTGTTGTATATATATATATATGCATGTTTGTGTGAGTTTTGAGGTTGGGAAGGGTTTGATCTCATACCGGAGTTCGTTGGGGGTAACCGGAGATGGAGGAGATTGGAACGGGGTTGCCGGAGAGTCGTAGAGGTGGTGGCCGATGACGGGAGGTCACAGGGCAAAAAGCTCCATTTTCAGGTGTTTTGTCGCGCACGGCGCGCGCGCGGTCGCGCACGGTCGCGCGCGCGCCAAGAGGAGCTACTGGAGGATCGCGCACGGTCGTGCGCGGTGGCACGGTCGTGCCCGGGGGAGGAGTGACCGTGCGCGGTAGGGCGGTCGCGTGGGAAATATCCTTCAATCTTAAAACGCTCCGTTCGAGCTCGTTTCAACTCCGATTGAGCTCATTCTTTTTTTTGTTGCGACCCTAATCGAACCCTCTTTCATCCCAACCCTTTAAACTGAACTTCTACCCTTGTCTCCTCAATCCCAATCTTTAGATCTTTCGATCCGCCGCGTCGTTAACAATCGTTTTTCCATCGGCAACGTTTATAGCTTTAATTATACGTTTTTAAAGATCTAAGGAACGTCATAACTTATGTAGGCTACTTGTTGGATTAAGTTTGTGTTATCGGATCCTTTGGTACTCGCTTGTGAAATCTGATCCGTCGGTACTCGTTGATCACGTGGTAACCACTATACGATGTGGGGGTAACTTCTAACTCTTAATGTGTTTACAGTTTTCCCTATTATGAAGCATGAATGAGGAATACTAAATGTTGTGAATATACTTGATGTGCCATATTATATACTGTGAAAGAACTTCGGTTCACATTGCATGTTCGGAAAGTCCTATGGGACTGTAAAAAATCGTCTCCCTCCCTTCTACTACTCTATTGAGGTTTGGTGGTCCTCATGAAGCGCACCAGCGGTATTGAGACCGTTTTCATAGGGTAAGACGGGTTGTTCCCGCACCTATCCTTCTTATCATTTCTAATATCTGCTGTGCATTTTACTTGTTATGCCATTGTACCGATTGTTATATATTGTTGAGCTATATATGCCTGTTGAATGCTATAAGATGCAGACTTTATCCCCACGAGTGTATTCAACGCACTCACCCCCTTAATCTGTACTCACACTACAGGAGCTGTTGAGCATGATGAACCCTAGATGGGGAGAGAGGTTGTGCCGCTTTTGAATCTGTTTATTTAGGTTGTGTCGCACAAATATTTTCAAAACAATATGTTATAAGTTTATTCCCGTTTTGTAATTATATTTTGAGTTTTCTGTGAACGAGAGATCCTAATGTTATTTTCCGCTGCGTATGACGTTTTTATCGGTAGTGAGACCGAACGTTATCGGCCGAGGCCGTTGTTGATATGTGAAAGATTCACATCGTCCCTCCTCTCTTTCTTCTGTCGTCTCTAATCCCCTTCTTCTGTCGTCTCTTACTATTTCTTTTTCACGCCCAAGCAAAACTCTGATATTTTAAGTGAAAAGAAAACGGGGCGTGACAAAAGGTATTGGATTTGTCGTTGTTACACAAGATGGAAATGATCAAATATTCCTCTCGCAATTGGCATAGTAAATGTGGAGAATGATGAATCTTGGACATGGTTTTTGAAAAATGTCTGTGCAGCATTTGGATGCCCAGATCAACTGCTTATTGTGTCTGATCAACACGTTAGCATTAGTAATGCCATCATCAAAGCATACCTAGAGGCAACCCATGGGCTGTGTTGTTTTCATCTTCAACAAAATTTGGCGAGACATGAATCACATTTGGTAGGACTTTTCAAGAGGGCTGCATATTGTTATGACCGTGATAAGTTCGAGAGGTAATTTATAACCTCATTTAGTTTAAATAATTCACTTGATCTTTATATATAGACATGGTGTCCTTCTAAAGTGTCCAAAATTTTATCTTCTTGTTTTTTTCAGGTATATGAGCAGTCTGAATGCATTGAAGGTTCAAGGTGCACTCGACACCTTAAACAAAACAAATAAAAGTAGATGGTCTCGCGTTAACTGTCGCGTTCGAAGATTTAACTTCATGATGTCAAATATGGTCGAGACGTGGAATTCTCACCTATTTTGGTAACAGAGGCTACCTGTATGTTCTTTTCTGGAGGGAGCTCGATGGATAATAGAAAAATGGTTTTACGAGAGAAGAACGGGTGCCGAAGATAGATAAAACAATCTCACAAAATCTGCACATGATCGTGTTCTAGAATTCATGAAGCTTGGATGACAAATGCATGTGGATATGCTAGGATGCCATAAATACAAGGTCACGGATCAGTTTAAGATTTTTATCGTTGACCTAAATTCATTTGAGTGCACATGATCCATTTTCCAGATGGACTTGATACCATACTCACATGCATGTGCCGCAATAAGGTTTGTACTTCACCTCGAACGCATTCTTGTCTTTTCATACCTTATATCATTTGATATACGCTTACATCAAATTCCACTTTCTGTAACCGTTGCATACAGTTTTACAAACTAATCAGTGACTGCATACGTGTCCGAGTACTACACGACGAGGTCTTTGAGAGGAATGTGGGTTGGTGATGTTAACCCTGTAACCGATCCACAAGATTGGACGTGTCGGATGCCGTTCGTAAAGAAGTATGTCGAGCGCTGACAAACCAAAACAAGCTGGCTGACCGAAAGGTAAACATATTCCTTCAACAGGTGAGTGCTCTTGTCGAAGAAGAACCACAAGGACATGTAGTCGTTGTGGCCGTCCCGGGCACAATATAGCGATAGGTACAGAAAACATTCTTCTCCAGCACCCAAATCGAGGTGAAGGCGAGCTCGATAAGGAAAATCAAACACCAAGAGACAATACAGTAAGGATGAGAAAAAAAAATGCTCTTTGTGTCATTTTGAAGACCATACGAGAAGAAAATATCCTCTGTATCAATCCAATCCTAATGTGGACGAATAGTAGATTTTTTTTCTATGGGATTTGTGAAATATGTATGATGATTATTTCATGTTATTGAGATAGATAGTGGTTTGTGGTTCTCTTGAGCTTAAAATGAATAACAACATAAAGTATGAAGTTTCCAATGCTCTTTAGAGTAAGTTCTCTCAAACTCGTTTAGCTAAATTTTGTAAAATTAAGCGCTTCTTGGGAGACAACCTAAACATGTATTGTTTTTTAGGCACAAAGTCTTTTTAAATTTTATGTCATGTATAGAATAAAAAAAAGTAAATTAGAAAAGTAACGGGATAATTGTTCATAGAACTCAATTGGATGACAAAACATTAACAAACATATTTTACAAGCATAAAGACATAAATCATGAGAGGAAATAGGTTTCATTTGACAACAGTACTCAAAAGAAGTTTAAAATACAAGTGAAATTGTCCCAAAAAAAAACAAGTAGGATCCAAAATATAACACTAATCTCCCAACATATCAGATGTAATCGTGTCTGGATCAGTACTCCATCTATATATCATAAATGTCATACATCGCCTAATATTATCTACGCCATTGCAGAGATATGATCTAGGCCAAGTACCACTCAAACAGCTCTCAACCGACATCAAGGAAAATATACCGCAAGAACTCGTGTCCTCCTGTACGTAACACTTTGAGAACTCCACGACACAAATCAAGAATTCTTCACAATCAGGAAAATCATCAAGACCCTCAGCTTGTCTTTTATTATAGAACGTCATGTACTGTAAAAAGGCTGGTAGTACTCGTCGGAGCGGCATTGTCTGTATCATTCACCTCTGTATCTTATGTTTGTTCCAGGTGTGTCTCATGCTATTGAAAAGAATAATGTGTACCTCATTGAGTTGTATCTCACAGGCCACCCAATGTCCGTCAAGGTTCAAGACTGTCAATAACTGCTTGAAACATGATAAGGAATATTATCTATACATGCAAAACGTACATATGAGAAAATACTATCAAAATCGAAAAATTAAAGTAAAACTTATACTATCAATGCCCTTCCACCATGGTTTCACGCGTCCCTATTTTAGATGTGAACCGTCGATGTAGGCAGTCAATAAATCTAGAGATGAGGTCGGGAAATACTCCCTCTTTAGATCGATATTGTATTTGGTGTTATCTATCTCGCAGACAAGCGCTATGTCCCAAATCATTTTGCATTTTTCCTGTATTAAACAATAAAATAACTTATTAGAACGCGTTTCTCAATTAATAGACAAAATTATAAGATAAGATAAAGTATCATTACAAAGAAGTACGTGTCTAATATCTGGAACTTCGTAGTCCTCTCTCGAGTGCGTTTAACTTTGAGAAACTTCGGAGCCGTCTAAAGAATTCCGAGATATACATCAATCGCCTACAACACAACAACAATAATCATTATACTCACAATGTAATAATAGTAAGAGTTTAATATTTTTTTCATCCATTTAGTTAGGGGGTCTGGACTTTTTGCCTTTTTTTTGATCGGGCTGGCAATTTAGGACATTATGTTTTAAATTTTAGCAATTACTGCCCAATTTCGGCCCGAATTGCTTATTTGGGCTGAAATTGCACGTTTTTTGCATGTGACACCCTTAATCGGGCTGGAATTGCTGATGTGGTTGATTATTTTGCGACGTGTCTTTTCAGTCTTATTTTTTTGCCTACCACGTGTATTATTTAGTGGGTACCACCTAGACACGTCACCAAAAATTTAAAAACAACGGGTATATTGATTTGGGGGAAAAAATCATCCCCAAATCGTGAACACCTCCAAATCGAGAGCCCTAATTGAAGAACCCCCAAACCTAATTGAAGAACGATTTCGCCAAATCTCCCAAAGAAAATCTCCCCAACACCTACGACAAATCACTTGAGAAATTCCAACAAATTGTCCCGAACAAAATCAACCATAATTTCCAGGTTCGCGTCACTAGTCCAGTCCCAGTATTGAAGATGGTGAGGAAACGCGATCGCAAATTGAAGAACTACCCACCACCTCGATATGGTAAGTGTTGTTTACTACCCACCACCATAATTTTCCTATTATGTTGTTTAATTTTTGGCTTGTGTTGGGGCAATGTTGGGTGAGAGCAGTATAATATATTGAAAATCATAATGTGGACCACTGACATTTTTGTACTTTTTATTTGTTGGGAAACTTTAAATATGACACTGAGTCTTGTTGTGCAGACATGTGGGGTACGGGTGGGGGTGTTATGGTTGTGGTCCACTGTTTGTTTATTTAATTGTGTGTTGGTGGGTTGTTAGGGTTTAAATATTAATGAACCTCGTATATTCTATTGACAGAGCCAAACACCCAACAAATGACAATTACAATTCATCATGGAGGTGAATTAATTTCTTATCCTATAGCTACATATAGGGGTGGGGGTATGTGTATATATGACTATGTAATTACTGATGATGTAACTATACTAGATTTGTTTAAATGGACAGAACTAACACTGGGGAATTGGAATAGGACGTTCTACTTTATTCAGAATAATGAGTTCATACTTTTAAGTAGTGATGCATTGTTGACTGAATATTTACTGAAGCATATGACTATTAGAAATTTTAATGTTTATGTTGAAAAACTGGAAAGAATTCAAAATGTTGAGGTACATGAGGTGGACTTGGATAACATTGCTGAAATGATGGGTGATTTAAGTGGTGAGGAAAACACTAGTTCTGATGATATTTCTGATGATGACAATCAGTTGAATTTTGAACATTTAGATGAACAGGGGGGGTGTAGGGGGAAGAGACTGTTGGTGGTGTTGGGGAGGCAGGGGCTGATGGTGGTGTTGGGGTAGAAATAGACTCTCAAGATTCTGATGATGATGTGATTGGGGAAGATCTGAATTTTGATGAGTATAAAGACTCTGATGGTGAGGATAGACCTTTTAATTTTCCTGTTTTCAATAAGGAATGTGTGTATGATGATCCTGTGTTAAGTGTTGGTTTAACTTTTGGGAATAGAGATGATTTTAAAAAGGTTGTCAATTCATATGTTGTTAAAACACATAGATCTATCAAATTTACTAAGAGTGATCCCACTAGATGTTATGCAAGATGTGCTGTGAGTACATGTAAATGAAGGGTGAATTTGATTAAGGTGGCAGATGAGCAGACTTTTAGGGTTAGATTGTTTGATGATAACCACACTTGTCCCACCACTAGGAATGTGAAAAATGTCAGATCAAAATGGTTGAGTGAGAGATATATGAAGAAGTTTGTAAGTGATCCCAAAAGAAGGATGCAGGGGTTTAGATAAGACATTATTGAGGAGATTGGATGTAGTGTGTCTAGGGATGTGGCTTATGGAGCTAGGAGAAGGGCATTGAAAATGGTAAAAGGTGATCCAGATGCTGAATATGGTAGACTGTGGGACTATGCAGAGGAGTTGAGAAGAAGCAACCATGGATCTACAGTGATTGTGGGGACTGATACTGATGAGAATGGGTTAGATAGGTTTGATAGGATGTATGTCTGTCTTTGTGCTTGTAAGGAGGGTTTTATGGCAGGGTGTAGGCCAATCATAGGTGTTGATGGCTGTTTCTTGAAAGGCCCTCACAAAAGGATGTTTTTAACAGTTGTAGGGATTGATGACAATAATAGTATATATCCCATAGCTTATGATGTTGTTTGCAAGGAGAATGGTGAGATTTGGGAATGGTTCTTAAGGGTTTTGAAGGTGGATTTGAGCATATATAAGGACTATGAGATGACCTTCATCAGTGACAAACAGAAGGGGCTTATACAAACATTTGGTGAGGTTTTTCCAGGTTCTTCACATAGATTCTGTGTTAGACATTTGCATGCAAACTTCAAGCAAGCAGGTTTAGAGGATTGGAGTTGAAAAATGTTTTGTGGAGGGCTGCATGTGCAAGTACTGTGGGAGAATTCAAGCAAGCAATGTTGGCATTGAAAAATATGAATGAAGCAGCTTGGAAATGGCTATCAGAGAAGTCACCTGAAGGGTGGAGCAAGTCACACTTCTCTGAGTTTCCCAAGTGTGATATGGTGCTCAACAATGGATGTGAGGTGTTCAATGTCTGCATATTAGAAGCTAGGGACATGCCCATTATCAGTATGTTGGAGTGGATCAGATCTTGGTTGATGAAAAGACTCAATGTGCATAGGGAAAGGGCAGAGAAGAAGTGGAGTGGGTATTTGTGTCCAAGGATCTCCAAACTCCTCCAAAAGAAGCAAAATAAAGTGAGTGATTGCATACCCATCAAAGGGGACAGATTGCATTATCAAATTTCTTACTCTGATGGGAGTCAGTACACTGTGGACCTTGGCAAGAAGGAATGTAGTTGCAGGCTTTGGGGTTTGAGTGGGATTCCATGCAAGCATGCTCTGTGTGCCATCTTCAACGAATAAGGCAATCCAGAAGATTTTGTGGACTTACATTATACTGTTGACGTGTATAAGATGGTTTATGAATCATTTATCAAGGGGATAAATGGGAGGGATTTGTGGGAAGAGACTGAATTTCAACCACCTTTGCCACCAAAGATCTCAAGAGGGGTTGGAAGACCTCCATCAAAAAGAAAAAACAGCAAGGTGAAGGGAAAGAATCATGGAAGTCTAAAAAGGGTGACAAGCTAAGAAAACAACACACCACAAGCAAGTGTGGCCGGTGCAATGTAGAAGGACACAATGTTAGGAAATGCCCACAACCTCCAAGTTATCAAGCTGAATGTTCAGATTCCAGACAACCAAAAAAAGCTAAGGTCAATTACTTGTTAAGCTTTTTTAACAGATTTCTATTTTTTATTTGCATATCACCTAAATATATTTATTCTTCTATTTGTGCAGAAAAGAAATGAAGGTGATGGAATAGAAGCTGGGCTGCATGATCCAGAAGCTGAGGAGGTAATTGCTTTCTTATTCATTGCATTTTTGGGACAATGGTTTTGTTGAGTGTGATAATAAGCTGAATGTATCAGATTGCTATAGAATGTGTTAAGTTTTGGAATATGATGGGAGTATCAGAGTGTGATACTCCACTTTGTTGAGTGTTGGAATATGTTGGGAGTATCAGGGTGTGATACTCCATTCAAACCTGCTGGTTGCTAGCTTATACTCTATCCAATTTGTTGGTTTTTTGGTATAAGATGCTATATGATCATCTATCCAATTTGTTGGTTGCTATATGATACTCTATCATAGGTGTGATAATTTGTTGGTTGCTATATGACTGTGATGGGTGTTTTTTGGTTTCTTTTTTTGTTTATAGTAATTGGTTTCTTTTGCCGAGATTGGGCAGTAATTGTTAAAATTTAAAACAAAAAGTCTTAAATTGCCAGCCCGAAAACAAAAAGGGCAAAACTGCCAATCTCGATACTTAATGGGCGAAAAAAATATTAAACCCTAATAGTAATTATTATTTGAGTATGCTTATTTTCATCACAATACCTATCTCAAAATGGACGTCCTCCTTTGGAGCTATGAAGGTCATGAAAAAATCACGACCAACTTCATAGCCTAACCCAACGTTAAGCCTGAAATGAGGATTATAAATTGTATGTTAGGAGCTCATCTTGACATTAAAAATAAATTGTTATAAAGATTTTTTTAGAACGAAACTCACTTCTGTGCAGAATCTTCACTTGTCAGGTACGCATCAAACTTATTCGTTTTAGCGAGCAACTGTGAATGGGTCTCACCCCGTATGAACGGACTTCAGACATATTGACTCGGTGTTCTCTGTCGTACGTTTCGGAGGCCGACACTCATCTCAGGGATATCACATGAGGAACTCAAATGTGGTGATTCTCCCCGACCTTGGGTTGGTGTATGTGTGGATCGTGCATCACCAGCCGGATAAGTCTCCATCTCAAAACGTATAGCCGAATGTTGTTCTTGATAGGTACAAATGGCTAGCCACTTTGTGGGAGTACACCAATTATCTCCACCCTGCTATGTTGGCAAATCTTGCCAATCTTGCTTTGCTGGAGGATAGTAGGACTCATGATACAAGGGTCTCTGGTCAAAGTAGTTTGTCAGCTCGATGTTGGAACCGACGGATCGCCGGCCCTATGCTATCGGAATCGGGATCCAAAGATAAATCGCAGCGGAAAGAAATCATACCCTTGTAGACCTCTTGATCTTCTGATGTATTCCTCTGAGCCCTTCTCGAACGTTGCGTGGCCAACGATCCTTCGAGAAAAATCAGTTCCGTTCTCTCTCACTTATCACGTGTTTTCTGTGATCTGTGTTCTGTGTTCTGTGTTATGAGAGGCGCTGATGAAAAGAGCTATATATAGGCTACACCAGGGACCTAGAGGAGGAATTGGGTTGGGCCTCCTGATGGGCTTTAGTATCCTGTGTTCGGCCCGAACACATAACTGAAGCCCATCAATAATAATTCAGTCCACTAGAGAATTATTATTGAACTACCATCCCAATCCCATATTTAATATGGGCTCCTTCTTATTATGTGTACATTTATTTCCCCGTGTTTAAGATATCGAATGTCCGTAAATTAAATAAGTTACTGACAACTTAAATAATTTACATCTAATTCCAAGAGTAGTACCACTCATCCTTATTATCATGTCAGATTAAATCCACCTGCAGGGTTTACATGATAATCCTTATGAGCTCCTCAAGGGGTCATTATCATCCTAAATAATTAGGACACGGATTCCTTCTATAATCAACAGAACACCATATAAACAATGCTATCTCCCAACTCACCGAGTTTATTGATTTATGAATAAATCTCACCCATTGGCAAATTAAAGAAATAAACACTGAGCATACGTGCCCGTTATTATATAGGGATTAAGAAGATGTACATCCATAATAACAGAGGTCTTGTTCTATTATATAGTCAGTATAAAACGAACAACCTCAAATGGTCCTGCTCAATACACACAGAGTGTACTAGTGTAGTTTTATAGTCAAGACAGACTAATACCAAACTACACTACAACCATTCCGATGATTTGTCCAAATCCATCTTGGTTGTGAGCTACTATTTATAATTTATAAGAAACTGATAACATGATCTTCTGTGTGGCACCACACACCAAGTTATCTATAATATAAATTAATTGGACATTGCATAAACATATATAACAAATATAAAATGCAAACATATGACCAATGTGATTCTCATTCCATAAACGATGTTCATACAAAAAACTAGGCTTATAGTATACATCCTAACACTCGATTCGAATCAAGTTTGGAATCTCCGAGGGTCTCTGGTCGAAGTAGTTCGTCAGCTCGATTCGAATCAAGTTTGGAATCTCCAACTCCAAACATTGTGTCTTGTTCTGTAGCATATCTTTCACGTAGTGCCGCAGATCAGAGTACTGTTGTCCAATGTAAGTCCTCATATCCTCCAAGTTTGTGTTCATCTTTGGAAGCCTATGTTGAACATGTTTCTCAGTTCTTGGAAAAGCTGGCCAACCCGTTCACCATCTTCATGGCTCGTGTTTGATGGACCCGGCTGATCGGTGAAATGGGAAGACTGTGGCAGATACGCTGGCATCTCACCATGACAATATTGTTGTTGTGGTTGATATGTCGGAATCTCAGTCTGATAGGTAGGCAGCTCATACTTGTGGATCGAAATCTCATGCATTTTCGATATAGGAAACTCTGATGGCTCGTACGCCCTACCCGCATCTTTCACATCAATCTGCAACATAAGATAATGATGTGTACTCTGATCAGGCCGAGAACTCCTACATGTCATTCGGGTTGACCTCGAGCTCGAGTAGGACGTTCGGTATCCCCGACTAATGGACCACCACATCTATATCAACAGGACCCCATGTGACAAATCGATAGTCAAACTTGGTGGATGACCTTGTCGAGGCATAGGAAGCTGAACCCCTTCAGAGAGGTCCTGATCGATGAACTGCCAATACGACTGACAAGTCTCACCAAATGAAGTGATGAGATTCTCAAGATATACAAAACCCTGCAGTAGACATAGTTAAAATAAGACGAAGTCATAAATATCTAAATTGTAAGTACATGCTAAGAATGAGATTATCAGGATTTCTTTTTTGCACATCAACATACCTCCTCATCCAGCTTTGACGAAACATCTTTTTCAGGAATCATTGTCGACCACTTCAAACACCTTGGCCATACTTCGCGAGGTTCCAAACGATATTCGGTATATGTGCCGGTGGACGGAATCGCCTCGAAAGCCCATATCTAGAAAATTGCAAGCACAATTCATGTTATAAGTAAATTTAATAAAAACTAAAAATCTGAAACATTAAAAATCACAATTAATACTAACCATTAGGGCTAATGAGAATCCGTAGAAGTGGTATGCTGAGATCATGTTTCCTACTTGTTCCGACAAACTTGTTGGGAGCTTGTTCATGTACTTCAACAAGGTAAGATAAGAAATCTTACCCCATGGAAAGCTCTCTCATCGCTCCTTCTGGTCCACCAAGTCTCATACCCACGAATCAATAGTAGTGGTTCTTGTGTCGACTCCCAGCAAAATGCTATACAGTTATCGACTCCCACGATCTTCATTACATCATCCCGATTGGCTCGGAACTCCTCAGCGACAAATCTACAATGAAGATCCTTCACAGTTATCCAAGGTGATTCGACATAAACTCGATAAAATACACCATCTTGATATAGACGGTGAACCCCAGCCATCGCCAAATCTTAAACCGGTCACTAGAACGAACTCTCTGCTTGAGAACCGACAAAGACGACGGTTTGGACCAATAATGAACCATTTCTCATCCTCAAGAGTATGGGATCCACACACCTCACATGACATAAGGGCAAGCAAAAAGTCCTTGCAACTATCACACTTGGTCTCCCACCTCAGGAAATGGCCGAAACCTGTCCTCTCAAAATCAGCCTCATAATCCAATGAAACACTTTGTAAGATCTCCTTTATTTCGTCTAGTACTCTAAGACGAGTATACCCATTAATATATACTTGCCGACCTTTGACACGTCGGGCGTACCCAATTGATCTAAGGTATGGGAAAAATATTAATATTAATTTATTAATTAATATGCAAATTGGAAGTACATATACGAATTATTGTCTTACTATCGATGTGGAAAATAAATATATCAAACTTATAAAGAATCGTTTTTAATTAATAAATAATTTATTTAATAGATATAGAAATAAATATTTGTTTGACCAAGATTTAAATCACAAATTATTTTTGTTGTCGAAATAAAATATAAAAAATAGAAAATGGGGGTATTTAATATATGGATAGCACCCAAAAATAATAATATTTTTATAAATAATATACAAAAAATATAAGTATAAATAATATTTTTATTTATTATATATAAATAATATACAAATAATAATATAAGTATAATTTTCAATTATAGAAATAGTTTTTATTGCAGAAATAATATAGAAGTATAAATATTTTTACAATAATTAAATATGTAATAGGGTTAAACGAAAATTTCTCAAAATCCCCGTTTGATCCTATAATTCATAACAATATATGGTTAAACGGGGATTGTGCTTAATCCACGTTCAACCCTATAATTCCTAAAAATATAGGGTTAAACGGGGATTATGAAAAATTCCCGTTTAACCCTATCATACTTAACAATATACGGTTAAACGGGGATTTAACCTTATAATTCCTAACAATATAGGGTTAAATAGGGATTACGCTTAATCCCTGTTTAACCCTATCATACTTAACAATATAGGGTTAAACGGGGATTACACTCAATCCTCGTTTAACACTATAATTCAAAACAATATAGGGTTAAATGAAGATTTCGCATAATCCCCATTTAACCCTACAATTCAAAACAATATAGGATTAAACGGGATTATGCTTAATCCATGTTTAACCCTATAATTCATAACATTATATAGTTAAATGGAAATTTTTCATAATCCCCGTTTAATCCTATAATTCAAAACAATATAGGGTTAAATGGGGATTATGCTTAATCCACATTTAACCCTATAATTCATAACACTATATGGTTAAATGGGAATTTCGCATAATCCCCATTTAACCCTATAATTCAAAACAATATAGGGTTAAACGGGGATTAGGCTAAATCCCCATAATCCCCGTTTAACCTTATCACATACAAAATTATACCCGTTTAACCCTTCGAAACGGGGATTCAAACACATATTCAAATAAATTTCAGCAAGTTTAAAATAATTTAGGGTTAAACGGGGATTTCAAATTCTTGAAATCCCCGTTTAACCCTCCATGGTTTCAATTTCAATTTCAACAAATTCTCGATGAAAACGGGGATTAAATCACTAAATTGTCCACTAAGGTTTGACATCTTCGTGATTACATGGGGATTTTCCTCCAAAATTTGAAGGATGAGAATGAGGCAGTGAAATTGTTTTTTTACTTGAGAGAATAGTGAGATGTAAAAAAAAAATCTCGTGTGGAGGTGAATAGTGAGATGTAAAAAAATTTGGCATGCCTCTTAATTAGTGTTTGACCATTATGTGTAATTGGATGATAAGTTGTTGTGGGGCAATTAATGTCCCTATCAAGTCAATGAAATTTGATGGTATTTTTGGGCATACAATTATATTTCATGATAAAAAGTATTATACTTTTATATTTTTTATGGTATAAAGGATCTCAATTTTATTTAATGTGGTAAAATTGAGATCCTTTATATTTGTTGTGGTACTTTTGGGTGATATCCCTATATTTAAAAAGTTTTTCAATGATATATTATAAGAAAAATTATACTATAAATTTAATATCTTTATTAAAGTATGGTATTATTAAAAATTATGTTCTTATGTTTTTTTTTCCAAATCTTATTTGTTTCTTTTAATATAATATAGTGAAAAAATAAAATAAAGTTATAAAATCAAAAAAATATTTTTAAACATTAATATTACTAATGCAAAAATAGTTTAGAACGAAAAATTGTAATTATTATGGATCTTCAAACTAATTAGCTACAATTTTATAGCTTCTTTCGAAACTTAAACACAAAGTTAACATCATGTTGTCTATATTAAAGAATCACTACAACAATATTAACATGGTCAAATGAAAATAAGAATAAATAATCATGGAAGTAGAATTAGGAAAAATCCAAAAAAAAATATAACAATAATAATAATAATAAAACTAAAAAGGATAATTTATAAAATTTTGTACATTCGTAGAATTGATGAAAATTTAAAAAATATAAAACTGTTGAGAATCAAATGAGAAAGGTAATAAATAAGACAACAATGTAATTTATAAACTTTATAAAATATTTAACATTAGAAAATGGTACAATGATATTTATAAAATAACAACGCTAAAAATAAAATAAGAGATTTAACACAAACTAAGTATATAATGAAAGTGTAAATGTCTTACTTATGTTGAAACAATAAAATATTGATAAACTTATAGAAAAAAATATTTGTAAAATCTTTTAAGAAATATCATATTCGATCCCCAGAATACTATCCATTATATTTATGACATAGAAGAGCCTTGAAGAAAATGATATTAAATGAATATGGAATCTACTTTTACATTAATTATTAACAAGATTACTAAATGTAGCGCCCCGGACCAAAAACGAAGCATAATTGAATAATTAAATATTAAACCCTTAATGGAATTATTATTTGTGTTAATCTTGACTGTTTAATTTAATTACATGCGTTTCAGATAATTGTTTAATCCATGTTTTAGATGGAAATATTTTCTAGTCGTGGAACATAGAATATTATTATACCATTAGATGCGTAATGGGAAAACGAGAAGATAGAAACGAATTAGAGGTCAATCGGAGACCTAGCTCAAATGATGAAGAAAAGGGTGAAATTCGAAGATTTGGAAAAAAAAAACGAAAGACATTTTGATGAATAGTAATCCGAGATATTTTTGGTGAATAGTAACTTAGATTTTTTGGATGAATAGTGATTTTTGGAAATCTATAAATAAGGGTGTTTTCGATTCAAAATCACCATTTTTCCGAACGAGACGAAATCGATGAAAACACATAAGTTTCTTTCTACTCCCTTCTCTCTCGATTTT
This sequence comes from Scutellaria minor, assembly GCA_954870855.1. Classification (NCBI taxonomy): domain Eukaryota; kingdom Viridiplantae; phylum Streptophyta; class Magnoliopsida; order Lamiales; family Lamiaceae; genus Scutellaria; species Scutellaria minor. The sequence continues at coordinate 13,056,453 of OX940729.1, forward strand.
CTGTTTTCTGGTCACCGGAAAAATTCAACTTTGTCGGTTTCAGCCAATTTTCGCACAAACGTAGGTCTCATTGAGACGAGTCTAGGATATGTTTCGAATTTCAATTCTGATGTCTCGTTTGCCGGGAAACGGTAAAAATGTCGCCGAGAAACCCTAATCCTTGTTCTACCCTTTCTCTCTCCTTGATTCTCTCTCTTTCCTCCTTTGCCGGAGTAGTGGTTGACCTTCCCGGGATGTCGGGCTATCAGTTGGGGGTGGTGGCGCTGCCGCGGGGCTAGAAGTGGGGTGGAAAGTGGTTGTGTGTATGTGTAAGCTGGTGTGTGTGTGTGTTTTTACGTGATAGTGTGTGTGTTTTTTAGCTATTGGTTGCCGACGATGGGATGTCGCCGGTCGGAGTTGAGTGTTGGGACGGCATCTCGTTGTGCTGCCGTGTCAGGTGGTGTTGCCGGCGATGGGAGATCGCCGGCCATGGCCAAAATTTGGGGGGGGAGAAAACGGTTGAGGGGCTTGTCTAGGCACACAGCACCGGGAGACGCTGGGCGCGCTGGCACATTGCGCCGGGAGACGGGAAGAGCATGCGGCGCCATGTTTGCGATACGAAATGCATTTTTTCCATCGTACGTTATCGTCGAGTCGTCGGCGATGAGATGTCGTTGACCGGAAGTCGGGGGTCCCAGTCAAAGTCAACCCTTTGACCAAAATTACGAAAACGCCTCTCAATCTTAAAACGCTCCGTTTGAGCTCGTTTCAACTCCAATTGAGCTCATTCTTCTTCCGTAGCAACCCTAATCGTTCCCTCTTCCTCATCGTTTGACCAAAATTACCAAAATACCCCTCCATCTTAAAATGCTCCATTTGAGCTCGTTTCAACTCCGATTGAGCTCATTCTTCTTTCGTAACAACCCTAATCGTTCTCTCTTCCTCACCTTTTGACTAAAATTACCAAAATACCCCTCCCTCTTAAAATGCTCCATTTGAGCTCGTTTCAACTACATTGAGCTCATTTTTTTTCTGTTGCGACCCAAATCTTACCTTTTTTTATCCCAGCCTATTAAACTGAACATCCACTCTCGTTTCTTCATCCTCAATCTTTAGATCTTTCAATCTGTCTCGTCTTTATCGATCGTATCTTCTCCGAAAACTTTTATAGCTTTAATTATACATATTAAGGATCTAAGAAACACTGTAACTTATGTAGGCTACCTATTGGATTGAGCTTTGAGATACTCGATATTTGATATTCGCTACTCATGTGGTAACCACCGAACAAGGTAGGGGTAACTTCTGAACTTAAACGACTTTTATGTTCAGTGATTATTATGTCTTGTTATGCCGATGACCTGCTTATCTGTATGCAATGCTATCTTATATGTAAATTCACATGCTATGAATTGATTGAACTTACGTACCTAAGAAAACGTACCTAAGAAAATGGGGTAAGATAGGAATACCCTCCAGTACCTAAGGGTACAGGGTAAGATGGGAAATGTCCTCCCGTACCTAATAAAATGGGGTAAGATGGGAATACCCTCCCATACCTAAGGGTACAGGGTAAGATGGGAAATGTCCTCCCGTACCTAAGAAAATGGGGTAAGATGGGAATACCCTCCCGTACCTAAGGGTATGGGGTAAGATGGGAAATGCCCTCCCATATCTAGAAAAATGAGATAAAATGGGAATACCCTCCCGTACCTAAGGGTACGGAGTAAAATAGGAAATACCCTCCCGTACCTAAGAAAATGGGGTAAGATGGGAATACCCTCCCATACCCAAGGGTACGGGGTAAGATGTGAAATACCCTCCCGTACCGAAGGAATTTTTATAAGGTACAATGCATTCTTGTGTGCTATGATGATAAACGAATGAGAGGGAGATCTTTTGAGGTTATTAATTGATTTATGGAATAATGTTTATATGTTATATGGTTATCTGAATCATATCTATCTACTTCTCATTTGTCCTGTTGTAACTTTTGTATAATATTGGTTTGCATGGGGTAGACACTAAGGGGTAGATTTTCGTACGATGTAACTAGAACGGTATGCCTCGTGGCCGCCCAAGACGAGATCAACCATCGATGAATGATCAACCGCTAGAGGGAAATCCTCCGGAGCATGTGGACACCACCGTGGGGGATTTGGTGTTAGTTTTGAGGGGGCTAGCTCAACATTTCGAGACATCGCAACCAGCACCAGTCACCTTGGCAAGAAACGACACAAATCTAGCGATCGAGTAGTTTCGACGGTTCAACCCGCCGATTTTTAATGGAAGAGGAGAGCCCTCAAAAGCGGAAGAATGGCTGAGGGCTCTGGATCGTTTGTTCGGGCACCTGACCTGCACGGAGGAATAAAAGATTTCCTACGCTGTTTTTCAACTTACCGATAAGGCAAGCCATTGGTGGGAATCACGTGTATGAACGATGATGTTGGAACAGATAGGCGCTCTGAACTGGGAGGCCTTCAAGGAAGTGGTCGTGTAAAGCTATGTACCCCAATCTTATCGTGACCGAAAGGAGACAGAGTTTTTACACCTCCATCAGGGGCCATCACTATGGGTGATTATGAGAGAAGATTTAATCAGCTGAGCCGATATATATCCCACCTGGTGGACACAGACACAAAAAGGGCCCGACGCTTTGAAAAGGGCCTTCGTCCGGAGATCAGCTCCTTCCTGGCGGGACAGGATACGATGACATACGCTGCTGTTGTTGAAAGGGCTCAAGAAATCATTTCCCGACTGTGCTTGGATGGGCATCACCCAAGAGAGTAGAAGTGACGATAGAGAAGAGAAAGAGGGACGGACCCAGTCAGGATTTCAACTAAAGCAAGTCCCTACGGACCAATAATGCTCCGCTACTCCCTACGCCTAGGCCAGAGAATGTTTGTCCCAAGTGTGGGAAGATGCATGTGGGGCCCTGCCTCCAAGGGACCCGAAACTGCTTTAGATGCGGGGAGCTGAGCCATATGACATACAGCTGCCAGAAGCCCCAAAATTCAGGAGTTTTCGCCCCAAGACCGAGGCCAGGAGCAGGCCAGACGTGAGCTTTTACCCTCACTCGCTCAAAGACTACCGAGGGATAGATTACGGATGATGAACTGTTAGTATTATATATGTAGATAGATATGAGTGGCTCATACCTTGTAGTATTATACGTAATCCTTTTGTATAATGTACGAGCTGCCCACCTTTTGCTTTGATATATATACTATACCAAATCATCTTTTGCTATTCGATGGGATCTACGTTTACTTCTTCCTTCGCGTTTCATGTTTTATTTCTTCATCTATAGTATTACGGTGGTACCGGATCTGTTGAAGCATGTGAACGATTAGGTAGTCGCTAAAAACTTTAGAAGTTAGTATTCCATTAGGAAGAACGACACGAACGAAACACCTTTATCTAGGTCTAAAGATCGTGCTTAGGAGTAGAATTCTTTTAGCCGATCTGTATGCGTTAGAGATGAAGGACTTTAATGTGATATTGGAAATGGATTGGCTTAAGGCAAAATCACGCAGTAATCAAGTGCCGTGCGAGGGACATCGTCTTTTAAGCACTTGGAGAACCGGAGTTCACCTTTCATGGGACCCGAGTAAAGTTGACTCAAGGATTATCTCAGCCATGAAGGTAGCCCAGATGCTTAGCAAAAGAAATTGCGAAGCTTGGTTGGTCAACATGGTGAATCCCGAGCGAGAATCGACTTCTATCGAGAATGTGTCGTGATAAAGGAATACATGGACGTATTTCCAGAGAATTTACCTGGCCCTCCACCGGATCGATAGGTGACCTTCGAGATTGATCTTGTCTCAGGATCAACACCGATGTCAAAAGCTCCATGTCGGATGGCACCGAAGGAATTACAAGAACTGAAGGTCCAGTTACAAGAACTTTTGGATAAAGGCTTCGTTAAACCGAGCGTGTCGTCTAGAGGAGCTCCAGTGCTTTTTGTGAAGAAGAAAGATGGGAGCTTTCGAATGTGTATTGATTACCGAGAGTAGAACAAGCGGACCATAAAGAACAAGTATCCATTGCTTCGAATTGAAGATCTTTTTGATCAATTAAGAGGTGTCAGTGTGTTCTCGAAGATTGACTTAAGGTCTGGATATCACCAGATGAAGGTCAAAGATGCGGATATATCTAAGACAGCATTCAGGATGAGATATGGTCACTACGAGTTTGTAGTAATGCCATTTGGACTTTGCAATGCTCCAGCTATCTTTATAGACTTGATGAATCGCGTCTTCCATCCATATCATGATCTTTTCGTCATCATGTTCATTGACGATATCCTCATCAACTCGTGCGATAGAATGCACCACAAATAGCATCTCAGGAATGCATTGGAAATTCTATGAAAGGAGTTACGCATGCAGCGAAGTCCTCCTAATAGGATGCGTCAAATTTTCCCCTGTCTCTTCAACTCTCTCTTTCTCTCTCTCTTTTCTTTACCTTTATCGAAAACATACTCTCCAGAGCCAACTACTCCTCACCCTACTCCGCAAGTAAAATGGTGAAAACAAGAAGTATATAGGATGATTATTACAACAATCAGTACTATGAGTTGAAGAAGGAGAAAAATGAGAAACAGAAGTGTGATCCGGTTAGGAAGGTTCGAGAAATAATTGGAGAAGCTTAGGATTGACAAAAGTTCTGAACATTGAGCATAACCAAATAATCGAGGCCTGCAAGTTTCTTGACGACAAATGGAAAGAACGAAACAACACGGGAATAAGAGGATGAGATTCTGGCAAAGTAGCCAATCTTGTCGTTTCTAAGTACACGTCTAATTTCGAGGATGAAATTCTTTTAAGGGGTAAGGGATGTAGTGCCCCAGACCAAAAATGAAGCATAATTGAATAATTAAATATTAAATCATTAATGGAATTATTATGTGCGTTAATCTTGACTGTTTAATTTAATTACGTGTGTTTCAAATAAGTGTTTAATGCATGTTTTAGATGGAAATATTTTTTAGTCGTGGAACATAGAATATTATTATACCATTAGATGCGTAATGGAAAAATAAGAAGATAGAAATGAATTAGAGGTCAATCGGAGACCTATAGCTCAAATGACGAAGAAAAGGGCGAAATTTGAAGATTCAGAAAAAGAAAACGAAAGATATTTCGATGAATAGTAATCCGATATATTTTTGGTGAATAGTAACTTAGATTTTTTGGATGAATAGTAATTTTTGGAAATCTATAAATAGGGGTGTTTTCAATTCAAAATCACTATTTTTCCGAACGAGGCGAAATCGATAAAAACACGTAAGTCTCTCTCTCCTCCCTTCTCTCTCTCGATTTTCTGTTTTTTGGTCACCGGCGCCGCCGCTGGTGGCCGGAAAAATTCAACTTTGTCAGTTTCGGCCGAATTTCACATAGAACGTAGGTCTCATTGAGACAAGTCTAGGATAGGTTTCGGATTTCAATTCCGTTGTCTCGTTCACCAGGAAACGACAGAAACGTCGCTGGAAAACCCTAATCCTTGTTTTTCTACCCTTTCTCTCTCCTCGATTCTCTCTCTCTGTCTCTCTCTCTCTCCTCCTACGCCGAAGTGGTGGCTGACCTTCCCGGGATGTCGGGCTATCAGTTGGGGGGGTGGCGCCGCCATGGGGCCGGAAGTGGTGGTGGAAAGTGGTTATGTGTATGTGTAAGCTGGTGTGTGTGTGTGTGTTTTTACGTGATAGTGTGTGTTTTTTAGCTGTTGGTTGCCGGTGATGGGAGGTCGCCGGTCGGAGTTGAGTGTTAGGGCGGCGTCTCGTTGCGCCGCTGTGTCAGGTGGTGTCGTCGGCGACGGGAGATCGCCGGCCATGGCCGGAATTTGGGAGGGGGAGAAAAGGGTTGAGGGGCTGGTCTAGGCACACGGTGCCGGGAGACGCCGGGCGCGCTGGGCACATGGCGCCGGGAGACAGGAAGCGCACGTGCGCGGCATCGGGAGACGGGAAGCATACGCGCGCGGCGCCATGTGACGGGTGCGCGCGCGACGCCGTGTTTGTGATACGAAACGCGTTTTTTCCATCGTACGTTGTCGTCGAGTCATCGGCTACGAGATGTCGTTGACCGGGAGTCGGGGGTCCCGGTCCCTTTGACCAAAATTACGAAAATGCCCCTCAATCTTAAAACGCTCCGTTTGAGCTTGTTTCAACTCCGATTGAGCTCATTCTTCTTTCGTAGCAACCCTAATCATTCCCTCTTCGTCACCTTTTGACCAAAATTACCAAAATACCCTTCCATCTTAAAACACTCCATTTGAGCTCGTTTCAACTCCGATTGAGCTCATTCTTCTTCCGTAACAACCTAATCATTCCCTCTTTCTCACCTTTTGACTAAAATTACCAAAATAACCCTCTATCTTAAAATGCTTCGTTTGAGCTCGTTTCAACTCCGATTGAGCTCTTTTTTTTTCTGTTGCAACCCAAATCTTACCCTTTTTCATCCCAACCTATTAAACTGAACATCCACTCTCGTTTCTTCAACCTCAATCATTAGATCTTCCGATCCATCTCGTCTTTATCGATCGTATCTTTTCCGAAATCTTTTATAGTTTTAATTATACATATTAAGGATCTAAGAAACACTGTAATTTATGTAGGCTACCTGTTGGATTGAGCTTTGAGATACTCGATATTTGATACTCGCTACTCACGTGGTAACCACCGAACAAGGTGGGGTAACTTCTGAACTTAAATGACTTTTACGTTCAATGATTATTATGTCTTGTTATGTCGATGACCTGCTTATATGTATGCAACACTATCTTATATGTAAATTCGTATGCTATGAATTGATTGAACTTACGTACCTAAGGATTGATCTTGAAACCGTGTATGGGGTAAGATGAGAAATTCTCTCCCGTACCTAAGGGTATGGGGGTAAGACGGGAAACTCCCTCCTGTACCTATGGAATATTATGTGCTATGCATTCTGTATGCTATGTCTATTTGCTAAACTTGGAGATGTTTGATTTGTTATACCTACCTAATAAACTGTTAAAAACATGGAAAGTATCCCCATGAGTGTATTCAACGCACTCACTCCTATTCTGTATTCACACTACAGGAGACGACTCATGTTGCAGGAGATGACGAGCATGTAGAGCTTTAGGGAGAGAGAGATGGTGCCCTATCTGGATATTTTTATATTTTGTCTTTTGTCACATAACGATTATAAAATTCTCGTTTTGTACGTATAACTTCATTAATCCTATGGATGATGGATCCTGATGTTTTTCCACTGCAACGTTTTATTTCGGCTAGATGTCGAGGTTTTGTTTTTGTAAAAAAAAATCGTATGTTTTCTGTTTCCAAAAGTTTCTATTTTATATCATGCACGTCTTTTTCCCTTCTTTCTTCACGCCCGCAAAGAAAACTCTGATAAATTTTAAGAACGAAAATGGGGCATGACACTAAAATTTATATAAAAAATGTGTTAAGTATATGTAAAACATTAAACTAATTAATGAGTTATACAATGATATGGTGAAAAAAAATCCCAAAAGTTTAGATAATGGAGATATACTGAGGCGAGAATCAAAACATAATAAAAATAGCTAATATAAAAAATTTCAAAGAGATGTATAAAGATATGATATGTATAAGGATACAAATCATATTTTATATAAAAAGTTGTACATTGAAGAAACATGATTTTTCTTTTTACTAAATGAGTATATATTTAATTATTAATTATTCTCTACGATCTAAATTAGTTATTTGTTGTCAACATTTCTTTAAAATAAAGTTTGATGGTTAATTTGAAACACATATTGAAAATCAAAATATTATTATAAGATTAAATGTCACGCCCCGTTTTCTTTTCATAAAATATCAGAGTTTTCACACGGACGTGAAGATAGAAAATAGAGAGGGACGCATATTCCAACAGAAAGAAACAGCAGGAGACGACAGAAGAAAGGGATAAGGAGCAAAAATATATATCATTCACACATCAATCGGCCTCTGCTGAATGCCATCGGTCTTAGTACCAATATTTACATCATGCACAACAGAATATATCATCAGGATCTCACATTCAACATACGTATCCAGACATCACAAAACGTGAAGTGTTTAAAACATGGTTTGAAAAGGTTTGAGTAACATCATCCTAAAATCATAAATCCCCCAAGACAGCACCACCACTCTCCGACTAGGATTCATCAGTTTCCTCATCTCCTATAGTGTGAGTACAGATTAAGAGGTGAGTACGTGGAATACACCCGTGGGAATAACATCCATATCTTATGACACTTGACAGTTAACCAAAAGAAAGTAAAACATCTACCAGCACGTTGCCACAACACATAAAATGCATAGCAGATATTAGAAATGGTGAGGGACGCATAAGTGCGGGATTTCCCCATCTTACCCTGTCTAACGGTCTCACTACCATTGGTGCATTTCAATAGGGCCACCAGACCTCAAAGAGTAGTAGAAGAAAGACAGGGACGAATGCATGATCAGAGTGGACCTCAGTCCGTTCACAGTATAAGTAAGGCACAACAATTAAAATCACAACACGTAATATCCTGTAGTTCATGCTTTTACTAGAAAACAGTAAACAGATAAAGATTTAGAAGTTACCCCCACTTTGTCGAGTAGCTAGTACTAGGTATCACAAACTCGGTCCAACTGATAACCTACACAAGTTACAGTATTCCTTAGATTCTTAATAAATATGTTTAAAGCTATAAATAATTTTGAAGAAAGAACGATCGTTTAACGCGCGACGGATCGAGGGGTCTCAAAATTGGAGGTTGAAGTAATAAGGGTGAAATTTCAGTTTCTTAGGCTGAGGTGGTAGAGGATGAAATAAGGATCGCGACGTAAAAAGAATGAGCTCAAACGGAGTTGAAATGAGCTCGTACGGAGCATTTTAAGTTTAGGGGTATTTCGGTAATTTTGGTCAAAGGGTTGACTTTGACCGGGCCCACGACCCTCGGTCAATGACATCTCGTCAAAAACAACTCGATGTTGACGTACGGTGGAAAAAACGGGGTTTGGGTCTAAAACACGGCGTCGCGTGCGTCGGGGCACGCGAGCACCTGGCGTCGGGTGAAAAAACCCAACGCTGGTGTGCCCACCCGGCGGCTGCCGAGTGTTCTCGGCCGCAGGTACCCGGCCCTCGGCAGCTCGGCCCCCGTCGCCCGCGCCCGCGTGCACCCGCCTCCCGGCTGCCGAGTTTTCTCGGCCACCGGTTCCCGTCGCCCGCGCCGCGCGCGCCCTCCTTCCCGACTGTTGAGTTTTCTCGGCCAGCCGGCTCCCGTCGCCCGCGCACACATGGCCCCCCGGCGCCCGCGCGCCTCTGGCCCCCGGCGCCCAGCCCCGCGCGCACCCGGCCCCCCCGGCGCCCAGCCCCGTGCGCGCATCCCGTCCCCGACGCCCACCCCGACGTGCATGTCCCGTCCCCGACGCACAACCCGACACCCGACGCTCACGCACCATCACACACCCGGCACCCGGCGCACCACTACCGGTGATGGCGGCAGCGGCTCCAGTGACTTTTCCGGTGAAGAAAAAGTAAAGAAAAAGAAAAGAAAGAAAAACTTACTTGTTCGCGTCGCTTTCGTCGTCGGCTAAAAATGAAATTTTTTGAATTGACTGAGCTCCCATTTATAGATTTTCAGAGTTACTATTTACCTAGTAAAATTAATTTACTGTTCATTAAAATATTATTTTCCATTTTGCCGTTCATTCGGATTCTACCCCTTCTGTTTTACCGAACCTTCGCATTCGACTCTTTTCTTCGCCATTTGAGCTACGTGTCTCCGATTGACCTCTAGTTTGTTTCTATTTTCTTGTTTTTCCGTTGCGCATCTCATGGTAATAAAATATTTTACGTTCCACACCTAAAATTTTCATCGGTCTAAATTGTACCTTAGCGTATACTTGAAACGCACATAGACAATTAAGAATTAACGCACATAAAATATTTTACTTACGGGTTTAATTATTTAATTAACCAATTATGCTTTGTTTTTGGTCCGGGGTGCTACATTAAAAATTATATATATGGGATAATTAGAAATTTCTAGATGAAGTGATTATTTGAACTACATAAATTTTTAATTAAATATATAAATGTAAATAATAAATCCAAATTTAAAAAAGTTAGTCAAAATTTTCAAAATTGTAATATAAGTTTTTGTCTGGAAATTATATTAAAAAAATCTAAATTTATTTAATAAAAATTGATCATTTACATTATTTTTGTAATATAAATTATTTTAATCAATCTAAAGACTGTGATTGAACTAAAAATAATTTATAAAACAATAATATTACTAAAAAAATAGATAAATGAGAGAGAAAAATAGAAAAGAAACAAACGAATTATAGAAATATCTATTAAAGGTTTATTAATATATATATTAAAACCAATTATTACCTTTAAATATAAAATAATTATAATAAATCAAACACCACAATTAGCACAAGTGCATCCAATATACTATTCAAATAAAACAATAATCAAACCAAAACATTGAAAGTATGGTCCTATCTATTTACTTTGTTTACATATTGGTGAGTAGGACCTCTAAATGACATGGAAATACTTGAAACAGGGAATAAAACCAAATTTCCTCTTAATAGCTATTTCATTTATAAAGTCAAAAAAAAAAAAAAATTAATACCTGAAGCTCACCACCAGTCACAGCCTCCTTTAGATGAAGTTGGAGGAGGTCATTTCCAAAGTCACGTTCTTCTTCAATACTTTTTGCCGATTCCACAATAGATGACTCACAATTCGACAACTCAATCAGTTGAAGCGTTACGTGGAATCTCTCCTAGACCACGGCAACGTCGAAGAATAAGGTGCTCAAGCCTAGGGAAATGACAACTCTCTGTTTTCCAAATATAGGGATCTGCCGACTCAATTACAAGTACTTTTAATTCACAGAACTGCCCTTCGATTGTTTCCCACTCTAATCCATCAAAAGCATGCCACTTTAGTTTGAGCACTTGAAGATTCGGCAATGAACCAACAATTGACATCTCTTTCCATGGAATGCGACTGCCACTCAATTTCAACTTCTTTAGGGGGTGTTTGGACTGGACTTAAGGTGGCTTTTGAAAATCTGAATTTTGGCTTGAGAAGGATTTTGTGAGTTTGAATTTTGAGTAAAATTATAGTTAAGATGTCATTTTCACATAGAAAATTGTAGAAAAAGTAGATGTTTTTTGTTGGGAGTTGTAGAAAAAGTAGATATTTTTATTGAGAATTGTAAAAAGTAGATATTTTTATTGGAAATTATAGAAAAAATAGGAAAAGTAGGGTAGGATTGTAGGATTTTGCAAATCCTTATCCAAACATGGACTTGACTCAACCCATCCAAAATCCGGATTGGCCAAGTCCAGTCCAAACATAGCCTTAATGTTACTGGGAATACAAGCCTAACCGATAAAGAACCACTGAAGATATCTTGCGAAAGTGCAAAAATGTTCAACTTTTCAAACTTTTGCAGATGGACGAGATTGTTTAGGCTGTACTTTGACCATTTTGTTTCCTCAAATTCATGATAATACATTCCCAACTTCTTTAGGTTTGGAATCAATTCTAGGATCCTCTCAAAACATCTAAAACCGTGTATTCATTTTAGCATGTGCAAGTTTTGCAGAGGTAGAATATGATCACAAGTTTCAGCTGAAGGATCAAGCAGTAAGCCATCATAAACAATAACGTGCCTTAATTCTCTCATTCTCCAAATTCCCAACAACAAACATATCCCGTAAGAATACTCCTGACAGATTATTAATGTTTGAAGATTCACAAGTTTGGAAAAGTATTCATAAAATCCTGAAAAACCTGAATAGTTGAAAATATCAAATGCAAGGTACCTCAAATGAAGTAGCTCACCTATTTTGTCATCCACCAATAATCTCGAATCTCCATCCATAAAATCCACTACTCTAAGTAGTCTACAACGCTTCCAAGAACCAAATTTTATATAGGCGAAAGTAAGAATAGTATGTATTGGTGAATAATCCATGTTCCAGAAATGATCCTTAACATTTGATAAAAATCTTATGCGGCGTGACTTCCTAATAGGCAAAAGGCTGCTCCAACGTTTATGTACTACGTGCATAAACTTCTCATCATGAGCTTTTTTTAAACAAAGGTCTCTCAAGAGATCATGCATCTTCATGGTTTTGATCCTCCCACTATACCTCTTCTTAATTATCAAAACCAGATTTCTCTTTGCCAAATCTTCCAAATAATCCTCCGCCACCTTTTCTAAATCTTTGGATCCATTTGATTTTAGAAAACCTTCTGCCACCCACATTCTGACCAGTTTTGAGACATGTATTTTGTAATCTTCTGGAAAACCTCCCATGTAAAGAAAACATGGTCATAAATGATGAGGCAACCATGTATAACTCAAAGATAATATCTCCGCAAAAGGCTCATTGCTTGTATTTACAGCTTCATTCACATTTATTGCAATCTTTTTCCAAGTTTCTAGCATCCGATCGACCTTGGAGAGGACTCCAGCAATCACAACAATTGCAAGGGGAAGTCCTCTGCATTTTTCAGCAATCTGCCTTCCAATTTCTTCAAGTTCAGATGGGCAATGTTCTTCTTCAAACACTTTCTGTCTAAATAGATTCCAACTCAAGTCTACACCCATCAAATGCATCTCGTAAGAATGGGTGGAAGAGTCGACATAAGAAGCCACATGAGCGTCCCTCATGGTTATGATAATCCGACTCCCATTGAAGTCATCTGGAAACACCCTCCGTAAATCATCCCATGTTTCAGAATTCCATATATCATCTACTACTATTAGAAACCTCCTCTCTTTTAAGTATTTATGAATGCGTTCTTGCAGCTGCAATGACTCGTTCGGAGAATGTTCCAGTTTGGATGATGCATCAATTGAATGTAGAAGGGATAACAGAATAGTTGCTTTGTCATAATTTTGGGAAACAGTGACCCAACCAGAAACATAAAAGTGATGAAGACTTAAAGGGTGATGAAAAGCATAACTAGCAAGAGTGGTCTTCCCGATGCCTCCCATCCCAACGATAGAGATCACTTCAAGTTTAGCAGACTCCCCATGGAACAGTTCTTGTATTTCCAGCAAGTCTTTTTCAAACCCCACCACTGCCCCTTTGATGTTAGGCATAGGTGTTGATGAAAAAGAAGCAGAAGAATGAGTTGAAATCAATATCTGATTTTCACTTGTACAGCTACTTTTGATCTCCATCACTTGTTCCATAATGGAATTGATTTCTGTTCTGGGCTTCTGTAACTCTTTGTATAATTTTGTAAAGTTAGGCCCAGCAAATAAAGAATCTTGTGGAAAATCGATTAGATTCGAAATATGGAGCTCAAAGATGTCTTCAACTTGATTTGCTGCAACTGTGATTGTTGCTTCTAATTTGGTAGCCTCTGTTGGAAAATCCTCAAGAAAAGTTGACAAGAAAACAATTTTCTCATGAAGAGATTGAATTTGTTTCTTTTGATCGTGAACAACAAAGGAATCATGACGAATGAGAACTTGATCCAGTGTTTGTGCAAGTGAAACAAGAGAAGCATAAGCCATTTGCACTATACAGAATCTAAGCTAGAAGAGACTGAATAAGGAAGAAATGGAGAGAGAGAGAGAGGACTTTTCTCAGCAATATTTGCCGCCACCAATCAGATTGAATCTTAGCCACTGAAGTAGATTGAATCATAGCAACTTGTGATATTTTTCTAACTGTATGACTAATTATGTAAAATCACTTGACTCGTGGTATGGAAGGGGTAATGATACATTGTTACTTATGTTTAATTTTGTCTGTCATATAACAATATACTTCTTTTGAATATTTACAATAAAAGTTACTAAATTTTAAAATAAATTTATTGAGTTATTTCCAATGATATATTTTATTTTATCACCATGTATCATATGTATAGTAATAATATTATATTATAATATTATATTATATATAGTATATATAGCTTATAAAATAAAATGCATGAGAGCATCTTCCACCGTCGACACCATTTTTTCACCAAATTCCATTTTTTGTGGTGAAAAAATGGGTTTATCTCCCACCAATAGCACACAATTTCTTTATTTCACCATTTTTGATGGAAAAATAGTGTATTTGATCTTCCACCTATTTCATCAAATTTTCCACCAAATAATACAATATTAATATTACACCATTTCACCATATTTCACCATTTATAAGGATATAATTTGGTTTGGTCTCCCATGGTATTTCACCAAATATATCACAAAATTATGCATTTAATGTTAATCATAATTTTGGTCTATTTTATTTCCAAATGATTATAGATCTGATTTTAAATAATCATTTTAACTATATAATTTCAACAATGATAAATTTCAAAAAAACTATTTTACATGAAAGAAAATCAACTTAAATTATAATACATATAATAAAAATATTACAACATGATAACATTACAACATGAAAGAAAATGAACTCAAATAAATAACGTTACAACATATATTAATCTAAAATCATAAAAAATCTCATTCACCATCGTCATCATCTTCAACATCATCGATTTGACCACGTTTGTCCCATAAATGTGCTACCAATCTTCTTCTTAGTTCATTATGCTCTCCTTGATTTGTCAGATTTCGATGTCGACCAAGAAAACTAACATAATTTGTATTATTAAAATCTCTTGAAAACTCAGCAAACGGGACAGTGGGTGAACTATCATAGTCAAGGTTGACGTTTTGATATCCACTACGTTCTTCCTCGACTATCATATTGTGCATAATAATGCATGCAAACATGACTTCATGTAAGTCTTGCTTCTTCCAAAATTGAGCCGCTCCTCTAATAATTGCAAATCGAGCTTGAAGAACTCTAAATGCACGTTCTACATCTTTGCGATACGATTCATGTTTCTGTACGAAATAGTTTTCTTTGACACATTTGGGCATATTAATGGCTTGTACTAAAGTTGACCATTTAGGATAAATACCATCAGCTAGATAATAACCGACATTATAATTTTTACCTTTAATTGAATAATTAGCTGGTATAGATGTACCATTGGTTAATGCTTGAAATAGAGTCGATTTTTGTAGGACATTAACATCGTTATTTATACCTGGAAGGCCAAAAATTGCATGCCATATCTAAGTATCATGCGATGCTACTGCTTCAAGTATGATGGTGCACTTCTTATTGCGTCCACGGTATGCCCCTACTTGAGCTGTTGGGCAATTCTTCCACTCCTAGTGCATGCAATCTAGGCTCCCCAACATCCCAGAAAAACCACGAGATTCTGCAACTTGTAACAACTTTTCTATGTCTTATGTATTTGGATTTCTCAGATAAATTTCACCAAATACCGTGACAATGTCTCGATAAAATTCTTTAACAAATCTAATTAGAGTTGACTCACCAATCCGAAAATATTGATCAAATGAATCAGCAGAAGTACCATAAGCAAGAAATTGAATAGACGCACACAATTTTTGATATGAAGTAAAACTTTGTCATCCTGTAACGTCGTAGGATTTCTTCCATGAATTAGAATGAGTTTTTAAACCCCTTCTAATTCATTAAAATAATTCACGACTCATTCGAAATCGCCTGTGAAATTGTGCACCATATGTGGGATTTTCACCAAAGTAGTCACTTTTGAGTTGAACTGCACCAGCTTCTCTTCCACATTCTTTATATGCATGACCAACAACGGCCCCTCCCCAATTACCATGAGATTAGGATAAATAATATTGTTGCATCATTTGTTGTTGTTGGATGATATGATTCAATTGGTTTGTGTTTCTTGTTTGAATATCAAACTCATTTGAAGAATCTTCAAGATCAGATTCATTGTTGGATGAAGATGAGGATTGACTTGGAATATGGTGAGATGGTCCACCTTCGTAACTCATTGTGTTACTTGAACTAGGAAGATGTGATAAATTTTCTATGATTGATGAGTAATATTACTACTATATATAATATATTATTTATAGACCTATTACTTGATTATATATAAGAACCTTATCTATAAATTAAATCAAGTGGTCTAAGTGGCCATGTGACTTACCGTCAGAAAGCATAGTGTTTGCAGGCATTGGTATGGTGAATATATAGTGTTTTGCATTGATAAATGTATTATAAATGAATGCATAGGCTTTGCATAGTGGTCTATATGTTTAGTCACTTCATTTGGTAAAAATGAAAAGAGACCCACTTGATTTTGCATTGAAAGTTGAAAAGATTTTGCTGGCTCAGCTGTAACATTTATCATCTATCTCCTCCTCACAAGCAAGTGGTCATGTCATATTCGTAGAAAACATAATGTTTTGTCACTTCATTTGATCATGTATCAAATCCTACATCTTTTGCATTGATAAAAGTAAAGAGACCAGACCCACTTTTATTTGTATTGATATTTAAAAATGCATATCACTATATGAATCTATATATATATATGATCGAATGTATCATATAATTCCTCACTCAAAATCCTACTCTCATCACAGTATTATTAATTTTCTAAAAAATGAGTCAAAGAGGTCTTGGATTCGAGGTACTTGAAGATGAAATTCTTTGTAATGCATATGTACATCATTCATCTGATAGTGCGATCGGGACATATCAGAGCAAATATGATTTGTGGTCAAAAATAGAGAGCTACTACAACCACGAAGCCATTGATGTAAACAAACTTGAGCGTAGAAACATAAGGTCATTATGTTCTCGATTCGAGAAAATATCTTCTTCGTGCTCATTGTTCCGTGCAGCACTTATTCAAGTTACAGCTCGAAATCAGAGTGGTGGCAATGCTGAAAGCATGGTAAGTATATGCCTCATTAATACTTAAAAATAGTTTATTAGAATTTATTCTAATTCAACATTTTTATTACTCATTTTTATAGCTTGCAGAGGCCAAATAACTATATCTCATCAAAGAATCCAAAAATCAACCATTTAAGTTTGATCATGCATGGAAAATACTCAAATATCACGTGAAATGGTCTGAACCTATTCAGTCGAATAGTACACCATCTCCTCTTGGAGACGATACATCGTCTCCTCTAGGAGATAGTTCGGCATCTCCTCTTGGATATATTGGGTCACAAGAAAGACCAATTGGGATGAAAGCAGCAAAGGCAAAAAGAAAACTCTCAAAGGAAAAAGATCCTATGTGGCAGGAAATGATGAGTAGTGTTGGAAAGAGTCAAGATCTTATGCAAAAGCAGCATAAAGAGTACTTAAATATACAGAAAAAAAGAGAAGTGCGTGCAGATTTAATGATGAGCCTTAAGCAGAAAAAATTAGACATGAAGGAAAAAAAACTAAAATTAAAGGCTGATGGACAAGACATGGAGATTATGAGAAAAGATTTAAGTAATCTTACACCTTTTAGTAAACAATTCTGGAGTAATAAGAAACAAGCCATCATTGAGCGTGGAAATGGGTCACTAGCTGCTAGAAGTTTGAATTTTAGTGTAGAGAAAAGTGGAGGAAATGATGAAGATGTTTATGTACCGGAGTCTCCAAACAACAATACAGAATGCAACTATGGTGAACCTACTAGTGATGGACATTTCTCTAATTTCAACTATGACAATCAAGACTATTAGTTGGAGAAAATAAGGGGTACTCTTTCCTTGTTAAGCCAAACAAGGTTTTAATGAGGCCCCTTTGAATCAGCATTTTTTTTTTGGCAAAAAAAAGCAAGATTATTAAGCAGTTTATGAATTTTTCATTAATGTAATTTATCTTTTAGTTTATTATGTTACTCAAATGTATTATGCTTTTGTTCATTTATGATAATAAATGTATTTATCGTTTTAACATATAATTTATATTTGGCTAAATATATTTATATTTATTTATTTATTATTAATAAAAAAAATGTATTTATTTATTAAAAAACGAATTCATTAACCAACATTAATGAATTCTCAAAAAAATATTTTAACAAGTTGGTAATCACATGAAATTAGTTAATATAATCATTTTATATGCTAATTAAAAAATAGTGGTGATTACACCAAATCCTATATTCAATCCTATATTTGATAGGAAAAATAGGATTTTGTGAAAATTATGTTAAAATGGTGGTAAGGTGTGAGATTAAAATTCCTTCACCAAAAAATATGGTGAAAATATAGGATTTGGGATTTTGGTGATATAGGGTTTGACCAACATGGGAGATTAAACTCAAATCACCATAATTTTAGGTATAATGGTGATTTGGTGATTTAGTTTGGAAGGTTAAAAACATCAATATTAGGTGTAAAAAATGGGATTTGGAGAGTGGTGGAAGATGCCCTGATGAATTATAAATTGTAAATGAAGTAATACAAAGTTTGAGTTGTAATATATTTTTTTTTAATTCTGATTGTTAATAAGATTTCATCTTAATTCATGAGGGGATCTTACATAAATTTGTATGATTATAAATTAATTGATAATTACCTAAATATAGTATATAGGTTATGTTGGAATTGAGAAAGTTGATATAGAATTACAATACATATAAGATTAATATTTTATTTTTTCACAATATTTGTTAAAAAAAGCCATGGATATGGCATGTCTAGAGATCTAGGGGACCAGGGGGTAGGGTCATAGAAGACTTACAAAGTGGTCAGAATTATTAATATTCAACAGTTAAGTGTTTGACAGTTTTTGGCCATTATTGTTAGGCAGATTGATCTGTATCAATCAAGACTTTTCTCAGCAATATACAAGACATCATCTGCATCAACTTGGTCTAATATATTGTTAAAAAAAATTAAAAATATATTATTTTATGAGTGAGTCTTATGTGATGGATCATCTTACGTGAGACGAGTCAATCCACAACCCACATTTTACAATTCAGATATAAATTTGTGAAAATGGGTTTGATTTGTGGGTAAAAAAAATTCGTCTCATGGAAACTATCCGTGAATCCGTCTCACACAAGTTTTTATGTTATTTTATTATGTTGTGCCCCACATGCACACGTCTTTAACCCACTCTCTCCACTTATTGGAGAACACTACACTCTTGCAGGAGAACACTACAAGAACACAAAATATATTAGTCTATTATTAAAATATTAACTAGTATATATAAAAGTAAGAGATAAGCATATATCAGGATAAACATCAAAATAAACTGGCTCATGCGCAAGACTTGATTGAATTATTCCCATAAAAGATTTATTCCAAGTTTTATTTCTTCCATCTCTTAAAGCTGCTATAAAGTTTTCTGGTAAACCTTTTAAGATTAAAGATTTGAATGCAATTTGCACTAAACCAATATGTATATATTTTTATTTTTGAAAAAAGGCAAAATATCAATTTTATCAAGTAAATTTAAAATCATTTCTTGATTATCAAGAGAAATTGAGGATTCAGAGGTTTTCACCAACTGTTTTAATCCCATCTTTTCAAAGGTTTCTATGTGGTAAACCCTTTTAGGTTCTACGGAATAATCCATTTATTTAACAAATCTAAATTCTGAGAAATATCGTATTCCCCTGTTATACTGTTTTTAACAATATCCTTAACCTTGAAGGGATTCATACTTGAATCAAGAGTTTGTGTTAGATCAAGACTACTTTCTTTAAACATGGATATGATTATATTCTAGGTTCTGAAATAATATGTATTTGTTATAAAATATATTATAAACCTTTGTATAATATGAATCCAAGATGCAGATTATTAGATAAAATGATTAATGAAACTATATTGATTGAAACAAATTTCAATAGGTCTAATATTACCACTAGAAAAGCTATTAAATGAGAAGAAATAAACTTTCCAAAAGAATGGATTATTGAACAAGCGGTTTATAAAGAATCATTAGTCAATAATAATTTAAAAAACATAATTCAAACAGAGGAAAGAACTGTTCAAATATAGTTCACTAATAAACAGAGAAGATTATTACCCTCACCTTCCATGTCTATGTCTAATTCCATGTCTAAAACAAGAACAACAAATTCTTATATTTCACCTCTAGATTATTGGGTTAATTTACCACAAACTTTTAGAGCTTCTACTTGTCAAATAAGAGAAAAATTAGAATCAGAAAAAAATAAAAGAAATCCTAATGAGGAAGTCTTTATAGATAGAAATAATATTGTTAGAATTATAATTATGAAAATATTCATAAAGAAAGTGAGACTATGTCAGATGCCTCATTTAGTCTTTAATGATTAATATTAAAGAAATTGATTTTTCAAAAGGATCACCTGCTAGACAAGTAATTCAGAAAGAATTTTAAAATCCATATTGGATCCTTTTTAGAAAATGGTTTTTTTTTGATAATTTCTCTAAAGATCTTAAACAAATTCAAGAAGAATTTTATAAATGTTGCAAAGACAAAAACTCGATAATGTTTTTTGTTCATTGGTTCATAAAACATATGTTATAAACCATATTTCGGTTTTAAAAAGAACATATAAATTAATAATAGGGCAAGAACAAAGATCTTTGTATCCCCCTAGTACTTCATTTCAAATGGAGAAAAATAATAAAATAATAAATTTTACAGCTTTTACATAAATAGTTGAAAATGATACTTTACAAATTACAATAAAACATATAAATGTTTTAATGGAAAAACAAAATTATACTAATTTATATCTCAATATTATAGGAGAGGAATTAGTTTCTTTACATAACAAAGTAGAAACAATAATTTCTGCTATTAAACAGATAAAATATTATGGGAGAGGAATTAGTTTTGATTTTTTCAAAATTTGATTTAAGATCAGGATATTGACAAATCCAAATAAAAGAATCTGATAGATACAAAATTTCTTTTAATGTTCCAATAAGACACTATAAGTGGACAATTTTACCATTTGGGTTAAAAAATGCTCCATCAGAATTTCAACAAATTATGAGTGATATATTTATCCCTTTTAGTAATTTTATAATCGTCTATATTGATGATATTTTAGTTTTCTCTATGGATATTGAAACTCATTTTAAACACTTAGAAATATTTAAAAAACTGATTATTTAGAATGGTCTTGTTATATCAAAACCAAAAATGAATTTATTTCAAACAAATGTCAGATTTTTAGGACATAATATTGATAATGGAAAAATTCTTCCTATACAAAGAAGTATGGAATTCGGAAATAAATTTCCAGATATAATTACTGATAAGACTCAATTACAGAGATTTCTTGGAAGTCTAAATTATGTTTCCTCTTTTGTTGAAAATATTTCAAAATTATCTGTTATTTTATATGATAGACTTAAAAAGAATCATTTTCCTTGGACAGATGAACATACCAAGACTGTTAAGATCATAAAAGAAAAGGTCAAGAATATTCCTTGTCTTATGCTTGCCAATCTTCAATGGGAAAAAATAATTGAAACATATGCTTCAGATATAGGATTTGGAGGTATTTTAAAATAAATAAATCCAAAATATAAACAAGAAATTCTTGTTAGATTTTACCCAGGAAAATGGAATCCTGCACAAAAGAATTATGCAACTGTAGCTAAAGAAATTCTTGTTATAGTTAAGTGTGTTATAAAATTTCAAGATGATTTATATAATCAAAAGTTTATTATAAAAATTGATTGCCAAACAACAAAAGGTAATTTTAAACATGATGTTTCTAAACAAATGTTTGCTAGATGGCAGACATATTTAGCCCCTTTTGATTTTGAAATTGTTATAAACAAGGAAAAAACAATCATTTGCCTAATTATTTAACAAGAGAATTTCTTTTATGATTGCAGATATGAGTCAATAAGGTAGAAGATCTTATTTCCGTAATAGGGGAAGAGGAAGGGGAAGAACCCAACATATTATTGCTCAACAAGGCAAACAAAAATTAATTGCCCAGAATATTTTTGGAATATCATCAGGAAATATTCCTAATAAAGATCATCCATTATATGGAGATTTCCAAGATTTTCTTAAAAAGAAAATACAAGAAAAGGATGATACTCCCGATTCTTCTCAAACTTCTTACGCTAATATGACAAAAAAAGAAAAAAGTAATATACTCTTTAAGAAAAATGATCATAGAGATCTAATTCTTCTTAAAGAAAGGGATATCCAATGGAAAATTAATCCATGGACTATTATGGAAAGGTATATTCCAAGTGCAATCTTTACAAATGGATCCTATAAACCAAGGGGGTTCTATGAACAAGTGCTTATAGCACTAGAAAATGTTGATATTGAACATTTCACTTTTGAAAATACCCAACAAAATGAGTATGCTTACTCAAAATTTACAATCAAGAAGATTATATCCCTTGAGGAATGAGGAATATCTCCACTTGTTGAGAAGGAAGATTTAAAACCTACTCAAAGACATAGTTTCAAATTTAACCATTTTCTTTGAAAATAAAAAATGCAAACATACTTGGCTTATAAAAATATGGGGAAATTGTTCTCATCATACAGTTAATGACTGGTTTTTTGATTGATAGAAAATGTTTGGCACCACGGTAGAGATTCTACCAGATAATTTTAGAGATCTTATGGAAGAATGGACACTTGTGTCTCCTTCTATCCAGAAAAACTCTATTAAGGGACGAACCTCTTGTCAAATTTTCATGGAATCAAGCATTCCATGGATTTGAAAATGGACACCAGAATTCGGTTATACTGAAAATGATACTCTTTGTCTTTGGAGAATTGGTTATACCAAAATGTGGGATAAAATATCCAGAATTGATCCAAGTACTGGAGAATTATATTCTTAATCTATGATAGATGATCTTAATGACAAGATAAAACTTTGTAAGCTACAAAAACATGATAAAAATAAATAAAAAGGGATTCTATAAGTCATTTCAAAAGAATTTCTCAGAAATATTATGGGACTTTTTCAAAAAAGAAAATGATCGAATTTTATAATGAAGAAATGAAAAGTGATCTTTTCAAAAATCTTGAAAGTTCCAGTTCAAAATTTGATACATCAATGATTTTTGGTTCCACTAATAAAGAGGATACAGAGAATATATTCTCAGATCAAGATCAAAATGCTCAGAATCCAGAGGATGATTCTCCAGATCTCAATGTTTCCTTTGATATTTTAAAGAAGTCTCTTATAGAGAAATTCAAATATTAGAATGATACTTTATTATCTAGAAGTTAATAACCTATCTAAATTATGGAATACATACTTTGATTCTATCATATACGAAGGAAAAAGACATAATAGGTGTTTAATATCAGAAAGAAAATTGAAATTATTCAAGAAAAGATTGAGGATTGTAAAAATCTGCTTAGAAGAAAAAATCCAAAATATTAAAATCTAAGATATGAACCAATTCAGATTGAACTTTTTCAACTTCAAAATACATTCAAGAAACTCAGAGCTCAGAGTTCTCTTTTGGCTGCATAATGGAAGCCAAGTGATTTTAAAAAAATGGTGGTAGACAAGATGTAACAATCCAAACAAAAAATGAAGCATAATAAATTAATTAAATATTTAAACATATGATTTAATAATTAAGTGCATATGTCTTAACTGTTTAATTTATTTTGTGCGTTTCAGATACGTGTTTAATGCAAGTTTAAGACGAAAATATTTTCTAGACATGGAACATAGAATTTTATTTAATCATTAGATGCGTAATGGAAAGACGAGAAGATAGAAATGAACTAGGGGTCAATCGGAGACCCGTAACTCAACCAGCGACGAAAAGGGCGAAACACGAAGTTTTGAAAAATCGAAAGATATTTCCGGTGAATAGTAACCCGAGATATTTCGATGAATAGTGACCAAGATCTTTTCGATAAATAGTAACTTTCGAAATCTATAAATAGGGGCTCATTCGATTCATTTTTCATCGTTTTTTTGAACGAGCTGAAAACGATGAAAACCCGTAAGTCTCTCTCTCCTCTCTCTCTCTCTCTTCCCATTTTTCTGCCTCCAGCGCACCACCGTCGGAAAATCTGAAAGTTGTCGGTTTCGGCTGATTTTCACACACGACGTTCGTCTCGATGATACGAATCTAGAATAGGTCTCGGAATTCAATTCCGATTTCTAGTTCGCCGGAAAACGACGAAAAACAGTAGCTCAAACCCTAAACCCTAGTTTCTACCACTTTTCCTCTCTCCACTGTTTTCTCTCTCTTCTCGCCGGAGCTGCTGATCGGAGGTCCACCGGAAGTAAGGGTACTATGCTGAAGGGCCGACGCCGCTGTGGGCGGCGCCGCCGGAGATGGACAGTGGGTATATATATACATGCATGTGTGTGTTTGTGTGTGTTGAGTGTGTGTGTTGTGTTGGGGCTGTTGTACCTGCCACCGCCGTGAGGGAACTTATGGCCGGTGACGGGAGGTCACCGGCGGGGCCAGGGAAGGGTGGCCGGCGACTGGAAGTCGCCGGCTTAGTGTGGTCAGTGTGTGTGTGTGTGTATATGTATAGGAGCGTGTGTGTATATATGTTAGGTGTGTGTGTTGGGATGGCTGAGAATGGTTGCCGGCGACGAGGGGTCGCCGGCTGGGGGGGTTTGGGAGTCGCCGACTGGAGCTGGGAAAGGTTGGGGTTGGTTTTACGCGCGTGGTATCGAAGGATTTTGCGGCGGATTTTCAGGTACTATTCACCGTCGGAATCCGGCGAATGATGGCCGAAGGTGGTAGCCGACGGTGCAAGCTTTCCGATGGACATGGTGGCGGCGGCACAAGACGGCGGCGCCGCGGTTGGTGGCGTCGGGAATGTGGTTGGTCGAGCAGGGTATCGTCGGTCGTTTATTTTCAAACTGATCCATTTACTCTCTATTATTTGATTGACTACTCCCCATGATCCTAAACCGATCTTACTTGGGAGCCGAGAAAACTCAGCAGCCTGCCGAGCCGAGAACCCGCTACCGAGAAAACTCGACAGCCTGTCGAGCCGAAACTTGAGCTGCCGAGAAAACTCAGTAGCTGTCGAGCCCGCCGGATGCCGCGCGCGCACGCCCTCCCGCGCCCATCAGGTGCCGACCCGCACACGACGCCATGTTTTCGATCCGAATCCCGTTTTTTCCATCATTCGTCCGTATCGAGTCGTCGCTGATGAGACATTATTGACCGGGGTTCGTGGACCTAGTTTCTACCACCTTTCCTCTCTCCACTGTTTTCTCTCTCTTCTCGCCGGAGCTGCTGATCGGAGGTCCACCGAAGGTAAGGGTATGATGCTGAAGGGCCGGCGACGCTGTGGGCGGCGCCGCCGGAGATGGACAGTGGGTATATATATACATGCATGTGTGTGTTTGTGTGTGTTGAGTGTGTGTGTTGTGTTGGGGCTGTTGTACCTGCTACCGCCGTGAGGGAACTTATGGCCGGTGACGGGAGGTCACCGGCGGGGCCAGGGGAGGGTGGCCGGCGACTGGAAGTCGCCGGCTTAGTGTGGTCAGTGTGTGTGTGTATATGTATAGGAGCGTGTGTGTATATATGTTAGGTATGTGTGTTGGGATGGCTGAGAATGGTTGCCGGCGACGAGGGGTCGCCGGCTGGGGGTTTGGGAGTCGCCGACCGGAGCTGGGAAAGGTTGGGGTTGGTTTTACACACGTGGTATCGAAGGATTTTGCGGCGGATTTTCAGGTACTATTCACCGTCGGAATCTGGCGAATGATGGCTGAAGGTGGTAGTCGACGGTGCAAGCTTTCCGATGGACATGGTGGCGGCGGCACAAGACGGCGGCGCCGCGGTTGGTGGCATCGGGAAGGTGGTTGGTCGAGCAGGGTAACGTCGGTCGTTTATTTTCAAACCGATCCATTTACTCTCTATTATTTGATTGACTACTCCCCATGATCCTAAACCGATCTTACTTGGGAGCCGAGAAACCTCGGCAGCCTGCCGAGCCGAGAACCCACTACCGAGAAAACTCGACAGCCTGCCGAGCCGAAACCTGAGCTGCCGAGAAAACTCAGTAGCTGTCGAGCCCGCCGGATGCCGCGCGCGCACGCCCTCCCGCGCCCGTCAGGTGCCGACCCACACGCGACGCCATGTTTTCGATCTGAATCCCATTTTTTCCATCATTCGTCCGTATCAAGTCGTCGCTGACGAGACATTATTGACCGGGGTTCGTGGACCCGGTCAAAGTCAACCCTCTGACCAAAATTACCAAAATACCCCTGAACTTAAATTGCTCCGTTCGAGCTCGTTTTAACTACGATTGAGCTCATTATTTTTCCATCGTGACCCAAATTTCATTCTCTATCATCTCAGCCATATAGAGTGAACTTTCAGTCTCGTCTCCTAAATCCCAATCTTAGATCGCTTGATCCGTCGCGTCTTTATCGAATGATTTTCCGCTGGAACCTTTTATAGCTTTATTTATATAATATTAAGGATCTAAGAAACACCGTAATTGTGTAGGCTACTTGTTGAGTTGAGCATTAAGATACTTGACTTTTGATATTTGTTGTGCCATACTTTATACTGTGAAAGGACTTCGGTTCACATTGCATGTTCGGAGGGTCCTATGGACCGTAAAAGAATTGACTACCCCTTTTCTACTACTCTGAAAAGGTCTGGCGATCCTTGAAATGCACTAGCGGTATTGAGACCGTTTTATAAGGTAAGACGGGGAATTCCCACACCTATCCTTCCCTTGCTATTTCTAATATCTGCTATGCATTTTATGTGTTGTGACAACGTGACAGTAAGTTATATTTACGGTATTTTATATCTATTAAGTGTCACAAGAGACAGAGTTAATCCCCACGAGTGTATTCCACGCACTCACCCCTATTTTGTACTCACACTACAGGAGCTGATGAGCATGATGAACCCTAGATAGAGAGAGGCGGTGCTGCTTCTAGACTTATGTTTTTAGGATGTGTCACGCAAATATTTTCAAAACAATCTTTTAATTTATTCACGTTTTGTAATAAATTCTGAGTATACTGTGGATGTGAGATCCTGATGGTTTGTTTCCGATGCTAAATTATATAATTTATCGGTACTGAGATCGACTGTTGATATGTGAATGATCCATATCATCCCTTATCTCTTTCTTCTGTTGTCTCTTACTTATTCTTTCTGTTTATAAGATGTGTCTCTTGTTATTTCTTTCTTCACGCCCGTGTGAAAACTCTGATATTTTGTTGTAAGAAAACGGGGCGTGACAGATGGTATCAGAGCAATGTTCTAATGATTTTGAACTTGCTCGAACTGGTTTTAAAGTGGGAAAAGTTTGATTTAAAAACATGAAAAGGTTTTTGAAAAGACACAGATAGACAACATCCTCTGTCCATAGGTGGCTCTCCCTGAACATAGGACTTGCTTAAGTAAGTGTTTACCTGATGTGCGTTACTTTATTGATATGATATAAACTGTTAAGACTGATGGGATGTTAAGGAATACTGTTTCACAATGAAACAATCTATTAAAACCCTCTTAACGTCACTACAATCACGATGAAAAGATTTTGTGAAAACCTCTTGAGGTCACTATAATCGACACATTGCTCTGAGCCACCGCCGCAAAGCCACTGACTGCAGCAGCGTGAGCTCGTGTGCGAGTATGGTCGTTTGCAGGAGTTGATATCGTGTGACTAAAAGTTGAAACTACCATGGACCCTTGTTTATAACAGGGTGTACTAATGAGTGAGTTTTCCCAGTTCGTGGTTGTAATGCGTAAGGTCGGTTTTGATAACTGAGGGCTATAAAAACTCTTTGAGGATGTCAGTAATGTGAATTATAATGTTTTGCGTATGATACATTTTCTCTGGTTTGATTGTACGAGTTGTGTATACGCTATCATACATAATAAACGGATAATAGAAGATCTATTAAGGTTATTATATGATTTATGGAATAGCATTTATTGGTACCATGATATTGGTTATTAGTTTGTCTATTACTATAAATTATTGAGTTACGCGGGGTAGATTATAAGGGTTAGTTTGCTTATGTCGGCTGTAGAACCATATGCCACGAGGACGACCACGAAAGGATAAGTTGTCAATGGAAAGTCCATTTGAACACGATGTGAACGCCATGAGAAGAGATTTGGTGGTGGTACCCAAACAGAAGGACTTGGCTCGATGTTTAGAGATCACCCAGGTTGCGCCGTCACCATCAACTAGGAATACTGTGAGATTGGTTATTGAACAGTTCCGACGATTTGATCCATCGACTTACAATGGAATAGGAGAACTGATCGAAGCCGAAAAGTGGCTAAAGTCATTGGATCAACTCTTTGGACATTTAGCATGCACAGAAGAGCAGAAGATCTTCTGTGCCATTTTACAACTCACCAAAGGAGCCCGCTATTGGTAGGAGAGACAAGAAAGGACCATGTCGCCAGAATTTAGGAGAGCTATGTCCTGGGGAGTCTTCAAAGAGTTAGTTAAACAGGAATACCTACCTCAGTCATACCGTGACAAAAAAAAGACAGATTTCCTACACATTCGTCAAGAAACTACCTCCATAGAAGAATACATGAGGAGATTCAACCGATTAAGTAGGTACGCGCCCCATCTGGTATACACGAATGCCAAGAAGACCCAACATTTTGAGAGGGGTCTTCGTTGGGAGATCGGCTCCATTCTGGCAGGACATGGAGAAATGTCCTATGCCGCAGTTATAGAGAGAGCCTAAGAGATCTCTTCTCGTCTCTGCTTAAATGGGGAGCCATCCAAGAGAATGGAGGTAGCGACAGGAAAAAGAAAGTAGACCGGTCCTAGTCAGGACTTCAACTAGTACAAATTCCCACGGGCCAGCAATGCCCCGCTCTTCCCTACTCCCAGGTCAGGGAACTCATGTTCCAAGTGTGGGAAGTCGCATGTAGGACCCTGCCTCCATGGAATTCGGAAATGCTACCAGTGTGGAGAAGCGGGACACATAGTGAGTAACTGTTAGAAGTACAGAAACTTGATGGCTGCAACGCTGACGCAAGGAAACCAAAATTGTTATGAGTGTGGGAGACTGGGACACATTGCAGTTAACTATTGGAAAATTAAGAATCTAATAGCTGCAACACGAAGGCCAAAGCCAGGAACAGGCGATGCTTGAGTGTTTTCCCTCGCTCACTCAAAAACTACCGAGGGATAGATTACAGACGATGAATCGTTAGTATTATTTATATAGATAGATATGTAGTAATCCATACCTTGTAGTAGTGTATGCAATCCTTTTGTATGATGTACGAGCTGCCCACCTTTTACCTTTATATATTTCTATATCGGAACGTATTTCGCTATTCAATGGAATCCACGTCTACTTCTCCTTTCATGTTACATATATTATATCTTCAGCTATATTATGTGATGGCACTGGATCTGATAAAGCATGAGAATCATAAGATAGTCGCTAAAACTTTAGAAGATAGTATTCCATCGGGAAGAACGATATGAACGAAACACCTTTGTCTAAGTCTAAAGATTGCACTTGGGAGTAGGATTCTCTTAGCGGATCTTTATGCGTTAGAAATATAGGACTATGATGTGGTTATAGGATGCACTGGCTAGAGTCCAAACACACAGTAGTCTAGTGTTGTGCAAAGGAGATCGTCTTTCAAGCACCAAGGAAGCCGGAGTTTACATTCCACGAAACAAGAGTCAAAGTCGACTCAAGGGTTATATCGGCCATGAAGGCAACCGAGATGCTTAGCAAAGGAAATTGCGAAGCTTGATTGGTCAACATGGAGAAACCCGAGCAAGAATCAACTTATACTGAGAAGATATCGGTGATAAAGGAGTACATGGATGTATTTCCAGAGGATTTACTTGGTCCTCCGCCAGATCGAATGGTGACCTTTGAGGTCGATCTTGTCCTAGGATTAACACCGGTGTCGAAAGCTCCATCACAGATGACACCAAATGAATCGCAAGAACTGAAGATCCAGTTACCAGAACTTTTGGATAAAGGCTCCATTAGACCGAGCGTGTCATCTTGGGAAGCTTCAGTGCTCTTTGTGAAGAAAAATGATGAAAGCTTTTAAGTGTGTGGATCACCGAGAGCTGAACAAGCGGACCCTAGAGAACAAGTATCCACTGCCTCAAATTAAAGATCTTTTTGATCAATTAAGAGGTGTCAGTGCGTTCTCGAAGATTGACTTAAGGCCTGGATATCACCAGGTGAAAGTCAAAGTTGCGTATTAATCTAAGACAACATTCAGGACGAGGTATGGCCACTACAAGTTTGTAGTAATGCCATTTGGACTGAGTAATGCTCTAGTTGTCTTAATGGAATTGATGAATCGCGTCTTTTATCCATAGCACGATACATCATCAGGCGATAGAACACACCATGAATAGCAACTCAGAAGCGTGTTGGAATTCTACGAAATGAGTTATGCATGCAGCAAATTCCTCCTGCTAGATGCGACATCTTTTTCCCCTATCTCTTCAGCTCTCTTTTTCTTTCTCTTTCCTTCTCTTTTTTTTACCTTTATCGTAAACGTACTTGCTTTTTCGACTGAGAGAAAGTGACTCTTCAGCGTCAACTACTCATCACCCTACTCCGCAAGTAAAATGGTGAAAATGAGAAGTACATAGGATGATTATCATGACAAACAGTACTATGAGTTGAAAAGGGAGGAGAATGAGAAGCAGAAGTGTGATTCGGTTAGGAAGGTTCGTGAAAGAATTGAAAAAGCTCAGGACCGATAAAAGTCCAGAACATCGAGCTTAGTCAAATAATCAAGGCTTTCAAGTTCCTTGACGAGAAATGGAAAGAAAGAAGCAACACGGATATATAATAACGACAATTTTTGGCAAAGTATCCAGTTTCACAGCTCTTAGTACACGTTTAGTTCCGAGTCGTTCTTAGTACGCGTTTAATTTTGAGGACGAAATTATTTTAAAGGGTAAGGGATGTAGCACCCCGGACCAAAAATGAAGTATAATAAATTAATTAAATATTTAAACCTATGATTTAATAATTATGTGCGTATGTCTTAACTGTTTAATTTATTTCGTGCGTTTCAGATATGTGTTTAATGCAAGTTTAAGATGGAAATATTTTCTAGACATGGAACATAGAATTTTATTTAATCATTAGATGTGTAATGGAAAGACGAGAAGATAGAAATGAACTAGGGGTTAATTGGAGACCCGTAGCTCAACCGGTGACGAAAAAGGCGAAACATGAAGTTTCGAAAAATCGAAAGATATTTCCGGTGAATAGTAACCCGAGATATTTCAATAAATAGTGACCAAGATCTTTTCGATGAATAGTAACTTTTGAAATATATAAATAGGGGCTAATTCGATTCATTTTTCACCGTTTTTCCGAATGAGCCGAAAGCGACGAAAACCCGTAAGTCTCTCTATCTCCTCTCTCTCTTCCCGTTTTTCTATCTCTGGCGCGCTGCCGCCGGCTGTGGCTGGAAAATTTGAAAGTTGTCGGTTTCGGCCGATTTTCGCCAGTGTTCTAAAAGGCGGTGCCTAGGCGCTAGGCAGCCCCTAGCCGTACCGATTTTTACCTGTTCGATCACTTTAGGCGCTAGGCGGAACAATTCGGCCCTAGGCGGTTTAGGCGGACTAATTCGGCCCTAGGCGGTCCTAGGCGCCCCTAGGGCCAAATACCTTTTTTTTAAAAAAAATTTCCTTTACATTTTTTACTTTTTTTTTTCACTTTTTAGCGAAATGATGATATTATTAATGTATTATAGTCTTCTATCAAATTATTATTAATTAATTAGATATAGATAAAAATTTCACAAATTGAAAAATATAAATAAAAATAATTTTATAAATGAGATATGATGTTTTTACTTGTCCTCCTATATAAAACCAAAACAATATAATATAAGAGTTCCAAAAATATTTTGTAAGGACAAAAAATTAAGAAAAATAGGTAAAATAATAAAAAATCTATTTAATTTAGATATGTCACCTAGGCCCCGCCTAGGCATCCTAGGCGCTAGGCGCCCGACTAGCTCCTAGCGAATTTTAGAACACTAATTTTCGCACACGACGTTCGTCTCGATGAGATGAATCTAGGATAGGTCTCGGAATTCAATTCTGATTTCTCATTCGCCAGAAAACAGCGAAAAACAGTAGCTCAAACCCTAAACCCTAGTTTCTACCACCTTTCATCTCTCCACAGTTTTCTCTCTCTTCTTGCCGAAGCTGCTGACCGAAGGTCCGCCGAAGGTAGGGGTATGATGTTGTAGGGCCGATGTCGTCGTAGATGGCGGCGCCAGAAATGGACAGTGGGTATATATATATACGTGCATGTGTATGTGTTTATGTGTGTTGAGAGTGTGTGTTGTGTTGGGGCTGTTATGGGCGGTGCCACCGTGAGGGAACCTATGGCCGGCGACGGGAGGTCGCCGACGGGGCCATGGGAAGGGTGGTCGGCGACTGGAAGTCGCCGGCCAAGTGTGGTCAGTGTATGTGTGTATATATGTATAGGAGTGTGTGTGTATATATGCTAGGTGTATGTGTTGGGACAGCTGGGAATGGTTGCGGGCGACGAGGGGTCGCCGGCCGGGGGTCTGGAAGTGGTCGCCGGCGACTGGGAGTCGCCGGTCGGAGCTGGGAAAGGTTGGGGTTAGTTTTGCGCGGTATCGAAGGATTTTGCGGCGGATTTTCAGGTACTATTCATCGCCGGAATCCGGCGAAGGATGGCCGAAGGTGGTAGCCGGCAGTGCAAGCTTTCCGGCGGACATGGTGGCGGCGGCACAGGGTGGCGCCGCCGGGAAGGTGGCTGGTCGAGCAGGATGACATCGAGAGCGCCGGGTGCCGGGCTACCGAGAAAACTCGGTAGCCGCCGAGTGATACGCACCCGCTGCCGAGAAAACTCGGCAGCCTGTCGAGCCAAGAACTCACTACCGAGAAAACTTGGCAGCCTGCCGAGCCGATACCCGAGCTGCCGAGAAAAACTCGGCAACTGCCGAGCCCGCCGGGTGCCGCCGCGCTCGCGCGCGCCCGTCGGGTGCCGACGCGCACGCGACACCGTGTTTTCAATCCGAATCCTGTTTTTTCCATCATTCATCCGTATCGAGTCGTCGCTGATGAGACGTCATTGACCGGGGTTCGTGGGCCCAGTCAAAGTCAACCCTTTGACCAAAATTGCCAAAATACCCCTGAACTTAAAATGCTTCGTTCGAGCTCGTTTTAACTCCGATCGAGCTCATTTTTTTTCCATCGTGACCCAAATTTCATTCTCTATCATCTCGGCCATATAGAGTGAACTTTCAGCCTCATCTCCTAAATTCCAATCTTAGATTGCTTGATCCGTCGCGTCTTTATCGAACGATTTTCCGTCAGAACCTTTTATAGCTTTATTTATATAATATTAAGGATCTAAAAAACACCGTAATTGTATAGGCTACTTGTTGAGTGGCGCATTGAGTTACGTGACTTTTGATACTTGCGACTCATGTGGTAACCACTGAACAAGGTGGGGGTAACTTCTAACTCTTTATCTGTTTATTGTTTTCCCTATTACTGCATAAATGAGGAATAATATATGCTATGAATATATTTGTTGTGCCATACTTTATACTGTGAAAGGACTTCGGTTCACATTGCATGTTCGGAGGGTCTTATGGACCATAAAAGAATTGACTCCCCCATTCTACTACTCTAAAAAGGTCTGGCGGTCCTTGAAATGTGCTAGCGGTATTGAGACCATTTTATAGGGTAAGACGGGGAATTCCCGCACCTATCCTTCCCTTGCTATTTCTAATATCTGCTATGCATTTTATGTGCTGTGACAACGTGACAGTAAGTTATATTTACGATATTTTATATCTGTTAAGTGTCACAAGAGACAGAATTAATCCCCATGAGTGTATTCCATGCACTCATCTCCTATTCTGTACTCACACTACAGGAGCTGATGAGC
This sequence comes from Scutellaria minor, assembly GCA_954870855.1. NCBI lineage: Eukaryota > Viridiplantae > Streptophyta > Magnoliopsida > Lamiales > Lamiaceae > Scutellaria > Scutellaria minor. Next base: position 13,090,166 of record OX940729.1, read on the forward strand.
ATGATGAACCTTAGATGGAGAGAGGCGGTGCTGCTTTTGGATTTGTGTTTTTAGGATGTGTCACGCAAATATTTTCAAAACAATCTTTTAATTTATTCACGTTTTGTAATAAATTCTGAGTATACTGTGGATGTGAGATCCTGATGGTTTGTTTCCGCTGCTAAATTATATAATTTATCGGTACTAAGACCGACTGTTGATATGTGAATGATCAATATCATCCCTTACCTCTTTCTTCTGTTGTCTCTTACTCCTTCTTTCTGTTTATAAGATGTGTCTCTTGCTATTTCTTTCTTCACGCCCGTGTGAAAACTCTGATATTTTGTTGTAAGAAAACGGGACATGACACAAGATGAGCATCACGTTTTGACCTTTAAAGCAAAAGAAAGACCTTTTAAATCACATTTGTAATAGATAGTGGATTGTAATAGATAGTGGACAATAAGTCCAATATTTTAAAGTATCTTTACTTGTCACGCCCCAAAATCTTTTGTTAAAATATCAGAGTTTTGCTTTGGGCGTGAAGAAGAAATAGTAAGAGACGACAGAAGAAGGGGATTAGAGACAACAGAAGAAAGAGGTGAGGGACGATGTGAAACTTTCACATATCAACAACGGCCTCGGCCGATAACGATCGGTCTCAATACCGATATTTATACAACATAATAAAGCAGCGGAAAAACCATCAGGATCTCTCGTTCACAGAATACTCAGAATTAGTTACAAAACTTGAATAAACTTAAAATATTATTTTGAAAATGTTTGTGCGACACATCCTAAAAATACAAGTTCAGGAACGGCACCACCTCTCTCCTTCTAGGGTTCATCATGCTCATCAGCTCCTGTAGTGTGAGTACAGATTAAGGGGGTGAGTGCGTGGAATATACTCGTGGGGATAAAGTCTGTATCTTTTAACATTCAACAGGCATGTATAGATTAACGTTATATAACAATTGGCACAAAGTCATAGCAAGTAAAATGCATAGCAAATATTAGAAATGGTAAGAAGGATAGGTGCGGGAACAGCCCGTCTTACCCTATAAAACGATCTCAATACCGTTGGTGCATTTTATGAGGACCACCAAACCTCAATAGAGTAGTAGAAGGGAGGGAGATGATTTTTTACAGTCCCGTAGGACTCTCCAAACATGCAATGTGAACCGAAGTTCTTTCACAGTATATAGTATGGCACAACACGTATATTAACATCATTTAGTATTCCTCATTCATGCTTCATAATAGGGAAAACTGTAAACACATTAAGATTTAGAAGTTACCCCCACCTTGTTCGGTGGTTACCACGTGAGTAGCGAGGTCCGATGATCTGATAACTCAGAGCTCGCGTAGCAAGTATTCCAAGTCAGATAACTCAACATCAATCCAATAAGTAGCCTACACAAGTTACGACGTTTCTTAGATCCTTAATAATGTATAATTAAAGCTATAAATGTTCCCGGTGAAAGTACGATCGTTAACTATGCGGCGGATCGAGAGATCTAAAGATCGGAGTCGAAGAAACGAGATAGGAAGATCAGTCTAAGTGGCTAAGATGATAGGAAATGAAATTTGGGTCACGATGAAAAAAGAATGAGCTCGATCGGAGTTAAAACGAGCTCAAACGGAGCATTTTAGGTTTAGGGATATTTTGGTAATTTTGGTTAAAAGGTTGACTTTGACCGGGCCCACAACCCTCGGTCAACGACGTCTCATCAGCGACGACTCAATACGGATGAACGATGGAAAGAAAATGAGGTTCGGATCAAAACTACGGCATCGGGTGCACGTCGGCACCCGACGGGTGCACTTGAGCGCGCACGGTGCGCACGCGGCTCCGCACCCGACGGTGGCCGAGTTTTCTCGGCAGCGGGCACCCAGCTCCTCCCGACGGTGGTATGCTCGAGCGGGCCACTTCCCGGCTCGCCCGGCGTGGTGGCGCCGCCTCCAGCCACCACCACCTACCTCGCCGGATACCTCGCACCGCCGGCTACCACCTCCGGCCGTCCATCACAGGATTCCGACGGTGAATATTGTCCGAAATCTCGCCGCAAAATCCTTCGAAGCCCTGTTTTTTCAAAAAACTAACACCTATCCAAAAGCTCCGGCCGGTGACTCCAGTCGCCGGCGACCACCCCCAGCTCCTCCGCCGACGACTCCCCATCGCCGGCAACCCGTTCCGGCCAAGCCCAACCACCAACACAACCTATACATACAAGCATTAACTCACACACACACACCCGTTTTCAACACACACTGATTTTCCATCTCCGGCCGGCGGTCACCAGTCGCCGGCCGCCTCCCCCGAGCCTTTGCCGGCGACCTCCCGTCGCCGGTCGTTCCTTCCCACACGGCGGCGCCACCCGGCGCCGCCCCAATCAGCAGCATGCACAACACGCAATTACACATACATATATACACACACATGCACATACTACATACTTCCTCCACTTTTCTGGCCCGGCGCCGCCACCAGCGGCGGCGCCACCTCCCCCACATCACCACCACACCACCACCAGCTTCTCCGGCCACCGCTCCGGCAAGAGGACGAGGAGAGAGAGAGAGAACAGAGGAGAGAGAAAGGGTAACGAGGGTTAGGGTTTGGGCTGTTTTTCGCCGTTTTCCGGCGAATGAGAAATCGGATTTGAAATCCGAGACCTATCCTAGATTCGTCTCGTTGAGACGAACGTCGTGTGCAAAAATCGTCCGATTCCGACAATGTTGAATTTTTCCGGCCACCGGTCGGCGTCGGCGCTACCGCGCCGGCGGTGGCGCCGCCGACCAGAAAATTGGAAACGAAGAGAGAGAGAGAACTTACGAGTTTTCGGCACGTTCGACTCGTTCCGAAAAATGGTGAAGAAAATGAATCGGGGAAGACCCTATTTATAGATTTTGAGAAGTTACTATTCACGCAAAATATCTCAGTCACTATTCATCGGTTGAGTTTTCCCATGTTACTATTCACCGGAAATATCTTCCGGTTTCCCGATCGAAACTTCGGGTTTTGCCCTTTTCATTGTCGTTCGAGCTATAGGTCTCCGATTGACCTCTAGTTCGTTTCTATCTTCCAGTTTTCTCGATACGCATCTAATGGTATATAAATATCCTATGTTCCACGTCTACGAAAAATTATCGATCTCAAACGTGCATTAAACATTTATTTGAAACGCACGTAAATAATTAAACTGTCCAACATACGCACATAATTATTAAGTCATGCGTTAAAATATTTAATTAATAAACTATGTTTTGTTTTGGTCCGGGGCGCTACATTACTCTTTGCTTTTAAAAAGCAATATGTTATAGTTAGTTTTCTTCCCCTATTTATAGGCTCGATTTTTCATTTCAGAGGCACGCTTGAGTAATAACTCGTTTCTCTTTTCTCCGTCCACACTCTCAACCCTCCTTGTAAAAACCCTCTGTGTGTTCAATAAATTTTTTTGTTCTTGGTGTTCATTCTAAACCTAGTAAATATATTTAAATTTTTGTTTAAGTTTTTCTTTTTTATATAAGCCTACATGGTAGGGTAAATCAATATGTGTTAGATCATAGCTACTGGGTTTGAACATGTCTTATTATATGAAAAAAAATGAAGCATAAAAATTAATGAAAGGTTAAGACACTTAGCTTTGAGTTTTACGACCAAGATGATTATAAATTCCTAGTGTTCACCCTTTTGTCGTTTAGCCAGAAAGGCGTTGAGGCGTTTGTGGGTTGAAGAAGAATCTAAAATCATTAAGATTTTATATATCAGTAAAATCCTAAAGAGTCTAAATGTCTTGTAAAATGGTCCTTATATATATGATAGGGACATCTAAAGGTTTTTTTAAGCATACGTTAAAATCATTTTAAAGTATATTTTCCAAATTTTCTCTTCTTCTGGTTCTTCCCACGCTTGTATGTCTAATTCATTTGTTTCTTACATAACATATAATATATGTACTTATTCACCATCTTAAGATTCTCATTTTCTTGTTCATGTTCGTATTTATTATTCATCAATCTATTTCATAAAAAGTATAACATGTTTTATAATTTCTTTTTTTTTTTCAATATCAAAGGTACTTTACGCCAATAAAGTGTAGAAAACACACTCCAGTTGTTTCAGTGTACTTGAATATATGTGCAAAACATTTTAAATAGTCTCTACATTTTCTTAAATATAGATCATTAATATTAAAAAAAGTTAAGTAAATCTAATTCATTACTACTAAAGTGACATTTATATAAAATATCAAATTTATATCATTGATACTTATATAATTACTAAAGTGGCATTTATAAAATAGAGTAAAGGAGTTTAAATTCAAGCATTCTCGTGTCATTATACATATTATATTTTTAATACATCTCTTTTATAACTCTTATAAAAGATGTTATTCATTTTCAATTCTCGATCGCCACATTATATCTCGATTTACTTAGTCATATATTTTTCTAAAATAATAAATATTGTTTATAATTCTCTTCCCCCCTCCTTATAATATTCAAATGATCTTTTTATTATATATAACATTCATTGGATACCTTCACAAATCCAAATTGTTCATCAAATATATTAGTTTAATAAATTAATTTTTTTTCTATTTACATTTTTTTATAATATTATTGTATGACTCATTAGTTTAATATTCATATAAATTGTACAATTTTGCATATCTTCTTTATTTCTTCGTAAGTGCATTTTTCCTCAATTCATCAAATTTGGTTGTTTTAATTTAATATTTAATAGCTATATTTATAACTGGTTTAATCTCAATTTCTCCAAGATCATTTTATTTTTTAATGGATAATATTTTGGGGATTGAATGTGAAAAATTTCCTAAAAAGGATCTTAAAAAATTTTGTCAATAAATTTAGTAACATTTCATCATAATTAAGACGTTTGTGCTCTTATGACATACTTATTTTGAAATACGAATATTAGAGTTTTGTCAATATTCAATTATATACTTTATGAAAATCTAATATGCACAAACTTTTTAAATTCTTCAGAAAATCCCTTTCAAATAGGAACACAATATAGAAATCAAGTTTCAAAAGAAACTATATACTTTTCTATTTAATAAAAGACAAGCTAATTAGAAAGGCAGAACATAGAAAAAAATTAGAATGAGATGTCATTTTTTATAAATTAGTTTTTAGTTTGCTCGATTTACACAACAAAAATCGCGCGGATTACCGACGGAAAATTCCATCGGTAACAATTGGATTTCGTCGCTAAAAATATTACCAACAGAAATTCCATCGGTAAAAAGTGTCGTTATTATCCTCGTCTGTAATGTTTTGCCGACGGCGAAAAAATTCCATCAGTAATTTTCCGACGACACTATCCGTCTGTAACTATTTTACCGACGGAGTGTAACTAAGAAAATGTGGGAAAACCATGAAATTTTTCCGCGATTTTACCGATGGAATTTAAATTATATCTGATTGAATTATTCCGTTGTAATAGTTTTATTCATCGACATAATATTTCCGTCGGTATTCTTTTTTTTATTTACCAACAGAAATATGTCGTCGGTACTCGGTAATGTTATTTAATATAATTTTTTTCTCTGTTTTTTAATAATAATAAATAAAACGGGAGAAATGGAGGAAAAGAAATAAAATGCAATCAAAATTAAAATATTCAACAAATTGAATTACAAATTAAAATAAAATTGTTTGAAGCAGAAATTGTTTAAAAATGTTTATAAATCAGCGGGGTCCTCCTCATCATCATCATCATCCCGACCTCGAGGATCCACCTTGTTCGGGGGGCATTGGCGGTAAGAGGCATCAGATGAGCTCCAGTAAGCTGCTATAGGAGGGTCTGCTGGGACTGTATAATCTCCCTCACCTCCGCCTGCTCACGTAGGTACCATGTGCAAGTAATGATCATAAAATTATAGAAAATTAAAAGAGTTTATTATTATTACCGCCCATTATGTTTGTCGTGTGGCAATTTTGCCCTTTTTGAATTCGGGCTTGCAATTTAGGACTTTATTTTTCAAAATTTAGCAATTACTACCCAATTTCGGCCTGAATTGCTTAATTGGGTTGAAATCGCACGTTTTTTGCATGTGACCCCTCAATTCGGACTGAAATTGCTGACATGGCCATCATTTTTTGACGTGGAATTTCCTTCTTTTTTTTACTCACAAGTGTATTAGGAACTGGGACCCGCAATGACACATCACTCAAATAAAAAAAACAGTAAAATCATAAGACACATCACTCAAATTACTAAAAACCTAAATCCCTAATATTAAACACATTTCTAAAAACCTAAATCCCTAAATCGCAAGCCCGTCACCCTAAATCCCCAATTTCTTCGAACCCTAAATCCCTAAATCACTCCAGGCAGAACGCGATGGTGAGAAAATGAGATCGCAAACTGAAGGGCTACCCACCACCTCGATATGGTAAGTTGTCCTTGGCTTGGTTTTCCCCTTTTTTGTTTGTCGATAGTGAAAGGGCAGTATTGTTTAATGAGTAGTATCTTGAATTTTGTGCAAAATATTGGAATGTTCGTGACTTTTTTTTACTTTTTATTGTTAATTAGGAACTTTTATATATGAATGTGGGTCTTTTTTTGCAGAAATGTGGGGTAGGGTTGGGGGTGTTATTTATGCAGAATGTGGGTGTTTTTCTAATTTTTTTTTATGTTTTTATCGGATGTTGAACTTTAAATACGAATGTGAGACTTGTTTTTTGCAGAAATGTGGGGTAGGGGTGGGGGTGTTATGGTTTAGCATTGTGGTCCATTGTATTTCTAATTTTTTTATATTTTTATCAGTTGTTGAACTTTAAATACGAATGTGAGACTTATTTTTTGCAGAAATGTGGGGTAGGGGTGGGGGTGTTATGGTTTAGCATTGTGGTCCACTATTGGTTTATTTAATAGAGGTGATTTATTTAATTGGTTGTGGTATTAGACTTGTGTTTGCAGAAATGTTTATTTATTATGTGTGGGTGACAAGTCGTGGTTTAAATATGCTAAATACACATTTTTTTCTATTGACAAAGCCAAACACCAAACAAATTACAGTAGTGATTCATTATGGAGGTAAATTTAATTTTTCTCCTATAGCTACATATACGGGTGGGGCTTCTAGTATATATGACTATGTAATTGCTGACAAAGTGACTATAGAAGATTTGCATAAGTGGACATAATTATATCTGGGGTAATGGAATAGGAGGTTCTACTTTATGCGGGATAATGAGTTCATTCTTTTAAGTAGAGATGAAATGTTAATTGAATGGTTAGAGATGAATTTGAATGTTAGCGAGGTTCATGTTTATGCTGAAAAATTGGATTTGATTGATAATGTTGAGGTAAATAAGGTGAACTTAGATGAGATTGTTGGGTTAATGGATAATATATCTGAAGATAAAAGTAGTGATGATGGTATTAGTGTGGATGAGCAGCATCTTAATTTTGAAAACATAATTGATGAACAGGTGGGTGGTGTAGGGGGGCAGAGGCTGTAGAGGGGGCAGATGCTGATGTGGGGGAGGTTGGGGCTAAAGAAGGTGTGGGGGGGCAGGGTTAGACTGGTCTGATGAGGATGTTATTGGGGAAGATCTTAATTTTGATGAGTATAAAGACTCTGATGGTGATGATAGACCACATAATTTCCCTGTTTTCAATCCTCAATGTGTGTATGATGATCCTGTGCTAAGTGTAGGGTTAACTTTTGGTAATAGAGATGACTTTAAAAGGGCTGTCAATTCACATGCTATTAAAACACATAGAAGTGTTATATATACCAAGAGTGATCCCAGCAGATGTTATGCAAGATGTGCTGTGACTGAATGCAAGTGGAGTGTAGAGCCCCGAACAAAAAACGAAGCATAATAAATTAATTAAATATTTAAACCTATGATTTAATAATTATGTGCGTATGTTTTAACTGTTTAATTTATTTTTTGCATTTCAGATACGACTTAATGCAAGTTTAAGACGGAAATATTTCTTGGACATGGTATGTAACACCCCATTTCAAGTAAACACCCTGCATTGCATATTTTATAAAATTTCTTTTATCGTTCAAGTATAAATGATTTAAGTGCAAGTTCTTATACTACTTAAAGTTATGATTTACAAATTATATTATGATCGATGATTTTAAAATTTTTATGATCTAATATCTCTTTTGAGATTTAGGGATTTTTGCAGGATAACTTATGGGGGAAACCAAGCTCGATCTCCACTCACTCAACACATACGAATGGAAATAAAAAAAAGATAAGATGCTAATTAGATTTAATTGAATAAAATGATTTTAGGTTTTTATGCTAATTTTATTCGTTACCACTTTTGAATACTTTCTTTTTATGAAATTAGACGTTTTACTTGAACGAGCATGCATTAGAGTGAATATTAAAATAATCACAATACTTATTAATCTAAGTACGTAAATTTTTAATACTTAATTTTATGCTAAGTAATTTTCACATTTATGTGAATTACACATTATACTATTATTGTTAGTCCCTTTAATAAGGTATACATATACTTATATATATGTGTAATATAAAACACCAAAGTATCAAGATAACAAAGTAATTTAAATTATTATTATTTTTAATCACAAGCTTACTTGCTAAGTTATGGCTAAGTAATCTATACCTAGCCTAGCCACCTCATCATCTACTTCAACTTGCAACATGCAACACATCCTTTACTTGAGGATATATCTCTCTCTCTTCCAAGCCATATGAAGAGAACCAAAGCCATAAGTAGTTGAACATAAGAAGCAAAGAAAGGGAAGAAAACACACACATACTCTCAAACCCTCACGGTCTTGTGCTCACATCTCTCTCTTGGTAAGTCTTGGCTAAACTCTCATAATACTTTCATTAAATCTCATGATTTATGATTAAGATCTTAGGTTAGAAAGTTCAAAGATGTTCTTTGGCAATTGGTTGAGAATTTTATGTTGCTTGAAAGGAGAAATAAGTTGTTTCCAGAATATACTTAAGGATGTGCTCTGTTTTGCTTCTGTTTTGGAGCTGATCGAAAGACTTAGAGATTGAATTAGACTAAATCCTTTTAAAATATTGTAACATACTAGGTGAAGAACATTTCTGTTAAATTTCAGAAGATTTGAAGTTAAACTCGATTTTCTATGATTTTTCTAAGATAAGCTGTTCAGAGACATTTTTTACCCTATTTTTAGATCTGAATCATATAATTTTCTTGAACAGTATACTTCGAATTTATGCATAATCTTCTACTATGTTTTAGAACCAGTTGTTAGGTACATGTAGGAATTTAGTATGTATTTGTTTGAGTTTTGTACGATTTATGCCGAATTTTACAACATAGCCTGTTTTCTGTGTAAACCATGTCCATTTTTTAGTCTTGTTCTAAAATTCATAATTATTTATTGAAATCATATTTATAAACCATATTTCACTATGTTGTATTACACGTTCTTATGAGTATGCAGAAATTTACCACTTAATTTTTAAAACCTTGTGCGATTTATGATGATTTTTATAAGAAAGTCTGTTTTCAGCATGTGCTATGTCCTGTTTTCAGCCAAATTAGAAAATTCATAACTAATTATGTGAATCTTATTTTCGATTGATATTTTTATATGTCATACTTCTGTAAGGTATCTATAGTCTGTAGAAATTTGAAAGGATTTCATGGATTCTAAAGAGATTGATTAATTATTCGAAAACAGACTGTTTTGGAGCTAGAATTGAAGTGAGAAACTAGTTAAATGTGTGATTTTTAATTCTTTGTACAAACAGTTAAAATTCATGAAATTTCAGCATGTTATATTAAAAGAAGGTATGTGATTTTAGGAATTATATATGATTTATAAAATTATTACATCCTTATATGTCATTTTAGGTCCAAAACTACTAGTTAAATGCTTAACAACTAAGTTATAAGTATGATTATGCTTTAGGTTAAAGTAACCTAATATAAAATACAAAAGATTATGTTATATGACATAAGAGGCTAATCAGTTAAGTGTGTCGAGCGCAGTCGAGACGATCGGTGAATCCAGAAGCAATCCTTGCACTATCAACGTACAAGTGGGTAACTTCTACTCTCTATTATGTGTTGATAATTGAATTGATAAGTTATGTATGAAAATCTACGACTGAAGTCCGTAGTTATAACCAGTATGTAACTTCCATACTGGGCGACGACCATAAGGGCAAAAATGTCTGGTCTATGAAGCAAGGTTTAGTGGGCGAGCGACTCCCACATTCCTTTATGTTGACTATAAAGGGTGAGACTGTCTGGTCTATGTTCTCAGGGTGGCTAAGAACCACAAAATGTTTTCAGGGCGGCTAAGAACCACATGTAGTACTCGCTTAATAATTTAATTGCTTCAATGTATTAGACAGTAAAGTTATCCCACTGGGATCCCTCTCTGGAGGTGTCTCATGATGCTACTTTTTATAATTTTCAGGCTCGACAGATGATGACGTGGACGTGTAGCAGGCTGGGCTGACTTCTCACAATATCTATAAAATTGTACTAATATAACGTTTCCTTTTGAGAACAATATGCTGTAAATATGTGTAGTATGATAAACTATGGGCCTAGACTCGTATCCTATTATATATATTTATATATATGTTTTGTTGTGTAATTCATGTAAGTCTTTGGTTCGAACATTTTTCCTAAAAATGTGGGTGAGAACCGACTAATCTTGGTTTATAAACAGATATACATGTATATATGTTATGTTTTAAAAAAATAAATTAATAACTCTCGTGTCTTCACTTTTAAGTCTTCTGCTGTATATTAGAAAGTAATTATGATTTCTTTAATTCTTAAATAAATAAAGGGTGACAACCCATTTCCAATTAAAAGAGGAATGGGGCATTACATGGTATATAGAATATTTTTATACTATTAGATGCGTATGGGAGAAACGAGAAGATAGAAACGAACTAGGGGTTAATCGGAGACTCGTAGCTAAAACGGCGACGAAAATGGCGAAACACGAAGTTTTGGAAAACCGGAAGATATTTACGGCGAATGGAAATGAAGATATTTCCGGTGAATAGTAATGGAGACTTTTCAATCGATGAATAGTGTTTGGATATTTTGGATGAATAGTGATTTTCGGATTTCTATAAATAAGGGTGGTTTCGATTCGAAAATCACCGTTTTTCCGAACGAGCCGAAAGCGACGAAAATACGTAAGTCTCTCTTTTTTCTCTCTCTATTCCCGTCTTTCATTCTCCGGTGCGCCACCACCGGTACTGCCGCTGGCGAGGCGGCGCCGCCGGCGTCGGTGGCCAGAAAATTCCAATATTGTCGGTTTCGGCCGATTTTCACACACGACATTCGTCTCGACAAGACGAATCTGGAATAGGTCTCGGAATTCAATTCCGATTTCTCGTTCGCCGAAAAATGGTGAAAAACAACCCAAACCCTATTTCCACCACCTTCTCTCTCTCTTTGGATTTCTTTCTCTCTCTACCTCCTCTTGCTGGAGCAGTGGCCGGCGAAGCTACCTGGGTGTGAGGGGGAGCTGACGGGGTGGTGACGCCGCCGGGTCGGAACAGTGGCTATATATATGCATCAGGCAAGTGTGTGTGTGTTTGAGGGTATGAAGTGTGTGTTGCTGTGTTGTGGCTGTTAGGGCGGCGCTGGGTGGCACCGCCATATGGGAACTGGAGGCCGGCGCCTGTGATGCGTCGGTGAGGGTGGTAGAGTAGTGGCCGGCCACTTCCAGTCGCCGGCCAAGTTTGGACAATGTGTGTGTGTGTATGAGTGTGAGTGTGTGTGTGTGTGTGATGTTTGGAGCATGTAAGCACGGCGGCAGGTGGTGGCCGGCGACTGGTAGTCTCCGGCCAGTGGTTCCGGTGGCTGGGGGTGGTGGCCGCCGGCCAAGGTAGTAGAGATGTGTGTGTGAGTTATACATGTGTGTGTATATATGTGTGGGTGTGTATGTGAGTTACTAGGGGTTTGGGTTGGGTTAGGATGGTTGCCGACGATGGGAGGTTGTCGGCCGGGGGTTCGGGAAGGGTCGGCGGTGAATGGAGTCGCTGGCTGGAGCTGGGAAAGGGTGGGGTTTGGTTTGGCATGTGTGGTGTCGAAGGGTTTTGCGGCGAACTTTCGGGCTGGTGGTAGCTGGAGATGCAAGGTTTCCGGCGGACATGGTGGCGACGGCGATGGGCGGTGCCACCGCGGTGGGTGGCGCCGGGAAGAGAGGCTGGCGAGCAGGCCTGATGCCGGGAGCGCCGGGTGATGAGCTGTCAAGAAAACTCGACAGCTGCCGAGCCGTGGACACCCGTTGCCGAGAAAACTCGGCAGCTGCTGAGAGAGGATACCACGCTGCCGAGAAAACTCGGCAACCATCCAGCCATCTGCCGAGCGAAGCTTCCCGCTGCTGAGAAAACTCGGCAGCCGCCGAGCCACGTACCCGACGCTGCCGAGAAAACTTAGCAACTGTCGAGAAGTGCCGAGGCCGCCGGGTTTTCCCACCCGGCGCTGGGTGCGTGCGTGCCCCGTCGCACGCGACGCCGTGTTTTCGATCAGAACCTCATTTTTTCCACCGTATGCCAATATCGAGTCGTCGCTGATGAGATGTCATTGACCGAGGGTCATGAGCCCGGTCAAAGTCAACCCTTTGACCAAAATTACCAAAATACCCCTGAACTTAAAATACTCCGTTTGAGCTCATTTTAACTCCGATTGAGCTCATTCTTTTTCCGTTGTGACCCAAATTTCATTCTCTATCATCTTAGCCATATGTATTGATTATCTATTCTCGTTTCTTCAACTCCAATCTTTAGAGCTCTCGATCCGTCGCGTATTTAACGATCGTTTTCCATCGGAACCTTTTACAACTTTAATTATACGCTATTAAGGATCTAAGAAACACTATAACTGTGTAGGCTACTTGTTGAGCTGAGCATTGAGTTATCAGAATTTCGGTACTTGCGACTCACGTGGTAACCACCGAACAAGGTGGGGGTAATTTCTAACTCTTTAATTGTTTACAGTTTTCCCTATATTGAAGTATGAATGAGAAATACTAAATATTGTGATCATGTTATACTGTGGCAGCGTGGCTAAGTGTTACATTTCTGGTATTTTATATCTGTGGACTATTATAAGAGTCGGATTGCATCCCCACGAGTGTATTCCACGCACTCACCCCCTTATTCTGTACTCATACTACAGGAGATGATGAGCATCCTGAACCCTAGATGGAGAGAGGTGGTGCTATCTCTGGATTTATATATTTAGGTTAATGTTCCATAAACAATTTCAAACAATATTTTTATTTATTCACGTTTTATAATGATAATTCAGTATATATTTTTGGATGTGAGATCCTGATGATGATTTTCGCTGCTAAGATATGTTGTAATATCAATATTGAGACCGAATGTTGATATGTGAATGATTCACATTGTCCCTTTTCTCAATCTTCTGTCGTCTCTTACTCCTTTCTACTTGTGATATGTGTCCCTTGCTATTTCTTTCTTCACGCCCGTGTGAGAACTCTGATATTTTAAGTGTAAGAAAACGGGGCGTGACATGGAGGGTGAATTTGATTAAGGTTTTTAATGAGCAGACTTATAGGATCAGATTGTTTAATGATGAACACACCTGTCCATCCACTAGAAATGTAAGAAATGTGAAGTTTAAATGGTTGAGTGAGAAGTACATGAACAAGTTTATTAGTGATCCTAAGAGAAGAATGCAGGGGTTTAGACAGGACATAATTGAAGATATTGGATGTAGTGTCTCTAGAGATATGGCTTATAGAGCTAGGAGAAGGGCCTTGAAATCGTTGAAAGGTAATCCAGATGCTAAATATGAAATAGTGTGGGACTATGCAGAGGAATTGAGAAGAAGTAACCGGTTCCACTGTTATTATAGGGACTGAGAAGACAGATGATGGGTTAAATGAGAGGTTTGATAGGATGTATGTTTATCTCTGTGCTTGCAAGGAGGGGTTCATGGCAGGGTGTAGGCCTATCATAGGGGTGGATGGGTGCTTCTTGAAAGGTCCATGCAAGGGAATGCTACTAACAGCTGTGGGGGTTGATGGCAACAACAACATATATCCCATAGCTTATGTTGTTGTTTGCAAGGAGAATACAGAGATTTGGGAGTGGTTCTTAAGGGTGTTGAAGGTTGATTTGAGCATATATAAGGATTATGAGATGCCATTCATCAGTGACAAGCAGAAAGGGTTAATTCAAGATTTAGTGAGGTATTTCCAGGTTCATCCCATAGGTTTTGTGTTAGGCATTTGCATGCAAACTTCAAAACAGCTGGCTTTAGGGGATTATAATTGAAAAATGCATTGTGGAGGACTGTTTGTGCAAGTACAGTGGGGGACTTCAAGCTGTCAATGTTGGCCTTAAAGACTCAAAATGAAAATGCTTGGAAATGGTTGAGTGACAAGTCACCTGAAGGTTGGAGTAAGTCCGACTTCTCTGAGCATCCCAAATCTAATATGTTGCTAAACAACAACTGTGAGGTGTTTAATGCTTGCATTGTGGAGGCAAGGAAGCTGCCCATTATCAGCATGTTGGAGTGGATCAGATCATGGCTGATGAAAAGACTCAATGATCATAGAGAATTGGCAGATAAGAAATGGAATGGATATTTGTGTCCAAGGATCTCCAAAATCCTTCAAAAGACAAGTGAAAGGGTCAGTGATTGCATACCAATCAAAGGATAAAGGTTGCACTATCAGATTGCTTGCATTGATGGGAGTCAATACACTGTAGACTTGTATAAGAAAGAGTGTTCTTGTCGGCTATGGGGACTAAGTGGGATTCCATGCAAGCATGCATTATGTGTCATATTCAGTGAAAAACTTGAACCACAAGACTTTGTGGACTTGTATTACACAGTGGATGTCTATAAGATGGTTTATGAATCATCCATTAAGGGGATAAATGAGATGGTTTTATGGGAAGAAACTGATTTTCAAAGACCTTTCCCACCAATAGTGTCAAGAGGTGTAGGAAGACCTCCAACTGTAGCGCCCCGGATCAAAACGAGCATAATTGATTAATTAAATATTTAAATCTATGATTTAATAATTATGTGCGTATGAGTTATCTGTTTAATTTATTTCGTGTGTTTCAGATACGTGAGTACTGCACGATTAGATCGATAATTTTTCTAGACGTGGGATGTAGGATATTTTTATATCACTAGAAGCGTTTCAGAAAAACGAGAACATAGAAATGAACTAAAGAGCAATCGGAGATCTGTAACTCGAACAACGATAAAAAGAGTAAACATCGAGGTTTCGAAAATATCAGAAGATATTTACCAAGATATTTACGGTGAATAGTAACTTCTGAAATCTATAAATAGGAGCTCACCTCAGTTCATTTTTACCCCTTTCTTCGAACGAGCCAAAAAGCGACGTTTACACGTAAGTCTCTCTTCTCTCTCTTGTTTCTTTTTCGGCCTCCGGAGCTGCCGCCGGCGTGGTGGTGCCGCCACCGGAGTTCGCCGGAATATTTTTGAAGTTGTCACTTTTGGCCGATTTTCACACACAACGTAGGTTTTAACGAGTCGAGTCTAGAACAAGTCTCGGTTTTCTTTTCCGACTTGTCGTTCGCCGGAAACGGTGAAAAACCACATCAAAACACTAATCCTAGCCAACTTTTTCTCTCTCCTCGGTTTTCTCTCTTTTCCTCCGTTCTTTTAACCGGGGATGTTGTCGGAGGTTCGCATGGAGATGAGGGTGAGTTGTTGGGGAGACAACGCCGCCATGCGTGGTGGTGTCGGAGTTATGGCGGGTTGTTTATGTTTATATGCATGTGTGTGTGTTGGTGTGTGATCTCTGTTGGGGGCGGCACAGGTGGTGCCGCCATGAGGAAAGTGATAACCGGCGCTGGTGATGCGCCGGTGTATGTGACGATGGGTCTTCGGCGACCGAAGGTCGCCGGCCAAATGTTTTTGAGATAGTTGTGTTTGTATATATATATGGTTGTGCGTGTGAGATGAGGTTGGGGGAGTTTGGTTTAGTATCAGAGATGTACTAGTTGGGACGAGGAGTATGGAACGAAGTGGCCGGAAATGCCGGGCAGAAACGAGGCGGCTGGGCGCAGGCTGCTGGCGTGCGGTCGTGTCGTGGGGCACGGTCGTGCCCCGGCTGGCAAAAACCGCTGGAGGCTGGCGCACGGTCGTGCTAGGGGAGCACGGTCATGCGCGGCCAGACAGAACTTGCTGGGTGTTGGCGCACGGTCGTGCGCGGCCAGGGCACGCCGGGAGTAGGCACTGGGTGCGAGACGCGTGTCGGGTAACACCGTGTTTCCAATCCTTTTCCGTTCCTTTTCCTTTATATCCCTTACCATCGAGTCTTAGCCGACGGGAAGTTATCGACCGAGGGTCGAGGGCCCGGTCGAGGTCAACCCTTGATATCAATATACCTTCAACCTTGATATACGTTGTTGAGCTCGTATCAACACCGAACGAGCTCGTGTCTTATCCATTCTTTAGGTCCTTCGACTCGTCGCGTATACGTTTATCGCTTTAATTATAATTAATAAGAATCTAAGGGGCACCGTAACATGTGTAGGCTATATTTTGGATTGAGTATTTGTTGGATCAAGCTTGCGTGCTTGTTTGATCGAGCTTGCATTATCGAACTTGTGTTTAATATCGACTCACGTGGTAACCACTATACGAGGTGGGGGTAACTTCTAACTCTTAATGTGTTTACAGTTTTCCCTATTATAAAGCATGACTGAGGAATACTAAATGCTGTGAATATACGTGTTGTGCCATATTATATACTGTGAAAGAACTTCGGTTCACATTACATGTTCGGAGAGTCCTACGGGACTGTAAAAAATCGTCTCCCTCCCTTCTACTACTCTATTGAGGTTTGGTGGTCCTCATGAAGCGCACCAGCGGTATTGAGACCATTTTCATAGGGTAAGACGGGCTGTTCCCGCACCCATTCTTCTTATCATTTCTAATATCTGCTATGCATTTTACTTGCTATGTCATTGTGCCGATTGTTATAAGATGCAGACTTTATCCCCACGAGTGTATTCAACGCACTCACCCCCTTAATCTGTACTCACACTACAGGAGCTGTTGAGCATGATGAACCCTAGTTGGAGAGAGGTGGTGCTGTTTCCTGAACTTGTGTTTATTTAGGATGTGTCGCACAAACATTTTCAAAACAATATGTTATAAGTTTATTCCCGTTTTGTAATTATATTTTGAGTTTTCTGTGAACGAGAGATCCTGATGTTATTTCCGCTGCGTATGATGTTTTTATCGGTAGTGAGACCGAATGTTATCGGCCGAGGCCGTTGTTGATATGTGAAAGATTCACATCGTCCCTCATCTCTTTTTTCTATCGTCTCTAATCCCCTTCTTCTGTCGTCTCTTACTATTTCTTCTTCACGCCCAACGGTAAAACTCTGATAAAATGTGAAAAGATTTTGGGGCGTGACACCAACAAAAAGAAAGAAAATGCCTGGTGAAGGGAGTTCACAGTGGAAGTCTAAAAAGTGAGACAAATTAAGAAAGCAACACACCTCTAGCACATGTGGCAGATGCAATGTGGAAGGGCTCAATGTGAGGAGATGTCCCCATCCTCCAGGATATCAAGGTTTTGGTGCCAGACATAAAAAAAAACTAAGGTAAATTGTGTTATTATTTTTTGGTCAGATTTCTGTCATTAATAAATCCTTACAATTTCATGTCATTTAATCTGGTATTTGGTGCAGACTAGGACTGAGGATGATAGAGAAATTCCAGGTTCATCTCATGGCATTTCAGAGGATGTAAGTGCATATTTTCTATATTTATCATCAAATTTGTTGAGTGCACTGAAAATAACAATAATTATGATATGTTTCTTGAAAAGTGTGTTTTGGATATTGAGATATTGCTTGATATTGTTTGATCAAGGCTGGAATGAATTGAGATATTGCTTGAGTGATCAGTGTATTGAATTGTTATTGCTTGAGTGATCAATGAGATGGCTTATAGGTTGTTTTGTTTTGCTTTGCTTAGGTTTTGATCAGTTTGTTTGATTTGCTTGAGTGATCAACCTGCTGATTTGCTTGAGTGATTAGTGAAACTTATATTGCTTGATTTACTTTGTTTATAGGAAGCAATGACCAACCTTCCACTGAGTGATCATGCTGCTGATGTTGCTTTTGATGGAGTAGATCCCACAATAAGGCTTCTTTTATCTGAACAAATTTAAAGCAAAACACATATATATCAACTTGTCTGACTTTTCTATATTTTATATAGGATGAAGAGGAAAACCTGATGCAAGACATCATAACTCAAGAATGACAATTTTCAAGCACATCTACTGCCCCAACACCTCCAATTCCAGGGCCTACAATGTATGACCAGCTACAACAAGGTCAACTAGCTTCAAGGCCGAGGGGCCCTACAAGTGAAGGCAAAAAATTTGTTCTTCTTTCTCAGCTACAAAAACCACCAAAGAAGGGATAAAATTGTTCTGTTCTAATGTATTTTGAAGTAGTCAATGTTCAGCTTCTCTCTTGAATATTTTGTTAAACAAGACACCAATATTTATTTTGCAAACAAACACTATGACTTATTTTGTAACCACACACAATGTTGGAGGTATTTATCATCTATCCAAGTCAATTTGTTGTGTTAAGCAGACTTATTATGCATTTATGGATTCACAGGTTCATTTATGCATTTATCCAACACCATTTATGCATTTTGTTGTCTTCAAACCAAAGCTAGTTTACATTCACCAGAGGAGATGTATACCCAATAATATAAGCAAGATATAAGCAAGATAATCCAAAATATAAGCAAGGGTGAATCAGTGTACTGCAAAAGAAAAATATTCACATTTCACCAAATTGAACATTACAAAATATGGTCTACATAATTAGGCCATTACAATTCAGATAACTAAACATTACAATTCACCAAACTTGAATATTACAATTCACCAAAATCCATTCACCATATCAACCATCCTAATCCACCACAAGCCTAAACCATCTTAAACCAAAACCAACAACAAAAGCTGCAAATTACAGGAATAAAAACCACCAATTTCACGAGCATCCTATTGTTATACTTCACTTTCTCAATCTCTTGAACCATGGTGTTAATGGTGTTATTCAATCTTCCATTCTCTGCATCCATTGCATTAATTCTTCTCAAGAGACCAGGAATCAAAGCTACTGATCTACGACACATAGGAGGGTCCTCCCAAGTGAAAAAACGATAGCCACATCTCTGTAATATTCAAACAAGGAATTAATAAGAAGGCTCTGTTTTCATGCCTATTTCTAAACTGTTTTCATGCCTATATCAAACCATCAACTTCAAACTGTTTTCATGCCTATTTCTAACCAAAACTAACATCAGTTCCTTCAAAATCGAAAATGGAATGCTAAATGTCTGCTTATATTATAATGGAGACAAGAATTGAATCTTCTTCCTGGGTTGTCATTGTTCCAAGACGTGCGAACTACAACTCTTTTTCCACAATTGCAATCCACCGCACCTGTTATGAATGACATTGAAGATTGACGAGCTCTTCCCAAAGGAATTTTTGCAACGAGCAGCGTGGGGTGTTCTTCAATTTTGGGGATTTAGGGTGACGGGCTTGCAATTTAGGGATTTAGGTTTTTAGTAATTTGAGTGATGTGTCTTATGATTTTACTATTTTTTTAAAATTTGAGTGATGTGTTGTTGCGGGTCCCAGTTCCTAATACACTTGTGAGTAAAAAAAAGAAGAAAATTCCACGTCAAAAAATGATGGGCCATGTCAACAATTTCAGCCCGAATTGAGGAGTCACATGCAAAAAACGTGCGATTTCAGCCCAATTAAGCAATTCGGGCCGAAATTGGGCAGTAATTGCTAAATTTTGAAAAATAAAGTCCTAAATTGCAAGCTCGAATTCAAAAAGGGCAAAATTGCCACACGACAAATATAATGGGCGGTAATAATAATAAACTTAAATTAAAATATAAACTTGCCAAGAACTCTTCCCAATACAGCACCTTGGTGATACCAACTTCCAACTGAAGCCCTTTGCATCGAGATAGCTCTTGAAGACATCCTTCAGAAGGGATGAGCACTGATGTGACGATATTATACTGTTAATTGAATTTAATAAACCATAAAAAATTATTAAATAATAACAAAAAATTATAAATTAAAGTGTACTCACGCTTCAAACTTGATCCACAAGACTGTCTGGTGAGAGGGACCAACAAACGTCTGTGATGCATCATGCTATGATGATGAGGTTCAAATGCATGGACCCGTATGCTGGTGGGTGGACGTGGCTCTTAACTCAAATGTGGAGCGGACTCCACCAGTTGAACCACCAAAAGAGCTAATCAGTGGTAGAGTACGCTCCGGAGTAGTGTGGTTCGAGTCTACATCCTGTAAGTGTGACCGCAGTCTCGACCATCCCGAGAAACGGCTCATCCACCGAAACCTCACCTCTACCAGCCATCTAAGTATGAAAGAGTAGACAAATCTAAATTTCCTATTTGCAAACTAACTAAACTTAATTTACACAAATCTAAATTGAAATAATTAATTATTACTAAATTCTAATGAAATTTCGACAATATTTCGGCACATAAGTTATTGAATCTACCAAGTTATTGATTCTCTGTCTCTACAAGAAAACAACATGCAATGCCCAATAATTTGACAAATCCCAACAATAATCCCAACAAATTCACCATTAACTATTTAGTAAAATTAAAAAAATTCACAAATTTTAAGAAATGAAACTTATAAACTAAATAGGAAACAAACTAAATTAATTTACGTAATTTAACTAAACTAAAAACTAACTTGAATTTACAAAACTATCATTATTAATTCACCTAATTTAACTAAACCAAAAACTAACTTTTATTTGAAAAAAATTATAACTAACCTAACATTGTAGTAAATTATTAATTATGAATGAGTATATAATTAAAAAACACTAAATTCTAACGAAAATTTGGCAGAATTTCGACGCATTCACAAATTTACCAAATTATCGACTCTCCATCTCTGCAATAAAAACAACATACAATTCCCAACTAATTTCAAGAACTAAACTAAAATTATAGCAAATTAAATCATGCATACTAAACTTAAATAACAAATTCTAAACTAACTAAACTAACATTATAACCTAAGTTTAACTAAAAACTAAATAAATTAACATTTGAACATACAAAATTAAACTAACTAATTTACGAATTAAACTAATTAATAACATAATTAAACAAATGAAACAAAATTAAGATTGGATAAAAACACTAACCTTTAATATCCGGTAATGAGGTGGGGGATGGGGGTGGGGCGGGGGGACAGGGGAGGGCAGTAGAGGGTTGGTGGCGGTGACGGACAGGCAGTGGCAGCGATGGGCCTTGGTGGTGGTGGAGGGGATGGAGGAGGAGAAAGAGAGAGAGAGAGTATGCAGGTGGCGACGGAGGGGCGGTGGCGGCAGTGGGTTGTGGCGGCGACGGACGACAGGTGGTGGTGGGAGAGAGAGAGATAAGTGAGGAGGAGAAGGAGGCTACGACCTAATTTAATCAAAAAAATTCGACGAATTTACCGACAGATTATCCATCGGTAATTCTGATGAAAACGACGGTGTTTTGTATCCATCAGGATCAAAACGACGTCGTTTTAACTTACTCAAAGTTTTTGGAAAAAATAACGTCATTCTGTTTCAAACTTACCAACGGAGTGTATGTCGTTGGTAAATATTTGATTATTTTTAAATCAATATTTAATTAAATAACTAGCGACGGAAATTCCATCGGCAATTACTCTAAATGGTGTCATTTAACATTTCTGACGACAAAATTCCATCGGTAAAAGTCTTGTCCCACTATCGACATATTTTTTTGTGACTTTTTCCCGTTGTTTGCCATCTACAATAAAAAAATATTATTATTAGACTTCAATTAGACAATTAAATAATAATACATATAACAACAATATAAATCCTATAGAAACTTTTTGAAAAACATAAATAGATATGATAAATTTCGTGCGAAAAGACATTAAGTGTTTATGAAAGTATTAAATATTTTACAAATAATTGAATTTTAGATTTAATCTTATCAAATTAATATTGTGATTTCACAACGGTATTCTTACATTTAATATTTGAAAACTATAGTTTTTAATAATGTAGAACTATTATTTGATTTAAATTAAATTACAATTATAAGTCAATTTTTCAGATTTTTAAAAATCAACATATGAATTATTTAAGATTTGTTATAATGATTTTAATTATTATTATCAACTGACAATCATATATTAAAACTATTTTTTTATGATTTATTATAATGATTTTAATTATTTTTGTCAATTGAAAATTATATATTAAAACTATTTTTTTAGATCTTAGGAAAAAAAAAATTGTGATATAAAAACATAGAAAAAAAACTATGATTTCAAGATTTTAGAAGATTAATTACAAGTATTATTATTATTATTATTATTCAATAATATTATAATTATTTTTTAAAGTTATATATAAAAATTAGTTACTATTGTAAGACAATATTTCATATTTTTATAAAAATAATTATGATATTTTTACAATTTATAATGGTTGTTATTATTATTATTATTATTATTATTATATTACTATTATTATTATATTTAATAGTATCTTAAAACTATTTATGAATTTTTTTTGTAAGATTTATTATAAATATTTAAATAAATATTAGTTTTTTTAAATAATAGTATTTTAAAATCATTATTTTTAGATTTTATAAATAATTTTTTTAAAACTTTTTCTTGAAGTTTTAATATAATATTTGATTTATTAAAAACACTTACAAAGACAATATTTCAGATTTTTTAAAATAAAATTATGAATTTTTTTAAAATTTAATTATAATTATATTATAATTGATATTATCATAGATCATGGTGGTGTTGGAGCATCGTGATATATAGATCTTGATGCTCAACACCATTATGATTTAAGCAATTGAAATAACTCAACTTAGATCAAAGTGGATTAGATCACGGTGCTCAAAATACCACCGTGATCTAAGCTGAGCATCGTGATCTATTGTGTTTTTTTTCAAAATTTTCCTGAAAATAGATCACGGTACTCAAGTGTAGATCACGATACTCAAGATAAATCACGGTGGTGTTAGTGCATCGTGATCTATTTTTTCTCATCAACTCAGATCATGGTGCTCAGTGTAGATCACAATGCTCAAATACCACCTTGATCTAATTTGAGCATCGTGATCTATTTTTCTCCAACAACTTAGATCACGATGCTCAACTTATATCACGATGCTAACAACATCGTGATATAAGTTGAGCATCGTGATCTAAGCCTGAGTATCGTGATCTGTTCCTAGTATATATTTTTGGGTTTTTCACAATTTTTTGGGTTTTTAAACTTCGATTTACATCCAAAAATATATATATCTAGATTCAAAAATTATAAACTACATTATACTACACTTTAAAATAATGTTTATCTTACCTCTTTTGAGCAACAATAAAGAAATGAAATATCACTATATTGCTTGATTTTAGAAATAGTTGGAGGATTTGAAATAGATGAAAGTGATGAAATTTTCAACTTACATATGAGAGGGGATAAGGTGATAAATGTGGTGGGTGGAATCATTAAAGGAGGTGGGTAAGGGTATTTAAGATTTTTCGTTTTTATTTTGAATAAAAAACATGTTTTCTTATAAAATGAGTATTTTTCATTTTTTGTTATCCATATTGGATAGAAAGCTCTACTTTCACTTAATTTAACATTAAAATTTTAATATTAGATCAGGATGGTCGTCGAAATCGTAATTGATATCAATCTCATAATAAATGATTGCAATATAACTCTTTTTAGAATAAATTGAGTAATTAAGATAGGATGGTTTGAACTCACTTGTGGTGCCACATCATCTTTTAGAAGCTCCTCCTCCTGGTATTATCACTCTCTCTAGATCTCATGCATTAATGCGTCTTCAAATCACATTGTATGAAAATATTTGAAGTTTACATATCTATCTTAAAAGCCTGCCCATAAAGTCAATCGCAATTTAAATTATATGTTTAGTTTATAAAACAGGATCTAAATTTATATAAAGCGATATAGCCATAGGAAATCAAGAAAAAGATGTTTGATGACATCAAAAGAAAATAAACCCACGAAGCAACCTATATTGACTTTTATATATCGACTTCCCATAAAAAATTATAGAGATCATATACAATTTCCAGAATACAATCAAACCATTTCGATGATACATACCTTTCTAATGTTTTAGCTAGATATCTGAGAAATCAAAATGATATTTAGAAACCTTTGGAAAGAATATATTAGGATCCACGACATGCAATTTACCTAAAGAATTTGTTCCCCTACAGTTTGAAGTTTAGAGACAAAGATCATTGGTCAAGGGAATTAAACAAATTCTCATTCTCATTCTCATTCCATCAATTTCAAAACTGGGAAAAGGAAGGCATCCACTTTGCTGGGCATAAAGTAGAAACCACGAGTGTAGTGCTCTTTGGTTATAGTCAAAAAGCTAAACCATGTCATTATGCACATGTCTATATAAATATCCTCTTTACTTCATCACTTCATTCTTCATAAACACACAACTTCACTAAGAATGCATAACCTAATATATCTTTTTTCCTTCTTCACCTTTTACATATTATGTAATGCTAATAAGCAGAGCTACTATCTTCACACACTTCTCAAATCAAAGAGTTTCTTCTCTTCACCTTCTTCCTCACTGTTGCATCCTCTAAGTACTGATCAATCTCCCGTATTCGTTGGGCCCCAACATGAACTAATGCAAGCCAACAAGATCAGCCACTTGCCGGGCCAACCTGATGACGTTGACTTTGATCAGTATGCTGGTTATGTTACTGTTGATCCTAAGGCCGGACGAGCACTGTTTTATTATTTTGTAGAGTCTCCAACCAACTCTTCCACCAACCCTCTCGTTTTGTGGCTCAATGGAGGTATATATTATACCATCTAAGTTTACAATTGTGATAAATTACTAGAATTAACTAACGTGTATGAAATGACATCATTAAAAGGACCAGGATGTTCGTCCTTGGGATATGGAGCCATGGAGGAATTAGGCCCTTTTAGAGTGAATAGTGATGGCAAAACTCTGTTTCGAAACAACTATGCATGGAACAATGGTGAGCTTCAACTACCAATTTAGATCATGTTTTGTGCTATTAGTTCTTTACTAATCATTACTGAAACTTGGCAGTGGCAAATGTCATATTCTTGGAGTCGCCAGCTGGGGTTGGCTTCTCGTATTCAAACACATCTGCTTATTATAACAACACTAGTGATGCAACTACTGCCAATGATGCCTATACTTTTCTCATCAACTGGCTAGAGAGGTTCCCACAATACAAAGCCCGGGATTTTTACATAACTGGAGAGAGTTATGCCGGTCATTATGTGCCTCAGCTTGCACATACCATATTGCTCAACAACAACAACACTAAACATACTTTTATCAATCTAAAGGGGATTGCTGTATGTTCATCAATTTAGCAGAGATTTCAATATAATATTCCTTTGTTTCTCTTTTAATTAGTTTTATTGTTTGAAATGCTTCAGATAGGTAATGCATGGTTAGATGACAAGTCAAAGGGAATGGGATATTACGATTATTTATTGACGCACGCCATGATCTCAGACCAGACGCATGGAGACATCTTTCAATATTGTGATTTTGATACTTCCTATGAATCTGATCAATGCTCTGGTTCTATACAGAAATCAGAATATGAGTTGGGAAATATTGATATCCTAAACATTTACGCGCCAATTTGCCTAAATCCCGTCCTTAAAACTAGCACCACTACTGCTTCTGTAAGCCCATTGATCGATCTATACATTAGTCATCACAAAGCAGACTATTAGCTTTTGTTTTCTATTGCAAATCTGAGCAACCCTTTGTATCTTTGATTGATATGATCAGGTAGACATGTACGATCCGTGCTCAGATATGTACGTTAAGCACTACTTGAATACTGCTGATGTTCAAAGAGCTCTTCATGCAAAGCCCACAACTTGGGATTTCTGCAGGTGATTAATCAACTTAACTTTGATACAGAAAAAGACATCAATATCGACATTGATTTGTATGAAGCTTACTTAATCAAATTTGTGCAGAGATTATGAGTACTGGACAGATTGGCAAGTCACTGTTTTGCCAACTATTGAGAGCCTCATGGCTAGTGGCATCAAAATATGGTTGTACAGGCAAGTATTTTGATATGCACAAGTTCCGTTAGTACTGTTTGTTATACGATAACATTTCTTGTTCGTCTGTGCAGTGGAGATATGGATGCAGATATATCGATTATATCCACAAGATACGCGATTAGAAGCCTTAAGCTTGGAGTGGAGACAGCTTGGCGGCCATGGTACTTTGAGAAGGAGGTTGGAGGATATGTTATCGGATACAAAGGATTGACATTCGTGACGGTGAGAGGAGCCGGACATCTCGTTCCGACCAATCAACCTCAAAGGGCTCTTGCAATGATCTCTTCTTTTCTTCATGGAAACCAGCTACCTTCATCTTCCTCATCATGATCACTTCATTTCCATTATGTGTGTGTTTTTGCATTTTTTATCTTTGTTAAGATATTGGTGGTACAAGTAGAAATATATATAGGTCCTCATCAGTGATCGAATCAATCCTGTCACACCGATATGTTGTTAAATTGGTTGAACCAATATAACCCTATTGTCTAACCGATCAAACAAAATCAACTATATTTTTAAGAGTTTATTATTTATTTTTACCCAGTAAATTAGGGGTCTAACAATTTCGAATTTTAAGTTTCTGGCCGACAATTTAAGACATTAACTTTTCAGATTTCGCAAATTTTACCCAATTGCTCAATTGGACTAAAATTGCACGTAAATCTCACGATGAGATAAACCCCCTAATTTCCCAATTTTCAATTTTAAATGTGTGTATGATCCTAACTTTCAATTCTTCGTGCAATACATTTCATAGGACAATTTTTTAGTTTCATTGTGATGACGTGCTTGGGTAAATATCTTTACTTGAACTCGATTTCATACATGCATTTCTTTAAATTATTTTATGATTTTAATCTCTATCTATTTAATTTCTGTAAATGCGTGCATGATGTGAGGAGGACCACCACCAAAATAAGCAAGAAAATTAATTTTAGAGTAACGACATCATTGTCACAAGTGACTTTTTTTCCATACTAATATTGAACACGTGCAGCACACGTGGAGGCTTTTTTTTGGAAGTATTAATTTGATCTTGTAGTCATTTTTCTGTTGTTTTTTTCCTTCAATATTTGTGGTTCTTTAGTTTTTTTTTTGTTGAATTATTGTTTAAATTATCTAATATTTGATTATTATAAATTTTATTT
Source organism: Scutellaria minor (assembly GCA_954870855.1). NCBI lineage: Eukaryota > Viridiplantae > Streptophyta > Magnoliopsida > Lamiales > Lamiaceae > Scutellaria > Scutellaria minor. The sequence continues at coordinate 13,117,552 of OX940729.1, forward strand.
TTTAATTAAATGTAGACATTAACAAAAATTCACCTCAATTCTTATAACTCAAGTGATATCTCACATTTATAAATGTGCAGATTGTGTGATGATCAGAGTTTGAACCTGGATTAGACAAGTTTCTAGTTTTTATTCCCTCATATCCACTCCCTCTAGCTCATTAAAAAAATACTAAAAATTTCAAAAAAAGAAAATAGAAATATAATTTCCATGTTACTATTTTTAAAATAAAGAAAGTTAGTATCTTTAAATCGAGAAAGTCAAAAAACTAACTAACAATATGCAGCAAAAAGCAGGTCATTAAATCAACTAACAGTAAAAACATAGGTATCATAAGTAATCTTTAAAATATTATGGAATTTGTTAAAAGAACGCAATTCAATTGTATAGTAAAAAAGCTCAATTGAGAATTAGTCCAAAAAGTCGCAATTATTGACCCTTTTCACTATCTAAGTTCAATATTTTTAGTATATTTTTTTGGATCTTTTGTAATGACTACAATAAACTTGTAAGAATCTATAGTATTTGATAGCAGTCACTTGATGCAAAAAATCTATAATGTACTAACATTAATAATTATTCAATATTTTTTATGAAAAGTAGTGGAACATGTAGTTATAGGTCGATGTTTAACTCACTAAATTAAAACAAAAAACTTAAATGTTTAGCTTAAATTGAATTAAAACAGAACCCTAATAATATGGTTAAAGAATTTTATCAGTTCAACTTTAAAAGATAAGTCAATTATCAATGCATAAAACTAATACAATACAAAGTAAAACTTATACAACATGTGTCTCGTTGGAGCAACTGTTCTTTTCTGCCAAAAACTTCGGCCAATATAATCGACCTAGATTATTTCCATTAACTTAAGCTAGGTCTTTACCCAACCCTAACAACTCCACCACCACAAGATTCTCATCCAAAGACACCTAAGTTGTCTAATGAAAAAACGTAACCCAATAAACCTTGATTTAATTTGTTTATTTTTGTTTCAATTTTGTTTTGGTTATAAACGTGAAATCTTGTTATTTAGCTACCTAAATAAAACTGGATGTTTGAATTTAACTAATTAATTAAATTCTCGATCACACACTCATCCTTCCTACAATTACATCTACATCGTATTTAGTTAATACCACACTGATTCTTTCCAACAATTTCCAAACTCACAAAACAATTCCCAGCCATGCACGAGTCCAGCGTTGTGTAGGCACACCTCAAGAATGTTCTATCAACTCTAACAACATGTCACTTACATGATATCGTCAAAGTCAACAAAGCTAAACCATGTCCTTGCACATGCCCATATAAATATAAATCATGTTTTTCTCACATGTTATACTTTTCCTTCAATTCATTTAAAACATTATGATACTTTTAACTCGATGGCGCCTACTTTTAAATTTATTATAGTTTCTTATAAACTTTTCTTTTTCTTCCTTTTTTTAAGGAAAGAAAATCAATGAATTTCACTATATCCACACAGTGACTCGAATCTAGGACATATACCTAGATAGTACATATTTTTTTTATCACATAATTTCTTATAAACTTGAATCTATAAATTTGTACATGATTACAAAAAAAAAAAAAAAACATAAGTATTAAGAGTTGATCTTGTGTGCACTTGGTGTACATGAAATCCGGGTCGACCCAGTTTTTGACCCGAATCTGCGTGTTTTGAGTTTTGCTTTTTTTTTTTTTGCTTCAGGTTGTAATCTTTATGTTGTAAATGTGTGACTTTTATGTACAACTATCATGACCTTTATGTATTATAACTTAGAAAAAAAATGAAGATTTTCAATATAATTTGAACTGAACACCTTTATGTGATATCAATGCAACCTTTATATTATATTATGTCACATTTATGTACAAATATTCTGACCTTTAAATAATATATAAAGATGCATAAATGTCAGAATATTTGTACATAAAGGTGACATAATATAACATAAAGGTCACATTAATATCACATAAAGGTACATAGTACAAATTGTGTTGAAAATCTTCATTTTTTTCCTAAGTTACAGTGCATAAATGTAGAGATAGTTGTACATAAAGGTCACACATTTATAACGTAAAGGTCATACATTTATAATATAAAGGTCAGAACAAAAATCTGGAAAATAAAAATTAAAAACTCGCGGATCCGGGTCGGATCCACCCGGATTGCACGGATCTTAGATCCGTGCACCTGGTGCACAGGAGTTTTTGTGAAATATTAAATATCATCAAACAATTCTCACTTCATTAATTATATGAATGTATGTTATTGTTATCTTCAACATTAGAGAAGATTAATATATCGTATCATATATTCGAACTGGCTAGAACCGGATACATTTGTAAGTAAAGGACGACCAAAAGGTGGGCCGGCCAGAGCCCATTTTTGGAGGGATGACCCCGAACTAGGGCTGGCACGAACTGACTGAGCTGGCCAGGACTCAAATTTGTAATCCTCCTCAACATAATTCAAGTATTTCTAAAAGTTTATTTCTAAGAAGAGATCTTCAAACTCAAGATATCTAAAAAAGGAAACAAATTCAAAATTGAACCAAATCTAATCTGAATGAGATCAAATCCGATTCGATCATATCATGATCCCTAAAATTAGGGTTTCCAGTGTGTTTTTCAAGATTTGTAATCTTTGGCTTAGACTATAAATAATACTTTAATTATAGCCAGATTTGATAGGGCAGACTTTCGACCCCTAATCTTGTACATGTTCTTTATTTGTTTTTAGCTCTATTTTATTAGATTTATATCCATTTAATTTGATATTTGACTCGATTCAGCCGATGTGAACATAATATATTGTAATTAAAATGGATTAAATTTTTTTTTTTTTGAAATAATATTACGAGTTAAATACTTTCTTAAGGAAAGTTAAAATATTATATATAAAAAAAAGTCAATTAACCCATAAGATTTTTTACTTTGGTTATGTAAATGAATGCACAGTATTCCACGTATACCCCTCCATTAAAAATCACCAAATAGATCATTCTATGTTTTTATTTTTGTTTTTGACAACGGCACTCACAAAAAGAAAAGGAGAACGAGTTCATTATAAAAAAAATAAAAAAATCAATTAAAAACAAAGAAATTGGACAAAATTCTTTCTAGAAATGGAATTTTTTTTCTAAGATAAAAAATTAGTATCTAATCAGAACTCCTTTTTTGGAGACAAAAATAGATGTTTTAAAAACATAACACTTTTTTGGAATAATTGATTAAATGGAGAGGGAGAAAGAGAGCACAAATATCGAATACCAACTAACCACCTCAAGTACCTGATCAATTGGGTTTGTGTGTTGACTCGTGAGGTATACACTTTGTATTAATTCATACATTTCTAATATTTTAACAACCTTAGGAAATAATAAGACATTTTAAAAACCTTTGGAAACAAAAATAATAATAGATTATGAGCGTTGACATCCCAATGCAAGAATTTGGAGTCTCTCAAACAATTCCAAGACAGAGAAAAGGAAGGCATCCACCTTTGTGGGAATAAAGTAGAAAGCACGAGTGTAGTGCTCTCTGGGCCATACATGAAGAATGTCCACAACTCTAAAGTATAAACATCCTCATCACTTGAAACACACAGCATTACTAACAATGCATAACCTTATGCTTCTACTTCTCTTTTCCTTCTTCATCATATTATGTGATGCCAATCACCAGACTCACTATCTTCACACACTTGTCAAATCAAAGACTTTATCCTCTTCCTCACTGTTTCAATCTCCCGTATTCGTTGGGCCCCAACATGGACTAATGCAAGCCGACAAAATCAGCCACTTGCCGGGCCAACCTCATGCCGTTGATTTTGATCACTATGCTGGTTATGTTACCGTCGATCCAAAAGCCGGACGAGCACTGTTTTATTATTTTGTCGAGTCTCCAACCAACTCTTCCACCAACCCTCTCGTTCTGTGGCTCAATGGAGGTATTAATTACTCAATCTTGTAAACTATCAATTGTGATAAATGACTAGAATTAATTAACGTGTATGAAATGACATCATTAACAGGTCCATGGTGTTCATCCATGGGATATGGAGCCATGGAGGAACTAGGCCCTTTCAGAGTGAATAGTGATGGTAAAACTCTGTTTAGGAACAACTATGCCTGGAACAACGGTAACACCTATGCTTATTTCTAACCATTTAATTTTTTCGTGCTTTAATGCTATATATAGTGACCATGAATTAATGAAACTTGGCAGTGGCAAATGTGATATTCTTGGAGTCGCCAGCTGGCGTTGGTTTCTCATATTCAAACACATCTTCTGATTATAACAACACTGGTGATGCAACCACTGCTAATGATGCCTATACTTTTCTCATCAACTGGCTCGAGAGGTTCCCACAATACAAAACCCGGGATTTTTACATAACTGGAGAGAGTTATGCAGGTCATTATGTGCCTCAACTAGCACACACCATATTGCTCAACAACAACACTAACCAAAATGTGATCAACCTTAAGGGGATTGCTGTATGTTCAATTCAAACAAGTTATCTCAGTGTTAATTTCTTTATCTCAACACTTGACTTTTTATTGAGATTCTATTGTTGGAAATCATGTCTCAGATGGGAAATGCATTGATTGATGACAAGCCATACTTGAAAGCGTTTTATGAGCATCTTTGGTCACATGCCTTGATCTCAGATGAGACCCATGGATATATGCTTAAATATTGCAATTTTGTCGAAGACATAGAATCCGACCAATGCAGTGCTTACACGAGTAAAGCTGATTATGAGTTTGGGTACATTGATCAGTACAACATCTATGCACCAATGTGTCAGAACCCTGTGCTCAAAAGTGGCTCTTCTGGCTCTGTAAGCCCTTGGATCAATTCATATATTGTTTTCTGTTGCAACTCTTAAGAACCCTTTTCATGTTTCATTGATATGATCAGATTGATTTATTTGATCCATGCTCGGATACATTTGTCGAACACTACTTGAACATTGCTCAAGTTCAGAGTGCTCTCCATGTAAAGCCCACAATTTGGGAGAGATGCAAGTAATCAATCAACTTTAACTCTTTAGTTGAGAAAAAGAAAAAAAAACAAGATAGTAATGTTGATCTCTATGAACATTTCTTGTCAAATCCTGCGCAGATTTTATGGGTGGACGGATTGGCAACACAATGTTTTACCAACGATCGAGAATCTCATGGCAAGTGGCTTGAGAATATGGTTATACAGGCAAGTACTGGTCTCTGTTAAATCACGACTTTTACTTTAACTGATTAGTTTTAACAGTGTTTTGGATATTATCAAAACAAACACGACTTTAGCAACTTCAAAATCGAAATATACCCAATGATCCGAATTACACAACATATCTAAAGTCATATTTTTTTTGCTAATATTCAAAAGTTTGGCAAAAATTGTAAAGTAGAGATCGTAATTTAACCAGCAACCAAACCTACTATATATAATATATAACTTAAAGTTTTTAGTACTAAATTTTTTGTTCGTTTATGGCAGTGGGGATATGGACGGGAATGTTCCAGTCACGTACACAAAATACGTGATTAGTAGCCTTAAGCTTCCAATCGAGACAGCTTGGCGGCCTTGGTACTTTGAAAACGAGGTTGGAGGGTACGTGGTCGGATACAAAGGGTTGACATTTGTGACGGTGAGAGGAGCCGGACATGCTGTTCCGAGCTACCAACCTCAGAGGGCTCTTGCAATGATCTCTTCCTTTCTTCATGGAAACCAACCTCCATCTTCTTAATGATATATGTGTGTTCATAAATTTGATCAAGCCTCTGTAACAGAAATAATGCAAAGTATAAGGTCTTCATTGCAATTCTTAAATAGTTGAATTGAGTGTGATTCAGGTGTAATCAAGTTGCATGATTCTTAGTTCAAATCTATTGTGTATACTTACAATCAGTTGAAGACAATTATAAGACAATGATGGAAGTATGTAAGCTGACAAACTGAAGCTACAAAATGTTAAGCCGGCCTGCAAAATTAATACAAGTTTTTTGCAGTATAAAATCATTTTCAGCCTCCTAACTTTTGTCTTTTCCTCAAAATGTCTCTCAACTATCTGGTTTTTCAATTTAGCTCCACAACTCAATTACTTGCTCAATTATGGTCCAATTTTTGCCAAAAATTGAAAAATTCACCCGAAAATTGTTTATGTGAACTTTCATTTTTTATGTTGGAACTTGTTCTCAATGTGCAACCTTCCAATGAAAAAATCAACTCATGTAACGTGTTTTTGATGTTAAATGTCACATATTTTTGACATATTTTGCACTTTTGGGCAAATATTGAGCCAAAATCAAACAACTAATCGAGTCGTTGGGGCTAAACTGAAAAAACAGATAATTATCGGACCTTTTACCAAAAAGGTAAAAGTTACACTACCAAAAATGATTTTAACACAAGTTATGCTCTCTCTCCCTCTAAGATTAGCCAAACATATAATCCAAAAGGATGATCCACTGGAGGCTCTATATTGAGGCATAAATAGAAGCAAGAAATTTGTAAATGATAGAAGTTTTCAACTGAGAAATGTTACAGAAGGAAAGACAAACAGCATCCTTATAAACAGCCGTCCAAGACTTACTCTATAAAAGCATCCCATGTACATCACATGCATTAACCAAAGGAGTAACAATGCATAAGCTTCTACACCTCCATTCGCTGCTCGTTTTCTCCACCCTTTTTACACTTGGCAATGCTAATCAGGAAACTGAGCTTCACCAGCATTTAAGATTGAGAAGAAGGCAGAGTTCCTCTGTTTCAGATTCTTGGTCGGAGTTACAAGTAGAAAGAGACCATTCTTCTGTATTTATTGCACCTCAAGATGGGCTAATGCAAGCCGACAAGATCACTCAATTGCCGGGTCAACCCGATGGCGTTGACTTTGATCAGTATGCTGGTTATGTTACCGTTGATCCTCAGGCCGGAAAAGCACTCTTTTATTATTTTGTCGAGTCTCCAACCAACTCTTCCACCAATCCTCTTGTTCTATGGCTCAACGGAGGTATGTATTATATCATCTAAATTTACAATTATGATAAATAACTAGAATTAATTAACGTGTATGAAATGACATCATTAACAGGTCCAGGGTGTTCGTCTTTGGGATTTGGAGCCATGGAGGAATTAGGCCCTTTTAGAGTGAATAGTGATGGCAAAACTCTGTTTAGGAACAACTATGCATGGAACAACTGTGAGCTCTACTTCCAACCACCAATTTAGATCATGCTTTTTGTTACTAATTCTGTACTGATCATGAATAATGAATGGCAGTGGCAAATGTGATATTCTTGGAGTCGCCAGCTGGCGTTGGTTTCTCGTATTCAAACACGTCTGCTGATTATAACAGGACGGGTGATACGACCACTGCTAATGATGCCTATACGTTTCTCATCAACTGGCTCGAGAGATTCCCACAATACAAAACCCGGGATTTTTACATAACCGGAGAGAGTTATGCCGGTCATTATGTGCCTCAGCTAGCAAACACCATATTGCTCAACAACAACAACACTAAACATACTGTCATCAATCTAAAGGGGATTGCTGTACGTTCATTTCACAGATATTGTTATTTCAATATTTTACATTGCATTCTATTGTTAATGCTTTTATCATTTGAAATGTTTCAGATAGGGAATGCACTGATTGATGACACGTCAATGGCACCAGGATTCTTCGATCATTATTGGACACATGCTTTGATATCAGATGAAACTCACACTGACATCCTTAAATTCTGCGATTTTGCAAACGACACAGTATCAGATGAATGCATTACTGCTGCAGGGAAAGCCTACGATGAGATGGGAGATATCGATGTCAACAACATTTACGCGCCAATGTGCCTAAAACCTGTGCTTAAAAGTGGCTCAACTGGTTCTGTAAGGCCTCTTGCTACTTGCATTAATTGTTCCTTTTGATTGAACTGTGATCATCTGTTTTGATCTTGCTTGATGTGATCAGGTTAGCTTCTTTGATCCATGCTCGGATACGTATGTTGAAAATTACTTGAATACTGCTCAAGTGCAGAGTGCTTTCCATGTAAAGCCCACAACTTGGTCTGGCTGCACCAGGTAATTTAACTTTAGGCCTTAGGGTTATAATCAATAACCTGAAATATGATCTTGTCTGCACTTTACAATCTAAACTTTTGTTTTTCTTCGATTGTATCCGAAAGTCTAGAGCTTTTCAAATTTTCAACTAAAATTCAAAAAGATTTATTCGATTTTTGTTTGAATTGAGCTTGAATCAAATGGAAATCAGAATTAATTTGGGGATTTCGTTTGGTTAAAAAAAATCAAAACATCAAATTCAATTTTGACCGAAAATGTGAGAGAAAACAGGTTTAGGCAAAGAAAACAAAAAGTCTAGTACCTGAGATTGTTTTTTTGCTAGCTTAACATCTAACTTAACTTGGAAAAACAGAAAAGAAGTTAGATATGAGTATTGATTTGAATGAGGCAATGTTGTTAAATTTGTGCAGATTTCATAACTGGACAGATTGGCAAAGCAATGTATTGCCAACAATTCAGCAACTCTCAGCTAGTGGCATCAGAATATGGCTGTACAGGCAAGTATATATGGATGACAGAAACACATACAAAATGTTATCATTCATGACGTTGATTTTCATGTTGGTATTGGCAGTGGAGATATAGATGCAAATGTTCCAGTTACAGCGACACGGTACGCCATCAACTCCCTTAAGCTTGGAATCGAGACAGCATGGCGGCCATGGTACTTAGAGAAGGAGGTGGGAGGGTACGTGGTGACATACAAAGGGTTGACATTAGTGACAGTAAGAGGAGCAGGACATCTGGTTCCAAGCTACCAGCCTCAAAGAGCTCTTGCTATGCTTTCTTCCTTCCTTCAAGGCCTTCTCCCTCCATCTTCCTAATAACCATCTTCATTCTTAATTTCTAAATAAATTATGGATTTTCTTTTCGTGATCATTGTTTCAAGAGTGTTAGATGATGTTAAACTATTGAGTTAAAAAGATTTGTGGCCTTGATGTAAAGATCAGGATACTCTGCTTCATTATTTTTTCTTTTTTCATCTTACATATCTTTTTATTTTGAAATTCCAGATATAACATGTGTTACGTAATAATACACCACATATACCTAGTATGTTCCAACTTTATAAATGAATTAACTCAAGATCACAAATTAAATTTGACATATATGAGAAGTGTGTAAATTTTGGTCCCATACTTTCCCTTTTTCATATAAAAATATAATTAAGGTCTCCATACCATTTTTTTTTTTATGTGTGAAATACAACTAGGAAATAATCCCAGGATCTTGGAACCGATCCTAACTCGCTCAAAACCGGTCAGGAAGGTTGAACCGGACGCTGCAAGCTGCTGTTCCAAACCGGATCTTTTCTGTTAAGTTAGCTATGAAACTGGGTAACAGATTAGGGATTGGCGCAGAAACTGATTTTGCAATAGAAATTCGCTTCAATCCGTTAACCGTTTCTTGAAATTGAGTGAGGGCTATTGTTCTATATATAGAGGAGTATTATCAATTGTAGTTTCATAATTCATTTCGTGAAAATCAGATAGTTAAGTGAGATTTGGGTGCTAGGGTTAGCTAGTGAAAACTGTAATATGTGAGTGATCTTTGCAATCAGTTTTCTCCTTCATTTCATAGTGAAAATCTTCGATTCTTGTTCTCAATGGACGTAGGTCACAGTGGAGTGACCGAACCACTTAAATCTTGCCCTGTTGTTTTTGTTTCTTGTTTATATTTAATCAATCTTTGTTGTTTTTGTTTCTTGTTTACATTTAATCAATCTTTGAAGCTACTTAGTTTAAGTTCATAGTTAGGGTTCTTTCTTGGTAAGTTTTGCATTGTGAATTGCTGTCAAATTCTCAACAAGTGGCATCATCTGTGAGAAACACATCAACACCAAGATGAGTACTATGAAGCTTGATGTGCAAAAGTTCTCTGGGGCTGAAGAATTCAATCTTTGGAAGGTTCACATGGAATCACTCCTTATTCAACATGGCGTGGAAGATGCTTTACTTGAAGAAAGTGGATCATCATCTTCTGTAAACACTGAGAAAATGAAGAGGATGGAGAAGAATGCAAGGAGTGCTATACTTCTGTGTTTATGTGGAAAAGCCCTAAGAGATGTGTGCAAAGAAACAATTGTGCGCCAGAGTAATATGGAAGAAGTTGCATACTCTCTACATGACAAAAACTTTTGTTAACAGGCTGTATTTGAAGCAGAAACTGTTCTCTTTCAAGATCCAAGATGAGAAAAGGATCTTGGAAAAGTTGGATGTGTTCAGCAAGATGTTAGATGACCTTGAGAACATTGATGAGGAACAGAATGATGAAGATAAGACACTGCTTCTATTGAATGTCTTGCCAAAATCATACCAGTCCTTCAAAGATGCAATGGTATATGGAAGAGCTACACTGACTTTGGAAGAAGTTCAAGTCTCCATCAAAACAAGGCTATATCTGGGAGTTCAGATACCAAGAATTCAAGTTTGAGGGAAGGATTGAATGTAAAATTCAAGAATTTCTAGAAATCAAATCAAGGCTCTAAACAGAATTCTCAAAAGTAAGAAATAGCTGGAAGTAAAGGGAATAGAGATCCCATTGAATCAAGGAAGTATTTCTCTTGCCATAAGCTAGGACACATCAAGAAGAATTGTCCAGAAAGAAAGAAAAAGATAGCAAACAATCAGCAAGCCGCAATAGCTCAAGAACAATATGACAGTACATATATGTTGTGTATAAGTAATTGTTAGATCAAAGATGAATGGGTACTAGATTCAGGGTGTTCATTCCACATGTGCCTTATCAAGTCCTAGTTCACTGATCTGAAAATGGAAAGAGGGGGCTTAGTACTCTTAGGAGATGATCATTCATGTAGAATCTTAGGGATTGGAAATATCAAACTAAAGCTATATGATGGAAGGATCAGGACTCTCACCAAAGTAAGGTACATCCCTAAACTAAAAAGAAATCTAATCTCTCTTGGCTTATTGAATGCTGCAGGATATGAATTCAAAACTTAGAAGGAAGAGATCCATGTAACCAAGAATGACATGCTGACTATGAAATGAAGGAAATCAAATGGCCTCTATACACTGGTTGGCACCACTATCACAGGTGAATCATCAGCTGTGATGAGCAAAGAACAAACAGATCTCTGGCATAAGAAACTGGGACACATTTGAGAAAAAGGAGGGAATGAATTAGCAAAGCAAAAACTACTTGGTGGATACTCCTAGATGCAGCTTTACCAAAGGCATTTTGGGATGAAGCAGTTTCAACAACGACTTTTCTGATTACTAGAAGCCCATCATCAACCATTGATTTCAAGTCTCCAAATGAGGTATGGTATGGAAAACCTTCTAACTATGCTTATCTAAAAGTGTTTGGTTGTCTTGCATATGCACACACAAGACAAGATAAACTAGATACTAGGGTAATCAAATGTATCTTCATTGGATATCCAAATGGTGTTAAAGGATACAAAATGTGGAGTTTGGAACCAGGGGTTCAAATGTATTTTATAAGCAGGGATGTGGTGTTTAAGAAATCAGTGATGGGCTACGAACAACACCTGAACACTCATTTGATCAACTCTTAATGAAGATGAGTCATAAGATGACACTGAAGTTCAAGTGGAGCCAATGAGCATGTAGAAGAAGAACAAGGTGATCCAAACACCTTAGAAGATGATCAAACTGATGAAGAGAACAATAATCTACCTCAGGATCTAAGGAATTGCAGCTTAGCAAGAGATAGAGAAAGAAGAACTATTCAAGCACCTACAAGATATGGACAAGCACATAGTGTTCATTATGCATTAAATATAACTCAAGATATTGAGTATGAAGAACCAAAAAAACTTCAAAGCAGATGTGCTATCTAAAGACAGGGACAAGTGGATACATGCAATGAATGAAAAGCTTCTTTCCTTGGAAAAGAATAACACTTGGGAATTGGTATAGAAACCTGACAAGCAAAAGGTTATAGGTAGCAAATGGATCTTCAAGATGAAGATTGAAGTAGCTGGAACTGAACAAGTCAGGTACAAGGCCAGGTTAGTGGCCAAGGGGTATACATAGAGAGAAGGGATTGATTACAGTAAAATCTTCTCTCATGTGGTAAAACATGTATCAATTAGGATATTGCTTATTTTGGTAGTACAAGAAGATATGGAGTTACATCAGTTAGATGTCAAAACTACCTTTCTACATGGAAACTTAAATGAAACTCTATATATGCATCAACCTGAAGGTTTTGTGCATCCAGGAAATAAAGGGAAGATATGTTTACTTAAAAGATCCCTTTATAGTTTAAAACAAAGTCCTAGGCAATGGTATAAAAGATTTGACAGTTTCATGATAAGTATTGGCTTGTCAAGATGCAACTATGATAGTTGTGTATATTTTGAGAAAGAAGGTAGTATCATTCATACTTACTTATTGCTATATGTTGATGATATGTTAATTGCAAGTAAGAGTAAGTATAGAATTGATAGTTTAAAACAGAAACTCAAGTCACAGTTTGAAAAGAAAGATTTGGAGGAGAGAAGAAGAATTCTAAGCATGGATATCAAAAGAGACCGAAAATTAGAGAAATTTTTCTCTATCAAACAGACTATATAAGCAAAGTTCTTAGGAGATTCTTTATGCACACAACAAAGGTTGTATCCACACCATTGGAAACTCAGTTCAAATTATCTGCAGAACAGAAACCTAAGACTGAAGAGGAAAAGAAATACATGCTTGGAGTACCTTATGCTAGTGCTATTGGAAGCATGATTTATGTAATGGTCTGCAGTAGACCAGATATAGCATATGGTATGAGCATGGTGAGTAGGTACATGGCAGATCCAGGGAAAGCTCACTAGGAAGCTGTTAAGTGGATGCTCAGATACTTAAGTGGAACATCAAACTTAGGATTAATATTTCATAAACATGCTAATTGTACTAACACTCTTGAAGGTTTTATAGATTATGATTTTGCAGGAAACTTAGACACAAGGAAATCTATTACAGGTTATATCTTCATGTTATATGACACTACAATCAGGTAGAAAGCAATTCAACAGTCATTGGTGGCTTTGTCAACAACTAAAGCAAAATTCATTGTCATAGCTGAAGTAGAAAGTGAGTCAGTATGGCTGAAAGGAATACTAAAAGAGTTATATGTGAAACAAGAAAAAGTAACCATTTTCTGTGACAACCAGAGTGTTTAACACTTAGCTAAACATCAGGTGTTTCATGAGAGATGTAAGCACATTGACATCAAGCTACATTTTGTCAGAGACATGATTGAAAGAGGAGAAGTAGAAGCAAGCAAAGTTGGGACAGAGGATAATCTGACGGATATGCTAACTAAAGTGCTACTTGGAACAAAGTTCGATCACTGCAGAAGTTTAGTTAACATAGCAAACTGGAAAGAAGATGGACCTTAAGCCATAAAATTGCAGAGAACTGGAGTTGATGATTTCCAAGTTGAGGTGGAGAATTGTGAAATACAACTAGGAAATAATCCCAGGATATTAGAACCGGTCCTAACTTGCTCAAAACCGATTTGGAAGAGGTCGAACCGGACGCTACAAGTTGCTGTTCTGAACTGGATCTTTTCTGTTAAGTTAGTTATGAAACTGGGTAACAGATTAGGGTTTGGCGCAGAATCTGATTTTGCAACAGAAATTCACTTCAATCCATTAACCGTTTCTTGAAATTGAGTGAGGGTTATTGTTCTATATATAGAGGAGTATTATCAGCTGTAGTTTCATAATTCATTTCGTGAAAATCAGAGAGATAAGTGAGATTTGGGTGCTAGGGTTAGCTAGTGACAACCCTAATCTGTTAGTGATCTTTGCAATCAGTTTTCTCCTTCATTTCATAGTAGAAATCTTCAATTCTTTTTCTCAATGGACGTAGGTCATAGTGGAGTGATTGAACCACTTAAATCTTGCCATGTTGTTTTCGTTTCTTGTTTGCATTTAATCAATCTTTGAAGCTACTTAGTTCAAGTTCATAGTTAGGGTTCTTTCTTGGTGTGTTTTGCATTGTGAATTGCTGTCAAATTCTCAACATTATGCAAAGGTGCACTATTTGCATCCTCTATTTTTTAATAAACCGCAAAAATTTTATAACAAAAAATATATTAATGTGATATCATTCTTTAGAGAATTCAACATTGTTCGGACTTCTAGGCAGAGTTTCTTAATTGATTATATACCTATGGCTATTCCCATCTTTCTATCTAGAAAAGTGTGAGTTGATTTCCCTTCATTTATGACTTAAACTCGAGACAAACAAGTAAATAGTAAAAAGGTTGTAATTAATTTGATATAGTAATAAATTTCAATTCATAATAAAAGTTATGAGAATTACTTATGTGCCTTCGGCATAGATCTATGATTCATGATTCATGTCTCCACTAGTTCGACCCGACCCGTAATATATAAAAACATATACACTCCTTGAATCCAAAATACAATTCATTTAATCACAAACAACATTCTCTCTTCTCCATATCAATATTTATTTAAAGAGTAAGTTTGGTGTGCACCTGGTGCACTATGCAATCCGGGTTGGCGCGGGTCGACCCAAATCCGTGTGTCTATTTTTTTTTGTTCAAGTGTTGAAATTTATGTTGTATGAATGTGACCTTTATGTAATATTAGTATGACCTTTACATACTGGAACTTAGAAAAAAAGGATGAATTTCAACACAATTTGTACATATATATCTTTATGTGATATTACTCATATTTTTATGTGATATTACTTATATCTTTATATTAACAAGTCATACATGTATGTAATATATAAAGGTGCAACTAACATAACTAAAAAGGTATGAGTAATATCACACAAAGGTATGTTGATCCAAAAAAAGAGCTAAATCTTTTTTTTTTCTAAGTTACATTACATAAAGGTGATAACATTTGTACATAAAGGTTATACTAATATAACGTAAAGGTCATACATTTATAATATAAATGTCAACACATAAAAAAAATCAAAATTCAAAGATTCGGGTCGGGTCGACCCGAATTGCATGGATCTTAGATTCGTTCACCAGATGCACAGGAGAATTTGCATTATTAAATTCACACCCACACTTCATTAAATTCAAAATGAGCAACACTCTTGCACCCAGGGGCAAGGGTCTAGGATTTGTGCCCCCATCTGCCCGACCCTACCCGCTGGAAAGGTATATATATATATATATATTTTTTTTTTCCTTTTCTTCTACACCCAGCGTCCCCCTCCCCTTTCTTTCTTCTGCAACTCAACGCTCTTCTTCTTCTTCTTCCTCTTCTTCTCCTCTTCTTCTTCCTCTTTCATCTCATTTTTTCTTTTTCTTCTTCTTCTTCATTCTCCTCCTTACGTCGTCTTCTTCTCTATTTTTTTCCTCTTTATTCGAATCATAATTTGTGGGCTATATGCCAGTTGTTCTTTTTTTCTTTTTTTTTCTTTCGCAAAATCATGACATTTTTTTAGGGCTATATGCCAGTTGTGATGGATGAAGACAAGGAGGAGATGGGGAGGAGTATGATAGTTCCCAAATGGTGGTGGTGGAGGATGACGAAGAGATTGGTATTCTGAAAGATGTTAGAATGGATGGTGGATTGAAGAGTAATAATATGTTTCTTAATGGAGTTTTGGATGAATTCAGATCGATTGAGGATTATTCCTTTGAAAATGTGTTGAATTCGACAAATTGTGTGGATAATTTAGATTATGGTTTGGAGTGGTTCTTTAACTTTGATGGATAGGAGAAAGTAGATCAATCTATATGTATATGAAGTTCTTACATTCTTTGTTTTGCTAATAAATGACACTCACTTCTTATTGGAGTTATGATATGTTGTTCTTTAATTGCATTGATGTTAATAACTCTATTTTCTTGATGAGATTGTTGATTCAATTTTATGAAATTAGTTGCAGAAAATTCGAGGAAGAAGAAGATGAAAATTCACATTTTAAATTTACAGTCTATAATACATTAATACCTTAAAGGTGCATATGCAATATTTTATACTATAGTTATTAATAACTTAAAGGTGAATATGTATTACCTTAAATTTGCGCATATGTAATACTTTATACTATACGCATTAATACCTTAAAAATATGTAATACCTTAAAGGTGCATATGTAATACCTTAAACTATAAGCATTAATACCTTGCATTAATACCGTAAAGGTAAATATGTAATACCTTAAAGGTGTATAGTAATACCTTATACTATAAACATTAATACCTTATACTATAAGTATTAATACTTTAAAGGTAAATATGTAATACTTTGAGAGTATACAGCTGATACCTTATGAACAATCAATTGATACATTCATTGAATGAGACTCTAATACCTTAAGATTATACAAATACCTCTTGCTGGATGAACTACAAATGGATCAGATGGTGGGCGGCGCACACCAATTCTGGTGTGGCCTCGCATGGGGACGTGTGGGCACGCGTGGAGACGGTCCACGTGTCGGGTCGAGTTGGGGGCATGAATCTTAGATCTGTACCCTTGATGGACATAAGTTTTTGTCATTTAAAATCTATTTATTAATTCATTTCCACTAAATCTCCTCTCTCATAATTTTAACTTAAATTTAATTTAAATGTTATAATTTTGAAAATATAAATTTATTTGGATATATTTTAAATAAATAGAATATTACATTTAAAAATAGTTTTTAAACAAATTTACTTTAAATTTAATAAATATTAAAATAAATGAGTATAAAAAAAATTAAAAAATACATAAAATTAAAGATATGATAATCAAATGGTTGCAAATTACGCATTTTAATTCAATGTGTTGCAAAAATTTTGATATGTTGGTTAAATTTTTTTTAAAAAAAGCCCAAAATAATTAAGGATAAATTAAAGAAAAGAAAAGAAAAAAAAATTGTTGTTGTCAGGCGGTGAGATAGGTCCCCACTCACCAAAGGAGAACGTAGACGCACACAGCCAATCCTCCTCTCACATTGCATCAAGTGGATTTATATTGAATTTGAATCCTTTTTTTGCTTCCCATTGTGGATGCTCTAATATATATTTATTTATTTTAGTTTTAATTTTCTTAGGGTACAGTTAGAGCATTTCGCCCTCTTTTCTTCTTCTTCCTCCTCCTCCTCCTCTCTTCTTTTCTTCTTCTTCTTATGTTGTTGTCTTCTTCTCTATTATTTTCTTCATTCGAATCATGATCTGGGTTTGTAGTTTTTTCTTATTTCTCTTTTTTTTTTCTTTTTCATGATAGAATTTTGGTATCGGGATTCTCTAATCAAATGATTTTTTTAATCTTGTATTTTATTCACAATGACTCTTGTAAATTAGTGATGGTGATTTTGCAAATTGCTTGTGATCAGATTTAATATGAGATTAATGTGTATGTCTATGATTGCAAGTTAAATTGTATGTTTACGATTTTTTCTTCTTCTTTTTACTTTTAATTTCTAAATTTAGATGATTGATTATAAATCACAATTCCATTAAAATATTTTAATAATTTGAAAATCAATTATTACAGTTATATAAGATCGGTTGCAGAAAATTCAAGAAAGAAGATGATGAAAAATTACATTTGAAATTTTAAGATTATAAGCTTACACTCTACAATACACTGATACTTTTTAAATATATGATTAATACATATAAGTTATATAAGTAATACCTTAAGATATATATGAGTTTAAAAGAAAATGTAAAATGTTATGATAGAAAAATAAATAATAAATTCCTGAACTAAATAATCAGTTAAATCAACTAAAAAAAAGATGGACCAAACTACTTCATGAGACCTAAACTTGAGATCTTGAAAATCAGACATATATATATTATTTATCCGTATATAAACACTATGAATGCTAAACGGGTTGGTCCGAGTGATTTCAGGCTAGTTCTAGCGGGTTATGAATGTTAAGAAATTTATGTTTAGAATTTGGTGAAACAAAATAGCAGTGTAATAGAAATTTAGAGTACCCCATTTTTCACACTGTTTAAGTGAAACTTAGATAAGTTTTGAGTCAAGAAGACAAGATAAAGAATGGAGGAATTCATAATTCAGTAATCTATTGATCAAAGAAGAAAATACTGCAAGCAGCAAGAAAGGCCGCTATCAATAGAAAGCTGCATTACTGCAAGCAGATACAGAAGTTGCAATTACTGCACCAGGATCAAGGAAAGACAGAAAGATTGAAATTGACAATCACACACAACAATATAGTGCCAAGAGCAAGTAACCAGCCAGTAACTAGCCAGTATAAACAAATTGATCAAACGGTACCGAGAGCCAGTAACCAGCTGATATGTGGACTAACAGACTGCAACAAACCTGCAACCTAGTATAGCCGCATTAAATAAATAGTCTGGAGTGCAAGATAAGAAAAATTAAATGCATCAGAAGCAATTAATGCAAGCTCAAGAACATTTGAAGAGGATTCAAATTCAAAGAAATATATCTCCCTTCAACGGACATAGTGCCACACTTATAAATAGAGAAAAACTCGACTGAAGCAAGTACTAAAAAACTGATCACTTACTCTCAAGCAAGAACAATCTTTCAAGCTCTCAACACTTAAAGTTTTCATTCATTCAACCTTTAAAAGAAGCAGTCAAGCCTTAGAAGCATTTGAGCTCAAGATTCATCAAGGCTGCTTCAAGCACCAGTTGAAGTTGAAGAAACCTATATATTTTTAACATTTGTGATGTGTTCTTAGGTTATTTTAGTGGCGCCCTTAGTTGATAGGATTTAGATCATTGCTGAGTGTTTTTAGCCTAAGGAGTTTAATACATTTGTTGGAACCGACGGATCGCAGGCTCTATGCTATCAGAATCGAGATCCAAAAGGTAAAACGCAGCGGAAAGAAATCATACCCTTGTAGACCTCTTTGATCTTCTGATGTATTCCTACAGTCTTTCTCGAACGTTGCGTGGCCAACGATCCTTCGAGAAAACTCAGTTCTGCTCTCTCTCACTATCACATGTTTTCTGTGATCTGTGTTGTTTGAGGCGCTAATGAAAAGGGCTATATATAGTCTACACCAGGGACCTAGAGGAGGAATTGGGTTGGGCCTCCTGATGGGCTTAAGTATCCTGTATTCGGCCCTAACACATAACTTAAACCCATCAATAATAATTCAGTCCACTAAAGAATTATTATTGAACTACCATCCCAATCCCATATTTAATATGGGCTCCTTCTTATTATGTGCACATTTATCTCCCTGTATTTAAGATATCGAATGTCCGTTAATTAAATAAGTTACTGACAACTTAATTAATTAACATCTAATTCCAAGAGTAGTACCACTCAACTTTATTATCATGTCGGATTAAATCCACCTGCAGAGTTTACATGACAATCCTTATGAGCTCCTCAAGGGGACATCATCATCCTAAATAATTAGGACACAGATTCCTTCTATAATCAACAGTACACCATATAGACAATGTTGTTTCCCAATTCACCGAGGTTATTGATTTAATAAATAAATCTCACTCATTGGCAAATTAAAGAAACAAATATTGTGTATACGTGGCTGTTATTATATAGGGATTAAGAGAACGCACATCCATAATAACAGAGGTCTTGTTCTATTATATAGTCAGTATAAAACGAACAACCTCAAATGGTCCTGCTCAATACACACAAAGTGTACTAGTGTAGTTTTAGAGTCAAGACAGACTAATACCAAACTACACTACAACCATTCTGATGATTTGTCCAAATCTATCTTGGTTGTGAGCTACTATTTATAATTTATAAGAAACTGATAACCTGATCTTCTGTGTGGCACCACACACCAAGTTATCTATAATATAAATTAATTGGACATTGCATAAACATATATAACAAATATAAAATGCAAACATATGACCAAAGTGATTCTCATTCCATAAAAGATGTTCATACAAAAGCTAGGCTTATAGTATACATCCTAACAACATTAACTCTATGTGAGTTTAGAATCATGTGTAGGTCAGCCTGTTTGATTCGAGCAACCTGTGTGGAAACTAAATTTTAGTAGGTGAAACTTGTTAGGTTGATACTTTGTAAGGTCAAGTCCAGTAAATCAAACTTGTTTAGTGAAGTTCCTACTCAGAGAAAGAGTATAGTGGACGTAGAAGGATTATACCATCTTTGAACCACTATAAGCTTTGTGAGTTTATCTTCTGTGTTTTAGCATTTCTGTTGATATATTTTGTTGCATCCTTCATCGCAACATATAACATTCAAGCTTTTCTAAAATTCATATTTTTAAAGGGTTTTTTGTTGGTCCTAAGTGGTTCAGAGGTTTAGAGAGGGGTGAATGAACCTCTATCAAATTTTATTTTTTAAAATCTTTCTGAACTATCGCTACTGAATTCTACTTTAGAATACAACAGATGACATGGAATCAGTAAGCTGAGCGTAATGCTGTTTCAGCTTACTATTTTAGAGTTCATGTATGTAGCGGAAAATAAATATAGAATTTCTTTTTGAAAAATGTTTTCTTTTCGAAATATGCCTTTTTCTCAAACTTTGAAATGCAATATGAGCAAATATATTATTAAGCACAAATAAGATTAAGCAATAAAAGTACACAAACGGGTTTATAGAGGTTCAAAGATGGTTAATCCTTCTACGTCTTCTCTACTCCTTTTTCGAGGAAGAACTTCCTTAGGTAAGATTGATTTACAAGACTTATCTAAATAATCTATCACCTAGCAAGCTATCACCTACATGAATCTAAACAATCTATCACCTAGCAAGCTATCACTTACAGGAATCAGAATGATCCTTAGGTCAACCCACATAGGGTTCTACAAACTTACACAGAGTTGGAGCCTTAAAACACTTAAGGCTAACACTCAATGAGGATCTAAATCCTTCTCACTGAGGACACCAAAAAAAATAACCTAGTACATAGCACAATGGTTTAAAAAGTATATAGGTCTTCAACTGGTGCTTCGAAGATAGCCTTCATATCTCTGAAGTTCTTGAGAAACTCGATGGCTTGGCTGCTTCACAGTAAGGTTGAGTGACTGAATACTTGAGAAAAACTTGAGTGTTCTTGCTAGAGAAAGTTCGAAGAATAATATTTCAATAGTTTCTCCAGTCAACTCTTCTTCTATTTATATCTGTAGAAAATGTGCCCATTGAAGAGACACACTTCATTTGAATTTGAATATCCTTGATTCGAATTGATCTTATATGTTCTTGCATTAAATGCTTCTAGAAAATTTAGGGAAGAGTTTTTGTCCTATTCTACAGGACATTAATTGTAGCGCTCCTCATGGTAGTAAGACATTGGTCCTTCGATCACTTCTTTCTACCGGCTACTTTGATAAGACAAAACCTCATATTGCAGTGATCTTCTTTGTACTGCATAATAGTATGTGCTCTCTTTCTGCTTCTTGTACAGAATGTTGTGCCCACTTTCTATTCTGCACCAGCTTTCTATTCTGCGCCTACTTGCTGTTATGCGTCTGCTTTCTGTTTCTTATCTGTAGAGAACTCCCAATTCTTCTTACTGCTTACTGTATTACTGCTTGTTGTATTACTGCTTTCTGAATGCAGTATCCAATAGCGATTCCTTGCTAAATCCAACTGCTATTAGTAACTTCCTTCTTGCTGAATTCCACGATACTCCATTCTTCAACTCAGATTGATAGTTAAGAAAAATACTAAGATTCCATATAAACAGTATGGAAAAATGGGGTACTTTAAATCCCTATTACATCATTGTTTTGTCTCTTCAAAATCTAACAGAAATATCCTAACATTTTCAAAAGAAACTCTATCAAGTTAAAAAGTTTATATTGCATAAGAACACTGGTACAACAAGTTGTGCTACATTCTAGCCCAATAAGTTGTACTGCATTCTGCGATGTATTCTATTATAGGATATAGTACTGCTAGTTTGAAAAAATTTCAAAAAATCGATAGAGGTTCATTCATTCCCCCCTCTGAACCTTTGTGCCACTTAGGACCAATAACAAATTAACGGAATCTAAGTTAAATGGACCAACTTAAATGGGCCTTGAGTATTGAGATGTAACCTTAACCCTAATTGGCTTCAGGTTATACGGGTTATTATCGGGCTATTAATAAAAAAAAATTATATTTCAAATATAATTTTTGAGTTAAAATATACATAACATTAAAAAATTCACATATAAAATTAAATGCTATAATTTCAAAAACAAGATTAAATTAGATTACCATTAGAGTTTATAGTTGCTGCAATTTATAAATGAAACTATTAAAATGATTATAAATTGCAACAAAATATAAGCAAACTTGTTATTTTGTACACATATATTAGCTTAGTGTTTGATATTATATTGTATATAAGTGTTGTATTGGTATTATTTAATTTATTTCATATAGTTAATTCTTATAAATCAAATTTGAAGACATTAAATATAGGATAATACACATATAATTGGAATTTGTATTATATTTTACATACTTAAAACTAAAAAATTAATCTAATTTAAAAAAAGATTTAAAAAATACTGGCTAGCTAGCTAATCAGTTAGCACTACTTATTGAGTGGGACAGCTAGACCACATCCATGAGAGTATCCATGGATCTAATGACAATGAGTACATTTGACTTATTCTTAAACCTCAAAGCATTCGAGTTTGACATCAATAGAAGAAAGATAGAGGCTGAAGAATCAAACACCAAGGTCATTGCACTTACTGCAAGATCCAATGATAGAGCAACTACAAGCAGCAACAAGCAAAATGAGTTGTATGCAGAGGATGCTGAAGAAGAAATGACACTACTCTTGAAGAAATTCAAGAAGTTTCTGAAGACCAACAAAAGATGAAAAGATTTTAAGAATAAACCTTTTACCCCACAAGTAAATCCAAGCCCACAATCAAATACAGTTTCCTCTTATTTGTGTTACAACTGCAGAAAACAAGGTCATTATTCAAGAAACTACCAATATCCTCAAGTGCATAACTACTCTAAAGAGAAAAAGAAGTAAATAAGAGAAAATAGAAGAGATGAGAAACAAAAGCTGAGAGTACTTCTAGGAGAAACTGAAGCCCTGAAAGTAGCAAGCTCATCTAAAGAAGAAGCAAGAGAACAAAGCTCATCTCAAAGTGACAGTGATAACTTTAACTGTGATGAATAAGCATTGTTATGCCAGATGGCCAAGGATTATAAAGATGATGATGAGGTATTCTCTCAATCTTTTGTTGAGTCTGATAGAGAAAAGTTAAACATGATTCAGTCATTTAGACAAATTATGAGTGACTTTGAGTAGATAAACTCAACTTATGAAAAGCTCAAAGAGGAGAATCTAATGCTCAAGAGTGAGCAAACTGTGCTGAAAGACAAACTTTCAGATTATGATTATTACAGTGCAGAATGCAACAATCTTAGAGCAGAAGTTTCTAAGCTCAAGCTACTGGTCACTAAGCTAGAAACTGAGAAGGTGAATCTGCAAAATACAATTGATGTATATAGCAGATCAACACAGAAGGCACAAGAGTGTATCATAGAGATCCAAAATACCTATAAAGGAAATAGTCTAGGATACACTGCTGAAACTTCTCAAATTATAGTAAGTACATCTAAAGCTAAGAAGTTTGTTTAAGCAGGAGTCCCTTTTCATGAAGAAATTGATCAATCAAAGGAAGTCTTGAACAATCTAAGCACAACTAATAAGAGAAATAAACCCTTGCTGGAAACTGCAAGAAATAAGATTGCACAGAGTCACAGAATACAACAGAGTCATTCTATAGTAACCAGGGTCAGAATGTAGCAACCTTACAAGTTACAACATAAGAATTTATATTCTTTTTATACCAAGACATATATGTCTAAACCAAAATGAGCATATACTCCAGGAAGGTATAAAAGAAAACTAAACTCTAGCAGTGGAGGTAATACAAGGAAAACCTCTTCACATATTGTTCACAAGCAGTATCTTGCAAGGACTGCTTATATAAGAAGATCCACTAACGCTCATAGCAAATCAATTATTGTGAATCAAATGTGAATTCCAAAAGGAACTAACCCCATAGGACCCGTACTTCTATAAATACCTAAATTTGTCTGAACTGCTTGCAGGAACAGTTGTCAGGAAGCATCAGCGATATATAGTATATTAACAGTGGCTGCTCAAGACAAATGACTGGCAACAAAGAAGCCTTAAAAGACTTCCAACCATGTAAAGGCCCTAAGGTGGTGTTTGAAGATGACTCAAAAGGAAGCACCAAGGGTATATGAAGATTAGTCAAACACAATGTAAGCATCAATGATGCGTCCTATGTGAAAAGATTAAAGTACAACCTGTAACACCCTATACCCCTATGACGTATATTTAACAATAAAATATTCATCATGTAGGCAGATCATACTGACATTTCGTTTCAATAAAATATTCATCATGTAGGCAGATCATACTGACATTTCGTTTATCCATATAAGTATAAAAACATTATTTAAGGACTAATATCGTATAAAATTAAAACACACAATCAATATCTCAACATAAGTCATTGCAATATTAAATACAAATCGTGATACACACGTTCCAAAATGCAAAATGAGGAGGAGGAGAAGGTTGCACGAGGCATCAGCCGGCCGACCTATATAGCGGGACATCTATATATACAACCCACGTCAAAAAGAGTTATTGAACCTAAACAAAAACAAATATACGATTTTTATGAGTCGCAACTCAGTGAATATAGACTGTTAATTTAATTAAACAATAAGCAAATAACAATCATTAACATTAATCATAAACATATACAAACGCCACTATGCCCGGTTTATTATTCTGTGAACTGCTCAAGCTTGGATCTATCCCGGGATTTCTAATATGCCACTGTGTATATAGACCCATAGGTCTCCAATATGATTATGACCCGAAGGTCTCCACTGTGTAAATAGACTCGTAGGTCTCCAATATGAATTTGACCCGAAGGTCTCCACTTTGTATACAAATCCATAGCAAGACAGTCACAGGCCTTTTAATTTCGTGTAATTGTAATGCAACACAACAATCACCTGAACATATGATCACATATACATTTACCAATATATCATTTGATCCAATGATAAATTCATATAAATACACATTTCTTATATAACACATATAACAAATGTTGCATATAAATCACTTCACATTGCGTATAAATCACATATACGGTTTATACTCACTTGGCTAAGATAAGTAATTTGTTCGTTGCTCTGGTTCCTCCTCCCGTTCTATAGCCCGTTCTCCTATATGATTCAATGCAATCTAGCCTAATTGTCCCCTTAATATATATTTATATTATGCAATGAAATGCAATGCATGTATGCTTCATTTCATTTATTTCATATATAATACTAAATTCTAGCAACTTTTGTTCTTTTGACATTATTGTTGGAACCGATGGATCACCGGCCCTATGCAATCGGAATCGGGTTCCATAAAGATATGCGTAGCGGAAAGAAACCATACATTTTGAAGATGAACAAATCGAATTTTAGACCTCTCGATCTTCTGCTGTATTCCCAACCCTTTTCTTGGACGTCGTGTGGGCGACGATCTTCCAAGGACTCCGATCTCGTCCCTTTTTCTCCTTTTACGATTATATACTTTTTATACGCGTGAGATTTAGAGTATATATTAAGGGAGGTGCTGATTTTAGGGTATATATAGGCTACAACAGGGACCTAGAGGAGGAATTAGGGTTGGGCCTCCTGATGGGCTTAGGCATCCTGTGTTCGACCCGAACACCCAGCTTAAGTCCATCAATTATAACTCGGTCCACTAAGGAGTCATAATTGAACTACCGCCCCAATCCCATATTACAATATGGGCTCCTTCTTATTATGTGTACGTTTATTTCCCCGTGTTTAAGATATCGAATGTCCATAAATTAAATAAGTTACTGACAACTTAATTAATATACATCTAATTCCAAGAGTAGTACCACTCATCTTTATTATCATGCCGGACTAAATCCACCTGCAGGGTTTACATGATAATCCTTATGAGCTCCTTAAGGGGACATCATCATCCTAAATAATTAGGACACAGATTTCTTCTATAATCAATAACACACCATATAAATAGTGTTATCTCCCAATTCACCGAGCTTATTGATTTATGAATAAATCTCACCCATTGGCAAATTAAAGAAACAAACATTGAGTACACGTGCCCATTATTATATAGGGATTAAGAAGACGCACATCCATAATAACAGAGGTCTTGTTCTTTTATATAGTCAGTACAAATCGAACAACCTCAAATGGTCCTGCTTAATACATACAAAATGTACTAGTGTAACTTTATAGTCAAGACAGATTAATACCAAATTACACTACAACCGTTCCAATGGTTTGTCTAAATTCATCTTGGTTGTGAGCTGCTATTTATAATCATAAGGAACTGATAGCATGATCTTCTGTGTGGCACCACAGACCATGTTATCTACAATATAGATTAATCTGGACAATTGCATTAACATATATAGCAAATATAAAATGCAAACATTTGACCAAAATGATTCTCATATCAAAAAGATGTTCATACAAAATCTAGGCTTATAGTATACATCCTAACAATCTCCCACTTATACTAAAAGACTATGCTACCATAAGCATTGCCATACATCTGATTCTCATCCCTTCAACATGCCCATCAAAAGCTTTCGTTGGAAGGGACTTTGTGAAATGATCTACTAGGTTATTTGCTGATGCGATTTTGGCGACAACTTCTTGTTTTACGATGTCTTGTATCAGGTGGTACTTGCGCTCAATGTATTTACTTACTTTATGGGCTCGTGGTTCTTTCGAGTTTGCTACTGCACCACTGTTATCACAATAAATTATGATAGCTTTGGGCAAACTAGGAATCAATTCTAAGTCCATCAAGAAGTTCCTGAGCCATACAGCTTCTTTGGCTGCCTTAGAGGCAACCACATACTCAGCTTCCATAGTGGAGTCCGAAATGCATTTCTGCTTAACACTCCTCCATACTATGGTTCCACCTCCCAAGGTAAACACATAACCCGAGGTAGATTTACTGTTGTCCCTATCCGACTGGAAATCAGAATTCGTATAACCCACAGGAAGCAAATCATCTACTTGGTAAACCAGCATATAATTTCTAGTCCTTTTCAGGTACTTTAAAATATGCTTTACCGCAGTCCAATGTCCTTGTCCTGGGTTACTTTGATATCTGCTAACCATGCCCACGTCAAAGCAGATATCCGGTCTCGTACATAGCATCGCATACATTAGGCTTTCTACAGCCGAAGCATAAGGAACTGCCTTCATTTCCTCTATCTCCTTTGATGTCTTAGGACACATCTCTTTAGATAAAGGTACTCCATGTCGAAAAGGTAGAAAACCTTTCTTGGAGTTTTGCATGCTAAAATGAGTTAGGATAGTATCAATGTATGAAGCTTGAGATAAGCACAACATCATTTTCTTACGATCTCTTATAACTTTGATCTCAAGAATATATCCAACTTCTCCCAAATCTTTCATATCAAACTGCTTGGACAGTCATACCTTTACGTCTGACAACACTTTGACATTGGTGCCAATGATCAAGATGTCATCTACGTATAGTATAAGAAATACCACCATGTTTCCGTCACTCTTCTTGTATACACAAGACTCATCCGGACATTGAATGAATCCATAAGACTGGATTACCTCATCAAAATGGATGTTCCAAGATCTCGAAGCTTGTTTTAGTCCATAAATGGACCGATTAAGCTTACACACAAGATGTTCTTTGCCCTTTGCAATGAATCCTTCTGGTTGCTTCATATAGATATTTTCTTCAAGACTACCGTTAAGGAAAGCTGTCTTGACATCCATTTGCCAAACCTCATAGTTCATATGAGCAGCAATAGATAAAAGAATCCGGATAGACTTAAGCATGACTACCGGTAAAAAGGTTTCCTTATAATCGATCCTTTCTTTCTGAGTATACCCCTTCGCAACAGGCCTTGCTTTAAAAATTTCCACTTTCCCGTCTGATCCTCTTTTTTCTTTTGTAGACCCACTTACATCCAATGGCTTTTACACCATTTGGTGGTTCTACAAACTCCCAGACTTGATTAAAATCCATAGATTCTATCTCAAAATTCATAGCCTTTTCCCAAGATACTGCATCTTTATTTTGGAGTGCTTCGTCATAGGTCCAAGGATCAGATTCATGTTCACCAAGTACTAAGTCCGAAGACTTTCCCAAAAACATGAATCTATCAGGTTGTCTAACAACCCTCCCACTATGATGAGGCATTTGTGGTAGTAGTGTATCATTAGTGACGCACGGTGTGGATTCCTGTGGTATCTCATCTTGTACCGTTGGTACTAAGGTAGGAGTTTCCCCTCTGATTTCCTCCAGAACAATTTTACTCATGGGCTTGTGGTTCATTACATAGTCCTCTTCTAAAAATCGGGCATTTGTGCTAACAATGACCTTCTGATCTTTAGGACTATAAAATAAACCACATTTCGTTCCTCTAGGATAGCCCACAAATAGGCGAACATCCGTACGAGATTCCAACTTATCAGCGTCTCTCTTCAGCACATGTGCTGGACAACCCCAAATCTGAATGTGTTTTAGACTAGGCTTACGCCCATTCCATAATTCTGTGGGAGTAAAGGGTACTGTCTTAGAAGGTACCAAGTTCAGAATGTATGCCGCCGTTTTCAGGGCATATCCCCAAAACGAATTCGGTAATTCCGAATAACTCATCATCGATCTAACCATTTCCATGAGAGTCATATTCCTTCGTTCTGCCACACCGTTCTGTTGGGGTGTATCAGGTGCAGACAATTGGGATTGAATCTCAGCCTCTGATAAGTAATTCCTAAACTCTCCTAAGAGGTACTCGCTACCACGATCAGATCGTAGTGTTTTGATACATTTACCATGACGCTTCTCCACATCAGCCTTGTACTCTTTGAATTTATCAAAGCACTCAGACTTGCGGCGCATCAAATAAATATACCCATATCTCGAAAAATCGTCTATAAAAGAGACAAAATATTCGAAACCACCTCTTGCCTGGATAGTCATAGGACCACACAAATCAGAATGAACCAATTCCAACACTTATTTGGCTCTATACCCCTTGGCTTTAAAAGGCCTCTTCATCATCTTTCCTTCCAAGCAAGACTCGCCAGGTCGGATAGCTTTCCACTTCCAATGAACTCAAAGGTCCATCGGCTACAACCTTTGAATCCTACTCAAGTTAATATGACCTAACCTTAGATGCCAAAGATATGTTTGGTTCATTTTCAAAGGTTCTTTTCTCTTATTTGTGTTAGAAGATGTATTATTAATTTTCATTTGTTGCATTGTAGGAGTTATTGGATTAAGAGTACATAAATTGTCAACCAACGTACAGAACAGATAACAACCCTATTTTTCTTGACAACAACTTTGTCATCAAAAGAAACAGAATATCCATCCAAAAACAATTTAGAAACTGAAATCAGGTTCTTTCTAAAACAAGGTACGTAAAGACAATTCCTCAAAACCAAAGTCTTGTTCCTATCAAAAGATAAAAAAACATATCCCACTACAACAACCGCCACTTTCGTAGCGTTGCCCATGTAGATGGTAATCTCATCCTTACTTAGTCTCCTGGTTTCCTGGAACCCCTGCAATGAATTGTAGACATGATCAGTGGCTCCCGTATCTACACACCAGGTACCGGTAGATAGCACCGCTAAACATGTTTCAATAACTAGTGAATAAGATGTACCTCCATTGTTCTCTTTTTTCTGGGATAATCTACCTTCCAATGTCCAGGCTGTTTGCATGAGAAGCACGCCACCTTGTGGCCCAGCTTGCTTAGGTCCATCTGATTTCTTTACCGAACTAGCTTGTTTCTTCTTCTTATTCACTTCACCTTTCGGCTTAGAAAAAAAAGCATTTTCAGCAATGTAAGCTTGAGAACTTTGACGAAGTATCCCTTCTACCGCTTGGAGTTCTGTCAGAAGTTCTGTCATCGAATACAACCTTTTGTTCATGTTATAGTTCAGGCGGAACTACTCAAAACTTTTAGGCAACGTTTGGAAAACTATATTGACCTGGGTTTCCCCATCGATTTCAGCTCCAAGGATCCATCTCATTCAAATGAGTCATTATCTTGAGGACATGATCCCTTACGGGTGTCCCCTCAGACATGGTGGTTGTCATTAAGTTTCTCATGGCCTCTTGTCTGGCAACTCGACTCTGGTGTCCGAAGAGTTCCTTAAGATTGAGCATCATGTCATAGGCAGTAGTCATGGCCTGATGCTGATGTTGTAGCACATTTGACATAAAAGCCAAAATGTAACACCGTGTCATCTCATCTGCCTTGATCTACTTCCTATAACCCTCTTTCTCTTCTTCACTAGAGTTTTCATCAGGCTTTTCAGGACAGACCTTAGAGAGTACAAACTTGTACTCTTTAGTAGTCAAGACAATGTCCAGGTTCCATTTCCAATCAATATAATTAGGATCAGTAAGTTTGTTTTCTTTAAGTATAACATCAAGAGGATTGAAAGCCATAGATAAATCCTGAGAATCACGTAAATAAACACATAGGTCAAAACATTAGAATTTAAAACAATATTGTTTCCCTCAAATAATATAATTAAATTCACCAACACCTCAAAACACCATGAATTTCGCATGCCACTATATTGTGGACGTATACTAATTCAAACATTTGTAAGAGGAGGTTTTATCCATTAATTTCATTATCTTGTCAACCAGAATGACAAATAAAATTAATAGTTGGTTCAACTTCAGCCATACAAATAACAACACTTACTCCGATGGGGAGGATACTATCATATGCACCTAAGTGTATACCATTACTTAATACTAAGTCCATTATCTAAGATTGTATCTCTTCAGATGGAGAAGATTATACGCTCCTAAATAATTTCCTATAATTATCCATAGAGGAAGTTTGATCTAGTGATCTGCAATCAAACTCACGTGTAAGTTTAAATGCATCACTTACAAACCAGTAATGGAGGCTATAGGACTTATTGGAAATAATCCCTCTCCCACTTAGTTATTTATCATGAGGGATTTTAACATGCATATCATATCAAACACATATCAACATGCATATCATAACATCATATAAGCAAGACAATAAATATGGAAAATGATAAATTCCAACTATTATGGCCTTGTCCAGATGGGGATCGACCTGCCCGGTCAGGTCACGGGGTGCGGGACAGTGCCCCGTTAGAAGAATTAACCAATCCAAACACACAGAACCGGAAAAACTCGACTCTGATACCAATTGTTGGAACCAACAGATTGCTGACCCTATGCAATCGGATTTGGGTTCCATAAAGATATGCGCAGCCGAAAGAAACTATACCTTTTGAAGATGAACAAATCGAAGTTTAGACCTCTCGATCTTCTGCTGTATTCCCAACTCTTTCCTTGGACGTCGTGTGGGCGACGATTTTCCAAGGACTCCGATCTCGTCCCTTTTTCTCCTTTCACGATTCTATACTTTTATACACGTGAGATTTAGAGTATATATATTAAGGGAGGTGCTGATTTTAGGGTATATATAGGCTACAACAGGGACCTAGAGGAGGAATTAGGGTTGGGCCTCCTGATGGGCTTAGGCATTCTGTGTTCGACCCGAACACCCAGCTTAAGTCCATCAATTATAACTCGGTCCACTAAGGAGTCATAATTGAACTACCGCCCCAATCCCATATTACAATATGGGCTCCTTCTTATTATGTGTATGTTTATTTCCCCGTGTTTAAGATATGAAATCTGACAACTTAATTAATTTACATCTAATTCCAAGAGTAGTACCACTCATCTTTATTATCATGCCGGACTAAATCCACCTGCAGGGTTTACATGATAATCCTTATGAGCTCCTCAAAGGGACATCATCATCCTAAATAATTAGGACACAGATTCCTTCTATAATCAACAACACACCATATAAACAGTGCTATCTCCCAATTCACCGAGCTTATTGATTTATGAATAAATCTCATCCATTGGTAAATCAAAGAAACAAATATTGAGTACACATGTCCGTTACATCCATAATAACAGAGGTCTTGTTCTTTTAAATAGTCAGTACAAATCGAACAACCTCAAATGGTCCTGCTCAATATATACATACAAAATGTACTAGTGTAACTTTATAGTCAAAACAGACTAATACCAAATTACACTACAACCGTTCCAATGGTTTGTCCAAATCCATCTTGGTTGTGAGCTACTATTTATAATCATAAGGAACTGATAGCATGATCTTCTGTGTGGTACCACACACCATGTTATCTACAATATAGATTAATCTGGACAATTGCATTAATATATATAGCAAATATAAAATGCAAACATTTGACCAAAATGATTCTCATATCAAAAAGATGTTCATACAAAAGCTAGGCTTATAGTATACATCCTAACAATTATCTCACTCAATACTTAACCGAGGCATCCACGGTTTTCTTCTGAGTTTAGCTAAGAGATAGGGCTATAAGTTTTATGTTTTAAGTTTTCCCCAATTCAGCCTCTAAAGTTACCAAAACATCCAACAAATTACGATAACTAGAGATATATCTAATTCACTAATTTCTTTGTACCTTTTTGAGATAATCTTTGAGAATTCACTCCGATCAAATCAAAGAGCATGTCACCATGAGCTCCCCCTAAAAATGTGAAGCAAAAAGGTGAATAAACGAATCCAAAATTCACAAATCCTTCTCTCTTTTTTCTCCTTTTCTAATTCTCTGTCTCCCTCTGTCTCTTCTCTGTTCAGCCCCTTTTTCATTTTTTATTTTAACATGTTGATTATTATTATATTATTATTATATAACAAATACTTAGATGCATACACGTGTGTGCTTATAATGCATACGCATATCATATATATAAGAATAGTTAATGCCACCTCTTTTTATATATATACACATACTGTCACTTGTAATATGAATATATATATTAATCACACATATCTAACTATATACATGTGTGCTTGTGTAATATATTTGTATATAGTAGATTTTAGGTTTATTTATTTATTTATTATTATCATTATTTTTCTTTCTTTTATTATATATATTATAATATTAATTAAATCTTATTTCTCATTTCATATATCACACACACGTGTGCACACATACATATAAATTTAAGTTCTAGCATTATTATAATTTTAACCAATTATGATAGGGTTTTTTCAACACCAACTATGTAAGAACATAGAAATAATAATAAAATATGCATATGATGCATGAAATGAATGTCCAATGACATGTAAGTTTTGGTCGAGGATGTTACAATTCTCCCCCTCTTAAGAATTTTGTCCTCAAAATTTGTTATTCCTCTATGCAATGTATCAATAAAAAGATCAGTTACCCGTGAATAAATACGGATATAACTTTTTCATCTTTTCTTCTATCTCCCAGGTTGCTTCCTCTATACCATGGTTTCTCCAGATAACTTTAACCATTGGAATTTCTCTATTCCGCAACTGTTTGATTTTGAAATCTGCTATCGAGACTGGTTCTTCTATGTAGCTTAATAAATAATAAATAACACCAACTATGTAAGAACATATAAATAATAATAAAATATGCATATGATGCATGAAATGAATGTCCAATGACATGTAAGTTTTGGTCGAGGATGTTACACAACCTTTTGAGCATTATTTAGTTTTATGACAAATGATGCTATGTGGAATTTAACCTCAATAAATGTCTGATCAGGGATAACATTTTCCATGAGGTGAAGCTTACTAGAACCAGGAGAGGAAACTACCTTATAGATTGGAATTCAATAGTGCAGCCAACATGCTTTATTGCAAAGAGTTCACCTGAATTGAGTTGGCTTTGTCACAAAAGGATGAGTCATTTGAACTTCAAAACCATCAACAAGCTAGCAAGAAAAGGTCTAGTGAGAGGTCTGCCAGATGTAGCCTTCAAGAATGAAAGTATTTGTGGAGCATGTTAGAGAGGAAAACAAATCAGAAGCTCATTCAAAGACAAAGTACAAAGATCTTTTCTCAGGATTCTAAATATACTGCATATTGATCTTTTTGGACCAGTTGAGCCTGTAAGTGTAAATGGCAAGAAGTATTCTCAAGTGGTTGTGGATGACTACTCAAGATTCACTTGGACAATCTTTCTGACCAAGAAATCAAAAACTCATAGCAGGCTACCAGAATTCATGAAAAAGATACAGGATGAGAAAAAACTTAAGTATTGTGAAGATATGTTCTGATAGGGGAACAAAATTCACAAACAAGTTCATTGAGAAATATTGTTCAGAGAATGAGATATCTCATGAATACTCTGCAGCAAGGACATCCCAGCAGAATGAAGTTGCAGAAAAAAAAACAGAACTCTAAAAAAAGTAGCAAAAATAATGATTGCAGAAGTTGTTATTCTTAAAAGATTTTAGGCTGAAGCTACCAACACAGAATGTTATACCTAGAATAGATGTCTAATCAACAAGGATCATGACAAGACCCCTTATGAAATTTGGTATGGATATGCACTAAATATTGTCTATTTATATATCTTTGGATGCATATGTCACATCCTGAACAATAGAAAAGAACACCTAAAGATCTCTGATGCCATATCAGATGAAAGAGTAAGGCTTTCAGAATCTTCAACAAAATGACTCTTGTAGTTGAAGAATCAGTACATGTGGTGTTTGATGAACCACATTGTGGTACATCTGAACTTGATAAGTCGAAAGAAGATCTATCACAGATAAAGATCAAGGATCATCGAGTTAAGTATATTGATGGAGTTCTTATCCCTTTCTCTACAGAAAACATTACAGAAAATATTGCACCAGAGAGTATAGGAGCACAGGTTACAGCACAACAACCAGACAAAATGCAGCAATCAAACAGAATTCAGCAAACAGAACCAGAACAACAAACAACAGATCATCAACCTATATATATATCTTTAAACCAGATAGAACATGGCTTAGAAATCATCCTAGAGAACTCATCATTGGAGAACCTAATGTTAGAGTCAGAACAAGAAGGTTAAGACTGCATGAAGCTATGTTTGTCTGCTTCACAAGTGGAACCCAAAACTATTTAAGAGGCTCTATATGATAGTAATTGGATTCATGCTATGTAGGAAAAGCTGAATGGATTTGAAAGAAATCAAGTATGGAAGATGGTTCCCAAACCTAATAATCATCAAGGTGTAATTGGAACAAAGTAGGTATTCAAGATCAAACTGGATGAGTCTGGAGTTGTTAGAAACAAAGTAAGATTAGTTACTAAGTGATATTTTCAGGAAGAGTGAATTGATTTTGATGAGACCTTTGTACCTGTAGCAAGACTTGAAGTAATCAGAATTTTCTTAGCCTATGTTGTATACAAGAATTTCAATGTATATCAAACGGATGTTAAAAGTGCATTTTTAAATGGTCATTATCTAAAGAAGTCTATGTGGAACAATCCCCTAGATTTGAAGATCAACCTGAAAAGAAAGTATTCAGGTTACAGAAAGCTCTATATAGGTTGAAGCAAGCACCAAGAGCTTGGTATGATACACTGTCCTCGTATCTATTAGAGAATGGATTTCAAAAAAGAATAGTAGACAAAACCCTTTTCAGAATATAGGATGGAGATAGTGACAATGCAAGTGTCATTGCTATCACACATAATCCAGTATTCCACTTCAAAATAAAATATATTAATGTGAGACATCATTTTATAAGAGATCATATTGAAAAGAAATATATCATTTTTGAGAAAGTTCATACAGATTTGCAGCTAACAAATATATTCACAAAATCCATATGTGAATCAAGATTTTATATGCTTAGGAATGAAGTTGGGATTATCAAGTTATGAAAAAGAGAAAAGAACTCAGTTATTGAGGGGGAATGTTGGCTCTATGCCAAGATACAGCAAGACAGCAAGCTAGAAAAGTGAGAAAAATGCAGGAAGGATTAAATACAGTAGTAAGCAAGATTGCAGCATCAAGTTGCAGCAACTTAACTCAATATTTATGACCAAGAGTATATATTGATCTGCAACCTGATATCGAAACAATAACCTTAATTGCTAATCATTTGAGCGGCAAAATGATTTGTCGCATTTACAGAAAAACAACAGTCACATTTCATTTTAAACCCTTGAAGTTTCAGATTTTATAGAAAGATCCCTCCGTTCTTTTATCATAGCTGTCAAATTTCGTACTCTTTGGATGAACATTTAATCTTAGTCATTGATCATGTGATAGTTTATTTTTTAATATAAACTGTTTATCATCCCTCCCAAATCATCACTTTTCGCATTTGAAATCTCCCAAAGCAGAAACTTCTCTCAAACCCTAAATCTCTTTTAGCAAACCATTCTTGATCATGAATCAACAACATGACAACAAGACAAACCGTCATTCTAGAAGGTCGTCTTGTGAATCCATCATCCATCTTCTTGGATTCGAGCATTTTCGATCAAGAAGAAATTAAGAAGGTTTGGTCATGTGTCAAAGACATGAATCTTGCAGGTCTTTTGACAACCAGATATGCAGGACTCTCTGAAATATCTATGCAAAAGTTCTATACCTTTGCAAGATTATTTGATAATACTTATAATATCATATTCAAGATGGAGGAAGATGTTGATGAGTATACTTTGACGTCTCAGATCATATTTGAGACCTTCGGCATCTTAGGAAAGGGCCTCAAACCATCTGTGCTGGAAAAATATGACAATGTATATACCGATAAGATATGACAGCTATTCAAGCTTGAAGAAGTTACTAGTCCTATACAGAAAAGTGCTACAAAGAAGCTTTTCAAATAAAATATGAGTTCTTATACGATATTTGTGCATATTCTGTTGAAGGAAGAGGAGAAAACTTTGAAAAATGCACTAAACTGTGATTTAAGTTGATGATAGCTATCATGAGAAAAGAAAACGTGAACTGGAGTAGGTTCATTCTGTGAAGAATTTGGGAAGAAGCAGCCAAGGATACGAAGCTAATGAGCTTTGGAATCATCATCTCATTCTTTCGATCAAAAGATGGGGATTCCTCTGGAAAATATTATTCTCCTTTCTGCTAGAAAATTCCATGGAGAAAAGAAAAATGGAAAGGCTGTAAGGATAAAAAGAGAAAAAAAAGCAGTTGAGGACGCAACAACAAAGCCCAAGAAGAAAGTTGTTCTACCGCTGACCAGAGCATAGAAAGCCGCTATTACAAGCAATGAGTTAGAAGATTCTGATGATGTGCTGATTGCTGCAATACCAAAGAAAAGAAGCAGAGCTATAACCAAGCAATAGAACCCCTTACCCATCAGAGCTGCTAAAAGCTCAAGTTCATAAGAAGAAGGAGCCCCGCTTGTTTGCAAGCCAAAGAAAGCAGCAGTTGTTGAAGTTGCTCCCTCCCAACAAGAACCATTAGTGGAGGAACTTGAGGAGGTTGAACCAACCCCGTCGCAACCTGAAGGTAGAATAGAATCTACTACAGCCAGAGCAGCTGTGATTGAAGAAACACAAGACCATGATAGTGTTTGTGAAGAAAATATCTTGTAGAGGAACAGATGGATGCATCTTCACTAGTACATCCATCTGAAGAAAAGAAGGTGCAGATACCTCTAGCTATCACAGAAGCTAGAGATGAGGAAAGTGTTGATGCTGATCATACAACCAACAAAGCAACAAAACCAGATGCTCCGATGGAAGGTCACCAGGGAATGTACCCTGCTAGCCTATGTATAGACTTTACACAACTATCTGCAAATCATATTCCTCATGAATTTCTTGAACGTATAGCAGAGAGCATTTTTGAAGAAATAGAACAAGAGTATCATATCTGGAAGAATATGAGGCTTGTCTTAGCCAAAGAACTGCTGAAGTGGGAGAAATTTGTTAACGTAGAGCAGAAAGTCAAAATGTGGGCTAAATCATCAAATATTTGGCAGATTTTGGATCCAGATTTCCCAGATCCTTTAAAGATACAAGAATTGCTAAAATCAATGAGTATCAGACTCTCTGGAGACAGATCCTTGAAAAGAAAGAAGCTTTTGAGCAGCATGCTAATATGATCGATGGAGAAACAGTAAGATCACACAGACATGTGTTCCCCTGGAATGCAGAGGAGCTGCGTATGGCAGAGTAGCAGCTGGGACACATAGACACCAAATAAGCAAATAAGACCATGTTTTAGGTAGGATTGCAAGTTAGCAGAGCAGAAATCTTACAGACTTAAAGAAACTTGCTACCTAGTGAAGGTACTTCTGGTGTCAAACAGTCAGAATCTACAGCATTCAATGTAATGCTAGATGATCTTTCACCAATCTGTAACCTGGAATCGATGGAGAAGGATGATCAGTTGCTGGATTATGGTGATTCATTTGTCCTTCACAAAGATACATCTGAGGAAGAACCATCAGATAAGATCAAATGAGTCTTTGCAAGTTTACAGAAAAAGATTGTTGATGATGCAACTATGGAAGAAGTTGTTGAGGCATAACTCTCTGAACTGGCTTAGTTAGTAGTACAACATGATGTGATCACTCAGAAAACAGCAGAATCCGATGCAGTAATTTGTGTAGAGATAGAACAAGATATCATATCAACATGCACAGCTGTTAGGAATCTTGAGATTTTAGAATCTGCAACCCTGACTGCAAGAAGTGAAAAAGTTAATGGTGTAGGGATTGTTGTTGAGACAAGATTCTCTTAGAAGACCTCGGGCAATATCACTGTTGAGACAGGACTTGTGGATGATTTAGAAAGGAAAGAAAAAGTGGATAAAGATGTTGAGCAGACAGAGCCATCACAGGAAGAAGATTCTCATGCTTCTGAATCCAACTCTGTTACATAAGTTTAAGCACCTATTCAGGATACAACAGAACCATCTAGCTCTGTTGCACCATGATCTAAAGAAGACTTACTGGATGTACTGAATGATGATGATGATGATGATGAGTCATCAGATGAACCTGATGATGATAAAAATTAATGAAAAGCTGATGTTCTAGAGATGAAAGATATTAAAGAACTCTCTATTCTTTCCATGAACAATCCCTAAAAAGCATTGTAACAACAGTACAGGCCTTAAGAAAAGCCTTTCAAGATCATGTATTCAACTCCGCCACCAATGAGAAGACTTGTGCAGATGAGTTTACAAAGCTACATGAAGTCATTGTTGATATTCCGAAATAGCTTCAAGAATACATGCAA
Organism: Scutellaria minor; assembly: GCA_954870855.1. Lineage (NCBI taxonomy): Eukaryota > Viridiplantae > Streptophyta > Magnoliopsida > Lamiales > Lamiaceae > Scutellaria > Scutellaria minor. The sequence continues at coordinate 13,156,785 of OX940729.1, forward strand.
GATGAATGGAATAAACAGAACACATATCACTTCAATGTTGCAAAGAAAGTTGACTCATATGCAACAGCTCAAGCCACTGCGCAATAGACCACCAATGATACTTTGACAACACATTCTCTAGTGCTTAATAATTTTTAGGAAAATGTTGTCAATCAAGATTATCGAGCTTAGAGCACTGATCAAAGGCTAGCAAATCTGGAGCTGATTGTTGGTGAGATAAGAGATGTATTCTTCAGAGCATTCCCTAAATTTGCTGGTGGAGACAAAGTTGCAACACTTCCCTCTATACAGACCCTTATTGATGATGCCAAAAAGGAGGAAGGATATGACAAAAGAAAATGAGAGATACAGCTTACAGCTGCAATTGATGAAGTGATGCAGTCATTGGATGATAATGAAGATGATGAGGAGGAACTAGTCAGAAAGAAGCGTAGGAGATCAAAGTCTGATACCGATCGGAGTCCTCTAGCCAAAAAGAGAAAAGATGACGAATGACATGTTGGCATTGTTGCATCAGTGGCAGTAGGCAGTGATGTATTCAGAACAAAAATAATTAGTTCTACACAAAAGGATACAACACCTAGTCAAAGATGAAGCATTAGACAATAGCAAGACCATTAGAAGAGCAAACCCTTGAGTGTTGCTGCAATCAGGAGACTGGATGAGAACAAATGGAGATAATTGAAAGAGGCTGATGAGAAGAGAAGGAAGGAAATGAAGAACTGGATGTCAAGACTTGAAATGGTAGGAGATAAAAGGATAGAGCTAGCCAAGAAGGTTAATGATGCTCTATATCAATACCCTCCTCAAGATGTTTCTTGTTTTGATCCAGGCTACATATCAGTAGAAGTATCCATGATGCTGGATCAGAGGCCTCTCAAAGAAAATCATGCTTGGGACTTGAAAATCTTCAACAAAGTGTCATTTCCCAAAGACAAAATCTGACTTTTGAAGAAATATCTCTCTACAAAATATTAAAGTACCTGAGGTACTTCAAGAATCTATGTCAGTTAAATTGTTTTAGAACATATGTTATATATTTTTCTCTAGTACTTCAAGCATCTATGTTAGTTAAACTGTTTTAGAAGATATGTTATATGTTTTTCTGCACTAGAGAAGTATGAGCAGCTAGCAAGAGATTGAGATCTTGAAAGTCAGAAGGAGTTGATTAAGAGAGTAAAGGAAGTAGTGCAAGTGCCATTTTGTAAAGAATTATGACTTAGATAGATACATGTTCCTGATATCAAGAGAAAGTTAGAAGAATCATAGAGATAAAAATCTGACTTTTGAAGAAATATCTCTCTATAAAAGATTAGAGTACCTGAGGTACTTCAAGCATCTCTGTCAGTTAAATTGTTTTAGAAGATATGTTATATGTCTTTCTGCACTAGAGAAGTATGAGCAACTAGCAAGAGATGGAGATCTTGAAAATCAGAAGGAGTTGATTAAGAGAGTGAAGGAATGAGTGCAAGTACCATTTTGTGAAGATTTATGACTTAGATGGATACAAGTTCCTGACATCAAGAGAAAGTTAGAAGAATCATATCATGAATCAATCATCAATTGGTGGAAGGGAACCAAGTTCGAGAAAAGAAGAATACTAGAAGATGATACAGTAAGAAGAAAGTTATTTGGACATCAGCAATCTTGAAGAAGCATAAACAAGATCAACAACTTGTAATTCTAACATTTTGATATAATCAAGTTACTGCTGATGGAACAAGTTCACAACGTGTGAACATCATGCATTTTACTTTCTGATGTAGGAAAGCATGCTAGAGATATTTGTTTGAGTTTATATGTTAATAGTATCTAAAATAGGTTGCCAGCATAACTAGACCAATGCAAGAAGACCCTATGTACTCTGTAAACATCTCTATATAAAGTGTGAAAAGTAAATGCTATTATACAACTCTGAAATTTCACAATGAACTGCATAAAGTAAAGGTTTTGTCATCATAAAAAATGAGAAATTATTAGAAAATTTATGTTTAGATTTTGATGAGACAAAACAGCATTGTAATAGGAATTTAGAGTACCCCATTTTTCACATTGTTTAAGTGAAACTTAGATTAGTTTTGAGTCAAGAAGATAAGTTAAAGAATGGAAGAATCCACAATTCAGTAGTTTATTAATCAAAGAAGAAAATACTGCAAGCAGCAAAAAAGGCCACTACTGAATGTAATAAGAGAAAACAATATTTAAATACTATAAGCAGGATAATGCAGCAGCACAGTAAGGAGTGCTGAATACTGCAAGTCAATATAAAGTTGCATTACTGCAGGTCATTAGAAAGTTGCATTACTGCAAGAAAATACAAAAGTTGTAAATTCTGCACTAGGATCAATGAAAGATTGAAATGGACAATCACACACAACAATGCAGTACGAGGAAGATCGGTGTTGTCCGATGAAATGTTTTTGCAAAACTAGCCAGTATAAATAAATTGATCAAACGGTACCAAGAGCTAGTAACCAGCTGACATGTAGACTGACACACTGCAACAAACCTGCAACCTAGTACAGCCGCATTAAATAAATAGCCTAGAGTGCAAGACAAGAAAAATTAAATACAACCCTTCAGAAGCAATTAATGCAAGATCAAGAACATTTGAAGAGGATTCAAATTCAAAGAAATGTGTCTCCCTTCAACGGACATATTGCTACACCTATAAATAGAGAAAAAATTGACTAAAACAAGTACTGAAATACTGATCACTTACTCTCAAGCATGAGCAATCTCTGAAGCTCTCAACACTTAAAGTTTTCAATCATTCAACCTCTAAGAGAAGCGATCAAGCCTTAGAAGCATTCGAGCTCAAGATTCATCAAGGTTGCTTCAAGCACCAGTTGAAGAAACCTATATACTTTTAACCTTAGTGTTGTGTGCTTAGTTGTTTTAATGATCCTTAGTTGATAGGATTTAGATCCTTGCTGAGTATTTTTAGCCTTAGGAGTTTAAGGCATTAACTCTGTGTGAGTTTAGGATCCTGTGTGGGTCAGTCGGTTTGATTCGAGTAACCTGTGTGGAAGCTGAATCTTAGTAGGTAAAACTTGTTAGGTTGATACTTTGTAAGGTCGAGTCTTGTAAATCAAACTTGCTTAACGAAGTTCTCCTTAGAGAAGGAGTAGAGTAAATGTAGAAGGATTACACCACCTATGAACCACTATAAGCCTTGTGCTCTTCTGTGTTTTAGCATTTCTATTGCTATATCTTGATGCATCCTTTATCACATCATATAGCATTCAAAATTTTCTAAAACTCATATTTCTGAAAAGGTTTTCAAAAGAAACTCTATCAAGTTAAAAAGTTTCTGCTGCATGAGAACTGTGGTACAGCAAGTTACGTTGCATTCTAGCCCAATAAATTGTATTGCATTTTGCACTGTATTTTGTTATAGGATACATTGCTGCAAGTTCGAAAAATCGATAAAGGTTCATTCAACCCCCTCTCCACTCTGAACCTCTGTGCCACTTGGGACTAACAATGAATTAAACGGGATTTGAATTAAATGGACAAACTTAAACGGGCCTCGAGTATTGGGATGTAACCCTAACCCTAATTGGCTTCGGGTTAAATGGGTTATTATCGGGTTATTAATAAAAAAAATTATATTTCAAATATATTTTTTTGAGTTAAAATATACATAACATTGAAAATTCACATATAAAATTAAATACTATAATTTCAAAAACAACATTAAATTAGATTATCATTGAGAGTTTATACTTGTTGTCACATCCCGTTTTCTTTCATAAAATTATCAGAGTTTTCACACGGGCGTGAAGAAAGAAATAACAAGGGACACATATCACAAACAGAAGAAGTAGTAGGAGACGATAGAAGAATGAGGTAAGGGACGATGTGAATCATTCACATATCAACAATCGGTCTCAATACCGATAATCTCAACATTCACAGCGGACAATATCATCAGGATCTCACATCTGAAACATATATCAAATTATTACAAAACGTTAATTAAATAAAACATTGTTTGAAAATATTTGTGTGACATCGGTCTAAACATACAAGTCCAAAGATAGCACCATCTCTCTCCATCTAGGGTTCCTCATGCTTATCATCTCCTGTAGTGTGAGTACAGAATAGGAGGTGAGTGCATGGAATACACTCATGGGGATAAACTCCGCATCTTATAACATACAACAGATATATAAAATAGAAAGAAAATAAAGGTATCAATCGGCACGTTGTCACCACACGTAAAATGCAAAGCAGATATTAGAAATGGTAAGGGATGAATAGGTGCGGGTATTCCCCGTCTTATCTTATAAAACGGTCTCACAAACCGTGGTGCATTTCAAGGACCACCAAACCTATCAGAGTAGTAGAAGAGGTGGGAGATAGTTTTTACGGTCCATAAGACCCTCCAAACAAGTAATGTGAACCAAAATCCTTTTATAGTATAAAGTATAGCACAATAATTATATTCACAGCATTTAGTATTCCGCAATTCATGCATTTAATAGGGAAACAGTAAACAAATAAAGAGACAGAATTTACCCCCACCTTGTTCGATGGTTTCTGCGTGAGTAGCAAGTACCAGAGATCAGATAACTCAAGGCTCAATCCAACAAGTAGCCTACACAATTACGGTGTTTCTTAAATCCTTAATAATGTATAATTAAAGCTGTAAAAGATTCTGAAGGAAAAACGATCGTTAAAGACGCGACGGATCGAGAGATCTAAAGATTGGAGTTGAAGAAACGAGAGTGGATAATCAGTCCATATGGCTGAGATGATAGAGAATGAAATTTAGATCATGACGGAAAAAGAATGAGCTCAATCGGAGTTAAAACAAGCTCAAACGGATCATTTTAAGTTTAGGGGTATTTTGGTAATTTTGATCAAAGGGTTGACTTTGATCGGGCCCACGACCCTCGATCAACAACATCTCATCGGCGATGACTCGATGACGATGTAAGGTGGAAAAAATAGGATTCGGATCAAAAACACGGCGTCGCTTGCGCACCCGTCACCGGACGGGGCACGCGCGTGCTCGCGCGCACCTGGCGTAAGGTAAAAACTCGGCGGCCTCGGCAGCTTTCCTCAGCAGCTGCCATGTTTTCTCGGCAGCATCGACAGTACTCCTCTGCAGCTACCGAGTTTTCTCGGCAGCATCGGCATGCGGCTCGACAGCTGCCGAGTTTTCTAGGCAGCTTGGCGCCCAATGCGCCCGGCGTCAACCTGCTCGACCAGCCCACTTCCCGGTGCCACCAGCTGCGGCGGCGCCACCCTAAGCCACCGCCACCTCATCCACCGGCGAGCCTGCACCGTCGGCTACCACCTCCGGCCATCCCTTGCCGGATTCTGGTGTGAACAGTGATGGAAAAACAGCCGCAAACACCCTTCGTCACACACACATGCAAAAACAAACCCCACACTTCCCAGCTCCGGCCGGCGACTTCCAGTCGCCGGTGACCACCCCCAAACCCCCGGCCGGCGACCTCCCGTCGCCGGCAACCATCCCCAGCCATCCCAACACACACACACAACATATATACACACGCATGAAAACACACACACGCATGGAAAAACACGCATATACAATAGCCTTGGCCGCCGGCCACTACCTCTGAGCCTCGCCGGTGCATCACTGGCGCCGACCCCCTGTTCCCACATGGCGGCGCTGTCTAGCACCGCCCTCAACAACAAACACACCAACACACACACACTACACACATGCGATATATATATATACACAGCCTGTACAGCTCCGGCGCCGCCGTGGGTGGCGGCGCCGCCCTCCAGCAGCTTCCCTACTCTTCTAGCAGCTCCTCCGGCGACTACTCCGGCGAGAAGAGGAGGAGAGAGAGAGAAATCAGAAGAGAGAGAAGGTGGTGGAAATCTAGGATTTAGGGTTTGGAGCTCGTTTTTTGCCATTTTCCGGTGAATGAGAAATCAGAATTGTATTTCGAGACCTATCCTAGATTCGTCTCGTCGAGACCTACATCGTGTGCCAAAATCAGCCAAAACCAACATTATTGAAATTTTCCGGCCATCGGCGGCAGCGGCGCCGCCGCGACGGCGACGCACCGAAGGCAAAAAATCGGAATGAGAGAGAGAGGAGAGATAGACTTACAAGTTTTCATCGCTTTCGACTCATTCGAAAAATCGGTGATTTTCAAATCGAACACACCCTTATTTATAGAAATCCAAAAAACACTATTCACGTGAAATATCTAAGTTACTGTTCATCAGGTGAAAATCCAAGTTACTATTCACATAAAAATCTCCATTTACTATTCACCGTAAATATCTTTCGATTTTCCGAAACTTCGTATTTTGCCTTTTTCATCGCCGTTTGAGCTACGGGTCTCCGATTGACCCCTAGGTCATTTCTATCTTCTTGTTTTTCCAGTACGCATCTAATGGTATAAAAATATTCTATGTTTCCTATCTAGGAAAAATATTCATCTCAAACATGCTTTAAACACATATCTGAAACGCACTTAATTAAATTAAACAGTCAAAGCATACACACATAATTATTAAATTCTGAGTTTAAATATTTAATTAATAAATTATGCTTCGTTTTTGGTTCAGGGTGCTACATCTCTTACTCCTTAAAAGAATTTTGTCCTCGAAATTAAACGCGTACTAAGAAAGAAAATAAACGTGTACCTAGGAAAGGTAAGTCGGGGTACTTTCTCAGGATTTCGTCTTCTAATTCCCAAGTTGTTTCTTCCCTTTCGTGACGGCTCCACTGGACCTTCACTATAGTCATTTCCTGATTTCTTAGTTACCGTTCTTTCTATTCAAGATGGCTATCAGGACTTCCTCATATGTCGGATCCTTTCCAAGCTCTATGTCTTCTTGATCGATTATATGGTTTGGATCGAATATATATTTCCGTAGCATAGACACGTGAAAAACATTGTGTACTCCAGTGAAGTCTGGCGGTAGAGCTAGACGGTACGCGACCTCCCCAACTCGATCTAGAATTTCAAATGAGCCCACGTACCTCGGCTTCAGTTCTTTCTCTTTCCATTTCTCGTCAAGGAACTTGCAGGCCTCGATTATTTGGTTAAGCTCAACATTCAGAACTTTGTCAATTCTGAGCTTCTCCAATTCTTTCTCGAACCTTCCTAACTTGATCACACTTCTGTTTCTCATTCTTCAACTCATAGTACTGATTGTTGTAATAATCATCTTATATACTTCTTGTTCCCACCATTTTACTTACGGAGTAGGGTGAGGAGTAGTTGGCGCTGGAGAGTCGTATCTCTCAGTCAAAGAAAATAAGTACGTTTCCGATAAAGATATAGAAAAAAAAAGGAGAGAGAGAAAGAGAGAGTTGAAGAGTCGGGGGAAAAGTTGTTGCATCCAACAGGAAAAATTAACTGCATGCATAACTCCTTTGGCAGAATTTCTAACACGTTCCTGAGATGTCTATACGTGGTGCGTTCTATCGCATGAATTGATGAGGATATCATCAATGAACACGATGATGAAGAGATCGAGATACGGATGGAAGACGCGATTCATCAAGTCCATTAAGACAGCTGGAGCATTACTCACTCCAAATGGCATTACTACAAACTTGTAGTGGCCATATCTCGTCCTGAATGTTGTCTTTGATAAATTCACAACTTTGACTTTTATCTGGTGATATCCAAACCTTAAGTCAATCTTCGAGAACACACTGGCACCTCTTATTTGATCAAGAGAATCTTTAATTCGAGGCAGTGGATACTTGTTCTTTATGATCCGCTTGTTCAGCTCTTGGTAATTAATTCACCTTCGAAAGCTTCCATTCTTCTTCCTCACAAAGAGCACTGAGCTTTGCAAGATGACACGCTCAGTCTAATGAAACCTTTGTCCAAAAGTTCTTGTAATTCCTCTGGTGTCATCCTACATGGAGCTTTTAACATCGATGTTGATCCTGAGATGAGATCAATCTCAAAGGTCACCTATCGATCCGATGGAGGACCAGGTAAATCCTCAGGAAAACATGTCCATGAATTCTTTTATCACCAGCACCTTCTCAATAGTAGTCGATTCTTTCTCGGGGTTCATGTTGACCAACCTTCATAATTTCTTTTGCTAAGCATCTGGGTTGCTTTCATGGCCAAGATAATCCTTGAGTCGACTTTATTCGGGTCCTACGAAAGGTGAACTCCGGTTCTCCAGGTGCTTGAAAGACGATTTCTCTCGCACGGCATCTGATTACTGCGTGATTTTACCTTAAGCCAATCCATTTCCACAATCACCTCATCGTTTTTCATTTCTAACGATATAGATCGGCTAAAAGAATTCTATTCCCAAGCACGATCCTTAGACCTAGGCAAAAGTGTTTCGTTCGTATCGTTCTTCCTGATAGAATACTATCTTCTAAAGTTTTAGTGAATACCAAAACGTTCTCATGCTCCAACAGATCCGGTACCACCGTAATACTATAAATGAAGAAATAAAACACGAAATGTGAAGGGAGTAGTAAATGTGGATCCCATCGAATAGCAAAAGATGATCTGGTATAGTATATATATATATATATATATATCAAAGCAAAAAGGTGGGCAGCTCATACCTTATACAAAAGTATTACGTACACTACTACAAGGTATGAGTTACTACATATCTATCTACATATATAATACTAACAGTTCATCATCCGTAATCTATCCCTCGACAGCCTTTGTGCGAGCGAAAGCATAAGCTCACGTCTGGCCTGCTCTTGGCATTGGCCTTTGTGCTGCATTTACTAGATCCTTAAACTTCTGGCAGTTGCGTGCTATATGTCCAGGTTCTCCACACTTATAGCATTTTCGGGTTCCATAGAGGCAGGGTCCCGCATGCGACTTCCCACACTTGAAACATAAGTTCCCTAGCCTAGAAGTACGGAAGAACGGGATATTGTTGGCCTGTGGGAATTTATGCTGGCCAAAGTCTTGACTAGGACCAGTCTATTTCTCTTTCCTATTCCACTTTCACTCTATTGGGTGGCACCACGGCTAAGCAGAGACGAGAAACGATCTCTTGAGCTCTCTTAACGATCGCGACATAAGACATTTCACCATGTCCCACCAGAATGGAGCCTATCTCCTAACGAAGACCCCTCTCAAAGTGTTGGATCTTCTTGGCATTTGTGTCCACCAAATGGGGCACGTACCTACTTAGTCGGTTGAACCTCTTCACGTATTCTTCTACGGAGGTGGTCTCTTGACGAATGCATATGAAATCTACCTCTTTTTTGTCACAATACGACTGAGACAGGTATTCCTGTTTAACCACCTCTTTGAAGACTCCCCAAGACATAACGCTCCTAAATTCCGGCGACATGGTCTTTTCTTGTCTCTCCCACCAATAGCCGGCTCATTTGATGAGTTGTAAAATGGCACAGGAGATCTTCTGCTCTTCTGTGCATGCCAAATGTCCAAAGAGTTGATCCAACGTCTTTAGCCACTCCTCAGCTTTGATCGATTCTCCCATTCTGTTAAAGGTCGGTGGATCGAATCATCGGAACTGTTCAATGATTCGGTTAGCATCATTTCTAAATGATGGTGGCGACATAGCTCGTGCGGTCCCATATTATCGGGCCAAGCCTCCTAGTACGGACTCAATTCTCTCTTTGCTGCGTTCATGTCGTGATCATATGAATTCTCCATTGATGGCTTATCCCTTTGTGGTCGACCTCGTGGCATATCATTCTACAGTCGACTTAAGAAAACTACTTTTATAATCTACCCCGAGTAACCCAACAACCTACAACAACAGATAAACTAATAACATGTATCATGGCACTGATAAACGTTACTCTATAAATCATATAATAATCTCAAAAGATTCTCCATTATCCATTTATCATGTTAGCATAAAGTTGTAGGGTATTGTATACCCATCTTGCATATACCAATCAGAAAAACTCAACATAAACCACACATCATGAACCACTTTACTGATATCCACACTTGGTTCCCTATAGACCTCAAGTATCAAAACCATCCTTACACACTACAACCACGAACTGGAAAACTCACTCATTAGCACACCCTGTTATAAACAAGGGTCCATGGTAGTTTCAACTTTTAGTCATATGACATCAACTCCTGCAACGGCCATACTCGCTCACGAGCTCACGCTGCTGCAGTTAGCGGCTTTGTGGCGGTGGCTCAGAGCAGTGTATCGATTATAGTGACATCAAGGGGTTTTTACAAGATCTTTTTATCGTGGTTGTAGTGACGTCAAGAAGGTTTTACAAGATCTTTTCATCGGGAAACAATATCCCTAATACCCCGTCAGATCTAAACAGTTTATATCATATCAACAAAGTAACACATATCAGGTAAACATTTATTCCGTAAGTCTTACAATCACGGAGAGACTCCTATGGAGAGAGGATAGTGCATATCTATTCCTTTTCGAAAACAAATTCACGTTTTAAAATCACACTTTTCCCATTTAAAACCAGTTTGAGCAAGTTCATAACGTTAGAACATTACTCTAATACCAACTATCACACCCCGTTTTCTTTCATAAAATTATCAGAGTTTTCACACGGGCATGAAGAAAGAAATAGCAAGAGACACATATCATAAACAGAAGAAGTAGTAGGAGATGACAAAAGAATGAGGTAATGGACGATGTCAATCATTCACATATCAACAATCGGTCTCAATACCAATAATCTCAACATTCACAACGGACAATATCATCAGGATCTCACATCCAAAACATATATCAAATTATTACAAAACGTGAATTAAATAAAACATTGTTTGAAAATGTTTGTGTGACATCAGTCTAAACATACAAGTCCAAATATTGCACCATCTCTCTCCATCTAGGGTTCCTCATGCTCATCATCTCATGTAGTGTGAGTACAGAATAGGGGGTGAGTATATGGAATACACTCGTGGGGATAAACTCCACATCTTATAACATACGACAGATATATAAAATAGAAAGAAAATAAAGATATCAATCGGCACGTTGTCACCGCACGTAAAATGCAAAGCAAATATTAGAAATGGTAAGGGATGAATAGGTGCGGGTATTTCCCATCTTACCCTATAAAACGGTCTCGCAAACCATTGGTGCATTTCAAGGACCACCAAACCTATCAGAGTAGTAGAAGAGGTGGGAGACAGTTTTTTACGGTCCATAAGACCCTCCGAACATGCAATATGAACCGAAGTCCTTTCACAGTATAAAGTATGGCACAACAATTATATTAACAGCATTTAGCATTCTGCAATTCATGCATTTAATAGGAAAAATAGTAAACAGAGAAAGAGACAGAAATTACCCCCATCTTGTTCGGTGGTTTTCGCGTGAGTAGTAAGTACCAAATATCAGATAACTCAAGGCTCAATCCAACAAGTAGTCTACACAATTATGATGTTTCTTAGATCCTTAATAATGTATAATTAAAGCTGTAAAAGATTTTGGAGGAAAAACGATCGTTAAAGGCACGACGGATCGAGAGATCTAAAGATTGGAGTTGAAGAAACGAGAGTGGATAATCAGTCCATATGGCTGAGATGATAGACAATGAAATTTGGGTCATGACGAAAAAAGAATGAGCTCAATCGGAGATAAAACGAGCTCAAACGAATCATTTTAAGTTTAGGGGTATTTTGGTAATTTTGATCAAAGGGTTGACTTTGACCGGGCACACGACCCTCGGTAAACGACATCTCATTGGTGACGACTCGATGACGATATACGGTGGAAAAGATGGGATTCAAATCGAAAACACAGCGTCGTGTGCGCAACCGTCACCCGACGGGGCAGCGCGTGCGCGCGCGCACCCGACATCGGGTAAAAACTCGACGGCCTCGGCAGCTTTCCTTGGCAGCTACCGAGTTTTCTTAGCAGCATCGGCAACACTCCTCGGCAGCTGCCAAGTTTTCTCGGTAACATCGGCATGCGACTCAGCAGCTGCCGAGTTTTCTCGGCAGCTTGACGCCCAGCGCTCCCAACGTCGACATGCTCGACCAGCCCACTTCCCGGTGCCACCAGCTGCGGCAGCACCGTCCTGTGCCGCCGCTACCTCATCCACCGATGAGCCTGCACCGCCGGCTACCACCTCCGGCCATCCCTCGCCGGATTTCGACATGAACAGTGCCGGAAAAACAACCGCAAACACCCTTCATCACACCTTCGCAAAAACAAACCCCACACTTCCCAGCTCTTGCCGGTGACTGGAAGTCGCCGGCGACCTCCCGTCGCCGGCATCCATCCCCAACCATCCCAACACACACACAGCATATATACACACGCATGAAAACACACACACACGCATGGAAACACAAGCACATACAACAGCCTTGGCCGGCAGCCACCTGCCGCTGGCCACCACCTCTAAGCCTCATCTGCGCATCACCAACGTCGGCCCCTCTTGCCCACACGGCGGCACCGCCCTCAACAGCAAACACACCAACACACACACACACTACAGACACATACATGCGATATATATATACACAGCCTGTACAGCTCCGGCGTTGCCACCCACGGCGGCACCGCCCCCCTAGCAGCTTCTCCACTCTTCCAGCAGCTCCTCCGGCGACTGCTCAGGCAAGAGAGAAGGAGAGAGAGAGAGAGAGAAATCAGAAGAGAGAGAGAGAACGTGGTAGAATCTAGGGTTTAGGGTTTGGAGCTCGTTTTTCACCGTTTTCCGGCAAACGAGAAATCGGAATTGAATTTCGAGACCTATCCTAGATTTTTCTTGTCGAGACCTACGTCATGTGCGAAAATCGGCCAAAACCGACAACGTTGAAATTTTCCGGCCACCGGCGGCGGCGCATCAGAGGCAGAAAATCGGAAAGAGAGAGAAGAGAGATAGACTTACAAGTTTTCGTCATTTTCGGCTCATTCGGAAAATCGATGATTTTCAAATCGAAAACACCCATATTTATAGAAATCCGAAAAACACTATTCACGTGAAATATCTAAGTGTTCACTAATTTCTTTTAGCTACTCCCACAAGTGTACGGTGTAGGGTGTAGAAGTGGTGAGCAAGGTCGATCCCACAGAGATTGACTATCTAGGCACTAACTAATTACTCAAATTCAATTCTCAGTTTTATCTAGGAAATCAAATCACACTGATTGCAGATTAATTCAATAGAAAAGTAACCGAGCAGATAAATGCACTCAAGAATAACAAATATTTAAGACAGGTTCTAGGACATGCTTTCATCTAATTCTCATCAAAACATCACTTTAACCAACTCAAGTTCATTAATCAATCATCCTATATGAGCAATCACATATGTCGAATTAACAGCTCTCCCGAGTCAGTTAACCGGTTGATTATTATGCCACCAGAGGTATCCCTACTCAATCTGATTAAAACATAACAACTCCCAAAAGTACTTAAGATTGATTTCTCATTACATAAATTCCTTAATCTCCCGATCTAAGTCTTTTTATGTATCATGTGTTTATTCTTCCAAAATTAAACACACAAATAGGATAAACGATCATGAACTTTGAATTGAAATTAAAGATCCATCAAGATTCGAATTAAATTACTAACAAGCCCTAGAAACCCTAGAAAATTAGCTAGACATGATGATAAACAAACTCATAGACAAGATTGGAAATATCATATCTACTAATATCTAACAAAAGAAGAAAAGATAGAAAAAACTCTATTAGACGACGATCTCGCGATTCCTCGATCTTCTTGAATTCTTCTTCAAATCCTCTCGATGCTTCTCGGACTATCGTGTTCTTCTCTATAAATCTCTCTCTTAATTTTTCTCTCTATATCTCTTTTCTCTCTCTCTCTCTCTCTCTCTTCATATTAAGTATTTATATGGCTTTGGGAATCTTCCAAGTGAAGTAACAGGTGAAGATTATCTAAGAAAATTGACTTTCTACGAGTTCCTGTCCACCCGGGCACGATCGTGCCCCATAGCACGGTCGACCGTGCCCTACCAAGAGGTCATTGGCTGATGCACGGAGTTGACCGTGCCCCACAGCACGGTCGTGCCCCGTCACTTTATAATGGCGCACGGTCGTGCTACATGACACGACCAGATCGTGTGCCACCAATTCTTCCACGTGATCTCGTATTCACTTCTATTCTTCCTCGTTTTTCCGTGATTCCTTCCTTGATCATCAATTACACTTGAAACTTGCACTTTTCTCAATAAAATCATGAAACTAAGCACAAACACGTCAAATGCAACTTATACAATATAATATCAGAAATCACCATAAAAACGTATCTAAACATATTCACATGAATACATAAACATATGTAAAAATATGTGAAAAACGACACTTATCAAATCCCCCAAACTTGAACTATTGCTCGTCCTCGAGCAACATCAACTACTCAAAAGACACTCCTAAAGAGAACTAAGCAAGCAACTAGAAGAAACACGAACCATGAATTTAAGTATCAAAAACTATAGATCATATACACCTAATTGATATCAAAATTCATCTAAACTTCTAATAAATACTTCAAACAATTCATAACCATGTACTTTCAAGGAGTAATGAACCTCACAAGGTAACAGTGTATCACTCACGCTAAAAAATGTTTAAAAATAGGACGTGTATACGCTCAAATCGATAAATCAAGTAAAACCTACCATAAGCTTGCAAATCGTCTCACTTCTCCACCACGTTTGTACATGTGAATATTAAGAATCAAAAAGGACTTTATTTGGACGCAATGAGGCTCTTTGGACAGGGTAGGAAAAAATTGGGATAAAAGTGACTAATCAAATAGATATTTGAAGCTCCTCCATAAATTTCAACTCAAACCATGAATTTTCCTATCTTCATGAGGTCTACTCAAATGAACATTTTTCCCAAAACATGAGTTCCAGAGATATGTCAAAAATTAGAATTCAAGTGAGTTCCAGAAAAGGCACAACTCAAAATATATCAAAAATAGGCACAACTCATGCAAAAAAATTCCTTCCAACAATGACCTCTACAATCCAAGGATATATTATTTTTCTTTTCTTTTCATTATTTCCACACTTGGCCTTTTTTTTTCTAATATCCTCCACCAAATTCTTTCTCCACATATACTTCCTATTATATTTATACTCCTTTCACCCATCACTTCTCAATTGAGCTTCAAAATCATAGATAGATAGGCTCAAAATAAAAGTTGTGGTAATTTACCCAATTATTTGGCTAATCAAAGAATAAGGCTTAAAGGCTCAATAAGGCTAACTAAGGAAATATATCGAATTTGGTGAGAAATTATTTGGCTAAGTGACTAATCAGAGCAAAGATGGTCTTATATCATTTTCAAAAAATTCACACGTACTTGTAGTCTCGAAGGAGATACCATAGCAAGTTCTAGAGGTATATACAAGACAATCGCTAATCCCACAATCAAGAAAATAAGACTTGGTGTAATATCAAGTCAAGACTCAAATCTCACAAGCTTATTTTCATACTCCTCAAAACTACATAATCATTGCATGTTCAAATATATTTACCAAAAATTCAAAAAAAACTTTCAACTTCAATCAAGCAATATATCCCCACGTTCATTTTACTCAATTCATGTTTCTTATAACTTCAAGAATTCACTTCATATCTCCTAATCACAAGATCATCTATCATCCTAAAACAAAACAATAAATATGCTAAAGCAATATACCTACAATGCAACTAATCATGTAATGCAAACCATCCCCCCAAACTTAAAGTCGACAATTCCAAAGAAGACTCAAAAACTCAGAAAGAATGGCTAATTGGGTTGCCTCCCAAATAGAGCTAAGTTTAACGTCTTCAGCTGGACGAGATGAAAACATACCTTTCATGGAGGAAATTTTTCCTTGATCTCCACATCAAATGCTATCTGACGGCTGGGCACGATCGACCGTGCTGTACAGCACGGTCGTGCCCCATTGTCCAGTACCTTCTTTCTACTAGGCACGGTCTGACCGTGCGCCATAGCACGGTCGTGCCCGATCTTCTTCTCTTCGATACTGCTTTTGTTTTGCCGTTTTCTCACCTTTCTATGGTACATCTTCATTGGTATTTCTCGATCCTCTTCACAAGCACCCATTACATCAACATAACTACAGTTCTCCTGTCCATCATGGAATCGCATGTCCTTGTAAATTTTGAACAAAATGTGTTCATCATTCACTCTCAAGATAAGTTCTCCTTTTTGTACGTCGATCAACGCTCATCCCGTGGCTAAGAATGGTCGTCCTAAAATCAGAGGCATATCATGATCTTCTCCATGTCGAGAACCACAAAATCCACCGGGAAGATGAATTGATCCATTTTGACTAGCACATCCTCGATGATTCCCTTGGGGTAAGTTATTATCCTATCCGCCAATTGCAATGAGATGGTGGAAGGTTTTACATCACCAATACCAAGCTTCTTGAAGATGGATAGCGGCATCAAATTTATACTTGCTTCAAGGTCACATAAAGCCTTATTAAAACTCGATCCTCCAATTACGCAAGGAATTATGAAGCTCCCGGGGTCCTTAAGCTTTTGTGGTAGCTTTTGTTGCAAGATGGCATTGCACTCCTCCGTGAGATTCACTCTTTCATAATCCACTATCTTCTTTTTCTTTGACATTACATCCTTCAAGAATTTCGCATAGTTCGGTATTTGTTCCAAAGCATCTGCAAAAGGAATGTTAATGTGAGTTTTCTTAAAAATTTCCAAAAATTTAGCGAATTGAGCATCTAGCTTTTTCTTTTGAAAACTTTGAGGAAAAGGAAGAGAAGAAATTGTATATGGAAGTGAATGGTTAGAATTTGATTTTGGTTTCTCAGCCCCTTTTTGTTTGACTTCATCTTCTTTTTTCTCCACCACTTCTTCTTCCTCCTTCATTTCGCTTTCATCTTCCTCGGCCATTGGCATGCTTGGCCCCTCGTATTCCGTTCCACTTCTCAATTGAATCGCCAAACATTGCTCCCTTGGATTCACTTCAGTGGTGCTTGGATATTGACCCTTTTTATGTTAATTCCCTATGTATTCGGAAATCTGCCCGACTTGTAACTCCAGGGCCTTCATCCGTGCATCAAATCTTTCTTCTATCCTTGCGAATCTATCTCATGATTCGTTCACAAATGCACCCACCAAATCTTCTAGTACCGACTTCTTTGGTTCATCGATAACTCCATTTATAACAGAAAAACCCAAAGGGGGTTGCAAAACATTCCTATTATTTGCATAAGAGAAACTTTCATGATTCGCCCCTCCGTGTTTATACTAATACATACCCCTATTTCGGAAGTTTTGGTTGTTGTAATTTTGCCCATTCACATAGTTGACGTCTTCTACTTCCTCTTGTTGGGTGAAATCACATACTCGACTCCCTACACTTCCTACATTTTGAGTTTGAACCTTTGCCAGCGCAGATACTTGATTTGTGAGAGTTGCTATTTGTGAAGATAATACGGACAATTGGTCTTGACTTTGAATCTCCGCCACTTTCCTATATGTGTTTCTTTCAGACGGCCATTGGTAGCTGTTTGTTGTCATTTCCTCCAAGATATATATCGCATCCTCCGGATTCTTTGCTAACAAAGCTCCTCTTGCCGCTGCATCAATCATTGCTCTCGTTGATCCAAACAGTCCATTGTAGAAGAAACAGACCTGTTGATCTTCAGGAAATCCATGTTGAGGACATCTTCTTAACATATCTCTGAATCTCTCCCAAGCTTCGTCCAAGGACTCCCTATCAAATTGCTTGAAGTGTGTGATCTCACTTTTCAACTTCAACATCTTACTTGGTGGAAAGTACTTAAATAAAAACTTACTACTTAATCCATCCCACGTAGTAATTGAACCTGGAGAGAGTGAGTTGAACCACAGCTTCGCTTTATCTCTTAAAGAGAAAGAAAACAATCGAAGTCTTATGACATCATCAGAAACACCATTCAACTTGATCGTATCACACACTTCAAGAAACTACGCCAGATGCGCATTGGGGTCATCTAAAGGGCCACCCCCAAACTGATTCTGCTGAACCATATTAATCAGAGCCGGCTTCAACTCAAAATTATTCACTTGAATAGGTGGTCGCACCACCCCCCTTCCATTTTGTTTTGGTTGAAAATAGTCTCCGATGGCTCGTTGAGCACCAACTGGTGGTACTTGGTTCACTCCTCCATCGATACCTTGATTATTAAGTACTTGCACATTTGGATTATCTTCAGCCATCTGAGTTTGAGCAAATAGTTACCTTGTGTTCTACTACGTCTGCAAGTTGCTTCAATCTCCGAATCTAGTGCAATCAAATTCGCCTTTTTAGAACGAGTGTTCATGCACAATCTGAAAACACTTAAAAGACAACTATCAAGTACTCTCTAAAAATCAGAAAAATAAAAATAAATCCTAGACTAAAAATAAAAATAAAATTCGAATATTAATTATCCTAAACTCCAATCCCCGACAACGGCGCCAAAAACTTGTTCACTAATTTCTTTTAGCTACTCCCGCAAGTGTACGGTGTAGGGTGTAGAAGTGGTGAGCAAGATCGATCCTAGAGAGACTGACTATCTAGGCACTAACTAATTACTCAAATTCAATTCTCAGTTTTATCTAGGAAATCAAATCACACTGATTGCAGATTAATTCAATAGAAAAGTAACCGAGCAGATAAATGCACTCAAGAATAACAAATATTTAAGATAGGTTCTAGGACATGCTTTCATTTAATTCTCATCAAAACATCACTTTAACCAACTCAAGTTCATTAATCAATCATCCTATATGAGCAATCACATATGTCGAATTAACAGCTCTCCCGAGTCAGTTAACCGGTTGATTATTATGCCACCAGAGGTATCCCTACTCAATCTGATTAAAACATAACAACTCCCAAAAGTACTTAAGATTGATTTCTCATTACATAAATTCCTTAATCTCCCGATCTAAGTCTTTTTATGTATCATGTGTTTATTCTTCCAAAATTAAATCTCATCTCCCGAATTTTGATCTAGTTACTAAAACATGCTCAATTACCGGCCGGACAATCAAACAAGCAATCAATTCATAAACACACAAATAGGATAAACGATCATGAACTTTGAATTGAAATTAAAGATCCATCAAGATTCGAATTAAATTACTAACAAGCCCTAGAAACCCTAGAAAATTAGCTAGACATGATGATAAACAAACTCATAGACAAGATTGGAAATATCATATCTACTAATATCTAACAAAAGAAGAAAAGATAGAAAAAACTCTATTAGACGACGATCTCGTGATTCCTCGATCTTCTTGAATTCTTCTTCAAATCCTCTCGATGCTTCTCGGACTATCGTGTTCTTCTCTATAAATCTCTCTCTTAATTTTTCTCTCTATATCCCTTTTCTCTCTCTTCATATTGTGTATTTATATGGCTTTGGGAATCTTCCAAGTGAAGTAACAGGTGAAGATTATCTAAAAAAACTGACTTTCTACGAGTTCCTGTCCACCCGGGCACGATCGTGCCCCACAGCACGGTCGATCGTGCCCTACCAAGAGGTCACTAGCTAATGCACGGAGTTGACTGTGCCCCATAGCACGGTCGTGCCCCGTCACTGTACAATGGCACACGGTCATGCTACATGGCACGACCAGATCGTGTGCCACCAATTCTTCCACGCGATCTCGTATTCACTTCTATTCTTCCTCGTTTTTCCATGATTCCTTCCTTGATCATCAATTACACTTGAAACTTGCACTTTTCTCATTAAAATCATGAAACTAAGCACAAACACGTCAAATGCAACTTATATAATATAATATCAGAAATCACCATAAAAACGTATCTAAACATATTCACATGAAAACATAAACATACGCAAAAATATATGAAAAACGACATTTATCTCTAAGTTACTGTTCATCGGGTGAAAAATCCAAGTTACTATTCATGTAAAAATCTCCGTTTACTATTCACCGTAAATATCTTTCGGTTTTCTGAAACTTCGTGTTTTGCCCTTTTCATCGCTGTTTGAGCTACGGGTCTCCGATTGACCCCTAGTTCGTTTCTATCTTCTCATTTTTCCATTACGCATGTAATGATATAAAAATATTCTATGTTCCCTGTCTAGGAAAAATATTCATCTCAAACATGCTTTAAACACATATCTGAAACGCACTTAATTAAATTAAACAGTCAAAGCATACGCACATAATTATTAAATCCTGAGTTTAAATATTTAATTAATAAATTATACTTCGTTTTTGGTTCGGGGTGCTACACTTGTTGTAAGTTATAAATGAAACTATTAAAAATAACTATAAATTGCAACAAAATATGAGCAAACTTATTATTTTGCATTCATTTATTAACTTATTGTTTGATATTATATTGTATATAAGTGTTATATTGTTATTATTTAATTTATTTCATATAGTTAATTCTTATAAATCAAATTGGAAGACATTAAATTTAGGATAATACACATATAATTGGAATTTGTATTATATTTTATTTACTTAAAACTAAAAAAAATTATCTAATTTAAAAAAAAATTACAAAAAATATTGGCTAGCTGGCCAATCGGTTAGTCATTGAACTGGCCCTAAAGAATTGCAAGCTAAACGGGCTCGGGTTAAATGGGTATATTTAAACAGGTTAGAAATATTTGACCTTAACCGTATTTTTTTTTGTTTAAACGACCTGGCCGACTTTAACGTCCCTAATAAAACTTAAACGTCTATTTTTTTTTAAATCAATATTGGTCACCCATTATATGTTAACTAGACAAAAAAAATCACAAGTCATCAAAAAACTAATATAAGAGAAAAATATTTGTTCATTTAGTACTTAATTGACTAATAATACTAAATCTGTTTAAAAAAATATAAGAAAAAAAAAATTTCTTGTATAAAAAAAATTGCTATATTTGTTTCATTTAGTAATTAATTGACTAATAATACTAAATCCATTTAAAAAAATATTTATACTAAATCCATTTAAAAAAATATTTATAATGTTTAATAAAGGGATAGCAACCCTACTATCACCATAGATATAAGAAATATGAATATTCTATTATACCACTAAAGATAAAATAGTGGCTCACTATACCACTAAATATAAGAAGGCAAAAACTTTTGTGCACAAGGTGCACAAATCCAAATCTGTGCACAACAATACTATTATATTATATAAAGTAATACTATTATATTATATATAGTTTTAACAGTATTACTCATATAATATAACAGTATTACTTCATATAATATAACAGTATTGTTGTGCACAAATCTGGATCCGTGCACCTTGTGCACAGGAGTGTCACTCATATAAGAAAGGATCCCGAAATACCACTAAATGTGCCTTATTAATGTTGCCACCTTATGTCTTTATGCAGATTTGATGGCCAACTACCATCTATCACATCAACAATGATTTTCAAAAGAGTAAAAATCATATTCTTCATGTAGAATTACAAAAACAGTGAAATGTGATTATCATGCCTTACACGAAAATAGTCACTCTAATTATTTAAAATATGAAATATTATATCATGTCTTGCAAGAATTTTTTTTTAACTCATATTAACATAAATATACATAGCTTTACACGAAAATACACCGAAGGAATGTAATTTTAGTGTAAGCCTATAAATAATGTAATTTTCGTGTAAGCTTACAAGTAATGAAATTTCGTGTAACCCTTAAAATAATAAAATTTTCGTGTAAGCTTAAAATTAATGAAATTTTCGTGTAAGTTTAAAATTAATGAAATTTTCGTGTAAGTCTTAAAATAATGTAATTTTCATGTAAGCTTATAATTAATGAAATTTTCATGTAAGCCTATAATTAAGAAAATTTTCGTGTAAACTTATTATTATTATTTTCGTTTAAGGCTTTAATAAAGGAAATTTTTGTGTAAGATTGGTTTGAGTGATATAACAGAATTTAAAGCAATAAATAAATATTAAATTTCATGGACTATTACACGAAAATAAATAATTATCACTAAAGGAAATTTTCGTGTAAGATTGGTTTGAGTGATATAACAGAAAGCAATAAATAAATATTAAATTTCATGAACTATTACACTAAAATAAATAATTATCAATAAAATATGAAAGTCGTGTAAGATTATATCAGAGAGTAATAAACCTCTAAAATTCGTGTAAGATTATAACACTCTGTTACATGTGAATTAAACTATACATATACAAAGTGAAAAATAAATAATTTTCGTGTAAGCTTTGCAAAGCCCAATCTCATCAATCAGCAAAAGTAAATGACACAAATTCAATCTTATCAACTCATCCACCATTCACATTTGACTTGGTAAAAAAATGGTAGAAAGTGATCAAAAGTTATATTTTGTGGTATAAAGGGATCAAAAGTTATACTTGGTGGTATAAAAAGTAATAGGTTATATATAATTTGGTGGTATATTTGGTTATTTCTTCTTTAATAAATTAAAATGTTAAAATTATGGGTGAGACTAAAGACACACAATGTATTTCTAAACACATGCCAATATATGTAAATTTCAATTAAAAAAATTTTAAAAAAAACCAATATATGTAAATTTCAATTAAAAAAATACAAAATACAAATTTTACCCTTTAGAAAGAAAAAAAAAACTCTACTAGCTCGGTTCGATCTTGGTGGCCGAACATTCTTCTATGTATTCGGCCACCATGGCCGAACGTACTTCTACATGTTCGGTTTGAGTGGCCGAACATACTTCTACATATCATAATTTATAGAGATCGAATATTATTTTATTTGAGTAGTCATTCATAAATTCATGATAACTACGTATTAATTAAATAGTATACAAATACATTAAAATAACTATTATACAGCTAAAAGTAAATTGAAACACAACATGCACAATAATACCAAATAAATAAATAAAGTCGTCTTTATATTTTTAATAAATAATTGTTGCATATTTTTATTGTATCCTTTTCATATAAGCGACCATATTGTCAATTTATGCCACATAATCTATAATTCAAACTATATCTTATATATTATGAACTGGTGCCCGTCTTTAAAACTTGGATTAGTAAAAGGGTTTGTTGTTTAATCTTAAGAAGGCTGTTTTTGATTTATTTAATGTTAGGTTATGCAGCTGATGTTAATATTTGTTTTAATGTTATTTTAGATGTTAATATTTAATGTTAGTTCCTTTGATATTTCGTTCCAACCTTGCATTAAATTTTTAACATTTAATTTGTTGATTTTGATCAAAAATAGAGAGGTATCGAAAATTGGGAGAAAATGAATGGTATTTCTTCACGCCAAAGGTTGGAAAGTATGGGAAGAATGGGTTGTGGAAGTGATAGAGCCATAAATGATGAAGGCAAACCAATTGGACTCAAAAAGGCTTTGGTTTATTATGAAAACCAATGTGGTGAAGCAGCTGCTATCAACAAGACTGATTGGATCCCTCCTCCTCCTACTCCTAAAGGAAAAGAACAGGTAATGAGTATTAATCTGATTAAATACCTATTTAGTGTGTGTGTATATATAATTGGTTTATTGGTTGATTTTAATGAGTTGATGCATGCAGTTGGATGGATGTGTTTTGTGCAAGATATATAAGAAGCATTATAGGCCACTAGGTCCACTTCCTAGTTCAGAAATAGCGATGAGCTACTGAGGATGAGGAGGAGGAAGAAGAATGATTTACAATCATCAATCCATGATCTCCAAGAAGAGAAAGTTAGGTTTAAACTAACCTCACTCTTAGTTTCTTAATTCCTGTTCTACTCTTATTTTGGACATTGGTTTATTTTCTTCCATTTCAAGACTTTTTTTAGTTAGTTTCCTGGGAATCACTTATGTGCCTGGGATACCGTGTTCCCAACATTATTCACTCCTTTTTTTTCCCTTTTTTTTTTCTTTTTTCTCTTTTTGTTGTGACCTTTCTTTCTTTTTTTCTTTTTTTGTTTCTTTCTTTTTATTGTGTTGTTCATTCTACTTATTCTTCTTCTTTTTTCTTTTTTTTTCTCTCTTCCTTCTCAATTTCTTCATATAATTGCTACAAATCTAAGGTTTTTATTTTTCTAATATTCCATCAAGTTCTTCTCTTTTTAATATGTATAAAATTTTAGAATTTTTATTTTCCTATAATTTGAAATTCTTTCTATCTTACTCCAATTCATAGCAATATACAACAAAATTGATGCAACGAACACCATAGTTGATTATTGATTGAGTAATATGAATTTACATAAATTTTGGGGAAGAAGATGATAAAAATCGTGTATTTGAAAATTTAAAATTTTAAACTCACATATGATACCTTAAGAGCATACAATTGATACCTAAAGATTATACAAAGTGATACCTAAAGAGTATACAAGTGATATTTTTTATTAAATGATCAACTAATACATCAAGAGTAAATATGCAATGTCTTATACTATAAGCATTAATACCTTAAAGGTGTATATGTAATATCTTATACTATAAACATTAATACTTTAAAGGTAAATATGTAATACCTTAAAGGTGCATATCTAATACCTTATACTATAAACATTAATATCTTAAAGGTAAATGTGTATACCTTAAAAGTGCATATCTAATACTTTATATTATAAACATTAATATGTTAAAGGTAAATATGTAACATCTTAAAGGTACATATCTAATACCTCATACTATAAGCATTAATACCTTAAAGCCTAAAGGTAAACATATAATACCTTAAAAAGTGCATATGTAATACTTTATACTATAAGTATTAATACCTTAAAGGTAATATGTAATAACTAAGAGTATACAATTGATACCTTAAGAGTATACAACTGATATCTTAAGAACGTACAATTGATACCTTAAGAGTTGTCTTATACTATAAGCACTAATACCTTAAAAGTAAATATGTAAATAAAAAGAATAAGAAAAAAAAATAGAGTAGAAGAAGAAGAATGTACAAAACAAATAAGAAGAATAACAAATCAATAAGAAAATAGATTAAGAAGAAGGAGAGAAAAAAAAGAGGAAAAAGAAGAAAGCAGCGCTGTTTCTGCACTAATACCTTAAGAGTAAATGTGTGATACCGTAAGAGTAAGCAATTGATATCTTAAGAGCATACAACTAATATTTTCACTGAAAATCTTAAGATTTCAAATGTTTCATCATCTTCTTCCTCAAAATTTTTGCAAATCACGATTTCATCATGTTTTTCGTCAATTTTTTTACAAATCATGATTTCATATTGTTTGAAATAATTTATTTTCAATGTATTAAAATTACTCATAAATAAGAAGGGGAAAAAACCTCATAAATGACTTCATGGCAATTTGAAGAAAAATAAGAACAAAAAGATAGACAAGAAGAATAAGAAGAAGAATGTACTAAACAAATAATAAGAATAACAAATCAATAAGGAAAAAGATTAAGAAGAAGGAGAAAAATAAAAAAAATAAAAAGAGGAAAAAGAAGAAAACAGCATTGTTTCTGCATAATACCTTAAGGGTAGATATGTGATACCTGAAGAATAAATGTGTGATACCTTCACTGTATATAATCAGGTTTGTACGCGGTGCACACCAACTATAGTGTGGCCGCGCATGGGGACGCGAGGACTCAACTGAGGACGGCCCACGTACCGGGTTGGATTGAGGGCACAGATTTAAGATCCGTATCCCGAGTGCATATAAGTTTTTACCTAGTTTCTTATGTGGATGGGTACTGTAGTCTTATCCTCTTTCGAATTTTCTTAGTATCTTTTCCTTTTAAGTTTTTCTTTAGTTTTCTTATATGTGGATGGATGTGTGTGTGTTTTGTGTGGAAATAAGAAAACACTAATATGCATAATATATAAATACTCCTACTTGTAATTAATTTAATCTTCAAAAGAATGAGCACCGGGTACCGAGTGTATATAAGTTTAATTTTAGATCCATGCATCAGGAATTTTATCTTATTACTTTCTCTTTAAAATTCAATTTACAATAAATTAATATAATTCTAATGATATCAAATTTAATATTGATAATAAACTGTAGCGCCTCGGATCAAAACGAGCATAATTTATTAATTAAATATTTTAACGTGCGACTTAATAATTACGTGTGTATATTTTGGCTATCTAATTAATTACGTGCGTATCAGATACGTGTTTAACGCGTGACTTAAACGGATAATTTTTGTGGACATGGTATATAGAATATTTTCATACCATAAGATGCGTCTTGGAAAGACGAGAAGATAGAAACGAACTAGGGGTCAATCGGAGACCCGTAGATCAAAAGGTGACGGAAATGGCAAAACCCGAAGTTTCGGAAAATCGAAAGATATTTACGGTGAATGGAAACGAAGATATTTACGTGAATAGTAATTCGGAAAAGTCAACCGATGAATAGTGATTAAGATATTTTGAATGAATAATGAATTTTGGAATTCTATAAATAGGGGCTCCTCCGATTCATTTTTCACCGTTTTTCCGAACGAGCCGAGAGCGACGAAAACCCGTAAGTCTCTCTCTCCTCTCTCTTTCTTTTCGATATTCTGTCTCCGGCGGGTCACCGCCGGCGCCGCCGGCCGGTAGCCGAAAAAATCCAAGTTGTCGGAATCGGCCAATTTTCGCACACGACGTTCGTCTTGACGAGACGAATTTAGGATAGGTCTCGGAATTCAATTCCGATTTCTTGTTCGCCGAAAAACGGCGAAAAACAGCCTTGAAACCCTAACCCTAACCCTTGCACCACCTTCTCTCTCTCCTCTGTTTTTCTCTCTCTTCTCGCCGGAGGTGATGACCGGAGATCGCCGGAGGTAAGGGCACCGTGCTGGAGGGCCGGCGCCGCCGTGGGTCGCAGCGCCGGAGAAGGACAGTGGTGTATATATGTGTATGCATGCATGTGTGTGTGTTGTATGGTGTGTTGGTGTGTGTGTTCATGCATGCTGTTGGGGGCGGCGCCGGGTGGCGCCGTCGTGAGGGAAAGAAAGGCCGGCGACAGGAGGTCGCCGGTAAGGTGTCGGAGGAGGCGGCTGGAGGCCGCCGGCCAAGCATGGCAGTAGGGTGATATATATGTATATGTTTGTACGCGTGTGTGTATGGGAGCTCCTATGTGTGTGGTGCACGGCGGCTGGTGGTGGCCGGCGACTCCCAAGGTCACGGTGATGGGTGGTGGTCGCCGGCGGCAGGTGGCCGCCGACCGGAACTGGAAATCAGTGTGTGTGTGTGTGTGTTTATGCGTATGAGTGTGTGTGTTGAGCGTGGGTGAGTTTGGTTGTTGCTAGGGTGTTGGGTTGGCCTTGAAAGGTTGCCGGCGACGGGGAGTCGCCGGCGGAGGGGCTGGGAGTGGTCGCCGGCGACTGGAGTCGCCGGACGGAGCATTTGGATAGGTGTTGGTTTTCCGGAAAAAAACTGAGCATCGAAGGATTTTGCGGCGTAATTTTCGGGCACTATTCATGCCGGAATCCGGCAATGGACGGCCGGAGGTGGTAGCCGGCGGTGCAAGGTATCCGGCGAGGTACGTGGTGGCGGTAGGAGGCCGCGCCACCAAGCCAGGTGGAGCCGGGAAGTTGGTATGTTGGTCGGGCCCAGCGCCGGGAGCACCGGGAGGGGAGTTGCCGAGAAAACTCGGCAGTTGGTCGAGCGTCGGGTAGAGCTGCCGAGAAACTCGGCAGCTGTTGGGTGCCGGTAGTCGCGCGCGCACCGTGCGCACCCGTCGGGTGCCGACGCGTACCCAACGCCGTGTTTTCGATCCGAACCTCGTTTTCTTCCCGTCGTTCATCCGTATCGAGTCGTTAATAATGAGATGTCATTGATCGGGGTCCGTGGGCCCGATCAAAGTCAACCCGTTGACCCAAATTACCATTTTACCCCTAAACTTAAAATGCTCCGTTTGAGCTCGTTTTAACTCCGATCGAGCTCATTCTTTTTTTGTCGTGACCCAAATTGCATTCTCTATCATCTCAGGCATATGGATTGGATATCCACTCTCGTTTTTTTAACTCCGATCTTCAGAGCTCTCGATCCATCGCGTAGTTAACGAACGTTTTTCCGCCGGGAGCTTTTATAGCTTTAATTATACGATGTTAAGGATCTAAGAACATCATAACATATGTAGGCTATCAGTTGGATTGAACATCGAGATACGGGATTTGAGACACGGGATCTCTGGTACTCGCTACTCACATGGTAACCACCGAACGAGGTGGGGGTAACTTCTAAACTCAACATGTTTATTGTTTTCCATAATTGATATCTGAACTGTTGAGCTCTACGTGCTGTAAATACATGTTGTGATTATTATGTACATGCATACTTTATGATTACTGTTTCATGCAAAGTTTATGATACGATGAACGAGAACGGATGTCATTAGTCATGATAGGGATGGATTGGTGGCCCGTAAAAAACACCATACGTCATGTTAAGAATGGACTAGTGGCCCATAAAAAGCACCATACATTAGAAATACAACGAGTATAGTTGAGTGCTCTTAGAGCCGTGTGTTTCACATTGTGTGCTATGCATTTTATATGCTGTGACTACTTGTTGAATTATTATATCTGTTTAATACGTGATCGGCTTAACAATATTAAAACTTGGAAAGTATCCCCACGAGTGTATTCAACGCACTCACCTCTATCCTGTACTCACACTACAGGCAAAGAAGAGAATCTTGACGCGTAGAGAGAGGGGTGTCCTATCAGTTGTGTCCTTTGTCCGGTTTTGTCTTTTAAAGTTATGTTGATCGTTTTGTAAAATATTATGAGTATTCTGTGGATGTGAGATCCTCATGGTTTGTTTCCGCTGCTTTGTTATGTTGTAATAATCGGTATTGAGACCGATTGTTATTGGCCGAGGCCGACTATTGATATGTGATTGTATCACTTCGTTCCCCTATCTTTATTCTTCTGTCGTCTCTTTCTCCTTCTTTGTTAAGATCCTGATGTTTTTCCGCTGCGTAAGGTTTCAAAACTCCATTTTATCGGTTGTATCCTATGTTCTAAGTATACCACTTCTTGTCCTTTCCTTATTCTTTCTTTTATATATCATGTACGCCTTTTTCCCCTTTCTTTCTTCACGCCCAAAAAGAAAAACTCTGATATTTTTAAGTGAAAGATTTTGGGGCGTGACATAAACATTTGTACATATATGTTTTTATGAATATAAAAACTAATTTGAATTTTAAAAATAATAAATATATATTATTGTGTTGATTGATATGTAAAGATGTACGAGTAAATAATATAATTTTACTTCGGAGTGGCTACATAACATCATATGAAAAATGTTCATATGTAAATTATTATTATGAATTTGTATTTATTATGATATTAAATTAATTAAAATATTTTAATTCATTCGCTATTTATTTGTCCTAAATTTAAGTCGTACATGAAGGATTATTTTTAGGAAAGGACTAAAGGCACAACAATATTTTCTAAGGGCACCACACTATTTTTTTTTTTTTTTTAAATAAAATTTCAATTTTACCCTTAGGATTTGTCCAACTACTTCCGTTCGGTCATTACGATCGAATGTGCTTCATAGTGTTCATTCAAGGTGACCGAACGTCCTTCTAAGTGTTAGGCCAGGGTGGCCGAACACTCTTCTATGTGTTCAGCCAACCGGGACTGAACGAAACTACTTCGATTCAATCATTTTTTTACATTTTTTTCTTACGATTTTCACGCGATTTTCACACATCTAACAAATTTGTGGAATGTTCGTCATTATGTTGGCATTACATTTAAAAACAAAAAGATTTAACATAAAAAAAGCACAAAAAAATCGATCAAACTCAATTGTGGTCACCCGTCGTTGCGCGCGTGCGCCCGAGGTGACGGTGGGCGCCGAGCGCACGCGCGCACGACGGGTGACGGGAGAGTTGTGCATGCGCAGACGACGGGTGACAGGAATGCTGTGAGCATGCGGGGACGAGTGACGGCGGTCGAGTTAGACCGATTTTTTTGTTTTTTTTTTATGTTAAATCTTTTTTTTTTAAGAATGTAATGCCAACATAATGATGAATATTCCACAAATTTGTTAGATGTGTGAAAATCGTGTGAAAATCGTAGGAAAAAACGTAAAAAACGATTGAATCGGAGCAGTTTCGTTCGGTTCCGATTGACTGAACACATAGAAGAGTGTTCAACCACCCTAGCCGAACACTTAGAAGGACTTTCGGTCACCTTGACCGAACACCGTAAAGCACGTTCGGTCATAATGACCGAACGGAAGTAGTTACACAAACCCTAAGGATAAAATTGAATTTTTTTTTTTAAAACAAAAATAGTGTGGTGCCTTTAGAAAAGAGTGTTGTGCCTTTAGTCTCTCCCTTATTTTTATCCATATATTATTTTCTAAAAGACAACTCACTTTTATAGATAGGCAGGTATCTAGATAAGTAGGTGTAAATAATAACCCTACCCTTTTCAAAATTAAGTCCTTTGAATTTATTTTGTTTGCCTTAGGCCTCATATTCTTTAATTTATTAAAAAATGCTGAGTAACATAGATCAATTGAGGACATACACATTACTGTGTAATCACCATACATGTACATTATTAGTATTAGAGATCAAAATTGCTCAAAGATAACTTACAAATCCTAGGCCTCTTTTAACATTTTTTGTTTTTTCTCTGTTAACTAAGTATCAAAAAAGGGTCATAAAAAAAGCTGAGTTTATAGCAAAAGAAGTTGGGCATAGAATTAGTGCACCAAGGTGCAATTAGTGGGAACAAGAGCAGCCAGTTTCTTGAGCAACACCACCAGCCATTTTATAGCTTTTCTCCCAAGTATCAGTAGGAGGGGCGGCGGCAGCTTCTGCATGAGGCACGTGTCGAGGATGTTTCTCTCTCTTGTCGCCCTTAATCTGCTTCAACGCGTGCTTAAGTGCAGGTAGCAGAGCCTCCATACATTCTGCAACCGCATTGGGATTCCCCGGCATGTTTATAATCTGATAACAAGATTATATTAGAAATAAGAATGATAAAACCGTAAGGATAGAGCATCAAGAAAAGCTGTGGGAATTCGTTATTGATGAATCTGAGGTGCAAGAAATGATGGGCCTAGATTCAAACCTTGAATCATGCAAAAGGATGTGACAGTTGGGAAAAATAAATTTAGATGGAACTAATAAAACGAAAAAGTAATTAATTCCGATTATGGGCTTACCAATGTTGATCCTCGTATTCCGGCTGCAGAGCGTGATAGCATTGCAAATGGTGTCACCTGTTCACATCATCACAGAAAAACTCGTAACAAAAGTGTACAAAGATATTTGATGACAAAAACTCATAAGCTCTCTCTCCATGTTATTAGGTATGTGCTTTTCACATACATGTAACCGATTTTCTATGAACAAAAACTTTATTATTGAAATTTAAAGAACTAGTTTTATTTAAAAGCATATTTACCATTTATCCAGACGAAATTGTAGTGCTGAGAGCATTTCTATATTATAATGGACGTCTACTATCAGAACAACTTTGTTCATACCATGAGTCTATGATCAGCAAAGCTTGAACTTAAGACGACAAATTGTTCTACAGAAACAAGCTCTCCATAATACTAGAAACAAAATCAACTACAATAAACTTCTGCATCTCGAACACCAAATAAAAGGGACCCACGAGCCATGGCTCATCATCATTGTTTATTTATGTGGAACAAAATTGAGCTCATTACCAGAAGACAATTCAAGCCCAAATATATGGTTCATGTTTCATACCAGAGAAAAATTAGACAATCACAATTATGATCTGTGGGAAACACGTTTCTATTTTCCAAGTAGGAGGCACAACTCCACAAAGTATGGAGGTAGGTAAATAACAAAATCTTGATACCTTTAAACTCTCTTGCATCATAACATAAAGTAGACCAGGTGTCTCCTTGTGTATCACCTCTTTGGTAGCTTCAGGAGTAACATCCCTTGGGGTGAATCCAGTACCACCTGTTTCATTTCAAATTACTACGTGAAACGAAAAGCAAACTCAAATATAATATACTGTATTTGTGACAACTGTTAAACAGAGGGTTTTTTTTCATGCAATGGAAGAAAAAGGGAATAAAAATTGACCTAGTCATATAACCAAATGATCAGCCCTTGGGACCCAGTTATGAATGAGAAAACAATCTTGGAAATGGCATACAAGCACATCGTAGTATACCACCTTGTCAAAGATAATGTACATACTCACCAAGAGTAAGAATGAGGTCTATATTATCGATATCACTCCATCTCTCTAGCAATTCCTTGATTTTTGGAATTTCGTCTGAAACAACTGCTGTAGTGACAACCCTTGCTCCACCTAGTTTTTCGGATGCTGAATTCACAACAGATACTGCACGTGGGCCACTACAAAATACAATACATCGTACTAAGCCATAAGTAGATATATAGATACAAATGCAATGCAAAACAAATGGGTGAAATGAGTGAGCAGCAGAATCGGTTTATCCTTACCGGTTCACCAATACAGCTAAATAACTAATGGAGTACAGTGTTGGAACTAGAAATGAAACATGAGAAATAAATTATTGATTAAAATTCCACTGGAAAATGCAATGTCATTTGAACAGAATTTGTGTGGCAAAGTCTTCAGTACATCCATGTTGCTCTTTCACATGGACATTACATCAATTGCGCATTTGTTTAGCATCACTAAAGTGACCTTTCAGGAATCATGATCCAGAAAGATGTATCATGATGCAACTTAAAAATTCAGCTTTTATCAGTAACTGTAACACAATTGCTTTCATATTAGAATGCTTAATTGGAGAATTTAAGAAGGAATCTATTCACTGATTAACTGTGAGTTTCGTTTGCAGGTAATATGCATGCAAAAATATCAACTTTTTCTCCAATTATAATGAATATACTGAATAAGATAATAAGATGAGATGTACCTCCTATCAGGCCCTAACGCTGATGCAACTGTGTCACTCACTGTAAGAATAGCCACTCTATACACAGAACCTTCAGACTTGCTGGAGTCTAAGTCACTATGGTTATTTCTTGGTGTTGCAGAGACTGGAACTGAGGATGGCAAACTACCACTCCCAGCAAAACCAATTATATCAGAAATGATAATTGCCACCACAGAAGTCCCAGCAGGAATCAAGTTGCCTGTAGGTGGCAACTCCAACAACGCATTTGCTGACTTCATACTCAACAGCCGACTGCTAATTTGGTGACCAGTGCTCTCAGCAACAAACCTGGCAGTCATCAAGTGAGAATAAAAGATCATTTCCATCCCATCAAGCAAAACCAGCTTTAAACAAATTCAGAAATACTTATGAAATTGTACTAACTTGTAACACTTATTGACACATTCACACACCTCATACACTGACAAAACAGGCACAAACACAAGACTGGTGTGTGAGTGTGAGTGTGAGTGTGAGTGTGTGTGTGTGTGTGTGTGTGTGTGAGTGAGAGTGAGAGAGAGAGAGAGAGAGAGTGGAAGATAAACAATGATGACGAAGCAAGAAATAATTCCTACCCTGAGGTTTGGGTACCATTATCAAACTCCCACCGGACAGTGGCACGGTGGAATTCTGTACGAATGCGATCTGCCTTTAATGTTTGCTTAAGACGAGCATGGACTCTACCCAACATATACATAAGGAGCAAGAGAATACTATGTTAGAGTAAAGAGAAACACATTTGTCAAAACACAATAAGAAAATTACTCAAGAGAAGGAATCTCTTGCCCAAGCGTCTCACGCCGTAATACTATTCTCAAAAATATTCTACAAGCTCAATGAAGTACCAAAAGACTAATTTATAGACTACCAAGACTCCTATTCCTACAAAGACTAAGACTCCTATCTGAAATAGAACTAATAAAGACTCCAATCTGAAATAGAACTAATAAAGACTCCTATCTGAAATAGAACTAATAACAAAAGAAACTCCAAAAAGTCAAAGATTAGAACGCAAACCGCCAAGCCGCGGCTACGCGCGCGCCTTGGCTCGCCTGCGATAAACGCAATCCGTAACATACTATAACTTAAAAAGGATGATTAGGAAGTAAATGAAGAACGGGTATCAAGATGACAGATAGAGAGATGATACAGAAATAGAAAAGAGATTTACAACTCTCAAAAAAACCTTGGAAGGTGAGGTTGTGTCCATCCAGAAAGATGTCGAATTGTTGGAACCACAAAGAGATGGAAACAGACCAAGCAGCTCACTGGATTTCCAGGCAAACCAAAGGCAAGAATCTTATTTTTGGGCCTCTTTTCAGTTGATCCAGGAAGGATCTCAGCAAATGTAAGAGGCTTTCCTGGTCTCATGCAAACCTGATAAGATCATGCCGAAAAAGAGTTTTTAAATCCATATTTCTAAGGACCCGTGAATCTCTGGATTGTAAGAAAAAAAAGAGTAACATGTCTTATACGCCATCAATTCTACCTTCACCACAATTTCACACCTGTGTTTATACACAGTGGAGGCAAACCAGGAAGCAGAAAATTTGCAAGAATTACTACCTTATGAAAATATATTCTTCCACACTTTTCAAGTAAAGGCTTCACAAAGTCCCTGTCTCCCATTGAAACTCCACCAGAAGTTAGTAGGATATCAATTCCACTTGAAAAAGCTCTATCAAAGATCCCCTCAATTTCTTTTTCATCGTCATGAGCTATACCAAGATCAAGCACCTCACACTGCTGCTGCACAGCAGCAGAAAGGATCATGGCACGGTTAGAATCCCTGATCTGCAGAAGAGTGGAGCATCTATTAGGAAACCTACAGCTTAAAATGCAGAAAAAGAAAGTCAACAAGTCCAATCTTGATAGCTTTATATCTCCAGAACTTCTCATCTAATAAGATTTACACCAATGAAACACAGAAAAAGAGAGGAACAAATAAAAGAAGAGATTACATTACAAAAGTAAAACAAACAGAAGCCTGGTCTAAAATTCCTGAAAAATTAGCTTTTTACCCCACAGATTGATTACTTAGAAGTTAGAAGATGGATGGAGGTAAAAGAGAGAAGATTATATTAGATTCAAGATGGATGAAATTGAGAGCCACGAAACATCCCAGAAAGCATGAAATAATCACATTGAAGCTCAACATTGTGATTCAAAGCTTAAGCTCATAAATGTTTGAAGGCATAATGATTTAAACACCATTAAATATGTGTGTGTGTGTGAGAGAGAGAGAGAGAGACCCATCGTCACACAAAACCAAAGATAGAAAACGGAAATCCAAAATTTATACTATAGTACATCGTAACGCCCCAAAAATTCACAAATTTCAAAGTTTCAATAGGAAGAGCGAGTGTTGAAATAGACAACCTTGCAGATAAATTTACTACTTCACCACAATCAGTTCCTCCTTACAAAAGTGATGGAAATGAGCCCTGACAGAATCCACAATAACTTAAAAGCTCACTTGAACCCTAGATATTCATCTCGATAAGATTAATAGCAAAACTGAAAAGTTTCCATTACCTGACCACGACTTAAAGACTCGATTGTAGGCTCCACAAGTTCATCGCCAGTGGAAAGCACCGCAATTTTCGGGGTAGGATATACCTGGATATAGCATTGTCATTAAGCTTGTAAAAATTTCCTTCAGCTCACAAGATAAAGTGATGAGAACCAAAACAGGGAAACTTGGAGGAAGAGGGAGAGAGAGATATATAAAAAAGGAATACCTTCACAGAAGTTACCCCCACTGTGGCAAGTAGGCCAACTTCCGCAGCACCTAAATGTTCTCCAGATTTCAGAACCACACCACCTTTAGCAATGTCACACCCCTATCAATATTCACATGGCATATAAACTATTGAAGGCATGGAGAGCATTGTAGCAGCAATTAGTTACAATCAAAATTACATGAGATCAATCAAAGATGTTGCATCCATTCACATTGATAGCCTATATTTCACGTGGTAGGATCATTATGTACTAAATGAAAAAGTGAGAAATCAAAGACAAGTAGGCCTATAAGTATGAAGATATGTTTTTTGGTCATCATAGCTTTTAAGTAAGAAATGGATATCTATGAAGATTATGTTGCTATCTAATGAGTTATAACTTTTCACTGAAATAGTGAAAAGTGAAATATAGTGAAAACCTGACCAATCTTACAAACCTTAGTGCTTTCAACTAGAAAGCAAGCACTTTCAACATTTGATAGCCACGACCATTCTATTAGAAATCAGAATATGTAGAAGGTAATACGGTTCTGACCCAGAAGATTTTAATATGGATTATACAGAAGAACTTCCAAATAAAGCAGTGCTTTGACAAGGGTCAGATGATAGGTAGAAGAATGTCCACACCAAGAAGCTCTTTGCAAGAACATAAACTGAGCAACTTCTGGAACAGTAACCTAATTATTTGCTAGACATGACAAAAGCAAATGATTTATGTTCCTACAATGCCAAATAGTAGCCTGCACTGAGATTAAGTTGTCAAGATGGCATAGAAGTACTTAATTTTGAAATGTTGTAGTTTCCAGCAATAATGAATATACAATGAGGAGGAGTTTGGAGGATAATAGAGAAATTACCTAAATAAAGAAAAATACCAATTTCGATTTACTTCTCACTTTATCCTATACCTTTTTGTGGTTGGTGGATGAAGAAAATAACTCATTTAGTATAAAAGCTACAACTTGGGTATAAGTATATTCCAACTTTCCCACCAACTTGATTAATTGGTTTATCTACAAATTTCATACTTCCAAGACAGAAAAGTTTCATTTCCAAATCTCCCTATTACACATCTTCAAGTATCATAATCCAAATAAGATTTGCCCATCACTTTCTAATTACAGCTATCATAGGAATATCAGCAAGGACCAGCCTGTGCTGCTTTTACTAGAGAAGCAAATGAGCTTAAAGGTTACAACAGATGATTCGCCTGCTAAAGACAACACTGTCCATCCCTGCTGCATAAAAATTACAAGTATGTGACTCGCATTCTCTTTTAATAATAAGGTTGCACTAAAAGAGTCCAATGATCACTTCCAACAGCAACAGGTTGATATCACAAAGACTTACCTAGATGCTGGAATACATCACCGTCAGTTCAAGCATCTCAAGTAAATATTTCATCCTCTCAAGTCTATTAATGTTACAAATCGAGTTTGGATTATGCACTCAAAGGGTCTCATGTTCTAATCTCATATCAAAGGAGAAGCCCTCCACCAGAAACAAGGTTCTTCCAGTAAGGGCAAAAGGTCACCACTTATATCTTTGCCGACAATAACAAGAATCGTTCCCACTCTTGCAGGAACTTCAAAATCAAAGTTACTACCATGGAAGAACAACCAAGTGAACACTAAAGATATAACTTGCAATAGACTCCCAGTCACACAAGATACATCAGAATTTCAATGGTTCTATATCATTTTGTACATAGCACATAAAGAAATTATTGTCATAGTATACTTCTTCAGGAAACAATTGTTTATAAAATTTTCAGGTTTTGTATGAGTAAAGTCTAATTACTGTGAAACAGTGGCCACTGTTACAATATCTCACATCGGTTCCACATGAAAGTGTGGAAGGATATATAAGCGGGGGTTAACCCTTTACCTTTAACCATGGTGTGGGTTAAGTTAGTGCTCCCTAGCTTATATGTCTAACAATTTGGTCCGACCTGTCTGATTCGGGCGTGCTACGGAAAGGGGCTACCCGATGGTGGGGCCAGGGGTTGCCACCCCGGATGTGGGCCCAAGGGGGGTTGCCACACGGGAAGTGGGTCTTGTTATGTGGGTTGCCACCCGGAGTGTGCCGTCCGCGCATGGAAAGGGGCTACCCGATGGTGGGGCCAGGGGTTGCCACCCTGGATGTGGGCCCAAGGGGGGTTGCCCCATGTGAAGTGGGTCTTGTTATGTGGGTTGCCGCCCGGAGTGTGCCGTTCGCGAACCTCCGGTTTGAAAGTGGGATGGATTGTTACGATATCCCACATCGGTTCCACATGAAAGTGTGGAAGGGTATATAAGTGGGGGTCAGCCCTTTTATCTTTGACCATGGTTTTTGGTTAAGTTAGGGTTCCCTAGCTTATATGCCTAACAGTCACAGAATAAGTTTTCAAGAGCATAAAACTCAATTTTAATACTTTTAAAGAAACTTATATCAAATCCCTACTCAATAAGTCTATGAAAGAGTAAAACGGAATAAATCAGGTAACAACACAAGTATCAGTATCACTTGTTGTCATGGCTCAGTATCACTTGTTGTCATGGCCTCAACTAAACTCTAAGGAAATCCAATTTGACCATAAAACAGGTAAAGTTAAGTCAATGAATATAGCAAAAGGAATAGCATCATACCACTGGCCTAATATCAAGTCCCTGTGTGACCTGTTTCAATACCCGTACTCGCTTTGGAACAGCTGCACTATCAACTGGTACTGTGTCCTCTACTTGCACAACAGCATCAGCTCCATTAGGTATTGGTCCTGATCAAAGAGCAAAACCCCAATTCCAATTTATTTAGGTTGCACTTCACATTACAAATGGGAATCCTAAAACTGGACTTAACTCCTGATTCAGATAAGGGCACAATCCATGTTGTTGAATCTAAAGATACGAATTAGGGTGAATGCGGTGTGGTTTGGTGAGGGTCTTACCAATTGATGGCCCCACTCAACATTTGCAGTTGTCAAAAAGCTTTGCTCAAGTTTGGTCCAATAAACTAATGAACTACAGGTTGCAGTACACTTTAATTCTTTTTTTTCTTTTTCTTTTTTTTCTTTTGTTTGTTTGAGGTGGGGGAGTTTTGGAAATTTTATAATATATAGGGGATAAATTCTCTACATCCATACCCTTGCCTAATGATGCTCTTGTGTGTACATATTCTTAGGCGGAGTATTCTATTAATAAGAAAATGCAGAAGAGATAAATAATAAAATGAGTAGAGTAAATTCTTTTTAAGATACACTTGAATTTGAAAGGCTGTGACTTCAAAAGCCACAGATCACCAAAGGCCTATGGTAGGGGGGAGAGAGAGAGAGAGAGAGAGAGAGAGAGAGAGAGAGAGAATTAGTATATTTTAGCAAATTTAAAATTTGTAGAAAAGAGATCTAACATTTAGTGATAAATGGATGAGTATACACATATAGTTCACATGTACCAGTAAGTAGAAATAGATTTATTTCATATACATGTTGTAATTCTCAGTAACATTTTTTGGGAAGTAACAAATTAGATTAATGGGAATTCGAGGGAGAACACAGTTGTTGATAAGCAAATAGAACTAATGATTGCCTCTATCTCTTATTTTCCTTACACATTATTACTTGCTATAGAGATTGAAACTTTATACTTTAGGAGACCCAAAATAAATAAAAAAGAACATACACACATGCAAATTCATAAACATGCAGACCTAATAGACATGTATATATAAATAGTGGATGGAATAGCTATCTGCGGTTTATACATTTTAGGCCAAGTGCAATGAAAAATTGCCTCCTTTTTTTTTTTTTTTTCCTTCACTTAATCTGAACCAATCCTTTCGCCCTAAAACTACTATTTGCAACAGATGTCGTTTGGTTGGTCAATTCAAAAATTTGATGGAATACCTTAGATACAAATGTGCTCAAAAACTAAAGAAATGGCTTCACTGTTTGAGAACGGCGTCCAATGAATGAGAAGAGAAAAATAACCAATAAATAAATCTTGAATACCAGATTACTCACCTCCAGTTGTCACATATGCAATTGTTCCAGGAGTCACTTTGACATCAATGCCATCATCTCCCGCTCGTGACTCAGTAGTTACAGGATACTCACCAGGACCATCCGAAGCTACTACTGCATACCCATCCTAGAAAATAAAAGAACGGAATAACGATATTCAGCAATCATCTGACCGAAACTCTTGAAGAATTTTAAAATATATTATGCATCAGAAACTATGAGTAGATGCATCAAAAGCCATCAGCACAGAACAAGAGCAAACCATTTAAACTGCCAAAACTTAACATTAGGTATGAATATGATCATTATCATTAACAAGTACCACAGGTAACTATTCTGTTGATGCAGGCAAATTGTGTAATGAACACAGATAGCCAGGAGACTTATGCTTTTTCACAGGAAAACAAAGTAGGAGCAGAAAAGGAAGATGAAAATGTTATATGGATTGATTTAACTCAGATTGTAGTAATAGATTTACAGGCACTTCAAAAGAGTGTATTAACACAATAAACTTGTCCGGCGTCATTTAAATGAGTGGGCAGAAAATTTGTTATAAGATGTCATCTTTGGCAGACATGGAATGAATTAAAACCTATTAGTGCTTACAATTTGAAATAACATCGAGAGACTAACAAAATTAGAAAAAGTGTTGATTGAACATTATCGGATACCAGTTAACATAGCTGAATCACAAAGAAAATTCCAGCAAACATCCTCAAGAGTTTATAGGAACATAAGAATGTAATAACAACAGATATGTACAGGCACCAAAACAAATATCCAGCAAGAGTGCAATTGGTGTAGCAACTCTTTAACCAAACTAAATTAGCACAAAAAAACCCATAATACAAGTGTACTGTTCTTATTCATTCTCCATACAACTATCAGGTGATGGACATATATCATCCACAAGAAGCAACATTTCTCAAATGCCACAACTAAACACACCTACCCACAAATAAAACAGTAATTTTTCAACCCCCCCAAGAAGAGAGAGAGAGAGAGAGAGAGAGAGAGAGAGAGAGAGACCTTGATTGAAGCCGGGTAAGATGGATGCGGGTCGGGTGCAACGACGTCTTGGGCCAAGATTTTGCCGAGTGCGTGGTGGAGGGGGAGCGTCACAGGCGGTAGCCTTAGCGCAGCCCTGAGCACAATCTCAACCGCTTCTTCGACGGACACCATCTCTGCTGCTTCACACATTTCCAAACCTATGCCCTCTTCACTTGTCTTGCTGCTTCTCTCTACTTTTTCCCTTTCTGCTTTTTTTTTTCTTCTTTAATTCATTTTTTTCCTTGTCATTTTTTTCAGTGATACCAGTTTATTTATCTTTTTCCTTTTCCATTTTTTGTTCAAAATTTTTGGTGACAATGTTTTGACTATCACAAGTAGTGGTGCCCGGTTTAACCGAACCGCCGATTTCGGTTCCAAACCGGTGGTTTGGAAAAACGGGGGAGGTCTAACCGGAATCGAATCGGGGTATGTTCGGTTCGGGTTCCGATTTGTGAACCGCCGGTTTTGATTTGAACTGGTCAGTTTTCCGGTTTTTCTATTTTTTTTTTTTTGTTTTTTTATTGTTTACCTCAAATTTTTTCAATCATACAATATGACAATATAAAACAATATATCTATGTTAAAAAATAAACAACTTTGTATAAATATCCAAAAATTTACAACTTACAAAGTACAAACATCAAACTTCTAAGTTTGAATTAAAAAAAATTACAACTTACAAACAACAAACTTCTAAGTTTGAATTTTAAAAAAATTACAACTTACAAACAATTAAAAAAAATTACAACTTACAAATTACAAATTGAAAGAGGAAAAAAAAAATTTGAAAGAGCTTGAGTTTCATTCTAAATTTCAAACTTAGAATGAAATTGCCTACGTATCCCTAAATTGAATTATAGAATCAAAGCTCACGTAGTTCTTACTTCTCTTAATTGTAATGAGCAAATAATGTTGTGTGGTAGATGATGTGTCTCAAAGAAAAGAGGACATAATAAGACGTGCATCTAAGACACATCTTATTATCTCCTCTCTTTTTTTTAGACACACCATCTACTACACTGCATTCTTTGTTCGTTACAATTAAGAGAAGTAAAAAAAAAATGAAAGAGCTTGAGTTTCATCCTAAGTTTGAAAGTGAATATCAAACTTATAATGAAACTGTCTACGTATCCCTAAATTAAATTAGGGAATCAAAGCTCACGTAGTTCTCTTACCTCGTTTACCCTTCATAGTTGGTCCCGGTGGAGGAGGATGTGTTGGAATCGTAGCCATACTCGTCGGGGCCATCATCATCTAAGACCGACAAATCTAGATGTTGTTGACGTTTCTTGGCTCAAACCCAATCTTCAAGTAGAGTA
Organism: Scutellaria minor; assembly: GCA_954870855.1. Lineage (NCBI taxonomy): Eukaryota > Viridiplantae > Streptophyta > Magnoliopsida > Lamiales > Lamiaceae > Scutellaria > Scutellaria minor. The sequence continues at coordinate 13,198,691 of OX940729.1, forward strand.
ATGTTTTGAACATTCTCTACGGTCAATCTTGCCCTTTTTGGGCTCAACATATGTCGTCCTTTGAAGAAGGCGCACTCGACGAAGACGTTGGAGGCGGGACTTGCAAAGATCTCCCTTGTAATACTACTTAAAGTAGGATAAGTGGTAGTCCTTTTTTACCACCACTTCAAAAGATCCATAGAGTTTTCAAAAGAAATAAATTCAAATGTACAACTTAAATATGTATCTAATTCTACCGTGGGATTAGACCCCCTAGCTTGTTTTTGTGTTAGGTTATCATAAAAATCATAAAATGCATTAAGACCACTAACATTATATGGATTTTGTAAAGAACTACTACTATTACCACCTACATTTTGAGCACCTAAATTATCCCCACAATCATCCCCTAATGCGGTTTTATATTCTTTAAATAATTCGGTCAAAGTTGTTCTAGCTCTACCTACAACTTCTATATAATTTGGAACATGGTCAAATGCATCATATTCGAATAACACAAAATGGGGGAACAAAGTACTATAATACATTCGTAATAATTCGGTTAGGCCATCTTCTTTAATCCTAGGATCTAATAATTTAGCTATTAAAAATAAATCGGGAAGTTTGAAAAAATATTTTAATCATTTTGCTTTAATGGCTATAATAGTATCACCTAAAATAGGACATGTAAAATATTCATTCAAAATTAAAGCAATTTTGACACAATGATCTAAGGCTAATGGAGAAGTAGGATAATAAGTGTCACTTAATTCTCTAGTGGCTTCTTCAAAAAAATTTAATAGTTGAATTAAATTAATACATGCATCCCAAGAGTTGTTATACAAATATACATATTCATGTGGGTTTTCTTCATAAAATTGAATTAACATTTCTTTATAATTATAAGAATCTTGAAGCATATAATATATTGAATTCCATCTATGTTTTACGTCCAACACAAATATCTTAACTTCCATTCCATTATTTTTACAAAATCGGGCCCATTTTTTATGTCATACCGTTGATTTAGCAATTTCATGAATTGCATCCTTAATAGGTTTAATTTTATCATGCAAAACAGTTAGACCATCTTGTACACATAAATTCAAACAATGGGGTACACAAAGAATATGAAAAAGCTTACCATTTATTGGAGGCCTACAAAATTCTATTAATGTAGGCATACTAGCGGTGTTAGGAGCGGCATTATCAAAACCAATCGAATAAATTTTTGTAACTATATCATATTCATTAACAATTTTTATTATTTTTCTAGCAATTGCTACGGAACTATGTTTTTCATCAAATTCGGCATAGGCAATTAATCGTTTTTACATATTCCATGCATCATCTATCCAATGGCATGTTACTCCTAAATAATCATGGTTTCCGTAAGGATCTTTCCACACATCACAACAAATAGATACTCATTGTGTTAAATTTTTTAATTCTTGAATTAAAGCATATTTATATTCACCCATAATTTTTTCTATGTCATGTGTAACGATACTAGTGGGTTGTAAATATTGACTAGTATATTCTTCAAAATCATCGTCGGTTGGAAATTGAAAAGGAAGATGTTTTTTAGCAACAAATTCAGCTACTCCTCTCCTATGATTTAATTGACTAAATTTAAAAAGGAAAGAAGGGTCGTTACCATCGGTTCCTAAACTGAAACTGGTATTTTATCGAGGAAGATGGGTTTGAGAGCGGTCATTACCCATCTTGTCCAGATGCTTCTTTATCACGTGGTTGGTGAACGTTTCGTAGCCCCCTCCATGCTTGAATTTGTAGTTCTTTCCACAGTAGTTGCACATCACCGTGTAGTCCACATTCGAATTTGATACTTTCTTCTTTTTAAAATGTACAGAGAAAATATCACTTTGAAGTGTCGAAGCGGATCGGCTACGTGTGTCACTCTCTTGAGTCGGCCTCCTCGCCACCTCCTCTTCCTCTTCTTGCTCAGCAAAGGCGGCAGTGGTATTAGGTCCGAGAGCTTCCTCCAAATTGGCGTACTCCTCACTCCAATGAGAGTGAGGAGTATATTGATCGATAATTTCATCGAGTTGAACATCATTTGGTGGTGGCATAGGCTCCTTTCCTCTTCGAGAAGAACCGACGGAAGAAGAACCTCTTCGAGACATTTTCGATCAAGAAAAAGTAAATAGAATTGAATTGAAATTGAAATTAAGCAAAAAATTGAATCAAAACTTGAGAATCCAGAGAAAATCGAGAGAGAATTGAGAGAGAAGTGTTGGAATGGTGTGAGAAAATGAATGGGGGAGGGGGTATTTATAGAAAAATCTGAAAAAAAAAAAATTCGGCCGGTTCGAACCGCCGGTTTCCAACGGTCATGAAATCTCGACCGTTGATCTGCAACGGTCGAGCGATCGTAACCCTCCACGTGGCATTTTTCAAAATTAAAAAAAAATGCGCGAACTGGCGATTTCAAACCGCCAGTTCCTACCACAACGGCTAGTTTTCGCCGGACTCCGGCGACAACGACCACTTTTCGCCGGAGCTCCGGTGGACATGTGTCGATTCCTCGATTTTTCAAAAAAAAAATTTAAAAATACCGGAAACCAGCGATTGAACCACCGGTTTAACCGTCGGTTTCCGGTTTCTAATACCCCTAACCGAAACCAAACCGTTGAAACCGGTTCACGGTTTCGGTTTGTAATCGGAACTAGGTCAACGGTTCCTCGAACCGTTGACCGTCGGTTTCGAACCGGCCGGTTCCAGTTTTTCCAAACCGGTGGGCACCACTAATCACAAGGAAGTAGGAATCCTTTTGTGCATTGGATAATAATGTTTTAATATTTAAAGAATGTAGAAACAAAATATGTAAATAAATAAGATATAATATGTAAATAAATAAGATATAATATAAAATGTTTTGGGGTTTCTTATGAAGTGTCTGAAAATAAAATTATAAATGTAATCATGAGAAAAAATTTAATCGAAGTTGAATTATAATAAATAGTTTATTTATCTCTTTAATAACACTTTGTATCATCCGTCCAGGTGGTACAGTCGAGCATGGTCATCTTGTCAGCTTCATCAATAAACATTAAATTTATTTGGGGCTTTAGTCTAGTCAACATAAATTATTGTTAAAATAATCCTTTTTTTGTAAATTTTTATTTAAATAGCTCAAAATCATTTATATTTCTAAATTAAAATTCCTTTCCACCATAAGTCCAAAATTCTAACCCTTATACCCTTGTTGAAAACCCCTCAATTTCATTCCATTTATTTAATAATATCTGAATTAGGAATAAACTGATCAATATCAGGCCCAACATGCTTCCGTATTTAATTTTTATACTCTGTTTAATGCATACATTTACCTTTGTCTCTGATCCTCTCGATTCCGGTGGGTTTCTACGGATCAACGATCCAATCACATGCCCACAGTCGGTGGTTCCACTCCATCTTCACAACGAAAGCCCAGATCACAATCCTTACTCCTACCCACCTGGTAGAGTTTTCAAAGAGATCACAAGGAGACACACTGTCGGTATTAACTATACAAAGTATTCAAAAAACTTCCGAATAGCAAGAAGGAAAGCAAAAACCTTTCTTTTATTGAAGAAATAAAATAGATTTATAGTACAATACTATTTCTCCGCCATTGGAGGAGAATACTTGATTTAGCCGATCATGACTAAACTCTTAGGGGAATCCCCCCATAAACTAGAAAACCTAAGGTGATGTTTGGATTAGTGTTTGCTGGTTGGGATTTGGGATTTGGATTCAACCAAATTCCCGTTTGTTTTGATGTTAGAAGAGGATTATATAATATACCAAAATCCTATTTTATTTAAATAAAAACACAATCATTAACCCTATACTATAACCTATTAATACACAAATTTCAATACACACCTAAATTTCTACTATTACAATCATCAAATCATTACCATTACATCAACTTACAATATAATATTACATAATAACACTTTTTCCAGTATTGATTTGACATCTACAGTATTAATTTTACCCTACAAAATCTCTAAACAAACACAGATTTTAACTATTCACCTTTATTTCAAAAACCCAGGATTTCAAAGTCGGATTTCCCCAATCCTACATAACACCAATCCAAACATCACCTAAAGAATTTAAACACTTATACTTAAGAGTGAGAAGTGCTTAAGAAATGTTCGATTTCTGATGCCCTTTTCCAATGACTGAATGCATCCTTTTATAGGCGATTTTCGCGGATTTCAAATGCAGACTCCTACCTTAATTTGCTTTATGTCCTCTTCCTTTGTCCCACTGCCAGCTCTTATCCACCATCGTTTAGTGGAGTGGGGTTCACCCACAATTGGTTGTCGGGTGGTGGACATGTCATTTGCTAGCCTTTCTTCCACCCTCTTTTTGCGTTTGGTGGCCATGTGATTCCACCATATCCTGTCAGTTGGGTGGAGCCTTGTGAAGTTGTCTTGTAACGACGACTTATCTTTTGCTCGTGATAGGGACGTCCTACTAACCCTGTCTGAAGTTAGTGTTTGGTAGGGTCTTTACACGGAAAAAAAGGCTTACACGAAAACCTATTCATGTACTCTATATGAATTTATCGAGTCTAATTAGACTCGTTTATTTTTTTACATTTTTTGGATTTTATTTTCTAAAAACCCCTCTTTAGACCCTTCTTCTTCTGTTGTGGATCGGGTCGATTGTTCTTGATTTTGAAGCCTTGTCCGAATATTGGCTGCTCCTGTAATTTACAGCAAGAACACAATCATTCTTCCCATCGTCCGATATGTATCATATTACATATCTTCTTTCTTGTGTTTTCCGTTGCCGAAACCTTGTTTTCCCAAATTAGCTTTCTTTTGTTTTCGAATAAATTCTCAGCAAACCCGGTAGTATTTCCTGTCATGGAATTTAACAGGAATGATCCGTTCACAGAATTTTGAAATATTTTGAATGAGTATTTTACCTTGTCCATCTTTGTGAGATAGACTCAAATTCCCCATGCTCGCCTAGTAGATATATTATCTTCAGTGAGGGCGATAACCAGAGGACTATTGGTTGATGGTGCTTTTACTCTATTGAACACTACCATATTCGATCTCTGTAGCTTCATGAAATGGAAGACTGGAAAAGGCCCTTTTTTGTGATTTCTGGAGCTGTTGAATTGAACTCAAGCTCTAGGATGTCTCCTCGGCCAATGTGTGGATTATTTTGTCATGAGTCATGCACGGCAGTGGCAATCCATTCCGGTAGTTTAGAAATCTCCGGAAAGCTTGGTGCAGTGGTAAGAATTGAAGCAATAGCTCCAAAATCATATCATTCTCGTACATCTCGTGGGTTTGCACCCACTAGCATCCACACATATGGATATTTTCCAAACCAATCGACAATTACAGGATTGATCCCATTTCTTGTCACCAATTTCTCCCACGTTCTTTAGTAAACCTGTAAAGGAGAAAACGGCTCATTAGTGTTAACATTTTTTGGGCTTGTCTGTGGTCGAAGGTTAAACTCTCCCTCTTTAATCCCAGAGGTGCTGGGTTGACTTGGTTTATCCGGAATAGAGTCCTGATTTTCCAAATTAGTTGTTCTATCGGAGTCCGATAGATCACTTGTTTTGGCATTATTTGTCTTTTCACTAGAATCTAATGAAAAACTTATATAGGTAGGATTTCCTGCCTCAGGTATAAAAATACCCTGAGTATTCATCGATGATGAACTTTTCTTGTGAACCTCTCTCTGGGTCACTGATGGTGAACCCACTTTGAGAAAAGGACTTTCGAGCCTATCTTATAAATGGGCATGAGGTGCTCTCCTAACACTTATGACTTTTTGGACCGAGTCTCAAACTGTCCTTTGAACATATGTAGTGGCTTCAGCATGCATCCTCAACAAGCCATATCTCTTGTCTAACTCCTCAAGGTTTTCCCTGAGGTGTCTAGCTCGTACTGTGATCGAATATGCTTCAAGGATATGCATCTCTTGTCAGGAAATCTGCAAGAACATTCTTATTAGATTTCACAACGACAATATCATTAAATAATATTGGCATTCTGCTTGCCATCTAATAATACGGGCTTTCTCGATTTTTTATTTGAGTTTATTCCTTAAGAAATCCTTAACATTTGTATTATCCACTTTTAATGTAAATTCTTTAGCTAATAAAAATAAATGCCATCTTTTAAAAGCCTTCCAAACTGTAAAGAATTCCTTCTCGTTAATGTGCCATAATTTGGCTTATTTTTTTTAGAACAACCCTCTTGTATATCTACAAGGTTCTTCGCCTGTAGATGTCTTTCGCATGAGCACTGCTGCCTATCGAAAATTATTAGCGTCTGTATAGTCGACTAATTGATCTTCATCCTGTGGTATTGCGAGTTTCGGCAGATTGCTACAAATCTATTTTAGCTCGCAAACTCTTTGGGAATGTATATTTTTCCATTTTCATCTCGTCTTTTCATCCTTTTGTAATAGAGGACGAAAATCCTTTCTATATGTTGTTAGGTCTTTAATAAAACTACCTGCAAAATTAACAACACCCAAGAAGCTTTGGAGATGCTTCTTATCATTCAGAACATCAGGAAAATTACATATTTTTTCCACGATATGTTTCTGAAGTTCCGTACCTGTTTGGTTAATAATAACATCGAGAAACTCAATTCTATTGACTACGATTATTGCCTTCTTTTCAGATATCACTAATCCTTCTTTATGACATGCTTCAGAAAATATTTCAAGATGCTTAATATGCTCTTTCATATTTTTTGATGCAATTAATATGTCGTCTATATAGACAAACATAAACTTGAAATAATCTTTAAACAGATTATCAATTTTTCATTGGTATATTTGGGGTGTATTTACAAGTCCCATTGGAAATACATTCCAAATATACTAACATTGTGGAGTAGAAAAAGTTGTATACTTTCTTGACTCCTTTTTCATTTTAATCTGGTAGAAACCAGACTTACAATCGAATTTAGAAAACACTCTTGACCCTTTAATGCAGTCAATTAAATGTTTTCTTGTAGCGCCCCGGATCAAAATGAGCATAATTTATTAATTAAATATTTTAACGTACGACTTAATAATTACGTGCGTATATTTTGACTGTTTAATTAATTACGTGCATTTTAGATAAGTGTTTAATACACATTTTAGATCGATAATTTTATTAGACGTAGAACATAGGATTTTTATATATCAATAGATGCATATCGAGAAAACGAGAAGTTAGAAATGAACTAGAGGTCAATCGAAGACTTGTAGCTCGAACGACGACGAAAATGGCAAAACTCGAAGTTTCGATCAGAAACCCGGAAGATATTTCCGGTGAATAGTAACTTGGAAAAGTCAACTCGTGAATAGTGACCAAGATATTTTGGATGAATAGTAACTTCTCAAAATCTATAAATAGGGCCTTCCCCATTTCATTTTTCACCGTTTTTCCGAACGAGCCGAACGCGCCGAAAACGAGTAAGTCTCTCTCTCCTCCCTTCTCTCTCTCATTTTTAGATTTCTGGTCGGCGGCACCACCACCGGCGTCGCCGTCGGCGCGGCGGCATATCCGCCGGCCGGTCGCCGGAAAATTTCAACATTGTCGGAATCGGACGATTTTCGCACACGACGTTCGTCTCTACGAGATGAATCTAGGATAGGTCTCGGATTTCAAATCCGACTTCTCGTTCGCCGGAAAACGGTGAAAAACAGCCTTGAAACCCTAAACCCTAACCCTTGATCACCCTTTCTCTCTCCTCTGTTCTTTCTCTCTCCACCGCGCCGGAGAAGCTGACGAGGGTCGCCGGAGGTCATGGCCAGACGCTGGATTGCCGGCGCCGCCGTGGGTGTGTTGAGTGGTGTTTGAGTGTGTGTGATCGTGCATGCTGTTGGAGGCGGCACCGGGTGGCGCCGCCGTAAGGGAAGGGACGGCCGACGACGGGAGGTCGCCGGCGAGGCGGCTTCGTGGGCCGCCGGCGGTTGGTGGCCGCCGGCCAAAGAGATATCAGTGTGTGTGTGGAATCGGGTGTGTGTGTGTGTGTGGAATCGGGTGTGTGTGTGTGTGTGGAATCGGGTGTGTGTGTGTGAGAGCTCAAGCTTGTGTGTATGGATGGTGTTCGAGGTTGGGCTTGGTTGGGAAAGGTTGCTGGCGATGGGGAGTCACCGGCGGAGGAGCTGGGAGTGGTCGCCGGCCACCGGAGTCGCCGGCCGGAGCTTTTGGATATGTGTTGGATTTTCGAAAAAAAATAGTGTATCGAAGGATTTTGCGGCGAGATTTCAGGTACTATTCACCACCGGAATTCGGCGATGGACGGCCGGAGGTGGTAGCCGGCGGTGCGAGGTATCCGGCGAGATAGGTGGTGGTGGCTGGAGGCGCCGCCGCCGCGCCGGGCGACGCCAGGAAGGAGGCGCGTTGAACAGCCACCATCGGGAAAATCTTAGCAAGGCTGGCCGAGAAAACTTGACCAGCCATCGAGCCATGCACCCGCTGCCGAGACGGGACACGACGCTGCCGAGAACTCGGCAACTGCCGAGCCATGCACCTAGCCGCCGGGTTTTTCCACCCGACGCCGGGTTCGCGCATGCCGACGCGCTCGCGACGCCGTATTTTCGATCCGAACCCCATTTTCTCCGCCGTTCGTCTTTTTCAAGTTATCGCCGACGAGACGATGTTGACCCGGGTCCGTGGGCCCGGTCAAAGTCAACTCTTTGACCAAAATTACCATTTTACCCCTAAACTTAAAATGCTCCATTCGAGCTCGTTTTAACTCCGATCGAGCTCATTCTTTTTGCGTTGCGATCCTTATTTCATTTCCTATCTTCTTAGCCACTTGGGCAGATCTGGCCCTCTCATTTCTTGGACTCCAATCTTTAGATCTCTCGATCCGCCGTATAGTTAACGATCGTACATTCGCCGGGAACGTTTATAGCTTTAATTATAATTTATTAAGGATCTAAGGAACGTCATAACTTGTGTAGGCTACTTGTTGAGTTGAGCCTTGTGATATCGGATCCTTTGGTACTCGCTTGTGAAATCTGATCCGTCGATACTCGTTGTTCACGTGGTAACCACCGAACAAGGTGAGGGTAATTTCTATCCCTTTAACTGTTTACAGTTTTCCCTATTAAAAGTATGATTGAGGAACACAGTATGCTATGAATACATTTGTTGTGTCATATTATTACTATGAAAGGACTTCGGTTCACATTGCATGTTCGGAGGGTCCTATGGACCGTAAAAGAATCGTCTCCTCCTCCTTCTAATACTCTGAAAAGGTCTGGCGGTCCTTGAAATACGCTAGCGGTATATGAGACCGTTTACAGGGTAAGATGGGAAAATCCTACACCTATGCGTCCCTTGCTATTTCTAATATCTGCTATGCATTTTATGTGCTGTGACAACGTGACATAAGATTATTTTTACTAGTTTTTATATATCTGTTGAGAGTCACAAGAGACAGAGTTATCCCCACGAGTGTATTCCACGCACTCACCCCCTTAATTTGTACTCACACTACAGGAACTGATGAGCATGGTGAACCCTAGTCGGAGAGAGGATGGGTTGTTCTTGACTTTGTTGTAATGAGACGATGTCTCCAAACATTTTCAAAACTACATGTTATAAGTTTAATCACGTTTTGTAATTATTCTGAGTATTCTGTGAACGAGAGATCCTGATGGTTATTTCCGCTGCTTAAGTATGTTGTGTTTATATTTCGGTATTGAGATCGAATATTATCAGTAGTGAGACTGATTGCTATCGGTAGAGGCCGATTGTTGTTAAGTGAAAGATTCACTTCGTCCCTTACCTCTTTCTTCTGTCGTCTCTTACTTATTCTTTCTGTTGTGTATGCGTCTCTTGCTATTTCTCTCTTCACACCCAACGGTAAAACTCTGATAAAATACGAAAAGATTTCAGGGCGTGACATTCCTACTCGGAATGTAATAACCATCAAAATCAAGTATCTTATTAATACCTTGATAGTTAATTACTAACCTCACTTTTCCTCATTTTATTTCACAGTGGTTTCTTACCAGAAAACCTGGGCTACTGTAAGAGGAGACTCTAGCTTCAATCAATTTAAGATTGATATGCTCTTTGATAAATTTTTACATATCTTTCTTATTTGTCATGTTCATCTGGATTGGCTTATATCATACCAACTCGTATCAAAATTGTTCATTTACTTTCAAACTTGCTTCAATCTTGTTCCTGTTCCACCAAGCCAGATGATCCTCATTGAAGTTTCTCTGGATGAGTCTTTTGACATTCTCTAAGGAAAATAAACCTTCATCATCAATGTCCTCAACAGGTGTGCTCTCTTTAAGTGCATTCTTCAGAAGTTGGCTATCTTATTTGGATGTCTTTTCGAAACCCTGTTGCCTGAAAGACAAAAGAGTTTTAACAAATTTTCTTTTATTCTGCATTTTAAGATGTGTTAATTTGGCAACATCACTACGTTTGCTGTGAAAATTAATGGGCATTATTATATTGAATACCTTTTCTCATTGCAAAACCTGTATCAAACTACCACAGTTAGTAGTAAAGATTAACAGGTTCTTGTGATTATCTTGCTCATATTTTGCAAAAGTTTGGATAAAATTATTACCCAACAAAATATCAGTACCTGTATCGTGAATATATATCGGTGGCATTTTTACCTTGTACCAAGGTGTACTAAATACTCCTCCTATCATGATCCGTATTTCACAAATACTCTTATTGAGTATTAAGATTTTCTGAGAAAAATCTCTTCATGTAATAATAGGTAATGATTCCACAATTTCATTGAGGAAAGCTCCCGATTTTGCTGTGCAAATACCTGAATCTGAATCAATATTAGCAACAAAGTATTCTGTCTTATATTGCTCATATATCATCCCAACGAATATGTATATGGAAAATGGGCTCGTCATTCCACCCTTATGAGGTGTCTATCGAGACTGAATTTCATACATCTTCATTTTCATCCTCATGGTTTGTGTTTCTTGAGAAAACTTAGACCTAAAGTCATAGTACCTTTGGTTCTACTTGTATTACCAGTGACAGATACTTCATAGCCCGTTATTTCTAGCATGCCTTCGTATCTCCAATAATTGGTTGCTGTAAATGATATATTTCATCAGAAGGAAAAAGGTTAAGTTTTTCCAATATATTAAACACAACACAAATTTCTTTCCAACCCTCAGGGCAATGCATTTTCACATTATTGACTCTAATTTGTTGTAGGTTGAAATCCTCTAGTGTTTCTTTTCCTTTTAGTCTTCGTATCTTATCTTCGGAAAAGGACATTCTAGTACTAACATCAGACTCTAATCTCATTGATCTGTTAAGAACATGATGATCTTTAATCAGTATGTTAATACCACCTATCCTAGGGATTTGAATTGGGTCTGGTGTCATTACTTTGGCGAATTTCTTGAAAATTCTAGTAATCTCAATATACTTTTTCCTAAAAAATAAATCAAAATGATGTGTATTGGAAAGTGCATATATAATTCTATATGTAATAGAATATGGTCTGTTACCCTCTTTCATTAGATCTGTTCTTTTAAAATTTTGATGAAGGGTTAAGACTCGACTAAAATCTTGGTCAACTAGGTTGTATGCAATCCTAAGATGAATGTCAAACATAAGTTTGCTAGCATACAAATTACCTACCATTGTATCAAGACAACCATCTCTGAGGTTATTGATTCTTCTATCCATTACTGATAGATGAAGTTCAGAATCAATACCTTCCTTGAAGGTAACTTTGATTACTACTTCAATGGTTCAAATATCGATCCATTTCATAGTCACTGTTACTTCTTCCCTGATTTGGCTCAGTTCCTCAAGAATCTCTTCAATTGGAATAAGTTGCATGTCAATTCTATTATCGGTTAATTCCATTGGAATTGAAAACCCACCTAAGTTCACCCAATAGATGATATGATGCTTGCGTTATCTTAGTTCGATCTGGTAAAGGATCCAACTAATACCTCCAATTCTGAAACAGTCATAAGGGCTTAGAGTTGGGTTTTATCTTATGATTCTTTCCATCATTTGTTTGAGATGATCATTTGTGAAAAGAATTCTGATAAACTTTTCAAAGTTCGAAGTCTATCTTCCGTCTCGAGGCTATTCATCTGATTCTGTTGATGATCCATAAGATTCATCTGAATCAGTCTCGAATTCTTCTTCATAGATGCTTTCATCTGAAGAGACACTACAACAAAAATGCTTACAGACAATATTATAATGACAACATTTTTAAGCACAAACTATTATTGTTTCGAAATTTACAACACTTTTTGCTTAAAGTGTTGAGAAAGATATATATTTTCGGCCAAAGACAACACTTTGACGACATTTTCAGTGAAATGTTGTCTTTGGGCGTGTGTTTATCAGCAAACGACAACACTTTGACAATATTTTCAGTAAAGTGACAACAGTTGGGCATGTATTTTTTTAGCAAAGGACAACAGTTTAAGAGAAATATTATCTTTGAACTCCATTTTTTAGATAATAAAAACATTTCTCATAAGTACTGTCTTTATGTATTCTTTTTTAAAATGACAACGCTTGAAAAGTGTTATCTTGTAACCATAAAGACATCAATTTTGAAATGTGGTAAATTTATATTAAAATTAATGTCTGACCTCTTCCAAACAATTATTAATAATTAATAATTATAATTGTATTACTATTACATTTTAGGTATATAACTATTTATTATTGTTATTTTTTTATATTATTTTACGTTTTCTATTATTGTAATTGATAAAATTTTAATTGGCTAATACTGGTTAAGCATAAATTAAGTTAGGTAATTCAGTACCAATTAATTGGATCAATTTCAATAGCTATATATTTAAATATTTATATGTTTTTCCATTTTAAAAATATAGCGCCCCGGACAAAAAACGAAGCATAATTGATTAATTAAATATTAAACCCTTAATTGAATTATTATGTGCGTTAATCTTGACTGTTTAATTTAATTATGTGCGTTTCAAATACGTGTTTAATGTATGTTTTAGATGAAAATATTTTCTGGTCTTGGAACATAGAATATTATTTTATCATTAGATGCGTAATGGAAAAACGAGAAGATAGAAACGAACTAGAGGTCAATCGGAGACCCGTAGCTCGAACGACGATGTAAAGGGCAAAACACGAAGTTTCAGAAAACCGAAAGATATTTATGGTGAATAGTAACAAATTTTTTTACATGAATAGTGACCAAGAATTTTACCCATGAACAGTAACTTTAAGATTTTTTACGTGAATAGTGATTCCGGGAAATCTATAAATATGGGCATTTTCGATTCAAAAATCACTATTTTTCCGAACGAGCCAAAATCAACGAAAACTCGTAAGTCTCTCTCTCATCTCTCCTCTCTCTCTCTCTTTACTGTTCTGACCTCCAGCGCGCCGCCGTCGGTGGCTGCAAAATTTCAAAGTTATCAGTTTCAACTAATTTTCACACAGAACGTAAGTCTCGTCGAGACGAGTCTAGGATAGGTCTCGGATTTTAATTCCGATATCTCGTTCACCGAAAAATAGCGAAAAACCGCCTCCAAACCCTAAATCCTAATTCTTGCCACCTTTTCTCTCTCTTCTGATTTCTTCCTTCTTCTCGCCGGAGCTGCTGCCGAAGGACCTCCTGGTGGTGAGGGTGTGTTGCTGGAGGGGCAGTGTCGTCGTAGGTGGGGCGCCGGAGCCGTTACAAGCTGTGTGTGTGTATCGCGTGTGTGTGTTAGTGTATGTTGTTTGTGTGCATGTTGTGGGACGGCGCTGTGCAGCACCGTCGTGGGAAAATTGATGGCCGGCACTGGTGATTCGCTGACGAGGTTGGGAAGTGGGTTGTTGGCGATTGGAAGTCGCCGGCCAAGCTGCAACAGGTGGTGTGTGTTTGTGTATATATATGTGTGTGTGTATGGTATGCTGTGTGTGTGAGTGGGTTGGTTTGGGTGGTTGCCGGCGACTGAAAGTCGCCGGCTAGTGGTCAGGGAAGAGTCGTTGGCGACTGAAAGTCGCCGGCCGGAGCTGGGAAGGGAAGGAGAGAGAGATAGAGAGCATGAGGGTTAAGGTATGTTTGGTGGCTGTTTTACGACACTATTCACGACTGGAGCCGGTGAGGGATGGCCGGAGATGGTGGTTGCCGGTGGACCAGGTGGGGGTGGTGCCGCCGCAGCAGGTGGCCACTGCAAGCTTTTAGGCGCGTTGGGGCGACGCCGGGCGATGCTGGGCGTGAGCCTGGCCAAGGCTGCCGAGCCTGGCCGAGCATGCCGGGCGCTGGGTGTGCAGGCTCGCCGAGGCTACCGAGCCTGGCCGAGGACGCCGGGTGCCGCACGCGCATGCTGCCGAGTGCTGCCGAGGATGCCGAGGAGTGTCGGGCGCTGGTGTGAGAGGCTGCGGAGAGCTGCCGAGACGCGCCGGGTGCTCGCTTGCGCCTGTTGTCGAGTCTGCCGAGGATTTTACCCGACGTCGGGTGTGCAATCGCACGCGCGCCACGCAGTGTTTTCGATCCAAATCCCATTTTTTCCGTCATATGTTATCATCGAGTCATTGCCGATGAGATGTCATTGACCAGGGGTCATGGGTCCCGATCAAAGTCAACCCTTTGACCAAAATTACCAAAATACCTCTATCTTAAAACGTTCCATTTGAGCTCGTTTCAACTCTGATTGAGCTTATTCTTTTTCCGTTGTGACCCAAATCTTACCCTTATTCATATCAGCCTATTAAACTGAACTTCCACTCTCATTTCTTCAATCTCAATCTTTAGATCTTCTGTTCTGTCTCGTCTTTAACGATCGTATCTTCTCCGAAATCATTTATATCTTTAATTATACTTATTAAGGATCTATGAAACACTGTAACTTGTGTAGGCTATCAGTTGGTTTGAGCTTTGTGATACTTGATCTTTGATACTCACTACTCATGTGGTAACCACCGAACAAGGTGGGGGTAACTTCTAAACCCTAATAACATTATGTTTCAGTATTTAATACATAATGATGATAAATGAACGCATGCTTATGAACTTGATATTAAATGAATTGTTGAACCTTATGTGCTGTGATTATATGTTATGATTAATGTGTTCATGCATGATTTATGATGGTGGTTTATGATAATGGTTTATGATGATGTGGTGTAAGGACGAAAGTCCATATTTATATGAAGAGACAAAAGTCCACATTCGTGATGAATGGACGAAGGTCTATTTTCATATTACGAGGGAACAAGTGACCCGTATAATAAGTCGGGGAGTACTCGCACCTGGGGTCAATGGGGAGTACCCGTCCTCGCTGCAGATATGAGCTCTATGGGACTACGTGTCCATATAGGATCTGATTTATGTGCTATGCATTCTATATGCTGTTTCTATTTGCCGAACTTGTATATGTTTGATTTTTTATACCTACCTAATAACTACTAAAATAAAAATGTGGAAAGTATCCCCACGAGTGTATTCAACGCACTCACCCCTATTCTGTAATTCACGTTACAGGAATTTATGAAAGAGGAGAAGTGTAGAGAAAGAGGTGCCATGTCAGCCATGATCTTTTACCCTGTTGTCTTTTTCCGGATCTGTCTTTCTGATCGATGTTCCATATTTTGTAAAATTTAAACTGTCCTTCTTTTATGTAATGGATCCTGATGTTTTTTCGCTGCAATATTTTATTTCGACTAGATGCCGAGGTTTTATTTATGTAAAAATCGTATGTTTTCTATTCCCAAAGGTTTCTATTTTATATCATGCACGTCTCTTCCCCTTTTTTCTTCATGCCCATAATGAAAACTCTAATAATTTTTTAAGAATGAAAAACAGGACGTGACAAAAAATTTATTGATGATAGATAAGGACCAAAATTATTTTAGCAAATATAAGAAATGTAAACGAGTTTCTTAAAAAAAATGGAACTCCAGCCTTCAATTTTTTATTATTAGAGTATTATTATTATTATTAACATTATTATTATTAGTTTTCATTTGTTGAATAAAAAACTCCAACCTTCTTATTATTATTATTATTATTATTATTATTATTATTATAAATTGTTTGATTCCATATCTTAAATAAATTAACAAAAAAAAATCTAAGGTAACTTTAGGAGCGAGAGTTTTACCTAGTGGAGACTAGTGAAAGAAACTTGTATAGTTTGACAAAGGGTTTTACTGAAGAAGACAAGAAGTCTCCGATCAAGAACGCCACCATCTCCGCGGTGCTTTCTTCCATCAATAAATCCATCTACATCTGCTACACACTGCCATCAAATTATTCACAAGACTAGAAAGACTCACAACCCCTAGAAAGCCAAAATCCCACGCAAGAAATACTACCAAATCCTAAAAAACAAACTCTCCATCAACCCTCCCCACCCCTACAAACCACCAATTGTAGATTTCTTTTCAACAAATAGATCAAATTAACTTCCCCATGCCTTCACCTGAAAGAAAGATCTGGATGAAACCCTAGTGCATTCAACTGCCTAGGTCTGGATAATCTAGAAATTCAGGCAAGTTTATGTTTAATACCAATAAATATTTTTTTGAAAAGAGGTTTTGAAGTAATGAAATTCATGATTATATATGCTTCTAATTGTTAAAATCAAACTAGGAATTTCTTTGTTGAATAAATTGAATATTTGATGAAAAGGTTGTGTTAATTGAAGCAACAATTTGATCTTTCACTTGAAAATGTTGGAGTATTCTATTAAAAACAAGGAAGCCTTATTGTATTTTTGTACGCAAGTTGCAGTTATTAGTTGAGGTGCATGGGGAATTATTGATGTTTATTTTCCACACACTCTCTCATTACACTTGTTAATTAGATTCATATGTATGCATTTGTATTTATACACATGTTATGAGTATGTATGTTGGTGTAGATAAATTGATAGATTATATATCTAGATGGGTATTTGTCTTTATTAATTAGTAGGCAAAATAATCACTAGATTTACTAAAATCTTCAAAAACCTTTCTCTGAATTGTGTTTAGTCAGTTCCTTATACAAGAAGATTAAGTCTAGCTTCTGATATGCACAAATTGAAATGTAAAACTTTTTACTATTTCAATAAATCTCTAAAAATTACTTGGCATTGTAATTTAGTTTTTAATAAGAAGCAGATAAAAGTGTAATTAGGCTATGAATTAAGTGAGGAAGAAGAATGGGGTAGTAGAGGAAGAAGAAATAGAAACTGTGGGTTGCAACCATTGGTTCTTTTTTTAGAGTTCTTTATTGAGGAAAAACTTTATTTTGGTTGTATCTTATGGTTTATCAAATCAAAGTGATGTGTGCATAGAATAATAGTGTAGATGATGGAAAGAGAAAAGAAGAATGGACACAATGTTGGTGAGGAATGAGTGATTGATCAAATTTCTACCTTTTAATATTCTACTTAAATACTTTGTTTAAGTCTTAAAACTACATACCTTTTAATCCTTTTTTTTGTTTTGTTTTTTTGAGTATAAATGGATCTTAATTATTTGTAATCTTGAAAGAGAAATTTGTTTTTATGGTGCTTAGGTTTTAAAGGATTGATTTTACTTGTCAAAGATTTTCTTCTCTATGTGAATTCATAAATATTCTTTTCTTGCATAGGAAGCTGAATTAGTCATGAGGTTTTTTATTGCTTAGTTCAGTAGCATAACTCTCCTTAGGTTCAATTATAAGAATATGTCAGTACATTTTGTTGAAGTATTCTTACTTTATTGTTCTTATGAGCAATCATACCTTGCTAGAAATCTTGTTGCCTTTTTCAAAGTTTATTCACAATAAACAAAGAATGTATATCTACATTCTAATTACTTTCATATACAGGTTAAATCTATTGTTACCTCTTAAATTGTTTGAAAATTAACAAATATGTATGTAAGCATCTATGTTGAAAATAAATACGAATCAAACAATTATTTCTTAATTAACAACATTAATGAGTTTACCAGATTTTGGAACTTCTCATACTGATTTTAAATACCACGAGCTAGTATAATATCTGAATTTTTAATTAATTAGTTAATTAATTAATTATAAATATGCCATTAACATAAATGACTTCTTGTAGTGACTATAAATACGCCATTAACATAATTTATATTAACATAATTTTATTCCAAATTGAATACTATTTTCCTTTACACTTAAATTATATTATCTTTTTTTTTCATTGTTTTGAATATATTATGTCTTTTGTTGTAGCACCCCGGACCAAAACGAAACATAAATTATTAATTTAATATTTAAACTCAGGATTTAATATATATGTGCGTATGTTTTAACTGTTTAAATACATGCGTTTCAAATAAGTGTTTAATGCATGTATGAGATGGATAGTTTACCTAGACGTGGAACATAGGATATTTTTATATCACTAGATGCGTTTTGGAAAAATGAGAAGATAGAAACGAACTAGAGGTCAATCGGAGATCTGTAGCTCAAACGGCGATGAAAAGAACAAAACACGAGGTTTTGGAAATATCAGAAGATATTTACGGTGAATAGTAAACGAGATATTTACGGGTGAATAGTAATTTTCGAAATCTATAAATAGAGGCTCCTTCAGTTCATTTTTCACCCATTTCTTCGAACGAGCCAAAAGCACCGAAAATACGTAAGTCTCTCTTCCTTCTCTCGTTTCTGGAATCAGGAAGCTGTTGCAGGTTAGGAAGCTGACAGCAGGATTCTGGAACAGGAAGTTGTTCGGAATCAGGAAGCTATCACAGGTCAGGAAGCTATTCAGAATCAGGAAGCAGACGTAAATCAGAAAGCTATCGTAGAGTAGGAAGCTGACTGCAGGTTTCAGGAACAGGAAGCTGTTCTGAAATAGAAAGCTGGCGCAAAACAGAAAGCAGCTACTGCAACTTGAGCAGCAAGCTGTAAGTCTTTCTAACCTATTCAATGTAGTATGAGGAATTTACTGAATGCAGTACGAGGA
Source organism: Scutellaria minor (assembly GCA_954870855.1). Classification (NCBI taxonomy): domain Eukaryota; kingdom Viridiplantae; phylum Streptophyta; class Magnoliopsida; order Lamiales; family Lamiaceae; genus Scutellaria; species Scutellaria minor. The sequence continues at coordinate 13,217,582 of OX940729.1, forward strand.
TTCGATACTATCTAAGTTACTATTAGATAAATGTTAGTGTCGAGCCAATGAGGTGATGCCACCTAGACTGTGGCTCTGTAAAAGCACTGTAGCCATTAATGCGGATCAGAGTAGGATAGGCCCTACAACCCAGTTTTTTCCCAGATGCATTTATTGCGAAGATTTGAAGATCAATTTGAATTTCTGCAAGGACAATGTCTTCTCTTCAACGGGCATTTTCCAGCAGTATATATAGAAGGTTTATGTGACTGTGAAGACAACTGAACAACTGATCATTTTCTTAAGCTATCAAACTCTCAAGCTATTCTCAAGCATTCTAAGTTCAGTCACTCAACCTTCAGAAGCAGTCGATTCAAGCATTAGAGCTTTCAAGTTCAAGGATGTCTTCCAGTTGCACTAGTTGAAGAAACTAATATATACTTTTAACCATTTGCTGTGTGCTAGATTATTTTAGGTTGGTGTCCTTAGTTAGAAAGATTAAATCCTCGCTAAGTGTTGAGTCTTGTGTAGGCTTATAACTCTGTGTGAGTTTTGTACCCTGTGTGGGATATTGCCTAGGAATCTTGTGATTCTAGTAGGTTAAACTTGATAAGAAGAGGTTTGTAAAGCTGAGTCTTGTAAGCAAACTGACCTAACAAAGTTCCTCATGTGTGAAAAAGTAGAGTGGACGTAGAAGGATTACACCACCTTCGAACCACTATAAACCCTTGTGTGTTTATTGCTTTTGATTACTTGCTGCATTGCATTATTGCATATCTATCTTGCTGCATTTGTCATAAGCATACTATTAAAAGGATTCTGATAAATCATACTTGTGAAAAGAAAACTGTTTTTCAAAGAAAAACTTTATCTTTGTTATTCCACTGCATACTGTGATAACCGAGATAGTAAGTTGTATCAGCATTCTGCCAATTTACTGAATCGAGAGGTTATTGCATTCTTTGTAGAATTAGTTACCTGTTTATAGAAAAGTTTTAAAACGTAAAATTTGATAGAGGTTCATTCACCCTCTCTCTGAACCTCTGACCACTTGGGACCAACATGTACATTAGGCTTCCTATAACCCTTGTGTATTCAACTTGAACTACAGGCTCACTTCGGTTTTTACTTAAGTGTACGTTGAGCTCTAAAGGTGTTTTGGCGATTGGATCGTCATAAGCATTGAATTTCTTTAGCACTTTCTCAATGTCTACCACACCCATATCTTTCATGTCGAAGTTTCATTTTAACATGTGCTTCGTTTCAACTATGACTTTATGGTTGCTACCCATGATTAACATGTCATTTATGTAAAGACACACGATGACATAAGTCTCGGGTGTGCCCTTGATGTAGATACATTTGTCACACTCGTTGATCTTGAAGTCATTTAACAACATAGTGTTGTCAAATTTAATGTGTCATTGCTTCAGTGCTTGTTTAAGTCCATATAAGGACCGAACAAGTTTACATATCTTCTTTTCTTGTTCAGGTGCTACGAACCCTTCGGATTGATCCATATAGATCTCTTCTTCTAGCTCACCATCCAGGAATGTTGTTTTCACATCCATTTGGTAAATTTCAAGATTGTGCAAAACAACAATCGCTAGCAGCACATGTATCGACGTAATTCTCATCACAGGCGAATACTTATCGAAGAAGTCACCTCCTTCTCTTTGTCTAAAGTCTTTGGCTACTAGATGAGCTTTATATTTGTCTATGCTTTCATCAGCCTTATATTTCCATTTTAGGATCCATTTGCATCTTAAGGGCTCACAATCGGGAGAAAGATCAACTAACTCCCATGTGTTGTTCTGTATGGTGGAATCGATCTCTATTGATTGCGTCTTTCCAAAGAGGAGCACCAGGGCTCGATAGAGCTTTCTTGATCGATCTCGGTTCTTCATCCAACATGTAAGTGATGAAATTGGGACCTATGTTCTTAGCAACTTTTGCTCTTTTGCTACGTCTAGGTTTTTCTTCCAAAAAAACTAGAACTACTTGTAGCTTGATCTAAGGCTCTTTTATTTGAGCTCGTTTATATCCTTTCTTTATAAGGATACGCATTTTCAAAGAATATAACATTCCTTGATTCTATCACCATAATGTCGGGTATTTCCAACTTATGGATTAAGAAGCGATAAACACTACTATTTAGTGCATAACCAACAAATATGCAATTGATCGTCTTAGGACCTATTTTTATTTGCTTAGGAGGTGGTACCTCCACTTTAGCCAAACACCCCCACACTTTGAGGTATATATACGACGGTTTACGTTCTTTCTATATTTCGTAAAGGGTTTCGTTATTTTCTTTCAAAGAAATCTTATTAAGTATATAATTCACCATTAAAACGGATTTTCCCCATAGGTTTTGTGGTAATCCTGAGCTAATAAGCATGTCATTCATCATCTCTTTTAAAGTATAATTTTTACATTTAGCCACGTCATCGTTTGATGAATTATATCATTTTGTGAACACAACTCTTTAAACGGTACCACGTACTATCCATCTCTATCACTTCTTATAGCTTTAATCTTGCTATTCAATTGATTTTCTAGCACATTTTTGTAATTCTTGAAAGCTTCTATAGCTTCGTCTTTACTTTTCCATAGGTAGACATAACAATACTTTGTGCAATCATTTATAAAAGTAATAAAATACTTTTTCCCACCTCTAGTTTGCACAAACTTCAAATCACACACATCGATGTGAATTAATTCTTGTGCTCCTTTCAACATTATGAAAAGGTAGCTTAGTTATTTTGGCTTCAACACACACTTCATATTTCTTTTGTGTGTTAACTTGATTGACTTTTAGCAAGTCCAATGTTACTAACCTTTTTATAGCATTTAGATTTACATGTCCTAATCTATTATACCATAAATCACAACACTCAACAATATAGGAAGAAGAAGTTGCATTCTCATTAACCATTTTGGGTACAACTTCGCGCTTGGCCATTACATTTATTTTAAATAGGTCATTGGCCAAATAACCTCTACCCAAAAACACACCATGCTTCGTAAAAATAAAATTTTCAGCCTCGAAGACGATCTTGAAACAATGGTTTACAAGTAATGAACCACTAACTAGGTTCTTGTGGATGTTCGGGACATGCATCACATCCCTCAAAGTGAGCTCTTTGCCCGAGTGAGCTTTAGAACCATGTTTTCCACTCCAACCATCTCGAATGAAGCTTGGTTGCTCATGTGGAGCTTTCTTCCACACACGACCTTGTAGGAGGAGAAGACCTCCATATCCGGGCAAACATAGCAAGTGACTCCCGTGTCCATAAACCATATTCTTGGGTTATCCACCATATTGACTTCAAACACCACAACATAAAAATCATTATCATCTAAGTCTCTCTTGTGCTCGGCCAAATTTTCTTGCTTACCATTGTTTTTCTTAGGTAGCCCGCAATCTTTAGCCATGTGGTTAGGCTTACCACAATTGTAACAATTGCCATTGAATCTCTTCACCGGCTTCTTTCCCTTCTCGTTTTAATTAGGGTTAGGGTGCTTTCTTTTGTTGCCCTCCAATAGGTTGGCCTTAGTATCCATTGGCATATGAGACCTAGGATCAGCCTTCCTATTATCCTTCTCGATTCGGAGCTTGACAATCAAGTCCTCGAAGGTCATTTCCTTTCATTTGTGCTTCAAGTAATTCTTGAAGTCCCTCCAACTAGGTAGGAACTTCTCGATCATACAAGCAATAGTGAAAGGTTTGGGTAAGTTCATGTCCTCAGCTTGAACCTCATGCATAACTAATATGAAGTCTTGTACTTGGTCCATCATAGGACGTGAGTCCACCATTTGATACTCCAAGAACCAAGCCATCACGAATTTCTTCACACCGGCATCCTCGATCTTGTATTTCTTTTCAAGAGCATCCCATAGCTCTTTGGTCATCTTGCAGCCCGTATACATGCTATACAGTGAGTCGCTCATCCTATTCAAGATGTAATTCTTACATAGAAAGTCATTATGCAACCATGCATCAAGCGCAGTACGCGCTTTCATGTTAGTATCTCCTTTAGTAACAGTTGGAGGATCTTGTTTTAGGTACATCATCATGCCGATGGTGGTTAAGTAGAACAACATCTTCTATTGCCACCTCTTAAAGTTCTCACCCGTAAACCTCTCAGACTTCTCAACAGTAGATAAAACAACAGGATAAATTATTGTACTCAAGGTTGCAGCAGCAGCAGAGGAGGAGGAAGTAGCAACAATAGTCGTAGTTACTGCATTGGTGGTGATAGTAGGAGGAACTTGGTTTCCATCACCAGTAGGAGAAACCTTGGTAGGAGGAATATGGTTTCCACCATTGTTTGACGTTGTTATCTCGTCTTACGATTGTAAGAAAATATCACTTGACAGTGGGCAATAAGAATGTCGAACAGGAAACAGAAATGAATTAAACTAACAGTAAGTCGAGTCAAGAAAGACCCTCTTTTCTTAAGATGAGATACGCTCAGGGTAGTGCTCACTAGACCGTACGTATCGTCTCGCAAAGATAAAACGACTTCATCTCTAGAGTAGCAGCACCATAAACTCGAGAGCTCCGGTGAACTTCTAGTGCTTGAGAATTGAGCTGATGCAAAGATGGAAAACAGTGAAAGGATTCTTGATTTTGTTGTGTAAAAATGATGCATGATAACCTCTATATATAGGTCTCCAACATTGGGGGTTACACCTAAAAATGATGAGAATTTACTGCCAAAAAATGGATCTTTTAATGCAAGTTAACGTCCCGTTCAAAAATAAAAAACGGTAAAAAAATGTTCACGACACTGTAACACAGTGTTTGAAGTATTCTGGACACATTATTGCATTCTGCAGCACGTTACTGCACCCGACACTACATTCCGGACATGTTACTGTACCTGGCGCTGCATTCCGTATGTGAACAACAACCGCTATTCAATACAACATTCTGGGTGTGCAGCAACAACACTCGCTGTTAAGTAACAACATTCTACTCCTGTTGCATCCTGGGCGCGGGCGCACAGCAACCCGACGCTGTAACTTTTGCCCAAAAAGATAAACCCAGATCGGGTAAAATCCGAGCCCCATCCACCCAAGTCCAACCCAACATCCAATTGCCAAGGACTAAGGTCCACGACCGAGGTTGGGTCGGGTCGGGTCCAGGCCGAGCCGTGCGTGAGCGTGTGTTGCACAAGTATACTATTCCAATAGTATACTAATTACTAAGCCTCTTCTCATGACTTAACTTATACTTGCATTGTCAAGGTCCATTTTCCTATGTGGGATAGTTAAACACTCCTCCCCACATTCAAGACTTTTCATTCCCATTTCAAGTGGCCAACTTTGATGTTTAATTTCTCACTCACCAAAAATTGGTTTTGAGCGATTCAAAATGCCTCGATTATCTACTCCAAATGTAGATTAGTCTTTTGGCATCCAATCTTTAAAAGAATTATCTCTTAACAACTTAACAATTAGTCAAAGTGGTGCCACCCACCACTTTCAACAATCAATTTTCCAACAACAGAGATGACTTGCGAACAATAGACAACAATGGTGGTAGGAGAAGTTAACCTAAAATTTGTGAAATTGATAGGTTGTTTAAAATTGGAATTAATTTGTTAAATTAATTGTTTGGTTGTTTAAATATTTGTTCTCGATACTAATTTATTGTGATAACACTTGTCTCAATGCTAGAGATCTGTGAAACTACTTGTCTCAATGCATAAATTTGTCGTCATGTGAATAAGTGCGAGACAGTTTGTCTCGATGTTAGTGAGCTAGAGATAAGTGATCTTGATGTTAGTGGGCTGCGAGACTTGTCTTGATGCATAAGGTGGTCATGATGTGAATTAGTAGTGCGACCACCTTTTTTTGAAGCTATTGAGCCACAGATAAGTGGTCTCGGTGTTATTAATCTATGAGATTTATCTATTTAGAGGGTGTTTGGGTGAGCTTATAAATTCCTTAAAACAATTTATAATATGTTTAAGAGTTTATAAGCTCCTCAAAAGTGTTTGACAATGATTTAAAAATATGATAAATTTTATAACAAGACCCAATTTATAATTTAGTTCTCAATTTTAGACCCAATTTTTAAAGTTTCTCAATAAAGGGTTCAATTTAACTTTTTTCTCAATTTAAGGCTTGAAATTTAGATTGAGTTATCAATTCAAGATAAAATTTCATTGTCTTTTTCTTTTTAATTATATTTATAGATTTATTAATATTTCAATATGTATTTATATTTTAGATAAATTATAACAATTTAGTGTTATTTTGAAAAGATTTTCATCCGACTTGTATTCATTTATATATATATATAATTAATGCAATTCATAAAATTAAAATTCTTTATATTTTCTTAATTTTATGACTAAAAGTACATAAACCCAATTTTAATATTAATCAATTTAATATAAATCATATTTTATGAATTGAATTAATTATATTTTTCTTTTTTTATATAAATTAATATAAGTTGGATGAAGATCATTCCAAAATTGTACAAACTTGTCTTAATTTATCTAAAATATAAATACATATTAAAATATAAATAAATTTATAAATATAATTAAAAAGAAAAAAGGAAAAAAATGGAATTTTGTTTGAATTGAGAACTCAATCTAAATTTCAAGCCTTAAATTGAGAAAAAATATTACATTAAACCCCTTAGAAACTTTAAAAATTGGGTTTAGAATTGAGAACTAAACTATAAATTGGGTCTTGTTATAGAATTTATCCTTAAAAATAAGGTCTTATGTCATCCTAAAATAAGATGTTAGAGGAGCTTATAAGCTCTTTTTTGAAAAGTAGAGGGATTCCAACTTATTTTTAAAATACGAGGGTAAATTACATTTTTGGTACCCAAAGTATACCCCGATTTCACTTTGGTTACCTATGTTTTTTACGATCTACAGAATTGGTACCCAATGTTTCAAAAACTTGCACATTGGGTACTTTCCGTCAAGTTTCTATCCAAATTTGATAGAATCTAACAATCCCTAATTTTTTCTGTGAAAATCAGTCATTTTCCCCCTTTCATTTTGAAAAAAACCATCGTGCCCTAATTTCTTCAATCCTCTTCAATTGAGATATTCAGCGTCATGACGTTCCCGATCAACCCCAGTTGCATCTTGTACACACACAACCAGCTGAATAGGGACTACAAACGCCGCTAGATTGGCCCAAGCCATCACGTTGTTCTTCAGCTAGCTCTGCAGAAACCTCTGCAACGGAAACACCAAAGCGAAGCTTAAATGCATCGGAATAAAGCAGAGCACCACCACCCTCAACAGCTCTGCCATATCGGCAAGCTGACCAAGCAGCTTCAAGATCAGCATTGTGAAGATCAAGAGAGACATCAACAACACACAACAGGAGGTCGTAGTTGAAACCGAGGACAACGTCGATGGCGATAGACATGACAGCCAGCTCCAGATCATCCAAGTGGCCTGCGAAGGCTTGGATGATGATGAACATCGAGTACGACGTGATACAACTGAAGATTTTTATGCCCACCACCCGCCATAGCTTCTTCATTTCGACCCAAACTCTTTGGGATAGAGTTTCTACATCAATATGATCATCTACAAGTTTTAGTTCTATTATATAAGAATTGGTGAACATCTAGTGAAAATTTGAAGAAGATTGAAGAGGATTGAAGAAATTAGGGCATAGTGGTTTCTTTTCAGAATGAAAAACGGAAAAAACAACTGATTTTCGCGGAAAAAAATTAGAGTTGGTTAGATTCCGTCAAGTTTGGATGAAAACTTGACAGAAAGTACCCTATATGCAATTTTATGAAATATTAGGTATCAATATTGTAACTCGCAAAAATAGGGGTACCCAAAGTGAAATCGGGAAATACTTTGGGTACCAAAAATGTAATTTACCCAAAATTTATATTTCATAAACACCTTCAAATTTGATCATATAAATTATACAATTGTCACACTAACATCTTATAAGCTCCATCATCTTATTTATCCAAACACTTTAATAACTTATTTATAAACTAAAATTTAACATCATATGAACTCTAAAAACATCTTATGAGATTTAAGAGCTTATAAGCAATAAAAATAAGCCAAACACCCTCTTAAACTATTTGTAACAATTTGGATATTCATGCAGTTTGAAACAATCATTTGCAAATGATCATTCTGGCTACAATAATCACATAATAAAATGTGTCCTTGCCCCTTTTCTATCAAAGTGTGTGCCCTTCCTCTTCCTATGTTAACAAATTGATTTCCCACAGTTTTACTTCATCTGCCTTTAAAACCTCTTCTAGAGCATCTTCCAAAGCTTTTCCCAACCATCATAGTTGTGGTGTCCATAGAATCTAAAATAGAACTTTGAATATGTTTCTGCTTTTCTATCTTTAAAATCATAGGATATGTCTTCTTGATAGTAGACAATGATTCAATAACAATATTTGATCCTTTATATCTTCATAATCTCATTTAAGCCCATCAAAAACTACATTAATTAAACATGCTTACATCTCACTCACTCAAAGTTTTCTACCTTCCACAAGTGCATTCAAGAATGAATACAAGATATTCCAATTTATCCCAATAACACTTCAATTGAGTATAGTAAGCAGCTGTGGAATTATTTTTGAGATACATAGCAATATTCTTTCTCAATTGATATTTAAGTGGTCTTTTACTTTCTTTATAGCGTTCTGCTAATTCACCCCACAGTTTATAAGGATTCTTCACATATATAAAGGCATTAACAAATGTCTTTCTAAATAGAATTCATGATCACAATGTTACCATGTATTCAACCTCTTTGTCTTGTTCATAATCTGCAAAGCCAAGATCTAGAAGAACAACATCGCCAGCAATGAATCCTAACTTAGATTTTGCACCCAATGCAAGCTTCATTTGCATGACATGCACTAGTGTAGATAGTTCAATCTATTCAATTTATTACTAATCGAAAGCATTACATGGTGGTTCGAACCATGAAATTGTAGCTGATGATTATAAACATGCATCAAGAAAAGAAATAAGAGGAATAAAGAAGGAAAAATAAGGTAGAGCAAGAAATCTAGAAATTTGGCTAAGGGAAGAGAAAGTCGTGTTTCACTTATAAAGTTGTGTTTTGAAAACACGACTTCAAGTTAGTTAAAATCGGTTATTTGAGTTTTTGCAGGTTTGCAGGTTGTTACAACGGATCCGCACGACGGTTTTCCAGGAGCTATATCTCATAGCATACTTAATGGTTTTGGATGCGGTTTGGTGCATTGTACACACTATATAACAGAGAATATTTCATTAGTTGGTTAGATTTGAAATCAATCACTGTAGAGAGAGAAATATAGTTGTGAATAGAGCGAGTTAGCTAGGGTTTGAGTTTCAGTTTTCTCTTTCAAATTCTTGTAAATGATTGGTTTCTTGGTTGATTGATTAGTGAAGTGCTCTCAAATGGATGTAGGCATTTGTTAAGCCGAACCACTCTAAATCTCTGTGTTTTGATCGTTTGATTTTCATTCAATTTCATTTTCTTCTTCATACTCAAAGATTAGGGTTTTTCTAGTGCATGTGGTTGTGCTAGATTGTGTTTGTGCATTTCTTGATCATTATTTTGACAAGTGGCACCGTCTGTGGGGACTAATCGATCGAGAGATGGGATCAACATGCTTTGATGTGGAGAAGTTCGATGGCTCAGGTGATTTTGGATTATGGAAGATCAAAATGAAGACCATGTTGGTTCAGTATGATGTTGCAGCAGCTCTGCAAGGAATGAGAGCCTTTCCTAAAGCAATGAAGACCGAGCAGAAGGCTACATTAATGGAGAAGGCTCACAGTATGATCATCCTTAGTTTGGAAAACAAAGTTCTATGAGAGGTAGCTAAGATTGAAACTGCAAAAGGAGTTTGGGAGAAGTTAGAGAAGCTATACATGGTCAAGACTCTGGCAAATCGGCTATATTTGAAGAAGAGGCTCTATGCCTTTAAGGTAATGGAGGATCGATCTCTTATTGATCAATTGGAAGATTTCAATAGGATTCTTGATGACTTGGAAAATGTTGAAGTCACTTTGGAAGAAGAGGATAAAACACTTATGCTACTGAGTGCACTTCCTAAAACTTTTGAGAACTTCTGTAGCTCTGTCCTATATGGTAGACAACACTCAATCACCTTGGAGGAGGTGATCACAGCTTTGAAAACTAAAGAGCTTTTGAACGATTCTGATCTCAAGCCATCGGTAGGTGCTGAGGGTTTGGTTACCAAGCATAAGATGCAGAAAATGAATCAGAACAAGAAGTGAACCAAATCTCAAAACAAGAAAGGGTCTGTTCAAAGCCAAGAATCAAAGGATGACATTGAAGGACAAATGTGTTTTCATTCTCACAAACCTGGACACTTCAAGAAGGATTGCTTCAAGTACAAAAAGCTACAATAAGAAAAAGCCAATCCAACTGGAAAGCAAGTGAATCAAACTACAGAAACATCTGGCTCTAACAATGACTATGAGTCAGCTGAGGTACTTGCTATCACAACTAATGATACTACTCATGATTGAATCTTGGATTCTGGTTGTTCTTTTCATATGAGTCCAATAAAACATTGGTTTTATGATTTACAATTAAAAGATAAAGGAGCTATCATGTTAAGAAATAACAAAACATGCAAAATAAAGGACATTGGATCCATCAGATTGAAAATGTTTGATGGAATTGTGAGAGTTCTCACCAATGTCAGATTTGTACTAGAATTAAAAAGGAATCTCATATCTTTGGGAATGCTTGACTCACAAGGCTACAGATTGCTAGCACAAGGAGGTGTGATGGAAGTGACAAAGAATTCCAAGATTGTTCTTAAAGGCTACAAAAGACATGAACTCTACTACTTGGATGGATGCATTGCTACTGGTGAAGTTCAATCCACAAAGGAAATGGACAGAACACTGCTATGGCATAGGAGACTTGGGCATATGAGCATAAAAGGACTGCAAGAACTCAGCAAACAATCAGTTTTTGGCAAAGATAAGATCACTACTTTGGAGTTATGTGAGCACTGCATACTTGGAAAGGCTAAGAGAGTCAAGTTCCCAACTAGAACTTATTCAACTAAGAAACCTCTTGAGTATATACACTCTGATTTATGGGGGCCAGCAAAGGTTCATACAAGGAGTGGAGTGAGATACTTTCTATCTTTGATAGATGATTACTCAAGAAATGTGTGGATTGTGATTTTAAAAGGTAAAGATGAGGCTTTTATCAGATTCAAGGAATGGCTGAATGAGGGGGAGAACTCCAGTGGAAGAAGACTTAAATGCTTGAGAACAGATAATGGATTAGAATTTGTATCAGATCAGTTTAACTCTTTCTGCAAGGATAGAGGAATAACAAGACATAGAACAGTTCCAAACATATCACAACAAAATGGTTTGGCTGAAAGGATGAATCAAACAATCCTTGATAAAGTCAGATGCATGATCTTAAGTTCAGGATTGCCAAATAATTTTTAGGGAGAAGTAGCCACTACTGCAGTGTATCTGTAGCACCCCGGACCAAAAACGAAACATAATTCTTTAATTAAATATTAAACCCATAATTGAATAATTATGTGCGTTGATTTTTGACTGTTTAATTTAATTACGTGTGTTTCAAATACGTGTTTAATGCATGATTTAGATGGATTTTTTTTTCTTTTTTCCTAGACATGGAACATAGAATATTTTATACCATTAGATGCGTAATAGAAAAATGAGAAGATAGAAACGAACTAGGCGTCAATCGGAGACCTATAGCTCAAACGACGACAAAAGGGCAAAACACGAAATTTCGGAAAACCGAAAGATATTTACGGTGAATAGTAACGAAGATTTTTATGTGAATAGTGACCAAGACTTTTACCCCGTGAATAGTAATTTTAGATTTTTTTGATGAATAGTGTTTTCCGGGAATTCTATAAATAGGGGCATTTTCGATTCAAAAATTACCATTTTTCCAAACGAGCCATAACCGATGAAAACTTGTAAGTCTCTCTCTTCTCTCTCTCTTTACTGTTTTTTGCCTCCAGCCCGCCTCCGGCCCGCCTCCGGCCTGCCTCCGGCCCTAGTGGCCGGAAAATTTCAAAGTTGTCGGTTTCGGCCGATTTTCGCACAGAATGTAGGTCTCGTCGAGACGAGTCTAGAATAGGTCTCGAATTTCAATTTCGATTTCTCGTTCACCGAAAAACAATGAAAAACCCTCTCCAAACCCTAAACCCTAATTCTTGCCACCTTTTCTCTCTCTTCTGATTTCTCCCTTCTTCTCGTCGGAGCTGCTGTCGGAGGTCCTCCTGGTGGTATGGGTGAGTCGCCGGAGAGATGGCGCTACCGTGGGTGGTGGCGGCGGGGCTGTTATGGGCTGTGTGTATATGCGTGTGTGAGTGTGTGTGTGTGTGTGATCGCTGTTGGGAGCGGCGCTGGCAACGCCGCCGTGAGCTATTGTAGGCCGGCGCTGGTGATGCGCCAGTGAGACCTGGTAGTGGTGGCCGGTGTCAGGTGGCCGCCGGCCAAAGGCTGTGTTGGTTGGGATTTGCAAGCGTGTGTGTGTGTTAAGCATGCGTGTGTGTGTATAGTATGTTGCGTGTGTGTGTGGCCGAAGTAGGGGTTGCCGGCGACTGGAAGTCGCCGGCCAGTGTTTCTAGTGGTGAGGGGGTGTCACCGGCGATTGGAAGTTGTTGGCCAGAGCAAGGAGAAATGAGAGAAAGAGATGTAATGTGTAAGGGTTTAGGTGGCTGTTTGCAGCACTATTCACGGTCGGAATCCGGCGAGAGGTGGCCGGAGATGGTGGCGGCCGGAGCTGGGGTCGCCGGTGGACCAGGTGGGGGCGGCGCCGGGCGGACACTGCATTGAGGTGGTAGTTCTTGATCATACTTAAGGTGGAGATTCGATGATTATAAGCATGCATCAAGAAAAGAAATCAGAGGAATAAAGAAGAAAAAATAAGGTAGAGCAAGAAATCTGAAAATTTGGCTAAGGGAAGAGAAAGTCGCGTTTCACTTATAAAGTCGTGTTTTGAAAACACGACTTCAAGTTAGTTAAAATCGGTTATTTGAGTTTTTGCAGGTTTGCAGGTTGTTACAGCGGATCCGCGCGACGGTTTTCCAGGAGCTATATCTCATAGCATACTTAACGGTTTTGGATGCGGTTTGGTGCATTGTACACACTATATAACAGAGAATATTTCATTAGTTGGTTAGATTTGAAATCAATCACTGTAGAGAGAGAAATATAGCTGTGAACAGAGCGAGTTAGCTAGGGTTTGAGTTTCAATTTTCTCTTTCAAATTCTTGTTAACGATTGGTTTCTTGGTTGATTGATTAGTGAAGTGCTCTCAAGTGGATGTAGGCATTTGTTAAGCCGAACCACTCTAAATCTCTGTGTTTTGATCATTTGATTTTCGTTCAATTTCGTTTTCTTCTTCATACTCAAAGATTAGGGTTTTTCTAGTGCATGTGGTTGTGCTAGATTGTGTTTGTGCATTTCTTGATCATTATTCTGACAGTAGCGAATATGTCTCTCTTTGATAATTTATTGTGACCGATCCTAGTTGTTGAAAATTATCCTTCTCTATTTCGATCATCAACAACAACATTACTCTTTCATGCATTGCTCGAGCCATGATTTTTACCATTCTCTCATACCATGAAGAATTAGGTATCGATCCACTTAGGGTTGGCCATCCACGAATCCCTGCCCTGTGAGTCTAGCGGAAAAAATTGCCCCCAACCGACGCTGTGTGTGGATCCCCACCCCAACTTATTTTAGTTAATTTTTTCGAAAAATAATAAAAATTTGTAGAATAATACCTTATAAAATTATTATTTATTATTTTAATGAAGCTTAAACAAATCCTTTCATATGCAGGCAAAACAATTTAATTATATCAATAACATTTATATATTTAATAAATTATTTTAAATATATAATATATAAAATCCCCACACTGAACGGGACAGGGATACTTTCGGACAATCCTCGCCTCATTCGGGATGGATCCCTGTGGAAAACGGGGATTCCCTGCCTCACTGCGAAGCCTAAATCCACTTCATAAACCACGAATAAAATCATATTCATGTTTGCAATGTAAGATAAGAATGAAGAAGAACTAAAGAAGAAAACTATATTTCATGTACGAACAATCTGACACTCGATAGTACAAAAGAGAGATCTATTTTTAGAGTTAGGAATTAGCTACTCTACAACTAAGAAGATCCTATAATGAAGCCATGTGTGCTATACTAAACTACCAGTAGCAAAATGAAGCCATGTGTGCTAAAATACAAAGGATGAAATGCAATCTTTTTATAAAAACTGTCATTCATTATAAAATTCTATTACTACATAAAACAATATTTTTATTAAAAATTCTATTACAACATAAAGCAATATTTTTATTAAAAAGTGATTTTATTTATTGATATATTTACCTAATTTTATCGAAAGTACCACACATTTCCAATATTTTAATGAAATTCAGATCAAAATTTATGACAGCCAATTCCAATGTCTGAACTTAAAAAATGCAAAATTTCATGGAAACTTTCATCCTTGATGCAGGCAACCAACATACATGAACCACCCCTGGGAGAAATCAACTCAATGCTAGATAGGTAAAAAATCACTCCCCCTTATTATTACACCCACAATACATACTATACGAAGGTATTATCTACCTAAATAATGTAAATTATTTAATTTTTGTTACTTTTCCATTTCCTCTGTTAAACCAGAAATACGAAGACACTTAACTTTGATTTTTCAATTTATTAATATTATATTCTATTTAGAAAAAAAAAAAACCCCCCCACAAAAAAACGGTCCTTTCCGACAGCCTAAGTTAAACAAATTCTGAAATCCCAAATTGAATAAGAAAACCCTAAAATCATATTACTCTCTTCTCTCGCTCTATCTTGAATCCGACTACCCCAAATTTCACCCTATCCCCTCCCAATCAATCGCCATTCATACGAATCCCTATGCGTTTCACCTGAATTGAAAGATAGAACAGAAATTCGGTGCAGAATCAGATGTCAGAAACGCCGGACAAAACACCGAACCAGAACCCGTTAGCTTCGCCGACGCAGTCCCGTTCGGTGACGGAGACGGTTAACGGGTCTCACCGGTTCGTGATACAGGGATACTCTTTGGCGAAAGGCATAGGCGTTGGCAAACATATAGCCAGCGACGAATTCACGGTGGGAGGGTATAAATGGGCGATTTACTTTTATCCCGACGGCAAAAACCCCGAGGATAATTCGACTTATGTTTCGGTGTTCATTGCGTTGGCGAGCGAGGGTACCGATGTGCGAGCCTTGTTTGAATTGACTCTCATTGACCAGAGCGGGAAAGGGAAGCATAAAGTGCATAGCCATTTCGATAGGTCGCTTGAGAGCGGGCCATATACACTTAAATATCGTGGTAGCATGTGGTGAGTTCCGTTTTTGGATTGATGTTTTTTCTCTTGTTTATCCTTTGTTGTATGCTTTTAGATTGAAGAAAGATGTAATAAGTTCCTGCTTTGATTCAGTGGATGTGCTTTCCTTTTTTTTTTTTTTTTTTCCCCTTTTCCCTGAATTGGCCTGGGCTGGGTGTTATTGTTGAGATTTATATTTTTGGTGATTTTCTTGCCATCACTTATGGTGAACTTTCCTTTTTGATTAGTTCAGAAATAGCAATGTTTTCTGATATATTTGTAACATACTAACTGTCAGAGCATTGCTTTTAATTCACTGTACGTAGTATCCTCATTGTTCTTATATTGTCTCAGCTTTTTGTTTGTTGAAGTCAACTGTCAAGGTAATTCAGACTATTGTTGGGCTTGTATGTTTGTTTTAAGATGTTGACATAATTGAAAGTGTAAGCTTTTGTTATGGAGCTGATTTTATAACTTGCATGGATGCTTATGTGTTTGATATTAATATCATTTGGTTGGCTGAGTTAGACTTGGTGTTTTTTGGTTAGGTATTGATAACATACCTATTTTTACATGCTGGGCATGGTGTTGGGTAGTTCCTCTGTTATACATTACCTGGAATCACCAGTTAATAATCACATATTACATTAACCACCTATGCTAGACAGTAGTCATGGACACTTAAGGGAATATGATGGTGATGATTTGATCTTTTTTCATGTCTAGTGACCTGTTATGTTCAGTGTTAATAAATTTTATGCTATGGGCCTGTGACTGGACTCTTGTATATTGTTTTATTACTTATTAGAAATTAATGATCTTGAGTGTTTTGAACTTCATGCATAGTTTGGTTGATATTGGCGGTTTGTTTGCCAATAGGCATTTCTTCAATTAAAGAAAATTTGATATTGATTGGTTCATAGTTATCTAATTCACTCCTACTCCCATGGTACCGCTTTTTTGGTTGTGCCTCCCAATTTACAGTTCTTTAAAGTTGATTGTCCTGGAATGCCAAATTAGGAGTTTATTTTGTTGTTGCACTGGAAGAGGTTGGTGGAGCTAAGAAAATTTTTAAATTTTGTTTTAGGGGAAAGACAATAACTTGGGGTGGAAGTGGATATGGCTAGGGTTTAGAAGAGGTTGTAAGCCATGTAATTTTTTTATTACAAAGAGAAGTACCTGGAGGAATGAATGAGCTGTATTGGCAGCTTGGTTGACGGTGATTAATAAAAAGGAAGAAACTAGACAATACTAAACTCTCCATGGACCTTTTTGGATTTGCAAATTAGGTTTTGTGAAGGAAGCAAGGACTTTGTAGAAGAGAAGAAAAAAGAAGATGAGAAGTCCAACTTTTCGTCTTTCTGGAGCAGCGAGGGTTTTGGATATGAAACTTTGGTTTTGTGAAAGGTGAGGGCTTTATGCAGAAGATGAGCAGAGTCCAGTTCTTTTGCTCCTGGTGTGTAGCAATAATTAATTTGCAAGTGATTCTCTTTCCCAATGTACAGCTATATTTACATTCAGTGTCTCATAATTTATATGGTAATAACAATTATCATTTTTATCAAAGACAAAAGAGAGAGCAGTCAGTGGATGTAGGGTTTATTTATGTTGGTCTGTGGCCTCTGGGCTTATTGTTTAAGATTCTTTGTGCACTTTCATAAATATGGAGACTTTTAATTGTTTCTCTTGTTGGATTAGTTTTCACTTATCTATAATCAACAGCTTTCTATATGAACCAAAAAAAAAGTCATTAATAAAACTCGACTGCCAAAGCTTAGTTGTTAAACTATTTCCCTATTTGACTATTTGGTTTCTTAGAACAAAGTGCGTAATTAGATGTAAAGTTAAATTTGATTTTAACAACCTAAACAAGTATGGTACACGAATTGTACTACGTTCCAGGTAACCATTGGTTTGCTCTCTGGAGGAACAAGTCATGGAAATTATTGTAGAATTTAAGAAAGGTTGCCTTTCTGGGTAAAAAATGGTTTCCACTAATTATCATGTTTATATCTGATTAGCATGACACTCTTCCAAGTATTTTATTAGTTTATTTTTTGAGTATGATTGTGATTAATACCCAGTACCTAATGCACAATAGATTATGTAAAAAAAAATCTTGATAAAGTTCTGTGTTCAAATATTTGGTTGGTAAACTTGATTATCTCATGGTTGCGGATTTGGGCAAGCTGCATCTTATGCCTATGAAGAACTTGATCAGGTTGGCCAGGTCTAAGTGTAGGCTTATGAATGGGGTTCTAGTGTAGGAGTTTAGAACTTTGGTGCTTGATGATAAATTCAAGTTGTTTATCCTCTTGTAAATATGCCTTCTGTTTTCATATTTGCAACTCTGTCAATATTCTTTGAATAGGTTCTAGAGTTGTTTTTCCGTTTCAATTAATTTTCTTTTTCCACTTGCACTAAAATTCAGGGGATACAAGCGCTTTTTTAGGAGAGCAATGCTTGAAACATCAGATTATCTTCGAGATGATTGCTTGAAGATCAACTGTACTGTTGGAGTTGTCGTTTCTGCCATTGATTGTTCAAGGTTACACTCAATTCAGGTTCCAGATTCCGATATTGGATCAAATATTGGTAAGCTGCTAGAAAATATGGAAGGTTCTGATATTATTTTTAATGTATCTGGGGAGAAATTCCATGCCCACAAGTTGGTATTAGCTGCTCGTTCCCCAAAATTTCGCTCTGAACTTTTGGACGGATTGGATAGTGACGAGCAAGAGATTACAGTATCCGACATGGAACCTAAAGTTTTTAAGGTGAGTAGATTTCATAGTTTTGATCTGCTTTTGTAGTTCAGTCAGAGTCAATATCTTACCTATTTATTGTACTAGCTCTCTCATCTTGGTGAGGGTTGTTGAAATTGCATGTCTGTCCATTTCTATCATTGGAGTACAAATGCTTATGTTAGTTGGTTCATGCCAGGCCATGCTGCACTTCATCTACAGAGACGCCTTGGATGACGACGAGCTGATAGCATCTAGTTCTTATCCTCTGGTAACTGACACCTTAAGCGCAAAGTTGCTGGCAGCAGCTGATCATTATGATTTAGGAAGACTCAAACGGATGTGTGAATCTCATATCTGCAAGGATATTTCTGTAATTACAGTGGCTCAAATACTAGCTTTGGCAGAACGTTATCATGCTGAAGAATTGAAAGATGTTTGCCTTAAATTTGCTGCTGAGAACCTGGCAGGTACATGACTTGTGGCCTTTCAGTGTTCCTTGCTCTAATATTATTTCTGATTGAAGAAAAAGATTATCCATTTTGGTTGCCCTAGCTCCTTATCTCAGGACACTTGCTGTTTCTTTTATCTGACAACTTCTTACCCATCTGTGACCTAGTTTTTATGTCATTTTATGGCCTATATGAGTTTTTTTATTTTTTATTTTTTCACTCTCTCACAGTAAGGGGTTGAGATGGAAGTCTCTTCTGCCAATCACACATTTTGAATTTCTATATCATTGTACCTATGGCCTTTGAAATCTTAGAGATGACAATGTGATATTGATTATAAATTTGTAATCTTGTTTCTGCTGGGCTTCTGAATATGTTTGTTTTCGGATAATAGCATGTTCCTGAGGTATTTGCGATGATAATTTTGTAAGATAAGTGCAAATTTACTTAACATTTTCAGCTGTTAGTTTCATTTTCATATTCTCAGCAAATAATTTGTATATGCTAGAAGGCTCAGAAAGTTTTGAAAATGAATAGTTGATACATGAGAAGACAAAATAATAACTGGTGAAATGAGTTAGGTCAGTGTGAATTAGTTGTGTTTTTAATGAAAATGGGTACAAACAAATATGTCTATCTTCAAATAGTGAAAAAGGAAACATCTTAGTAGAAAAATCAAAGGATATTCTTAGTCTTCATACACGATTGTCTTTAATAAGGCTAATATAGTTGCAGCACACATAATAAGTTGCTTATTCAGCTTTACACATTTAAATTTATTTATATATATATATATATATATATATATATATATATATATAATCATTATAGGATTGATGTGACTGCATAAATCGTTTAATTTAGTTTTTCTTAGTTTGACATTATGAACAACATTTTGTTTGTTCTGTCTTGTGTAGTTACATAACTGTTGGATGCTTTAGTGCATGTTTATTCGGATGTGAAGCGACTCAACTGGTTAGAACATCTGGGAAAATGTAAGGTCATCTTTTATGATGATCTGGGCCAAAAGCATTTGTAGTATATGGTTTTTTCTCAAGGAAAAAGGGCATATTTAGGTTTCTTTTTTAATAAAAATTCAGTCCCTACACTACATTTGTAAATATCAGTTACTTGTACTTTCAATATTATTTGAATTGGGCCCTTGTACTTTTAATGTTATTTGAATTGGTCCTTGGTAATTTTTACTCTGTAAATGTTGAGTATCTGTTCTTTCATTTTTTGAATTGAATCTACTTTCGAATTCCAGTTTTATTGAAATTGGACCTGTTCATATTGATTGCTTAAGGACCAAATTTTAGTACAAATAATATAGTGCGAGGACTCAAAAAGTTTGCAAATAAACGTACAATAAACCTAATTCAAAACAAAATTAAAGTACAAGGACCCAAAAAGTGTTGATTGTCAAATATTAATTCTCTACATGCTCTTCTTTTCATGATTCTTTCTGCAGCTGTAATGCGTTCAGATGGTTTTAAATATCTCAAAGAAAATTGCCCATCTCTACAGTCTGAGCTTTTGAAGACGGTCGCTGGCTGTGATGATGATTGTAGCAATGGTGGCAGCAAATCTGGAAGTGTTTGGGCACAGCTCTCTGATGGCGGTGATACCAGTGGCCGGAGGGTCAGGCAGCGAACTTGATCTTCGAACAAGAAAAACAAAACCCGATAGCTAATGATCGAACGCTCGTGTGTTCTGTACCTGCAAACAATTGTAATTACAAAGTGTATCACGGAATCAATGAATGAGAGTGGTGGCAGTTGCAACATCCTTTGTGATTATAATCTGATTCACTCAAATGATAATGATCAAGTGCAATGATGTTATTATGATTTGATTCATCACATTGGCAATAACAACAAATGATCTTCATTTGCTTATCTAGTTGTAGGACAAGTTTGAGTTTCATCACAAATATAATGTTGATAAACTGACAATCAGCTTCAACCAAATGCAACAGTACAAAGTCACATACAATGTTCATAAAGTGCAATAACAAAAATTTCTCATACAAGCGGTGAGGCAGCATACAAATCTGCAAAGTTACATGATAAAAAGAAAGCTGCAGTTTTGGGCATTCTCGAGTGCAACCAAGTGATTAAACAGTAGGCATAGTGTTCCAAGCACTGGAATCGTGCCCATGACTTTGAGCAGATGGAGTCGCACCAGTGTCCATGTTCTTGCAATCGTTGCTTAACTCATTGTCAAGAAATGACCCCATTGCATCTTTCAGCAAAGAATGGCCCCTTGGATGATGCTTCATGGGACCAAAACAGTTTGAGGCGAGCAAAAAATCCGGCCTCGAGAAGATCTGGTTTTTTGTCTCAACTTTGTCATCATATTGGACTTGTACCAAGTTGCTTCCTTCTTCTCTAACTTTACATCATAACACACAGGAACAACATTAGGATACCAAATCAAGAAATGTTAAACAAAACGAAATAATATCAATGAGATGGAGTAATCAATCAAAATCATGAGGAAAACAAGATATTCAGACCTGGCAAGGCCCCTGCAGAATAGGGTTCATCCAAGGATGTCCCACTGATGGGAGTGCTCTCACTGAACACCGACGAAGAAGAATGACCTAAAGGCGAGAGCTGTTCGTTGTATGCTTCCCACTCTATCTCATGGTGAACATTTGCTGAGTTAATATCCATTTGTGGAGTCTGCTGAATACCAATGCTCTTAGAGGTTTTCATAGTTTCTGATTCATAGAGAACTGCATCCAATAGGCCACTGTTCTGGGGTGAAAGATTACACGACTGCACGTGTTCGTTTGGTGGGGTTTGGATTAAAATATCGACCGAGTCAAAGAAAGGGGAAGAGGGTGAGGGTGAGGCCCAAGTACCCATCTGAGTTTGGAGTGAAGGGAGCTCCACCTTCATCGCCCAAGAAGGCTCCGAAGAAGGGTTGCCATTTAAAACGGCATGGCTGCCGGAAGGTAAACACGACGACGTTGCATGGTCGTCAACAGAATTGTGATCATATGCAGAGAGTACACAAGATTTATCCATCTGCATAGGACTATCGCTTAGGTATTGACTTCCACCTGTGAAAGCATTACAAGTAGAAGGGTTTAAAAAGTACGATTCTGACCCTCGAAGGCGCTTGGATGGATGAACTGTTGGGAGCAAAGACTTGTTATGGTAAGAAGAGTTTAGACCTTGGGCGAGGAGGCTAGTTGCAGGAATGTCTAGCAAGTTGCCAGCAGGAAAATCGAGAAGTCCTGGTGTGTAAATATGGTGATTGAGTTCCAAATTTTTGAATTCGACAGAGGGTATCTCAAAGTTGTTGATTGACATGAAATCTGAGTGGTTGTGCACATTCCCAGAGGAAAAATTATTCATATCGTCGTTTTGTTGGTTCTCGTTCAATGATTGCACGCAGAGTTCAGGTGGATAGATCGGTAAGCCAGAACGGTTTCTTCTTTTAATTCTAGTGTTCCAGTAATTCTTTATCTCATTATCTGTGCGGCCAGGCAACTGAATAGGAAAAGAAAAGAATGAGACAAGCAAGAACAAGTAAACTGGCTGAAAATAGTAAAATACTACTAAGGGCATTTATAATGGTTTGAACACCATTGCATTCAAACCACTACAATCCACTGTTTTAAATGCCAGACCCCACCCCCTTCCCGCTACATCGGCTGAACGCCACTTTTTAACAAGTTTATAAGCTCTGCCACTCTCTTAATGTAAAGTTAGGAGAGAGATGGATAAGTGGATAGTATATTCCTTCTGAGCATATGAAGTTACATAAACCATTCACTTTGTTGTCATACATCATCAGTAAAATCTAATCTCACTTATTGAGCTAAATATTTATACGAAACGAGAACAGACACCAAATAAATGCAACTGCAAGTTTCTCTTAGATGAGAAAACTGGCATAAACGTCAAAGTTCACAAAGATCATGTTATAAGGGATCAGTACCAACAACTGCAACAAATGTACTTGTGAAGCTATCACCTACCATTCAAAAATCAACGAATAAGAGCAAATTATCCTTGTGGAAGAACAATACAATACACAGTAAGAAAAACATAAATTTTTAGCAAACTATCTCCTTACCTAGAATGGTCATGTTACTATCAGACAAAATCCATACATGGGTAAAGATCCATCCATTCCTTAAATTTCAGAAAAGATTAAATTAACCTTTTGAGAAAATTATTTTCTTACCTAGAATAGTCATGTTTACTATCAGACATAATCCAAAGCTATGCACATAGCAAGCCACTTGTACATCAAATACATAGGGAGCGTTTGTGGGAGCTTTTCCTAGCTTCTAAATTATATAGCTTCTTAGAATTGGTTTTTTAGTGTCTGCATCAGTTGATTCCTAGGAAACTTAAGCTTTTGGAAGCCAAACCTGGAAGCAGGCTTGAGGGTGCTTCTATGTGATTTTGGTGTGTGTGTGTGTGTGTTTATAATAAACGGAAGATTAAAAAAATAAAATAAAAAATAAAACTGGATAAGTAGAAGGGAGAGGGATCCCTTTTCAAGCACACAATCTAAAGCTTGACACAGAGACCAGAATAGTGCTTAGGCAATGACTCCCACATAACACGTACGTACACAGCTACCAAGGTTTGACAAAAACAAATGATGACATCTTCAATTTAGAAATTCATACCATCACTAATTAAGTGGTGTTCTAGAACTGCCTCTACTCATCATCATTTTTCAGATAACACCATTTAATCAGAGCAAACAAACTCTTCTCAGGCAATGAAGACTTCTCCCTTTGTGATCCACCTCGACATAGAATTACAGCCCCCAAAACTTTAATGATTTGTCTCCCTTTGCAAGTCATATGCTCTTTCACATCCTTCAACAAGTTTTCAAGGTGGCTGTAAATATTATGTCTTGTTTCAATTGTATTATTTGTCTCATACTGATTTCGTCCATATTTTTGGTTTGTTTTTTGTTTATAGTTTCCCCCCTCAAAGCTTGAGTCCAGAATCAAAGGTACTATTCAACACTAATTTGTTGCTTGTTTGAAGAGATATAAAACCCCAATTCCAGCATTCTTCACTTCTGAAATGAAAACTATATGAAATGGTTCATCTTTACTCTTTGGGCATTTTGGGAAAGGAGAAAAAGTTATTTGCATTGTATATTTGTTTAGAAAAAATAAGCATCAAACATATTGCTAGGCTATGGTGAAGTATCCACGGAGTTCTCCATTTTTAGTGTTGAATGATGACTTGAAACAATGAGAGAATAACGGAGGAGATGCACAATTTCATTAAGGGCAAACAAGTCATTTAGCTCATATATTTGACTTCAATCAAACTCTTTTTACCAAAACACCTACTTTTTACAGATTCACACTTCTTATCTCGAACTCTACCCACTTTTAGTTGTAAGCAATTTTTCCACAATCACTAAATTGAATCACTCTTTCAAAAGCACCATTTTTGGAAACACTGGCTGAACATTGTATCCATTCCTTCAAATTCAGAAAAATATAATCAATATACTTAATGGACATTTTTATACAAGATGTTTTTTGATCACAAAGCTATCTTTTGAAAACTGATTTTGGAATCCACCACACATTTTATCAAGCAATTATCAATCTTCTGACATGTATACACCACAATATTGGCATTCTTACATAAAATACAACACAGACACAATTATGCATGCATGCTTGCATTACGTGCGGCATAATAAATGAACTGCTTGAATGCAACAAAAACAGAAAAATGATAGGTATATCAAAACTAGAAAGCAGATTGAGATGGTGATGCACACCTCAGCCGCCATTCGAGCCCACTTATTTCCCATCTTAGCATGAAGTTCAATTATACGGCGCTCTTCCTCAGGCGTGAATGCACCTTTCTTAAGATCTGGTCTGAGGTGATTGGCCCACCTCAGACGACAACTTTTTCCACAGCGGGCCAGCCCCGAGTGTTTCTGAACTGCATTCCAATTCCCCTCTCCATGCTTGGTAACATATTCAATTAAAATTGCATCTTCTGCAGTAGTCCACGGACCTTTTTTAAGTGAACCATTCCCTCCAACGTTTCCGTCAATGTTAGCATCATCAGCAGATGGTGAATCTTCACCATTAATGGGTATCATCCTTTCATCACTTTCACTAGTCATTCTCATCTCCTGATTTGACAAAAGAACGAGAAACATAACTTGTAGCATGCATGTTAGGAAATAAAACAAAACTGCATACTTAACTAAATAGACAGAGTTCAACGGAATCCAAGATACAATATCATTGTCTTCTGGAAAAAGTAGTTATCTAAACAATAAACACCTTAAAAGCGACAATAGTAAGAAAAAGAATATTAATTGCAGACACGACATTTAACCATATAAACTATAAAGCAGTCATGTGCCTTGTAACGAACATAAAACACGACAAATTTGCTCACTTTGGCAGACCAATCAAATTTCAAGCAATCCGACAAGGTATACGACAAGCCATCCAAACCACTCTTTATATCATGTCATCAAAAACCAAATGAAGGACCACAAAAGATTAAAGTTTTGACGTAGTTAGTATGAGTTAACTTTCCAACTGATCTATACAAGTCAAACTTACAAAATATGTAAAGCGGCATCTTCACTGCCTTCCTCAATCTAGATCTTAGGATATGATCAGAAACGACAAATATTTGAATGATCAATTGTGGGTTTGAAAGAGTTCTAAAATCTATGGTCATTATTAAGCTGAACCAAAGTACATTCATTTAACATTCTTTATCACTTGACAAAAAATTATCTTCAGAAAGAAAGTATTCCTTACTTTTCAATCCCTCAAGAATAACCAAAGACTGCATGCATGCAGAGAAAAACTTTACATAATTTAGCCGAAAAAAAACAGATGTAGTTACAATCAACAACAATTATCCACAGAAAACACTAATCTTTATATCTGAAACACAGAGAATTACCAACTGCAACCAATGCCTCATTCAATTAGGGCAATGAAACTTTCTTAATTTCACTTGTATAATTTAAACAAAATCTATCAACAACAGCGCTCAAGATCTAAAATCAAGAACAGTAAACAAAGAAAAACTTGTTAGCATTTATTGAAAAAATACTATAAAACCAATCTTAAAATTAATTTTTCTCAAATGCATTACCTCAGAGACTTTGAAACTTCTGCTAAGATTCAAATAAGTCTCTCAAAAGCTGATCCATCATTTTGCCCCCTTCTATATCAGAAAAGGAAATTCTTTTGAAAAGAATGCGTCAAACTCAGATCTGAGCCAAATTACACTCACAAACACAACAACAACATAGAAAACAGCTGAAATTATGTAACAGGGGATACAAATTCAGACCCATGACAATTCTGTGAAAAAAAAAAAAGTTTGAATCTTTTTTTTCAAGAAAATGAAGATTTAAAAAAAATTAGGAAACCCTAGTGAATAATAGATGAAAATGGGACCAAGATCCACTTGTTCCTAGAGAAAGAGTGTGGGTATGTGTGTGAGAGTGAAATTTAGAGAGAGAGAGGGAGGAATAAGCTGATGGGCTGAGAGAATTTGAAAAAAAAAAATCCAAAAGATAGAAAATAAGCTGGCGTGAGGAGAGGGAAAATCGTAGAGAGGTTAGAGGATTTTGCAACACCTCATTTAGAGATTGATTAGCAGCACTTGGATTGCATAAAAACACACATCTCCAATTCTGGCCCTTCATTTCTCTTCAACCCTTTTGCATGTTTTCTTTCTTTTCACCATGTGTTTTTTCAATTCATTCTCTCTCATTCTCTGTGTGTTGTGTGTGTGAGAGAATGAAAACCAGTAACCAGAAAGCCCAAAATTCAGCAATATGAGAGAGAGAGAGAGAGAGAGAGAGCGAGCGAGCTTGGGGAGGGCTAAGGTGTTTTTATTTAGTTTATTAAATTGGCCACTGATTTGTTTATTGATACTATTAAATAATTTGTTGGAGTTTGTCAGAATAACAAAGGACAAGTTTCTTATATACTTTTTATATTAATATATATATATATATATATCTCAATATATTAATATATATATTCACACACACTAAGATATGATTATTAACAGAAATCATAAATCGACTACTACCTGATAAAATAAATAAGATTTATTTACATAACAATATTTATCTTTAAAAAAATTTATTGATTCAAAGAATTGTGGATATAAAATTTTAAATTTTTTTTTCAAAAATAATTTTTTTTATTGATTCAAAGAAAATAAATAAGATTTATTTACATAACAATATTTATCTGTAAAAAAATTTATTGATTCAAAGAATTGTGGATATAAAATTTTAAATTTTTTTTTATGATCAAATGTCAAGATTGCATATCACTAATTTTTTTTTTTTTTCGAAAAATCATGATCAAATTTTTTATTGATTCAAAGAATTGTGGATATAAAATTTTAAATATTTTTTTCAAAAAATGATGATCAAATGTCAAGATTGCATATCACTATATTTTTGAAAAATCATGATCGAATGTCAAGATTGCATATCATTGAAATTTGATTGTATCTAATTTCATGAGACTAATAAAAATTTCATCGTATGGATAAGTTTTTGTAATAATGAAATATATTTTTCCATTAACTATATATCACTATTTTTTTTTTTCGAAAAATCATGATCAAATTTTTTATTGATTCAAATAATTGTAAATATTTATTTCAAAAAATGATGATCAAATGTCAAGATTGCATATAACTATATTTTTTTTTTGAAAAATCATGATCGAATGTCGAGATTGCGTATCACTGAAATTAGATTGTATCTAATTTCGTGAGACTAATAAAAATTTCATCGTATGGATAAGTTTTTGTAATAATGAAATATATTTTTCCACGAACTATCTAATTTCGTGAGACTAATAAAAATTTCATCGTATGGATAAGTTTTTGTAATAATGAAATATATTTTTCCATGAACTATCCAAATATAAACTTATATTCTCCATCTTTAGATCAAGTAGATTCGAAGGGGAGGCTGCACACACAACACTTTGGAGAAACTTATGTTCTCAAGTAGATCTCCATCATTTCTAGAATAAATAGATAGGGTATGATTCATTTGTAACCAACCAATATTCCTTCCACATTTCTTCCACATTTGAGCAATAGAGCTTTCTTATAATATCTTGTGTTCTTACTTTGCCAACATATCGGAGAGACGTTGTCAACGTTTAGCACACACAACATTTCTTATAATATCTTGCGTTCATACTTTGCCAACACTTAGCACATTTCGGAGAGACTTTGTCAACGTTTATCACACACAACATTTCTTATAATATCTTGTGTTCATACTTTGCCAACACTTAGCACACTTCGAAGAGATTTTGTCAATGTTTAGCACACACAACACTTCAGAGACACTTGCATCAGAGAGACTTGTGTTGTTCAGAGACTTTGTCAACGCTTAGCACACACAACACTTCGAACATTATCGCTTTCTTATATTATCTTGTGTTCTTACTTTACCAACACTTAGCACACTTTGGAGATACTTTGTCAACACTTAGCACACACAACACTTCAAAAAGACTTGAATTCTTCGGAGACTCTTAGCACACACAACACTTCTTTGGAAAGAGGTTGAGTTAGGACTTGTGTTCTTCGGAGGGAGGCTGAGTTAGAGCGAAAATTAGATGAGTGAACCAGAACAAGTCCGTAACAACATGAATTAAAAAATATTCAATATATAAATTCCAGTGGGACTTACCATATTACATACTAGCTTTTACTTGAAAGCAATGTGATATTTTGTATTTTGTGCAAGTGTTGAAAAACCCTGAAGACTCAGAATTTCTTTTTAAATCTAACCAATGTTTTATTGTGAGAGTGTGTTGACACTAACATTAAAAGAAAATTAATATGAGAATGATATGGATTTTCAGTTAAGGAAATGATATTTTTCTTTAATGGAAAGAGTAACAGATAAGGTTTGGTGAAAGTTGAAATCCTATCTACAATTACTGTGAAGTTTGGATGGCAGAAGAGGAAAGGGATTGGAGTGCTTTGAGTTGTTATCCACACTACAAATCTCCTTCTTCATCAATCTTAACTTTGCATAAGACCCCTACCAAACTAGGCCTAAAAATAATTTATTTTAATTTCTCGGATTATGTGTGCTAAGTGTTGACAAAGTCTCTCTGAAGTGTGCTAAGTGTTTGACAAAGTAAGAACACAAGATATTATAAGAAATTTTTGAAAGGTATTGCTCTAGAAAGAACGTTGATTGGTTACAAATGAATCATACCCTATCTATTTATACTAGACCAGAATGATGGAGATCTACTTGATCTAATGGTGGAGAGAAACTCTCTAAAAATTCTCTTCTAAGTTCTAGAGATACATACTTCCTACACACTTCAAGATTATCTAGATAAGTCTATATACAGGCCCAACAACTTTATAGAGAATCATATTTACAAGTGGACTAAGTATTTGAGCTATGGAATGTAGGCTTTCTAGAGGATCCTATTTACAAGTGGGCTAAGTATTTGAGCTATAGAATGTGAGCTTGGATATGGTTGAACCTCCTAGCCCAACTAACTTATGTAATATTTGGTTCAAATATTTCCAAGTGCACGACAATGCGTTTATGTTATAATATAACATTTATGTACAAATATCATAACCTTTATGTAATACCGTAACTTGAAAAAAAAATATCAACATAATTTGTATCAACATACTTTATGTGATATTACTCATACCTTTATGTGATATTAATTATACATTTATATCAACATAGTCATACATTTATGTAATATTATTTATCCTTTATATCAACATAAATGTTATACTATTATAACATAAATGTGCACCTAATATCTATTACCTAAATAAAAGTGTGGATGTTTCTTACAAAATATGGATTGCCGAATATATCCATATCAAATATTATTATTTAAGGTAATAATAGTAATATAAATTTTTATATTTAAATAATTTTATTTTAGAATTCTAGCTAATTCAAAATCTTATAGAATCCTATTATAATTAAAACTCTAATATAAAAGTGTTGTATATAAGGTATTTGTATTATTATTTCTTTCCTTAATTTGAATTGATCTCTACGTGCAACACATATGATCTAAAACTCGTAACATAAAAGTTTATATAATGTATTACATGTCAGTGTAATATAATGTAAAAATACAACTAACATAACATAAAGATATCAACATTATAACATCAATGTTATAACTAAAAAGTATAACATATTTGTTAGAACACGAACATGCAAGAGATTGTGTAAGCGTGGACATTTGGGTGTTGGGGTGCGTGATAGCGCGTGGAAAGTTATCCCGAATCGAGTGGAGCAGGATTACAGAGATTTAAAATTCACATGCATCAGTTTCATAGGAGTATTTGTGATACTTGTATTAGTAATATTATAATTGTCCACACTCCTTTTCTATTTTCATAATAAAATGCTTAATATGTTTTCAAAGATCTTAGTAAGATTAAAGGCAAAAAAATTTGTGTACAAGGTGCACGGATCCAAATCTGTGCCCAACAATACTATTATATTATATGAAGTAATACTGTTATATTATATGAGTGATACTATTATATTATATATAGTTTTAACAGTATTACTCATATAATATAACAGTATTACTTCATATAATATAACAGTATTGTTGTGCACAAATTTGGATTTGTGCACCTTGTGCACAGGAGTGTCACTCAAGATTAAATAGAATGATCAACAGAACATTTCGACATTCAATACACATTTTACTTTTAGTTATAATAGGAGTCTCTCAGAGACTTTGAACATGCAAACGTGGGTACAATTTGGCAACGTTGATATTCAATGTTATTAATGCTTTAGTAATTATGAAGCTAATGAGTGATGAGGGATTATGTTTAAGCTGGGGGTTCAATTCAATTAATTGTGCTCTTATAAACTCAAAAGGATTTAAATTTAGAACAATATCAAATTGAAGAAATTAACTTTATTTGAGAAATATGGAAAGTTCAATCATTTAATTGATCATGTTAAATGAAAGTTAGGATGCATATTGCATAATTGAAAACTCAAATTAGTAGTCACTGAAAAAGGCACCCTATTTTATGCAATAAAGTCATGTACCTTTATTATAACAATTTAGAAAGCTGCTAGAAGAACTAAATCTAATGCTCAAAAGGTGACTTTATTTCTCTTTTTTCTATTTGAAGGCTCAAAGGACAAATTTTAGTAGAACTCATCATCTTGATTGTGACAGGAGTCAATATTATATCACTTTTTTTTTTCGTAATTTTCATTGAAGTAATACTCCCGAAATATCAATTAAGTGTCATTCTCAAAATTTTATCATAAATTTAAATGACGTATCATTTGAACAAATATACTCTTAACGAACTAAGGAATTTAAAATTCAAAATTGGAAAGATAACAAAATTAATTTTAAAAAAAGATCTTATCAAAATCCTAAATTTTAACTAATTAAGGAATGGTAATAGGAATAATCTTGGAATAACATTGCATAAAAGTCTAAAAGACAATTAATTGAAAACACAATTTGACATCTAAAAGAGAATACTTAATTGAGGTTATAGAGAGTATATAATTATGTAATTTTGTTGGGATATTTCAGTAGTTATATGATGAGACAAAACAGTTTGCTTGATAAGACAAAACAGGTTGCTTAAGTTGTCAGCAACTAAGTTTCCATACTAACTAATATGATCTTAAGATAAAAGATCATGTTAGAAGTTTTCCAAGTGGCAAGGAAAACTTAACCTTAAAAGACAAAGGACATCTTCTGAGAGTCAGCAAGCTATAGGAAATAGCATGCTAAAGGAAGGATCTGCATAAGAGCAGACAGAAAGCTGAAGGCAGAAGACTGCATTAAGGAAAGAAGGAAGCTGCACAAAAGGAAGAAGGAAGCTGGAAGCAGGAAGCTGCCAGCAGTGAACAGCAAGCAAGGTGCAGCAAACTATAAATAGCAGCAAGCTGGAAGCAATATTGTGAATACCATGAAGCAGCAAAACCAACTGACGAGTAACCGTTGCATGGACTTCAGCTCTGGACCCATACTTGACAACTCAGCAAGAATGTCAGAAAGGTTCAAAAGTAAATGTTGGGCGCATTAAATGCATATGTTAGGATCAACTCAGAAGCATTTAATGCGGCCACAGAGAAAGATCTTGAGATCTTTGCTTGAATTCAAAATGGTGAAGCATCTACCTTCAACGGATACTTCATTCAACGGATACATTCTCAAGATATATAAATAGAAGGTGTGGCTGACTGAAGAAAGAACTGGACATGCTGCACAGAGTCGAGAGAATATTCAGAGATACCATGTTCAACCACTCAACCTTCTAGGATCAATCTACCTCAGCAATGGAGCTTTCATGTTCAAGACTGATCCATGTTTGCAATAGTTGAAGAAAACCTTTTTATATTTTAACCATTTGTGTTGTGTGCGCTAGGTTGTTTTAGGTGTACTTAGTTGAGAGGATAGTATCCTTGCTAAGTTTAGTAGTCTAGAAATAGGCTACTTGCCCTTTGTGGGATGTACCCTTTGTGGGTTGTGGCCTTCGACTAGAGTCTGAGATTCTAATAAGCGTAGCTTGTTAGGAAGAAGTTTGTAAAGCGAGACTTGTAATTTGAACCGACCTAACAAAGTTCCTCCTTGTGAAGGAGTAGAGTGGATGTAGAAGACTTACACCACCTTCGAACCATTATAAACCATAAGTGTTTATTACTTTCATTTACTTACTGCATTATGCTTATCTTGCTACATCTTACTGATCATATCATAAGCATCCTGCACAAAAGAAGTTTATAAATGAAGCATACTTATAAAAGAAAGTTGTTTTTCCAAAGAGAAACTCTATCATGTTTTATCCGTTGCGTACTGAGAAAGCTGATCAGAAACCTGAATCAGTATACTGCCAGGTTTCTAATCAAGTCATGTTGTAGTTTCTTTTAAGAATCAGGAACTTGCATCTCTGATTGTTTTAAAATCGAAAAATCGTTAGAGGTTCATTCATCCCCCTCTGAACCTCTGACCACTTGGGACCAACAAATTTATTACATAATACAAAAATTTTGATATTATTTTATTAAAAATTAGTATAAGTCCTGTACGATGCACATACATATAAATTTCACTATTTATATATTTTAATATGAAATATTGAACACGAAAAACAATAAATTCTTTTGGAGAATTTCAGTCTGATTTATTACTTGTGAGACTCATGATCATAAATCTAAATTTCGAGTTTGATGTGAAATTTTTAATTTACAAAAAAAGAATTAAGTTCTCATAATATTTCAATCTCTGTGTTTATGTGATGTATGGAAAAATAAATTTGAAGTGTAAGTAATTTTTTGATATAAAAATGTTGTTCATGAAAAATAATATAGTTCTTCAAAGTTATTTCAATTTAATCTACTACCCATATAATTTACGAAATTAAATATTTTTTATTTTCATCATACGTTGTCGTCACTATTGGCCTGAAACAAACTTATGCAAATTTATGTTCAATAACTTATTCATAATGAGTATAAAATGGTGATATTATTGTGCATTATAATCAAGTCTTGATAATATTTCAACCTCATTTGGTATTCGTGTGATGTAGTGAATAAATTTCAATAAAATAGTTAAAATGATGATCATGAAAAATCATATAGTTCTTCAAAGTTATTTAAATTTAATCTACTACTCATATAATTCATCAAAATATTTATTATTTTCATCGTATGTTGTTTGACTATTTTACTAATTGTTTTCGTCACAATTGGCCTAGAAAATACTTGTGCAAATATATGTTCAATAACTTATTCATAATGAGCTTAAAATATTGATATTATTGTATATTACTCCAAAATAAAATTTCTAAATTTAACATAACATCAAAAAATATGTATAATTATTTTTTTCAGATGCATTAAAATCAAAATTTATCTATTAGAAAAATCATTTTGGATGGTAAACATTTCAAAATCTGATAAATCTAAAACCATGAAACTATATTACAACATAAACTAAAGATAGTTTATCATTGTTTTGTGAACTTTATGCTGCCATGATAATTAAATTTCAGATTTGTATTTACTTTCTAATCAAGGAGGAAACATTATTTATTCTTAGAACAACAAAATGATAAAAAAAATTCGCTAAATTTTTCGTGAATATATAAAATGATTTAGATTAAGGTACAAATTTTTATTCACAATTTTTCATGACATAATATTATTACCATATATACACAAATCATACTAACTTTATAACATATCAAATACCATCATATTTTTTTTCTCTCAATTTTCATATATATACAAAATGTTTTTCATACCATGAATATACATAAATTATGAAAAACTAAATATTTACAATTTATAAATTTATAAAGTAATAAATATTTGTATTTCTACTTTAAAAAGTAAAAATGAGATTAGTTGGTTTTTATATAGATGACAATGAAATTTCATAATAAAAAACTCAAAGTATTTAAAATATATATGTAAAAATTCTTCATCTACGTATTATCATTCTTATAAATAACATCGACTATCTATTCTTCAAAATTAATAATGAAGACATATTTATATAATTCAGCATTATGAAATAAAATTTCTTTTTTATTAATTTTTATAAGTATAAGTATAAATGATATATTTTTATATCATTTTTATAAATGATATTTCTAATACTTAATTTGTAGATTTTAATAGAAAGTATATGAATTCATAAATTATATACTTCCTAAATGTTATTGTGTGCAACAATATATCATATGTATATTATTTTTTATATTCAAAATATATTACAAATCTTTATGATTTTTAATAAGAATTAATATAGCGTAATAAACTAAAATTATGTAAACAATATGTTATATTATTAACATTGTTACATAGAAGATATATAAAATTGGAGTATTGTATACGACGTACTTGTCAAATAAAATTGTTTGATTTTTATTATAATTTTACAATACATATTTTGAATATAGTAAATAGAAATAGTTAATTTATGTTGTGTTATATATGTTAATTAACTTGATTAATAACTCACTTCTTGATCTTTGACCCCCTCAGTCAATACAAACACCCTTGATTAATGCAATATTATATATTTATTGAGGTAGTATATGTGTGGGATATAACATTAAAAATGAAAAAAATTACTATGATGATCTATAGTTCTTGAAATCCGATCATTATATTATTTTAATTTATTCAACAAATATATCTTTAATCTTAATTATATCAATAATTCAAAAGTTATTAGATGAGATCATATTAACATTCATATACCATATATAGATAATAATTTTCAAGATTTTGTCAATATTATAAATGATATTATTACCATGTATAAATCATGTTTAATACAATAATATCAATAATTTATAATTTATAAATTATGAAATAATATATATTTTTATGTTTGAAAGGTGGAAATAGATGGGAAAATTTTAGCATTTCTATTTTAAGGGGTAATTGTTATTATATATATAATTTTTAATTAGTTATTTTTTATTTGTATCTATTATAAACATATCGTACTATTTTAAAAATATATCATCCAAATGATTTTTTAAACATAATATAAGAAAAAAATTTGATAAAAATGTTTGAACAATATTAATAATTCTTGTAATGTAAATTAAATGTTTCTTTAGAGGTCAAATCTTATTTTCAATTATATGTCTTTACAGACTTTTATATAACTTGATTCCAATATTATCCCTATTTTCAATTTTTAGCAAAAAGTTAGGAATTTGCAAAAAGTTAGGAATTTGATAAACCCATATTTTAGAAATAATTCCTTGAATTGTAAAGGAAATAAATCTTAAATTCCTTGATTTGTAAAGTGTATATTGTTCAATTTTTATGTTCTTTTATTTAGGACAAAAACTCTAGAACGACATTAAATTGATATTGGATTGAGTATTATATTATGGAGAATAACTATTGTGAGACTGTCTCATTGATCTACTTACATGAGACGAGTCAACCAACAACCCCACTTCAAAAGATGACATAAATTTGTGAAAATGGATTTTGTTTGTAAGTAATGGGACTTCGTCTCACTATCTATGAGACCATCTCATAAATTTTTTTACATTGTGTTATAAGTGTTAGGAAAATTATGTTTAGATTTTAATGAGACAAAACACACTTGTAATAGGAAATTAGAGTACCCCATTTTTCACAATGTTTAAGTGAAATTAAACTAGATTTGAGTCTATAGATTAGTATAAGAAATGTTTTTGCTTGATTAATCAGAATTATAGTACAAGGTATATGTAATATACAAGAGGATAAATGTAAGAAATACAATCAATTTAGATCTCAACTAATTCCTAAACCTGCACTAGTGAAAATTTTCTAAAATAATTAGTGATATCTTTAATATACCCCCGTAAAATTGATATTCCATCGGCAATAGAGATTTTGGAACGTAATAACTCAAATCGAGTGAGTGGTAAAGACTTGGTAAGAAAATCAGTGAGTTGATCAAGAGTGTTGATATAAGAGACACTGAGAAGGCCTTTGGAGGATAATCCCGCACAAAGTGAATGTCAATGGCAATATGTTTCATTCAAGAGTAATGAATAGGGTGAAGAGCAAGACGTGTGGCTCCCATATTGTCACAAAACACTCGAGGAACAACAATGATAGGAAGGCCAAGATCACTGAATAAATGAGTAATCCAGCATACTTCAGAAGCAGTAGAAGCAAGAGCCCGATACTCAGCTTCTGTAGATGAGCGTGCCACGCCGATCTGCTTTCTTGAACGCCAGGAGATGGGGTTTGGGCCAAGAAACACGAGATAAATAGAGGTGGACTTGTCATCGCGTGTGTCACCACCGAAGTCGAAGTTAGAATAATCTGTAAGAGATAAGTTGGTGGATAGACGCAACAATAACCTGAAGTGAAGAGTGCCTTTGAGATATTGATCACTACAACAAAAAAGCTGAAAGATAACAATTGTAAAGTGTTGTCGTTGTAGGTTTAAAATTGTAGTCTATGCCACTGTTGTCGAAGAGGGACGCCCAAAGACAACACTCAAAAAGTGTTGTTGTTCTCTCATGGACAACACTTTTAAAATATTGTCTTTTTTAAATATATTTTTAATTAAATATTAAATAGGACGTTGACGTCATCATAACGCTGACACGTCATCATGCCACGTCGCCATTGTGCTGACACATCATCATGACAAATATTGTGCGTTGTCTGGGATTCGAACCCGAGTAACATGGTAGTACTCCAACCACTAGACCACTTGTGCTTTATGTAATAATATTCTATATATATAATTGGAAGATTAATGACTAATTAATATGTTTAGTAATGTTTAATCTAATTTCATTTCAAGACAATTATAAAATATACTAGTGCATATTTTTAATATATTTTATGAAAATACTATTTTTTAAAATTATGAGTTTGTTCATATAAGATAATATTAATGCAAATAATATAAGATAACATCATAAAATAATTAAACTTTTCAAATTTAATTTATATAAAATATGAGGATTTTTGGTTTTAATACGGTTACTAATACTAATATAAAGTAATTAAACTGCCGTAATTTGTTTTTTGATTTTTACTTTACACTCTAGTCCTAACATGAAATAAAATTAAAAAAAATTAATAATAATAATAATAATATTACGCATCATTGATTAATTATGAAATTCAGGTTCTTTTTTTAAGGAACTGCCTAAGTATATTGAATCACAATTTGTTGCATAATTTTCTAATTTTTTACCATTTGATGAATTTCTTATTATATTTAATTGATTATAGTATTAATCTAACAAAATTAATAAATCATCAATAAATGTTGAATTAAATTATCCATCATTTATCAGTAAACTACTTATCAACATTCACAAATACTCAATATGAATCAACGATAATTTACCCTCAATATCGATGATTAAAAAATGATCAATAAATAAATAAAAATTTCTCAACAATATAAGCTAATTGAGATTCAACATAAGTATATCTGATAAACGAAATCTAAAAAGATAAAGGAATTGTAATCATAATAATAAAATAAAATAATAATAATTATTATATACCTCAAATACAATAATAATACTATTATAATTATTGATTATTAATAATTATTTGGAAGAGGTCACACATCGATCACTTTCATCATAAATTTACTACTTTCCAAAATGAATGAATTTATGGTTAAAAGATAACACATTTCAAGCGTTGTCATTTTAGAAGAGTGTACATAAAGACAACACTTGAAAAAAATGTTGTTATTATCTCAAAAAGGCAGCTCAAAGACAACAATTCCCATAAAGTGTTGTACTTTGGTAAAAAAAATTCGCCCAAAGACGACACTCCAATAAAAGTGTTGTCTAACTGTAGTCGTTTCCTGATAAAAACATGCCCAAAGACAACACTTCACGAAAGATATTGTCAAAGTGTTGTGTTTGACCCAAAAATACATGTCTTTCGCAACACTTTAAGCAATAAGTGTTGTAAATTTTAAAACAACAACATTTTGTGCTTAAAAATGTTGTTGTTATAGTGTTGTCTTTGAGTATTTTTGTTGTAGTATGAAAAAGGTGTTTCATAGAACCCCAGTTTGAAGCAGAAGGAGCAGACATTGCCTGGGCTAAGCGGTTTATGGTGAGCGTAATATCACGGTGAGTGAGTCAAATATTGAAGATCGCTAATTGCTCGACGATATTCAGTGGAGTCCACAAGATGGGTGGCAGAGCTAGCTTTAGAGAAACTAGGAGTGGAGATGGGTTTAACACCATCCATGTGGTGCCACTAAAGGAGATCCATTGTATATTTGTGTTGAGATAAGAAAAACCCTTCTTTGCAGTATGCAACTTCGATGCCCAAAAAATATGAAAGTTGACCAAGGTCTTTCACAGCGAATGAGGATTGCAAGTGTTTGGTTAATGAGTCGATATGGGTAGAGCTGGACCCAATAATAATGAGATCATCCACATATACCAACACAACTAGACGAAGGGGACCCTTATGAAGGGTAAAGAGAGAGTGATCAACCTATGATTGGTGAAAACCAAAAGATTTAAGTCTTGCTAAGGGCTTGATACCAAGCACGAGGGGCTTGATGAAGGTCATATAGTGATTTGAGCAAAAGACATACATGAGATGGATCAACAAATCCGGGTGGTTGCATCATATAGACTGGACCTTTAACATTCCATAAAGAAAAGCATTACTAATATCGAGTTATCTTAGAGGCCACTCATATGTGAGAGCTAGAGATAAAATAGTCTGTATTGTAACAGGTTTGACCACCGGGCTAAAAGTCTCATGATAGTTAATGCCCAACCATTGGTGAAAGCCCTTTGTAATGAGGCGAGCTTTAAATTTATCAACTGATCCATCTGGTTTGCTCTAGACGTGGAACACCCATTTGCAACCAACTATATTTGCATTTGATGGAGGAGGAACCAAGTCCCAAGTACCAAGTCCCAAGTCCCAAGTCCCAAGTCTCAAGTCCCATGTTTTTGAAGTGCTGTAAATTCATCGGTTATGGCACTTCGCCAATAAGGATCCGCTAAAGCTTGAGAAACACAATTGGGCTCAATATTGTCGGGTAGATGATGTTTTGTAGCAGAAAAGAGGTGTTTGGGCTTGTAAATTTGGTTCTGACTCCAGGTTCGTATATGATGAGTATGAGTAGGCTGCTGTTCATTGGATGATGATGCATTTGGCTCAGTTTGTGAGGATGCGGTGGGCCCACGAGGTGAAACAGATGGCTGATAAGTAGTAGTCAGACCACTTGATGGTGCAGATGCAATAGGCTGGTTGGTTGGAATATTGGGCTGATATGGAAAGTTTGACGACCCAGGAGTTGGTGGAGTGAGACAGGATCCATGCAGGTGAAGGTTGAATCAAAATCATGTACATGAAGATTTTTGGGCTGGCGTTTGAAGTCCTGAAATTGATATTCATGAAATTTGATATGTCGAGAGACATAGATGTGGCCCATTTCTAGATCAAGATATTTGTATGCATTTTGAGATGTAGAGTATCCCATAAAAACAATGGCTTTAAAGGATATATTAATTTCCCAGGAAAGTAAGGTAGTAGCCATAGGAAGCAAATACAACTAAATGTATGCAACTTCAAATAATTCGGAGACTGGTTGAACATAATAACAAATAGACTTTTGCCTTTGAGAATAGGTATGGATAGCCTATTGATTAAATAGATGGTAGTTTGAACTACAAAAGACCAAAATTTAGTTGGAAGACCAGAATGATGAAGTAACGTGTGACTCATTTCAAGTATGTCTCGATTCCCCTTTTCAGACTTTCCATTTTGTTGCGGTGTGTGTGGAGCAGTAGTTAACCAGTTTATGCCATTTATAGAAAGATAAGGCCTTAAGGCTAAGAATTTTCCGCCATTGTCAGAAAAAAAAGTTTTGAATCACACCGTTAAACTATTTTTCCACCAATGTTCGAAACTGACAAAAAATCGAGTGAACTTGTGATTTGGCCTGCAAAGGATAAATCCAACAATAATGATTATACAAATCAACAAGCAAAAGAAATTAACGATATCCATCAACAGAATGAACAAGTGCAGGTCCCCAAACATCTGCATAAATAAATTGTAATGCATTAGTAGCAATAAATGTAGAGTCCACAAAAGGAAGTCTATGAGACTTGCAGCTACTACATGATAGACAATCTCTGTCCAAAAAAGTGGACTTAGTCAAAACTGGAAGATGGAAATTATTAATTATAGAAGAACTAGTCGTCATAGATGGATGACCCTATCGAGCATGCCAATTTCCAGATGAAGTGCGAACCCCAAGAACAACAAATTTTGATGGAGATTGCAAAAAATATAAAAGCGAGCATATGTGATACACACCATCTTTACATATTCCTC
This sequence comes from Scutellaria minor, assembly GCA_954870855.1. Classification (NCBI taxonomy): domain Eukaryota; kingdom Viridiplantae; phylum Streptophyta; class Magnoliopsida; order Lamiales; family Lamiaceae; genus Scutellaria; species Scutellaria minor. Next base: position 13,258,083 of record OX940729.1, read on the forward strand.
GAGCCAATGGTGCCCCCGTAACCTGATCCTTTATAAAGAAATAAAACAGGAAGAATTTCATAGATACATTATTAGATTTCGTAAACTGATGAACATATAGTAAGTTCTGGTGAACATCCAGAACACATACAATATTAGACAATATAAAAGATCGAGATGGAAATTTCAAGATAAAGATACTAGTATGTATGATGGGGAGGCTGGAGCCGTCTGCGATTTGAATTTCATTAGTGCCATCGTACTCCGAGTGGATAGAGAGATTGGCTAAATCATTAGTTAGGTTATAGGATGCCCTAGAATCCACAAGCCAAGAATTTTGAGGGTGTTGTGGAGAAAAAACAGGAGGAGACTAAGCAACATTGGCGGACGCATTAAGTCGACGACAATAAGAGTGCCGTGTGACCTGGATACCCACAAAGTTGGCACACAACCTTATTTCGCTGGTCAGTGTTGTTGGAATGACCACGCCCATGGCTGTTTGAACGACCACGACAATGAGAATTACCACAGAATTATTGCTGCTGACTAGACGCATAGTTTTGCCCACCACAAGAGTGAGTATGGTTGTGTTGTGCTGGCTGATTTGTAGTGGCGAGGGCTGAATTAGCGGTGACCACTAAGGTAGAATTGGTTTCCTCAAGGTTCTTGAGATAATTTTCATGCTCAACTAATTTATCATGAAGTTCCTCGAATTGGAGAGGAGTATCACGAGAAAAGATAGAAACAACAACCTCACGATATGTAGGACCTATTTAAGGCATGAAGAGTGATTTCATCATCGGTGAGCGAACGATCGATGAGGGCTAATTCATCGGCTTTCAATTTGATATCGTGCAAAAACTCTGTTATAGATTTAGATCCAAGGATAACACGTGTGATGTCTTTGCATAATTGCATAGCTCTGGATCAGGACTTACTGGTGAATAGACGAGCAAGGATATCCTAAGCGGTAGTAGCGGTTTGTTTGGAGGAGACAAGTGGTGCAAGTCCCGATAAAAACGAATAAAATATAACAGCCAAGATTAATTGATCTTGCTGAAACCAGTGGGAATAGGCCGGCGGTGGAGTGTCAGTGGTGCTGGAGTCAGGACACGGCGTTTGGCCATTGATGTAGCCAGTAAGTTGATAGCCATTAAGGATGGCCATAAAATTCACATGCCATATCGAGTAGTTGGAGGTGGTGAGTTTGAAAGAGATATGATGGTGTGCCGAGATCAGAACGAGGGTTGGAGAGCTAGTGGTGGAGATAAATGATTCTATGGACATGACAACGAATATAGGAAGTGTGAGAAGTGTTTTGGAGGTCTCGTTGGAGATGGACTCTTATGATACCATATAAGAAATGTATTTGCCTGATTAATCAGAATTATAGTACAAGGTATATATAATATACAAGAGGATAAATATAAGAAATATAATCAATTTAGATCTTAAATAATTTCTAAACTTGCGCTAGTGAAGATTTTCTAGAAGGATCAGTGATATTTTAATAATTAGGTTGAAGAATGATGTAGAACAAGTGACGAATGCTGCAAGCTATAAGAAAATAGCCGCTGCAAGTTGTAAGAATACAGTCGCTGCAAGCTGCAAGAAAAGATTCTACTACAAGGTGCAAGAAAAATGACTATTGCTAGCTGCAAGAAAAGATATAGCTCTATATGCCGGAACCAAAAAGATACAACAGAAGAGTTATAAGTATATTTGCTGCAAGAAGACCTAGGTTTCAAGACTAAAAGTTGCATGTTGTAAGACAAGAAGACAAACAAACAAACAACATTCAAACATGACAAAGATGTAGTACGAGAAAGATCAAGATCAGTACTAAGATTAGCACTTCAACGAATTATAAACTAGCCAGTAGAAACAAGTTGAAGGATGCAACACCGGGAGCCAATGAACATTGTACAATTGGCCTGACAGACTACATAAAACTACAACCTAGTACAAACAGTTTTAATGAACCTGCAGTGTAAGACAAGAAACCTTACCATGCATTTAATGCACGTCCTAAGAAGAAGATTCAAATTCAAAAGATTATGCCTCCTTCAACGGGCATAATTTTACACATATAAATAAAGAAAAAGAAGATTGAAATTACTACTGAAACTAAAACTCTATAAGCTATGAGCAAGAAAGCTCTCAAACGTTCTAAATGTTCTCAAAGCATACAAGTTTCAGTCACTGTCAAGTAATAAACAATCAAAGATTTAGAAATCTCAAGACTGATCACCAATTGAAGACCACCCTATATACTTTTAATCTCTTTGTTGTATACTTGGTTGTTTTAGGACTGCACAGTTGATATAAAATTAGTTCCTTGTTGTGTGTTATATTGTTATAGTGTTTGTCAATAACCCTGTGTGGGTTGTAGAGATCTTGTGTGGGTCTGTCTTTGAAACTTGCAGTAACCTGTATGGAAGCTGAGTTCTAGTAGGTGTTACTTTATAGGTTCTAAGTTTGTAAGAAGAGTCTTGTAAATTAAATATACTTAACCACTAGTGACTCGCCTCATCAGTGAGCTGGAAGATGGCTGTCACGCCCCGAAATCTTTTGTTAAAATATCAGAGTTTTACCCGGGCGTGAAGATAGAAAAGCAAGGGTCGCTTAACATATACAGAAAGAATTAAGTAAGGGACAACAGAAGATAGAGGTAAGAGACGATGAGAATCCATCTCATAACAAAAATCGGCTTCATCCGATAACATTCGGTCTCACACCGATAATATACATCATATACAGTGGAAACTATTCATCAGGATCTCCCATCCTCACAAGTACTCAAAATATAAATACAGAAATATTACAAAAACGTGAGTTAAACTTAAAACATTGTTTTGAAAATATTTGGAGACCTCGTCTTATACAACAAAAGTCAGAAAACAGTTCATCCTCTCACTCCGACTAAGGTTCCTCATGCTCGTCATCGCCTGTAGTGTGAGTACAGAATAATGGGGTGAGTGCGTGGAATACACTCGTGGGAATAACTCTGCCCCTTATGACTCTCAAGAAAGTACTAGTAAAATAATCTTAAGTCACATTGCCACAACACATAAAATGCATAGCAGATATTAGAAATGGCAAGGGACGCATAGGTGCGGGGTTCCCCCGTCTTACCCTGTGAACGGTCTCATATACCGCTAGCGTATTTTAAGGACCGCTAGACCTTTTCAGAGTAGTAGAAAATAGCAAGGGACGAACGGAATGCATGATCAAGGTGGACATCAGTCCAACCACAGTAATAATATGGCACAACAAATATATTCACAACATTTAGTATTCCTCAATCATGCATTTAAATAGGGAAAACTGTAAACAGATAAAAGGATATGAATTACCCCCACCTTGTTCGGTGGTACCCACGTGAGTTGATAAATCCAAAAGTCTGATAACTTGCTAACTCAAAGCTCAGTCCAAAAAGTAGCCTACATATTTACGGTGTTTCTTAGATCTTAAATACTGTATAAATAAAGCTGTAAAAAGGTTCCAACGGAAAAACGCTTGCTAACGACACGACGAATAGAAAAATCTAAAGATTGGAATTTGGAGACAAGACTGAAAGTTCAAATCAAGGGGCTAAGATGATAGGAATTGAAATAAGGATCGCAATGCAAAAAGAATGAGCTCAATCGGAGTTGAAACGAGCTCAAATGAAGCGTTTTAAGTTTAGGGGTAAAATGGTAATTTTGGTCAAAGGGTTGACTTTGATCGGGCCCACGATCCTCGATCAATGACGTCTCGTCAGCGATGACTCGATACGGATGAACGATGGAAAGAAAACGAGATTCGGATCGAAAACACGGCGTCGGGTGCGCGTCGGCACCCGACGGGCGCGCACGGTGCGCGCCGGCACCCGACACCCGACGGCTGCCGAGTTTTCTCGGCAGCTAGGCGCGACCCAACCCGGCTGGTCGAGTTTTCTCGGCCAGCCTCTGCCCAGGTTACCCGACGGTGGCCTGCTCGAGCAGGCCACTTCCCGGCGTCGCCCGGCGCGGCGGCGCCGCCTCCAGCCACCACCACATACCTCGCCGGATACCCCGCACCGCCGGCTACCACCTCCGGCCGTCCATCGCCGGATTCCGGCATGAATAGTGCTCGGAAATTACGCCGCAAAATCCTTCGAAGTCACATTTTTCCAAAATTTCAACTCCAACCAAAACTCCGGCCGGCGACTTCCCGTCGCCGGCGACCACTCCCAGCTCCTCCGCTGGCGACTCCCCGTCGCCGGCAACCCATTCCGGCCAAGCCCATCCACCAACACAGCCACCGCACACAAGCATGCTATAACACACACACACACGCGAATACACACACACACTGATCTCTCCCTCTGGCCGGCGGCCACCTGCCGCCGGCGACCACCACTCATCACCGTGACCTTGGCCGGCGACCCCCAGTCGCCGGCCACCACCAGCCGCTGCCCAAAACACCCACACAGCAGCTCACACACACACGCATGGGAAAACATACACACACACACATCGGCTTCCTTGGCCGGCGGACACCAGCCTCCGGCCACCTACCAGACCACCTCGCCGGCGATCTCCCGTCGTCGGCCCACCGATCACACACGGCGGCGCCACCATGCGCCGCCCCAACAACATGCAAACACACTCACACACTAACACACCTACATGCACACACACATACACGAATACATACATATATACATACTGTCCTTCTCCGGCGCCGCCACCCACGGCGGCGCCGGTACTCCAGCGTCTGGCCACGACCTCCGGGCAACCCCCGGCAGCTTCTCCGGCGCGGTGGAGAGAGAAAGAACAGAGGAGAGAGAAAGGGTGATCAAGGGTTAGGGTTTAGGGTTTTGCGGCTGTTTTTCGCCGTTTTCCGGTGAACGAGAAATCGGATTTGAAATCCGAGACCTATCCTAGGTTCGTCTCGTCGAGACGAACGTCGTGTGTGAAAATCGTCCGATTCCGACAACGTTGAAATTTTCCGGTGACCGGCCGACGGCGGCGGTGCGGCGGTGGCGCCGCCGACCAGAAAATAGGAAACGAAGAGAGAGAGAGGAGAGAGAGAACTTACGAGTTTTCGGCGCGTTCGGCTCGTTCGGAAAAACGGTGAAAAATGAATCGGAGGAGCCCCTATTTATAGAATTTGGAAAAACACTATTCATCCAAAATATCTTGGCACTATTCACGAGTTGACTTTTCCAAGTTACTATTCACGTAATTATCTTCGTTTCCACTCTCCGTAAATATCTTCCGATTTTTCCGAAACTTCCGATTTTGCCCTTTCTGTCGCCGTTCGAGCTACGGGTCTCCGATTGACCTCTAGTTCATTTCTATCTTCTCGTTTTCTCGATACGCATCTAATGGTATATAAATATCCTATGTTCCACATCTAATAAAAATTATCGATCTAAACCTCGCATTAAAACACGTATCTGAAACGCACTAAATAAATTAAACAGTTAAATCATACGCACAGAATTATTAAATCATAGGTTAAAATATTTAATTAATTATTTATGCTCGTTTTGATCCGGGACGCTACAATGGCATAGCTGACCATCTGTTCTTTGGAGCACGTTAGGTACCCAAATAATCGGTCGAGTGACCTTAGCCACTCTTCCGCATCCGTCGGTTCCCCCTTCCCATCAAAAGTCAACGGGTTAAAACGCCAGAACTGTTCATAGATGAGATTCAGGTCAGTTCTTGCTGGTGGTGGGGCGGCTCGGTTTACTTCGAAGTGCTGTGCTAATCCCCCAGCACCTAACCAAGTCCCCTACGTTGGTGTTCTCCTCCCGTTCCGGCTGATTGGCCAGCTGTAGTTGCTTCTTTTGGGGTCTTTCTCTCGACATAATTCCGTTACGATATATATATATATGTATAAGTCGTTGAGATTACGTAATATATACTACTATAAGTAAAGAAATTAACGCGATACTCATGATAAGGCATAAACATATACTTTATAAGATAAGCGAGCATATTACATGCTTATATACATAGCAGCATAATAAGGGTAGCACTACACCATAACAAAAGGTGTATGTACACTATCTATGATGTAAAAACTACCCTATACATATACATATAGAATCAAGTATTGTTTGTAGCATCAATATGTACATATCATAAAAGTTTCTCCAAATAGTCTATGCTACAGCTGCGGGAGACGGCGGAGGCCCCGGTACTCCTGGTGTTCCATCCCGAGGGTCGCCAATCTCCGGGTCCTCCTCCTCGGGATCCTCCTCAGGATTGTCCTCCGACTCGGAGCTACTGCTAGATGGATCATTTGGTGATGGCTCCGGAATAATCGGAAGGCCATGTCGGCCCCATAGCTCCAGCATTCACCTCGTTACGTTCCCGAAGTCAGCGATGGGCATGTGATCCACTGACGAGAATACTAACTTATCTCGGTAGACTAGGCGAGCCCTAACCTCCCACTCCCGAGGTAGAGTGTGGATCATGTGCAGACATGCCTGTACGCCACTGATCCTGCTTATCGTACCTCCAATCTCTCTCCAGCAGTGTAAGAGTCGAACAACATGCTCACCTACTGATATCTCACCCATCATCCTACTCTCATAGAAACTGCGTCAAAGCCGCTTCTCTCGAGTTTCTATGATCGGTACTCTCCCTCTACCAGCAACGTAAATCCTATTCATCTGTCAAGTTTAATTTACACGAGTTTCTTATCATATGTCTATACCTGTAACGCTCCCTTCAGAACCTAATTGTTTTAAGGCAAAATATCACATAACAGGCAAACATTATATTCCGCAAGTCTTACAATCAGGGAGAGGCTCCTATGGAGAGAGGATAATGCCTACCTATACCTTTTCGAAAACAAATTCACGTTTTAAGATCACACTTTAAAATCACGTTTTTCCCATTTTAAAACCAAATCGAGCAAGTTTACAACGTTAGAACTTTGCTCTGATACCATCTATCACACCCTGTTTTCTTACACAAATTTATCAGAGTTTTCACACGGGCATGAAAAAAGAAATAGCAGGGGACACATATCATAAACAGAAGAAGTAGTAGGAGACAACAGAAGAATGAGGTAAGGGGCGATGTGAATCATTCACATATCAACAATCGGTCTCAGTACTGATAATTTCAACATTCGCAGCGGAACAATATCATCAGGATCTCACATCCAAAACATATATCAAATTATTACAAAACGTGAATTAATTAAAACATTGTTTGGAAATGTTTGTGGATCATCATCCTAAATATACAAGCCCAGACTTAACACCTCCTCTCTCCATCTAGGGTTCATCATGCTCATCATCTCCTGTAATGTGAATTACAGAATAGGGGGTGAGTGCGTGGAATACACTTGTGGGGATGAAATCCGCCTCTTATAACATACGACATATATAAAATACCGAAAAAATAACCTTCAGTCACGTTGTCACAACACATAAAATGGAAAACAGATATTGGAAATGGCAAGGGACGAATAGGTGCGGGTATTCCTCATCTTACCCTATAAACGGTCTCAATACTGCTGGTGCATTTCAAGGACCACCAAACCTCTCTGAGTAGTAGAAGGGGTGGGAGACAGTTTTTTACGGTCCATAAGACCCTCCGAACATGCAACGTGAACCGAAGTCTTTTCAAAGTAATATTATGGCACATCAATTATAATCATAGCATTTAGTATTCCTCAATCATGCATTCAAATAGGGAAACCAGTAACAGATAAAGAGATAGAATTACCCCCACTTTGTTCAGTGGTTTCCGCGTGAGTAGCAAGTACCAAAGGTCAGATATCTCAAGGCTCAATCCAACAAATAGCCTACACAAGTTACGGTGTTTCTTAGATCCTTAATAATGTATAAATAAAGCTATAAAAGTTCCAGGCGGAAAAACGATCATTAAATACGCGACGGATCGAGAGGTCTAAAGATTGGAGTTGAAGAAATGAGAATGGATAATCAGTCCATATGGCTGAGATGATAGAGAATAAAATTTAGGTTACGACGGAGAAAGAATAAGCTCAATCGGAGTTAAAACGAGCTCAAATGGAGCATTTTAAGTTTAGGGATATTTTGGTAATTTTGGTCAAAGGGTTGACTTTGATCGGGCCCACAAACCCCGGTCAACGATATCTCGTCGGCGATGACTCGATGATGACGTACGATGGAAAAAACGGGATTCGGATCGAAACACGGCGTCGCGTGTGTGTCGTCACCCGACTGGGCGCGTGTGCGCACGACACCCTGCATCTTCGGCGGCTGCCGAGTTTTCTCGACAACATCGGTATTGTGTCTCAACAGCTGCCGAGTTTTCTCGGCAGCAAGCATCGGTGGCTCGGCAGTGTCTCGGCAGCTCGGCGCTTCTCTCGGCAGTTGCCGAGTTTTCTCGACAGCTCGTGCCAGGCCACCCGGCACCGGGCCTGCTCGACCAGCCACCTTCCCGGCGCCACCAGCTGTGGCGGCGCCGCCTATCGCCACCGCCACCATGTCTGCTGGAAAGCCTGCACCGCCGGCTACCACCTCCGGCCATCCCTCGCCGGAAACCAGCCGTGAATAGTGCTCAAAATCAGTCGCAAAACTCTTCGACACACGTATGCTAAAACAAACTCCACCATTTCCAACTCCGGCCGGCGACTTCCAGTCGCCGGCGACCCTTCCCAGACCCCCGACCGGCGACCTTCCAAACCCAGCCCCAAACCCCTAGCAACCCTATATACACACCCACGCATATATACACACACTCGCATGCTTATATACACACACTTGAACAGCTTGGCCGGCAGCCACCTGCCGTCGACCACCACCCCCAAGTCCTCGTCGACGTATCACCAACGCCGCCCCCAAACAGCCAACACACACAAAACACACACTAAACACACACACATGCACGATATATATATATATATATATACATAGCCTATTCAGCTCTGGCGCCGCCACCCACGGCAGTGTCGGCTCTCCAACAACACCCCCTCACCACCGGTGGATCTCCGACAGCAGCTCCGGCGAGGAGGAGTGAGAAAACAGTAAGAGAGAGAAAATGTGGTGGAAATCTAGGGTTTAGGGTTTGGAGCTCGTTTTTTGCCGTTTTTCGGTGAATGAGAAATCAGAATTGAATTCCGAGACCTATCCTAGATTCGTCTCATCGAGACCTACATTGTGTGCGAAAATCGGCCGAAACCGACAATGTTGAAATTTTCCGGCCACCGGCGGCGGCGCGCCGCCGCAGGCAGAAAATTGGAAAGAGAGAGAGACTTACAAGTTTTCGTCGCTTTTAGCTCGTTCGGAAAAACAGTGATTTTCGAATCGAAAACACCCCTATTTATAGAAATCCGAAAAAACACTATTCACGAGAAATATCTAAGTTACTGTTCATCGGTTGAAAAATTCCAAGTTACTATTCACGTAAAAATCCTGTTACTATTTACCGTAAAAATCTTTCGATTTTCTTTTTCGAAACTCCGTGTTTTGCCCTTTTCATCGCCGTTTGAGCTACGGGTCTCCGATTGACCCCTAGTTCGTTTCTATCTTCTCATTTTTTCAATACGCATCTAATGATATAAAATTATTCTATATCCCATGTCTAAGAAAATTATCCATCTAATTCATGCATTAAACACGTATCTGAAACACACATAAATAAATTAAACAGTCAAAACATACGCACATAATTATTAATTCATGGTTTAAATATTTAATTAATCAATTATGCTTCGTTTTTGGTCTGGGGTGCTACAATAACATCCATAGTAATACATTATTCTATGTCTCTTATCAGAAAGAGTATGATCAATAATTGTATGAACAAATATTTTTTAAAAATTCAAATGTCTCTTCAGACTCAAAAGTAAACATCTCCAATACTTCAATTGGATCCTCAATAGTTTTGTGAACTTGATTTTTTCATTATTACAGCAAACCGTAGGTGGTTCGTACTCAAATCTCAAAGTTGCACAATGAATGCATTCAAACACTTCCTTTTTATTTTGTCTTTTAGAAATAGATTCATAAATTGATAAACCTCAAGTGGGGTGAATGTGAAATCCACTCATTTTGATCAAAAAATAGTTCAAAATGAAATTAATTGATTTCAAATCTGCATCTATACAAACACCACCAATGATTTTGCTGGGGGGGAATTTCCCATCCTTCCTCAAATTCTTGCATCCAAATGGAGCTTAATATAATTTGGTGAAAGTGGATTTGGATGACTACTCCTTATAATGTAATTTAAAATATTAAATTACATGTAAAATTCAGGATTTTTAGAATTCTATAAGAATTAGGATTAGAATTCGAATATAAAAATACTAAATTAGTCCTTAGAAATTGGAGAGTAAATGGTTTTCCTTTTATAAAAAAAGGTTAAAAATATTTTTCCATTTGAATTATATGTAAATTTTTGTAGAAAATTTAACTTGTTTTTCTTTGCCATATAAACTTTAAATTTGAATCATTTTACAGTATCAGAAAAATCCTAAACGTACATATGTTCATAATCAATGATTAAAGTTATTCAAATAAAATAATATTAAATTACTATCATAATCTTAAATTATATAATTTGGTGAAGTTGTATTTGAAAGAGTACTCCTTATAATGCAATCACAAATATTAAATTACATGTAAAAGTCAGGATTATTAGAATTCTATTAGAATTAGGATTAAAATTCTAATATAAAATTACTAAATTAATCCTTCGAAATGGAGAGTAAATCTTTTATTAAAAAAAAGAAAGAAAGAAAAAAAAAAATGAAGCCGTAAGAAACAGGAGAAACTGTAGCACCCCGGACCAAAAATGAAGAATAATATATTAATTAAATGTTTAAACTCAGGATGTAATAATTATGTGCGTATGTTTTAACTGTTTAATTTAATTAAGTGCGTTTCAGATAAGTGTTTAAATCATGTTTTAGATGGATTTTATCCTTAGACATGGAACATAGGATATTTTTATATCATTAGAAGTGTATTGGAAAAACGAGAAGAAAGAAACGAACTAGAGGCCAATCGGAGATCTGTAGCTCAAACGACGATGAAAAGGACAAAACACGAGGTTTCAGAAAAAATCGGAAGATATTTACCATGAATAGTAAACGGGATATTTATCGGTGAATAGTAACTTTCGAAATCTATAAATAGGAGGCACTTTCAATTCATTTTTCACCCTTTCTTCGAACGAGCCAAAAGCGACGAAAACATGTAAGTCTCTCTTCTCTCTCTCGTTTCTGATTCGGCCTCCGGTGCGCCGCCGGAGTTCGCCGGAAAAATTCAAAGTTGTTGGTTTCAGCCGATTTTCGCACACGATGTAGGTCTCGATGAGACGAGTCTAGAATAGGTTTTGGATTTCAATTCTGATTTCTCATTCACCGGAAAATGGTGAAAAACCATCTCAAAATCCTAAACCCTAACCCTAGCCAACTTTTCTCTCTTCTCGATTTTCTCTCTTTTCTTCCACCTTCTTGCCGGAGCTGTTGCCGGAGGTCCTTGTGGAGGTGAGAGTAAGTAGTTGGAGAGACGGCGCCGCCGTGGGGGGTGGCGTCGGAGCTATAAAGGGTTGGGAAGTGTTATGCATATATGTGTGTGCGTTTATGTGTGTGCGTGGGTGATCTCTGTTGGGGGCGGCACAGGTGGTGCCGCCATGGGAAAAGTGATAGTCGGCGCTGGTGATGCGCCGACGAGTCTTGACGATGTGTTTCGATCGCCGGCCAAGTGTTTTGGGAATGTTTGTGTTTGTATATATACATATGTGTGTGTGAGTTTTGGGGTTGACGAAGAGTTGGTTTCATACAGAGATGTAGTAGGTTGGAACGAAGTAGCCGGAGGATCGGGAGGGAAAGACGTCGGGCGGCGTTGCTCCTGCAAGAGACAGCCGGAGAAGCTGCTGGGCGCACAGGCTGTTGGGCACGCTGGCGCACGGTCGTGCCAGAGGGCACGGTCGTGCGCTAGCCGGCAGAAGTTACTGGAGGTCAGCGCATGGTCGTGCCTGGGGAGCACGGTCGTGCGCGAGCCGGCAGGATCCACTGGGAGCTGACGCACGGTCCTGCGTGAGGGGGCACGATCGTGCACGAGTTGGCAGGAGTTACTGGATGTTGGTACACGGTCGTGCCCAAGGGGGCACGGTCATGCACTGGTTGGGTGTGCCGGGAGTGGGCATCGGGTGCTGGGCGCACGCCGCGTGACACCATGATTCAAATCCTTTCCCGCTTCTTTTCCTTTGTACTTTATCATCGAGTCTTAGCCGATGAGAGGTCGTCGACCGAGGGTCGAGGACTCGGTCAAAGTCAATCCTTGATACCAATTTACCTTCAAACTTATATACGTCGTTGAACTCGTATCAACTCCAAATGAGCTCATTTCTTATCTAATCTTTAGATCTCTCGACTCGTCGCGTATTTTAACAATCATCTCCAGAAGAAACGTTTATCGCTTTAATTATAATTAATAAAGATCTAAGAACACCGTAACTTGTGTAGGCTATTCGTTGGTTTGAGCTTGAGTACTAGTTGGATTGAGCTTGTGTTATCAGATCTTTAGACCTTAAGACTCACGTGGTAACCATCGAACAAGGTGGGGGTAATTTCTATCTCTTTATCTATTTACTGTTTTCCCTATTAAATACATGACTGAGGAATACTAAGTGCTGTGATTATAATTGATGTGCCATATAACTGTGAAAGGACCGAGGTCCACTCTGTACGTCCCTTGCTATTTTCTACTATTCTGTTGAGGTTTGGTGGTCCTCTTGAAATGCACCAACGGTAGTGAGACCGTTATATAGGATAAGACGGGGGAATCCTGCACCTATTCATCCCTTGTCATTTCTAATATCTGCTTTGCTTTTATGTGCTGTGATAACGTGACTGTAGATTATCTTTGGTAATTATTTCTGTTATAAGTCACAAGAGGCGGATTTTATCCCCACGAGTGTATTCCACGCACTCACCCCTTAATCTGTACTCATACTACAGGAGATGATGAGATCGACGAACCCTAGTTGGAGAGAGATGGTGCTATCTTTGGAATCGCATGCTTAGAATGATGTAACACAAACTTTATCAAACCATGTTTTATGAGATTCGGGTTTTGTAATATTTTGATACATGTAAGGATGTGAGATCCTGATGATTTATTCCACTGTGTATGACGTATTTTATCGGTGGTGAGACTGATTGCTATCGGTAGAGGCCGATTGTTGATAAGTGAAAGATTCACTTCGTCCCTTAACTCTTTCTTCTATCGTCTCTTACTATTTCTTTCTGTATGAGTTGTGTGTCCCTTGCTATTTCTCTCTTCACGCCTATGTGAAACTTTGATAAAATATGAAAAGATTTTGGGGCGTGACAAATGGTATCAGAGCAGTTCTAATATTGAGAACTTGCTCGAGTTGGTTTGAAAAGTGGGAAAAATGTGGTTTCAGAAGTATGATTTTAAAATGTGGTCGGGTTATTGAAAAAGATATAGATAGGCACTATCCTCTCTCCATAGGTGACTCTCCCTGATATAAGATTGTGGAATATGAATGATTGCTTGTTAAGTGTTATTTCGCTTTGAACCGTTGGGTTTAGAAGGGAGCGTTGCAAGTATGGATATATGATGTTAGAAACTCATGTAATTTAACTTGGCAGATGAGTAGGGTACTCAGGGCCGGTAGAGGGAGATGGAGAGCCCCTATTTTCGAGACTCAAGAGCAGCGTCTTTGACGTCACTTCTATGAGAATAGGGTGACAGACGATAGATCGGTGGGGGAGCATGTAGCTAGACTCCTCCACTGCTGGAGAGAGATTGGGGGTATGGGGGGCAGAATTAGTGGAGTGCAGGCTTGTCTGCACATGATCTACACTCTACCACAGGATTGGTTGGTGAGAGCTCGATTAGTTTATAGAGACGAGCTAGTGTTCTCGTCCGTGAATTTGGTGCCTATCACCAATTTCAACAACGTAGCACGGAAGATGCTAGAGCTTTGGGGTCTACATGGCCTTCCGATTGCTCCGGAACCATCACCATATGATCCTCCCAGTAGTAGCTCAGAGTCAGAGGAGGATCCCGAGGAGGACATAGAGATTGATGATCCTCAGGATGGACAGGGGTCTCCGCCGCCTCCCGCTGATGTAGTGTAGACGATTTGAGAAGATTTTTGTTATATGTATATATATATTATGTTATGCACGATACGTCATTCTATATGTATACGTATAGGGTAGTTTTTACATCATAGATGGTGTACATACACCTTTTGTTATGGTGTAGTACTACCCTTTTTATACTTCTATGTATATATACACATGAATCTTTTCGCTTATCCTATGAAATTAGTGTTTATGCCTTATCACGGGTAATGTGTTATCTTCTATATTTATAATGTTGTTAATAATCCCGACGACTTATGCGTATATACATATCGTAACAAAATTATATCGAGAGGCAGACCTCGAAAGGAGCAACAGCGACCGGTCGATCAGTCGGAATGTGAGGAGAATGCCAATGTCGAAGACTTGGTTACTGTGCTACGAGGATTAACATAATACTTCGAAGTAACCCGAGCAGCACCATCGCCAGCTAGAACCGACCCGAACATTATTTTTGAATAGTTTCGGCGATTTAATCCGCCAACTTTTGGTGGAAAGGAAGAACCGCCTGCAGCGAAAGAGTGGCTAAGGTCACTCGACCGACTGTTTGGGCACCTAACGTGCTCAACGAAACAGATAGTCAGCTGTGCCATCTTCCAGCTCACTGATGAAGCGAGTCACTGGTGGGACTCGTACGAGCGGACCCTACTGCCTGCTCAAAGGGAGACAATGACTTGGGAGGATTTCAAGGAAGTGGTGTCTAGCCACTTCATTCCTCAGACTTACCAGGACTAGAAGGAGATAGAGTTCCTTCATCTCAAACAGAGGAGTTCAACTGTTGGGGATTACGAGCGGCGGTTCAATCATTTGAGCCGGTACGCCCCACATCTGGTGGATACTGATCTTAAAAAGGCCCAAAGATTCAAGAGAGGCCTTCGCCTAGAGATCAGCATGATCTTAGCTGGGCAGGAAATGATGACGTATGCAAGGGTCGTTGGAAGAGCCTAGGAGATCGTCTCCCAAATGGGTTTGGATGCTGCACCGCTTAAAAGAGTCTTCCCTGCACCTGTCAAGAGGAAGTGGACTGGCCCGAGCCAGAGCTTTGCCTCGAATAAGTTTCCTAGGGCAAGCAATGCCCCACTTCTTCCTATTTCCCGACCTGGGAATCCGTGCCCTAGATGTAGAAAGGTACTCATGGGACCGTGTCAGCAAGAGACACAGAGTTGTTTTAACTGCGGAGCACCGGGGCACATAGCGGCCAATTGCTAAAAGGTAAGGAATGCACTGGCTACAGGACCGAACACGAGGCCGGTGGCAGGTAGAGCGAGGGCTTTCGCTCTTACTCGTTCGGAAGCCACTGAAGGAACAGAGACGATGACAAGTATGTTATCAGTATCTGATATACCTGCTTTCATCCTGTTTGATACTGGAGTGACACACTCCTTCATATCTGTCAACTTCTGTAAATTGCTGAAGCATGTTGATGGTAGGATAGTCGTTCAAACACTAGAAGTTAGTATCCCCTCGGGAAAGACGGTAATGACAAAACACCTTTATCGTCATCTTAAGATTACCTTTGAGGATAAGATCCTTCTAGCGGATCTCCACGCTTTGGAGATGAAGGACTTCGATATAATCTTGGGAATGGACTGGCTAGAGTCTAATTACGCGCTAATCAAGTGCCGTGAGAGGGAGATAGTCTTCCAAACACCGGGAGAGCCGGAGTTTACATTCCACGGGACTCGAGTTAAAGTCGACTCAAGGATTGTCTCGGCCATGAAAGCAACCTAGATGCTTAGCAAAGGAGATTGCGAAGCTTGGTTGGTCAATATGGTGAACTCCGAGAAGGAATCGATTCCTATCGAGAAGGTATCGGTGATAAAGAAATTTCTAGATGTGTTCCCAGAGGATTTACCTGGACAACCACCGGATCGGCAAGAAACCTTCGAGATAGATCTTATCTCGGGATCAGCACCGGTGTCTAAAGCTCCTTACCGGATGGCACCGAAAGAGTTGCAGGAATTGAAGGTCCAACTACAGGAACTGCTGGACAAGGGTTTCATCAGACCGAGTGTGTCGCCTTGGGGAGCACCCGTGCTGTTCGTAAAGAAAAAGGATGACAGCTTTCGGATGTGTATTGATTACCGAGAGCTGAACAAGAGAACAATAAAGAACAAGTATCCACTACCTCGGATCGAAGATCTCTTTGATCAATTAAGAGGTGCCAGTGTGTTCTCAAAGATTGACTTGAGATCTGGATATCACCAGATGAAAGTCAAAGATGCTGATATATCCAAGACAACATTCAGAATGAGGTATGGCCACTACGAGTTTGTAGTAATGCCATTTGGAATATGTAATGCTCCGGCTGTCTTCATGGATTTGATGAATCGCGTTTTCCATCCTTATCTGGATCTCTTTGTCATAGTATTCACAGATGATATTCTCATCTACTCGTGCGACAGAGCGCACCATGAACAACATCTCAGAATCGCACTGGAAGTACTAAAAAAGGAGAAGCTCTATGCCAAATTCAAAAAGTGCGAGTTCTGGATGGACAAAGTGGGTTTTCTAAGCCACATCGTTTCTGCACAAGGGATCGAAGTAGATCCTGAAAAGGTGACAGCTGTCAGCAAGTGGGAAACTCCAACGAATGTGAAGGAAGTTTGGAGTTTCATTAGCCTAGCTGGATACTACCGAAGATTCATAAAGGGATTTTCGAAGATTGCTACTTCAATGACTCGATTAACAAAAAAGAATGTGAAGTTCCAATGGAGTGAGCAATGCGAGCGTAGTTTCCAGGAACTGAAGAAAAGGTTGACAGAAGCACCAGTCTTAATAGTTCCAGATGTGTCTAAAGACTTCGTGGTCTACAGTGTCGCATCCAAACAAGGTTTGAGATGTATTCTGATGCAGAAAGGAAAGATAGTGGCGTATGCATCACGCCAGCTAAAGATCCACGAACAAAACTATCCGACTCACGATCTAGAACTAGTAGTTGTGGTACACGCCCTCAAGATCTGGAGGCACTACCTTTACGACATGAAGTGTGAAATCTACACCGACCACAAAAACCTGAAGTACTTCTTTGAGTAGAAGGAGCTCAATATGAGGCAAAGAAGATGACTAGAGTTGGTAAAAGATTATGATATTACGATTCACTATCATCCTGGAAAATCGAATGTGGTAGCTGACGCCCTTAGCAGAAAGGGAAAGGGAGTGGTGACGTCGATGATCACCAATCAGCACCATTTGATCGAGGAGATATCAAAGCTAAATCTGGGGATAGTCTCGTCTCCGATTAGCATTGAATCCAGGATGGCAGCGTTATTCGTAAAACCTACGCTACGTGACCGAATCGTGGAAGCTCAGAAGAAGGATAACTTTCTAATGAAAATGAAAGCCCTTATAGATAGTGGAAGAACCGAATGATTCACTTTGGCTACCGATGGAGCTCTGATCTTCAGAGGCAGAGTGTGTGTGCCTAAGAATGAAGAATTAAGAGAAGAAATTCTCAAAGAGGCGCATTGCACACCAATGTCTGCACACCCTGGAGGTACAAAGATGTACCGAGACCTAAGGGTGAACTTTTGGTGGAGAAATATGAAAAGAAGTATAGGGCTGTTCGTCAAGAGATGTCTCATCTGCCAACAAGTGAAAGCAGAGCATCAACGACCAGCTGGGATGCTAACACCTCTAGAGACACCGGAGTGGAAGTGGGAACACATAACCATGGATTTTGTGGTTGGGTTGTCGACAACCAAACGAGGAAACCACACCGTATGGGTAATCGTTGATAGATTAACGAAGTCTACCCATTTCTTGCCAATTAAGATGACATTCGGACTGGACAAGTTGGCATGAATATATCTTGAAGAGATAGTCCGACTGCATGGCGTACCAGTTTCTATTGTATCTGATAGAGATCCACGGTTCACTTCTAGGTTCTGACAGAGTTTACAAAAGGAGTTGGGGACCAAGTTGTCTTTCCGTACAGCTTTCCACCCACAAACTGACGGACAATCAGAAAGGACCATACAAATCTTGGAAGATATGTTGCGGGCTTGTGTTTTGGATTTTCCCGAAAGTTGGGAAGACCACCTGTGCTTAGTAGAATTTGCCTACAACAATAGCTATCAATCGACCATTGGTATGACACCTTATGAGGCTCTCTATGGAAGAAAGTGTCGCTCACCTATATGCTGGGATGAAGTGGGCGTAAAGAAAATTTTGGGACCCGAATTAGTGGAGCAAACGGTCAGAGTAATAAAGAAAATTCGGGACAGGATACGAGTAGCCCAAGATCGACAGAAAGCATATGCGGACAAGAGACGGAGGGAATTAGAGTTTGAAGTGGGATATGAAGTTTTTCTCAAGATATCTCCTACTAAAGGAGTCCATCGTTTCGGAAAAAGAGGGAAGCTGAAGCCAAGGTACGTCGGACCATTTGAAATTCTAGATCGTGTTGGGGAAGTCGCATACCGTCTAGCTTTACCACCGAACTTCGCTGGAGTCCACAATGTATTCCATGTATCTATGCTACGGAAGTACATATTCGATCCCAATCATATAATCGAACAAGAAGACATAGAACTGGAAAAGGATTTGACGTATAAAGAAGTCCCGATAGCTATTTTGGATAGAAAGCGACGACAACTAAGAAATCGGGATATGACTATAGTAAAAATCTAGTGGAGTCGCCATGGAAAGGAAGAAGCAACCTGGGAATTGGAGGACGAAATCATGAAGAAGTACCCCGACTTACCTTTCATAGGTATACGTTTATCTTCCTTCTTATAGTATGCGTTTAATTTCGAGGACGAAATTCTTTTAAGGGGTAAGGGATGTAGCACCCCAGACCAAAAATGAAGAATAATATATTAATTAAATGTTTAAACTCAGGATGTAATAATTATGTGCGTATGTTTTAACTGTTTAATTTAATTAAGTGCGTTTCAGATAAGTGTTTAAAGCATGTTTTAGATGGATTTTATCCTTAGACATGGAACATAGGATATTTTTATATCATTAGAAGCGTATTGGAAAAATGAGAAGAAAGAAATGAACTAGAGGCCAATCGGAGATCTGTAGCTCAAACGGCGATGAAAATAACAAAACACGAGGTTTCAGAAAAAATCGGAAGATATTTACCACGAATAGTAAACGAGATATTTATAGGTGAATAGTAATTTTCGAAATCTATAAATAGGAGGCTCTTTCAATTCATTTTTCACCCTTTCTTCGAATGAGCCAAAAGCGACGAAAACACGTAAGTCTCTCTTTTCTCTCTCGTTTTTGTTTCGGCCTCCGGTATGCCGCCGGAGTTTGCCGAAAAATTTTAAAGTTGTTGATTTCGGCCAATTTTCGCACACGATATAGGTCTCGACGAGACGAGTCTAGAATACATTTCGGATTTCAATTCTGATTTCTCGTTCGCCGGAAAACGGTGAAAAACCATCTCAAAACCCTAAACCCTAACCCTAGCCAACTTTTCTCTCTCCTTGGTTTTCTCTCTTTTCTTTCACCTTCTTGCCGGAGCTGTTGCCGGAGGTCCTTGTGGAGGTGAGGGTAAGTAGTTGGAGAGACGGCGCCGCCGTGGGGGGTGGCGTCGGAGCTATAACGGGTTGGGAAGTGTTATGCATATATGTGTGTGCATTTGTGTGTGTGCGTGGGTGATCTCTGTTGGGGGCGGCACAGTGGTGCCGCCATGGGAAAAGTGATAGTCGGTGCTGGTGATGCACCGGCGAGTCTTGACGATGTGTTTCGGTCGCCGACCAAGTGTTTTGGGAATGTTTGTGTTTGTATATATACATGTGTGTGTGTGAGTTTTGGGGTTGAGGAAGAGTTGGTTTCATACCAGAGATGTAGTAGGTTGGAACGAAGTAGCCGGAGGATCGGGAGGGAGAGACGCCGGGCGGCGTTGCTGCAGCAAGAGGTAGTCGGAGAAGCTGCTGGGTGCACAGGCTGTTGGGCGTGCTGGCGTGTGGTCGTGCTGGAGGGCACGGTCGTGCGCTAGCCGGCAGAAGTTACTAGAGGTCGGCGCACGATCGTGCTTGGGGAGCACGGTTGTGCGCAAGCCGACAGGATCCACTGGGAGCTGGCACACGGTCGTGCATGAGGGGGCACAGTCGTGCGCGAACTGGCAGGAGTTGCTGGATGTTAGCGCACGGTCGTGCGCAAGGGGGCACGGTCGTGCACTGGTTGGGCGCGCTGGAAGTGGTCATCGGGTGCTGGGCGCACGCCGCGTGACACCATGATTCAAATCCTTTCCCGTTCCTTTTCCTTTGTACTTTATCATCGAGTCTTAGCCAATGTGAGGTCATCGATCGAGGGTCGAGGGCCCGGTCAAAGTCAATCCTTAATACCAATTTACCTTCAAACTTATATACATTGTTGAACTCATATCAACTCCGAACGAGCTCGTTTCTTATCCAATCTTTAGATCTCTCGACTCGTCGCATATTTTAACGGTCGTCTTTCTTCCGAAAGAAATGTTTATCACTTTAATTATAATTAATAAAGATCTAAGAACACCGTAACTTGTGTAGACTATTCGTTGGTTTGAGCTTGAGTACTAGTTGGATTGAGCTTGTGTTATCAGATCTTTAGACCTTACGACTCACGTGGTAACCACCGAACATGGTGGGGGTAATTTCTATCTCTTTATCTGTTTACTGTTTTCCCTATTAAATACATGACTGAGGAATACTAAGTGTTGTGATTATAATTACTGTGCCATATAACTGTGAAAGGACCGAGGTCCACTCTGTTCATCCCTTGTTATTTTCTACTACTCTGTTGAGGTTTGGTGGTCCTCTTGAAATGCACCAACGGTAGTGAGACCGTTATATAGGATAAGACGGGGGAATCCTGCACCTATTTGTCCCTTGCCATTTCTAATATCTGCTTTGCTTTTATGTGCTGTGATAACGTGACTGTAGATTATCTTCGGTAATTATTTCTGTTATGAGTCACAAGAGGCGGATTTTATCCCCATGAGTGTATTCCACGCACTCACCCCTTAATCTGTACTCACTCTACAGGAGATGATGAGATCGACGAACCCTAGTTGGAGAGGGATGGTGCTATCTTTGGAATCGCATGCTTAGAATGATGTAACACAAACTTTATCAAACCATGTTTTATGAGATTCGGGTTTTGTAATATTTTGATACATGTAAGGATGTGAGATCCTGATGATTTATTCCGTTGTGTATGACGTATTTTATCGGTAGTGAGACCGATTGCTATCGGCAGAGGCCGATTGTTGATAAGTGAAAGATTCACTTCGTCCATTACCTCTTTCTTCTATCGTCTCTTACTATTTCTTTCTGTATGAGTTGTGTGTCCCTTGCTATTTCTCTCTTCACGCCCATGTGAAACTCTGATAAAATATGAAAAGATTTTTGGGCGTGATAGAAACATAACTAAATTATAATAATTAGTTGTCTTATAAACAAAGTCATGAAATATTCTGCTATGAAATTATTGTATATTAAAATATTAAATAAAATTCTAATATAAAATTATTCTAATATGAAAATTCTAAATTACATATATGACCTTAAATAATAACAATTATGATATATTCTAATATTAAATTATTAAATACAAAAATAATAAATAGAATTTTAATATAAAGTAATTAAATTGTAAAGTGAAAATAAAATAATTAATTTATATTAGAATTTTAATATAAAGTTATTCAAATAAAAAATATTAAATTACTATCATGAACTTAAATAATAATCTTTAATAAGGATATATGATCTATATTAAATTAGAGTCCTAATATAGTAGAGTTCTACGCATAATAGAATTCTATATGATTTTGGATTATAATTTCTATATAAAATTATTTAAATATGAAATATTAAATTATTATTATAACCTTAAATAATTATCTTTACTAAGGATATATTAGGCAATCCATATTTTGTAAGAAACATCTATACTTTTATATAAGTAATAGATATAACTGATACCTTCAGAGTATACAACTGATACCTGAAGAACATACAATTAATACATTCACTGAATGAGCAACTAATACCCTAAAGAGTATACACCTGATACCTTAATATTATACACTTGATACCTCTCGCTGGATAAATTATATATGGAATCAGTTGGTGCGCGATGCACACCAACTATGGTGTAGCCGCACGTGGGGGCATGTGGACATGCGAGGTAGCGGTCGACACGCCAACGATATACAAGTTTTTGAGTAATTATTATTGTTATTTAACATTATTTTCTTCAAAAATTCTTCTCATTTTATGTTCTGAACAAAAAATATTGAAATATATAATATACTATACAAACGAGTATAACAAGACATATAATAATATAATCATGACATAATAAATTATATTAATAGAAAATAACAAAAACTCATGTGCACTAGGTGCACAAATCTAAGATGCATGAAATCCGGGTTGATCCGACCTGGATTTGCGAGTTTTGATTTTATTATTATTTTATAAATTTTATTTGTTGGCATTTATGTTATAAACATGCAATCTTTATGTTATATTAGTATGACCTTTATATACAAATATCATAACCTTTATATACTGTAACTTAAGAAAAAAAATGAAGAATTTCAGCTCTTTTTTTGGATCAACATACCTCTATGTGATATTACTCATACCTTTTAGTTATGTTAGTTGTATCTTTATATATTACATAAAGGGTAAAAAACGTTATCTCATTCCAACCATACCCGATTTTACACTTTTTGGTAAAAACTTTAAAATTTGTCAACGTACTAACTACACTTTATAAATGTGTCACTTTACTAACTAAACTTTATGGGATTTACGCTATACTGTTAAATATCTTAATTCCGGTCATTTTTTCCGACCAAAACACTACATGTGTTTCTCACATGTTTTCATTAAGGGTATGTTTGTCATTTTCTTTCCCTCCATCAAAACCCTAACTCACCACCACCTCCACCATCCCTTACTCTAATCGGCCATCTTCATTTTCTCAAGGCTCCACTTCATTAATCACTAGCTTCAGTCATCCCTTAATGATGAACATACCTTTAATGAAAACATGCGAGAAGCACATGTAGTGTTTCAGTTGAAAAAATGATCGGAATTAGGATATTTAACCGTATAGTGTAAATCCCGCAAAGTTTAGTTAGTAAAGTGACACATTTGCAAAGTTTAGTTAGTACAGTGACACATTTTAAAGTTTTTACCGAAAAGTGTAAAATAGGGTATAGCTGGGATGAGATAACGTTTTTTACCCTTACATAAATGTAATGATATTTGTATATAAAGGTGACATGAATATAACATAAAAGTGATATGAATATAACATAAAGGTATATATGTACAAATTATGCTAAAATTCTTTTTTTTCCCTAAGTTACTATACATAAAAGTAAGGATATTCGTACATAAAGGTCACATAAATATAACATAAACGTAATACATAAATCACAAAAAAAAAGACAAAAAAGAAAAGTTCACGGATCCGGATCAATTGGGGTCAACCCGGATTGCATGTGCACCTGAGGTACACCAGACCAGCTCATAGAAAATATATATTCAACCAGAAAATAGTTTCTTATTTTTAAAGTGAATATTCTTGTTAGAAATGATTGTTTCTGTTTAATCATGAAAATTAAAAAATCATTTAAATATTTAACATCTATACATAGTTAAACACTCTATCAATTTGTATAGTAACACTAAAGAAAATATAATATTATATTTATAATAATAATAATTTGTAAAATTAGATACTCGATCAAAAGTAATGTAATATATATAATATAATAATAAGTTATTTACTATAATGAAGGAATGATTGTAGAGGACTTGTGTCAAATTGTAATCACTTTTTTAAAATTTCAGCATTTTCCAAATATTGAATAAAAGATAAATTAATTAAATAATAGTTATTTAAAGTAAAATGTGAACTTGCACTTTTTTTTATTGAGAAACCAAAAAAAAAAAAAAAAAGAGGATGGCTAGCTGATTTTGAGAAATTCTATAAATTATTTTTTGAAATTATTTATATATATTTGTATAACATTATATAAAACTTAAATTTAAAAACATTTATATGATAAAGTTCATGTGATTCACGGAAATCATACTAGTACTTCTATAAATTTCTTCCTAATACATGATAAAACCTAACTTTTTAAAAGATAAAAATATGATAAGACCACAATGTGCTACTTTAGAAAAATTGTATTCATATTAAATTAAAATATATTCTTACCAAAATAAAACTAATTCTTACAAAAATAAAACTCAATTTTGACTAAAGAAAAAAATAGCAGGTACTTTTTGTACACTCAAAATACTTTCTAAATAAAGAAGTTATCATTTTATAAAGGAAAATGAAATCAAATAAAAAAAAATGCTAAAGTGGTAGTATTTTGGGGGTGGGTGGGTGGGTGGGTCATGTTATGGCACTATAGTTATTTCATGCATTTTTTTTGGGTTAATTATCGAAAAATCACTAATTTTAGTAATTTTAATCAATTTTTTGAATATTAGCAAATATAACACGAATTTTCATATATTTTTTTGTAATTTTAACCAACATGCATATTTCGGGTATGTTTATTTTGACAATAACTTTCACCATTTCAAAATCACTTTCATTTTGTATATTAAGTCAATGTTCTATTTTTAAACGATGAGAGTTATTTTCGAAATAAATATATTCAAAAACTACATGTTTGTTAAAATTGCAAAAAATATGAAAGTTCATGTTTTATTTGATAATATTCAAAAAGTTGGTTAAATTTGCAAATTAAGTAAAGTTTGTGATTTTTGCGGCAATTAACCCTTTTTTTTATTACTTTTCCTTCACATCTTTTAAATAAAAAAATTAAATTACAATAACCTTTTGAAATCTGTTTTTAACGCATATAATATTAAATTAAAACACAAAGTTGGCTACTTATTTAAAGACTTTTGTATTGAAATGTGGAATATGAAGAGGCGTAGTTAAATTTCATCCTACAAGAAACAGGTTTAGCTCAGGTTCCAAACTGATAGTTGGATGATAGTTATGAAGTATGTGCATATTTTTAGTAGGTAAACTTATGTTTTTCTGTGTCATATACATCCGTTCCCTATCTATCCGTATTTTTAGTATCAAAATACTCGAATTATTTTCATGCTACTTTCATATAGTTTTTGAACCAAGGAACATGATCATGAGTTATATGATGGATTCGAAACAAGATTGTTGGTCCTAAGTGGCACAAAGGTTCAAAGGGGTGAATGAACCTCTATCGATTTTTAAATATTTTCGAACTTGTAGCTCTGTATCCTATAATAGAATTCAACACAGAATGCAGTACAACTTACTGGGCTAAATTTCAGCGCAACTTACTGTATCAAAGTTCTTATGCAGTGGAAACTTAAACTTTGATAAAATTTCTTTTGAAAACCTTTTTAAAAATATGAGTTTTAGCTAAACTTGAATGTTGTATGATGCGATATAAAATGCAGCAAGATATAACAATAGAAATGCTAAAATAGAAAGAAACACACAAAAGCTTATAGTGGTTCGAAGGTGGTGTAATCCTTCTACGTCTACTCTACTCCTTCTCTGAGGAGGAACTTCGTTCAACAAGTTGTTTTACAGGACTTTGACCCTTACAACTATCAACCTAACATGCACCTACTAAGATTCAGCTTCCACACAGGTTGCTCGAATCCAATAAGCTGATCCATAAAGGATCCTACTAACTCATACAGAGTTGTTGCCTTAAACTCCTAAGGCTAAACACTCAGTAAGGATCGAATTGTATCAACTAAGGACACCACTAAAATAACCTAAGCACACAGTACAAATGTTAAAACTATATAGGTTTCTTTAACTGATGCTTGAAGCAGCCTTAATAAATCTTAAGTTCAAATGCTTCTAAGGTTTGACTGCTTCTCTTAGAGGTTGAGTGATTAAAAACTTTGAGGGTTGTATGTTTGAGAGCGTGAGAGCTTGTTCTTGCTTAAGAGTGAGTGACCAGTTTTTCAATAGTTGCTTCAGTCAATTCTCTCTCTATTTTTAGGTGTAAAATGTGTCCGTTGAAGAGAGACACTTCTTTGAATTTGAATCCTCTTCAAGTGTTCTTGAGTTTGCATTAATTGTCTTTGTAGAATCGTATTTAATTTTTCTTCTCTTGCACTCCAGGCTATTTAATGCGGCTGTACTAAATTGCAGGCATGGATGAAAATTTCACGAAATTTCATCAAAATTTCGCTCAAATTCAAGTACACGCAATTTTTTTTCATCAAAATATCGGCGATATATCAGTAAAATATCGATCAAATGTCGATATTGGTGAGTCCCTTTATAAAACTACGGTATATCACCGATATATCGGTGATATATCGGCGATATATCGGTGATATATCGGCGATATATCGGTTTTGCGCATATGTTGGTTGTTTTTTTGATTTTTTTTTAATTTTTTCTTGTTTTTATAAATTTATTGCATGGAAAGTTAATATCCAGTATGAAAGTCATCTTATTCTCTTCAATTTTATTAGATGATATCATAGTATGATAGTATATATATTTATATATATACATCAATTATCTCTAATATCCTTAATCCTGGAACTATCACAGTGAATAGACAATCACTTTAACCAATATTTCATTTCGTTTTCAAATACATGGAGATAAATGATATTCACATTACACACAATATAAAAGCACAACTATCACTTTTAAATTGATGAAAGAACATAGATATACAAGAAACACATAAATAAATTTTTTAGTAGATATAATGATGGAAATGAGTCATTTATTAAAATGATGATTTTAATAAAATGAGATTTCTTAAATCCACATCATTTATTACAATTAGGGATGAGATTTCTTATCCAAAAACAGGTCATTTCATGGATTTTTTGTCTACCCTTTTTTATCTATAAATATATGATATATTTTTATACATTTCATTCCATAACAATTTCAAGTTTCAACTATCAAAATCACACTCCACAAATATTCTCCTTCTACAAATATTGTTCTACATCAACATGATTCAAGATTTTTAGAGAATAAAAAGGTTAGTTATTCAAATACTTTACTAAAATATTTAATTTTTTCAAAGGATGTTGTGATCTATATTTATTTATTGTTTTGTATATGTAATGCTATATTTAGTACTTATGAGCTTGTGCAATTTTTTTTATTATTAACATAATTTAATTATAATGGTAACCTACGAACTAAGTGAAGAGAAATCACTATCACTAACATAATTCAATTTCGTTTTACCATATACAAGAAAAACATTAATTTTGGTAACATTTTACCATATTTTGATTACTATCAATCCTTATAAACACGTACAGTAATTATAAAAAAATTATCAAACATAATATTTTGATAAATAAATTATGAAACTCTGTTTTATGAAATTTTGTTGGTCCCAAGTGGTCAGAGGTTCAGAGGGGGTGAATGAACCTCTATCGATTTTTGTGATTTAAAAACATTTCTGTAAGTAGATTACTGATTCTATAGAGAATGCAACAACCTCTCGATTCAGTAAGCTGACAGAATGCTGATTCAGCTTACTATCTCGGTAATCACAATATGCAGTGGAAATTCAAAGATAAAGTTTCTTTTGAAAAATGATTTTCTTTTACAAATATGATTTTGTTAGAATCCTTTTAGCAATATGCTTATGATAAATACAGCAAGATAGATATATAAACAATGCAATGCAACAAGTAATCAAAAGCAGTAAACACACAAGGGTTTATAGTGGTTCGAAGGTGGTGTAATCCTTCTACATTCACTCTTCTCCTTCACACAGGAGGAACTCAACTAGGTTAGATCGATTTACAAGATACACTTTACAATCTTTTTCCCAATGAACTAACCTACTATAATCAATGAGATTCCTAGGCAATATCCCACACAGGGTATAAAACTCACCCAGAGTTATAAGCCTACACAAGACTCAACACTTAATGAGGATCTAATCCTTCCAACGAAGGACACCAAACTAAAATAACCTAGCACACAACAAATGTTTAAAAGTATATGTTGGTTCTTCAATTGGTACAACTTGAAGTCAACCTTGAACTTGAAAGCTCGAATACTTGGCTCGACTGCTTCAGAAGGTTGAGTGACTGAACTTGGAATACTTGAGAATAACTTGAGAGTTTGATAGCTTATGAGATTGGCAAGTAGTTCCGTAGTCTCCTCGGTTACACTAACCTTCTATATATAGTGTATGGAATATACTCGTTGAAAAGAGACATTGTCCTTTGAAGAAATTCAAATTGATCTTCAAAATCTTCATAATAAATGCGTCTAGAAAAACTGGGTTGTAGGGCATGTCCTACTCTGATCCGCATTAATGGTGTCATACTTCGGCTACAGTGCTTTAATAGAGACACGGTCCAGATGGCATCACCTCATTGGCTGGACGCTTACTTCTATCTAACGGATGCTTTGATAGGATCGAATCCTCGTACAACATTCACTAAATTCCTCATACTGCAATGGATAAGATAGATAAACTTACAACTTGTTGCTTAGGTTATAGTAGCTGCTTTCTGTTCTGTGCCAGCTTTCTGATCTGCGTCTGCTTCTTATTTTAGAACAACTTCATGTTCCTGAAACCTGTAGTTAGCTTCTTGTCTGCGATAGCTTCCTGATTCTGAACAGCTTCCTGTTCCAGAATCCCCCAGTCAGATTCCTGAACTGTGATAGCTTTCTGACCTGCGTCTGCTTTCTGATTCTGAACAGCTTCTCATTCCAGAATCCTGCAGTCAACTTCCTGTCTCGATAGCTTCCTAATTTTGACCAGCTTCCTATTCCAGAATCCTACAGTCAGCTTCCAGTTTCCCTTACTACTATATGTTTGCTGCTTACTGATCCAGCTTGCTGATCCTGCTTCCTCTTCTTGCTGAAAATCAGTCTTCGAAACTTCTTCATATACAGAATCTTGCTGTTATCAGTATTCTAAATCTTTTTGATATATACATCTTTACAACATGAAACTTAGAAAGATAAACTTATCAAGCTAAAATCCACATATAAAACGTGAAAAATGGGTACTCTAACTTCCTATCCAAAGTTACATTATCGCATCAAAACCTAACAGAAATCTCCCAACAATTTCCCCATTTTTTATGATGACAAAACCCATAAAAAGCAGCAAAAACAAATGTACTTTTATACAAGTATTAAGTACAAGTATAGTACATTGTAAGCTATACATCAAATAAAATTACAAGCTTACAGTTTCATAAATAAAATGAAGAAATAAAAGAATACAAAAATTCTTTACAAGAAGTGCTTACTCAAGAAACTTTCTGATAGAACCGCAGTAAGCTACACTTCTTCAGGTTTCTTTGTCGCCAAACAGCTTTCTCTTTACAAGGTCATGTCCTGAAGCCGCATGCTGATTTTATTTGACAAACTCTTCATAGTTCGTCCCCTTCCACCAATTCAGAATCAATTCCTGATAAGATTTCTCCATCTGTACATCGATCTCAAGAACCTGTATCCATCTCAACCAAAAATCCTGGCAGAAAGGAACCTGTTCTCCTTTCTTAACCCTTTCAATCAAAGTCAGCTGACGATCTAGCTCTTTTTTCTTGCTAGCTCATCGTATTTCATTAGTGCTTTCTCATAAGATGGAAAATTCTGAATAGTCATGCTTGCAAAGATTTTGGAAGTACCTCAAATACTCTGATCTTTTAAACATTGTGAGTTCCTCGTGCATTGGATTTTAGTTCTTGGACAAGTATACTTGATTGAAGATGTTCAAATCCCAATAAAAGTTTATATTCTTAGGTTTCTGATCCAATAGTACAGAAAATTCTTCAGAAACTGAGTCTTGATTGAAATCCGGAGCTTCCTGATCTGGAAAGGAATGTAGTGCTGAATCAATCTTCTTAGCAACTTGTGATCTTTGAGATCCAACAACTCTAAGCCTTGACACCCAGTCAGCTTGCTTTCTTCTTCTCTCCTCATCAGTAGCCTTAAGCGGTCTCGATCTTTCTTCACTCAGCCTTAGACCTGCAGGATTGGCCATAAAAGGTTTGGCATGGGGATCCTGATCTGTTCGCTGCAGTTCTTGTTGTCTGCCTCTTCCAGCTTGCTGCCTGTTAGATTTTTGCTTTGTTGGTGCAGTAACAACCTGAACTCCTTGCTGTGTTGCAATACTGGTGGTTGTTTGGGAACCAGCAACCCCAGTACCTGCACCACCTTCTCCATCATCAATATTCTTCATTTTCTTTAGCTGGCTCTGACCGTGTCCGAAGTCAGAGCGCTTTCTCTTTTTGGTGTTCAAAGGAAGATTATCTTCATCAACATCCTCTTCATCAATCTCCCTTATAGTGGCCTCTACTACTGCAGCATCTAGCTCAGCTTGTTGCTTACTTTTCCCCTTTTTGGCATCATCAACTTTAGTAGGGTAGGGGGCAGTAACTTCAACAACTTCAGCAGGGAATGCTCTCATCATTATAACTCTCATCTCACCTACAAAGAGTTCAAGGTTCAGAATCCTGTCCTTGACACTGCAAACATCCTGACCTTAGGTAGAGATGTTTTCCTGCATGTTGTCAATAACCATGCTCTGAGCAGCTTGACTGTTTTGCATTTCATTGATAGTGCTCTTAATATCAGCAACTGAGCCTTTCATCTCATCAACAGAGTCCTTCACTTCATTTAAAGTTGCATCTTTTTTCTCAGATGCAGCTTGCTGTGATCGTTCAATCTTTATTCTAACTCTGTATTTTGCATTCAGCTCTTCATTCAGCCTGTTTTGAATTCTGGATGGAAGTTCAGATAGCTCTCTTCGTTGTTCCTCAATCGATGCAGAGTTTGTTCTTTCTCTTATCTGGACGTCTGTCGCCATATTCATCTCAGGCAGTTGCATGGCTCTTATCAGTCCTTGGACAACATCTATGATTCCCTGGAGAGACTGTTCTTGAGAGTCAGTAAGAGTCTCAACTCTAACCATTAGTCCAGTTTTCTCTTGAGTATAGAAGACCATGGCCTGACTCACATCTGCTTGATGCTCTTCAGCATGAGTATCCTGCATTTGCTTCATAATCTCCTCAGGAGTCTTCTTCACCTTGAAAGAATTTGTGATTTGAAGATTGTCACCTTCAGGATCGTCATCATCGTCACTAGATGAGTCATCTCCATCATCAGGATTTGGAGTAGGAGCAACAACAACATCTTTGTCTCTTGCAGGTACTTCATCCTCCTTAATCATCCATTCTACATCCTCCGCCGGAGGTCTTTGAGGGAGAAACTATCTCAACAACTATCTCTGCAGCTTCAACTACTTCCACTGTTGATTCTTTAGTGACCTTAACTACCTTAATGATAGTAGTTTCAGTCACCTCAGCAACTTCCTCAACAATAGCATCAACATCCTATCCTACTTCTGCAATCTTAGAAGCAGCATCATGCAGAAGTTCAAGAGCCTCGTCTGCCTTTTCTTCAGTAACTTGTGCTGCATCATTTTCCTCAGTATTCTGTGCTGCTACAGTAGCCAGCACAGGGAATCCTGCCTCTGCAACTTCCTCCACGACTGCTTCAGCGGCATACTCCTTGTCAATGTCTTGATATACTCCATGGATTATTGGTGATGGTTCCTCTTCAGATGATAGTACATGGTAAGTAGAGAAGTCAGTGTAATCAACTTGTTTTTCAAAATCCATCACATCCAGAGTAGTTATAGGAGAAAGAGTTGCTATACCTGTATAAGTAAGCAAATCAAGAGGTTGTGCAGCAGTAGAGCATCATTCTCCTTTCTACAGTATTCTAGGGGCTGCTTAGATTCTACTCGGCTTGTCTCCATCCCCATCTACATCATTCTTTCATTAGCTTCCTTATAGGTGAGGGTAGCTAATTGAGCTTCAGCCAGCTCCAGCTCAGCAGGGGTCCCAGCAGTCTTGGTGATGGGGTTCATTAATGCGTTGTCCTCCTCAAGCTTCATCAACATCTCACCCTATAACTTATCTATTTTGCTTTTTGCCTTCCAATAAGCATAGAACGTTTCTTGCCTCTCAAAGATTTCACAATCATATCATCAATAATTTGATCCAAAAAATCTTCAAGGAATAGAGACAGTAACCCATCAACAAAGGTGTTGGGGTCTTCCATAAAGTTGACCACCCAACGGAGAATAATCTCTTCAACCTCTAGCCAATCCTCTCATTGCACTAGATCTCTTCTAGAGCACAACCTCATATATCTCCAGGTATCATAGGAGATGGCGAACCTTCTCCATATAGACTCAACAGTCTCAATAAGTACATCCTGAGCTGTCTCTGGATTAATGCTTTCAATGGAGCCATCAACCCTGTTCAACATATCTCTCTCTTTCAGAGCATCCTTGGGCCCCAACGACTTCCTTATTGTCTGCCCTTTAGGCTTCTCCAAGAGCTTCTTACTGGTTTTTCCCTTCATCATCTCTTTCCTCTTCTTCTTTTTTTCCATCAAGGTTGTAAGCTGTCTCAGTTCAGGTTTGACAGGAGCATCCTGTTCAGCAAACTCTACCTCAGGTTGATCAACAACCTGCACATCTTGGGCAGTAACCTGTTCAACTGCCTGCTCAACTTCTTGGCTTCTGTCAGCTTCCTGACCAAGAGTAGGATATTCCAGACGAAGAACATCCTCAGAATCTTCAGGAGCATCATCATGTTCCTCATCATCAGGA
This sequence comes from Scutellaria minor, assembly GCA_954870855.1. Lineage (NCBI taxonomy): Eukaryota > Viridiplantae > Streptophyta > Magnoliopsida > Lamiales > Lamiaceae > Scutellaria > Scutellaria minor. Next base: position 13,290,799 of record OX940729.1, read on the forward strand.
ACCTCCTTATGAAGCTTGATCGCAACATTGGTTTTCTCAACAACTTCAGGGGAATTAGAGACATCAAAGGATAACTCAGAAACCTCCACAACAGCAACTGGAGGGGAAACTACCTGAGTAGTCTTCTTCATTTTTTTCTACTTCTTTTGGGGAGCTTTCACCTTCACTGGCTTCCTTGCTAGCTTATCATTATCATCGCCAGAATCATTGGAATCGGTGTCAGTAAACTGTGGCTTGGCAGCTGGCTTCTTATTGGGAAAATGATAGATAGAGATATGCAAGATAAAACGTAAGAGAGAAAACAATAAAACATCTTATCCTTTATAGTAGTTCAAAGGTGGTGTAAGCCCTCTACATCCACTCTACTGCTTCCTCGAGCAGGAACTTTGTTAAGCAAGATTGAATTACAGGACTCTTCCTCACAACCTATCAACTTTACAAAGTAAACGCCAACTAGAGTCCAGAGATCACACAACACTGCAAACTCTAAAGGCCCGCCAACTAGAATCTAGAGATCACACAGCACTATAAATTCTAAAGGCTAACCCACACAGGGTTCCACACTTCCACACAGGAAAGCTGCCTAGCACCTAGACAACTATACAAACAGCAAGGATCTCTCATATCAACTGTTTGACACCTAAACAACCTACGCACACAGCTTTAAGGTTAAAAGAAAAAGAAAAAGCTCCAACTGGTGCGGAGTAGTCTTGTTCGCTGAAAGCTCATCTGTTGTTGTTGACTGCTCCTAGAAGGTTGAGTGGCTTGGACAAGTGGAAGCTAAACGCTTTGGATGATTTCTGAATTTCCACTCGACTTGTCCAACTCAGCACAGTCAGCCACACCTTCTATTTATAGATCTTGGAATTTCTATCCGTTGAGAAGTATCCGTTGAAGAGAGATACTTCTTGCTTCTTCAAAAATAAGCTTTTTATATCCAAGATCTCCTCTGAGGTCACATTAAATGCATCTGGGCTATATGACCAACAACATGGTTTGCATTTAATGTGACTTGACTCTTCTGAAGCTTTTATCGTGGTGATTGCAGCTCGCAGCTTTCTGCAGCGCGTCAGTCCACGTGGCATCTTCGGATTGGCTCCGTGTCTGCAACTTCAGTCTTCTCTCGAACGACTCTTTCCTTCGTACTGTATTCATCCTTCCTCGGATCACAGGATACTTCTTCAGTTGGTTGCTTGTCAAGGGTGCTGTATCCTAGGTCTGCTTGCAGCTGTTAATGCATTACAGTGCTGCTGTAACATAGACCTTCTTGCAGTGTCTTCATACAGTACTGCTGTAACCTTACTTGCAGTACTCCTGTATCTTTTCTTGCAGCGAAGCTGCATGCCGTTTCTTATTTTTTTACTGCGATGATGTAACTGCTTTCTTGCAGTCTTGTTGTATATGAATACTTGCAGCAGTTTCTTGTAGACTTTAGCTTCCTCAGTAACTTCTGCTACTGTAACCTTGATAGGTTCTTGTGAGCTTGCAGCAGCAGCATCAACCTCCTTATGAGGTACTCTAGCTGATCAACAGTTACCTCAACTTCTCCTCGAACATCCTCTGAGGATACTGTCTCAACTGTTCACCCCTTCAGAGGTCTTCTTATCCTCAGAAAGTGTTGTCAGAACAACATCCTCTTCTGAGGTCTTCAGCAAGGACTCCGTCTCCTCGGCCAGTCCTGTATCCTCGACAACCTTCTGCCGTAAGCACACATTCTTGTAGTTCTTGTCGAGTTCTTGCAGCAACAGCTAGCTTTCTGAATTCTCCTTTCAGAATAGCTTCCTGCTCAGCAACCTGCTCCTGTAACCTAGGCCAGCTTACACCATAGTAGCAACCTAGTTTACTGTCTGCAGCTTCCTGACTCCGGTTCCTTCTCAACCTGCTGCAAGCTTCTTCCAGTATCCTGACTCTTCTTCAGCTCAGGATACTTTTACTAGCTTGCTGCTCCTTCAGCATGCTAGCCCTTAGAAGTGTTCTTACTTCTTCTAAGGTTGGTTTTTCCTGTATCTTGGGAAACCAATACATGATCTTTCCTTGATCATGTGGTGTGGAAACTAGGCATCAATACCTTACGGAAACTGTTCTTTTCTTCTTGAGTTAATGTTTTGTTTTATCAAGATAACCACTGAAATATCCCAACATAATGTATGTCCATAAAGACATATTTATGATGAAGTTACAACAGCCATAAAAACAACTGTTAGAGTCAACTTAGTATAAATTGAAAAGATGTCGTATGATTTCAAATAATAATGATAATAATAATTTTCTCATAGTTAAAAAATATAAACATTTCAGATTTTATTATATTTTAATATGTACTGTTTTATATTTCAGTTATATTTATGAATAATTTTATAGTTTAAGTGAAATAAGCAGTGTAAATAACACAGATTAAAAATTGGAGAATTTTAATGACACGTGTGAAAAAAATTGTTACATTAGATATTAACTTGTTGGCTTATAACATTTAACCGATAATGAGGGTATTTTCACAATCTTGTTTAATGTTAAAAGACACTTTCAAAAATTTATAAAGTTAATTGGTATTTCGCAACAAGTTCAAGTAATGTTAGAAAATTGGTGGGTGGCACCACTTTGACCAATAGTTAAGTGGTCATAAATTAATCATTTTAAGGATTGGATGTCAAAAGATTAATTTACATTTGAAGTAGATAATCAAGGCATGTTGAATCGCTCAAAACCAATTTTTAGTAAATGAGAAATTCATCGTTAAAGATAGCAACTTGAAATGGGAATGTGAAGGTCTTGAGTGTAGGAAGAGAGCATAACATACATAGAAAGATGGACCTTAAAAATGCAAGTATTAAAGAAGCCATGTGTAAAAGCTTAGTAATTAATACACTCTTAGAGTGGTATGCTCTTGCTCAAGGATGAAAATTTCGATTTCGATAGAAATATCAGTACCTTAATTTCACAAAAATATCATGAAAATCTTGGTACCTTAATTTCACAGATATATTGTGGAAATATCGATATAGATATTTATCGATATTTTTCTAATATTTATCGATGTTTCCCTAATAATTCACTGATTTTTCTATAATTTGTACCATGAAGCCACCGATATCGAAAACGATACTGAATTTATCAATATTTTACCGATATTTATCAATATTTCACTTATTTTTCTATCATTTGTAACATGAAGCTACTGAAATGAAATCGATATCGATATTTATTGATATTTTATCTATATTTTGATAAAAAAAATCTCATTTCTTTACCATTATGTTAAAAAAATAAAAATATCAGAGATATATCGTTGCAGCCAGTTTTTATATCGGTCAAGTGAAAAATGAAAATATCGGAAAAATATCAGAGATATTTCGGGATATTTTAATCATTGCTTATGCTACACATGTGCACGCGTGTGCTCAGCTCAGCTCGGCTTGGTCCGACCTGACCTTGGTCAATAACTATTAGACTTTGGCGGATGAGACCTTGGTCAATTGTTTTATCTTTTTGGAGCTAAGTTTGGGTTAAGGTTGCAGTGTAGTAAACTTTTGTGATGTAGCATAGTAAGCTACAAGGATGCAATATAGTAAGCTTCTAGGATGCAACATAGTAAGCTGCAAGGATGCAGCAAGCAAGCGGCTGAGTAACCTAGATAGCAAGCTGCAAGGTTATACCAAGTAACCTAGAGGATGCAACAATGCAACCTAGCACAAGTTGACTGTTGGCTTTTTGAAGGAGTCGTTAGTATGTATTAAACAACCCATTATTTGGTCGTTAAATTCTCATTAATTATTAGGTGCAATCCCTATGTTGGAGATCTATATATAGGGGTCTTTAGGCCTCATTTTGTATATGATTGAAGTGTATGATAATTGCATCAAGAGTTTTTTCATTTTGCAACCAAAACTTAGTTTTCAAAATATCGAAGTTCGTCGAAGCTCTCGAAATTGTAGTGCTACTTTCTCAAGAGACGAAGTCTTTTTATCTTTGGAAGATGATACACACAGTCTAATTAGCATTATCTTGGGTGTATCTCGTCTAAGAAAAGAGGGTATTTCCTCGACTTAACTTGTCGTCATATCATTGTATATATTGGTTTTCTATACTTCATGTTTTGTTTCTTGTTTTTTTTGTTTAGAACAAGTTTTGCCCATTGTTGAGTGTTTATATTCTAACAATCTTAAGACGAGATAGACTTGACCATATTGGACAATGAGAATGACAACAACAACGAAGTTCCTTCAATTGTTATCCCTGCTGCAACTACTATTACAATTGTTGTAATCTTCAATGCAGCAGTACGATCTGCTATTTTGCCTACTGTGGAGAAACCCGATAAGTTCACAGGTGAAATTTCAAATACTGGCAGCAGAAGATGCTATTCTACTTGACCACTGTCGGTATGGCTATGTAGCTGAAGTAAGACCCCTTCGGTCGTAGTTGAAGGTGACACGAACATGGAAACATGTATAATATTTGATGCTTGGGTGTATAATGACTTCATATGCAAGAATTATATCCTTAATGGGATGAGCGACTCACTGTATGGTGTGTACGTGAGCTGTAAGATGGAGAAGAAGTTATGGGATGCTTTAGAGAAGAAGTACAAGATCGAGGATGTTGGAGTCAAGAAATTCATGATGGCTCGGTTCTTTGAGTTCCAAATGGTGGATACCCATCTCGTGATTGATCAAGTGCAAGACTTCCAATTATTGGTGTATGAAGTCCAAGCTGAAGCATGAACTTACTTGAACCTTTCACTATAGCTTGTGTGATAGAGAAGTTCCCATCTAGTTAGAGGGACTTGAAGAATTACTTGAAGTACAAACAAAATGAGATAACCCTCGAGGACTTGATTGTCAAGCTCCGAATCAAGAAGGACCATAGAAAAATAGATCTTAGCTTCATATCCCAATGAATGCTAAGGTCAACCTATTAGAGGACAACAAGAGAAAATGCCCCAACCCCAATCAAAATGAGAAGGGGAAGAAGCCGACTGGCGATTAAATTCAATGGCAATTGCTATAATTGTGGTAAGTCAAACCACATGGCTAAAAAATGTAGGCTGCCTAAGAAGAAAAAAGGCAACCAAGCGAATATGATCGATAAAAAAAAGACCTGTCTGATCAAGACTTATATGTTGTGGTGATTGAAGTCAACATGGTAGATAACCCAAGGGAATGGTTCATGGACACTAGAGACACTTGCCATGTGTGCTCGAATAGGATGTCTTTTCCTCCCATAAGACCGTGAGTAAACGTAAGCTCTACATGGACAATCAAACTTCATTTGAAGTGGTTGGAGTGTGCAACGTGGTTTTAAAGCTTACTTCTGGAAAGAAGCTCACGTTAAATGATGTGGTATATGTTATAAACATCCGAAAGAACATTGTCTTGGGTTCGTTGCTTGTTAACCATGAGTTCAAACTTGTATTTGAGACTGAAAAATTCAGTCTCACTGAGCATGGTATATTTTTAGGTAGATGTTATTTCGCCAATGGCTTGTTTAAGCTTAATGTAATGGTCAAACGCCATGTTATACCTAGAGTGAATAATGAAAATACTACAACTTTTTTTTATGTCATTGAGTGTTGTGATTTATGACATAATAGATTGAGGCATGTTAATCTAAATACTATAAAAAGACTTGTAAACTTGGACTTACTAAAAGTTGATGAAATAAACATACAAAAGAAATGTGAAGTGTGTGTTGTAGCCAAAATAGCTCAGCTACATTTTCATAATGTTGAAAGAAGCACAAAACCTTTAGAATTAATTTACACGGATGTGTGTGATTTGAAGTATGTGCAAACTAGAGGTGGGAAAAAAGTATTTTATTACCTTCATTGATGAGTGCACAAAGTATTTCTATATGTACCTCTTAAAAAGTAAAGACGAAGCTATAAAAGATTTCAAGAATTACTTATATGTTTAAACATAAAGGAGCATATATTCCAGTAATATATAAGAGAAGACCACACTCTAGCAGTGGAGGTGACATAAGGAAAGCCCATTCACACATTGTTCACAAGCAGTATCTTGTAAGGACTGCTTATAGGAAGAGAACCATCAATGTCATAGCAAACTAAGTGTTGTGAAGTAAATGTGGATCCAAAAGAAGCTAACCCCATAGGACCCGTACTTGTATGAATATCTAAATCTGTCTGAATTGCATGTAGGAACAGTTGCCAGTGATGTATGGTATATTGACAGTGGTTGCTCAAGATATATAATTGGCAACAAAGAAGCCTTAAAAGACTTCCAACCATATAAAGACCCTAAGGTGGTGTTTGAAAATGACTCAAAAGAAAACACCAAGAGTACATGAAGCTTAGTTAAAGACAATGCCACATCAATGATGTGTCCTATGTAAAAGGACTAAAGTACAACCTTCTGAGCATTAGTCAGTTTTGTGATAAATGATGCTCTATGAAGTTCAATCTCAACAAGTGTTTGATCAGGAATAATAAGTCCAATGAGGTGAAGCTTACTGGAACCAGAAGATAAAACATCTATCTTGCAAACTGGAGTTCAATAGTGCAATCAACATGCTTTATTGCAAAGAGTACACCTGAATTGAGTTGGCTTTAGTACAAAAGGATGAGTCATTTGAACTTCAAAACCATCAACAAGTTAGCAAGAAAAGGTCTTGTGAGAGGACAACCAGATGTAGCCTTCAAGAATGAAAGTATTTTTGGAGCGTGTTAGAAATGAAAGTAAGTCATAAGCTCATTCAAAGATAAAATACAAAGATCATCTCACAAGATTTTGAATCTACTGTATATGGATCTCTTTGGACCAGTTGAGCCTGTAAGTGTAAGTGATAAAAAGTATTCCCTAATAGTTGTGGATGACTACTCAAGATTCACTTGGACAATCTTTCTGGCTAAGAAATCTGAGACTCAGAATAGTCTACCAGAATTCATGACGAGATACAAAATGAGAAAAGCCTAAGCATTGTGAAGATAAGATTTGACAGAGGAACATAATTCACAAACAAGTTCATTGAGAAGTATTGTTCAGAGAATGAGATATATCATAAGTACTCTGCAGCAAGAACACCCTAGCAGAATGGTATTGTAGAATGAAGAAACAGAACCCTCAAGAAAGCAATAAGAACAATGATTGCAGAAGCTGTTATTCTTAAGAGATTTTGGGCTGAAGTTACCAATACAACATGTTATACCTAAAATAGATGCTTAATCAACAAAAAACATGACAAGACCCCCCTATGAAGTTTGGTATGGATATGTACCTAACATTTCATATCTACATATCTTTGGATACAGATGCTACATTCTGAACAATAGAAAAAAGCACCTGAAGACCTTTGATGTCAAATCAGATGAAGGAGTATTTCTAGGATACTTATCAGCAAGCAAGGCTTTCAGAATCTTCAACAAAAGAACCCTTGTAGTTGAAGAATCATTACATGTAGTGTTTGATGAACCACACTGTGATATAGCTGAACTTGACAAGATGAAAAAAGATCTATCATAGATGAAAATTAAGGATCACCATGTTAAGTATATTAAAGAAGTCTCTATCCCTGATGAATTCACTATAGAAAACTGTACAGAAGATGTTGCACCAGAAAATACAGGAGTGCAGGTTACAACACAACAACCTGATAGAATGTAGCAATAGGATAAAATTCAGCAAACAGAACCAGAACTGCAAACAATAGATCATCAACACATGTCTTTGAACCAAATAGAACATGGCTCAGAAATCACCCCAGAGAACTCATCATTGGAGATCCTAATGTTGGAGTTAGGACTAAAAGATCTAGTCTAAACCACATGAAGCTATGTTTGTCTGCTTCATATCACAAGTTGAACCCAAAACCATTGAAGAAGCTCTAGAAAACAGTAATTGGATTCAAGTTATGCAAGAAGAGCTAACTAGATTTGAAAGAAACCAAGTATGAAAGCTAGTTCCCAGACCTAACCATCAAGAAGTAATTGGAACAAAGTGGGTATTCAAGAACAAGCTAGATGAATCTGGAGTTGTTGTCAGAAACAAAGAAGATTAGTTGCTAAGGGATATTTTCAGAAAGAATGAATTAATTTTTATGAGACCTTTGCACCTGTATCAAGGCTTAAGCAATCAGAATTTTCCTAGCTTATGTTGCACGAATGTCAATGTATATCAAATGGATGTTAAAACTACATTTCTAAATAGCCTCTTGTCTGAAAAAGTTTATGTGTAACAAATCCTGGATTTGAAGATCAACTTGAAGAAAAAGTAATCAGATTACAGAAAACTCTATATAGCTTGAAGTAAACACTAAGAGCATGGTATGATACATTATCCTTATATCTATTGGAGAATAGATTTCAGAAAGGAATAGTAAACAAGATCCTATTCAGAATACAAGATGGATACAATATTCTCCTAGTGCAAATTTATGTGGATGGCATAATATTAGGATCCATAAATAAAGATCTTTGTGAAAAATTATCAACCTCATGTAGAAAAAGTTTGAGATGAGCATGATGAGAGAACTAAGTTTCTTTCTAGGACTGCAAGTTAAGCAACTTAACAATGGTATCTTCATTAATCAAGTCAAATACACCAAGGAGCTTATCAAGAAGTTTGAAATGGAGAATGTATCAACTATAAGCATTCTTACGACAACATCAATCAGTCTTGACAAAGATGAGAATGGAAAGAATGTGGGAATTACAAAACACAAGAGATTGATTGGATCCCTATTATATCTTACTACAAGTAGGTTTGATATCATGTTTGCAGTAGGATTATGTGTAAGATTTCAAATAGCCTCCAACGAGTCCTATCTAGCAGTTGTGAAAAAGGATCATGAAATATCTAAAAGGAACTTAAGATGTTAGGTTATAGTATCTTAAAGAAGAAGGATTCAGCTTGAAAGGGTATTTAGATTCAGATTTTGCTAGATGCAAAATTGATTGAAAAAGTACAAGTTGAACTTGTCAATTTCTTGGAGAAAGATTAGTGTTATGGTTCTGCAAGAAGTAAATATCTATAGTAATATCTACTACAGAAGCTAAATATGTTGTTGCTGGAAGCTGTTGTGCACAGATTCTATGAATACAACAACAACTAAAGGATAATGAAATAATTGAGAGATAAAACCCTATTTTGTATGACAACATAAGTGTCATTGATGTCACACACAATCACGTATTCTACTCCAGAATAAAACATATTGATGTGAGACATCATTTTATAAGAGATCATATTAAAAAAAAAGACATTGTTTGGAGAAAGTTCATACAGATTTGTAGTTGACAAATATATCCACAAAATCCTTATGTGAATCAAGATTTTCTATGCTTAGAAATGAACTTGGAATTATCAAGTTATGAAGAAGATAAGAAGATTCAGTTATTGAAGGGAAATGTTGCATCTATGCCAGGATACAACACGACGGCCAACAGAAGCAAGAAAAATACAAGAAGGATTGGATACTGTAAGCAAGGTTACAACATCAAGTTACATCAACTTGACTCAGCATTTATGACAAAGAGTATTTATTGCTTTGCAACCTCATATCAAAATAGCAACCTTAATTACTAATCATTTGAGAGGCAAAATGATTTATCGTAATTAATGCAAAATTCACTTTTTCAGAAGTGTAATAGTCGCGTTTCTCTTTAAACCCCTAAAGTTTCAGATTTTGCAGAAAGACACCTCCTCTCTTTTACCATAACTGTTAAATTTTATGCCCTTTGGATGAACATTTAATCTTAGCAGTTGATTGTGGAATAGCTTATTTTTGAATATAAACTATTCATCATGTCTCCCAATCAACCATCTCTTCATTTTCAAATCTCCCCAAAATCAGAAACCTCTCTCGAACCCTAAATCTCTCCACAACAAATCATTCTCGATCTCGAATCTTTATAATGACAACAAGATAAACCATCTTTCTGGAAGACCGCCTCATGAATCCATCATATATCTTCTTTGATTCAAGCATGTTCGATCAGGAAGAGAATAAGAATATATGGTCATGTATAGAAGGTACGAATCTCTCATGTCTTCTAACGATCCGATATGCAGGACTCTTTGAAACTTCTATGCAAAAGTTCTATACTTTTGCAAGACTATCTTATGATACCAAAAACATCATCTTCAAGTGGAGAAAGATGGTAAAGATCATATTCTGACATCTCATATCATCTCTGAGACCTTCAGCATTTCAGGAAAAGGACTTAAGCCCTCTGTGCTGGAAAAGTATAATGATGAGTATACTGAGGAAATGTGGTAGTTGTTCCATTTGGAAGAGATAATTGGCCCTGTGCAGAAAAGGGCTGTAAAGAAGCTTTTCAAACCAAAGTACGAGTTCATACACGATAATTGTGCATATTATGTTGAAGACAGATGAGGTTGTTATGACAAATGCACCAAGCTGTATTTTTTATTAATGACAACTATCATGTGGAAAGAAATAGTGAACTGGAGTAGGTTCATTTTGTGAAGAATTTGGGAAGAAGCTGTAAAAGATACGAAGTGAATAAGCTTTGGAATCACCATCTTCTCCATTCTATCTAAGATGGGGATTCCATTGGAAAATATGATTCTCATTTCTATTGGGAAGTTCCTTGGAGAGAAAAGAAAGAAAATATTGTAAGGAAGTAGGGAGAGAAGAAAATAGCATATGATGTAGCAATAAAACCGAAGAAAAAAGTTACTATACCTCTGACCAAGATACAGAAATTCATTATCTCTACTGCAAGCAGCAAATTAGAAGATTCAGATGATGCACTGATTGCTACAGTACTAAAGAAGAGAACTAGAGCTGCAACCAAGCATCAGAACCCTTCACCCATCAGAGCTGCTGAAAGCTCAAGTTTACAAAAAGAAGAAGTCCCACATGTTCAAAAGCCAAAGAAAGTAGTAGTTGCAGAAGCTAACCCCTTCTAGCAAGAACCCCTGGTGGAGGAACTGAAAGAAGCTGAATCAGTTGCATTGCAACCAAAAGCCAGAATATAAGCTATTCCAACCTAAGGTACTGTAATCGAAAAAACACAAGACCATGATGGTGCTTGTGAGAAAAAGTACCTTGCTGAAGAACCAATAGATGCAAGCTCTCAAGTGCATCCATTCAAAGAGAAAAAAAAATACTACAACCTCTAGCCATCAAGGAGCCTAGAGAGGAGAAAACTGATGATATTAATCCTCGAACGCACAATAGAAGATATTTTCGAGGAAATGGAACAAGATTATCAACTCTAAATGAAAATGAGATTATCCCAAGCAGAAGAATTGCTGAAATGGAAAGAGTTTGTTGACATCAAGTAGAAAGTCCAACTATGGGCTAAATCTTAAAATATCAGGTTGATGTTAGCCCTAGATTTCCCAGACTCCATTAGAACTTTTAGAATTGCTGAAATCAAAGAGTATCAAACTCTCTGGAGATAAAGTCTTGAAAAGAAAGAAGCTTTTGAGCAGTATGCTGATATGGCCAATGGAGAATCAACAAGATCTCATAAACATGTGTTTCCTTGGAATGCAGAAGAGTTGGGCATGACAGAACAGTAACTTGGACACATGGACACCGAGGAAGCCAATGAAGTCATGCTATAGATGGGACTGCAAGCTAGCAAAGTGGAGAGCTTGCAGACTCAAAGGAACTTGCTACTTGGAGAAAGTAGTTCTAGTGTCAAGCATTCAGAATCCACAACATTCGATGTAATGCTAGTTGATCTTTCACCAATTTGCAACCTAGAGTCAATGGAGAAGGATGATCAGTTGTTAGATTATGGTAATTCCCCTATCATTCACAAATATTTATCAAATGTGGAAGCATCAAATAAGATTAAAGGAGTCTTTTCCAACCTACGGAAAGAGATCGCTGATGATGCAACCATGGAGGAAAATGTTGAGACAGGACTCCTTGTACTTGCTCAGTTAGCAGTACAACATGCTGTGATCACTCAGGATATAGTAGAATTTGATATATCGATATGTGTAGAGATCGAACAAGATATTATTTCTACATGTATAGTTGCTAGGAACCTTGAGATTTTAGAGTCTGCAGTCCTGATTGCAAGAAATGAAGAAACTGAAGGTACAAGGATTGTTGTTGAGACAACATCCTTTCTGAATACCTCAGGCAACGTCGCTATTAAAACAAAACTTACGGAGGATTTAGAAGGGAAAAGAAAGGTGGATGGAGGTGTTGAGTAGACAGAACCATCACTGAAAGAAAATCTTCATGCTTCTGAATCTGACTCTACTGTACAGGTTTCAGCACCTACTCAGGATACAACAAAACTCTCCAGTTCTGCTATACCTAAATCTATAGAAGATTTTCTGGCTGCACTTAACAATGATGAATATAAGTCATCAGATGGACCTGATGATGATACAAATGTAGAAAAAGTTGTTATTCCTGAGAGAAAAGATATTGAAGAGTTTTCTGCTCTTTCCCATGAACAACCATTGTAGAGCATTGCAGCAGCACTACAGGTCTTGGGAAGAGCCTTTCAAGATCATATATTCAACTCCGCCACCAATGACAAGTCTCATATTGACGAGTTGTCCTAGCTATATGAAGTCATTGCTGATATTCCGAAGAAACTTCAAGAATACATGCAAGGATAATGGAATAAACATCATATATATCGCTTCAAGTCTGCAAAGAAAGTTAAAGCAACTGCAACAACTTAAGCAACTGCACAGCAAATCACCAGTGATACTCTGACAACACATTCTCTTGTGCTTAACAATCTGCAAGAGCATGTTGTCAATCAAGATCGCCGAGCTCAAAATGCTGATGAAATATTAGCAAATCCTGAGTTGATTGTTGGTGAGAAGAGAAATGCGCTATTTACAGAATTCCCTCAGTTTGCTGCTGGAGACAAAATTGTAGCCCTTCCTTCTACACAAACCCTTGTTGATGATGTAGAAAAATGTGAAGGATACAACAAAAGAAAATGAAAACTACAACTTACAACTACAGTTGATAAAACTATAATTTATAAAGTGATGCAGTGGCTGGATGATGTTGAGAATGAGGAGCTGGTCAGCAAAAAGCACAGAAGATCAAGATCAGATACTGGCTAGAGCCCTCTAGCCAAAAAAAGAAAAAATGATAATGATCAAAGTGGTGATGGCACTGCTGTATCCAAGGCACCAGACATCGTTGTATCCAGAATGGAAATGAGTTGTTCAGCAAGAAATGATACATCATCCACTCAACAAAAAAGTAGCAGACAACAACAGTATCATCATCAGAAATGTAAATTCTTGAGCCAAGTTGTTGTCAAAAGGCTAGATGAAAATCAGTTAAGAAAACTAAAAGAAGCAAATGTGAAAAGTTAAAGAGATCAGGATGTTTGGATCTCGAGATTGGGTGTTGTTGCGCCACCAAGAATAGAGCTCATGAAGAAGGTGGATGATGCTCTAAACCAGTTCCCACCACAGGATCTTTCATGCTTGATCCAGACATGCTTTCTGTAGAAACTTCAATGCTGATGGATCAAAGACCCTTGAAAGAGAGCATAATCTGGGATTTGAAGCTATTTGACAATGTGAGGCTGTCTAAAAATAGAAATCCTACATTCGAAGATATCATCCTTTTCAAGAGGTTGAAATATCTGAGATACTTCAGATATTTATGTGAAAAAAATTATTTTGCAAGCTACAAAACTTTCAGAGATGCTTTAATGAAGTATGAGGAGTTGGCTAGAGCAGGAGAACTTGAAGAACATAAGTATTTGATTAAGGACGTCAATAATGGAAAGAAGATACCCTTTTGGAAAGATTTTTGGCTAAGATGGATTCAGATATTAAAGATAAAGATTCAACTGGAGTAATCATATCAAGAATCCATCATCAACTGGTGGAAGGGGACCAAATTTGGAAGAAGAAAAATACATGACGATGATTTAGTTAAAAGAAAGTTGTTCAGACCGCAGCAACCTTGAAGAAATGAATATTAGATCAACAATTTACTATATCTCTTTTTGTAATCTTTCTGTAAGCTGTATTTATTTTCTGCACTTTTGTAACTTGTATTCATAACCTTCTAATAAAATCAAGTTACTACTGGATGAAACAAGTTCACAACTTGTGATCTTTGTGTGATTTACTTTCTGCAGTAGGAAAGCATGCTAGAGATACTTGCTTGTATAATAGATTATAAAGAATATCCCTTGAAAACTTATTGTACTCTGTAATCATCTACATAAAAAGTATAAAAAGTAAATGTTATTATATTACTCTGAAATTTATAATGAATTGCATAATGTAAATGTTTTGTCATCATAAAAAAAACGGAAATTGTTAGGAAATTTATGTTTAGATTTTGATGAGATAAAACAACATTGTAATAGAAATTTAGAGTACCCCATTTTTCACACTATTTAAGTGAAACTTAGATTAGTTTTTAGTCGAGAAGACAAGTTGAAGAATGGAGAATTTTGCAATTCAGTAGTCAATTGATCAAAGAAGAAGATATTGCAAAGCAGCAAGGAAGGCCACTACTGAATACAACAGAAGAAAATAGTAACTGAATACTGTAAGCAGATCAATGCAGCAGCACTGCAAGCAGAATGAATATAGCAAGCTAACGTAAAGTTACATTACTACAAAGATTGCAAGTACTGCACTCAAAGTCAAAGAAAGATAAAACTAAATTAATAAAATTATGTAGATGGAATTGGAATAATTTAGTATACATAGAAATTAGAACAATCTAGAAATATCTGATCATCCTACATCTATATATAAACGCTGGTTTATCAAGAATACACAAGAAAAGCACTTCGAATTGTTGATTAATCGTCAGCTCAAGTAGGTACACCAACTAAAGAAAGGAGTTCTCACCTTCAAATTCTAGGAAACCCCAAAACAAAAAGATCATACTCCAAGTTGAATTAATCAAATTCAACTTTTCTTGCTCTATCTTAGAGTATCCATTCACCCGAAACTCGATAAATTTTGATTGAATTATGATACAAAGAAGAAAAAGATCAAATAATAATTCTATTATGAAAATAGAATAACCATCCCTTTTTGGCTAGTGGCCCAAAGAAACAAAATAATCGGTTACATTTTTCATATAATATCCTCTTATAGAAGACTAAAAAATTGATGAAATTTCCATCCAAGATTTAATAGTTGGTCCAAATTAACAAACATACACATCAATGTAGTATGAGGAAGATCAGTGTTATCCAATGAAATGTCCCTTCAAAACTAGCCAGTAAAGACAAATTGTTCATTACAGTATCGAGAGCCAGTTGCCAGTCAACATGTGGACTGATAGACTGCAACAAACCTGCAACCAAGGATAAAAATATTGGTATCGGTAAAAATATCGGTACCTTGATTTTACAGAAATATCGATGGATATATCGATTTTGGTCGAAATATCGAACATTTTTTTTAAATATGGAAACTTTGTAAAAAAATTGAAAAATATATCTAGTAGTTTACAGAATATTATAACATTAATACATATATTGAACTTAAAGTCCAAATAAAATGATATGTTTACAACAAATATAGAGATAAACTATTATATAAACGTTGTCTGTTATGATAACATGATAAATTTTGTACAAAATTAATACATGGACTAGTAATAGCTTGAACTCCTATGAGGTTCAAATGAATAAGATGACATGTCATCTTGATTCAAACAATATTGATGTCAACTTAAAATATTAGATCAATTTTCAACCTAATCACGAAGATAACATTCATAAGTTTCTCTATTTCTTCCAAATGTAATTCCATAAATCTGATAATGTGGATTGACCCAATATGGTAGACTAGGTTGATGCATGTTTGAACCTCCATGTGGTATTTCAGGTAGTGTGTACTGAAATGTATTTTGACTAGTCCAATCAAATTGTGAAGTGTTGTGTCTGCTGTGAGAATATAACAGTTGATAAACATCGTAAGGATAAGTGCTTATATTCATTGAGTCAAGACTCATAGAAAGTGATTCAATATCAGTGTTTGAGCTCTCATCTTAGTTCCAGTTCCAAACATATCTTCTTCCGTAATTCTTTCTAATAACATCAATCCCTGCACCTCCTGCTCCACTTCCATGGTCAGAATCTTGTGTTGCATGTGTAAAATCACGCTCACAAGTAAATGAACTTAAATGCACTTGATCTTCAGGATCATAATTTTCTTCATTTCCACCACCACCTCCACCGATGCTTCAACCAACATTGTTTCCACTATCTGTTGAAGTATCCACATATGATCCTGAACCACCAATATTGGCACCAACATGTTCTTCCATTATCTGATCCATATATATGCCATATTCACGAGCTGTTGATGCTACTTTTGGATCGGGATTTCTTTCAGCGTCGTCCATGTGGGCAGGCCAAATCCATTGAAACAATAGATCTTCTTCCTCATTACCAAATTCAGCAGCTACATCAACTACATCAAGATAGTCTAGCTCAGCAACCTTGTCATTTTCAGCTTCCATATCTCGTAACCTTAACTGCATGTTGTAGTAGCGAAAGACAAGTTTCTCAAGTCTTGGATATACAAGTCAATTTCGCTGCATAGTATGTATCAGTGTAAATGTACTCCAATTTCTTTCACAGGCAGAAGACGACGTTGTTTGTGACAGTATTCATATGACCAAATTTCTAAGTGTAGGCGATGAATGGCCATACATAACCCACCACTCAGCTGCCAAGCATTAATAAATGTCAAACACATATAACTTTTTGATATTTGAAAAATAAATAATTAGAAATAATTAATACAATCGGTAAGAAGAGTTACATGGTGTCATTGTATTTCGTGATGCAACAATAGCACGATCATTGAATCCTTTTCTCGCATCACGAAAATAGATTATCTGCAAATTCACACAACAATGCAAGTATTTCTCATAAATTTGAATTACAATAGTAGTTATATAAATTATATTATAATTATAGTTTATAAACCTCATTTCCAATTTGGTCTATGTCTTCTGAATTGGGGTCAAGTTTGTTGAACATTTGGTGCACCGCTTGAATCAGGTACATATCTTTACCAACTCCTGAGTTATATTGAAATCTTGGATTCAAGTAAAAAGCTACAATATTATAAAATACTGTTAGTATATCATATAATGTATACAAGTGCATAATAAATACAAAGCATATGATATTACCTGCAACATGTAGTGGATGTGAAAGTGTGTTATCCCATCTATCAATTATTATATTAAGTACCCACTGTGGCGATCTTAATTTTTGAACTTTTTCTTTCATGATATGAAACAAATCATATAAGATCGGCATGGTAGGAACAACCTTGGTATCTATGACTCGAAGTATTTGATATAATGGCTCATAAATTTCCACCACATGTTTTACTTGATCCCAAAAACTATTGTCAATAATGTGACTTTCCACTGATTTACCCACCTCAGAACGGCTCAAACGATTCACAACCCATTCATCACTCGTAAATAATTGTTTCAGGATAGTTTTTTTCTTCAACAAACTATGTAGTGTGATATAGTTTGTTGCAAAACGAGTTGTTCTTGGGCGTACAATGTCTCCTTGACAAACCTCTCTAATTTTAGCCAGCAACCACCCATGATTATAAATGTAGTTCGTCAGTTGTCTAGCCTTAGCAATTACTATATTGACTTGATTCTTTTTTCCAATATCTTCAAAGATCAAGTCAATGCAGTGTACAACACATGGTGTCCAATACAAGTTGTATTTCTTCATAAGTTTCTTTTCTACCTACACAAAAGTGGATCAATTATCTGTTGTTGGTCCCAAGTGGTCAGAGGTTCAGAGGGGAGGTGAATGAACCTCTATCAATTTTTCAAACTTTTTAAAATACTTACTGATGAACAGGTTTCTGTCTCACTTAAAAGGAACAGTATCCTGTCTCGAATCAGTAACCTGGCCCTAGGCTAGATCAGGTTACTGACCCGGTATCAGAATGCAATGCAGTGGAATAAACTTGATAGAGTTTCTGATGAAAACCAGTTTTCTTTTCCAAATATGATTTTAGAACATACGTTTATCAGGATGCTTATGATAGATGCAACAAGATAGATATGCAAACAATGCAATGCAGTAAATAAGATAAGCAGTAAACACTTATGGCTTATAGTGGTTTGAAGGTGGTGTAACCCTTCTACGTCCACTATACTCCTTCTTAGACGAGGAACTTCGTTATGATAAGTTTGTTTTACAAGACTCGTCTTTACACACCTCTTCCAAAATAAGTTGAACCTACTAGAATCCTAGATTCCTAGGTCAAATCCCACACAGGGTTTACAAACTCCCACACAGGGAAACTCTCCCATACAGGGAACACACTCCCACACAGGGAAAGATAGCTTACACAAGACTAACAAAATTAGCAAGGATAAAATCCTATAAACTAAGTACACCTAACTAAAACAACCTAGCACACACAACACAATGGTTAAAAATATATGGTGATTTCTTCAACTGGTGTGGTTCGAAGACAGCCTTGAACTTGAAAGCTCGAATGTTTGAATGATTGACTGCTTCTAAAGGTTGAGTGACTGAACTCGAAGGCTTGAGAGAAAATAGGATAGCAAGATAATTTAGAGAGCTCAATTGTTCAGTAGTCTTCTCAGTCCTCTTTACCTTCTATTTATAGAGAATGGAAAATGCCCGTTGAAGATAGGCATGATCCAAGTTGCAATTCAAAAAGATCTTCAAATCTTCTCAATTAATGCAGCATGAAAGATCAGAGCTTCATAGCATGTCATACTCTGATTCGTATTAATGATGTCATACTTTAGATACAGTACTTTGTAGAGCTGTTTTCCACGTGGCAACATTTCATTGGCTCTTCACAAACTTCCAGCGTTTTCTTCGTACTGCATTGAATAAACTAGAAAGACTTACTGTATGTTGTTCTGATTGCACTAATCACTTTCTGTTGTGCATCAGGATTCTATTCCAAAACAGCTTCCTGTTCTTGAAACCTACAGTCAGTTTCCTGACTTGCGTATCCTTTCTGACTTGTTTCCTAATTCTAAACAACTTCTTGTTCCAGAATCCCGTTGTCTGCTTCCTGATTCTGACTTCAACTAAATCTTACTGATTTCTCATGTTGAGAATCAGTCTTCATGGAAACTTTAAGTCCAGAATCTTACTAATATAAATTCTACCTATCTTTCTGGTATAATCAACTTCTTAAAGTTCAACTTGACAGATTAGATAAGCAAACAAAAAATCCACTTTTAAATTGTGGAATATGGGTATTCTAAAAGATAATCTAATATTACATTGTGTCATCAAAATCTAGTCAGAAATATCCCAATAATTTCCCCATTTTTGATGATGACAAAACCCATATTAAGCAGTAAAAACAGATGTACTTTTATACATGTAAGATGTACAAGTATAGCACTATGTAATCTTTACAACATGTAGAATATATCAGCTTACGACTTCAAAAAAGAAAATAAAGGAATAAAAATTCTTTATAAGAAATGCTTACAACAGAATGGTCTAATATAGTCAGTAAGCTATCCTTCATCAGATTCTGTCACCAAACAGCTTCTTCTTTACTAGATCATGACCTGAAGATGCTTGCTGATTCTGTTTGATGACCTCTTCATACTTGGTTCCTTTCCACCAGTTTAAGATAGAATCCTAATATGATTTCTCCAACTGTTCAGCAATCTCAGGAGTCTGTATCCATCTCAGCCAATAATCCTTACAGTAAGGAACCTCTTCTTCTTTCTTAACTTCTTCAATCAAAAGCTTCTGGCGATCCAATTCTCCTTCTCTTGCCAGTTCTTTATACTTCTTCAATGCTTGCTCACAAGACGGAAAATTTTGAAAGAAATTACATTTGAGAAGGTTTCGAAAATACCTCTAGTATTTTGAGCGTTTGAACTTTGTGATCTCTTCAAATGTTGGATTTCTATTCTTGGACAGGTATACTTGTTCGAAGATATTTAAATCCCAGTAATGATTGATATTCTTAGGTTTTCGATCCAACAATACTAACACCTCAACTGGAGCATCTTCCTTATTGAAGTCAGGGGTTTCTTGATCTGGAAATGAGTGAAGAGCTGCATCAATCTTCTCTTCAACTTTTGTTTTTCTTCCAATAATACCTAATCTTGGAATCCATTCTATCTGCTTCCTCCTTCTTTCCTTATCTGCAGCCTTAACCTGCCTCCATCTTTCCTCAGAGAGCTTTCTCCTTGGGTCAACAAGTATAGCCATATAAGGTTGTACAATGGAAACATGACCTTTTTGTTTTCTTCTTCTTCCTCAACCTGGTTGCTGTCTGTAAGTCCTTGGCCTTGTTGAGACAGCAGTAACTTGTCCTCCTTGCTGTAATGCAGTGCTGCTTACTGCTCGAGAAGCAGTACCTCCAGCATCTGTATTATCATCATCATCCTTTTTCCTTCTTTTAGGATCACCACCTTGACCATGTTCAGAGATATCTGATCTCTTGTGCTTAATCTTAGTCAAGGGGAGTTCATCATCATCATCTTCATCAATCTCCTTGGAGAAGGTTTTAACCATCTCATCATCTGGTTCACTTAACTACTTACTTTCCCCCTTTTTGGCATCATCATCCTTAGCAGCATTGGGGTTAGTAATTGCAGCAGTCTCTCTTGGGTGAACTCTTTCCATGATGGCCCTCATTTCTCCTACGAACATCTCGAGATTGAGAATCCTGTCATTGGTGCTTCAAGCTATGGCATTTATTTCCTCTTGAGTCAAACTCTGTGTTGTCTGAGTACTTCTTATCTCATCTATGATCTTATCTCGAGCATCAGATGCAGCTTGCTGTTCTCACTCAAACCTCATTCTTGCAGCATGTTGAGCATTGAACTCAGAATTCATCCTCACTTATATCTTTCTAGGAAGATCATCCAGTTGTTTCTTTAGTTCTTCCAAGGTTTTTGAATGTGTTCATTCTCTCATAATGGTATTTGTGGCCAGATTCATCTGATGTGTATCCATGGCCCTCATTAATCCATGAACAACATTCATCACACCTTGAAGAGTTAGCTCTTGTGAATCAGTAAGGGTCTCAACCCTGTCCCTTGGTCTTGTTTTCTTTTGAGTATATAGGACTAGGTCCTGATCGGATTTCTTTTTAGCTTCTTCATCAGCTTGTTGTTTCTCCCTTGCCTCCAAATCAGCCTGATATTTCTTTTTCTCTTCTATTGTCATTTTAACCTTCGCAAATATATTGTAGGGGGAGTTTACTGGTTCATCATCATTGGAGCTAGATGAATCATTACCATCATCCGGAGCTGGAGCAGCAATAACAGCTATCATTTCTTTACCTCTTGTAGGCACATCATTCTTCACTTTTTTCTCCTCTAAATCCTCCACCGGAGTTGTCTCAACAGCATCCGTACCTGAGGTCTTCTCAGGATTAGCAGCCTCAGCAGCTTCTTGAGGTTCAGCCACCTCTGTCACTATATCACCAGAAACCTGATTACCCTCATTAACCTATTCAGACACAGCGGTTACTTCATTGGGTACATCAGTATCCAAAACTGTTGCTTCCACAGTAATCTCAGCTTCTTGTAGAGTAGAAGTTTCGACCACCTCAGCAACCTCCTCAACTACTTCATCAGCAACTTGACCGGTTTCATATGATTGATTAATGTCAGTAATTGCTTCAGTAGTTGGAATTTTAGCAACTTCCTCCTCAGTTGCAGCAGAATCTTGACTCACTTCTGCTAGCTTTGAAGCAACTTCATGTAGAATTTCTAGAGTCTGATCAGGTTTCTCCATAGCAACCAGTTCTGCTTCCATCTCTTGAGCTTTCTGTACTGCAATACTGGCCAGTACATGGAGTCCTACCTCTGCATCCTCCTCCACAGATGCTTCATCGACAAACTCTTTCTCGATCTTTTCCAGAACACTATGGATTATAGGAGATGCTTCCCCCTCAGTAGGTCGATCATGAAGTATGGGGAAAATAGAATAATCAAACAACTAGATAATAGTATCCACAGTATCTAGACGAGTCGTAGGGGAGAGAGCTGCAGTACCTGTAAATATTGGAGAATCATGCATCTCCGCAGCTGTTGAACTTTCTTCCCCTTGCTGCAGTATTCTGGGGGGCCTTATTGATTCAGCTCTGCTAGCCTTCATTCCCAATCGCAACATCTTTGCATTAGCTTCCTCAGGAATGAGGTTAGCTAACTGAGCTTCAGCCATCTCCAGCTCAGTAGGGTTCCCAACAGTCTTGGCAGTGGGGTTCATCAATGTGTAGTCTTCCCCAAGCTTCATTAACTGCTCACCCTTATTCTCCTCGACCTCAGCCTTGGCCATCCAATAGGCATTTAAGGTATCCTACCTACTTTGAATGAGAGATATCATTTCCTCAGCTTGAAGATTAATATAGTCTTTGTTGAAGAAAGGTAGAAGTCCATGGGAAAAGTCATCTTCAGACAGAAAGTTTTCTATCCATATCTAAGATGATATTTTCCACTACAAGACAATCAGACCATTTCATCAACTCCACTCTAGGGCCCTGTCTCATCCATCTCCAATCATCATAAACAGCTGTAAATCGCTTCCAAATGGAGTTGGCAGACTCTTCCAATGCCCTTTGTGTTAGGATGTATACTATAAGCCTAGTTTTTTGTATGAACATCGTTTATGGAATGAGAATCACATTGGTCATATGTTTGCATTTTATATTTGTTATATATGTTTATGCAATGTCCAATTAATTTATATTATAGATAACTTGGTGTGTGGTGCCACACAGAAGATCATGTTATCAGTTTCTTATAAATTATAAATAGTAGCTCACAACCAAGATGGATTTGGACAAATCATCGGAATGGTTGTAGTGTAGTTTGGTATTAGTCTGTCTTGACTATAAAACTACACTAGTACACTCTGTGTGTATTGAGCAGGACCATTTGAGGTTGTTCGTTTTATACTGACTATATAATAGAACAAGACCTCTGTTATTATGGATGTACATCTTCTTAATCCCTATATAATAACGGGCACGTATGCTCAGTGTTTATTTCTTTAATTTGCCAATGGGTGAGATTTATTCATAAATCAATAAACTCGGTGAGTTGGGAGATAGCATTGTTTATATGGTGTTCTGTTGATTATAGAAGGAATCCGTGTCCTAATTATTTAGGATGATAATGTCCCCTTGAGGAGCTCATAAGGATTATCATGTAAACCCTGCAGGTGGATTTAATCCGACATGATAATAAGGATGAGTGGTACTACTCTTGGAATTAGATGTAAATTATTTAAGTTGTCAGTAACTTATTTAATTTACGGACATTCGATATCTTAAACACGGGGAAATAAATGTACACATAATAAGAAGGAGCCCATATTAAATATGGGATTGGGATGGTAGTTCAATAATAATTCTCTAGTGGACTGAATTATTATTG
Source organism: Scutellaria minor (assembly GCA_954870855.1). Classification (NCBI taxonomy): domain Eukaryota; kingdom Viridiplantae; phylum Streptophyta; class Magnoliopsida; order Lamiales; family Lamiaceae; genus Scutellaria; species Scutellaria minor. Next base: position 13,314,151 of record OX940729.1, read on the forward strand.
ATGGGCTTCAGTTATGTGTTCGGGCCGAACACAGGATACTAAAGCCCATCAGGAGGCCCAACCCAATTCCTCCTCTAGGTCCCTGGTGTAGCCTATATATAGCTCTTTTCATCAGCGCCTCTCATAACACAGAACACAGATCACAGAAAACACGTGATAAGTGAGAGAGAGCGGAACTGATTTTTCTCGAAGGATCGTTGGCCACGCAACGTTCGAGAAGGGCTCAGAGGAATACATCAGAAGATCAAGAGGTCTACAAGGGTATGATTTCTTTCCGCTGCGATTTATCTTTGGAACCCGATTCCGATAGCATAGGGCCGGCGATCCGTCGGTTCCAACACTTTGTGCCTCTTCTGCAGTGATGGACTCTATGGATTGAGCTATCCTGTTAAAGGTGTTGATCTCTCTCAGCTCCTCTTTTGGTCTTAACCACTTTCTTCTCTTGATGGTGGTTTCAGCTTTCTTCCAGATATTCTGATCCATACTCTGTCAGATCAGAAAGTATCATACCTTTATTAGAAATGCCAAAGGCCTTGGCAATGTCTGCCACATTCAGCGTGTTAACTTCATCATCATCCTCATCAATCTTAAAGGAAATGAATTCCTCATCTTCAGAAAGTTGTGCCCAAGCATAGAATTTCTCTACTGTTATGCTAGTGAATCCTTCGTAGATAGTTGTGAACAACCCATCCAGCTTGCTGTTGCACACATGATCCCAGACCTCAGAAATGAGATCCTTATCATCGTATGGTGACTTGTCTTCTAGTAACACTATTGTGTCAACAAGTCTTCCTTCTAGCGCTTTGTTGGTAATCCTTCCTCATTTTATTGAATGTCTGTGAAAAGCTTGAAAGACGAAGAAAAAGAGAGAATTTTTCTTGCAGAGAGTTAGTAGCAATTTTGGAGTTGTCAAAGAAGACGTGATGTTGAAGACGAGGGAATATGATCAAATTTTATTTGAAATCACGTTCTAAAAATATCAACAATCCGGATTAGAACTTAGAGGACGTGCATGATCCAGTGGTTGAGATTAAATGGTGGAAGGGCAATTATGTAAATTGCTGAAGACGTGTCAGACATTTGAACCGCACCTTTTTCGCCTCCACTGAAAAAATAGTTTTTCGCATTAAATGCGAGAGCTAAACTCTCTTTCATAATCATTACAAAACAGGTTACTATTCCTAGTATGAGGTCGCACGGCTCATTGAATGTTGATCTTAGTTAATGTTATTTGCAACCTTCAGTAAGCACTTATTGGTCCCGTTACAGGAACCTGTTGCTATATGCTGGATCCTAAAACTAAATACTGTTAGAGAATCCTGATTTGATTAAAGATAGTATCCTGTTCCAGTATACTGAATATATGAGAGCATAGATAATACAACTTAAGTTCCCCCTTACTTAAGGAATCCTTATAATCTTACACATTAGAGCTTGATGATCCCAATCTCAGTTCTCAACATAGAGAATCTTGATTCACACAAAGGCTTTGTGAATATGTCAGCAAGCTGTATGTGAGTATGTACTTTGTTCAGAACAATATCCTTCTTCTCCACATGATCCCTTATGAAGTGATGTCTGATGGCAATGTATTTAGTTCTTGAGTGGAAGACAGGATTGTGGGTTATGGCAATAGCACTTGTGTTGTCACATAGAATAGGAGTCTCTCTCTCTAATATCCCATAGTCCTTTAGTTGTTGCTGTATCCATAAGATCTGAGCACAGTAGCTTCCTGCAGCTACATATTCAGCTTCCGCGGTTGACGTTGCAATGGATGTTTGTTTCCTGCAAAACCAAGAAACTAACCTGTGTTCCAAGAATTGACAGGTACCACTAGTACTCTTCCTGTCAATCTTGCATCCTGCAAAGTCAGAATCTGAATAACCTTTAAGATTGAGTCCTCCATCTTTTGGATACCATAATCTAACATCTTGAGTGCCTTTCAGGTACTTGATAATTCTTTTTACCGCTGATAGATGTGATTCTTTTAGTGCTGTTTGGAATCTTGCACAAATTCCAACTGCGAATACTATATCTGGTTTGCTTGCTGTTATATATGGTAGAGATCCAATAAATCTTCTATACTTAGTAATCTCGACATCTTTTCCCTTTTCATCCTTATCCAGGCTTATGGATATGGCCATTGGTATGCTTACAGATGATCCACTTTCCATTCCAAACTTCTTAATTAACTCTTTGGTATACTTAACTTGACTTATGAAAGTCCCTTGTTCTAGTTGTTTGACTTGTAAACCAAGAAAGAAACTTAGTTCTCCCATCATGCTCATCTCAAACTTACTTTGTATGAGACATTAAAACTTATCACACAGACCCTTGTTTGTGGATCCGAAGATTATGTCATCCACATAAATCTGAACCAGCAGTATACTGTCTTCATCCAGTATTCTGAAGAGAGTCTTGTCTACTGTTCCTTTCTAAAAACCATTTTCCAAGAGATACAGGGACAGTGTATCATACCAAGCTCTAGGAGCTTGCTTTAATCCATACAGGGCTTTTCTAATCTGAATACCTTTTCATCTGTCTGTTCTTCAAAACCTGGTGGTTGTTCCACATATACTTCCTCAGATAGAAGTCCATTAAAGAATGCACTTTTTACATCCATCTGATAGACCTTGAAATCATTGTGAGCAGCATAGGCCAGAAATATTCTTATTGCTTCAAGTCTAGCAACTGGAGCAAATGTCTCATCAAATTTTATGTCTTCTTCCTGACAGTATCCTTTTGCTACTAACCTTGCCTTGTTTCTGACCACAACACCAGATTCATCCAACTTGTTCTTGAATACCCACTTAGTTCCAATAACTCCTTGATGATCAGGCCTTAAAACCAGTTTCCATACTTGGTTCCTCTTAAATCCATTCAGTTCTTCCTGCATGGCCTGAATCCAATTACTGTCTTCAAGAGCTTCCTCCACACTCTTGGGCTCAACTTGTGATATGAAGCATGCTAATAGTGATTCTTGAGTTCTTGTTCTCCTTGTTCTAACTCTTTCATTGATATTTCCAATCAGAAGTTCTTTTGGGTGATCCTTGAGCCATGTCCTGTCAAGCTCGAAGGAATAGATAGGTTGGTCGATGGTAACCTATTGATCTTCAGTATCCTGTGTGTGGTTACTGTTGATCTGTTGAGTCCTGTTTGCTTGTTGTTTATCACTCTGCGTTACTGTATCTCTATATGCAGTAACCTGTGAACTGCTTGTAATAACTTCTTCTGCAGGCATTGGAACCCCATCAATGTATCTTACTGTTTGATCCTTGATCTTTATTTTGGATACATCTTCCTTTAGCTTGTTCAGCTCAGCAATGTCACAATGTGGTTCATCAAACATATGTATTGATTCTTCCACAACCAGACTTCTTTTGTTGAAGATTCTGAAGGTCTTGCTTACTGAAGAGTATCCTAAGAATACTCCTTCATCTGATTTTTCATCAAAGGTCTTCAAGTGCTCTTTTCCATTGTTTAGTATGTAACACCTACATCCAAAGATATGCAAATATGAAATTTTAGGTGTTATACCATACCATACCTCATAGAAAGTCTTGTCATGTTCTTTGTTGATCAGACATTTGTTCTGAGTGTAGCATGTTGTGCTAGTTGCTTCTACCCAGAATCTTTTAGGAATTCCAACATCAGCAATCATAGTCCTTGCGGCTTTCTTCAGAGTTTTGTTCATTCTTTCTACAACTTCATTCTGTTGAGGAGTTTTTACTGCAGAATACTCATGGCTGATCCCATTTTCTGAACAATACCTCTCTATGAATTTATTTGTGAACTCCGTTCCTTTGTCAGATCTTATTTTCACAATACTTAAGCTTTTCTCATTCTGCAACCTCTTCATGAATTCTGGTAACTTGTTTTGAGTTTCTGATTTCTTGGCCAGAAAGATGGTCCAAGTAAATCTAGAGTAATCGTCCACAAGTACTAGGGAATATTTCTTCCCACTTACACTGATAGGCTCCACTAGTCCAAATAGATCCATATGCAGAAGATCCATTATCCTGTGAGAGGATCTCTGAACTTTATCTTTGAATGAGTTTCTTACTTGTTTGCCCTTCTAACAGGCTCCACAAACATTCTCCTTTCTATAAGGAACATCAGGTAATCCTCTTACTAGATTTTTCCTTGATAGCCTATTGATTGTTTTGAAGTTCAAGTGACTCATCCTTTTGTGTCATAGCCAACTCAATTCAGGAGTGTTTTTTGCAATAAAGCATGTTGGCTGCATTGTTGAACTCCAATCTGTAAAATAGATGTTGTCTCTCCTGGTGCCAGTAAGCTTAACCTCATTAGTTTTGTTATCTTTGATTAGACACTTATTGAGGTTGAATTCTACTGAACATCCTTTGTCACAAAACTAACTGATACTCAGGAGGTTATACTTCAGTCCTTTGACATATGATATATCACTGATACATTGCCTCTGATCAAGCTTCTTGTGTCTTTGGTGCTTTCTTTGGAATCATCTCCGAAGACAACCTTAGGTCCTTTACATGGTTGGAAGTCTCTTAATCCAACCTTGTTGCCAGTTATATGTCTGGAGCAACTACTATCTATATACCATACATCACTGCTGCTTTCTGGCAACCGTTCCTACAAGTGAATCAGGTAGATTTAGGTACCCATACAAGTACGGGTCCTGGGTGGTTAGTCTTCTTTGGGACCCACACTTGCTTAATGATGATTGGTTTACCATAAGCATTGGTGGTTCTCTTTTTGTTAGTATTCTTAGCAGAATATTATTCGTGATGTGTGTGTACTGGATGTTTCCAGATTTTGTACTTCCTATTTGAGGAAGGTACTCCTTTATACCTTTTCTAAGCATAAACTCTTTGGAATATTGGTATGTAGGCCTTGGTATATTGAAGGTAGAGTTTTTGCTGTTTTCTGGAAGTTTGTTGTTTTCTTCTCCTATTGGTAGCATGCTGATTATGCTGTTTCCTAAAAGTTTGAGCAGACTTACTGTTCTTCCTGTAGCAGGGGTTTCTTACCCTTATCCAGAGTACTAGTTTTATTCAAACTTCCATTGATTGGAAGGAGTTCCTGAGCATAAGAAACTCTAGCTTGAATAAACTTTCCATCATTGGATTTGTTGACAGGTCTCTAAGAGGTACTGGCACAGTATCCTATACCATTTCCTGTATAAGTATTTTGGGTTTCTTGGATACATTTCTGTATCTTTTTTGCTGACTTGTTATACATATCAATTGTGTTTTGCAGTCCAGCTTTCTCAGTTTCTAGCTTAGTGACTAGCAGCTTGAACTTAGAGACCTCAACTCTAAGATTGTTGCATTCCGTATTATAGTACTCCAGGTCAGCAACCTGTTCCTTCAGTACAGTATGCTCACTTTTGAGTTGGAGGTTTTACTCTTTCAATTCTTCATGAGCTGAATTTATCTGCTCAAAGTCACTCATGATATGTCTAAAAGACTGGATCATGTTAAGCTTTTCACAATTAGAAACATCTACAGATTGTGAAGTTACCACTTCTTCTTCATTGTGTTCACAATCCTTAGCCATTAGACACATTAGTGCCTCTTCATCGGAGGCAGAGCTGTCAGAATCGCTCTCAGATGAACAATCATCCTTGGCTTCTTCTTTGGAGATGCTTACTGCCTTAAAGGTTTTAGTTTCACTAAGAAGAGCTCTAAACCTTTGCTTTTCATCCCTCCTCTTTTCTCTTCTCTGTACCCTTTCATCCTCCGTATACTTGTGAACTTGAGGGTGGGGGCAGTTTCTGGCGTAGTGACCAGGTTTCCTACAACTATAACACAAGTCAGATGTACCTGTATTTGCTTGTTGTTGTGGTCTTTCCTGGGAACTTCTTTCTGATGTTTGATGCTTCCTCCTGTAGGCATTTCCTTTGTGATTGGTTTTCAGAAACCTCTTGAACCTTTTTAATAAAAATGTCATCTCTTCTTCAGCATTGTCAGTAGGTATTTCTTTTTGTTTGCTCTTTAACTTACTGCTGCTTGTAGTGGCAGTATCATGTGCCCTAGCAGCAAGTGTTGTTATCTTGGATGTTGATCCTTCAGCCTCTTTTTCCTTAGTTCAATGTCAAATTCAAAAGCCTTGAGGTCTGAGAATGGATCAAAGATGCTCGTTCCATTGAGATCTGATGAGACTCTCAATACAGTTTCCTTGCTATGCCATTCCAAGGGTAGGGCTCTTAAAACCTTTAGATTCTTCTCATTTTGTTTGTAGGTTTTTCCTAGAGATTCCAGCTCACTGATGATTACTGTGAATCTTAAGTCAAGTTCTTCTAGGGTTTCTCTAGGTTTCATGGTGAACTGTTCATAGAGTTGTGTAGCTTTTGAAATCCTGTTCTTCTTGGCAAGTTCATTGTCTTCACAGAGTAACCCTAGTTTACTCCATATTTCTTTAACTGTCCTGCAGATTTTAATTTTGCTGAACGTGCCTTTATCCAGCGTAAGAAATATAGTATTCTTAGCCATATTGTCAAGGTTGGCTCTTTTCCTTTCTTCAGGAGTGTATTCATATCTTTCCTTAACAATATATTCCTGTGGTGGAGGTGCTCTCTTGTAGCCTGATGCAGCTTCTCGTGGGCCGAATTTCGGAGGCATTTCGGCATCATCATCGATGATTGCTGCACCTTCTACTTCTCCACCTGCTGCTGCAACTTCTTTAGCTCGCCTATGTTCGTGATGTTGTGCTACATAAGTAGGGTTTGTCTTGTACATTACTAGAGGTCCTTCAGTGATAACATACCACATCTCGTCATGCATGGCTAACAAATGAGCTTTCATGCGTATTTTCCAATCGTCGTATTCATCTATAGAAAACATAGGTAGCTTGTGATGTGATACATCCATGTTGATGCTAAGACTATGAGTTTTGGTCAGAGAAAGAAAAATGGTTTATCCAGTAGAAATGAGTGGATCTGGGTAGGTAGCTAGATACGTTGGTTGTTAACCTAACGTGCTCTGATACCACTTGTTGGTCCCAAGTGGTCAAAAATTCAGAGGGGAGGTGAATGAACCTCTATCGATTTTTCAAACTTTTTAAAACACTTACTGATTAATAGGTTTTTGTCTCACTTAAAAGAAATAATATCCTATCTCGAATCAGTAACCTGGCCCTAGGCTAGATCAGGTTACTGACCCGGTATTAGATTACAACACAGCAGAATAAACTTGATAGAGTTTCTAATGAAAACCAGTTTTATTTTCCAAATATGATTTTAGAACATACGTTTATTAGGATGCTTATGATAGATGCAATAAGATAGATATGCAAACAATGCAATGCAGTAAATAAGATAAGTAGTAAACACTTATGGCTTATAGTGGTTCGAAGATGGTGTAACCCTTCTACGTCCACTCTACTTCTTCTTAGATGAGGAACTTCGTTATGGTCAGTTTGCTTTACAAGACTCGTCTTTACAAACTTCTTCCAAAACAAGCTAAACCTACTAGAATCCTAGATTGCTAGGTCAAATCCCACATAGGGTTTACAAACTCCCACACAGGAAAACTCTCCTACACAGGGAACACACTCCCACACAGGGAAAGATAGCATACACAAGACTAACAAACTTAGCAAGGATAAAATCCTATCAACTAAGTACACCTAACTAAAACAACCTAGCACACACAACACAATGGTTAAAAGTATATGGTGATTTCTTCAACTGGTGTGGTTCGAAGACAGCCTTGAACTTGAAAGCTCGAATGCTTGAATGATAAACTGCTTCTGAAGGTTGAGTGACTAAACTCGAAGGCTTGAGAGAAAGTAGGATAGCAAGATAATTTAGAGAGCTCAATTATTCAGTAGTCTTCTCAGTCCTCTTTACCTTCTATTTATAGAGAATGGAAAATGCCCGTTGAAGAGAGACATGATCCAAGTTGCAATTCAAAAAGATCTTCAAATCTTCTCAATTAATGTGCCATGAAAGATCAGAGCTTCATAGCATGTCATACTCTAATTCCCATTAATGATGTCATACTTTAGATACAGTACTTTGCAGAGCCGCTTTCCACGTGGCAACATCTCATTGGCTCTTTACAAACTTCTATCTACTGGTAACTAGTCAGGATCCAATCCTCGTATAGTATCCAGTATTTTCCTCGTACTGCATTGAATAGACTAGAAAGATTTACTACATGTTATTCTGATTGCAGTAGTCACTTTCTGTTGTGCATTGAATAGACTAGAAAGATTTACTACAAGTTGTTCTGATTACAGTAGTCACTTTCTATTGTGTGTCAGGATTCTGTTCCAAAATAGCTTCCTATTCTTGAAACCTACAGTCAGCTTCCTGACTTGCGTATCCTTTCTGACTTGCTTCCTGATTCTGAATAACTTCTTGTTCCAGAATCCTGTTGTCTGCTTCCTGATTCTGACTTCAAAGAAATCTTACTGATTTCTCATGTTGAGAATCAGTCTTCATGGAAACTTTAAGTCCAGAATCCTACTGACATAAATTCTACCTATCTTTCTGGTATAATCAACTTCTTAAAGTTCAACTTCTTAAAGTTCAACTTGAAAGATTAGATAAGAAAACAAAAAATCTACATATAAATCGTGGAATATTGGTACTCTAAAAGAAAGTCTATCTTTGAATTTCCGCTGCATACTATGATTACCGAGATAGTAAACTGAATCAGCATTCTGTCAGTTTACTAAATCGAGAGGTTGTTGCATTCTCTGTAGAATTAGTAACCTGCTTATAGAAAAGTTTTTAAATCGTAAAACTTGATAGAGGTTCATTCACCCCCCTCTGAACCTCTGACCATTTGGGACCAACAAGTGGTATCAGAGCGAGTTGGATTAAAAGCCAGCTTGACTGGTAACCTACCTAGATCCACCCATTTCTGCTGGAAAAATCATTTTTCTTTTTCAAGACCAAAACACATTGTTTTAGCATAAGCATGGATTACTCAGACCATAAACTCCCGATGTTTTTCATGGATTAGTATGATAACTGGAGAATATGCATGGAGGCCCATTTGTCGGCCATGCACAACGAGATGTGGTACTTAATTATTGAAGGGCCACCAGTTATCTACAAACCAAACCCTATTTTTGGGATACAGCATCACGAGCAAATGCGAGCTGAGGAAGCGGCTGCAGCAGCTGAGGCCGCAGCTGGAGGATTGAAGGATAACAACCACCAACGAAGACGTTGAAGGGATTCCAGGACCCACTCCATAGGATGTTGCACTAGCTTACAGGAGATCGGCTCCACCAGCTGAATACATCATCAAGGCCAGACATGTGTATACAGCTGAAGAATGAAAAAGAGCCAACCTAGATAATATAGCCAAAAATGCATTATTTTTCTTGCTGGATAAAGGAAAATTCAGCAAAGTGAAGAGTTGCAAGATAACTAAAGAAATCTGGGAAAAGCTAGGGTTGATATGTGAGGGTAATGAACTTGCCAAAGATAATAGGGTTTCGAAGGCTACACAACTGTATGAGCAGTTTAATATGAAACCTGGAGAAACCCTAAAAGAACTTGATCAGAGATTCACAGCTATCATAAGTGAGCTTGAATCTCTAGGAAAAACCTATACCCAGAAGGAGAAAAACACCAAGGTGCTGAGAGCTCTAACCCAAGAATGGGAAAGCAAGGAAACCGCAATGAGAGTCTCACTGAATCTCAATGCGATAAGTACTTTTGATCTATTCTCAGATCTTAAGGCCTTCGAATTTAATATTGATCGAAGGAGAAAGATGGTTGAGGGATCAAGTGCAAAGGTTACAGCATTTACTGCGAGAACCCAAGATGAAGCTACTACAAGCAGCTGTAAGTTGAAGGACAAGCAGAAGTAGGTACTTACTGAGGATGTTGAGGATGAGATGACACTCTTACTGAAGAAGTTCAGGAAGTTCCTGAAGACAAACTATAAAGGAAACGACTTCAGGAAGAAGCCTCAGACATAAGATAGAAGTCCCCAGGTAAGACCAACACAACAAGCAAACACAGGTTCCTTTGACTTGTGCTATAATTGCAGGAAACCTGGACACTTCGCCAAAAACTGCCCCTACCCTCAAGTACATAAGTATAATGAGGATGAGAGGGTGCAGAGAAGAGAAAAGATGAGGGATGACAAGCAAAAGCTCAGGGCTCTTCTGAGTGAAGCTGAAGCTCTAAAGGTAGCAAGCAGCTCCAAAGAAGAAGCCAAGGATGATTGCTCATCCAAGAGCGATTCTGACAGCTCTACCTCCAATGAGGAAACTTTGCTATACCCATGGCCAAGGATTGTGAAGATGAAGATGATGATGAGGTAACTTCACAATCTTTTGATATTTCAAGTTCTGAGAAGTTGAACATGATCTAGTCCTTTAGACAGATCATGAGTGACTTTGAGCAAATTAATTCAGCTCATGAAGAACTGAAAGAGAAAAACATTCAGCTTTAGAGTGAGCATATTATACTGAAGGAACAGGTTACTGATCTGGAGTACTATAGTACAGAATGCAATAACCTTAGAGCTGAGGTCTCTAAGTTCAAGTTGCTAGTCACTAAGCTAGAAGCTGAGAAAGCTGGCTTACAAAACACAATTGATGTGTATAGCAAATCAGTAAGAAAAACACAAGAATATATCCCAGAGACCCAAAATGCTTATTTAGAAAATGGTCTAGGATACTGTGTAGGTAGTTCTTAGAAAGCAGCTAGCATATCCAAAGCTGGAAAGTTTTTTCAAAACCGAGTTCCTTATGCTCAGAAACTCCTTCCAATCAATGGAAGTTTGAACAAAGCTAGTACACTGGATAAGAGAAAAAAGCCCATGCTGCAGGAAGAAAAAAGCTTTTGATGGGCATGTTGAAGGGATGGGAATCAGATGTATGGCAGCGCTTATGGCAGCATAGTCTTTTAGCATAAGTGGGAGATTGTTAGGATGTATACTATAAGCCTAGCTTTTGTATGAACATCTTTATGATATGAGATTCATTATGATCAAATGTTTGCATTTTATATTTGTTATATATATGTTGAAACAATTGCCCAGAATAATCTATGTTGTAGATAACATGGTGTGTGGTGCCACACAGAAGATCATGTTATTAGTTCCTTATATATTATAAATAGTAGCTCACAACCAAGATGGATTTGGACAAACCATTGGAACGGTTGTAGTGTAATTTGGTATTAGTCTATCTTGACTATAAAGTTACACTAGTACATTTTGTATGTATTGAGCAGGACCATTTGAGGTTGTTCGATTTGTACTGACTATATAAAAGAACAAGACCTCTATTATTATGGATGTGCGTCTTCTTAATCCCTATATAATAATGGGCACATGTAATCAGTGTTTGTCTCTTTAATTTGCCAATGGGTGAGATTTATTAATAAATCAATAGACTCGGTGAATTGGGAGATAATATTGTTTATATGGTGTGTTGTTGATTATAGAAGGAATCCGTGTCCTAATAATTTAGGATGATGATGTCCCCTTGAGGAACTCATAAGGATTATTATGTAAACCCTGCAGGTGGATTTAATCCGACATGATAATAAAGATGAGTGGTACTACTCTTGGAATTAGATGTAAATTAATTAAGTTGTCAGTAACTTATTTAATTTACGGACATTCGATATCTTAAACGCGGGGAAATAAACGTGCACATAATAAAGGAGCCCATATTGTAATATGGGATTAGGACGGTAATTCAGTTATAACTCTTTAGTGGACCGAGTTATAATTGATGAGCTTAAGTTGGATGTTCGGGCCGAACACAGGACACCTAAGCCCATCAGGAGGCCCAACCCTAATTCCTCCTCTAGGTCCCTGTTGTAGCCTATAAATAAACCCTAACTCACACCTCCTAGAATCACTAGAAACTCACGTCTACATCAAATACACAGAATCACGAGAGAGAGTGAAAGGAGGCAGATAGTTGAGACTTTGGAAGATCGTCGTCCACACGACGTCCAAGGGATAGGGATAGGAATACGGCAGAAGATCGAGAGGTTCAGATTCGATCAGTTTGTCTCCAAAAAGATATATTTTAATCCACTGTGTGTACCTTTTAGAACCCGATTCCGATCACATAGGGCCGGCGATGAGTTGGTTCCAACAGAATGGAGTTGCAAAAATCATAAACAAAACTCTAAAGGAAGCTGCAAGGACTATGATAGCTGATGCTAGAATACCTAAGAGATTTTGGGCTGAAGCAACCAGCACAACATGCTATACTTAGAATAGATGCTTGATCAATAAGGATCATGATAAGACTTCCTATAAAGCTTGGCAAGGAGTTAAACCAAACATTTCATATCTGTATATATTTGGATGCAGATGCTACATTTTGAAAAATGGAAATGAGCAACTAAAAACCTTTGATGAAAAATCTGAAGAATGAGTGTTTTTTTGATACTCCATAGTAAGCAAGGCTTTCAAGATCTTTAACAAGAGAAGTTTGGTTGTGGAAGAGTCAATACATGTGGTGTTTGATAAACCACATTATGATACTGCTGAGTTGGACAAGCTAAAGAAAGATGTATCCAAGATGAAGATCTCAACCCTCATGTAGAAGAAGTTTGAGATGAGCATGATGGGAGAACTAAGTTTCTTCCTTGGTCTACAAGTGAATCAACTAGAACATGGGATTTTCATAAATCAAGCTAAGTACACTAGGGAACTGATTAAGAAGTTTGGAATGGAGAATGGATCTTCAGTAAGCATACCAATGGCCACATCTATCAGTTTGGATAATGATGAAAGTGGTAAGGATGTGGAGATAACCAAGTATAGAAGGCTTATTGGATCCTTACTATATCTCACAGCAAGCAGGCCAGATATAATAATTGCAGTAGGAGTATGTGCAAGATTCCAAACAGCACCAAAGGAGTCACATCTTGCAGCAGTAAAAAGGATTATCAAGTATCTGAAGGGTACTCAAGATATTGGCTTATGGTATCCAAAGAAATGAGGATTTAACCTCAAGGGATACTCAGATTATGACTTTGCAGGATGCAAAATTAACAAGAAGAGTACTAGTGGCACTTGTCAATTTCTAGGACATAGACTTGTTTCTTAGTTTTGTAGAAAGCAGACATCCATAGAAACGTCAACCGCGGAAGCTGAATATGTAGCTGCAGGAAGCTGTTGTGCTCAGATTTTATGGATATAGCAACAGTTGAAGGATTATGGGATTATAGAGAAAGAGACTCTCATTCTCTATGACAACACTAGTGTCATTGTCATTACACACAATCCTATTTTCCACTCAAGGACAAAGAACATTAATGTGAGACATCATTTTATAAGAGATCATGTGGAAAAGAAGGACATTGTGCTTGAGAAAGTGCATACTGACATGCAGCTAGCTGATATATTCACAAAACTTTATATGAATCAAGGTTTTCTATGTTGAGAAGTGAGCTTGGGATTATCAAGCTTTGATGAGTATGAGTTTAAAAGTTCCTTAAGTAAGTGGAAACTTATGCAGTATTTTAATTTTACATGCATTCAGTATACTAGAACAGGATACAACATTTTACCAAAATAGCATTCTCTAACAGTATTCAGTTTCAGAAAATAGCAAAATGAGTATAGGTTACTGCAACAGGTTACTGGAATAGGTTGTTGCAGGCAGTATACAACATTTATTGAAGTCAACATTTATGGAGTCCTGTAACCTCGTATTAGAAACAGTAATCTTATTTGCAATCATTTCCTACGAAAAATCGGCATGTATATTTAATATAAAAACTACTTTTTTAGAGAGTTGAAAAAGGCGTGGTTCAACTTCTAACATAACTTTTAGTAAATTACAGATTTACCCCTCCACTATTTTATCTCAACCGTTAGATCATGCACTATTTTTACACCACTTAATCCAAACCGTTGATATTTTTGAAATGCTTATTCAAATTATAAACCGATTAAATCCCTCTCAACGTTTATACTATTGCTACTCTCAAGTTTTCCTAACTCTCTGCAAATCAAGTGTTTCTCACTCTCTCTCTATTCTCAAGCTTTCGCAGATCATCAATGGCTGCTACTCAAGTTGCAAGGGAGATGAAGGTACTAGAAGGAAAGTGTGTAAACACCCATGTGTTACTAGGAGACGAATCGTCATACGAGGACAAATATCTCATCTCGGAGATTTGGGATCATGTGTGCAAGAGCAAGCTCGATGGGCTCTTCACCACTACCTATACAGGGTTCTTTGTCCTGTCTGTAAAGAAGTTTTACGTTTTTGCCGAGCTATCTGATGATGAGAAGACCATCAACTTCAGGATGATGAAAATGAACACATAAAACATCTTGGAAATGATCATGTTAAACCAGCTAGCCTTGTGCTTTAAAAGAGTTTATCTTTCCGCTGCGCTTAAAACTCTAAGTTACAGCAAGCAGCACAGTCGTCTAGTGCTGTAAGCAATAACTGACTGGTGCTGCAAGTTCTCGTAGCTTGCAGAATAGTTTGTTTTGAAAAAGGTTTTAAAAAATAGACCGAGGTTCATTCACCCCCCCTCTGAACCTCAGACACCGCTTGGGACCTAACAAGTGGTATCAGAGCAGGTTGGGTTACATTGTATAATATCAGGCAACCTATCCAGATCCAACTTTTCATGCTGGTTAAACTGCTTCATCATTTTCATCAGATTCATACCATGTCTTCATACACGCATAATCACCTATCCAAACTCTCATTCCTAATCGATATATTGTGTTTATACGAGGAACGAAAATCTGAGAAAATCTATGAAGAAGAAAAGGAAGAAGCAAGAGTATCCATGATCAAAGAGCTGAAAATTCTAAACATACAAATCCACCAGACATGAATTCTCACAACAAAGATACTTGAAAAAGTTGCTGAAACAATCATGATCTCATCTCTTACAGCAACTAAAGTTACTAAGAGAATCACGAAGGCTGATGAAAGAAGAAACAAGCACCACCAACAAGAGGTAAAACCAACGAGAGCCTTCATCGACAATCAGGAGTATCTATCTGATGATACAATAAGTGATATCACAAATGGTGTGAAATAATCAAAAATCAGACAGCTCAGAAACCTGGCAAATCTAAAGGGAGTTATGAGGTCCCTAAGTAAGGGGGAACTCATCTTATCCTCTGTATATTTCAAGTTAAGGATACTCAGGAGTACTGAAGTAGTATGCTAAGCCTAATCAGGAGAGAACTCTCCAACAAATCTCTTACAGGCTTAGTATCAACAAACAATACTACTCAACAAAGGATCATCAGCAACCAACTAGAGTACTGTATCTCCAACAAGTGGTATACAAGTGGTATCGTGCAACAATCAAGCTTTCAGAGCTACATACAGCAGAAGTTGCAAGAAATCAACAACCTAAGGAATGATAGGATTTTGCAAAAGATATCACAGGATGCTCAACGTAATAACTAAAAAGTGATATCTCCGACGAGTGGTGCCAGTTGCAAAAGATACCCTACAGAAGCTATTGAGAATGGATGCTGAAATTCTTACAGCAGTGGGCTTTCAGAGATTCATTCAGTGACAGCAGCAAGAAATCAACAAAGAGCTTTAAAGAGTAGAATGCAGAAGCTCAGGGGGAATGTTTACATGATCATGAGAAGCTGCAAGAATAATACTGTAAGCTGCATCTGCATACAGCGCTGGGTTCAAATAGCGCTGCATCTTTTATTCTTACAGCACAGCAAAGGATATGAAAGGACATCTTGACTGAAAGAAATGATGGAAAGTCTAAAAAGTAGCAGAAGATCTGAAAAGGCGGCTAACCTATCATATCAACAAGATCTGCTCGTTCAAAAGAGAAAAAGGTCGTATTGAAGACTTATCCAAAGGAACCAGCAAGTGGCGGTAACTGCATTGAGAAATAAAAGGGAAACCCCTCCACTCTTTTAGGATTAACCGTCAGATCGTGTGTTTCATCTTCTAATCGTTGATCCAGAAACCGCTCAAGCACGCCTATATATACACCCGAGCCCTCACCATCCTTTTACACATTTATTACTCACATTTCCATAAAGTGATCTATGTTTCCCATGTGAGTTACTTTCTCAAAGAAAAGAAGATGGAGAGTCTATCAGGCGAAGAAGGAGATGGAGATGAAGACGATAATAAAGATACTTCTATGTTCTCCTAGAAGCAGAGAAGGTCTTCAGAAGAATGGAGTGTAGAGGGCCTGCTCAACCAGAAGCAAAGAAGGTCTTCAGATAAGAAGACAACCTCTACGAGATGGATACCAAAGAGCCAGCATTCATCCTCCATTCAGATGATACAGGTCCTGCTCTCTCAACCAAAGATGATGATTTGGGACCAAGAGAAGCCATCAAGGACCAATCCTTTGACTGAGTGGACACCTGCAGCCATACATGGAGACAAACAGAACTGCAGGTGGTTTCACAAAGTATCCAAGGATCCAGTGTCAAGCAACTTCAAGCTGGGAGTCTAGGCTACTCAAGAGAAATATATGCTAGACCAGCTGTCATCTAGGATCCAAGGTGAACGTGCCTGGATATTGACGAAGCTGCACAGGTAAACTGATCACCCACCGGTCAGTTTCCTGGTCTCTTGTCACGTGCCGAAGCCGAGCAGCTTATTCCTTTGGGTAGGAATAAGAAGGAGGATGCTTGGTGGGAAGTACGAGCAGGTTACTGTCCTATGGCCTTGGGCAGTAATTGATGGGCAAGAGAAGACCCTGACTCGCTAGACCTGGCGCTGTAGCTCTACTCCTCCCTGGTAACCATGTGAAAGAAGATGACAAAAAGGGAGAAGAGTTGCAAGTCAAGAGCCAAAAGATGTTGAAGCCTTATAGCAAGGGGAAGCATATAATAATTGCGATCAGGAGTCTCCTACCATCTGAAGCACATCAGAGCAGAAAGCTGGTCATCCAAGAAGATCTGAAGAAGGATGCAGCAAGCTGATGAGAACATGCTGAAACGACATGAAGAGATCAGAGATGGTAGAGAGGGAGGAAGAAAAACTCCCTAGTGGAAAAGTGTGGAAACAACAAACTGGTTGAAGCTGAAGAAGAAGTGAAGCTAGATGGAGTAGGAGTAACTTACTTACTTTTGCACCTTAACTGAATTTGTACTTGTACAATATCTTAGTTTCAGCTTCAATAAAAACTATTCTTTTCTTATTGATTCTTGTCTTGTTATGTTTTGTCATCATCAAAATAAAGGGGGAAATTGTTGGGATATTTCAGTGGTTATCTTGATAAGACAAAACACTAACTCAAGAAGAAAAGAACAGTTTGCATAAGGTATTGATGCCTAGTTTCCACACCACATGATCAAGAAAAGATCATGTATTGGTTTCCCAAGATACAGGGAAAACCAACCTTAGAAGAAGTAAGAACACTTCTAAGGGCTAGCATGTTGTAGGAGCAGCAAGCTAGTAAAAGTATCCTGAGCTGAAGAAAAGTTAGGATACTGGAAGAAGCTTGCAGCAGGTTGAGAAGGAACCGGAGTCAGGAAGCTGCAGACAGTAAACTAGGTTGCTACTATGGTGTAAGCTGGCCTAGATTACAGGAGTAGGTTGCTGAGCAGGAAGCTGTTCTGAAAGGAGAATTCAGAAAGCTAGCTGCTGCTGCAAGAACTCGACAAGAACTACAAGAATGTGTGCTTACGGCAGAAGGTTGTCGAGGATACAAGACTGGCCGAGGAGACGGAGTCCTTGCTAAAGACCTTAGAAGAGGATGTTGTTCTGACAACACTTTCTGAGGATAAGAAGACCTCTGAAGGGGTGAACTGTTGAGACAGTATCCTCAGAGGATGTTCGAGGAGAAGCTGAGGTAACTGCTGATCAGCTAGAGTACCTCATAAGGAGGTTGATGCTGTTGCTGCAAGCTCACAAGAACCTATCCAGGTTACAGCACAGAAGTTACTGAGGAAGCTAAAGTCTACAAGAAGCTGCTGCAAGTATTCATATACAACAAGACTGCAAGAAAGTAGTTACATCATCGCAACAAAGAAAGAAGGAACGGCATGCAGCTTCGCTGCAAGAAAAGATACAGGAGTACTACAAGTAAGGTTACAACAATATTGTATGAAGACACTGCAAGAAGGTCTATGTTACAGCAGCACTGTAATGCATTAACAGCTGCAAGCAGACCTAGGATACAGCGCCCTTGACAAGCAACCAACTGAAGAAGTATCATGCGATCCGAGGAAGGATGAATACAGTACGAAGGAAAGAGCCATTTGAGAGAAGACTGAAGTTGCAGACACGGAGCCAATGCGAAGACCCCACGTGGACTGACGCACTGCAGAAAGCTGCGAGCTGCAATCACCACGATAAAAGCTCCAGAAAAGTCAAGTCACATTAAATGCAAACCATGTCGTTGGTCATATAGTCCAGATGCATTTAATGTGACCTCAGAGGAGATCTTGGAGATAAAAAGCTTATTTTTGAATAAGCAAGAAGTATCTCTCTTCAACGGATACTTCTCAATGGATAGAAATTCCAAGATCTATAAATAGAATGTGTGGCTGACTGTGCTGAGTTGGACAAGTCGAGTGGAAATTCAGAAATCATCCAAAGCGTTTAGCTTCCACTTGTCCAAGCCACTCAACCTTCTAGGAGCAGTCAACAACAACAGATGAGCTTTCAGCGAACAAGACTACTCTGCACCAGTTGGAGCTTTTTCTTTTTCTTTTAACCTTAAAGCTGTGTGCGTAGGTTGTTTAGGTGTCAAACAGTTGATAGGAGAGATCCTTGCTGTTTGTATAGTTGTCTAGGTGCTAGGCAGCTTCCCTGTGTGGGAGTGTGGAACCCTGTGTGGGTTAGCCTTTAGAATTTGTAATGTTGTGTGATCTCTGGATTCTAGTTGGCGGGTCTTTAGAGTTTGCAGTGTTGTGTGATCTCTGGACTTTAGTTGGCGTTTACTTTGTAAAGTTGATAGGTTGTGAGAAAGAGTCCTGTAATTCAATCTTGCTTAACAAAGTTCCTGCTCGAGGAAGCAGTAGAGTGGATGTAGAGGGCTTACACCACCTTCGAACCACTATAAAGGATAAGATGTTTTATTATTTTCTCTCTTACGCTTTATCTTGCATATCTCTATCTATCATACACATAAAACATCTTGGAAACGATCATGTTAAACCAGCCAGCCTTGTGCTTTAAAAGAGTTTATCTTTCCGCTGCGCTTAAAACTCTAAGTTACAGCAAGCAGCACAGCCGTCTAGTGCTGTAAGCAGTAACTGACTAGTGCTGCAAGTTCTCGTAGCTTGCAGAACAGTTTGTTTTGAAAAAGGTTTTAAAAAATAGACCGAGGTTCATTCACCCCCCCTCTGGACCTCGGACACCGCTTGGGACCCAACACATTAACTTCTTCATTTATGAATCCTTATTTAGTAGGCTTCACTTATAAGACTCAAGTGCATTTATATCTCCGATGAATACCTTTAGCTAGAGTGGGCAAGTAAAGATCCTCCTATTTTTTTAAGTTGGTTGATAGGAGTTAATTCTGAGAAGATTAATCATTCAGGGTAGAGATCTCCAGTTCCTCAATTTTGAGCTCTTCAATTTCTTTAGTTTTTCGACTCTTCAATTATTTAGGTCTTTAATTATTGCAGTTTTTAACTCTTCAACCTCTTTAACTCTTCAGGGTCTTTAATTCTTTGGGTCTTCATCTTTTCAAGTCTTTAAATATTTCAGTAAAGTCTTACAAGAGTGTTTCCAATAGAGTTTCACTTTCTAAACTCCTTATTGTAAACGTATGACTTGACTATTCTAGGACTCGACAATCTAACATACCTATAAAGAATAAAGACTCGATTAACCTAAGTAGAATTTTGTCATCATTAAAATTACAAAGAATATTCTAATAATTTCCTAACAAAAGTTATAGCTCTGGATCCTACACATGTCGTATTTGTGGAAACCCCCATGGAAACCTCCTCTATCATCTTTGTTATCATCCACCTCTTTAAGCTCAGATGTTATGTCTCCTTCTCCTCCATCGTATACATTGGCTCTCTACACTCTCTAATGTAATGCTAAAATTCTTAAGCATGTGCATAATTTGTTTATTTGTATGTTATTATACCTCTCTTATTTGTTTGAGATTGTTAGGATAAATCTCTTTTAAGCATCATTTTCTTTCTAAACTACTAAGTTCCATGGACCAAGGGTTGTTAATTGGATCTCAGTAACATAGGACGAAACTTGTATGTAAGTTCTCATTCAATCTTGCTCCCAAATGTTGTCACCACTTGTGGATTTTATTCTAACCAGATGCAGATAAGACGTTAAATGCAACATACATAATCAAGTTCCCCGAAAGTTCGGATGTTCCATAGATAAATGCATTGAAGAAAAGAGATTTCATGGTATGAAAAGGAAATCAGTCATGGTGATTTGTAGAAGGTTTATGACTTACATCATAACTACATTTTATATTTTCTATTCAAATAATATAACTTGTAATTTTTAGAATAATTATTACTATATGAATACATATTTTAAATATTATAATATTTTGAAATAGTGGTAATCTTTAGATTAAATTTATTATATTTATATTTAGTTTTAAATTCTTGTGTCATATGAATGTCCTGGAAATTTTATAAATATATATATACGATCATACTTTACTTACCTAAAAAAAGTGCTAAAATGAAAAGACAATAGTCAAAAATCATTATCAAATAATTTGAAATTGTTGTCTAATATGTCAAAATCCATTGTTATATGACTTGAAACTATTGTCTTATATTCAAAACTGATGTGTTACCTATCTAAAACAACAATTGATAATCGTTGTGTGACTATTGTCTCAAATATCAACGACAACGCTGTTTAACCGTTGTTGTAGAGACCAAATCATTGTCGTAAGCAGGAAAGACAATGATAGTCGATGATTTGTCAATAGTTTTTAGATCCAATGACAATGGTTTATTGTGGCTATGATAATAATTTTTAACTATTATTGTAGATAACTTAGATAATGATTATTAACCATTGTTTACTAGCACATTTTTCCAGATCTTACAACAATGTTAGCTACAATAATAATAGATTTAGGTTATGACATTGGTTAACTATTATCTATCAACATAATTCTTGAAATCATGAACTCATTGGTGGAGCATAATTCTTGTGGATCCTATATAGTGGCACTAGATGGTTATATTTAAAATCAAATTTTATATACATAGGTACATTCTTTCTTTATTAAATTTAAAAAAAAACTCAACATTCTGATTATAGAATATTATAAATCACATAGAAACATATAATTCTCATATAAAATTCTCACATACACTAGAATCCAACATTTCAGACTTTAACTTTTGATGTATTATTGAAAACTAGGATGAATACATATATTTCGGTTTTATTTTCTAAAAACCCCTCTTAGGACCCTTATTCTTCTGTTGTGGAACGGGCCGATTGCTCTTGATCTTGAACCCTTGTTCGAACATTGGCTTCTACTGTAATTAACAGCAAGAACACAATCGTTCTTCCCATCGTCCGATATGTATCATATTACATATCTTCTTTCTCGTGTTTTACATTGTCGGAACCTTATTTTCCCATATCAGCTTTCTTTTATTTTCGAATAAATTCTCAGCAAATCCAATTGTATTTCCTGTCATGGAATTTAACAGGAATGAGTCGTTCACAAAATTTTGAAAAATCTTCAACGAGTATTTTACCTTGTCCATCTTAGTGAGACAGACGCATATATGACCAGAGGTATATTCCTCATGCTCGTCTAGTTGATATATCATCTTCAATAAGGACAATGACCAGAGGATTGTTGGTTGGTGGTGCTATTACTCTATTGAACGCCACCATGTCTGGTCTCTGTAGATTCATGAAATGGAAGATTGGATGAGACCTTTTTTCTATGATTTCTGGAGCTGCTGAAATGAACTTCAGCTCCAGGATATCTCCTTGACCAAGGTGTGGATTATTTTGCCATGAGTTATGCACAATAGTGGCAATCCATTCCGGTAGTTTAGAAATCTCTGGAAAGCTTGGTGCAGTAGTAAGAATTGAAGCAATGACTTTAAAATCATATCATTCACGTACATCTCGTGGGTTTGCGCACACTAGCATCCACACATGTGGATACTTTCTAGACCAATCAGCAATTATTTTGTTAGGATTGATCTTGTTTCTTGTCACCAATTTCTCCCATGTTCTTTGATAAACCTGTAAAGGAGAAAATGGCTCGTTAGTGTTAATCTTTTTTTGGCCCATCTATGGCCGAAAGTTAACTTCTTCCTCTTTAACCCTAGAGGTGCTGGGTTGACTTGGTTTATCCAGAACAGAGTCCTGACTTTCCAAATTAATTGTTTTGTTGGAGTCCGTTAAATCACTCGTTTTGGCATTATCTGCCTTTTTACCAGAATCTGATGAAAAACTTGTATCGGTAGGATTTCCTGCCTCGGGTATAAAAATACCCTAAGAATTCATCGGTGATGAATTTTTCTCGTGAACCTCTCTTTGGGTCACTGATGGTGAACCCGCTTTGAGAAGAAGACTTTCGAGCACATCCCATAAATGGACATGAGCTACTCTCGTAGCACCTATGGCTTTCTAGATCGAGTCCCAATTTGCCCTTTGAACATAGGCAGCAGCTTCAGCACGCATCCTCAGCAAGCCATATCTCTTATCCAACTCCTCAAGGTTTTTCCTGAGGTGTCTAGCTCGTATTGTGATGGAATCTACAAGAACATTCTCATTAGATTTCATGATGACAATATCAAATAAATAATATTGGCATTCTGTTTGCCATCTGATAATACGGCTTTTTTGATTTTTGATTCGAGTTTATTTTTTAAGAAAACCTTAAAATTTGTATTATCCACTTTTAATGTAAATTCTTTTGCTAATAAGAATAAAGGCCATTTTTTAAAACTCTTCCAAATTGTAAAGAATTCATTCTCGTTAATGTGCCATAATTTAGCTTGTTGTTATGAGAACAACTCTCCCATATATCTACAAGGTTCTTCGTCTGTAGATGTCTTTCGCATGAGCATTGCTGCCCATCGGAAATCATTAGCGTCTGTATAGACAACTAATTGATCTTCATCCTGTGGTATTGTGAGTTTTGGCAGATTGCTACAAATCTGATTTAGCTCGTGAACTCTTTGGGAATGTATATCTTCTCATTCCCATCTCATCTTTTCATCCTTTTGTAATAGATGATGAAAATCATTTCTATATTTTGTCATGTCTTTAATAAAACTACCTGTAAAATTAACAACACCCAAGATGCTTTGGAGATGCTTCTTATCATTCAGAACATCAGAGAAATTACATATTTTTTCAACAATATGTTTATGAAGTTCCATACCTGTTTGGTCAATAATAACACCGAAAAACTAGATTCTATTAACTGCGATTATTGTCTTCTTTTCAAATAGCACTAATCCTTCTTTATGACATGCTTCAGAAAATATTTCAAGATGCTTAATATGCTCTTTCATATTTTTTTTATGCAATTAATATATTGTTGATATAGACAAACATAAACTCAAAATAATCTTTAAACAAATTATCCATTTTTCGTTGGTATATCTAGGGTGTATTTGCAAGTTTCATTGGAAGTACATTCTAGATATACTGACCTTGTGGAGTAGAAAAGGTTGTATACTTTCTTGACTCATTTTCCATTTTAATCTGGTAGAAACCAGACTTACAATCGAATTTAGAAAACATTCTTGACCCTTTAATGTAGTCAATTAAATGTTTCCTACTTGGGATATAATAACCATCAAAATCAAGTATCTTATTAATACCTTGATAGTTAATTACTAACCTCGTTTTACCTCTTTTTATTTCACCATAGTTTCTTACCAGAAAACTTAGACTACTGTAAGAAGAGACTCCAGCTTCAATCAATTTCAGATCGATATACTCCTTGATAATTTTTTGCATGTCTTTCTTATCTGTCATGTTCATCTGGATTGACTTGTATCGAACCAACTCATATCAAAATTGTTCCTTTACTTTCAGAGTTGCTTCAATCTTGTTCCTGTTCCATCAAGCCAGAGGATCCTTATTGAAGTTTCTCTGGATTAGTCTTTTGACATTTTCTAGGGAAAGTAAACCTTCTTCATCAATGTCTTCAATAGGTGTGCTCTCTTTAAATGCATTCTTCAGAAGTTGGATATATTCTTCGGATGCCTTTCCAAAACCCTGTTGCCTGAAAGACAAAAGAGCTTTACCAAATTTCCTTTTATCCTATATTTTAGGATGTGTTAATTTGGCATCATCACTACGTTTGCTGCAAAAATTAATGGGCATTATTCTATTGAATAACCTTTCTCATCGCAAAACATGTATCAAACTACCACAATTAGTAGTAAAGGTTAATAGGTTCTTGTGATTATCTTGCTCATTTTTTATAAAAGTTTGGATAAAATTATTACCCAAAAAAATATCAGCACCTGTATCGTGAATATAGATCGGTGGTATTTTTACCTTGTACCAAGGTATACCAAATACTCCTTCTATCATGATCCGTGTTTCACGAATACCCTTATTGAGTATTAAGATCTTCTGAGAAAAATCTCTTCCTGCAATAATAGGTAATGTTTCCACAATTTCATTGGGGAAAACTCCCGGTTTTGTTATGCAAATACCTGATCCTGAATCAATATAAGCAGGAAAGTATTCTGTCTTATATTGTTCATACATCATCCAAACGCATATGTATATAGAAAATGGGCTCGTCATTCCACCTTTAAGAGGTATCCATTGAGACTGAATTCCATACATCTTTCTTTTTGTCCCTAAGGTTTGTGTTCCTCGAGGAAACTTAGACCCAAAGTCATAGTACCTTTAGTTCTACCTGCATTACCAGTGACAGATACTTTATAGCCCGCTATTTCTAGCATGCCTTCGTATCTTTCAATCGCTGGTTGTTGTTGTAAATGATATATTTCATCACAAAGAAAAAGGTTAAGTTTTTCCGATATATCAAAAACAACACAAATTTCTTTCCAACCCTCAGGACAATTTATCTGTATCCTATTTTCAGAAATGGACATTCTATTATTAACTTCAGATTCAAATCTAATTGATCTATTAAGAACAGGATGATCTTTAATCAGTATGTTAACACCACCTATCCTAGGGATTTGGATTGGGTCTGGTGTCATTACTTTGCCAAATTCCTTGAAAATTCTAGGAATCTCAATATACTTTTTCCTAAGAAACAAATCAGAATGATATGTATTAGAAAGTGCATATGCAATTCTATATGTAATAGAATATAGTTTGTTACCCTCTTTCATTGGATCTGTTCTTTTAAAATCTTGATCAGCTAGGTTGTATGCAATCCTAGGATGAATGTTAAACATAAGTTTGCCAGCATACAAATTATCTACCATTGTACCAAGACAACCATCTCTGAGATTATTGATTCTTCTATCCATTACTGATAGATGAAGTTCAGAATCAATTCCTTCCTTGAAGGTAGCTTTGATTACTACTTCAATGGTTCCAATATGGATCCATTTCATAGTCACTGCTACTTTTTCCCTGATTCGGCTCAGTTCCTCAAGAATCTCTTCCTTTGAAATAAGCTGCATATCAATTCTATTATCGGTTAATTCCATTGGAATTGAAAACTCACCTGAGTTCACCCGATAGATGGTATTGTGCTTGCGTTGTTTTAATATGGTCTGATTAAGGATCCGACTAACACCTCTAATTTTGAATCCATCGTAGGGGCTCAGAGTTGAATTCTGCCTCATGATTCTTTCCATCATTTTGTTTGAGATGGTCATTTGTGAAAAGAATCTAGATAGACTCTCCGATGTTTAGAGTCTATCTTCCGTCTCGAGGCTATTTGTCTGATCTATTGATGATCCATAAGATTCATCTGAATGAGTCTCGAATTCTTCTTAATAGATGTTTTCATCTAAA
The DNA here is from genome assembly GCA_954870855.1 of Scutellaria minor. NCBI lineage: Eukaryota > Viridiplantae > Streptophyta > Magnoliopsida > Lamiales > Lamiaceae > Scutellaria > Scutellaria minor. The sequence goes on from OX940729.1 coordinate 13,339,987, forward strand.
GAGATGTCCTCGAACTGATAAACTGGTACCAAATCACCATAAAAAATCTGCAGTCAGCTTGAATTGATGAATTTCACTCTGCTTTTATGGGAGTCTGGCGAAATATATCCTTTCACACCGTATGTCCAGCAATTGTAGTATTTGAAACTTTCATTTATACAAGTATGAGCTCGTTTGAAAGTTCTCCATGTTGGTGTTCTTCCTATTGACTTCCATATGGATCTAGATCCTTGTGAAGAAAACTGGAAGAACCGGATTTCTGACCAGACTTGTAGGTTCTAGCCTTGGATTTAGACCACCATGATCTTCCTTGGTTGGAAGGCCTTCTCTGTGATACTCTGAATTTGGCATAAGATACACTTCTAAAGTATTTCTTTATCTTCCCATGTCTCACCTATTTTAATTCTCCAATTACCAATGGAAAATCGTTGCTATCACAACAAAGAGGAGTTTTTTTTATTTTTTCAAGTTTTTTCTTGTTCTTTTGAATGGTGCTTGTTGACACCATTCTCGCAGGCTGTCTTTTAAGAAAGATATCATTCTTGCAACTGTGTCGACCTGTCCTGGTGGTAACTTATAGGGCTGGATCAACATTTCTCATCATGGGCTACAGAACTTTACAAAGAACATCTTTGTTGCCACATTTAGCGGGATCTCCATTTGGAAGTAATATTTGTGGAACCAATAAATGTATTCATCGGTCGCACATATACTTTTTAACTCAAGAACATACAGGGGTTGTGTATATTCTCGACTTTTTTTCTTCTTGCTTTGGTCAAAGTATCCATCTCCAATGAAATAGACCTTAAGCATTCTTCCGACTTTTTCGATGATAGCATATAAACTATCTCTGAAAAAGGCTTCTTCTTTAACTTGGGTAGATGTTGATTCTCAAGCCATCTTCGTTGAACCTTCCAGACTACTTTCGATTAGTTTGATGAAGTTTTTCTTTTTCTATGTTCAGCATTGTTGAGGCCACTTTTAATGAAGCCATCCATTCATCGATTAATTTTTCATGTTTCGGAAATCGATGATATCATTTGTGAGAACCAACCCATATGGGTGTGTTGGTTCCAACATTATTTTTACTCACGGACTATTAGGAGGTGTTTTGTTCCTCCCGAGTGGTCTTCTTGCTACCCACCAAATATCCGGGTCAATCTTGGATTCCACTTCTGCCCTTGATCTCTCAGGGGCTGGTGTATTTGAACTCGTACTTTCTTCTGGATTAGGAACTTCAAAGTTCATCTTGATATTAACCAGAGAGTGATTCGGTTAACTCTGAGATATCAACTCGTGATGCCTCCATGTCAGATTTTCTTAATGATTTCATATATTAGTTCATCATGACTCTTTGACTCCGAAATTTCTGTAGTCTTTCATTTGGGAATAAGTGGTTTGTTCCCGAATGCATCTTTGAAACGTTCATTCATAGATCCCTTTGGTAACTTCATTTTCAGATCCATAATTTCTATTTTCAGATCTGAAACATCTAATTGAATCTTGGATAGAGATCTGATCATCATCTTCGTCTGACCTCCATAGAATTGGATGGTCTTTGGATCTCTCTAAGATCTTGTGAGATCTTAGAACTATCCGAAACAATTTTGTTCCAATCCTTGTTGAACATCATTAGATTCATATTCTTGAAACTTGTATTATCTCGAAAAATATTTTGAATACATATTTTCTTGATTTCTCCTCTGTTAGGTATAAAATCAATATTGTAAATATAAATCATAAATTATTTCTTCAATAAACCTGGGTTTTGATACCATTTTTGTGGCTTTTGTGGCCTGGATCACATCAATATTTGGAGTTGGAATTATTAATAAAATTTAGAAAAAGTATGGATTGAAAATAGCAAAAGGTGCTTGGATGTAGTATTTTTTAATGATTGGAAAAATGGATCAAAAGGTTCAAAAAATTCATTTGTCCTTTTAACTATTTTTTGTGGTATTTTGGGAAGTTTGTTATATTGGATGATATTTTTGAATTTAATTATAGATATTGTGGTAGTATGGGATATGCCCCTTTATAATTTCAACGATGAATACGAACTTAAAGTTGATGTTATTTTATATAATTAATGCCTTTTTTTTTAATATTTGGAGTAAACAGGCGGCCATGAAATCTACATTCTTTTCAGGGATAGCAACCTATACTACACAATAATAAATTCAAAATATTCAAAACTACATACTTTCGAATTCAAATATCCCAAACTACACATTTTGCACATCACCCACCCCACTAATCGCTATTCATGTTTGTCTTTTTACCAAAACATTTCCATTTAATTCTTCATCTCCAAATATTTAATTAGATCAGGATAAAACATCAACTGATCAATATCAGGCCCAACATGCTTCCGTAAAACTAATTAATCCCTTAAAATTCATACCTTTCTTTGATCAAAGCAGCACCGGGTGAGATGGTTCGCAACGCCACCAGCTGGAAAATAACTGCCCTCAAATCGTTTTACGAACAGTTCCTCACTGTTCAACTTTGACCCTCAGGGAAGATGATTTGCAAGTTATCCAGCTCCTTTAGCAACTGCTCAACACAACCTTGGTTCGTTTCCTACACCAGATGTATAAAGTACTCATTCTAAGGGATGAATCAACAATACTGAGAACACATATTGAAACAAAAGCCTTTATTTTATTAAGAACTTAAAAGAAATATTTATTATATTAGTAATCTCCTTTTGGAAAGAGAATACTTGTTTAGCCTCTCATTAGAGATGAGGTCTGCACTCTTACACACATAAACTAAGAACACTCAAAATATTACAAAGATTTTTATTATAAGAAAACTAAGGAGAATGGTCGATGTCCTCAGCTTTCTTCAACTCTCGCTATATATAGGCATGAATCCGGACTTGAAGTGCGAATTCCAAATCTTGTTTAACACCAGCTGGCCTACTCCATTAGTGCTCCCATATGATAGTTTGTTGGGGAGTCCCTTTCAGCTAGTTAGTGTTCTTCCTTTTTCTTCCCCGTGACCCATCCCAAATGATAGTGGTTGGAGTTGTCGGGGAATCATTTATTTCTTCACATGGCTCCATCCATGTGATGTTTGTCTTTTCTCGTGACTCACCCCATGTTTGTTTGTCGGGGTATCTTTCTCTTAAAAATTAGGTCTGCGTGGTCCCCGAGGATAATGTTTCTTGCTAGTTGGACCCCTATCTTTTTCAGAACCTTGTTCCTGTCAGTCGGGTTTAGGTCGGAATCCTTTCCCAAACTCGGGTTTCTTCTGTTTAGGACATGCTTGACATATCCGATCAATCCATCTTCCAACATGTGCCATATTACAGAATTTTCGGTAAGTTTCTTTGCTCGCCGGAATCTTTTTTTCCCAGAGGATTCTTCTTTTTATTTCAAAAAGTTCCTCTGCAAAGCCTGTTGTTGATCCTATCATGGAATTCAGGAGGAATGATCCACTGGTTGAATTCTGAAAGAACTTGAAAGGATATTTGACTTTGTCCATTTCTGTTAGACAAACCCAAAGTCCCCATGCTCGTCGTGTAGAAGCTTCATCTTCAGAGATTGCTCCTACCAGTAGTGGAATTTCTTCCGATGAAGTTGTCTTTATATTTTTTAAGGCATTTCCATCCGGTCGTCTAAGCTTGATGAAATGAAAAGCTTCATTGAAACATTTCTTCGCTGGTTCTGGGGCTGCACTAATAAAATAGAGCTCTAGAATATCGCCTCTGGACAAATATGGATTATTTGCCCATGTCTCGTGAACGGCTTCCCCAATCCATTTGGTAGTTTTGAAATTTCTGGGAATTCGGGTGATACGATATGAATTGAAGCTAAAGCTCCAAAAGTATACCATTCTTGAACTTCATTTGGATGACTTCCTGGTTTCATCCAAACCCTTAGGTACTTTCCGGAGATATCAACCACTGTTTTTTCTGGGTTGATTCCCTTCCTTGTTACCAACTTCTCCCATTGCCTTTGATAAACCTACATAGGAGAAATTTTAATCTCGTCAGTTTGAACCTTAATTTTGCCTGTCTGTGGCCTAAGATTCAACTCTTCCTCTTTTACCCTAGAGATGTTGGGTTGACTTGAAGACTCGGGTTGTGACACCGGAGCTTCAACATTCGTTACAGTTTGTACATCCTCAAGAAATGCATCACTTGTAACACTCTTGATTATGGTATTTTGAATCCATAACCTCCGGGTTAGAGTCTCGTTCTCTAATCACTCCTTTTTACACCGTAGGAGATGCAGCCTAGAAGAGAGGCTTATGCAACGCTTGGAACAATTGTCCCTGAGCGTAATGACATGCTCGTATTAGACCAGAAATGGATTTCTGATCATCTCATTGAAGTCGTCCAGCGACTTCAGCATTGAGACATAACGTCCCAAATTCTCATTCAAGACTCTCCAGGTTTTTCCTGAGATGTCTTACTCGTTTAAGGACCTTGTCAGCAATGCGTCCATCCATCTCGTGTTAGAAAATCTGCAAGAACATTCTCGTGAGATTTTATAATGACAATATCATAATCATAATATTGGCATTCAGCTTGCCATCTAAGTAATCTAGCCTTTTCTGGTTTAGATTCAATTTTATTTTTCAGAAAAGCCTTGACACTCGAATTATCAATTTTTAGAATAAACTGCTTAGCCAGTAGGGATAGAGGTCATTTCTTAAAAGTCTTTCTAACTGCGAAGAATTATTTCTCGTTAATATGCCATCGATTTGCTTCTTCGTCTGTAAACAAACCGCTGTAATATCTACATGGCACTTCTTCATTTGGTGTGGCTTTCATAAGAACTGCTGCCCACCAATAATCACTGGCATCTATATAAAGAACCAATTCATCCTCGTCCTGCGGTATAGCAAGTTTCGGAAGCTTTTTGCAGACTTCCGTAAGTTGCTTTATACTTTCTCGATGTTCATCTTCCCATTTGAATATAACATCTTTTTTAAGTAATAGGCTGAACACCTTCCTGTGAAATGCTAGATTGTTGATGAACATTCCAGCAAAATTAACAACTCCAAGAAAACTTTGAAGTTGTTTTTTGTCCTTGAGATCATCTAGAAATCCTTGTATCTTTTCTACAATATGACTTTGTAGAATGATTCTAGATTCATCGATTTCAATTCCTAGGAATTCAATCTGTCTCGTAGCAATTATTGTCTTCTTTTCTGAAAGCACTAATCCTTCTTTGTAACAAACATCTGAAAATATCTCCAAATATTTGAGATGTTCTTTCCATTCTTTGATGCGATGAGAATATCATCGATGTATACGAACATGAAATTTAAATAATCTTTGAAGAGATTATCCATCTTTCTCTGATATATCTGGGGTGCATTTGCCAAATCCACAGGCATGACATTCCAGACATAATTTCTTTGTGGTGTGGAGAAAGCTGTGAACTTCTTACTTTCTTCCTCCATCTTAATCTGGTAGAAACCAGACTTGCAATCGAACTTAGAGAATATCTTGGCACCTTTGATACAGTTAACCAAGTGTTCTCTACTTGGGATATAATATCCATCAAACTCCAGAATGTTATTAATCCCTTTATAATTAATAACAAGTCTAGGTTTACCTCTTTTGATTTCTCCATGATTCCTTACAAGGAATCTCGGACTGTTGTATGGAGAAACTCCTGGTGAGATCAACTTAAGGTCTAGATGTTCCTTAAGTATCTTCTGCATATCCTCACTATCATTTTGATTCATAAGGATTGGTTTGAGTCTCACGAACTCATGTTCCTTTCCAGGTTTAACCTTTAAGGATGCCTTGAGCTCATTCCTATCCCACCATGCCAAAGGATTTTCATTGTAATTCCTTTGGATCTTTCTTTTGAAATCCTCCATTGATATTTTTTAGCCTCTGGAGGTACACTTTTTTCTCCTTGTATTCTGAATGAATACAGATTATTATCCCATCTCTTGGTATCTTTCTGTTTCGAACCAAATTGTCGAAAGGATAATAATGCATCACCAAATCTTCTTTTATCCGTCATTTTTAGATGTCAAAGTTTGGATTCATCACCACGCTTGCTGTGAAAGTTGATTGGCATTTTTCTATAAAATGCTTCTCGTAGTCTTTGGACAATAATCTTATGATCACATAATATTGTGAAAATAAGTCTTTTTATCTCATTCTCTTGTGTAAATCGCTTGAATGTTTGTAGGAAATTGTTTCCTAGCAAAACATCAGCTCCTGTGTCATGGAAATAGATTGGTGGTGTCTTCACTTTGTACCATGGGGTACTACCTGCTCCTCCAATCATGATTTCTGTTTGGTTGATTCCTCTGTTAAGGATAAGAATCCTTTTGGAAAAATCTCGTCCTGCAATGGCTGGTAGATCTTCTCCCATTTCTTTAGGAAAAACCTCCCATTTTGCAGTACAAATCCCTGCTCCTGAATCAACATAGGCTGCAAAATACTCAGCCTTGTATTCAGCATATATCATCCCGATAGAGATGTATATGGAGAATGGACTAGTGGTCATCTTATTCTGTATCTTTTATCAACCACTGTAAATTCTATTCCATCTTGTAATCTTTCCCAAGGCTTATGATCCTCGAGAAAATTGATACCCAGTACTAATCGTTCTGGGATCCTTCCTGCTACTCCTGTGATAGTCAATTCAATTTCACCCATCTTTAGGTTTCCTTGATATCTTCCAACTATCGGTTGTTGGAGATAATATAGAACATCACAAGGAAAAATATTATCCTTTTGGTTGATGTCAAATATTACTTCAACTTTTTTCCATCCTTCAGGACATTTCAACTCTCCTTGTGTTTTGAACACACCTGGGATTCACTGAAATGTACTAGGCCTTCTTTCTTCCCAATGATTACTGCTAATCATTCTATCTTGTTGGAAAAACATTCTCCTTATCTCCATTCTGAGGCTTTGGCTCCTGTTGAAGACAAGTTGATCTTGAATTTTCATATCGATCTCCTTTATAGTTGGAGAATCAATAATCTCTGGTAGAACCACCCTGGCGAAATCCTCAAAGATTTTTGGGACTTTGATAAATTCCTTTCTCAAGAATACATCTGAATGATGTGTATTCGAGAGAGCATAGGAAATCTTGTAGGTGATCGAGCAAGGTCTATTCCCTTCTTTCATCAAATCGTCTCTTTTGAAATCTTGATGAAAGGTTAAGACTCTGTTAAAGTCTCGATCTCCCAGATTGTATGCAATACGAGGATAGACATTGAATGCCAATTTTCCTGCATACAAGTTTCCTGTGACCGCTCCAAGGCATGAATCCTTGAGATTTGAGATTCGCTTGTCAAATATTGTAAGATTAAGTGGCGAATCAATTTCTTCCTTGAATGTTGCTTTAATAACAACTCTAATGGCTCCGATGTGAATCCATGAGAGTGTATTTGCAACTTCTCTTTTCACTTTGCTTTTGATATCCCGAACTTCTTGGTAAGGGATCAGCTGCATCTCGATCAGGTTACTAGTGAATTCCATTGGGATGACAAATTCTCCAGTAGTAACCCTATGGATAATTTGGTGTTTTCTATTACGAAATCCAAACTTATCCAAAGCCTTTTCCATAGCTCCGATGGTAAAACCATCGTACATCTGGAGCTTTGGATCTTCCTTTATAATCCTCATGAGAGTTTTATGAGAAAACGTTGTATGGGAGAGGAAACCTGACATATCCTCTCTCATTGTTTGAAGAATTTCTTCTTCACTCTAATTCTGAGGTGGACTCATTTCCATCATCAGAATAGATCTCTTCTTCATAGATGCTTTCATCTGAGGGTACATCCTCAAATTGATACACCTGTATGAGATCTTGATAATAGACAGCTTCTTCGAATTCTGGTATTGCTTCGAACTATCTTAGACCTCTCTTTTGGTTATCTGGGCAATCCGTTGAGATATGCCCTCTTGCTCCGCAAGTCCAACAATTACAATCTTTGAAACTTTCATTAGCTCGGGTGTGAGCACGCCTGAAAGTTCTTTTTCATGTGGTTCTGCTAGTACCTCCTTGGTTTGAGCTTGATGAAAAGGCTCTACTTCTGCTTGGTGCTGGTCTTTGCCCTGATTTGTAACTCTGGGCTTTTTGTTTAGACCATATCCTTCTAGGTCTCCATGAAGACCCACGACTACTTCTTATGTTGCTACTTCCACGGCTATAAGGATGGCTTCTCTTGTAACGCCCTGTTTCCCTTTTATGGAAATAGGTCGTCACCCTTTACATATTTAAGAATTAAAGAAATTATAATTACTTTCTATTATACAGCGGAAGACTTAAAAGTGAAGACACGAGAGTTATTAAATTTTATTTTTTAAATATAATATATATGTAATTATATATCGACTATCAATCAAATCTAGTGGTGTCTCACCCACATTTCTAGGTAAAATGTTCGAACCATAGACCAACATGAATTTACACAACAAAAATATATATATATATATATAATAGAAGATAAGTCTAGGCCCATCGTTTTTCATATAATACATGTTTAAACAACATATTGATTTCAAAAGGAAACATGGTTCTAGCATATCTATTTTAAAGTGACGGTGAGAAGTCAGCCCAACCTGCTACACGTCCACGTCATCATCTACCGAGCCTGAAAGTTATAAAAAGTAACATCATGAGACACCTCCGGAGAGAGATCCCAGTGGGATAACCTTACTATCTAATATATTGAAGCAATTAAATCGTTAAGCAAGTACTACATGTCATCATCAAGAAATGTGGGAATCGCTCGCCCACTAAACCTTGCATCATCATCATCATAAAGGAATGTGGGAGTCGCTCACCCACTAAACCTTGCATAGACCAGGCATTTTATTGCCCTTATGGTTGCTTTCATAGACCAGACATTTTATTGCCCTTATGGTTGCTTTCATAGACCAGACATTTTATTGCCCTTATAGTCGTCGTCGAGTATGGAAGTTACATACTGGTTATAGCTATGGACTTCAGTCGTAGATTTTCATACATAACTTATCAATTCAATTAACAACACATAGTAGAGAGTAGAAGTTACCCACTTGTACGTTGATAGTGCAAGGATTGCCTCCGAATTCACCGATCATCTCAACTGCGCTCGACACACTTAACTGATTAGCCTCCTTATAACGTATAACATAATCTTTTGTATTTTATATTAGGTTACTTTAACCTAAAGCATAATCATTTAATAACCCTATTCAAATAATCACTCTAAAGACATATTAATAAGATTTTATACTCATTACTCCAGAATATTATTCGTTATACTTCATTCAATACATGCTTGATCCTTATGTTAAATTCTAAATATGATCATATCATACACAAATCATTTAAGTGAGATTTAGAATATAGAATACATCATCATACTTATTATATAATTGTTAAGCACTTAAACTAGCAAATTTGAAAGATAAAAACACACATAAAGTCGCAACAATTTTAATAACTCATAGATAATTTCTAAAATCACAAAAATATTTACATGATCATATATTAGTGTCAATATTATATTCTGAAAATTCACAATTTTTCACAGTGTATATAATTAAATAAAAATAGAATCCTAAACAAGACTTTTACTTGAATTTCAGCTCAAAATCAGTCGATATTACAAACCCTACTAAACCTTATAGGTTTAATGAAATGCGGTCATATTTTTTTACAGAAGTCAGATAACATATCCAAGTATAACATATAAAAATATCAATGGAAAATAAGATTCACATAATTAGTTATGAATTTCCTAAGTTGGCCGCAAACTGGACATAGTGTATGCTGAAAACAGACTTTATTGTAAAAATCACCATAAATCGTACAAGGTTCTAAAAATTACATGGTAAATTTCTATATACTCATAAGAATGTATAATACAACATAGTAAAACATGGCTTATAAATATAATCTCAATAAATAGTTATGAATTTTAGAATAAGACTGAAAACAGGACATCATCTATGCAGAAAACAGGTTATGTTGTAAAATTCGACATAAATCGTAAAAAATTCAAAAAAATGCATACTAAGTTCCTACACGTACCTACGAACAGGTTATTAAACATAGTAGAAGATCATGTATAAATTCGAAGTATACTATTCCAGAAAATTATATGATTCCGACCTAAAAACAGGGCGAAAACTGTCTCTGAACAGCTTATCTTAGAAAAATCATATAAAATCGAGTTTAACTCCAAATCTTCTGAAATTTTACAGAAATACTTTTGACTTTATATATTTCAACTTGGCAAAAGGATTTAGCTTAAATCAATTTTGAAGGTTTTCGAACAGTTCCAAAACAGAAGCAAAAATAGAGCTCATCCTTAAGTATATTCTAGAACAACTTATTTCTCCATTCAAACAACATATAATTCCCAACCAATTGCCAAAGAACATCTTTGGACTTTCTAACCTAAGATATTAATCATAAATCATGAGATTTAATGAAGGTATTATAAGAGTTTAGCCAAAAATACCTTTAGGGTTTGAGGAAGAACTTTGATGTATACTTGATCTTTTCTCTCCTTTATTTCTCCTCTCTTCTTTGATTCTTATGTTGAACTACTATAGCTTATTTTAGTTCTCTTTATATAGAGTGGATGAGAAAGATATATCATCAAGCAATGGATGTGTTGCATGTTGCAAGTTGAAGTAGAGTGATGAGATGGCTAGGCTAGGTATAGATTACTAATGACTTATCATGGAAGATTTGGATTAAATAAAAAGTTAAATTAATTTATTTACCTTGATATTTTGATGTTTCATATTACACATATTTATAAGTATATGTATTCCTTATTGAAGGGACTAACAATAATAATGTAATGTATAATTCACATAAATGTGGAAATTGCTTAGCATAAAATTAAGTAGTAAAAATTTACGTACTTAGATTAATAAGTATTGTGGTTATTTTAATATTCACTATAATGCATGCTCGTTCAAGTAAAACGTTTTATTTCATAAAATCACATATAAAGATTATAAGTAAAATTTCATAAAAAGAAAGCATTCAAAAGCAGTAACGAATAAAGTTAGCATGTAAACTTAGTATCATTTTATTCATTTAAATTTAATTAACATCTTATCTTTTTACTTCCATTCATATGTGTCGAGTGAGTGGAGATGGAGCTCGGTTTCTTCTGTGAGCAATCCTGCAAAACCCTTAAAATCTCGAAAGAAAAACATGCCATAAAATCTTTAAAATAAACAAGCACAACGAACTTCATAAATCATAACTTAATGTAATATAAGATCTCACACTAAATCATTTATATTTGAACGATAAAAGAAATTTTTATAAAATGTGCAATGCAGGGTGTTTTCTTAAAATGGGGTGTTACATCTCTGCTTCCTTCTTTTGTGCCTCCGTGGTTGACCTCCTACGACTGTTGGGATGTCATTTTCTTCGCAACATAAGGGAACATTTTATTGATTCCTCGTAGTCTCTTGTAGTTCTTGTAGAGTGTTGCCTGGTGGCACCATTCTGATAGCTTGGCCTTTAGGAAGGACATCCTTCTGGCCACTGTATCTAAATCGTCTGCACTCTTGTATTCCCTGATGAACATTTCTCTCCAAGGACTTGGTATCTTCGCAAAGAAAAGTTGTGAAACTTCTTTGTCATCCACCTTTGACTTCCATCGGTACTCGGTGAATAACTTGATGTATTCGTCAATATGACAAATATCATGTAACTCTAGGCAGTAGAGGGCTTGTTTATATCATTTTCTTTTTTCTTCTTCCAACCCCTCAAAATAGCCTATGCCGATAAAATGGATTTTGAATAATTTTGCCATATTATCGACAATTCCTTTTAACAACTCACTAGTTGTGACGTTGTCCCTCATCTCTGGTGCCGTCATATCTCACGTGATCTTTACAGATCCTTCAAGACTCAAGAAGTAAAATGAATCCTTCCTTTGTAAGATCTAGGGTTTCTGCTGCAATCCTCATCGTCGATGCCCAATCATCAATAAGAACTTCTCGATTTATGAAATCTGGAATATCCAGATTCAGCATCAATCCATACAGATGTATTGGATTAAGCTGTGACTTTCCATAAGGTTTATTAAGAAGATCTGGCCTTCTAGAACATTGTCGAGTTCCCGAGACAATAGGATCTCCTCTCGTAGTAAAATCTCCCGCTGTGGCATTGGTTCATCCATATGATGTGAACCTGAACTTTCTGCAACGTTGGGATCAACTGATGGATGTGGAGGTGGTCTTTGGTGTTGGTCACGTGTAACCAAGGCTGAACCATCTCCTGCGTTCATCTTTAGATCAACAATACCTAATCCTGCGAAGGATTCGACAAGTTCATGTAGATATTCAAGATTCATCCTCTCTATATCCATCACTTTTAATTTGTGACAGATTTTCCTTTCATGATAGCAATGAGTTTTTCATCCCGAGTCATTGGTCGTATGACTTCGGTTGGCTTTCATTTTTGGTGTAAATAGGGAACTGTTCCGAAATCTATACATTTCCTTCCTCCGGAATGACTTGGTTTGTCCTCCAGATTCTTTACTCTTTTTTCAATATCATGAAGGATCTCAAGAGTCTTCTTCTGATATTTCGCCATCGTCTCCATCTGGTTTTGGATCTGATGGACTTGTGTTGGTAGGTGATTATGGCGGTTGCCATAATTCTGTACCATCTTCTGGATTTCTCTAAGATCAAGAGAGATCTTAGATGTATCTGGAAGTATCTGGTTCCAATCTGGTTCTCCGTTAGACATCAATGATTTTGATGAACGATTTCCTGAAGGTTTATCAGTTCGGTTTATAACATCTGGTTAACTGAAAGAAAACACATGTAATATTCCGCTCGTCTTTTGCATTGCCTCAAGGTTTCCCTGTCAGCTCCTGCGTTTTCTTGTTCAACATATTGGTTATTCCAATATGTCACCTGATCTTGGTGTTCTCGTTCATACATCATCAAAATTTGACAATATCTCCTGTATGGAATACATCTTGGACATTCGTCTAGATCCATATTTCGCGAGAAATTCTCCTCACCAAAGGTTAATTACATAACAGTAATAAATATAACTTAAAAGTTCTTAATAAACCTAGGCTCTGATACCATTTTAGGGTCCGGATCTGACCAAACACTTGGAAGGATATTTTAATCTTTTTCAGATTTAATTTTTCCGAAGGAACTTGTTCGTGGCATTGTTACTCATTTCAGACCATTGTTTTTTAAACAGTATTGACACGAGGAAAATATTTCAGCCTATAAACTTATTTCAAAAGATGATTAAATCTTAATTTTGAAAAACATGGATAAAATTTGGTAAAATGTGCTTGGAAATATATAAAATAAATGAAAAGTGGGTCAAAATCATTTGGAAAATAAAATGTGTAGTTTTGATGTTTTCAAATTTTTAATGTGTAGTTTTGGTGTTTTTGAATCAAAAAAATGTGTAGTGAGGAGTGTTTCTCTTCTTTTCAACACCATTAATTTCTAATAAGTCCAAACCCCCCAAGATTCTTGTTATCCAAAAATTGTTACAGCATTAAATGTCTGCCACGTACTCTGTTTCTTTTCATTTAATTTATATTTTGAAACAAACCCTTCTTTTTGTATGATCAGAATCACCACCTATCCTCTCTAGTTCATAAGAACAGATAATCCTGTTCAAGAACCTTGAATGCTATCACAATATTTGTAGCTGAAGAAGAAGAAGATAAGAGATCAAGAATTCAGAAAATGGAAATGACAAGCCATTCTCTCTCATATGCCAAGCACAATTCTTTATCTCCACCCTTTTTCCCACCTAAAACAGCCCTTTTTGTTCGTACCTCTGCCAATTTTCTGGGCCACAAATGCCTCTCCAGAAAGCTGAAATTTAGTGCAAGAGATTTCAGAAACAATGGCGCCATAACAGCTTCTCTTTCTCCAAGCAGCTCTGCAACTGATGGGTCTGTAAGATGGCTTCTTCAACCCATAGGTTGGTTGGTAAGCTTGTGTGTGTGTGCTCAATATTTTTTTTTTTCAGTGTTTTTCGGTTTGGCTTTGACCTAATAATGGGCAAAGTGGATAATGTATACTGAATTTAATTTATTTTTTTTAAAGTAAAAATTGCTGATTTAAAGCTAAGTATGACCATGATAATTTGATGGGATAAAAATTTTGGTCTATTTCTCATTAAATCTTGAATTTTGATGGGTTTTAGCATTGTGTATTGTTGAAAACAATAGTGATGATGATATGTATTTTTAAAAATCCATCATGAAAACTGGAGTTTCTTTTGATGCTTAATACGCATATAAATGTAGATTGATTTGATTATCTATGGGAAGCCAGTGGTGGAAGTACTTGTCTTGTATTGACTCTTAACTTTGTGAACAATGAAATTTAATTGATGTTGTGAACATTCATATATATATGTGAAGCTTTGCACTCAGTTGAATAAAAATAGTGATTAGCATGTAACTGAATGGGGCATTTTGTTCTTTAATTGTGGTATAATACTATTTTCATGAGAAGCTCGTATGTTGTTCCTTGGTAGGTGATGGTGATACGAGGCACATAGGTTATAAGATTGACATGCCTGGTGCATTTGAAATAGCGTCCGTAAGTATTTACAAAGTTGATCTTTATTGATTACTTTCTAGAATGATGATATTGGGTGCTAAACATTTTCACATGATTCAGAATGTAGTCACTGTTGGGCGTGTTCGTGACAAAGCGGATATTGTGATTTCTGTGCCCACAGGTACTCACCATAAGATGCTTCACTATTTCTCTGCTTGCTCGTTCAATCGTTGGATCTGGTTGTATAATGAGATATCCTTGTTCTGTTTTATTCTTTACTCTGCATGCTCGTCACTAGAATTTGCATCTTAAATGCCGTTAAGCCTTGTTGATTTTTCCTTGCATGTCTATCTCATCATTAAAATTAATGTGCTCATTTAATTTGAGCTCATTAAAAGTATATAGGTTCATTGTGCATTTTGAAATACACACAAAAGAAAAAAAAAAGTAGTTTCGAAAATGTTTGGAGGATGAAACTTTGTTCGAATGATTTGTTGGGAAATAATGATTGGTTGTTTCTTGGAATGTTGTTTTTATTCATTTGTTTGTTGAGTTGTTTACACCCATTACAGTATCCGGTTTGCATGCTCGGATTCAGAAAACAGAAGAGAATCTTTTGATAACAGATTTAGACAGCACAAACGGCACTTACATTAATGAAAAACGCCTCGTACCTGGGGTAGTTTCCCCCGCATCACCCGGGAATCTCATTATATTTGGTATGCTCAAACTCATTACTAATTTACTGCAATTAACTCCTACACTTTCAACAGAGTTTACTATCGATATTTGAGATTTAACATTAATTTCTTTTATAATTTGCTTGATCCATCGATGTTTTTCTTGACAGGCGACACCAATTTAGCGATATTCAGAGCCTATAAGCTTGAGAAAGCGACTGAACCAGAGGAATCTGGTACCGAGTCAGGGACTGAGTCTACAGCTTAATCGATCTTGTATAATTATTTTCTGTTAGAACAAGTTAGCTCAAACGAAATACATGGGTTTTATCCAACTATGTTTACTATAACTTGGGGTGGTTTTGGAGCAACCATAATCGAGAAGCTTGTGCACTGTTGAGTCATTCGATCTTTTATTTTCTCAAGAATTCTTGGAGAAAACATTATTTGCATATGATAAAGAGATTGCATGAACTTAAAGACTCTCAAGTTTAAGCATTTCGCAGTTTTGCAGTGCAAAATGGGGCAGGAGCTCTCAATGTGTTCATTTTAGACCTGCTGGAGACTATTATATTTCAGTTTTCGTATGATTTTATAAGTATACATGATTGTGTTATAACGAGAATATTGTTACCATATGATGTGCATTACTATAAAACTCAATGAAGTTTGTTTTCGTACAAATACCCCTTTAGGATATTACGAGTTTATATCTCCTGCAAATCGAACCAACCTACAAAATTTGGTTTTGAAGGTGTTGTCCATGCAGCTTGACACGTCATCTGTCAACGTGTGATTTAAAAATATATATTCATGTGTGCTTAATGATGTCATTTTATACTTTCCAGTTAAATTGCGACATTTACTTTAATCGCAGATTTAACTAAATCTTTGGACTTAGAAAAATTAAAATGACTTTAGATATACTGTGTAATTCAAATTGCTCTAGTTATCGATTTTGAAGTTGTCGACGATTCGTGTAGATCGACACGTCAACTATCAAAATGTAAATTAAAAAATATATCATGCATTTAGAACGACATCGTTTTTATTATGCCATTTCATTTCACATTAATTTTATAGTCATATAAAAAAATTGGTTTGAGATTTTCAATCAATCCTTTGTCGGATTGGGCTGGTTCGCACGGAAATCATAAATTAATTTGAGTATTTTCTTTGACTTGAGAAAAAGAGTCGATTTGGTGTATGAGTTGTCCGTTCTAGTTGACAAAATCAAGGAAAGAATTTTGATTTGAGTTTTTTTTTTAAAGTATCTCAATGTATTGGGTTTTGGTTTGAATGTAAATCATAAAATTGACTTGGAGTTTTAGTTGGCTTGAGAATAGAGTTATTTTGGTATATGATTCGTTCATTTTGGTTGAGTTTTGGAGAAAATTAGATTTTTAAGTTTGGAGATGTAGCATTTGAGTTTTCTGACAACTAAGTGGTGTAATTTCTAATGTTTTCAATATGTTTTCGACGTGGTTTCTCTTAAAAATGAAAAGGAAATAGTTGTTGAAGAATTTCTAATCGATTTGTGAAGTTTGGAAAAGAAATGTGTAATACCTAAAAGTGGTTAAAATTTCAATTAAAGTAAAGATCGTGATTTCATTCGCAAGTATAATACGACCTTGTTTAGCGGCGCCCACATGCACCTTTTTAGTTTTTTAATTACACATTGGCAAATAACGTGTCAAGCTACCTAAATATGTAAACACCTTCAAAACTAAATTATGCCCGTTGGTTCGATTTGCACGTGATATTTAAAATCATCTTATATTTACTAATATCCAAAAATTTACTTAAAATTACATATTAAGTAAACTTTGTGATTTTTACGGCAATTAACCTTTTTATATTTTTACCAGTTGATATTTTTTTTTACACCTCGTCATTTAAACTTCAATTATTTTACACAATATATACCACTGTTGAAGAAATATTCCACCTGAATATTTCACATGATAAGATATAGTGTAGAATAATTTAAAAAAAAAAGATAGAATGATTAAATGTAATTTACCCTAAAGATCTAAAAGTAAATAAGTACCAAAACCTCCAGTTTGCTACATAAAATCGAGAAATCAGTTGTAATGAAAACACATTATCGATAAAGATAAAAACTTGGATGAGATGTCTCACGAATCATATTATATAAGATGAAATTATCGTCAAATTCATTTCATTTTATTATTAATTCAAAATTAATCATTTACTAAATATCTTTAAATGAGATATCATCTCATGAAGCAATCAAGATTCACAACGATCTTAAAAGAGAATCACTGATTGATCAAAGGATAGATGCGAACAACACGAATGCCACTCCAATAAGAAAATGTTGCGTAGATGGTAACAATATGGATGGGCTTGCATTGTCAAATCCTGCAAAAAGATCATTATATTAACAACCATTAAGAAAAACAATAAAAATGAAATTATACATTTCATTTTAATGCAGGCAGAGTTTCTACTTTTCATTTGAGTATGTTTTTCTCCGTAGTAGTTAGATTTTTTTTTTCTAATTAATCCCGAGATAGTAGTTTCGTGGATAAACATAGGTGCCATACCCCCAAATTTTAATAAGATGGGTACTAGTAATTTTAAATATGTTTTGGGTCGGGTTCGACAAGGGAAAATAATTTTCATTAGAGTTTAGGTAAGGTTCAGGTTTATACCCTCGAGTCGAGTCGGATTCGATCCAAATCTGTGTATTTTTTTCCCTAATCTTTATATTACATTAATTCTACATTTATGTTATATTAGTT
Organism: Scutellaria minor; assembly: GCA_954870855.1. Lineage (NCBI taxonomy): Eukaryota > Viridiplantae > Streptophyta > Magnoliopsida > Lamiales > Lamiaceae > Scutellaria > Scutellaria minor. The sequence continues at coordinate 13,357,947 of OX940729.1, forward strand.
CTATCTTTATGTACAAATATCATACATTTATCTAATATTTTAACTTAAAAAAAAAACCTAATTTTGGCACAATTTGTACATATATACTATTACTCATATCTTTATATGATATTAGTCATACTTTTATATCAAGGTAGTCATACATTTATGTAATATATAAATGTACAACTAACATAACTAGAAGATATGACTAACACAAGTAAAAAGTGTGACTTACATAACTAAAAGATATGGAAGGTATTAATGGTGGTTTAAAAAAATGTTAAGGTAGAGCTAAAAGCCTAAAATGTATAACTAACATAACATATGACTAATATAACATAAATGTATGACTAACATAATATAAAGGTACAACACCCGGAAGCGAGTTTGGGTGGATTTGGGCATACCAACCTAGGCGTGTGGCGGGTCGGGTCAACCTGGGTGCATGGACTTTAGGTCTATGCAACAGTTGCACAAAAATTTTATGTTGTATTAGTGGATTCTTTAGTTGGTATTTGGTATTTAAAAAAAAATCTTGATTGTATATTTTTCTTTGTATACATTATTGTGATTGGTTTCGTTCAATTTCAAAATGAGTTTGCTACCTACTTAAAATACTCGTTAAAAAAATATGCTTATATTCATTTAAAAAATAGTTATGTGTAGTCATCAAGTATAGCATGTAAGGGTGATATAATATTTATATATGGGTACCCCTAAATGAGAGGGTTCTTATCGGTTGTCATTTCTAATATATAACGATCCGACATCTTACTAATTTGGGAATATATAACAATCCGACCACTCGAATTATTATTGCTATTAGGTAAATCACGGAAATGTACCTCAAATGGCCTGATTTTAAGGTTGGGTCTACTAATACAATTAGTATAACCCAATAATCTCAAAAAAGAGCAATGTTTGTTCTTCTTAAATTTAGAATTCATACTCTTAACCTCCAACATGACTAACAATTTCATCATTTACAACTTGGAGGGAGACTGAAATCTTATACTTTAATTTGTACTAAAATTGGTTTTTATGTTAAATACATTGGCCATTAAATTAAGGGACCCAATTTTATTACAACTTATAAGTATAATGGCTTAATTTTTTACAAACCAAATGACATCAATAAATGAGAGTAAAATACACAATATATGTTTACTATTAAGAGAATGTTTGGGTGAACTTATAAGCTCCTTAAAATATTATATTATATATATATATATATATATATGATGTTTGAAAGCTTATAAACTCCTCAAAAATATTTGGTAAAGAACTAAAAATAAGATTTGATTTCCATAAAAAAAAAAAAAAAAAGATGTTAGGATTTTATAAACTTTTTTTTTTTAATAGAGGGGATTCCAACTTATATATTTCTAAAATATGATCTTAGTTTTTATAAACTTCTTCATATTTGATTTACTTAAATTACACAATATTGTCATTATTAACATTTTATTAATTTCATCATCTTATTTATCCAAACTCTACAACAACTTATTTTATATATATATATATATATATATAAAAAATAAACTAAAAAAATATCTTATAAAATTGAATAACTTATAAACTCTTTTAAATAATTTCATTCAAACATCCTCTAAAGTACACATATCAATGTATCCCATTACATTACTACTTTATTAGTTCATATCTGAACTTAAGTAAAGTTTTAATTTCGAGTTCCGTCCTTAAATTTAAAGTTAAATATTTTCATTAATTACTAATATATAATTAGAATATACATGAAGTTAATAGTACCAAATTATAATATACACATATTTATCTCAATTGTTGTGATCGTAATTTTCATTTTATTTTTGTCTCAAGTTAATATCCCCCAATGAAATGCAAGTTTTGTAATAATTAAAGAAGCAAATATGATCTATTTTTAAAAAAAAAATTAAAATTTGGAGAACCAAAATTTAGATGGAAATCGATTTTCCCGAACTATAAATCACCAAATAATGGTTTTACCACTTAAAAAAATAAATTCTGCCATTGTAACCTTAAGTAATGAAATCATAAGTCATAATGTAGCTCATGGGGTCGGTATCCACTTCTTTATAAATGGATTGATTGAGGTTAGTCAGAATTCGAACCTAATTAATTATATAACTTTTTTAATTTTTATAATCTCTCTTGTTTCATTACCCTAATTCATTAAAATAAACTTTAAGTATCGAATTAATATTTAATAAAATGAAAATATGAAATATAATCACTGACTTATACAACATCATTAATAGACCTCTCGAAAGTTAGGCACGATATTTAATTTTCTTCTGATTAATAATTATGAGTTGACTTATTACATGATTAGTCACCACACCATAGTTCACTAGCTAGGTCCTCTCTGAAGTCATTAAGTGTGACATGTAGATTACACGTAAGCTACTATTATATTTTGTGTTATATTTCATATTTTAAAATAACCACCACACACTACATATATTCTATAACAACATTAATTAATATATAATGTGTATTAAATATCATGAAACACAAGATGTAAAATCGAATGTAATAAAGGATGCGGACCACAATTAGACACATAGGGCTACATTTTTGGTACTATTAATACTGATAGTATTTTTGGTACATTCTACATTAAATGGAAAAATAAATGTTCAAAAACACACACATATATATATATATATAATTCAACACTAGTTTAGACCCTGTGTTATACCAGATTTATAAAAGAAATGGAAATAAATTTTGTAAATGATATATAGTGTAATCTCATTTAATATTTAAATATAATATAATTTGGATATATTAGTAAGATTCCTATCCATGTATTTCATGGAATTTTTCAAATGAATGAATTTATAAAGAGTTGGTCTCTTGTGAGTCTGTCTCACATACGACAGGATTCAAGTATGTTTTTTATAGGTATAAGTATGTGTTTTGCAGTTATAAGTATGTGTTTTATAAGTATGTTTTTTACAGTATAAGTATGAGTTATTCAAGTATGTCTTTTACGATTGTAGGTATATTTTTTTGTGCTATAAGTGCAACCGTTGCATGGTGCGACGGTTGCACATGAGTTTTTGCCATTTATAAATGAATATAAATAAACTAAGATGTATATAGGATAAAAAAAATGTAAATTTCTCATGATTAATTTGATCAGAGTAAAAATAACAAGTATAACAATATATTTTAAGAAAAATCAATATTAATGTATAGAGAGTTGATATACAAATTTCATAAATAAATGTGTATTATATAATATGATGTATGTATCTATAGATTTAATTTATTTAAAAAAAAAAAAAAAGACAACTTTTTGCATTTTCAAAAGAAAATTAACTAAAATCACCACGCCCCAATTAGTAGGCCAAATTTGCATATTACTCTCACATCAAAATCAGATGTAATTGCTTACTTCAAAAAAAAAAAAGAAAACTGGACGTACCTGGACACATGGTAACTGGAGAGGTTTTAACATTACAAAGTGAAGGGAGAATAAGAGCTCTATTAGTATCAATGGAGAGATCAAACTGAGTAGAGTTGGAAAGCAGTTGACAAAGGCAGATAGGGTGGGTGTGTGTGAGGTTAGCCAGCTCTGGGCAGCATGGTGCATCTGGCCTTTTCAACCTACTCTCTTTCTCCACAAAGTTCAAGCAATCTGCCATGCTTGCTAACTGGGTGAAGCAATCATCACCTGCTTCCGGCGAACTGGCCGGAGCAGCTAGCTGCGATTGTGCTTCCACCGGTGGTGCTGCCGCCAGGTAGAGGGCAGTGGTCATGATAAGTAGATAGGTTATGGTGGTGGTGAGAATGTTGGCCATAGTTTTGGTTATGGTTTGTAGCTTATAATGGTTGTTATTAATTAGCAGTGATTTGTGTTTAGGTTATGTGGAGTTGTGTGTGCAATATATATAGGTGCCAATAGAGGTTGTTTGGTAAGTGAAGCAATTTAGTTCGCCTATGGTACGAATCCTAGGATCTGTGGCCCAACCCGCACCGACCCGATCTAGCAACCCGACCCGACACATATATGTGTGTGTGTTTTTTTTTTTTCAATTAATCCATACTAGGGGTAAAGATGCAACGCCTCTCCTCCTCCTCTTCTTCTTCTTGATTTCACTGTCGTTCGTTATTGTCCTCCTCCTCCTCTTCTCTTCTCTTCTATCTTCTCCTCCTTTTTTGTATAAAATGATCTTGTTTTATTATATGGAATCATCTTAGATTTTTTTTTTTTGTGTTTTTTCTTCATTTTCCTCTTCTTTTTCTTTTTCATATTTGTTGATTTAGATGATTGATTTCAAATTATGATTTGGTTAGAAGAGAGCAATCGTGGTCAAAGTTTGGTACATGTTTATTTGCAGTAATATGAATTATTTGCAAAATTTTTAAAATTTCAAACTGACTCTATAATATACTGATACCTTTTGAGTATATGAGTAATACCTTAAGTTATATGAATAATGTCTTAAGTTATATGAGTAATACCTTACATTCAATAATAAATATTGTTCCCCTACCCACCGTGGCATGCTTTAAAATGTCCACCGCTGATGTGTAAAGATCGCATCCCTCTAAATATTTTAATTTTAATTTAATGATTATGTTGGATTGTTGACACATCAACGGTAATGTGTCCATGGTGGGTTGGGTAACAATCCTGATTCAATAACTCTTAAAATAAATTTTAAGATTCTAAACTTATACTCTACAATACACCGATACTTTTGAGTATATGAGTAATACCATTAATTATACGATCAATATCTTTACATGAAACAAGTAATACCTTAAATAATATTTTTACTAACAGTATATGTCACGCCCCGTTTTCTTACATAAAAATTATCAGAGTTTTCCTTGAGGGCGTGCAAGAAGAAATGGTAAAAGACATTTACATAAATACAAGAAGGAGGTAGGAGACAGTTATTAGAAGAATGAGGTAGGAGACGAACAGAATCATTACATATAAACCATCGGATACATCTGATTGATTAACATTTGCAGCGGAAATAAAACTTCAAGATCCATCATTCAAACATAAACGAGATTATACTTTACAAAACGTGAATTATAAAATCATTGTTTAATTATTGTGAGACAACAGACTTAAATACACATGTCCAGATAGGGCACCATCCCTCTCTCTCTAGGGTTCATCATGTTCATCATCTCCTGTAACGTGAATTACAGAATAAGGGGTGAGTGCGTGGAATATACTCGTGGGGATAAATTCCGCATCTTATAACAATCGACAGATATATTATTCAGGAATATGTAACATTCAACACGTTATCACAGCACGTAAAATGCATAGCACGTATCTCGTAACTCATCCTTTAGGTGCGAGTATTTCCCATCTTACCCTATAAAACGGTCTTAAATACCGCTGGCGCATTTACAGGACCGTCAAACCTTCCAAGTAGTAGAGGAGGTAAGAGACAGTTGTTTTTTACGGACCATAAGTCCCTCCGAACATGCAATGTGGACCGTAGTCCTTTCACAGTATATCATGAACACATAATCATAGCATATAATCACTGCATTTAGTATTCCTCAATCATGCTTCAAAATAGGGAAAACATTAAACAAGTAAAGAGTTAGAAATTACCCACACCTTGTTCGGTGGTTACCACGTGAATAGCGAGTATCAAAGATCAAGTATCACAAAGCTCAATCCAACTGATAGCCTACACAAGTTACGGTGTTTCTTAGATCCTTAATAAGTATAATTAAAGATATAAATGATTTCGGAGAAGATACGATCGTTAAAGACGAGACGGATCGGAAGATCTAAAGATTGAGGTTGAAGAAACGAGAGTGTATGTTCAGTTTAATAGGCTGAGATGAAAGAGGGTTTGATTTGGGTCGTAACAAAAAAAAGAGCTAAATCAGAGTTGAAACGAGCTCGAACTGAGCGGTTTAAGATTGGGGGTATTTTGGTAATTTTGGTCAAAGGGTTGACTTTGACCGGGATCCACGACTCCCGGTCAATGACATCACGTCGGCGATGACTCGATGATAACGTACGATAGAAAAAACAGAAATCATATCGAAAACACGGCGTCGCGCGCGCGCCCATCACACGGCATCGCACGCGTGCTTCCCGTCTCCCAGCATGCGCACAGCACCCAGCACCCGCTGCGTTTCTCGACAGCTCTCGGCAGCCTCACACGCCAGCACTCAGCACTCCTCGGCAAATTCGGCAGGTGTGCCCGCGTCCAGCGTACACTACCCGACATTTCCCGGCATACGCGCCTAGCGCGCCTGCTCGCCTAGAAAGGCTACTGCCGTGGTGGCGCCGGGCCCTTCCGACTCGCCGGCGACACCACCTTCTTCGGCGACCCCTCCGGCAGCGTGAACAGTAACCCCCCAAAACAGCAACAACACACACACCCATGCATGCACACTCACACACCCCCCTCTTCCTAGCTCTGGCCGGCGATCGGCGATACCTCCGGGACCACTAGCCGGTGACCTCCCATCGCCGACGACTACCAACACCACCCAACAGCCCCCTACAACACCAACACTCACCCCCAACCCCCAAACCCTTTTCCCATCGTCTCCCCCTCACCACCACCACTACCACGTCGCCGGCGACCACTCACATACGTCGGCACGACCACCGCACCGACCACTCTCCACCGAGCACGGAGCCGCCACGCACGGCGGCGCCCCCACCATCAACACACACATAATTTACATACACACACATATACACGCATATATATATACTCACACAATCAGCAGCAACCTCACGGCCGGCGACCACCGTGTCACCGGCCACCACCACCAACCCAGCACACACACAACCCAGCCACTGTCCATGCAACAGCTACCGGTGAGGGAAGAGAGAGGGGCAGGCGGGAAGAGAGAAAAATGAAGGAGGAGAGAGAAAGATTTGGCCGGATCTTTGACCGGCTATTACCGGGAGGAGAGATCCGTTCAAAAATCCAAGCCCGAATTCGTGACGGCCTCGATGAGAGCTTCAACTTAGAGTATGAGTTGGCCCAAAACGGAGAAGAAACGAGGTGGAGAGGAAGAGAGAGAAAAAGGGTTTTCCGGCGATGTTTTGCCGTTTTCCGGCGAACGAGACATCAGAATTAAAATTTGAGACCTATCTTAGACTCGTCTTGACGAGACCTACGTTCTGTGTGAAAATCGATCGAAACTGATAAAATTTAATTTTTCGGCCACCGGCGGCGGCGCCGCGGCGGAAACAGAAAATAGAGGAGAGAGAGACTTACTTGTTTTCGTCGCTTTAGCCTTGTTCGGAAAAATGGTGATTTTTGAATCAAAAATGCCCCTATTTATAGATTTTCCAAAAATCACTATTCATCCAAAAAATCTAAGTTACTAGTCACGGTAAAAATCTTAGATCACTATTCACCGAAAATATCTTTCGGTTTTCTGAATATTCGAATTTTGCCATTTTTTCGTCATTTGAGCTACGGGTCTCCGATTGACCTCTAATTCATTTCTATCTTCTCATTTTTCCGTTACGCATCTAATGGTATAATTTTAATCTATGTTCCGCGACTAGAAAAACATTTCCATCTAAAACATACATTAATCACGTATTTGAAACGCATATAATTAAATTAAACAGTCAAGATTAACACACATAATAATTCAATTAAAGGTTTAATTTTTAATTAATCAATTATGCTTCGTTTTTGGTCTAGGGCGCTACAATATAACTAATACCTTAAGTATACTTTATAAGTATGCAACTAATACCTTATGAATAAACAAAGTAATAGATTTTACATATATAAATAATACCTTTAGACCTTTGTGATAAGCAAGCAATACCTCTACATATAACAAGTAACACCTTTAGGTAGAGTAAGTAATATTATTCACTTAAACAAAGTAATACTCTTAGATAAAACAAGCAATACCTTATAAACGTACAACTAATACACTTTACTGAATAAAGTAAAATGCAAGTAATATCTTATGAATATGCAATTAATACCTTATGAATATATAACTAATACCTTAACTGGAAGGATTTATGCAGATTGAATGGTGCATGGGCATACACCAGCTATGGTGTGGTGGCGGGTGGGGATGCGTGGAAACAGTTCATGCACCGGGTCGTCCATACCCCTGGGTATATAAATATTTGTGATTTGGTAAAGATTTGTGAACGTGTTATAAGTTGTTTTTTTTTTGAAATTAATTTATAAGATATTCAATATGCATTATTTTGAAAAATAAATCATTGGATTTTTTTGATATTTATGTATATATATAATATAAAATATGGATTTATGAGATGTTAGTATTAATTACAGTATTGATCAAATTTAAGAAATTTGTAATATAATATTTCAAAATTAAATTCAAATCACCATTAAAGGACACTTAACCCTAACTTCTTATTATGTGAGTTGAAGGTTAATTTTTAACATTTATATATATAAAGTTTACATACTTAGCCAAACACCTTCTTATCTGGATAACAATTTTCTTCGGGTTTGTTTTGTTTAAGTGATGAGTTTGTTAATATTGTTAAGTATAATGGACTTTTGTTGTTCATCAAAAGGTGATTTGATGTTATTTTGTGTATGGTTTAAAGGTTGTGTATTAGATTTGAGATATATTGTGTGTTTGGTTTACATGATTATGGTTTTACCCAAATAGGTTTGAGAAGTTTGAGAAATAAACTTTTATTTGGTTTATTAGTTAAAATTGATAACATTGCAATTAACAATTATAGCCCTCCACCTATTTGTAAACAAAAAAATTAATACTCATCCAAACAATTCAATTTTGGAAAAAAAAAATATTATTCCTCCCAGCAACAAAAATGCATGCAAAAAATGGGATTTCATCAGCTTCTCTCAATAATGAAGACACTCAATTCTTCTCCATCATCCACTTTACTCCAATTTCGCAAAAAATTAAGATGAAATCCCATTTGTATTGTATTGGTGATTAGTTACAAATTGGGGAAAAAAAGTATCGATTCTGCAATACTGAATTTGTTTGAGGGAAGAAAATGGGAAAAATGACTTTTTTGAATCTCCATCCAAATGGTTGTTTGTGATTCCCACATGTTGAATATGGAGATAATCGATGGGATGGAAAACCTCAATCCATTGTCGACAATGTTCTTCAGCCCAATGATGAATTAACTTTCTTGAATCTCCGTGTGGAAGTTTGAGATGGTGGTGGAGGAAGAAAAAAGGATAAAGATGGCTGAATAATACGGTGGTGGAGGAAGTACGAAGGTGTGGAAGAAAATAGAGAAGATGGTTGAGGAAGGGAGGTGGTAATTTTGGAATAAGAGTTTTCTCCCAAAAAGGGAGAAGATGGTTTAGGGAGGCTTGGAAGTGGGGTAGAGTTTTGTGCATATGTAATGATATAATTGATAATATTTAATCTTGTGGGAGCATTTTAGACATTTTAGATGGAATATTGGGGTATTTTAGAGAGATCAAGTTATGTTACTGTTGGGCTTTTGGATTGGTTTATTAGTCCATTTTTTGTGGGTTTTAGAACCCACTTTTTATGAAGGATTTAGAGATGGTCTTATGTATCCTGGTGCATATTTCCTAGGATCCATGCCCCCAACCGATCAGGCCCACCATTTTTTATATATATTTTTTAATATTTTTTTCTCTTTCTTCTGCAACACATAGCAACAACCCTCCCCATCTTCTTCTTCCTCCTCCTATTTCTTCTTCATCTTTATATATATATATATATAGATGATCTGAAACACGCGCGTGTTGATTTTAATTTCCTATGTAGTGCTCTTTCAGTCGCTGTTGTTTGAAGCAACCGGAAGAACAGTGAACCCATCAACGGCGTTGTGGGGCTCCTATAGACCGGCAACTGGCATGTCTGCCAAGCCGTCATTGAGACCGTTCTCCATAGCAGCACGTTGAGGCCAATAGTGGAGTTTTTCAGCAGCGAATCGGAGCCTGATGATGCTTTTGAGTGCACAGACATGTTCAAACTCCAAGACCCTAAGGTGTAGAAACGACACCATTTACCGGATGAGCCGACGAAGGCTAAGCCGATGTTGGCCGATCTTGATCTCAGCTTGATGCTGATTTTTTTTGGTGAAGAAAAAAAAAGCCAATGTGGTGAACCGGGAGCACATCAAATGTAGGGTAAATGAAAGTTTTACCAATGTGTTCTATCTTTTTTTTAATTTATTGAGAAATTTTTGAATAATTTATTTGTTTTTTTACTATTTTTCCAACCCGACAGTCATATTCATCCAACTATTGCACTTCACTGTATTCATTCGAATGAAAACCAAACATTTTTTTATTTTTTTTCTCCAATTAGGGATGAAAAATAATAGTAACGTAGATATCTAAAATAAAATGTAAGGAACAAATCTTTTAAAAATTGCATTTGTGATACCTTAAAAATGCATATGTAATACCTTTTATCATTAGTATCAATACCTTAAAGGTAACTATGTAATACTTTAACGATACATATGTAATACCTTATACTATAAATACTAATACCTTTAAGGTAAATATGTAATACCTTATACTATAAATACTAATACCTTTAAGGTAAATATGTAATACCTTAAATGTGGGCATATGTAATATTTTATACTATAAGCATTAATACCTTAAAAGTAAATATATAATACCTTAAAGGTGCATATGTAATACTTTATACTATAAATACTAATACCTTAAATGTGCACATATGTAATACCGTATACTATAAACATTAATACATTAAAGGTAAATATATATTACCTGTTATGAAATAATTATATGAAATGTGGATGTCATTTACCCTTCCATTTTCCATGAGTTACATTCCTCCAATTCATCCCCCACTTATTTCCCATATTATGATTTATATTAATATGTATTAAAATAGTCCATGTATGATTATCCTATAAATAGGTGGTTTGTCACCTTCATTTGTAAGCTAAGACAAAACTTGAGTACACTTGAGAGAATAAAATAATATTCCTACATCTTATGTTCTTTCTATTTTCCTCCATATTTTATTTATTTCATATTAGTTTCACAACACGTTATCAGCGTGACGAGTCTCTATCTTGGGAGCTAAAGTTGAAGATATTTGGAGAAGTGAATTGGATAAACACTATTATATATTTTGGATACTTTTGAGGTAACATCTTTCTTTTGATCTTTGTTTGTTTTCATTATGGCTACCTTACAAAGTTAGAATTTGAATATCTTGACATTAGTGGAAAGAATTATTTATCATGGGTATTAGATGTCGAAATTCATCTTGAAGCAATTGGTCTTAAAGATACAATTATTGAGAAAAATAATGCCTCAAATCAAGATCGGACCAAGAAAATGATTTTTCTTTGTCATCATTTGGATAAAGGGTTAAAAGCTGAATATTTAACTGTGAAAGATCCTCTTGTGTTATGGATGACTTTAAAAGAAAGATACGACCACCTGAAGAAGGTCATCCTTCCAAAAGCCCATTATGATTGGCTCCATCTACAACTACAAGATTTTAAGTCTGTAAGCAAATATAATTCGACAATGTTTAAGATTACTTCTCAATTAAAATTATGTGGTGAAAATATCACTAATACTGATATGTTGGAGAAAATATTCTCTATTTTTCATGCCTCGAATTTGCTCCTGCAGCAGCAATATCGATAAAGGGGGTTTAAAAAGTCATCTGAACTCATTGTCTGTCTTCTTATTACCGAACAAAATAATGAATTATTATTAAAAAATCATGAGTCCCGACTCACCGGTGCTAATCCATTCCCTTAAGTGAATGTGACTCAATCTCAAAATTTTGGACGTGCTCATGGGCGTGGTCATGGTGGAAGCTGAGGACGTGGTGGTCATTATCGAGGACGTGGTCATGGAAAATATTCTCTTTATAATAATAACAATCTCAATTGTAGCAAGAAACAAATTGTCTCCTAGAAGAGAGATAATGGAGAAAAGAAAAATTATAAGATAAATATTTTCGATGTGGCATGGAAGGTCATTGGTCCCTGTTGTTGAACTTTATCAAGCATCCTTGAAAAAGGAGGATAAAAATGTCGAGGCAGATACAAAGAATAAAAATGTGGAAACAAATCTTGTTGATGAAAATGTTGTTTATAATGGCCTAGATGATATGGTTCATCTTGATGTGGCCGATTTCTTTGTGGATCCTGAAGATCCCAAAATAAATTGAATGTTGAATATCCTATGTATTTTGAATTTTTATTATGGAGTTTATATGTTATAAATATACTTTGCATCTTTTATTAATATTTTTCATATTTTACTAATGTTTATGCATCTTTTAATTTTATATGTAATTTCTTCCTAAAGAAGAAATGGATGTCAAACTATTAGGATTACATAATAATGGTGATTTTTGTGTACGTAATTGATAGTGCTTCTACGCACACTATTCTTAAAGATAAAAATTATTTTTCTCATATAGAAAATGGGGAGAGATAAATGTTAATACTGTAAGTGGTAGTGCAAACTTAATTATTGGCTTCGGAAGAGCCACCATATTTCTCCCTGAAGGAATTAAAATTGTCATAAATGATGCACTATTATCTTCCAAGGCTCATAGAAATTTGTTGAGTTTTAAAGATATCAGCCGAAATGGGTATCATATCGAGATTTTGAATGAGAAGAATGTTGAATGTTTGTTGATTACAAAAACTATTTCTGAAAAGAAATATATAGTAGAAATGATTCATTTTCTTCTAGCTTATATTATACAAAAATAAATACAGCTGAAGCACATCACCTAGTAAACCTGAAGTCTATAAATCCCAATGAATTTATGGTTTTACATAATCGCCTTGGACATCCTGGTTCTATAATGATGAGGCGAATATTTAAAAATTCACATGGCCATTCATTGAAAAATCAAAAAGTTATGAAAGCTAATGAGTACTCATGTGTTGCTTGCTCACAAGAAAAATTAATTGTTAGGCCTCCACCAGCTAAAGTGGGGAATGAAACCCTTGCATTTTTAGAACGAATTCATGGTGATATATATGGGCCTGTAGATCCACCATGTGGACCATTTCGATATTTTATGGTGCTAATTGATGCATCAATAAGATGGTCATATGTATGTTTATTGTCTTCTCGTAACCTGGCGTTTGCGAGATTACTTGCTCAAATAATCAAGTTGCGGGCACAATTTCCTGGTTATTCAATTAAGGAAATTTGTCTAGACAATGCTAGTGAATATTCATCAAATGCTTTTGATGATTATTAAATGTCCATTGAAATAAATGTTGAACATCTTGTAGCACATGTTCACACATAAAATGGTCTAGCCGAATCATTTATTAAATGTCTACAATTAATTTCTAGACCATTGCTAATGAAATCAAAACTCACTTTATCTGCATGGGGACATGCTATATTACATGCATCAACACTTGTGAGAATACGACCGACAAGTTATCATATTTATTATCTCCTATAATTAGCATTTGGTTATAAGCCCAATATCTCTCATTTAAGAATTTTTGGATGTGTGGTTTATATTTCAATTGTACTCCTCAACGTACTAAATTGGGCCCCCGACGAAGATTGGGAATTTATGTCGGATATGAATCGCCTTCTATTATTAAATATATTGAGCCATTAACAGGTGATTTATATATTGCAAGATTTGCAGATTGTCATTTTGATGAATCATAGTTCACGACATTAGGGGGAGGTAAAAAAGAAATCAATTGGAGAACAACTTTTGATTTTCTTGATCCTCATACAAAAGATTGTGAACTTGAAGTTCAAATAATTATACATTTACAAAAAATTACAAATCAATTACCGGACACGTTTAATGACTCTAGAAGAGTTACTATCACATATTCCTGCAGAAAATATGCTGGTAAAAATTGATGTCCCTGAAGGATAAATACTAAGTGCTAATGAATCCAAAGTACGCCTAAAGCATGGGAGACCTCTCGGTTCCAAAGATAAAAATCCTCGAAAGAAAAGAGGGTTGAATAATAATGAAGAATTTCAAATTATAAATAGAGACAAAAATCAATCTCCTGAAGAGATTGCCTCCGAAGATGTTACTCCTAAAGAGCTAGCTCCCGAAGAGAATGTAATAATAGAAACTTCTATAAATTTTGTCACTACAAGAAAATGTTGGAATCGAAGAGAAATAATTATTGATAATATTTTTGCATATAATGTTGCACTTGATATTGTGGAAGAAGACAAGGATCATGAACCTAGATCGGTTGATGAATGTCAGAGGAGAAATGATTGGTCAAAATGGAAAGATGCAATCTAATCTGAATTGGATTTACTGGCAAAATGAAATATTTTTGGACCTATAGTCCGAACACCTGAAGGTGTGAAACCAGTGAGATATAAATGGGTATTCGTAAGGAAACGAAATGAGAAAAATAAAATTGTAAGATATAAAGCTCGACTTGTAGCCCAAGATTTTTCTCAAAAAGTTGGATTTGATTATGATGAAATGTATTCCGCTGTAGTGGATGCGATCACATTTAGATATCTTTTAAGTTTTACCGTACATGAAAAACTTGAAATGCATTTGATGGATGTCATGACTGCATATTTACACGATAATCTTGAAAATAATAACTACATGAAAATCCCTGAAGGATTTAGCATGCCTGAAGCATGTAAGTCAAATCCTAGAGAAGTTTATTCTATCAAGTTGCAGAGGTCCTTGTATTGGCTTAAACAATCTGGACATATGTGGTATAATCGTCTTACTGAATGTTTAGTTAAAGAACGATATACCAATGACCCAATATGTCCATGTATTTTTATAAAGAAAAATGGGTCAAAATTTTTGATAATAGTAGTGTATGTTGATGATCTCAATTTGATTGGAACTTCTTAAGAGTTACAAGAAGCGGTGATATATTTAAAGAAAGAATTTGAGATCAAAGATTTTTGAAAGACTAAATTTTGTCTTGGTTTACAATTGAACATCTAGAAAGTGGAATTTTCATCCACCAAAGTACTTATACCTAAAAGGTATTAAAACGATTTTATATGGAAATTGCACATCCATTAAGTACCCCAATGGTCGTCCGGTTACTTGATCCTAATAAGGATCCTTTTAGACCGTAAGAAGAAGGTGATGAGATACTTGGTCCTAAAGTACCATATCTTAGTGCAATTGGTGCATTAATGTATCTTGTCAACTGTACAAAACCTGATATATCATTTGTCATCAATCTATTGGCAAGATTTAGTTCATCTCCTACACGACGATATTGGAATAGTATTAAACATATTTTTCGCTATCTCCAAGGAACAATTGATCTTGGTCTATTTTATTCAAATAAATCTCGACCTGAATTACTTGGTTATGCTGATGCTAGGTATTTATACGACTCACATAAAGTAATGTCTCAAACTGGATATATATTTACATGTGCTGGTACAACCATTTCATGGCGATCTACAAAACAATCACTAATTGCCACATCTTCTAATCATGCTGAGATTCTAGTAATTCATAAGGCCAGTTGAGAATGTGTTTGGCTAAGATCAATGACCCATCATATTCAAAAGAATTATGGGTTATCACATGACAATGAGAATCCTCCAACAATATTATATGAAGACAACACGGCTTGTATAGCTCAATTAAGAGGAGGATATATTAAAGGAGATAGAACCAAACATATTTCACCAAAATTCTTCTATACTCATGAGTTACAAAAGAATGGTAAAATTGATGTGTAATAAATTCAATCAAGTGAAAATTTGGCTGATTTATTTACTAAGGCATTTCCGTCTGCAACATTCGAGAAATTGGTGAAGCATATTGAAATGCGTCGATTAAAGGATCTCAAGTGATGTTTGAATTAGGGAGAGAATCAATACATAAAGTAATATGTACCATTTTCCCTTATCTAGGGGTTTTTTCCCACTGAGATTTTTCCTAGTAAGGTTTTTAATGATGCATATTCTTTATGTAATAATGGACATCCACGGGGGAGTGTTATGAAATAATTATATGAAATGTGGGTGTCATTTACTCTTCTATCTTCCATGAGTTGCATTCCTGCACTACATCCCCCACTTATATCCTATATTATGATTCATATTAATATGTATTAAATTAGTCCATGTGTGATTCTCCTATAAATAGGTGGTTTGTCAATTGTCACCTTCATTTGTAAGCTAAGACTGTCACGCCCCAAAATCTTTTCGTATTTTATCAGAGTTTTACCCGGGCGTGAAGATAGAAAAGCAAGGGACGCATATCACTCACAGAAAGAATTAAGCAGAGGACAACAGAAGATAAAGGTAAGGGACGATGAGAATCCATCTCATAACAACAATCGGCCTCTGCCGATAACAATCGGCCTTAATACCGATAAAATATACACAACAAACGCAGCAGAACAAAACATCAGGATCTCGCAACCGAACCAAGTGTTAAATACTATTACAAAACGTGATTTAAAATGTCACATTGTTTTGAAAATGTTTGTGCGACGACATCTTTAAAACATACGTTCAGAAACAGCACCGCCTCTCTCCATCTAGGGTTCGTTATGCTCATGAGCTCCTGTAGTGTGAGTACAGATTAAGGGAGTGAGTGCGTGGAATACACTCGTGGGGATACTTTCCATTCTTAACAAGTATTAGGTAGGCATAACATATCAAACATATCCAAGATTGGCACATAGAATGCATAGCATATAATTCGGAACCTTTATGGACACATGGACCCATTAGCGCTCATATCTGCAGCGAGGGCGGGTACTCCCCGTTGACCCCAGGTGCGGGTACTCCCCGACTTATTATACGGGTATCATAGTTCCCCCGCAATACGGGTATCATTGTTCCCCCGTAATATGAAGCAGACCTCTGTCTCTTCATATAAATATGGACCTCTGTCCATTCACAAATCTCAGGTGCGGGTATTTCTCGTCTTATCCTTGTATAACGGTCTCAATACCATTTGTGCATTTCAAGAGGCTCACCAAACCTCAACAGAGTAGTAGAGGATAATAAGGGACGACAGAGAACCATGCATGAACATATTAATCATAGCATATAATCACAGCATTTAGTATTCCACCAATCATGCATTTAAATAGGGAAAACTGTAAACAGATTAAGAGATAGAAATTACCCCCACCTCGTTTGGTGGTTACCACGTGATCAACGAGTACAGACGGATCAGATTTCACAAGCGAGTACCAAAGGATTCGATATCACAAGGCTCAACTCCACAAGTAGCCTACACAAGTTATGACGTATCTTAGATCCTTAATAATTATAATTAAAGCTGTAAAAGCTCCCGGCGGAAAAACGTTCGTTAACTACGCGACAGATCGAGCTCCAAAGATCGGAGTTGAAGAAATGAGAGTGGATATCCAATCCAATAGGCTGAGAAGATAGGAAATGAAATTTGGGTGACGACGGAAAAAGAATGAGCTCAATCGGAGTTCAAACGAGCTCAAACGGAGCATTTTAAGATTTGGGGTTCCTGTCGTCGCGCCCGCGCGAACAGGCTACCTAAACGGGCTTCCAGCCGCCGCCGGCCGGCGAACCACCGGTCGCCGACCACACCCCCGGATTCCCCCCACTTCAGGCTACCAACTCCGACCAATGGCGGCCACGACGGCGCCGCCTAACTCCGTCAAAACACCTGCAAAAACAGCCCGTCGCCCAGTTTCCGACGGTGGCCTGCTCGACCAGGCCACTTCCCGGCGTCGCTCGGCGCGGCGGCGCCGTCTCCAGCCACCACCACCTACCTCGACGGATACCTAGCACCACCGGCTACCACCTACGGCCATCCCTTGCCGGAATACGGCCGTGAATAGTGCTCGAAACTTCGCCGCAAAACCCTTCGTCGTCACATTTTTCCAAAACCAAACTTCAACCAAAAACCTCCGGCCGGCGACTTCCCGTCGCCGGCGACCGCCCCCACACCTCCAGATCGCCGGCCGACGACTTCCAGTCGCCGGCAACCCTCCGATTCCGGCCACAACACATGCAAGAACCAAACATATACACACGCACATATATAAGAACACCCACACACAACACAGCTTGACCGGCGGCCACCCGCCGCCGACCACCACCATCTGGAACACCGGCCGGCGACCTCCCGTCGCCGGCGACCACCAACAACAACCAACAGCCCCTCAACCTCAGCGAACACACACACACAGCAAGGTTACACACACACACACCTCACAAACCCCATGCAAAACCCTAGCCCCTTCCGGCCCGTTTCTAGCTCCGGCCGGCGACCACCAGTCGCCGGCCACCACCTTCAACACATCACACACCATCAGTCGCTGTCCAGCAACTTTTCCGGCGAGAGAAGAGAGAAGAGAAACCGTCGGGGAGAGAGAAGAGGGAGGGAGGAGAGAGAAAGGTTGGCCGGATCTTTGACCGGCGATTGCCGGAGAAGGAGAGATCCGTTCAGAAATCGGAGCCCGGTTTCGTGACGGGCTCGACGAGAGCTTCACTATAGAGTTTGAGTTTACCCAAAACGGAGAAGAAACGAGGTAGAAATGAGGAGAGAGAAAACGGGTTTGGAGACCGTTTTTCGCCGTTTTCCGGCGAACGAGAAATCGGATTTGAAATCCGAGACCTATCCGAGATTCGTCTCATCGAGACGAACGTCGTGTGCGAAAATCGTCCAATTCCGACAACATTGAATTTTCCGGCCACCGGCCGGTGGCGGCGCCGCCGCGCCGGCGGTGGCCCGCCGGAGACAGAATCCCGGAAAAAGAAAGAGAGGAGAGAGGGACTTACTCGTTTTCGTCGCTTTCGGCTCGTTCGGCTCGTTCGGAGAAACGGTGAAAAATGAATCGGAAGAGCCTCTATTTATAGAATTCGGAAAACACTATTCATCCAAAATATCTCAGCACTATTCACGAGTTGACTTTTCCGAGTTACTATTCATCGGAAATATCTTCCGGTTTTCCGATCGAAACTTCGGATTTTGCCCTTTTTGTCGTCGTTCGAGCTATAGGTCTCCGATTGACCTCTAGTTCGTTTCTATCTTCCCGTTTTCTCGGTACGCATCTAACGGTATATAAATATCCTATGTTTCCACATCTAATAAAATTATCGATCTCTAACGTGCATTAAACACTTATCTGAAACGCACGTATTTAATTAAACAGCCAAAACATACGCACATAATTATTAAAGTATAGGTTTAAATATTTAATTAATCAATTATGCTTGTTTTGATCCGGGGTGCTACAAAGACAAAGCTTGAGTACACTTGAGAGAATAAAATAATATTCCTTCATCTTGTGTTCTTTCTATTTTCCTCCATATTTTGTTTATTTCATATTAGTTTCACAACAATACCTTAAATATGCGCATATGTAATACTTTATACTATAAACATTAATATCTTAAAGGTACAATATTATTATAAACGAAACATAAAATATTACTTAAGGTATTACTTGTTACATGTAAAGGTATTACTCGTATAACTTAAAGGTATTACTCATATACGAATGTAAGTTTAAAATCTTAAAATTTCAAATATTTCATCATCTTTTTCATCTAAATTTCTGTAAATCGCGATTTCATCATCTTCTTCATCAATTATTTTGCAAATCATGATTTTATATAGTATTCTTCTTCTCTCACCTTCTCACTTGAAGAAAAGAGAGATATGAAGTAATTTTCCACTATTTAATTTTATTAGAAATAAAAATAATGAAATTTGTGGAATCTATTATTGCCATCTATTTTTATGCTTCAAAATGATTTTAAATTCTCGAATTAGAAAATAAAATTGTTTTCGTTCGTGAATTGAAAAATCTCAAAACTTAAAAATCAACAAATAAATGAAACATTATTACATAGTTTTCCACAAATTAAATAATTAATACAATATGAATGATAACTAAGTTTGATATGGATGCTCGAAATGAGTGCAAGATTTGTGAGGAAGAAGGACTAAATATTTTCTGGAAAAAAGAAGCAAAATGTTGTGTTCATAACCTTGCTTCAATAGAAAAGATGACCAAAGTTAAACAAAGGAAAAAAAATGGAGGAAAGGTTCAACCTTGCTTCTTGCTCTTGATCCCTCTTCCAACTGGGGTTGCAACCGAGACAATCTCTCTGTATATATATTTGGTATTGTTGTAATAAGAAAGCATATGATGGGCAATATGGTATTTTAAAACTTGAACAGAGGGGCACAATGAGCCGAAAAAAAGGAGAAGTTGTTCATGGAATTTGGATGTTAACTTAACCCACCACCATGGTGGTTTTATTTAACACATCAATTAACCCACTTTAAACCCAAAATAAAAAACGGGCCCAAATAAATGCAGGCCACTAACATAAATGTCAAACACAGAGTGAAGTGGGTTTAAAGGCCACTAACCCATCCTAACCTTGAAACCAAATGGGCCCTAAGTTGACAAGTTGACAGTGAGATTTATTTTTGCTAATCATGTCAATATAAAATAAATTGAAAAAAAAGGAGGACTAGAATGAAAAAAAAAATTGGAGAAGAAGAAAGAAAAAAAAAGAGGCTGAGTGAAGAAAGGAAAACGGCGTGTATATATAAAATTAAAAAAACAAAGAAGGCTTGGAAAACAGCGTGTATATATAAAACTAAAAAACCAAAAGGAAAGACTTGGTCAACGGGTCAGAGTCGTGGTCAACAGAGTTGGGGGTACAAATCTTAGATATCCGTACCCCATGGGCACAAAAGTTTTTACCTAAACCAAGTACTCGGAAGTGGACCCAATTATATCCAGGCTTCAAAATATGAACCAAATATGGGTTTGGGTTAGGTAAAGTGTGTAAACCAACGCATACCCATGAATCAAACATGGCCTTTGAGTAGGGGTGGGTAAAAATACCGAATTATAGAAATAGCAACCTTCCCGTACGAAAAAAATATCGAAAATACTGAATTTCGGTATATCGAAAAATTCGGTACGATATCAGTATGGTATTTTTAAAATTTCGATATTTCAGCATATACCAAAATAAAATACCAAAAATATTAACATTAATTAAAAAATATATTAATTCCACATTAATAAATTAAAAAATATAATATTTTTTATTTCGGTAAACGGTATTTTCGGTATATCCAAGTTTAGTATGTAATTTTTATTTCGGTAAAATAGTATTTTCGGTATACCAAAATTTCAGTATATATTTTTCATTTCGGTATAACAGAATTTTTGGTATACCAAAATTTTCGATATGAAATGGTATGGCTACTTGTGATACCGAAATTTCGGTATCCCAAAATTTTCGATACGATAATGATATGAATTTTTGGATACCAAATTTTTTTGTATGATATACGATATGAGATTTTCGATATGGTATACCATACCGACCACCCCTACCTTTAAGTACTATATTTATCAACCAATTAGGTAGGCTTGACAGATGGGTGGAAAATCGTTGTTCCCAACAAACATCCATCCTGGATATGAATTCCTTGAAAATCACACGTGTGTTTCTTTCCTAGTATATGACCCATGTGTTGCACGGAAAAATAAATTTCATATTTTTCTAAAAGAATAAGTATATTTTTATATTTGTGACTCTGGAAACTGGAACGTAAAGTTGACCGTGATAAAAATCTGGTTTCTTTAAAAAGAGATCTACATGAGATAAAGATTGACCTGGACTTTTGTTAATAGTTATGAGACAATCAAAGGAAACTGTCTATGTTGAAACCTGAAGGGCAATCTCTTATCGGATGGAATCAATGACATTCTGGGAATCAAAAACTTGTCACCAGAATTATTTCCTGATATAAACTTCGCTTGGATCACATGATCAGCAAGCCTCGTAACAACCAATCTAGTTTCATTGCATAATCCCATAGAATGATCTATATTCCTCAACAACATCACTAGAGTGCCTACTTTCAAATTCAACTCATGATTCGGCACACCAAAATATTTGATTTCCATTTAAGAATTCTAGTGTGTGAACATCTTTCAAAATATCAACATTAGAATCCGACTTGCATGGTGTATCAGAACATAAGTAGGTTCTAACTTCACCATCAATGATAGAAGTCATATAATCATTGATTTTCTCCACCACATTAAGTGTTGGAGCCACTATAGCTCTATTATGCAGATAAGTCGAATCATTCGTAGCACTATCGAATTGAGGATATGTACTTTGAACGATTGTAACAATAGGATCACCGGAGTTCTTCAGTAAGATGTCATCTGGGATATCAATATTGTCTATATTATCATTATCAATTCCAATTTTGTCATCTCCTATATCAGCAATGCACTCTAAAAACATCTTCAATCTAGCACGTTCATCATCAGACACAACAGAACTCTGAAGTCTCATATTCTTTGTAAGTCTCAATATCTTGTAGTATCTCCAAAGATAAGATGAATTGATTGCTGAATTCACTATATATTGTCTTGTTCCTTTCGGAATAACTAGTAGTATTTGTCGAAAATTTCCTCCCAAAACAACAGTCTTTCCATCAAGGTAAATCATGGCTTTTGGGATTAGTGAACCTTAGGATATCACGTAAGCTTCTATCTCGGTAATCCATACACATCCGAACGCTTCCATGGCTAAGTCAATCCTTATGTCAGCTTTATCTCTTGTTCTGTGGAACGTGAACTCCTGTTCGCCCGAAACTGGAAAGACAATCTTCCTTGCACAGTACCTGGTTACCGCGTGGTTGAACTCTAGCCAGTCCATTCCCAAGATTATATTGACATCCTTCATCTCCAAAATATGGAGATCAGCTAGAAGGATCTTACCCTCAAAAGCAATCCTAAGGTGACGGTATAGGTGTCTTGTCCTTACCGTCTTTCCTGAAGGAAAACTAACTCCTAAGGTTGGAGCGACTATCCTACCATCTTCATACTTCAGCAAAATAGATGTCGATAGATATGAAGGAGCGTTTTGCTCCAGCATCAAACAGGATGTAAATGAATATATCAGATACTGGTAGCGTACCTGGCATCATCCCTGCTCCCTCTGCAGCTCTTGGGTGGTTAAGGGCATAAGCCCGTGCCTTACCTACCATCGGCCTCGAGTTTCGAGACCTTGGATAATTGACAGTTGTATGCCCTGGCACCCCTCAAGTGAAACAGTTCCGTACTTCAGGCTGGCACGGTCCCGTGTGCACCTTCCTACATCTTAGGCATGGGTTCGCAGGTCGAGGAGTAGGAAGGAGTGGAGTATTGTTTGCCCTTGGAAACTTATATGGGGCAAACTCCTGACTCGGGCCATTTCACTTCCTTTTCCAAGGAGTCGGGAAATCCTTTTGAGGGGGTGCAACATCCAAACCCGTTCGGGAGGCGATCTTCTGGGCTCTTCTGATGGCACTTGCATACGTCATCGTTTCCTGCCCAGCTAAAATCATGCTGATCTCTGAGCGAAGGCCTCTCTCGAACCTTCGGGACTTTTTAAGATCAATGTCCACCCGATGTGGGGCGTACCGGCTCAAATGATTGAACCGTCGTTCGTATTCCTTGTTGAACTCCCTTGTTTGAGATGAAGGAACTCTGTCTCCTTCCGGTCCTGGTAAGACTGAGGAATAAAGTGACTAGACACCACTTCCTTGAAATCCTCCCAAGTCATTGCCTCCCTTTGAGCAGGCAGTAGGGTCCGCTCGTACGAGTCCTACCAGTGACTCGCTTCTTCAGTGAGCTAGAAGATGGCACAGTTGACCATCTATTCCTTAGAGCACGTCAGGTGCCCAAACAATCGGTCGAGTGATCTTGGCCACTCTTCCACCTCTATCGGCTCCCCTTTCCCATCAAAGATTGGTGGGTTAAACAGCCGGAATTGTTCATAGATGAGATTTGGGTCGATCCTAGCTGGTTATGGGATAGCTCTGGTTATTTCAAAATGTTGTGCTAACCCTCGTAGCACCATGACCAGGTCCCCTACATTGGTGGTCTCCTCACATTCCGGCTGGTTGACCGGTTGCTGTGGCTCCTTTCGAGGTCTGTCTCTCGACATAATTCTATTACGATATATATATATATATGAGTCGTTGAGGTTACATAATATTACTATAGGTATAGGGAAAAACACAGTACACGTGAAAAGGAGTAAATATATACTATATAAAATAAGCGAGGAAGTACATATGCATTTATACATAAAAGCCTATTAAGGGTAGCCTTACACCATCCAAAAGGTGTATGTACACTATCTATGATGTAAAAACTACTCTGTATATCTATACATATAGAATACTAAAAGTTCATCGTCTATAATCTATCTCTCGGTATTCTTTGAGCGAGTGAGGGCAAAAGCTCACATCTGGCCTGCTTTTGGCTCGGACTTGGGGCAGAAACTTCTGGATTTCGGGGTTTCTGGCAGCAGTATGCCTGGTGGCCCGGCTCCCTGCCTTTGAAACAGTTTTGGGTCCCTTGGAGGCAGGGCCCCACGTGCATCTTCCCACACTTGGGACAGACATTCCCTGGCCTTGGTGATGTAGCCATCAGATTTTTTAACTTCTGGCAGTTGCGCGCTATATGTCCGAGTCCTCCACACTTATAACAATTCCGAGTTCCATGAAGACAGGATCCCGCATGCGACTTTCCACAGTTGGAACATGAGTTCCCTAGTCTAGGGGTAGGGAGAAGCGAAGCATTACTGGCCCGTGGGAACTTATGCTGGTCGAAGTCTTGACTAGGACCAATCCATTTTCTTTTTTCTGTCGTTATTTCTGCTCTCTTGGGTGGAGCCACGTCTAAATGGTGACAAGAAGCGATCTCTTTAGCTCTCTCGACAACTGTGTCATAAGACATTTCACCCTGACCAGCCAGGACAGAGATGATCTCCAAACAAAGTCCATTCTCAAAGCACCTGACCTTATTGGCATTTGTGTTTACCAGATGGGGCGCATACCTACTCAGTCGGTTAAATCTTTGCTCGTACTCTTCCACGGAAGCGGTGCCTTGACGAATATGTATAAACTCTACCTCTTTTTGGTCATGATACGACTGAGGCAGAAAATCTTGTCTCATCACTTCTTTGAAAACTCCCCAAGACATTGCTCTCCTATGTGCTGGTGTCATAGTCCTTTCGTATCTCTTCCACCAGTGGCTGGCATCTTCAGTGAGTTGTAACACAGCACAAAAGATCTTCTGCTCTTCTGTGCATGCTAAAAGTCCAAAGAGTCGATCCAACGACCTTAGCTACTCATCCACTTTGATCGGTTCTCCTATTCCGTCGAAGGTCGGTGGATCAAAGCGTCGGAACGGTTCGAGGTTTGAACTCGCATCGTTCCTTAACAATGGTGGTGATGCAGCTTGTGTGGTTTCGAAATGTCGGGTCAAGCTTCTTAATGCGGTCACTAAGTCTCTTCTCACGGCGTTCACGTCGTGATCAGACGAATTTCCCATTGACAACTTATCCTTTAGTGGTCGTCCTCGTGGCATATCGTTCTACAACCGATATAAATAAACTAACCCTTATATTCTTCCCCACGTAACCCAACAATCTATAGTAATAGATAAACTAATAACTCGGTTTAGGGCAAAAAGATCATATAACAGGCAACCACTCATATACCACAAGACTTGTGTTCAGAGAGAGTCATCTATGGAGAGAGAATAGTGCCTATCTATGTATTTTCAAAAACAAATTCACGTTTTCAAATCACATTTTTCCCATTTTTTAAACTAGTTCGAGCAAGTTCTCAACGTTAAAACTGCTCTGATACCATCTGTCACGCCCTAAAATCTTTTGGTAATTTTATCAGAGTTTCACAAGGACGTGAAGAGAGAAATAGCAAGGGACATAAAACTCAACAGAAAGAAGGAGTAAGAGACGCCAGAAGAAAGAGGTAAGAGATGATATGGATCATTCACATATAACAGTCGATCTCACTACCAATAATATTCGGTCTCAATACCGATATATATAACATAATAAAGCAGTGGAATCAAACATCAGGATCTCACATCCATAATATACTCAGAATTATACAAAACGTGAATAATATGAAACGTTGTTTTGAAACTGTTTGTGCGACAACATCCTAAAAACACAAGTTCAGAAACAGCACCACCTATTTCCATCTAGGGTTCATCATGCTCATCAGCGCCTGTAGTGTGAGTACAGATTAAGGGGTGAGTGCGTGGAATACACTCGTGGGGATAAAGTCCGCATTTTATAACATTCAACAGGCATATATAGATTAATAATATATAACAGTCGACATAAGATCATAGCAAGTAAAATGCATAGCAAATATTAGAAATGGTAAGAAGGATAGGTGCGGGATCAGCCCGTCTTACCCTATAAAACGGTCTCAATATCGCGGGTGCATTTCAAGAGGACCACTAAACCTCAATAGAGTAGTAGAAGTGAGGGAAACAATTTTTTTACAGTCCCGTAGGACTCTCCGAACATGCAATGTGAACTGAAGTTCTTTCACAGTATATAGTATGGCACAATACGTATATTCACAGCATTTAGTGTTCCTCATTCATGCTTCATAATAGGAAAAACTGTAAACACTTTAAGATTTAGAAATTACCTCCACCTCGTTCGGTGGTTTTCCGCGTGAGTCGCTAGTATCAAAGGTCTGATAACACAAGCTCAATCCAACAGTAACTCAAGCTCAATCCAATATATAGCCTACACAAGTTATGGTGTTCTTAGTTCCTTATTAATTATAATTAAAGTGATAAACGTATACGCGATGAGTCGAAGGATCTAAAGATTGGTTAAGGAACGAGCTTGTTCGGAGTTGATACGAGTTCAAACGAAGTGTATAACATTGAAGAGTATATTGGTAAAATGATCGAAAGGTTAACTTTGACCGGGCCCTCGACCTTCGGTCAATGACATCTCATCGACTAAGGCTCGATGATAAAAGTACAAAGGAAAAGGAACAGGAAAGGATTGAAAACATGGTGTCACGCGTCCACCGTCACTCGAAATGGCACACGCATGCGTCTCCCATCTCCCGGCATTACTCAGCATGTGCCCAGCACCCGACGCGCACTCCCGGTGTGCCCAACCAGCGCACGACCGTGTCCTTCTAACACGACCGTGTGCCATCCTCCAGCAACCCCTGCCGGCCAGCGCACGACGTGCTACCCAGGCACGACTGTGGGCCGACCTTCAGTGAAACCTGCCGGCTGGCGCACGACCGTGCTCCCCAGGCACGACCGTGCGCCAGCCTCCCGCTACTTCTACCAGCTGGTGCAGAGGGCACGACCGTGCGCCAGCGCGTCCAACAGCCTGCGCGCTCGGCAACTTCCCCGGCTGCTCCTTGCTGCCCGGTGTCTCCGGCTATTTCGTTCCAATCTACTCATTCCAAACTACTACCTCTCCGATACGAAACTACTCTTCATTGACCCCATCTCACACACACAATCATATATATATGCAAACACACACATCACCCATCGTCACAAACCGTTGGCGCATCACCAGCGCCGGTCATTACTTTCCTCATGGCGGCACCACCCGTGCCGCCCCCAATAGAGATCATACACAAACACACACACATACATGCATATATCATACCCAACCCGATATAGTTCCGACGCCACTACTCATGCCGGCGTCGTTCATCCAACAACTCACCCTCACCTCCGAGAGAACCTCTGACAACATCTCAGGCTAAAAGAATGGAGGAAAAAAGAGAAAACCGAAGAGAGAGAAAAGTTGACTAGGATTAGGGTTTAGGGTTTTGAAATGGTTTTTCATCATTTTCCGGCGAATGAGAAATCGTCATATTCCAAACTACATCGATTTCCACACATGAAAAAATTCAACATTGTCGGTTTTGGCCGATTTTCGCACACGATGTAGGTCTCGACGAGATGAGTCTAGAACAGGTCTCGGATTTCAATTCCGATTTTTTGTTCGCCAGAAAACGGCAAAAAACAGCCTTGAAAACCTAAACCCTAGCTTTGGCCACCTTTTATCTCTCTTACTGTTTTCTCACTCTAACTCGCCGAAGAAGCTGCCAGAGGTTCGTTGGAGGTAAGGGTGTCGAGCTGGAAGGCCGGCGCCGCCGTGGGTGGTGGCGCCGGAGATGGACAATGTATATATATATATAATGTGCATGTGTGTGTTTGAGGGTGTGTTAGTGTGTGTGATATGTTATGTACTGTTGGGGGCGGCGCTGGTGGCGCCGCCGTGTGGAACCTGGTGGGCCGGCGCTGGTGATACGCCGCGAGGTCGTGGTGGTGGTGGCCGGCGGCAGGTGGCCGCCGGCCAAGCTGGAACAGTAAGTGTGCGTGTGTATGTATTTCATGGGTGTGTAACCGTGTGTGTGTGTCATATATGTATATATATAGGTTGTATGTATGTTGGGGATGACCGGAAAAGGTCACCAGCGACAGGGGGTCACCGGCCGGTGTTTTAGGTGGCAGGGGGGTGGTCGTCGGTGGCTGGAAGTCATCGGCCGGAGTTTGGTTGGTAGGTGTTGGTTTTTGTATACGTGACATCGAAGGATTTTGCGGCGTATTTTTCAGGCACTATTCATGCCAGAATCTGGCGAGCGATGGCCGGAGGTGGTAGTCGGTGGTGCAAGGTTTCCGACGGACCTGGAGGTGGTGGCCGATGACGGAAGGTCACCGGCAAAAACGGTGTTTGCAGGTTCACGATCGCGCACGGGCGTGCGCGCGCCGAGAGGAGTTTCTGGACGATGGCGACCCTAATCGAACTCTCTTTCATCTCAGCCTATTAAACTGAACTTTCAACCTTGTCTCCTCAATCCCAATCTTTAGATCTCTCGATCCATCGCGTCGTTAACGATCATTTTTCCACCGGCGACGTTTATAGCTTTATTTTTACGTTATTAAGGATCTAAGTATACTATAACGTATGTAGGCTATCAGTTGGATTGAACTTTGAGGCACGAGGTTTGAGACACGAGACTTTGGAACTCGCTACTCACGTGGTAACCACCGAACGAGGTGGGGGTAACTTCTAAACTTTATATGTTTACTGTTTTCCATATTCGATCGCTATGAAATTGATATTCTATTGATTATTATCAGTTATAAATGTATATGATTGGACTTGATGATTTTGCTATGATATTGTACGTTATGAATTGTCTTTGTGACCAATATTTATCTGCATGACTAATAATTGTCTTTGTGACCAATAATTGTCTGCGTGACCAATAATTATCTTTATAACCAATAATTATCTGCATGACCGATAATTGTCTTTGTGACCGATAATTGTCTGCATGACCGATAATTGTCTTTGTGACCGATAATTGTCTTTGGTCATATAATTGTCTTTGTGACCAATAATTGTCTGCGTGATCGATAATTGTCTTTGTGATCGATAATCGTCTGCATGATCGATAATTATCTTTGTGACCAATAATTGTCTGTGTGACCGATAATTATCTTTGTGACCAATAATTATCTATGTGATCGATAATTATCTTTGTGACCGATAATCGTCTGCGTGATCAATAATTGTCTTTATGACCGATAATTGTCTGCATGACTGATAATTATCTTTGTGACCAATAATTGTCTGCGTGACCGATAATTGTCTTTGTGACCTATAATTGTTTGCGTGACCGATAATTGTCTTTGTGATCGATAATCGTCTGCGTGACCGATAATTGTCTTTGTGACCGATAATTGTCTGCGTGACCAATAATTATCTTTGTGACCAATAATTGTCTGCATGACCGATAATTATCTTTGTGACCGATAATCATCTGCGTGACCGATAATTATCTTTGTGACCGATAATTGTCTACATGACCGATAATAGTCTTTGTGACCAATATTTATCTGCGTGACCAATAATCGTCTTGCTGATCGATAATTATCTACGTGACCGATAAACTGTTGAACTCTACGTGCTGTGATAATATACTGTGTTTATCTTACGATAGTGTGATAGAGTTGGGCTGAATGTCCAATTGGGCTTGGTGTCCACTGGACGGCGTGTCCATTGGTGAGTCATGGGCTGAGTGTCCAATTGGGCTTAGTGTCCATTGGGTTGCGTGTCCATTTGTGAGTCTTGGGTTATGTGTCCGTTAATGAACCGAATTATGTGTTACGTATATTATGTGATGTGTTTAATTGTTGAGTTATTATATATGTTTGATTCATTATTCCTGTCTAATAACCTGTTAAAAACATGGAAAGTATCCCCACGAGTGTATTCAACGCACTCACCCCTATTCTGTACTCACACTACAGGAGACGAAGAAAACCTTGATGCGTAGAGAGAGGGGTGCCCTATCAGCTGTGTCCATCTTCTGGTTTGTTATTTTTAGGCTATGTTGTCCGTTTATAAAGATAACTGTTTTTCTCCTTCTTTGTAAAGGATCCTGATATTTTTCCGCTGCGTAAGGTTTCGAACTCTAGTTTATCGGTTGTATCCGATGTTTCTAGTGTTCTGCTTCTTATCATCTCCTTGTTCCTTCTATTTTATATCATGTTCGTCTTTTCCCCTTTCTTTCTTCACGCCCAAAAAGAAAAACTCTGATATTTTTACCAAAAGATTCTGGGACGTGACAGAAACAGTTGGCAAATTATACATCCTCGTATATGTAATTCTTCCAATCAATTGTAATCTATCTTCAGATAGACCTTCCTTTTTTATCTTATTAGCAGCCATTCTAAAAGATCTCACAAGAACGTTGTTTTGATACAACATATTTTTTAATTCAGAAACAATCTCTGTATGAAGGTTATTTATTTCACTGTCTTGCCTATAAAATTTGTAAATGATATATCATCAATTTGTTGGAAAAATATAAGTCTAATAGGTTTTATTAAAGAAATAATTAAAAATTGATATCGATTATTGATCTTAGTCTATTTGCAACTTCATTGTCAGTGTCATAAATATACAACTAAGCAAACTTTGGGGTCTCATTATGTTCAGGGAGCAAACTTCCAATTAAATGATAATTTTGACCATTTAATTGAAAAATCGGTGGAGATCTTGACTTATTCAAGTCAGAATTAAACTTGACTCCCATAGATGTAAAACAAAACATACTATTATATGACCTAATGTTATCCAAGAAATGTTTGCTCTTAGGACTATCTAAAAATATCAAGTCATGTAATATTGTGGGCGGCATCTTCAATATAAGCAATTGAATATTTCCTTCAATGCAACATCCATAATATTTTGGATTTGTCTAATTTTTATCTGAGCGCACTCTCTCTTCATACTAAAACAAAGAATCACAATACTGACAATGGTACATTGGGTCACCATTGTCCAAATACCCTGTATGTTATAATAAATTGTTATAATCGATGCTTACACTAAAATAATATACATTAAATAATATATATTAAAATGGAAAGTAGTTAACAAAATTGAATTTATATTCTCACTGACATGCTAAGATCTTAAATCTATATATTACATAAATAAAATTGATTTTATGATTTAGATAACAAATTGAGAGATTAATTAATCTTGATACATACTCTATTATATTTCCAGAAGAGATGACATAGGTAAATCTATATATATATAAAATGCTCAATACGTAGATATATATCATATAGACATAGACTATGCAATAACTATATATTACATATGAATCAGTAGTGATTCACATATGTAAAGATATTTAATATGACATGCTAAGATCTTAAATCTATATATTACATAAATAAAATTGATTTAATGACTAGATACCAAATCGAGAGATTAATTAATATTGATACATACTCTATTATATTTTCGGAAGAGATGACATGGGTAAATCTATAAATAAATATATATATATATATATATATATATCTATATATATAATGCTCAATACGTTGATATATATTATATAGACTTAGACTATGCAATAACTACAATCATTACGTATTAGTATTTTAAAATATGATATATTATATTGCTCCACATATAATTTTTTTTTTTAAAGATTTAGACTATGCAATAACTATATATTACATATGAATCAATAGTTATTCACATATGTAAAGATATTTAACATTTCATATAATATATTCATAGAAATTAGGTGTTATTTTTTAGTGGATATTTTAACATACAATATTCTAATACCATAAATGCCAAATATTTAACATATCAAATATGTTAAGTAAGTTTTTTGTTGCTCAAATTGTATCCATATACAAAATTGATTTATATATATATAAGCAAAATCTAATATTTATTACTTTAAAGTCAACTATAGAATAATAAATAATTGTATTTCTTCTTTTAGCAAGTGAAATGGACGGGAAATTTGTTGGCATTACTATTTTTTGGGTAATTGTTATTATATATATATACAGATATAGATAGATTTATTTTAATTTTTATTATATTATTTGTATATTCTTTAGGTTTTATAATTATTTTATTTTTAATATGTATATATATATTAAAAATTCTATTATTTTCTACTTTTTAAATTTTTTTATTATTTATAGATAATTAAAATATTTTTATACTACTTATAATTTTTATACTATATATGACTTAATTTGAGGAGGTTAACTAGTTAAAATATAAAATAAATAATGACATTTATCAAAATTTAAAAAAATTCTCATTATTATTATTATTATTTTAAAATTCTCTTGTACGTAGAAATATATGATACCATCGAGATGAGAGGAAACGAGTCAAATAACTAATCTCATATATGTGTGGTGACGAATTCCAATGAAAATCGAATTACAAAATATCAATAAAAAATATGAGAATGAAGATACTTGTTGGTTTCAAGTGGTCAGAGGTTCAGAGGGGGTGAATGAACCTCTATCGATTTTTCGTTTTAAATTTTTATCTGTAAGCAGGTTACTGATTCTACAGAGAATGCAGTAACCTCTCGATTCAGTAACCTGGCAGTATGTTGTTTCAGGTTACTAACTCAGTTATCACAGTATGCAGCGGAATAATAAAGATAGAGTTTCATTCACCCCTCCGAACCTCTGACCACTTGGGACCAACAAGTGGTATCAGAACGAGTTGGGTTAAAAACCAACTTATCTGGTAACCTACCTAGATCCACCCGTTTCTACTAGATAAACCATTTTTCTTTTCAAGACCAAAACACATTGTTTTAGCATAAGCATGGATTTCTCACATTATAAACTCCCAATGTTTTCCATAGATGAGTATGATGACTGGAGAATACGCATAGAGGCACACCTGTCAGCCATACACGACGAGATGTGGTTTGTAATAACTGAAGGGCCACCAGTTATCTACAAACCAAACCCTATTTTTGTAAAACAACATCACAAGCGAAAACGTGCTGAGGCCGCTGAAGGAGTAGCAGCTGGAGAGCTCGAAGGCGTAGCAATCATCGACGAAGATGTCGAAAGGGTTTCAGGACCTATCCCATATGTAGCAACACCAGTACAAAGAAGAGCTGCTCCACCACAGGAGTACATTGTTAAGGAGAGATATGAATACACTCCTGAAGAAAGAAAACGAGCCAACCTTGATAATGTGGCTAAAAATGCTTTATTTCTCAAGTTGGATAAAGGTACATTCAGCAAAGTAAGGAGCTGCAAGACAACTAGAGAAATCTGGGAAAAACTAGAGTTGATATATGAGGGCAATAAACTTGCCAGAGATAATAGGGTTTCAAAAGCTACACAACTGTATAAGCAGTTCACAATGAAACCTGGAGAAACCCTAGAAGAGCTTGATCAGAGATTCACAGCTATCATCAGTGAGCTTGAATCTCTTGAAAAAACCTACACCCAAAAGGAGAAAAATATAAAGATGCTGAGAGCTTTACCCTTGGAATAATAAAGCGAGGAAACCTAAATGAGAGTCTCACTAGACCTCAGTGCGATGAGTACATTTGATCTATTCTCATACCTCAAAGTGTTTGAATTTGATATTGAACAAAAGAGAAAAGAGGCTGAAGGATCGAGTTCCAAAGTCGCAGCACTTACAGCAAGAACATAGGATACTGCTGCTGCAAGCAGCAGTAAGCTGAAGCACAAGTAGAAAGAAGTGCTTGTTGAGGATGCTGAGGAAGAGAAGACACTCTTACTGAAGAAGTTGAAGAGGTTCTTGAAGACCAATCATAAAGGAAACAACTTCAGGAAGAAGCCTAAAACATCAGAAAAAAGTCCCCAGGTCAGACATACCTCACAGAATAACATAAGTTCCTCTGACTTGTGTTATAATTACAGGAAACCTGGACACTTCGCCAGAAACTGCCCCTACCCTCAAGTACATAAGTATATTGAGGATGAGAGGGTGCTGAGAAGAGAAATGAGAAGGGATGACAAGCAAAAGCTCAGGGTTCTTCTAAATGAAGCTGGAGCTCAAAAGGCAGCAAATAGCTCCAAAGAAGAAGCCAAGGACGATTGCTCATCCGAGAGTGATTCTGATAGCTTTATCTCCGATGAGGAAGCATTGCTATGCCTCATGGCCAAGGATTGTGAAGATAATGAAGATGATGAGGTAACTTCACAATCTCTTGATATTTCAAGTTCTGAAAAGCTGAACATGATCCAGTCTTTTAGACAGATCATGAGTGACTTTGAGCAGATAAATTCAACTCATGAAGAACTAAAAGAGGAAAACCTATAGCTCAAGAGTGAGCATACTGTACTGAAGAAACATGTTACTGACCTAGAGCACTACAGTATAGAATGCAACAACCTTAGAGTTGAGGTCTCTAAGTTCAAGTTGCTAGTCACTAAGCTAGAAGCTGAGAAAACTGGCTTACAAAACATAATTGATGTGTATAGCAAATCAGCAAGAAAAACACAGGAATATATTCTAGAGACCCAAAATGCCTATGCAGGAAATGAGATAGGATATTGTGCAGAAAGCTCTCAGAAAGTAGGTAGCACATCCAAAGTTAGAAAGTTTGTTCAAGCCAGAGTCTCTTACACTCAATAATTACTTCCAGTCAATGAAAGCTTGAACAAAGCTAGTACACTGGATAAGAGAAAGAAGCCCTTGCTGCAAGAAGAAGATAGTAAGACTGTACAGAAACTCAGAAAACAGCATAATCAGTATGCTGCAAGTAGGAGAAGAAAACAGCAATCTTCCAGGTTACAGCAAAACCTCTACCCCTCATATACCAAGACATACATGTCTAAGTACTAATGAGTTTATGCTCAGGAAAGGTATAAAGGAGTACCTTCCTCAAACAGGAAGAGTAACACCTAGAAACCTCCTGCACACACACATCACAAAAAGTATCCTGACAAGGGTACTTACAGGAAGAGAACCACCAAGACTTATGGTAAACCAATTATCATCAAGCATGTGTGGTTCCCAAAGAGGACCCCAAGACCCTACTTGTATGGATACCTAAATCTACTTGATTTACTTACAGTAATAGTTATCAGAAAGCAGCAGTGATGTATGGTATATTGATAGTGGCTGCTCAAGACATATAACTGGCAACAAAGCAGGATTGAAAGACTTCCAACCATGCAAATGACCTAAGGTTGTCTTCGGAGATGACTCCAAAGGAAGCACCAATGGCACATGAAGCTTGATCAGAGGCAATGCAAGTATTAGTGATGTATCATATATCAAAGGGCTGAAGTATAACCTTGTGAGTATCAATCAATTCTGTAACAAAGGATGTTCAGTGGAGTTCAACCTTAACAGGTATCTGATAAGAGACAACAACAAAAATGAGGTGAAGCTTACTGGTACCGGGAGAGGCAACATCTATCTTGCTGATTGGAGTTCAGCAGTGCAGCCAACATGCTTTATTGCTAAGAGCACCCCTGAACTAAGCTGGCTATGACACAAGAGGATGAGTCACCTAAACTTCAAGACAATCAACAAGCTAGCAAGAAAGAATCTGGTGAGAGGTCTACCTGATGTTGCTTACAAGAAAAAGAATGTTTGTGGAGCCTGTCAGAAAGGCAAACAGTTGAGAAGTTCATTCAAGGATAAAGTGCAGAGATCCTCACACAGGATACTGGATCTCTTGCATATGGATCTGTTTGGACCAATGGAGCCTGTTAGTGTAAGTGGGAAGAAGTATTCCCTAGTGATTATGGATGATTACTTTAGATTTACTTGGACCATCTTCTTGGCAGAGAAATCAGAAACTCAAAATAGGCTGCCAGAATTCATGAAGAGAGTGCAGAATGAGAAGAGTCTAAGTTTAGTGAAGATAAGATCTGATAGAGAAACTGAGTTCACAAACAAATTCATAGAGAAGTATTGTTTAGAGAATGGAATCTATCATGAGTATTCTGCAGCAAGGACTCCCCAACAGAATAGAGTCGCAGAAAGAATGAACAAAACTCTAAAGGAAGCTGCAAGGACTATGATTGTGATGCTAGAATATCTAAGAGATTTTGGGCTGAAGCAACCAGCACAACATGCTATACTCAGAATAGATGTCTGATCAACAAGGATCATGATAAGACTCCTTATGAAATTTGGCAAGGAGTTAATCCAAATGTTTTATATTTACATATCTTTGGATGCAGATACTATATTCTGAACAATGGAAATGAGCACCTGAAGACCTTTGATGAAAAATCTAATGAAGGAGTGTTTCTAAGATACTCCCCAGTAAGCAAGACATTCAGGATCTTTAACAAGAGAAGCCTGGTTGTGGAAGAGTCAATACATGTGGTGTTTGATGATCCACATTGTGATACTGCTGAGTTAGACAAACTGAAGGAAAATGTATCTAAGATGAAGATCAAGGATCAAGTAGTAAGATACATTGATGGAGTTTCAGTACCTACTAAAGTGGTTACTGAAGACAGTACACAGGTTACTACATCTGGGAATGCAGTTGCGCAAGATGCTGAACAGCAAGCAGTCAGGATACTACAGTCCAACAGTAACAGCAGTCAGGATACTGCAGATCAATAGGTTACTGTCCAGCAACCTGTTTACTCTTTTTGAGCCGGATAGGACATGGCTCAAGGATCACCCAAGAGAACTTGTGATTGGAGATATCAATGAAGGTGTTAGAACAAGAAGATCAAGACCTCAAGAATCACTGTTCACATGCTTCATATCACAGGTTGAACCCAAGAGTTTGGAGGAAGCTCTTGAAGACAGTAATTGGATTCAGACCATGCGGAAGAGCTGAATGGATTTGAGATGAACCATGTATATAGACTGGTTCCAAGGCCTGATCACCAAGGAGTTATTGGAACTAAGTGGGTGTTCAAGAACAAGTTAGATGAATCTGGTGTTGTGGTCAGAAACAAAGCAAAGTTAATGGCTAAAGGATACTGCCAGAAAGAAGACATAGATTTTGATGAGATCTTTGCCCCAGTTTCTAGCCCTGAAGCTATAAGGATATTTCTGGCCTATGCTGCTCACAAGAATTTCAATGTTTATCAAATGGATGTGAAGAGTGCATTTCTGAATGGATTACTGTCTGAAAAAGTATATGTGGAACAGTCACCAGGTTTTGAAGAACAGACAGAAGATAAGGTATTCAGATTAGAGAAAGTTTTATATGGATTGAAGTAAGCTCCTAGAGCTTGGTATGATACACTGTCTTTGTATCTCTTGGAGAATGGATTTCAAAAAGGGATAGTGGACAAGATCTCTTCAGGATACAAGATGGAGAAAGTATACTGCTTGTTTAGATTTATGTGGATGACATTACATTGGATCCATAAACAAGGATTTATGTGAAAAGTTCCCATCCCTCATGCAGAAGAAGTTTGAGATGAGCATGATGGGAGAACTAAGTTTCTTCCTTGGTTTACAAGTAAAACAACTAGAACATGGGATTTTCATAAATTAAGCTAAGTACACCAGGGAACTGATCAAGAAGTTTGGAATAGAGAATGGATCATCAGTAAGCATATCAATGGCCATATCTATCAGTCTGGATAAGGATGAAAGTGGAAAGGATGTGGAGATAATCAAGTATAGAATGCTTATTGGATCCCTACTATATCTCACAACAAGCAGGATAGATATAGTATTTGCAGTTGGGGTATGTGCAAGATTCCAAACAACACCAAAAGTTACATCTTGTAGCAGTAAAAAT
The DNA here is from genome assembly GCA_954870855.1 of Scutellaria minor. Lineage (NCBI taxonomy): Eukaryota > Viridiplantae > Streptophyta > Magnoliopsida > Lamiales > Lamiaceae > Scutellaria > Scutellaria minor. The sequence goes on from OX940729.1 coordinate 13,395,810, forward strand.
GATTATCAAGTACCTGAAGGGCACTCAAGATATTGGCTTATGGTATCCAAAGAAAGGAGGATTCAACCTCAAAGGATACTCAGATTCTGATTTTGCAGGATGCAAAATTGACAGGAAGAGTATTGGTGGTACTTGTCAGTTTTTAGGACATAGACTTGTTTCTTGGTTTTGCAGGAAGCACACATCCATTGCAACATCAACCGCAGAAGCTGAATATGTAGCTGCAGGAAGCTGTTGTGCACAAATATTATTGATACATCAACAGTTAAAGAATTATAGAAGAGTAGAAAAAGAGACTCTCATTCTGTATGACAACACAAGTGCTATTACCATTACACACAATCCTGTCTTCCACTCAAGAACAAAGCATATTGATGTAAGACATCATTTCATAAGAGATCATGTGGAGAAGAAGGACATTATGCTTGAAAAAGTGCATACTGACATGTAGCTTGCTGACATATTTACAAAACACTTATGTGAATCAAGGTTTTCTATGTTAAGAACTGAGCTTGGGATTATCAAGCTTTGATGAGTAAGACTTTAAAAGTTTCTTGAGTAAGGGGAAACTTATTCTGCATTTTAATTTATATAGTATTTTAATTCTTCAAACAGTTAGTATACTGGAACATGTTACTACTTTCTGTCAAAACAAGATTTTCTAATAGTATTCAATTTAAGGATACAACGAGTTGAGAATAGGTTACTGCAACAGGTAACTACAACAAGTTACTGGAACAGGTTGCTGCGGGCAGAAAACAACATTTATTAAAAACAACATTTAAGATACCTGTAACCTTGTATTAGAAATAGTAACCTGATCGAAATCATTTCTGACAATAAATCAACATGTGCATTAAATACAAAACTGCTTTTTCAGAATAGTTGAAAAAGACGAGGTTCAACTTCTGACACGATCTTCAGCAAATTACAGATTTGTCCCTCCGCTATTTAATCTCAATCGTTGGATCAAGCACGTCTCTTAAGTTTTTAATCTAGACCGTTGATATTTTTGGATCACTTATTCAAATATAAATCGATCAAATCCCTCGTCTTCCTCTCTAAGCTTTCACTGTTATCACTCTCGAGATTTTCTAATTCTCTACAAATCAAGTTTTTCTCTCTCTACTCTCAAGCTTTCACAGATCATCCATGGCTGCTACTCAAGTTCCAAGGGAGACCAAGGTTTTGGAGGGAAGGTTGGTTAACACGCAAGTGTTACTTGGTGACAAGTCACCATACGAGAACACGAATCTCATTTCTGATATCTGGGAACATGTGTGCAACAGCAAGCTTGATGGGATGTTCACTACCACCTACACAAGGTTCTTTGTCCTGTCTGTAGAGAAGTTTTATGCATATGCTAATCTCTCTGACGATGAGAAGACCATCTCTTTCAGGATGGATGGAGATGATAAGGAGATCCACACCCTGACCGCCGCAGACATTGCCAAGAGCTTTGGCATTTCCAACGAAGACATGGAGTATTCTAACCTGGAGGAGTATGGGTCAGAATATCTGGAGGACAGCTGGAACCAGTTTAAGCTGGATTCCATGAAGGAGAGCGCCACCAGCAACTTTAACAAGAAGAAACTTAAACCTGAATATGAGTTTCTTCATGACATTCTTGTCTACACCGTTGAAGGAAGGTGTGGAAGTTTTGACAAGTGCACTAATATCAGGATGATGATGATGACAGCTATTGTTCATGATGAAGCAGTCAACTGGGCACAATTCCTTTTCCCAAGGATTTGGAAGGAAGCCACCAAACCCATGATCAGGAGAGGGTTTGGGATAGTTATTTCTTCTTTGTTGTGCGTCAAGAAAATTGACCTGGAGAGGAGGGTACCCTATACTCCTGGATGGTACTTGGGAGTGAAAAAGGGCTTCTCCAAGGGAGAAGAGAAGAAGAAGAAGATGACCAAGAAAAAACCTGCTGCCAAGCCACAGGTTACTGACACCGACTCCGATGATTCTGGTAATGATGATGATAAGCCAGAAAGGAAGCCTGTGAAGGTGAAGGCTCCCCAGAAGAAGTAGAAGAAGATGAAGATGACTACTCAGGTAGCTTTCCCTCCATTTGTTGTTGTGGAGGTTCTTGAGGTGCCCCTTGATGTCTCTGATTCCGCTGAAGCTATTGAGAAAACCAACGATGCGATCATGTCACGCCCCAGTTTCTTTCATACAAAAATTATCAGAGTTTTAAATAAAACAGAGGCGTGCAAAAGAAGAAGAAAGAGATAGAAGACATCAGAATTTTTCTCATATCACATCGGACACTGCCGATTCCATAATTTACAAACATCGATTGCAGCCGATTCTCAAAATGTTATCACAGCGGAAAATACATCATCAGGATCCATTGTCATCAGAATTTTACAGAAATCATAATTACATGTCAAAAGGTGTAGAACATTGTTTCTTGATACTTCATAAAAGTCATTTTATAAAATCCCAAACGAATGGCACCATCTCTCTCTCTACTGTTCTACTGTTCGTCATCTCCTGTAGTGTGAGTACAGATTAAGGGGTCAGTGCATGGAATACACTAGTGGAGATAAACTCTGCATCTTATAACATTCGACAAATGTATATATATAGAAATTCAAAAGTTCACAACAAAGAGGCATGTTGTCACAGCACGTAAAATTTCACAGCAGGCATTAGAAATGGTAGGGAACAAATAAGTGCGGGTGTTTCCCGTCTTATCCTATAGAAACGGTATCATTACCGTTGGTGCCTTTACAGGACCACCAAACCTTCGAGAGTAGTAGAAAAGGGATAGAAGAAGAATGCATGATCAGAGGTGGACCGCAGCCCATGCACAGTATAAGTATGACACAACACTATTATAAATAAACACAACATTTAACATCTCTCAATAGAGCATCCAAATAGGGAAAACAGTAAACAGATTAAGAATTAGAAGATACCCCCACCTCGATAAGAGGTTATCACGTGTTCTGGCAAGATTAAGAGTTCAAGCCTAATGCGTACGATCCAACAGATAGCCTACAAAAGTACCATGATATCTTAGATGACGGATATAAAAATAAAGGAAACGTTCGATCGAGAGGACGGGATGAATAAGCAAGACTCGAAGATTAAGGATATTGAGAAGAGTGTGGAAGGTAAAACTTGGTAAAAGGGTTAACTCGACCAAGATCCCCGACTCCCGACAAAACAACGAAAGCAAATGACTTGAAACAACCCACGAAAACACTCATCGGTGCGCCCACGACGCACCCGATAAAACCCTACACATAAGGCCCCTCGCACGATCGTGCAAAAACTGCACTTGACCGTACCCCACAACACTCGACCGTGCGCCACCTTCCAGTGGCCGCGCACGGTCACTCACCCATGGCGCACGGTCGTGCCCCAGCGCACGGTCCTGCGCGCAGCCGCCTACACAGCAGCACCACCATTGCCATCTTCTTCCTTAAGTTTTGGCCGGCGACGGAAGTCACCGGCAACACCTCTACCACCATAACCGGTGACCTCTCGTCGCCGGTAACATCCCAACAACACGCAACACACAACCCAACAAGATCAACACAACACAGCTCAAAGATCTCTCAAAACACACACACACACACAACTCCGGCCACTCCGACCGGCGATTCCACCACCCTCAACCCGAGAACAAACACTCCGGGGTGGCTATCTACCACTCCGGTAAAGAAAACGAGAGGAGAAAGCAAGAAACGAGGAGAGAGAAAAGATGATGAACCAAAATAAGGTTTTTGGGAAGATTGACCGGCGATTTGCCGGCTATCCGACCGTCGGAACGGAGAAATAAGACCGTCACTAGACTCACCTCGACGAGAGCTACGACCTATGTGAAAACCGTTCGATTCCGAGACGGTTGACTTTTTCGGCCACCGGCGGCGGCGGCGGCCACCGGAAAGAGAAAGAGAAGAAGGAGAGAAACTTACGTGTTTTTCGATTATGAGCTTCGCGTGACTTATCGATTCAAAACCAAGCTATATATACTCCCTCAAAAATAGTCACTATTCATGTTAAATATCTCGTATTCTACCCTTCACATACATCTCGAATACGTCGTATTCTTCATTCCACTGTTTTCTTCATTACTCGAGCTACGAAACTCCGATTGACCTCTAGTTCGTTTCTATGCTCTCTTTTTCCCATTGCGCATCCGATTATATACAAAAACCTTCTAGATTCCATGTCTATAAATTACGTTCTTCTAAATCAGTATCAAACACATATCTGTAACGCACATTAATAAACTTAAACATTCAAAATTAACACACATAGAATTATTTCAATTACGGGTTTAATTATTTAATTATTCAATTATGCTTTGTTTTGTCCTGGGCGCTACAGATCAAGCTTCTCAAGTCTGTGGAACAGGTTCCTATTGATAAGGAACTGGATGCTGAGCAGGCAGCGGGACAGGTTGTTGCTCCGGATGGACAGGTTGCTGATCAACCTGATGAAGAGGTTTCTGAGCAGGTTACTGCTCCTATAGTTGAAGAGATTCAGAAACCTGAGAAGAAGAGGAGGAGGCTGGTTAAGGAAAATGGAGAGCTTGTGAAAAAGCCTGAGGCCAAAACCCAACTTATGTGGCCAGGACTAAAAGAAGAACTGGAGCGATCGACACTCTCAATAGAGTCGAAAGCTCCATAGAATCCATTAATACAGAGAATGTTGAAATGGCCGTGGTCGAATCTGGTAAAGCTATCTGGAGAAGATTCGCCACCATATACGAGACCTGGAGATGATCGAGGCTAGGCCTAGGAACAGAGCTAGTCTAGTGGGAGGAAGACTGGATGTGGAGGAGATCATCCTGACATGGATAGCTAATTTCGTAGAGGATCCTGATACACTCCCCAATGTGCTCCTACCTTTCTTCAGTGAAGACTTCATTAAGCTGAATGCTAAACCTATTATTGCCAAGATCTATAAGAGACAGAAAAAGCTGAATGCTCACTGGAATGCCAAGCACGAGGCGATGGTGAGAGAGCAGTCGATGAAGGCTGGGAAGGACAACACTCTGATGAACCCCGACACCGAGACTGTTAGGACCTCATCAGAATTAGAGCTGACGAGAGCTCAATTAGCTACCTCTATATTGGACAAAGCTAATCAGACAATGTTGCAGATGGGGATAAAAGCAAACAGGGCTCAATCTACTCAACCCCCAAGAATTCTGCAAAAAGGAGAAAGGAGCTCAAGAGCTGTTGAAGCACACGATTCTCCAACCTTTACAGGTATAACAACTCTTTCTCCTATTACAAACCTGGATGTGATGGAAGAACAATTGCTTGACTACTCTAACTCTCCCATTTATCATGTTGTACCATCTGAGGGAGAACCATCACCAATCATTCATGGAGTGGTGAAAGAAATCAAAAAGGAGTATACCGATGGAGCATCCGAGGAGGAGATTGCAGAGGCAGGACTCCCTGTGCTGGCAAATATTACAGCACAGAAGGCTGAAAAGAAAGAACCAGCACAAGTTGCTTAGGGAAAAGTTGATGAGACTCTGGAACTTCTGCACGCAGCTGTCACTAAGCTTGTAGAAGTGAGTCAGGAAAATGTTGTTGTTGAAGATGCTGAGATAACCGAAGCTTCTACCATTCAGGTAGTTGAGGTTACAGTGGAAGCAGAAGTTGGAGTTACTGAAGTGAGTCAAGAACCTGCCGTTGTTGTTGAGCATGTTGCTGTTGTTGAGGTTCCTATTGAGAAAGAACTTGTTTCTAAAGAAAGTCAGGAACCTGATGTTGCTGCTGAACAGGTTCCTATGGATAAGGAAGCAGCTGTTGAGTCTGTACAGGTTTCTGAGGAAAGACAGGTTGCTAAAGAGGCTGAGGTATCTGAGAAAGCTATTGAGATAGCTTCTCCAACGAAGACCTCCGGTACAGATGTTGTTAAGACAGTTCTGACGGAGGAGATAGAAATGAAACTTGAGGATGAAGTGCCTACAAGAAGCAAGGAGATTGTAGTTGCTGCCCCTGCTCCAAATCCTGATAATGGAGATGACTCATCAAGTGATGATGATGAGGATCCTGAAGGTGGCAGTCCTCAATTCACAGAGCCTTTCAAGATGAAGAGGATTGCTGAGGAAAGATTAAAACAGATATTGGATGAGGATGCAGCAAAGCAGCAAGATGAGGCGAGTCAGACCCTGGTCCTCTATACTCAAGAGGAAATTGGACCAGTGGTTGGGGTTGAGACTCCTACTGACTTGCAAGAGCTATCTCTTTAAGGAAAAATGGATGTTGTGCGAGGGCTGATGAGAGTCATAGAAATTCTTGAGATGAACATGGCCTCCATCATCCAAATCTCTGAAAAAGCACTCATCATCCATGCAAGAACTGAGGAATGAGCTATCTGAACTCCCTTCCAAAATACAGAAGAGGATGAATGCGGAATTCAACGCTCAGTACGATAGTAGGAAAAGGTTTGAGCGAGAACAACAAGCAGTACCTGATGCTCATGATGTAACTCTCAAAGATATTAAGAGCTCAGTTGATGAGGTTAAGAGCACTCAGACTGCACAAAACATGATAATGGACAACATGCAAGAAAGCATCTCCACCTAGGGACAGGATGTTCGTAGACTCAAGGACAGGATTCTAAACCTTGAACTCTTTGTGGGTGAGATGAGAGCTATAATGATAAGAGTCTTCCCTACTGAAGCTGCTAAAGTTACTGCCCCCAGAACTGGAAAAGTTGATGATGCCAAAAAGGGGGAAAATAAACAGCAAGATGAACCTAATAATGCAGTAGTGGAGGCCACTACTAAGGAGATTGAGGATGATGATGAAGATGACAATGCTCTTCTGACCAAGATTAAGTATAAAAAATCAGATTCTAGACATGGTCAGAGTGTTGAGCCTAAGAGATGAAGGAAGGATGATGAAGGGGAAGGTGGTGCATGTACTGGGGTTGCTGGTTCTCAAATAGCAGACTTTACTGTAACACAGCAAGGAGGTCAGGTTGCTGCTGCCCCCATAAAGCAAAGATTTGACAGGCAGCAAGCTGGTCAAGGCCGAGGCAGAGGAAGACAACAAGGACAGAGACTGCAGCAAAGAGGTCAGGATCCTAATGCTAAACCTTATATGAGACCATGCTACAGGTCCATTACTCAGTGAAGCCAGATGGAGAGAATTAAAAACTGCTGATGAGGAAATAAGAAGGAAGAAAGCCGACTGGGTTTCGAGACTGGGAGTTGTTGGACCCCAAAGATCTAAAGCTGCTGAGAAGATTGACTCAGCATTACATTCATTTCCAGACCAAGAAGCTCCGGATTTTAACAGTGATGAGGTTCCTACAGAAGTTTCTGTGTTGCTGGATCAGAAACCTGAGAATATAAACTTCTACTAGGACTTGAAAATCTTCGATCAAGTATACCTGCCCAAGAACATAAATCTTACATTTGAAGAGCTTATAATGTTTAAAAGATCAGAATACTTGAGGTATTTTCGAAATCTCTACAAATATGGCTATTTTAATAATTTTCCTTCCTGTGAGAAAGCCTTGATGAAGTACGAAGAGCTAGCAAGAGAAGGAAAGCTAGATCGTCAGTTGGCTTTAATTGACAAAGTAAAGGAAGGAGAACATGTTCCATTTTGTCAGGATTATTGACTCCAATGGATACAGGTTCCTAAGATTGCTCAATAAATGGAGAAATCTTATCAGGAATCTATCTTGAATTGGTGGAAGGGGACGAAGTATGAAGAGATTGTTAAACAGAATCAGCAACCAACTTCAGAGATGAAAAGAAAGTTGTTTGGCGACAAGAAACCTAATGAAGAATAGGTTACTGGCTTTATCAGATATATATCTTGCGTAAGCACTCTTGTAAAGAATTTTTGTATTCTTTTATTTCTTCATTTTATTTATGAAGCCGAAAGCTTGTAATTTTATTAATGTAAAGCTTACATTGTACTATACTTGTACTTAATACTTGTATAAAAGTACATCTGTTTATACTACTTATTTATGGGTTTTGTCATCATCAAAAAAGGGAAAATTATTGGGATATTTCTGTTAGATTTTGATGAGACAATGTAACTTTGGTTAGAAAGTTAGAGTACCCATTTTCCATGTTTTATAAGTGGATTTTAACTTGATAAGTTTATCTTTCTAAGTTATGATTTGTATAGCTGTAAAATCAGAAAAAATATAGAATACTGATAATAGCAGGATTCTGGATATGATGAAGTCTTGAAGACTGATTTTCAGCAAGGAAAATCAGTAAGCTGAAGTGGAAACAAGAATCAGTAAGAAGTAAACAGATAGCAGTAAGGGAAACTGGAAGCTGACTACAGGATTTTGGAACAAGAAGCTATCGCAGGTCAGAAAGCTGACTGCAGGATTCTGGAATGGGAAGTTGTTCAGGATCAGGAAGTAAATGCAGATCAGGAAGCTAACTGCAGGTTTCAGGAATAGGAAGCTGTTCTGAAACAGAAAGCTAGCGCAGAACAGAAAGCAGCTACTACAACCTGAGCAGCAAGCTGTAAGTCTTTTTAAGGAATATGTTGAATGCAGTACGAGGATTGGTTCCTGTCCAAGTTACTAGTAGATAAAAGTTAGCGCTGAGCCAATAAGGTGATGCCACCTAGACTGCCGCTCTGTAAAAGTACTGTAGCCGAAGTATGGTGTCATTAATGCAAATCAGAGTAGGACATGCCCTACATCCCAGTTTTTCCAGATGCATTTATTGCAAAGATTTGAAGATCAATTTGAATTGCAACAAGGACAATGTCTTTCTTCAACGGGTATTTTCCTAATAATATAAATAGAAGGATGCAGTGACTATGAAGACTACTGAACATCTGATTATTTTCTTAAGCCATCAAACTCTCAGGCTATTCTCAAGCTATCAAGTTTAGTCACTCAACCTTCTGAAGCAGTCTACCAAAGCATTTTAAGCTTTCAAGTTCAAGGCTGACTTCAAAGTTACACCAATTAAAGAACCAACATATACTTTTAACCATTTGTTGTGTGTTAGGTTGTTTTAGTTTGGTGTCCTTAGTTGGAAGGATTAGATCCTCGCTAAGTGTTTAGCCTTGTGTAGACTATTTTCTCTGTGTGAGATATTGTACTCTGTGTGGGAAGTGGCCTAGGAATCTTGTGATTCTAGTAGGTAAACTTGATAGGAAGAGGTTTGTAAAGCTGAGTCTTGTAAAGCAAACTGACCTAACAAAGTTCCTCCTGTGTGGAGTAGAGTGGACGTAGAAGGATTACACCACCTTCGAACCATTATAAACCCTTGTGTGTTTATTACTTTTGATTACTTGTTGTATTGCATTGTTGCATATCTATCTTGCTGCATTTATCATAAGCATACTGGTCAAAGGATTCTGACAAAATCATATTTATGAAAAGAAAACTGTTTTTCAAAGAGAAACTCTATCTTTATTATTCCGCTGCATACTGTGATAACTGAGTCAGTAACCTGAAACAACATACTACCAGGTTACTGAATCAAGATGTTACTGCATTCTCTGTAGAATCAGTAACCTGCTTACAAAAAAAGTTTTAAAACGAAAAATCGATAGAGGTTCATTCACCCCCTCTAAACCTCTGACCACTTGAGACCAACAATACTATTTCATTATGCCTATCACATCACTATTGTTTGGAAAAAGTAATTGTTTTCTTAATATAAAATAAATAATAAATTATATGATAATTTTTAATTTGAAATAACTTTTAGGAAAAAAATAATTATTAATCTTCTAAGTTTGTCTCATCAAATTACTATCTTTATCTTCCATCTTTTATTTTTTAATCCTCCATATTTAAGAAATTTTATTTTCTAGTTATTTAACTTGTTATAGCAGATAAACGTCACTTGTTGTCTAATTTAGCAACTTTTTTAATTATAAATTTGTATTTTCGAGCGAAAGAAGACATTTCATTCTATTATTTGTTATTTTATATCAAAAAATTAGAAGAATTTTTCATTTTCTTCATTTGACATACCTATATTGACATTAAGTAACTAAATTTTATGAAATAATTATATGAAATGTGGATGTCCTTTGCCCTTCCATATCTCATGAGTTACAACAAGCCACTACTTTCTCTCATTCATGATTCATAATGGTATATTGAATAATTCCATGTATCTTCACCTATAAATAAGTGACTTGTGTTCATTTAGGATGTATCAAAAATCTTAAGTGAATAAAATATTCTCTTTACATTTTGTCTTCTTCATGTTCTCTTCTATCTTTAGTTTATATATCTATTAGTTTCACAATATTAAATAATTTATTTTTCATCTCAATATGTTGGTTGTAGTTTTGTGATTGTAAGAAACAATACATATTTTCATGAATTTTTTTTTTTTAGTTACAATTAGGGGTTGGGGAACTCGAACCTGAGACATTGCTCAAGATGAGGGATGTACCTGCCACTAAGCTAAGTCTACGAGTATATATTTACATGAAAATTGATATTAAACAATTAGAAAATTTATTTTTCACAAATTATATTCTTAATCTATCAGGAAATAGATAAACAAAAATGTTTGCTTTGAATTTTAATATTTATTAAAGAAGAAATTTGGTTGAAGATTAATAATTGATTTGGGGATTAGGTTGATTTTTAGAAGTTAAATTTTTGGAAATATTGATTTGAGGTATCATTCTTTCCTTTTGTTATGAAATAATTATATGAAATGTGAATGTCATTTGCCCTTCCATCTCCCATGAGTTATAACAAGCCACTACTTTCTTTCATTCATGATTCATAATGGTGTATTGAATAATTCCATGTATTTGCACCTATAAATAGGTGGCTTGTGATTTCATTTGGATGTATGAAAAATCTTAAGTGAATAAAATATTCTTTCTACATTTTATCTTCTTCATGTAATCTTCTATCTTTAGTTTATATATCTATTAGTTTCATAGCATGTTATCAGCACAACAAGCCTCTATCTTGAGAGCTAAAGTTGAAGATATTTGGAGAAGTGAATTGGATAAGCACTATTATATATTTTGGATACTTTTGAGGTAACATCTTTCTTTTGATCTTTGTTTATTTTCATTATGGCTAACCTTACAAAGTTAGAATTTGCATATCTTGGCATTTGTGGAAAGAATTATTTATCATTGGTATTAGATGCCAAAATTCATCTTGAAGCAATAGTCTTAAAGATACCATTGTTGAGAAAAATAATGCCTCAAATCAAGATCGGGTCAAGACAATGATTTTCTTTCGTCATCATTTGGATGAAGGATTAAAAGTTGAATATTTGACTGTGAAAGATCCACTTGTGTTATGGATTGGTCTAAAAGAAAGATACGACCACCTGAAGATGGTCGTCCTTCCAAAAGCCCGTTATGATTGGCCCCATCTACGACTACAAGATTTTAAATCTGTAAGCGAATATAATTCGGCAATGTTCCAGATTACTTCTCAATTAAAATTATGTGATGAAAATATCACTGACAATGATATGCTGGAGAAAACATTCTCAACTTTTCATGCCTCTAATTTGCTCCTGCAGCAGCAATATCGAGAAAGGAGTTTAAAAAGTATTCTGAACTCATTGACTATCTCCTTATTGCCAAACAAAACAGTGAATTATTATTGAAAAATCATGAGTCCCGACCCACTGGTGCTAGTCCATTCCCTAAAATGAATGCGACTAAATCTCAAAATTTGGACGTGGTCGTGGGCGTGGTCGTGGTGGAAGTCGAGGACTTGATGGTCATTGTCGAGGATGTGGTCGTGGAAAATATTCTCCTTATAATAATAACAATCTCGACAGTAGCAAGAAACAAATTGTCTCCCAAAAGAGAGATAATGGAGAAAAGAAAAATTATGAAGATAAATGTTTTCGATATGGCATAGAAGGTCATTGGTCCCATATCAGTCGAACTATAAATCATTTTATTCAACTTTATCAAGCATCCTTGAAAAGGAAGGATAAAAATGTTGAGGCAAATATAAAGGATAAAAAATATGGAAACAAATCTTGTTGATGGAAATGTTGTTTATAATAGCTTAGATGATATGACTCATCTTGATGTGGTCGATTTTTTTGTGGATCCTGAAAATCCCAAAATAAATTGAATGTTGAATATTTGGAATTCTTATTATGAAGTTTATATGTTATAAATAATATTTTGCATCTTTTATTAATATTTTGCATCTTTAATTTACTAATGCTTATGTATCTTTTAATTTTATACGTAATTTGTTCCTGAAGAAGAAATGGATGCCAAACCATTGGGATTAAATAATGATGATATTTGTCTAATTGATAGTGCTTCTACACACACCATTCTTAAAGATAAAAAAATATTTTTCTTATATAGAAAATGGGGAGATAAATGTTAATACTATAAGTGATAGTGCAAACTTAATTGATGGCTCTGGAAGAGCTACCATATTTCTCCCTGAAAGAACTAAAATTATCATAGATAATGCACTATTATCTCCCAAGTCTTGTAGAAATTTGTTGAGTTTTAAAGATATTCGCCGAAATGGGTATCATATTGAGTTGAATGAAAAGAAGTTGAATGTTTGTTGATTACAAAAACTATTTCTAAAAAGAAATATATATTAGAAAAGTTGTATTCACTTTCTTCTGGTTTATATTATATAAAAATAAATACAGCTGAAGTACATCACATAGTAGACCTGAAGTTTACAAATCCCAATGATTTTATGATTTGGCATTATCGCTTTGGACATTCTGGTTCTATAATGATAAGGCGAATAATTGAAAATTCACATGGCCATTCATTGAAAAATCAAAAAGTATTAAAAGCTAATGAGTATTCATGTGTTGGTTGCTCACAAGGAAAGTTAATTGTTAGACCTTCACCAGCTAAAGTGGAGACTGAATCCTCTACATTTCTAAAACAAATTCATGGAGATATATGTGGGCCTGTAGATCCACCATGTGGACCATTTCGATATTTTATGGTGCTAATTGATGCATCAACAAGATGGTCACATGTATGTTTATTGTCTTCTCGCAACTTGGCATGCATTTGCGAGATTACTTCACTACAAGAAATTTGAGAATTCGCGACGACAAAATTCGTCATAAAAACACCATTTTTCGTCACAAAAGGTGTTTGGTGACGAAATATTTTCGTCGCAAAGAACATCGTTGTAAGTGCGTCATATTAGGTAAATTGTGATGTTATTTGAATTCGTCATCTAAAGTCATCTTTTGATGACGCTAAAGGTCATCGTCACTATATCATCTCATCTATAGTGACAAATAAAATGTCGCATTTGACATCAAATTTTGTCACTAATTATGGTGTTTCGTCACTAAAAGTGTAACTTTACATGACGAATTTAATTTATTGTCACTAAAATTTATCTTTCCCGGTGCTATTTGAATTCGTCATCTAAAGTCATCTTTTGATGACGCTAAAGATCATCATCACTATATCATCTCATCTATAGTGACAAATAAAACGTCACATTTGACATCAAATTTCGTCACTAATTATGGTGTTTCGTCACTAAAAATGTAACTTTACATGACGACATCACAGTGTTGATGTCAACGCACACGTCACGTCATCACAGGAAGCGCTGATGTCAGCGCACACGTCATCCCAGATTTTGAGCGTTGTCGTGACATGTCATCATGACATGTCATTACAACACTGATGTAAGCGCACACATCACCAACACCAATATTGTGCGTTGTTTGGGATTGAACCCGGGTGCCCAAGGTGGTACTCTAACCACTAGACCACTGGTGTTTCATGTAATAATATCCTGCATGCATTTCTTTTATTTCAATTTTTGATATTTTTCAATTTTCTATTGTCATATAATTTTTGTTATTTTTTATAAAGTACCATTACTTATTAATATAAGTCATTGATTTTCAATTTTGATATATTAACTCGATTTCAATGGCCAACATATGAATGTTCAAAACCCAAAATGTTAATGCACTCACGATACAATTTTGTTAGTAATAAGTTCAAATAATTAAGACAAAAAATAGGATCGTCATAAAAATATATTTTTTATGACGTCAAATATTGTCACCAATTATTATTAAAATCATCATCAATTATTATCGTGACAAAAGAATTTTGTCACTAATTAATTCAAATAATTAATGACAAAAAATAGCACTGTCACAAAAATTTATTTTTTATGACATCGAATATCGTCACCAATTATAATTAAAATCGTAACCAATTATTATTATGACGAAATAATTTTGTAAATATTTTTTTAGAAAAATTAATGACGAAAAATAGCATCGTCGTGAAAATATATATTTTTATGACATCGAATTTCATCACCAATTATTATTAAAATCGTCATCAATTATTATCGTGACAAAAGAATTTTGTCACTAATTAATTCAAATAATTAATGACAAAAAATAGCACCGTCACAAAAAATTATTTTTTACGACATCGAATATCGTCACCAATTATAATTAAAATCATAACCAATTATTATTGTGACGAAATAATTTTGTAAATAATTATTTAGAAAAATTAATGACGAAAAATAGCATCGTCGTGAAAATATATATTTTTATGACATCGAATTTCGTCACCAATTATTATTAACATCGTCACCTATTATTATTGTGACGAAATAATTTATGTCGCCATGAAATTTACAAATTAGTGACGAATAAAATTATCAATGGTGACAAAATAAAATTTTGTCACAATTTCTAGTATTTTAATGACGAAAATAACATTTGTCGCCTTTAAGTAACAAATTGTGATGATTTTTTTATCGTCGCAAAAATATTCGTCACAAAATATGTGATTTCTTGTAGTGCTTGCTCAAATAATCAAGTTGCGAGCACAATTTCCTGATTATTCAATTAAGGGAATTCGTCTAGACAATGCTGGTGAATATTTATCATATGCTTTTGATGATTATTGCATGTCCATTGGAATAAATGTTGAACATCCTATAGCACATGTTTACACACAAAATGGTCTAGCCGAATCATTTATTAAACGTCTATAATTAATTGTTAGACAATTGCTAATGATATCAAAACTCCCTTTATCTGCATAGGGACATGTTATATTACATGCAACAACACTTGTGAGAATACGACCGACAACTTATCACGTTAGGGTTCCAAACGGCAAAATAGGCTCAATGTTACTTATTCTCCCCTACAATTAGCATTTGGTTATGAGCCCAATATCTCTCATTTAAGAATTTTGGATGTGCTATTTATGTTCCAATTGCATTGCCTGAACGTACCAAATTGGGTCTCCAACAAAGATTGGGAATTTATATCGGGTATGAATCGTCTTCTATAATTAATTATATTGAGCCATTAACAAGTGATTTATTTACTGCAAGATTTGTAGATTGTCATTTTGGTGAATCACATTTCCCGACATTAGGGGGAGGTAAAGATCAACCGAAAAAAGAAATCAATTGGAGAACAACTTTTGATTTTCTTGATCCTCGTACAAAAGATTGTGAACTTGAAGTTCAAAGAATTATACATTTGCAAAAAATTGCAAATCAATTACCAGATGTGTTTAATGACTCTAGAAGAGTTACTAAATCACATATTCCTGCAGAAAATGTGCCGGTAAAAATTGATGTCCTTGAAGGACAAATACTAAGTGTTAATGAATCCAAAGCATGCCTGAAGTGTGGGAGACCTCTCGGTTCCAAAGATAAAAATTCTCGAAAGAAAAGAGGGTTGAATAATAATGAAGAATTTCAAATTATACATAGTGACAAAAATCAGTCTCCTTAAGAGATTGCCTCCAAAGATGTTACTCCTAAAGAGCTAGCTCCCGAAGAGAATGAAATAATAGAAACTTCTATAAATTTTGTCATTACCAGAAAATGTTGGAATCGAAGAGAAACAGTTATTGATAATATTTTTACATATAATGTGGCACTTCATATTATGGAAGAAGATGAGGATCATGAACCTAGATCGGTTGATGAATGTCGGCAAAGAAATGATTGGCCAAAATGGAAAGATGCAATCCAATTTGAATTGGATCTACTGGCAAAATGAAATATTTTTGGACCTGTAGTCCGAACACCTGAAGGTGTGAAGCCAGTGAGATATAAATGGGTATTCGTAAGGAAATGAAATGAGAAAAATGAAATTGTGAGATATAAAGCTCGACTTGTAGCCCAAGGTTTTTCTCAAAAAGTTGGATTTGATTATGATGAAAAGTATTCCCCTGTAGTGGATGCGATCACATTTAGATATCTTGTAAGTTTTACCATACATGAAAAACTTGAAATGCGTTTGATGGATGTTGTGACTGCATATTTATACGGTAATCTTGAAAATAATAACTACATGAAAATCCCTGAAGGATTTAGCATGCCTAAAGCATGTAAGTCAAATCCTAGAGAAGTTTATTCTATAAAGTTGCAGAGGTCTTTGTATAGGCTTAAACAATCTGGACGTATGTGGTATACTGAATGTTTAGTTAAAAAATGATATACCAATGACCCAATATGTCCATATGTTTTTATAAAGAAAGAAGGTGATGAGATACTTGGTCCTGAAGTACCATATCTTAGTGCAATTGGTGAACTAATGTATCTTGTCAACTGTACAGAACCTGATATATCATTTGCCATCAATCCATTGGCAAGATTTAGTTCATCTCCTACATGACGACATTGGAATGGTATTAAACATATATTTCGCTATCTCAAGTGATGTTTGAATCAGTGGGAGAATCATTACATAAAATAGTATGTACTATTTTTGTCTTATCTAGGGTTTTTTCCCAATGGATTTTCCCTAGTAAGGTTTTTAACGAGGCATATTCTTTATGTAATGACAAATATCCAAGGGGGAGTGTTATGAAATAATTATATGAAATGTGGATGTCCTTTGCCCTTCCATCTCCCATGAGTTACAACAAACCACTACTTTCTTTCATTCATTCATGATTCATAATGGTGTATTGAATAATTCCATGTATTTTCATCTATAAATGGGTGACTTGTGATTTCATTTGGATGTATGAAAAATCTTAAGTGAATAAAATATTCTCTCTACATTTTGTCTTCTTCATGTTCTCTTCTATCTTTAATTTATATATCTATTAGTTTCACAACACTTTTATATTTATGTTATTTATTTTTTCTGGTGTTGTATAAAAAAAAACTTTCACTGTTGTTAGAATTTAATTTGTAATTGAAAAAAAAAAAGCAGTAGGTCAAGGATCGAAATATAATATTTCTTAAAGATGAAGATAAAAAAAAAAAAAAAAAAAGTGAAAATAATGGATGCAAAATCTAATGCGACAAAAAAAAAAAAAAAACAAAAAACAAAAAACAAAACAAAAAAAAAAAAAAATTCCCTAAATATATACTTCACCAGTACAAAAAATGCCAAAGGGCCCCGAAAACCTGTTCGTCAGTAGAACACACTGAACTGACAAAACCCAACTGATCAAACAGTTTAGAGAAGAATAATCCGAAAAAGAAGAGAGAGAAACGAAAGCAGAGTGAGAAATGGTGAGCATACCATTGCTGCTAATGGGTTGCGGCGGCGTTGGCCGCCAACTCCTCCACCATATCATCTCCTGCCGGCCCCTCCATCACAGCCAGGTTTCTCCATTTTATTCACTCAGTCAATGTATCAAACAGTTTGCATTCTATTATTGTCGCTAAGTATTGCTTTTGTTTCTTGCGATTCTGATGTTGCAGGGGGTGAGGTTAAGGGTGGTGGGAGTGTGTGACAGTAAATCTATGGTGGCTATACCAGATGTTTTAACTTCCGAATTCCATGATGATTTCTTGCTGCAACTTTGCCAAGCCAAATCCAGTGGCTCTTCTTTGCAGGAACTTGCTAATATTGGTGAATTATTTTTGTTTATTTATAATCTGTCAAAATGCACTAGCTTTTCTCATTGATTAGTTCACAAGACTAACGGGTCTTTTTGTGAAAATGTAGATGAGTATCAAGTGTTTTCTGGTCGGGAAATTGGAAGTAGAGTGATCGATGTTGCTGCTGCTCTGCGTAAATCAAGTGGTAGGTTATAGTTTGATCCTTTCATCTTTATGTTTATGAATTTGATTGGATCATAGCTTTCAATAGTCATTTCTATTGTCACTTATTTAGCTCTCTTTTTTCCTGGCCGTCTTGGCCCTATAAATGCATAGAATTATTAGATTAAATTGCTTAGGTTTGCATTTATGGTTAATTGTATACTTCTCATCACAATGGTAGCACAGACCTTTATCCCTTCTAGCTTGGTATTCAGCTGGAGTGAGCTTCTTGAATAGTAAGTTGTTTCCAGATTGAGGCACTCATTTATCAGTTTGCTTTCCAGTTGGTGGTTGGTATAAGATCAAGTTTTGGTTCGTATAAGGATTTGTAATCTGCTTCTAGTATGGGTTGAGATCACTATTCTGGGGAAATAAAGATGGTTGGCTATACCTGTTTCGAGCATTTTTTAAATAGCATTTACCAGCCTTCTCAATAACATCAAGCTTATGCTCTTCATGCTTAGCTACATTTACTGGCTGTACACACCACTCAAGAAACTGCAAACAAAAAACTCAGCAAGACCTAAATTTTTGCACATAACAAATGATTTTTAATTCATCAAAGCTCTCTTTCTTCGAAGTAACATCAGCTTTCTGGATTAAATTGGTTAAATAATAACTACATCCTCATTTCTTACTTCAGAAAATGTTAATAATAAGATTGCAAAAGAACCCCACGCTCCAACTCTCTCCTTCACGTACTCCATATAGCTCAAGTCGGCCTTATCTCTTAATAGTTTGCAGTGAAACTAACCTTGGCATGTTTTTCCATGGGAAAAATTGATTACAATGGCTCAACCATGTTTGAGGTTAATCTCATCAAACTTAGGAATCTCGGTTTTTGGTAGTTTGCCATTCTAGTTTTTTGATCTCAATCCACTGTGAGTAATGTTGTGAGGAGGAATGTTAATTTCCATCTTTATTGGGACAACAACTCCTTGTATGAATGGCTTCTTCTATCTGCACCTTGTCTTTCCTTTATCATGTTGCAACTTCAGGAAGGATTCAAGTGTTGCAGATCTTTTTCCATGTTCTGCTCCAACCTATTGAATCTTTGGTTATTCTATTCCTTCACCTCTTTCATCATTGCTTCATTCTTTCATTGCCTTTCCTTGCAGTGCTTTGAATCTAACATTTTCTACCATAGATGGCTCTTAGGTCGTAGGAAACCTTTCTCTAAATTCCTGTCGTAACAACCTAATCTCGTTAAGCAAATAATTAAACACAAAATATGAAAAATTAGAGTAAGTTTTATATCAAGTAGGTTTATTCATTGATAAAGCATGAAAACAACCAAAGACAAGAAATGGAAATTCCCCAAGGGGTGAAACTGTTTGACAACTTTTCTATCTAAAATGGCATTGAAATTCTGAGTATTGAAATGGTATAAAACTATCTCTATCCTCCACTGCTTCATCTGACCGTCCATCTTTACTTATTTATGCCACATTTCAATCGCTCAATTTACAGGGTTCCCAATAACTTCCTACGTTTTTTCCACCGTCTTCCGTATGTCTCAAGATGTGACATCATGCTTACAAGCGACTGCTGCCTACAAGCCTTACTCAGAAAATATAAAGGAAATGTATCTTAACATTAAGTACAGGACATTGGGAAATTATTTCTCACATGAGCAGATCAGAATTCGTCGAATTTTAGTATACCAGTCATATGAATGTTTAGCTTTAAATTACAATAGCTTTGAGATGAGTTCATAATTTTATGGATAAAAAAATTCATCCCAAGGGTTCTTAATTATGTTAAAGTTTAACTTTTAAATTACAATAGCTTTTTCATGGTTAATTTGACAGGACTGGCACTTGTTGACTGCTCAGCGAGCTCTGAAACTGTTGCATTGCTGAGCGAGGTGGTAAACTTAGATTGTTGTGTGGTGTTGGCTAACAAGAAGCCTCTTACTTCTTCACTGGTGACTTATTCTTTTCAGAGCTAATTTTCTTTTATTCTGCATTGTTATTTTGAAAGAAAATAAGATGTTCTGCTTCTAGCTTCAAATTATGGTTGTTGTATTATCTTCTGCATTAGTGATGTGATTAACTGTTGGATGATCAATGTTAAGTCACATCACCTTCTGCAATTTAGCAGTCAAGCTATCGGCATGACTATGAAAGATATCAGTGTTTTTCCTTCTTACGTGCAGGAGTATTATGACAAGCTGGTCTCACAGCCTCGACGAATCAGGCATGAGTCAACAGTAAGTGTTACTCAATTCCCTGGTAATTAGCATCAATTTTGCACATTGTATTGCAGCCACCAAGTTTTAGTAAATAAAATTTAACAATTCAGTGATGATTGAAGATGAGAAAATGCAACATACACACTTCAGAACATGTACATAGGAGAGTACAAAGTAGAGAATCATTAATTTAGAATTACAAATGAACAGGAAGACCTATAAAATCTTGGTAACAAACTTTAAAAAGGATATCTTATACTTAAATATAATCGAGAGCATGTCAGGAACACTATAGCAAGATACGATCCATATAGTGGAAACCACAAAGTGGGATAAAGGTTTATTTGTTGTTATATTTATCTATGCATTAACTATCTAAATTTTCACATTGTTATCAGCTTTGTCGGAAGCTGTAAAGCATATATACTTACCTTTTCTGTTACGTGGTAGGTTGGTGCTGGTCTTCCTGTCATATCAGCTATAAATCGTATTCTTTCATCAGGAGATCCAATCTTTCGTATTATTGGAAGTTTGAGTGGTATAATTTTTCCCCACAATATAAGTTGTTTCTTGATTTGAGTGATAATATAAATTTATGGATGAAGAACATTTCATGCTTCTGTTTATCAGGGACTCTGGGTTATGTGATGAGTGAGGTTGAAGGTGGAAGACCATTCAGTCAAGTTGTTAATGCTGCAAAAAGCCTTGGATTCACTGAACCTGGTAATGAATCAACCATACCATACTAGTGCTAATTTCTTGATCAATCTTGTGTAATCTCATCGAGCACAATATAATTAAAGTGAGCTCTGTCCTATTGAGCTATGTTGCATGTCAAATTATAAATTGGAAAGCTTTCTGATGAACCACCACTTAATCTGTTAGAAATGAGTATTATTTTAACTTTTAATTTAATACCTTCAAGACTTCAACACGCTCTCACGTGTAGGCCTGTTCCTTTGTTCTAAAGTCTTGCATGTGGAGTTTTTTTGATAAATGGGTGACTATAAGATCTAAAAACAAGACCTTTCATCTGGCCTGGCTCTCATATCATGTTGAATTGTTAGAGTGGAGTATCATTTTGACATTTAATTAGGGTAAAAAACGGATCCATCTCAAGTATAGATGATTTAGCACTTTGCTATATCATTTTTAAATGTTTTCATTTTACTATATAAAGTACATGGATTTTGCAGATTACTAAATTTTTGATTGCCACGTCATACTTCCGGCTGAAATTTGGTCATGTGCATCCCATGTGATATTTAGAGGGGTAAAATTGTATTTTTATTCCACTGCTTCTTCTTCCTTTAATTATTAACCCATTTCTCCTTTATCATCCTTCTTCTTCATCCCCCATTAATTTATTCAAATAAAGCTCGAGTATCCAGAGTTTATTAAGCTTGGTAATCATTGTTGGAATCTCTCAGTGAGATAATTTTTGTGATAATTTCAAATCGATTTACTCAACCAGATAGCCAATTTCTTGAGGGATTTCTTCTTCAATGCTGCAAGTCAGCAAGTAAAATTAATTCAACTTCTTGCGATTCAGAATCATATAAGGGGACGACATTCATTAAAGGAATTGTCGATGACTTTGTGCAGTTAAAGATTCATTGTTTCAAGAGATTTCTATGGAAAAGCTCTTGAAAATGAGCTGCAATTACCTTAGAAAGAGGCTAATATGTTGACAGAGTAAATTTCTAGGAAATTGAAGGAAAAAAATTGATGTCTAAGTTCAGAAAGCTTCAAACGGGGAAATTGATTCAGCTAAATAATGGTTCTTATTAAATCTCAAATCTAAGGAAGCATGAAAATCAAAATTACAGGCTCAAAGAATTATTGATTGTTGATTCAAAAAATATACAGATGTAGGGCAACTCTAAGAATATCTATTTCACAATAATATTGATTAAAACAAAAATTAAGAAGAACCCATCAAGATCTGATAGAAGAAACTCAAGCCTAGTTCGAAACTAACGAGAGTGTTTTAAGAAATCGATTCTTACAATGAAAATTCCCAAAAAAATGAAGAAATAGAGAGCTTTACAGTGATGTAAGCTAATAGGGAGATAACACAGAAGAGTGAAGGTGCAGCCATGCAGGCTCCGACGGAGTGAGGTGGTTGCCTCATTGTGGATGGAGGATGAAGAAGAAGAAGAAGAAATGGGTTCACATTGAAGAAGAAGAAGAAGAAATGGGCTTGAAGAGGAAGATGACGAAAAAGACTATTTTACCCCTCTAAATATCACGTGCGATGCACATTAACAATTTCAGTTGAGTTTTAATGATGTGGCAGTCAGAGATATTGTTATCTGCAAAATCCGTGTACATTATATAGTGAAATGAAAACATTTAAAAATGATATAGTAAAGTGTTAAATCACATATACTTGAGATGGGTTCTCGTTTTTTACCCTTTAATTTAATACCATCGTATGATGAGTACTATTACCAGTCATTGTTGGAATCCTATATATTGTAAAGGAGGCTGGGACCTCTCTTTGGTGTCACTTGGTTTCAACAACTTCACAATCAGCATCTTATAATATATATTAATAATTACTTGTGAAATGTAGACAGAAACATTTGTTCATTGGCTGCTATCATGTTTGTTGATGTAAGGCTGCCTGTTTTACTTTATGAGTGAATAACTGTGAGGTGGACTCCCATGTTTCACTTTGGCATGATGGATAGATAATGGCTTATTGGTTTTAACTAAAGAGAAACTTAAAAATTTAGCATACCTTATTTTAACCTGCCTGAACTTAGCAGGTTCTTTTCTGCAGAGACTAGCAACAGTTGACTGCTTCAATTGTGAAGACCATCCCATTTCCTTTCCATCTTCTCATTGCTCAATAATAATCAGCTATCTTGATCTCTATCATACAAAAAGAAAATGCAGCACAATTCTTCTGTTTGAATCTCTGATTTTTTTATTTTTTTTTAAATAAATATCAGTCTCCTTGTCCTATTTATTGTTAGTTTGTTACATATTTTTTTCTAAGGCAGACAGTATAAATGTTCAAGGACAAATAAGCTCAATATTATTTATGATAGAAGATTATGACATGAACCCTTTATGATTATCTCTTGAATGAGTGATATCATGGAGTAGTCCATTTGTTAGAGGACTAATGAAATATGTGATCCAATTAGTTTTGGATTGACATTAGAGTGGAGTAAGTGATCCTTATCTCTTATTCTTTCCAATCATCGTTCTTGGTTAATTCAAGAGTCAAGATTTCCCTGATCTTAGTTGAATTATCACCTCCCTTTTACATCAGATAAGATGTGTGTCTTGGTCATAGGCTGTTCATTACTCCAATGCTGCGCAGTAGGCTGATTGTTGAACTTTTGCATTTTGATGAAATTTCTCCTAGGAGAAGGAATTTATTTGGTCCATCTTTTTCTACTTTTTCTGTTGGCTTATAACAGGTATTTTAAGACAGTAATGTATTCGGGACTGTTTGCTAGATTACATGCAAGAGTGGAAAAACTGAGACCTAATAAATCATTTGCTGGTGTAAAAACAGACGTG
Source organism: Scutellaria minor (assembly GCA_954870855.1). NCBI lineage: Eukaryota > Viridiplantae > Streptophyta > Magnoliopsida > Lamiales > Lamiaceae > Scutellaria > Scutellaria minor. Next base: position 13,419,550 of record OX940729.1, read on the forward strand.
CATGCTTCATGTTGGGATATAATTTCTCTGCTGACAAAAAAAGATGGAGGCAGATATACGTGCTGATCAGAAGATAGGAGCTTATAATGCTAATTTAGATCCTATGAAAATAGGAATTCATAATCCACAAGGATTATGTAGGTACTACAATTCACTTTCAGAACTTAGAGGACTTTTAAGAAACGTTAAAGGAGATAGTCTCTTAGTTTGGCATATTTTACATGCTAGATTTTGGTGACAATTTTTTCTTCTATGTGGATTGTTCTAACTTCAAATTTTACTCTCTTAGATCCTCGAGACGATCTCAGCGGGATGGATGTAGCTAGAAAGGTCTGTAGATTTCTCTTTCAAGTTAACAGAAATTTGCTTGAAACATATGTAAAAGGTGATGATAGATATCCAATTGTAAGTTAGAGGCACAGCACTATATGCATTGTGTTGTAACAGAAAAGACATTAAAAGTTTCTTATCATGTTAGTTACGTGTACTGCAACTTCATCACAGCTTAATTCTGCCAAATCACTAAGAAAGTCTTATCATGATCAAACAAAATTTGATCAATTATATGCATCAACAAATATTGTGCAAGTTGGGTTATTTTCCGTACTGATAAGGATTTTACTTTCATATTCTGAAAAACAGGCACTAATCCTTGCCAGACTTCTTGGACATCGCATTGAAATGGACAATATTAAGGTTAGTTTGTTCAGTTGCCTCGGCCATTGCATCCTTATTCAAATAGTATAGGAATTAGACATTTGACAATGCAAGTTCTCTTCTAGGTTGAAAGCTTGTACCCTGAGGAAATGGGACCTGCTGTAATGCCCCTGGAAGAATTTTTAGTGCACGGCCTTCCATCACTTGATAAGAATATCCAAAAACGGATTGAAAATGCCTCTTCAAATGGAAATGTTCTGCGCTATGTTTGTCTGATCGAGGAATCCAGGTATTGTCTGTTTTAGCATATAGTTTTCTGTTTGACGTAAAAAAAAATAAAAAAAAAAGGCAAGTTCTAACTTGACACGTGTTTTACGCCTCTGCTAGGTGTGCGGTTGGCATACAAGAAGTTGCAAAAGATTCACCACTGGGTAGATTGAAGGGCAGTGATAATGTGGTGAGTATTTATGCATCATAGAAATTATACTATTCCCTCCAATTCAAAATAAGTGTTGTTTTGGAGTTTGTCATAAATTAAGGAATATAAAAATTAGACAAAAATACCCTGTGACAATATCAATCTCTTCACACTCATTTCTAAATTAATATAAGATGAGATATTATAAAAGAAAGAGATAAGGGAAAATTGAGGTAAAGAAAGATTGTAGAAATCTTGTGTGAATAAATTTTAAAGTATCAAATAGGTAAGTTCAAAATTAGAGATTGAGATTAGGGGTAAACTTGGAAAAAAAGTGGTAAAATAGCTAAAGCGATATTTAATTTGAAACAAAATTTAATTTCAATATCTAGAATTTCAAAAGAAATCCTTTTTTCTTCTCTTCAAAATCCTCAGTTCTTACAATAAACCCTGTTTAAACCGCAGTTGGAGATATACAGCCGGTGCTATAGCAAACAACCGCTGGTTATTCAAGGCGCTGGAGCAGGCAACGATACTACTGCTGCTGGCGTCCTTGCTGATATCCTCGATATACAGGACCTATTTCGACTCTCAACTTCTTCGTCTTGATCACTACAAAACTTATGGTAATTAGATCATTGCATCCATTTTCCTTGAGAGGTAAATTATCCCGATATACCCAAGTTTTGGTAGCACCACGAAGAGGAAATGTGTTGATAAAACTCAATAAAGGATGTGATATTGTACCTTGGCAACTGAGAGTTATGATGGTATTCAAATCTATTTGCGTAATTATATACTTAAGCTTGTCAAGCTCATCTGGCAATCTGTCTCTCCATCTTATATTGTTCATGTTTAGATAAATTTAACTTCATACCATAAGTAGAAACAAATTTTTGATAGTATATCATAATCATATAGAAGAATTCGTCAAAGTAGTAGTAGATGGATGGATTGAATAGAAAGCTTATTATAAAATAACTAGATTTTACATGATACAATTCTAAGGAGAATATTGTGTGCAACTACCTAACGAAACATTCATTTTCACATGTCTACAAAGTATAACAAATTTACATATTTATGGAGTAAAACTAACTACTCTATTGTTCTTCATTTCCAATTTAGAATAATATTTGTTGATATCAGCAAACCCAAATGCATGCTGGAAAAAAGGTTTCTTATATTACAAAAATCAAAATTATTTATGTGACACAGGTGCATGGATCCTAGATCCGTGCAACTAAGTCGACCCGACCCGATGGTGTTTTCACGCATCCCACAAATGCCTCACTCGTGCTCATACGTGTTTGTCCAAACCCTAGTTTTGCAGTTATGTTGGTCTAACCTTTTAGTTTGGCGATGTAACACCCCGGACCAAAACGAAACATAAATTATTAATTAAATATTTAAACACAGGATTTAATATATATGTGCGTATGTTTTAACTGTTTAAATACGTGCGTTTCAGATAAGTGTTTAATGCTTGTATGAGATGGATAGTTTACCTAGATGTGGAACATAGGATATTTTTTTTATATCACTAGATGCGTTTTCGAAAAATGAGAAGATAGAAACGAGCTAGAGGTCAATCGGAGACCCGTAGCTCGAACGGCGATGAACAGAACAAAACACGAGGTTTCGGAAACATCAGGAGATATTTACGGTGAATAGTAAACGAGATATTTACCGATGAATAGTAACTTTCGAAATCTATAAATAGAGGCTCCTTTCAGTTCATTTTCACCCATTTCTTCAAACGAGCCAAAAGCGCTGAAAACACGTAAGTCTCTCTTCTCTCTCTCGTTTCTTTTTCGGCCTCCAGCGCACCACCACCGGCGCCGCCACCGGCGCGGTGGTGCCGCCACCGGAGTTCGCCGGAAAGTTTCAAAGTTGTCGGTTTCGGCCGATTTTCGCACAAAACGTAGGTGTTGACGAGTCGAGTCTAGAACCGGTCTCAGATTTCCATTCCGACTTATCGTTCGCCGGAAAACGGCGAAAAACCTTTGCAAAACCCTAAACCCTAACCCTAGCCAACTTTTCTCTCTCCTCGATTTTCTCTCTTTTCCTTCATCCTTTTAACTGGAGATGTTGTCGGAGGTTCTCATGGAGGCGAGAGTGAGTTGTTGGGGGGACGATGTCGCCGTGTGTGGTGGTGTCGGAGTTATATCGGGTTGGGTATGTTATATGCATGTGTGTGTGAGTTTATGTGTATGCTTGGGTGATCTCTATTGGGGGCGGCATAGATGGTGCCGCCATGAGGAAAGTAATAACCGGCGCTGATGATGCGCCGGCGAGTGTAATGATGGGTCTCTGGCGACCTTCGGTTGCCGACCAAGCGTTTTTGGGATGTATGTGTTTATATATATATATATATATATGTTGTGTGTGTGAGATAAGGTTGGGGGAGTTTGGTTTTGTATTGGAGAGGTAGTGGGTTGGAATGAGTAGGGTGGAACGGGGTAGCCGGAGGACAGGGAGGGGAAGACGCCGAGCAAAAATGAGGCAACTGGGAAAGGCTGTCGGGCGCGCAGGTTGCTGGGCGCGCTGGCGCGCGGTCGTGCCGGAGCGCACGGCCGTGCACCAGCCGGCAGGGGTTGCTGGAAGCTGGCGCACGGTCGTGCCCGGAGAGTACGATCGTGCCCCAGCTGGCAGAAGTTGCTGGAGGCTGGCGCACGATCGTGCGCGGCCGGGCAAAAGTTGCTGGAAGCTGGCGCACGGTCGTGCGCCAGGGGGCACGGTTGTGCGCTGCATGGGCGCGCCGGGAGTGGGCGCCGGGTGCGAGACGCATGTCGGGTGATGTCGTGTTTCTAATCTTTTCTCATTCCTTTTCCTTTGTATCCTTTATCATCAAGTCTTAGCCGACGGGAGGTTGTCGACCGAGGGTCGAGGGCCCGGTCGAAGTCAACCCTTGATACCATATACTCTCCAACTTATATACGTTGTTGAGCTCGTATCAACACCGAACGAGCTCGTGTCTTATCCAATCTTTAGATCCTTCGACTCGTCGCGTATACGTTTACCGCTTTAATTATAGTTAATAAAGATCTAAGTATACCGTAACTTGTATAGGCGATTTGTTGGATTAAGATTGACTTACTGGATTGGATTGAGCTTGAGTTACTCGTTGGATTGCATTTGAGTTATTTGACATTTGAGACTTTCGACTCATGCAGGTAACCACCGAACAAGGTGGGGGTAATTTCTATCTCTTTATATGTCTATTGTTTTCCCTATTAAACACATGACTGAGGAATACTAAGTGTTGTGTTTATAATTACTGTGCCATATAACTGTGAAAGGACCGAGGTCCACTCTGTTCGTCCCCAGCTATTTTCTACTACTCTGTTGAGGTTTAGTGGTCCTCTTGAAATGCACCAACGGTAGTGAGACCGTTATATAGGATAAGACGGGGGAATCTCGCACCTATTCGTCCCTTGCCATTTCTAATATCTGCTTTGCTTTTATGTGATGTGATGACATGACTTAAGGATTATTTTACTAGTGTTTTATATCTGTTATGAGTCACAAGAGGCGGGTTTTATCCCCACGAGTGTATTCCACTCACTCACCCCCTTAATCTGTACTCACACTACAGGCGATGATGAGCAAGGGAAACCCTAGATGGAGAGAGAGATGGTGTTATCTTTTGTATTCGCATGACTAGAACGATGTAACATAAACTTTATCAAATCATGTTTCATGTATTTTTGGGTTATGTAATATAAGGATGTGAGATCCTAAAGAATAATTCCGCTGCGTATGATGTTTTATATCGGTAGTGAGACCGATTGCTAACGGCAGAGACCGTATGTTTATAAGTGAGATTCACTTTGTCCCTTACCTCTTTCTTCAGTTGTCCCTTTCTCTTTCTTTCTGTCGAGTATGCGCCCCTTGCTATTTCTATCTTCATGTCCAATGGTAAAACTCTGATAAAATGTGAAAAGATTTTGGGCCGTGACAGGCAAACTTAATATTTTAGTTATATTCGCATAACCTTTTAATTATGTTCGCATAACCTTTTGCAGTGTATGACAGACCTATAATACATTTCAAAACCTTTATGTTTTAATAATATAACTTTTATGCATAATAATTTAACTTTTTTGTCATAATAATATAACCTTATGTTATTCTTTAAGTACATAAAATCATAAAAGTTATGCTAATATAACATAAAGGTTAAATTATTAAAACATAAAAGTTTCAACTATACTATATAATTTTTATAGTGAAAACAGTCTAAGATATTCACTGAAAGGTTATGAAATTTGTACATAAAATTTATACTATTACAATATAAAGGTTATGACATAAATTTAAAAAATAATAATAATAAACTGGGCGTGGATTTGTGCAGGACCCGACTCGACCTAACACTCGTGCCCAATTGCATGGATCATGATCCATGCACTTGGTGTACACAAACACTACTCCACAAAAATATAAGAAATTTACTTTTTTACCACTTTAATCTATCAAAAGACCAAAATAATCTTATGGTTACATGATGCACAATGACTATCATAATCTATATAAACCTTACAAGATATGATCCATATAGATGTTACACGACATGATCCATATAAACATTACATGATGTGATTCTTATATACATTATACGATATGTCAATTGATCTATATATTGAACGACATAAATAACATGGGTCTGAAAACATTATTTACTTGTGAAAGGGGAGGGTTGGTGTTGGGATATTTCAGTTGTTATCTTGATAAGACAAAACACTAGCACAATAAGACAAGAATGGTTTGCTTAAGGTATTGATGCCTAGTTTCCACATCACATGATCAAGGAAAGATCATGTAATGGTTTTCCAAGAGACAAGGAAAACCAACCTTAGAAGAAGTAAGAACACTTCTAAGGGTTAGCATGTTGTAGGGAACAGCAAGCTAGAAGAAGTATCCTTAGTAGAGAGGAGTTAGGATACTGGAAGAAGTTGTCAACAGGCTGTGAGAAAGCTGTTCTGAAAGGAGAATTCAGAAAGCAAGTAAGCTGCTGCAAGAAACCGACAAGAGCTGCAAGAACCCATACTTGCAGCAGAGGTTGTCGAGGTTACAGGACCAGTTGGAGACGGGGTCCTTGCTGTAGACCTCAGGTGAGGTTGTTGTTCTGACAACACTCTCTGAGGATAAGAAGGCCTCTGAAGGGGCGACTGTTGAGACAGTATCCTTAGAGGATGTTCGAGGAGAAGTTGAGGTAACCGCTAAACAGCTAGAGACACCTCATGAGGAGGTTGATGTTGCTATTGTTGCACGCTCACAAGAACCTTTCCATGTTACAGCAGCAGAGGTTACTGAGGAAGCTAAGTCTGCAAGAAGCTGCTGCAAGAAAACATATACAGCAACACTGCAAGAAGACAGTTACAGCATTGCAGCAAAGTAAGTAAGAACAGCATACAGGAGCATTGCAAGAAAGGATACAGCAGTACTGTATGAAGATATTGTAAGGAGGTCTAAGTTACAGCAGCGCTGTAAAGAACCAACAGCTGCAAGCAGACCTAGGATACAGCGCCAATGACAAACAGTCAACTGAAGAAGTATCCTGCAATCCGAAGAAGGATAAATGCAATATGAGGATTGAAGATCCAAGAAAGATTAAATAGAGTCGTTCGAGAGAAGACTGAAGTTGCAGACATGGAGCCAATGCTGAGACACCACGTGGACTGACGCACTGCAGAAAGCTGCGAACCGCAATCACCGCATTAAATACTCCGGAGAGAAAAGTCAAGTCGCATTAAATGGAAGTCATGCCTTTGGTCAAGAAGCTCAGATGCATTTAATGCGACCACAAAGAAGATCTTGGAGATCAAAGCTTGAATTCAAAGAAGGAGAAGTATCTCTCTTCAACGGATACTTCCCAACGAATAAAAACTCTCAAGATCTATAAATAGAAGGTGTGGCTGATTGAAGAACTTACTGAACAGAGTCGAGAGGAAACTCATATATCATCCAAAGTCTTTTAGCTTTCACATGTTCAGCCACTCAACCTTCTAGGAGCAGGTCTACATCAACAAATGAGCTTTCAGAGACCAAGACTGCTCCTCACCAGTTGAAGATCTTTATTTTCTTTTTAACCTTGAAGCTGTGTGCGTAGGTTGTTTTAGGTGTCATACAGTTGATAGGAGAGATCCTTGATGTATGTATAGTTGTCTAGAGTTAGGCAACTTCCCTGTGTAGGAGTGTGGAACCCTGTGTGGGTGTGTGGAACCCTGTGTGGGTTAGCCTTTAGAGTTTGTAGTTGTTGTGTGGACGCTAGACTCTAGTAGGTGGTTAGCTTTGTAAGTTTATAGATTGTTAGGGAGTGTCCTGTAATTCAATCTTGCTTAACAAAGTTCCTGCTCGAGGTAGCAGTAGAGTGGACGTAGAAGGCTTACACCACCTTCGAACCACTATAAGCCATAAGTGTTTTATTGTTTTCTTATCTGCGCTTTATCCTTCATATATCTCTGTCATATGTGTTGATCCCCTGCTCGTCCAACCAGACCGACTTACCGAGGTGAGGAAAAACCGAGGATTGAACCGAGCCAAAGTTGCTCCCCAAGATGGTCAGACCGACCATAATGATAAAACCTGAGCAGAGGATCGGCGGTCCTGGGGGACGATTTGATCAGTATTGCCGACCAGAGGGGAAAGACCCGATCATAGCATCCAGGAGGCAGGATCTGGATGAGCAGTAGAAAGTTGAGTATTCCGGGAAGCCTTCGTAAAAGGAAAGAAATCCGCAACCAAATCATGTCCGATTTGGATAGGATTTAATCCGATCTTTCCTTATTTAGACCCTAAATCCTAGGGATTTATTTTTTATTGTTCAAGTAATGTACCTTAGTTTTAGCCTATAAATAGGGCTCTAAACCCTCTCAAAAGGGGATCCGAATTCATTGTATTAAAAGCACTTAGAGAGTTGTTTTCTCTAAATCTGTTATAAAAACGTTATGTCCGGCCAAAACTGACCGGCCAGAACAAGCCTAGCAAATTTGCCCGAGTAGGCATCGGGCACCGTCTTTTTCTTATTTTATTCGATTTTTATATTTTAATTTGGTTCGATTTCTTTGAGCCGGATCGATATTTTTTGGTATTAGGCTAGGATTTTGTGCTCTACAAAATCTGACGTCAACATTTGGCGCTAGAAGGAGGGGGTCGAGGAATAACAACACATAGCTCCATGACAACCAATATGCTTAAAAATCGCGAAGACGTGGGGGGCTCGCTCGACCCCCAAACACAGAATATGATGCCCGGTGGATCGGGTCAGCACCAGCCACATGACGTCCTGAGAGTAGTAACTAACACACCACATGGAAAGATCCCACTGGGCATCCCATTAGCAGTCGAGCCTAGAGGGACCGAGATGACCTCAGAAGAAATTAAAGCCATGATGTCTCAACTTAGTGAGAGGCTGAATGAAGCTGAGGCTCGGGAGAAGAACCGGATGATTCACGACCTGGAGGATACTCAATCCTCAAACGAGCTGAAGAACAAACGGAAGGATAAGGGAAAGGATGTACTGACTGAACGGCGATCAGGAAGAGTGATACTTGAGGAAAGTCGATCAGGAACCCAAATCTGCCCGACCGATCTGTAGCTCAAACTAAAACTCGGAGCATGTTTGACCGACTCGGCCCGGCCTCAGCTTGTGAGGCTAGAAAATCGACAAAAACATTGGATTTCGAGAATGAGTATCGACGAGATGAGAAGATGGCACGTAGTGATTACTCAGTAGACGAGGAGGAGAAAGAGCAGAGGCTCAAGCAAAGGTTAGCTGAGATTGAGGCTAAAAAGCCGAGGCTCGAACAGAAAAGGAGGCGAAAGAAGGCCTCACCTTTCGTAGAGCGAATCTCAAGTCGGATCATCCCACAAAATTTAAAGTACCACCAATTGGCCTTTATAATGGAGAAACCGATCCGAACTCACATATAGATAAATACACCTCATGGATGGAGCTTCAGGGGGTATCCGAGGAGCTCATGTGCAAGGCTTTCCCTTTGACGCTCGGCGACCGAGCTTAGAGATGGTTCCGATCATTACCAGATTCTTCGATAAGAGGATGGGAAGAGCTGACCGATCTATTTCTCACACAGTTCATGGGATCAAAAATGAGGTCCACCCTGAAAGAAAGACTGGTGAATATCAAGCAGGGAAAAGACGAGTCCCTAAGGTCCTACATGGACAGGTTCAACAAGCTCGTTCTCGAAATGGAACATATTTCTGACAACGCTGTACTAATAGCGATCATGGCCGGCCTCTGTCCAAAAATAAGGTTCTGGTGGAACGTCTATGAATAGGGCCCCAAGACATATCATGATTTTCTGAGTCGAGCCGAGAGGTATATCGGGGCCGAGAAGGCAATTCCGGAGGAAAAACCAAGCCAAGAAATGGGGGAAGGAAAGGAGAAGAGGAAGACACACCTTTCAAGCCCCCGGGGGAGTTTAAGGTCTACCAAAGCGAGGAATTGGATCGGGTCAGACGCATCCTAACAGTAAGTCCGACCCAGGTACTTACTAAGCTTCAAGGCCAATGAAAGCAGATCCTGCTCGTTTAAATCAGAACAGTTACTGTCAATACCATAAAGCTCCTGGCCATGATACGGACAGGTGCAGAGCTCTTCTGATCGAGCTCATGAGGCTGATTGATCGGGGTCACTTTAAGGAGTATATTAAAAATCCTGAGCAGAGGCCATAGCAACCACCCCCACCACCTCAGTTGGGAGTAATCCGAGAAGTCCACACGCTTGTGAATAATAACTATGGGGAGCAGAGATTGTCTAAGAGGATAAGAAGGGAACAGATCAGGGAGGCCAGAAATGGATACCAGCGATGTAACCCTCCAAGGACCGAACCGATCCATGCACATATAACCTTAACCGAGCACGATTCTGAGGGGAGAGTACAACCTCACAGTGATACCTTGGTGGTATCGCTAAACATCGGCCTCACAATGGTACATAGAGTCCTGGTCGACACTGGAAGCTACGCCAACATTCTCCACCTGAACACCTTTAAAAGGATGGGACTTCATGAAGCCGACCTGCAACCTTGCTCGGATTCGATCCAAGGGTTCGGAGGACAGATAACATGCACGATCGGGACGTGTGAGCTCAGGGTCATATTCAGAGCCGGAGAGAAGACTGTTCACACCACGACCGAGTTCAAAGTAGTGGACGTGAACTCGGTCTATAACGCAATTTAGGGATGACCACTCATGGCCAAGATAAAAGCAGTCATATCCATTCATCACTTGACAATCAAATTTCCGGTCGGAGATGATGTATATGTAATCCGAGGTAGTCAAACGGCAGCTCGGAAATGTGAGTCGGGTTTGAAGCCAAGGGAACTTAACATGATTGAACAGACAGAAGTGCACGGAATGGCAGAAGTGGGGCATCAGGTTCCAGGCTCGGAGCGAGTGGACGGCCCAGAACTCATCGAGCTCGACCCCGACTCTGAACTGAAGCTCGACCAAGCAGAAAAGACATGGCCAACCAGTACCCCGGAGGTCGGCACAAAGTCAGGGGTAGTCGACCAGAAATCAGACGAAGAGATGGCCGACCAGGATGGTACATGGGAGACCTTGGATCCCAGAATGGAAAGGCCTAAAAAAAAGGCCACATCGATGGAAAAACAGGATGCGGTCCGACTGGATGAGAACAGACCCGAGCTGGAGCTCAAGATTGGCAGAAATTTAAAAGAGCCGTTTAGAAGAGAACTCATAGCTTTCCTAGCCAAGAACACCGACGTTTTCACCTGGTGTCATGAGGACATGGAAGACATCCGACCAGAAGATACATGCCATCATCTGAATATCGACCCCGCTGCCAAACCAGTAGTACAAAAAAGGCAGAGGCTCAGTCCGGACAGGTACGAGGGACTGGAGTTAGAGGTCCAGAAGCTGCTCGGGAATGGTTTCATCAGGGAATGTGAGTATGCAGTCTGGGTTGCCAACCCAGTTCTGGTAAAAAAGGCCAACGGATCATGGAGGCTGTGTGTGGACTTTACCGACCTCAATAAAGCTTGCCCCAAGGATTGTTTTCCCTTGCCAAACATTGATTAGCTGGTCGACACGACGGCAGGTCACGAAGTCATGAGCTTCATGGATGCTTACTCAGGGTATCATCAAATCCCGATGGCCCAGCATGATCAGCGACACACCACGTTCGTTACCGATCGAGCTCAATATTGCTACAAAATGATGTCTTTTGGCCTGAAAAATGCAGGGGCTACTTACCAGAGGCTGGTCAATAAAATGTTTGCAGCTCAGATCGGAAAAACCATGGAGGTATACATAGACGATATGCTAGTGAAATCAAAGAAACTGGAGGATCATGTGGCCGACCTAGCAGAAATGTTCAACATACTAAAGAAATACAGGATGAAACTCAACCCAAAGAAATGCTTGTTCGGGGTCAGCTCGGGAAAATTTTTGGGATATATGGTGAGCCAACGAGGAATCGAAGCCAACCCCGAGAAGATTGACGCAATAATAAAGCTGACACCTCCGAGGAGAGTGAAAGATGTCCAGAGCTTAACAGGAAAGGTCGCCGCACTAAATAGATTCATATCAAGATCGACTGACAAATGCAAACCTTTTTTTAATCTGATCAAGAAGGAGGGCAAATTCGAGTGGAACACTGAATGTGAAAAGGCACTAGAAGAGTTGAAGAAATCCCTGATGGAGGCCCCTGTGCTCGCGAAACCCGATGTCGGAGAAAAGTTGCAGCTCAATCTAGCAGTATCGTCCTATACGATCAGTGCAGTCCTCGTCCGAGCAGAAAAAGCAGCCCAACAACCGGTGTATTATGTCAGCCAATCCCTCCACGACGCCGAGCTCAGATACCCGGCCATGGAGAAACTTGCATATGCTCTAGTCATTTCGGCCAGAAAACTAAGACTGTATTTCTTGGCCCACCAAGTCGAGGTACTAACAAACTTTCCTTTGAAACAGGTCCTCGCCCCACCCGATTCGTCAGGTCGACTGCTGAAATGGTCCGTTGAGCTCGGGCAATATGACATCCAATACTCCCCAAGAACAGCAGTCAAAGGGCAGGCCTTAGCAGATTTTATCGCAGAATTCACTCCTACAATCGTACTTGAGGAGGAAAAAGTCGAGAGGCCTTGGAAAATGTTCATGGACGGGTCGTCAACGCAGGCAGCAGCCGGGGCCGGTATCGTGCTCGTCAGCCCCACAAATAAATATTTCTGCTCGGCTCTAAGGTTCAAGTTCCCAGCAATGAACAACGAAGCAAAATACGAAGCTCTGCTGGCCGGATTAGAAATGGCCAAACAATTCGGAGTGGACGACCTCGAAGTGTTCAGCGATTCACTTCTAGTGGTCAACCAGGTCTCGGGTGAATATGTCGTAAGAGATGACAAGATGACGAGATACTTAAGGTCGGTGGAACTAGCCTTGGCAGATTTTAAAAGGATCCGAGCCGAGCAGATCCCCAGAACCAAGAACACCCAAGCTGACGCCCTGGCTCAACTCACAACAAGTGATGGAGCAGAAGACATCGGGTCAATCAATATCGGGATGATCGAGAGTTCGGTCCTAAACCAAAAAATGATATATACTACCGAGCAGAGCAGTAACTGGATGACCCCGATCATCCAATACTTGGAAGGAGAAAGGAGCCTGATGATTAGATCGAGGCTCGAAAGCTGAGAATACGAGTTGCCCGATACACACTGCAAGGAGGAACTCTTTACAAAAGGGGTTTTTCTTTACCTTTGTTAAGATGCTTAGACGAGCAAAAGGCTGATTATGCCCTGAGGGAAGTTCATGAAGGAATTTGTGGAAATCACACCGGCGGACAAGCTCTGACTTTCAAAATCATTAGGCAAGGATACTTCTGGCCGAGCCTAAAGAAAGACGCGATCAATTTCGCAAGGAGATGCGAAAGATGTCAGAAATGCGCACCTCTGACAAAATCCCCAGCAGAAGAGCTGAACTCAGTAATGGCACCCTGGCCATTCACCAAATGGAGAATCGACCTGATCGGACCCCTACCAACGGGTAAAGGAGGAGTGAGGTTCGCGGTTGTAGTCGTCGATTATTTTACAAAATGGGCAGAGGTCGAGCCGCTCGTCAAAATAACCGAGCCGAAGATCATCGATTTCGTTTGGAAGTCCATTATATGCCGATTTGGGATTCCACACTCTTTGGTCTCTGACAATGGTAGCCAGTTCGACTCGGTGGGCTTCAATGAATTTTGTAAAAATCTTGGCATCAGAAAGCTGCTCTCCACCCCATATCACCCTTAGGGCAACGGCCAGGTGGAAACAATAAACAAGATCATCAAACACACTTTGAGAGCAAAACTCAAAAATCTGAAGGGATCCTGGGCAGATGAATTACCAAGAGTCCTCTGGTCTTACAGAACAACGACCAGAACTTCAACAGGCGAGACCCCTTTTTCCTTGGCTTTTGGGTCGGAGGCCGTCATCCCAGTTGAGGTCAGCATCCCAACTTGGAGAACTCAGAACTTCGAAGAGAAGAATAACGAAGTTGCTATGCTGACTAGCCTTGACTTGTTAGAAGAGAAAAGGCAGGAGTCTGAGCTCAAGAATTCAATTTACAAACGAAAAAGTGAAAGATACTACAATTCCAGGGTCAGAGCCAGGAAATTTGACGTCGGGGATCTAGTCCTTAAAAAAGTGCTGCAACACACTAAGGAGCTTAATTCTGGGCCACTCGGACCAAATTGGGAAGGACTATATCAGATAATCTGAGTGCTGACCAGAGGGGCATATGAAATAGCCGACCTAAACGGGAAGAAGCTGTCCAAGCCGTGGAACGCAGAGCATTTGAAGAAATATTACCAATAGTGCTAAGAATTTTTCCTTGTAAATATTACTATTCTTCCACAATTTCTTCGATTAAATAAGCTAGTAGTTAATTTTTGATTAATGTTGTAAATAAGGGCTCCGGCCCAATCCGAGCTCGTCCACCGAGCTCGGGTTCTGAATCTGAAATAGGGCTCCGACCCAATCCGAGCTCGGGTTCTGAACTGAAATAGGGCTCCGACCCAATCCGAGCTCGTCCACCGAGCTCGGGTTCTGAATCTGAAATAGGGCTCCGGCCCAATCCGAGCTCATCCACCGAGCTCGGGTTCTGAACCTAAATTAGGGCTCCGGCCCAATCCGAGATCATCCACCGAGCTCGGGTTCTGAACTTGAATTAGGCCTCCGGCTCAATCCGAGCTCATCTATAAAGCTCAGGTCCTAAATCTTAATTGGGGCTCATACCTAATCTTAACTCATACCTAAAGTTCGGGTCCCGATCAGGTGTCCCGAACCAGAGTCTAAAATCAAAATTTGAAGTCATCAAAGACTTGCCGACCTATAGATCATTTGGCAGCGTCAGGAACAAGAATCTACAACAAGCCGAGCATGAATATGTTTAAAAAAGATTTGTTCAATTCTTCAAATTACTTAGTAAAATGCACGAGCTGAACAAAAAACATAATTGGCGATCAAAAATATATTTACAAATGAATCCGGTTTGGAGGCCGGAACCTCTTACAAAGGACTGAGCCATACAAGGGTAACACGAAAGACCTGAACTAGACAAAAAAGAAGAACAAGGATTGATACCTCCAAAAGGAGGTGCAACAAGGGACCGAGAAAAATCTCGGGCATAGAGAAAGGGTGCAATGAGGGACAGAAGCTACGGGTCGGTAACTTCAATCACCTCATCGCCATCCACCTCGGTTGGCGCTGTCGCCTCCTCCGCACTTGCTGCTGCTCCGCCCGAGCCACCCGCAGTGCCGTCACCACCTCCGTCTCCGCTACCCTCTCCGACCTCCATATCGACATCTACCGAAGGAGGGGGCATCGACATAAAGTCGATAGGAGGAGCCAGTCTGAGGAGGTGCTCGGACCACGAAGGTAGGTAATCCGACAGCTCCTCCATCATCCGAAGATAATAAGCAGGAAGGGGCTGCTTCTCCAAGAAGGCCGCCAGAGCAGACATCAACGGCCCATCATCCACACCAGCAGCTCGGTTGGTCTGGATGTTGTCCATGAAGGACAAGATGTAGGTCAGAATACTCTCGTACTTGTATTCCGCCGATGTCTTGAACTTCTGGTAAACAGCCATCTCATCCGGTGGTGCAGCCCGGGCCTCTTCCAGCTCGGTACGAAGCCGAGACACCTCCACCATCAGGTCAGCCACCCGCTGTCTGTCGGTCTCGGCAGCTCGGGTCACCACGTCAAGCTCATCCTGAGAAGAGGCCAGCTTGGCGGTCATGGTGGCCTCCTCGTCCCTGGCCTTGGCAAGGTCGATTCGGACCTTCTGCAGCTCGTCCCGTCGCCGTTCATGCCTCGCCCGGGCAGCATGATGGGAGGCTTGGGCCCTCCAGGCAAAAACAGAAGCCTGGGCAAGCAGGATGGCCGAGCAGTAGTCGAGGTCGACACCAGTCATCTGCTGGGCGTATCCCTCCAGCACCTCGGTCCAAGCCCGAGCGGGCGCTTCCATTGTCTCCCCTACCCCGTCGGGGAGATTAGTGTCGTCGCCGGGGGAGCGGGCTCGACTAAAGGTAATTTGGAAGGGGGGCCTCCTCCCCAACCATTCCTTGGTCTCCGTCACCCACTGAGGATCCCAGCCGGTGACGCTGATAGACCCGGCCAAATATGACTCTTGGCCCGGGGCGGGTCGCGGTCGGGGAGCCGATCGGCCGACTCCGGAGGGTCCTCCCTCCTCAATGCGAGCCCTCTTGCTCACCCCCTGATCAGAGCTCAGCGGCCGCCTGGTCGGAGCGTTCCGGGGCTGTGCGGGATGGCTGGAGCCGCGCCCTCCGGAGGAAGTCTGAGCCCCCCGAGTTGGGGCTGACGCGCGCTGCGAGCGCTGGTGGAGGCGTTCAGCAGGATCTATCCTCAGAGCAATACCTTGGCCGGGAAGGGATACTGGAAAATTAAAGAACCTGATCAGTCAAAAGATGCAAGAAAATCAAACAACGGATATAAATCTGGCCTGAACAGGATGTACATACCTTGCACTGGACTGGAAGAGACACGAAACAGTCATATCAGGCCGGCAGCGAGAAGATTCTCCTCGGAGAGCAAAACTTTATAGTGTCTCTGGTCGGCAGAGGAAAAGTCACGCAGATAGCGTATCTTTTGTGAGAGTCGCTGATCACCAGGTTCTTAGGAGGAGTCTCTGCAGAACAAAGAAAAGTTAAAAGATCAGAGGAGACATCAGCAAACCAGGAAAAAAGGACGTTAAATACCCTGGGCATTGCCAAATTGTGTGGGGCATCTAGCCCGATTAGTTTCGTCCGCCCATGCCCCGCCGACCCAGAACCATTTACCGCGCCAATCCTTAATTGACAACGGCAAAAACTGCACTAACACTGGTCAGTACTTCAGTACCGACGCATAGTAGAAGTGGTTCTTCAGACCAGGAGCAAGCTTTAGTCTGAACATCCACGCAACTTCATGGGGGCTCGGCACCCCGAGGCCGAAACGCCAGAACATCACCACCAGGCCGATAAGTGATGACCAGTCGTTGGGGTGAAGCTGACCCGGTGCGATCCCCCAATGCTCGAAGTACCCGGCAAGAGTGGGAACCAGGGGAAAACGCAATCCGGCCTCGAGAGCTCGGATGCTGATAGCGACATGCCCGGCTGGTGGCTGGTCCATCCGGTCCATAGGATGAGGAAGAGTAAGTGACACGTTCTCTGGAATCGCGAAGAGCACACGCCACTTGAGCAGCTCTGCCGGGATGACATAGGCCAGGCAATCAAAGGCCTCAGAGTCTCAGCTAGGGGCATTTTGCCGAATTGGAGGCCTAATAACTGTACCCCGGACCGGGATCCCCTCGGGGATAATAGAGTCGCCACGCCCCGACGTACTGACTTCGCCGGAGCTGTGTACTGGAAGGCTCGGGGCAGCGCGCTCGGTAAAGGGAATGTTGACCAACTGGCCGGTGGGTACGCTGTTTGGGTCGGATGAGGATGAATCGAACGAGCTAGACGTCCACGAAAATGACGGCTCGGAATCGGGGGCTGGCCCTCTGGTCGTAATCTCGAACCGATTCGCTAGAACTTGAAGCCATAAGTTAGAAGAGGATAAATATATACCTTACGAGGGCTATGGAGCATGGGAATTCTTGCACGGGAATTTTGGAACGGTATGTTTTGCTCGGAGTAGAGAGGAAAAATAGCAAGGATTTGGAGTTCGCAAAGAGTGAAGGTGGAAAAATGACTTAGTCTCTCACCTATTTATAGAAAACCATCGCAACTCTTCGACTTCCAGGCGTGCAAATGACGACACGTGTCCTCTTTTGGCGGGAGAGAGTGGCGCCTGACAGATCGTTGAGTTGGACGAGCAGACTATCTAAAGATATCGGATCCCGATCAGAATGGATCTCTCATCGCGACCCGAGGGGCTAGTGTTGATCCCCTGCTCATCCGACCAGACCGACTTACTGAGGTGAGGGAAAACCGAGGATTGAACCGAGCCAAAGTTACTCCCCGAGATGGTCAGACCGACCATAATGATAAGACCCGAGCAGAGGATCGGCAGTCCTGGGGGACGATTTGATCAGTATTGTCGACCAGAGGGGGAAGACCCGATCATAGCATCCAGGAGGCAGGATCCGGATGAGCAGTAGAAAGTTGAGTATTCCGGGAAGCCTTCGTAAAAGGAAAGAAATCCGCAACCAAATCATGTCCGATTTGGATAGGATTTAATCCTATCTTTCCTTATTTAGACCCTAAATCCTAGGGATTTATTTCTTATTGTTCAAGTAATGTACCTTAGTTGCTTAAATAGGGCTCTAAACCCTCTCAAAAGGGGATCCGAATTCATTGTATGAAAAGCACTTAAAGAGTTTTTTTCTCTAAATTTGTTATAAAAAATGTTCTGTCCGGCCAAAACTGACCGGCCAGAACAAGCCTAGCAAATTTGCCCGAGTAGGCACCGGGCACCGTCTTTTTCTTATTTTATTAGATTTTTATATTTTAATTCGGTTCGATTTCTTTGAGCCGGATCGATATTTTTTGGTGTTAGGCTAGGATTTTGTGCTCTACAAAATCTAACGTCAACAATATGCATAAAACATTTTGAAAATGATCATATTTGAGAAAACCAGCCAGTCTTGTGTCTTAAAAGTTTTATTTTTCCGCTGCGTATAAAACTCAAGTTACAGCGTACAATACTGCATCCTAGTGTTGTAAGCAGTAACTGACTAGCACTGCAAGTTCAAGTAACTTGCAGAACAGTAGGTTTTAATATATTTTCAAAATCGACCAAGGTTCATTCACCCCCCTCTGAACCTCGGACTCCGCTTGGGACCCAACAGTTGGGACAAAAGTTAGATTTTTTTTTACCTCTTATAAGAATTATACTTATTGATAAATTTGTCAATTTCCTAAAAAAGTGGTAAAAAAAAGCAAATATTCTTGTGTATCAGTTGCATGGATCCACAATTGGGTGGATCCGATCTGGATCCTTGCACTTTTGACTTTTTTTTTATTCATGTGTTACCTTTATGTATATTAGTATGACTTTTATGTTATATTAGTATGTTATATTTATGTACAAATATCATAACCTTTATGTAATTTTGTAACTCAGAAAAAAAAATCAATTTTCAGTGTATTTTTGGATCAACATACCTTTATGTGATATTACTCATATATGTATGTGATATTATGTTTACCTTTATATCAATATAATCATACATTTATGTAAAAAAAAATTTATCTTTTAGTAATGTTAGTCATACATTTAGTTATGTACTCATACCTTTTAGTTATGTTAGTTGCACTTTTATATATTACATAGATGTTCTATGTTAATATAAATGTATAAGTAATATCACATAAAAGTATATATGTACAAATTGTGTTGAAATTCCTTTTTTTAAGTTAAATTATTATATAAAAGTAAAATATTTGTACATAAAAATCATACTAACATAACATAAATGTAACACATGAATAAAAAAATAAAAAATAAAATGCACGGATGCAGGTCGATGATGGCAACTGTGCACCTAATGCACAAGTGACTAAGTCAAGGAAAAAAAAGGTTGTTGACCCTTTGCAAGCCTGTAAATTGTATCCAAATGAATTTTATGTGAATATTACTTCTGTATAAGACATAGTCATGTGAGAAATTTAGTAATAGTAGTTTTAAATCATGTGTGTTGAATGTGGAGATCAGTTCAAACTAAAAAAAGAAATAATACAAATACCTTATATATAACACTTTTATATTAAAGTTATAATTAACATATGATTTTATAAGATTTTGAATTAGGATTGTAATATAAAATTAATTAAATATGAAAATCCTAAATTAATATTATAATCTTAAATAATAATTTTTGATAAGAATATATTCGACAATTTATTTTGTAAGAAACATCCACACTTTTATATAGATATAATTATTAGTGGGCTATTTATTACCATAAGCAAATCATGTGTTCCATTTTCTTTTTTCATTCCCATGTAAGAAAGATCATCACTTAAGTATTACAATTTTATTATATATTTTAGGTTAATTAACCCATAAATGATCATCATTATTTTTTTTCCATTTACAACATGGTCTTTTAAATTTATCATCACAAATCACTATCTTTAAAAAAAATTAACAATTTGAAGTATCATAGACATTTCAGATTTCAATTACTAATTTCGATCTCGAAAACTTCTGCATCTACATGCTCATTCCTTGTTGTCCTAACAAAAAATATATTTTAACTATTGGAGCATAAAATCTCTCAATCAATTTTAGAAATCGTATGTGGAGAAAATCGGGGTCAAGGGTTTAATTTGATTTTTCATTCAATTTTTGCTCTATTCGAGTTTTAATCATACAATAACTTAAAATTTGACTTGGAGCTTCAGTTTTTCTTGAGGAGAAAAGTAATTCGACATATAATTTATGTAATTTGATTGAGGTTTGAGGAATGTCAGAATTTTGGAGCTTGAGTGGAGTTATAGAGTTTTCTGGTGGTTCATTTGTTACGTATCACCGTCGGGCTAAGGAAAAGAAGAAGGATGAGGATCTTGGGCCTTAATTATGCTTAATATATCTTATGTTTATATTTATGCAGTTTATTATTATTAGTTGTCGTGGGCTTGTTTTGTCACGGGCTTTGAGACTATAAGTATTGTTTTCCTTTCATGTTTTGGACGGGAAATATTTTGGAGAATTATGGAGAAGTCGTTTGGCTAGGCACGGGTGTTCTCCGTGAGAATTTACATATTATTTGCTTGGATTTCAATCTATGATCTGTTGCTATTTCCTTGTCTTTAACAAATTGGTCCGACCCTGCCGGCGAGATGACTAGAAGCGAGGTTAGGATTGACTTCTTGGAACATATCATGGGTACGTTAGAGAATAGAGTAGCCACCCTAGAAAAAGGACAGGGTTTGTCTGCAGTACGCCAGATGTCTTAGATAACCGTGTTGAGGCTCTGTATGTCGACGTGCAGGACATCCATTCTACGATGTCAGATGTCCAATCCCTATTACGTCAATTGGTGTGGGAAAAAGGACCGTCTCTTAGGAAAACTTCGACCACGAAGCGAATCAACCACCTCTAGTTCAACCGACCATGGTACCACACCCTACTCCTACAAAGTTAGATTTGCCATTATTCTCGGGTGACAACCCGTCTACTTGGGTTTCTCGCACTGAATAATACTTCTACGTTAACAATGTCCCTGATGATATGCGTGTGGACACAGCGATGATCGTCATAAATGGGGACGCCTTGTATTGGCTCCAATGGATGTTAGGGCATTTTCCCGATCTTAGTTGGCGAAAGTTAACTGTGGAATTGCTGAAACAATACGGAGATGATCCACACATCAATCCCTATGAGGCTTTGGCTACTACTCGTCAGACGGCATCCGTGGATGAATACGTCAAATTATTCATCACACATATGACGGCTGTCCAAAACCTCTCTGATTCTCATGTCTTGGGATTATTTTTAAGTGGCCTTCACGAAGAGATACGTCTACGTATTTGCTCTAAAGATGCTGAGGAAATTTCTGCTACTATGCAACTGGCTCGTAAGATCAAGCGAGAGGTAGAGGCTTTCACACCCTCTTACAATCCAACCAACCATCTCGTTCCCAATCCTTGAAGAGTGGTTTTTCAGGAGGTAGTCATTTCAGTCCCACATTTGTTCCATGGTCGAGTGGGACCCCTACCACTCAGCCCGCTCCTTCTCGTGATTCTGCTACTTTGGGCAAACAGCAGAAGGTTGACTAACTTACATGCTCACAGATGAAGTCTGCAGGTTCTTCCGTCCCTTCCAAATTTCATCCTTTTCATCAGATGTCCCACTCAGATTACATGGATCTTAAAGTGAAGGGCCTTTGCTTTAAGTGTCACGAGTCGTACTCTTCATTACACGTGTGCTCAAATCGCTCATTACGTGTTATGGTTGTTCTTGATGATGATGAGGAACCGATATCGCTAGAACAGGAGCCCGTATCTCTGGATCAACAAGATGAAGATCCCACCCTTCAGTCTATACAACTTTCGGCAGTAGCTGCGGCAGGGTTAGATGGCCCACGTACAATGAAACTCAGGGGGTTGATTCACAGTGCGGAAGTCCTGGTTATGATTGATAGTGGAGCGATTCATTGTTTCATCTCTCCAGGATTGGTATCTCGTTTGGGCCTCGCAGTGGATGATATCACCATTTTTCCGGTGCGTCTAGGTGATGGTAATCAGGCTCCTACTAAGGGATTTTGTCCAAAATTACAGCTTACGTTGGGGGCAGTGGATTTCTCTATTACCGCATATGTTTTTCCCATTAGGGGAGTGGACCTTATTCTTAGGGTTTCATGGTTGGCAACGTTGGGCGAAATCAGGTGCAACTAGGCTGCCCTCACAATGTCCTTTCACTATAAGGGTGCCTATATATTTTTGCAGGGTGATCACTCTCTTACGAGGCGTCAGATTACGCCTGCCTCCTCTCTCAAGCTGGCTAAGGTTGCCCAGTGTTGGTTGGTTTGGCCTATGGAACTGTCACAGTTCAATTGTGATTCTATTGGATCTCTACCTCAGGGTATTACTGATCTTTTGGCAGAATTTCCGCAAGTCATTGATCCTCCATCAGGCTTGCCTCCGAAACGGGATTGTGATCATAGAATTCCTTTACTTCCCAGTTCTGAGCCAGTTTCTATCCGCCCTTACCGTTACAGTGCAGCTCAGAAGACGAAAATTAAACGATTGGTGAATGAGATATTGACTGCGAGGCTAATTCAACCTAGTACAGGCCCGTACTCAAGTCCAGTATTGTTGGTGCATAAGAAGGATGGCAGTTGGCGTTTCTATGTTGATTTTCGTGAGTTGAACAAGCGCACAATTCCAAACAAGTACTCGATTCCGGTAATTCAGGAGTTGCTCGATGAACTCATGGGGCTTCTTGGTTCTCTCATTTGGATTTGCGAGCTGGGTATCATCAGATTCGGATTGTACTGGAGGACATTTCGAAGATGGGGTTTCAAACACATTCTGGTCATTATGAGTTCATGGTTATGCCATTCGGGTTATGCAATGCATCATCCACCTTCCAGGCCGCCATGAACGATCTCTTCCGCCCATTCTTGCGGAAGTTCATTTTGGTTTTCTTCGACGACGTTCTCATTTATAGTCCTGATTGGAATTCGTATCTTGACAATCTCCGGGAAGTTTTGGGTTTATTGGCATCTGCTTCGTTTGTTGTGAATCCAAAAAAATGTGCTTGGGCCCAGCGATCTATTGAATATTTGGGGCATGTGGTTTCAGTGGATGGCGTACGCATGGACCCATCGAAGGTTTTGGCTATTCTCCAGTGGCCGGTTCCAAAGACAGTTAAAGGGGTGCGGGGATTTTTGGGTTTGACGGGATACTATCGTCGTTTTATTCGAGATTATGGGAAGTTGGCACAACCTCTTACTGATCTTCTCCGCAAGGAAAATGAGATGAAATTTTTGTGGACCCCAACTGCGTAAATAGCTTTTGAGCAACTGCAACAGGCCATCACGACAGCACCGGTCTTGGCCATGCCAGATTTCTCAACTGAATTTTGCATCGAGTATGACGCTTCCGATCGTAGGTTAGGTGTTGTCCTAATGCAACGGTCGCCCGGTTGCTTTTTTCAGCAAAGCTTTATTTGTCCGTAATGTCACTAAGTCGACTTATGAGAACGAACTTGTGACACTTGTCTTGGTAGTCATTCATTGGAGACCTTATTTGTTGGGTCGCCGCTTCGTGATTCGTACCGATCATCGAAGCTTCTAACACTTGTTGCAACACTCTATTGTTTCTTCGGCTCAACAATATTGGGTTGTGAAGCTACTTGGATTTGACTTTTCCATTGAATACAAGCCAGGTGCATCAAACGCAGCAGCTGATGCGCTTTCCCGACATGATTGTGAGTCACACGAGGGGGCAGAATTGGAGGCCGTCTCACTCCCACATTGGGTGGAATGGGATGCACTCCGAAAGGCGGTACGCCAAGATCCTGCTTACAGTCACATTGTTCAAAGTCTCGAGGTGGGCGGTACAGTAGGACAACTGTTTGTGCTAGTGAATGGTACATTATACTTCAAGGATCGCCTTATTATACTACCTACTTTCTCTTGGGTACAATGCTTATTGACGGAGTTTTACGCCACCCCGACAGGAGGTCACGCTAGCGCGTATCGGACATATAGATGCTTAGCAGTCAACGTCTATTAGCCTGGTATGATGCGTACAGTAACATCTTTTGTGGCTGATTGTCAAGTTTGCCAACGCAACAAGACAGATGTTCGTTCACCTGCCGACTTACTTCAACCATTACCTATCCCAGAATATGTTTGGGAAGATATCAGTATGGACTTTATCACAGGTTTGCCTCGTTCACAGCAATGGGATGTAATTATGCTGGTAGTGGATCGTTTTTCCAAAACAACCCATTTCATTGGCTTGACACACCCTTTTACATCTCAGGTGGTGGCACAAGCTATGGCACAGGAGGTGGTGTGTCTACATGGAATTCCACGTTCCATTGTCTCGGATCGTGACCCAATTTTTCTGAGTTTCTTTTGGAAGGAGCTATTTTCGGCGGGCGTGACGCAACTACGAATGACTTCTTCTTATCATCCAGAGCCTGATGGATAGTCAGAGGTCATGAATAGGTGTCTAGAGACATACTTATGTTGTTTTGTTTCAGATCATCCTAGGTGTTGGGCTCAGTGGCTTTCTTGGGCAGAATATTGTTTTAATACTAGTTATCATTCGGCCACAGGGTGTACCCCTTTTGAGGCTATGTATGGTCGGCCACCTCCTACACTCGTTCAATATTTACCGACCGAAATTTGGGTGAAGTCAGTGGCAGATGACTTGAAGGAGAGAGATGAGATCCTTCATAGTTTGCTATCTCATTTGCTAAAGGCTCAACAACGGATGACCAAGGCTGCCAATAAACACCGTCGGGATGTTCAGTTTGCGGTGGGAGATCGGGTGTTTTTGAAATATCATCCATACCGGCAAGCTTCCTTGTTTAAGCATCTCAATGTGAAACTTGCGCCAAGATACTTTGATCCCTTTCAGATTTCTCACCGAATAGGAGCTGCTGCCTATCGTCTCATTTTGCCCGCAGGCACGCGTTTACATCCGGTTTTTCATGTTTCGCAGCTGAAGGCAGTGGTGGAGAATGATCAGGTTGTTTCAGTTTTGCCTCTAGAATTGGGTGATGATGGTCCAGAGTACTTCCCAACTGAAATTCTGCGTTCCCGAGCTGTATGGCGAGGTGAGGATCGGGTGTCCCAGTTTTTGGTATTTTAGGATGGGTTTCTAATTGAAGAGACGACATGGGTGGATGAAGAGTTGTTCCGAGCACAATTTTCAGATTTCCACCTTGAGGACAAGGCGTTTGTTAAGAGGGGAATTGTTACGTATCACCGTCGGGCCAAGGAAAAGAAGAAGGATGAGAATCTTGGACCTTAATTATGCTTAATATATCTTATGTTTATATTTATGCAGTTTATTATTATTAATTGTCGTGGGCTTGTTTTGCCACGGGCTTTGAGACTATAAGTATTGTTTTTCTTTCATGTTTTGGATGGGAAATATTTTGGAGAATTGTGGGGAAGCCGTTTGTGTTCTCCGTGAGAATTTACATATTATTTACTTGGATTTCAATCTGTGATCTGTTGCTATTTCCTTGTCTCTAACATCATTAGTAGTGGTTCAATGTATTTGATGATGTATTGGTCGGCTTTTTCAAAGTTTGAAGATGGAAAGGTGTTATTCCTAATACAAGTGTTGAAAAGTAGAAAGAAGAATAAGAGATGATAAGTCATTTTCATTAACTCTACATAATGTGAAATAGTATATATATACACACATGCGGGGTTGCATGGTGTTGTGAGCTAAGCCTGTGATTGTAGCTTTTCTAAACTAATAACCTAACCAACTATCTTCTTTTAAGCTGACATGAACATATCTCAAATGAAGTTTTGTACTAAGAAAATGAAATCTAGTAAGAGCTAAAGGCTTTGTTAATAAATTTGTCACTTGTTCTTCAGATGGAATAAAACGCACTTTTAATTTTCGAGCAAGCACATTTTCCCTGATGAAGTGAATACCAAGCTCGATGTGTTTAGTTCGGCATGGAAAACAAAATTCGAGGTAAGTGTTGCAGCACTTGTGTTGTCACACCAAATAAGAAGAGGATCTTCAATATGTATGTCAATCTCCTTGAGTAAAGACACAAGCCAAATCAGATCAGTGCTAGTGTCAGTCTGTGCTCGATACTCTGATTCAGCACTAGAACGTGACACTATTGGTTGTTCTTTGAGATCCAAGTTAAGAGATTTCTACCAAGAAATAATCAATGTCCACCAGTAGATTTTCTGTCATCAATCAATATCTGAGTATATATGCTTTAAGCAGTAGTCTATGAGCAAGAGAAAAATATAAATCAAGTGTAGAAGTTCCCTTAAGAAATTGAGAAGATGCTTACAAGACAACCAATGATTGCTAGTAGGAGTATGCAAGAATTGACTAAGTTTGTTCACTGCAAAAGAAATATCTGGTCTGGTCAATGTAACATATTGTAGAGCCTCACTAGTACTTCTTTAGAGAGTTGGATGTTCAAATAAAAAACTATCTTGCAAATTAGCTTCTAAATAGAAGATATAGGTGTAGTGGCAAGTTTGCAGTTGTGTATGTTTGTCTTGAGTAGAAGATCAGTGATATATTTTGTTTGAGTTAGAGTAAAACCACCAGAATCTTTTGTAGCTTACATACCAAGAAAATAGTTAATTTCACCTAATGTCTTCAAGGCAAACTTCTAACCCAAAATATTGATAACATGATGAATGGTTGAGATATCATCACCTATGACAAGAATGTCATCCACATATACTAATAAAATAAGCAACTTATCATTCTCTCTTTTGAAGAATAATTGAGTGATCAGATGCTAAAACTTGAAAGTGTAGAGATAATAGAAAACTCTTTTAGCTTATCAAACCATGCTCTACAAGCTTGTTTAAGACCATATGAATATTTGTGAAGCTTGCACACAAACTCGGGATGTGTTTTATCAATAAAGCCATCAAGTTGATACATATAGACAGTTTCCGTAAGATCGTCATTAAGAAAAGCATTGGTGACATCTATTTGTTGTATTGACCAAGAATATGTAGCTGCTAATGTGAAAATTAGCCTAATAATGCATGTTTTTACCAATGGACTGAATGTTTCAAAGAAGCCAATATTTGTTGTCTGCTCAATACCTCTAGCTACCAGTCTGGTTTTATGTTTATCCATAGATCCATCAGCTTTATACTTAGTTTTGGAGATCCATTTATTTGTAATAACACTCATATCATCAGTATAGGGAACTAAAGACCAAATGTCCTAAGATTGTAAAACATCAAACTCACTTTGCATAGCTGTTTTCCATTTTTGATTAAGTAAAGTTTGATGAACAGATGTTGGTTCTTGATTATCATCTGAAACATGTGCAGTTAAAATCTTTTGGCTTGAATATCCCTCTTTTAGATCTTGTAGTCATAGTATGAACCGATTGTATAGCAGAAGAAACTTGAACTACTTGTTGAGGAAGCACTTCCTAAGCTGAAGAAGAAACTTGTGAACTTAAAGATGTTTGATCAGATGTTGTTGCAGGTGAGGGGTCCAATACAGGAAGATCCACAAAAATATTTATATCAGATCTAGTAGATGAATCATGAAGATTAGATGATCTAGCAGATGAACTATGAAGATTAGATGAATCTTGAAGACTGCAATCAGAACCATGGAGATTATATGAACCCTGAAGATTAGAGGCAATAGGCATAGAAGTTGTGGGCTACATAGTAGTAGGAAATAAAAGAGCATAGAGTGTTGGTGATAAATAGGAAAATGTGTACTTAAATGATGATTTGGAATGTGGTTTTTATAGAAAAAAGGTCATGTGAAAAATATATTTTTCTACATATTGATATTTCGCATTCAAATACTATGACTTGTGCATTTTAAGTAATTTCCAGACTTAATGGAGCTAAGTTGTAGTAGATGGAGTGAAATTGGGTCGGAGAAAAGTACACATAGGGCCAAAATCGATCACACGGACTACACTAGATAGACACTAAGTATGTTGATTACCTAGAGCAGAGCTAGAATTTGAGATATTGACTTAAAGCCCAAGATTTAAGGCCTATAACCCATTCTCACTAATACTTAAAGGCTGGAACCCTAGAGAATTAAGGAGAACGCCCGTGAGAGAAGAGAGACACATTAGATTATCTTTTATATTTTGTTTTCTCTAATTTTCAAGTATGGAGATTCTTCAAGACATCAATATGCTTGGCTAGAAGTTTTATTTATCTAGTTTGAAGGGAAATTCGAACTCAACTTTCTTACTATGTGATCGTTTCTAGTAAAGTTTAATTTGATTTACTATCTGGAGTTACTTTGTGTTATCTGTTTTACATGCTAATGGTTTATAAATGTTTGATATAGTAATGGCCTACAATGTTGAATGCTTTGTATGCCTATTGCTAGAATAGATGTTGATAATCCGTAATTGTTACAGTAATAGAATCATTAGTAGCAACTGATTTCAATTAGGGTAACACGAGTTCAAGTTAAATGGGTCGAACGTTTCGTATATTTTGTTTGGTTTGACCTGTCGTCCTAGAGTTCAATGTTATTGGTAAATTAAATCTAGATGTCATACCTAACTATTAGATTGTGTATCAATTATGGTCAATTGGGATCGTATCTTTAATTGAATACATCGTAAGAGATGCCATGCATATTTAACATTCAAGGGCTGAAGATTTTGGGGTAAACTGAATGAACATTGCATGCGATCATAAATGAAGTGGGGGATAACTAAACTGAATACTAGATTAGCTTTCATAATTTGATTATATCTTTATTTTTCTTAGTAATTAATTGATTAGTTTTAGATAGTTTCAATCTAAAACCCCCATTTTGTTACTTTCGATTTAGTACGTTAGCACTTGATTGGTTTTACTATACTCTGTGGGATCGACTCCTAGTTACTGCTAATGCAAATTAGTGGAGGAAAAGATTCATTTTTGGATGCTTCGACAACACACCAAATTTTAGCGCCGTTGTTAGGTTGATTAATTTTGTGTTTTTCGTATTCCATTGTAGTGACTTTTTTTCTCTCTTACTGTTTTCTGTTTTTGGTGCTGATTACAAGACTACACTGAGTATATCTGTCATGGCCACACTTACTAAACCGCACATAGAACAAATTTTAAATATAACACAATCTAAAAACCTTTTTTTTTACAACATAATATTATCTCATACCTAAAGCTACTCTGTTCACATTTATATAAAAGAAGTTTCAACAAGTCAGCGACTCACGAACAATTTTCATGTTAACCAATTAGTACGCATCATATTATATAATACAAAACATGTCCAAACGAGACTTAATATCTAAAAGCAAAAGTAGCATAAATTACAATCATGCCCAACAAGTCGTCATCTATGTACATGAGTGCTCAAAATCCTATAGGAGCTCCACAGCTTGCTTGGTATGTCCATAACGTTACACATTATCATGGTTACCTACAAAGCATAAATTACGTGAGATAAATCTCAGTAGGCAGAAATTATGCATGATAGTATGGTTCTTTACAACTACTTCCCATGGATCCACTTCTCGAATCACTTATTTCATTTCTAATTTCCCACTCAAACACTCAACTAGTTCATTTCTAAAATATTTTGTGCACACAACACCCACTCCATGCACACAGCACCAACCTTGTGCACACAACACCAATTTCGTGCACACAGCACCAACTTTATGCACACATCATCAATTTCGTACACATAGCACCAACCTTGTGCACACATCACCAATTTCGTGCACACAACATCAATTTTGTACACATAGCACTACTTGGCCAATATAAATATGACCCAAAAGTACAGTTTCATCATTTTGTTGTCAGAACACATCATTTGATAGGACTCACAACTTCATTCCACAATAACCATTCAACTATCAAATTCATTTCATAACAATCATTAAACTCGCAGGTTCATTTATTTTACGATAACCACTAAACAACAATTCAAATTTCGTAAAACACGTAGTATACATGTACCATCAATTAACATAAATAATTCACAAAATACTATTTTATGTTTTGTAGTTATAATAAATTTCTACTTGCCTGAAATTCAAAAGATTTTGGTTGTATAACCTTCAAATTTTCCTCTAGAACTCTCTTGATATTTTCTTTCTCTCGGCGATGCTCTGTTTTCTATTACCTTGTTTTCTTAAGTTACCCCTACCTTAGGAAGTAGTTTGAACGAACATTATCTATGATGATCTGTATCCAAGAGAGTTCATTTTTTCCCTTGTTCCCTTTTTCGTTTCCTTTGGTCACCAGGACGATTGAAGCGACTTTTGATGACTTTATAGACAAAAGAATGAATAGAAGCGACTTTAAGGATAAATATGAAACTTTAATAAACTCTATAATAAAATGCATTGATTAGAGAATCTCTATTAAACTTATATTGGATATTGCAAGACTTGACTTTAAAGGTAAATATAAAATTAGGACTTAAATTACATCTTTGAAGACTTGAAAATAATTCTAGAAAAATTAATCATGAAGTTTAGAGCTTCAAATAACTATGGGAGATCTTTGAAATAATCTTAGAATATATATATATATATATCAAAACTTATCTTCTTGACAATCGTATTTTTTTTCATATTTTATGTGTCTTAAAAGTTCAATTAATAAAATTTCTCACTACAAGAAATTTGACTTTTTACAACAGGTAAAACCCATTGTCTTTTCCATTTTTTTAGCGTTGTCTTAGCCAGGGTTGCAAAAAAAAATTTTAGCGTTGTCTTAACCAGGGTTGCAAAAAAAATTTCGCCATTTTACAACACACTAGACGCTGACGTCATCATAACAAATGACAACACCATGTCACGTCATCAAAGTGCTGACATGTCATTATGCCACGTTGTCATATTGTAGCCACGTCATCATAACAAATGACAACACCATGTCACGTCATCAAAGTGCTGACATGTCATTATGCCACGTTGTCATATTGTAGCCACATCATAATGGCAAATAATGCGCGTTGTCTGGGATTCAAACCCGAGAGCCATGGTCGTACTCCAACCACTAGACCACTAGTGCTTTATTTTATAATATTCTACATGCATTTCTTTTATTTCAATTTTTGATATTTTTCAATTTTCTATTATCACATATTTTTTGTTAATTTTTATTATTTGTATTTTTAATATATTTTAAAAGGTTATATATATATATAATTGGAAGATTAATAACTAATTAATATGTTTAGTAATGTTTAATCTAATTTCATTTTAAGACAATTATAAAATATACTAGTGCATATTTTCAATATATTTTATAAAAATACTATTTTTATAAAATTATGAGTTTGTTCATATAAGATAATATTAATGCAAATAATATAAGATAACATCATAAAATAATTAAAATTTTCAAATTTAATTTAATTAAAAAACAATTAATATTATCACATATTTTTTTGTTAATTTTTATTATTTGTATTTTTAATATATTTTAAAAGGTTAAATATATATATATAATTGGAAGATTAATAACTAATTAATATGTTTAGTAATGTTTAATCTAATTTCATTTTTAGACAATTATAAAATATACTAGTGCATATTTTTAATATATTTTATAAAAATACTATTTTTATAAAATTATGAGTTTGTTCATATAAGATAATATTAATGCAAATAATATAAGATAACATCATAAAATAATTAAAATTTTCAAATTTAATTTAATTAAAAAATAATTAATATTAACACAACACATAAAAAAAAGCGTTGCACAATGGGTTGTCTTTTTTTGAAAAATTCCATTAAAAGAAAACGCATAAAGAGCGTTGCATAAAAGGGTTATCTATTTTTTTTTAAAAAGCGTCATACGACAACGCATAAAAAGCGTTGCATAAAAGGGTTGTCTTTTTTTTTTTAAATCTGCTATATGACAACCCTTTGAAAAAAAGCGTTGCACAAAAGCGTTGTCTATTTTTAAAAAACTCTATGTTAAAAGCGTTGTCTTTCTTGAAAAAAGCGTTGTCTTTAAGCGAATTTTTTAAAAAAAGACAACGCTCGCGTTGCAAAAAGGGTTGTTAATTCAAAAAGACAACACAAATTCATAAAAAGGGTTGTCTTTGAGGGGTTGTTAAAGACCATTTTTCTTGTAGTGTCTATTTATTTGGCACTCTATAAAATAACCTTATAAATCTTATATTTTATGTTATTTAAAATTCTAACTACAAAAATTCGAATCACGAAAGAGTAGAAACAATTGGTTTTAAAGTTAGTTTAATTATTTATGTTTATGTAAGTTGACAAATACCTTAAAACTTCCTCCAAATTAATTAAGGGATGTTTTTCTATTATGAAACTTATGTATAATAATTAATCTAATCATTACATAGAATGTTGATTCATTCATTACATATAAAGTAAAAACCTGTATGTGATTATATAAATAATGGACATAAAATAATTCGCATTTTTTCTTTTATAATTATAAAACCAGATTTACATGTTTTGTGATTAAATAAATTAAATAATTAATAATTACTCTCTTACTTAAAAATATAACATCATATGAGATTTATTAATCTAACTGAGTCATTCATCTTTGATTTACTTTAACAAGACTAAATTAGAAAACTACATAAATCCATTAATAAACTATTACATCTAAACACGTTTGATAATTACAATAATATGTAAAATTGGGAAGTTTGATTGCATCAAATTGATTGTTGGTCCCAAGTGGTTAGAGGTTCAGGGGGAATAAACCTCTATTGATTTTTCATTTTGAAAACTTTTCTGTAAAACAGGATCCTGATTCTACAGAGAATGCAGTATCCTGACTCGATTTAGAAACCTGACAGTAAGCTGTTTCAGGTTCCTGACTCGATATCACAATATGCGGCGGAATAAACTTAAGATAGAGTTTCCTTAGGAAAACGGTTTTCTTTCACAAGTATGATTTTAATGCAATCATTTTGGCAGTATGCTTATGATAAATGCAGCAAGATAGATATATATGAAATACAATACAACAAGTAAACAAAGCAGTAAACACTTACGGTTTATAGTGGTTCGAAGGTGGTGTAATCCTTCTACGTCCACTCTACTCCTTCACAAGGAGAAACTTCATTAGGTCAGTTTGCTTTACAAACCTTTTCCAAACAAGTCAACATACTAGAATCCAAGGATTCTTAGGCACTATCCCACACATGGTACAAAACTCACACAAAGTTATAAGTCTACACAAGACTAACACTTAGCAAGGATCTAATCCTGTCAACTAAGGATACCAAACTAAAACAACCTAGCACACAGCAAATGGTTAAAACTATATGGTTTTTCTTCAACTGGTGCAACACGGAGTCAGCCTTGAACTTGAAAACTCAAGCGCGCGCTCATACGCGCCTCTGGGTCACGGACAAAATCCGTCCAACATAACATAACAGTCACCTTTCTAACTCTAAACAGCTTCCTGTTCCAGAGTCCTGCAGTCAGCTTCCTGACCTACGTAAGCTTCCTGATCTGTATCTCCTCTTCAGCTTAATGATTTTCTTTACTGAAAATCAGTCTTCAAGTCTTCTTATGATCTAGAAACCTGTTATGATCAGTTTTCTCTTATCTTTCTGATCTTTACAACTTTTACATATATGACTTAGAAAGAGAAACTTATCAAGCTATAATCCACTTATAAAAACGTGGTTGATGGGTACTCTAAAGTCTCAGCTAATATTACATTGTCTCATCAAAATCTAGTTAGAAATATCCCAACATTGATTAACATGCATATATTTAATATATATCTAAGTTAAGGAAGAAATGAATAAAGCAAAACCTGAATCCACAACTTGGAATAATAAAGTGCAATACCTTTGTTTTCTTCTCTACTTATTTCTCTATTTTCTTTTCATGATTTTTCTTGTTTCTCTTTCGTTCTCTTAATGTTAAAGATATAAACATGATTCATTATCGAGGGAGGGACACACGTCCTCTTCCACTTATTTTGAGTCATCATCACATTGAATTCTTCCACTTTCTTTTGTATTAATTTTATTATTATTATTATTATTATTTTTATTACTCATTATTATGGTATTATTTGTTAAAGTGATGCTAATTGTTATCCATATACATATATGCTTATATATCTATACATTTATATTGATGAACTTTATTATTATTATATAATACTAATAAAACACTCTATATATACATTTATATAATAATACACAACTTGTCATACATCATAATACTAATAAGCTTTATTGTGTATATATTAAATTTAAAATTCATTATCCATCCATAATTTATACGTAATTTCTACCACCATTAATCAATAATTTACATTACTATATCATTTAGGTCTTATTTTAACTAAAAAAATTCTCGTTTACATAGTAAAAGTTTAATTTGGGGTGTTACAATATCCGTCACTTAGTATCGACATGTGCATTCCCGTTACAGCATCATGTGCTCTTAGAATTCTTTTAATATCACTTAGTGAAGGCGAAGACATGACTGCAAGTCAGACCTTGAAGCAGCTCGCTAACCCGGAATTAATGAGAAAACTCTTGTAATCAGTTTTCATACTATTCCTGATGATTAGCCCCCATAGTCGAGCTAATGACTGTAAACAATGGCGCTCATTGGGAGACATCCCAATCTCTTAGCTTTATTTTATTTTTTCTTTTCTTATTTTAAATTTTATTTCTTCATTTCATTATTTTATTCTTCTTCTTAATTTTTTTTGTTAATGTCATAGGAACAAGCCACCATTCTTTCTAAGTAGAGATATCATCTCGGTTTTGAAGTCTCAAAGTCAATTAAGTTATACATTGGGTTGACACCAGGTAGACTCAATACGTAGTGTATCTCTAAAACAC
Organism: Scutellaria minor; assembly: GCA_954870855.1. Lineage (NCBI taxonomy): Eukaryota > Viridiplantae > Streptophyta > Magnoliopsida > Lamiales > Lamiaceae > Scutellaria > Scutellaria minor. The sequence continues at coordinate 13,454,112 of OX940729.1, forward strand.
TATATATTCAGCATAAATACCCCATAATTTCCTAAACCCTACTCACATTCTATCTTACCCTCTCTCACTCAAATTTTCCATACCTTCCAATTTCAACTCACCACCTACAATCTTCAACCCATTACTATCCACCATCCTTTACACTTTCAACCTCCATCTAAACCCACCACTCAACTCACCATCCAAAAGTCAAGTTTGGGAGAATGATCTTTAGCCCCAAGTGAAATGAGATGGTTTTGGGGCATGAGACATTGCGATTTGTTATTTTTAGATGAAAGTTTCCGCAAAAATAATAAAGAATGTATTAGCCCATAATAAAAATATAAACCAAAATTTGATTAATTAAATGATCAATATAAAATTGTTGTATGACTTTGAAATTAATAATTAAAGTATTTTGTATTTTTCTAAATTTTGCTTCTAATGGTAATAATAAAATTTGTTTTGTATATCATATTATTTCATTTTTCCGCTTTAAATTTATGTTAGAAGTACATTAATTAAAATTTTGTTGTCAGTGTTCAAATTTGATATTTATAGTTGCCAATGTTCTATTAGAAAACTTGTACTTGTTGGAAGACATAGGTTACGCATAAAAAATTCATTGCATTTGTTTATCGAAGGTACATCGAGCCTCGAGGAACATATCTTCTAGAGTGTGTCTCTTGTGTCCCCGGGACACGGATCCAATCCGTGTCCCCAGCCCAATCCGCGGGCCCCACATAATTTTTTTTTTTTCGCTCATTTTTTTTTTTAATGTATATATTGAAGGTATCCCATGGATACCTAGGTATCCATGGAATATCTTCAAGGTATCCACATGTATACCTTCAGGTTTCCATGGTGTGGGCGCGCGCGGCGTGGGTGGGCGCGCGGTGTGCGCGCGACGTGGAAGTATGGGCGCGCGCGGCTTGGTGACCAAGGTGCGCGCAGGTATCACATGGATATCTTCAAGGTATCACATACATACCTTCAAGGTATCCATGGCTTGATACATGAAGGTATACATGTGAATACCTTTAAGGTATATATGGGATACCTTCAACATATACATGGGATACCTATCAAGTATACATGTAGAAACCATCAAGTATACATGTGGATACCTTACCCACGGATTGACTTGGGCACATGGGTGCGCGATGTGGTGAGATGCGTAGGTATCCACGACATATGTTCAAGGTATTCAATGTATACCTTGAAGGTATTCATGGAATATCTTCAAGGTATACATGGCGTGGCGCGCGCGGTGTGCGCGCGGCGTGGGCGTATGAATGTGCGATGTGCGTGCGTGGCGTGGTGAGATGCATGTGAATACCTTTAAGATATTTCATGAATACTTTCAAGGTATACATGTGATACCTTGTCCATGAATACCTTCAAGATATACAAGGGATACCTGCTAGGCATCCATGGGATACCTATCATGTGAGCGTGCAGCAAAGTGCGCGTGGGCGCACGTCCAGCACGCGTGGAGGGCGTGTGGACCCCGGGGCGGGTTGGGGACACGGACACAGGAGTTTTTGGCTATCTTCTAACATCTGTAATTTTTTAAGTTCTTTTAGTTTAACTTTGGGTTAGTTACTTAGTTATTAAAAAAAAAAAAACAGTTATCACTTTTTATATAATTTTATTCATGAAATTTAAACATATTTGAAATTTAATTACGGTGTTTTAAATTTTCAATTCATGAAGTTTAAACTAATTACAATTTGATTCATTTGATGTATTTTTGCTAAAATAATTGTCAGAACCATCATATTAAACGTCATGTTAATAGACCAACCTGACATAAAAAGAATGTGTTGAACAATATTTTTGTCATTACAAAATTTCTTATTTGAAACATGATGTTGACTCATTACTATCGGCAAAGTTCTTTTCACCTCCATTTTCAACATTCTAAATTCCTTTTTTGAACTCCTTTCTTTATGACGTTCAACATGACAATTTCGATAGACAAGTAAACGAGAATCAACTGAAAAGTTATCAGATGAATTGAACTGTAAAATTCTTAAAATTCATAAATGAAATTGCAAAATTTTAAAAATCTATGATTACATTTAAAAAAATTTAATTTTCATGTATGAATTTATAAAAGTTAAGAAGTTGTGATTAAATTGTAGAAAGTGTTATTATTAATTTTATTTTTTGTAATTAACCCTTTTAAGTTTTCATATATATATATATATATATATATATATATATATATATATATATATATATATATATATATATTTCACAAACTATGCACACTTTTTTCACTTATTGGTTACTCATAGACATAAATTTATTAACTTCTAGTTGAGAAAACACCTAAATTATTGTATCACAATTTTTTAAAATTATTTTCAACTAAAATAATACAGAAAATAAACTCTCTTTTTTTTTTTTTGGATCAAAAAGTCTGAAACTAGGTAAATTTTAAGAATTTAAATTAAAAAATTAAATAGAATTGTACAGTCCCAATCAGATGGGCCACCGAAACAATAGACTTACTTTTGCAACCCTACTTATCTGCCGTCGATTCAACAGTAGCCAAATATCGGATATTCTTCAAATCATTTTCAGCCGTTCGATCAAAATCAACGGTTAATAGACCCGCGCCCACTAAGGTCCTTTGGCATACACGTGACACCCACTCACCCTCTCCCCTTCTCTCTCCTCTCTCCTCTCTCTCTCTCTCTCTTCCCCGTGCCCTTTCTGCGACGTCGCCGGTGCTCCTCCGAACGTCGTCGTTCCATTCCTTTCAACCAATTCAATAACCCTAGAATTCCAAGAATTGCGTAATTTGTCACATATTCTGAAGAAATAATCTTCCCCTCTATTCATCTTGGATCATAGGTATTTGTCTCTCACATCATATACGGTGATTCAACATTTAATTCCATACGTTATACATTTACGGAATTTAATTTCTCTATCATTACTGTATTCATGAGCTGATTAGTGTTTAAAAATACAATCTTGAAGTGATTGAGAAGGTTTCATGTTTGTCATAATGTATTGCAGTTATACTACATGAGTAATTGATTTCAGTGAGATAATTTTTTTAGAAACATATATATATATATATATATATATATATTTATAGGGTGGAGAAATTGATATGATGTCTGAAGTTTTTGCTACAACTTGATATGTTTTTGGGTATTTTCTGAATACATAGTTTGTGTGTGTGTGTGTGTGAAATAGTGGTTAGCAGGTATAATTTGAGCTTGGCCTTTATAATCTATAATTTGAGCTTGGCAGGTATAAGTGTATGAACTGTTGAAATTCATGCAGATATCTCATATAATGGTGTGGAAAAGATGCAAAGAAATGCAGCATGCTACTGGTGTTATCATGCTACTAAATTTTGTGAAAGTGGGATGAAGGGATTCTTGTATGGGTGTTGAATTCATAGGTGTCGAAGAGAGGAATATGGGCCAACATGGAGGAGTGACGGATGAAGGTGATGATGATTCTAATTGTGGCGGAGATATGGATGCTTTCGGGCAATCACTTGTACAGGACGAGGATGGTAATTTTCCAGAGCCACATGTTGGAATGGAATTTGATTCCGGGGATGCAGCTAAGATGTTTTATGAAGGCTATGCTAGAAATGTAGGGTTTAGCACTCGAGTTCACTTGGACCGGTCAAAGAGTGATGGCAGGGCTGGCTCCAGGAAATTTTTGTGTTCCAGGGATGGGTTGAAGAAAAGAGCTGGTGAGACCTGTGGGGCAATGCTCCGAGTCGAGTTAGGGAGTGAAAATAAATGGGTTGTGACAAAATTTGTGAAAGAGCATAGCCACACCATTGTCGGTCAGGGTAAGTTGCAGTACCTCAGGCCTAAGCGACATTTTGCTGCCACAACAAACAATGTGGTGGAAACTTTCCAAAGCCTGGACGTAGTTCCCAGTGGCGTAATGTATGTTTCTATGGATGGAAATGCTGTCCCTACAGAAACAAACCATGTAGGAAAGAATATGACTGCTCCAGGACTAAATCATACAGTTAAAAATAATATCAGCTCGCTGGGCTTTACGCCAGGATATTCCAGTCGAAGAAGAACATTGGGTAGGGATGCTCAGAATCTCCTTGACTATTTCAAGAAAATGCAGGCTGAGAAACCCGGATTTTACTACGCCATACAACTTGATGAAGAGAATCGCATGGCTAATGCGTTCTGGGCTGACTCGAGGTCTAGGACAGCCTACAGCCATTTCGGTGATGCTGTTATTCTGGACATGACATACAGGATAAACCAATATAGAGTACCGTTTGCTCCATTGACAGGAGTGAACCATCATGGTCAGATAATTTTATTTGGTTGTGCGCTACTTCTAGATGAATCTGAAGCTTCATTCGTGTGGCTATTTAAGACATTTCTGGCTGCAATGAATAATTGTGCGCCTGTCTCTCTGACCACAGATAAGGATAGAGCCATACAGGCTGCAGTTACACACGTGTTTCCACAAACCCGCCATTGTGTAAACAAATGGCACGTGCTAAGAGAAGGCCAGGATAGAATGGCTCGTGTCTGTCTTGCTCATCCGAACTTTCAGATGGAGCTGTATAACTGCGTCAACATGACTGACACTATTGAGGAATTTGAATCATGTTGGGCATCCATCCTCTACAAGTATGACTTGAGGAGAAATGATTGGCTTCAGTCTATATATGACTCCCGCAGGCAATGGGTGCCTGTTTATTTTCGAGACTCTTTCTTTGCTGCCGTTTTTCCCAGTCCTGGATATGAAAGCTCATTTTTCGATGGCTATGTAAATCAGCAAACTACTCTGCCAATGTTCTTTAGACAATATGAAAGAGCTTTAGAGAATTCATTTGAGAGGGAAGCAGAACCTGACTTTGATACAATGTGCACCACCCCAGTGCTGAAGACACCTTCCCCTATGGAAAAACAGGCTGCTAACTTGTACACAAAGAGAATATTCTCAAAATTTCAAGAAGAGCTAGTTGAGACATTTGTATATACTGCCAATAGAGTCGATGGAGATGGGCATAACAGTACGTACAGGGTGGCGAAATTTGAGGATGACCAGAAAGCCTATTTTGTGTCATTGAATCTGGCAGAAATGAAAGCAAATTGTAGCTGTAGGATGTTTGAGTATTCTGGCATCCTATGTAGACATATTTTGACAGTTTTTACTGTAACAAATGTACTGACCTTGCCATCACATTACATCTTAAAGCGGTGGACCCGAAATGCTAAAAGTGGGGTTGTAGCTGATGAACAGAGCGAGCTGCAAGGACACGAGTCTCTGACGATTAGATATAATAATTTATGCAAGGAAGCAATTAAATTTGCCGAGGAAGGGGCTATATCATTAGAGACGTATAATGCAGCACTTGTTAGTCTTAGAGAAGGAGGGAAGAAGTTTGCTGGTATTAAAAAAAGTGTATCAAAAGTTTCACCTTCTAGCTCCCAGGTTAGTGGATTGTCTTATGATGATCGGAGATCATTCATAGTCAATCCTGAAATGACTCCTCTTCTTTGGCCACGACAAGATGAAATAATACGACGCTTTAATCTTAATGATGCTGGTGTTCCTAGTCAAACAACTTCAGATCTGAATGGCCCACGCATGGCCCCGGTTTCTCTTGGTGGTCATACTGATAACATGGTATAAGGAAATCTATGAAATCTTTGTAAAAATTAATTATTTCTTTAAACAATGAAATGTTGATCTCTCATTTTTCCTTCTGCAGTTGATGCTTCCTTGTCTGAAGTCAATGACTTGGGTAATGGAGAATAAGAACTTGAATCCAGCTAATAGGGTAGCTGTAATTAACCTAAAGGTATGTCTTCTTAATTATTCAATGAACATCTCGAAATTAGTAATAGACCGATGACTTCTTTTTCTGTTACACCTGTCCTTTCCTTTTTCATTTTTGTTTTGCTAAATGCCAACAGTTTTAAGCTGAAGGGGAATTACAGAAATGTAATATATGAATCACTAACTGGCTATTCAATTTCACTGCATGCAATTGTACTTCTAGCGAGGTGCAGCATCTATAGTCAGTTTCCTGATTGACCTTTGTTTCAGAACTAAGTTCCAATTCAGAAACCTAATCTGATGAATTATCCTTTTTCCAATTCTTATGGATCAATATCTTTTATTAAATTGTCATGTTGATGTTGTATGGAAACTGTCACTATGTTTCAATTTTCTTCATGGTTTTTGAGTCGATAATTGCCACACGATGCTCCCATACTTTTGATGTAGAAGTTGAATTAATCGTTACTTGTAAATTACTTGCCCTGTGAAGTTACAAGATTATGGCAGGACTCCAGCTGGAGAATCAGAGGTAAAGTTCTCACTGTCAGAGGTCACATTGGAGCCAATGTTGAGGTCCATGGCCTACATCAGTGAGCAGCTTTCTACCCCTGTCAATAAGGTTGCTGTCATCAATTTGAAGGTCTGCACTTCTCTAATTTGATATGAAATTGATGAGATTATTGTATCTTTTCTGTTCCTTTTTACATAATATTGTCAATGTTCCAAGTCTATCTTGAAAAGATGGCAAAAAATTACACTGAATGACTAGGAGTAATTCTATATGCCCTTGATACGTTTCGATGCTATTGAGCTAACACACGCCATAATTTTTTATGCTATTTTAGAATTGCAAGATAGAGGCTAAATCTACTGACAGAACTCCCCGTTATTAAATTGGAATCACCTGCCTTAGTAATGTAGTTGACGGTTTCCTAATTGATCATTTACATACCTCACAGTGGGACCTCACTTTATCTTCTACTAGGCAATGCCATGTTTTACCCTGTTTAACTAATTCGTATTGCCACAAAACTGGGTTCTTATAATCCGCATGCAAATGTTGCATTTTTGATATAATCTGTTCTTATTCAGCTTCAAGACATGGAGACAACTTCAGGAGAATCAGAAGTGAAATTTCAGGTGTCGAGGGATACCTTAGGTGCCATGTTGAGATCAATGGCCTATATCCGTGAGCAGCTTTCAAATGCAGTAAGGATTCCTTTTCTTCATTATGGCTTCTCATGAAATTACCTCGTTCAATTCTCTAGAACTGATATAAATGTCACAATGTCTCTCTATAGCCTGATTCTATGATCCATAAGTTCTTTAACTACAAATGGGTGTATTTTTTATAATTATAATTACTCTCCCCGACTCATATATGGGTGTCATGGCAGGTCGAGCCCAAACAAGTTACTCCAGCAAAAAGACTGCGAAAGTAGGATACTTCACACCACAGGTCGGATTTGACTCACACGAAACATTCTCCATCATGTTTGTAACATTAACTTAATGTTCTTGTCTCTCAATTGAATCTTGTTTGCTATCTAAAGTTTGTAAATGCAACATTTGTTTCAATAGGGCAGAGATTGTGGGACAATTAGATGAATCCTTGTATATTTATTTAGATGGTTTTGTAGGAATTAGTAAAGCATTCTTAGTGTAATTGTTTGTGCTCTTGTTATACACAGTAGCAATGTATTATGTATGACCATGATCCATGAATTGAAGTTGGATTTTCTAGTCTAAGTCTTTAACCATGTCATTCCTATGTTTCTTTTTTCTTTTTTCGATTTCGAGAGATGAAAATGGGTAGGGTGTTTATTTGAATACGAACCCCTTCACATTTCCCAAACAATTAAAAATGGATTATTTGCCTAAAAAATAATGACGTTTGCTTTGGTTGTCAATTTAACTAAATCTTTGGAATTTTGGGCAAATTATACAAAATTAATATGTGCATGCATTTAGACATCTAGATGTATATTTATTACCTATATAAAAGTGTGGATGTTTCTTATAAATTTTGAATTGCCTAATATATCTTTATTAAATATTATTATTTAAGGTCATAATAGTAATTTAGTAATTAATAATTTTAATAAATTGTAATTTAGTACTTTTGCATTGTATGGACTCTTCCAAACCCATCTACACCATATAATCCTAATCTAATTAAGAGTCTTGCACACAAAGACTCTTAATTCATACAGATCTATGTAATTTCATTTTTTCATATATGTGTACCATTATAGTTAAATATAGATAGTTGGCGTAAACAATATCTTCACTTAATAATTACAAACATGTTTGGAGATCAAAATTTAAAGTACAATCGATATGGTGAGTGATTTGTCTTGATAGAAAACTCATATAATTTTATTTTTTAAAGATGTAGTTATTTTGAAATTAAGGCAATAATTAATAGTTAATTTTTAAAATTTCCTCCATGTTTTCATATGTACATTTAAATCTCATTAATTATTTTATCAAAATTGTTGATATGTAAGTAACATATTGATACATTAATTAAAGACATGTGAAAATGACAACTTAAAGCATGATAATATGGTAAATGATCTATTCTGCAATATGAATTAAAATATTGTACAATTGAATGTTTCTTATAAATTCTGAATTGTCTAATATATCCTTATTAAATATTATTATTTAAGGTCATAATAGTAATTTAGTAATTAACAATTTTAATATTTGTCATTTACTGCTTTTGTATTGTATGGACTCTTCCAAATTCATATACATCAAATAATCTTGCACAATAAATACTATTAATTCATCAACAGAAACCATTTAGGAGCAAATCAATCAACTTAATTATTGATATTTGAAAACCCAATTGATTCTTTCAATAATACGAATAAGAATTCTATTCATCATTATTATTAAAGTTGTGTGCATGTAATCGGTTAATAATAACGTGTTTTTTTAATTAATGTCCTATAATAACTTTTTTTGTAAAGTGATGGTAATTAGATTACCAAAAAAATATTATACTGCTATTTCATATTTTTAAACTTGGAGTAACTTGATAAAGTAAAGTTAAAAAATATTTAAAAATATTTTGATCAAATTTTTATAATATATTCGAGATTGATCAAATATTTAGATGACTTTTTTTTTATCATTTTTAATTTATATTTCTTATTAAAAATAATAAATTATTGCATTTCTACTTTAGACACTTGAAATGAGCAAGAACATAGTTTCATTTCCACTTTTAAAAAGATAATTGTTATCATATGGTAAGTATTACCATAATTACTACATAATTAATTATACCAAAGTCGTATATCATTCGATTACCAAATATATTTTTTTATATATATTGATTATCAATAAAGTGTTAATACATTTAAAGATATAAAAAATATAATTATGTATGATTTTATAAGATACTTTAAATTTCTTAATGAATTTTAAAATTGAAAATCATTTTTTCATATTTTGAAGATTTTGATTTCAAAATTTTTTTGTAGTACATAATGTGTTACATAAAAATATCCAATTTCAATACTCATATATTAATTTTTACAAATATTGAAAAATATAGATTAACTATGCAAAGATTTATCATTTTAAAGGATTATATCACTTGATGCATTATATTCATAAAGATTTTTAAGATTTTAAATTTATTATATTTTATGTTAATTATAAAAATAATATACTTAAATCAAGATTAGTCATATATATTTAAAAAATATATATATATATATTTGGAATAGATATTTAAAATGTAATGTTAAAAATATAAATCAAGTTATATATAGATATCTATCTAATCTTGATGATCATTAGATTGTAAAAAGAAATGTACAAAAAATATTCATATCTGATAAATTAATAGAGAAATAATATATTATATAATTTAAATTTGATTATTTATGTTATGGTGATAACAGATTCAATATTTTTGGCATAACAAAATACACTACATACTTTTATGAAATTTTAAGTATTGAAACTTGTAAAATTCAATCTGGTCTTATAGTTGAGAAAGTGTTTGTATACATATATATAATTCGGCAAATACATGGAGTTTATATGTCAGCATGGATTTGTTTAGTTGACTTAATATATTATAATTTAGATTAAATCTATTAAGACTAAATAATTATTATTTTATTTTTAATTCATTTTTCATTAGCTATGCACAATATTTTAATTATTATTATTCTTCAAACTAGTATTGTGGAATGTATTATTTCATTAGTCTAATTAAATTATTCTTTGAATCTTAAGTATATTACACTCTTGAAGTTGTCATTTAATTATCTATGTATATTAAAATTTTGAATTTTGAATTTTACTTCATATATTATGATTTACACATACCATGTATATATTTTACTTCATCTATTATAATAAAGTTTATATACCATATATATTCATATACAAAATCAATATTTTTGAAAATTTACAATAAATTCAACTAATATCATATAAAATAAACTAATTAATAATTAATGATATTTCTAATATTAGAAAGTGAAAATGGGCGGAAATTTTTTTGGCATTTATATTTTAAGGGGTAATTGTTATTATATATATATAGATGTCTGCATAGAAATACGTATAATATCAATTAGTATTTCTAAAAAAGGTATATCCATATTATATAACAATATTTTTTTTCTTTTCTTAAACAATAACAACAACAAAATTCGTCTTTCACGTGCAACGCACGTGCTCTTTACTAGTATAGAAATAAAACATGGTTAAAAATAATAATAACAAAAATAATTTCCATTACAAGAGGTAACATTTGAATACTTATATTATTGGAATGTATGAGATTTATAATTCATTTTATATTTATCTCTTATTTTAAAATAACTATTATAAGATATATATATATTAAAATATATCACTATTGTTATATTCTATAATTCATTTTACATTTATCTCTTATTTCAAAATAATATAAGATAAAGATATATACATGAAAATATATCACTAATATACATATTTCGTATAATCGATATAATGAAAAACGCCATGAAATATAGAATATTTTTTTGGTTTTATTAGCAAATAGTAATAGACGTTTGAAGGTGTTGAATTGGTAGCGCAATTTCCGTCCAAGATTTATCGAATCGGCGACTCTCCACAGTCACCATCTCCCACCCTTGCCCTCATCTTGGTCACCCTGTCTTCATTCTATGCACCAGGTACTACAATCTCTCATGAATTGATACGCGCGAATTTGCACACTCGATTGATTGAATAAATCTTGAAAACTGGGGTTTTGTGGGATTGATTTTTATGTGAGGAATTCGTTATGTGGGCTGTGACGGAACATGTTCAAAATTTATGGCCTTTCTCTGCTTTTATATTCAACAATGATTTGAGGGCATCAGATAGGATTGTCAACAAATTACCCATTCCCGAAACCACCAAGCACTTTGTTTACGCCATTCGGGACCCCGAATTGGAGGCTGTGATTTACGTGTTATCGGTTCAGAATTTGTCCGAAAGGTCTGCTTTAGATGCCGAGTGTTTGATTAGAGCGATTAAACCCGATGCTGTTGTTGTGCAAGTGGGAGAATTGAATGGTGAAGAGATGAATGGGTTGAGACAGGATGGGGATGGATGTAAGGTTGGTGATGATGATACTGTCCCCACCTCTGTGTTTGAGGTATTGAAGAAGTGTTTTATGCATAAGATTAGTAGGGAGAGGTACGAGGACGTTGCGGGGACTTCGGTCTTGAAGGAGATTTTCGGTGTCAGTTTCAATGGACACCTCATTGCAGCTAAGAATGCTGCTGAGGAAGTTGGTTCATCATTCGTGATGCTCGAATCGCCTTTTGTGAAATGCAATATGTGTGGTGATAGTGAATGTGATATTGAAACAGAGGCTGAGGTTGTGAATTCACGTACTGGCTTTGGAACTGTGTTTGGTTTGCAGCTTAGTAATTTGGTTCCTCAAAGAATTGGAGGTTCAGTCATTTCTCTGAGTTCAAGGCATTTTCGTGCCTCAGATGAAGTTCAGTCTCAAATGGTGAGATCATTGTCTTCTTACTTGGTTTGTGTGAATCCCCCTTCGAAGTTTCCAGGTGGGGATGTTCGGCCAATAGTTGATTATGAGGTCCCACAGTTTGCGAAATATGTTTACCCATTGCTCGTTGATTTGCATGACATGTTTGTCGACATCCCCTCAATGGGAGCTGCTTTAGCTTGTGCACAGAAGATGCTTTGCGATGTTAGTAAAGGAGAAATCATTGACAACCATTTGCTTTCAGAAGTGTATGCGTTTCAGATCGCTGTTGAGGGGCTCAGAATCGCTTTGAATAATGCGGGTCGGTTGATAAGGAACTCAGTGCCACCTCATTGTGAGTTCTCCGATCTTCCTATGGACGACAAGTCACATGCTATTCTTGCTCAGGCTCTTCGAAGCCAGAGCAAGAAGTACAAATCAATAGTCGCAGTAGTTGATGCTAGTGGCTTAGCAGGGCTCAGAAAACACTGGAAGACTAGTGTTCCTTTAGAAGTTGAAGATATGGTTGATCACCTTGTTATCAACTACGGAGATAATGGTGAACTTACGACACGTGGTGGCTTTAGAAATCGGTTATTAGCTGATAAGCCTGTGGTGGCGGTAGGGGCAGGTGCAACGGTGGCCATTGGAGCCTCGTCCCTCTCTAAAGTTATCCCGGCATCAACTTTCATCAAAATCGCCACATTTCATGTCCCAGCTTCTCTTAAACTAGTGTTCACTCAAACCCAAAAGGCTCTTCTTTTTGCACTTAGCAAGGGTCTTGGGCCCACCAAGGTAGTGGCCCCAGGAATGGTTAGCTCTTCGATGAAAGGCTCGGTCATAAAGGCCGCTGCCTCTGCTGAAAAAATACGTGTTGTGGCTCACGGTGTTATAGCCTCTGTAGAAAAGACGAGTCTTTCTGCCATGAGAACAGCCTTCTATGAAATAATGAGAAAACGCCAACTTCAACGAATTGGAGTTTTACCGTGGGCTACTTTTGGGTGCAGTATGGCAACATGCTCGGGTTTGCTTGTTTATGGCGATGGAATCGAATGTGTGGCTGAATCATTTCCTGCAGCTCCTTCGATCGCCTGTTTGGGTCGTGGGATCCAGAGTTTACGCCAGGTGTCACAGGCCGTGAGGCAGGCAGAGAGTTCGAGAATACAGACATCAATAGAGTCTTTGTTGCACAAATTTAGGAAACTGAAACTTCAGTAAATATTCATTTTATACTTCGTCAGCGATAGTGCATCCTAATTGGTTTGAATGTCATAAATGCTCAATGTGAAGATGAGATATTCTGTAAATAAATCAAACAGTAGGGGAGGATTGTTTAGTGACTGTTTTTGATCTTGTAGTTTGACATACTCATCAATAAGAAAAAGGCATTTTCGTTTATCTGTATTTGTCTCATATTTTTGCCCCATTGACTCTTGTGTCATACCACCAATGGGATCCATTTAATCTTTCATGTTTTAGAATCACTAATTGTGTGTTATGCTACGGAGATGTAACATATGTTATGATGGAAAGGGTGATCCTTGGGAAAACGGAAACGACGAAAAAAAGATGACATATTGTAGGGTTACCAAAGCTTTAAGCTATGTTTGGACTGGACTTGGTCCATCCGAATTTTGGATGGGTTTAGTTTCATCCATGTTTGGACAAGAATTATCAAAATCCTACAATCATACCCTATTTTTGCTACCTTTTCTACGAGTCCCAACAAAAAAACATCTATTTTTTCTACACTCCCAACAAAAAACATCTATTTTTTCTACAATTTCCAAAATTCATACCACAAAATCCTTCTCAAGCCCAAATCCAAATTTGCAAAAGTCATCTTAAATCCAGAACAGACATAGCCTTAAGAATTCTCAAGAGAAAGCAGGGTTTTTGGCCCAGACTAGGTGGAAAAGAAAGAGCATTGAGATGGAGTGATGTAGAGTAGTTTGGATACATTGCTGTGTCTGGATATTTCACATTTGTATCTCATCTGCTATCTTTCACCGCTGCAATTTCGAGTTTAAAGATATCACATGTGACCATTTTTGCCTTAAGTTTGATGTTCCAAATAAACATGTCAACTTCTGAATGTGTTGTGGTGCTACAAATTGCAGATAAAGAATTTTGAATTGATCAAGCATACCACTCTTATTTTTAAGTTTCTCTTCTATTCGAAATAAGTCTAAACACCAATTCCAGTTTATCCACAACATCTCAACTCTTTTCAAGATTAAATAAACCCTAATTCCTTCACAATATAAAGAAAACACTGTATTACAACACATACGTATCTCCAGAAAATGTGATAAATGCTCCTTCATGTATTCTATTGATTCAACTTGTCCTCCCCTCGAGAGCTTTGCAAAAGCCTTCTTGCCCCATCATCTGATTGCGTTATCAAACAAAGAATGCCAAAGACGAGCAAAAAACGGGCATCAAACAGGGAGAACTCAACCATTGCTGCTTACTCGAGGATGAGAGAAACCAGAGCAGCTTGCATCTACACTTTGAGATGAGAGAACCAAACATAATATTGTTTTACCCTCATAAGCTTCTGTAGTCTATAACTGTGACTTCATCTTCTGGAACATCAAGGTCATTATAGCTGCAAATTTGTTAAATCGAGGTTAAGATCCATGTGCAGGAAGTGAAACAGATACTAACAACGATAGAATTACCGTGGCATCTATGTAATTCCTACTTCATGCACACTAATAGGAGCATACAGCAAGATTTGAAAATTGTACACTCCATAAATACACAATCAATTTAATTTATCAGAAATTATACCCCATTGGTGGCTTCATTTTCATCCCAATCCCAAATTTTAACCAAATGATGAAATCTAGGAGGTGGTGATAGCTACAAGTTTCCAGAGAAGATGGGCCTAATTTTGACATATATTAACAAATACCTTTAACCTGGTCATATATTGTAGTGAATTCAATAAATATATTTCATGTCTTCTTTGTTCACTTGTTTCATGCAGCTCTAGTATTTACTTTATGCCGAAAGAAGGGGACAGACTAAAGAATTTTTGCTTAGAAATAAGAAACCAGAGTTTACTAGACAGAGAATTCTAACATTTTAACCTATTACAGATATTAATTAATCAAGTGAAGTTATGAAAACACTCATCTACAGAACTCTAGACTTTTTGCTACCAGTTCATCACTAGGGTTGTCCTTTTAAAATTAAAAAACCTCAACAATCTTCCAGTTAGCACATTGATGAGTTCATATTAAATAAAAGAAGTACCAACCTTCGCAAGCTCCGAGGATCCTGTCGAAGTGTCGGGGGCATTGCAATTATTGGAGAAGGTCCACTTAACTGGGGACCTGATCTTCCATTCCTGCCTGCTTCAAAGGGGGAAGGACCACCTTGGTCTCGTAACATCCGCATAGCAACCTCAGGAGGAGCAGGAACAAATGGACCCAGTGGACTGCAATCAATGACCATAAATTCAACCAATCGAATACTATGTATTTACATATAAAAGATAGTCTGAAGAGATAAAAACCACATCCAGCATTACTAAGATGAGGGAAAGAATGGTCCAAACTTACCCGGCACCAGGAACAGGCATCAGCACTGGAGGAGGTATGTCTGAAGGAAAAGTTGCAACAGGAATGCCTTGCCCACCAAAAGAATCAAACATTTGTTCGTCTGCATTGTTCCCAGAAGAGCCATCATTATTGGTGAAATCCCCAGACTGAGGATTCTCAGACCTATCAAAGCGTTCATTGCCATTGGCACGGTTTTCTCTATGATTTCCTCTTTCATCTTTTATTCTGTTATCTAAGCCAGGTCTTCGTCTTTGTGGCTTATCCTTCTACAGAGGAAGCCGTGTGAGTAATGCAGGATGAGGTATAGTCAAGATGAAAATTTGGGAAAAGAAGTTACAAGAAAGACTTACCAAAGAAGGTTGCATGACAGGCGTCCCTCCAGGTGCATTTTCATCACTGCAATACATGATAGTTATAGAGCTTGCAACCAAAGAGACATCATAGGCATATTCAAATGGCAGTACTTACTTCATATAGTTCTGGAAATACAACTCTTCACGCACTTTGGACGTCAGTTCCATCACGAGTTCTGTGTGCTTCAATTTTAAATGTTTGTGAACAAATTCTGCTGCATGAAAGAGCTTTGTGCAACCTTTTGCTCCACATCCATACTTCCAACCATATTTTTCATCCCTAATTTTGCGGACATATGGATCCAAACCTTCAGCAGCTGTAGCATCTATCTTCTCCTTCGCGGTCATTGCTTCCAGAGGATCTGAATTCTTCAGCCTCTCTTGCCAATGAGAATCTAATTTTTTCTCCCACTCGTTCCCATTACCAACTGCATCAGTACTCTTGTCATCCACTCTAATATGCCGGAGACCTTTTGCTTCATTTGTTTCAACCAACCCATAATAATCAACTCCATGAATGCGCCAGAGATAAGTTAGAAGTGTGTCTAGAAGCTCAATCCCCTCAAGACCTTTGATTGAAGTTAAACCACGTATGATAATGACTGGACCACTTGAACTTCCATGAGACTTATCTCTGCTCATTCTGTCATTATCAGCTCGACTTAAGATGTTGTCCTCAATTCCTTTTTCTGTATCAAGCTTCCGTACAAGAGCTTGAGCTTGTTCAATATCAATCTGAATTCGTCTGGGCTCAGAACAGACTGGGTGAGCCTTTGGGGCGGATGAAAGATCAGACTCTTTGGCACCAGCCCTTCCAGGCCGCCTTCTTTTGCCACCCACATCTGCTTCATCTTCAGAATTTGGCTCGCTGGACTGTTCTGCCTTGTTTGATGTGGAAGGATTAAAAGCAGGACCTCTATAAACAAACAGAACTAGGTCAGATTAGTATAACTATAAAAATATTGATATACAGAAAATCACAATTGCAGAGCATCTCTTACAAATCCAAAGTCCCACTCTGCAGATCAAGCAGAAAATCCTTCTCCAACTTCCTAGCAAGTTCGTTCCTCCTGCAAATGTCATTGTGTTCAGAGCTTTGAATATGACCAAAATGGATGCCAGGAACACAAAGTATGTACATACAGGACATAAACAGCATTGCACATTGACAGTGTTCCACCCACATGCTTACCTTTCTATGACAGCAAGCAAGTTTGTTGGATGATATTTGTCCTTTAACCTAAATGGACAAACAAACCCATATCAGGCACAAAACAGGGAGTAAAAATAGCATTTAGAAAGAAAAAAACGGGGGGGGGGGGGGGGGGGGGGGAAGAAAGAAAGTAAACAAGAAGTACCATTCTTCATCTTTGTGTGCATTAAAGTAAGTTCTTTTCTGGGTAGTTATATACTCTGTCCTGTACTCTTGATACCTGATCATATTCGGGAATTAGCAAAATTAGCAAAGAAACAGAATAAATTAACAAGCACAATGAAGTAAAAACACACTTTACTTGAAAAGGGACCCAATCTAGTAAGGTTAAACTGATTAACTCTAATACATTCCCAATCTGACCTGCGCTCAGCTTCAGCTGGTAAGATATCATCTTCAAGCTCCTGAATGAACTGCTTATAAGACATCATTCCTTCCCTGGAAAAAGAACAAATATCCTAATTAGGAGCTCTAGCTGAGGATAACATTGAAACAACAATTTTTTTTTTCCCCTAAAAAGAAACTATGCCAATAAGTTAAACAGGTACAAGTGTGCAACTTCACATGCAAAAATCAACATGAGGAAAAATAACATCAAGCAGGCAACAAACATAGAATACAAAATGCCACCATCTTATTGGCCACAACAAAAAAGCAATAAGAGGTGTTAATACAGCGCAGGATATAAGATTAGCAATCTTCCCCAGAGATTCCCTTCAATATAATCATTGATTAGTTCAACAGTCAAGTAACATGTTTCAGAAAGATAAGCACAACAAGTAGATAACTTTACGTGAGCAGGGCAACTCACTGGAGAACACCCATTTACATAAATCTAGAAGAATGAAAGAAACAGACTATATGAGAATAAGTTAAGGTCCTTGCATTGAAACAATTCAAATGTGACCCCTAGAAAAATATGAATTTGCTCCAGAAACCAGATTTCCACACAACTTCATGCTACATACCTTTGGGTTCCACCAGCATTAAAATCATCAGCAAAAGCACCACGACCAGAATCCCAATCTGCATAAAGAAGCTCAAAATGATAACATAGACAAGGAAAGCCAACATAAAAAAATTTAAGCTAAGACTACTGTGCAGTAAGTGAGACAATTAAAGACCCAGGCAATCCCAGAGCATATGCGTTCAAAAACGTCAATATAAGTGCAAACCATAGCCAAACTGCATAGTCAATATAGAACAACAAACTACATGAGAAGTGCTACATACGAATTATCAAATGAAGGAATTTTACTCGTTTTTGAAATATTAAGATTAGATTAATCAAAGTATTTAACACATATGGGTAGCCCAGGGCCCATTTAGAACAAACCTTTCTAGGACCGATATTCGGACAAGATCAACGAATTGATTTTTATACCAAAACCATAAGATGAATGTATACAACAGTAGGAAAACATGCGCACTAGATGTGGCCAGATAGTTAACAGTAAAACCAGTAACCATTCATTTGAAGCCCAAAATGTATCTGAAGTGAAAGTTGGATTGAAGTCAAAGTTTAAGAGTTAACAACCATTTTGAAGGCATTATAATCATTGCAGAAGCTGTGCAATTCCCTCAGTTTTATATTTTCCTGAATTTAGTAATCCTGCAGGCAATTGAATAAGCTGAGGTCCTAGAATTAGCAAGCTTCTCTTTCTCAACATTCATTTTGTACACTCTATTTGATACCCAAATGAGATTTTGAATTATCAAATATATACTAAATACCCATATGTACGAGTACTAAGCGGTCTAACTCAGATCTCGTCCTTGAATAGTTAATTGACCTATCTACTAATTAATTAAGCATACGGCATTACCAACTGTAACACCAACATCATTGTATTCCTCTGAGGCAGCTACACAGACATTTATCATTAAAAGATTAATTATCCCCTTAACCAATTTGATTAAACAAAACTCACAAAGTAAATTCAAAAGACATTCCTAACTATCCTTTGACTTAGGCTTATTATAAGGTCTTAGAAAAGGATAATACATTTCAAACAACTATCTCCAAAATAGTTTTGTCACTGCCAGCCACAAACTGATAGCTCATAGCTACTAAGATTAGTCGCTGAAGCGCAATTGACACACATCGTGTTTATTAAACAAGATAGGCTACATGCTAAAGCACTATGCTCATCTTAAGGACACAAAACAGCATTAGGCAAATCACGGTTGTTAGACACTCCTGAGGAGTGAGGCACAGAGGACACAAGAGCATCTACAAGTAAGAGGCGGGCATTGTAAACGGGACCACACAGCCTAACAACTACTCCCTCCAATTTAAAATGACTACCGCTTTAGAAAATAAATTTTGTTTCAATTTATCCGTTGCTTTACTATTACCAAGAAGAGTTAATGATATTTTTCCACTTTGCCCCTATCTTGTTTTTTGTGCTATACTTTAGTTTCATGTTATACATTAATTGTGTCTATTGAACATTTGGCAATAGTCCTTTTATACACATAACTATAGCTATTAAATGCTTACTTAATACCTGCGAAACAACCATAAATGACAGTTTTTTAAATGGAAAGAGTACGAGGCAATTATAACTAAAACAAATTATTGAATTCCATCCAAGAGAAATACCAAAATCAATATGCTACAATAACTAATGAAGATATAGGAACCATGTTGGAATGAATTCACAAACAACAAATGCGTTATTTGAAAAAATAACCATAATAAAAGCATGCAGGATACACATGTAACACCTTGATAGCCACCAGCTGAACGACCCATGTATCTACCATGAGGTCTGTCATCAGGATAACCAGGTCTACCCCCATTCTCACGTTCATATCCACCAGGATAATCGTATCCAAACCTGAAAAAAAAAAAAAAAAAAAAAATCTTGCATTACTAGAGCCTAGTTGGACAGCAAAATAAAATCTCTGAGCTGCAAAGTAGAACAATCAGTTCCCCATAGAAGGAACTAAGTGAAAATGAGGTGCATTTTCTTTATATTAGAAGATAAATATGAATTGGCAAGAAGAAATACAAATGAGAAGCTCCTACACTCGCCAATAAAAATGTAACTTATACAAGAACCTGCAATCATGTATTTTCCCTTATCAGCTACCAGCTATTATCATTAAACTTTGAACCTTGACTATAAAGTTGGGTCTAAATCCGAACTGATGATTTGAAATAACATAAAAATTGATTCTGCCTCTAGAAAACTGAAGTTAAAATAGATATGCACAATGATCATACAAATAATTCAAAACTTTAACAAAGTGACTTCTCCACGAATAAAGTATTTAATCCATCTAATCATCAAATTCCATAAACAATCGACTAATGTGCATTCAAATGATACGAGCAATGGTAGGGATATCAATTAAATGCAAAAGAACTCACCTTCGGTCTCCAGGCCCATAACCTCCTCTTGGACTCCCTCCTCTCCTTCCATCATAAACATCATCCCTCCTTCGCTTATACGGGGGAAACGGGGGCGATCTTCTCGGAGGCGGAGAATGCGGACCTCCTCCACGTCGGTCTCTATAAGGAGGTGGAGGGGGGCTTGGACTCATCCTACCCCGCTTATGATAATCCCTCTCACGCGGTGGCGGCGGAGGCGGCGATCGATTGCGATCATAGTATTCACGGCGCGGCGGCCTGTCAAAGTCCCGGTCATCCCGCCGATCTCTGGAGTCACGTTCACGGTCTCGGATGGCTCTGCGTGGCGGTGGAGGCGGAGGAGGCGATGATGCGGCGTCGGGGGTAGCGTCGGAAGGTGCGGCGTCAGTAGGCTTGTCGTCGGCGGTTCTTTCACGGCGGCGGTCGAGGCTTTCTTCGGTGGCAGGTAAAACTTCGGCCATTAGCGAAATTCAGATTGAAGCGAAACCCTAATCTGCTTCAGAGAGTGTGGAGGTGTGCGCGCAGCGATTTCAAGTTTGGGGTTTTTTGAGAAGAAATTGAATAAAAAACAATTATTCAAGAGTCAAATTACATAATTACCCTACAAAATTTCAGGACCCTTTATTTAGTGCTCCTAACATTTTATTATGAGTAAGTTTCTTGTGAGACCGTCTCACGAAATTTTAATATATTATGTGAGATGGATTAACCCACAAAATTACCTATCATCCAAACCCTACAATTCACATATTATTTGTGGGTAATGGAGCTCCGTCTCACGGAAACTATCTGTGAGACCGTCTCACATAAGTTTTTGTGTTTTATTATTACCTCCATCCCAAAAATATTTTAGGTCGTGTTACTGTGGATTTATAGTTTTTTTTCAGGTGTACTAATCGAATTTTTTTATATTATCTAGAATAATAAATTATATATTCTCTTTCAAACAACAACATTAAATCAAGAGACCACACCCAAATATACCATTTTTGCTTTATCATAGGACAAAAATATCATTACATAAAACAAAATGCATAAAAATACCATTAAGGATAATATATTCTACAAAATACCCCAAATTCATTCAATGCTCAATTTTGATCTATAACTAACTTCCAAAATCATTAAATTCTTCATTTATAAAAATGCAAATCCACATCATAAATTTAATCCTACTCCATTTATTCAATTAGATCCGGATAAAACGTCCACTGATCAATATCAGGTCCAACATGCTTCCGTAAAATAAATCTAACACTTAGAATTCATACCTTTCTTTGACCGCAACAGCACCGGGTGAGATGGTTTGCAAAGCCACCAGCTGGAAAATCACCGCCCCCAGACTGTTTTACGAACAGCTCCTCACTGTTCAACTTCAACCCTCAGGAAAGATGATCTGCAAGTTATCCAGCTCCTTCAACAACTACACAGCATAACCTTGGTTTGTTTCCTACACCAGGTGTACAAGATACTTCTTCTAAGGGATAAACTAATTGTACTGAGAACACATGTTGAAGCAAAAGCCTTTCTTTTATTAAGAACTTAAACGAAATATTTATTACATCAGTAATCTCCTGTTGGGAGGAGAATACTTGTTTAACCTCTCATATTAGAAGAGGTCTGCACTCGTACACACATAAACTAAGAACACTCAAAATATTACAAAGATTTATTGTAAGAAAACTAAGGAGAATGGTCGATGTCCTCAGCTTCCTTCAACTCCTGATATATATAGGCATGAATCCGGACTTGAAAGGCGGATTTCAAATCTTATTTGAACACCAGCTGGCCTACTCCATTAGTGCTCCCATGCGACAGTAGTTGGGGAGTCCCTTTCAGCTCAGTAAGTATTCTTCTTCTTAATGCCCCGTGACTCAGCCCATGTTAGGTCTGTCGGGAAATCATTTACTTTTGACTCAGCCCACCATGTGATGTTGGTTGGAAAGTCACTTTCTCGTGACCTATCCCATTTTATTTTGTCGGGGGAATCTCTAAAAGTTTGGTTGTCGTGGTCCCCGGGGATAGCGTTTCTTTTATGCTGGGCCCTTGTCCTTGTTAGACCCATGTGTCTGTCGGTCAGGTTTGGGTCGAAAACCTTTCCCAAACTCGGGCTCCTTCTAATCTGGGCATGCTTGATAGATCCGATCAATCCATCTTCCTACATGCGCCATGTTACAGAACTTCCGGTAAGTTTCTTTACTTGCCGGAATCTTGTTTTCCCAGAGGGTTCTTCTCTTGGTCTCGAAAAGTTCCTCTGTAAATCCTGTTGTTGATCCCGTCATTGAATTCAGTAGGAAAGATCTATTTGCTGAATTTTGGAAAAACTTAAAAGGATATTTGACTTTGTCCATTTCTGTTAGACAAACCCAAAGTCCCCATGCTCGTCTTGTAAAAGCTTTGTCTTCGGAAAATGCTCCTACCAGTATTGGAATTTCCTCCGGTGAAGCTGCCTTTATATTTTTTAAGGCATTTCCATCCTGCCTCATCAGCTTGATGAAATGAAAAGCTTCATTGAAGCCTTTCTTGGCTGGTTCTGGAGTTGCACTAATAAAGTATAACTTCAAAATATCATCTCTGAACAAATGTGGGTTATTTGCCCAAGTCTCGTCGACTGTTTCCCCAATCCATTTCGGTAACATCGAAATTTCTGGGAAACCAGGTGACGTAGTATGAATCGAAGCTAAAGCTCCAAAATTATACCACTCTTGAACTTCATTTGGATGACTCCCGTTTCTCATCCAAACTCTCGGGTACTTTCCGAAGATATCAACCACCGTTCTTTCTGGGTTGATTCCATTTCTAGTAACCAACTTCTCCCATTACCGTTGATAAACCTGCATAGGAGAAATTTTAATCTCGTTAGTTTGAACCTTATTTTGGCCGGTCTGTGGCCGAAGGTTTAACTCTCCCTCTTTTACCCCAGATGTGCTGGGTTGACTTGAAGACTCGGGTTGTGACACCGGAGCTTCAACATTCGTTGCAGGTTGTACATCCTCAAGGAATGCATCACCTGTAACACTCGTAGGCATGGTATTTGAATCCATAGCCTTCGAGTTAGAGTCCCGATCTCTAATTGCTCCTTTTTGCACCATAGGAGATGCAGCCTGGAGGATAGGCTTATGCAACGCTTGGAACAAATGTCCCTGAGCGTATTGGCATGCTCGTATTAGACTAGAAACGGATTTTTGATCTTCTCGTTGAAGTCGTCCAGCGACTTCTGCATTGAGACATAATGTCCCAAATTCTCGTTCAAGACTCTCCAGGTTTTCCCTGAGATGTCTTACTCGTTTAAGGACTTCGTCAACAACGTGTCCTTCCATCTCGTGTTAAGAAATCTGTAAGAACATTTTCATGAGATTTCACAATGACAATATCATAATCATAATATTGGCATTCAGCTTGCCATCTAAGTAATCTAGCCTTTTCTGGTTTAGATTCAATTTTATTTTTCAGAAAAACCTTGACACTTGAATTATCAATTTTTAAGGTAAACTTTTTAGCCAGTAAAAAGAGAGGCCATTTTTTAAAAGTCTTTCTGACTGCAAAGAATTTCTTCTCGTTGATATGCCATCGATTTGCTTCTCCATCCGTAAACAGACCGCTGCAATATCTGCATGGCATTTCCTCATTTGGTGTAGCTTTCATAAGGACTGCTGCCCACCAATAGTCACTGACATCCGTATATAGAACCAGTTCATCCTCGTCTTGTGGTATAGCAAGTTTCGGAAGCTTTTTGCAAACTTCCTTAAGTTGCTTTATACCTTCACGATGTTCATCTTCCCATTTGAATATAACATCCTTTTTAAGTAATGGGCTGAACACCTTCCTATGAAATGCTAGATTATTGATGAACATTCCAGCAAAATTAACAACTCCGAGAAAACTTTGAAGTTGTTTCTTGTCCTTGAGATCATCTGGAAATCCTTGTATCTTTTCTACAATATGACTTTGTAGAATGATTCCAGATTCATCGATTTCAATTCCGAGGAATTCAATCTGTCTTGTAGCAATCACTGCCTTCTTTTCAAAAAGCACTAATCTTTCTTTGTGGTAAACATCTGAGAAAATCGTCAAATGTTTAAGATGTTCCTTCATATTCTTTGATGCAATGAGTATATCATCGATGTATACAAACATGAAGTTGAAATAATCTTTGAACAGATTATCCATCTTTCTCTGATATATCTGGGGTGCATTTGTCAATCCCATAGGCATCACGTTCCAGACATAGTGTCCTTATGGTATGGAGAAAACTGTGAACTTCTTACTTTCTTCCTCCATTTTGATCTGGTAGAATCCAGACTTGCAATCGAATTTTGAGAATATCTTGGCACATTTGATACAGTTAACCAAGTGTTCTCTACTCGGGATATAGTATCCATCAAACTCCAGAATGTTATTAATCCCTTTGTAATTAATAACAAGTCTAGGTTTACCTCTTTTGATTTCTCTATGATTCCTCACAAGGAATCCCGGGCTACTATATGGAGAAACCCCTGGTGAGATTAACTTAAGGTCCAGATGTTCCTTAAGTATCTTCTGCATATCCTCACGATCATTTTGATTCATAAGAATTGGTTTGAACCTCACGAACTCATGTTCCTTTCCAAGTTTAACCTTTAAGGATGCTTTGAGCTCGTTCCTGTCCCACCATGCTAAATGATCTTTATTGTAATTCCTTTGGATCCTTTTCTTGAAATCCTCAAGTGATATCTGTTCTTCAATGGTAACATCACTCTGTGGATTCTCCAATATGGTTTTTCGTAATTCTACAATAGCCTCTAGAGGAACTCGTTCTTCTTTTTGTATTCTGAATGAATACATGGTACTATCCCATCTCTTGGTATCTTTTTGTTTTGAACCAAATTGTCGAAAGGATAATAAGGCATCACCAAATCTTCTTTTATCCGCCATTTTTGGATGTCAAAGTTTGGATTCATTACCACGCTTGCTGCGAAAAGTAAAAGACATTTTTCTGTAGAATGCTTCTCGCAGTCTCTGGACAATAATCTTATGATCACATAACGTTGTGAAAATAAGTCTTCTTGTCTCATTTTCCTGTGTAAATCTCTTAAATGTTTGTAGGAAATTGTTTCCTAGCAAAACATATGCTCCTATATCATGGAAATAGATTGGTGGCGTCTTCACCTTATATCATGGGGTATCGTCAGCGCCTCCGATCATAATTTCTGCTTGCTTGATTCCTCTATTAAGGATAAGAATCCTTTTGGAGAAATCTCGTTCTGCAATGACCGGTAGATCTTCTCCTATTTCTTTAGGAAAAACCTCTCGTTTTGCAGTACAAATCCCTGCTCCTGAATCAACATAGGCTGCAAAATACTCAGCCTTGTATTCAGCATATATCATCCCGATAGAGATGTATATGGAGAATAGACTAGTGGTCATCTGATTCTGTATCTTTTATCAGCCACTGTAAACTCCATTCCATCTTGTAATCTTTCCCAAGGTTTATGATCCTCAAGAAAGTCTATACCCAGTATTAATTTTTCTGGGATTTTTCCTGCAACTCCTGTGATAGTCAATTCGATTTCACCCATCTGTAGGCTTCCTTGAAATCTTCCGACTATCGGTTGTTGGAGATAATAAAGAACATCACAAGGAAAAATATTATCCTTATTGGTGATGTCGAATATTATTTCAACTACTCTCCAGCCTTCTGGACATTTCAGCTCTCCTTGTGTTTTGAACACATCTGGGATTCGCTGAACTATACTAGGCCTCCTTTCTTCCCAACGACTGCTGCTCATCAATCTGTCTTGTTGGAAAGACATCCTCATTGTCTCCATTCTGAGGCTTTGACTTCTGTTGAAGACAGGTTGATCTTGTATTTTCATATCGATCTCCTTTATAGTTGAAGATTCAATGAGTTTTGGCAAAACCACCCTGGCGAAATCCTCGAAGATTCTTGGGACTTCGATAAATTCCTTTCTCAAGAATACATCTGAATGATGTGTATTCGAGAAAGCATAGGAAATCTTGTATGTGATCGAGTAAGGTCAATTCCCTTCTTTCATCAAGTCATCTCTTTTGAAATCTTGATGAAAGGTTAAGACTCTGTTGAAGTCTCGATCTCCCAAATTGTATGCAATACGAGGATAGACATTGAATGCCAATTTCCCTACACACAAATTTCCTGTGACTGCTCCAAGGCATGAATCCTTGAGATTTGAGATTCGCTTGTCAAATATAGCAAGATTGAGAGATAAATCAATTCCTTCTTTGAAGGTTGCTTTAATAATAACTCTTATGGCTCCGATATGAATCCATGAGAGTGTATTTGGAACTTCTTTCTTAACTTGGCTTCTGATCTACTGAACCTCTCGGTAAGGGATCAACTGCATCTCGATCAGGTTACTTGTGAATTCCATTGGGATGACGAATTCTCCCGTAGTAACCCTATGGATAATTTGGTGTTTTCTTTTACGAATTCCAAACTTATCCAAGACCTTTTCCATAGCTCCAATGGTAAAACCATCGTAGATCTGAAGCTTTGGATCATCCTTTATAATCCTCATGAGAGTTTTATGAGAGACTGTTGTGTGAGAGAGAAATCTTGACATATTTTCTCTCATTGTTTGAAGAATTTCTTCTTCACTCTGATTCTGATGTGGATTCACTTCCATCATCTGAATAGATCTCTTCTTCATAGATGCTTTCATCTGTGGGTAAATCCTCAAATTGATACACCTATATAAGATCTTGGTAATAGACAGTTTCTTCGAATTCTGGTGTTACCTCGAACTGTCTAAGACCTCTCTTTTGGTTCTCCGGGCAATTCATTGAGATATGCCCTCTTGCTCCGCAAGTCCAGCAATTACAGTCCTTAAAACTTTCGTTAGCTCGAGTGTGAGCTCGTCTGAAAGTTCTTCTTCCTGTGGTTCTGCTGGTACCTCCTTGGTTCGAGCCTGATGAAGAGGCTCTACTCCTGCTGGGTACTGGTCTTTGTCCTGAATTGTAACTTCGGGCCTTTTATTTTGACCACATCCTTATAGGTCTCCATGACGACCTATGACTCCTTCGGTTGTTGTTACTTCCATGGTTATAACTCATTTGTTTCCTTCTTTTATGCCTCTGTGGTTGACCTCCCACCAATGTTGGGATGTCATTATCTTCGCAACATAGGGGAACCATTTTATTGATTCCTCGGAGTCTCTTGTAGTTCTTGTAGAGTGCTGCCTGATGGCACCATTCAGCTAACTTGGCCTTTAAGAAAGACATTCTTCTGGCCACAGTATCTAAATCGTCTGCACTCTTGAATTCCTTTATGAGCATTTCTCTCCAAGGGCTCGGTATTTTCGTAAAGAAAAGTTGTGAAGCTTCTTTGTCATCCACCTTGAACTTCCATCGATACTCGGTGAATAACTTGATGTATTCGTCAATAGGACAAATATCATGTAACTCGAGACAGTAGAGGGCTTGTTTATATCTTCTTCTTTTTTTCTTCTTCCAATCCCTCAAAATAGTCTATGTCAATAAAATGGATTTTGAATAATTTTACCATATTATCGACAATTCCTTTCAATGACTCACCAGCCGTAACATTGTTTCTCATATCTGGTGCTGTCATATACCACGCGATCTTTGCAGATCCTTCAAGACTCATTTCAAGAAGTAAAATGAATCCTTCTTTTATGAGATCAAGGGTTCCTGCTGCAATCCTCATCACCGATGCCCAATCATCGATAAGGACTTCTCGATTTTTAAAATCTAGAATATCCAGATTTAGCATTAATCTATACGGATGTATCGGAAGGATTGGTCGACGAAATATGAACCGAAGACTGAACCTTGATATATCCCAGAACAATACATTTTTGTTACCCCGAGGATTTAGCTGCAACTTTCCATAAGGCGTATTCATAAGATTTGGCCTTCTGGAACGTTGTCGAGTTCCTGCAACAATAGGATCTCATCTTGTAGTAAAATCTCCAGCGTGCGACATTGGTTCATCTACATGATGTAAACCTGAACTTTCTGCAACGTTGGGATCTACTGGTGGTTGTGGAAGTGGTCTTGGGTGTTGGTCACGAGTAACCAAAGCTGAACTATCTCCTGTTTGCATCTTTAGATCCACAATACCTAAATAGCAATGATTATTCAAAACCTAAATGTCAATCCTGTTTGCATCTTCAAGATTCATCCTCTCCATATCCATCACCTTAATTTATGATGGATTTTCCTTTGATGATAGCAATGAGCTTTTCATCTCGGGTCATTGGTCGTATAACTTCGGTTGGCTTTCCTATTTTATGTAAATAGGGTACCGTTCCAAAATCTATACGTTTTCTTCCTCCGGAAATACTTGATCTGTCCTCCAGATTCTTGACTCTTCTTTGTATATCATGAAGGATTTCAAGAGTTTCCTTTTGATATTTCACCATCGTCTCCATCTGATTTTGGATCTGATGGACTTGTGTTGGTAGTGATTATGGCGGTTGCCATAATTCTGCACCGTCTCTGGATTTCTCTAAGATCAAGGTCGATTTTAGATGTATTTGGAAGTATCACGCTCCATTCAGGTTCTCCTCCTGTCATCAATGATTTTGATGAACGATCTCCTGAAGGTTTATCAGTTCGAGATATAAACATTGGTTAACCCAAAGGAAACCCATGTAATACTCATCTCCTTTTTTGCATTGCCTCAAGGTTTCTCTGTCAGCTCCTGCTTCTTCTTATTCAACATATTGGTTTTGCCAATATGTTACCTGGTCTCGGTGTTCTTGTTCATACATCGCCAAAATTTGGCGATATCTCCTGTATGGTATACATCTTGGATAATTGTCCAGATCCATTTTTTCGCGAGAAATTCTCCTCACCAAAGGTTAATTACATAACAATAATAAATATAACATAAAAGTTCTTAATAAACCTAGACTCTGATTCCATTTTCGGGTCTGAATCTAACCAAATATTTGGAGGGATATTTTTAATTTTTTATAGATTTAATTTTCCAAAAGAACTTGTACATGACATTGTTACTCATTTCAGACCACTGTTTGTTAGACAGTATTGGCACGAGGAAAATATTCCAGCCTATATACTTATTCCAAAGGAAAATCAATTTTCAAATACTTAATCATGGATTTGATTTAATTAGCCAAATTAGGAGAAAATAATTGAATAAAATAATGAAGGACAAAGAAGTAGTTATTGCACATGTGTGTCTTTGACTAAAATTGTGGTATATTGGGTATAATAATTATCTTTAGTGGTATTTTTGTCCCTTTTCTTTATATGATGGTATTTTTGTCCAAAAATAAAGGGGTGATGGTATTTTTATCCATTTCTTCTTAAATCAATGTATGGTATCAATTTTCAAATATATTAATATATTGTCTAATCTAATTTAAGATTAAAATAATTGACTATATTTGTGATGTGGAAATATTGAGTAGGTATGAAGGTCCACAATTGATAGCTTAAAACAAACTAATTTTTATGGGGCTCGACTCGTGAACGGAGGATGAATATTTCACCATAATCTCAATACCTTATAATTGTTTTATATTTGTATTTACCTAGCGTTGGAGTACCAACATCTGAACTCATCCTGGTGTGTGGTTTTCCGTTAATCATGGTTATTTAGATATGTGAAAAATAATATATATCAATATTCAAGCTTTTTTAACAAATTTTTATAGTTTTCACAAAAATTTAACAAATTATGGTTCGTCTCAAATGTGTTAAAATTATAAGTGAAGTCGACTTACGGCTTGAATATTGGCATATGTTGGAGGCGACTTACGGCTTCAAATTTCTGACATATGTTGCCTGAATATGGAAGGAGATATGACATATGGTCGCCTCGTGTAATGGCGACTATCGATATGCAAGGAGAGAGATAGTGTAGGAGGGAGGGGGAGTAATAGATGGGAATAGGTAATTTATATCTCAAAAGAATATTTTTTTTTAGAAAGAAAACAAAGTAAACTCTTATTTATATAATGTATAATATATTTCTAGTTTTATACATTTATTTTAGAATAAATATGAATTTATAAGTACAATTCTCAAATTTTTATTTTTGAAAAGAAACAATAAAATTGTTTAGTATATTCATAATTATAAGTAAAATATAAAATATAATTTTAGTTATATGGGTAATTAAATTTGATGCATAAATTTATCATATCGGACAAATTGTAGCGTTGGTTTCAAACATGTGTAAGATTATGATTTGTTTGATACAATAAAATTTATCAAAATTAAAATTTTATATGACAAAGTGAACCAATTTAAATTTTATATAAAAATGTAGCCTATAATGTATAGTTTGGAAGACAAATTATTTTCTTATCCATATAACTAAAATTTTATTTATAAAAATGTGATTTTTTTTTATTTATATACGTTATGATAAAAAACTATAATTTAATGAGAATTTAAATGAATCAAAAAATTATGAAGGAGATGTCATTTGTGAATTATAATTTTAAATCCATATTAATAATAAAATCAATTATAGTAAAAGAAAAAAAATAGATAAAAGCACTGCACCGCCAAACCCTAACCCCCCGTCAGACACCCTATGAGGGACCCTCAAACTTTTCTCTCTCCTCACTATGGCAGAAAGAGTTGCCACCACATGGGCGACTCCACTTATATTTTTAAACCTTTTCAAACATACCACATTTTGTTAATATTTTTTGAAAAGTGTAATAAACTGTTAAAAAAGCCCAAAATTCAATTAGCAGTGATGATAATTTTACTTTCATCAGGTGGCCCGTTTACGAAAAAAACTGAATTGAGATGTGGGTTTCCTGAATCTGTGGAATAAGTTCTAGAAAAATTCAACAACTTGAGTATTTGAAAATACACCAAAACTCACGTGAGAACGGTTTTAGGGATAGTTATTATAATACGGAGCCCCTTAATCCACAAACAACATGTGAATTGTAGGGGTTGAGTTGCGGGTGATTGGATTATGAATTGATCCATCTCACACAATGTAATAAAAATTCGTGAGACAGTCTCACAAGAGACTCACCCTTGAAAATATTGGATTTTTTTTTTACATTTTTGGACTTTTAGTGAATGTAGAAAAAAAATGTGTTGCTCCTTTTCTTTTATGTTCATATTATCATGTTTGCCTTCTTATTATAGAATTTTTACATAATGCAAAGTAATTTCTGTAATGACTACGCTTACTCAACCGCACATAGAACGAATTTTAAATATAACACAATTTAAAAATCTGCTATATATAAGGAGTTGGCCAAGTTTACTACCTTAGTCTGGTATATTTGGAAGCAAAAGAATGAAGTAGTTTGAAGGAATAATCATCTCGATGCTCAAAGTATATTAAGAAAAGGGAATGAATTCTTGTTTGCATGGCTTGAAGCAAGGAGACACATGACAGATACATAAGTTAATGGTAATAATCTGACTTTGTGCAAAAGATGGCATAAACCTAAGGCTTCTTTTTTAAAGTGTAATGTTGATGCTTCATTTTTTCGAGTTGGAAGGAAGTTTAAAGTGGGGGACTTTTAGCTCGACGCCTTGTAACGGCCGGCGTGGCTTTTGGCCTAGGATATCCATGATGATAACAATTCTTTTGTTATAGCAAGATTGTTGGTTTCAAGTGGCACAAGGGGTTTAGAATGGATGAATAAACCTCTTTAGATTTTAAATTTTTTGAACTTTCTTGTTGTACTTTGTATGCTACTTGAGCTTACAGCGTTGTTAGTAGTTTCTGCATACATCACTTATGCAATATTGTAAGCAGTATTTGTGAGAGTTCGTGCAGCGAAAAATATATATGCCCTTAAAGAGGTTCTTTTTGAAAATCTTTGTAAATATGAGATTTTCACAAGTAAGTTAGTGTTGTATGCAAGATATGAAGAGAATGCAGCAAGATATAAGCATACAAAAAGGTACACTACAAAAAACAGGCGATATACCGATGGATAATTTCCATCGATGATTACCAACGGAATAACTACGGAAGTTCGCTAGCAGAAGCAAAATACATATTATGAAAAAACCTATAGTTTAACGATAGAACTCCGACGAAAGTCCGTCGGTAATTCCTGATGGTGGAGAAATGCGACGGAAACTTAACGATGGAAAAATCCATTGAAAACTTTAGGTGAAACGTCGTCGTTTTTGTGGCCATCAATTTCCAGGAAAGAACAACATCGTTTTTGCCAATATTACCAACGGAATGTCCGTCGGCAAATCGAGTCAGAATTAAATGATACTGTTTTATTCCGCATTACTAACAGATATTCCGTCGGCAAATTGAAAATTAATATCTATCAGTAATCCGACAGAAAATCCTAAATTTAGGGTATTTTTAAAACGAAATCATTTTTTAATGATTTATCTCCAATGATCTTAATTTAATTACTGTTATAGTGTATTAATAATGATAATATACAATCATATAGTTAAATAATATAATTTATTATTTATGTCATTCATAAATGATCGATTTCACATATTTGAATATATTCGAATTAAACATATATATTTATATCTCACCACCTGATTTAACAAGTTCATTGTGTTTGATTGAATTGAACACATTTATAAAATTGAATTACTCAAATAAAATTGTAAATATACCTGAAAATGTGTTATTGGAAGAAACATGAAGGAAAAAATCACAAAAATCAAGAGAAAACGAGACAATGAGTTTACCGACGGAAATACCGTTGGTAATGTCATCGGGAAAATATTAAAATGACGTCGTATTAATATTTTACCAATGAAATTTCGGTTTATAAATATTTGCCGTTTATTAAAATAAAATAAAGCAATT
The DNA here is from genome assembly GCA_954870855.1 of Scutellaria minor. Classification (NCBI taxonomy): domain Eukaryota; kingdom Viridiplantae; phylum Streptophyta; class Magnoliopsida; order Lamiales; family Lamiaceae; genus Scutellaria; species Scutellaria minor. The sequence continues at coordinate 13,487,195 of OX940729.1, forward strand.
AACGATGGAATATATGTCCGTCGATAATTTTTGAAACGACGGTGTTGTAATCTTTCCCCCCAAAAATTCACATAAGTAAAAACAACATCATTTTTACCCGCACCAGGGAAGAATGTCATATTCGGCATAATCATCGACTGAAAGTTTCATACGTAATGTCGTCAGTAAAATCATCGTTAATTAGGTCTCCTCTTCTCCTCACCGCTCTCTCTCTCCCTCTCATTTTCCCTCTCTCTCTCCCCTTCTGCCACCGCCGCACCGCCATCCCGAGCGCCACCGTCGGTCAGCCCCATTGTCCCAACACTCTCTCCACTTCCACCGGCGGCCCCCACCCCAACAGCCCAACACCCCCTTCCCAACCCCTGCCCCCACCCACCGCCGCTACCACCTCATCGGAATCAAGGTTAGTACCCTCACTTTTTTTTTTTTTTTTCTAAGTTGATAAATTATGTTTTCATTATGTTCATTTGTGCAATCATGAATTGGCATGTAAATTAGTTTGTAAGTTGATTATGTTAAATTATGATTAATTATTAATTATGTTAATGATCGTGTTGATTATGTTAATTTTATAGGTTAGTTTATATGTTAATTTTGATGTTAATTTTATAGGTTAGTTTATGTTAATTTTGATGTTAGTTTATGTTAATTTGTTGTTGATTTAGGTTAGTTGTTGTTTAGTTAGTTTATAATCATTTAGTTGTTAATGAGTTGAAAAAATAGGTTGTATGAGTTAATGTAGATGTATTGGTGATTGTGAATTGTTAGTAATTATTGGTGTATTGGTGATTTTGAAATGTTTTAACTTTAGTAATTCGGTTGATTAGTTGTGGAATTGTTAAAATAGTTAGAATTGTGGAATTGTTGGGAATTGCATGTTATTTTCTCGTAGAGACGGAGAGTCGATAACTTGGTAGATTAAAGTATGTGTTGAAATGCTGCCGAATTTTCGTTAGAATTTAGAGTTATTTAATTATTAGAATTTAGATTGATTTTAGACTTTAGTTCAAATATAAAATATTATCTTTCATATTTAGATGGTTGGTAGAAGTCATCTAGGTTCCGTGGACTAGGTATTCCTTGAGGCAATTGAGACGATGATTGTCGCCTACATGATGAACCGGAGCATACTACTTATGAGCGTACTACACCACCGACTGACTCTTTCGGTGGTTTGACTGGTAGAGTACACTCCACTTACAAAGCAAGGGGCACGTCCATCGTTACTTAAGTCCCTGAATTTTTGCTAGGCTCGTCACAGGCCTACTAATTCATCTTGCTGGATAGTACTATGGATCGAGTCGGAGCGTGAATACACATTTTTTTATATTTTTTTGTTATTATTTAATAAATTTTATTTATATCATTAAATTCAATTGTGCACAGCATAATGACATTGCATTAGTGTTAATCCCTTTTAAAGAAAGTGTTCAAGAGCTTTTTTGATAAGAAGGACTTCAACTAGAAGCTTATCTCACCCAACGGAAAGACGGTGTACTGGAAAGAGTTTTCGGTAATGTTCTACCTTAATTTAAGTATTATTATTGTTTCGAAGTTATTATTTTTGTTCAACGATGCTTTTTTTTATAAAAACGGTGTACTTGGGACCCGGCTTTGGACGAAGAATACGACATCTATACCTGGAGAAGGCTGGGACCAGCTACCACGATTTAATCAATAGTTGGAAGCGAAAATGGAACGGAAAGGAGAAGCAGTCCGAGTGCGTGCCTGAATCCACCTGGAAGGGTTTCTTAGACTACTGGGCGGAGTTCCTACGAAACCATGGAAATAAACAACCTTCTGCAATCCTAGCAAAAAATCATACAACATCTGACCTCCACCCCGTAGGTGCAGCCTGCTGCCGATACCCCCATGCTTCAACCGACAAGGATCCCTAAGCTCTGGTTGATGATGCTAAGGATGTAGATAATGATTGGTGAACATTTCAAAACAATTTTTTTTATTAAATAATATTATTTTAATTTGTAATTAAAATTTTGAATTTTATAAATTTAATTTCATTTCCATATTAATTATTGGATTTTAATTTCATAAATTTTATTATTTAAAAAAAATAAAAATAATATAAAATATTACCGATGGAAAGTTCTGTCGGTAAGACCATAGACTAATTTTGTGTGTTTCCACATTCTCAATTCATATCCGTTGGTAAATCAATTAGCGAAGGAAGTTGTCAGTAAATCACCAACAGAATTATCTTTTCATCGGAAAATTCATGGTTTTTCTATGGGTATTTCCATTTTTTTCATGATTTCAACATTTTTTTCAGAGTCAGTTGAAAAAGTCGTCTGTAAGTTACCAACGAATTATTTTTTCCATCGTCAAATTATCACTGACGAGTAGTATTGTTGGTCCCAAGTGGTTCAGTGGTTCAGAGGGGGGTGAATAAACCTCTATCGATTTTTCTTTTCAAAGTTGTTTGAACTTTCGGTGATGTATTCTATCGCAGAATACAACATTGAATGCAGTACAGTAAGCTGGGCGAGATTGCTGTTCAACTTACTGTATCGAAGTTTTGTATGCAGCGGAAGTAAACTTGATAGAGTTTCTTTTGAAAACGTTTTCTCAAATATACTTTTGCTAAACTTTGAATGCAGAAAGATAAGATCTAAAAAGCAGCACAAATATGGTATGAACAGAAAATAAACACAAAGGGCTTACAGTGGTTCGAATGTGGTGTAATCATTCTACGTCCACTCTACTCCTACTTCAAGGAGGAACTTCGTTAGGTAAAATTAAATTACAAGACTCATCCTACCAATCTATCAACCAAGATTTTCACCTACAAGGACTCAGCTTCCACACAGGTTGCTCGAATCCACAGGCTGACCCACACAGGATCCTACTAACTCACACAGAGTTATTGTCTTAACAACTTAAGATAAAGACACTCAACAAGGATCTAAATCCTATTAACTGAGAACACCTCTAAAACAACCTAAGCACACAACACAAATGTTAAAAGTATATAGGTTTTTCTTCAACTGGTGCTTAAAACAGCCTTGATAACTTTGGAGCTTGAAGACTCGAAGGCTTGACTATTTCACTAGAAGGTTGAGTGATTGAAAACTTAGATAATAGAATGCTTGAGTACTTGTTCTTATGAGAGTGAGTTTTGAATATCAGTTTTTCACTAATTTCTTTAGTCGACTCTTCATCTATATATAGATGTAAGAAATGTGTCCGTTGAAGAGAGACACACTTCATTTGAATTTGAATTCTCTTTGATCATCATTGATCTTGCATTCAATGTCTCTGAAAAATTGGGAATGAATTCATTGTCTTATTTTGTAGTTCATTTAATGCGACTATTTTGCACTTCAGGGTTGTTGTAGTCTATCGATTAATGTGTCGGTGAGATACTGGTTCTTCATACAATTCGATCACTTGTCTCTACTGGCTATATTTGACAAGATGTATTCTCGGATGATAGTGATCTTCCTCATACAACATTGTTGTGTGCGACTGTCTTCTTCTTGCGTTGTCTTCTTTCAGCTTAGGAATTTATGCCAGGTTACTACAAACATAAATTGCAGTGAAACTTTCTGTTCACCTATTCCTGTTTGCTACTTGTTGTATTTGTTGTTTACTATATGCAGTATCTGATAAGATTTCTCTGTTGTATCCGATTGCTACAAGGAACCTTCTTCTTACTGATTTCCAAGTTTCTCCATTCTTCAACTTAGACTTTTAAGACTTGAAAATTAATCTAAGTTTCCACTTAAACAATACTATTTTGTAATAATTTCTAATTTACAAAAATGAGGTACTTTAAATTCCTATTACAATACTATTTTGTCTCATCAAAATGTAAATATAATTTTTGTAATAATTTCCCCATTTTTTATGATGACAAAACATTTACATTATGCAGTTCATTTTACCTTCATCTTCCATGTTTCTTATCTGTAATTCAATGGTAAATAACAGATTTTATAAAGGTTTTCGGATTAGAAGTTGAGGGAAAGAAGAAGAAATAAGATGAAGATGGAGAAGGAGAATAATTGAGTTAAAGAATTTGAGAAAGGGAGAAGAGTTAGAGAAAAGACAATGTTGTACTTTATTATATTAGGGGACCGCCTTGTGCGTGTGCGGATGGTTTCTTCTTTTATTCCTTTTCGGTATGCCGCTCCGCGACTCAGGAGCGAAAGAATGAAGTGTGCTGTGGTGATGTCCGAATTTTCACCTATTTTGATCTATTTAGTGATCAGTTCGCTAGTTTCTTTGATCCCACTCGGTGTTCCTTTTCCATTTTCTTCCAATAATCTGAGAGAGGAGAGACGCAAGAAGCTAAGGGAGAGACAAAAGAAGCTAAGAGAAGAGAGAAGCTTAGAGTAAAAAAGAAAAACTATATATATTAACTGTATGGGTCGGATCAGACGACCAGTTGCACAGATCTAAATCTAAATACGTGCAACTGCTGTATAGGAGTCCTGCTCTTTTAATAATAATTCCAAAACATTTATAATCTTTAAAGCCCAAAAATCCAATTTCTCAGCACCTGAATCTGGGTGATCTCACCTGCAAAACAAGTTCGGTCGTCGTTCCATTAATGTGAAGCATTTCGCTAGAATTGATTGAATTGTGATAAAAGCGACCAAAAAAGGAAAAAAAAAAATCAAGAAGAGAAATGGAGGATGGAAACTTCAGCTTTACTGCAGAAGATTTATCGACGATCGGCGGCATAGCCACCGTTTCACTGCTTCACTCCTTCATTCCAACTCATTGGCTTCCCTTCTCCATTGTCGGCCGAGCTCAGAAATGGACGCTCTCTCGTACACTTCTTGTTAGTAAGTGATGCTTGTATTCTTGCTTGTGTTATGTTGATTGGCATGATTTTGAGTTGTTTCTGGGAGGAATTTGTGATTTTGTTTGTGGGAGGGAAAAAGGGGTTTCTAGGGTTTGATATTTTTTTGAGATCTAACTAAGAGGGCATTGCCTGATTTTGGGATGAAAAGAGGATTTGAAAGTGAATTTATCTTGTTGTAGTGGAGAATGATTGAATGGTTCTGTTAATTTTGCACAATTGGTTATGCATATGCTGGAAGAATTGCACTAGAAGAGCCCATAAATTGGCATCTCATACTGCTACAAAGGTAGCTTTTAGATGCGGTTATTGGGTGAAATTCGAGTGATTTTTTTATGGCTTAAGAAATCGGGAATCAATCGTGTAGTTATTTACTAAGAATTGGGCTAAGAATGGCCTAAGAATTGGGCGTACAGTCTTTGGAGAGGGCTCTGAAGCATTTATGTGGTTATTGTTATAATGGCAAAAGATTTAGGCAGAAAATGATTAAGAATTGGGTAGAAACATTCAATTTCTGATCCAGTAGAACATACAATACGGTGTGGATATGTGGTTTTTGATATGCATATTGGGTTACTTATGGGGACAATAGGCGAAGAAGGTTGCACACTAAGCCAATATAGAGTCAGCAGTGTAAGGTGAATCCAACTGAAGTTTGGTTTGATTTGACAAAGCAAGTTAGTAACTTAATAGCATGCAAAATCAGAAATATTGTTAAGTACTTGCATTTAAGATAACATGTTTCACCGATGATTCTTCCTGTCTGAAGGCAATAATGGGTACAGTTTTTCAGAACTTGTGCTTTATTACGTGATGTGTGGTCTCGGTTATCAAGTGGGATGCAATCTATCTGCCGTCTTGTGGCATTATATTTCTGCTAGAATAGCATTGTTTGTGCTCCTGGCGCATGAATGTGCAACTAAATCACCTTATTCAGGAGTATGCTAGAATTTCTGGAACCAATAGTACACCCAGATTGGAATTCATTTAAACTAATCACCTGAGTTGTTTGATCCTATCAGAGTACTTGATTGCCAAGAAATACTACTTTAATCACAATCTCTACACTGTTTGCTCATCACTGAACATATCACGCTGTACTTTCATTATATAATTCCTTTTCTTGAAAACAATTAGTTCTAGTAATGCTAATTAATTGTCTGCATGCAGCTGCATTTGGAGCAGTGCTGCATGTTTTGTCAACTTCGCTACTCGGGATAACAGCAATCACCATAACAAACACTATAGCAGGGGAGGAAACTGTGCATAAACTTGCATCTTTGTTACTCGTTTTTCTTGGTGGCGGTTATGTCATATTGTTTCTTACTGGAAAGGGTGGTCACAGCCATTCTCACAACCAACCTATGGAAAAGATGGCTGTTGCTGGTCTCGTTCTTGTCCCGGCATTGTCTCCTTGTGCAACCACTCTTCCAGTATTTCTTGCCGTTGGAAACTCATCCTCCATGATGGTGCTTGCTATCATAGTTCTCTTATTCAGGTAACCGGTATGCTGTTTTTTTCTAGCTTTGCTTTATCTTCATTATCAAACTTTGTTTCAATCACATGATTTACATCTTAACAGCAGCTTGAGTCAGTCAAATCGATAGTTTCACATATAAAATAATAACTTATTTAGTTGTGATTATAATGCTATGTGGAAAAGTAGGCATTTCACTGACAGCTATCCTGCTATGATCTTCCTCTCCTTTCACTATGAATCTTAACCCAAGACTGACACATGTCAACTTGTGGTTCAATATTTTCCCTCCTAATAATAAATTAATCCTAACGTTATGTTTGTCCATAATTTGTCTATTTATGAATATGTAATTACACTACTTAAGCTTTCAATTAAGATAAAATAATTTCCTAAATAACAATAATTGGAAATTAAAATCTCTAGGTACATATATCAATATATGTATCAACTTTATTAATTAATCATGAAACTTACTTTTTGTTGTTGTATAATATTTTTTTTCTTTTATTTATACATTTTGTAAGATTCAGGGTGGAGAATCTCGTGCATGAATACAAACCTAGATAATATATATTACAATTATGCTAAAATATTAAATGAGATGACACTCTATTTTGACAATTTCTTATACTCATTGATTATAATTTTATAAAATTCATCTATATAAGCTATTTTAGTCCTGTGTATTACACTGAAACAACTCTAGTAATTCAGTAAAATAGATCAAATCACCCCACAGTTCAATTTGGCCATTTTGTCTGATTTTTCTAGGTTGGAGAAACTTTCTTATGGTGAAATCATATTGGCTTGTTAATCTACTCTCTAATCTAGCTACATTTATACTTTTAATTCACCTAATAATTCAAACAAACAATCACAGTATGAACATGATATGATTTATTTTGCAGCACAATCACTGTAATGACATCACTAGTGGCACTCTCGTTCTATGGAGCTAGTCAGCTCAAGTTCCACTGGGTAGAACGCTACGACAAACTTCTAGTAGGATCAGTTCTATGTTTAGTCGGAGTTTTGACCCTTATTTTTCATGATCATGATGGAGATGGCACTTCACATGGAGAGCATTTGCATAGGAAAATAATCGCTCTATAAGGATGTATTATTACGTGTTTCTAAGTTTTGACGTATGGAGATTGCAAATGACGGTGCACAGTAGTGAGAACCGGTAATACTTATGTTTCATGTTCAACCGGTAACTTTGTGATGCTCGATTTATTATGAAAGTTCTTGCTTTCTTGATCTTTGCTATTCGTCTTTCATTTGGCTTTTGTTGTGATGTATATAGTTGATTGTCATTATTGTGACTTATTTGTTGTAACCTAAAATGATCTGCAAGCTATATTCCCCGTCTTTGTCACTGTTCTGTGTTGAGAAGGAACAAATATTGTTAGGTTTTCTTACATAAAAAGAAAAATGTGCACATAGGTCCATTTATTTTATTATTATTATTTTTGAAAGGTTAATGTAATTTCATATGTAGAAATTGAGTCATTGTGCTTTGTTTGTATTAAAATTTGATTTTTATGTAAGCCGTTGGTTACATGGACCAAATTCTGTGGACCCAGTTTGAACAAATTGATAGTGCAAGAACTCAATTTAATAAATCAAAGTACAAAGATCTAATTCTAAGGAAAAATGCATATTTTTCCCTCTTATTTTCATTTTCTTTTACTTATGTCATATATATTTCATTTACTAGTTTTTTTTCCTTCTACTTTAATTTTTTCATGTCCTCTGTACAATTTTTTTTTTTTTCAACTTTAGCCTGATGTATTTACAATTTTTCACTTTTTAATCCTTCCATAGCTCTTTGAACATTGATATTATATTTTTGGGTCCTTCTACAGTACATCATTGTATTAATACACCAGTGCTTTCAGCCATCAGATTTTGAATAATTGCATTCTGACCCTTCATTTACTTTTTACCTTTTTTACCTGTCTTGAGAAATTACCGCTGTAAAAACTAAGAATTTCCCCCAACAACCAAAAGAGTCTGGGCAATGTAGTCTAAACCTACCTTCTTCATTAATTGTATATAGCATTAATCTGCAACCATAAAACCACAATCGAATATGTTTGTATTATGCATTTCGTTATTACGAATCATTTGAGACCCATATTCAATATGTTTGGGTATTTGTTATGAATCGTCGTTATTAAAATTTCAGATAACCTGCTTTTGAACTGTAATGCTGCATCCACAACCCATGATTGTATCTCTAATAAGTTTGATTGTCTATAATTATTTGAAATATCACAAAGTAATCAACCCATTTGATTCGAACTAACGAGTTTGGTCTTCTCTCTTATTTCCGTTATTTAATTTTCAAACTCATCTCATTTTATCCCCTTTTTTTTTCTTATTTAACATTAATACTAATTTTCAATTTTTTTTTTCTCTCTTAGTTTCCATTATTTATTTTTCAAACTCATCTCATTTTATGTTCTTTTTTTTTCCTATTTAACATTAATACTAATTTTCAATTTCTTTTATTCTCTCTTAGTTTCCATATTTTATTTTTCAAACTCATCTCATTTTATCCCTTTTTTTCTATTTAACATTAAAATTAATTTTCAATTTCTTTTCTTCTCTCTTAGTTTCCATTATTATCAATATTATTTGGAAAAATATTTTAAGAGTAATTGGAAAAATATTTTAAGAGTTGCAAGAATAGAGGAATTTTTTTTGAAAATTAGTATTAATGTTAAATAGAGGAAAAAAAAAGGGGATAAAATGAGATCAATTTGAAAAAGATGTGTGGAGATAGAATTTTAGATGAATAAGAAAAAAAGATTTATTTAAAAATGCAATAAAATAAAAAAGAATGTTACACAGTAATTGAAATGTAAGAAAAGAAAGAAAAAGGAAAATAAGACGCGAATTGGCACATAAATCAATATATATATATATATATATATAGGGGTAAAATAGATTATTAAATCTGTTAATACATATTTGATTTCATAATTAAGCTTAATATTTTTTCTTATGTATTATACCGGAAGACATTTAATATTCCATCATCACAATCATTCCATTTTCAAAACTTTGTATTTCAAAATTTTAATTGTATTACTATTACAAATCAAGAAAACAACATATAATAGAAAATGAAATTGTTAACATCTAATATAACCTAATATGATTAAAAATTATTTTGAAAACCGAAATATAAGTTGCATTTGTGATCATAATTAATTACCATCAAAGAAATTTGAAAATAATATGTATATTATATAATTATGTCTATTAATTAATTATTTGTTGGCATGCATTCAAAATTATTGTTGCTTCCATTTTGGTGTTGTGATGTTAATTTGGTAATGTATTGTTAGTAATTAATTATATATGAATTCAAAATCGTTGCATAGGTTGCATACCATCACCGTTCACAATCGTTGTTGCATCGATTTAAAAATCATTGTTGCATCCTTCTGTGTTGCGTGGTTGATATTTCATCAGATATTGGTTGAATCCTATTTTAGTGGATTGCATATGATTTATGATTTATGATTTACCACAATCGTTTGATTATAAAGATTACCCATTTTCAGATTTGGATTTGATTTCAATAGATATTCGTATTTCAACAATATATGGCTTAGATTTGGATGCAACAATATATCTCAATAAACGAAATGCATGTAATATTACATATTAATAAATTCAAAATGAACTAAAATTTTTGTGATAATTCATTTACAATTATTTTGATTTATACATACATCATAATTGATTTATAATGATTAAATGCAAGCAAAATCAAATGCAAACAAAAAGGGTCTATTGCAACATAGGATATAAAATGAGTGTAGAGAGACCCAACAATCAAGTCCAGCCCAAAACAGAAAAGTTACCTTACAAATAAGTTATTGCAGTAAAAAACACTGGTGTATTAATACAACAGTGTATAGTAGAATTACCCTGTATTTTTGTTTTTGAGGAGGCAAAACTAAAAAGGAATATAAAAGTATAGAGGACAGAGTAGAAAATGTTACTTAAAGAAAGTTGAAAAAATATATGGTTAATAAAATAAAGAGATGGTCAAAGAAGAAAGCACACACGCACACATAAAATACAGTACATGTGCAAAATATGCAATTTTCTCATTGCAAATATAATTGAAAACAAAGACTTATTATATGCCAATAAATGTGTATAAACTCGGTTCAACCTGAAAGTTGATTGTGTGCTTCAAATATGCTAAACTTCATTTTAATTTTTTTTTTCTTTTTTTTTTCTTTTTGTATTTTTAATAAAAAATAAAAAATATTAACATGTAACTTCTCATTCCTGACAAACAAAAAATGATAAGATCCTTTAAAGAAAAAATCATGTGAGAGGAAATGCCACCCATTCATTTCACTTTTATTTATACCTCAAAATGAATTATCTATATCTAAGTCTTTTAAATGAAATGATGTATGAAAAAATGTCTCCTCGGTTCATTTTCAGAAAACTAGGTTTGCATGTATAGTTTTGAGAAGTGGATTGAACCAAATGAGATAGAAATATGTAAAAGTGTATTATATTTGTTTTAGTGATTGTACCTATTAGGCTTGCATTAAGATTTGTAAAGTTATTATTGTGAAAATTGCAGTCAGTTTCAAAAGTATTATTGTTTTGAAAATTGTAAATGGACAAAATAGATAGAAATCTCAGCACATGGAGATGGAGATATGGAATCACTTCAACATAAATGGCTAAATTTGTCTTTTAGAAATACTACAAAATTACCAACATAAAATTACATTGATTCCTGTGAAAATATTTAAACTGTAAAATGTTGTTAAAATTTCCCATTTTTTTTAGGTTTAGTGTAAAAAGAAAAATTTATGGTAATTGTTTGTCTTTTAGAGAGTTTTGGGCCAACATTTTGAGATGATACATCCACTAATGATATATCAGATGTAAATTTATATTTTAATCTATATATGCATACATGAATATTTGTATAGGTGAACGTAAACTAATGATAAATTTGTATTCGATACAATATTATTTCCGACTTTTACTGAAATCAACAAAACCTATTAAAAGAAAATTTGATTTGACATCTTAGAATTGGTGATGCATAACCAAAAAAAAAAAACCAAAAAAACAAAAAAGAAGTAGAGTATTGAAAAGCTGTTGAATTTAGGAATATTTCAAAGGGTCATGACTCATTATGAATGTCTGGGTGAAAAACATTTCACTTGTATCAAATGTCGTAATCCGCTAAACATAATTAAAATTCTCTGTTTATTGCTTTTTTCCCTTGCAAGCTGCGATGCTAATACCTGTTAGGTTTATTTTTTTTTAATTTATTTTAAGAATAAAATTATTGGACAATTGCAAAATTGAAAATTAAAATTTTGTAATTAATTAATTATTTCCTTGAAAAAAATAACCTATATGTGATCCTTTAGACATGATATAATCAAAAGGTGACGAATATGTTAAAATGCACATCATGGACATGTGTCTTAATATGTCACCGTTTATGTGTAAAAATCTCATCTTTTTAAATATTGTGATTTAAAATTGATGATTGTGTTGGATTTATAACACATCCACGATGGGTAGAGAAATAGACCTGTCAAAATGTGATATTAAAAATACTAAGAAATTGTCTTCTATTATTGAGTTGCAATTTTGTGCACCGGTTGCATAGTGCAACTGGGCGCGATTCGAATCTGACCCGAATATGCTAAGATTTTATTTTGATTTTTTTCTAATTTATGCATTGACCTTTATATACAAATATTATGTAATACTGTAATTTCAAAAAAAAAAAAAAATCATTTCAGCGCAATTTGTATCAACATATCTTTATGTTATAATACATTTGTGTGATATCACTTATATTTTTTATATTAACATAATCATACATTTATATAATATTACTTATACATTTATATTAACATAAATGTTATATTATTATAACAAAATGTTTAGACTGCATTACATGTCTGTGTAATATAATATAAATGTATGAATGTTATAACTAAAATATATACATATTTATCAAAATATGAACATGCGGGAGAGTGTGTGAGTGTACATACCTGAACGTGTGGATGTGTGGAAACTGGTTTCGGATCAAATCGATCCGAATTGCATGGATTGCTACATGCACCAGTTGCACCAAATTATTTGTGTCTATTATTATCTACTATCAATATATATTAAGAAATAAATTACGCCATCAATAATAATAACCGTTAGATTAGTTTCAATATATTTCTTAAAAAAAACATGTAAAATATATATTTTCTCAAAAAAAAGAAAAAAGAATTGAAATATATAATGTTAGAAAATATAATTTTGAAAAAATAGAAATAAAATTTGAAGGACTTGAATTGAATATTTTATATTTGACTTAGCTAACCGACATATATCAAAAAGAGAAATGTTTGAGCAAATCATAGTGGTATAATATTGGCCTTACCTATTTGATTTGACGCGACACCAATTTATGAGGACCCCACATCATAATTTCAACCACTCAAAGTTCAACCACTAATAGACAAATAAATTATTTACATAATTTTGAAAAAAAACAATCAAAATAAAATTTTATAATCATTTAAATAAATATAGTTTTACAAGTCTTTATTTTATTTAAGTAATTTATAAAATTTACTCACAATTTTAGATTGAGTAAATCTCTTGTGAGACCGTGTCACGGATTATTATTGTATTGTGTGAGACAGGTCAATTTACAATTCAATCATCCACAACTCAAACCCTACAATTCACATATTTTTTGTAGGTGATGGGGCTCTGTTTCACGTGAATTTTTATATTTTAAATTATTTTTAAAAACTTTAGATTCGTTAATGAATTTTGAAAAACGTGTACATATTTGGTGTCGTCTTATATTCACGTACACCATGCACTTGCATGCGTCCTATGAATTGGTCTGCTCATGTCTGCATCCTGCCCTTACCTCCTATCAGATTAATAATAAATTTTAGTTATATATGTAATATCTTTTATGGTTTATAAAATTGTACTTTTTTTTAAATGATTGAACATAGTTTATTATCCATTTTTTTCATTTTTTTTTTTGGTTTTTTTACAATTTAAAACACTGTTTTTTCGACCAGTAATTTATGACATCGTGTACATTTAGGACACTTAGAGTCCAAATGCACAAATTGGACCAAATTCCTATGTAAATCACACATGATCGACCAAATTAAAATCTCTTAGACTAGCAATTTAAAACATTAATTAATGACATGTAAATTTCAGACACATGTATATGATACAACCGGTGAAGAGGAAACCAAAGGACGTTTCACGAATGTTTGGGCCACGAGGATTATGCACAATTGGTGTATTCAGACTCAAATTATCTTAAATTCATGACATTTCTTCATTAATTAGAGTTGGATTAGTGTGCCCCAGAGGTAGTGACAAATCCAGAAATTTCATCAAGAGGAGCCATTGTTGGACTATTCCTAATACAATAGTGGAAGTCCATATATGTGTGGACCATAGAAAGATCAAATTTCTTGAAAACATGTACCTTGAAAAAGTTAGACATTCTTAAAAAAATTATAGGGTTGAGACATTTTTACAAGATTTCTAAATCTATTGAGATGAGAAGTGATAGTTACCTATAGTATAAATAGATTAGTTTGAAAAGTTTGCCAATGTTAAAAATTTGAACAAAATTTAAATCGTTCTGAGTTTTTTTTCACCAAAACTCTTGTGTACCTGGTGCATGGATCTAAGATCCATGCTTTCAGGTCGATTTAACTCGCCACGCGCCGCCAAGTCCGCGCACAAACTCACCCAAAATGCTTCCAAGTATAATACATTTATATTATGTTAGTTATAACTTTTAGTTATGTTAGCCATATCTTTACTAATGTTAGTTGTAACTTAACATTTCTTTTTACATAAACATATTAATCTTTCATTCATTTTAGTTATATTAGTTATACCTTTATATATTATATAAATGTATGACTATGTTGATATAATGGTATAACTAATATCACATAAAAGTATGAGTAATATCATATAAAGATATATATGTACAAATTATGCCGAAATTAGTTTTTTTTTTTTTTAAGTTAAAGTATTATATAAAGGTTATGATATTTGTACACAAAGGTATCACTAATATAATATAAATATACAACTAACATACTATAAAGATAAGCGCAAAATAAAGTTATGATATTTATACATAAATGTATAACTAATATAACATAAACGTAGAACAAATATAACATAAAAGTCACAAAAAACAAAAAAAAGATGATGTGGATCCAGGTTGACTCGGACCTGACCTGAGTGCACATGCAACAAATGCACAAGAGACCAACTCTTTTTTTAATGAGTTAGAAGAAGCGGAAGGAAGAGAATAAAGACTTGAAAACTTCTGTGATCTAAATTCGAACTCCATCATCACAATTTGCACATTTATAAAGTGGAATATCATGTAAGTTACAAGACTTGTGAAATACAAAAGTTGTTTCTTTTAATTACCAAATGATAAAATATTGATATATTTATTTAATGGGTTAACCTGTATAAAGTGGGATATCACTTGAGATACAAAACTTGTAGTTTAAATACAAAAATTATTTCTTTAAATTACTGAATGATAGCAACATTGATATATTTATTTAAGACAAAAAAATTTGTGCACCTGGTGCATGGACCCTAGATCTGTGCACTAGGGTCGACCTGACCCGCCACACACCTCTAGGTCGCGGACAAAATCCGCCCAAACATGCTCTCAGGTGCCAAACTTTTATGTTATGTTAACTATACCTTTTAGTTGTGTTAGTCATACCTTTTAGTTATGTTAGACATACCTTTTGTAAGACTAGCTGTACCTTAGCATTTTTTTTAGACAGACATATTAACCTTTCATTCCTTTTAGTTATAACAGTCATACCTTTTAGTTATGTTAGATATACATTTTAATTATGTTAGTTGTACCTTTATATATTACATAAAGGTATGACTATGTTGATACATTTATGTAGTATTAGGCATACCTCTTTATGTAGTGTTAAATATACGTTTATATTATGTTAGTCATACCTTTTAGATTTTTACATGTACCTTAACATATTTTCAAACAACTACTAATACCTTTCATATATTTTAGTTATATTAGTCATACTTTTAGTTATGTTAGTCATACCTTTTAATTATGTTAGTTGTACCTTTATATATATTACATAAATGTATGTTTATGTTGATATAAATATATAAATAATATCACATAAACGTATGAGTAATATCACATAAATGTAAATATCTATAACTTCTGCCGAAATTAGGGTTTATTGTGCCGAAATTATGGTTTAGGGTTTAGGATTAAAGTATTACATAAAAATATGATATTTGTATATAAAGATGTGACTAATATAACATAAATTTATGACTAACATAGTATGAAGACCAGCGAATTTTTTTTTTAAAGTTAAAGTATTGCACTGAGGGTATGAAATCTGGACATAAGTGTATCACTAATATAACATAAATGTATGACTAATATAATATAAATATATGACTAACAACATAAAGGTCAAGGCAAAAAAAAAAATTTGCATGGATCCGGGTTAGATTTGGCCCGACCCGATTCGAGTGCATAAATCTAAAATCCATACACCAGTTGCACATGAGAGTAACTCTTTATTTAATGAGTTAGAATTTAAACAAACCTTAAATAGTTAAAGAATTAAAGAAGATAATAACGGGTGAATGACATTATGGAATAGATCTGATATATGGCTCCTAATATATCTGTGATTTTCTAACCTCATATATACAAAATAATAGTTTATCCTTAAAAAAATTATATATTTATTTAAAGGGTTAGAATTTGAACAAACCCTAAATAATTAAAGAATTTAAGAAAATAGTAGAGGATGAATGATATTGTGAAGCAAATATGATATGTGGCTCTTGATATTTCTATATTTTTTTTACCTAATATATACAAAATACTATTTTATCCTGAAATCTTTTTTTGAGATTTGAGGGCCTAGTTCCCTTACCTCTCTAAATATATATGGGAACATTATTGCACTTTTTTCCTTCATTGTCTCTCTAGGGAAACACTGTTTTTTTTTTTTTTCGCATTCTTCTTATCATCTTCTTCATAATACTTAATGATTTCATTCATTAGATTGTGAATTAATTAATGTCTCTCGATTGATTTGGTTGTGGTTTTTTTTTTTTTTTTTTCTTTTTCCTTGTATATTGTGTTTGATTACAAAATTTAAATCACACCTTTGTGATTTTGAAAATTATTTTGTTAGTATTATTTTAAATAATGAAAATCAATTATCTCAATAATATGAAATAATTTACACAAAATTGAAATGCTCAACATGATATTGAAGAAGAAAATGATGAAAACGTGAATTCTAGTTTTAAAATTTTAAATTTATATCCTATAGTTATTCGAGTAATACTTTACCTTTCAATAAAACAAGTTATATCATTCAATTATACAAGTAATACTCTTTAGTAAACAAAGTTACACCTCACAGGTCAACAAATAATATTTTTCAATGAAACAAGTAATATCTTATAGGAAAACAAGTTATAAAACAAGTTATAATACCTTTCAGTAAACACGT
This sequence comes from Scutellaria minor, assembly GCA_954870855.1. NCBI lineage: Eukaryota > Viridiplantae > Streptophyta > Magnoliopsida > Lamiales > Lamiaceae > Scutellaria > Scutellaria minor. The sequence goes on from OX940729.1 coordinate 13,504,128, forward strand.
AATATCATTCAAGTGAACAAGTAATACCTTTAAGATACCTTAAATGTACGTTTCAGTTATACAAGTAATTATTTTGAATATATAATTAATATGTTTCTTTTAATTGGAGATTGATGGGTGTAGATGTGTTCAGGTGGGTGCGGCCAAACATGGACTGTGCATGGGGCACGTGAATGATAGATCATGCGTTTGATCGTGTCGGGATAAACATGCAAGTTAATTTCTGTCAATTAATTAATATCTTAAATGTCAGCCCGAAAATATAGTATTCAAAATTGCAAATCAAAACAATTATTGTGCAAAATAGTTACATTTAAAAAAAAAAACTTTTATTTTGAGAGGGGAAATAAAAATAGAATTTGGAAAGTGTTATATATTTTTATTTTTCAAATATCAAATATTTGAATTTAATTATTTCAGTTATTGAACATTTAATACAAAATTATTAAAAAATGCTTAGGTAAGTTACTATTATTGTAGTTTATCTGTTTCAAAAGTTGAAAAATACCAACAAAGATTCATATTTTAAATTTTGTAAAAAAAGGTTAAAAAACAAAATTCAACATGCATTAATTGTAATGAAAGGATCAACTACAGTCTACATGTATAATTTATGTATAATAGTATCGACAGGGACGGACCTATGCCCATCACCAGGGTCCCGCCAACTTTTGAGAAATTATTTTTGTATACACTTTAACATATAATTTAACTTTTCTTAGACTTTTGTTTGATCCTCCTAATTTTTTTTTAATTATAATTGGCCCCGCAACTTTGGTCGTTTCTGATTTTTACCCCTGCGTTTAGACTGACAGGTCCACCGCCCGCACAACACTGACGCTACGTACCTTTCCTTTTCTGCCACTCAACAACACTACAAATTTCCCAATGCTGCAATCTCAGACTCTCTCTCCCAAAAATGGCTTTTTCATTTTTCACTGTATTGCATGCAAATTCAGTTACTACTTACTACCCCATCTCCATTTGCCAGCTCTCTCTCTCTCTCTCTCTCTCTTGTACAGTGAAATCTACCACCATTTCCAATTCTGTTTCAGATAATACTTTTTCTCAGGTAAATAAATGAATATGTGGCTCATATTTGTTCTTTTCTTATTGCTTAATTGGGAATTTGATTTTGTGGTGCTATGAATCTTGTTTAGAATGCGTGATTAGAGCTGTGATTCATTGCTGTATATATTGTGAACTCAGCTGATTTGTGTTGGATTTTTTATAATCTTCTATTGCATTTTCTACTTTTGATTGGTTTTGTTGATTGAAATATTTTTCGTGGACTTTTTATTTTTATTTATATTACCTTTCTTTAAATAAAAATACAACGTGTATTAAAGATAATAAAATACAAAATTGTAAAAGAAAATCTAGATAGATTCAAGGATACACGATTCTTACAATTCTTTAAGTTGTCCCTCGATTATACGTATTTAGGTTGTTTAATTTTGTTCAAAGGGGAGATTATTGCATTCTTTTTGCACTTTACCTTCAAAATTTTACGATGCAAGTTAGAATTTATTTATCATGAAACCTCTCTGCTTCGAGCAGGCGTAGATATAACCGACTCATGTTTCATTGTAGACTTGCATATGCTAATTGACAAAACAAAGATTAACGAGTAATGGGAGCCTCAAATTCAAGATTAGGGGAAGACAAAGCCCTCGAGCTTTGTCGTTGGCGCAAGAAATTGATCAAACAAGCACTTAATGGGAGATGTTCTCTTGCAGCTGCTCACCTTAGTTATATAGAGGAATTGCAAATGGTAGGATCTGCTTTAAGGAGATTCATAGAGTCTGAGGCTCAAGTTGAAGGTTTTGAGTATCCTTCAACTAGTGCCAATGCTCCGATCGAGCACTCTGTTGCTCGATCATCTTTCTCGTCTCGTCCTATGAGATTTAGAGGCGCACCTTCTAGAATAATCGAAGAAAAGCCTCCTCTGCCTCTTGTGGTGTCATCTTTTGAAGCTCGTTCGGATGCCCCGCCTTGGGATTATTTTGGCCTTTTACATGCGATGAACGATCACGTTCCAATGCAAGAACAGGGGATTCTTGATTTCGAAGATGTGGAAGAGAAGTTATCTTCACCTAAGATGGAAAAATCTCAGGACTCGGAGGATGAATTTGACGAGCCCCCCTCGGCCTCACTTGTTCGTAGTTTTGAAAATAGAGTTTCGAGTTTAGGTAATGTGAATGAAGCGGAGGGTGATGTTGTCGATGACGATTCACCAGTTGAGCCTTCGGAAAGTGTGATATCCGAGACGATTAATGCTCCGGATTTAAACGATGATAAGGTTAAAGAAATAGGAGAAAGTGAAGTTGAAGACAGGGTTGGAGCCAAGGACTTTTTCTCTAGTGTTAATGATGTCGAACAGCTTTTCGTTAAAGCATCTGAATCGGGAAAAGAAGTTCCACGAATGCTTGAAGTGAATAAATTCCATTCTTGTCAGATTTTTCATGGAAACGAACGTAAATCTCTGTTTCCCACATTCTTATTGCTCAAGCTTTAAGTTAGTAATATTATGGTCTTTGCATTTTGGCAGGTGGATCAATAATATCTTCATCGTTGCTAAGATCGTGTTTCACTTGTGGGAAGGACCCGAGCGAGGTTGAACAAGGTACGTGAGATTTCAACATACTCAATCTATATAATGGGACGAGAAAATGTATCAACAATTGGCAAATAGCTCAATTAGAATCATAATGCTATTGTTTGACTACTTTTGTTATTTGAATCAAATAACTTATTGATGTTTAATAATTTCAATGTCTAGAGGTGCTTCAGAATTCAGTGAAGTACTTGACTTGGCACAGGGCCACTTCGTCTCGTAATCTTGTAATAACGAACTCTGCTGAGGATATAAACGACCCGAATAACAATCTCTTTGACAACTTCTGTATGGTGTCTGGAAGTCATGCTTCGACCTTAGATAGGCTTTATGCATGGGAGAAAAAGCTGTTTGACGAAGTTAAGGTATTGTGGATCGTATTTTGATATAGAGATGTCGATATATATAGTTTTGTAACCACTTGTATTGAAGGCTGGTCAGGTACTTAAAAGTAATTTTGATAGGAAGTGCAAGCTTCTTCGATTGAAAGAGTCAGGAGGGAAGAATGCGGATAAGAATCGTGCTGCAGTTAAGAATTTTCATTCAAGAATCAGTGTTGCTGTTCATAGAATCAACTCTGTCTCTAAGACAATTGAAGATATTAGAGATAGGGAGCTTCAGCCACAACTTGAGGAGTTAATTCAAGGGTATGTAAAAAATTATGTTGCAATTTTTCTATGACAATTTTTTTTTTGCTCATCTTCTCATATTGTTTGCTTCATTTTGCTGATGACAGATTAAGGAAAATGTGGGAAATTATGGTGGAATTGCACAAACTTCAATTCCACATCATATCCATATCTCACATCCCTGCATCCACAAACACAAAAGTGCAATCAGATTCACAAAGACAAATCATCATCCATCTCGGGTACGAGCTCAGCTCATTATCATCGAGTTTCACGAAATGGATCGGCGCACAGAAAGTATACGTGGAAGCCATCGATAAGTGGCTCTGCAAGTGCTTTTGGCTACCACAGATTCCTTCAAAGAGGAACAAAAGGATGAGGCCTCGTCTCTTACGAAACCGGGGCCCTCCTATATACATGATATGTGGCGCTTGGTTACAAATGATCGATGAATTGCCTTGTAAAGGAGTTTCCGATTCTATCAAGGAGTTGGCATCAGAGGTTGCTCGGTTTTTGCCCCATCAAGATAAGAGCAAGGGCAAAGCTGGAACCAAACATGATCCTAATAGTATGTTGGGAGACCAAGTTATCGAGGATCGGATGCCTCGTTTTCGGACAAGCTTGGCGGGTTTTCTTGGCCAGTTAAACAGCTTTGCAGAAAGTTCGTTGAAGATGTTCACTCAACTCCAGAAGTCCATCCAGGATGCCAAGACGAACGATGAACAATTCATGTCGCAACGAGCACAGGTTATAGTCTAAATTATACAACCCTATTGGTTTATATGGAAGGAAGCAATACTAATTAGTATTTTGCATTGAAGTTGGCTTCGTAAATAACTCGATGTTGTGCTTTTAGTCAAAACTATCTCTATGTAGGAATAATGAAGAAATGACAAGATTGTAGAAGAAGAACAACTTATGCTTCTCTGTCTAAATTATTCGATCGAAGAAATTAAGAAGCTCATCTACATATAGTCGAGGATGTAATCTATGCTACACCAAATAAATTTCATAAGAGCAGCCGCATTGAGCATTTTAAGAATGTTTTTACTATGTTAAAAATTTCCCAAAAAAAAAATTAAAGAAAAGGAAAAAAAATAGTTGATACTGACACACTCTCTTCCTTTTAAATGTGTGTCTTCTGCGGATCGCATTTCACACTTTTCCTCCTCTAAAACACTCCTTTAAAATGTTTCAGCAGGAGAACTCTGCCAACTTCCTAAAACACTGCCAATAAAATTTATTTTTAAAAATATTACTTATCACTTAAAAATACTCCTAAAAACTATTGATGTGGATGCACTAATCCCGCGTATTACATATATTCACATGATGAGTACTTAATTATGTGTATATAGGTAGTAGATGCTATATTTCTTAATTGATAATTTGTAATTCGAATTAAGAGTTTTTGAATGTCTCCTAGAATTAGAAAATGTGTATTACACAAAAAATATGACGAATAGTGTTTATGTGCATTAAGTGTATAAATCATGATTCTTGTAATTAGGCTCATGGGTCTGGTCGGGTCTCGCCTGAATCCACGCCCAATTTTTTATTTATTTATTTATAATATAACTTTTATATTTATCGAATATAACCTTTATGTTTACCGAGTATAACCTTTATAACCAAATATCATAACCTTTAAGTAAAATTACTTAGACTTTTTTTAGTATAAAAAACATAATTAAAAGTTATGTAACATTTATGTTAACCGAGTATAACCTTTATGTTAATTAGTATGACCTTTACATACATATATCGTAACCTTTAAGTGATATTACTTAGACCTTTTTATTATAAAAATTCATATAATATGACTTAAACATTTATGTTATATTAATATAACTTTTATGTACAAATATCATAACCTTTATGTACTTAAAAAATAACATAATGTTATATTATTATAACGAAAATGTTAAATTATTATGCATAAAGGTTATATAATATACAACATAAAAGTTTTGAAAGGTATTATAAGTTTGTCATATATTACAAAAGGTTATGCGAACATAACTAAAATGTTAGTCTCGACAAACTAAAAGGTTAGGTTAGCCAAACTAAAAAGTTAGACTAATATAATTACGAAACTAGGGTTTGAGCTAGGGTTTGGGTTAGGGTTTGGGCGCTTGAGTGTGCGTGTGGGAGCGTGAGGCGAGCGTGGGAGGCGTGAAATGCATCCCGGGTCAGGTCGATCAGGTTGCATGGATCTAGGATCTGTGCACTTGATGCACATAAACATTTGTGAAATATGACTATAATGTTGTAGTTAATTTAATATTGTAATAAATTCCAATTATAGATTCCCTATGGTTCCTTTTCATGATTGTGGTATTGAAGGGAGTGAAACTCTAATTTGAAGTGAAAATGAAGAAACTTGGAGAATATGAGGTGAATTTTGAAGACAAAAGAATTGAAATTAAGGCTTTTTTTTAAAGGGGAATGAATTTGGGGATTTTTGTGAAAATAGTCCCAATTTTCCCTTCAAAAAACTAGGATTCAGTAATTTTCCGTTAAATATGGACAAAAACTTCGTGGACGAAAACTTGATGTAAGGTGTCTAATATGCTAAGTTTTTAAAACATTGAGTATCAATTTTCCAAGTCGCATAGGTGTTAAAATTGTAATTTAGCCATAGAAAAACATTGAAACCCATACAAACTCACATCAGATACAGAAAAGGAATATCAAATTAGGTGGACTTTAAACAGAGGGGTAATAAGTTCACTCATTTCAAACTTTTTGGACACATGATAACTTTGTTCAATAAACACATTATAATAAATAAATACAAAACTGTACATATATATATATATATATATATATATATATATATATATATATATATATATATATATATATATATATATATATATATATAAAGAATGGGGGCCCTCGCCGACGGGGAGCCTTGTGCGACGGCACTTGTCGCGCGCCCTCAGATACGGTCCTGTTAATACACATAAAAATATTACGTAATTCATTATGTATGATCCAACCCAACCCAGACCTACTCTAGTAAAAAATTCAAATTCAAAAATATATAAAACTTGCTACCATTTTTATATAGCAATAGATAAAAAACAAAAGTTGATTTGGAAAAAAACAACAACAAAAGTTGACTTGAAAAAAAGACAATGACTTGGACTTAGAGTCGTTTCATTGTAGGAATTAGTCATGGTATCAACACTAGAACATTAATACCAATATTTATTTATTTGGCTTTCGTTTCATATTCCGAAACTTCCATATTTTTCTCTTTTATTTTATTATTTTGTATTATCAATTTCTACAATTAATCAACATAATACATATTGAGATAGCATGTGAACTCAAATGATAATAAAATTTTAAACTAGATCATCTTTCAAATATAAATTCAAGAGATAAAGACAACATATAAAAAACGTTGTAAAAAATAAAAGACAACAGTTGGTATTTATTGTTAATGAGTGTTGCTTAAGGTCTTAAAGACAACACTTTTGTGCAATGGTTATTAAGCATTGTCATAACCGAGAAAGACAACGTTTGAAGAGCGTTATCTTTCGGTGTGGATCTTTTACAACGTTGGATACAACAACTCTCTTTTTTTGGGAAAGACAACGCACAAAGTCCGTTGTCTTTCTACGTTTTTCTTGTAGTGATTATTTAAGATGTTGCACCTAAATTAAAATATATTGAAATAAGAGCAATATATCTTCTGCACTTTATGGGTGTATAATATTTAACATTAAAAGGAACATTTTATAAAACAATCATAAAATATGGGTTATTGTATGGAATAGAGTGATTGATAATAAATACGAATATGAAAATAAAACATAGAATCATAGAAATAAGAATGATGAGTGGTGAGTTAATACAATACATTAATTATACAAGATAATAAAAAAATCATTGGAGAGAATATTGTGAGTGATACCAAAAAACGAGAAAAATTGAATAACACATTCAAAATGACAAAAATGTGCTTAAAAGACCTTTAAATGCTCCTATAAGTATAAATATAAGACAAAGACAAAAGTATTTGAAAAACCCTATAAAATATTTGACATTACAAAAGGGTATATGTATATTTATAAAATAAAAAAATGATAATAACAGTATAATATCTTATTATGATGAAATAATCAAATTTGAGGAACTCTTATGAAAGAAATATCCTTAAAACCTTTAGGAAATCATATTTGGTCACCAAAATAATATCTATTAAGATATAAAATTGACTTGAAGAAATTGAGATTTAATGACTATCTAATCTATTTAATATTTTATTTTATTTTTTGACATAACATGTTTAACGTACATTTTATGAAAACTAACGTATGTGACCAATCGATAGAAAAATTCATTGATATATTTATATAAAGATTAAGAAAATATACAAAATTGTGTGATCCTATATTAAACTAATGAGTCATATAATGATATCGTGAAAAAAAAAAAATTCCAAAATGTTAAGATGAGTAACTAAATATATTTGATCAACAATTTGACGGGAAGACATATTGTCCTCTTGAGTTTCCACGTAAATACTGTGAATCTCTAGTTTACTTTGTAATCTTTATTTTGGGTTTTCCACATAAATACTGTGATTCTCTACTTTATTTTTCTTATAGTTACTACATTGCATTTTCATAGTCCTTTTTCCGATAAGATGGTTGTGAAAAATATTAAAGAACTAAATCTCTCAAAACCAAATAGGAACACCATCGAAGATTTCGATATTAGATAAATCAAGTTCCAACTAGATGATTGTGAGCTTACATTTAAAGCCAGTTGATTTTCAAATGGAAAAAAAAATATCTTTGTAACATTGACAAAGTGGCCTTCACTAATAATTCTATATTTGGAAGTTGTACCATGTAGTAGGAGGGTCTGACTAATATCAGCATATATGTATTTAATTTTTTAGTTTTTATATATTTTGGTTTTTTTATTTTATACATTTTATATATTTTCTATATTTTATATTATTTATAAATAATTTAATATTATTTACACAATTTTATATAATAATTTAACTTTAGAAAGTTACTTTGTAAAAAAATAAAATAAATAATGATGAAATTTTCAAAATTAATAAAAAAAAATTATTCCTTAGAAGCTAGGAATACATATAATACTATGGGGTAGGAAGGAATGACTAATCACATATCTATGGAATACCAATTCATGTGGAAATGGTGATTCCCACTTTTAAAATATACCAATCAAATAAATATGAATGAAGGTAAGAATGATGATTCTATTCTCACCTCATTCCATCATATCAATCATGCCGTTTTTACAAAAGTAGAATCAATCTCAAATGCTGGAATTAATATAATTTGCTATGAAACCAATATATTGGAGTTTGGTGGCATTAATGCTAGTACTTGAAATTGATCCTCTTTTTAAAAAGATCCAACTGAGAAAGAAAAGATTACTCAATTGAAAAATCCATCTCAAGAAAGATTGAAAGTCGTAATTAGGGGAGAGATCGAAGAATGTTAGAGAAGTAGTATTAACATCATTCAAATGAGCCATGAAATCAAGACTGCATGTTCAAGGGAGTTGCTTTGCTCCTTTTCACATTATTCATGTTTAGATACTCCAATTGAGAAAGCCTGATACACCTCAGCACATAGACTAACATATTTTCTACATTAAACATGCATATCTCTTTCCTACTTAGGAAAAAATTCAAACTAGAAAATATATAAACCTTGCTACCATTTTTCTACAGCATTAATGGATAAAAAATAAAAGTTGACTTGGATAAAAAAAAAACGAAAGTTGACTTGGAAAAAATACAATGACTTGGACTTGGAGTTGTTTCATTGTAGGAATTGGTCATGGCACTAGAAAATTAACACCATAATTTATTTATTTGGCTTTTGTTTCATATTCCGAAACTTCTATAATTTCTTTTATCCTATAATTTTGTAGTATCAATTTATACAATTAATCAACATAATGCATATTGAGATAGCATGTGAACTCAGATGATAATAAAATTTTAAACGAGGTTGTCTTACAGATATACCTTAATATATAAGATGAAGTTTTTATTATCAACATCTGAAACTCATTTTCAAAAGTCAAACTTAATTTTGTGGGTTAATTTACTCATCTCAGAGAATTAAATATGTAAGACTGTTTTACAAATTTCTCATTCTATAATTAATTAATTCATGAATAACTTTTATCAATTGATTCTAATAATATTCATACCCAAAATTAAGTATTATGTGATCATGACGTTTCAGCCAATTGCATCAGTCACGACAAAATATTAAATATACATGTCTTTTGCTAATGAATTTGAATTTGAAATTTTCTATATTTTAGAATAGAAAAAATAAATAAAAGCACTAAACAATGTGATCAAATCAAATGAAACCAATTAAAGCACAATCCAAAAAAATCTAATCTCTTGAACTACTGATTATGTGTTAAATAATGACAGACAATGTTAAATTTGAAAAGAAGATAACAATAATTTCCACGAACTTTCTTTCTGGGAATTGCCCCGCTTTCAATATATCCTACTATAGGAAAAGAAAATTAATTACAAGTGGAGAAAGTATTATTACGAATGCATTAATATAAATTAAGAGCATAACATCACTAAAAAGATGCAATTTCACAAAACATGACATGTAGTAGAAAAGATATTCATAAAAAAAAAAAAACATACTTCAAAACTTTCATTATATTTCACTTACAACAAACAACTTATAAGTGAACCTTTATTTCACTATCTTCACACATGTAAAACAAAATTTCGAAACAAAATATCTTAGACTCTCAAAAGTACAACTACAATTAGTTTTCATGAATTTGGAGCCAATGGTTTTGTGAGCCTTGCCCATTTGATATGTACATACACATAAAATTTGTTCCACCTATCTTCTAAGAACCCAAAATAGACATCTCTCCATGATTTCTTCAACAACAATGCACTACACACAGCTGAAAATCCCATTGCATATCCCAAAAATAAGAATACGAAAAACCACTTTATCTCATGAGATTCATCACCTTCATCTTCATCCGCATCTTTGTCTTCATCACTACCACCATGGTTGCAGCTTCTTGTTAATGGAGGGCCACAAAGATGGTTCCCAATAAAGCTCGAAGCATCCAAACCCTGAAGTTGGGTGCTTTCTGGTATTCTCCCGGTTAAGTTATTGTAAGACAGATTCACATAACTCAGAAAAGACATGTGCCCCAAGCTATTAGGAATTAGACCAGATAAAAAGTTTCTTGATAGATCAAGAGATTGCAATTGCTTCATATCTCCAATGTTACACGGGATCGTCAACTGGTTTTCAGACAAGCTCAATGATTGCAATTCGACCAAGCTTGTCAACTCCTTTGGGATATCTCCAGACAATTAGTTCTTTGAAAGGTTGATATTGGTAACCAATGTAAGAATAGTGTCATACTGGAGTTCACTTCCTTTTGTAGCTACTGATACACTCTCCATAAAGGATCTTGAATAAGAATAGTATAACAATGGAGTAGTACCTTCCTCAAATACAGTAGCAACAAGCACATTGCTTTTTGTAGCCATTGCAGTGAATTTATTAACACACCTAGGTATTTTGCCTGAAAAATTGTTGTTGGAGAGATCCAAGATTTGAAGTGAGCTTAGATGGCATAGCTTAGAAGAAAGCGTACCACTCAATCTGTTTGAGCGTAAAATGAGAATTCTCAAGTTGATTAGGCTTATTGTCCACATTCGTATTGGTATATTTCCAAGAAGTTTATTGTCAGCAAGGTCGATCTTTACTAACCCTGTGCACTTATGCAAAGAAGAAGGTATCTGTCCAGAGAATTTGTTGCCATAAAGATTGAAAGACATCAGACTGCTGAGAAATCCTATGGAGCTTGGGATGATTCCAGACATATTGTTATTGCCTAAATTCAAATATTTCAATTCTGGCCACTTGTCCCAGCAATTTGGTAACTCTCCACTCAATTGATTTTCCCCCAAATGAACAATCCGCAAATCATAAGTTTGATATTTGGTGTCACAGAGAAAGTGGGATATACCTCCGAAAAATGAATTATTGGATAGATCGAGCTCTGCCACAAACTGTCCTATTTGAGGCAATAAACCATTGAAGTGGTTTGAACTCAAGTAAAGATATTGGATATTGATGTATGGAATGTTTCCATGGAGATGGTTATGAGAGAGATTCAAAAATGGAATCTTCCAAAACCAAGTAGGGACATTACCAGAGACTCCAGTATCAGATAAATCAAGTTCAATAATATTATTGGACGTATGAAGCCATGAGGGAATATGATTAGAAGCTCCAAGCAAGGTCCACGACCCCAATCTAAGAGTGGTGAGTTTGATGGGAGGAATCCAATTTGGACCAACTTTCAAAGTCAAGTGATTACCAGAGGCAGAGAAAACTATCAATTTTGTGAGGTTTGCAAAATGAGTTTCAGTCACAACCCCACCCAGTATGTTATCATAAATGTAGAATGCTTCTAAATTGAATAGTTGACCCAAACTCTCTGGAAGATTTCCAGTCAATTTGTTACCAAATAGATATATGTAACACAAAGATGATAACTTTGCAAATGAATTTGGCATTTCTCCTTGTAACTTATTTCTGGATAAGTCCAAAGCTTCTATTTTGCACAAATTAGCAATTTCTCTGGGTATTTCACCAGAAAGTTGATTCCGGTGTAAAGACAAGGAGCTCAGAGATGTAAGATTTGCTATGACATTTGAAATCATACCATTCAGGAGGTTGGCACTTAAATCAACAATCTCTAAACTCTTACAAAAGTAGAGCCAATTTGGAATACTGGAATAAAAACGATTATAAGAAAGATCTATATACTTGAGTTTGGTGGCATTGCTATTACTTGGAATTGGTCCTTCAAAAGCGTTCCTATTTAGATCAAGAAAAAGAAGATTTTGCAATTGAAAAATCGATCTCAAGATGAAAGGAGAAGGTTGAAAAATGTTATCATCATTAGTTTGGAAAGGTTGAAAGTAGTTTTGATCAGATAGATCGAGATGGATAAGAGAAGTAAAGTTAAGATAATCCAGAGGAGTGGTACCCAAGAAATCAAGACCGCATCTTCTCAAATGAAGTTGACGCAAAGAAGGGACTAGGGAGAGTGTTGATCACCTCTGCCCAATTGGTTGCTTTGCTCAGGTTCACATAATTCATGTTTACGTGCTCCAATTCTGAAAGCCCTTGTAACCAATCAAGGCTATCAACATCCAGCCCATGCCCTTCCAAAACAAAAGTTCGTAAATTTGAAAGATTTCCAATATTATGGGGAATCTTTCCATGAAATCCAGCATTAGATAAATCCAAATACTCCAGGTTTGTGAATGACCCAATAAAAGAAGGGATTGTTTGTCCAAAGTTATTTAAGCTGAGGTTAAGATACCTCAGATGTTTGAGATTGAGCAAAGATGAATTTATTGGGCCACTTAAACCAGTAAAATTGAAGAACTCGCCACTTAAACCTTGAAGATGGAGTTGATGAACATGACCAGTAAAATTGTTGCAAACCACACTTTTCCACTTGCAACAATCCACTTTACCATGCCATGAAGACATTAGATTGCTTGGATCTTTCAAACCTTGCCTGAAGCTTAGAAGTGATTGTTTTTCGATTTCTGGGCATAAGACAATGTCATTTGTTTCTCATGCAATAACTTAGTCTGGAAAAGAAAATAAGGAGGAAAAACAAAGAGTAAAGAGTACTTGTGTTTGAGCAACTCCTCACCATTTGCAAAACTGATATTGAAATTCAATTCAATTGATTGTTGATTATGGATGAGCTATGTGGATGGATTTATATAGTAGTAATAATTTTGATATTTTATATTGTATTTTCAATTATAAATGCATGCACATGGCTGAATGTGTAAAGTCTTTCTTTAACATTTATTAATGTTTTCCTTTCCTTTTCTAAAGGTACATTATGATAAATAATTCAATAATTGCCATATGAAATCCATCTAGATCTATGAAAACAATTAATGATAGAATAAACAAGGGTTGACTTGTCGCGTAAAGAAGACAATGACTAAGTCAATATATATATATATATATATATATATATATATATATATATATTTTGTAGTAATATCAATTTTGAGTTGGAAAGTAGAAAGAAAAAGAAAATCCAATAATTCATACCCCAACTTTTCCCCTTCCCTAACTCAAAAAAACAAAAAACAAAAATACAGAATAATAATAAAACTTAAATAATTTTATTGATGAGAAAAACTGACATGAAATGTGGTTATGGTAATAATCCTACCTTATTACTCATTCATTTGCGTTATACCATATTTTATTTTAGCACTATACATAAGTATATCGTGTAACTTCTCTGAATTTATTAATCTTGAATTGATTTTAATGATATAATTCAATATAGAAATGAATAACATGATAAACAGTATAATTCTTGTCATATGGCCACAATAAATTTAAGGGTTAATTTTATTTTTTGGTCTTGTATGTAAGGTCAATTCCATTTTTTGACAACCAAGTATACGTTTTTCAATTATGGTCCTATATGTTACAACTTTTTTCAATTTCAATCAAGTTTTTCAATTTTGGTTCTGCATGTTTCAATTTTTTTCTAATTTCAATTCAATTTTTGTCTGAATTCCCAAAATCATCAATGTCACGTGAGATTTCCCGACGGTCATTCGACCAATTGATTGAAATTGGAAAAACTTGAAATATATTGGACCAAAATTAGAAAACTTGACTGAAAATTGGAAAAATATTGAAATATATAGGACCAAAATTGGAAAAAGTTGAAACATATAGAACAAAAATTGGAAAACGTATACTTGGTTTCCAAAAAAGGAAAAAGTCTTACATAGATGACCAAAATTGAAATTATCCCTAAATTTAAGTTATGCAAAAATAATACATTGATGGTAAATCATTCATTCTATTTAAATCGAATTTAACTAAAACATGTAACCACGAACCAAACCAAATTAAATTGCTTCAACTTGGTTTAACCAAACTTTTTTTTTTAGGTCAAAAAGGTTTGGATTTCGGTTACAGTCTAAAAACTATATATGAAATTACCCTATTAAAATAAGGAACCATGACATATATGTTTGGTGAAAAAACTTGGATTTTCAATATCCTTTTATCATTTAATTTAGAGTGAGTTTTCCATACACCAGTTGCATGGAAAAACAAAGAGGTAAGAGTACTTTTGTTTGAGCAAGTCCTCACCATTTGCAAAACTGATATTGAAATTCAATTCAATTGATTGTTGATTATGGATGAGCTATGAGGATGGATATATAGTGGTAATAATTTTGATATTCTATATAGTATTTTGCATTATTAATGCATGCACATTGCCGAATGTATAAAGTATTTCTATAACATTTATTAATGTTTTCCTTTTCTTTTCTAAAGGTACATTATGATAAATAATTCAATAATTGCCATATGAAATCCATCTATATCTGTAGAAATAATTAATGAGAGAATAGACAATGGTTGACTTGTCGCGTAAAGAAGACGATGACTAAGACAACCTTTTTTTTTTTCCTTGTAGTAATATCAATTTTGAGTTGGAAAGTAGAAAGAAAAAGAAAATCCAATAATTCATACCCCAACTTTTCCCCTTCCCTAAGTCCCTAACTCAAAAACAAAAATAAAGAATAATAATAAAATTTAAATAATTTTATTGATGAGAAAAGCTGACATTAAATGTGGTTATGGTAATAATCCTACCTTATTACTCATTCATTTGAGTTATACCATATTTTATTTTAGCACTATACATAAGTATATTGTGTAACTTCTCTGAATTTATTGATCTTGAATTGATTTTAATGGTATAATTCAATATAGAAATGAATAACATGATAAACAATAAATTTAAGGGTTAATTTTATTTTTTGGTTTGGTCCTGAATGTTTCAATTTTTTCCAATTTCAATTAAGTTTTTTTAGTTTTGGTCCTATATGTTTTAATTTTTTTCAATTTCAGTTCAATTTTGGTCGGAATTTCCAAATCGTTAATATCACTTGAGATTTCCCGATGGTCATCCGACCAAAATCGATTGAAATTGGAAAAAACTGAAACATATTGGACCAAAGTTGGAAAACTTGACTAAAATAGAATTTGTTTGGAAACATATAGAACCAAAATTGGAAAAAGTTGAAACATATAGAACCAAAATTGGAAAACATATATTTGGTTGTCAAAAAAAAGGAAAAAGTCTTACATACATTACCAAAATTGAAATTATCCCTAAATTTAAGTTATGCAAAAATAATACATTGATGGTAAATCATTCATTTTATTTAAATCGAAGTTGACTAAAACATATAACCATGAACCAAACCAAACTAAATTGTTTCAACTTGGTTTAACCAAACTTTTTTTGGGGTCAAAACGGTTTGGATTTTGGTTAACTCATGTGTGTGTATTTATATATTTAAAATCGAAGTTGACTAAAACATATAACCATGAACCAAACCAAACTAAATTGTTTCAACTTGGTTTAACCAAATTTTTTTTTGGGTCAAAATGGTTTGGATTTCGGTTAACTCATGTGTGTGTATATTTATATATTTAAAATCACAGTCCAAGAATTATATATGAAATTACCCTATTAGAGTAAGAAACCATGACAAATGTGTTTGGAATAGATTTTATTTAAATATGGATGCCCCTTTTCTGAAAAAACTTGGTTTTTCAATATCTTTTGTCATTTAATTTAGAGTGAGTTTCTCTTACACCAGTTGCATGGAAAAACAATGAGGTAAGAGTACTTGTGTTTGAGCAACTCCTCACCATTTGCAAAACTGATATTGAAATTCAATTCAATTGATTGTTGATTATGGATGAGCTATGTGGATGGATATATAGTAGAAATAATTTTGATATTCTATATTGTATTTTGAATTATAAATGCATGACCATGGCCGAATGTATAAAGTATTTCTTTAACATTTATTAATGTTTTCCTTTTCTTTTCTAAAGGTACATCTAGATATATATAATAACTACTCCCTACAAATAGAAATGTAAAAAAATTTCCGCTCATTTTCACTTAATAAATATGTAATATATAAATAATTAATAATTGATAATTATTAAATATAGAAAATATATTTTGTATAATCTTCTACATATAGAAATTGCACCTATTATTAATTTTCTCATATTAACCAATCACACATTTTCTTATTTAGTGGCGGTACATCTAAATTTAAGCATTATTTTTGTCCACTAAGTTATCACCTAAATTTATATGTATATAGATTGATATATATAAATATATATGAGTTAATTTAATTAATTACTACTCATCAATTGAGTAAAAACACACACGTCATATATATATATATATACATATAAAATTAAATTCGATAAAAAAAACTCGACTTTTATACATAAAAATTAATTAGAAAAACATATTTAACAATATTAAAATAGCAATAAACTGATTATTATGATATAAATTTATACATACATACATTGGTAAACTTTGACCGCATAACTACATTTCAAATGAGAAATAAAAAAAATTCAAAATTAATATAAAATTAGTTGAAACATGTTTGATTGATATACTAAATAACAAATTAAATTATACCTGTTTTTTATTTTAAAATATTTTAAATAAATTTGGATATGTTATTTGCAGTCAATTTCTAAAATAAAAGCAACTTCTTATTTATTTATTTTTTTATCTAAAAACATTTTAAGTAATATTTTCAGTCCATTAAATATTTTCAAATGTCACAAATAAATGGAATTATAACAGAAAAAACAACTTACCTATTTTGTTATTTTAATATATTAATTTTAATTTGTGATTTATATACAAACATAAATAAATTAAACAAATAAATTTGAACAATTAATATGTTCTGTAGAAAATATCTTAATATTTGAAAAATGTAAAATAATTGATTACGCTAACTATGAACTTTAAAAGAAATAATAATATTTGATGGAATCTAATAAAAAAATAAGTACAAACTGGAAAAAAAGCCAATATTAGATACCCCTTTATATTTTGATTTATGTAATTGTATAGCTCTAATTAGAGTTTTAATAACAAAATCAATATTCTAATATATAGAAATACATATTTTATATTTTCCATCAATTTGTTATAAGTTTATTCCTTTAGTAAATCGTCAAGATGTATGACAATATTATGACTATGAACATCATACTCAAGTTTTCAAATGGGAAATATTACAAAATTAAACTATGTCAAAATGGTGACAAATATATGAAAATTCATAGGTGGGGGGGGGGGGGGGTGTTGTTTAATAGAGAACGTAATTGGAGAATGAATGTTATTTGACATTCTACTATATATGGCCATGTGATAAAACTTTTTTTGAAAAAAAATATTCAAAAAAAGGTTTGTTATATCTAAAAGATATTCTAAATAATCAAGATTTGTTTTATATAGTCAACAAATCTATATTAAAAAATTACAACACTTGAAATTTATATAACATGCACACATGGGTTGCCAAATGAAATTGAAATATTATTAAGAACTTGATTTTTCTGTAAATTGACATTATTACATTAAACTAGAAATATTTAAATTTTATCGTCATGCACCACATGAGTAACATATTATATTCTCAAATAATATATTATTTAATGTTCAACATTTTCATATCAAAATACCAAAATAATAATTTTTATATGTTAGTTATGATAAATAATTCAATAATTGCCATTTGAAATCCATCTAGATCTGTTGAGATAATTAATGATAGAATAGACAAGGGTTGACTTGTCGCGTAAAGAAGACGATGACTAGACAAACTTTTTTTGTTTTTTTTTTTGTAGTAGTAATATCAATTTTGAGTTGGAAAGTAGAAAGAAAAAGAAAATCCAATAATTCATACCCCAACTTTTCAGCTTCCTTGAGTCCCTAACTCAAAAACAAAAATAAATAATAATAATTAAACTTAAATAATTTTATTGATGAGAAAAACTGACATGAAAGGGGAGTGAGATCTTCTATTATATTTGGTGTTACATCTTCTATTCCAAATCAATCACCACACGCCACGTGTATTCAATGATATCACTAATTAATACGTGACATGTATTAAATGTTATGTAATACAAGATGTAACACCAAATGTAATCGAAGATCCAGACTCCATGAAATGTGGTTATGGTAATAATCTTACCTTATTACTCATTCGTTTGAGTTATACCATATTTTATTTTAGCACTATACATAAGTATATTGTGTAACTTCTCTGAATTTATTGATCTTGAATTGATTGTAACGATATAATTCAATATAGGAATAAATAACATGAAAGACAATACATATCTTGTCATATGGCCACAATAAATTTAAGGGTTAATTTTATTTTTTGGTCATGTATGTAGGACAATTTTCATTTTTTGATAATAAAATATACGTTTTCCAATTTTGGTCCTATATGTTTCAATTTTTTCCAATTTCAGTTCAATTTTGGTCGAAATTTCCAAAATCGTCAATGTCACATGAGATTTCCCGACGGTCATCCGACCAAAATTGATTGAAATTGGAAAAAATTGAAATATATTGGACCAAAATTGGAAAACTTGACTGAAATTGGAAAAGATTGAAACATATAGAACCAAAATTGGAAAAAGTATACTTGATTGTCCAAAAAAGGATAAAGTCATATACATGACCAAAATTGAAATTATCTCTAAATTCAAGTTATGCAAAAATAATAAATTGATGGTAAATCGTTCAGTCTATTTAAATCGAAGTTAACTAAAACAATAACCACGAACCAAACCAAACTAAATTGTTTCAACTTGGTTTAACCAAACTTTTTTTTTGGTCAAAACGGTTTGGATTTCGGTTAACTCATATGTATGTTTGTGTGTGTATATATATCTATTATTTTTTACACTATATAAGTATGAATGTTTTGTCCATTTTTCATAATACTAAGTTTACCCTCCTATATAATTAAATTTGGTAACACTTTATCCTTCCTTGAATGGATTAACTTTTTATTTCCCCTGCTAGGTAAGGAATTATATGCACGCAACTTGAGTTTGCTTCTTCCTTTTCTTGATAATCCCTCAATCCAGTTAAAAGAAATAGATAAGGTATTCTCTCTGCATGCAATTCTTGTTATATCATGCTAACTTGTGGTTAACCAAAGATGTTAGTTATACTGACCTTGAAAAATCTTGTCACATCATATGCATATTTGATTTTAGATTTATTTTCTTTCTATTTTCATTTTAATCTTCATTTTTCCCTTTCTTCAGCTTATTTCCAGGTTAATGAAATGAAATATTGCAGAAAACTAACTTAAATTTCTGAGATTGTGTAGAAAGTGTGTTTAGTTGATGATGTACTGCCATTGAGCTATTTTGCGTTTCTAAAAAGAAAAGAGAAAGCAATTGTGTTTGAATATTTTACAATAAATCAATTTTCCTGTGTACATGAAACATGTGAACAACATGTCAAAGGAAGCATATCAGGATCAATTCCAATTTTTTTGGATTGCTTTGTTATTGTTTAAGAAATGTTATTAAAACTGTGTAGAAAGTATTCCCTCAATCTTTGCAAGATAATAATTTTGTGCATAATAGTTAGATTTTAAGAGGATGTAAACAAATTTTATTGAGAACTTAATTGATTTACATCCACGTAAGTAGAGGTGATGTCATTTGATGACAATAATGATGATGATGGTTTTGCTCTAATTTTTTTCTCGTGAAAATATGATAAAATTGTTCTCCTTTTTTTAGCAGCCTAAGTGGGTTCATCATCTTAGTTAATAGTGTCAAGATCATTTAATTGGTTATGCAGTTCTGTTGTGTAGTTCGATAACCATAATGTTTCATACTCATTAAATGAGAGAATACTCAGCAGATGAGATGACTACTTTCTTTTCCATATCAGTATCATAAAATATGCTGTCATCTGAAATAATTAGTTTACACACTTCCAATATACTGTTGATATATGTGTGCTTTATATGCAGGGTCTTGATTCTGAATCAACATTCTTGGTTGCTTCATGGAAACTAAGGTGCAAAATATTGTAACAATTTCTGTAACATTACTCTACAACAATTTTTTTTCTTCATTATAATATAGATTTTCATGCTTTGGAGAATAATATATTGGATTTTGTTACACTTGTGTAGTATGTTGAAAACTTACCTTAATCACAGATACAACTGGTTTTCATAAAGGTCAAATGTGATTGGTATTGGGCACACATTATTTTAATGAAATTTCTTGCCAATATATTCTTACAATGTTTTGTGTATTATTATCATTAAAGTTGTGAAACTTCCAAGACTGTTGTTTGGATTTCATATAATATTTTCATTTTTATTATGTTTCATCTTTCTTATCTTGAACTCAAATCATGTGCGGCACATATCTTAAACTTCCCTGGAAACCACTTCTTTCCATTGATGGAACAACAACATATGATCTAGATGAAGAAGTAAGAAAAAATTGTTTTGATTGGTACAATTACCAAGTTTTTGGACACTACTTTAACCTGGTAATGTATCATTATTCTTTCATATGGTATTGTTAATTCTTTTGACAGATAGTGAAACATGTTGAGAGATGGAATGTTTCTGCAGTTGAAGCAATTCTTCAGATATTTTCTCCTACTTCTGGAAGTCCAGATCAATGCCGGTTTAATTATGAATGACAATTTGTCGCTCCTCTCGTTCTACAACCCGAAATGGAGTGAGGTCTGCCTCCAATCCGCTCTACAATATTATATATATATATATATATATATATATATATATATATATATATATATATAATATTGGTGCATAGTGCAATTGGGTCGACCAGTAGACCCAGATCCGTGCACTTTTTTTTTTTGGTTCATGTGTTACCGCACATTTAAGATATTACATATTTACTTTTAAGGTATTGATGCATATAGTATAAGGTATTATATAAGTGCACATTTAAGATATTATATATTTATCTTTAAAATATTAATGTTTATATTATAAAGTATTACATATTTACTTTTAAGGTATTATTACTAATAGTTTAAGGTATTACATATTTATTTTTAAAGTACGACATAAATACGTTTAAAATATTTTATATATATGTTTAAGATATTACATTTTACCCTCCAAGGTATTACATAAATACCTTTAAGGCATCATATATTTACTTTTTTGGTATTATATATTTACATTAAGAAAAAATAAATAAATGTATGTAAATGTTATGAATGTATACATCTTTATGAAATTCCATTGGTTTAAAAGTTGAACTTCATTCTCCAACTA
Organism: Scutellaria minor; assembly: GCA_954870855.1. Classification (NCBI taxonomy): domain Eukaryota; kingdom Viridiplantae; phylum Streptophyta; class Magnoliopsida; order Lamiales; family Lamiaceae; genus Scutellaria; species Scutellaria minor. The sequence goes on from OX940729.1 coordinate 13,525,687, forward strand.
ATGATTAACAAGTCTGAGGCAGATTCTTAGTTTCACAATTTTGGGTTTAATGTGTGTGCCAATCCTGGGTTAGTGAATCTTTATTAAATAAATTCATCAAATCCCAATAAGAGAAGCGCAAGGATTAACATTGAAAATTAAGTTGTGGCAGGATTTTCAATAGAGAAGAGAGAGAGTTGAAAATTAGGGTTTTGTGCCCTTTATTTCCTTAAACTCAACAAGTCTCAATTTCTCACTCCATCATTTCCTTTTCTTGACGGCGTTCTGTGTAGTAGAAGATCGAAGCGGTGAGAGTGAGTAGCAGCAGAGGCAGGAAGGAAGAGCACAGTGATGATGGAGAGAATTTAAAAATATATATATACATGGATCCCGGGTCGGTTGGGGTTTAGATCTGTGCCCCGGGTATATAAGACCTTCTCTGCAATTATTTATCCTTCGCAAAAGAATGAGCCGTCGATTAAATATAAAAGGATGTGTGTGTAGGAATAACAACGGGTAGAGTGAAAGGTCTGGTGGGGCAGAATCTCCTGCAAGACTTAAAATCAAATGAACATATTGATAATGTTGTTCCAAATGTCACAATATTTACCAAAACATTCAGACACTTAATAAAATCAGAATTTGCAGCAGAATATAAAAACGAACAAGAACATGAGATTTATCCACAAGTATATAAAAATACTTGTGGAACGCCAGCAGGGCAAAAAACTTTATTACTACAAGAGTAATTACAACACAATCACAAAGAGATCTTATGAAAGAATCTCTTTGAAAAAGAAAACAAACACTCAAAGATTATCTCCCGACTCTCTAAGAATGTTAAAACTCTCTATAGAGTTTACAAGACAACTCAACTAGAATCTAATGAAGAAAAAACTCTATCAAACAGAATGTTGTCACTGATGTTCCAACATTCAATTGCCTTGAAAATAGTCCTTGTATCTCACTCAATATGCTCTATGCTATGCTCTTGGATCTCTCTCGATGCATGCCGATCTGCAGCCTGGATTGTGCTATTTATAGACTCCAGCATATCGTGCTTCTCGGTCCATGATCTATCCATGATCTTCATCCATCTTCCATAACTCCATCTTCTCCATGATGTTCCACTTCTCTTCTTTCTCCTTCTTTATGGAATTGATCCACTTTCTCCACTCTTTTGTTCTGCACGTCTTGATCTGTGTTTTTCGTTTCTTTCCATACTGTTTTCCACGTGTTTTAACTCCTGCAAAAGTGTAATAAACAAAGCAAGAAACAAACTCCTAGATTGTAGGGAAGACTTAATCAAAAAGACTTCTTTAAGTCTTTAAACTCTTGGATAACAAACCCTACAAATCTCAACAACCAAATCAAGCAAATATATCAATATATTAAATATGGTAATAAAATACCAAAGAAAAGGCAAAATTAATTAGTGTTAAAATATAACACTAACAATCTCCCCCTTTTTGGCTTTTCTACTCAAAACCATATTTAATTTTATTCTCCCCCTAAATACCTACAAGAAAACATCAATTGCAACTAAACAAATATCATTCTCAATTCAAGATGCAATAGTTTTCGAACAAGTAAAGTTAATCCACAGTAAAGTCAATCCATAGGACAGTAAAACCATAAAACCAAATGTTTTTCAATATCATCTTCAAAACATCCAACACAGCCGCCTTTCAAAGTATCCAATAGCCTTCTTCAAAATTCATCCACTTCCTTCATCTGCATCTGCATCAGCATCTTCTTCACCTCCAGCAGCTTCTTCTTCACCTGTCTCATCATCATCATCCACTTCTTCTCCCCCTTTTTGAGCAGAAAGAGATAAAAGTAATGCATCTCTGATCTTAATCAGTCCCTCTATCTGCAATGTTACAACATCGGCAGCAACAGTTTTGGGGCCAACAGAAGGAGCATCATCCTTTCCATAGGGTAGGTCTATCTTCCTGTTTCCAGTGAGTAAAGCTTTGACAATGATTAACACAGGAACGCCAGTAGTTAGAACCTCAGAATCAGATGCCTTGAATCCTTGTTTGCACAATATAAAGTAGATCAAGGATGGATAAGGCAGTAACCCGGAGGAGGAATATTTTCCAGCAAACTTAGCCATATTCAACATGATATACCTCCCCAAACTAAAAGGGATTCCCAACCCAATTTTGTACAACAATAAGGCTTGATCCTCAGTCACAGTGGTAGTGTTTCTAGAGGGTAACCAATTGTGTATGGTTATCTTATGAAGCACAACATACAAAGAGGTTAGCGAGGAAGCATTAAACAACTTTGGCTAGGAAAACAACATACCACCAGAGATAACCCTAGCTACTGCATCTAAATCCACTTCAGTATCTTCCCAATCACCATAAGAATAGCCTAAAGCTTCATTCACTACTTGCTCAGAAAAATCATACAGTCTCCCTCTCAAATGAACTTTCCCAAACTTCCTACTATGCACATCAACCACAGATTTATTCAAATTTGCATAAAACTCAAACACAACAGATGGTGAATAAGGAGATATCTTAGTCACAGAGACGTATAATTTTCGTTCCTTAAGAAACCTATCCACCTTCATTTCAGAAAATTGTCGAGTGTGAATTCTTCGCTCATGAATTAGGGTTCGACAACAAAGTTTCCTCAAATTTGCAGAAGATAATCCAAAATAAAATTTGGGGGTTTTGGATGTTACCTCATACTCAGAATCAACAAGAATATCTTCAGAAATTGGGGTTGAATCAGATTCATTCTCAGATAGAGGCGGCACACTCGAAGTAGTGGCAACATCTTTGGATTTGGCGGATTTCTAAGATTTGAGTTTCATCATAAAGGCAACAATGGTTTCAGCAGTGTCAGAATATGAAGTGGGAGTATCAGACCCAACACCTTCTTCGGCGGCATCGGAATCGGAATCGGAGTCCGTCGACTCAACCTCGACTGGCAGCGACAGGTTCTGCTGTGGTGGCGACGGGAGAAACTTGGGCACCATGGAATCGTAGTCCTTATCATCTGGGTGAAGTACAACAAGAGGAGTGGGCTATTCCTCAGGTGTTGTGCCAACAGAGGGGCCAACATTTTCTGGACGGCGTGGAGTGTTGGTGGATTTTCGTGATTTTCTCTTACCTGCCATGGTTAGGGTTTCGCGATTTGGGAGAAAATGTGGAGACGGTTTTCAAATGAGAGATGGATGAAAGTAGGAATGATTTGATGAGGCATCGAGAATCGTGAATTTAAAGAAGCACTAAGTAACTGAAACCCTTAAGATTCTCAACAAAATTTTCAAATTCAAATTTCAAAAAATAAATTGATTTCATCCAAATGAATTTGAATTAGTAAAAATTATCCAAAACACAGAGATATAAACATCATAAGATCAGAAACATTAGGAGATGAACTATCCAACTCAAAATTGTTTCCACAAAATAATAGGTTAAAATTCTAGGGATGCCTAAATACAGAATTGTATGCAAAATTTCCAGATTTTATGTTTCTCAATATTGACACATTTGTAACAACAATTCCTTTGAAATTTTAAACAGGCTAAAAAACGTAACATAGTGTACCATAAACAACAATTTTAGCACATATTAATCTCTACCAACCTTTTGAAAAGATGACATCGTCATAACGAGTGTCGTGCCTCTGGTTACTCAGTTGAGAGATTAACTTTTTATTGTGGATTGTGGTATCTCCTACACCTTTTTACAAGGAAGCATCGTCATAGCGAGTGTCGTGCCCCGAGTTACTCAGTGTAAGTCACACAGCCCTTTTTAAGAAATCACTAGGCTGCCTGAAAAGCATCGTCGCCGCGAACGCCGTGCTCCAAGTGCTTCGTGATTTTTATCAAAATTTTAAGCAAGATACACTTTTTAAAATGAGCCATTAACACAACATGGAATTGTTAGGACAAATGTCTACAAAGATTCACACATCATCCAGAAAACACAAGCAAACATATGCCTATAAACCCTAGACAGAAAGCCTGAACAATGAATGTTTTTCAGATTGTGGTAACATTAGGAACAACATCCGTAAACTGTAATTATGCAATCAGATCACACACAAATCAAGAGAGCTTTTCAAAGATGAAAATCTCTCAAAATCTAAGGCTTTGGTAAATATATCAACTATTTATTTATCAGTGGATACATATTCGAGTTGAATAAGACCTTTCTTTACTAAGTCTCTAATAAAATGATGTCGAATGTCTATATGTTTTGTTCTTGAATGTTGAACAAGGTTCTTTGAAATATTAATGGCACTCATGTTGTCACAATACATAGTCACATTATCACATTTAATACCATAGTCATTAAGCATATGTTGTAATCAAATCAATTGAGAACTTCCAGCTGCTATATATTCAGATTTAGCAGTCGAAAGAGACACACAGTTTTGCTTATGACTATACTATGAGACCAAATTATTTCCTAGATAAAAACATCCTCCACTAGTGCTTTTTCTATCATTCACATCTCCAGCCCAATCGGAATCACTATATCCTACAAGGTTAGGATTCGTATCTTTAGAGAACCATATTCCTAGATCACATGTACCAGCTACACACTTTATGATTCTCTTAACAACATGTAAGTGAGATATTTTAGGACTAGACTGATAACGGGCACAAACACAAACGCTAAACATAGTATCAAGTCGACTTGAAGTAAGATACAACAAGCTACCTATCATTGAACGGTACAACGTTGTGTCAACATTTACGGCAACATCATCTTTTGATATTTTCTGCGTAGACCCCATCGGTATCCTCATATGCTTAGCACTTTCAAGTCCGAATTTTTTCACCAAGTTTCTTGCGTATTTGCTCTGGGAAATGAAAATGCCTTCATTAGATTGTTTCACCTGTAAGCCCAAAAAATAAGTAAGCTCACCGATCATACTCATATCAAATGTCGATTTCATAGCATCTACAAAAGAATCTAAACTTTGTTGCAAATTACAACCAAATACTATGTCATCAACATAAATTTGTGCAATGATTATATCATTATTATTTCTTTTAATGAACAGAGTTCGATCGGCCTCACCTCTAATGAATCCAAAATCAAGTAAGAAGTTTGTCAACCTACCGTACCTGCACGAGGGGCTTGTTTCAATCCATATAAAGCTTTATCAAGCTTGAACACATGGTTAGGATGGAAAAGATCTTCAAATCCTTTAGGTTGTTCAACATACACTTCCTCATCCAAATAACCATATAGGAAGGCTCTCTTAACATCCATTTGATATAAGGTGATTTTGAGATAGCATGCTATAGCAAGTAAAAGCCTTATAGACTCAATTCTAGCCACAGGTGCGAAGGTTTCGTCATAGTCGATACCTTCGACTTGTGTATAGCCTTGAGCTACAAGTCGAGCTTTATTACGAACAACATTACCCGATTCATCAGTTTTATTCTTAAAAATCCATTTAGTACCAATCACATTGGTATTGGAAGGTCTAGGAACTAGAGTCCATACCTCATTTCGGGCAAATTGTTCAAGCTCCTCTTGCATAGCTTGAATCCAAAAATCATCTTTTAAAGCTTCTAACACATTTTTAGGTTCAAATAAAGACACAAAACAGTAATTCCTTACCTCATCGTATGTGGTAGTCATACACACATACCTTACCATGTCTCTATAATTAACCGGTTCCTTCCTTCGTGTTCAAATGCCTTCTTGTACTCTCCCTATCACCTGGCTTGTAGGGTGATCTTTTCTGATCCGAGCGGGTGGATCTCTTTTTACTGGATCATGAATTTCATCATCACTTTCATCAGATTCAATATTGATACCAGATGTTTCTTCAAATGTTGGAACATCAGGCACAACATCAGATCTGTCAGTTTATGTATCAGCAGGAACAGACGGTTTCTCCATCAGATCCATCACTATATCTTCATATGTCTTTCCTGCAAGATCAGAACAATCATCAAACACTATGTTGACAGATTCCTGAATATTCCTTACCCTTAAATTGTATACTCGATAAGCATGGCTATTTAAGGAATATCCGAGAAAAATAGCTTTGTCACTCTTCGAATCAAACTTAGCAAGATTTTCTCTGTCATTAAGCACATAACAAACACATCCAAAAACATGAAAATGTTTCAAATTTGGTTTCCTTCCTTTCAAAATTTCATAGGGTGTTATTTTGCAACCAGGCTTAAGGAAAACTCTATTTCCTATATAATAAGCAGTGTTCAAAGCCTCAGCCCAAAATCTTTTTGACAGATTTTTAGAACTCAACATAACTCTAGCCATTTCTTGTAAAGTTTGATTCTTCCTTTCGGCAACCCCATTTTGTTGAGGTGTTTAAGGAGCCGAAAACTCATGAAAAATCCCTTTTCTTATACAAAAGTCACCAAAGAAACTATTTTCAAATTCTTTTCCATGATCAGACCTAATTCTCAAAACTTTTGAAGAGAAAGAAGTTTTGATTTGAGTAAAAAGCATTTTAAAGTAAGAGAAAGTTTTTGATTTTTCACTTAAAAAAATCCAAGTGAAATGTGAGAAATCATCAACAATTACATAGGAGTACCTCTTATCATCAAGACTTTCTACCTCAACTAGACCCATAAGATCCATATGTAAAAGATCAAAACAGTGAGCAGTACCAGAAAATGTTCCTTCCGATGTTGCAACATTATGTGGAACACATGTCTGGTTACCTTTCTTGCAGTCTCCATAGACTACTTTAGTTTTGTAATTAAGGTCAGGCAAACCTTTTACTGCTCCAAACTTCATCAGCTTTTGTAAGGTACAGAAATTCACATGTCCCAATTTTTGATGCCACAAAATTGTGTCATCAAATTGGACCTTGTTACAAGTGACCTTGTTACCAACAAGGTAACAATTATCTTGAGACCTCGATCCTGTCATAACACAAATGTTAGATTTATCAAAAACTTCACGTGAACTTTTATTAAACTTTACCTCCAAGTCATCATCGCAAAGTTGACTTATGCTAATTAAATTAGCCATAAGACCATCAACCAACAATACACTTTTTAGGCTTGGAAAGCCTGGTACATCAAGAGTTCATCTTCCTAAGATTTTACCTTTGGCTCCTCCTCCATAAGTAACATAACCTTCGGTAAGCGGTTCAAAATCTTTTAAGTACCTTTTTGTTCCCGTCATATGTCGTGAACAACCACTGTCGAAATACCACGAACCTGCAAGGTTAGTTCTCAAAGCAGTATAAACAACATTGCAAACAACAGGAGCTTTTGGAACCCAAACTTGTTTCACAACAGTTATTCGTTTGTCAGAAATGTTGTTCGAAATGTTGGGCAACATTCCAGATAACATTTGATTACTGGACATATCTCTTTTTAGTTTGAAACAAAATGGTTTTATATGCCCTTTACAAAAACAGTAATGACAAACAAACTTCCTTTTTCCTACGACTTGAGTTAGAAGATTCACCAACATTTTTAGACTTCTCTTTCACAAAGTCAGTTTTAGCTTGATTTTCACAAAAAAGATTTGGAAAGACTGATTCTTTAGAATTGAATCCAATACCTGCTCGATCAGTTTTACCTTCTTTCAAGACCTCATTAACTCTCGTTGAGCTACTATTCCATTTGGTAATTGTAGCCTCTGCTTCATTCAGTTTAGATTGAACTTTGTCAAGCTCCATTTCTTTCTTTATAAGTGCAGACTCCATTTTTGCCAAGGATCCTTTCATAATATCATTGTCTTTGGAGAGGATTTCTACTTGCTTGCATTGTTTCTTCCATTCCTTAAGCAGAGATGCATAGAGATTTTGAAGTTCTTCAAAAGCTTCTTCATAATCTTCTTCATCATCTGGAAGAGAATCTGTATCCACAACATTCAAACAAGTTACGTTAGAAAAATTGAATAAGTCATACCTGTCAGATGTGTCGATCAATGTGGCCACATCTTCTGCAACACGAAAAGTCTGGTCATTCTGTTCGCAAATTATTGCAAGCATCAATGACTGGTTCTGACTTTCTTCAAAGTTGTCCTCATCTTCATCATCACTCATGGAAACCCAATGGTTCTTTATCCCATACTTCCGAAGAGTATTAGCACATTCATTTGCATAATGTCCCCATCCCGAGCAAGCATAACATTGAATAGTTTCAAGATGCTTAGGGTCAAATCTGCCATGTTCAGAACTTGCTCTTCTGGGATTAGATTGGAGTTGGGCAGGTGTACCTGGTTTCTAAGATGGTTGAGCGACATTCTTGTTCTGAAAATTCTTTCCTCTTGGATGAAACTTTTTCTTGTTAAACTTCCTCACCATTGAATTGAATTTCTTGGTCAGCATTGCTACATTTTGTCCTTCAGGAACTTCCTCCAATAGCTCATCATTTTCATCATCGCTTGCTTCATCAGTCTGAGCTTGTAAAGCAATGTTCTTACCCTTTTGAACACCTTCTTGATTCTTTAAATTCAGCTCATAGGTCTGTAAAATACTCTGGAAAGTATCAAAATCTAGCTTTGCAAGATCGTGAGCTTCTTCAATAGCCGACACCTTTATGTTATACCTTGGTATTAAGGTCCGAATGGCCTTAGACACCAAGTGTTTGTGCTTTATTGCATCTCCAAGGACAATAAACTGATTAGCAATATCACGGAGCCTTTCAAAATAAGAATTGATATTCTCATTTTCCTCCATTCTCATCAACTCAAATTGAGACATCAAATTTCGAAGTCTTGCTTCTCTTACGGTGGTATTACCTTCATACTGCCTTTGAAGGATATCCCATGCCTCCTTTGCAGATGTGCAATTCTGAACAAGCTTGAATACTCTTAGATCGACCGAGCCAAAGATGACATCGATTGCTTTAGCGTTGTAATTTGAATTTGCGATTTCAGTCGCCATCCACTCACTTTTTGATTTGAGTATAATATCACTATCTCGTTCACAGGTCTTCGTTGGGTGTTCAAAACCTTCTAACACGATGTCCCAAGCACGACTTTCTATGGACTTAATGTGGGAGCGGGTCTGAATCTTCCAATAGGCGTAGTTCGATCCATCTAGCACTAACAACTTTCCGTGAGGATTACACCAATCAATGTCCTGCATAAGTATGTCAGGGTCAGGATCTATCACTTACGTAGTCGAAATGATCAGGCTCTTGATGCCAATTGAAAGGTCTTATGAAAAAGAAAACACAATCACAAAGAGATCTTATGAAAGAATCTCTTTGAAAAAGAAAACAAACACTCAAAGATTATCTCCCGACTCTCTAAGAATGTTAAAACTCTCTATAGAGTTTACAAGACAACTCAACTAGAATCTAATGAAGAAAAGACTCTATCAAACAGAATGTTGTCACTGATGTTCCAACATTCAATTGCCTTGAAAATAGTCCTTGTATCTCACTCAATATGCTCTATGCTATGCTCTTGGATCTCTCTCGATGCATGCCGATCTGCAGCCTGGATTGTGCTATTTATAGACTCCAGCAAATCGTGCTTCTCGGTCCATGATCTATCCATGATCTTCATCCATCTTCCATAACTCCATCTTCTCCATGATGTTCCACTTCTCTTCTTTCTCCTTCTTTATGGAATTGATCCACTTTCTCCACTTTTTTGTTCTGCACGTCTTGATCTGTGTTTCTCGTTCCTTTCCATATTGTTTTCCACTTGTTTTAATTCCTGCAAAAGAATAATAAACAAAGCAAGAAACAAACTCCTAGATTGTAGGAAAGACTTAATCAAAAAGACTTCTTCAAGTCTTTAAACTCTTGGATAACAAACCCTACAAAATCTCAACAACCAAATCAAGTAAATATATCAATATATTAAATATGATAATAAAATACCAAAGAAAAGGCAAAATTAATTAGTGTTAAAATATAACACTAACATAGAGTATCTATTTACTTGACTCCAAATCTTGTACACATAACACTACTTATGTCCGTCTCAAATTCAATTGATATATCCAAATTTTATACCCAATATTGGGCCGTAGCCCTAAAAGCTCATTCATCTTAAAAAAGTTGGATCGCAATGTTCGTCAACATGAAACAGACGATTAGGCTCCATAACCCAACAATATATTATAACCATATAAGGAAAATTTTACCAAATAATTTTTTTTATTAAAGTATATGGTATTATATTAAATTGTATTCTAATGTCTTTTTTTTCTTTTCAAAATCTTATCTATAGTTGTGTTTTAAACTAGCAGAATACACGTGTGTTGCACATGAGATATTAAAGATACATAAATTTATTTATTATGATAATTTAGTAGTTATTAATTGAAGCACTATATTTCAAGGTATAAGTTTCAAATACTTACAATAATTTTATTTAAAATCAATCAATAATTAGTTGAAATTATAGATATATATATATATAGGGTTTATTGCAAATAAGTTGAACTATCTTGCGCTTTGAACTGTGTCTTTTTTTTTTTTTTTTTTTTGGTTATCAATTTCCAAAAAAGTAACTATATTTGCAATTATTGTATATAATTTGTTTCGGTAAGTTTTTATACAGTTTAAATGTTTATATGTAATATGTATGATTATTTGGAGTAAAATATGAGCTTTACATTATTTTATGCATATATAAATATTATCATAATTAAAATTAAGAAATTTTATTTTGATTGTTAAGTTATATATAGATTCTATTTACGGTTTCAATCCTCTCCAAGTCCATGTATTGATTTTAGTCATATAACTACTTATGACATTCTTATTTTACTTCTTGCTACTACCTACTTATTCGAACATACCTTATGGATGATCTGTGAATGCTCATTTTAGTTGGAAAGTCATCATTCACCAATTTGCAAATATCCACCTCATAATTTTTATAATATGTAAGTTTCAAATTCATTACACATTTATTTGGTCATTCTATATTTACTTGAGTAATTTTTGGAATTTAATTTGTTATTTTATGTTATTTAAATGAATTTCATATTTTAATTATAATTTTCAAACTTATTAAAATTAGATTTTGATTTTTTGCTTCAAATCAACTATCATATTTTTTACAAGAAATATTGAAAATAATTAATTAATTTTAAGTAAAGAAAATAAATAATAACTAAAATATATACTCACTGTTTCAAAACAAGAGTCATATTTATCTAATTGACAATTTTTTTTGTTTTTGAGAACTTATTGCCATAAAGCTTTTACTGTTGCTATTTCTCAAATACAAGAACCTAACACCTATAAGCAGGCTTGTAAAGATATTAACTGGCAGCACACCATGGTAAAACACACACTTGGACTCTTGTTGATTTACGTAAAATAAACACTGCATAGGTTGTAAATGAGTATAGAGAGTAAATACAAAGCTGATGATACTATAAAAAGATATAAAACAAGACTTGTTGCAAAAGGCTACAAGAAGCTGGAATAGATTACTTTTTGACACCTTTTCACTTGTAGTTATAATCACAACTGTGAAAGTTCTTCTTGCTATAGCAGTGGCCAGGGATTGGTGTATTCAACAATGCTTTTTTGCATAATGATTTAAATGAAGAAGTGTATATGCTACCACCACTAGCATATTGTTCTTTAGGAGAAACAAGAGTTTGTAAACTAAATAAAAGCTTCAGGGCTGGTCCTAGGGGGTGTGACAAGTGCCGTCGCACAGGGCTCCTGTCGGCGAGGACCCACATTCTATATATATATATATATACACACATATATATACAGTTTTGTATATATTTATCATAATGTGCTAATTGAACAAAGTTATCAAGTGCTCAATTGGTTATTAGGCGCTGAATAAGGCTCCTCCTAACAATGGGTATTATGTTCGAATACTTGTTGCCTTTAAATTTTTCCCTTTTTTTTTTTGTTTTTATTAAAATCACTAAATTGCTCCTACTCAAAATAATAAACTTTTCGCAAAGAACGAATTGTTTTCCTAATTCATTCATTGCATACAAAATATACTTAAAATAATAATTTTTTTGCAAAGAATGAATTGTTTTCCTAATTCATCCATTGCATACAAAATATTGTTAACTATTCTAGTGACGATTGCATATGTGGAGATAAGTTTTTCTAAATTGAAGCTGTTGAAATCTTGTTTGAGATCGACCATGACCCAAACAAGACTGAATGCATTGTCTTTGATTTCAATAGAGAGTGAATTTTAGAACAATCGATTATGAAAAATTGATTGACGACTTTGCTAATAAAAATTCAAGGAGGTCAATTTTTCATAGTTGATTTCGTTAGGAATTTTTTTCGATATTAATGAAGTTGAACTAGTTTTTTGGAAGTCTTATTTGTTCATTTGACGTAATTTGAAACATTAATACCAAAACATAATGTTTTTTTTTTATTATTTTGTTTCTATATAAAGTGTACCGTCAATATAATATGGTTCACATAATTAATTTGGAGAAAAAGCCCAATTTTATCTTCGCACATAACCTCCCAAAATGCTAGACCGGCCCATAAAGCTTATATGGATTAAAACAAGCATGGTTTAACAAGCTTGCTGAATCTCTCATTTCTTTTGGTTATTCTCGGTCTTTATCTGACTTCCCTTTTCACTAAAGAGTGTTTTACCTCATTTACCGTTCTATTAGTGTATGTAGATGATATATTACTAACATGACAAGTACTCAGGAGATTAACAAGGTAAAAGCATATCTTGACAAACAATTCACCATAGAAGATCTTGGAACTTTAAAGTATGAGTTAGTCTCCTGTGCTCCAGTTGCATGGATTTAGATACATGCAACTGGATCAACCCGACTTGCGCATTTTTGGGATTTTTTTATTCATGTGCTACATTTATGTTATATTAGTATGACTTTTATGTACAAATATTTTTACCTTTTTGTATTTTAACTTTATAAAAAAAATAAAAAATTTCTACACAATTTGTACATATATATCTTCATGTGATATTACTTATACATTTATATTAACATAGTCATACTTTTATGTAATATAATGATGCAACTAACATAACTAAAGATATAACTAGCATAACTAAATAGTATAAAAAGGAATTACATAAATATATGATTATATTGATATAAAGGTATGAGTAATGTCACATAAATGTTGATCCAAAAATGAGCTGAAAATGAATTTTGGAATACAGAATAACATAAAGTTTATGATATTTATACATAACGGTCATACTAATAAAGGTAACACATGAATAAAATAAAACAAAAAACCAAAAGTACATGGATCTGGGTTGGGTTAGTTGTATGGACAACTGGTGCACGGGAGAATTTGTGTTAAATTATATACCGGATATTGAAGTGACTATAAATGATAAAGGTATTCAACTCTGTTAAAAAAAAAAAAAAAAAAAAAAGTTTCCTTTGGATCTATTAAATGATTTTGGATATCTTGGTAATAGGCCATGTTCCACTCCTATGATTCTAAATAGATATTCATTTCTGAAGATTCAAAGTTGCTAAGAAATCTAATATCTTATTGAAAGGTAGTAGGAAGCTTTTATATCTCATTATTACAAGGCCTGATGTATCTTATGTTGTTCACTAATACAATTCATGAGCAAAGACATCTGAGGTTCATTTATCAGTTGTACATAGGCTTCTCAGATACTTAAAAGCTAATCCATGACAAGACATTTTCTACTCAGCTAAATGCAACTTCAAGCTACAAGGATTCATAGATTGTGATTGGGCTACACGTGAGATTACAAGAAGTGGTTATGCAATCTGCCTGGAGAATCTCTGGTCTCTTGGAAGTCTAAAAAAACAAACATTACAAAAAACATGCGATATACCGACGGAAATCACCGACGGAATACTAAAGGAAAAACGTTGCTAGAAGCAAGAAAAAAATATAAGATTTGCCGACGGAACTCCGATGGAAATTACATCTCCTGATGCATTTGCCAACGGATTACCGACGGAATATTTCGTCGCAAATAGATGTAAAAACCATGTTGTTTTTGTTGCCATCAAATTCCAAGAATGAACGACATCGTTTTGTCTTAAAAGGACGACGGTACAGTCCGTCGATGAAGTAAACGACATCGTTTTATTTTTTTTTTACCGATGGAATTCCATTGGTAACTTGAAAATGAAATATTCGTCGGTATTCTGTCGGAAAAACCTAAATTTAGGGTATTTTAATACTTTTTTTGATAATTTATGGCGTCTTTTGATATATATAGCTTATCTTAATGTATATAATTATTTATCTTGTAATTATCACAATTATATAATTTTATTATTTATGTTCGAACGATTTATTTTACATATGTCAGTTTATTTTTCGAACATGTATATATATCATGAACCGATTTAATTAACGAGGTAGTTGTGTTCGATTAATTGAATTCATCTCATTTATAAAATTGAATTGTTTATATAATATAGCTAGCTAGGAATCAAAATATGTTTCTGCACAAATATTTGGGAAAAAAATCGCTAAAAAGTTGGAAAAATGGATCGAAAATATTAGCGACGGAATTCTGTTGCTAAATCCGTCGGAAATAAGTGTAAAACGATGTCGTTTCCAGACTAAAATGACGATGTTTTGAATAATTTGAATTTGCTGATGGAAATTCCGTCGTTAATTTTGTATTATTTTAAAAATTATTTATTAATACCGACAGAAATTATGTCCGTCACTAAAATTCAAAATGAACGACGTCATTTTTGTTTCCCCTCAAAATTTTTGGAAATAAAAAACGATGTTGTTTTGCTCGAAAATGGCACGAAACGACGTCGGTTAGACACCTTTTACCGATGAAAATTACCAACTGAAATTCCATCGGTAATAACAGATTAAATTAGGTCACCTCCCTTTACCGTCGCGCGCCTCTCTCTTTCTTTCTTCCCCATCGCCGCCTGTGTCCCCCACCGGCCGGCCCCCTCCACCACCGCCACTTCCCCTCCCTATCTCTCCCTCTCTCGACCCACTACCACCGCCGACCACCTCCCCACCACCTCCCCACCACCTCCCCCACCCCCTCCTCCACCCCCAACAACCCCCCACCCCCACCCCCCTCCACCCACCTCTTTTTTTTTATAAAAACAAATTAGGAATTGGTCAAATTGTCATTCCATATATGTCCAACGTCCTTTGTGCAGGTCATTTCGTCGATGTAAGGTACAAATACATCACATCTATCTTTTTATAATTAAATAAATTATTGTTTTTTACTTGTAAGTGATGTTTTAAATAAAATGATAATCCAATGTTGGAGATTTTTAGTTATCATGAATTGAATTGGAGATTGTGCAATGTTGAATTTGATATTGAATTGGACATTGTGGAATGTTTAAGTTTGTATGAAATTCGAGCATCGTAGAATATTGTGGAGAATTCAAGGATCATTGAATGTTGATAAATTGTTGTGGAGAATATTGACTGTTGAGAATTGCATGCTGATCTTGTATAGAGACGGAGAGAATGAAAACTTAGGATTTTAATTAATGCATGTCGAATTGCTGCTGTAATTACTTTAAAATTTCCTGTATTTACTATTGTATTGTTTATTGTTATTTTTTTTATGTTTGTATATATTCTCGTATTTTTAAAATATATAACTAGTCGAATTTCTCTTTAATTCATCACATGTATACATAATGAATATATACTAAAAGACGTATCCTGATCTTTAACTATAATTTAATCTCAATAGCTAATAGGCATTCAGAAATAACACAATGTCCTCAAATCGTGAGTGGATGTACAATAGAGTAACCAACAAATATGTCAATGCTGAATTTAGATGTGATGCATATTGAGAAAAATGTGTTCGATAATGTCTTCAATACTGTGTTGAATATTAAGGGGAAAACGAAAGACGCTTCAAAAAGTAGGGATGGATGAATTGAATGACATATGTCGCACACTCGAGTTGAATAAAAATACTCTTACCAACAACTTTCCCAAAGCATGCTACACTCTTGATAATGAATAAAGGAAAACATTGTTCGAATGGATCAAAGAGCTAAAGTTCCTAGATGGTTATATGTCTAATATGGGAAGATGTGTGGACATGCGAAAACTGAAAATATTTGGAATGGAGTCTCATGATTGTCATGTATTTATGCAGAGATTACTCCCAATTGCATTTAAGAATATGCTCTCAGATCATGTATTGAAGCCCATTATTGAACTTAGTTTGTTCTTCAAAGATTTGACTTCTACGTCCATTCGAACTGAAGACATGACCCGTCTTGATAGAGAAATTCCAGTGATATTGTGCAAACTTGAGCACGTGTTTCCACCGAGCTTCTTTAACTCTATGGAACATTTACCGATCCACTTAACATATGAAATAAAGATTGCTAGATCGGTCCAGTATATGTGGATGTATCTGTTTGAACGATATCTTCGCAAGTTGAAAAACAATGTGAGAAATAAAGCAAGAGTGGAATGATCAATATGTAATGCATATTTGGTACAAGAAGCCACCACCTTCTGTTCTTTCTATTTTCTAGATCATGTTCTAACCAGAAAAATCAATGTGCCTCGAAATGATGATGCTTGAATCAAGTATCCATGTCGAGCATTTGGAAGAGAAGAAAGAAGATTTCTAACCGAACAAGAGCAGTTAGCGGCACATTCATGTGTTGTTCAATTATGATGAAGTACAACCTTACATTGTGTGAGTGATCATATTAATTATAATTATTATCGTTTCATTTTTTTGCAAAAATTCTATACATAATTTTTTTCTAACTAATTTGTTTCTTCATGTAAAGTATATTCTTAGATTAGATTGCTCAAACTCAACCATATTTCTCATCGGCCAACACCAATGACATATTGGAAAAAAGATTTTCCTAATTGGTTCAATATGTAAGTTGTATTATATTTGAGGTCTTTCATTTTACTTTGAAATAGTAACAGTCTAGCTAATTACACGTCTAACCATCTCCATATAAATTTATTTCTATATACACGTCTAATACATATATGTATGCAATTCATCAAACAATATTCAAAACAAAATTCTTCAGAGATCTTGTTCTTGGTCCACTTTGTCGTGTGACAACGTATTATGGCTCTTATGTGAATGGATACAAATTTCACACAATAGCATATGGTTCATCAAAATCTACCACAAAGAGTGGGTTGTACATAAAAGGGACTAATTATTGCACAGATGAGTCCGATTACCATGGTATATTACAAGAGGTGGTTCAATTAGATTATCCAGGTCTTCCAAAAAAAGAGAGTGGTATTGTTCATATGAGTGGTTTGATCCTTCTAACTTGGGCACTAGAATTCATCAAGACTACAAGCTCGTTGAAGTTAACCACAAATGCAGATTCAATAAATATGAACCATTTGTGCTGACAATTCAAGCTAGTCAAGTCTACTACTGCACATACCTTACAGAGAAATAACGAAAAAGATGAACTTCAGACCCACTCATTCATTTAGATCGATAACGATCCACATAAATTTGGCTGATACAAATGCGGGATTCGGAAAAATAATTAATGATAACGAAGATGACGATGACGTCGAAAATGATGATGAAGATTTCTCGAAAGATAACCTACCATCTGAAGAAGACAATGATTCAGAAAAAATTGAAAATGTATCTCATGATAGTAGTGATGATTGAAATAATGTACTGCTATTCTTATTATGATTAATTTGTTGTATTAAATAAATAGTACTTCGTTTGAACATTTTTATTACTTCAATAATTTTTATTTAATCATATATATATATTAATTATTATAATATTCAAAATAATATATAATATTAATATAATATTTTCATAAAATTATCAATAACTAAATCATAAAACATAATTTGAATGCATTTTAGGAAAAACAAAACAATTTTTAAAAAAATTAAAAAAAAAATATCGATGGAAATAATCCGTTGGTGAAAAGCAGGCTTTTTATTTTTTTTAATTATTTTAATCATTCCGTCATTATACTAAATCCAATTTTTCTTTCTTTAAAAAAAAAAATTACTGACGAAAATATACCGACAGACCTAAAAAATATGTTATCGTTAATATTCGAGGAATTTCCACATTTTTTCCGCAAAATTTCCACATTCTTTTTTTAATTCCGTTGGAAATGTCGGTAACTTACCGACATACATGATTTTCCATCGACAATATGTTACCGACAAGTGATATTGCGATGGAATTTACAAACAGAATTTCCGTCGGTAAATGATTTACCGATGACATATAAATCGCTTGATTTTTGTAGTGAAACCCAGTTAATTAGTAGATCATAAGCAGAAGCAGAATACTAAGCTATAACTTACTCCACATGTGATGTAACGACTTTTATACAGGATCTTAAAGTCATACATACTCAACCAACCACTCATTACACTATCAGATCAGCATACTACATAAGCTCACAACCCTATACTTAATGAGAAGACCAAACACATCCAAACTGATTACCACTTCACAAGAGAAAAGATCAAGCAAAAGGTGATTCAACTTATTCAAATTCCTGGAGATCAGAACAGTACAGACCTTCTAATCAAATCCCTTGTACCTGCTATCTCCAATCAATTTAAGATCAAAATGGGACTTCCAACATCCATCCCCATTTTGAGTGGGGTCACAACAAGAAGAAAAGTCAACACACATCAAGAAATCAAGAAGTAGTTATATTCGTTATTTCAGTTAGTTTGTTGACTAGCCTAGCATTCCATCTCAATCTTTAAGCTTACTAGAATAGTATATATAGTCTCTAGTGTAGTGTTGGATTGATCAATCAGAGGATATAATTTATTGATTTTATGCTTCAATAAATCCAATTTAATTAAGAGTGCAATCTCGTACTTACAGTGGAGTTGAACGAGATTAATAAGTTATTTTGATTAATCAAGAGTTGATTAAGTCAGAATTAATTTATTGGAGCTTAATTTAATTGGGTCCGATTAGGTCCCTTCGATGGCTCTAAATTGAACTTAATATATTATAAAGAATATAATATATACTGCGGTATAATTAAGTTTGTTGGACTATCCAGATAAATATATCAATTGAGAGATATTTATAAGATAAATATATTTGATATGGTTTTATCTAGATTTTTTCATATATGGAATATGAGACTTAGAGAGCAAGAAAATGAGTTCTAAAACTCCTAGGTTTCTATCTATTAAAGAAATACCGTAGAATAGTTCTGGAGAGAACACCGGAGAAGGTTTGACGGAATTTACGTAGAATTTAGGTTTGACGGAATTTACGTAGAATTCTTAAGTACGCTCCGAAAGGTATTTCGTTAACCTTCTTATACAACATTAATTGTCATATAGAATATACATTATAATTGATCCTATGACGAGATTTCTGATTAAATCGTTAACCTTCTTATACAACATTAATTGTCATATAGAATATACATTATAATTGATCCTATGACGAGATTTCTGATTTAATCAGATGTAATTTTCGAGGGTTTTTCTAACAAGTGGTATCAGAGCCATAGGTTTTGATATTATTTTGTATATTATTTGATCAATTAATTTTGTTGATGCATGTTTTTGTTTGAGCGGTGTTAGTGTATGTGATATGATTGTTATGAGATGAATGTTTTATTTAATGAACAATTTATGGCTTAGTTTTGATACAAATTGTATTTCGTTTTTTCGAGTCTGTAAACAAGGGAGTGAATTACGTCTCCATAGTTTCTCCTTATTAGATACGAAATATGATACAAGATAGATTTATTTATATTTTTTTTATCTAGGCGAATTGACGATCACCACTATCCATGGAGAAAGCAGAATCATGGAGAAAAAGCCCTGCTGCATAATAAAAAAATCTGCAGTAACGACGCCTTTCTGCTGGTGGGTTCTGTAGCTCATTTGGATCAAGGTATAATGGGCCATATTTCTTTTAGTCAGGCCCATTTGTGGTTTTGAAGCCAAGTATGAGTTGGGCCAATTGGGGCCATTTCCATTTATGATTGGGCTTCAAGAATTGAGTTGTTGCTGGACCAGAAGAATTTCAATGGGCTTTGAAGAATTGGACTGGATTGTGGCTCAATTGGATTTCAATTATTTGTAATTTTGTGTCTAGGATGGGCCATAAAATTTGTTCTCGTTTTAATTTCTTTTGCATGAGATGCTTTAATTGAATTAAATGTCATTCATATAACATGTCATGTAGAAATCGCATGAACACCGCTCTAGGATTCTAAATTGTCATGCATTTTATGATTGATATTTGAACTATTTTAAGTTAAAATAGTTGGACTTATATTAATCTATTAAAACCCAATTTTATCAAAATATTAAGTGTGTCAGGGCTTATTTTATAAGTCCAAGGCCTCCCTTATTAGCCCATAAGTAAGAATATATGTATACCTTGTGTCAATTTATTTGGTCTCCCTAAAGGAGGGTTGCATTGTTTCGGTTACTTGATTGGGCCCGATAAATGGTAAATAAATTTTAATTTGATAAAGTGTGTTTATCCCATAGATTTCACACTTGATTAAAAGATTTAAAAATTCATTAAAATGAGGGTTATACACTTAAATCGAAACATTGAGAGGACTTCTTATAGAATATCCAATCAATGTAGTAGATGGCCAAAATTATGTGATTCTAAGTCAATATAGCATGAGATGCGAGATGTTTGATTTAGTGGGAGAGTCCCAGCCTAGCCATAAATCAACATTTACCTCTCCTATAGCGTGGTATGTCATGATTTTGGGGTTTTAGGTGGTCCATCACATAAAGTAGTTTTTGGGTCTACTTGTTTTTTCTTTACTCACATCTGTATCATGCATGCTCATCAATTTCATTTATTTATATTTCAGAAAATGTCTGCAAATGCCTTGTCATCGATTTTGAATAAGAATCAATTAGTAGGAGAAAATTACATAGATTGGAAACGTCTTTTGATTGTTCTCACAGCAGAGAGGCTCAAATTTGTGCTAGATGAACCCTGCCCTGATATTCCCACTGATGAGTCCACTGATGCGCAAAAGCAGGCTTATGATAAATGGATTCATGTTGATGATATGGCTCGTTGCTATATTTTGGGTTCAATCTCAAATGTATTCCAAATTTGATACCTGAATATTCGGTTTGATAACCTGCTACTAATTCTTCTTCTGCTTCTGGTAAATCGAAAGGTAATCTCTCACACTCGACTAGAGAAGAAATTAGAAAAACGATAAACCCTATAGGTTGACGCCATAAATTCTGTAACAAAAACATCAGTTTATGATGACATCCACTGAAATCATGGAAAACCTTCAAGAAATGTTTGCGCATCAAAGACGTCAAGCATGTCAGGCTGCCATTAGGAATATTATGAACCTGCGTATGAAACCCGGGACGCCTGTGAGAGACCATATGCTTACGCTGATTGGTCAATTCAACGAGGCTGAGGTTTTAGGGCTGAGATCAGTGCAAAGATTCAAGTTGACATGGCTTTAGAGACTTTCCCTGAGATGTTCTCACAGTTCAAAGTCAGCTATAACATGAATAAGCTTAACATGTCCTTGACCGAATTGATGAAAGAGCTCCAAAACGCTGAGAGTGTTTTTAAAGTCCAAAATGGTGATGCTTACATTGTTTCTTCTATTAGACTATCCTTATCCAAACTGGAAGATAAGGATGGTAAAAGAAAGAAGTCCAACAAGAAGGGTCCATAACAACAAGCAAAGAAAGCTAAGACTCAAGAGAAATCTGAAGGGAAACCAAAAGGGAAAAAGGTCATTGGAAGTGAAATTGCCCGATTTTTCTAGCTAAGAAATAAGGAAAGGGTGAGTTATCTTTTATTGAGTCATGTTTAGTGGTTGACTCTACAGATACTTAGATAGTAGATTCTGGAGCCACTAACCATGTTTGTAATACTTTGCAGAGGTTCCAAGTAACCAAGAAGCTTAATGAAGGGGATCATAGCTTAAGGGTTGGCACAAGAGCTGTGGTGTCTGCGAAAGCTATTGGAAATGTTTATCTTTATTTTTCAAATAACAAATATTTGATTTTAAGTAATTATTTTTATGTCCCAGACATTACTAGAAATTTAATTTCTGTTGCTTTGTTATTCAAACAAGGATATCATGTTCATTTTTCTTCTATGGCAGTTGATATTTCTTTTAATAAAGTTATAGTGTGTAAGGGACCTTGTATATCTTAAAATCAACCGACAACTTCTTATACCACACCACAAAACGCATAAAGTTATCTCTAACTATTGAAACTTACTTATGGCACCTAACACTTGGTCATATTAACCTTAATAGGATTCAAAGGCTAGTGAATGATGGTCCTTTGATTGATTTAAAGGTAGAACCTTTGCCTATATGTGAATCCTGTTTGGAGGGTAAAATGACTAAGAGGTCTTTTAAGTCTAAAGGACTAAGAGCCAAAGAAGTTTTAGAATTAGTATACTCTGATGTATGTGGTCCATTTAAAGTCCAAGCTAGAGGTGGATATGAGTATTTCATCACGTTCACTGATGACTACTCAAGATACGGTTATGTTTACCTAATGACCTGCAAGTCTGAGGCACTTGAAAAATTCAAGGAATCCAGATTGGAAGTAGAAAAATAATTAAGTAAGAACATAAAAATACTTCGATCTGATTGAGGTGGAGAATATCTATCTAGTGACTTTAGAGCATGCTTGACAGAGAATAAGATTTTATCTCAGTTGAGTACACCAAGTACTCCACAGCAAAATGGTGTCTTAGAAAGGAGAAATAGGACCTTGTTAGACATGGTCAGATCTGTGCTGAGCTTTTATACTCTTAGTGCTTCTTTTTGGGGATATGCACTACAAACTGCTATGTATGTTCTGAATATGGTTCCGTCTAAGTCTGTACCTAAAACACCCCTTAAATTATGGAATGGACGTAAACCAAATCTAAGACATATTCGTGTATGGGGATGTCCTGCATATGTGCTTAAAGGTAAGACGGATAAGATAGAATCAAGGTTAGAATTATGCATGTTTGTAGGATATCCTAAAGGGACAAAAGGTTACTACTTCTACAGTCATCAAGACAAGAAGGTATTTGTAAGTACAAATGCGACCTTCTTAGAGGACAAGTACGTAGAAGAGAATGAATCCAAGAATAAGGTTCTTTTAGAAAAGGTGGGGGGATAATATTCCTGGTTTATCTAATCCAGAGATCCGCATTGAACCTATTCATCCTGAGTTCATAAATCTACCACCATCAACTGTTGGATCCAGTGGGAGACATATTGAAGTTCCACTTATTATGTCAACTGGTTCTCCAATTAATAAGGTAATAGAAGAACATGATCCTATTGTTCATTCACCCCCAGGTGTAGATATGGATGTGCAAGGACATGGAGAACAATAACAACCTCCAGTCATCTAGGAACCTATAGCGACTAGATGAAGTAAGAGGGTCATTAAACGACCTTGTAGATTATTGCTTTATAGAGAGTCTTTTGAGACTGTCTCTGCTGAGCAAGAGGAAGATCCCACTTCGTTTAGAGAGACTATAGAAGATGTAGACGTTGATCATTGGATGAGTGCCATGGACTTAGAAATGAACTCCATGTACACTGACTCTGTCTGGGATCTTGTAGATAAGCCTGAAGGGATAAAACCCATTGGGTGCAAATGGATCTACAAGAGTAAGAGAGAAATAGATGGAAAGGTAGAGACCTTTAAAGCTAGATTGGTTGCCAAGGGTTATACCCAAAGGGAAAAGATCGGTTACGAAGAAACCTTCTCATCGGTAGCGATGCTGAAGTCTATTCGAATTCTCTTATCCATAACAGCTCATTTCAATTATGAGGTGTGGTAAATGGATGTCAAAACAGTTTTCCTCAATGGAAATCTTGACGAGAGCATTTATATGATGCAACCAGATGGTTTTATCCAAAATGGTCAAGTGCATAAAGTATGCAAACTGAAAGGTCCATTTATAGACCTAAGCAGGCGTCTAGGACCTGGAATATTAGATTTGATCAAACAATTAAATCTTGTGGTTTTGATCAGAATCTTGAAGAGCCATGTCCATAAAAAGATAGAGGAAAAGAATGTGATTTTTCTCGTGTTGTATGTGGATGACATCCTACTGATTAGAAATGATGTAGGAATGTTAACATCAACAAAACATTGGTTGGCACAACAGTTTGATATGAAGGACTTGGGAGAAGTAAACTATGTTTTAGGAATCCAAATCTTACGAGATAGGAAAATTAAGATGATTGTTTTATCCCAAGCTTTATACATCGACAAAATACTGGTGAGGTTTGCCATGCAGAATTCCAAGAAAGGTTTGACACCTTTTAGATATGGAATCCACTTGTCACGGGAGCAATCTCCAAAAACTCCTAATGAAGTGAAATACATGAAATAGGTTCCTTATGCTTCTGCTGTAGGAAGTCTCATGTATGCAATGGTATGTACCAGACCAGATATTTGTTATGTTGTTGGGATAGTCAGTAGATATCAGTCGAATCTAGGGCCTGAACACTGGATTGTTGTCAAACATATTCTCAAGTATCTTCGTAAAACAAGAGATTATAGTTGGCTTATTCAGCATCAGATTTAGTGCCAGTGGGATATACTGATTCTGATTTTCAAGCTGATAGAGATTCTTGAAAATCTACATCAGGATCTCTATTCACTTTTGGTGGAGGAGCAGTTGTTTAGAGAAGTGTAAAACAATCGTATATTGCTGATTCCACAATGAGGGCTGAATATGTTGCTGCTTGTGAAGCAGCCAAAGAGGCATTATGGCTAAGGAAATTTTTGCTAAGCCTAGAGGTGGTTTCTTCTGCGTCACATTCCATTACATTGTTTTGTGACAATAATGGAGCAGTGGCAAATGCAAAAGAGCCAAGAAACCATAAGCGTGGAAAATACATTGAACGGAAATATCACCTTGTAAGGGATATAGTTCAACAAGGAGAGGTATCAGTGTGCAAGATTGCATTTGCAGATAATCTTGCTGACCCCTTTATAAAGAGTTTATCCAGTGGTGTTTTTTAGGATCATATTAGGAACATGGGTATACTAGACATGTCCTATTTATCCTAGGGCGAGTGGGAGAGAATGTATTAGTATTTATGCTCATGTGCCCTTTAGTAACCTTTTATTTTTTCAGACATATTTGAATTTATATAAATTGTCCTTTTGAATGTTTGTTTGAGCTTTGCATGTGTCCATGGATTGTAGATATATTTTAAATCGAGTGTTTAAGTTGCTAAGCACAGAAAGATTCGATTTATTATTCGATCCATAAAATTCTTGTCCGTGATCAGTAAATAAATTGGACAATTTATTTTGATAAGATCATCTTAATTTCATTGAAGTTTATCTTTAACTTGGTAATGGAGTTGAGGATACACATATGGTGGATTGAACGGGATCATATGAAATTAAATTATGATTTGACCATATAATTTAAAATCATTCGTTGACGTATATATTACCTTAATCTTGAGCAAGTAGTGTAACTTTGTTACTAACTCGAAGTTCTTTGAGATGCCAAAGGGTGAGATCATTTTTGTTGATCAATATCTCGGTGTCTTGGGAATTAGAGTGAAATAATGGAGAATATATATTTGCAATATTAGACACCTTCACCTCTCTAATAGGCATGATCATGATCTCATGGGTTTTTCTATTGACAGTAAAACTGAGCTCAGTATTCAACTTTGTTGAATCAAATTGTGTGATATCACACGGAGACTGTTAAATAGAAGTTGAGGTTTGAAATTGATGAATATTGGAAATAAGGCATATTGGTCATGGTAGCTTATTCCAATTTTTTAATTGATCGAAGGTGGTAATATTGTTAGGAAAACCCTCGAGAATTACATCTGATTAAATCAGAAATCTCGTTATAGGATCGATTATAACGTATATTCTATATGACAATTAATCTTGTATAAGAAGGTTAACGAAATACCTTTCGGAGCGTGCTTTAACCTCTTCGTAGTTTTTCGTAGTTTCAAGAATTCTTCGTAGTTTCAAGAATTCTACGTAAATTCTGTTAAGCCTTCTCCGGTGTTCTCTCCAAAACTATTCTACGGTATTTCTTGTGTGTGGGTACCGTATAATATTGTGGACTATTTAATAGCATAGAAACCTAGGAGTTTTAGAACTCATTTTCTTGCTCTCTAAGTCTCATATTCCATATATGAAAAGATCTAGATAAAATCATATAAAATATATTTATCTCATAAATATCTCTTAATTGATATATTTATCTGGATAGTCCAACAAACTTAATTATACCGTAGTATATATTATATTCTTTATAATATATTAAGTTCAATTTAGAGCCATCGAAGGGACCTAATCGGACTCAATTAAATTAAGCTCCAATAAATTAATTCTGACTTAATCAACTCTTGATTAATTAAAATAACTTTTTAATCTTGTTCAACTCCATTATAAGTACGAGATTGCACTCTTAATTAAATTGGATTTATTGAAGCATAAAATCAATAAATTATATCCTCTGATTGATCGATCCAGCATCTAGATAGTTTCAAACTCTCATTAGATTCATTTGTAAAGTTCACTATACTCTCTCCAATCTTTCATCTTCTTCAAGGTAGAAAGCTTGTTTATGAAATCTTTCAACATTAAGTTTCAGTTTGTTAACAAATAATTTTTGATCAATACCATTATATCATCTCAATCTTGTCTTCTTCTCTTATTTTATTCATTTTCTACTGTTAATTGTATTGTTTTATAGAAATATGTGCGTTTGAGATTACATATTACACAACAATTTAAACACTGCTTGAGAAATCAAATGTTGTTCCCAACATAAGATTGCAATCATCTGCTGAAACTGCTTTCAAAGAGTATACATTCTTCTATAAAACTTCTTTTTGGGTGCGTTTTTACTGCTATTGTTTGAATCATTCTTCCTCGTTCTTGATGTCAGTCATATACGCAAACTTTTTTCTGGCGAGATTGTGAATAACAATTATTCATGTACACAATTTTTCGACGTGCTGAGAACTTCTGTTTCTCTTCTTCTTCCTTATAAGAAGTGTGAGATTATGATATTATTATTAATTTTTTTTTTTTTTAAATTTCAAAGGAATATTTATTTTTGCTTCAAAAGTAAGGATTTAGAAGAGGATGTTAAGGTTGTGATTTGCTGGGTTAGCCCGTTTAAATAAAAAGAGGATAATAGCTAAACTTTTTTAGCCTGTTTAAATTGGTTTGTGAAATTCAAATCCCGTTAAACTTGAAATCTGATAGGACCAGTCTAATGATTAATCAGTTGGCCATCTAACTTACAATTTTTTATTTTTAAAATATATAATTTATTAATACGAGTCATTTGATATTATGGTTAATTTCATTTACTATCTAAGTTATTGCATTTTTTTTCCCAGCAGATGTCTAAACTCAAAAGGTTTTTTGATCACTAGTCATTCTCTTAAAAAATTTCGATTGCTATCCCAAACACAAATTTTCCGGCCAAAATTCACTGAAAAACTAAAAAATGCAATTCACTTCCAAATATTAGTAAAAAATTCATAATTTATATGTCAAAAAGACCCTCTTTCGAAATTAAATTATAACCCTAAGTTAATTTAACGATTTTTTTAAATTTAAACTTGAATCAAACGAAAAATGTTCAAAACACTAGAATGGTTTTCGTTTGATTTGTGATCGGATCGGATGAGAATCATGATATTGACTTGGGTTATAATTTGGCTTAGAATAAAAGTCATTTTGGCATATGAATAATGCATTTTTTACTGATATTTTGAGGTGAATTGCATTTTCAAGTTTTCCGGCAAATTTTGGCTAAAAAATATGTCAAAAATTGAGTTTTGGGTAGTAATCAGAAAATTTCCAAAAGAATAGTAGTGGTTGGAAAACTTTTTGAGTTTAGACAACCATTGAAAAAAAAGTGCAATAGTTTAGATAATAAATTGAAATTAACTCTTGATTTATATGTAAATGTTATATAAATTTTGGTTTGAAATATTAAATTTAATATATAAATATAATTTTTTTTATCAACCACATCATAAACATAATTAAATTGACTTGGTTAAGTCACATTTTATTCAAAATTCATTAATATTAGTCCGAAACGATTAGGACCAATTAGTTTAACATCTTTTTAATTTATATATATAAAAGTAAGATCACTAGGGACATTTGGCAAACTCACATTATTTTTGCATCAAATACGACTAATTAATTATAGGTTAATTGCCAGAACAATCACAACAAACTAAATTTATAAGGTTATTTTATTTTCACCAATAATGAAAAGTTTGGTTAAAATGATAATATGAGTAAATGTTGTGATTTTTCTGACAATTAACCCATTAATTTTTTCAATTTTTTTGTTGCTAAGAAACATCAATATGGAAATGTTAACTAAATTTATTTAAATAACATATGTTAGGTTTCAATAATAAAAATTATATATATATATATATTACATTTATATATATATATATATTTAAAATTTCTTAAATTTAATATTTTAGAGAAAAAATATAAATAAATATGAAGGATGAGTTGAATTATAATAGATATAACAATATGTAATATCTTCAAATCGATAATTAAAAGTTTATTTATAATCCTCTACAAATGCAACATGTATTTCGACAATTAAATAATTATTTAATAAAAATATGTTATATTTAAGGCGTAATTGCAAAAAAAAAATCACTACTTTTTCAAAAATTGCAAATTTATCCCCACTTTTCAACAATTACAAAAAAAATCACGACCTTTATTCACCGTTGCAATTTAGGCCACATTTGTATTTTGCGACAAGCGGAGTCTACATGTCCAGCAAACATGCCATGTCACATGCCATGTCACTTGCCACACCATTTCCAACAAAAAAAGATTTTAAGATCAAATTGCAAAAATAAAATCACCACCTTTCCAAAATTGCAATTTAATCATAACTTTTTATATAATTAGCAAAAAAAAGTCACAACCTTAATTCAATGTTGCAATTCGAATTTATTCTTTGATGGCTAAGTTCATGTGTCTAAATAAATTTTCACGTGAGATGTCACATAAGCCACACAATCTTTAAAAATAATTTATTTACATCAAAACAACATCATTTTAATTATATCTTAATTTAAACATCTTTCTTTAATTTGATGATAAATAAATCGTATATCTTAAAAAATTTGTATCATTATTCTTTTTTCAAGCATTCAAAAGAATAATTAAAAGGGGTCGGCTATCCGCAACCCATTAATTCTAAACACACCCCATTAAATTAAATAAAAAAGAAATAATTTAATTAAAGACATTTATACCCTTAAAGATTATTTTTTAAACAAACACCATCTATACCATACACACCCCAATTATTAAAACACACCCCACTCCAAACACACTCCATTACAACACGCCCAAAAAAGCTTATATTCCTCACCTCATCTTCTTGCAAACCCCAAAATCTTGCAAACAAAACCCTAATCTTGCAAACACTCACCATATCTTGCTCGTACTCAGAAGTTATCATGTCTGAAGAAAGAACACATGAGATGGACAATGTAAGTCATTTACAAGCTTTCTACCGATTGTTTTTGTGTATTTTGTAGCTGAAAAAAAATCTGTGAACGACCTGATCGACCGTTACAGGCCGAATGTACTTAACCATGTTCGACCGATATTATTCGAACATATACAAGATGTTCGACCAATAGTAGTTGAACATATTGTATATGTTCGACCTTTTGAGATCGAACGCAGTGGTTTTTTGAACAATTGTTTTGTTTGATTATCAATGTATTTACTTTTACATTTCGTACATTATAGAAAATTGATTCACACGAATCTAAAATGAGCATTGTGAACGTAAACGTGTAAGACGATCCGATGTATGAGCAAATTGATTTTTCGAATGATTTTAGAACAAATGAAGTATTTGATGATCGTGATGCGTTGGTTAATTGGGCAACTAGGGTGGGAATTCGTCTGAACATGGTCATATTGGTTAGACGATCGGATAGTGGACAAAGTGGAAGACGAGCTCGGGTATTTTTGGGATGTGAGCGTGGTGGTATCGTCCATCGAAGCCAAAAGTTGTTACAAGCACGTCGGGGCAAGATGGTAAGAAGTCGAAGAAAGGACGGAATACTGGAACTAAGAAGTGCGATTGTCCGTTTTTGCTGAAAGAAATACAGTTGAAAGAGACTGATCAATGGTGTTTAGTTGTTGAATGCGGATCGCATAACCATCCAATGGGTTTGAACTTGGTCGGTCACTCATTTGCAGGTCGACTGACAAGTGTCGAATATGAACTTGTGAGTGACTTGACTATTAACGGTACGAAACCAAATGACATATTGAGTACAGTCAAACTTTCTTTTCCCGAGAATGAGTCGACCTTGAAGACCATTTACAATGCCCGACTGAAGCATAGAACACAAGAGAATGGCGGTCGTACTCAAATGCAATACTTGTTGGGAAAATTGGAGACGGAGAACTACTACTACTTGACCAGGAGATGTGGTCAGACAGATAGTGTTACTGATTTGTTTTATGCTCATCCAACATCTGTGGAGTTGTTGCGTGCATTTCCAAGCATGTTATTTATGGATTGTACCTATAAGATGAATAGGTATAAGATGCCGTTGTTGGAAGTAGTTGGTGTCACGTCCACAAACTTAACTTTCTCAGTTGCGTTTGTGTATATGTCTCACGAGCGTGAGGACAACTATAGATGGGCGTTGACTACATTGAAAGGATTGATGAATGATGGATGCTTACCTAATGTATTGTAACCGATCGAGAGCTTGCACTCATGAATGCTATATCGGTGACATTTCCCAACTCCACAAATTTACTATGTCGATGACATATCAACAAAAATGTTTTGGCAAGCTTGAGGATGATTTTTGGTCGAGTTGAGAGGTGAGAACTATTCAATCATGCATGGAATATGTTGATAAAGGCTGATGATGAACATAGGTTTAATGAGTTGGTGAGGAGACTTGAAGCTGATTATAGAGACTATCCTAGGGCTGTTACGTATGTGATGAAGAATTGGATCTAGCCGTACAAGGAGAAGTTCGTCTGCGCATGGACCGACAATATCATGCATTTTGATAACACGTCTACTAGCAAGTATGTTCTAGAAGTAAATGAATGATTGAATTTAGTGGATATTTTCTATTTTATCTCTTGTGATATATGTATGTGTGTATTTATAGGATTGAGAGTGCACATGCCAAACTTAAAAAACAATTGGGCTCTAGTCAGGGGAATTTTGAGACATCGTGGGACAGAATCCATCACCTGTTTATCACGTCACATACAAATGTGAAGGCCTCATTCGAATAAAGTGTTCATGTGGCACCACATCGCTATGCCAATCCTCTATTCAAAAACATTCGAGGATTAGTGTCTCATCATGCACTTTCAAAAATGCTTGACGAGCTGAGTGACGTAGATAGTTGCGGTGTAGATCCTCTGATGTGCGGTTGTGTGTTGCGAAGGACATGTGGCTTGCCCTGTGCTCACGAACTGGGATGTCTGATACGAGATGGTCAAGTTGTCCAACTTGATATGATTGACATGTTCTGGAGAAAGTTGGATTGTGAGCCTGCTCAGTGTGAAGGATCTGTGAACGTTGATGTTGGAAGGCGTTGGGAAGAAACAATCGGTGATATAAATGGGTTATTTGGAACGGTCTCGGAGTCTCAAAAGTTATTGTTGCTTAAAAGACTTCGCAAGATATCCATACCATCGACAAGTTCATTACAAGAACCTCAAATCGTCGCTCATCCTCGTGGTAGGCCTAGCAAGGCGAAGTTGGTGAAGGAGACGTCCACAAAACGTAACCCTTCGAAGTTTGAGTATGTGGAGTCGATGCACGACAGTTGTTCGACACCTGTAGATGACGAGGTTACCTACGTAGGTGAATCTACCAAGGCGACTCCAATGTTCACATCCTTGAAGAGAAAAAATCTGCCAATTAGGCGTCGTTCGGTGCGCAAGGGGGGTGATGAAGTATTCATAAGTCAACTTCCTCCGATCATGCAAGAACACGTGCTTAGTATCAAAAATCCATTGGGAGGCGGACATTGTGGATTCTGCTGCATAGCTCACGGGGTTGGTTTGGACGAGAACTCGTGGCCACAAATTCGTAGCGATCTCATTGACGAGATCAAAAACTATGAATGGTTATACAAGAATATCATCGGTATGAGTGATCGAATTGAACAGATAACCAAGAACCTGTCTTGCTTTGAGAAATCTATTTATGAGATCAATTATTGGTGGGCATTCCCGGAAATGACTTTTTTGGCCGCTAATGCTTACAACATGGCGATAGTCCATCTATCGCAGAGCATCTGTGTCACGGTTCTACCCATGCGCACTCAAATACTGATAAAACCTCATCTTGTATGTATGGCCTTGGTGGGAAACGATCATTTCATTTAGGTATTGTAGTCATGTGTGTTGATTTAAGTTATGAATTCACGTGTTTATTAATTTGTTGATGAGGTGTGTCCGTTTTTGTAGGTAAAATTGGATGATAACGCACCACTGCCTCCAATTATTGAATGTTGGTTTGAAAATCGCTTACCATGCGCGAATGGGTGGTCTGATTTTTACAAAGGACGAATCATGAATTATGTCCTTCAGAGTCGTAGTGAAAGCTCATTGGCCACTCCTGTTTCATTCGACATAGATGATGATTAGGGTTGATTGGATTTGTTGGGTTGTATGATACAATATTTTACTGTTGGTTTGTCATACCGATTTCTGAACAATTGTGGTAAAATAACATGATTTGTGGAATGATCAGTGATACATAGATATTATAGATGTGCGGGTTGGTAGTCGTTACTGAAACGTTAAGAAATCCATCAAATTATGTTCTGTTCGACATCTACTGTATGAGCTTCTGTTACTTTGTTCGAACTTCAGGCGAACCAACACTATCTCGGCAAAACCAGTTCGCTTACTGTTCGACCTATAGAGGTCGAACACTATGGAGAAAGTTCGAATTGCCGCCGAACATATTGCATTGTGTTCGGCCATTGGTGGCCGAACAGTGTATATGCATACCTGATTTCTTACTGTTCGAAGACTATAGGTCGAACACTTGCTAATGTGTTCGAATTTCCGCCGAAAGTATTACATAGTGTTCGGCCATGGTGGCCGAATAGTGTATTATTCGTTCGAGCTACGTTCATCGAACAGATCGTAATTTCAAGATAACATATGTTCGATCATCACAATTTGAATAATAAGAATAACGTTCGCATATGTATTCCCATGTTGTTTCGTTATCGGTATGAGCTTCATGCTATTGAACATTTGTAACACAGAATATTTATCAAAAAATCAAGAAAAAGGTAGTCAGGAGATAAACCACATGTAAATAGTAGTCTGCAGTACACATGCTAAAATCATGAAATCGAATAGATTGTTGATAATTGTTTAACAAGAATAACATAGAACCCTACTTCTACCCTCTACGACCCCGACGTGTTCGACTAGTGGAGGTGCGTCTGGATGACTCTGCTTGTTCACTGTCATCTATCTTCAGTGCACGATATGCCCCCACTAGGGCTGGGACTAACATCGATGCATCGAGTTCATCCTGCTCCACCATCCATTGCTGATAAACCGGCTCCAGATGTCCCAATACGGAATTAATCATATCCCACGGTTGTGGCCCCCGAGGTCGAGACGGAGGAACGCGATGCTCGGATAAGGTCGTGGGATTTTGGATAATTGGATGCGAGACGATGTTGAACCACTCCAAATAGTCTTCCGAGCACTCCCAATCCGGGTACGCACGCCTCCCTCGGTTATCTTGAGACAGTACGTGATTCCTCAAAACTCGGAAATAGGCTCCAAGTGCATCCCACGTCACCTTGTACTTCGCGTCTGTTGGTCCTCGTCAGGCGATCATTGGGACGAGTGGCTTATCAAAGATACGTTGAAGATGCCTGAATTGGCGAAGGACACGATCTGGATGATACGGCTCGACGATCTCAAATGCTCGTAGACACCCTTGATAGAAGCTGACTTCATCAAATGAATGGTGATCCCGAATATCACTATAGGGCAGCCAATTAACCAACAAAAAATATGTATATAAATAATGCGCATACGTAAGACTTGGGAAAAAAAGTGTTTTCGACAAATTTAAGACTCACGTCCGTTGGTGACATAGCATCCAAGATTTCTCTAGTGGCAATCAACCGTTCAATGGTTCCACCGTCGTGGGCTTGTTGCATCCACTTTCTCGCCAAGGGCTAATCCCGTCGGTAGTTGACATCATGTGTTGGCCTGAACACCGGAAAGTACTCGTATATCCAAGCTTGCCACAAGAACATATGTAAATAAGTATACACAAATAAGAATGACAAAATCAAATGAGGCTCATTGCTAGTGTACCTCCAGTAGTGTCAGATAACCACTCATTTATCGAACACCACTTCTAGAGGCGAGTCCAAGCTGTCTATATAAGTATGCCAAACATGCCGCTCCCCAAGCGTAAGTGTGGACACGATCTAGACGCTCCAAAACTGCTAGAATCTTGGTGTCGGCTCGGGTTCCAGTCTTATCGGCGAAGAGGGTGCATCCCAACACAAACCACAAGTAAGCCCGAGCGGAACGCTCCAACGTCCCCATATCATCTGATGAACAGTCTCCTGCAAACTGACTCCGCAGCCATTCAAACTTCACACTACTACCTCGAAGACCGGACATAGCCTCATTGGCATCTGCTGCAGAGACGCCCAACAATCGACAAATTTTTGAATGACCACGTTCTTCTACGCCCCTAGTCTGTGGCTGCATGATCGAGTGACCACTGACAGGAAGTCCAGTTATACATCGAACGTCGTCCAATGTGATGGTCATCTCACCCCACGGCATGTGAAATGTGTTGGTTTCTGGTTGCCAACGCTCCACGAATGCGTATATTAGATTTTTGTTTGGCGTCTTGTACGATGTCCATCTCAAATCTGGAATGTTGTTTCATTCCAGTATCCTCCAAAACTCCTCGATGGGGTTCTCGAACAACCATGTATCCATCTTTGTGGTATGACACCAACACTTCAGGATCGATCTTTCTTCCCCATACCAGAACACATAGGCAATATGTGTCTTGAAGCTTGGGATCAACTGGGGATCGATAGGTCCACCAGGGCAAGGACCAATCAAAATCTCCTCTTCTTCGACTCCCTCATTCTCTGGCCCCTCTGCTGGCTCGTCTTCCTCTTCAGCTTCAGTGGCATCCGAGGTGACATACTCCATCAAGGACAATCCAAAAGACGAAGCATTAGTGACCGGGGGTCGGGCTCGGGCTCAGACTCGGACTGTTTTGCCCGACGTCTTCTATTGGACGCCGTAGGTCTCCTCCTATGATAAACACGATCCCCTCCTAAAATATACACATCAATTATATCAACAAACGATAATGCATAACAACATAATCCAATTGAGTATAGAAAGTAATCAATTGAAATTGCGGAAAACAACTGTTCGACTAATGCAATTCGAACGTAATGCATGACGTTCGGCGAAGGTTCGAACACACTTCATTATGTTCGAATAGAAGCCGAGCAACATACATACTGTTCGATCAAAATTCGAACATATTCTACAATGTTCAAACTTAAGTCGAACACCTCATATAACGTTCGAACTCAATTCGAACAGACTACACAACGTTCGGCGGACCAGGATCGAACCGAACGCGATCCAGGAAAAAAAAACTAAACCCCGACTTCATTTTTCAGTCCGAATCCTACCACAACTACGCATGTTTTCAATAATATAACATCCTAAACATGTTTTCTACACAATATTGCTCAAATTCTAACAACAAAACCACAAATTTAACCAAATATATCAAAAAAATTGTAGAGAAATTTACAAACTTACTTGGCTCTTTTTCTTCTTGGAAAGGATCCATTGTACTCCAAAATTTTGTTGAATGTGAACACGAAAATGCTTGTTCGAACTTGGGTCGAACAATTTCTTCGAACAAATACGAATTGAGTTCTTGAACTTGTTGGATTTTTGGAGTTTTTGGATTAGGGTTTGATTTGGGGAAAAATCCAATTGTGGGGTGTGTTGGTATGTTGGGGGTGTGATTAGTAGATGTTTATAATTTATGTATTAAGGGTATTTTGGTAATGTGTTGGGGTGTGTTTGGCAATTATTAAGTTAAATTGATTACATTGTGGGTGTGTTTAGAAAAATGGGGTGTGTTTGGAATTAATGGGGTGCGGATAGCCGCCCCTAATTAAAATCATATATGATAAAAATAGTATATCTCACGTTCATCGGCTAAGCTAAACAGAGAGCGGAAGAAAAAATCCATTCTCTCTGGGGCTGGGGGAACATATAAACGTGGGAAAAAGGGTGAGGGGGGCTACGAGCCCTCTCCTCTTGTGGTACCCAGACCACTCATCCCTTTACCCGACTAGGTGAGATCAGATTTCTCGAACGAAGT
This sequence comes from Scutellaria minor, assembly GCA_954870855.1. Lineage (NCBI taxonomy): Eukaryota > Viridiplantae > Streptophyta > Magnoliopsida > Lamiales > Lamiaceae > Scutellaria > Scutellaria minor. The sequence continues at coordinate 13,562,034 of OX940729.1, forward strand.
GAAGTGATAGGAAACGGACAACCATAACATAAGGTTATTCCTTTCACACCTGGATCTGGTAATCTAAGCCTTGTTTCTTCTGGTTGGGGTGAAAAGAACCCTATTTAGGGAGTGCAATAGAGAACTTGAGATCTGATGTGAATAATCAGCAAACAATGTAGTCCTTCGGGCAGTTGCCCTTTCTCTACTCGTGAGAGCCGGTACGGTCGAACTAGCTGAAGGGTTGTTGTCTGAAAGGATGGCCCCGTCGGACTGGGTCTTGATTCAGAAATATAAAGGGCCCCCTTACTCTACTATTATTATAGAGGTATGGGGTTCGAGTTTAGTTTTTTAGGGTTCCCCATTCTTCCGACTAAACAACAAAAACAGCCACCGAAGTTAGGAGAGCAGGAGAATAGAAGGTTGGAATATAGCTTCATGGTGGATCAGATCCTGGTCCATTAGTCGAGTGCTTTGAAAGGGAGAGTCTCGGGAAGCTATAGAGAGGGTGGAGATCGATTAGCCTGAGATTTAAGAGTCTCTAGGAAGAAAGAAAATGAGATCCACTTCTACTCCGAGTGCGGAGATCATTGATCACCACAGCACACTTCGTTCTTTCGTTCGTGAGTCACGGAGCAACATAGAAGATTCCACCTTTGGAAAGCACCTACACCTAATGGCTCCAAAGCCCAAACCAAGGGCTTTTTTCAAGCCGATGATGTCTCTGACGCTAATCGCCCGACAAGAACAACTTTATCTATTTTTCTTTTTTTTTGATGAGTTCGGTCAGGAGGCTTTTTAATTACTTTCATGGTCGTGCCTCATGGCACGGCAGCACCTATACTATTGAAATAGTTCGGGGCTTATCTGTTAACTGCCCCTAGGCTTTTGGAAGATAGTTCAGACTCTTTCATTTGACTTGGTGTTCACTTCTTTTTTTTTCGTGCTGAAAGGTAGGAAAAAAAAGATTCTTTTTTAGCTACAAGTCTCTTAGTAGTAGTAGTACTTCCCTATCCTCTTGGGTAGGTAAAATCTTTGGTCGGACAGGGCCTTTTCTTTGATCTATTCGGGCTAAAAGATCCCACCCTCAGGATTTATCTACATTGACCTGTCTTCGATGGAAGAACTCTCAATGAAGGGCTCCCCTACGGGAGACTGAAAAAAGACTACCAAATGAGGCAATACCGGACTCATGACAATGACTTTTCCTAGGTAGTGACCTTGGATAGGGGTTGGGCTAAAGCGGTTTCGCGACTCACCGCTTTTCGGCTCGCAACGGCTCAAACAGGCTACACAAGTGTTGGCTTAGATCGTGGAGTTCAAGTTCAGTACCAATAACAAAAAACCATGAATCCATTTGCCCGGACCCAATGCACACATGAAATAATATGGGGTTACTTAAATAGGAAACACATAATTGGGCTACCAAAACTTATCAGCTTCAATTCCAGGATCAGGTTCTTGACCCCCATCCAATTTTTGGGCCAATTTCCCCTTCGAAAAAAGCTAGCTCCTTGATATCCTTCAACGGATGGAACTGAAATCACTCAAGGAATTCTAATCTTTCTTTGAGTTCTACCCGGATCTCGTTCCTTTTCTTTTTATTCTTTTGAATCCCTTTTCTACTTCAACACCATCAGCAGCCAAAGCAGCAGGAAGGCCAAAAATTGGAACATATTGATTCCGCTCTCAAAGTAACGGATGACCCTTAGCAGAAGAAGAAGAGCTAACATGGGCGGAAGCAAATCTAGATGCCAATCCAATGAGTTTGATTTCCCACGGGCTCATCCCATCTGCACTCTTTTTGTTGGCTAGGGACCTGTGTTGCCCTTTGATTCAATAGATTGATATTGTCATAATTGAATCAGAATTAGCTGTATCAATGAAAATCCTTCAATAGTTCACTGATATTTTTTATCTTTGAAGCTAAGAGACGTGTGCCAGAGTTTTTGGATATGCGTGTACCCGGAAGCCTGGCTATAGTTATTTGTGGACTGATTCCAACCATTTACGAAGAAGATGACGACTTCGTCAAGCGGTGTAATCGTTTAGGGCATGGAAACCAGTCATAAGCTAAGCTGATAATATAGTTAGAGTTAAAAAAGAGTTTCTCTATGGCCTTCTCGTTTTGAGACATTATGGGGGCCCATTCACTTTGAGTTTTTTCCTTCATAGCCAAATCAAGACGACTCTTCAGTAACCCAGGATGACCCGACCGAGTCAAGGGATGGGGAGCTTGAAGAGCGAAATGAGGCTCTATTTTGGCCCCTCTCTTTCTTAATGAAGGGAAGAAAGTAGTCTAGTCTATTTTTAGAAATAAGAACTGGCCAGACAGCTCAACCGTTGACCCCAGATTGGATCGTAATCAGGCGAAAGAGAGAACTCAGATCAGTTCCGAAGTGAGATTGAAGGAGCGGTACTTTGACTCTGCTTTTCGCTGCACTGTCAGTCTTAGGGGGCAGGATCGAGGCTATGCGCGTGGCTGTCGAAAAAATTACTGTCTTTCTTTTCGCTCGGAGAGGTTTTCGCTTGCACTCTTTTCACTGGCTAGGGACCTGCTCAAGGGAGTTTGATCGTAGGTGCATCTACGATCTTCTTTGAATGGGTGTAGTTGTAACAACCCGTTGTCAAGAAAACCTGTATTGCATATTTTATAAAATTTCTTATCGTTCAATTATGAATGATTTAAGTGTAAGTTCTTATATTACTTAAATTTATGATTACGAATTACGTTGTGCTTGATGATTTTAAAGATTTTATGACATATATTTATTTTGAGATTTTAAGGGTTTTTGCAGGATTGCTCGTGGAGGAAATCGAGCTTGATCCCAACTCACTCGACAAGCATGGATGAAAATAAAAGATAAGATAATAGATAAGTTTAAATTAATTAAGATTATATTAGGTTAACACACTTAACTTACTCATTTGTGCCTATGAATGTTTTATTTAAAGTAATTTTACGTAGGATATATTTATTGATTTTATGTGATAAAATATTTTACTTAAACATGCATTCCTAATTCATTGTGTATCGAAATATCTTCTCATCACATAAGTAAAATTATAACACCTTAATTAATTCACTAAGGTGTAGTGATATATATATATATGTATGTTGCTAATTAATTAACTATGTATAAGAATTAATTAATTATGCTAAGAAATAATTGATTAAGTGATAATCTTAATTAAGCTAAGAATGAATTAATTAAGTGCAAGAAATTAACTAATTAAATAACAATCTAAGCAGCAAGCCACATGCAGGAAGGAAAAAATTGGCTAGTCAGCACTCCAAACCCTTAAAATTAAAACACCTCATGGTTTTTCTCTCTCCCCTCACAATATTTAAACACATACCTAAGCTAGTGTAAGTTCACATTGCATGTGGAAAAAGGAAAAAACAAAGCCATCTCTCCCTCTCCATCTCTCTCTCTCTCGGACTTCTCTCTCCTTTCCTCGGTATTTTTTTTTCTCTCTCTCTACCCCATCTTCTCCTCGCCACTGTCTGCTGCCCTGTTGCCCTATGTACATGTGTATGTTATTGTTGTGTGTTTTTTTCCTGTTGTTGCTGTGAGTAAGTATGTTGTTGTTGTGTGTATTTCTTTGCTATTCAAGAATTTTTGTAGACTTGTAGGAGTTGAATTGGACTAAATCCTTTTATCAATTTGAAATATATGAAGTTAAGAGTATGTCTGTAAAATTTCAGAATTTTTGGAGTTAGTCTCAATTTACTATGAATTCTCAAACATGACCCTATTCTATGACAAATTCATTCAGCTTTTAGGTTTGAATCAGATAATTTTCTTGAACAGTATCCTTCGAGTTTATATATGATCTTTTACTATGTTTTAGAACCAATCCTTAGATATGTGCAAAAATTTAGTGTGCAGTTTTTTGAGTCTTGTACGATTTATGCTGAATTTTACAACATAGCCTGTTTTCTGCATAGACTATGTCTTGTTCTCAGTCTAGTTCTGAAATTCATAACTATTTATTTGAATTATACTTATAAGCCATAGTTTACTATGGTGTAATAATGACTCTTAATAACATGATAAAATTTACCTTGTGAATTTTGGAGCATAAATAAATTTATAAGAAATTTTACAAGTAACCCTGTTTTCAGCCTATGTTATGCACCATTTTTATCCAACTTGTAAAATATATAACTAATTATATGAACCTTATTTCTACTCAAAAATTTTATATGTTATACTTCAACATATTGTCTAAATTTTGTAAAAAGATGAAAGGTTTTCATCAATTCTATAAGGTATGGTGAATTTTTCATTGAAGGCTATTTTTCAGCTGAAATTGAAGTGAAAAACTAGTTAAATGTGTGATTTTTAATTCTTAGTACAAGCAGTTAAAATTCCTGAATTTTCAGTATGTTATACTAAATGAAGGTATGTGATTATATGAATAATGTTGTGATTTTAGGAATCATGTATGAATTAATAAAATTATTACCTCTTTATATGTCATTTTAGGTCTAAAATTGCTAGTTTAAATGCTCAACAATTAAGTTATAAGTATGATGATGTATTTAATATTCTAATCTCATTAGATGAATTATGCATGATAGGATCATCTTTAAAGCTTCCTATATAAATGAAGTATGTATTGAATAAAGTATGATTATTATAAACGCTTGAATGATGTGTATAGAATCATGTTAATATTTGCATTTAGGACGAAGTGTTTACATTAAATTACTAATGATTATGCTTTAGGTTAAAGTAACCTAATATAAAATACAGAAGATTATGTTATATGACATAAGAGACTAAATAGTTAAGTGTGTTTAGCGCAATTGAGACAATCGATGAATCCAAAAGTGATCCTCGCATAATCGACGTACAAGTGGGTAACTTCTACTTTCTACTATTTGTTGATAATTGAATTAATAAGTTATGTATGAAATCTACGGGCGAATCCCCGTAGTTAAAACCGGTAGGTAGCTTCCCTACCAGGCGACGACCATTTTAAGTCTTCCATTGTATATTATAAAGTAATTATGATTTCTTTAGTTCCTAAATAAGTAAAGGGTGTCGACCTATTTCCAATTAAAAGGGGAATGGGGCGCTACATCATGGTATCAGAGTCGAGGTTTAGGGATTTTTACCTCGAACTCTAGGACAAATGCTTTAGCATAAATGTGTTTTCAAATATAAAGTTATATGTATGATTAGTATTATGAACTAAGTATGCTAAGTGAGGGAAAGTCAACAGCCAGCTACCATTCGAATAGTCGCTGGGTAAGTATTTTAAGTTATGTTTTAAAGATATTCGATAAAGTATGATACGTTTCATGAAAAGGTTTTAGTTATGATGTTATGCATGTAAGAGATCGTCAGAAATAGTCTAATTAGGGTATGAAAAGTACGAATTAATCGTATGCAGTAGTAAATATTACAATGTTTTGAGTGATTTAATTATATTATAATTGTTATAAAATGTCTTATTCAATTTTTCTTTTGGTTTACCTCTATTGCTATTTGAATTAAATCATTTCATTGCAAAACACATGCATTTATTCTCTTCATGGGGTAATATTTTGTAAATCGAGGGTTTTTATTTCAAAGTCATTTTCTCTGTAGAGTTTTGCTATGGCCCTACCTACTAGACAACAAAGAGAAAGACAACGCCAATAAGGAGTATATGACAATAAAGAACCACCTGTTGAGCATAATGCAACAATTGACATGACAAGAGAGTTTTTTTCTCAACTGGCTGGATTTATGCAACAACAACCTGTACCAGCCTAAAATGCTCAAGAGCAACAGAATCCCAAACCACATCAAGTCATTGAGCAATTTCGATGTTTCCAACCACCTAGATTTAAGGGTAGAGAAGGACCAGCAGCCACAGAAGAATGAATTGCAGAACTAGAAAGAATCTTTGAGCACATAGAGATATCAGAGATACAAAATGTCTCATGTGCCAGATTCCAACTAGCGGAAGATGCAGGCCAGTGGTGGCAATAACACGAGCGAACCCTAACAACGGAAGAAAGAATAACTCTTGAATGATAGGAGTTTAAGGGGATACTACTAGATCGTTACTTCCCACAAGCATTGAGAGATCAGAAGGAGATTGAGTTTATGAATCTCCAACAATGGACAAGCACAGTTGCAGAATATGAGCGCAAATTTAACTCACTCTCCAAGTATGCACCTTATTTGATGGATACTGATGTTAGGAAAACAAGAAGATTTGAGAGAAGTTTATGCCCAGAAGTTGGTGGTATATTGTCTAGATTGAGACTTCCACACTTTAGAGATGTGTTTGAGAGAACACACATTGTATCTATGAGCTTGGGTTTAGAGAGCGAGCAGAAACCAATTGTCAGTCAGTTTAAGAGGAAGACTCCATCACAACCCATACTAAGAGTGAATACATTTTCTCGTACGTTCGTCCCATGATGACAGTGGCCCCAAGACCCACACAGATACCCACTTATCAGAACTATGGAAAATCCCATTGGGGAGAGTGCATAAAGGATAAGGACATTTGTTTTCGATGTCACAAACGAGGCTACAAGGCTAATGTTTGTACCAATCAGATGGGCATCCAAACAAAGAGCGGAGGTACATTTGGACCTCATCTGACTAACCCTCAAAATATGAACTAGAAAGACAAGGGTAAGCTGAATGCCCTACCAGGAATCCAATATATCAAGGAAGAAGATGATCCAGAAGAGCAATAACCAGAAGAAGGTGATGAAGAGAATGAGACTGTGACAGGTATGATACTAATTTTGAATATGTCTGTCTATATTTTATTCGATACAGAAGCATCCCATTCTTTTATATATGATACTTTTAAGAAGGAACTTAAACTAGATTGTGTTAAGAATACGAATCTAGAAGTTAGAGTACCTTCAGGGGAGAATATCAAGATCAAGGACATGGTGAAAGATGTTAGATTGAACCTAGATGAACATGAACTATTAGCCGATCTATATGTGATAGGAATGAAGGAATTTGATGTCATTTTAGGAATGGATTGGTTGAGTAAAAGTCGAGCCATGATCTTATGTAAAGATAGAAATATGGATTTAGAAACTCCAAATGGTCAACGATTTACGTTCCAGGGACAAGAATGCGAGGATATGTACCAGTTATTTCTACAATGAATACAATCAACCTAATAAAGAAAGGTGGATGCAAAACATATCTTGTGAACGTTACAAAAATAGAAGATGCAAAGCTAACACCAGCAAATGTGCTAATAGTAAGGAAGTTCCCTACAGTATTTCCAGAAGATCTCTCAGGAATTCCACCTGATCGATCAGTGGAGTTTACCATTGATCTAATGCTTGGAGCTGTGCCAGTGTCAAAGGCTCCATACAGAATGGCCTCGAAAGAATTACACGAACTGAAAATTCAAATAGAGGAGTTGATGGATAAGAAATTCATCCGTCCGAGTGCCTCTCCATGGGAAGCACCACTTTTGTTTGTAAAGAAGAAATATGGTTCATTGAGAATGTGTATTGATTATCGGGAGCTTAATCGATTAACAATCAAGAATAAGTACCCTCTACCAATGATCGAAGACTTATTTGATCAACTGAAGAACGCTAGTGTATTTTCAAAGATAGATCTCCGATCTGGATATCACCAATTAAAAGTCAAGGAAAGTGATATTCCAAAGACTGATTTTAGAACTTGTTATGCACATTACGAGTTTACTGTTATGTCTTTTGGAGTGATCAATGCACCTGTAATTTTTATGGACATGATGAACCGTGTATTTTATAAATACTTAGACAAGTTTGTCATTGTGTTCATTGATGACATCTTGATCTACTCAAAGGATGCAAAAGAACACGAAGAACATCTTAAAATAGTTCTAGAAGTTTTGCGATAAGAGAAGTTGTATGCTAAGTTTAGCAAATGTGAATTCTGGTTGAATAGAGTAGCTTTTCTAGGACATGTCATCACGACTAAAGGGATAGAGGTGGATCTCGTCAAGGTTGAAGCAGTCTTAAACTGGAGGACTCCGATGAATGTCAATGAGATATGTAGTTTTCTGGGTCTAGTAGGATATTATAGAAGGTTTATCCATAACTTCTCACATATCGCAAAACCACTCACATAACTCACGAAGAAAAGTGAGAAATTTGAATGCTCACCAGAGTGTGAAACTAGTTTTCAAGAGTAAAATGAAGGTTGGCAAGTGCGCCAGTTTTAACAATACCTGATGGATTAGAAGGATTTGATATATACACTGATGTGTCTAAATCAGGGTTAGGATGCATATTAATGCAACACGGGAAAGTCGTAGCTTATGCATCACGCTAATTGAAAGTGCATGAACAAAACTATCCGACCCACGACTTGGAGTTAGTAGCGGTAGTACATGCATTGAAGATCTGGAGACACTATTTGTATGGAGTAAAATTTGGAGTGTACACAGATCACAAAAGTTTAAAGTATTTCTTCACACAGAAGGAACTTAATATGCGTCAAAGGAGGTGGTTAGAACTCGTGAAAGACTATGATTGTACGATTCACTACCACCCAGGGAAAGCAAATGTTGTAGCAGACGCACTCAGCAGGAAAAATGGACAGTTAACAGTAATGCTTACTCATCAGGAAGAATTTGTATACCAAGAGATGATGAGTTACGAGATGAAATAATGAGAGAAACTCATATGACTCCTTATACCTCACATCTTGGAGAGACGAAAATGTACAGAGATCTCAGAAGTAACTTTTGGTGGAGGGGCATGAAACGAACAATTACACAATTCATTAGAAAATGTCTTAATTGCCAAAGAGTGAAAGCTGATCATCAGAGACCATCTGGATTGCTAAACCCATTAGAAATTCCAGAATGGAAATGGGAGCACGTGACAATGGATTTCATCACAGGACTACCAAGAAACCCTAAGCAATATGAAGCTATATGGGTAATTGTTAACAGACTAACAAAAGTAGCTCACTTTATACCGATCAAAATGACGTACTCGATGGACCAACTAGCAAGGTTGTACATTGATGGAGTAGTTCGACTACATGGAGTTCCAGTTTCAATTGTGTCTGATAGAGATCCATGATTTACTTCTAAATTCTGAAAGAGCTTACAATTAGCAATGAGAACCAAACTGAACTTTAGCACTGTCTTTCACCCCCAGATAGATGGACAATCAGAAAGAACCAACCAAATTCTTGAAGATCTACTTAGGACATGTGTTCTGGACTTTGGAGGAAGTTGGGAAGATCATTTGTCCTTAGTAGAATTTGCTTATAACAACAGCTACTAGTCAACTATTGGAATGGCCCCGTATGTAGGGATGACAACGGGATGGGGATTCCCCGTTCCCCGCCGAGATCCACCCCCAACGGGATGGGGAATCCCCAAAATGCACCCCGCGGGGATGGGGACGGAGCGAAAATTCTCTCCGATTGGCGGGGCGGAGCGGGGACGGGGATTGTATTCCCCACCCCGTTCCCCGCGGGGCCCCACGAAAATTATATATATATATATATTTATTTATTTATATATAATATAATATAATTAATTATTATAAAACATAAATTTTATTTTAATTTGAATTCATTCAAAAGAATCAAAACCCTAAGATTCTCTAAGAAGATCGATTTCTACAGCGGCAGAAGGCAGTGGGGAGAAAGAAAGAGATCTTGAAATCGTCCCAAGGAGTCAAAGATTTGATTGAAGTAGGGGGAATGGGGGATCCAAGTAGATAGGAAATCTCTAAACTTCTATCTCGAAGGGCAAGGAGCCAAGGACAGAAGCGGCGTACCACGGCGGCGGTGGTGGCGGAAGACGGCAGCGAGATTACTTAATTTTTCTCTTTCTTTGACCCTTTATTGTCTCTTTTCCCTGCCAGCCAAACAAGCCTTATCCGGTATCTTGTACACTGTGCTTCAGCTGCTATACGTTAGCGTCTTAGTGAGGCATTTCCTTGTCCGAGAATTTCAAATATTCGGTGTAGTTTGTTTCCCATTTGCCAGCTTCAAATTCCTCTTCGTCTAAGGTACACGGAGTTTAGGGTTTTAATATTTAATTCATATTCAGTGTGTGTGAGAGAACATTTTTAATTACATTTCGAGCAAATTCATTTTAATAATTTTTTCTCTTAGTAAATTGGGGGTTAAATTGATCAATTTTGGTATAAGGTAATCCCCTGTTATTTATATGTTTGTAGAATTTGTTGAGTTTCTTTTGTTGATTTATGGAAGTGAATAGATGGGTTTTGGGGAGGAGAATAAAATGGTGTATTTATTGGTAGTTGTAATTTGGGGCAGTTGATTTCTTTTATATACGAGCACCCGAAAAGGAACATGACGCTTTAAGACTACCATTCGGTAAGGCTTTAGTTGAATTCTTAGTGGAAAGAAAGATGATCCAAATAAAACACAAAGAAAAAGATGGAGATTCATCATCTAAAAAAATCATAAAAAAAAAGAAATCATTTTATTTCATTATTTGGAAAAGTCTCTTTACGCAGAATGCTTATTCTGTCCTTCCATTCTTCCTGTACAAATGAACCTCCCTATGATTTATCCTCCAAAGGATTGGCAAATTCAGTGCCCAGAAGATAAGACTTGGTTGAACATATCCGATCTATATGGGGTTACTTAATTGATAATGATACTAATCAATATCGATTATTAAGTTCCTTAAACATTAATCATTTCTTTATTTACTTCGGTAAAAATAATAAGATAAGCCGTTATAAAGCAGATGAGTTGTGTTTTATTATGAACAAGCTTCAAAAGCAGGCTTTTAAAATCAACACAAGCTTTCTCGATTAACTGACTTGCAACGTCAAATTTTATGTTGTTTTGGGGTGGCATCTTGAGTGCTTATACTAGTTGCTTATTTCTTCTGTATATTGTTGAATTTCCTTTGATCTTATACTGTGTGCTTTACTGAGTGCTTTTCTAGTGTTGTTTGGTGTGGTCTAAAATAGATTGATGAGTTTTAGTTTTGATAACATGTATTTGATTTTAAATGATAATAAATTTTGTATGTTAATTTTTTTAATCACTTTCAATCTTATTTATTATTTTATTTACTTATGCTAATAGGTAAAAAATGGCGTCCTCTGACCCTCCTACTCAAAATTCCACATTTCACTCCTCACCAATTGATAGCTCTCTACCAAGTGATCACACTATTCCTAGAGATGATTTGAATCCAACACCGACTAATACAACTGAAGTACAATGCATGGATGAAAGTGAAGACGTTCAAACATTGGGCAGTAAAAGGACCTTAAAATCAGAAGTGTGGAATCACTATAAGAGGCAAAAGATAGACGACAAATGGAAAGCAGAATGCATGTATTGTAAGAAAAAACTTGGAGGGGATACAAAGAATGGGATAAGACACTTACATGATCACTTTAAAATATGTCCATTGAGAAACACGAGAGACATAAAGCAAACATTTTTGATGCCAAAAAACAACATTGATGGGAAAGTTGCTCTAGGAACCTACTCATTTGATCAAGAAATTGCCAGGAAAGAAATGACTACTATGATCATATTGCATGAGTATCCATTGAGTATGGTGGAGCATATTGGATTTCGAAGATTTGTGAATTCTCTTCAACCACTTTTTAAAGTGTTTAGTCGAAATACTTTGACGGTATCTTGAAGATCTATGAATATGAGAGGTCAAAGACAATGAAGCTTCTTGATAAAAATAAAAGTAGAGTTGTCATCACAACAGACATGTGGACATCAAGCAATCAAAAGAAAGGATTTATGACGATCACTTCTCATTTTATTGATGGATCTTGGAAGCTTCAAAGTCGATTATAATCAGGTATTTGTTCATTTTCAAACTTGATAAGGTTTAGTTTGTTGGTATGATATATATAAATTACATTTTCATTTGTTTCTTATTACTTAATTTAGGTTTATCTATGTGCCATGTCCGCATACATCTGAAGTACTTGGGGATGTTCTTGTTGATTGTTTGATGGATTGAAATCTTGATCGGAAGTTGTCTACATTAACAGTAGATAATTGTACAACTAATGATGCACTGATTGATAGGATTTTGAACAAATTGGATACAAGTTTACTTTGGTTAGAAGGTTTATTGTTGCATATGCGATGTTGTGCTCATATTTTAAACTTGATTGTCAAAGATGGTTTGGATGTTATTGGTGATGGTATTGAACGGATTCGTACTAGTATTTCTTTTTGGGTAGCCACTCCTAAAAGATACGAAAGGTTTGAAGAGACAACTCGCCAATTGAAAATTCCAATCACTAAGAAGTTAGTCTTAGATTGTAAGACTAGATGGAATTCTACATATGCAATGCTTAGTGTCGCCATTTGTTATAAAGATGTCTTCAATCGTTTGAAACAACGAGAGCCGCTTTATAAAAGTGTTCCTGCTGAGGAAGATTGGGAAAGGGCCAATGAAATTTGTGATAAATTGAAGTTGTTTAACAATGTGACTGAGATGTTTTTAGGGACCAAATACCCCACTGCTAATATATACTTTCCAAAAATTTGTGAAATTAGAATGGCTTTGAGGCGATGGCTTTGTTGTGGGGATTCTAACATTGAAGTTATGACAGCTAAAATGATAGATAAATTTGATAAATATTGGTTTCAAATTCATGGCATTATGGGTGTAGCTACTGTTTTGGATCCAAGATATAAACTCAAGTTATTGCATTACTATTTTCCTCTTATTTATGGTGATGAAGGTGCAAAGAGGGAAATTCAGAGAATTCAAGAACTTTGTTCTAACTTGGCAGTTGAATACTCATCCAAATTGAAAATGAGTACAGATGATGGTTTTTCTATTCACTCTTCTACGAGCTTTTCGCATTCTCATTCTCAATCTTATTCATCGATTCATGAGGAGGTGGATCCAATGAGTGATTATGATAAGTTTGTTGTCTTGGATTGTAAGAATGACAATGCTAAATCCGAGTTTGATCTTTATTTGGAGGAACGTGTGATACCAAGGAAGGTTGATTTTGATATCTTAAGTTGGTGGAAGAATGCACTTAAGTATCCTACTCTTCAATTGATTGCTCGAGATGTTTTGTCGATTCCTATTTCGACTATGGCTTCAGAGTCTGCATTTAGTACAAGTGGGAGGTTTGTTAGCCCACATCACAGTAGACTTCACCACGAGACATTAGAAGCTTTGATGTGTGCTCAAAATTGGTTACGGGCTGAAAGTCATGGTAATATCATTTAATAATATTCAAACAATTACATTATTCTTTCAACTTTAAATTAAATTAATTAACTATATTGTTTTATTTACAGATACTTGTGCGTCTGCCCATTCCGAATGTTGTACCTTTTATGAGGACATTGATGAAGAAGAAGTTGTAAGTAATTTATTTATTTAAAACGCATATCACTTTTATGTATTTTTTTCTTAAGAAATAATAAATTATTTTACACATTATTTATAACATTCGAAATAACTCACTTTATTGAATGCTCTTGTATGATATTTAAGGATGATATCACTTGTACAGAAAAGTCGCATGGAGATTGAAGATGTGGGTTCATTGAAGTATCGAAGAATGATGGAATTTAATGATGTATTAGGATAATTTATTTTCATGTTTTAACTATTTGGATTAAATTGTGTTTTCATCTTTTATTCGGATTATGAATCATTTTTTATGTTTTTGTTGACATTTTATTTATATGTGATTGTATGGATTGTTGTTTATGTATTAATTTGTACTTTAAAAAAATGATGGAGCGGGGCGGGGTGGGGAATCCCCACGGGGCGTGGGAGGTGGGGAATTTTCCCCGTTTAGTGGCGAGGGCGGGGATCCCCGCGGGGCGGGGATGGGTGGGGAATTTTCCCTGTTAAGTTGGCGGGGACGGGGACGGGGATTCCCCGAGATTGCGAGGATGGGGATGGGGAATGCTCCCCCGGCCCCGTCCCACCCCGTTGCCATCCCTACCCGTATGAAGCACTTTATGGACGAAGATGTAGAACACCAATTCATTGGAATGAAGTCGGAATAAGAAAAATTTTAAGCCTGGAATTAATAGAAAGGTCTATAGAAGCAATCACTAAGATTCGAGAAATAATCAAAATAGCCCAGGATCGACATAAATCTTATGCTGATTTGCGAAGGAAGGATCTACAATTTGAAATTAGTGAAAGGGTATTTTTGAAAGTTGCTCCAATGAAGGGAATAATCCGCTTTGGAAAGAAAGGGAAGTTGAAACCAAGATTCATAGGGCCGTTTGAAATCTTAGAACGTATTGGAAATGTTGCATACCAACTTGCTCTTACTCCAGAATTTTCTGCATTTCATAACATTTTTCACGTATCAATGCTACGAAGATATGTGTCAGAACCTAGGCATCACATTAGTCTTGAACCATTTGAGATTAAAAAGGACCTAACTTATGAGGAGCTACCTGTGTTTATTGTTGGGTCCCAAGAGGTGTCCGAGGTTCAGAGGGGGGTGAATGAACCTTGGTCTATCTTGAAAATCTTTGCAAAATAAACTGTTCTGCAAGCTACTAGAACTTGCAGCACCAGTCAGTTACTACTTACAGTACTGGAAAGCAGTGCTGCTTGCTGTAACTTGAGTTTTAAGCGCAACGGAAAAATAAACTTCTTTTGTGACACAAGGCTGGCTGGTTTTCTCAAATATGCTCCTTTCAAGATGTTTTATGCATATGACAGATAAAGATATGAAAGATAAAGCGCAGATAGGAAAACAATAAAACACTTATCCCTTATAGTGGTTCGAAGGTGGTGTAAGCCTTCTACATCCACTCTACTGCTTCCTCGAGCAGGAACTTTATTAAGCAAGATTGAATTACAGGACTCTTCCTCACAACCTATCAACTTACAAAGCAAACGCCAACTAGAGTCCAGAGATCACACAGCACTGCAAACTCTAAAGGCCCGCCAACTAGAATCCAGAGATCACACAACACTGCAAATTCTAAAGGCTAACCCACACAGGGTTCCATACTCCCACATAGGGAAGCTGCCTAGCACCTAGACAACTATACAAACAGCAAAAATCTCTCCTATCAACTGTTCGACACCTAAAACAACCTACGCACACAACTTCAAGGTTAAAAAGAAAAACAAAGTCTTCAACTGGTGCGGAGCAGTCTTGTTCATTGAAATCTCATCTGTTGTTGTTGACTGCTCCTAGAAGGTTGAGTGGCTGAACGAGTGAAAGCTAAAAGCTTTGGATGATATGTGAATTTCCACTTGGCTCTGTTCAGCACATTCTTCAGTCAGCCACACCTTCTATTTATAGATCTTGAGAGTTTCTATCCGTTGAGAAGTATCCGTTGAAGAGAGATACTTCCGCTTCTTCAAAATCAAGCTCTGATCTCCAAGATCTCCTCTGAGGTCACATTAAATGCATCTGAGCTACTTGACCAATGGCATGGTTTGCATTTAATGTGACTTGACTCTTCTGGAGCTTTTAACGTGGTGATTGTGGCTCGCAGCTTTCTGCAGCGCATCAGTCCACGTGGCGTCTTCGCATTGGCTCCGTGTCTGCAACTTCAGTCTTCTCTCGAACGGCTCTCTCCCTCGTACTGCATTTATCCTTCCTCGGATTGTAGGATACTTCCTCAGTTGACTGCTTGTTATGGGCGCTGTATCCTAGGTCTGCTTGCAGCTGTTAGTGCATTACAGTGCTGCTGTAACATAGACCTTCTTGCAGTGTCTTCGTACAGTACTGTTGTAATCTTTCTTGCAGTACTCCTGTATCTTCTTCTTGCAGGGATGCTGCATGTCGTTCCTTCATGCTTTGCTGCTTGCTGTAACTGCCTTCTTGCAGTCTTGTTGTATATGGATTCTTGCAGCAGCTTCTTGCAGACTTAGCTTCCTCAGTAACCTCCGCTGTTGTAACCTAGATAGGTTCTTGTGAGCTTGCAGCAACAGCATCAACCTCCTTATGAGGTACTCTAGCTGTTCAGCAGTTACCTCAGCTTCTCCTCGATCATCCTCTAAGGGTACTGTCTCAACAGTCACCCCTTCAGAAGTCTTCTTATCCTCAGAGAGTGTTGTCAGAACAACAGCCTCACCTGAGGTCTTCAGCAAGGACTCCATCTCCTCGGCCAATCCTATATCCTCGACAACCTCTGCTGTAAGCATGAGTTCTTGCAGCTCTTGTCGGGTTCTTGCAGCAGCAGCTAGCTTTCTGAATTCTCTTTCCAGAACAGCTTCCTGCTCAGCAACCTGCTCCTGCAACCTAGGCCAGCTTACATAGTAGCAACCTAGTTTACTATCTGCAGCTTCCTGACTCCGGTTTCTTCACAGCCTGCTGCATGCTTCTTCCAGTATCTTGACTCTTCTTCAGCTCAGGATACTTCTACTAGCTTGTTGTTCCTACAGCATGCTAGCCCTTAGAAGTGTTCTTACTACTTCTAAGATTGGTTTTCCTTGTATCTTGGAAAACCGTTACATGATCTTTCCCTGATCATGTGATGTGGAAACTAGGTATCAATACCTTAAGCAAACTGTTCTTTTCTTCTTGAGTTAGTGTTTTGTCTTATCAAGATAAAAACTGAAATATCCCAACATCTATTATTGGGAAAAAGATGAAAACCTTAAGGAATAGGGATATACCCTTAGTTTTGGTACTGTGGAATAGGCATGGACAAGAGGAAGCAACATGGGAATGTGAAGAAGAGATTCAAAATAAGTACCCTGAGCTGTTTTCATAGCCAAACTAAATTTCGGGATGAAATTTTTAAAAAGGTGGGAGGAGTTGTAACACCCCGTTGTCAAGAAAACCTGCATTGCATATTTTATAAAATTTCTTATCATTCAATTATGAATGATTTAAGTGTGAGTTCTTATATTACTTAAATTTATGATTATGAATTACGTTGTGCTTGATGATTTTAAAGGTTTTATGACATATATTTCTTTCGAGATTTTAAGGGTTTTTGCAGGATTGCTCGCGAAGGAAATCGAGCTCGATCCCAACTCACTCGACAAGCATGGATGAAAATAAAAGATAAGATAATAGACAAGTTTAAATTAATTAAGATTATATTAGGTTAACACACTTAACTTACTCGTTTGTGCCTATGGATGTTTTATTTAAAGTAATTTTACGTAGGATATATTTATTGATTTTATGTGATAAAATATTTTACTTAAACATGCATTCCTAATTCATTGTGTAAATATCTTCTCATCACATAAGTAAAATTATAACACCTTAATTAATTCACTAAGGTGTAGTGATATATATATATATGTGTGTATGTTGCTAATTAATTAACTATGTATAAGAAATAATTAATTAAGTGATAATCTTAATTAAGCTAAGAATTAATTAATTAAGTGCAAGAAATTAACTAATTAAATAACAGTCTGAGGAGCAAGCCACACGCAGGAAGGAAAAAATTGGCTAGTCAGCACTCCAAACCCTTAAAATTAAAACACCTCATAGTTTTTCTCTCTCCCCTCACAATATTTAAACACATACCTAAGCTAGTGTAAGTTCACGTTGCATGTGGGAAAAGGAAAAAGCAAAGCCATCTCTCCCTCTTCATCTCTCTCTCCCTCAGACTTTTCTCTCCTCCCTCGGTATTTTTTCTTTCTCTCTCTACCCCATCTTCTCCTCGCCACTGTCTGCTGCCCTGCTGTCCTATGTACATGTGTATGCTATTGTTGTGTGTTTTTTTTCCTGTTGTTGCTGTGAGTAAGTATGTTGTTGTTGCTGTGTGTATTTCTTTGCTATTCAAGAATTTTTGTAGACTTGTAGGAGTTGAATTGGACTAAATACTTTTATCAAGTTGAAATATATGAAGTTAAGAGTATGCCTGTAAAATTTCAGAATTTTTGGAGTTAGTCTCGATTTACTATGAATTTTCAAACATGACCCTATTCTGTGACAAATTCATTCAGTTTTTAGGTCTGAATTAGACAATTTTCTTGAACAGTATCCTTCGATTTTATATATGATCTTTTACTATGTTTTAGAACCAATCCTTAGGTATGTACAAAAATTTAGTATGTAGTTTTTTTAGTCTTGTACGATTTATGCCAAATTTTACAACATAGCCTGTTTTCTACATTGACCATGTCCTGTTCTCAGTTTAGTTCTAAAATTCATAACTATTTATTTGAATCATATTTATAAGCCATAGTTTACTATGCTATTATAATGACTCTTAGTAACATGATAAAATTTACCTTGTGAATTTTGGAGCACAAATAAATTTATAAGAAATTTTACAAGTAACCCTGTTTTCAGCCTATGTTATGCATCGTTTTTATCCAACTTGTAAAATATATAACTAATTATATGAACCTTACTTCTACTCGAAATTTTTATATGTTATACTTCAACATATTGTCTAAATTTTGTAAAAAAGATGAACGATTTTCATCAATTCTATAAGGTATGGTGAATTTTTCATTCAAGGCTGTTTTTAAGCTAAAATTGAAGTGAAAAACTAGTTAAATGTGTGATTTTTAATTCTTTGTACAAGCAGTTAAAATTCCTGAATTTTCAGTTGTTATACTAAAATAAGGTATGTGATTATATGAATAATGTTGTAATTTTAGGAATCATATATGAATTATTAAAATTATTACCTCTTTATATGTCATTTTAGGTCTAAAATTGCTAGTTTAAATGCACAACAATTAAGTTATAAGTATGATGATGTATTTAATATTCTAATCTCACTTAGATGAATTATGTATGATAGGATCATTTTTAAAGCTTCCTATATAAATGAAGTATGTATTGAATAAAGTATGATTATTATAAATGCTTGAATGATGTGTATAGAATCATGTTAATATTTACATTTAGGACGAAGTGTTTACATTAAATTACTAATGATTATGCTTTAGGTTAAAGTAACCTAATATAAAATACAAAAGATTATGTTATATGACATAAGAGACTAAATAGTTAAGTGTGTCGAGCGCAGTTGAGACGATCGGTGAATCCAGAAGCGATCCTTGCATAATCGACGTACAAGTGGGTAACTTCTACTCTCTACTATTTGTTGATAATTGAATTAATAAGTTATGTATGAAATCTACGGTCGAAGCCCCGTAGTTATAACCAGTAGGTAGCTTCCCTACCGAACGACGACCATAAGGGCGAGAGTGTCTGGTCTATGAAAGCAAGGTTTAGTGGGCGAGCGACTCCCACATTCCTTTATGTTATAGTATGGTCCAGGGTGAGCGTACCCGAAGGACATGCAGTACTTGCTTAATAGTTTAATTGCTTCAATGTATTAGACAGTAAAGTTATCCTACTAGGATCCCTCTCCGGAGGTGTCTCATGATGTTGCTTTTTATATTTTTCAGGCTCGGCAGACGTGGACGTGTAGTAGGCTGGGCTGACTTCTCACTGTCCCTATCAAGTTGTTGTGCTAGAATAATGTTTCCTTTTGAGAACAATATGTTGTTTAAATATGTATAGTATGATAAACAATGGGCCTAGACTTATATCCTGTCATATATATATGTATGTTTTGTTGTGTTATTTCATATAGGTTTTTGGTTCGAACTTTTTTACCTAGAAATGTGGGTGAAACACAACTAGACTTGGTTTATAGTTGGATATATATATATGTATATATGTTATGTTTGAAACAAAAAAAATATAGCTCTCGTATTTTCATTTTAAGTCTTCCGTTGTATATTAAAAAGTAATTATGATTTCTTTAGTTCCTAGATAAGTAAAGGATGTCGACCTATTTCCAATTAAAAGGGGAATGGGGCACCACAGTAGTAGTAGTCTCGCAAGAAAACGAACTCTATCGAAGATCATTCATACATAGCATAGTCTAAGCGAACCCAATCCGGGAATGTAGTTCTGAGGGCTTAGTGATCTTCATGCTAGGAGTCCAGACCTACTACACCTGAGTTGCATCCCCATTCAACTATGCCCGAAGACACGGTCGAAGCACGCCCGATCGAAGACGGATAAAGAGAGATCCCCATCCGTTATGTGAGTTTAACCCGCCTTTGTGGAGTTCTTATGCAAGAGGGGCACCCAATCCTGATAGGTGGAGAAGAGAACCGTTCACTCTTTGCCAAATAGAATAGAGGATTCTTCGGGTTGGAAAAAGATGTTGCCAAAATAGATCCTGTACCATTGAGATAGAGAGCTGCGAGGAGATTCTTTGGCCCTCATTTATCATTTCTTCTCTTAAGAGATTTATAGTTGGGCCTTTTCTATCTTCCCATGTGGCAAATGTAAGCGACCCGATCATCCCGAGTGAACAAGAATTGGGGATCGGATGCGGGCGAAATTCTCGCCAATGGTTGAGATGTTCAATCGACTCCCTCCCCCTTGGGGGTCCGGACCCTTACCAGTCCAGATGTGCTCTTACGAGGGAAAATTGGATTGAAAATTTATTTAGACACATGAACTTAGCCACTAAAGAATGAATTCAAATTGCAACATTGAATGAATGTTATGACTTTTTTTGCTAATTATGTAAAAAATTTAGGATTAAATTGCAATTTTGAAAATGTGGTGATTTTATTTTGCAATTTGATCTTAAAATCTTTTTTTGTTGGAAACGACGTGACATGTGACATGACATGTGACGTGGTATGTTTGTCGGACACGTGGACTCCGGTTGCCGGAAAATACAAATGTGACCTAAATTGCAATGATGAATAAATGTCATGATTTTTTTTGCAATTATTGAAAAGTGGGGATAAATTTACAATTTTTGAAAAGTGGTGATTTTTTTTTTTTACAATTACGCCTATATTTAATGTTAAACTAAGTGATATGTATTACACAAATCATAAATTTAATTTTACTATATAAATAATATTTAAATGTTTCTAATTTTACTAAATTTAATTTATTTTCTTATAAAATCTATGTTTTACATGAGAGCTATACTAATATTTTATATAAAAATGTTTATTAATATTTTTTTTTCCTATTTCAATAAGGTTATTTTTGTCAGGATATGAAGGTGTGTTGAGAAGTTTTGAGGTGAATCATCGCAACCTTCTTTATATTTCAATCATCATATTTTTCAGTGTCGTAAGGCTTTTCCAGAATGTCGCCAAAGACATCGGAGAACGGAATGGAAGGCGACGATGAGAGAGAAGATGAATCCGAAGAAGATATCTCCGAAGGAGAGGAGGACGAGGAGGAAGAGGATGAGCCGCGGCTCAAGTACCAGCGCATGGGCGGCAGCGTGCCCACGCTCCTCCAAAGCGACGCCGCTTCATGTATCGCCGTTGCCGAACGCATGATCGCCCTCGGCACCCATGCCGGCTCCGTTCACATTCTCGATTTTCTCGGTAACCAAGTGAGTTTCTTTCCTTTTTGCTTCGATTTCCTGGTGTTTATTCGATTGGATTGTCTGATTTGATGTGTGTAAGAGGGCTATTTTGTTCGAATTAGGGAGACTTTAGTGATGACCGCGAGGAGAATTGATTGAAATTGACATTTTTCGTATTTGGCGTTTGAATTTATGTTGGATGATAGCTACAGAAGCTTGCAGCTTCTCTGTGTTAATTAGGGTTGCTCGGAAGTCTTTGTTTGGTATTTAGTTAAAAAATAGCAGGACTGTGAAAAACTAGAATTATAAAATGAAGCTATTACGTAATTCCTGCGCTCTCATGTAACTCACACAGAGCGTACTTATGCTTGCAAATTTTTTTTTTTTTTTTTTTTGACTGTGTCCAAAAGCACAGCTTAAAGTGAAATAGATAAACAAGATATCAGGCAGAAGGGTATATAATGTTTCATAAGTCATAACTTGATGATGATCAAAGTGCCCCAAGTGTAGAAATCTATTGCTGTGGCGTCAAGCTCAGTCCACTGTTAGGAATATTGCTCACATCAGATTGACCATGTATAATGGTGTATCGGGATAATCATTACTCCAACTAGTCTAATGGAGGGTTTTTGGAACTCCAAACAGAATACTGATAAGTTCAAGTTTTGAATTAAGATATGAGGGGCAAACATTTGGTGTGTGACTAAAATTACATAATTTCCTATACTCCGTAAGTCAGAAATACTCAGCAATACTACATTTCAACGTAAATTAACAAAAGTTGTTGCAAAGTCCTCCAGAAATAAATATAACTTTTGACCTGTTTATGACGGGAAAAAATCGCTGCTCCAAGAGAACTAGCTAATCTTGGCAAATCAGTTAATATTCAATCCTGGCTGATGTGAACCTTCACATCTTTACCTTGTTGGTCGTGTGCAAAATAATGTTTCCTTTTTAGGTTGATGCGGAGTCATTTTATTACCTACCACAATTACCTTTTAGATATCCATGACCTGTCCTATTATCTTTTAGTGATGGGACCTTATATATATTATACTCGATCCAGGTTAACTAATTGGCAGACTGCAGAACAGTCCAGCTATACTCAATTGAAAAAGGATGCTAATTAAATGCATTTCAAGTACTGTAGTAAAACTTGACCTGTTAACCCCCCCACCTGGACTTTTCCGGCAATGCTAATATACGTAATTTTCACTTTTCTTCTAGACGAAGACAATACTGAGGTTTTTTCCTGGAATTCAATTGGTTTCCAAGATCACTTCCAGCTAGGGGTGGCAATTCTTGACCCAACATGACTCATAAGCAGGAAAGACAAAGATAAATGATAAAAATAAGACAACACAAAGATTTTTGTTGTATTAAGATTCATGTCTCAAAGATAAATGACAAAAAGATATGATTTTTTTAAAAGTTAAAACACAACTTTATTATAGAAAATAAGACATGTCAAAGATAAATGTCAAAAATAAGACATGACATTACATATGTCAACATGTTAGACAACACAAAGGCATGAATTTTTGGGAAGTTAAAACCATACTCCACCTAAATCAAAATAAGTGTTGTTTTAGGAATTTAAGTGATAATTGACCTCAATCTTCCAAAATGTCCTATATTTACTCTTCTTGAATTAAACACTTAGTGTGAAAAAAAAACGCTTGATATAGTTAAATAAATACGGACAAAGCAGTTAGTTCTTAAGGCTCCTTAATTTGTGTGAAGTTTTCTAAAATGACACCTAACTGGAGGCAGAGAGAGTAATTTTTTTTTTAACTATTAAATAAAATGGATGGCATGGTATTTATGTATAACATGATACATAGCACAAATACATGAATTGTGTGGCCTAAATTCAAGCATAGGCCTTTTATTAGTCCATACAGAGTTCTATTTGCTAATTTGTTGAAGCGTCTTTTATTTGTAGTATGAAAGAAGTTGGTTAAATACACCCCTGTGTTTTTTAGTAAGGTACAGTTGTTGCTTCAGCATTGCAATGTGGTGACACAATATTCATTCTATGCAGCATAACTTATTATGACCTTGTTGAGGTGAATGTTAACTAAATGCAATTGTGGGTTCCTTTCTACAAGGAATTGTTTTGGCATAATAATGTGACTGGTTTAAATGATCATAATCTACTTGGTGCTTCAGATGGCTAACAAATTTCTTCTCCAGGTCAAAGAATTCATTTCTCATACTGCTGCAGTTAATGATCTTTGCTTTGATATCGAAGGTGAATACATTGGAAGCTGCTCTGATGATGGTTCTGTTGTAATTAGTAGTCTTTTTACTGAGGAAAGAATGAAATTTGAGTATCATCGCCCTATGAAGGCAATTGCTCTAGACCCGGATTATGTGAGGAAATCATCCAGAAGATTTGTTACTGGAGGTTTAGCTGGTCATTTATATTATAACGTGAAGAAATGGATAGGCTACCGGGACCAGGTTTATTTAGGTTTTGTGATTCACTGTACTTGAACTCTGAAAGCCTTCTGAAACTTTGATCTCTCAGCAAAGGAAATTTCCTTGTCCCAGGTTTTGCACTCTGGTGAAGGTCCTATTCATTCAGTGAAGTGGAGAAATAATCTAATTGCCTGGGCTAATGATGCTGGTGTAAAAGTTTATGATGCTGCTAATGATCAACGTGTAACATTCATCGAAAGACCTCGAGGAAGCCCCCGCCCTGAACTTCTGCTTCCTCATTTAGTTTGGCAAGTAAGTATGTTATACTTACTGAGATACCTGAAAACCTGTTATAAATGGTTATGGCATGAAAAAGTAAAAACTTTATGCCAAGTACCATTTGAAGTACACTGCATTGCTACTGATATTAGGCTTCTCCTCATGTGTTCTGCACTTACATTCAGGATGACACACTGCTGGTCATTGGATGGGGAACGTCTGTAAAAGTAGTATCAATAAGAAACAATCAGAATAAGAGTGCTAATGGCACTTATAAGCATATACAAATGTCCAGCATGAGCAAGGTGGATATTGTGGCGTCTTTTCAAACTAGCTATTTCATATCAGGAATTTCCCCGTTTGGTGATTCTTTGGTTGTTCTAGCATATATACCTGTGGAAGAAGATGGAGAGAAGGACTTCAGCAGTGCTATTCCTTCACGGCAGGTATTTGCTCTGTCATTCAGCAATACTGATCTAGGGGGTTTGGCAAGTAGTTCTTTGACATGTATGCTTGTACATACTATAGTTTCTGTTTTGGATTTTAGAGTGGCTTGAACCGCTTTTAATCTCTGTGGACAAGCTATGTATCTGTTACGTATAGAGTCTACAGGAGGCGATCCAAGGCGCGCAGGTAGCTGCACCGGGGTTCTGGAGGTTCGCAGCAGGCCTGTTAGTAGTGGGCTGTTGCGTGTTTTATTTTAATTAATTGCTGGTTTACTTATTTAATTTATTTGATGCTTATTTAATTTGTTTGAGTCCACGGGCTTTGTGCATGGGCCTCGCGAAGTAGGGTATTTTAATTCTACGTTGTGGTTTGAGAACGATAGCTGGGAATTTATCTGTTTTGGAACAGCGGCTTTTGTGCTTGGGCAGGAGAGTTTCTCTCCTGAGTTCGGATTAATTTGAGTTGTTTTCTGTGTTATCTTCTCCTTAACTCTAATAGTATCACATTGAGAATGATTGCTCACTCGTTCACTAATTAAGTGAATTAACTGCTTCTTTTGTATTTTGATCCAACAGGGAAATGCTCAGAGACCTGAAGTGCGAGTTGTCACTTGGAATAATGATGAACTGGCAACTGATGCACTGCCCATTCATGGTTTTGAGCATTACAAGGCCAAAGATTATTCCCTTGCTCATGCCCCTTTCTCAGGTAAAGCTTGTTTACATGTAATCTAAGAATGACTGTAGCTCTTTGCTGATTCCTTTCTGGTTGTATTTTTTTTGTATTTTTGTTAAATTAGATCTTCAGCATCAGAGCTGACATCATGCACTTGATACAGGCAGCAGCTATGCAGGTGGGCAGTGGGCTGCTGGAGATGAACCTTCATTCTATATTGTGTCCCCAAAGGATGTAGTTATTGCGAAGCCTAGGTCAGTGACTAGCTTTTACTTGTCTTCCTCTGAATGTTACCTGGGGTTTCTGTTTTCCTTTTTTTTTTTTCAAGTGAGTGATAGACAATTGATAAGTATTTGTAGGTTTGTGGTACAATGTTGACATTTTAGCATTAAAGACCCTTCATGGTTCATGTGTTGTCCTTTTCCTTAATATAGCTATGTGCCATTAAGCTGTCAGGTTTTGACTTCTTGTTTCTCCTTAGGCTTGCCAGCCCTTAAAAGGCTGGCTCTAGGTACGCCACCCTTTTGTCAAAAAAGAAGTTTGTTAGTTTGGTTGGTGTTTATTATATGAGATCTGTCAGATTATTTCTGGGTGAAGATGCGTGGGAGTTTGAGGAGGATGGGTCTAGTAAGTTCCTCCTGGAAGCAAACATCTGGGAGGGATCTGGGACGGTAGTCAAGTAAGGAGGTTGCTTTCTGGAGTATCTTAATTTCGTATAGTGCTTTGTTGGGTTTGGTTATATAGGGGTGTCAGTGCCTGAATGATTCTTCTCCTTTTCCTCTTTTCATTTGTAATTAATTTCATTGTTTCTGGATGCTGGATGTGGTTCTGAATAACTCTCTCTCCTCTCCAACCAGAAAGAGGACATGAAAATTGTAAAATTCCACTAACATTATGCTCTATCGATCTCATACTGAGGTTCCTAATTAGATAAGCTACTTAAATATTGGACATTAGGGATACAGAAGATCACATATCTTGGCTTCTTCAGCATGGATGGCATGAAAAAGCCTTGGCAGCAGTTGAAGCTGGTCAGGGTCGGAGTGAGCTCATTGATGAGGTAGTATGTTTACTTCTGGTTTGCCTGGGTTTAAAATTTTTTGAGTTGTGTTCATGCTTGAGGTCTTGGCTGTAGAAGACCATGTATAGAATTCTAGCTATTGACAATGAATTATTTTAATGTTTTATTTGTATCTTCTCACTAGATTAAGGTTTTCTTTGTCTGTGCACGCTCTTTCACAGTTTTCCTTTTAGTTTGATGCTCATACATTTGATATCAGATTGCTAATCTTGGGTGTCAAGGTACCGATAAATTTTCTGGTGTGAGATCTGACAGCTAATTTTGATGTGCTCATGCTTTCAATTAACAAAATGAGTTAGAAATCTGATATAGTGTTCACTGCGAAGCAAGATTGAAATTCAAAATGCTCACTCTCCTATATATTAAATTAAGTGGCTTTGCGACTTTTATAGCAAACCAATATTACAACAGTTAAAACCTGTTAATAAATGTTTGTATTTAGGGTGTCTGGCTGTCTGCATTCCATTTTTTGAATTGAAAATGTTTTTCTTAGGTTTAATGATTAGTCATGCTGTTTGTATTATCTTTTGTTGAAAGAATTTCAAAAACTCATTTCGTCTATGCATTTTTACTGATGCATTTAGTTCATGATGTAAAACAGCAAAAGTGTTCCTTAAATCTGATGTCTAACACACTCAATTATTATATTATTATTATTATTACTTGTGAAAGGGTAAAAGACCATAACACACACACACACACATATATATGTTTATGTATAAGCATGTGTGTGTGTGGGTCTACCAGGAAAAAGTAGTTCTACTGTGCATGGTGTAATTGTTGGTGCAGAAATTTCTGCAAAATGCGATAACTATGGCTAGTGATTGGTTTCCTGTGAATTTTTTTTGGAAAAGAAAATGGAGTTATTATTTGAGTGTTAATACCTTGCTTCGATTATGGCCATTTTTTGCTGGTTGCTACTTTGTTTGCTTCTTGTTTCTTTTTTGCATGGTATCTGGCCGTTCACTATTCATTTCTCCATTGTTTGACTTCCTGAGATGTTGCTTTTCTACTTCTATGGAACTTGTTTTCATAGAAGAAAAAGTGCAGCTATAATGTAATATCAAGAAAACCAATGAAAATAAATGTGCAAAAAAGCTTATTGTCATCCATTGCCAACAACATCAATCTCTTTACATGGATTAGAAATGTGTCTGCCATTTAAATTTTGGAGTGTGCAGTGCTGATTTGTATACCAGAGTATTTTAAGTCGTTTGAACTGGTTCATTTGCTTGTGTAGATGTATATCTAATTTGTTCGATTAAAACAGGTGGGGTCTAGATACCTTGACCATCTGATTGTGGAACGCAAATATGCTGAAGCAGCATCTTTATGTCCCAAATTACTGCGGGGATCAGCTTCTGCATGGGAAAGGTAATGTCATCTTATCTATTTATGCATGAACATACTTTTAAGTTGCTTAGTTTCAGTTTGTCTATTATTAACATGAGGGATTTGGGGTTTTACTGGATGCAGGTGGGTTTTCCATTTCGCTCATCTGCGGCAACTCCCTGTATTGGTTCCTTACATACCAACAGAAAATCCAAAGTTACGTGATACTGCTTATGAGGTGCGCAATCTTTGGTGTTCCTAGTTACCTCATATCCTTTAGATTTTATTTGTCATGTCAAATACCTAATTGCTACCTGAAATATATGTTGCATACCAGGTTGCTCTAGTTGCTTTGGCAACAAATGCATCATTTCACAAGGATCTCCTTTCCATTGTTAAAACTTGGCCACCTTCAATATATTCTGCTTTGCCTGTTATCTCAGCTATAGAACCTCAGCTTAGTACTTCATCATCAACTGATGATCTCAAAGGGGTTAGTGTCTAGGAATATCGTTTAATTCTTGCATGCACTTGCACTTGCTAATTACATGATGCTACTTCATGTCAGGCTCTGGCTGAGCTATACATAGTTGATGGACAATATGAGAAAGCCTTCAACTTGTATGCTGATGTAAGTAGCCTGCCTTTAAATTCAGTCTTTAACTATTTAGCTTCACTCCCCTTCTTAAAGTGATTACTGATTTGCCATTTGGGAGGATTATTTTGCTATAGTTGCTGGTATATTTCCTCTAGTTAATATATATATATATATATATATATATATATTTGATTTTTATGTTTTTCAGCTCATGAAGCCGGATATATTTGACTTCATTGACAAGCATAATTTGCATAATGAAATTCGCGAAAAGGTACTTTCAACACTATATTGATTAAATGAATTATTATCATGTCAGCTCTCACTTGCCTGAAAAATCAAGCCTAGAAATTATTTGCAACAATCATTTGCTGTAAAATAGATCCAATGACCTCATTTCTTTATCTGGTTCTCAACTTATTTCCTTGTTCCTAAAAGTTTTTGGTTAGGAAAACTGAAATAATCCAGCTTCTGATGCTTCATTGCATTCAATGCTAAAGCTTGGTTGTGCACATTTCATGTCATGCAGTCAGAGATATGATGCAACAAATACATTGAAAAACAACGTTTTAGATCTGATCTAAAGGAATATACCCAGTCAAACAAGGACATTCAATAAAAATCTGTACCTGAAACAATTGGAACAATTTTTTTATTCACCCAATATGGTTATGCAAGTTCCCCAGCTAATGATAATAGATTATTCACTCAATATGGTTTCGCAGGTTGCCCAGCTAATGATAATAGACTGCAAACGTGCAGTTCCGTTGTTTATGCAGCACAAAGACATTGTAACTCCATTTGATGTAGTTTCACAACTTCAGGCCGCAAAGAATAAGTGTGATTATAAATACTTTTTACATCTGTATCTTCGTTCATTATTTGAGTCAGATCCCAATGTTGGAAGGGATTTCCATGACATGCAGGTTTGTCTAATTGGCAATGCTTTACCAGTGTTTTCTTTTATCTTTTTAATTATGTATACTTTCTTAGAAAACATACTGAGTAAAATATCTTTTTCAATATTTTAGTATTCCTAAATAAGTAAAAAAAAGTACAGTGAACTTGAAAGCCAGGTTCATTTCTCCTTGTTTCTCTTCCTATATATTAATAAACGGGTGGTGTCTATGCCAGACTCCTTGTATGAGGTACAAGCAGAGTTAATTCTATGAAACATAAAAAAGATAATAATCCGTGAAACATACTATTCTAGTCTTAGCCTTTGTTTAGTGTATGAGAACATTAAAATGAGGAGAAATTCCTTCCTCTCCATCCATACAAATGATAGATTGATTAATTTCCCTTTTAGAATTTGAGATTGATTTTCTCCTTGATCCCGAGGTTATTGCTCAGACCAGGTTGAGGAGACTAAGTTTGCCTATGCTACAGTTAAGAACAAGGTGGACATGTGGAATTTGTCTGATTTAATGTTAATGTTCTTTGTGAAAATACCTTGAAACTGAAAGAAGTGAAGTCAATTATTCATATTCAGCTGTGTTGAACATTGTGGGAGGCCCAGGGTGCTCAGGAGAAGAATTATCAAAATTCTCAATCTCTGCGTTGTTTCAACTTTATGACTATTTTCTCTTGGTGTGGCTCTTCTCCAGCTACTTTTGTGATTTTCTTTTCTGGTAAAATGTCTACCATTCGCATAGGTGGATCCATGAATCGTGATGTATGAGTGAACTGGGATGAAGATCTTGGTCCTTGATGTAGTTCTGTCTGTCATGCATTTTTAAGAGCTTCTGTCCCGCTTTATTTGTTTACCTGGAGACATGTTATATTATTCTTCTTGACTGGAATTTGCTCAATAAAAGATGGCTATTATTTGTGGTGGTTAACAGGTTGAACTCTATGCTGATTATGATCCAAAAATGCTGCTTCCCTTTCTTCGAAGTAGTCAGCATTATACACTGGAAAAGGTTTACTCCATAAGTGGGTTACTTCACCTTAGCCTTCCTATCATATTTTGGCGTTTGACCATTATGAAAATTTATGTTTCAGGCACATGATATTTGTGTCAAAAGAGATCTTTTGAAGGAGCAAGTCTTCATTCTGGGAAGAATGGGAAACACAAAGCAAGCATTGGCAGTAATTATTAATAAATTGGGTGATATAGAAGAGGTGCTGACCTTGATTCTAATTTCTAAGGTTGTCTATTTCCAATTTTATGAAGCTGCATTGAGTTTGAATGTATCCAATGAATTTTTACAGGCCATAGAATTTGTAAGTATGCAAAACGATGATGAACTCTGGGAAGAGCTGATTAAGCAATGTCTGAACAAACCTGAGATGGTAAGTTGTAATCTTGCTGATCAAATGCATTTGAGGTAGTATTACTAAGTGATATAATTCATCTTGCTTGGTATTGTCTTTGTAGGTAGGGGTATTATTGGAGCATACTGTTGGCAATCTTGATCCCCTTTATATTGTAAACATGGTGCCCAATGGCTTGGAGATACCTCGGTGAGTAGGTTCATTTTTTTTCTTCTAAAATCCATTGTGATGGTAATTGTGCATCTTAGGAAACTTTGAAATTTGGCTGAGCTAAGCACATATTTCCTGTCTTATTTAAAATAAACAGTTCCCTTTGCCTGCATGTGGGTTTAGTAAATTTCAGCTTTATTTCCAGTTTGCTACTTCCAAATTATTGTCTTGATGGTATTACCCTCATCCTTTACTTTTGACCTATTGTTATAAATTTCATAATAAGACCCAATTTATAGTTTAGTATCAAATTTTAGTTGAAACACACACAACTTGTACAGTATTTTTCCCCAGCTGCGCTGTTACTCTTTTTAATCTGCTAAACTTACTGAGTAAATTTCATTTGTTACAGGCTGCGAGATCGTCTTGTCAAAATCATCACTGACTATAGAACAGAAACTTCTCTGAGACATGGGTGCAATGATATACTCAAGGTAATAATCTCATCCATGTAGTGTTGTAAAAGAACCAAGTCTCTCACGAGCTATTTAGAGCTGGACTTGATAAAACTTGTTTAATGAAGCTTGTTAAAATAAATGAACCCAACTCGAACTTTGACAATATTCAACTTGTTAGCTTGTGAGCATGTTGGCTATTTGACATTTAATTTAGGGTGGGACTAAAGGCACAACACCAACTTCTAAAGGCACCACACTTTACAAAAAAAAAAAAAAAAAATTCCAGTTTTACCCTTAGGGTTGTTGAACTAGTTCTGTTCGGTCATTATGACCGAACGGGCTTCACGGTGTTCGGTCAAGATGACCGAACGTCCTTCTATGTGTTCGGCCGTGGTGGCCGAACACACTTCTATGTGTTCGGCCAACCGGGGCCGAACGAAATTGATCCGGTTCAATCGTTTTTTTTACGTTTTTTGCTACGATTTTCACACAATTTTCACACATTTAACAAATTTCTGGAATGTTCATCATTATGTTGGCATTACAATCTTCAAAAAATTAAAATATTTAATATAAAAAAAAAAAAGCAAAAAAAATCGATCAAACTCGATCGCACAAAACGCAACCGCACCCGTCGTGTGCGGTGACGGTAGGCGCCGGGCGCGTGCGGACGAGGACGGGGGCGCGGTGCACTCGCGCACGACGGGTGATGGGGGAACGGTGGCGCCCGCACGACGGGTGACGGGTTGCCTTTTTTTAATGTTAAATCTTTTAATTTTTTGAAGAATGTAATGCCAACATAATGACGAACATTCCACAAATTTGTTAAATGTGTGAAAATCGTAGCAAAAAACATAAAAAAACGATTGAACCGGATCAGTTTCGTTCGGCCCCGGTTGGCCGAACACAGAAGGACGTTCGGTCATCTTGACCGAACACCGTGAAGCCCGTTCTGTCATAATGACCGAACGGAACTAGTTCAACAACCCCAAGGTTAAAATTGGAATTTTTTTTTTTTTTTTTTTCAAGTGTGGTGAATTTTTTTTATTATTTTTTTTAGTCCCACCCTTAATTTATCATTGTTATACTTTTACTATGATGA
Organism: Scutellaria minor; assembly: GCA_954870855.1. Taxonomy (NCBI): domain Eukaryota; kingdom Viridiplantae; phylum Streptophyta; class Magnoliopsida; order Lamiales; family Lamiaceae; genus Scutellaria; species Scutellaria minor. The sequence goes on from OX940729.1 coordinate 13,594,090, forward strand.
GTATAGAAATTTCTAATTAAACTGACTGTTTGAATAAAACTATAGGAGTAAAAATTAGTAAATAAAATACCTTTTCGGAATATATAATTAAATCTTTAAATGAATTACTTGATAGTTTAATTTATAATCCAGATTTATAAAGCTTCTTTTTGCTTGAGTAAGCTCATGAGCTATGCGTAAATTCAATAAATTAAAACGATAAATGAGCCAAGCTCAAACTATCAATAGTTAGGCTATTTTTTGTCATTGTACTATTCACGAGTATTCCTTGGTGGTGACCTAATGGTTGTGATTAAACCTACAGGCAGATTGTGTTAATTTGCTTGTTAAGTACTACAAGGAAGCAAGGCGAGCTATACACTTGAGTAATGAGGAAGACGAGCCACAGAACAAAAGAGTAAATAACAGTGTTTTTCAACCAGAGAGATCTCTAAGCATCAAAGGTATGGAGGTGAAGTCGAAAAGCCGGGCTGGCACAAGGTGCTGCATGTGCTTTGATCCATTCACCATGCAGGACGTGTCGATATATGTTTTCTTTTGCTGTCATACATACCACGAGACGTGCCTCATGGATTCCATTGTATCGATCAGTAGCAAAAAGAAGCCAGCCACACCTAAACAGCAGGATTTATCCTATTATGAATATGATAATGGTGGTGATGATGATGATGATGATGGTGATGATGGTAGTAGTGATGATGCTCGGATACGTTGTATCTTGTGTACTACTGCTGCTGGTTAAACTTCTTGTGTTGTACGATGATCTACAGCGTTCTGTGCATATTTTATGAGCATAATTTGTACAAGTTAATTTTTTCCATGTATATGTAGCAAATGTGCCATTTGTATGTCTGAGTTGTGTTTGGCCTTTAAATAGGTTGCAACGAGAGATTAGGGATGTCAATGTGCTGGGTTTGGGTCGGACCCAATTGAGATCCGACCTGAACCCAGTGGGCTTTTACACCTGTAGAGTTGTACACCCTTTATTTTATTTAATTTTATTTATTTTTTTGAATACTGAGATTGTAGCATCTGCTGAAATTTTGTTGGTGAGCAGGTTGGATACCAGAGATACCAATTCCTGGTCTGATGCATGTTTCGATAAATAAAAAAGAAAGAAAATTAGGTGCTGAATGATACAATTGACTTGAAAGCCCAAGTGCATTGGGCTTCAAATCCTAAACTAGAATTGGAATTGGGCTTCCCTTTATTATAAACAAGTGTTTGTGCTTTATGACTTTGGGAGGCGGAGACAACTACAATTATGACCATGGTGATTTATGTTAGATTCCCAAATATACATTTTGTAAATTATTAAGGGAATGGTAAGAAAACAAAAATCATATTTTAATTATTTTTTGTTTCACAAAAATTCATGTGAGACGGTCTCACGGATAATTATCGTGAGATGAAGCCCATCACCCATAAACAACATGTGAATTATGGGATTTGAGTTGTGGATGATTGAGTTGTGGATTGACTTGTCTCAAGCAATGCATTAAAACTTCATGAGACTGTCTCACAAAAGACTCACTCTTTTTGTTTTGTTAAAGAGAAACCATGATTTAGCCAAAGAGGCTCCATTTTTTATTTTTTATTTTATTTTATTATTATTATTATTATTATTATTATTATTATTATTAATTTTTTATTTTCATTTTTGAGTGTACTACTAGCTATGTAATTAATTACTCTTAATCAATTCCTACTATTTTTTTTTTAAATTTAAAGTATAAAACATGTATTTTTAACTCTAATATTTAGTTACCACGAGCCTTGTGGCTTAGTGGTATCACACCTTTTATAAAAATGCAAATTGTAATGATCAAGGTTCAAATCTGAATCACACAAATCTTTATTGTGTTTTCCACTCCCTATACTTCATTAAAAAATAAATTCTAATATTTTAGTTTACTATTTTAGAATAAATTATTACAAAAAAAAAAAAAAAACTCAAATGCACCAAAATTTAAGTATTTTAGTTTTGAAATATTTTGATTTTACATATGCAATGTAAATAATAAACTAAAAATTATAAAAATGACACATTTGATATGTTATGTATTAAAAGCGAATTTCAAATGAAGAAGTTTTAATATTAAATTATGATTTGTTAAAAAAATATATATCACCCCACCTCAAAATTAAAGATACGAAATAAAAATGACCATAAATAAAATTACAAATGAAAATGATTAATTGACACATCATGCATTAAAAATGAATTTTAATGAAGAAATTATTTAATTTTAAACTATCCCAACTTATAAAATAAAATTACATATAATAGGACGAATAGGATAAAGCATGTATACATTATCAATGCATCTTAAATGAAGTTAATTTGAAATTATAATTTTGTATTAAAAAATAAAAAGGAAAAACACCTACATAGCTCCCCTAAAAATTCTCATAAATATGTTTTTCAATTTAACATCAAATAATGAATAGGGAATTTAAAAGGTCCACTTATTAGAATACAATAGTTGAATAAAATAATAAGTATTGACCATGAAAAGATAAATGTAATTAAATGGACAAAAAATCAAACTTGCCAAAAATCAAAATAAATTTTGGTAGGATACTTAAGCCTTTTATTTTGGATTGCTATATATATATATATATATATATATATATATATATATATATATATATATATATATATATATTACATTACATTACATACAACACTATATACGTATGGATGTTTCGTCAATTTTTCATAATGTCAATTTTAATATTTTTAGAGTCCATACAAATCACAATTCCTTTCTTAGAGTCCATACGAATCACAATTCTTCATATAATTTGATTATTGTCCTAATTAAAAAAAATTCTCACAATTCCTTTCTTAGAGTCCATACAAATCACAATTTTTCATATAATTTGATTAAAGTCCTAATTAAAGAAAAAAATTCATTTCTGAGCCAGGGGCTTGCAATATCATTTATCATCGGTTAGCTTTCATTCTTTTTTAATTTTCCAATATCTATTGCTAGCAACATCGCAATGCCCAAAACTATAGTCAAACGTGCGATGACGGGTACTGGTTTTACCTCATTGGTTGCAACTGAAAACGGTAAATTTGTGTTTCTTCATGTGTTAAAAGAAATACATCATCTACATGAGTGATTTAATAAATTTTGCAAATTTCCCCTAAACTGTTAATGTTAACCATTATGTTTTGCATGCATTAATAGTTTGAAAATTGAAAATTTTTAGCATTTTCCATAATTTTTAGTGTTTTGAATTATATTTTTGCCATTTTCCACCATCTTCAGAATATTTTAATATTATTCTTTATTATTAACTTTTTTTTGAAAATTTTGCAACCTTAATTTGAATATGAATTTATTCTCTTAATATTTTTTAATTAATTAGGAAAATATTTGAGATTTATCTTTACATTGTATAATATTTCCATATATTTTACTATGTATATCTTAATTTCTAAACCATTCCAACAAGTTAAATTATAAGAATTGGTCTTCATAGCTTTTAAAATATTCAATACTATTATTTTTATACTTTAATTTCTATCTATACATGTACATTATAATATATAAATAAATATTTAAACCATTTGGTAGATTTTATATTTTATTTTGTATCATGTATTTATTGTCAATGCAGAATGAATGTTATAATTTTACTGGAGTTGTGGACAAGGTAGAGAATGAAACAAAAATATGGTACAACGCATGCAAAAAAACCACAACATCGGCACCTAAAGATAACATAAATACAATATGTAGACAGTGCAAAGATGACCCAGTGCAAACAACACCGAGGTAAAAAATTAAAATAATAAATCACAAAATAAAACAAGCAATTACATGCAACTATACGTATATTATAAATTCATTGATTATAGATACATAGTTAAACTAAGTGTGATACAAGATCATTTTGAAGCAATAATGATGATGTTTGGTGACACAACATCAGTTTATGTTGGATGCTTAGTAGAAGACTACTTGAAGTCCATTGAGAATGTAACAAAAAAGGTGTGTGAATAGAATGACTCATATTTATATTGTTATTTGGGTTAACTCCTCTTTAATATACTGCTTAGAGAAAGTAGTGTTAAAGAGAATAATTTTTTTTTCTAATATAGATGTCCAACTACAATACATATAACTAAAGAAAAAAATAGAGTGCTTTGAGTACTAAAAAAAATTGTTATGACCGGTCTGATTAATCTGAGAACCAATAATGGCATAATATGATGACATTGTGACATTTGACTTGAACCAATTCTAGCATAACAACATGAATTTGTGGCATTTGACTTTGTAATTCATGTAAAGTCTGCTCTCTACAATTATTTTTTGTGTTTGTGCATCCGTCAAAATGGCTACGCTATTTCATTTTATCTAATTCATTAATTCCTAAGCATAAACATCTTTCATAAAATCATTAAAAACCTTAGTCAAATTCAGGTTAACTCTATTTTAGTTCTCCATTCTATAAAGTTGAATACAATTCGAATTTATATATTTTGGTGAGGTAATATAACTCAATATCAATATAAAATAATCCTTGTAGAATATAAAACATTACATGTCTAAGAATTTTTATATACATTGCTAAAATCTATCTTTGTTGTTTTTTTTTTTTAACAAAAAATCATATGCAGGGCCAAAACACATTTAAATATTATAGACGGTTAATCTTACAAGGAGCAAGTGAGGTCTATTTTCTAATTGCCCTAAACTACAATACAAAAGTTGAAGGAGGAAGATTGAGCGCAGTAGTTGAAACCATAGAAAAGTTGGAACCGGTGGAGATAAGAGACGATAAATTAAACAATACAACCACGACATTGGTAGTAACAGTGGTCACCACAACAGATGATGAACAGAAGAAAAAAAAAGAATTAAGAAGACAAAAAATAAGAAATGCATCCACGTATCCAGCGATGAGGAGGATAATACAATCAATGATTTATTAACCAAATCACAAAGAAAAAAAACTAAGACAGAAAAGAAGATCAAACAAAAAAAGATATAGTTGGTGGCCAAATTAGAATTATAATCTTTCGTTTCAAAATTTCGATACTTGTTATTCTTTATTTTTTTATATTTTAATTTTTAGGGATAGATGAACTATAATTTTTTTTAATCGAATACAATAATATTTTTTTAATTTTTTTTGACGACTCCCAAAATAATATTTTCAGTATATTTGGATTTCACATTGAATTATACCCATACTTAACTACACATAATTTCCATGAGCTCATGATATTTTTCTTAATAAATTATTGTTGTTATGATACCTATATTAAATTGAAAAAATATTAACTTATAATAATATAATGTTAAGTAATTTAAATACACTTCACAAAAAAAAAAAAAAATTTAAAGAACAACAAGTGAATGGAAAAATAATAGGTCTAAAAAATCTACAAAATAATAGGTTTTAAAAATTTATCTCTCCACGTGCAACACACGTGTTGTTGGTCCCAAGTGGTCAGAGGTTCATAGGGAGGTGAATGAACCTCTATTGATTTTGTGTTTTTAAGATTTTTAGTGAAACAGGTTCCTGATTCTATAGAGAAGCAGTAACCTGACTCGATCAGAAACCTGGCAGTAAGCTGATTCAGGTTTCTTACTCAGTGATCACAGTATGCAGCAGAATAAACTTAAGATAGAGTTTCCTTGGTAAAACAATTTTCTTTTCTAAAGAATGCTTTTAACAAAAACCTTTTGCAGAATGCTGATGATGTATGCAGTAAGATATATCAATGCAATACAGCAGGTAGATAAAAACAGTATACACTTATGGCTTATAGTGGTTCGAAGGTGGTGTAACTCTTCTACGTCCACTCTACTCATTCTCAGAGGAGGAATTTCGTTAAGTCAGTTCGTTTTACAAGCCTCAGCTTTACAAACTTCTTCCTAGCAAGTTTACCTACATGAATCAACAGATTCTAGGCATTATCCCACACAGGGTACAAAACTCACATAGAGTTTTAAACCTACACAAGATTAACACTTAGCAAGGATCAAATCCTATTAACTAAGGACACCAAAGAAAAATAAAACAACTTAGCACACAACACAAAAGTTAAAAATATATAGATTCTTCAACTGGTGCAGCGTGAAGACAACCTTGAACTTGAAAGCTCGAGAGCTTGAAATGACTGCTTCGAAGGTTGAGTGACTGAACTTGGAATGCTTGAGAGTAGCTTGAAGGTTGATAGCACAAGAAAATTTGATCGCTTAGATATATAGTAGTTCAGTTGTCTCCAAGGTCACTCCATCCTTCTATTTATATCTGTAGGAAAATGCCTATTAAAGAGAGACACTGTCCTTTTTGCAATTCAAAAATGATCTCCAAATATCTTGCAATTAATGCACTTGGAAAAAACCTGCTACAAGGGCTCGTCCTTGTCTGATATGCATTAATGGCGCCACTCCACAACTACAATACTTTTTACAGAGTCGCGGGTCCAAGTGTCATAACCTGATTGGCTTGGCACTGACTTCTATCTACCGGTAATTTGAGCAAGAACTAATCCTCGTATATTACCAAAATAAACCTCGTATAGAGACTGAAAAGATAGAACTTACAGTTTTCTGCTCAGGTTGCAGTGATTGTTAACTGTTCTGTGCCTACTTCCTGATCTGCGTCAGCTTCCTATTTTAGAACAACTTCTTGTTCTTGAAACCTGCAGTCAGCTTCCTAACCCGTGATAGCTTCCTGATCCTGAACAGCTTCCTGTTCCAGAATCGCTTTCTGTTCCTGAAACCTGCAGTCAGTTTTCTATCTTCCAAACTGCTTCCTGTTTCATCTTCAGCTTACTGACTTTCCTTACTGAAAACCAGTCTTCAAGAAACCTTCATCTCCAAAATCCTGCTACACCAGTATTCTCTATTTTTCTGATGCTTATAACATTAGAACTCAAGACAAAGAAAGATAAACTTATCATCTAGAAATCCACTTATAAAACGTGGAAAATGGGTACTCTAAAGAGTCATCTAATATTACATTGTCTCATCAAAACCTAAATGGAAATATCCCAACAATTTCCCCCTTTTTGATGATGACAGAACCCATAGAAATAAAAGATAAGCAGGATGAACAGGTGTACTCTTATACGTGTAAGATGTAGAAGTATAGTACTACAATATAAGCTTTACATCACATGAATAAACAGCTTACAACTTCATAAATAAAATGAAAAAATAAAGAATACAAAAATTCTTTATAACGAGAGCTTACTTAGCAAGGTTTCTGATATAAGCAGTAAACATCTCTTCACCAGTTTACTGATCTCCAAATAGCTTCCTCTTGATCTGATCATGCCCTGAACTTCCTTGCTGATGCTGTTTGGCGGCTATTTCATATTTAGATTCCTTCCACCAATTTGAAATAGAATCTTATATGACTTCTCCAGCTGCTTAGCCATCTCAGGAACCTATATCCATCCCAGCCAATAGTCTTGGCAGTAAGGAACCTGCTCTCATTTCTTAACTCTATCAATCAGCGTTAGGTGCCAGTTTAACCTTTCCTCTCTTGCTAACCCTTGATATTTCTTCAAAACTTTCTCACAAGATGAGAAATTTTTGAAAACATTAAGTTTGCAGAGTTCTCTAAAGTACTTGAGGTATTCTGACCTTTTTGTAAAGAGTGATCTCTTCGAATGTCGGATTCCTCTCTCTGGGCAGTTGAACCTTTTCGAAGATGGCCAGATTCCAGTAAGAAAGAATATTCTCAGGTTTTTGATCTAGATGAACAGAAACTTCAGCAGGAATATTATCTCCAACAAAATCTGGAGCTTCTTGATCTGGGTAGGAGTGTTTCTTATCGGATAAGGAAATCCCAGTTCCAACCACTCCTAACCTCGAAAGCCATTCTTTTTCCTTCTTCTTTCTTTCTTCATCAGCAGTTTTCAGCTGCCTCCACCTTTCTTCGTTCAGAATCCTGCTTGGATCAACAACATCAGCCATGTAAGGTTTGGCATTGGGATCAGCTTTCTGAGCACCATGCTGTTGTCCTCTTCCTCTTCCTCTTCCAGTTTGCTGCCTACTTGATCTTTGCATAGAAGGCGCAACAACAACCTATACCAATACAATACTGCTTGCTGTTTGGGACCCAACAACCCCAGTACTTGTATTATCATCATCATCATCATTCCTTCTTCGTTTTGGCTCTTCACTCTGACCATGTCCAATATCTAATCTTTTTCGTTTGAGACTGGTCAGAGGTGTCTTATCTTCTTCTTCTTCTTCTATCTCCCTGGTTGTGGTAACAACCATGGCAACATTGGGTTCATCTACCTGCTTCTGCTTCTTCTTATCTTTCCCCCTTTTGGCATCAACTTTTGTAGCTCTTCGGTTGGTAATTTCAGCAGCTTCGACAGGGTGAATTTTCATCAGTATCGCCTTTATCTCTCCCATAAGCATCTCAAGATTCAGGATCCTGTCCTTGATACTTGCGACGTCATTGCCTTGAGAGGAGATATATTCTTGTATATTGTTCATGGCTAAGCCATGAGCAGCCTGTGTGCTTTGTATATCTTCCACAGACTTCCTCTGTTCATGCTCAAATCTTGCCCTAGATTTGCATTGGGCATTGAACTCATCATTCAACTTCTTTTGTATCTTGGCAGGGTGTTTAGATAACTCCTTCCTTAGTTCTTCCATAGAAGATGAATGTTTCTCGTCATTGCTCTAGATGCTCATCTCATGCACTTCAATAGTCCTCATGAACCCTTGAACATCATCTATTATGTTGCGAAGAGAGATTTCATGAGAGTCAGAAGGAGTCTCAACCCCAACCGCTGGTCTTGATTCCTGTTAAGTGTATAAGACCAGGGCCTGACTCTCTCTTTCTTTAGCCTCTACTTCAGCTTGCTGCTTTGTCCTTGTCTCCATTTCAGCATTGTATCTCATCCTCTCCTCCATAGTCAGCTTGATCTTTCCAGGTACTTTGAGTGGAGGAGAGTCTGGTTCATCATCACTATCACTTGATGAATCATCACCATCGTCTGGAGCGGAAGCAGCAACGACTAGTTCTTTGTATCTCGCAGGTATATCATCCTTATCGGCATTCCCTTTTATTTCCTTCGTCGAAGCTGTCTCAACAGCATCCATGCCCGAGGTCTTTATTAAAGAAGTTGTCTCAACAGCTTTCTCTGGTCCAACATCCTTCTCAGCTTCCTGAGGTTCAGCAACCTCCTTTACTTCCTCAACTGAAACCTGACTATCTTCAGTAACCTGTTCAGGCACAACAGTTACTTCATCGGGAACATTAGTAACCAAAACTGTTGTTTTCTCAGCAACCTCAGCTTCCTGTAAGGTAGAAGCTTCAGTCACCTCAGCAACCTCCTCAACTGCTTCATCAGCAACCTGACTAGTTTCATATGTCTGTTCAATGTCAGTAGTTGCTTTAGCAGTTGGAACTTCATCAGCTTTCTCCTCCAGGTCAGCATACTGTATTGCTAATAGGGCCAGTACAGGAAGTCCTATCTCTACAACTTCCTCCGGGGCTGCTTCATCGGCATACTCCTTCTCGATCGATTAACAAACCTCATGGATAATGGGCGATGGTTCCCCCTCAACAAATTCAACATTAAGAGTAGGGGAAGCAGAACAATCAAGCATTTGCACATCAGAATCCATGGTATCGAGATGAGTGATAGGGGAAAGAGCTGTGATACCTGAGTAGGTTGGAGAGTCACGGGTCTCGAGAGCTTTTGATGATTCTTTCCCTGGCTGCAGCATCCTTGGGGGTTGGTTGAATTGGGCTTTGCTTGCCTCAATCCCCTATTGCAGCATCCTTGCATTGGCTACCTCAGGGGTGAGGTCAGCCAGTTGAGCTTCAGCTATCTCCAGCTCAGTCAAGGTCCTAACAGTCTCAATGATGGGGATCTGCACGATTGAGTTATCTTCCATTCCTTCATTGACTGCTCGCTCATTTCTTTCACCTTAGCTATCCAATGGGCATTGAGCCTCTCCTGCCTTTCTTGGATAAGAGCAATCATAGCATCAGTCTGAAGATTGATGTAATCTTTGACAAGGAAAGGTAGAAGCCCATGGGGAAAAGTTTCTTCTTCATCCATAAAGTTGTCTATCCAAGAGAGGATAATCTCTTCGACTTCGAACCAGTCCTTCCATGTCACCAACTCTCTTGCTGAGCCCAATCTCTTTGATCTCCAGTTTTCATAGGCGATCAAAAACCTCCTATAGATGGAGTTTGCTGATTCCCTTACGGCCTTCTCAGCATCTTCGGCACAGATTGAGTCAATGGAGCTCTCCACCCTAGTAAAAGTGTCAATCTCCTTCAACTCCTCTTTCTCGCCCAACCATCTCATCCTGTAGGAGCTGTCAGCTTTCTTGACCAACCTTCTCCTCTTCTTTGGTACAGGAACCTCCTCTGTAGCCTCTCCAGTAACCTCCTTCTCAGGTTCATCAAAAACCTGGATCACTGGAACAGAAACCTGTTTGCCCTGGGCAGCTTCAGGATGCTTCTCGAGAACTAGAGGACCTGGAGCAACAACCTCTCTCGCTACCTACTCCAAAGACACCAAAGCCTTCTCAGCAACTAGTTCCTCCAGTTGGTCAGCCAACTGTTTACCAACAGCTGATGCGTTGACTTCATCAACAGCCTCATCAGAGGGATGCTCCAAGAGCAAATCATCCTCAACAGTTGGGGTGATGCAAGTGGTCAAAGGTTCAGAAGAGACGACAACCTCCTCTGAGTCAGAATCGCTCAACATGAGGATCGGTGCAGATTCTTTCACAGGGAGCTTCTTTGCCCCTGTCTTCTTTTTGGGGGTTGGGGCAACAACCTTCTTCGTGGGCTTCTTCTCTTTCTTCTTACCTTTGGAGAAGCCCTTCTTCATACCAAGATATCATCCTAGTACATATGGAACCCTTCTCTCCAAGGGAAACTTCATCCAGCACAGGATGGAGGAGAACACTATCCCAAACCCTCTCCTTGATGTAGGTTTGATAGCCTCCTCCCAAATCCTTTGAAGATGAACTGCGCCCAGTTAACTGCAACTCCTCGCATGATGACAGTCATCATCCTTAACTTGAGGTTGATGCACTTATCATAGCTTCCACACCTATCCTTAACAGTGTAGACGATGATGTCATGAAGAAACTCATACTCCGGCTTGAGTTTCTTCTTCCCAAAGTTGGTGGAGGCGCTTTCCTTCACGGAATCCAGCTTGAACTGGTTCCAGCTCTCCTCTAGGTATTCTGACCCATACACAACCAGATCAGCATACTTCATGCCCTCGTTGGAGATGCCAAAGGTCTTGGCGATGTCTCCAGCGGTCAAAGTCTACATCTCCTCATCATCTTCATCCATCTTGAAGGTGATGGTCTTCTTTTCCTTAGAGAGTTCTGCAAAGGCGTCGAACCTCTCTACAGACAGGGCAGAAAACCCTGTGTAGGTAGTGGTGAACAGCCCATCCAACTTGCTATTCTCTACATGTGTCCAGATCTTCTGGATGAGATCTTTGTCTTCATACGGTGAGTCATCTCCAAGGAGCACAGACTCATTCACTAGCCTTCCCTCCAACACCTTGGTCTCTCTTGCGACAGCCATAGTAGATCTGTGAAAAACTTTAGGAAAGAGAGATAGAAATCTTGTTGCTGAGAATTATAAAATCTTATGAATGCAAAACTGGTAAGCGTAGAGAGGAAGACGAGAAATATGGGCGGTTTATATTTGAAAGTTGTTCCAAAATAATCAACAGTTTAGAATAAGGAACTTAGGAGTCGCGCTCGATATGATGGTTGAGATTAAAAGAGCAGAGGGGTAAATCTATAAATTGCTAAGATCATGTTAGAAGATAAACAATGCCTTTTTCTCTCTTCCCTGAAAAGATGGTCTTTGGCATTTAATGCAGTTGCCAAACTGTCTTTTGTAATCATTAGGATTAAGGTTACTGTTTCTTGTACGAGGTAACAGGTTCTTAAATGTTGTGCCAAATAAATGTTGTTTTCTCCTTGTAGGAACCTGTTTTATAACCTTTTTTGAAAAACCTGTTGCAGTAACTGTCCACTGTTTTAGCAACCTGATGCCGAAACCTATTTCAGCTTATTGTATCCTCTGAAACTGAATACTGTTAGAGAATGTTGTCTTACTATAGGATGCAGTATCCTGTTCCAGTATACTGAGTATATGAAAAACATGTAAATAAAGGAATTGAAACGCAGAATAAGTTCCCCCTTACTTATGGAACTTATTAACCCTTACTCATCAGAGCTTGATGATCCCAAGCTCGTTTCTTAGCACTGAAAACCTTGATTCATACAGAGGTTTTGTAAAAATATTAGCAAGCTGCATGTCAGTATGTACTTTCTCCAGCACAATATCCTTTTTTTCCATATGATCTCTGATGAAATGATGTCTCACATCAATGTGCTTTGTCCTTGAGTGGAAAACAGGATTATGGGTGATGACAATAGCACTTGTATTATCACATAGAATAAGAGTTTCCTTTTCCACTATTCCATAATCTTTTAGTTGTTGCTGTATCCAAAGAATCTGAGCACAGTAGCTTCCTGCAGCTACATATTCAGCTTCTGCGGTTGAGGTTGCTATGGATGTCTACTTCCTGAAAAACCAAGAGACAAGTCTATGTCCTAAAAACTGACATGTACCACTTGTATTCTTCCTGTTAATCTTGCATCCTGCAAAGTCAGAATCTGAATATCCTTTAAGATCAAATCCTCTTTCATTTGGATACCATAAGCCAACATCTTGTGTACCCTTCAGATACTTGATGATCCTTTTTACTGCTGTAAGATGTGACTCCTTAGGTGCTGTTTGAAATCTTGCACATACTCCAACTGGAAAAACTATATATGGTCTACTTGCTGTCAGATACAATAGAGATCCAATAGCCTTCTGTACTTGGTTATGTCCACATCCTTTCCACTCTCATCCTTATCCAAACTGATAGATGTAGTCATTGGTATGCTTACTGATGATCTACTTTACATTCCAAACTTCTTGATTAATTCCTTGGTATACTTGACTTGATTTATAAAGATTCCACTCTCTAACTGCTTCACTTGTAAACCAAGGAAGAAACTTAATTCTCCCATCATGCTCATCTCAAATTTCTTCTGCATGAGGTTTGAGAACTTTTCACACAAGTCCTTGTTTGTGGATCCAAAAATGATCTCATCCACATATATTTGAACTAGTAGAAGAGTTTTGTCCACTGTCCCTTTCTGAAATCCATTCTCCAAAAGATATAGAGACAGTGTATCATACCAAGCTCTGAGAGCTTGCTTTAGTCCATATAAAACTTTCTCTAATATGAATACCTTGTCTTCTACTTGTTCTTCAAAACCTGGTGGTTGTTCCACATATACTTCATCTGATAGTAATCCATTCAAAAATGCACTCTTCACATCCATCTGATAAACTTTGAAGTCATTGTGAGCAGCATATGCCAAAAATATCCTTATAGCTTCAAGTCTAGCAACTGGAGCAAAGGTCTCATCAAAATCTATGTCTTCTTCTTGGCAGTATCCTTTGGCTACTAGTCTTGCCTTGTTTCTGACCACAACACCAGATTCATCCAGTTTGTTCTTGAATACCCACTTAGTTCCAATAGCTCCTTGATGATCAGGCCTAGGAACCAGTTTCCATACATGGTTCCTTTCAAATCCATTCAACTCTTCCTGTATGGCCTGTATCCAGTTACTGTCCCCAAGAGCTTCCTCCACACTTTTGGGTTCAACTTGTGATCATATGAAACATATGAACATTGATTCTTGAGGTCTTGATCTTCTTGTTCTCACACCTTCATTGATATATCCAATCACAAGCTCTCTAGGGTGATTTCTGAGCCATGTCCTATCAGGCTCAAAACTGAACACTGGTTGCTAAGCAGTAACTTGTTGATCCTCTGAGTCCTGTTTGCGATTACTGTTGGACTCCAGTATTCTTTTTGCTTGCTGATCAGCATCCTACCCTACTGTATTCCCAGATACAATAACCTGTGGGCTATTTTTTTGTATCATCTTCTGCAGGTACTGGAACTCCATCAATGTATTTCACTGCGTGATCCTTGATCTTCAGCTTAGATATATCTTTCTTAAGGTTGTCCAACTCAGTAGTATCACAATGTGGCTCATCAAATACCACATCTACAGATTCTTCAGCAACTAGGCTTCTCTTGTTAAAGATCCTGAAGGCCTTGCTTACTAAGGAATATCCTAAGAATACTCCTTCATCTGACTTTTCATCAAAGGTCTTTAGGTGCTCATTTCCATTGTTCAAGATATAACACCTGTATCAAAAAATATACAAATATGAAATATTAGGTGTAAAACCATACCAGACTTCATAGGGTGTTTTGTCATGGTCTTTGTTGATCAGGCATCTTTTCTGAGTGTAGCAAGTTTTGTTGGTTGCTTCGGCCCAAAATCTTTTTGGTATGCCAGCATCTTCAATCATGGTCCTAGCTGCTTCCTTCAGAGTCTTGTTTCTTCTTTCTGCAACTCCATTCTGCTGGGGAGTCCTTGCTGCAGAATACTCATGAAAAATCTCATTCTCTGAACAATACTTTTCAATAAACTTGTTTGTGAACTCTGTTCCTCTGTCAGATCTAATCTTCACAATGCTTAAGCTCTTCTCATTTTGCACTCTCTTTATGAATTCTGGTAGCCTGTTCTGAGTTTCTGATTTCTTGGCCAGAAAAATGGTCCAAGTAAATCTAGAGTAATCATCAACAATCACTAGGGAATACTTCTTCCCATTTACACTAACAGGTTCCACTGGACTAAAGAGATCCATATGTAGAAGATCCAAAATCCTGTGAGATGACCTCTGTACTTTGTCCTTGAATGAGCTTCTCACTTGCTTGTCTTTTTGACAGACTCCACAAACCTTCTCCTTTTTGTAAGCAACATCAGGTAGACCTCTCACCGGGCCCTTTCTTGCCTACTTGTTGATTGTTTTGAAGTTCAGATGGCTCATTCTCTTGTGTCATAACCAACTCAGCTCAGGAGTGCTCTTTGCTATGAAACATGTTGGCTGCACTGTTAAACTCCAATCAACAAGGTAGATGTTGCATCTCCTGGTGCAATAAGCTTAATCTCATTTGTTTTGTTGTCTCTGATCAGACACCTGTTGAGATTGAACTCCACTGAACATCATTTGTCACAAAACTGATTGATACTCAGGAGGTTATACTTTAGCCCTTTGATATATGATACATCACTGATACTTGCATTGCCTTTGATTAAGCTTCATGTGCCTTTACATCTCCAAAGACTACCTTAGGTCCTTTACATGGTTAGAAGTCTCTTAATCCAACTTTGTTGCCAGTAATATGTCTGGAGCAGCCACTGTCAATATACCATACATCAATGCTGCTTCTTGGCAACTATTCCTGTAAGTAGATCAGGTAGATTTAGGTACCCATACAAGCACGGGTCCTGGGGGGTTAGTCTTCTTTGGGATCCACACTTGCTTGATAGTAATTGTTTTACCATTAGCCTTAGTGGATCTCTTCTTGTTAGTATCCTTAGCAGGATACTGTTTGTGAGGTGTGTGTACTGGAGCTTTCCAGATTTTGTGCTTCCGGTTAAAAGAAGATTGTCACGACCACATTTCTAACATAGCTAGACATGTAATATATTTTCATATTAAAAGACCTGTAAGTAAGTGTGAGACCTTTTTTTTTTCTTTTTAAATGTTGTAATAAATAACTTTTCTTGCACCCGAAACTAGATAAGAAAATATATAGCATGCTTCGTAGCATCCATCATAAAGTCAAGCCACACTTACTTCTATATTTTACATACTTATCCCCAAAAGAAAGTAAAGATAAAATGGAAATTCATATTCTTTATCAAAACATTATTTAACACAAAATAAGCTCATAGCGTAGCCCAACAGGTCGTCATCCATGTACACCACCTTCGAACCCGTAGGAACTCAACAGCACAGTCAGTAAGTCCATGAGCTTAAATATCGGCAGGTTCACCTACAATGTATGAACTATATGAGCTAATAAGCTCAGTAAGCAGAAATTATGTGCATAACATTAATGATTTGGAATGATATCAGTGATGCATGCTAATGAATGAAAACCTTTCTTTACAAAATCATTTTTCTTCATTGGGCCCCTTGACCACCTCGCTACTAAGCACCGGATAGAGCTCAATATACCATCATTCATCATTATAGCCGTAACCATGTCTCACAGGCCCCCGGCTGAGCAAATCAAGCCGTAGTCATGTCTCACAGGCCCCGGCTAAACATATAATAATGGTAGCCGTAACCATATCTCACAGGCCCCCAGCTGAGCGAATCAAGCCGTAGCCATGTGTCACAGGCCCCCGACCACCCATATAATATACTGTAAGCATGATTACATGCCTCGGTGCTAGTAGTGGTCAATAAAATATTTTTCATCTTGAAATCATGTCTTGTATGCAGAATGCAATATCTTTCATCATTTATATATGCACGTGTTGATGCTCATAATTGATATTCGTAATGCATCACGTATACACCCCATAGCATCATTCAAACACGTCAATTCTCAAGAATACGTAAAATCACGTAATATCACTTAATCAATATACATATATATCACAAAATACTACGTTCATACATTGTAGTTGCAAATGAATTTCTACTTACCTGAATTGCCGAGGATTTTGATTGTGTAACCTCCTAATTTACTTCTCAGTTTTCTCTTCTATTTTCCCCCCTTTTTTTTCTCCTCTTTTTTTTTTTTTTCAAACCCCCGTCTCCCCTGTTTTTTTTTCTTCTCTGTACAACCTTTCCTCCCTCCTCATTTCATCCTTCTAATTATTATTATTATATTATTATTATTAAAACAAAGGTGTCAACTTTCTACAATACCACACCACGTATCACATACCTATTCTAATATATATTAACATTCTTATTATTATTATATTAAAGATAATGGTGATAAGCTTCTACAGCAACACGTACCAAATTCCTACATTACCATTATTATTATAATATGAAATTGAATATATATCTAAACTACTGGTTACACACATAGATATATATATATATAATATATAAACATCCATGTATGCGTACACACCAATACATAAACATATGCTACTTATCTATATATATATATATTATAGTAATATTAGTCAACCTTATATAAGATGCACATACACACTTACGTATATATATATATATATAATATTACCCACATTTATATATATATAATATAAAAATTATGTAATTAATTAGTAATACTATTAATTAAATAATTTACATTATGAACTTGAACATCATTAGAGTCTCAACCAATATGATAGGGTTTTCTCAACATCAATTATGTAATAACATGTAATAATTCAATATTTAAAAGCAAACTATAATCATGTTAAATCTCAGGTAGCACATAAATAACACGAGATTTAACAAGTTTAAATAAATAAATAAATAGAACAAACGTACTTTATGATATCGATGTAAACTCAAACGTCATATAATAAACAACACACAATTCATAGAATGCATGGATGCATGAATTATATTCGTCAATGAGTCACGAGGGGCTTGAGTCTCACAAAGATACTCTCTTATACCTTTCCAGAACTTGTTCTCTTTCGAGAATGCGCACTTGTGCTTTGGTATAGCAGGGGTAGAAGTTTTGCTGTCTCCTAGAAGCTTGCTGTTTTCTTCTCCTACTTACAACATACTGTTTATGCTGCTTTCTGAGTTTCTTAGTAGTCTTACTGTTCTCTTCCTGCAACATGGGCTTCTTTCCCTTGTCCAGGGTACTAGTTTTGTTTAAACTTCTATTAATTGGAAGGAGTACCTGAGCATAGGATACTCTGGCTTGAACAAACTTTCCCATCTTGGATGTACTTGCTGCTTTCTAAGAGGAACCGACACAGTATCCTAGCCCGCTTCCTACATGGGCATTCTGGGTCTCTAGGATACACTCTTGTGTCTTCCTAGCTAACTTGCTATAAACATCAATTGTGTTTTGCAATGCAACTTTCTCAGCTTCTAGCTTAATGACTGGCAGCTTGAACATAGAGACCTCAACCCTAAGATTGTTGCACTCTGTACTGTAGTACTCCAGGTCAGTAACCTGTTCCTTCAATACAACTTGCTCACTCTTGAGCTAAAGATTTTCCTCCTTTAGTTCTTCATGAGCTGAATTAATCTTCTCAAAGTCACTCATGATCTATCTAAACGACTGGATCATGTTTAGCTTCTCAGAACTGGAAACCTCAAGGGATTGAGATGTTACATCATCATCTTCTTCTTCTTCCTCACATCCCTTGGCCATAAGGTATATCAATGCTTCCTCATCGGAGGTAGAGCTATCGGTATCGCTCTCGGATGAGCAATCCTCCTTATGTTCTTCCTTGGGGCTGCTTGCTGCCTTAAGCGCTTCAGTTTCACTCAGAAGAGCCCTGACTTTTTACTTGTCATTCGTCCTTCGTTCTCTTCTCTGCACCCTTTCTTCTTCAGTATACTTTTGGACTTGTGGGTAGGGGCAGTTTCTTACAAAGTGTCCAGGTTTTCTGCAATTATAACACAAGTCAGAAGAACCTGTGTTTGCTTGTTGTGCATGTTTTACTTGATGATTCTTGTCTGATGATGTTTGAGGCTTCTTCCTGAAGTTTTTTCCTTTGTGGTTGGTCTTCAGGATCTTCTTAAACTTCTTTAGTAGAAGTGTCATTTCCTCCTCAGCATCCTCAGTAAGCATCTCTTTCTGTTTGTGCTTCTGCTTACTGCTGCTAGTTGTAGCAGTATCCTATGCTCTAGTAGTAAGCACTGCAACTTTAGAGCTCGATTCTTCTACTTATTTTCTCCTTCGTTTGATGTCATATTCAAATGCTTTAAGGTCTGAGAAGAGGTCAAAGGTGCTCATTGCATTGAGGTTTAGTGAAACCCTCATTGTGGTTTCCTTGCTGTGCCACTCCACTGGCAAGGCTCGCAACACCTTAGTGTTCTTTTCTTTCTGTGTGTAGACTTTTCCAAGGGATTCTAGCTCATTGAAGATAGCTGTGAATCTTAGGTCAATATCTTCTAGGCTTTCTTCTGGCTTCATTTTGAAGCTTTCATACAGTTGTGTAGCCTTAGAGATCCTGTTATCTTTGACAAGTTCATTGCCCTCACAGATCATCCCTAGCTTGTCCCATATCTCCTTAACAGTCTTGCAGCTCCTCACTTTGCTGAAGGTTCCTTTATCCAGCGTGAGAAATAGTGCATTTTTGGCCACATTGTCAAGGTTGGCCCTCTTTCTCGCTTCAAGAGTGTATTCATGTCTTTCCTTGACAATGTATTCCTGTGGTGGAGCTGGTCTTCTGTGTGTTGCTCGGGAAGTGAAACTTGGAGGCACATTAGCGTCATCATCGTCGACTGCTGTACCCTCTACTTCTCCACCTGCTGCCGCTGCAACTTCTTCAGCCGTCTTTGCTCGCGAAGCTGTGCTATATAAACAGGGTTTACTTTATAGATCACTGGAGGTCCTTCAATTATAACGTACCACATCTCATCTTGCATGACTGAGAGATGTGCTTCCATGCATATCCTCCAATCATCATATTCATCTATGGAAAACATAGGGAGTTTATGTGATGAGATATCCATGCTTGTGCTAAAATAATGATTTTGGTCACGTGAAAAAAAAATAGTTTATCCAGTAGAAATGGGTGGATCTGGGTAGGTTACCAGACAAGTTGGTTTTTTAACCCAACTCGCTCTGATAATACTTGTTGGTCCCAAGTGGTCAGAGGTTCAGAGGGAGGTGAATGAACCTCTATCGATTTTGCGTTTTTAAGACTTTTAGTGAAATAAGTTCCTAATTCTATTGAGAAGCAGTAATCTGACTCGATCAGAAATCTGGCAGTAAGCTGATTCAGGTTTCTTACTCGGTGATCACAGTATGCAACAGAATAAACTTAAGATAGAGTTTCCTTGGTAAAACAGTTTTCTTTTCTAAAAAATGCTTTTAACAGAAACCTTTTGCAGAATGTTGATGATGTATGGAACAAGATATATCAATACAATGCAGTAGGTAGATAAAAGCAGTAAACACTTATGACTTATAGTAGTTCGAAAGTGGTGTAACCCTTCTACGTCCACTCTACACCTTCTCAGAGGAGGAACTTTGTTAAGTCAGTTCGTTTTACAAGCCTCAGCTTTACAAACTTCTTCCTAACAAGTTTACCTATAGGAATCAACAGATTCTAGGCACTATCCTACATAGGGTACAAAACTCACACAGAGTTATAAGCCTATACAAGACTAACACTTAGCAAGGATCAAATCCTATCAACTAAGGACACTAAAGAAAAATAAAACAACCTAGCACACAACACAAATGTTAAAAGTATATAGATTCTTCAACTGGTGCAGAACGAAGAAAACCTTGAACTTGAAAGCTCAAGAGCTTGAAATGACTGCTTCGAAGGTTGAGTGACTGAACTTGGAATGCTTGAGAGTAGCTTGAAGGTTGATAGCACAAGAAAATTTGATCGCTTAGATATGCAGTAGTTCAGTTGTCTCCAAGGTCACTCCATCCTTCTATTTATATCTATAGGAAAATACTCGTTGAAGAGAGGCACTGTCCTTGTTAAAATTCAAAAATGATCTCCAAATATCTTATAATTAATGCACTTGGAAAAAACCGGGTACAAGGGCTCGTCCTTGTCTGATATACATTAATGACGCCACTCCACAGCTACAGTACTTTTTACAAAGCCGCGGGTCCAGGTGTCACAACCTAATTGACTTGACACTGACTTCTATCTACTGGTAATTTGAGCAGGAACTAATCCTCGTACATCACCAGAATAAACCTCGTACAGAGACTGAAAAAATAGAACTTATAGCTTTCTGCTCAGGTTGTAGTGGCTGTTAACTGTTCTGTGTATACTTCCTGATGTACGTCAGCTTCCTATTTCAGAACAACTTCTTGTTCTCGAAACCTGCAGTCAGCTTCCTGACCCGCGATAGCTTTCTGATCCTGAACAGCTTTCTGTTCCAGAATTGCTTCCGTTCCTGAAACCTGCAGTCAGCTTTCTGTCTTCCAAACTGCTTCCTGTTTTATCTTCAGCTAACTGACTTTTCTTACTGAAAATCAGTCTTCAAGAAACCTTCATCTCAGAATCCTGCTACACCAGTATTCTCTATTTTTCTGATGCTTACAACATTACAACTCAAGACAAATAAAGATAAACTTATCATCTAGAAATCCACTTATAAAACGTGGAAAATGGGTACTCTAAAGAGTCATCTAATATTACATTGTCTCATCAAAACCTAAATGGAAATATCCCAACACGTGTTCTCGAATAGTATATATATATATTATGAGAAGGTCTTTTGTATTCTACAAGCATGGATTCTAGATCCGTGACCCCAATCCGACCCGGTCCATAGCCCGCCCACCCCTTTATACCTTTTTTTTTCCTTTTTTTGCAAGCTTCTTCTCTTCACCACGCTTATCTCTTCACCGTGCTTAATTCTTCTCTTTACCGCGTTCTACTTCTTCTCTTCACCACCGTCTCTTCTTTTTATCCGCACTGATATACTTATGTTCTTCACCATGGTTGTATTTTTTTCTTTTCCTCCTTTCTTTTTCTTCTTCTTGATTTTACATGTTAGATCACACTCATTTGATTGAGTTCTTTAAGAATGTGTGTGTTGATTATATATGAAAATTCGTTTGTTTTTACCTTGAAAACATAGTAAAGATTGATTTCTTTGAGATGATTTGCAGAAAATTTGAAGAATAAGATGATGAAAATCACATATTTGAGATTGTAAGATGTTAAACTTATACTCTACCACACACTGATACCTTTTGAATATATGAGTAATATCTTTAAGTTATATGAATAATACCTTAAGTTATATAAATAATACCTTACATTCAATAACTCTCAAAATAAATTTTAAGATTCTAAACTTACACCCTACAATACGCTGATACTTTTGAGTATATGAGTAATAACTTTAGATTATACAATTAATACATACATGAAACAAGTAATGCATTAACTAATACCTTAAGTAAACTTTATTAGTATGCAACTAATACCTTATGAATAAACAAAGTAATACATTTTAGATATATAAGTAATACCTTTAGACCTTTGTGATAAACACCTTTAGGTAAAATAAGTAATATTATTCACTAAAAACAAAGTAATACTCTTAAATAAAACAAGTAATACCTTTAAATAAAACAAATAATACATTATAAGAATACAACTAAACCATTTCACTGAACATAGTAAAATACAAGTAATACCTTATGTACAACTTATGAATATACAACTAATTGGTTGGAAGGATGAATGTAGATTGGGTGGTGCAAGGGCGCACACCAACTATAGGATGACGGCACGTGAGGGTGCATGGATGTACATGGAGGCGGTCCATGCATCGAGTCGGGTTGAAAGCACGGATCCATGCCCTCGGATATACAAGTTTTTTAACAAAGTTTGACCAAATAATTTTTTTTTAAGAAAATATATCTTTTGATGCAAATCTCAAGCATAACAGCGAGGATGACAAAACTTATTAACGACTTCCATGAATTTGGTTGAGCTAAAAAAATAGAATAACCATGAACCATATATAAGTCAAACAAAAAAATATTTTAAATTGTGTTTTTATTATATATGTATATTTATTGTAGTTTAAGGGTTGACTTATATTCCTTTGCTAGAATAAAAAAGTATGAAAAAGAAATGAAATGAAAAGAGAAGAAGATAATGAATTAAAAAAATGAAAAAGAGAAAAGAAAAGGTGTAGCACCCCGGACCAAAACGAAACATAATTTACTAATTAAATATTTAAATTTAGGATTTAATATATATGTGCGTATGTTTTAACTGTTTAAATACGTGCGTTTCAGATAAGTGTTTAATACATGTATGAGATGGATGATTTACCTAGGCATGGGATATAGGATATTTTTATATCACTAGATGCGTTTTGGAAAAACGAGAAGATAGAAACAAACTAGGGGTCAATCGGAGACCCGTAGCTCGAACGGCGATAAAAAGAACAAAACACGAGGTTTCGGAAATATCAGAAGATATTTATGGTGAATAATAAACAAGATATTTATCGGTGAATAGTAACTTTTGAAATCTATAAATAGGGGCTCATTCAGTTCATTTTTCACCTCTTCTTCGAATGAGCTAAAAATGATGTTTACACGTAAGTCTCTCTTCTCTCTCTCGTTTCTTTTTCGGCCTCTGGCGCGCCACTACCGGTGCCGCCGCCGGTGTGGTGGTGCCGCCACCGAAGTTCGCCAGAAAATTTCTAAGTTGTCGGTTTCAGCCGATTTTCGCACACAACGTAGGTTTTGACGAGATGAGTCTAGAACAAGTCTCAGATTTCTATTCCGACTTATCATTCGCCAGAAAACGACGAAAAACCATTTCAAAACCCTAAACCCTAACCCTAGCCAACTTTTCTCTCTCTTCGGTGTTCTCTGTTTTCCTCCGTTCTTTTAGCCAGAGATGTTGTCGGAGGTTCTCTCGGAGGTGAGGGTGAGTTGTTGGATGAACGACGCCGCCTGAGTAGTGGCGTCGGAACTATATCGGGTTGGGTATGATATATGCAAGTATGTGTGTGTGTTTGTGTATGATCTCTGTTGGGGACGGCACGGGTGGTGCTGCCATGAGGAAAGTAATGACCGGCGCTGGTGATGCATCGGCGGTTTGTGACGATGGGTTTCGGTCGCCGGCCAAGTGTTTTGGGTGATGTGTGTGTTTGCATATATATATGTTTGTGTGTGTGAGATGGGGTCGGGGAAGAGTAGTTTCGTATCGGAGAGATAGTAGTTTGGAATGAGTAGATTGGAACGAAATAGCCGGAGGCGCCGGGCAACAAGGGGCTGCCGGGGAAGTTGCCGGGCACGGAGGCTGTTGGACGCGCTGGCGCATGGTCGTGCCGGAGGACACGGTCGTGCACCAGCCGATAGAAGTTGCTAGAGGTCGGCGCACGGTCGTACCTGGGGAGCACGGTCGTGCGCGAGCCAGCAGGATCCACTGGAAGCTGGCGCATGGTCGTGCTTGGGGAGCACAGTCGTACGCTGGCCGGTAGGGGTTGCTGGAGGGTGGCGCACGGTCGTGCCAGGAGGGCACAGTCGTGCACTGGTGGGCGCATCGGGTGCTGGGCGCATGCCAAGTGACGCCAGGAGACGGGAGACGCATGCATGTGCCACGTCTAGTGACGGTGGACGCATGACACCATGTTTTCAATCCTTTCCCGTTCTTTTTCCTTTGTACTTTTATCATCGAGTCTTAGTCGATGAGATGTCATTGACCGAGGGTCGAGGGCCCGATCAAAGTTATACCCTTCAAACTTGATATACGTTGTTGAGCTCGTATCAACTCCGAATAAGCTCGTTCCTTATCCAATCTTTAGATTCTTCGACTCGTCGCGTATACGTTTATCGCTTTAATTATATTTAATAAGGAACTAAGAACACCGTAACGTGTATAGGCTATATATTGGATTGAGCTTGTGTTATCAGACCTTTGATACTAGCGACTCACGCGGAAAACCACCGAACGAGGTGGGGGTAATTTCTATCTTTTTATCTGTCTACTGTTTTTCCTATTAAATACATGAATGAGGAATACTAAATGTTGTGAATATACGTGTTGTGCCATACTATATACTATGAAAGAACTTCGGTTCACATTGCATGTTCGGAGAGTCCTACGGGACTGTAAAAAAATCGTCTCCCTCCCTTCTACTACTCTATTGAGATTTGGTGGTCCTCATGAAGCGCACCAGCGATATTGAGACCGTTTTATAGGGTAAGATGGGCTGATCCCGCACCTATCCTTCTTACCATTTCTAATATTTGCTATGCATTTTACTTGCTATGATCTTGTGCCGATTGTTATATTATTAATCCATATATACCTGTTGAATGTTATAAAATGCGGACTTTATCCCCACGAGTGTATTCCACGCACTCACCCCCTTAATCTGTACTCACACTACAGGAGCTGATGAGCATGATGAACCCTAGATGGAAAGAGGTGGTGCTGTTTCTGAACTTATGTTTTTAGGATGTTGTCGCACAAACATATTCAAAACAATGTTTCATATTATTCACGTTTTTGTATAATTCTGAGTATTCTATGGACGTGAGATCCTGATGGTTACTTCCACTGCTTTAATATGTTGTGTATATTTCGGTATTGAGACTGAATATTATCGGTATTGAGACCGATCGTTATCGGCCGAGGCCGTTGTTGATATGTGAAAGATTCACATCGTCCCTCACCTCTTTCTTCTGTTGTCTCCTGCTTATTTCTTTCTGTGTGTGTTATGCGTCCCTTGCTTTTCTATCTTCACGTCCAAGTAAAACTCTGATAAAAAAATATGAAAAGATTTTGGGGCGTGACAAAAGGAATACCACAGGATTTCACTTGTGCTAACCTAGTGCAGGGTTGACAGTTACAAAAAATTAACATAGGTTTTTACAGCACTGTTGGAGATGAAAATTTGTAAATTCGGATGGAAATATAACAATGCTGGAGATGCTCTAACTTACACTTTTCACTCAAGTAAGTACAATATTTACACTCTCATAACCTAATATAGGTATTAACATAATGTATCCACTAAACTATCATTATTAATAAAAATAACACAAAATTCATAACCAATTTACATCCAATTCATCACCAATTCAAGAATACAAAATTGATCAACAATCCATCACCAATTCATTACAAATTTAACACAAAATTGATACAAATTTCATCATCAATTCATCATCAATTTACAAAATACACGTACAAAGTTATTGACAACTAAAAAAAATAAGTGAGAGAGAGAGTCCACTACCTCTAGGCGGCGGTGGGTGGTGGAAGCGAGAGCGGCGGTGGGCGGAATGGAGAGAAGAGAAAACAGAAGGAGATAGGGAGAGGGAGAGGGAGAGATAATATGGAGAAGAATAGGGTGCAGACCTGTATTTAACTTTTAATTAGTGACAGACTTACCGACATAATGAGCTCCGTCGATACTTCCGTCACTAAAACGACGCCATTTTGTTGATAATGGGCAGCAAATGACGTCGTTTCATTTTTCCCCAAAATTTTGAGGGGAATTTTTTTTTTTTTAAATGAAATAATATCATCTTATTTGAAATTTACCGACGGAATTTACTTTCATCGATAATTTTGAATAGATTTTAAAAAATTAACATGAATAAAAATAATATTATTTACCAATGGACAGTCTGTCGGTAATTGTGAATTGATTAATTTTAAAATAAAAATAATTAAAAATGAATATGACGTCGTTTTATTTGTTTCCAATCCGGTCCATCAGTAAATCCGTTGGTAAATTACTCGTTCAATTTTGATATTTTTTGTGATGTTATATTTTCGAAATGTGTTCCAATAACACATTTTGACTTCTGTTTGCAATATTATATGAATAATTTAATTTTATGAATAAGTTAAATTCAATTTCACACAATGAACTTACTAAATGTAACAATAATATGTTCGAAAATGAAAAATAAATATGTAAAATCGTTTGAGCCATATAAGTAATAAATTATTTCTTGTCGATAACAGTTTCATCTACTAATTGTAAATAACCTTCTAAAATTCATCTTTATATATGATCGATGAGTTAAATAACCATCTAAAATTCCTCTTTACTGACGGTAATCTGTCGGTAAATCGTTGTATTTTCGTAGTGTTTGAATTACCAAAATCATGTGAGGGAAGTAGTTTATAAGCTGACCATATAGAATTCCACATAGAAAACAATGCTCTACAATTTGCTAGGCGTGCGTGAGGCACTTGGCTGGCGCCTAACGCTTAAGAGGCTTAGTCTTAATCGCTGAATATAAATTATACAAGCATAACTTCTTATTACTTTAGCTATTTTATTAATTTTCTAATCTTAATTACAAAAATATTTTTGAACTCTTATATATTATTTTATTTTTAGCTTATGTTGGAGGACAACTTTACATCTCATTTTATTTATATTGTTTACGGCCACTTGGTACATGTTTAATGTAATCGAATGGAGTAAAATCAATGTAATTAAGTGTCTTCTATATTTAAGACACAACATATATGCAAGAACAAAACTTCTTATGAGTTGTCGAAATATCATAAAACATCTTTTAGATACCTCAAAGTGTGTGGTGTTAGGTTTATGTTGAATTACTAAAATCCATAAAATTCAAGATGATCGAACATGGTCTACATGTGTTGTTCAAATGTCTTGTTCAATAAGAATTTCTTGTAAACAATTGTCATAGCCATTACCTAATTAATTTTTCAACAGTAGTAAAATAACCAATTAAGTAAATGATATACGAAAAAAAAAAGTGTATATATATATATATATATATATGAGTACGGAGACGCAAAGGAAACTGAAGAGATTGTCCCAAGCAGACAAATCTCTGAAAAATGTGTCTCATTAAAACCCCAATATGAAAAAAATATATTCAATACACATATCATCAACAGTAGAATGTAACTCTTTGGAGATTAATAAAGTATTGGAGATTCAGTTAGCCTTTTATTAAAGTGCTAAAGAATTGAATTTAGTTATACTTTGATTAAAGAATATTAATAATGTCTGCTGATTATCAAACAGCTCTATCATTGCAGAGACAATCATCTGTCTGCCAACCTTAAATCGATTTAGTACGTGGTACTGTTAAGATCACCAGTACAAGATTAATTAATTAGTTAGAATTAGCTGTAACATTAATTGATCATAATAAGTAATTTATAAATAAATAAATAAATATATATATACAAAAATTCATATAAGACAATTTCACAGATATAGTTTCATGAGAAGGGGTCTCATTCCCTACCAACTAAACTTCATTTTCATAAACTTATAAATAGATTATTGATTGACCGGTTTCAAAAAATTAAAATCAAAAAAGAATATAATAAAAGTGGTACTCTTAATATGTATGTATGATAAATGCAGAGTGTGTAGGTGCATGCACATAGAGGTTGTAAAAAAAAGGGCATAGAAGAAGGCAAGCATGTTCTTCTGCCAGAAATGTTGCTTCTAAGTGTAGATGTGTGTGCCCACATACAAGATTGCCCTTGCTACACCTGGAAAACTGAAGGGATTGAACTTAATGCACTTATAATATTACATTGACCAATTTACCCCTTACAGGTGTTATAAATAAGCAATTTGTTATTTAATACTATAATCATTTTGAGAATATTAATTGTCTTTGGTTGACCTTATTAAAATGATTATTGTTGTCCTTTAATGTCAACTGTACAAATTTTTATATCAAAACTCATGCATATATATATATATAAATTGTCTTTGGTTGACCTTATTAAAATGATTATTGTTGTCTTTAATGTCAACTGTACAAATTTTCATATCAAAACTCATGCGCATATATATATATATATACCAGTAAAAAACACGTGCGTTAAGATACCAATTTTTTAAATTTTTTTTGTTGATTTTATGGTTTTTTTTTTCATTTATTGATCATTAATATTTTGTTGAAGTGTATTTAAATTATTTAACATTTGATTATTTTAAGTTTTTTTTTAATTATTAGAGGAATCTTAACAACAATAATATATTCACAAAAACTCATGTGAGATGGTCTCACGGATAGTTGTCGTAAGACGAAGCCCCACCACTCACAAACAACATGTGAATTGTAGGATTTGGGTTGTGGGTAATTGAGTTGTGGGTTGACCCGTCTCACACAGTGCAATAAAAATTGTGAGACGGTCTCACACGAGACTTTAATATATTAAGAAAAATATCAATAAATTATGAAAACTATAAATAGTTAGGTATAAGTGTAATACATTGCGAAATTCAAATATAGCAAAAATATGGGTTTGTGAGTCATTAAAAAAATGGAAAAAATATTATAGGTGTACAAAAATTCTAGTTCCTCTAGTCCTAAAAATTTTAAATCTAAAAATAAAAAAAATCAAAATAATAATAAATATCGAAATTCTAAAACAAAATATTATAATTTCTAATTGGACTCATAACTATATCTTTTTTTGTTTAGTCTTCTTCTCTATCTTAGTCTTCTTCTCTATCTTAGTCTTCTTTCTTCGTGGTTTGCATAACAATTCTTTGATTGTATTGTCCTCCTCATCGTTGGAGATGTGGATGTATTTCTTGTTTTTTTTTCTTTGTAATTCTTTTTTTTTTCTTCAGTTCATCATCTGGTGTGTTGACAATTGTTATTGTTGTGGTTGTATTGTTAATTTATTTTTTTGTCTCTTATCTCCACAAGTTCCATCTTTTCTATGGCTTCAGCTACTGCGCTCAATCTTTCACCTTCAACTTTCGTATTATAATTTAGCGCGATTAGAAAATGAATCTCACTTGTTCCTTGTAAGATCAACCGTCTGTGGTATTTAAATGTGTTTTGGCCCTGCATATGTTTTTTAGTTACATTTATTGTTTTTTATTTTTGAAATCTGTTGGTCCCAAGTGGTCAGAGGTTCAGAGGGAGGTGAATGAACCTCTATTGATTTTGTGTTTTAAAACTTTTCTACAAGCAGGTTACTGATTCTACAGAGAATGCAGCAACCTCTCGATTCAGTAAGCTGACAGAATGTTGATTCAACTTTCTGTCTTGGTTATCACAGTATGCAGCGAAATATCAAAGATAGAGTTTCTTTTGAAAAATATTTTTCTTTTACAAATATGATTTTATCAGAATCCTTTTAGCAGTATGCTTATGATAAATGCAGCAAGATATATATATATATATATATAAGATATAAGATAATGCAGCAAATAATCAAAAGCAGTAAACACACAAGGGTTTATAGTGGTTCGAAGGTGGTGTAATCGTTCTACGTCCACTCTTCTCCTTCACACAGGAGAAACTCAACTAGGTCAGATCGATTTACAAGATACACTTTACAATCCTCTTCCCAATGAGCTAACCTACTAGAATCAATAGATTCCTAGGCACTATCCCACACAGGGTACAAAACTCACACAGAGTTATAAGTCTACACAAGACTCAACACTTAGCGAGGATCTAATCCTTCCAACTAAGGACACCAAACATAAAACAACCTAGCACACATCAAATGGTTAAAAGTATATAGGGTTTCTTAAACTGGTGCAACTCGAAGTCAGTCTTGAACTTGAAAGCTCGAATACTTGGCTCGACTGCTTTAGAAGGTTGAGTGACTGAACTTGCTTAGAAAGCTTGAGAATAGCTTGAGAGAATAAAGGCTTCGAATATAATCAGTTGTTCAGTAGTCTTCACAATCACTTTCACCTTCTATATATAGTGTATGGAAAATGCCCATTGAAGAAAGACATTCTCCTTTGAAGAAATTCAAATTGATCTTCATAATCTTCGTATTAAATGCGTCTGGAAAATCTGGGATGTAGGGCATGTCCTACACTGATCCGCATTAATGGTGTCATACTTCGGCTACAGTACATTTGTAGGTCCGCGGTCTAGGTGGCATCATCTCATTGGCTGGACGCTAACTTCTATCTACTGGTAACTCAGACAAGATCGAATCCTCTATTGCATCATTATATATCTCGTACTGCAATGAATAAGATAGAAGAACTTATAGCTTGATGCTCAAGTTGCAATAACTGCTTTCTGTTCTGCACAAGGTTTCTGATCTGTGTCAGGTTTCTGATCTGCGTCAGGTTCTTGTTTCAGAACAACTTCCTGTTCCTGAAACTTGCAGTCAGCTTCCTGATTCTGAACAGCTTCTTGTTCCAGAATCCTATAGTCAGCTTCCAATTTTCCTTACTGCTTTCTGTTTGTTGCTTACTAAACCAGCTTGCTGATCCTGGTTTCTTCTTCTGCTTACTGACTTTTCTTACTGAAAATCAGTCTTTGATTGCTCATTTTAATTTGTGATTTATTAATTTCTAAAGCTAATTCAAAATAAAAAAAAAGACAATCTTTGTGCGATTTAGGTAGTAGTAGTTCCACCATTTTAAAATAATTGACATTATAAAAATAGATTTTATATCAATTTATTTTTTGTCTTTAAATTCCAAGAAATGTTATTTCATACACATAATTATACCTATTGAATATTTTATTAAGCTATGTGAAAAAATCTTAAAGCAATATTAGTAATGGGTAAGTATTAATAAAAATTAGTAATTATTTGAAATCCAAAAGTATTAGTAAAAATTAAAAAAATAGTTTTTTAATAGCTAGTTGTGTTAGTTAATGCATGAAAATATATTTATTAAGTAAAACTCATGTTTCTCTATTTAATGAATAAGATATCCCTAAATACAGAGTATGACCATTGTTGCTCTTAATATAAATGAAGATATTCTAATATTCTGTCTTGTCAATTTTAAATTTGAATAAGTTTTAAAATTCTTTTCAAAGTTTTCAAATTGCAAGATGATCTTTTACCCACAACCTAAATGATGAATTAGTTACACATACACACGCAAAGATAGACATATATGCTTACATATTTTTAGGAAGTACATACCTTCTTGTTCTTGCGAGATAATTCCTGTAGCTCTTTTAGTGTCATCTGATAAGGCGTTTTCAACACTAGTGTTGATCCTGGTATGAGATCAATTTCAAAAGCAATTTTCCAATCCAACGGAGGACCGGGTAGATCTTTCAGAAAAACATCCATATACTCCCTTATAATAGATACCTTCTCAATGAGACTCGCTTCTTGTTCGAAATTCACCATGTTCACCAACCAAGCCTTACAATCCTCTTTGCTGAGCATCTTAGTTACGACCCTTGGGTTGACTCCAACTCGTGTTCCATAAAACGTGAACTCTTCGTCTCTAGGTATCTGAAAAATGATCTCTCTTGCATGACACTTGATCACTGTGTGATTTACCTTAAACCAATCCATTCCCAAAATCACATCGAAGTTCTTCATCTCTAGCACATACAAATGCTAAAAGAATTCTATCCCCAAAAGTGATTCTTAGACCTCGATAAAGGTGTTTTGTTCTTACCGTCCTTCCCGATGGGATACTAATTTCTAGGGTTTTAGCGACTATCCTACCGTCCTCATGCTTAACAGATCACATAGCTCAACAAAGATAAAAGAATGAGTTGTCCCGGTATCAAACAAAAAGAAAATAGGGACATCGCAGACTGTTAACATACCTATCATGGTCTTCGATCATTCAGCAACCTTTATGTGGTTGAGAGCGAAAGCTTGAGCCTTACTTGCTCCTAGTCTCGGCTTCTGCACTGTTGCTGCTGCTTTCCTGAACTTCTGACAATTGATGACAACATGTCCTGGTTCTCTGCACCTAAAGTAAATCTGGGTCCCTAGGAGGCATGGTCCTGCATGAGCCTTTCTACACTTGGCACATGAGTTTTCCGGCTTAGGAGTAGGGAGGAGCGGAGCACTATTGGTCCTTGGGTACTTGTTTTAATTGAAGTTCTCACTCGGACTAGTCTAATTTCTTTTCCTGGGCGTCACTACTACCTTCTCGAGTGGTGCAACATCAAAGCGTAGACGAGAAGCAACTTCCTGAGCTCTCTCAACAACTTCAGCATATGTCATGGTCCCCTGACCAGCCAAGATGAAGCTGATTTCTGAACGAAGACCTCTTTCGAAGCATCGAGTCTTCTTAGAGTCAGTGTCTACCAAATGAGTCATATATCTGCTCAGCTGATTGAATTTCCTCTTGTATTCTCCCACAGTGGTGGCTTCTTGGCGAAGATGCAGGAACTTTGTTTCTTTTCAATCGCGGTACGATCGGGATAGGAAATTCTACATAACCACCTCCTTGAAGATTCCCCAAGACATAGCATTCTTCTATTCCGGTGACATAATCCTTTTGTATGACTCCCACCAGTAGTTGGCTTCCTTAGTAAGCTGGAACACGACACAGAAGATTTTCTGCTCTTCTATATAAGATAGATATCCAAACAGATGGTCCAAAGACCTTAGCCATTCTTCAGCCTCGACAGGTTCTCCTCTTTTATTGAAGGTCGGTAGGTTAAAACGTCGAAACTATTCGATGATCAGGTTCACATCGCTCCTCAACGGCGGTGGCGGTGTAGCTTATACGGTTTGGAAATGTCAAGCCAAGCCGACACCAAGTCCCCCATCATGGCGTCCATATCGTGTTTAGGAAGATTTTCCATCGCTGGTTGGTCCTAACGTGGTCGACCTCACAGTATATCCTTCTAGAAAAATGATATACGCAAAAAGCTACCACTTATTGTCTACCCCAAGCAACCCAACAATATAAAAAATAATAAGATAAATGAGAAACAGATAGATATGATACAGATAAAAATTCATTTTATTAACTTTCGTGATTAGAGAGAGAAGCGTATAGGGAGAGATGTTTATCCGTTCATTTTAAAAATATTTTCTCGTTAAAACATATTTGAAAAGAAAAACGAGCTTGAACAGGGCCCTACAAAGGGTAGGACCTTACTCCGATACCAAAACTATCACGCCCTGGTTTCATACTTAAAAGAGGAAAGAGAAACACACATTTTAAAACTTACAGATATAACAGGCGAATAAAAATTTAAACAACATTCTTAAACGAAACTTTGGAAACATTTAGACTTGTGATTTTACATGTTCAAAACCCTCGGCGTATAGTTGGAAGAAAACATTGAAAACTAAACAACTGAAATTCATACAGGATCCATAATGGAAAAATAGTTTGACTTTACAAACAATTAAAAACATTGTTTAGAAAGATAAATCCGAAAAAGAAAAATGACACAACTTGATATGACATCCCTTTCACTATGCTTCTCTGTTTTCTTCATTTTCAGTAGCATGAATACACACGGGGTGAGTGCGTTTGAATACACTCATGGAGATAATTTTCATGTTTTAAAGTTCATTAAACAATTAAGTTGATCGAACATATATAAGTACAACAATTAGACACAACACGTAAAATGCACAACACATAAACTCATGACATGTAGTTGTAGATAGGTGCATGAACAACTCGTCTTATCCTATAAATGATTTTTATCCCATTAATATCTTTCATTACGGACCATTGGTCCCTCCGTAGCATGTTTTTAGACCTTAGTCCCTTCGTAGCATAAATGTGATATGCATGCATGTTCATATAATTCACAGCACGTAAGCACAACAAGTGAAATTCATCTTTTTATAGCGTTAAAGGATCGTTTCATAAATCTTAGATTCACATAACATAAGGATTAGGGTTCATCTCATAAGCATAGGTTCACATAACATGCATTCGTTTATCGTCATTCATGCATCAATTATAGAAACGTAAAGTTATTAGGGATTAGAAGTTACCCCCACCTCATTCGGTGGTGATCCCTAGTGATACTTGAATCCTAAGCCTAAGATCTTTCCTAAGCTTTAAAATCCTACACATGCAAATGAGGGTTCTTAGATTTCTTATTACGTTAATTACGCATACTTTTATATAGAAACTCTCGAAGAAGAAGAAGCATTGAAGGGAAGAATATGAAACGAAAGCTTGAATCTTGATCATATGGTTTAAAAGGATTGATTAGAGCTTTAAAGGAGAAAAACGGGTTTAAATGAAGAAAAAAAGAGCTTAAACGGAGCTTTTAAAAGTGCAGGGGCATTTTCGTAAGTTTTGGAAAAAGGTTGACTTTGACCCAGGGGTAATTTTATAAAATTAGAAAACATTAGGGGTCTTTTTGATATTCTTAAAACCTTTGGGGTCAAAATAAAATTTTCAAAAGATCTAGAGGTCAAAACCTAAAGCTTGGAAACTTTTGAGGGTTAAAAATATGATTTTCGAAAGCTTGAGGGCTACAACCATATTTTCAAAAGATGGAGGGTTAACTTGCAAAAATCCTAAAAATCTAGGGTTTGCAATTTCATCCTCGGGCTTTTCGAATTTTGCTGATCGGCTCTCTTCCTCAAATCCTCACCCCCATCGCCAACATACACGCATGCATGCATGCACACACACATACAGCAGTGCTACACACAATACCGCCCGACACCATCAGCAGACGGCGGCGCAGCAAGACACTGTCCCAACACTACTCACACACACTAGCCCCAATGCCGGCTCCACCCAGGCACCAGTGTCACACCCTGACGCTACGTCACCTGCACACGCAACAATAACCCAGCAACAACGACGCTACCCAGTGTCGTCTAACACTACACACACCCTCCTGACTCGACGTACGGTGGCGCTACACAGCACCGCCCCCAACACCAACACACACCCGACGACAACAGCGGAAATAGAAGGGAGAGAACCAGCTTGACAAAAGAAAAGAGGAAGAAGAATGAGAAAGGAGAGAAGATGAGAGAGAAAGGAGAGGAGGTCATGCCTTCGCTGGCCGATTCCCGGTGGAGGCGGTGGCGGTTCGGTGATCCGAGCCTAGATCCGGAATGGGCTTGGCGAGGGCTATATTTCGGTATAAAAATTGGTCGAAATGGTGGAGGGAAGGATGGCGTCGATGATGGCACGACAGTGGCACAGTGGCCGGCCGACCGGAGAGCGAGAAAGTCATTTTCAAGTATGTTAAAAAAATTATTACTTTGTTGTTCCATCTTTTAACTTTATACACTTCGATTTGGGCCACGGGCCCTTAATGGGCCACCCATTAACGTGTTAACCTTGGGCTTGATCTTACGATATCTTTATTAAATTATAACCTATACATTTTCGATTAAATTATAGCTCGATAAACAAATTATGCATTCTTCCATTTTTCTAAAACGCACATAATTAAATCAAACAATTAGGGGTTAAATTATTTAATTAACCAATTATACATCATTTTGTCCTTGTAGCGCCCCGGATCAAAATGAGCATAATTAATTAATTAAATATTTTAACCTATGATTTAATAATTTTGTGCGTATGAATTAACTGTTTAATTTAATTTGTGCGTTTCAGATAAGTGTTTAATGCACGTTTAAGAATGATAATTTTTATTAGATGTGGAACAAAGGATATTTATATACCATTAGATGCGTATCGAGAAAACGAGAAGATAGAAACGAACTAGAGGTCAATCGGAGACGCGTAGCTCGAACGGCGACAGAAAGGGCAAAATCGGAAGTTTCGGAAAAATCGGAAGATATTTACGGAGAGTGGAAACGAAGATATTTACGTGAATAGTAACTTGGAAAAGTCAACTCGTGAATAGTGCCAAGATATTTTGGATGAATAGTGTTTTTCCAAATTCTATAAATAGGGGCTCCTCCGATTCATTTTTCACCGTTTTTCCGAACGAGCCGAACGCGCCAAAAACTCGTAAGTTCTCTCTCTCCTCTCTCTCTCTTCGTTTCCTGTTTTCTGGTCGGCGGCGCCACCGCCGGCCGATCGCCGGAAAATTTCAACGTTGTCGGAATTGGACGATTTTCGCACACGACGTTCGTCTCGATGAAACGAATCTAGCATAGGTCTCGGATTTCAAATCCGATTTCTCGTTCTCCGGAA
This sequence comes from Scutellaria minor, assembly GCA_954870855.1. Taxonomy (NCBI): domain Eukaryota; kingdom Viridiplantae; phylum Streptophyta; class Magnoliopsida; order Lamiales; family Lamiaceae; genus Scutellaria; species Scutellaria minor. The sequence goes on from OX940729.1 coordinate 13,630,507, forward strand.
AACGGCGAAAAACAGCCCCCAAACCCTAACCCCTTCACCCTTTCTCTCTCCTCTGTTCTTTCTCTCTCCACCGCGCCGGAGAAGCTGCCGGGGGTCGTGGCCAGACGCTGGAGTGCCGGCGCCGCCGTGGGTGGCGGCGCCGGAGAAGGACAGTATGTATATATGTATGTATTCGTGCATGTGTGTGTGCATGTAGGTGTGTTAGTGTGTGAGTGTGTTTGCATGTTGTTGGGGCGGCGCATGGTGGCGCCGCCGTGTGTGATTGGTGGGCCGGCGACGGGAGGTCGCCGGCGAGGTGGTCTGGTAGGTGGCCGGCGGCTGGTGTCCGCCGGCCAAGGAAGCCGATGTGTGTGTGTGTATGTTTTCCCATGCGTGTGTGTGTGAGCTGCTGTGTGGGTGTTTTGGGCAGCGGCTGGTGGTGGCCGGCGACTGGGGGTCGCCGGCCAAGGTCACGGTGATGAGTGGTGGTCGCCGGCGGCAGGTGGCCGCCCGCCAAAGGGAGAGATCAGTGTGTGTGTGTGTATTCGCGTGTGTGTGTGTGTTATAGCATGCTTGTGTGTGGTGGCTGTGTTGGTGGATGGGCTTGGCCGGAATGGGTTGCCGGCGACGGGGAGTCGCCGGCGGAGGAGCCGGGAGTGGTCGCCGGCGACGGGAAGTCGCCGGCCGGAGTTTTGGTTGGAGTTGAAATTTTGGAAAAATGTGACTTCGAAGGATTTTGCGGCGTAATTTCCGGGCACTATTCATGCCGGAATCCGGCGATGGACGGCCGGAGCTGGTATCCGGCGGTGCGGGGTATCCGGCGAGGTAGGTGGTGGTGGCTGGAGGCGGCGCCGCCGCGCCGGGCGACGCCGGGAAGTGGCCTGCTCGAGCAGGCCACCGTCGGGTACCTGGGCAGAGGCTGGCCGAGAAAACTCGACCAGCCGGGTTGGGTCGCGCCTAGCTGCCGAGAAAACTCGGCAGCCGTCGGGTGCCGGGTGCCGGCGCGCACCGTGCGCGCCCGTCGGGTGCCGACGCGCACCCGACGCCGTGTTTTCGATCCGAATCTCGTTTTCTTTCCGTCGTTCATCCGTATCGAGTCATCGCTGACGAGACGTCATTGACCGAGGGTCGTGGGCCCGGTCAAAGTCAACCCTTTGACCAAAATTACCATTTTACCCCTTAACTTAAAATGCTCCGTTTGAGCTCGTTTTAACTCCGATTGAGCTCATTCTTTTTGCGTTGCGATCCTTATTTCATTTCCTATCTATTCAGCCACCCATACAGATCTGACCCTCTCGTTTCTTGAACTCCAATCTTTAGATAGTTCGATCCGTCGTGTCGTTAGCAAGCGTTTTTCCGTCGGAACCTTTTACAGCTTTATTTATACAGTATTTAAGATCTAAGAAACACCGTAACTATGTAGGCTACTTATTGGACTGAGCTTTGAGTTAGCAAGTTATCAGACTTTCGGATTTATCAACTCACGTGGGTACCACCGAACAAGGTGGGGGTAATTCCTATCCTTTTATCTGTTTACAGTTTTCCCTATTTAAATGCATGATTGAGGAATACTAAATGCTGTGAATATATTTGCTGTGCCATATTATTACTGTGGTTGTACTGATGTCCACCTTGATCATGCATTCCGTTCGTCCCTTGCTATTTTCTACTACTCTGAAAAGGTCTAGCGGTCCTTAAAATACGCTAGCAGTATATGAGACCGTTTATAGGGTAAGACGGGGGAACCCCGCACCTATGCGTCCCTTGCCATTTCTAATATCTGCTATGCATTTTATGTGTTGTGGCAATGTGACTTAAGATTATTTTACTAGTACTTTCTTGAGAGTCATAAGGGGTAGAGTTATTCCCACGAGTGTATTCCACGCACTCACCCCATTATTCTGTACTCACACTACAGGCGATGACGAGCATGAGGAACCCTAGTCGGAGTGAGAGGATGAACTATTTTCTGACTTTTGTTGTATGAGATGTGGACTCCAAACATTTTCAAAACAATGTTTTAAGTTTAACTCACGTTTTTGTAATATTTCTGTATTTATATTTTGAGTACTTGTGAGGATGGGAGATCCTGATGAATAGTTTCCGCTGTATATGATGTATATTATCGGTGTGAGACCGAATGTTATCGGATGAAGTCGATTTTTGTTATGAGATGGATTCTCATCGTCTCTTACCTCTATCTTCTGTTGTCCCTTACTTAATTCTTTCTGTATATGTTAAGAGACCCTTGCTTTTCTATCTTCACGTCCGGGTAAAACTCTGATATTTTAACAAAAGATTTCGGGGCGTGACAGTCCTAGGCGTTACACATATTTTCATTCACTTCATTTGGAGTTATATTGGATAAAGAGTTCACTTCGGCACAATGAAGAGTTTTCACTTTTCGAGTACAAGAATAATTTCACAATCTCCCAAGTTTGAGTCTTAATGAAAACAATCCAGCTTATTTTCAGTTATATTTTTTTGATACAGAAAATGAAATTGAGAATAGAATGTGTCTTAATTCATATGTATCGGAGGAATTGTACGGAAGCTCACTGAAATACTAGAAGAGAATTTGTGTGCTAAAATCTTTAGAAGACTAACAGAGCATTCTTCTCTAGATGATGTACAATTTTGTATCATAAAAGATGTGAGATTGGATTAGCGAGTTTATAATGATTCAACAGCAGATCAAGTTGCAACTGTTTGGATTGAGGGTAATAATGACAATGTCGGATTTGACGAGATATTATTGTAAGTGCTCATTCAGCTGTTATGACCATTTACAATACTCTCTTCTATTCCTAAAAGGTAAAATAGGATGACACCAAAACATTCATAAAGTTCACATACAAGGGCATGTGCATGAAAAAGAGTAAGGTACATATTTATGTTATAATATTTCGAGAACATATATATTTTAAGATATAATTAATTTTTTCAAATTTAATTTTATTAGATTTTTAAATACATACAATTACAACAAATATTCCAGACGTGCTGAATGCTTCTAAACGTATCTCCAAAATTCTGTTTCCATCAATATCATCTATCTTTCTGATATATACAACTTTACAAAATAAGACTTAGAAAAATAAACTTATAAAGCTAAAATCCACTTATAAAACGTGGAAAATGGGTACTCTAACTTCCTATCAAAAGTTATATTGTCTCATCAAAACCTAATGGAAATATCCCAATAAAATCATTTTAAGTAAAGAATTTTTGATACCTTCTCAATGGACTTTAAGTAGTTTTCTATAGAGCAATATCCAACATATATTGATACCATGTCACCAAACATTGTCATTGTTTCTTAAAGATGACCTTGTATCACTCTTAGTTTAACTACGTATCTACAATCAATGAATTTATATTGAAGGTTCAACTATGTGAAGAAAAAAGATGGAAGTTTTTGGATGTGCATCGATTATTGGGAGCTGAATAATTGAACCATCAAGAATAAATATCATTTGCCTTGAATTTAAGATTTGTTTGATCAGCTAAGAGGTGGAAGTGTGTTTTTGAAAATTAACTTGAGGTCTGGATACCATTAGGTGAAAGTCAATGATGCTGATATACCTAAGACAACCTTCAGGACAAGGTATAACCACTACGAGTTTGTAGTGATGACTTTTGGACTCAACAATGCACTAGCTGCTTTTATGGATCTGATGAATCGTGTTTCCATTCGTACCTCGATTGTTCCATCATAGTGTTCATCGATGACATTCTGGCCTACTCGTGTGATAAGGCACACCACGAACAACGTCTCAGGATCGCATTGGAGACTCCGTGAAAGGAGAAGTTTTTTGCAAAGTTTAAGAAGTATGAGTTTTGGCTCGACAAGGTAGCTTTTTTTGGACATATTGTATCCTCCAAGAAAATTGAAGTGGACTCTGACAAAGTAGAAGTTGTCAACAATTAGAAAGCTCCAATGAACGTTAATGAAGTGCAAAGTTTTCTTAGATTAGCTGGATATTATAGGAGGTTTATCGAAGGATTTCCAAAGATTGCCACTTCCATGACCCATTTGATATGGAAAGATGTGAAGTTTTAGTGGACTGAGCAGTGTGAACGTAGCTTCCAAGAGCTAAAAAAGAAATTGATGGAGGCACCAGTTCTAACGGTATCGGATGTAACGAAAGAGTTCGTGATTTATAGTGACGCATCCAAACAAGGCTTGGGGTGTGTTTTGATGCAACAAGAGAAAGTGGTAGCCTACGCGTCAAGGCAACTGAAGACTCACGAGCAGAATTACCCAACACATGATCTAGAGCTGGTCGCCATTGTGCATGCTTTCAAGATTTGGAGACATTATCTCTATGACGGAAAGTATGAGATCTACACCAACCAAAAGAGTTTGAAGTATTTCTTCAAATAGAAAGAGCTCAACATAAGACAGAGAAGATGGTTGGAATTGGTGAAGGATTACGATTGTACGATTCTTTATCACCTAGGTAAAATAAATATGGTTGCTGATGTCCTTAGCAGAAAAAAGGAAAAGAACTGTGACGTTCATGATCACAAACCAGAACCAGCTAATTGAAGAGATGTCGAGATTAAGTTTGGAAGTGGTTATGCATTCGAGCAACATCAAGGCTAAGGTTGCAGCCTTGTTGATGAAGCCCACCCTCCGTGAGTGTATAATCAAGGCACAAGGAAGAGATAAGTTTCTGATGAAGATGAATGCTTGTATAGATAAAGAAAAGACAAGAGAGTTCGCTTTGTCAATAGATGGGGCCTTGATCTTCAGGGGAAGATTGTGTATGCCAAAGGACGAAGAATTGAGGAAAAAAATTCTAGAAGAAGCTCATTGCTCACCCTAGAGATACGAAGATGTATAAGGATTTGAAGGAAAGTTTTTTGTGGAGAAACATGAAGGGAAGCATTGGACTCTTCATCATGAAGTGTCTGGTTTGCCAATAGGTAAAAGCCAAACACCAATGACCAGCTGGGATGTTAACTTCGCTAGAGATACCGGAGTGAAAATGGGAATACATCGCCATAGATTTCATTGTTGGATTGTCGAGAACCAAGCGAGGAAATCACGCTGTATGGGCGATTGTGGATAGGTTAATCAAGTCTGCTTATTTCTTGTCGATCAAGATGACCTTCAGTTTGGATAAGTTGGCTCGAATCTACCTACACTACAAGAAATTTGACTTTTAACAATGGGTATTACCCCTTGTCGTTTCTATTTTTTTAGCGTTGTTGTATCCAGCGTTGTAAAAATTTTTTCGCTATTTAACAACGGTAAAAAGCATTGTCTTATTTAGATAAGACAACGCTTTTAAACCGTTGCACGAAAGTGTTGTCTTTTTTAAATATTTTTTAATTAAATATTAAATAGAACGCTGACGTCATCACAACACTGACACGTCATAATGCCACGTCATTATGCCACATCACCAAAGCGCTGACGTCATCATGCCATGTCATCAAAGTGCTGCCACTTCATCATGACAAATATTGCGCATTACCTGGGATTCGAACCCGAGTGCCATGGTCGAACTCCAACCACTAGACCACTAGTGTTTTATGTAATAACATACTACATGCATTTGTTTTATTTCTATTTTTGATATTTTTCAATTTTCTATTATCATATATTTTTTTGTTATTTTTTATTATTTGTATTTTTAATATATTTTAAAAGGTTATATATATATAATTGGAAGATTAATGACTAATTAATATGTTTAGTAATGTTTAATCTAATTTCATTTTAAGACAATTATAAAATATACTAGTGCATATTTTTAATATATTTTATGAAAATACTATTTTTTAAAATTATGAGTTTGTTCATATAAGATAATATTAATGCAAATAATATAAGATAAAATCATAAAATAATTAAACTTTTCAAATTTAATTTAATTAAAAAACAATTAATATTATTACATATTTTTCTATTAATTTTTATTATTTGTATTTTTAATATATTTTAAAAGGTTAACAATATATATATATATAATTGGTATGACTTATATATATATATATATATTTCTTTATAAAATAATTGTTTAAAATAATTTATGTTTTTTGTATTAATTTTAAAACCAAACTCATTTTATCTTTGTTTTTATTTTAGAAAAACATTCATAATTTATGAATTATGAATTATGAATTATAAAACATAATTTTTGAATTATGTTTTAAAATAATATATAAATTTTGTATTATTATATAAAGGGTGAGAGTAATATTTTAGGTGTAGTTTCTTAATTAATTCAAAATAGTATTTTACAAAAATACTATTTTTTAAAATTATGAGTTTGTTCATATAAGATAATATTAATGCAAATAATATAAGATAAAATTATAAATTAATTAAATTTTTTAAATGTAATTAAATTAAAAAACAATTAATTTATAATTAACACAACACATAAAAAAAGCATTGCACAATGAGTTGTCTATTGGCGAAAAAGTACTATGAAAAGACAACGCATAAAAGCGTTGCATACAAGGGTTGTCTATTTTTAAAAAAAATAAGCTATTTGACAACACATTGAAAAAGGCATTGCACAAAAGCGTTGTTTATTTTTAAAAAAATACGCTATTTAACAACCCTATGAAAAAAACGTTGTCTTATCCAAAAAAAGCGTTGTCTATTTTTAAAAAATTTGCTATTTAACAACCCTATGAAAAAAGCGTTGTCTTATCCAAAAAAAACGTTGTCTATTTTAAAAAAAATCGCTATTTAACAACCCTATGAAAAAAACGTTGTCTTATCCAAAATAAGCGTGTCTTTGGTCGAATTTTTTTAACAAAGACAACGCTTTTCTGAAAAAGGGTTGTAAATTTCGAAAAGACTACACAAATTCATAAAAAGCGTTGTCTTTTGGGGGTTGTTGTATCCTATTTTTCTTGTAGTGCTAGAAGAGATTGTCAGGCTGTACAAAGTACCAGTATCCATCGTATCAGATAGATATCCACGTCTCACATCTAGATTCTTGCAGATCTTGCATAAGGAGCTAGAGACCAAGTTGGCTTTTAGTACCTCATTTCACCCCCAAACAGATGGACAGTTAGAAAGGATTATACAAATTCTAGAGGACATGTTGAGAGCATGCACCTTAGATCTCCATGGAAGCTGGGAAGATCATTAATGCCTTGTGGAGTTCACTTATAACAATAGTTATCAGTCAACGATCGGGATGACACCGTATGAAGCTTTGTATGAAAGAAAGTGTCTTTCACCTCTATGTTGGGACGAGGTGGGTGAGAAGAAAATTTTGGGACCCGAATTGGTTGAACAAATAGTTGAAGTGATAAAGAGGATCCGAGATAGAATTAGAGTGGCTTAGGACAGACAAAAGTCATATGCAGATAAGAAATGCAAAGAGCTGAAGTTCGATGTGGGAGATAAAGTTTTTCTGAAAGTGTCATCCACTAAAGGAGTTTATCGTTTCGGAAAAAGAGAAAAGTTGAGGTCGAGGTGGGACCATTCGAGATCTTGGATCGGGTTGCGGAGGTCGCATACTGTTTAGCTTTACCACCGGACTTTGCAGGAATACACGTGTTCTATATATCCATGCTGCAGAAGTACATCTTCGATCCAAGCCACGTGATCAACCAAGAAAGCATTGGAATTGAGAAGGATTTGACCTATGAAGAAGTTCTAGTGGCCATCTTGAACAGAAAGACTCGCAAGCTAAGGAATCAAGAAATGGCTCTAGTGAAAGTTCAATGGAGCCGCCATGGAAGGGAATAAGCAACATGGGAACAAAAAGATGAGATTCTAGCAAAGTATCCAGATTTGCTGTTTTTAGATATGCATCTAAATTTCGAGGATGAAATTTTTCTAAAGGTGAAGGGATATAACGCCTAGGACAAAACGATGCATAATTGGTTAATTAAATAATTTAACACCTAATTATTTGATTTAATTATGTGTGTTTCAGAAAAATAGAATAATGCATAGGTTAAATTTAATAAAGATATCGTAAGATAAAATCTAAGGTTAATGCGTTAATGGACGGCCCATTAATGGCCCATGACCCAAATAGAAGTGTATAAAGTTAAACGATGGAACAATAAAGTAATAATTTTTTAACACACTGGAAAAGATCTCTCTATCTCTCTCTCTCCGGTCGGTCGGCCGCCGTGCCGCCGTCGGTGCAACACTTCTCTCCACCGTTTCGGCTGATTTTCACGTCGAAACGTAGCCCTCACCGAGCCCATTTCGGATCTAGGCTCGGATCACCAAACCACCACCGCCTCCACCGAGAATCAGTCGGCGAATGCATGGCCCCCTCTCATTTCTCTCTTATCTTCTCTCATTTGTCTCTCTTCTTCCTCACTTCTTCTCTCTTACCGTTTATCTCCCCTCCGACGCCGCTGTTGTCTTCGGGTGTGTGTTGATGTTAGGGGTGCTGCTGTGTGTTAAGTCGGGAAGGTGTATGTATGTTAGGCGGTGTTGGGTAGTGCCGCCATTGCTGGGATGTTGTCGCACGCGCAGGTGGCGCGACATCAGAATGCGATGTTGGTGCTCGGGTAGAGTCGGCATTGGGACAGGTGTGTATGAGCAGTGTTAGGACGGTGCCTTGCTGCACCACCGTATGCTGGTGGTATCGGGCGACGCTGTGTATAGCACCGTTGTGAGTGTATGCGCGTGTGTGTGTGGTCAAGTAGCCGGCGATGGGAGGTCGCTGGTCGTGGGTCGTGGTGTGTGTGTTGGCGATGGGGGTGAGGGTTTGGGGAAGAGGGCCGATCCACAAAATTTGAAAAGCACGGGGACCAAATCGCAGACCCTAGATTTTTTGGATTTTTACAAGTTAACCCTCTATCTTTTGAAAATATCATTTTAGCCCTCAAGCTTTCGAAAATTATATTTTTAACCCCAAAAGTTTTCAAGATTTAAGTTTTGACATCCAAATTTTCTGAAAATTTTATTTTGACCCCAAAGGTTTTAAAAATATCAAAAAGACCCCAAATCTTTTCTGATTTTATAAAATTACCCCTGGGTCAAAGTCAACCTTTTTCCAAAATTTATGAAAATACCCTTGCACTTTTAAAAGCTCTGTTTAAGCTTATTTTTCCTCCGTTTAAACCTATTTTTCCTTCATTAAAACTCTAATCGATCCCTTTAAACCATATGATCAAGATTCTAGCTTTCGTTTCTTATTCTTCCCTTCAACGCTTCTTCTTTGAGCGATTTTCTATATTGAAGTATGCGTAATTAATGTAATAAGGAATCTAAGAACCCTTGTTTGCATGTGTAGGCTTTCAAAGCTAAGGAAAGATCTTAGGCTTACAATTCAAGTATCACGAGGGATCACCACCGAATGAGTTGGGGGTATCTTCTAATCCCTAATAACTTTACATTTCTATAATTGATGCATGAATGACGATAAATGAATGCATGTTATGTGAACCTATGCTTATAAGATGAACCCTAATCGTTATGCTATGTGAATCTAGGATTTATGAAATGATCCTTTAATGCTATAAAAAGATGAATTTTATGTGATGTGCTTATGTGCTGTGAATTATATGAACATGCATGCATATCACATATATGCTATGATGGGACTAAGGTCCAAGAAAATGTTACGGAGGGATCAATGGTCTGTAATGAAAAATATTAACGGGATAAAAACCGTTTATAGGATAAGATGGGTTGCTCCTGCACCTATATACAACTACGTGTCATGAGTTTACGTGTTGTGCATTTTACTTGTTGTGTCTAATTGTTGTACTTATATATGTTCGATCAACTTAATTGTTTAATGAACTTTAAAACATGGAAATTATCTTCACGAGTGTATTCAAACGCACTCACCCCGCGTGTTTCACGCTACAGGTAATGAAGAAAGCAGAGAAATGTAGCGAGAGGGGTGTCATATGAAGTTGTGTCTTTTTTTTTCGGATTTGTCTTTCTAAACAATGCTTTTAATAGTTTGTAAAGTCAATCTGTTTTTCCGTTATGGATCCTGTATGAATTTTCACTGCTTAGTTTTTAATGTTTTCTTTCGGCTATATGCTGAGGGTTTTGCATATGTAAAATCACAAGTCTAAATGTTTCCGAAGTTTCGGTTAAGAATATTGTTTATATCTTTATTCGCATGTTATATCTGTAAGTTTTAAAATATATGTTTCTCTTTCCTCTTTTCCTGCACGTTCATAAAGAAAACTCTTATATTTTTAAGTATGAAAATGGGGCGTGATAATATGTAATTGTATGAACACATATTTTTTCAAAATTCAACAGACTCTTTCGATTGAGAAGTGTATGGTTCATACAATTTGTCTGGAACTTCTGAAGGTGCAAATTTAACTTTCCAATTATCACAACAAAAGGTGGGAGACTCATACGCAAATCTTATTGCACCGCAATGAATGAAACTCAACATTTTTTTTAGTTTATGTTCTTCTGACATTAAAATTCATAATTAGATAAATATATTAAAATATAATTTTCAATTTTAAGTGAAAGAATAACTTTAATAGAAAGTTAAAAGCCTATTAAAAAAATATATTATCTTTAGAGTTAATTAGATTCGCTTGAACTTCTAAATTACATGTTGCTTGTCTCTTTTCACAATTCTACAAAACATGTTCTACATAGTTTTTTTCTTAGCAACATTAAGATTTGTATATTTTGTTTTTTATCCATCAAGTTTTCTTTGACGTCATTTATATTTGGTGTCGGCTGTTCAAAAACACAATAATTCAAAAAAGAATTGAATATAGAATAAAACGCAACCAACTAAAAGTAACCAAAACATATTTGATCTACAATTAAAATAGAAGAAAGTTAAACAATAATAAATAAAGATAAAAAAATTAAACAAATTCAATAGAAACAAAGAATGAAAATATGGCTTAAGCTGGTTACCAATTCCAGGATCGGTATCAATTTCAGATTTGCATATTTTCTTTTTTGTCCAACAAGTTTCCGTTGACACCATTTATATTTGGTGTCAGTTGTTCAAAACACAACAATTCAAAAAAGAATTAAATATAAAATGAAACGCAACCAACTAAAAGTAACGAAAACATGCTTGATCTACAATTATAATCGAAGAAAGTTAAACAATAATAAATGAAGATAACATAAAAAATTTAACAAATTCAATATAAACAAAGAATGGAAATAGGGCTTAAGCTATCACCAATTTCAGGATCGGGTATCAATTTCACTCGTCTCAACAATTGACATGGCCATTTTCTTTGACTATATGTTAATATAAAAATTAATAAACAAATTTGGAAATAATTTGCAATTAATATAAAACATGTGTAAACATACATTCCTGTAGTAAGATTGATATATTTTGGTGAATTATACTAATTAAAAAAATCAACTGAACCTGTATCTTCATGTAACAATGATAAAAGTTCAGCATCAGTAAATTTATATTGTGTGTGCAGTAGTATTATGTACATACATCTACATCTAAAAAAAGTTATCATTAAAGTCAATATAAAAGAGACAGATGGACAATTGACAATTTTAAAAATCCAACATGGTAGAGAAGATTCACAACCTAAAAAAAAAATATAAAATATTCCATGTAAGCGTGAAACTATATGTTAGGATATTTCTGTTTAGATTTTGATGAAATAAAACAACAATGTAATATGAATTTAGAGTACCCCATTTTTCCATACTATTTATTTTTTTAATAATATGGAATCTTAGTTTATTTTTTTGAGTGCTAAAATCAAAGTTGAAGAATGAAGTACCTCGAAATTCAGCAAGAAAGAAGTTACTAATAGCAGTTGGATTCAGCAAAGGAATCTCTATCGGATATTGCATATAGTAATCAGAAGATTCAACAAATAGTAAGAAAAACTGAGAGTTCACTGCAGACGCGGAACAGAAAGCAGATGCGGAATAAAAAGATGATACAGAACAGAAAGACGGCTTAGAACAGAAAGATGGCGCAACATTCAGAATATGAAGTAGGAAGAGACAACACACACTATCATGCAATACGAGAAAGATCATTGCTATACGAGGATACATCTTGTTGAATCTAGCCAGTAGAGACAAGTGATCAAGCTGTACGAAGAACCAGTGTCTCGCTGACATGTGGGCCGACAACCTACAACAAACCTGAAGTCGAGGACCGCCGTAATTAATGATCTGCAGAATAAGACAAGGAACTGGTCACCAGTTTTTCAGAGATATTTAATGCAAGATCAAAGACAACTAAGGAAATTCAAATTCAAACGAAGTGTGTCTCTTTTCAATGGGCACATTTCCTACAACTTTAAATAGATGAAGAGCTGACTGGAGGAACTATTGAAATACTGGTTTTCAAATTCTCTTTCACAAGAACAATCTTTTAAGTTTCTCTCTAAGTATTCAGTCACTTAACCTCTTTGTGAAGCAGCCAAGCCTTCAAGTTTTCAAGAGCTTTAGAGTCATCAAGGCTGTTTCAAAGCACTAGTTGAAGACCCCTCATATACTTTTAACCTCTGTGTTGTGTGTTTAGGTTGTTTAGTGGTCCTCAGTTGGAGGAATTTAGATCCTCACTGAGTGTTAGTCTTACGTTTGTTAAGGCATTAACTCTGTGTGAGTTAATAGGATCCTTTGTGGGTCAGCTTAAGGATTCATGTAATCTGTATGTAAACAAAATCCTTGTAGGAGAAAGCTTGTCTAGGCTGTAGATTGTTAAGATAAGTCTTGTAATCTGATCTAACCTAATGAAGTTCCTCCTCGCAGTAGGAGTGGAGTGGATGTAGAAAGGTTACACCACCTTTGAACCACTATAAACCTCATGTGTTTATTTCTTATTTTTATCATATATGTGTTATATCGTATTGGAAAAACATTTTTATAAAAGAAACTCTATATGTCATTTTTCACTGCATTTAAGAACTCTGAATTAGTAAGTTGAAAAAGCCTATCACTCAGCTTACTGTTCGGCATTGAGTGTTGTATTCTACTTTAGAATACAGCGCTAATAGTTCAAAAAGTTTTAAAAAGAAAAATTGATAGAGGTTCATTCACCCCCCTTTGAACAACTGAACAACTTAGGGGTATTAGAGCGAGTTGGGTTAAAAGCCAACTTGTCTGGTCACCTACCCAGATCCACCCATTTCTATTATGTAAAATCATTTTTCTTTTTCTGACCGAAATTCATTCTTTAGCATAAACATGGATCTCTCACATCACAAGCTACCTATATTTTCTATGGAAGAATATGATGACTTGAAAATTAGAATGCAAACATATCTCTTTGACATGCATAAGGAGATGTGGTACATTATCACTTAAGGACCACCAGTCATCACCAAGCCGAATCCAGCACTCGGAAGAGAAATAAGAGAAAGAGAAAGAGCCAATGTCAAAGCAGCAGCAGCAGCTGTCACGCCCCATTTTCTTTTTTCAAGATTATCAGAGTTTTTCCTTGTAGGCGTGAAGAAAGAAAGTGGAAGAAGGCGTACATGATACAAAATAGAGAGAAAAATGAGAGGATAAGAAGTAGTACACTTAAAACATCGGATACGACCTATAAAAAGAGTTTGAAACCTTACATAGCGGAAAAAAAAACATCAGGATCCATTACAAAGAAGACGAACAGTTAACATTTTACAAAACATAGAACATCGTTTCAACATAGCTTTAAAAGACAAAACTGGAAAAGAACACAGTTGATAAGACACCGCTCTCTCTACGCATTTTGATTCTCTTCATCACCTATAATGTGAGTACAGAATAGGAGGTGAGTGCGTTGAATACACTCGTGGGGATACTTTTCATGTTTTAACAGTTATTAGGTAGGTATAACAAATCAAACATATATAAGTTCGGCAAATAAACACATCACATATATGGCACAACATGTAATCATTTTCTTATCGGATGACCCAGCTATCCCCAACTACCGGTGTATTTACGGACCACCCTGTCCATCCCTAACGGAGTATTTACGGACCATCCTGTCCATCCCTAGCGGTGTATTTAAGGACTACACTGTCCCTCCCTAGTATGACTTTGAACATCCATCCTCATATATCATATTCATAATGTATGCATGTACTTAGTAATCATAACATGTATACACAACACGTAGAGTTCAACAGTTCATATATCAAATGTGGAAAACAATAAACATATTGAGTTTAGAAGTTACCCCCACCTTGTTCGGTGGTTACCACGTGAGTAGCGAGTACCAAAGATCGAACAACACAAGGCTCAATCCAACAAGTAGCCTACACAAGTTACGGTGTTCTTAGATCCTTAATAAATATATAAATAAAGCTATAAAAGATTCCAGCGGAAAAACGATCGTTAAAGGCGCGACGGATCGAGAGATCTAAAGATTGGAGTTGAAGAAACAAGGATGGATAATCAGTCCATATGGCTGAGATGATAGAGAATAAAATTTGGGTCACGATGGAAAAAGAATGAGCTCAATCGGAGTTAAAACGAGCTCAAACGGAACATTTTAGATTTAGGGGTATTTTGGTAATTTTTGTCAAAGGGTTGACTTTGACCGGGCCCACAAACCCCGATCAACGAAATCTCATTGGTGATGACTCGATGATGACGTACGGTGGTAAAAACGGGGTTCGGATCAAAAACACGACGTCGCGTGCAACGGGGCCCGTGTACCCGGCATCGGGTGAAAAACCCGACGGCCTCGGCAGCTTCTCGGCGCCCGACACCCGGCGCTCCCGACATCGTCCTGCTCGACCAGCAACCTTTCCGGTGCCACCAGCTACAGTAGCGCCGCCCATCGCCGTCGCCACCATGTCTGCCGGAATGCCTGCACCGCAGGTTACCACCTCCGGCCATCCCTCGCCGGATTTCAGCGGTGAATAGTGCCCAAAATTCCACCGCAAAACCCTTCGATACACACATATGCAAAACCCAAGCCTACCAACCAAACTCCGGCCGGCGACCCTTTCCCTCACTCCCAGAAACTCCGGCCGGCGACTTGAAGTCGCCGGCAACCCTCCAAATCCGGCCACCAACACACCACTGCAACATATACACACACACTCATGCTTACACACACCCACAACCAAACCACCACCTTGCCGGTGGCCACCAGCCTCCGGCCACCACCAGGCCTCGCCGGCGCATCACCAGCGCCGGCCCCCCTATTCCCACATGGTGGCACCACCCGACGCCGCTCCCAGCATCAAGCAACACCAACACACACTAACACACACTAACACACACACATGCACGATTCACACACACACCAACTGTACAGCTTCGGCACCGCCACCCACGGCGACGCCGGCCCTCCAGCACCTCCATCCCACCACCAGGAGGACCTCCGGCGACTGCTCCGGCGAGAGAAGGAGGAGAGAGAGAAAAAAAACAGAGGAGAGAGAAGGTGGTGGAAATCTAGGGTTTAGGGTTTGGAGACCGTTTTTTGCCGTTTTCTGGCGAACGAGAAATCGAAATTGAATTCCGAGACCTATCCTAGCTTCGTCTCGTCGAGACCTACATCGTGCGCGAAAATCGGTTGAAACCGACAACGTTGAAATTTTCCGACCTCCGGCGGCGCCGGAGGTAGAAACGGAAAGAGAGAGAAGAGAGAGTAACTTACAAGTTTTCATCACTTTCGGCTCGTTTGGAAAAACGGTGATTTTCGAATCGAAAACACCCCTATTTATAGAATTTTCCGAAAACACTATTCACCAAAAATATCCAAATTACTATTCATCGGTTGAAAATTCCAAGTTACAATTCACTATAAAAATCTTTCGATTTTCTTTTCCGAAACTCCTTGTTTTGCCCTTTTTGTCGCCGTTTGAGCTACGGGTCTCCGATTGACCCCTAGTTCATTTCTATCTTCTCATTTTTCCCATACGCATCTAATGATAATAATATATTCTATATACCATATCCAAGAAAATTATCCGTCTAAAACATGCTTTAAACACATATCTAAAACGTACGTAATTAAATTAAACAGTCAAAATATATGCACATAATTATTAAGTCATGTGTTAAATATTTAATTAATAAATTATGCTTCGTTTTTGGTTCGAGGTGCTACATCCCTTACCCCTTAAAAGAATTTCATCCTCAAAATTAAACGTGTACTTAGAAACGACATGATTGGCTACATTTCCAGAATCTCATCCTCTTATTCCCGTGTCGTTTCGTTCTGTCCGATGGACTACTAACTTCTAAAGTTTTAGCGTCTATCTTACTGTTCTCATGCTTCAACAGATCTGGTGTCACAACAATACTATAGGTATAGAAATTAAACACGGATCGCGAGGAGAGAAACTAACGTGGATTCCGTCGATTAGCGAAAGTCAAACTGACATCTTATACTTATAAGCAAAAGATGGGCCGCTCGTACATTATACAGTAGATTATGTACACTACTTCAAGGTAAAAGCCACTATATATCTATTTACATATATAATACTAAAGGTTCCTCGTTCGTAACCTATTTATCAGCAGCCTTTGTGTGATTGAGAGTGAAGGCCCGAGCCTTGCCTGCCCCTAACCTTGGCCCCGATGTTGTAGCTGTTGGACGTCTAAACTTCTGACAGTTTCTCACGACATGTCCAGGTTCTCCACACCTGAAACAATTCTGAGTCTCTTGCACTGTTGGACGTCTAAACTTCTGACAGTCTCTCATGATATGTCCAAGTTCTCCATACCTGAAACAATTCCGAGTCTCTTACCGATATGGTCCCACATGAATCCTTCCACACCTGGTACATGGGTTTCCCAGTTTGGGAGTGGGAGAAAGTGGAGCATTGTTTGTCCTTTGAAATTCATTTTGATTGAAGCTCAGACCTGGATCGGTCCACTTCCTTTTTCCAAGTATCTCATCAATCTTCTCGGAAGGTACAACATCCAAACGTAGATGAGAGGAAATCTTTTGGGCTCTCTCTACGATGTTGGCATAGGTCATTGTTCCTTGCTCTGCCAGAATAAAACTGATCTCTGAACGAAGACCCTTCTCAAAACATTGGGCCTTCTTGTCATCAGTGTCAACCAAGTGAGTTGTCTATCTGCTTAATTGACTAAACCTCCGCTCGTACTCTCCCACTGTCGCGATTCCTTGATGGAGGTATAAAAACTCTGTTTCCTTCTGATCGCGGTAAAATGGTGGTATGAAGTGTTGGGCGACCACTTCTTTGAAGGTCTCCCACGTCAAAACTTCTTTCTGGTCCAGCATCATGGTCCTCTCGTACGAATCCCACCAGTGACCAGCCTCTTCCGTGAGTTGGAACACCGCGCACGAGATCTTTTGTTCTTTTGTGTAGGTTAGGTATCCAAACAAACGATCCAGTGACCTTAGCCACTCTTCGGCGTCAGCTGGTTTACCCTTTCCATTGAAAGTTGGCGGGTTGAAACACCGAAACTGTTCGTATATCATATTCGGATCGGATCTTGTTGGCGAGAGTGTGGTTCGAGTCACCTCGAAGTGTTGTGCCAGTCCCCTAAGGACGGACACTAAATCCACCATTGTAGCATCCACATTTGGTTCTGGCGGATTTACAGTTGGTGGATTTGCAGTTGGTGGCTGGTTCCTTCGTGGTCGACCTCGTGGCATATCGTTCTAAAAATGACATACGAAATCTAACCCTTATAATATACCCCATGTAACCCAACAATCTATAACAATGGATAAACTAATAACAGGTATCATGATACCGATAAACTTTACTCCATAAATCATTTAATAATCTCAATAAATTCTTTGTCATTCGTTTATCATGTATAATAGCATATACTCAACTGCATAAGCCAACCAGAAAAATACATCATAAGCAAAACATCATGGAACACATTACTGACAACCATACATGGTCTCCATAGTCGTGTTGTCGAGGCACGCAAAATTAAATAAACTTTCTTACCCTCAACTAACTTGTAGAAGTGGCAAATAAGGGTCGATCCCATAAGAACGGAGGAATCAATTAAATTCACTGGTGCTAACTACTTAATAAACAAGTAAATGGGGGGATTGGTTGGGAAATTATCAAATTAAACTAAAACCTAACAAGCTATTTTGCAACAATCAAAGATGAAAATAAATCAAATGAACAAGAATCAATTAATAAACAAGTACTAGTTCTCAGTTCAGTATCCCCTTCTATTCTTGATTGATTGGATTAATTAATAACGTTTCTCTCAATCTATCTCTCAAACCCCCGTCCCTAGATTAGCAACAAGCTCTGCTAACCCGAATCGTCTCTTAAGTTTAGTTTATTAGAACAAGCTCTTTAATAAACCCTGTTCAATCAGACAACCTAATAGGTACGACCTCTAGATTTAGTGTGATGAACGCATTAAACCCTAAGACGATAGGATGAACTAGACTCCAAATTCACAAGCTCGATTCGGATAATCTAGAGATGTGTTGCCCCTAACGATTCCAACGTTTCTTGCTACCTATGAATATAAATTCGTAATAATTACGGATTACGGTTTATATCCTAGCAATAGATATCACAATAATTTAATCTAACGGGCCCTGCTAAATCAAATCATGCAATATCATAAACAATTAACCAAGCAACACAAATCATTCAAGAGATAGAAATTAAGAAAACGTTACTAATCATCCGGAGTAAATCAAGAATAAAGGTTCAACATCCCTTTGAACTAGCGTAAGGAAATTAGCCACGCATCTCAAAATTCATAATTATAGTTTTCCTCTCAAATTTCTCTCTGATCTCTGCCGCTATCCAAATCTGTCCTCCAAATCTATCTTCCTTCTTCTAGTCTGCGGCCCTTCTAAAATATAAGAGTGTTATGGGCTAGGGCTCCTTCTTTCCAGCAACAGGACATTTTTTTGGGCTTTCGTTGGGCTTAATTCTCACACATTGGATCATCCAATGTGTAGACATTGTACCCAATGTCCATCTTCTTGCATCCTTCCGCCTTC
Source organism: Scutellaria minor (assembly GCA_954870855.1). NCBI lineage: Eukaryota > Viridiplantae > Streptophyta > Magnoliopsida > Lamiales > Lamiaceae > Scutellaria > Scutellaria minor. The sequence continues at coordinate 13,649,331 of OX940729.1, forward strand.
ATTCTTCATTCCCACATTTGTCTCTAAATCACTGCCTAAATCAAGAAAATCGAAAACTGGAGTCTTTTGGACAAAAAATGAAAATGTGTAGAAAAATAGCAAGTGCAAGTACATGAAATGCATTAGAACTATAGATCAAACCAATCAAAATATGCATGTTTTTCTACACATCAAATTCCCCCCAACTTGAATCTTTGCTTGTCCCCAAGCAAACACTATTATATGCATAACAGAAGTTGAAATGAAGGAAATATTTTTGCTCAGGTTTGCTCAACTATGGGACTCTTCGTAATAGGACAAAAGATTTGCACAAGAGCTTTTCTTTTCAAACAGCAAACAGTGGACTAAATTCGTCTATTCACTCCACAATCATGAAAGATACCACACTCAAACTTCCCACAAGAGATCATCAATCACCTTGAACTACTCATGCTCCAGCTTTGTACTTCCAATCCCCTTTCTCTCAATTCCCAGGGGTTGAGCTAATTAAAACAGTCAAGTCACCCCCTTTTTTTCCAAATCATCAAATCTCTTTTTTTTTCCTTTTTTTTTCTTTTTTTTTTCTCTTTTTTTTGGGTGGAATCGGCAGCTCCACACCACTCTTAGGTTGGTCCATGAATTTTTTTTTCTTCTTCACATTTTTGGACCCCTAAGAGTAGGCAGCTGATTCCGCTTTCCACCTTTTTTTCACTTCACAATGATTTTCAACTCAACTCCATTTATTTTCTCCAAACACACTGATTTTTTTTTCAACCAAGGGGTGACATCCAACAAGAAGATGCAAGCAACTCAAACCCACAATTGAAGGGAACTAAGTAGTACAAGCCAAATACACAAGCAAGCTCAAAAGATTAACTTTCAATCATGGTACTAATTCAAGTGCAGTACAGTCTTTCATAAAATAGTGAATAAGTGAGTGCAAATTCAGCATTTTTAACCACAGTATCTCCACATTCTCAAGTCTAGCTCATGCATCACCTCTAATCCCACAAGAATAATCACCACAAGTATCACATAATATCCATATCATCATTGCAAATTTCCCATCCAACTTCTTTCGTGTTTATATATTATTATGCATGCATAACCCTATATAATCTGAAGAGAATACTTTGCATCTTTCCAACCCCATCCCATCCCCCCAATGTAAGAGTTGCTTGTCCCCAAGCAAAGGCAAAATATAACACAAAAATGAGGGAATGAAATTGAAAAGACAAAGTAGAAAGGAAGTCACCGGGTCAAGCTGGCAAACGATGCGAAGATCGGAACATCCAAGTTTTTTTTTTAAAGATATGGGTTGCCTCCCAAAAAGCGCCTTATTTAACGTCGTGGCTCGACGAAATTCATTGGCTAGTTAGTCGGTGGATCTTCGAAATCTTCTCGATCCACATCTGATTTTTGAAATCCTTCAAAGTATGGTTTGAGTTGGTGCTCATTCACTTTGAATTCTTTCCCAGTTTTCAAGCTTCGAATCATGACTGCACCATGGGGAAAAACATTAATAATAACAAAAGGGCCAATCCAACGAGAACGTAACTTACCCGGAAACAATTTGAGTCATGAGTGGTAAAGTAGCACTTTTGCTCCGACAATGAAATTTTTCCGTGTAATTTGAGCATCATGAAATGCCTTTGTTTTCTCCTTGTGAATCAATACATTTTCGAAAGCATCATTCCTTATTTCCTCAAGTTCTTGTAGCTGTAACTTCCTATGGAAACCAGCTTCATCAAAATCCATGTTACATCGCTTAATCGCCCAGTAAGCTCTATGTTCAAGCTCGACAGAAAGGTGGCAAGGTTTCCCAAAAACCAATCTGTATGGGGACATCCCAATCGATGTTTTATAGGTGGTTCGATACACCCATAATGCATCCTCGAGTCTCAAACTCCAATCCTTACGGTTAGGGTGAACCGTCTTCTCCAAAATGGACTTGATTTCTCTGTTTGATGTCTCCACTTGGCTGCTTGTTTGAGGGTGATAAGCCGTAGACACTTTATGTTGAACTGAATATTTCCTCAATAAAGCATCCATGGTTCTATTGTAGAAGTACGTCCCTCGATCACTAATGATGGCTCTCGGAATTCCGAACCTAGAGAAAATGTTTGACTTCACAAATCCTGCCACAACTTTGGAATCATTAGTGCGGGTGGCTTTAGCCTCCACCCATTTGGATACATAATCAACAGCAAGAAGGATATAAATATTGCCATAAGATGAAGGAAATGGTCCCATGAAATCCATGCCCCACACGTCAAATATTTCACAAACCATTATTGGGTGCTGGGGCATTTCATTACGTTGGGAGATGTTACCAATTCTTTGATAGTTGTCGCATGATTTGCAAAAGAGATGAGTATCTCTGAACAAGGATGGCTAGTAAAATCCACACTCCAAGACTTTATGAGCTGTTCTTTTCGATCCGAAATGTCCTCCACAAGCATGAGAATAACAGAATGTTAAAATGGAATGAAATTCAGAGTCAGGTACACATCTTCTAATTACTTGATCGGAACAGTGCTTCCACAAATATAGATCTCCCATACGAAGTACTTTGCATCACTCTTGAGTTTATCCTTCCTTGCTTTAGTCATTCCTGCAGGATAAACATAAGCAACAAGGAAATTTACAAGGTCAGCATACCATGGTACATAATTACACATTTGATGATCTGATGCTATCTGGCACACTTGACGATCTAATATTCTCTGACACATTGGATGATCTAGTGTTCTATGACACATTTGATGATCCAATGTTCTTTGATTCAACCAATGTGTTGATGCAGCATTTAAGTGTTCATCTGGGAAGCTCTCCAGTAACGGTATGTTATCCTCTTCTCATGATAATCTACTCAGATGATCAGCCACTGAATTCTCGGCTCCCTTTTTATCTCTGATTTCCAAATCAAATTCCTGCAGTAGAAGGATCCATCTGATCAATCGTGGTTTTGCCTCTCTTTTCGTAAGTAGAAATCGCAAGGCTGCATGATTGGAAAAAACAATGACTTTAGTTCCTAAGAGATATGAGTGGAATTTTTCTAAAGCAAACACAACAGCCAATAGCTCTTTCTCAGTTGTGGAATAATTCGCTTGAGCCGAATTCAAAGTTTTTGAAGCATAGTAAATCACGTGAGCTGTTCTTCCCACTCGTTGTCCCAACACAGCACCCACCGCATAGTCACTAGCGTCACACATGATTTCCAATGGATGGTCCCAATTTGGTGGTTGGATAACAGGTGGTGTTGTTAGCAACTTCTTCAACCTGTCAAATGCTGCTTTGCATTCATCAGTGAACTTGTATTCCACATCCTTTTGCAACAGCTTGCATAGAGGGGAGGCTATTTTGGAAAAGTCCTTGATAAACCTTTGATAGAATCCTGCATGACCAAGAAATGAACGAACCTCCCACACAGTAGCGAGGTAAGGCAAAGCAGTAATAATATCTATCTTCGATTTATCAACTTCAATTCCTTTAACAGAGACAATATGGCCTAAGACTATGCCTTGTTCCACCATGAAGTGACATTTTTTCCAATTAAGAACAAGGTTAGTTTCAACGCATCTTCTCAAAATCATAACAAGGTTTTCTAGACAAAGTTCAAATGAATCCCCATAAACACTAAAGTCATCCATGAAAACTTCAATGATATGACCCACGTACTCAGAAAATATGCTTACCATACATCTTTAGAAGGTTGTTGGGGCATTGCAAAGTCCAAAAGGCATCCTTCGATAAGCGAACGTTCCAAATGGATAGGTGAACGTCGTTTTCTCTTGATCCTCAAGAGCGATGGCAATTTAAAAGTAACCTGAAAAACCATCTAAGAAACAGTAGTAAGAGTGACCTACCAGCCTCTCAAGCATCTGATCTATGAAGGAGAGAGGGAAATGATCTTTTCGAGTTACCACATTAAGCTTACAGTAATCTATACACACTCGCCACCCAGTTTGCATCCGAGTAGGAACTAGTTCTCCTTCATGATTCTCAACCACAGTAACTCCTGACTTTTTAGGGACTACTTGAGTAGGACTGACCCATTTGCTATTAGAAATCGGATATATCATTCCTATATCAAGAAGTTTTAAAATCTCTTTTTTCACTACTTCCATCATCGGAGGATTCAAGCATCACTGCGCTTCTCTGGTGTGTTTGGCATCATCTTCTAACAAAATCCGATGCATACACAAGGAAGGACTGATACCTTTTATATCAGCTATCGTCCAACTAATGGCCTCTTTGTAGGTTTGAAGCACTGAAATCAGAGACTTCTCTTGACTTGATGTCAACTTTGCTGAGACAATCACGGCAAAGTGTCATCATTTCCCAAATAAACATACTTCAAGTGACTAGAAAGTGATTTGAGATCAAGTTCGGGTGTTTGTACAGTGGAAGGGTGAATTTTCGAATGTGATGAATCAGACAACTTGATGAAATTCACACCCTATCTTGATGTGATCGGTTTTGTCTTTGACAGGTCATCAACTATTTCTAGCAACCCTTTTTTAGTTTGAAGAATCTCGTCATCAACCAGTCCTTGGGTAAGCACAATCTCCAAGTCTTCCCTGCAATTTAACTCAAAATACTCTTGGACAAGAGGGTCAGTGGTATTTATTGCAAACACTGAATTTGTATCATTAGGAAATTTCATTGCTTCATAGATATTGAACTTAATGACTTGACCATTAAATTCCATCGTGAGGGAGCCCTCACGAACATCTATTTTTTCTTGGGAGGTGTTTAGAAATGGTCTCCCTAACAAAATAGGTGGGGAATTTGATGTATCACTATTCATATCTAGAACATTGAAATCAGCTGGGAAGACAAGGTCATTGACTTGTACAAGTACATCCTCAATCACCCCATCAGGATAAGCACTGCTACGATCCGCTAACTGAATAATCACACCAGTTTCTTTCAGTGGTCCTAGATTTAAGGAGGCATAAATAGATTGTGGCATCATGTTTATTGATGCTCCTAAATCTAGCATAGCACGTTCAAACTTGTAATTCCCAATCCGACAAGGAATGACAAACATACCTGGATCATTTCTCTTTGGTGGCAACTTCTTCTGAAAAATCACTGAGACATTCTCTCCCATCATCACTTTTTCATTCCCCTTCAATTTGCGTTTATTCGTGCAAAGATCTTTGAGGAATTTTGCATAGCTAGGGATTTGTTGAATTGCATCAAGCAGTGGTATGTTATGCTCCACCTTCCTGAAAATGTCAAGTGCTTGTCTTTTTTTGTTATCCACTGGTGTTTTTGCAATCCTGCAAGGGAAAGGTAAGGGATTAGTTTTACTGGGAATAACCTTGGATGGACTTATCTTTTCAAGACAATCGGATTTCTGTGGTGATCCTCTACGGGCTTGTTGTTGTTCAGTCTGCAATTGTGCACTAGATGACTCAATGTTTCCTTGGTCATCGGATGAGACAATGTGATCTTGAACATCGGGTGCTACAATGTGACTTTCTGCATTTGATGACCCAATGTTCATCTGCACACTGGGTGACTGAATGTGTACCTTTTTGTTGTTCTCATCCTCACTTCTCTGTTCAAGTGTTTTTTGAGCTTTTTCAAATTGAGCTAGCTATTTTCCACTTCTCAACGTGATAGCACTCACATTTCGGGGGTTAATCTCAGATTGTGAAGGCAGCTTTCCACTATTCTGTGTCTCAATACGACTAAGCGTTGTTGCCAATTGGCTGACTTGATTTTCAAGATTCTTGATACTCGACTGAGTATCCTTTTGAAATTGGACAATATTAGTGGCCAGCGTCTTCACTATATCTTCCAATGATGGTTGAGGGCTTTGTTCAAAGTGTTGTTTTTGATAAAATTGTTCTCTTGGTGGTGGTGGTCGATTCTGGTCAACTTGGTGTGTACCTTGCTGATTTCCCCACTTAAAGTTAGGATGATCACGCCACCCCGGATATAGGTGTTAGAATATGGGTCATATTTGCGGCCTTGAGGGTTTCCAACACCCACGACATTTGCATGCACCTCAATTTCATCCAATAACACCTTACAATCATCAGTTGTATGATCTGTAGTTGCACAAATACGACACGCTTTCACTCGTGGAAATTCTCCCGCAGCAAGTTTCCGAACAAAAGATGTAAGTTCATCTAACTTATTTATCAGTGAAGAATCACAAGCCTTTTTGACTGACTCAACTGATCTTCCTCGGATGCCAAATTGCTGTGAGTTTGTCGCCATGTTTGAAATTAAAGTTTTGGCTGCTGTAGGGGCTCCTCCACTGGCTGCGTCGATCATGTTACGATCCATGAGTAATAAACCTTCATAGAAATATTGGATAAGTAATTGCTCGCTGATCTGATAATTGGGACAGCTTACAATTAGTTTCTTGTACCGCTCCCAATACTCATAAAGCGTTTCTCCACTCAACTGTCGCACCCCACAAATTTCTTTTCTTATGTTTGCTGCTCGAGATGCAGGGAAGTATTTCTGAAGGAATTCCCTTTCCATTTCAGCCCAAGTTGTGATAGACCCTGGTGGTAGATAGTAGAGCCAATCTTTTGCTGCATCTTTCAACGAGAAGGGGAAAGCTCGCAACTTTATTTGCTCTTCAGTTACTGTCGTCGGTTTCATACTCGAGCACACAATGTGGAATTCTTTCAAATGCTTGAATGGGTCATCTCCTGCGAAACCATGAAAAGAGGGTAGTAAATGAATTAACCCAGATTTTAGTTCAAATGTAGTATTATTAGCAAGGGCAGGAAATGCTATGCAAACTGGTTCTTGGGCTAGTTCTGGATTAGCAAGTTGTTTCAGTGTTCTGTTGTTCTCCTCTGCCATGACTTCTTCCTCACTCTCTATTTCACTTGATTTAGAAACGGTAGTAGTTCCAATGTCTCCTTATCTCTCTTAGCTCATTTTCTTAGCTCTCGACCTCGCTTAGTGATCTCAAGATAGTATTCAAAGTCAATCCTCCCAGAAGAACAAGTAATCATCCACTGTCAGAGACAAAGAAAAATAGACACAAAATCAGTAATTAGATGTGCACACTAGGTTGCCCAATGTATTATTTTTTAGCCAATGTGTGCTAAACTGGAAGCAGAAAGGAAACACAGATATATAAATATATATATATATATTTTGAAATAAGACACAACAATAAAGACTCAGACAAAACAAATGAGAATAAAAGAAAAAATTAACACCAATAAACTCGATTAATTGCACACCGTTCCCTAGCAACGGCGCCAAAATTTTAGCCATGCCGTTGAGGCACGCAAAATTAAATAAACCTTCTTACCCTCAACTAACTTGTAGAAGTGGCAAATAAGGGTCGATCCCACAAGAACAGAGGAATCAATTAAATTCACTGGTGCTAACTACTCAATAAACAAGTAAATGGGGGGGATTGGTTGGGAAATTATCAAATTAAACTAAAACCTAACAAGCTATTTTACAACAATCAAAGATGAAAACAAATCAAGTGAACAAGAATCAATTAATAAACAAGTACTAGTTCTCAGTTCAGTATCCCCTTCTATTCTTGATTGATTGGATTAATTAATAACATTTCTCTCAATCTATCTCTCAAACCCCCGTCCCTAGATTAGCAACAAGCTCTGCTAACCCGAATCGTCTCTTAAGTTTAGTTTATTAGAACAAGCTCTTTAATAAACCCTGTTCAATCAGACAACCTAATAGGTACGACCTCTAGATTTAGTGTGATGAACGCATTAAACCCTAAGACGATAGAGTGAACTAGACTCCAAATTCACAAGCTCAATTTGGATAATCTAGAGATGTGTTGCCCCTAACGATTCCAACGTTTCTTGCTACCTATGAATATAAATTCGTAATAATTACGGATTACGGTTTATATCCTAGCAATAGATATCACAATAATTTAATCTAACGGGCCCTGCTAAATCAAATCATGCAATATCATAAACAATTAACCAAGCAACACAAATCATTCAAGAGATAGAAATTAAGAAAACGTTACTAATCATCCGGAGTAAATCAAGAATAAAGGTTCAACATCCCTTTGAACTAGCGTAAGGAAATTAGCCACGCATCTCAAAATTCATAATTATAGTTTTCCTCTCAAATTTCTCTCTGATCTTTGCCGCTATCCAAATCTGTCCTCCAAATCTGTCTTCCTTTTTCTAGTATGCGGCCCTTCTAAAATATAAGAGTGTTATGGGCCAGGGCTCCTTCTTTCCAGCAACAGGACATTCTTTTGGGCTTTCGTTAAGCTTAATTCTCACACATTGGATCATCCAATGTGTAGACATTGTACCCAATGTCCATCTTCTTGCATCCTTCCGCCTTCATTCTTCATTCCCACATTTGTCTCTAAATCACTGCTTAAAAAAAGAAAATCGAAAACTGGAATCTTTTAGACAAAAAATGAAAATGTGTAGAAAAATAGCAAGTGCAAGTACATGAAATGCATTAGAACTATAGATCAAACCAATCAAAATATGCATGTTTTTCTACACATCACGTATCACAACCACGAACTGGGAAAACATACCAACTAGCTCGTCATATTGTAAACAAGGGCCAATGGTAATCTCAACTATCAGTCACACAACATCTACTAATGCAAACGACCATTTACGCACACGAGCTCACGTTGCTGCAGTCAGCGGCCCTTGTGGTTACGCACATGAGCTCATGCAGCTGCAGTCGGCGGCCCTTGTGGCGGCGGCCAAAAGCAGTGCGTCGATTGTAGTGACGTCAAGAGGGTTTCTAAAGGATCTTTTTATCGTGGTTATAGTGACATTAAAAGGGTTTTGAAAGATCTTTTTCATCATGAAACTATATCCTTAACTCCTCCTCAAACCTTAAACGATCTATATCAGATAAGTAGGATAACACATAGCAAATAAACACTCATGATTAGGGAGAGACACGTATAGAGAGATGATGGTGCTTATCCGTTTATTTTCGAAAAGATTTTCATATTTAAAACAAATTTGAAAATAAAAACCAGCTTGAGCAAAGCCCTACGAAGGGTAAAACTAAGTTCTGATACCATCTGTCACGCCCCGTTTTCTTTTCTCAAAATTATCAGAGTTTTTCCTCGTGGGCGTGAAGAAAGAAAGGGGAAGAAGACGTACATGATATAAAATCAAAAGAAAAAGGAGAGGATAAGAAGTAGGACGCTTGAAACATCGGATACAACCGATAAAAAGATTTTGAAATCTTACACAGCGGAAAAAAAAACATCAGGATCCATTACAAAGAAGATGAATAGTTAACATTTTACAAAACATGGAACATCGTTACAACATAGCTTTAAAAGACAAAACCGAAAGATGACACAACTGATAAGACACCCCTCTCTCTACGCATTTTGATTCTCTTCACCACCTGTAATGTGAGTACAGAATAGGGGGTGGGTACGTTGAATACACTCATGGGGATACTTTCTATGTTTTTAACAGTTATTAGGTAGGTATAACAAATCAAACATATACAAGTTCGGTAAATAAACACATCACATATATGGCACAACATGTAATCGTTTCCTTATCGGATGACCCAGCCCATCCCCAACTACTGGTGTATTTACGGATCACCCTATCCATCCCTAACGGTGTATTTACAGACCACTCTATCCATCCCTAACGGTGTATTTACGGACCACCCTGTCCATCCCTAGCGATGTATTTAAGGACCACCCTGTCCCTCCCTAGTATGACTTTGAGCATTCGTCCTCTATATCATATTCATAATGTAAGCATGTACTTAGTAATCATAACATGTATTCACAACACGTAGAGTTCAACAATTCATATATCAAATGTGGAAAACAATAAACATATTGAGTTTAGAAGTTACCCCCACCTTATTCGGTGGTTACCACATGAGTAGCGAGTACCAAAGATCAGACAACACAAGGCTCAATCCAACAAGTAGCCTACACAAGTTACGGTGTTCTTAGATCCTTAATAAATATATAAATAAAACTATAAAAGATTCCAGCAGAAAAACGATCGTTAAAGGCGCAACGGATCGAGAGATCTAAAGATTGGAGTTAAAGAAACGAGGATGGATAATCAGTACATATGGCTAAGATAATAGAGAATGAAATTTGGGTCACGATGGAAAAAGAATGAGTACAATCGGAGTTAAAACGAGCTCACACGGAGCATTTTAGGTTTAGGGGTATTTTGGTAATTTTGGTCAAAGGGTTGACTTTGACCGGGCCCACGAACCCCGATCAACGACATCTCATCGATGATGACTCGATGATGACGTACGATAGAAAAAATGGGGTTCGGATCGAAAACACGACGTCGCGTGCGACGGGACGCATGTGTACCCGGCGCCGGGTGAAAAACCCGGTGGCCTCGGTAGCTTCTCAGTGGTAGCTCGGTGTGTGGTCCTCGGAAGCTGCCGAGTCTCGGCAGCTTCACTCGGCAGTGTGTGCAACGTGTCTCGACGGCTGCTGAGTTTTCTCGACAGCCCGGCACCCGGCGCTCCTGGCGTCGCCCTGCTCAACCAGCCACCTTCCCGACGACACCAGCTGCGGCGCCGCCGCCCATCGCCGTCGCCATCATGTCCGCCGAAAAGCCTGCACCTCCGGCTACCACCTCCTGCAATCCCTCGCCTGATTTCGATGGTGAATAGTGTCCAAAATTCCACCGCAAAACCCTTCGATACACACATATGCAAAACCCAAGCCTACCAACCAAACTCCGGCCGGCAACTTCCAGTCGCCGGTGACCCTTTCCCTCACTCCCAGAAACTCCGACCGGCGACTTCCAGTCGCCGGCAACCCTCCAAATCCGGCCACCAACACACAACAGCAACATATACACACACACTCATGCTTACACACACCCACAACCAAACCACCACCTGGCCGACGGCCACCAGCCACCAACCACCACCACCAGCGCCAGCCCCCTGTTCTCATACGGCGGCGCCGTCCCCAGCAGCAAGCAACACCAACACACGCTAACACACACACATGCATGATTCACACACACACCAACTGTACAGCTCCGGCGCCGCCACCCACGGCTGCACCGGCCCTCCAGCACCTCCACCACACTACCAGAAGGACCTCCGGCGACTGCTCCGGTGAGAGAAGGAGGAGAGAGAGAGAGAGAGAAAACAGAGGAGAGAGAAGGTGGTGGAAATCTAGGGTTTAGGGTTTGGAGACTGTTTTTCGTCTTTTCTGGCGAACGAGAAATTGGAATTGAATTTCGAGACCTACGTCGTGTGTGAAAATCGGCCGAAACCGACAACGTTGAAATTTTTCGACCACCGGCGGCGGCACCACCGCCGCCGGAGGCAGAAAACCGGAAAGAGAGAGAGGAGAGAGAGTGACTTACAAGTTTTTATCGTTTTCAGCTAGTTCCGAAAAACAGTAATTTTCGAATTGAAAACACCCCTATTTATAGAATTTTCCAAAAATACTATTCATTGAAAATATCCAAATTACTGTTCATCGGTTGAAAATTCCAAGTTACTATTCACCGTAAAAATCTTTCGATTTTCTTTTCTGAAACTCCGTGTTTTGCCATTTTCATCGTCATTTGAGCTACGGGTCTCCGATTGACCCCTAGTTCATTTCTATCTTCTCGTTTTTCCCATACGCATCTAATGGTAATAAAATATTCTATATACCATGTCCAAGAAAATTATCCATCTAAAACATGCTTTAAACACGTATCTGAAACGAACGTAATTAAATTAAACAGTCAAAATATACGCACATAATTATTAAGTCATGTGTTAAATATTTAATTAATAAATTATTCTTCGTTTTTGGTCTGGGGCGCTACAGCAGCAGCAGTGGTTGCTGAGGTAGAAGCTGCTATGGAAGGAGCAGTAATTGACAAAGACGTGGACAGAACAGCTTCCAGACCTCCTACATAACCTTCACCTGCAGCCAGAGCTAAAGTACCCGATTACAGAAGAGCTCCACCACTTGCTGAATATCTAATCAAGCCGAGACATGAGTACATTATTGAAGACAGAAAAAGAGACAACCTAGACAATGTTGCTTAGAATGCATTATTTCTCACGTTGGACAAAGGAACCTTCAGCAAGGTGAAGACATGCAAGACCGCCAAAGAGATATGGGATAAACTAGAATAGATTTGTAGAGGAATCAAGCTGGCAAAGGATAACAAGATATCCACAACAACTCAACTGTTTGAACTATTCAAAATGAGGCCTGAAGAGTCTATGAAAGAACTGGACTTAAGATTCACATCCATTGTGAATGAACTAGGGTCTTTAGGAAAGTATTATAGCCAAAAGGAGAAGAATATCAAAGTGCTTAGAACACTACCTGTTGAGTGGGATAACAAGACTACAACTATGAGAGTATCAATGGATCTGAATGCAATGAGTATGTTTGACCTATACTCAGACCTCAAAGCGTTCGATTCGATATCAACAGAAGGAAAATAGAGGTCGAAGAATCAAACACCAAGGTTACTGAACTTACAGCTAGATCCAAAGATACTGCAACTGCAAGCAGCAATAAGCAAAATAAGTTGCATGCAAAAGATGCAGAAGAAGAAATGGTGCTCTTATTAAAGAAGTTCAAGAAGTTTCTAAAGACAAACAAAAGAGAAAAAGATTTCAAGAAGAAGCCCCCTACCCACAGGTAAACCAAGCATCACAATCTAATGCAGTTTCTTCTGACCTTTGCTACAACTGCAGGAAACCAGGACATTATGCAAGAAGTTGTCATTATCCTTAAGTACACAAATACCCTGAGGAAGAAAGAAAACAAATGAGAGAAAAGAGGAAAAATGAGAAGCAGAAACTGGGAGCACTTCTTCATAAAGCTGAAGCACTGAAAGCAGCAAGCTCACCCAAAGAAGAAGTAAAAGAACAAAGCTTATCTGGGAGTGACAGTGATAACTCCACCTCTGATGATGAAGCAATGCCATGTTTGATGGTAAAAGATTGTGAAAATGAAGATGATGAGGTAACTTCTCAATTCTTTGATGATTCTGGTAGAGAAAATCTGAACATGATCTAGTCTTTTAGACATATCATGAGTGACTTTAAGTAGATAAATTCAGCTCATGAGGAATTGAAAGAGGAAAATCTGATGCTCAAGAGTGAGCAAACTGACTAAAAGAGAAAGTCTCAGATCTTAAGTACTATAGTGCAGAATGCAACAATCTCAAAGTAGAAGTCTCTAAGTTTAAATTACTAGTCACTAAGGTAGAATGTAAGAATGCTAGCATGCAAAATACAATTAATGTATACAAAAAATCAGCTAGGATGGCACAAGAGTGTATTATTGAGACTTAAAATGCCTATAATAGAAATGGTCTAGGATACAGTACTGAAAGCTCTCAGAAAATAGCAAGCACATCTAAGATTGAGAAGTCTGTTCAAGCGAAAGTAGCCTTCTCTGAAGAGCTCTTTCATCCAAAGGAAATCTTGAACAAACTAAGCTTAGTTCATAAGGGAAAGAAACCCTTGTTGGATACTACAGAAAGTAAGACTGCACAGATTCACAAGATGCAGCAAAGCCAAAATGCTGCAACCAAGGGAAAAATGCAGCAATCTCACAAGTTACAGCAAAAGAGTTTATATTCTTCTTATACCAAAACTTACATGTTTAAATCCAAATGAGCACATACTCCAGGAAGGTATAGGAGAAGACCTCACTCAAGACGTGAAGGTAACACAAGGAAAGTTCTTGCACACACTATTCACAAACAACATTCTGTAAAGACTACCTACAGAAAGAGAGTCACCAAAGCTAATGACAAATTGATTGTCCTTAAGCAAGTGTGGATCCCAAAGAAGACTAACCCCAAAGGACTCGTACTTGTATGGGTACCTAAATCTACCTGATTTACATGCAGAAATAGTTACCAGGAAGCAGCGGTGATGTATGGTATATAGATAGCGGCAGCTCAAGACACATGATTGGCAACAAAGAAGCATTAAAAGACTTCCAACCATGTAAAGGCCCTAAAGTAGTGTTTGGAGATGATTCTAAAGGAAGCACCAAGGGTACATGAAACTTAATTAAAGACAACGTATGTATTAATGATATGTCATATGTGAAAGGATTAAAGTATAATCTTCTGAGTCTTAGCCAATTCTGTGACAAGGGATGTTCCGTGAAATTCAACCTCAACATGTATCTGATTTGAGATAACAAGTCTAACGAGGTAAAACTTATTGGAACCAGAAGGGAAAATATCTATCTTACTGATTGGAGTTCAACAGTGCAGTCAACTTGCTTTATTGCAAAGAGTACACCTGAATTAAGTTGGCTTTGGCACAAAAGGATGAATCACTTGAACTTCAAGACAATTAACAAGCTAGCGAGGAAGAATCTAGTCAGAGGCCTGCCAGATGTAGCCTTCAAAAAGGAGAATGTTTGTGGAGCATGTCGAAAGAGAAAACAAGTAAGAAGTTCATTCAAGGAGAAAATACAAAGATCATCTCACAGAATTCTGGATCTACTTCACATGGATCTTTTCGGACTAGTTGAGCCTGCAAGTATAAGTAGGAAGAAGTATTCCCTAGTGGCACTACAAGAAATCACACATTTTGTGACGAATATTTTTACGACGATAAAAAAATCATCACAATTTGTTACTTAAAGACGACAAATGTTATTTTCGTCATTAAAATACTAGAAATTGTGACAAAATTTAATTTTGTCACCATTGATAATTTTATTTGTCACTAATTTGTAAATTTCATGACGACATAAATTATTTCGTCACAATAATAATAGGTGACGATGTTAATAATAATTGGTGATGAAATTCGATGTCATAAAAATATATATTTTCACAACGATGCTATTTTTCGTCATTAATTTTTCTAAATAATTATTTACAAAATTATTTCATTACAATAATAATTGGTTATGATTTTAATTATAATTGGTGACGATATTCGATGTCGTAAAAAATAAATTTTTGTGACGATGCTATTTTTTGTCATTAATTATTTGAATTAATTAGTGACAAAATTCTTTTGTCACGATAATAATTGATGACGATTTTAATAATAATTGGTGATGAAATTCGATGTCATAAAAATATATATTTTCATGACAATGCTATTTTTCATCATTAATTATTCTAAATAATTATTTACAAAATTATTTCGTCACAGTAATAATTGGTTATGATTTTAATTATAATTGGTGATGATATTCGATGTCATAAAAAATAAATTTTTGTGACAGTGTTATTTTTTGTCATTAATTATTTGAATTAATTAGTGACAAAATTCTTTTGTCACGATAATAATTGATGACGATTTTAATAATAATTGGTGATGAAATTTGATGTCATAAAAATATATATTTTCATGACGATGCTATTTTTCGTCATTAATTATTTGAACTTATTACTAACAAAATTGTATCGTGAGTGCATTAACATTTTGGGTTTTGAACATTCATATGTTGGCCATTGAAATCGAGTTAATATATCAAAATTGGAAATCAATGACTTATATTAATAAGTAATGGTACTTTATAAAAAATAACAAAAATTATATGATAATAGAAAATTGAAAAATATCAAAAATTGAAATAAAAGAAATGCATGCAGGATGTTATTACATGAAACACCAGTGGTCTAGTGGTTAGAATACCACCTTTGGGCACCCGGGTTCAATTCCCAAACAACACACAATATTGGTGTATTGGCGTTGGTGACGTGTGCGCTGACATTAGCACTGTGATGACATGTCATGATGACATGTCACGACAACGCTCAAAATCCTGTGATGACGCGCTGACATCAGTGTTGTGATGACGTGTCACAACGCTCAAAATCTGGGATGACGTGTTCACTGACATCAGCGCTGTGATGACATGTCACGACAATGCTCAAAATCTGGGAAAGACAAATTTTAGTGACAATAAATTAAATTCGTCATGTAAAGTTACATTTTTAGTGATGAAACACCATAATTAGTGACGAAATTTGATGTCAAATGTGACGTTTTATTTGTCACTATAGATGAGATGATATAGTGATGATGATCTTTAGCGTCATCTAAAGATGACTTTAGATGACAAATTCAAATAGCACCGGGAAAAATAAATTTTAGTGACAATAAATTAAATTCGTCATGTAAAGTTACACTTTTAGTGACGAAACACCATAATTAATGCTCAAAATCTGGGAAAGACAAATTTTAGTGACAATAAATTAAATTCGTCATGTAAAGTTACATTTTTAGTGACGAAACACCATAATTAGTGACGAAATTTGATGTCAAATGTGACCATTTATTTGTCACTATAGATGAGATGATATAGTGATGATGATCTTTAGCGTTATCTAAAGATGACTTTAGATGACAAATTCAAATAGCACCGGGAAAGATAAATTTTAGTGATAATAAATTAAATTCGTCATGTAAAGTTACACTTTTAGTGACGAAACACCATAATTAGTGACGAAATTTGATGTCAAATGCGACGTTTTATTTGTCACTATAGATGAGATGATATAGTGACGATGACCTTTAGCGTCATCAAAAGATGACTTTAGATGACGAATTCAAATAACATCACAATTTACCTAATATGACGCACTTACAACGACGTTCTTTGCGACGAAAATATTTCGTCACCAAACACCTTTTGTGACGAAAAATGGTGTTTTTATGACGAATTTTATCATCGCGAATTCTCGAATTTCTTGTAGTGTGGTTGTGGATGACTACACTAGATATACTTGGACCATCTTTCTTGCCAAGAAATCAGAAACTCAAAACAGGCTATCAGAATTTATGAAAAGAATTTAGAACGAGAAAAGTTTGAGTATTGTGAAGATAAGGTCTGATAGAGAAACATAATTCACAAAAAAATTCATTGAGAAATATTGTTTAGAGAATGGAATCAGTCATGAACACTCTGCAGCTAGAACATCTCAACAAAATGGTGTTACAGAAAGAAGAAACAAAACTCTGAAGGAAGCAGCAAGAACAATGATTGCTGAAGCTGTCATACCTAAAAGATTTTGGGCTGAAGCTACCAATACAACATGTTATACACAAAATAGATATCTAATCAACAAAGATCATGACAAGACACCTTACGAAGTTTGGTATGGCTTTATACTAAATATTTCATACCTACATATCTTTGGATATAGATGTTACATCTTGAACAACGATAAAGAACATCTGAAGACCTTCGATGCAAAATCTGATGAAGGAGTATTTCTTGAATACTCATCAGTAAGCAAGGCATTTAGGATTTTCAACAAAAGGACTCTTGTTGTAGAAGAGTCAATACATGTAGTATTTAATGAATCACACCATGATACAGCTGAGCATGATAAGTTGAAGGAGGATATATCTCAAATGAAGATCAAGGATCATCAAGTTAAGTGTATTGAAGAAGTCCCTCTGCCTGCTAAAATTATCGCTGAGAACAGTACAGAAGTTACTGTACCTGGAAATATAGTAACATAGGTTACTGCACAGCAAGCTGACATAATACAACAACCTGACAAAAATCAACATGATGAAGCTGATCAACAGCTTACCGTTAATTAACCCTTATACAACTTTGAACCAGATAAAACATGACTTAGAAATCATCCAAGAGATCTCATCATTGGAGACCCCAATGCTAGAGTAAGAACAAGAACATCAAGACCACATGAAGCTATGTTTGCATGCTTCATATCTCAAATGAAACCTAAAAGCATTGAAGAAGCACTTGAAGATAGTAATTGAAATCAAGCTATGCAAGAAAAGCTAAATGGATTTGAAATAAATCATGTGTGGAAGTTAGTTCCAAGACCTGATCATCAAGGAGTGATCGAAACAAAATGGGTTTTCAAGAACAAGTTGGATGAATCTGGAGTGGTGGTCAGAAATAAAGCAAGATTAGTTGTGAAGGGCTATTGTTAGGAAGAAGAAATTGATTTTGATGGGACCTTTGCACTTATAGCAAGACTTGAATCAATCAAAATTTTCCTAGCCTAAGTTGCACACAAAAATTTCAGTGTATATTAAATGGATGTTAAAAGTGCATTTCTAAATGGTCTCTTATCTAAAGAAGTCTATGTGGAACAACCCCTAGGATTCGAAGATCAACTTGAAGAGAAAGTCTTCAGATTATAGAAAGCTTTGTATGGATTGAAACAAGAGCTGAGAGCCTGGTATGATAACCTGTTCTTATATTTATTGAAGAATGGATTTTAGAAAAGTACAGTGGACAAAACTCTCTTCAGAATACAGGATGGTGATAGCATTCTGCTTGTACAAATATATGTGGATGACATTATCTTCGGATCAACAAACAAGGATTTCTGTGAAAAATTCTCAACTCTTATGCAGAAGAAGTTTGAGATGGGCATGATGGGAGAACTAAGTTTCTTTCTTGGTTTGCAAGTTAAGCAATTAGATAATGGTATTTTCATCAATCAAGTCAAGTATACCAAGGAGCTGATCAAGAAGTTTGGAATGGAAAATAGATCATCTGTAAGCATTCATATGGCCACATCAATCAGTCTTGACAAAGATGAGAATGGAAAAGATGTGGACATCACAAGATACAGAAGACTCATTGGCTCTCTGTTGTATCTTACAGCAAGCAGGCCAGATATCGTGTTTGCAGTAGGAGTATGTGCAAGATTCCAAACTATACCAAAAGAATCGTATCTTGCAGCTATGAAAAGAATTATCAAGTATCTAAAAGGAACTCAAGAAGTTGGGCTATGGTATCCCAAGGAATAAGGTTTTAGCCTAAAGAGATATTCGGATTCTGATTTTGCAGGATGTAAAATTGACAGAAAAAGTACAAGTGGTACTTGTCAATTTCTTGGAGAAATGATGGTTTCTTGGTTCTGTAAGAAATAAACATCCATAGCAACTTCAAAAGCAGAAGCAGAATATGTTGCCACAGGAAGCTGTTGTGCTCAGATTTTATGGATACATCAACAACTTAAGGATTATGGGATTACAGAGAGAGAAATTCTCATTCTATGTGATAATACAAGTACTATCACTATAACACACAATCCTATTTTTCATTCCAGAACAAAACACATAAATGTAAGACATCACTTCATAAGAGATCATGTAGAGAAGAAAGACATTGTGCTCGAAAAGGTTTATATAGATCTGCAGCTAGCAGATATTTTCACAAAACCCTTATGTGAATCAAGATTTTCTATGCTTAGAAGTGAGCTTGGAATCATCAAGTTATGAAGCTTGAAAGAAGTTATGTCCCTCAGAAGGATAAGTATATAGTAAGGGGGAATATTTTTTTTTCCACAAGAAAACAGGAAGATGATTTTACAGAAATTCCAAATTACAGCAGTCAAGGTTACAGTATTTTAGGATACAACAAGGTTCAGGATACAACATCTCAGCTTACAACAGTAAAGCTTACAACATTTATTGATATAGCATTTATAAGCCTGCAACCTCGTATCAGGAATAGCAATATTAAACACTAATCATTTTAGCAGCAAAATAGATATCTCGCATTTAATGCAAAATCCACTTTTTCAGAAGCCCAACAGACTTAAATTATCTTTTGGCTTCGGTGGATTCAGATTCCTGACATAAAGAAGAAGCTTGAAGAGACTTATTAAGAGTCTATCATTAATTAGTAGAAGTGAACGAAGTTCGAGAAGAGAAAGCTGTCAAAGGATGATACAATAAGAAGAAAGCTCTTTGGAAGATAGAAATCCTGACGAAATAACAGCTTGTTATCCTTATCCGCAAGATCTATCTATAAGCTACTTCCTGTAATTTGTAATCTCCATTTCTGATATACACAAGTTACTGATACTGGAACATATTCACACTTTGCGCACTTCATTTATCTATAGGACAACATGCTAGATATATTTGTCTAAAAACATGAGCTATGAAATAGGATGCTAGCTCACTCAGATCATTGTATGAAATTGTTAGGATATTTTTGTTTAGATCTTGATGAGACTAAACAACAATGTAATAGGAATTTAGAGTACCCCATTTTTTCATACTATTTATATGGAATCTTAGTTTATTTTTCTAAGTGCTAAAATCAAAGTTTAAGAATGGAATATCTTGGAATTTAGCATAAAGAAAGTTACTGATAGTAGTTAGATTCAACAAAGGAATCTCTATCGGATATTGTATATAGTAATTAGAAGATTTAGTAAGCAGTAAGAAAAATTGAGAGTTCACTGCAGATGCGGAACAGAAAGCAAATGTGGAACAGAAAGATGGCACAGAACAGAAAGACGGCTCAGAACAGAAAGATGGCACAACATTCAGAACAGGAAGCGGGAAGAGACAACATACTATCATGCAATACGAGAAAGATCGCTGATATATGAGAATACATCTTGTCAAATATAGCCAGTAGAGACAACTGATCAAGTTGTATGAAGAACCGGTGTCTTGCTGATACGGGCCGATAACCTACAACAAACCTGAAGCCGAGGACCGCCACAATTAATGATCTGTAGAATAAGATAAGAAACTCATCCCCAATTTTTCAGAGATATTTAATACAAGGTCAAAGACGACCAAGGAAATTCAAATTCAAACGAAGTGTGTCTCTCTTCAATGGGCACGTTTCCAACAACTATAAATAGAGGAAGAGCTGACTGGAGGAACTACTAAAATACTAATTTTCAAATTCTCTTTCGCAAGAATAATCACACAAGTTTCTCTCTAAGTATTCAATAACGCAACCTCTTTGTGAAGCAGCTAAGCCTTTGAGTTTTCAAGAGCTCCAAAGTCATCAAGGCTATTTCAAAGCACCAGTTGAAGACCCCTCATATACTTTTAACCTTTGTGTTGTGTGCTTAGGTTGTTTAGTGGTGTCCTCAGTTAGAATAATTTAGATCATCACTGAGTGTTAGTCTTACGTTTGTTAAGGCATTAACTCTGTGTGAGTTAATAGGATTCTGTGTGGGTCAGCCTAAGGATTTGTGTAATCTGTGTGTAAACAGAATTCTTATAGGTGAAAGCTCGTCTAGGCTGTAGATTGTTAAGATAGGTCTTACAATCTAATCTAACCTAACGAAGTTCCTCTTCGCAGTAGGAGTGGATTGAACATAAAAGGGTTACACCACCTTCGAACCACTATAAACCTCCTATGTTTATTTCTTACTTTTATCATATCTGTATTGCATCCTATATCTATTCATACTGCATTAAAAAGTTTGAGAAAAGCATATTTTAAAGAAAAATATTTTTACAAAAGAAACTATTTTTGCTATTTTCCGTTGTATTTGAGAACTCTAAATCAGTAAGTTGAAAAAGCCTATCGCTCAGCTTATTGTTCAGCATTGAGTGTTGTATTCTGCTTTAGAATACAACGCTGATAGTTTGAAAAATTTTAAAAAGAAAAATTGTTAGAGGTTCGTTCACCTCCCTTTGAACCTCTGAACCACTTGGGACCAACACTATAGACACCAAAACACGAATTACATTTTAAAGACCTAAAAAGAGTATTATGTCAGCTTGTTGCAACTGACCTAATAAAGAAAAGACTGTAAAAGAAAAAAAAGACTATAAAAGATAAATAAAATTCGATCAAAATCACAACATGTTCACACAACTCCTATGAATAAACAGAAGACAATAGTGATAAAAGATGACGGCCAAGAAATAATTCAATGGTGAAATGAGTATTAATTGCTCTATGTGTGTATTTCATTATTTGTTAATAGTAATTATAATCATCAAACAGATTTGAAGACAAACCACTATCGTCGATGATGATGGAATAATCGTAATATGCTCTTCATAATATGCCCGTGCTCTTGCTGGTAAAATTCCGTCACCAGAGCCCACGATTTAAAACTCCAAATCATTAAAAAACTCTTTAAATATATATTAATATAAGACTAATTTTAGTCTAAGATTCAAAATATTCTAGATTATAAAAGCAAAATAATCAAAACATATAATTTTTTCAAAAAGAGTTTGAAATGTAAAGGACTCTTACCTTTTATAATCAAATAAAAAAATATTGAACTACATTACTATCCTTAATAAAGAGTTTTCTTTAATTAGGACTATAATTTAATTTGATTTGATTTGATTATGTAGGATGGTTAAAATTGGCATTGTGAAAAATGTACGAAACATCCATACTTGTCATAATTTATTTCCTTTTTTTATATATTAAATTAGGAATAATGTTATTTACAGTTGTGATTTGGATGGACTCTATTAAATTAAATAAGTTTTGAAAAAAAAATCATAAAAACATAATTTCTAATAATAACATATTTTAATAAAAATATTAAATTTATAATATAATTTTTTTAATATATGCTTATAATATATCATTGAAAAGCTCTTTAAATATATATTAATATAAGACTAATTTTAGTTTAAGATTCAAAATGTTCTATATTATAAAAACAAAATAATCAAAACATTTAATTTTTTCAAGAAGAGTTTGAAATGTAAAGGACTCTTGCCTTTTATAATCAAATAAAAAAATAAAATAAATATTGAATGAGTAGCACTCATGTGCACCTGATGTACACATGCGCTCGGGTCCGGGGTGCTGGTTGACCTGGATCCGCACACTTTTTTTTTTGGCTCTGACCTCTATGTTATGTTAATCATACCTTTATGTCCAGATATCATATATTTATTTAATGCTTTTAACTTTAAAAAACCCTAATTTCGCCACAATTTGTACATGTTTACCTTTATGTGATATATCAACATAGTCATAGCTTTATGTAATATATAAAGGTACAACTAACATAACTAAAAGGCATATCTAACATAAATAAAATGTATGACTATTATAATTAAAATGAATGAAAGGTTAATATGTCTGTCTAAAAAAATGCTAAGGTACAGCTAGTCTTACAAAATGTATGACTAACATAACTAAAATGTATGACTAACACTGCTAAAAAGTATAATTAACATAACATAAAGGTCTAACACCTGAGAGCATGTTTGGGCGGATTTTGTCCGCAACCTGGTGGCACGTGTGTACGCGTGGCGGGCTTGGTCGATCCGAGTGCACAGATCTAAAGTCCGTGCACTAGGTGCACAAAAGTTTGTCATATTGAATTACGTTACTATTCATGATAAAGAGTTTTATTTAATTAGAACTCTAATTTAATTTGATTTTATTTTATTTAATTATGTGGAGGGTTAAAATTAAGATTTTGAAAAAAAAAACGTACGAACATAATTTCTAATAATAATTTTTTTATGTATGCTTATAATATATCATTGAAAAGCTCTTTAAATATATATTAATATAAGACTAATTTTAGTATAAGATCTAGATTATAAAAGAAAAATAATCAAAACATGTAATTTTTTCAAGAAGAGTTTGAAATGTAAAGGACTCTTGCCTTTTATAATAAAAAAAAATTGAATTATGTTACTATCCTTAATAAAGATTTTTCTTTAATTAGGACTCTAATTTCATGTAATTTAATTATGTAGGAGGGTTAAAATTGACATTATGAAAAATGGACGAAACATCCATACTTGCCATAATTTATTTCCTTCTTTTTTTTACATATTAAATTAGGAATTATGTTATTTACAATTGTGATTTGGATGGACTCTATTAAATTAAATAAGATTTTGAAAAAAAATACATAAGAACATAATTTCTAATAATAACATACTTTAATAAAAATTTAAATTTATAATATAATCTTATTTTATATGTTTATAATATATCATTGAAAAACTCTTTAAATACATATTAATATAAGACTAATTTTAGTCTAATTATGTTAATTAAAATTGCGATTAACTAATTTTTCTAAAATAAATTTAACATTTTTTTCAAACAAATCAATTTTTTTTTTTCAAAATGTTTACAAAATTAATTAGTATTGCTTTTATTATTAAAGTTTATTTATTGATTTTTATATACTTTTCTGCTATTAAGATTTTGATTAA
Organism: Scutellaria minor; assembly: GCA_954870855.1. NCBI lineage: Eukaryota > Viridiplantae > Streptophyta > Magnoliopsida > Lamiales > Lamiaceae > Scutellaria > Scutellaria minor. Next base: position 13,673,202 of record OX940729.1, read on the forward strand.
ATATTTATAAATTACCTATTATTATTATTATTATTATTATTATATACTTAATGTTTTGTGTACATATTTAAATTAGTTTTAAAATTATATTTGCTAATTTTACATTCTTCGATTTAGCCTTATAAACGTATATTATCATTGAAAAGTTATTTTATAGTTACAATTGAGATCATATAGGATTTTTAAATAATTTTTTTTGTAGTCTATCTTTTTTCCCTTTTTTTCTTTTTTCTTTTTAAATTAGTTTAAGATATATCTTAGTTTGATATATAATTTTCAAATTTGATATATTTCATTAATCAAAAGTTAACATCCTAATTAAAGAAGATAACTTTTTTTTTTAAATCCCTACTATAAAGGGCCTAATTAAGGCCCAATTCTATAATATATACATTAAGGCCTAATTAATCCATTAATATATATATAAAGTATGTGCATAATGTAACCAACCCCTAGCTCCATCTTCTTCCCCAATTTGCCGCCCCCATCGCGCCTCATATCGTCGTCGTCCTCCTCTCATTCTCACCACCCTTCACTGCCACATCTTCTCTTCGTCGTTCCTCTTTGTTAATAATTATTTACACATTCCCCTCTTCTGGTCTTTTCTCATTCCCTCATCCATCTTCTTCTCCGGAAAATGATATTTTGTAATTCTCCAAAATTGTCATATTTTCATATTAGTATAGATCTCAAATTAATTTTAATTTTTTTTATTATTTTTACACCAGATAATGTTTGCATTTGGATTGTTGAGCTGATGAAAATCAGAATAATGTTAATCTCTCATTAAATTTGGAAAAGCTTCTATTCCTTCATCCATCTCTGATTTTTCTTGTTTTCGATATTTTTCTTCTTTTTCAATATATTTAGCCTCCATGAAGTTGCTCATTTGTAGTGTAGCACCCCGGACCAAAAATGAAATATAATTTATTAATTAAATATTAAAACACATGACTTAATAATTATGTGCGTATATTTTGACTGTTTAATTTAATTACGTGCGTTTCATATACGTGTTTAATGCACGATTTAGATGGATAATTTTCTTGGACATGGTATATAGAATATTTTTATACCATTAGATGCATAATGGAAAAACAAGAAGATAGAAATGAACTAGGGGTCAATCGGAGACCCGTAGCTCAAACGGTGACAAAAAAGGCAAAACACAAAGTTTCGGAAAAACCGAAAGATATTTACGGTGAATAGTAACGAAGATTTTTACGGTGAATAGTGACGAAGACTTTTCAACCGATGAACAGTAATTTGGATATTTTATATGAATAGTGTTTTCGGGATTTCTATAAATAAGGGCGTTTTCAATTCAAAAATCACCGATTTTCCGAACGAGCCGAAAGAGATGAAAACTTGTAAGTCTTTCTCTTTTCTCTCTCTCTTTCCGATTTTCTACCTCCAGCGCGCCGCCGCCGGTGGCCGGAAAATTCCAACATTGTCGGTTTTGGCCGATTTTCACACACGACGTAGGTCTCGACGAGATGAATCTAGGATAGGTCTCGAAATTCAATTCCGATTTCTCGTGCGCCAGAAAATGGTGAAAAACGATCTCCAAACCCTAAACCCTAACTTGTTCAACCTTTCTCTCTCCTCTGTTTTCTCTCTCTCTCTCCTCCTCCTCTTGCCGGAGCGGTCACCTAAGAAGCTGTTGGTGGAATGGTGGAGACGCCCGGGGGGTGGCGCCGCCAGAGCTGCAACAGGCTGTGTATATATATAGCGTGCATGTGTGTGTGTTTAGTGTATGTTTTGGTGTGTGTGTGTTGTGTTTGCTGATTGGGGACGGCGCTGGTGATGCGCCGGCGGGGTTCTAGGTGGTGGTGGCCGAAGGCAGGTGGCCGCCAGCCAAGCTGTGATATGTGCGTGTGTGTGTGTTGAGCGGTTGCTGGATGGTGGCCGGTGACTGGAAGTCGCCGGCCAGTGTTTTAGGTGGGTGGGGGTGGTCAACGGCGACTGGAAGTCGCCGGCCGGAGCTGGGAAGCGAAGGGTTTGATTCTTGCATGTGTGTGTGACGGGGTGAGTTTGGGGTTGTTTTCCGGCACTGTTCACGGCCGGATTCCGGTGAGGGATGGCCGGAGGTGGTAGCCGGTGGTGCAGGCTTGCCGACGAGTAAGGTGGCGGTGGCGATGGGCGGCGTCGCCGTGACTGGTGGCGTCGGGAAGTAAGCTACGCGCAGGGGACGCGACACCGGGTGGGCGACTGCCAAGAAACCTCGGCCCCTGCCGAGGGAAGCTGTCACGCTGCCGAGAAACCTCGGCAGCTGCCGAGAAATACCGACCCGCTATCGAGAGCTGCCGAGCTTGCCTGCCGACACTGCCGAGAAAACTCGGCAGTTGCCGAGATGAGATACCGATGGTATCGAGAAAACTCGGCAGCATGCCGAGGAGTGCTTGCCGAGCCGTCGAGTTTTCCACCCAACGTCGGGTACGCGCGCGCCCCGTCGCACGCAACATATAGTTTTCAATCCGAACCCCATTTTTTCCGACGTACGTCATCATCGAGTCGTCGTCGATGAGATGTCGTTGACCGAGGGTCGTGGGCCTGGTCAAAGTCAACCCTTTGACCAAAATTACCAAAATACCCATAAACTTAAAATGCTCCATTCGAGCTCGTTTCAATTCCGATCGAGCTCATTCTTTTTCCGTTGTGACCCAAATTTCATTCTCTATCATCTCAGCCATATGGACTGATTATTCACTCTTGTTTCTTCAACTCCAATCTTTAGATCTCTCGATCCGTCGTGCCTTTAACGATCATTTTTCCTTCGGAATCTTTTATAACTTTAATTATACTTTATTAAGGATCTAAGAAACACCGTAATTGTGTAGGCTACTTGTTGGATTGATCTTTGAGTTATTTGATCTTTGGTACTCGCTACTCACGTGGTAACCACCGAACAAGGTAGGGGTAACTTCTAAACTCTATCTGTTTATTGTTTTCCCTATTTAATGTATGAACTGTTGAATCTTATATGAGGTGATTATATGTTATGAATACTGTGTTTATATTACGATAGTGTGATAGGGATGGGCTGAGTGTCCATTGGGTTGTGTGTCCATTAGTGAGTCATGGGCTGAGTGTCCATTGGGTTGTATGTACATTAGTGAGTCATAGGCTGAGTGTTCATTAATGAGTCATGGGTTGTGTGTCCATAAAGTATCCGAATTATGTGCTATGCATTCTATATGTTATGTCTATTTGCCCAACTTGTATATGTTTGATTTTTTATACCTACCTAATAACTATTAAAAACATGGAAAGTATCCCCACGAGTGTATTCAACGCACTCACCCCTATTCTATACTCACACTACAGGAGACGACTCATGTTACAGGAGATGACAAGCATATTAAGCTTTAGAGAGAGAGAGATGGTGCCCTATTTGGATATTTTTATATTCTGTCTTTTCTCACATAACGATTATAAAATTCTCGTTTTGTAAGTATAACTTCGTTAATCCTTTGGATGATGGATCCTGATGTTTTTCTACTGCAATGTTTTATTTTGGCTAGATGTCGAGGTTTTGTTTATGTAAAAATCGTATGTTTTCTGTTCCCATATGTTTCTATTTTATATCATGCACGTATTTTCGCCTTCTTTCTTCACGCCCGCAAAGAAAACTCTGATAAATTTTAAGAACAAAAACGGGGCGTGACAGATGATATCAGAGCAAAGTTCTATTCTTTGTAGGGCTCTGCTCAAACTTGTTTTTCTTTTCAAAACGTGTTTTAAACGAGAAAAATCTTTTCGAAAAGAAATGGATAAGCACCATCCTCTCTCTATAGGTGTCTCTCCCTGATCATAAGAACTTAATAAAAGAGTGTGTATCTGATATGTGTACCTTGTTAGTATAATATAAATTGTTTAGGTTTGACGGGGAGTTACGGATATTGTGCCACGATATCCCACGTAATAATGTTATGCTATCATGATAAACGAATGACAAGGGATCTATTGAGGTTGTAAAACGATTTATGGAATGATGTTATCAGTACCATGTTACCTAATGTTTGTTTATCTGTTGAGATTATTATATGATACTGGAGTAACGTTTATCGGTACCATGGTACTTGTTTTGTTTATCTGTTGTTATTTTATGTTGTTGGGTTACGTGGGGTAGATTATAAGGGTTAGTTCTCGTATGTTGTCTTTAGAATTATGCCTCAAGGTTGATCACGAAGGGACCAGCCACTAACTGCAAATCCGTCAACTGTAAATCCACCGGAACAAAATATGGACACTACAATGGTGGATTTAGTATCCGTCCTTAGAGGATTGGCCTGATAATTTGAGGTCACGCAAGTTGCGCCACCACCAGTGAGGAATGACGCGAATCAGATTTTTGAACAGTTCAGGCATTTCAATCCACCGACGTTTAATAGAAAAGACAAACCAGTTGACGCCGAGGTGTGGCTAAGGTCACTAGATCGTTTATTTGGACATCTAACCTGCACAAAAGAACAAAAAATCTCATGCGCGGTGTTTCAACTCACGAAAGAAGCCAGTCACTGGTGGGATTCGTATGAGAGAACGTTGTTGTCGGACCAAAAGAAGGATATGATATGGGAAACCTTCAAGGAGGTGATCGTGCAACATTTCATAACACAATCCTATCGCGATCAAAAGGAAACGGAGTTCTTACGTCTCCGTCAAGGAATCGCGTCAGTAGGGGATTATGAACGGAGATTTAACCAGTTGAGTAGATATGCAATTCATCTGGTTGACACTGATATCAAGAAGGCCCGACATTTTGAAAAGGGTCTTTGCTCAGAGATCAGTTCAATTTTGACAGGTCAGGGAAACATGACCTATGCCAACATCGTGGAGAGAGCCCAAGAGATCTCATCTCGTCTGTGCTTGGACGTGTTACCATCCAAGAAGATTGATGAGATACCTAGAAAGAGGAAGTGGATCGAGTCGAGTCAAAGCTTCGATCCAAACAAGTTTTACAGGAATAATAATACCCCACTTCTCCCCACTCCCAGACCAGGAAATCCATGTGCCAGATGTGGAAGGAATCATGTGGGACCGTGTCCGCAAGAAATTCAGAAATGCTACAGATGTGGAGAACTAGGACACATTGCGTTAAACTGTTAGAAGTTTGGAAACTCAAAGGCTGTCGAAAGATAAATTACGGACGATGAACTGTTAGTATTAAACGTGTAGATAGATATGTAGTGACTCATACTTTATAGTAGTGTACGGAATCCTTTTGAATAATGTACGAGCTGCCCACCTTTTGCCTATATATATATATATATATTCTATACCAGATCGTCTTTTGCTATTCGATGGGATCCACATTTACTTCTCCCTTTGTATTTCATGTTTTATTTTTTTTATCTATAGTATTGTGGTGGCACCGAGCCTGTTAAAGCGAGGGAATGATTTGGTAGTCGCTAAAAACTTTGGACGTTAGTATTCTCTCGGGAGGAACTATACGAACAAAACACCTATACCGTCACCTAAAGATCGCGTTTGAAGATAAGATCCTTCTAGCCGATCTCTACACTTTGAAAATGAAGGATTTTGACATAATCCTGGGTGTGGATTGGCTAGAGTCCAATCACGCGGTAATCAAGTGTTGTGCGAGAGAGATCATCTTCCAAGCAATTGGAGAACCGGAGATCACCCTTCACGGAACACGAGTAAAAGTTGATTCAAGAATTATCTCGACCATGAAGGCAACCAAGATGCTTAGCAAAAGAAATTGCGAAGCTTGGTTGGTCAGCATGGTGAACCCCGAGAAGGAATCGACTACTACCGAGAAGGTGCCGGTGATCAAAGAATATATGGATGTATTTCTAGAGGATTTACCTGGTCCTCCACTGAATCGATAAGTAACCTTTGGGATCGATCTCATCCTAGGATCAACACCGGCGTCAAGAGCTCCTTATCTGATGGCACCGAAGGAATTGCAAAAAGTGAAGGTTCAGTTACAAGAACTTTTGGGCAAAAGTTTCATTGGACCGAGCGTGTCGCCTTGGGAAGCTCCAGTGCTTTTTATGAAAAAGAAAGATGAGAGCTTGCGGATGTGTATCGATTACCGAGAGTCAAACAAGCGGACCATAGAGAACAAGTATTCACTACCCCGGATTGAAGATCTTTTCTATCAATTAAGAGATATCAGTGTGTTCTCGAAGATTGACTTAAGGTCTGGATAACACCAAATGAAAGTCAACGTTACGGATTCATCTAAGACAGCGTTCAGGACGAGATATGGCCACTACGAGTTTGTAGTAATGCCATCTGGACTAAGCAATGCTCCAGTTGTCTTTATGGACTTGATGAATCGCGTCTTCCATCCGTATCTCGATCTTTTTATCATCGTGTTCGTTGATAATATCCTCATCATTTCATGCGATAGAACGCACCGTGAATAACATCTCAAGAACGCATTGGAAATTCGGCGAAAGAAGTTACGCATGCAGCTAATTCCTCCTGTTGGATGCGACAACATTTCCCACATCTCTTCAACTCTCTCTTTCTCTCTCTCTTTCTCACTCTCGTTCTCGCTCTCTCTCTCTCTCTTCTTTACTTTTATTGAAAACATACTTATTTTTCTTTGACGGAGGAATACGACTTTCCAACGCCAACTATTCATCACCATACTCCGCAAGTAAACGGTGAAGATAAGAAGTATATAGGATGATTAATACAACGATCAGTACTATGAGTTAAAGAAGGAGAAGAATGAGAAACGGAAGCATAATTCGGATAGGAAAAGGTTTGAGAAAGAATTGGAGAAGCTCAGGACTGACAAAAGTTCTGAACATCGAGATTAGCCAAATAATCGAGGCCTGCAAGTTCATATACGAGATTCCTGGCAAAGTAGCCAATCTTGTCGTTTCTTAGCACACGTTTAATTTCGAGGATGAAATTCTTTTAAGGGGTAAGGGATGTAGCACCCCGGACTAAAAACGAAGCATAATTTATTAATTAAATATTAAAACACATGACTTAATAATTATATGCGTATATTTTGATTGTTTAATTTAATTACGTGTGTTTCAAATACGTGTTTAATGCACGATTTAAATGGATAATTTTCTTGGACATGGTATATAGAATATTTTTATACCATTAGATGTGTAATGGAAAAATGAGAAGAGAGAAACGAACTAGGGGTCAATCGGAGACCCGTAGCTCAAACGGCGATGAAAATGGCAAAACACGAAGTTTCGGAAAAATCGAAAGATATTTACAGTGAATAGTAATGAAGATTTCTACGGTTAATAGTGACGAAGACTTTTCAACCGATGAACAGTAATTTGGATATTTTAGATGAATAGTATTTCCGGGATTTCTATAAATAGGGGCATTTTCGATTCAAAAATCACCGATTTTCCGAACGAGCCGAAAGCGAAAACTTGTAAGTCTCTCTCTCTTTCCGATTTTCTGCCTCCGGCACGCTGTCGCCGGTGGCCGGATAATTCCAACATTGTCAGTTTCGGCCGATTTTCGCACAAGATGTAGGTCTAAACGAGACGAATCTAGGATAGGTCTCGGAATTCAATTCCGATTTCTAGTTTGCTGGAAAACGGTAAAAAATGGTCTCCAAATCCTAGACCCTAACTTGTGTCAACCTTTCTCTCTCCTCTGTTTTCTCTCTCTCCTCCTCTTGCCGGAGTGGTCACCGGAGAAGTTGCTGGTGGAGACGCCCGGGGGGTGGCGCCGCCATGGATGGCGGCGCCAGAGCTGCAGCAGGCTGTGTATATATATAGCGTGCATGTGTGTGTGTTTAGTGTGTGTTTTGGTGTGTGTGTGTTGTGTTTGCTGATTGGGGGCGACGCTGGTAGCGCCGCCGTGAGCTACTGGTGGCCAGCGTTGGTGATGCGCCGGCGGGGTTCTAAGTGGTAGTGGCCGGCGGCAGGTGGCCACCGGCCAAGCTGTGATATGTGCGTGTGTGTGTGATGTTGTGTGTGTGTTGCGCGACTGTTGGGTGGTGGCCGGCAACTGGAAGTCGCCGGCCAGTGTTTCAGGTGGGTGGGGGGTGGTCGCCGGCGACTGGAAGTCACCGGCCGAAGCAGGGAAGCTAAGGGTTTGATTCTTGCATGTGTGTGTGAGGGGGTGAGTTTGGGGCTATTTTTCGGCACTGTTCAAGGCCGGATTCCGGCGAGGGATGGCCGGAGGTGGTAGCCGGTGGTGCTAGCTTGCCAGCGAGCTAGGTGGCGGTGGCGATGGGCAGCGCCACCGTGGCTGGTAGCGCCGGGAAATAAGCTGCGCGCAGAAGGCGCGCTGGGCGCGATGCTGCGCGTGCCGGGTGGGCGCCTGCCAAGAAACCTTGGCCCCTACCGAGGGAAGTTGTCACGCTGCCGAGAAACCTCGGCCCCTGCCGAGGGAAGTTGTCACGCTGCCGAGAAACATCGGCAACTGCCGAGAAGTGCCGACCCACTATCGAGAGCTACCAAGCACGCCAGCCGACGCTGCCGAGATGAGATGCCGATGCTGCTGAGAAAACTCGACAGCTGCCGAGGAGTGCTTGCCGAGCCGCCGAGTTTTCCACCCGATGTCGGGTGCGCGTGCGCCCCATCGCACGCGACGTAGTGTTTTCAATCCGAACCCCATTTTTTCCATCGTGCGTCATCATCGAGTCGTCGCCGATGAGATGTCATTGACCGAGGGTCATTGGCCCGATCAAAGCAACCCTTTGACCAAAATACCCATAAACTTAAAATACTCCGTTCGAGCTCATTTCAACTCCGATCGAGCTCATTCTTTTTCCGTTGTGACCCAAATTTCATTCTCTATCATCTCAGCCATATGGACTGATTATTCACTCTCATTTCTTCAACTCCAATCTTTAGATCTCTCGATCCATCGTGTCTTTAACGATCGTTTTTCCTCCGGAATCTTTTATAGCTTTAATTATACTTTATTAAGGATCTAAAAAACACTGTAATTGTATAGGCTACTTGTTGGATTGAGCTTTGAGTTATCTGATCTTTGGTACTCGCTACTCACGTGGTAACCACCGAACAAGGTGGGGGTAACTTATAAACTCTATATGTTTATTGTTTTTCCTATTTAATGTATGAATTGTTGAATCTTATATGAGGTGATTATATGCTATGAATATTGCGTTTATATTACGATAGTGGGATGGGCTGAGTGTCCATTGGGCTATGTGTCCATTAGTGAGTCATGGACTGAGTGTCCATTGGGTTGTGTGTCCATTAATGAGTCATGGATTGTGTGTCCATAAAGGATCCGAATTATGTGCTATGCATTCTATATGATGTGTCTATTTGCCCAACTTGTATATGTTTGATTTGTTATACCTACATAATAACTGTTAAAAACATGGAAAGTATCCCCACGAGTATATTCAATGCACTCACCCTTATTCTGTACTCACACTACAGGAGATGACTCATGTTACAGGAGATGACGAGCATGTTGAGCTTTAGAGAGAGAGAGATGGTGCCCTATTTGGATATTTTTATATTCTGTCTTTTGTCACATAACGATTATAAAATTCTCGTCTTGTAAGTATAACTTCGTTAATCCTATGGATGATGGATCCTGATGTTTTTCTGTTGTAATGTTTTATTTCGGCTAGATGTCGAAGTTTTGTTTATGTAAAAATCGTATGTTTTCTGTTCCCAAAGGTTTCTATTTTATATCATGCACGTATTTTCCCCTTTTTTCTTCATGCCTGCAAAGAGAACTCTGATAAATTTTAAGAACGAAAACGAGGCGTGACATGTAGTACTTCTTGTGTTTTTGAATCTACAGTATTTTTAGCCTCCAATATTTTTGAATGTGCATCAACAAACCCATAACTTTGCTTATATAGATTGGAGAGGAAGCCTCATTCAAAATTATTATTTCTTTAATTTAGAAAATCAAAACGAATCCTAAAAAAAAAAGTTAAAAATAAATTATTTACACAGTTAGCAATTGACATGATTGTTTTAGGAGGAAAAGTGGCAAATGTGTAAAATTTGTCAACTTCTCTCATTTTATATATAGTATAGATAAGATTTTGAAAAAAAAAAAACATAAGAACATCTATATATATATATATATAATAACAGTTACCCCCTCAAAATAGAAATGCTAAACTTTTCCCGCCCATTCCCACCTCCCAAAAATAGAAATACATATTATTTCATAATTTATAAATTATTAATTATTAATTTTATTGTATTAAACATGATTTATATATATGGTAATAATATCATTTAAAATATTGACAAAATCTTGAAAATTATTATCTATATATGGTATATGAATGTTAATATGATCTCATCTAATAACTTTTTTAATTGTTGATATAATCAAAGATTAAATATATGTTTGTTGAATAAATTAAAATAACATAATGATCGGATTTCAAGAACTATAGATCATCAAAGTATTTTTTTTAACTCTAATGTTGTACCCCACATACACATATACCACCTCAATAAATATATCATTGCATTGATTGGGGGCGTTCGTAGTGACTGAAGGGGTTGAAGACCAAGAAGTGAGTTATTAATCAAGTCAACCAACGTATATAAAACAACGTAAATTAACTATTTTTATTTATTATATTCAAAATATGTATTGTAAAATTATTATAAACATCACACAACTTTATTTGACAAATATGTTGTATACAATACTCCAATTTTTATATATCTTCTATGTAACAATGTTAATAATATAACACAATGTTTATATAATTTTATTTTATTATACTATATTAATTCTTATTAAAAATCATAAAGATTTGTAATATATCTTGAATATAATAAAAAAATATACATATGATATATTGTTGCACACAATAACATTTAAGAAGTATAAAATTTATGAATTCATATACTTTCTATTAAAAATTGCAAATTAAGTATAAAAAATGAAAAAAAAAACATATCATTTATACTTATACTAATAAAAAATATGTTCTATTTCATAATGCTAAATTATATAAATATATCTTCATTATTAATCATGAATAATAGATAGTCGATGCTATTTATAAGAGTGATAATACGTAGATGAAGAATTTTTACATATATATTTTAATACTTTGAATTTTTATTATGAAATTTCATTGTCATCTATATAAAAACCAACTAACCTCATTTCTACTTTTTAAAGTAGAAATACAAATATTTATTATTTTATAAATTTATAAATTATAAATATTTAGTTTTTCATAATTTATGTATATTCATGGTATGAAAATCATTTTGTATATATATGAAAATTGAGGAAAAAAATATGATCGTATTTGATATGTTATAAAGTTAGTATGATTTGTGTATATATGGTAATAATATCATGTCATGAAAAGTTGTAAATAAAAATTTGTACCTTAATCTAAATCATTTTATATATCCACGAAAAAATTAACAAATTTATCATTTCGTTTTTGTTGTAATAATAAATAATGTTTCCTCCTTGATTAAAAAGTAAATAAAAATCTGAAATTTCACTATCATGGTAGCATGAAGTTCACAGAACAATGATTAAATATATTTAGTTTATGTTGTAATATAGTTTCATGGTTTTAGATTTATCAAATTTTGAAATGTTTACCATCCAATATGATTTTTCTAATAGATAAATTTTGATTTTAAGACATCTGAAAAAAATAATTATACAGATTTTTTGATGGTATCTTAAATTTAGAAATTTTATTTTGGGGTAATATACAATAATATCAATATTTTAAGCTCATTATGAATAAGTTGTTGAACATATATTTGCACAAGTATTTTCTAGGCCAATTGTGACAAAAACAAGTACTAAAATAGTTAAACAACATATGATGAAAATAATAAATATTTAGATGAATTACATTAGTAGTAGATTAAATTGAAATAACTTTGAAAAACCATATGATTTTTCATGATCTTCATTTTTATATCAAAAAATTACTAACACATGAAATTTATTCACTACATCACACGAATACCAAATGAGGTTGAAATATTATCAAGATTTGATTATAATGCTCAATAATATCATCATTTTATACTCATTATGAATAAATTATTGAACATAAATTTGCATAAGTTTGTTTCGGCCAATAGTGACGACAACGTATGATGAAAATAAAAAATATTTAAATTCATAAATTATATGGGTAGTAGATTAAATTGAAAACACTTTGAAGAATTATATTATTTTTCATGAACAACATTTTTATATCAAAAAATTACCAACACTTCAAATTTATTTGTCCATACATTACACGGACACGGGTATACCAAATGAGATTGAAATATTATGAGAACTTAATTTTTTTTTAAATTAAAATTTTCACATCAAACTCGAAATATTTAGATTTTATGGTCGTGAGTCACAGAAGTAACAAATCAGACTAAAATTCTCCAAAAATTTTTATTATTTTTCGTGTTCAACATTTTCATATTAAAATATATAAATAGTGAAATTTATATGTACGTACATCGCACGGGACTTATACCAGTAATTTCTAATAATAACATACTTTAATTAAAATATTAAATTTATAATATATTTTTTTATATATACTTATAATATATCATTGAAGAGCTCTTTAAATATATCTTAATATAAGACTAATTTTAGTCTAAGATTCAAAATGTTCTAGATTATAAAGGCAAAATAATCAAAACACGTAATTTTTTCAAGAAGAGTTTGAATATGATTATAATATATCATTGAAAAGCTCTTTAAATATATATTAATATAAGACTAATTTAGTCTAATTATGTTATTTAAAATTGTGATTTGGATGGACTCTATTAAATTAAATAAGATTTTGAAAAAAAAAGCATAAAAATATAATTTCTTATAGTAACATACTTTAATTAAAATATTAAATTTATAATATTTGTTTATATATGCTTATAATATATCATTGAAAAACTCTTTATATATATATATATTAATATAAGACTAATTTTAGTCTAAGATTCAAAGTGTTCTAGATTATAAAAGCAAAATAATCAAAACATGTAATTTTTTTCAAGAAGAGTTTGAAATATAAAAGATTCTTGCCTTTTATAATAAAATAAAAAAATAAAATAAATATTGAATTACGTTACTATCCTTAATAAAGAGTGGTCTTTAATTAGGACTCTAATTTAATTTAATTTGATTTAATTGTGTAGAAGGGTTAAAATTGATATTATGAAAAATGGACAAAACATCCATACTTATATAATGTGTAAAATAATGGATATATGAGAAAGAAATTTTAAATGCTTGATAATTGGTAATATAATACACAAACTGAAATAAAGGACTTTGATTGATAAATTAAATTATATACAGTGAGTAAATATAACTCAATAAACAATATCAGTGACTCACAGTAAGTTATGTTGTCTTGATATTCCATCTCAATGTTCAAAAATAATAAAAAAGAAAATTCTTTATTTATATCAACCCAATTTTTTTATTGTTTATTTATTTTAATACTCGTTTTCTAACTATACATTTTGTTTGTACATGTGAAGTATTATAGGAGGGAGAATTTGAAAGAGAAATATATCTTCAGTAATTACATTTTAAAAAAAAAGTAATTTATGTAGCACAAAATTTTATATATAACTTCACAAATACATAATAATAAAACAGAACTCTTACCAACAATTCAATCAATTTTTTATTTTATTAGTTATAAATTATGAATTGCTCTCACAGAACCATATATATATATATATATATATATATATATATATATATATATATATATATATATTATATGTTTACTGCTACAAAATATTATAATGATGAAAGGTAAAATAAAATAACAAGTTTGTTTTAGAACACGTGAAGGGCGGCTGTATATATATATATATATATATATATATATATATATATATATTATATGTTTACTTCTACAAAATATTATAATGATGAAAGTAAAATAAAATAAGAAGTTTGTTTTAGAACACGTGAAGGGCGGCTGAGGGTGGGTGGAATGTGCAAACTTTATCCAAAGTAAAGATGAAAAAGTAGACTACAAATCAATAAAGCATTATATTATTATTAATTAATGAGAAGAGACTTTGGACATTACCATGAGGACATGCAATAAAACAATCCCACTTGTCTTTATTAATATGTCCATATATATTATGTTTTAGACAATACAATAAAAATAATTTTAATTCAAGATCAGTGATCACACATGAACTATTTGCCATAATAATATACCACTTCACCGATTTTTAACAAAAGTTCCATTTTTAGGTTTAACTAACGAGTCACATTCCTGTACACAAGGTGCACAAATCCAGATTTGTGCACAACAATACTGTTATATTATATGAAATAATACTATTATATTATCTGTTATATTATATGAAGTAATACTGTTATATTATGAGTAATTCTGTTAAAACTATATATAATATAACAGTATCACTCATATAATATAACTGTATTATTTCATATAATATAATAGTATTGTTGTGCAGATTTGGATCCGTACACCTTGTGCACAAAAGTTTTTGCCTTAACTAGCACAAACTTTAAATACTTAAACATTTCATTTGATCTTACATCAGGTACAATACGCGACACTTTTCACCACACATTTTACTTTCATTCATATAAGATTGTTTGATCGCATATTAGTATGGTGAAAAGTTTTTATTGCATCCAATATATATTCGAAAATATCGAAAAATTAAGATAAATTGTACATGCCTCCACTAGATATGGCCATCACTGTATATTACAAGGAAGTCCACTTCATGATGAGACACATATCTAACTAAAAAGTAGGAAGCATCCAAGTATTAAACCTTGTAAACATCAACCAAAATAGTACAATAGATAAAGGCAATGAAACAGAGGAACTAACTTCTTAGTCAACAAAATACAGCCAGCTTAAAAATATCACAACAGACATTTCAACCTCAGCTTAAGGTTGTACATCAAAACCACATAACAGAACAAGAAACTGCAATTTGAACTAGAGTTATATAACTTAGATATTTAAAATATATATTACATTGCATCTACATAAAAGTCTATCTATTGGCATATCATGGTAAAATGTCTAGAGGGGATATGTTGTAAGCATCCTCTGTTTATTACAAGACATCCAAATGCAGCATTCTTAGTACCAAATTGTAACATCTTGTTTTGGTAGGCTATTATCCCTTGGAAAACCGGAGAAGCCTTCGTTGTAGTCATTTGAGGACATGTTAAACGGGGAGGTGAACATCGAGGGGTAATTCTCAGCAATGTTGGAGGTGAAAGAAGAGTTTGTGACCTTGGAATGGTCGAACCTATCCGATGAACGATATAGAGGGGTATTATCGGGTTCTTGATACATGTTACCCTCCAACCCTAGCACTTGACTATGAAGATAGCCTTCTCTTTGGCTTTGGATCGTAAGAGGCTGTTCTTTTGTAGCATTCAAGCATTTGTTTCCTTGAACGTTTGTATCGTAAAATGACATAAGGTCGTTGATCATCCTCTGCCCATCTTCCGGCACTCCGAGTCCCGAAAGATCGAACGGCTTGACTTCGTTCATATTGAAGTTCGAAACCCCAAAATCGGGTGATTGCTTGCAAGGGCAAGAAAGCTGATGATTGTCTCTTGAAATTCTATCGCCAAAGCCGTAGCGAAGCTGACTATGCGGGCACTGAAGAAACTCACATGTGTATATCTGTTCATCCATCATCTCGTTCCCGAGTTTTCTTTTCTTGGAGAAGTCTATATTACTCATCATTTCATCCTTGATATTGAACAAAGCAAGGGGACTCGGCTTTTGCTCTTGGACACCAAAGTTAGACTCCTCATCAGCCCCTTCAACATCGTACTCACTGCTATCGTTCATAACGAACGAGCCACTGCCACCCGACGAGACAGGCGGGCACCGATCGGGGTAAAGCTCCCGTGCTAGGGTTTCCTCCTGGTTGATGATAGCCAGCCAGGTGGCGCTCTCCTTGGCCGTCATTTTGTCCTGCAAGCACTTTGACTGCCTCACAAGTTTCCTAATCTTGGCAATATCCGGCGACATATGCTTGATAACAGCCGTTAAAACACCGACCTTCCACGCCTTTTTAAGATCATGAGGCTTCTTATAAGGAGGAGGGCCTCCTTGATCCTTGTTCAAACCTAACTGATGCCACCATTCTTCTTTCCCACTAGGCCACCACGGCGGTGGAACACCTTTCTCTAACGGGAACCGCCGCTGGGGAGGATCACAGTGCTGCATCAGAGCAGATAACAGAGAGCCAAGAGTCGTGTCTTGAAGCTCCTGCAAGGTGTGTGGGGTTGGCCCGATTGGGGTGCACCCTTCGTTTTTTCCGGGGATTCTGTTATCCGCTTGGTACTTCGCTATGGCGGCGGGCCCATTACGGTCGAACCGAACCTTATCCTTCCACCACTCACGGAGATTGTCCGATGCACCGCCCACGGGCTTGCCTTTCTCGGGGATGATTCCGTAGACGAAACCTTGAGCTTTGCAAACTTCCATCATCTTCAACATGTACTTCAAGATCCCGTCTTGTGCCCTCGACATCTTCTTCCTCCTCGCCTGCTCTTGTGATTGCCGTTGCTTGGCGGAATCGACGCCTTCTTCTTTCCCCTTACTCATTTCTTTCAGCCTTTTGAGACGCATCTTGTCCCTCCACATCCGCCTCTCGAGCTCGTCCACATCCATCTCCTCATCGGTGTAATCATCCTCCACCACCAGCTCCGCCTCCTCCTCCGCCACGGCCCCACCAGGCTGCTTGCCACACACATCTACTTCCTTCATAGGAAGAGAGGGGAAGAAATCAATGTCACCACAAAACCCCATCTCATCAAACATCATCATCTTTTCACCCCAAAATGAATTTGATTCAACTTGAAGCTTCAAAACTAAGATATGCTTAAGTCAACGACCTGAAAAATCGAAATCAAGAAAATCTCACTAAGATTGCTGAATCAGAAGAACCCTCTAAACAAGTAAGTAAACAAATCATATGAGGAATAATTAAATTGCAAATATTCATTCTAAGATATGTGACATAATTAGAGCCAAGTTGAAGATAAACATATGACAGCAAGCACATGAACTTTAACCAAAAAGTTAGGAAGAAAAAGGAAGCTTTTAGTTAAAGTTGATGGATCATCACTTCGAAAAAGCTTTCATCAAAAGAAAACTCAGATCTCATCAGATTACATAGATAGTCAAACAAAATCTAAAATCAGATTACACAGTAAATTAGGCAGAAGAGATTATCAAAGCAAATGAATTATTGCATCTAAAACTAGCAAAACTATATTTAACAACAATTGACAAATAATATTAATTTATACTTGAACTGCTAATAATTCAATTATTGACTGGATCCACCATATGTTCACAAACATTCAAGTAAGAAAAAAAAAATTACACAAAAATGAAATATTTTTATCGAAATACTATTAATTGAGTAACCATTAATCAAGCAGAAAAACTCGTACAAAAATCCCTGATATCCCTTTTTCTCCACCTTCCAGAAAACAATCAAAGACTCAATCTTTAACTCAAATTGAAGAAAATAGCTTGAAAAAAAAAATCAAGAAACAAGAAGACAAAAACAAAGAAGCAGCAGAAGATCAGGAAAAGTAGAAGTTTTCTTTCTTCTTTGTAATACCTCAAGAGTATTGCCCTGAAGTCTTTCTTCTAACCCTCTTTCTCTGGTGCAGAAAACCAAAGACCCTATAAAGAAATAGTGAGAGAGAGAGAGAGAGAGAGAGAGAGAGAGAGAGGCAACCAGAGGAAGAAAATGATGGCAGATTTTTGTCGTATGTGCTATTTTAATTTAGTTTATATATTAAAATGTAAAAAAATGAAGAGAAATAAAGAAGTGGTGCTACACTGCTTCATCATATATGATATAGGGAGGTGAACTGTCGTCATTGATTTGGTAAAAGCAATGACAGAGAAAATGAATTAATGTGTGTGAAAATATTAAAGAGATTTATTTATTTGGAATAATTAAAAGGATGAATTAAATGTGGGGACTTGAGAAAAATGGTCAGATTCACAGCAGCCCTTTCTATATGGGATTGGGATGAGCGGTTTTATTTTGGGAGTTTGAATTTTGCCACTTTTATCAACCAATTTATTACGAGTTATAAATGTTATAAATTTTTTTTTTCTTGTAAGTTGTAACGGTTATTAATACTGAAAAATGAAAGAAATAGTTAATGTATTTAGAAAAAAACAATGTTACTGTATAGAATGTTTGATGACTTTATGTAGGGCAGTTCTACACGGGTGGAATTCCTGTGAAACCATTTGAATAATGTATGATTCAGAAAATATGGAATAACATATCATGAAATTATATTTTTGAGATGGTTTCATGTAAGTTTTATATAAATAGGTATTGTGAAATAGAGTTCTATATTTTGATTTTTTTTTTTAATGAGTTGGGAAGTGTTGAAGAGAGGAAGACAAAAAAAAGACAGGTTTTTCTTTTTTTGGTTATAATTATGAAACTCATGTGTTAGGCTAATGTAGTTTTTTTTTTTGGTTAATTAGGTTCAGTACTTAAGAAATTAAGTCTGTGCAGTTTCACTTTATTGCAAATTACGTCTATTATTTAATAAAAAAAAAAGTTAAGGTTGTGCTTCAGCTTTGAAATTTAGGATTTGAAATGAATAAATTTCAAATTCATTCAAATTAATGTGAAATTAAAATCCATCAAAATGAATCAACAATTAGTTTAAAATAAAAGTAATGAATTTCAAATTCACATTTATCCAAACACCACATGTGAATTTGTTATCATGAATTTCAAATCTCCCATAAAATCATAATATTCAAATGAACCTAAATGAATAATATACTTTCACGTTGTTCTAAAATTAGAGACATTCTCTCTAATATATGTATATGATTCAATATAAGTTGAGATTGTAAATACACATAATTTTTTACAGATAAGAGTATATGAACCTAATTTAAAATAAAATAAAAGTATAAAGACCAGATTCAACAAAATATAAATTACAATAACTCAAGTTTTCTCAAACGCAAATACGGAAATCCAGTTTATTTATTAGAAAAATAAATAAAGTACAAGCACCAAAATATACTTTTTTTCCTTCATCATTTTAAATCAAAAGTTCAATACAAACTAAGAGATTAATCAACATTAATTGAAGCTCTCTGTTTCAAGGAAAAAAAAATTAAAAAGAAAGAATTACTCAAGCTCTTAGTACACAATACAAGTATATATCAAGTCCACTTATTAGGGTTGATATTATATATATACTACTATTAGCATATAGATGATACTAATTTTTTAGGCCTTATTCATCACTTTTAAAAAATATATATATTAATACATTTATATATATATATATATATATAATTTTATATGTTTTAATAGAAAATTACTTGCTTTTTTTTTCCTAACTGTAATTACTTTATACATAAATTAACATCAATATGTTAATACTGTCCCAGGATACACACAAAATGTAACAAGAAACAATTATAATATTAAGGTAGTTAAACTCATGTATTACTGCTCATCGTAATAATAAAATTGAAAAACGAAATGCACTTTATTCTAAATTAAAAGAAAATGCACTTAAGATAACGAAAATAAAAATAAGTGTGGTCCAAGGCATCTTAAAGGTGTCTGTGTATGAGAAGAAATATCTATGTTATCCATAATCCGCTTAAATACAAATTAAATGATTATGGGACCGACATAAATACTAACTCCTACATATCAAATTCTTATTATTTAACTAATAATTGATTATTTTTCCTCACTATTCAAAAGTAAGAATGCATTAATTTTGGGAATTTTAGAGTTTGATCGTTTTTTGTTTGGTCGTAGACACATTAACTACGTTTCTTTTTTCATTTTAATCTCATACTTTCCTTTATAATGACGTGTCATTATATGCACAGTAACATTGCCAAATTGAAATGTGAAAACAATATTTTAAGAGTTGGTCTTGTGTGCACTTGGTGCACATGCAATTCGGGTCGACCCAGTTTTTAACCCGGATCCGCGTGTTTTTGAATTTTGTTTTTTTTTTTTTTTTTTTGCTTCAGGTTGTGACCTTTATGTTGTAAATGTGTGACCTTTATGTACAACTATCATGACCTTTATATACTGTAACTTAGAAAAAAATGAAGATTTTCAATATAATTTGAACTGTACACCTTTATGTGATATCAATGCGACCTTTATGTTATATTATGTCACCTTTATGTACAAATATTCTGACCTTTATATAATATATAAAGATGCATAAAGGTGAGAATATTTGTACATAAAGGTGACATAATATAACATAAATGTCATATTAATATCACATCAAGGTACATAGTACAAATTGTGTTGAAAATCTTCATTTTTTTCCTAAGCTACAGTACATAAAAGTAGAGATAGTTGTACATAAAGGTCACACATGTATAACGTAAAGGTCATACATTTATAACATAAAGGTCAGAACAACAATCTGGAAAAAAAAAAAAAAAATTAAGAACTCGCGGATCCGCGTCGGATCGACCCAGTTTTTAACCCGGATCCGCGTGTTTTTGAATTTTGCTTTTTTTTTTTTTTGCTTCAGGTTGTGACCTTTATGTTGTAAATGTGTGACCTTTATATTATAAATGTGTGACCTTTATGTACAACTATCATGACCTTTATATACTGTAACTTAGAATAAAATGAAGATTTTCAATACAATTTGAACTGTACACCTTTATGTGATATCAATGCGACCTTTTATGTTATATTATGTCACATTTATATATAAATGTCAGAATATTTGTACATAAATATGACATAATATAACATAAAGGTCACATTAATATCACATAAAGGTACATAGTATAAATTGTGTTGCAAATCTTCATTTTTTTCCTAAGTTACAGTGCATAAAAGTAGAGATAGTTGTACATAAAAGTCATACATTTATAACGTAAATGTCATACATTTATAACATAAAGGTCAGGACAAAAATTTGGAAAAAAAATTAAATTAAATTAAAAACTCGCGGATCCGGGTTGGATTGACCCGGATTGTACGAATCTTAGATCCGTGCGATCCGTGCACCTGGTGCACAGGATTTTTTGTGATATTTTAATCATATAAATTAGAAAATATTCAATGTTAAATTTGAAATTATATAAAATTTTGTTTACCACGAGTCTCGTAGTTCAAGTGGTATCTCACATTTATAAATGTGCAAATTATGATGACCAGTGTTTGAATTCGGGTCACGCAAGTTTTCTAGTCTTTATTATCCTATCTCTTTCACTCCTCCCAAACTCATTAAAAATTAATTAATTGTTTGTTCAATCTATTGAAATTCACAAAAACTCTTGTGCACCAGGTGCATGATCCATGCAATCCGAGTCGATCCGACCCGGATCCGCGAATTTCTATTTTTTTTTTAAAAAAATTCCACATTTTTGTCTTGACTTTTATGTATAAATGTGTATAAATGTGTGACATTTATGTACAAATATTCGTACCTTTATGTCTGTAACTTAGAAAAAAAATGAAAATTTTCAACACAATTTGTATTGTATACCTTTATGTGATATCAATGTGACATTTATGTTATATTATGTCAACTTTATGTACAAATATTCTGACCTTTATGTAATATATAAAAGTGTATAAATGTCAGAATATTTGTACATAAAAGTGACATGATATAATATAAAGGTCATATTGAAATCACATAAAGGTATACAATTCAAATTATATTGAAAATCTTCATTTTTTTCTAAGTTATAGTACATAAAAGTCATGATAGTTGTACATAAAGGTTACACATTTATAACAAAAATGTCACACTAATACAACATAAAGGTAACAATTTGAAGCAAAAAAAAAAGCTAAATTCAAAAACACGCGGATCCGGATCAAAACTAGGTCGACCCGGATTGCATGTACACTAAGTGCACACAAGACCAACTCATTGAAATTTACATAATACTTGTACGTAACTTTGAGGAACTCTAGACACTTGAATGATATAGAACAATATAATTTTGCTAACTTTGATGTGGAAGTTTGTACAAGGGAAAAAAAGTTTTTCAAATCACCAAAATTAAGTCACATCATCTAAGTAGATATTAATCTCCAAATTTATGGGTCACATGCGAGTAATGTGTTGATTTTCGGTAGATTTATAATTATAGTGTAAAATAACTAAGTTTTGAGAAATTTCAAATTATAAAACTAACTTTGATATTTTAATTTCATCGAATCTATTTTTAAAAATCGTCTACTTAACAGGATTAAAAATAAACTCAAATTAAAATACATGAAATCTAAATATATGATGTGGTAACTTTGAAGAAAGTTCAACCATTTGGAGTTCCATTTGCAAAATAGGTAAATTAAAAAGTAGGAGCTTTCTATTTTCAAACATAAGAAAAAGTCATCAATCTTTATGATCTTTGACCAACAGTTTACACTATGGCTTAGTTAATGTCACACCATAATATCTCGCCTAACTAAATTTAACCTTATAGAATCCGAATCAACTCTATGGTTCACAAAATATCTTTTACCTGACAATTCATGTTTACCGAATTTATCCGAAAAAAATTACAAAATAATTTCACTTTAAAATATCATTTTCTTTTTGAAAATTTAAATAATATAATATCATATAGGTTATAATATTGGATAATTAGTACACTCTTGTGCAACTGACATTGTAATATTGTCAAAAAAGAAACTAAAATACACACACTCTGCAACTTTGCAGATTGAACAATCAAAAACAGAAAATAATACAAAGCACACCAAAAATTTATGTGGTTCGATCACAACGATCTACATCCACGGAGAGAGCTAGAGATATGTTATTAATCAAGAACAAACCAGAGTTTGCAGAGAATTACAATCAAGAAAGAAACACTCTTCTTCTATCTACTTCTTCACTCAATCAACTGTAAAATTGAGAAAAGAAAAGTGTATATCTAATTGCACCCCAAACACACTCGTCTAAGAACGCCCTTATTTCTCTATAAAAATTGTGCTCAAAGATAAGTAACAAATAGATGCAAAATAACTGCTCCAAAACTGCTTGAGAAACTGATGAACCCACGTTGAGAGTAATTCGAAACTGCTCATCCAACGTGGCAATCAAATTATGCTTCTATAAGATTTGAAGCTAATACTTCTTTCACAATTCTCCATCTTAGCTTCTAATCTTTTCAAAAAACTAATTCACAGCACTCTAGTCCTCTCATCTTCACTTTGATTTACTTAGTTCAGTTCCTTGATCTCACCCATACCAATGAGATCACAACACAATCCAAACTTTCCAGCAGGTAAACTCTTAGTTAAACCATCAGCTGGATTCACTTCAGTGGCTATCTTACTGACCTTTATCAGACCCTTCTCCACTATATCTCTGATGAAATGAAGCTTAACATCAATATGCTTCGTTCGTTCATGATAACTCTGATGCTTTGCCAAATGTATAGCACTCTGACTATCACAACACATTGTAACCTTTTTCTGAAAAACACCAAACTCCTTGATTATTCCCTTCAACCATAGAGCTTCTTTAATTCCTTCTGTTAAGGCCACATACTCAGATTTTGTGGTGGATAATGCAACCACAGATTGGTGTACAGATCTCCAACTAATAATTGTTCCAAACAATGTAAACACATAACTTGTCAAAGATTTCCTTGTATTAAGATTAGCAGCAAAATCAGCATCAACATAGCCAATTAAAGGGCAATCTTGTTCTGCTTTCTTTCGAAACTTTAGACCTTGTTCTGTGCCATTCAAAAATATAAAAATCCATTTCATAGCTTTCCAATGGTATTGGCCAAGATCACTCATATATCTGCTAACAACACTCATGGAATGAGCCAAATCAGGTCTACAACATACCATGGAATACATCACACTGCCAACTGCATTAACATAAGGAATCTTGATCATCTTGTTTCTCTCCACCTCAGATTTTGTACATTGTTGTAGAGAAAACTTGAAATGTTGTCCTAAAGGAGTAGATACATGTTTTGCACTATCCATTCTGAACCTTTTCAAAATCTTTTTGAAATATGCTGATCGACATAAGATGACTTCACTACTATATTTGTCTCTGAAAATGTCCAAGCCCAGTATTCTCTTGGCTTTTCCAAGATCTTTCATGTCAAATTTAGCTTTCAATAGCCCTTTCACAGCTTCAATACCAGCCATCAACATATCATCTACATACAACAATAGATAAATGTTGAATTCTTTACTTCTCTTGAAATACACACAACTGTCATATTTACTCCTTTCAAATTGAGCACTGATCATATATTCATCAAATCTCATGTACCACTGTCTAGGACTCTGCTTCAAGCCATACAATGATCTTTTCAATAAACAAGCCTTAGTATCACTATTATCAACTTGCAGAACTTCTGGTATTTGCATGTAAATCTACTCATTTAGTTCACCATGTAGAAAAGCTGTAGTAACATCCATCTGATGTAGTTCAAGGTTGAATTGAGCCACTAAAGCTAAGAGAATTCTAATAGAACAATGCTTCACAACTGGAGAAAATATCTCATTTTAATCAACACCTTCTCTTTATATAAAACCTCTTGCAACTAACCTTACTTTATATTGTATCCCTCCTTTAGTTGATTCAGCCTTTTTCTTGAAAATCCACTTGCAACCAACCAGTTTTTGCTTTTTAGGCTTCTTGACAATTTACCATGTTTGATTCTTGTCCAAAGAACACAATTCTTCTTTTATAGCCACAAGCCATTTATCTCTTTCATTGCAAGTAATAGCTTCTTTATAACTCCCAGGTTCAAAATTCTCCAACTCAACTGCAGTACATAATGCATATGAGACAATATCTACATGTCCATATCTTTGAGGTGGATGTATCTTTCTTCTCTCTCTATCTCTCACCAACTGATAATCACTATAATCAGTGACATCATCTTCAAAACTTTATTCAGTATTCTCATCTATCTCTGAATTAAGTTGAGCTGGCAAAATTCTTTGAGTCTCCACCTCCACCTTTGCATTGTTTTTTTCTTTCTCATTTGTTGATTCATTCAAAGACATTTTACTTTTATCAAATGTAACATCTCTACTTATTATACACCTTTCATTTCCATCCTCCAAAAACCATAGTTTATATGCTTTAACTCCCTTAGGATATCCCAGGAAAAGACATTTCACAGCCCTTGGTTCTAACTTGTCTTGCTTAACATAATCATAGTCCAAACAACCAAACACTTTTAGTATACTGTAATCTGCAGCCTTTCCACTCCATATTTCTTCTAGAGTCTTAAAATTCAGAGCTGTAGATGGACATCTATTGATGAGATACACTGCAGTAGACACTGCCTCTCCCCAAAAAGATTTAGGAACTCCAAAATTTGATAACATGCACCTTGTTGGAACCGACGGATCGCCGGTCCTATGTAATCAGAATTGGGATCCAAAGAAAATACACAGCGAAAAGAAAACATACCCTTGTAGACTAACAGATCGAAGATATAGACCTCTCAGCCTTCTGTTGTATTCCCAGCCCTTTCCTCGGACGTCGTGTGGGCGATGATCTTCCAAGAAAACAACGATCTCGTCCCTTTCTCTCTTAACACACGATTATGTATGTTGTACGTGTGAGATTGAGAGAGTGTCTAAAGGGAGGCGTTGATTTTAGGGTATTTATAGGCTACAACAGGGACCTGAAGGAGGAATTAGGGTTGGGCCTCCTGATGGGCTTAAGCGTCTTGTGTTCGGCCCGAACACCCAGCTTAAGTCCATCAATTATAACTCGGTCCACTAAAGAGTTATAATTGAACTACCGCCCTAATCCCATATTACAATATGGGCTCCTTCTTATTATGTGTATGTTTATTTCCCCGTGTTTAAGATATCGAATGTCTGTAAATTAAATAAGTTACTGACAACTTAATTAATTTACATCTTACTCCAAGAGTAGTACCACTCAATTTTATTATCATGTCGGATTAAATCCACCTGCAAGGTTTACATGATAATCCTTATGAGCTCCTCAATGGGACATCATCATCCTAAATAATTAGGACACGGATTCCTTCTATAATCAACAACACACCATATAAACAATGTTATTTCCCAATTCACCGAGCCTATTGATTTATGAATAAATCTCACCCATTAGCAAATTAAAGAAACAAACACTGAGTACCCTTGCCCGTTATTATATAGGGATTAAGAAGACACACATCCATAATAACAGAGGTCTTGTTCTTTTATATAGTCAGTACAAATCGAACAACCTCAAATGGTCCTGCTCAATACATACAAAATGCACTAGTGTAACTTTATAGTCAAGATAAACTAATGCCAAATTACACTACAACCGTTCCAATAATTTGTCCAAATCCATCTTGGTTGTGAGCTATTATTTATAATCTATAAGGAACTGACAACATGATCTTCTGTGTGGTACCACACACCATGTTATCTACAATATAGATTAATCTGGACAATTGCATTAACATATATAGCAAATATAAAATGCAAGCATTTGACCAAAATGATTCTCATATCAAAAAGATGTTCATACAAAAGCTAGGCTTATAGTATACATCCTAACACACCTAACCCTTTCCAGTATAGTTTGATTCATTCTCTCAGCCAACCTATTATGTTGTGGTGTACCTAGAGTAGTCCTATGCCTTGCAATACCCCTCTCTCTACAGAATTTATTAAACTCTTCAGAAAGTTACTCTAACCCATTATCAGTCCTTAAATGTTTTAGCTTCTTGCCACTCAAGTTTTCTGTTTCAATCAACCAATCCTTGAATGCTTGGAAGACATCACTCTTGGTTTTAAGAAAACCAATCCACACCTTTCTAGAAAAATCATCAATCATGGTCATAAAGTATCTTGCTCCATTTTTGGTTTGTGTCTTTATTGGACCCCAAAGATCAGAGTGTATATACTCAAGAGCTTCTTTAGTAGTGTGCTTTCCGATGCTAAATTTGAGTCTCTTTGTTTTACCATATAAACATTATTCACACAACTCTATGTGAGATATATGATCTCCACATAAGAGATTTTGTTTAGCTAATTCAAACAGTCTCTTTTCACTGCATGAGCCAACCTTTTGCACCATAAACTGTATTATCAGTTCTATTGATTAGATTCAACTGTCCAGTGACAACCTTGCCTTGAAGAAAATACAAATCATGTTTCTTGTAGCCTTTCATGATAATGAAAGAGCCTTTGGATACCTTTAACACTCTACCTTCTAATTGAAATTTGTAACCTATTGAGTCCAACATACCAAGTGAAATCAGATTCCTTTTAAGCTCAGGAATATATCTAACATTGCACAATACCCTGATAGATCCATCAAACATCTTTAGAGTTATATCTCCAGTACCTTTTACTTTGCAAGTTTGATCATTTCCCACCATCACAGAACCACCATTTTGATATTTGAAATCTTTAAACCATTCTTTCACTGGACTCATATGGAAAGAACACCCTGAGTCAAGTACCCATTCACTACTCACCTCTAAAGTTGTAATGGCCAGTACCTCAGCTGATTCATAACCTGAACCTCCATCTGATATTTCTGCAGTTTGGTTTATCTGATTTGAAGAACCCTTCTGCCCACTTGCTATATTCTTCTTGAGTTTCTTGTATTTAAAACAATTTTTCTTAATAGGTCCGGGCTTATGACAATGAAAGCATCTCTTACCTTCAACATCACTTGCATACTCAGGAGACTCCTTCTCTATTCTTTTAAATTCTTGTTTCTGTTTCTTGGAGTTAGTCTTCTTGTATCCAGAACCTTTCACAGATAAACCCTCTCCATGGCTTTCTTGATTTGTTCAGTAGCTTTCTGTAATTCCTTTGACTTAAGAGCTGCTTGTACTTCTTCTAAAGTTATTGACATTTGTCTTCCATATAAGAGAACATCCTTAAAGTGATAAAAAAACATTTGGCAAGACACTTAGAAGGATCAAAGCCTTATCTTCTTCTTCCAATTTGATATCTATGTTTTCAAGATCATCAAGGATCTTATTGAACTCATCAAGCTAATACAAAATGGGCTTTTCTTCTACCACCTTGAAAGCATACAAACGTTGCTTCATAAACAACCTATTAGCTAATGTTTTCACCATGTATAAACTCTCTAATTTCTCCCAAACTCCCTTTGCAGTGGTTTCTCTTGCTACTTTCCTAAAAGCTTTGTCTCCCAAACACAGTATTAGAGTACTGTGAGCCTTTTGTAGCAATTGAACGTTTTCTTCATCCTTCAAAGTGTCTAGTAAAACTCCTTTCAAAGCATCAGTCAAACCTTGTTGAACAAGTAAGGCTTTCATTTTGATTCTCCAAAGACCAAAATCTGACTTGCCCGAGAACTTTTCTATGTCAAACCTTGTAGATCCCATGATGTGTATCTCTTTTCCCACAGACGGTGCCAATTGTCAAAAAAGAAACTAAAACACATACACACACACTTTGTAACTTTACAGATTGAGCAATCAAAAATAGAAAATAATACACAACACACCAAAGATTTACATGGTTCGATCACAACGATCTACATCCACAGAAAGAGCTAGAGATGTGTTATTAATCAAGAACAAACCAGAGTTTGCAAAAAATTACAATCAAGAAAGAAACACTCTTCTTTTATCTACTTCTTCACTTAATCGGCTGTGAAATTGAGAAAAGAAAAGTGTATATCTAATTTCACCCCAAACACACTCGTCTAAGAACACCCTTATTTCTCTATAAAAATTATGCTCAAAGATAAGTAACAAATAGATGCAAAATAACTGCTCCAAAACTGCTTGAGAAACTGATGAATCCACGTTGAGAGTAATTTGAAACTGCTCATCCAACGTGACAATCAAATTATGCTTCTATAAGATTTGAAGCTAATACTTCTTTCACAATTATAATATTGGGGTACAATCATAACTAAGATATTATATGTTCGAGTAATATAATGTAAAAATATAACAAATATAACATTAAGGTTTAACTATAATAACTAAAACATATTACATGTTTGTGTAATCTATACTAAAAATTAAAGAATTGCCATTTTCTCTCTCAAAATTGTGAAAATATATTAACAAATCACTAATAAATATTTATTGCCAACAAGCTATGCATTGATTATTGAAATATCTTTCATGGTAAGTCATTTGAACATTATATAAGATTTGGAGAAAGAAAGACAAGAAAAAGTTTCTAATTAATTTCAAGGAAAGAAACTTCAGTCAATGTTTCCGGCAAAACTACGTATTTTAGTTGAGGATGAGGGTGGCGGAGAAGCAACAAGAAGTGTCGTGGATGGATGGTAGATTTTATGACAGGTTAAAGTTGAAAGCTATGGTGTAAAAGAGAGGTAGAAGGTAAGAAAACTATGCGGTGGTCTGCTTGGCAGGTACCGAGTGGTGGAGTGCACGGTTGCTGCTAGGTTTGACACAAAATAGTAGACTATCATGATAGCGGCGTGAACTGGTAAGGAAAGAGAGACTAGCAGCGACGGAACAGATGTGTGAGAGAAGAGGAGCGACGGAAAAGGTTGTTGAAATCAGAACTTTGCAGCGGAATGAGAGATACAAAGAGGAGCAGCGGTTCTGTCATATTAAGGTTCCACATAGGGGTGGTAATTTCTGATCTGACATGATAATACGACATGAACCTAACACGAAAATAGCGGGTTAGGATTGGTGTTTCATGGGTTTGACCCGTTTCTGATCCAAACCCGCCTAACACGAAATGATAATGAGTTGGGTTTGGATCAACCCGCGGGTTGACCAGCTAACCCGATTTATATTTATTTTTAATTTTGCATAATATGTGTTAAGTTAGTTTCGTAAATTAGAGTTTCAATGATTAAATAATTATAGTTGTTTGAGGACTATTTGTGTGTAATTGTAATTTTGTGAATTTTTCTTGTCTATTTCTTTATTAGGTCAAAAAGATATCTTAATTTAAGGTGTTATTGTATTTAAAAAAATAAAAAAAAAAATTATATTTTTCATGTCAAACAAATTGGGTTAGGTTGACTTGTGAAAGTTTGGTGTCGTGTTCAGATTACGAATTTCGATACAAAATGCAAATGGATGTGAAATCGAATTCATTTCAGAACTGTAATTATCATGCCTGACCCAACCCACCAACTAGACCTTATTGCCACCCCTAACTCCATAAACCACATACAAGTTGTTGGAATATTTTTGACTAGGTTTTGATGAGTCAATGTTATATTAGTTGAGACTTTAGAGTATCGATTCTTCACAATTTATAAGTGGATTATAGCTTGATAGGTTTATCTTTCTATGTCTTGTTTTGTAAAGATACATATATCAGAAAGATAGAAAAAGTTGATCATAACAGGTTTCTGGATCATAAGAAGACTTAAAGACTGATTGTCAGTAAGAAAGATCAGTAAGCTGAAGAAGAGACAAGGATCATGAAGCTGGATCAGTAAGCAGCAACAGATAGCAGTAAGGGAGAATCAGAAAGCTGACTATGGGATTCTAGAATAGGAAATTGTTCAGAGTCAGGAAGCTGAAGCAGATCAGAAAGGAGACGCAGGTCAGGAAGCTGACTGCAGGTTTCTAGAACAAGAAGCTGTTTTGAAGCAGAAACCTGGCGCAGAATAGAAATCGGCTACTGCATCCTGAGCAGCAAGCTGTAAGACTTTCTAAACCTATTCAATGCAGTACAGGGAATATGCTGGAGACAGTACGTGGTTTGGTTACTGTCAAAGTTACTAGTAGATAGAAGTTAGAAATGAGCTAATGAAGTGATACCACCTGGACAGCGACTCTGCAAATGTACTGTAGCCGGATTATGATGCCATTAATGCGGATCAGAGTAAGACATGTTCTATATCCCAGATCTTCCAAGATGCATTTAATACGAAGATTTGAAGATCATTTTGAATTACAACAAGGGCAATGTCTCTCTTCAACAAGCATTTTCCTATGGATATATATAGAAGGTAAAGATGACTGAGAAGATGACTGAACTACTAACTATTGCAAGCATTTTCTAAGCTCTTCATTTTTAAGCTATTCTCAAGCTATCCAAGTTCAGTTACTCAACCTTCTAAAACAGTTATTCAAGCATTCAAGCTTTCAAGTTCAAGGCTGACTTCTTATTGCACCAGTTGAAGAAAAACCATATACTTTTAACCATTTTCTGTGTGCTAGGTTGTTTTAGTTTGGTGTCCTTAGTTGACAGAATTAGATCCTTGCTAAGTGTTAGTCTTGTGTAGGCTTATAACTCTATGTGAGTTTTGTACCCTGTGTGGGATAGTGCCTAAGAATCCTTGGATTCTAGTAGGTTAACTTGTTTGGAAGAGGTTTGTAAAACAGTGTCTTGTAAAAACAAACTGATCTAACGAAGTTCCTCATTGTGAAGGAGTAGAGTGGACGTAGAAGGATTACACCGCCTTCGAACCACTATAAACCATAAGTGTTTACTGCTTTAATTTCTTGCTACATTGTATTTTTATATATATCTATATTGCTGCATTTATCATAAGTATACTGCCAAAAGGATTGCATTAAAATCATACTTGTGAAAGAAAACTGTTTTTCAAAAGAAACTCTATTAAAGTTTATTCCACTACATACTGTGATACCGAGTCAGGAACTAAAATAGCTTATTGCCAGGTTTCTGAATCGAGTCAGGTTACTGCATTCACTGTTGAATCAAAAACCTGTCACACATAAGTTTTAAAAATGAAAAATCGATAGAGGTTCATTCACCCCCCTAAACCTCTAATCACTTGGGACCAACAAGTGGTATCAGAGCGAGTTAGGTTAAAAGCCAACTTGACCGGTAACCTACCCAGATCCACCCATTTCTGCTGGTTAAACCTTTTTCTTTTACGAGACCAAAACTCATTCTTTTTGGCATAAGCATGGATTTTTCATATCACAAACTCCCTATATTTTCCATAGATGAGTACGAGGACTGGAGTATATGCATGAAAGCACATCTCTCAGCCATGCACGATGAGATGTGATACGTTATAACCGAAGGACCTCCAGTGATCTATAAAGCAAACCCTGCTTATATAGTACAACTTCACGAGTAAAGGCGAGCTGAAGAAGCTGCAGTAACAGCAGGTGGAGAGGTTGAAGGTGCAACTATCATCGATGATGAAACAGAAGTGCCACCAAGATTCGGTCCACAGGATGCTGCACCAGCATACAGGAGACCTCCTCCACCAGCAGAGTATATTGTCAAAGCTAGATATGAATATACTCCTGAAGAGTGAAAACGAGCAAACCTGGACAATGTAGCAAAAAATGCTTTATTTCTCACACTGGATAAATGAACATTCAGCAAGGTGAAAAACTGCAAGACAGCTAAGGAAATCTAGGAAAATCTAGGGTTAATCTGTGAAGGCAATGCGCTTGCCAGAAATAATAGGGTTTCCAAAGTTACACAACTGTATGGACAGATTATAATAAAACCTGGAGAAACCCAAGAAGAGTTTGATCAAAGATTCACAGCCATCATTAATGAGCTTGAATCTCTGGGAAAGACCTATACCTAGAAGAAGAAGAATACAAAGATGCTGAGAGTCTTACCCTACGAATAGCACAGCAAAGAAACCGCAATGAGAGTCTCACTGAATCTCAGTGCGATGAGCACCTTTGACCTGTTCTCAGACCTCAAGGTGTTCGAATTTGATATTGAACGTA
Organism: Scutellaria minor; assembly: GCA_954870855.1. NCBI lineage: Eukaryota > Viridiplantae > Streptophyta > Magnoliopsida > Lamiales > Lamiaceae > Scutellaria > Scutellaria minor. Next base: position 13,705,846 of record OX940729.1, read on the forward strand.
GGAGAAAAAAGGTTGAAGGATCAAGTGCCAAGGTTGCAGCACTTACTGCTAGGACACAGGATACTGCCACAACAAGCATCAGTAAGCTAAAGAGCAAGCAGAAAAAAGTGCTTGCTGAGGATGTTGAGGGAGAGATGATACTCTTGCTGAAGAAGTTCAAAAGATTCCTAAAGACCAACCACAAAGGGAATGACTTCAGGAAGAAGCCTCAGACATCAAAAAGAAGTCCGCAGGTAAGACCACAACAACAAGCAAACACAGGTTCCTCTGACTTGTGTTATAACTATAGAAAACCTGGACACTTCACCAGAAACTGTCCCCATCCTCAAGTACATATGTATACTGAGGATGAAAGGGTGTAGAGGAGAGAAAAGAGAAGGGATGACAAGCAGAAATTTAGGGCTCTTTTCAGTGAAGCTGAAGCTCTTAAAGCAGCAGGCAGCTCCAAAGAAGAAGTCAAGGATGACTGTTCATCTGAGAGTGATTCTAACAGCTCTACCTCCAATGAGGAAACAATGTTTTGCCTCATGGCCAAGGATTGTGAAGACAATGAAGATGATGAGATAACATCACAATCCCTTGACATTTCAAGTTCTGAAAAACTTAGCATGATCCAGTCCTTTAAACAGATCATGAGTGAATTTGAGCAGATAAATTCAACTCATGAAGAACTTAAAGAGGAAAACCTCTAGCTCAAGAGTGAGCAGGTTGTACTGAAGGAACAAGTTACTGACCTGGAGTACTTCAATACACAATGCAATAACCTCAGAGCTGAGGTCTCTAAGTTCAAGTTGCTAGTCACTAAGCTTGAAGCTGAGAAAGTTGGCTTGCAAAACACAATTGATGTGTATAGCAAATCAACAAGGAAAACACAGGACTGTATCCTGAGACCCAGAATGCTTACTCAGGAAGCGGTCTAAGATACTATGCTGAAAGCTCACAGAAACTTGCTAGCACATCCAAGACTGGAAAGTTTGTTTAGGTCCGAGTCTCCTATACTTAGGAACTCCTTCCAATTAATGGAAGTTTGAACAAAGCTAGTACACTGGATAAGGGAAAGAAACCCTTGCTACAAGAAAAAGACAATAAGACTGCAAGAAACCTCATAAAGCAGCATAACCAGTATGATGCAAGTAGTTGAAGAAAACAACAATCTTCCAGGTTTTAGGAAAACCTTGAACCCCTATATACCAAGATACTCTTATCTAAATTCCAAAGAGTTTATGCTCAGGAAAGGTATAATGGAGTACTTTCCTCTTATAGGAAGCACAAAACCTGGAAACCTCAAGTTCACACACATCACAAACAGTATTCTGCTAAGGATACTAACTGAAAGAGAACCACCAAGGCTTATGGTAAACCAATTACCATAAAGCAGGTGTGGGTTCCAAAAGGAACTAACCCCCAGGACCTATACTTGTATGGATACCTAAATCTACCTGATTTACCTACAGGTACAGTTGCCAAAAAGCAATAGTGATGTATGGTATATTGACAGTGGCTACTCCAGACATATGACTGGCAGTAAGGCCGGATTAAGAGACTTTCAACCATGCAAAGAACCCAAGGTTGTCTTCGGAGATGACTCCAAAGGAAGCACCAAGGGAACATGAAGCTTAGTCAGAGACAATGCAACTATCAGCGATGTTTCATATGTCAAAGGGCTTAAGTATAACCTCCTGAGTATTAGTCAGTTTTGTGACAAAGGATGTTCAATGGAGTTCAACCTCAATAGGTGTCTGATCAGAGACATCAAAACAAATGAGGTTAAGCTTATTGGCACCAGGAGAGGCAACATCTACCTTGCTAATTGGAGTTCAACAGTGCAACCAACATGCTTCATTGCAAAAAGCACTCTTAAGCTGAGTTGGCTATGACACAAAAGGATGAGTCATCTAAACTTCAAAACAATCAATAAGCTGACAAGGAAGAACCTGGTGAGAGGTCTACCTAATGTTGCTTACAAAAAGGAGAATGTATGTGGAGCCTGTCAAAAAGACAAACAAGTAAGAAGCTCTTTCAAGAATAAGGTTTAGAGATCCTCCAACAGGATACTGGATCTTCTGCACATGGATTTATTTGGACCAGTGGAGCCTGTTAGTGTAAGTGGAAAGAAGTATTCCCTGGTGATTGTTAATGATTACTTTAGATTTACTTAGACCATCTTCTTGGCCAAGAAATCTGAAACCCAAAATAAGCTGCCAGAATTCATAAAAAGAGTGCAGAATGAGAAGAGCTTGAGCAATGTGAAGATAAGATCTGACAGAGAGACTGAGTTCATAAACAAATTCATTAAGAAGTATTGTTCAGAGAATGGAATCTTCTATGAGTATTCTGCAGCAAGAACTCCTCAACAGAATGGAGTTGCAGAAAGAATGAACAGGACTCTGAAGGAAGCTGTAAGGACAATGATTGCTGATGCTGCAATACCTAAGAGATTTTGGGCTGAAGCAACCAGCACAATATGCTACACACAGAACAGATGCCTGATCAACAAGGACCATGACAAGACTTCATATGAGGTATGGTATTGTGTAACACCTAACATTTCACATTTGCATATCTTTGGATGCAGGTGCTATATTCTGAACAATGGAAAGGAGTACCTGAAGACCTTTGATGAAAAATCTGATGAATGAGTATTCTTGGGATACTCTTCAGTAAGCAAGGCCTTCAGGAACTTCAACAAGAGAAGTTTGGTTGTGGAAGAGTCGATTCATGTGGTGTTTGATGAACCACATTATGATACTGCTGAGCTAGACAAACTAAAGGAAGATGTATCCAAAATGAAGATCAAGGATCAAACATTAAGATACATTGATGGAGTTCCAGTGCCTGTTGAAGAGGTTACTGCAAGCAGTTCACAGGTTACTGCACCTAGGAATGCAGTAGCACAAGATGCTGGACAACAAGCTGACAGGATTCAGTAGACCAATAGTAACCACAGTTAGGATACTGCAGATCAACAGGTTACTGTCCAACAACCTGTTTTCTCTTTTGAGCCTGATAGGACATGGCTAAAAAATCACCCAAGAGAACTTGTGATTGGAGATATCAATGAAGGCGTGAGAACAAGAAGATCAAGACCTCAAGAATCACTGTTCACATGCTTCATATCACAAGTTGAATCCAAGAGTATTGAGAAAGGTCTTGAGGATAGTAAATGGATTCAGGCCATGCAGGAGGAGCTGAATGGATTTGAAAGGAATCAGGTATGGAGATTGGTTCCAAGGCCTGATCACCAAGGAGTTATTGGAACTAAGTAGGTGTTCAAGAACAAGGTAGATGAATCTGGTACAGTGGTAAAAAACAAGGCAAGGTTAGTGGCTAAAGGATACTGCTAACAAGAAGGTAAAGATTTTGATGAGACCTTTGTCCCAATTGCTAGGCTTGAAGCAATAAGGATATTTCTGGCCTATGCTGCTCACAATGATTTCAAGGTTTATCAGATGGATATGGAGAGTGCATTTCTGAATGGATTACTATCTGAGGAAGTATATGTGGAACAACCACCAGGTTTTGAAGAACATGCAGAAGATAAAGTATTCAGATTGGAGAAGGCCTTGTATGGATTAAAACAAGCTCCTAGAGCTTGGTATGATACACTGTCTTTGTATTTCTTGGAAAATGGATTTAAAAAATGGACAGTAGACAAGACTCTCTTCAGGATACAGGATGGAGACAGTATACTGCTTGTTCAGATTTGTGTAGATGATATTATCTTTGGATCCACAAACAAGGATTTGTGTGGAAAGTTCTCAACACTCATGCAAAGTAAATTTGAGATGAGCATGATGGGTGAGCTAAGCTTCCAAGTGAAACAACTACAGAATGGAACTTTCATTAATCAAGTCAAGTATACCAAGGAGCTGATCAAGAAGTTTGGAATGGAAAGTGGATCATCAGTAAGCATACCTATGGCCACATCTATCAGCTTGGATAAGGATGAAGGTGGAAAAGATGTGGAGATTACTAAGTATAAAAGGCTTATAGGATCCTTACTATATCTAACAACAAGCAAGCCAGATATAATATTTGCAGTTGGAGTTTGTGCAAGATTTCAAACAGCCCCTAAGGAGTCACATCTTGCAGCAGTAAAAAGGATTATCAAGTATCTAAAGGGTACTCAAGATGTTGGACTTTGGTATCCTAAGGAATGAGGATTCAACCTCAAAGGATATTTAGATTCTGATTTTGCAGGTTGCAAGATTGACAGGACGAGCACCAGTGGTACCTGTCAGTTTCTAGGACACAGACTTGTTTCTTGGTTTTACAAGAAGCAGACATCGATTGCAACATCAACTGCCAAAGCTGAATATGTAGCTGCAGGAAGCTATTGTGCACAGATTTTGTGGATTCAACAACAACTGAAGGACTATGGCATCATAGAGAAGAAAACTCCCATTTTGTATGACAACACAAGTGTCATTGCCATAACCCACAATCCTGTCTTCCACTTAAGAACAAATCATATTGATGTAAGACATCACTTCATCAGAGATCATGTGGAAAAAAAGGATATTGCACTGGAGAAAGTACATACTGACATACAGCTTGCTAATATATTCACAAAACCTTTATATGAATCAAGGTTTTCTATGTTGAGAACTGAGCTTGGGATAATCAAGCTTTGATAAGTAATCTTTTAAAGGTTTCTTAAGTAAGAGGGAACTTGGTCTGTATTTTATTCATTCTTGAACTTTATTAAGTATTCAGTATATTGGAACAGGATACTACTTTTCTATATAACAAGATTCTCTAACAGTATTCAGTTTCATGATACAGCAAGTAACAACAAGTTACTACAACAAGTTGCTGAAAACAATAATCAGAAACAGGATACTCCAACAAGTTTCTGATACAGGTTTATGAGACAGGTTACTGTAGGTTGTATACAACATTTATTGATATCAACATTCATTGAACTGCAACCTCGTACCAGGAAGAATAACCTTAACCCAATGATTAAGCGCGATATTTTGGCAATTGCATTAAATGCAAAAATCGCTTTTTCAGAAGAGAGAGAAAAAGATGTGGTTCTTATTCTGACATGATCTTTGATCATTTACGGATTTGCCTCTTCACCATTTAATCTTAACCATAGAATCAAGAGCGACTCTTGAGTTTTTAATATGACCCATTGATCAGAGTTGAACTTGAATTCACATATAAATCGTCAAACCACTCGTCTTCCTCTCTACGCTTACTCTATTTTCACACTTAAGTTTTCTAACTCTCTGGAAACAAGTTTTTCTCTCTACTTTCAAGTTTCACAGATCAGATATGGCTGTTGCAAGGGAGATGAAGGTCGTCGAGGGAAGGTTGGTGAACGAATCGATGATGCTTGGGCCACCGTTTGATGACCTGGACCTCATCAAACGGGTATAGGAAAAGGTGAACCAGAACCAACTTGCTGGACTTTTCACCAGCAACTCTGGGTTCTCTGAAAAGTTAGTAGAAAGGTTCTATACCTTTGCCAAGTTGTCTGAGGATGAAGAGACGATTCTCTTCAAGATGGATGTCGATGATGAAGACTGGTACTCTTTGACAATCGACAACATTGCCAAGACCTTTGGCATCTCAAATAAGGGAATGGAGTACTCTGACCTACTGTCGTATGGGTCAGAATACTTAAAGGAGAACTGGAACCAGTTCAAGCTGGATTCCATGGTGGAGGAGACAGTCATCAGCAACTTTGACAAGAAGTTATTAAAGCCAGAGTATGAACTCTTCCACGATATCCTTATCTACACCGTTGAGGGAAGGTACGACAACTATGATAAATACACCAACCTTAGGATGAGGATGATGACTGCTATCATACGAGGAAATGCAGTCAACTGGGCTCAATTCCTCTTCAAGAGGATTTGAGATGAGACCACCAAAACCACGACCAGGAGAGATTTTGGAATCATCCTTACAAACATCCTCCGAAGGATGTTTACATACCTGGAAAAACCGGTGCCAATCCACCCTGGCTGGTTTCTGGGTGTAAAGAAAGACTTTTCTAAGGGCAAGAAAGAAGAGAAAAAGCCCAAGAAGAAGCCTGTCGCCAAGCCCAAGAGTGCTGACACCAGTTTCGATGACTCTGGCGGTGATGATGATAAGCCAGTGAGGAAACTGGTGACTAAAAGAGCATCATTAAAGAAGAAGACAGGGGCAAAAAAGGTTGATGTTCCTTTAAAAGCACCTTCGCATGCCGCAACTCTTGTTCTTGAGTTGCCCCTTGATGTTGCTGAGAAGGCTTTAGTGTCTTTGGAGCAGGCAGCGGGACAAGTTGCTGCTCCAGATCCTCTAGTTCCCGAGGAGGATCCTGCTGCTATCCATGGCAAACAGGTTGCTGCTCTAGTAATCCAGGTTCCTGACGAATCTGACGAGGAGGTTGCTGAAGAGGTCCCTGCCCCAAAGAAGATAAGGAGACTGGGTAAGAAAGCTGACAGCTCCTACAGAAGGAAATGGCTGGGGGAGAAGGAGGAGTTGAAGAAGATTAACACCTTTAATAGGGTGGAAGACTCCATTGACTCTATCAATGCTGAAGATGCTGAAAGGACAGTGACCGAATCCGCAAACTCCATCTGGTGGAGGTTTGTTATCGCCTATGAAACCTGGAGATCGAAGAGATTGGGCGCATCAAGGGAATTGGTAGCGTGGGAGGACTGGTTCGAAGTTGAAAAAATTATCCTCTATTGGATAGACAATTTTGTGGATGAAAACACTCCTCTCTCCAATGGGCTTCTACATTTCCTCCTCGAAGATTACATCAATCTTTAGGCTAATGTTATGATTGTTCTTATTTGTGAAAGGCAAGAAAAACTGAATGCCTATTGGTCAGCTAAGCATGATGGGGAGATGATAAGGGATCAATCGATGAAGGCAGAGGCAGACAACATATTGATGAGCCTCAGCACTGAGACTGTTAGGATCTCATCAGAAGTGGAGCTGGCGAGAGCTCGATTAGCTACCTGTTCAGATGAGGAAGCTAACAGGAGGATGCTGCAGCAAGGGATTGAGACAAGCACAACTCAATTCTATCAACCCCCAAGAGTATTGCAGCCAGGTAAAGAAAGTTCAAAAGCTGCGGAGACTCATGATTCTCCAACTTACTCAGGTATCACAGCTTTTTCCCCTATTACTCATCTCGATACCATGGATTCTGATGTACAACTGCTTGACTACTCTACTTCCCCTGCTCTTAATGATGAATCTATTGAGAATGAACCATCACCAATCATCCATGGTGTCTGTGCATCAATTGAGGAGTATGCCGATGAAGTAGCCCCGGAGGAAGTTGCAGAGGTGGGACTCCCTGTACTGGCTAAGGTAACAGTACAGTATATTGAGCAGGAATGAGCTCAGGTTGTTGCTGAAGGAGAGAAGGAAGCAGCAACTAATGATGAGCTGGCCATGGAACTCATCAGCTTGGCGCTTGACAGAACTGATCCCAACTTCCTTATCTATCAGGTTCTGCAAGCTGCCGCCAACAGGATTGATGAGGCCAGTCTCACTGCTGATGCAACTGAGGGGGAAGTTGCTGAAATTCCAATTGCTGAAGCAACTACTGACATTGTACATAATTCTGAGGCCAGTCATGTTGCTGATGAAGCAATTGAAGAGGTTGCTGAGGTGACTAAAGCTGCGTCTATTCAAGTAGCTGCAGTTACTGAGGAAGCAACAGTTGAACAGGTTGTTGTAGTACCCGATGAAGCAACTGTGGTGTCTGACCAGGTTACTGAGGGTAGTCAGGTTTTTGCCATAATAGTTTTACAGGTTGAGGATCCTGAGATAGTTGTTGAGACAGCTTTTTCGGAGAAGACCTCGGGCTCAGATGCTGTTAAGATAGCTCCAGCGGAGGATTTAGAAGAGAAGAAGGATATAGATGATGTGTCTGCTAGAGGTAAAGAATTAGTTATTGTTGTTGTTGCTCCTGTTTCGGATGATGGTGATGACTCATCAAGCTCAGATGATGATGAACCAGAGGATTCCCCTCTATACAAAGAACCTGGAAAGATCAAGATGACAATAAAGGAGATGATGATATATGAAGCTACGAAGGAGGCTAGAGAGAGACAAGAAGCAGCAGAGGATGCTAAAGAAGCAGCAAGTCAGGCCCTGGTTCTTTATACTCATCAGGAATCAGAACCAGTGGTTGGGGTTGAGTCTCCTTCTAACTTTAATGAAATTTATCTTCAAAACATTATGGATGTTGTTCGAGGATTTATGAGGACTATTGAAATGCATGAGATGAATATAGCCGCCAATATCCAGAGCAATGACAGGAAGCATTCATCTTCTATGGAAGAACTGAGGAAAAAGTTGTCTGAACTCCCTGCCAAAATAATGAAGAAGATGAATGATGAACTCAATACTCATCACACATCCAGATCTAGGTTTGAGCATGAACAGAAAGCTACATCTAATGCCCTGAAGAGATCTATTGATGATATACAGAATAGTCATGCTGCTCAAGGTTTAGCCATGGGTAATATGCAAGAAAATATCTTCTCCCAGGTTAGTGATATTACAAGTATCAAGGACAGGATCTTGAATCTTGAGATGCTTGTGGGAGAGATGAGGGTTATTTTGATGAAAGTTTACACTGCTGAAGTTACAAACCGAAGAGCTACATAGGTTGATGATGCCAAAGAGAAGGAAGGTAAGAAGAAGCAGAAGTAGGTAGTTGAACCCGATGCTGTCATGGTTGACCATTACCAGAGAGATAGATGAAGATGAAGAAGATAAGACTACTTTGACCAGTCTCAAGCGAAAGAGATCAGATACTGGACATGGTCAGGGTGCAGAGCCAAAAAGAAGAAGAAATTAGGATGATGATGATAATACAGGTACTGGGGTTGTTGGTTCCCAAACAGCAGACAGTACTGCATTAATACAGGTTACTGTTTAAGCAAAGATAAGTAGGCAGCAAACTGGAAGAGGTCGACAACAAGCTGATCCTAATGCCAAATCTTATATAGTTGATGTTGTTGATCCAAACAGGAGGCTGAGTGAAGATAGATGGAGGCAGCTGAAAGCTGCTGATGAAGAGAGAAGAAAGATGAAGGGATTTTGAGGCTAGGAGTGGTTGGAGCTGGAAGTTTCCTATTTGATAAGAAACACTCCTATCCAGATCAAGAAGCTCCTAATTTTGTTGGAGATGTTGTTCCTGCAGAGGTCTCTATTCTTCCTGATCAGAGACCTGAAAACATAAACACTTTCTGGAATCTGGTTGTCTTTGAAAAGGTCCATTTACCCAAAGACAGGAATCCGACATTCGAAGAGCTCACCAACTTCAAAAGGTCAGAATACTTTAGATATTTCAGAGAACTCTGCAGACTTAACTTTTTCAGAAATTTTCCATCTTGTGAGAAAACACTAAAGAGATATGAAGAGCTAGCAAGAGAGGGAAAACTAAACTGGCAGCTGATGCTGATTGAGAGAGTTAAGAAAGGGGAGTAGGTTCTTTACTGCTAAGATTTCTGGCTGAGATGGATATAGGTTCCTGATATAGCTAAGCAGCTGGAGAAGTCATATCAGGATTCTATCTCAAATTGGTAAAAGGGATCTAAGTATGAAGGAGTCGCCAAACAAAATCAGCAAGGAAGTTTAGGACATGATCAGATCAAGAGGAAGTTGTTTGGAGACCAGTAAACTGATGAAGAGGTGCTTACTGTCTTTATCAGAATATTTGCTAAGTAAGCTCTTTTTATAAAGAATTTTTGTATTCTTTTATTCCTTCATTTTATTTATGAAGTTGTAGGCTTGTTTAGTCATGTGTTGTAAAGCTTACACTGTACTATACTTATACATATTACATGTATAAAAGTACATTTGTTCTGTTGCTTATTCTTTTATGTTATGAGTTTTGTCATCATCAAAAAGGGGGAAATTGTTGGGATATTTCTGACTAGGTTTTGATGAGACAATGTAATATTAGTTGAGACTTTAGAGTACCCATTCTCCACAATTTATAAATGGATTATAGTTTGATAGGTTTATCTTTCTATGTCTTGTTTTGTAAAGATAAATATATAAGAAAGATAGAGAAAGTTGATTATAACAGGTTTCTAGATCATAAGAAGACTTGAAGACTGATTATCAATAAGAAATATCAGTAAGCTGAAGAAGAGATTAGGATCAAGAAGCTAGATCAGTAAGCAGCAACAGATAGCAGTAAGGGAGAATCAGGAAGCTGAGTGTGGGATTCTGGAACAGAAAACTGTTCAGAGTCAGGAAGCTGAAGCAGATCAGAAAGAAGATGTAGGTCAGGAAGCTGACTACGGGTTTCTAGAACAGAAAGCTGTTCTGAAGTAGAAACCTGGCGCAGAACAGAAATCGGCTACTACATCCTGAGCAGCAAGCTGTAAGACTTTCTAAACCTATTTAATGCAGTACGAGGAATATGCTGGAGACAGTACGAGGTTTGGTTACTGTCAAAGTTACAAGTAGATAGAAGTTAGCAACGAGCCAATGAGGTGATGCCACCTGTACAGTGGCTCTGCAAATATACAGTAGTTGGAGTATGGCGTCATTAATGCGGATCAGAGTAAGACATGTTCTATATCCCAGATCTTCCAAGATGCATTTAATGTGAAGATTTGAAGATCATTTTGAATTGCAACGAGGACAATGTCTCTCTTCAACGAGCATTTTCCTATGGATATATATAGAAGGTAAAGAGGACTGAGAAGACGACAGAACTATTGACTATTGCAAGCATTTTCTAAGCTCTTCATTTTCAAGTTATTCTCAAGCGATCCAAGTTCAATCACTCAACCTTCTAATGCAGTCATTCAAGCATTCGAGCTTTCAAGTTCAAGGCTGACTTTTGAAGAAAAATCATATACTTTTAACTATTTATTGTGTGCTAGGTTTTTTTAGTTTGGTGTCCTTAGTTGACAGGATTAGATCCTTACTAAGTGTTAGTCTTTTGTAGGCTTATAACTCTGTGTAAGTTTTGTACCCTGTGTAGGATAGTGCTTAAGAATCCTTAGATTCTAGTAGGTTAACTTATTTGGAAGAAGTTTATAAAGCAGTGTCTTGTAAAGCAAACTGACCTAACGAAGTTTCTCCTTGTGAAGGAGTAGAGTGGATGTAGAAGGATTACACCACCTTCGATCCACTATAAACCATAAGTGTTTACTGTTTTGATTTCTTGCTGCATTGCATTTTTATATATATCTATCTTGCTGTATTTATCATAAGCATACTACCAAAAGAATTGCATTAAAATCATACTTGTGAAAGAAAACTGTTTTTAAAAAAAAACTCTATCAAAGTTTATTCCGCTGCATACTGTGATACCGAGTCAGGAACCTAAAACAGCTTATTGTCAGGTTTCTGAATTGAGTCGGGTTACTGTATTCTCTGTTGAATCAGGAACCTATCACACATAAGTTTTAAAAACGAAAAATCGATAGAGGTTTATTCACCCCCCCTAAACCTCTAACCACTTGGGACTAACACAAGTCCATATATCAGTTAGTTAAGTCAACTTAGGGCTTTGACATTTGTTTCTTCGTAAAGTTGGGCTTCAAATTGGACCTTTTTAATGATGCAAATATGAATATTTCATTTTATCTTTAGCTTTTTTTTTTGACAGTATCTTTGGCCCATTTTAGAAAATCACATTTGATGATCCAATTATGTAGTTCAAACAACATTAGCATTTAATTACTGTTTTCATTGTTAATTTTTTATATTTATGTGATTGTTATTATTATTATATGGTTGATTTGATTCCTTTATTTATATGTGTTATTAAAAATGAAAAGAATCTAAATTATATAATTGAAAAATCATTTAATGAATATAAATATATAATAAAATCAATAAATGTTTATTTAAAAATTTAGAAACTATTAGTGCAAAAAAAAAAGCTTAGTTGTGTTATAATATTACATTGTAACTTAAATTTGAAAAAAAAATTAACCTCCAATAGTATATTATGCGTATAAAAAATTATTACCAAAAGTATTACGAATAAAAACTTTAATTTTAACTATTTTTGTTACAAATATAGACATTGACATTCGCTATTTAAGTTTTTTTTTTCATTCGCTATTTAAGCTATCTATAGATTTATATTTTATTATTTTTTTCCAAATTTATCTCTCAATATTTAAAATGACATGAATTGGACATTAAAATATCTAAGGTTATGTATATGAGATATTGAAATACAAGATTTGAAATGAATGAATTTTAAATCTATTCAAATGAGGGAAGGATTCAAAATCCACCAGTATTGCCCAAAATTTAGTTTAAATCAGAAATGATGAATTTCAAATTCATATATCTGGGTGTGTGGGGAGCATGTGAGCGTGTGGGGCAAGTGAGATGCGTAAAAATGATAACCCTTATTGAATCAACCCAATTGCATGAATTTAGGATTGATGCAACAAGTTTATAGAAATATTTGTGTTGGATCATTAATCCAACCTTAAGCTTGTATATAAATTAGACTTATTTTTTTTTGCATTTTTTCATTAATTGTACCCCAAAAATCTACGAATTTGATATCTCAATCTCTATAACCTCTATACCCAAATGCCAAAATACTTCTCTTGAACCAAACGAAAATCTCAAATTAATTTTTTAATTTTCATTCGATCCAAGTTTAATTTGAGCAAAAATCAAATGAAAATTTCAATTTTAGTGATTGGAAAATAAATTAGATTGCAAAGTGAAAATTTTATGAAATACAATCACAAGAAAAAAGTGCAAGTTGTAAGTCAAAGTTGTTTTAATTTTTTTTTAAATAAATCACAATATATAAAGAAAAGAAAAACGAGTGTTGGAAATTGGTTTGGAAAAATTGATATTGATTAATTTTTGACCAATTTTTATATGATGTTTCATTTGTTAAAAAGGAAAATAAGTTGTAGATTTGAAATCTATGTTTCGAGTAGATAAATTTAGAGTATTTATTTTCTCAAATCCAATTTTGGATGAATGAGAAATTAATGCTTAAAGTTGGCAACTTAAATTGAAAAGTTGTGAAGTTGTGAAAAAGTGTGAGTTTGAATTGAATTGAAGCAACTCAAATTAAATGGATGCATCTAATTTGAAACATTGTGAGGCACACTATTTCATTCCAAAAGGTGTCTAATTATAGAAAGACTTCTATTCAAACCAAAATGTGTCTAATTATGAAAAGACATCATTCAAATTAAAAGGTGTCTCTTATGGGAAGACATTACACCTCTTCAACTTCTATAAATAGACCCCACATTCAATCATTTCATTCACTCCACTACAACTTTCATTATTAGCATTCTAGCAATTGTAGTCCTCTCATCTTCTTGTCTTAGAAAGTTCTAAATATCGTTTTCGTTCGCCGAAGAACCTAAGTTAGTAAGTCGTTGTATCTTGGGAACATTTGCCATAGACTATAAAACATTGAATACAGGGTAATTTCGTCTTACAGAAAAAGATTCCAACTCTTGCCTCGACTTTTCTATTTATCGTTTGAGTCATTTTCAAGTATACCATACTTTATATCCAACAACGTAAGATGAAATTTGTGTGTATTTGATGATGACTTGTTCTGTTCATGTAGCACCAGTTTATGCTAAAAGACCGACAAAGTTCGACGCTACTGAATTTAAACGGTGACAACAGAAGTGTTAGGATGTATACTATAAGCCTAGCTTTTGTATGAACATCTTTTATGGAATGAGAATCACTTTGGTCATATGTTTGCATTTTATATTTGTTATATATGTTTATGCAATGTCCAATTAATTTATATTATAGATAACATGGTGTGTGGTGCCATACAGAAGATCATGTTATCAGTTTCTTATAAATTATAAATAGTAGCTCACAACCAAGATGGATTTGGACAAATCATCGGAATGGTTGTAGTGTAGTTTGGTATCAGTCTGTCTTGACTATAAAACTACACTAGTACACTTTGTGTGTATTGAGCAGGACCAATTGAGGTTGTTCGTTTTATACTGACTATATAATAGAACAAGACCTCTGTTATTATGGATGTACATCTTCTTAATCCCTATATAATAACGGGCACGTATGCTCAGTGTTTATTTCTTTAATTTGCCAATGGGTGAGATTTATTCATAAATCAATAAGCTCGGTGAGTTGGGAGATAACATTGTTTATATGGTGTGCTGTTGATTATAGAAGGAATCTGTGTCCTAATTATTTAGGATGATAATGTCCCCTTGAGGAGCTCATAAGGATTATCATGTAAACCCTGCAGGTGGATTTAATCCGACATGATAATAAGGATGAGTGGTACTACTCTTGGAATTAGATGTAAAATTAATTAAGTTGTCAGTAACTTATTTAATTTACGGACATTCGATATCTTAAACACGGGGAAATAAATGTACACATAATAAGAAGGAGCCCATATTAAATATGGGATTGGGACGGTAGTTCAATAATAATTCTCTAGTGGACTGAATTATTATTGATGGGCTTAAGTTATGTGTTCGGGCCGAACACAGGATACTTAGTTATGTGTTCGGGCCGAACACAGGATACTTAAGCCCATCAGGAGGCCCAACCCAATTCCTCCTCTAGGTCCCTGGTGTAGCCTATATATAGCTCTTTTTCATCAGCGCCTCATTGAACACAGATCACAGAAAACACGTGATAGTGAGAGAGAGCAGAACTGAATTTTCTCGAAGGATCGTTAGCCACGCAACGTTCGAGAAAGGCTATAGGAATACATCAGAAGATCAAAGGGGTCTACAAGGGTATGTTTCTTTTCCCCTGCGTATTATCCTTGGATCCCGATTCCAATAGCATAGGGCCGGTGATCCGTCGGTTCCAACAAGAAGATGTTCTACCTAACTACTTTGAATTTGGTTCATTTCTGGAAAGAGGACGTACCAACTGTAGGGGATGAAGAAGTCGATGACCAAAAAAGGACTGCATTGGATGCATGGAATCATAGTGATTTTTTATGTCGCATCTACATCCTTAATGGACTCGACAACTCTCTCTATAATGTCTACGCAGTGGCAAAAACTATAAAAGAATTATGTGATTCACTTTAAAAAAAATACAAGACCAAAGATGCTGGATCGAAGAAATTCATCATCGGTAGGTTCTTAGATTTCAAAATGGTGGATACCAAGACAGTCTTAGACCAAGTACAAGAATTGCAATTGATCCTGCATAACATTCATGCTGAAGGAATGCAACTTAGTGAATCTTTTCAAGTAGCTGCTATTATTGAAAAACTACTGCCTCTTTGGAAAGAGTTCAAAAACTACCTCAAGCACAAACTAAAGGAAATGAGACTTGAGGACTGTATCATGAGACTAAAGATTGAGGAAGACAACTGAAAACCTGAAGTCAAGAGTGGCAAGACATCTATGGAGGTAAGAACAAACTTGGCTGAAGTAAGTACTAGCAAAAAGAGAAAGATGGCGGGTATGAAGTCGCAGCAGGAGCCACAACAGAGAAATCTAGAAGGTTCAAGAGTAATTGCTACTACCTTGACAAGCTCGGTTACATAGCAAAAGATTGTCGACAGTCCAAGAAAGACAATCGAAGTCAGGCTAACCTAACTGAGGAAAATTTAGTATCTCAGGGCATGAATGAGTTAAACCTCAGTTGTTGTATTTTAAGCCAACTTGGTGGATAATCCGAGAGAGTGGTGGGTGGACATTAGGGCTACACGCCATATATGCTTCGAAAGAGAGATATTTTCAAGTTACATACCGATCACTGGTAGAAAGTTGTTCATGGGAAACTCTACAACCTCCAATGTAGTTGGGTTAGGAAAAGTGGTACTGAAGATGACCTCGGTGAAAGAGCTGATACTTGTGGATATGCTGCATGTCCCAGATATTCACAAAAACTTAGTATCTGATTCTTTATTGAGCAAAGTCGGATTTAAGCTAGTATTTGTCCTAGATATAAGTTTGTACTGACCAAATGTGGTCAATTCATAGGAAAGGGCTACCTTGAGAAAGGGCTCTTTAAGATGAATGTAATAACTATTAAGCGTTATAATAAAGTTATTAAGTCTTCTTACTTGCTTGAGTGTTCTAATTTATGGCATGATAGATTAGGACATGTAAATTTAAACAAACTAAAGAAGTTAGCAAGTTTAAATTTACTACCTGCGATGAATTTCGATTCACAAAATAAATGTGAAGTCTGTGTTGAGGCAAAAATGGCCAAAGCACATTTCCACTCAGTGGAAAGAAGTACTAAACCTCTAGAACTTATTCATACCAACTTATGCGATATGAAACTAGTGCAGACTAGAGATGGGAAAAAGTACTTTATCACTTATATCGATGATCACACTAGATATTGTTATGTATATCTTTTGAAAGGGAAAGTTGAAGCTCTTGAAGCGTTCAAAAGTTATAAGAATGAAGTTGAGAATCAACTTAGCTTGAAAATCAAAATGATTCGAAGTGACATAACATTATTCATCAAACGACTGCTCCATACTCACCTCAGTCAAATGGTGTTGCAGAATGCAAAATAGAACTCTGAAAGAGATGATGAATGCTATATTGATAAGCTCTAGCTTACCGCATAACACATGGGGGGAAGCCATCCTTTCAGCTAATCAAATTCTCAACAAATTACCACACAAGAAAAAAGATAAGACTCCATATGAAATATGGAAAGAAAAATAACTGTTATGATAATTTTATTTAGATTTTGATGAGACAAACAGTGATGTAATAGGAATTTAGAGTACCTTATTTTTTCATGATGTTTATATGGAAACTTAGTTTTTCTTAAGTGTCAATCTAAGTTGAAGAATGGATTATCATGAAATTCAGCAAGAAGGAAGTTACTGATAGCAGTTGGATTTAGCAAAGGAAACTCTATCGGATACTGCATAGAGTAATCAGTAATATAGCAAGCAGCAATACAACAAGCAGTAAGAAGAATTGAGAGCTCACTGCAGGTGCAGAACAGAAAGCTAACCGGAACAGAAAGCTAACCAGAATAGAAAGCTGGTGTAGAACAGAAAGGTAGCACAACATTCAGAACATGAAGCAGGAAGAGACAACACGCACTTTCATATGATATGAGGAAGATCACTATTATATAAGGATTCGTCTTGTCAAAAATAGCCTGTAGAAAGAGGTGATCAAGCTATACAAAGAACCAGTGTTTTGCTGACACATGGGCCAACAACCTGCAACAAACCTGAAGTCGACGACTACTGTAATTAATGATCTACAGAATAAGACAAGGAGCTCATACCCAGTTTTTCAGAGTTATTTAATGCAAGAGCAAAGAAGATCAAGGGAATTCAAATTCAAACAAAGTGTGTCTCTCTTCAACGGGCACATTTCCTATAGATATAAATAGAGGAAGAGTTGACTGGAAAAACTATTGAAATACTGATTCTCAAATTTTCTCTTGCAAGAACAATCTCTTAAGTTTCTCTCTAAGTGTTCAGTCACTTAACCTCTTCATGAAGCAGCCAAGTTTTTGAGTTTTTCAAGAGCTCCAGAGTCATCAAGGCTGTTTCAAAGCATCAGTTAAAGACCACATATACTTTTAACCTTTATGTTGTGTGCTTAGGTTGTTTGGTGGTGTCCTCTATTGGAAGGATTTAGATCCTCACTAAGTATGTGTCTTAAGTTCGTTAAGGCATTGTATCTGTTTGAGTCAATAGGATCCTGTGTGGATCAGCCTAAGGATTCATGGTAAACAGAATCCTTGTAGGTTTAAGCTTGTTTAGGTTGTAGATTGTAAAGATAAGTCTTGTAAACCTATCTAACCTAACGAAGTTCCTCATCGTAGTAGGAGTAGAGTGGACGTAGAAGAGTTATACCACCTTCGAACCATTATAAATATCTTTGTGTATTTATTTCTTGTTTTATCATATCTGTGTTGCATTATATATTTGTTTATACTGTATTATAAAGTATGAGAAAAATAAATTTAAAAAAAATATTTTCCAAAAAGAAACTCTATCTATTGTTTTTCGCTGTATTTAAAGAACTTCGAATCAGTAAGCTGAATTAGCATATCACCCAGCTTATTGTTCGATATTGAGTGTTGTATTCTCCTTTAGAATACAGTGTCAATAGTTCAAAAAGTCTTGAAAAAGAAAAATTGATAGAGGTTTATTCACCCCCTCTGAACCTCTGAACCACTTGGGACCAACAAGTGGTATCAAAACAAGTTGGGTTAAAAGCCAACTTGTCTGGTCACCTACCCAGATCCACCCATTTCTGTTATGAAAACCATTTTTCTTTTTCTACTGACCAAAACTTATTCTTTAGCATAAGAATAGATCTCTCACATCATAAGTTACAGATGTTTTCCATAGAAGAGTATGACGATTGGAATATAAGAATGGAAACACATCTCTCTGCCATGCATGAGGAGATGTGGTATGTTATTAATGAAGGACCGTCAGTCATCGCCAAACCAAAACCAATACTGGGAAGAGAAATACGGGAAAGAGAAAGAGTAACATCTCAATCCATTGATGATTCTGGTAGAGAAAAGTTGAACATGATCCAGTCTTTCAGACAGATCATGAGTGACTTTGAGCTGATAAACTCAGCTCATGAGGAACTAAAAGAGGAAAATCTGATGTTCAAGAGTGAGCAGATTGTACTGAAAGAAAAAGCTTCAGATCTTGAGTACTACAGTGCAGAATGCAACAATCTCAGAACAGAAGTCTCTAAATTCAAACTGCTGGTCACTAAGCAGAATCTGAGAAAGTCAGCCTGCAAAATATAATTGATATATATAGCTGATCAACTAGGATGACACAAGAATGTATCATTGAAACCCAAAATGCCTATAATGGAAATGGTCTAAGATACTGTGCTGAAAGCTCTCAGAAAATAGTAAGCACATCCAAAACTGAGATGTTTGTTCAAGCAAGAGTAGCCTTCTCTAAAGAACTTTTCCCACCTAAGGAAATCTTGAACAGACTAAGCTCAGTTGATAAGGAAAAGAAACCTCTACTAGATACTACAGATAATAAGATTGTACAGACTCACAGGGTGCAACAAAGTCAAAATGTTGTAACCAAAAGAAGAATATATCAATCTCCCAAGTTATAGAAAATGAGCTTATATCCCTCTTATACCAAAACTTATATGTTTAAATCCAAATGAGCCTATACTCCAGGAAGGTATAAGAGAAGACCTTATTAGAGAAGAGAAGATAACACAAGGAGAGCTCTTACACACACTATTTACAAACAACATTTTGCAAAGAGTGCTTATAGAAAGAAAGTCACCAAAGCTAATGACAAATTGATTGTCCTTAAACAAGTGTGGATCCCAAAGAAGATTAACCCCAAAGGACCCGTATTTGTATGGGTACCTAAATCTGCTTGATTTACATGCAGAAATAGTTGCCAGTAAGCAGCAGTGATGTATGGTATATTGATAACGGCTGCTCAAGACACATGACTAACAACAAAGAAGCCTTGAAAGACTTCCAACTACATAAAGGCCCTAAGGTAGTTTTCAGAGATGATTCAAAATGAAGCACCAAGGGTACATGAAGTTTGATAAAAGGCAATGCATGTATTAATGATGTATCATATTGAAAGTGTTGAAGTATAACCTTCTGAGTATTAGCCAATTCTGCGACAAGGGATGTTCCATGGAATTCAACCTCAACAAGTGTCTGATTAGAGATAACAAGTCTAATAAGGTGAAGCTTACTGGAACAAGAAGGAGAAATATTTATCTTGCTGATTGGAGTTCAACAGTGTAGCCAACTTACTTTATTGTGAATAATACACCTGAATTAAGTTGGCTATGGTATAAAAAGATGAGTCACTTAAACTTCAAGAAGATTAACAAGTTAGCAAGGAAGAATCTAGTCAGAGACTTGTCAGATGTAGCCTTCGAAAAGGAAAATATTTGTAGAGCATGCCAAAAGGGAAAACAAGTAAGAAGTTCATTCAAAAAGAAAGTACAATGATCATCTCATAGGATTATGGATCTACTTCACATTGATCTTTTCGGATCAGTTGAGCCTGTAAGTGTAAGTAGGAAAAAGTAAGTGAAACTACTCTAGATTTACTTGGACCATCTTTCTTGCTAAGAAATCAGAAACTCAAAATAGGTTTCTATAATTTATGAAAAGAATTCAAAACGAGAAGAGCTTGAGCATTGTGAAGATAAGATCTGACAGAGGAACATAATTCACGAACAAATTCATTGAGAAATAATGTTCAAAGAATGAAATCAGTCATGAATACTCTGTAGCTTTAATATCTCAACAGAATGGAGTTGTAGAAAAGAGAAACAGAACTCTGAAGGAAACAGCAAGACAATGATTGTTGAAGCTGTTATACCTAAAAGATTTTGGCTGAAGCTACCAATACAACATGTTATATGCAAAACAGATGCTTAATCAACAAAGATTATGACAAGACACCTTACGAAGTTTGATATGGCTTTACACAAAACATTTTATATCTATATATCTTTGGATGTAAATGTTACATTTTGAACAATGGTAAATAAAATCTGAAGACCTTCGATGCAAAATCTAATGAATGAGTATTTCTTGGATACTCGTCAGTAAGCAAAGCAATCATAATTTTCAACAAAAGAACTTTTGTTGTAGAAGATTCAATAATGTAGTATTTGATTAACCATATTGTGATACAACAGAGCTTGACAAGCTAAATGAGGATGTTTCTCAGATAAAAATCAAAGATCATCAAGTTAAGTATATTGATGGAGTCCCTCTGCTTGCTGATATTGTCGCTGAAAACAGTACAAAAGTTTATGCCCCCTGAAATACATATAGTAACGCAGGTTACTGCACAACAAGCTGATGGAATACAATCTAATGTATAACGCATTAAGGGGAAATGAGGTTAAAATCCACACACTAAAGAACGTTCATAGCGGTAACTCAACCATGATGAGTGGAGATCCCATAAACTTGGTTCAATGAGACAACCAAGTTATGAATGGTTCAAATACGCACTTGGAACCTATCTAGTGCCTCATTCTCATAGTTGTCCAAGTGCTAACCTGCTGACATGTGGTGAGGATAAGCATTTACACTTTTAATTATTTCTATACCTTTAAAAGGTAGAGTATTATAGGATACTCTTGATAGGAGATCACCTATATAAGTGAGAAGTTTGGTCACTTTAATTTAATCACTTATGAATCTAAGATATAGTCCAGTGCCGAAATGGATATAACATGAGAACAAAAGATATTAGAGTTGTTATTGTGTAAATGTTATTATCTTGGTTTACACAAAAAGCTGATCGGTTCAAGACATCGCGTTTACCGAGCAGCAAGTAAATCTGATAGCATCTTACTAAGGAAGGTTCAAAGCCAGAAGCTATTTATTCTGATACAATAGCAGTTTGCTGGAACTTTCTAAAGTGTCTGCATTCGTATATGCATTAATTTTCATTCATGTGGGGGATTGCTAGAAATTGGTTTGGAAAATTTGGTGTTGATCAATCTTTGACCAATTTTTTTATGATGTTTTGTTTGTTAAAAATGAAAATAAGATATAGATTTGAGATCTACATTTCGAGTAGATAAATTTAGAGTATTTATTTTCTCAAATCAAATTTCGGATGAATGAGAAATTAATGCTTAAAGTTGAAAACTTAAATTAAAAAGGTGTGAATGTTTGAAGATGTGTATAGTTGTGAAAAGCTGTGAGTTTGAATTGAATTAATGCAACCCAAATTAAATGGATACATCTAATCTGAAATATTGTGAGACATACTATTTCATTCCAAAAGGTGTCTAATTATGAAAAACTTCAATTCAAACCAAAATGTGTTTAATTATGAAAAAACATTATTTCAAATTAAAAGGTGTCTCTTATGGAAAGACACTACACCTCTTCAACTTCTATAAATAGGCCCCACATTTAATCATTTTATTCACTCCACTACAAATTGCATTATTAGCATTCTAGCAATTGTAGTCCTCTCATCTTCTTGTCATAGAAAGTTCCAAATATCATTTTCATTCGCCGAAGAACTTTTAAATTGTTGTGTTGCGATCCTTAAGTTAGTAAGTCATATTTTGGGGACGTTTACCATAAACCATAAAATACTAAATATGAGGTAATTTCATCTTACGGAGAAAGAGTCCAACTCTTACTTTGACTTTTCCATTTATTATTTGAGTCATTTTCCAGTACACCATACCTTATATCCAACAAAGAGTACTCATTACAAAGAAGATAGAAAAGCAAAAAGCTAACTAGTGTGTCTCATTAAAATCCTAATATAGAAAAACCTATATTAAGGAAAAAAAATACCCACATTGTCCTAATGAAAGCTATATTAGGGACAGACCCGACTCGTCGACCCGACCCACACATCCAGGTGCATGAATCATGATCCATGCACTTGGTGCACACAAACACTACTATTTAGCAAATTATAACATTAACATAACATATATAACATATCATTAACTAACATAACATATAACAACAAAGTTAACGCAATTCATAATGTATTCACTATACTATCATTAGCAACAAAGTTAACATATTTCATAACCGATTTACAAACAATTCATCACATTCAGGAACACAAAATTCATCAGCAGTTCTTTACCAATTCAGTATAATATTAACACAAATTTTATCACCAATTTACAAAATACATATACAAATTTACTATAAAAAAATATGAGAGAGAAAGAGAGTCAACTGACCTCTCGGTCGCGGTGGGCGGCGGAAGCTGTGGTAGTGTAGAGGATAGGACGGAGGCCTGGGAAGGGGAGGGGAGGGGAAGGGAGGTGGGATGTAGGGTTTGAAGGGGCTGAGTGGTGGGGAGGGTGTGAGAGAGAGAAAATAGGGCAGAGGTGGCAGCGGCAGTTTTGTGGCATGGTTGGGGGCCGGAGAAGGAGGACAATTGTGGTGGTGGACGATGGAAATCGATCTAAGGAAAAGAATCTGGAGTGTAGGAGAGAGGTAGAAAATGGGGTGCGGGGGAGGAAGAAGGTCTCACACCTTGTTGGGATTTCAATGTTTAGATTTTGATGAGACAAACCAAGGATGTAATAGGAAGTTTTAGTACCCCATTTTTCACAATGTTTAAGTGAAAACATAGACTAGGATTGAGTCTTGTTATGGAAGCAGAAAGATGGAGGTGTGCATATAATGTTGTATCGAAGATTTCAGTATGACGCTGCTGTAAGAAAGTAGATACAGCAACACTGCAAGAAGGCAGCTACAACATTTCAGCATTGTATGAAAGAACGGCATGCAGCATCGCTGCAAGAAGAAGATACAGGGATACTACAAGAAAGGTTACAGCAGTACTGTACGAAAACACTACAAGAAGGTCCAAGTTACAGCAGCAATACAAAACACAAACAGCTACAAGCAGACCTAGGATACAGCGCTAAGCTTCTACTCAAACTGTCAAACAGCGCTAATGACAAACAAAATAAGTATCCTGAAATCCGAGAAAGGATAAATGCAGTACGAGGAATGAAGATTCAAGCAAGAATAATTAGAGCCGTTCCAAAGAAGATCAAAGATGCAGATACGGAGCCGATGCCAAGACGCCACGTAGACTGACGCGCCGCAGAAAGCTGCGAACCGCAACCATCGCATTAAATGCTCTGAAAAGATAAGTCAAGTCGCATTAAATGCGAGCCATGCCTTTGATCAGCTAATCTAAAAATTCAAAATGGGAGATATCTCATTCAACGGATATCTTCTCCACAAGTATAAAAAGAGGATAAGTAAGACTAAAAAAATAGAACTGAAACTACAAGATCTGAACCGAAATCACTTTGCACAAAAGCTCTCAAGCATTCAAGCTATACGTTTAGTTTCAGTCACTCAACCTCTGTGAAGTAGAGCAAGTTCAAAGCTGAAAGATCCTTTGAAGGATTCAGAAGCTCACTTCATCGCACCAGTTGAAGAACATATCTATATACTTTTTAACCTTGTTGCTGTGTGCGCAGGTTGTTTTAGGTGTCGTACAGTTGATAGGTGAGATACTTGTTGTATGTATAGTTGTCTAAGAGTTAGGCAACTTCCCTGTGTTGGAGTGTGGAACCCTGTGTAGGTGTGCGGAACCCTGTGTGGGTTAGCCTTTAGAGGTTGCAGTTGCTGTGTGGACGTTGGACTCTAGTAGGTGGTTAGCTTTGTAAGTTGATAGATTGTTAGGGAGTGTCCTGTAATTCAATCTTGTTTAACAAAGTTCCTGCTCGAGGTAGCAGTAGAGTGGATGTAGAAGGCTTACACCACCTTCGAACCACTATAAGCCATAAGTGTTTTATTGTTTTCTTATCTGCGCTTTATCCTTCATATATCTCTGTCATATGCATAAAACATTTTGAAAAGGATCATATTTGAGAAAACCAGTCAGTCTTGTGTCTTAAAAGCTTTATTTTTCCGCTGCGTATAAAACTCAAGTTACAGCGTGCAGCACTGCATCCTAGTGTTGTAAGCAGTAACTGACTGGCGCTGCAAGTTCAAGTAACTTGCAGAACAGTGAGTTTTAATAGATTTTCAAAATCGACCAAGGTTCATTCATCCCTCCTCTGAACCTCGGATACCACTTGAGATCCAACAAGTGGTATCAAAGCAAGTTGGGTTAAAAGCAAACTTATCTGGTCACCTACCCAGATCCACCTTTGTCTCGCTGTTTTCTCTGCATCCTGAAAATCTCATTTTTTTCAGCATATCATGGATTTCTCTAATCATAAGTTACCCATGTTTTCCATAGAGGAATATGACGATTGGAAAATAAGAATGCAGGCACATCTTTCAGCAATGAATGATGAGATGTGGACGGTCATCATCGAAGGACCGATTATCCCTATGAAGGTAAACACCATGTTCGGTAAAGAAATGGAAGAAGGGGCACAGCCACCACCCAACTTCCTGGTCAAACCAAGACAAGAATGGAACAATGAAGACAGGAAGAGAGCCAACCTAGACAACGTGGCCAAGAATGCTCTATTCATCACCTTGGATAAAGGTACATTCAGCAAAGTCAAATCTTGTAGAACATCCAAGGAAATTTGGGAAAAGTTGGAACAAATATGTGAGGGGACAGAGCTCGCTAAAGATAATAAGATCTCCAATGCCACCCAACTGTTTGAGCTCTTC
Source organism: Scutellaria minor (assembly GCA_954870855.1). Classification (NCBI taxonomy): domain Eukaryota; kingdom Viridiplantae; phylum Streptophyta; class Magnoliopsida; order Lamiales; family Lamiaceae; genus Scutellaria; species Scutellaria minor. The sequence goes on from OX940729.1 coordinate 13,730,908, forward strand.
GAGATGAAGAATGAAGAGACTCTTGAGCAACTAGATTTAAGATTCACATCCATTGTGAATGAACTAGAAGCTCTGGGCAAGCACTACACTCAAAAGGAGAAGAACATGAAAGTGCTTAGAGCCCTGCCCGCTGAATGGGATATCAAGACCACTGCCATGAGAGTGTCCATGGATTTAAAATCCATGAGTACATTTGATCTATTCTCCGACCTCAAAGCATTCGAATGTGATATCAACAGACGGAGAAAGGAGACAGAAGAATCGAGCTCCAAAGTTACAGCGCTAACTGCCAGAGGACCTAAAGATCCAGCAACCACAAGTTGCAGCAAGCAATCAGAGGTTGCTGTAGAAGACACTAAAGAGGAGATGGCTCTTCTTCTAAAGAAATTTAGAAGATTCATAAGGAGCAACAACAGCAACAACAACAATACCAACCTCAATAAGAGGAATGACTTCAAAAGAAGTCATCAACCTCCTCAGGTATCCCTCTCTCCTCGCTCAAATACGACTGATCTTGATTTATGCTATAATTGCAGGAAGCCTAGACATTTTGCCAGAAGCTGTCCACACCCAACGGTGCACAAATACCCAGAAGAAGAGAGAAATCAAAAAAGAGAAAAGAGAGAGAGGATAGACACAAGCTTCGAGCTCTCATTTGAGAGATGGAGAAGACTAAGGATACAGTAGTCTCAAAGGAGATACTGAAAGCCATAGAATCATCTGACAGCGACACTGAAACCTCATCTTCCGATGAAGAAGCACTGATATGCCTGATGGCAAACAACTGTGAGAACAGTGATGAAGAAGAGGTAACCTCCCAACCGCTGTCTATACCAAAAAAAGAGGAGTTGAACATGATCCACTCTTTAAAGAGGATCGTGAGTGATTTCGAGCAGATTAACTCAACTCATGAGGAGCTGAAAGTCGAGAATGAAAATCTAAGAATCGACAATGAGGTCCTTAGAGGCGAAAATATCAATATTGCCGAAAAGCTCACTATATATGAGTCCGATAACTCAAGGTGCAGTAAGTTACAAAGGGAGGTCTCAAGGCTCAGTCTACTGGTCACTAAGCTAGAAACTGAGAAGAAGAACTTGCAGTACACGATCAGAATATTTAGCAATCAGATAAGGACACAAGAGAGTGCATAAGTCAAAGCAGAAGTCCTTTTGAAAAATCGGGCATAGGATACAACACTCACACCTCTCAAGATACAACAAGTACATCCAAGGCTGTAAAATTTGTTCAAGCTGAAACTTCAATGGAGATTGAGTTACCCTGTAACTTAGAAAGAATCTTGAACAAATCATCATTGATGGATAAGGGGAAGAAACCCCAATGCTCAGCTACAGAAAGTAAGCCTGCATCTAAGAATTGGCTACAGCAGAAGCTATCTGCTGTAAGCAGCAAGAAGATGCAGCAACCCACAAAGTTACAGCACAAGAGAAAGTTCCCCACTTATACTAAGACTTATATGTCTAAACCTCAAAGAGGATATACTCAAGCGAAGTATGGTGGAAGACCACACCACAAGAGTGTTGGTAACACATATTTAGTTTCTGCACACACAGTTTTTAAGCAGGTTAATAACAAAACTGCATATATTCAGAGATCCAACAAACCTTACAGCAAAATAGTGACTGTTAAGAAAATATGGATTCCCAAAGTAACCAACCCCAAATGACCCTTACAGAAATGGGTACCTAAATCTGCTTAAAATTGTTGCAGGTTTCAGTGCCAGGTTGCAGCAGCGATGTATGGTACATAGACAGTGGCTGCTCAAGGCACATGACAGGTAGTAAAGAAGTTCTGAGAGACTTCCAAGAATGCAAAGGACCAAAGGTCATTTTTGGAGATGATTCCAAAGGACGCACAAAAGGAAGTGGATGCCTAGTCAAAGAAAATGTAAAGATCAAATATGTATCCTATGTGAAAGGCCTCAGATACAATCTTCTGAGCATCAGTCAATTTTGTGACAAATGATACTTAGTGGAGTTCAACCTCAACAAGTGCTTAATCAAGGATAGTACATCAAATGAAGTCAAGCTTACAGGAACAAGAAGAGGAAACATATATCTTGCAGACTGGAACTCTTCTATTCATCCAACATGCTTCATTGTGAAAAGTCCACCAGAGCTGAGCTGGCTATGGCACAAGAGATTAAGCCACCTGAACTTCAAGATGATCAACAAGCTAGCAAGAAAAGGTCTTGTAAGAGGATTGCCGAATGTGGCATACAAAAAGGAGAATATATGTGGAGCTTGTCAGAAGGGAAAACAAGTGAAAAGCTCATTCAAAGACAAGTTGCAGAAGTCATCTCATAGGATTCTAGACCTTCTACATATGGACCTCTTTGGACTAGTAGAACCTGTAAGCATAAGTGGGAAGAAGTACTTACTTGTAGTAGTAGATGACTACTCCAGATACACATGGACCATATTCCTTGCTAAAAAATCAGAAACACAAAGCAAGCTACCGGACCTCATGAAGAAAATTCAAAATGAAAAGAGCTTGAATATTGTGAATATCAGATCAGACAGAGGAACTGAGTTCACAAACAAATTCATTGAGAAATTCTATTCTGACAATGGTATTAGTCATGAATACTCTGCTGCAAAAACACCTCAACAGAATGGTGTAGCTGAAAGGAGGAATAGAACCCTCAAGGAAGCAACAAGGACAATGATAGCAGAGGCAGAGATACCCAAGAGATTTTGGGTTGAAGCAACCAACACTGCATGCTATACACAGAACAAATGTTTAATCAACAAGGATCTAGATAAAACCCCTTATGAAGTCTGGAATGGATATACCTCGAATGTCTCACATCTGCATATCTTTGGATGCAGGTGCTATATTCTCAACAATGGAAAGGAACATCTAAAAACCTTTGATGCAAAATCAGACGAAGGAGTATTTTTAAGATAATCTGCTGTAAGTAGAGCCTTCAGAATCTTTAACAAGAGAACCTTAGTGGTTGATGAGTCAATCCATGTGGTGTTTGATGAACCACATTGTGACACAAAGAATCTAGAAAAACCAGCTGAGGAAACAGCTCCAAGGAAAGAAGGTTATGTTCCATATGTTGAAGGAGTTCTGCATACAGGAGAAGACAAAGAAGAAGAAGTTGCACCTCTGGATGCAGTAAATAATCTTATAGCAGCAGAACCTCTAGTCCTATAGCAACATGAGGAGCAACCTAGACCTGTACATGTTTTTGAACCTGACAGGACATGGCTGAGAAATCATCCTGGGGATCTTATCATTGGAGATCCATCCACAGGAGTAAGGACAAGAAGGTCCATACCTCATGAAGCAATGATTGCATGTTTCATATCTCAAACAGAGACCCAAAATGTTGAAGAAGCCTTACAAGATAACAACTGGGTGCAAGCCATGCAAGAAGAGCTAAATGGATTTGAAAGAAATCAGGTTTGACAAATAGTTGCAAGACCAACTCATCAAAGAGTTATTGGAACAAAATGGGTCTTCAAGAACAAGCTAGATGAGTCTGGATGTGTTGTGAGGAATAAAGCAAGATTAGTTGCTAAAGGATATTGCCAGGAAGAAGGAATTGATTTTGATGAGACTTTTGCTCCAGTAGCAAGGCTGGAAGCCATAAGGATTTTTCTGGCATACGCAGCTCACATGAATTTCAATGTATATCAAATGGATGTGAAAAGTGCATTCCTTAATGGTATTCCTATAGAGGAAGTGTATGTAGAGCAACCTCCAGGTTTTGAAGATCAAGCAGAAGAAAAGGTATTCAGGTTACACAAAGCCCTGTATGGATTCAAGCAAGCACCAAGAGCTTGGTATGACACCTTAGCTATCTATCTGCTGGAAAATGGCTTCAAGAAAGGAACAGTGGACAAAACTCTATTCAGGATACAGGATGGAAATAACATAGTTCTCGTACAGATATATGTGGATGATATCATCTTCGGATCCTCCAACAAAGAGCTTTGTGAGAAGTTCTCCAATCTAATGCAATCAAAATTTGAGATGAGTATGATGGGAGAATTAAGTTTCTTTCTAGGACTGCAAGTAAAGCAACTAGCTGCAGGAACCTTCATCAGCCAGGTCAAATACACAAAGAAACTTATCAAGAAGTTCGGCATGGAGAATGGGGCAGCAACATCTATTCCTATGTCTACATCGATAAGCCTTGACAAAGATGAAGATGGTAAAGATGTAGATATCACGAAGTACAAATGACTTATAGGATCATTGTTGTATCTTACAGCAAGCAGGCCAGATATCATGTTTGCAGTTGGAGCCTGTGCAAGATTTCAAGCTGCACCAAAGGAGTCACACCTTTCAGCTGTCAAAAGGATTATCAAGTATCTGAAAGGAACCCAGAAAGTAGGGCTATGGTATACTAAGAAAGGAGAATTCAAGCTCAAAGGATATTCTGACTCAAATTATGCAGGCTGCAAGATTGATAGAAAGAACACCAGTGGGACTTGTCAATTTCTGGGAAATAGACTTGTTTCATGGTTCTGCAGGAAGCAAACATCAATTGCAACATCTACAGCAGAAGTAGAATATGTTGCAGCAGGAAGTTGTTGTGCGCAAATTCTCTGGATACAGCAGCAACTAAGAGATTATGGGATTGAAGAAAAAGAGACTCCAATTCACTGTGATAACACAAGTGCAATTGCAATTACCCTTAATCCCGTATTCCACTCAAGAACAAAACATATCGATATACGACATCACTTTATTAGAGATCATGTGGAAAAGAAAGATGTTGTGCTCGAGAAAGTTCATACGGATCTACAGTTTACAGATATATTCAGTAAACCATTGAGTGAACTGAGGTTGTCTATGCTTAGAAATGAGCTAGGAGTACAGAATTTATGAAGAGGAAAGGAATATGCAGAAGCCCAGGGGGAATATCTGCATGCTTGTAAGAAGCTGCAAGTATAGTGTTGTAAGCTACATCTACATATAGCGCTGGGTTCTAACAGTGTTGTATCTTTATTCTTACAGCTTAGAAAGATAATGGGAGAGTAAGCAGCACCTGGTTACAACATTTATTTCAGAGAGTATTTAATACTATGCAACCTCGTACCCAGGCTGCTGCAACCTTAAAAGGACAATAAATTGGGTGGCAAATCGCATGTCTTTCAGCATTTAATGCAAGCCCGCTATGTCAGAAGATGAAGAGGCCCGATCAGAGTCTGCGCAAATCATGATTATTTATGATTTGACCCCTCCATCTTTTTCTAAAGACCGTAAGATCATTTCCATCTTTTTAATCTCAACCGTCGATCTTACTATTCGTCCTTTGATATTCCTCTCAAACCCCATAATCTTCTCTTTTCAAATTCATTTCGCCTCCATCACAAAGAGAAGTTTCCTTTTATCGCAATATTCCCTGAGTCCCAATATCTCATATCTCAAATATTCATCCATGGCGGCTCGACAAACCACAGTACTGGAAGGATGCTTGATCAACCAGGAGCACGTTTACGCTTCTAGGTTGTACGACAACACTGTCTTCCGAAGAATTTTTGATGTCTTAGAACAGACCCAAATCCTAGGGTTATTAACCACCACCTACATTGGATTCTCTGTAGAATCAGTTCAGAGATTCTATGCCTTCGCCAAGACTTCTCAGGAAAGGAACTGCATCCGGTTCAAGATGGGTGCAGACGAAGAAGAAAAATCTCTAACCATCAGAGACATAGCCACCACCTTCAGCATCTCTTTAGGAGGCTTGACCCCTAGTCAACTTGCGACTTATGGGGAGAAGAACGCACAAGAGATGTGGGATCTCTTTAGAGTAAGAGATGCAGGGGCAGAGATCAAGAGAGGCACCCCGAAGAAACTCTTCAAACCGGAGTTTGAACTGCTCCATGATATCTGTGCATACTCCATTGAAGGTAGAACTGGGAGTTACGAAAAATGCACAGATCTCCGATTCCGGATCATGTCTGTCATCATGGCCGGAGAAAAGGTGAACTGGGCTAGGTTCATCATGAAGAGACTATGGGAGAAAGCAGAGAAGAGCACAGTAAGGAGGAGCTATGGAATCACCATTTGCTCTCTGCTCTGCAAGCTAGATGTTCAGCTTGCAGCTCCTATTCCCATTCCTGTTGGGAAGTATCTTGGAGAGAAGAAGAAGGATAAGACCCAACCAAAGACAGCTGATGCTGGGGTTGCACGGAAGAAAACCAAAGACAAAAAGAATGCAACCTTGACACTGCAGGATGAAGATACAAGCAGCAGGGGTGAAGATGGTGATAATGATAATGAAAATCCTCTTCCCGTCATCAAGGGGACACCAAGGAGAACAGAACTTGAACTTGAGTCCTCGTCCTCAGATGATGATGCATCCCAGGCCAAGAAGGCCCCGAGCAGCAAAAAGCAGGCTGTTGTAACTGCTTATTCTCAATTCTCTACTGCAAGTTTGTCAGTAGATGCTGCTGCAGATGAGTCATATCAGCAAAGGGTTCAGCCAGATGAAGAAGTTGTTCAGTCTGTGCTCAATCCAACCTTCCCAGCTGCTAGAAATATGGAGTAGCAATACAGTCTCTAGAGGGAGATGAGACTGTCCAAGGGAGAAATCTTGATGCAATGGAAGGATTTCCTCTCTGTGGAGAAAGAAGCCCTAGAGTGGGCCAATTCAGAAGATATTCTGGCACTCCTACAACCCAAGTATGCAGCAGAGGTGCAAGATAGATCGAGAAGCACCGTTGCGCAGGAAGCAACGAACAAAAGGAAGGGCAAAGCTCTTGCAGAATCCCACTCTGTAGAGTTGCCGATGAAAGCAGCAATAGAAGATGCTCAAATCTTCCTAGCCCCGGCTGCAGAGGCTGTAAGAAGGGGCGATGACATCGCATTTGCGCAAGAGCAAATCGACACCTTAGGAGTGGAACAGGCTGAGGAGGCCATGATGCAACAGGTGCTGCAAGCAAGTGTCAAGGAGACAAGGATGCAGCACACTCCTAAGAGGTTGCGAGGAGAAGGAAGCTCAAGTCGTCTCAATTTAAACTCTCCCGCATATGAGCAAATGGTTGAAAGCCTCTCCAATATAGTCGCGCTTGATTCTTTGGAGGAGGAGGAGCCTCAACTGGTGGATTATGAAGATTCCCCAGTGCACACCCTTTCTAATGCAGATGCAGACACTCAGGAGGAACCAACCACCACCATCAGAGATGTTCACTCTGACATTGCTGACATTGCCGATGAAGCAATCATAGAGGAAGTTGCAAAGACGGTACTCCCTATACTGGCAGAGACAGCGGTACAGCAAGCAGCCACCCAATCAGAAGCTATAGAAGATACAGGAAGGGTGGATGCTGAGATTCTTGCAGCAATCGAGCTTTTCATGCTGCATACAGTGGAAGCTGCAAGAAACCAACCAGAACTGCAAGAACCTATTCTTGCAGCAAAGACTGTCGAGGTTACAGGACCGGCCGAGGAGACGGGATCCTTACTGAAGACCTTAGGTGAGGCTGTTATTCAGACAACACTCTCTGAGGGTACGAAGACCTCTGAAGGGACAGTTGTTGAGACAGTACCCTTAGAGGATGTTCAAGAAGAAGCTGAGGTAACCACTACACAGCTAGAGTCATCTCATAAGGAGGTTGATGCAGCTGCTGCTGAACGCTCAAAAGAACCTATCCAGGTTACAGCAGCAGAGGTTACTACGGAAGCTAAGATGGCTGAATTCCTCTGGATAATGGCTGAATGCAGAAGAGCCAAATATGGTAATATTGGTGACGTGGCAGTCACGATATCATCCGATGAGGAGGAAGAAGTCACTGAAGAAAATCCCACCTCAGGCTGCCCAAGTCCCATATCAAGCCTACATGAGGATGAGAATGAAGAGATTGAGCCAGAGACTCCAAGGCAGGATGCAGCACAACCCTCAAGTTCTTTAGTTCCTTATGCTGCATCGGCTGCTGCCTCTCAAAGATGGAATGCAAGCCTGACCCCTGATGAATCGATTGACAAGATAATTGATGTTGTTAGACACTTGATTCATGCTCTTCAGGATCATGAGTCTAACATGTAGAACAGCATGAAGGTCGGTGCCAAATTTCATGTTGAAACCATGTCCGACTTCAAGGAAGATATTGAAGCACTGCCTAAGATGATCAAGCAAAATCTAAATGAAAATGCTAATAGGCTGTATATGGACAGGGTTAAGAGGGTGAACTGAAGAGAGAAGCTCAACTCACCCAAGCTGAAGTCAAACTCTGCAAGAAGCATGCAGAAACAACATCAAAAAGACTTCAAACTCACGCCTTGGTGCTAGAGACACTTTTGGATCATGTAACCGATCAATCCAGAAGAACCAAAAGTGTTGATGAACGAGTGGCGAACATGGAGATAATTGTAGGCGAACTGAGGGACCACGTTATGGGGAAGCCTCGGCACCAGTATGCCCAAGTATCCAAGGAAGCCCCAGCACCTGCAAGAGGACTACGGTCTAAAGTAGTTCCAACTACCCCTGCTCCACCCCCGGCTTTTGATGATGCCAAAAAGGGGAAAGGATTTCAAGATAGATACAGGAGTGGTGGGGAAAAAGAGGGTGGAGAAAATGAGGAAGAAGATGATGACCAGCCTCTAAGCAGGAGGAGGAAGAGGTCTGGATCATCTACTGTTGCTGACGCTCCTTCTCCAAAACGAGAGAGAAAAGATGATGAAGGAGGAGCAGGTGGTACAGCTGCTGCAAGCAGATCAGCAGCAGGAGCTGCATACAGCAGCACTGCAAGAAAAGATGCAGCACCTCCCTCTGATCATCATACAAAGAGAGGGAGAGAGAGCCAACAGCAAGGCTCAAGAAAGAGAGTAAGCAGAGCCAAGGTTGAAAGGCTATACAACGAGAAAATGACTGCTCAGAGGGCGGAGACAGCCAAAGCAGAAAGAGAATAACATGTCTGGATACAAAGGCTTGGAGTGATTGGTGAGAGGAGAATCTTTGACATAGATCTCTACCAATACCCCCCTCAAGAAATTCCACGTCTCGATACGGACAACATATCAGCTAAAGTATCAGTGTTGATGGATCAGAGGCCTGATGGAGAGAACATGGCCTGGAGCTTAAACATCTTCAAGGCAATCGAATTGCCTACAGATAGGAATCCATCCTTTGAAGCAATCAAGATGTATAAGAGATCCGAGTATCTCAGATATTTCAGATTTCTGTGTAGAAAGGGCAAATTCAGTAGATTTCAAACCTGTCAAACTGCACTAAGAAGATATGAAGAGCTTACTAGGGATGGAGAGCTTGAAATCCAAAATTACTACATAGACCTAGTGAAGCGAGGCCATATAGTGCCTTAATGTGAGGACTTCTAGCTGAGATGGATTCAGATTCCAAAGATTAAGGAGAAACTTGAAGAATCCTATCAGGAGTCCATTCGAGATTGGTGGAAAGGATCAAGAGAGGGAGCAGAGCAAGAAGGAAGAACTGCTGAAAGAAGACCAGATGAATCGTCTATAAGGAGGTCCTTGTTTCAGCAATAATCCTTTTTTAGGAGTAGACAAGATACATTGTTGATGCATCCAGGGTTATTTGCTTTTATGTTTATCATTTATGTAATCCTGATGTAATTTGATTTGATGCAATGAAAACTTTCCTCATGAACGATATTATGTAATGGTTTTGTCATCATCAAAAAGGGGAAAATTGTTGGGATTTCAATGTTTAGATTTTGATGAGACAAACCAAGGATGTAATAGGAAGTTTTAGTACCCCATTTTTCACAATTTTTAAGTGAAAACATAGACTAGGATTGAGTCTTGTTATGGAAGCAGAAAGATGGAGGTACACATGCATATAATGCTGTATCGAAGATTTCAGTATGACGCTGCTGTAAGAAAGTAGATACAGCAACACTACAAGAAGGCAGCTACAGCATTTCAGCATTGTATGAAAGAACGGCATGCAGCATCGCTGCAAGAAGAAGATATAGGGATACTGCAAGAAAGGTTACAACAGTACTATACGAAGACACTGCAAAAAGGTCCAAGTTACAGCAGCAATACAAAACACAAACAGCTGCAAACAGACCTAGGATACAGCGCTAAGCTTCTACTCAAACTGTCAAACAGCGCTAATGACAAACAGAATAAGTATCCTGAAATCCGAGAAAGGATAAATGCAGTACGAGGAATAAAGATTCAAGCAAGAATAATTAGAGCCGTTCCAAAGAAGATCAAAGATGCAGATACGGAGCCAATGCCAAGACGCCACGTAGACTGACGCGCCGCAGAAAGCTGCGAACCGCAACCATCGCATTAAATGCTCTGAAAAGATAAGTCAAGTCGCATTAAATGCGAGTCATGCCTTTGATCAGCTAATCTAAAAATTCAAAATGGGAGATATCTCCTTCAACGGATATCTTCTCCACAAGTATAAAAAGAGGATAAGTAAGACTAAAAAAATAGAACTGAAACTACAAGATCTGAACCGAAATCACTTTGCACAAAAGCTCTCAAGCATTCAAGCTATACGTTTAGTTTCAGTCACTCAACCTCTGTGAAGTGGAGCAAGTTCAAAGCTGAAAGATCCTTTGAAGGATTCAGAAGCTCACTTCATCGCACCAGTTGAAGAACATATCTATATACTTTTTAACCTTGTTGCTGTGTGCGCAGGTTGTTTTAGGTGTCGTACAGTTGATAGGAGAGATACTTGCTGTATGTATAGTTGTCTAAGAGTTAGGCAACTTCCCTGTGTTGGAGTGTGGAACCCTGTGTAGGTGTGCGGAACCCTGTGTGGGTTAGCCTTTAGAGTTTGCAGTTGCTGTGTGGACGCTAGACTCTAGTAGGTGGTTAGCTTTGTAAGTTGATAGATTGTTAGGGAGTGTCCTGTAATTCAATCTTGCTTAACAAAGTTCCTGCTCGAGGTAGCAGTAGAGTGGATGTAGAAGGCTTACACCACCTTCGAACCACTATAAACCATAAGTGTTTTATTGCTTTCTTATCTGCGCTTTATCCTTCATATATCTCTGTCATATGCATAAAACATTTTGAAAAGGATCATATTTGAGAAAACCAGCCAGCCTTGTGTCTTAAAAGCTTTATTTTTCCGCTGCGTATAAAACTCAAGTTACAGCGTGCAGCACTGCATCCTAGTGCTGTAAGCAGTAACTGACTGACGCTGCAAGTTCAAGTAACTAGCAGAACAGTGAGTTTTAATAGATTTTCAAAATCGACCAAGGTTCATTCACCCCCCTCTGAACCTCGGACACCACTTGGGACCCAACACGCCTTAATTTAACTCCTAATTAGCAATGGACTTATCGACAAAATGCTTTCCGTTTGTATTTCCATCACCAAAGCGACGTTGTTTTGTTGATAACGGGTAGCAAATGGTGTCGTTTCATTTTCCTAAAAAAATTGGAGAGAAATGAAACGACATCATCTTATTTGAAATTATCGACAGATTTTAATTTAGACTGTAAATTTTGAATACATTAAAAAACATAAATACAAATAGTAATATTTACCAACAGACAGTCCGTTGGTAATTTTAAATTAATTAATTTTAAAATAAAAATTAATTAAAAATGAAAAGTTACCGATAGACCATTTGTCAGTAAAAATGAATACGATGTTGTTTCATTTTGTTACCGAGGGATGTCTGTCGGTAAACTACTTGTTCAATTTCATTGTTGTTTGGTGATGTTTTATTTCAAAACGTTGTTCCAATAACACATTTTGAGTTATATTTACAATATTTATATGAAGAATTCAATTTTATGAATAAATTAAATTCATTATAACAGAATGAACTTACTAAATGCATCGCTAATATGTTCGAAAATGAAAAACAAATATGTAAAATCATTTGAGTCATAAATAATAAAATTCTTTCTACCAATAACAGTTTCATCTACTAATCGTGGATAACCATCTTAACTTCATCTTTATATATAAATGATGAGTTATATATATATATTACCTATATAAAAATGTGGATGTTTTTTACAAATTTTGAATTGCCTAATATATCCTTATTAAATATTATTATTAAATAATAGTAATTAATAATTTTAATAAATTGTAATTTAATACTTTTGCATTGTATGGACTCTTCCAAATCCATCTACACCATATAATCCTAATCTAATTAAGAGTCTTGCACACAAAGACTATTAATTCATACAGATCTACGTAGTTCCATTTTTTCATATATGTGTACCATTATAGTTAAATAAAGATAGTTGACGTAAAAAATATCTTCACTTATTAATTACAAACATGTTTGGAGATCAAAATTTAAAGTACGATCAATATGGTGAGTATTTGTCTTGGTAGAAAACTCATATAATTTTATTTTCTAAAGTTATAGTTATTTTGAAATGAAAGCAATAATTAATATATTTTATTTTTAAAATTTCCTCCATTTTTTCATATGTACATTTAAATCTCATTAATTATTTTATCAAATTTGTTGATATGTAAGTAATATATTGATACATTAATTAAAGACATGTGAAAATGACATATTAAAGAATGATAATATGGTAAATGATCTATTCTACAATATGAATTAAAATATTGTATAATTGAATGTTTCTTATAAATTTTGAATTGCCTAATATATCATTATTAAATATTATTATTTAAGGTCATAATAGTAATTTAGTAATTAATAATTTTAATAATTGTCATTTAGTACTTTTGTATTATATGGACTCTTCCAAATCAATCTACACCAAATAATCTTGCACAACAAAGACTATTAATTTATCAATATAAACCATTTAGGAGCAAATCAATCAACTTTATTATTGATATTTGAAAACCCAATTGATTCTTCTAATAATATTAATAAGAATTTGTTGGTTCCAAGTGGTCAGAGGTTCAGGGGGGTGAATGAACATCTATCAATTTTTTGCGATTTAAAACTTTCTATAAGTAGATTATTGAATTCTAGACAGAATACAGCAACACTCACGATTCAATAAGCTGGCAGTATGCTTGATCAGCTTACTATCTCATAATTTATAGTATGCAGCAAAAACTTAAGATAGAATTTCTTTTGTAAAAACAGTTTTCCTTTCTAAGTATGATTTTAACAAGATCATTTTGTGCAGTATGAACAGAGAATATCAGATATGCAGCAGATAGATAAAGCGATAAACACACAAGGGGTTTATAGTAGTTTGAAGGTGGTGTAATCCTTCTACGTCCACTCTTCCCCTTCATACAGGAGGAACTCCACTAGGTCAGATTGGTTTACAAGTCTCAACTTTACAATTCTCTTCCTAATGAGCTATCACCTACTAGAATTAGTAAGATTCCTACACAAGGCACAAATACTCACACAAAATAAAAAGTCTTCCCATAAAAGACACCACTAAAACAACCTAGCACACAACAAATAGGTTAAAAAGTATAAGTTCTTCAACTGGTGCTTTTGAAGACAGCCTTAAGGTCTTGATAGCTTGAATCTTGGGCTCGGATGCTTCAAGAAGGTTGAGTGACTGAACAGTGAGAAAACTTGCGTTTACTTGAGAGAGATTGAAAGCTAGAAAATTGCTTCAGTTGTTCAGTGGTCTTCTCGAGTTAACTTCACCTTCTATTTATACTTGTAGAGAATGTGTCATTTGAAGAGAGGCACACTCCTTGTTGAAATTCAAATCTTGATCTCATTTGATCTTCGCATTAAATGCTCTTGGAGAAACTGAGAAATATGATATGCCCTACTCTGCAATGCATTAATGTCACCACTCCTCGACAATAGTGTTGTTGCAGGTCCGTGGTCTAGATGGCAACGCCTCATTAGTCTGGTGCTAATTTCCATCTACCGGATACTTTGACAATGCATATTCCTTGTACTGCATTCACTTCTTCCTCGTACTGCAATAAATAAGAGTGATAAACTTACTGCTTCCTGCTCAGGTTGCAGTAATCACTTTCTGTTCTGCGTCAGCTTTCTGATTTGCGTCTGCTTACTGATTCTGTAATAGCTTCCTGTTTCTGAATCCTACTTGCTGATTCTGAATCCAGCTTACTGATTCTGAATCCTGCAGAAAGCCTCCAGTTCTCCTAACTATATTTTGTATGCTGCTTGCTGGTCTAGCTTGATGATTCTGCTTACTTCTTCTGCATATTGATTCTCCTTACTGAAAATCAGCATCCAATAATTCTTCACTTGCAGAATCCTACTGCAATCAGAAACTTCCATTTTTCTGATTTTTACATATCTTCAAAAATACATCTCAGAAATTGAACTTAACAAAGCAAGATTCCACTTAAACAATGTGGAAAAAATGGGGTAGACTAACTTCCTACATAAAACTCCTTGTCTCATCAAAATCTAACAGAAATATCCCAACAGAATTCTATTCATCATTATTATTAAAGTTGTGTGCATGTAATAGGTTAATAATAAAGTTTATTTTTAATTAATATCCTATAATAACTTTTTTTGTAAAGTGATGGTTATTAGATGACCAAAAAAATATTATGCTGCTATTTCATATTTTTAAGCTTGGAGTACGTCGTTTTTATATTTATTTAAGGATAGAATACATATTTATTGTCTTTTATAGTAAAATTATTACATATAAAATTATATTAACTTAAAAATAATCGATGTATAATTTATTTTTGTAGCATCCCGGACCAAAAACGAAGCATTATTGATTAATTAAATATTAAACCCTTAATTGAATTATTATGTGCGTTAATCTTGACTATTTAATTTAATTATGTGCGTTTCAGATAAGTGTTTAATACATATTTTAGATGGAAATAAAGATTAGTGGTGGAAGATAGATTATTATTTTACCATAAGAAGCATAATGGAAAAACGAGAAGATAGAAATGAACTAGAGGTCAATCGGAGACCCGTAGCTCAAGTGGCGACAAAAAGGGCAAAACATGAAGTTTCGGAAAATCAAAAGATATTTACGGTGATTAGTAACGAAGATTTTTACATGAATAGTGACCAAGATTTTTCAACCGTGAACAGTAGCTTGGAGATTTTTATGTGAATAGTGTTTTCTGGGAATTCTATAAATTGGTGCGTTTTCGATTCAAAAATCACCGATTTTCTGAACGAGCCGAAAACGACGAAAACTCATAAGTCTCTCTCTCATCTCTCTCTCTTTACTGTTTTCTACCCCCGGCATGCCGCCGCCGCCGGTGGCCGAAAAATTTCAAAGTTATCGGTTTCGGTCAATTTTTGCACAGGATGTAAGTCTCGTCGAGACGAGTCTATGATAGGTCTCGGATTTCAATTCCGATTTCTTGTTCGCCAAAAAACAGCGAAAACCCCTCTCCAAACCCTAAACCGTATTTCTTGCCACCCTTTCTCTCTCTTCTGATTTCTCTCTCTCTCCTCCTCCTCTCGCCGGAAGCAATCATCGGAGAAGCTACTGGAGGTATGGGTGAGTCGCTGGAGGACCGGCGCCGCCGTAGGTGGCGGCGCCGGAATTGAAACGGGTTGTGTGTGTGATCGTGTGTGTGTGTGTGTTTTAGTGTGTGTGTGTGTGTGTTGCATGCTGTTGAGGGTGGCGCAGGTGGCGCCGCCATGGGGAAATTGGTGGTCGGCGCTGGTGATGCACCGGGGAGGTTGAGAAGAGGGTCGCCGATGATTGGAAGTCGCCAACTAAGGCTGTTACAAGTGTGTGTGAGTTTATATATGTATGCATGTATGAGTATGAGTTGTTGTGTGTGTGGGAGTGGCTGTGTTGGTGATTGCCGGCGACTGGAAGTCGCCGGCTAGTGTTCCCGGTGGTCTGGGGGTGCCGAAGCAAGGAAGAATGAGAGAAAGAGATATAGTGTGTATGGTTTAGGTGGCTGTTTGCAGCACTATTCACGGCCAGAATCCGGCGATGGGTGACCGGAGATAGTGGCGGCCGGAGCAGGGGTCGTCAGTGGACTAGGAGGGGGTGGTGTCGGGCGGCGCCGCCGCAGCGGAAAGCAGCTGGGAAGGCTGCTGGGCGCGACATCGGGCACACGAGCGCGCGTGGTCGTGCACGGCATGCACAGTCGTGTGGTGTCGAGATTGAGCTACTGGATGTTGGCTCACGGTCGTGTGCAAGGGGGCACGGTCGTGCGCTAGGTGCACACCGAGAGTGGGGGCCGGGTGCTGGGCGCGCATTGTGCGGCGCCGGGTGACGGGAAGCGCACGCGCGACGTCGTGTGACGGGTGCATGCGCGACGTTGTGTTTTCGATCCGAATCTCGTTCTTTCCGTCGTACATCATCATCGAGTCGTTGCCGACGAGATGTCATTGACCGGGGGTCGTGGGTCCCGGTCAAAGTCAACCATTTGACCAAAATTACCAAAATACCCTCAAACTTAAAACGCACTGAACTTTCACCCTCGTTTCCTCAATCTCAATCTTTAGATCTCTCGATCCGTCATGTCTTTAACGACTGTTTTTCTCTGGAATCCTTATAGCTTATATTATACTTATTAAGGATCTAAGAAACACCGTAATTTGTGTAGGCTATCAATTGGATTGAGCATTGAGATTCTTGATCTTTGATACTTGCTACTCACGTGGTAACCACCGAATAAGGTGGGGGTAACTTCTAAACTCAATATGTTTATTGTTTTCCATATTTGATATATGAACTGTTGGACTCTACGTGTTGTGATTATATGTTGTGATTACTATGTACATGCATACATTACGTATATGATAAATGAGGACGGATGTTCTAAGTCATGTTAAGGATGGACTGGTGGCCCGTAAAAAGCACCATAAGTTAGGGATGGACTAGTGGCCCGTAAAAAGCACCATAAGTTAGGGATAGACTAGTGGCCCGTAAAAAGCACCGATTATGGTTGAGTGCTCTTAGAGCCGTGTGTTCTTATAATAATATGCTATGCATTTTATATGTTGTGTCTATTTGCAAAACTTGTATATGTGTGATTTGTTATACCTACCTAACAACTGTTAAAAATATGAATAGTATCCCCACAAGTGTATTCAACACACTCACCCCTATTCTGTACTCACACTACAGGAGATGAAGAGAACCTCGATGCGTAGAGAGAGGGGTGTCTTATCAGCTGTGTCCATTTTCTGGTTTTGTCTTTTAAAGCTACGTTGATCGTTTGTAAAAGAAAACTTTTTTTTTTCTTCTTTGTAATGGATCCTGATGTTTTTCCGCTGCGTAAGGTTTCAAACTCTATTTTATCGGTTGTATCCGATGTTTCAAGTGTACCACTTCTTATCCTCTCCTTTTTCTTTCTATTTTATATCATGTACGCCTTCTTTCCCTTTCTTTCTTCACGCCCAAAAAGAAAACTCTTATAAATTTTATGAAAGAAAACGGGGCGTGACAATTTTTTTTAGGAAATTATAATTAAATTTTAAATTCACTTCAATGAAATGAGAAATTTTGGGTTTTACTACAATAACATGTGGCAGATTGATTATAGTATCAACTCATGCAAAACTTAATCAATTCACAAACATGAAGCTAGAAGAACTGTTTCGGTAAAGAAATTGGCATTGTGAAGAGGATTGAAAGACTTAGCAGTTGACTCGAGGTCTTTCTTTTCTATATTCCACAATTTGCAATTTGATTAAAAAAATTGACCTTGAAAATATTGTTTTGTTTGAATTGAAATCGATGTTGTGAAGAAGATTGAAAGACTCAGCAGTTGACTTGAGGTCTTTCTTTTTTACATTCCACAATTTGCGATGTGATTAAAAACTTTGACCTTGAAAATATTGTTATATTTGAATTGAAATCAATGCTAACATTTTTATTAATGAATGAATAAAAAAATTTAAAAGCACTAGCAGATTATCAATTCAAAATAAATAAAAAATTATCCAAATTAAAAATAGCATTTTAGTTTATTAATTAATCAAAACTTAAGTTTGTTAATCTGGAAAAGCTAATCATATTATTATTCGAAACAGGAAAACCCATATCTATGACATAAAGATGTGGCTATATATATTAGTATGTATTAGTTTAGGACCATCTAATACATGAGTTAAAAAAATAGTAAAATTGATAAATATTAAATATTATATTTATATACGAAAAAATATATATTGGGGATATCATGGAATATGTATCACCTAATTTAGTATTAAATATAACATAATCTAACTAATATTTTTTTTTGGATTGTTAAAATATATGTTGCATTTGTAAGGAAACATAAATAATTGTTTACTTATTATTTTGAAAAAAATATATGTTGTTATGCCTATTATATTAAGTGAGCTTATAAACATATGTGTACATACTTACAATACCATTTCTCAAAGAACAAGGAATATTAATTTGTATATCTAATACTATTTAATTTTATACATACGTTATATTAATTTTGTTTCTTATATATATATATATATATATTATATAAAAATATATTTTATCACTAACAAAATTATATTTTATATCATATAAAACTATATTTTATATCTAATCTTAATAAATTAAATAAGTTTATAAACATATGTGTATGTATGAGGAAAAGTATTAATACATTTTTTATCCTTCATATTTTATCACTTAAAATTCTTATATTTTATCTGATCTTATATCACATAAAATTAGCAAATAAGTTTTAACTAATTTAAAAAAAAATATTGATCTTATAGAAACATATGCATATGTACGAGGAACAATATTAATTCATTTTTTATCCTTTATCAAAAACACATATAATATCAAATAAGCTTCAACTAATTTTAATAAATTAAATATATGAACGAGGAACAATATTAATTCGTAACTTATCCTTCATATAAAACACAAAATTAGTAAATAAGTTCCAACTAATTTAATAAATTTAACGAGCTTATAAACGTATGTGTACATACTTATAATAACATTCCTCAAAGGACAATGAATATTAATTCGTTTCTTATCCTTCATCAAATTATATTAGTTTGTTTATAGATATTTGGATTGTTCTACGTTCCAACTTCACCAAATTATATTAGTTTATTCAGAAATACTTGATTGTTCTACTTTCCACCTTCACTAAATTATATTAGTTTATTCATTAATTCTTGATTGGTCTTCTTTGATGTAGTTTTTATATTTTTAGTAATCACATAATTATGCTTATTAAGTCAGAAGTATATAGATAAAGGAGAAATGTGGCATAAAAGAAAATATTCAAATTTGAATACTATTCAAAAACAATAATATATTGATAAAAAGAAGAAAAACAAGCCAACATCCCAAAGGAACGGTGAGTTTTATTGATTTGCATTTCATTTCATGTCTTAATTAGCTTTTAATATTAAACTTCTTTTTTAAAAATTGCTGAATGAACAACATATTTCTATGTTTTATTATAATTTTTTAATGTCTGCATAGAAATGATTATAATATCAACTACTATTTCTAAAAATGGTATATCCATATTATGTAACAATATTTTTTTCCTTTTTCTTAAACAATAACAGCAACAAAATTCATCCTTTACATGCAACGCACTTGCTCTTCACTAGTGTGTATATATATATATTAATTACGATGAAGATAAAAACGAACAACACATATATATACATATATACGGCACATACATAATAATTATATCATAACAACAATATTATACAAATGGTATATTAAGATTATTATAATATAACGTTTATTCATTTTAGATTATTTGAAAATCTCAAAATAAAAGTTTTTTAAAAATCACTAAACCCTAATTTAGGATTTACCGATCGATTTACTAGCGGAGTTACTGACGAACTTGAGATTTTCAATTTACCGATGGAAAGTCCATCGGTAATATTGACTAGAACAGTACTACCGATTTACCGACGGAAATTCCATCAACAAATCGATCCAAAATGATGTTGTTCAAGGGTTTTTTACAACGCAGTAGAAAATGACATCGTTTCGCTTACTTTTCCATCGGTAAATTACCGACGGACTTCCGTCAGAAATTTGAAATTACCAACGTAATATTAGCCATCAATATAATATTAACAAATTTTCATCAGCAAACCGTTAGAATTGTTACTTGAAATTAAAGAAGTTTATCGATGGAATTTCATCGGTAATTCGTTAATAATTACAAATGGAAAGTTTCCGTTGGCAAGATAAGGTTAGACATTGCAAACCATTAGTATTTCAATACAAATGATGTCATTTATGATGTATGAGTAACACTTCTGTGAATCTGTTGCACGAAATTAGGATCTGCTAGAATTTTATATTGATTTTTTTAATTTATATATTGACCTTTATATTATATTAGTATAAAATCGAAGGTTTGGGAGTGAGTTTGTGTAAGATTGAGTTTTTTTACGACGGTGATGGCTGCATAGGTGGACAGGTGTTGGGGTGGTGGGTGGAGGTTGAGAATAAAGAAATAGAAGAAAAAAATCAATTACAAAGAAAATTTGAAAATATTATAAATTAATTTTTTAAATGATGGAACCAGCTCTCAAGGTAATAGGTAATTTGATCTAAAAGTTGAAATTAAAAATTGACAATAAAAATTGATAATGTAAAGGTGTAGATTCATTTGGGTACTGGTACACCAAGTGCACCATTGATGGCTTCTATGGTACCATATGGGATACACACATGATGATATATGATCTATAAGGGTTATACGATATGATTAATAATGGTTTCACAATACCAAAAAAAATCATGTCGTATAACCCCTATATGAATCATGTTGTGTAATCCTATTAAAAAACACAGAGGTTTATACTATATGATCTATAAAACGTTACAACGATATGAAAAAAAAACAGTACAATTTACACGATATCTTTTAATTATTCATAATAATTCCAAATAACTATGTGGGTTTCTCAAAATTGTGGTAGTACAATATATCCAAATCATAAAATATATCTCAAAATAAAAACAATACAGTTTACACAATATCTTTTTATATGTTGTTATAAAATAGTCAATTTCATACGGATTCGTGGCAACATAGATATTTCCCTTCTAGTGGCAACATTAAATCTCTAAAACTATTTTGGGTGGGATTATCCACATTCCACCTGTCACACCCCAAAATCTTTTCTTGTTTTATCAGAGTTTTAAATGTTGGGCATGAAGATAGAATAAGCAAGGGACGCATGTCAACAGAAAGAAAATAAGTAAGGGACAACAGAAGAAAGAGGTAAGGGACGAAGTGAATCTCTCACTTATAAACATACAGCCTCTGCCGTTAGCAATCGATCTCACTACCGATATAAAACATCATATGCAGCGGAAACTCATCAGGATCTCACATCCTTACATGTATCAAAATATTACAAAACATGAGTTTAACCAAAACATAGCTTGAAAATGTTTAAGAGACCTCGTCTCATTACAACAAAACCAGATACAGCACTTCCTCTCTCCTCCTAGGGTTCCTCATGCTCATCATTGCCTGTAGTGTGAGTACAGATTAAGGAATAAGTGCGTGGAATACACTTGTGGGGATAAAATGCACCTCATATATCTCAAGACAGAATTAAATACCGAAAAGCTAACCTACGGTCACGTTGTCATAGCACATATATATGCAAAGCAGATATTAGAAATGGCAAGGGACGAATAGGTGCGGAATTCCTCCGTCTTATCCTATGAACGGTCTCACACCGCTAGTGCATTTCAAGAGGCTCACAACACCTCCACAGAGTAGTAGAAAATAGCAGGGGACGAACAGAATGCATGATCAGAGGACCTCTGTCCTTTCACAGTTATATCATGGCACAACAAGTATAAACACAACACTTAGTATTCCTCAATCATACGTTTACTTAGGGAAAACTGTAAACAGAAGAAGAGTTAGAAATTACCCCCACCTCGTTCGGTGGTTTCCCGCGTGAGTTGAAAGGTCTAAAGATCTGGTGATACAAGCTCAATCCAACAAGTAATCAAATCTTAATCCAATAAATCGCCTACACAAGTTACGTTGTACTCAGATCTTTATTAATTATAATTAAAGCGATAAACGTATACTCGACGAGTCGAAGGACCTAAAGATTGGATAAGACACGAGCTCGTTCGGTGTTGATACGAGCTCGACAATGTATATAAGTTTGAAAGTGCATTGGTATTATGGGTTGACCTCGATCGGGCCCTCGACCCTCGGTCGATAACTTCCCGTCGGCTAAGACTCGATGGTAAGGGATATAAAGGAAAAGGAACGGAAAAGGATTGGAAACACGGCGTAACCCGACACGCGTCTCGCACCCGGCGCCCACTCCCGGCGCGCCCTGGCCGCGCACGACCGTGCCCCATGGCGTATGACCGTACGCCAACACCCAGCAAGTTCTGCCTGGCCGCGCACGACAGCGCCTCCTGGCACGACCGTGCGCCAGCCTCCAGCGGTTTCTGCCAGCCGAGGCACGACCGTGCCCCACGGCACGACCGCGCGCCAGCAGCCTGCGCCCAGCAGCCTTGTTTCCGCCCGGTGTTTCCGGCCACTTCGTTCCATACTCCTCATCCCAACTAGTACATCTCCGATACTAAACCAAACTCCCCCAACCTCATCTCACACGCACAACCATATATATATACAAACACAAACATCTCAAAAATGTTTGGCTGGCGACCTTCGGTCGCCGGAGACCCATCGTCACATTCGACGGCGCATCACCAGCGCCGGTTATCACTTTCCTCATGGCGGCACCACTCATACCGCCCTCAACAGAGATCATACTCAAACACACACTCACGCAAACATGCATATATCGTAACCAACCCGTCATAACTCCGACACCACCACGCATGGCGGCGTCGTCCCCCCAACAACTCACCTTCGTCTCCATGAGAACCCCCGACAACATCTCCAATAAAAAGGACGAAGGAAACGAGAGAAAACCGAGGAGAGAGAAAAGTTGGCTACGGTTAGGATTTTGATGTGGTTTTTCGCCGTTCTCCGACGAACGACAAGTCGGAAAAGAAAACCGAGACTTGTTCTAGACTCGACTCGTCAAAATCTACGTTGTGTGTGAAAATCGGCCGAAACCGACAACTTCAAAAATATTCCGATGAACTCCGGTGGCGGTGCCGGTGGTGGCGTGCCGGAGGTCGAAAAAGAAAAGAGAGAGAAGAGAGACTTACGTGTAAACATCGTTTTTTAGCTCGTTCGAAGAAAGGGGTGAAAATGAACTGGGGTGAGCTCCTATTTATAGATTTCAGAAGTTACTATTCACCGTAAATATCTCGGTAAATATCTTGGTAAATATCTTCTGATATTTCCGAAACCTCGTGTTTTACTCTTTTTATCGTCGTTCGAGTTACAGATCTACGATTGACCTCTAGTTCGTCTCTATCTTTCTATACTTCCAACGCGCAACTAGTGATATAAAAATATCCTACATCCCACGTCTAGGTTAATTATCCTTCTCATACGGGTGTTAGACACTTATCTGAAACGCACGTATTTAAATAGTTAAAACATCTGCACATATATATTAAATCCCGAGTTAAAATATTTAATTAATATATTATGTTTCATTTTGGTCCGGGGTGCTACACCACCCTTTCCTAAAAACAGCTCTTTTTTCAAATATTTTAATAAAAAAAATCTATTTTTACTCTTTTAGAATTAAAACAAGAAAACATCGAAATCCTCATCCCCTCTCTCTTCTTGTCTCTCTCTTTCTCTTTATCCCTCTTTCTTCCTTCTTGAATCCTATAATACTTGCAATTTCAACATGCCCTATCATTCTTAACTTATTTAGTGAAGAAATAATCATAATGAAGTATGAAAATATATTTAAAACAAAAAACGTAAAAACTCGTTGGAAAAAGAAACTTGAACAAGAAGAACCCGATAGTGTGTGTTCGACCTAAATGGGTAGAGCACAATATTGGTTGTTTGACCTATCTAGGTAGAACGCAATACATGTTGTTCGATTTGTCTAAGTTTGCCTTTCTCTACCTCTTCCTCCCTCCTTCAACCTTATAATACTTTCAATATCAACATACCCCAACATTTTAAATTTGTTTTGTGAAGAAATAATCACAATAAGTGTGAAAACATAATTAAAAAGCAAACAACGTAAAAAACTCCCTGGAAAAAGGGGTGTTTGACCTGAACAAGTAGAACGTAATAGTGTATGTACGACCTAAATAGTGGAATGAAATATTGATTGTTCCACCTGTCCAAGTAGAACCCCTTTTTTCGAGCTAGTTTTTTACACTGTTTATTTTAAATATATTTCTAAGTTGATGTTGTCATTCATTTCTCAAAAATTTAAAGTGAGAAACGAGAGACAAAAGAGAGAAAAAACGAGAGAAATGGGAGAAAGAGAGATGGAAGGAGGAGGTTTCAATATTTTTTTTTTGGCGTAGTGACAAAAAAAAATCCAAAGCTTTACATTTTTTTTCTATTTTATCCAATTGGTTTAAAATTATCGATTTTAATCATTAATTGATCAATTGATTTCAAATTTAACCAATTCATGATTTTGGTCAAAATTAAATCATTTGTGTTGTAATATGAACATATAGATAATATATAAATGATATATCACTTAAAATTAATCAATTA
The DNA here is from genome assembly GCA_954870855.1 of Scutellaria minor. NCBI lineage: Eukaryota > Viridiplantae > Streptophyta > Magnoliopsida > Lamiales > Lamiaceae > Scutellaria > Scutellaria minor. The sequence goes on from OX940729.1 coordinate 13,755,343, forward strand.
ATTATAATTAATCATGGATTAACCCACTTTAACATAAACAAATTAAAATAATAAAAAAAAATTAATAAAACAAAATCACACATGCAATGAAAGCATTGGCTTCAAAAAATTATCAATAACATCTTTTAGCATCAAAATTTGGCCCACACAACTTTTCGACCACAACAAACAATGTGAACTCCATTGCTCCACAACCATGAAGCTTCAGAATTGCATTTATTTATTTTTATTAAATTAGAATTTGAATTTTATAAAAGAGTGCTTTTGGTTATTTATATTTAAAATATAGATTACATTTTCGTTTTGCATCTATATTTTTTAATGTATGTAATTTCTTTGAAATTTGTATTATATTAAAATTTATGATATATAAAGCTACGTAATTTGCTTTGAATTTTTGTTATTTTGGGTTGATTTCTTAAAGAGTAGCGTTCTTATGAACCTGGTGCACAAATCATGATGCTTGTAATTGGGCGCACGCGGGTTGGGTCTGGTCTGGCTCGGATCCATGCTCAATTTTTTTTTTTATTTATGTCATAACCTTTATGTTATATTAGGATAATCTTTATGTATAAATATCATAACCTTTAAGTGAATACATTAGACTTTTTTTAGTATAAAAATTCATGTATTATAGCTGAACATTTATGTTATAATAATTTAACATTTATGTTATATTAGTATAACATTTATGTACAAATACATAACCTTTATGTATTTAAAGAATAACATAAATGTTATAATATTATTATAACAGAAATGTTAAATTATTATGCATAAAAGTTATGTTATTACAATATAAATGTTTAAAAGGTATTATAGTTTATAATACAATGCAAAATGTTATGAGAATATAACTATAAAGTTATGCGAACATAACTAAAAGATTACGCGAACATAACTGAAAGGTTAGACGATCATAATAGAAAAGTCAGACGCACGGGTTAGGGCTTGAGCACGGACTTGAGTGCACATGGGGCGCGAGAAAAATACCGTCAGGTCGGATTGACCCAGTTGCATAGTTCCCGACCCGTGCACCTGGTATATATAAATATTTGTGTTTCTTAAATTATTCTTTCTATTTTATTTTTTTATTTGTTTAGTTTAAAGTAAGTTTACCCACAATTAATTAAATTTAAGTGACAATTAATTAAATTTAAGTGTTGTATCATTTATATATTATCTATGTGGCACTTACTTTATCACATACATATTCTAATTATGACCAAAATTATGAATTGGCTAAAATTGAAATCAATTAGTCAATTCATGGTTAAAATTGATAATTTTAAAAATTGACTAAAGTAGAAAAAACATGTAAAGTTTTGGATTTTTTTTGCTATTAAGCCTTTTCTTTTTTTGATAAAGTGTAAAATTGGATTTTTTTTCCCTCAACCTTACTCTTTCTTAAGCCTCCCACGTGCGCCCCACGCATGGTCACACCATAGTTTGTGTACAACTGTCACGCCCTGTTTTCTTTCGTAAAATTATTAGAGTTTTCACACGGACGTGAAGAAAGAAATAGCAAAAGACATATATCCACAAGCAGAAGAAGTAGTAGGAGACGACAGAAGAATGAGGTAAGGGATAATGTGAATCATTCACAAATCAACAATCGGTCTCAGCCGATAAACTTAACATTTGCAGTGAAAAATATCATCAGGATCTCACATTCGAAACATATACAGACTTATTACAAAATGTGAATTAACTAAAACATTATTTGGAAATGTTTGTGAAACATCAACTAAATATACAAATCCAGGTATAGCACCATCTCTCTCCATCTAGAGTTCATCTTGTTCGTCATCTCCTGTAACGTGAATTACAAAATAGGAGGTGAGTGCGTGGAATACACTTGTGGGGATGAAATCCGCCTCTTTTAACAGTCCACAGATATAAAATACCGGAAATGTAACACTCAGTCACATTGTCACCGTATAACATGAACACGTAATCATAGCATATGACCACAACATTTAGTATTTCTCAATCATGCTTCAAAATAGGGAAAACTGTAAACAATTTAAGAGTTAGAAATTACCCCCACCTTGTTCGGTGGTTTCCGCGTGAGTAGCAAGTACCAAAGATCGGATAACTCAAAGCTCAATCCAACAAGTAGCCTACACAATTACGGTGTTTCTTAGATCCTTAATAAATATAATTAAAGCTATAAATGTTTTCGGAGGAAAGACGATCGTTAAAGATGCGAGAGATCGAGAGATCTAAAGATTGAAGTTGAAGAAACGAGAGTGGATGTTTAGTCTAAATGGCTGAGATGATAGAGGATGAAATTTGGATCACAACAGAAAAAAAAATGAGCTCAATCGGAGTTGAAACGAGCTCAAACGGAGCATTTTAAGTTTAGGGGTATTTTGGTAATTTTGGTCAGAGGGTTGACTTTGACCGGGTCCATGAACCCTGATCAATGACATCTCATCGGCGATGACTCGATGATGACGTATGACGGAAAAAATGAAACTCGGATCGAAAACACGACGTCGCGTGCGACGAGACGCGCGCGGCGTTAGTGGAAAAAACCCGACGGCCTCGGCAGCTGCTGAGTTTTCTCGGTAACTCGGCGTGTGGTCCTTGGCAACTGCAGAATTTTCTTGGCAGCTGCCGAGTGAAGTTTTATTGTTTTCATAATAAGCATGTCTCTTTTCTTGATCCTGCATCGTTTTGGTATCAAAGCCCAAAACGATGCAGGATCAAGAAAAAAGACATGCCTATTATGAAAACAATAAAATGTAAATAAAATCAGAGTTGTCCAAAACACAATTTTGTATTAAAATAACAAACTTACAATTTTGTTCACAAATCTGAATCTAAAGGACAGATTCGTAGATTATGATTTGTAAACTCACACTTCAAACAAAACACTCTTGAAAGCTTGTAAGAAAGGAAAGATTACAGGGAAAGGTTCTTGAAAGTGAGGATAGAAGCTCGTAAGATGAGTTCTGTCTCTATCAATCTAAACACATCTATTTATAGGAAAAGTAAAACATACATTTGTCTTGAATTTGCATTTCATTTGTATTTGAATTTCATAAAGTAACCATCATGGCAGACAACCACTATTGTTCTTTTGACTTTGGTGGATGAGCATCTTATCTTCTTTATCAAATAGAATCTTGTCGAGGAATCTACTTTTGAAAGTGGAACTTCTTTATTGACACTTCTTCACATGGCTTTTGTCATCAATCTGATACAGGTAATTTGTCTTTTGGTGGAAAATATCCATCTGGAACATGTCCCTGATTGATACAATAATGTGTCTCTGGATATTTGTCATTTCCTTTGGATAATTTGTAATTCTGAATTTTCACCTTTCTCCTATATTCTTTCATTACATTCTTGAATTTGAAATTAGGCTGAAAGGAAACACTAAGAGCATGTTGTCTATATTCTTCACTTGTCAAAATTTGTAACAACTTTTCTCATCCTTCGGAAACAATATCAGTCTTGTTCTTTTCATATTGTACATAACAAAAACATCTAGGGCAATCTGAAATATGTATTCGAGCATGAAAGAAAGTACCCATCTTCAAATATCAAATGGATCCTGTCCAAAATGATTGTCATAAGGATCATTAGATGTTGATTCTTCTGATTTTTCTGATTTTGTCTTTTGGGAAAGGAATTCAAAAAATTGATTTTTCAGATCTGGGTTTTGGTTAAAAATGTCAAAAAAGGATTTATCAGTAGATGAAGGGGTTTTGTCTTTAGTTTCTCTATCTTTGGGTAAACTTTGTTCTGCAGGATTTTTGTACCTAATCTTGTCACCAGTCTTAAGAAAATGTTTAACAGCTGATTCATTACAAAGTGTCTGGTCAAACTTTCCCCACCACTTAGATTTGTATTTACGAATGAGAGAAAAAGAGGTAGGTTCAGGGAAACATTTCTTAAAATGAAATTCCCAGGCAAAGATCCAAGGAACATTAAACTCAGCATGGAAAATAAGGAATTTCTGGAATTGTTGAATTTTGTAAGAAGTGGTAATGTCATAAGCATCCATCCCTAAATGAACATCTTTTGGTATATTAAGAATATCTGATCCTATGATTTTGAACCATTCATAGAACCAAATAGGGAAATCTAAGGATAAGTCATCTTGAAAAATGAAAAACCAAGAATGGGTACCAAGTCGAAGAAACAAAAACCTGTACCAAGCAAGTTTGTAGTCTCCATAGGAGAAAGTCTGAGGGAAAAATTGTTTGGAAAAGGATTTGTCAATAGAAATATGGTCTCCCCAAGTCTTAGGAGATAAAACTCTTAAAATTGTATATTTAGAACATTTATCATACTTTCTGTAGTAGGTGATGTAGGTAAAGAATTATCTATCTGTGGTTGGCAGTATCGGCAACGTGTCTCGGCAGCTTCACTCGGCAGCTGCCAAGTTTTCTCGGCAGCGTGGTAGCTTATCTCGGCAACATCGGCAGGCGGCTCGGCAGTTGCAAAGTTTTCTCGACAGCTCAGCACCCAGGCCACCCGGCGTCGTCCCTACTCGACCAGCCCACTTCCCGGTGCCACCAGCTGCGGCGGCGCCGCCCTGTGCCGCTGCCACCTCATCCACCGGCGAGGCTGCACCGCCGGCTACCACCTCCGGCCATCCTTCGCCGGATTCCGGCAAGAGTGGTGCCGAAAAACAGCCACCAAACTCCCTTCTCTCTCACGCTCTCTCCCTCTCTTACCCTTCTTCCCTAGCTCCGGCCGACGATTTCCAGTCGCCGACGACCCTTCCCAGCCCCTAACCGACGACTTCCAGTCGCCGGCAACCCTCCAAACTCGGCCACCATCACCCAGCAACATATATATAAACACACGCGCATGCTTACACACACATACACTCAAACTCACACACATACTTGTGGCAACTTGGTCGGCGACTTCCAGTCACCGGTGACCACCACCCAGCAACCGGAAACACTGGCCGGTGACTGGAAGTCACCGGTAACCACCTCTCCAGTCGTGCATACACACATAAGAACCATACACACACACGCATGACTATATACATACGCACATAAATACCAGCTTGGCTGGCGGCCACCTGTCATCACCCCCTCTGACCTCGCCGGCGCATCACCAGCGTCGGCCACCAGTAGCTCACAGTGGCGCCACCAGCGTCACTCCCAACAGCAACACACATACACAACACACGTTTTACACACACGTGCATGATATATATATACACAACTTGTTCAGCTCCGGCGCCACCACCCACGGCGGTACTGGCCCTCCAGCAACACACCCTCACCCCAGGAGGAACTCCGGCAGCAGCTCCGATGAGTTTGTGGAAGAAAACAGGAAGAGAGAGAAAAGGTGGCCAAAGCTAGGGTTAAGGGTTTGGAGATCGTCTTTCACTATTTTCCGGCGAATGAGAAATCGGAATTGAATTCCGAGACCTATCCTAGATTCGTCTCGTCGAGACCTATGTCGTGTGCGAAAATCGACCGAAACCGATAATATTGAAATTTTCCGGCCACCGGTGGTGCGCCGGAGGCAGAAAACCGAAAAGAGAGAAAGACTTACGGGTTTTCGTCGCTTTCGGCTCATTCGGAAAAACGGTGATTTTTAAATCGAAAACGCCCCTATTTATAGAAATCCTGAAAACACTATTCATGAAAAAAATCTAAAGTTACTGTTCATGGCTAAAAAGTCCGAGTTACTATTCACATAAATATCTCCATTACTATTCACCGTAATTATTTTTCGGTTTTCCGAAACTTCGTGTTTTGCCCATTTCGTCGCCGTTTGAGCTACAGGTCTCCGATTGACCTCTAGTTCATTTCTATCTTCTCATTTTTCCAATACGTATTTAATGGTATAAAAACATTCTATGTTCTATGTCTAAGAAAATTATCCATCTAAAACGTGCATTAAACTTGTATCTGAAACGCACGTAATTAAATTAAATAGTCAAAACATACGCATATAATTATTAAATTATGGGTTTACATATTTAATTATTTTTGGTCTGGAGCGCTACATCTCTTACCCTTTAAAAGAATTTTGTCCTCGAAATTTAAACGCGTACCTAGAAAGAAACTAAATGTATACTCGTTTACAACACGTTTTCTCTTTATAAAACAAGCTTGAGCAAGTTCAAAAATGACAGAACATTGCTCTGATACCATCTGTCACGCCCCATTTTCTTTCGTAAAATTATCAGAGTTTTCACACGGGCGTGAAGAAAGAAATAGCAAAAGACATATATCCACAAGCAGAAGAAGTAGTAGGAGACGACAGAAGAATGAGATAAGAGACGATATGAATCATTCACATATCAACAATTGGTCTCAGCCGATAAACTTAACATTTGCAGCGGAAAATATCATCAGGATCTCACATTCGAAACATATACAGACTTATTACAAAACATGAATTAACTAAAACATTGTTTGGAAATGTTTGTGAAACATCAACTAAATATACAAATCCAGGTATAACACCATCTCTCTCCACCTAGAGTTCATCTTGTTCGTCATCTCCTGTAACGTGAATTACAGAATAGGGGTGAGTGCATGGAATACACTCGTGGGGATGAAATCCGCCACTTTTAATAGTCCACAGATATAAATTACCGGAAATGTAACACTTAGTAACGTTGTCATAGTATAACATGAACACGTAATCATAGCATATGACCACAGCATTTAGTATTTCTCAATCATGTTTCAAAATAGGGAAAACTGTAAACAATTTAAAAGTTAGAAATTAGCCCCATCTTGTTCGGTGATTTTAGCGTGAGTAGCAAGTACCAAAGATAGGATAACTCAAGGCTCAATCCAACAAGTAGCCTACACAATTACGGTGTTTTTTAGATCCTTAATAAATATAATTAAAGCTATAAATGTTTCTGAAGGAAAGACGATCGTTAAAGACGCGACGGATCGAGAGATCTAAAGATTGGAGTTGAAGAAACGAGAGTGGATATTCAGTCTAAATGGCTGAGATGATAGAGGATGAAATTTAGACCACAAACGGAGCTCAAACGGAGCATTTTAAGTTTAGCGGTATTTTGGTAATTTTGGTCAAAGGGTTGACTTTGACAGGGCCCACAAATCCCGATCAACAACATCTCATTGGCGACAACTCGATGATGACGTACGACGAAAAAAATGGAACTCAGATCGAAAACATGACGTCGCGTCCGACGGGGCACGCGTGCACCCGGCGTGGGGGGAAAAAACCCGGCGGCCTTGGTAGCTTCTCGACAGCTGCCGAGTTTTCTCGGCAACGTCGGCAACGTGTCTCGGCAGCTCGACAGCTTCACTCAGCAGTTGTCGAGTTTTCTCGGTAGCATGGTAGCTTATCTCGGCAGCTTCGGCAGGCGGCTCGGCAGCTAGGCACCCAGGCCACCCGACGTCGGCCCTGCTCGACCAGCCCACTTCCCGACACACCAGCTGCGGCGCCGCCGCCCTAAGCCGCCGCCACCTCATCCACCGGCGAGCCTGCACCGCCGGCTACCACCTCCGGCCCTTCCTTGCCAGATTCCGGCAAGAGTGGTGCCGGAAAACAGCCACCAAACTCCATTCCCTCTCATGTTCTCTCCCTCTCTTACCCTTCTTCCCAAGCTCCGGCCGACGACTTCCAATCGTCGGCGACCCTTCCCAGTCCCTGGCCGGCGACTTCCAATCACCGGAAACCCTCCAAACTCGGCCACCATCATCCAGCAGCATATATATACACACACAGGCATGCTTACACACACACACTCAAACTCACACACATACTTGCAACAACTGGAAGTCGCCGGCGACCACCACCCAGCCACCAGAAACACTGGCCGGCGACTGGAAGTCGCCGGCAACCACCTCTCCAATCGCGCATACACACACAAGAACTATACACACACACACGCATGACTATATACACACGTACATAAATACCAGCTTGGCCGGCGGCCACCTGTCACGCCCCAAAATCTTTTCATATTTCATAAGAGTTTCACCATTGGGCGTGAAGATAGAAATAGCAAGGGATGCATACACAACAGAAAGAATAAGTAAGAGACGACAGAAGAAAGAGGTAAGGGACAAAGTGAATCTTTCACTTAACAACAATCGGCCTCTACCGATAGCAAGTAGTCTCACTACTGATAAAATACAACATACGCAGCGGAATAATTCATCAGGATCTCACATCCATTACTTACATCAAAATATTACAAAACGTTAGTAAGATTAAAACATTATTTTAGAAATGTTTAAGAGACCTCGTCTCATTACAACAAAACCAGAAACAGTACACCCTCTCTCCACTTAAGGTTTCTCATTGCTCATCATCGCCTATAGTGTGAGTACAGAATAAGGGGGTGAGTGCGTGGAACACACTCATGGAGATGAAATCCGCCTCTTGTGACTCGACAAATATAAAATACTAGTAAAATGATCTTATGTCACGTTGTCACAACACATAAAATGCATAGCAGATATTAAAAATGACAAGGGACGAATAGGTGCGGGATTCCCCCGTCTTATCCTATATAATGGTCTCAATACTACAACCAAACCTCAATAGAGTAGTAGAAGATAGCAAGGGACGAATGCATGATTAGAGTGGACCTCGGTCCTTTCACAGTAATAATATGGCACAACAATTATATTCACAGTATTTAGTATTCCTCAGTCATACATTTAATAAGGAAAGTAGTAAACAGATAAAGAGATAAAAATTACCCCCACCTTGTTCGGTGGTTTTCCGCATGAGTCGTTAGTATCAAACGTCTGATAGCACAAGCTCAATCCAACAGTAACTCAAGCTCAATCCAACAAATAGCCTACATAAGTTATAGTGTTCTCAGATCCTTATTAATTATAATTAAAGCGATAAACATTTTCGGAAGAAGATAACCGTTAAAAACATGACGAGTCGAGAGATCTAAAGATTGGAAAAGGAATGAGCTCGTTCGGAGTTGATACGAGCTCAAATGAAGTGTATAAGGTTGGAGGGTATATTGGTAAAAGAGATCAAAGGTTTGACTTTGACCGGGCCCACAACCCTCGGTCAGCTACACCTCGTCAACTAAGTCTCGATGATAAACGTGCAAAGGGAAATGAAAGGATCTTGGTTTGCAAACACGGCGTTACCCGACACGAGCCCAGCACCCGGCGCCCGCTACCGGTGTGCCCAACCAGCGCACGCCCGTGCCCTCCTGGCACGGCCGCGCTCCACCCTCAGCAACTCCTGTCAGCTTGCGCACAACCATGCGCCAACACCCAACAACTTCTGTCGGCTCACACACGACCGTGCCCCCTCGCGCACGACCGTGCGCCAGCTTCCAATGGATCCTTCCGGCTGGTGCACGACCGTGCCCTCCGGTACAACCGCGCGCTAGAGCGTCCAACAGCATGCGCGCCCAGCAGCTTTCCCAGTTGCCTCGTTGCTGCCCCGCCTCTCCCCCTCCCGGTCCTTCGGCTACTTCATTCCAACCTACTACATCTCCGATATGAAACCAACACTTCCCCAACCCCAAAACTCACACACACACATGTATATATATAAACACACACATCCCAAAAACACTTGATCGGCGACCTCTGGTCGCCGGAAATCCATCGTCACAACTCGCCGGCCATCACTTTTCCTATGGCGGCACCACCTGTGCCGCCCCCAACAGAGATCACAAACAAATGCACACACATATATACATAACACCCTTCTAACCCGATATAGCTCCGACGCCACCACCCACGGCAGCGCCGTCCCTCCAACAACTTACCCTTACCTCCGGGAGGACCTCCGACAACTTTTCCGGTATAAAGGATGAAGAACAAGAGAGAAAACCAAGGAGAGAGAAAAGTTGGCTAAGGTTAGGGTTTAGGGTTTTGAGATGGTTTTTCGTCGTTTCCCGGCAAACAAGAAATCAGAAAAAAAATCCGAGATCTGTTCTAAACTCATCTCGTCAAAACCTACGTTGTGTGTGAAAATCTGCTGAAACCGACAACTTTGAAATTTTCCGGCAACCTCCGGCGGCGGTGCGCCGGAGATGGAAAGAAAGAAGAGAGAGAGAGAATGGAGGAGAGAGAAACTTACTCGTATACGTCACTTTTGGCTCGATCGAAGAAAGAGTGAAAAAAAGGATTTCAAAGAGCCCCTATTTATAGATTTCGAAAAGTTACTATTCATCATAAATATCTTCTGATATTTCTGAAACCTCGTGGTTTGCCCTTTTTATCGCCGTTTGAGCTATGGGTCTCCGATTGACCCCTAGTTTGTTTCTATCTTCTTATCTTTCTAATACGCATCTAATGATATAAAAACATCCAATATCCCACTTCTAAGCAAATTATCCATCTCATACATGCATTAAACACTTATCTAAAACGCACGTAATTAAATTAAACAAATAAAACATACGCACATATATATTAAATCCTGAGTTTAAATATTTAATTAATTTATTATGCTTCATTTTGTTCTGGTGTGCTACATCTCTTACCCCTTAAAATAATTTTGTCCTCGAAATTAAACGTATACCTAGGAAGGAAAATAAACGTGTACCTATGAAAGATAGGTCGGGATACTTCCTCAGGATCTCGTCTTCTAGTTCCCAAGTTGCTTCTTCCCTTCCGTGACGGCTCCACTGGACCTTCACTATAGCTATTTCCCGATTCCTCAGCTGTCATTTCTTTCTATCCAAAATGACTATCGGAACTTCCTCGTATGTTAGGTCCTTTTCTAGTTCTATGGCTTCTTGTCCAATTATATGAGCTGGGTCGAAGATGTATTTCCGTAGCATCGACACATGGAAGACATTGTGTACTCCAGCGAAGTTCGGCGGCAGTGCTAAATGGTACGCGACCTCTCCAACTTGATCCAGAATTTCAAACGGTCCCACGTACCTCGGCTTCAGCTTCCCTCTCTTCCCAAAACGGTGGACCCCTTTTGTGGGCGAGACCTTGAGGAAAACTTTATCCCCGACTTCAAATTTCAGTTCCCTCCTTCTTTTATCTGCATAGGCTTTTTAACGATCTTGGGCTGCTCGTATTTTCTCCCGAATCTTCTTTATCACCTCAACTGTTTGATCCACCAATTCGGGTCCCAAGATTTTCTTTTCGCTCACTTCATCCCAGCAGATTGGTGAGCGACATCTTCTTCCATAAAGAGCTTTATAAGGCGCCATACCAATTGTCGATTGGTAGCTATTGTTGTAGGCAAACTCCACTAAGAATAGATAGTCTTCCCAGCTTCCGGGAAAATCCAAAACACAAGCCCGCAACATATCTTCCAAGATTTGTATGGTCCTTTCTGATTGTCCATCAGTTTGTGGATGAAAAGTTGTGCTGAAAAACAGTTTGGTTCCTAACTCCTTTTGTAAACTCTGCCAGAATCTGGAGGTGAACCGTGGACTCTATCAGATACGATAGAAACCAGTACGCCGTGTAATCGGACTATCTTCTCGAGATATGTGTGTGCCAATTTATCCAGTCCGAAAGTCATCTTAATTGGTAAGAAATTGGTAGATTTCGTTAATCTATCAACGATTACCCATACGGCGTGGTTTCCTCGTCTGGTTGTCGGCAGACCAACCACGAAATCCATGGCTATGTGTTCCAATTTCCATTCTGGTATCTCCAAAGGAGTTAGCATCCTAGTCGGTCGCTGATGCTCTGCTTTCACTTGTTGACAAACAAGACACTTCTTGACGAACAGCCCTATGCTCCTCTTCATGTTTCTCCACCAAAAATTCACCCTCAAATCTCGGTACATCTTCGTACCTCCAGGGTGTGCAGACATCGGTGTGCAATGTGCCTCTTTAAGAATTTCTTCCCTCAATTCATCATTCTTAGGCACGCACATTCTTCCTCTGAAGATTAGAGCTCCGTTTGTAGCCAAAGAGAAACCTTCGGCTCTTTCATTATCCATTAGAGCTTTCATCTTTCTTAGGAAATTATCTCTTTTCTGAGCTTCCATAATTCGGTCGTGCAGCGTAGGTTTTACGAATGGCGTTGCCATCCTAGATTCAATGTTGATCGGAGACGCGACTATCTCCAGATTTAGCTTTGACATTTCTTCAATCAGTTGATGTTGTCTGGTGATCATAGATGTCACCACTCCCTTTCCCTTCCTGCTAAGGGCGTCAGCTACCACATTTGCTTTTTCAGGATGGTAGTGAATCATAATGTCATAATCTTTTACCAACTCTAACCATTTTCTTTGCCTCATATTGAGCTCCTTTTGCTCGAAGAAGTATTTTAGGCTTTTATGGTTGGTGTATATCTCGCACTTCACACCGTAGAGATAGTGTCTCCAGATCTTGAGGGTGTGTACCACAGCTGCTAGTTCCAAATCATGTGTTAGGTAAATCTGTTCGTGAGTCTTTAACTGGCGTGAGGCATACGCCACCACTTTTCCTTCTTGCATCAAGACACACCCTAAACCTTGCTTGGATGTGTCACTGTAGACCACGAAGTCTTTAAACACATCTGGAACTATTAAGACTGGTGCTTCTGTCAGTCTTCTTTTCAGTTCCTGGAAACTACACTCGCATTGCTTACTCCACTGAAACTTCACATCTTTTCTTGTCAAGTGCGTCATAGGAGTAGCAATTTTCAAAAATCCTTCTATAAATCTTCGGTAATATCCAGCTAGGCCAATGAAACTCCGAACTTCCTTTACAATTGTTGGAGTTTCCCACTTGTTGACAGCTTCCACCTTTCAGGATCCACTTCGATCCCTTCTGAAGAGACGATATGGCCTAGAAAGCCCACTTTGTCCATCCAGAATTCGCACTTCTTGAATTTGGCATAGAGCTTTTCCTTTCTTAGTACTTCTAGTACGATTCTGAGATGTTGTTCATGGTGCGCTCTATCGCACGAATAGATAAGAATGTCATCTATGAACACTATGACAAAGAGATCCAAATAAGGATGGAAGACACGATTCATCAAATCCATAAAGACAGCTGGAGCATTACTTACTCCAAATGGCATTACTACAAACTAGTAGTGGTCATACCTCATTCTGAATGTCGTCTTAGATATATCGGTGTCTTTGACTTTCATCTGGTGATATCCAGATCTTAAGTCAATCTTTGAGAACACACCAGCACCTCTTAATTGATCAAAGAGATCTTCAATCCGAGGCAGTGGATACTTGTTCTTTATTATTCTCTTGTTCAGCTCCCGGTAATCAATACACATCTAGAAGTTGTCATCCTTCTTCTTAACAAACAGCACTGGAGCTCCCCAGGATGACACACTTGGTCTGATGAAACCTTTGTCCAAAAGTTCTTGTAGTTGGACCTTCAGTTCCTGCAATTCTTTTGGTGCCATCCTATAAGGAGCTTTTGATACAGGTGTTGACCCCGGAACGAGATCTATCTCGAAGGTTACTTGTCGATCTGGTGGAGGACCAGGTAAATCCTCTGGAAATATGTCCGTGAATTCCTTTATCACCGACACCTTCTCGATAGCAGTTGTTTCCTTCTCAGAGTTCACCATGTTAACCAATCAAGCTTCGCAATCTCCTTTGCCAAGCATCTGGGTTGCTTTTATGGCCGTGATAATCCTTGAATTAACTTTTACTCACGTTCCATAAAACGTAAACTCCGGTTTTCCCGGTGCTTGAAAGAGAATCTCCCTTGCACGACACTTGATTCCGTGTGATTGGACTCTAACCAGTCCATCCCTAGGATTATATCAAAATCCTTCATCTCCAAAGCGTGGAGATCAGCTAGAAGGATCTTATCTCCAAAAGCAATCTTAAGGTGGCGATATAGGTGTTTTGTCCTTACCGTCTTTCCTGAGGGGATACTAACTTCTAGAGTTCGAGCGACTATCCTACCGTCAACATGCTTCAGCAACTTATAGAAGTTGACAGATATGAAGGAGTGCGTCACTCCAATATCAAATAGGATGAAAGCAGGTATATCAGATACTGATAACATACCTACCATCATCTCGGCTCCCTCAGCGGCTTCCGGACGAGTAAGAGTGAAAGCTCTCACTCTGCCTGTCATCGGCCTTAAGTTCGGCCCTGTAGCCGGTGCATTCCTCACCCTCCAGCAATTTACTACTAAGTGTCCCGGTGCCCCGCAGGTAAAACAGCTCCGTGTTTCTGGCCGACACGGTCCCATGTGCACCTTTCTGCATCTAGGGCACGGATTTCCAGATCGGGGGACAGGAAGGAGTGGAGCATTGCTTGCCCTTGGAAACTTATTCGGAGCAAAGCTCTGGCTTGGGCCAGTCCACTTCCTCTTGACAGAAGCAGAGAAGACTCCTTTGAGGGGCGTAGCCTCCAAACCCATCCGAAAGGCGATCGCCTGGGCTCTCTCGATGACACTCGCATACGTCATCGTCCCTTGCCCAGCGAGGATCGAGCTGATCTCTGAGCGAAGGCCCTTCTCGAATCTTCGAGTCTTCTTGAGATCGGTATCCACTAGATGTGGGGCATACCGGCTCAAATGGTTGAACCGTCGCTCATAATCTCCAACAGTTGAGCTTCCCCTATTGGAGGTGAAGGAACTCGGTCTCCTTCTTGTCCTTGTAGGACTGAGGGATGAAGTGATGAGACACCACTTCCTTGAATTCTTCCCAAGGCATTCTCTTCCTCTGGACAGACAGTAGGGTCCGCTCGTATGAGTCCCACCAATGACTCGCTTCATCAGTTAGCTGGAAGAATGCACAGCTAACCATCTGCTCGGGGAAGCAAGTCAGGTGCCCGAACAATCGGTCGAGCGACCTTAGCCACTCTTCCGCCTCTATCGATTCTCTTTTCCCGTTAAAAGTCAGCGGGTTGAACCGCCGGAACTGTTCATAAATAATGTTCGGGTCGGTTCTAGCTGGCGGTGGGGCAGTGCGGGTTACCTCGAAATGTTGCGCTAACCCTCGTAGCACAGTAACCAGATCCCCAACATTAGCATTTTTCTCACATTCCGGCTGGTTGGCCGGCTACAGTTGTTCCTTTTTGGGTCTTCCTCTCGACATAGTTATGTTACAATATGTACATATGTATAAGTCATTGTGTTTACACAATAATTCCATAATTATAGCAGATAACGTTTCATACGTGATGAGGCATGATGAGGTATAAACACAAACTTTATAGGATGGGCAAAAGATATATGTGCATATATACATAGCAACGTAAGAAGGGTAGTACTACACCATAACAAAAGGTGTATGTACACTATCTATGATGTAAGAACTATCCTATACATATACACATAGAATAATGTATCAGGTGTAGCTTAATATATACATATAACGTCTTCTCAAACCATCTATTCTACATCAGCGGGAGGCGATGGAGGCCCCGATCCGTCCTGAGGGTCATCCCCCTCTATGTCGATCTCCTCTAGATCCTCCTCCAGATCCTCCTCTGACTCGGAGCTGCCACTAGGAGGATCATAAGGTGATGGCTTCGGAGTAGTCGGAAGGCCATGTCGGCCCCATAACTCCAACATCCCTCTAGCCACATTGCCAAAGTTGGCAATAGGCACAAGGTTGACCGACGAGAATAACAACTCGTCGTGATAGAGTAGGCGTGCTCTCTTCGTCCACTCGGGTGGTAGGGTGTGAATCATATGCAGGCACGTCTGCACACCTCTAATCTTACCCCACACACCTCCAATCTCCCTCCAACAGTGGAGGAGTCTAGCTACGTGCTATCCTACGGATATATCTTCTGTAACTCTACTCTCGTAGAAGCAACGTCGTAGCCGCTCCTCACAAGTCTCAATCACGGGTGCTCTCCCTCTCCCTCTACCAGCTCTGTATATCCTATTCATCTGCCAATTAATTTACACGAGTTTCTAATATCATATATCCATACCTGATATGCTCCCTTCGAAACCTAACGGTTCAAGGTAAAAAATAACATATAACAAACAATCACTCATATTCCGCAGATTTTATATCAGGGAGGGTCACCAATGGAGAGAGATTAGTGTCTATCTATAATTTTCCGAAAACCCAAACATATTTTAAAAACACACTTTTGAAATCACATTTTTCCCATTTTTTTAAAACCAGTTCGAGCAAGTTCTCAACATTAGAACTGTTCTGATACTATCTATCACGCCCCAAAATCTTTTCATATTTTATCAGAGTTTCACCATTAGGCGTGAAGATAGAAATAGAAAAGGACGCATACACAACAGAAAGAATAAGTAAGAGACGACAGAAGAAAGAGGTAAGGGACGAAGTGAATCTTTCACTTAAAAACAATCGGCCTTTGTCGATTGTAATCAATCTCACTACTGATAAAATACAACATACACAGTGGAATAATTCATCAGGATCTCACATCCATTACTTACATCAAAATATTACAAAACGTGAGTAAGATTAAAACATTGTTTTAGAAATGTTTAAGAGACCTCGTCTCATTACAACAAAACCAGAACAATACTCTCTCTCTCCACCTAGGGTTCCTCATTGATCATCATCGCCTGTAGTGTGAGTATAAAATAAGGGGATGAGTGCGTGGAATACACTCGTGGGGATCAAATCCGCCTCTTGTGACTCGACAGATATAAAATACTAAAATAATCTTATGTTACGTTGTCACAGCACATAAAATGCATAGCAGATATTAGAAATGGCAAGGGACAAATAGGTGCAAGATTACCCCGTCTTATCCTATATAATGGTCTCAATACCGTTGGTGCATTTCAAGAGGACCACCAAACCTCAACAGAGTAGTAGAAGATAGCAAGGGACGAATGCATGATCAGAGTGGACCTCGGTCCTTTCACAGTAATAATATGGCACAACAATTATATTCACAGCATTTAGTATTCCTCAGTCATGCATTTAATAAGGAAAGCAGTAGACAGATAAAGAGTTAGAAATTACCCCCACCTTGTTCGGTGGTTTTCCGCGTGAGTCGCTAGTATCAAACGTCTGATAACACAAGCTCAATCCAACAGTAACTCAAGCTCAATCCAACAAATAGCCTATACAAGTTATAGTGTTCTTAGATCCTTATTAATTATAATTAAAGCGATAAACGTTTCCGGAAGAAGATAACATTAAAAGTGCGACGAGTCGAGAGATCTAAAGATTGGAAAAGAAACGAGCTCGTTCGGAGTTGATACGAGCTCAAACGAAGTATGTAAGGTTGGAGGGTATATTGGTAAAAGAGATCAAAGGTTTGACTTTGACCGGGCCCACAACCCTCGGTCAACGATACCTCGTCGACTAAGTCTCGATGATAAACGTGCAAAGGGAAATGAAACGATCTTGGTTCGCAAACATGGCGTTACCCGACACGAGCCCAACACCCGGCACCCACTACCGGTGTGCCCAACCAGCGCACGCCCGTGCCCTCCTAGCACGGCCGCACGCCATCCTCCAGCAACTCCTGTCAGCTCACGCACGATCGTGCGCCAACACCCAGCAACTTCTGCTGGCTCGTGCACGACCGTGTCCCTTCGCGCACGACCGTGCGCCAGCTTCCAATGGATCCTGCCGGCTGGTGCACGACCGTGCCCTCCGGCACGACCGCGCGCCAGCGCGTCCAACAGCCTGCGCGCCCAGCAGCTTTCCCGGTTGCCTCGTTGCTGTCCGACCTCTCCCCCTCCCGGTCCTCCGGCTACTTCATTCCAACCTACTACATCTCCGGTATGAAACTAACACTTCCCCAACCCCAAAACTCACACACACACATGTATATATATAAACACACACATCCCAAAAACACTTGGTCGGCGACCTTTGGTCGCCGGAAATCCATCGTCACAACTCGCCAGCGCATCACCAGCGCCGACCATCATTTTTCCCATGGCAGCACCACCTGTGCCGCCCCCAACAGATATCACAAACAAATGCACACACATATATACATAACACCCTCCCAACCCGATATAGCTCCGACACCACCACCTACGGCGGCGCCGTCCCTCCAACAACTTACCCTTACCTCCGGGAGGACCTCCGACAACTTCTCTGGTATGAAGGACGAAGAACAAGAGAGAAAATCAAGGAGAGAGAAAAGTTGGCTAGGGTTAGGATTTAGGGTTTTGAGATGGTTTTTCATCGTTTCCCGGCAAACGAGAAATCGAAAAAGAAATTCGAGACCTGTTCTAGACTCGTCTCATCAAAACCTACATTGTGTGCGAAAATCAGCCAAAACTGACAATTTTGAAATTTTTCGGCAACCTTCGGCGACGGCGCGCCAGAGACGGAAAGAAAGAAGAGAGAGAGAGAATGGAGGAGAGAGAAACTTACTCGTATACGTCGCTTTTGGCTCGATCAAAAAAAAGGTGAAAAAAAGGATTTGAAAGAGCCCCTATTTATAGATTTCGAAAAGTTATATTCACCGAAATATCTCATTTTACTATTCATCGTAAATATCTTCTGATATTTTCGAAACCTCGTGGTTTGCCCTTTTTTTTGCCGTTCGAACTACGGGTCTCCGATTGACCCCTAGTTCGTTTCTATCTTCTTATTTTTCTAATACGCATCTAATGATATAAAATATTTAATATCCCACGTCTAAGCAAATTATCCATCTCATACATGCATTAAACACTTATCTGAAACGCACGTAATTAAATTATACAGATAAAACATACGCACATATATATTAAATCCTGAGTTTAAATATTTAATTAATTTATTATGCTTCATTTTGGTCCGGGGTACTACACCACCACCCCCCAACCTCGCCGGCGCATCACCAGCGCTGACCACCAGCAGCTCACGACGGCGCCACTAGCGCCGCCCCCAACAGCAACACACATACACAACACACGTTTTACACACACATGCACGATATATATTTATACACAGCCTGTTCAGCTCCGGTGCCGCCGTAGGTGGCGGCGCCGGCCCTCCAGCAACACACCCTCACCCCTAGGGGAACTCCGGCAGTAGCTCCGGCGAGTAGATGGAAGAAAATAGGAAGAGAGAGAAAAGGTGGCCAAAGCTAGGGTTTAGGGTTTGGAGATCGTTTTTCGCCATTTTCCGGTGAACGAGAAATCGGAATTGAATTTCGAGACCTATCCTAGATTCGTCTCGTCGAGACCTACATCGTGTGCGAAAATCGGCCGAAACTAACAACATTGAAATTTTCCGGCCATCGGCGGCGGCGGCGCACCGAAGGCAGAAAACCGGAAAGAGATAAAGACTTACGGGTTTTCATCGCTTTCGGCTCATTCGGAAAAACGGTGATTTTTGAATCGAAAATGCCCATATTTATAGAAATCCCGAAAACACTATTCATGAGAAAAATCTAAAGTTACTATTCACAGTTGAAAAGTTCGAGTTACTATTCACGTAAATATCTCTGTTACTATTCACCGTAATTATCTTCCAGTTTTCTGAAACTTCGTGTTTTGCCCTTTTCGTCGCTGTTTGAGCTACAGGTCTCCGATTGACCCCTAGTTCGTTTCTATCTTCTCATTTTTCCAATACGCATCTAATGGTATAAAAACATTCTATATTCCATGTCTAAGAAAATTATCCATCTAAAACGTGCATTAAACAAGTATCTGAAACGCACGTAATTAAATTAAACAGTCAAAACATACGCACATAATTATTAAATTATGGGTTTAAATATTTAGTTATTCAATTATGCTTCATTTTTGGTTTAGAGCGCTACAACGACGCACGCGCACCAGTATATTCTGCGAAAGTATCAGGTTTATACTCTTGAGGTACCACATATTAACTCTTAAGGTAAGAACGTAGAAACAACGCTGTTTTCTTCTTTTTCCTCTTTTTTTTTCTCTATCCTTCTTCTTCTTAATCTCTTTTTTTATCAATTTGTTATTCTTCTTATTTGTTTTGTACATTCTTATTCTTCTTCTCTATCTTTTTGTTCTTATTCTTCTTCAAATTGTCATGGAGTCATTTATGGGGTTTTTTCTTCTTCCCCTTCTCTTTTACTTATTTTCATAGATTTAAATAATTCATTTTCAAATCACAATTTATTACAATAATTTTAAAACATTGAAAATCAATTATTTCAAACAATATGACATGATTTGCAGAAAATTTGACGAAAAAGATGATGAAATCACGATTTGTAGAATTTTTTTAGAAAGATGATGATGAAACATTTGAAATTTTAAGATTTTCAATGAAGGTATTAGTTGTATGATCTTAAGGTAGTACATATTTACCATTAAAGTATTAATGTTTATAATATAAGGTATTATATATGCGTATATTTAAGGTATTACATATTTTACCTTTAAGTTATTAATGTTTTTGGTATAAAGTGTTACATATGTACCTTTAAGGTATTACACATGCATCTTAATGGTATTACATATTTATCTTTAAGGTATTAATGTTTATAGTATAAGGTATTACATATGTATCTTTAAGGTATTACATATTTATTTATCTTTAAGATATTAATGCTGATAGTTTAAGATATTGCATATTACATTTTTACCTTCAAGGTATTCAATAAATACTTTTAAGATATCACATATTAAGCATTTTAAATAGTTCAAATGTTCTACAAATTTTTTTTCCCTAAAATTTTCTATTCATACATTTAAGGTATTATATTTTTACCTTCAAAGTATTCAAAATTTCTGTAAATCATCTTTTTCCTCATCAAATTTTCTACATATATTTTCACCACACAATTTTTTTTAAAACTCAATCTTCATGCGAATTAAATGAAACAAACAATAATATCATATTTAAATCAATCATCTAAATCAACAATCTCTCTCATCTCTGCCTCGCTCGTTGTCACGGTTTGGAATCATGTAGAAAATGAAGATGGGTCAGAAAAAGAGAAGGAAAAAGAAGGTGAAAAAGATATGGAACATTGATTTGAAGAAAAAGAAGTATAAAAAGATAGAGAAGGAAGAAGAAGAGGAAGAGAGATGCGCGTTCCACTCTTATTTTTTTCTTTCTAATTGAAAGCGGGGATCATGCGGAGCTGGTTGGGGGCAAAATCGTATGTTAAGAAAAGGATGGAGGGTCTATGGCAACTATTTATATAACACACATGCGCCAATCCATCAGCATTTCATTGGAATTTATTTCGAAGTGGAGGCCGTTGCCAAGTTCAAAAACACCAGGTGTGGAGCTACAAAAACATAAAGTTGCAGAAGAAAAGAAGCAAAATCAAGAAACTGATATAGAAAGGAGAGGGAGAAAGAGAAAGAAAATGTATTCAAGAAGACATGTTGGTTGATGAGCAAGGGTGGAAGGAAGGAGACGACGAAATGGCAACAAATGGGAATTAGCAGCAGAAAATGACGCAGATATCTCCCTCTCTCGTTTCATTTCACTCCACCTTCTCTCTCTCCTTCCCCAGTTTCTTCACCAACCCATGTCTCAATACTCCAGTTTCGTTCAAATTCCGTATCAGGTTTGTGCTTCGCCACCTTCAATTTCTGGCGCATAATTACTGCTTTATATTTTCTGAACCCATTTGCCCTTTTTTGGGAAATCAAGAGTTTTTGGCTTGGTAAATTTGCCTGATTATTGTCAGAAATCCATTGTTTTTTTAATCGCTAAATTGATGTTTGAGTGTATAGTTTGGGTTTGGTTACATTAGAGGATCAAACCTTCCTTGGTGACTTAACTGTACTTCCAAGTGTTTGTGATATTGTTTCTGTGAAAGGATGTTGAAGGATGTTGCTGATGTTGCAGAGTATATGGCCACTGACTCTTTTAATTTAGTGACTATGGGTTTCAGGTAGTAAAAGCAATTTGAACTTAGGTTTTTTGGGGTCCACTTTTCTTGTTTGATGATATGACTTGATACCCATCTTGTTATCGATTTTCTGCAAATGAAGTGGTGAATTTTACCATCCCTTCAGTTGTTTATGTGACCCAGACTGTGCGAGATAGAGTCGTAGCAGAATAACATTTCAAAGTCGAAATTGTTTGAGTAAATGCAATTTCTTGCATTTGTGTGGATACTTCCTTATGCTGTTTTCCCTTAATCAAGAACAAATTATTCTTATGGCCTATCTTCAGTTGAAGAAGTAAAATAATTAATTATATGAATCAAGTAAGACAAATTCAACTGGCTTACAAAAAAAGAAAGACAAATGGGTTTCTTTGATCAGACCTTATGCTTTTAGGAATCTTTTTCAGAATAGGTTTCATGTGAATGTCATTCATTCACTATGTTTTATCAGCATATATCAACCATCTAATTAAGGTTGGGCTCTAATGGGAAGCAGGTCAATGACATCTCACATTGTCGGGTATCCTCGTGTGGGGCCAAAAAGAGAGCTCAAGTTTGCACTGGAATCCTTGTGGGATGGAAAGAGTAGTGCCGAGGAACTGCAGAAGGTGGCAGCTGATCTCCGAGTGTCTTTTTGGAAGCAGATGGCAGATGCTGGAATCAAATATATTCCTAGCAATACGTTCTCATATTATGATCAAGTGTTGGATACCACTGCAATGTTAGGTGCTGTTCCATCAAGATATGGTTGGAGCGGAGGTGAGATAGGATTTGATATTTACTTCTCAATGGCTAGGGGTAATGCCTCTGTTCCTGCAATGGAAATGACCAAGTGGTTTGATTCCAACTAGTAAGTAGTAATTTATTGTTATATTTTATTCGAGTCTGACATGATTTTCATTTATTTTGAAATTATCAGATTTTGACAATATATACTTCATTCATATGCAGTCACTATATTGTCCCTGAACTGGGGCCAGATGTTAAATTTTCCTATGCATCTCACAAGGCAGTGGAAGAATATAAGGAAGCCAAAGCTGTAAGTTTAACCAGTATTATATAATGAATGCTTGAATTACTTTATCAGTGAGATCATCATTGTATTGCTCTTTATCATATTTTTTGTAATTCTTCAGACTTCCAGTTAATTTAAGTTACTGAATATTATTTCGTATCAGGGAAATCAATATTGCAGTTGGTTTTCAAGTGAGGATATTTGTTATATTCAATGCAGACATGATATGAATCTCACTCTCTCTCTCTCTCTCTCTCTCTCTCTCTCTCTCCCCCCCCCCCTCCCTCCCTCCCTCCTCGTATATTGTCCTCTATATTTGTAATGATGTAGTCATGGATTTGAACAACCAGAATTAATAATCAGAAAATAATAACTGTGGGCCAAGGCTTGACTTTTTCATCTAGCCACACCTATGATATACAATAGGTGTATCACCAACAAATAATAATTACTTAATCTAAAATATAAATTTGAGATAGCAATGAGTAAAGCCGATTCCATAGACATTGGCAAGGTTTATTCTTTTGCAAACTTGTTTAAAGTAATTGGTTTGGGGTTGGGGGGGGGGGGGGTTGGAATTTTTGATATTAATTATCAAATAATTGACATCTAAAACCAAGAATAAAGGATAAATTGATATCTAAAAGGAGGGAAAAACATGATAATTAATATGCACTATATCAATTCCATCATTTTCTAAGAAAGATTTTAACTTAAACATCTCCGTCATGAGTGTCTGCATGTTAATTCTCTTTTTTTGTTGACACAGTGTCTTCATTAGATTTTTTAAGTTACAAATGGAATGTGCAGTGTCGTTCATGTAGAGTGTGGAATTCTTTTCTTTAATTTATTGGAGTTAGGTTCATGCATATTTTGATATCTTTGCTCATTGCAGCTTGGTGTTGACACAGTTCCCATCCTCATAGGCCCTGTTTCCTACTTGTTATTATCAAAACTGGCAAAGGGAGTTGATAAATCATTTTCTCTTCTTTCCCTGATAGATAAGATCCTTCCTGTCTACAGGTAAGATCACTGCCCATGCTTCTCACATTTTCATGAAATATTACATTTATATGTCAAGATGAACTGGTGTTAGCTTACTTTATTATGAAGGGATGTTGTGGCTGAACTAAAAGCAGCTGGTGCTAGCTGGATTCAGTTTGATGAGCCTACTCTTGTCATGGACCTTGATTCTTACAAATTGCATGCATTTACTCATGCTTACAAAGAATTGGAATCATCAGTATGGGGCTTGAATGTTCTAATTGAGACATATTTTGCTGACCTATCAGCTGAGGCATATAATACAGTTACTGGTTTAAAGGGTGTTACAGCTATTGGATTTGATTTGGTGTGTGGATCAAAGACACTCAATCTAATCAAAAATGGATATCCTCTGGGAAAGTTTCTTTTCGCTGGTGTTGTTGATGGAAGAAACATTTGGGCTAATGACCTTGATGCTTCTTTAAGTATGTTGCAGGCTCTGGAGGGCATTGTGGGGAAAGGTGATTTCCCGAAAATCCATCTATATTATATATGTTGCGCTACATATAATTAATGAAATATACCAAGAGCTTCTGCGAGTTTCTATGGTCAGGTGTTTAAGATGTTAAGCAGCAAACTTTAATTGAGCTCACCATTCATTTACAAGTAATCATAATTGTTGGATAGGATATTATTATAAAAAATGAAGTACGAATGTTTATTAGACTAGTTGTGACATTTTGTTGGCATAGCTGAGATGGTTCGTCAAATAATTTCCATCTGGTGTGTGTGCTTCTATATAGTCTTTTGCCTGGCTGTTCTGGAAGTATAGCCATCTTGCAATCTTTTGTTTTGTTGTACTTTAGATATTTTTGTTCTTGAACAACAAAAAGAACTACTCCGCCCATATTGCAGACTAGACTCTTGTTTTGGGACAGATGGAGTATAACATTTTGAGATAAAAGGCTATCAATTTTAGGATAAACTACAAGAGAGATCAACCGAATTAGAATCTTGTGTTGAGTAATGTCCTGTACTTTACAACTTGTTTTTTTGAAGTATCTTGTGTGACATGACATACTGTTGGATTTTAGAAAGCTACAATTTAAATCATCTCTGATATTCTATTTCATTTATCAGACAAGCTCGTGGTGTCTACATCATGTTCTCTGCTTCATACGGCAGTTGATTTGGTGAATGAGACTAAGTTGGATGAAGAACTCAAGTCATGGCTTGCATTTGCTGCACAGAAGTTGCTTGAAGTTAATGCATTGGCGAAGGCACTCGCTGGCGAGAAGGATGAGGTACTTCTTTTGTTACTTTCTTCTCATTTTTCCCTACATCTGACCATTTATTTTAAAAGCATTATGGTGGCTTTTCTCTAAGAGTGAATATTTTACCATGAATGAGTCAGCTATAAAGCACTGGTTTTTACTACTCTTGTCCAGCCTTCAGAGAGTTTCAAATTTGAAAGCCTAACTGCATTAAGATAATGTATTTCATAATTCATGATAATTGTGCATGATAAAAACTCCTCAGAATCTTCTGGCTCCATTGGTTCCTAAAGATTTCATATGAGTAAGAAAAGGGTAGGTGGTAACGTGGCCTAATAAGCCTTATATACTTTATATGTATCAGATTTCAGATGCCAGTTAAAACAAGATCAACTGCTAACTTGCTTCTTAATCTTTATGTTGCATCTCCAGATATTGTTTGATATATATCGAAATTTTCTCAGCACTTTTTTTTTGTTGATTTCCAAGAAGTGTGTAAACTTCTTCAAGTTCCAGAACTAATTTCTTACGTGTAAATGATACTTGCTTGTTTAATTTGTCATGTTTAGATATCTAGTTGACATGTCCCCTTACATTATATTCAGCTCTTTTCTTTGACCTTCATCAAAAGGGTTTTATATCTTCAGATATCGTCCTATGATATTTGAATAATTGCAGGATGTAATGCAATTTGACCCCACAATCAGTTGCTTCGACTTCATGCTAGCTTTTCTCTCCTCAGGCATTCTTCTTCACTAATGCAGCAGCAAAGGCTTCAAGAAGATTATCCTCTAGAGTGACCAATGAGGCAGTTCAGAAGGCTGTAAGAATTTTGGCAGCTGTTTATGTTTCTTCATGCTTCACTGATCTTCTCTCTCTCCTCTCTTCCTCTCCTTAATTATGACTTCAATTTTTGCTACTATACTCAGGCTGCTGCTTTGAAGGGCTCTGACCACCGCAGGGCTACAAATGTCACTGCCAGGTTGGAAGTTCAGCAGGAAAAGCTAAATCTTGCTATACTTCCAACCACTACAATTGGATCTTTCCCTCAAACATTGGGGCTTAGGAAAGTTCGTCGTGAATACAAGGCTGGCGAGTTAGTTTGGTTCCTATAATATTGTATTTGTTACTCACATTTGACACTTTACCTCCTATATTCTTCTTCTGTTTTTCTTTCAGAATATCCGAGGAAGAATATGTCCAATTCATTAAGGAGGAAATCAAAGAAGTAGTGAAAATTCAGGAAGAGCTCGGCATTGATGTTCTTGTTCATGGAGAACCAGAGGTGAAGCTAAAAATTATTATCATGCAAAAAGACTACCATGCTTCCCCCCTAACTCAAAAGAATATTTTCTTTAAAAAAACAAGTATCATTTTTTAATGTCGGACAAGTGCAGAGAAATGATATGGTGGAGTACTTTGGGGAGCAGCTATCTGGTTTTGCCTTCACCGTAAATGGATGGGTTCAATCTTATGGATCAAGGTGCGTGAAGCCACCTATTATATACGGTGATGTCAGTCGGCCTAGAGCAATGACCGTCTTTTGGTCTACGTTGGCCCAAAGCATGACTAAGCGCCCAATGAAGGGTATGCTCACCGGCCCTGTTACCATACTGAATTGGTCTTTTGTTAGAAATGACCAGCCAAGGTAGGCAAATCACATCTGTGGTTGCTAAATATGTTTTCAGAAATTTTTTATTGAACTTAATTTCATCCTCTTAGATCAGAGACCTGCTATCAGATTTCTCTGGCCATCAAGGATGAGGTTGAAGATCTCGAGAAAGCTGGAATTAATGTCATTCAAATTGATGAGGCTGCTCTGAGAGAGGGTTTGCCTCTTAGACAATCCGAGCAGTCGTTTTATTTGGACTGGGCCGTACATTGCTTCAGGATAACTAATTGCGCGGTTCAAGATGCTACTCAGGTCTTTCTTCATTGTTGTCTTCCTCTTTACGTTGAAATTATTGCATGCATTGATGATTCTCATTATGTTCGATTAATATGAATCAGTTGTTAGCGGGGTGTAGTCCAGGAATTTTGGCTTGTTACTCATGCTTGAGAATGCTGCAAAATAACAATTTTATTCTCATTGCGGATATCAATGTTAATAGCATTTCTATATTCTGACTGATTAAAGTGGCAGATCCACACCCACATGTGCTACTCAAACTTCAATGACATTATCCACTCAATCATGGACATGGATGCGGATGTTATCACCATCGAGAACTCTAGGTCAGACGAGAAGCTTCTCTCAGTTTTCCGTGATCAGGGCGTCAAGTATGGTGCTGGCATCGGCCCTGGTGTGTATGATATCCATTCTCCCAGAATCCCATCAACTGAAGAAATCGTTGAACGTATCAACAAGATGCTTGCAGTTCTGGACAGCAAAATGGTGTGGGTGAACCCTGATTGTGGCCTCAAGACGCGCAAATATTCGGAAGTCAGGCCGGCCCTGAGCAATATGGTTGCTGCTGCAAAGCTTGCTCGTACGCACTTAGCTGCTTCCAAGTGATATCAGTTCTGCACCTATACAAACAATTTCTACTCTACTTACAACCTTAGTCTTTAGGACTTGTTTATGCACAGGATTTTCTATTTCCTGTCATCGAATAGTGAATAATTTTTTTGTGTTCATCTTGTGCATATAGGTGAAGTTGATGTTGCTGTTACGATACTTGAGGTTTATGTAATTTCAACATGCATGTTTTCAGGCTTATGCTAAAGTTATATCTGGGTTATATGACAGGAGTTGGATCAATTTGGTAAAAATTGCAATAAAGGAAAGATGACCCTTTATTTAGAGCTTGAAACCATTGTATAAACAATTATAAAGTTGTAAATTTAGCCTGTGAATTGTGACCCTCATCTTCCCCTGTTTCTCTCTTCTTCTTCTTCTTCTTCAATTACCTCAATCTTCCACTTTTCCATTTTCTCCCTGAGCTTCCCCCCAGGGGGAGAATGATGATGGAGATGTATTGCGGCCTTCTCCTGTTCATAAAATTTTTCCTCATTCTTCTGCAGTTGATGTTACGGATCAGCCTCACTCTTCAGGCCAGCAGCTTTGCTCAGCATTTTCTGCCGATTGTCAGCCTATTCAGCTGACCTCAGAGGATTCCAGTCACCCGGCACAGCATCTTTCTTCTCAGCGGCGATTACAGTCTCTTTCCCAGGGTCAGGCTACTCCAGAAGATCCGCAGCCTAGCCCAGTTGCTTCCCTTCCAGTCGCCTCCTCAGATTCTGGATCCCTCTCTCAGGTTCGTCGATCCTCTCAAGTTTCTTATCCTGTTGAAGGATTTTGATCTTATCAACTATATCGTTTTCCCTAAAAGATCGAGCTTACCTCATGTCAGTTCAATCTTCTCATGAACCTGAATCTTGGATACTCCAAGCCTTGAGGTTTGGATTGCAGCAGGTATAATAGTCGATGAAAGGACAACAGTTTTCAGGTTTAAAAGAATTTCATCCCTATCCCTTTCATCCAAGCCAATTGAATTAGTAACCGATGCTAGAAAGGGAACTGAATCCCTAGCCGGTGTTCGAGAATCTATAGAATCGGCTGAATCTGACTCTTATCAATTGAATTTCTTTTTCATTGACATCTGCCTGGTTCATTACTGAAGGAACTAGAATCGGCAACGCGCTTATTTGGACAGGGGACGTCCAAAAACGTGGTTTCACTTCGGTAGCATGGGCGAGGGTCTGTTCACCGAAAACGGAAGGTGGTCTCGGTATCAGGTCAGTGGTTACTGCCAATAAGTGTACGAAATGACCCGCTTACCTATCTTAGAATCTTGAACCAAGGGTCGATCCCCTCTCACTCATCACTCAGATATTTGAACCCGGACTAGGAACTCTAAATTCCAACTCTAAGTATCGCATCGCGGGTACTGGGTGTAGCCCTTATCTAAAATAAAAAAGAAAAAAGGAAGTGAACACCGAGTCAAATGAAAGAGTCCGGAGGACTAGGTAGGCTAGCCCTTCTCTTCGGCCAACAAAGAAAGAGAGGTAGCCCGCCCGCCCTCCTGTTGATTCCGAACGAAGATGCTGCATGGTCTCCATATTATTTAGTAGGCCATTAGAGGATACTTGATTACTTTCGTAGAGCTCCCCGGTTGTCACAGCGGGTCGATGAGCTTTTAGGGCTACAACCCAGTTTAATTGTATTTGTTAACACATGAAAATTAGTGAATTTCCGAGATTGGTAGTGCCCCCAGACGTAGTGAACAAATAGTTGTCGTTTATTTTTCATTCATATCAAATTCTCTATAATTACTCGTAAAATCCTAACAGATGTGTCAAAAGATGTCACAACATCTTTGGGGAAGAACTTTGGACATTTTATGTAATGTGCATGTTTTTATAGATACAAAAATCATATTTATCAAAGTACACTGCTTCTGAACGAAAATATTTGTTTGTTATGATAATATACAAAATATAAAAATAGTTTGATTATGAAATAAGTTCTTTTTTATCTAGGATTTTTTATATCCTTTCTTTATCAAATTTTTTCTTGATTTTATTTTTGAATATATTTTAATCTTTCCAAGTATCCATCTCTCTTCCACTAAATATAACTAAATATAATTTTATGTGGTCAAAATTTTTCTTTCATCTTTTATTATTTTTTTAACCATATAAATTGATATCTTCTATTTCCATAATCATTGCAGATTTCTTACTGCTAGAAAGCACCGCCCAAACCGTTTCAATTTATGGGTTTCCATCAAACACTGCTAGAAAGCATTGCCCAAATCGTTTCAATTTATGGTTCTCCATCAAACACCAACACATTGCTCTTTCATAGTCAAGTGATGTGTCATTATTTGTATATATTTTATCATCATAATTAACCTTGGTTATAGTTTATTTGGGCTTACTTGATGGATTTTATCATTCTTATGCGTAGGAACAAATTTTGGTGGACCTTGAAGTAAATTGGGCTTAGAGGATCAAATTATGTTTTAGTTGTGAAGATGGGCCCAATGGGCTTGAAGGAGATTACGTCAAATGGGCTTAAGTGAATCGGTGGGAATGAAAAGGACAAATAAGAGATTTATCTCTTATTTTTTGTAATAAACTTTTATATCCTTAAAATTCTAGTTCATTAGTTTTATTAGGGGTAGGAGATATTTTATTTTTATCGCCAATACGCGATCTCTCTCTCCTTTCTCTATCTCTCTAGCAATACGCCCCGTTTTCATTCTTAAAATATCAGAGTTTTCTTAGTGGGCGTGCAAGAAGAAAGGGAAAGAGACGTGCATGATATAAAATAGAAGGAGATAAGAGACGATAAGAAGTTGTACATATGAAACATCGGATACAGTCGATTTAAAGAATTTGAAACCTTAAGCAGCGGAAATATACTTTTACAGGATCTATCAACAGAAATTACGATACAATTTTTACAAAACGTGAAAATAAAACAAACATTGTTTTAGAAAGCAAAAGGGGAAATTCTTGATTCGACACCATCCTTCTCTATACGTCTTGATTATCATTATCTCCTGTAATGCGATTACAGATGGGGGTGAGTGCGTTGAATACACTCGTGGGAATAAATTTTGTATCTTAACATGCTATGATAGTTAAACAATTCGAATATACATAAGTTTGGCAATTACACACAGTACGTAAAATGCATAGCACATAATTCGTAACTCAACCTCAGGTGCGGGTATTTCTCATCTTACCCTACAAAACGGTCTTATATACCGTTGGTGCATTTTTAGGACCACCAAACCTATGATAGTAGAAGAGAAAGGGACGTTTTTTACGGACCATAAGTCCCTCCGAGGGTGAATGTGGACCTTAGTCCTTTCACAGTATAATATGACACATAATTCACAGCATATAATCACCGCATATAAGATTCAACAGTTCATATATCAAATAGGGAAAACAATAAACACATAGAGATTTAGAAATTACCCCCACCTTGTTCAGTGGTAACCACGTGTAATGTCAAAGTAACAAGTTTTTAAGGTGTACGTTCCAATTGTAAGCCTACACATGTAAAGAGGTTTTTTAGATTCATATTATGTTAATTACATATAATTAATTATAAAAATTCTCTCGAAAAAGAAGCGATAGGGAAAAACGAGACGAAACGAAAGATCTAAAGATCAAGGATGAAGAAACGAGTGTGGATGGTTAAACATGTGATCTAAAGATGAAAAGAGAAAGATTAGGGTTGCAACGGAAGAAGAACGGGATTAAACGAAGTTAAAACGAGCTTAAACGGAGCGTTTTAAGGTATAGGGGTGTTTCCGTAATTTTTTAGAAAAGAGTTGACTTTAACCGGGACCCTCGACTCCCGGCCGATGACACTCCATCGCCGGCGACACAACGCACACACATGATGTATCGGCGCGCACACGGCATGCCCGACGCTACCCGACGCGCACACAGTGCGCCCCGACGTTACCCGACATGCACACAGCACGCCACTCCCGGTGTGCGCATAACACGTCTCCCAACACGCGTGTGCCCAGCTACCCGTCGCGCGCCCAGCGCCTGAAACTAACAGCAACCACCTGGCACCGTCCCCCACGACACACCGACCACCACCACCACCATGGCGGCGCTGCACAACGCCGCCACCTACTGCAACAACCACACACACACATGCATGCATATACACACACCATGCACAACTCACACACGCTCATGCACAGCTCCGATGTCGCCACCCACGGTGGTGCCACCCCCACCCCCCGACACGCACACCTGCAGCGGCGGTCCGGCCACTGTTCCGACGAGGGGGAGAGAGAGAGAACAGAGGAGTGAGAAAGGAAGAGAGGAGAATGAAAAGTTAGGGTTTTCCAACGATTGATTGGCCATTTTTCGGCGAAGGAGATGTCGGAATGAAAATCCAAGACCTGTTCTAGAATCGTCTCGACGAGACCTACAAGCTGTGCAAAAATCGGCCGAAACCGAGAAAAAGTTTCCGACATCGGCGGAGGTGGCGTTGCAGCAGCGGCTGCCGGAAAACATAGGAGAGAGAAGAGAGAGAAAGGAGAGAAAATTCGTACTTTTTCGATTTCTCGTTCGAATAATTACTTTTACAATTCGTTTCCTATTATTTATACTCTTTTTCGAAAAATCGCACTATTCATCGAAAATATCTTTTTTTTACTATTCATCAAAATATCTTACTATTCATGAAAATATCTTACATTTTACTATTCATCAAAAATATCTCGTTTCCGATTCTTCATATTCGTCATATTCTCGTGATTTGAGCTACGGGTCTCCGATTGACCTCAAATTCATTTCTATCTTCTCGTTTTTCGATTACGAACCTTATGATAAAAATATAACCTATGTTTTTCGATTAAATTATAACACCGATTAATGAAACATGCATTTTATCGTTTTTCTGAAACGCACATAATTAAATCAAATAATTATGGGTTTAATAATTTAATTAATCAAGTATGCGTTGTTTTTATCGTAGGCGCTACACTTTGGCATTCATTCTCTCATTCATAATTTTAAGTTTTGTTCTCCTCTAGTTTTCTCTCTAGTTTCAAGACGAATGTTGAAAATTTCTATGAAGATGATTAATCAAAACATGAGTGGTTAAATTTCTTCTCTCTATTCAAAGATTGTTTATTTCGATTACTATCACTATGAGGTTCTTACTTTATTTCAAGTATCTGTTAATTCATAATTTAATTCTATAAAGTGGGATATAGTTTGGATTGATCTGATAATTCAGTTTGAATTATATTTTGTTAATGTTATCCATGAATTCTTCTTTATATGTTGTTGGAATGTATAATTGTTGAATGATTGGTACTTAGTAGCAAAATGTTAATTATGTTTTTGTTGGGATTGTGTAATTACATAATGAATTAACAAGACTAACGGAATCATATGCTTAGTAATTGGAGATATCTCGATTATTGGGTTCTAGGTTTCAGTTTAGGTTTAACTGTTTTCACCGGAGTTTAATGCAATTATTAATTAATTTGGAAAATGCGTCAATTAGTTAATAGCTAATTTTGATTGGATGCTGGGTTCGATCAATTAAATTGGAAAAACATGAACTTCTCTACGACTTCGTGTTTAGTCTAAGGTTAAATACTTGAATATGCAAGATGATTTTGTAGCCTACGATTGGTGGTGCAATCGAATGTCGACATCCTTGAATTGGAGTTTCGTGAGGTTAATCTCTCTCCTATTTCTTTTCATCATTCGTTGCCTTTTTTTCATTCTTATTTTCATTTAATTGTTTGCTTAGTTTAGTTTAATGATAATTGTTTGCTTAGTTTAGTTTAACTTCATTAGTTTAGTAGATAATAAAAAAATCCCCCTTGTTTCGTCTCTGAGGATCAACCTTACTTGCCGTTTTACTCATTCATTTACTCATTTTGGAGTTGAAATTTATCTTTGTTGGTTTGATACGCAATCAAATTTTGGCGTCGTTTTCGGGGAATAGTGTTGAATTAATTCTTTTGAGTTTTTCTATTATTCTTCATTCTCTTGGTCTAACTATCATTCATGTTTAACATGAGTTCATATGCAGAGTATTATTAAATTTGGAGAAACAACATTCCACCAAAGGTTAGTGTTGATTCCATTAATCAAAAGTTAGATGTATTAATCTCTCTCGTTGCAAGTTCCAACAAGTCAATGTTTGTGGAATATGCTCGATTGATGAAAATTAAATTCATAGTACACTTGGTGACTGTTGGGGTTTGAGATTTCCAACATCAAAATGAGAAAAATGCATAAGAGAATTGTACGGAAATAATAAAAACTAGAGAGAGTATTGGAGAATGGAGAATCATGTTCTTGAGAATGAATAACTTGGAGGAGAAGTCCTCATTTTCTCTATTTATATCTTTTTCTTAGTTTAAGGTGCACAAAGGTATTTTCCTTGTCCTCTATGAGAAACCCATTACATTAATGAGCCCATTGGGCATGGGCCAAACTCTAATTTAGTTACTAGGTTGAGATCTTCCTTTGTGCTTCTTTATCTTCTGGGTCGAGATCTTCCTGTCACGTCAGCTTTGCCAAGTCTTGCCCTATCAGATCTGTCGGCCATGTCAGAGCTGTCAAGGCTGCCACGTCTACAATTCCTCTTTTGGATTTTTTGGTGATTTGTGGGCCCAAAGTCCTTGATCCAGAATATCCACATCAATGACTATTAGTAGAAGAAAGTTTTTTAATTTGAGACTAGAAATATAGATCTTTTATCAATTTGAAATTTAAAAGATAAAATCTATCAATTAAAGATGACTTAGTTTTATTTTTTCTTACGAATGAATTTCATATCATATTTTTTTGAGATTATCATTTTAAACATATTATTAAATAATTATGAGTTGCAAGATATCAACAAACTCTTAATTTTGTGAGTCTTTAATTTATAATTTTATCTTTCAAATTTGAATTGATAATCTTTTTATCTTTCAGACCTCAATTGATATTAATTAACCCATCTATTGGGCCCTAAATTGATAAAAAAAATCCATAGTAAGACAAATCTTTCAACCAACCATTCTACAAGTTTAGCTTTTTTGTTTGTCACATAATGATTAGCAATTCTTCAGCATTTAGCGGATTAGGTACACATATTATGTTAGATAAACACCCTGAAATTGATCAGATCCAATCAAAACCGACCTGCAAGATAAACACCAACTTGAACCACAACCAAAAAAAAATTTATTTCTTTGACATAAAGTAATAATATTACCATATATGTAAATATAGTAATATTCTTTTTTAATCCAAGAAAAAAAAAACCAGTTTCACCATATCAATAAACAAAAAAAAAATCATCATAATTTAGTTCTTCGAATAGAATAATTTAAACTTCATATTATATCAAGAGTGGTAATTTACTCTGCCATATTCTTGATATTTATATTTATTATTTTTGGTGATTTATATTAAAATATTTAATTGTTTCTTCTTTTTCTGAAATCAATTATTATTATTATATATATGAGAAAACGGAATCTCTACTTCAAAATTAAAATTTAAAATTGAATATATTAAAAAAACTAAGTTGACATAAATCATATAAATGAGTATAAATTAGCGTGGAATTTATTTCATCGGCTTCCGCTTATATTGATCTCCATGAATGATTTATATGAAAGGAGAAATATATTTTTTTGGACGAATTCACAAATGTTCGAATAGTTTTGGTTAAACATATTCAAAGGTATTCGATTAGCGTTTGTGAAACTCGGGTATATTATTTGACCCCATTTTATCCTTGGATTTCTTGGATTCTATGTGGTGTTAGATTAAGAGCTCTTGAATTCTTTGGAGAAATGCCATTAGCTCGGGGGTATAGCTCAGTTGGTAGAAAGAAACTCCAAACATCATTGGCTTCTTTTTATTTTTTCTTTTTTTCCGCTTTTTATATATATTATTAATTTCAATTAGTTGAAACTTGAAAGTGGTGATGACACAAAATAATAGTGGGCGTACGGTTGTTAACTCTGGTGCTTCTTCTTTTTCACTTAATTTTTATTTTTTGATTTTGGAGATTGGTGAAATGGGGCAATGTTGGAAAAGGAAGAGTAGTACACTAGTACTGCTAGTGCACACTGTTATGCTCTTGGAAGACGATGAATGAGGTATTTTAGATATTTCTACTTTTTTTTTTTTAAAAGATGGAGGTGTACGTAGAAAATAGTGGGTGTGATATAGCCTCATCATAATACAATAGATATACATGAGTTCAAATCGGTGCTCAACGATATACATAATTGTTTCCTTGATTACGAGAGCATGGAAGTAGGGTGTTCATGGACCGGGTCAACTTGGAGATTTAAAAATCTCAAAAATCGAATCAAATTTTATTGAATTTCAAAAATGAATTTTCAAAATCAAAACAAAATAAAAACACAAAAACTTATATACACATTGTGCATGGATCGGATCCATGCACCAGTTCTGACCCGGCCCGTCACGCGCCCGCACGCGTCTGCACGCGCCTCTAGGTCGTGGAGAAAATTCGCCCAAACATGTTCTCAGGTGTCTGACCTTTATGTTATGTTAAGCATACATTTTAGTAGTGTTAGACATACCATTTAGTTATGTTAGACATACATTTTATGTTATGTTAACTATACTTTTTAGTTGTGTTAGACATACCTTTTAGTTATGTTAGTCATACATTTAGTGTTATGTTAAGTATACCTTTTAATAGTGTTAGACATACATTTTAGTTATGTTAGACATATCTTTTGTAAGGCTAGTTGTACCTTAGCATTTTTTTTTAAACTGACATATTAATACCTTGCATACCTTTTAGTTATATTAGACATATCTTTAGTTATGTTAGTCATACCTTTTAATTATGTTCGTTGTACCCTTATATATATTACATAAATGTATGTTTATGTTTATATAAATGTATAAATAATCTCATATAAATGTATAAGTAATATCACATAAATGTAAATATTTACAACTTGTACCAAATTAGGATTTATTATTCCGAAATTAGGGTTTAGAGTTTAGGGTTAAAGTATGAAATCTAGAAATAAGGGTATCACTAATATAACATAAAAGTATGACTAATATAATATAAAAGTATATCTAACACAACATAAAGGTCAGGGCAAAAAAAAAAATGCGCAGAAAAAAGAAGAAGAAAATGAACGGATCCAGGTCAAATTTAGCCCGGCCCGACCCGAGTGCATGGATCTAAGATCCATGCACTAGTTGCACACCAGTCCAACTCAAATAAAAATACATCTTCAAAATCAAATCAAATTTTGATTCAGTTTAGTTCAAAATAAAACTTTTGTACACCTGTTGTACAGATTGGGAACCGCGTGTCACAAGGTCACACATACAATTGTCCAAATTCGATCTCAGGTATCATACATACTTTTATGTAGTGTTAAACATGTCTTTTAGATTTTTACATGTACCTTAACATATTTTCAGACAACTATTAATATTTTTCATATTTTTTAATTATATTAGTCATATATTTTAGTTATGTTAGATGTACCTTTGTATATTACATGAATGTATGTTTATATTGATATAAAGGTATAAATAATATAACATAAATGTATGAGTAATATGACATGAAGGTAAACATGTACAACTTGTGCCGAAATTAGGGTTTTTTTTTTTTGGAGTTAAAGTATTATATAAAGGAATGATATTTGTATATAAATGTATGACTAATATATCATAAAGATATGACTAACATAGTATAAATGTCAGCAATTTTTTTTTTTTAAGTTAAAGTATTACACTAAGGTTATGAAATCTGGACATAAATGTATGACTAACATAATATTAAGATATGACTAACATAACATAAAGGTTAGGGTAAAAAGAAAAATATGTGGATCCGCCGTGCATGGATCTTAAATCCATGCATCAGTTACACATGAGACATACTCTTAATTCAAATTTTCAAATCTAATGATTCAGATTAGTTCGAGATGGAGATTCGGATATTCAAAGATTTTAACTATTTTAAAGCTAAAAAGAAAGTAAAAGAAGATTCATATTAGATGAAATGCACGAAATTAGAAAAATAACAACTATAATACACTAACTTAGCATGCACCAACGAAGTTTTATTAACAATTAAAAACCAAAAGTTATATAGTTTCTTAATTTAAAATCATAAATTATTTGATGCAACTGGTGCATAGATCTAAGATCCATGCAATCCAGGTCGACCAAATCCGAAACCATCTTTCAAGCATCAGCACGCGCTCTCACATGCCCCACGCGCCGAGATGTGTGTGCTCACACACTCTTCTGTCTATTCGTGTTCTGACAAATATGTGTATCTTCTAGTTATAACATTCATATATTTTAATTATGACATTCATACATTTGTATTATAATATTCATGTATTTACATTATATTATACATACATGTAATACCTTGTTTAAACTTTTGTGTTATATTAGTTGAATCTTTATGTTATAATAATATAACATTTATATTGATATAAATGTATAAGTAATATTATATAAATGTATCATAATGTTGATATAAATATATAAGGAATATTATATTAAGGTATGAGTAATATCACATAAAAGTATGTTTTTACAAATTGCGTTGAAATTGTTTTTTTGTTTTTTTAAGTTAAATTATTACATAAAGGTTATGATATTTGTATATAAAAAGTTATACAAATATAATATAAAAGTTATACTAATATAACACAAAAATCAATACATGAGTTAAAAAAAATCCCAATGGATCAGAGTCGTGTCTAGTTGCATGGTGCAAGTGGTGCATAAAATTGTAACTCATTAAAATAAATTAAACAGTCAGTCTCTTGTACACCCATCGCACAGTGCGATGGGACCGGGCACGGTCGTGTCCTGGGGCACGGTCGACCGTGCGTCACAACATAAAAAATCGCATACTTATAACCCTAAATGACATACTTAGAGCTAAAAATCACATACTTGTGTGGTGCACGGTCGACCGTGCGCCATACCATGCACTGTATTTCTATGGGGCACGTAGCACGAGCAAAAATCACATACTTAGAGCTGAAAATTACATACTTAAAATGGAAAATGACATACGTGTACACTATTGTGATGCACGGTCGACCATGCCGACCGTGCCCTGGGGCACGACCGTGCGCGGTCCCGTCGCACTGTGCGACAGCCGCACGCAAGTTTTTGCATAAATTAAAATTAAAAAAATGGCTTCTAGCTATTTCATAGTTAACTCATTCAACCATGCACAACCTAATCCAACTCAACCCAACGCGTGAATTGTTTCCATACATCCTCACGCGCTCCCGCACACTAATTTATGTGCTACTACACCCACCTGAATCAATATGCATCCATTTGTGAAATATATTTATTTATATTCAAAAGCTATCCCTTGTTTTTAAAAAAATATTATTTTGTTTTACTGAAAATATATGTTTACCTATTATTTATTACCGTAAAGATATTATTTATTTACATGAAAAGTACTATTTGTTTAATCAAAATGTATTATTTGTTTTATCGAAAAATATGACTTGGTTTATCTAAAGGTATTACTTTGTTTTATTGAAAGATATAACTTGTTATATGTAATTACTTGTTTATCTCAAAAGTATTACTTGTTTTGTCGAAATGTATTAATTGTGTTTATCTGAATGTAATATTTTGTTTTATTGAAATATAAGATATTACTCATATAACTAAAAAATATTACTCATATAACTAAAATGTATCATTGTTCTATAAAAGTATAAGTCAGAATTTTAGAAGTAAAATTCACGATTTTCATCGTCTTCTTCCCCCAATATCAGTTAGACAATTCCAATTTTCTGCAAATTATTTCATACTGTTGATATAATTGATTTTTCAATGTTTAAGATCATTGATATAAAATAATCTTCAACATCCATTTTGAAATTTGAAATCAAACACATAAAGAAGAAAAGAAAAAAGAAGTATAATCACAACCGAATGAATCAAGAGAAATGGGGTTGCAATATAATGTAGAAATCATCAAGATACTTGAAAAATAACGCAGCTAGGGCACAAAAAAAATTACACATAAATCCAAATCAGGATGGGGAGAGTCAAGGACACAAATCTAGGATCTGTGCCTCGAGTACTACAACCTTGCTCCAAAAGTTAATGTTGCGGTACAAATTATTTACTTAATACGAAAATGAATGATACACACTCACAAATATATATATATATATATATATATATATATATATATATAATTCTTTAATACCGGTTCTTCGCTAAGGCTAATTCAATTTGGTTCAATCTCAATTTAATTTGATTCTCAATTTGGATAGTTGAAAGATCTCCAAAATCGTACCACACAAAATTTCAATTTAATCTGATTAAGAGAAAATAAAAAAAATCAACGAATATTTTCATTTCAAAACTTTTTTGATTCAAATTTTGATCCAATTACATTAGTTTTCAAAATCCATAAACAACCTACTTGAAAGTTCAATTACTTGATCATCATCCTTTGGCAACTACAGGTTTTTTCTTATTGATTATTACATATCTTTAGGGATTGCTTTTCTTGACGTGATTTACTGGCTTAGTATACATATAACATATTTGGTATTAACAAATTTCGTATATCACACACCCACATACCTAATTATTATTAAATAGTTCATCCAATCATAATTAAATGTCGTTTTTAAGTATCAAATTTTATTCCAATTAAATATTATTTTATACTTTTATGTAACTTTATTTCTAAATTTTTCCTAGAATTATTCATTAGCAAAAGGTTAGGAATTGATATAATCATTTTTACGAAATTAATTTTGATTTTTTTTTCTAATTTAAATACTAAATTCCGTCATTAGCTAAAAATATATTTGTTCATTTTTTAAGTTCCTTAATCTATATGGCTTCCTCCTTCTCTTTCTCATGTCCTCTCCTTCTTCTCTTTTCCTTTTTAATAAAATTCGACTTTATGGGAAAAAAATTCCTTAATCTATAACAAAATCTATAGAATGACACTTTATTAGGATCGGAAAAAGTATATAAAAAAGTTGGAGCATGAGTACAATCATATGAATTGTTTAGAAGAATATATGGTAGGTTAGAATAATTTATGGTTGGAACATTTAAATATTTTAACGGCTCTTGGTTGATATTTAAAAGTAATAGGTTTTATTTAAAATAGGGTAAAAAAAGAAGAAAAAAAAAAACATTCATCATATATCGACGATTGCAATGTATAACTCATAGCACTTTCAGTTTGTTATTTGAAATACACAAAATAGAAACTGTCTCATGAAAATGAATGTAAATTATGGATACTGACTCAAATCTCACAAATTTATCCATGAGCGATAAGATTTGCTGGGTACTTATCAATTTATAAGTTGAAATTTTGAGTAAATCATATTATTGCCAGACTATACTTGTAGAGCAAAAAGTGAGCAACCTAAAAAATTGAGTCATACTTGAAAGATCAAATAAAAACAAAACAACATTCCCAGACTAAGTTAAACCCTTAGTATGATCAAGAAACACTGAAATTTGAATAATAAAAACTAAATCAGAAGGCAAACTCAGCACACGAATGAAAAACCTACCATTGTTCATCTTCTTGGTGTGTACCCCAAACTCTCTACTTCCCCCACAATGAAGCTTCATTTTCGATTCCCCATCGGCGAAATTCTGCAATCAACATGATGAAGCTCACAACTAACAGAGAATTA
Organism: Scutellaria minor; assembly: GCA_954870855.1. Classification (NCBI taxonomy): domain Eukaryota; kingdom Viridiplantae; phylum Streptophyta; class Magnoliopsida; order Lamiales; family Lamiaceae; genus Scutellaria; species Scutellaria minor. The sequence goes on from OX940729.1 coordinate 13,796,427, forward strand.
ACACCTGCAACTTTAAGCTGTAAAATCTGAAATAGATATATTTACACAAACAGGAAGAGAAGTATTCTTGGGACATACTTTGCTGATTTCTTAACAGCTATATAAGTTTTTCACGACATATTTTAACTCCACAGAGAGATTTACCAAGATCAACATCAAGAAATGGAACGAGACCTTTTGAGGCCCACAACAGAATGCGATTGAGAAACAGATAGATATGGAGGAACATTAATAGTCAAAAGGCCACTATATCCAGTTATGCCTGTCATGAGGAGCTGCTGAGCTGTTACCCCCTGTTTCTGAACAACGCTGAGTGTTTTGATTCTATGAATTGGAAGGCCATAGGAAAGAGAAAGGATTCCATCGCCCCTGACTCGTGTTATTATCCCTTCTACTGCTACTACTGCTGCTTGCGTTTGTGGTTCTTTGATTCGAGTTGGGACGAGCATTTCCAGAACCTTGTGAAGGCAGCTCAACACGACAAACAGGACATGAATTATGTTCAACGAGCCAAGGAACAATACAATCCGAATGGTATATATGATCGCATGGCATCTGCCTAGCTTTTGAGCCCAATTCAAACTTATCTTGACACACGGGACAGTGCGTATCTGTGTTAAGATGCCTTTGGGAAATTTTGATGGTGGGCATGGCATCAATAGCAGAACGAGGCGCTGGAGGTGGACCCCGCCTATCGTTCATACTTAGCTGCTCAATCAATTCATGCAATCCATGTCCCATAAAGAAATCACTAAAATCAGCTCCTCCTCTCTGCCCCATCCCATGTCCACCATTGAAGAAGAAATCGAATGGATCCTGACCAGGCACTCCAACCGGAGATTGGCCGCGGAATATAAAGAGCGGGCCAGGAGGCCTCGAACCCATACCCACATTTCGTTCTGGGAGCATGCCTGATCGTGTTCTAACGTCAAAATTGGGGTCTCTTCCCATCATTCTATGCCTCATAAAGGTAGCAAATGCATCCATGATACCAAATCTTGGATCATGGACAGGATCCATAAATCCAAGGCCAGAAGAATCACCTGAAGAAGGAACACCCATAACTTCAGGCAGCTCTTGTATAAAGCCTCCATCACAGTAAGGGCAAACCAAATTATGGCTCTGAGGCCGCACTGGCTGGTTGCATTGGTAGCACCAGTGAGTGTTTCCACCACTTGACATGCTTTCTTTTGATGCAAATATCTTATCTATACCGCAATCTCAAACACCTGCACTCCCTGCATATCCACATATGCTTATGGTTTAACCAAATCAACAAGAAACATGAGTTCACATATCACTATCTAGAATTCAAATAAAAGGAACTAGCTCAAGTGGGAAGTAGGTAGCTCTAGTAAGTCAACAAATTGACACAATAGACTGATTCTAGATCTCAAGAAAAATAAAAGCCTGAACTATGTTTACTTAGGATTCATTTTCACTGATTCGACAAATTATAAATGATCTCAGCTCAAAACGATTTTATCAAAGCTACGCCAAATACAAAACACCCAATTAAGTATCCATTATCCAAAAACACACACACACATACCCTTATACATGTGTTAACAGAGGGTAGAAATCAACAGGACTGCTAAAAAACAAAAAAACATACGTAGCAAAAATTCATGTCAATAACAACAAAACAATGAATCTCACTAATTCAAACTAGTCGAGCATCAGCAAACCTCATTTACTCAAAAATGAATTTTTTTTCTTTATTTTAAAATCCAATTAATTCCTCCATAAATCAATAAACGGCAAAAAAATCCCTCAGAAATTCAGAATTCAAAAAAACTGATCACCAAGCAGATAAACACATATTAATTGGAATATAATTAGAACCGACCAATCAACAAAAAATAAAATTAAATATCGAATAAAATTAGGAAGCGACACGATTTAAGCAGGTGTTACCAGAGAGTATGATTGGAATGTGAGAGAAGACTCCTGAGAACAGCGATTGAGGAGGAGATGATTTAGGAAGTGGTGGATTGGAAATTTGCGGTTCTAGAAATTACGGAGACTTCGGTCTTCCCTAATGTGCGCGAGGGTGTACATTACGCACTCAACAGGTCAGTTTTTTTAAGGAGTTTTCACTGCGATTAACAGATATAATTTGGATGTAAGGGCATAAATGGTATTTCGTACCAAAATATCTGAAGTACTGTTCCAATTTGGTATTTAAATTCCCTGGATATAATCAGGCAAATTGAAAACAGTTCTCCAGATAAAAATAATAATAATAATAATAATAATTAAAATTAAACAAATTTACAATGTTGAAATTTAGGTGCGACAATCGACACAATATCATTTTCTACGCACACCCTATTTAATTATAAAAAAATACAAAAAATACAAAAATTTTAATTATACCATTTGCGAATTGGAAAAATAAGATTAACACTTATGTGCATTGCACGATGCAACTAGGTCGACTCGGATACATACCTTGTATAATATATATATATATATATATATATTTTATATGCTAACTTTTATGTTATACTAGTATAAGGCCCGTGTAATACACGGGAACTTGTAAAAAAAATTAACTTAATAAAATTAGAAATTTCAAATATTGCAATACATACCTAATTTACTATTAAATATAACATAATATCATTAAATAATTATTTAATTTTTGAAATATATGTTGCAGAGAATCATAAATATTTTTTTTATTTGAAAAGAATATATATTATTTTACCTATTATATTATTCAACTCACCATCATTTATTTTAGTTTGCTTTTTATTGTTAATGTTTATAACAACGAAACTTTATTTTCAATTAAATGATGAAAAATGAAAGACAAATTTCACAAATAAATTTCATAGTTTATTCTAAAACACTTATTCAAAAAAATTATTCAATTTCATTAATTAATAAGTTCTGAAAAAGTTTAAACAATCTTTTTCAATCAACCCACCTTTTATTTGAGTTTTTTTTTCTTTTTATTTATTTATTTATATATTTTCTCTAAATTTTTTAAGAAATATCAAATATGTAAATGATGTATACATATGTATGATGTATATGATGTATATTAATCTAGCATATGTCATTTAAATAAATTTAGTTAATTTATATATTATTTAATAATATTTCTTATTAACATAAAATTTGAAGTCATTAATTAGCAATATTTAATGTTAGAATATTGTAAGTTTGCCAAGTGTCCCTAGTAGTCTTACTTTTATATATATATATATATATATATATATATATATATATATATATATATAAATTACTAAAACATTTATTTTATATTAATATAACAATTATGTATAAATATCATAACCTTTATGTATTACTTTAATTTAAAAAAAAAAACAATCTTGCACAATCTGTATATATATACATTTATGTGATATTACTCATACTTTTATGTGATATTACTTAGGGTAAAAAACAAAAACTCATCCCAAGTATACCCTATTTTGCACTTTGCAATATCATGTATAAATGTTTGCAGTTTACTATATCATATACACGAATTTTGCAAAATACAATAAATCAAGTTGTCACGTCATCAAATCTCACCAGAGACTTTTCAAGTACATTTTCAATTTAGCACTTTGTTATATGAACTTTAAATTTTTTCATTCACTATATAAAGTACAAGGTCAACTACAACATCATAAAATACTATCAAAAACAACTCACGTGCATCGATCTAATTTTTAGAGAGATAAATCTTTTTTCTTCTTCTCAAATTAGGGCTTAGAATTGAATAATAATAATAATAATAATAGTAAATAGATTACGTAATGAAGATATTGTAAATGGTATCTTCAAAATAAATTTACTCTAAAAATCATGTAAGTGAGCAGTTTTCGATGATATTTTACGACGTTGCAGCTGAAAATATGTAGCTTGCAAAATCTATGAACTTTATATAGTGAAATGAAAAATTTTAAAGTTCATACAATAAAGTGTAAAATTTAGATGCACTTGAACAATCTCCAATGAGATTTGATGACGTGGCAACTGGATTTATTATATTTTGTAAAATTCGTGTGCATGATATAGTAAACTACAAACATTTATAAATGATATTGCAAAGTGTAAAATGGGGTATACTTAAGATGGGTTTTTATTTTTTACCCTATTACTTATACCATTATATCAACATATTCATACCGTTGTATAATATTATTTATACATTTATATCAACATAAAAGTCATATTATTATAACATAAAGGTCCGTTCAATATATAACATAAATGTTTTTAAAAAATGTATTATATGTCTGTGTAATAACATAAAGGTCATGCTAACATAACTAAAATGTATGACTAATATAACTAAAACAATGTAAAGATACAACTAATATAGCGTATATGTCTTGCTAACATAACTAAAATGTATGACTAATTTAACTAAAACATATAACATATTTGTTAGGCACAAACACCTTGGTGAGCTGGGAGCGGACACCTAGACGCATGAGGCATGTTAAAAGTGATCCCAAATTGGGTCGACCCAAATTGTATGGATCAGTTTCATGTAAAAATTTGTGAAAAAATACTTCAACTCTCTTTAGTTTCTCTTCTATCCTCCTGTTCTCTCTTTCTTTCTCTCTTTTATTTTTCTTCTTTTTATGTTCATTCTAAACTAGTTTTTGTGATGGAATAAACACAATGAAGTATAAAAATATATTTGAATTGAATAATGTAAAAGATTCATGGGAAAAAAATCATTCGACCTGTTGAAATAGAACTCAATATTAACTGTTCGACTAGTATAGCTAGACCACAACACTATCTGTTTGACTTCAATTTGTCTAGATAGAACATAAAATTGTATGTTCGACTTGTTCATGTAGAAAATACAATCTAGTGTTCGACATGTCCAAATAGACGCAGAGTATAGTGTTCGGTCAATCAAGATTGAATGTCGTTTTGTATTGAATTTTTCATGTTGTTCATTTCAAACATATTTTCATGTGTCATTACTTTTTTCTTCATAAAATAAGTTTAGAATCACGATGTGTAGTGATATTGTAAGTATATTAACGTTTATGAAAAATAAATGGAACATGAACAAGAAGAAAAAAAGGATATATATTTATATATTTAACTCTTAAAGGATAAAATTGGAAATTTTTATTTTTTAAATTAAAATATTTAAAAAATGGCCGTGTTTAGAATAATGTGGTTGTGGGTAGTCCCACTGTAAAATTTATCCTCAGCTTATCCATGTACTCATAGTCTTGTCCTAATTGTTAAAAGAAGAAACACATTAACTTGCCCATCCCAAATTAACAATGTTTTTAATTTATAAAAAAAAAATCTGAAATTGCTGATATTAAATTTACAACATGTTTTTAATTTGTCACCTTTTTAAAAGGGAAAAAAGTTTATCATCTAAGTTTTAACAATAATTAAACAATATTAGGATTCCGATGTAATAGGTTTTGTACCACAAAATATAAAAAACTTACTTTTTTATTAGGGTAAAAAAATAAAACATCATCTCAAGTATACCCCATTTTGCACTTTACAATATCATTTATAAATGTTTGTAGTTTACTATATCATGTACTCGGATTTTGCAAAATATAATAAATCTGACTGCCACGTCATCAAATCTCGTTGGAGATTATTCAAATGCATCTAAATTTTGCACTTTACTCTAGAGTAAATTACATAACCCAAGCCAAACTATGACCACTTTTGCACTTAGGTATACGAACTTTCAATGTTTACTGTATAACTGCTGAACTTTGCAGGTTTACCACATGACCGCCAAAACGTCGCCGCCAGCGGAATATGCTCGGAATATTCTTTCTCGTGCCGACCACATGACTTCTAGTGAGGGCATTTCGGTCTTTTTAAGTGTTGGCTCAGTTTAATGACCCACTGAAGGGAAAAATAGGGAACTCCATAATATATTTAAATTAAATTAAAATTATAAATTAAACGAAAAAAAAATTGAAATCAAATAACACCTAACTAACCCAACAACCTCTCCAATGTTCACCCACAAATTGCACCCCCAAATTGAAGACATAAACCCTAGCTTCAAAATACCCCAAATTCGAAGTTTTATCGTCGAATAAAACAATTGAATATGGAAGAGGTATGTTTTTGTGGTAATATCATAACAAAGAAAACCTTGTGGATCGATTTGAACCCGGGGAAGAGGTATGTAGCATGCCAAAATTCACAGGTAAGCTCAAGTTCGAAAACTTCTGCCCTAAATTGATGAAGAACCTTAGTGTTTTTAAATTTCTTTTGGTATATATTCCTCTTTTTTTTGTTTCAACATTGCATAACTGTGTTTGTCCTCATTTAGTTTGACAAGAAATGATGGAGAATGTCGTTCATCTGGAGATTTAGGGGTGAATCTAACCTAATATTTAGTTAATGTTTTTTTTGTTAGTGTATTATTACTTAGAAAAGTAAATCCACAAAATCATAAACCACAAAATAAAAATTAATTTATTAAAATCATAAACCACGAAATTATATTAGTATTTAGTAAGACGTTGGTATAAAATAATATTATAATGATGTTAATAAGATTAAAATTAATGCTTAAAATAATATATGTTTATTATGGATTTAGTTTATAAGAAATTATATATACGCATTATAATGATGTTAATAAGATTAAAATTAATGCTTAAAATAATATATGTTTATTATGGATTTAGTTTATAAGAAATTATATATATGTGTGCGTAGATTTGTCAAATCCCTATTGATTATTTGTATCCAAATTTAAATTCAAGTTTTATTAATATATAAATGTTTTTGTGCACCAAGTGTATGGATTCTAAATCCGTGCAACCGGGTTGAGCCGACCTGCGGGTGCATTTCACGCGTCCCACGTATGTTTTATGTGCCCACACGTGCACTCACACACCTAAATCCTAGTTTTGCAGTTATATTAGTCTAACATTTTAGTTTGACGAACCTTACATTTTAGTTTTGTTCGCATAACCTTTTGTAGTGTATGATAAACCTATAATACCTTTCAAAACTTTTATGTTATAATAATATAACCTTATGTTATTCTTTAAGTACATAAATGTTATAATATTTGTACATAAAAGTTATACTAATATAACATAAAAGTTAAATTATTATAACATAAAGGTTAAGTCATACTTATATGAATTTTTATAATGAAAAAAATTTAAGTAATATCACTTAAAGATTATGATATATGTATATAAAGGTTATACTAATATAACATAAATATAATGGCAAAAACTTTTGTGCACAAGGTGCACGGATTCAAATCCGTGCACAACAATACTATTATATTATATGAAGTAATACTATAATATTATATGAGTGATACTGTTATATTATATATAGTTTTAATAGTATTATTCATATAATATAACAGTATTACTTCATATATATGACAGTATTGTTGTGCACAGGAGTGTCACTCAAATATTATACTCAGTTAACATAAAGATTACATAACTTTTAATTATGTTTTTTATACTTAAAAAAGTCTAAGTGGTTTTACTTAAATGTTATGATATTTGTACATAAAAGTTATACTCGGTAAACATAAAGATTATGTTATAAATAAAAATTAAAAAAATTCGGGCACAGATCCAAACCCGACCTGACCCAACCCGCACACCCAGTTGCATGGATCATGATCCATACACTTGGTACACACAAACACTACTCTTATTAATATTGATAAGTAATCTGAAATTCAATTTGAAATGACATGTCTATTTTGAGTTGGGCTGGTGTACACTTGTTGCACGAATCTTAAGATCCGCGCAACTCAGACCCGACCCAGATCCAAGATCCATATATAAATATAATTTTTTTATTAAACAACGTCTCTTCTCAAAATCCTCAGCAACACGTTTCTTCCTCAGTAGCGGTTTTCATCCTCTAAATCCACAGATCGCGAGCGTTTCCTTCTCCTCCTCTTCTCCAAATCATGATATGGAAGATCTCGAATCCACAGATCGTGATCTGCTCTGGAAAATTTATCCATCCTCCTCTTCTCTTCTCCAAATCACGATATGGAAGATTTCAAATCCACAGATCGCAGATACAACTAGCCTCAACACTACTTAGCCTTCAGAGCATGAAGAAGCTGAACCATTGCAAGATATTAGTCACGTTCTTAACTATTCTTTGTTGATATTCGATCTTTATGTATATTGACGGTCCGAATTAATTTTTGTTATCTAGTGGAGAAGATGAATTTGCTGATGCAATTAATACAATTTATGAATCTAAAGGTCATCTTAATAATACATAAAGGTTATGTTATTGAGACAGAAGGTATAAGTAACTTAACATAAATGTCTTGAAATTTATACATAATGTGCCTTAAATGGTTGACTTATAAAGGTATACTTAAAAATACATAATGGTCATCTTATGAACACATAAAGGTATATTTAACTATCTTATAAACACATAAAGGTATATTTAACTAAATCTAAATGTATGACTAACATAACTAAAATGTATGTCTAACACTACTAAAATGTATAGTTAACATAACATAAAAGGTATGTTTAACATAATTAAAAGGTATGTCTAACACTACTAAAAGGTATAGTTACTTACCTTTTCTTACCTACAGGAAACCCATATTTGATCCAATCAAATTGATTTTATCATTTATGTATCGGCAATTCAATATAGAAAGATATATATGGGCATAAAATAAAATGTATGTCTAACATAACTAAAAAGTATGTCTAACACTACTAAAATGTATAGTTAACATAATATAAAATGTATGACTAACATAACTAAAAGGTATGTCTAACACTACTAAAAGGTATAGTTAACATAACATAAAAGGTATGACTAACATAACTAAAAGGTATGTCTAACACTACTAAAAGGTATAGTTAACATAACGTAAAGGTCAGACAACTGGAAGCATGTTTGGGCGGATTTTATCCGTGACCTAAAGGCGCATGCGGGCATGTACGGGCACGTAACGGGTCGACCCGATCCAAGTGCACGGATCTAGGGTCCGTGCACCAGGTGTATAAAAGTTTTTGTCGTCTATTTTAGTTATATCATGTTGGTGGTATAAAATGATTATTGTATTATTTACATACATTCATAATTGACAGTTTTATTAAGATCATTCATAATACATACTCATTGAGTTTTTATTGTAATTTCATATCAAGTGATGAAATTAATATGAGGAATGAATCATACAATTATTATTTTTGATTATTTAGAATCATACGCATTGAGCACAAAGACTCATGAATTATATTACAATATTAGTTAAAATTCATAATTAGATATAAATTCAGGCTATGGCTAAAAATCTAATAATTATTAGGCCTAAAATAGGAAAAGTAACCAAATCGAATAGCTACTTAATATGAACATGTTATATGGTGACAATTAGATGTCAAAATGGCATATCCATATATATATATATATATATCCATACTTAATTAAATAAGAAAGTCTAGGTAGTTTTATAATTTTTATAATAAAATCTGGATAATTTTGTAATTTAACACTTTTCTATATCTATTTCCCACAATTTTACAGCACACGTTTCATTAAATATATCAGCCAAAAAATGGTAGAAAGATCTCTCTCAATCTTCTCTCCGATCACGAGTTTTTACCATTAGTATTGTATATTCTCACTAAAAAAATTATGGCACCACTCTCTTTCATGAAAAATGTGTCCAGTTGACAATTCCAATCGGTTGGGGTCATGGTTGATTCTAATCTTGGTTATAACAACTACCAATGCTTGAGTATTTTGATCTCCAGCAAATAATTTTTGATTCAACGTTTTTGATGTAATAGTCACAGTTGATGGTGTTCCAAGGATATCTCATAAGATTACTATGTGACATCTTAGGATTTGTGATGAGCTTTTGGTCTTTCTTCTAAGACAACGATATTGATTCCAACAAGCAACGTAAGAGACATGATAAAATTCTAGAGTCTGCAAAATTGGACTAATCTTTAAAGCTCCGATATTCACTCATTTCTTGCCCTCAATTCTCTATTTATCATCTCTAATTTGGACATTGATAGATATAACTGAAAATCAGTTTTGCAAGTATGGTTTCATATATGTTTGTTTTGGGTTTATTAAATTTTGACATCCATTTCAATCGGTGAAAAAGAAGAAAAATGAATCCCAATGATTTTGTAGTTTCCTGCTTTTTTCTTTTTTGAAGGTAATATTGGATAGGGTTAGGCATTTCACTTCTTTGTTGATTAAATATACAACCTTTTCTTTTAGGTGTTGGATTAGTGATCGCCAAGCACCTTCAAATCATGTATAACAAGTTAATTTTCGTTTGACCAGTTTGTGGTTTAACATGATTTTTCTGGTGTATTAATATTTATGGATATTCAGTTTTGTTATTCAACAAGTATTTGTATTTTTGTAAACTTGCTAAGATTTAGAATTGTAGTTACTAATTCCATAGGACAATTGGAATCTCCGGCCACGACTCCATAATACATGGAAACAGTCTAGAAACTGATGAGTGTAAAATTTGAACAACTTTAGTTTATTGTTGGCTCATTTTAAATTTTTATATTTTGTAATAGTTTTATTGTGAATTATAAACTGATGAATTTTATAGAATTGTTGTCTTCAAAATATTTGAAAACGAGACAAAATTATTGTTCTGTTAATTGAACGTCATTTCTTAAGTACTTCATTCTTCAGTTTATGCTTGAGTTTATGGATTATATTCTTGAGTTATTTCCTTTCTTAAGTTTCTCTTTTCAATATAGATATTTGGTTTTTAGTTGCTCTTTTCAGTTAATAGACATTTGGTTTGTATTATATTTGACTTCCTTTGTTAATTTGTCGCATTTGGTTTGTATGTATGATTTATATTATACATTTGGTTACTTTGGTGATAATTAGCTTATACTTGAGATATTGATCTCTTAGTTTTAATCATTGATTATTTTTGTGATAAGTTTATAGATCCATCTCTTAGTTATTGCTTACTTCACATTTAGGGTTGATTTCAACTTTTTTTTTTTTTTTGCCAATATTATTTGTTTTTTGTGTTGTATTCAAGTTTATTATTTACCACAAAAACTTAATTATGTTAGATGGTCTCACAAATAGTTTCCGTGAGATAGATCCTTATTATCCACAATTCAAACCTATTGTGAAATATGGGTTGTGGACCTCGTCTCATGTAAGAAGATTCGTGAAACGATCTCATATAAGACTCACTAATTATTGACAATTCTAACAAGGTCAATTTGTTATTGGTAATTCTATGTAGTGAAATTGTGTGGTAATTTTATGCCTTGCAAATTTTATTAAAAAAATAATGTATAAAAATAATCCAACAAAGATTATTGTGTTAGAATATTGAGAGATTTTATTAGTTTTTGTGGTCAAAATATTGAGAATTGCCAGAATATTGAGATAAGCCAATAATTTTTTTTCACTATTTTCAATATTGATATGCATGTATAGATAGTGATTATAATATTTTTCAAGAATATAGTTAAAATATTTAAAAATATTGAAATGATTGAGTTGTATCAAAAGACTGAATAAATATCAAATAATATTGATATGACTCAGTGGTATTGATATGAGAGTATTGATATGAATGCCAATATTGACGTCAATACTTTCAGTATTGATATGAGAATATATTTAAAATATTGATATGATTGAGTTGTATTAGAAGATTGAATATCAAATAATTTTAAAATTATATAGAGTGATTAATTAGCACTAAAAATATACACGCACAAATTGTGTGTTCAAATGCATAATGATTACGAAGGAGCACAATTCTTACAACTAAATGAATTAAAATTGAATTACATTCTTGAGTTTATTGAAATTTTGTTTTTTTTTTTCCAAACCTTGAAGAATAGTGTTCTTAAAAAACATAATTTATCGACTTTTATTTTATTTATTAGAAAACTGGCATGACGACAATTAGGGAAAGTAATAAACATTTGCTAAGATTTATTTGGATTCGATTTTCAAGTCAGATTTTCTGGTGAATTTTTTCCGAAGGGGTAGGGAGTAGTCTTCCTCAAAATTGACAAAAGTTACTCAATCCATATATTAAAAAAAAAAAAAAATTGTAAACATGATTACAGTTAAAGTATTTCGACAACAAATGATGATCATAAGGGAGTGTTTTAGAATTTGTAGGTCCAATTTGATTAGTTGTTTTGTCAATTATTAGTATTAATCTTCACAAACTATATATGCTATTCATTTGTAAAATCAAATAACATTAAATTTTTTTATATTGTTCATAAATTATTTATTTATAGATCGAACAAACCATAACTCTAAAAATAAAAATAAAAACTATATCATTTTAATATTTTTTTGAATAAATAAATAATATTATGTAGTTAATAGAACCAGAAATATGTCACTATGTTATGTTAGCTAATTTAATTGTAACTACATTCTGTAAATCAAATATATGTCACTATCTTAGCCCACACATTAACGCTTTAATATAAGTGTAATTCTAGTACGATATTGCATCTTGATGGTACAAGAAACTCCATATATACTTTTGACAGAGATGCATATAAGATAATTTTATAAATATAATTTTATGAAACAAAATTTTATTATCCGCAAACTAAATTAATTTTCACAAACTCTTGTATAAATTAATAATATTACAAGGCCAAAAACTTCTGTGTCCTCGGGACACGGATCTAAGATCTAAGAAATTAATGTAATTAATGTATAGCTTTATATATACATAATTAATGTATTAAGGATCTAAGAAACCTCTTTACTTGTGTAGGATTACAAACGGATCGATACCCTTAAGATTTGATACTTTGACAACTCACGTGGTTACCACCGAATAAGGTGGGGGTAACTTCTAATCTCTATATGTTTATTGTTTTTCATATTTGATATATGAACTCTTGAACTCTACATGTTGTGATTAGATGTTGTGATTACTATGTACATGCATACGTTATGAAATGATAAATGAGGACGGAAGTCCACGAATACCTTAGGGATGGACTGGTGGTGGCCCGTAAAAAGTACCATACGTTAGGGATGGACTTGTGGCCTGTAAAAAGCACCAACGGACTGGTGGCCCGTGAAAAACACCAACAGTATTAAAAACCATTTATAGGATAAGATAGACTACTCCTGCACCTATTTAGAGCTGAGTGCTCTTAGAGTTGTGTGTTGTTAAATTATGTGCTATGCATTATATGTGTTGTGTCTAATTGTTGTATTCGTAAATGTTAAAACAACTTAATTGCTTAATGAACTTTGATATACGAAATTACTCCCACGAGTGTATTCAAACGCATTCACCCCTATCTGTATTCACACTACAGGAGATGAAGAAAATCAAGATTTGTAAGAGAGAAGGGTGCTATATCAAGTTTTCTCCTTTTGTCTTTTAAAACAATATGTATTTTTTAATATATCAAATCTGTAAAGTTAATTGTTCCTCTATTATATAATGGATCATGTATGATGTTCCGCTGCTATGTTTAAATGTTTTATTTCGGCTAGATGTCAAGGCTTTGTGTATGTAAAAATCGTATGTTATCTGTTTCCAAAGGTTTCTGTTTTATATCATGTACGTCTCTTTTCCTTTCTTTCTTCACGCCCAAAAGGAAACTCTGATGTTTTAAAGAATGAAAAACGGGGCGTGACATTATTAACAAAATAATCTTTAATTAAATCCATCAAGATGATTTTGTAAAATCCATTAACATATATCTAATTGATTTAGAGATTAAAATAATGAAATCATGATTAACAATTGAAACACCAATTTAAAATTAATGTGAAGCACATACCTTTGTTTTCGGCTAGCTTCTATATGATTTTCCCCACTTTTTTCTTAAAATGATGCATAGATGTATGAGTTGGTCTTGTGTGCACTTGGTGCACATGCAATCTGGGTCGATCCAGTTTTTGATCCGGATCCGCGTGTTTTTGAATTTTGTCTTTTTTTTTTGCTTCAGGTTGTGACCTTTATGTTGTAAATGTGTGACCTTTATGTACTGTAACTTAGAAAAAAATGAAGATTTTCAATATAATTTGAACTGTATACTTTTATGTGATATTAATGCGACCTTTATGTTATATTATGTCACCTTTATGTACAAATATTCTGACCTTTATATATTATATAAATGTCAGAATATTTGTACATAAAGGTGACATAATATAACATAAAAGTCACATTAATATCACATAAAGGTACATAGTACAAATTGTGTTGAAAATCTTCATTTTTTTCTAAGTTACAGTGCATAAAAGTAGAAATAGTTGTACATAAAGGTCACACATTTATAACTAAAGGTCATACATTTATAACATAAAGGTCAGGACAACAATGTGGAAAAAAAAATAAAAAACTCGCGGATCCAGGTCTGATCGACCCAGTTTTTGACCCAGATCCGCGTGTTTTTGAATTTTACTTTTTTTTTTGCTTCAGGTTGTGACCTTTATGTTGTAAATGTGTGACCTTTATGTTATAAATGTGTGACCTTTATGTACAACTATCATGACCTTTATGTACTGTAACTTAGAAAAAAATGAAGATTTTCAATACAATTTGAACTGTACACCATTATGTGATATCAATGCGACCTTTATGTTATATTATATCACCTTTATGTACAAATATTCTGACCTTTATATAAAGATGCATAAATGTCAGAATATGTGTACATAAATGTGACATAATATAACATAAAAGTCATATTAATATTACATAAAGGTACATAGTATAAATTGTGTTGAAAATCTTCATTTTTTTCCTAAGTTACAGTGCATAAAGGTAGAGATAGTTGTACATAAATGTCACACATTTATAACGTAAAGATTATACATTTATAACATAAAGGTCAGGACAAAAATCTAAAAAAGAAAATAAAAAAAATTAAAAACTCACGGATCCAAATCGGATCGACCCGGAGATCCGTGCACCTGGTGCACATGAGTTTTTGTGTAGATGTATATATGTGCTTGACTACCCACCGCCTCAAACTATTCTTCTCAAGAAAGCTTCATATTATTATTATTATTATTATATATTACACCTTAGATGCACACACGTGTATTGTGATCCATGTGCATATTAATTATGCTTAACACATATAATAATATTTAATAACACCTCTTTGTATATATATACATACGTACATGATGACTATATATATATATATTATAGAAGTGGTGTGTATATATAAATATATACATGTAAATGACATTTGTTATATATACACATGCCACTTCTAATATATATATATATATATTAATAAATTAATGTTAAGGTTTTTCATTATATATACCTATCCTGGACACTTTCATATATATAAATAATATAGTATTAATCAAACTTGTTTTTATTATATATACACGTACACACTGCAATCACTTGCACATAATATATATATATATATATATATATATATATATTAATCAACATTAGATCTATTTTCTTTAAATAATTGATACTATCATTAATCAAATAATTTACATTGTGCACTCAAGCATCATTAAAATCTCAAAATTATAATAAGATTTTCTCATCACAAATTATGTAATAGCACGTAATAATTCAATATTTAAAAGCTAATTATAATCATGCAAGTTCACAAGTAGCACATAAATAATAAGAGATACATGAAGTGCATTGTTCTGTGAGTGGTGAGAAACTCGGGTATCACACATACATTTATTTAATATATAAATGTGCAACTCACATAACTAAAAGTTATGAGTATATAACTAAAGGTGTGACTAACGTAACTAAAAAATATAAAAATAAATACATAAATGTATGATTTTATTGATATAAAAATATGTATACTATAACACCCTAGATAATTAACTAAGGTGTAATGTTCTATATATGTTTTATTTAATTAAGTATGCATATGTATTTGACAAATTAAGTAAGCTATGTTAAGCTTAGTCATCACCTTCTCTCCGCCACCTATCTCTCTCTCCCAAAGAAATTGACACCAACCTAGCCTCACGTCAAGTTGGAAAGGAAAAGAAAAATGAAGCAAGGAAAGAGAAGGACAATACACACACATAACTCTCTCTCTCCATCTCTCTCTCAGCAATCTCTCTCTCGGTCTCTCTCTCTCTCTGCCCTGCTGCCTTGTTGCCCTGTGTGTGTGCGTGTGTAGTTTTGACCGCTGTCGGGGGTGGCGGTGAGTGTTGGGCGCGACGAGGAGCGTGTACACTCGCTGGGGCCAGCGTCGGGGGCGCTTGGCCCTACCCTGCTGCCTGTGTGTGTCCTGCTGCTGCTCTGTGTGTGTGTTGTTGTGTGTGTGATTATTTTGTTGCTGTGTGTGTGTATTTTTTGCTGTATATTGTGCGTGTGTGATAGCTGGAATATTCGAGTCGCCGGCATCGACGGGAGCAGCGGCGGAGCGGGCTGGTGGTGGCAGATTTGGGTTGACGGGAAGAGGAGTTTTCTTTGCAAGTTAAATTAAGTGTGCAAAGGGGTTTTCTTTGCAAGTATAATTTTTTTTTGCAAGTTTAATTAAGTGTGCAGGGGGCTTTTTTTGCAATTTTAAGGGGCCGTTTGGTACGCGGGTTGGGATTGTTTAGGTTGGTTGGACTTTTCGGATTTTTATTATTCATTGAAGACAAAATAACACTTTTTGAGTGTTTGGTAGGTGGGTTTTGAAATGGGTTAAAGTTAAATTTTGTGTTTGGAATGAATGTTTAATACTTTGCAAATATGGGTTTAAAGTAAAAATTGTGTTTGGTTTGTGGGTTAAGTTTGATAAAAAACTTGAAATTATCGAATTACCTTTAACATAAAATTGTATGCAATAATTGTAAATGGGAATTCTTAATATAAATAATATAAAACAATGTTTTAATTAAAAGACATAATATAAAATAATATTTTAATTAAAAGACATAATATAAAATATATGTTTGGATCCCTAAAATATCTTAATATAAAAAAATAATATAAAATAATTTTTTAATTAAAAGATATAATATAAAATAAAAAAACAATATTTTAATTAAAAACATAATATAAAATAATATCATGGCATTATTGCAATTTTGTGCAACCATAAGGACAAAATCGGTATTTAGACTCAAAAAACAAGGGCAAAATGGGGACAAAAAAAATATACTGTTGGGCCTATTCTAAACCCACCAAATTTGGTGGGTTTATAAACCCATCATTTATCCAGCATAAGCCTGCATATTGAACTGGGCCAAGTGTAAGAAATCGGGCTGTAAACCCACTTCCCAAACATGGGTTTAGGGTGGTTAATAAACCCATCTACCAAACGAGCCTAAGTAAGTGTGCAGGGGGTTTTAAAACTTGCTATGACACGAATCAAAAGAAAACTAAACCGGTTCGATTTCCTTTTCTCGCATTTTGTTTGAAATTAATTATAACAAGTTTGAATAATAAATTAACTAAATATATAAATATTGGCATAAATAAATTAAGTAAAGTTTGATGGAAAATAGAATCTTATAAAAATCGTATTAATCTGCTATATGAGTTTCAGTGTTTGTCGGTGAAGATATGAATGAATTATGCAAAACGAGGGAAAAAAAAACCTGGGTTAGAGTTTGCAAGCTGTCACTTTGAAATTCTAATTCTTGAAAATTCATATTATTATTACACAAATAATAATAATAATAATAGATACGAATGTGGAGCAATTATTTGAGTGAATAAAACCTGCTTTGCCACAAATCCACACGTGCTTCTCTCTCCCGCTCTCCCTCTCTCTCATGCACACAATTCAAGAATTTTCTCTGTATATTAGCAATTATTTGAGTGAATAAAACCTGCTTTGCCACAAATCCACACGTGCTTCTCTCTCCCGCTCTCCCTCTCTCCCTCTCTCTCATGCACACAATTCAAGAATTTTCTCTGTATATTAGCAAATTATTTGAGTGAATAAAACCTGCTTTGCCACAAATCCTCGTGTGCTTCTCTCTCCCGCTCTCCCTCTCTCTATCTCTCTCATGCACACAATTCAAGAATTTTTCTCTGTATATTAATGCCGTTGGGCTATACACACAAATTACAGTCATTCAAATAAAGAAGTTCGTCCAAATTGAATTGGGTATTTTCGAAACAAGCGACTTGATTTAGGGTTTCGTCGTCTCTCAACTGCTATGGTAAGATCTGTTCCTCTCTTGAAGATTTGATGTGCTTGTGTTCTCTCGATGGAAAGTGTTGATAATAATATTTGAAACTCTTATTATTTTGCAGGCTGATTCTCCGCGAAAACGGTAAATGTTCTGTTTATTTCTTTTTGGCTATTTTTTCCCACTTATAATGGGTGTTGATATAAGTAGAGTTGTGCTAGGGTTTCTAATCTGTCTGAGTTAGACGGGTTAGACTTAGGGTTTTCATTTGTACTTCGAGGGAAGAAATTAGAGTTATTGGAAACTGACCCTGTGTTTCTATACTCTTCTCTTGTTTAAGATGTACTTGCTCATTTTTGTATTGGGCCCCTGATTCTCTCGGTTTCTTAATGTTTGCGTTTTTATTTTATTTTTATTATTATTATTTTTTATTGGTTTTCCTACCTTTTGTGAACTAGCCTTGCTAGCTGTGGAGTAAATTTTTGCTTACGACTTACGTATAATGTCAATGAAATTTATCATTGAATCTGACTGCTTACTTCTTGGATGTTGTTGTGGTTGTTTGGCGAATATAAATTGTAATTTTGTGACATCATCTTATTATTTCGATTCTATGATTTTAGTGTGTATTGGATATCCATGGAACATGTGGACAGGTTTATTTCCATTATGATTTGATGTATTAGGTGATGTGATTGAATATTTCTTGGATATTAATAGTACTTGTGGCAATCTAAATTGTCTTTACATTTGAATAATATGAGTGCTTTTTTGAGTTTTCCTCTTTTAGTCTAGTTGGCTATGAAATTGGTAAGTTCTTGTTGGATGTGGATATTGGTCTTTGTTTATAGCTGTTGCTGAAAACAATGTTGGGAATGTCCTATTTAAATGAATTTGAAGAAACTTTGGTTGGTCAGTCATTTTGGTTTTCAGAGACATTACATTATCAGCTCAAATGAGTTTCTACAATTGAGCTTGCATTTGTTTTCTGAAAGCAGTAGTGTTGATTGATAGTTTTGCAATTGGGAGTTTTAAGTACTGCCTATTTCAGCAAAAAGTTTCTTCTTATATTGATTGTATAAACTGGCTTTATATAGATTTGTCGTGAACCTATATACATGAACTGGTGGAGATTAAATCTCCAAACACTAAGCATGGCAGAGTTTATAGTTTATACAATTTAGTTTTGATAAGCAAATTCTTTTTTAAACATGAATTAGTCATGAATCTGATTATTTTGAATTGTAGTGGCTTCCGTTTCTAGATTTTATTACATAATTTATTAGTTTACTTATGGTGAAGTTCGTTTATTGAATTTTTTTACATTTTCTTTCTGATTTTATACATCTCTTTGGCTGAGAAATTATTTGCTCCAACCATTTTCCTATGTCTTCAACATGAGGTTATTTTCCAGCCAGAAATTAGTTTAATCTTAATTAATAGTTAATAGTTTAATCTTAATTAGTAGTTAACTTTATGATACTTATGGTAACATATCTATCTGCTCCTTTCCTTTTTCTGTTATTATTGCTAAAATCTCTGATTTTTGAAGTCAATTTTAGTCAATTTTTTTTGAACTGAACTTGTAAACATGTACAATTTTCCAATGCTAGCTCTTGCAATGATTCTCATTTTTGTTTAACTGATCATGCGATTGCTCTACTTTTGTTTCCATTGTGGGTGGCTATGACAGAATGGTGTGTTCTACGGCCGGGTATATGAGGCCAACTATGTCATCATTGGCGAAGAAACGCCCGAAGTTTTCTGTTAATGCGGGTCGGGACCCTTTGCCCAAATCATCCAAAATTGTAAGTATAATTTGTGATTTCTTTGTTTTAGGTTTTGTATTTATTTTCATATAATTCACTTTGACCAAACTCAAATCTGTTCTCTATGCATGAGCTTATTCTTCCGGATGAGTGCTGCATCCGGTATCATTTAAGCCAAATCACTTGAGAATTGAGATGAAATATGGAGGTCGATTACTTATCACTTAGTTCAAATAATTGACCAACATATCTAGAAGTAAAAGAAGTAGTCGTTGAATTAGAAACTATTAAATATTATTAATATGCATATGTATAAGAACTTACAGATATTTAACATGCCCTGTAACAATCATTAACTGATAAGGTTTGTTGCATTTTGTTAATTAACTTGTGTAGTTTAGTCAAATCTAGACTTCTTGGTAGTGTGTTAGAAACATGATTTATGTCTTTAAGATTGTGGCATTGTGGTTATGTGCTGGGTGGGTTTTGATTGTCTTGAATCTGAATTATTGATTATTTAATGGAGGAAGTTCAGATTTTTGTTTATACGCTAAGATGACAGATTTTTAGATGACGGATTACTGGGGTTGCTTTGGGGTAGCAGTAATGAACTAGTATGGTTGGAGGATATTTCAGATTTGAAATATTTGCATATGTTAAACTAAATAAAATGGTGTTCCTTAAAAGCTAGTTTTGGAGTCAAATAACTAACACTGGTTTTCTATATATCTCTGTGAACAGCTCTCATGTTGTTTCTGTGAAATACTTATTTTGCTTTTTCATACACTATTTATAGCCTCCAAAGCCGTCAGATAGAGCTGAAGTCCAGTCGAAAGAAGTGAGACTTCCAGATGCTGGGCCAATCTCACTTGATGATCAGGATGTCCAGATAGTTAGTTTTCGTCTCTCTACTCTCCTTTATTCAATATTATGTGTGTGAATAGTTATGAATTGGAAGCGCAACTTATTGAAGGCATACCTTTGAATGCTACACTTTTGGCACTGACAACCATTGGAAATTTGAATGCCTTTAAAACTAGGAAAAAACGGAACATAATTATTAAGTTTAGACTTCGGACATTCAAGCACATGCAATTTTCTTTTGCTCCAAAAGCTTTATCTTGTCGGCTTAATAGATCATTTATGATCAGATGATTACATATGAACATAACACTCTATAAACTTGATTATGCTCTCACAAGACCTGAAGTAACACATAGGTGCCTGTGCTGTTTTCTTTGTCATTTTTGCATGCTCTCTAGGCAATTTTTACATTTTGATATGCTACTTATCATCTGTTGAATTGTGTATTTTTCTTTGATGTTCAATAGCAAACTTTAATCCTGCATTTGTTGTTTAGTTATGCATCCATCAAAGGGAGCAGTCCAGTATATTCCTTGACACACTTATTTGATTTATTAATTGCAAATCAATTAGATGTTTGATTTTGCTCCACCTTTTGACCTATTCAGTCTAACTGCTTGTTTGATTTTTTATGTTAGGCCTTTAAGTTGAGTGATGATCTTCATCTCAATGAAATAGACTGTGCGTGTTTGCTTGTTTCTGCCAACCAAGAGGTAAATTTTGACATTTCATGGTGCTGTCACTCTGACAGGCAAGTGATAATGGTTGGATTTTGGATTCTTTATATGTTAATGTGAATTATCATTGAAGATGAACCAAGTCTCTATCCCCCATACCTTCTCCTCCCCCCACCCCACAAAAAAAAAAAAAAAAAGAGTAAGAGAAAGAGAAAAGATGGAAACAGTGAAAGCATGATGGTCAAATTTATATAACTTGTGCGCTGTTGTTTTTCCTGAATAAGTCTCATGAGTAGTGATTTTCTTTGATTTTTGTTTATTTCATAATTGGATCTGTGTTGTCATGATCTTTGGTATGAATCGTATGGTATGTATTCCCTTTAAAGTTTTGAGTTGATCAAGTAGCAATTCTGTGCGGGGGGATCCATCTTTTCTCAAATTTTATGATGTTTTTTTAATGGAGAAATTGAAATGGGGTGCAATGCACAAGGGTTTGGAGATTTTTGCAAGAAGCCATTTGATTTGAGAGGATATATGAAATAGTATATTATTGGTTGCAGTGAAGTCGAGTTATTATTTGTGGAGCTTTTATATATGTTATTATGCATACAAACCTTGATGTTTGTAATATGTAAACTATATATATATAATTGTTGTTCGAGTCTCTTATTAATTTTCTTATATCAGAGTGTAATTGATCTGTTTGCAGCATATTGAAAAGCTCTCTGTGAAGACCCCATCTGGTGAAATAAAACTGAAAGTTCTGAAGGAAATAGCCAAGGATTACCAGGTTCAGTGGGATACAACTGAATCAGAGGAGTTACTGAAGCCACCAGAAGAGTGTATTGTATGTCTCTCTCTCTCTCTCTCAAATTTACATGTATCTTTCACATACTGTTGCTTTCTACTCTTACTCTCTCAGCGCCTTTTTTCCTCCGTTTCTCATCGAGTGTTTTTCCAACGTGCTCAGCATAATTATCGGCGAACGGGAGACAGAATGGTGCATTCTGCGGCCGGGTATATGCAGCCAACTATGTCATCATTGGCGAAGAAACGCCCGAAGTTTTCTGTTAATGCGGGTCGGGACCCTTTGCCCAAATCATCCAAAAATGTAAGTATAATTTGTGATTTCTTTGTTTTAGGTTTTGTATTTATTTTCATATACATGAAAACTGGATAAATTGAGAATTCTTTGAAGTCTTTCTGATTATATGATATATGCTATGATTTAACTCTTAAAGTGTATTTATTTTAACGAAGCAATCCTATTCTGATTGTAAGTATGAATTGAAATTAGTGATCTTACTTTTATTTCATCGTACTAATTGTCGCCATAAAGATTTCATCTACATCAATTATCTACAATTGTTAATTGCTAGTTCAATTTCATGCCGCATTATCCTTTGACTCGCTTTTGTGCAACTTATATATCTCTAGGGAGAAACAGGAAAAATGTCCACCAGTGATCCCAATTAGGCTATATATGTGACTGATTCTGCTAAGGATATAAAGAATAAGATTTCACTTCAAAAGTTCCCAAACTCTTTATATTTTCCTTCTCTAAGAGTTCTAACTTCAATGATCTCATTGATAGACAGCTTTGCTAATGATGACTTTCTTCATTGATTTTTCAGCTTCTGATTTTAAGTATCTTTTTGGTGCAGATAAATAGATATGCGTTATCTGGTGGGCAAGATTCGATTGAAAATCACCGGAAGTATGAAGCAAACCTTGAGGTATTTAGCAAACCTTGAAGTATGGAGAAAATCACCGATCTCATGTTGTTTCTGTGAAATACTTATTTTGCTTTTTCATACACTATTTATAGCCTCCAAAGCCGTCAGATAGAGCTGAAGTCCAGTCGAAAGAAGTGAGACTTCCAGATGCTGGGCCAATCTCACTTGATGATCGAGATGTCCAGATGGTTAGTTTTCATCTCTCTACTCTCCTTTATTCAATATTATGTGTGTGGATAGTTATGAATTGGAAGCGCAACTTATTGAAGGCATACCTTTGGATGCTACACTTTTGGCACTGACGACCACTGAAAATTTGAATGCTTGTAAAACTAGGAAAAAACGGAACATAATTATTAAGTTTAGACTTCGGACATTCAAGCACATACAATTTTCTTTTGCTCCAAAAGCTTTATCTTGTCGGCTTAATAGATCATTTATGATCAGATGATTACATATGAACACAACACTATAAACTTGATTATGCTCTCACAAGACCTGAAGTAACACATAGGTGCCTGTGCTGTTTTCTTTGTCATTTTTGTGCCCATGTCATGACTGTATTCTTTTTATCATCATCCCATTCATTTCTTATTTCGCTTTTGCATGAGACACATTCTTTATGTTTATCATCATCTGCTTCTTTCTATTAGGAACTGAGAAGAGAAGAGCCAATGGACATGGGTGGGCCCAATTCTGAGAGCTACATTCTTGATTCAAGGGGTGCCCTGGTGGAAAGGAAAGCTGTAATTTCTAGGGAAAGGCTTGTTCTTGGTCACTGCCTTGTTCTGTCAATTTTGGTTGAGCGTGCAAGTAAGTCTCAAAAGGATGTCTTTTGCCGAAATTATTTTTATAGTGATTATAGTGATGTCATGCATAGTTATTATATTTAATATCTCCTTGAGCTGCAGTTGAAGCCCCCATGCTAAAGTTTGCTGTAGTGTGTCAACATTCTATGTTGAGTAACTATATTAAAAAAGCAAGTTCGTTCTTTATGCTCTGCAAACCCGTCTTTAACCATATGTTTTACATGCTCAATGGGCCTCTAATCATTGTCCCTTTCTTTGACTTCAACTTCAGAGCACATAGGCCTTTTTTTTTTTTTTTTTTTTTAATTTCTACCTTTTGTTTTTCTTTCCCTAGTAACCATCAACCTCGAACCTAAACATCAGTGAAGTCAATGTATGTTCATTTAAATGTTTGACGTGAGCTCTCACTAACTTTAGAATATTGGAAATTCACTAACTACTTAAATGATGGTTTATAATTCTATAGTAGGGCCCTTAACAAATTATGTGATAATTGCTTAACCCAGCATAATTTGGCATAAAGAAAATACAGGAACCTTTTGTTATTCTTATTGTTGTTATTATTATCATGATCATTCTCATGATGATGATGATCATCATCATCATACACTAGCATATCAATTTCCACCCAAAAAAATATATTTTTGTACTATACATTTTCATAAAAATTCAATTCAAGAATGAAAGCTCACTTGAAGAAGTGAAAATATATGAATGAAAGTAAATCCATCCTTTTTGGTTCTTGTTGCTTCACTAGTTTCATGAAGTAATCCGATGAAGAGGCGACACCATTATTTACCCTAAACTGAACCGCCTAAAAAACACAGTTATAATGCGAATACAGATCCTGTCTAAGAAAAGTATTCCTGTAGTTTGCTGTCTATGATTTGGCAGGAGCATGCTTGCATAGTGTACCCTCTCATGCTTTTCCTTACTAGATTGATGAGCTATTGCAATTGAGCTTGGATATTAGGGGAACTTTGTAAGAAACGTGATAATGAAATAACTGCATTTGCTCTATGCAGGCTCTAAAGATGTTAAAGACATATTTTTTGCATTCAGAGAGTGTGCCGTGGAATACAGTGGGGCCATGCATTCAGATGTTAAAATATTGGCTCATCAATTGTCATCAAGTTGCGGAAGTGATGAAGTCTTTGTGCCTGTTATGGTTAGATATTAACTGTGGTTCAATTATGTTTTTTAAGCAATTATAAATGCTAGGTCATATCATTATAGCGTCACAAAACTATTGGAGCTCTCTGTGTATTAGATTCAGTCTATTTCGGATCAGATCCACCTATCAACTTTTTTGTGTTCTTTCATATTTTTACACTGTTATATGACCTCTCTCCCCCTATAGGTGGATATACCCATCAAATATCTTGGCTTTTTCTTGGAGGATGATGCTGAACTTGAACACATCAGAATAGTAAGTATTAGTGTTCTGTTTGATCGTTGTGTGCAATAGTTTTTCTTCTGTAATGAAAATATTTTCTTACATAATCACACCACCAATTTTATGATTGAACAGGAATACAGGTCAGGCCATATGCTAACTGGAGAAGTGAAGAAGCGGTTTACTAAAGTTTTGACCGAGTTGGTTGAAAGACACCGCAGGGCCAGAGCTGCTGTGATTGATGAGGTAAAGTGGATGATCTTTTGCCTTCGAAATTGCTTTGTTTTAGTTCAAATTGTGAGATCCATCTCAAATTTATTCTAGACATATAATGAACTTAGTTGGGAGAGTCTTTCATTCTGTGTAGTATTAATGAGCACATGGCAAACAACAGTAGGTCCAATGTATTTAAAGATTCTAATATCTCGTCATGCTATCATTGCTATGACAGAAAGCTTGAGTAAGAAACCACAAACATATCTAATCTACGATGAATGAGGCTCTGTATTTATTGCTTTGATTAAATCATCATTCTTTCCTGCCCTTCAGGTTTTGTATTTATTTTCATATACATGAAAACTGGATAACCTGAGAATTCTTTGAAGTCTTTCTGATTATATAATATATGCTATGATTTAACTCCTAAAGTGTATTTATTTTAACGAAGCAAACCCGATTCTGATTGTAAGTATGAAATTGAAATTAGTGATCTTAATTTTATTTCATTGTACTAATTGTCGCCATAAAAATTTCATCTAAATCAATTATCTACAATCATTAATTGATCAGGTTTGTTGCATTTTGTCTATTAACTTGTGTAGTTTAGTCAAATCTAGACTTCTTGGTAGTGTGTTAGAAACATGATTTATGTCTTTAAGATTGTGGCATTGTGGTAAATGCAGGAAACATTTGCAGAATACACAGCAAGAACATCCTTTGAGAGGCCATTGTTGAGTGGTGTGGCCTATGCACAGAGGATTCTGAATTCTCAGAGAGAAAAAATTGAGAGACAGCATGGCTGGACCATTAGAACAATGGAGGAAGAGCCTTCACCGATTAGAGACGAGTATGCACCCGTGATATTCTCTCAAGAAACTGTATCCTACATTGAATCACTTGATATGATGTCAGGGGAGGTAGCTTGCTTTCTTTGTTTTATCATACCTTTTTTATATACTTGTGAAAATGTTCGTATTTCGATTGCTTATAAGTTTCGACTCGCAGGAGGACCGTGAAAACATTACGAGGGCTCGGGCCACTGGTAAAGCCGTTCTTACTAGCCCATTTAGGTTGTTGAATTCACATCATCTTGGGGTTGTTTTGACGTTTCCCGTCTACAATTCGACGCTCCCACCTAACCCCACTGTGCAAGAGTGCATTGAATCAACCGCAGGGTATGCACTTGCTCTGTCTTAACGAATTGATGGTAGTTTATATACAGCTTCTTGTAGAGCATATTGTGTCTGTCATATTAGTTTCTTCACTGTAGCAACTTAACTGTTGGAGGTTCTAAGAATGGATAAAAATCGTAGATAAAGGTGCATTGAAACCCTTCACTATGGTTTATTAGGATAACCTTCCATCTTGAGTGTTCTGCTTGAAATGTTTATGTATTTCATGTTGTATATTTGTGGCTATTACTTAATACTTAGTACATTAGTATTAATCTGTGTGCCAGCTTGTGTTGCCATTTGAAGTGGCTATGTGTTCTCTATACTTATGATTCCTGTATGTTATATCTCTCTCTAATATAGAAGTGTGTTAAGTGTTGGCCAGTTTTCATTATGTTAATAATATCCTTATAAGGTTTTTAGGTATTAATGATAATTAAGTAATTCTATATTTGTTATATTTTTATTCATTTGATTATAGAAGGCAAGAGTCCTTTCAATGGTTAAATCTGTGACACATTGAACATGGAGTTTAGATTCTTTTTATTATACTTGCTGGAGTACTTTAAATTTTTTCATTAAATCAGTTTAGTACTAAAATAGATTTGAAACTTTCCAATTATATATCATATATAGATAAAGATTTGTAAAATATATTTTTATGTATTCGTGCTAAAGTTCTTTAAATTTGTTCATCAAATTAGTTTAGTAGTAAACTAGATTTTGAAAGTTTTCCTATGATATACCATAAGTAATCAATTTATCTTTATACAAAATATTGTTATTTACAATATAATTATCTTAATAGAGTTTGTGAATCACACGTGTTACTTGCTAGTAATATAGAGGTGGTGTTGTAGTTTCATTAATGGATCTGAAATAGAAATAGGTTAATTGATAAAACAATGGAAATGATGTAGATCTAATATATTTACAAAATTGCTACATTATTGCTTTTTGTAACCTTTATCTATGTTTTTTGTTCTTCCCTGTTTATAGTATGCCATGTTTGTGAATTTTATTTGACTTTGAAAGAGGTTTCCTGTTCCTTTTAAAGGGTTCTAATTATTCTCCATGGAGGTGCATGAGATAGTAGTTTCACATAAATTTATCCATCACAAAGTAGGGTCTTTAAATATATGATTTCTTTTTCTTTTATTTGGTTTTGGCGTGGCTATGTTATTGCAGTTGCTTCGAAATTATTGACCAATGTCTCAATGTCTAGTTCTGCCTTTTGTTCTTATTTTCTTTATTTATATATTGCTTTGTTTCCTAACCTTTTTAAGTGATGGTAAATGTCAATTAGGTACCTTGGTGGAGCCTTTGATGTTGAATCCCTTGTTGAGAATCTATTGGGGCAACTTTCTGGGAACGAGGATATAACAGTCTACTCCCTACATCTACAGTCTGGATTTGTTTTTACAACACTTTCCGTTCCATATCTTTGTTCTGAGGTTAGTGTTCTGCTCTCAACAGTCTACTCCCTACATCTACCTGCTATTTCTATATCAGTGCAAGTTTTATTTCAGACCTTTTTAAATCACTCAAGTTCACAACCACAAGAAGTTAAAAAATCTGCATATAACTTGTCCATAGTTATTTATTTTATTTTTGTTTCTATTATTTACTTTTCTTTGTAAACTCCAAAACATGAAGTTCTCTATATGAGCTGCAGCATCTGGACTAAATCCTAACAATGTATAATGTTCATACATGTTTTTTTATATCTAGCCCTTTGGGGAAGTATTACAAATGGCTCCATTTTATAAGTGTTGATTATTAAAGCTATTCTACTCTAACCTAATAACTATTTGAGGCCAAGCTATTCGATTTGTTATAAAAGTTTAATTAATCTCTTGGGAAAGTGAGACTTAAGTTCTGCTTATTGGGAAAATTGGAATGGTTTCAAGAAGCCTACTTATGATCTTTGCTTACTCAGTTTGCTGAATTTGTTGGATCATCACATTCTTTTTTGCCACATGATTTGCTTAGCAAAATCCTTTTGTATCTTAGGTGCAAGCACTTACGATCCATGCAAGCAATAGTTACTTTGTCTCTACTTCTCTTAATAATACTTGGTGCTTCTTTGACCGTAGTTCTGGTTTATGTCTCGCTCAGGTCTAAACTCCCTCTCCAACTTTTTTTTATGTATGCGAAAGAAGCCAATTTTTTTTTTTTTTTTGCTTTGTTTTGAAACATCATTTCTAGTTGGGTGATTTGTATGGTGTTTTCAGGTAAATGACACTTTAGGATCTGCTAAGGGCTACACATCTGCAGCTTTTCGTCCCAAAAAAAAAAGAAACAAAAAAGAAAAAAAAAGAAGAAAAAAGAAAAAAAAAAGAAAAAAAAACAAGTGTAAAATTTGCTTCGGACGATGAATTGGTACCCATTCAGCTATTAAGGTAAATACTCCCAACTGGATTTTCATTTCTAATTTCATCTTGTCAATGTTGTCTTTTACTTTCAATAATTTTGCTTTTCAATAGTATATTTTTCTGTACCCAAATTTTTTCTTTGTTTTGGAACTTCATTTCTGATTGGGTGATTTGTAGTCTTTTCAGGTAGATGACACTCCAGGATCTGTTGAGGGTTATACATCTGTAGCTTTTCATCCAAAAAAAAGAAAAAAAAAGAGAAAAAAAAAAGGAGAAAAAAAAAGAAAAAAAAGAGGAAAAAAAAAAACGAAAAAAAAGAAAAAAAGAGAAAAACTAGTGTCAAATTTGCTGCGCATGGTGAATTGGTACTCGTTCAAGATAAGGTAAATACTCGTTCAAAAAAGTAGTATGAAATAAAAGCAGAAACAAGAGGAAACAAAAAATTAGCTGTTTCAGCTTCCTTGGCCTCTTAAAATTTTTATAATCACAATAACTTCAGTTTTTTGCTTGTATGTTACTTAAAGGCATACAAAGCAAATGTTATCTGCCCTAAACAAACACTAATCGGATCCAGACATATATTGGTGGCCATGTAGAATGCCTAGAAAGTGGGGTTTTCAGATCTGATATTCCGACAAGTTTCAAACTTGATCCGGCTGCTTATGAGGTAATCATCTACCCAACTCCTTTATTAAGATTTTCAACTTCTTCTTTTTTGAAGTTTAGTTATTGATCCTTTAGTCAATTATTCAAAATAAATGCAAATTATCTGGGGCATTTGTGCAAGGCAATCTCCATAGACGCTCTTTGGAATTCAGAAGTTCCACTTCATGTCTTTAGAACGAGGAAATCCTGAACCACAACTACTAATTGAAATTATTGCAAATTGATATGGTTGTGTATTGGACAATATAAATGGTTGTGTTTGTGTGTGCATATTACACGTGCCTACATTCATGTAATAGTTATATATTAATGATTAAAGCATGTATTAGCAATGTACCGTGTTCATATCTTTTGCAAGAGCTGGATTTTTTCTCAAATTTTTAATAGTCGTCCCGAACCACAACTACTAATGTATAAGGAAGAAACATATGCACTTCATTTTGGACACTAATAATGCTTGACCTGCTTCTAGTCCTAGAGAAGCTAAGCTGCATAAACTTATTGCAGCTAAAGAGAATTGACTATTTTAATCCCTAATAGCAATAAAGCTGGAGAAAACACTCTTCTAGAGTAGGATGCCTTTTTTTTTTTTTTACTTCGGGGCTCTTTGCTGCATGATTTTCTTACTTTATTCTTTTTAAGACATTTCAATTTCAATTCTGTTGAATCTTTTCGCTTCTTTGCTGTTATCAATTATCATTCCGATTTTGTTCAATGCAAAAAAAAAAAAAAAAAAAAACGAGGTTTGAGCATGCACTGTAGAGCATCTTGAAAATAGTATGTTCTGAATATTTATCCATTTGCCGCAGAAAAATCATCTATCTGGTTTGCACAAATGTTATTTGAAGATATCTTTTGATACCGTTCAACAATTGATGCAAGTGAAGAATGATCTCATTCATGTTGTTGAAAACAAGCAAAATTGGATGCGAGGATGCTTACGAGTCCATATTGACCTGAAAAAGGTAACAATATCTTCTTCCAGGCTTACCTATTCATCAGTTATATTGCTATTCTCCAAAACTTGTTTTTCTGTTCTACCTTCTCCAATGACTATTTTAGTAATCTATGTTAATTTTATTGATGTGATAAGCACAGACTCAAATATATGCCAAAGATATTGAAGAGAAAAAGGAACAGTCTGAGCATTATAACATTCTGCCCTTGTATGCTGTCGGTGTCAAACCAGCAATAATGGAACTACCTGAGGTTGAATTCATAAAGATTCACATGAATTTTTAAGTCCTTCTGATATCTACTGATTAATATGGGATTCAAATTACGCATACAACTATTTTGTCAATCTTATAGTATCATTTCCTTGTGTTTCTAATCAGATAAAAGCAGCACCTCGTGCCATCTACATAATCTTCCCATGTTTCAAATGCCTGAAGGAAACGAGAGAAGAGTAAACGACATTCTTGAATGACTTGCATTATGATTTGGTTTTCAGGTAGAGTTCAATACTTGATTACGCATTATAAAACATTACTTCAACTGTTTTATAAGGATTGATGGCCTTGTTCTTATGAGGCTAGAGCTCTAGCTTGAGTGTTTATAATTAGTGTTAGTCAGTCCATTATGCTACCAGCTCTAGCTACCAAAAATTTATGTCACCTTTCAAGAGAATGTGTCGACTCATTCAATTTGCTGAATATTTGGCAAACTTTACATTTTATATTTTCCTTTTCACTTATTTGGACTCTTAAGATGGCCACATAAGCTGATTGAGTTCTTCTGTTCCCATGTGTGTGTTGAAAGAAAGGAAATGTAGCAAATCAGCGGGAACACTTGATATTGCTTCTTGCTAATATGGATGTAAGGGAAAAGAATCTTCAGGACTATGTGTTGGTAAGTGTTTCTTTTATTGCTCAATATCAAGTAGTGTGCATGTATTTACCATGCTGACTACAAGTGGTTCTGCAGTTGGATGGCAATACAATTCAGACGCCGATGGAAAAGATTTTCAAGAATTATCGATCATGGTGTGAGTACTTGCACACCGAACCAAATCTGGAGTAAGTTGACTTCTTTATGGATACATTATCATCCAATCCCATTGAGTAACAACCGATAATAAATATTCATCTTTCTGCTTGCAGGTGTCCATTGGTTGACAAAAGGCACAACAGTCACAGCTGCTTTACATTGCTCTTTATCTCCTTATATGGGGTGAAGCATCAAACATTTGATCTCTGCCCGAATGCATATGCTATATATTTCACAGGGTATACCCTTTTCTATGAAAAAATTAATTGCATATATTACCTCTTGTATTATGCTCTTCTGACTTTGATTTATCTTTCTTAAGTACTGATGATTGATATCTGCCAAAATCTTTATTCTTCATTAGAAACTGTTAGTTTCAGAATGCATCATGTTGTGAGAAAATTTTAATATTGGTCCCTATATGATCATTTGGACAGACAATGGGACTAAAATGTGAATCTAAGTGCAGTTGAAAGTAATTTAAACATTGTTTTTGAATCCTTTTTGTGGAAAATAGTAACATTTTGTGATCTCCCATTTGTAGATGTCACATGAGATGTATGGGACTCTATATAGCAATGTTGAACATGTAATCGGAGCTACATCTAAAACAACATCACAGGGTGAGGAGGCATTTCTAAGGGATGTTGTGACGCTTATTTATGAGGTCACTCAAAGTTCGAGCTGAAGCTGCTGATATTGCCGAATCTCAGGTTTTGATTCATACTTATTTCTCATGAAATATCTTCGACTTTGTGTGAATTCTTGACCACCTGAGTGTTAATCCGTCTATCTTTACAGTTTTTGGCCACCATTTCTCATGAAATAAGAACTCCCATGAATGGGATCTGGAGGTATATTGAAGTCTTTTGGTTGATTGAATTAATCACATTTTGACGGATAATGGGTGGTTAGGTTACACACTTACACTTGTATCTTGTTATAATTACAGGAATGCTACAGTTAGTCGACACAGAATTAAGTTCAACCAAAAAGGACTTTGCTCAAACAGCTAAAGCTTGTGGAGAAACATTGATAGCCTTGATGAAAAAAAAAAGAGAGAAAAAAACAGAAAAAAAGAAAAAAAGGAAAAAAAAAAAGAGAAAAAAACAGAAAAAAAGAAAAAAAAGAGAAAAAAAACAGAAAAAAACGAAAAAAGAAAAAAAAAAGAAAAAAAGAAAAAAAAGAAAAAACAAAAGAGAAAAAAAGAGAAAAAAAAGAAAAAAAAAAGAGAAAAAAAGATCTCCAATGGTACTCCTATAATTTGCAGGTGTGGAAATATTTCACCACTACATTGGCATGTTAGCTGATCGATTTCTATGATACTGCTATATTTGAGATGTAGTTGCATGTTCAAAAAACTGCAGTGTGTTGGGGAAGATAAAAAGGATTTGGAATACACTCCAAAACCAGAATTTGAAGGCCACTTCAAAGTGCAAAATGTGAAAGATGAGGTGATAAGGGTCTTTCAATTTATTTATATGTTATTAAAATATAACTTTGTGTTACATTTAACGCTGGAATTTATCACAGAAAGGACTTCTTAGACTACGGTTTTCCCATATGCAAGAGGTCAAGCCTGGTATTTACGTCACATACAATGGTGACCTTTTTGACTGGCCATTCCTGGAAACCAGAGCAGCCCATCATGGTTACAACCTGAATGAAGTATGTAGCCTATCACTGATAGCCACATGAAGTTTCTTTAGCCATCTTCAGTTAAACTTGCACTAAGAGTTTCTAATCAATTTACAAATATGATCATCGATGTAGGGAGCAGAAACTTGTGAGCTAGTGTTTCTGTCGCCTGCTTTCATATCTAATACTGCCATACATGATTTTATCCCTTGCATGATTTTGGTGATGCATAAATCAGTAATCAATTTATTAGTATGTTTGTTTGCATTTTCAGTTATCTTGAACTAATGCTACTAAGAATAATTCAGTGACATTTTAACTTAGTCACCTGTTAGACCTTAATGTTTAATTATTTGAATTTATAGGGAAGAGTTGGCCAGGATCTATCAGATTGCCACTGCATTGTATGATGTGCTGAGGACAGTAGTACCTCCGTCAAAAATTGATGATCAGGTTTGATTTCTAAACTTTTAAATTTAAATCATTATTCTACTAGAGTATTTAAGTAATCTATGTTAATTTTATTGCTGTGATAAACACAGACTCAAATATATGCCAAAGATATTGAAGAGAAAAAGGAACAGTCTGAGCATTATAACATTCTGCCCTTGTATGCTGTCGGTGTCAAACCAGCAATAATGGAACTACCTGAGGTTGAATTCATGAAGATTCACATGAATTTTTAAGTCCTTCTGATATCTACTGATTAATATGGGATTCAAATTACGCATACAACTATTTTGTCAATCTTATAGTATCATTTCCTTGTGTTTCTAATCAGATAAAAGCAGCACCTCGTGCCATCTACATAATCTTCCCATGTTTCAAATGCCTGAAGGAAACGAGAGAAGAGTAAACGACATTCTTGAATGACTTGCATTACGATTTGGTTTTCAGGTAGAGTTCAATACTTGATTACGCATTATAAAACATTACTTCAACTGTTTTATAAGGATTGATGGCCTTGTTCTTATGAGGCTAGAGCTCTAGCTTGAGTGTTTATAATTAGTGTTAGTCAGTCCATTATGCTACCAGCTCTAGCTACCAAAAATTTATGTCACCTTTCAAGAGAATGTGTCGACTCATTCAATTTGCTGAATATTTGGCAAACTTTACATTTTATATTTTCCTTTTCACTTATTTGGACTCTTAAGATGGCCACATAAGCTGATTGAGTTCTTCTGTTCCCATGTGTGTGTTGAAAGAAAGGAAATGTAGCAAATCAGCGGGAACACTTGATATTGCTTCTTGCTAATATGGATGTAAGGGAAAAGAATCTTCAGGACTATGTGTTGGTAAGTGTTTCTTTTATTGCTCAATATCAAGAAGTAGTGTGCATGTATTTACCATGCTGACTACAAGTGGTTCTGCAGTTGGATGGCAATACAATTCAGACGCCGATGGAAAAGATTTTCAAGAATTATCGATCATGGTGTGAGTACTTGCACACCGAACCAAATCTGGAGTAAGTTGACTTCTTTATGGATACATTATCATCCAATCCCATTGAGTAACAACCGATAATAAATATTCATCTTTCTGCTTGCAGGTGTCCATTGGTTGACAGAAGGCACAACAGTCACAGCTGCTTTACATTGCTCTTTATCTCCTTATATGGGGTGAAGCATCAAACATTTGATCTCTGCCCGAATGCATATGCTATATTTTTCACAGGGTATACCCTTTTCTATGAAAAAATTAATTGCATATATTACCTCTTGTATTATGCTCTTCTGACTTTGATTTATCTTTCTTAAGTACTGATGATTGATATCTGCCAAAATCTTTATTCTTCATTAGAAACTGTTAGTTTCAGAATGCATCATGTTGTGAGAAAATTTTAATATTGGTCCCTATATGATCATTTGGACAGACAATGGTACTAAAATGTGAATCTAAGTGCAGTTGAAAATAGTTTAAACATTATTTTTGTATCCTTTTTGTGGAAAATAGTAACATTTTGTGATCTCCCATTTGTAGATGTCACATGAGATGTATGGGACTCTATATAGCAATGTTGAACATGTAATCGGAGCTACATCTCAAACAACATCACAGGGTGAGGAGGCATTTCTAAGGGATGTTGTGACGCCTAGTTATGAGGTCACTCAAAGTTCGAGCTGAAGCTGCTGATATTGCCGAATCTCAGGTTTTGATTCATACTTGTTTCTCATGAAATATCTTCGACTTTGTGTGAATTCTTGACCACCTGAGTGTTAATCCGTCTATCTTTGCAGTTTTTGGCCACCGTTTCTCATGAAATAAGAACTCCCATGAATGGGATCTGGAGGTATATTGAAGTCTTTTGGTTGATTGAATTAATCACATTTTGACGGATAATGGGCGGTTAGGTTACACACTTACACTTGTATCTTGTTGTTATTGCAGGAATGCTGTAGTTGTTACTCGACACAGAATTAAGTTCAACCCAAAAGGACTTTGCTCAAAGAGCTAAAGCTTGTGGAGAAACATTGATAACGTTGATGAAAAAAAAGGAGAGAGAAAGAAAGAATAAAAGAAAAAAAAAAGAGAAAAAAAACAGAAAAAAAGAAAAAAAAAAGAGAAAAAAACAGAAAAAAAGCAAAAAAAAAGCAAAAAAAAAAGAAAAAACAAAAGAGAAAAAGAGAAAAAAAAGAAAAAAAAAGATCTCCAATGATACTGTATGATGATCTATGGTTCAGATAGAGCTGGTGGAATTGCATTATCTACAAATCAGCCGGTAATAATCAGTTTTGTCATTGGTCCACTTCAGGTAACTTTAGTCGCATAATGCTCTTACCTGCTATATTGGATCTTATTGAAATGGTCAAGTGTTGATGAGACACTCTTTTCTTTTGAATAGTGGCCTGTCTTTTGGGACATCTTCATTGCAAGGACCAATGAGAAGCATTCTAAATCAGTTGCTGCATGCATAGAGGTTTCTCAAAATTCTTCTACTCTTTTTAGTTGATTCTGTTCATTTCGTTAAGGTTTAAAAGCATGTATGAATGCATGAATTAATTCCTATTAGTAAGACTTATACAACACATAGTGAGTGCTCAATTGAATTTGAGGTGGATGGACCGTATAAGGTGATGCAGACTGAACACACGAGATAGCCCATCATCTGTCTTTTATTGGGTCACTGCACTATATTTTCGTCTCGTTATATTTCTAAGATGTTTTAAGTGTAATTTTTTGCTTATAGGCAATGATTATACCTGTTTCCAAGGAGGAAGGGATTTTGATTAAGAAACGATATGCAGTTTTTAATGATGACGATACCCTAGCTGAACTGAAAGGTTTTGAGATGAAGCGTAGAGGTGAGCTGAAGCTCATCAAAGTTTTCCAGGTATTATTTTAATCAGTACCTCTTGCTAATAACTTTTTTTTGCACAGCATGCATCTTTCTGCCTTTATGAATAATTTACTTGATTTTCATTTTCATTATGATTTTTATCTTCAACCTTCTGACCTTGTGATTGGATAGTTGTCACTTGGTATATTGCCTCATTCAAGGAATGCCCTTATCCCCCTACTAGAGCTGCTAATGTCTTTTAAAGCAGCCATTTTTCTCCTTATGAATTTTGCTTCACGAGTTAACTAAAATTGTCCTTTTTGCAGGCTGAGCTATTTGATAAGTTTCTTCATGGGTCACCATTAGAAGAGTGCTATTCAGCTGTTGCAAATCGTTGGCTTGATCTTCTTGATGTATGTTACTAACATTGATAACGAACACACCACAACTTTATCCGCCAACAGTTCTTAATGTCAAAGTACTCTCTTAATCTTATTGTCACCATTGAATAGATTGGAACTTTTGCCTTAATTTCTTTTCCAAAATTCTTGGCGATTTGTAAATACTAGAATAATTTTCATTCAGAAAGAGTTCATTTGTAATTTTTTAGAAGTATGTCTGCTTCATTGCAAGTACAACAAAGGAAAGCATGATCCTTGAAGAAATTGTGTAATTTTTCTTTCGGTTGCCATGCCTAAATTGATTAAATAGCAGCAGTACACATGTAGTTCTCTTAACTAACTAAAACCTGTTATAACTGCAAGAGGTTCATGAGATTTTATCATCTGAATCTCCTATAATTTCAGAATCAGGGAGAAGATGCTGCA
The DNA here is from genome assembly GCA_954870855.1 of Scutellaria minor. NCBI lineage: Eukaryota > Viridiplantae > Streptophyta > Magnoliopsida > Lamiales > Lamiaceae > Scutellaria > Scutellaria minor. The sequence continues at coordinate 13,833,940 of OX940729.1, forward strand.
GATAGTGATTTGCTTGATTATATATCAGAATGAGCACAATGAGCAAGTTCTTAGCAGACTGGTGATCAAATGTCATGTGCAGTGACCACAGCAAAACGCCTATCGGATTTCCTTGGGGATGCAATGGTTAAAGACAAAGGACTGCTCTGTCAGTATATAGTTGCATGTGAACCAAAGGTACGGAATCGCTTTAGCCTTTAGTTTAGTGAGAAGTTTTTCTGCTTTTAGTATTTTACTTAAGGCGACACCATGAGATGACCTTCAATACCACGAAATGCAGGTTTCTGTTTGTTTGCCTTTGGGTTATGTATGTTTCTACAATAGAAATGTAAGTGATAGCATTCTTTCAAGAGTTGTCCCAAATGCTTTGTAAGATTCTAATGTCTTCTTGATAGATATTTAGCAGTTGATTTGTTAAGTTTTCTTTCTGCATGATCTATTATAACAATTGAAAAGGAAGCAAAGAATGTGCATCACTTTGTCTGCAGATGTGATCTCTCTCTCTCTCTCTCTGATGCCCTTGCGGTGATATCAGAAGTTGTAAGCATGATTTACAAAAGAACGTCAATTATAAAGTTAGCAAAAGATATTATCTAAGGTCTTCCACTTTCTTGTATAAATATTATATATGCAGACAGATGATGAAGTGAGAAGTATCAAGTGTCTCTGATATCCATAGCCACACTTGAACAAATGCACCCTACTGGCTATAAATCTGGGTTATTTAGAATCTCTCATCACTGTTTCTTTTGCTTGAAGATTTTCTAGCAATATGCATGTGGAAGAAAATAATGGGCATGAACTGATGCCTATTGGTGCTGTAAATTGTTGCCTAGCCTGTTGATCTCCTCTGAATATTAGTTATATTTTTCCTATGTTCTTGTGCTCAACCTCACCATTTGTCCTAGTAATATGACTTCAGTCTTTTCCCCATTGATTTTACTCTTTCAAAATACAAATCTGTGTGGCCTTCAAGGTTATTGACATGCCACATTAAACAGGGAACGCCAGTAAGTGAGCGTGCTGTTCCTATTGCAATTTTTGAGACTGAAGCAGGTCAAATTCAATACTCTATTCTTTTTTTCTCAACCTTATTGGAGCATAAATCAAGTGCTTATCCTGTTATGCTAAAAATTGGGTTGCAGAAATCATGAAGTATTATGTGAAAAGTGGTGCAAAGTATCATCAGATGCTGGCATCCGGTCGATCATTGATTGGTCATACTACAAGCGGAGGCTTAGCTCAGCTATTCAAAAAATTATCACTATTCCTGCTGCTATGCAAAAGGTGGAGATATTACGTATGGCTGCTGAGTAGTCCTATTTCCTTATTCTTTTGTTTGCTTCTGAAATTAAGCCACATATTTGTCAGATCACAAATCCTGTCCCAAGGGTTGTTAATCCTGATTGGTTGCACAAAAAGGTTCGTGAAAAAGAGGACAAATTCCGTCAGCGAAAATTGGTTGATATTTTCAGTTGGAAACAGAGAGATGCTGCTGCTGCTAGAGTGAGTGGCAATCCTGAAGCCAATGATCAGGCAACAGTTGTACATAATGTTACAGACATGGAAGACTTTAGAAACACTAGAAAAACTATTCCTGTGAGGCCTCGACCTATTGTTCATTCCTATGGGATCAATAATGAACAGAATGGAGTTGAAGCAAGTAATTTGGTTGGAAGTTTAGAGAAAAATGATATAGATGGAAGTGGACATAAGCAGTCAACTCATCCATTGCACAAAGTCCATGAAGAAAGTAGATTATCAAGGATGGCTGGAGTTAAGAAAGAGAAAGTGGAAAGAATCTCGGGAAAAGAGGAAACGCCAGAGGTATGCTTTTTCACAGAGAGAAAGAGGCAGAGAGTTCATAATTAATGCTTTTTTTTTACTCCAATATTAACATTTTCATTGTACTGTTGTATAAGTTATATCAGTCTTGATGTTCAGTTTATTGATTAGCATAGATAATTTCCCTGTATTTGTTATATTTCCAGGCTAGATAATACGACGTTAAACCATATTGATGGAGTTGAGGTGCCAGGCAACATTCTCAATTACAAACAGGCTCAAGGCAGAGTTGGGGTCAATTCCTATTTCCAGAGGCACGACTTAGCACTCACCTGGTGTCAATTCCTATTTCCAGGGTTGGGGTCAATTCCTATTTCCTATTGATTACAAACAGGCAGAGTTGGGGTCAATTCCTATTTCCAGAGGCACGACTTAGCACTCACCTGGTGTCATTGGCAGGTAATACAATCTTTTAAAAAACAAAGTTTCTTCTTTGCTTTTATATTGCTCAATGAGGTGCTGAATGCAATTTTCCTTTTATGTTAGATTGTTCAGCTTGAACCAAGTGAACGGCCCGGTCAATTTTTTGCTTGGATAGTTGTGGAAGGAGTAATGCGCAAGATTCCCATACTAATTCCTAGAGTATTTTACCTCAACTCTAAAGCTCCTGTAACAGAAAAGTTCCCTGGAAGGCGTGTGAACAAGATTCTTCCCCATGGACACCAAAGTTACAGCCTGATTGAGGTACAACATTTAAAGATTACATGGAAGTTCTGTTCCAATGACAGAACCAATCAGGGGTACATTGAAGCTTTTGATATGATAATTCAACCTTGTTCTTCTTTAAGGTTATAATTGATGAAGACCAATTCAGGGCCGAAAGCAAAAATTAGCCGCTCACCTTGCAGATCCTGAAGTTGAGGTACCTTTTCCTACCTTAGATTCTTAAAAGCTACTAAAATATCTATGAGTACTTGATTGGATGCCTTAGTGTACCTCATTTATAAATGATCTTACTTCACTTTGAAAATTTTCTGATATCTTTGGCTTCACAACATTTCTCTCACTTTAAACTTTTCCTTAGTATTTATTGCCACTGGGAAGATTCTGATATAGAAATGTAACTGAATCATAGTCACCTCATAATTAAGAGACAATTAGATTACATCTGATATTTTATGGGTAAACCATTTCAAAGCGAGGCCTACTTTGTATTATGAACTTTTAAAAATATCGAAGAAAAACATGCTTTTCTCTTTTGCAGTCTCTTGTAGGTTGAAACTTTTTCAGAAATCAACTTTTCATGTTTGATGTTAAGGGTTCATCAAGTACTAGGAATGTACGTGTAACTTTAGGCAACAACTTTTCATGTTTGATGTTAAGGGTTCATCAAGTACTAGGAATGTACGTGTAACTTTAGGCAACCTTACTGCTCTGGCACTACTTGTTTTGTTTTAATCTGAATTTTGCCACATCCTCGTATTTATGAGTAGAACAATTGTATCTATTTCCTTTTGTCTTGTATAGAATTATCTAGAAAATAGAAGAAGATATTGCCCTTCTACTTCGGATAACATTTTCCTCACCTGGTTCCTATGGATGGATTGCTTTTGTTTTTTTTTTTGGGGGGGGGGAGGGGAAATTCAATCTCGTGAACTGCATCTATTGCTATACCATGTCTCAGCTCTCTAATTATACTGGAATATGTTTGCTAATGTAACAAAGATGCTTACATCTTAACAGTAGCAAAGCAGGTTCTTTAGTAACAGACTCTTCTCGTCAAGTTTCTATTGTCCTTAATGAAATTATGTTTGATGTTTAAGAGAATTGTGATTGCTATATTTACCTACTTTTAGAGCAAGTCCCAGCATTTTTTGCATTATGAGGATGATAATGTGAAACATTGGCAGGGAATTTATGAAACAAGGATCCCGCCAGAGTTTAATGCTATCCTTCAGATTGGTTGTGTTTGTAAAGTAGACAAGTCGGCAAAGAAACGAAAATTCCAAGATGGTTGGAGCTTGAGTGAATTGCATATGAAGACAACAACTGAGTGCCCCCATATCTTGAAAATTCAATTCCTTTCTTCCACTTGTATCATAGGTACATCATAACATCATATTGTCATTGTAAAACATGTAGTTTTTCGTATTAATGGAATATGTATGCTAACTTAAGATATATTCTTGCTATGACATATAATTCATATTTGTCATTAAATTTTCTTCGGCATCTGTGATGGTCAAGCTATGTATGTTGCATATTTTCCCTCATCCAGCCAAATAGCTGTTACGGTTGTCAGTCCTTTCCAGAGTAAGGAGTTATCAACTCAAATGCTAGAAAGGCAATTCCGTGAAGCTAGCCGAGCATTATCCTCCCAACCGCCCATACCAAATGAAGGCATTATGTTCAAAGTAAATTTCTTAGCATAACATAAACATTATCCTTATATTGGTAGTACTATTTTCATTTGTTTTCATAATGTGCTTATGGTTTTTATTAGGTGGATTATGTTGGGAATGTCAAAGATGCTCAAGGAAGCTTGCAGAGAGTGATATATGAATACAGGTGTACCTCTGATCTATGTTTCTAGTGGATTTCTAGATATAGTATTTTGGGGAAACGTGATATCAATGACATTGTTCATAATTATTATGTCCTGTCAATTTAATGTTGTATCTATTATCCCAGCTCATTTCTATTACATGTAGATTCTAACTTTCTGTGAATTAAGCACGGAATTTAAATGCTTTCCCTATCCTGCTTTATTCTTCGTGGATTTTTTTCTCTCTAAAGTTTAATACATATTAAAAATTTGCTCCTCACTTTGGATAGAAGTAAAGCTTTAATTTGACCTAGGTCGTTAGATTTTCGTCATTAACTATTTCTTCTTTCTGTAATTTATTATCCTAATAAACGAGTTCAAAAAATTTATTAATGTACATTTACACCCCCAAAACAATGTAATTGTTGAGTCGCTTGTTTGTATTTATTGGTGTCTGATGAGTTCATATACATCTTTTCTAAATGCTTGCAATTAAATGTTCCTTATTCTGAGCAGATGAAAATGGGCTAAATGCAGCAATCTTCCTCTCAACGACAGGATCAATTGCAGCAGCAACAAGAATTAGAACAGGTTAGTTCATTCTTGGGCATTTGTTGATCCTGAACGATTCTAAATATTTCAAATGTGGCAAGTTAAATTTAGTAATATAGTTGATTCCATTACTACTCCAACTGAAGCATCACACTCTTGTGTTGATCCCTTGCCTCTTGGCATGAAACTAGAAAGGGCATGACATGTGCTTTGACCTGGAACAGAATAACGGGAAATGGAAATAACACTCTTCATCTGTGCTTGCCAACAAGAAGGGTACTGGAAATAAAGTAGGCCCTTCCTCGGGCTCACCACAATCAACACATACTCCTGGAGATGGAATGACTACTGCTAGGAGCTTACATCATGTCAATAGAGTATCCATGAGTATGATGATGCACAGTGCGGATGGAGCAGGTGGAATTGCATTCTCCACAAATCAGCTGGTAATAATCAGTTTTGTCGTTGGTCTACTTCAGGTAACTTTAGTTGCATAGTGCTCTTACCTGCTATATTGGATCTTATTGAAATGGTCAAGTGTTGATGAGACACTCTTTTCTTTTGAATGGTGGCCTGTCTTTTGGGACATCTTCATTGCAAGGACCAATGAGAAGCATTCTAAATCAGTTGCTGCATGCATAGAGGTTTCTCAAAATTCTTCAACTCTTTTTAGTTGATTCTGTTCATTTCGTTAAGGTTTAAAAGCATGTATGAATGCATAAATTAATTCATTTACCCTGTAATTTTAAACTAAACTTTAGACGCGCAAATGAAAATGGGCTAAATGCAGCAATCTTCCTCTCAACGACAGGATCAATTGCAGCAGCAACAAGAATTAGAACAGGTTAGTTCATTCTTGGGCATTTGTTGATCCTGAACGATTCTAAATATTTCAAATGTGGCAAGTTAAATTTAGTAATATAGTTGATTCCATTACTACTCCAACTGAAGCATCACACTCTTGTGTTGATCCCTTGCCTCTTGGCATGAAACTAGAAAGGGCATGACATGTGCTTTGACCTGGAACAGAATAGCGGGAAATGGAAATAACACTCTTCATCTGTGCTTGCCAACAAGAAGGGTACTGGAAATAAAGTAGGCCCTTCCTCGGGCTCACCACAATCAACACATACTCCTGGAGATGGAATGACTACTGCTAGGAGCTTACATCATGTCAATAGAGTATCCATGAGTATGATGATGCACAGTGCGGATGGAGCAGGTGGAATTGCATTCTCCACAAATCAGCTGGTAATAATCAGTTTTGTCGTTGGTCTACTTCAGGTAACTTTAGTTGCATAGTGCTCTTACCTGCTATATTGGATCTTATTGAAATGGTCAAGTGTTGATGAGACACTCTTTTCTTTTGAATGGTGGCCTGTCTTTTGGGACATCTTCATTGCAAGGACCAATGAGAAGCATTCTAAATCAGTTGCTGCATGCATAGAGGTTTCTCAAAATTCTTCAACTCTTTTTAGTTGATTCTGTTCATTTCGTTAAGGTTTAAAAGCATGTATGAATGCATAAATTAATTCATTTACCCTGTAATTTTAAACTAAACTTTAGACGCGCAAATGAAAATGGGCTAAATGCAGCAATCTTCCTCTCAACGACAGGATCAATTGCAGCAGCAACAAGAATTAGAACAGGTTAGTTCATTCTTGGGCATTTGTTGATCCTGAACGATTCTAAATATTTCAAATGTGGCAAGTTAAATTTAGTAATATAGTTGATTCCATTACTACTCCAACTGAAGCATCACACTCTTGTGTTGATCCCTTGCCTCTTGGCATGAAACTAGAAAGGGCATGACATGTGCTTTGACCTGGAACAGAATAACGGGAAATGGAAATAACACTCTTCATCTGTGCTTGCCAACAAGAAGGGTACTGGAAATAAAGTAGGCCCTTCCTCGGGCTCACCACAATCAACACATACTCCTGGAGATGGAATGACTACTGCTAGGAGCTTACATCATGTCAATAGAGTATCCATGAGTATGATGATGCACAGTGCGGATGGAGCAGGTGGAATTGCATTCTCCACAAATCAGCTGGTAATAATCAGTTTTGTCGTTGGTCTACTTCAGGTAACTTTAGTTGCATAGTGCTCTTACCTGCTATATTGGATCTTATTGAAATGGTCAAGTGTTGATGAGACACTCTTTTCTTTTGAATGGTGGCCTGTCTTTTGGGACATCTTCATTGCAAGGACCAATGAGAAGCATTCTAAATCAGTTGCTGCATGCATAGAGGTTTCTCAAAATTCTTCAACTCTTTTTAGTTGATTCTGTTCATTTCGTTAAGGTTTAAAAGCATGTATGAATGCATAAATTAATTCATTTACCCTGTAATTTTAAACTAAACTTTAGACGCGCAAATGAAAATGGGCTAAATGCAGCAATCTTCCTCTCAACGACAGGATCAATTGCAGCAGCAACAAGAATTAGAACAGGTTAGTTCATTCTTGGGCATTTGTTGATCCTGAACGATTCTAAATATTTCAAATGTGGCAAGTTAAATTTAGTAATATAGTTGATTCCATTACTACTCCAACTGAAGCATCACACTCTTGTGTTGATCCCTTGCCTCTTGGCATGAAACTAGAAAGGGCATGACATGTGCTTTGACCTGGAACAGAATAACGGGAAATGGAAATAACACTCTTCATCTGTGCTTGCCAACAAGAAGGGTACTGGAAATAAAGTAGGCCCTTCCTCGGGCTCACCACAATCAACACATACTCCTGGAGATGGAATGACTACTGCTAGGAGCTTACATCATGTCAATAGAGTATCCATGAGTATGATGATGCACAGTGCGGATGGAGCAGGTGGAATTGCATTCTCCACAAATCAGCTGGTAATAATCAGTTTTGTCGTTGGTCTACTTCAGGTAACTTTAGTTGCATAGTGCTCTTACCTGCTATATTGGATCTTATTGAAATGGTCAAGTGTTGATGAGACACTCTTTTCTTTTGAATGGTGGCCTGTCTTTTGGGACATCTTCATTGCAAGGACCAATGAGAAGCATTCTAAATCAGTTGCTGCATGCATAGAGGTTTCTCAAAATTCTTCAACTCTTTTTAGTTGATTCTGTTCATTTCGTTAAGGTTTAAAAGCATGTATGAATGCATAAATTAATTCATTTACCCTGTAATTTTAAACTAAACTTTAGACGCGCAAATGAAAATGGGCTAAATGCAGCAATCTTCCTCTCAACGACAGGATCAATTGCAGCAGCAACAAGAATTAGAACAGGTTAGTTCATTCTTGGGCATTTGTTGATCCTGAACGATTCTAAATATTTCAAATGTGGCAAGTTAAATTTAGTAATATAGTTGATTCCATTACTACTCCAACTGAAGCATCACACTCTTGTGTTGATCCCTTGCCTCTTGGCATGAAACTAGAAAGGGCATGACATGTGCTTTGACCTGGAACAGAATAACGGGAAATGGAAATAACACTCTTCATCTGTGCTTGCCAACAAGAAGGGTACTGGAAATAAAGTAGGCCCTTCCTCGGGCTCACCACAATCAACACATACTCCTGGAGATGGAATGACTACTGCTAGGAGCTTACATCATGTCAATAGAGTATCCATGAGTATGATGATGCACAGTGCGGATGGAGCAGGTGGAATTGCATTCTCCACAAATCAGCTGGTAATAATCAGTTTTGTCGTTGGTCTACTTCAGGTAACTTTAGTTGCATAGTGCTCTTACCTGCTATATTGGATCTTATTGAAATGGTCAAGTGTTGATGAGACACTCTTTTCTTTTGAATGGTGGCCTGTCTTTTGGGACATCTTCATTGCAAGGACCAATGAGAAGCATTCTAAATCAGTTGCTGCATGCATAGAGGTTTCTCAAAATTCTTCAACTCTTTTTAGTTGATTCTGTTCATTTCGTTAAGGTTTAAAAGCATGTATGAATGCATAAATTAATTCATTTACCCTGTAATTTTAAACTAAACTTTAGACGCGCAAATGAAAATGGGCTAAATGCAGCAATCTTCCTCTCAACGACAGGATCAATTGCAGCAGCAACAAGAATTAGAACAGGTTAGTTCATTCTTGGGCATTTGTTGATCCTGAACGATTCTAAATATTTCAAATGTGGCAAGTTAAATTTAGTAATATAGTTGATTCCATTACTACTCCAACTGAAGCATCACACTCTTGTGTTGATCCCTTGCCTCTTGGCATGAAACTAGAAAGGGCATGACATGTGCTTTGACCTGGAACAGAATAACGGGAAATGGAAATAACACTCTTCATCTGTGCTTGCCAACAAGAAGGGTACTGGAAATAAAGTAGGCCCTTCCTCGGGCTCACCACAATCAACACATACTCCTGGAGATGGAATGACTACTGCTAGGAGCTTACATCATGTCAATAGAGTATCCATGAGTATGATGATGCACAGTGCGGATGGAGCAGGTGGAATTGCATTCTCCACAAATCAGCTGGTAATAATCAGTTTTGTCGTTGGTCTACTTCAGGTAACTTTAGTTGCATAGTGCTCTTACCTGCTATATTGGATCTTATTGAAATGGTCAAGTGTTGATGAGACACTCTTTTCTTTTGAATGGTGGCCTGTCTTTTGGGACATCTTCATTGCAAGGACCAATGAGAAGCATTCTAAATCAGTTGCTGCATGCATAGAGGTTTCTCAAAATTCTTCAACTCTTTTTAGTTGATTCTGTTCATTTCGTTAAGGTTTAAAAGCATGTATGAATGCATAAATTAATTCATTTACCCTGTAATTTTAAACTAAACTTTAGACGCGCAAATGAAAATGGGCTAAATGCAGCAATCTTCCTCTCAACGACAGGATCAATTGCAGCAGCAACAAGAATTAGAACAGGTTAGTTCATTCTTGGGCATTTGTTGATCCTGAACGATTCTAAATATTTCAAATGTGGCAAGTTAAATTTAGTAATATAGTTGATTCCATTACTACTCCAACTGAAGCATCACACTCTTGTGTTGATCCCTTGCCTCTTGGCATGAAACTAGAAAGGGCATGACATGTGCTTTGACCTGGAACAGAATAACGGGAAATGGAAATAACACTCTTCATCTGTGCTTGCCAACAAGAAGGGTACTGGAAATAAAGTAGGCCCTTCCTCTGGCTCACCACAATCAACACATACTCCTGGAGATGGAATGACTACTGCTAGGAGCTTACATCATGTCAATAGAGTATCCATGAGTATGATGATGCACAGTGCAGATGGAGCAGGTGGAATTGCATTCTCCACAAATCAGCTGGTAATAATCAGTTTTGTCGTTGGTCTACTTCAGGTAACTTTAGTTGCATAGTGCTCTTACCTGCTATATTGGATCTTATTGAAATGGTCAAGTGTTGATGAGACACTCTTTTCTTTTGAATGGTGGCCTGTCTTTTGGGACATCTTCATTGCAAGGACCAATGAGAAGCATTCTAAATCAGTTGCTGCATGCATAGAGGTTTCTCAAAATTCTTCAACTCTTTTTAGTTGATTCTGTTCATTTCGTTAAGGTTTAAAAGCATGTATGAATGCATAAATTAATTCATTTACCTTGTAATTTTAAACTAAACTTTAGACGCGCAAATGAAAGCAGGGAGCAACAACAGCAACTCCAAATGCAGCAGTTGCAGCTCATGCAGCAACGTAGTGCTCAGTTACAGAGAGAAGGGATCTTAATCTTTCTACACTTGGTGGTTCTATAAATTCTGAAGGAATGAAAGGGGAGCCATCAGCCAGATTATTATTATTATTATTATTATTATTATTATTATTATTATTATTATTATTATTATGTTTGTGTTTATTGTTTTTCGTCCATTGTTATTGTGTTAATGTTTATTGTTTGTGTTTATTGTTATTGCGTTTATATTTATATTTATTGTTTATTGTTATTGTTGTTGTGTTTACTAATTATTGTTATTGTTATTGTTATTGTTATCAACATTTTTTATGTTTGTTGATTATTGTTTATCTTTATTGTTTATTGATATTGTTATTGTTTTTTTAATGTATTATTATTATTATTATTATTATTATTATTATTATTATTATGTTTGTGTTTATTGTTTTTTATGTATTGTTATTGTGTCAATGTTATTGTTTGTGTTTGTGTTTATTGTTTACTGTTATTGTTGTTGTGTTTACTAATTATTGTTATTGTTATCAACATTTTTTATGTTTCTTGTTTATTGTTTATTGTTATTGTTTTTTTTAATGTTTATGTGTTTATTGTTTGTTGTTATTGTGTTTATGTTTACTATTTGTGTTTGTGTTTATTGTTTATTGTTTGTTGTTTGGTGTTATTGTTTTTTGTTGTTTATGTTTATGTTTATTGTTTGTTGTTATTATAATTATTATTATTGTTATTGTCATTTTTTATTATTGAATTATGAATTAAAAATTTATTTGACAGTAACGTTGAGTAGTTTCATTCTAAATAATTAGAAGCCCAATAATAATGGAAAAAAAAAATAGTATATTACTAGCATATAATGAGTGCATTGCATGAGACCAATATAATTTTATTAATATCATTTTTATTTTACATTTATTGTTATTATTATTATTATTATATTTGTAATTGTGTTTATTGTTTATTGTGTATTGTTATTGTGTTAATGTTTGTGTTTGTGTTCATTGTTTTTTGTTATTGCATTTATGTTTATGTCTAATGTTTATTGTTATTGTTATAGTTTTTTAATGTTTATGTTTATGTGTTTATTGTTTATTGTTTTTTTATTGGTTATTGTTATCGTGTTTGTGTTTATGTTTATGTTTATTGTTTGTGTTTGTGTTCATTGTTTATTGTTTAGTGTTTATTGTTATTGTTTTTTGTTGTTGATGTTTATTGTTTATGTTTATTTTTATTATTATTGTTTTTGTTTTTGTTGTTGTAATTGTTATTATTTTTATTGTCATTTTTATTATTGTGCAATGAATTAAAAATTTATTTTATAGTAAAGATGAGTGGTTTAATTCTAAATAACTAGAAGCCTAATAATAACTAGAAGCCTAATAACAAGAAGCTAGTAAACACAACACCAATAACAATAAATGATAAACAATAAATATTAACACAATAAATAATAAAAAATAAATACAAACACAAACACAAAGCACAGTTACATTAATAATAACAATAATAATAATAATAACAATTACATTAATAATAATACAATAATAATAACAACAATAAAATAACAATAAACAATAAACATAAACACATAACAATAAACACAAACAAAAACAACAAACATAAACACAATAACAATAAACAATCAATATACCTGAGAGCACCTCCAATGGTCAAACCCATTGGAGGAAGATGTTGAGGTGGAATGGGGTGTGTTTATGTTTACTATTTGTGTTTGTTTATTTTTTATTGTTTAATGTTATTGTTTTTTGTTGTTTATGTCTGTTTATTGTTTATTGTTATTATAATAATTATTATTGTTGTAAATGTTATTATTGTTATTGTCATTTTTATTATTGAATTATGCATTAAAAATTTATTTAACAGTAACGTTGAGTAGTTTCATTCTAAATAATTAGAAGCCCAATAATAATGGAAAAAAATAATAGTATATTTCTAGCATATAATGAGTGCATTGCATGAGACCAATAATGTTTATGTTTATTGTTTGTGTTTGTGTTTGTGTTCATTGTTTATTGTTATTGTCTTTAGTTGTTGATGTTTATTGCTTATGTTTTTTTTTTTTATTATCATTGTTATTGTTATTGTTGTTGTAATTGTTATTATTTTTATTGTCATTTTTATTATTGTACAATGAATTAAAAATTTATTTTATGGTAAAGTTGAGTAGTTTAATTCTAAATAAATAGAAGCTTAATAATAATGGAAAAATAATAATAATGTATTACCAGCGTATAATAAGTCCATTGTAGGAGACCAATATAAATTTATTGTTATGAAATTTAAAAGGAATAAGATCATTTTTATTTAGTAAACTTATAACCATTTCTTCATCATGTAGAGGAATAGAGGATTCAGTTGTTTTAACAATCTGTCTAAATCCCATTTTTTCAAAAGTTCCTAATTTATAAACCAATTTTGGTTCAATTTTAGGAATAGTCCATTTATTAAGGAGATCAAGATTCTCAGGAATATCATAATCTTCAATCATACTGTTTTTAACAGTATTTTTCATACCAAATATATTCATGAGGATGAGAAATGTGTTAGATCTTGACTGTTTTCTAAATATTATACTACTCCCATGGCTCTGATACCATTTTAAATCCAGGTATAAAAATGCTTAAGTTATTCAAACAGGCTCTTTTACAAAACAAGAAAAGTTCAGAATCAAAGTTTAAACTTATAAGAAAAACCCACAAACTCCCAACAACGTCTGCGTCACGTCTGGACATTATGACAAAAGGGAAAAAGGGCACGAAGCAAGTTTAAAACAAATCATCGAACAAGTTTTAACCTTAAAATAACTTAAATATTTTTATCACATGAATTAAACAATTTCTCAACCATGTTTAGTAGTTTAATATATAGTCAAGTCATGATCTAACACAATGAATCTAGCCGACCATATAGGCGGCAAAGCAGAAATAAATGTGCAGAATGAAATACAGAAAGTAAAGAACTCACAAATAGTACTTCAAGCTTATATTACTTCAAACTTCCAATTTTACAAAAGATGAAAGATTATAGAGAGAGAAAGAAGGGTGCGAGTTAACACTCAAGCGTGCTAAACAAAAGAAATGAGAGGGCATTATATAGAGGAAAACCGGACATGAAACCCCGGATTCCAAACTAAAAAGAAAAGAACAGTGATATGTCACAAAAAGTGAATAGTGAAATGTCACTAAAGTAAACAGTGAAATGTCACTTAGAAATTATTCTTCCTTCTGTGTCGTTTTCTGTCGATCTGTCTTCATTGAAACATATTGTGGGAGAAGATTTGACTCTGATGGAGACACTCATCAGTGGCTGGATACTTATCCATATTCCTTTGAAATTTTTGATCAAGAATTTTTAAACTCTTTTTGTATTTCCTTATAATACAATTTTCCAATGCAATTCTTTCCATAAGAATATCAATATGGATATTTTCTTCTGGTTCTGGATGTAATTCAAGGACAGTCTGACGAAATTCTCTGTGTCCTTCATCAATAATTTCTTGTTTGTTAATTCTCCATTGAGAATAACAAAAGCATCTTGCACAATCTTTTTTGTGCCTTTGATTGAAGCGATTTGAAAGATTCATAAAACCTGTTTATCAAAAATCATTATTAATGAGAAGTGGAAGGAGTATTTTCCTTAAGAGATTTCTTAATTTTCTCAAATGCATTCTCAATAGCAATATCTTCATCATTAATAGCAAGATCTTCAATATCATCGTCTGGATCTTGTGCATCTTGTGTTAAACAATTGAAACTCGTATCTGAGTTCATGGAAGTATCAGATTCTGAACTTTTAAGTTGTCTGGAAATATCTCTCTTCATCTGCTCAAGAAATATCTCTATGATTTTTTCTTTTGGATAAATCTCAGAATATTTTTGAGTAAAGAGTTTGAAAGGACTGATATTATCATCCTCAAGCTTTTTCTCTTGATCTTGTTTATAAACTTCGATCTTTTCTTTTATCTTTTCAATGGTTTCATAACCAAAAATTTCTTCTGTATCAGGATCAATGCGAATTAGCTTCTCCCAGAATTTACAGAGACAAACTCTCCATAAACATGGAGCACCATAATTGGTATAACCAAAAATTGGTTTCCATTTCCAAATCCAAGGAACACCGAATTCTATATAGAACATACAGGAAGATTTTCCTTCGATGTATATATCTTTAGAGTTGTTTTGAACAATAGGTGAGACAGTAACCCATTCATTCATAAGTTCACTGAAACATTTTGGAAGGATCTCAATAGAAGGACCAAAAGTTCTCCACCAAGTAAAGAACCATGTAGGAATTGGTTTGTGAAAAATGTTTTCACAAATTTTTATAAACCAAGTATGTTTTCTCTTCTTGTTCTCAAGATAGAAAGTTTTATAAAAACTATCAATATAGTCATAATAATTAAATTTGAAAGTCGTATTATGACTAGGAGAAAAAATATCCTTCTCATTTAAGGGAGAAATTCCCCATTCCTCAAAAGATATAATCTTTTTGATAATAAATTTGGAAAAACTATAATTTCCTTTATCTTGGGTATTTCCTGATGAAGAGTGAGTGATTTCAACACTTTTAGTTTCTATAAGAAGATTTTCAAAAAATCCTCTTTGTTTATATGAACCATAAGGTGTTGAGTTATTACTCAAGTATCTTTCCATGATATTCCATGGATTCTATAATTCATTGTTTATTGTTATTTTATTGTTGTTATTATTATAGTTATTTTTATTATAATTATTATTATTGTTATTATTAATGTAATTGTGTTTACTGTTTGTGTTTGTATTTATTTTTTATTGTTTATTGTGTTAATGTTTATTGTTTATGTTTATATATATGTGTTTGTGTTTATTGTTTATTGTTATTGCCCTTATATTTATGTTTATGTTTGTTTATTGTTGTTGTTGTTGTTATTGTTATTGTTATTGTTATTGTTATTACTATTATTGTCATTTTTATTATTGAACAATGAATTAAAAATTTATTTCATAGTCCAGTTGAGTAGTTTCAATCAAAATAATTAGAAGTCCAATAATAACGGGAAAAAAAAAGTGTATTACTAGCATATAATAAGTGCATTGCATGAGACCAATATAATTTTATTAATATCATTGTTATTTTACTATTATTATTATTATTATTATTATTATTATGTTTGTGTTTATTGTTTTTTTTGTGTATTGTTATTGTGTTAATGTTTATTGTTTGTGTTTGTGTTTAGTATTTATTATTATTGTGTTTATATTTATATTTATTGTTTATTGTTATTGTTATTGTTATTTTTGTTGTGTTTACTAATTTTTGTTATTGTTGTTATTGTTATTGTTATCAACATTTTTTATGTTTAGTTTTTATTGTTTATCTTTATTGTTTGTTGTTATTGTTATTGTTTTTTTATTATTTATGTTTATGTTTATTGTTTGTTATTGTGTTTACTGTTTATTGTTTGTTGTTATTGTGTTTATGTTTACTATTTATGTTTGTGTTTATTGTTTAATGTTTTTTGTTGTTGTTTATGTTTATTGTTTATTGTTATTATAATTATTATTGATATTATAATTATTATTATTGTTGTTGTAAATGTTATTATTATTATTGTCATTTTTATTATTGAATAATGAATTAAAAATTTATTTGACAGTAAGCCAATATAATTTTATTAATACCATTTTTATTTTAAAATTATAATTATAATAATAATAATTATTATTATTATATTTGTGTTTATTGTTTTTTCTTATTGCATTTATGTTTATGTTTAATGTTTATTGTTATTGATATTGTTATTGTTATTGAATTTTAATGTTTATGTTTACGTGTTTATTGTTTGTTGTTTGTTGTTATTGTGTTTATGTTTATTGTTTGTGTTTATGTTCAATGGTTATTATTTATTGTTATTGTTTTTTGTTGATGTTGATATTTATTGTTTATGTTTATTTTTATTGTTATTGTTATTGTTTTTGTTGTTGTAATTGTTATTATGTTTATTGTCATTTTTATTATTGTACAATGAATTAAAAATTTATTTTATAGTAAAGTTGAGTAGTTTAATTCTAAATAACTAGAAGCCTAATAATAGCGGGAAAAAATAATAATGTATTACTAGCATATAATAAGTGGATTGGAAGAGACCAATATAAATTTATTATTATCATTGTTATTTTACTATTATTGTAATTATAATTATAATTATTATTATGTTTGTGTTTATTGTTAGTGTTTTATATATTGATTGTTTTTTGTTATTGTTATTGTGTTTATGTTTGTTGTTTGTGTTTATTGTTTATTGTTATTTTATTGTTGTTATTTTTATTGTTATTATTATTATTATTATTGTTATTATTAATGTAATTGTGTTTACTGTTTGTGTTTGTATTTATTTTTTATTGTTTGTATTTATATGTGTTTGTGTTTATTATTTATTGTTATTGCGCTTATGTTTATGTTTAGGTTTGTTTATTGTTATTGTTATTGTTATTTGTTTTTGATATTGTTATTGTTATTACTATTATTGTCATTTTTATTATTGAACAATGAATTAAAAATTTATTTCACAGTACAGTTGAATAGTTTCATTCAAAAAAATTAGAAGCCCAATAATAACGGAAAAAAATAATAGTGTATTACTAGCATATAATAAGTGCATTGCATGAGACCAATATAATTTTATTAATACCATTGTTATTTTACAATTATTATTATTATTATTATTATTATTATTATTATTGTGTTAATGTTTATTGTTTGTGTTTGTATTTATCGTTTATTATTATTGCGTTTATATTTATATTTATTGTTATTGTTTTTGTTATCAACTTTTTGTATGTTTATTGTTTATTGTTTATCTTTATGGTTTATTGTTATTGTTATTATTTTTTTAATGTTTATGTTTATGTGTTTATTGCTTGTTATTGTGTTTATTGTTTATCGTTTATTGTTTGTTGTTTGTTGTTATTGTCTTTATGTTTGTTGTTTATTGTTTATTGTTTAATGTTATTTTTTGTTGTTGTTTATGTTTTTGTTTATTGTTTATTGTTATTATAATTATTATTGATATTATAATTATTATTATTGTTGTTGTTGTAAATGTTATCATTGTTATTGTCATTTTTATTTTTGAATAATGAATTAAAAATTTATTTGAACGTAATGTTGAGTAGTTTCATTCTAAATAATTAGAAGCCCAATTATAATGGAAAAAAATAATAAGTGCATTGCATGAGACCAATATAATTTTATTAATATCATTTTTATTTTACAATTATTATTATTATTATTATTATTATTATTATTATTATTATATTTGTGTTTGTGTTTATTGTTTATTGTTATTGTGTTAATGTTTAATGTTTGTATTTATTGTTTTTTTTATAGCATTTATGTTTATGTTTAATGTTTATTGTTATTGTTATTGTTTTTTAATGTTTATGTTTACTTGTTTATTCTTTATTGTTTATTTTTTATTGTTTGTTGTTATTGTTTTTATGTTTATTGTTTGTGTTTGTGTTCATTGTTTATTGTTATTGTTTTTTTGTTGTTGATGTTGATGTTGATGTTTATTGTTTATGTTTATTGTTATTGTTATTGTTTTTGTTATTATTGTTGTTGTTGTAATTGTTATTATTTTTATTGTTATTTTTATTATTGTTCAATGAATTAAAAATTTATTTTATAGTAAAGTTGAGTAGTTTAATTCTAAATAACTAGAAGCCTAATAATAGCAGAAAAAAAAGTATTACTAGCTTACAATAAGTGCATTGTAAGAGACCAATATAAATTTATTGTTATCATTGTTATTTTACTATAATAATAATAATAATAATAATAATAATAATAATTATTATTATTATTATTATTATTATTATTATTATTATGTTTGTGTTTATTGTTAGTGTTTTATATGTTGATTGTTTATTGTTATTGTTTTTGTGTTTTATGTTTGTTGTTTGTGTTTATTGTTATTGTTATTGTTATTGTTGTTATTATTATTATTATTGTTGTTATTATTAATGTAATTGTGTTTACTGTTTGTGTTTGTACGTATTTATTTTTTATTGTTTATTGTGTTAATGTTTATTGTTGGTGTTTATATATGTGTTTATGTTTATGTTTATTGTTATTTATATTGTTATTACTATTATTGTCATTTTTATTATTGAACAATGAATTTAAAATTTATTTCACAGTAAAGTTGAGTAGTTTCATTCAAAATAATTAGAAGCCTAATAATAACGAAAAGGGAAAAACTCAATTTTCATCCTCTAACTTAGGCCTTGTCCAATTTTGGTGCAATATTTTTTCACTTTTCAATTTTAGTCCTCTAACTCCTAATTTTATCTAATTTAAGTCTGATTTTAGGCACGTCAGCGAATCCGGTGGCCACGTAGGAAAATTTGCCTATGTGGCTACCAGATTTGCTGACGTGGCCACCAGATTTGCTAACGTGCCTAAAATCGGACTTAAATTGGATAAAATTAGGAGTTAGAGGACTAAAATTGGAAAGTGAAAATATACTGTTCCAAAATTGGACAAGGCCTAAGTTAGAGGACGAAAATTGAGTTTTTCCCATAACGGAAAAAAATAATAGTGTATTACTAGCATATAATAAGTGCATTGCATGAGACCAATATAATTTTATTAATATTATTTTACAATTATTATTATGTTTGTGTTTATTGTTTACTAGGTTTGACCCCGTGCAATGCACGGACTTCATTTAATATTTATTTAATTTTTATTTTGTAAGTAATATTATTTCATAAGTGTTTGTTGATTTATTTTTATATATTATATTTTTTTCTATATTCTTAAAATAATTTTTGTCGTTTTTTTATTTGATCTTTAGCACAACATTGTTAATTGCTAGTTTTTTATAGGTGTTTTAACTATTGTATTAGATATTTTCATATCTTTCTTTAAAAAGTATAGAATAAATCTCATTTTTATCGCTCGAAGGCACCTGTTTTGTTTTGATTTTGTCTTTGAGTGCTCTTTTGATCAGGTTTACATAATGATTTCATTTGTAATTGTTTTCCTTTTTTGTTTTTTATTAATCTTAACTAGTTGTTACATCTGTTGTTATAATGTTTTATTACAATTTTCCAATGGTTTAAGGGGGTGCTTGGACGGGATGTGCCCATTCAGATTTTGAATGAATAATATCCTAATCATGTTATTTATTAATTTGCAGAATCCTATAACTCTAATCTATTTTTTCTACTTTATCCACTTTTTTACAACTCCCACAAAATATTTTGTTTTTTAAAAATAAAATAATAGAACATCATCTATTTTTCTACAATTCCCGATATGATTCACTTTCAAACTCGAAAATCTATATACGTCCCAATCTAAACATATCCTATGTTTTTTTAGCACCTATTTTTTGTTAATGTCATTAATTTTGCAAGAGCATTATTGTTTATTTTTTTTTTTTTCAATTTGAAATGTTGAACAAAAACTGCTATTCAAGTTTGGAACCAAAGATTTCATGTAGAAAAAGACATATAATGTTAGCAATCTCTTTCAAGCATTTGTAACTTACATATTTATTTTTTTCAAAACACTTATTTTTTGTATAGTAGTGGAGTGTATTTAATTAGTATTCATTTTTTGATATTTCATAAATAAAATGTTTTAAGGGATATTTGGCAACATTGTAGAGCTCCATGTGTCATCACTTGAGAGAACCAAACCACACTTATATATATATAATTTATTATTTGAGAATTATTGAGGTTGAAACGTTTGAGAATCAATAAGAGAGATAAAATAACAGACATGTATAGGATGAAGGCATAATTTAAACAATACACATGAGAACATAATATTAATTAAGTTAAAATGCTTATGTGTCAACATTTCAAAGCGTCAAATGTCAACTCAAGGTTCATTTGGAAAACACATGTGACACAATTTGAGAGATTCAAACCCTTCTTTTATATATATAGATTGTTATTGCGTTTATATTTATATTTATTGTTTATTGTTATTGTTGTTGTGTTTACTAATTATTGTTGTTGTTATTGTTATTGTTAAACATTTTTTATGTTTCTTGTTTATTGTTTATTGTTATTGTTTTTATAATGTTTATGTTTATGTGTTTATTGTTTGTTGTTATTGTGTTTATTTTTTATTGTTTGTTGTTATTATGTTTATTATTTATTGTTTGTTGTTTGTTATTGTGTTTGTGTTTATTGTTTACTGTTTAATGTTATTGGTTTTTGGTGTTTATGTTTATGTTTATTGTTTATTTTTTATTGTTATTATAATTATTATTGATATTATAATTATAGAATCGAGAAATGACCCTAATGACCCTAGAAATCACTAGGGTCATTTCTTGATTCCTTAGCTTGTGAGTCTTTCTGTTCAAGATGGTCATTGGATACTCTTCATAGGTCAAATCCTTCTTGATCCCAATGCTTTTTTGGTCGATCACGTGGATCGGATCGAAATTGTACTTCCGCAACATGGATATATGGAAAATGTTGTGTATCCCTGTGAAGTCCGGCAGTAAAGCTAAACGGTATGCGACCTCCCCAACTCGATCCAAGATCTTGAATGGTCCCATGTGTCTCGGCCTCAACTTTTCTCCTTCCGAAAACGATAAACTTCCTTAGTGGGTGACACTTTCAGAAAAACTTTTGTCTCCCACGTTGAACTTCAGCTCTTTGCGTCTCTTATCTACATATGACAACATACATTTCTCCCACCTTGTCCCAACATATAGGTGAACGACAATTTCTCCCATACAAAGCTTCATACGGTGTCATCTCGATCGTTGATTGATAACTGTTATAAGCGAACTCTACCAGACATAAATGATCTTCCCAGCTTCTGTTGAGATCTAGGGCGCATACCCTCAACATGTCCTCGAGAATCTTTATTGTCATTTCTAACTGCCCATCTGTTTAGGGGTGGAAAGTTGTACTAAAAGCCAACTTGGTCTCTAGCTCATTTTGCAAGCTCTGCCAGAATCTGGATATGAAACGCGGATCTCTATCTAATACGGAAACTGGTACTCCGTGTAATCTGACAATCTCTTCTAGATAGATTCGAGCCAACTTATCCAATCCGAAGGTCATCTTGATCGACAAGAAATGAGCCGACTTGGTTAACTTATCTACAATGACCCATACAACGTGGTTTTCTCGCTTAGTTCCCGACAATCCAACAACGAAGTCCATAGCAATGTGTTCCCATTTCCACTCATGTATCTCTAACAGAGTTAACATCCCAGGTGGTCGGTGTTCGGCTTTCACCTGTTGACAAACTAGACACTTCCTGATGAAGAGTCCAATGCTTCCCTTTATGTTTGTCCACCAAAAACTTTCCTTCAAATCCTTGTACATCTTCGTACCTCCAGGATGTGTCGATAATGGCGTGCAATGAGCTTCTAGAATTTCCTTCCTCAATTCTTCGTCCTTTAGCACACACAACCTTCCCCAGAAGATTAGGGCTCCATCTGTCGACAAAGCCCTTCTGCTTTCTCTTTATCCATACGAGTCTTCATCTTCGTCAGAAACTTATCTTTTCCTTGTGCCTTGATTATACGCTCACGAAGAGTGGGATTCACAAACAAAGTTGCAACTTTAGCCTTGATGCAACTCGGAGGTGTAACCACTTCCAAACTCAATCTCGACATCTCTTCAATTAGCTGGTTCTGGTTTGTGATCATGAGCATTACGGTTCCTTTTCCTTTTCTGCTAAGGGCATCAGCAACCACATTCGCCTTTTCTGGGTAATAGAGAATCGTACAATCGTAATCCTTCACCAATTCCAACCATCTTCTATGTATCATGTTGAGCTCTTTTCGTTCGAAAAAATACTTCAAACTCTTGTGGTCGGTGTAGATCTCACTCTTTCCACCATAGAGATAATGCCTCAAAATCTTGAGAGTGTGCACAACGACGACCAACTCTAGATCATGTGTTGGGTAATTCTGCTCGTGAGTCTTCAGCTGCCTTGACGCGTAGGCTACCACTTTCCCTTGTTGCATCAGAACACACCCCAAGCCTTATTTGGATGCGTCATCATAAATCACAAACTCTTTCATCATATCCGAAATTGTTAGAACCGTTGCCTCTGTCAATCTCTTCTTCAGCTCTTGGAAGCTACGTTCACACTACTCAATCCTTTGAAACTTCACATCTTTCCATGTCAGACGGGTCATGGGAGTGGTAATCTTTGAAAATCCTTCGATGAACCTCCTGTAATATCCAGCTAATCCAAGAAAATTCTGCATTTCGTTAACATTCGTTGGAGCTTTCCAATTGCCGACAACTTCTATCTTATCAGGGTTCACTTTAATTCCCTTGGAGGATACAATATGTCCAAGAAAGGCTACCTTATTGAGCCAAAACTCACCCTTCTTAAAATTTGCAAAAAGCTTCTCCTTTCGCAGAGTCTCCAACGTAACCTTAAGATGTTGTTCGTGGTGTGCTTTTATCACACGAGTAGACTAAAATGTCATCAATGAACACTATGATGAAATGATCGGGGTACGGATGGAAATGACGATTCATCAAATCCATAAAAATAGCTGGTGCATCACTAAGTCCAAAAGACATCAATACAAACTCGTAGTGGACCTTGTACTGAAGGCTGTCTTAGGTACATCAGCATCCTTGGCCTTCACTTGATGATATCCAGACCTCAAGTCGATCTTCGAAAACACACTTGCACCTCTCAACTGATCAAACAAATCTTCAATTCGAGGCAAATAATATTTATTCTTGATGGTTTGCTTATTCAGCTCCCGATAAGAGATGCACATCCGAAAAATTTCGTTATTTTTCTTCACAAAGAGCACTGGAGCTCCCCAAGGCATTACACTTGGACGAATGAATCATTTGTCTAGAAGTTCTTGTAGCTGAACCTTCAATTCATGTAGCTCATTTGGTGCCATCCGATATGGTGCTTTCAATATTGGTGCTGATCTTGGTATGAGATCAATCTCAAAAGCAATCTGCCGATCCGGTGGAGGACCGGGTAGATCTTCTGGAAAAACATCCATATACTCCTTTACGACAGACACATTCTCAACAGGACTCGCTTCTTATTTGAAATTCACCATGTTCACCAACCAAGTCTCACAATCTCTTTTGCTGAGCATCTTGGTTGTCTTCATAACTGATACGACCCTTAGGTTGACTCCAACTCGTGTTCCATAAAATGTGAACTCCTCGTCTCCAAGTATCTGAAAAAAGGATCTCTCTTGCATGGCACTTGATCACTGCTTGATTTGCCTTTTAGCTAATCCATTCCCAATATCACATCAAAGTCCTTCCTCTCTAGCACATTCAGATTGGCTAAAAGAATTTTATTCCCATACGCGACTCTCAGACCTCGATAAAGATGTTTCATTCTTACTGTCCTTCCTGATGAGATACTAACTTCTAGGGTTTCAGTGACTACCCTACCGTTCTCATGTTTCAATAGATCACATAGCTCGACAAAGACAAAAGAAAGGGTTGCCCCGGTATAAAACAAAATGAAAACAAAGACATCCCAGACTGTTAACATACCTGTCATGGTCTTCGATCCTTCAGCAGCCTCTGTGTGGTTGAGAGCAAAAGCTTGAGCCTTACCTGCTCCTGGCCTCGGCTCTGCACTGCTGCCGCTGCATTCCTGAACTTTTGACAATTGATGGAAACATGTCCTGGTTCTCTGCACCTAAAGCAAATCTGGGTAGGGGGCATGGTCATGCATGAGCCTTTCCACACTTGGCACACGAGTTTCCTAGCTTAGGAGTAGGGAGGAGCGAAACACTGTTGGTACTTAGGCGCTTGTTCTGATTGAAGCTCTGACTCGAACAATCCATTTCCTTTTCCCAAGCATCACTACGACCTTCTCGAGCGATGCAACGTCCAAATGTAGATGAGAAGCAACTTTCTGAGCTCTCTCAACAACTTCAGCATATGTCATGGACCCCTGACCAGCTAAGATGGAATTGATTTCTGAGCGAAGACCTCTTTCGAAGCGTCGGGCCTTCTTAGAGTCGGTGTCCATCAAATGAGGCGCATATCTGCTCAGCTGATTAAATTTCCTCTTGTATCCTCCTACGGAAGTGGTTCCTTGACGAAGATGTAGGAAATCTGTTTCTTTTCGGTCACGGTATGATTGAGGCAGAAAATTCTTCTACATAACCACCTCCTTGAAAACTCCCCAAGACATAACACTCTTCTGTTCCAGTAATACAGTCCTTTTGTATGACTCCCACCAATAGCTGGCTTCTTCAGTGAGCTAGAACACGACACATGAGATCTTCTGTTCTTCTGTGCAAAATAGATGTCCAAAAAGATGGTCCAACAAAGTGTCAGAACTGTTCGATGATCAGGTTCGCATCGCTCCTTGATGGCGGTGGCGATGCAGCTTGTGCGGTCTCGAAATATTGGGCCAAGCCCCTCAGCACGGATACCAAGTCCCCCATCGTGACATTCACATCGTGTTAAGGTGGATTTTCCATCGCTAGTTGGTCCCTACATGGTCGACCTCATGGCATATCCTTCTAAAAACAACGTACGAAAAACTACCCCTTAGCGTTTACCCAATATAAAAAAAACAACAATAAGCTAATTAAGAAACATGATACAGATAAACATAAAACACATAAACGTTCATTTTTATTAAGTTCCGTGATAAGGGAGAGAAACGTATAGAGAGAGGTGCTTATCCGTCATTTTCAAAAGATCTTTCCCTTTAAAACATGTTTGAAAAGAAAAACGAGTTTGAGCAGGGCCCTACAAAGGGTAGGACCTTACTCTGATACCAAAATTATCACACCCTATTTTCATACTTGAAACATGTATCAGTACAATAATTAAACACAACACGTAGAATGCATAACACATAATATCATAGCTCATATATGCAGAAGGGTGCGAGTACTCCTCGTTTACCCTAAGGTGCGGGTACTCCCCATCTTACATTGCGGACTATTGGTCCCTCCAAAGCATGAATGTGGACTTTCGTCCTTTCATAACATAACCATAATGCATGCTTGAACATAGTAAACACAACACATATTCAAGGCACATAAGGTTTGACAATTCATAGCGTTAAAGGATCGTTTCCTAAATCTTAGATTCACATAGCATAATAATTAGGGTTCATTTCATAAGCATAAGTTCATATAACATGTGTTCGTTTATCGTCATTCATGCATTTATTAACGGAAATATAAAGATTAGGGTTTAAAAGTTACTCCCACCTCGTTCGGTGGTGATCCCTCGTGATACGTTGAATCCTAAACCTTAAGATCTTTTCTTAACTCGAAAACCTACACATACAAATGAGTGTTTTATAGATTCTTATTAAGTTAATTACACATACTTTAATACAGAAACTCTCTCGAAGACGAAGCGTTAAAGGGAATAATATAAAATGAAAGCTTGAATCTTTATATCATGGTGGTTTAAAGGGATCAATTAGAGCTTTAACGGAGGAAAAACGGGCTTAAACGGAGGAAAAATGGGCTTAAATGGAGAAAAAATGAGCTTAAACGGAGCTTTGTAAAGGCGCAGGGGCATTTTTGTAAATTCTGGTAAAAGGTTAACTTTGATCCAGGGATAATTTTATAAATTCAAAGAAGATTTAGGGCCTTTTTGATATATTTAAAACCTTTGGGGTCAAAATACAATTTTCAGAAGATCTGTAGGTCAAAACCTAAAGCTTGGAAACCTTTGGGGGTTAAAATATAATTTTCAAAAGCTTGAGGGCTAAAACGATATTTTAGAAAGTTTAGGGACTAAAACATAAATACACCAAGATTTTAGGGTTTGCAAACAAGTCCCTAATCTCTTTCAAATTTACGGAGTGAGCCCCTCACCCACCAACCTTCCCAGCCGCGCCACCCCACCTACAACCACCTCCGATCGCTGCTGTCAGCGACACCGCGTCGCAAGCGACTCATCCGATGGCACACACACGCACACCAGCGAGCTCACGCAAACACACAGCCGAAACGTACACACCCGACACCTCAACACACACCCACTGCCGGTCGAGGTGGCGACCAACGAACGACGCACCGGTGCGGCCACGCCGGCTCACTCAACGCGACATAGCGACAACAACACAGTGGGAGGGGAGAGAAGATGCGGCTGAGAAGTATGAAGGAAGAGAAGAGCTCGAAGGGGGGGCGGCGGTGCTGCGTCTTTCGCCTCTGATCTACGACATATGCGGCGCCCAGAGAGATGCCGAGCCTAGAACCGCGACGGGCTCGGCGGGAGCTTTCTATTGGTAGATCTGAGTACTTTCTTCTTCTTCTAGGTATTCCTTGAAAAAATTGTTTTACCTGATAGGTCTCTATCGATAAATTTGAGTACTTTCTTCTTCTATCGATAAAGGAAAAATGCGCTCGGCGGGAGCTTTCTATCGGTAGATCTAAGTTCTTTCTTCTTCTTCTAGGTATTCCTTGAAAAAATAGTTTTACTTGATAGGTCTCTATCGATAAATTTGAGTACTTTCTTCTTCTGTCGATAAAGGAAAAATGTGCTTAGTGTTTTTTGCCTATCGATAGAAAAATATGCTTAGAGTTTTTGAAGCCCATTGAAACCTATCGATAGAAAAATGGAAAAAAAACACTTGGATCCGAGCATAGGCCTCTATTGATAGATTAGAGTACTTTTTTTCCTTTATTGATAGAGGAAAAAAATGACTTTTTGAAGCCAATTGAAACCTATCGATAGAAAAATGTGCTTAGAATTTTCAGATTGGTAGTTTTAAGTTGTAAGATAGTTTTACGTGGTGGACCTTTGTACGCAGCAGATTGGTTGTTAATGGGGAAAGAAAAAAATTGGGAATTTATGTGGTGGCTATTTGAACATAGAGGCAGAAAAAAAAAAAGGGTATTGTTAATAGAAACAGTAAATTGGTGGTTTTACATGGTGATCTTTGTTAACAGAGGGGAAAAAAATTTGAGAAGTGGGAGAGTTTGAAGTAAATAAAATACAAAAAAAAATAAACTTATAATTATTACTCATAACTTCTAACACAAATAAAGTGATATTCTTAATAGAGGGGAAATTTTTTTTTGAGGTGTGGGAGAGTTTGAAGTAAATAAAATACAAAAAAATTAAACTTATATTTATTTCCGATAACTTCTAACACAAAATAAAGTGATATTACTGATAATGCAGGAATAGTAATGTGTATTTTCTATATTTCTAGGTATTGGATCAGTTTTATATAACATTTTAAAGATGCTAGTTATTTAATTATTTTTATGATTTGAGCTTATAAATTAGAGCTAGTTAATTAACCAGACAATCACTTTTTATATAGTATGTTTTGGATTATTGATCAAAGTATCAATACTTTAAACTTATAAAAATGTCAATATCTATTAATAATTATGATTATTTTAGACAAATATAAGTATTCCTCTATCAATATTATAATAATAAAAATTGGGAATACCTTGAATATTTTTACTTTTGAATTTTCACAAATTTTTCAAAACATTTTTAATATCGATAATCAGTATTGTCGTAAATTTTGAATACATATATATTTCTATAGAGACTAATATTTTTATCATTTTTATTATGATTAGTTTTATAAAATATAAGTATCCTCTCTATCAATATAATAGTAATGAAAATAGAGAATACGTTAAATATTTTTACTTTTGAATTTTCATCATAGTTCAAATGTCTTCAATTTTGACATTCAATATTATAATGAATTTAGAATTAGAATGCATATATATTTTCATGTGGGCTACTATCATTATTTTCTTTTAATATTGACATTCAATATTCTTTTATATTTATTTTATGAGACTAATATTTTCCACCTTATAATTCTCTCTCTCTCTCTCTATATATATATATGGACATTTCATTGCAAAAGTGTAAACATATAATTTTTCTTACTTAGAAAATTTGTATTATTGACCTAAGTATGAATACTTACACTTTTCATTTTTCTCTTATTTAGAATAATTTGGATTATCGATGAAAATATTAATACTTAGAAAGAATATATTAGATTCGACAAAAATATCAATAATTAAGACGTTCGTACTCTTATGATATACTTAATTTGAAGCATGAATTTTAGGCTTTTTCCATATTCAATTATATACTTAAGAAAAATTCAATAATATGTTTATACTATAAAAATTCTTCTGAAAATCTTTTTAAATAAGAATGTAATATACAAATCAAGTTTTGAAAGAATCTATACCTATTTTTTATTAATAAGGATAAACTAATTAAAAATAAAGAAATAAAAACCTTGAAAACAAAATAAATATTTTCAAATCACTCAATCAGTTGTTTTGTACACGTTACATTTCAACAAACATTTCATGAATTTTTTTCAAAGAAATGGTGCAAGTTTCAAAAAAGTACATGACAAAAAAAAAGTATTTTATTTCAAAATATTTCTTATCCTTCCAGTTTTCTTTCTTAATTAAAAATATTTATTACAATCTTTTTTATCTATATATCATTGAATTTTTTTTTAAAAATCTATATTAATATATAATTAATTTTAGTAAAAAAAAAAATCAAAGTATTCAATAACTTAGAAGAGGATGAATCAAAACACTTAAAAAAAATCATAAAATCATGAATGATTCTGATGTAAAAAACGATTACCGTTTATAGTAAAATATAATAAAAAAATATATAAATATTTATTACTTCACTATCTTTAAAATTTAATATTTATAAATTATTATATACATTACAAAAATTACCAAACTTAAAACACCGTTATAATATATTAGATTAGATTTGGTACATAAATGATACAAGATTATTCACTCAAAGTATTATTTGCCTTCAAATTCTCGACAAATTGATCAAAGTTTCTCTCAGAAGATCCATCGTTTTGCAAAGCATTCTTCAATTTCGCACTCAATTTCTCCATATCTTGAATGAACTTTCCACTCATCAGCTGCTTAATCTTTTCAGCAATTTCTTTCCTATCAACCAATTTTCCATCACAAAGATTAATCCCAATTTTCCAATCATCAACCACCAATTTCCTATTAATAGGTTGATCATAGGTTATAGGATAACAAATCATCGGAACCCCAAACCAGATGCTCTCCAATGTCGAATTCCACCCACAATGCGTCACGAATCCTCCAACAGCTGGGTTCGAAAGAACCATAATTTGACCGCACCATGGAACTATCAATCCTCTATCTCTAATTTCATCCTCGAATATTCCATCCGGAATTCCATTAACATCATCAGTACCCGCTACACCAGGTCGTATCACCCAAATAAAGTTAACTCCACTAAGACGAAGGCCGTGAGCTATTTCTTCGATTACTTGCTTGCTAGTCTGGACAAGGTTCCCAAACGAGACGTACAAAACAGAGCCGAGGGGCTTGGAGTCGAGCCAGTAGGTGTAGTTCAACTCGGACCACAAGCTCTTGCTCACAGTAATTTTAGCGATATTGTTGGAAAATCCAACGGGGCCAATCGCGTAATTGGGTTGGTATTTGTTGTGAGCTGATAGTGTTTGGGATTCTAATTCACGAACTGTGTTGTGTATGATGAAATCAGCCTTCTTTACTTCCTTAAATGCAGAGCTAGCAAGTTTGTAAGAAATGGTTGCAATATCGACTCTATTCCAGGAAGGTAATTTATTTCCTCTTCAATATCATCTGTGTCCACAAATTATATCACATTAGATTTCAGATAAAATAATTAAATCCTTTGCTATATATGATTTTGTCATGAAGAGTATTTGTGCACTATAGAGGCCCCCCAAAACACAAAACCAATTAGATTGGCAAAATTCTCAAATGGTCACGGGCATGTAAACAATTTTGGGCGAAACTTGAGATTTAGAACATAATAAGAAAAAATTAAATAATGTAGAGATAAATTGTAAATTTTAAAATCTTGTGTATCAATTTGTAATTTTTTTTAAAGAAAACGTTATAAAGACTTTTATTTTATTTTATATAGACATTATATATGCTACGATTATATTACCCTCTTTTAGAAGGACTAAAAGTATTATAGAGAATTAATAAGAGTAAATTTTCAATTTTGGTCCTATATGCAATCTACTTTCATTTTTTTACAATCAAATATTTAATTTTCAATTCTGGTACTTTATATTTTAATTCTTTTCAATTTCAGTCCAATTATTCATTGAATTTTCAAAATCACTGATGTGGGTATCGGAAATTTTGACGTGGTAGCCAAATGCCGATTGCACATCAACGTTTTTTAAAATTCTGACCGCAATTGAACTAACATTGAAAAAAATTAAAACTTAAGAACAAGATCAATATTGAAATTAACCCAATTAAAAGAGAGAAAACCTACCCCAAAAATCTAAACATCAATACAGTTTCAGAGAAAGACTTTAATTATTTTTAGCAATCTAACAATGACAAATAGAATGGAAATACCGTATTTATTCAAACAACAAATAGAATGAAAGTGAGAAACCATATATAACAATCATCATTAATTATAATATTTGGGCCAATCAAATGCGAAAAGTGTACACTACTCATGCGTACCTTTACACGGGTAATGACCATTTTCTCTTAGAAGCTTCGAATGGTAACTCAAAGAAAACACCAAAGCCGGTTCAGTCCAATAAGAGACATTCACAATATTATACTTTTTAGCAATTGTTGCAGGCCATGCATAAAGACTATCCGCAACCAGAAAATGGGCTGAAGACAGGTCGGATCCGATTATCTTCCCAACAAGTTCATCGACCCGAGTTGGAAAATCTCGGAGCATGGAGTCCCAGAATTCGTTCAAGTAGAGAACTCGATCGAATTCCAAAGGAAAACCATCATTGATCGTTTTACAATGTACATTGAGACCTGATTCACGTGCTTCAAAAAGTAAATCAATATTGTCACCTGTCATGCTACGATTAGATTTGGATATCATGTCTTGCACAAATTCAAGATTGATTAAGGTAATGGTAAAGCCCTTAGAAGCAAGCTTGAGAGCTAGACTAATGGTGGGATTAATGTGACCTTGGTGAGGGATTGGGATGATGATGGCGTGGGGCTTGAGCCTTTGATCCATTTTGGTGCTTCAATCTTGTGGTATTTAATTTTTAAGTGTATGTTTACATATAGATTATTTATATTATATAATGAAATAAATGAATGAGATTGGATCCAATTTCAACCGTTAGTTTTTTAATTGGTGGGAATAATTGAATGGTGGAAGATGGATACAGCTTGATTGCACGACTTTTCATTTAATTTGAATCCTAACATATAGCTATAACTGGGAAAAACAACATGAAGTATGTGCACTGAAACTCACTTTTGAGGGATGAATAATGTTTTCTAGAAAATTACAAGTACTAAAATATAATGATAAAAGGTTAAAGTGAAATAACAATTGTGTGTTTTTTTTTAATAAAACTTATAATTACTCACTCCAAGTATAAGTCTAGTTATCTTTTGGGAAAAATTACCAACTTCCTAATATACAAAAACATAATGATTTAGAGGATTTCTTATTTTTTAATTTAAAAAATTGGATGTATATTGATTTTCGTACAAATTGATATTATTCAAATTGTAATCTAATTAACTTCTAAAATAATTAGGATTTTTATTGTCATGACCACATTTCTAACATAGCTAGACGTAATAGATTTTCATATTAAAAGACCTGTAAGTAAGTGTGTGACTTTTTTTTTTCTTTTTAAACGCTGTAACAAATAACTTTTCTTGCACTCGAAATTAGATAAGAAAATATATAGCATGCTTCGTAGCATTTATCATAAAGTCAAGCCACATATTCTTCATCAAAATATTGTTTAAGACAATATAAGCCCATAGCATAGCCAAATAGATCGTCATCCATGTACACCATCTCCGAACCCGTAGGAACTCAACAACACGGTCAGTAAGTCCATGAGCTTATGCATCAGCAGGTTCACCTACAATGCATGAACTATATGAGCTAAAAAGCTTAGTAAGCAGAAATTATGCACATAACATTAATGATATGGAATGATGTCAATAATGCATGTTAATGAATGAAAACATTTCTTTCAAAATCATTTTCCTTCATTGGCCCCCTTGACCACCTCGCTACTAGACACCAGATAGAGCTCAATATAACATCATTCATCATTATAGCCATATCCATGTCTCACATGCCACCGGCTGAACGAATCAAGCCATATCCATGTCTCACATGTCCCCGACTAAACATATAGTAATGGTAGCCATATCCATGTCTCACATGCCACCGGTTGAACAAATCAAGCCATATTCATGTCTCACATGTCCCCGGCTACCCATATAATGTATCGTAAGCATGATTACATGCCTCGGTGCACTAGTAGTGGTCAATAAAATCATTTTCATCTTGAAATCATGTCTTGCATGCAGAATACCATAACTTTCATCATTTACATATGCACGTGTTGATCTTCGTGATTGATATTCGTAATTGTCAAGCCCCGTTTTCTTTCATAAATATCAGAGTTTTTCTCACGGGCGTGAAGAAGGAAATAGAAAGAGACACATCTCATAAACAGAAAGAAGGAGTAAGAGACGCCAGAAGAAAGAGGTAAGGGATGATATGGATCATTCACATATCAACAGTCGGTCTCACTACCGACCAACAACATAATATAGCAGCGGAATCAAACATCAGGATCTCACATCCACAGTATACTCAGAAATGTTTACAAAAACGTGAATAAACTAAAATATTATTTTGAAAATGTTTGTGCTACAACATCCTAGAAACACAAATCCAGCAACAGCACCGCCTCTCTCCATCTAGGGTTCATCATGCCCATCAGCTCCTGTAGTGTGAGTACAGAATAGGGGGTGAGTGCGTGGAATACACTCGTGGGGATACTTTCCATTTTTAACAATTATTAGGTAGGTATAACATATCAAACATATTCAAGGTTGGCACATAGATCAACATATAGAATGCATAGCACATAATTCGGATCCTTTATGGACACGTTAACCCATTAGCGCTCATATCTGCAGCGAGGATGGGTACTCCCCGTTGACCCCAGGTGCGGGTACTTCCCAACTTATTAAACGGGTATCATTGTTCCCCCGTAATACGGGTATCATTGTTCCCCCGTAATATGAAGCAGACCTCTGTTTCTTCATATAAATTGGACCTCTGTCCATTCACAAATCTCAGGTGCGGGTATTCCCGTCATATAAATTTTCAAAAGAAAGAGGCTGGGGACGCAACAGAATCATTACTTTTAGAAGAAATAAGTAAGAGAAAACAGAATTACCATGCATGAACACATTAATCATAGCATATAAACACATCACATAAAGTTCAACAATTCATTTAGTATCAAGTTCATAAGCATGCATTCATTTATCATCATAGTATGTTAAATACCGAAGCGTAATATTATTAGAGTTTAGAAGTTACCCCCACCTTATTCGGTGGTTACCACGTGAGTCGCTAGTACCAAAAGTTTGATAACTCAATGCTCAGTCTAACAAGTAGCCTACACAATTACGGTGTTTCTTAGATCCTAAATAATGTACAATTAAAGTTGTAAAAGGTTCCAACGGAAAAACGATCGTTAAATATGCGACGGATCGAGAGCTCTAAAGATTGGGATTTAGGAGACGAGGCTGAAAGTTCAGTCTATGTGGCTGAGATGATAGAGAATGAAATTTAGGTCACGACGGAAAAAGAATGAGCTCGATCGGAGTTAAAACGAGCTCAAATGGAGCATTTTAAGTTCGGGGGTATTTTGGTAATTTTGGTCAAATGGTTGACTTTGACCGGGCCCACCACCCTCAGTCAATGACATCTCATTGGCGACGACTCGATGTTGACGTACGGTGGAAAAAATGAGGTTCGGATTGAAAACACGGCGTCGCGAGCGACGGGGCACGCGCGGACCCGGCGCAGGGTGAAAAAACCCGGCTGCCCGTTCTCGGCAGCGTCGTCACCCGTCTCGGCAACTGCCGAGTTTTCTCGACAGCGGGACACGACGCTTGGAAGCTGGTCAAGTTTTCTCGGCAGCTAGTCACTCGGCGCTCCCGGCGTCGGGCCTGCTCAACTTGCCTCCTTCCTGGCGCCACCCTGAGCCGCCACCACCATGACCGCTGGATAGCTCGCACCGCCGGCTACCATCTTCGGCCATCCCTCGCCGGAAACCCTTCGATACCCATTTGTTTTCCAAAAGCAAACCCTACCCAAAACCTCCGGCCGACGACTCCAGTCGCCGGCGACCCTTCCCGAACCCCCGGCCGGCGACCTCCTGTCGCCGGCAACCTTTCCCGACCACCCCAACACACACATATACAATATATACACTCACGCTCATGCACACACACGTATAACACACACACAACCCACAGCCTTGGCCGGCGGTCACCTGCAGCCAACCACCACCACCACCCATCGGTAACCCTGGCCGGTGAGCCCCAGTCGCCGGCCGCCACCTGCTGGCCGCGTACACACGCACAGAATCAAACACACACACACACACGCATGATAAATCACACACACACACACCATCGATTTTGCTTGGCCGGCGACTGAAAGTCACTGGCCACCCACCAAAGCACCTCGCTGGCGCATCACCAGCGCCGACCATCACTTCACACACGGTGGTGCCACCCGGCGCCGCCCACAGTAGCAGCAACACACACACACACACTAACACACCTTCACACACACACATGCACGATGCATACATACACACACTGTTTCGGCCAGGCGCTGCCACCCACGGCGGCGCCACCACTCAGGCAGCTCTCTACCACTCCCAGGTAGGTTCGCCGGCCACCGCTCCAGCAAGAGAAGGTAGAGAGAGAAAGAAACAGAGGAGAGAGAGAAGGTGGTGGAAAACCTAGGGTTTAGGGTTTGGGGTTGTTTTTCGCCGTTTTCCGGTGAATGAGAAATCAGAATTGAATTCCGAGACCTATCCTAGATTCGTCTCGTCGAGACGAACGTCGTGTGCAAAAATTGGCCAAAACCGTCAACTTTAAAATTTTCCGGCCACCGCCGCGGCGGCGGCGGTGCCGCACCGGAAACAGAAAAAGGGAAGAGAGAGAGGAAAGAGAGACTTATGGATTTTCGTCGCTTTCGGCTCGTTTGGAAAAACGGTGAAAAAAAATGAATCGAATGAGCCTCTATTATAGATTTTCCGAAAACACTATTCACCAAAATATCCCATCACTATTCATCGGTTGAAAAGTCTCTGTTACTATTCATCGGAAAAATCTTCATTTCTACTCACCGTAAATATCTTCCGGTTTGTTCCGAAACTTCGTGTTTTGCCCTTTTCGTCGTCGTTTGAGCTACGGATCTCCAATTGACCCCTAGTTCGTTTCTATCTTCTTGTTTTTCCATTACGCATCTAATGATTAAATAAAATTCTATGTTCTACGTCTAGAAAGTATTTCCATCTTAAACTTGCATTAAACACGTATCTGAAATACACGAAATAAATTAAACAATTAAAACATACGCACATAATTATTAAATCATAGGTTTAAATATATAATTAATTTATTATGCTTCAGTTTTGGTCCGGGGCGCTATAATAATGCATCACATATATCTTCACATAACATCACTCAAACACATCATTCTCAAGAAGATATAAAATCACATAATATCACTTAATCAATATATACAGATATATATATATCATGAAATACTATGTTCATACATTGTAGTTGCAAATGAATTTCTACTTACCTTATCTCCCAGAATGATTATTCTAAAATTAATTTCTTTATCTCTTGTGCTAACACGACTAATCTAAAATTATAAGTAAAATATCATTATTAAATTAATAACTACAATATCCTGATTAAATAACTTTAGAAAAATCTATGATCTGCTCATTTTAAACTTAGACAATTCATACGAAAATTTAATTAATCAACTTATAAAATAATCATTATGCAGCAAGTGTATACACACATATATATAATCAAGTTTCCAACAATTAACTTTTTCTTTCTTCACAACTCCTATCATGTAATATGTAAGAACATATTTTATAAATGACCAATTAATTTAGATTAGTGAATAAGTGTAGCGCCCCGATCAAAACGATGCATAATTTATTAATTAAATATTTTAATGCATGACTTAATAACTAGGTGCGTATATTTTGACTGTTTACATTAATTACGTGTGTTTCAGATACGTGTTTAACGCATGATGTAAATGGATAATTTTCTTGGACATGGTATATAGAATATTTTTATATACCAATAGATGCGTGTTGGAAAAACGAGAAGGTAGAAACAAACTAGGGGTCAATCGAAGACCCGTAGCTCAAACGGTGACGAAAAGGGCAAAACCCGAAGTTTCAGAAAACCGGAAGATATTTTCGATGAATAGTAAAATGAAGATTTTTCCGATGAATAGTAATGGATACTATTCAACCGATGAATAGTGATGGGATATTTTGGATGAATAGTGATTTCCGGATTTCTATAAATAGGGGTGGTTATGATTCGAAAATCACCATTTTTCCGAACGAGTCGAAAGCGACAAAAACCCATAAGTCTCTCTCTCTTCTCGGTTTTCCGCCTCTGGTGCGCTGTCGTTGGTGGCCGGAAAATTTCAAAGTTGTTGGTTTCGACCGATTTTCACACACGACGTAGGTCTCGACGATACGAGTCTAGGATAGGTTTTGGATTTCAATTCTGATGTCTCATTCGTCGGGAAACGACAAAACATCGCCGAAAAACCCTTTTTCTCTCTCTTTCTCTCCACCTCGATTCTTTTCTGTTTTGGGTGAACTCAAGCTCTAAGTTGAAGCTCTCGTCGAGCTCGTCACTGAACCGGGCTCGGATTTCTGAATGGATCTCTTCTCCTCTTACAATCGCCGGTTAAAGATCCGGCCAAATATTTCTCTCTCCTCCCTCCCTCTTCTCTCTCCTCGTCAGCTCCCTTTTCTCTCTCCTCTCACCGGAAAAGTTGCTGGTCGGCACCTGGGTGTGTGTGTGATGGGTTGGAGGTGGTGGCCGGCGATTGGAAGTCGCCGGCCGAAGCTGGAAATGGGCTAGAAGGGTTAGGGTTTGCATGAGGTTGAGTGTGTGTGTTTAGTGCGTGTATGTTGTGTGTTGCTGTTTTGAGGGCGGCGCTGGTGGCGCCGCCGTGTGGGAATCCGGTGGCCGGTGCTGGTGATGCGTCGGTGAGGTCAGGAGGTGGTGGCCGCCGGCCAAGCTGTTGTGTGTGTGTTCACATGTGAGTGTGTGTATATGAACGTGTGTGTGTATATGTTACTGTATGTGTGTGATGGGGTGGTCGAGAAAGGTCGTCGGCAATGGGGGGTCGCCGTCTGGTGTTCCAGGAGTGAGGGGAGTGGTCGCCAGTGACTGAAGTCGCCGGTCGGAGCTGGGAAAGGTTGGGGTTGGTTTAGCGTACGTGTGTAACGGAGGAAGTTGCGGCGTTTATTCGGGTACTATTCACGACCGATTTCCGGCGAGGGATGGCCGGAGGTGGTAGCTGACGGGCAGGCTTTCCGACGGACATGGTGGAGGTGGCCAGCACGGTGGCGCCGGCGAGTCGTGGAGGTGGTGGCCGGTGACGGGAGGTCATCGGCAAAAAGCTGTGTTTTCAGGTACACGATCGCGCACAGGCACACGCGGTCGTGCACGCGCTGGGAGGAGCTACTGGACGATGGCGCATGATCGTGCGCGGTGGGCACGGTCGTGCGTGGGAGTGCACGACCGTGCACGGTAGTGCCGGCACCGGGAATACCCTTTAATCTTAAAACTCTCCGTTTGAGCTCGTTTCAACTCCGATTGAGCTCATTCTTTTTTTGTTGCGACCCAAATTATTGTTGCGACCCAAATCAAACCCTCTTTCATCTCAGCCTATTAAACTGATCTTTCACCCTTGTCTCCTCAATCTCAATCTTTAGATCTCTCGATCCGTCGCACCTTTAACGATCGTTTCTCCGTCGGAGTCTTTTACAATTTTAATTATAATTATTAAGGATCTAAGAATACTGTAATGTATGTAGGCTATCAGTTGGATTGAACATTGAGACACGAGGTTTGAGACGCGAGATCTGAGATGAGATATTTGATACTCGCCACTCACGTGGTAACCACCGAACAAGATGGAGGTAACTTCTAAACTTTATATGTTTACTGTTTTCCATATTCGATCGCTATGAAATTGATATTCTATTGATTGTTATCAGTTATAAACGTATATGAGTGGACTTGATGATTTTGCTATGATATTGTACGTTATGAATTGTCTTTGTGATCGATAATTGTCTGCGTGACCGATAAACTGCCGAACTCTACGTGCTATGAATACATGCTGTGATTATTATATACATGCATGTTATATTGTACTACGATGGAACTTCGGTCCATATCTATGCTACGAAGGGACTTCGGTCCATATCTATGCTACGAAGGGACTTCGGTCCATATCTATGCTACGAAGGGACTACCTTCCATTTCTATGCTACGTGTCGATATGTGATGTGTTTATTTGCTGAACATATATATGATTGATTTGTGCAACTGCAAAATAATTGTTTGAACATGAAATTACTCCCACGAGTGTATTCAACGAACTCACCCCTATTTTGTACTCACACTACAGGAGACAAAGAGAATCTTGATGCGTAGAGAGAGGGGTGCCCTATCCGCTGTGTCCATCTTCTGGTTTTATATTTTAAGGCTATGTTGTCCGTTTGTAAAAGAAAACTGTATTTCTCCTTCTTTGTAAGGATCCTGATGTTTTTTCGCTGAGTAAGGATTCAAACTCTATTTTATCGGTTGTATCCGATGTTTTAAGTATACCGCTCCTTATCCTCTCATTTTTCTTCTTTTTATTATCATACACGCATTCTCCCCCTTTCTTTCTTCACGCCCAAAAAGAAAAACTCTGATATTTTTAACGAAAGATTTTGGGGCGTGACAATAAGATTAGAAAGACAAATATATTAACCCCATCAATGAGTGCAAAACCAATATTATAAAATAGGTCTATGTAGACAAATAATAGATTTAATCCTTGAGCTATAGAAATACATGCATCATTTTAATATTCCAACAAAATCATTAATCCTATATAATTAAATTATACAAACATAATGATAACAGTATTTACAGTATCAGTATAATTCCTTATAATAAAATAACTAAGCATTCTTATAAACGCTTCTGATTAATATTATACTTCATGTTTATTAATAATTATCATTTAACTTAACTTTTATCAATTGGATTAAAGGATTTTCATTAATACTGGTACGTAATTAGTTAAACTTACAAATCAAATTAATCTTTAAGTATAATTTCATTAATTTATAAAATGAAAAAGGCGTATATAATATGTGAAAACTAAGTATGTAGCAATCATAAACCCATGATTGACTAGTAATTTTCCATTATTCTTATTATTATTAGTGCTATTAAACTTAATTAATAACCCTTAATCCATTCATCATCGAATTACCCTAATTCAATTATATACATATATCTTAACAACTTTGTAAACTAATTCAGACAATATTACTTTCAAGTTTGAGAGTCTGTACTTTATTTTTCCTTTCGTC
Organism: Scutellaria minor; assembly: GCA_954870855.1. Taxonomy (NCBI): domain Eukaryota; kingdom Viridiplantae; phylum Streptophyta; class Magnoliopsida; order Lamiales; family Lamiaceae; genus Scutellaria; species Scutellaria minor. Next base: position 13,874,011 of record OX940729.1, read on the forward strand.
TGTCCTTAGGCTTTTTTTTTTTGTCTTGTTTTCACATTTATTCATCTTAAGGGCATGAGTCATCTTTTAAGACAATGACACCCGTCATATTCTCCCATTAAGTTATCATTGTTGACCTATTAAATTACTTTATTTTCTTTACCTATGTACAATAAGTATTATGCTTATTTTAATTATATAAATACGTGTATATATATTTACTTGTATATATATATAAGAGCTTAAATATCCATGATAATATAAATCTCACATTTGAAATTTCATTTTTCAAACAATTATATTAAATGTAAAAAAATGTTGACACCTAATTTCTTATTCATAATATTTTTTTTTCTTTTAAGCACATAACTTAGGGGCTAGCAATTACTGATAATAACAAACAAACACGAGATTTAATAAGTTTAAATAAATAAATAAATAAATCGAACAAACACACTATATGATATCAATATAAACTCAAACATCACATAATAAACAATTCGAAATTTATAAAATGCATGGATGCATGAAATCTATTAGTCAATGCGTCTCGAGGGGCTCGGGTCTCACATTTATTAAATTAGATATGGAGAGTTTTCTTTAATTAGAACTTTAATCAAATTATATGAAGAATTGTGATTTGTATGGACTTTAAGAAAGGAATTGTGATTTGTATTGACTCTAAGAAGGTCACAACATTATATTCAAAGAAACAAATAAGATTTTGAACAAAAAAAAAGCATAAGAACATAATTTCTAATAATAACATACTTTAATAAAAATATTAAATTTATAGTATATATTTTTTGTATAATTTTTTTTAAAATATGCTTATAATATATAGTTGAAAAGATCTTTAAATATATATTAATATAAGACTAATTTTAATTTAAGATTCAAAATGTTCAAGACTACAAACGAAAAAATTATCAAAACATGTATTTTTTTCAAGAAGAGTTTAAAATATAAAGGACTCTTACTTTTTATAATCAAATAGAAAAATAAAATAAATATTAAATTATGTTACTATCCCTAATAAAGAGTTTTCTTTAATTAGGACTCTAATTTAATTTTATTTGATTTAATTATATAGGAGGGTTAAAATAAATTAATGAAAACTCTATATTAAGGATAATAACGTAATTCAATATTTTTTTTATCTGATTATAAAAAGCAAGAGTCTTTTACATTTCAAACTCTTCTTGAAAAAATTACATATTTTGATTATTTTGCTTTTATAATCTAGAACACTTTGAATCTTAGACTAAAATTAGTCTTATATTAATATATATTTAAAGAGCTTTTCAATGATATATTATAAGCATATATAAAAAAATTATAAATTTTATATTTTAATTAAAGTATGTTATTATAAGAAATTATGTTCTTATGCTTTTTCTTTCAAAATCTTATTTAATTTAATAGAGTCCATCCAAATCACACCTGTAAATAACATAATTAGACTAAAATTAGTCTTATATTAATATATATTTAAAGAGCTTTTCAATAATATATTATAATCATATTCAAACTCTTCTTGAAAAAGTTACGTATTTTGATTATTTTGCTTTTATAATGTAGAACATTTTGAATCTTAAACTAAAATTATTCTTATATTAAGATATACTTAAAGACCTTTTCAATGATATATTATAAGCATATATAAAAAAATATATTATAAATTTAATATTTTAATTAAAGTATGTTATTATTAGAAATTATGTTCTTATGTTTTTTCAAAATCTTTTTAATTTAATAGAGTCTGTAACGTCCAGGACAAAACGATACATAGTTGATTAATTAAATAAATAAACCCATAATTGTTTGATTTAATTATGTGCGTTTCAGAAAAACGATAAAATGCATGTTTAATTAATCGGTGGTATAATTTAATTGAAAAACATAGGTTATAATTTTATCATAAGGTTCGTAATCGAAAAACAAGAAGATAGAAATGAATTTGAGGTCAATTGGAGAACCGTAGCTCAAATCACGATGAATACGATGAATATGAAGAATACGACATATACGAAGAATCGAAAACAAGATTTTGATGAATAGTAAAAGTAAGATATTTTGATGAATAGTAAGATTTTTTGAAAATGAGTATAAATAATACTAAACGAATCGTAAAAGTAATTATTCGAACGAGAAATCGAAAAAAGTAAGATATCTCTTCTCTCTCGTCTCTCTCTCTTCTCTCTTTTGGTTTTTCGGCCGGCGACCGCTGCCGCCGTGTCCCTGCCGCACCAGCACCGCTGCCGGCGTTGACACCGGAAACTTTTTCTCGGTTTTGGCCAATTTCTTCACAGGTCATAGTTTTTGATGAGCCCATTTCAGATTCGGGCTCGGTTTTAAGTTCCGACATCTCCTTCACCAGAAAACGGCCGGTCAAACCATCGAAAACCCTATTTCTCTCTCCTCTCTCTTCCTTTCTCTCTACTGTATTTCTCTTTCTCCTCTCTTATCTCCCTTTCCTCGCCTGGGTGTGTGTGCGCTGTAGGGGGTGATGCCGCCATGAGCGGTAGCATCGGAGCTGTGCGTGTGTGAGTATGTGTATGAGCGTGAGTGTGTGTGTGTGTGTTTGTGTATGTGAGAGTGTGTGTGGGTTTGTGTTTGGGTGTTGCCGACGACGGGAGGTCACCGGCCGGAGTTTGGGTTTGGGGCAGTGCCTCATTGCGCCGCCATTGTTGGTGGTGTAGAGTTATCGGCGACGGGAGGTCGCCGGCCATGGTGGGTTGATGGTGGAGGCGTGTTGTGCGCGTCGAGGTTGCTGGATGGGCGCGCGACGGAATACTGGGGTGCGTGAGACGAGGCACTGGCGCGCGCGCAGTATGCGCTGCATGCGAGTAACGGGGCCCCACGGTGTGCGTGCCGGGCAGACACTAGGGGATGCCGGGCGCGCCGTGTGTGCGCCAGCGAGCGTGTGTGTGTGTCAGTCCGTGTCGTGTGTGTGCATGGTGTCGCTGGCGACGTGAAGTCGTCGGCCGGGAGTTGGGGTCTCGGTCAAAGTCAACCATTTTCTTAAAATTACGAAAACACCCCTACACCTTTAAACGCTCCATTTGAGCTTGTTTTAACTCCGATTAATCCCGTTCTTCTTCTATTGCAACCCTAATCTTTCCCTCTTCATCATAAGATCACTTATTTAACTTTCCACACTCGTTTCTTCATCCTTGATCTTTAGATCTTTCATTCCGTCTCATTTTTTCCTATCGCTTCTTCTTCGAGCGAGTTTATATAATTATATATACGTAATTAACGTATTATGGATCTAAGAAACTTCTTTACATGTGTAGGCTTTTAATCAGAATGTACACCTTAAAACTTGATATTTAGTTTTACACGCGGATTACCACCGAACAATGTGGGGGTAACTTCTAATCTCTATATGTTTATTATTTTCCATATTTGATATATGAATTGTTGAACTCTATGTACTGTGATTATATGTTGTGAATACTGTGTTCATACCATTATACTGTGAAAGGACTAAGGTCCACATTCATCATGGAGGGTTTGGTGGTCCGTAAAACGCACCAATGGTATAAAAAATCGTAATAATCATCTCTTACTTCTTTCTCAATCGTCTCTTACCTCTTTCTCAAATTGTCTCTTACCTTTTTCTCAATTGTCTCTTACCCATTTCTTCATGCACTTAGGGTAATACGGGTTATACCCACACATATTAGTATTTTAAGTGCTATGCATTCTACGTGCTGGGTCTAATTACCAAATTCATTATTGTTTGATCTGTTTACCTGCTTACAACATGTTTAAAAATACGGATTTTATTTCGACAAGTATATTCAACACACTCACCCCCACTTGTAATCGCATTATAGGAGATGACTAGAATCATGATGTATAGAGAAGATGGTGTCGTATGAAGATTCCTCCTTTTGCTTTACAAAACTTAATGTCGAAACAATGTTTTAATTTATTTCATGGTTTGTAAATTATATCTTATTTTCTTTTGATGGATTCTGTATGAGTATATTCCCACTGCTCGAGGTTCAAACTCTTTACTTCGGTTGTTGCCGATGTTTTGTATATGTAAATCTTTCTATCGTCTCATATCTCTTTCTATTTTAAAATGTACGTCTCTTTCCCTTTCTTCTTGCACGCCCACAAAGAAAATTCTGATATTTTATGTACGAAAATATGGCGTGACAGATTGGTATCAGAGTCAAAATTTCTACCTTTTGTAGGGCTCTGCTCAAGCTTGTTTTTCTTTTCAAACGAGTTTTATTGAGTAAAGATCTTTTAAAATCCTCTTGATGTCAATACAATCGACACACTGCTTTGAGGCACCGCCACAAAGCCGCTGACTGTAGCAGTGTGAACTCGTGTGCGAGAATGGCCATTCGCAGGAGTTAATGTCGTGTTACAGAGAGTTGAGTCTACTATTGGCCTTTGTTTACAATAGGATGAGCTAGTTGGTGTGTTTTCCTAATTCGTGGTTGTGATACGTGAAGTTGCTTTTGATACTTGAGGTCTATGGGGATCATGTGTGGATGTTTATGATATGTTTAATGATATATTTTTCTGGTTGGTTTATGCAAGTTGGGTATAAGCTATCCTACATGCCAATATTATGCTAAAATGATAAACGAATGACAAAGAAATCTATTGAGGTTATTAAATGGTTTATGGAATAATGTTTATTGGTGCCACGTTACCTGTTATATGTTTATCTGTTGTTACTCATATTGTTGGGTTATGTGGGGTAGATGATAAGAGTTGGTTTTCGTATGTTGTCTTTAGAATTATGTCTCGAGGTCGACCACGAAGGGGCCAGCCGCCAACTGTAAATCCATCAGAACAAAATGTGGATGCCACAATAGTGGATTTAGTGTCCGTCCTTAGAGGATTGGCTCGACAATTTGAGGTCACACAAGCTGCACCACCACTAGTGAGGAATGATACAAACTTAATCCTTGAGCAATTTCAATGCTTTAATCCGCCAATGTTCAATAGAAAGGGCGAAACGGCTGATGTCGAGGAGTGGCTAAGGTCACTTAATTGTTTATTTGGGCACCTGACTTGTATGAAAGAACAAAAGATTTCATACGCAGTTTTTCAACTCACGGAAGAGGCCAGCCACTAGTGGGAGTCGTATGAGAGAACCTTGTGGCCGGATCAGAGAGAGGCTATGACATGGGAGACCTTTAAAGAGGTGATCGCATAACATTTCATACCCCAATTGTCACGCCCTGTTTTTCATTCTTAAAAATTATCAGAGTTTTCATTGTGGGCGTGAAGAAAGAAGTGAATGTAGCACCCCGGACCAAATACAAAGCATAATTGGTTAATTAAATAATTAAACCCGTAATAAAAATATTTTATTTGCGTTAATTTTTAATTGTTTATGTGCGTTTCAAGTATACGCTAGGGTACGATTTAGACCGATGAAAACTCTAGGTGTGGAACGTAAAATATTTTATTTCCATGAGATGCGCAACGGAAAAATGAGAAAATAGAAACAAACTAGAGGTCAATCGGAGACCCATAGCTCAAATGGCAAAGAAAAGAGCCGGATATGAAGGTTCGGTAAAACGGAAAGGGTAGAATCCGAATGAGCGGTAAAACAGAAATTAATATTTTAATGAAGGGTAAATTAATTTTACTAGGTAAATAGTAACTTTGAAATTCTATAAATAAGGGCTCAGTCAATTCAAAAATTTTCATTTCAAACCGACGACGAAAGCGACGCGAACAAGTAAGTTTTCCTCTCTTCTCTCTTTTTTTAATTTTTTTCCATCGGAGCGTCGCCGGAAAAGTCATCGGAGCTGCTGCCGCCGCCTCGCCGTCAGTGGTGCTGGTGGTGGTGGTGCGCCGGGTGCCGGGTGTGTGATGGTGTGCGAGCGTCGGGTGCCGGTGTGTGCATCAGAGACAGAATGTGCGTGTCGGGGTGAGCGTCGGGGGGCCGGGTGCGTGCGGGGGCTGGGCGCCGAGAGGTCGGGTCGCCCGTGGGTGCCGGGCGACGGGAGGGCGCGCGGGTGCGCGCCGGGCGACGGGAGGGGGGTTGCCGCGTTTTCTCGGTCGGGCGTCGGGTGCCGGGAGAGCACGCGGGTGCGCGCCGGGCGCCGGGAGCGAGCTGCCGAGTTTTCTCGACCAGGCGTCGGGTGCCAGGAGCGCGCGCGGGTGTACGCCGGGTGCCGAGAGCGAGCTGCCGAGTTTTCTCGGCCGGGTGCTGAGCGTCGGGAGGGGCTGCCGAGTTTTCTCGGCCGGGTGCCCAGGGCCGCCGGGTTTTTCACCCGACGCCGGGTGCTCGCGTGCCCCAATGCACGCGACGCCGTGTTTTCGACCCGAACCACCCCATTTTTTTTCCACCGTATTTCAACATCGAGTAGTTTTTGACGGGATGTCATTGACCGAGGGTCGTGGGCCCGGTCAAAGTCAACCCTTTGACCAAAATTACCTAAATACCCCTAAACTTAAAATGCTCCGTACGGGCTCATTTCAACTCCGATTGAGCTCATTCTTTTTGCATTGCGATCCTTATCTCATTCTCTACTACCTCAGCCTAAGAAACTAAACTTTCACCATTATTTCTTCAACCTCAAATTTTGAGATCCCTCGATCCGGCGCGCGTTAAACGATCGTTCATTTCTCAAAATTATTTATGTGTTTAAATATATTTATTAAGAATCTAAGGAACATTGTAACTTGTGTAGGTTATCAGTTGGGAGTTTGTGATACCTAGTACTAGCTACCCGACAAGGTGGGGGTAACTTTTAAATCTTTATCTGTTTACGGTTTTCTAGTCAAAGCATGAACTGCAGGATATTACGTGCTGTGAATTTACTTGTTGTGCCATACTTATATTATGAACGGGCTGAGGTCCACTCTGGGCATGCATTCTTCTCTGCTTCTCTTCTACTACTCTTGAGGTTTGGTGGTCCTCTTGAAGCGCACCAGCGGTATTGAGCCCGCTTAATTGGGTGGTGGGCAGATCCCGTACCCATCCTTCCCCCTTTCTAATATCTGCTGTGCATTTTACGTGCTGTGGCAACGTGCTGGTAGACGTTCTATTTTCTTTCTGTTATCTGTCATGTGTCATAAGATGCGGATGTTATTTCCACGGGTGTATTCCACGCACTCACCCCTTAATCTGTACTCACACTACAAGAGACGAGGAAACTGGTGAACTCTAGTCGGAGAGTGGTGGTGCTGTCTTGGGGGTTTATAATTTCAGACTGATGTTACCCAAACACTTTCAAACTATGTGTTAAACAATTTACGTTCTGCGATGTCTGAATACGTATGTTGAGTGTGGGATCCTGATGAAATATTTCGCTGTGCCTAATGTAAATATCGGTATTGAGATCGATGGTTATCGGCAGAGGCCGATTGATGTGTGAATGATATATATTTTTGCTCCTTATCCCTCTTCTTCTATCGTCTCCTGCTATTTCTTTCTGTTGGAATATGTGTTCCTCTCTATTTTCTATCTTCACGCCCGTGTGAAAACTCTGATATTTTAAGTGTAAGAAAATGGGGCGTGACAGGTGGTATCAGAGCTTTGTTCTACCCTTTGTAGGACTTTGCTCATGCCTATTTTTAAACATGTTTTAAATGTGAGTCGTTCCTTTTTGAAAAGAAAAGTATAGACAGGCACCATCAGCTGTAGAGACTCGTGAGGGGAGGCTTCGGCGTTGTTTTTTTGAGAGTCGGGTGACAGAGGATAGGTGTATAGGAGAGCATATTGCCCGACTGTTGTACTGTTGGAGGGAGTTGAGAGGTCTCAGGAGTAGTATTAGTGGGACTGTAGCGTGCTTACATCTGATCCATACTATGTCTAGGGATTGGGAGGCTAGGACACGTGCAACATATAGAGATGAGCTCGTGCACTCAACAGTAGACTTTGTACCTTTTGCCAACTTTGGGAATGTGGCACGAGTGATGTTAGATGTGTGGGGACGACACGGTCTTCCGATTCAGGATGAGCCTGGTCCTTATGATCCATCCGATAGTAATAGTAGTTCAGAGTCTGGCGATGATATAGATGAGGACCCTCAGGAGGATGAGGACTCAGAGGAGTATGATGTAGGAGCAGCACCGGGATCGCCTGGACCGCCGCCTCCAGCCGCAGTTGCCTAGACTAGAGATCTTACAGATGTATCTGTGTACTATATATGACATATTTCCTCTGTGTGTAGGTCGTAGCTTTTGTCTTATGTAGGTAGTGTACATAATCTTTTTGGCATGAGGTCAGGGCTACCCCTTAGTTTGGCAGATATGTATATATATGATGTCCGTGTAATCCCTTTTTGGTGTTGGGATACACGTTTATACCTCTTCTTGCATATCACGGTTATTTTTCCTCTATCTATATGTTATTATGTATGATAACGATATATATATATGTGTGTAGATAGTCTAACAGAGTCATGCCACCTAGAGGACGACCCCGAAAGGTACAACCACCGATTGCTAATCCACCGGAACCACAAGCGGTCAACCAGCCTGAGAGAGTAGACAATGCAAACATGGGAGACTTAGCTGCGGCAATAAGAGGGCTAACCCAATATTTTGAGGTAAACCCAGCCAACCCCCAGCCAGCACGAGTTGATCCCAACCTCATATATGAACAATTTAGGTGTTTCAATCCGCCGACATTCGACGGAAAGGGCGAACCAGCGAACGTGGAAGAGTGGATACGTTCACTCGACCGGTTGTTTGGACATATGACCTGTACCCCAGAACAGAAGGTCTCCTGCGCGATTTTCCAACTTGCGGAAGAAGCGAGTCACTGGTGGGACTCGTACGAACGAACCCTCTTGGCAGCCCAAAGAGATGGAATGACTTGGGAGGAATTTAAAGAAGTGATTTCTCGCCATTTCATCCCTCAATCTTACCAGGATAAAAAGGAGACAGAGTTTTTACACCTCCATCAAGGAAATTCGACGGTGGGGGAATATGAGCAGAAATTCAATCAGCTCAGTCGGTACGCTATGCACGTGGTAGATACCGACACCAAGAGGGCTCGAAGGTTTGAAAGGGGCCTTCGTCCAGAAATTGGATATATTTTAGCGGGGCAAGATGAGATGACATATGCAAGTGTCATCAGAAGGGCACATGAAATCGCCTCTTGTTTACATTTAGATAATGCATCTCCTAAGAGAACCTTCCCAGCTCCTATAAAAAGGACGTGGCCTGGCCCAAGCCAAAATTCTGCTCCGAATAAATTCCCAAGGGCAAACAATGCTCCCCTCCTTCCTAACCCCAGACTAGGGAATCCGTGCCCTAGATGCAAAAGAATGCACGTGGGACCGTGTCAGCCAGAAACACGGACCTGCTTTGGATATGGGGCATCGGGGCATATAATGGCCTACTGTACGAAGGTGAGAAACTCGCCAGCTACCGTCCCGAACTCGAGGCCAGTAGCAGGCAGGGCACGAGCCTTTGCCCTCATTCGTCCAGAAGCTGCGGAGGAGGCTGAGACGATAACAGGTATGTTACTCGTCTGTGATATACTTGCCCTCATTCTATTCGATACTGGAGCGACGCATTCCTTTATTTCTATCAACTTCTGTAATTTGCTGAAGCATGAGGATGATAGGATAGTCGCTCGAACCCTAGAAGTAAGTATTCCTTCGGGAAAGACAATTAAAACAAAACATCTTTACCGTGACCTTAAGGTCGCTTTCAAGGGTAAGATTCTTCTAGCCAATCTCCATGCTTTGGAGATGAAGGACTCTGATATAATCCTAGGAATGGATTGGCTGGAATCCAATAGCGCGATAATCAAGTGTCATACATGAGAAATTATCTTCCAAGCCCCAGGAGAACCAGAGTTCATTTTCCACGGGACACGAGTTGGGGTTGACTCAAAGATTGTTTCAGCCATGAAGGCAACCGAGATGCTTAACAAAGGACATTGCGAAGCTTGGTTAGTCAATATGGTAAATCTTGAGCAGGAGTCAATGTCTATTGAGGACGTGTCAGTAATAAGAGAATTCTTGGACGTCTTCCCAGAAGATTTACTCGGTCCTCCACCAGATAGACAGGTGACTTTTAAGATTGACCTTATCCTAGGGACAGCACCGGTGTCGAAAGCTCCTTATCGGATGACACCAAAAGAATTACAGGAGTTGAAGGTCCAAATACAGGAACTTTTGGACAAAGGTTTTATTAGACCAAGTGTGTCGCCCTGGGGAGCTCCAGTACTTTTTGTAAAGAAGAAGGATGACAGCTTTCGGATGTGCATAGATTATCGAGAGCTGAATAAGCGAACTATAAAGAATAAGTACCCGCTACCTCGGATCGAAGATCTTTTCGATCAATTAAGAGGTACCAGTGTATTCTCAAAAATTGACTTAAGATCTGGATATCACCAGATGAAAGTCGAGGACACTGATATATTTAAGACAGCCTTTCGGATAAGATATGGCCACTACGAGTTTGTAGTGATGCCATTTGGGCTTAGTAATGCTCCAGCCGCCTTTATGGACTTGATGAATCGCATTTTCCATCCATATCTTGATCTCTTCATTATTGTATTCATTGACGACATCCTCATTTATTCGTGCGATAGAACGCACCATGAACAACATCTCAGAATTGCATTGGAAGTTTTGTGTAAGGAGAAGCTTTATGCAAAATACAAGAAGTGTGAATTTTGGATGAACAAGGTAAATTTCCTTGGTCACATGTCTCTTTTCAAGGGATCGAAGTAGATCCTGAGAAAGTGGAAGTAGTCAGTAAATGGGAGGTCCCAACGAACGTCAAAGAAGTATGAAGTTTTATGGGTTTAGCTAGCTATTATCGAAGATTTATAGAAGGATTCTCTAAGATCGCTGCTCCTATAACTCGTTTGACGAGGAAGGATGTAAAATTCCAGTGGAGCGAACAATGTGAGTATAGTTTCCAGGAATTAAAGAGGAAACTAACAGAGGCACCAGTCTTAACAGTTCCAGATGCAACTGGGGAGTTCGTAGTTTACATCGACGCATCCAAACAAGGATTGGGATGTGTTCTAATGCAACGAGGAAAAGTGGTGGCGTACGCATCACGCCAATTAAAAGTTCATGAATTGAGCTCATTCCTTTTGCATTGCGATCCTTATCTCATTCTTTACCACCTCAACCTAAGAAACTAAACTTTCACCATTATTGCTTCAACCTCAAATTTTGAGATCCCTCGATCCGACGCGCGTTAAATGATCGTTCATTTCTCAAAATTATTTATGTGTTTAAATATATTTATTAAGAATCTAAGAAACATTGTAACTTGTGTAGGTTATCAGTTGGGAGTTTGTGATACCTAGTACTAGCTACCCGACAAGGTGGGGGTAACTTCTAAATCTTTATCTGTTTACGGTTTTCTAGTCAAAGCATGAACTGCAGGATATTACGTGCTGTGAATTTACTTGTTGTGCCATACATATATTGTGAACGGGCTGAGGTCCACTCTGGGCATGCATTCTTCCCTACTTCTCTTCTACTACTCTTGAGGTTTGGTGGTCCTCTTGAAGCGCACCAGCGGTATTGAGCCCGCTTAATTGGGTGGCGGACAGATCCCGTACCCATCCTTCCCCCTTTCTAATATCTGCTGTGCATTTTACGTGCTGTGGCAACGTGCTGGTAGACGTTCTATTTTCTTTCTGTTATCTGTCATGTGTCATAAGATGCGGATGTTATTCCCACGGGTGTATTCCACGCACTCACCCCTTAATCTGTACTCACACTACAGGAGACGAGGAAACTAGTGAACTCTAGTCGGAGAGTGGTGGTGCTGCCTTGGGGGTTTATAATTTCAGACTGATGTTACCCAAACACTTTCAAACTATGTGTTAAACAATTTACGTTCTGCGATGTCTGAATACGTATGTTGAGTGTGGCATCCTGATGAAATATTCCGTTATGCCTAATGTAAATATCGATAATGAGACCGATGGTTATCGGCAGAGGCCGATTGATGTGTGAATGATATATATTTTTGCTTCTTATCCCTCTTCTTCTGTCGTCGCCTGCTATTTCTTTATGTTGGAATATGCGTCCCTCTCTATTTTCTATCTTCACGCCCGTGTGAAAACTCTGATATTTTAAGTGTAAGAAAATGGGACGTGACAGGAAAAGAGACGTGCATGATATAAAATAGAAGGAGGTAAGAGACGATCATAAGAAGAATGAGGTAAGAGACAATCAGAAATATTACATATAAGCATTCGGATACAACCGATTTCAAAACATTAGCAGCGGAAGTAAACTTATATGACCCATCATCCCTAGTAAAAATGAAGTTATACTTACAAAACGAGAATTATAAAAACGTTGTTTAAGTGTTGTGTGATAAAAGACATAATATAAAATATCCAGATAGGACACCATATCTCTCTCTAAAGCTCAACATGATCACCATCTCCTGTAACGTGAATTACAGAATAGGGGTGAGTGCGTGGAATACACTCGTGGGGATAAACTTCACATCTTAAAACATTTGACAGATAATAGAACATAAATATGTAACATTCAACATTTAGACACAACATGTAAAATGCATAGCACGTATTTCGTAACCCAAACTCAGGTGTGGGTATTTTCCGACTTACCCCTACAAATCTCAGGTGCGGGTATTACCCGACTTACCCCTACAAAAACGGTCTCATATACCGCTGGTGCATTTACAGGACCACCAAACCTTTGATAGTAGAAGAGAGAGAGAAGAAGTCTTTCATGGACCATAAGTCCCACAGAAAATGAATGTGGACCCATGTCCTTTCACAGTATAAATATGACATATAAATCATAACATATAATCACAACATTTAGTATTTCACTAATCATGCGTTAAAATAGGGAAAACTGTAAACAAATAAAGATTTAGAAATTACCCCCACCTTGTTCGGTGGTTACCACTTGAGTTGTCAAGTAACAAGTTTCAAGTATCACAAAGCACATCCGACTGATAGCCTACACAAGTTACAATGTTTCTTAGATTCTTAATATGTTTGTACTTATAATTATATAGACGATCTCTGAGAAGTTACGATTGATAAAGACGAGACGGAATGGAAGATCAAAAGATTGAGGTTGAAGAAATGAGAGTGGAAGTTCAGTCCAACAGGCTGATAAGAAAGAGAAAAAGATTTGGGTCGCAATGGAAAAAGAATGAGCTCAATCGGAGTTGAAAGGAGCTCAAACGAAGCGTTTTAAGATTGAGGGGTATTTTAGTAATTTTGGTAAAAAGGTTGACTTTGACCAGGACCCCAGACTCCCAGTCGACGACATCTTATCGTTGATGACTCGATGATAACATACGATGGAAAAAATGCATTTCGTATCACAAACATGGCGCCGCACGCGCACCTGTCACACGGCGTCGCGCGCGCGCGCCTAGCGTACCCGACGTCGTGCGCGCCAGCTCCCGGCGTTTCTCGGCAGTCTCGGCAGCTCTCAACAGGTCTCGGCAGTGTGTGTGCCAGCGTCCGGCATCCCTCGACAGCGCGCGCGCCAACTCCCATCGCCCGTTGCCCTGCGCTCGCTGTCCTACGCGCCTGAAACTTACAGCAGCTCCCAACTGTGGTGGCCCGACGCCGCCCCCACCTGGTCCGCCGGCGAACCCAACTCCGACCACCACCTTTTCCGACCACCCCCCAGCTCCGACGTGAACAGTACACCTTCCTCAAACCTCATACACACACATGCATATAAACACACCCACACAGCACAACCTTGGCCGGCGACCACCCGTCGCCGGCCACCTCCAACCTGACCTCGCCTGCGCATCACCAGCGCTGGCCACCAGTATCCACAACGACGCTGCACAGTGCCGCCCCCAACAGCATGCACACACACACGATCAACACACACACCACACAAACACACATACGCCACTATTCTGTACCGGCGCCGCTACCCACGGTGCCGCCCCTCTATCATCACACCCACACACCCAGGAGGCTGCTCCGGTGACAACTCGGGCGAGAGAGAGAGAAAATAGAAGAGAGAGAAAGGGTGACAAAACCTAGGGTTTAGGATTTTCCAGCGGTGTTTTGTCATTTTTCGACGAACGACACATCAGAATTGAAATCCGAGACCTATCCTAGACTCGTCTCGACGAGACCTACGTTCTGTGTGAAAATCGGCCGAAACTGAGAAAAATGATTTTCCGACGCCGGCGGCGGCGCCGGAGACCAGAAAACAGAGGAGAGAGAGAGAAGAGGGAGGAAAGAGAGACTTACGAGTTTTCCCGATTTTTGCCTCGTTCGGAAAATGGTGATTTTTCGGCTCGAAAATGCCCATATATATAGATTTCCGAAAAACACTATTCATCATAAAAATCTTGGGTTACTATTCACCAAAAATATCTCGGATTACTATTCATCGAAATATCTTTCGTTTTTCCGAATCTTCATATTTCGCCATTTTCTTCGCCATTTGAGCTACGAGTCTCCGATTGACCTCTAATTTGTTTCTATCTTCTCGTTTTTCGATTACGCATCTTATAGTAAAATTATAATCTATGTTTCGCGACTAAATTATACTTCCATCTAAAACATGCATTTATCAATTATTTGTAACGCATGTAATTAAATTAAACAGTCAAGGGTTAACGCACATAATAAATAATTCATTTAAGGGTTTAATATCTAATTAACCAATTATGCTTCATTTTTTATCCTGGGTGCTACACCAATCATATCATGATCGAAAGAAAATAGAGCTCTTACATCTCTGTCTAGGAATCGCATCGGTGGGAGAGTATGAGTGGAGTTTTAATCAGCTGAGTAGGTATGCGATCCACTTGGTAGACACCGACACCAAGAAGGCCTGACGTTTCGAGAGGGGTCTTCGTCCGGAGATTAGTTCAATCCTAGCAGGTCAGGGAATCATGACCTATGCCAACGTCGTTGAGAGAGGTCAAGAGATTTCTTCTCGGCTACGCTTGGACATATTATCACCCAAGAAGATTGATGAGATACCCGAAAAGAGAAAGTGGATCGAGCCAAGTCAAAGCTTCGATCAAAATAAATTTCCAAGGGCTAACATTGCACCGCTTCTCCCCACTCCCAGGCTGGGAAACCCATGTACCAGGTGTGGAAAAATTCACATGGGACCATGCCTGCAAGGAACTCAGACCTGCTATAGATGTGGAGGACCGGGGCACATTGCGGTTAACTGTCGGAGGTTAGGAAACCCAGCAGCGGCAACATCGAGGTGAGGCCAGGAATAGGCAGGGCTCGAGCTTACGCTCTCACTCGCACAGAGGCTGCAGAGGGGTCGGAGACTATGACAGGTATGTTAACAGTATGTGATATACCTGCTCTCATCTTGTTTGATACTGGAGCAACCCACTCTTTTATCTCTGTCAATTCGGTGATCTTTTGAAGCATGATAATGGTAGGGTAGTAGCTGAAACTCTAGAAATTAGTATCCCATCGAGAAGGACTTCAATGTGATTTTGGGAATACATGGATGCCTCTATTCAAAATGCTCTTCCAATGAAGTTCTGTTTCGAGGACGAGATTCCGCTTTCTAATCAGGAATCTGAATAGGAGAGCATGTAGATTCGCTCTTTCGTAATCTTGAATTCGGTCTTCGTGAATCTAGACCAGGTTGAGGATCCATGGTCTACTGACTAGATTAAACCTCCTTCACAAAATAAAAGGGACTAATTGAGTCGAGAGGAAGATAGACAGAATATTGGATGTTTAAAGTTAAGGTTTTTGTGAAGTAAACAAGAAACCGATAGTCCCAAGCTAATCTGTTGTTACATGTAACCATCCCATTTGTTTATCTCAGACATCGCCAGAGAATCTAAGAATCATCTTTGAGAGGAGGATCCAGTGTTATCGTTTTTAGTTACGCTTCTAATTTCGAGGACGAAATTCTTTTAAGGGGGAAGAGATGTAACGCCTAGGACAAAACGATGTATAATTGATTAATTAAATAAATAAACCCATAATTGTTTGGTTTAATTATGTGCGTTTCAGAAAAATGATAAAATGCATGTTTAATTAATCGATGATATAATTTAATCGAAAAACATAGGTTATAATTTTATCATAAGGTTCATAATTGAAAAATGAGAAGATAGAAATGAATTTGAGGTCAATCGGAGAACTGTAGCTCAAATCACGATGAATATGAAGAATACGACGTATACGAAGAATCGAAAATAAGATATTTTGATGAATAGTAAAAGTTAGATATTTTGATGAATAGTAAAAGTAAGATATTCTCGATGAATAGTAAGATTTTTCGAAAAAAAGTATAAATAATACGAAATAAATCGTAAAAGTAATTATTCGAACGAAAAAATGAAAAAAGTAAGATATCTCTTCTCTCTCGTCTTTCTTTTCTCTCTCTTCTGGTTTTCCGGCTGACGACCGCCGCCGCCGTGCCACTGCCGGTGCGGGAAACTTTTTTTCGGTTTTAGTCGATTTCTTCACAGTTCATAGTTTTCGACGAGCCCGTTTCAGATCCGGGATCAGTTTTAAGTTCCAACATCTTCGCCGGAAAACAGTCGGTTAAGCCTCCGAAAACCCTCTTTCTCTCTCTACTGTATTTCTCTATCTCTCATCTCCCTCTCCTCGCCTGGGTGTGTGTATACTGTAAGGGGTGACGCCGCCGTGAGCGGCGGCGCCGGAGCTGTGCGTATGAGCGTGAGTGTGTATGTGTGTGTGTGTTTGTGTATGTGAGAGTGTGTGTGGGTTTGTGTTTGGGTGTTGCCGGCGACGGGAGGTCGCCGACTGGAGTTTGGGTTTGGGGCGGTGCCTAGTTGCGCCGCTATTGCTGGTGGTGTAGAGTCGACAGTGATGGAGGTCACCGACCATGGTGGGTTGATGGTGGAGGCGCACTGTTCGCGCTGAGGTTGCTGGTTGGGCGCGTAACAGAGAGCTGGGGCACGTGAGACGTGGCCCCGACGTGCGTGCAGGGTGCTCGTGGTGTGCGCAGTGTGCACGCGCGGGGGAGGTCAGGCACGCTGTGCGCACGCGCGGGCGAGTAACGGGGGCGCACGGTGTACACGTCGGGCAGACACCGGGGGGCACCGGGCGCGCCGTATGCATGCTGACGAGCGTGTGTGTGCGTCAGTCCATGTCGTGTGTGTGTGTGGTGTCGCTGGCAACATGAAGTCGTCGGCCGGGAGTCGGGTTTCTCGGTCAAAGTCAACTCTTTTCTTAAAATTACGAAAATGCCCCTACACCTTTAAATGCTCCGTTTGAGCTCGTTTTAATTCCGATTAATCCTGTTCTTCTTCCGTTGCAACCCCAATCTTTCCCTCTTCATCATAAGATCACTTGTTTATCCTTCCATACTCATTTCTTCATTCTTGATCTTTAGATCTTTCATTCCGTCTTATTTTTCCCTTTTGCTTCTTCTTCGAGCGAGTTTATATAATTATATATACGTAATTAATGTATTATGGATCTAAGAAACCTCTTTACATGTGTAGGCTTTCAATCGGAACGTACACCTTAAAACTTGATATTTAGTTTTACACGCGGATTACCACTGAACAAGATGGGGGTAACTTCTAATCTTTATATGTTTATTGTTTTTCATATTTGATATATGAATTGTTGAACTCTATGTACTGTGATTATATGTTATGAATACTGTGTTCATACCATTATACTGTGAAAGGACTAAGGTCCATATTCATCACGGAGGGTTTGGTGGTCTGTAAAACGCACCAACGATATAAAAAACCGTAATAATTGTCTCTTACTTCTTTCTCAATCGTCTCTTACCTCTTTCTCAAATCATCTCTTACCTCTTTCTCAATTGTCTCTTACCACTTTCTTTATGCATGTAGGGTAAGGCGGGTTATACCCGCACATATTGGTATTTTAAGTGCTATGCATTCTACGTGCTGGATCTAATTGCCGAATTTATTATTGTTTGATCTGTTTACCTGCTTACAACATGTTTAAAAATATGGAGTTTATTCCCACGAGTGTATTCAACGCACTCACCCCCATCTGTAATCTCATTATAGGAGATGACGAGAATCATGATGTATAGAGAGGATGGTGCCGTATCAAGATTCCTCTTTTTGCTTTACAAAACTTAATGTCGAAACAATGTTTTAATTTATGTCACGGTTTGTAAATTATATCTTATTTTCTTTTGATGGATCCTGTATGAGTATATTTCCGCTGCTCGAGGTTCAAACTCTTTACTTCGGTTATTGCCGATGTTTTGTATATGTAAATCTTTCTATCATCTCCTATCTCTTTCTGTTTTAAAATGTACGTCTCTTTCCCTTTCTTCTTGCACGCCCCACAAAGAAAACTCTGATTTTTTTTAAGTACGAAAATGGGGTGTGACAGAGTCCATCCAAATCACAATTGTAAATAACATAATTACATTAAAATTAGTCTTATATTTATATATTTATTTAAAGAACTTTTCAATGATATATTATAAGCATATATAAAAAAGTCATATTATAAATTTAATATTTTTATCAAAATACATTATTATTACAAATTATGTTCTTATGTATTTTTTTTTTCAAATTCTTATTCAATTTAATAGAGTCCATCCAAATCACAACTGTAAGTAACATAATTCCTAATTTAATATGTAAAAAAAAGGAAATAAATTATGGCTATTTTACATTATATAAGTATGGATGTTTCGTCCATTTTTCATAATGATAATTTTAACCCTCCTACATAATTAAATCAAATTAAGTTAAATTAGAGTCCTAATTAATGAAAACTCTTTATTAAGAATAATAATGTAATTCAACATTTATTTTATTTTTTTATTTGATTATAAAAGGCAAGAGTCTTTTACAATTCAAACTCTTCTTGAAAAAATTACATGTTTTGATTTTTTTATTTTTTTTTAAATTAAGGACACTTTGAATCTTAGACTAAAATTAGTCTTATATTAATATATATTTAAAGAGCTTTTCAATGATATATTATAAGTATATATAAAAAAAATTAATTTCATAAATAAACATATCAATTTACAGATTAAAGGGTAAAATATCTTTAGTTAATGAGATTCATAAATTTAGGATAGTTATAATTAAGGTAGGGCATTCATTAATAAAGAACTTTAAACTTAGAAATATGATTAAGAGATCCTAACCAAGAAAATTTGACAATCATAGTATGTATCTACTCATATAATTGTAGTTTAAGAAAATTATTTATATATATACATTACCAAAAGAGACTTAGTTAAAATTATAAATATATTTTTTCAAGAAACCAGATATATTTAATACCTATTAAATTACAATCAATAGATTCAAATCAGGGTGATCCGATACCACATACATACCAAAATTCTCATACCATATATCATACTGGAAATTTCGATATATATGCTTGCCACATAGCTTATATCATGTCATACAGTAATTTCAATATACCGAAATTGGAAATATTAAAATTTTAATATATTAATATGAATTATATATATATATATATATATATATATATATAAATTAACATTAATATTTACGGTATTTCAGTAAATACTAAGATTCTGAAAATTAAATTTTCATAACGATACTGTACCTAACATTTTAATACATCAAAGTTTTCTAGATTTTTCTGTACTACTTTTCAATACAATTAATACAATTATATAGGTATATTTGATATTTTACCGATTCAAGAACTCTAATTAAATGTGCAGCTCTTTTGTAAAGCGGCCGACAGTTAACTACTCTATGATAAGTCTACGAAACACATTTGTGAAGAGACAATTACTTAAATCAGTCTATAGTATTATTCACTGAAGAAGCAACTTTTGTCAAATCTATCATAGAAAAATGCAAATCAATTCTTTATCGATTTTGCTATTTTAGTGAATTGTTTTATTATTGTTAATTAATCATGAAATTGTTGATTTCATACAATTAACGATATAATTGAACTAAACATACGGAACTATTGAAAGTTTGAGTTTGGTTTGTTTATTATACGTCAAATGTTCTCAAACTTAATTTATTGAACATTCATAATTCACAAACTTACTCAAACTTAAATATTGATCCCAAAAGAATTAGTAAACATATAAGTTATAAATTATAATACTCATCAGCTCATTAACAAAATAAATTATATATTCCAAAAAATTATAATATTTATTATCTAAAGTTCATAATGTAATAAAATAATTGTAATTAGATATCTATATATATATTATAAGTAAAATTATAAAAATATATATTAAAATACCAAAACATAGTATTATATTTCACGAGTTTGTTCACAAGCCTTCTGTCGAGTTTACTTATGAGATAACAAGTTAAATAATGTCAAGTTTGAGCTTCTAATTTATTTATTTTAATGAATTATAATAAACAATTTCAATGAAACTTTTATCGAATCGAATCTAAAAAGAACTCCCGCACTGCTTGGTCTCTACATGCAATATTAGCCAATTTGAGAGATGTACAAAATTTATTGATGACATATATTATTTTAAAATTCTAATTATAAATCATCTTAAAAATCGTAAGGTTGTGTTCGGATAGAGTGGTTTGAAATATTATAATTGAAATCTATCCAAATGACTCAAAAATTAGTTTAAAATTAAAGTGATGAGTTTCAAATCCACATTTATCTAAACTTGACCGGTGGATTTGCTACCATGAATTTCAAATCCCTTCTAAAATCCACATGTCCAAATGGATCCTTAAGTTGTGTTTGGATAGTGTGGTTTGAAATCTAAGATTTAAAATGAAAGGATTTCAAATTCACACATATTCCTAAACCTAAAAAATTAGTTTAAAATGAAAGTGATAAACTTCATATTTATATTTATTCAAACACCATCAATGAAATTACAAGTAAAATTTTTAAATTTGTCCTGAAATCCCTCCTAAAATCCCTATTCCAATGGAGGCTAAAATTAATTTAAACCCCAATCCGTGCATTCATCCACGTTATCGCATTTGTCGCCTAATTGCATTCATTTGATATAGCAACATAAATGCTTTTTTATCTTTTATCTCTTTTGTTTTCATAATTGGTAGACAACATATATAGCTCTTAAAGGAATATGTATGCATAGGAATATGACCGGTCTCATCAAACTCATTTGGAGGTAGGTATTGGCTTTTTTCAGGTCTCTTAAATTACGAATCCTTGATATTACCCTCCACCCACAATTCGGCACGATCATCTATTTGGAACACAACCTCTTAAGAAACAGTGTATTTTACCCAACTTTTCAAGGATAATTTAAATTATTCAAAATTAAACACCTTTAATCAAGGATAAATGGCCAAAAATGAAAAATCACATTCTTAGTAAAAATAGTACTATCAAGGGATTTTATCGATCCAACCTTAAAAGATAAGTTAACTATCAATGATGGCTATAAAAGATTTAAGATAAGTTAACTATCAATGCTGGTTATAAAAGATAAATCTTATCAGACTTGAAAAATTTAAAACTATCAAAATAAGATTTCAAAATGAAACGACATTAACTTTTTCTCAATTAGCGTTATCTCATTCTCTTCTCATAGCTGACGTGGCTATCGAATCACACTGATGTGTCAAATTAAAAATGAAAATAAAATAAAATTTTACTTGGACTATCAATATATTACACTTGTAAGGATATCAAATATTATCATGCAGATATTATACGATAAATATCAAATATTATCATACAAATATTTGTTTGATATATATTATTGGATAAGAATTAATATCGCAAAATATTATATTGAATACAATATTGTAAAATATCGATATGAATAATATATTATACTTGTAAATTTATTAATATTATCATTCATGTTTGATATATATTATTGGACAAAAAATGTAACGCCCCACTCTTGTAAATTACTGTAGAATATCAGAGTTTAATAAATTTTTCGATTGAGCGTCCAGATACTCGATAAAACATACATTTCCAAGGTAATTTAAACTTGCGAATAAAGATAAGTGAGTTCGAACATCCCTGTTTTATAAAATGTGAATCATACACAGCGGAAGAAAAAAAGTTTCTTTATAATTGAACAACTAAACTGTACAGATTTGCAAACTAAACTTTCCCAAAAGATTTCAAGATCATCTTCTATGCAAATGAATAATATAACACCTCTTTTACTTCCAATAAAACTCTTTCGCAATCCCTAAATATCGGCTACCAGCATCCACCACTTGTACATCACGCTCGAGGATTTCCATGGGCTGAAAACATTTTAACATAAAAAGGGGTGAGTGCATGAAGACACTCAGTGGAGTGAGACTTATGAGCAGTTAAAACATAACAGGAAACATAGTCATATAATTCATCAAACACATAGTTGCGGGTCTAAGCCGCCTTGGAAAATTTTACGGTTCTGAGCCACCGTATTGCAGTTCTTTAGCCGCTTCTTTTTGTGGTTCTTTAGCCACTCTCTTGCGGTTCGTTAGCCGCTTCATTATTGTGGTTCTTTAGCCACTTCATTGCGGTTCGTTAGCCGCTTCTTTTTGTGGTTCTTTAACCACTTGAAAACATGCGGTTCTTTAGCTGCTTCTTTTTGTGGTTCTTTAGCCACTTGAAAACATTTTGTGGTTCCTTAGCCACTTTGGTGCGGTTCTTTAGCCGCTTGAATGTGGTTCTTTAGCCACTTTGATGCGGTTCATTAGCCGCTTTGATGTGGTTCTTTAGCCACTTTGGGGCGGTTCGTTAGCCGTTTTGATTGTGGTTCTTTAGCCACTTGCAAACATGTGGTTCATTAGCCACTTTGGTAACTTGTAGTTCGTTAGCCACTTGAAAATATCTCATCAATATAGACACATTCATTTACTTTGCAAATAACACATCATCGTTTGCACCTCATAGTAAAGTATAAAATGCAATCTTCATAGAATAATAATATACGTTTCACGTAGGCATATAACTTCGCTTCAATAACCATATACATTTCACGTATGCACATAACTTCACTTCAATAACCACATACGTTTCATGTAGGCACATAACTTCACTTCAAACTCACTTAGAAACTTAAATGTGGAAGTACAGAAATTACCCCCACCTCAATCGGTGGTAACCTTCGTGAAGCTCGATTCTTTAAATCCTAAGTTCGTTCATTCACCTCACTCAAGTGGTATCTTGGGGAAACTGCTATGTTTCAGGGAATTAACGGGGTCCTTCATCGGCATCTCCTACAAGATATATATACACACTCGTCTTAGCGGTTTAAAGAGACTATTCATATCTCTAATTAGAACTTTGGATTGAGAACATTCTTAGACAGGGTTCGATGGCATAAGTCCGTAAAATTAAACTTGCGAGGACAAATTAAACTTGCGATACAATAAATTAAATTTGCAACAAACATTAAACTTGCAAAGAAAACCCATTGCAAACTTTAGTAGACTTGCAAAGAAAACTTAAACTTGCAAGGAAAAATATAAAGCTTGCAAGAAGAATTAAACTTGCGAGGAAGAATTAAACTTTGCAAAGGAGCTTTAAACTTTCGAAGAAGAATTAAACTTTGCAAAGGAGAAACTAAGCTTGCAGAATTAACTTGCAAACTTGCAAAGATGACATTAAGCTGGCAAAGTTAAACTTGCAAACTTGCGAATTAAATAATTAACCCTGCAAGGTAACACTAAACTTGCAAAGTTGCAAAGAAAATAATTTAGCTTGTAAAGAACTTTAATCTTGCAAGGGAAAAAATTAAACTTGCAAGACATACTAATCTTGCAAAGTAAATGAATCTTGCAGAATAAATCAATCTTGCAAATAAATCAATCTTGCAAATTAAAATTGAACTTGCAAAGTAAATTGCAATGTAAAATCCCTTGCCCATTGGAAAGAAAACCGTCGTTGCGTATCTTTCTCGTCTGAACTCCGATTTATGATCTAGAAAGCTCGTAATGAAGCTCTTGGTGTGAATATTAACCCCGTGAAATCTCAAGCCCATCCGATTTTTGATCGTCTGGAAATTGCCCTTGCAATAGGCTGAAATTCATACCTTTTAGTTATGTTAGTTGCACTTTTATATATTACATAAAGGTAAGGATATTTGTACATAAATGTGACATGAATATCATATAAAAGTATATATGTACAAATTGTGTTGAAATTCTTAATTTTTTTTTTTTTGTCATAAATTATAGTACGGTAACACATAAATCACAAAGAAAAGACAAAAAAAAAAAAAAAACTCACGAATCCGGATCAACCTCGACTCAAATTATATGTGCACATGATGCACACTAGACCAACTCTCTTTCTCATATATATATATATATATATATATATATATATATATATATATTAATGAACCAACCGGATACAAGGCTCAAAATTGCCTAATGTCCAATTATCAAGAATCAAGATTCACGACCCACACCGAGCAGTGCTGCATGCACGTGATGCCTTGTGAAATCCAACACTTGGTTAAACTTTAAATATATCTTAAGACATCACTACTACTAATATAGATGAATATATATATGGTTAAACTTTAAATGTGCGATGAATTTAAATAAAATCATTCACCTCCCAAACATCAAACTTCCAATGTAGTATAACTGACAACTATTCTCATTTCACATATTCGTGCATTAATTTTTCACTTTGGAAAATTGATTTTGAGAATGTAAATATACTACGATCATTTATTTGGAACGTATATTAATTATATGTCTTTAATTCCTCAATGGTCCAAGTTTAATACCTCTAATTAATGGTCAAAATCGTGTGTTAACACTTTCATGACCACATTACAATTTTGATCAAAATCAAGATATTATCGGACGACCTTTTCTCCGAATAAATATATTTAAGAATACTCTTAGTGTAACAAATAAATATTTCTGAAACTAAAATCATACCTACACATGTGGAAAAGAATAACAAATATATATTTACTAATGCATGTCTAACTAAAAAAAATCATATTATCCTCTTAATTAAATACTAATATTATTGGATGTGTCATGTGTGACATATGTGATCAACTGATCATCACTCAAAAATGAAATCCAATAATTGAAATTTTTCCAATTTTTTTTATAGACACAAACCTTATACCAAGTGGTATTTGTTAATACATAATAAGAGTGTAGCATAGAATTTCCCATCACCCATGATCTGTTCGGTCAATATATAAACCAAAAACAAAATAAATTAAAGGACGGGGGTTTAAATGTCTCTTAAAACAAACATGGTATTTGATATGCATAGCGGTTAAGCTTGCTACAATCAAGAAATTGATTGTCATATAAACTTTGTCCAACTTTTGATCAGAAAAAAGAAAAAAACATGCGCCAAACTGTACACAACCAGTTTGGATGGAGTAAATTATTCCCTCGTAGAGCAAATTTTAACAAAGCAGGGAAAGAAGACGACAAAATAAAACCCACGACATCAATTTGTATCTTTTTATCATAATATTTTGTTAATGTCCCATGCATGTATTTATGACTTAATGTTTCCTACATAAAGAAAAAAAGTAGAAAAAAAAGTTTGATACTAATATTATATATATACACACACTCGAATCAACTGCAGTCTTGGAATTGTGCCAATTGAGCTGGATTGAGGTACTCAAGATTGATCATGGATTAAGGAACTATTATCCTGCTAAATAAAAATAAAAAAGGATAAATTTCATAATAAGACCCAATTTATAGATTAGTTCTTAATTTTAAATTCAATTTTTAAAGTTTCTCAAAAATTGGCTTAATTTTGCATTTTTTCTCAATTTAGGGCTTGAAATTTAGATTCAGTTCTCAATTCAAGATAAAATTTCATTTTTATTTAATTTTTATTTATATTTATAGATTTATTTATATTTCAATTTTAAAAAATTAAGTCAAGTAAGGGAAATTTTTGAACGATTTTCATTAATTTATATAAAAAATGAAAGAAAAATATAATAAATTCAATTCATAAAATATAATTTATATTAAATTGATTAATATTAAAATTGGTTTTCTGTACTTTTATTCATAAAATTAAGAAAATAAGGGAATCTTAATTTAATAAAGTGCATTTATATGTATATATATAAATTAATAATAGTCGGATGAAAATCGTTTTAAAATTGCACTAACTTGTCTTAATTTATTAAAAATACAAATATATTGTGAAATATAAATAAATTATAAATAAAAATAAAAATAAAAAATAAAAAATAAAATGAAAATGGAATTTTGTCTTGAATTGAGAACACAATCTATTTTTCAATCCTCAAAATTGAGAAAAAAAAAATTTGCTGGCTGGTCCATCTAGCCCATAGCCCACCAATGAGTTGAATTGGACATAGATTTTTGCAATCTGCTACAATGAAGACTCATCCCACCCTATTAAATGGTGGGTTGTCGGTCGATCCCAGGGCTGGACCTTCTCCTGGCCCGAAAAATTTACAAATTTTTAGGGGCTAGAAAATATTTTAGATACCTATATACATATGAATATATACTTCTACAATATATATATATATATATATATATATATATATATATATATATATTCAACTAGCCCAGTGGATTTGCTACCTTCTTTAATAAATTAAGTTCATGTGATACATCAAATTTAAGATAAATCAATTAGTTTAAGAATGAATTTTTCGAAAATATGCTTTACATTAAGAAGAATTGTTCACCACATTGAGAAAGAGATAATTTCCTTTTTTATATACAATTCTTCATTAGTTTATTGATAGTTATTTTAGAATATGCATGATTTAGTTTTTAACTTGATATTTAATAATGTTCTATTTTTTATTTTTTATTGATACAATAATTTATGATTTGTTAATTTAAGTTTTTAATTTTCATTTGTATTTATAGTGTTATTGTACAATACCTCCAAAGTATGAGTACTCCGGATATTAGAAAATAAAATAAAATAAAGAATGGAGAAATTACTTCAAAGTCAAATCGAAGATATTAACAAAATATAAATATCTTTAATATTGTAATTTTATGTTTTACATTGAGTTTGTATAATTGTGGTATTTAGAAAAATTAGGGATCTATTTTAAAATTTGGACTCAAGGCCAAAATATTGATAGGTACGGCCCTGGTTGGCCTGCTCCTTCAACCCACATTGACACCGTTAATTTAGTGCATGAGAGTAGTGTTGGAGATTCCATGATTGAAACCATTGTATATCACAGACGTAAATATATCTAAGCATGTGGCAACTTTGAATTAAGATCAAAGATCCAGATTGAGATATGTTGGCTCTTTGGGTTGAGGTCTACTGATTTTGAATTTATAGTATATTATTATTTTGACCTGATGAGCCTTCCTGCGGTTTTAGCTTGGGATTTAGAGGTAAAAAATGTGTATTTATCCTCACCTAAGGTAAAGAATAAATATATGTTATTTATTACTTCACACACAGTTTTTTACATTAAATCTTTAGTTATTTCCATTACTCGATCTCTTCCTATGCAATTTTGGCTTGAGCACTGAGTGCCTGCGCCAAAAACACCTCTAACTTGTTTTTTTAGATTTGCGGAAACGTGAATGAGGAATTTCAACTACTATCATTACCTGATTCAGAATCGATCGTGTTTAGATTTGTGTGGGAAGCTTTCATGTATTCATCATTGTACAAATTAACATGATTGATGATGGCATCATATCTAGTGAAAAATGCACATTTATGTTAAAAGTAAATTCTGCAATGTGTGGACTTAAGGAGTTGGACTTCACATAGATTGATCCAACAATGATGGTTATTGTGAGAGTAATTACTTTTCACCAAATTCTGCAATGTGTGGACTTAAGGAGTTGGACTTCACATAGATTGATCCAACAATGATGGTTATTGTGAGAGTAATTACTTTTCACCATTAATAATGTCACTTTAGATATATTGTTCGCAGCAGTGCTCTTCTCTAGAGTCCACTGTCAAATTTTCAATCCCAACAAGGCTCTAGGTTCAGCGCTAATCTACAAATATCAACAATCCGACACTAGTTTAGCGCTGAACTGTTCTAGCGCTATCCAATTTCTTTTTTTTTTTTTAATTAATATCTTGTGTATTCTATTATCCTAATACAAATTTGAGATAATACAAATGTTAATTTTTCAACATGGATGGTAATATAAAAAATTATAATTAAAATGAATAGTAATTTTAACGACATGAATGATAGGATAAAAATTTGAATCAACACGGATGGTAATTTTAACGACATGAATGATAGTATAAAAAATTAAATAATATAATAATTTAAAATTAATACGGGTGGTTATTTCTCAACATGAATAGTAAAAATATGAGAAACAAGAAATAATTACATAAAATTACTGAAAATAGATTAAAATGCATGAAAATACTTTATAAAATATAAAGAGTAAAAAATTATTAAATAATATTTATGTGTGTATATATGTTAATCAATTATAATAAAAAATTTAAATATATGATTAAATAAATTAATAATTTGAAATATTCGTTTTTAATGTAAAATTTAATGCAGACTACTAGAGATGAAATATTGTTTCTGCTATACTTTAGTGCAGATTCTGCACTAAAGTAATGCAATCTGCTGGAGATTCTCTTAGAAATGAAGTATATACTCATAAAATAAAACATTAATTTCCACGAAAACTTGTGTGCACCAGGTGCATGTGTCAGGATCCATGCAATCCGGGTCACCTGACTTGAAGGTGAGATTCACGCACCTCCATGCTGCTTCACGTATCCACATGCGCTCTCATATGCCCTCGTGTGGCCCACACTCTTATCTTGCACTTAACATTTAAGTTATGTTCGCGTAACTTTTATATTATGTTAGTTTAACTTTTACATTATATTACAGACATATAATACCTTTTAAGCATTTATGTTATAATAATATAACTTTTATGTTATAATAATTTAACCTTTATGTTTTTTTAAGTTAAAGTACACATAAATGTTATGATATTTGTATATAAAAGTTATACTATTATAACATAAAGGTATAACTATACTAATATCACTTAAAGGTATAACATAAAGGTATAAGTAATATCACTTAAAAATTATGAATTATGATATTTGTATATAAATGTTATATAACATAAATGTATAACTATACTACATGAATCTTTATGTTGTAAGAAAATTATAAGTAATATCATTTAAAGATAATGATATTTGTACATAAATATTTTAGTAACATAACATAAATATTATACTAATATAATTTAAAGGTTACCACATAAATGAAAAAAAAAAATTGAGAATAAATCCGGTTAGATCCAATCCGCGTCCAGTTGCATGGTGCAACTAGTGCACACAATTGCTAATCTTAAATTGGATGTATAATAAAGAAAGGCACTAATGAAGATAACCCACCCACAGACATATGAAACAATTCATATTCTTCAATTTTGTTTGTGAAACTAAATTAGCTCTCTCTCTCCAACAAGTGGTGGTTTGATATGATTATTTATCAAAGTTAGGAATTGTATGTATGAAATATATCCTTTACATTTTGATCGGGCGATTGGCTTCACAAGCTCTCACTAACTCTATTTGAACCTTTATTAAATAATTTATCAAAGTTAAAGTTATTTTGAATTCCAACTTTTTTTCGCTTTTTATAAAGTTATATAATATCTGTTTTTACAATTTCGGTCATAGCTCATAAAATTGCGTGATTTAGGTTCAAAATTTAGCTGAAAATTAAAAAATTTGTTGGAAACTTGACACGTGATAATTTTGAATTAAAACAAAAAATAAAAATACTCCAAGAAGAATTTATCGTGGCATAAAAAATGTCATGTCTACTATATTTTGGAATGATATATGGCCAAATATGACGAAAATCTTCCTCAAACACAACAATTTTTCCTCTTAAACGGTGTTTCAAAATTCAATGGTCGGATAGCTTAATTACAGTATACCTCGCAAGGTTTTATCAAAATTTTCGAAGCAATATCAAATGCATCATTGAAGCTTCATATAACATTATAAGTTTACGTACACTTGATAATTAATTATGATGTATATAATTGATATTTTTTATTTGATATTGCATTACGAATCCTCATTTTGTAGTGATAGGGATGACACAAACTGAGAATAGAAGCTTCTTCCTCGTTCGAATAATGTATCTGTGGAATTTTTTCCTTCATCTTTTATTGTGAAGGATCGAGTTACGGGGGTGCATCTGGCTCAAGGCAAGTGTAGCAACGGGGTTTACCATTGTAGGCCTCCTCAATTCTATTTGAAGTCTGCTGCTCATTTTTCTATGCTTGGTTTACGTACAGATATCCAAACATGACATGCACGACTGGGTCATCCTTTTCATCGTACTAGTACTTTGGTTGTTGAGAGTCATAAACTTCCCTTATTATCAAATAAATCCAGGATGTTGGATTTTAGGTGTGATTCATGTTTTTGTTGTAAAGCACATAAATTGTCAATTGTTGCTACGCCTTTAGTTGTGTTACACCTGTTTCATTATATTTATGCTGATGTTTGGAGGCCAACTTTAACATCTATTGATGGACATCGATATTATCTATTGATTGTGGATTCATTTACTAAGTATTGATGATTTTCCTTATGAACAGCAAGCAAGTCACAGGTTCGTGGAATTATTGAACGATTTTGCCCTTTGGTTGAGCATCAATTTAGTCATTTCAACAAAAACTTTTACAGTAATAATGGTGGTGAATTTCTTGCATTATTTTTATACTTTTCCACTCATGGGAATTGGTTAACAACTGCATCGCATACACCTGAGCAAAATGGCTTGATCGAATGTCGTCATCGATGTAATGTTGAGACAAGTAAGGCGTTAATTCAATTTGCGAAATTACCTTCTAGTTTTTGGTCCTATGCCTTTCAAACTGCAGTTTATTTGATCAATCATATGTCATCACCAGTACTTGAGAATATAAGTCTATTTGAATCTTTTTTTAAGCAACAACCAGATTATTAGAATTTATAAGTATTTTGGTGTGTATTTATTATCCATGGTTAAGACCCTACACATCTAATAAGCTGGAACCATGTTCAAAACCATGCATATTTGTTGGGTATTCAACTACTCAAAGTGCGTACAAGTGTTTGGATACATCAACCGGTCATATCTTTATTTTTCATAACATTCAACTCAAGACAAATTGTTATCTTGAATTTAACGAGACGTTGAGTATATGACCTTCATCATCTTTGGTTCCATTTTCTATCAATCCCATTGAGATTAAGCATCAACATAATTCAGTAAATGTCATGCCAATTTCAGAAGTTAATAGGCCAATACTCTCTTTGGCTGCTTAGCCACCTCGGACTTACCAACCATCCTCGTCTAGCCCTCAAGCCGAGCATCAGCTATTACTCGTACACATGCAATGACTACACGAAGCTAAAATAAAATCTTTCATCGGAAGCTATTTTCATCAACAAAACACCCTATTGATAGTAAGGTAGCACCATCTTCTGTTTCTCAGGCTTTACATGATCCTCGTTGGCATGAAGCAATGTCCGATGAATTCACAACATTAGCTCGCCATGGTACTTGGGAACTTGTGATGCCACCTCCAAATTCGAATATAATATGGTGTAAATGGGTGTTTGTTATTAAAAGAGGACTAGATGGCTCGATTGAAAAGTTCAAGGCACGTTTGGTACAAAGGGGTTTCATCAAAGACCTGGTTTGGATTATCATGAGACTTTCAGTCCTGTCATCAAACATGTCACGATTCACACGGTTCTCACATTGGCTCTTCATAATAAATGGGAAATGAGGCAACTTGATATCAGTAACGCCTTCTTACATGGCACTCTTACAAATCTCGTTTATATGATGCAACCACAGGGGTTTGTTGACAAATCCAATCTGAATCATGTTTGTTTGTTGAAGAAATCTCTTTACGGCCTATTTCAAACACCTTGATCTTGGTTTTAGGCGTTAAGTACAACTTTTTTTTTCCTTTGGCTTCACATAGTCAAAAGCCGACACTTCTTTGTTTATTTATCATCATTTACATGAATACATGATTATTCTTGTCTATGTTGATGATATGATTTTGATGGGGACAAATTATTCACTTCTTGGAAAGTTAACGAATCATTTGAAGAAGTAGTTTGCAGTTAAAGGACTCGGTACTCTGACTTATTTTTTGGGCGTGGAAATAATTATTTGTAGAGAGGGTCTTATTCTGTCCCAACACAAATATATGGTGGATCTGCTTCATCGGTTCAATATGGAAGGGTCGAACCTGTATGACTTCATCTATTTCTCTCTTGGTCTCAAGGTTTGTGTATCCTTCAGATTATAAAAGTGTTATTGGAGGATTACAATATCTTCAGACTAGACATATCATTTTCTTTGAATCGCCTAGCTCAAGCAATGTCGGCTCCAACACATAACTATTGGCTTGCTGTCAAGTGAATTTTTTGCTATCTAAAGGGGTTTTTATATCATGGTCTGCTCTTTCGACCACCATCTGCTCTCGAGCTTAAAGCATATTCTGATTTTGACTTTTGAGGAAACATATCTGATGGTAAATCTACTACGACCTATGTCATTTTCTTAGGACCGAACCCCATCTCTTAGATACCTTGAAAATAAAAGGGAGTTGCTCGTTCATCTACCGAGGCAGAATATCGTGCTCTTGCCACAACAACTGCAAAAGTTTGTTGGATTTTTCAACTCTTTCGAGAGCTTGAAATATCATTGTCTCAACCACCAAAAATCTTATGTGACAATCTTAGAGCTACCCGCCTAGCATTACATCCCATAATGCAATCACCAATGAAGCATATTGTCCTGATCTTCATTTTGTTTTGTGATCTCTCATCGAAAGACATTCTCACAGTTGCTCATGTCAACACTTTAGATCAACTTGCTAACCTCCTGACGAAGCCCTTGGCTCAGACGTATTTTCAACTTCTTTGTTCCAAAATTTCTGTTGCCGATGGAACGTTAATTTTACGGGGGCGTGTTAAGGAATAAATCTTTTAAAATATTTTTCTTTGTAAATATTGTAAATTTGATATGATTTGATTTATTTGCTATAGATATGATTGGAGTATTTGAATATTTAGGCAATTTCCTTTGTGAATAAAGATATCTCATTCCACAAAATTGTATCTTCTATATTTTCATTGTAATTTTAATGATCACAAAACTCATCTTTCTTTTAGGATGTTATCTATGTATAGATCGAGTCTTCTAAAATTTTTCTTATAGTCTGCTGAAAGACCGGTTTTCGTTCATAGAAACTGGAAAACATGTGTTAAAGGAGAACACATGTTAGAAGATTATTTATTAGAAGACCTAGATTTGTTGCTTAACTAGAAGACTATTTTAGATGAAAGTAATTCAGAAGAAAATAGTAGACAAAAAAGAATCATCTTAAAGTCACATTCCTTAAATGAAGAGAAAGATGAGTCCGTGTAAGTATTCAAGAAGACTCATCGGAAGCAGAAGATAGAAGACCTCTGATTAGAAGACTACAACAATCATTGAAGCAGACACATTTAAGGAATGACACATTCTCCATCAAGTCTGCTATCACCCATCAAATCAACTACGGAAGATCAACCTTGAAGTAATCGAAAGTGGCACTTGATCTAAAAACAAGATAAGAGACTCAAGTTATCGTTAACATAAAGTTAAAACTTCCTGACAACCAAGTACAACAACCTTAAATGCTACAACAACTTTTTCAGAAGACTATTGCCTCATTTGAAAATGATGGACAAACTAGTACACTTAAAGCCTAAAGACAAGGAGCTTGTCCACCTTTCAAATAGACCCACTCTAATAGTTGAAAATTCATTCTCCTATAAATAGTGATCATCTCTCACTCATGAAGACTAGACCGATTCCTAACGAGCTACAAATCCTCCAAGTTCATCAAGTTCTTCATTATCAAGACTCAACCTTTCTCAATCATCCTTTATAGTTTCTGAGTAAGAAGATAGATTAGAAGAGAGAAAAATCTACTACATACATCTTGTAAATCCTTGAGAATATGATCGACCCTCCTTGTGTTAAGGAGTATTCCCCCCACGTGTTTGGAAAGAGCATACCTCAGTGTTTGGGAGAAGTTGTTATGTTGTTTATTCCCAGGATATTGGGAAGAAAAGTGTGTATTGTTTCCCTCTTTAGAGAAGCAAGCTGTAATTGTCAATTGACTTAATGAATTCTCCTATCTAGGGAAGAGAGAACGTAGAAGGATTATACCACCTTCGAACCTTTATAAACTCTTGTGTTCTTTACTTGATTATATCTTGCATATCTATAATTGTCATCTAAACATATTTGCTCATCTCATTTGTCTCATATTCGTCTTCTTAAAGTATATTTCATTCATGCTATATTTATTGTTGTGTTAGAAGAGAAGAGTCATGCCCTCACATTTCCGCATAGAGCCTCACAGCTCGCTCTCTGCCTTCAGTCAAGTGTTATAACATTTGCTTAGCCAATCTCATATGTCTGTTATCTGTCATCTATTATGACAGTGGACTCTCGCTAAGCCTTTTATCTTATCTTGGTCGAAGAAGTGTTTTTAAAAGTCTATTCACCTACCTCGAGACTTATTTTGAATCTTATCTGGACCCACACCTTATAAAATAGTTTTCTTAAATTATTTATAATTTAATTGTACTAATTCGAATAAAATAGAAATTTTAGAAAATATTTTGTAATTTTAATTTGAATATTGCAAATAAAATAGGATTTTCAATAAAAAATTATATTTAAAATTTAAATGTTCGATAACACAAAGTGTAAGCATTTATATAGTTTTTAGTAGGTTTATGTGCAACCAAAAAAGGGGTTGGGAAAGTGTGAAAAAATGGATTATATAGTACCCTAACTTTTCATGCATACCATTATTTATTTATTTTCCTACTACATGAATGATTATTTTTAAGTTTAAATTATTGATTTTGATATATATATATATATGATTCTTTGATTTATCTTTTTAACCGATTCAAGTTCGACTACGTCGTCGGCATCAAGACAGGGTGAATGGTTATATGAGAATAATAAAGTTACAAGAATAAGAATATAGCATTACACTCGAGGTTTAAGAGACTAAAAATTCAAAATAAAATGCCGGTAGAATTTACGTTAATAATTACCGAAAATCCCTTAATAGTAGAATGGATTAGTGATTATAAAGATTTATAAAATACCTATAAGTGGTCAAGTGTATGAAAATAATTATTTTGGGTATAAATGAAATTATTGTTCATACACTCCACAAATAGATTTGATTAAAGTTAACTTTAAATGGTGGAAATTGCATTATTATTTAGTAAATGATCAATGTGTCTTATTTTTTATCATAATTTCTTTGATAAATAGGATTGACCCTCATTTGAGGACCATTTTCACACACAACATACAATAAATCCATATGCAGACTAATTACACACATTTAATTTTCAAGTTTACTACAAGACAACCTCTTACCTTCTTGATTTAATTATACTTTCATCTTTATAAAAATGCACATTTAATGTTAGACAATCATATTATATACAACATGATCTAGGGTTAGTTGGTGGATTATTGTTGAGAAAAAAATTGAAGAAAATCATGTTATATTGAATGAAATTGTGGGAAGTATTTGGACTATTTTTTAAGATGGATTTTGCCTATTTTTATCATATTTTAAATGCTAAAATACAAGTTATGAGAATCATGCATAAATTTGATTTTTGATCATGATTTGGACTTGTGGAGAAAAAATGATGATGTTTGCTAGTTACTTGATTTCTTCGTATACTTGGGTACTAGAAGCTTATTTTGAGCATAATAATGTCTTAATCATTATATGATGAAGAACGATGTTTTATTGCATTAACAATGCTCACTCAACAAAGCCTTTGTTATCACATTTTTGTCATTTTCGGTCATGAACACTTCTTTGGATTCATAAGTGTTCTTTTGAAGCGGCCACCACTTCTCACTAAAATATGTGATCTCATATTTGAGTATCCTGACATACTATACCTCCTTGAGGTATTAAGGAATCATTAAAAGTGATAAGACATAACCTCACAACATATGCAGGTCTACACTTAACTTGCTCTTCTAGGGAATGATTGAAGACTTTCCAAGTGTCTCAACTAGCTTTCAGAGCATAGTTTTGCCATTGAACAATGTTCTTGGGGATCTCCAATCTCCATGGTTGGGTTACCACTTAGAAAGCTTTTAATTTGTGGATTTTAATCACATTCCCTCAAGCAACATTTGATCTCGATTTGTACATTTGGTTAAAGGGTCTGTTAGATTGTCTTTGACTTTATGTAACCCAATTGACATTATACCAGTTGAGATCAACCGTCTCACCATATTATATTGATAACATATATGTCTCGACTTGTCATTATACATTTTGTTTGTTACTCTACCAATCGTGGCTTGACAATCACAATGAACCATTACAATCGGCACTGACATCGTCCAATATGGAATGTCTTCTAAGAAGTTTTGAAGCCACTCGATCTCTTCTCCAACCTTATCCAAGGCCATAAACTCGGATTCCATGATGGATCGGGTTATACAAGTTTATTTAATGAACTTCCATGACATAACATCTCTACCTATAGTAAATACATACCCACTCATGGAAAATGAGTTTTTTGTGTCCGAAATCCAATTAGCATCGCTATACCTTCATGTACAGTGGGGTACCTCATGTAATATAGCCCAAAGTTGAGAGTATACTTTATGTATCTCAAAACTCTCATTATAGCTTTCTAATGCTCTTTACCTTGGATTGCTTATGAATCTACTCAAGTTATTCACAGAGCATGTGTAGCACCCCGGATCAAAACGAGCATAATTTATTAATTAAATATTTTAACGTACGACTTAATAATTACGTGCATGTATTTTGACTGTCTAATTAATTATGTGCGTTTCAGATACGTGTCTAATGTACGTTTCGGATCGATATTTTTATTGGACATGGTATATAGTATATTTTCATACCATAAGATGCGTCTTGGAAAGACGAGAAGATAGAAACAAACTAGAGGTTAATCGGAGACCCGTAGCTCGAATGACGACGGAAAGGGCAAAACCCGAAGATCCGGAAAACCGAAAGATATTTACGTGAAAAGTAAAATGGGATATTTACATGAATAGTAACATCGGAAAAGTCAACCGATGAATAGTGTTTGGATATTTTGGATGAATAGTGATTTCTGGATTTCTATAAATAGAAGTGGTTTCGATTCGAAAATCACCGTTTTTTCGAACGAGCCGAAAGCGACGAAAACGAGTAAGTCTCTCTCCTCCCTCTCTCGTTTCTAGATTTCTGATCGGCGGCACCACCGCCGGCCGGTGGCCGGAAAAATTCAACGTTGTCAGAATCGGCCGATTTTCACACACGACGTTCGTCTCGACGAGACGAATCTAGGATAGATCTCGGAATTTAATTCCAATTTCTCGTTCGCCGAAAAACGGCGAAAAATAGCCTCAAACCCTAACCCTCATCACCCTTTCTCTCTCTCTCCTCGTTCTCTTGCCGGAGCGGTGGCCGGAGAAGCTGCTGGTGGTTGGTGGTGATGTCGGGGAGGTGGCACCGCTGCTGGTGGCGGCGCCGGGCCGGAACAGTGGAGTATGTATGTAGTACGTGCATGTGTGTGTATATATATGTGTGTTACTGTGTGTGTGTCTTGCATGCTGATTGAGGCGGCGCCGCCGTGCGAGGAAGGTGGGCCGGCGATGGGAGATCGCCGGCGAGGTGGTCTGCTGGATGGCCGGTGGCTGGTGTCCGCCGGCCAAGAAAATCCGGTTGTGTGTGTGTAAACACACCATATGCTATGTGTGTGTGTGTGCAAGCTACTGTGTGTGTGTACGCACGGTGGTGGTGGCGGCCGGTGACTGGGGGTCACCGGCCAAGGCGACTGTGGTTGGTGGTGGTCGCCGGCGGCAGGTGGCCGCCGACGAGGCAGTGGATGTGTGTGTGTGTTTGCAAACGGGTGTGTGTGTATATGTTTGGTTCTTGCATGAGTTGTGGCCGGAGTTAGGGGGTTGCCGGCGACAAGGAGGTCGTCGGCCGGTGTTCGGGGGTCGGGGGGATGGTCGCTGGCGACTGGGGTCGCCGGCCGGAGGAGTTTTGGGTGAGGGTTGATTTTCGAAAAACTGAGCATCGAAGGTTTTTGCGGTGAAGATTCGGACACTATTCACCGCCGGAATCCGACGAGAGATGGCAGGAGGTGATAGCCGGCGGTGCGAGATATCCGGCGAGGTAGGTGGTGGTGGCAGGAGGTGGCGCCGCTGCGCCGGACGACGCCGGGAAGTGGCCTGCTTGAGCAGGCCACCGTCGGGAAAATCTGGGAATGGGCTGCCGAGAAAACTCGGCAGCCAGTCGGGCACCGTGTCCAGCTGCCGAGAAAACTCGGCAGCTGCCGGGTGTCGGGAAGCCGCGCGCGCCAATGCGCGCCCGTCGGGTGCCGACGTGCACCCGACGCCATGTTTTCGATCAGAACCTTGTTTTCTTTCCGTCGTTCATCCGTATCGAGTCGTCGATGATGAGATGCCGTTGATCGGGGTCTGTGGGCCCGGTCAAAGTCAACCCTTTGACCAAAATTACCATTTTACCCCTAAACTTAAAATGTTTCGTTTGAGCTCGTTTTAACTCCGATTGAGCTCATTCTTTTTCCGTTGTGACCCAAATTTCATTCTCTATCATCTCAGCCATATGGATTGGATATCCACTCTCGTTTCTTTAACTCCAATCTTTAGAGCTCTCGATCTGTCATGTAGTTAACGATCGTTTCTCCTTCGGAGTCTATTATCGCTTTAATTATATGTTTTTAAGGATCTAAGAACACCGTTACGTATGTAGGCTATCAGTTGGATTGAATATCGAGATATGGGATTTCAGACACGGGATTTGAGACATGAGATCCGAGATACGGGATCGTTGGTACTTGCGACTCACGTGGTAACCACCGAACGAGGTGGGGGTAACTTCTAAACTGTATCTGTTTACTGTTTTCCATAATTGATAAATGAACTGTTGAACTCTATGTGCTATGATTATATGTTGTGATTACTGTATTCATGCATAGCTTATGATACGATAAACGTATACGGATGTCCTAAGTCATGTTAGGGATGGACTGGTGGCCCGTAAAAAGCACCATACGTTATGTTAGGGATAGACTGGTGGCCTGTAAAAAACACCATACGCCATGTTAAGAATGGACTGGTGGCCCATAAAAAGTACCATATGTTAGAAATGGAACGGGTATAGTTGAGTGCTCTTAGAGTCGTGTGTTCTGCATTGCGTGCTATGCATTTTATATGCTGTGACTACTTACTGAATTATTATATCTGTTTAACGTGTGATCGGCTTAACAAATATTAAAACTTGGAAAGTATCCCCACGAGTGTATTCAACGCACTCACCCCTATTTTGTACTCACACTACAGGTGACGAGGAGAATTACGATGCGTAGAGAGAGGGGTGCC
The DNA here is from genome assembly GCA_954870855.1 of Scutellaria minor. Taxonomy (NCBI): domain Eukaryota; kingdom Viridiplantae; phylum Streptophyta; class Magnoliopsida; order Lamiales; family Lamiaceae; genus Scutellaria; species Scutellaria minor. The sequence goes on from OX940729.1 coordinate 13,913,346, forward strand.
CTATCAGCTGTGTTATCTTCTGTTTTGTGTTTTAAAGCTATGATAAAACGATGTTTCATGTTTGCAAAAGAAAACTGTATTTCTCATTCCTTGTAAAAGACCCTGATGTTTTTCCACTGCGAAAGGTTTAAAACCCTATTTTATCGGTTGTATCCGATGTTTCAAGTGTTCTGCTTCTTATCCTCCCCTTTTTCTTTCTAGTTTATATCATGCTCGTCTTCTTCTCTTTTCTCTCTTCATGCCCAAAAATGAAAAACTCTGATATTTTAAGTGAAAGATTTTGGGGTGTGACAGCATGTAAGATCAGATCTCGTATAATTAGTAATGTACACAAGGCTAGACCTTATGAAAGGCTGACGCATTGGTCGACTTAGTCCCAGAAATTTACAAATTTTTAAGGGCTTGAAAATATTTTAGGTATCTATTTACGTATATATACTTCTGCAAATATATGTTCAATGTATACAACTAGCCCAGTGGATATGCTACCTTCTTTAATAACTTAAGTTCATGTGATATATTAAATTTAAGATAAATCAATTAGTTTAAGAATACATTTTGAAAGTCTGTTTCACATCAAAAAGAATTGTTCACCACATTGAGAAATAAATAATTTCCTTTTTTATATACAATCCTTCACTAGTTTATTGATAGTTATTTGAGAATATAATTTATTTTTTAACTTGATATTTCATAATGTTCTACATTTTATTTTTTATTTAGACAATAATTTATGATTTGTTAATTTAAGTTTGTAACTTTAATTTGTATTTATAGCGTCATTGTACAATGCCTCCAAAGTATGAGTACTCCGAATATTAAAAAATAAAAATAAATTAAGGATGTAGACATTAGTTCAAAGTCAAATTGGAGATATTAAGAAAATATAAATATCTTTAATATTGTAATTTTATGTTTTATATTGAGTTTGTATAATTGTGGTATTTAGAAAAATTAGGGATTTATTTTAAACTTTGGACTCAGACAATATTGATAGGTATAGCCCTGAATGTACATCAAACTACCTATGTTCCTTGCGTATTCGGTTTGAGCCACGGGCTCACCTCAATTTTTTACTCAGATGCACATTGAGTTCTATAGGTGTTTTGTCAGGTGGATCATCATAAGCATTGAATTTTCTAAGCACTTTCTCAACATAGTGAGATTGTGTTAGTGTTATTCCCTAAGACGTCCTAAGTATTTTGATTTCAAGAATCACGTCTGTCATACTCATGTCTTTCATGTCAAAATTTTGTTTCAACATGTGCTTTGTATCAACTATGACTTCATGGATACTATCCATAATCAACATATCATCTATGTAAAGATACACAATGACATAACTCTTAGATATGCTTTTAATGTAGAAACATTTGTCACACTTGTTGATTTTGATGTCATTTGACAACATTATATTGTCAAATTTCACATGTCATTGCTTCAGAGCTTGCTTAAGCCCATATAATGACAGAACTAATTTACGAACCCTTCGGGTTGTTCCATATAGATCTTTTCTAGCTCACCATTCAGGAACGCAATCTTTACGTCCATTAAGAATTAAAATAGAAAAATAAATAATATTTATTATTTTATTCATTAATATTATCTCATTTATTTTATATACAAAAATACAATTAAAATTTTAAAACAAACAATATTATGGAAGATCAAATTTTAAGTGCACTCACAATTTTATCTTAACTGCAAAATTTTTAAATGCATATAGTTAAAAATCCATGTATATAATCATTAAATTAAGATAGAAAAAAATGTGTGCATACATATTATGAATAAGACAATTATGTATATATATTGACATTACAAATACTTTTTAGGAAATATAATAATAAAAAAAATTTAAGCAAAAACTAACATTAGTAAATTCAAGAAAACAAAGTATTGTTGCTTGCTAATATTAATACATTAAAGAAAATACTAATGAAAATTTTGATTTTAAATTATATATGTTAATGAAAATCTATAAAAGAAATCTAAATATATTATATTTTATGTCTTATTATTATATGTATTTTGATTTTAATTTGATTTTAATATAAAATATATCTAAAGTATATGTATTACAAACTCCGCTATAAAAGATTTAAGAAACTTTAATAAAATGTAGAAATATTATTCCCTAAAAAAATATTTTTGATTACTATAAGACATTTCCTTCATATAAATCAAACTTATTCTCCAAATTATTGTATTTCTTATTGAAAATATATTATATTTTTATATTAATATCTTAAAAATATTTATTTTGATAAATTTTGTTTATCATACGAAGTCTATACTAGTTAAAATGATAAAATAAAACACCAACGACAAATCCTGTTAAAACAAGTCATCATCTTCATTCTTTAAGAGCCATGATGTCACTCTCTATCTATTTTGTCATGTCTTGCTTTAACCACAATAACTAATACAACCTACAAAGACACGATCAAAAAACAAATTATTATATAATACTATTATATATATTGAGATGCTTTCTTCAATCATATTCAAGTGGAATATACTTCCAACAATACTTGTGGTCCCATTTTATTTTTTTCGGGGCTTCTATAGCCGGTAAACTTGCAAAAAGTCAATTCTATTAATCATTTTAACTTGTGTAAGTAAATAATATTTTAATGAATCGAAAACAGTAGACCATTATTTACTAGAGAGTAGTGGCACACTTTAATAAAATCAGATATAATTGATGAAAAAAGTCTGTTCACAAGTGTAATGGATATATAATGTAATAAATACATGGAAAATGAAAGTGTTCCTCTTACATAGCTAATAAAACAAGGTAAGAAAAGTAAACCTAACAATCATCTAATTTATCTAAACCATCTTTTCCCCCGTTATAGAGAAACATTAATTATATTAAGGTTGGGTAATTAAGGTTTTTATCTATTAATTAATAAATTGTGAATGAAATCACAAAAAAGACTGTCACTGAAACTCTGATGTATAACAAGGAGATAATTAAGTAGAGGAAACAGATAGACATGTAAAATGTTATAACATCTTCAGATTTACTACCTAGGCCCATTATGACTCATTCCTCTTTAATTGAACATAACAAGCGCAAGACAACTTTAAACAAGAAGTTGCAAGCAAATATACTTCACAAAATCAGAGAATTAATGATTAAAGTTATGGTATACTTAACAAATAAAAGAAGAAAATGTCTACATGAATTTGTATAAAAATTGTAAAATTATTAGGCCAAGCAAAGTAGAAATAAAGAACCAACAATTTTTTTTCAGAACAACCACATGCATCTTTTTTAAGACTGGTGGCGTGTTGTCTCAAGTGGCAAAAGAGGTTTAAAGGAGGTGAATAAACCTCTTCAAGTGTTACATTTTTCTTAAAACTAATTTTATAAGTTTTGTTATACGTTGTATGCTATCGAAGGTTACAACATTTTACATAGTGCAACTTACATCACTACTTATTGTTGTTGTAATTGGTTGATGTATGAAGTTTTCTTAGAGTTTTATACAACTGAAATATTGTAGCACCCCGAACCAAAACGAAACATAATTTATTAATTAAATATTTAAACTCAGGATTTAATATATATGTACGTATGTTTTAACTGTTTAAATATGTGCGTTTCAGATAAGTGTTTAATGCATGTATGAGATGGATAGTTTACCTAGACGTGGAACATAGGATATTTTTTATATCACTAGATGCGTTTTGGAAAAAACGAGAAGATAGAAACGAACTAGAGGTCAATCGGAGACCCGTAGCTCGAACGATGATGAAAAGAACAAAACATGAGGTTTCGGAAATATCAGAAGATATTTATGGTGAATAGTAAACGAGATATTTACCGGTGAATAGTAACTTTTGAAATCTATAAATAGAGGCTCATTTCAGTTCATTTTCACCTCTTTCTTCGAACGAGCCAAAAGCGCCGAAAACACATAAGTCTCTCTTTCCTCTCTCGTTTCTTTTTCGGCCTCCGGTGCGCCACCACCGGCGCCGCCGCCGGCGGGATGGTGCCGCCACCGGAGTTTGCCGGAAAATTTTAAAGTTGTCGGTTTCGGCCGATTTTCGTACACAACGTAGGATTTGATGAGTCGAGTCTAGAACAAGTCTCGGATTTCTATTCCAACTTATCGTTGGCTGGAAAACGGTGAAAAACCTTTGCAAAACCCTAAACCCTAACCCTAGCCAACTTTTCTCTCCTCGGTTTTCTCTCTTTTCCTTCGTCCTTTTAACCGGAGATGTTGTCGGAGGTTCTCATGGAGGTGAGGGTGAGTTGTTGGGGGGACGACACCACTGTGTGTGGTGGTGTCGGAGTTATATCGGATTAGATATGTTTTATGCATGTGTGTGTGAGTTTATGTGTATGCTTGGGTGATCTCTGTTGGGGGCGGCACAGATGGTGCCGCTATGAGGAAAGAAATAACTGGCACTGGTGATGCGCCAACGAGTGTGACGATGGGTCTCCAGCGACCTTCGGTCACCGGCCAAGCGTTTTTGGGATGTATGTGTTTATGTATATATATGTTTGTGTGTGTGAGATGAGGTTGGGGGAGTTTGGTTTTGTATTGGAGAGGTAGTGGGTTGGAACGAATAGGGTGGAACGAGGTAACCGGAGGACCGGAAGGGGGAGACGCCGGGCAAAAACAAGGCAACCGGGGAAGGCTGTCGGGCGCGCGGTCGTACCGGAGTGCACGGCCGTGCACCAGCCGGCAGGGGTTGCTAGAAGCTGGCGCATGGTCGTGCCCGGAGAGCACGGTCATGCCCGGAGAGCACGGTCGTGCCCCAACTGGCAGAAGTTACTGGAGGCTGGTGCATGGTCGTGCTTAGGGAGCACGGTCGTGCACGGCCAGGCAGAGGTTGCTGGAAGCTGGCGCACGGTCGTGCGCTGCATAGGCGCGCCGGGAGTGGGCGCCGGGTGCGAGATGCGTGTCGGGTGACGCCGTGTTTCCAATCCTTTTCCATTCCTTTTCCTTTGTATCCTTTATCATCGAGTCTTAGCCAATGGGAAGTTATCGACCGAGGGTTGATGGCCCGGTCGAAGTCAACCCTTGATACCAATATACTCTCCAACTTATATACGTTGTTGAGCTCGTATCAACACCGAACGAGCTCGTGTCTTATCCAATCTTTAGATCCTTCGACTCATCGCGTATACGTTTATCGCTTTAATTATAATTAATAAAGATCTAAGTATACCGTAACTTGTGTAAGCGATTTGTTGGATTAAGATTGACTTACTGGATTGGATTGAGCTTGAGTTACTCGTTGGATTGCATTTGAGTTATTTGACATTTGAGACTTTCTACTCACGCGAAAAACCACCGAACGAGGTGGGGGTAATTTCTGTCTCTTATTTCTGTTTACTGTTTTTCCTATTAAATACATGACTGAGGAATACTAAGTGTTGTGATTATAATTGATGTGTTATACAACTATGAAAGGATCGAGGTCCGCTCTGTTCGTCCCCAGCTATTTTCTACTACTCTGTTGAGGTTTGGTGGTCCTCTTGAAATGCACCAACGGTAGTGAGACCGTTATATAGGATAAGACGGGGGAATCCCACACCTATTCGTCCCTTGCCATTTCTAATATCTGTTTTGCTTTTATGTACTGTGATGACGTGACTTAAGGATTATTTTACTAGTGTTTATTATCTGTTATGAGTCACAAGAGACGGATTTTATCCCCACGAGTGTATTTCACGCACTCACCCCTTAATCTGTACTCACACTACAGACAATGATGAACAAGAGGAACCCTAGACGGAGAGAGAGAGATGGTGCTATCTTTTGTATTCGCATGATTAGACGATGTAACACAAATTTTATCAAACCATGTTTTATGTATTTTGGGTTATGTAATATTTTGATACATATAAGGATGTGAGATCCTGAAGAATGATTCCACTGCGTATGATGTTTTATATCGGTAGTGAGACTGATTGCTAACGACAGAGGTCGTATGTTTATAAGTGAGAGATTCACTTCGTCCCTTACCTCTTTCTTTTGTTGTCCCTTACTCTTTCTTTCTGTCGAGTATGCGCCCCTTGCTATTTCTATCTTCATGCCCAATGGTAAAACTCTAATAAAATGTAAAAAGATTTTGGGGCGTGACAAATATACTTGAAGAGTTCTTTTTGAAAACACTTGAAAAATACTTATGGATTTTTAAGGTAGTTTTATGTTGTATGTAATATATAAAGATAAGAGATGTGGTAAGCAATAAAATGATAAAGATATATAACAACAAATATATAGTGATTCAAGGATGGACTAATCTCTCTATCCACTATACTCCTTCTCTTGAGGAGGAACTTTATTAAGCTAGGTTGATTTACATAGCCTAATGCTATTACAATCTTCAAACCTAACAACACTTACAATAACTAACTTCCACATAGGTTGCTCGAGTTACTTAAACCAAGACCCACACAAAATCTTCACTATCTATACAGGATCTTCACTCACTCGAGTGGTAAAACACTTATAAAGAAACCCCGTTTCTTCAATTAAGGACTCCGAAAACAACCTCTAAAAGGGTTAGTGATATTCTTGATATCTTCAACTATTGAAGGAAGACTTGAGAGTTATGATCTTCAATATACAGCTTCAAGGAGGTTGAGTGACTGAGACTTATGTTTTTCTGCTCTTGCTTGAAGGCACAATAAAATTCAATAGTTTGATCGCAAATATCAATTGTTCAGTAGTCATCTCAGTGCATCTCTTCCTCTATTTATAGAATTTAAGTTTTGCTCATTAAAGAAGACAAAACTCGGCAATCAATGTTCGGTTCAGGTTCGTACAACTGTCATTTTAATGTGCCTTGGAGTTTAGTAGTGGGGATAGTTTACTTTTCTACGGGAACCAAAGTTTTTTATTGTGCGCATGTCCAACTGTCACGACTCTTGGCTCTAATATATAGTTTTGTCTCTACTAGTCATATTTTATAAGTATCCACTTGGACTTTAGATTCCTCGTATTATTCTCCTTCTGTAATCTTACTTTTTCGTGTAACATAACTTTGGTCTTCAAACAACAGATATCTTCTTGCTTGTTGCATCATTCACACTCTATCTTATAACAATTGTATCATACATTGTGCAGTAAGTTCTTTTTCAATGTAGCATACGTGAGTTGTTTCCTACAACATGTAGTAAGGTCTTGACTTGTCTTTTCTTCGATCATTCTTTGACCTATTCTAGAACTTAAATTTATCAATGAATCACTTAAATATTGTGAAAAATGATACTCTAAAGTCCTATTACAAGTACATTTTATCTTATCAAAGTCTAACCCATAAATTTAAGGGTTATTAATTATACAAAATATTGTGTTACATGAACTTTTATCTGTAATATTATTGGTCATCAACTTTCAATTTTTTTTTTTCAATTTTAAACTTCATTTTACTACACATATTGTAATGTCATCATCATCATTGGATGTGCCTCGATGAGACTATCCGAAATCTATCATCATTTTTTTTTCATTTCACGTCGCTATCACAAATCAAGGGTGAAAGGTGAAATAAATCTAATTTCATCCTCGATTCACGACAATGGTAGTATCTAGTTCAATAATTGTTGGTGGGCTTAAATGACCTCATCGAGATGTACCCAATAATGATAGTGTTGCTATTAGGTGTCAATTAATAATATCGATATTGTAATTGAAAAACATTCATAATTGATAATTAATATTGTTACAAATAAAAATTTATGAATTATTTATATAATTAAGCCAAAAAGTAACTCCCATTGTTTATAATATGGATCGAGAAACTTAAAAACAAGAGATAAAAGAAAGAGAAGAGTTGTATTTAATATATATATATATAATATCGATATTTAAAAGAATATCACTTTAGCGTCTAAGTATTTTGAAAAGTTTTTGCTGCTATGTATAGGGGAGATGGAGGGAGGGGGTGGGTGGCTAGGTTGGGGAAGGGTGGGTTGTGTATGTTTTTTTAAGATATAACTACAATTTTAAATTAAATAATATTATTTTTTGAAATTCGTTTTCAATATATGATGTATAGGGGTTATCAATTTTTTATAATATATAATTGTTATTTACACTATATATTGAAAACAAAATATTAAATCAAAGATATTGAAAGTTTTGGTGTATTTGTATTTCTTTAAATTTAGCACTCTTGTGCACCTGATGCACACATGCACTCAAGTCGGGTCTGAGTGCGGGTTGACCCTAATCCGTGCATTTGTATTTTTTTTTTTGGCCCTGACCTCTATGTTATGTTAGTCATACTTTTATATTATATTAGTCATACATTTATGTTATATTAGTCATACCCTTATGTCCAGATATTATACCTTTATTTAAAACTTCTAACTCTAAAAAAACCCTAATTTCGCCACAATTTCTACATGTTTATCTTTATGTGATATTACTTATACATTTATATCAACATAGTTATACCTTTATGTAATATATAAATGTACAACTAACATAACTATAAAGTTTATCTAACATAACTAAAAGGTATGACTGTTATAACTAAAATGAATGAAAGGTTAATATGTCTGTCTAAAAAAAATGTTAAGATACAACTAGCCTGACAAAAGGATGACTAACATAACTAAAAGATATAGCTAATACTACTAAAAGATATAGTTAACATAACATAAAGGTCTGACACCTGGGAGCATGTTTGGGTTGATTTTGTCCGCGACCTGGTGGTGCATGCGGGTGCGTACACGCACATGGTGGATCGGGTCAACCCGAGTGCACAGATTTAGGGTCCGTGCACTAGATGCACAAAAGTTTTTGTCTTCTTTAAATTAATTTGTAGTTTCTAACATGTCATCTAACTAAAAGTTGTACTTAACGTTATACTAAACAAAATTACAAATATGAAACAAAAGTAACCACAAATATAATCTCAAATTAGAAAATTAATAAAATAGTTTCAATAAAATTAAAATATGGTTAATTCTACAAAAAAAGCACGAACTTTGAGTTTTATTTCAATTGCAACATTTTTGATTGTAATATAGTAAATGTTCAATTTATCACTTGTTTCAATTTGGTACATGATTGAGCTTTTTAGGCTCCGATTATTAACGTAGAGTCTGAAATGTAAAATTAAAACACAGTCATCATCTTAGTCATCAACCCATATGGAATTAAAAAAAAAAAAGAAGGGAAATACAAATAGAAAAAGAAAATGAAAAAAAAAATGAATTTCTGCATCTTTTTCCGACCACTACCAGTACACTATTTCGCCATCGGACCACTACCAGAAAATTCCAAAAATTTCCCAATTAAACTTTACAAAATGAATCCCAATAAATCCAAAATAATCTTTCCTTTAAAATTTTCAAACAAGCAACCCTTTAACCCACAAAAAATCTCCTACCCATCGTCACCTCTCGCCGGAAAACTTTATTCTTAGCAACAAAGCTTTCAAAAATTCAATTTATTTCATTTTTCAACCAAAATGATTTGAACCAAAATGATCCTCTACTCAAGATTAAACATATATCCATGTCAATTTACATAAAACCGTTCGATTTATAGTAAAATTTATTGAAATTCATTTGATATTCCAAAACATAACCTATTTTTTTGATTTCTCATTTTGGGTTACAATTTTACAAATTGATTTAGGGGTTTTAACCATCCTTATATTAGCCTTCAAATTTTTTATTTTCAATTATTCTAGACCTCCAATTTTCATCTTTATTTTTGAAATTTCGATTTTGAGAGTAAGAGAGGAAGCGGTGGTGGCAAGGGGAAAGGGAAAGGTGGTTTAGATGAGGTGAGGTGGAAGGCGGCAGCAACGAGAGAGGAGGAAGACAGTGGTGAGTCTGGTGACAACGGGAGAGGGAAAGGAGGATACATTTACTACATAACTTTTTTTCCTTTTTTTGTTTTTTTTTTTCATTTTCTTTTTTCATTTTTTTCTTTTCTTTTTCCACTTGTTTTTTTTTCCACATGGGTTGATGTTTGAACTTCAAATTTTACATTTCGGGCTTCATGTCAGCAATTGGAGCCAAAAATCCTAAACATGTTTGAAATTGAAACAAATATTAAATTGAACATTTATGATGTTATAGTAAAAAAATCATGTCACAATTGAAACTAGACAAGTTCATGTGTTTTTGTGTAATTAATCCTGAAAAAATGGATTATAAAAAATTACGAAATAAAACTTTTGGTGTAATATATAATTGACAAAAATGTATATACCCCTGGTGTACATACCCCCTAAGGTTAAAAGTATATAGGTTTTCTTCAACTGGTGTTTGAAGTAGCCTTGATAACTCTGGAGCTTGAAGACATAAATGCTTAACTGCTTCACTAGGAGGTTGAGTGACTAAAAACTTGGAGAGTAGAAAGCTTGAGTACTTGTTCTTACTAAAGTGAATTTTGAATATCAGTTTTTCAGTGGTTTCTTCAATCAACTGTTATTCTATTTATACATGTAAGAAATGTAGCTCCCCGGACAAAAAATGAAGCATAATTAATTAATTAAATATTTAAACCTAAGATTTGATAATTTTGTGCGTATGTTTTAACTGTTTAATTTATTTCGTGTGCTTAAGATACGTGTTTTAAGTGCGAGGTTCAGATGGATAATTTTCTTAGACGTGGAACATAGGATATTTTTATATCACTAGATGCGTTTTGGAAAAATGAGAAGGTAGAAATGAACTAGAGGTCAATCGGAGACCCGTAGCTCAAACGGCGATGAAAAGAACAAACCACGAGGTTTCGAAAATATCAGAAGATATTTACGGTGAATAGTAAACAAGATATTTTTGGTGAATAGTAACTTTTTGAAATCTATAAATAGGAGGCTCATTCAGTTTATTTTTTTCACACCTTTCTTCGATCGAGCCAAAAGTGACGAAAACACGTAAGTCTCTCTTCTCTCTCTCGTTTCTTTTTCAGCGTCCGGCGTGGTAGTGCCACTGCCGGCAATCATCGGAAAATTTCAAAGTTGTCGGTTTCAGCTGATTTTCACACACAACGTAGGTTTTGACGAGTCGAGTCTAGAATAAGTCTCGGATTTCAATTTCGATGTATCGTTTGTCGGAAAACGACAAAAAACCATCTCAAAACCCTAACCCTAGCCAACTTTTCTCTCTCTTCGGTTTTCTCTTTTTCCCTTCGTCCTTCATACCGGAGATGTTGCCAGAGGTTCTCCCGGAGGTGAGGGTGAGTTGTTGGATGACCGACGCCACCGTAAGCAGTTGCGTCAGAGCTATATCGGATTGGGAAAGGTTATGCTTATATATGTGTATGTTGGGATATTTCAGTGGTTATCTTGATAAGACAAAACACTAACTCAAGAAGAAAAGAACAGTTTGTGTAAGGTATTGATGCCTAGTTTCCACACCACATGATCAAGGAAAGATTATGTATTGGTTTCCCAAGATATAGGGAAAACCAACCTTAGAAGAAGTAAGAACACTTCTAAGGGCTAGCATGCTGAAGGAGCAGCAAGCTAGTAGAAGTATCCTGAGCTGAAGAAGAGTCAGGATACTGGAAGAAGCTTGCAGCAGGTTGAGAAGGAACCGGAGTCAGGAAGCTGCAGACAGTAAAATAGGTTGCTACTATGGTGTAAGCTGGCCTAGGTTACAGGAGCAGGTTGCTGAGCAGGAAACTGTTCTGAAAGGAGAATTCAGATAGCTAGCTGCTGCTGCAAGAACTCGACAAGAACTATAAGAATGCGTGCTTACGGTAGAGGTTGTCGAGGATACAGGACTGGCCGAGGAGACGGAGTCCTTGCTGAAGACCTCAGAAGAGGATGTTGTTCTGACAACACTTTCTGAGGATAAGAAGACCTCTGAAGGGGTGAACTGTTGAGACAGTATCCTCAGAGGATGTTCGAGTAGAAGCTGAGGATGATCGAGGAGAAGCTGAGGTAACTGCTGATCAGCTAGAGTACCTCATAAGGAGGTTGATGCTGCTGCTGCAAGCTCACAAGAACCTATCCAGGTTACAGCAGCAGAAGTTACTGAGGAAGCTAAAGTCTGCAAGAAGCTGCTGCAAGTATTCATATACAACAAGACTGCAAGAAAGCAGTTACATCATCGCAGCAAAGAAAGAAGGAACGGCATGCAGCTTCGCTACAAGAAAAAATACAAGAGTACTGCAAGAAAGGTTACAGCAGTACTGTATGAAGACACTGCAAGAAGGTCTATGTTACAGCAGCACTGTAATGCATTAACAGCTGCAAGCAGATCTAGGATACAGCGCCCTTGACAAGCAACCAACTGAAGAAGTATCCTGCGATCCGAGGAAGGATGAATGCAGTACAAAGAAAAGAGTTGTTCGAGAGAAGACTGAAGTTGCAGACACGGAGCCAATCCGAAGACGCCACGTGGACTGATGCGCTACAGAAAGTTGCGAGCCACAATCACCACGATAAAAGCTCCAGAAGAGTCAAGTCACATTAAATGCAAACCATGTTGTTGGTCATATAGCCCAGATGCATTTAATGTGACCTCAGAGGAGATCTTGGAGATAAAAGCTTGTTTTTGAAGAAGCAAGAAATATCTCTCTTCAACGGATACTTCTCAACGGATAGAAATTCCAAGATCTATAAATAGAAGGTGTGGCTGACTGAGCTGAAGGGGTTGGACAAGTCAAGCGGAAATTCAGAAATCATCCAAAGCTTTTAGCTTCCACTTGTCCAAGCCACTCAACCTTCTAAGAGCAGTCAACAACAACAGATGAGCTTTCAGCGAACAAGACTGCTCCGCACCAGTTAGAGTTTTTCTTTTTCTTTTTAACCTTAAAGTTGTGTGCATAGGTTGTTTAGGTGTCAAACAGTTGATAGGAGAGATCCTTGTTGTTTGTATAGTTGTCTAGGTGCTAGGCAGCTTCCCTGTGTGGGAGTTTGGAACCCTGTGTGGGTTAGCCTTTAGAATTTGCAGTGCTGTGTGATCTCTGGATTCTAGTTGGCGGGCATTTAGAGTTTGCAGTGTTGTGTGATCTCTGGACTCTAGTTGGCGTTTACTTTGTAAAGTTGATAGGTTGTGAGGAAGAGTCCTGTAATTCAATCTTGCTTAACAAAGTTCCTGCTCGAGGAAGCAGTAGAGTGGATGTAGAGGGCTTACACCACCTTCGAACCACTATAAAGGATAAGATGTTTTATTGTTTTCTCTCTTACGCTTTATCTTGCATATCTCTATCTATCATACACATAAAACATCTTGGAAACGATCATGTTAAACCAGCCAACCTTGTGCTTTAAAAGAGTTTATCTTTCCGCTGCGCTTAAACTCTAAGTTACAGCAAGCAGCACAGCCTTCTAGTGCTGTAAGCAGTAACTGACTGGTTCTGCAAGTTCTCGTAGCTTGCAGAACAGTTTGTTTTGAAAAGGTTTTTCAAAATAGACCGAGGTTCATTCACCCCCCCTCTGAACCTCGGACACCACTCGGGACCCAATAGTGTACGTTTGTGTCTGTGCGTGTGTGATCTCTGTTGGGGGCGGCACAGGTGGTGCCGCTATGAAGAAAATGATGATTGGTGCTGGTGATGCGCCGGTGGGTTGTGACGATGGGTTTCCGGCGACCTTCAGTCTCCGGCCAAGTGTTTTTGGGATGTGTGTGTTTGTATATATACATGTGTGTGTGTGAGCTTTGGGGTTGGGGAAGTGTTGATTTCATATCGGAGATGGAGTAGGTTGGAACGAAGTAGCCGGAGGACCGAGAGGGGGAGACGCTGGGCAACAACGAGGAAGTCGGGGGAGGCTGCTAGATGTGCAGGCTGTTGGACGCACTGGCGCACGGTCGTGTCGAAGGGCACGGTCATGCATCAGCCAACAGAAATCACTAGAGGTCGGCATACGGTCGTGCGCCATGGGGCACGGTCGTGCGTGACCAGCAGGAGTTGCTGGAAGCTGGCGCACGGTCGTGCACTGGTTGGGCGCACCGAGAGCAGGCACCGAGTGTTGCGCTCGTATCGGGTAATGTCGTGTTTGCGAACCAAGATCCGTTCCCTTCTTTTGCACATTTATCATCGAGACTTAGTCGATGAGATGTCGTTAATCGAGGATCATGGGCCCGGTCAAAGTTCACCCTTCGATCATTTTACCAATATACCCTCAAACGTTATATACTTCGTTAAAGCTCGTATCAACTCCAAACGAGCTCGATCCTTTTCCAATCTTTAGAGCTCTCGACTCGTCGCGTATTTAACAGTCGTCTTTCTTCCGGAAGAAACATTTATCGCTTTAATTATAATTAATAAGGATCCAAGAACACCGTAACTTGTGTAGGCTATATATTGGATTGAGCTTGAGTTACTATTGGATTGAGCTTGTGTTATCAGACGTTTGAAACTAACGACTCACGTGGTAACCACCGAACAATGTGTAGGTAATTTCTATCTCTTTATTTGTTTACTGTTTTCCCTATTAAATGCATGACTGAGGAATACTAAGTGATGTGATTATAATTGCTGTGCCATAATATAACTGTGAAAGGACCGAGGTCCACTCTGTTCGTCCCTTGCTATTTTCTACTACTCTGTTGAGGTTTGGTGGTCTTCTTGAAATGCACCAACGGTAGTGAGACGTTATAAAGGATAAGACGGGGGAATCCCACACCTATTCGTCCCTTGCCATCTCTAATATCTTCTTTGCATTTTATGTGCTGTGATAACGTGACTGTAGATTATCTTCGGTATTTATTTTTGTTATGAGTCACAAGAGGCGGATTTCATCCCCATGAGTGTATTCCATGCACTCACCCCCTTATTCTGTACTCACACTACAGGCGATGATGAGCATGAGGAACCCTAGGAGGAGAGAGGAAGTACTATTTTTGGCTTTATTGTAATGAGACGAGGTCTTTTAAACATTTCTAAAATAATGTTTTATTTTAACTCACGTTTTGTAATATTTTGATGTAAGTGATGGATGTGAGATCCTGATAAATTTTTCCACTGCGTATGTTGTATTTTATCAGTAGTGAGACTGATTGCTAGTGGCAGAGGCCGATTGTTGTTAAGTGAAAGATTCACTTCGTCCCTTACCTCTTTCTTCTGTCGTCTCTTTCTTATTTCTTTCTGTTGTGTATGCGTCCCTTACTATTTCTATTTTCACGCCCATGTGAAACTCTGATAAAATATGAAAAGATTTTTGGGCGTGATAAGAAATGTATCCGTTGAAAAAAAACACACTCCATTTGAATTTGAATTTCCATTGATCCTCATTGATCTTGCATTCAATGTCTCTAAAATTTTGGGAATTGATTCTTTGTCTTATTCTGTAGCTCATTTAATGTGATTGTTCTGCACTTCAGGATTGTTGCAGTATGTTGGTCCACATGTCAGCGAGATATGGTTCTTTGTTATATTCAATAACTTGTCTCTTCTGGCTATATTTGATAAGATGTATTCTCGTATAACAGTGATCTTCCTTGTATAACATTGTTGTGCGTGACTATCTCTTTCTGTTTTAAGTCTTCTTTCAGTTTTGAAATGTTGTGCCAACTTATTGCAACTTGAAACTGCAGTGAGACTTTATGTTCACCTTACTGTATTCTTGCTTGCTACTTGTTGTATCTAGTGTTTGTTGT
This sequence comes from Scutellaria minor, assembly GCA_954870855.1. Lineage (NCBI taxonomy): Eukaryota > Viridiplantae > Streptophyta > Magnoliopsida > Lamiales > Lamiaceae > Scutellaria > Scutellaria minor. Next base: position 13,928,896 of record OX940729.1, read on the forward strand.
ATGCAGTATCAGATAAGATTCCTCTACTGTATTCGACTGCTACCAGGAACCTTCTTCTTATTGATTTCCGAGTTCCTCCATTCTTCATCTTCGACTTTTAAGACTCGAAAACTAGTTTAAGATTCCACTTAAACAGTATGGAAAAATGGGGTACTCTAATTTCCTATTTTAATACTATTTTGTCTCATCAAAATTTAAACATAAATTTTCTAACAATTTACCCATTTTTGATAATGATAAAACCTTTACATTATGTAGTTCATGTCGAGAATTTAGAGTGTCATACAACATATCATTTTCATATATTATATGGGAATGATTACACAGTACAAGGATTTTTCATGCATTGATTCAACTGAGCTAGCATCCTATATTTTAAACTAGCAGGTCATATGTTCAAACAGATATTTCTAGCATGATGTCCAATATTAGCTAGCAAAAAGCATGAAGTGCATAGAGTGTGAATTTGTTCCAACATTAGTAACTTGAGTATATCAGAAAGTAGGGTTTACAAGTTACAAGAAATAGCTTACAGATTGGTTTTACAGATAAGTACAGTAAGTTGTTGACCTTATTACACTTCTTCAGGATTGTCGAAGTCCATAAAGCTTTCTTCTTACTGTATCATCTTCTGGTGGCTTCATCTTTTCATACTTGGTCCCCTTCCGCCAGTTGATAATTAATTCTTGGTATGTTTCTTCAAGCTTCTTCTTGATATCAGGAATTTGAATCCATCTAAGCTAGAAGTCTTCACAAAATGATATATGTGCTCCTTGCTTGATCTTCTTAATCAGCTCCTTTTGGTTTTCCAACTCTCCATCTCTTGCTAGCTATTCATACCTTTCCAATGCAACAAGACACGTAGCATATCTTGCGAAATAATTCAGCTGACAAAGGTGTCTAAAATATCTCATATACTCTGATATTATGTAGAGGGTTATCTCTTCGAACGTAGGATTTCTGTGCTTTGGTACAATCACCTTGTCAAAAAATTTTAGATCACACGGATGATTTTATTTGAACGCCTTTGATCCAACATCATAGATATTTTAGCAGAGATGTGGTTTGGATCAAAGTAGGGAACATCTTGAGGTGGATATTGATATATGTTTCATCAACATTCTTTGGAAGCTCTGACTTCTTCTCCCCTATCACACCAAGTCTAGACATCCAGTCCTCTCTGTCCCTTCTTTTTTTCTCTTCAGCTTCTTTCAACTGTCTCAATTTCTCTTCATCAAGCCTTCTAACTGCAGCAACACTTAAAGGTTTACTATTTTTGAGGTGGTTACTCCTTCTCTAAGACGGTACAACTTCTCTTATTTATGCTTGTTTGGATGCAGTGTTGCTTACTGCTTTGGATGTAGCAACCCCAGCACCAACACGTCTTTCATCTTCATCGTCCTTTTTTTTTATACTGAGGGCTCTGGTCGTGTCCAGAATCTATTCTCCTTCTCTTCTTACTGGCCAAGGCCTCCTCGTCTTTTTCATCATCCTTCGCCTAAGTCCTTCATAATATCTTCTACTACAGCATCCATCTCTTTGTCTTCTGATCTTTTCTTACATTCCCCATTTTTGTCATCATCAATTGGGGTAAGCTAGAGAGATGCTGATTCTTGCTCAATAGAGACGAATTGAGGAAAAGCACGATGCAAGATTGTTCTCATTTCTCCAACAAATAATTTAAGGTTGTTAATCCTGTCATTCGTGCTTTGAGAAACACAAGCTTGAGTTGATGTGCTTTCCTGTAGAGAGTTGAGTACTAAGTTATGTGTAGCAAAGGTGATTTTAATTTCATCAAAGAACTTGTCATTTGCTTCACTTGCAGCTTGGCGTGCTCTTTCAATTCTCTGTCACTCGTGATGTTGTGCATTCCATTCAACATTGAGCCTTGTTTATATTCTGGAGAGAAGCTTAGCTAGCACCCTTCTATGATTTTTCGTGGATGAAGAATGAGATTTATCGCTCATGTTGATGTTGTTGGCCATATTCACTTCATGGGTCTGCAATGCCCGGACCAGCCCTTGTACATCATCAATGATTCATTAGAGGAATTGTTTTTTAGCATTAGTAAGAGTCAAGGGGTCATCTTTGGTTGCTTCTATTGTAGCATGTTCGTATAGAACCAGAGCTTGACTTGTATCCTGAGCTTGCTTCTGTACTGCTTCCGCCAAGTACTGCTCTATGTTCTTTCTGATGTTATCTACTGACTGTACCTTGCGGAATGGTGAGCCAACTCTAGGTGGAGGACTATCACCTCCAAGATCCTCATCATCGTTAGAAGAGTCTCTTTTATCATCTTTAAGATCTTGTGCAAGAGTAGCTATCAGGGCTCTTTTTTCTCTTCGAGGTGCAGTATCATCCATTCATTGCCCTTCTAAATCCTTTACGAGCACTACCTCAGTAGTAGCTATACCCGAGGTCTTCATCGGAGATGTTGTCTTAATAGCAATCTCAGCAACATTTCCCTATTGCATCGGATCCTCCAACTGCATCGTTGTATCCTCTCTTACTTTGATAATTCTGGTGGGAGCATCAAGAATATCCAGGTTCAGAGTGTCGGTGTATATGCATTCAATGATGTGCTGGAATTCCACTAAGAATTGGTCATCCTTTGATACTTCGGATTCAGCTTTGACGATATGGATGACTTATTCTTCAATTATAGTAAGGATTGCAGCATCATAATCTACTATATTCTGGTCCATATCAGTATTTTGTACTGCTAGCGAAGCCAGTACAGGGAGTCCTACCTCAACAACTTCCCCCATTGTTGCATCATCGGCAATTTTTTCATTCAGACTTGTTAGGACTTCTTTTATCTTTTCGAAGGCTTTTCCCTCAGATATATTTTCCATGTATTCTTGGAAATCTTCACAATCCACAAGCTCCTGTTCATCAGTCTCCATTGGCTCAAGACTAATAATGGGCGACAGGGTTGTTACCATATTGTGGAAAGATAGTGAGTCATGAGCTTCTATTCCACTTTCTCCTTCACCTGGTTATAACTTGCAAGAAGTCTGCCTAGGTGGTTCAGCAGAACTTGCTTGCACCCCTGCTACAACATTCTCTTGTTGGTTTCTGACACATCAAGATGTGCTATTTGAATTTCGGTAATCTCCAATTCTGTTAGGTTCCCTACAATTTCGGTATTGAGGTTCATCAATGTGTTGTCTACCTTTGCTATCATTGATCATTCACCCTTTATACTATCAAAAAGATTTGTGCTTCCTCAAACTCTTCTATTTTTCAACAATTTCTTTTAGTTTCGCTTCTCTACAAGATTCAGCAAATCCTAAAATGCGGTAGAGGCATAGTTTCATCAGATTGAGCCCAGTCAAGGACTATTATCTCTACTTTGAGGAATTCCTTTCAAGCCAGCAGCTCTTCTCCTCTGTACAGACGCATGCTCCTCCAGTGTTGGTAGAGATTGAAGAAATTCTCATTAATTGATTCAGCAGAGTGAGAGAGAAGGAAATGTGCCAAGCTTGAATCAATGTCATTGATGGTCTTCTCATAGTCAACCCAAACTTCTATCTAGGTGATCGGCTCTTCAGCTGTGCCCCTTACCACTAGTGTTTGCTTCTTTTTTATCTTTTTCTTAAGCTTTCTATCTCTTAGCTATTTTCTCCTCTGCTTAAGTCTCTGCTTCTTCTTTTTCTTTATCTCCTTGCAGCTCGGTAAGATGAGGAGTTTCACTTAAGGTACTGGCACGAGGGTCATACTGTCATCAACTTCTCTGGACATTGAGTCTTCAACTTCATGTTGTTCTTACTCTTCTAGAGCTTCTACAGCTGTTGTATCTTGTTGTACAGTTGTTTTTTTCCTTGGTATCCTCATAAGAGACATATCATCATCATCATCATTATCATTATCGAAGAATGATGGTTCTGCAACTTCTTTTTCAACGTCAGTGTTATAACCTGCTGATGTATCCTGTTTGTAATCACTTGCTGCAATCCTGCTTGCTGCTGCAATCCTGCTTGCTGTTGCAAGTCATCTTCTCTTTAGTTTTTATGTCTTCTCCACAACCTTCTTCCTTGAGAGGCTCTTCTTTACACCTAGGTACCATACAAGAGGGATAGGTACTGCCTCCTCTACTTCAATACCCATCTTGTAGAGAATGGAGGTTATAGTCATGCTAAAACTTCTTTTCAGGGTTTTCCCGGTAGCTTCCTCCCAGATTCTCATTAGAATGAATCTGATCCAGTTAACTGGCACTCCTTTCATGATGGCGGTCATGATTCTGAAATAAAGGCATATACATTTGTCGAAGCTTCCACATTTCCCTTCAATGGAGTATGCATAGACGTCATGGAGAAACTCATATTTCGGCTTCAGTTTTTTCTTCTCACAATTCTTTTCGATGGGACCGGTGATGGAATCTTGCTTGAATAGATTCCACATCTCTTATGTATACTCCATTCCATATCTCTCGAGCTTTGATGGAGGTAGCCCTTTCATAGAAATATCGAACAGGGATGCAATGTCCTTCGACGTCAGAGTGTGTTCTTTTTCCTCTGCATCCATCTTCAAGATGATGTTCTTATTATCCTCAGAAAGCCTAGCGAAGACATAGAATTTCTGAACTGAAGGGACTGCCATTCTTTCATATCTGGTGGTTAGAATACCAGAGATATTGTTTTTTTCCAAACACTCCCAGACCTTGGAGATAGTATCTCTGTCGAAGATGCTTCCATCAGAGATCAACACTTTTGGGTTAACGAGACGTCTTTCAAGAACCTTGGTTTCTCTTCCGGCGGTCATGGATGATTTGGTAAGATTTGTTGGTGGTGAGATTTTGGAGTATCGTGAAACGGGTGAGAGGTTTTTATTTGAAGAGGGGTTAGAGTTTGAATGAAGAAGATGATGAGCAATTCCAATTCAAACATATGATGGTTTATGATCAACGGTCAGAATTAAAAGATTGTGAGAAAGACGTGAAATCTGACGGCTAAGATAAAAATACGGAGGGGCTAATTTGTAATATTGGAAACTTCTGGGATCAGAATATAAGACACGACTATTGTCATTCTGAAAAAGTAGATTTTCATTAAATGCAAGATACGTTTTTATCATTTAAATGATTAGCATTTAAGGTTACTGTTCTTGATACGAGGTTGTTGGGCTTTTAAATGTAGTAGCAATAAATTTTGTATCCCAAACTTACTGTATTCAGAGATGTTATATCTTGAAATGCTGTATCCCAGACTTTTTACTATTTCATCTTGCTGCATTCCTATGAAAATATTGTATTTTCCTTTGCTTCATACTTACTATTCCTTCCTAAGGTAGCTCATTCCAGATATGATAACTTGATAATCCCATGTTCATTCCTGAGCATAGAAAACCTTGATTCAAATAGGGGTTTTGTAAAAATATCTGCCAACTGCAGATCTATATGAACTTTTTCAAGCACAATGTCTTTCTTTTCTACATGATCCTTTATGAAATGATGTCTCCATATATGTGTTTCATTCTGGAGTGAAAGACAGGATTGTGTATTATAGCAATATCACTTATATTACCACATAGAATGAAGGTTTCCCTTTCTGTAATCTCATAATCCTTAAGTTGTTGTATCCATAGAATTTGAGCACAACAGCTTCCTAAAACAACATATTCTGCTTCTGCTGTTGAGCTTGCTATGGATGTTTGTTTCTTGTAGAACTAAGAATCCAGTCTTTCTCTAAGAAATTGAGAAGTACCACTAGTACTTTTTCTGTCAAGTTTACATCTTACAAAATCGGAATCCAAGTATCCCTTTAAGCTGAAACCTCCTTCATTGGGATATCATAAGCCAATGTCCTGAGTTCAATTAAGATACTTTATGATTTTTTTTACAGCTGCAAGATGTGATTTTTTCGGTGCTACTTGAAATCTTACACATATGTCTACTGCAAACATAATATTTGGTCTGCTTGTTGTAAGATACAACGGGAAGCCAATTAATCTCCTGTATTTTGTGATGTCCAGATCCTTTCCATTTTCATCCTTATCAAGACTGATTGACGTGACCATAGGAATGCTCACTGATGATCTATTTTCTATTTCAAATTTCTTAATCAATTCCTTAGTATACTTAAATTGATTGATGAAGATATCGATGTCCAGTTGCTTGACTTGCAAACCTAGAAAGAAACTTAATTCTCCCATCATGCTCATTTCAAACTTTTTCTACATGAGGGTTGAAATATTTTTTTAAAGATCTTTGTTTATGGATCCGAAGATGATATCATCCACATAAATTTGTACGAGCAAAATACTATCACCATTCTGTATTTTGAAAAGAGTTTTGTCCACAGTTCCTTTCTGAAATCCATTCTCCAACAGATATAAGGACAATGTATCATACCAAGCTCTTGGTGCTTGCTTCAATCCATATAGAGCTTTATGTAGTCTAAAATTTTTCTCTTCAGGTAGATCCTCAAATTTTGGATGTTGTTCCACATAGACTTCTTCAGATAAAAGACCATTTAAGAATGCACTTTTGACATACATCTAATAGACATTAAAATTTTTGTGTGCAGTATAGGCTAGAAAAATTCTAATAGCTTCAAGCCTTGCTACAGGTGTAAAAGTCTCATCAAAATCAATTCATTATTCCTAACAATATCCCTTGGCAACTAATCTTATCTTGTTTCTAACAACAACACCATATTCATCCAACTTATTATTGAATACCCACTTTGTTCCAATTACACCTTGATGATCATGTCGAGAAACCAACTTCCATACATGATTCCTTTCAAATTCATTTAGCTCATCTTGCATAGCTTGAATCCAATTGTTGTCTTCAAGCACTTCTTCAATGGTTTTGGGTTCTACTTGTGATATGAAGCATGCAAACATAGCTTCATGTGGTTTTGATCTTCTTGTTCTGACTCCAACGTTAGGGTCTCAAATGATGAGTTTTCTTGGATGGTCCCTGAACCATGTTCTATCTGGTTCAAAGTTGTATGAGGGTTGATGATCAGTAAATTGTTGATCAGCTTCATCATGTTAAGTCCTGCCAGGTTACTATATTTCATCGGTTTACTGTGTTGTAACTAGTTTTACTGTATTTCCAGATACAAGAACTTATATGATGTTTTCAGCGATAATTTCAGCAGGTAGTATAACTCCATCAATGTACTTAACTCGATGATCCTTGATCTTTATCTGAGATAGATCTTCTTTTAACTTGTCAAGATCAGTTGTATCACAATGTGAGTCATCGAATACCACATGTATTGACTCTTCTACAACGAAGGTCCTTTTGTTGAAGATCATAAAGGTCTTGCTTACTAATGAGTATCCTAGAAATACTCTTTCATCTGATTTTGCATCAAAGGTCTTCAGATGTTCTTTACCATTGTTCAAGATGTAACATTTGTATCAAAAAATATGTAAAGATAAAATGTTTAGTGTATAGCCATACCAAACCTCATAAGGGGTTTTGTCATGATCTTTGTTGATAAGACATCTGTTTTGGATATAACATTTTGTATTGGTACCTTCAACCCAAAATCATTTAGGTATTGCAACTTCAACAATCATAGTTCTAGTTGCTTCCTTTAGAGTTATGTTCCTTCTTTTTGTGACTTCATTTTGTTGTGGTGTTCTAGCTATAGAGTTTTTATGACTGATCCCATTTTTGAATAATATTTCTCAATGAATTTGTTTGTAAATTCTAATCCTCTGTCAGATCTTATCTTCACAATGCTCAAACTCTTCTCATTCTGAATTCTCTTCATAAATTCTAGTAGCCTGTTTTGATTTTCTGATTTCTTGGTTAGAAAGATTGTCCAAGTAAATCTAGAGTAGTCATCCACAACCACTAGGGAATGCTTCTTCCCACTTACACTTACAGGCTCTACTGGTCCAAAGAGATCCATGTGTAGTAGATCCAAAATCCTGTGGGATGATCTTTGTATTTTCTCCTTAAATGAGCTTTTGACTTGTTTTCCTTTCTGGCATGCTCCATAAACATTTTCCTTTTTGAAGGCTACATCTGGTAAGCCTCTTAATTTTGTAGTTTCCAGCAAGAGTTTCTTTCCCTTATCAACTGAGTTTAGTTTTTCCAAGGTTTTCTTTGGTTGAAAGAGCTCTTCAGAGAAGGTTACTCTTGCTTGAACAAACTTTTCAGTGTCAATTATTCTTGATGTATTTTGAGAGCTTTTAGCACTGTATTCGAGAATGTTTCCTTTATAGGCATTTGAGTCTCAATGATACAATCTTGTGTCATCCTGGTTGATCTGTTGTATACATCAATTGTATTTTGCAGACTTGCTCTCTCAGATTTTAGCTTAGTGACTAGCAGTTTGAACTTAGAGACTTCTGCTTTGAGATTATTGCATTCTACATTGTAGTACTCAAGATCTGAGAGTTTATCTTCAAGTGTAGTTTGCTCACTCTTGAGCATCAAATTTTCCTCTTTTAGTTCCTCATGAGCTGAGTTTATCTGCTCAAAGTCACTCACGATCTGTCTAAAAGACTGGATCATGTTCAGCTTTTTTCTACCATAATTATCAAAGGATTGGGAGATTACCTCATCATCTTCGTCTTCACAGTCTTTCACCATTAGGCATAAAAATGCTTTTTCATCAAAGGTGGAGTTGTCATTGTTGCTCTTAGATGAGCTTTGTTCTTTTGGCTCTTCTTTGGTTGAGCTTGTTGCTTTCGGCGCTTCAGCTTCACCAAAAAGTGCTCTTAGTTTTTATTTCTTATTCTTCATTTTTTCTCTTATTTACTTCTTTTCTTCTTCAAGATATTTGTGCACTTGAGGATAAGGATAATTTCTTGCATAATGTCCTGGTTTCCTGCAGTTATAACAAATGTCAGAAGAAACTGCATTAGATTGTGACACTTGATTTACTATTAGGGTATAGGGTTTATTCTTGAACTTTTTTCCTCTTTTGTTGATTTTCAGAAACTTCTTGAATTTCTTCAAGAGTAGTGTCATTTCTTCTTCTACATCTTCGGCATGCAGTTCTTTCTTCTTGCTATTGCTTGCAGTTGCAGTATCTTTGGATCTTGTTGTAAGTGCAGTGACTTTGGTGTTTGATTTTTCAGTCTCTATCTTTCTTCTGTTGATGTCGAACTCGAATGCTTTGAGGTCTGAGAATATATCAAATGTACTCATTGTCTTCAAATCCATTGATACTCTCATGGCTGTGGTTTTGCTATCCCATTCAATAGGTAATGCCCTAAGTACTTTGAGGTTTTTCTCCTTCTGGTTGTAGTATTTTTCCAAAGACTCTAGCTCATTTACAATAGATGTGAATCTTAAGTCCAATTCTTCTAGAGATTCTTCAGGCTTCATTTTGAACAGTTCAAACAATTGAGTTGTAGTGGATATCTTGTTATCCTTTGCCAGTTTAGTTCCATCACAAATATGTTCTAGCTTGTCCTTAATTTTCTTGGCATTTTTGCATGTCTTTACTTTGTTGAAAGTTCTTTTATCCAACGTGAGGAACAATGACAACATTGTCTAAGTTGACCCTTTTTCTATCTTCAGCAGTATATTCATGTCTTGGTTTTATCAAGTACTCAGCAAATGGTGGTACTCTTCTGTAATCAGGTATATCAGCTCTAGCTGCTGGTGGTCGTGTAGGACGAGGTCTAGGGCCTGCTCCTTCAACACCTTCATCGATTACTGCTTTTTATATTGATGTTTCTACTTTAGTAACTAATGTTGCTGCTGCATGTGTTGCAACTGCTTCAACTTCGATTATTTCTCTTTCTCTTAGTTCTCTTCCAAGAGCCAAATCCGACTTAGTGATCACTGGTTGTCCTTCAACGATGACATATCACATCTCATCATGCATAGCAAAGAGATGTATCTCCATTCTGATCTTCTAGTCGTCATATTTTCCTACGGAAAACATAGGTAGCTTGTGATGTGAGAGATTCATGCTTATGCTAAAGAATGAGTTTTGGAAAGAAGAGAGGGAAAATGGTTTTCACAACAAAAATGGGTAGATTTGGGTAGGTGAGTAGACAAGTTGGCTTTTAACCCAACTTGCTCTGATACCACTTGTTGGTCCCAAGTGGTTTAGAGGAGCGTGAATGACCCATATCGATTTTTCTTTTTAAACTTAGTTTGAACTTTCAGCGTTGTATTCTAACACAGAATACAGCACTGAATACAGTATGGTAAGCTGGGTGAAAATGTTGTTCAGCTTAGTGTATCAAAGTTCTGTATGCAGCGGAAATAAATTTGATAAAGTTTCTTTTAAAAACGTTTTCTCAAATATGTTCTTTGCTAAACTTTAAATGTAGAATGATAAAATATAAAATGCAGCAAAAATATGGTTAAGAATAGAAAATAAAACACACAAGGCTTATAGTGGTTCGAAGGTGGTGTAATCATTTTATGTCCACTCTACTCCTACTTCGAGTAGGAACTTCATTAGGCAAGATTGAATTACAGGACTTGGCCTAACAATTTATCAACCAAACAAGTTGTCACCTACAAGGATTCAGCTCCCACACAGGTTGCTCGAATCCACAGGTTGACCCATACAGGATTCTACTAATTCACACAGAGTTATTGTCTTAACAACTTAAGACAAATACACTCAGTAAGGATCTAAATGTTAGGATGTATACTATAAGCCTTGTTTTTTGTATGAACATCGTTTATGGAATGAGAATCACATTGGTCATATGTTTGCATTTTATATTTGTTATATATGTTTATGCAATGTCCAATTAATTTATATTATAGATAACTTGGTGTGTGGTGCCACACAGAAGATCATGTTATCAGTTTCTTATAAATTATAAATAGTAGCTCACAACCAAGATGGATTTGGACAAATCATCGGAATGGTTGTAGTGTAGTTTGGTATTAGTCTGTCTTGACTATAAAACTACACTAGTACACTTTGTGTGTATTGAGCAGGACCATTTGAGGTTGTTCGTTTTATACTGACTATATAATAGAACAAGACCTCTGTTATTATGGATGTACATCTTCTTAATCCCTATATAATAACGGGCACGTATGCTCAATGTTTATTTCTTTAATTTGCCAATGGGTGAGATTTATTCATAAATCAATAAACTCGGTGAGTTGGGAGATAGCATTGTTTATATGGTGTTCTGTTGATTATAGAAGGAATCCGTGTCCTAATTATTTAGGATGATAATGTCCCCTTGAGGAGCTCATAAGGATTATCATGTAAACCCTGCAGGTGGATTTAATCCGACATGATAATAAGGATGAGTGGTACTACTCTTGGAATTAGATGTAAATTATTTAAGTTGTCAGTAACTTATTTAATTTACGGACATTCGATATCTTAAACACGGGGAAATAAATGTACACATAATAAGGAGCCCATATTAAATATGGGATTGGGATGGTAGTTCAATAATAATTCTCTAGTGGACTGAATTATTATTGATGGGCTTCAGTTATGTGTTCGGGCCGAACGCAGGATACTAAAGCCCATCAGGAGGCCCAACCCAATTCCTCCTCTAGGTCCCTGGTGTAGCCTATATATAGCTCTTTTCATCAGCGCCTCTCATAACACAGAACTCAGATCACAGAAAACACGTGATAAGTGAGAGAGAGCGGAACTGATTTTTCTCGAAGGATCGTTGGCCACGCAACGTTCGAGAAGGGCTCAGAGGAATACATCAGAAGATCAAGAGGTCTACAAGGGTATGATTTCTTTCCGCTGCGATTTATCTTTGGATCCCGATTCCGATAGCATAGGGCCGGCGATCCGTCGGTTCCAACACTAAATCCTATCAACTGAAGACACCACTAAAACAACCTAAGCACACAACACAAAGGTTTAAAGTATATAGGTTTCCTTCAACTGGTGCTTGAAGCAGCCTTGATGACTTTGGAGCTTGAAGACTCGAAGGCTTGACTGCTTCACTAGGAGGTTGAGTGACTGAAAACTTAGAGAGTAAAAGGCTTGAGTACTTGTTCTTGCTAAAGTGAATTTTGAATTTCAATTTTTCAATGGTTTCTTCAGTCATCTCTTCCTCTATTTATAGATGTAAGAAATGAGTCCGTTGAATAGAGACACTTCATTTGAATTTGAATTTTATTTGATCATCATTCCTCTATTTATAGATGTAAGAAATGTGTCCGTTGAATAGAGACACACTCCATTTGAATTTGAATTTTCTTTGATCATCTTTGATCTTGCATTCAATGTCTCTAAAATTCTGGGAATAAATTTCTTGTCTTATTATGCCGCTCATTTAATGCGACGCTTGTCTCTACTGACTATATTTGACAAGATATATTATCATATAACCTTGCATAGCATTGTTGTGCATGATTGTCTCTTCCTATTTTAAGTCTTCTTTCAGTATGGGAATATTGTGCCAGCTTACTGCAACCTGAAACTGCAGTTGTGTGTGATTGTCTCTTCCTATTTTAAGTCTTCTTTCAGTTTTATTAGAAGTTTTATTACACTTTATGTTCGTCTTACTGTATTCAGCTCATTTTACTATACTCAGAGCTTACTACAACCTGAAACTGCAGTGAGACTTTATGTTCGTCTTATTGTATTCATTTCTATTTTAAGTCTTCTTTCAGTTTTGGAATGTTGTGCCAGCTTACTGCAACCTGAAACTGCAATTGTGCATGATTGTCTCTTCCTATTTTAAATCTTCCTATAATTGGAAGATTAATGACTAATTAATATGTTTAGTAATGTTTAATCTAATTTCATTTTACGATAATTATAAAATATACTAGTGCATATTTTTAATATATTTTATAAAAATACTATTTTTATACAATTATGAGTTTATTCATATAAGATAATATTAATGCAAATAATATAAGATAACATCATAAAATAATTATGTCACGCTCCGTTTTCTTTCATAAAAATATCAGAGTTTTGCTTTGGGCGTGAAGAAGAAATAGTAAGGGACACATAAACACAAACAGAACAAGTAGTAGGAGATAACAGAAGAAAGAGGTAAGGAACGTGTGAATCATTCACATATCAACAATCGATCTCAATACCGATAAATACAACATAACTTAGCAGCGGAAAACAAACCATCAGGATCTCACATCCAAAACATATACAATATTATTACAAAATGTGTATTAATTAAAACATTGTTTAGAAATGTTTGTGAGACATCATCTCAAATATACAAGACCAGATATAGCACCATCTCTCTCCATCTAGGATTCATCATGCTCATCTTCTTCTGTAATGTGAATTACAGAATAGGGGTGAGTACGTGGAATACACTCGTAGGGATAAAATCCGCCTCTTATAACAGTTAACAGATATAAAATACCGAAATTTTAACATTCAGTTACGTTGTCACAACACATAAAATACAGGGCACGTACTCGTAACCCATCCATGGGGTGCGGGAATTTTCCGTCATATCCCCTAAAATGGTCTCAATACCACTAGCGCATTTACAGGACCGCCAGATCTTTTAGGTGGTAGAAGAGGTAGGAGAAAGTTTTTTTACGATCATAAGACCCTCCAAACATGCAATGTGAACCGAAGTCCTTTCACAATATAACATGAACACATAATCATAGCATATAATCATAGCACTTAGTATTCCTCATTCATGCATATAAATAGGGAAAACTGTAAACAGATAAAGAGATAGAAATTACCCCCACCTTGTTCGGTGGTTTCCATGTGAGTAGCAAGTACCAAAGATCGGATATCTCAAGGACCAATCCAACAAGTAGCCTACACAAGTTATGATATTTCTTAGATCCTTAATAATGTATAATTAAAACTATAAAAGATCCCGACGGAAAAACGATCGTTAAATATGCGACGGATCGAGAGATCTAAAGATTGGAGTTGAAGAAATGAGGATGGATAATCAATCCATATGACTAAGATGATAGAGAATGAAATTTGGGTCACGACGAAAAAAGAATGAGCTCAATCGGAGTTAAAACGAGCTCAAATGGAGCATTTTAAGTTTAGGGGTATTTTGGTAATTTTGGTCAAAGGGTTGACTTTGATCGGGCCCACGACCCTCGGTCAACGACATCTCGTCAGTGACGACTTGATGACTACGTACGATGGAAAAAATGGGGTTCAGATCGAAAACACGACATTGCGTGCGATGGGGCGCGCGGGCACCCGGTGCCGAGTGGAAAACCCGGCGGCCTCGGCAGCTTCTCGGCAGCTCGGCGGGTCCTCCTCGGCAGCTGCTGAGTTCTCAGCAGCCTCGGCGGCGTGGCTCAACAGCTGGGTGTCTCGTCTCGGCAGCTCTCGGCATCGGGTCGGCCCTTCTCGGCAGCTCGGCGCCCAACGCTCCCGATGTTGGCCTGCTCAACCAACCCACTTCCCGGCACCACCAGCTGCGGCGGCGCCGCCCTCCACCACCACCACCACATCCACCGGCAAGCCTCCACAGTCGACTACCACCTCCGGCCATCACTCGCCGGAATCCGGCCGTGAACAGTACCCGAAAAACCACCGCAAAACCCTTCGACACACACGTATGCAAAAACAAGCTCCACCACTCCCAACTCCGGCTGGCGACTTCCAGTCACCGGTGACCCTTCCCAAACCCCCGGTCGGCGACCTCCCGTCGCCGGCGACCTTCCAAACCCAGCACAAACCCCCAGCAACACACACATATACTCCCACGCATATATACACACACACGTATAAAACACACACATAAAAACTACCTTGGCCCGCGGCCACCTGCCGCCGACCACCATCCCTAGGCCCTCGCCGGTGCATCACCAACGCCGGCCACCAGTTTCCACACGTCGGTGCCACCCAACGCCGCCCACAACAGCAACAACACACTCACATACACTACATACACACATATGCACGATTACACACACAACCTGTTCAGCTCCGGCGCCGCCGTGGGTGGTGGCGCCGGCCCTCCCCCTCACCACCGGTGGACCTCCGACAACAGCTCCGGCGAAGAGGAGTGAGAAAACATTAAGAGAGAGAAAAGGTGGTAGAATCTGGGGTTTAGGGTTTGGAGCTCGTTTTTCATCGTTTTCCGGTGAACGAGAAATCGAAATTGAATTCCAAGACCTATCCTAGATTCGTCTCGTCAAGACCTACGCGTGTGTGAAAATCGGCCGAAACTGACAACATTGAAATTTTCTAACCACCAGCGGCGCGCCGGAGGTAGAAAACCGAAAAGAGAGAAAGAGAAGAGAGAGACTTACGGGTTTTCGTCGCTTTCGGCTTGTTCAGAAAAACGGTGATTTTCGAATCGAAAACACCCCTATTTATAGATTTTCCGAAAACACTATTCACTAAAAATATCCTGGTTACTATTCACGAGTTGAAAAGTCTTCATCACTATTCACCGAAAAAATCTTCGTTACTATTCACCGTAATATCTTTCGATTTTTCCGAAACTTCGTGTTTTGCCCTTTTCGTCGTCGTTTGAGCTACAGGTCTCCGATTGACCCCTAGTTCATTTCTATCTTCTCGTTTTCTTGATTCGCATCTAATGGTATAAAAATATTCTATGTTCCATGTCCAAGAAAATTATCCATCTAATTCGTGCATTAAACACGTATCTGAAACGCACATAATTAAATTAAACAGTCAAAACATACACACATAATTATTAAATCCTGGGTTTAAATATTTAATTAATAAATTATGCGTCATTTTTGGTCCGAGGTGCTACAAATTAAAATTTTCAAATTTAATTTAATTAAAAAACAATTAATATTATCACATATTTTTTGTTAATTTTTATAAAGTACCATTACTTATTAATATAAGTCATTGATTTCCAATTTTGATATATTATTGTATTTAACTCGATTTCAATGGTCAACATATGAATATTCAAAACCCAAAATGTTAATGCACTCACGATACAAAATATAAATGTGACTCAATTAAAATATTATTCTTTACTTTGTTGGACTATTTGTCATATTGCGTACATAGATTTATTTATTGGAAGATTAATGACTAATTAATATGTTTAGTAATGTTTAATCTAATTTCATTTTAAGACAATTATAAAATATACTAGTGCATATTTTTAATATATTTTATAAAAATACTATTTTTATACAATTATGAGTTTGTTCATATAAGATAATATTAATGCAAATAATATAAGATAACATCGTAAAATAATTAAATTTTTCAAATTTAATTTAATTAAAAAATAATTAATATTATGAAAAGGTGCACAATTAACACAACACATAAAAAAGCGTTGCACAATGGGTTTTTTTTTAAAAAAAATCCGTTGAAAGACAATGCATGCGTTGCATAAAAGGGTTGTCTTTTTTTTTAAAAAATCCGCTGAAAGACAACGCATAAAGAGCGTTGCATAAAAGGGTTGTCTTTTTTTTAAAAAATCCGCTGAAAGACAACCCTTTGAAAAACGCGTTGCAAAAAAGGGTTGTTAATTTCAGAAAGACAACACAAATTCATAAAAAGGGTTGTCTTTGATGGGTTGTTGTTGACCATTCTTCTTGTAGTGTTCATAATATACTCATTGTGAAACCTAAACCTATCGATGAATCTTTTAGTCACCCTAGATAGAATTGGTTTAACATACTCAAATTAAATATTCTCTTATTTTAAATAACTACTACTGTCTCATGTTTGGTAATTACTATTTTAATGCATATTCAATATCCAGGGTTGTTTAGGTGTCTTAGACGGAACTTATGTTAAGGTAACTGTGGATGAGACGGATAAGACACGCTATAGAACAAGAAAAAGAACTATTTATGTAAATGTTCTTGCTGTGTGTGATCTAAATATGAGGTTTGTGTATATGTTAATTGGTTGGGAGAGCTCACCAGCTGATTCCAGGTTACTACAGGATGCATTAAATCGACTTCATGGTCTCAAGGTTCCGGAAGGTATGATTAATGTCTTTTATAAAACTTGATGTTTAATATAAACCTACATAATGCAACTATGGCCCTTAATCAACAAAATTGAATTTTACCATGTCTCTGACTATTGGATAATAATTGTATATCATTTTTTTTGTCAGGTTACTTCTACTTGACAACACAAACGAGGGAATGATTTTTAACCCCATACAAATGTATGAGGTACCATCTTAGTGATTAGGGTGAGAGGTCTTCAACACCTCAAAATTACCAAGAATTCTTTAATATGAATCACTTGAAGGCACCTAATATCATTGAACGAACATTTAGATTAATAAAAAAACGGTGGACAATGTTAAGAAGTCCAATATTTTACCCAATTAAGATTCAAAATCAAATGATCATGGCATGTGGTCTAATTCATAATTTCATTTGTAATGAAATGTCTATTGATCCATTAGAGAAATCTCTAGATGATGTTGTTCTTATGCACGATGATGATGATGCTATGGAATTTATTGACAGTCTTGAGCCTTCATAGTCATGGACCAACTGGAGGGACAATCTTGCACGATTAAAATTTGATGAATGGAGAGGGCGTGCTTCAAATTGACTAAGATTTTCTAAGTTTTGTTGTTCGTATGTATGGTTAAGTATTATCAAACATATTTTAGTGTAATTGTTGAATTTTATCTCTGAATTTTTGTATCATTAAGCTTATGAGTATGACAATAGCAATTTTCATATGTATGAAATCTATTTCGATATGCATCTATTAATCTATTTGGAGCCAACGTGAGGAAGAAGTTCTAATTGTTGTACTTAAGGAAATAAAAGCAGCTGGTTGAAAATCTGAAAATGGATTCAAGATCGGGTATTTGCAAACTTTGAAAGGTGTTATGGTGAAGGCATTCCCGGGGACAGATCTCAAAATGATGCCACATATTAACTATAGAGTTCATGTTTGGAAGAAGTACTATAACAGCTTATTCTCGATGCTTAGTCGCACTAGCATAGGTTACAATGACAAGACAAAGATGATAGATTGTAATGATGAAGCATGGGAGTCATATCTGAAGGTATGTTATAAGTAGTTATTCATACCTAACAATATAGTTTATTTTAGTTTTTCAATTGGACATATGTGTGGTATTGCATTAATATGTGATCAATTCGTATAATTTTGTATTGAAGATTGATCCTCCTACCTGCTTGATGAGATTCAAAACTTGACCATTTTATCTTGATTGGTGTAAGATATTTGGGAAGGATCGGGCTACAAGTTTCGGAGATGAGGACTATGTAGAGGCAAATACACTATGAAATAATGTGGGCACACAACATGAAACTGGTGAACAGGTATAATTTGAACCTCTGTTTGATGTATTACCTGATGAAACTGACACAATGTCTGTGTGCTAGCCTGAATCCAGTGCTACGAAAAATCAGTCATCTTGAAAGAAAAGAAAGTTTTCTGATAAACCAAATTCGATGTGCGATATAGTCAACAATTTCTGCTTAGATGCCTCAAATAGATTAGGAGAAATAATTCAAAGAATTGAGTATGAATATGACTTGTCTAATGCCAGGAGGAAGGTGTTTGAGTTTGTCGAAATAATGGATGGACTCACACTACAACAAAAATTGTGTGCTTCAAAGTTGTTTGCTCAGAGTGTCGAAGATTTGGATATCTTTTTAAGCTTGCCACAAGGTGCTAAGGAAGAATGGACAATGATGAAGTTGGCGGGCAGTTTATGTTCGATGTTATAGACTAGCAACACTCTTTTGTAGAACCAGCCTTTTGTTTGGTGATCAATGCAGCCATAAAATATTAATATATGTTGTTATTTTGATATAAAACAATGTGAGAGTATTAATAGTTGAGGAAGCATAAGCGCCAATACATGGAAATGGTTTTGTACACGAAAAATGGTATAAGTAGGCAATTTTAAAAAAGATATAGTGCGTGAATTAAAAAAGTATATTATAAGAAAATAAGCACAACTTGTTGATAAGACATTGTCGTTATCAAGAAACTAGAGTGATATGAGGACCTAATATTCACGGGGTGTGCTAAAGGCACCACACCTCTTTCTAAGGGCACCACACACTATTAGTGTGTGGGCCCCACATCAATATACAAATAGGGTGTGGTGCCCTTAGAAAAGGATGTGGTGTCACGCCCCGTTTTTCATTCTTTAAAATATCAGAGTTTCCTTTTAGGTGTGAAGAAAGAAAGGGAAAGAGATGAACATGATATAAAAGAGGAACCTTTGGTAACAAATAACATACAATCTTTTACATATATAAATCCTCGGCGTCTAGTCGAAATAAAATATTTAAACATAGCAGCGGAACATCATTGTTGGGATATTTCAGTAGTTATATTGATGAGACAAAAATAGTTTGTTTGTTAAGACAAAACAGGTTGCTTAAGTTATCAGCAACTAAGTTTCCATACTAATTAATATGATCTTAAGATAAAAGATCATGTTAGAAGTTTTCCAAGTGGCAAGGAAAGCAGCATGGAAGATGCAACAAGCTAAGTAAGCTGAAAGAAGTAGTAAGCTGAAAAGAAGGAAGTTGAAAGGAGAAGTAAGTTGAAGGTTGCAACACGCCAGAAACAACAAGCTGAATGAAGGATCTGCATAAGAGCATACAGGAAGCTGAAGGCAGAAGGCTGCATTAAGGAAAGAAGGAAGCTGCACAGAAGGAAGAAGAAAGCTAGAAGCAGGAAGCTGCCAGCAGTGAACAGCAAGCAAGGTGCAACAAGTTATAAAGAGCAGCAAGCTGAAAGCAGTATTGTGAAGACCATGAAACAGCAAAACCAACTGACGAGTAACCGTTGCATGGACTTCAGCCATGGACCCATACCGACTTGAAAGGTCACCAGGAATGTCAGAGAGGTCCAAGAGGTAAATAGTTGGCACATTAAATGCTCATGTCAGGAGCAGCTCAAATGCATTTAATACGGCCACAGAAAAAGATCTTGAGATCTTTGCTTGAATTCAAAATGGTGAAGCATCTACCTTTAACGGATACTTCATTCAACGGATACATTCTCAAGATCTATAAATAAAAGATGTGGCTGACTGAAGAAAGCACTGGACATGTTAGACATGGTGAACATGTTGCACAGAGTCGAGAGAATATTCAGAGATACCATGTTCAGCCACTCAACCTTCTAGGATCAGTCTACCTCAGCTATGGAGCTTTCATGTTCAAGACTGATCCATGTTCGCAACAGTTGAAGAAAACCTTTTTATCTTTTAACCATTTGTGATGTGTGCGCTAGGTTGTTTTAGGTGTACTTAGTTGAGAGGATAGTATCCTTGCTAAGTTTAGTAGTCTATAAATAGACTATTTACCCTTTGTGGGATTGTATTCTTTGTGGGTTGTGGCCTTCGACTAGAGTCTGGGATTCTAGTAGGCATAGTTTGTTAGGATGAGGTTTGTAAAACGAGGCTTGTAATTCGAACTGGCCTAACGAAGTTCCTTCTTGTGAAGAAGTAGAGTGGACGTAGAACGCTTACACAACCTTCGAATCACTATAAACCATAAGTGTTTATTACTTTCATTTACTTACTGCATTGTGCTTATCTTGCTACATCTTACTGATCATATCATAAGCATCCTGCACAAAAGAAGTTTATAAAAGAGCATACTTGTAAAAGAAAGTTATTTTTCCAAAGAGAAACCCTATCGTGTTTTATCCGCTGCGTACTAAGAAAGCTGATCAGAAATCTGAATCAGCATACTGCCAGGTTTCTGATCAAGTCAGGTTACTGCTTCTTTTAAGAATCAGGAACCTGCATCTCTGATTGTTTTAAAATCGAAAAATCGACAGAGGTTCATTCACCCCCCCTCTGAACCTCTGATCAATTGGGATGTTTAGGACCAACAAGTGATATCAAAGCAAGTTGGGTTAAAAGCCAACTTGACTGGCTACCTACCCAGATCCACCTCTTTTCACTTTGGAAAAACCGTATCTATCTTTGATCAAAACTTCTTTTTAGCATGAGCATAGACGTTTTACACTCTCCACGTCATATAAACTATTCTGATCTATCTATTTGAAGAAACCTACAGGAAAATGGTCAAGAACAGTAAGCTAGAGAAAAGGATGCTAGAAAGTGAAGAGAACACTTCAACAGGAAAAACCTCTTCAGAAAAAGGAAAACACGAACTTAAGGGGAATACTGTTTATCACAAAGTGTGAAATAATGCAGAGGATCTCTCTGGTTCAAATAGTATACAAACTCAGAGCTTAAGCAAAACAGTGAGCTAAACCATGATCTCAAGCAGATGAAATATCAACGAAAGAATTAGCAGTATCTTGAAAAAAACATCAGTCATGATTAAACAGGTTGCTGAGGTGATTGAAACTATGACTTTTTAAGTAGTTAAAATCACTAAGGAAGCGACAGAAGAACGAGTCCCTGCTACAATCAACATGGATGAACTGCGCCAAGGAACTAGTTGCTGAAGTAACAAAAGTTATACCTTTTATAATAGCCGATGTTAGTAAGGAAGCAACAAGTATCTTTGAAACTACCAAATGAGATCAAGCTCTAAGGAAATATCTGAGTCATGCCACTTTCCAAAACGCAAGGCCAATCAGAAAAATGAAAAGATCACATACGACAAAGCATACCATAGTTCAAATTACATGAGCAAAATGATAAGAGTTCCTTAAGCAAGGGGGAACTTGTTATGCTATCAATGATTCTCATCTCTTTATCTATTTTATAGATAGCATACTGATATCTGTTGTTTTTACTTTTTTAATATGAAATATCCATCTCTAAAAACATTCCACCAAGTGATAACAACCAGTATCACACTACATTAGAGTGGAATCAGAACTTTCAGGACAGAGGAGAATACTGCGAGGACCAGAGGAAAGACTCCATGTACTGACTAATGCAGCAACACTAATATCTGAAGAAAACCCCCAGACTGAAATGAATGAAGTAACTGAGAGGGAAAATCACTGAAAGAAATGATGAAAGTGAGGGAGAAGTTGTTATGGCTGTAGCAAAAGAGTTCTTGGACAAAAGAAGATCAATAAGCTAAGGAACAAGCTGAGAAGAAACCAAAAGTGCTCAAGGAACCTATCAACAAGTCAAGTGAAATCAGCATGTGGTCAATAAGTCAAGTGATATCAACAAGTGGAGGAAGAAATGCTGACAATCACACTCACCCCAATCAAGACTGACAATCAAGAATGGAAGGGAAATCAGAATGCTACTATCTAGAGAACAAAGGGCAACGAAAAAGATTAGGAAGCTACATTGAAAATTGAACAACTTGTCTGACTAAGTAAGCTAGTCGAGTAAGGAAGCTGACAAATCAGACGTCAAGACAAGAAAGCTACTCAGGAGATAAAAAGCATTAAGAAGGATCAGGAAGCAGCATACAAAGAGAAGATACAAATCACCTCGATCCAAGAGAAGTAGCTTGGAAGATAAAATCTCTAGAGGAGGCGGACCGTCAAATCATAGTCAAAACAAGATCTCCTCAAACGACGAAATGTCAAGTCTATCTTAAAAGATCTCAGCAAGCTGTGTCTGAAGAAACTAACAGCAAGCATCAAGTGATAGCCGACAACAAGCAATCATGACCTCGATTCAAGAGAATCAGCTATGCACAGAAGACTAATAGACGCAGTTGTCAAACAGATCATAACAGCTCCAAAATCTAACTTTTCAGAAGTTAAAAAGTCAGTTACGACGTTCTATCTCAGAAGATCACATATTTACAAAAAGGATCCTCCACCTTTTGTGCAACAACCGTTAGATCATGCGTTTCATCTCCCAACCGTTGATCGAAGAAACCACTCATCCGCCTATATATACCCGACTCTTCACCATTCTTCCACATATTTATACTCACTAAATGTCTGGCAAACCACAACAAAATCCTATATGAGTTATACTTACCGACAAAAAGGAAGAAGATGGAAACACAAGAAGGCGGAGATGGAGATGGATAAGAAGACGATGATGAAGACAAATCTCTGTTGACCTTGAAGCAGAGAAGGTCTTTAGAAATGAAGACGGCCTCTATGAGATGGATGCTAAGGAGCA
Source organism: Scutellaria minor (assembly GCA_954870855.1). NCBI lineage: Eukaryota > Viridiplantae > Streptophyta > Magnoliopsida > Lamiales > Lamiaceae > Scutellaria > Scutellaria minor. The sequence continues at coordinate 13,951,789 of OX940729.1, forward strand.
GGCATCCACCCTCCATTCAGATGACACAGGTCCGACTTCCTCAACCTCGATGAAGATATGGGACCGAGGAAGTCATTCAGGACCAGTACTTGGACAAAGAAGACACCTGCTGCCATTCAAAGAGATAAAACCAAACAGCAGGTGCTTCACAAGGCTGTCAGCAAGCTGGTAGTGTGTCCAAGGATGTCATGTCAGCAACTTCAAGCTGGTATCTGGGCAAAGTAAAAGACAAATTACAAACCAGACCAGCAGTCAAAGATCCAAGGTGAATGTGTCTGGATATTGACGAAGCTGCACAGGTAACTAATCATCCACCGATCAGTTTCCTGATCTCTTATCACGTACTGGGGCTGAGCAGCTTATTCCCTTGGGTAGGAATAAGAATGAGGATGCTCAGAAGGAAGTACGAACAGGTTACTGCTTCTTAGTTTTTAGCAGTAATTGATGAACAAGAGAAACCTGACTTGCCATATTTGGCGTTGTAACTCCATCCCTACACATCGAGCTGCATGATGATGATGATAAAAAGGGGGAAGCGTTTCAAGTCAAGAGTCATCGCTGAAGCCTTAGAGCAAGGGGGAAGCAGAAGATGGCAGTATGACAGTCAGGAAACACCTACCATCTGGAGCCTTATGCTGGACAGCAAGCTGATCATCCAGGAAGATGTGAAGGATGCAGCAAGCTAATGAAAACATGCTGAAGAAGGCATGCAGAGATCAGAGATGGTAGAGAGGGAGAAGATAAACTCCCTGGTGGATAAGTATGGAAACAGCAAACTGTCAGAAACTGAAGAAAGTAGTAAAGCTAGTTGATGTAGTTGTAGCTTACTCACTTTGTACTTAAATGTATTTATAAATACTCAGTTTTAATAAAGAGCATTCATTGTCTAATTGACTCTTGCCTTTATTATGTTTTGTCATCATCAATATAAAGGGGGAAATTGTTGGAATATTTCAGTAGTTATATCGATGAGACAAAAATAGTTTGTTTGTTAAGACAAAATAGGTTGCTTAAGTTATTAGCAACTAAGTTTCCATACTAACTAATATGATCTTAAGATAAAAGATCATGTTAGAAGTTTTCCAAGTGGCAAGGAAAACTTAACCTTAGAAGACAAAGGACATCTTCTAAGAAGTCAGCAAGCTGAGGAAAACAACATGAAAGATGCAACAAGCTAAGTAAGCTGAAAGAAGTAGTAAGCTGAAAAGAAGAAGCTGAAAGGAGAAGGAAGCTGAAGGTTGCAACACGCCAGAAATAGCAAGCTGAAGGAAGGATCTGCATAAGAGCAGACAGGAAGCTAAAGGTAGAAGGTTGCATCAAGGAAAGAAGGAAACTGCACAAAAGGAAGAAGAAAGTTGGAAGCAGGAAGCTGCCAGTAGTGAACAGCAAGCAAGGTGCAGCAAGTTATGAAGAACAGCAAGCTGGAAGCAGTATTGTGAAGACCATGAAGCAGCAAAACCAACTGACGAGTAACCGTTGCATGGACTTCAGCCATGGACCCATACCGACTTGACAGGTCAGCAGGAATGTCAGAGAGGTCTAAGAGGTAAATAGTTGGTGCATTTATATATATCTTTTAAAAAAAATAGATATCCTAATTAAGAGCTGCGCAGTTCACCATCGTGGTCTTCACAACTTCACCTCTTCAATCAATCATCTCCATAAGCGCCTGTGATTCCAACCTTCAAATTACAAATGAAAACACGGTCTAAGCTTCACCTCTTCAATCAATCATCTCCATGGGCGTCTGTGATTCCAACCTTCAAATTACAAAGGAAAACACGGACAACACTAATAACTTCTTAGAAATTCAGATATTATCTTCAATTATCAATGCGAAAAAGTTAACTGATGTTGTGTTCATAATATTAATGACAAAAATTCTTCTAACCTACTATCGAATCAAATTGGAATTGGCAAGCTGAATTGAATACTTTCTGGTTTATCAACTAAGCTTTTGCTTCTTCTATCAAAGAAAACGAATATATAAGTGACATACAACAAATTTGACAAGTAGAAATAAAAATTAAATTTCGATAAGAATGACAAAAATTCACATACTTAGCCAACAAGTTACAATAAATCAAATCACCACCAAAAACCCTATGGAAAATGAGTAGCGCTGGCGTAAACTTGTTGCACGAATCTTAAGATTCGTGCAACTCAGACCCAACCCGGCCTAGGCAGATAAATATATATATATCTTTTTTTTAAATAGATGCCCTAATTAAGAGACGCGTAGTTCACCATCGCGGTCTTCACAACTTCACCTCTTCAATCAATCATCTCCATGGGCGCCTGTGATTCCAACCTTCAAATTATAAAGGAAAACACGGACAACATTGATAACTTCTTAGAAATTCAGATATTGTCTTCAATTATCAATGCGAAAAGGTTAACTGATGTTGTGTTCGTAATATTCTATCATATGTGAAACTATATCTAACCTTCAAATTGTTGAGTTATCTAGTAGAGAAGATGAATTTGCCGATGCAATTGATACAATTTCTGAATCTAAAGGTCATCTTAATAATACATAAAGGTATTGAGACAGAAGGTATAAGTAACTTAACATAAAGGTCTTGACATTTATACATAATGTGCCCTTAAATGGTTGACTTATAAAGGTATACTTAAAAATATATAATGGTCATCTTATGAACACATAAATGTATATTTAACTAAACCTAAAAAAACTGCTAAGGTAGCTAGCCTTACAAAAGGTATGACTAACATAACTAAAAGGTATGTCTAACACTACTAAAATGTATAGTTAACATAACATAAAATGTATGACTAACATAACTAAAAGGTATGTCTAACACTACTAAAAGTTATAGTTAACATAATATAAAAGGTATGACTAACACTTTTAAAGAAATAGTTAATATAACATAAAAGGTATGACTAACACTATTAAAAAAATTGTCTAACACTACTTAAAGGTATAATTAACATAACATAAAAGGTATGACTAACATAACTAAAAGGTATGTCTAACACTACTAAAAGGTATACTTAACATAACATAAAAGGTACGACTAACATAACTAAAAGGTATACCTTTAGGCACCGGGAAGCATGTTTGGGCGGATTTTATCTGCGACCTAGAGGCACGTGCGAGGACGTACGGGCGCGTTACGGGTCGACCCGACCTGAGTGCACGGATGTAGGGTACGTGTACCAAGTGTATAGAAGTTTTTGTCATGGAAAATCGGATCAAATTTAATAACCAGAAACAATATAGAAAATCTTGATTCATGATATTCAACCTCAGGTTTCAACAGAGGAATTGTCACAAGTGATATTGCCTCATCCAGTGCAAATTCCAATCTCTTTTCGGTGAGTTTAACAATAGTTGCACCGTAATAAGGAAAAGAAATGAAGATTTTAGTAGTAAATTGATCTCAAAGAATCGCGCAAAATAAAATGAGAGGGGTTAAATGTTGAAACCTCACATACTTCTTTTTCAATTTTCAAATGCTCGAACATCCACAGTTGCCACACACAATTATTTCATTGATTGAATTATATTTTTGTTTGTTGAAGAAAAAAATCATCTCACTGATAATCCTTTTTCAAAATTATCTCACCGATTGAAAAGTGGAATAGCGATGCCAATTTGCAATAAATCCCCAAACTCTTCAAGGGAAATTGGGGAAAAATATTAATAAGTAAGGACATTCTAGTAAAAATCAATTATTTCAAATTTCTTATCAAACCCAACCAAATAGTTGTCGTTGTTTACTTTAGATGGGATATCAATTTTTTGTTTTATATTAACCAAACTTATTATTATTTATATGCATAAACTCAAATCATTTGCTTTATATCTCATGATGTATTATTTGGCCCAATGAATACCACTAAACAAATGCACCCATATGATATTAATTGTATACTCATAAGGTATTAACTGCATACTCATAAAGTATTACTTGTATAACTGAAATATATGTTTTAGTGAAACATATTAGTTATATATTCATAAGGTATTAGTTGTACATTCATAAGATATTAGTTGTTTAGTTATAAGTTATTTACTTGTACAACAAATATATATGATTACTGAAATATATTATTTAAGGTATTACTTGTTTGATGTAAAGGTATTATTCGTATTACTTAAAGTATTAAAGTTAGAATTTGGGGCACACCATACTCCAGGGACACACAAGTCCTATTCTATATAATTTGATCTATCAATCTTAGTCCTTAAAAACTATTATATCCAATTTTCAATTATTTTATTTAAATAGATATCAAAAGATTTTACACGAGTTAGTGGATTAATATTATTTTTATTGAATCTTGGACAATATGATTTTTTTAAGACAAATTATAATTTTGAATAAAAAAAACTTCTTCATTTACTTAAATAAGCTCATATATATATATATATAAAAGAATAGCAAAACAACAAGAGTCAAGAACAAAGAATAAGTGGAAGGAGGTCACACGTGGACTCTCTTCCAAAATCAGGCCTCATTAAAACCCCGATATAGAAAACTCAAAGGGAAAATCTATATCAGGAAAAAAAGAGTACCCGATCTAACAAAAACGGTAGAATGTTAGTCCAGACAAATCCAAAAACATAGGATGATAACTACAACTCAGAGCTGAATCCCACCATTGAAAGTGAACCTTCATCTTCGATAGGATGTCTGCAGCTTGATTTTCTTCATGATAAATATGCGAAACTCTAGAGTCCATCTGATCTACCATACGTAAAACTCTCGCCCATCTGTTCCTGAAGTACTACGGCACTTTACTCGATCTCAGCTCAGGAAGCGCAACCATATAGATGGAATTGGACTCCACCCATAGACATCTCCATCCCTTTTCATAAGCAACTTCGATTGCAAACATCGCAGCAAGAAGTTCTGCATCTAAGGCATAACAGACACCTATATGGAAGGAGAAGAATCCATGAAAATTGCGACAGATCCCACCAGCTTCGACACTACTATCTGTGTTCACCTTCACCCAATCAAAAGATGGAGTAAACCACCGAACAACAATCATCTTAGGAGCTTTGCCAGGTCTTCCGATAAATTGCAAGCGACTGAGAATGAGCAACTCATCCTGAGAATTGAACATACTCCCTAAGTTAAGCAAAAAGGCCCCCCGAATGAAAGTACATAGGGTCGCAATACAAGAACTGAAAGAGGGGGAGACACCATCAAATATCATCTTGTTACTAGCATCCCAAATGCGCCATGGTAAAGAAATCATAGTTGTTTTCCAAATGGTTGTGACTTGCGTACTAAAAGAAATACGCATTGCCTGCAAAACACCTACAAGAACGATGAATCAAGGTTAAGAGAGACTTCTCGGCAGAGAGCACTTCAGAAATAAGTGATCAATGGACTCCAAGTCTCTCATGTAGAAAGGGTAGAAAGATGGTCCAATGAAACAACAATTCATAAGGGAATCAAGAACAGCAATACGACTTGGAATGTACGTTTTCCAAATCCAATCTCCCCAGTTGACCTTGTGAACATTTCCATCAGCCGAGGTTGAAGAGACTAATTGTTATATCCTTATTAGGCCCATGTAAATAGTTTAGTTTTGGCCCATTAGTTAGGCCCTTTGTAACCCTACATATATATTATTTTTTTACATCAATGAGAAAGCAAGGGAGCATTACAGCAACTTCAATTCTAACATGGTATCAGAGCGGGTTTTTTGATCAAGAAAACAAGGACGACTTCCGTTTTCCCTTTTTTTTACCCACCGATCAATTTTCCGCCATGGGAGATGAGATATCCTCTTCCTCAACCAAAAGTTCTCCAAATAATGATCTTACTTCACCATATTTTATACACCCTTCAGATTTGCCCCGACAGATGCACGTCAACGACCAATTGAATGACGGAAATTATGGTATGTGGGTACAAGAGATGGAGAATTTCTTGCTCGCGAAGAACAAGATTGGTTTCGTCGACGGTTCGATGGAAGAACCCGAAGATTCGATTGAATTGGCAGCCTAGAAAAGATGCGATGCTATGGTAAAAGGTTGGCTTACCACAGCCATGGAGAAAAATATTCGGTACAACGTTAGATATGCGAAAACAGCGGCGGTGATTTGGAATGATCTCAAGGAACGGTTTGTGAAAGAGAGTGCCCCTCGAGCTTATGAATTGAAGGGCACACTCACCATGACTAGACAAGAAAATCTGTAAGTTTCCGAATACTATACAAAACTGAAAAGACTATAGGATGAAATTGATGAGATTACCCCAATCTCGGGTTGTTCTTGTGGAGGCTAAAAAAAATTGATCGAGGTAAAGGAGCACGAACGTCTTTACGAATTCCTTATGGGGCTGAATGATAATTTTAACACCGTGAGGACGCAAATTTTAACCACGAAGCCGATCATGGCGATTGGAGCGGCTTATCACTTAGTGGCGGAGGATGAGTAAAACAAGTTAATTACCACACCACATAAACCAATCTTAGAAGCCACGGCTTTTCAAACAACGGGAAAGACACAAAAATCTACAGGATCAAAATGCCCAAAGTGCGGAAGGCCGGGACATCCGATTGAGAATTGCTTTGAAATTATAGGATATCCGAACTGGTGGCTGGAGCGACAGGCTACACGAGAAAAGGGGACTCGCGGGACTGAAACCCACGGACAGAATACAGGGTCAGGCCACGGATGCGACCTTGGAGAATTTATAGCAGGCCGAGGCAATCAAACCCGCATCTCTAGCAGTGTTGGGCGAGGGATTGACAAACAAAGAGAAAGGGGGAGACAACCAAGGGTGGCCTTAGCTGAATTGGGCCTGTCAGATGATCAATACACCAAGCTGATCAACCTTCTGACTCCAGAAAGTGAAGGTTCTTCTAGTGATTTTATTACTGTGAATATGGCTGGTAAGAACTTTTTTAACAAGCCTTGGATTATTGATTCTGGAGCTACAGAACATATATCATTTGATAAAAACTTATTACATGGGTTCCAAGCCATTGAGACTAATATTTCTGTCAGAATTCCGAATGGTGACATCGTCCTAGTGTGGGATCGGTTTTGTTAAAGAATGGGTTGCAGCTGAAAAATGTTTTTTATATACCCGATTTTAAGTGTAATCTGTTATCTGTGAGTCGTCTTACAAAGGATTTGAGCTGTACACTCACTTTTTCCTCTAATCTTTGCACCATACAGGACTCACGCTCGAGGAACCTGATTGGAGCGGGTAAAAGCTGTGATGGTCTATACTGCTTGGAGCCGGTCGAAGATTGTGGGACAGTTTTGTCAACCTCTGTTGATCCAATGATTTGGCATAAAAGATTGGGACATGCCTCAGATATTAAGCTCAAGCAGTTGAATTTTCTAGATAAGGGTTTTGATTGCAACAATTCTTATTGTGACTCATGCTTGCGAGCCAAACAAACTAGACTTCCTTTTGGAGATAGTTACATTAAATCTAATGTTTGTTTTGAACTTATCCATTGTGATATTTGGGGAGGTTACAAAATTGCTTCTTTAACTGGGGCAAAATATTTTTTGAGCATTGTTGATGATTATAGTCATGTTGTTTGGGTGTATTTGATGGTACAAAAATCTGATGTTGCAGATTGTTTAATTGCTTTTTACAATATGGTTTCCACACAGTTTGGTAGATCCATTAAAAGGATTCGGAGTGATAATGGTGGAGAATTTCAGTCTCGTCGAATGCTTGATTTTTATGCAGAAAAGGGAATTTTACTAGAAACCTCTTGTGTTTATACCCCTCAGCAGAACGGTGTGGTGGAACGAAAGCATAGACATATCCTAGAAACGGCACGAGCTCTTAGATTTCAGTCTAATTTGCCTATCAAATTTTGGGGTGAATGTATATTAACTGTTGTGTACCTGATAAATAGGTTACCATCACATGTCATTGATAACAAAACTCCTTTTGAATTGCTTTTTGGAAAAGCTCCTGATTATGCGCATCTTCGTGTTTTTGGTTCTCTTGTGTATGTTAAAAATAATAAAAGGGGGTTAGAAAAATTCGATGAAAGGGGGAGACCTTGTGTTTTTTTGGGGTACCCCAATGGACAAAAAGGGTATCGAGTTTTTGATTTAACTGATAGACGGTCTTATGTCATGCGTGATGTGAAATTCGTCGAACATATTTATCCTTTTTGTGATGTTCTTGATGATGGCAATGACAAGGGCACAGGAGTTGATCTTACCCAACCCTCTCAGTTTGCTTTTGATCTTGTGCCGGACAACATAGAAGACACGGACATAGGCCTAGGGTCGAGGCCTAACTCGGCAGAAAGTGCTCCCATACTTGCGCCGCGTTCTACTCTCACAGATTCAGTGTCTTGTGAACATGGTATTAAGGATGCAAATTCAGAAAATGAGATTCCTCATAGTGGTATGCGACAGAGTTCGCGAGTTAGAGTTCAGCCGAAAAGGTTACAAGATTTTGCAGTTGACGTTTCTACCTCAATAGACTATGCACAGCCCGCTGCCAACTCAGTGTCCTCGACGGTACATCCTCTTTCTCATTTTGTATCTTATAAACAATTCTCACAATCTCACAAGGCTTTCCTTGCGGCCATCACTAACCATGATGAGCCCAAAAGTTTCAAAGATGCAGTTAAAAATCCAGATTGGAGAGATGCAATGCAGAAGGAGGTGACTGCTTTGGAGGAGAACGGGACGTGGACACTTGAACACCTGCCTTCTGGCAAGCGTGCAATTGACTCGAAATGGGTTTATAAAATCAAGTATAAGCCCAATGGTGAGATTGAGCTCTATAAAGCACGTCTAGTTGCACGAGGATTCACGCAAATTGAAGGGATTGACTTTCACGATACTTTTGCTCCTATTGCAAAGTTAGTCACTGTGCGTAGTTTGCTAGCAGTGGCAGCAAAGAAAGGATGGGCTATTCATCAGTTAGACGTGAATAACGCTTTTCTCCATGGGGACTTGACAGAGGAAGTATATATGCAGATTCCACAGGGTTTTGTGAAGAAAGGGGACACATGCGTCTGTCATTTGCGACGTTCCCTGTATGGGCTCAAACAAGCCTCACGTAATTGGCACCACAAGTTTACACAAGCGCTTGTGGGTGTTGGCTTCCGACAATCGCGGGCAGACCATTCACTTTTCATTTTTAAACAGGATGGTGTTTATGTTTCTGTCCTAGTTTATGTGGATGACGTCATACTTGTTGATAATAGTGATGCTCAAATTCAAGCAGTGAAGGATTATCTTGACAAAACCTTCAGCATTAAAGATCTTGGGCCATTGAAATATTTTCTTGGGATTGAGCTTGCACGAACACCAGATGGATTGGTTCTGAGCCAAAGAAAATATGTACTTGACATTTTGGAGGAATGTGGTTTACAGGGAGCACGACCTATCGTTATTCCTATGGAGCAAAACTTAAAACTGACAGATGATAACAATAGTCCCAAGGTGGATGTTTCGCATTTTCGGCGTTTGGAGGGCCGTTTATTGTACTTGCAGGTTACTCGCCCTGACATTGCCTATGCTGTCAACATGTTAAGTCAATTTTTGTCTGAACCACGACAGGTTCATCTTGATGTTGTTTTTCGAATTGTTCGATATCTGAAAGGTACCATCGGCCAAGGGATCTTCTTCCCTACGAAAGGAGACTTGCGATTAGAAGCATATTGTGATGTCGATTGGGGCTCTTGCTTGACTACTCATCGCTCGAGAACGGGATATTGCATCACCATCGACGAGGCTCCTATTTCTTGGCGCACAAAGAAACAGTCTGTCGTATCCCGTTCTTCTGCAGAAGCTGAATACCGAGCCATGGCTTCCACCGTCAGCGAAGTACTTTGGTTGCGTTGGCTGTTGCGCGACCTTCAGGCACATCAGATTGATTCCACTACTCTTTATTGTAATAATCAGGCAACCTTACACATTGCCTCAAATCCGGTATTTCATGAGCGTACCAAGCATGTTGAAATGGATTGCTATTTCGTGCACGAGCGTGTTGAGAGCAAAGAGATAAAGCCAATGTTTCTATCTACCAAGGACCAAATCGCGGACCTCCTCACCAAGGCACTGGGTGCTGTATCACTTCGACTTTTGCTGTCCAAGTTGGGCGTTTGTAACCTTCACGCTCCAACTTGAGGGGGAGTGAAGAGACTAATTGTTATATCCTTATTAGGCCCATGTAAATAGCTTAGTTTTGGCCCATTAGCTAGGCCCTTTGTAACCCTACATATATATTGTTTTTTTACATCAATGAGAAAGCAAGGGAGCATTACAGCAACTTCAATTCTAACAGAGGCGGACCAAATACGCTAATCCGATAAGCCTGAGAAAAGGGGGAATCGCACAATAACACGAACTAAATTCAAGTGAGCTTGCACAAAACCCTGTGTGAAGTGCCAAACCCATCATAAAAATATTCAGAGATAGGGTTTTCAAAATGCTGCCAAAGATGATGAGGAATGCCAACTTTCTCTGCAATGCTAAATTCGAACCAGTTGTCGAGCTCAAAGAACGTCCTAGGACAAAATAACATCTTCATTAAAAATTCATTTTTAATTCATAATGCATCTGTTTTATCATTTTAATATTGTTATTTACAATTGCATATGGAATAGTTAATTATCAAATATAAAATGTTTAAAAACATTAGGTGCATTTTTTTAATTAATGTGTAATAGTTTTGGTTATAGTAGTATATGGAAGCTAAAAAAATGTGCTTTAAATAAAATTAAACTTAAAAAAATTAAAAATCAGAAATAAAAATGACAGTAAATATAATTTTAAAATTATAAAAATAACAATAATTTTTTGAAGAAAAAAATTAAATTTTTTTGAGAAAATATTACAAACAAGTTTTTCGTATAAGGGTTGCTTTATTTGTCTTAGTTTAAGTGAGTTGATTATTGGGTTAAGTCCAATTTTCAATAAATATTTTTTTAAATAGATGGCAAGAGATTTTCGCGTATTTGAAAAATTTGAGTTATTTATGTTGATGGACAAATAATTTCTTTATATGTGTCTATCGTTATGAAAAATAATTAATTATTTTCTCATTAATTTTAAGACCATCTCCATCCCACAAACTCAAATTTGGACTCGAATCTTGTTTTTGCCACCAAATTTGTCATCAAATTTGCCACCATCTCCAACCCTTCAAACTCAAATTGAAATATTCTCTTACGATATTTTTAACTTTTTTTTTTAAATTTTCTTTAATATCAAATATTTGTGTATTTAAGTTCATAAAAAAAATTAACTTAATTGATTTCAATTATAAATGAATATTTATAAACTATAAATCTTATTAAAAATACCAAACTTATATTATAAAATTCATCACAAATACATATTAATATACTAAAGAAAAAATCTAGTCATACAACACAATGCAAATAAATTACATAATGACAGAAAAATATAAACTATATAATGATTATCACTAAGATTCCGAATTAGACCATTTTTCCCAAAGATGTTCGATCAATGCATTTCGAAGTTTGAATGAGCATCTGCATCTCTGATTTCTCTATGCCGACGAAGAAAATCTTGAAATCTAGAGTTTTCTTTACTTATCATTTCTACCTCTGGAGTTGTCACATCTCTCGTTTCTACAATCGGAGCACTGAGATCCCGTTCATCCTTGATTATCATATTATGCATTATAATGCATGCAGTAATTATGTCTTGCAAGTCATTTGTCATCCAAAAGCAGGTAGGATTTGCTACAATTGCAAATCGACTCTGAAGAACTCCAAATGCACGTTCCACATCTTTTATGCAAGCTTCTTGCATGGTTGCTAAATGTCTTTTCTTTGGACCATGTGGATCATGAATAGTTTGCACAAGAGTCGACCATTTGGGGTATATACCATCTGCTAGATAATACCCCGTGTTGTATTCTTCTCCTTGGATAACATAATGTGCAGGAGGAGCAATACCTCTAGCAAGATTTGAAAAAAGATGAGACCTCTCCAACACATTGATATCATTATTAGATCCTGACATACCAAAATATGCATGTCATATCCAAAGATCGTAATCAGCAACAGCTTCAAGAATGATGGTTGGAGAACCACTACGGTCTGCATATTGTCCAGCCCACGCTGTAGGACAATTTTTCCACGTCCAATGCATACAATCAAGGTACCTAACATTCTGGAAAACCCACGTTGCTCACCTATAAGAAGTAGCCTAGCAATATCATCGGCAGTCGGCGATCTTAAATATTTCTCTGAAAATATCTCCATAATAGCACGATAAAATCATTTTACACATTCAATTGCAGTAGACTCTCCAATTTTTATGTATTCATCAATTGCATCAGTTGCAACTGCATATGCTAGAACTCAAAATGCCGATGTAACCTTTTGAAGTGTAGACAAACCAAGTCTACCAACCGCATCTCTTTTTTGTGTGAAATAATGATCATGATTCATAACAGCATCATGAATTCGAAGAAATAAACTTCGAGACATGCGGAACCGACAACGAAACATTGATTCATTGTATGTTGAATTTTCAGCAAAATAATCATCAAAAAGATTTTTAGCTGCACTTTCTTAATCACGATATACTATTCTATACCCAATAATCGAGCCTCTATGAGAAGGCTCAACATTTGAATTTGTTAGCCACTCACAAAAGACCCTGTTATTAGTAATTGCTCTTTCACAAATCATATGATTTTGCTTATGAAGATCAAGTATCATCGACTCATACTGATCTTCATCATCATCATCATCATCAGAAGAAGAAGAAGAAGAAGAAGAAAATAAATGAGAAGGACTTGTAAAATTGGGATTCATCTTTGAAAAGTAAATGGAGTGAGAAATAACAAAGTAAAAAGATAAGACTTGGTGAGGAAATGAAGTGATGAATGATTGCAAACAATTTTCATTATATAATTGTTCACGTAAAGCACAATCCAAGTGACTTCATTTGTAGTCGTTGATAATAATTTTAATCTTTTGATCTCAACCATTCATATCATTTGGAAAGTGGTGAGTGTGTAGAAAAGCACAATCCAAGTGTCTTCATTCGTAGCCATTGATAATAATTTTAATCTTTTGATCTCAACTGTTCATATCATTTGGAAAGTAGTGACTGTGTAGAAAAACACAATCCAAGTGCCTTCATTCGTAGCCATTAATAATAATTTTAATCTTTTGATCTCAACCGTTCATATCATTTGGAAAGTGGTGAGTGTGTAGAAAAGCACAATCCAAGTGTCTTCATTCATAGTCGTTGATAATCGTTTTAATCTTTTGATCGCAACCATTGATGTTGTTTTACACAAATGAGAATAAGAACTATCCCATCTATAAAATGACCATTCATTTCAACCAAAAATTCACACTTGAAGTAACTACATCTTTTGAATTCATTTGTTTCTCAAATCTCATTTCTAACTTATCAATTCTACAATGGTCTTCCGAAAAGCCTCTTATTCTATTGATGAAGATATACATCTTTGTGATGTGTTTGTTGATGTCTCCCAAGATCCAATTGTAGGTGCAAATCAATCTGGGAATACTTTTTGGTCACGTGTAGAAACCAAATACAATTCTACACGACCAAACAATGTCACTGAATGTCAAAACATAAAGTCTTTGTGTGATCGTGTTACTGTTATCAAAAGTGCAGTCTCAAAGTTGAATGGATGTGTGACAGAAATCCAACACTCAAATCCAAGTGGAGTTTCAAATGAAGATATTGTAAGTAGATGTTCTTATTTTATTTATTTATGTAAAGTCCAGAAGAAAAACATTCAGTATTAACTTTCATATTCTAAATTATGCAGATGTGCAGAGCAAAGATCTTGTTGATGCAAGATCCAAAGTATAAGAAGGGATTTAAGTTTGATCATGTGTTCAACACTATGAAAATGTTTGTGGATTCAGGAAATAATCACAGTCAGAGACGCATTAATTTTTCATCACAATCAGAAGCATCAATGTCAGATTCTCCTACTCTCTCTTCTCCAGGAATAATTCAATTCAATATAAACTTGAGTGATGAAAGTGATAGTTGTCCATCATTGCAAATGCGACCCGAGGGAGTGAAAAAGGCTAAACTAAAAAGGAAAAAAGGAGAAGATTCATCTCGTCTTATGAAATCCATGGAAGAAGCAAATAAAAAGTATCTGGATTTAATGGTTGAATCAAACGCACGTCAAGATCTTATTTTAGAAGAGTTGAAACGAAACAGGGCAGATAAAATGCAAAAAAGGGCAGATAAAATAATGAGCATTAATTTGGAGGACGTTTCTGATCTGGTTAGATGTTCATAGTGGTAGAATGAGCAACTCAAAATTATGAATCAATCTCAACCTGAAAATTCCTCCAATACTTATGGAGAATATTTTAATGATATTGGAGGGTCTGAAAGTGGTCTACCGGACTATTAAAATCCATATTATATATGGAGTTTAAATGCATTTCGTTTATGTTTTTGTTCTAGTAAATTTAGCATGACGTGTAATATTAGTTTAAATTTAACATGTTCTAATGCTTATGTGTTTTAATAACTTTCATTGTAATTTGCATTAAATATTGTATGATATTCCAATTATATTTCTATTAGTTATAATTCGTGTTTATATTTAATAATTACACTATTTTTCAAAAGTATTCGATCAAGATATCTCAAAGTTTGTAATACGCATCTACATAGTAAAATATTATATAGTATATGTGTGTATCAATATCAAATAAGTGAAAATTATTATAAAAAAAAATCAAAAACAAAAAGAAAATATTTGAGTTGTGAACAGTAACTTACTGTTCAAAGTAGCAAATCTGCGTAGTGATTTGCGGCTGGGTTGGAGGCCTATTTCCTCTAAATTTGGGTTTGAGTCACAATTTGAGTAGGACATTGGATGCCCTTAGTAGCATTATTTTCCACTTCTTAAAATATATTTTGTACTTAAATCATTTTCTAAAACACATAAAATAATCACAAAAACTCATGTGAGACGGTCTCACGGATAGTTTTCGTGAGACGGAGCCCCATCAACACAAATAACATGTTAATTGTAGGGTTTGGATGGTGGGTAATTGGGTTGTGGGTTGATCCATCTCACGCAATGTATTAAAATTTTGTGAGACGGTCTCACAAGAGACTTACTCTAAAATAATATAGTATTTATCCATTTTGATACTTAAATTTATATCAACTCCAATACGCATGACATACTTTTACAAGGTAAGTTTTAAAAAAATTAGCTGTTGTGTAGTATTATACTATTTTGATACAATTTTTTTTTTTTTTGTGATATTTTTTTACGATAAAAAAAAAATCAAAGATATTCCATATATTGGTTCAACTGACATTGTTGTACATGATGAAATCTTTCAAAATATATATGTTAAATGGTTAGGTTGGTCACATTTCTAATTACCTCATATGTCGAATAATTTTTTTTAAATTGTTATTTAATTTATTTATACATCTTATATGTTGTTGTTAGTATTATTATCAAATGTTTTATTTAGACCGACACACATTTAATATTAAAATTCTAATATAAATATTTTGAAAGGATTAATTATTTAATGTTGAGATAATATTATTATACTATATTATAAAAAAATTAAAATCATTTATCGTGCAATGTAGGGGAGAAATATGGGAAAAATATCAGTCAATATTATTAGAGAGAACAAGAAAAGTATATGAGTGCGGCTATCCGCACCCCACATATTACTAAACACACCCCAATTGTGTTGTTATAGCTGCACCCCACATATTACTAAACACACCCCAATTATATTGTTACTATTCAAACACACCCCAATTGTCTTTAGTAATATGTGGGGTGCGGATAGCCGCACCCAAAGTATATACCTCCACTCAATATCTTCGTCTAGGGTTTTCAGCACCCTCATATAAAAGCTCGCCACTCTTCTTTTCTCCCCCCTCTCTCTCCAGTGCCACTCTCGTCTTTGGAGCTTCTCTGTCTATCTCTCACATCCTTCTATCTGTCTCTGGAAAGCGAAAATGGCCGTCACCTTCTCAGATCTCCACACAGAATCCGGCCTTAAGGCCCTTGAGGATTTCCTCTCCGGAAAATCATGCATCTCCGGGTATAGCTCTTCGCTCTTTCCTATTTTTACTTTTTTTTTTTTTTTTAATTTTCATTCAGAATTTAGTTCGAAGAATTGCTCGATGATATTAATTCCATGTGATATATTTATTGGGGGATTTCAGAAACCAGCTAACAAAAGACGATGTTAAGGTTTTCGCCGCCGTTTTGGAGAAGCCGAGTGCCGATCTGTACCCCAATGCCAGCAAGTGGTACGAAGCTGTTTCCGCGAAGCTCGCTGTTAGGTATTTTTCTCCTTTACTTAATTAATTATTTAATTAACTTGAGTTTATGTTGTCAGTATTAAATGTGGTTGCACTTGCTGATTGCTTGAGTCTTAGATAGAAATGTATGGATTCGTGATGCTTGGAGAAATTCTTGTGTATAATTGTCATCGTTTCCTTATTTTTATCGCAATTTATGTGGAATTGGTATATTCTTGAGATCTACTAGAGTGTTAACTTGTTATTGTACTTGTGATTTTTGGAAAATGGTGTAGCTTCCCTGGAAAGGCTGTTGGAGTAAGGATCGGAGGCCAAGCTGTAGCTGAATCTGCTGCTCCGGCAGAAACCAAGGTAGCTGATTTAATATTGTTTATGGTTGTTTCATGTTATAAAGTTAACTTGTTAGTGGTATTTGTTAAATTCAGCCAAATTCGATCCTTTTAAAGGGTTTTAATTTAGTTCTTGGAACCAAAAGTTTGGCTTTTGCCAAAGGTTTGTTTGTATTATTGTAGATGAATAAGAGTAGTTTGGTGGGGGATCAGTTTCCTTGATGTTTAATTGGTAACTTCAAATTCAATAGAGTGGAATTGCTGTATTGTACCTTTACATTTCTAGGCTGGCTTGGGATATCTTTAATCAATTGGCAATAGTACTTTTGACACCATAGAGCCAGTGACATTTTTGGGCAAAGAATCTCATGCCCTATATTCGTTTATATCTTTGTTCAAATATTTGGACTTCAAAGAATCCACTTTTATCTTTGTCTAGGAGGATGCTGATGATGATGATCTTGATCTCTTTGGCGATGAGACGGAGGAGGAAAAGAAGGCTGCAGAACAGAGGGAGGCTACCAAGGCATCTTCTGCTAAAAAGAAAGAGAGTAAGTATATAATGTTACTGTTCTTTCACTACAATATTGTTAAGGAAAAAAAGACTTTGTAAGGTTTTTGGCTTCTAGACCATTTGCAACAACTCCTAAAAGTTGTCTCAAGATGATTGAAATTCCCCACACAAATCTTGTGTTAATCCAAGTCTATTTTCCTCAACAATCTATAGTCTCTTGTGATTTTCAAAGTCTCATGAGTTGGATTTGTCTCCAGGTGGGAAATCATCGATCCTCATGGATATAAAGCCTTGGGATGATGAGACAGACATGAAGAAGCTGGAAGAATCTGTTCGTAGTATTGAGATGCCAGGCCTATTGTGGGGAGCATGTATGCTTTCTCTTGTATTTTTTCAGTATTCTTTCCTCATTCTCTTTTACACAAGACTTGGATGCATTGCATTGAAGTGAATTAGTGCACTACACAAAAACATTGCAGCAATCCTCGTGTTTTTGCTGCTTTGCTGATTTTGTTCATTTTCTTGTGCAGCAAAATTGGTCCCAGTTGGTTATGGAATTAAGAAGCTGCAGATCATGCTTACCATTATTGATGATCTTGTCTCTGTTGATACTCTGATAGAGGAGCGTCTCACAGTCGAGCCTTGCAACGAATATGTGCAAAGTTGTGACATTGTCGCCTTCAACAAGATTTGAGGCAGTAGTACCTTTGAGCCTTCTCTGGCTATAATTTTGTTAATTTCACTTAGCTTGTTTGCTTTGTTTTGGTTTTTACAACCTTCTGTTATTTTACCAAGATTTGTTCTGTTACAATTGTCAAGAGGGGGAAGAGGAATTGATACTTGAAATGGCTCCATTTGCAATTTTAATTTGGTGATATTGAATGTTTAGAAACAGGAATCATCTACATTGGTTCCTCTTTTTACCGGCAGCGCTCTGGTTCAATCTGACCACACTGCCCTTATGTCCGCTGATGCCCCTTGACTCTGACCTGACCTATACCTTTATAATTGTCTTGATATGAATATAGTATGCACAACTATGAAAAAATGAATGGCATTTTATTGATTTTGGTCGTATTAATCTGTGACTTGAAAGGTAAAAAGTATAGGACAATGGTTAATGAAAGATTCGCAGAATAAGGCCATGTTGGGTAATGTGTATATTTCTTTCAATTTAACAATAATCTCTTCTCCTTTGAATACGAGTGATGTTTACAATGAAGCTATCATTTTAAAAATGCTTAATTGCAAAAAGCATCCAAAACTTTTTTACAATTTTTTCTATTTAAGTCAACTGTTTTAAAATTGTGAATTCTAACCATGATTTGACAAATCCATTTCAATTTTAACCAATTTGTAATTTTGATAAAAAAGAAATTGATTGTGTGGTGATGTGGATGATTTAACTAATTGTGGATTAACTCATTTAACCTAAACAAGTCAAAGAAAATGATAAAAACAACACAACACAAACAAGAAAAATATCATGTATCAACATTAGATGATAAACCAAAAACCATGTATCAATCATGTATCAACATTAGACGATAAACCAAAAATCATGTATCAACGTTAGAGGACAAACCAAATTAAATGAGGTGTATTTTAAGTAGAAACAAGATTAGAGAACAATTAGATATACATGATTTTTTTGTTGTAGTACGTTGTTTTCATCATTTTTTTTTATTTAGTTTAAAGTTGGTTAACTCACGCTTAATCAATCTTGGTTAATTTTAAGTGAAGTATCATTTAGATATTATCTACATGACATCCACATCATCATACAATAATCTAATTTTGATCAAAATCATAAATTGATTAAAATTGAAATCAATTGGTTTAATTATGATCAGAATTGACAATTTTAAAATAATTGGCTAAAATTGAAAAATTATGCAAAATTTTGGATTTCTTTTGCAATTATGCCTTTTAAAAAAGTACTTTGGGTGTATTGAAATTTCTTTTGCAATTAAGCCTTTTAAAAAAGTACTTTGGGTTGTATTGAATTTTCTAAGCTATTTAAGTTTTAGAGTTACACTTTTGTGCATCAATTTAAAGAACTGCACAACTCAATCCAGTCTAGTATCATCTAACTACATTTACTTGCTGGGATAAAGTGAGATATGACTCAATTATCCTATTTATCTCATATTTACTTTGTTGTATGTAAAAAATGAGGATCATCCCTTGATTCAGAATAATAAAGAAAAATTGGATAAATGGAGGGATACCACGAGAAATCTTATCCCTCAAAAATTTTCAAATTCTTTAAATAAATATAAAAATTATAATATCTACAAATTATATTGAAAATAAATAATAGGTAATCAAATTTAGAAAAATATTCTAAATAAAAAAAATGTAATTATTATTTTTGTTAAATAAAGTGAAAATTGGAAGTTTTATTAATTATTCTGTACATTTTTAAGAATTTTTTTTTTATTTAATTGTATATTTTTAAAATTTCATTAGTTACTCTGTAGACTTCAAAATTACTTTCCAGTTCATTTAATTTATAATTTTAGTTTTACTTAAATAATTTTCAATTTCAATTGTAATTCTTTATATTTTTTTTCATTTTTTTATTTTATTGATATATTTGTGGATTTTCCACAAATAAAAGGGTTTTTTAGTAATTGGATCCTTTAATATAGTTTAATAATTTGAAGTAAACAATTTATAATTATAGATGTTATCCACTTGTTACCTTTAATCATACAAAGTAAACAATTAATAAGTACCTTTTCAAATTTATCTATATCCCATACTTGTCCAATAATTATCCTATCCTAGTTAATCCTAAGTATCCTAAGTAAACACAACCTAAATGTATTTCATTCTTTTCTCTCTTTAGGATCCGTGCAAACTATCTCATCGAATATATATATACTCCTTTATACCTCCGTAATTTCTCTTTTTTCACACAAAGCTCTTCTTTATAGAGCTGGCAAATAAGTTCTCTCTTCTTCTTTCTATGCATTGGATGGATTTAGATCTTTAAAATCGTATTTTTCTATCCTTTCTCTCACCAAACATGTAACACCCCCTTCTAGTAGAGTAATTACTTCTACTAAATTCTGCTTAATTTTCAAACTAATCAAATATATTATAAGGATTCATAGGTTTTTTTTTTAAACAACGGAAATAATTTCGTTAAGAAACATATCAGGGTTTTAAAACAATCTAAAGCATCAAAAAAAAAAAGAATCAAAAGAACTCAAGACTAAAGTTTACTTTGCATGAAACTTAGAAAACTCTTAAATATCTTAAACCAATTCCGAGGCCGTCACCACCAATCACGCTTCAGCGCTGCTACCTCCTTGCATCACATTTTACCTTTGTCTTTATCTGCAGTATGAGGTAATACTATAAGCAAAAATGCTTAGCAAATACATCACCTATCTCACAAAACATTTTTCTTTGCAACTTAAGAGAAACAAGAACATCACTAATAAAAACAATAATATACTCTTATACTTGAAAATAATATACTATGGGGCCCAAACATGGTACCAATAGGCGCAACTCCGAAGAATTCGGGGTAGCTAGCCACCGAATCCAAACGGAGCAACTAATAACTAATAGAGCAGTCTAGGAGCTCTTAACTTCTTCTCATGAGCAGTCTAGGAGTCTGGTATCAGTCTCTTAAAAATATATAAAATATAACTTTATATTCATAAATACTATCTCAAAATATTTTTCTCACTTTTCGTAGAACAAAAATACTTGCATCTTGTACCAGATCAAACATATGGAATCACCACACTTAACAAAACATCTCTTTACATTCACATAGATCATAAATAAAAACTCACGAAGCATTTAACTTAGTCACTCATTAAAGCATACTCGCATAAAACATAAATAAGCATTCACGTAATTTTGCATAATCATTAAACAATTAAACATAATTACTCATACTGCAGGTGAGAGATGTACTTACCTGAAGCTCTCAAAATTCACAACACTTCAAAATCCTTAAGTACGTTTTAAGCTTCCTTAACTGAATCTAAACATAATTAATAGATAAAATACAATTAGTATCTAATCTTTCAGTAACAAAACTAATATTAATCTTTTTCCTTTAACACCTATTTTTTTTTTTTTTTTTGTTTCAAGCTTCAGTAGAACAATTATATATATGAATACAACCAAATATTCCCTCTACCTTTTTAATCTAGAAGTTGAATTATATATATATATATATCCACTCACTGTAATATGGCATAACCCAAATATAACAGAAAATAAACAAGCTGGAAAAATAGCAACCAATCCCCTTAAGTCAATTAAGCCGACTAATTACCTTATATTAAATTTAGATTAATAATAATGAACTTAATAGTTTAATTATTCATTACTAAATTCACTTTATGAAACTGACCAGCAATACTAACAAACTGATTAATCTAATTAAACAATTAGCCAATTAGATATATTTGATTTAATATATATTTACTAACCATAGCAGATTAGATAAAACCCAGTGTGCTGGACAAATTAATTAATCACGCCAAACTGATTAATCTCATTAAACAATTAGCCAATTAGATATATTAGATTTAATAAATATTTACTAACCATAGCAGATTAGATAGGTTTTCAGAGTGCTGAACAAGTTAATTAATCACGCCGGCATATTCACCCCTCTACTGCACATATATTAACCTCTACTGCACATATATTAAATTAAAGGTGCAACAATTATATATGTCTAATGATTTTCTAATCCTGATATTCTATTTATGAATTACTTTATTTTCTTTGGTGATGTTGTTCGTCTCGATACATCATACGCGAGGAGTTCAGGGCGCAACAATAATAGTAATTAACAATAAATTATTTTAAACTAATCCATATCACATTAAATGATTATGGAGGTAAAGAAATTACAATATATATGAAACCTTACCTACAGGAGGTCGTCTATGTCTATCCGGCAGCACAATTTTTTTTTTTTTTTTAAGAGGCAACAATTTCTTCTCTTTTTCTCTCAATTCTCTCTTTCTCGTCTCTTTAGTTCTCATATTTATTCTGTATGTTTTACCCCATATTTATTTATCTAGAGTTTGAGATTTCTCATCTTTTAGGAGTTTAAAAGAATGTGAACTCCTAGTGTTTCTCAACCACGTAGTTTTTTATTATTATTTTCCTTTAAAAAAAATGTGGTCCTTTATTATATCTCAACAACTAAATTCTTATCTCCACCAAATAAATCTAAATTCTAAAATTTTATATCTAATTTAATATGGTTATAAGTCTCCTAGTTATTTAAGAGTTCTAATCACTTCACATAAATAATTTATTATAATTAGTATGAGACCGTGATAAATAAATAAAAGTCTATTATTCATAAAAGATATTTAATTAGAAATTTGGGGTGTTACAAAACATCAAATCCCGATTCTGACATACTGAGAATTATTTTGTTACAAATATTTTAAACATTAAAATTCAATTATTTCATCAAGATTAAATTTAATAATCATCTGTAGAAAATGAAGAAAAAATACAAATTGTATCACTTAAAGATATTAGGTATATTACATAAAGATATTAGTTGAATCTCATAAATGTATCACTTCATTTACATAAATGTATAATCTCATTTTACTGAAATAGATAGAACGTAAGAGTACACTTATATAATGTGAATATATTAACCATATAACATAAATGTATTATTGCATTTGCTTAAATGTATTACCTTATTTTACTCTAAATTTAGTTTATTATTTTACTAAACTAGTATTTCTCCATGCGTTATATTTATATTTGAACAATTATATCAACAAGTTGTTTCTAATTCTTTTCACAAATAATTTAATTTTTTTATTATTTCTTTAATTTCTAATTTTATTTATTGACGTATTATTTCGTATTTGTAAATTCTTAAATAAATTTTTTTTCTTTGAACCCATATTTTTTTAACTTCAAAAGTTTAGTTTACTACTATTGACAAAATAATTATATATCAACTAAAAACGAGTCAAATATTTCCAAATTTAAATATTTTTATTTTGATATTTTACTTTTATATATGCAATGTAAATAAAAAAAATCCTAAAAATGATAAATTAGATATTTCATGCATTGAAAGTAAATTTTAACTAAATAAGTTTTAAATGGAAATTATAATTTGTATAGAAAACTATTAGAAATTCAAATTTATCAAATTGCAACTTCTGACTCATTTTTCGCGAAATTGTGAGTTGTGACCTGCATGTTTAAACCATAATGGTATTCTTGTAATTTTGTAATTTAAGGTGACCCTCGTCTGAAGTTAGTGTGCGGGTAATGTGTTCATGTTTTTATCAAAAAATAGATCGAAAGTTCCAATTTGATAAATTTTAGTAATTTAGGTTGCAATCTTAAAAAAATAAAAAGGTTGAAGTTGGAAAATGAAAAAAACACCCAATAGTTTAGTTTGTTTTTTGCATTTAACCCTTAACATAAATATACTATCTCAATTTATTGAAATATAGCATTAGAGCATTACCATGTAAAAGTCGTAACCATTTACTGTAAAAGTATTACTGCATTTATTTAAAGATATTACCTTATTTTAGTTTAAAATGATTTTTATTATTTTACTGAAAGATATTACCTTATTTTAGTTTAAAATGATTTTTATTATTTTACTGAAATATAATGAAAGATTATTACTCACATAACTAAATATACCTATATAACTAAAATATAGTATGTATTTGAAAGAACATGAGGGCGCATGAGGGTATGAGCGTGGACAGACTAACGCGTAGGGACACAAGAAAGCATGTGAGTGTGTGTTGAGAATGTGAACAAGTTGCATCGAGTTATACTGGTCTTGATGCATACAAGTATTTGTGTTAAATTTTTACATTTGGTGTAATTGCAAAAAAAAAAAAATCACCATTTTTTCAAAAAATTGTAGATTTATCTCCACTTTTCAATAATTGTAAAAAAATTCACGATTTTTATTCACTGTTGCAATTTAGACCACATTTATATTTTCTGACGACCGTAGTCCACGTGTCCGACAAACATGCCACGTCATTCCCAACAAAATACAAACTAAAAGATCAAATTGCAAAATAAAATCACCACCTTTCCAAAATTGCAATTTAATCATAAATTTTTATATAATTAGAAAAAAAAAAAAACACAACCTTCATTCATTATTTGAATTCGAATTTATTCTTTGTCATGTGTCCAAATAAATTTCCACGTGAGATGTCACATAAGCCACACAATCTTAAAAAGTAATTTATTTACATCAAAATAACGCCGTTTCAAGTATATCTTAATTTAAATATCTTTCTTTAATTTGTCGATAAATAAATCCTATATATTAAAAAAAAATTGTATGCTTCTTCTTTATTCAAGTATTCAAATATTTAACCTCACATGAAAACTTATTTGGACACATGAACTTAGACACCAAATAATAAATTCGAATTGCAACAATGAATGAAGGTTGTGGTTTTTTTTTTGCTTATTATATAAAAAGTTAGGATTAAATTACAATTTTGGAAAGGTGCTGATTTTATTTTGCAATTTGATTTTTAAATTTGTTTTTGTTTGGGAATGACGTGGCATGTTTGCTGGATACATGGACTCCAAACACCGGAAAATATAAATGTGGTTTAAATTGCAACAGTGAAGAAAGATCGTGATATTTTTTTTTTTTTGCAATTATTAAAAAATAGGGATGAATTTACAATTTTTGAAAAAAGTGGTGATTTTTTTTTTCAATTAAACCTTTACATTTTATCTATGTTTTTGGTTGCATATAACCCACTAAATTATTTAGATTGTTATAAAAAAAAATTCAACTCTTAGATTTCTCAAAAATATCTTTACAAAAAAGATGTATTTTATTTGAACTATAAAATAAAAAAATTTAATTTAAAAAAGATTCTAACTTAGTCAATATTAAATTAAAATAATAAAAAAAAATTTAAACTTGTTTATTACAGAAATTAAAAATGAAATTATAAAAATATGTTGCAAACATTCTTGATAACACAAAAATTTCTATGCAACTAGTGTAACATGAGCCAGCTCGTTTTCACGCGTCCCAACATGCCCCACGTGCATGCGCCCACACCCTCCCATTTCTATCCTAGTTCTATCAAACATGCATTACCTTTTAGTTTTTGTTATATATATAATATCTTCTAATTACGCGAGTAACACTCTTACGTTATATTTCAGTAAAATAAAGTACTATATTTACATGACAACTAATACCTTTATATAATACAACTAAGGGTGAAGAAGGTCTAAAGCTATTTGGGGATTAAAGAATCTTCGAAACCGAATCAAAGTTTGGAGATTTTTTGGAGATTACAAAATATATTTCTCTGAAATTAATCCGTCAAATTGGTTCGGTTCCTTAAGAGAATTGGGTATTACAGAATAGATCGGTTTGGGTTTCAAAAATTAAAAATTTTACAATTTAAAAAAATATTCATTCAAACAAAATGTAAAAATAAATAAATCCCCTGCTGGTAAGCACCTATGAAAAACCTAAAAATCACCATCTAGGGATGATCCTTTGTGGATAGATATTATTATTACACTTGTAGTTATTACAAAGTTTGTGAAAATTACAATCAAATCCTTTAACTATTAAAAAATTGAAAAACTCATGCAACATTTTGACCGGTTTCTATGAGTAATTTGATTTTAAATTGCTCATTTTTTTAAATATCATACAATATTATCATACTTTAAGTTTTAAGATGGATCATTGATAATTAATCGTTCAATTGGTCAATTTATAATAAAAAAAAATAGAAATAAAAGCCGTTTACATGTAGTAGATAAGTGGACTTAATTATAAATCCTTTTAAATATAGACTAAAAAGTAAAAGATGAAAAATAGAGTATGAAAAGTCTTACGAGATGAACTTAGAGGATGAATATTTTTTTTCCCCTATAATTATCTATTGTGTTTGTATATGAGTTGATAACATTTTCCATAAGTTTCAGGGTTTTTGAAGGTCTCTAGGTGAATTAGGATTCGAAAACAGAGTTTTGGTGAGGAACGTGTTGTGCGCTGGTGTATGGTCGACTGCTGTCTGTCTTCGCTTCGAGGTCCAATAGGACTGTGCACTATGACTCATATTTTTATCATTTTCCTAGTCGCTCCCAATGATTTCTTCCTTAATAATTCAATTTGAAAGTTGTACATAGTTTTCTCACCATAAACATGCAAACTAAGCACAATCTCATCTTACATGAAAACTATATAAATAAATAAAAGTGCTCAAAAGTAAAGGTTAAGGACACTTTATCAGATGCTTAATTTCAGCTTAAGGATGAATCTTTTTTACTGTTCAAGAGTGAAGGTTGGCAGCAGACCGATGAGCTAACTTAAAAGGTTAAGCCAACTACAAAATGAGTTCAATTACCTTAAACAAGCAAGTGAGTTGGGTGAAATAAGCTCCGTTTCCATCAAACCGTCTCACCTAAATTTTTCTGTTTTATTCATTTATAATTTATATAATACTGTTATTAATCATAAATTACTTCCATATGTTTAGGATATTAATTTGATGAAAATGGACACCCTTAAGAAAGGATGAGGCTACACATTTGAAGTGGACTTGCTTCCAAAACAAAATATCTAATGATTGGTTCTCAACTTCTCATCCTTAAAAAAAAACTACGAGTTATAATAACATGGTGATATCCTGGTTATTACGATTGAATTAAATTAGATGATTATTAATTTTTTTCCTCAAATTTTCTGACTTGTTTCAATAGAACCAAAGTCGAAAAGGTTGTAGAAATCATTCATTCACAACTTCTGATCGATGAAAAAATAAATAAATGAAAGGCTATATGTTCTTATGATGAAGGGAGTATTCAGTATATCAGTTTGCTGCATAAAATATGAATCTGAATATTAGAAAGTTTGGGTTCCCTTTCCTTACTAAAACCATCAAGATCTAGTTTATAGACATATTAAAAAAATTATGACTTTAAATTTCGAGAGAAAAAAGAGAGAGAGAGAGAGCGCGAAGGTTTTAAAGCATAATGCACCTGCAATAAATTTGTTGCCAATTTTCTAAGCTAGCTAGATCATAAAATATTTACGCAATTACGTAAAGCACCTTTGAGGTTGGATCTTTTGTAAATTACGTACACCGACACTCAAAAATAATTATTAGAAAATAAAAATCTCAAGAAAGTATTTGAAGTACTCCTCGATATACTTTTGATAATTCTGGAAAACAATAAGACTTCATATGGATAGAGTGATTTGAAATCTCGAGTTTGAAACAAATGAATTCAAATTCACTCAAGTTGGATGGATTTAAAATCTATATTACAAAGAAATTAGTACAAAATAAAAGTGATGAATTTTAAATCAGCACCTATCCAAACACCTGGCTAGGAATTTCAGATCCCTCCATCCAAATGAAGCCTAATTTTTTTATTTTTTTTTCATAAATAGGTCATATACGTCAAAACCTTAATAATTGATTTCACATTTACCCCAAAATCCAAAAATTTCAGCTGATAATTGGGAAAATTCTTGGCATACAAAGTAATACACTATTCTCATTTTAATTCACTAATACATACAAGTAGATCCCAACATCATCTCAAGAGGGGCTTATCCTCATCCAAGTATACGCTTAACTCTAACAACTACAAAAGTTTTTTCAGTATCAGCAGTTCAATCAAACTATACACTTGGCATTCATCACCCCTTCATTTCGTCGACATTTCTATCTAACAACACATAAGTATGTTCTCACCTCTTAAATCCATCGTTATTGCTAACGAGCGCTACAACAATTTCCATTATACACACTACGAAAACAACGTACCAAGGACAAATTAACATGCCTCTTCAGAAGCCAAATCAGCTCTACCATATGACTTTGTACTTTCCCTTGATAGAGCTAGACAACTTTTCATGTTTTAGAAATGTTAGAACGAACTTGTTCTTCGGAGCTGATATCTTGCTTCGGACGAATCACAGGGAAAGAGCTGTTCGAATTCCTGCAAATAACATTAAAGGCTCAGACTAAGTAAATTAATCAACTCTTTTTTTTTTTTTTTGGTTAACTGAATGAGAAGAACAATCTTCTATAAGGCATCAATTCTCACTTATTCCCCTCCATTTATTCATTAAGTAAGAAAAACACTATCCAATAAAGGCCATCAATATTGGATACCCGATATGATAAAATTTCTTATGAATACTCCACAATTCAAAATAAGCCCAGAACCAGATTGCTAAAGTCTTTCATTACAAGCCAATGTGATCATAGAGATTCAATTCGATTACTAAAAAAATATGGAGAATAATACAAATCAATAACAGTAGATGACACATGAAAATTGTAAGTCAACCACAATCCTCCTTACAATCAAAAACCCCACTTCGATTCACATCCAACACTATTTCTTCACCAGATTTTCTCTTTTCAATTAACGCTGCAGCTTTCTTCTATCTGTTCCTGACTGAAGAATAATGTGGTGATCTCAGCCTGCTTAGTGTTCATAGTTCAATAATATATGTATTTTAAAAAACCATTTTACCGTCTTCGCCAAGTACATGGACCTAACTCTTATTTTCTTCACTATTCAGATTCCAATTCAAGTTATTGTTTCCTATCAAACAATTCATGGATGAAAACATTCTCTGAATTGTTCCAAAGGTATTTTAGCTTCAATTGATTAAATGAATCTTTGAACAAATCACATTTATTCTCTTTTCACAACCAAGATTTTCCACACTATGTTGCTTTCTTCAGGTTGTAGGCATCCTAAGGTATGAACGAAATATCTGCAATATCTCAAACCATTTACTCTTCTTGCACCAGCCCACACTTTCTACTTCTATCAAATGTGCAATAGTCACATTTGCCTTGAAATATTTGTAGATCCATTCTCTAGCTGAAACAATTTTTAAGTGACATTCTTCGGCTTAAATTAGAAGGTGTTTGGCTAAGCTTATTTGAAAGAGCTTATAAGCTCTTACATCTTATAAGATGTTTTTACAGCTTATAAGATGATTTATCTTATTTTAAAAATAAGTTGTTGAAGTGTTTTGATAAATAAGATAGTGGAACTTATAAGATCTTAGTAATGACAATTGTGTAATTTAAATGATCACATTTGAAGGTGCTTAAATAATAGGATCTTATTTTGGAAATAAGTTGAGATCCCCTTACTCTTCAAAAAAGATTATAAGCTCCTAACATCTTAGTTTAGGATGATAAGATCTTATTTTTAAAATTTTATCAAACACTTTTTGAGGAGCTTATAAGCACTTAAACATCTTATAAGATGTTTTAAGGAGTTTATAAGCTCCCTCAAACACCCTCTAAAACTTTCATTTTTTCCATTTTTTATTCATCTACAAGCATTAATTCAAGTCAACATTGTTTCTTTTAGTATGGCAAACGTTTTCATATTTTTCTTAATGTGGCAATTGCTATTGAAACATTTCTTTTGCATAATTGTGTGTCTGTTATGTTCACCAAATTTACAGCCATTTCAAGCATGAGATTTGGAAAACTAGAATAGGAAAATGTTGTTTTCATCTCATACCCAGTGAAACAATTGGGCAGTTGTGCAAGCGCGGTTGCTGACAACTACTTTTCAGCAAGTTTGATTTGTAAATATTGGCTAATTTTTAATTGTGATCCAAGTCTTTATGAACTTATTAACTGCGAAATAAGAAAATAAAAGGCTCTAGGTAATTTGTGTGTAAAGCATAAGTAATCATGTACAACTAAGCATCCTTCCTTCATTTATTTTTGTATACCCTGTATTAACTTTCATCCACTTGCATAAACTCTCCACATTGGACAATATGTAAGCTTATTGAAATCATGGATGAAAAAAGGTGTAAGATAATACTTATGAAACTAGCAACTGAGGATATCCAAGATATGTAATGGAGCATGATGGCGATATTTTGTTGTTCCATCCTAATTATTTGATTTTCTTTCAATGTCCTGGCCTCATGGTGTTCACTGGCTACGATTACATTCATTTACACCAACAAAAAATAAAGGGATCTACAGTATGACCACAATTGCATCATACCAATCCTGAATTTTGAAATTTGCTAGAGATATTCAATGAACTGATTTATTAAAAAAAGATGATTCTCTAACCAGTTTTAAATTTTTACTGGCATTATTCTTCTTACATGGTAAATATTGCTGATCAGATCTCAATTAGAGATGATGAAAAGATATGGCAGATGGTCACTTATCTCAAACTAAAGATGATGGTGTGCACTAAAATAAAGTTAAGTCAAAGTTACACTCAGAGAGGTATGATTTACTTTTAAATCTTCATTTTTTTCAGCTTTATGTGGTTTTCCATCATACTAGTCCTTTCTATATAATTCTTCCACAGACTACAGCATTTTCTGTCTTGTATTCCTATGATTACAAAACCTATTTTGTAACAAAAGGTTATTTAATTGTATTCGGATATATCTACAATTGTCATGTCAACAAAGGGGCACTTCTAGAAAAACTTTCAAGAGGCATGTTGCATTTCTTTCTCTTTGTTTTTTATTTTGACCATGCCATCAAACTTTACAGCCTATTTAACCCTGCCCGAAGAAAAAAGAAAACTCAAATTAGATTGCCTTATTATACCCCACAGAATCCTAAGAGTTAAGTTTGTATCCTTCCCTCAAGATTAGATGAATTTTGTTTACAAAAACAACTAAACCTTCCAATGTGAGAATAAAAGCAAAAGAGAAATTTGCCAGTGTACAACAATATTTATATTTTATAGCACAAAATCAACTACCAAGATCTATAAGATATAACAACTTCACTAATACTTGGCATTCACTGAGTGTTCACATCTTTTCCAGTTATTGGCTACTCAGTTCAGATTTTTTTGCAATAACTTCAGTAGAGGTTGCATTTACTTGGGTGGTCTGTTTGGAGATTAGGTGAGAGGGTTTGCTTTACAAGGTTCTTGTCAATGTATTAGAACCATAAATAGCCATGTAATTGGGTCAAACAAACTTGCTTTAATTAAAGCATGAAACTCATCAAGAGGTTTATATCAATTTTATCAAGAAAATGCCCTGACAAAGTAACATGGAAAAGAAACATTTCTCTCATTGGGTACTAAACACTTAAAGATTGATTAAGTACATTTCCACAACATATATTTCATTTTTATTTTTGGACAATTCGTGAATTCGCATAAATAAAATGAAGTCTTTATGTGTAACTTACAAGCAATATTAGAACATACAAACTTATAATAGATTTTTTCTTCTTGGTGCCAGTGAATGATCACTCAGAAACAGTCAAACTCACCTAGAGAACTGGTATAATCCAAAATAACCTTGACAACAAATCTTAAACTCCATGAAGCAATCACTCTGTTACAAAAGCAGTTCTCTTGTCATAAATGCCACTCCAAGTTCAATACCCTTTCTTTACCTATTGACTATTGTACTCATGTCATGCATCTGTGCTCTCTCAAATATTCTAAAACTTCTTTAGTAAAACTTGATGTTTAGCAGGTCAAAATCCAATATCTTAAATGGAAAATGTTATTGTGCAAAATAGAATTAAACTGTTCTACGACTTTTGTCTATTGTACTCATGGGATGCATCCCTCTCTGATACATGTACTCTTAGCTGTTCTTTGATTTTCAGCTAGTCAAAGAACATTATCTTAAAAGTTAAACATTAGCAATGCATCAGAAAAATTCATCTAGAAAATAAATTCTAGACTTTGGTTGGTTAAGCTTTGATTACTTAATGGTACCCAAAATATCAGATTCATTAACATATAGCAAACATCTTATTATCTTATATATTAACAGCATGCAACGCACCACAAAAATGCATATATGAAAGAAGGATACACATAAGCATAACTTACCTTTTCCCTTTTAAGCTTTAAGTTTTCCTCTTCAAGATGTGAGACCTTGGTCACCAACTCGTTGTGGTAAGCCTGTGAATGCCACAAGAAATTAGTATCCAAATGCCAAATACTTGAAAATTTTCAAAAAATCTTAGCAGTAGCATGAAAAAGTAATCTAGCAAGACAAATTCATATCCTGCCTGCTTTCTTGCTCGTGAGCGTGCAGCGGACTCCCTATTCTTAATTTTTCGTCTTAGCCTCCGCTCAATGGATTTCTCAACGTCCCCCAACATCCTCTTCCTGCCTAGCATTGGCGTATCAGACAAGTCATCAATTGAAGGAGAAGGTGACAAGCCCATGTGAGACGAGAATTTATGGGACTTGAGTGCGCTATCCAAAGACATGACTGGTTCAATCGAAGGTTTGGAATCAGTATTGGTTACATACATCCCTGCTTTTACCAAGAAATCCTCCAAAGTCATCTCTCCAAGAGTCGGGGCTCTTTCTTGGCTAGTCATACTCATCTTATATCCTCGTTGGATATCCCTCCACACCTCATTCACAGTCTTCCCACTAAAAGCCCTTGCAAGGGACCAACTTGCTTGGCGTTGGAGCGAGGCTGCAGAGGATGTGTCGATACTTTCCAGTCCAGATGAGTGGCTAGCCTCACTAGTCCACACTTTCTTGAGCAATTCATCAAGGTTCATACTCCCTAATGGTTTCGACAAATTACCTAAATGGTTTCCAACTTGATCGAGCGTGAGGCCTAACCACGAGTTCCACCGCTGCAACGGCTGCTGTACATGAGATTGCTGCCCTCCACCACTCACATGAGAATTCATTGTCTGAATCCCCATTCACGCTTCAGCTCCAGTTATCCAAAACTAACCCACAAAAAAACACTAAATCACTCTCTTCCAATCAATCGATCTTCATCAACATACAAACATGCATGCAAATCCATCCAGTAAAAGTGAAGAAAACCCCGACCCCCACAATCAAAACAAAACACGGAGAGCAGAAAATAGAGCAAAAGAAGACGGATATCCAATTTTAACCTAGAAAAATCAAAATGAAAATCTGCAAAGAAAGAAACCATATCCAGTGAGCACAAGGTGAAAGCAACATCCATGATTCTATCCAAAAGAGGCAAATTCAAACAAGAAAAGACAAATAATTGGAGCAGTGGAATGCAGTAAATAGATAAATAGCAGCAATTAAAGAAAGAAGGACCATTAATTACCTGGCAGCAGAAGAGGATCTGATGATCTGCTCTGCAGTGCTTAGGAGAGAATGTGGGGAGAAAAACAGGGGAAAAAATGGAACCCTTTTGGTATTTTGGGCTTTGTTTGGGAAATCCACGTGTTGCGTTCAGTTTTCTTTTCAGGTAAAGGAAACAAATGAGCAAAGGTGCGTTGTCCCAATTCTGTAGATTTTTCCTTGGTTTCATGCCTCATTAACAATGAAACCTATCATTTTTTCTTTAAATTATTTTGGAAAGATGTCGTTGTTGAAAAGACAACGTGTCGTCTATTAAGCCAAAGAACAAGTATATTAATATATTCTCGGAAACAACCAAAGAGTAGGAAAAAAAATTATTTGGGTCTATTTTCGGAATACTCACCCAATTAATGAGTGTGTTTGTTTGAACCAGGTATACAAATTATGATCCGTGCAATTGGGCACATGCGGATTGGGTTGTGTTCAGTTTGATCTAGATCCACATTTACTTTTTTATTTTTTATTTATGTTATAAACTTTATGTTGTGATAATATAACATATATATTATATTAGTCTAACATTTATGTATAGCTATCATAACCTTTAAGTGGATAACTTAAACTTTTTTTCTGTATAAAAGTTCATGTAGTATAGTTGAAAATATTTATGTTCTATTAGTATAACATTTATGTACAAATATCATAACCTTTTTGTACTTAAAGAATAACATAAAGGTTATATTATTATAACGGAAAGGCTAAATTATCATGCATAAAAGTTATATTATTACAACATAAAAGTTTAAAAGATATTATAAGTCTGAAATAAACCTTAAAAGG
The DNA here is from genome assembly GCA_954870855.1 of Scutellaria minor. Classification (NCBI taxonomy): domain Eukaryota; kingdom Viridiplantae; phylum Streptophyta; class Magnoliopsida; order Lamiales; family Lamiaceae; genus Scutellaria; species Scutellaria minor. Next base: position 13,985,840 of record OX940729.1, read on the forward strand.
TCAAAATAGTAGAAAAAATAAAGGTTATGTGGACATAATATAAGGTTAGGTTCATCAAACTAAAAGGTTAAGCAAACATAACTGTGAAACTAGGATTTGGGCACGGATTTAGGATGTGTGGGCGCATGTGTGGGTGCGTGAAGTGCACATAGGGCGCATGAAATACACTACCGGGTCGGGTCGATCCATTTTCATGTATTTAGGATCCATGCACTTGGTGCATATAAATAATTATGATAATATATATGTATTGTAATAATTATTGATGTCTCAATATTTACATCTATCAATTTTGCATACTGGGATAAATTTATTTTTTCTTTTCTTTTTTCTTTATCTATAATTATAGGGCTCAAAATTTGATAAATTTGTTGGAGAAAATTGGTTTTTGAGTCAATTATAAGTGCAAGTCAATTGTTGATTTTTGTAGGAAGTATTGATCATATGTGTTTGACCATTAATTTGAGGAATAAAAGTTGGGTAATGTGAAAATAAGGGCAAAAGGTCGTTCTATATTTCAAATAGATGATCGTAGTGCATTTCCACTCTCAAAACCGATTTTGGTGGTCAGATGTTGTGTTCGATGTTGGGTAACATGACAAGCAACATCACTCGTCTGCGAAACCCCAAACATAAAAGCCCTTGGGGAAGCCCATTTGAGGGGCCTATTTCGAAGATCTTGTGGCTAATGGCTTTACAAATCCTCAGTATTTATGGTGTAAGGTAGTGGAGGGTTTCACTTTCTTAGTGGGCATAAATGCTTTAAAGCTCCATTAATTGGTGAGTCCCTTCACTTGATGGATGTGCCTAAAGATAGGGCATTGTTTTGATAACGTTGCACCATATTGAGAGCACAAAATTCCTCATAGCAAAGACATATTTTCTCATAGCACCTTTGAAAAACAAACTTGCATTTTGAGTACATAGAAGTGCGATCTAGTCCTTCCACCATTTTAGTTTGTTGGTGCTTCTAGTTTGTGGTACCACTAACTAGAAGACGTAGGTCATTTCACCTTTGGGAACGTCACATCGTACCATGAGCACTAGTTGGGGTGTTTGTTTTTTTTAAAGGTCTCCTTAACTCGACTTTCCAACATTTCTTTACATTAGTGCGTTTCCAAGGCACTTTTGCAGGAAATTTGTCGTTGCTGCATTCTGGATCTTGTACAAAGCTAAAGCTCGAAGATCCTACTGAATTTGAAGGTCGAAGGTGTTTTGGATTTCCAACAAGAATCTATTGTATGTAGTGTTGCCCAACATATTCGACAACATCAATCTGCTGCCATAAATTGTTATCTGCAGTGTTGCCCAACATCATCGACAACATCAATAGTTTGTAACAATTTCATTTTCTGTTTTCCTTGTACTATATACTAACCATGTCAAAAATGAATAGTAGTCTCTTGTACTAAGCAATTTCGAGTGGTTCTACACCTTCAAATGTAAGAGCTTTTGTAGCTCTTATCCAAGGTGAAAAATCTGAAAAGTTTCTAGGCGTGGATTTCAAAAGGTAGCAGCAAAAGATATTGTTTTATCTAAAGATGCTAAACTTAGCGAGGTTCCTTAATGAGGAACAATCCGTGGTTGCTCCTGATGACACAGGTGTGAAAAGGTGTGGGACAAAAGTGATTTTCTATGTCGTAACTATATCTTTGGAGGACTAAGTGATGCGGTGTATCATGTATATTGTACTATGAAAATGTCTAAAAAGTAGTAGGACTCTTTGGAGAAAAAAGTACAAAATTGAGGATGTTGGAATTAAAAAGTTCGTTGTGGCTAAATTCCTAAATTTCAAAATGGTTGATATGAAGTCCATTATGGAACAAGTTCAAGAATTCCAATTGATCCTACATGATGTCCTCACTGAGGGTATGACCTTGTCAGAGGCATTTTAAGTAGTTGTAATGATTGAAAAGTTAACCCCATGTTGAAGACTTAATTGTGAAACTCCGGATCGAGGAAGACAACCGTAAGATGGACGGTAAGTCTGGGCAAGTCTCTTTGGAGGCTAAGACTGTAATGCCCAATTCTCTAATCATTTGCATCTTATATTGAAATGCATTCATAAGCATTAGAATTTCTAAGCATCCTATAATGAAATGCGTTGAATTCTCAAGTATACATCTCTTTTATGATCTAATTAGTCATGATGACTTTATCTATGCATGAAATTTTTGTGGCATTCAGCTCCATAGTCTAATATACTCTTGTAAGTGCTTCTTGTTTTATAGTGGAAAAGTTTGGTTTGGGAAGAGAAGATGGATGTGCTGAAAATGTTTATATATACACTAAATGCATAATACCTCTAAAATGACATTCCTAAATTAACTTGTTTGCACTTCTAATTTATGAATTTCATTGCATTTATTTATTATTCTAAAATAAGCAAAATAGTGTAATTAGATTGGTTACTTTACTAGATTGCACCAAAAACAATTTTAATGTGTTGCACTTGATTTTTGTGATCTTTTAATCCTAACTCTAAATATATATGGGGTGGGTCTAGAACAGATATAGATAAACCCCCACCACCCATCCTAAACTAACTGAACACCAATTTGACCGGATTTCGATGGGGCAGATTTTGATCCTAACTCTTAATATATAGAGTAGGTCTCCTGTACAATTGGTGTATGGATCACTTGGGTTGGGTCGGATCTGACCCGGATCCGCACATTTTTTTTTCCTGACTATTTTATTATGTTAGTCATACTTTTATGTTATATTAGTCATACATTTATGTTCAGATTTCATAAACTTAGTGCAAGACTTTAACTTAAAAAAAATCGTTGATCTTTATACTATATTAGTCATACCTTTATGTTATATTAGTCATACATTTATATACAAATATAATACATTTATGTAATACATTTATATACAAATATCATACATTTATGTAATTCAAGTTGTACATCTTTATCTTTATGTGATATTACTCATTTATGTAATATTATTTATACCTTTATATCAACATAATCATACATTTATGTAATATATAAAGATACAACTAACATAACTAAAATGTATGACTAACGTAACTAAAATGTATGACTAATATAACTAAAAAGTATGAAAGGTATTAATAGTTGTCTGAAAATATGTTAAGATACAACTAAAAATGTAAAAAGAATGACTAACATAACATAAATGCATGTTTAACACTACATAAGGATATGCTTAAACTACATACATGTGTCATTAAACTACACAAAGGTATGACACCTGAGATCGAATTTGGACGAATTTGTGTGCGATCTTGTGATGCATGGTGGACCGAGTGCATGGTTGCAGATGTGTGCAACAGATGTATAGTTTTTGTCAAATATATATGGGGTGGGTCTAGAGGGATATAGATAAATTCACCACTCATCTCAAACTAACTGAAAACCCATTGAACCGGATTTTGATGTGATCCATATTTAAATCCAACTCATTTTTATCCCTATTAATTTCATTAACCCTCCATACTAGAAATAATTTTTTTTTTTAAATAATAAGGATAACGACATTAAATAGGCAGTTTAGGGTGATAACTTTTTTACAGCTTTAAAGGAGTAAAGTTTATTTTCCACTATGGCTAACATGAAAATGTAAAATTAATAAAAAAAAAACACATAATTAATGTTGTCGCTCCATAAGAATTGCAATCGGGTAGACCCGATTTGAGGGTGTATTTCACGCATCCCACACGCGTCTCATGTGCCCAAACACTAGCCCAAATCCTAGCTCAAACCCTAATTCTCCAGTTATATTGGTCTAACCTTTTAGCTTGTCAAACCTAACGTTTTAGTTATGTTCGCATAACCTTTTGCAGTATATGACAGACTTATAATATTTTTCAAAACTTTTCAAAACCTTTATGTTGTAATAATATAACTTTTATGCATAATAATTTAATATTTTCGTTATAATAATATAACCTTATGTTATTCTTTAAGTACATAAAAGTTATGATATTTATACATAAAGGTTATATTAATATAACATAAATGTTAAATTATTATAACATAAAGGTTAAGCCATACTATATGAATTTTTATAGTGAAAAAAGTTTTAAGTAATATCACTTAAAGGTTATGATATATGTATATAAAGGTTATACTAATATAACATAAAGGTTATACTCGGTTAACATAAAGATTACATAACTTTTAATTATGTTTTTTATATTGAAAAAAGCCTAAGTAATTTTACTTAAAGATTATGATATTTGTACATAAATGTTATACTCGGTAAACATAAATGTTATATTCAGTAAACGTAAATGTTATGTCATAAATAAATAAACCTAGACACAGATCTGGGCTAGACCCGACCTGATCTGACCCATGTGCCCAGTTGCATGGATTATAATCCTAGAGGTGTTCAACCGGTTTGAAAAATTGAAACCGAACCGAGGTTAACAGTTCAGTTTCGATTCCAAACTGAAACCACGAATCGTGGTTCGACTATTCGGTTTTGGTTCGGGCATATTTCAAACTGTAAACCAGGGGTTAAACCGTAGGTTTATCTATTTTTTTATTTATATTTTATATAAATAATATTATGTGTTTATGTTATTTTACTCTTTGATTTTAAGTTGTATTGATTATTATTATTAATTTGTATTATAAGTTGTAATTTTTTTAGATTTATGGTTTGTATTTGGTTGTATTTAAATTGTAATTTCTAATTTTTGAAATTGTAACTTATAAGTTGTAATGTAGTATTGTTGTAACTTGTAAATGCAAGTTCTATTTTTTAATTTATATCAAATTATTTACTCAAAAAATATTTATATTTTGTAATATATGAATAATTGTAATATTTATATGCAAATTTAATTTTTAAAAATTTATAAAAAATTTAAAAAAATTTATAAAAAACAAAGAAAAAAAATAAAACAAGCCGTCCAAACTGGCGGTTCGAACCGGAACCGGCAGACCGAAACCAAAACCAAAATCCCCACGATTCAATTCTGATTTGGTCCTCCACGGTTTTCCCAACTGGCTGTTCGAACCGTTTGAGCACTTCTACATGATTTATGCACTTGGTGCATACAAACACTACTCATTATATATATATATATATATATATATATATATATATATATTAAAAAAAAGATTATTGCACATCCCCTATAAGGAAACTTCGATATACAAAAAAATCAATTTATTTTAAGAAAATAGTTGAAGATATGATTTATGAATAAATCAAATCAAAAGACTTTCCTTATACCAATAGATGATCACAAGGCAGAACACTGGACACCAACCCAAGCTACGCAACTTAAAAATAAATGACTATAAAAATAAAAAATAAAAAGACCGACCCCCATGGCTCGAGTGAAGAGCAAATGTAATCCAAAAAGAAGTGTGAGAATACAGAAACACGGTTAAAAAGGGACTCTACCCAGCTAAGAAGCCCTGCACAAGTGCGTATGTTAGCTCGCGCCACTCATTAATTATATATATATATATATATATATATATATATATATATATATTGTTTTTGTGTAATTAATCATGAGTGCATAATATGCATATATATATATATACTTATATATTATCTATATCTATCTATAAAGATCCTAAATAATGATTTGAGTATATCTCGTTCAAACTGGCTTTATCTTATTTCTGATTGAGTTGGAATTAAACTGTTAGAAGTAATTAGTAATCAAAAGCTGGAAAAATAATTAAAATAAATTAAATTAGCAATTTAGATTAAATTAAAGTTTCCCATGGTTGGTTGTGACTGTGAGGCAAATCAAAGGAAACAACTCATCTTCTTTATCACATTATATTAGAGATGACCTTTTTATTAATTTCCTTCATTCGCAAAACCACTTTCCATATTTATTTCTCCTATTTAGTATTTTGCCTTTCCGTCTTCTTTAAAATTAGGGTTTTTGGTTAATTTCCCATTCCTAGTCTCTCTCTAAGAAGATTTTGATCCTATCTTGATTTGAGTACATTCATCGTTCCTTTATTTTCTTGCTTTCTTTAATTAATTCTGTGTCGGAGCCATGGAAAACGAAGATAAGGAAATCAATCCCCAAGATTCAGCGATGAAGAAGGAAGAAGACGACATCAATTGGATGGAAGAAGAAGAGGCAGCTGGATCGGCGGCGCCACCATCTAACGGCAGACTTGTGGTGAAGCTGAGACTTCCGGTGAAGAGCGGGCATTATTGCAAGGAGTGCGACAAGAGTTTTAACAGTGGTAAAGCGTTGGGAGGTCACATGAGCAGTGCCCATGTTCAAGCTAACAAAGATTATTCTTACAGCAGGAAGCAGACGACGAGGAGGGTGGAGGGGGCAAACCCTTGTCCGCTGTGTGATAAGGCTTTTCCCAGCAAGAAATCCTTGTTTGGGCACATGAGATGTCACCCCAATAGGGGCTATAGAGGCATGGAGCCCCCGCCCGAGGCTTATAGCTTTCAGGACTGGCCATCCACAAGCAAGAGAGGCCGCGGCTACGTTCCTGAGCGTGAAACATTCGTTGCAGGGCACCAATTGCTCAAATTGATCAATGGTGGGCCCCCCAATCAGATCAAAACTAGCCCGCAGAGGGATGAAATCAAGGGGAAAGAGGCCCTGGATGAGCTGTATACAACCGCCATACAAGTTCTGATGGGAATGGACTCCACTCAGAAAAGGGTTAATGTTGAAAAGACAAGTATACCCTCGGATGGATCGTACAAGTGCAACGTTTGCGAGAAAGGGTTTGACACTCATCAAGCATTGGGAGGGCATAGGTCGAGTCACAAGAAGTTCAAGCTCAACATCATCAACACCGCCGATCGAAAACAGCCCCCCACGATTGACAAAGTGGTTCTAGGGTTTGATCTCAACATGATGCCTGACGATGAGGATCATGATGTTAATGGAGATCATTCTTGATTTTTTTCGGTAAATTTGTTTCACTTTCCCTACATTAGCTACTTATTTTCTTCTTCAGCTTTTTTAGGGTTTTCTTATTCTGCTGCTGTTTTATTTGAGGTAATATGCTTGCAAACAATAGCTAGCTTGTGGTAAAAGATTTGTGGCAGTTATTATGATAAGTTGGGTTCATTAGTAAGAAGAGCAATGTTTGAATGTGGATGTATAGATACAGAATATGAATCGTGCCATATACACATGACTTCTAGCTATAGGGTTAGTTTAATTTAATCATAATTTTGGACTAATTAAATAGTGTATGATTAATTAACACCCCTTAGTGTATAAAAGTATGTGTTATTTAACAAGATTAACATTCAAATAAAAGAAAATTCTCAATTTTCGTTCTCCATTTTTTTACCAAGTTCAGTTTTTGGTCTGATTTTATTTGAATGTCAAATTTTGTCTATGTGGACACTAGAATAGAAAAAATACATGTACATCAACAATATTTTGGTGTCAGCTAGGAAAATTTTGAAAAAAACTGATACTTAAGAGGACCAAAAATTTAACTACGTACTTAAAATTAGTGATATAAGAATGGACAAGACCTAAATTACACAATGAAAATTGCAATTTTCCCTTGAAATAAATGACTGTATCACGGAAATTTTGCTGAAGCTTGAATATCTATTTTTTCTTTTCTTTTTTCTATATCAAAGTATATACATACCGTCAACTGATGTATAGAATTTAACGTTGCATTCATATTAATCTGGGAACGAAATGCAATTTGCTTAGAAAATTCTGCTAGAGGTTGCAGACCAAGTTTTATTTTTTTTAAACAAAAAGTATGTAAATTTAAGGCTATATATATGTTCGACAATGAAATTGTTTGGACAAGTTGAATACTCGAATTATTTGAAAAGTGTGTGCAATGAGCATTGCCTGAAGAGGGTCTTTTTAGGCTCAATACATCTCTAATGGTGGTGTTCTAAATTCATAATTTTGTTCATCGTTAAATTTGTTTCTAAAATATAAAATAGATATTCGATCTTAATCATTAATCTTAAAGGACTGATAAATTACAATCAATTCCTACTAATGTTTTTAATCATTAATAATCTTTTCCGTTATTTTTTTTTATTATATATTAGTCATAAATAATCATTTCCATTGTTTTTTTTTTTTTTCCATTGACCCGTTGCATTGGGCAACCTCAATTCTACACTTTCAACATTTTTTGTTACGAAGAAAGTGTTTTTTTTTTTTTTTTTTTTTCTCACCATCACTTTTTACTAATATTTTTTACTAGTACACATAAATTTATCACACTTTTTAAAACTTAACTTTTAGAAGAATGATATTATTATTAAGGGAAAAATTCAAAACTAGTCTTTAGGGTTTATCTGATATTGGTTCTTCTAATTTAGAGTTTTCAATTTTATCATGTATGTTTTAGAAATGTCCAATTTAATTATATATATCCTTTTGTTTTTCGGAAATTGCAGATTTTTGTCGAAATTAGATAGCAATGTTACTAATGCATTCGAGGATTTTGACCAATTTTTTTCATAATTTGACTTATGAAAATTATCATATTTGGATGAAAACAGCCACTTACATCAATTTCATGGTATATTTTCATTTTAATTATTTTTATTGTTTTCATTTTGTTTAGTCATAACTTCAAGTTTGATAGTTCACATATAATGTGTTGCCCGGCCCCTATTTAGAGTTTAATTAAGGTTAATTCCATATCATCGAACCAAATCATTAAATTCTCATTAAAGTCACCTTTAGAATTTGAAGAAACTCTCCATATTTAAACCCATTATATTCGTTTTGTATTGATTAGTGTTCAATTTGTTTTAGTTTCAACAATTGTTATGAAGTATATATACATATTTATCAATTAAAATATTAGGAAATATGTATTCATTATTTTGGCTGCGTATGAAAAAGATTGTCTGTGATGTATTTATATAGAGTTGTTTGATAAATAAACTATTGAACTATACTATAGTTTGTACAATAATTGGTTTAATTCTAATTTTGTTTCATTTTTCATAGATAATATATATAACAATACTATCCTAGCTAGTTTGTTGAAATTATTTATTCTGGATGTTGTCACGTAATTATGCATGTGACATATTAATTATTAGAGTAGGTCAGGTGTGCAACAGATGCACATGCAATTCGGGTCGATGGGGTTGATCCAGATCCGTGTATTTTTATTTTTGCCTTTTTTTATTTATTTATGTGTTATTTTTATGTTATATTAGTATAACATTTATGTTATATTAGTGTGATCTTTATATACAAACATCTTTACCTTTAGAGTTTATTACTTTTTTCGCCCATTAAATAAGGGATCTGACAATTTAGGACAAATATTTCGGGCTGACAATTTAAAACTTTTGTTTTCAAATTTAGCAATTACTGTCCAATTTCAACCCGAATTGTTTATTTCTCCAAAAGGGGAAAATTCATCCCCAAATTACTAACCCCCAAATCCACGAACCCTAATTTCTAGAAATCAAGAACAAAATTAATTTGGCAATGGAGTATACAACGAAGGGGTCTTTACATACATGGCAGAGCATAGTGGGGTCACTCTCGGCAGTGGGTTGGAAATGGGAAATGGGATCTTTGTGAGCTGTGCAGCCAATAACAATGGTCCAAGCAGCTTCTCATTGGCTAATGAAGCCCCTGGATTCTCACAGTTGGTGACAGCACCATTGACAGGCTGATTGTAGCTATGGCATTGCTTGGAAACATGGATGAGTATGAAGGCCAGTCTGTTTACCAGCCATGGAATTTCCCATCCAAATTACTTCCTCTGGTTTATGGACAGCTTTGTGGGCCTGAATCGCTGAACACGACGGAGGTTAAAGGGAAGGTGGTTGCCTGCTTAAGAGGCGGCGGACTTTCATGAATAGGCAAAGGCCAGGCGATAAAGGATGCCGGTGGGGCTGCCATGATTCTGATGAACGACGAAGCCGATGGCTATAGCACTCTGGCAGATCCTCATATACTTCCGGTGGCACCAGTACGCCGGGTGGTAGAAGAGGCATGGTACCACGGTGGAAGGGGAGGCTGATATGGCGCGACGGCAGCGGCGGTGGCTGCTGTTGCGGTGGCGGTGGAGGTGGCGGAATTTGGGGGTGGGTGGATAGGGATTGACTTGAAATTTGAAATCCGTGTTCTTGATTTTTGGAAATTAGGGTTCGGGGATTTGGGGTTAGCAATTTGGGGATGAATTTTTCCCTTTTGGGAATGAATTTTCCCATTTTGTTTGAGTAGTGTGATGTGTCAGTGGTGGGCCCATTTCATAATACACATGACAGAATAAAATTAAAAATAAAATTCCACCCCACAAAATCACGCGCCACCTCAGCAAATTGAGCCCGATTAGGGGTGTCACATGCAAAAAATGTGCAATTTCAGCCCAAATAAGCAATTCGGACTGAAATTGGGCAGTAATTGCTAAATTTGAAAACAAAAGGTCCTAAATTGTCAACCCAAAATATTTTTGTCCTAAATTGCCAGATCTCTTACTTAATGGGCGAAAAAAGTAATAAATTCTTACATTTATGTAATGCAACTTAGGGAGAGAAAAAAAATAGTACAATAAGTACATATATACTTTTATATAATATTCATGTCACTTTTTGTTATATTCATGTTACTTTTATGTACAAATATCATTACATTTATCTTTATATATATTAAAGAATGACCAAAAGGACACATGTCGATCATACACCATTCTCACATTAAATGTAGCTAATTAATTACTTTAAATTTTATGTTACTAACAAACATAATTAAATATAATAAAATATTAATTTAATTTAATTTATCTAAATAGCATATATTAAACTTTAATACTATATAAGTTATTTACATATTTGAAATTTGTTAATTTACATAATATAAAAGTTTAGAGAAAAAAATATAGATAAATAAAAAAGAAGAAAAACTAAAATAAAGGTGAATTGATGGAAATTGAATAATTTTTTTTGAATATGTATTTTAAAATAAATTATGAAATTTATTTGTAAAATTTTGATTTTCATTTTTTATCATCTAATTAAAAATAAAAATTGAGGGTTGTTAGAGACATTAAAATTAAAAAGCAAACCAAAAATATGGTGGCGTGTTGAATAATGTAATAGACTAACAATATGTATTCTTTTCAAAACAACAAATTAAAAATTATTTATGATCATCTATAGATGCAACTCATATTTCGACAATTAAATAATTATTTAATCATAATATGTTATATTTAATGTTAAATTAGACTATACATATTGTACAAATCATAAATTTAATTTTAATGTATAAATAATATTTAAAATTTTCAAATTTTACCAAATTTAATTTAATTTTTTATAAAATCTTGTGTATTACACGGGCACTATACTAGTGTAATATATAAAGGTACAACTAATATAACTAAAAGGTATGCGTAATATCACATAAAGGTATGTTGATTCAAAAAAGCGTAGAAATTCTTTTTTTTTTCTAAGTTCGAGTACATAAAAGTGATGATATTTATACATAAAGATCATACTAATATTACATAAAAGTTATACAAATATAACATTAAGGTAACACAAAAAAAAAAAAAAATGCACGCGGATGTGGATCGGATCGATCCGGATTGCATGGATCTATAACCCATCACCTAGTGCATAAGAGTTTTTGCATAATTATTAATTTTATCAAAATTTTTACTAATATATAATCTTATTTTTAATTGGTGTATATTATTTTTATTATTAATTAATTGCATTCATTCATCGTTGAAGCCTAGCCTATTAATTTCCACTAGAATGACACTCCTGTGCATAAGGTACACAAATCCAGATTTGTGCACAACAATATTGTTATATTATATAAAGTAATACTGTTAAAACTATATATAATATACCAGTATCACTCATATAATATAACAGTATTACTTTATATAATATAACAGTATTGTTGTGTACAAATTTGGATCCGTGCACCTTGTGCACGAAAGTTTTTGCCTTTCCACTAACATTTATGGGGTGGTTAATTTAGTTATGATATATTCAGGTTCACTACATAGTTCATAAGTCGTACAATAGAATATATATATATATATATATATATATATTGTGTAATAGCAATTAAACAATTAATAGCTAAACAAACTTCATAACAGTTGGGTAATAAAAGCATGAATTAAGTATTAATTTAACACAGACTTTTTTGCATCTGTAGGTGGATCATCTATGGAAACTTTTCGGTTATATGTAATAAAGACAATATATTCATGAGAATATTCATAGACAAAATACACCACACAAGAATCGTGGAATTTGGACAAAGAATATCTAATTACATGCAAAAGTAATAATTCTATATGTATATTGTATACCCTTAAACTTAGTCATGGTAGAGCTTGATTAATGATCTAAATGAGAGTGGAGGAGAGAGAGAATGTTACCTACCCCCAACCCAAGCTTGAATGTTTATTAAAATTTTCTTGTTTATATGTTTGTGTATATTACCATATTTACACTTGGAAAACGTACGAATTAGAGGAGATATCAAGCTACTCGCCACTAATTAAAACTGATCACATCGAAGGTTGAATATCTAAATTATTGAATTGATATTTGGATCATTTTCAAGTAGAGTATCAAAAAAGTTAATTTTAATTATTAAAATCTAAGCTTCACCTACTAATATTAAAACAGAACTTCGACATTCCCTTTGATTTTCTTCCAAAGTAAAATCATCAAAGTAATTAAGAGCCAAATTAGGCACATGAGTATTTTATCGTTAGTTAATACATATGAAGTACTAAATGCAATGAAACACAAAATGAAATATCAAATATAATAGAGGATCCAAACTCATAGTATTTGCAGCAATCCATTATCACACCAAATTTTTTAGAATTGTCTCAACCAAAATCAAGCTTTTCTCTAAAAAAAATTCCTAAATTAAAATTGTGGTTTAATTTTCTTTATGAGAAGTCCATACGTTTTCAAAAATTGTAAATGAAATGTTTTAAATTGCACTATAGATAAAATCTTGAGAAGGGAGTAATAAGGAGTAAAATTTTAAACGGGGAAAATTACAATTTTCATTTTATCTTATATATATATTTTTACCATCAATTTTACATATTTTAAATTTTATTCTCTAATTATTATTTTTTTCAATTTTAATCCAATTTTTAATTTTATATTCCCTATTCACATAAGAAATAAACAACACAGGACTAAACTTTTCATAAGTTGATTGACTTTGGGCCAACAACATTGGGACTAAGATTCTCATAATTGTAATGATTTAAGCCCTCAAAAAGCAAGTTACCGATTAAGTTTTAAATGACGCAAACTCTTATTGTGTACATTACATTACAATTATCATTAACAAGTTGGATAAATTAAGGAAAAATATTAATTTTCGTCCTTTTAAGTTAGTTCATATTCAATTTCGATGTAGTAGTTGTGCATTTTTTTCAATTTTGGTTTTTTCATTGATATTTTTTTCAATTTCAATCCGATTTTGATTGGAAATTTTATCCGGACTGACGTAGTAGTTGGAATTGCATTTGTGACAACTAAATTGAAAATCTCCAATTAATGAGGAAAAAAATGAGCCTACATGGTAACTTTTGATGAAACATCAATAAAAAAATTAATAAAGAAATTGGAAAAGAAACTACCAAATTTACATAAACACCCTTAGACTTATCGAATTTACAAGGGAGATCCCGAAGCTGGCCTAACCGCCACTAACCGAAACTCATTCACGCATACCGATAGTTTTCTGCAGCACATGTAATATAGAAAAATGGCAACCTAGTTCTTACTCTGTCATGGAGGAATTATCAGGCGGTAGTGGTGGAATGGAAGGGATAATGATTAATTTTTTTAATTAATTTCTTTTATGATTTGGATTTTTTTTCAAATTTTTTATTAATTTTGTTATGACGTGGCAATTTAAGGTGCCACATAAACTAAAATTTCCCTCCTTTAATAGGAGGCTTTCAATTTGGGTGTCAGCTCCAGGTGTGCAATTCAAGCGGCCACGTTAGCTTGGAAAGAAAATTCGACCAAAATTAGATTGAAATTGAAAAAAAAAAACAAGTCGACAATTAAAATAGCATAATTGAAATAGACATAACCACTGCATCAAAACTTAATATGACCTAACTTATAAGACGAAAAATGATATTTTTCAAAATTAATTTGAATCAATATAAATTTGGTCTTTATGTAATTCTTCTTTTAAGGTATTAACGTTTATAGTATAAGGTATTTCATATGCGCATATTTAAGGTATTATATAATTACCTTTAAAGTATTAATGTTTATAGTATTGCATATTTGTCTTTAAGGTATTAATGTTTATAGTATAAGGTATTACATATGGACAAAATTAAGGTATTACATATTTACCTTTACGACATGATTGGTATGATGGAATGAAATTAGGTGGGAATGGAATGAACTCAATAATGAAATGGTGATAGGAAAGGAATGGTATAAAAATACTGATTCCTGTGATTGGTATCACAAAGGAATAGGAAATGAATGAAATAATCATTATAAGCAGTATTCTAAAATTTGCTAGGCGCTAGTCGGGCGCTTGACTGGCGCCTAGCGCCTAGGATGCCTAGGCGTCGTATCTAAATTAAATAGATTTTTTTATTATTTTACCTATTTTTCTTCATTTTTTATCCTTACAAAATATTTTTGGAACTCTTATATTATATTGTTTTGGTTTTATGTAGGAGAACAAGTAAAAACATCATATCTCATTTATAAAATTATTTTTATTTGTATTTTTCAATTTGTGAAATTTTTATCTATATCTAATTAATTAATAATAATTTGATAGAAGACTATAATACATTAATAATATCATCATTTTGCTAAAAAGTGAAAAAAAAGTAGAAAATGTAAAGGAAAGAAATTTAAAAAAAAAGTATTTGGCGCCTAGGGCCGAATTATTCCGCCTAGACCACCTAGGGCTGAATTGTTCCGTCTAGGACCGCCTATGTCACACCCCAGAACCTTTCGTTAAATAATATCAGAGTTTTTCTTTTTGGGCGTGAAGAAAGAAAGGGGAAAAAGACGAACATGATAATAAATAGAAAGAAAATGGAGAGGATAAGAAATGGTATGCTTGAAACATCGGATATCACCGATAAATAAAGTTTTGAAACCTTACGCAGCGGAAAAACATCAGGATCCTTTACAAGGAAGGAGAAATACAGTTTTCTTTTACAAACGTGGAACATCGTTTCATCATAGCTTTAAAACACAAAACAGAAGATGGACACAGCTGATAAGACACCCCTCTCTCTATGCATCATGAATCTCTTCATCTCCTGTAGGGTGAGTACAGAATAGGGGTGAGTGCGTTGAATACACCCGTGGGGATACTTTCCAAACTTTAATATTATTAAGTCGTTCACATATTAAACATATATAAAAGTTCAGCAAGTAGTCACAACATATAAAATGCATAGCACACAATGTAGAACACACGGCTCTAAGAGCACTCAACTATACTCGGTGCTTTTACGGGCCACCAGTCTGTTCTTAACATATGGTGCTTTTTACGGGCCATCAGTCCATCCCTAACATGACGTATGGTGCTTTTTACGGGCCACCAGTCCATCCCTAACATGACTTAGGACATCCGTCCACATTCATCGTATTCATAAATTATGCTTGAATGTAGTAATCACAGCATATAATCACAGCACGTAGAGTTCAACAGTTCATTTATCAATTATGGAAAACAGTAACGTGTTGAGTTTAGAAGTTACCCCCACCTTGTTCAGTGGTTACCACGTGAGTAGTAAGGACCAAAGATCTGATAATTCAGAGCTCGAGTAGCGGATACCAAAAGTCAGATAACCCAACGCTCAATCCAACAAATAGCCTACATAAGTTATAATGTATTTTAGATCCTTAATAACGTATAAATAAAGCTATAAATGTTTCCGGCGGAAATATCATCGTTAAATACGCGATGGATCTAGAGCTCTAAAGATCGGGGTTGAAGAACCGAGAATGGATAATCAATCCATGTAGCTGAGATGATAGAGAATGAAATTTGGGTCACGACGGAAAAAGAATGAGCTCGATCGGAGTTAAAACGAGCTCAAACGGAGCATTTTAGGTTCAGGGGTATTTTGGTAATTTTGGTCAAAGGGTTGACTTTGACCGGGCCCACGACCCTCGGTCAACGACGTCTCGTCGGCGACGACCCGAAAAAGATGAACGGTGAAGAAAAGGGGGTTCGGATCGAAAACACGGCGTTGCGTGCGCGTCGGTATGCACGTACCCGGCGTCGGGTGGGAAAACCCGACGGCTGGGCGCATTTCTCGGAAGCTGCAGGCATACCCGGCTCGGCAGGTGGCCGAGTCTTCTCGGCAGGCGTGGCGTGGATCTCGGCGGCTGCCGAGTTTTCTCGGCAGCAGGGGCGCTCCTCTCGGCAGCTGCCGAGTTTTCTCGACAGCTCGGCGGCACGACTCGGCAGCTCTCGGCGCTTCACCCGGCGTGGCCGAGATTTCTCGGCAGGTCTCCTACCCGGCGCGCGCGCGTCGCGCCCAGCACTCCCGTCGCCGGCCTGCTCGCCGGCCACCCTTCCCGGTGCCACCCAGCGCGGTGGCGCAGTCCTCCACCGTCACCACCTAGTTCGCCGGATACTTCGCATCACCGGCTACCACCTCCGGCCACCCCTCGCAGGATTCCGGCGGTGAACAGTACCTAAAACTTCGCCGGAAAATCCTTCGTTATCACATTCGCAACACCGAGGCTAGGGTTTAGGTTTTGGAGACGGTTTTTCACCATTTCTCGGCGAATGAGAAATCGGAATTGAAATCCGAAACCTATCCTAGACTCGTCTCGACGAGACGAACGTCGTGAGCGAAAATTGGCCGAAACCGACAACTTCCAATTTTTCCGGCCACCGCCGGCGGCGGCGCCGCTGCGACGGCGGTGGAGCTCCGACGAATTTTCCGGCCACGGTGGCGGCGCTGGTGGTGGCGCGCCGGAGATCGAAAAACGGGAAAAAAAGAGAGAGGTGAGAGATTTACTCATTTTCGTCGCTTTCGTTTTCATCGGCCGAATGAATATTTTGAACTAACTGAGCCCCTATTTATAGATTTTCAAACTTACTATTTACCAAGTAAATTTTAATTACCATTTATTAAAATATTATTTTTCGTTTTACCCTTCATCCGGATTTTACCTTCTCGTTTTACCTCGTCCTTGTATTCGGCTCTTTTCTTCGCCACTTGAGTTACGGGTCTCCGATTGACCCCTAGTTTGTTTTTATTTTCTCGTTTTTCCGTTGCGCATCTCATGGTAATAAAATATTTTACGTTCCACACCTAAAGTTCCCATCAGTTTAAATCGTACCTTAGCGTATACTTGAAACGCACATAGACAATTAAGAATTAACGCACATAAAATATTTTAATTAAGGGTTTGATTATTTAATTAACCAATTATGCTTTGTATTTGGTCCGGGGTACTACAGCCTAGCGCCTAAAGTGATCGAATAGGCAAAAATCGATACGGCTAGGAGCCGTCTAGCACCTAGACGCCGCCTAGGCCGATTTTTAGAACATAAATTATAAGTATATTTTATGATTGATAACTATAAATAAAATGTATAATATTAAATCAATCTTTATTTGACCAAATTACCCTCCACTATAATTTTATTTAATATTCTTATTCAATATATCACTCAAATTTAAAATATTTGGTATATTTAAATTTAAAAATAATTATTTTTACAGAAAATTAATCGTTGTACTAATATTAAGATATATTATATTTATATATTTTATTTTTTAATTTTATTATTAGTTTACTATTTTTGTATTATTTACATATTCTTAAAGTAGTTAAATAATAATATATTTTTCATATTTTTTATTAATTATCCTATATGATTTTATATTATTAAAATCCTAATATCTTATTTTATATTTCTAAAAAAATATTTTAGTTACAATTTATTTATATTTTTTTAAATAACCTATTTTCTATACTAATATTCATTTATCTTATTTATATGTATTTACAAATATATATATATATAGATAAATTTTATATCAGAACTAAAATTATTTGTATTATTAAAATTATATTCATATTATTTTATTATGTTTTTAAGATTTTATATTTATTAATTATTTTTATACTATTTATGTATTTAATTTTTTTTGCTATTTTTTATATTTTTATTTTATATTTATTTTAAATTATTAGTTATTATTTTATATTTTTTTTAAATAATTTAATATTATTTACCCAATTTTATATAATAATTCAACTTTAGGAAGTTAATTTGTGAAAACATAAAATAAATAATGATAATTGTCAAAATTAATAAAAAAAAAACGTTCATTTTCTTCAAGACAGGAATACGTAATACCATGGGGGTAGGAAGGAATGATCATTCTTTCATCCATGGTAATACCAATTCATGCGGGAATTATCATTCCTACTTATAAAACATACCAATCAAAGGAATATGAATTAAGGTAAGAATGATGATTCCATTCCCACCTCATTCCATCATACCAATCATGTCATTAAAGTATTAATGTTTATAGTATAAGGTATTATATATTTACCTTTAAGGTATTAGTGCTGACAGTTTAAAGTATTACATATTTATCTCCTTTAATGTATTAATGATGATAGTTTAAGGTATTAGTTGTATATTTTTAATGTATGTATACAGTGAATCTAAAAATTTCAAATACACGATTTTCATTATTTTCATTCTCAAAATTTCTGCAAATAATATTATATTATTACAATAATTGATTTTTAATATTTTAAAATCTTTATCTCCATTAAAAATCCTTTCTCTTGCAAATCAAATTTCAAGAAAATGCATAAGGTTATAAGCATGAACTCCTTGAAGCAAACCCACAACCTCAAACAATGGCTTCCTTCATACAACATAACAACAATCAATGTAAGACATTTTCCAAGTAGAAATCTCCTTCTAGAAACTCAAACTTGCAAAGAAGAACAATAAATTATAGGAATAGAAACACCAAACCGCTTGTACTACAAAAATACAGCGATTTACCAACGAACAAATACCAACAGAATTCTGTCAATAAATAATTTTTTTGAAAAAATAAAATACCGACGGAATCTTCATTGATATTACTTATTAGTGACGGAAAAATTTTCATTGGCAAATTAGGCTTACAGAAGATTTTACCGACAGAAATTCTATCGTTAGTTTGTCGACGAAGAATTCCATCGGTGATAATTAATTAAAATTATAAAAAATAATTTTTTTGTACTTTTTTTGCAAAATTACTAATGGAAAGTTATCTGTCGGAAATTACCGAAGATAATTTCATTGGGAAGTTTTTCAATTTTTTTTTTGTGACGGAAATTCTGTTGGTAAAGTTTATGAAATAATTACAAAAAAATTAAGAAAATAATTTTTAAAAGTAAATATAAAAATTTTCAACGAACGTAATAATTATTTAAAATTATAAAAAAAATAATGGCAAAATTACAAACGAAATGTGATTTGTTGGTAAATACCGACAAAAATTTCATCTGTAATATATTTTTAAATTTTTTTAAATTCACAAATTTACCATTAGCATATGACTAATCCATCGGTAAATTCATCGCTAAACTCTAAATTTAGGGTTTAGCGATTTAAAATAAATTATTTAGATGATTTTTTTCCCAATAATCTAAATTAATGAATGTTATATTGTATTAATAATTATAACATACCATTTGAATAATGTTGTTATATTATAATAATTACGTATGTGACATATGTATGTATATATAATCAATAAGTTGACGTTTATCTGGCTACCTTTATTTTAATTTAATTAATATATAACTTATTGTTTAAATGGTTATCCGCAATTAGCAATTAAATGACATTGTTATCAATCCACAATATAAAATTTTATTATTTATAATGTTGTTCAAACGATTTTACATATTTGTTTTTCATTTTCGAATATATGACCGATGAATTTAATAAGTTCTTTGTATTAGATACTTAGATTGAACTAAACTCATTTATAAAATTGAATTCTTCATATAACATTGTAAATTGAACTCAAAATGTGTTATTGGAATAAAGTTCGGAAATAAAATATCACGAAAACACGTAGTAAAACGACGAGAAATGTACTGATGGAAATTCTGTCGGTATTTAAAAAAATTAATTTTTTAAAATAAATAATCGTAATTATACCGATGGAATTTTTGTCAATAATATTTTTCAATTATTTTTTAAATTTTTTTTCTTTATTTTTTAAATTTGTTTGCAAAATTTACCGACGGAAAAAAATGCCTGTCAATTATGCAAAAAAAAAAAAAAAAATGACAAACTATACCAACGGAATTTTTGTCGATAAATCAAAAGTATTTTCCCCCCAGAAAAATTTTGGAGATGAATTAAGAGTATTTTTTCCTCAAAAAAATATGGAAAATTTACCGACAGGATTTTCCGTCAGTAATTCTGCTAGTCAATTCAGAGTATAAAAAAAGGCAATAGCCCTTCTTCTTCTCTCTCTCTTCAGTCCTACTAACCCATCGCCCACCACCACCGGTGCCGCCTCCAACCGCCACTATCGCCGTCCACCGCTGCCCATTGCACCCAAGAGGTATGGACTCTCTTTCTCTCTATCTTTTTTTTAAAAAACTTAATACATTTTTGTGTGTGTATTTTTTATGTTGGTGATGAATTAATTATGAAATTTGTGTTAGTTTTGTGTTGAATTGAGGATGAACTAATTTTGTGTTCTTGACTTTTGTGTAAATTATGTTAATTTTATGACTTATGTTAATGTAATGTTAGTTTTAATTTAATTAGGTTAGTTTAGATTTAATTATGTTTTATTAGTATAATTTTGATAATGTTAGTTTGTGTTTAATTATGTTAGCATAGTTGTTATATTAATTTTAGTTTTAATGTTAGTTTTTATGTAATTATGTTAATATAGGTTGGTAATAATGTAATATTAGTTTGAATGTAATTAGGTTAGTTTAGGTTTAATGTAATGATAGTATAATTGTGATAATTGATAGTAAGTTTATTTATTTATTTATTTAATTAGTTTACTTGTTTAATGATTTTAATTAGCATAATTAGTTTAGTTAATATAATTTAATATAATTATTTTTTTCTGACTACCGACAGAATTTTTCGTAGTTAATTTCATCGGTAATGCGTAATTTTTATTTTTTTTTTCTGCAAATTTATCGACGGAATTCTCCGTCTGTAATTTTGTGGAAATTTTTCCACAAAATCAATATTTGATGTGGTCGGTAATTGCCGACGGAAAGAAAAATTCATCGGAATAATTTACCGACAAGTGCATTAACGATGGATTTTTTTCCGTCGGTAAACAGTTTATCGATGGATTATTCCATGGGTAAAACTGCAATTTTTTGTAGGGTTATAGAGATCTAAACAATGAAGAGTTCACCATTCACCATTCTAGCTTTCAATGGCATCTACCCTACTAATTCAATGGCATCTACACTTCTACCTCATCATCATTTCAACTACCACGCAAGAAAAGATGGGTCGAAACTAGAAAAGAAGAAATGAGACCAGCAACATAGAGAAGATGTGAAAGTTGTGAGAAGTTGGCTATCAAATTGGCAGTAGTTGCTTATATTTGTATCCTCTTTTATCTTCTTAGACATCATATGAAGAAGAAGCATAAATGAAGAAGGAGAGCAACAGAGATATTGCAAGGGAAGAGAAATTGAGGACAAAAGGAGAGAATTAAGGTTAGGAAAAAAAAAGATAAATAGATAGGACAGACGGGTCAGGTTTGGGGGGCACGGATAGTACATAAGTCATTCTCATATTAGATTCGTGCCCCAAATACATAAACCATTCTCATATTAGATCCGTGCCATTGCTACATAAGTCATTCTCATATTATCATGGTGTAACAGTTACACGCCTGTTAGGAATCTCAAAATTCTAACATCCGTGAATAAATCATACATGCTGAGTGCTTAATAATTGTAGCTGAATAGTCGTGATCTATTTTATCCAATCTCAGATTTTGAGAATTGACTTACATAGTTTATAAGTTTCACATCGCACTAATATAAGTAGTTCAGCATGATTCTAGCTAAAAAAATATTACGGAAAAAAAAAAGTTTTTTTCTCTTTAATTTTGTTTTATTGAATTTTTTATAATTTATCTTTAATTTCTCATGTTTAAAAAATGACATTTTTAGTCATTTAACCCTCTAGTATGTAACACAATTATTTATGTGCACCAAGTGTATGGGTCGAGAATTGTGTAACTGGGTTGATCTAATCCGTCAGTATTTTTCACACGCCCCATACACGCTTCAGATTCGCGCTCAAACCTTAGTCTCGCGCATCTAACCTTTAGTTATGTTCGTCTAACCTTTCAATTATGTTCGTCTAATATTTTAGTTATGTTCACATACACTTTATGTGTTATGCTATTTTAACCTTTTACACTGACCTATAATACCTTTTAAACCTTTATATTATAATAATATAATCTTCATATTATAATAATTTAATTTTTATGTTATAATAATATAACTTTTATTTTATTCTTCATTAAGTATATAAAGGTTATGATATTAGTACATATAAGTTAAATTATTATAACATAAAGGTCCAACTATACTAAATGGATTTTTATATTGAAAAAAGTCTAAGTTATTCACTTAAAGGTTAAAATATATGTACATAAAGGTTATACTAATGTAACATAAATATTATACTCGTATAACATAAAGGTTATCGCATAAATTTTAAAAAAAAACAATTTGGGCGCAGATCTGGGCTAGACCGGACCCGACCCGACCCGACCTATGCGTGGACAGTTGTACGAATTTAGATCCGTGTACCTGATTCGCAGGAACACTACTCAACATATAAATGTCGTCTTATGATATCTTTTTCTGATTTGATGGCTTTTTTTAATCATAAATTTGTATTTTCATTCTATTATTTATTATTTTATCTACTTTGATATTAATAATTAAAAAATTATTATTCTCCCAATACGTAGGTTAGAGTTTGTTGCTACGTGAAATAAATCACTTAAGCATGATAATTGACATTTAGCAACTAGAAATTTTATTTTTCACTAACTATATACATTTTCCGTCCCTAGAAATGGACAATACAAAAAATTGATTCTATTTGTGTTCCCTAAGACCATGTATTATGATGACCGGGTCATGTCATAGGATAAAAAGAAAAAAAAATTAGAAATGAAACTAATTTTGATGACCAAGTCATTCCAAGACTATGGTCATGACCAATTCCTTTATAGATTACGATGACACATGACATCATATGATTGGTCGGTTGTATTTTATTTAGATAATTGCAGATTTCGATTTATCCACTTAAATACACCAAAATTCATAAAATAAAATTCTTCATAAATAGATACCAATATTGATATATTTTGGATCATAATCTCATACACTTCCTTTTCTCTTCTAACTTGTGTCAAATCTCCTATTTTTTATTATTTTCTACATGGATCCAAATCATCCCAATTATTCTCACTACTCCCCAAACCATCGAAATTCTTAAAATGATCAAAATATTGAATCATTCTTTAATACTATTGATTCCCAATTTTCTCAATATTATCAGAACACTGTATGGTATTTTTTTTTATTATAATTACGATTTTTTTAATATCAAATAATTGTATATATTTCTTAAATATTTAAAATATAATAAAAATTAATTATAGTTATAATTGTTAAATTATAAAAGAAATAATTTATTAAAGGTTGGTTGTGGTTGTGGGTGGTTATTGATAAAGCATGAAAAAGATGAGATTGAGTTGTAGTGTAAAATGTGTATGTGAAGGAGAGAGAAATAGATTGTTTATTAGTTGGTTATGAGTATATTTGGTTATGGATAAATGTAGTCTAAATACCACATCATAAATTATTTAATTAAAAAAATATATAGATCTCATTGAATCAACATTGTTTTCGGTGAATTTAAATTTTAAAGAACATGGTTCCAATTTTAATTCACTTAAAAAAAACATCGTTTTGACGCAAATAAAAAATTTATTTTTAGTTTTCAAATTACGTGGCTGATGGGAACTAATGTGGCGAGAGCCAAAAACGTAGACTCAAATTGTAGGAAAATACAACTATGATTCAATAGCAATAGTGTCAAAATCATCATTAAATGTTTTTACTAAAGTCAAAAGATCAAGACCAATCTATAAATTTGATGATTTCTTTTTTTTTTTTGCTTTTCCAAAATACCTTGATTAAATTATAAATTTTGAAAAGATAATGATTTATTTTGCAATTATGACTTAATTTGATGAAAACCTTTATTCAGTAAAGGGAAACATATATTTGGTTATGCTAAGATATTAGAGAAAGAGCAGCAAAGAAAAAATAAATCCTAAAATGATATAAAAAACAAAGACCAGTTTGGGTTTCAAACTGACCGTAATCTCCACCAATTCCATAATATACCATTCTGACATTGTTCTTATTACCTAATCTAAATTTATGTTCAATACTATCCTTATATACAAAACGCTCTTCGCAAATAAAAAGCCTCATCAAGCCGTTAGACTACTTCACTTCAAGAGAAAGAAAAGAAAAGGAAAAAAAAAAAACTCGAGAGGCCTTAAAGAACCCTCCGGTATTGAAGCATGTTTTAGAGTAGAACGGGGCGACCAACTATATACATGAAACAACCTCTCTCGTATACCCAAAAAATGGAGTACCAACTTCAGCTAACCTCTTATGGAGTGTTAGAATTCTCTTCCCAAAATTTGAAAGTGGTCAGTTAATTGCAACTGAAATGCATGCCTAATGGTTGTCCTCTTTTATGGTAGCATTTTTACTTTTGAAATCATCCAAACCACGATATTCTTCTCTGAGAAGCCTGTCCAATTCAGGATGCTTCTTCAGTGGCTCTTTCTGGCCCCGCCGCTCTCTATAATGGTGAAATGCCCTGTCAAGTAAGAATAAACCCCGTAATCAAATGAAAGCAATATGTGGGGACGGGGTAAGTTAGAAGACACTTTAATGACACAAGTTCTTTTTCACATGGAATATAAGTTACAATATCTCATGGTAAACCTTGTGGGCCCCTCACTTCAAGGAACCCACAAATCATTTAAGAGATTGTTAATTACTGGCTCCCAGCCATGGGAGCAGGCAGCATAGTAGTTTGTAGTTGTTGATATAGCTAAAAAAACAGAACCATATCAAGATGGGAGTGGTAAACAATATCAACAAGATCTTTTCTGCATAAGATAAGCCTCATCAAAGTCTTTCTCATCCAAATATCCGCATGAGATGTAACACTCGCATAAATGGTGCATGGTACTTGAGAGGTGTTGTAAAATTCACATATCAGAGCACTCTTATCATAACTAATACCAGCTGATTTGTATCATCCTATACAACTCATAGCGAGGGTAATTAAGAGGAGTTTCATAAAGTAAACAATCCTCAGAATCTCATCTACAAGCAACACCAAACCAGATTAACTGGAATCTAACACCGACCAATTTAATTTTTTTCTGAGTACATTATGTGTCCAATCATTTATTATATAATCACCAAGAACTGTTCATTGGTACATCATGGTTTCTTAAACGACAACATAACAAATTAGTGATGGGAGAATTGAAAGAAGAAAAGGAATCAGAAAGGTAACAAATACCAATACTTCTCCAGGCCATAAAGATTCCCTTTTCCATAGAATTGAAGTGTCAGCTGCTCAAAGTCCTGATAGAGATCCTCTTTAAAGTCCATCTCCAAACCATAACTATAATAAGCAATTGAAATATTAGCAAACTACAAATGAAGACATCAGAGTAAAAAATCTCATTTATGTTAAGAAAGAAAAGGAAATGAGGGGACAATCTGAGAAAATTCAAGAATAAATAAGCATTTAGAAATTCTACCTATAGAACCTGAATAGGCACTGTATTCCATAATTGTAACTAGCAGCAGCATCTTCCAGGGCCAGCTTCCGGAATTCATTATACATGGAAGGGACAAACATGTCCCTTAAGAAAAAACACCAAAACTTGTACAATTTGTTCATCTCCTGCAGGAAAAGAGAGGTGAATGTCATAGGCATCAATAACATGAGCACAAAAATATATCTTACACCTACTTTAACAGTAATTTTCCAAATCCGCACAGTTAAGCCAGATTAATTATCGCCTAATGACCAAGTCTATAAAATGATAAATTTCTTGACAATAGTTCAAAACAGAAATTCATCTATAGTTCCAAAGTTACCTCACTGCAACCAATGCCCATCTTCTTTCGTTCACTAAGGCAGTGTTTTTTAAACTTATTATAACTGAGAAAAGGAAATTAATCAGCAAGTCAACAAAATATGAACAATTTGCAAGAAATGAGAGAAGGAAATTAATCAGCAAGTTAACATAATATGAGCAATTTGCAAGACACGCTCTCAAGTCCCCAGCATAGTGTGATTGCAACTAGCAAATTATTATGTGATATATCCTTCCAGAACTAGACATGCACACAACATTTATAGTGTAAAGTTGCATCTAAAATTGATCGCCTTACAACTGCTGTTTGAAACCATTTTCCTCGAGAAGTTTATGGCTTGGATGTTGAAATGGTGGGAATGGCTTTGGCACTGAACCAATTGGTGGACTGCTTCCAGATAAATTGCTTTGAGGTGAAGCACTCAACTTTGAAGACCTAATCCTGAAAAGTCTCAAATTGGGTTTAATGGGCCAAGAAACACAATTTGACTAATAAGTGTCAAAAAAAATCAGAAGCTTCACCCAGAAACATAGATGGTAAAAATGTAAACAAAGAACAGGATTTCATGATGCTCACCCATGACTATCAGGAGGTGTAGAACCAAAGAAAAAACCGACTGCATCACTAGGTGGACTTTCAGATACTGCTCCCAGTGAGTTTCGGCCACTTCCATGACCTTTAACACTGCCATAGAATAGTCGCTGTTTCTGAACGGAGTGCTGCTTTGAGCTGCCTCTATTTTGCTTCCTCCGAGAGTTGGAGGTTCCAGGTCCCTCACAGTTGCTTCGTCCTGTAGGATGATCGAGATCCTTCGAGTTCGATGAAGCAGCAACATGAGCAGAAAATCTAGAGTTCTCATCCCTGCCTTTGGAAATAGGTTTATTATGTGTACGATGTGACCTTTTTGAGTTTAGCTCCTGCAAAATGAATGATGGTTGGACACAACTTTTTTTCCTTTCAAAATTGCGAAGGAAATGAATCTATCAACCTGCTCATAATAGTAGAGGCCATCATTTATAGCAGAAGCAAGCTCACTGGGCAATGTATTTGTTTCTTCACTGGCACTAATTCGACAATTCTGTAGCATCAAATCTAGTCAGTTGCTAAATAAAACAATCAAACTGATATCTCCTTAATTCAACTTTCACATGAACTCTTAGAAAAGAATATTAATATTGAAACCTAACATTCTTCATATAAACCCCTTCCCCTACAAAAGAAAATTGATTCAAGTATATGCAATCCTTCATTAAGGGTGGGTCCATCAAATAATGGGAAAGAAACCATATTTATAATGTAAGGTGTAGATATATGATCACATCAACTCAGTTCAAAAAAAGAGAATAATGGAAGATAAATTGAAGAAAATCCACCAAATTTGACTTATGGTATGGTTTACAGAAGAGAGATCCTCATTATGAATGATCATTGAATCATAAAATAAAGGCATTTGTCAAATTCAACTATGTTATTCGTTTATAAATCAATAGGACAAAATCAAAAAGGCCATTGAAACTATAGCATCAATGTTCTTTTACCTCCCAATACCAAGAAAGCGCATAGTGTTAGTTTTATAATTTGGTGTCTTGAATCCATTTCATGCAGCATAATAGTCAATTAGGATGTGTAGCTTGTTCATAAATTGAAATTAAAACTGAATTTATTTACAAGTACCTCTAGGGTTCAAATAGAAAATGCAGATTTTCTTTTAAAAATTGTTATGGTGCACCTCAATAGACATAAAGCAAATAATAGAGCTATCCCTGATTCATTTCTCGGCATTGGCAATGGAAGGTTTCAGCTTATTCCCATATTACGGGATTTTCTAGGGTGAGCAAAGACATTTTAAACTTCACCAGATGCATATTGGAGCATTGTCATGGAGCTTGAAGAACTAACACTTGCAAGGTATATGTTACTCCTGAACAGCCGAGGTCCAATATATTTGTGAATGGATTAAACTAAAAATAAATTCACATGAGAAAACTGGGATGTGCTCCATGAGGTTTGATTAGACATCATGACAGAAAGTGAGAGTAATCTGTAAATTCAGGTAACTCTCACCCTCAAAGGAAGACTAATGCCCGGTATACCAAATTAAAAAGGATCATACAGAAAGAAAACCTGGAAATGTTTGATAAAGGCCTGAAAAGTAGGGTCCAGAGTTTTCACAGATTTAATGGACTTGAGTCTTTTCTACTTTGTTACTGAACTTCAAATGGAACCACAGATTTCTAAAGCCTCATAAAATTTGCATACTCACAGCAAATAAAAAATAAACATTACCGGATCATTAGCAAGCCTGACAATAAATATTACTACAGAACATTGTAAGAATATTTTATATGAGTAGGCATGGCATGTCTCAAGCAAGCCTGACAGACTCGTGGTCTTACCTGAGTAACAATTACAAGCCTCTCAACTGCTTGATCATTAAATATTACTTCATCATCTTCGTCATCAACCCTGCATGACCCATTGATTTGAAAAGACACAGTCATAGTGCACTGAGCACTTAAAAAGAAATTTGCATGCACTTGAAAAGAAGAAAAGCAACAAAAAAGCAGTAAAGCAATAATTATATACAGAGATGAGTGCAGCAAACAATATTGTTACTATGTTGAAAACTAATAACTTCAGCTGATAAAATAGATTGTCAAAAATAAGGCAACTTTAACAAGTAATAGTATGTTATAAGTTTGACATGTGATAAGTTATAGTATGTAATAAGTTTGGCATGTAATAAGGCACAATCTTACAAGTAAACCAAGCAGAAAGAAATCCTGAAATACCTTCCAGCAGTTGAAGGATGGTCATTCCTTATTGTTTTCTGCTCCTCTTCCAGCTCTTCATCAAGCATAAATGTGCTTGAGAAATCATTAGAAGAGTCGTCTGAATTCTTCACATGCAGACTAGAAAGCTTTCTATTTTCACAGTTTTCAAAATTGATAGACTTTACTGAATCAGCTTCTTGTGAGGTGGCTGGGAAATTTGACTCGTTATAAGGTTCAGTAACATCATTACAATTGTTGGACTGACAGACCAACTCCATTCTTGAACTATTTATTGAAGCAACTCCTTGTGCTTCACTATTTTGTCTTTGCTCTGTATTTTTGTTAATTGAAGTTTTCATAATATCTGCAGGCAATGGCAGATGGTCCTGAGAACTTCCATTTGCAGGTAGTTCAGATGTTCCTTCAGAGATGTCTCCTTTATTTTCATTGTGATCAACATTGTTCACAGAATCTCCAATAAGTGGTGCAAATTCACCGATCAGAGATGAGGGAATCCACCTAGACCACTCATTGCGTCTCCTAACCTTGTCACCCTATAGAAATTTAAATGAAAGGAACCACGGGAGAGTTTGCAAGCAAGAAACAGAAAATTAGAAACAAAAAACACAGAAATTTTCTATAACAAAAAAACACAGAAACACTGATTGAGAATCCCATGACAGGAATGTTATCGGACCTGCACTTCAATGGTCCCTGAGGCCTGCAAAGCATCTAGAATAAATGGTATCTCTGCATTCATTTGTTTAACCTGAAATTCAGAATTTCAGAAACACCGTTAGTAGCATAATTATCAGACAGAAACCACTCATTATGGAGAGCTGAGTCAAGGGTAAAAGACAAGAGAGATAAATTAGTACCCTTTTAAAGTTGGCGATAATTGATATTGGAACCCAGCCTTCATGGTCCATCAAGGAAATCAAGTAGCGATCATTCTGCAGATTCTCATCACTGCCGAAGTAGTTAGGTTTAGCACTAAGTTATCAAAATAATGTTCTTTTAAAAATCAGGCTTGAAAAATTGGAATGGTTTAATACATAGAAATACTAGCCAACACACACTATTGTTAAGAACTAACATCATCAAGCTAAAACTATTTTCCCAGACTCCTCCGGATGAATTAAAATAAGGTTCAAAATCACATATAGCAGATGGGCATCAACTTTGACAAGTTTCAGTTGACACCATAACAATAGGCTCAAAAACATGCTAAATTATTTTTCCCTGGTGAGTAGCTAAAATATTCCCAGGCAAATGAGATCAGTTTAAAGAATTCACCTGAAATAATATTCAATTTGCTTGACAATGTTAGCTCTCAGTGCTATCGTTGGCGGGGGTGACATTGGAACTCCTGGGCTCAAAGGATATGGAACTAAGAATGGTGGATAAGGTACTCTAACATTGCCTGGGGGAGCAGCAGGATAATAGTAGATAATTCCTGGTGGACCTATATCATAGATTATCATGTTAGATAATAGATATACGTTGTCGTCAAAGAACAGAAGAACAACAGAGGCAAAAGGAGATAAGGAAATTGGAAAATAAATGAAATACGAAGCTAAGAAGTCAACCACGCAAAATGAAATATTAACATAAAAAACATCTACTTTTTATAGAGTAGCATGAATACCTTGGTAGTTTGGTCCATCAACAAAGCCTGTAGGACCAACAAATGGAGGCCTCACGAAAGGTCTTTGCCCGTTAGTTTGTAGCAAATGGAAGTTGTTAGAGGCAACTGGCCGTTGATTATTCCATGAAGGATTCATTTGGCTGTATTCTTCATTTGTACTACGCCTTCTTCCAACAGACCCAGAATCATGGGCACTCGAATCAGCACGTGTTGAAGGCTGAAAACTCCCATTTACTGGTGGAACAAATGCTTGTGCAGGATCACTACCAGACTTTGTCAGTTGAGCATCAGCTCTCATGAAAGCTCTGGGGGATAACTGATAACCATATCCAGGACCAGAAGTTGGTGAAATGGGAACCATAGTATGAAAAACTGGTGTAAATGGTGGTGGATGATAAGGTAATGGAGCAGCAAATGGAGGTATGCTATTTGGGCCGTTCTTGGGGTTTGTTTTATTTTGATTTGTAGTGTATGCCCTACGGGGAGATTTAAAATTACCACGCCCATGGAACTTCTGCTGCTCAACTATTACCTGGAAGTCAGATCACTAGCAGGTGAGCACACAAATATAAACATAAATATGCATGTTAATTAACTAAATATGATCATGAAACAATAAGTTTTTAGTCCATGCACATATGACAGCTTATATACAAGATACGAGATACTTCATCTACAAGAGAAGTTTCAGATGAAATAATACAACAATAAAATGTTTGCATCACCAACTCATTGCTATTTGGTCCAACAAGGCCAGAGAGCTTGGAAAATATACTTCATATTGCAGATTCCAGATCCCAGGTGCAGAAGGCCCATGCAGAATCAGGTTACAGAATTTAGTAGCTAACAAGTTAAGACTAGCTAATTGGAAATATAAGATGATTGCGATAATGAATTAACCCTACATGCAGTGATTTATTAACCAATTAGGCCAGTTTGGGAGCATTTATCTTTTCTGTACCATCATAGAGGCAACTCATGTCCACGAATAGTAGCTTTTTCTTTGTCCTGTTATATTTGTTGCTATTTTAGTGCATTCAATTAAAAACTTACTACAGACTATTTCTCTATTATCCCTCGACTAACCAAAAAGCTTGGAACATACTTTCTGAATTTGAGAAAAATAGGCATATTTTCAAATTCCAAGAATCTGAGACCATTTCATTATCTACAAGAACAATTTGTGAGACAAACAACGTTATCATATCTGCCAACAATTTGTGTCGTCTTGCTTTTAAAAATACACATGACAAATTTCACTGTATTCACTCAAGTTTCAAACAAGTGCCAACAAACATGAAGACACAATAAATTGAGTAGTCTACAAAGAAAACAAAAATTCCAAAATTATATAAAACTTATAACGCGACGATTTTCATTCACATCAATAATGTCTGATCTTTCCCAATAAAAAACTTAAATCTTTACCTAGTGGTTGTTTCTTAATATTAAGGTAATTCATTGTAACATATGAAGGCAAGGAGCGAAAGCACAAATACAGAAGAGCATAGAGAATGTACATTTAATTGAATATTCACAAAAAATCAATAACTAATTAAACAAACTGCAATCAACAAAGATAGCGCACCCACCGGCGCCGGAGGATCAGCACAGGCATCACTCTTGGCTGGTGTAGGCAAGGGAGGCGACTTGGCGGAGTTTGGCCGCGGCTGAGCGTCGGAGAGCGCCGGCCAAGACTTGGAATCAGCTCCCATCACCGGAGAAGCGGCGGCGGAGGTCTTCCAGGGAGACTTGGGAGGGTCACCAGAAACGATCTCATTCTGATTATCAAGCTGATCACCACAATCACTACCCCCATTGTCCCCCATAACCCCTGAACAAATACTGATGGGGATAAAGATTGTAAAGCAAAGAGTATTAACGGAGAGAGAGTGACTTCTAGGGTATGGCGGCAGCTGTGGATGAAGGAGGAGGCGGGAGTGTGAGAAAAAGGGGGTGGCCGGCTGGAAGAGGAGTGAGGAAGGAGTGTGTTTGGAGAGAGAAAGAGAGAGAGAGACACACACTAGGGTTGTAAAGCAGTCAGAATAATGTTTGACAGGTTGACTGTTTTTATATGATACCATATAAAGGAGATTTGAACAAATCTTCTTTCTCGTTTATATAATGGATTTTTAATACCCACAATTTAGAATTCTAGTTAAAAATAAAAATAAAAATAAATCATGTTCAAATACTTTCCTCGTGGAAATTGAATTCGAAGTTTTCACCTTTTGGACGAATTTAGTGAAAAGTGACACTCCTGTATACCAGGTGCATAAATTCAGATTTGTGCACAATAATATTGTTATATTATATTAGTAATACTGTTAAAACTATATATTATATAACAGTATTACTTCATATAATATAATAGTATTGTTGTGTACAGATTTGGATCCGTGCACCTTGTGCACACAAGTTTTTGCCTTTAATAAAAAATCGAAGGGATTTTTTCAGTCCAGTTTATAAAACCATATATTTATTTGTAGATAGTTGAATTTTACTAGCAAATCAGGAGTTGCAATATCAAAATCTTGTTGATATTATCAAAATAGAAATATATTTAATTTGATAATAATTATTTTATAAAATAATGAACATATATCAAATTGTGGAGAAGGTCTTATATACCTCAGGACAAGGATCTAAGATTCGTGCCCCCAGCTTAACCCACCCGCTACCCACCTTATTGGCATTCCGATTGTTGGCATATGAGAAGTTCTTATGATTTCTCCCTCCATGGTTGTACTGATATGGTCATATGTTGTTCTGAAAGTTGTTGTTGTAATTCAGTCCATTTATATAATTTAAGTCTTCAACTCCTTGTTAGGCAAAATCGTCTCCTTGACTCCCGAAATTCTCTAAGGGTAGAACTTGGGTTTGAGCTAGTACCAACACCTGACTTGTGAGGGCTGCAATTTGTGCAGTGAGTGTTGAAAATTGATCTTGACTTTGAATCTCCGCCACTTTTCGATATGTATTCCCTTTTGATGGCCATTGGTAAATATTTGTTGTCATCTCTTCCAAGATATATATCACTTCCTTAGGACTCTTTGCTAACAAAGCTCCCATTGCGGCTGCATCAATCATAACTCTCGTGTTCCCATTAGGTCCATTATAAAAATAACAAACTTGTTGATCCTTTGGGAACCCATGTTGAGGACACCTTCTCAACATGTCTCTGAACCTTTCCCACGCTTCTCCTAAAGGCTCTCCATCGAGTTGTCTGAACTGAGTGATCTCACTCTTCAATTTAAGCGTCTTACTCGATGGAAAATACTTGAAGAGAAACCATTTCCTCAACTCATCTCAAGTATTGATTGAGCCCCTGTGGAAGTGAATTGAACCACAACTTCGCTTTATCTCATAGTGAGAATGAGAATAAACAGACCTAGACTGCATCATTGGAGACCCCATTCAATTTGATAGTATCACAGACTTCTAGGAAGTGCGCCAGATGCACGTTGGGATCATCTGAATGATTTCCACCGAACTAATTTTATTGTACCATATGTATTAGGGCTGGTTTTAATTCAAAATTATTCGCCTCAATCGGTGGTCTCATAACTCCCCTTCTGTTTTGTTGAGACTGAAAGTAATCTCGAATTGTCCTTTGTTGAGCAGCAATGTTAGGCTGATTATTTCATTCTCCATTCTCCTCATCAAGCGGTACTTGATTTCTTTGTTGATCGTCAGCCATCTGGTTGAATAACAACTTTTTCTTCGCTTTGTTGCGTCTGCAAGTTGACTCTAACTCAGGGTCAGGTGCTATCAGATTCAATCTTTTGGAGCGTGTGTTCATGCACCACTGGAAAACAACCCACAAACATATATCAAATACCGTCTGAATAGAGAAATAAAGAGATTTTTTTAAAACAATTTTTTTTAAATCATAAAACAAATTAAAATAAAACTATATATAAAACAGATTATTTTTAAATAAAAAAAAACCCTAGATTAAAATCAAGCTAAATTATTCAAATATTAACTATCCTAAAACATTAGTCCCCGATAACGACGCCAAAAACTTGTTCGAAGCCTATTTCTAACTTATTTAACCACAAATGCATGGTGTTAACTATAGATAGGATAAGCAAGGTCGATCCCACAAAAATTAGTGAATTAGGACAATGTTAATTACCTAATTAATTTACCTAACTTTATCTAGGTGACTGAACTGAGAGAATTGTTTTAAATTAATCTAAATATAACACAAATCAATGAAATAAATAATCAAACGAACAAGTATTAAGAAATATCAATATTCAAACAAGGATCCAAAGACTACGATTTCATTCTACTTCAATCAAGTTTACTAATCTAGCAAAATCAAACTTAAATCCAATTATCTTATGTGAGCTATCACGATTATAGATTAACTTCTCTCTCGAGCAACTTAACCCGTAGATTGATTATTAATGTATGTATCTATACATCGCAGTTAATAACCAACTCCCAAAAGCTCTTAAGATTGTATTTTCACCCCAATTATTACCAATCTCTCGATCTAGCAATTAACTGAGTCATGCATTCTCAAATCTATAATTAGATATCTTCTCTCAATCTCAATCTAATTAATTAAATTATGCATAAATTTGGCCAGAATTTATACATAGAATAATCACAAAGAAGCATGAGTAAGATATAATGGATTTAGAGGAAAGATTAAAATTAGAAATTTAACAAAATATCCATAGAACTACTCTCATGCCCTAAGATCACGAGATCCCTAGCCAATAATCATGTTCGTAACGCAAAATAAATTACAAGATGACATGATAAAAACTAAATATAAAATCAAAGAAAAACTTAGTGAGTTCGTGTTTGGGTGCTTTCTCTTTGATCTTGAATTTTCAATTTCTTGGTTTCTTTCTTGTTCTCTAGATGTATTTCATGGATATGAGTGTCCCTCCCTTTCCAATGACTCCTTCAGTCCTTATTTAGGGTTAGAAAAGTCAAAATTGTATTTGTATAAGAGTCCTAGTCGAAAAAGAGTCCAATTCGAGTAGGACACTCGCTACCCGACCACTTCCCGTGTGGACACTGATCTTAACTTTCAAACACATTTTGAGACTTTTGTGGATCAAATTGGTCCTTTATGTCTTCATAAAAGTTGTAGCACTTGAAGTTGACTATCTAATACCACTAATTTCAGTCTGATATCAATTTTCTATACCAAGTTATGCCTAAAATACTCAAACTCTATCAAGATGAAAAATTGGACGATTGTGCACAACTTCCACCTTCTTGCAATTTTATGCTCTCTTGGAGAAAAAATTAAGAAAATTGTTGAACATAAAAGTTGTTGAAAATCTTCTTAGCTTTCCAAGATGATAAGAATCATCGAATTTGAACTTCTAGAGTTTGAGATATCATTTTTCTTCCAAAACTATGCATTTTTTACTTTGTATCTCGACTCCAACTTGGCTTTTGAATCGATTGAGCTCACTTTGTACTAAAATCTATCAAATTCCTCTAAAATCAAGCAAATATGTGAAATCTTAAAAAGATAATAAAATCTATCTAAAATATCACTAATTCATGTTTTTTTAACACAAAATGATATGAAATCAAGTCCAGAAATGCGTCAAATAACGCAAGTTATCAAACCCCCCGAACTTAAACTATTGTTTGTCCCCGAACAATGAAAAGAAGAAAATTCATGCATGGGGTAGAATGATGATCATTTTACTCTCAGGCTTAGACATTTTTTTCAAAACAAACAAGCATGCATTATATAATTTTGGAAAACATAAGAGATTCATGCTAATTACTTTCGAATTAATGCTCTAAACAATGAATACTCACAAGGTAAGTGTATCACTCATCACTCAAGTGTTTAGGGAAAATACGCTCAAGTGAAAGCAAAGCATGCACCCTACCATAGGCTTGCAAATCATGTAACCTCTCCACCATTTGATGTGTTCTTTAAAACAAGAATCAAATAGAACTTTGTCTTTGGTTGTAATGTAGGCTCTTTGGTTAGGGTAGAAATTATTTTGGCTAAGTGACTAAAGACTTGGACTAGAAATTAAAACGGATCGCCACCCAGTAAATCCAATCCAATCCTCAATTTACTCGAACAACTCTTCTACTCTTCAATCGAATTCATCCTTCCGTCACCCTCAACCCGTTTTTTTCATCATAAATTCACTTCTTCCAAATCATGAGTTTCAAGATATCATATTAAGAACAACTCAAATGAGTTCAGAAAAGGCGTTATTCATGATAAAAAAAATATTTTTTTTTTCATACCAAGTATTGATGAATTTTTTTTTTCACTTGGTCTTTTTTTTTCTCGAATCTCTTTTTTTTTTCTCAAATCTCTCTCTCTCTCTCTTTTCGAAGCTCACATCACCATTTTTTTCCATGACTAGGATACACATTCCCCTCTCTCTTTCTCCTTCCTCTTATTTTTCACCTTCACAACCTTTTTTACTATCCATTCACTAGTCCAAGTAAGGTAAGAAAATGTATAAGGATATAAAATGGTTAATTCATTGGGCTCAATCAAGAAAAAGAGCTTATAAGCTCAAACTTTGGCTAACTAGAGAAAATAAAACATGGGACAAGTGTATATTTGGTCAATATGACTTAAACAAAAATGGCCTAAAATCATTTTCAAGTCCAAAACACACTTATGCAGTTTCAAGAAGATACCAAAGCAAATTTTAGAGAGAAACACACATGCTCAACATTCACACAAGAAATGAATAAGACTGTATAAAATGTATCAATCAAAGACTCAAATCTCATAGGTCAAATTCACAATTCAAAACATCAATTCAATGTCATTAGCATATTTTCCTCCCTTCAACGTCTCCACAAAATCATACTTAGCACAAAATATTCTTTTAAGTTCATCATCAAGCGATCATCGATTCAACAATCAATTACATAATTCACCAATCAACTACACTAAAAAAAGGAAAAAAAAACAAACTATTCTAAAAAGAAAAAAAAATCTACCCTAAAATCAAAAAGAAAACTAGAAAAACAAAGCAGGGCTGACAACTTAAGATAAGCACACTTCCTCCCCCCAAACTTGTTCTCAAAACAGGTTCTGGGAACTAGTTTGAAAATAGAAAGTGGCTGATCTTAGGTAATTATCGTGAATCACTATGGTTGTGGAGGTGGTAGGCACTGTCCCAAAATGCTTAAATCAATTTATCGTTACTGATAGCATCGATTCATGATCTCACTCGACCGTTAGACATTGTACCAATTTGATGAAAATCCGCAAAAAAATCCAAAAATTGCATAGGTGCCCGAACACTTATTTTCTTCTCCAAAATATTCAATTAATAAATAGAAAATAATATGGATTATGAGATTTGTGAGTTGGAAAATTTAGGAATTGAGTATAGGGAAAAGGGGGAAAATTTTAGGAATTGAGTTACTGTGGATATCTTGTTATCATTTACAAGCTCAGTTCTTTCATAAATCTATTCCAACTTATCCCATATCTCCTTGGTTGTCTTGCATGTCTTCACTTTGCTGAAGGTTCATTTGTCCAACGTGAGAAACAATGTGTTCTTGCAACATTGTCTAGGTTGGCTCTCTTTCTGTCTTTAGTAGTGTACTCGTGTCTAGGATTGATCAGGTACTCAGTAGGTGATGGAGCTCTTCTGTAATCAAGTACTTCAGCTCTGGTTGCAGGTAGTGGTCGAGCAGGACGAGGTTTGGGACCTACTTCTTCAACACCTTCATCGATTACTGCTTCTTCTATAACAACTTCTATCTCAGCAACCACTGCTGCTACTGCATGTGCTGCAGCTACTTCAGTATCAGCTCTTTCTTTTTCTCTCTATTTTCTTCCAAGTGCTAGATTCGACTTGGTGATGACTAGTGATCCTTCAGTGATAACATACCACATCTCCTTATGCATGGCAGAGAGATGTGCTTTCATTTTGATCTTTCAATCGTCATATTCTTCTATGGAGAACATAGGTAGCTTGTGATGTGAGAGATCCATGCTTATGCTAAAGAATGAGTTTTGGTTAGAAAAAGAAAAACAGTTTTCACAACAAAAATGGGTGGATCTGGGTAAGTAACAAGACAAGTTGGCTTTTAACCTAACTTACTTTGATACCACTTGTTGGTCCCAAGTAGTTCAGAGGTTCAGAATGGGGGTGAATGAACCTCTATCAATTTTTATTTTCAAAGACTTTTTGAACAATTAGTGTTGTATTCTAAAGCAGAATACAACACTCAGTGCTGAACAGTAAGCTGAGCGATAAGCTTTTTCAACTTACAGATTCCTAGTTCTCAAATGCAGTGGAAATAACAGATATAGTTTCTTTTGAAAAATATTTTCTTTGAAAATATGCTTTTGCCAAACTATTAATGCAGTATGAACAAATATACGATACAACACAGATATGATAACAACAGGAAATAAACATAGAAGGTTTATAGTGGTTCGAAGATGGTGTAACCCTTCTATGTCCACTCTACTCCTAATGCCAGAAATTGTTAGGCTTGATCGAATTAGAAGACTCGTCCTAAAAATCTATCACCTAAACAAGTTTTCACTTACAAGGATTCTACTTACACACAGATTGCACGAATTAGGCTGACCACACAGGATCCTATCAACTCACACAAAGTTAATGCCTTAACAACTAAAGACAAACACTCAGCAAGGATCTAAATCCTATCAACTGAGGACACCACTAAAATAACCTAAACACACAACACAGAGGTTAAAAGTATATAATATGGTCTTCAACTGGTGTTTGAAACAACTTTAATGACTTTGGAGCTTTGAGGACTCGAATGCTTGGCTACTTCACTAGGAGGTTGAGTGACTAAATACTTAGAGAGATTCTTGAGAAATTGCTCTTGTGAAAATGAGTTTGAGAATCAGTAATTCAGTAGTTTCTTCAGTCAGCTCTTTATCTATTCATAGATGCAAAAAATATACCCGTTGAAGAGAGACACACTTCGTTTGAATTTGAATTCTCTTGATCATCCTTGATCTTGCATTCAATGTCTCTAAAAAACTGAAGATGAACTCTTTATCTAATTCTACAGCTCATTTAAGGTAATCTGTAAAATCCTAAAACAGAGGATAACTGCATTAAATGAGCTGCAGAATAAGATAAAGAGTTCGTTCTAAGTATTCAATCACTCAACCTCCTAGTGAATCAGCCAAGCCTTCGAGTCCTCAAAACTCCAAAGTAATTAAGGTTGTTTCAAGCACTAGTTGAAGACCATATTATATACTTTTAATCTTTGTGTTGTGTGCTTATGTTATTTTAGTGGTGTCCTCAGTTGATAGGAATTAGATCTTTGCTGAGTGTTTGTCTTAAGTTGTTAAGGCATTAACTCTGTGTGAGTTGATAGGATCCTGTGTGGTCAGCCTAATTCGTGCAAACTGTGTGTAAGCAGAATCCTTGTAAGTGAAAACTTGTTTAAGTGATAGATTTTTAGGATGAGTCTTCTAATTCGATCAAGCTTAACAATGTTATTTCTGGTTGTAGGAGTAGAGTGGACATAGAAGGGTTACACCACCTTCAAACCACTATAAACCCTTTGTATTTAGTTTATGTTCTTATAATATCTGTGTTGCATCGTATATCTGATCATACTGCATTCAAAGTTTGGCAAAAAGTATTTTTAAGAAAATGTTTTTCAAATGAAACTATATCATTTATTTTCGCTGCATACAAGATTTATGATACAGAGAGCTTATCAGCAATCTTGCCCAGCTTATTGTACTGCACTCAGTACTGTACTCTCCGATAGAATATAGTACATAAAGTTCTTAAAGATTTTCGAAAGAAAAATTGATAGAGGTTCATTCACCTCACTCCTCTGAACCTATGAACCACTTGGGACCAACAAGTGGTATTAGAGCAAGTTGGGTTAAAAGCCAACTTGTCTTGTCACCAACCCGATCCATCCGTTTTTGTTGTAAAAACTGTTTTTCTTTTTCTGCATACCAAAACTCATTCTTTTGCATAAGCATGGTGTAGCGCCCCGGACCAAAAACGAAGAATAAATGATTAATTAAATATTTAAACCTATAATTTAATAATTATATGTGTATACTTTAACTGTTTAATTAATTACGTGTGTTTCAGATAAGTGTTTAATATACGTTTTAGATCGATAATTTTATTAGATGTGGAACATAGGATATTTGTATACCATTAGATGCGTATCGAGAAAACGAGAAGATAGAAATGAACTAGAGGTCAATCGGAGACCTATAGCTCGAACGACGACGAAAAGGGCAAAATCCAAAGTTTCGATCGGAAAACCGGAAGATATTTCCAGTGAATAGTAACTCGAAAAAGTCAACCGATGAATAGTAATGGAGATATTTTCACGTGAATAGTAACTTTAAAAAATCTATAAATAGGGGCTCTCCCGATTCATTTTTCACCGTTTTTCCGAACGTACCGAAAACTTGTAAGTCTCTCTCTCCTCCCTTCTCTCTCTTGCTTTCAGTTTTCTGGTCGACGCCCCCGCCGGCCGGTGGCCGGAAAAATCCAACATTGTCGGTTTTGGCCGATTTTCGTACACGACGTTCGTCTCGATGAGATGAATCTAGGATAGGTCTCGGAATTCAATTCTGATTTCTCATTCGCCGAAAAATGGTGAAAAATAGCCCCTAAACCCTAACCCTTGCACCACCTTCTCTCTCCTCTGTTTTTTCTCTCTCTTCTCGCCGGAGATGATGACCGGAGATCGCCGGAGGTAAGGGTGACGAGCTGGAGGGTCGACGCCGCCGTGGGTGGCGGTGCCGGAGAAGGACAGTGTGTGTATATGCATGTCCGTGCATGTGTGTGTGTTGAGGTGTATAGTGTGTGTGTGTGTTGTTGCTTCTAATTGGGGGCAGCGCCGCATGTGTGAACGGTGGGCCGGCGACGGGAGGTCGCCGGCGATGGCTCAGGGATGGTGGCCGACGGCAGGTGGCCGCCGGCCAAGGCTGATCAGTGTATATGTGTTTATATATGCGTGTGTATATCTCTTGGTGTGTGTGTGTGTGGGCGGCCTTGAGTGCAGTGTGTTCGGTGACTGGTGGTGGTGGCCGACGGTAGGTGGCCAAGGCTGGATGTGGGAGTGTGTGTGTTCTTGAGCATGTGTGTGTGTATATGAACGTGAGTGTATATATATATATCTATATATGGGTGTGTTCGTGGCCGAGAAAGGTTGCCGGTGATGGGGGGTCGCCGGCCGGGGGTCTGGGGGTGGTCGCCGGCGACTGGAAGTCGCCGGCTAGAGTTCGGAGATGGGATTGGGTTTTGGAAAAATGTGGTATCGAAGGTTTTTGTGGTGAGGATTCGGGTACTATTCACCACCGGAATCCGGCGAGGGATGGCCGAAGGTGGTAGCCGATGGTGCGAGGTTTCCGACAGACGTGGTGGTGGCGGCAGAGGGTGGCGCCGGAAAATGGCCTGGTCGAGCAGGCCATCGTCGGGAAGGATTGGCGCCGGGCTGCCGAGAAAACTCGGCAGCCACCGAGAAACCATGTCCAGCTGTCGAGAAATCTCTGCAGTTGCCGAGCCGGGAGACGATGTTGCCGAGAAAACTCGGCAGCTGCCGAGAAATGCTGATGGTCGTCGGGTTTTTTCACCCGGCACCGGGTTCGCGCATGCCAACGTGCACGTGACAACGTGTTTTCGATCTGAATCTCATTTTTTCCACCATTCGTCGTTTTTGAGTCATCGCCGATGAGACGTCATTGACCGGGGTCCGTGGGCCTGGTCAAAGTCAACCCTTTGACCAAAATTATCAAAATACCCTTGAACTTAAAATGCTCTGTTTGAGCTCGTTTTAACTTCGATCGAGCTCATTCTTTTTCCATCGTGACCCAAATTTCATTTCCTATCATCTCAGCCCTTTGGATTGAACTTTCAGCCTTGTCTCCTAAATTCCAATCTTTAGATCGTTCCATCCGTCGCGTCGTTAACGAACGATTTTCCACCGGAACCCTTTACAGCTTTATTTATATTGTATTAAGGATCTAAGAAATACCGTAACTGTGTAGGATACTTGTTGGATTAAGCTTTGAGTTATCAGACTTTCGGTTCTAGCGACTCACATGGTAACCACCGAACAAGATGGGGGTAATTTATATCCCTTTATCTGTCTACTATTTTCCCTATTATATGCATGATTGAGGAATACTAAGTGTTGTGTTTATATTTGCAGTGCCATAATATAACTGTGAAAGGACAGAGGTCCACTCTGATCATGCATTCTTTGCTACCTTCTACTACTCGGTCGTCTCTTACTATTGCTATCACTCTGGTGGAGGTGTGGTGAGCCTCTTGAAATACACTAATGGTATGAAGACCATATTATAGGGTAAGACGGGCTGATCCCGCACCTATTCATCCCTTGCCATTTCTAATATCTGTTATGCATCTTATGTGCTGTGACAACGTGACTTAAGGTTATTTTACTAGTATTTTATATATGTTGTTACTAGTATTTTATATATGTTGAGAGTTATAAGAGGTGGATTTTATCCCCACGAGTGTATTCCACGCACTCACCCCCTTATTCTGTACTTACACTACAGGCGATGATGAGCAGGAGGAACCCTAGTTGGAGAGAGAAAGTGTTGTTTCTGGCATGGTTGTAATGAGACAAGGTCTCTCAAACATTTCTAAAAATAATGTTTTAATTTAACTCACGTTTTATAATATTTCTGTATATATTTGGGATATGAGATCCTGATATTGTGATTCGCTGTGAATGTTGATTTTGTCGGTACTGAGACCGATCGTTGATATGTGATATTTCACATCGTCCCTTACCTCTTTCTTCTGTTGTCTCCTACTACTTCTTTCTGTTGTGATATGTGTCTCTTCCTATTTCTTTCTTCACGCCCATATAAAAACTATGATATTTTGTAAAAGAAAATGGGGCGTGACACATGGATCTCTCACATCATAAGCTACTTATATTTTCCATAGAGAAATATGACAACTGGAAGATCAGAATGAATGTACATCTCTCTGTCATGCATTAGGAGATGTGGTATGTTATCACTGAAGGACCACCAGTCATCACCAAACCGAACCTAGCTCTTGGAAGAGAATAGAGAGAAAAAGAAAGAGCCGAAGCAGAGGCAGCTGCAACACATGTAGCAGCAACAATGGTTGCTGAGGTAGAAGCTGTAATGGAAGGGCAGTAATCGATGAAGGTGTTGAAGGAGTAGTTCTCAGACCTCGTCCTACACGACCACTACCTGCAGTAGCTAGAGCTGTTGTACCTGATTACAAAAGAGCTCCACCACCTGCTGAGTACCTGATCAAGCCAAGATATAAATATATTACTGAAGATAGAAAGAAGGTCAACCTAGACAATGTTGCCAAGAACACATTTTTTCTCACGTTGGACAAAGGAACTTTCAACAAGGTAAAAACATGCAAAACTGCCAAGAAGGTATGAGATAAGCTAGAATAGATTTGTGAAGGAACTAAACTGGTAAAAGATAACAAGATATCAACTGCAACTCAGTTGTTTGAGCTGTTCAAAATGAGGCCTGAATAATCTCTGGAAGAATTGGACTTAAGATTCACATCCATTGTGAATGAACTAGAGTCCTTGGGAAAATGCTACAACCAAAATGAGAAGAACCTCAAAGTACTTAGGGCATTACCTATTAAGTGGGATAGCAAAACAACAGCCATGAGAGTATCAATGGATCTGAAGTCAATGAGTAATCTGATATATTCTTAAAACTCTA
This sequence comes from Scutellaria minor, assembly GCA_954870855.1. NCBI lineage: Eukaryota > Viridiplantae > Streptophyta > Magnoliopsida > Lamiales > Lamiaceae > Scutellaria > Scutellaria minor. The sequence continues at coordinate 14,030,190 of OX940729.1, forward strand.
AGCATTCTAGTTCGATATTAATAGAAGAAAGATAGAGGTTGAAGAATCAAACACTAAAGCCACAACACTTACAGCTAGATCCAAGGATACTCCAACTTCAAGCAGCAGTAAGCAAAAGGAGCTACAGGCTGAAGATACAGAAGAAGAAATGGCACTTCTCTTGAAGAAATTCAAGAAGTTTCTGAAAACCAATAAAAGAGGAAAAGATTTCAGGAAGAAACCCCCTACCCCACAAGTAAATCAAGGATCACAATATAATGCAGTTTCTTCTAACATTTGTTACAACTGCAGGAAACCAAGACATTATGCGAGAAATTGTTCTTATCTTCAAGTGCACAAATATCCTGAAGAAGAAAGGAAACAAAGGAGAGATAAAAAAATGAGAAGCAAAAACTGAGAGTACTTCTTGATGAAGCTAAAGCACCTAAAGCAATAAGCTCAACCAAAGAGGAATCAAAAGATCAAAGCTCATCTCAAAGTGACAATGATAGCTCCACCTTTGATGAAGAAGCATTGATATGCTGCATAATGACAAGATATTATGAAGATGAAGATGATGAGATAATCTCCCAATCCTTTGATGATTCTGGTAGAGAAAAGCTGAACATAATCTAGTCTTTTAGACATATCATGAGTGACTTTGAGTAGATAAACTCAGCTCATGAGGAACTAAAAGAGGAAAATCTGATGTTCAAGAGTGAGCAAACTACACTGAAAGAGAAACTCTCAGATCTTGAGTACTACAGTGCAGAATGCAATAATCTCAGAGCAGAAGTCTCAAAGTTCAAACTGCTAGTCATTAACCTAGAATCTGAGAAAGTACATCTACAAAATATAATTGATGTATACAACAGATCAACGAGGAAGACATAAGAATGTATCATTAAGACTCAAAAAGTCTATGATGGAAATGGTCTAAGATACAGTACTGAAAACTCTTAGAAAACAATAAGCACATCTAAGATTGAGAAGTTTATTCAAGCAAGAGTAGTCTTCTCTGAAGAGCTCTTCCAATCTAAGGAAACCTTGAACAAACTAAGCTCAGCTGATAAGGGAAAAAAACATTTGCTGGACATTACAGAAAGTAAGACTGCACAGACTTACAGGATACAGCAAAGTCAAAATGCTGCAACCAAGGTCAGAGTGCAGCAATCTCACAAGTTATAACAAAAAAGTTATATCCCTCTTATACCAAAACCTACATGTTTAAATCTAAAGGATTTATACTCCAGGAATGTATAAAAGAAGACCTCACTCTAATAGTAAAGGCAACACAAGGAAAGTTCATACATACACTATTCACGAATAACATTTTGCAAAGAATACGTACAAAAAGAGAATCACCAAGGTTAATAACAAATTGATTGTCTTTAAGCAAGTGTGGATTCCAAAGAAAACTAACCTCAAAGGACCCGTACTTGTATAGGTACTTAAATCTGCCTAATCTGCACGCAGGAACAAATGACAGAAAGCAGCAGTGATGTATGGTATATTGATAGCGGTTGCTCAAGACACATGACTAGCAACAAAGAAACCTTGAAAGACTTCCAACTATGTAAGGCCTTAAAGTAGTGTTCGGAGATTATTCAAAAGGAAGCACCAAAGGAACAAGAAGCTTGATCACATGCAATGCATGCATCAATGATGTATCATATGTAAAAGGATTTAAGTATAATCTTCTAAGTATTAGTCAGTTCTGTAACAAAAGATGTTTCATGGAATTCAACCTCAACAAGTGTCTGATCAGAGATAACAAGTCTAATAAGGTGAAGTTTACTGGAACCAGAAGGAAAAATATCTATCTTGCTGATTGGAGTTCAACAGTGTAGTAAACTTGCTTTATTGCAAAGAGTACACCTGAATTAAGCTGGCTATGGTATAAAAAGATGACTCACTTGAACTTCAAGATCATTAACAAGCTAGCAAGGAAGAATCTAGTCAGAGGCTTTCCAGATATAGTCTTCAAAAAGGAGAATGTTTGTGGAGCATGCCAAAAGGTAAAACAAGTAAGAAGCTCATTCAAGAAGAAGATACAAAAGTCATCTCACAGGATTCTGGATCTACTTCACATAGACCTTTTTGGACCAGTTAAGCCTGTAAGTGTAAGTGGGAAGAATACATCCCTAGTGGTTGTGGATTACTCTAGATTTACTTAGACCATCTTCCTAGCCAAGAAATCAGAAACTCAAAATAGGCTACCAAAATTTATGAAGAGAATTCAGAATGAAAAGAGCTTGAGCATTGTGAAGATAAGATCAGACAAAGGAATAGAGTTCACGAACAAATTCATTGGGAAATACTATTCAGAAAATGGAAGCAATCATGAATACTCTACAGCTAGAACACCCCAATAGAATGGAGTTGCAGAAAGAATGAACAGAACCCTAAAGGAAGCAGTAGAGACAATGATTGCTGAAGCTGCTATACCTAAAAGATTTTGGGCTGAAGCCACCAATACAATATGTTATACGTAAAATAGATGCTTAATCAATAAGGATCATGACAAAACACCTTATGAAGTTTGGTATGACTATACACTAAACATCTCATACCTACATATCTTTGGATATAGATGTTATATATTGAACAATGGAAAAGAACATCTGAAGACCTTTGATGTAAAATCAGATGAAGGGGTATTTCTAGACTACTCATCAATAAGCAAGGCCTTCAAAATCTTCAACAAAAGGACTCTTGTTGTAGAAGACTCAATTCATGTAGTATTTGATGAACCACATTATGAGACAACAAAGCTTGACAAGCTAAAGAATGATATATCTCAGATAAAGATCAAAGATCTTCAAGTCAAGTATATTGATAGAGTCCATCTGCCTACTGAAATTATTGCTGAAAATAGCACAGAAGTTTCTACACCTGGAAATACAATAACGAAGGTTACTGCACAACAAGCTGATAGAATATAGCAACCTGATAGAACTCAAAATAATGAAGCTGATCAACAACATATTGTTCATCAACTCTCATACAACTTTGAACCAGATAGAATATGACTCAGAAACCATCCAAGAGAACTCATCATTGGAGATCCTATTGTTGGAGTAAGAAGAAGAAGATCGAGACCCCCATGAAGCAATGTTTGTATGTTTTATATCACAAGTGGAACCTAAAAATATTGAAGAAGCCCTTGAAGACAGCAACTGGATTCAAGTTATGCAAGAGAGCTAAACGGATTTGAAAGAAATCATGTATAAAAGTTTTTTCCCAGACCTGATCATTAATGAGTGATTGGAATGAAGTGGGTATTCAAGAATAAGTTGGATGAATCTGGTGTCATCGTAAAAAATAAAGTAAGATTAGTTGCGAATGGATATTGCCAAGAAGAAAGAATTGATTTGATGAAACTTTTGTAACTGTAGCAAGGCTTGAAGCAATCCGAATTTTCCTAGCCTATGTTGCACATAAGAATTTCAGTGTATATCAAATGGATGTCAAAAGTGCATTTCTGAATGGTCTCTTAACCGAAGAAGTCTATGTGGAACAACCCCTAGGATTCGAATATCAACCTAAAGAGAAAATGTTCAGACTACAGAAAGCTTAGTATGGATTGAAGCAAGTGCCTAGAGCTTGGTATGATACCTTGTCTTTATATCTGTTGGAGAATGGATTTCAGAAAGGAACAGTGGATAAGATTCTCTTTAGAATACATAATGGTGATAGCATTCTGTTTGTACAAATCTATGTGGATGATATTATCTTCGAATCAACAAACAAAGATCTCTGTGAAAAATTCTCAACTCTCATGCAGAAGAAGTTTGATATGAGTATGATAGGAGAATTAAGTTTCTTTCTTGGTTTGCAAGTTAAACAATTGGACAATGGTATTTTCATCAATCAAGTCAAGTATGCCAAGAAATTGATCAAGAAGTTTGAAATGGAAATGGATCTTTAGTAAGCATTCTCATGGCCATGTCAATCAGTCCTGACAAGGATGAAAATGGAAAAGATGTGGATATCACAAGATACAAGAGACTTATTGGATCCCTACTGTATCTTACAGCAAGCAGACCGAATATCGTATTTGCAGTAGGAGTATGTGCAAGATTCCAAACAACACGAAAGAATCACATCTTGCAGCTGTAAAAAGAATTATCAAGTATCTGAAAGACACTCAAGATATTGGCCTATGGTATCCCAAGGAATGAGGTTTTAGCTTAAAGGGATATTCAGATTCTGATTTTGCGGGCTGCAAAATTGACAGAAAAGTACAATTAGTAATTGTCATTTTCTTGGAGAAAGGTTGGTTTCTTGGTTCTGCAAGAAACAAACGTCCATAACAACTTCAACAATAGAAGCATAATATATCACCACATGAAGCTGTGGTGCTCAAATTTTATGGATACAACAACTTAAGGATTATAGGATTACCGAAAGAGAAACTCTCATTCTATATGATAATACAAGTGTTATTGCTATAACACACAATCCCGTCTTTCATTCCAGAAAAAAGAACATAGATGTAAGACATAATTTCATAAGAGATCATGTAGAGAAGAAGGACATCGTGCTCGAAAAGGTTCATACAAATCTGCAGCTGGCAGATATTTTCACAAAATCCTTATGTGAATCAAGGTTTTCTATGCTTAGAAGTGAGCTTGAAATCAAGTTGTGAAGCTTTAAAGAAGATTTATTCCTCAGAAGTGTAAGTATGAAGTAAGGGGGAATACTGTATTTTCACAAGAAAATAGGAAGATGATATTATAGAAAACTTAGGTTATAGCAATCCAGGATACAACATCTCAGGATACAGCAAGGTTCAGGATACATCATTTCAGTTTACAGTGGTCCAGCTTACAACATATATTGATACAACATATATAAGCCCTGCAATCTCGTATCAGGAACAGTAACCTTAAACGCTAATCATTTGAGCGGCAAATGGGTTTCTCACATTTAATGAAAATCCACTTTTTCAAAAGCACAACAGTCATACATTTTTTTTCAACCCTAGAAGTTTGTTTTATTATAAAAGAGTCCTTCCATCTTTTTATCTCAACCGTCAAATTTTGTGTCTCCCTCGTAATCTTTTTAATCGTGACCGTTGATCATAAACCATCTCATATTTGAACTGGAAACTGCTCATCTTATTCCTCATTCAACCTCCAATCTCTCAACAAGAAAAAGAAATCTCTCCCTTTCCAAAACCCTCTCTCATCACAGTTTATTCAAATCATATATGGCTAACAGAGGGAAACCAGGGTTCTGGAAGGTCATCTTATCAACCCAAGAGCATTATGCATTTCAGGGCTTGATTTCATATCATTTTGTATTAAAAAACATGCATTTGTGATATTTTAGATAGATTTTATTATCTTTTAAAGATTTTACGTATTTTCTTGATTTGAGAGGAATTTGATATATTTTAGCACAAAGTGAGCTCAATCGATTGAAAAGGCAAGTTGGAGTCAAGATACGAAGTCTAAAATGCACAGTTTTGGGAGAAAATTTATATCTCGAACTCTAGAAGTCCAAATTCGATGATTCTTATCTTGTTCGAAAGCTAAGAAAATGTTCAAAACCTTTCATGTTCAACACTTTCCTAATTTTACCTTCAAGATAGCAGAAAATTACAAAAAGGTGGAAGTTGTGCAAAATCATTCAGTTTTTCATCTTGATAGGGTTTGATATTTTGGGCATAACTTGATGTAAAGAATTGATATCAAGCTGAAGTTAATGGAATTGGATAGCCAACTTCAAGGGGGTATGAAGAAACTAGAGTCAAATTTAGAGCATAAAGGGGTCGAAATAAGGCCGAAAGTGAGAACCCAGGTGAGGTCGGGTCCCAATGCACGAGTTGACGAGGCAGCAAAGTTAGTGTGTTCCACCCGGTCTGGGTCACCCGTGACCCGGCCAGGTTGTGTGTTTTTCTTTCCAGAATGATACCAAACTTTTCGATCCGGTTCGGATTGTCCAGACCTGGTCGGGCCACGTATCTTTTTCCCATTTTAGACCCCTTTTTTGACTAAAAACTCCTCCAAATCCAATTCTAACTCACCTAGGTATAAATTGAGATTTTGGAACTCGAAATAAAGAACTTTTGAACTCCGATAGGATCTTTGGAACCCATATCAACTTACGAAGACCCATATCCATAAAATACATCTTGAGAGCAACCAGGAAGCAAGAAATTGAATATTCAAGATTAAAGAGAAAGCAACCAATAGCGAACTCACTAAGTTTTTCTTTGATTTTATTTCTAGTTTTTATCATGTTATCTTGTAATTTATTTTGCATTACGAACATGATTATTGGCTAGGGATCTCGTGATCTTAGGGCACGAGAGTAGTTCTATGGATATTTTATTAAATTTCTAGTTTTAATCTTTTCTCTAAATCCATGATATCTTATTCATGCTTCTTCATGCTTATTCCATGTATGAATCCTGATCAAATTATACATGCTTTAATTAATTAGATTGAGATTGAGAATGCATGACTCAATTAATTACTAGATCGAGAGATTGGTAATAATTAGGGTGAGAAGACAATCTTTGGAGCTTTTGGGAGTTGGTTTTTAACTGCGAGGTAGAGATACAAATATTAATAATCAATCTACGAGTTAAGTTGCTCGAGAGAGAGGTTAATCTATAATCGTGATTGCTCACATAGATAATTGGATTTGAGTTTGATTTGCTAGATTAGTAAACATGAATATTGAAGTAAAATAAAATCGTAGCCTTAGGATCCTTGTTTGAATCTTGATTTTCTTGATACTTGGTTGTTTGATTTTTGATTTCATTTATTTGTTTTAAATTTACGTTAATTAAAATCAATTCTCATAATTCGATCGCCCAGATAGAGTTTGGTAAATTAATTGGGTAATTAACATTGTTCTAATTCACTAGTCTATGTGGGATCGACCTTGCTTGAATCTTGATTTTCTTGATACTTGGTTGTTTGATTTTTGATTTCATTTATTTGTTTTAGATTTAGGTTAATTAAAATCAACTCTCATAATTCGGTCGCCTATATAGAGTTAGGTAAATTAATTGGGTAATTAACATTGTTCTAATTCACTAGTCTTTCTGGGATCGACCTTACTCACCCTATCTATAGTTGAGACAATGCACTTGCGGTTAAGTAAGCTAGAAATAGGCTTCGAACAAGTTTTTGATAGCATCTTTGATAGAGATGCTATTACTAAAGTATAGAACTACTTGGAGAGAAGTAATGTTTCTGGTCTTCTCACCACCAGATACAAGGGATGTTAGTATCGACAGCCCAAAAGTTTTATGTCTTCGCAAGGTTGTCCAACGACACGAAGAACATCATTTTCAAGATGGATGCAGAAAGAGAAGATCATACACTAACGTCGAAGGACATTACGTCCACGTTCAACATCTCTGTCAGAGGGCTACCCCCATCAAAGCTCGAAAGACTCAAAGTATACGGAGGAGATGTGGAATATGTTCAAACAGGATTCCATCTCTGAGCTAGTGAAGAAAAGCTTCGAGATGAAGAAACTGAAGCCTGAGTATGAGTTTCTTCATGATGTATGCACATACTCCATTGAGGGGAGATGCGGAAGCTTTGACAAGTGCATCAACATTTGGTTCAAAATCATAACTGTCATCATGAAAGGATTGACATTCAACTATAACAGGTTTATCTTGTGAAGAATTTGGGAAGAAGCCTCTAAGAAAACCTAGATGAGGAGTTTCAGCATGACTATCACCTCCATTCTCTGTAAGAAGAAATCGACGTTGAAGAAGTTGTACTAACCCCTCCGAGATGGTACTTGGGTAAGAAGAAAGGGTCTTTCAGAAAGAAGACTGTGGTGAAAGCACAGCAACCTAAGAACAGAAGAGTCACTACAGAAAGCAGCATTGCAGAAAGTGACTCGAAACAGGAATCTGCAGTAGGTTACAATACTAAAGCTGAGAAAGACATTACTAAACATTCATCCTCCCATAATGATGATGACGATGATGATGATGATATGCCTGTAGTGAGGATGTCAAGGAGAAAAGAATTTGTACTCCAAATTACAGCAGCTATAGATGCTGATCAGGAAGCTAATTAGGAAGCTGATCAGAAAGTTGATAATAGTCTGGTCCTCGTGCCAATACCCCAAGTGAAGCATCTCATCCTGCCCAGCAGAAAGGAGATGAAGAGAAGAAAGAAGCAGTAGTTTGCTCAGAGAAGAAGAGAGCTAAAAGACAGAATGCTCAGAAAGAATGTGAAGAAGCAGCAAGCACTGGTGGTTAGGCAAGAAGCAGAAGAACCAATCACCTTGATAGAAGCTCGGGTTGATTATGAAAGATCATCAGTGATATCGATTCAAATTTGGCATATCTCACTCCGCTGAGTCAATCAATGATAACTTCTTCAACCTATACTAGCACTGAAGGAGGATATGCATCTCCAAAGGAGAAGAATTACTGGCATGGAAAGACTTCCTAAGAGTAAAGACAATAGTCTTTAATTGGGCTCAAATCGATGATATCCTGTCTCTACTGCAACCAGCATTTGTTGATTCCTGCAGAGACGCAAAGCTTCAAGAGATAATTGAAAAACAAGAGACTCTGAGGAAACACAGGCTACGGAAAGGAAGAATCCCTTTGATGAAGCTAAGGGTGAACAATTGATGACATCATGGGTAGACAACACATTGATGAACGTCAATGCCGAGATTGTAGGGAACCTAACAGAGCTAGAGATAGTTAAAGCTCAATTGGCACATCTTGATGTTGAGGAAGCCAATCAAAGGATGTTGCAGCTAGGCCTGCAAGCAAGTATTTCTAAGCCTCCTAGGCAAACTTCTCATAGGCTGTAGTTAGGAGAAGAGAGTAGTGAAGCTGATGCACATGATTCTCCAATATTCCACAAGATGATAGCAACACTGTCACCCATCGTAGCTTGGAACCAATGGAGACCGACGAGCAGGAGTTGGTTGATTATGAAGATTCTCCAGAATACATGGAGATCATATCTGAGGGGGAAGCTTCAGAGAAGATAAAAGGAGTCCTGGAGAGCTTAAAGGAAGAAATCATCGATGAAACAACTATGGAGGAAGTTTTTGAGGCAGGACTCCCTTTACTGGCTTTGCTAGCAGTACAGAATGTTGATACAGAACAGAATGCAGCAGATTTTAATGCTGTAATTCTTGCAATAATGGAAGAAGAGATCATCTATACAGTCCAAGCTGAATCAGAACGTACAGAGGATGATCAATTTTTGGTGGATTTCCATTGAAAGCACATATCTTGATGCTCAGAACTTAGATATTCCCAATGCTGCCACCAGAATTGTTGAAGTATGTTGGATGCTGATGAGATTGTTGCTGAGACAGCATCTCCAAAAAAAACTCGGGCGCAGTTACTGTTGAGGCAGTGCTGCGGAGGATGTAGACGGGAAAGATGAGGAGGATGCAACACCTCGAGGAGGGAAAGATGCTCTGATAACCACTCCAGAACAAGATCCTAAGGACGATGGAGAAGATTTTTCAGATGATAATGAAGATCTTGGAGAAGATAGTCCGTCTGGACCCGGCTCATATTTCCATAAAGTGCAAACTGCTGATGATGTAAGAAGGAGAATGCAACAGTACTTGGAGGAAGATGCACAGAACCTAGATCAAGGTTTGAGTCAAGCTCTGGTCTCGTACATTCAAGATACACCAGAAGCAACCAGAGAAGACCGTTTGACTCTTACTGATACTCAAGAGCAATCTCTCCAATGAATTATGGATGTTGTACAAGGGCTAATTTGGGCTTTGCAGACCCATAAAGTCAACACGACCAGCAGTATCCATGTGAGCAACAAATCTCACTCCTCATCAATGGAAAATCTAAGAAGGGAGCTAGCTAAGCTTCCTTCCAGAATTCAAAACAGGCTCAATGCTGAATGAAATGTGTAGCATCATAAGCGACAGAGAGTTGAACTAGCACGTTAAGCTACAAGTGAAGTAAGGGACAAGTCTGTTGATGAAATCAATAACACCCTTGTTGCATAAAATCTTGTACTCAACTCTTTGCAGGAAAACGCGTCTATTCAAGCTCGTGCATCCCAAAGCACAAATGATAGGATCACCAACCTTGAGCTGTTTGTTGATGAGATGAGAACAATCCTACACCGCGTTTTTCCACAATTCGTTCTTACCGATTCAGCATCTCCCCAACTTACCCCTGTTGATGATGATAAAAAGGGAAAAAACAAGAAAAGATCAGAAAACAAGGAGATGGATGTTGCAGTAGAAAAAATCTTAAAGGACTTGAATGAAGATGAAGAGACTGAGGAACCTTTGGCGAGCAAGAAGAGAAAGAGATTAGATTCTAGACATGGCCAAAGTCTGTTAGGGATATACTGAAAAGTATACTTTTAGTGCTACTTTGTATATAAACTGATTTTTTTTTTAGAATAAATCTTTTATCACTGTTTGTATTAAATATTATCAATGTTATTTATTTATTACATAAATGTTCAATATATTTTATATTGTAGACAATGTGGTGTGTAGAAGATCACAGAAGGTCATTTTGCCAATTCCTTGTAATAAGTATAGTAAAAATTCACAATTTAGATGGAATTGAATAATCCATTGGTAGAAGTTGAGATGTAAGGCTCGGATTGGTTTGTCTTGACCAAGAGATTACATTAGTGCATTTGATGTGCTGAATATGACCTACAGTGAGATAATTCTTCTAGACTGATTTGGAAAGAAGAATTAGATCTCAGTGGTTATTGATTTCTTAATTTATGTCACTTAATTGGGATTGTATATAATTAATTAATATTGCTTTGATTTATTGTGAGTAAAGAATCAATGAGATTCAATACTATGCATTTTAGGCAATATTATTAATCATATGACAGATTGCTAAATTAATACAGAAAATTGTGTCTTGATACGTCAAGTTGAGAATGTCCCCTTGGTGGGCTCAGTACGTTTGTCATATCAAATCTGGCCAGTGGATTAATTTTCGGTATGATAATAAAGTTGAGTTGTCCTTTTCCAAGGAATAAAAAATATTAATTAATTAAAGCATTCAGTAGCTTAAATTATTTAATGGACATTGGATCTTGAACATGGGAAATAATAACCGGGAGCCATATTTCATAATATGGGTTAGGATGGATAGTGCAATATTAATTCTATAGTTGAATGAATTAATATTAATGGGCTAGAATAATATTGTGGCTCAATATTGGTTTCTAGGCCCATTGAGAGGTCCAATCCTAATTCTCCTAAAGGCCCCTTGAGCAGTCCAATAAAAGCCCATTTAACTAAGGTGGTTAAAGATAAGAATTAATTATTGTTGCTAAATATGAGGAGATCAAATCTTTTCATATATTGTTGCTAAATATAAGGAGATCAAATCTTTCCATATATTGATGCAAGATATGAGGATATTTCTTCTCCTCCAAGGCTCAAATTTTTGGTCACTATGCTTATAAATAGGGGCTGATTTTTCAGCCCCAAAGAGTGTGCATGTACAAGAGTGCTGATTTTTTAGATAAGTGATCAAGTTGTACGAAGAACCAGTGTCCCGTTGCTATGTGGGCCGACAATCTGCAAAATCCTGAAACAGAGGACAGTCGCATTAAATGAGCTGCAGAATAAGACAAGGAGTTCATCCTCACTTTTCAGAGACATTGAATGCAAGATCAATGACGATCAAGGAAATTCAAATTCAAACGAAGTGTGTCTCACTTCAACAGGCACATTGTTTGCATCTATAAATAGAGAAAGAGCTGACTAAAGAAACTATTGAATTACTGATTCTCAAACTCACTTTCGCAAGAGCAATTTCTTAAGCATCTCTCAAATCTCAACCTCCTAGTGAAGCAGCCAAGCCTTCGAGTCCTCAAAGCTCCAAAGTCATTAAGGTTGTTTCAAGCACCAGTTGAAGACTATATTATATACTTTTAACCTCTGTGTTGTGTGCTTAGTTGATGGGATTTAGATCCTTGCTGAGTGTTTGTTTTAAATTGTTAAGGCATTAACTTTGTGTGAGTTGATAGGATAATGTGTGGGTTAACCTAAGGATTCGTGTAATCTGTGTGTAAGCAGAATCCTTATAGGTGAAAACTTGTTTAGGTGATAGATTGTTAGGACGAGTCTTGTAATTCAATCTAGCCTAACAAAGTTCATTCTCGCAGTAAAAGTAGAGTGGACGTAGAAGGGTTACACCACCTTCGAACCACTATAAACCCTATGTGTTTAGTTTCTGTTCTTATCATATTTGTGTTGCATCGTATATCTGATCATACTGCATTCAAAGTTTGGCAAAAAACATTTTTAAGAAAACGTTTTTTAAAAGGAAACTCTATCATTTATTTCCGCTACATACAAGAACTCTAATATAGAAAGTTGATCAGCAATCTCGCCCAACTTACTATATTGCGCTTACTACTGTATTCTCCGATAGAATACAATGCGGAAAGTTCTTAAAGATTTTCGAAAGAAAAATCGATAGATGTTCATTCACATCTCCTCCCCCTCTAAATCTCTGAACCACTTGAGACCAACAATTTATATATGGTTTATTTTCAACTATTGAAAATAAGTTTTGTTATACTTTTTTTATTATTTTTATTGAATATTTCATTGATTTATTTTTTGTATTTCGTAACTTATAAATACAACTATGATAAATATCTTTCGAATCATTGATTTAATTTTTTTAGAAATGTAAAAAAACGAACAAAATAATATATTTTATTAATATAAAAGCTGAGCATTCTCATGTAATTTCATCTTTTTCACTATCTTACAATCATTAATTTAATTATAATATGAGGTTCATTGGAAGTATGATATGTTTATTGGTGAATATATAAATATAAGAACAAATATTGATACATATTAGATACTTTATAACTAGTTTATACTAAAGACAAAAAATATCTACTTTATACTAGGGGCCTGACTATCCGCACCCCCACAAATCCTAAACACACCCTGTTTTCTAAACACATACATTTAAATCAACATCATTAAATAATTTCTAAACACACCCCAAGACATTACAATAATACCCTTTGACCCTAAATTACACAAATATACTCAACACACCCACATGAACCAAACAAACCCCAAAAATCATTCACACCCAAATCAAAACCCCAATCCATTTCAATCCAAGAACCCTCTATCTCAATCCGGATTTGTTCGACCAAATCGTTCGGTCTAAGTTTGAACAAGTTTTATCACATTCAACAAAGCATCTCCATACAATGGATCCTTACAACGAAGATGAAGTTCCAAGTAAGTTTGCAATTCGTTTTTCCAAAAAAAATTCTTCCATTTGGGTGAAATTTGTTGTTTTATTGTTTGAAATTGAGCAATATTGTTTAGAAATCATGTTTAGAATGTATTGTAGTTGAAAATATGTGTAGTTGTTGTAGATTTAGGCCTGAAAAAAGGAAATCACGATTGTGAATTTTGGAGGTTCTGGGTGAGTCGGTTCGGCCTAAGTGCGCCGACTTCGTATAGGCTCGTTCGATTAGTGGTCGAACGTTGTGTGTAATGTTCGACTACTGGTGAACACGTTTGAGCTTTGTTCGACACATTATCAAACACTTTCACTCATGTTCAAATGATAATCGAACATCAAGTGTTTTGTTCGATTGATGTTGGTCGAACAGACGTTGTTTACTCACATCAAGTCTTATATTGATTCACTCACTCAATTTGATAAATATTGCAGGACAGGATAGAGTTTATTCAAGGAGGAGACCTACTGCCTCGAACAGAAAGCATAGAAACAAGGAGTCGAGTGCTCCTGAGGAACATGAACCGATTACACCTGCACCCGGTCATGAAATAATTGAATATGTTGAACCGGAAGCCGAAGAAGAAGATGCAGATGAGGAGGCCGAAGATGAAATGAAAACTGATGAGGTTGAAGGGGATGCACAAGGGGATGCATCGGGTGAGAGTGAGCTTCTGACGGCTTCATGTCCCAGAGGGCCTGTTGATTGGTTACTCATACCAAGTTTCAAAACACATATTGCCTATTCGATTTGGCATGGGGATGAGAGGCCGATTCTTAAATGTTGGTGTCACACGACGAAGATGGAGACATGGAATTTCAATAATGTATCGAACGATTTCAGGAGGTTATTGATAAGGTCTTCGAAAATTTCAAATCTGAGGTGGTTGTCATATAAGACGCCCAACAAGAACCTCATTTGTGCTTTCGTGGAGCGTTGGCTACTGGAGACCAACACGTTTCATATACCATGGGGTGAGATGACCATCACCTTAGATGATGTTAGTTTTATCACCGGCCTCCCGGTGAGTGGACACTCGGTAATGTTACCTACGACTAGGAATATACCTGAACTTGCTCATCTCTTGATGAAAAGGTTGTTAGGAGTTGAGGAGGGAGTCATCTTGGCAGCCCTTGAAGGTCTTAGAGGAAGCAGTGTCAAATTTGAGTGGCTCCGGTCGAAATTTGAAGGGCAGACATCCTCAGATGATGCAGACACATTGGCCTCTTCTGCTCGGGCATATCTATGGTTTGTGTTGGGATGCACAATCTTTTCTGACAAGACTGGAATGAGAGCTAATACGAAGATCCTTAGACTTCTAGACCATCTAGATCGTGTCCATACATACGCGTGGGGAACGGCTGCCTTAGCGTATTTGTATCGATAGCTCGGACTCGCCTCTCGAAGTGGGGTTCAACAAATGAGTGGTTATTTGACCATTCTCGAGGTATAATATTTTGTCAATTGTTGCATTAAGTCCTTAAATTGATTTATTAAACCATTCTTCCTCTTAATTGTGTCAGGCTTGGATATACAAGTATTTTTCAGTCTTCAGGCCAACACACAACGTGAACTATCAAGAGCATGAGCCCTTGGCAAATAAATGGAGAAATTGATCCCACGCCAGTGGAACCCTTGATCAGTTGATGTCTATTCGAGAAGTCTTGGACAACATGTCAGCAACGAACGTGAGTACTTAATAGTTTGAAAGTTTTTTTTTTACCCTTGAGTTATGAATAGCCAAATTGTCATCATATTTATTGGTATATGTAGGTTAATTGGAGGCCCTATAGTGACGTGAGGAATCACCATCCATTGGATGAAGTCACTTTCTATCAAGAGTGTATACGATCCTTCGAGATGGTGAGTCGTATCATCCTGATCGTGTATTTCACTAATTTGGCTTCGTCTAACGCATTCCACTTGACCCATTCGTGCCCTTGATCGCCCGATGGGAAAAGAATACCAAGTAATACTCGGTTACATGGGACGCCCTCGAAATGTTTTTTCGAGCTTGAAGGAACCACGTTCTCACACCGGATAGTCGAGGGAGACGTGCTAGTCCGAAATGGGAGTGCTCGGAGGACTACATGGAATGGTAAAACTTAGTCTCGCATCCGAGGATCCAAAACCTAGAATTGATGTCCGATCAACGTTCTCCACCTCCTCGACCTCGGGGGCCGCAACCATGGGAGATGATTGGAACGGCTATCGGACATTTGGAACCGTTCTACCAGCAGTGGCTAAACAACAGGGAGGCGCTCGATGCAAACGTCTACATTCCAGATATCATTGGGGCCTATCGTGCATTGAGGATCGATAACAAGGATCAACCTGAGTCGTCACGACGGGCCTCATCTAGGACTTCTCGTCGGGGTTGTAGAGGATAAAATATTGATCGCGTACTTGTTGGCTTATGAACTATTTGACAAAACAATTCAAGTTATTGTTATTTGTTATTTGTTATTTGACAAAACTTGTTCGTTTATGAATAGTTTGTTATTGGTTATAATATTAGTTATATTAGCACTATTTTTTCATGTGATCAGAAGATATGCATTTGTATACTGAAACCCAATAAATTGAACATCACAAATCACAATTTTCAGACAAATTTTGGCATGTTCGACTGATACGAATCCAACAAATCAAGAACTATTCGACCAACACTGGTCGAACCCTCTTCACTACGTTTGACCACTGGTTGAACATATTAAAGCGAGTTCAAACACTGGTCGAACGAAGTGAAGAGGGTTCAGCCAGTGTTGGCCAAACAGGAGAAAAATCGGTTTTTTAATTGGTTAAACTCATTCGACCAGTGTTCGAACATATTTAAGCCAATTCGAAGACTGGTCGAACACCATGCACAGTGTTCGGCCAGTGTTGACCGAACAAGTGAAAAATCTCCTTATTTTCACTTCTATATAGCACAATAATCCAATAGAAGAAGATATGAAGAAAACCTGTGTTCACAAGCTATGAAACAACAATTGTTCAAACATGAACCAATCAATATCACACTAAGTCTCCGCATTTTCACTTCTACATAGCCCACTAATCCAACAGATAAAGATATGATGAAAAACTGTGCTCACAAGCTATATAACAACCATTGTTCAAACATCAACCGATCAATATTAGAAGACAAACATAGGTCAAATATTGTTTCATACAACACAACTAATGTTTATATAAATCTAGTCATCATCTATGTCAATTAACGCAATACCCATCGATGAGCTTTCACTACGACTTTGAAGGGCATAATCCATGATTCGTCTTTTAAAGAATTCAGACCACCCGTTTGCACATGGTAGCCGAGTTTCGAACCACCGATCAATAATAGGTGGTAATGGTACGTCATTGGCCAATTTTACCTACAAACAATTAAAATACAGTTAATATAAGAGGCATATTAATAATTGATCATCAAGTATAACAAAATAAATAACATATCCAGGGCCATGCATAGAAGTCGAGGCTTCGTTGGAATTTGTGTCCTCATGGATAGAACCGTTACCAACAGGTTTGTGGAGAGGTGTACAATGGCCATGTTGTAAGCATTGGCCGCCAAGTATGCCATTTTTTAGAATACCCACCAATAATCGATCTGGTAAATAGGTCTCTCGTAGCAAATCAAGTTCGTAATTATATGTTCAATCCGATCGTGCATAACGATGATATTCTTGTATAACCATTCAAAAAAAATTATCTCATCGATTAGATCGCTACGAACTTGTGCTCATGAGGTCTCTCCCAATCCTAGTATGTGGGCTATGCACCTGAAACCACAATAACCATCTCCCAATGGATTTTTAATACTCAAGACGTGCCCTTGCATGATAAGAGGAAGTTGACCAACGAAGATTTCATCACCAGCCTTGCGGACAGACCGTCGCCTTAATGGAAGCATTTTCCTCTTCAAGGTTGAGAACAAGAGAGTTGCCTTAGTGGATTCACCTACGTAAGTATTGGTCTGTTCGACAGGTGACGGACAACTGTCGTGAAAGGATTCAACGTATTCAAACTTACTAGGATTACGCTTTATCGACGACTCTTTCTTCAACTTCGTTTTGCTAGGCCTACCACGGGGGCGTGTGATCATTTGGGGTTCTTGCAGCGAACTTGTTGACGGTATGGATATCTCGCGAAGTCTTTTAAGCAACAAATTCTGAGACTCCGAGGCCGTTCCAAACAAGTTGTTAATATCACCGACTATTTCTACCCAACAGTTGCCAACATCAACGTCAACTTCGCTGGTTCACAATCCAACTTTTTCCAAAAGTAGTCAATCATATCAAGTTGGACAACTTGACCATCCCGTATCAACTCCCCCAATTCATGTGCACAAGGCAAGCCACACGTCCTCCTCAACACACAACCACAAATGAGAGGATCTACACCGCAACTATCCACACCACTCATCTCGTCAAACATCTTACCAAGTTCATGATGTCATACCAATCCTCGAATATTCTTGAACAAAGGAGAAGCATAACGATATGGCACCACATGAAGACTTTGTTCAAATGAGGCTTTCACATTCGTATGTGACGTGATGAGCAGATGATGGATTCTTTCCTAGGATGTCTCAAAATTGCCTTAGCTTGATCCCAATTGTTTTTTGAGTTTGACGTGTGCACTCTCGGCCCTATGAATAAAAAAATTCAAAAAGTAACATAAATTGTAATAGAAAACTTCAATAATTGTAGTTATTCATCTACGTAAGAGCATACCTGCTAGTAGAAGTGTTATCAAAATGCATGATATTGTCAGTCCAACAAGAGACAAACTTCTACTAACAGCTTTGACATATGTAACAGCTTTAGGATAATCTCTGTAGTCAGTTTCAAGTCTCCTAACCAACTCATTGAATCTGTGTTCATCCTCAGCTAATATCAACATATTCCAAGAATGGTTGAATTGTTTCCACTTCTCATTTCGATCGAAATTCGGCTTGCAATTGCTCAAAACATTTTTGTTGATATGCCACCGATATACCAATGACTTCGAGTCAGGGAACATAACCGAGATAGCATTCATAAGTGCAAGCTCTCGATCGGTTACAATCACCTTTGGTAAACATCTGTCGTTCATTAATCCTTTCAATATAGTTAACGCCCATCTGCAGTTGTCCCCACGCTCGTGGGACAGATACACAAACGCAACTGAAAAAGTTAATTTTGTAGATGTGACACCAACTACTTCCAACAGTGGCATCCTATACCTATTGGTCTTATAGGTACAATCCATCAATAGCACGGAAGGAAATGCACATAACAAATCCACGGATGTTGGATGAGCATAAAACAGATCGGTAACAATATCTGTTTGACCACATCTCCTAGCCAAGTAGTAGTAGTTCTCCAGCTCTAATTTTCCCAACAAAAATTGCATTTGAGTACGGCCTCCATGCTCGAGAACTCTATGCATTTGTCGAGCATTGTAAATGGTCTTCAAGGTCGACTCATTCTCGGGAAAAGAAAGTTTGACCGTACTCAATATGTCCTTCGGCTTGGTATTGTTGATAGACAAGTCACGAACAAGTTGATCTTCAACACTTGTTAGTCGACCTGCAAATGAGTGTCCAACCAAGTTCACCACCATTGGGTGATTATGCAATCCGCATTGAACGATCAAGCACCATTGGTCAGTCTCTTTCAACTATACTCCTTTCAGCATAAAAGGACAATCACACTTCTTAGTGCTAGTATTCCGTCCTTTGAACAACTTTTTCTCAACATCGCTAGAAGTGCCTACTATAATTTTTGTCTTCGATGGACGATACTTACCACCACGCTCACACCCTAAAAATACCCGAGCTCGCCTACCACAGTCTCCACTATCCGATCATCTAACCAACACAACCATGTTCTGACGAATTCCAATCCTAGTTGCCCAATTGACCAATGCTTCATGATCATCGAATAGTTCATTCGTTTTAAATTCTTCTGAAAAATCAATCTGTTCATACATTGGATTGATGATATTCACAATGCTCATTCTAGATTCATTTGAATCAATTTCCTATAATGTATGAAATGTACAAGTAAATACATTGATAAAAACAAAATATTTTATGAAAATCGAGTTGTTCGACCAACAACGGCCGAAAACATTTCATAATGTTCGACTATTGATCGAACACTAAGTGATTCATTCGGCCATTGATGGTCGAACATACTTCACTGCGTTCGGCCATCAATGGTCGAACATACTTCATTGCATTCGACCATTGATGGTCGAACATACTTTAATAATTTCGGCCCTTACAAGCCGATCGCATTACCAACAGGTTTTTTTTTCTCAAAATACACAAAAACGAACAATAAAAAGCATCTAAACAACTTACATTGTCCATCTCTTCCACTCTTTCTTGAGACATGATGATATTTGAGTACGTTGAGGGGTGGTAAGGGTTAGGAGATTTGTGTTGAGTTTTAATGGGTTTGCAAGAAAAAAATATGTGAGGAAGAAGAAGGAATTGGTGTATTACAAATGGGTGTGTTGCAAATAGGGGTGTGTTTTTAATTTGGGGTGTGTATAGTATAGGTTTAATTTATTGATAATTGTATATAAAATTAATAGTAAGAGTATAAATGTCTTTAAATATATCAATTCTTTTCTATTTAATTTTGTGGGGTGTGTTTAGGATTTGTGGGGGTGCGGATAGCCAGGCCCTTAAACTAGTATTGCAAAAATCACTAGACGGAAATTCAATAATTGGTGAGACTGCCGAGCTCTTATTTATTAATTTATTTTATTTTAATAAATTATTCATGTTATTTTCTACATTCCACTTAAACATTTCCTAATGCATTTATACAAATTCACAATAAAAGTTACACAAAAATTCAGGTGAGACATCTCATGTACGACGATATTGTACAAGATCGTGTTTCGGAAGACTGTCGAAAATGTGCAAATGTATTTTTCAGTTATAAATACGCATTTTTTAACTACAAGTATGTGTTTTTATTTCTTTGCGCACCGCCGTGTCTTGAAACATGGTCCATGTGCTACAACCATAGCAGTGTGTGTGGCGCAAGATCGTATCCCGAAACACAAGCAACAGTGTGCAAAAACAATGTATAAATATATATTTTTCAGCTATTAGTATGAGTTTTAGAGCTATAAATATCGTTTATATTGTTGCCATGCATGGTCCACCGTATCCCGTACACGACCGTATGTGGTTCGGTCACACATGAGACAATCTCATGCAACATCAATTCTAAAGTTAGAAAGCACCATGAAAACGATATTGTCTCGTTCTTTATTTTAAAAAATAAAAAGAAATTGTAACCTTGGCGCACCTAAAAGAGATGGCAACTAGTATCACTATTTCACATAAATTCAGGTCGGCATATGGGCGTAGCCTAATTTTCAAAACCATCAACACCTATTACAAATGGATGATTCTATTTACAACCACAATATTTCTTCCTACAACTACTTGACACCTAATTTCTCTATTTTACCCTTTAATTTTATTCTTTTTTTGAAAGCTAGTTCATCTTCATCTCCACCTCCTTCATCACCCCAACCGTGGAGCCACCATTCTCCCACATACTTAGCACCCAGTGTCTATCTAGCTTGAAACACAATTTTCTCATCGTCTCGTACTCTTCTGATTTCGTATTCAAAATTTCTCCGTACATTTTCCATCCATTGTCGTCCAAATTGCAACCTAGGAATACATGAGCTTTTGAAAAAACCATGCAACATTTAGATGATATGGATTTAAAATCCAAACCATTTAACGTTGGATCTTTCACTTTCATTTTGAATGCAATTTAATTGAATCCAACACTTTGATTTCGAATGCAATTTAATTTGAACGTACCATCCATTTCAAATCTTGTATTACAAATCACTCAAACCAAACACAATCTTAAATCAAAGAATGGCAACATTGTTGCCACAAAAGTTCATCCAATTGCACAATTTCGTCCAAATTTTACTCCAGTCCATTTAATCAGAGAAAAAAATTACAAAGTTTGTGTTTTAGTAATCCAAAACACATTTAATCAATGAGGACATTCCAATTTTACATAGACCTAAATTTCATACAAAAATGTACGTTTAAATGGAGTACAGACACTTATGCTCGAGGTAACTATCTTCACTAATCAAGAAAACATCATGAAAAACCAGATTTGCTGAATCATTCTTGAAAAATAATAAATAAAATCACTAATATTACACATGTTCGAGGTAACCATCATCACTTATATTACTTTCAGGGCAAGTACTAAAACAAATCAGTTATGATATTTCACCAACTACCAATTCCACTCCAAACATGCATCATAAATACATCTCTCTAATATTACAAAAAGCACTTACTTGGGGGATGTATTGATTAAACAAAGACCAGAATCAAGAGAAATTCTTAATAGTGAATAAATTAAATATAAAGAAAATTTATGGTACTTGCGCCCAAAATCTGGAAATACGTCCATAGCAACCAAAGGAACCTAAGTATGCATATATGTAGAGGGGGGGGGGGGGGGGAGAGAGAGAGAGAGATTAATACTAACATTTCTAACCAATGCTCGAAAAGAAAATACGAACATGTCTAAGCAGAATAGATGAAAACAAGATTCATGCTGCTGAACCGTTGTGACAACACACAAACCAAAATGGAAAACAGCGCATCCAAAAGACAAAACATGGTCGCGGTATTTACTAGGGCAGACCCCTAGAGCTTAAGGGTTCTGCACAGGATAGATAGATAGATGGAATTTATAACCAGAATTAAAGGATAAAGCTAAGGCGATAAATACTGTAGTTTCTTCAGAAGCAGAAAAGGGGCTCACAGGCCTCAGCAGAAAAACATAGAATTGCGAACACTCTCCTTCAGCTTAGGCATGGGAGTGACAGCTGGAGCACCACCAGGAGCAGTCCCATTGTGGCTTGATGAAGTCTCTGATGTGTCTTCGAACTTCATCCATTGTCCCAGCTGAGTTGCTGCCAAGTGGGCATAGCATATAGGGGCAACTACAGTTTCAAAACACATCAAAGTTTAATTAGGAAAAGCAGAAGAAAATAGAGAAATTATCCTGAAAAAATAAATAATGTAGATTAACATGCAAAAGAAAATTTGGGTCTTGAATTACCAATAGAAATAGCAGTCGTGCTACGCTGGTACCTGCAGTGAAGATCATCAACTAACAATTTAGAAAACTTCTGAAAACTTCAATAAATTAAATCTTACTTCAGTAAGGCACTTACACATAGGACAGGGAATGAACAATCTCCTGCAAATCATCTGGTGAAAAACCAGCCTCATCTAACAGAACGTGATAATGTGTTGGCCTTGTCGTCCCCTACGTAATCATGTACGGTATATTAGAGCATGCAGGTGTGCATCATCAAATGGAAATGATGAGGTACTTGTAGAAAAGCTCAAATGAGAAATCTCCACCACATCAAGATGAGCATTGTGAGTGTTGTGATGGTTTTGACACATTTAAGACTGTCTTGCAAGATAATATTGTCACTGGACTAATTATAATTGACGAGAAATTCAGATAACAAATAACAGGAGGTTCAAGTAGACCTTTCAGAGTTCAACAAAAAAACTAAACAAATACTGTGATATGATGGTAAAAACAGAAAAAACAAAAAAAGCTTACGATCATCCCAGCATGTGCACACAAGTAAAAATCATTGTTCCTAGGATGACAAACTTTGTTATCGATTATCGTCCCTGCAAAATCAGAACAACTAACATATTAACACAACTCAGAATCTCCCATCAAATTTCACTTCTAATTTGGAAAATGCATTCCTGAAATGATATATTACAGTCAAAATGCATCACCTGGCTGCACATTATGCTCAGAGTTTGGCTGAAAAAATTTTGTGTGGTGATTTTTTTGGGCAACAATCACCACAAACTTGGGCGACCAATTTTCATCAAGGAACTTGCAAGCCTGACAAAATAGACAAACCTTGTTATCAAAAGCAGAGACAGATAAAACAAAGTTTTTTTTTTTCTACTGCAATAAGTACGCAGGTCGGAGCAGAAATGACCTCAATAATCTGGCTTAGCTCAATGTTGAGGACTTGATTGAACTGTGATTCACTGACACCATCTCTGAGAAATGTGTGCAAATGAATGATCAGAAATAGGTGAAAGAACTTAAATAGACGGTCATAGTTAATCATACAATGAAAAGTGAAATAATAGACCAACAACATCAAGAAAAGGAACACAAAAATCTATTCACTGGACAGAACTTTCCCAACAAGGTAGAAGGGAAATAAAAATGGTTCAAAGTTCATGACAAAAGTTTCAAGCATTAAATTTAACTCGAGGAACATATAAAGGATTAACGACTAAAATTTGATGCAAATAGATTACAGTAAATCTCACCCACACAATATCTAGTCATTCTGTACTGTTCAATTGAAGAGCCATTTTCTCATAATTAGCAATTTTGTACAAGCAACATGCAGACATGCTGCAACAACAGTGTTCAATTTATCCATTGGATTTTCTGTAGAGGTTGTGAATAGTAGGGTTGAAACATTACCTGAAAATGATAATCTGATCAGGCTTCCTTTTGCCTGAACTGGAGTAGAAATCCACCAAAGCTTCCCTGAAATAGATGGAGAAGATATTTAGGTTACCCATCTTACATTATGCATTTTACAGGTTACTGAAATTACAAGAGTTTGCAATCATCACTTAACAAAAACTCATGCAGATTGTGATATTTTTATAACTCATAGGCCTATCTCTGCCATTCTGTGTGACCATGGGCTACAAATAAACGTAAATTATTGCAGACTTAACCGAATAGTGTCACCTGATAATGCCATCATCTTCAGTGTCTGATACACGTTTGAATAGGGAATCAATCATCTCAACTTTTGGGGATTGAGTACGGACACATGCTCTATAACGAGAAATTGATGGCCATTGCCTTGAGCTCACAACCTGATTAATTAATTAATTAAGAAAGAGCACTTTAGGATTAAAGCCCAGATCAAACGGGGGGGGGGGGGGGGGGGGAGTAGGTTATTCGAGTAACTTAATAAAAAATCAGCTGCCTAGACCACTTGGTGGTCTACGCGATGGGTGGTCACTAACCCCACCACCTGATTTCCACATTGTGATTTTAGCAACACTAAGAAAGACTACCTAGTGCATGCAAAACTAAGAGGATATAACTGAAAAAAGTGAACTAGAAATTATAGTCAGCAAAAAAATTAGGAAAGCACTTACTGCAGCAATTGACGGAACATCAGACTGGCCAGGTGAGCCATGTGACACGTCCATGCCAAGAATTAGAGTGGGGACCTTTGATATCACCGGAAGTGAAGGTAATAGTTCACCAGCTAACATAGAGTTGAGCCCACCAAGCTGCAAGGAAATAGTAGTACCCCACCAATACATCAGATATAAACAACACTGGAGGAAGAATCTAAAGGTCATATTCACATACAATGATTCAGTGGAACTAACCTTTGCATTTATCTTTAGCAGAAGATTCGTCAGATACTGATCATTAACACGTATGGGCGACAGGCACTGAGTAACAACTCCAAAATCCGACAAATTTTTTCGCTTCCATGGACCTTACATATTTAGTTCATGACATAATCAAAATCTCAAGTTCATTTTTGTTTTATAAATTGCAAACAAATCATTGAATGACACAAACCATAGATGTCACAGTTCTTCCGCTCAGGGAGTAAACAGAGTAGGAACTTTGGTGGACCAGGCAGCTTTGATTGTATGTCTTCAAACATTTTCTCCACCCTAACAAGGGCTGGAGCTCGTCGGAACTGAGCATTTTCTTCAAAGACATCAAAAGGAGGTTCCACAGTCTGATATGAAGTAAACTTATTGATTACCAATCACGTCAGACAGAAAACAGTAAGCATATACAAAGGATGTTTAGGAACATACAACTCCTTTCATTTCACCAACTTTGATGAGATCTCTGACCAGGTTATTAACATCACAGCGGGCAGAGAAGTTTACAACAGCCCAGCGCTCTATCTTGCTAGCATCAACAAGTTTCTGTTCAAAAACATAATTTCCAAGAAATAAAGACCTGTGAACATTTGGCATGAGTTTTATAACACAGGGATTTTCACAAGAACCTTGTTATTAAAGTTCCATCTTCCATTCCGAGCAAATAAATCTTCCCCATTACCTACTTTCAGCTGCAATAAGATACAATAAGGGTTGATATTAGTTTTTACTGACAAACTCCAGAAAACAGAAAAACTAATTCATAAAATAATGATTCAAGATATGCAATATCCATATCATAAAAACTACCTTTGGGGTTGGCAGAATACGCCCTTCAACCTGAGTAAAGTTACTATTAATTGAAACACCACAAGAGCGTAGCAAAGGCTCAGCATCATAATTGTTGATCTTCAAAGCCTGAACAACCCAGAAGCAGCTGAGCACAGAACACACATAAAATCCTAGAAAATAATCATGTAAATAAGAAACATACATTACTCAGAACTGACATCCTTTCTTGAGGCTTTTGACGCGATTTCTCTACCAGGGATGCACGTTGAAAGGTCGTAAGAGCTTTTGTGTAACGTTGTAGGGACACCAATGAACACAGCTGAACAAGCAAGGCAGCGTTCACAATATGA
Source organism: Scutellaria minor (assembly GCA_954870855.1). Lineage (NCBI taxonomy): Eukaryota > Viridiplantae > Streptophyta > Magnoliopsida > Lamiales > Lamiaceae > Scutellaria > Scutellaria minor. The sequence continues at coordinate 14,056,061 of OX940729.1, forward strand.
ACATTATCTATTTAAACAGAAACTGAAATCAAATCCAAAATCACCTCAATTGGGAAGTATGTTGGACGTTTTGGCTTGCCAACATTAATGCATGGTAAATCAGCAGAATATCTCAGATTGATGTTGCGTTGGTTGACAAAGTAGTCATAGACAGTGACTTCTGTAGTTTGAGCTTCACCATCTTCATCCCGGCTTTTCTGCTTCAACGTGAACCTACAAATTTTCAGAAAGTAAGTTACATTCAACTCATTCAAAGAGTTTCTAACAAAAGAAACAGCCTAACACAGACAGTTTTCACCATAGGTAAAGATTAAGCAAAGTAGGGAAACATACGTCTGCTCTCTGCAAGATTTCTCACTTAATCCAGTTATTTTATATTCTTGGTTAGTGGGACTTGTCTTCACCCTCAAATTCTTAAGCACACGTTTCGCCTGATAATTTAAATTACAGAACATTTAGTTAGCAATCATAAAATCTACAATTAACAAACACTTCTCCTTTCAATCTTAAATTCTTACCTTAGCCCAGTCAACTGAGAAGGGATCTTTCACATTTTGATTGGCAATCAGAAAGTCAACCACAGGCCCAGGCTGGATAATCATGGTTGTAGATACATCTGAGAGTATTCAAACAACCATCAATGAGTTACAATCCATAACATCATATTGAAAGTAGAAACAATAACCACACACAAAAGGAAAATCAAAATGCAGTAATTAACATCACCAATGTTCAAAGATAAGCCACTCTGGGTGGTCCTGAAGCTTGAATGAAACCCCCGGCAACCAAGAACACCGCCTCCAACATCAGCAAAGTTCTTTGGATCATTATGAAAAAAAGACTGACGAACCAGCAGGCAGCCCCTGACATCAAGAATGTTGTAAGATATGAACTCAGTAAAAACAACTTTATATTGACTATGCAAGACTTACTGCTTCGCTGCATGCTGTCTTAAAATGATATCCAACACACGCAAGGCTTCTTGAGAGTTTTCAGATTCCTGGCCGCGTAAAGCATTTGCAATGGCCTGCATTGGAATTTTTGCAGCAAAACTTATCTCAACTTTGTAGGCTTTAGATTGATATGGGCGCCTGATTCTTTTCCTGTCACTGTCATTGGGACTACCATGACCTCCAGGGCTGGCATTTCCATTATTCCTGATCACAGCCAACACAAAAGTATAAGAAAGAAAACAAGTATGAACAATCTGAACCAATTTCAAACTGACATAGAAATACCTGCTAGACGCAAAATCCTCAAGCACAACGGTGAATTCTAGTTTGTTCCTTGGAAGTGCACCTACAGTGAACAAAGTCTTCTCTCCATCATATGCAAATTCTTTGCCGGCCAATTCAGCATCATAAGTCTCATGAACTCGATCAAGGACTTTTCTTCCAATACCCTTGCCGTCAACAGGGCGGCCATCTTCATAATAAAGGGCAACCTGCAGTACATTGCAAACATGGGCCAACATGTTAGAATGAGTTAAATTAGATTCTAAAGCAAAAGGAACGAGAATTTAAAAAGTACATAATGCAATGTCGGACATACGCTGTAATGGAAGAAGTGCCCATCAGTCTTGTTCACATTCACTTTGAAGTGATTAGTAAGGATAGGAACCTTGTTGCCCTTGGTACCTAGACCACGTCTTGCCATCGGGACACGGATAACCTTTTTTACTTCAGGTTCAGATTCAGCTTTCAATGGAGTAACATTAGGAGGTATAACCGTTTTTAGTTCATGTTCTGGTTCAGCCTTCAATGGAGTAACATTAGGAGGAACGGGAGGAGGAGGGGGCAGTGCTTCTGGGGCACCATTACCCTCATGTTTACTGGGATCCATTGGCAATATGTCTTACAAAGGTTTATGGAGTACTTCTGAAAACAAAACAACAGTAAAAATTGTTAGGAACTGCAGTAAAATAAAGCATTGTATATGCATGCAAACAATGTCCATTCTTGAACATTTATGGAAAACAAAGAAAACAAAACCATTAGAACTCTTATATAATAAAAAGGACTTTTAAGATTTTACAACCAACAGATCACAAAAGTAATGGAAACAAATTCATCACCAATTGCCTAGTATATGTAAAAGCAAACATAAAGACAAACAGCTTTTATATTATGGGTGCAAAAAGTGAAGGCAAGGGCCTTATATCACATTACATAAACCCAAAACCCCAAAAACACAAGACTCAGAAAGGCCATGGAACAGCCCCAACATCAAAATGCTAAAGTTATCACACTGAGTGAAGAAACTTGCCTAATATTATCTGAGATGCTTAATGAAGCTTGAAATGGAATAAATTAACAACTAACCGAACACAAACCATAAAAGAAGATGCAAATATGGACATAAATCATAATTGGATAATAGATACTAATGTACCAACAAAAGGCTGAAAAGCATGTAAACTACAACAAATTTATCATAGCAGACGCACACAAGAATGCTAACACATCACTTTAAAAAATGGCAGGTTAATTGACTATGTTTAAAAAAGTTCAAAACAAAAAAAACTGGGAATTGCAATGGATGTGTCAGATCATCAGAAAAGGAAAAACCCAACAAAATCGGAAACCACCGAACGACATTCATCCTTTTTTTTTTTTTGAATAAAAGGTAAAAGAAACATGAAACCCTCTTTCGTACATGATAAATAAAAATAAAACATGTCAACAAAAAAATTCTACAGAAATACGCAACTATACACAAAAAATAAATAATAAAAAAAAACATTTAGAAAATTTTAAAAAACACAAGCAACTAATCACTGACCAAAAAATTACCGTACTAAATAACTTTCTCACAGAATTATTCAAACATCACACATCTGGACAAATAACAGCCCATGCATGTCCAGAAAACCAAAGGAAAAAAAACAAAAAAAACAAAAACAAAAGAACAAAGACAGACGAGAAAATAATCTACAACACCATAACAAAGGTGAACCTCAAAATGCAACCAAAAATTTCATATATCTTAAACCACACCACCGTGAAAGTAAAAGCCCTGCAGAATTCCCGAAATCTGCGAAAACCAACCAATACAGGAGAAATCAAAAAGGTTAGTAGAAGCTTATGTGATTTTTGCTTAGTTTAAAGGAAATCCATCAAAGGTTTTTGCAGAATCTTCAAAAAAAGCCTTGAACATGAATTAAAAAAAAAAAAAAAACCAAAAATAAGAACAAAAACAGAAAAATAGTTTCAGAAATAAGGAAATTCACATACAGAACCTACACTACGCTAAGAGAGCGGCGTGCAAGTTGAAAACGAAGCCCTAAAAATGGAAGTGATTTCAGAGGGAGAGAGATGAAGAAGAAAGCAGAGATTTTAGAGAGAGAAAAGAGGAGAGAGTACCCACACTTGAAGGAGAGAGACTGTTAGTTGAGTAGTGTGGTGTGTAAATAGTGTCCTTTGTGCTTTTATTTGCGCTCCCAAACGTCATCTGCGCTTTCGTCATATACATATAGATACGTGTATGTATACACGGGGTTTATCCTCTACTATCATCACCTATTTTAATACTATGAGCCCCCAACTTCATAATCACACTTTAATTCCTCAGTAGTCAGTACTAGAAAAGAAAATTGAAATTAATTTTTTCCTTCTTTTATCATTTCAATTAAGTATATACAGATGACCGAATGTTGTCAAAACTATATTATACTAAAATAAAATATGTACAATATATTTTTCTTGCCATATTTTATAAGTGGGTACATTCCGATTAAAATAAATATTTATAGCTTAGATTTATTTTAAGGATATTTATATTTCGGATATATTTACCATTTCAGATGAGATGAAATTAAATATGTGAGTATCTATACACATATATACATGGGCGTTACAATCCACGTCGCAAGATATTCTTCCAAAATAATTGTGCTTAATTTTAGGGTATATTCTAGTTTGCCCATTGAATATGATTGCAAAGTGGAAAGCCAATTAAATAATACTCCTATTATTTGAATTAAAGTATTTGAAAATAATAAATTTTGAATGGGAGTATAATTTTTTTTTTGTCAAAAAATCAACATAAAACCTTATAGAACACCATTTCATCCATATAATTATGTGAGTTGGAACTCACTATCGACAATCAAACTCATTTATTTTTGTGAGTTAAGTTGACTCATTTCACATAACTAGATTTGTGAAATGATTTTACAAGAATTCTAAAAAAATTAAATCTAGTAACACTATCATGAAATCATAAATAAAACAAACAAATTTTAGGTATATGTTATCATTTGATAAGATAATTATATTTTTTACAGTCCAAGTCTAACTAATTTAAGATAACAATTCATTCAAGATTAAAAAATTACAAAATATCGCAAATATATTGTAAATTTGAATATTGCGTATGGATATTGAGGGTATGTGGTGAAACATTGTTATTGATATCCTATTGGCTCAATCATAGTACAAAATTGGATGAAATCATATCGAATATTTTTTCTCTTATTTTTTTGTTTTCATAGTGTTGTATTATGTACTAGTATAAGTCTCATGCGATGCATGAACATATAAATTTTATTTCTTTTATATATTTTGAGATGAAAAAGTTGAACATGAAAAATAATAAATTTCTTGGTGGAATTTCGTTCTGATTTATTATATGTGTGACGCACGATCATAAAATTTAAATATTTCGAGTTTGATGTGAAAATGATAATTTATGAAAAAAAAATTCAAGTTCTTGATAGTTGGTATCCGTGTGATGCATGAACAAATAAATTTCAAGTGTTAGTAATTTTTTAATATGAAATTATTGATCATGAAAAATAATATAGTTCTTCAAAGTTATTTCAATTTGATATACTACCATATAATTTACGAATTTAAATATTTCTTATTTCATCATATGTTGTCTGACCACTTTACTAATTGTTTTTGTCACAATTGGTTTGAAAACACTTATATAAATATATATGTTCAATACCTTATTCATAATGAGTATAAAATTGAGATATTATTGTATATTATAATCAAATTTTGATAATATTTCAACCTCATTTAGTACTCTTGTGATGTGCGAATAAATTTTAAGTGTTAGTATTTCTTTGATATAAAAATGATGATCATGAAAAACAATATAGTTCTTAAAAATTATTTTAATTTAATCAATTACCCATAATATTTATCAATTTGAAATATTTCTTATTTTCACCATATGTTGTTTGACTACTTTACTAATTGTTTTTGTCACAATTGAATTGAAAAAAAAAAAAACTTGTGCAAATATATGTTCAATAACTTATTTATAATGAGTGTAAAATATTGATAATATTGTATATTACTCCAAAATAACATTTCTAAATTTAACATATCATTAAAAAAAATTATATAATTTTTTTTCAAAATATGATCAGGGTTTGTTTTTCTCAATTTTTGTGTATATACAAAATGATTTTCATACTATGGATATACATAAATTATGCAATATTCAATATTTAGAATTTATAAATTATAAAATAATAAATATTTATATTTCTATTTTAGAAAGTGGAAATGAGATTAGTTGGTTTTTATATAGATGACAATAAAATTTCATAATTAAAAATTCAAAATATTTAGAAGATATATGAATTTTTTTTTTCACTGACATATATATTATCACTCTTATAAATAGCAACGACTTTCTATTCTTCAAGATTAATAGTGAAGAATTATCATATAGTTTGACATTACGAAATAGAAAGTAGTTTTTATTAATTTTTTAAATGTATAAGTATAAATGATATATTTTTATATCATTTTATTGTAAATAATATTTTTTATACTTAATTTGTGGATTTTAATAGAAAGTTTATAAAATCATAAGTTTTATACTTCTGTTTGTAAATTGTATGCAAAAATATAACACACACAACATATATATATATATATATATTGTTTTATAAAATTAAAGATATGTTAAAAACCTTTATGATTTTTAATAAGAATTAATATAACATATATAAGGTAAGTATTTCAAAGCCATCATTATTTTTATTTTTATTTTTTATTAGATTATATGATAAATTTCAACTTAATATAATTAAATAATGTAAAACACTATGTTATATTATATTCGTATTGTTACATGAAAAATATATTAAAATAGAGTATTGTATACAAGATACTTATCATATAAAATTATGCGATTTTTATTATAATTTTTCAATACATATATTTTGAATATAGTAAATAAAAGTAGTTAATTTATATTGTGTTATTTATGCTGATTAACTTCATTAATAACTCACGTCTTTGTTTTCAACCCCTCAGTCACTACAATCACCTCGATCAGAGAATATTATATATTTATTGAGTTGAAATATATATATATGTGTGTGTGTGATGGGGGTAATATTAGAGATGATTTTTTTTTATCTTTGATGATTTAGAATTCTTGAAATCGAATCATTGTATTATTTTAATTTATTCAATAAACATATCTTTAATTTTGATTATTGCAATAATTAAACATTTATAGATGAGAGAAAGGATGAAAATATCCCGATACACGTGCGATATATCCGTATTTTGAAGGTTGCGATATGGATATGGGGTAAAAAAAAATCCAGGATATCCCGGATATATCGTGGATATATCACAAATATCCATATCCGTATCCATATCCATCCATCTTAGTGTAAAATTGGAAAAATATCAGAAAATATTGCGAATATATCGTGGATATATCACAAAATATCGGGATATATCCAAAATATTGCAAAATTTTTCAACGAAGGAAATCCGAATCCAAAAGTAGCAGCTATGGTTCGTGAGAGTGGTGTTGATGTGAATTAGGTGTTGCAACAAGAAGTTGGTAGTATCATTTTTGGTTCAGAGTCTTCAGACTCATTTACCAAAACGAATAGCTCAACTGATGATGGAGGAAATGGTGGAAACAGTGATGGTGGTAATGGCGGACCAAACCAAGAAGATTATTTTTCAAATCAAAGACCATTGAGTCCATTTACAGGTGAGGATGAGTTCACTCAAGCAACACAGGACATAGATCATGGATCAAGAGAAGGAGGTTCGGGTATAGGTGCAATCGGAAAGGATTATACAAGGAGACATGCTTGACATAAAGATGAAGACTCAAATGTGATATAGATCAATCACTTTTAATGAGTTTTGACTCAATAGGTATGGGCACCAACCAAAATGATATATTTCAAGAATCATATATCTATGCTCAAAACATATTTAATTATCCACTCTCTCAAATGTCCTATGGAAGCATGTACCAACAAAATGATGATTGACTCAATCCACACTATCCAATTTATAGTGAAACATTGGACCATTGGAAGAGATAGAGTAACGTACCAATAACATGTGTATAATTATATTTATAATTACTCAAATGTAATGAGTTGGTATCAATATTGTTTGGACAAAGATAACATTGCACCTGTTATTTTTGAACCTCATATATCATCATTTTGGCTCTAGTGATTTGGTTGTATCAATCAATTTTGAATAAATCTCAATTTCCGTAATGTTTTTGTATGTTTATTATTTATATGTATGTTGTAAACATGTCATTTTGTTGAGATTTCAAATGAAATATATGCATTTTTGGATGATATAATAGTTTGTAAAATCTTATGTAAAATTTCCAATTTTTAATAGAGTTTCTATAATTTTTTTAATTTTTTTGTGATATCGATATATCCATTGATATATTTTATAAAATCAAGGTTGCGATACGACACGCCATATGGATATTTTCATCCTTGGATGTGATCATATTAACATTCATATACCATACATAGATTATAAATTCCAAGATTTTGTCAATATCATGAATGATATTATTACCGTATGTATATATATATCAAGTTTATTACAATATTAATTAATAACTTCTAATTTATAAATTATGAAATAATAAATAGTTGTATTTCTACTTTTGAAGGTGGAAATTGGAGGGAAAATTTTAGCATTTCTATTTTGAGAGATAATTGTTATTTTATATATAGATATAGATATAGATATAGATTTTATTGTCAAATGTTTTACATTATATTTATATAGTCTACACAAAAACTCATGTGAGACGGTCTCACGGATAGTTTCCATGAGACGGAGCCCCATCACCACAAACAACATATGAATTGTAGGGTTTGGGTGGTGGATAATTGGGTTATGGGTTGACCCGTCTCACGCAATGCATTAAAATTTTGTGAGACGATCTCACAAGAGACTTACTCTATAGTCTATTATCCATAACATATCATTTTATTGTGACTCTGAATGTAGTTTATGCATAATAATATGTTATAATAATCCCTATTTTCATAACATTTCCTATTTTTTAAGTTTGTTTGCAATATCAATATATTAGTTACTTGATATATCTGTTAAATTAAGATTGAAATATTAGTTGCAGTAAATATATTTTCTATCATTGTTGGTGTATACTTGATCAAAATAATATATACTGTATCATTGGTTGATATATATACTTGATCAAAATAATATATACTGTGTTTCAATTTGATTGGACAACTTGCTACTTTGATTCTCGGATAAAACTCTTTCAAGTTTGATTATTTAATATTCTATTTAAATACAATTATAATTTTAAAAGTGTTTCTATAGTTTTGGTTTAACAAAAAAAAAAAAAAAAAATATATATATATATATATATATATATATATATATATATAGTGTTTCTTTAGAATAACGGTGTAATTTTAAAAGTAATTAATAAAATTTAAATACATAAAAAAGATAATTCCGCTGAATCCGCTCAACCAAATAACTCAAGATATGGAAATGAGTGTCCACCTAGATTTCTTTTTACGTTTAATTGCGTATGCATATTATCAATCAAGTATTTAATAAGGAATTATTTGGCTCTCAAAAAAAATCATTTAAAATATTTGGATGAATTTTAAAAAGTACTGTCTCTTCTTCTTTTTTCTATAATTATTTTAGAATTTTTTTCTTTTTTGAATTTAAAATACTCAAATGGGTAAGGTAGAAACAAGCCACTTATCAAATAAATTCAACATCACTCCCAAGTATCTCAAAATAAAATTTGATATATCATGAAATGAATCATCCAATCCAAGAAACTTTAATGGATTCGTCATTATCAATTTAGAGACGAGATTGCATTTGGATTGAGACATTTTATTGAAAAGAAAATATGATGAATCAATTTCAAAACCTGCAAAATCATGTAGAAATATTAAAGATTTAAATTTATCGCAAAACTTAACTTATCCTAAAAACTTCATGTTACATTTTTTAATTGGGAATTTAAATTTGAGCAAGTGTTCCACTGAAAAAAAAGAAAGATTGAGCAAGTGTTGATTTCAAAGAAATTCATAAATACAGTTAAAATGAGAGCTAATGCATTTGAATTATAAAATAATTTGATAATTGAGATGCTATATAAATTCTTTTTTGAGACACTATATGTTTTTTTAGACCATCTCCAATACTGTTTGTGGTATTTTATATGGATTTATTATTTTTTATGGATTTGGTGATTTGTTCTTTTTTTCTTTATGGATTTACTTTTTATGCATTTCATGATTTGTTTTCTTCAGCCGTGCATAAGATGATTGCACTAAATTATCTAAACCAATAAATCATCTTAAGCGACCTCACGAAGATATTAGTATTGATATCGCAACCCAACTAATATAGATATTGATAAGTTGGATATTGTGTCATCGCAAAAACTTTTGTGCACAAGGTGTACGGATTCTAGATCCGTGCACCATAATTTGGTATCCACCCAACCCACAATATATTTTATCCAGCCCACCATAATATTTATTTTTCAGCCCAATAATATTTTATTTCCAGCCCACATCCAAACAACAATTTATTTTCCTGTCAAAACCCAATTGAAAAGCCCACAATATATTCTCTCTCTCACACACGCACAGACTAATTCGAAAAACTCGCGCGACTCGAAGTTGTAATCTTCTTCTCTCCACAGACTATATTCGAGAAACTCGTCTTCTTCTCTCTCACATTCAGTCACATTCAGAATTTCAGTTCGAAGTTGTAATCTTCTTCTCTCCGCAAACCTAATTCGAAGCGCAAACCTTGTTTCGAAGTGCGATTTCAGTTCGAAGTTGTAGTCCTTCTTCTCTGCGGTTTGTTCTTCAACGCCGATTTCTGTAAGTTTATGAGATTTTGTTTAAACCTTACATGCAATCGGTTTAAAAGTTAAACATTTTGTCAGTTTTCTTTCTAGTTTTCCCCCAATTTCAATCTCGAAAATATTTTTTGATTTTGAATTTGTCTATTTAACCCTACATGCAATTGTATTTCAATCGTCTAATATACTGTTTGTTTCTACATTTTAGGTTTTTATTGTCTGGATTTTGATTTACTTTCTTCAACGGTAAGTTTTCTGAATTTTATTCTGTTTTTTTTAGATTTATTTTTACACTTCGTGTTCTATATTTTTTTTCACCTTTCTGTGTTATTCGCGCGTATGTGTTGTGTGTTCTTCGCGCATTTTGTTTTGTGTGGTTTTGACATATTATTGAATCTCTGAAAATGACTTTACAAGTGTGATTTTGAACAGGAGAAGATATACCATTTGCAATATGAGAGGTTTTTCATTCTGTTTTTCACACATTTAAATGTGTCTCCATTTTTTATGTGTTTCTTAGATTAGTAAAGTATTAATGAAACAGTATTAGTGTATTTTGTTATACAGTATTAGTGTAATTGTTATACAGTATTAGTGTATTTTCTTCAATCCTGATTTTATGTAAGTTTCTGCTATTTTGTTTAATTAAATCTTACATGAAATTGGGAGAAATAATGTAGTAGTTCAGCATATATGTTCTCTGATAGATGCTGAATACTGAATGGGAAAAGTTTTTGCTTAAGAAAATATGTATGCTCCTTCTGCTCTTTGAATTTTGTGCTTCTGTTTGTTTGAAGTTTAAACAGTGAGATTATGTTTGACTATTGATGCTTGCAATGTTATACAGTTTCCAAGATGAAAACCAGGATGTCAAAGAGTGATGCAGTTGACGAATCATCTAAAAGGCCAGTGAAAAAATATTTGAAATAAATTGTGCAGAAAAAGAAGGCTCCGAAGAAGGAAGCCATTGACAAGAAATTGAAGAAGGAGTCCATTGACAACTTTTACTATGATGTTTGGTATGTACTCTGTTAAGTCTTAAAGCTAATTCTGTTTATGTTTGATACTAATACTGTTAAGTCTTATAGCTAATACTGTTTATGTTTGATACTAATACTGTTAAGTCTTATGGATAATACTGTTTATGTTTGATACTAATACTGTAAAGTGTTATAGCTAATTCTGTTTATGTTTTGGTACTAATACTGTGAAGTCTTATAGCTAATATTGTTTATGTTGGATACTAATACTGTTAAAAAACATGTATAATATTTTTTATGCTATTATTGTTTATGTTTGATACTAATACTGTTAAGTTTTATAGCTAATACTGTTAAGTTTTATAGCTAATACTATTTATGTTTGATATTAATACTGTTTAGTCTTATGGCTAATACTGTTAAGTCTTATAGCTAATTATGTTTATGTTTGATACTAATACTGTGAAATCTTATAGCTAATTCTGTTTATGTTGGATACTAATACTGTTATAAAACATGTATAATAATGTTTATGCTATTGTTGTTTATGTTTGATACTAATACTGTTAAGTTTTATAGCTAATATTGTTTATGTTTAATATTAATACTGTTAAGTCTTATGGCTAATACTGTTTATATTTGATACTAATACTGTCAAGTCTTATAGCTAATTATGTTTATATTTGATACTAATACTATGAATTCTTATAGCTAATTCAGTTTATGTTGGATACTAATACAGTTATAAAACATGTATAATAATGTTTATGTTGTTGCTGTTTATGTTTGATACTAATACTGTTAAGTCTTTTAGCTAATACTGTTTATGGTTGATACTAATACTGTTAAGTTTTATGGCTAATACTGTTTATGTTTGTAGCTTATAATGTTCATTGTTTTTTTATTGGGCAGTGATTTTGTGACACAATCTAGGCTTAAGGGTCTACACAATTTGATCTGTCAGTTATCTGACAAGCAGAAGAAGGATATTATTGACATTGGTTTTGGTGGTTTGCTCTCTATGTCGATCACAAAATGTGCGAATCTTCATATGATTCGTTGGCTGGTGAGGAGCTTTAACGGAAGTAGTAGGATGTTGTCTGTAGGAAAAGACAGAAGTTTTGTGATGCAGATGATGTTCATGATGTGTTCATGTTGCCTAGAAATGTAGGTTCTCCTGTGATAAATTTTAATAAGCATGAAGATTCGGTATTACTTAGGCATTTTAGGGATATGGGGGTACAAGCTAGTGTTCAGGTTAAAGTTTTATATGATTTGATAGTTAGTCATTTTTCTTGTGGTGGTGATGATTTTAAAAGATTATTTGTTTTGTATGTTTTGTATTCATTTTTGACTCCAACTTGTAACAAAACAGTAAACATTAGTGTGCTGAAGTCATTAGAGGATGTTGATAGGATATCTCAGTTTGATTGGTGTGAATATATATTAGAAAGATTGTGTGAAGGTGTTCATGTGTATAATAACACACAATCAAAAAATATTTCCGGCTGTACAATCTTCCTGCAAATAGTCTATATGCATAGACTGAAGTGGAAAGGTGTTGTTGCACCTTCTTCACTGCCTCTAATTCAGCATTGGAATGACGACATAAAAGATGCATTGAAGAGGCTGCTGCGGGCTCGTATGGTGACGGTGAACTTGTATATGATGTGTATCCTATTAGCAAGAATGGGAAGAAGGTTGGAGAAGAGAAACTGAATCAAGAAGGGGCCAAAAAGAGAGCTGGTGAGTCAAAAAGAGAAGAAAGTGGCCAATTTATCAGTTTTGAATTGATGAATGATGAGATGAATGATGATCAAATAAAGATTGCTGCCAAAGATGTAAGTTTTCTGACTTAATAGTGTTATATGAAATTTAAGTAATACTTTTATTATAAGTTACTAATACTGTTAAGTATTAGTTAGTAATACTGTTAACTATTACTAACTAATACTACTTAGTATTACTTAGTAGTACTGTTAAGTATAACTCACTAATACTAAGCAGTATTATTTAGTAATACTGCTAAGTGTAAGTTAGTAATATTGTTAAGTATTAGTTAGTAATACTGTTATTTATTACTATCTAATACTACTTAGTATTACTTAGTAGTACTGTTAAGTATAACTTACTAATACTAAATAGTATTAGTTAGTAATACTGTTATGTATAAGTTAGTAATACTGTTAGGTATTAGTTAGTAATACTGTTAACTATTACTAACTAATACTGTTTAGTATTATTTAGTAATACTGTTAGTACTATTTAGTAATACTGTTAAGTATTAGTAGTAATACTATTAAGTATAAGTTAGTAATGCTGTTAACTTTATAACATGATTACATATGTTATTTTTTGAGTATATTTATTCTTTTTTATTTAGGAAATGGACAGGATTTCTCTTCTTTTCAAAAGAGATATTTCAGTGGTATCTCACCACTACATATCAATTTTCAAATCCATGAAGGAGAGTGACACTGAAGAGATGTCCGACTCTCAGAAATTTTTTTCAGATGAGAAAGTGCACAAGGTCATTGATGAAATCATTCTTGATTTCATGAATAAAGAGAAGGATGTTCCATCAAATAAAGCGGGGCCAAATGAAGGAACATGTCCTGAATTTACTGAAGATATCCCTTCCTCAAATGCAGCAGACACTAACAAAAGAAGTTGTCCTGATGTTGCTGCGGACATAAATGAAGGAAGTTGTTCTGAAGTTGCAGCAGATATAAATGAGATGCCTTCATTTGATCTGCATTTGAGTGCTTCACCACAAGCCGATGATGACAGTCTTCCTGCAACTCCAACTGAACATATAGATGATCCTGAGAAAGTGAATACTGAGGAAATTTCTGACATTTATGGGTCAATGTCCTACAAGAGGAATGGATATGACAAAGAAACTTTGATCCATGTTGAACGGAAGAATGGATTTGTGTCAAATTTCTTTCGTAGGATGGGTAGATTTCTGAGCAAAATGGATGTGCAATCGAAAGAGTTTGCTGACTACGCATTTTTTGATAATAATCATGACACTGATGAGTAAGTTCTGTGATTTGTACTTATTAATTTAATATTTTTCAGTATTTTTAAATCTTTATGTTTATATTTATAGTGAAACTCTATTTCGACATGGACCACTCCTCATTCTTTATAGAAAAGACATGCTCTCTTTGTTTCCCGATGCACAGATCGAATCGTGTGTATTGAACGCATGGGCGTTAATACTGAACAAATCTACGAATGATGGTTTAAGTAGATTTGTTTTTACACTTGATCATTCCGTAAGTATAATTTCAATTTTTTTTGTAGTCTGTTTTTTATTTGTTTCTATTCTTAAAGTTGTTGTGTTTTTTTACAGATGTACATGATTGAACTGCTAGAAAAGAAAGATTCGAAGAAGATGGAAGTACTGGAGCAGAATATCTTCAGTATTTGGGATTCTTGGTTTTCATTGTAGGAACTAGTTCTCAATGTAGTTGATTTGGTATGTTAATTGTTATTAATATACTGTTTTAATATAGGACAGTATTAGTTATTAAACTATATAGTATTAGTTTAACAATTATTATTATTTTTCATTGTAGATATTTGTTCCTGTCTGGTTGTCCCAGCACTACTTTTGTATTGCAATAAACTTTGCAAACAAGAAAGTGCATTATCTTGACAACCAGCTCTATGAAAACAATGATAACAAGTACAAGAAGATTGCTCTATTGATGGTATGTCCTTTTAATAAAGTTACGATATAACTATCTGTTGTATAATCTAAAACCTATATATTTCTGTTTGCAGAAGTCTTGCATGGGCAAATATCTTCTTCGAAAACAATATCCCAGGGCTGCTGAGATTGAAAATTATGAAATGGAAGAGGTGGATTTGCCATGGAGAGCATTAAACTTTAAAGGAACAAATGACTGTGGAATTTTCACGATGCACCATATGACGTATTTCAATGGTGCTATATATGATAAACCTGATTTAAAAAAGGTATGTTTTTCTTATGAGAAACATTACTATTCAAAAATATATAATAGTACGTTAAAACTATATTTTCGTAATACTGATATGGCAATACATAAACAGAATTAGTTATGTAACTAAATTGTACAGTGAATAATGTTATGCAGTATTATTAGTTTTTAATTTATTTTTTTCTCATTGCAGCCAGTTTTGAGGAAAGTATTGAGGGCAGAATTTGCTGCTGCTATTGTTATGTCACCTTTAAATGAGGAAATGAGAGATGTGGTTGATAGGGTTACAAGATTCTATTTGTCAAAACTCAAATACATTGTGTTTAAGAGACAAGAGGTTGTTGCAGCAATGAAGAAAAAAAAGGCTGAGATGTCAAAAAATGTGAGACCGAAAAGGAAGTGCGTTGAGAAAAAACAATCTTAGTTTAGGTTTTGGGTGAAGAAAAACAACAATATTTGTGTTATATAATTGTCTGTTGAAATCAATTGTGATGTTGAATTAGTATTTTTGAAAAATATGTTTTTAACAGTATTTGATATCATTTTACAATTATAATATATTTATATTGGTTATAACTTTATATTATATTTTTTTTGATGTAGGTATACAGTTGGAAAGTTTAAAATGAAAAATAAGGTAATGAATGTAACCTGTATATTATACATGTTTTTTAACAGTATTTGTATAAGAGATAAACAGTAATATTCATAAGCATTAACAGTATCATTCTTGAACATAACATTAGTAACAGTATTAGTATTCAAAGTAAACAGTATTAGCTATAACACTTAACAGTATTAGTATCAAACATAAACAGAATTAACTATAAAACATAACAGTATTAGTATCAAACATAAACAGTATTAGTCATAATACTCAACAGTATTAGTATCAAACATAAACAGTATTAGCTATAAGACTTAATAGTATTAGTATCAAACATAAACTTAATTAACTATAAGACTTAACAGTATTAGTATCCAACATAAACAGTATTAGCCATAAGACTCAACAATATTATTATCAAACATAAACAGTATTAGCTATAAGAATTAACAGTATTAGTATCAAACATAAACAGTATTGGCTATTAGACTTAACAGTATTAGTATCAAACGTAAACAGAATTAGCAATAAGAATTAACAGTATTAGTATCAAACATAAACAGTATTAGCCAT
Source organism: Scutellaria minor (assembly GCA_954870855.1). NCBI lineage: Eukaryota > Viridiplantae > Streptophyta > Magnoliopsida > Lamiales > Lamiaceae > Scutellaria > Scutellaria minor. Next base: position 14,072,329 of record OX940729.1, read on the forward strand.
AAGACTTTACAATAGTAGTATGAAACATAAACAGTATTAGCTATAAGACTTCACAGTATTAGTACCAAAACATAAACAGAATTAGCTATAACACTTTACAGTATTAGTATCAAACATAAACAGTATTAGCCATAACACTTAACAGTATTAGTATCAGACATAAACAGTATTAGTCATAACACTTAACAGTATTAGTATCAGACATAAATAGTATTAGCTATAAGACTCAACAGTATCATTCAATATTATTATCAAACATAAACACTAATAGCCATAAGCAATAACAGTAATTCTTGAACATAAAAATTACTTACACAAAAATATAAAGTATTAATGCATAATATAAAACAATATTACTGATTAACAGTAACAGTATTACTGAAAAAAATAGAACAGTATTACTTAAAGCTATTTTCTAAAACAAAGTTTCTTTTGGTATGTATGGTGTTAAACTGCCAAATTCTGATGTTGAATTATTCTTTGATGAACTTCCTCTCTTCTTGTTTTTCTGAAAATGTGTCTTTAGTCTCTTGCTCCTACCTTTAGTGACTGCACGTTCTGGATCAAGAATATAAGTAGAAGAATTTGTGTCGTTTTCAGTTTGTTCGACACCTGCATCACTAATAGAAGTTGTTAAAGAATCAACAATAATACAATCCTTGTTGTAGCTTTCTTCCAAAAGATTTCTCGCATTCCTATTGTTTTGTGATTTCAAGACTAAATTATAGTATTTTCTTATCATCGTGTGACGCCAAAGAACCCCTTCATTTCCCCTTGCTATGCTGTTATCATTGTTATTGATTTGTCCCACACCATCGACTTTACCAATTTTATCCATCTTTTTTGAATGTACATTTCAGGTATAGATTGTGCTGAATTTATGTGGAGTATTCTCAAGGAATGGCAACACAAAATACCCATTTCTTCAAACAACTTGCAAGAGCATGTCACCATCATCAACTGGTAATCAAATATTACTTGCTTATTTGCAGTTTTACCAGGATTGGACACTTCATAAAGTATTGTGGTACCTTCCATTCCAATGACTTTTGAAAGACAAACAATGCACTTTCTAAACTCCTCTTCAAAATATCTAAAAGCATTGATCGTGTATATTTCAGAAGCATGTTTCAATATTCCATCCATAGGCATTTGACTTTCCGCAAGTGACCTTGCACAATTGAATTCATCTTGTTGTTCAGTCATCCTCCAATGTTTTACTGTGTTACTGAAAAGTATATAGAAATCTGTCAAATTTGTTGTCTTCTTAGCATGAAACCCAATTGCATTATTTGTTGATTCACTTCTTTGTGATGAAAGAATAGCAGCAGAGAAGTAATTCTTGTTTAAAGTTGTACACCACTTTTCCTTTAATCCGTAAAGTCGTGTGAACCAAGAGTGATCTTCGAGATTATATTTTTGCACCATGTTTTTCCAACAGATTTCAAATTCATCTTCATCATCACATCCAGTTAAACATTTGTTGAATTGACTCTTAAACAAATTGTCTGATTTCAACTTTGCAAATCTGGTTATTGCATTTTGTTGAAGATGCCATATACACAATCTATGTCTTGTTGCTGGAAAAACCTGTCAAGACAAAATTAGTAATGCAGCAATATTACTGAACAATTATATTTGTAATACTAAAAAGTATTACTAAATACGCTATACATTATTACTTACTAGTCTATAAAGTATTGAATGATGAAAAAATACAGTAAAAAAATATTACTGAACAGTTATATTTGTAATACTAAAAAGTATTACTAAATACGCTATACAGTATTACTTACTAGTCTATACAGTATTGAATGATGAAAAAAAAACAGTAAAAAAAATATTACTGAGCAGTTATATTTGTAATACTAAAGAGTATTACTAAATACGCTATACAGTATTACTTATTAGTCTATACAGTATTGAATGATGAAAAAAACAGTAAAAAAATATTACTGAACAATTATATTTGTAATACTAAAGAGTATTACTAAATACGCTATACAGTATTACTTACTAGTCTATACAGTATTGAATGATGAAAAAAAAACAGTAAAAAAATAAACAGTACAATTTTAGTTATACCTTCTCAATTGCATTTGCTATTGCTTGATCTTGGTCTGTGAAAATTGTGATAGGACTTTGTCTACACATTGATTTCTTGAAAACATTGAACAACCATTCAAATGTTTCTATTTTCTCATCTGAAATGAATGCACAAGCAAACATGACATTTTTCATGTGGTTGTTGACACCAACAAAGGGGGCACAAATCAAATTGTATTTGTTTGTCCTATATGTTGTGTCGAATATCATCACATCACCATATAATGCATAATCTTCCTTCATCATAGAGTCCCTCCAAAACATATTTGATAATCTGCCCTCGTCATCCAATTTTACTCTATAAAAGAAACCATCTTCCTCTGCATCTTGCTCTTGTATATCTAAAATTGTTTGTGCGTCACCTGTTTCGATTTTCTTCATTTTCATTCGATGCACCAAATTCAAGTGATCTTTCATTGTATGCCCAACTATTTCCTCTCCACCAAAATCACATGCCATGTAACGATAAGAGTCTGATGGTTTCATTCCTAAATCTAGCATTGTCTGAATCACTGCACGTTTTTCATCTGTTATATGTCTCTCTGAAACGATGCAAATGACTCCACTTTTTTCTTGTTAGTTCATGATTATGGATAGTCTCATGTTTTACTACCTCGTACTCATTTTCATAATTCAATTTCACTGTAAGTGATGCCTTGCAGTTTGTCCTTGTTGCTTTTGACTTCTTTGTTGAAAACTGCAATTGTAAGTACAGTACCACTAACTTATACGTAACAGTACCACTTAATAAACATAACAATATCACTAAAATAACACAAAAGTATTACATAAATTAATATAAGAGTTCTGTATAATTTATACATAACAGTACTACATGACCTGTTTTTGTTTGTTTTTGCATCCAGCAGATGAACAAACATATATTTTCCCAAGTAGTATAGATGTATCAATTGTAGAGTATCTACTGTTGGATTTCCGTACTCCACATCCGATCAAACGAGAATGTTTTTTGTAGAGCTCATACATTTCATCAATAGTCTTCCGTTTGTATCCAATAAGTGAACCAGATAGGGCTTCAATATCTTCAATGTCATCAACCAATTGACTACTCCGTGAATCAATTTCAATTATTGCAGTACTTGCAAAAACTTCAACATTTGTTGTTTCATCTTCTACAATAATCTCAGTCATATGTTCTGCAATTTTAAGTACAGTGTCATTAAAACAGTATAACAGTACCACTAACTTATAAATAACAGTACCACTTAATAAACATAACAATATCACTAAAATAACACAACAATACTACATAACTTCATATAACAGTCCTCTCGCGATTCACAAAGAAATTACCAGTAATTTCTCCCATATTTTTTCAGATTCGTCGTTGAATCTTCAATTCGAACACTATATTAGTTTCAAACCTTCAATTAATGGGTAATCGAACACTATATCAGCTTTAAACCTTCATCAATCAATATATCAGCTTCAAACCTTCAATCACTGTATCAATGGCGGAATTTTTTTTTTTTGTCAGAAATAATATGGTCGAAATTTGATCAATATTGGACGTTATGTCAATGTATCGAAATTAAATTAGAGTATTAGTATATTTTCATGTTCGAAGAAGAGGTTACCTTCGTGTTTTTCTCAATTAATGTTGCAGTTTTCTCCCCCAAGCCGCCGCGCAGAGACGATGAATAGTGAAAGTGAATTATTTTTTAATTAAATAACGCGTGTTAACACGCGCCCACCATGTGGAGCGCGTCCTCGTGCGAGTGGGGCAGGAACCGGTCCAGATTGTTGTGCACAGATCCACTGATCCGTGCACAAGTTGCATAGGAGTTATTCTCTTGTGTCATATACACTAAATTCTAATGTAATGATGGAAATTTGATGAATTAACAAAAAAATTATAGATATTAGCAATACGTAAAAACTTATATGAGACTGACATAGCCACATTATCCATCAATCTAACCGATTTTCAAAAACATGTGTATTGTGGGTGTTAGGATGTATACTATAAGCCTAACTTTTGTATGAACATCTTTTTGATATGAGAATTATTTTGGTCAACTGTTTGCATTTTATATTTGCTATATATGTTAATGTAATTGTCTAGATTAATTTATATTGTAGATAACATGGTGTGTGGTGCAAACCATTGGAACGGTTGTAGTGTAATTTGGTATTAGTCCGTCTTGACTATAAAGTTACACTAGTACATTTTGTGTGTATTGAGCTGGACCATTTGAGGTTGTTCGATTTGTACTGACTATATAAAAGAACAAGACCTCTGTTATTATGGATGTGCATCTTCTTAATCCCTATATAATAACGGGCACGTGTACTCAATGTTTATTTCTTTAATTTGACTATATAAAAGAACAAGACCTCTGTTATTATGGATGTGCATCTTCTTAATCCCTATATAATAATGGGCACGTGTACTCAGTGTTTATTTCTTTAATTTGACTATATAAAAGAACAAGACCTCTGTTATTATGGATGCGCATCTTCTTAATCCCTATATAATAACGGGCACGTGTACTCAGTGTTTATTTCTTTAATTTGCCAATGGGTGAGATTTATTCATAAATCAATAAGCTCGGTGAGTTGGGAGATAACACTGTTTATATGGTGTGCTGTTGATTATAGAAGGAATTCGCGTCCTAATTATTTAGGATGATGATATCCCCTTGAGTAGCTCATAAGGATTATCATGTAAACCTTGTAGGTGGATTTAGTCCAGCATGATAATAAAGATGAGTGGTATACTCTTGGAATTAGATGTAAATTAATTAAGTTGTCAGTAACTTATTTAATTTACGGACATTCGATATCTTAAACACAGAGAAATAAACGTACACATAATAAGAAGGAGCCCATATTGTAATATGAGATTGAGGCGGTAGTTCAATTATAACTCCTTAGTAGACCGAGTTATAATTAATGGACTTAAGCTGGGTGTTCGGGCCAAACACAGGACGCCTAAGCCCATCAGAAGGCCCAATCCTAATTCCTCTTCTAGGTCCCTGTTGTAGCCTATATATAACCCTAAGATCAGCGTCTCCCACAAAATAATACTCTCAATCTCATGTGTACAAAAAGTACAGAATCGTAAAAGGAGAAAAAGGGACGAGATCGCTGAGTCCTTGGAAGATCGTCGCCCACACGACGTCCAAGAAAAGGGCTGGGAATACAGCAGAAGATCGAGAGGTCTAAACTTCGATCTGTTTATCTTTAAAAGGTATGGTTTCTTTCCGCTGCGCATATCTTTATGGAATCCGATTCCGATTGCATAGGGCCCGCGATCCGTCGGTTCCAACACCCTCTACTCAACTGCAAGGTTTAGATCAAATGTTATGTCAAGTATGTTTCCTCATCTCACTGTTCGCCTTTTGTTATCAACCTCTCTCTTCAACCCTGTCATAACCTCTTTCGTACGGTCCGCCTTCTTCTTTTGCTGATTGTTTCACAGCCACCCCTTCCACACACCTCTGCCTCTTTCGCTACCTCTCCTCTTTCATCATCGTCATCAGAATCCAGCTTCTCTCCAACCTTCTACATCTCTGGTTCATCTTTCGTCTTCTTCCGCCTTCTACATTTCCGACTCATCTTTTGTCTTATTCCACCTTTTACATCTCCAATGGAAGAACCTACCGCTTCTTCTACTAATAATTGTCATCTCCAACATCTTCCATCGGAGTACCCAGTCTTGCTGATTTTCCACACCGGTGACAGAGGAAAAACAAAACCTAAATTCTTTCAATATTTTCTTGGATCTGAGAATTGAAACTATTGATCCATCTTTCAAATCCTATTTAGCTTTGATAGGAAGATTTCTTGATATTTCTTTATGTTCCCTCAATTCTTTAATTAAATATATAGTAGCTTTGCAACTAAGATTGTTCTCTTAGATTTTTAAATATTTTCATGACAAGATCGATTTGAGAGGAAAAATGGCAATTCTGTAATTTCTTCCAAATGTCTTGGTTTTATGTAAGTGGTGGGGGCTATTATCACTCAATTTTCTTATTAAAACACTCCATTTACTTTTTACACCCCTTTTAATATTTTCTCTGTTTCTTGTTTTAATGGATATACACCCCTAAAATACCAATTGTCATTGTGTCTGAAAAATAAAAAAAATACTAGAACTAACTAATTCCATCTTGAATGTCTCACGCCTCCACCGTCTTCCACCATTTTTCTCTATTGATTTGTGTAACTGCATCGCCTCATGTATGTGTGTGTAAGTCGTACGCATGCGTGCGCAACCAAGCCGTAGAAGACATATGTGTAAATGAAAAACATGGTGAAAGGTCATTTTATGCCGATGATTTAATCTTATGCTGCTAAGATTTTTTTCAAAGTATGAAGAAATGTTTTTTTTGTAATTATGATGGTTTCTGCTGATAATTTAAAATCTTATTTTACTGAGTCTATAGTAATTAAGATGGTTAGTATAATGATGGCGGCTTGGCGCATACCTTTGGCGTGCAAAAAAATTGTTAAAATTAGGTTTCGTTTTTATTGTTAGGAGCATAAACGACAGTATGGTGCTAGGGTTTAGAGATTTAGGAATAAATAGATTATACTTAAGGGCTTTTCAATAATTATTGATTTTTTTTTTAAAATATCACTCTTACCCCTTTTAACTTTCAAAAGAGTAAAAAACCTAAAAACAATTGTTTTAATTTTAATTTTTATAAATAAGGATATTTTAGACAATTTACTAAAGTTTAGTTTTGTCTAAATATTTTGGTGGATGTATTAATAAAACCCGGGGTGTTAATATCCGACTATATATATATATATAAATTATAGAAAAAAATAGGAAAAAAATTGTAAAATTTTGTAAATCATTATTTTAACATGGACTTCTAAATCCTAAATCCATTCAAAATTTGAATGAATGAAGTCCAGTCCAAAAGCCCGATCATGCTGGGCTAAATTGGGTATATCACTTTATGTAAATGGGTAGTTCTATACGTAGTCAAGAATTTTTTTAATATAAACATAATAAAAATGAAATCTCAAATTTATCCTTATTATTAATGTTTTTTAGTTTTTGTCTTTTCCTTTTTTGAAAATATTTTCTAGTTTCTACAACCACTCTCTCTCCACAACCCTTGTTTATTTCTTTTTATTTTATTCACAATTCACACAATAATGAAGGATTTTCACACAAATTGAAAGACAAATTTATTGCCCAACCAAATTATTGAGAGTGAAACTACACAACAATCTTCATTAATTTTGTATTGGTAGATTTGTAGAGAACCTCAAATCTCTAATCATATGCAACCATTGAAAAAAGAAGAAGATTGTTTGAGAACTCTAGATCTCTAATGCAACCGTTGAAAAAAGAAGAAGAAAATAGAGGTAAATGTCATTGAAAATAGAAGAAAATTTTTGGAGAACCCCAAATCTCTGATAAGTCATTGAGAAGAGAAAATAAAGGTAAACAGAGGTAAGCAGTAGTGTAGCAGTAGTGATTGGAATTTGGAAGTAGAAATTGGAATTTGGAAATATTGAGAGATGAGGATAATCAAGTAGTGTAGCAGTGGTGATTGGAATTTGGAAATATTGGGAGATGAGGATAATCACGTTTCTAAGTGTTGTTTGTGTTGTTTGCTGAACAACAGGAATTTGTTTCCTCTTTTTCATTAAGTCTTTGATTTATATTGATGTAATATTTTCTGATTTACATTATAGATTCACTTTTCGATTTTTCATGAAGGCTTTGATTTATATTAATGTAATATTTTTGGATATACATTATAAATCCATTTTCGATTACAATATCCATATAATTGTAAATTTTCTGGATTACAATAATGATTTTCTGGATTACAGTAATGAATATACCCGGAAGTATACATTAACATAATTATGATTCATGCGGATCTTCTAATCCTTATATAAAAATCTGTAGCAGTTTCAAGATACTTGAAATGCAATATAAAAAATTCATTCATTAAAAAAAAATTAAAAGTTATTTGAAATATCATGAGTTTTATCTTGTAAAATTTTATATTTATTTCGAACAATGATTGGTTTTTAGCAGTAGGATTGAAACTTCATTGAATACTCAATGACTACGAGAGAGAGAGAGAAATTTATAATGAAATTCAAGGATAAAAATGATATTTCATTTAAATGATGGTTGTATTGAAAAATTTGATGGTTATTTATAGAATCGCCCTATGTAAATTGCTTCTTGCTTGTAGGGTGTGTAGTCAACTTTGAATTATGTTCTGCAGAGGCGTATTATGAGGACATTTAATTACTGAGATTAGATTGGGCTCATTCACCTTTATGGTCCTATGGATATGGTGATTTTTGAATTTTGAATTTGAAATACTTCTTCATTTTAATTGTGAAATCGAAACTTCTACGTCTATAAACCGTCCCATTTTCAAAAATAGTTTATCTAAAAAAAGTTATATTAAAAAAAAATTATATATATATTAAAAATTTATATATATATATATATATATATATATATATATATCTATATAATAATAGAAGTCACTCAAATATAGAAACTATGAAATTTTTCTGCCAAAAATCCTTGCCCAAAAATCCTTGCTAAAAGTGGAAATTTGAATACATAAAAAACCAAAGAGATAAATGTATTCTCAATCACTCATAAACTCATCCAAAATTATCCCAGTAAAATCAAAGGAAAAACTAATGTACCTTTAGAGAAAATAGGGGCTTACCCACTGAAAATAGCAAAACTCTAGATTCATGAATATATCAAGAATTCATTTTTTATTTCATGGTTGCGATTATTGAGTTGTTAAAGAAAATTGGAGGGTTTACATACTAAAAGAGATTTCACTAAGCTCCAACCTCCAATTCTTGTCTTCTCGTCTTTAATTTGCATTAAGCTTGGCTATTTTCTTCATCGTTTCTACCTGAAAAATGGCAATGCCTATTCACTAAGCCAAAAGGTTAAGACTAAGCATCTATCCTTCAAATGCATAAAAGAGAAGTTCACTATTCACAAAGCATTTTGCACCGCAAATGAATAGATATGAAAAACAAAGAATGATGACCAAGAAAATTAAAACTCATCAAAGCAAGTGGTACAAGGCATAAAATGATTATATTACTATATATACCATGAGTTGGATACAGAAAAAAATATGTGATTATATCTTCAAGATGCTTCAAATGTAACTTGATCCATGTTTGTACTCATACAGAGTAAAAGAAACATTTAGCATACCCAAAAGGTGCTCATTAATTAATATATAGTTAAGGGCAAACCCTGGAAAAAAAAGTATATAAGAATTAACTGGTAAATAGGTCACGTGCGATGCACAGGCATAAAAGAATGACTATTTTGGTGTTTTGATATGAAAATGTTGAACACAAAATAATATATTATTTGAGATTAATTCAATATAATATGTTACCCGTGTGGTGCATGACCATAAAATTTAAATATTTCGAGTTTAGTGTGAAAATATCAATTTACAGAAAAAATCAAGTTGTTAATAATATTTCAATTTCATTTGGTAACCCGTGTGTGTATGTTATATGAATTTCATGTGTTGTAATTTTTTGATATAGATACGTTGACTATATAAAACAACATTTGATTATTTAAAATATCTTTTATATATAACAAACCTTTTTTTGAATATTTTTTTCAAAAAAGTTTCATCACATCGCCATATATAGTAGAATGTCAAATAACATTCATTCTCCAATTACGTTCTCTATCAAACCCCCCCCCCCCCCCAATCACCAATGAATTTTCATATATTTGTCACCATTTCAACATAATTTAATTTTGTAATATTTTCCACTTGAAAACTTGAGTATGATGTTCATGGTCATAATATTGTTATATATCTTGACGATTTACTGAAGGAACAAACTTATAACAAATTGATGGAAAATATTAAATAAGTGTTTCGTTATATATTAAAGTATATTTGTTGATTTTGTTATTAAAACTCTAATTAGAGCTATACAATTGCAAAATCAAAATATAAAGGGGTATCTCAAATTTTATTATTGACTTTTTTTTTCAGTTTATTTATTCTTTTATTAGATTCCATCAATTATTATTATTTCTTTTAAAGTTCATAGTTAGCGTACTCAATTATTTTACATTTTTCAAATATTAAGATATTTTTTTGAGAACATATTAATTGTTCAAATTAATTTGTTTAATTTATTTATGTTTGTATACAAATCATAAATTAAAATTAATGTATTAAAATAACAAAATAAGTAAGTTGTTTTTTCTGTTATAGTTCCATTTATTTTTGTGACATTTGAAAATATTAAATATATTGAAACTTTTACTTAAAATATTTTTAGATAAAAATTAAATAAAAAAAAGTTGCTTTTATTTCAGAAATTGGCTATGAATGACATATCCAAATTTATTTAAAATATTTTAAATTAAAAAATATATATCATTTAATTTGTTATTTAGTGTATCAATCAAACATGTTTCAACTAATTTTATATTAATTTTGAATATATTTTTATCTCTCATATTGAAATGTAGTTATGCAGTCAAAGTTTACCAATGTATGTATGTATAAATTTATATCATAATCATCAGTTTATTGCTATTTTAATATTTTTTAAAAAAAATTTAATTAATTTTTATGTATAAAAGTCGAGTTTTTTTTATCGAATTTAATTGTATATGTATATATATCTATATATATGTGTGTAGGCGTAAAAAAATTAGAAAATTAAGAATCATAAAATGACATGTATGTTTTTACTCAATTGATGAGTAGTGATTAATCAAATTAACTCATATATATATATATAAATTTAGGTGATAACTTAGTGGAGAAAAATAATGCTTAAATTTAGATGTACTGCCACTAAATAAGGAAATGTGTGATTGGTTAATATGAGATAATTAATAATAGGTGCAATTTCTATATGTAGAAGATTACACAAAATATATTTTCTATATTTAATAATTATCAATTATTAACTATTTATATATTACATATTTAGTAAGTGAAAATAAGCGGAAATTTTTTTACATTTCTATTTGTAGGATTTGTAGGAGGTAATTGTTATTATAAATATATAGATATAGATGTTGCATGATAAGGAACGAATTGATTCATTTTAATGAGGACAAAAGTTTGTATGCCCTCCAGGCACCGTTCCACCAACCCCTAATTTTTTTTTTCTTTTTTTCCTTTTATTTTACATGCTAAAATTGAGGTGTTGTTTCATCTTCATCTTCATCTTCATCTTCATCTTCTTCCTTTTTTCTTTGTGTTTTTTTTATCCCTACTTCATCTCAATTTATCTTTCTTACTACACATTCTTCTTCTTCTTCTTCTTCTTCTTCTTCTTCTTCTTCTTCTTCTCTATCTTCTTCTTTTTCTTATTCTTCTTCAAATCACTATGAAATTATGTATGTGGTTTTTTTTCTTTTTCCTTTTCTCTTCTACTCATGTTCATATATTATAATAATTGATTTCAAATCACAATTTATCACAATAATTTTAAGACATTGAAAATCAATTATTTCAAACAATATGACATCATGATTTGCAGAAAATTAGTTGTATGCTCTTGAGGTATCAATTGTATACTCTTAACGTATTAGTTGTAACTTCTTTAGGTATTACATATTTACCTTTAAGGTATTAATGCTAATAGTATAAGATATTACATATGCATTTTTAAAGTATTATATATTTACTTTTAAGGTGTTAATGCTTATTGTATAAGATATTACATTTGTACACATTTAAGGTATTACATATTTACTTTTAAAATATTAATGTTTATTATATAAGGTATTAGATATGCATCTTTAAGATATTACATATTAACATTTAAGATATTGATCCTTATTGTATAAGGTATTACACATGGACACATTTAAGGTATTACATATTTATCTTTAATGTATTAATATTTTATAGTATAAGGTATTATATATTTACTTTTGGGTTGCGTTTACTTTAATAGTAAGGATTAAATTGCATTGATAAAACATGGGATAAATAATGGGATAAGGATAAATTTGAAGTGACAATCCATCACTTGGTATGATTAATTTTAATTGTAAAATTTCTTTTCTTATATTAGATTAATTTTAATAGGAGAAAAAAAAAATCAAAATTACTAAAAGGTCCTCAATACCCCATCTCTCTTCTCCCCTCCTTTTCTCTTTCCTCAAGAGTTAATCGTGTATTTCTGCAACTTCATTTTCCTTTCGGGTGTTCAAACATTAAAATAGATACAAATTTATATTTCACTCATTAAACTAAGCACTAATTTTGATTTGTTGTTGTTCTACTTCTATTTGGAAAAAAAAAAAAAAAGAGATAGAAGAACCCAGTAGCTTAAATTTGCTGAGTTCATCTTCTTCATTTTTTCACTTCTTCATTTTGGGATACTTTCAACTGCAAAATGAATTCAATGGAAAATCAACGAAATAAGAAATGAATTCAATGGAAAATCAATGCTTTTCTTCACGATTTAGAAATGAGGTTCGGGCCTTCGTCTTATGACAATCATCGGGCTGCGTTGTTCAAATTATAGCAAACTGGCACTGTGGAAGAGTTTCAAGCTCAATTTGAGACATTATACAATCGGGTCAATGGTTTAGCAGTCGATGCAATTTTAGATTGTTTCAAACTCGAAATTCAAAATGAACTTGCATTATGGAAACCCCCCACCATTTCTGTAGCAATTGGACAAGCCAAGTTAATCGAGGCTAAACTTAACGAAGATCGTGTTCCTCCATGGCCAGGTCCACCAATCTCTTCAGGTTCGAGTACACTCTTTACAACTTCACACAAATTTAATTCTCCAACTCCTGCGCCTCCACTCATTCTGACGCCTCCGAAGCCAACTACTACACCTCAATTCCGCAGATTAAGTGTTGCTGAAGCTAAAGAAAAAAGGGCCAAGGGTGTGGCGAAAAATGGGTCTATGGACACCACTGCAAAAACGCCCAATTTTTATTAATTTCGCCAGATCGGAACAACGGTAAGGATATGGTAGACCTCGAGTTCCTCAAGGCCCATTTCAAAGCGTAGGGAATTTTTACACTCACCATGTGGCAAAAGACCAAGTCAATCCTTTGGCCCCAAAATTGTGTAGTGACGTGCATTAAATTTGCTTAATATTATGAATACTTCTTTTATTGTAAAGAGTCATGTGTTAGTTTTTATTATTAGTGGTTAAGGTTAGTGCTTAGTGGTCAAGGTTAGTGTGCAAGTTACTCATTCTTGTTCTTAACATTTCGTGAAGTTTAATGTTATATATATATGTAAGAGAGTCCAATGAATGAAGAAGACAGATTATCTTTGCAAAAAAAAGTCTCATAGTTTCTCATCTTTATTCTTTGGGAGCAGGGAGCCCAGTGATGGCCCAAAACTTAGCCCAACACTTTATATATAAATCCTAATATTTTATATGTTAGCCCAACCCATTTTATTTTATTTTGTTTTTGAAAGTAGGCCCATCTAATTCGTAACAATCTTCCATTGCCATCATCGAGTGGAGCATAAGATGTGAGAAGAAAAAGAAGACATCAGGCACGGCAGACACAACTTGGAAAGGTGGTGGGGTGAACGACGACAAGAGGCTGACTAGCTATGCTTGGCTGTGGGAGACGGCTGCGTTGAGGTGGTTTAGATAGATGAAAGATGAGCAAGAGCAACTGTGTTTTTCTTCCACAACCCACAGATCTGCAGAAATCTGCAGAAACATGTCAAAGTTGAAGAATTCTTCTCATAAACAAGGGTAAGAGTGACAATTAACAGCCCTTATCCAATGGATAAGTTTTTTTATCACAAGGGTAGTGGTGGGTTGAGTTATCAGCCAAATAGTCCAAAAATTGAGATTTATCACGGGCCATGAGATCTCCAACTTTCATCATCATGTACATAAACTTGGGATAAAATTAAATAATCCCGTGTAATCCAGCTTAATCTGATGAAGTAAATGCAGTCTTAAGGTATTAATGTTTATAGTATAAGGTATTACATATTTAATGTGCTTGCTTCAATTATTGATTATATCCAAGAGATAATGAGTTGACTTGAATATATGAGATAAACTATCCATCCATCCTCATGGGAAGCCATATCACAAGATTAAGTAATATAATAATTGTAACACCCAATTTTCAGAAAAACTTGTATTGCATATTTTTATATATAAAATCAATTTTCATTTTAAATAATTTATTGTTAATAACCTTTACTACAAGCTTTACGATTTATGAAGAAGAAATGAGCTAATGTTTCTTTAAGTTTAAAAGGTCTTGCAAGATAGCCCGAGCAGATCGAGTTTGATCATGATGTACTTGACATATACGACTATACGAGTAAGAGAACGAACGAAAATGAATAAGTTATATATAAAGTAAATTTAGTAAGTATATGAAATGTGGCTAATGTGTTCAATTATAATTAAGTGAAATTTTATTATAAAGTTTATGTGTAATAAATTATGTGACTTATATAATATATAATTATGAACATACCTTCATGTATGATTAGATGATCAAAATATTATGAAGACTTAAATTTAAAGATGTACAAATTAATTATTTCAAGTTATGTCATTTCAATTTACATGTCATCTTATTTTTGAGTCATTATGTTCTTATTATCCTACACCTTATTCGTTTAATTTTTACAAGAATTAAATATTATGTGCAACAAATTACACCATGGACAAATCCATTATCATGATCATAAATTATTTCATATCAGTTCCACTAGATAAGCTAAGCTAGTCCCAATGCCACTAGATGATTGTACATATTAATTAATATTATTATACAAGTGATGTACATGTATTCTACATGTATTAAATTAGAATTGATATACTATATGCTACATATAAAAGGGGGAGACTCCACATCTGAGCCCATTCCACTCCTCTCATTTGAGCACATTACATGTAGCGCCCCGAATCAAAATGAGCATAATTGATTAATTAAATATTTTAACTTATGATTTAATAATTTTGTGCGTATGATTTAACTGTTTAATTTAATTTGTGCGTTTCAGATACGTGTTTACTGCACGATCAGATCGATAATTTTACTAGACGTGGAACATAGGGTAATATTATATCATTAGATGCGTAATAGAAAAACGAGAAGTTAGAAACGAACTAGAGGTCAATCGGAGACCTGTAGCCCGAACGGCGATGAAAAGGGCAAAACCCGAAGTTTCGATCGGAAAATCGGAAGATATTTACGGAGAATAGTAACGGAGATATTATTGATGAATAGTGATGTGGAAAAGTCAACCGATGAACAATAACTTGGATATTTCTCATGAATAGTAACTTTCCGGAATTCTATAAATAGGGGCTCATCCGATTCATTTTTCACTGTTTCTCCGAATGAGCCGAAAACTCGTAAGTTCTCTCTCTCCTCTCTCTCTCTTCGTTTTATGTTTTCTGGTCGGCGGCGCCACCACCGGCGCCGCCGCCGGCCGGTCGCCGGAAAATTTCAACGTTGTCGGAATCGGACGATTTTCGCACACGACATTCGTCTCGACGAGACGAATCTAGGATAGGTCTCGGATTTCAAATCCGATTTCTCGTTCGCCGGAAAACGGCGAAAAACAGCCGCAAATCCCTAAACCCTAACCCTTGATCACCCTTTCTCTCTCCTCTGTTTTTCTCTCTCCACCGCGCCGGAGAAGCTGCCGGAGGACTCCCGGTGACGAAGGTGACATGCTGGAGGACCGGCGCCGGAGCTGAACAGGTTGTGTTTGGATGTTACGTGCATGTGTGTGTAAGTTGAGGTGTGTTGGTGTGTGTTGTGCATGTGGTGGCTGTGGGGGCGGCCCATGGTGGCGCCGCCGTGTGTGAACTGGTGGCCGGCGACGGGAGGTCGCCGGTGAGGCCGTTGGGAGGGTGGCCGGCGACTGGAAGTCGCCGGCCAAGCAATAATCCGTCGGTGTATGTGTGTGTATCCCATGCGATGTGCGTGTGTGTATGCTATTGTGTGTGTGTTGAGCGGCGGCTGGTGGTGGCCGGCGACCCCCAGTCGCCAGCCAAGGTGGCGGTGGATGCTGGTGGTCGACCGGCGGTAGGTGGCCGCCGGCCAGAAGGAAGAGATAGTGTGTGTGTATGTATATATGAAAGCATGCGTGTGTGTGTGTTGCTAGGTGTATGAGGGTTGGTGGCCGGAGCTGGGTGGTTGCCGGCGACTGCGAAGTCGCCGGCGATGAGGGTCGCCGGCCGGAGAGTTTTTGGGTGAGGTTGGATTTTTGGAAAAACTGAGCCTCGAAGGATTTTGCGGCGTAATTTTCGGGCACTATTCATGCCGGAATCCGGCGATGGACGGCGGGAGGTGGTAGCCGGCGGTGCGAAGTATCCGGCGAGGTAGGTGGTGCTGGCTGGAGGCGGCGCCGCCGCGCCGAGCGACGCCGCGCCGGGCGACTCCGGGAAGTGGCCTGCTTGAGCAGGCCACCGTCGGGAAGAGCTGGGAAGAGCTGGCCGAGAAAACTCGACCAGCCGGGTTGAGCCACGCCCCGCTGCCGAGAAAACTCGGCAGCCGTCGGGTGTCGGGTAGCCGGCGCGCACCGTGCGCGCCCGTGCGCATCCATCGGGTGCCGACGCGCACCCGACGCCGTGTTTTCGATCCGAACCTCATTTTCTTTTCGTCGTTCATCTGTATCGAGTCGTCGATGACGAGACGTCGTTGATCGGGGTCCGTGGGCCCGGTCAAAGTCAACCCTTTGACCAAAATTACCATTTTACCCCTAAACTTAAAACGTTTCGTTTGAGCTCGTTTCAACTCTGATTGAGCTAATTCTTTTTGCGTTGCGATCCTTATTTCATTCTCGATCATCTCAGCCACATGGATTGGATATCCATTCTCGTTTTTTCAATTCCAATCATTAGATCGATCGATCCGTCGCGTTTTTAACGACCGTTTCTCCGCCGGAGTCTTTTACAGCTTTAATTATAATTTATTAAGGATCTAAGGAACGTCATAACTTGTGTAGGCTACTTGTTGAGTTGAGCCTTGTGATATCGGATCCTTTGGTACTCGCTTGTGAAATCTGATCCGTCGGTACTCATTCACATGGTAACCACTATACGAGGTGGGGGTAATTTCTAACTCTTATCTGTTTACAGTTTTCCCTATTTAAAGCATGATTGGCGGAATACTAAATGTTGTGATTATATGCTTTGAATACATGATCATGATATACTGTGAAAGGACGTGGGTCCACATTCATTCTTACGTAGGGTCGGGAGATGTCCACACCTGAGTTTCCGTAAGGTCGGGAGATACCCGTACCTGAGATATTGTAGGGTCGGGCGATGCCCGTACCTGAATTTCCGTAAGGTCGGGTGATACCCGTACCTGAGATATTGTAGGGTCGGGTGATGCCCGTACCTGAGTTTCCGTAGGGTTGGATGATATCCGTGCCTGAGATTGAGTAGGGTCAGGTGATACCCGTACTTGAGTTTCTGTAGGGTCGGGTGATTCCCGTACCTGAGTTTTGTAGGGGTAAGTCAGGTAATACCTGCACCTGAGCTTTGTAGGGGTAAGACGGAGGATACCCGCACCTGAGTTGAGTTGCTTTGAATATCTGCTATGCATTTTATGTGCTGTGACAACGTGACGTAAGATTATTTTACTAGTTTTTATATATCTGTTGAGAGTCACAAGAGACAGAGTTATCCCCACGAGTGTATTCCACGCACTCACCCCCATATTCTGTACTCACACTACAGGAGCTGCTGAGCATGATGAACCTTAGATGGAGAGAGGCGGTGCTGCTTTTGAACTTGTGATTTTTAGAGTGTGTCGCACAAACATTTTCAAAACAATATGTTATAAGTTTATTCACGTTTTGTAACTAATTCTGAGTATTCTGTGAACGAGAGATCCTGATGTTTTCCGCTGCGTATGATGTATATTGTCAGTAGTGAGACTGATTGTTATCGGTAGAGGCCGATTGTTGTTAAGTGAAAGTATCACTTCGTCTTTTACCTCTTTCTTCTGTCGTCTTCTGCTATTTCTTTCTGTTGTGTATCGTCTCTTGCAAGAGATTTTGGGGCGTGACATTACACACTCTCTCTCGATAGTTGTTCCTCCTTCTCTCTACTCTTTTTCTTTCCCTCCAAATCATTTATCCCCATCTTCAAAAAAACCATTCAATTCAAGAAATAAGTGAATAAATAAGATCATTCCAAGAGAATATGGAAAATTAAGCTCAAAGTACAATCTTCTTTCAAGCAAGTTTCAAAGAACTCATAATTTGTGCATTCAAGAGGTATTTTGGCTAAATCCTCACCAATCTTATTTCTTAGGAGGATGATTAGGTTCTTAATTTTTAATTATATGTATGATCCAAGGAAAATCTCCTACTAGAGTGATGAATGTTGTTGGATATCTTGTTTATGTGGAATTGATTGTCAAACAGTGTCACTTTTGATAGTTGATTGTGCAAATGCGTGTTGAAAGAAGTGTTGCACGTTTAATTTCTTCACCTAAACTCATTGCATGTATGATCAAAGGTGATTTATGATGAAATTTGTTAAATACCTTGTTCTATGCGGTTGATCTTCAAGAATGAGTCATTTGAGTGTTGATTATGCAATTGCATGTTGGAATTAGTCTTTGCATGTTTGATTATCTTGTTTAAACTTCTTGCATGTATGATGAGTTGACTTATGATATTTTTTTTGAGGTTAATAGAGTTATAAAAGTCAAATCTACATTTCATTTAAGGAAATAGGTGGTTTAATCAAATTGTGAAAAACTTTGGTAATGACAGTCCATTTTGTCGATTTTTATAAAATTGTACACTTGAAATATTTCAAAATTGTTTTGATATGTTATTCTTCATGAAGTTTTGAATTTATGGTTAAGATTTGGTAATTTTTGGAGTAGTTTATGAATTATTATGATTTTCAAAGATAGTCCAGTTTCGAATTTGAAATTCTATAATTTTAGACCCTAAAAAAATAATATTATAAAATCAGTCAATTAAAGTTAATCAAAAATATTTTAGATTTTATTCTAAATGAAGTCTTGAATATATGGTTGAATTTTGGTAATTTTTGGAATAGTGAATGAGTTATAATGATTTTTAAAAGATGATCCAGCTTCAAATCAAAGTTTCTGCACTTTTTAACTCTAGAAGAATAATTTTATAAATTTGATGAATTATAATTTTTTCAAATTTGTTTTAATATGATAACATACATGATGTTTTCAGTTTATATTAATAATTTTAGAAGGTTTCACCAACTATATAATTTATGATGAATTTTATAAAATATAGTAGTTTTAGAACACTTTTCGAATAATTTTTTAGTATAATAAATTATTTATTAAATTTTGTGTGATTTGAATTTACATCTACTATCTAGCATGATTAATTGAGGAGTATTGTGTAAATTCATGATTATTTTCAATAATTATAGATGATTATATGAATTATGAAAATTATTGTGGTCAAGAGTGTCTTTTCTACCTACATGTTACTAGTTTTGAGATCAAAGTTTTATCTATGATTTAAAAGTGCAATTTAACCATACTTTGAAAGTGATCTTAAGTAATAAAATGTGATCTTATGTGTGAAGTGATAAATCACTTAAGTTTTTAGAATATGAAGAGAGTTTTATGAGTGAAGATGTCAAATACAATTTTCTTTTAAAGTAGATTTGATGCATGTTTTAAAGAATGCTTTAAAATCTTATAAACTTATTTTGTTATGTTCTTATAATGCACATATGTGACATGTATGATGAGCATGCTAGGTTAGATAATTATGATGTGATTTAGTGATAGTATAATTAATTGAGGCACATCAATAAACACCAAACAATATATTGTATAATTAACAAATGAGAATATATATGTATGTGTATGATATAATCGAGATGTGATTTTAAGACTAAAAGTTAATGAATTTGTCGAGTGCAGTACGAGACGATCGAATACTTCAGTAGCTATCCTCGCTTCAAGTCAAACAGAAAAAGTGGGTAACTTCTATTCTCTACTGCGTATTGTTAATTAAATTAGTAAGTTATGTATGAAAATCCACTGCGGCTAAAAACCGCATCCACAGTGGTTAAGAACCACAATTTATGGTGGCTAAGAACCACAATCTACGGCGGCTAAGAACCGCAACCATGTGCTTAATAGTTTAATTGCCTCAATGTATTGGAGAAGTAAGGTTATCCCACTGGGTTTCCTCTCCGGAGGGGTCTCATGATGCTATTTAAAATGTTTTCAGGTTCAACTTACGAAGAAGCGGATGTGTAGCCGGTTGTACAGACTCCTCCCTAAAAGCATATGTTTTAAATTATTTTAATGTGTGTGAATTTGATATTACATAATGTTAAAACTTTTGATGTTGGTCTAACTGTTTAAGTAAGATGTTCACGTATTCTAAAATATGTTAAGGTTTTGACTTGCAAATGTTGGTATGACATGAGTTAGTTACTTGTATTCTAAGCCTTTCCAATTATATATATATATATACTTGTGTTTTTATGATGAAGTCTTCCGCTGAGTTTCTTTACGAAAAAGATTTTTAATTATTGTTATTTCTTTTTACAAACATTTTGATCATGAAAAGTCAAGGTGACGACTCAACCCTCCTTAGTTGGGTTGGGGTGCTACAATAACGGGCCTTTTGTATATCATGGACTCACATTTTTCAAGAAAATAAGTTCATCTTGTCGATATGGTATATTATCAAGTCTAATAAGGGCAAACAAACAGATCCTTAAAGTATTAATGTTTATAGTATAATAGGGTTGTTACAAATGTAAACAATAAAAAGCAAACTAAAAGATATGGTAGGGTGGGTTGAATACTATAATAGGCATAGCAATGTATATTTTTAATTTTTTTTTAAATGATCATCTACAAATGCAACACATATTTTGAAAATTAAATAATTATCTTTATATATATATATATATATATATATATATATATATATATAAGAAGGACCAAAGTGCCTCATGTCAAGCCTACAATGTTTTCATATTAAATATGCTAATTAATTGCTACAAATTTAATGTTGATAAGAAATATTATTATTACTCAATAATAAATAATATAGAAATATTGATTAGATTTATATAATTAGCATATGCTAAAGTTCAATGATAGGAATTATAATATATTTGAAATTTGTTAAATTTAAAAATATAAAGAAAAAATATAAATAGATACAAAAGAAAAAAAAAACTAAAATAAAAGTGGGCAGCTTGAAAATTATTATTCAAATTTAATAATTAATAAAATCAAATAATTTTTTGAATATATGCTTTAAAATAAACTATGAAATTTATTTGTGAAATTTTGACTTTCATTTTGTATCATTTAATTGAAAATAAAAGTTTAGGGTTGTTACAAATGTAAACAATAAAAAACAAACTAGAAAATATGGTAGGGTGGGTTGAATAGGTATAGCAATGTATTTTTTTTTTAAATAATAATTTTTTAAATGATCATCTACAAATGCAACACATAATTTGAAAATTAAATAATTATCTTTATATATATAAAAGTAAGACAATAAAAGTAAGACAAAGTGCCACATGGCAAGCCTACAAATTTTTCATATTAAATATGCTAATTAATTGCTACAAATTTAATGTTGATAAGAAATATTATTATTACTAAATAATAAATAATATAGAAATATTGATTAGATTTATCTAATTAACATATGCTAAAGTTCAATGATAGGAATTATTATATATATATTTTGAAATTTGTTAAATTAAAAAATATAAAGAAAAAATATAAATAGATTCAAAAGAAAAAAAAAACTCAAATAAAAGTGGGTAGCTTGAAAATTATTATTCAAACTTATTAATTATTGAAATCAAATAATTTTTTGAATATATGCTTTAAAATAAATTATGGAATTTATTTGTGAAATTTTGACTTTCATTTTGTATCATTTAATTGAAAATAAAAGTTGAGTGTTGTTACAAATGTAAACAATAAAGAGCAAACTAAAAAAAATGGTGGGTAATATAATAGGTATAGTAATGTATATTTTTTTCAAAATAATAATAATTTTTTTAAATGATCATCTACAAATGCAACTCATATTTTGACAATTAAATAATTATTTATCTTTATATATATAAAAGAAAGACCAAAGTTCCACATGGCAAGCCTATGATATTTTCATATTAAATACGCTAATTAATTGCTACAGATTTAATGTTCATAAGAAATATTATTATTACTAAATAATAAATAATATAGAAATATTAATTAGATTTATCTAAATAATATATGCTAGAGTTTAATGATAGATATTATTATATATTTGAAATTTGTTAAATTTAAAAATGTAAAGAAAAAATATAAATAATTACGAAAGGAAAAAAAACTAAAATAAAGTTGGGCAGTTTGAAAATTATTA
Organism: Scutellaria minor; assembly: GCA_954870855.1. Lineage (NCBI taxonomy): Eukaryota > Viridiplantae > Streptophyta > Magnoliopsida > Lamiales > Lamiaceae > Scutellaria > Scutellaria minor. The sequence goes on from OX940729.1 coordinate 14,094,816, forward strand.
TTCAAACTTATTAATTTTTGAAATCAAATAATTTTTTGAATATATGCTTTAAAATAAACTATGGAATTTATTTGTGAAATTTTGACTTTCATTTTTTATCGTTTATTTGAAAATAAAAGTTGATGGTTGTTACAAATGTAAACAAAGAACAAACTAAAAAAATGGTGGGTGTGTTGAATAATATAATAGGTATTGCAATGTATATTATTTTTCAAAATAATAATATTTTTTTTAAATGATCATCTACAAATGCAACACATATTTTGACAATTAAATAATTATTTTTTCATATTTTTTATATTTAATGTTAAATTAAACGATATATATTGCACAAATCATAAATTTAATTTTGTTGTCTAAATGATATTTCAATTTTTTTAATTTCACTAAATTTAATTTTTTTTATTAAATCCCGTGTATTACACGGGCCCTATACTAGTGTGTATATATATATATATAAAGTTTGTTAAATATTATTATAATATATATTTTTATAGGTTGGCAGCAACTTTAATAACAATAATAATAAAATATGAAGCATTTTAATGAATGAATGAAAGAGGCGGTGTTGGATGACATATATATACACGTCTCAGGCTCAGCTCTCATCTCTCGCTCCTCTCAAATTTTCTCAAATTTTGAGCATTTTAATCGGTCGGACGTTGCGGTTGCCACGACTTATGAATAGATGCTAGCTCCAACCTTTTTTAAGGTGGGGCCTTTCCTTTAAATTACGTTGTTATGTGTTATGTGCTCTCAATATATGCAAGCTCTAATAAGTATTATTAAATGTGAATAAAATTGATGATTTGTCAAGTCGATGGTTTAATTGTCGAATGATTTGAACTTCGTGATTGTTTGACCGTTTACTTTATTAAGCAATTGAAATTACGTGATTATTTAAAAATGTTTATTAATTTATTTTATGCAGACGAATTTCACGTGATTAATGCTACATTGGATTAAAGCTCCGCAATTTCCGTGAAGCCCCACAATTTTCACGATTAATATTATATTAGGTTAAAGCCCCGTAATTTAAGTGACTAATATTACCTCGGGTTAAATTCCTGTAATTTTCATGACTAATGTTACCTCGGGTTAAAGTCTCGCAATTTCCATAATCAATGCTATATCGGGTTAAAGTTTCGAAATTTTCGTGACAAATACTATGTCGGGTTAAAGTCCCGAGACAGTCTCCGTGACCAATGATAAGACAAGTTAAAACCCCTCGACCATGTGAAGCAAATCTGCCAAGTGTTGATTGATATGAAGTAAATTCCAAATATAAGTTTCCATGATTTTTTTCTATACATGTGAAGTTACTCTCACTGAGTGTATTTCAAACACTCATCCCTCTATGTTAAAACATTTTCAACTTAAAGGACTTTTGGGCATGGTACGCGAGCAGTGGATGCTGGTAGCTGATATTTTAAAAGTTGCAAAAGAATTTCCGTAAATAGATTTTTTTCATAAAATTATAGAAACATGTATTTTAGAATTATTCTTGATTTTATATATCTTTATTATTCTTAAAAGGACGAATTTGGTACGTAACTAACGCCTTAGTCGAAATTACCTTTAAAAAAATGGAGCGTTACAAATTTTGTCGTAAATTGCTATGAATCGAAGCAAGATGAAAAAGGTTATAAGGAAATAAAAACCCTAAATTTTTATACACATTAGGAAGAGAAGAATTTGTTGGAATATTAGAAAAATAAGAACCTTAAATTTGTATTAATCATATGAAGAAATTGAGAAGGAAGAGAGAAAAAAGGAAAAAAAAAAGAAGAAGGAAGGAAGGAAGGGCTATGAATAAGAGAGAAGAAGGGGGAGGGGTGCTATAGAGGAGAAAAAAATAAGGAATAAATAAATAAATATATATATATATATAATGTAAATAGATGGGCCCAATCAGGTTGGGCACATGCCTCAGGGGCACATAAGTGCTTCTCTTTAACGAGATCTAGGAGATAGATAGGTTTAAAGAAATTGAGAATATTAAATAAGAATCTAATAGGAGATCGTAGTTTCAATGACTAGCTAATTTATTCACAAAAACTCACCTGTTGCACGAATCTGGAACCATGCACTTGGTCCACCACGCGTCGTCATGTGCCTGCACACGCTACCAAGTCGTGCACAAATTCGCCCAAATTCGCTCCCAAGTGTTGTACTTTTATGTTACATTAGTCATTCATTTATGCTATGTTAGTCATACCTTTTAGGTTTTTAACTATATCTTAACATATTTTTAGATAACTATTAATACCTTTTATACATTTTAGTTATATTAGTCATACTTTTTAGTTATGTTAGTCATACATTTTAGTTATGTTAGTAATACCTTTATATATTACATAAGGGTATGATTATATTAATATAAATTTATAAATAATATCACATAAAGGTAAATATGTACAACTTGTGCCGAAATTAGAGTTTTTTTCGGAGTTAAATATTACATTAAAGTATGACTAACATAGTATAAATGTTAGCTGTTTTTTTTTTAAGTTAATCATCACTTTCTAATCACCAAATTTGTCGAAAATAATACAATCACATAATTTCCGAATTACCAATTAATTGACTTATTTAGTAAACACAATATTCCACTTACTTTAATATCAGTTATGTTATCTTTATTTAATATAAGTACACATGGTAAGTATATAATATTCTCACATTAAATGTGATTATTTCATTACTTCAAATTTTATGATACTAAAACACATTACTAAATAATATAAAAAATATTAATTAGATTTATCTAAATAACATATATTAAATTTATAAATTATTTAAAGATTTGAAATTTTTAAATTTCAAAGTTTAGAGAAAAAATATAAATAAATAAAAATTAAAAAAAAATTAAGGTGGACTGTTTGAAAATAATTGTTCAAACTTTTCAAACTTATTAATTCATGGAAATTGAATTTTTTTTTTTTGAATATGTGTTTTAAAATTAACTATAAAATTTATTTATAAATTTAGACTTTTATTTTTTATCATTTGATTGAAAAAAAAAATTGAGGATTGTTATAGACGTTGAAAATAAAAAACAAACTAAAAGAAAAATGGGTGAGTTGAATAATATAAAGTAGTGTTTCACTATTTTTTTTTTTTTTCACTTTCAATCTTCACTATCCTTTTTTTCCCCTTTAAAGTAGTCTTTTTTTTTTAATTGATGGAGACTGGGAGTAAGAAGTTGCAGATGGAATTGTATTTAAGAGAAAAAAAAAACTAATAAATTTATAAGCAAGTTTTGTTTAATTCCCAAATAAATCTAAATAATTGATTAACTACCATTAACTACCAGTCTATTAAGATCCAACAAAGTAATATAAATAAATCTAAAAATGCTCAACTAAATGGCCATTCGTGTTTCATTGGAAATGATTTCTAATTGATAAAAACTTTTATGCACAAGGTGCACGGATCCTAGATCCGTGCACCACAATTTTACCCGCCCAACTCAATAATATATTCTTCAGCCCACCATAATATATATTTCACAGCCCAATAGTATTTATTTTTCAGCCCAAACCCAATTGAAAAGCCCACAATTCATAATATTCTCTCTCTCTCACACACACACATTGAATTTCGAAAACTCGCGCGATTCAGAAGAGAAACTCGTCTTCTTCTCAAAATTTCAGCGTCTTCTTCTCTCCGCAAACCTAGTTCGAAGTTGTAATCGTCTTCTTCTCTCTTACATTCAAAATTTCAGTAATCGTCTTCTTCTCTCCACAAACCTAGTTCGAAGTTGTAATCCTTCCTTTTCTCTACGATTTGTGTGCGGTTTTCAGTGCGATTTTTGTGCGGTTCTTTTGCGGTTTGTGTGCGATTTTTGTGCTGTTTCTTCAACCCCGATTTTGTATAAGTTTCTGCTATTTTGTTTAAATTTTACATGCAATCGGTTTAAAAGTTTCATTGTTTTTTGCCTTTTGTACTCTTAATATCTTGATATTGATTATAATGTTATTTTGTTAAAATGATTAAACTGTGATTCTATGGAATTTATGACTCGTTCTTCTGAAACTAGGAAATTGGGAGAAATAATGGAGTAGTTCAGTATATATGTTCTCTTATAGATGTTGAATACTGAATGAGAAATGTGAGGTGATAAGAAAATATGTGTGCTCCTCCTGCTCTTTGAATTTTGTACTTCTGTTAGTTTGAAGTTTAAACAGTGAGATTATGTTTGACTATTGATGGTTGCAATGTTATACGGTTTCCAGGATGAAAACCAAGTTGCCAAAGAGTGATGCAGTTGACGAATCATCTACAAGGCCAATGAAAAAATATTTCAAACAAATTGCGTAGAAAAAGAAGGCTCCGAAGAAGGAAGCCATTGACAAGAAATTTAAGAAGGAGTCCATCAACAACTTTTACTATGGTGTTTGGTATGTACTCTGTTAAGTCTTATAGCTAATACTCTTTATGTTGGATACTAATACTGTTATAAAACATATATAATAATGTTTACGCTATTACTGTTTATGTTTGATACTAATACTATTAATGCTTATAGCTAATACTGTTTATGTTTGATACTAATACTGTTATAAAACATGTATAATAATGTTCATTATTTTTTTATTGGGCAGTGATTTTGTGACACAATCTAGGCCTAAGGGTCTACATAATTTGATCTGTCAGTTATCTGACAAGTAGAAGAAGGATATAGCTAACATTGGTTTTGGTGGTTTGTTGTCTATGTCGATCACAAAATGTGTGAATGTTCATATGATTCGTTGGCTGGTTAGGAGCTTTAATGGTAGTAGTAGGATGTTATCTGTAGGAAGAGACAGAAGTTCTATGATTACCGCAGATGATGTTTATGATGTGTTTATGTTGCCTAAAAAAGTAGGTTCTCCTGTGATAAATTTTAATAAGAATGAAGATTCGGTATTACTTAAGCATTTTAGGGATATGGGGGTACAAGCTAGTGTTCAGTGTAAAGTTTTATTTGATTTGATAGTTAGTCGTTTTTCTTGTGGTGGTGATGATTTCAAAAGATTGTTTGTTTTGTCACGCCCCAAAATCTTTCACTTAAAAATATCAGAGTTTTTCTTTTTGGGAGTGAAGAAAGAAAGGGGGAGAAGGCGAACATGAAATAAAATAGAAAGAAAATGGGAGGATAAGAAGAGATACTCTTAAAACATCGGTTTCAACCGATAAAAGGAAGTTTGAAACCTTACGCAGCGGAAAAACATCAGGATCTTTTACAAAGATGAGAAATACAGATAACATTTTACAAAACGTGGAACATCATTTTACAAACGAATCAACATAGGTTTAAAGACAAAACCGGAATCATCGATACAACTGATAGGGCACCCCTCTCTCTATGCGTCAAAATTCACTTCGTCTCCTGTAGGGTGAGTACAGAATAGGGATGAGTGCGTTGAATACACTCGTGGGGATACTTTCCAACTTTTATCAATTATTAGGTGAGCACAACAAATCCAACATATAGTAGCTCGGCAAGTAGTCACAGCATATAAATGCATAGCACACAACGTAAAACACACGGCTCTAAGAGCACTCGACTATACCCGTTGCATTCCTAACGTATGGTGCTTTTTACGGGCTACCAGTCCATCCCTAACATGACGTATGGTGTTTTTTACGGGCCACCAGTCCATCCCTATCATGACGTATGGTGCTTTTTACGGGCCACCAGTCCATCCCTATCATGACTTGTGACATCCGTTCACATTATCGTATCCATAAAGGATGCATGATCCACGTTTCTTGTACTCATAAGGTATGAATGAATATAGTAATCACAACATATAATCACAGCACATAGAGTTCAATTATCAAATATGGAAAATAGTAACATATTGAGTTTAGAAGTTACCCCCACCTCGTTCGGTGGTTACCACGTGATTAGCGAGTATCGAAGATCTCGTGTCTCAGATCCCGTGTCGCAAACTTCGTGTCTCGAATCTCGTGTCTCAGATCTCGTATCTCAAGGTTCGATCCAACTGATAGCCTACATACGTTATAGTATTCTTAGATCCTTAACATCGTATAATTAAAGCTATAAAAGCTCCCGGCGGAAAAACGTTCATTAACTACGCGACAGATCGAGAGCTCTAAAGATCGGAGTTGAAGAAACGAGAGTGGATATCCAATCCATATGGTTGAGATGATAGAGAATGAAATTTGGGGCACGACGGAAGAAGAATAAGCTCAATCGGAGTTATAACGAGCTCAAACGGAGCATTTTAGGTTTAGGGGTAAAATGGTAATTTTGGTCAAAAGGTTGACTTTGACCGGGCCCACGGCCCTCGGTCAATGACGTCTCGTCAGCGACGACTCGATATGGATGAACGACGGAAAGAAAATGAGGTTTGGATCGAAAACACGGCGTCGGGTGCGCGTCGGCACCCGACGGGCGCGCACGACACCTGGCACCCGACGGCTGCCGAGTTTTCTCGGCAGCTGCTGCTCCCAGCGCACACCTGGTCGAGTTTTCTTGGCCAGGACCTTCCCAGCTCTTCCCGACGGTGGCCTGCTCGAGCAGGCCACTTTCCGACGTCGCTCGGCGCGGCGCCGCCGCCTTCAGCCACCAAAACCTACCTCGCCGGATACCTCGCACCGCTGGCTACCACCTCCGGCCATCCATCGCCGGATTCCGGCATGAATAGTGCCCGAAAATTACGCCGCAAAACCCTTCGATACACTGTTTTTTCTAGATTTTCAACTCCAACCAAAACTCCGGCCGTCGACCACCCCCAGCTCCTCCGCCGGCGACTCCCCATCGCTGGCAACCTTTCCCGGCCAGCCCAACACCCTTATACATACATATACACCCATACGCATACACACACTATCACACGTTTAAACACACACACATATCCAATAGCTTGGCCGGCGGCCACCCATCGTCGGCCACCACCACCAGCTCACTCTCTGAACACCGGCCGGCGACTCCCGGTCGCCGGCAGCCCCCCAAACCCAACCACCAACTCCGGCAGCTTCACTATCACACACATGCATGCATATATGTAAACACACACACACTGTCAACTCTTGGCCGGCGACTTCCAGTCACCGGCCACCCTCCCCACGGCCTCGCCGGCGACCTCCCGTCGCCGCCCACCAGTTCACACACGGCGACGCCACCATGCGCCGCCCCAACAGTGAGCACAACACACACACACCACAACACCTTCAAACACACACACACACCATGCGATACACATATATACATCCACTGTTCGTCTCCGGCGCCGCCACCCACGGCGGCGCCGGCCCTCCAGCCTACTCTCATATTGTCGATGAACCTCCGGTCAGCTGCTCCGGCGAGAAGAGAGAGAAAAAACAGAGGAGAGAGAGAAGGTGGTGCAAGGGTTAGGGTTAGGGTTTAGGAGGCTATTTTTCGCCGTTTTCCGGCGAACGAGAAATCGGATTTGAATTCCGAGACCTATCCTAGATTCATCTTGTCGAGACAAACGTCGTGTGCGAAAATCGTTTGATTCCGACAATATTGAAATTTTCCGGCCACCGGCCGGCGGCGGCGCCGACGGTGGCACCGCAGACCAGAAAACAGGAAACGAAGAGAGAGAGAGAAGAGAGAGAACTTACGAGTTTTCGGCGCGTTCGGCTCGTTCGGAAAAACGGTGAAAAATGAATTGGGAGAGCATCTATTTATAGAATTCCGGAAAGTCACTATTCACCGAAAATATCCGGATCACTATTCATCCAAAATATCCCATCACTATTCATTGATTGATTTTTCAATGTTACTATTCATCATAAATATCTTCCGGTTTTCCGGATCTTCGGGTTTTGCCCTTTTCGTTTCTATTTTCTCGTCTTTCCAAGACGCATCTTATGGTATGAAAATATTCTATATACCATGTCCACGAAAATTATCCGTCTAAGTCACGTGTTAAACACGTATCTGAAACGCACGTAATAAATTAAACAGTCAAAGTAAACGCGCATACTTATTATGTCATACGTTAAATATTTAATTTAATCAATTATGCTCATTTTGATCCGGGGCGCTACATGTTTTGTATGCTTTGTATTCATTTTTGACTCCAACTTGTAATAAAACAGTAAACATCAGTGTGTTGAAATCATTAGAAGACGTTGATAGAATAGGTCAGTTTGATTGGTGTGAATACATATTGGAAAGATTATGTGAAGGTGTTTATGTGTCACGCCCCATTTTCTTTCACTTAAAATATCAGAGTTTTCGCACGGGCGTGAAGATAGAAAATATAGAGGGACACATATCACAACAGAAAGAAGGAGATTAAAGACGACAGAAGAAATGAGATAAGGAACAAAACATATACCATTCACACATCAATCGGCCCCTGCCGATAATCCATCGGTCTCATCACCGATATTTACAATATACACAGCGGAATATTTCATCAGGATCCCACAATTAACATACGTACTTAGAAATCGCAGAACGTAAATTGTTTAAAACATAATTTGAAAGTGTTTGGGGAACATTAGCCTGAAATCATAAACTCCCAAGACAGCACCACCATTCTCCGACTAGGGTTCGCTAGTTTCCTCATCTCCTATAGTGTGAGTACAGATTAAGGGGTGAGTGCGTGGAATACACCCGTGGGAAATAACATCCTCATCTGATGACACTTAACAGATAATCAACAGAAAGTAAAAATCTACCAGCATGTTGCCACAACACGTAAAATGCGTAGCAGATAATAGAAATGGTGAGGGACGCAAAGGTGCGGGGGTTTCCCGTCTTACCCTGTCAAACGGTGTCACTACCGTTTAGTGCATTTCAATAGGGCCACCAGACCTCAAAGAGTAGTAGAAGAGAGGTAGGGAACAAATGCATGATCAGGACAATATAAGTATGGGCACAACAAATAAATCCACAGCATGTAGTATCTCGCAGCTCATGCATATACTAGGAAACAATAAACAAATTAAGATTTAGAAGTTACCCCCACCTTGTCGAGTAGCTAGTACTAGGTATCACAAACTCGGCCCAACTGATAACCTATACAAATTACAGTAATCCTTAGATTCCTAATAAATATATTTAAAGCTATAATTAATTTCGAAGAAAGAACGATCGTTTAACGCGCGTCGGATTAAGGGATCTCAAAAATTGAGGCTGAAGCAATAAAGGTGAAAGTTTAGTTTCTTAGGCTGAGGTGGTAAAGAATGAGATAAGGATCGTAACGCAAAAAGAATGAGCTCAATCGGAGTTGAAATAAGCTCGTACTGAGCATTTTAAGTTTAGGGGTATTTCGGTAATTTTTGTCAAAGGGTTGACTTTGACCGGGCCCGCGACTCTCGGTCAACGACATCTCGTCAAAAATGACTCGATGTTGACGTACGGTGGAAAAAATGGGGTTCGGGTCGAAAACACGGTGGAAAAAATGGGGTTCGGGTCAAAAACATCTCGGTTGCCTTCATGGCTGAAACAATCCTTGAGTCAATCCCAACTCGTGTTTCTTGAAAGATGAACTCCGATTCTCCTGGGACTTGGAAGACAATTTCTCGTGTGTGACACTTGATTATCGCATGATTGGATTCCAGCCAATCCATTCCTAGTATTACATCAAAATCCTTCATCTCCAAAGCATGAAGATTGGCTAGAAGAATCTTACCCTTGAAAGCGATCTTAAGGTCATGGTAAAGGTATTTCGTTTTAATTGTCTTCCCTGAAGGAATACTTACTTCTAGGGTTCGAGCGACTATCCTATCATCCTTATGTTTCAGCAAATTACAGAAGTTGATAGATATAAAGGAATGCGTCGCTCCAGTATCGAATAGAATGAGGGCAGGTATATCACATACGAGTAACATACCTGTTATCGTCTCAGCCTCCTCTGCAGCTTCTGGACGAGTGAGGGTAAAGGCTCGTGCCCTGCCTGCTACCGGCCTCGAGTTCGGGGCTGTAGCTGGCGAGTTTCTCGTCCTTGGGCAGTTGATTGCTATATGCCCCGGTGTCCCGCACGTAAAGCAAGTCCGTGCTCCTGGCCAACACGGCCCCACATGCTCCCTCTTACATCTAGGGCACAGATTCCCTAATCTGGGGTTAGGAAGGAGTGGAGCATTGTTTGCCCTTGAGAATTTATTTGGAGCAAAATTTTGGCTTGAGCCGGGCCACGTCCTTTTTATAGAAGTTGGGAAAGTTCTCTAAGGAGGTGCATTATCCAAATGCAAACAAGAGGCGATTTCCTGTGCCCTTCTGATGACACTGGCATATGTCATCTCCTCTTGCCCAGCTATGATAGATCCAATTTCTGGACGAAGGCCCCTTTCAAACCTTCGAGCCCTCTTGGTGTCGGTATCTACCAAGTGCATGACGTACCGACTAAGCTGATTGAATTTCTGCTCATACTCCCCCACCATCGAATTTTCTTGACGGAGGTGTAAAAACTCTGCCTTCTTTTTATCTCGATACGACTAAGGGATGAAATGACGAGAAATCACTTCTTTAAATTCCTCCCAAGTCATTCCATCTCTTTGGGTGGCCAAGAGGGTTCGTTCATACGAGTTCCACCAGTGACTTGCTTCCTCCGCAAGTTGGAAAATCGCACAGGAGACCTTTTGTTCGGGGGTACAGGTCATATGTCCGAATAGCTGGTCAAGTGAACGTATCCACTCTTCCGCATTTGCTGGTTCGCCATTTCCGTCGAATATCGGCGGATTGAAACGCCTAAATTGTTCATATATGAGGTTGGGATCAGCTCGTGCTGGCTGGGGGTTGGCTTGGTTTACCTCAAAATGTTGGGTTAGCCCTCTTATTGCCGCAGCTAAATCTCCCATGTTTGCATTATCTACTCTATCTAGCTGGTTAGCCGCTTGTGGTTCTGGCTGATTAGCCATCGGTGGTTGTACTTTCCAGGGTCGTCCTCTAGGTGGCATGACTCTGTTAACTTATCTATACACATATATATCATTATCATACATAATAACATGTAAATAGAGGGAAAAAAATAACCGGGATATACAAGAAGAGGTATAAACATGTATCCCAATACCAAAAAGGGATTACACGGACATTATATATATATATATACATATCTGCCAAAACAAAGGGGTAGCCCTTACATCATGCCAAAAAGATTATGTACACTATCTACATGAAACAAAAGCTACCACCTACACACAGAGAAAATATATCATATATAATACACAAATACATCTGTAAGATCTCTAGTCTAAGCAACTGCGGCTGAAGGCGGTGGTCCAGGAGATCCTGGTGCTGCTCCTACATCATACTCATCCGGGTCCTCATCCTCCTGGGGGTCCTCATCTATATCATCATCAGATTCTGAACTACTACTACTACCGGATGGATCATAAGGACTAGGCTCATCCTGAATCGGAAGACCGTGCCGTCCCCACACATCTAACATCACCCGTGCCACATTCCCAAAGTTGGCAAATGGTACCAAGTCCACTGATGAGTGCACGAGCTCATCTCTATATGTTGCACGTGTCCTAGCCTCCCAATCCCCAGACATAGTATGGATCAGATGTAAGCACCCCTGTACCCCACTAATACTACCCTTGAGACCTCCCAACTCCCTCCAACAGTACAACAGTCGGGCAATATGCTCCCCTATACACCTATCCTCTGTCACCCGACTCTCATAAAAACGACGCCTAAGCCTCCCCTCACGAGTTTCTACAGCTGGTGGCCGTATCCTAGCAATAAATACTCTATTCATCTGTCATATAGAAATTACATGAATTTTTATCGTCAGTCTATATCCATAATCACTCCTTCTATATCCCAATAATTTATATCATGCTAATACAGAATCACGTAACAAATAAACACATTTTCACAAATATCATAATCAGGGAGAGACACCTATGGAGAGAGGATGATGCATGTCTATATTTTTCTTCTCAAAAACCGACTCACATTTAAAACATGTTTGAAATCAGGTGTGAGCAAAGTCCTATAAAGGGTAGAACCTGGCTCTGATACCACCTGTCACGCCCCGTTTTCTTTCACTTAAAATATCAGAGTTTTCACACGAGCGTGAAGATAGAAAATAGAGAGGGACACATATCACAACAGAAAGAAGGAGATTAAAGACGACAGAAGAAAGGGGATAAAGAACAAAACATATACCATTCACACATTAATTGGCCCCTGCCGATAATCCATCGGTCTCATCACCGATATTTACAATATACACAGCGGAATATTTCATCAGGATCCCACAATTAACATACATACTTAGACATCGCAGAACGTAAATTGTTTAAAACATAGTTTGAAAGTGTTTGGGGAACATCAGCCCGAAATCATAAACTCGCAAGACAGCACCACCATTCTCCGACTAGGGTTCACTAGTTTCCTCATCTCCTGTAGTGTGAGTACAAATTAAGGGGTGAGTGCATGGAATACACCCGTGGGAAATAACATCCTCATCTGGTGACACTTAACAGATAATCAACAGAAAGTAAAAATCTACCAGCACGTTGCCACAACACGTAAAATACATAGCAGATATTAGAAATGGTGAGGGACGCAAAGGTGCGGGGGTTTCCCGTCTTACCCTGTCAAACGGTGTCACTACCGTTTAGTGCATTTCAATAGGGCCACCAGACCTCAAAGAGTAGTAGAAGAGAGGTAGGGAACGAATGCATGATCAGGACAGTATAAGTATGGGCACAACAAATAAATCCACAGCACGTAGTATCTCGCAGCTCATGCATATACTAGGAAACAATAAACAGATTAAGATTTAAAAGTTACCCTCACCTTGTCGAGTAGCTAGTACTAGGTATCACAAACTCGGCCCAACTGATAACCTACACAAATTACAGTATTCCTTAGATTCCTAATAAAATATTTAAAGCTATAATTAATTTCGAAGAAAGAACGATCGTTTAACGCGCGTCAGATTGAGGGATCTCAAAAATTGAGGCTGAAGCAATAAAGGTGAAAGTTTAGTTTCTTAGGCTGAGGTGGTAGAGAATGAGATAAGGATCGTAACGCAAAACGAATGAGCTCAATCGGAGTTGAAATGAGCTCGTACAGAGCATTTTAAGTTTAGGGGTATTTCGGTAATTTTTGTCAAAGGGTTGACCTTGACTGGGCCCGCGACCCACGGTCAACGACATCTCGTCAAAAACGACTCGATATTGACGTATGGTGGAAAAAACGGGGTTCGGGTCGAAAACACAGCGTCGCGTGCGTCGGGACACGCGGACACCCGACGTTGGCGCGCCCACTCGGCAGCTGTCGAGTTTTCTCGGCCAGCCCGTCCCGTCGCCCGCGCGCATGCGCACCCCGCCCCTGGCTACCGAGTTTTCTCGGCCAGCCCGTCCCGTCATCCGCGCGCACTTGCGCGCGCTCCCGGTACCCGGTGCCCGCGCGCCCCCGACCCTCGGTGCCTAACCCGCGTGCGCCCACCCCCCCCGGCGCCCACCCCCCGTGCGCACCTGACCCCCCCGACGTTCGCCCCGACACGCACGTTCTGTCCCTAACGCACACACCGGCACCCGACGCTCGCACACCATCGTATACCCGGCACCCGATGCACTACCACCACCAGCACCACTGCCGGCGGCGGCGGCAACAGCTCCGACGACTTTTCCGGCGGCGCTCCGGTGACTTTTCCAGCGACAAAAAAAAAGTAAAGAAAGAGAAGAGAAAGAGAAACTTACTTGTTCGCGTTGCTTTCGTCGTCGGCGGAAAATGAAAATTTTTGAATTGACTGAGCCCCTGTTTATAGAGTTTCAAAATTACTATTTACCTAGTAAAATTAATTTACCATTCCTTAAAATATTATTTTCCGTTTTACCGTTCATTCGGATTCTTCCCCTTCTGTTTTACCGAACCTTCGTATCCGGCTCTTTTCCTTGCCATTTGAGCTACGGGTCTCCGATTGACCTCTAGTTTGTTTCTATTTTCTTATTTTTCGGTTGCGCATCTCATGGAAATAAAATATTTTACATTCCACACCTAGAATTTTCATCGGTTTAAATCATACACTAGCGTATACTTGAAACGCACGTAAACAATTAAAAATTAGTGCACATAAAATATTTTTATTACGGGTTTAATTATTTAGTTAACCAATTATGTTTTGTATTTGGTCCGGGGCACTACATTATGTGTATAATAACACACAATCGAAAAATATTTCTGGTTGTACAATCTTCTTGCAAATAGTCTATATGCATAGACTGAAGTGGAAATGTGTTGATTCACCTTCTTCACTGCCTCTAATTCAACATTGGAATGACGACAAACTGCATAAAATATGCATTGAAGAGGCTGTTGCGGGATCGTACGGTGACGGTGAACTTTTATATGATGTGTATCCTATTAGCAAGAATGAAAAGAAGGATGGAGAAGAGAAAGTGAATCAAGAAAGGGCCAAAAAGAGAGCTGGTGAGTCAAAAAGAGAAGGAAGTGGCCAATTTATCAGTTTTGAATTGATGAAGGATGAGATGAATGATGAACAAATAAAGATAGTTGCCAAGGATGTAAGTTTTTTGACTTAATAGTGTTATATGAAATTTAAGTAATACTATTAGTATAACTTACTAACACTAAGTAGTATTAGTTAGTAATACTGCTAAGTATAAGTTAGTAATACTGTTAAGTATTAGTTAGTAATACTATTAACTATTACTAACTAATACTACTTAGTATTATTTAGTAATACTGTTAAGTATAACTTACTAATACTAAGTAGTATTATTTAGTAATACCGTTAAGTATTAGTTAGTAATACTGTTAAGTATTACTAACTAATACTACTTAGTATTAGTTAGTAATACTGCTAAGTATATATTAGTTAGTAATATTGTTAAGTATAACTTACTAATACTAAGTAGTATTAGTTAGTAATACTGTTAAGTATTAGTTAGTAATACTGTTAAGTATAACTTACTAATACTAAGTAGTATTAGTTAGTAATACTGTTAACTCTATAACATGATTACATATGTTGTTTTTTATGAGTATATTTATTCTTTTTTGTTTAGGAAATGGAGAGGATTTCTCTTCTTTTCAAGAAAGATATTTCAGTGGTCTCTCACCACTACATATCAATTTTCAAATCCATGAAGGAGAGTGACCCTGAAGAGATGTTCGAGTCGCAGAATTTTTTTTCAGATGAGAAAGTGCACAAGGTCATCGATGAAATCATTCTTGATTTCATGAATAAGGAGAATGATGTTCCATCAAATGAAGCGAGCCCAAATAAAGGAACATGTCCTGAATTTGCTGAAGACATCCCTTCCTCAAATGCAACGGACATTAACGAAAGAAGTTGTCCTGAAGTTGCAGCGGACATAAATGAAGGAAGTTGTTCTGAAGTTGCAGCAGACATAAATGAGATGCCTTCATTTGATCTTCATTTGAGTGCTTCACCACAAGCCGATGATGACAATGTTGCTGCAACTCCAACTGAAAAAATCGATGATCCTGTTAAAATGAATACTGAGGAAATTTCTGAGGTTTATGGTTCAATGTCTTATAAGAGGAAGGGATATGAGAAAGAAACTTTGATCCATATTGTTCGGAAGAATGGATTTCTGTAAAATTTCTTTCGTAAGATAGGAAGATTTCTAAGCAAAATGGATGCGCAATCGAAAGAGTTTGTCAACTATGCATTTTATGATGAGCATCATGACACTGATGAGTAAGTTCTGTGATTTGTACTTATTAATTTAATATTTTCCAGTATTGTTAAATCTTTATGTTTATATTTACAGTGAAACTCTATTTCGACATGGACCACTCCTCATTCTTTATAGAAAAGACATGCTCTCTTTGTTCCCCGATGCACAGATCGAGTTGTGTGTATTGAACGCATGGGCGTTAATACTGAACAAATCTACAAATGATGGTTTAAGTAGATTTATTTTTACACTTGATCATTCCGTAAGTATAATTTCAATTTTTTTTGTAGTCTGTTTTTTATTTGTTTTTATTCTTAAAATTTTTGTGTTTTTTTACAGATGCACATGATTGAACTGTTAGAAGAGAAAGATTCGAAGAAGATCAAAGTCCTGGAGCAAAATATCTTCAATATTTGGGATTCTTAACTTTTAGTGCAGGAACTAGTTCTCAATGTAGTTGATCTGATATGTTAATTGTTATTAATATATTGTTTTAATATAGGACAATATTAGTTATTAAACTATATAGTATTAGTTTAACAATTATTATTATTTTTCATTGTAGATATTTGTTCATGTCTGGTTGTCCCAACACTACTTTTATATTGCAATAAACTTTGCAAATAAGAAAGTGCATTATCTTGACAACCAGCTCTATGAGACCAATGATAATAAGTACAAGAAGATTGCTCTATTGATGGTATGTCCATTTAATAAAGTTACGATATAACTATCTGTTGTACAATCTAAAACTTATATATTTCTGTTTGCAGAAGTCTTGCATGGGCAAATATCTTCTTCGAAAACAATATCCCAAGGCTGCTGAGATTGAAAATTATGAAATGGAAGAGGTGGATTTGCCATGGAGAGCATTAGATTTTAAAGGAACAAATGATTGTGGAATTTTCATGATGCACCACATGACGTATTTCAATGGTGCTATATATGATAAACCTGATTTAAGAAAGGTATGTTATTCTTTTGAGAAGCAATACTATTCAATAATATATAATAGTACGTTAAAGCTATATTTTCGTAATACTGATATGGCAATGCATAAACAGAATTAGTTATGTAACTAAATCGTACAATGAATAATGGTATGCAGTATTATTAGTTTTTAACTTATTTTTTTCTCATTGCAGCCACTTTTGAGGAAAACATTAAGGGTAGAATTTGCTGCTGCTATTGTTATGTCACATTTAAATGAGGAAATGACAGATGTGATTGATAGGGTTACAAGGTTCTATTTGGCAAAACCCAAATACATTGTGTGTAAGAGACAAGAGGCCGTTACAATAATGAAGAAAAAAAAAGTTGAGATTTCAAAAAATGTGAGACCGAAAAGGAAGTGTGTTGAGAAAAAACAATCTTAGTTTAGGTTTTGGGTGATGAAAAACAACAACAATATTTGTGTTATATAATTGTCTCTTGAAATCAATTGTGATGTTGAATTAGTATTTTTGAAAAATATGTTTTTTAACAATATTTGATATCATATTACAATTATAATATATTTATATTGGTTATAACTTTATATTATATTTTTTTTGATGTAGGTATACAGTTGGAAAATATAAAATGAAAAACAAGGTAATGAATGAAACATGTATATTATACATGTTTTTTAACAGTATTTGTATAAGAGATAAACAGTAATATTCATAAGCATTAACAGTATCATTCTTGAACATAACATTATTATACATTTTTTTATAACAGTATTAGTATCAAACATAAACAGTATTAGCTATAAGCATTAACAGTATTAGTATCAAACATAAACAGTAATAGCGTAAACATTATTATACATGTTTTATAACAGTATTAGTATCCAACATAAACAGTATTAGCTATAAGACTTAACAATATTAGTATCAAACATAAACAGTATTAGCTATAAGACTTAACAATATTAGTATCAAACATAAAAATATTAGCCATAAGACTTAACAGTATTAGTTTCAAACATAAACAGTGTTAGCTATAAGACTTAACAGTATTAGTATCAAACATAAACAACAATAGCATAAACATTATTATACATGTTTTATAACAGTATTAGTATCAAACATAAACAATATTAGGTATAAGACTTAACAGTATTAGTTTCAAACATAAACAGTATTAGCTATAAGACTTAACAGTATTAGTATCAAACATAAACAGTATTAACTATAAGACTTAACAGTATTAGTTTCGAACATAAACAGTATTAGCTATAAGACTTAACAGTATCATTCAATATTATTGTCAAACATAAACACTAATAGCCATAAGCATTAACAGTATCATTCTTGAACATAAAAACTACTTACACTTAAATATGAAGTATTAATGCATAATATAAAACAGTATTGTTGTTAAATGTAGCATTTAATATATATAAAGAATTAGGGTGCGGCTATCCGCACCCCAAAAAATGCTAAACACACCCCACTCCAAGTGTTACGTGAACAGTAACACTTGAAGTGGGGTGTGTTTAGTAATTAGTGTTATCCGCACCCAAAGAATTATAGTGTAAGATGGTTATATTAATATTCTTAAAAAATAGATTAGTATTACTGATGAACAGTAACAGTATTACTGAAAAAAAATAGAACAGTATTCCTTAAAGCTATGATCTAAAACAAAGTTTCTTTTGGTACGTATGGTGTTAAACTGTCAAATTCTGATGTTGAATTATTCTTTGATGAACTTCCTCTCTTCTTGTTTTTCTGAAAATGTCTCTTTAGTCTCTTGCTCCTACCTTTAGTAACTGCACGTTCTGGATCAAGAATAGAAGTAGAAGAATTTGTGTCGTTTTCAGTTTGTCCGACACCTGCATCACTAATAGAAGCTGTTAAAGAATCAACAATAATACAATCTTTGTTGTAGCTTTCTTCCAAAAGATTTCTCGCATTCCTATTATTTTGTGATTTCAAGACTAAATTATAGTATTTCCTTATCATCGTTTGACGCCAAAGAACCCCTTCATTGACCCTTGCTATGTTGTTATCATTGTTATTGAACTTGTCCCACACCATCGACTTTGCCAATTTTGTCCATCTTTTTTGAATGTACATTTGAGGTATAAACTGTGTAGAATTTATGTGGAGTATTCTCAAGGAATGACAACACAAAATACCCATTTCTTCAAATATATTGCAAGAGCACGTCACCATCATGAATTGGTAATCAAATACTACTTGCTTGCTTGCATTTTTACCATAATTAGGATTGGATACTTCATAAAGTATTGTGCTACCTTCCACTCCAATCACTTTCAAAAGACAAACAATGCACTTTCTGAACTCTTCTTCAAAATATCTAAAAACACTGATTATGTATATTTCAGAAGCATGTTTCAATATTCCATCCATAGGCATTTGACTTTCTGCAACTGACCTTGCACAATTGAATTCATCTTGTTCTTCAGTCATCCTCCAACGTTATTATGTTAGTGAAAAGTGTATAGAAATTTATCAAACTTGTTGTCTTCTTGGCATTAAATCCAAGTGCATTATTTATCGATTCACTTCTTTGTGATGAAATAATGTCAGCTGAGAAGTAATTCTTGTTTAAAGCTGTGCACCACTTTTCCTTTAATCCGTAAAGTCGTGTGAACCAAGAGTGATCTTCGAGATTATATTTTTGCACCATGTTTTTCCAACAGATTTCAAATTCTTCTTCATCGTCACATCCAGTTAAGCATTTGTTAAATTGACTCTTAAACAAATTATCCGATTTCAACTTTGCAAATCTGCTTATTGCATTTTGTTGAAGATGCCATATACACAATATATGCCTCGTTGCTAGAAAAACCTGTTTGTTGAGACAGACTTAGCAATGCAGCAATATTACTAAATAGTTATACTTTGTAATACTAAAGAGTATTACTAACTAAGCTATACAGTATTACTAACTAAGCTATACAGTATTAGATGATGACAAAAAAAAACAGAGTAAAAAAAATAATAGTACAATTCTAGACATACCTTTTCAATTGCATTTGCTATTGCTTGATATTGGTCTGTGAAAATTGTGATGGGACTTTGTCTACACATTGATTTCTTGAAAACACTGAACAACCATCCAAATGTTTCTATCTTCTCATCCGAAATGAATGCACAAGCGAACATGACATTTTTCATGTGGTTGTTGACACCAACAAAGGGGGCACAAAGCAAATTGTATTTGTTTGTCCTATATGTTGTGTCGAATATCATCACATCACCATATTGTTAGGATGTATACTATAAGCCTAGCTTTTGTATGAACATCTTTTATGGAATGAGAATCACTTTGGTCATATGTTTGCATTTTATATTTGTTATATATGTTTATGCAATGTCCAATTAATTTATATTATAGATAACTTGGTGTGTGGTGTCACACAGAAGATCATGTTATCAGTTTCTTATAAATTATAAATAGTAGCTCACAACCAAGATGGATTTGGACAAATCATCGGAATGGTTGTAGTGTAGTTTGGTATTAGTCTATCTTGACTATAAAACTACACTAGTACACTTTGTGTGTATTGAGCAGGACCATTTGAGGTTGTTCATTTTATACTGACTATATAATAAAACAAGACCTCTGTTATTATGGATGTACATCTTCTTAATCCCTATATAATAACGAGCACGTATGCTCAGTGTTTATTTCTTTAATTTGCCAATGGGTGAGATTTATTCATAAATCAATAAGCTCGGTGAGTTGGGAGATAGCATTGTTTATATGGTGTGTTGTTGATTATAGAATGAATCCGTGTCCTAATTATTTAGGATGATAATATCCCCTTGAGGAGCTCATAAGGATTATCATGTAAACCCTGCAGGTGGATTTAATCCGACATGATAATAAGGATGAGTGGTACTACTCTTGGAATTAGATGTAAATTAATTAAGTTGTCAGTAACTTATTTAATTTACGGACATTCGATATCTTAAATATGGGGAAATAAATGTACACATAATAAGAAGGAGCCCATATTAAATATGGGATTAGGACGGTAGTTCAATAATAATTCTCTAGTGGACTGAATTATTATTGATGGGCTTAAGTTATGTGTTCGGGCCGAACACAGGATACTTAAGCCCATTAGGAGGCCCAACCCAATTCCTCCTCTAGGTCCCTGGTGTAGCCTATATATAGCTCTTTTCATCAGCGCCTCATTCAACACAGATCACAAAAAACACATGATAGTGAGAGAGAGCAGAACTGAGTTTTCTCGAAGGATCGTTGGCCACGCAACGTTTGAGAAAGACTGTAGGAATACATCAGAAGATCAAAGGGGTCTACAAGGGTATGTTTCTTTTCCGCTGCGTTTTACCTTTGGATCCCGATTCCGATAGCATAGGGCCGACGATCCGTCGGTTCCAACACATATAATGCATAATCTTCCTTCATCATAGAGTCCCTCCAAAACATATTCAATAATCTGCCTTCGTCATCCAATTTTACTCTATAAAAGAAATCATCTTCCTCTGCATCTTGCTCTTGTATCATATCTAAAATTGTTTGTGCATCACCTGCTTCGATTTTCTTCATTTTCATTCGATGCACCAAGTTCAAGTGATCTTTCATTGTGTGCCCAACTATTTCCTCTCCATCAAAATCACATGCTATGTAATGGTAAAAGTCTATGGTTTCATCCCTGAATCTAGCATTGTCTGAATTGCTGCATGTTTTTCATTTGTTATATGTCTCTCTGAACGATACACATGACCTCATTCTTTTCTTGTAAGTGCATGATTATGGAAAGTCTCATGTTTTACTACCTCATACTCATTTTCAACATTCAACTTGACTGTAAGTGATGTCTTGTTTGTCCTTGTTGTTTTTGTCTTCTTTGTTTTCTTTTCCATCACATCTAAACTTGTTGAAACATCTTTTTGTTTGTTTTTGCATCCAGCAGATGAGCAAACATATATTTTCCCAAGTAGTATCTACTGTTTGATTTCCGTACTCCAAATCCAGTAGTATTGTAGAGTATCTACTGTTTGATTTCCGTACTCCAAATCCGATCAAATGAGAATGTTTTTTGTAGAGCTCATACATTTCATCAATAGTCTTCCGTTTGTATCCAATAAGCGAACTAGTTAGGGCTTCAATATCTTCAGTGTCATCAACCAATTGACTACTCTCTGAATCAATTTCAATTATTTCAGCACTTGTAAAAACTTCCACATTTGTTGTTTCATCTTCTACAATTATTTCTGTCATTGATTCTGCAATTGTAAGTACAGTGTCATTCAAATATCATAATAGTACCACTTCATTAACACAACCGTATCACTAAAATAACATAACAGTACTACATAACTTAACATAACAGTACTACATAACTTAATATTACCAGTAATTTCTCCCATATTTTTTTAGATTCGTCCTTGAATCTTCAATTCAAACACTATATTAGTTTCAAACCTTCAATCAATGGGTATTCGAACACTGTATCAGCTTTAAACCTTCATCAATCACTGTATCAGCTTCAAACCTTTATCAATGGCAAATTTTTTTTTTCAGAAACAGTAATTTTTTTTCAGAAACAGTATGTCTGTTTTTATAGTCGAAATTTCATCAATGTTGGACGTTATATCAATGAATCGAAATTAAATTAGAGTATTAGTCTGTTTTCATGGTCGAAGAAGAGGTTACCTTCGCGATGGTTGTCGAAGTTTTCTCCCCAAGCTGCGCAACAGTGATGAACAGTGAAAGGAATTTTTTTTTTAATTGAAGGTGTGTGTTAACATGCGCCCGCTTTTTAAAGCGCGTCCTCGGTGTGAGTGGGGACAGAAACTGGTCCATATTGTTGTGCACGGATCCACTGATCCGTGCACAAGTTGCACAGGAGTCATTCTCTTTCTAATTTAATTAGGAACTTGAGATTGGTGATTAAAAATTGTAACTCACATGTTAATTTGAAGTCTGTGAAGTGTTAAAATTTAACTATATATTCATTATTTATTTGTAACTAGTATAGATCCCGTATGATATAGGAGATTTATCAAAATAAATACGTTTAAAGAATTAATATAAAAATATACATAATAGATTAGTAATTGTAAAAATAGTTGTGATTTATATAGAGGAAATATCTTAAGGTAATCAAAAATCCATTTTAGCTATTAATATTTTTAATTAAATTAATATTTAATTAAAGATTATTAAGATCTTTTTTAGTGGAAATTGTAATACATATACTTTAACTATATATTATATTTAAATTAAATTAAAATCGAAATTCATATAACAATAAGACATAAAATAACATCACATATTTATTAGCATCTTATTTTATGTATTTATATTAGCAACAATTTTTTTCTTGAATTTAATGATGTTAATATTTTCTGACAAAATAACTTTATTCACGTCTGAAATGTATTTTTAACGTCAATTTATATACAATAATTGTCTTATTCATGATATCTATAAATATATATTTCTATCTTTCATGATTATAAACATGGAATTTCACTATACGTATTTAAAATTAATGTTGTATTTATACACTTAAGATAATAAATTCTATATGTTTCAAAATTTTAATTTTATCTTGATATATAATAAATAAGATAATATTAATGAATAAAATAATAAATATTATTTATTTTCTTATTTCAACCTTAAGAAAGTAAGTTAATATTTATTATAGATTGATTGAAAATGAATAATTTAATAGTTAAAATTTTTATAGCACTATTTGATATAAAATAAACTTAGGCGTATTTAAATGTATTATATTATCTTATATTGATGTATGTATATATAGATTTTTATTTCCATTATTATCATTACTAAAATGTAATAAATGAGATTGAGTATTTAGGAAAGATGAGTTTTCATTTTAATTAAGAGTTAATTAATCGATTTCCAATGGAGTGAACGAATCTGAGGGGTGAAAGAGGGTGCAACATGTTCAAATCAATATCAAAACTTAAATTGTCGAAGCCATTAAGAGCAATATTTGACATGTATCAAACACTCTTGCTTCAACGGCCATCTCACGAACACTAATTCATCAATTATCTCATGAATGTGCATATTTGTGAAAAACTGATAAGATTGATAGTTTTTTTTTCTCAAAGAAAATAGGATGAGAATGTATAGTTTGAATGATAGAGATGGTGAAAGAAATCGTAGTTTTCTGTTTTTTTTAGATGTGAAATGACAATTTTTTTCGAACTTCTTTGTTATTAAATAAATATAGATTTGTATAATTATAAAAATTAATAAATAAATAATTTATAGACAAATGTATGATTAAGATTAACTTAAATTTAGGAGGGAAATGATTTAACCATAAATTGACATGTGTCCACTTATGGTTTCTCCTTTAATATATATAAAAAATTTATGTTCAAACTTATATGTAACTTCTACTTATCTTTACACCATCAATTATTAAATTTACTTATGCCCGGAAGAATTTGAATATAATACCATTTCAATTTTTTAATTTAAAGTAAATATATTCTTTTATAATTATATCTGTTAAAGTACTAATGAGTATCAACGATTAATTAGAGGATACAAAATTGTTGCAAAAGTAAAGAAAAAGACGGCAGAACATTAGTTAAAGAAGAAGAATAAAGAAAAGTAGTTATTCTTGAATGAGTAAAGCAAGAAAAGAATTTCTTAATTGTTCAAACTTAAGTAATAAGTAATTACAAAAATTTATATATAAAATGACTTTACAAATATAATTTTGATACTACAATTAAAATTCATTTTTACAAGATAGATTATGGGTTTTTGTCATTTTGTTTCACATAATTATATACTTGAGATAGTCTCCTAAAAATTATACTTGCGAATAATTTATAGAAAAAGAAATTATAAAAAAAAAAAAAAAAGAGAAAGATCCCCCTCCCCGCCCCCAATCCATCCCGATATTATATAATAGCCCCACGCTTTCCCTACAATTTCTTAGTTGACGCACTCAAACCCATTCTCTCTCTCTCTCTCTCTCTCAATTGACATACGAGTACTGGTTTTTGCAGTATTGCCTGAAAGCAAAAAGCTTTGAAGGAAAAGAAATGGCGGATCAGCTTACCGATGATCAGATCTCTGAATTCAAGGAAGCCTTCTCTCTATTCGACAAGGATGGCGACGGTCAGTGATCTAATCCGTATCTAGATTTACTCTAATATATCTATATGTTGATGCGTTTTTTTGCAAATATCGGGTGCGTTTCCATGTTTCGATCTGTTTCTGCGTGGATCTATTTACTTGTTAATTGTTGTTCATTTCTTAGTGAGCTGTTTTTTATTTTGCTGATGCTTGCCTTCGTCAATGTTCTTGTGATCTGTATCGATTTTGCGCGAGAAATATAGATCGTATTTTCCATGCTATATATTGTTTCCAAATTGGTGGTGGTGTTTTGTGGTTGAGTGATTTGTGCTGATTAATGATGTGATTTATGCTGATTAATGATGTAAATGTATTGGGTAAATACACATTCGATGTTTCCTTGTTCTGATAGTGTTGAAGATAATTAGTAATCAATAAGTTTTAAGGATTTTTGGATTGTTTTTGTTGCTTGATTGGTTGATTGATTGTGTCATTTCGATTGGTTGACTGAAAGCAGATGGACTTCAGGTAGCAATAGTGGTGCCCCAGATGCTGCTGTTTTCAACTCTACTCCCTTGAAAGCAAGTTGCATGATGTTTCACCTTTTTATTGGTTAAATTGTTAGTTTTATTTATAACAGACGATTGGTAGCATTTTAAACAAATTATGTGTTGCATTTTTGTCACTAGAGAGGGTGTTATTGGGTGTTTCTCTTCAATATTAATTGTTATTACTCTTCTATGGCTTGCATATCTGTTAATCGTGCAAAGAAATCCTATTTGCAATGCGTTGATATTATGGTGGTTATTAGGTTCTTTTGAATGAATCTCTCTTACTTATTCAGTTACCTTTTCTTTCACCTATTATCGTTTGTTCCCTCATAGCTGTTCTACTTGGTGTTTATTGTTAGCGCTTATATTGATTTATGATGAGATTTGAAGCGTGCTAATATTCAGATTGTTGTGTATCTTTGTTCTTTTAAGTTGATGTTTAGTTTCAATAGTGAAGTTTCTGCGTTATTTTTGCTAAGCCTAACGATAAAACTAATAACGATACACTCATTGACTCGTACCTTTTCATCCTCAATTGTTTGGTGAATTGCTTGATAGGTTGCATCACTACCAAGGAGCTTGGGACTGTGATGCGCTCTTTGGGACAGAATCCCACAGAGGCTGAACTTCAGGATATGATCAACGAGGTTGATGCTGATGGCAATGGGACGATTGACTTCCCAGAGTTCCTCAACCTGATGGCCCGTAAAATGAAGGACACTGATTCTGAGGAGGAACTCAAGGAAGCTTTCCGGGTTTTCGACAAGGACCAGAACGGATTTATATCTGCAGCTGAACTTCGCCATGTCATGACAAATCTTGGGGAGAAGCTAACTGACGAGGAAGTTGATGAGATGATCCGTGAGGCCGATGTAGATGGTGATGGGCAGATCAACTACGAGGAGTTCGTCAAGGTCATGATGGCCAAGTGAGATCTGACCCACTCCCAAACTAAATTTTAAAGTATTTAAGATTGACCAAAAAATGAAACAGGGATGAGATTTCTATTTTTGGCATTATTTACCTGTTTTCCTGTTTGCATTGTTTCTTTAAGTGGTTTTCTTCAGTATATGCTTGTGTTTTGTGTCCCTTGTTCTAGTATTTTGAGTTGTTAGTCTTTGCTACGTTTTTCTTCAACATCTCCTGTTATCAACCTAGAACATCTTAAGAACTTCGGGTTTTGATATTTTTTACGAGCATGGAATTTGTTGATATTGCATTTTGTTGGCCTTTTATTCTATCTTTGCACCTGTTCTTATATGCTCATTCCCTAGTGTTTCTACTGCTTATCATAGAGCTGTAGAACTTCGGTGTTTGCTATGAAGGTTGCTTGCGAAAATGAAAGTTTAAATTTCATTATTTTTTCGAAAGCATAAATGATTGTTTTGGCATCTTCATTCATCTACATCAACTCATACCCATAAAGCCGGTACCAGTAGAGCCTGATCGTTCAAATATATATATCATCAAAGCTTTTTTTTTGGTCGTACCATGAAAACCTAGCAGCATAATTGGCAAAAGTTGAAAAAAAAAATTGGAACTTAAGTTATTATGGCTAAAAAATATATTTTTCTAGAAAAATTTGTTAAGCTTTTTTTCTTTGGTGAATTGCGTAATTCCTTTTACAATTGCCAACGATTGTATATTTGGCTGTGTAATATGTGTTACTTGACTAATTTTTAAAACAATACTGGTATAAGAAATGGAACTAATTCAAGTTGGATTAGAGACCAAGCAAGAAAATGACATGCTAAATTGATCGATAATTGCTTCTCAAATAATTCTTTTAGCATAAGTGGGGATACAAATAACATGATTCTGACTTGATGCTGGGTAAGCCTTTCATCTTGGTATCAATTCTTCATTTAAATGCAACTAAGTGGGACTCAATATTGAGCATCAATTGTGAGTCGGGTCCTCACCCGGTATAGTCTCACACATTTTACACGCTCATGTGGTGCGTGTAATTATGTCCGATTGTGTTATGGGTACCACAATCTACGACACAACGAGCGTGGTGTTGTGAGCGTTGCAAATCCGGGCCATGTTTGTTCTGGGGCATCTGCTTCTTTTCATACATGATTTACGCTTCTTCCTTTTTTGACGTGTAAGAATCCACTTCCTTGTCATTTCATCTTTTGATCACAAGCTCTTCTATCTTGCGCTTTTATTCCAACTATTTTCCAACTATAATTATATTCACTAAAGCTATAAACTTTAGTATAAATCCCCATTCTATACACTTCATTTCTGGTTAGTTTGGACATCCAATTCCTTTTAATTGATATTTTGATTTATGTGGAACCAAAGAATATAATCCCCATTCCATTGAAACCGAGTCAAAAAATCTAAGTCCACTTCTAAAGATTCCTCTACGAGACACAGAGAACATCCTTTTATCAACTTTTAATTTTAACGGTTTTTTTTTTCTTAGGGGAGAATCTCGACTTTAAATAGAGGGAAATAATGAGAAAAGAGGGATTCTAACCTATATTCCCAACTACGAATCAGTAGATTATTGAATTATAAATGTTTAAAAAAATTCGTAGAACCAAGAAAATGTAGAAAATGCGACCCGAATGTTTAGAGGCTCGACTAATAAATATAAGATAGTCTTACGAATTTTTGTGTTAAGATAAACATTTATTTAAACTATTAATTTACACCACTTTATTATTGATAGGTGGACCTAACTAAATCATTTCCAATATTACAATTACTGCTGCTACCTATTACTCGGAAGTAAATCAAATTATTTGATGAGAAAAAAAGAAAAAGATGTGAATGAGTGACAAAATTGGTAATTAATGCAGAAAACGGGCACAAAGGAGTTCAACAAGGAAAGGGGAAGAGAAGAAAAACACGAGCTATGGAAATAGGAGCTTGAAAAGCAGCCGTAAGAGGGACAAATGTGTGATTCTCTAATTCTATCTAACAAGATCATCAAACTCACTTTTTCATGTTTCATTCATACATTATTGTCAAAAATATGTAATTTTAATATTAAATTAAGATTGCTAAGTAACACTGCTATTAAAAGCTAAGTTTTTGACAACAGTACAAGAGTGAAACATGAAGAAGTCGGACAAATGATTCAATTAGGTGATTTAATGTTTCGAAATTAAGAGGTTTTATGAAATAAGCACGTAAAATATTGAAGGGGCCAGAGGGTGAGGGTTGTATCAACTCTACTTCTATTACACTCTACTATTGTAAATGTGACTATTTGTGTGTGGCTAAAATAATATTATTATTCTTATGTTGCATTCGATATTATTCTATTGTTGTGTTATATACCGGATGTATGAGTGTATAAATATTACTATTTTAATGTTGATATGAAAATGTTGAATACAAAATAATAAATTTTTTTGAGACTAATTCCAATCTAATATGTTACCCTATGATTCATGACCATAAAATTTAACATTTCGAATTTGATGTGAAAATGTTAATTTTTACGAAAAATCAAGTTTTAAAGAATATTTCTGTCACGCCCCGTTTTCTTTTAGTAAAATATCAGAGTTTTCACACGGACGTGAAGATAGAATTAGTAAGAAACGCATAGCACAACAGAAAGAAGGAGATTAGAGACGACAGAAGAAAAAGATAAGAGGACAGTATATATATCATCCACACATCAGTAATCGGTCCCAGTACCGATACTTACAACATGCACGGCGGAATATTTCATCAGGATCTCACATCCGTCACAAGTATCAAAATATTACACAACATGAATTATTTAAAATATTGTTTGGAAATGTTTAAGTAACATCATTCCGAAATCACAAATCCCCCAAGACAGCACCACCACTCTCCAACTAGGGTTCATCGGTTTCCTCATCTCCTGTAGTGTGAGTACAGAATAGGGGTGAGTGAGTGGAATACACCTGTGGGAATAAAATCCGCATCTTATGACACTTGACAGATATTTAAAAGAAAGTAAAAACATCTACCAGCACGTTGCCACAACATGTAAAATGCACAGCAAATATTAGAAATGGTGAGGGACGCGTAGGTGCGGGATTCCCCTGTCTTACCCTATATAACAGTCTCACTACCGTTGGTGCATTTCAAGAGGACCACCAAACCTCAACAGAGTATAGAAGAGAGGCAGGGACGAATGCATGATCAGAGTGGACCTCAGTCCGTTCATAGTATAAGTATGACACAACAATTAAAATCACAACACGTAGTATCCCGTAGTTCATGCTTTTACTAGGAAAACAGTAAACAGATAAAGATTTAGAAGTTACCCCCACCTTGTCGAGTAGCTAGCACTAAGTATTACAAACACGGTCCAACTGATAACCTACACAAGTTACAGTGTTTTCTTAGATTCTTAATAAATATAATTAAAGCTATAAATAATTTCGAAGAAAGAACGATCGTTTAACGCGCGACGGATCGAGGGATCTCAAAATTGAGGTTGAAGTAATAAGGGTGAAAATTCAGTTTCTTAGGTTGAGGTGAAAGAGAATGAAATAAGGATCGCAACGCAAAAAGAATGAGCTCAATCGGAGTTGAAATGAGCTCGTACGGAGCATTTTAAGTTTAGGGGTATTTTGGTAATTTTGGTCAAAGGGTTGACTTTGACCGGGCCCACGACCCTCGAACAATGACATCTCGTCAAAAATGACTCGATGTTGATGTACGGTGGAAAAAATGGGGTTCGGGTCGAAAACACAGCGTCGCGTGCGTCGGGGCACGCGAGCACCCGGCGTCGGGTGGAAAAAACCCGGTGGCTAGGTGTGTCACCCGGCAGCTGCCGAGTTTTCTCGGCAGCGGGCAACCCGGCGCTCAGCAGCTGCCGAGTTTTCTTGGCCACCCGGCTCCCGTCGCCCGCGCCCGCGCGCGCCCGTCTCCCGGCTGCTGAGTTTTCTTGGCCACCCGGCTCCCGTCGCCCGCGCCCGCGCGCGCTCGCCTCCCGGCTGCCGAGTTTTCTCTGCCACCTGGCTCCCGTCGCCCGCGCCCGCGCGCGCTCGCCTCCCGGCTGCCGAGTTTTCTCGGCCACCCGGCTCTCGTCGCCCGTGCGCACCCCCGACCCCCGGTGCTCGGCGCCCGCGCGTACCCCCGGCCCTCGGCGCCCGCGTGTACCCCCGACGCCCAGCCCCGTGCATGCATCCCGTCCCCAACGCCCAGCCCCGTGCCCGCATCCTGTCCCCGACGCCCACCCCGACGCGCACATCCCGTCCCCGACGCACAACCCGGCACCTGACGCTCGCGCACCATCGCACACCCGGCGCACCACCACCAACACAACTGTCGGCCGGCGGCGGCGGCGACTCTGATAGCGGTTCCGGCGACGGCGGCGGTTCCGGCGGCTCTGGCGAATTTTCCGGTGACGCTCCGGCGACTCGCCGACGCCGGCGGAAAATTAAAGAGAGAGAGGAGAGAGAAACTTACTTGTTCACGTTGCTTTCGTCGGCGGAAAATGAAAATTTTGAATTGATTGAGCCCCTATTTATAGATTTTCAAAGTTACTATTTACTTAGTAAAATTAATTTACCGTTCATTAAAATATTATTTTTCCGTTTTACCGTGCATTCGGATTCTACCCTTTCGTTTTACCTTAGCTTTCGTATTAGGCTCTTTTTTTTGCCATTTGAGCTACGGGTCTCCGATTGACCCCTAGTTTGTTTCTATCTTCTTGTTTTTCTGTTACACATCTCATGATATAAAAATATTCTATGTTTCAGATCTAGAAAAATTGTCGATCTAACTCGGTCCTTAAATATATATCTGAAACGCATGTCAACACATACAAAATTAATTATTAAATTATAGTTTTAAATATTTAATTAATCCATTATGTTTCGTTTTTGGTCCGAGGTACTACAATTTCAATCTCATTTGATACCTTTGTAATGTGTGGGTATATGAAGTTCAAGTGTTGATATTTTTTTATATAAATATGCTGACCATGAAAAACAATATAGTTCTTCAAAGTTATTTCAATTTAATCTAATTCTCATCTAATTTATTAATTTTAAATATTTCATATATTTATCATACGTTGTAAGACTACTTTACTTATTGTATTTGTCATAATTAATGAGGAAAAAATTATGCAAATTAACATATGCTCAATCAAATATTGATGATGGGAAAAAAAATATGACATTGTGATAATATCTTTCTACAATATACCATATTTAATATCCTATTTCATATACTCATCTATTATTTAAACAAAAGGCAAAAACTTTTATACACAAGGTGCATGGATCCTAGATCCATACACCTTGATTTGGTATCCGACCCGTCCGCCCGCCTTGCCCATCAGTCCAATAAATTTAGGGCCCAACTTTACAATTCAGTCAAATGGGCTGAGTTTATTTATATGACTCAACTATTTTATTCAGTCAAATGGGCTTGATTTTATTTATATGGCCCAATTGTTCTATTCAAATGGGTTGAGTATCTTTTTCTTTTCAACTGTTGATTTTTGTTAAGTTTTTTCGCGCGTGCAATTGAAGAAGTTTCTCTCATTTTCAAAATTGCAGTTCGAAGTTGAAATCGAATCATCTCCATGAACCTTGTTTGAAGTCGAATCCTTCTTCTTCTATGCGATTTCTGTATGGTTTCTGTGTGAAGATTGTAACTAAAATCGTTCTTCTTCTTCGCGATTTCTGTAAGTTTTTTTTTCTGAGATTTCGGTTTATTTTCTTCAAACCTTACATGCAATAGTATTTCAATCGTCTAATATACTGTTTGTTTCTACATTTTAGGTTTCCATTATCTGGATTTTGGTTTACTTTCTTCAACAGTAAGTTTTCTGAATTTTATTTTATTTTTCGAGATTTATTTTTACACTTCGTATTCTCTTTTTTTTCTCACCTTTCTGTGTTATTCGCGCGTCTGTGTTGTGTGTTCTTCGTGCATTTTATGTTGTGGGGTTTTGACATATTATTGAATCTCTGAATTTTTTTTATTAATGATTTGTGTTGATTCAAGAATTTCTACATTCATTATATTTTAATGGTTAGTTCTAACTGCATTTAGATTTCCCTGCATTTGTTTCTACAACTCAAACACTATGAAATGACTTTACAAGTGTGATTTTGAACAGGAGAAGATATACCATTTGCAATATGGGAGGTTTTCCATTCTGTTTTTCATATTTGTATGTGTCTCTGTTTTTTATGTGTTAATGTAATTTGTTGTACAGTATTGACTATTAATACTTGCAATGTTATACTTTGACAAAGTTCAACTAAATTTCTATATAAAACTGAACTTTGTAACAATGGATGATTACAATGTAACTAAATTTTCATCGCATTTGTATGTGTCTCTGTTTTTTTGTGTTTCTTAGATTAGTATAATATTAATGAAACAGTCCTAGTGTACTTTGTTATACAGTATTAGTGTAATTGTTATACAGTATTAGTATATTTGTTATACAATATTAGTTTATTTGTTATACAGTATTAGTGTAATTGTGACTCAGTATTTGTGTATTTGTAACGCAATATTTGTTAAGTTGTTATACATGCATAATACTTGAACACATATAGTAAAACTGTTTTTAATACTTGTATGATTTGGAATTTTACTTGAACAAGTATTGTGTCTCGAATAGTTATGTTGTTATTCTTGATAGTACTTATTTCTTTGTTGAGTATGTTGAGTATGTAGGTGATATAAGTTTTAGTGTCAAGTATTCAAAGTGTTTAGAAGTGATAATACTCCTGAACATGATTTGAACATATATAGTTAGAATGCATTTTCTTGAAGCAGTTTTTATATTATTTTTGACACTTGCAACAACAAAAGCATTTGCAAAGCATGCACAAATAAGAAAGTTATGAAGTTGTTTATTTTATTTGCTTCTTTTTCTACGCCATGTTTTAAAGTAAACAAGTTTTATATCTATTGAGGTTAAAAGTTTGAGATAGGTGTAGTGCCCTATTAATTGCCTTCCTTCTCTATTTTTTATGATTGATGCAATGATTTCTTTTGCTTGTTCACCCAAATTTTTTATTTTGTATTTGTATGTGTCTTTGTTTTTTTATGTTTGTTAGATTACTAAAATATTTGTATGTGTAACTTGTGTACAGTATTACTGTAATTGTGTCACAGTATTTTATGTATTTGAATGAAACAATATTAGTGTAATGAACACCAATGCTGATTTTGTTAAAACAATCTGACAGTTGGGCTAAGAATAAACTAGCATTTCACATTGATTATTTCTGATTATTTTTTTATGTGTTTATTTGAATATTAATGAAAACATTCTGATTGTACTTTGTTATTCAGTATTAATGTAATTGTGACAAGGTATTTTTATTTTTTGGAATACAGTATTAATGTAATAGTGAAACAATATTTGTATATTTGTATAACAGTATTAATGTAATTGTGAAATAGTATTTGTATATTTGTTATACATTATTTGTTTATTTATTATTCAGTTTTTGACTATTGATGCTTGCAATGTTATACAGTTTTTAGGATGAAAACCAGATTGTCAAAGAGTGATGCAACTGAAGAATCAACTAGAAGACCAGTGAAAAGATATTTAAAATAAATGGTGCACAAAAGGAAGGATTCTAAATAAGATCCTCTAAAGAAAAAGTTGAAGAAGGAAACTGTTGATAAGAAGGTTCCGAAGAAGAAGGTGAGGCCGAAAAAGGAGGCCATTGATAAGAAATTGAAAGAAACTGCTCCGAAGAAGGAGAGGAAAAAGTTTCAAGATGATGACGATGTTATAGAAGTAGTTGACAACAGTGACAATGATGTTCGGTGTGTACTTTGTTGTTTTTATATTGTTATGTACTTAAAAAATATGTTTCTAGCTTAGAAAAAATATAATGTTCACTGTTTTTAATTGGGCGGTGATTTTGTGACACAGTCTAGGCCTAAGGGTCTACACAAATTGATATGTCAGTTATCTGACAGGTAGAAGCAGAATCTGGTTGATATTGGTTTTAGTGGTTTGCTCAGTTTGTCGATCACAAAATGTGCAAATCTTAATATGATTTGTTGGCTGGTTACGAGTTTTAATAGTAGTAGTAGGATGTTGGCCGTAGGTAAAGGTAGAAGTTTCGTGATTACTGCTGATGATGTTCATGATGTATTCATGTTGCCTAGGAATGTAGGTTTTCCTGTGTTAAAATATAATAAGAACGATGATTCTGTATTAGTTAAGCGATTTAGGGATATGGGTGTTCAGGCTGGTGTTCAATATAAGGTTTTATTTGATTTGATTATTAGTTGTTTTTCTGGCGATGGTGACGATTTTAAAAGGTTGTTTGTCATGCTCTCTATTCATTCCTCACTTCTACTTGTAATAGATCAGTAAACATTAGTGTTTTGAAATCATTAGATGACATTGATAGAATATGTAAGTTTGATTGGTGCGAATATGTATTAAAAAGATTGTGTGACGGTGTTTATGGGTATAATAACATGCAATCAAAGAATGTTTCTGGCTGTATGATTTTTCTGCAAATAGTTTATATGCATAGACTGAAATGGAAATATGTTTGTTGGGATATTTCAGTAGTTATCTTGATAAGACAAAACTGTATGCACAATAAGAAAAGAACAGTTTGCTTAAGGTATTGATACCTAGTTTCCACACTGTACATGATCATGAGCCTATTCAGATCATGTAATGGTTTTTCCAAGTTATAAGGAAAACCAACCTTAGAAGAAATGAGAATACTTCTAAGGATCAACAAGCTGTAGGAAACAGCAAGCTGAAGAACGAATCTACATAGAAGTAAATAGGGTGCTGCAAAAAGTAAACAACAGACTGTAGGGGACAGCATGCTGAAAAAAAAAAAGGAAACTAGAAGTAGGAAGCTGTCAGCAGTTAACAAGAAGTAGGATGCAGGAACAAGAAATTGATAAGTATCAGGAAGTTGGCGCAGAGCATGAAGTAAACAGACAGGAAGCTGGCAAGCAAACAGACAGGAAGCTGGCTGCAGGTTTCAAGAACAGAAAGTTGTTCTAAAACAGAATCCTGGTACGAAACAGAAAGAAGATAGGAACCACATCCTGAGCAGCAAGCAAGGACATACTGTTGTCTACAAGAGAAAGTAGGAAGTAGCTAACGGATCTTTGGAAAGATAAAGTGCTACTCTCCTTCATACAGAATCAGGAAGAACATGCAACGTGAAGAGAAGCAAGATAACTTACATCAAGTAGCCGTTGCATGAATTTCAGCCTTGGACCTATACCGACTAGACAGGTCAGCAAGGTCCAAGAGCAAATAGTAGGTGCATTAAATGCTCATGTCAGGAATAGCTCAGATGCATTTAATGTGACCACAAAGAAGATCTTGGAGATCAAAGCTTGAACTCAAGAAGGAGAAGCATCCCTCTTCAACGGATACTTCCCAACGGATAAAACTCTCAAGATCTATAAATAGAAGGTATGACTGATTGAAGAGATTGATGAACAGAGTCAAGAGGAAACTCATATATCTTCCAAAGCTTCTCAAGCTTTTACATGTTCAGTCACTCAACCTTCTAGGAGCAGTCTACAGCAACAAAGGAGCTCTCAGAGATAAAGACTGCTTCTCACCAGTTGAAAAACCATTTTCTTTTAACCATTGTGTTGTGTGTGCTAGGTTATTTTAGTTTGGTGTACTTAGTTGATAGGATTTTATCCTTGCTAAGTTTATTAGTCTTGTGTAGGCTTTATTTCCCTTCGTGGGAGTGTGTTCCCTGTGTGGGAGTTTGTAAACCCTGTGTGGGATTAGACCTAGGAATCTGGGATTCTTGTAGGTATAACTTGTTTTGGAAGAGGTTTGTAAAGACGAGTCTTGTAAAGCAAACTGACCATAACGAAGTTCCTCCTCAGAGAAGGAGTAGAGTGGACGTAGAAGGATTACACCACCTTCGAATCACTATAAGCCATAAGTGTTTATAGCTTATTTTATTTGTTGCATTACCTTTAACAACATATCTATCTTGTTGCATTTATCATAAGCATCCTGATAAACGTGTTTTGTAAAATCATATTTGAAAAAGAAAACTGGTTTTCATCAGAAACTCTATCAAGTCTATTCCGCTGCGTTGCATTCTAATACCGGGACAGTAACCTGATTTCGCCTAGGGCCAGGTTACTAACTCGAGACAGGATATTGTCCTCCCAAGTGAGACAGAAACCTGTTAATCAGTTATATGTTTTAAAAAGTTTGAAAAATCGATAGAGGTTCATTCACCCCCCTCTCTGAACCTCTGACCACTTGGGACCCAACAGTGTTGTTGCACCATCTTCACTACCTCTAATTCAACACTGGAATGATGATAAATTGCATAAAAGATGCATCGAAGAGGCTATTGCAGATTTGTATGGTGATGGTGAACTTATAACTGATGTGTATCCCATTACCCGGAATGGGAAAAAGGATGGAGAAGAGGAAGTTAATGAAGAAACGGGGAGAGCCGGTGAGAGAAACAAAGAAGGGAGTGACCAGAAATTTGATGATGGACATAAGAAGTTTATCTGTTTTGAGTTGATGAAGAGAGAAATGGATAATGAAGAAATAAGGAAAACTGCCAAGGATGTAAGTTTCTGATTTAACACTTTTATATGAAGTTAAGTATAATTTACTAATACGATTAAGTATTAGTTAGTAATACTGTTAAGTATAACTTACTAATACTAATAAGTATAAGTTAGTAATACTTTTAAGTTTTATCCAGTATTATTGTCAAGTCACTATATGATTTGTGCTCTATAACAATACATATATAGTAACCATTATTGGTATATATTGTTGATTTCGTAATCTAAACAAGATTACATATATTGTTTTTGATGAGTATATTTTTTTTTTTTTTGTTTAGGAAATGGACAGGATTTCTCTTCTCTATGTTTACAAAATATCATTTTTAGTCCTTTTACCTATAATAGCAGGTAATTTTTTTTTCTTCTTAATTATATTTAATCTTAACATCAATTTTTTCCATTCATCTAACATGTCTAAATTAATATTAATAATTAAAAATTATATATTTCATCCCGATACGAGTGAGTTAGAGTTTTGTGAGTTTGAGAAATTAATACATTTTATCATCAAAATTGATATCAAGCAATTAACAAATTTATTTTTCACAAATTATACATTTTGTGACGGAAATAGATAACACGAAAGTAAAAAAATGACATTAATCATATTCTGCTAGCTCTCAAATTACACCAAATGATCCATGGGGTTGCTGTTAGTTCAATTCTCCAATAGATAAATTGATGTAATTTGAGAACTAGTAGAATATGATTAATGTTATTTTTTTTTATTTTGTGTTATTCGTTTCCGGCACGAAATGTATATAATTTATGAAAAATAAATTTTTTAATTGTTTAATATTTATTTTGATGCTAAAATGATTTATTTCTCATAGTCACAAAACTCTAACTCACTCGTCTTGGAATGAAAAATAGAATTTTTAATTATTAATATTAATTTATATAGACTTGTTAGTTGAATAAAAATAAATTGGTGTTAAAATTAAATTGTAATTA
This sequence comes from Scutellaria minor, assembly GCA_954870855.1. Taxonomy (NCBI): domain Eukaryota; kingdom Viridiplantae; phylum Streptophyta; class Magnoliopsida; order Lamiales; family Lamiaceae; genus Scutellaria; species Scutellaria minor. The sequence continues at coordinate 14,132,540 of OX940729.1, forward strand.
AAAATAAAGTTACCTACTATTGCAGGTAAAAAGACTAAAAAATGATATTTTTTAAACATAGAGGACTAAAAATCAAAAGGTGAAAGATAGAAGACTAAAAATCTAATGAACCAAACATAGAGAACTAATTTTTTTCCCTATTTTAAATGCAAATGAGGCTTTCCATATACCCATTACCACACTATAAATACATTAACTAGACTCCATAGTCATTTTACAAAGGTTGCACATTGGGTAAAGAGAGAAAGAGAAACTTTAAATATGAGAGCTTTAAGATAGCTACTGATTTATTAAGTATTATCATATGCTTTTAAAATCATATATATAGAGATTTATTAAGTATTATCATACACTTTTGAAATCATATATATATAGAGCGTTATTATATAATGTATATATACTTCTCTTCTATATTTCATGCATGAAGTTAAAGAAAATTTGATATTAACAGGTAGTGAAACCTGCAGATTCGAAAGATATAGCTCCAAAGTCTATATTGTTAGTGAGATGGGGCCTTTTAGGAACCATTGAAGCTCTATCGTATCAGACATATCAAATCCCTGCATTCACAAATAAAAACATTGTTCAGTAGTTTGGAGTGTATTTTTCCCAACTCAAAGGTTTTTTTTATCTCATATTTTCAATATGTATATAAAATCAAACAAATCAAAAAATCAGGATATCTGTTTATAGGGTTAGATTGTCGTATAAATATCACTTATTGCAAAAAAGAAATTGCATCTATATGTTTCTTTTAAACTGCACTCTAATGAGTATTTCCGACAGTTTGCTTTATAAATAGGTCAAATCATTTTAGAATCTTCACTATCTATAACACTTTTCATCATAGACAGAGAAACTTTCAGGTTCTCATAATATTCATATTTCAAAGAAACCTTGTCACTATGATGAAGATTTTGAGAAAATCAACCTTCTTGAAAAATAAAAATAAAGAGTGGGGATGAACCACACAACTGACACAAGCAAGGTATTTACTCCATAGAATTAAGGGTGTGCTCGGTATGTTCTTTTACATTATCTACATAGTCTATAATCTATTTGGTAATTTTATTAAGGATTCTATACGTTTGGTTTCATTTTTTTTTTTTTTGAAATTTAAAATGACTTTTTGATTTATAAAAAACAGTCTAAACTGGTCACACACAACAGGTGACCATGGTGTTGGTGAAATGCAAATTATTCATACTACATTGTTAATATTCACAACAACTATGTTTTTTCATGTTCATTTCAAAGGAAGCAATATTGGACTTATGTGTAGCATTTACATTACTAAGAAATCCAAATATAATTGAATTTGTATGTGCATTATCACTACTCTGCCACACATATTCCATTAAGTTTATTCCACTAAGAGCAAGGATGAAAATATCGATATCGCAACCTTAATTTTACGGATATATCGATATCGCAAAAATTTTGAAAAAGTGACGGATATCTTATTAAATTTTTGGAAATTTAATATGAAATTTTAGGGATTATTTTAACACATCATTACACATATATTCCACCCAAAATCACAATAAAATAATATATTTAAAACTAACATATAGATAATAAACTTTATAAATACTGTACTGAATAGTAAAAAACTGACAATATATTACATAATACAATACAAAATTACTAAAATTACATGATACAATACACTAGAACCAAAAAGATGACCTATGAGGTTCCAATATAGTAGATGAAATGTCATCTTTGTCCAGACAGTACTGATACCAACTCATCACAATTTATAAAATTTAATTCAAAGTAAGCCCAAATTATAGTCCCTAACTAGTGTTATATTTGTGCAGTGTCTATGAGTGGTTGCAAATTACCCAAATACTGTATATTTCAAAAATGTTTCCTATTATATTTTAATTCAATGTTTTAAGTCTTATTATATAAAAGTCATGTTTTCAATTGTAGCTTCAATGTAAGACTTAATTGGAAGTAATTAAGCCACAATTTATAAAATTTAATTAAAATTAGTAAGCCCCAAATTGTAGTCTCTAGCTAATGTTATATTTGTGTAGTACCAAATATATTTTCAATTTTATAAGATGTTGGTTAAATTTATATATGCTAAGATGCATGTTTTGAATTATATTTTAATTCTATATTTTATGCCCTGATATATAAAATTCATGTTTTCAATTATCAAACAATTTTTTTTCAGATTTTCAATTACCCAATGACGTGTGTTATCAACTTTCTTATATTTCCTAAATTCAAAGATACCAAGACAAGACATATATATATATATATAAATTTTTATCATTAGAGAATATATTCTCTGTTATATCAAACAAAATATAGATGACAAAGTAAAAAAATCACATGTTTTAATTTTTTTGAATCAAAATCGCGAAATTTGCTATATATGCGATAATTTGCGATATATCCACGATATTTCCCGATTTCCATCCAATTTTATACTACACTGAACCGATATCGATATCGATAGCGATAACTTGCGATATATCCGTGATACCCAGGAAGAAATACATTAGCACCCAATATCCATATCGCAATATCCGTATCCGTGATATTTTCATCCTTGACTAAGAGTGAGTCTCTTGTATATTTTAATTCCTTCTTAAAAAAAGTTATATTTTAATTTCTATGACATTATTTAATAATCTAATTAATAATTAAAATTTGAGATATTGCATTGTTATTGTTTGCTATATACAAAACCACTTATTGTTTCTTTTCTAAAACTATATTACTCGGCCTTCTCGACCCTACACCCAGAAGAGTGCACCGGGTGGGAGCATTGACTTGAATACATGAGATAAACTATCCACCCATTCATATGGGTATCCATTTCACAAGATTAAGTAATACAATAACAGACCATTTTTATATCATGGGCTCACATTTTTCAATCAAACAAGTGTTTATATCATGGACTCACATTTTTCAAGCAAACAAGTTAAACTTGTTGATATGGTATATTATCAAGCCTTATAAAAAGCAAGCAAACTGACTCTAGATATAATCAATAATTGAAACAAACACACCATCACAAATAGGACACTACATGGAGTTTTATCCTTCTTCACCTGCCAAGACAATATATACTTTATAATTCTTCCACTCTTACTACTTTTATTCTGTTATAGGAATAAATTGTTGTGATGCATCCAATTTCCTAGGATCTTATTTAAGAGAAATTTATTTAAACATGTTTTATGTAAGTATTCTTGACTCTGTATATTGAGTTGACGGTTTAATGGATAATAATTGAGCATTTTTTTACTAATGTAAAGCAAGCAAATAATTATGGGTTCCATAAAATGATTTACTAATTCAAGTTCGAAATATTGACAATATAATTTTTTTTTTCTTTGGCATGGAATTTAAAAATGTGTTTTTAAGATTTTTTTTCTTAGAATAACATGCTTATATCAGTTCTTTTAGGTTCCGTTTACTTTGACTAACAAGGATAAATTAATTATCTAGACCAGTGAGATAACTTTATAGGATAAAATATCCATTTCTAATGTTTACTCTAACATATAATATTTGGATAAAAATATTAACTATTCTTATCCACTGTTTACTATGTAATATATAAAGGTTATGATAAGAGTGATATTACCTAAATGTTTCTTTTATGTAAATGTTTCATGTTTACTAGGGATAGAAATGTAATTTTCTAATGTTATCTCAAGTCTTGGGGTAAACTATCATGGGGCCTAGATAATTATCCAATGAAAAAAAAGGATGGATTTGAATGAAAATAGAGTGATACATATTTCTGATGAACATGACTTAGGGTTTGTCACGCCCCAAAATCTTTTCATAAAATATCAGAGTTTTCGCACGGGCGTGAAGAAAGAAAAAGAATGAGACATTTTACAAACACAGAAAGAAGTAGTAGGAGACGATAGAAGAAAGAGGTAAGGGACAATGTGAAACAATCACATATCAATAAACGGCCTCAGCCGATAATAATCGGTCTCAATACCGATATTAATCAGTCTCAATACCGATATTAATCAGTCTCAATACTGATAACAATCGGTCTCACTACTGATATTTACAACATAACAAAGCAGCAGAATTAAACCATCAAGATCTCATGCGCGAACCATGTATCAAATAATATTACAAAACGTGATTTAAATAAGACATTGTTTAAAAATGTTTGTGAAACGTCAACTTAAAATATACAGTCCAGACATAACGCCTCCTCTCTCCATCTAGGGTTCATCATGTTCGTTAGTTCCTGTAGTGTGAGTATAGAATAAGGGGGTGAGTACGTGGAATACACTCGTGGGGATGAAATCCGCATCTTATAACAGTCCACATATATAAAATACCGAAAATATAACACTCAATCACGTTGTCACAGTATAACATGAACATGTAGTCATAGCATATGATCACAACATTTAATATTTCTCAATCATGCCACAAAATAGGGAAAATTGTAGATAGATAAAGAGTTAGAAATTACCCCCACCTCGTTCGGTGGTTTCCGCGTGAGTAGCAAGGTCTAAAAGTCTGATAACCCAAGTGCTCAATCCAACAGGTAGCCTACACAAGTTACAGTATTTCTTAAATCCTTAATAAGTTTTATTAAAGTGATAACTGATTCTGGCGGAAAAACGATCATTAAATATGCGACGGATCGAGAGATCTAAAGATTGGAATCCAAGAAACGAGAAGGACAGATCTGTCCAAGTGGCTGAGATGATAGAGAATGAAATTTGGGTCACGACGGAAAAAGAATAAGCTCGATCGGAGTTAAAACGAGCTCAAACGGAGCATTTTAAGTTTAGGGGTATTTTGGTAATTTTGGTCAAAGGGTTGACTTTGACCGGGCCCACGACCCTCGGTCAACGACATCTCATCGGCGATGACTCGATGTTGACGTACAGTGGAAAAAATGAGGTTCGGATCAAAAACACGGCGTCGCAGGCGACGGGGCACGCACGTCCCTGCTTGGTTACGTTTCTCGGTAGCTGCTGAGTTTTCTCGGCAACGTCGGGTAAGGGCTCGGCAAGGGTCGAGTTTTCTCGGTAGGGGTTCCCGGCGCTCGACATGCTGTCGAGTTTTCTCGGTAGCTTCTCACCCGGCGTCCCCGGCACCGGGCCTGGTCGACTGCCCCTTTTCCCGGCGCCATCAACCGCGGCGGCGCCGCCCTCCGCCGCCGCCACCGCGTCCGCCGGATACCCTGCACCGCCGGCCACCCCTCGCCAGAATCTGGTCGTGAATAGTACCCGAAACTTCACCACAAAACCCTTCGTCATCACATTCGCAAAACCAAACCCTACCCCTTTTTAGCTCCGGCCGGCGACTCCCAATCGCCGGCAACCTCCCTTCGCCGGCAACCTTTCCCGGGCACCCCAACACACATATACAACATATATATATGCACTCTCATACACACACACGCGTATACATACATCCAATCCACAACCTTGGCCGGCGGCCACCACCACCACCCACCAGTAACCCTGGCCGGTGATCCTAAGTTACCGGCCGCCACCTGCCGCCGCGCAACAACCACCACAAATCATCATCACACACACGCATATGAAAACACACACACACACACCATCGGCTTTACTTCACCGGCGACTTCCAATCGTCGGCCACCCACCGGAGCACCTCGCCGGCGCATCACCAGCGCCGGCCATCACTTCACGGGTGGCGCCGCCCACAACAACAACAATACACACACACTAATACACCTACAAACACACATACATGCACGATGCTTACATACAGCCACTGTTCCGGCTGTGGCGCCGCCGCCCACGGCGGCGCCACCACCACTCCCAGGTGGCCTCGTCGGCCACTGCTCCGGCAAGAAGAAGTAGAGAGAGAAAGAAAATAGAGGAGAGAGAAAGGGTGACACCAAAGCTAGGGTTTAGGGTTTGGGGCTGTTTTTCCCCGTTTTCCAGCGAATGAGAAATCGGAATTGAATTCCGAGATCCTAGATTCGTCTCGTCGAGATGAACGTTGTGTGCGAAAATCGGCCGAAACCGATAACTTTCAGATTTTCTGGCCACCATCGGCGGCGGCGCGCCGGAGACAGAAAAACGGGAAAAGAGAGAAGAGAGAGAGACTTACGGGTTTTCGTCGCTTTCGACTCGTTCGGAAAAACGGTGATTTTCGAATCGAAAACACCCCTATTTATAGATTTTTCGAAAACACTATTCACCGAAAATATCTCCGTTATTATTCATCGCTTGAAAAAGTCTCCGTTACTATTCACGTAAATGTCTTCGTTTCCATTCATCGTAAATATCTTCCGATTTTTTCGAAACTTTGGGTTTTGCCCTTTTCGTCACCGTTTGAGCTACGGGTCTCCGATTGACCCCTAGTTCATTTCTATCTTCTCGTTTTCTCGATACACATCTAATGATATAGAAATATTCTATATACCATGTCCAAGAAAATTATCCATCTAAAACGTGCATTAAACATGTATCTGAAACGCACGTAATTAATTAAACAGTCAAAATATACGCACATATATTTTAAGTCATGTGTTAAATATTTAATTAATCAATTATGCTCATTTTTAATCCTGGGCGCTACAGGGTTTAAGCGTTGTATGAATATTAAAAATTAAGAATTACAATTATATTCGGTGCAACGCATGGGCCCTCCTCTAGTCCTTAATATAATAATTCTTAAAATTTAGTTATAGATATTAAAACTCGTGCAATGCACGAGAAAAATATTAATTTTGGTTATAAAATATAAATTAAACAGAATAATTAATTTATTAACTAAATCTATGTTCGTATGCAAATTAATAAATCATTAATTGGATGATTAATAAATTGACTCTATAAAATAATTTTAATTACATCTAACCATTAAATAGCACCCATTTAACCCAATCTCCAGCACGGGCCAACCTAAACATGGCCCTTAACCCATTATCCAAACATTAATTTAACCAAGAGTAAGCACCCTTAACATCCTAAACCCCAATCCAAACACACCCTTAATTATTAAGTATTGTATTATGCAACCTTATTATATCCAAACACACCCTTATTAAGTATTTTTATGTTGCGCACCCTTATTATATTAAGGTGAGGACTAAAGGCACCTACCCATTTTCTAAGGGCACCACCCATTTTTTAAAAAAAAAAAAATTTAAAAAAATACCAATTTTACCCTTAGGATTTTGTACACTAATTTTGTTCGGTCATTATGACCGAACGTACTTGTTTGTGTTCGGCCAAGGTGGCCGAACAGGCTTCTAAATTTTCGGCCAAGATGGCCGAACACTTTTCAATGTGTTCGGCCAATCGGGCCGAACGAAACTGATCCGATTCAATCATTTTTTTACGTTTTTTTCTACGATTTTCACACATCCGTGGAATGTTCGTCATTATGTTGACATTACAAAATTAAAAAAATTAACATAAAATAAAAAGAATGCAAAAAAATCGATCAAACTCAGATTTGTTATGTTAAATCCGGATATTTTTTTTTTTTAATATTAAATTTTTTTAATTTTTTTTAAAATGTAATGCCAACATAATGACGAACATTCTACGAATTTGTTAAATGTGTGAAAATCGTATGAAAATCGTAGAAAAAAACGTAAAAAAATGATTAAACCGGATCAGTTTCGTTCGGCCCGATTGGCCGAACACATTGAAAAGTGTTCGGCCACCTTGGCTGAAAATTTAGAAGCCTGTTCGACCACCTTGGCCGAACACAAACAAGTACGTTCGGTCATAATGACCGAACACAATTAGTGTACAAAATCCTAAAGGTAAAATTGGTATTTTTTTTAAAAAAAATTTTTTAAAAAAAATGGGTGGTGCCCTTAGAAAATGGGTAGGTGTCCTTAGTCCTCCCCTTATATTAATTCTCCTTCTATTCTCTCTTTCACTTTCATTTTTCCCCTCTCTCTCTCTCTCTCCCTCCTCGTTCCCCCTTTCATTCTTTTTCTCTCTCTTAGTCAACAATGGCGAGTACTGCTACTGCTAGATATATGTGGCCACCCATTTCATGATTGGCCAAGCATAATGATTTTTCTACATTGGATTATATCGGGAAGGTGGCATCGTCCGCTTCCGCCGCCAAGAAACGCCCGACACTTGCTAATGTCACCAACAAGAGGAATGGAACCGGTTCTATTAATTCGGGTCGGGGCCCTTTGCCCGAATCATCCAAAATTGTAAGTGTAACTTATGACTTTCTTGTTTTAGGTTTTCATTTCTAAAATGCAGAGTCGGGTTTCAATGGAGGTTTTTGCGCTTTTTGTATTAGATGTGAACATGTTAATTGGTTTTGCATGTGATTACGGGGGTTTTAGTTGATTAAACTCTATGAATTACATACACTTCTGTATGTGTGCGCAGAAAACGTACTTGCTGTTTTGATGTTTTCTTGGTGTAAGTTGATGAGTTTCTGAGGTTTACTCGAATAGATTCAATTGATGATGGTTCTTGATAAATTCGTTGTTGTGAATATTTTAAGATCTTCAAGGGGTTTTGATAGCTTTGATGAATTTTACTCCTTTTTTTCCTTGTTGTTAAAGGTTTTGGAAACATGTGTCATGCTTCCTTTAGTTTGCTGGTTATAGTAAAATACTGGATTTTTGAAATCGATTCACCGTCTCCTTTTGTGCTTATCATGTCAAAAGAATGCTGAATCTAATATATTTCTGATTGATAGCATATTTAAGTGTTTTTAATTTATTGTGGGTTCAGAGCATTTGTTTAAATAATCGTGCTTATGGAAGCTTTTCATTGCCCACAGATTAGATCTCAATCATATAAAAGATTAGAAAGTTATTTTGTCTCATTTAGATGTGTGGTTGAATTGGAGAACTAAAAGAGACTTTTTATCTGGTTTAGGGTTTCAGAGTTGATTGTAGGTTCTGTTTGTAGCATGAGATTAATTTTAGTGAAATTGAATTATGTAGGCACAATGTACAACCAAAATCGTAAGCATCAGGAAGGGACCTTCGGCTTCCACAAATTCCGACTTATTAGGAGCTATTCTGCCCATACCCTCCTCTGTAAAACAGGACATGGATGTTGTTGGTAGATCTATATTTATCCCAAAAAGTGGCGTAGTGCTTTCCAGGACACTTGCTACCCCAGTTTCAGATCTTGTGGAAATTGCAGGTTCTGTACTTTGATCTGTATGAAAAATCATTTAATTTGTTCTCACAGACAGTAATGTTTAACATTTTGTTCCTTAACACAAGTGCAGGAATTTGGTTGAATCATTTGATGATTCAAATTTTAATGATAGTGGAGACAAACTGGTATCTTGCTCTTCTGATACGAAGAATAGTCCTAGGAACAATCATTATATAAGGATGTTGTACTGGTTTATCCACTCAGGAGATATTCTGTTCTTATGATAAATAGTAATTGTCGATTAAGTATTGCCATTTCCATGTGATGTGGCGTGTGGCGTTTTGTGTTCTGTCAAACTTCTTTTAACATATAATGATAGCATTCATTGAAATTTGTTTTTACTACATATATAGTTGATGCATATTGAAATAGTATAATATTGATGGACTTATTCTCTTAGTCCAAAGGAAAATGCAAGAAAGAGGGTTGTGCTAGGTCAATGTTGATGGAGGCTAAATTGTTGATGACATTAAGGTAGGGATTCCTCTCGTCATTGCTTTGGATTAGAAAGATTACCTAATCTTTTCTCAACTTTCGTTCTCTTAGAAAGAGAGGGGGATGGGGAAAGGATGTTGGAGTGGAACTTCATTAGTAAACTCAAAATTACTCTTCCTTAGTACCTAATAATTAGTAATGTCATCAGTTTGGAGTATGTTTATCATCGTCATGCTATAGAAATAACTCATATGTACATATTGTTGTCAGCTTGCTGGCTGATTATTCATTCTATGTATTTGGAAACTTCATGTTGCTGAAAATGATTGTATAGAATTAACTAGTTAATTAAGTTAATATTGTCACTTTGGTGATACTCACTTCTCTTGATTATTTAGGCCCTTGTGGGACAGTACTTTCTAATTTTCTTTATCTGGCGTTCCACCAAATTTTCAATATGTAATTATGATGTCTAGTGCGTTCCCTTGATTAATTCCTTTGTGAAAGTCTTCTATCGTTTAGTCATTAGATGCCTGATTCTTTCAGTGTTGGATTTATTACAAACTAACTTGAGAAGCTCTACAAGTAAAAGGGGGAAAACTCTTTAGAGAGTTATAGTGCCGACCGTCTGTTGGTCCATATGGTTAGAGAGGGATAAAAGGATTTTTGAGGATACACATGAGTTCCTAGAGGACATATGGGGTAGGGTGAAGTTTAGGGTCAGTCTATGGGCGTCAAGTCATAGCTTCTTTAGAGGTTACTTGTTCTCAGATCTTATTAGGGATTGGGGTATAGTTTTGTAAAGGTCTACTTTGGTTTTGTTTCGCTTATGCGTCAGTCACTGTTCATAGTCTGGTCGTTTTCTGGTATTTCTGATTCTTGTACCCCCTTGAGGGATCTCTCATCCCTCTTTTTTTTCTCCTTTATTAATAAAATTGTTTCTTTCTAAAAATAAAAAAAAGATATCTGATTCATTCTTTCACAAAAACTATTTGTTGTCTTCCAGGATTTCCTATTCTTGTGGTTAAGTGGCAGAAGATGGAAAATCCAGACTTGCGTTTGACCATGGGGATGAAACCCGATCAGAAGGGTTTACGTATAAGAAGAAACGATCTCACTGCTCTAGAGTTTAATTTTCTGAAACCATCAGATATAATCCTTAGCTTCAACGGGAATGATATAGCTAATGATGGAACAGGTATACACTGCAGATAAAAGGCTTCTTTGTAATGAATAGATTTAAAACTCATATAAGAGTATATGCTTGTGGAACTTTTGCTTTTTACCATAGGCTACTTCGAACCAACTCTAGCTGACATATTCTGGCATCTGGACATGTGTCATCTTTGGGACAGCTCAAGATAGCAAATTGCAAAAGCTTGTGTACTTGAGATGTCAAGTGGTACCAAAGAAAGTTTAGTTGACAAAATCTAAAATCTAACATACTTCGGATGACAATGTTATTTCCCGTTTAAATTTGACTATGAATTGTTCGTTGAGCATCATTTTTAATGTTTTGGCACTTCTTTGGGATTATACTCTGTCTTCTCCTTAACACAAAATTGTTGATTTATTTAGTTGCACTAGCATGGCATTGAATGCCCTAAGAAGTGTCCTTAGGCAAGCATAAAAGCACCAACAAAAAGTTGAACGTGTTTATGGAATATGCATTAGTTGAGAACTTAACATGTTATAGTTTGTATCTCATAGAAAGACTATTACCTTTGAGTCCTATGGACAACTATAGAACATGTTTATGCAAACACGTAGGCATGCATAAAGCCTGTGTCAAAGTTAGCCAGGAGCATTGGTTGGAGATAATAGTTAAGAAAGAAAAATAATAAAGAAAGATTTAGTATTCAACATGTTGACATAAATTTGTTGCTCTGATTGTTGAATTCTATTGATCTCTGAGCCATAAAAATTTATTCAACAACATGAAAGTTGTACATTACCACTCATAGCTTGTGTTTAGTTGTTGCAGTTCCATTTAGGCATGGAGAGCATGTTGGCTTTAGCTACCTTGTGTCCCAAAAGTATGTTGGGGATAATGCTGCAATTAAAGTTCTTCATAATTCTGAAATTTTGAAGTTTGATGTCAAACTTGAATCGCATAAAAGGCTCATTCCTGCTCACAACAAAGGCAAACCACCCTCATATTATATAATTGTCGGATTTGTTTTTACAACACTTTCCGTTCCATATCTTTGTTCTGAGGTTAGTGTTTTGCTCTCAACAGTCTACTCCCTACATCTACCTGCCTATTTCTATATCAGTGCAAGTTTTATTTCAGATCTTTTTCAGACCTTTTGGAACATCACTTCTAGTTGGGTGATTTGTATGGTGTTTTCAGGTAAATGACACTTTAGGATCTGCTAAGGGCTACACATCTGCAGCTTTTTGTCCCAAAAAAAAAAGAAACAAAAAAGAAAAAAAAAGAAGAAAAAAGAAAAAAAAACAAGTGTAAAATTTGCTTCGGACGATGAATTGGTACCCATTTAGCTAATAAGGTAAATATTCCCAACTGGATTTTCATTTCTAATTTCATCTTGTCAATGTTGTCTATTTTTTTTTAATAATGTGATATAATAATTTTTTTTTCTTAAATTTTCTTAAGTTAATGTTTTTGTATTACAGGTGCAAGTAGTTACGATCCATGCAACCAATAATTTCACTTTCTCGCTACTCTTGATAACACTTGGTGCTTCTTTGACCTTAATTCTGGGTTTATGTCTCGCTCAGGTCTAAACTTCTTCTCCAACTTGTATGCAAAAGAAACCAATTTTTTTCTTTGTTTTGGAACTTCATTTTTGATTGGGTGATTTGTCGTCTTTTCAGGTAGATGACACTCCAGGATCTTTTGAGGGCTATACATCTGTAGCCTTTTATCCTAAAAAAAGAAAAAAAAAGAAAAAAAAGAAAAAAAAAGAAAAAAAAGAAAAAAAAAGGAAAAAAAGAGAAAAAAAAGAAAAAACTAGTGTCAAATTTGTTGGAAGAAGGCGTAGTACAAATGAAAAATACAGCCAATTGAATCCTTCATGGAATAATCAACGGCCAGTTGCCTCTAACAACTTCCATTTGCTACAAACTAACGGGCAAAGACCTTTCGTGAGGCCTCCATTTGTTTGTCCTACAGGCTTTGTTGATGGACCAAACTGCCAAGGTATTCATGCTACTCTATAAAAAAGTAGATGTTTTTTATGTTAACATTTCATTTTGTGTGGTTGACTTCTTAGCTTCGTATTTCATTTATTTTCCAATTTCCTTATCTCCTTTTGCCTCTGTTGTTCTTCTGTTCTTCGACGACAATGTATATCTATTATCTAACATGATAATCTATGATACAGGTCCACTAGGAATTATCTACTATTGTCCTGCTGCTCTGCTCCCCCAGGCAATGTTAGAGTACCTTATCCACCATTCTTAGTTCCATATCCTTTGAGCCCAGGAGTTCCAGTGTCACCCCCGCCAACGATAGCACTGAGAGCTAACATTATTAAGCAAATTGAATACTATTTCAGGTGAATTCTTTAAACTGATCTCATTTCCCTTGGAATATTTTAGCTACCCACCAGGGAAAAATAATTTAGCATGTTTTTTAGCCTATTGTTATGGTGTCAACTGAAACTTGTCAAAGTCGATGCCCATCTGCTATATGTGATTTTGAACCTTATTTTAATTCATCCTGAGGAGTCTGAGAAAATAGTTTTAGCTTGATGTTGTTAGTTCTTAACAATAGTGTGTGATGGGTAGTATTTCTATGTATTAAACCATTCCAATTTTTCAAGCCTGATTTTTAAAAGAACATTATTTTGATAACTTAGTGTTAAACCTAACTACTTCGGCAGTGATGAGAATCTGCGGAATGATCGCTAGTTGATTTCCTTAATGGACCATGAAGGCTGTGTTCCAATATCAATTATCGCCAACTTTAAAAGGGTACTAATTTATCTCTCTTGTCTTTTACCCTTGACTCAGCTCTCCATAATGAGTGGTTTCTGTCTGATAATTATGCTACTAACGGTTTCTCTGGAATTCTGAGTTCCAGGTTAAACGAATGAATGCAGAGATACCATTATTCTAGATGCTTTGCAGGCCTCAGGGACCATTGAAGTGCAGGTCCGATAACATTCCTGTCATGGGATTCTCAATCAGTGTTTCTGTGTTTTTTTTGTTATAGAAAATTTCTGTGTTTTTTTGTTTCTAATTTTCTGTTTCTTGCTTGCAAACTCTCCCGTGGTTCCTTTCATTTAAATCTCTATGGGGTGACAAGGTTAGGAGACACAATGAGTGGTCTAGGTGGATTCCCTCATCTCTGATCAGTGAATTTGCACCACTTATTGGAGATTCTGTGAACAATGTTGATCACAATGAAATTAAAGGAGACATCTCTGAAGGAACATCTGAACTACCTGCAAACGGAAGTTCTCAGGACCATCTGCCATTGACTGTAGATATTATGAAAACTTCAATTAACAAAAATACAGAGCAAAGACAAAATAGTGAAGCACAGGGAGTTGCTTCAATAAATAGTTCAAGAATGGAGTTGGTCTGTCAGTCCAACAATTGTAATGATGTTACTGAACCTTAGAACGAGTCAAATTTCCCAGCCACCTCACAAGAAACTAATTCAGTAAAGCCTATTATTATTATTATTATTATTATTAAAGAATAGTTTATCATGTAAGATTTACTATTTTTTTATTTTTTATCTTTATTGACGTGACACTTTAGGGTAGGAAAATAACATTCTTGTAATTTTTGCCAACTTTTTTACTTTAATATATGGTATAGATAATTCAGATTTTTTTAAAGCTTGTTTGGTAAAATATGTAAAATTTTGTTATTTTAATATATAATATTTCAAAATATGAAATAAAATAAAGTAAAAACACTATAATTGCCAAACACTAGACTTGATCAATCGGTTTTAAAAACCGGGAACCGTTGACCTCAAACCGAAATTGGGAATCGGGGTTCCGTGGTTCTGTTCCGGTTTGAGATTTTCCAAACCACTGAAGCAGTGGTTCCAACCCCTGGTTTCCATAATTTTTTTATTTTTATTTTTATTTTTTTAAAATGATGCATGACACGTGGACGGCCGAGATTATGATCAACGGCTCAGATTAACTAGCCGTTGATCAAAACTAGCCGTTGCAACTGAACCGACGGTTCGAACCACCGGTTTGTAACACCCCCTTCTAATAGGGTAATTACTTCTACTAAATTATGCTTAACTTTCCAACTAATAAAAATATGTCATAAGGATTCATAGAATTTGTTTTTGTTTTTTTTTTAAACAGCGAAAACAATTTCATTAAGAAACATATTAAATTTTAAAACGGTCTAAAACATCCAAAATGAATTAAATTATTTGTGTAAAACTTTACATCAAAGAACTCAAAACTAAAGTTTACTTTGCATGCGACATAGAAAACTCTTAAAAATCTTAAACCAATTCCGAGGCCGTCACCACCGATCACGCTTCAACGCTGCTACCTCTTTGCATCACATCTTACCTTTGCCTTTATCTGCAGTATGAGGTAATACTATAAGCAAAAATGCTTAGTAAGTACATCACCTATCTCACAAAACATTTTTCTTTGCAACTTAATAGAAAACAAGAACATCACTAATTAAAACAATAATATACTCTTATACTTGAAAATAATATACTATGGGTCCGGACATGGTACCAATGCGCGCAACTCCGAAAAATCCGGGGTAGCTAGCCACCGAATCCAAACGGAACAACTAATAACTAATAGGACAGTCTAGGAGCCCTTAACTTCTTATGGGCAGTCTAGGAGCCCGGTACCAGTCTCTTAAAAATATATAATAAAACTTTATATTCATAAATACTATCTCAAAATACTTTTCTCACTTTTTGTAAAACAAACTACTTGCATCTTATACCAGATCAAACATATAAAATCACCACACTTAACAAAACATCTCTTCACATTCACATAAATCATAAATAAAAAAAACGCACGAAGCATTTAACTTAGCAACTCATTAAAACATACCCACATAAAACATAAATAGGCACTCATGTAATTTTGCATAATTAAACAATCAAAACAAAGCTACTCATACTGCTGGTGAGAGATGTACTTACCTGAAATTCCCAAAACTCACAATATCAAGATCCTTAAACACGTTATATGCTTACAGCCTATCCGAACAAATCTAAAGTGTAATCAATTGATAAAAAAATGTAATCAGAACTTGCATATTTTATATTAAATCTAATCTCTTAACATATCATAGCTCATTATTACTCAACCACTGATTTTATCAATGAACCTTAGAAAATATTTTATGAAACTATAATATAACTAACATTGAATATATGAACATATTAATATAACTAGATGATAGTTTGCTCTTACACTAAACTAATAAATTAAATAATCAAACATGCTATGAATTAAATTTCTAAACCATCATGTATGTTGGTTAAATAGTGGTCCAGTTGTAATAATTATTAAACCATCTCAGTAACATTTCTATTCCCTAAATTATTATTATTATTATTATTATTATTATTATTATTATTATTATTATTATTATTATTATTATTATATTTTAACCATCATCCTTATAAATAAAAAGGCGTAATCCAAAAAGGAGGAAAAATTTAAAATACTAATACATTTTTTAAGGTTTTTAAGAGACTGAAGGAAGTAATTGCTTATCCAATTAATAACAATAATCTCAATAAAATCCATAATTTATTAATCTCTAAGTTACAGAAATTCAAAACATGGATATATAGACCACTGACCCAACTTCTTAATTAATTATTCCAAAGTTGTCTATCAAGATTTCTTGTGCATGGCTCAATTTGTTTTCCTTTTAATATTATCTTAGACATTAACTTAATTCATTCAGTGCCTAACAAAATGTTGCTACCTAAAACTAAATTATTGAATTAAATATAATATTCATAACATCTCACCAGTTAACTTAATAAAACTCATTTAACAAGTGTTAGCTTATTAAAATTTATAATAATTATGAATAGATGTAAATCGGTTCTTAAACTAACATTGATTTAATTAACTATTAATTAAACTATAATTCAAATTCTAAAATTGTATCTATTGATTAACGGTGGTTTAATCCTACCCATTAAGTGATGTAAGATAAAATTCTTAAACTTCAATTTAACAATCATCTTTAACATACAACCGTACCCTCAAGAAGAGAATATTAGATTAATAATTAAATTTATAAAGTAAATAATCTATCAATAAATTATATCTCTAGCAGTGCTCACAATCTATTTAATTGCATTATTATTAAAATTCAAAGTTATATAAATCTTAGAAGTAACATATGATAGCTCCAATTAAAAATCATGATTAATGCAAAGCCCTCTACGAAATTAACCCATAAGCACAATACCTGGCTCTCTGTTTTGACTGAAGGATTAGTCGCCTTTTTTTAGACGCGGTTTCTTCTTGCTTTGTCACTGTTCTCTCTCTTTCTCATCTCTTTAGTTATGTTTTTATTTTATAGGCTTTACTCTATATTTATTTACCTAGAATTTGAGATTTCTTATCCTTTAGGACATTAATAGTACGTGGACTCCTAGATCTTCTCAACTAATTAACTTACTGGCCTTATCCCCATTATTTGATTTAAATTCTGAAATCCTTATCTAATTTAATATGGTTATAAGTCTATTAATTATTTAAGAATTCTACACACCTCACATAACTAATTCACTATAATCTAGTATGAGGTCATGATAAAAATAAAATAAAAATCTATTATTCATAAAAGAGATTTAATTACAAATTTAGGGTATTACACGGTTTATGATCAGTTTTAAAATCAACGGTGGAGATCGTTCGAACCGCCAGTTCGAACTGGCCGATCCTTTTTCTTTTTTTTTTTTGAATTTTCAATGAAATCTATAAATACCCCCATTCCATTTGTATTTTTCACACCAATCTTGATCCAATCTCTCTCTCAATTCTACTCTCTCAAGCTCACAAACACCATCTTTGATCAATTTCTAGTGATACTTTATTTTTATTTTTTTTTGTTCTTCAATCTCTCTCTAAAAAAATGTCTCGAAGATGTAGCGTCCCGAACAAAAAATGAAGCATAATTGATTAATTAAATATTAAACACATGACTTAATAATTATGTGCGTATGTTTTGACTGTTTAGTTAATTACATGCGTTTCAGATACGTGTTTAATGCACGATTTAGATGGATATTTTTTCTAGACATGGAACATAGAATATTTTTATATCATTAGATGCGTAATGGAAAAACGAGAAGATAGAAACAAACTAGGGGTCAATCGGAGACCCGTAGCTCAAACGGCGACGAAAATGGCAAAACACGAAGTTTCGGAAAACTGGAAGATATTTACGGCGAATAGTAACGAGATTTTTACGTGAATAGTAATGAAGACTTTCACCCCGTGAACAGTAACTTGGATATTTTCGATGAATAGTGTTTTCCGGGATTTCTATAAATAGGGATGTTTTCGATTCGAAAATCATCGATTTTCCGAACGAGCCGAAAGCAACGAAAACTTGTAAGTCTCTCTCTCTTCTCTCTCTCTTTCCGATTTTCTACCTCCGGCACGCCGCCTCCGCCGGTGGCCGGAAAATTTCAATGTTGTCGGTTTCGGTCGATTTTCGTACACGACGTAGATCTCGACGAGACGAATCTAGGATAGGTCTTGGAATTCAATTCCGATTTCTCGTTCGCCGGAAAACGGCGAAAAAGGTCTCCAAACCCTAAACCCTAACTTGTGTCAACCTTTCTCTCTCCTCTGTTTTCTCTCTCTCTCTCCACCTCCTCTTGCTGGAGCGGTCACCGGAGAAGCTGCTGGTGGAGTGGTGGAGATGCCCGGGGGGTGATGCCGGAGCTGTACAAGCTGTGTATATATATATTGCATGTGTGTATAGTGTGTGTGTGTTGTGTTTGCTGATTGGGGGCGGCGCTGGTGGCGCCGCCGTGAGCTACTGATGGGCCGGCGCTAGTGATGCGCCGGCGAGGTCGTGGTGGTGGTGGTTGGCGGCAGGTGGCCGCCGGCCAAGCTGTTTATGTTTATGCGTGTGTGTAGTATATATATGTGTGTGTGTATATATAAGTTGTTGTATGTGTGGAGTGGCTTGGTAGGGTGGTTGCCGGCGACTGGAAGTCGCCGGCCAGTGTTCCAAGAGGTGGGGGAGAGTCGCTGGTGACTGGAAGTCGCCGGCCAAGGGCTGTGTTGGTTGGGGTTGGCAAGTGTGTGTATATGTTAGCATGCGTGGGTATACATGTTGCTGGGGGTTTGGAGTTGGGTTTGGAAGGTCGTCGGCGACGGTCGGGGGTCTTGGAAGGGTCACCGGCGATTGGAAATCACCGGCCGGAGCTGGGAAGTGTAGGGTTTGTTTTTGCATGCGTGTGTGACAAAGGGTGTTTGCGGCTGTTTTTCCGGCACTGTTCATGCCGGAATCCGGCGAGGGGTGGCCGGAGGTGGTAGCCAACGGTGCAGGCTCGCCGGTGGATGAGGTGGCGGCGACACAGGGCGGCGCCGCCGCAGTTGGTGGTGCCGGGAAGTGGGTTGGTCGAGCAGGGCCGACGCCGGGTAGCCTGGGTGTCGAGCTGCCGAGCCGCCTGCCGAAGCTTTAGATCTCTCGATCCGTCGCGTTTTTAACGATCGTCTTTCCTTCGGAAACATTTATAGCTTTAATTATACATTATTAAGGATCTAAGAAACATCATAACTTGTGTAGGCTACTTGTTGGATTGAGTCTTGAGTTATCCGATCTTTGGTACTTACTACTCACGCGGAAACCACCGAACAAGGTGGGGGTAATTTCTAACTCTTTATATGTTTACGGTTTTCCCTAAATTGAAGCATGATTGAGAAATACTAAATGTTGTGGTCATATGCTATGTTTACGTGCTCATGTTATACTGTGACAACGTGACTGAGTGTTACATTTCCGGTATATTATATTTGTAAACTGTTATAAGAGGCGAATTTCATCCCCACGAGTGTATTCCACGCACTCACCCCCTATTCTGTAATTCAGGTTACAGGAGATGATGAGCATGATGAACCCTAGAAGGAGGGAATAGGTGCTATATCTGGGCCTGTATATTTAGGATGGTGTCACACAAACATTTTCCAAACAATGTTTTATTTAATTCACGTTTTGTAATAATTCTATATATGTTTCGAATGTGAGATCCTGATGATATTTTCCACTGCGAATGTTTATGTTAGTCGGTTGAATCCGACTGTTGATGTTGATGTGATTCTATTGTCTCCTACTGATTTCTTCTGTCGTCTCCTACTTATTTCTTCTGATAACTGTGTTGAGATTATCGGTTGAAACCGATTGTTGATATGTGAATGTTTCACATCGTCCCTTACCTCATTCTTCTATCGTCTCCTACCTCCTTCTTCTAAGTGTGGATATATGTCTCTTACCATTTCTTCTTCACGCCCGTGTGAAAACTCTGATATTTTATGAAAGAAAACTGGGCGTGACATAAAACACACATAAAAAATAAAAACACAACACACATAAAAAAAATAAAAATCGAAAATAGAAACACTCCAATAAAAATCAAAAATAAAAACACACAAAAAAATAAAAATAATTAAAATTTCTTTTTTTTACTACAAGAAATCACACATTTTGTGATGAATATTTTTGCGACGACAAAAAAATCGTCATAATTTGTTACTTAAAGGCGACAAATGTTATTTTCGTCATTAAAATACTAGAAATTGTGACAATATTTTATTTTGTCACCATTGATAATTTTATTCGTCACTAATTTGTAAATTTCATGACGACATAAATTATGTCGTCACAATAATAATAGGTGACGATTTTAATAATAATTGGTGAAGAAATTCGATGTCATAAAAATATATATTTTCATGACGATGCTATTTTTCGTCATTAATTATTCTAAATAATTATTGATAAAATTATTTCGTCACAATAATAATTGGTTACGATTTTAATTATAATTGGTGACTATATTCGATGTCGTAAAAAATAAATTTTTGTGACGGTGCTATTTTTTGTCATTAATTATTTGAATTAATTAGTGACAAAATTCTTTTGTCACAATAATAATTGATGACGATTTTAATAATAATTGGTGATAATATTCGACGTCATAAAAAATATATTTTTATGATGATGCTATTTTTTGTCACTAATTATTTTAACTTATTATTAACAAAATTATTTCGTCGCAATATTATTTGGTGACGATTCTAATAATAATTGGTGACGATATTCAACGTCGTAAAAAATATATTTTTATAACGATGCTATTTTTTGTCATTAATTATTTGAACTTATTACTAACAAAATAATTTCGTCGCAATATTATTTGGTGACGATTCTAATAATAATTGGTGACGATATTCGACGTCGTAAAAAATATACTTTTATAATGATATTTTTCGTCATTAATTATTTGAACTAATTACTGACAAAAAATAGCATCGTGTTCACTATTGCTAGAACTCGAACCCAAGCCCTTTGAAATCATGTAAGTAATCTAAGTAACTTAATCCCCTCAAATAAGTAAAAAGAAGAAAATAAAAAACATGTACCCATTAGAAATCAAACCCAAAAACCCCTTAACACTACAAACCAATTAATCAACAAATCTAACTTAATTTAATTTCTCAAAAATATTTATATAATATAATATTAATATCAGAAATCCCCAAATTAAAAGCCCTTAGCGAGAATTCTATCTTCTCTTCCATCAAAATACTGCAGCCATTCAGCGATTCAGCCACCTTCAAATCGCGAATCACTTCCATCAAATTACAACGATTCTCTGTGCACTTTCTCTACTTATCAATTAAGTGTTCCTTAGAGAAAATAGTTAAACCAACTTCTATACGAAATTTATTTCCCTATACACTAATCCAGTTTTTCTTGAATCACTACCCAAGTTTCTCTGCTCCGAGAACCAAGAAACAAAATCCCTAGGGTTTCAGAAGTTTAGTAACACAATAAGGAAATTACCAAAAAATTCAGAAACAGTGCCTCTGTGTCAATGACTAAAAACAATAAATTGAACCCAAATTTTCAAATTGAAATTAACGAAAACAAATACCCCTCAGGAATCATTTGTACAACTTGCAATAAATATCAGGAAGAGAAAAAATAAGAAAAATTAAAAACCATATTTTCGACAACAATACAAATGCTGCAAATTATTGTTGAACAAATTTTGTCAAAAAATATAAATTAATTTGCGAACATGCATTATATAAATTATTATATAGTATGTTTTTTTCTTATTCTCACAACACTAAATAGAACCCATTTGATACAAGGATTAGCTTTTATTTGCTGGAATGATTTTGACTTATATTTTAATTGGTCGACTTTCACATGCAGAAAATTTGATAAAAAATGTTATCTAGGCAATAGTTAAGGGGGAAAAAAAAGGAATATACATTGTTAGTTTAATACTAGTCATCGAATCACATATATCTTAAATCGATTAATATTTGATGAGTTTTCTCGGTTTTAATTTCTTAATGTTGTATTTGTGTGACATAATTATCTGTTTTAATAATTATTGAATTTCATTAGATTTTATTTGTTTTAATTTTATTATTATATAAAATAGTTTGGGCCATCGGCCCATCACACCATATGATAAATACTAGGGGTTTTGCATTATTTGCCTAAAATCGAACAAAAAATAATGCATTTTCGTTCGATTTTCAAATTTTTGTTGGATTTATTTTGAGACAATAATCAATCAACTAACTGGATCAAAATATTAAGATTGTATTTAATTCATGCCATCGGATTGATATTAATAATGATAAATCAATACAAATCTTAAAGCCCAAAAATCCCAAAATTTTAATGTCCTATAAAGACCAAAAATTTTAATGCCAAAGATTCTAGACCAAAAAGTTAGGCCCTAAATTACAAGGATGCACACCCCTTTAAATATCTCTACTCCTCCCCTGCCCTCTCACAAACACAAATAAAAAAATCATTTATGAGTAAATAAATTTTGATATAATACGATAATCATATACATTTATTTAAAACATGTTTTGATACCTGTAAACTTCATTCAACTAACTCTTTAACAAATATTAATTCTTACCACTCCAACCAAAAAACCATCATTTTTTATTTAATTTGATCCCAAAAAGTGTACATTGAAAGATAAATATACTGTGTTTTTTAAAATAAAGATAAATATAATGTTAGTATCCACATTTTTTGTGTCCAATTTAATGCAACTAATAAATTATTGATTTATAATGAGTTTAGTCCAAAATATATGAGGTAAAAAAGATACAATCCAGTACGCATAGTTAGTTGGTTTGACAAGTTAATTTTCTACCTTAAGCCATTCAAACACAATCAAAATTAGCCTACTAAAATTATTAATGAGAAAACAAACTTTCTACAAAAATAGCAAGTGAATTTTTTTTCCAACTTTTGAAAACAAAACTAGTTTTTATTGAAAATATAATAAATGTAGATCGAAGTTATTTTTCGAAAACTATTTGCTATTAGGGCCCACAAATCTACAATGACTAAAAAATTTGATGACAATATCACTCAAATAAATGAATAAAAAATAAAAAAGTAAAAAAATAAAAAAAGTACTGCGGAAATTGCACGATATCGAGCAAGGGTTTTGCAGCGCACATCACAGTTCTCTTTCTCTCTCACACAGACACTCAATGGGCGGCACGGTGGCAGCCGAGAAGACGGAGGAAGAACTCCGCAAAGAGATCGATGAGCTCCACCGCCAACAACGCGAGGTACATCTTTTCATTTACATGTATCCATAGTTTCATTTGTGAAACCCCAAGAACTTTGTGTTTGCTTAATCTTTGTACAAAAATCTACTTCTTCCCCTCGACGCAGATCACAGAGCGGCTTCGCGATCCCAGGGGGATTCTCCGCGGTGGCCTATCCGGCGCCGAACCTCGTAATTTCCCCGTCAATGGCGGCCGTCAGCGTGGCTTTGTTCGACCTGTAAAAGTTTCTATCTCCACTCTCTCTCTATATATAATTATTCATGTATATGTATCTGACTATAAACCAGAAACTCGATTTTGTTCGGTTCTGTGTTCCCTTATCTGTTAATTTAATGTTTAGGCGGATAGGAACGACTCCGAAGATCAGCCTCCAACGAAAAGGCGACTCTCCTCAGCCGTTGTGAAGGTGTAGACCTCTGAAATTCGATTTATTGTGTTTAGGTTTGATATCGAGGGATTTGAAGCTTTCAATTGTAACTAGGAACGTTTCTGTTGAAATTTGAACACATTTTTCTTCCATTTCTGTCTTATGCGCTCGATAGTATTGATGCCTTCTTGATTAAATTTGTAAGGAGCTAATTGTGTTTTTCATTTTTGGATGAAAGATTGAGGAAGGGGAAATTGCTGAGGGAGGTTCGGAAGGTGCATTAGATGTGGAACAGAAAGATTTAGCTTCTGAAATAGGAGATGGGGTCGATGAGAACTCAAGCCAGAGTGAAAAAAAGCCATCAAATTGGTCTCAGAGGGCTGGTAACGAATTATATTTAATAAACACTACTTTTCGTTTGGTAAAGAATTAAAGATTCAATGATTTTCCACATGAGTGCATATTTTCTGCGTGGGTGTTTGGGCTGAGTGTTATGAGAGCGTGCACTGTAATTTATAGCAGTGGAAGTAATAATCTGCGGATGGCCTTTTGATCACAGTTATAACTTCTTGATAGTTTTGCTTAAAATTTGAGAATTTCCATGTCTATTGTTGAAGGCATGGAAGATAGTCTGATTTGTATATTAATATTTAACAATAACGTGCCTATATAGTCTATGAGTGATCTTATTGGTTATTCTAATTAGTTTAATGCTTTCAGAGTGGATAGTCCTGCTCAGTACCAAGAAGGTTATGGCAAGCTTTGCTCGTGGGCTTATAGTTCACTGGATCAATATCAGGTCTTTGCCACTACAGTTAACAAACTTCTTATTGATTTGCTTTGAGATGTTATGGTATGAGCCCAGTATTATCTCTATGATGAATTTGGACCCACTAGTAATAATCTGTCAGCTACATGACAGGAGCCCTTCTGTTGCCTTGTACACATTGCCGGTGTCAATATCTATCTGGTCATGTACCTTTGTGTTGATGAACCTGACATTTATTGCATGCTCTATTCTAAGTCTCTTATAAGATGCCATTGTTTCAAATGTTATCTTCCTATGTGGTTAAATTTCTGCAGGTCATGTCTTCACATTTTAGTTACATTTTGTATTTTCTACTAGGACTTTATGTGATAAAATTGACTTTTGCAACACTCTTTACTTGTGCTTCATGGTTCCTTTCAGTTTGTGATAGCAGCATTTGCAACGATTGCTATTAGCCACCATAGCACCATGATTATCTCGACTCCCTCGGATGGGTTTGCCCTTCATAATATGTGACATTATATATTGCTTCTTACTTGACATGCAGCATGAGTTGGTTAGAGTCTTGTATCCGGTATTTATCCATGGATTTATGGTTGCAAAGGGTCATATTCAAGAAGGTGAGTTTGTCTATTAGGTTACTTTCTAAAAACTATTTCATCAGTTCAACCCCTTAAAATAATAGCTTTGCTTTTCAGCTCGAGCTTTTTTTAATAGCTTTCGAGAAGACCAAGAAGTGACACATTCACGCGACCTTCAAAAATTAGAAGGTGTTCTATCTCCATCGCATCTGGAGGTCCATCACTTTCCTAGAATGATGACTCATATTTGTTAGTTGTTGCATTCAGGCACAATCTCCTAAATATTTCCTTTTCTATTTATGTAGGAAATGGAATTTGTGCATCGTTTAAGGCAGAGCAAAGTGAATATTAAGATTTGCCAAGTAATCTCTCTCTTCCCCCCTTCTATGTTTGACATCTTGCTCTAGTTAGTCATGAGCAGTAAGCAAAAGTTGATGCCAGCCACCCAATACAATTCTGTAGTTTTGTACTGAAATTCAAGTGCTCTGATATTATGTTTGGGGTTCAGAAGAGGAAAGGGGCAGAGGGTTTGCCTCTGGAGCTGGACATAATTACTTATGAAATGGAACCTTCACGCTTCTAGAGAAATTATCAAGTATTATGTATTGGGCATATCAAATGTGGTCTTACTTGTTTCAATTTTTCATTTCAGTACTCCTATGACCTACTTCTTCAATACTTACACAAGTCTCAGTCAATTACAATGCTTGGAGTCATCAATGAGCATATAAATTTTCTAGGTATAGTTCCCTCCTTTATTGTTTCTTTATAAGTGTGATGCTACCTTCCTATTTTATCTGACTTCCCCTTTTATGCATATCATTTTCACATGGACATAATAAACTGTTGATTGGGTTTTCAGTTTCTCCTGGACAACCAGCCTCAATTGCCGATGATGCTGAATATGTTACACTTTTTGGAAGGGACCAGGATGCAGCTAATTTGATAAATCAGAAAGAAATTCACTGGGGGGTTAGTCAGCAACAAAATCAGACACATATTTTGTGTTTTCTCATTTTAGAATTTTTTTCCCTTTTTAATCTGAATTTTGAAACTCACGGAGTTCCTATCTTTTAGTTTGCACAAAACAAATGCCTTTGATCTTCATGTTTGCATCTCTAGAGTATTGTGTTTTGGTATAGGAGAGAATAAGATTGCTCTAGTATTCTGTTGAGTGAATCTGCAATTGATAATAGCACATAGAAACTATCAACACAGTCTAGGATAGATGAATCAATAGTTCATCTGCTTTGTAATTTGTTTTTGGTTTTAAAGTACATTGATGATCACACAACTAGGAGTAATTAGTTATTATATTACTTTGTGCTATTTGATTTATTGCTTTCACAATCTAATGCTTTAGCTACTTTTCAATGAAGTGAAACTTTTTCCACTCACTCTGTCATACTGATCATCCTAATGGTTGCTCTATTGGTAGTACGAAAATGAGAACTTGCTAGTCTATATTTGGCTGGAATTTTGGGCAAACCGATGAATCATCCGTACTATATTTCTTGTTTTGTTGGATTTTTTTAATATACTTTTCTAGGCTGATGTGAATATTTGAGCTCGGTTTTATTTTCATTTTTTCTACCTGCATCTTTTGAGTTTCTTTGGTATTGTTTTATTTCATGTATTGCCTCAGGAAGAACTATATTGGCTGAAAGAGTCTCCTATTTTGACATCATTATTCCATTTATTTTCTAGCAGTTGCTTGAAGATTCTTTGGAAGAAAAGTTGGAAAAAACGGGGGTTTCTAATCTGGATTCAGAAAAGGCAGATGGAGAAACTAGAGAAGGAGAATTGGAGGAAAATAAGGTTGTTCATTTATTTAGATGTTTTTATAGTTCTCTCAAATTGTAATTCCTACATGAGTGATCTCTTTTCACATTCAATAACCTTTTTACAACTTTTGGTACAATTATAGGTTCCGACTTTTGATACAATTTATTTCACTGCATTTTTATCATATTATGCAATTTAAATTTATGATCTTTAATTTAATGATAGTAGTAGATATTTATTTATTGTAATTTAGAATTTAATTAGTTTATCATGATAATTATTTTTGTCAATTATAAATCTATTTAAATAGTATATGTATATATAATTTAAATCTACAATACAAATAATTATTTAATAATATTTAATTAATGACAAAAAATATTGTCATCCTAAGCTAATTAGTAATGATGATATATGTTGTCACCTAAATTTTTCGTGACGATTACCAACTTCGTCACTTAATAATATTTAATTATGACAAAAATATTTCATCACTATTTCTACATCATTTAGTGACAATAAAGGTTTGGTCATTAAAGTTCTACTTTTTGGTGACAAATTATGTTGTCATTATATATACATATACTAACGATAAATTTGGTCACAATAGTATATTTATTTCATGACGAAATATATGATGTCATTATATATACATATACTAACGATAAATTTGGTCACAATAGTATAATTATTTCGTGATGAAATATATGATGTCACTGTATCTAAATATTTAGCGACAATTATCATCTTCGTCACTAGATAATATTTATTATGACAAATATAATTCATCACCATTTTTACACTATTTAGTGACCATAATGTTTTTGTCACTGAATCTTACTTTTTCGTGACGCATTGTGTCATCATTATATGGATACAAATAACGACGTCAAAATTTCATCACTAAAGTTTAACTCTTTGGTGACGAATTATATAAAATATGACGAATTAGTTAATCAAATTGTGACTAAAATTGTGTCACCAAAATTTGACAAAGTTGGTAGTAAATGGATAATCGTCACTAAAAATTAATATTTTAGTGACAATAAATTAAATTCGTCATGTAAAGTTACATTTTTAGTGACAAACACCATAATTAGTGACGAAATTTGATGTCAAATGTGACGCTTTATTTGTCACTATAGATGAGATGATATAGCGACGATGACCTTTAGCGTCATCAAAAGATGATTTTAGATGACGAATTCAAATAGTGTTGCATTTACCTAATACGACGCACTTACAACAACGTTCTCTAATACGACGCACTTACAGCAACGTTCTTTGCGAATAAAATATTTCGTCACCAAACACCTTTTGTGACGAAAAAATGGTGTTTTTATGACGAATTTTGTTATCGCGAATTCTCAAATTTCTTGTAGTGTTGCGATCCAATAATTCAAATCCAATATTCTTTTTTTAAAAATACAAACACATAAAAAATAAAAATTAAAAGACAAATACACATAAAAAATAAAAAAATATAAATATACATAAAAAATAAAAATCAAAAAATAAATACACATAAAAAATAAAAAAAATACAAACACACATAAAAAAATAAAAATTGAAGGGAGGAGCGCTAGAGATTCGAACCCTAGGCCCATCTAAGACGGGCCATCCAATAGCTATGATAACTATATAACAACAAATATCGACAATAATATTATTTTCTCACAACTGCGCCGTTTTTCCTCCGTCTCATTGACTGTTTGCAATTCGCAGCCCAATCCTTCGCGCCGCTGCGTCCCTCTCTTCTTCTCTTCTCATCACCGCCGCCGCAGGTTCGCCGCTAATACCTCTCTCTCTCACACACACACAGAGAACAGTCTTCTCAATTAACTTGTGCGCTGTTATTTTTCCTGAGTAAGTCTCATGAGTAGTGATTTTCTTTGATTTTTGTTTATTTCATAATTGGATCTGTGTTGTCATGATCTTTGGTGTGAATCGTATGGTATGTATTCCCTTTAAAGTTTTGAGTTGATCAAGTAGCAATTCTGTGCGGGGGATCCATCTTTCCTCAAATTTTACGATGTTTTTTTAATGGAGAAATTGAATTGGGGTACAATGCACAAGGGTTTGGAGATTTTTGCAAGAAGCCATTTGATTTGAGAGGATATATGAAATAGTATATTATTGGTTGCAGCACACGGAGAACAGTCTTCTCAATTAACTTGTGCGCTGTTATTTTTCCTGAATAAGTCTCATGAGTAGTGATTTTCTTTGATTTTTGTTTATTTCATAATTGGATTTGTGTTGTCATGATCTTTGGTGTGAATTGTATGGTATGTATTCCCTTTAAAGTTTTGAGTTGATCAAGTAGCAATTCTGTGCGGGGGGATCCATCTTTCCTCAAATTTTAAGATGTTTTTTTAATGGAGAAATTGAATTGGGGTACAATGCACAAGGGTTTGGAGATTTTTGCAAGAAGCCATTTGATTTGAGAGGATATATGAAATAGTATATTATTGGTTGCAGTGAAGTCGAGTTATTATTTTTGGAGCTTTTATATATGTTATTATGCATACAAACCTTGATGTTTGTAATATGTATAAACTATATATATATAATTGTTGTTCGAGTCTCTTATTAATTTTCTTATATCGAGTGTAATTGATCTGTTCGCAGCTTATTGAAAAGCTCTCTGTGAAGACCCCATCTGGTGAAATAAAACTGAAAGTTCTGAAGGAAATAGCCAAGGAATACCAGGTTCAGTAGGATACAACTGAATTAGAGGAGGAGTTACTGAAGCCACCAGAAGAACGTATTGTATGTCTCTCTCTCTCTCTCAAATTTATATGTATCTTTCACATACTGTTGCTTTCTACTCTTACTCTCTCAGCGCCGTTTTTCCTCCGTTTCTCATCGAGTGTTTTTCCAACGTGCTCAGCATAATTACCGGCGAACGGGAGACAGAATGGTGCGTTCTGCGGCCTGGTATATGCGGCCAACTATGTCATCATTGGCGAAGAAACGCCTAAAGTTTTCTGTTAATGCGGGTCGGGGCCCTTTCCCCAAATCATCCAAAATTGTAAGTATAATTTGTGATTTCTTTGTTTTAGGTTTTGTATTTATTTTCATATACATGAAACCTTGAAGTATGGAGAAATTTCCCGATCTCATGTTGTTTCTGTGAAATACTTATTTTGCTTTTTCATACACTATTTATAGCCTCCAAAGCCATCAGATAGAGCTGAAGTCCAGTCGAAAGAAGTGAGACTTCCAGATGCTGGGTCAATCGCACTTGATGATCAAGATGTCCAGATAGTTAGTTTTCATCTCTCTACACTCCTTTATTCAATATTATGTGTGTGAATAGTTATGAATTGGAAGCGCAACTTATTGAAGGCATACATTTGGATGCTACACTTTTGGCACTGACGACCACTGAAAATTTGAATGCTTGTAAAACTAGGAAAAAACGGAACATAATTATTAAGTTTAGACTTCGGACATTCAAGCACATGCAATTTTCTTTTGCTCCAAAATCTTTATCTTGTCGGCTTAATAGATCATTTATGATCAGATGATTACATATGAACATAACACTCTATAAACTTGATTATGCTCTCACAAGACCTGAAGTAACACATAGGTGCCTGTGCTGTTTTCTTTGTCATTTTTGTGCCCATGCCATGACTGTATTCTTTTTATCATCATCCCATTCATTTCTTATTTCGCTTTTGCATGAGACACATTCTTTATGTTTATCATCATCTGCTTCTTTCTATTAGGAACTGAGAAGAGAAGAGCCAATGGGCATGGGTGGGCCCAATTCTGAGAGCTACGTTCTTGATTCAAGGGGTGCCCTGGTGGAAAGGAAAGCTGTAATTTCTAGGGAAAGGCTCGTTCTTGGTCACTGCCTTGTTCTGTCAATATTTGTTGAGTGTGCAAGTAAGTCTCAAAAGGATGTCTTTTGCCGAAATTATTTTTATAGCTATTATAGTGATGTCATGCATAGTTATTATATTTAATATCTCCTTGAGCTGCAGTTGAAACCCCCATGCTAAAGTTTGTTGTAGTGTGTCAACATTCTATGTTGAGTAACTATATTAAAAAAGCAAGTCCGTTCTTTATGCTCTGCAAACCCCTGTCTTTAACAATATGTTTTGCTTGCTCAATGGGCCTCTAATCATTGTCCCTTTCTTTGACTTCAACTTCAGAGCACATAGGCCATTTTTTTTTTTAATTTCTACCTTTTGTTTTTCTTTCCCTAGTAACCATCAACCTCGAACCTAAACATCAGTGAAGTCAATGTATGTTCATTTAAATGTTTGACGTGAGCTCTCACTAACTTTAGAATATTGGAAATCCACTAACTACTTAAATGATGGTTTATAATTCTAAAGTAGGGCCCTTAACAAATTATGTGATAATTGCTTAACCCAGCATAATTTGGCATAAAGAAAATAAAGGAACCTTTTGTTATTCTTATTGTTGTTATTATTATCATGATCATTCTCATGATGATGATGATCATCATCATCATACACTAGCATATCAATTTCCACCCAAAAAACTTATATTTTTTTACTATACATTTTCATAAAAAATTAATTCAAGAATGAAAGCTCACTTGAAGAAGTGAAAATATATGAATGAAAGTAAATCCATCCTTTTTGGTTCTTGTTGCTTCACTAGTTTCATAAAGTAATCCGATGAAGAGGCGACACCATTATTTACCCTAAACTGAACCGCCTAAAAAACACAATTATAATGCGAATACAGATCCTGTCTAAGAAAAGTATTCCTGTAGTTTGCTGTCTATGATTTGGCAGGAGCATGCTTGCATAGTTTACCCTCTCATGCTTTTCCTTACTAGATTGATGAGCTATTGCAATTGAGCTTGGATATTAGGGGAACTTTGTAAGAAAAGTGATAATGAAATAACTGCATTTGCTCTATCACTACAAGAAATTTGAGAATTCGCGACGACAAAATTCGTCATAAAAACACCATTTTTCGTCACAAAAGGTGTTTGGTGATGAAATATTTTCGTCGCAAAGAACGTCGCTGTAAGTGCGTCATATTAGGTAAATTGTGATGCTATTTGAATTCGTCATCTAAAGTCATCTTTTGATGACGCTAAAGGTCGCAAAGAACGTCGCTGTAAGTGCGTCATATTAGGTAAATTGTTGTCGTGACATGCTGATATCAGCGTACACATCACCAACGCCAATATTGTGCGTTGTCTGGGAATTGAACCCGAGTGCCCAAGGTGGTATTCTAACCACTAGACCACTGGTGCTTCATGTAATAATATCCTGCATGCATTTCTTTTATTTAAATTTTTTATATTTTTCAATTTTCTATTATCATATAATTTTTGTTATTTTTTATAAAGTATCATTACTTATTAATATAAGTCATTGATTTCCAATTTTGATATATTAACTCGATTTCAATAGTCAACATATGAATGTTCAAAACCCAAAATGTTAATGCACTCACGATACAATTTTGTTAGTAATAAGTTCAAATAATTAATGACAAAAAATAGCTTCGTCATAAAAATATATTTTTTATGACGTCAAATATTGTCACCAATTATTATTAAAATCGTCATCAATTATTATCGTGACAAAAGAATTTTGTCACTAATTAATTCAAATAATTAATGACAAAAAATAGCACCGTCATAAAAATTTATTTTTTACGACATCGAATATCGTCACCAATTATAATTAAAATCATAACCAATTATTATTGTGACGAATTTTTTTTGTAAATAATTATTTAAAATAATTAATGACGAAAAATAGCATCGTCATGAAAATATATATTTTTATGACATCGAATTTCGTCACCAATTATTATTAAAATCGTCATCAATTATTATCGTGACAAAAGAATTTTGTCACTAATTAATTCAAATAATTAATGACAAAAAATAGCACCGTCACAAAAATTTATTTTTTACGACATCAAATATCGTCACCAATTATAATTAAAAATCATAACCAATTATTATTGTGACGAAATAATTTTGTAAATAATTATTTAGAATAATTAATGATGAAAAATAGCATCGTCATGAAAATATATATTTTTATGACATCGAATTTCGTCACCAATTATTATTAACATCGTCACCTATTATTATTGTGACGAAATAATTTATATCGTCATGAAATTTACAAATTAGTGACGAATAAAATTATCAATCGTGACAAAATAAAATTTTGTCACAATTTCTAATATTTTAATGACGAAAATAACATTTGTCGCCTTTAAGTAACAAATTGTGACGATTTTTTTATCGTCGCAAAAATATTCATCACAAAATGTGTGATTCTTGTAGTGTATGTAGGCTCTAAAGATGTTAAAGACATATTTTTTGCATTCAGAGAGTATGCCGTGGAATACAGTGGGGCCATGCATTCAGATGTTAAAATATTGGCTCATCAATTGTCATCAAGTTGCGGAAGTGATGAAGTCTTTGTGCCTGTTATGGTTAGATATTAACTGTGGTTCAATTTTGTTTTTTAAGCAATTATAAATGCTAGGTCATATCATTATAGCATCACAAAACTATTGGAGCTCTCTGTGTATTAGATTCAGTCTATTTCGGATCAGATCCACCTATCAACTTTTTTTTGTTCTTTCATATTTTTACACTGCTATATGACCTCTCTCCCCCTATAGGTGGATAATTACAGATTAGTTTTATGTTGAGTTGGAAGATTAATCGAGTACCTTAACTCTTTAGAAGATAAATCGAGTACAATTAACTCTTTACTTTGTCAACAAGTTTTCATAAAACTAATCCGTAACTCTAAGTGTAACTATTATTGAAAACTTGTTGACCAAGTAAAGAGTTAATTGTACCCGATTCATCTTCAAAAGAGTTAATGATACTCAATTAATCTTCTAACTCAACATAAAACTAATCCATAACTCTAAGTGTAACGATTATTGAAAACTTGTTCACCAAGTAAATAGTTAATTGTACTCGAATCATCTTATAAAAAGTTAATTGTACTCGATTAATTTTCTAACTCAACATAAAACTAATCCGTAACTCTATGTGTAACATTATTGAAAACTTGTTGACCAAGTAAAGAGTTAATTGTACTCGATTCATCTTGTAAAGAGTTAATGGTACTCGATTAATCTTCTAACTCAACATAAAACTAATCTGTAACTCTAAGTGTAACGATTATTGAAAACTTGTTGACCAAGTAAAGAGTTAATTGTACTCGAATCATCTTATAGACCACAACTTGTTTTTCTTCTTCTCTACTTGTGAAGATCCAATTTCTTGTTATTCAGCCCCAGCCCATGAACTTCCTCAAATAACCGATGATCATATACGACAATTTATGTCTATATTTTAAAAACTAATTTAAAAAAAAAAACATTTTTAACTTTTCCATAATTCATTATTTTTTCCATATATTTGTTACTACTTGTTACATGTAATGATATTAATCATATTACTTAAATATATTAGAATTGAGATCAGAGACGTACTATACCCCAGAAGGCACATCAACTCTTCTCATGAAATAATTAGGGACATCAACCCTTCTCATGAAATAATTAGGAATTAAATATGCATAAATATGTTTTTTCATCATTTATTTATAAAGAAATTTTAACTAATTTATAAGAAATTAATTTTATCTAATTATTTTGGTAAGTATATCAATACAAATTAGGGGTGTCAAATAGCCAACCCCACAAATAGAAATATTCAAACAATTGAAAAATAAAATAAAAAACTTTCAAACTCTTTATAAAAAAAAAAAAGGAAAAGAGGAGAGAGGGGGAGGGAGAGAGGATACAAAACAATAAGGCAAGACAGCAAAAATATAAAACGGCTATATTTCAGAAAGGGCTTCAGAGAATGAGTCTATGAGACCACAACTTTCTCTTCTTTTCTCTTCTTTTCTGCGTGTGAAGATCCAATTTCTCAAGCAACCGATGATTATATACGACAATCCATTGATCACACCCTTGGTCTCCCTGTTTCCACTAACACTCTTCTTCATAAACTCCGCGCTCTCGAAGCCTCACATCTCTACCTCCGCCACCAATATCTCTCTCTCCACTCTAAGCTCAAAGATAAAGATGATGTCATCGAACGATCTAGGGTTTGTTTTGCTTTCATCGTTGTATTTCATTTCGCCTCTGTTTTTTTTTTTAATAAATTTATTTTTCCTCCCAATTGAAACCCTAATTCTGTGTTCATTTTGAAATCGATTCCGATTTTTTCTGTCCAGGCTGAGGCGAGCATGAATGCGGTGGCTTAAAGAAATTCGTGGAGGAAAACCAGAAACTGGCTATGGAGTGTTCTAATTTGTTGGCTGCGTGCAACAAGTGGGAGAGGGAGTGTTCACTTTACGACCACGATCGCGAAGCTTTAATGGATTTCGCCAACGAGGCAGACGAGAGGGCCAAGGAAGCTGAGATTCGGAACCTTGATTTGGAGGAGGAGAATAAGAAATTGGGGGAAGAGTTGCGTTTCCACAAGTTTTGATCTGCAGGCGAACAGGTAAATTCGATTTCTTGATTCTGTACTTCTTGATTTCTGGATCCCCACCTGCCACTGTTTGTTGCATCTCTCCACCTTGATGCTCCTTTTCTGCACTTTTGCCTAGTTAGTTGTTTGGCCTAGTTGCACTTTTCTCTCAGAATAATATCCACATATTTGAGGTTGTAGTTAAATTGTGTATGGTAAGTTGTACTTTTGAGTAAATTTCATTTCATATTGCTGCTATTGGGCATTCATTATGGATTTTCTTGGTGATCCAAACCGTTTGATCTTTCTATTCACACAACAAATGTGTTTGCATAGATAATTGGTGTCTGCAATAAATTTTGTTTGATATGGTACTCATTTTACTTTCTAGCATATGGAAAGACTTCTAATGACTGAAAAATCGTGTTGATAAACAACAAAGACATTTTATCTTTCACTAAACGTGGGGAATGTCTAGTTCATTTCTTCGACTGCATGATGCTTTTGAATCAATTTTAATGTCTCAGCTGATGTTACATAGCACTACTGGGGATTTTCCTATTTAACTGTGATTACATGTTCTCAATATTGGTTTTGCACTTCGACTTCCGTATTTGATACTGACATTTCATATGATGGCTGAAGGTTGATGTGTCTACAGATGACATGCAAGAGGATCAAATTTTACTTGATTCACTGTTGACTACTATGTTTGGCAAGGATGAAATTGCATCAATGGCCCATTGGTGAACTAAAATTGATGCACTTGATCAGACTAATTGATGCAGTTTATCAAATGCATCAATTTTAGGAGACTGCACTGCTAATAGATAAACTACACCTAATTAATCTTTTGTCCTTTCTCCTTCACTGATGCTCATTGGTGAAGTTGGGCTAAAATGAATTTTGTTTTCTGCTTTTGTTTTTTCTCATGAAGTTCTTTTCCTTTTAAATGTTTTCCTGAGTTTTCTCATACATCATGGTGTCTGATCATGTGTTATTAATAATTTTTTTTATATTTGGGTTTAGTGTAAATTGTATATTAAATAGTGTATTAGCCGATCTGGCATCTGAGTTCGTTTCATTAGGGATATCTCCTAAATTCAACTCCGATTTTCGACTTGTGAATGAATCTTTGAAAGGTACATATAGTGGATACTTTTGCCATCATATGAAATCTTATTCAAATTAACAGATTGTTGCTGTATTGGAAGCTGAGTACATTCATATTATCAGATTCTTTATCACTTATTAAGTATCTCAAGAGATTCTTTAAAAACTTGTCCCACTCTTAGTATCACTTTTCTGCAGCTTGAATAATCCTTTCTATCACTGTATTTCGATGTGGACTTGTTGATAATTATAAATGCTAGCTAATTTTTAGGAGACAGAAATCTCATAATAAACATAGTTTTAGCTTCCTATTTAATTAGGTGTTTTTGTGTTTTTAGGTCAGAATGGTGAAGCCAAGGCATAAAAACCAGTGCTGATACTTCTGAACTGATATGCTGCTGACAAGTTTAGTGAGGAATCATCGGTGAAAGAGGTAAGAAAGATTTTGTGTCTAAACTGAGTACAGTTTTTGGTCCTTGTTTGTGGGTCAATGTTTTGCACTTGAATTTTATGATAAGAAGAGTTGAAATAGTTGAGAAGCATGAAACTTGGTGTTCATATTTTCTGCTCCTGAAACTCATGCCAATGCAGTGGTTGTGATTGTTCTTTTTTTTATTGGTGTTGCCAATATTGCTCTGGTTGTTACTTCGCTTGAAGGAGTGGGCTCTGCGGGTCACAGAGCCTGCAAACCTGGGGCTGTTGACACGCTGTGACAGGCCGCCGCCAGCGCCGTCGGTGGCGGCGGCGTGCTGGTGGTTGTGGCTGTTATGATGATGCCCCATTTCTTCTTATATGCATCCTATGAATAGGTGAATCTTCGTAGATTCTGGTGTGTTTGAGCAGAGATTGTTTTGTGATTGATGAGTGGATATTATGAGTAAAGAAACAGTAATTTTGTATCAAAATGAAAATTTGAGACTTTTGCCCTGGTCTATTTTCTCTCATCAGTGATCTTTCTCTCTAGAAAAGAAATAGGTATTCTATCAAAAAAATAAAATAAAGGAGAAATAGGTAGGAAAGTAAATATGTAAATCAGACTTTAACGTGCTTTTGGTATACCTTTAATTATGATTATCAATTTTTAAGGATTATGCAGTTGACTTTTTAATGCATTGTCTCATATAAAATACGTACAATTAACTTACGCTTGGAATTAGAAAAATAAAATGAGCTGTAATGGGTTATATTTCTACACATTCAACAAATTTTTTTTTTCATTTTTTGGTGAAGGTACAAAATAAAAAATGTTGCCTATAACGTAAAAAACAGGTTGTTATGTCATGTAATCTCAAAGTTGAAAATATTATGATTTTGCCTCTATATGTAAAAATTGTGGATTCAAGTCGTAATTTTGCCTCTGTATGTTGGGGTTTTTGCCGAGAGTTACTTTTAAACTAAATTTCAGGGCTGATAAATATTATTAGGTAATATGATGAAGAATTCAGAGTCCTATCGTGCTCAGAGTGACTAGCTGTGTAAACAAACATATATATTCATATTGTATATATTTAGAAACTAGTTTAGACTAAGGGCTGATAAATATTATTAGGTAATATGATGATGAAGAATTGAGAGTCCTATTGTGCTAAGAGTGAATAGTTGTGATAATAATTAGTTTCTTCTTCAAAACTACTTTATGAAAATATATGTTTGTTTGTTTATACGTGTCCATGTGTTTCTACTTGTTTCCAATTTAAAATTGCATAGGAACGGTTTAAAGAAAATAAGCATCCAACCGCTGAGAACACACGCTGCTTCTCTTCTGCGTGATTCCAGTGGAAACCACTACCAATTCCACCAAATTACTGAAACACACCACAACCACCTGCTCAATTAGATTAAACAGTGATTACCACTTTGATTTGTCAATTTTCTTACTATCACGGTGGGTTACTAATTTCTTTTTCAAAATGGTTTTCAATTTCATGACAGGGAATTTCAATTATTTTGGGTGGAGTTCGAAAGTCATCCCGACCCCACCAATTTGTTAAAGAAAGCAAGCTGTGCTGTCGAGATACCTAGAACGCACTAAATTGGGATGCTAATCCTTCTAACCCGCCTACATAATAGCTCACTCTTCAGGGATGTTTTCTCTTTCTTTTCTTTTACATCCTCCTTTTTGTTTGTTTCAATGTAGAGGATAGATGTTGGGGATCTAAGGTGTTTTTAGGGTTGTGTTTTTGG
Source organism: Scutellaria minor (assembly GCA_954870855.1). Taxonomy (NCBI): domain Eukaryota; kingdom Viridiplantae; phylum Streptophyta; class Magnoliopsida; order Lamiales; family Lamiaceae; genus Scutellaria; species Scutellaria minor. The sequence continues at coordinate 14,171,195 of OX940729.1, forward strand.
TTAAGTTTGAGCAAAATTTTCTAAATTTTGATGATTTTTGAGCTAATTGTGTGCTTATTCATCTTATATTGCCAAAATTCATCGTTGCATTGTTGTGTTTAAGCATGATGACTTGATAGGAGACGAGTGTGATTGATTTCTTTGTTCTAAACGAGTGAAGTGTCTCATCAACCTTGATCATGGATAGAATGAAAACATGCGAGATTCCTCATAAATAGCCTACTTGTGAGATTTTGAGCCTAAAGAGCAACACATCCACCATATATGCTCTCTTTGTTTGTTTGTGTGCGATCATGCATTATGTGTTCGTTCTAGAACTTGCTTTGTTATGCATTTCGAGACTACATTAATGGATTTGTGCATTTAAAATGATAAGGGCATTTAGGCTTAACCATTTTCTAGACCTTTCTTTGAAATTGCCTACCTTTACTTGTTTTTCCCTAGTTAGCCCCTTTGAGCTTGTAGCCTTTCATTTGTTTTAACACACATATGATGAGCTCGTATCCCTTTTTCTTCAATTTATCCATCATCTTGTTGAACCCTTCTTGTCAAGAAGTGTGAGAATTGAATGCATGTCAAATTTGAATTGTAATAAAAGTTGAATGAAAAAGGATGGAAAAAAGGGGCTGGAGGTGAGAAAGTTCTTGTGGCAATGAGAAAAAAAAAATTGAAAAAAAAAAGGAAGAAAAAAAAAAGAAGAAAAAAAAAGAAGGAAAAAAAAAGAGAATAAAGAAAAAAAAAGAAAAAAAATATTGCCACAATGAAGAAAGATGGAAAAAGTATAGAAGTTTGATTTGCATGGAGCTTGATACCATTGTGTTTGAGAGTTCCCAATTATGACAAAGGAAGAAAGTTGGTAGAAAAAGTTTGGTGATAAATAGTACAATGAAGTTGTTCAGAAGTTAGATTTGTGCATGAAATTCTCACATCTTTTTGGCATTGCTACACTCATATATTATCCTTTTATCCTACCCTTACCTAAGCCCCATTACAACCAAAGGAAAGACCCTTTGATTTTTTGCATGAATTCATATGTCTAGTAGTGGAGATTTGATATATTAGCAAGCCTATGGCAACGACATGTATGTATTGATTTAGAGTGAAAATTTGACCCTTTAAACACTTGAGAGTGTATTGAGAGTTATCTTATTCTCAAAAAAAAAAAAAGAGTGATCCTTGGTGAGATGTGGGATTTTGCAATGTTGGATCTTATTGAAATGATTAAGTGTTGATGAGATATGAATTTTGTTGAAAATCAAGGGAATCATGATCATTTACTCTTTGAAGGTTGTCGACTTTTTCACTTCATTATATGATGAGTTTTGGGATATTTTTTAGAAGCACTTGATTGCCATATATCCAAATTTATCTATAACCAATAAAAATAAAAGTTAAAAATTGAATTTTTTTCTCTTAATATATGTAAATAACATTAAAAAAATTTAAACTTCATTTAGGTTTTGTCTATTTGTTATCTTTATTTTTGTGTCAAGATATGTTGTGAGACCTGCCTTGTTGGTCCTGGATAGCATTGTTTAGTGGGTTACCATAAGGATCTCTATTTTCAATTGAATCTGTCATTTACTATTAGTTTGCGTACTTGAAGTTTGAGAGTTCTTACATCTAAATATAGGCTAAATTGGTCTGTTTTTGGCAGCATCACATGTTCCAGGGAGATTCAAGGGATAGGATTGTACTGTTCCTGTTCTTATGACACTACTGTTAAAGTGTGGGACTTCTCTAGGTGCCAAGAGGAGCACTCATTATCTGGTAATCTCATCACTAAAAATCGATTCTTTTAAGATACTTTTGGACTTCATAGATCGAATCTTGACTCCTGAAATTATTGGTGATGTTGACTTTCCAATGAGAAGAAGCTGAAAGCTCCATTAAGCCATCTTAAGAAAGTAAATGTCATATAGTAATGAATGAAGTGAATCTACTCTGGATAATAGAGGATACCTCCTGCGAAAGGAGCTAATATATCTGGTCATTCTGCAAAAAAGTTTAGAATGCTTTGACAGCTTTTGTGTCAGTTCATTGACTCTATCAATTCTTGATCTCTCTTGCAATGCAAAGTGATTTATTTAATATCTGAAACTGATTCATGCACAAAGAGTTGAGCTTGCATATACTTGTTCCCTGGAAAATGTTTTCTCCAGAATGACATTTTTTAAAAAATTGTTTAGATTTGAGACAACAACTTATCTTGATTTTATCTATTGTCCATGTGTCTATTTCTTTACATGATACCTTAATTCCCCTTTTCAAGTCAAAGACTAATCTATAGTTATAGATTGGTTTATTTATAGTACTTTCCTTTATTCAAGTCAAGGACTAATCTATAATTTTATTTATAGTCCTTTGCTTTTTTCATGTCAAGGACTAATCTATAGTATTTGATTGTTTTATTTACAGTTCATGCGATGGTATAGCTGATAATTCATTTCTAAGCGAGCATCTTTCAAATGCTTTATTAAATTATCAGTTAATCAAGTGTAAATGAAGTTGTGGATAAAAAATTTGAATAGGATAAATGATATGAATATTTGATATGCCTCACAAAAAGTCTGTAGTTGATCGAAATACACATCTCTGTATTAAGGAAGTCATTTGGCTGAGTCTGGTAGGTTGATTTACCATGCTATATATATTAGCAAACGCCAAGAAAAAAAATGCTAAGGTCAGTGATACTCTTTTCAGTTCATTAAATTCCGCTTGCTGCTCATTTGATCATGATCTTAGGAAATGCAGGTGGCTGAAGTAGAAGCAGGCAAGCAGCATTGCGTGAAATCAACGCATGTATTGTTTTGTTTATGACTCGTTTTAATGTGTAAAGTTCAGTACTTTCTCATGAGCTTAGTAATGTTTGTTATTCATGCCCTGTGTACAGATATTTCCTGAAACCATGTTCTAGCTACTTTATTGTGGTTATTTGATTTGATTTGTTTTTTTTTTATCTCCTTATAATGATGTGGTTAGGATATTAAAAAATTAAATCCTAATGTGAGAATCTTCCATGGTTTGTCCTAGTGAACTTAGCTATTTGACTATCATCTAGATATGAGTTCAAATAACCCAGTTCTAGCCATAATTTAAACAAATTCTCTATTTATTTATTATTAGCTCTCAGATAAGAATTCAGAGATTCAGATATGTAAGCCAAGTTTTTCATAAGCAGTTTCCTGAGCATGATTATATTCTTTAAAATTTGGTGGACTTGCTGTCCTGATAGTATTACAAGGACTGTAGTTGACTTATCTGCTAACCCACATGGTTTCTTTACTCCATTGCGGATGTTTATTATGTGCTTAATCTGTCAATCCGATCAGTATAAACATCACCTCTACATGGATAATGGGTGCATACTATAACCTAAAGTTTTTTTGTTCTTCCTCTACTAATTTCTTTTTCAAAATGGTTTTCAATTTCAGGATAGGGAATTTCAAGTATTTCGGGTGGAGTTCGAAAGTCATCCCGACCCCACCAATTTGTTAAAGAAAGCAAGCTCTGCTATCGAGATACCTAGAACGCACTAAATTGGGATGCTAATCCTTCTAACCCGCCTACACAATAGCTCACTCTTCAGGGACAACGAGAAATGCGAGATTGTTTATGGAAGCTCTGGGTTGGAAGGCCAGAACTTAGGGATCTATTATGGAAGGTATTACCTTTTCTCGCTCAGATATTTATTGTTAGAAGTTGAAGCATCCTTTTTGTAGAACTAATTGTGAAATAAATGCTACAACCTCATAGACTTTAGCTTGGGCTCAAATCTTGGAGAGCTATTGTATTTGGTATGCGGGATTTATTGAATGATGGCATGCAGTGAAATAACCCAATGATTTCTAGTGGCTGATCATGATACTTTAGGCAGAAGAATATGATTGAAAGTTAAATCTGATTCTGTTTACTTGCCCCATTAATTTGTAATCTAACATTTGCTTGACTGCAGTGCAATTTAGTGCATCGATTTCTTGGTTTTTGTCAATCTTGTTTCTTGTGAGCTCCTTAAGTTCTTGCATTTTTTCATCAAGGATGTTTCTATACATCATTAGTAACACAACAGCTGGTGTTTTGTTTAAATAGTTTGAGATAAGGTGGTCATTTAATAGTTTGATCTAGATTTTCTCGACTATATTGGAGATTTTAAGCTTTTATTTACTGTTTATGCTGTGTGAATCATCATCTCTTGCATGTAATTCATTTTCATCATGCCTCAGGGAGCCTGTCTTGCGCTAAATGCTGGAAAATGATATGAACGTGTGGGAAAACTTTGTGCCTTTCATGAATTTCCACCACCTCTGCATGAGGAGAAACTTCCTGTTGGTACAGGCGGTAATCCTGTAAGTTTTATGCTAACAATCATGCATCTGTGGGGCATACAAAATAGCTGACTTTTACATTCTACTTGAGTCATTGCATGATCTCAATTTTCAAGTGACTGTCATTAGTTATATCCTGGAACTATAAATTGATACTTAAAATTACTGTTTACATTTTCATCAATAAGCCTATTTTAACAATATTGCAATTGTCTGACATGAATAGTCATATAATTGTGTTTTCATATTTGATGGGTCAGCTCTATGTTAACAGGTTTATCTTGTTAACGACCATGTGATAAAAAAAAATTGTTGAAGGAGGGCTGGAAGCTTCTCTTTTTGGTTTAGGAACTGAGGTATGATATTCATGGTCTTGTAGTGCAGCTGTTAGTACTGCTTTCCTTCTCTCTTATCAACATCTTGAACCTTTTTTTCTTTTCAGCTTGAGTTCTACAATCTACTACATAAATTGAACTCCTCTTTGAAGAATTACATACCAGAAGTATTGGCAAGTGGGTTTCTCCTTTTCGAAAATGGATCATATAGAGTTATGCCCTGGGATGGTAGAGGCATACCTAACATTATTGCCAGCAGCAATGCCATATCGATAAAGCATAAAGAAGTTGATTATCCATTTGGTATCTGGGGTAAAAAAGAATTTGAATATCAAAATGCTGGAAGGCCATTACATGCATCTGGAAATTGTGGTAAAAGTTCTTTATTGTGGCCATATATTGTAACAAAAAGATGCAGAGGGAAAATATTTGCTGAACTGTAAGTGGATTTCCGATTTTAGTATAATTTGGTGCTGTTATTAAGTATAGCTATGTAAAGGACAGAAGCCAGTATGCATAACTTTTACATTGTTCAAATTGCAGGAGAGATACACTCGCATCAGAAGATGCACTGAACTTAGCTTATTTTTTGGGTGAGCAGCTGCCTGCATAATCTTCACCTTTTGCCAGTGCCTCGTCCATCCACTAATGACTCAATTCCAATGGTCAGAGAATATGATATACAGCCATCACTTGGTAATGGCTTCTCGAAAAATGTTACAGATAAGACTGACCATCCGCCTGAACTGAAATTGTTTATCAACATTCTGAACCGCAAAAGAAAGGATGTTTCGAGCCGTTTGGCTGAATGGTAAGGACGGTTTTATATTTTCAATGTGCTCAGTTCAGGGTTCCACTTGAGCCTTGAGAAAATGAAAATTCCAAATGTATGCGTATCAGTTCCACATCATTATGCTTTTTGAATGTGCTTTTCATAGGTGGGAAAGACAACCTTGTCAGCCCTGTTCTAACTAAAGCTAGGAAGGTTGTGATTTGCTGCACCATCTACCACATTTGGAAGACAAGAAATGAACTCATTTTCGAGAACACCTCTCCATCGGTGCCTGCAACTGTTGCAGGAATCAAGACTCATGTCTACAAGGTGATCTGTTTCCTTTTTCCATTTGCTTTAATTAATTTCTGATGTCCAGCATGTTGGACTTTGGTTTTTGTGGCCTGTAAACTTAAGGTTTTGATCCTCCCCCTGCTCTTTAGTTTAATTTGATTAGATGAACAGAGTTGTGGTTGGTGTGATGTTGAGGTTTGGATGAAATTTATTTCCCAGCCCCTTGAACTATGTTTTTGTGCAGGTTTTACAGGGATGGTGTTGTTACTGCTTCCCCCCAATGGGAAGGCTTTGGGGGGTGGCTTGGTGCATACAAATTTGACAAGGGCTTATGTCCTTGTATAGGGTTATTTGCTTGCTTAATCTCTAAATTTGGTGCCATGGAATTAAGCATGTTTCTGTCTTGGGGGTTCTTGTGATTTTTGTCCAGGCTTATTATTATTATTATTTTTTTGTTATTATTATTATTATTGTTTGTATTATAATTATTTTTATCATCATCATCATTCTTGTTATTGTTAATATTATTATCGGTACTAATATTATTGTTATTTATTATTTATTATCATTCTTATAATAATAATAATAAATTATCATAATAATAATATTATTATTAATATTATTATTATTATGATTATTATTATTATTATTATGATCTTCTACGTCGTTGTCATTATTATTATTAACATTACTATGGTCGCTATCATCATCATTATTATTTATTTATATATATTTATTTTTAATAATTAGAAACTTAATAATCATACATACATTACTAGCATATAAAATTGTATAAAATTATTATTATTATTATTATTATTATTATTATTATTATTGTTATTACTGAAATTATTTATTTATTCATTATTATTTTTATTGTTGTGAATATAGAAATTGTTATCATTATTATTACTATTATTGTCGCCACATAAGTATTATTATTATTATTATTATTATTATTATTATTATTATTATTATTATTATTATTATTATTATTATTATTATCTTCTTTGTCATTATTATTATTAGCATTATCATTATAATTATGATTAATTTATTTGACAGTAAAGTTGTAAATCTAGTCTTAATAATTAGAAGCTCAATAACCATTAATTAAAATAAGAGTATAGTTATCATTATCATTAACTACTAGTATAGTTATTATTATTATTATTATTAACATTATCATTATTATTGTTATTATTATTCGTACTATCATTATTATCGTTGTTATTTATTTTAATTGTCAATACAATTATCATCATTATAATTATATTAATATTATTAACATTATTATTATTATTATTATTATTATTATTATTATTATTATTATTATTATTAATTGTTAACACTATCATCATGTTCGTCATTATTGTTAATTTATTTGGCCGTAAAGTTATAGTTCTAGTTTCATTCTTAATAAAAAAACATTATAAAATTATTATTATTATTATTATTATCATCATCATTGTCGTCCTTGTTGTTGTAGTTATGGTTGTTAACATTATCATCTTCGCTATTATTATTATTATTATTATTATTATTATCATTATTATTATTTATTATTATTGTTATTTATTATCGTCCTTATTATTATTATTGTTTGTTGTTATTCTTATTATTATTATTCTTCTTCTTCGTTATCATTATTATTATTAAGCAATATCATTATCATAATAATAAGAATAATTATTATTAATTATTATTATTATGATCTTCTTCTTCATCGTTGTCATTATTATTATTATTAACATTATCATCATTATTATTATTTATTCATTTTTAATAATTAGAAACTCAATAACCATTGAATAAAATAAGAGTACATACATTACTAGCATATAAAATAGTATAAAATTATTATTATTATTATTGTTGTTGTCGTCGTCGTCGTCATCATTATTATTCTCATTACAACAATTAGTTTCGTTGTTGTTGTGGTAGTTATAGTTCTAGTTTCATTCTTAATAAAAAAACATTATAAAATTATTATTATTATTATCATCATCATCATCATCATCGTCGTCCTTGTTGTTGTAGTTATGGTTGTTAACATTATCATCTTTGCTATTATTATTATTATTATTATTATTATTATTATCATTATTATTATTTATTATTATTGTTATTTATTGTCGTCCTTATTATTATTATTGTTTGTTGTTATTCTTATTATTATTATTCTTCTTCTTCGTTATCATTATTATTATTAAGCAATATCATTATCATAATAATAATAATAATAATTTTTATTATTATTATTATGATCTTCTTCATCGTTGTCATTATTATTATTATTAACATTATCATCATTATTATTATTTATTTATATTTATTCATTTTTAATAATTAGAAACTCAATAACCATTGAATAAAATAAGAGTACATACATTACTAGCATATAAAATAGTATAAATTATTATTATTATTATTGTCGTCGTCGTCGTCATCATTATTATTCTCATTACAACAATTAGTTTCGTTGTTGTTGTGGTTATTATTATTATTATTATTACTGAAATTATTTATTTATTCATTATTATTATTATTATTGTGAATATATAAATTGTTATCATTATTATTACTATTATTGTCGTCACATAAGTATTATTATTATTATTATTATTATTATTATTATTATTATTATTATTATTATTATTATCTTCTTCTTTGTCATTATTATTAATAGTTTTATCATTATAATTATGATTAATTTATTTGACAGTAAAGTTGTAATTCTAGTTTTATTCTTAATAATTAGAAGCTCAATAACCATTAATTAAAATAAGAGTATATTTATCATTATCATTAATTACTAGTATAGTTGTTGTTATCATCACCACCACCACCACCACCACATAAGCACTATTATTATTATTATTATTATTATTATTATTATTATTATTATTATTATTATTATTATTATTATTATTATTATTATTATTATTATTATTATTATTATTATTATTATTATTATTATTATTATTATTATTATTATTATTATTATTATTATTATTATTATTATTATTATTATTATTATTATTATTATTATTATTATTATTATTATTATTATTATTATTATTATTATTATTATTATTATTATTATTATTATTATTATTATTATTATTATTATTATTATTATTATTATTATTATTATTATTATTATTATTATTATTATTATTATTATTATTATTATTATTATTATTATTATTATTATTATTATTATTATTATTATTATTATTATTATTATTATTATTATTATTATTATTATTATTATTATTATTATTATTATTATTATTATTATTATTATTATTATTATTATTATTATTATTATTATTATTATTTTATCATTATTATTATTATTATTATCATTATTATTATTATTATTATTATTATTTTATCATTGTTATTATATTTATTATCATTATCATTATTATTATTATTATTATTATTATTATTATTATTATTATTTTATCATTGTTATTATATTTATTATCATTATCATCGCTATTATCATTATTATTATTAGCATTATAATCGTTGTTGTTATTATTATTTGCACTATCATTATTATCATTGTTATTGATTGTTATTGTCAATATTATTATCATTATTATAATTATGATTATAATTATTATTGTCATTAATATTATTACCATTATTATTGTCATTATTTATTTATTTATTTATTATTATTGTTATTTATTGTCGTCTTCATGATTACTATTATTATTATTGGTATCCATCATCATCATCATGTTCATCATCATTATTAATTATTATTATTATTATGATCTTGTTCTTCATCGTTGTCATTATTATTATTATTAACATTATCATCATTATTATTATTTATTTATATTTATTCATTTTTAATAATTAGAAACTCAATAACCATTGAATAAAATAAGAGTACATACATTACTAGCATATAAAATAGTATAAATTATTATTATTATTATTGTTGTCGTCGTCGTCGTCATCATTATTATTCTCATTACAACAATTAGTTTCGTTGTTGTTGTGGTTATTATTATTATTATTATTATTATTACTGAAATTATTTATTTATTCATTATTATTATTATTATTATTATTGTGAATATAGAAATTGTTATCATTATTATTACTATTATTGTCGTCACATAAGTATTATTATTATTATTATTATTATTATTATTATTATCTTCTTCTTTGTCATTATTATTATTAGTTTTATCATTATAATTATGATTAATTTATTTGACAGTAAAGTTGTAATTCTAGTTTTATTCTTAATAATTAGAAGCTCAATAACCATTAATTAAAATAAGAGTATAGTTATCATTATCATTAATTACTAGTATAGTTGTTGTTATCATCATCACCACCACCACCACATTATTATTATTATTATTATTATTATTATTATTATTATTATTATTATTATTATTATTATTATTATTATTATTATTATTATATCATTGTTATTATATTTATTATCATTATCATCGCTATTATCATTATTATTATTAGCATTATAATCGTTGTTATTATTATTTGCACTATCATTATTATCATTGTTATTGATTGTTATTGTCAATATTATTATCATTATTATAATTATGATTATAATTATTATTGTCATTAATATTATTACCATTATTATTGTCATTATTTATTTATTTATTATTATTGTTATTTATTGTCGTCTTCATGATTACTATTATTATTATTGGTATCCATCATCATCATCATGTTCATCATCATTATTAATTTATTTGGTCGTAAAATTGTAGTTCTAGTTTCATTCTTAATAAAAACAATATAAAATTGTTTTATCATCATCATCATCCTCATCCTTGTTGTAGTTGTTAAATATTATTACCATTGCTATTATTATTATTATTATTATCATTATTATTATTTATTATTATTGTTTTTTATTGTCGCCCTCATTATTATTGTTGATGTTGTTCTTCTTGTTCTTCTTCGGTATTATTATTATTATTAGCATTTTCATTATCGTTATCGTTAATTTATTTGGCATTCTAATTTCATTATTAATAGAACTGGTATAAAATTATCATCATTATTATTATTATTATTATTATTACTAATGTATTTATTTATTAATATTATTATTATCATTATAAACTATTAGTATTGTTATTATTTATTTTTATTATTATCATTATAATTATTACTGTAATTATTTATTATTATTATTGTCATTATAGAAATTGTTATCATTATTATCATTGTCGTCAGCACTATTATTATTATTATTATTATTTTATCATTGTTATTATATTTATTATCGTTATCATATTTATTATTATATTTATTATCATTATCATCATTGTTGTTATTGTTATTATTATTCGCACTATCATTATTATCGTTGTTATTTATTTTAATTATCAATACGATTATCATCATTATAATTATATTAATATTATTAACATTATTATTATTAATTGTTAACACTATCATCATGTTCGTCATTATTATTAATTTATTTGGCCGCAAAGTTGTAGTTCTAGTTTCATTCTTAATAAAAAAAACATTATAAAATTATTATCATCATCATCATCATCATCATCGTCGTCCTTGTTGTTGTAGTTATGGTTGTTAACATATCATCTTTGCTATTATTATTATTATTATCAATATTATTATTTATTATTAACTCATTAGAAGATGAATCGAGTACAATTAACTCTTTACTTGGTCAACAAGTTTTCAATAATCGTTATAGTTAGAGTTACAGATTAGTTTTATGTTGAGTTAGAAGATTAATCGAGTACCATTAACTCTTTAGAAGATGATTCGAGTACAATTAACTCTTTACTTGGTCAACAAGTTTTCAATAATCATTACACTTAAGAGTTACGGATTAGCATTATGTTGAGTTAGAAGATTAATTGAGCATCATTAACTCTTTAGAAGATGAATCGAGTACAATTAACTCTTTACTTGGTCAACAAGTTTTCAATAATAGTTACACTTATAGTTACGGATTAGCATTATAAAATTATTATTATCATCATCATCATCATCGTCGTCGTCCTTGTTGTTGTAGTTATGGTTGTTAACATATCATCTTTGCTATTATTATTATTATCATTATTATTATTTATTATTAACTCATTAGAAGATGAATCGAGTACAATTAACTCTTTACTTGGTCAACAAGTTTTCAATAATCGTTATAGTTAGAGTTACAGATTAGTTTTATGTTGAGTTAGAAGATTAATCGAGTACCATTAACTCTTTAGAAGATGATTCGAGTACAATTAACTCATTACTTGGTCAACAAGTTTTCAATAATCATTACACTTAGAGTTACGGATTAGCATTATATTGAGTTAGAAGATTAATTGAGCATCATTAACTCTTTAGAAGATGAATCGAGTACAATTAACTATTTACTTGGTCAACAAGTATTCAATAATCGTTACTCTTAGAGTTACGGATTAGCACTATGTTGAGTTAGAAGATTAATTGAGCATCATTAACTCTTTAGAAGATGAATCGAGTACAATTAACTCTTTACTTGGTCAACAAGTTTTCAATAATAGTTACACTTATAGTTACGGATTAGTTTTATATTGAGTTAGAAGATTAATCGAGTACCATTAAATCTTTAGAAGATGATTCGAGTTCAATTAACTCTTTACTTGGTCAACCAGTTTTCAATAATCGTTACATTTAGAATTACAGATTAGTTTTATGTTGAGTTAGAAAATTAATCAAGTACCATTAACTCTTTTGAAGATGATTCGAGTATAATTAAGTATCTACTTGGTCAACAAATTTCAATAATCGTTACAATTAGAGTTACAGATTGGTTTTATGTTGAGTTAGAAGATTAATTGAGCATCATTAACTCTTTAGAAGATGAATCGAGTACAATTAACTCTTTACTTGGTCAACAAGTTTTCAATAATAGTTACACTTATAGTTACGGATTAGGTTTATGTTGAGTTAGAAGATTAATCGAGTACCATTAACTCTTTAGAAGATGATTCGAGTACAATTAACTCTTTACTTGGTCAACAAGTTTTCAATAATCATTATAGTTAGAGTTACGGATTAGTTTTATGTTGAGTTGGAAAATTAATCGAGTACCTTAACTCTTTAGAAGATAAATCGAGTACAATTAATTCTTTACTTTGTCAACAAGTTTTCAATAATCGTTAGACATAGAGTTACAGATTAGTTTTATGTTGAGATAGAAGATTAATCAAGTACCATTAACTCATTAGAAGATGAATCGAGTACAATTAAATCCTTACTTGGTCAACAAGTTTTCCATAATCGTTATAGTTAGAGTTACAGAATAGTTTTATGTTGAGTTGGAAGATTAATCGAGTACCATTAACTCTTTAGAAGATGATTCGAATACAATTAACTCTTTACTTGGTCAACAAGTTTTCAATAATCGTTACACTTAGAGTTACGGATTAGCATTATGTTGAGTTAGAAGATTAATTGAGCATCATTGACTCTTTAGAAGATGAATCGAGTACAATTAACTCTTTACATGGTCAACAAGTTTTCAATAATCGTTACACTTAGATTTACGGATTAGCACTATGTTGAGTTAGAAGATTAATTGAGCATCATTAACTCTTTCGAAGATGATTCGAGTACAATTAACTCTTTACTTGGTCAACAAGTTTTCAATAATCATTATAGTTAGAGTTACAGATTAGTTTTATGTTGAGTTGGAAAATTAATCGAGTACCTTAACTCTTTAGAAGATAAATCGAGTACAATTAATTCTTTACTTTGTCAACAAGTTTTCAATAATCGTTAGACATAGAGTTACGGATTAGTTTTATGTTGAGATAGAATATTAATCAAGTACCATTAACTCATTAGAAGATGAATCGAGTACAATTAACTCCTTACTTGGTCAACAAGTTTTCCATAATCGTTATAGTTAGAGTTACAGATTAGTTTTATGTTGAGTTAGAAGATTAATCGAGTACCATTAACTCTTTAGAAGATGATTCGAGTACAATTAACTCTTTACTTGGTCGACAAGTTTTCAACAATCGTTACACTTAGAGTTACGGATTAGCATTATGTTGAGTTAGAAGATTAATTGAGCATCATTAACTCTTTAGAAGATGAATCGAGTACAATTAACTCTTTACATGGTCAACAAGTTTTCAATAATCGTTACACTTAGATTTACGGATTAACACTATGTTGAGTTAGAAGATTAATTGAGCATCATTAACTCTTTCGAAGATGAATCGAGTACAATTAACTCTTTACTTGGTCAACAAGTTTTCAATAATAGTTACACTTATAGTTACGGATTAGTTTTATGTTGGGTTAGAAGATTAATTGAGTACCATTAACTCTTTAGAAGATGATTCGAGTTCAATTAACTATTTACTTGGTCAACCAGTTTTCAATAATCGTTACATTTAGAATTACAGATTAGTTTTATGTTGAGTTAGAAAATTAATCGAGTACGATTAACTCTTTTGAAGATGATTCGAGTATAATTAAGTATTTAGTTGGTCAACAAATTTCAATAATCGTTACAATTAGAGTTACGGATTAGTTTTATGTTGAGATAGAAGATTAATCAAGTACCATTAACTCATTACAAGATGAATCGAGTACAATTAACTCTTTACTTGGTCAATAAGTTTTCAATAATCGTTATAGTTAGAGTTACGGATTTGTTTTATGTTGAGTTGGAAGATTAATCGAGTACCTTAACTCTTTAGAAGATAAATTGAGTATAATTAATTCTTTACTTTGTCAACAAGTTTTCAATAATCGTTAAACATAGAGTTACAGATTAGTTTTATGTGGAGATAGAAGATTAATCAAGTACCATAACTCATTAGAAGATAAATCGTGTACAATTAACTCTTTACTTGGTCAACAAATTTTCAATAATCGTTATAGTTAGAGTTACACATTAGTTTTATGTTGAGTTAGAAGATTAATCGAGTACCATAACTCTTTAGAAGATGATTCGAGTACAATTAACAATTTACTTGGTCAACAAGTTTTCAATAATCATTACATTTAGAGTTACGGATTAGCATTATGTTGAGTTAGGAGATTAATTGAGCATCATTAATTCTTTAGAAGATGAATCGAGTACAATTTACTCTTTACTTGGTCAACAAGTTTTCAATAATAGTTACACTTATAGTTACGGATTAGTTTTATGTTGAGTTAGAAGATTAATCGAGTACCGTTAACTCTTTAGAAGATGATTCGAGTTCAAATAACTCTTTACTTGGTCAACCAGTTTTCAATAATCGTTAGACATAGAGTTACGGATTAGCATTATGTTGAGTTAGAAAATTAATTGAGCATCATTAACTCTTTCGAAGATGAATCGAGTACAATTAACTCTTTACTTGGTCAACAAGTTTTCAATAATAGTTACACTTATAGTTATAGATTAGTTTTATGTTGGGTTAGAAGATTAATCGAATACCATTAACTCTTTAGAAGATGATTCGAGTTCAATTAACTCTTTACTTGGTCAACCAGTTTTCAATAATCGTTACATTTAGAATTACAAATTAGTTTTATGTTGAGTTAGAAAATTAATCGAGTACCATTAACTCTTTTGAAGATGATTCGAGTATAATTAAGTATTTAGTTGGTCAACAAATTTCAATAATCGTTACAATTAGAGTTACGGATTAGTTTTATGTTGAGATAGAAGATTAATCAAGTATCATTAACTCATTAGAAGATGAATCGAGTACAATTAACTCTTTACTTGGTCAACAAGTTTTCAATAATCGTTATAGTTAGAGTTACGGATTAGTTTTATGTTGAGTTGGAAGATTAATCGAGTACCTTAACTCTTTAGAAGAAAAATCGAGTATAATTAATTCTTTACTTTGTCAACAAGTTTTCAATAATCGTTAGACATAGAGTTACGGATTAGCATTATGTTGAGTTAGAAGATTAATTGAGCATCATTAACTCTTTAGAAGATGAATCGAATACAATTAACTCTTTACTTGGTCAACAAATTTTCAATAAAAGTTACACTTATAGTTATGGATTAGTTTTATGTTGAGTTAGAAGATTAATCGAGTACCATTAACTCTTCAGAATATGATTCGAGTACAATTAACAATTTACTTGGTCAACAAGTTTTCAATAATCGTTACACATAGAGTTACGGATTAGCATTATGTTGAGTTAGAAGATTAATTGAGCATCATTAACTCTTTAGAAGATGAATCGAGTACAATTAACTCTTTACTTGGTCAACAAGTTTTCAATAATAGTTACACTTATAGTTACTGATTAGTTTTATGTTAAGTGAGAAGATTAATCGAGTACCATTAACTCTTTAGAAGAAGATTCGAGTTCAATTAACTCTTTACTTGGTCAACCAGTTTTCAATAATCGTTACATTTAGAATTACAGATTAGTTTTATGTTGAGTTAGATAATTAATCGAGTACCATTAACTCTTTTGAAGATGATTCGAGTATAATTAAGTATTTACTTGGTCAACAAATTTCAATAATCGTTACAATTAGAGTTACGGATTGGTTTTATGTTGAGTTAGTAGATTAATTGAGAACCATTAACTCTTTAGAAGATGAATCGAGTACAATTAACTCTTTACTTGGTCAACAAGTTTTCAATAATCGTTACACTTGGAGTTACGGATTAGCACTATGTTGAGTTAGAATATTAATTGAGCATCATTAATTCTTTAGAAGATGGATCGAGTACAATTAACTCTTTACTTGGTCAACAAGTTTTCAATAATAGTTACACTTATAGTTATGGATTAGTTTTATGTTGAGTTAGAAAATTAATCGAGTACCATTAACTCTTTTGAAGATGATTCGAGTATAATTAAGTATTTACTTGGTCAACAAATTTCAATAATAGTTACAATTAGAGTTATGGATTGGTTTTGTGTAGAGTTAGTAGATTAATTGAGTACCATAAACTCTTTAGAAGATGAATCGAGTACAATTAACTCTTTACTTAGTCAACAAGTTTTCAATAATCGTTACACTTAGAGTTACGGATTAACTTTATGTTCAGTTAAAAGAATAATCGAGTACCATTAACTCTTTATAAGATTATTCGAGTACAATTGACTCTTTATTTGGTCAACAAGTTTTCAATAATCGTTACATTTAGAGTTACAGATTAGTTTTATGTTGCGTTAGAATATTAATCGAGCACCATTTACTCTTTAAAAGATGAATCGAGTACAATTAACTCATTACTTGGTCAACAAGTTTTCAATAATCGTTATATTTAGAGTTAAGGATTAGTTTTATGTTGAGTTAGAAGAATAATCGAGTACCATTAACTCTTTATAAGATGATTCGAGTACAATTAACTCTTTACTTGGTCAACAAGTTTTCAATAATCGTTATAGTTAGAGTTACAGATTAATTTTATGTGGAGTTGGAAGATTAATCGATTACCTTAACTCTTTAGAAGATGAATCGAGTACAATTAACTCTTTACTTGGTCAACAAGTTTTCAATAATAGTTACACTTATAGTTACGGATTACTTTTACGTTGAGTTAGAAGATTAATCGAGTACCATTAACTCTTTAGAAGATGATTCGAGTATAATTAAGTATTTAGTTGGTCAACAAATTTCAATAATCGTTACAATTAGAGTTACGGATTAGTTTTATGTTGAGATAGAAGATTAATCAAGTACCATTAACTCATTAGACGATGAATCGAGTACAATTAACTCTTTACTTGGTCAACAACTTTTCAATAATCATTATAGTTAGCGTTACGGATTAGTTTTATGTTGAGTAGGAAAATTAATCGAGTACCTTAACTCTTTAGAAGATAAATCGAGTACAATTAATTCTTTACTTTGTCAACAAGTTTTCAATAATTGTTAGACATAGAGTTACGGATTAGTTTTATGTTGAGATAGAAGATTTATCAAGTACCATTAACTCATTAGAAGATGAATCGAGTACAATTAACTTTTTACTTGGTCAACAAGTTTTCCATAATCGTTATAGTTAGAGTTACGGATTAGTTTTATGTTGAATTGGAAGATTAATCGAGTACCTTAACTCTTTAGAAGATAAATCGAGTACAATTAATTCTTTACTTTGTCAACACGTTTTCAATAATCGTTAGAAATAGAGTTACGAATTAGTTTTATGTTGAGATAGAAGATTAATCAAGTACCATTAACTCATTAGAAGATGAATCGAGTACAATTAACTCTTTACTTGGTCAACAAGTTTTCAATAATCGTTATAGTTAGAGTTACGGATTTGTTTTATGTTGAGTTGGAAGATTAATCGAGTACCTTAACTCTTTAGAAGATAAATCGAGTACAATTAATTCTTTACTTTGTCAACAAGTTTTCAATAATCGTTAGACATAGAGTTACAGATTAGTTTTATGTTGAGATAGAAGATTAATCAAGTACCATTAACTCATTAGAAGGTGAATCGAGTACAATTAACTCTTTACTTGGTCAACTAGTTTTCAATAATCGTTATAGTTAGAGTTACAGATTAGTTTTATGTTGAGTTAGAAAATTAATCGAGTACCATTAACTCTTTTGAAGATGATTCGAGTATAATTAAGTATTTAGTTGGTCAACAAATTTCAATAATCGTTACAATTAGAGTTACGGATTAGTTTTATGTTGAGATAGAAGATTAATCAAGTATCATTAACTCATTAGAAGATGAATCGAGTACAATTAACTCTTTACTTGGTCAACAAGTTTTCAATAATCGTTATAGTTAGAGTTACGGATTAGTTTTATGTTGAGTTGGAAGATTAATCGAGCATCATTAACTCTTTAGAAGATGAATTGAGTACAATTAACTCTTTACTTGGTCAACAAGTTTTCAATAATAGTTACACTTATAGTTACGGATTAGTTTTATGTTGAGTGAGAAGATTAATCGAGTACCATTAACTCTTTAGAAGAAGATTCGAGTTCAATTAACTCTTTACTTGGTCAACCAGTTTTCAGTAATCGTTACATTTAGAATTACAGATTAGTTTTATGTTGAGTTAGAAAATTAATCGAGTCTCATTAACTCTTTTGAAGATGATTCGAGTATAATTAAGTATTTAGTTGGTCAACAAATTTCAATAATCGTTACAATTAGAGTTACAGATTAGTTTTATGTTCAGATAGAAGATTAATCAAGTACTATTAACTCATTAGAAGATGAATCGAGTACAATTAACTCTTTACTTGGTCAACAAGTTTTCAATAATCGTTATAGTTAGAGTTACAGATTTGTTTTATGTTGAGTTGGAAGATTAATCGAGTACCTTAACTCTTTAGAAGATAAATCGAGTATAATTAATTCTTTACTTTGTCAACAAGTTTTCAATAATCGTTAGACATAGAGTTACGGATTAGTTTTATGTTAAGATAGAAGATTAATCATGATGGAGATCCTGCCTTACAAAATCATGCACACGAGAGGGACCCTTTGATCGTGCAAGAAGGTCCAATTACATGAGCTAGAGCTAAGAAACTAAAAGAGGCTTTGATGATCCTTGTTGCAGACATTAAAGAAAATATTCACGAAGAGTCCAAGGAAGGCCCGATGGTGAATAATATTAGACTGGATATCATTTAGCACATGCTTCAACCAAAGGCATTAATGTATGGATAAAGTAGTAGTCAAGTCTACTTTATCATAAAGTAGAAGTCAAGTCTACTTTTTGACTACTTAAGTGTTAAGCATTAAAAGTCCTCTTTACTTAGGTGTTAAGCTTGGAAGTCATTAGATATCTTTTTTTCCTATATATAGGTGTATGGGTCACTTGTAAAAAGGACACCTTTGTTGAAAACGAAATTGAAGCTCTTAGCTTATGTTTATTGAATTCTCTCTTTGTGAGGTTTTCGATTATTCAAGAACTTATCAAGATCATCGAGCAAGATCTTGTGGCGTTCAACATACCGAGGTTCTTGGCTGATTATATAGCCAACGGGTCGAGGTTCTCTCGCTCTAAGTAAGATCAAACCAGATTCGATTTGGGAAGATCCGCTGCTTAACTTCATACGTTGGGTTCTTAGATCTTCATATCTAATGGGTCCTTCGTCCTATCCACATCAAATCAAGTACCATTAACTCATTAGAAGATGAATCGAGTACAATTAACTCTTTACTTGGTCAACAAGTTTTCAATAATCGTTATAGTTAGAGTTACGGATTTGTTTTATGTTGAGTTGGAAGATTAATCGAGTACCATTAACTATTTTGAAGATGATTCGAGTATAATTAAGTATTTACTTGGTCAACAAATTTCAATAATCGTTACAATTAGAGTTACGGATTAGTTTTATGTTGAGATAGAAGATTAATCAAGTACCATAACTCATTAGAAGATGAATCGTGTACAATTAACTCTTTACTTGGTCAACAAGTTTTCAATAATCGTTATAGTTAGAGTTACAGATTAGTTTTATGTTGAGTTAGAAGATTAATCGAGTACCATTAACTCTTTAGAAGATGATTCGAGTACAATTAACAATTTACTTGGTCAACAAGTTTTCAATAATCGTTACACTTAGAGTTACGGATT
The DNA here is from genome assembly GCA_954870855.1 of Scutellaria minor. Classification (NCBI taxonomy): domain Eukaryota; kingdom Viridiplantae; phylum Streptophyta; class Magnoliopsida; order Lamiales; family Lamiaceae; genus Scutellaria; species Scutellaria minor. The sequence continues at coordinate 14,191,480 of OX940729.1, forward strand.
AGCATTATGTTGAGTTAGAAAATTAATTGAGCATCATTAACTCTTTAGAAGATGAATCGAGTACAATTAACTCTTTACTTGGTCAACAAGTTTTCAATAATAGTTACACTTATAGTTACGGATTAGTTTTATGTTGAGTTAGAAGATTAATCGAGTACCATTAACGCTTTAGAAGATGATTCGAGTTCAATTAACTCTTTACTCGGTCAACCAGTTTTCAATAATCGTTACATTTAGAATTACAGATTAGTTTTATGTTGAGTTAGAAAATTAATCAAGTACCATTAACTCTTTTGAAGATGATTCGAGTATAATTAAGTATTTACTTGGTCAACAAATTTCAATAATCGTTACAATTAGAGTTACGGATTGGTTTTATGTTGAGTTAGTAGATTAATCGAGTACCATTAACTCTTTAGAAGATGAATCGAGTACAATTAACTCTTTACATGGTCAACAAGTTTTCAATAATCGTTATAGTTAGAGTTACGGATTTGTTTTATGTTGAGTTGGAAGATTAATCGAGTACCATTAACTATTTTGAAGATGATTCGAGTATAATTAAGTATTTACTTGGTCAACAAATTTCAATAATCGTTACAATTAGAGTTACGAATTAGTTTTATGTTGAGATAGAAGATTAATCAAGTACCATAACTCATTAGAAGATGAATCGTGTACAATTAACTCTTTACTTGGTCAACAAGTTTTCAATAATCGTTATAGTTAGAGTTACAGATTAGTTTTATGTTCAGTTAGAAGAATAATCGAGTACCATTAACTCTAAATAAGATGATTCGAGTACAATTGACTCTTTATTTGGTCAACAAGTTTTCAATAATCGTTACATTTAGAGTTAAAGATTAGTTTTATGTTGCGTTAGAATATTAATCGAGCACCATTTACTCTTTAAAAGATGAATCGAGTACAATTAACTCATTACTTGGTCAACAAGTTTTCAATAATCGTTATATTTAGAGTTAAAGATTAGTTTTATGTTGAGTTAGAAGAATAATCGAGTACCATTAACTCTTTATAAGATGATTCGAGTACAATTAACTCTTTACTTGGTCAACAAGTTTTCAATAATCGTTATAGTTAGAGTTACAGATTAGTTTTATGTTGAGTTGGAAAATTAATCGATTACCTTAACTCTTTAGAAGATAAATTGAGTACAATTAATTCTTTACTTTGTCAACAAGTTTTCAATAATCGTTACACATAAAGTTACAGATTAGTTTTATGTTGAGATAGAAGATTAATCAAGTACCATTAACTCATTAGAAGATGAATCGAGTACAATTAACTCTTTACATGGTCAACAAGTTTTCCATAATCGTTATAGTTATAGTTACAGATTAGTTTTATGTTGAGTTAGAAGATTAATCGAGTACCATTAACTCTTTAGAAGATGATTCGAGTACAATTAACTCTTTACTTGGTCATCAAGTTTTCAATAATCGTTACACTTAGAGTTACGGATTAGCATTATGTTGAGTTAGAAGATTAATTGAGCATCATTGACTCTTTGGAAGATGAATCGAGTACAATTAACTCTTGACTTGGTCAACAAGTTTGCAATAATAGTTACACTTATAGTTACAGATTAGTTTTATGTTGAGTTAGAAGATTAATCGAGTACCATTAACTCTTTAGAAGATGATTCGAGTTCAAATAACTCTTTACTTGGTCAACCAGTTTTCAATAATCGTTACATTTAGAATTACAGATTAGTTTTATGTTGAGTTAGGAAATTAATCGAGTACCATTAACTCTTTTGAAGATGATTCGAGTATAATTAAGTATTTACTTGGTCAACAAATTTCAATAATCGTTACAATTAGAGTTACGGATTGGTTTTATGTTGAGTTAGTAGATTAATTGAGTACCATAAACTCTTTAGAAGATGATTCAAGTATAATTAACTCTTTATTTGGTCAACAAGTTTTCAATAATCGTTAGACTTAGAGTTACAGATTAACTTTATGTTCAGTTAAAAGAATAATCGAGTACCATTAACTCTTTATAAGATGATTCGAGTACAATTAACTCTTTATTTGGTCAACAAGTTTTCAATAATCGTTACATTTAGAGTTACAGATTAGTTTTATGTTGAGTTAGAATATTAATCGAGCACCATTTACTCTTTAAAAGATGAATCAAGTACAATTAACTCATTACTTGGTCAACAAGTTTTCCATAATCGTTGTACTTAGAGTTAAGGATTAGTTTTATGTTGAATTAGAAGAATAATCGAGTACCATTAACTCTTTATAAGATGATTGGAGTACAATTAACTCTTTACTTGGTCAACATGTTTCCAATAATCGTTACACTTAGAGTTACATATTAGTTTTATGTTGAGTTAGAAGATTAATCGAGTACCATTAGCACTTTAGAAGATGATTCGAGTACAATTAACTCTTTACTTAGTCAACAAGTTTTCAATAATCGTTACACTTAGAGTTACAAATTAATTTTATGTTGAGTTAGAAGATTAATTAAGCATCATTGACTCTTTAGAAGTTTAATCGAGTACAATTAACTCTTTACTTGGTCAACATGTTTTCAATAGTCGCTATACTTAGAGTTAAGGATTGGTTTTATGTTGAGTTAGAAGATTAATCGAGTACCATTAACTCTTTAGAAGATGATTCGAGTTCAATTAACTCTTTACTTGGTCAACCAATTTTCAATAATCGTTACATTTAGAATTACAGATTAGTTTTATGTTGAGTTAGAAAATTAATCGAGTACCATTAACTCTTTTGAAGATGATTCGAGTATAATTAAGTATTTACTTGGTCAACAAATTTCAATAATCGTTACAATTAGAGTTACGGATTGGTTTTATGTTGAGTTAGTAGATTAATAGAGTACCATAAACTCTTTAGAAGATGAATCAAGTATAATTAACTCTTTACTTGGTCAACAAGTTTTCAATAATCGTTACAGTTAGAGTTACGGATTAACTTTATGTTCAGTTAAAAGAATAATCGAGTACCATTAACTCTTTATAAGATGATTCGAGTACAATTAACTCTTTATTTGGTCAACAAGTTTTCAATAATCGTTACATTTAGAGTTACAGATTAGTTTTATATTGAGTTAGAATATTAATCGAGCACCATTTACTCTTTAAAAGATGAATCAAGTACAATTAACTCATTACTTGGTCAACAAGTTTTCCATAATCATTATACTTAGAGTTAAGGATTAGTTTTATGTTGAGTTAGAAGAATAATCGAGTACCATTAACTCTTTATAAGATGATTCGAGTACAATTAACTCTTTACTTGGTCAACAAGTTTCCAATAATCGTTACACTTAGAGTTACAGATTAGTTTTATGTTGAGTTAGAAGATTAATCGAGTACCATTAGCACTTTAGAAGATGATTCGAGTACAATTAACTCTTTACTTAGTCAACAAGTTTTCAATAATCGTTACACTTAGAGTTACAAATTAATTTTATGTTGAGTTAGAAGATTAATAGAGCATCAATGACTCTTTAGAAGTTTAATCGAGTACAATTAACTCTTTACTTGGTCAACATGTTTTCAATAGTCGCTATACTTAGAGTTAAGGATTGGTTTTATGTTGAGTTAGAAGATTAATCGAGTACCATTAACTCTTTAGAAGATGATTCGAGTTCAATTAACTCTTTACTTGGTCAACCAGTTTTCAATAATTGTTACATTTAGAATTACAGATTAGTTTTATGTTGATTTAGAAAGTTAATCGAGTACCATTAACTCTTTTGAAGATGATTCGAGTGTAATTAAGTATTTACTTGGTCAACAAATTTCAATAATTGTTACAATTAGAGTTACGGATTGGTTTTATGTTGAGTTAGTAGATTAATTGAGTACGATAAACTCTTTAGAAGATGAATCAAGTACAATTAACTCTTTACTTGGTCAACAAGTTTTCAATAATCGTTACACTTAGAGTTACGGATTAATTTTATGTTGAGTTAGAAGATTAATTGAGCATCATTGACTCTTTAGAAGTTTAATCGAGTACAATTCTCTTTACTTGGTCAAAAAGTTTTCAATAGTCGCTATACTTAGAGTTAAGGATTAGTTTTATGTTGAGTAAGAAGAATAATCGAGTACCATAAACTCTTTAGAAGATGAATCGAGTACAATTAACTCTTTACTTGGTCAACAAGTTTTCAATAATCGTTACACTTAGAGTTACGGATTAACTTTATGTTCAGTTACAAGAATAATCGAGTACCATTAACTCTTTATAAGATGATTCGAGTACAATTAACTCTTTACTTGGTCAACAAGTTTTCAATAATCGTTACACTTAGAGTTACGGATTAACTTTATGTTGAGTTAAAAGAATAATCGAGTACCATTACCTCTTTAGAAGATGATTCGAGTACAATTAACTCTTTACTTGGTCAACAAGTTTTTAATAATCGTTACACTTTGAGTTACAGATTAGCATTATGTTGAGTTAGAAGATTAATTGAGCATCATTAATGTAGCGCCCCGGATCGAAACGAGCATAATTGATTAATTAAATATTTAACACATGACATAATTTATTTCGTGCGTTTATTTTGACTGTCTCATTAAATACGTGCGTTTCAGATAAGTGTTAACGCGAGTATGAGATGAATAATTTACTTAGACATGGGATAGGAGATATTTTTATATCATCAAATGCGTAATAGAAAAACGAGAGGATAGAAACGAACTAGAGGTTAATCGGGGATCTGTAGCTTAAACGGTAATGAAGAGAACAAAACACGAGGTTTCGGAAATATCAGAAGATATTTACCAAGATATTTACCGAGATATTTACGGTGAATAGTAACTTCTGAAATCTATAAATAGGAGCTCACCCCAGTTCATTCTTACCCCTTTTTTCGAACGAGCCAAAAGCGATGTTTACACGTAAGTCTCTCTTCTCTCTCTTTTCTTTTTTCGGCCTCCGGTGCGCCACCACCGGCTTCGTCGCCGGAGCCATCGCTGGCGCGGTGGCGCTGCCGCCGGAGTTCGTCGGAAAATTTCTAAGTTGTCGATTTCGGCCGAATTTCGCACACGACATAGGTTTTGACGAGTCGAGTCTAGAACAAGTCTCTGTTTTCTTTTCCGACTTGTCGTTTGCCGGAAAATGGTGAAAAACCACATCAAAACCCTAACCCTAGCCAACTTTTCTCTCTCCTCGGTTTTCTCTATTTTCCTCCGTTCTTTAAACCGGGGAGGTTGTCGGAGGTACACATGGAGACGAGGGTGAGTTATTGGAAGGACGGCGCCGCCGTGTGGAGTGGTGCTAGAGTTATTTTGATTTGGTTATTCTGATATATGCATGTTTGCGTGTGTGTGTGTTTGAGTATGATCGCTGTTGAGGGCGGTACAAGTGGTGCCGCCATGAGGAAAGTGATAACCGGCGCTGGTGATGTGCCAGCGAGTGTGACGATGGGTCTCCGGCGACCGAAGGTCGCCGGCCAAACGTTTTTGAGATGTTTGTGTTTGTATATATATATGGTTGTGCATGTGAGATGAGGTTGGGGAGTTTGGTTTAGTATCGGAGATGTACTAGTTGGGACGAGGAGTATGGAACGAAGTGGCCCGAAACGCCGGGCGGAAATAAGGCTGCTGGGCGCAGGCCGCTGGCACGCGGTCGTGCCCCAGCTGGCAGAAGCCGCTGGGGGCCGGCGCACGGTCGTGCTAGGGAAGTACGGTCGTGCGCGGCCAGACAGAACTTGCTGGGTGTTGGCGCACGGTCGTGCGCGGCCAGGGCGCGTCGGGAGTAGGCGCCGGGTACGAGACGCGTGTCGGGTAACGCTGTGTTTCCAATCCTTTTCCGTTCCTTTTCCTTTATATCCCTTACCATCGGATCTTAACCGATGAAGTGTCGTTGACCGAGGGTCGAGGGCCCGGTCGAAGTTAACTCTTTGATACCAATATACCTTCAACTTTGATATACGTTGTTGAGCTCGTATCAACACCGAACGAGCTCGTGTCTTATCCAATCTTTACATCCTTCGACTCGTCGCGTATATGTTTATTGTTTTAATTATAATTAATAAAGATCTAAGTACAACGTAACTTGTGTAGGCGATTTGTTGGATTAAGACTAAGTTACTTGATCGGATTAAGCTTGTGTTATCGGATCCTTTGGTACTCGCTTGGGAAATCTGATCCATTGGTATTTGTTGATCACGTGGTAACCACTATACGAGGTGGTGGTAATTTCTAACTCTTAATGTGTTTACAGCTTTCCCTATTATGAAGCATGAATGAGGAATACTAAATGCTGTGAATATACGTGTTGTGCCATATTATATACTGTGAAAGAACTTCGGTTCACATTGCATGTTCGGAGAGTCCTACGGGACTGTAAAAAATCATCTTCCTCCCTTCTACTACTCTATTGAGGTTTGGTGGTCCTCATGAATTACACCAGCGGTATTGAGACCATTTCATAGGGTAAGACGGGTTGTTCCCGCACCTATCCTTCTTATCATTTCTAATATCTGCCATGCATTTTAGTTGCTATGCCATTATACCGATTGTTATAAGATGCGGACTTTATCCCCACGGTGTATTCAACGCACTCACCCCCCTTAATCTGTACTCACACTACAGGAGCTGTTGAGCATGATGAACCCTAGATGGAGAGAGAGGTTGTGCCGCTTTTGAATCTGTTTATTTAGGTTGTGTCGCACAAACATTTTCAAACAATATGTTATAAGATTATTCACCTTTTGTAATTATATTTTGAATATTCTGTGAACGAGAGATCCTGATGTTATTTCCGCTGCGTATGACATTTATATCGGTAATGAGACCGATTGTCTTCGGTAGAGACCGATTGTTGTATATATTTTATCGATATTGAGACCGAACGTTATCGACCGAGGCCGTTGTTGATATGTGAAAGATTCACATCGTCCCTCATGTCTTTCTTCTGTCGTCTCTAATCCCCTTCTTCTGTCGTCTCTTACTATTTCTTCTTCACGCCCAATGTGAAACTTTGATAAAAATACAAAAAGATTTTGGGGCGTGACAATTAACTCTTTAGAAGTTGAATAGAGTACAATTAACTCTTTACTTGGTCAACAAGTTTTCAATAGTCGCTATACTTAGAGTTAAGGATTAGTTTTATGTTGAGTAAGAAGAATAATCGAGTACCATTGACTCTTTAAAAGATGATTCGAGTATAATTAACTCTTTACTTGGTCAACAAGTTTTCAATAATCGTTACACTTAGAGTTACGGATTAGCTTTATGTTGAGTTAGTAGATTAATCGAGTACCATTAACTCTTTAGAAGATGATTCGAGTACAATTAACTCGTTACTTGGTGAACAAGTTCTCAATAATCGTTACATTTAGAGTTACGGATTAGTTTTATGTTGAGTTAGACTATTAATCGAGCAACATTAACTCTTTAGAAGATGATTCGAGTACAATTAACTCTTTACTTGGTCAATAAGTTTTCAATAATCGTGACATTTAGAGTTACAGATTAGTTTTATGTTGGGTTAGAAGATTAATCGAGCACCATTCACTACAAGAAATCACACATTTTGTGACGAATATTTTTGCGACGACAAAATAATCGTCACAATTTGTTACTTAAAGGTGACAAATGTTATTTTCGTCATTAAAATACTAGAAATTGTGACAATATTATTTTGTCACCATTGATAATTTTATTCGTCACTAATTTGTAAATTTCATGACGACATAAATTATGTCGTCACAATAATAATAGGTGACGATTTTAATAATAATTGGTGACGATATTTGATGTCATGAAAATATATATTTTCATGACGATGCTATTTTTCATCATTAATTATTCTAAATAATTATTGACAAAATTATTTCGTCACAATAATAATTGGTTACGATTTTAATTATAATTGGTGACGATATTCGATGTCGTAAAAAATAAATTTTTGTGACAGTGCCATTTTTTATCATTAATTATTTGAATTAATTAGTGATAAAATTCTTTTGTCACGATAATAATTGCTGACGATTTTAATAATAATTGGTGATAATATTCGACGTCATAAAAAATATATTTTTATGACGATGCTATTTTTTGTCATTAATTATTTAAACTTATTACTAACAAAATTATTTCGTCGCAATATTATTTGGTGACAATTCTAATAATAATTGGTGACGGTATTTGACATCATAAAAAATATACTTTTATAACGATATTTTTTGTCATTAATTATTTGAACTAATTAATGACAAAAAATAGCATCGTGTTCACTATTGTTGGAACTCGAACCAGTCCTTTGAAATCAGGTAATAACCAATTGCTCAACAATATCAATTTGTTTAAATTATAGACAAATATATACATATAATCTAAGTAACAGAATCCCCTCAAATAAATAAAAAGAAGAAAATAAAAAACATGTACCCATTAGGAATCGAACCCAAGAACCCTTTAACACTACAAACCAATTAACCAGCATATCTAACTTAATTTAGTTTCTCACAAATATTTATATAATATAATATTAATTTAGTTTCCATAGGTGTAGTACACAAAATTATTGTGAATTTAGAGATTAAAATATTTTAAAACCTAGTGAAAACTTATTTGTAAACTGATTGAATTAACTTGCTCTATTGGTATCTATATCTATACTAAAGGAATAACCAAGAGGGACACATGTCGCTCTCTGGTTAATCCTATTTCCCGCTCAAAATTTTAATTTTAATTTCAATTAATTCACTTAATATTTCTAATTTATTGTAATTAAACATTTAATGAGATAATGATAATTGGAAAAAAAAGTTAATAATGATAATTGTTAACAAAATTGTAACTTATAAAACTTTAGGCAAAACATTTTAATTGAAGTTTATTGTTACAATTGCATTAATTGATAATTGAAGTTTAATTTATATACTAATTAAATTAAGAATTAGTGATAAATAATAATAATTAAGTTTATTTATAAATAATAATTTCTAAATTTTTTAATTAGTATTAAAATATCCATGTAAATTGATGAATGATCTCTAAACATATGAGGGGGTCAAGACCAGCCTGGATTGAAATAACATATTTAAGTAATTGTCAACAAGAAAATAACATCTAACAACATATCCAAAACTTTGAAATGATTTTTTCATAGAAACCTCTCTTCTTATTTAATTTATTAATACAACAAAAAATAAATAACTAAACTAAAAAACAGAATTAAAGAAATATCCTCAAATCTCTAAACCAACATAATAACCCAATCTCAAAATTTGAACCCCAATTTTCATTTAATGCTAATCCTCAGTTGCTCTTCGTCGCTACAAGACTCATCACATCACGACGTAATTGTTTCTGCAATCCAGAAGGTTATCAATCTTGTGGCAGGTATTCTTGTGTTAAGAATTGCTTGATGAGGATTCGTGTTGAATTTAGTATTTTGATATTTTTGTGAAATTTTGTAACTCCTAAATGTTGGTTTCTTGTTTGTAATGCTTATTTCATGGTATTTCAGTTTTTTTGAATCTGTAATTCTCTTTGACCCACAAAATCTGCCCTGCTTCAGTAAATTAGACAAACTCTTTCGTGAAGGAAGGTTGCTTAATTATCTGTTCCAACGAATTAATTAATACATATAAGAGGAGGTTGCAAACACAGTAATTTGGGCAAAAGGACAAAATTCTGATTATATTGTGTTCATTTTCAATAGTATACTGTGAATTGTGTTTATGTGCCCCTCAAGCAACATAAGACCTTTGGGCCTTGGTCACCAAAATGAAAATTTCTTCTGCAGAAAATTTTCAAAATTGGCCATGATTCTGCTGTCAATGGGATTAATGATCTGAAAATTTTCATTAAACTACTCTATTGTTAAGAAGACAACGAGGAACTTAGAGTGAGCTTATAAAGATAGACAAATTGGTTCATAGTGCTTTCACTTTAGTTGCATTGATACTGGAAGTCTTTTTTTTTTCACTTTAGTTGCATTGATATTGGAAGATTTACTATGCATAGTTAAACATGTTCACCCAACTGATCATATTTTGTCTCTACTCGTATGCCTTGCTGACTTGATGAGTTAGCATGACCAGGAAACTTAATTAGTGTTTTATCAGTAGTGATGTTGTGAAATAGCAAATATGGCATGAAGGGAGTTGAACAAGACTTGAAATTCTCTGTGAAGCTAATATATTTCATTTTCAGGAATTTGATCTCTTGTTGTATCTCTGAAGATAATAGACTAATCGATACTATTATAGGCTAATATTATTGTAGTTAAGTTAATTTGATGATCAGTGACCCAATAGGACATGCTGGAGGCTGGTCAATGAGAAAGGTCAGAAGCAGATATTAGAAGGCAAAAATTGCTGCATATGGCGAATTAATGTGAAACAGAGGTTAGTTGTTGTTTCTTCTTGTCATTTTGTTTGTCTTCCGTTGCATGCATAAAGAGTTCGTTTTAGTCCAAATTAAAGTTTATAGGCATCCAAATGAAATATTCACTGTGAATTGTAATCCGCCGTTTAAGGTGTCTTTTTTTATATCTATCTATTTTGTATAAAGTTGTGTATTCTTAATGCAATTTCTAAGCAAACTGTATACAAGTCATCAATTTGGAATATGAAGGATTTTTTAATACAATATATGAAGCATGCTATAACAATGTAGAACGAAGAATTGCTGAATGTTTCCAGTTGTAACTTGTTAAACCTTAGCATTTTCTTCATTACAAAAGTATGATATTTGATCTTTCTCCATGTTAGGTGAAATACAAAATGGACAAAAGTTGGATGCATGATATTAAGTGGTCTAACACTTATATAAATGGGGTAAATAGTTTTATGAAATTTGTTGAAACACATATGGGTCAAGAGGGTGACATCAGATGCCCATGTAGAGATTGTTTGAACTTAGTAATAAAGGATAAGATAACCGTTAAGAATCATATTTTGGAGCGGGGGATAGATCCGGCATACACTACGTGGTTTTATCATGGTGAACCAAGTTTGAAAAATCATACAAATCAACATGTTAATGAGGGTGAAAGAATTGATAGTGATTCTCTAGAGGGCAATGATAAGGAAGATGATGGTATTGCTGATATGTTATTTGACCTTGGTGATAAGTACTATCAAACACACACTAATAATATGTCGGATGGCGATAATACCAATACTTGTGAGATTCCAACATATCTTGAGACACTTTTGGATGATGCTGAAACTGAATTATACCCAGGATGTAAGAAGATTTCGCGGACATCTTTTATTATTCAATTACTCCACTTGAAAGTATATAATAGATTGAGTAATAAAACAATAGATATGATGTTAAAGTTGATGAAGTTAGCTCTTCCAGATGGTGAAACACTTCCAGGTTCTTGCTATGAAGCTAAAAGGTTTTTGCGTGATTTGGGATTGGGATATGAATGTATCCATGCATGTAAGTATGATTGTGTTTTATTCTGGAAAGAGAATAAAAACTTGGAAAATTGTCCTACTTGTGGGACTTCTCGTTGGAAAATTAATGATGGTACAGGGAAGAAGATACCACAAAAGATCTTAAGGTATTTTCCATTGACACCTAGACTTCGTCGTCTTTTTATGTCTTCAAAAACATCTAAGAAGATGGTTTGGCATAAGGAAAAATGAATTGATGATGATTATATGAGACATCCGGCAGATTCAATTGCATGGAAGGACTTTGATAATAAATTTTCTCTATTTGCTAAAGAACCTAGAAATGTTCGACTAGCCCTAGCTTCAGATGGTTTTAATCCATTCGAAAACCTAAGTACCACTTACAGCATGTGGCCAGTAATTTTAACCCCATTGATCCTTCCTCCTTGGGATTGCATGAAACCATCATTTTTTATGTTGTCTTTGCTTATTCCTGGAAAAAAGTCACCAGGAAAAGACATTGATGTCTACTTAAAGCCATTAATTGAAGAATTAACAGAATTGTGGGTAAAAGGAGTAGAAACTTATGATGTTTCTTGTAAAAATAATTTTCAACTACATGCAGCTGTTATGTGGACGATTAATGACTTTCCAGCTTATGGTGATTTGTCCGGATGGAGTACTAAAGGGTATATGGCTTGTCCAGTTTGTAATGAGCAAATGCATTCTCTGAGATTACGAAACAAGATATGTTATATGGGGCATCGTCGTTATTTACCCAAGGATCATCCTTGGAGGAGAAGTAGAAAGTTTAATAATAAAAGAGAAGATAACGAGGCACCAAGGAACTTATCTGGTGATGATGTGGCAATACAGTTGGATAGACTAGAAGATTTGACATCGGGGAAGCATGGCAGTAGAAAGAGGAAGCGCAGGCCTGAGGAGTTGAATTGGACTAAACGTAGTATTTTTTTTTAATTTGCCTTATTGGAGTAAGTTGAAGTTGAGACACAATCTAGATGTAATGCACATTGAAAAGAATATTTGTGAGAGTATATTAGGAACCTTGTTGGACATAGATGGGAAAACAAAAGATACTATAAAGGCAAGACAAGACTTGGAGGATATGAGAATTCATAAGGAGTTGCACTTAATTAAGAGAAGTGATGGAAAATATGTTATGCCTCCTGCATGCTATGTTATGAAAAAGAAAGAGAGATGGGATTTCTGTGAGTTTCTAAAATCTATTAAATTTCCAGATGGATATGCTTCCAACATCTCTCGGTGTGTTAGTATCAAAGATCAAAAGATATCAGGATTGAAAAGTCATGACTGTCATGTACTCTTACAACGAATACTTCCTGTTGGTGTTCGTGGATCCTTAAACAAGGATGTGTCAAAGGTGTTGGCCGAGTTAGGTTATTTTTTTCAACGTTTGTGTTGTAAGAAGTTGAAGAGATCTGAATTGGAGAAAATGAGTGAAGATATTTGCTTGATTTTGTGTAAACTAGAACAAATATATCCTCCCGCCTTTTTTGATATTATGATTCATCTTCCTATTCACTTACCACAAGAGGCGTTGATTGGTGGACCGGTTCAATTTAGATGGATGTATCCAATTGAAAGGTGACAATATCAATAACTAATTGTTTCCTTATATATACTTTTGTATTACACAACATCAATAATTCATTCTTTTCTTTATAGATTATTATGTGATTTGAAGCAAAGTGTGCGGAATAAAGCTCATCCAGAAGGCTCAATTGCAGAAGCTTACATAGCAAAGGAGTGTTTAACATTTTGTTCCATGTACTTGCGGGGAATCGAGACGAGATTTAATAAAGATGAACGGAACAATGATTCAGGAATCGATGACAGTTTATCAATATTCTCACAAAAATGTCGCCACTTTGGAGCAACAAAATATTTAGAATTTTCTGAAGATGAGTTCAATGCAATACATTGGTTTGTCTTTCAAAATTGTGAGGAGGTCGAACCATATTTTGAGTAAGAATATTTATTATCTTTTAACTTACGAAATCATTATGAAGTTAAAAAGTTAAATTACAGGTTGGAATTTTATTTTGCAGGAAACATAAACAAAAACTTCTCCTGGAAGGTTGTGAAAATATAGATAAAGAACACAAGGAGTAATTTCCATCATGGTTTAAAAAGCATGTAAGAAAATTAGACAACAAAATTTTGCTTACATTTAATAGAATATATTTGCATTTAATAATTCTTATGATTGATATTCTACACTTTTTTTTCCAGATGACTCAACTATACCATGAGGAACAATCAAGTTCAAATGAGTCTCTATATGCACTTGCATGCGCACCACATAAATGTGTAAGAAAGTACACTGGATGCATTGTGAATGGAGTAAGATTTCTAACTATAGAACGTGATAGTCGTCGTAAGACACAAAATAGTGGAATTGTAGTGGAAGGGAACCATGGTGATGATTCTATAGATTTTTATAGTGTTTTGATAGATATAGTTCAGCTTGATTATGTGAAAGACAGACATGTTACTTTATTTAAATGTGATTGGTTTGATCTTGGGAGCAAAAAAAAAACCTGGGATACAAAGGGATGGAAATATAGTATGTGTCAAAATTAGTGGTAAATGGTATGAAGTGATTGTTATATATTGGCTGATCAAGCAAAACAAGTTTTCTACATCAATGATCCCAAATTAGGACACGAATGGCGAGTAGTTCAGCCATTCCAACATAGGCATATATATGATGTTGATGAGATGCATGATGAAACAATGGATGATGATAGCTATTCATTAGTAGAAGATGGAGTATATCAAGAGAACGAAATTAATGATACATTCAAAGTAGATCATGGTGAATTACAAATACTCAATAGAGAGGATTTGGATCCCGAAGACTTTGATGCTTCATTAATTTTGAGACTAACTGAGGATCTTGAAGAAGATAACTCATATGTTGAAAGAGAAGATGAGTTGGATGAAACTTTAATTGATTATTTTAGTAGCGAAGTGGATTCACAGAACAATACTAGTTCTGATGACGAGAGTGATGACGACAATTGGGAACTTAATTTTGGCTATACAAAGGTAAGAGAGTATAAACTTTACTTAAGTGTACGCTTTTTACTTGTTATCTGCATACATTATTTCTTATATCTCTATTGTGTTTTGTGCAGAGAATGGTACTCTTGGCATTTCCCTGAATTGGTGAAGATTGTCAATGATAACTACCTGTATGCCAAAGTTGCAAAATATGTGGACGACAAATCGCAGCTGATGATGCTGTTAATTGTTCAAGTGCAGCAATTTCACCCCATGTTAACTATGAGAATGGTGTTATACTTGATTCAGATGCATTGTTGTCCTGGATATTTAGAGGCCCCTCAAGTGCTGAGCAATTGACATCCTGGATGCGTGCGAGAGAGGAAAAAGCTCAGCAAGGTCTTGAAATTCTTCAGTCACTTGAGAAGGAAGCTTACCATTTGCAGGGCTTATGTGAGAGAAAATGTGAGCACATAAATTATGAGGATGCCTTACAGATTGTGGAGAAACTCTGTGTGGAAGAGGGAAAGAAAAGAGAAGAAAACAAGGAGTCAAAGGTTTGGACATTATGATCAAACTCAGTAGTTATGTTGATTCTTTATAATACAAAATGTATGATGTTGAGTAATTGTTTGATTGTTCTGATTTCTCAATATTGGTTATTTCTTCTGCAGGCTACTATATATGGTGAGCCGCATGATCAGATTTCTGAAGAGATGTATATCCATCTTCCCTGTGTAAAGCACATTCTTGTGCATGCTTGCCATTTGTCTCTCAGAAATTCTTTATGCAGAACTCATCTTTTATGTTGTATTTATCTTCATTCAAATTGCTTTCAAGTAGTCTTGATGAGGAGGCTCCAGGTTCTGCAATCGCTGATCCTGGGAATGATGATGCCTTACGACTAGAGGAAGAGGAGTACAAACGTAAAATTGAACTTGAGGCTGAGGAAAGAAAGCTTGAAGAACTCTAGAATATCAAAGACGGATAGAAAATGAGGCAAAACTAAAGCATCTTGCTGGGCAACATAAAAAAATTTCAAAGATTGCTGAGGAGGCTAAACCAATTGCAATGTCTGATGCTTACTTGAGGTGTATCGGTGATGACAAAGATGTCAATGACCAATGGACAAATTGGACGGTGAGATTGCCTTTATCCCTTTCTATCAACTCAAATGTGGATTCTGTTGTAATCTTAATGGTAGTTACTCCCTGAAGAATGACATTCTTTTCAGCTCAACTAGTTATTCTATTCTGTTTCAGGAAATACAAATAATACTTATTTAAAGAATTCATTATGACTTTTTCTTCAGGAACCTTTGATTTAGAATGGTGGATTTTCCGATGCTTTGAAGGGTGTATCAAATGACTCTGCAAATGGGGCTATGCTGAGAAGTGGTTTTAACCTCTCTTGATATTACATAACATTCAATTTGACCTTTCCAGTTATATAATTTGGGCTGACTTAATTATATAATTCTTTTTGCAGGCTTAACAAATGGAGGTATTCCACAAGAAGGGGGTTCGATTTCAGACCGACGTCCAGGAAGAAGAGGTAAATGGTCAGACTAAACCAATTGATGTAAAGTCTCCACCTTTGACATTCTTCAGGGCATTGAAAACCTGTGGAAACACTCCAAAGTATGGTCTTATATTCCATTCTTCCTTCATTGGTCGTGCATCTGCTCGGAATAAGGGCCGGATGGTCGCTATCTTGCTAACAAGTGTTCAATTGCCTCTCGAATTGATTGTTTCCTTGGTAACTAGTAACTATTATTTTTAAATTGTGGTTCTTGTTGTTATTGTTATATTATTATATTTTTAATCAAATCTTGGGCATTTCAAACTTGGTGGTGAATCATGATATCTTTTTGTTGCAGATAAAAGTACTACTACTTTTGGGGAGAAGCTATGTGAACTTGTCAGAAAGCGGAGACAGCTGCAAATGAGAAGAATAGGGCGTCAACTGTGGCGATCAACGTAGAGATTCGGAGGACCAAGGCCAGATTGGTCGAAGAAGTCCCCAAATTGCAGCGTTTAGCTGTTGAATTGGTCTGGTTGTGGTTATTTCTTATAATCTATTGGCAATTTGGTGAACAATTGAAGTGGTTTTACTCGTGCCTATGACCGCACCTTATTAATTTTTAGTTTGATAGAGATGGCGAATTACATAAGAGACTTCCAAGATTTACTTGCATTTTGACGATTGGTTTATGCTACATTCAGATTGAAGCTAGTTTGTTTTTAATCTGTCATTTCATAATATATTTGTTCTATTTTGCTGGTACATCGCACTTGTATTCTTGTGAGAGATGTGTTTTGGTTGGGAAATGCAGCAGCTTATGTTGAGAAAGAATAGTGCACTTGTATTCTTGTGAGAGATGTGTTTTGGTTGGGAAATGCAGCAGCTTATGTTGAGAAAGAATAGTGTACTTGATATCAACTAGAGTCTAGATGAATTTGATTGTTTATTTTTTATTATATATGATGAGATATTTATTCGTCATTAATTAATTTATATTTCAAATAACAACTCATGAGAACAAGCATATGTTGGCTATAGTTTTGCCATTTATTCAGGGCACTGAACAGAGTTAAGGATTTTAACTGAATCTGTAATTTTGCATATACTCATTTAATAATCACTATACATTTCCTTTCCTACTGAAGTTTGAATGTACTTCTATAAAATACTAATTAACAAAACTGTGTTGTTCTAATACATTGTATTGAAATCATGTTCTGCTCAATCGAGACGTGAGATCAATGAATAAATCCTCACTGCAAGGAATGGTGAGGCCACCCTTTGGATGATGGAATCCAAATTCTTCTTCAGCTTGAAATAGCAATTCTTGAAATGAAGGTTGGTTCAAATATGATACTGGAATTACACATTGCTTTTTCTCGTACGGCCAAATGCCCCTTTGGAACTTCGGCTGATCTTCTTTCACCGGATAAAGATCGTCTCAGCACTCTTGATGGATGCTCGTAGTTATGCTACTTTAACTGCTGCAATAAATCATTTTTAAGCAATTAAAGAGTACCTCTCTTCAACAAGTGGCTTGAATTCCTCCCACTTTGAAGATGACTTGATGTCCTGTTTAATAGCCTAATTTGAAGATAATCTTAGAATTAATGATAGGTAAAAGCCTCAGAATCACTGATGAACCAATATCTATACCTTTGAAGTAAAAGGAAGTCATGGACATCTTGAGCTAGGCGCTTACATTTCTTAGCTTTTTTTTCCTCTTTCTCCTTTAAAAATTCTAACGACTCATCAAATACAAGCTGCAATGTAGTCAATTACACACCAGATATTCAAAGATTTATAATCAATGTGGAAGATATCAAGTGGAAAAATAAATACATGAAACACAGCATTATCGAGCTGAAGTATAATGTGCCACAAGATCCATGTATAAATCAAAACATATAGCTCTAATTGCAATATCATTTGAAGCCCAAGAGGCCAAACTTAGGCCAATATATTGATTATATGTAGTCAGGTTTCAAGTAAATTCAACAAATATAATCATTTTCTATAACGAGGGTACCTACTTCGAATTTTGGAATCTGTGCTGCGTCTATGTGATCTTGAATGGTCTTTTTCATCATCATCCAGACTAGTATCATAGTAAGAATCCATATGCCGTTTCTTATGTTTCTTACTCTTGTATCTCAGCAGATTTCCCATGATTCCTCAAATCAACCAGAACCATCATCCACCTGCATGTATAATATGTTATCCACCACCAAATGCAACTACTTACAGAGCACTTAAAAGAGCTTTCTGTTTTCACAAATTCCACCAACCTAAAACATCGAATCAACAAACTCAATGAAAAGAAAATGTAGGCAACAAGCTTAACCACACCACCAATACAATAGAAACAAAACAAGGAGGGGATTGCTTTTGAGTTTTGACTGATTCGAGCATGTTATAACTTTTATGCTGGAGCCAATCCAATTCTTGCATCCAAACATCTTTACTTTCCCATAAATTGAATAAGCCAGGTAACTAGCAACCCAAAGCACCACAGCTTGGGAAAAGCATTTTCTAGCAATATTATTTCTGGATTTGAATCACATAAAGAACAGACACCACGCATGAAAAAGCTATAAAAAGATGCATGACAAAACCTGAAAATTATACGTAGAATCAAATCGCAAAAGCAGCTGAATTTGAATGCAGAGAAAAGTAAATGACGTACAGGCGGGGGAGAGGTGGGAAGCGAGGGAGCGAGAGAAGGAACGCCAGTTTCGACCGGAGCCGAGCAAGCTATGGAGTACGAAAGCCGTGAATTTATGAGGTTTCCCCGCCATCGATTCAATCTCTTCAAATGCTAGATTTTGATATGATCGGTGGAGCACCGACATCGAGCCGTTGAAGAGCCTGTTCAGGAGGAGCCCAACACCCCCTCTCATCAGACCTTTTGACATGTTTTCACCACAACTGGAAACCTATTCGAAGACAAATCGAAGAAAGATTTAAAGAAAAAAGGTAAGAATCTGATTCTGAAGTTGAATTCATAATCTCCACAGTAAGCATGATTGTAATTTACAGTGATAGGTATATTGATTGATTGGGTCACCCCTCTTAAACTAACTAATTGTAATTTTAATTGATAGGTATATAGATCTCTCAATAGAAGCAAAATCAGATAATAAAGGTCCTAAATCATATAAAATTGCATTCGCCTAAATTGCATAAGATCCTTGCAGTAAAATTTGAAATCATAAATTAGGGCACTGAATCGTCAATTGATAAGACTGCTCTCTGTGAGAGAGAGAGGTATTAGCGGTGAACCTGCGGCGGTGGCGATGAGCTCCAATTGATTTCGAACGAGGAGTTGTAATCCGTTCCAGGTTCTACTTCTCTCAGTCTCTGTCCTTAAGCTCTAATTTCATCGATTTGGGAATAAACCTGCGGCGGCGGCGAACGTTGATAGTCTCTGAGTAGAGGTCCTTATCCTCTATTACAATTTACATCCCTCAGGCTCAGGCTTCTCGGTGTTTCCACAGGGTAATAGGAGAAATAATCTAAATATATATATATATAAAATAATTACCACTAACAATAGAAATGTCAAAAATTTCCGGTCTATTTTCATTTCTTAATAATAGAAATTTCATCAAATTTTATATTTTATTTTTTGGTGATATTAATTGAGTTTATTGTAAATTTCTAAAAATATTATTTTTGTGTAATAAATATATATGGTATATAATAATCTAACTTTGTTGATAAATATTTTCAATGATATATGACAATAATTATTAATTGATATGTATATAATAAATAAAAAAATAAGTATCAATTAAATATCGTATCTTTTGAACTATTTTTTTTGAATACATATATAAGTTTATTATGGTTTGTTTTTCAAATCAATTAGTTATTCAATAATCAAAATCTAATTTACAAGCTATCTTTTTCAAAATCAATATTATTGATCATAATATAATAATTATATAATTAATATATATATGCACACATATAAATGTAGAGTATATCATATATACCTATTTGAGTTTGCAAAATTATGAATAATTAAATGAATAATCTATATGAAATTGCAAATATATTACCTATTAAATTTTTCTTTTATCTATTACATTTTAAAATATAAACATATTAATAATTAAAATAAATATAATTTACTTATTTCTAATATATTGCTTGCCATGCCATCAGATTTTTTTTGAAATTTTGATATTAATGATACAATTTACCAATGATATATTATCTCTTAATATAAAAGATATAATTATTTTGATGTTTCATATAAATTATATTGATGTTTCAAGTATAATCTCATCATCAACATAATAATTTAGCATTTTAGTCTTGAAAATAAGTATACAAATATATGCTTAATAATATATTCATAATGAGTAAAAAATTTATACATTCCAAAATAAAAAAAATCTAATTTCAACATACCATTAAAAAAACTATATAATTTTTTTTTCCAAATGCCTTAAAGTTAGAATTTCTCAATTTACAAAAGTTAGATTAAACTTTGAAAATAGATCGGACTTAGTCACTTAGTTTTCTAATTACCTAAAATACATTAATGATATGTTATAGAAAGATATCAAACTATAAACACGTATGTATCAACATTCAAAATCTTTATATAAGAATAATGTATGTATATACCAAAATATCATGTATTTATATGAAATATAATTAGAAATTTTTAATATGAACTTGTATTGCAATAACTTCATATAGTTTATTCATTTAATTATTCATATATTTGCAAACTCAAATAGGTATATATGAGTTACTCTACATTTATGTGTGTATGTATATATTAATTATATAATTATTATATTATGATCAATAATACTGATTTTGAAAAAGATAGCTTGTAAATTAGATTTTGATTATTGAATAACCAACTGATAGGAAAAACAAATCATACTAAACTTATATGTGTATTCGAAAAAAATAGTTCAAAAGATACGATATTTAATTGATACATTTTTATTTATTTATTATATACATATCAATTAATAATTCTTGCCATATATCATTGAAAATATTTGTCAACAAAGTTAGATTATTATATACCATATATATTTATTACACAAAAATAATATTTTTAGAAATTTACAATAAACTCAATTAATATCACCAAAAAATAAAATATAAAATTTGATGAAATTTCTATTATTAAGAAATGAAAATAGACATGAAATTTTTGACATTTCTATTGTTAGTGGTAATTATTTTATATATATATATATTTAGATTATTTCTCCTATTACCCTGTGGAAACACCGAGAAGCCTGAGCCTGAGGGATGTAAATTGTAAGAGAGGATAAGGACCTCTACTCAGAGACTATCAACGCCTAATTATGTGGACTTCTTGCGCCGTTTTCCTCTCTCTCACAACAAGAAGTCCTGCACTCAGGCCTCTCGCATCTACAATCTATCGCAATTCCTCATACCCATAAAAAAGATGTACCCTAGATATTTACCTTATCCGTATCTCTCTTTTCTTTCTATTGATTCCGCCGAATCGCAAACTCCTATTTCAATCCTTTTTCTTTTAATTTTATTTTGGGAAGAAGTGGCGCCGAATCGCAAACTCCTATTTCAATCCTTTTTCGTTTAATGTTATTTGGGAAGAAGTGGCGGGATTTCAATTGGAGAATGCGGGAAATCTAATTTCAATCATAGTATGTATATCTTACCTTATTTCTCTTATGCATATAATCTAGGTTATACTGTATCAATGCCTCAAACCTTGTTATTTTTCTTTGAGTCTGGTAAGGGAAAAATCTACATTACACGTGCCTTTTCTTGATTATCAGTCTTTGAGTCTGGTTTGCTGCTGTTTTATTTGCTGTTTTTTCTTATTTTTAAGAATATTTGTTTGGTTCTTTGGTTATACCTTTCAGGATTTATCATAGCCGATTTTGAATAATTCTTTTTTTTTGTTTAATTTCTGAAATTCATTTCTCACGTGTAAGGAAGGCTGCATATTGAGTTGTTTGTGCGTTCATGCTGTTATTGGAGAAATGTCCTGGACCAATGATCAAGGGTTGATAGTTGTAATTGAGTTCGAATTTGCGTCAAGAATGTTTCCTAGAGATATTAGGATACTGAGTATTGAGAAATTGGAGTTTTTGTAAAAGTTATTTAGGCACTTGTTTTGGCAATTATGGTCGAGATGTATTATTTGCTACCGAATTTTGATTGATAAAAAAAAATCATGAATTCTAGAGAATACTCGAGTTTTAATATCTTAGGTTTTCTGTTTGTTATGATGTTTGTGTATGAAGGAATTTATGTAGTTGCACATTTGTAGGAGGTTTTGCTGAAACTGAGCACAGAAAGGTGACTTTTCCGGAGATAAGTACAACTATTCTGGAGAAGATTTGCCAGTACTTTTACTGGTCTCTTCAAAATGCCAGGTTTTCCAATCTTTTCCTCATTATTTTCTATTTATTGCGATTCAAGAGTTTTTGTCCGCCTGCGAAGTTAAATTGCTTGTTTTGGCTGATTGTTAGCATGTCCTGTAATCCTCACCTGCTCTGATAAGATAGCATTAGGTACATGTACAAAGTTTTTAATAATCGTTAACTCTTTACTTGGTCAACTAGTTTTTAATAATCGTTACACTTAGAGGTAGGATTAGCATTATGTTGAGTTAGAAGATTAATTGAGCATCGTTAACTCTTTAGAAGATGAATAGAGTACAATTAACTCTTTACTTGGTCACCAAGTTTTCAATAATAGTTACACTTATAGTTACAGATTAGTTTTATGTTGAGTTAGAAGATTAATCGAGTACCATTAACTCTTTAGAAGATGATTCGAGTACAATTTACTCTTTACTTGGTCAACCAGTTTTCAAAAATTGTTACATTCAGAATTACAGATTAGTTTTATGTTGAGTTAGAAAATTAATCGAGTACCATTAACTCTTTTCAAGATGATTCGAGTATAATTAAGTATTTACTTGGTCAACAAATTTCAATAATCGTTACAATTAGAGTTACAGATTAGTTTTATGTTGAGTTAGTAGATTAATTGAGTACCATTAACTCTTTAGAAGATGATTCGAGTACAATTAAGTCTTTACTTGGTCAATAAGTTTTCAATAATCGTTATACTTAAGAGTTACGGATTAGCTTTATGTTGAGATAGTAGATTAATCGAGTACCATTAACTCTTTAGAAGATGATTTGAGTACAATTAATTCTTTACTTGGTCAACAAGTTTTCAATAATCGTTACACTTACAGTTACGGATTAACATTATGTTGAATTTGAAGATTAATTGAGCATCGTTAACTCTTTAGAAGATGAATCGAGTACATTTAACTCTTTACTTGGTCACAAAGTTTTCAATAATAGTTACACTTATAGTTACGGATTAGTTTTATGTTGAGTTAGAAGATTAATCGAGTACCATTAACTCTTTAGAAGATGATTCGAGTAGAATATACTCTTTACTTGGTCAACCAGTTTTCAATAATCGTTATATTCAGAATTACAGATTAGTTTTATGTTGAGTTAGAAAATTAATCGTGTACCATTAACTCTTTTCAAGATGATTCGAGTATAATTACGTATTTACTTGGTCAACAAATTTCAATAATCGTTACAATTAGAGTTACGGATTAGTTTTATGTTGAGTTAGTAGATTAATTGAGTACCATTAACTCTTTAGAAGATGATTCGAGTACAATTAACTCTTTACTTGGTCAACCAGTTTTCAATAATCGTTATATTCAGAATTACAGATTAGTTTTATGTTGAGTTAGAAAATTAATCGTGTACCATTAACTCTTTTCAAGATGATTCGAGTATAATTAAGTATTTACTTGGTCAACAAATTTCAATAATCGTTACAATTAGAGTTACAGATTAGTTTTATGTTGAGTTAGTAGATTAATTGAGTACCACTAACTCTTTAGAAGATGATTCGAGTACAATTAACTCTTTACTTGGTCAATAAGTTTTCAATAATCGTTACACTTAAGAGTTACGGATTAGCTTTATGTTGAGTTAGTAGATTAATCGAGTACCATTAACTCTTTAGAAGATGATTTGAGTACAATTAATTCTTTACTTGGTCAACAAGTTTTCAATAATCATTACATTTAGTTACGGATTAGTTTAATGTTGAGTTAGTAGATTAATCGAGTACCATTAACTCATTAGAAGATGATTCGAGTACAATTAACTCTTTACTTGGTCAACCAGTTTTCAATAATCGTTATATTCAGAATTACAGATTAGTTTTATGTTGAGTTAGAAAATTAATCGTGTACCATTAACTCTTTTCAAGATGATTCGAGTATAATTAAGTATTTACTTGGTCAACAAATTTCAATAATCGTTACAATTAGAGTTACGGATTAGTTTTATGTTGAGTTACTAGATTAATTGAGTACCATTAACTCTTTAGAAGATGATTCGAGTACAATTAACTCTTTACAAAATCATGCACACGAGAGGGACCCTTTGATCGTGCAAGAAGGTCCAATTACAAGAGCTAGAGCTAAGAAACTAAAAGAGGCTTTGATGATCCTTGTTGCAGACATTAAAGAAAATATTCACGAAGAGTCCAAGAAAGGCCCGATGGTGAATAATATTAGACTGGAGATCATTTAGCATATGCTTCAACCAAAGGCATTAATGTATGGATAAAGTAGTAGTCAAGTCTACTTTATCATAAAGTAGAAGTCAAGTCTACTTTTTGACTACTTAAGTGTTAAGCATTAAAAGTCCTCTTTACTTAGGTGTTAAGCTTTAATGTCATTAGATATCTTTTTTTTCCTATATATAGGTGTATGGGTCACTTGTAAAAAGGACACCTTTGTTGAAAACGAAATTGAAGCTCTTAGCTTATGTTTATTGAATTCTCTCTTTGTGAGGTTTTCGATTATTCAAGAACTTATCAAGATCATCGAGCAAGATCTTGTGACGATCAACATACCGAGGTTCTTGGCTGATTATATAGCCAACGGGTCGAGGTTCTTTCGCTCCAAGTAAGATCAAACCAAATTCGATTTGGGAAGATCCGCTGCTTATCTTCATACGTTGGGTTCTTAGATCTTCATATCTAATGGGTCCTTCGTCCTATCCACATCATCTTTAGAAGATGATTCGAGTACAATTAACTCTTTACTTGGTCAATAAGTTTTCAATAATCGTTACACTTAAGAGTTACGGATTAGCTATATGTTGAGCTAGTAGATTAATCGATTACCATTAACTCTTTAGAAGATGATTTGAGTACAATTAATTCTTTACTTGGTCAACGAGTTTTCAATAATCATTACATTTAGTTACGGATTAGTTTAATGTTGAGTTAGTAGATTAATCGAGTACCATTAACTCATTAGAAGATGATTTGAGTACAATTAACTCTTTACCCTATCAACAAGTTTTCAATAATCGTTACATTTAGAGTTACGGATTAGTTTTATGTTGAGTTAGAGGATTAGTCGAGTACCATTAACTCTTCAGAAGATGAATCGAGTACAATTAACCCTTTACTTGGTCAACAAATTTCAATAATCGTTACAATTAGAGTTACGGATTAGTTTTATGTTGAGTTACTAGATTAATTGAGTACCATTAACTCTTTAGAAGATGATTCAAGTACAATTAACTCTTTACAAAATCATGCACACGAGAGGGACCCTTTGATCGTGCAACAAGGTCCAATTACAAGAGCTAGAACTAAGAAACTAAAAGAGGCTTTGATGATCCTTGTTGCAGACATTACAGAAAATATTCACGAAGAGTCCAAGAAAGGCCCGATGGTGAATAATATTAGACTAGAGATCATTTAGCACATGCTTCAACCAAAGGCATTAATGTATGGATAAAGTAGTAGTCAAGTCTACTTTATCATAAAGTAGAAGTCAAGTCTACTTTTTGACTACTTAAGTGTTAAGCATTAAAAATCCTCTTTACTTAGGTGTTAAGCTTTAATGTCATTAGATATCTTTTTTTTCCTATATATAGGTGTATGGGTCACTTGTAAAAAGGACACCTTTGTTGAAAACGAAATTGAAGCTCTTAGCTTATGTTTATTGAATTCTCTCTTTGTGAGGTTTTTGATTATTCAAGAACTTATCAAGATCATCAAGCAAGATCTTGTGGCGTTCAACATACCGAGGTTCTTGGCTGATTATATAGCCAACGGGTCAAGGTTCTCTCGCTCTAAGTAAGATCAAACCAGATTCGATTTGGGAAGATCCGCTGCTTATCTTCATACGTTGGGTTCTTAGATCTTCATATCTAATGGGTCCTTCGTCCTATCCACATCAGTTTTGGTATCAGAGCCATCTGGTATTGATCTGATTTGCTTTATCTTTCGTTCTTGTGGTATTGATTTGACTTGGTTTATCTTTCGTATCTTGTTTACGTACAAAAAAAAAACTCGAAGTTCCTTATTTTTTTTTAATCTTTTCGTTGCTGCCCTCATAGCAAGGAAGTGTTTGTCAAAAAAAAAAACGAATATTCAGTTTGCACATCTACACAATAGTTCCTTGTTTCCTTCATCTATAGGACTAAGGGATTGTTCAACGTTGCTGGAAATTTGCTTAACCTGATTTGTTCTTGAATTTGAGTGGTAAAAGGCTAGAGTGGTGAGTTCTTTAGAGGGGAGGTAAAAGCCTACGAGTGAATTGTGAGTTATATATTTGAGTGATACACAAGTGATTGTGAGACACCATGGATGACACATCTATGAATCAAGGAGATGCTTTCAACCTTCAAGCTATGCAACAACAATTTGCTAGGATGGGAAATATTCTTGAGAGCATGGCTGAACAATTGGACAGATTGGAGCAACCAACCACTCGAGAGCGTGGGAATAATAATCCAATTCAAAGGAGGCAACAAGAATAGTGGGAATCAGAGGAAGAAGAGGAAGGTGTTGGGGCTGTTCACCAAGTTCATAGACGAAGAGGAAGGAGAAGACAAAATGATGAAGTTGATCGTGACTTGGGAAGCATCAAGATGAACATACCTGCTTTCCATGGGAGAAGTGATCCGGAGACTTACTTGGAGTGGGAAAAGAAGGTAGATCTGATTTTTGATTGCCATAATTACTCCGAGGAGAAGAAGGTGAGGCTTGCTGCGATTGAGTTCACCGACTATGCTATAGTTTGGTGGGATCAATTCATTACAAATCGAAGGAGATATGGAGAGAGGCCTATTGCTACTTGGGCTGAAATGAAATCCACCATGCGTAAGAGGTTCGTACCCTCTCATTATTTTCGTGAGTTGTATCAAAAGCTTCAATCTATGAATCAAGGCAACAAATCTGTTGATGAGTACTATAAGGAGATGGAGATTGCCATGATTAGAGCAAACGTAGAGGAAGATCGAGAGGCTACCATGGCACGTTTCTTGAATGGGCTGAATAGGAAGATTGCCAATGTTGTGGAGCTTCAACACTACGTGGAGCTCGAGGACATGGTACATACAGCCATGAAGGTGGAGAAGCAACTTAAGAAGAAGGGTTCTTTCCAAAGGAGTTCTACACCCAATTTTCAGTTTTCAAACAAAGCCAAGGAAGCTGCATCTAAAGCAAACGATGGGGCAACTTCAAGGACTCAACATGAGATGCCCAAGACCAGATTCACTGAGACTGAAAAAGGGAAAGGTAATATCTCAACTTCTTCACGAACTAGAGATATTAAGTGTTTTCGTTGTCAAGGTCGTGGACATATTGCATCTGATTGTCCAAACAAGAGGTTGATGGTTTTGAGAGACAATGGTGAGATCGAATCTGAAAGTGAGAAAGAATCAAGTGATGATGAGCAACTTGAGGAGACGGTACCCGAAAGAGGAGAACTTTTGGTGGTGATGAGAGCTCTAAACATGCAAGCAAAGATTGATGAGGCTGAACAACAAAGAGAGAACATCTTCCATACAAGATGTTTGGTTAACGGTAAGGTATGCATGTTAATCATTGATGGTGGGAGTTGTGCTAATGTGGCAAGTGCTGAAATGGTGGGGAAACTTAACTTAGTTACTTCAAAACACCCTCATCCTTATAAGCTGCAATGGCTTAATGAATGTGGAGAAATTCGGGTAACTAAGCAAGTTTTGATTTCATTCTCTATAGGAAACTATAAAGATGAAATTATGTGTGATGTAGTGCCGATGCATGCTAGTCATATACTCTTGGGCAGACCGTGGCAATTTGATCGAAGAGTGAACTATGATGGTTATCTTAATCGATATACGCTGAAACATCAAAACAAAACCATCATGCTTGTACCTTTAACTCCACAACAGGTTCATGAAGATCAACTCAATTTGTCTCAAGCAAGGAGAGCTAGTGAGATTGAGAGAAAAAAAGATGAGAATGAGAGACAAAAACCTAGAGAAAAAAAGAGTGGAGAGAAAAACAAGAAGGCTGATGTGAGTGTTTCCGAGGGAGAAAAGAAATTGGATGGAAATAAGGACTCAAAAAGAGTGAATTTCTATGCAAGAGGGAGTGAAATAAAGAAAGCCTTAGTAGAGAAAAAAATTGTGTTAGTGTTGATACACAAGGAATGCTATTTGAACACTAACGAACTAACTTCTTCTTTGCCGAGTTCTTTTGTGACTCTTTTGCAGGAGTATGATGATATCTTTCCAAAGGAAGAACCAAATGGTTTACCACCTTTGAGAGACATCGAACATCAAATTGATTTTATTCCGGGTGTGACACTTCCAAATAGACCAGCTTATAGAGCGAATCCGGAGGAAACAAAA
This sequence comes from Scutellaria minor, assembly GCA_954870855.1. Lineage (NCBI taxonomy): Eukaryota > Viridiplantae > Streptophyta > Magnoliopsida > Lamiales > Lamiaceae > Scutellaria > Scutellaria minor. The sequence continues at coordinate 14,220,153 of OX940729.1, forward strand.
GAGATCCAAAGACAAGTAGAGGAGCTGATGGCTAAGGGCAAGGTTCGAGAAAGCATGAGTCCTTGTGCGGTACCGGTCATTATTGTACCAAAGAAGGATGGAACATGGAGAATGTGTACTGATTGTCGTGCCATCAACAAAATCACGGTAAAGTATCGCTATCCTATCCCTAGGTTAGATGATATGCTAGATGAATTGCATGGTTCTTTCATCTTCTCTAAGATTGATTTGAAGAGTGGATATCATCAAATTAGAATAAGAGAAGGTGATGAATGGAAAACTGCTTTCAAAACAAAATATGGTTTGTATGAGTGGTTAGTTATGCCTTTTGGCTTAACAAATGCACCAAGTACTTTCATGAGATTAATGAATCATGTTTTGCGTAACTTTATTGGGAAATTTGTCGTTGTGTACTTTGATGACATCCTTATCTATAGCAAAAGCACGGAAGAACATTTTGATCATGTGCGTGCTGTTTTGGACACTTTAAGGGAGGAATCTTTGTATGCTAATTTTAAGAAGTGTTCTTTTTGCATGGATAAAATTGTGTTTCTTGGTTTTGTTGTAAGTGCTAAAGGAATTGAAATGGAAAAGGATAAAGTTAAGGCTATTTTAGATTGGCCAAATCCTAAAAACATTTCTGAAGTTAGAAGTTTTCATGGACTTGCTAGTTTTTATAGGAGGTTTGTGAAAGGTTTTAGTACTATAGCAGCACCTTTGAATGAGATTGTCAAAAAGGAAGTTGGTTTTGTTTGGGGAGAAAAACAACAAGTTGCTTTTGATCTCCTTAAAGAGAAACTAACTACCGCACCCATTCTTGCATTACCTAACTTTGATAAAATGTTTGAGATTGAATGTGATGCATGTGGAGTGGGTATAGGAGCTGTTTTAATACAGGAAGGAAAACCAATTGCATACTTTAGTGAAAAATTGAAGGGAGCTCAATTGAACTATCCTACATACGACAAGGAGTTGTATGCTTTGGTGAGAGCTTTGGAGACGTGGCAGCATTACTTGTGGACGAGAGAGTTTGTTATTCATACTGATCATGAATCTCTCAAGTACCTCAAGAGACAAGGTAAGCTTGGTAAGAGACATGCCAAGTGGGTGGAATTCATTGAATCTTTTCCTTATGTGATCAAATACAAGAAAGGGAAAGAGAACATTGTTGCTGATGCATTATCTAGAAGGTATGCTTTAATCTCTACTTTGAGTTCTAAACTTCTTGGGTTTGAATCAATTAAGGGATTGTATGCTGATGATTCAGATTTTGCTTCTATTTATTTAGCTTGTGAGCATGCTGCATTTGAAAAGTTTTATAGGCATGAGGGATACTTGTTTCGTGAAAGTAAGCTATGCATTCCTAAATGTTCTATGCGTGAGTTACTTGTTAGGGAAACGCATGGGGGAGGACTAATGGGGCATTTTGGAATACATAAAACTTTGAGTGTCTTGTGTGATCATTTCCATTGGCCTAAAATGCGAGTTGATGTTGCAAGAATTTGTGAAAAGTGCATAACTTGTAAGCTAGCTAAATCAAGAGTACAACCACATGGGTTATACACACCTTTGCCTATACCTAATGAACCTTGGGTAGACATATCTATGGACTTTGTTTTAGGTTTACCAAAGTCAAAAAAAGGTAAAGATTCTGTTTTTGTTGTGGTTGATAGATTTTCAAAAATGGCACACTTTATTCCATGTCATAAAAGTGATGACGCTACTCATATTGCTGATTTATTCTTTAAGGAAGTTGTTCGTTTGCATGGAATTCCAAGAACCATTGTGAGTGATAGAGATACAAAGTTTTTGAGTCACTTTTGGCGTGTTTTGTGGAGTAAATTGGGCACTAAACTTCTATTTTCTACTACTTGTCATCCACAAACGGATGGACAAACTGAAGTTGTTAATAGAACTTTGTCTCAATTACTAAGAGTTTTGATTCAAAGGAATTTGAAAAATTGGGAGGGTTGTTTGACATTTGCTGAATTTGCTTATAATAGAAGTGTTCATTCTGCTACTAATCATTCTCCTTTTGAGATTGTTTATGGTTTCAATCCATTGAGTCCACTTGATCTTTTACCACTACCTATTGAAGAGCGTATGAGTCTTGATGGAAAAGCCAAAGCTGAGCTGATCAAGAAGCTGCATGAAAAAGTGAGACTCAACATTGAGAAGAGAACCGAACAATATGTCAAGCAAGCAAACAAAGGCCGAAAGAAAGTCATCTTTGAACCCGGTGATTGGGTATGGTTACACTTGAGAAAAGAAAGGTTTCCAAGTAAGAGAAAGTCAAAGTTGCAGCCAAGAGGAGATGGACCATTTCAAGTGGTTGCTAGAATCAATGACAATGCATACAAACTTGACCTTCCGGGTGAATATAATGTAAGTGCAACTTTCAATGTTTCTGATCTTTCTCCTTATCTTGGTGATACAGATTCGAGGACGAATCCTTTTGAAGAAGAGGGGAATGATGGAGAACCAGCCTTACAAAATCATGCACACGAGAGGGACCCTTTGATCGTGCAAGAAGGTCCAATTACAAGAGCTAGAGCTAAGAAACTAAAAGAGGCTTTGATGATCCTTGTTGCAGACATTAAAGAAAATATTCACGAAGAGTCCAAGGAAGGCCCGATGGTGAATAATATTAGACTGGAGATCATTTAGCACATGCTTCAACCAAAGGCATTAATGTATGGATAAAGTAGTAGTCAAGTCTACTTTATCATAAAGTAGAAGTCAAGTCTACTTTTTGACTACTTAAGTGTTGAGCATTAAAAGTCCTCTTTACTTAGGTGTTAAGCTTGGAAGTCATTAGATATCTTTTTTCCCTATATATAGGTGTATGGGTCACTTGTAAAAAGGGGACCTTTGTTGAAAACGAAATTGAAGCTCTTAGCTTATGTTTATTGAATTCTCTCTTTGTGAGGTTTTCGATTATTCAAGAACTTATCAAGGTCATCAAGCAAGATCTTGTGGCGTTCAACATACCGAGGTTCTTGGCTGATTATATAGCCAACGGGTCGAGGTTCTTTCGCTCTAAGTAAGATCAAACCAGATTCGATTTGGGAAGATCCGCTGCTTATCTTCATACGTTGGGTTCTTAGATCTTCATATCTAATGGGTCCTTCGTCCTATCCACATCATGAGACGAGGTATTGATTCACCTATTTATTTAGCTTTAAGAGACAAAAGAGCTTTAACATATCAAAATTCACTTTTATCATTAATACAAACTAATGTATGTAATGGACCAATATACTTTAATAGTGCACCTAATATGAGTTTAGACTTAATAGACCCTAATATTTTACATTCTTTGGTTTTAGATGTTCATATACAAGATAACAAATTTCATAAAGGTTCTATTAATTTTGCTGTGATTTATAGAGTATATTTTAGACTTATGACTTCACAAATTAATCCAAAATTTAATAAGCAAAAGATTCCTAGTTTTAAAGAAGAAACTTTGTTATTACAAATAGATGCTGAAAAACCAAATATTTTTGTTCCAAAACTTTTAAAATGGAATGAAATAACTATAAAAGATGAGATTTTGATAGAAGATCCAGAACCGGTTAGAACTATAGAACAAAATAGTGTAAAAGAAATTATACAAGATAATAATGGAAAATTTTTATTAAGATTTAATTCATTTAGAGAAAATAGATTTGATACTCCTATATCTTCTAGAAGAACTTATTCTAATGCTAGACAATCATTTTCAAATTTTTCAGACTTTAATCAACAATATGTTTTTAGAACTCCTATGCCAGAACCACATATTGATAATTCTCAACCTACTTCCCCTACTACAGAAAGTATGATTAATGTTATTACAAGTGGTAAAGCTTTTGAGCCTTTATTAGAACATTGGAATATAGAACGAAAGAGTGATTACCATAAACAACGAATTCAATGGTATAAACAATTAGATAAATCTGTTAGAAAGAAATTAAAAGAAGAATGGATTCTTGACATGAAAAGATTAAGAACGAATATACCCTTTTATACATTTTTACAAGTGTTTTTATCTAAAGAAGGAATAAATGATTTTTTACAAAAACCAAATATTGACGTTAATACATCTTTACATAAAAAATGGATTTCGAAAAGTAATAGTGGAGTAATTTCTTCCATACATCCACCTTTACAAACTCTTAAATTACAGACTTTTAAAGGAGAAACAATAGCAGATCCTTTTAAACAACTTACAAGTAAAAGTGAAGATACTAATAGAATTATCCAACAGAATAATTATTCTAATCAGATTTTAAATACTATAGCAAACCAGGTAGATCACATATCTAATAATATGACAATTATAAGAGGAAAAGAAAAAGTTTTAGATGAATTTAGAAAAGAAAATCTTAGACAAGATATTAAACAACTTTTTCATCAAGATATTGCAAAACCTTATTTCCATGCTAGTAATATTTTAGAAAATACAAAAGTAAGTTTTAATCCTACAGCAGATAGTATTTTATCAAAGATATCTACAAAATTATCTGAAATTGGTACTTCCGAACCAAAAAATAGTTGTTTAGCTAATACAAAAGAACAAGATGAATCCTCTAGTACAGAAAGTGATCAAGATATTATTACTCAAGTAGAAGATAATTTTGATGATAATAATGAGATAAATAGAATATATAGAAAAAGACCATTTTTTAAAACAAATAATAAAACAAGAAATTATTATAGAAGACCTACTCCTGTTGATATACAATATGAAGAAAGAAATCAATTTACCAAGTCAAGATATGATGGTACATCTATAACAGAATGGAATTTAGATGGTAGATCAGAATACGAGATAATTAATGTTTTACAAGAAATGAATATGGCTAGAGCAGCTTATATGATACAAAATAATTCTGATGAAATTGCTTGTATGATGATTACACAAGGTTTTACAGGATGTTTAAAAAATTGGTGGGATAATACTTTAACAAGGGAAGATAAACAAAGAATTTTACATCATAAAACTTTAGTTTTAGAAGAAGGAACTGAAGATATTTATATAGAGAAAAGTGATTCTTGTGAACAATTGATAATTACAATATCTATGCATTTTATAGGAAATCCTAAAGAAGAGTTTAATGCTAATAAAATTGTTTTAACAAATTTACATTGTCCTACTTTAACAGATTATAGATGGTATAAAGATACTTTTTTAACCCAAGTTTTAAGAAGAACAGATAATAGTTCTAGTTTTTGGAAAGAACGTTTCATAATGGGTTTACCAAAATTATTTGCTGAAAGAATTATACAAAAATTAAGAAGTGAAATAGGTGTAGATGATCTACCATTTGAAGAATTAACATATGGACAATTATTTGCTTTTATTAAAAAGGAAGGTTTGACTTTATGTTCTGAATTAAAACTTCAAAATAAATATAGGGATGATAAGAAAAATACTAGAAAAGAATTAGGTAGTTTTTGTGAAACTTTTGGTCTTACTGAGATAGAACCACCTTCTAAAAGCTATAAGAAAAAAACAAAGAAGTTTTAAAAACTATGATAGACAACAATATACAAAAGAACGTAAATATAAAAAACATAATCATTATTTTAAAGTTAATTATCGAGTACCATTAACTCTTTAGAAGATGATTCGAGTATAATTAACTCTTTACTTGGTCAACAAGTTTTCAATAATCATTATAGTTAGAGTTACAGATTAGTTTTATGTTGAGTCAGAAGATTAATCAAGTACCATTAACTCTTCAGAAAATGATTCGAGTACAATTAACTCTTTACTTGGTCAACTAGTTTTTTATAATCGTTACACTTAGAGTTACGGATTAGCATTTTGTTGAGTTAGAAGACTGATTGGGCATCGTTAACTCTTTAGAAGATGAATCGAGTACATTTAACTCTTTACTTGGTAACCATGTCTTCAATAATAGTTACACTTATAGTTACGGATTAGTTTTATGTTGAGTTAGAAGATTAATCGAGTACCATTAACTCTTTAGAAGATGATTCGAGTACAATTTACTCTTTACTTGGTCAACCAGTTTTCAATAATCGTTACATTCAGAATTACTGATTAGTTTTACGTTGAGTTAGAAAATTAATCGAGTACCATTAACTCTTTTGAAGATGATTCGAGTATAATTAAGTATTTACTTGGTCAACAAATTTCAATAATCGTTACAATTAGAGTTGCGGATTAGTTTTATGTTGAGTTAGTAGATTAATTGAGTACCATTAACTCTTTAGAAAATGATTCAAGTACAATTAACTTTTTACTTGGTCAATAAGTTTTCAATAATCGTTACACTAAAGAGTTACGAATTAGCTTTATGTTGAGTTAGTAGATTAATAGAGTACCATTAACTCTTTAGAAGATGATTTGAGTACAATTAATTCTTTACTTGGTCAACAAGTTTTCAATAATCATCACATTTAGAGTTACGGATTAGTTTAATGTTGAGTTAGTAGATTAATCGAGTACCATTAACTCATAAGAAGATGATTCGAGTACCATTAACTCTTTACCCTGTCAACAAGTTTTTAATAATCGTTACATTTAGAGTTACAGATTAGTTTTATGTTGAGTTAGAAGACTAGTTGAGTACCATTAATTCTTCAGAAGATGAATCGAGTACAATTAACCCTTTACTTGGTCAAGAAGTTTTCAATAATCGTTACACTTAGAGTTACGGATTATCTTTATGTTGAGTTAGAAGATTAATCGAGTACCATTAACTCTTTAGAAGATGATTCGAGTATAATTAACTCTTTACTTGGTCAACAAGTTTTCAATAATCATTATAGTTAGAGTTACAGATTAGTTTTATGTTGAGTCAGAAGATTAATCAAGTACCATTAACTCTTCAGAAAATGATTCGAGTACAATTAACTCTTTACTTGGTCAACTAGTTTTTTATAATCGTTACACTTAGAGTTACAGATTAGCATTATGTTGAGTTAGAAGACTGATTGGGCATCGTTAACTCTTTAGAAGATGAATCGAGTACATTTAACTCTTTACTTGGTAACCATGTCTTCAATAATAGTTACACTTATAGTTACGGATTAGTTTTATGTTTAGTTAGAAGATTAATCGAGTACCATTAACTCTTTAGAAGATGATTCGAGTACAATTTACTCTTTACTTGGTCAACCAGTTTTCAATAATCGTTACATTCAGAATTACAGATTAGTTTTATGTTGAGTTAGAAAATTAATCGAGTACCATTAACTCGTTTGAAGATGATTCTAGTATAATTAAGTATTTACTTGGTCAACAAATTTCAATAATCGTTACAATTAGAGTTACGGATTAGTTTTATGTTGAGTTAGTGGATTAGTTGAGTACCATTAACTCTTTAGAAGATGATTCGAGTACAATTAACTCTTTACTTGGTCAATAAGTTTTCAATAATCGTTAGACATAGAGTTACGGATTAGTTTTATGTTGAGATAGAAGATTAATCGAGTACCATTAACTCTTCAGAAGATAAATCGAGTACAATTAACCCTTTACTTGGTCAACAAGTTTTCAATAATCGTTAGACATAGAGTTACGGATTAGTTTTATGTTGAGTTAGAAGACTAGTTGAGTACCATTAATTCTTCAGAAGATGAATCGAGTACAATTAACCCTTTACTTGGTCAAGAAGTTTTCAATAATCGTTACACTTAGAGTTACGGATTATCTTTATGTTGAGTTAGAAGATTAATCGAGTACCATTAACTCTTTAGAAGATGATTCGAGTATAATTAACTCTTTACTTGGTCAACAAGTTTTCAATAATCATTATAGTTAGAGTTACAGATTAGTTTTATGTTGAGTCAGAAGATTAATCAAGTACCATTAACTCTTCAGAAAATGATTCGAGTACAATTAACTCTTTACTTGGTCAACTAGTTTTTTATAATCGTTAAACTTAGAGTTACGGATTAGCATTATGTTGAGTTAGAAGACTGATTGGGCATCGTTAACTCTTTAGAAGATGAATCGAGTACATTTAACTCTTTACTTGGTAACCATGTCTTCAATAATAGTTACACTTATAGTTACGGATTAGTTTTATGTTGAGTTAGAAGATTAATCGAGTACCATTAACTCTTTAGAAGATGATTCGAGTACAATTTACTCTTTACTTGGTCAACCAGTTTTCAATAATCGTTACATTCAGAATTACAGATTAGTTTTATGTTGAGTTAGAAAATTAATCGAGTTCCATTAACTCTTTTGAAGATGATTCGAGTATAATTAAGTATTTACTTGGTCAACAAATTTCAATAATCGTTACAATTAGAGTTACGGATTAGTTTTATGTTGAGTTAGTAGATTAATTGAGTACCATTAACTCTTTAGAAGATGATTCGAGTACAATTAACTCTTTACTTGGTCAATAAGTTTTCAATAATCGTTACACTAAAGAGTTACAGATTAGCTTTATGTTGAGTTAGTAGATTAATCGAGTACCATTAAATCTTTAGAAGATGATTCGAGTACAATTAACTCTTTACGTGGCGAACAAGTTTTCAATAATCGTTACATTTAGAGTTACGGATTAGTTTTATGTTGAGTTAGACTATTAATCGAGCACCATTAACTCTTTAGAAGATGATTCGAGAACAATTAAATCTTTACTTGGTCCACAAGTTTTCCATAATCGTGATATTTAGAGTTACGGATTAGTTTTATATTGAGTTAGAAGATTAATCGAGTACCATTAACTCTTCAGAAGATAAATCGAGTACAATTAACCCTTTACTTGGTCAACAAGTTTTCAATAATCGTTACACTTAGAGTTACGGATTATCTTTATGTTGAGTTAGAAGATTAATCGAGTACCATTAACTCTTCAGAAGATAAATCGAGTACAATTAACCCTTTACTTGGTCAACAAGTTTTCAATAATCGTTAGACATAGAGTTACGGATTAGTTTTATGTTGAGATAGAAGATTAATCGAGTACCATTAACTCTTCAGAAGACAAATCGAGTACAATTAACCCTTTACTTGGTCAAGAAGTTTTCAATAATCGTTAGACATAGAGTTACGGATTAGTTTTATGTTGAGATAGAAGATTAATCGAGTACCATTAACTCTTCAGAAGATAAATCGAGTACAATTAACCCTTTACTTGGTCAACAAGTTTTCAATAATCGTTACACTTAGAGTTACGGATTATCTTTATGTTGAGTTAGAAGATTAATCGAGTACCATTAACTCTTTAGAAGATGATTCGAGTATAATTAACTCTTTACTTGGTCAACAAGTTTTCAATAATCATTATAGTTAGAGTTACAGATTAGTTTTATGTTGAGTCAGAAGATTAATCAAGTACCATTAACTCTTCAGAAAATGATTCGAGTACAATTAACTCTGTACTTGGTCAACTAGTTTTTTATAATCGTTAAACTTAGAGTTACGGATTAGCATTATGTTGAGTTAGAAGACTGATTGGGCATCGTTAACTCTTTAGAAGATGAATCGAGTACATTTAACTCTTTACTTGGTAACCATGTCTTCAATAATAGGTACACTTATAGTTACGGATTAGTTTTATGTTGAGTTAGAAGATTAATCGAGTACCATTAACTCTTTAGAAGATGATTCGAGTACAATTTACTCTTTACTTGGTCAACCAGTTTTCAATAATCGTTACATTCAGAATTACAGATTAGTTTTATGTTGAGTTAGAAAATTAATCGAGTACCATTAACTCGTTTGAAGATGATTCTAGTATAATTAAGTATTTACTTGGTCAACAAATTTCAATAATCATTACAATTAGAGTTACGGATTAGTTTTATGTTGAGTTAGTGGATTAATTGAGTACCATTAACTCTTTAGAAGATGATTCGAGTACAATTAACTCTTTACTTGGTCAATAAGGTTTCAATAATCGTTACACTAAAGAGTTACAGATTAGCTTTATGTTGAGTTAGTAGATTAATCGAGTACCATTAAATCTTTAGAAGATGATTCGAGTACAATTAACTCTTTACGTGGCGAACAAGTTTTCAATAATCGTTACATTTAGAGTTACAGATTAGTTTCATGTTGAGTTAGTCTATTAATCGAGCACCATTAACTCTTTAGAAGATGATTCGAGAATAATTAAATCTTTACTTGGTCCACAAGTTTTCCATAATCGTGATATTTAGAGTTACGGATTATCTTTATGTTGAGTTAGAAGATTAATCGAGTACCATTAACTCTTTAGAAGATGATTCGAGTATAATTAACTCTTTACTTGGTCAACAAGTTTTCAATAATCATTATAGTTAGAGTTACAGATTAGTTTTATGTTGAGTCAGAAGATTAATCAAGTACCATTAACTCTTCAGAAAATGATTCGAGTACAATTAACTCTGTACTTGGTCAACTAGTTTTTTATAATCGTTAAACTTAGAGTTACGGATTAGCATTATGTTGAGTTAGAAGACTGATTGGGCATCGTTAACTCTTTAGAAGATGAATCGAGTACATTTAACTCTTTACTTGGTAACCATGTCTTCAATAATAGTTACACTTATAGTTACGGATTAGTTTTATGTTGAGTTAGAAGATTAATCGAGTACCATTAACTCTTTAGAAGATGATTCGAGTACAATTTACTCTTTACTTGGTCAACCAGTTTTCAATAATCGTTACATTCAGAATTACAGATTAGTTTTATGTTGAGTTAGAAAATTAATCGAGTACCATTAACTCGTTTGAAGATGATTCTAGTATAATTAAGTATTTACTTGGTCAACAAATTTCAATAATCGTTACAATTAGAGTTACGGATTAGTTTTATGTTGAGTTAGTGGATTAATTGAGTACCATTAACTCTTTAGAAGATGATTCGAGTACAATTAACTCTTTACTTGGTCAATAAGTTTTCAAAAATCGTTACACTAAAGAGTTACAGATTAGCTTTATGTTGAGTTAGTAGATTAATAGAGTACCATTAAATCTTTAGAAGATGAGTCGAGTACAATTAACTCTTTACGTGGCGAACAAGTTTTCAATAATCGTTACATTTAGAGTTACGGATTAGTTTTATGTTGAGTTAGACTATTAATCGAGCACCATTAACTCTTTAGAAGATGATTCGAGAACAATTAAATCTTTACTTGGTCCACAAGTTTTCCATAATCGTGATATTTAGAGTTACGGATTAGTTTTATGTTGAGATAGAAGATTAATCGAGTACCATTAACTCTTCAGAAGATAAATCGAGTACAATTAACCCTTTACTTGGTCAATAAGTTTTCAATAATCGTTACACTTAGAGTTACGGATTATCTTTATGTTGAGTTAGAAGATTAATCGAGTACCATTAACTCTTTAGAAGATGATTCGAGTATAATTAACTCTTTACTTGGTCAACAAGTTTTCAATAATCATTATAGTTAGAGTTACAGATTAGTTTTATGTTGAGTCAGAAGATTAATCAAGTACCATTAACTCTTCAGAAAATGATTCGAGTACAATTAACTCTTTACTTGGTCAACTAGTTTTTTATAATCGTTAAACTTAGAGTTACGGATTAGCATTATGTTGAGTTAGAAGACTGATTGGGCATCGTTAACTCTTTAGAAGATGAATCGAGTACATTTAACTCTTTACTTGGTAACCATGTCTTCAATAATAGTTACACTTATAGTTACGGATTAGTTTTATGTTGAGTTAGAAGATTAATCGAGTACAATTAACTCTTTAGAAGATGATTCGAGTACAATTTACTCTTTACTTGGTCAACCAGTTTTCAATATTCGATACATTCAGAATTACAGATTAGTTTTATGTTGAGTTAGAAAATTAATCGAGTACCATTAACTCGTTTGAAGATGATTCTAGTATAATTAAGTATTTACTTGGTCAACAAATTTCAATAATCATTACAATTAGAGTTACGGATTTGTTTTATGTTGAGTTAGAGCATTAATTGAGTACCATTAACTCTTTAGAAGATGATTCGAGTACAATTAACTCTCTACTTGGTCAATAAGTTTTCAATAATCGTTACACTAAAGAGTTACGGATTAGCTTTATATTGAGTTAGTAGATTAATCGAGTACCATTAACTCTTTAGAAGATGATTCGAGTACAATTAACTCTTTACGTGGCGAACAAGTTTTCAATAATCGTTACATTTAGAGTTACAGATTAGTTTTATGTTGAGTTAGACTATTAATCGAGCACCATTAACTCTTTAGAAGATGATTCGAGAACAATTAAATCTTTACTTGGTCCACAAGTTTTCCATAATCGTGATATTTAGAGTTACGGATTAGTTTTATGTTGAGTTAGAAGATTAATCGAGTACCATTAACTCTTGAGAAGATAAATCGAGTACAATTAACCCTTTACTTGGTCAACAAGTTTTCAATAATCGTTAGACATAGAGTTACGGATTAGTTTTATGTTGAGATAGAAGATTAATCGAGTACCATTAACTCTTGAGAAGATAAATCGAGTACAATTAACCCTTTACTTGGTCAACAAGTTTTCAATAATCGTTAGACATAGAGTTACGGATTAGTTTTATGTTGAGATAGAAGATTAATCGAGTACCATTAACTCTTCAGAAGATAAATCGAGTACAATTAACCCTTTACTTGGTCAACAAGTTTTCAATAATCGTTAGACATAGAGTTACGGATTAGTTTTATGTTGAGATAGAAGATTAATCGAGTACCATTAACTCTTCAGAAGATAAATCGAGTACAATTAACCCTTTACTTGGTCAATAAGTTTTCAATAATCGTTACACTTAGAGTTACGGATTATCTTTATGTTGAGTTAGAAGATTAATCGAGTACCATTAACTCTTTAGAAGATGATTCGAGTATAATTAACTCTTTACTTGGTCAACAAGTTTTCAATAATCATTATAGTTAGAGTTACAGATTAGTTTTATGTTGAGTCAGAAGATTAATCAAGTACCATTAACTCTTCAGAAAATGATTCGAGTACAATTAACTCTTTACTTGGTCAACTAGTTTTTTATAATCGTTAAACTTAGAGTTACGGATTAGCATTATGTTGAGTTAGAAGACTGATTGGGCATCGTTAACTCTTTAGAAGATGAATCAAGTACATTTAACTATTTACTTGGTAACCATGTCTTCAATAATAGTTACACTTATAGTTACGGATTAGTTTTATGTTGAGTTAGAAGATTAATCGAGTACCATTAACTCTTTAGAAGATGATTCGAGTACAATTTACTCTTTACTTGGTCAACCAGTTTTCAATAATCGTTACATTCAGAATTACAGATTAGTTTTATGTTGAGTTAGAAAATTAATCGAGTTCCATTAACTCTTTTGAAGATGATTCGAGTATAATTAAGTATTTACTTGGTCAACAAATTTCAATAATCGTTACAATTAGAGTTACGGATTAGTTTTATGTTGAGTTAGTAGATTAATTGAGTACCATTAACTCTTTAGAAGATGATTCGAGTACAATTAACTCTTTACTTGGTCAATAAGTTTTCAATAATCGTTACACTAAAGAGTTACAGATTAGCTTTATGTTGAGTTAGTAGATTAATCGAGTACCATTAAATCTTTAGAAGATGATTCGAGTACAATTAACTCTTTACGTGGCGAACAAGTTTTCAATAATCGTTACATTTAGAGTTACGGATTAGTTTTATGTTGAGTTAGACTATTAATCGAGCACCATTAACTCTTTAGAAGATGATTCGAGAACAATTAAATCTTTACTTGGTCCACAAGTTTTCCATAATCGTGATATTTAGAGTTACGGATTAGTTTTATATTGAGTTAGAAGATTAATCGAGTACCATTAACTCTTCAGAAGATAAATCGAGTACAATTAACCCTTTACTTGGTCAACAAGTTTTCAATAATCGTTACACTTAGAGTTACGGATTATCTTTATGTTGAGTTAGAAGATTAATCGAGTACCATTAACTCTTCAGAAGATAAATCGAGTACAATTAACCCTTTACTTGGTCAACAAGTTTTCAATAATCGTTAGACATAGAGTTACGGATTAGTTTTATGTTGAGATAGAAGATTAATCGAGTACCATTAACTCTTCAGAAGACAAATCGAGTACAATTAACCCTTTACTTGGTCAAGAAGTTTTCAATAATCGTTAGACATAGAGTTACGGATTAGTTTTATGTTGAGATAGAAGATTAATCGAGTACCATTAACTCTTCAGAAGATAAATCGAGTACAATTAACCCTTTACTTGGTCAACAAGTTTTCAATAATCGTTACACTTAGAGTTACGGATTATCTTTATGTTGAGTTAGAAGATTAATCGAGTACCATTAACTCTTTAGAAGATGATTCGAGTATAATTAACTCTTTACTTGGTCAACAAGTTTTCAATAATCATTATAGTTAGAGTTACAGATTAGTTTTATGTTGAGTCAGAAGATTAATCAAGTACCATTAACTCTTCAGAAAATGATTCGAGTACAATTAACTCTGTACTTGGTCAACTAGTTTTTTATAATCGTTAAACTTAGAGTTACGGATTAGCATTATGTTGAGTTAGAAGACTGATTGGGCATCGTTAACTCTTTAGAAGATGAATCGAGTACATTTAACTCTTTACTTGGTAACCATGTCTTCAATAATAGTTACACTTATAGTTACGGATTAGTTTTATGTTGAGTTAGAAGATTAATCGAGTACCATTAACTCTTTAGAAGATGATTCGAGTACAATTTACTCTTTACTTGGTCAACCAGTTTTCAATAATCGTTACATTCAGAATTACAGATTAGTTTTATGTTGAGTTAGAAAATTAATCGAGTACCATTAACTCGTTTGAAGATGATTCTAGTATAATTAAGTATTTACTTGGTCAACAAATTTCAATAATCATTACAATTAGAGTTACGGATTAGTTTTATGTTGAGTTAGTGGATTAATTGAGTACCATTAACTCTTTAGAAGATGATTCGAGTACAATTAACTCTTTACTTGGTCAATAAGGTTTCAATAATCGTTACACTAAAGAGTTACAGATTAGCTTTATGTTGAGTTAGTAGATTAATCGAGTACCATTAAATCTTTAGAAGATGATTCGAGTACAATTAACTCTTTACGTGGCGAACAAGTTTTCAATAATCGTTACATTTAGAGTTACAGATTAGTTTCATGTTGAGTTAGTCTATTAATCGAGCACCATTAACTCTTTAGAAGATGATTCGAGAATAATTAAATCTTTACTTGGTCCACAAGTTTTCCATAATCGTGATATTTAGAGTTACGGATTATCTTTATGTTGAGTTAGAAGATTAATCGAGTACCATTAACTCTTTAGAAGATGATTCGAGTATAATTAACTCTTTACTTGGTCAACAAGTTTTCAATAATCATTATAGTTAGAGTTACAGATTAGTTTTATGTTGAGTCAGAAGATTAATCAAGTACCATTAACTCTTCAGAAAATGATTCGAGTACAATTAATTCTGTACTTGGTCAACTAGTTTTTTATAATCGTTAAACTTAGAGTTACGGATTAGCATTATGTTGAGTTAGAAGACTGATTGGGCATCGTTAACTCTTTAGAAGATGAATCGAGTACATTTAACTCTTTACTTGGTAACCATGTCTTCAATAATAGTTACACTTATAGTTACGGATTAGTTTTATGTTGAGTTAGAAGATTAATCGAGTACCATTAACTCTTTAGAAGATGATTCGAGTACAATTTACTCTTTACTTGGTCAACCAGTTTTCAATAATCGTTACATTCAGAATTACAGATTAGTTTTATGTTGAGTTAGAAAATTAATCGAGTACCATTAACTCGTTTGAAGATGATTCTAGTATAATTAAGTATTTACTTGGTCAACAAATTTCAATAATCGTTACAATTAGAGTTACGGATTAGTTTTATGTTGAGTTAGTGGATTAATTGAGTACCATTAACTCTTTAGAAGATGATTCGAGTACAATTAACTCTTTACTTGGTCAATAAGTTTTCAAAAATCGTTACACTAAAGAGTTACAGATTAGCTTTATGTTGAGTTAGTAGATTAATAGAGTACCATTAAATCTTTAGAAGATGAGTCGAGTACAATTAACTCTTTACGTGGCGAACAAGTTTTCAATAATCGTTACATTTAGAGTTACGGATTAGTTTTATGTTGAGTTAGACTATTAATCGAGCACCATTAACTCTTTAGAAGATGATTCGAGAATAATTAAATCTTTACTTGGTCCACAAGTTTTCCATAATCGTGATATTTAGAGTTACGGATTAGTTTTATGTTGAGATAGAAGATTAATCGAGTACCATTAACTCTTCAGAAGATAAATCGAGTACAATTAACCCTTTACTTGGTCAATAAGTTTTCAATAATCGTTACACTTAGAGTTACGGATTATCTTTATGTTGAGTTAGAAGATTAATCGAGTACCATTAACTCTTTAGAAGATGATTCGAGTATAATTAACTCTTTACTTGGTCAACAAGTTTTCAATAATCATTATAGTTAGAGTTACAGATTAGTTTTATGTTGAGTCAGAAGATTAATCAAGTACCATTAACTCTTCAGAAAATGATTCGAGTACAATTAACTCTTTACTTGGTCAACTAGTTTTTTATAATCGTTAAACTTAGAGTTACGGATTAGCATTATGTTGAGTTAGAAGACTGATTGGGCATCGTTAACTCTTTAGAAGATGAATCGAGTACATTTAACTCTTTACTTGGTAACCATGTCTTCAATAATAGTTACACTTATAGTTACGGATTAGTTTTATGTTGAGTTAGAAGATTAATCGAGTACAATTAACTCTTTAGAAGATGATTCGAGTACAATTTACTCTTTACTTGGTCAACCAGTTTTCAATATTCGATACATTCAGAATTACAGATTAGTTTTATGTTGAGTTAGAAAATTAATCGAGTACCATTAACTCGTTTGAAGATGATTCTAGTATAATTAAGTATTTACTTGGTCAACAAATTTCAATAATCATTACAATTAGAGTTACGGATTTGTTTTATGTTGAGTTAGAGCATTAATTGAGTACCATTAACTCTTTAGAAGATGATTCGAGTACAATTAACTCTCTACTTGGTCAATAAGTTTTCAATAATCGTTACACTAAAGAGTTACGGATTAGCTTTATATTGAGTTAGTAGATTAATCGAGTACCATTAACTCTTTAGAAGATGATTCGAGTACAATTAACTCTTTACGTGGCGAACAAGTTTTCAATAATCGTTACATTTAGAGTTACGGATTAGTTTTATGTTGAGTTAGACTATTAATCGAGCACCATTAACTCTTTAGAAGATGATTCGAGAACAATTAAATCTTTACTTGGTCCACAAGTTTTCCATAATCGTGATATTTAGAGTTACGGATTAGTTTTATGTTGAGTTAGAAGATTAATCGAGTACCATTAACTCTTGAGAAGATAAATCGAGTACAATTAACCCTTTACTTGGTCAACAAGTTTTCAATAATCGTTAGACATAGAGTTACGGATTAGTTTTATGTTGAGATAGAAGATTAATCGAGTACCATTAACTCTTGAGAAGATAAATCGAGTACAATTAACCCTTTACTTGGTCAACAAGTTTTCAATAATCGTTAGACATAGAGTTACGGATTAGTTTTATGTTGAGATAGAAGATTAATCGAGTACCATTAACTCTTCAGAAGATAAATCGAGTACAATTAACCCTTTACTTGGTCAACAAGTTTTCAATAATCGTTAGACATAGAGTTACGGATTAGTTTTATGTTGAGATAGAAGATTAATCGAGTACCATTAACTCTTCAGAAGATAAATCGAGTACAATTAACCCTTTACTTGGTCAATAAGTTTTCAATAATCGTTACACTTAGAGTTACGGATTATCTTTATGTTGAGTTAGAAGATTAATCGAGTACCATTAACTCTTTAGAAGATGATTCGAGTATAATTAACTCTTTACTTGGTCAACAAGTTTTCAATAATCATTATAGTTAGAGTTACAGATTAGTTTTATGTTGAGTCAGAAGATTAATCAAGTACCATTAACTCTTCAGAAAATGATTCGAGTACAATTAACTCTTTACTTGGTCAACTAGTTTTTTATAATCGTTAAACTTAGAGTTACGGATTAGCATTATGTTGAGTTAGAAGACTGATTGGGCATCGTTAACTCTTTAGAAGATGAATCGAGTACATTTAACTATTTACTTGGTAACCATGTCTTCAATAATAGTTACACTTATAGTTACGGATTAGTTTTATGTTGAGTTAGAAGATTAATCGAGTACCATTAACTCTTTAGAAGATGATTCGAGTACAATTTACTCTTTACTTGGTCAACCAGTTTTCAATAATCGTTACATTCAGAATTACAGATTAGTTTTATGTTGAGTTAGAAAATTAATCGAGTACCATTAACTCGTTTGAAGATGATTCTAGTATAATTAAGTATTTACTTGGTCAACAAATTTCAATAATCGTTACAATTAGAGTTACGGATTAGTTTTATGTTGAGTTAGTAGATTAATTGAGTACCATTAACTCTTTAGAAGATGATTCGAGTACAATTAACTCTTTACTTGGTCAATAAGGTTTCAATAATCGTTACACTAAAGAGTTACAGATTAGCTTTATGTTGAGTTAGTAGATTAATCGAGTACCATTAAATCTTTAGAAGATGATTCGAGTACAATTAACTCTTTACGTGGCGAACAAGTTTTCAATAATCGTTACATTTAGAGTTACGGATTAGTTTTATGTTGAGTTTGACTATTAATCGAGCACCATTAACTCTTTAGAAGATGATTCGAGAATAATTAAATCTTTACTTGGTCCACAAGTTTTCCATAATCGTGATATTTAGAGTTACGGATTAGTTTTATGTTGAGTTAGAAGATTAATCGAGTACCATTAACTCTTCAGAAGATAAATCGAGTACAATTAACCCTTTACTTGGTCAACATGTTTTCAATAATCGTTACACTTAGAGTTACGGATTATCTTTATGTTGAGTTAGAAGATTAATCGAGTACCATTAACTCTTCAGAAGATAAATCGAGTACAATTAACCCTTTACTTGGTCAACAAGTTTTCAATAATCGTTAGACATAGAGTTACGGATTAGTTTTATGTTGAGATAGAAGATTAATCGAGTACCATTAACTCTTGAGAAGATAAATCGAGTACAATTAACCCTTTACTTGGTCAACAAGTTTTCAATAATCGTTAGACATAGAGTTACAGATTAGTTTTATGTTGAGATAGAAGATTAATCGAGTACCATTAACTCTTCAGAAGATAAATCGAGTACAATTAACCCTTTACTTGGTCAACAAGTTTTCAATAATCGTTAGACATAGAGTTACGGATTAGTTTTATGTTGAGATAGAAGATTAATCGAGTACCATTAACTCTTCAGAAGATAAATCGAGTACAATTAACCCTTTACTTGGTCAATAAGTTTTCAATAATCGTTACACTTAGAGTTACAGATTATCTTTATGTTGAGTTAGAAGATTAATCGAGTACCATTAACTCTTTAGAAGATGATTCGAGTATAATTAACTCTTTACTTGGTCAACAAGTTTTCAATAATCATTATAGTTAGAGTTACAGATTAGTTTTATGTTGAGTCAGAAGATTAATCAAGTACCATTAACTCTTCAGAAAATGATTCGAGTACAATTAACTCTTTACTTGGTCAACTAGTTTTTTATAATCGTTAAACTTAGAGTTACGGATTAGCATTATGTTGAGTTAGAAGACTGATTGGGCATCGTTAACTCTTTAGAAGATGAATCGAGTACATTTAACTCTTTACTTGGTAACCATGTCTTCAATAATAGTTACACTTATAGTTACGGATTAGTTTTATGTTGAGTTAGAAGATTAATCGAGTACCATTAACTCTTTAGAAGATGATTCGAGTACAATTTACTCTTTACTTGGTCAACCAGTTTTCAATAATCGTTACATTCAGAATTACAGATTAGTTTTATGTTGAGTTAGAAAATTAATCGAGTACCATTAACTCGTTTGAAGATGATTCTAGTATAATTAAGTATTTACTTGGTCAACAAATTTCAATAATCGTTACAATTAGAGTTACGGATTAGTTTTATGTTGAGTTAGTAGATTAATTGAGTACCATTAACTCTTTAGAAGATGATTCGAGTACAATTAACTCTTTACTTGGTCAATAAGGTTTCAATAATCGTTACACTAAAGAGTTACAGATTAGCTTTATGTTGAGTTAGTAGATTAATCGAGTACCATTAAATCTTTAGAAGATGATTCGAGTACAATTAACTCTTTACGTGGCGAACAAGTTTTCAATAATCGTTACATTTAGAGTTACGGATTAGTTTTATGTTGAGTTTGACTGTTAATCGAGCACCATTAACTCTTTAGAAGATGATTCGAGAATAATTAAATCTTTACTTGGTCCACAAGTTTTCCATAATCGTGATATTTAGAGTTACGGATTAGTTTTATGTTGAGTTAGAAGATTAATCGAGTACCATTAACTCTTCAGAAGATAAATCGAGTACAATTAACCCTTTACTTGGTCAACATGTTTTCAATAATCGTTACACTTAGAGTTACGGATTATCTTTATGTTGCGTTAGAAGATTAATCGAGTACCATTAACTCTTGAGAAGATAAATCGAGTACAATTAACCCTTTACTTGGTCAACAAGTTTTCAATAATCGTTAGACATAGAGTTACGGATTAGTTTTATGTTGAGATAGAAGATTAATCGAGTACCATTAACTCTTCAGAAGATAAATCGAGTACAATTAACCCTTTACTTGGTCAACAAGTTTTCAATAATCGTTAGACATAGAGTTACGGATTAGTTTTATGTTGAGATAGAAGATTAATCGAGTACCATTAACTCTTCAGAAGATAAATCGAGTACAATTAACCCTTTACTTGGTCAATAAGTTTTCAATAATCGTTACACTTAGAGTTACGGATTATCTTTATGTTGAGTTAGAAGATTAATCGAGTACCATTAACTCTTTAGAAGATGATTCGAGTATAATTAACTCTTTACTTGGTCAACAAGTTTTCAATAATCATTATAGTTAGAGTTACAGATTAGTTTTATGTTGAGTCAGAAGATTAATCAAGTACCATTAACTCTTCAGAAAATGATTCGAGTACAATTAACTCTTTACTTGGTCAACTAGTTTTTTATAATCGTTAAACTTAGAGTTACAGATTAGCATTATGTTGAGTTAGAAGACTGATTGGGCATCGTTAACTCTTTAGAAGATGAATCGAGTACATTTAACTCTTTACTTGGTAACCATGTCTTCAATAATAGTTACACTTATAGTTACGGATTAGTTTTATGTTGAGTTAGAAGATTAATCGAGTACCATTAACTCTTTAGAAGATGATTCGAGTACAATTTACTCTTTACTTGGTCAACCAGTTTTCAATAATCGTTACATTCAGAATTACAGATTAGTTTTATGTTGAGTTAGAAAATTAATCGAGTACCATTAACTCGTTTGAAGATGATTCTAGTATAATTAAGTATTTACTTGGTCAACAAATTTCAATAATCGTTACAATTAGAGTTACGGATTAGTTTTATGTTGAGTTAGTAGATTAATTGAGTACCATTAACTCTTTAGAAGATGATTCGAGTACAATTAACTCTTTACTTGGTCAATAAGGTTTCAATAATCGTTACACTAAAGAGTTACAGATTAGCTTTATGTTGAGTTAGTAGATTAATCGAGTACCATTAAATCTTTAGAAGATGATTCGAGTACAATTAACTCTTTACGTGGCGAACAAGTTTTCAATAATCGTTACATTTAGAGTTACGGATTAGTTTTATGTTGAGTTTGACTATTAATCGAGCACCATTAACTCTTTAGAAGATGATTCGAGAATAATTAAATCTTTACTTGGTCCACAAGTTTTCCATAATCGTGATATTTAGAGTTACGGATTAGTTTTATGTTGAGTTAGAAGATTAATCGAGTACCATTAACTCTTCAGAAGATAAATCGAGTACAATTAACCCTTTACTTGGTCAACAAGTTTTCAATAATCGTTAGACATAGAGTTACGGATTAGTTTTATGTTGAGATAGAAGATTAATCGAGTACCATTAACTCTTCAGAAGATAAATCGAGTACAATTAACCCTTTACTTGGTCAACAAGTTTTCAATAATCGTTAGACATAGAGTTACGGATTAGTTTATAATCGTTATAGTTAGAGTTACAGATTAGCATTATGTTGAGTCAGAAGATTAATCAAGTACCATTAACTCTTCAGAAAATGATTCGAGTACAATTAACTCTATACTTGGTCAACTAGTTTTTTATAATCGTTACACTTAGAGTTACGGATTAACATTTTGTTGAGTTAGAAGACTGATTGGGCATCGTTAAATCTTTAGAAGATGATTCGAGTACAATTAACTCTTTACGTGGCGAACAAGTTTTCAATAATCGTTACATTTAGAGTTACGGATTAGTTTTATGTTGAGTTTGACTATTAATCGAGCACCATTAACTCTTTAGAAGATGATTCGAGAATAATTAAATCTTTACTTGGTCCACAAGTTTTCCATAATCGTGATATTTAGAGTTACGGATTAGTTTTATGTTGAGTTAGAAGATTAATCGAGTACCATTAACTCTTCAGAAGATAAATCGAGTACAATTAACCCTTTACTTGGTCAACATGTTTTCAATAATCGTTACACTTAGAGTTACGGATTATCTTTATGTTGAGTTAGAAGATTAATCGAGTACCATTAACTCTTCAGAAGATAAATCGAGTACAATTAACCCTTTACTTGGTCAACAAGTTTTCAATAATCGTTAGACATAGAGTTACGGATTAGTTTTATGTTGAGATAGAAGATTAATCGAGTACCATTAACTCTTCAGAAGATAAATCGAGTACAATTAACCCTTTACTTGGTCAACAAGTTTTCAATAATCGTTAGACATAGAGTTACGGATTAGTTTTATGTTGAGATAGAAGATTAATCGAGTACCATTAACTCTTCAGAAGATAAATCGAGTACAATTAACCCTTTACTTGGTCAACAAGTTTTCAATAATCGTTACACTTAGAGTTACGGATTATCTTTATGTTGAGTTAGAAGATTAATCGAGTACCATTAACTCTTTAGAAGATGATTCGAGTATAATTAACTCTTTACTTGGTCAACAAGTTTTCAATAATCATTATAGTTAGAGTTACAGATTAGTTTTATGTTGAGTCAGAAGATTAATCAAGTACCATTAACTCTTCAGAAAATGATTCGAGTACAATTAACTCTTGACTTGGTCAACTAGTTTTTTATAATCGTTAAACTTAGAGTTACGGATTAGCATTATGTTGAGTTAGAAGACTGATTGGGCATCGTTAACTCTTTAGAAGATGAATCGAGTACATTTAACTCTTTACTTGGTAACCATGTCTTCAATAATAGTTACACTTATAGTTACGGATTAGTTTTATGTTGAGTTAGAAGATTAATCGAGTACCATTAACTCTTTAGAAGATGATTCGAGTACAATTTACTCTTTACTTGGTCAACCAGTTTTCAATAATCGTTACATTCAGAATTACAGATTAGTTTTATGTTGAGTTAGAAAATTAATCGAGTACCATTAACTCGTTTGAAGATGATTCTAGTATAATTAAGTATTTACTTGGTCAACAAATTTCAATAATCGTTACAATTAGAGTTACGGATTAGTTTTATGTTGAGTTAGTAGATTAATTGAGTACCATTAACTCTTTAGAAGATGATTCGAGTACAATTAACTCTTTACTTGGTCAATAAGGTTTCAATAATCGTTACACTAAAGAGTTACAGATTAGCTTTATGTTGAGTTAGTAGATTAATCGAGTACCATTAAATCTTTAGAAGATGATTCGAGTACAATTAACTCTTTACGTGGCGAACAAGTTTTCAATAATCGTTACATTTAGAGTTACGGATTAGTTTTATGTTGAGTTTGACTGTTAATCGAGCACCATTAACTCTTTAGAAGATGATTCGAGAATAATTAAATCTTTACTTGGTCCACAAGTTTTCCATAATCGTGATATTTAGAGTTACGGATTAGTTTTATGTTGAGTTAGAAGATTAATCGAGTACCATTAACTCTTCAGAAGATAAATCGAGTACAATTAACCCTTTACTTGGTCAACATGTTTTCAATAATCGTTACACTTAGAGTTACGGATTATCTTTATGTTGCGTTAGAAGATTAATCGAGTACCATTAACTCTTGAGAAGATAAATCGAGTACAATTAACCCTTTACTTGGTCAACAAGTTTTCAATAATCGTTAGACATAGAGTTACGGATTAGTTTTATGTTGAGATAGAAGATTAATCGAGTACCATTAACTCTTCAGAAGATAAATCGAGTACAATTAACCCTTTACTTGGTCAACAAGTTTTCAATAATCGTTAGACATAGAGTTACGGATTAGTTTTATGTTGAGATAGAAGATTAATCGAGTACCATTAACTCTTCAGAAGATAAATCGAGTACAATTAACCCTTTACTTGGTCAATAAGTTTTCAATAATCGTTACACTTAGAGTTACGGATTATCTTTATGTTGAGTTAGAAGATTAATCGAGTACCATTAACTCTTTAGAAGATGATTCGAGTATAATTAACTCTTTACTTGGTCAACAAGTTTTCAATAATCATTATAGTTAGAGTTACAGATTAGTTTTATGTTGAGTCAGAAGATTAATCAAGTACCATTAACTCTTCAGAAAATGATTCGAGTACAATTAACTCTTTACTTGGTCAACTAGTTTTTTATAATCGTTAAACTTAGAGTTACAGATTAGCATTATGTTGAGTTAGAAGACTGATTGGGCATCGTTAACTCTTTAGAAGATGAATCGAGTACATTTAACTCTTTACTTGGTAACCATGTCTTCAATAATAGTTACACTTATAGTTACGGATTAGTTTTATGTTGAGTTAGAAGATTAATCGAGTACCATTAACTCTTTAGAAGATGATTCGAGTACAATTTACTCTTTACTTGGTCAACCAGTTTTCAATAATCGTTACATTCAGAATTACAGATTAGTTTTATGTTGAGTTAGAAAATTAATCGAGTACCATTAACTCGTTTGAAGATGATTCTAGTATAATTAAGTATTTACTTGGTCAACAAATTTCAATAATCGTTACAATTAGAGTTACGGATTAGTTTTATGTTGAGTTAGTAGATTAATTGAGTACCATTAACTCTTTAGAAGATGATTCGAGTACAATTAACTCTTTACTTGGTCAATAAGGTTTCAATAATCGTTACACTAAAGAGTTACAGATTAGCTTTATGTTGAGTTAGTAGATTAATCGAGTACCATTAAATCTTTAGAAGATGATTCGAGTACAATTAACTCTTTACGTGGCGAACAAGTTTTCAATAATCGTTACATTTAGAGTTACGGATTAGTTTTATGTTGAGTTTGACTATTAATCGAGCACCATTAACTCTTTAGAAGATGATTCGAGAATAATTAAATCTTTACTTGGTCCACAAGTTTTCCATAATCGTGATATTTAGAGTTACGGATTAGTTTTATGTTGAGTTAGAAGATTAATCGAGTACCATTAACTCTTCAGAAGATAAATCGAGTACAATTAACCCTTTACTTGGTCAACAAGTTTTCAATAATCGTTAGACATAGAGTTACGGATTAGTTTTATGTTGAGATAGAAGATTAATCGAGTACCATTAACTCTTCAGAAGATAAATCGAGTACAATTAACCCTTTACTTGGTCAACAAGTTTTCAATAATCGTTAGACATAGAGTTACGGATTAGTTTATAATCGTTATAGTTAGAGTTACAGATTAGCATTATGTTGAGTCAGAAGATTAATCAAGTACCATTAACTCTTCAGAAAATGATTCGAGTACAATTAACTCTATACTTGGTCAACTAGTTTTTTATAATCGTTACACTTAGAGTTACGGATTAACATTTTGTTGAGTTAGAAGACTGATTGGGCATCGTTAAATCTTTAGAAGATGATTCGAGTACAATTAACTCTTTACGTGGCGAACAAGTTTTCAATAATCGTTACATTTAGAGTTACGGATTAGTTTTATGTTGAGTTTGACTATTAATCGAGCACCATTAACTCTTTAGAAGATGATTCGAGAATAATTAAATCTTTACTTGGTCCACAAGTTTTCCATAATCGTGATATTTAGAGTTACGGATTAGTTTTATGTTGAGTTAGAAGATTAATCGAGTACCATTAACTCTTCAGAAGATAAATCGAGTACAATTAACCCTTTACTTGGTCAACATGTTTTCAATAATCGTTACACTTAGAGTTACGGATTATCTTTATGTTGAGTTAGAAGATTAATCGAGTACCATTAACTCTTCAGAAGATAAATCGAGTACAATTAACCCTTTACTTGGTCAACAAGTTTTCAATAATCGTTAGACATAGAGTTACGGATTAGTTTTATGTTGAGATAGAAGATTAATCGAGTACCATTAACTCTTCAGAAGATAAATCGAGTACAATTAACCCTTTACTTGGTCAACAAGTTTTCAATAATCGTTAGACATAGAGTTACGGATTAGTTTTATGTTGAGATAGAAGATTAATCGAGTACCATTAACTCTTCAGAAGATAAATCGAGTACAATTAACCCTTTACTTGGTCAACAAGTTTTCAATAATCGTTACACTTAGAGTTACGGATTATCTTTATGTTGAGTTAGAAGATTAATCGAGTACCATTAACTCTTTAGAAGATGATTCGAGTATAATTAACTCTTTACTTGGTCAACAAGTTTTCAATAATCATTATAGTTAGAGTTACAGATTAGTTTTATGTTGAGTCAGAAGATTAATCAAGTACCATTAACTCTTCAGAAAATGATTCGAGTACAATTAACTCTTGACTTGGTCAACTAGTTTTTTATAATCGTTACACTTAGAGTTACGGATTAGCATTTTGTTGAGTTAGAAGACTGATTGGGCATCGTTAACTCTTTAGAAGATGAATCGAGTACATTTAACTCTTTACTTGGTAACCATGTCTTCAATAATAGTTACACTTATAGTTACGGATTAGTTTTATGTTGAGTTAGAAGATTAATCGAGTACTATTAACTCTTTAGAAGATGATTCGAGTACAATTTACTCTTTACTTGGTCAACCAGTTTTCAATAATCCTTACATTCAGAATTACAGATTAGTTTTATGTTGAGTTAGAAAATTAATCGAGTACCATTAACTCGTTTGAAGATGATTCTAGTATAATTAAGTATTTACTTGGTCAACAAATTTCAATAATCATTACAATTAGAGTTACGGATTTGTTTTATGTTGAGTTAGTGCATTAATTGAGTACCATTAACTCTTTAGAAGATGATTCGAGTACAATTAACTCTTTACTTGGTCAATAAGTTTTCAATAATCGTTACACTAAAGAGTTACGGATTAGCTTTATATTGAGTTAGTAGATTAATCGAGTACCATTAACTCTTTAGAAGATGATTAGAGTACAATTAATTCTCTACTTGGTCAACAAGTTTTCAATAATCGTTACATTTGGAGTTACGGATTAGTTTAATGTCGAGTTAGTAAATTAATCGAGTACAATTTACTCATTAGAAGATGATTCGAGTACAATTAACTCTTTACCCTGTCAACAAGTTTTCAATAATCGTTACATTTAGAGTTACGGATTAGTTTTATGTTGAGTTAGAAGATTAGTCGAGTACCATTAACTCTTCAGAAGATGAATCAAGTACATTTAACTCTTTACTTGGTCACCAAGTTTTCAATAATAGTTACACTTATAGTTACGGATTAGTTTTATCTTGAGTTAGAAGATTAATCGAGTACCATTAACTCTTTAGAAGATGATTCGAGAACAATTTACTCTTTACTTGGTCAACCAGTTTTCAATAATCGTTACATTCCGAATTACAGATTAGTTTTATGTTGAGTTAGAAAATTAATCGAGTACCATTAACTCGTTTGAAGATGATTCTAGTATAATTAAGTATTTACTTGGTCAACAAATTTCAATAATCGTTACAATTAGAGTTACGGATTAGTTTTATGTTGAGTTAGAGCATTAATTGAGTACCATTAACTCTTTAGAAGATGATTCGAGTACAATTAACTCTTTACTTGGTCAATAAGTTTTCAATAATCGTTACACTAAAGAGTTACGGATTAGCTTTATGTTGAGTTAGTAGATTAATCGAGTACCATTAACTCTTTAGAAGATGATTAGAGTACAATTAATTCTCTACTTGGTCAACAAGTTTTCAATAATCGTTACATTTGGAGTTACGGATTAGTTTAATGTTGAGTTAGTAAATTAATCGAGTACCATTTACTCATTAGAAGATGATTCGAGTACAATTAACTCTTTACCCTGTCAACAAGTTTTCAATAATCGTTACATTTAGAGTTACGAATTAGTTTTATGTTGAGTTAGAAGATTAGTCGAGTACCATTAACTCTTCAGAAGATGAATCGAGTACAATGAACCCTTTACTTGCTCAACAAGTTTTCAATAATTGTTACACTTAGAGTTATGGATTATCTTTATGTTGAGTTAGAAGATTAATCGAGTACCATTAACTCTTTAGAAGATGATTCGAGTACAATTTACTCTTTACTTGGTCAACCAGTTTTCAATAATCGTTACATTCAGAATTACAGATTAGTTTTATGTTGACTTAGAAAATTAATCGAGTACCATTAACTCGTTTGAAGATGATTCTAGTATAATTAAGTATTTACTTGGTCAACAAATTTCAATAATCATTACAATTAGAGTTACGGATTAGTTTTATGTTGAGTTAGAGCATTAATTGAGTACCATTAACTCTTTAGGAGATGATTCGAGTACAATTAACTCTTTACTTGGTCAATAAGTTTTGAATAATCGTTACACTAAAGAGTTACGGATTAGCTTTATGTTGAGTTAGTAGATTAATCGAGTACCATTAACTCTTTAGAAGATGATTAGAGTACAATTAATTCTCTACTTGGTCAACAAGTTTTCAATAATCGTTACATTTGGAGTTACGGATTAGTTTAATGTTGAGTTAGTAAATTAATCGAGTACCATTTACTCATTAGAAGATGATTCGAGTATAATTAACTCTTTACCCTGTCAACAAGTTTTCAATAATCGTTACATTTAGAGTTACGGATTAGTTTTATGTTGAGTTAGAAGATTAGTCGAGTACCATTAACTCTTCAGAAGATGAATCGAGTACAATTAACCCTTTACTTGCTCAACAAGTTTTCAATAATTATTACACTTAGAGTTACGGATTATCTTTATGTTGAGTTAGAAGATTAATCGAGTACCATTAACTCTTTAGAAGATGATTCGAGTACAATTTACTCTTTACTTGGTCAACCAGTTTTCAATAATCGTTACATTCAGAATTACAGATTAGTTTTATGTTGAGTTAGAAAATTAATCGAGTACCATTAACTCGTTTGAAGATGATTCTAGTATAATTAAGTATTTACTTGGTCAACAAATTTCAATAATCGTTACAGTTAGAGTTACGGATTAGTTTTATGTTGAGTTAGAGCATTAATTGAGTACCATTAACTCTTTAGAAGATTATTCGAGTACAATTAACTCTTTACTTGGTCAATAAGTTTTCAATAATCGTTACACTAAAGAGTTACGGATTAGCTTTATGTTGAGTTAGTAGATTAATCGAGTACCATTAACTCGTTTGAAGATGATTCTAGTATAATTAAGTATTTACTTGGTCAACAAATTTCAATAATCGTTACAATTAGAGTTACGGATTAGTTTTATGTTGAGTTAGTGCATTAATTGAGTACCATTAACTCTTTAGTATATGATTCGAGTACAATTAACTCTTTACTTGGTCAATAAGTTTTCAATAATCGTTACACTAAAGAGTTACGGATTAGCTTTATGTTGAGTTAGTAGATTAATCGAGTACCATTAACTCTTTAGAAGATGATTAGAGTACAATTAATTCTTTACTTGGTCAACAAGTTTTCAATAATCGTTACATTTAGAGTTACAGATTAGTTTAATGTTGAGTTAGTAGATTAATCGAGTACCATTTACTCATTAGAAGATGATTCGAGTACAATTAACTCTTTATCCTGTCAACAAGTTTTCAATAATCGTTACATTTAGAGTTACAGATTAGTTTTATGTTGAGTTAGAAGATTAGTCGAGTACCATTAACTCTTCAGAAGATGAATCGAGTACAATTAACCCTTTACTTGGTCAACAAGTTTTCAATAATCGTTACACTTAGAGTTACGGATTATCTTTATGTTGAGTTAGAAGATTAATCCAGTACCATTAACTCTCTAGAAGATGATTCGAGTATAATTAACTCTTTACTTGGTCAACAAGTTTTCAATAATCATTATAGTTAGAGTTACAGATTAGTTTTATGTTGAGTCAGAAGATTAATCAAGTACCATTAACTCTTCAGAAAATGATTCGAGTACAATTAACTCTTTACTTGGTCAACTAGTTTTTTATAATCGTTACACTTAGAGTTACGGATTAGCATTATGTTGAGTTAGAAGATTGGTTGGGCATCGTTAACTCTTTAGAAGATGAATCGAGTACATTTAACTCTTTACTTGGTCACCAAGTCTTCAATAATAGTTACACTTATAGTTACGGATTAGTTTTATGTTGAGTTAGAAGATTAATCGAGTACCATTAACTCTTTAGAAGATGATTCGAGTACAATTTACTCTTTACATGGTCAACCAGTTTTCAATAATCGTTACATTCAGAATTACTGATTAGTTTTATGTTGAGTTAGAAGATTAATCGAGTACCATTAACTCTTTAGAAGATGATTCGAGTACAATTTACTCTTCACTTGGTCAACCAGTTTTCAATAATCGTTACATTCAGAATTACAGATTAGTTTTATGTTGAGTTAGAAAATTAATCGAGTACCATTAACTCGTTTGAAGATGATTCTAGTATAATTAAGTATTTACTTGGTCAACAAATTTCAATAATCGTTACAATTAGAGTTACGGATTAGTTTTATGTTGAGTTAGTGCATTAATTGAGTACCATTAACTCTTTAGAAGATGATTCTAGTACAATTAACTCTTTACTTGGTCAATAAGTTTTCAATAATCGTTACACTAAAGAGTTACGGATTAGCTTTATGTTGAGTTAGTAGATTAATCGAGTACCATTAACTCTTTAGAAGATGATTAGAGTACAATTAATTCTTTACTTGGTCAACAAGTTTTCAATAATCATTACATTTAGAGTTACGGATTAGTTTATGTATGTCTTACCTTATTTCTCTTATGCATATAATCTAGGTTATACTGTATCAACGCCTCAAACCTTGTTGTTTTTCTTTGAGTCTGGTAAGGGAAAAATCTACATTACACGTGCCTTTTCTTGATTATCAATCTTTGAGTCTGGTTTGCTGCTGTTTTATTTGCTGTTTTTTCTTATTTTTAAGAATATTTGTTTGGTTCTTTGGTTATACCTTTCAGGATATATCATAGCCGATTTTGAATAATTCTTTTTTTTTTGTTTAATTTCTGAAATTCATTTCTCATGTGGAGTTGTTTGTGCGTTCATGCTGTTATTGGAGAAATGTCCTGGACCAATGATCAAGGGTTGATAGTTGTAATTGAGTTCGAATTTGCGTCAAGAATGTTTCCTAGAGATATTAGGATACTGAGTATTGAGAAATTGGAGTTTTTGTAAAAGTTATTCAGGCACTTGTTTTGGTAATTATGGTCGAGATGTATTATTTGCAAGGAGTATTGGAGCCTCCCAAGCGATATGCTCGGTCTAACTAAGCCTAGGTCCGAAGGTTCTTGTAACCGGCCTTCAGCTCTTGCAATTCTTTCGGTGCCATCCGATTTAGAACTCTCGACACCAATGCTGTTTCTAGGATGAGATCTATCTCGAATGATACTTGTCAATCCAACGGAGGACCAAGTAATTCCTTTGAAAAATAGGTCCATGTATTTCCTGATTACCGACACCTTCTCGATAGTAGTCGGTTCTCTCTCGGGTTCCCCATGTTGACCAACCAAGCTTCGTAATTCCTTTGCTAAGCATCTCGGTTGCTTCCATGGCCGAGGTAATCCTTATGTCGGCTTTAACTCATTTTTCCTGGAATGTGAACTCCAATTCGCCCGGTGTTTGAAAGACAATCTTCCTTGCACGGTACTTAATTATTGCGTGGTTGGACTCTAGCCAGTCCATTCCCAAGGGTGTGTTACAGTCCTTCATCTCCAAAACGTGTAGTTCAGCTAGGAGGATCTTATCCTTAAAAGCAATTCTAAGATGACGGTACAGGTGTTTTTATTCGTACCA
This sequence comes from Scutellaria minor, assembly GCA_954870855.1. Classification (NCBI taxonomy): domain Eukaryota; kingdom Viridiplantae; phylum Streptophyta; class Magnoliopsida; order Lamiales; family Lamiaceae; genus Scutellaria; species Scutellaria minor. The sequence goes on from OX940729.1 coordinate 14,252,507, forward strand.
TCTTTTCAGATGGGATACTAACTTCCAGAGTTTCTTAGCGACTATCTAGTTGTTCATGTGCTTTAACAGATCCGGTGTCACCACTATACTATAGATGAAGAAATAAAATATAAAACGCGAAGGGAGAAGTTAACATGGATTCCATCGAATGGTAAAAGACTACTTGTATTCTTTATATATATATAAGCAAAAGGTGGGTATCTCATACATCCTTCAAAAGGTTCATGTACATAAATACAAGGTGAGAGCCACTACACATCTATCTACATATATAACACTAGGAGTTCATCATCTATAACATATCTCTTGGCAGCCTCTGAGCAGGTAAAGGTAAATGCTCAAGCCTGGCCTGCTCCCGGCCTTGGCCTTTGGGTTGCACTCATAGAACTCCTAAACTTCTGACAGTCGCGCGCTATATGTCCCGGTTCTCCACACTTATAGCAATTACGGGTTCCATAGAGGCAGAGTCCCATATGCGACTTTCCACACTTGGAACATGAGTTCCCTAGCCTAGAAGGAGGGGAAAGTGGAACATTGTTTGCCCTGGGAGTGGGAAGGAGTGGAGCATTGTCTACCCTTGGAAACTTATAGGGGACAAACTCCTGACTCGGCCCGTTCCACTTCTTTTTCCCAGGAGCAGGAAGAACTTTCTCGAGAGGTGCAACATCCAAACCCATCCGGGAGGCGATCTCCTGGGCTTTCTCGATGACACTTGCATAGGTCATCTCTCCTTGCCCAGCTAGGATCGAACTAATCTCCTTACGAAGGCCCCTCTCAAATCTTTGGGCCTTTTTGAGATCAGTATCCACCAGATGTAGGGCGTACCGGCTCAAATGATTGAACCGCCGCTCATACTCCCCTACAGTTGAGTTCCCTTGTCTGAGATGAAGGAACTCTGTCTCCTTCGTGTCCTGGTAGGACTGAGGGATGAAGTGATGAGACACCACTTCCTTGAACCCTTCCCAAGTCATCCCCTCTTTTTGAGCGGGCAACAGAGGGCGCTCGTACGAGTCCCACCAATGACTCACCTCCTCAGTGAGCTGAAAGATGGCACAACTGACCATTTGTTCCTTAGAGCACGTCAGGTGCCCAAACAATCGATCGAGTGATCTTAGTCACTCTTCCGCATCAGTTGGCTCCCCTTTCCCATTAAAAGTCGGCGGGTTGAACCGCCGGAACTATTCATAGATGAGGTTCGGGTCGGTCCTAGCTGGTTGTGGGATGGCTTGGTTTACTTCGAAATGCTGTGCTAACCCTCGTAGCACTGTGACCAAGTCCCCTACGTTGGCGGTCTTTTCACGTTCCGGCTGATTAGCCGACTGCGGTTGCTTCTTTCGAGGTCTTCCTCCCGGCATAACTCTATTACGATATATATATATATGTATAAGTCGTCGAGGTTACATAATATTACCATAAGTATAGGAAAAACGCGGTACACGTGAAGAGGCATAAATCTATACTCCTTAAGTTAGGCAAGTAATATACGTGTATATGTAATACATATATCAAAGTTTTCAAGGTCATCTATACTACAGCTGCGGGAAGCAGCGGAGACCCCAGTAATCCTAGTGTCCCGTCCCTAGGGTCACCCGTCTCCAGATCATCCTCCTTAGGGTCCTCTTTAATATTATCATCATCCGACTCCGAACTACTACTAGACGGATCATAGGGTCCCGGCTCAAGAACAATCGGATGGCCTTGTCAACCCCACAACCCTAGCATCATCCTCGTTGCATTCTCAAAGTCAACGAAGGGTACAAAATCTATCGATGAATGTACAAGCTCACCCCTGTATACTAAACACGCCCGAGTCTCCCACCAACTTGGTAGGGTGTGGATCATATGTAGATGCGTCTGAACCCCACTGATCCTACCTCCAACACCCCCTAGCTCCCTCCAGTAATACAGAAGTCTGGCAACGGGCTCCCCTACCGACCTATCGTCCGTCACTCTACAAAAGAAGTTAAAACTTCGACGTTGTAGAGTGACGTTAATTGTTTCAAAAAAAGTTCACCAAATTCTCCCAAAACACCCAACTCATATTCCCAAAATCTATCCAAACAATCTGTAAGGGTCTGCTTTCAAGTTTCATCTATATCTATGCCCCGTTAGAATAACTGCCCCCTCTCATGAGGTCTGTTATCAGCAATCTCTATAGATTCATTATGAAACAGGTGAGTTCTTGACCAGATCAGTCTCTCTGTTAGAAGTATTAGAAGAAAGGATCATATTTGTAAAAAACTCGCATTACTTGATCAAATGTAGTTATACTTCTAGTGTGTGATATAATATGGTCATCCTGTTCCATCTGTACTAACCTTGCATTACTCTTTTGTACACTATTTAAATTCTTAATATAAAAGCAAATTTACTACAATATAAAGGTGTGTAATAGATTCTTTGAAGATAGGGTAATGTGCATGATGCAATTGGTAGAAATATGATTTTTCTCGTCCTCTGTAGATTTATGCATAATGAATAATTGTTGTCTTTTCATGGGTCTTCTACTCTAGTGGCAAGGAAACTGAGTTCCATATTGAGCCTGAGCTGACTTTGGAACTCATGATGGCAGCCAACTACCTGCACACCTAAGCAGTGCTTCTAATGCCTTCTTGCAATCTTCGGTTTTATTTGTAAGTGCTCTGCAGATCATGATTTGATGCACTATTTTATAAGTATTATGTCTTTATTTACTGACCACTAAAACATATGGAAACTAGTTTGCAGTTTTTCCCAACTCTTCTTTATTTAAGATTTCTAGATGTTGACCGCCTGTTAAGTTATGTAATGTCGTAGAATATCAATGAGATGATGCAGAAGCTTAGTGTTCTGATATTTGATGCTCGTTATAGTTTTAATTTATTGTTCTTCATTAATGTGTAGCTTCACCTGGAATGCAATAAGGTGTTGATCAATCTCACTTCAGTGTTGATATTTTCCAAGAATGGTATCTATAACTCTCTAATTGTAGATTTAATAAACCAACTAGATTACCCTCTATGACAAAGTGACTGCATATTCGTATGTAAATATTTGTATATCTTCTTTTTCTTCGTTGAGATCATCCGTTATATGATATACACATGACATCTGCACAAAGTATTATCCGGGGCTTGTCCATCGTGCTAGCATTCCATCTCTATATTTATGTGTGAAATTGTGAATGAGATGTGACAACTCTTTTAACTTATAGAAGCATAAAAATTTGAAATAAGTCTCTATCATTATCATTGTTTTATTCTCATGAACTTTTGAGTTTGGTGGTCCTTGAACAATTACTCTTTGCTGGAGAAGATTATGGGTTGATTGTTGGACCACTGTGCTATTATTTGTTATTCACTAGGACTACTTATACAGGCACTATTTCAAATTATTTTCACTATATTATCTGATTGGTCATAACTATGTAATAGTTAGTTGCTTGCTTGACAGCCTGCATCTAGGATTCCAGGAGGAGCTTCGAGTGGTGTTGCTGTTGCAGTGGCTGCTAAACTGTTGATTTTTCGTTGGGTGAGCTACTTACTATTCTTTTGATTAAACAATTTATTTAGTTTACTGTTAGATTATCAATAGTGTCTATCAAATGTTAGTATTGTTTAATGTTCGATTGAGCTTGATGATATTTTTCTCGCGAAGAAGTTCATGTGTTAGATATATAATGTTGGGAATATGACACTTATTTAATTAAACTGAATTGGTTTCATAACAGAGATAAGTGGTTGTGTTTGGCTGATTAATGGATAGATCTTAATGTGTAATTAAAACTTGGAGGCTATTCTTGTGATGTGGTTGACCCTTCATGGCTTGTTTCCATTCCTGAGAATTGTTTCTGTTACATACGTGTTTAATTTGAAAAGTATGACAGGCATTGATATTGATGGTGGTGTGCGATTGCCTGACTTAGGATTGAGTTTAATATGAAGGGACCGATATGAACTATAGGCACCGATATGAAGCAATCGATATGAACTATAGGCTAGTGGGTCATAATTATACGATAAGGTTAAAGACATTTCCACCTATTTCTTCAGTCGTAGTTTATTTAACATTAAATGTTCCAGTGGTTCTTGGTCTCATTTATCTATTGCTGATTCTAGAGGAAGTATATCCAACTTTTATTTGTTCATTGTAAGGTAACATAATTATTTTAATCCTTGTCTAGTAGGTTTTGAAATGGCTCCTGGATTTCTACACAAACTGAAGTCAAAAAACAACTCTAGCATGTTTCGGCAAGATCTCAATAATCAAACCACTAAATACACATTGACTGATTTTGATATCAGAGGGCTTCTAGACTCAAACTTATTTGGTGCCAAAACTAATACAAAAACTAAGGCTGCAGGTTTTGTTGAATCACAACATGATTTAAAGACAAGAGTTGGAGTTACAACAACAAACCAAAGCTCAAAAGGAAGTAAACGTACCACAGCAAATCCCACCACAGAATTTCAAAGTACCACGAGTCAAAATTCTGAAACCTTACAGAACATTGTAATTCCAACAACTAATACTCCTCAAGTACCTCCAATTGAAACCTTTGCAACTCCATCAACTGAGAGCCTTGAACATCCATCACCAAATGCTACTACCACTGGTATAATTTTTCTTTTTGTGCATTCATATGTTTTTCTTTTGTACTTGAATTTCATATCATTTATGTGTGAAACAACAAAATATCACAACATACACTTTACATACACATGTAGATACTACTTCTATGAAAAGAGGACGAGGACATACAATGGGCAAAGGCATTATGAAGTATTTTGCTTCCTCTGGGAATAAAATGAAGATAACTGTGGATTCTTTGATTGGAAGACCTTTAAATGGAGATGAATCTGCAAAACTTGCAAGCCAAATTGGTGTAGTAACTCGAGATGTGCTTCCTGTTCCAAAGAGATGGAAAGAAGTGGATGAAAGAAATAGTTTGGAGCCGGGGCTTGATCATCTAAAGGTATGGATAAGAAAAATTTACATGTCTATTAATATTAACACTTTGTACATCTTATAATAAACTGGTTATTTGCATGATATTTCAGATTCATATGGACATCAATATTGATGATCCAGGCGTAAGACAATGCCTGATTGATAGGTTGAAAATTAGTAGTCGTCAAAAGCGTCACAAGTTACATAAGCATTTCCAAAAGTTTGCAACTTTGCAAGAAGCCAAGAGTAACAAGCCATCTTTCTGTCCTAGCAAAGAACATTGGGAAGAAATGTGTGATTATTTTGCATCACCTAAATTCAAGGTACTAATCCTATTTCTTTTTATGATTTATTGTCATAACAAAAATATGGTAATCTTTGTTATAATTTACTTTGTTTTTTCAAGCATACAAGTGGTGTGAATACATTCAACAGAAGCAAGTTGCGATGTAAGCATATCTCAGGCAGAAAAGCTTTTACCGTTCGAAGTCATGAAATTGTGAGTATTTAAATATTTCTTTTACATGAAAGTTTTATGTATTGATATCTGATTTTAGTTGAAGCAAGATAGTTGATGTATACTATTTGAGTTTAGTTATTTATAAACTTTTTATATAAGGTTTAGTGAACTATTTAACAAAAAAATATGTAAAGCATGTAAGAAGAATAATTTGAATTATCCAATATGTCATTGTCATGGTTAAATGGTTTTAAATATAGTTTCTCTAGACATAAATTAGATTTTGACTTATCATATTTGTGATTTTTTGTTAAATTTGATATGTTTTTTTCATTTTCATTATGTTAGTCCCAACGGGAGTTGAATGGGGAACCTTGTGATAGAATTGAGTTGTATAAACGTACACATTGTTCGGAGAAAGATTGTTCAGTGAATGATGGCTGGAAATCCATTGAGGCAAAACAAAATTGGGTAAGTTACACATTTGTGAGAAATAATTTCAGTTAATGCAAAAGTTACTAATTTTCAAACTCTTTACATTCTTATGTTCAAATAGGAGTTGATGATAAAGAACCATGAAGAATATAGAGAACAAGGAATCGAGAAAAGTTCGGAAGAAATAGTTTTTGAGGTGTTGGGTCCTGGAACTGGTTATATAAAGGGCCTTGGCTATGGTCCAAAACCTCCAAGTAGACACAACATATTGATTGATTCTACTAAACAGCAACTACAAAAGGAACTTCAAGAGACTCAACAAAAGTTGCAACAGTCTGAGAATGAGGTGAATGAACTCAAGATAGAAGTAAATGATTTAAAAGACCAAATGTCTCAGCAAGGAGCAAATATCAACAAGCTTATGGCATTTTTAGCAAATAAAGGGCTAAATATCTAAATCATTAATAAGGTCTGCTTACATTTTTAGGAGAATATTTTTTATGTTCTTTTTATTTCTAACTCGAATATGTTTATTGCTTTCGAATTTTGGTACAATTTATTTCACTACATTTTTATCATATTATGCAATTTAAATTTATGATTTTTAATTTAATGGTAGTAGTAGATATTTATTTATTGTAATTTAGAATTTAATTAGTTTATCATGATAATTATTTTTGTCAATTATAAATCTATTTAAATAGTATATGTATATATAATTTAAATCCACAATAAAAATAATTATTTAATAATATTTAATTAATGACAAAAAATATTGTCACCATAAGCTAATTAGTAACGACGATATACGTTGTCACCTAAATTTTTCGTGATGATTACCAACTTCGTCACTTAATAATATTTAATTATGACAAAAATATTTCATCACTATTTCTACATCATTTAGTGACAATAAAGGTTTTGTCATTAAAGCCCTACTTTTTGGTGACAAATTGTGTTGTCATTATATATATACATATACTAACGATAAATTTGGTCACAATGGTATAATTATTTCATGACGAAATATATGATGTCACTGTATCTAAATATATTTAGCGACAATTATCATCTTCGTCACTAGATAATATTTATTATGACAAAAATAATTCATCACCATTTTTACACTATTTAGTGACCACAATGTTTTTGTCACCGAATCTTACTTTTTCGTGATGCATTGTGTCATCATTATATGGATACATATAACAACGTCAAAATTTCATCACTAAAGTTTCACTCTTTGGTGACGAATTATATAAAATATGACGAATTAGTCAATCAAATTGTGACTAAAATTGTGTCACCAAAATTTAACAAAGTTTGTAGTAAATGGATAATCGTCACTAAAAATTAATATTTTAGTGACAATAAATTAAATTCATCATATAAAGTTACATTTTTAGTGACGAAACACCGTAATTAGTGACGAAATTTGATGTCAAATGCGACGCTTTATTTGTCACTATAGATTAGATGATATAGCGACGATGACCTTTAGCGTCATCAAAAGATGACTTTAGATGATGAATTCAAATAGCGTCGCATTTACCTAATACGACGCACTTACAACGACGTTCTTTGCGATGAAAATATTTCATCACCAAACACCTTTTGTGATGAAAAATGGTGTTTTTATGACGAATTTTGTCGTCACGAATTCTCAAATTTCTTGTAGTGATTAACTCTTTAGAAGATGAATCGAGTACAATTAACTCTTTACTTGGTCAACAAGTTTTCAATAATCATTATAGTTAGAGTTACAGATTAGTTTTATGTTGAGTCAGAAGATTAATCGAGTACCATTAACTCTTCAGAATATGATTCGAGTACAATTAACTCTTTACTTGGTCAACTAGTTTTTAATAATCGTTACACTTAGAGTTACGGATTAGCATTATATTGAGTTAGAAGATTAATTGGGCATCGTTAACTCTTTAGAAGATGAATCGAGTACATTTAACTCTTTACTTGGTCACCAAGTTTTCAATAATAGTTACACTTATAGTTACGGATTAGTTTTATGTTGAGTTAGAGGATTAGTCGAGTACCATTAACTCTTTAGAATATGAATCGAGTACAATTTACTCTTTACTTGGTCAACCAGTTTTCAATAATAGTTACATTCAGAATTACAGATTAGTTTTATGTTGAGTTAGAAAATTAATCGAGTACCTTGAACTCTTTTGAAGATGATTCGAGTATAATAAAGTATTTACTTGGTCAACAAATTTCAATAATCGTTACAATTAGAGTTACAGATTAGTTTTATGTTGAGTTAGTACATTAATTGAGTACCATTAACTCTTTAGAAGATGATTCGAGTACAATTAACTCTTTACTTGGTCAATAAGTTTTCAATAATCGTTACACTTAGAGTTACGGATTAGCTTTATGTTGAGTTAGAAGATTAATCGAGTACCATTAACTCTTTAGAAGGTGATTCGAGTACAATTAACTCTTTACTTAGCGAACAAGTTAATGATTCGAGTACAATTAACTCTTTACTTGGTCAACTAGTTTTTAATAATCGTTACACTTAGAGTTACGGATTAGCATTATGTTGAGTTAGAAGATTAATTGGGCATCGTTAACTCTTTAGAAGATGAATCGAGTACATTTAACTCTTTACTTGGTCACCAAGTTTTCAATAATAGTTACACTTATAGTTACGGATTAGTTTTATGTTGAGTTAGAGGATTAGTCGAGTACCATTAACGCTTTAGAATATGAATCGAGTACAATTTACTCTTTACTTGGTCAACCAGTTTTCAATAATCGTTACATTCAGAATTACAGATTAGTTTTATGTTGAGTTAGAAAATTAATCGAGTACCTTGAACTCTTTTGAAGATGATTCGAGTATAATAAAGTATTTACTTGGTCAACAAATTTCAATAATCGTTACAATTAGAGTTACGGATTAGTTTTATGTTGAGTTAGTACATTAATTGAGTACCATTAACTCTTTAGAAGATGATTCGAGTACAATTAACTCTTTACTTGGTCAATAAGTTTTCAATAATCGTTACACTTAGAGTTACGGATTAGCTTTATGTTGAGTTAGAAGATTAATCGAGTACCATTAACTCTTTAGAAGGTGATTCGAGTACAATTAACTCTTTACTTAGCGAACAAGTTAATGATTCGAGTACAATTAACTCTTTACTTGGTCAACTAGTTTTTAATAATCGTTACACTTAGAGTTACGGATTAGCATTATGTTGAGTTAGAAGATTAATTAGGCATCATTAACTCTTTAGAAGATGAATCGAGTACATTTAACTCTTTACTTGGTCACCAAGTTTTTAATAATAGTTACACTTATAATTACGGATTAGTTTTATGTTGAGTTAGAAGATTAATCGAGTACCATTAACTCTTTAGAAGATGATTCGAGTACAAGTTACTCTTTACTTGGTCAACCAGTTTTCAATAATCGTTACATTCAGAATTACAGATTAGTTTTATGTTGAGTTAGAAAATTAATCGAGTACCTTGAACTCTTTTGAAGATGATTCGAGTATAATAAAGTATTTACTTGGTCAACAAATTTCAATAATCGTTACAATTAGAGTTACGGATTAGTTTTATGTTGAGTTAGTACATTAATTGAGTACCATTAACTCTTTAGAAGATGATTCGAGTACAATTAACTCTTTACTTGGTCAATAAGTTTTCAATAATCGTTACACTTAGAGTTACGGATTAGCTTTATGTTGAGTTAGAAGATTAATCGAGTACCATTAACTCTTTAGAAGGTGATTCGAGTACAATTAACTCTTTACTTAGCGAACAAGTTAATGATTCGAGTACAATTAACTCTTTACTTGGTCAACTAGTTTTTAATAATCGTTACACTTAGAGTTACGGATTAGCATTATGTTGAGTTAGAAGATTAATTGAGCATCGTTATCTCTTTAGAAGATGAATAGAGTACAATTAACTCTTTACTTGGTCACCAAGTTTTCAATAATAGTTACACTTATAGTTACAGATTAGTTTTATGTTGAGTTAGAAGATTAATCGAGTACCATTAACTCTTTAGAAGATGATTCGAGTACAATTTACTCTTTACTTGGTCAAGCAGTTTTCAATAATCGTTACATTCAGAATTACAGATTAGTTTTATGTTGAGTTAGAAAATTAATCGAGTACCATTAACTCTTTTGAAGATGATTCGAGTATAATTAAGTATTTACTTGGTCAACAAATTTCAATAATCGTTACAATTAGAGTTACGGATTAGTTTTATGTTGAGTTAGTACATTAATTGAGTACCATTAACTCTTTAGAAGATGATTCGAGTACGATTAACTCTTTACTTGGTCAATAAGTTTTCAATAATTGTTACACTTAAGAGTTACGGATTAGCTTTATGTTGAGTTAGTATATTAATCGAGTACCATTAACTCTTTAGAAGATGATTAGAGTACAATTAACTCTTTACTTGGCGAACAAGTTTTCAATAATCGTTACATTTAGAGTTACGGATTAGTTTTATGTTGAGTTAGAAGACTAATCGAGTAAGATTAACTCTTTAGATGATGATTCGAGTACAATTAACCCTTTACTTGGTCAACAAATTTTCAATAATCGTTACACTTAGAGTTACGGATAATCTTTATGTTGAGTCAGAAGATTAATCGAGTACCATTAACTCTTTAGAAAATGATTCGAGTACAATTAACTCTTTACTTGATCAACTAGTTTTTAATAATCGTTACACTTAGAGTTACGGATTAGCATTATGTTGAGTTAGAAGATTGGTTGGGCATCGTTAACTCTTTAGAAGATGAATCGAGTACATTTAACTCTTTACTTGGTCACCAAGTCTTCAATAATAGTTACACTTATAGTTACGGATTAGTTTTATGTTGAGTTAGAAGATTAATCGAGTACCATTAACTCTTTAGAAGATGATTCGAGTACAATTTACTCTTTACATGGTCAACCAGTTTTCAATAATCGTTACATTCAGAATTACTGATTAGTTTTATGTTGAGTTAGAAGATTAATCGAGTACCATTAACTCTTTAGAAGATGATTCGAGTACAATTTACTCTTCACTTGGTCAAGCAGTTTTCAATAATCGTTACATTCAGAATTACAGATTAGTTTTATGTTGAGTTAGAAAATTAATCGAGTACCATTAACTCTTTTGAAGATGATTCGAGTATAATTAAGTATTTACTTGGTCAACAAATTTCAATAATCGTTACAATTAGAGTTACGGATTAGTTTTATGTTGAGTTAGTACATTAATTGAGTACCATTAACTCTTTAGAAGATGATTCGAGTACGATTAACTCTTTACTTGGTCAATAAGTTTTCAATAATTGTTACACTTAAGAGTTACGGATTAGCTTTATGTTGAGTTAGTAGATTAATCGAGTACCATTAACTCTTTAGAAGATGATTAGAGTACAATTAACTCTTTATTTGGCGAACAAGTTTTCAATAATCGTTACATTTAGAGTTACGGATTAGTTTTATGTTGAGTTAGAAGATTAATCGAGTAAGATTAACTCTTTAGATGATGATTCGAGTACAATTAACCCTTTACTTGGTCAACAAATTTTCAATAATCGTTACACTTAGAGTTATGGATAATCTTTATGTTGAGTCAGAAGATTATTCGAGTACCATTAACTGTTTAGAAAATGATTCGAGTACAATTAACTCTTTACTTGGTCAACTAGTTTTTAATAATCGTTACACTTAGAGTTACGGATTAGCATTATGTTGAGTTAGAAGATTGGTTGGGCATCGTTAACTCTTTAGAAGATGAATCGAGTACATTTAACTCTTTACTTGGTCACCAAGTCTTCAATAATAGTTACACTTATAGTTACGGATTAGTTTTATGTTGAGTTAGAAGATTAATCGAGTACCATTAACTCTTTAGAAGATGATTCGAGTACAATTTACTCTTTACATGGTCAACCAGTTTTCAATAATCGTTACATTCAGAATTACTGATTAGTTTTATGTTGAGTTAGAAGATTAATCGAGTACCATTAACTCTTTAGAAGATGATTCGAGTACAATTTACTCTTCACTTGGTCAACCAGTTTTCAATAATCGTTACATTCAGAATTACAGATTAGTTTTATGTTGAGTTAGAAAATTAATCGAGTACCATTAACTCTTTTAAAGATGATTCGAGTATAATTAAGTATTTACTTGGTCAACAAATTTCAATAATCGTTACAATTAGAGTTACGGATTAGTTTTATGTTGAGTTAGTACATTAATTGAGTACCATTAACTCTTTAGAAGATGATTCGAGTACGATTAACTTTTTACTTGGTCAATAAGTTTTCAATAATCGTTACACTTAGAGTTACGGATTATCTTTATGTTGAGTTAGTAGATTAATCGAGTACCATTAACTCTTTAGAAGATGATTAGAGTACAATTAACTCTTTACTTGGCGAACAAGTTTTCAATAATCGTTACATTTAGAGTTACGGATTAGTTTTATGTTGAGTTAGAAGATTAATCGAGTAAGATTAACTCTTTAGATGATGATTCGAGTACAATTAACCCTTTACTTGGTCAACAAATTTTCAATAATCGTTACACTTAGAGTTACGGATAATCTTTATGTTGAGTCAGAAGATTAATCGAGTACCATTAACTCTTTAGAAAATGATTCGAGTACAATTAACTCTTTACTTGGTCAACTAATTTTTAATAATCGTTACACTTAGAGTTACGGATTAGCATTATGTTGAGTTAGAAGATTGATTGGGCATCGTTAACTCTTTAGAAGATGAATCGAGTACATTTAACTCTTTACTTGGTCACCAAGTCTTCAATAATAGTTACACTTATAGTTACGGATTAGTTTTATGTTGAGTTAGAAGATTAATCGAGTACCATTAACTCTTTAGAAGATGATTCGAGTACAATTTACTCTTTACATGGTCAACCAGTTTTCAATAATCGTTACATTCAGAATTACTGATTAGTTTTATGTTGAGTTAGAAGATTAATCGAGTACCATTAACTCTTTAGAAGATGATTCGAGTACAATTTACTCTTCACTTGGTCAACCAGTTTTCAATAATCGTTACATTCAGAATTACAGATTAGTTTTATGTTGAGTTAGAAAATTAATCGAGTACCATTAACTCTTTTGAAGATGATTCGAGTATAATTAAGTATTTACTTGGTCAACAAATTTCAATAATCGTTACAATTAGAGTTACGGATTAGTTTTATGTTGAGTTAGTAGATTAATTGAGTACCATTAACTCTTTAGAAGATGATTCGAGTACAATTAACTCTTTACTTGGTCAATAAATTTTCAATAATCGTTACACTAGAGAGTTACGGATTAGCTTTATGTTGAGTTAGTAGATTAATCGAGTACCATTAACTCTTTAGAAGATGATTTGAGTACAATTAATTCTTTACTTGGTCAACAAATTTTCAATAATCATTACATTTAGAGTTACGGATTAGTTTAATATTGAGTTAGTAGATTAATCGAGTACCATTAACTCATTAGAAGATGATTCGAGTACAATTAACTCTTTACCCTGTCAACAAGTTTTCAATAATCGTTACATTTAGAGTTACGGATTAGTTTTATGTTGAGTTAGAAGACTAGTAGAGTACCATTAACACTTCAGAAGATGAATCGAGTACAATTAACCCTTTACTTGGTCAACAAATTTTCAATAATCGTTACACTTAGAGTTACGGATTATCTTTATGTTAAGTTAGAAGATTAATCGAGTACCATTAACTCTTCAGAAGATGATTCGAGTATAATTAACTCTTTACTTGGTCAACAAGTTTTCAATAATCATTATAGTTAGAGTTACAGATTAGTTTTATGTTGAGTCAGAAGATTAATCGAGTACCATTAACTCTTTAGAAAATGATTCGAGTACAATTAACTCTTTACTTGGTCAACTAGTTTTTAATAATCGTTACACTTAGAGTTACGGATTAGCATTATGTTGAGTTAGAAGATTAATTGGGCATCGTTAACTCATTAGAAGATGAATCGAGTATATTTAACTCTTTACTTGGTCACCAAGTCTACAATAATAGTTACACTTATAGTTACGGATTAGTTTTATGTTGAGTTAGAAGATTAATCGAGTACCATTAACTCTTTAGAAGATGATTCGAGTACAATTTACTCTTTACTTGGTCAACCAGTTTTCAATAATAGTTACACTTATAGTTACGGATTAGTTTTATGTTGAGTTAGAAGATTAATCGAGTACCATTAACTCTTTAGAAGATGATTCGAGTACAATTTACTCTTTACTTGGTCAACCAGTTTTCAATAATCGTTACATTCAGAATTACTGATTAGTTTTATGTTGAGTTAGAAAATTAATCGAGTACCATTCAGCAAAGATATTTTCTAAGTTTGATTTAAAATCTGGATTTTGGCAAATACAAATATCTGAGAAAGATAGATATAAGACAGCTTTTACTGTGCCTTTTGGACATTATGAATGGAATGTTATGCCATTTGGACTTAAGAATGCACCATCAGAATTCCAAAAAATTATGAATGACATTTTAAATAATTACAATACTTTTTGCATAGTTTATATAGACGATATATTAGTCTATTCACCAGATATAGATCAACACTTTAAACATTTAGATACTCTTTATTACATTATTAAGAAAAATGGTTTAGTTCTGTCAGAATCTAAAATGAAATTGTTTCAGACTTCAATAAGATTTTTAGGACATAATATTTATAAAGGATTAATAAAACCTATTGATAGATCTATAAACTTTACAGCTAAGTTTCCTGACCAGATTAAAGATAAAACACAATTACAAAGATTTTTAGGATGTTTAAATTATATAGCAGATTTTTTCCCAGACCTTAGAAAATTCTGTAAACCACTTTATCAAAGATTACAAAAGAATCCTTTACCATGGTCAGATGAACATACTCAGATAGTTAAAGACATTAAACAAAGAGTAAAGACTTTACCATGTTTAGGAATACCTCATCCTCAAGCATTTATGATAGTTGAGACAGATGCATCTAATATAGGTTATGGTGGTATATTAAAACAAAGGTTTAATAACAAGGACCAGTTAGTTAGATTTCACTCAGGAATTTGGTTAGGATCTCAACAAAATTATTCAACTATTAAAAAAGAAATACTTTCCATTGTTTTATGCATATCAAAATTTCAAGATGATCTTTACAATAAAAAATTTCTTTTAAAAATAGATTGTAAATCAGCAAAGGAAGTTTTAACAAAAGATGTACAAAATATTGTTTCAAAACAAATATTTGCTAGATGGCAGGCTATACTTAGTGTTTTTGATTTTGATATTGAATTTATTAAAGGAGAAAACAATTCCTTACCAGACTTTTTAACTCGTGAATTTTTACAAGGAAATTAATTTTTCAGATGGATCAAAAGACAAGAACTTCAAAGGATTATTCTGCCAAATGTCGGCAGATAACCCAATCTCGACAAATGGTTTCTATTCCTTCACAAACCAATTTGAACTTAAGACCCAATCGTTACTTACCACTTCAGGATTTTCCTGAATTACCAAAACCAGAATTACTTTATAATACAGTTCTTGCTTCATCTTCTACAAGACCAGTTACACCAAAACCTACTTCAAAACCTGTGTCACAACCCATTTCTGATAATGACAAAAAACACCCATACCATTACAATACCTGGCATGAACATGTTTGTTTGACTTCTTTTCCTACTCCTCCTGAAAATTTACATGACTTTATTTCTTCCAAGTATTCATTTGAAGCACCTTGGGAATCTGACAATATACTTAAAACCAGAAACTTTTATGAATACATTCTCCATGATACAAACTCTTGTAAGTTTGTTCATATTGAAGATCTCAAAGGATATACTTGTTATTCCAAATGTTTCATAAGGAAGGTTATTACTCCTTCTGAGTGGGATTGTTATGAAAGAAGGTTTCCAGATAAAATATGATAAAATATTGATTATTACATGAATAAAAGCGGAAATAATTTAAATATAAGAACATCAGAATGCAAAAAATAAAGAAAACTTACGATTTGCAAACAAACTTCAATTTATAAAAACATTAAAGGCAAGGGTTACAAGAACAAGAGTGGAAGGGGAGAGAGGAAGAAGAGGCGAGTTACTACTCAAGCGTGCCTCATACAAACAAACTTACAAACTATATATAGACATAAAAGCTAAATGAAATTACACATAAATTACATTCAAATGTAAATTAAAGTAAAGCGAATCTCCATTTGTAGCTGTAGCAGATTAAGTGGTCGACAATCTTTTGTAAAGTATTTCGTTTATTGTGCCAGTGGGACTTAAAGTAAAGAGCATCCTTCTTTAGTGAGTCAGCAGCATCTTTTGTCAATCAGGTACAGTATCAATCTTATCAATTTGCATCTTGTATATCCATGTCTCTGAAGTCAAATAATTGAGGTGGTCTTGGGACATCTTGAATGAACCATCCATCGGACACATGTCCTTGTGCTAAACAATACTCTGTCTCTGGATAAACTTCATTGTTGTCATGTAGAGATTTGTTGATATTTGAAACAAGTCTTTTCCATATCTTCATAACTCTTTCAAATTTTTCATTGGGTCTCAAAAGTGCAAGTATATCATCCTGTTCTTCTGGTGATTCGAGTATAATAAAGTATTTACTTGGTCAACAAATTTCAATAATCGTTACAATTAGAGTTACGGATTAGTTTTATGTTGAGTTAGTACATTAATTGAGTACCATTAACTCTTTAGAAGATGATTCGAGTACAATTAACTCTTTACTTGGTCAATAAGTTTTCAATAATCGTTACACTTAGAGTTACGGATTAGCTTTATGTTGAGTTAGAAGATTAATCGAGTACCATTAACTCTATAGAAGGTGATTCGAGTACAATTAACTCTTTACTTAGCGAACAAGTTAATGATTCGAGTACAATTAACTCTTTACTTGGTCAACTAGTTTTTAATAATCGTTACACTTAGAGTTACGGATTAGCATTATGTTGAGTTAGAAGATTAATTAGGCATCATTAACTCTTTAGAAGATGAATCGAGTACATTTAACTCTTTATTTGGTCACCAAGTTTTCAATAATAGTTACACTTATAGTTACGGATTAGTTTTATGTTGAGTTAGAAGATTAATCGAGTACCATTAACTCTTTAGAAGATGATTCGAGTACAAGTTACTCTTTACTTGGTCAACCAGTTTTCAATAATCGTTACATTCAGAATTACATATTAGTTTTATGTTGAGTTAGAAAATTAATCGAGTACCTTGAACTCTTTTGAAGATGATTCGAGTATAATAAAGTATTTACTTGGTCAACAAATTTCAATAATCGTTACAATTAGAGTTACGGATTAGTTTTATGTTGAGTTAGTACATTAATTGAGTACCATTAACTCTTTAGAAGATGATTCGAGTACAATTAACTCTTTACTTGGTCAATAAGTTTTCAATAATCGTTACACTTAGAGTTACGGATTAGCTTTATGTTGAGTTAGAAGATTAATCGAGTACCATTAACTCTTTAGAAGGTGATTCGAGTACAATTAACTCTTTACTTAGCGAACAAGTTAATGATTCGAGTACAATTAACTCTTTACTTGGTCAACTAGTTTTTAATAATGTTACACTTAGAGTTACGGATTAGCATTATGTTGAGTTAGAAGATTAATTAGGCATCATTAACTCTTTAGAAGATGAATCGAGTACATTTAACTCTTTATTTGGTCACCAAGTTTTCAATAATAGTTACACTTATAGTTACGGATTAGTTTTATGTTGAGTTAGAAGATTAATCGAGTACCATTAACTCTTTAGAAGATGATTCGAGTACAAGTTACTCTTTACTTGGTCAACCAGTTTTCAATAATCGTTACATTCAGAATTACAGATTAGTTTTATGTTGAGTTAGAAAATTAATCGAGTACCTTGAACTCTTTTGAAGATGATTCGAGTATAATAAAGTATTTACTTGGTCAACAAATTTCAATAATCGTTACAATTAGAGTTACGGATTAGTTTTATGTTGAGTTAGTACATTAATTGAGTACCATTAACTCTTTAGAAGATGATTCGAGTACAATTAACTCTTTACTTGGTCAATAAGTTTTCAATAATCGTTACACTTAGAGTTACGGATTAGCTTTATGTTGAGTTAGAAGATTAATCAAGTACCATTAACTCTTTAGAAGGTGATTCGAGTACAATTAACTCTTTACTTAGCGAACAAGTTAATGATTCGAGTACAATTAACTCTTTACTTGGTCAACTAGTTTTTAATAATGTTACACTTAGAGTTACGGATTAGCATTATGTTGAGTTAGAAGATTAATTGAGCATCGTTAACTCTTTAGAAGATGAATAGAGTACAATTAACTCTTTACTTGGTCACCAAGTTTTCAATAATAGTTACACTTATAGTTACAGATTAGTTTTATGTTGAGTTAGAAGATTAATCGAGTACCATTAACTCTTTAGAAGATGATTCGAGTACAATTTACTCTTTACTTGGTCAAGCAGTTTTCAATAATCGTTACATTCAGAATTACAGATTAGTTTTATGTTGAGTTAGAAAATTAATCGAGTACCTTGAACTCTTTTGAAGATGATTCGAGTATAATAAAGTATTTACTTGGTCAACAAATTTCAATAATCGTTACAATTAGAGTTACGGATTAGTTTTATGTTGAGTTAGTACATTAATTGAGTACCATTAACTCTTTAGAAGATGATTCGAGTACAATTAACTCTTTACTTGGTCAATAAGTTTTCAATAATCGTTACACTTAGAGTTACGGATTAGCTTTATGTTGAGTTAGAAGATTAATCGAGTACCATTAACTCTATAGAAGGTGATTCGAGTACAATTAACTCTTTACTTAGCGAACAAGTTAATGATTCGAGTACAATTAACTCTTTACTTGGTCAACTAGTTTTTAATAATCGTTACACTTAGAGTTACGGATTAGCATTATGTTGAGTTAGAAGATTAATTAGGCATCATTAACTCTTTAGAAGATGAATCGAGTACATTTAACTCTTTATTTGGTCACCAAGTTTTCAATAATAGTTACACTTATAGTTACGGATTAGTTTTATGTTGAGTTAGAAGATTAATCGAGTACCATTAACTCTTTAGAAGATGATTCGAGTACAAGTTACTCTTTACTTGGTCAACCAGTTTTCAATAATCGTTACATTCAGAATTACATATTAGTTTTATGTTGAGTTAGAAAATTAATCGAGTACCTTGAACTCTTTTGAAGATGATTCGAGTATAATAAAGTATTTACTTGGTCAACAAATTTCAATAATCGTTACAATTAGAGTTACGGATTAGTTTTATGTTGAGTTAGTACATTAATTGAGTACCATTAACTCTTTAGAAGATGATTCGAGTACAATTAACTCTTTACTTGGTCAATAAGTTTTCAATAATCGTTACACTTAGAGTTACGGATTAGCTTTATGTTGAGTTAGAAGATTAATCGAGTACCATTAACTCTTTAGAAGGTGATTCGAGTACAATTAACTCTTTACTTAGCGAACAAGTTAATGATTCGAGTACAATTAACTCTTTACTTGGTCAACTAGTTTTTAATAATGTTACACTTAGAGTTACGGATTAGCATTATGTTGAGTTAGAAGATTAATTAGGCATCATTAACTCTTTAGAAGATGAATCGAGTACATTTAACTCTTTATTTGGTCACCAAGTTTTCAATAATAGTTACACTTATAGTTACGGATTAGTTTTATGTTGAGTTAGAAGATTAATCGAGTACCATTAACTCTTTAGAAGATGATTCGAGTACAAGTTACTCTTTACTTGGTCAACCAGTTTTCAATAATCGTTACATTCAGAATTACAGATTAGTTTTATGTTGAGTTAGAAAATTAATCGAGTACCTTGAACTCTTTTGAAGATGATTCGAGTATAATAAAGTATTTACTTGGTCAACAAATTTCAATAATCGTTACAATTAGAGTTACGGATTAGTTTTATGTTGAGTTAGTACATTAATTGAGTACCATTAACTCTTTAGAAGATGATTCGAGTACAATTAACTCTTTACTTGGTCAATAAGTTTTCAATAATCGTTACACTTAGAGTTACGGATTAGCTTTATGTTGAGTTAGAAGATTAATCAAGTACCATTAACTCTTTAGAAGGTGATTCGAGTACAATTAACTCTTTACTTAGCGAACAAGTTAATGATTCGAGTACAATTAACTCTTTACTTGGTCAACTAGTTTTTAATAATGTTACACTTAGAGTTACGGATTAGCATTATGTTGAGTTAGAAGATTAATTGAGCATCGTTAACTCTTTAGAAGATGAATAGAGTACAATTAACTCTTTACTTGGTCACCAAGTTTTCAATAATAGTTACACTTATAGTTACAGATTAGTTTTATGTTGAGTTAGAAGATTAATCGAGTACCATTAACTCTTTAGAAGATGATTCGAGTACAATTTACTCTTTACTTGGTCAAGCAGTTTTCAATAATCGTTACATTCAGAATTACAGATTAGTTTTATGTTGAGTTAGAAAATTAATCGAGTACCTTGAACTCTTTTGAAGATGATTCGAGTATAATAAAGTATTTACTTGGTCAACAAATTTCAATA
The DNA here is from genome assembly GCA_954870855.1 of Scutellaria minor. Taxonomy (NCBI): domain Eukaryota; kingdom Viridiplantae; phylum Streptophyta; class Magnoliopsida; order Lamiales; family Lamiaceae; genus Scutellaria; species Scutellaria minor. Next base: position 14,272,989 of record OX940729.1, read on the forward strand.
ATCGTTACAATTAGAGTTACGGATTAGTTTTATGTTGAGTTAGTACATTAATTGAGTACCATTAACTCTTTAGAAGATGATTCGAGTACAATTAACTCTTTACTTGGTCAATAAGTTTTCAATAATCGTTACACTTAGAGTTACAGATTAGCTTTATGTTGAGTTAGAAGATTAATCGAGTACCATTAACTCTTTAGAAGGTGATTCGAGTACAATTAACTCTTTACTTAGCGAACAAGTTAATGATTCGAGTACAATTAACTCTTTACTTGGTCAACTAGTTTTTAATAATGTTACACTTAGAGTTACGGATTAGCATTATGTTGAGTTAGAAGATTAATTGAGCATCGTTAACTCTTTAGAAGATGAATAGAGTACAATTAACTCTTTACTTGGTCACCAAGTTTTCAATAATAGTTACACTTATAGTTACGGATTAGTTTTATGTTGATTAGAAGATTAATCCAGTACCATTAACTCTTTAGAAGATGATTCGAGTCAATTTACTCTTTACTTGGTCAACCAGTTTTCAATAATCGTTACATTCAGAATTACAGATTAGTTTTATGTTGAGTTAGAAAATTAATCGAGTACCTTGAACTCTTTTGAAGATGATTCGAGTATAATAAAGTATTTACTTGGTCAACAAATTTCAATAATCGTTACAATTAGAGTTACGGATTAGTTTTATGTTGAGTTAGTACATTAATTGAGTACCATTAACTCTTTAGAAGATGATTCGAGTACAATTAACTCTTTACTTGGTCAATAAGTTTTCAATAATCGTTACACTTAGAGTTACGGATTAGCTTTATGTTGAGTTAGAAGATTAATCGAGTATCATTAACTCTTTAGAAGGTGATTCGAGTACAATTAACTCTTTACTTAGCGAACAAGTTAATGATTCGAGTACAATTAACTCTTTACTTGGTCAACTAGTTTTTAATAATGTTACACTTAGAGTTACGGATTAGCATTATGTTGAGTTAGAAGATTAATTGAGCATCGTTAACTCTTTAGAAGATGAATAGAGTACAATTAACTCTTTACTTGGTCACCAAGTTTTCAATAATAGTTACACTTATAGTTACGGATTAGTTTTATGTTGATTAGAAGATTAATCGAGTACCATTAACTCTTTAGAAGATGATTCGAGTCAATTTACTCTTTACTTGGTCAACCAGTTTTCAATAATCGTTACATTCAGAATTACAGATTAGTTTTATGTTGAGTTAGAAAATTAATCGAGTACCTTGAACTCTTTTGAAGATGATTCGAGTATAATAAAGTATTTACTTGGTCAACAAATTTCAATAATCGTTACAATTAGAGTTACGGATTAGTTTTATGTTGAGTTAGTACATTAATTGAGTACCATTAACTCTTTAGAAGATGATTCGAGTACGATTAACTCTTTACTTGGTCAATAAGTTTTCAATAATTGTTACACTTAAGAGTTACGGATTAGCTTTATGTTGAGTTAGTAGATTAATCGAGTACCATTAACTCTTTAGAAGATGATTAGAGTACAATTAACTCTTTACTTGGCGAACAAGTTTTCAATAATCGTTACATTTAGAGTTACGGATTAGTTTTATGTTGAGTTAGAAGATTAATCGAGTACCATTAACTCTTTAGAAGATGATTCGAGTACAATTTACTCTTTACATGGTCAACCAGTTTTCAATAATCGTTACATTCAGAATTACTGATTAGTTTTATGTTGAGTTAGAAGATTAATCGAGTACCATTAACTCTGTAGAAGATGATTCGAGTACAATTTACTCTTCACTTGGTCAAGCAGTTTTCAATAATCGTTACATTCAGAATTACAGATTAGTTTTATGTTGAGTTAGAAAATTAATCGAGTACCATTAACTCTTTTGAAGATGATTCGAGTATAATTAAGTATTTACTTGGTCAACAAATTTCAATAATCGTTACAATTAGAGTTACGGATTAGTTTTATGTTGAGTTAGTACATTAATTGAGTACCATTAACTCTTTAGAAGATGATTCGAGTACGATTAACTCTTTACTTGGTCAATAAGTTTTCAATAATTGTTACACTTAAGAGTTACGGATTAGCTTTATGTTGAGTTAGTAGATTAATCGAGTACCATTAACTCTTTAGAAGATGATTAGAGTACAATTAACTCTTTACTTGGCGAACAAGTTTTCAATAATCGTTACATTTAGAGTTACGGATTAGTTTTATGTTGAGTTAGAAGATTAATCGAGTAAGATTAACTCTTTAGATGATGATTCGAGTACAATTAACCCTTTACTTGGTCAACAAATTTTCAATAATCGTTACACTTAGAGTTACGGATAATCTTTATGTTGAGTCAGAAGATTAATCGAGTACCATTAACTCTTTAGAAAATGATTCGAGTACAATTAACTCTTTACTTGATCAACTAGTTTTTAATAATCGTTACACTTAGAGTTACGGATTAGCATTATGTTGAGTTAGAAGATTGGTTGGGCATCGTTAACTCTTTAGAAGATGAATCGAGTACATTTAACTCTTTACTTGGTCACCAAGTCTTCAATAATAGTTACACTTATAGTTACGGATTAGTTTTATGTTGAGTTAGAAGATTAATCGAGTACCATTAACTCTTTAGAAGATGATTCGAGTACAATTTACTCTTTACATGGTCAACCAGTTTTCAATAATCGTTACATTCAGAATTACTGATTAGTTTTATGTTGAGTTAGAAGATTAATCGAGTACCATTAACTCTGTAGAAGATGATTCGAGTACAATTTACTCTTCACTTGGTCAAGCAGTTTTCAATAATCGTTACATTCAGAATTACTGATTAGTTTTATGTTGAGTTAGAAAATTAATCGAGTACCATTAACTCTTTTGAAGATGATTCGAGTATAATTAAGTATTTACTTGGTCAACAAATTTCAATAATCGTTACAATTAGAGTTACGGATTAGTTTTATGTTGAGTTAGTACATTAATTGAGTACCATTAACTCTTTAGAAGATGATTCGAGTACGATTAACTCTTTACTTGGTCAATAAGTTTTCAATAATTGTTACACTTAAGAGTTACGGATTAGCTTTATGTTGAGTTAGTAGATTAATCGAGTACCATTAACTCTTTAGAAGATGATTAGAGTACAATTAACTCTTTACTTGGCGAACAAGTTTTCAATAATCGTTACATTTAGAGTTACGGATTAGTTTTATGTTGAGTTAGAAGATTAATCGAGTAAGATTAACTCTTTAGATGATGATTCGAGTACAATTAACCCTTTACTTGGTCAACAAATTTTCAATAATCGTTACACTTAGAGTTACGGATAATCTTTATGTTGAGTCAGAAGATTAATCGAGTACCATTAACTCTTTAGAAAATGATTCGAGTACAATTAACTCTTTACTTGATCAACTAGTTTTTAACTGTTGAGTTAGAAGATTAATCGAGTACCATTAACTCTGTAGAAGATGATTCGAGTACAATTTACTCTTCACTTGGTCAAGCAGTTTTCAATAATCGTTACATTCAGAATTACTGATTAGTTTTATGTTGAGTTAGAAAATTAATCGAGTACCATTAACTCTTTTGAAGATGATTCGAGTATAATTAAGTATTTACTTGGTCAACAAATTTCAATAATCGTTACAATTAGAGTTACGGATTAGTTTTATGTTGAGTTAGTACATTAATTGAGTACCATTAACTCTTTAGAAGATGATTCGAGTACGATTAACTCTTTACTTGGTCAATAAGTTTTCAATAATTGTTACACTTAAGAGTTACGGATTAGCTTTATGTTGAGTTAGTAGATTAATCGAGTACCATTAACTCTTTAGAAGATGATTAGAGTACAATTAACTCTTTACTTGGCGAACAAGTTTTCAATAATCGTTACATTTAGAGTTACGGATTAGTTTTATGTTGAGTTAGAAGATTAATCGAGTAAGATTAACTCTTTAGATGATGATTCGAGTACAATTAACCCTTTACTTGGTCAACAAATTTTCAATAATCGTTACACTTAGAGTTACGGATAATCTTTATGTTGAGTCAGAAGATTAATCGAGTACCATTAACTCTTTAGAAAATGATTCGAGTACAATTAACTCTTTACTTGATCAACTAGTTTTTAATAATCGTTACACTTAGAGTTACGGATTAGCATTATGTTGAGTTAGAAGATTGGTTGGGCATCGTTAACTCTTTAGAAGATGAATCGAGTACATTTAACTCTTTACTTGGTCACCAAGTCTTCAATAATAGTTACACTTATAGTTACGGATTAGTTTTATGTTGAGTTAGAAGATTAATCGAGTACCATTAACTCTTTAGAAGATGATTCGAGTACAATTTACTCTTTACATGGTCAACCAGTTTTCAATAATCGTTACATTCAGAATTACTGATTAGTTTTATGTTGAGTTAGAAGATTAATCGAGTACCATTAACTCTTTAGAAGATGATTCGAGTACAATTTACTCTTCACTTGGTCAAGCAGTTTTCAATAATCGTTACATTCAGAATTACAGATTAGTTTTATGTTGAGTTAGAAAATTAATCGAGTACCATTAACTCTTTTGAAGATGATTCGAGTATAATTAAGTATTTACTTGGTCAACAAATTTCAATAATCGTTACAATTAGAGTTACGGATTAGTTTTATGTTGAGTTAGTACATTAATTGAGTACCATTAACTCTTTAGAAGATGATTCGAGTACGATTAACTCTTTACTTGGTCAATAAGTTTTCAATAATTGTTACACTTAAGAGTTACGGATTAGCTTTATGTTGAGTTAGTAGATTAATCGAGTACCATTAACTCTTTAGAAGATGATTAGAGTACAATTAACTCTTTACTTGGCGAACAAGTTTTCAATAATCGTTACATTTAGAGTTACGGATTAGTTTTATGTTGAGTTAGAAGATTAATCGAGTAAGATTAACTCTTTAGATGATGATTCGAGTACAATTAACCCTTTACTTGGTCAACAAATTTTCAATAATCGTTACACTTAGAGTTACGGATAATCTTTATGTTGAGTCAGAAGATTAATCGAGTACCATTAACTCTTTAGAAAATGATTCGAGTACAATTAACTCTTTACTTGATCAACTAGTTTTTAATAATCGTTACACTTAGAGTTACGGATTAGCATTATGTTGAGTTAGAAGATTGGTTGGGCATCGTTAACTCTTTAGAAGATGAATCGAGTACATTTAACTCTTTACTTGGTCACCAAGTCTTCAATAATAGTTACACTTATAGTTACGGATTAGTTTTATGTTGAGTTAGAAGATTAATCGAGTACCATTAACTCTTTAGAAGATGATTCGAGTACAATTTACTCTTTACATGGTCAACCAGTTTTCAATAATCGTTACATTCAGAATTACTGATTAGTTTTATGTTGAGTTAGAAGATTAATCGAGTACCATTAACTCTGTAGAAGATGATTCGAGTACAATTTACTCTTCACTTGGTCAAGCAGTTTTCAATAATCGTTACATTCAGAATTACTGATTAGTTTTATGTTGAGTTAGAAAATTAATCGAGTACCATTAACTCTTTTGAAGATGATTCGAGTATAATTAAGTATTTACTTGGTCAACAAATTTCAATAATCGTTACAATTAGAGTTACGGATTAGTTTTATGTTGAGTTAGTACATTAATTGAGTACCATTAACTCTTTAGAAGATGATTCGAGTACGATTAACTCTTTACTTGGTCAATAAGTTTTCAATAATTGTTACACTTAAGAGTTACGGATTAGCTTTATGTTGAGTTAGTAGATTAATCGAGTACCATTAACTCTTTAGAAGATGATTAGAGTACAATTAACTCTTTACTTGGCGAACAAGTTTTCAATAATCGTTACATTTAGAGTTACGGATTAGTTTTATGTTGAGTTAGAAGATTAATCGAGTAAGATTAACTCTTTAGATGATGATTCGAGTACAATTAACCCTTTACTTGGTCAACAAATTTTCAATAATCGTTACACTTAGAGTTACGGATAATCTTTATGTTGAGTCAGAAGATTAATCGAGTACCATTAACTCTTTAGAAAATGATTCGAGTACAATTAACTCTTTACTTGATCAACTAGTTTTTAATAATCGTTACACTTAGAGTTACGGATTAGCATTATGTTGAGTTAGAAGATTGGTTGGGCATCGTTAACTCTTTAGAAGATGAATCGAGTACATTTAACTCTTTACTTGGTCACCAAGTCTTCAATAATAGTTACACTTATAGTTACGGATTAGTTTTATGTTGAGTTAGAAGATTAATCGAGTACCATTAACTCTTTAGAAGATGATTCGAGTACAATTTACTCTTTACATGGTCAACCAGTTTTCAATAATCGTTACATTCAGAATTACTGATTAGTTTTATGTTGAGTTAGAAGATTAATCGAGTACCATTAACTCTGTAGAAGATGATTCGAGTACAATTTACTCTTCACTTGGTCAAGCAGTTTTCAATAATCGTTACATTCAGAATTACTGATTAGTTTTATGTTGAGTTAGAAAATTAATCGAGTACCATTAACTCTTTTGAAGATGATTCGAGTATAATTAAGTATTTACTTGGTCAACAAATTTCAATAATCGTTACAATTAGAGTTACGGATTAGTTTTATGTTGAGTTAGTACATTAATTGAGTACCATTAACTCTTTAGAAGATGATTCGAGTACGATTAACTCTTTACTTGGTCAATAAGTTTTCAATAATTGTTACACTTAAGAGTTACGGATTAGCTTTATGTTGTGTTAGTAGATTAATCGAGTACCATTAACTCTTTAGAAGATGATTAGAGTACAATTAACTCTTTACTTGGCGAACAAGTTTTCAATAATCGTTACATTTAGAGTTACGGATTAGTTTTATGTTGAGTTAGAAGATTAATCGAGTAAGATTAACTCTTTAGATGATGATTCGAGTACAATTAACCCTTTACTTGGTCAACAAATTTTCAATAATCGTTACACTTAGAGTTACGGATAATCTTTATGTTGAGTCAGAAGATTAATCGAGTACCATTAACTCTTTAGAAAATGATTCGAGTACAATTAACTCTTTACTTGATCAACTAGTTTTTAATAATCGTTACACTTAGAGTTACGGATTAGCATTATGTTGAGTTAGAAGATTGGTTGGGCATCGTTAACTCTTTAGAAGATGAATCGAGTACATTTAACTCTTTACTTGGTCACCAAGTCTTCAATAATAGTTACACTTATAGTTACGGATTAGTTTTATGTTGAGTTAGAAGATTAATCGAGTACCATTAACTCTTTAGAAGATGATTCGAGTACAATTTACTCTTTACATGGTCAACCAGTTTTCAATAATCGTTACATTCAGAATTACTGATTAGTTTTATGTTGAGTTAGAAGATTAATCGAGTACCATTAACTCTTTAGAAGATGATTCGAGTACAATTTACTCTTCACTTGGTCAAGCAGTTTTCAATAATCGTTACATTCAGAATTACAGATTAGTTTTATGTTGAGTTAGAAAATTAATCGAGTACCATTAACTCTTTTGAAGATGATTCGAGTATAATTAAGTATTTACTTGGTCAACAAATTTCAATAATCGTTACAATTAGAGTTACGGATTAGTTTTATGTTGAGTTAGTACATTAATTGAGTACCATTAACTCTTTAGAAGATGATTCGAGTACGATTAACTCTTTACTTGGTCAATAAGTTTTCAATAATTGTTACACTTAAGAGTTACGGATTAGCTTTATGTTGAGTTAGTAGATTAATCGAGTACCATTAACTCTTTAGAAGATGATTAGAGTACAATTAACTCTTTACTTGGCGAACAAGTTTTCAATAATCGTTACATTTAGAGTTACGGATTAGTTTTATGTTGAGTTAGAAGATTAATCGAGTAAGATTAACTCTTTAGATGATGATTCGAGTACAATTAACCCTTTACTTGGTCAACAAATTTTCAATAATCGTTACACTTAGAGTTACGGATAATCTTTATGTTGAGTCAGAAGATTAATCGAGTACCATTAACTCTTTAGAAAATGATTCGAGTACAATTAACTCTTTACTTGATCAACTAGTTTTTAATAATCGTTACACTTAGAGTTACGGATTAGCATTATGTTGAGTTAGAAGATTGGTTGGGCATCGTTAACTCTTTAGAAGATGAATCGAGTACATTTAACTCTTTACTTGGTCACCAAGTCTTCAATAATAGTTACACTTATAGTTACGGATTAGTTTTATGTTGAGTTAGAAGATTAATCGAGTACCATTAACTCTTTAGAAGATGATTCGAGTACAATTTACTCTTTACATGGTCAACCAGTTTTCAATAATCGTTACATTCAGAATTACTGATTAGTTTTATGTTGAGTTAGAAGATTAATCGAGTACCATTAACTCTGTAGAAGATGATTCGAGTACAATTTACTCTTCACTTGGTCAAGCAGTTTTCAATAATCGTTACATTCAGAATTACTGATTAGTTTTATGTTGAGTTAGAAAATTAATCGAGTACCATTAACTCTTTTGAAGATGATTCGAGTATAATTAAGTATTTACTTGGTCAACAAATTTCAATAATCGTTACAATTAGAGTTACGGATTAGTTTTATGTTGAGTTAGTACATTAATTGAGTACCATTAACTCTTTAGAAGATGATTCGAGTACGATTAACTCTTTACTTGGTCAATAAGTTTTCAATAATTGTTACACTTAAGAGTTACGGATTAGCTTTATGTTGAGTTAGTAGATTAATCGAGTACCATTAACTCTTTAGAAGATGATTAGAGTACAATTAACTCTTTACTTGGCGAACAAGTTTTCAATAATCGTTACATTTAGAGTTACGGATTAGTTTTATGTTGAGTTAGAAGATTAATCGAGTAAGATTAACTCTTTAGATGATGATTCGAGTACAATTAACCCTTTACTTGGTCAACAAATTTTCAATAATCGTTACACTTAGAGTTACGGATAATCTTTATGTTGAGTCAGAAGATTAATCGAGTACCATTAACTCTTTAGAAAATGATTCGAGTACAATTAACTCTTTACTTGATCAACTAGTTTTTAATAATCGTTACACTTAGAGTTACGGATTAGCATTATGTTGAGTTAGAAGATTGGTTGGGCATCGTTAACTCTTTAGAAGATGAATCGAGTACATTTAACTCTTTACTTGGTCACCAAGTCTTCAATAATAGTTACACTTATAGTTACGGATTAGTTTTATGTTGAGTTAGAAGATTAATCGAGTACCATTAACTCTTTAGAAGATGATTCGAGTACAATTTACTCTTTACATGGTCAACCAGTTTTCAATAATCGTTACATTCAGAATTACTGATTAGTTTTATGTTGAGTTAGAAGATTAATCGAGTACCATTAACTCTGTAGAAGATGATTCGAGTACAATTTACTCTTCACTTGGTCAAGCAGTTTTCAATAATCGTTACATTCAGAATTACTGATTAGTTTTATGTTGAGTTAGAAAATTAATCGAGTACCATTAACTCTTTTGAAGATGATTCGAGTATAATTAAGTATTTACTTGGTCAACAAATTTCAATAATCGTTACAATTAGAGTTACGGATTAGTTTTATGTTGAGTTAGTACATTAATTGAGTACCATTAACTCTTTAGAAGATGATTCGAGTACGATTAACTCTTTACTTGGTCAATAAGTTTTCAATAATTGTTACACTTAAGAGTTACGGATTAGCTTTATGTTGTGTTAGTAGATTAATCGAGTACCATTAACTCTTTAGAAGATGATTAGAGTACAATTAACTCTTTACTTGGCGAACAAGTTTTCAATAATCGTTACATTTAGAGTTACGGATTAGTTTTATGTTGAGTTAGAAGATTAATCGAGTAAGATTAACTCTTTAGATGATGATTCGAGTACAATTAACCCTTTACTTGGTCAACAAATTTTCAATAATCGTTACACTTAGAGTTACGGATAATCTTTATGTTGAGTCAGAAGATTAATCGAGTACCATTAACTCTTTAGAAAATGATTCGAGTACAATTAACTCTTTACTTGATCAACTAGTTTTTAATAATCGTTACACTTAGAGTTACGGATTAGCATTATGTTGAGTTAGAAGATTGGTTGGGCATCGTTAACTCTTTAGAAGATGAATCGAGTACATTTAACTCTTTACTTGGTCACCAAGTCTTCAATAATAGTTACACTTATAGTTACGGATTAGTTTTATGTTGAGTTAGAAGATTAATCGAGTACCATTAACTCTTTAGAAGATGATTCGAGTACAATTTACTCTTTACATGGTCAACCAGTTTTCAATAATCGTTACATTCAGAATTACTGATTAGTTTTATGTTGAGTTAGAAGATTAATCGAGTACCATTAACTCTTTAGAAGATGATTCGAGTACAATTTACTCTTCACTTGGTCAACCAGTTTTCAATAATCGTTACATTCAGAATTACTGATTAGTTTTATGTTGAGTTAGAAAATTAATCGAGTACCATTAACTCTTTTGAAGATGATTCGAGTATAATTAAGTATTTACTTGGTCAACAAATTTCAATAATCGTTACAATTAGAGTTACGGATTAGTTTTATGTTGAGTTAGTACATTAATTGAGTACCATTAACTCTTTAGAAGATGATTCGAGTACGATTAACTCTTTACTTGGTCAATAAGTTTTCAATAATTGTTACACTTAAGAGTTACGGATTAGCTTTATGTTGAGTTAGTAGATTAATCGAGTACCATTAACTCTTTAGAAGATGATTAGAGTACAATTAACTCTTTACTTGGCGAACAAGTTTTCAATAATCGTTACATTTAGAGTTACGGATTAGTTTTATGTTGAGTTAGAAGATTAATCGAGTAAGATTAACTCTTTAGATGATGATTCGAGTACAATTAACCCTTTACTTGGTCAACAAATTTTCAATAATCGTTACACTTAGAGTTACGGATAATCTTTATGTTGAGTCAGAAGATTAATCGAGTACCATTAACTCTTTAGAAAATGATTCGAGTACAATTAACTCTTTACTTGATCAACTAGTTTTTAATAATCGTTACACTTAGAGTTACGGATTAGCATTATGTTGAGTTAGAAGATTGGTTGGGCATCGTTAACTCTTTAGAAGATGAATCGAGTACATTTAACTCTTTACTTGGTCACCAAGTCTTCAATAATAGTTACACTTATAGTTACGGATTAGTTTTATGTTGAGTTAGAAGATTAATCGAGTACCATTAACTCTTTAGAAGATGATTCGAGTACAATTTACTCTTTACATGGTCAACCAGTTTTCAATAATCGTTACATTCAGAATTACTGATTAGTTTTATGTTGAGTTAGAAGATTAATCGAGTACCATTAACTCTGTAGAAGATGATTCGAGTACAATTTACTCTTCACTTGGTCAAGCAGTTTTCAATAATCGTTACATTCAGAATTACTGATTAGTTTTATGTTGAGTTAGAAAATTAATCGAGTACCATTAACTCTTTTGAAGATGATTCGAGTATAATTAAGTATTTACTTGGTCAACAAATTTCAATAATCGTTACAATTAGAGTTACGGATTAGTTTTATGTTGAGTTAGTACATTAATTGAGTACCATTAACTCTTTAGAAGATGATTCGAGTACGATTAACTCTTTACTTGGTCAATAAGTTTTCAATAATTGTTACACTTAAGAGTTACGGATTAGCTTTATGTTGTGTTAGTAGATTAATCGAGTACCATTAACTCTTTAGAAGATGATTAGAGTACAATTAACTCTTTACTTGGCGAACAAGTTTTCAATAATCGTTACATTTAGAGTTACGGATTAGTTTTATGTTGAGTTAGAAGATTAATCGAGTAAGATTAACTCTTTAGATGATGATTCGAGTACAATTAACCCTTTACTTGGTCAACAAATTTTCAATAATCGTTACACTTAGAGTTACGGATAATCTTTATGTTGAGTCAGAAGATTAATCGAGTACCATTAACTCTTTAGAAAATGATTCGAGTACAATTAACTCTTTACTTGATCAACTAGTTTTTAATAATCGTTACACTTAGAGTTACGGATTAGCATTATGTTGAGTTAGAAGATTGGTTGGGCATCGTTAACTCTTTAGAAGATGAATCGAGTACATTTAACTCTTTACTTGGTCACCAAGTCTTCAATAATAGTTACACTTATAGTTACGGATTAGTTTTATGTTGAGTTAGAAGATTAATCGAGTACCATTAACTCTTTAGAAGATGATTCGAGTACAATTTACTCTTTACATGGTCAACCAGTTTTCAATAATCGTTACATTCAGAATTACTGATTAGTTTTATGTTGAGTTAGAAGATTAATCGAGTACCATTAACTCTGTAGAAGATGATTCGAGTACAATTTACTCTTCACTTGGTCAAGCAGTTTTCAATAATCGTTACATTCAGAATTACTGATTAGTTTTATGTTGAGTTAGAAAATTAATCGAGTACCATTAACTCTTTTGAAGATGATTCGAGTATAATTAAGTATTTACTTGGTCAACAAATTTCAATAATCGTTACAATTAGAGTTACGGATTAGTTTTATGTTGAGTTAGTACATTAATTGAGTACCATTAACTCTTTAGAAGATGATTCGAGTACGATTAACTCTTTACTTGGTCAATAAGTTTTCAATAATTGTTACACTTAAGAGTTACGGATTAGCTTTATGTTGAGTTAGTAGATTAATCGAGTACCATTAACTCTTTAGAAGATGATTAGAGTACAATTAACTCTTTACTTGGCGAACAAGTTTTCAATAATCGTTACATTTAGAGTTACGGATTAGTTTTATGTTGAGTTAGAAGATTAATCGAGTAAGATTAACTCTTTAGATGATGATTCGAGTACAATTAACCCTTTACTTGGTCAACAAATTTTCAATAATCGTTACACTTAGAGTTACGGATAATCTTTATGTTGAGTCAGAAGATTAATCGAGTACCATTAACTCTTTAGAAAATGATTCGAGTACAATTAACTCTTTACTTGATCAACTAGTTTTTAATAATCGTTACACTTAGAGTTACGGATTAGCATTATGTTGAGTTAGAAGATTGGTTGGGCATCGTTAACTCTTTAGAAGATGAATCGAGTACATTTAACTCTTTACTTGGTCACCAAGTCTTCAATAATAGTTACACTTATAGTTACGGATTAGTTTTATGTTGAGTTAGAAGATTAATCGAGTACCATTAACTCTTTAGAAGATGATTCGAGTACAATTTACTCTTTACATGGTCAACCAGTTTTCAATAATCGTTACATTCAGAATTACTGATTAGTTTTATGTTGAGTTAGAAGATTAATCGAGTACCATTAACTCTGTAGAAGATGATTCGAGTACAATTTACTCTTCACTTGGTCAAGCAGTTTTCAATAATCGTTACATTCAGAATTACTGATTAGTTTTATGTTGAGTTAGAAAATTAATCGAGTACCATTAACTCTTTTGAAGATGATTCGAGTATAATTAAGTATTTACTTGGTCAACAAATTTCAATAATCGTTACAATTAGAGTTACGGATTAGTTTTATGTTGAGTTAGTACATTAATTGAGTACCATTAACTCTTTAGAAGATGATTCGAGTACGATTAACTCTTTACTTGGTCAATAAGTTTTCAATAATTGTTACACTTAAGAGTTACGGATTAGCTTTATGTTGAGTTAGTAGATTAATCGAGTACCATTAACTCTTTAGAAGATGATTAGAGTACAATTAACTCTTTACTTGGCGAACAAGTTTTCAATAATCGTTACATTTAGAGTTACGGATTAGTTTTATGTTGAGTTAGAAGATTAATCGAGTAAGATTAACTCTTTAGATGATGATTCGAGTACAATTAACCCTTTACTTGGTCAACAAATTTTCAATAATCGTTACACTTAGAGTTACGGATAATCTTTATGTTGAGTCAGAAGATTAATCGAGTACCATTAACTCTTTAGAAAATGATTCGAGTACAATTAACTCTTTACTTGATCAACTAGTTTTTAATAATCGTTACACTTAGAGTTACGGATTAGCATTATGTTGAGTTAGAAGATTGGTTGGGCATCGTTAACTCTTTAGAAGATGAATCGAGTACATTTAACTCTTTACTTGGTCACCAAGTCTTCAATAATAGTTACACTTATAGTTACGGATTAGTTTTATGTTGAGTTAGAAGATTAATCGAGTACCATTAACTCTTTAGAAGATGATTCGAGTACAATTTACTCTTTACATGGTCAACCAGTTTTCAATAATCGTTACATTCAGAATTACTGATTAGTTTTATGTTGAGTTAGAAGATTAATCGAGTACCATTAACTCTGTAGAAGATGATTCGAGTACAATTTACTCTTCACTTGGTCAAGCAGTTTTCAATAATCGTTACATTCAGAATTACTGATTAGTTTTATGTTGAGTTAGAAAATTAATCGAGTACCATTAACTCTTTTGAAGATGATTCGAGTATAATTAAGTATTTACTTGGTCAACAAATTTCAATAATCGTTACAATTAGAGTTACGGATTAGTTTTATGTTGAGTTAGTACATTAATTGAGTACCATTAACTCTTTAGAAGATGATTCGAGTACGATTAACTCTTTACTTGGTCAATAAGTTTTCAATAATTGTTACACTTAAGAGTTACGGATTAGCTTTATGTTGTGTTAGTAGATTAATCGAGTACCATTAACTCTTTAGAAGATGATTAGAGTACAATTAACTCTTTACTTGGCGAACAAGTTTTCAATAATCGTTACATTTAGAGTTACGGATTAGTTTTATGTTGAGTTAGAAGATTAATCGAGTAAGATTAACTCTTTAGATGATGATTCGAGTACAATTAACCCTTTACTTGGTCAACAAATTTTCAATAATCGTTACACTTAGAGTTACGGATAATCTTTATGTTGAGTCAGAAGATTAATCGAGTACCATTAACTCTTTAGAAAATGATTCGAGTACAATTAACTCTTTACTTGATCAACTAGTTTTTAATAATCGTTACACTTAGAGTTACGGATTAGCATTATGTTGAGTTAGAAGATTGGTTGGGCATCGTTAACTCTTTAGAAGATGAATCGAGTACATTTAACTCTTTACTTGGTCACCAAGTCTTCAATAATAGTTACACTTATAGTTACGGATTAGTTTTATGTTGAGTTAGAAGATTAATCGAGTACCATTAACTCTTTAGAAGATGATTCGAGTACAATTTACTCTTTACATGGTCAACCAGTTTTCAATAATCGTTACATTCAGAATTACTGATTAGTTTTATGTTGAGTTAGAAGATTAATCGAGTACCATTAACTCTGTAGAAGATGATTCGAGTACAATTTACTCTTCACTTGGTCAAGCAGTTTTCAATAATCGTTACATTCAGAATTACTGATTAGTTTTATGTTGAGTTAGAAAATTAATCGAGTACCATTAACTCTTTTGAAGATGATTCGAGTATAATTAAGTATTTACTTGGTCAACAAATTTCAATAATCGTTACAATTAGAGTTACGGATTAGTTTTATGTTGAGTTAGTACATTAATTGAGTACCATTAACTCTTTAGAAGATGATTCGAGTACGATTAACTCTTTACTTGGTCAATAAGTTTTCAATAATTGTTACACTTAAGAGTTACGGATTAGCTTTATGTTGTGTTAGTAGATTAATCGAGTACCATTAACTCTTTAGAAGATGATTAGAGTACAATTAACTCTTTACTTGGCGAACAAGTTTTCAATAATCGTTACATTTAGAGTTACGGATTAGTTTTATGTTGAGTTAGAAGATTAATCGAGTAAGATTAACTCTTTAGATGATGATTCGAGTACAATTAACCCTTTACTTGGTCAACAAATTTTCAATAATCGTTACACTTAGAGTTACGGATAATCTTTATGTTGAGTCAGAAGATTAATCGAGTACCATTAACTCTTTAGAAAATGATTCGAGTACAATTAACTCTTTACTTGATCAACTAGTTTTTAATAATCGTTACACTTAGAGTTACGGATTAGCATTATGTTGAGTTAGAAGATTGGTTGGGCATCGTTAACTCTTTAGAAGATGAATCGAGTACATTTAACTCTTTACTTGGTCACCAAGTCTTCAATAATAGTTACACTTATAGTTACGGATTAGTTTTATGTTGAGTTAGAAGATTAATCGAGTACCATTAACTCTTTAGAAGATGATTCGAGTACAATTTACTCTTTACATGGTCAACCAGTTTTCAATAATCGTTACATTCAGAATTACTGATTAGTTTTATGTTGAGTTAGAAGATTAATCGAGTACCATTAACTCTTTAGAAGATGATTCGAGTACAATTTACTCTTCACTTGGTCAACCAGTTTTCAATAATCGTTACATTCAGAATTACTGATTAGTTTTATGTTGAGTTAGAAAATTAATCGAGTACCATTAACTCTTTTGAAGATGATTCGAGTATAATTAAGTATTTACTTGGTCAACAAATTTCAATAATCGTTACAATTAGAGTTACGGATTAGTTTTATGTTGAGTTAGTACATTAATTGAGTACCATTAACTCTTTAGAAGATGATTCGAGTACGATTAACTCTTTACTTGGTCAATAAGTTTTCAATAATTGTTACACTTAAGAGTTACGGATTAGCTTTATGTTGAGTTAGTAGATTAATCGAGTACCATTAACTCTTTAGAAGATGATTAGAGTACAATTAACTCTTTACTTGGCGAACAAGTTTTCAATAATCGTTACATTTAGAGTTACGGATTAGTTTTATGTTGAGTTAGAAGATTAATCGAGTAAGATTAACTCTTTAGATGATGATTCGAGTACAATTAACCCTTTACTTGGTCAACAAATTTTCAATAATCGTTACACTTAGAGTTACGGATAATCTTTATGTTGAGTCAGAAGATTAATCGAGTACCATTAACTCTTTAGAAAATGATTCGAGTACAATTAACTCTTTACTTGATCAACTAGTTTTTAATAATCGTTACACTTAGAGTTACGGATTAGCATTATGTTGAGTTAGAAGATTGGTTGGGCATCGTTAACTCTTTAGAAGATGAATCGAGTACATTTAACTCTTTACTTGGTCACCAAGTCTTCAATAATAGTTACACTTATAGTTACGGATTAGTTTTATGTTGAGTTAGAAGATTAATCGAGTACCATTAACTCTTTAGAAGATGATTCGAGTACAATTTACTCTTTACATGGTCAACCAGTTTTCAATAATCGTTACATTCAGAATTACTGATTAGTTTTATGTTGAGTTAGAAGATTAATCGAGTACCATTAACTCTGTAGAAGATGATTCGAGTACAATTTACTCTTCACTTGGTCAAGCAGTTTTCAATAATCGTTACATTCAGAATTACTGATTAGTTTTATGTTGAGTTAGAAAATTAATCGAGTACCATTAACTCTTTTGAAGATGATTCGAGTATAATTAAGTATTTACTTGGTCAACAAATTTCAATAATCGTTACAATTAGAGTTACGGATTAGTTTTATGTTGAGTTAGTACATTAATTGAGTACCATTAACTCTTTAGAAGATGATTCGAGTACGATTAACTCTTTACTTGGTCAATAAGTTTTCAATAATTGTTACACTTAAGAGTTACGGATTAGCTTTATGTTGAGTTAGTAGATTAATCGAGTACCATTAACTCTTTAGAAGATGATTAGAGTACAATTAACTCTTTACTTGGCGAACAAGTTTTCAATAATCGTTACATTTAGAGTTACGGATTAGTTTTATGTTGAGTTAGAAGATTAATCGAGTAAGATTAACTCTTTAGATGATGATTCGAGTACAATTAACCCTTTACTTGGTCAACAAATTTTCAATAATCGTTACACTTAGAGTTACGGATAATCTTTATGTTGAGTCAGAAGATTAATCGAGTACCATTAACTCTTTAGAAAATGATTCGAGTACAATTAACTCTTTACTTGATCAACTAGTTTTTAATAATCGTTACACTTAGAGTTACGGATTAGCATTATGTTGAGTTAGAAGATTGGTTGGGCATCGTTAACTCTTTAGAAGATGAATCGAGTACATTTAACTCTTTACTTGGTCACCAAGTCTTCAATAATAGTTACACTTATAGTTACGGATTAGTTTTATGTTGAGTTAGAAGATTAATCGAGTACCATTAACTCTTTAGAAGATGATTCGAGTACAATTTACTCTTTACATGGTCAACCAGTTTTCAATAATCGTTACATTCAGAATTACTGATTAGTTTTATGTTGAGTTAGAAGATTAATCGAGTACCATTAACTCTTTAGAAGATGATTCGAGTACAATTTACTCTTCACTTGGTCAACCAGTTTTCAATAATCGTTACATTCAGAATTACTGATTAGTTTTATGTTGAGTTAGAAAATTAATCGAGTACCATTAACTCTTTTGAAGATGATTCGAGTATAATTAAGTATTTACTTGGTCAACAAATTTCAATAATCGTTACAATTAGAGTTACGGATTAGTTTTATGTTGAGTTAGTACATTAATTGAGTACCATTAACTCTTTAGAAGATGATTCGAGTACGATTAACTCTTTACTTGGTCAATAAGTTTTCAATAATTGTTACACTTAAGAGTTACGGATTAGCTTTATGTTGAGTTAGTAGATTAATCGAGTACCATTAACTCTTTAGAAGATGATTAGAGTACAATTAACTCTTTACTTGGCGAACAAGTTTTCAATAATCGTTACATTTAGAGTTACGGATTAGTTTTATGTTGAGTTAGAAGATTAATCGAGTAAGATTAACTCTTTAGATGATGATTCGAGTACAATTAACCCTTTACTTGGTCAACAAATTTTCAATAATCGTTACACTTAGAGTTACGGATAATCTTTATGTTGAGTCAGAAGATTAATCGAGTACCATTAACTCTTTAGAAAATGATTCGAGTACAATTAACTCTTTACTTGATCAACTAGTTTTTAATAATCGTTACACTTAGAGTTACGGATTAGCATTATGTTGAGTTAGAAGATTGGTTGGGCATCGTTAACTCTTTAGAAGATGAATCGAGTACATTTAACTCTTTACTTGGTCACCAAGTCTTCAATAATAGTTACACTTATAGTTACGGATTAGTTTTATGTTGAGTTAGAAGATTAATCGAGTACCATTAACTCTTTAGAAGATGATTCGAGTACAATTTACTCTTTACATGGTCAACCAGTTTTCAATAATCGTTACATTCAGAATTACTGATTAGTTTTATGTTGAGTTAGAAGATTAATCGAGTACCATTAACTCTTTAGAAGATGATTCGAGTACAATTTACTCTTCACTTGGTCAAGCAGTTTTCAATAATCGTTACATTCAGAATTACTGATTAGTTTTATGTTGAGTTAGAAAATTAATCGAGTACCATTAACTCTTTTGAAGATGATTCGAGTATAATTAAGTATTTACTTGGTCAACAAATTTCAATAATCGTTACAATTAGAGTTACGGATTAGTTTTATGTTGAGTTAGTACATTAATTGAGTACCATTAACTCTTTAGAAGATGATTCGAGTACGATTAACTCTTTACTTGGTCAATAAGTTTTCAATAATTGTTACACTTAAGAGTTACGGATTAGCTTTATGTTGAGTTAGTAGATTAATCGAGTACCATTAACTCTTTAGAAGATGATTAGAGTACAATTAACTCTTTACTTGGCGAACAAGTTTTCAATAATCGTTACATTTAGAGTTACGGATTAGTTTTATGTTGAGTTAGAAGATTAATCGAGTAAGATTAACTCTTTAGATGATGATTCGAGTACAATTAACCCTTTACTTGGTCAACAAATTTTCAATAATCGTTACACTTAGAGTTACGGATAATCTTTATGTTGAGTCAGAAGATTAATCGAGTACCATTAACTCTTTAGAAAATGATTCGAGTACAATTAACTCTTTACTTGATCAACTAGTTTTTAATAATCGTTACACTTAGAGTTACGGATTAGCATTATGTTGAGTTAGAAGATTGGTTGGGCATCGTTAACTCTTTAGAAGATGAATCGAGTACATTTAACTCTTTACTTGGTCACCAAGTCTTCAATAATAGTTACACTTATAGTTACGGATTAGTTTTATGTTGAGTTAGAAGATTAATCGAGTACCATTAACTCTTTAGAAGATGATTCGAGTACAATTTACTCTTTACATGGTCAACCAGTTTTCAATAATCGTTACATTCAGAATTACTGATTAGTTTTATGTTGAGTTAGAAGATTAATCGAGTACCATTAACTCTGTAGAAGATGATTCGAGTACAATTTACTCTTCACTTGGTCAAGCAGTTTTCAATAATCGTTACATTCAGAATTACTGATTAGTTTTATGTTGAGTTAGAAAATTAATCGAGTACCATTAACTCTTTTGAAGATGATTCGAGTATAATTAAGTATTTACTTGGTCAACAAATTTCAATAATCGTTACAATTAGAGTTACGGATTAGTTTTATGTTGAGTTAGTACATTAATTGAGTACCATTAACTCTTTAGAAGATGATTCGAGTACGATTAACTCTTTACTTGGTCAATAAGTTTTCAATAATTGTTACACTTAAGAGTTACGGATTAGCTTTATGTTGAGTTAGTAGATTAATCGAGTACCATTAACTCTTTAGAAGATGATTAGAGTACAATTAACTCTTTACTTGGCGAACAAGTTTTCAATAATCGTTACATTTAGAGTTACGGATTAGTTTTATGTTGAGTTAGAAGATTAATCGAGTAAGATTAACTCTTTAGATGATGATTCGAGTACAATTAACCCTTTACTTGGTCAACAAATTTTCAATAATCGTTACACTTAGAGTTACGGATAATCTTTATGTTGAGTCAGAAGATTAATCGAGTACCATTAACTCTTTAGAAAATGATTCGAGTACAATTAACTCTTTACTTGATCAACTAGTTTTTAATAATCGTTACACTTAGAGTTACGGATTAGCATTATGTTGAGTTAGAAGATTGGTTGGGCATCGTTAACTCTTTAGAAGATGAATCGAGTACATTTAACTCTTTACTTGGTCACCAAGTCTTCAATAATAGTTACACTTATAGTTACGGATTAGTTTTATGTTGAGTTAGAAGATTAATCGAGTACCATTAACTCTTTAGAAGATGATTCGAGTACAATTTACTCTTTACATGGTCAACCAGTTTTCAATAATCGTTACATTCAGAATTACTGATTAGTTTTATGTTGAGTTAGAAGATTAATCGAGTACCATTAACTCTGTAGAAGATGATTCGAGTACAATTTACTCTTCACTTGGTCAAGCAGTTTTCAATAATCGTTACATTCAGAATTACTGATTAGTTTTATGTTGAGTTAGAAAATTAATCGAGTACCATTAACTCTTTTGAAGATGATTCGAGTATAATTAAGTATTTACTTGGTCAACAAATTTCAATAATCGTTACAATTAGAGTTACGGATTAGTTTTATGTTGAGTTAGTACATTAATTGAGTACCATTAACTCTTTAGAAGATGATTCGAGTACGATTAACTCTTTACTTGGTCAATAAGTTTTCAATAATTGTTACACTTAAGAGTTACGGATTAGCTTTATGTTGTGTTAGTAGATTAATCGAGTACCATTAACTCTTTAGAAGATGATTAGAGTACAATTAACTCTTTACTTGGCGAACAAGTTTTCAATAATCGTTACATTTAGAGTTACGGATTAGTTTTATGTTGAGTTAGAAGATTAATCGAGTAAGATTAACTCTTTAGATGATGATTCGAGTACAATTAACCCTTTACTTGGTCAACAAATTTTCAATAATCGTTACACTTAGAGTTACGGATAATCTTTATGTTGAGTCAGAAGATTAATCGAGTACCATTAACTCTTTAGAAAATGATTCGAGTACAATTAACTCTTTACTTGATCAACTAGTTTTTAATAATCGTTACACTTAGAGTTACGGATTAGCATTATGTTGAGTTAGAAGATTGGTTGGGCATCGTTAACTCTTTAGAAGATGAATCGAGTACATTTAACTCTTTACTTGGTCACCAAGTCTTCAATAATAGTTACACTTATAGTTACGGATTAGTTTTATGTTGAGTTAGAAGATTAATCGAGTACCATTAACTCTTTAGAAGATGATTCGAGTACAATTTACTCTTTACATGGTCAACCAGTTTTCAATAATCGTTACATTCAGAATTACTGATTAGTTTTATGTTGAGTTAGAAGATTAATCGAGTACCATTAACTCTTTAGAAGATGATTCGAGTACAATTTACTCTTCACTTGGTCAACCAGTTTTCAATAATCGTTACATTCAGAATTACTGATTAGTTTTATGTTGAGTTAGAAAATTAATCGAGTACCATTAACTCTTTTGAAGATGATTCGAGTATAATTAAGTATTTACTTGGTCAACAAATTTCAATAATCGTTACAATTAGAGTTACGGATTAGTTTTATGTTGAGTTAGTACATTAATTGAGTACCATTAACTCTTTAGAAGATGATTCGAGTACGATTAACTCTTTACTTGGTCAATAAGTTTTCAATAATTGTTACACTTAAGAGTTACGGATTAGCTTTATGTTGAGTTAGTAGATTAATCGAGTACCATTAACTCTTTAGAAGATGATTAGAGTACAATTAACTCTTACTTGGCGAACAAGTTTTCAATAATCGTTACATTTAGAGTTACGGATTAGTTTTATGTTGAGTTAGAAGATTAATCGAGTAAGATTAACTCTTAGATGATGATTCGAGTACAATTAACCCTTTACTTGGTCAACAAATTTTCAATAATCGTTACACTTAGAGTTACGGATAATCTTTATGTTGAGTCAGAAGATTAATCGAGTACCATTAACTCTTTAGAAAATGATTCGAGTACAATTAACTCTTTACTTGATCAACTAGTTTTTAATAATCGTTACACTTAGAGTTACGGATTAGCATTATGTTGAGTTAGAAGATTGGTTGGGCATCGTTAACTCTTTAGAAGATGAATCGAGTACATTTAACTCCTTTACTTGGTCACCAAGTCTTCAATAATAGTTACACTTATAGTTACGGATTAGTTTTATGTTGAGTTAGAAGATTAATCGAGTTACCATTAACTCTTTAGAAGATGATTCGAGTACAATTTACTCTTTACATGGTCAACCAGTTTTCAATAATCGTTACATTCAGAATTACTGATTAGTTTTATGTTGAGTTAGAAGATTAATCGAGTACCATTAACTCTTTAGAAGATGATTCGAGTACAATTTACTCTTCACTGGTCAACCAGTTTTCAATAATCGTTACATTCAGAATTACTGATTAGTTTTATGTTGAGTTAGAAAATTAATCGAGTACCATTAACTCTTTTGAAGATGATTCGAGTATAATTAAGTATTTACTTGGTCAACAAATTTCAATAATCGTTACAATTAGAGTTACGGATTAGTTTTATGTTGAGTTAGTACATTAATTGAGTACCATTAACTCTTTAGAAGATGATTCGAGTACGATTAACTCTTTACTTGGTCAATAAGTTTTCAATAATTGTTACACTTAAGAGTTACGGATTAGCTTTATGTTGAGTTAGTAGATTAATCGAGTACCATTAACTCTTTAGAAGATGATTAGAGTACAATTAACTCTTTACTTGGCGAACAAGTTTTCAATAATCGTTACATTTAGAGTTACGGATTAGTTTTATGTTGAGTTAGAAGATTAATCGAGTAAGATTAACTCTTTAGATGATGATTCGAGTACAATTAACCCCTTTACTTGGTCAACAAATTTTCAATAATCGTTACACTTAGAGTTACGGATAATCTTTATGTTGAGTCAGAAGATTAATCGAGTACCATTAACTCTTTAGAAAATGATTCGAGTACAATTAACTCTTTACTTGATCAACTAGTTTTTAATAATCGTTACACTTAGAGTTACGGATTAGCTTATGTTGAGTTAGAAGATTGGTTGGGCATCGTTAACTCTTTAGAAGATGAATCGAGTACATTTAACTCTTTACTTGGTCACCAAGTCTTCAATAATAGTTACACTTATAGTTACGGATTAGTTTTATGTTGAGTTAGAAGATTAATCGAGTACCATTAACTCTTTAGAAGATGATTCGAGTACAATTTACTCTTTACATGGTCAACCAGTTTTCAATAATCGTTACATTCAGAATTACTGATTAGTTTTATGTTGAGTTAGAAGATTAATCGAGTACCATTAACTCTTTAGAAGATGATTCGAGTACAATTTACTCTTCACTTGGTCAACCAGTTTTCAATAATCGTTACATTCAGAATTACTGATTAGTTTTATGTTGAGTTAGAAAATTAATCGAGTACCATTAACTCTTTTGAAGATGATTCGAGTATAATTAAGTATTTACTTGGTCAACAAATTTCAATAATCGTTACAATTAGAGTTACGGATTAGTTTTATGTTGAGTTAGTACATTAATTGAGTACCATTAACTCTTTAGAAGATGATTCGAGTACGATTAACTCTTTACTTGGTCAATAAGTTTTCAATAATTGTTACACTTAAGAGTTACGGATTAGCTTTATGTTGAGTTAGTAGATTAATCGAGTACCATTAACTCTTTAGAAGATGATTAGAGTACAATTAACTCTTTACTTGGCGAACAAGTTTTCAATAATCGTTACATTTAGAGTTACGGATTAGTTTTATGTTGAGTTAGAAGATTAATCGAGTAAGATTAACTCTTTAGATGATGATTCGAGTACAATTAACCCTTTACTTGGTCAACAAATTTTCAATAATCGTTACACTTAGAGTTACGGATAATCTTTATGTTGAGTCAGAAGATTAATCGAGTACCATTAACTCTTTAGAAAATGATTCGAGTACAATTAACTCTTTACTGATCAACTAGTTTTTAATAATCGTTACACTTAGAGTTACGGATTAGCATTATGTTGAGTTAGAAGATTGGTTGGGGCATCGTTAACTCTTTAGAAGATGAATCGAGTACATTAACTCTTAACTTGGTCACCAAGTCTTCAATAATAGTTACACTTATAGTTACGGATTAGTTTTATGTTGAGTTAGAAGATTAATCGAGTACCATTAACTCTTTAGAAGATGATTCGAGTACAATTTACTCTTTACATGGTCAACCAGTTTTCAATAATCGTTACATTCAGAATTACTGATTAGTTTTATGTTGAGTTAGAAGATTAATCGAGTACCATTACTCTTTAGAAGATGATTCGAGTACAATTTACTCTTCACTTGGGTCAACCAGTTTTCAATAATCGTTACATTCAGAATTACTGATTAGTTTTATGTTGAGTTAGAAAATTAATCGAGTACCATTAACTCTTTTGAAGATGATTCGAGTATAATTAAGTATTTACTTGGTCAACAAATTTCAATAATCGTTACAATTAGAGTTACGGATTAGTTTTATGTTGAGTTAGTACATTAATTGAGTACCATTAACTCTTTAGAAGATGATTCGAGTACGATTAACTCTTTACTTGGTCAATAAGTTTTCAATAATTGTTACACTTAAGAGTTACGGATTAGCTTTATGTTGAGTTAGTAGATTAATCGAGTACCATTAACTCTTTAGAAGATGATTAGAGTACAATTAACTCTTTACTTGGCGAACAAGTTTTCAATAATCGTTACATTTAGAGTTACGGATTAGTTTTATGTTGAGTTAGAAGATTAATCGAGTAAGATTAACTCTTTAGATGATGATTCGAGTACAATTAACCCTTTACTTGGTCAACAAATTTTCAATAATCGTTACACTTAGAGTTACGGATAATCTTTATGTTGAGTCAGAAGATTAATCGAGTACCATTAACTCTTTAGAAAATGATTCGAGTACAATTAACTCTTTACTTGATCAACTAGTTTTTAATAATCGTTACACTTAGAGTTACGGATTAGCATTATGTTGAGTTAGAAGATTGGTTGGGCATCGTTAACTCTTTAGAAGATGAATCGAGTACATTTAACTCTTTACTTGGTCACCAAGTCTTCAATAATAGTTACACTTATAGTTACGGATTAGTTTTATGTTGAGTTAGAAGATTAATCGAGTACCATTAACTCTTAGAAGATGATTCGAGTACAATTTACTCTTTACATGGTCAACCAGTTTTCAATAATCGTTACATTCAGAATTACTGATTAGTTTATGTTGAGTTAGAAGATTAATCGAGTACCATTAACTCTTTAGAAGATGATTCGAGTACAATTTACTCTTCACTTGGTCACCAGTTTTCAATAATCGTTACATTCAGAATTACTGATTAGTTTTATGTTGAGTTAGAAAATTAATCGAGTACCATTAACTCTTTTGAAGATGATTCGAGTATAATTAAGTATTTACTTGGTCAACAAATTTCATAATCGTTACAATTAGAGTTACGGATTAGTTTTATGTTGAGTTAGTAACATTAATTGAGTACCATTAACTCTTTAGAAGATGATTCGAGTACGATTAACCTCTTTACTTGGTCAATAAGTTTTCAATAATTGTTACACTTAAGAGTTACGGATTAGCTTTATGTTGAGTTAGTAGATTAATCGAGTACCATTAACTCTTTAGAAGATGATTAGAGTACAATTAACTCTTTACTTGGCGAACAAGTTTTCAATAATCGTTACATTAGAGTTACGGATTAGTTTAATGTTGAGTTAGAAGATTAATCGAGTAAGATTAACTCTTTAGATGATGATTCGAGTACAATTAACCCTTTACTTGGTCAACAAATTTTCAATAATCGTTACACTTAGAGTTACGGATAATCTTTATGTTGAGTCAGAAGATTAATCGAGTACCATTAACTCTTTAGAAAATGATTCGAGTACAATTAACTCTTTACTTGATCAACTAGTTTTTAATAATCGTTACACCTTAGAGTTACGGATTAGCATTATGTTGAGTTAGAAGATTGGTTGGGCATCGTTAACTCTTTAGAAGATGAATCGAGTACATTTAACTCTTTACTTGGTCACCAAGTCTTCAATAATAGTTACACTTATAGTTACGGATTAGTTTTATGTTGAGTTAGAAGATTAATCGAGTACCATTAACTCTTTAGAAGATGATTCGAGTACAATTTACTCTTTACATGGTCAACCAGTTTTCAATAACTAAGTTACAGTTCAGAATTACTGATTAGTTTTATGTTGAGTTAGAAGATTAATCGAGTACCATTAACTCTTTAGAAGATGATTCGAGTACAATTTACTCTTCACTTGGTCAACCAGTTTTCAATAATCGTTACATTCAGAATTACTGATTAGTTTTATGTTGAGTTAGAAAATTAATCGAGTACCATTAACTCTTTTGAAGATGATTCGAGTATAATTAAGTATTTACTTGGTCAACAAATTTCAATAATCGTTACAATTAGAGTTACGGATTAGTTTTATGTTGAGTTAGTACATTAATTGAGTACCATTAACTCTTTAGAAGATGATTCGAGTACGATTAACTCTTTACTTGGTCAATAAGTTTTCAATAATTGTTACACTTAAGAGTTACGGATTAGCTTTATGTTGAGTTAGTAGATTAATCGAGTACCATTAACTCTTTAGAAGATGATTAGAGTACAATTAACTCTTTACTTGGCGAACAAGTTTTCAATAATCGTTACATTTAGAGTTACGGATTAGTTTTATGTTGAGTTAGAAGATTAATCGAGTAAGATTAACTCTTTAGATGATGATTCGAGTACAATTAACCCTTTACTTGGTCAACAAATTTTCAATAATCGTTACACTTAGAGTTACGGATAATCTTTATGTTGAGTCAGAAGATTAATCGAGTACCATTAACTCTTTAGAAAATGATTCGAGTACAATTAACTCTTTACTTGATCAACTAGTTTTAATAATCGTTACACTTAGAGTTACGGATTAGCATTATGTTGAGTTAGAAGATTGGTTGGGCATCGTTAACTCTTTAGAAGATGAATCGAGTACATTTAACTCTTTACTTGGTCACCAAGTCTTCAATAATAGTTACACTTATAGTTACGGATTAGTTTTATGTTGAGTTAGAAGATTAATCGAGTACCATTAACTCTTTAGAAGATGATTCGAGTACAATTTACTCTTTACATGGTCAACCAGTTTTCAATAATCGTTACATTCAGAATTACTGATTAGTTTTATGTTGAGTTAGAAGATTAATCGAGTACCATTAACTCTTTAGAAGATGATTCGAGTACAATTTACTCTTCACTTGGTCAACCAGTTTTCAATAATCGTTACATTCAGAATTACTGATTAGTTTTATGTTGAGTTAGAAAATTAATCGAGTACCATTAACTCTTTTGAAGATGATTCGAGTATAATTAAGTATTTACTTGGTCAACAAATTTCAATAATCGTTACAATTAGAGTTACGGATTAGTTTTATGTTGAGTTAGTACATTAATTTGAGTACCATTAACTCTTTAGAAGATGATTCGAGTACGATTAACTCTTTACTTGGTCAATAAGTTTTCAATAATTGTTACACTTAAGAGTTACGGATTAGCTTTATGTTGAGTTAGTAGATTAATCGAGTACCATTAACTCTTTAGAAGATGATTAGAGTACAATTAACTCTTTACTTGGCGAACAAGTTTTCAATAATCGTTACATTTAGAGTTACGGATTAGTTTTATGTTGAGTTAGAAGATTAATCGAGTAAGATTAACTCTTTAGATGATGATTCGAGTACAATTAAACCCTTTACTTGGTCAACAAATTTTCAATAATCGTTACACTTAGAGTTACGGATAATCTTTATGTTGAGTCAGAAGATTAATCGAGTACCATTAACTCTTTAGAAAATGATTCGAGTACAATTAACTCTTTACTTGATCAACTAGTTTTTAATAATCGTTACACTTAGAGTTACGGATTAGCATTATGTTGAGTTAGAAGATGGTTGGGCATCGTTAACTCTTTAGAAGATGAATCGAGTACATTAACTCTTTACTTGGTCACCAAGTCTTCAATAATAGTTACACTTATAGTTACGGATTAGTTTTTATGTTGAGTTAGAAGATTAATCGAGTACCATTAACTCTTTAGAAGATGATTCGAGTACAATTTACTCTTTACATGGTCAACCAGTTTTCAATAATCGTTACATTCAGAATTACTGATTAGTTTTATGTTGAGTTAGAAGATTAATCGAGTACCATTAACTCTTTAGAAGATGATTCGAGTACAATTTACTCTTCACTTGGTCAACCAGTTTTCAATAATCGTTACATTCAGAATTACTGATTAGTTTTATGTTGAGTTAGAAAATTAATCGAGTACCATTAACTCTTTTGAAGATGATTCGAGTAT
The DNA here is from genome assembly GCA_954870855.1 of Scutellaria minor. Lineage (NCBI taxonomy): Eukaryota > Viridiplantae > Streptophyta > Magnoliopsida > Lamiales > Lamiaceae > Scutellaria > Scutellaria minor. The sequence goes on from OX940729.1 coordinate 14,302,385, forward strand.
AATTAAGTATTTACTTGGTCAACAAATTTCAATAATCGTTACAATTAGAGTTACGGATTAGTTTTATGTTGAGTTAGTACATTAATTGAGTACCATTAACTCTTTAGAAGATGATTCGAGGTACGATTAACTCTTTACTTGGTCAATAAGTTTTCAATAATTGTTACACTAAGAGTTACGGATTAGCTTTATGTTGAGTTAGTAGATTAATCGAGTACCATTAACTCTTTAGAAGATGATTAGAGTACAATTAACTCTTTACTTGGCGAACAAGTTTTTCAATAATCGTTACATTTAGAGTTACGGATTAGTTTTATGTTGAGTTAGAAGATTAATCGAGTAAGATTAACTCTTTAGATGATGATTCGAGTACAATTAACCCTTTACTTGGTCAACAAATTTTCAATAATCGTTACACCTTAGAGTTACGGATAATCTTTATGTTGAGTCAGAAGATTAATCGAGTACCATTAACTCTTTAGAAAATGATTCGAGTACAATTACTCTTTACTTGATCAACTAGTTTTTAATAATCGTTACACTTAGAGTTACGGATTAGCATTATGTTGAGTTAGAAGATTGGTTGGGCATCGTTAACTCTTTAGAAGATGAATCGAGTACATTTAACTCTTTACTTGGTCACCAAGTCTTCAATAATAGTTACACTTATAGTTACGGATTAGTTTTATGTTGAGTTAGAAGATTAATCGAGTACCATTAACTCTTTAGAAGATGATTCGAGTACAATTTACTCTTTACATGGTCAACCAGTTTTCAATAATCGTTACATTCAGAATTACTGATTAGTTTTATGTTGAGTTAGAAGATTACTCGAGTACCATTAACTCTTTAGAAGATGATTCGAGTACAAATTTACTCTTCACTTGGTCAATCCAGTTTTCAATAATCGTTACATTCAGAATTACTGATTAGTTTTATGTTGAGTAATTAAGAAATGAAATCAGTACCATTAACTCTTTTGAAGATGATTCGAGTATAATTAAGTATTTACTTGGTCAACAAATTTCAATAATCGTTACAATTAGAGTTACGGATTAGTTTTATGTTGAGTTAGTACATTAATTGAGTACCATTAACTCTTTAGAAGATGATTCGAGTACGATTAACCTCTTTACTTGGTCAATAAGTTTTCAATATTGTTACACTTAAGAGTTACGGATTAGCTTTATGTTGAGTTAGTAGATTTAACGAGTACCATTAACTCTTTAGAAGATGATTAGAGTACAATTAACTCTTTACTTGGCGAACAAGTTTTCAATAATCGTTACATTTAGAGTTACGGATTAGTTTTATGTTGAGTTAGAAGATTAATCGAGTAAGATTAACTCTTTAGATGATGATTCGAGTACAATTAACCCTTTACTTGGTCAACAAATTTTCAATAATCGTTACACTTAGAGTTACGGATAATCTTTATGTTGAGTCAGAAGATTAAATCGAGTACCATTAACTCTTTAGAAAATGATACGAGTACAATTAACTCTTTACTTGATCAACTAGTTTTTAATAATCGTTACACTTAGAGTTACGGATTAGCATTATGTTGAGTTAGAAGATTGGTTGGGCATTCGTTAACTCTTTAGAAGATGAATCGAGTACATTTAACTCTTTACTTGGTCACCAAGTCTTCAATAATAGTTACACTTATAGTTACGGATTAGTTTTATGTTGAGTTAGAAGATTAATCGAGTACCATTAACTCTTTAGAAGATGATTCGAGTACAATTTACTCTTTACATGGTCAACCAGTTTTCAATAATCGTTACATTCAGAATTACTGATTAGTTTTATGATGAGTTAGAAGATTAATCGAGTACCATTAACTCTTTAGAAGATGATTCGAGTACAATTTACTCTTCACTTGGTCAACCAGTTTTCAATAATCGTTACATTCAGAATTACTGATTAGTTTTATGTTGAGTTAGAAAATTAATCGAGTACCATAACTCTTTTGAAGATGATTCGAGTATAATTAAGTATTTACTTGGTCAACAAATTTCAATAATCGTTACAATTAGAGTTACGGATTAGTTTTATGTTGAGTTAGTACATTAATTGAGTACCATTAACTCTTTAGAAGATGATTCGAGTACGATTAACTCTTTACTTGGTCAATAAGTTTTCAATAATTGTTACACTAAGAGTTACGGATTAGCTTTATGTTGAGTTAGTAGATTAATCGAGTACCATTAACTCTTTAGAAGATGATTAAGAGTACAATTAACTCTTTACTTGGCGAACAAGTTTTCAATAATCGTTACATTTAGAGTTACGGATTAGTTTTATGTTGAGTTAGAAGATTAATCGAGTAAGATTAACTCTTTAGATGATGATTCGAGTACAATTAACCCTTTACTTGGTAAACAAATTTTCAATAATCGTTACACTTAGAGTTACGGATAACTTTATGTTGAGTCAGAAGATTAATCGAGTACCATTAACTCTTTAGAAAATGATTCGAGTACAATTAACTCCTTTACTTGATCAACTAGTTTTATAAATCGTTACACTTAGAGTTACGGATTAGCATTATGTTGAGTTAGAAGATTGGTTGGGCATCGTTAACTCTTTAGAAGATGAATCGAGTACATTTAACTCTTTACCTTGGTCACCAATGTCTTCACTAATAGTTACACTTATAGTTACGTGATTAGTTTTATGTTGAGTTAGAAGATTAATCGAGTACCATTAACTCTTTAGAAGATGATTCGAGTACAATTTACTCTTTACATGGTCAACCCAGTTTTCAATAATCGTTACATTTCAGAATTACTGATTAGTTTTATGTTGAGTTAGAAGATTAATCGAGTACCATTAACTCTTTAGAAGATGATTCGAGTACAATTTACTCTTCACTTGGTCCAACCAGTTTTCAATAATCGTTACATTCAGAATTACTGATTAGTTTATGTTGAGTTAGAAAATTAATCGAGTACCATTAACTCTTTTGAAGATGATTCGAGTATAATTAAGTATTTACTTGGTCAACAAATTTCAATAATCGTTACAATTAGAGTTACGGATTAGTTTTATGTTGAGTTAGTACATTAATTGAGTACCATTAACTCTTTAGAAGATGATTCGATGTACGATTAACTCTTTACTTGGTCAATAAGTTTTCAATAATTGTTACACTTAAGAGTTACGGATTAGCTTTATGTTGAGTTAGTAGATAATCGAGTACCATTAACTCTTTAGAAGATGGATTAGAGTACAATTAACTCTTTACTTGGCGAACATGTTTTCAATAATCGTTACATTTAGAGTGACGGATTAGTTTTATGTTGAGTTAGAAGATTAATCGAGTAAGATTAACTCTTTAGATGATGATTCGAGTACAATTAACCCTTTACTTGGTCAACAAATTTTCAATAATCGTTACACTTAGAGTTACGGATAATCTTTATGTTGAGTCAGAAGATTAATCGAGTACCATTAACTCTTTAGAAAATGATTCGAGTACAATTAACTCTTTACTTGATCAACTAGTTTTAATAATCGTTACACTTAGAGTTACGGATTAGCATTCTGTTGAGTTAGAAGATTGGTTGGGCATCGTTAACTCTTTAGAAGATGAATCGAGTACATTTAACTCTTTACATGGTCACCAAGTCTTCAATAATAGTTACACTTATAGTTACGGATTTGTTTTTATGTTGAGTTAGAAGATTAATCGACGTACCCATTAACTCTTTAGAAGATGATTCGAGTACAATTTACTCTTTACATGGTCAACCAGTTTTCAATAATCGTTACATTCAGAATTACTGATTAGTTTTATGTTGAGTTAGAAGATTAATCGAGTACCATTAACTCTTTAGAAGATGATTCGAGTACAATTTACTCTTCACTTGGGTCAACCCAGTTTTCAATAATCGTTACATTCAGAATTACTGATTAGTTTTATGTTGAGTTAGAAAAGTTAATCGAGTACCATTAACTCTTTTGAAGATGATATCGAGTATAATTAAGTATTTACTTGGTCAACAAATTTCAATAATCGGTTACAATTAGAGTTACGGATTAGTTTTATGTTGAGTTAGTACATTAATTGAGTACCATTAACTCTTTAGAAGATGATTCGAGTACGATTAACTCTTTACTTGGTCAATAAGTTTTCAATAATTGTTACACTTAAGAGTTACGGATTAGCTTTATGTTGAGTTAGTAGATTTAATCGAGTACCATTAACTCTTTAGAAGATGATTAGGAGTACAATTAACTCTTTACTTGGCGAACAAGTTTTCAATAATCGTTACATTTAGAGTTACGGATTAGTTTTATGTTGAGTTAGAAGATTAATCGAGTAAGATTAACTCTTTAGTGATGATTCGAGTACAATAAACCCCTTTTACCTTGGTCAACAAATTTTCAATAATCGTTACACTTAGAGTTACGATAATCTTTATGTTGAGTCAGAAGATTAATCGAGTACCATTAACTCTTTAGAAAATGATTCAGTGTACAATTAACTCTTTACTTGATCAACTAGTTTTTAATAATCGTTACACTTAGAGTTACGGATTAGCATTATGTTGAGTTAGAAGATTGGTTGGGCATCGTTAACTCTTTAGAAGATGAATCGAGTACATTTAACTCTTTACTTGGTCACCAAGTCTTCAATAATAGTTACACTTATAGTTACGGATTAGTTTTATGTTGAGTTAGAAGATTAATCCGAAGTACCATTAACTCTTTAGAAGATGATTCCGAGTACAATTTACTCTTTACATGGTCAACCAGTTTTCATAATCGTTACATTCAGAATTACTGATTAGTTTTAATGTTGAGTTAGAAGATTAATCGAGTACCATTAACTCTTTAGAAGATGATTCGAGTACAATTTACTCTTCACTTGGTCAACCAGTTTTCAATAATCGTTACATTCAGAATTACTGATTAGTTTTATGTTGAGTTAGAAAATTAATCGAGTACCATTAACTCTTTTGAAGATGATTCGAGTATAATTAAGTATTACTTGGTCAACAAATTTTCAATAATCGTTACAATTAGAGTTACGGATTAGTTTTATGTTGAGTTAGTACATTAATTGAGTACCATTAACTCTTTAGAAGATGATTCGAGTACGATTAACCTCTTTACTTGGTCAATAAGTTTTCAATAATTGTTACACTTAAGAGTTACGGATTAGCTTTATGTTGAGGTAGTAGATTAATCGAGTACCATTAACTCTTTAGAAGATGATTAGAGTACAATTAACTCTTTACTTGGCGAACAAGTTTTCAGATAATCGTTACATTTAGAGTTACGGATTAGTTTTATGTTGAGTTAGAAGATTAATCGAGGTAAGATTAACTCTTTAGATGATGATTCGGGAGTACAATTAACCCTGTTACGTGGTCAACAAATTTTCAATAATCGTTACACTTAGAGTTACGGATAATCTTTATGGTTGAGGTCAAGAGATTAATCGAGTACCATTAACTCTTTAGAAAATGATGTCGAGTACATTTAACTCTTTACTTGATCAACTAGTTTTTAATAATCGTTACACTTAGAGTTACGGGATTAGCATTATGTTGAGTTAGAAGATTGGTTGGGCATCGTTAACTCTTTAGAAGATTGAATCGAGTACATTTAACTCTTTACTTGGTCACTCAAGTCTTCAATAATTAGTTACACTCTATAGTTACGGATTAGTTTTATGTTGAGTTAGAAGATTAATCGAGTACCATTAACTCTTTAGAAGATGATTCGAGTACAATTTACTCTTTACATGGGCAACCAGTTTTCAATAATCGTTACATTCAGAATTACTGATTAGTTTTATGTTGAGTTAGAAGATTAATCGAGTACCATTAACTCTTTAGAAGATGATTCGAGTACATTTACTCTTCACTTGGTCAACCATTTTTCAATAATCGTTACATTCAGAATTACTGATTATTTTATGTTGAGTTAGAAAATTAATCCGAGTACCATTAACTCTTTTGAAGATGATTCGAGTATAAATTAAGTATTTACTTGGTCAACAAATTTCAATAATCGTTACAATTAGAGTTACGGATTAAGTTTTATGTTGAGTTAGTACATTTATTGAGTAACATTAACTCTTTAGAAGATGATTCGAGTACGATTAACTCTTTACTTGGTCAATAAGTTTTCAATAATTGTTACACTTAAGAGTTACGGATTAGCTTTTATGTGAG